>CM060990.1:379542697-384542697 GCA_030765065.1 Deroplatys truncata
GTAAAACTGTCCTACAGTCACAACATAAACATTAAAGTGTTTCCTGAATGAAAACGAGAGATCGTAGAACGACGCGGTTTTCAACAATGTGCTTAGAATTGTTTATATTTTATTTTTAGAAGTCTTAAAATCAAGTTCAGTTTCCGATGCTGCGGTACTCTAATAAACACCATGTTACAGCAAACTCAGTAAAGGGTTATTGCATAATCCTCCTCCCGAGCAATGTATAAACTGGCAACTGAAATAATGCTGTGTTGGTATTGAGTCTTTTTCCCTGAGGCCAGAATTCTTAAATTCTTTCAATATCAGAGATATGAGAAGCGAGAAAAGAATATTCAGTTACCGTTTATTCCGAATAGAGTACATAGTGTTAGTTGCATTTTACATCTCTATTTCAAATACTTGATACCAGTATCCATATGTAACTTGGCAAAATCGATTCGGTAGTTTGGTTTACGGTGCTTTATATAGCTTTTTCAGGACAAAAGGCAGAAGACTACACCCGTCCAGGTCCATTTTCTTTAATTTACTTATTTCGCTTTAACTTCTATGTCGCATCGCGACAACTTTGCAGTGTAGTTATATTTCTGTGTTACAGCTTGCTATTGATTTGTTTACAGAATTCATGAATGTTACAAAAATGTAAAATTTTATTACAATACACACGATTTCCATGCACTTGTGCTACTTCACGGGGAACATTGGCTTCTATGCTCTGCTGTTGGCATTTCTTGTATTAATGTGTTTTACAGTATATGACGTACAACTGCTGCAGACAAGTGGTGAGGTTTTACTGAGTAAATACTTGCGAGTAAGTTTAGTGTGTCCGATACGAAAACGAGTGTTCGAGAACGTGTTCTTGGCGGGTAAGATTGCTTACTGGTTATCGTTCTCGAAATGATTTAATTTCTTGAAGATTGTTGGTGGATGTGTCTAACCAGATTGAATGCCATTTGAGAGGTACGGTTAAATCGGCATGTGGAAAATTGATGCGTTTCCTGTATGAGCAGACGAGCTATTTCTTTTGCTGCGATGTTTGCTTGTTCATTTCGGGGAATACTTTGATGCGAAGGGCTCCAGATGGATTTGGAGAACGCAGAACAAGGCGTATTCACACCAGAGGAAAGGACTGACTATACAAATTTAACAGAGCTCCAGAGTGGATGATTCTCCAAAAACAAAAATGAATCATAGTACCAGAAATGCGGTTAGTACACATCTTCACAACGTGACCGTCGGGATTTCTTCACTTACTTTTATTTATTCCTGTAATATTTCTCAGAATTACTCCCTTGTCTTCTTAACAGGGTTCGGGTCTATTTTGTTGATCTTGTTTGCAAGTTTTCTGTAAGTCCTTGACTTGCCAATGGCAATATTCTTTGAATCTTACTTAAGCAGGGAATTTCCTAAATCAGGCTTTTAACTCAAAAAACTGCTTGAAAAACGCTCTTTAATAGCACTTTTTGTGTGCATATGTTTATTGCAACGCAGTTAAAATCACATTGATGCGTTTTTCTTTACGAAGACCGATGGGTGAGCAGAAAGAAATATGGAATGTTGCCTACTTTCCTCTGATGGTGCGAATTGGTAACGTTCCCTTTGTAACAATATAAATGTCTTACTTTAATTACTGCTCAGTTACCTCACATTTAAACAAAGTTATATCCGTCGCCATCGTCTGTGTTTGTCGTATAAAACATAATACAAATTTAGGTAACCGTAACTACAGCAACAGAAGGGGGCGGACTCTAGAACAGTACGATGGAGAAAACCATATAGCACAAGTTAAACAGAATAATTAAATATAATTGGTCGAAACATTTCAAATGGGCTTATCATTGCCAATGCGCATACAAGGTAATCGGCATAGGCCGTCCTATACGAATGTTGCTTTAAAGGCGACAGTCTGCCTGTACTTACTGTAGGGACAATAGTTCTGTGCCGGTGACCTACTTTCCTAGCGCATTGAAGAGAGTCTGTGGCTAATGCCAGTTACTTTCCTACGGGCAGTTGTCTGCTGGAAGACGTGGGACTTCAATACGCGACATAAACACACAACACCACGCCACTGTATGACTGGTTTATTGTCACTATGTTCAGATTGCTCGATGATTCTTTTATATTTACACATTGTACACAAACCATGTCACGCGAATGCATTGTCTTAAGCTAGCAGCGGCTTTATTAGTGTGAACAGCATTACACCAGAAATATCACCACCGTCGTTTTCTTCTGCAAGATTTTCCCTTTCATCGTCTTAAGTCTTCTTCTCCTTCGCTTTAACTATATTCTCCACCTTGGATTGCAAAACCTTCTATGACATTTTCAAACAGGCCTTCTTCTTCAATATATATATATTTTGAATTGACCTAATAGTGGTTGAAACTATAAAGCCCGGGACTTAAGTACTTACAAAGAATGTAAGTCGCCATTGGGGTATGACATCTCAATACAATTTGAGATCTCTTGTAGTTTACCGGGAAAAATGTGAATCAGTTGGAGAATTTAATGTCGTGTAGGCATGTTGCCATGGTAGCTCAGCGGCTAGAGCAACCGGATGGAGAACGGGAGATCCGTGGTTCCCGGCTATGGCATTGAATTTTTCAGTCATCTGATTCTGCCTTTCCAACCCTGTCCAACACACGGCTTATGTGAAAGAACAATTAATTCCATATATATATGTCTTCCTACTTAATAACGTAATGTCAGGCATTTTCCCACTTTTGCACGCTAATGTCAAAATGTTGTTAGCTAAGCTTCATAAATAATATCGTCTAATTTAAAAGGTGTGTTCTACTAAGCTACCCATTGCTTTATATCAATCCACATGAGTTCTACTCGATTAAGACCTGATGAAAAGGGTGGTAATCGGAGACCACTGTGCGCATGGCCTACAAACTATCAACGTAAATTTTCGGAATAGGCTTTAACCCTCACTTAAGTTGTAAAGCTCCAAATTTAGGATAATTTCATGGAATGGGCAAGTCCTGCATCATATTTTGGTATGACACATAAGGACGTTTTCCAGATGCACACTATGGTACGGTGCGTTATAATCACCAAAACAGATCTGGGAGGCAAGTTAGGAATTATTTTTTCCATCTATTTTTTGTATTTTTCCCCATTCTTTTTGTGGTGGTATTAACTTCGTTTTTACATAAATTCGCAGAAGGCAAGAACTTGTAGCGATATTTCCGCCTGCTTAAGAATACATAAAAAGGAACTCTGTTATAAGTATAGTTTAGGAATTATTAATAATTAACATTCAATTTAATAAATTTCCATAATTTTAAAGCCATGGGATTAAAAACTGTATTATTCGAAAGCCCTTCAGAAGCTGTAAATGTGTTTTAAGTTTCAATAATATTGTTAAATAAATAAAGGCGTAATTGCATAAGAAAAACTGCAAGATTTAGGCAAAAATAAGAGTAGCTTCGTTGTACACTTTCCATTATGTTTTCCGAGCGTGGGGCCATAAAAATCGAAACCTTCTTTTGTACTTCGTGGGGATAAGGCAAGTTTTAAGAGTAAACAGACGCTATGAGGCAACGGCCATTTCTTACGGTTAGGCTTTGAATTTTCAACCAGGGAACCAGTAAACGTAGAGAATAAGTGTGAAAACCAATGGAAACATAGGAAGACGCAGTGACATGTGCACAATTTGGAGGTGAGCAGTCGTTATATGTGAACGCGAGCGTGGTTTTAACACAGTTTGTCATGATTCTTCGTTGAGGTAACACATAGCACTCCGGGTCAGAAAAGGAGGCTGCTCCGAAATGTGCTAAGTGCCGCGCAATTATGCAATTATAAAGTGATGTAGGTAGAATATTTATATAATGTGCCTACTTTATTCTTCGATATAATTATATCCAAGCTCATAAACGGGTTAATGTTAGTCAAGTGACTATTTCAAGTTCGCGCAAATCTAAAGAACGGTGATAGAGCACCGAGATATTAAATAGGTAGCCGGAGCAAACTTTAGTGTTCTAAGAGACAATAGTGGGAAGACATTGTTAAAAGAATCACACGGGTTAGGGAATATCAATGAATCTTGCAGGATTTCTAGCATAAAGCGTGAGAAAAGTGAAAACGGTGTTTCTTTCAAGACAATATCCTGGTGCCACCACTCCCGCAATCCTACCCTGACAACTGTAGGGAATTTCAGGCCGATTCGCCAACAGTTGACCCTGAGATCGACGAGAAGTTCTTCCTGATTGATATCGGCGATTACGAGTCCTGAAGACTACCCATACAACAACGCAGGTGAGATACCCACAACGAAGTAGCGGGCAAAACGCTACAAACCTCCAATGAACAAACCGAAATGCACAATATATGCAATCCAAGTTTAATTATACATACACTGGGGGCAGGGGGTCAATTGCCCCTCTCCCTCTAAGTTACAAGAAATAATTAGGTTACTAGTTATTATTGCTCTACCAAAAGGAAAATTACGACATCTGTACTTTTAATACAAATATTTCACATTCAAGAACTAAAAGATTTCTGGTAGGCCAAATATATAGTTAAAATTAACATGAAAATTCAGGAAACTACTTCAAGCAAACTTGCCCCCTCTCCTATGCAGAAGCTGAAATGACGCTCCCTAGAAACATATAGTAACTAATTTACATACAGAAAGTTCGAGGTAGGATAAATTCATAAACAGACGAATGGCAGGAAAGATGATACTGGGACTACTGCTGCCGCTAGACTGAACTGATTGCACGCCACTTCCTGCACATGCCCGAGAATTGGGGCTCGCTCACTGTCCAGATAACTAGTGCGCATCCAGACTTCACCTGCACAGTGTACGCTTGGCCAGGAAACCAGAAACGCATACGCAGTATCACAATATTGTGTAAAACGGTTGGAATGATTACACAATACTCCAGACAGCCATCGCGCCCTTTCCCACCAGATTATACAGTGGCTTCTTTCACACTAGCCACCGCAGGGCGGCATGCGCGCCAGCAGCAGCAGCTCGGATAACGCTGAAACAGTTATAATATCCTCGCAACCGCTTCAGGTTTTCATAGTGCATGCAACAAACCTCATACATTTGAAAAACTAAAAGAAAGCATCACGCGAGAAATTCACTCAATTACGGATATTGAACTCTCGAGGGTAAATCAAAATTTTCTGAGCAGCCAGAAATGTGTGGGTAGAGAAGGACATTTCCAGCATATCTTATGATAAGGTATGTGCTTATTATCATTGTAATTGTCACTGCAACTATGAGAATGTGAGGCGGTTGCGCGGAATTTATTACTGTTTCGGTGGGTCTCAAAGCTATAGCGGCCGGCGCGCGAGACGCCGTGCGGTGGCCACAGTCGTAATGTGGAGGAAAAGCACTGTACCAAACCATTTGGATATTTCACAAATGTGCATCTTGTGGCTTTTTTCTTCTGAAGATAGGCAAGCTTTACCTGCTTAAAGCGTGTACACGTTGAGGCAATTTCTACTGCTATGTCTAATATCCACTCAAGAAATAGCTATTGTTTGAACCACTCTCTTAGAAATGGGGTTTTTGACAGATTGGCATTGTTGAGGGTCCTGGGAAAACTACGTCTTCCCATTCCTTAGTGCAGCCATGGCGAAACAGTGCTTCGCGAGTCGATTTGCGCTTCAGTTGACTCGCGCACTACCCCTCCGTAGCTTCCTCCACCCCTCCTACTCATGTCAGCGTGGTCAGTACTAAGTGAAACGGTGGCGGCTAGCAATGCCGTTTGCAAAGCAATGTTCGAAGAGCAGAACATTTCATGGAATGGGAGAAGTTCTTCGTTGAGGATAGTGGCAATGCAAAATGTTTAATATGTCCCAAAGCGGAGTAATGCAATTCAACATGAAACGCCATTACAATGCTTATCATTCCGAATATGCCAAGTTACAAGATAAGTTGGGTCTGTAATTATTATCATTAAACATTTTATGTAATGAGACTTTAATTCTTATTTAAACTAAGGTCAGATTGCTAATTTTCAATATGTTCACAGGACGCGATAGAACGCAAGAAATTTTGAAATTGATAGAAAACAATGGACCTAAACCAACTACAAAGACTCAAACTATGGCAGAGAAAAGAAATCACGCTAGTTATACTGGTATTGTAACCTGGGAAATTGCTAAGGCCTTAAGGCATTTCAGGAAGGAGAATTTATTAAAACATGTTTAATACAAATTGCTGGGAATGTCCTCAACAGGTCCATAATTTCCGGTGTTCGCATATTTTCCGACAAACCATTGCAAAGAAAGTTGAAGTGCTTTCTGCTGACGTAATAAGGGATTTGAAAATTGCTGACTTTGTGAAGTTTTCTCTTGCACTGGACGAGAGTACAGATGTAACTGACATCTCAATTGGCCATTTTCATTAGAGGTGTTCATAAGAAACCTAATGTTGAAGAGTGTTTGCTCGATTTAATCCCACTAAAAGGCAGTACTACTGGCGAGGAGATACTTAAAGCTCTAAAAATTAGTACTGAAAGATGTTGTTTACGGTGGTCAAAATTAGTATCAGATGGAGAAAAGGCCATGGTTGAGGAAAAAGTGGGTTGATTGACAGGTTAAAACATTTTTTTCAGTGATAAAGGTATTTCGAGCAATTTTTTGCTTGGCATTGTCTGTTGCATCAAGAAGCACTTTGTGCTAAGTCAGTTACACTACAATAGTGATTGCTTGTGTTGTGAACAAAATAAAAGGAAGTGCTTTGAAACACCGACAGCTTCGAAATATGTATACTTAAAAATATGGGAGAATCATTTCAAGATATTAAGTATTTGTGTGATGTTAGATGGCTTAGCAGAGGTGCAATGTTACGTCGGTTCTTCGACCTCGGAGAATGCATTCCCCGGATTCATGAAAGAAAAGGCAATTTATTTTAGCTTTACATTTACATTATTCTCGTATGCTTTAAGGTCATTTTATTGTAATTTTATTGTTTCCTTATTTTAGGGAATGGAAATTTAGGAACTAAATAACGAGGTCTGGGTCTGTGACTTAGCTTTCTTATGCGATAAATGTGCCCACTTAATTAAGCTGAATACTATATTTTAACGACGCAATCAAAATATTGTTGATAACTATAGTTCAGTGCAGGCGTTCGTAAACACACTTTCACTCAGGGTAGATCACTTGAAAGAGGGGCAAGTGTACTATTTTCCATGTTTAAATCTCCTTACAAATTTCTCCTCAGATAAATTCAGTATTTTCATTAGTATTCTCTTAACACTTAAAAGTGAATTTTGTGATTACAGATTTCGTGATTTCAGGGTTTTTAAATATGATATATCAGTGTATGTCTATCCATTAAACATAGACGTAAGAAAGGCCAGAATCAATTTTCAAGAGGAGCTGATTCATTTACAATCTGACGAAATCATGAAAGCCAGATGCAAGGATTTAATAGGAGTGAAATGTTCTAAATTATGCGACAATAAATATCCGAAGCTTCGATCATATGCAATCTCCATGGAAGCAATGTTTTGTACAACGTACGTCTGTGAATAATTATGTTCCATGATTAAATTAGTAAAAAGCAAATGCAGATCCCGACAGACGAACGAACATCTTCATGACCAGTTACGTCTAGCTGTAAACAACATAATTCCCGATTTCGAATCTCTCATTGTAAACGACATCGGAGAAGCTTAATTTACCTTAAATACACGGTGCAGGACGCCACTGAATCAGTTCTTTGTTTACCACTACCCCGCCCGCCTTCCAAATTCTCCCCCTTTCATAGCTTTGTTATCCAGGTTGCATCAAAGTGCTTCGGGACGGGCTTACAGTCTTGCCATGCCTGCCTTAGTGCTGTGCGGATGTTGTTTGCTAACCCTCGATGGCTCAGACTGATAGCAAGGGTAAAAAGGGTAAAATAGGACTTGGTTTGTACCATACAGCAATTGCAAAATGTTACGTGTAAACAAATAAAAAACCACACACTATATAAGTTACAATTGGAAATAATGAACTAATTAAACATGAAATAATTATTAGTTGACTTTATCATGTGCTATAGATTTGTTAGTTTTATTCTGGTCAGTGTTACCAGGGTTTGTATATAAAGCTTTTTATGCTATGGTTTAACATAATGAGCGTATGTGAAGCATAAGCAGATTATAGCTGTATGACATTCTTATGGTAATAACGCAATCGGAGTGCGTGTTTCTGCTCTGTTGGTTATGTTCATTAATAGCGCAGAGGCAATCCTCGTATTATTTAGTTGGTTACACTCACTGCTCTTCCTACGCACAACAATGTTTTAAGTTTTGAATGAGCTGAAAGTCAACATTTAAATGTCATAAATAGGATACTGATAAATAATACTTAATTGAATTAATTACACAGATAAACCCAATATGCACGCTTTTTTCACGTTAAATTCCAAAATAACGACATTGGGCCAAATTGAGCTTATTTGACATTTGACAACTGTTGTAAATAAATGGATATATTCTATATATAAATCACGAACTTGCATTTGGACAACAGCAGTCCCCCTTTCGCGTCTGACACGTCACTTCGAGTGGTGAAATGCCCAGTAATAGAAAGAGGTGGAATCGTTTCCTTCCAAACTTCAGTGCCTTGAAAGTCTTTTATTTATTGGTTTTTAAAATAGTGTTAAATGTTATCCTTACAGCAAACGGCACTACAGGCAGTGCATACTGAGGATGAAATAAGTGGGAAAGGAAATTTGGACCTTCGAGGCCTAAGGTTAAGGTAGGTCCCTTGGCATTTGCAATTTAAGGACTAAAAAGAAACCTGAAAAAACCCGCGGTCAGGGAGGACAGTCCTGTTGAGATACGAATCGCGTACCTCCCGTTCATGTGCCTTGGCCGGTACATTGCTTTGTGCATTAGAATTTAGTTGGTAAGGTTGACGCAGTCTATGGATCCCCAAGCGGCGGGCTTTGTACAGTAGCCAAACACTTGTCCTCTACCTCCCCTAACCGCATGCACTCATAAACATTAGTGACAACCATATACACATGTGCGTTGTTGCCAAAGTTTAAAATAGTATTTGAAAGCAAAAGTTTGCCGCTGATTTCCACATGTACAAAATACAATCATGCAGTTTGTCTTGCTTACTTTACACACAAATGCAGTAAATAACTATGCATCGCATAATAATTACATTTCTGTTAGGAACGCTTTAGAATATGACTCAGGAAGAGCTGAACTTACATTACGCTACAAGAATGGAAATGCATGTTAACATATCCGAGAGACACTTAGAAACGCATCCCAAATAAACTGTAGGTTGTTGGACTATCATTAAACAATTAAAATGCACTAATACGAATTTATTTTGAAAGGAACGTTTACTCCCAAACAAAATTATCATTTTTATTGTTATTTACCCTAATAGCTAATTTTTATAAGTACGGGCTGTGTATTTGCAGTTCGGCTTATTGTAATTATTACTGTGCTATGGTAAAAGTATTCTTTATTTTGTTTGTCCTACAACCACAGAATGTAGAAAAACCAAGTTCCAGAAGATGTAAACAAAAACACTATATGTAAAAGTTAAAAAAGAAGAAACAGGTGAAAAAAGCAAAGCGAACGCAAGTTTTTTGTGCCACTCTGGGGAGATAGGTGCTTTTTTCGTACTTCTGAAATTTATAATAAATTTGCTTCACAGCGATGTTTTATTAATATAAACTTAAATAAAAAGAAACTGGGTATTGTTTAAGATCCGTGAGATTTATTAGCATAGCAGCTTGTGTTTAATTAAATTAATAACTTTATTATAAAATGCAGGACAAGTAAGAATACGGAAGACAAAAAGAAAATAAAAAAATCTTATGTGTTATATTCACATGATTATCTCTACTCACTCTTCTATAACTACTTTTACGAAAGCTTATTCTTCTATATACTGCTTCTTAAACGAGATAAACTTTCATTGCATATTTGTAATTATAAGGGCACACAGGCTAAAGCGATGGTCAGGTTTTTAAAAACAGATGAATATACCATGACTTTGAAATTCCATGCTCTTAGCATGACCACGTGAAAAATACAAATAGGGAATTGCCATTTGTGAAAAGTACAAGTATTTCAAAGTTCAAACCAGTAACAAACAATTTCTCGGAAACGATTAACACAATTTGACATAAACAGATTGCATTTTACTCACAGTAAGATTTTGTATATCTCTTACGGTTTACCAGTTTTACAGAAAGTTGAATATGAGAAAGAGTTTACAGGTTATTCCCAGAAAATAAAATTCAAAATACATATTTTATTTTTCATGCAAATATCTTAAACATGTAGTAAAACACTGCTAAATTTACAAAACTGCACTAAGTAAAACACTATATAGCTTCACTGAAGATACAGATACAAATTTAACTAAAAGGTCACAGCTGCTAAAACGTACTGAAATAGAAGAAACAACACAAATGACATTGCAACAACGCTTTGCTTTGGTGGAGCTAAAGAAAGGACCACACATTTTAGTTGAGGGATGCGAAGACCCTACTAATCGTTTACTGATGGGTTTATGGTCAGGCCACAAAGCTTTCCGTTCGCTTTGTAGTCGGTTGGGGAAAGGATGCCCACGACTGCTTTACCCTCCCTCTCCCCGCACTGTGCCACTGCTTTCAAATAAGACAGGCACCTGACAGCTGGTTTGCAAGCCTTCTTCCCTTGCCTATTGGTAAAGTGAAGCTGACTAACCTTCAACCTTCCAGGTCAGAGAATGAAGTGAAGCAGCTCGCAGTTGGCCCACAGTAATGTTAAAACATTTGAATTGTTTTCTCCCCTCGTTTTAAGTCCTGCATCATTTAAGGTCATCCTCTTTTTCAACGAGAGCAGCTCCCTTAGAAACGTTAACACACATTAATTTTCTAATTCCACTTTGGCTTTTCAATATTCCAGAGGTGTGCCGTCCAGAAAAAGGGCCTCAGTTTACGAACATGAGATTACTCGGTATTTCAAACGAAATGGCGATGTGCTGGAAACCGTTAATTATGTCGTAATTTGTGGTGCTTCTCTACCTTATCTATCTTTTCTCCAACTCGGTTCACCAGTTCCGCGCATTAGGTTATTGCCTTAATTCATCCTTGATGGAAGTCCCTTTCTGTATGAAACTAGAGCCGAGCCACTTTGAAATAAACTAGCAGCCTGTAAACTGCGCATATTGAGGTCTGCGTTGCTTCTAAGCGAAGTTAACCTGCCTAGCATTCCAACAGCAATGCCTTTAAAAGTTGTTTAAAAATGTTGTATGGTTTCATCAGCGCCTTGCTATGATAGCGGCAGACGGCAACGAGCGCCGAGGACGTGGACAGGAAAAACACCGCGCAGCCGGTTCGTAGGGTTTTTTTGCTCACCTGTAGTTATGAGGCAGCATAATTTGTAAACGTCTGGAAATGTTGCTTCTCCTAACTCGATGTGTTTCAGAAACTTTACAATCTCAGTCCTCAGTCATTGTCCTGCCTGAAAAGTCTGACAAGCTATAAACAACCAACACTTCGCAAATTTTCGAAATGAAAGAAATTTTTATTGGCTCGTTTAAGAGATGTAAACAAAATTTCAGGAAATCTAGTTTTGAAAGATTCAAACCTTATGGAATCGAGTAGCTCAAATTTTATTTCTTCTAAATCACGAAATCGATTTTCCATTTGGCTAACTATCGTGTTAATTATCTCGTAAAGACGCAAACATTTCATACTGGGATCGTCTAATTCACCTTCCCAACGTCGCTTTCTATCTTCATTGTCATTCGTGTTACTTTCTTCTAGTGTTGCGTACATATTATCAAAACTGTTTAGAGATTGTTGAACGGAAGAAATGGTCTCTTTTACTTTCGCAGTGTAATTATTTACATCAAAAGTCTTTGTCTGGAGAATATTGAATAATGTATCAATGAGAGCAAAATTAGACTGAAAATTTTCAACAGAAAAGAAAAGGTTAAATCCTTCAATGATGCTAAATAACCTCTGGTACAAGTAAAAGTGTTACTATACTATTCAGGAGTCTGGATCATCTAGCGCAGTATTGCATCAGTCTCCTTCCTCGAGAGTAAAAGTGGACACTCGATCTATCAGTTTTCCCATCTGTTACGCCTGGATACCGTATTTCACAAGAACAATCAAATCAAATTTTACCTGTTCATAAACATCCGCTTCATGGAGCAAATAGCCTTAGTATAGGGCAGCATAACAGCAATATCATTGCCTTTAGAAACAAGGATATAAGCATAATGCCTATAGATTTTAGAAGAAGTCAACGACGTCGAGGATATAATAATGGAATGATTCGACGCACACATCATGCTCTGCCCTTGACGCCCATCGGGTTAACATCATGCAATCGGCAGTTCCTACAGTTATTGGGCTTGAGAATCCTATAATCATGGGCATCTTCAATGTTACCGGCACCGCAATGACACCGAGATTCGACGACAAGATCACTAAGAAGAGGAACATGTGTTTTCACCATATAATACATCAGCTCTGGACTCTAACAACGAGTTTAGAATCCCTTGTCAAGTTGAACATTTATATACTTTACCCCGTCTCAGGTGAAGAGAATGCCGTTGTTAAACCTGTACTCATCGAGTGGAGAAGGCCTGTGATTCGACTTTCTGATGCTGAGATCTTCAAGACTGTTAAGCTGGATAAGACTCTGTTTCACCCATTTAGGACCATGGATCTGCATACTCAACCTGCTGTGTTACAGGAATTTACCTGAATAGTGACTCCATATCTAAAATGGAGAAGCCGGGATTTGTCATTTTTGGTGCTCTGGCTTTAAGATCGAGTAATGCGTCTAAAGACGGTTCTCTTTTTGATCATTGTAACATAACTAAAACTAATCATTGTGATGATTTATTTTTCATTAGGAATGTAAGGATTTTTAATGAATAAAAACACTATGTAAAAGCATATCTTCATTCTTTTTTATTGTTATTATTTATCTTACATTTCTATCACTTCCTCATCCGACTCATTGTTTCTGTATATGTCATTACACTTGTAACAGCAGGTTATGTAAATTTCTTTATTATTTAAATGAAAGTCTTTTTATTTTCATAATTTGTATTCCAGCGTGGCAAACAGTCTTAATGCTGTTAATGTATACAGGGCTCAAGTCTTTGAGGGTACAAATTTCATCTCTATTTAAAAGTATTTCACAATCATTTAAATTACTGTTCACAATGCTTAATTTCAGCGAGTATAGGGAGACTCGCTTGAGCTAACTCTCAGCTATGCATTGAATTGTATACGAAATTGCCCGTGTTTTTCATCGTATGCCCTGTAATGTTATATAAGTATCCTGTCTTAATGTGTTTCGGTGATGTAGATGTCTCAGCACCCGCTTCTTGCCGAAATGTTTCTTGGAGGTACCGATGCTGCTTATTCTACCATCCAATAGCGTCAGCCTCCTTTGCATGGCTGCAGGCTATTCCTCTTATTGCACAGTCTGAAACATTGCACAATGAAAGTCTTAGAAAACTGCTTTGGTCTAGTAAAGGCAACCTGAAAAGAATTACATTTTTTGTTATGATACGTGTAAAATGAAACACAAAAGATTTGTATAAACATTCGGATATTGATCGTTATTTCAATGCATTAGATATAACTAAATTCAAAACATGTAATATTGTGAATTTTTTTATAAATTCTATAACGTGTATCATTTGTATCTTTATATGTATTATCAATGAGTCAGTTGTTTTATTTATGAATTTGTTCATGTTAAAATAGGGGAACATTCAATACTTAAGTTTAAACTTCTACACACCTTCTCTGCATGTAAAAAAGACAATTTACATGTCTTAAATTTCCCCATCTCTGCCATACCGTTATACTGGAGGTATACGTTCCCAGGTATTTCTGCAATCTCTTGATCGGTTAACGAATTATAGCGCTCTGGCAAGAACACTTGACAATCCTCCACCGAATATACGATCCTGGTACCGTATCTTGTTTGAACTCTCTTTAAGGACTTTATCTCATAGTTACGTCCTATTTCGAGATCTTGAACCCGGCGAGTCGGTAGGAAACTACGCTCTTCAACCATCTTGTTAAGTCTATCAGCTAAACAATCTGTAACAGACATTGACACGAATTATTATTTTCACTACATTATCCAAGTTGATGAACAAGTTATACACTCCTTTATATTAGAACTATGGTGTGTGTGTTTTGTAAGTATGCTTATGAATGATCAGAGAAACAAAGAATAAGTACAGAAAATCACGTGAATGTTCATGGAAGATGAGCCAGCAGAGAACCAAAGAATGAGTAGAGGAAATCGTGTGAATGTATAGTGAAACAAAGAATGAGTGGGGAAAGTCGCATGAATGTTTATGTAAGAAGACTGTAGCGAAGATCGTATGAATGCGTTGAGAAACAAAGAATGAGTAGAGAAAATGTATGAATGTTAATAGAGTATGAACCTGCAGGGAAACAAAGAATGAGTGGAGAAAATTGTGTGAATGTTTATGTAAGAGGAATGTGTAGCGAAAATCATGTGAATGTTTATAGAAGCAGAATGAGTAGAAAAAATCCTGTGAACTGGGGAAGAGTACGCAGAGAAATCCATGTGAATGTAAAGTACAGATTAGAAAATATGATGCTCTTTGCAACGAATCGTCTTTCATGTACTGCAACGTTTAAACAAAATTAAATGTATTGTAAAAGCCAACACTGATTTTGTATAGTTATGTAAAAAAAACTCACCTTGCATTGTTACGTGTTGATATGTGCTGTATGTGTAGATGGACTGCAGCTCGCGTTGCTTTTAAAGTTCTTTAAACTTAAATGTAAAGTTAATAAGTACACAGCAGTTCTAACATGAGCAGATATCTGTTTATATAGGGATCTAACCCCCTCCAGGCGATGCCAGCACGTCATCATGGCTGTGATGCTTACACATCACATGATTATTGCAGCCAATGACATCATCTCTTGCTGCGCATGCGCAGAGACTTTCAGCACTTCTATCCCTACTTGTTTCACTTCCTCTCGCTTTCTCTCTCTCTCTTTCTCTCTCTCTCTCTCTCTGGGTACATCCATAATGTCTTGACACAAAGCTGCATGCAGTTACAGCATCAATCTAAGTGATGTATTCTAGAGTACAGTGGAAAATTAAGGAAGTCACTGAAAGATCGGGATTCGAACTAGGGACAACTGATTGGAAATATATAACATTAATTGTCCATCATAGGAGCTAACAATCATGCTTTGGTCCGCTCCTCTATCCCTGCTAGTTTCTGGGATAATTGAGATTTTAAAATTAAGGATCAAAGCCATTACACCTGGTACTCTAATATACATGCACAAGAAACGAGCTAATGACATAAAAGTAATAAAGCTTATTTACCGTCTTTATTTTAATTAGTTTTGGAGTTATTAGAAGATGAATTTGCAATCACTCCTAGGATTCGAACCCATGCATCCAAACCGGTTTCGAGCAAATCGTAAATGGCGCCTTGCATCCCGAGCTATAATTAGTTTTATTGCATAATTTTGTCTTTTTTCATTCAGGACATGCGCGTGAGTTGGTATGTGCGTGTATGGGTTGGTGCTGTTGGGTGTAAGTGAACAGGCATATGTGCTTGCGTGTGTGTGTGTGTGTGCAGGTGTAACGGTGTATGTATGTACGTGAGTGTGTGTGCGTGTATGCGTGTGTGTGTCCATGTATATGTATGTGTACGCATGAGGTGCGTGAATGCGTGTGTATGTAATCAGCGCAACAGTTCTAGACAGGTGAAAATCTTAATGAGAGCTATGATGCGAGTTGCTTACCAGATCAGGTGGTGACCGGTCGACTGCATGCTGCAGGAGTGCGTGAGACAGTCATCGTCAAATATCCTCAACGGTTATGCACTGTGTTGCGCTGATAAACTTAGTTATATACAGTATATTAAAATCCACGCTGTAAAAAGCGCTTAATATAAAAAACGCTGTCATTCATTGCCTCCAATTCTTCCACATCTAACCTTCTGCGGAATCACTCACATTATTGCCATCATCACTGCTGTCACTACTTTCTGCACCATTATCCTGGATGAGAATTATTTCTATTTGATTTTCTGCAATTCCGTATTTTTCGGAATAATGATTCTTAATTTATTCAGCATGTTGCCATACATTTTCCCATTGTGGCCTCCAATTTCAGCAAATTGCTGGCGTTATAACTGCTCCACATATTTTAATTTAAAAGTGATATTTCTGCATGCCACCCATTTTTTGATATCAGCCCAGATTAATTCGATTGGGTTTAGATCTGGGCGATACGTTGACAGTCTAAGTACATTATGGCGATGTTGTATTACTATCTGGTCAAGTATGTATGACTTCTGAAGGTGTTTGTTGGTTTTAATTAAGTTATATAGCTTTGTTTTACTCATGCTTTCATCTAAAGCTATATTATGTCTAAGTAACCAAGCTCTCATTTCTTCTTTCAAGGAAGTTGAGGTAGGTGGTTTGTGAATTTGAATGTTGACGCATTGTGAAGCATTGTCGATGACCAGAACAGACCCAGCAGGCATATTAGGTATCAACATGGCGTTGATTCACTTCATGTAATTTTCTGTATTCATTTCTTGATGAAAATCTCCTTTTGTGACTTGTAAAAGAAGGGCATTTGAAATGAACCCGATCTTTCCAACAGCACGAACGATAATATGTATTTGCCCTTTGGCAACAGGTGCGTGCAAACCTAATTCGCTATCGTCACTCCAACTTTCAGATGCTGTATGACTGCTGTGTATGTATGACTAATTTCATACATTATAGTAGTTTTCTGAAATTTGTAGCGCCACCTTGAAAATTGATGCTGATATAAGTACACACTGATATAAGTACGTATAAAATTATAGTCATTTGGAAAGGTAGAATCAGACTGAAAAATTCAATGCCATAGCCGGGATTTGAACCACGGATCTTAGGCTTTCCGTGCCGTTGCTCTAATCGACTAAGCTATCATGGCAACATTTACTTTTTATTTTTATTTTTTTATTTTATTATTACTTTTTTATTTTATTTATTTATTTTGCTTTTCTGTTAGAACTCTTCTATTTGATTTCGGTTTCTTCCATTTGAACCCTAAATCTTTAATAATTGTTCTGAGATTTGTAGCACCACCTTGAAAGTTTCTGCTGTCTTTCAGCTGGATGAGCAATCTGCTTATTGTTAGCACAGTTTTTTCTGTCACAGAGGAATTGTGAATTTGTGCGCCGAATGACGCATTCGAAATCGTCTATTTCTGTAATACGTTTAGGGACATTATGTTTCTTCCCAGGTGTGTCAAATGGTACTCTTTCATTCATATGTTATTTTCTCTTATCTTTGAGAACTCTGGAAACGGAACTCGGTGAAACACAAGTTGCTTCGACTACTCTTTCTTTCACTCTCTTAAGGCTTTTGTGGAACTCGGATATAATTTCTTCCTTCATCTCTGCTTCTTGCTTCATGAAGTCGATGACATTTGCAATTATTTCCCTACTTTGACTATGTAACACCTTACCGCTTAACTTTGAAAACATAGGAGCCATGGTTATAAATATAACAAATATAAAATAAGTACTATTTAGATACTGCAGCTCTCTTTCAAATTACAACCAGATGCAGACACTTTCTATGCAGACTGTATGTGTTACGCACTGTGAGTAAGCAAAGGTATTATATCGCTATCGTTGATAAAGCTAAACATAAACCATTCCTAGGCTCGGCAGCTGCGATGGCAATCAAGGTCACGATTCCAGAAGTTTTGCGCGAGTAATACTGGTGTATGTAAGTATGTGTGTGTACTGGTGTATGTATGTGCGTGTGTGTACGTGTATTTGCTTGCATGTACATGTGTGCGTGTACTGGTGTATGTTTGCTGATGTGTATACAAGTGCTCGTGTATATGTGAACGATTGAATGTGCGCAAGTCGAGAAGAAAAAAAGAGATAGAAAGAAAGAAAAAGAGAGAAGAAGAAACAATGGTGTCTAGGCATCGGGATATCTAAGTATGCATCAGGGTTTAATATAAATAATTATACTTGTTAAATGCAATTTTAATCCGACCGCCTCCTGCTTCAATAATTTAATAGTTATTATAGCGTTTCGCAGGGTAAGATTCGAACCAGGGGCCTCTGGGTTCCTAAGAATACAGCTCGTTAAACATTGTAATGTCGTATAAATTAAATTATATTTGTTAAACACGTTTTAATCTGACCGCCGAATACTCACCTAGTTTAATATTTATTAAGCATTAGAGTTTCGCTGGGTAAGATTCGAGCTAGAACCCTCTGAACACCCTTTCATTAATTAGGGTAATGATGTATAAAAATTAAATTATATTTGTTAAATACATTTTAATCTGGCCGTGCATTGTTTAATAGTTATTACGCATTAGAGTTTCGCTGGGTAAGATTCGATCTAGGACCCCCTGAACACCCTTTTATTAATTAGGGTAATGATATATAAAAATTAAATTATATTTGTTAAATGCATTTTAATCTGACCTTGCATAGTTTAATATTTATTAAGCATTAGAGTGTCGCTGGGTAAGATTCGAGCTAGAACCCTCTGAACACCCTTTCATTAATTAGGGTAATGATATATAAAAAATTAAATTATATTTCTTAAATACATTTTTAATCTGGCGGTGCATAGTTTAATAGTTATTACGCGTTAGAGTTTCACTTGGTAAGATTCGAGCTACAATCCTCTGAACGCCCTTTTATTAATTAAGGTAATGATATAATAATATCAATCATCAATTTCTCATTAGCAATAAACTTTTGATTACAGTAAGAATCGAGCACCGATCTATGGATATCCACGCAGAGGTTTAATGTATGTAATGACATAGGTTAAATACATTTTTATATCGCGATTGAAAAGTCAACTACATAAACAGAGAGCTCGTTTAACTATTCTCGGATATATTCGTAGGATCTCGTAAAACATCGGAGAGAACAGCCCCTCAGGGCAAAAACCGTGATGGCTTACTCTGCCGTTGTTGAAGTGTGTCTCTCTCTTTCACGCGAACAAGGACAGGGCTAGCATAAGGCCACCTTCAGATTCTTTTGTTAAGCTAGCAGGTGTTCGAGAAACAATGGAAAGGGACTGGCTTTGTTATGGGGCAGTGGAATGAGAAAAGCCAGAAAGAAGGCTTGCCCCGGACAATAGAACTTGTTTCTCTGTTAACATGCTCCAGGTTCGCTTTTGTCACGACCCTAATTTATCATGGCCTTTGTTCATTTTGACAGTTGAAGGGCAAGCATTGTTCTTTTGTTAAAAGCTAGTGGAATATGTTAGATGGTCTTTCTAAAGGAGCCTTGTCCCGGACAATAGAAAGAGAATACAATAGAATCTCTTCCTTTGTCCTGCATCCACATTGTTCATTTTGACAGTGATGAATAGCCTCTTGGGTGGGCTCTCACAGGTGCAGAAGTGGCCGCATGTGGAATGGGTAGGAAAAACATCTCGCCTTTGTTACAGAAGCGTAAAATTTATGACCGCTTTGTTCGTTTTGACAGGTGAAGGATAACCTTAATTGCTTAACTGTCAAGCTTCCATGTACTCAACAAGATTTATGGCCCACAGCTGCAAGTAAAAGTACCAAGGCGCTGCGGGGGGGTGGGGAGGGGAGCTCATTTGCATATGAATAGTCAGTCCATGCATATTAAGTGGGCCAGCTCTGTCATTTCTTCCCTACTGACTTGGGGGATTTTTCCACTAAGACCCCTTCTCGAATACCTTACAAGTGATCTATACTCGAGTCTTTTTGTTGTTAAAGTTCTTGAATAATGCGGTTCTTTGTATTACAGTTTTAATCATAATCCCTCACACCTATCATCGTTTTCCCTGCCTCTCCCATATAAACGCATTTCGTCCCCTCCTTCAACTACCTCCTAGCATAGGAACGGAGGTTTTACTCTGCGTCTCATATAAACACATTTCTCTCCTTCAACCCTGTCTACCCTAGCATCAGCCTTCGTATTCCCTGTCCCTCTCATATAAATGTATTTCCCCCATTCAACCCCTTCCTCTAGCCTAGCACCAGCCCTCGTATTCCCTATCTCTCCCATATAAACGCATTTTCCTCCATGTCCCGTCGCATCTAGCCTGTTTTCCCTATCCTTTCCCATATAAACGCAAAAAAACTGCTCGATCTCTTCTTAATAACCTACTCACATTCCTTTTTGGATTGCACTGTGATAAATTTAGGTTAAGTGGACGAATAGCGCATTGGGAAATCTTTTCTTCACTAGCGCTTGCAACCCATTTAAATGACTAGAAAATGTTGCAGCCCCATCGTATGCTTCAGCTACGAGCTTGTTCTCAGACTAACGCTTAAAAGTCTGTAAGGATTTTATATACTAGCTCACTTACGCAACTTTAGAGCGATTTATTGCAGACATCTATAAAGGCTAAAAATCTCTCCTGAATTTCACCCTCGTTTACATAACGAATGACACTGGAAAGCTGAGATAATTTTGCAATATCTGTCGTTTCGTCCAGCATTAAGGCAACAAAAGGTGCACATTTTACATCTTTCCTTATGTGTAGCAATACGTCACTAATACTTTCAGTAATACCATTTGAATTCTATTTGTCTTTGAAAACGTAAACGCTTTGTAAGTGTGTGTCTAATTTGATGTCATGCTTGGATAACATGCGCAAGAACTCAATATAGTTTCCCCAATTAAGGGATTCATTATACTCGTTATGACCTCTGAAAGGTAACCCTTGCCTTGCTAATTGGCAAGCTCATGGATTAATCGCTTAATTATTCTTGCATTAGTCAACTTTGGCATTGTGTTTCAAAACGTCCGACCTGTATTGTTCACTTTGAAAGTCTGTTCTTGTTTTACCAAAAGTTTTCAGTTTTATTATTGCAGATAAATGTGATGGCGTCTTCTCGTCGAATCCTTGCTTTGTGAAAATTACTAATATCAGAGAAACCTACACTATTCCATACTCCTATATCGGTTTCAAAAAATATACAAGACCAGCAAAATAATTTATTTTTCGATTGACATGTAGTTAGCCATTTTGAACAATTGTAGTATTCAATTTTGAAATGATGTACGTAGTTTTTCATTTGTGTACTCAAACGTCCGGAGTAGACCTACCCTTTACTATAAAGTCTTGCTTTCCTGAAAATCCAAAGCTCCGAAGTATCGGTACTTGACAAACAATCC
Source organism: Deroplatys truncata (assembly GCA_030765065.1). NCBI lineage: Eukaryota > Metazoa > Arthropoda > Insecta > Mantodea > Mantidae > Deroplatys > Deroplatys truncata. Next base: position 379,563,851 of record CM060990.1, read on the forward strand.
AAAACACAACATTGTGGCTGTTGGCAGGCGTGACTACTGTCCATTCCAAACCAGAGTTCCCTCTGATGTAAACAAGCACGTGCTTCGGCTTGTCACGAACCCAAGAATATACTCTTACCCCAACGTAAATAGTTCCTTAATACATGTATTGTATTATGAAATATTAGAGCAGGAAAGGTATAGAACAGCACATTTTATTGCGGTTATCATAAGAACTCATCGTTAAAGGTAATGGATATATACTAGCTGTTAAGAGATTACAAAATATTATTTTCGTCTGCTTTTGCGCTAACGCCGAGAACATCTTGCTTGTTAATACCAACCGTAATGCATGACTGCCACTCTCTTACATATACAAGAAATGCAGCAATGTATTCCCAGAGGTGCTATCTGAGTACCGAATAAACACTTTGAGTAACACAGGATATATGATAAGCGAACAGTCATTCATAGTACATTAACACACATATGCTCAGCTCAGGTCAAATCTTGTGATTTAGTCAGTTGGTATTTGAGCTCACATGGCAGAGGAAGGTGCGTGTAGTGCGAATAAACTGTTCAAACAGAAGCGGGAAGCAGTTAAAACGTGGCTAAAAACAAACAATACTTCATATATTCAACTCACTATTACAAAAATACCCGACACTTGCATTATTGCATATTACGAAACTAATATCGGATTTTACAGGCGTTTCAGTGAGAAGTGTAACCAAAGCGAGCAGGCAATATAAACAGACATAATACAACATAGAAGAGGATAAAATGTGGGAATTTGTTTTAAGTGCGACAGTGCTGTGGAATTGTGGATAAGCTTGTCATTTTTTGGAGAGTAGTTCCGATTCTGATATGGCAGCTGAGTCATCTTCGGAGGATTCGGATTTGGGTGTTGCACTTTTGCCCGAAGATTGTGATCAACGTAAGTAAAATGTTCATTGCCGCATACTTATAAAATCGATTGTTACCTCAGGTTGCATTTTGAACTATGATTCTCACGCAGGACGCCTTTTTATAGATTAAATAGTGTTCAACAAGCACGTGGGAGGGGAACAAGCAGCCATTATGGGCGGGGATTGCGAACTACTTTCGCGCGGATAATACAAAGAGTTTGTTTTCAGTGAAAGGCACTCTGGTTTGGAATGGACAGTAGTTGGGCTGCCGGATGGCGATTCAGCTGATGTGAAGGGAGTACTACTGGTATTGTCAACCCAGTCCCTCTCCATGAATACTAAACAACGTAAAACACATTGTTTTAATCCGTGTGACACTCGCACAGGCAGACTCAACACTTAACTCATAATGCACAAAAACAATAAACGTACTAACATATTCTAACAAGAATGCATGAATCAGTGCACGCCCAACCGTGTACTATTTATAACGTGGCACGAGGAACACTCGGATTGCAGCTACTCTGTATTCACTCTTAGGTTGATCCGCGTCAAAACAAACCCCAAGTGACCAGTGCACCGTTATAATGTATCCTTCCGCCATTCGCACTAGAAATACTGTCTCACTTTGAGACCATGTGGCGAGTACAAGCGGCACGTAGTGCAAAAAAGAACAGAGTCCTTATTTCGACAACTGAAACGGTGACTAGCATATTCTGTTAAAGGCTAATGGTGATAAGACTTATAGTTGCAACAAAATAAACGTTTGCACATATAATAATAGTTAATTCTAAAACAAATGAGCCTAAAATAAAGTAACAGGTATGCGATAACCTAATTTATTCGCTCTCTGGAGGCGGCACTTTATTAACTGTTGGCGGCTCAGTTTAAAAAAGAAATTGTGCACTGTTACCCGAATTGCATTCTTCTTAAAATCGCTACATTCTTGCATCGGGTATTTCATCTGCTTTCTCTTTTTTTCCGGGTGTAACCACCTTTCTCGTTTCAGATTTTTCTGCACAAGCACTGTTTATACTTGTACTCGAAACACCGGTGAACTCAGAAGTTAATTTCACCATTTCTTTCGCGGAAAGTGCTGGATATTTCTCACATAACTTATAATAAAGATTCAACACTATTGTTTTTTCACCACTAGTCAATGGTTTGCGCGGCTAATGCTTTACGTAATTCGACGAAAACACAAGAGCAAATTCACCGTCTGTCATGATACTAAACACAACTACTGGTTTTTGGCTGTAAACAATATTCTGCGCCTACCCAGATGTCAGGTGACTCATACGAATTGCGTCATGGCACATGTAGCTCTGTTTTACGGTATACATCAGCGTTAAATAAAACCTTAGGTATTTGTATAGAATATTGTGCTATTTAAGGATAAATTCATTCTAAAATTCAGAGGTTAGCATGGGACTACTTTCCTGGGCGCATTGCTACCGTGTTGCACCACGGTGCACTGACCACCTGGGTTTGTTTTGCCGCGGATCTACCTAAAAGTGAATATAGTGTAGTTTGCAGCTAGTCCTAGGCGACAAGGAGAGAGAGGGAGAGTGAATGTTGGCTGGATTAGTCAGTGCCTCCGCAAAGGTACAGGCGCTGAGCGGACGAAAAAAAAAATTGTGTTATGACTTCTGAAGTTAAAACATGAGATAGTTTTTATTGTATAAGCTGAAGATACTTAAGGGACTAGCCTAATCCTACTAGTCCAGTGACCGCACGCCCCTGCTGTCGATTTATGGACACTATAGTCGATCCAGCTTTAGAACCGGACTTGATTTAAACGAAGAATTTTCATATCCTCCGGTTAGACTGTGTTCGTATCAGCTGTGAGGAGCAAATTATGAATGCAGAAGAGGTGAACGACACCAAACAGAATTAAACGGAAGCCACAAACTTCCTTAGTTTTACTATTCATATTATTTACTATTTCAAATTTATCAAACGTTTCGAACTATGATTAACATTGCTTCTGAAAAACCACAAATAATCTCGCATATTTAAGGATTAATATGTTATGGATGGCGTGCTTTGGTTTCCTGTGTATCGCGGGCTAGACAATTGCATACGTTTACGTCGTCGGGTTTTGAGAGTGGAGCACTTATAGTGATTCGAAATCTGTGCGCAAGCTTTTCGTTCAGTTTTTAAAAATGCAATGGAAAGTGAAGCTACTTACATTGCTTGTCTTTGAACTTGAAGATTTGCGCGTGTGTGTGTAAAACTCCTTCCGAATACCACCTTTCTTTTCAAGGAATAAGTGAATTTTAATATGCTGCCATATAAAGATGACGTTGGGTACTTACAGCACTTAGACATTTTTCCTTCCAAAATGTCTTCTGTTTCTCAGCAGAATACCTTCCAGGTAGTTGAAGATGCTTTAGAAAACGGTAAGACGGTTTATCAGCTGTTGAGTTGATGAAATCGATACAGGTTCGTTCATGACGAACTAATGTGCATGCCCTGTTGCGTAAGATGCTCATAGGAAAGCAATAATTAGGGTGACCGATGGCGAATGGTCCGATAATCAATGCATGTTGCAGAACGAAAGGCATGAATGTCCCTAGTAACGAGGAAATTCAGGCCATTATTAAATTGAAAGGTATCTTTGTGTTCCTCGTGAATCTGGATCGTTTTTTGTAAAGCCATTACGTAAGCGCGGTTGAAAAATTAATGATGGCCATTGATCTCTAGAATCCACAACATCGATATGATGAAAGCATACTTGCAACTTTTACGATTTGATATAAAATCTATGGGAACTGAGGACTTTTTACGACTTAATGGCAATAGAGGAGTTCTTACGGTCTTTTGTGCAGATTTGAAGTGTTAGATTTTCATCACGTGTATGACAAAGCATTAAATTATATTGTATTGCATTGTAATTTGTTGACGATAATGTTTGACTTCTCGCTAACCTAATTAAGATGACAAATATACCGCGCTAGTTGACATATAGTGCTATGATGGGCCAGACCTTAACTGTGCGTATATCCTTTAATCACCATCATGGTCCTCCTTTCATTGGGCAGCAACAAAATGTATACGCCTATATCTTGAAGGTGCGGAATTCGTTTTCTGGGATTAAAGTTTGATTGCAGCAGTAGTGACCTCTAGTGAAAGCCAGCAGTAACCGATGAGCAGTAAATGGGCGGTGGGCGGCAACATTCAGTAATGGATGACGTGAATTATAGTTAAAAATAAATCCTTGACACTACAGCCCGCGAAGGGCTTCCTTCACCTAAGGAATTAAAAGTAAGGCTATAAATGCTCTCTTACCTTGCTCCAATCATTTTTAAAGAAGCCTCTTTTCCCATGGCAGGTGTTAATTCTGATTTTTTTCCCTGGGGCGACGTGCTGGAGGTCCTGCATTTATGAGCATTCTTCGAACAGTGGAAGCGTACACCTCAACTCCATACTCTTCTAAAGATTTCTTTAAATCTTGACTGGTGGCTCTTCTGTTGTTCCTAGCCATCTGAACGAGTCTGCGCTACCCCTTCAGACCCAATTTGCTCTTGCGACCACACTTGCCTACTCGACCAGAACAGTAGTCATGACCATTAATTGTGTCTGGCTTACAGATTTCTGTGAAATTTGTAGCCTTTTGGCTATTTCTCGTTGGGAATAGTGTTCTTGCAGCAATGCCTTTGTAATCTTAATTTTTCTATGAGAAAGATTATATTTCTTACCCATAACCTCAAAAATCTGAAAAGCAAAAGAATAATTCATTGCAGGATAAATATCTTTCATGTCATGTTTAAAGATTAATAATAGCCTCTCTATTAATTGTAAAGTGGTTATTTGTGGTTAGAACTTACCTAAAAAGCAGTTTTACTGCAATACTCACTAAAGCAAAAAATGCCCACAAGCCCAGTGATACAGCACAAACAGCTGTCTAGCTTAAGAATTGTTGCCAACGTTGTTTCAAACTCATGCGTACCAACTTATGGCTGAGAGTCAACTTAAATTACTAATAAGCATAACACCAAAACAGAATCCCAATAACTTATAGTTTTAGGTTTCTGCTGCAAAGAAAATCCACAAAAAGTAAAATCTTTGCTTTTTGAGAATAATTTTCACACCTTTGTAAAAGCAAGCATTGGCTCATATCTCACTAATTCCAAGCAATTGCTCGATTTCGTATAAATGAAAATGTACCTCAAGCTGCTCGCGAATAAAAGCTTCCTGACCTTGATATGGTAAAAATAAAAGCAAGCACTGCTCGCCTTCAGTAAGCTTTTGCTTGCTATTTCTTGAGGTACCTGGGTAGGTACCTCAACTTGTTTAAGGGACACTGCGAGTGAATTTTCAAATTTCTATATTTCTGTATGGATTTTTCTGAAAATTTTACTGTGATAGCATTACTGTTAAATTAATAAGAATACCAAATTTCATTTAAATCGTACAAATACTTTGCGAGCTATTAATTATTTCATAAATTTTATTATGTAAATATATTGCATAATCAAAATGAACCACGCGCCTCAAAAGTTGAGAATATTAGTTGGCATTTTTTGAATTGGAGCTTTGAATTACATTAAAAAAGAAGTATGTCTTAAAAGTTCAGTATATTATCTCTAAAATTAATCATTTTTTGATAAAAATATATTTGAGGGGGGAATGGTTATTGGTGTTAGCATATTTTGGTAACTTAGAATATTACAATGGATACTTCTGCAGATTCTGAGAAATTTTAGCTGAATTTGAAGAAAAACTGAGGCGCGTGTTAAATTTTGAGTGTGTGAAAATGAAGTTTTGAGAAAAACACTGATTTATAAAATATTATGCTGGAAACAGTGAATTGTATGCTTTGCATATCAGAACTACTGATTTATAACCCTGTGTGTTTGTAATTCCCTTTGTGTCCTTATTCTGTACTTTTGTGCCCTTTTTGCCACTTGCATATCCTTTCCTGTTTGTAGCATCAAACCACCACCTCTGACAGAGTCGAGCTGTATCAAGGGTGTGACTGATCTTTAAGGGACACTGGAACTGAATTTTGTAGCTTTTTTGAAAGCTGTTTACTGGAAAATTGGTACATTTAATTGAGTAATTGAGAAATGGCTGCAAAAGCTCAAAGCTCTAGCTCTAATAGTTTCTCAGATAATACAATTAAATATTTTTCATTAGAAAAAAATTTCAAACTACCATGCACATTCACATTTGTCAAAGAAGTATGATATTGACATGTTCTTATACAGAGAGAGCCAAAAAACTACGAACCGGCTGCGCGGTGTTTTTCCTGTCTGCGTCCTCGGCGCTCGTTGCAATCTGCCGCTATCATAGAAACCGTACAACATTTTTAAAACTACTTTTAAAGGCTTTACTTACCAACTCTATGAAAGGAGATGCTGAAATTGCCCACCGTCGTTGCCCACACGCTTTTGGCACCTCTTTAGGAAACTATCCATCACTCGCCGTAGTTCACGTTGAGAAATGCTGGCAATTTCCTGGCGAATATTTTGTATTAGTTCGTCCAGGGTGTGTGGGTTTGTCTTGTACACTTTATGTTTGAAGTTACCCCAGAGATAGAAATCACAGGGGGTTCGGTCGGGAGACCGAGAGGGCCAAAAGTCTCTACTAATAATTCTATCCTCAGAGAAACTTTGAATTGTTCTTATCGAAATATTGGCCGTATGAGCTGTTGCAGAGTCTTGTTGAAAAAAGGCAAAATCACGCTCCATGCCTGTTAATTCTCGAAAAACGGGGCAAAATTGTATTCACGTATGCATGGACTTCAACTATTGACTCGAACAAAATTGGCCCTATAACTCTTTCTGGCCACAACAACAGTGGCCAGTTTCAGCATCTCCTTTCACAAAGTTGGTAAGTAAATAGAAGTAGTTTTAAAAATGTTGTATGGTTTCATCCGCGCCTTTCTATGATAGCAGCATACGGCGAGCGCCGAGGTCGCGGGCAAGAAAATCACCACGCAGCCGGTTCGTAGTTTTTTGGCTCTGTAGTTTAGTACAATAAAAATAAATCTTAAGCATTTGATTGAAGTTGGTGTTATTATTTGTAGAGAAAGAAATTTTTGTTTTTATGAACTTGATGTTAAAATGTTCCTTAATTTTCAGTATAAATTATTTTTTGTGAGCCAATAACTAAAGCAATCATAAAATGCATCCTTGAATTTCCATATATCATATTTGTGAAGATGTGTGCAAACTTGCATACAAATCAGAGCAAAACTGAAGCGCAAGGAATCAATTTCATATGCAAAAGTGAAAAACTGGGGGATACATATTTCTAAATGCACATTCTTTTTAAATTTACAGTTCATCAGGTACTTATAACTGCACTGAAGCATATGTTTTCTCGTCCTTTTTCTATTTGGCTTCCTCCCTTTTCATTTTTACTCTTCCTGCGATCTGTTTTCTTCTTCTTAGTTGAAGATCTAGCACACTGATATTTTCTTCTGTTGTCGCATCTCTTCATAATCACATCTGATACACTGCAAATTGTAGAATTCTTCAAAGTAGATCTCATTTCTTCTGTAGCTGAGCACCCGATATTAAATTCTGACCAGAATTTGTTACAGCAATTGTGATGCTCTTCTTTGATACAACAATTTCTTTTGGACATTCCTCCATAACATGGCACACAGCGATTCATGTTGATTTTGTGCAACATCTCTTACACGTTGATGCAGCTGCTCATCAAGGCCAGGCTTTGGTAGACAGGCATTATCTTGGAAAAGTTTATTCAGAAAGCTCTTTGGACATTTTATCACTGGTATCAGGTTGTGTACCATTAGCTATACTTTTGTTGTAAAAGCACCAGAAGTCAGTCCAGTGGGACATTTGCCATGTTGGGGTTTGTTGTCTGTCGACATGCAGTGACTGAGGATGACATAAATAGCCTTTTTCATGCCACATTTATCAGGAATATTTTCTACTATGGCATTTCTATTGGTAAAAGAGTTAATTTGCTAAAAATGCTAATTTTGTTTATTTCAATTGGACACCTCTAGAATTTTTTTTGTCTTTAATGACACGAGGACTGGAATATATCTGGTAGAGCTAAAAGTACAATTGTTGCACTTTTACACATAATTTTTAGCAAAGCCATGTCTTTCTCTAATCTGTAGTCACATGTCTTTCTCTAATTTGTAGTCACGTTTGAACACTCACATTCATTACAGTAGGCATTTTTAAACAACTCACTCAAAGTTTGCTTTCAATACTGAACGCATATGGTATATAAACAACAAAGTGTATCAAAAGATCTGTAAGATGTATAAACAAAGCCTTAAACAACCAATAACGTATTAAAATAACTGCAAAATGCTCTAAAATAAGATGATATGGGTAAATGGAGAGAATTATAATGAAACAGACTCTTACAGTACTGAAATGTAAATGTTCTTTTCAAGGTTCTAAACTTGTGTTCATTACGTAGTAAATAGTTGGGCATTTCGGCGCTAGATGGAAGCACAGAGCAGGCAATTACATGTGATGCCAAAACGCTGCCAAATAAATCGAAAAATATGCAGAAGTTAGCAAATTATGATGCTTTCCATATGGAAATAGGAAGTGCGCGATCCAGTGAAGTTTTAAGGGAGCGCACGGGTGATTTAAACATGTCGCTGGGCTTTTAAAAATTGCACATAGTGAAAAATTGTTTGGCCAAAATGATTCACAAGTGTGTATGGAATATTTATATGATATAATTCCAAAATCGAAAATATTGTCATTTTCGCCTAAAACTTCACTCCCAGTGTCCCTTAAGTACAGTTTAATACCATGGCAGAATTCATTATGGTTCCTGAGCGGAAAAAAATGTCTACAAGACTCAGGGACTCGGATGTGAGCAGATACAAAGTTATACCGTTTTGAAAGAGAAAATCTATACTGGCTTGCACAACATTTCCTTTCAGAGGCAAACGAAACACGAGGTGGAGCTCTTTAACAATGCTGAAAAATGTGAACATTTTAAAAGTATTAGGAGATCCTGGTTTTCAAGCTGGTGTTGAGGATTTTGGTGTTACACAGGTTATGGTCAATAACCTTCTGGGAAGTCGTTAATGCAATCAATGCTAGAGCAAGGAATTGGGTATAGTTTCCTACAACTGCTGCTGCTTTTCATGAAGCCAAGGGGGAGTGGTCAGAGCGTTATAATTTCCCTGATGCAGTTGGGGCAGTGCTCATATTCTACTAAGGAAATCAAATGTATACGGAGACGAGTACATCAACAGGAAAGGAGTTTCCAGCAGCAATATGCGGGCTACGTGCAACGCAAGTGAAAGATTTAAGAGTATTGTGCCAGATGGCCGGGTCTGTGCACGATTCTCGGATATCGAAAAACTCACTGATGCTTACACAGCGATGGCCAGTAATGCTGCTAGGGAATTCAGGCGACGGTATTGCAGTATGTTTGATGACCCCTTATCAAAACCCTACTACTCCAGAACACACAGCATACAATAGGTGCACTACAAAGGGGAGGGTAATCTTTGAACGATGTTTCGGCCAACTAAAACAGCGGTTCCCGTTTTTACAAAATAAGATAAGATAACCCACCCAGAAAATACCTACAGTAATACAGAGCGAGAGCCAAAACACTACGAACCGGCTGCGCGGTGTTTTTCCTGTCTGTGTCCTCGGCGCTGGTTGCAGTCTGCCGCTATCATAGAAACCGTACAACATTTTTAAAACTACTTTTTAAAGGCTTTACGTACCAACTTTATGAAAGGAGATGCTGAAACTGGCCACCGTCGTTGTCCATAAATTTTTGGCACCTCTTTAGGAAACTACCACTCGCCGTAGTTCACGTTGAGAAATGCTGGCAATTTCCTGGCAGATATTTTCTTTTAGTTCTTCCAGGGTGTGTGGGTTTGTCTTGTACACTTTATGTTTTAAGTTACCCCAGAGATAGAAATCACAGGGGATTCGGTCGGGGGACCGAGAGGGCCAAAAACCTCTACTAATAATTCCATTCTCAGACAAATTTTTAATTGTTCGTATCGAAATATTGGCCGTATGAGCTGTTGCAGAGTCTTGTTGAAAAAGGACAAAATCACGCTCCCTGCTTGTTAATTCTCGAAAAAAAGGGGACACAATTGTATTCACATTGTACGGGCGTTAACTATTCACTTCAACAAAATTGGCCCCACACACCCTGAAAGAATTAAAATAAAATATCCGCCAGGAAATTGCCAGCATTTCTCAACGTGAACTACGGCGAGTGATGGATAGCTTCCTAAAGAGGTTCCAAAAAAGTATGGACAACGACGGTGGCCAGTTTCAGCATCTCATTTCATAAAGCTGGTAAGTAAAGCGTTTAAAAGTAGTTTTAAAAATGTTGTATGGTTTCATCCGCGCCTTTCTATGACAGCGGCAAATGGCAACGAGCGCCAAGGACGCGGACAGGAAAAACACCGCGCAGCCGGTTCGTAGTTTTTTGGCTCTCTCTGTAGTTTGCTGTATGATTCTGCATAATGTGGCCAAACATCTAACGGAGGAGGACTTTGATACACCTGAACCACAAGATGAAGACAATGTACCAGTAGCAGCTGTTGCAGAACCAGAAGCAACCCGCATTGGGGAGAGAAGACAGCAGAGAAGGGATGACATAGAATAATTTGATGTAACTCTTCACATCACTCAAATCTCACAAAGGTATGAATAAATCTAATCACTGTAGTTCTGTGAGCTCTTTTGTCACTGCTCTTGAGGAATAGAGATAAATAACGTGGATGTAGAAAAGAGAGAACGAGTGGAGACAGGAAACGGGTTGTATGGACAAAAAGTAATTATTGATAAAATTTGATTTTGAAAAAGGCAAAAAAGGAAATACTTAAAAAATATTAGTTTTCAAAAATTCTGAATAACTTTATACCAAAGGTTAACACAAATTATTAATTGTACCTAAAGATTCATAAAAACGGGAAGCAAATCTTCACTTTCTCTTTTCTTTCTCCAGTAGTAATGCTGATTTTGCAAGCTTTAAGACTTCAGTTTTGAGTTTGTCTTTTTTCTTCTTTAGTTTTGTTTCTTTTCGTCTAGGTACTGTTACCTGTCTGAGTATAGCTAACCTCTGCAGTTCATTATTACTTAATCTTGCTGTATCATCATTGGAATCAGCTAATTTCCGCTTTCCTGTAGATTTACGAGGTGCTTGTCGACAGCTGATTCGGCATCATTTAACATCCCATCAACACTTGAAATGGGCTCCTGGAAATTAGATGCTGTCTAAATTGAAGCCATCTTCAAAGCCAACCTGAAGTCCTAAGTAGGTATATTAGAAGAGATCGAGCGCAGGTTTTTGGGCATATAGAGGAAAGGATAGGGAAAACGAGGCCAGATGCTAGGTTGAGGGGGCCTTCAAGAACGAAAATGGGTTTATATGGGAGAGATAGGGAATACGGGGGGGGGCTGATGCTAGGCCAGACAGGGTTGAAGGAGGGAAGTACGTTTATATGGAAGAGATAGCAAAGAGTTGTTAGGCTAGACAGAGGTTTAGTGTGGAGTATACGTTTATATGTATGAGAGGTATACGAACAGGAGGAGAGGTATTAGGCTAAGTAGGTTGGGTATACGTTTATAAGGAGAGACGAGAAAATGGAGAGAGATCCTATGCTAGAATAGACAGGTGTTAAAGGTAGGTTTATATAGGTTAGATAGGAAATCAAGGAGAGATACTCCGCTAGAGAGGGGCAGGAGGGAATGCGCTTTAAGAGAGGTAGGGGATACGGGAAGAAGTGCTAGACCAGACAGAGGTTTAGAGTAGAGGGGTTTATATGTTTGAGAGGCATAGGAACAGGAGGAGAGGTATTAGGCTAAGGAGATTGAGTATGAGTTTATAAGGAGAGACAGACGTTGAAGGTAGAATGTGTTTTATATGAGAGGTATAGGAAACCAAGGAGAGATACTCAGCTAGACAGAGGGCAGGAGGGGAATGCGCTTTATGTGAGGTAGGGATACGAGGAGAAATGCTAGGCCAGACAGATGTTGAGGAGTAGAGTATGTGTTTATATGTATGAGAGGTATAGGAACAGGAGGAGAGGTGTTAGGCTTGACAGATACTGAAGGAGTAGAAATATGAGCTTATATACAGGAGAGATACGAGGGGAAGAGCTAGACTAGTCACGACTTGAAGTGTAGAATATGGCTTTTTATATGGGAGAGATAGCAAACCGAGGAGAGGTATTAGGCTACGAGGGTTTGAGTATGCATTTATAAGGAGAGACGAGAAAACGGAGAGATCCTATGCTAGAGAGAGTTGAAGGAGAGGGAAATGTGCTTTATACTGGAGGGATACGGCATACGAGGAGAAGTGCTAGGCCAGACATATTGAGGACTAGAATATGCGTTTATATGGAAAAGATAGGGATTACGGGGAGAGATGGTAGACTAGACAGAGGTTGAGAGTAGAGTATGCGTTTGCATGTATGAGAGCTATAGGAAAACGAGGAGAACCGCTAGGCTGGACTGGTAGTGAAGGAGTAGGAATACGGACTTATATACAGGAGAGATAGGGAATAGGAGGGGGGGCTAGACTTTGAAAGCGACTTTAGACGAGAACTTCATGGAAAACTGTTTCCTGTCAATGTTAGAGCGCTAATTCTAGGTAGCTCCAGCACGTAGCCCATTCACGCAAAAAGGTAAACCACTCGCGGAAACCACTCAAGCAAAAAGGTGACCTAACGTAAAAAGGTGACCCGCTCAGGGAAAAGGTGACCCACTCGCTTAAAAGCGTGACCCGCTCAAGCAAAAAGGTGACCCACTAACGTAAAAAGGTGACCCCCTCACGCAGAAACGTGACCCACTCACGCAAAATGGTAATCCACTCACGCTAAAAGGCAAGTAATTCAGGTAGTATCACAGGGTAGGACAGATTCAGGGAAACAGATGTAGCATAGTTCCGTATGATTTCACAGGTAATTCAGATAGTATCGTAGCTATTTGGGCGATTCAAGTATCATAGGTGCTTAGAGTAACTCAGCTAGTATCACAGGAGGCTAGATTCCATGGGCAGGGATTCATATCAGAGCTATTTAAGGTAATTTCACTTGATTCGGGTAGCATCACAGGTATTTAAGTAATTTTAACAGGTAATTCAGATAGTATCACAGGAGGCTAGATTCCAGGGGCGGAGCGTATCATAACTGTATATGATTTCGCAGGCAATTCAGCTAGTATCGTGGGCATTTAAGCTAATTCAGATAGTATCACAGGAGGCTATATTCCAGAGGTTGACTGCATAATAGTTGTGTATTATTTCACAGGTAATTCAGATAGTATCGTAGGTATTTGGGCGATTCAAGTATCATAGGTATTAGAGTAACTCAGCTAGTATCACAGGAGGCTAGATTCCATGGGCAGATATTCGCATCGGAGCTATTTAAGTCAACTGCACTTGATTCGGGTAGTATCACAGGCATTTAAGTAATTTTAACAGGTAATTCAGATAGTATCACAGGTATTCATGGTAATATAGAGAGTAATTAGATTATAAATATTTCTCATTCAACGTTAAAACACTTCATATACTTTTTCTAAATCTTACAAACCTTTTATATGTTAAACAGTGTGAGAGACGGAGAGGGATAAAGTGCATATTGGTTTACAAAATGAAAAGCTATGCACCAACATACCGTTATTGTAGTTCGTCGTACGTGCCTCTCCCCTTTTATCTAGGCTTGAGACTAGCACTAGGATTATTCCTAATGGCAGGGTTAACACCTCCCCTTTCATCTTCTTTCTTCATCGGACGTCTGCTAGTTGCATACACAGCACACGAATAAACTTCAATTTTTAAAGGTTGTAGACTCGCGGAGAAAATCTTCATCTTCGACTTAAATTCACTTGAACAGTGTTTGCAATACTGTGATGCTCATACGCATAGGTAATTATTCCATCCTCAGCATTAACTGTTATCATCAAAGGGATTCAATGTAATTTTATCCACTTGCACTGTGGTAACAGCGTGCTTTCGTGATAGCATTAGATTCATGGGCGTTCTGATGATTTCACAGGTTTTAAGACAGTCGGTATAGCTGTGAAACGTAATGTATTGCTTAATAGCGCTACGTTTTATACCTTTAATCTTTTTTATCATTGAGCCTTGAATATCTAAGGCATACATCTTAGGTCGTAGTCCAAGAAAGCGCCGGATGATTTTGCTATTAGCCTTATCTTTAAATTTCCCAACACCTTCTTGTTTAGAGTTGAATGGCATATATGGTTGACAGGGTAATCAGCTGTATCGAGATGCTCAAGAAAACGTAGCTTGTCCTGTTACACATCTTCAGTTGTCACACGATGAATGAACGAATCAGTGTCCATGTAATTAAGATTCACGTTTTCAGCTCCATAATAAGGCAACAACACGTCGTAATGATAGTTATACATTAATGTCTTGGACATGTCCAACACACTCATACCAATATTTATATATATATATATATATATATATATATATATATAGGCTTGTTGAATACAATCTGACCAGAGGCCATATGTCCAGTAGCTAGATTAGCAGCATATATCGTCCTGTCGATAAATGTAGGCTTAGCGATTAGCTTCTCTAAGAGTTTTTTTATTGGTCTCCAGTCGTATATCCATACGGTTACGCAGGTTCTCCATAGTTTTTCCAAACATGGCGTTGTTAAAGAGCTTGTAGTCATTTGCAGCTTGTTGTCGTAGCCTGTTTTTAAATTCCACATAAAGTTTCAACCACCGAGACTGTCGGAACTGTAGCACACGATGGATATTTGTTAGTCGTAGTCCATGACTAAGAGCTTGCTTCAAAGCTATGTAATGCACCACGTACTTCTTTCGAGGTCCAAGATTGGGTATCAGTTTCTTTGTAGATGCTTCCAATGGCTTTATACACTCAGGCAGGAAAGGTAGATCGTTGTGTAGATCGTGAAGTTCTGCAGGATACTCGATGTCGACTTCTAATATGTACCCATGAGGTTCGTCTTCTTGTAGTGTTTCTAAGTTGATTTCTGCAGGTGACACCCACCGAAATCCACCAAAAGGAAGGGCGTGACACATTGCCCACCCATATTGGTTATTAGCGTCCTCGTATGTGATAAATTGGGTTGGTCTCGACGGTCAAACTTAACCATATAAGTGTTATTAGCCTCAGCATACCGATGGGAAACTTGGCATAAACCTCCTCTTATACCTGATTCCACCATGAGTAGTTGATCATAATCTTGTAACACCTCCAGCTTAATTCCTGTATTCAATAACATAGCATCCCATGTAAGTCCTGGAGAGGTAAAATAATGTGCAGGATCAACTTAATGTGTTTTAAGGGCTTGCTCTGTGAACGTTTCAAAGACATCAGCTAGAAGCACATCTGAGGTTAAGTAGAGATCGCTGTACTCGCCCAGGTTTCTCACATTAAACAGCTCCCATACATTTCTAGCATGATCGTAGTCAGTAATAGTAATTTCTTCATTTAATCTATTGTAGAATGAGTCCTTGGGAGGCAAGTAGGTCTCGTTCAGGACATCCCGTCACGTGACAAAATCACATGGAAATACACCCTTTCGAGTCATCAACTTCAATTTGTCTTCTCCGAAGTACTTTAGTGTTTCAGGATATGAGGTTAGATTTTTTACCAACGTATCCACGCTTGTACTGAGGAATCGGAAGCTATCCACAAACCGAAGTTTTATATCTCCTACATACTTGGTGAATGAGATATAGCTTTCTTCAGAGTTAGGAAATACATGCACCCTCTCACTTGTACAACCCAGCTCCTTAATGAAATAAGAGTCATATACGCTAAGGTTAAGCATGAAGACAGGAATATATTTAGGTGTTTTGCAGGCTAGATTGCATTCATTATGAAGACTTCCACGATATTCACCACTGATGTGATTATGGTCACGTACTTTGTAGTTCTCTTCTTAAAGGGTTTTCCACACAGGTAGCATGTCGTAGAAGATTCAAAATCCTTTTGCTGTGTATTCGTAAGTTTCAGAGACTTGCCAGATTTGTATACATTATTAATTTCCTTTGCAAGGAACGATAGGTATTCCATAAACTTTTGAGCAGCATCAACACCACGATACACATGTTTGCTTAGGAAGACCAGTTTCAATATGTTCAACGCTGGATGACGGCTTTACGTAAACACAGAAACTCATGGGTGTATGCTCTTGATAAGGGTTGTATAGGAAGTTTCAGGATTGGGTATACACGTATGGCATGGAGTGGGAATACTCTCAAAATCCGCATAGATGACATAAGGTACTTTCAGCATCCTCTCAATAGTTTTAAACCGTACAATTGATTTCTCCTTGGTAGGCATAACTACCCTTGCAACACCATGTTGATTACAGTTGGCTGCATGTTCTTGTAGCTTTTCCAGTCCACTTCGTCCATATCGATCATCAAAATGTGTAAAACAACGCTTACAGGTATAAACACGTCCATTACATTTAGTTTTCTGGCGTCGAATGATTTTCTCAAAATTCTTTATATATACGTAGTGATGTTTTCCACTACTGTCACTCAATAGTAGCGGGTCTCGGTGTTCAGGTAGTTCAATATCAGCAACCTTTATCGGATACACTTCATGCTTATCCAGCCCGAAAACGTTGATAGATATCTTGTTAAGCTTCTCAAATTTAGGCATTTGAGAAAGTGGAGTAGGATAGGAAACACAGCTGAAGTCGTACTTATCCTGAAATTGTTTGTATTTACTCACACGCTGCGCATCCTTCTCGACGAATTTAGCTAATATAGAGTACATGAAACATTTCTCGTCGGTAAAGTTCTGAATGCTTATACACGCTTCTTTAGCTCCGACAGATGACGGTAGTGGTATGTAGCTACTTCCTCGTAACGGGTTGTACTTGTTGATACGAAGTCGAACTCCTTCCACTGCAAGCAAAGCCCAGTTGCTACCCTTAAGCTGAGACTCCTCCATTTCAGTCACCAATTTCTTGAATTTCGCTTCCATCGTTGACTCCAGATCAGTTTCCAGGAAAACAGGTTGATTCCGTGTTTTGAATGTTTTGTCACAGGTTTCTCCAATACTGTTAAATCGACACTCAGCAGCAGATTAATTTTAACACTCTTGTGAATGCTAAGCTCTTTATGCACAGCCTGGATTATGCGTTGTTTTGCCACATGCAGATACATATTCAGGTCCTTAGGTGATTCCCATCGTATAAAATACATTTCAATCGTCCTTCGAATGAAGTTTGATATTCTTTCATATCAGTCATCCATTGTTGATAATAGCTGATGTTTAGTAGGCTCCAATCTGCTTTTCTTCTGAGGGCTGCTTATTTCACATATATCTTCGTGTCGCTGACCCTTGTAACCGTCATTGAAGCTCAAGCTACAATGTTTATATTTGAAGAGCTTTTTACAAGACATCTCGTGTCTTCTCTTGTGATAACCTCGGAGGAACGTTTTCCCACATTTTCCGCAAGCGTATCCAGTAGCGCTTGGAATAATATCCTTATACGCTTAGTTATTCATATTTATTCTTGATGTAATATCGTATTAATCCTTCAAGAGAAATGTAGACCTCTTCACCTTGATAACACTTTAGAAAGCTGATTATTCTTGGAGAGAACACGATGTTAACACCTCAAGACTAATTAGCACAATGAAGTTCAATCCTCTAGATCACCCTATTTATAGAGGGAGCACGAAACTTTTAGATCAATCATAAACTCGCTCCATAACTAGTTGTATATGATCGCTCTACGCGTATTAACCTCCGTCATATACCCTCACGCTCAGAGACAGGATGTCTGGCAGTATCAAACACGTTTAAACTCGTCTCGTAACTACATGTATATGCTGTCACGCCAACAAGAGAAGTATTCTCACACGCTTATTCAGACATGTTGCCAATCAAAGCCTAGCACAAGCACCACCACCGCTACCACCACCCATTACACCAAAGCTAGCACAATCTCGATTATCACAATACTTAACGTAAAGGTTAAAAGACAACGTAGAAGATTTTCTCCCTTGTTTAGCTAAATGTATGTATATACTACATTATTTCATGTTTTCATTCCCTATTCAATTCTTCCTTTCCATCTTCCCACAGAAAGGCCATTACATTTCACTACAATCACAAGCTAAGTAATTTTTCCAGAGTTGCCAAATTTAAGCTTCTAGAATCGAACCCGGTAATACTTTTAATAAATATATTTTTAGTAATTTATATTTCTACATCATCTACCATTTAATGTAAACTCGAACCTGATTTGATCCATAGGCTTGAAGATATATGAAATCACCCCTTCGGGGTTCGATCTAAGTACTTTAAAGTAAGTTTTGTCGTGATAACGATATTTAGGAACTAGGTACTCTGTTCACATTTTACTTGACGTGTCTATCTAAATTAGATTACGAGTTATTAAATTTATAAATAAATTTCATTGGATCGGTATTCGAACCCTGAACACCAGGAACAAAATTATTTATAATATTAGTTTGTTATGTTAAACAAAGCTGTATGCAGGTGCGCAATCAACCTAAGTGACATATCCTAGAGTATAGAGGAAAATGAAGGAAATCATTAAAAGATCGGGATTCGAACTAAAGACAGATTGACAATTATATATAGCATTAATTTTCCATCATAGGAGCTATCAAACATGCTTTGATACATCCCTCTCTCTCATATTTTCTGAGATAATGGAGATTTAAAAATTACGGATCGAACCGTGGACGTCAGGTATCTAAATATACATCCATAAGATATTACCTAATAACATAAGCGCAATAAAGTTTATTTGGCGTCTTTATCTTAATTCAGGAGTTATTAAATTTATAAGTAAATTTCATTTTATCGGTATTCGAACCTGGAACACAAGAAACAAAATTATTTATAAAATTAGTTTGATATGTTTAAAAGAGCTGTGTGCCGTTACAGCATCAATCTAAGCTATATATGCTATAGTTTAGAGGAAAATTAAGGAAGTCATTGAAAGATCAGGATTCGAAATAACAACTGATTGACAATCATACAATATTAATTACCCATCATAGGAACTATCAATCATGCTTTGGTCCACCCCTTTATCTCTCTTAGTTTCTGAGATAATGGAGATTTAAAAATTAAGGATCGAATCCAGGACACCAGGTACCCAAATATACATTCGCAAGAAACTACCTAATGACATTAATGTAATAAAGTTTATTTGACGTCTTTATCTTAATTGGTTTAGGAGTTATTAGAAGATGAATTTGTAATCACGCCTAGGATTCGAATCCGGGAATCCCGGCCAACTTGGAACAATACGCTAATGACGCGGCGCATTCCAAGGATTTAATTAGTTTTTATCCCATTGTTCTATTTTCATTCAGGAGATATAAGCGATGGGCGTCGCAGGAGAAGGGGGAGCACTTAATTAGAATATTAATTACACATTCCTACATATTAATTGCGTTTCAATGCCCATTTCTATACTACTCTTTAATCGCTATACAACTATAATACCCCTGCCCCTGGAATCTAGCCTCCTGTGATACTATCTGAGTTACCCTAAGCACCTATGATGCTTGAATCACCCAAATACCTACGATACTATCTGAATTACCTGTGAAATCATACACAGCTATGATGCAGTCAGCCTCTGGAATATAGCTACCTGTGATACTAGCTGAATTAGCTTAAATGCCCACGATACTAGCTGAATTGCCTGCGAAATCATATACAGCTATGATACGCTCTGCCCCTGGAATCTAGCCTCCTGTGATACTATCTGAATTACCTGTTAAAATTACTTAAATAGCTCTGATACGAATCCCTGCCCATGGAATCTAGACCCCTGTGATACTAGCTGAGCTACTCAAAGCACCTATGATACTTGAATCGCCCAAATAACTACGATACTATCTGAATTACCTGTGAAAGCATACGGAACTATGCTATATCTGTTTCCCTGAATCTGTCCTACCCTGTGATATTACCTGAATTACTTGCCTTTTTCCCTGAGCGGGTCACCTTTTTGCGTTAGTGGGTCATCTTTTTGCTTGAGTGGTTTCGGCGAGTGGTTTACCTTTTTACGTGAATGGGTTACCGTTTTAATGTGAGTGGGCTACGTGCTGAAGCTACCTAGAATTAGCGTTCTAACATTGACAGGAAACAGTTTTCCATGAAGTTCTCGTCTAAAGTCGCTTTCAAAGTCTAGCCCACATCCTATTCCCTATCTCTCCTGTGTATAAGTCCGTATTCCTACTCCTTCACTATCAGTCTAGGCTAGCGGTTCTCGTTTTCCTATACCTCTCATACATGCAAACGCATACTCTACTCTCAACCTCTGTCTAGTCTACCATCTCTCCCCGTAATCCCTATCTTTTCCATATAAACGCATATTCTAGTCCTCAACATGTCTGGTCTAGCACTTCTCCTCGTATGCCGTATCTCTCCCGTGTAAAGCACATTTCCCTCTCCTTCAACTCTCTCTAGCATAGGATCTCTCCGTTTTCTCGTCTCTCCTTATAAATGCATACTCAAACTCTCCTAGCCTAATACCTCTCCTCGGTTTGCTATCTGTCCCATATAAAAAGCCATATTCTACACTTCAAGTCGTGACTAGTCTAGCTCTTCCCCTCGTATTCCCTATCTCTCCTGTATATAAGCTCATATTTCTACTCCTTCAGTATCTGTCTAGCCTAACACCTCTCCTCCTGTTCCTATACCTCTCATACATATAAACACATACTCTACTCCTCAACATCTGTCTGGCCTAGCATTTCTCCTCGTATCCCTACCTCACATAAAGCGCATTCCCCTCCTGCCCCCTGTCTAGCTGAGTATCTCTCCTTGGTTTCCTATACCTCTCATATAAAACACATTCTACCTTCATCGTCTGTCTCTCCTTATAAACTCATACTCAATATCCTTAGCCTAATACCTCTCCTGCTGTTCCTATGCCTCTCAAACATATAAACCCCTCTACTCTAAACCTCTGTCTGGTCTAGCACTTCTTCCCGTATCCCCTACCTCTCTTAAAGCGCATTCCCTCCTGCCCATCTTTAGCTGAGTATCTCTCCTTGATTTCCTATCTAATCTATATAAACCTACCTTTAACACCTGTCTATTCTAGCATAAGATCTCTCTCCGTTTTCTCGTCTCTCCTTATAAACGCATACTCAACCTCCGTAGCCTAATACCTCTCCTCCTTTTGCTATACCTCTCATACATAGAAACGTATACTTCACTCTAAACCTCTGTCTAGCCTAACAACTCTCCGCTATCTCTTCCATATAAGCGTACTTCCCTCCTTCAACCCTGTCTAGCCTAGCATCAGTCCCCCCCCCGTATTCCCTATCTCTTCCATTTAAACCCATTTTCCTCCTTGAAGGCCCCCTCAACCTAGCATCTGCCCTCGTTTTCCCTATCCTTTCCCATATATGCCCAAAAACCTGCGCTCGATCTCTTCTAATGTACCTACTGTCCTAGAAAGATTAAACGTGTATAAAGTAACTTTTACTACACAATATAGTTAGATTAGTGTTAGTAAATTGGGAAAATAACGCGTTTAGTTTTCTCTGGTTCTTACGTCATTGTTGTTATGGATGGGTTTGACTCCGCCTTGAGGATATACAGGTTCTCCTGTTCCCATTTCTTTAAAACAACTGGCTTTTTGCCAGTTCGTTTCAAGTCACTTTTGGACTTTATTCCCGTTTTCATGTTGCTTATTTTTTCAGTATTTGTAATTCGGTGATTGGAGCTTTAAACTCCTCCTCCAACTGTTGCTTTACTGCAGCTACTGCTAAATAGCTCAACAAAGAGGGGAAATTTTTAATTATACCAAACCACAACCTGATGCTCGATTCTCAGCTTGCTTGCGAGCTGCAGCTCGCCAGGGTGCTATAACAAACCTGGCGGTAAGCAGGTTTCGGCTCTTGCATTCCTGATAATGTGCAATAGCTTATCTTCTACCACGTCCTTGTCAAATAATAAGCATTTTCCGTCCAGCCAGCTGATGTCATTCTTTAGCCGTGATCTCTTGGGAATGCGATCCAGGTTTACACTGTGGTAAAATCCATTATCCATTATTATTAGACTGTTCGGTTCAAACAGACATGATCCTTCTAAACCATCAGTGAAAACTTTGCCTGTGATTGCTGCGTGGTAATCGCTTGTCTTTTTAGATACCATGGTTAATTCATCTCCCGAAAAAGCCATCGTTACTTCAATGTGTAGCAATATGGGTATTTTCCGTTAGTACCCTTTTATTCCCCTCCTTAGCCCCGACAGAAATGCTTGCTTTTTACTCTTGTTAGTGGTGTCTACCCATACCATGGAATGTGTGTGACCTTCATTTACCTATGTTTCGTCGAAAAAATAAAGCTTCCGCCCTTGCCATCTGTGCGCACGAATGTTCCTGGGGTAGTCTCTTCTCCATAACAATATATCCTGACGGTCAACAATGATGCTCTTACGGTTTCTTTTCCGGAACTCGGAACCTATGTCAAGTAACACCTTATAAAAACATATTTGCTTGAACGTAGGAAGGTCGGGATCACCGTTCACAAACGCAAATACTTTCTTGATTGTAGGTGGGTCATTGATGTGGAAGAAATGAACCTTTCGACGCACTTCCTAAAAAATTCGTCACACTGAACTTCTAACACTGGCGTTTTACGTTTCCTTGGTATATCCAGACGTGGTTAACTTGCCTGAGTGTAACCTTTGACTGCGCGCGGACACACACACACACACCTACCTATAAACTCCGCTGTTATGTTAACATCCTTGATAGACCACCGTGGGATATTTCTCACATAGTTTCTGAAATACGAGGGCAGTCGCAGAAGTACCAGACCTGACATACATAGCGGTTGTTCCAAACAATCGACTATGGTAGAAAGTACCACCCTTATAAAGCTTAAGTTTGAAATTTGACGATGCTACGTTGTTTAGTAATTGTTTGGCAGCCATTAATAGTGAACTCTCAGAATTTGTAAACGTGAATAAGACTGACGATCGTTATGTGATAATACTTTTATTTGAATGAAAGGTTTAGTCCAACTAACATTAAAGCTGAGTTAGATTCTACTCTGGGGGGAGTTTGCTCCTTCGTTTACAACAGTAAAATAGTGGGTGGCAGAGTTTAAGCGAGGCCGTACGCTGCTAAGACGAACATCGCAGTGGTCGACCAAATGAGACGACCATGCCAGAAATTGTGAAGGAAATCCACAAAATGGTATTGGATGACCGTCGACTGAAAGTGCGCGAGCTAGCGAACATCGTAGGCATTTCAAAAAGTACTGTACATCGCATACTAATTGGAAATTTAGGCATGAGAAAGCTGTGCGTAAGATGGGTGCCGCATTTACTCACAATGGAACTAAAGCAGCGTCGTGAGGATGTTTCATTCAAGTGTTTTTGGCGATGTTTCACTGCAATAAAACAGTTTTTGCGTCGATTCATAACCATAGATGAAACATGGATCCATCACTTCACACCTGAGACGAAGGAACAGTCAAAACTGTGGATTGAAAGGGGAAAATCGGCTCAAAGAAGGCGAAGACAGTTATATCTGCAGGCAAGGTCATGGCGTCAGTGTTTTGGGGTGCGCGTGGGATGCGTTTTTGAGTGAAATTAGCAGCTTCAATGTGTGTTCTGAGGCTTTGTAATTCCAAAGTGTTTTCAGTCTTTTGTGTCTGTTTTCTACTCTTTAAACTTTGTAGCAATTTTTGATGATACAAAAACCTTCCCTTAGAAGATACATTGTGCAATAGTAAGTTGCAGGATGTTATATGAAATGCATAGGCATTTAAATAATGTGTTGTTTTTTGTGCAAAAACCAAAGGTTTTGAAGTAATGGGCATGTAATATTTTTTAAAGGTATTGAAGCTTTTAAGTTAACACACATGATAAACATGAAGTTAATCACGATATATGATGAAACATTTGTAGAATACTTATGAAAATAACTTACAGTGAGTAGAGAACGTCTTAGATGGCAGAGCAGTGTTATTGCAAATCAAAGATTGGTGGTTTGAATCCCAGGCATGGCATTAAATTTTTTGGCTGATTGTATATACTACTCCGCTATTCTGTATACGCAAATAATCCATGGATCTTTTCAATGAATTGGATCTTTTGTATGACCCTTTGATCGTTTTTTTTATAATGAACACTTTAACACACTTGAAGGATTTTAAACGCTTTTCATATACAACACATTGCATCCGAGGTACTATGGGAGGTTAGTTTTTATATATGTATGTAAGCTTAGTTTGCTGAATTTACGAAACGTTAGCATTAGTTGGTTTTTTTATTATTGTTATGAAAAGTGTTTATAATTGCACTATAAATAACATATTGAAGGATCATTCAAAGGATCCGATTCATTGAACCTTCAATGAAAAGATCCATGGATCCTTTGCGTATACTGAATTTTGAGTAACAAAGTAGTGGTGGTTTTACAATAAACGTGTTATTTCCTTCTCATTTAGTTCCTGTTTCTTTACACTTCAGATATTTGCAGTGTGTTTCATTTCATTTGCTGACTAGTTAATTCACTCATATCAATATTTGCACATTGAAACTTATATGTGTTTTTTTAAATGTAAGGAGGAAATGGCCTAGCCTCTCTGCACCCCAAAGCACTCTCATTACTTAAGCTGTTGGTTGCATAAAAATGCTGCTAGAAACTAGCAATTACTAACTGATATGTAAAAATTCCTGTAGGTATAGTAGCAATAGTGGACCTACTTTCCATTCCAAACTAGAGTGCCTCTCACTATAAACAAACCCTTTGTATTATCCGTGCGAAAATACTTTGTAATCCCTGCCCCTTACGACTGCTTCTTCCTTTCACACATACTTGCTACATATTACAGCTGAACATTAAGTCTATAAAAAGGTGCCCTGTGTGAAAATCATAATTGAAAATGCAACCTGAAGTAACAATTCATTTTATAAGCATGTGGAAAATAAACATTTTACTTATATTAATTGAACTCCTCAGGCAAAGGTGCAGTGCCCTAATCCAAATCCTCCAAAGATGACTCTGCTGCCATATTAGAACCAAAACTATCCTTGAAGTTAAATGACAAGCTTATCCACAACACTATTGCATACAAAACAGGTTCCTGCATTTTAGTCTCCTATTATGTCTGTTTATATTCCCTGCGTGCTTTGGTTACACGTTTTTGCTGAAACGCGTGTAAACTCGGATGTTAGTGTCGTAACATCTACTATTGCAAGTGTCAGGTGTTTTTATAATTGTGAGTTGAACACATTAAGTATTTCTTTTTTGCCACTTTTTTTAACGGTTTCCCACTTTTGTGTTAAAACAGCTTATTCACACTACACACTTCTTCCTCTGTCAGGGCAACTCAAACACTAGCTGATAAAACCACAAGATTTGATCTGAGCTGAGCATATGAGTGTTAGCGTATTATGAATGACTGTTCACTTATCATATTTCCTGTGTTATGCAAAGAGTTTATTTGGTACTCAGATAGCACCACTGTGAATTCATTGCTGCATTTCTCATATAGGCAAGAGAATAGCAGTCATCCATAGAGTTGGTAATTAACAAACAGATACTCTTTGAGTGTTAGCGCAGTAGCAGTTAGAATTAAGGAAATCATATTTTGTAATCTCTTAACAGTTGTTAAACATCCATTACCTTTAACAATGAATTCTTGCGATAACCGCAATAAAATGTGTAGTTCTATACCTTTCCATTCCAATATTTCATGATACAATACATTTATAAAGGAACTATTTACATTGGCATAAGCGTAGTGCTTAATTTCATATGCTTTGGTTTACATCAGAGAGAACTCTGGTTTAGAATGGATAGTATGTAATATAATCACAAGGTGTGTGTAGCCACAAATTTTTCCTTAATGTAAGCTATTTCTCTTTTCAGAAACCTACTTTTAAGGGTAGTTTAAACGTGTATTTCTCTTTACTTCTAGGGTATACACAATGGAAAGTTGGAGTAAGGTTGTGCTAATTTGTGTCCAGTGATGTTGCTTCAAGTCAGAGCACAGAGAGTTACAATGACAATAGTGTTAAATGGTGTGGTGAAACTGTTATTAATGATATTTATTGCACTGCTAATAGCGATTTAGTGAATGACAAACAATAGCTACACTATTGCATATAATGTGTGCAGAAGTTTCTTTGTAGGAAATGGAATTAAGTTATTCATGTTACGCAAATATTTCAAATTGTGTTGCGCTATCTAGAGAGTCGAATAAAATAACAAGTGTCGAACATGTGTTATTCTTCCAATTTTCCTGTCAAATTCCACATCTACTGTTGGTTGGTTGGTTGCAAGTTCAAGTAAAACATGGAGGCTAGGTGCAAAATATTTTACTATGAAGCATGCAGAAGAAATTATTGCAAGGTACTTGATCTTCTCATTCAGCCTCAAAAATTTAAATGCGACCATTATGTATTATGGCTCAGAAACATTCCGCAACCACTATTAACCCCAATATTATATAAAATTAATGTATGTACCGACAATTGGATAATTGAAATAAAAAGAGTTGCACAGGAATAAACAGTTGTGTTTTTCATACTAACCTAGCTGTCTGGTGTTCAGCTGATCATAATTATGATCTAATATTGTATTGCTATAGATGACAAGTTATTTTACGTGAGCTTTAATCGATTCCTTTAAAAAGAAATTTGAATAACTCCCAAAGTGCAATCACGATTACTGAAGCTCACGTAATTGACTTTGGACGTTGTCAGTAGCGATACAGTATTATAACATCTGATCAGCTGAGCCAGACAGCGAGGCAGATATGAAAAACACAGCTGAAGTAGCTAAGAGTGACGTCATCATCCGAGAGCGCGATTTTTCATAGTTTAGTTCCATCCCAGATCACTACTCACGCTGCGATCGCCTTCGTGTTTCCACCGTTTAACACTAGAGTTGCACTTCTAATACTTCAGTGTTCTGTGAGTCACGGTATGGGTGGTTCTCTTTCCGAATCGCTTTCGCTTGTTTTGCTTTCAGTCCGCCTGGTGCGTGACGTCATCGAGAGTGAAGTCACAGCCTACTACAGTGTAGTGGGCTGTGGTGAAGTTAATAGCTATAGTCAGTACTCTGCATGAATATTCAGATAATATTCTCGTACGTTCTCATATAAACCCACACCACTCGAAGCAAATTTCATTGTTATCGTTTGTTTATATGTTATGAAGAACGCAACTTAATAATGGAAACTTTGTAGATGACGTTATTATACAATATGACTTAAACGTAGGATTTTTAAAAATCATGAGAGATAAAAACTTTATATACATTTTTTCTCTGAGAAAATAAATGAATCATGCATACGAAACTTGCCATACATTTATCTGCACAAGTCCTGCAAATACCTACGTTTCAATCTTCAAATAAACTGAGTTTCAGACAGTTAAAAGAGCAAAATTTGATATTTTGGCGACATTTAGGCCGAAAATGTGCTTATACCAGGTGAGTTAGCTGCGCCTATTTATTTTTTTAATTTATGCAACGTGCTAAGCGACATATTTGACTTACGCCTTTCTTGAATGCCTTCTAATGGCTGATTTGCATAACACTTTATAGAGGAGGGACAGATAACTCAACGCATAAGTGTTTTAGGGACAGAATGCAATTGCCATGTATGTCGATTCCAATAACATCCCCCCCTGACACTGGGAGCTGCAAAAGCACTTTTAGCTGATTTTACAAACTTTTATTCTTTAGTATACATTCATGCACCCCTTTGAAAACGCCCCTGAAGGAACAGCCTCTCACATGAATCGGTTGACAAAAACATTTGAAAACAAAATGGCATATCCACGCAGTGCGACCAATTGGATTTAAGCCATTAGTCAATGTTGTACATCCTTGTCAAAAAATGCTAAGCATTAGACAGATAATTTCTCTTATGTCAAACTATGGCATTTTTCAGTTCATACAGTAACTGTAATGACTGATGCAGTTTATTTGTTTGAACTAAAACTACCAAACCGAGCTCAAAACACTATAACGCTGCAAAAAGCGTGTTGGGGTCTAGTTCTGCGATTACTAATTCGTATAGGAACCTAAGCTTGCAAGGTAGCATTGGCCGAATGGTATTATCATGGTTGCTTTAACACTGTGTCATTTCAGTTCGGGTTCAAATCCTTTGGGTTAAGTTCTAACTTTTTATTACCTTTTATTTTATCTCGTTGGGTCTGTAATTTGATATTATGATACAAATAACATTGTTGATAACTTTAAGTGTGTACAAAATAGAATAATCATTTTTTTCCACCCCAAAGCCCAAATCATATACGGGCACACTCATACGTGAAGAATGCAGACAGATTACACCGCGCATTTACAGAATGCAAGGTCTCTTTGGCAACGTACACAAATGTGCATTGATGAAGGTGGTCGTCATTTTGAACATTTACTTTCTGGGTGAAATCCACGCTCTTTAACAATTTATTATTCTGTTTACCCGTGAACTTAGCACATTTACAACTCCTTTGTTAATAGAAGAATTGAAACATAAGGTTTAAACATGTAACAAAAACAGTTATATTTAATATCGTCGACATGCGTCCAAGAGAATGAAAGCTAACTACATAACACGGTTTACAACACAGATACGATACAGATTATTACGGTAAATATGATACACAATTATCTGTTTGTAATTGTTGTGTTTTTGGCTCACAGGAGAGCAAATAACAAAAATAAATAAATTAGTATACTAAAATACAGAAAATAAACACAATGGGAATGAAAAAAAAGGAAAAAAAAAAAAAGAAAGCACTTGCTTGTATTGAATTCGAACCTCTGAAGTTAACCTTTGCTTTACCATATTCCGGCAGCTAAGCCACTCAGCTAAATCGCTCTCTCTCTCTCGCTCTCGCTCTTTGGGAGAACACTCCTCTATCTCCTTGCAAGCATTATATCCATGAAAGTTTTTAATTAATGACTAAAAAATTAATTATATTTTATTCCTACATGATCCTACATACTTGAAAGAGTAAGAACAAGGATCATCTAGCCTTAATATTTTGGCAAATATTAATTTTAGAGCGACCTTTCTGCTACATTTTAATATACATTCGTGGTGAAAGCCCTTATAAACACACAAGTTTAAAGTCTTCACTGACGGGAAAGTAATGGTTGTTAAAAGAAGGTACAAATATTGGTATATTGCAGTAGCAATCATTGAAACTAAATGTTGCACTGGCTTTTTTTTAAAACAGCCTATAAGCGATTTGCCAATTTGGTATTTGCTAGTAATACGCAAGGAAAATGCAAACACTTACTAGTATTTTAGTTTTCGTTCTTTTGTGTAACACATGGACATATTTCACCCCAGCTTAACGAAATGTGAAAGAAATACTGGGAAGATGAACGTAAATGCACGAGAAGCAATAAAGAGAAAGGACCCGGATTTTGAAATCTTGAAATGTCTGAAACAGGACTCTAAAATTGTTAAAAGTAACATATTAATTAGAAAAAAAGACCTAAAACTGAGATTTATTTAGTCTATTAAAATTAGCATACATAAAGTTAAACGTTCATGTGTAATGAATCTATTTTTGAAGGAGGTCTTACAAAACTTTAGCATGAGCTCACAGATTACACAAAATCTATAGCAAATGAAGAGGACGTTACTGTCTATGACAGGGCATAGAACTTACATAGTGCCACACGAAGCAACCAAGGACTGGATATCGGTTATTTCCAAAGAGGTCTTAAACGTTAAAGACAGGAATGAATGAAAAAAATTGTGCGGTTTGAAGTAAGTAGCTTATATATAAGGCGGCTGGCTCACTTTTTTGAGCATACATGGGAAAAGATAGGGAAAGACGAGGGTAGATGCTAGGTTGAGAGGGTGTTCAAGGAGAAAAATGCGTTTATATGGGAGAGATAGGGAATACCAGGACCGATGCTAGGCTAGACGGGTTGAAGGAGGAGACTGCGCTTTATATGTGAGAGGTAGGGAATACGAGGAGAAGTGCTAGACTAGACAGACTTTGAGGAGTAGAGTATGGGTTTGTACGGGGAAATATAGGGAAACCAAAGAGAGATGCTGAAGGAGGGGAATTTAGACTTATACGGGAGGGATAGATTTTGAAGGTGAATGCGTTTTTATGGGAGAGCTAGGGAACCGAGCTGAAGTATTAGGCTAGCAAGGGTTGAATGGCAGAGTATGCATTTATATGGAAGAGACGGGGAAAACGGAGAAAGATCCTATCGAAACGTGTTTCATAATTTTTTCAAACGTTACCGTGCATTCTTTTATAAGATAATTGCCGATTATAATGCATACATTCAGCCTGTATTATTCTGCAGAAAGACAAAGTAAACACTTCACAGTATCAATTTTTTTAGAAGAAAAGGGCACCTGAATATTTAAATAGCGGAAAATTTGCTGCTTTAAGAGAAATAAATCGGTCCCCCCGATTAAAGTACCTAAGACTTGTACAACTGAATAATGAGATATCATTAGTAATCTCTACCTTGCATAGGCTAAAAGCTGACGATGAATGAGTGTAAAGCTATCTTCGCTGTGAAAGTATCACAGTAAGCCACAGTTTGGCTATTAGAAAACAGTGAATTGTGTACTCTGTAGACGTTTCTTATTAGCCTCGAGTTCCCCCTCCCCTCAACCCCTTACAGCATGTCATATGTTGTGAAGAAAACGCCTTTCCCATACATCTCTTTATCTATCCTGTGAGCTTGAAGTATTATATTAACTCTCTTCCGCAAATATCTCATGCGCACCCCGCGCATCCCTCCGGAAGCCTGAATCTAAGAAATCCCTTGCCTCGGTTTAAGTATTTCCGGATGTCAAATTTTTGTGAGCCCTTGCTTGAGTAAGCTTTGGGGATGTTCGATTAGTTTTCAGGGTTGAATCCTGCAACTCTTGAGAGCGTTATGATTCTATGTGCTTTTAACAGGATGTGTTCAATTAAATATATCTTGGGAAAGTTCAGAATTCATAGTGGTTGTTTTTTTTATATCAGTGTGCCTTAGGCATGTGGACGTTATTGTTGCAGAAATTATTGTTCGAAAACCTACAATGTATTCCGGTTAGATATTTGTAGAAAATGATATATTACATATTTCATTATGGGTACCACAGGAAGTAGGTTTAAGGGATACTCCGTAGGGGGGTCGAACTCGGGTCTCTGACTTGAGAAACACGCTCTTTACTTCAATGAAGCTGATATCGCGTGTATGCATGTGCTCGTGTGTGTGTGTGTGTGTGTGTGTGTGTGTGTGTGTGTGTGTGTGTGTGTGTGTGTGTCCTGAAGTTGGAAGTCATAGGTGGATGTGAAAGATCTACCGTCAACACTTGTCCCGAATAAACCCGAAAATGCCGGATTAAATTAATTCATTTATTAAATCTTCAGAGGGCTAGTTAACCCAATTTGAAGTCCTAAAATGGAGTGAAAACAGTCATAAGGGAAGGTTTATTAAAACATTCGTATCGCATACATGGGATGTTTCTGAACTTAGAAACCGTGTCTCGTACTTAACATTCGTTTTACATCTGAATCAGTGTGTTGATTTTGAGTAACATGAAGTACTCAATGCTTATATCTCGCCCTCACTCTGTCTGATTGGGGGGGGGTGCGGTAATATCTTTGGCATCAGGTATGGCCACAGCGTTTTATGATATATTGGGACACTGCAGGAGAAATTCAAGTGTATTTTGGAAAGCGTATTTCAATGGTATTTTGGAAACTGGAGTGGGTATTTTCATTGTGTTGGCACAGGTTTTTAGAACATTTCGAGGTATTCTGAAACTTTTTAGATCCTGTTGCAGATACTTTCACGCTATCGGTGCTGGTTTAGAATATCTTGAAGGTATTTTATCTTTCTGTTTTAAAGTATTTTGACAGTTCAACAGACATTTTCAAGACTCTAGTGGGAATATTTGAGACACTTTTAAGGTATTTTAGGCTCTGAATCATGTATGAACACTTGTTTTCTGGGTAATTTGGTGGATAATTCAGGTATAAGCACAGATATTTCTAGGTAATTTTAATGTTTAAAGACAATTTCAGGATTTTAGGTATTTTTATATACGTTTAATGTCCTTTTCTAAATCTTCTCTAAACTTCTGTATGTTAAGCAGCTGGAGGGTGAGACGAGTGTTGTCTGGTGTATTGGTTCAGTCTTTTTAGAGTATATAGAAGTAGTCTAAACAAACTCATCCGTGTGTTTTAAGAGATATTTTATGGTTATTATTCAGCTTTATCGTTTTTCACGGGCTTACATTTTTTGGTTTGGCGTAGTGGCTGTGTCAGTTAATCGGCACTTCATTAGATGAGGATCGTAAGGTTAGGCGGTTGTCTGTATTACTGGATGTGTCTGTAGTTCTATGTGTGTATCTCTATGCATTGTTTTATGCGCGCGCGCGCGCGCGTGTGTGTGTGTGTGTGTGTGAGGGAGAACAGCATAATACGCAAGTGAAAATCGATAAATAGCAAACTCGATGTTTAAGTTCAGCATCTTCTCTACGTATTTTGTATTCTTAGTAGAGAGCACATTATTTCGATTTGGCTGTACATGGGCTGAAAAAAAAAACGTAACCTTCCCTTGCGTATAGTCAGATATAGCTAGTTAAGAAAGGACTGTGCCAATAGGATGCTTAATGATATCGAGGAAATACCAAAAGGGATGATATATTTATATTGGTCTCGCATATTTTTTTTCAGTTTCCAGGAAGTCTTAAAATGAAGCTGATACAGAACATAGATGTTACTTAGGTCACCCTTGTACTAAAAGGGATCGTGACTATGAATTTGTTGCGGAAGCAACATGTAACTTAGGTCCCCCTTGCCCTCAAGGGTAACGTACCCTGCTTTTTGCGGAAGCCCCAGTAATTGCGGACCATAGTGGTTTCTTGAAAACCGTCGTGTCGCTTGCATTGACTGATCCTGAAGTTAGATACCGCAGTTGGATGTGAAAAATTTATCGCCAACACTTGCTTCGAATTAGCCGGAAATGCTACGTTAAATTTTTTTCAGTATGTAGAATCCCTATGTGAGGAACTTAAATACTCCCTGCTCCCATCTCTCGGTCACACCTGTTGTTGTTTTTTTGGGCCAACTATCTGGAAGTCTGCAATGGTTCATCTTTAAATTAAGGAGACTGGGAAATACCTATCCCACCAATATTAAAATTAGAATATTAATGTCCCATTTTCTCAGCGGTCACATTGGTATCTTAGATTGGTCACTTCTTATTGAAAGTTTTATCTCATATTCTTGTAACCTTGGTAATGAAATAGACAAAGGGATAATGCACTGTTATTGAGTTCCATACTATGACATATTTTTTCAAAGTGTTTGTTAATTTTAGCACAATTTTAGTAAAATTCAGTGACAAAAGTTCCCTCTAATTAGCTTAGGAGGAAAATATACTTCTCTTAAAAGTTACAAAACTATATAAGTGGCTTACGTACCAATTTTATTGTTCCATCTCCAATAGTCCCTGAGAAAATGTGTAATTTCCAGAGAAAAACCTAGTTTCGAGAAATACACACACACATTATATATATATATATAAACAATGCATAAGGTATACCCTCCAGGGTTCGCTTTACGTAAGTACGGGTTTGGCGTACCCGGGGTGCCCGAGCCAGTCCTCCCATTTGTCATCCTTTCATCCCCATTTGGACAGGCCACGTTCTCTCTTTTACTCTTCCTCTTTTACACTTACATTGTACACTAGGTTTAGGCTCCTTGGATTTATTAACACCTGTCTCACCAACAGGGATCTTTCCTATCTCCGTGGTTGCTGTTCCACGGTTTCAGCGCAGCTTTCAACTTGTGTGCTTACAGGAGGTCTCGAGCATGAAGGTCGAGTATACCCTCCTCACTATCCCTTTCTTACGACACTAGGTGCGGAGTCGTTCCTTTGTCATGTACACCCACGTAGCCCCATAGGGGCCGGGTCCCCTTAGGCAGTTAGGCGCCCGCGCGTGGCTGGGTTGAACGGGGGAGACTTGACGTATTACCGCTGTCTGGGGCCCGATGTAATCAACCACAAGTCCCCTAAATCCACGTTGACTGCTGAGGCAGCGTGGCGTAAAGTGGGGGACCACTGGCGGTTGTTCCAGTGGTAGGGGCATAAAGTCGGGCCTGCCTGTGGTGAAAATGTATACCGATAAGTGGTGACAGTCGGAGGGTAACTCCTTAAGTATTCTTTGAGATCGGGCCTGGAGCCGGTGCTCTAGGCCGGCACAGACCGAAGATTTATGTGTCTTCTCCTACATCCCCCGATTGGCAGGCTGACGCCGACGGTTCCGGAAGGGGGACCTTTCCATAAAAGGCTCTTCTGCGCTCCAACACTTTAACTCCACGGTTTTTGGTTATGCCGCTAAAAGCGACAGCAAAAATATGAAGCATATAAACCCCTTTTATATTCAACGGGAGCTTGATACAATCTGTGGTCCATTGAAGAATGCTACACGGTGTAGAAATGGCAGCTTACTCATAGAGATAGCACAAGACGCCCAGATCCCCAAACTTAATAATCGTTGAATTAGTTAAGGGAATGCACAACTGAAATTGACCCAAAATCTCAAAATATCTAAAACAAAAACAAAACAAAAATTATGTACATGTGTGTGTGTTCCCAAAAATTTTTCCATTGCTTGTAGTTTTAGAATCCACGTTTATTTTTGACCTAGCGAACCCTTGAGGGTCGTTACGAGACTTTTTAAATTCCCTTGCGCGTTTGGTTGCTAGCTGTTTATATTTTTAAAACTTGATTTTAAGGCGTTTCTTATTTTCAGCATTTCTGCATATTCAAAATGTTCTACAGGATGTAGTTTTCATCCATTCATATTGACATTTTTTTGCTTATTTTAAAAAACCCAAATAAATAAAACTGTCATATAATTTTTCTGTGTAATGAATAGTTTTTGCGCTACTAATTTTTGAAGATAACAATGTATTAAAAAAACCGAAAAAGAAATGCAAATACAAAACTGCAAAACTTTTTTTTCTCTTAAACTAAGAATGGTAGAAAAAAATTATATGACAGATTTGTAGTTCCTTGACATAGAAGCAACATAATATTTTTTTGTTTTGAAAAATGCATCATGTGTTGCATTTTGCATATACCCATAATTTTATATTTAAAAATTAATAACTTGAAAACTAATTAATATTTTGGATTGAAATTCACAAAACAATTATATCTAAAGAAGGCTGACATGCGGTTAAACATTCAGCCCAATTGAATGGATAGTTTAGAAAATAGCAATTTCAGTTGTGCATCCCCTTAAATAAACCTGCACCTTATTGTCCCCTTTTTCACCTTATTTGAGCACCTTTTCCTTTCCTTTTTTCACCTGAACTTTGCACCTAAGAATCCTAACCCTGGTTATTACATTCCTACAGCCAAGTCTAAGGGAAATGTGTTACAATTATATTTTCTTTAGCCTATTACATCCCTTAAGCTTCCTTGTAGAGCAGGTATGAGCTAAGGTACCTGGCATAACCTCTCGAGAAGACATTCCGCTTGTCCCGCGACTGGTGGAACGGAAAAGATTTGGAGGCGTCTGTACCTCAGTTTTCCGTATCCTTAACCATATAAACGCAAAAAGTGAGCGAGGATACCTCTATATATTCTACTTACGTATATACGTAAACAAACAGAACCGAAAAGAGAGGTGGCCTGCATTTGGCGATGAAATTAGTGGAGGAGGGAGTAAATGCTTGATTGCATTCCTGTCACCCCTCTTCCCCATGGCTGCTATACAGCGTTCGACTTAAACACTCGCAGACATTTCTGCCTTCTTAAGGTGGCAAAAAATGCATTCTCTAAGAATCTCGTCGTCTTTATGTAGTGCAAGGTTTGCAAAATGGTTGTTTTTTGTTTTTGTTTTTTTTTGTTTCTTTTGCTGGGCCGAAGAGCCATCACAGGAGTGAGTAGTTATTTATGGTTAATTGCTTGAATTATTTTCAACGAAGTCCAGTAGACGTCTTTTAAAAAGATGAACAAAAGCTAATTTATGTTTAAGACAGAAATTAGGAAAGTTTCTTTAAGAATTGAGGAAAAACATCTCTGATTTTCGAAAATCTGCGACGTTATGCAGAAAAACAAAATTGTCTGGTGTGGACTACAGATCAGTTTTACAAGATGAT
Organism: Deroplatys truncata; assembly: GCA_030765065.1. Taxonomy (NCBI): domain Eukaryota; kingdom Metazoa; phylum Arthropoda; class Insecta; order Mantodea; family Mantidae; genus Deroplatys; species Deroplatys truncata. The sequence continues at coordinate 379,599,823 of CM060990.1, forward strand.
GCTGATAAGTTGATGAATGCAAGCATTTGCAGTAAGGTAGAATTTAACTGCCTCAAGCATCGGCTTCAAATTCTGATTAGATACATAAGCGCTCAGAATGTGAATTCCACTGGCACCAGTAAGAATGCAAAAATAGTTTGATTACACATTTAGTTGTAGATTCAAGGGGAATAGAGGCAGCAGAATCGGTAATTATACGCGAGCGCCTTTTAGCCAATGTACGGTCTATTTGATGCCTTATTCACCAGTAAGAATCGAACCTAATCCATAGTTCTAAAGCATGGCCCTAAAAAATTATAACTTTTTTAATTTGAAAATATCCTCTAAATGTGGAAAAGCATGTACGAAAAATATTTAATAACGGAGTGAACTATATAATTTTGTTACATAACTTTATTGGTTTTGTAAAGTAATAAGTGCATTGATTTTTAATTTTTCATTGATTATTGAAAATAGTAATTGTGATCTCTTATGTTAAAGTCGATTATATAGCATGAAATATCACCCAGTCTTTTAAGGAACATTTTGTTTATATTACAATAAGGATCCAAATGTTTTTCTAGATTTTTTAGCCGTAAACTTTTCCTTTTTTCACTTGTAATAATTTTGTATGAGGAAACATCCTCTCCGCCTTCGCCCGAAGTGACAGGGCAGTATTTACAAACAGGCAATGTCCCTTACAGAATATGAAATTAAAATTTTCAGATTGACAATAAACCTTCCAAATCAGTCGCCAATGTCTCATTTCTTGGGGCACCTGGAATATAAAAGATTTAAATGTTTTGAATAAGGTAATTAATAACTTCCGTAAAATCTTTAATTATATTACACAGCATTGTAAATGTTGAACTGTTTTTCTGACAATTTTGTTAATTAGTGATACATTTTTATTAAATAATTCCATCTCTTTATGAAGAACACCAGTGTAATTTCTCCTCAATGTAGACTCGCCAATATGGTCAGGAACTTTTCTTCCATAATATTTTTCCAGGAGCCCTCGAAATTCTTAACTCTTAAATTTGTTTAGAGGGATGTTGGCTGACCCATTAGTCTTGCACAAATCTGTTGAATAAACATAATTTCCACTGTGTATTGCAGAAAATGCTGATGGTAGTGTTGTCGAAAACTTTGCTAATATTAACCCAGCAATATTTTTATAGGCTGCTGTTTTTTACTAATGTTGTACAATCTGGAACTTTTTGTCGCAGGGCTCCTATAAATGCAAATAAATAAAATGAGTTTAACCTTACCACGAGTTACATAATATATACTAATGCATTATATTATAATAAAATAGTTATAGAACAAATTAAACTCGCATGTTTGCCACAGACCTGTTAAGAGGACGATTCTTTTATCTGAAAATGTAGAATTCTGATTCAAGCCACTGGTGAAGCAAAATGTTTTACTTGATTTTTCCTTCCGTATTTAAATACACTTGTCACTGCCAACTCACACTTAAAAATTACATAAGGAAACTGCTAGAATTTAAACATTATAAACAGAGAATATCAACACTCGAGTACAAAGGCAAACCCGTAGTTGCACTCTTACCAACAATAAACTGCCCATTGTTGGTAAGCACCTTCTTGGTGCCCTCCTGGACGGCATTGTTTTGCTTAGAGTGCATTGCTTGCCTTGTAATATTATTATGTAGATGTTTTTAAATATAGTATTGGTTTGTTTAACTTAGTTTCGAGTTTCATTAGGTATGCAAAGCTTTCTTTTGATTATCTACGTACAATCCTTAAACAATTATACTGTCTAGTACTTATTTCATAAATACAATTATTTGCTACTATGAGACTTTCTCTATCCAAGATGGCCAGCTAAAGAAAAAGCCTCTGTAGTTGACGCATATTTGTAGTGCACTGTACCTGCCACCTTGTACCCATGGAGGGGAAGTAACAACACTTACCACAGATTAACCAGATTGTCAACTCAATGGTGGGGGTAAGGTGCCGCATAGGGCGCTTTTTACGGACCTTTCGGGTGGCCGTTAGCGGAACTAACGCTGCGGTCGGCAGTGCAGCTTACGTCATTATCAACTGATCACGCCTGCTGCTAGCCCCGCCCCCAGCTTTCGAAACGTGCGCAAGCCAACTGGAGAGAAAGCCATTAAACGCAACGGTGACTTTATTTAGAACTTGCACTCCTTTCAGTTCTTGCTCATCTGCTAGAATACTGATATCAGTTTTACTTGTACACTGACAATGTCTTTATACTCATTTTCAGTAAGATGGGAAAATAGGAAAGGTTGTGGTATGGTATTATGTAATGTTACTCTTTGTTTACAGCAGTTTACCATTCAACTTAACGGCTGTTAACCTACATGACAGAAATGTCATTGATTCGCATTTTATAATAATATACAAATGATATCCTGCCATGTACAAAGAATGTCAGCATTTGGTTACACACAAAACACCACATAATATTTTATCACGTGTATTGAAAAATAAGTGAAATACATCAGCAAAAACAAAAAGCAACTATTCAGTTACACAATTTTTTTTAATAAAGCAACATCTTATGCAACACAAAGTTGAGCAAAATTTCTTACACTAACGTCCCTTGATGCAGATTTAACTAGCATTACATTTTTAATAGCTGCTTCTACATTATCCAAATCATAAATTTTTTAGCAAATAATTTGTGAGTAGTTATTGCTCTTTGTTGGGTTTTTATTTGGAATATCTGCAATCTAATCTAGTATCTATTTCCAAGGCACTTAAAATAAGCACTAACACCATGGATTCTATCTACAACCCAAGTAATTCAAAAGCTTATTCCTATCTATTGGAGACTAGCATATGAACTGTTGAAGAAATGAAAATGCCAATGAGGCATTTAATAAAATATGGTCTAAATGTCCAAGAAAGCTCTGTCTTCAATTCAGCCCAGTTGCAAAGAATCTTCCGTTTATACCCCGCCTTTAACTGCAATGGTCTTATCGGCAGCCTTTCCTATAGGCAATTTTGTTTGTTTTCGGTAACTTTGGGTTTTATTCATTAGATCACTCACACATTCACACTCTCATTCATACTTCCAAACTCTGGGGAGGATAGGGAATAATCTTGGTTACAGAAAAATTCCCATCTCAGCCAGGAATCGAACCCGCGACCCCTCTCACGGCAGGCAAAGTGCTCTACTGACTGAGCTACATGGCCAGCTCAGAGAATCGTGAAATATGGTCGACATTCCTCAGTCTTCACGGAGGAATCTACACCTCTCTAAGATTGTTGCAGAGGAGAAGGCTAATAATAATAATAATAATAATAATAATAATAATAATAATCAGGGTCCAACTTGCGGAGTTGAATTTTAGGATATCTGAATGCTAAAATTTTGCTTGCTCAAACTTCAAACCTTGTTTTCTCGAAAACTTTTTTCAGTACTTTGACATAGAAAACTTAGCACACGATGCAATTTTTTATATATTTGCCTCAAAATTGTATTATAATATCTTAAAATCCCATTAAATGAAATTGCCATATTCCTTTTTTAAAAAAAGGTGCTCTAATTTTCAGCAAAAAAGATAAATCAAACGTGAAAATTTGAAAATTTCACTGTTTTCTGAATTAGGCATTGAGAAAATTATTTCCTTGGAAAATTGAAAGTTAATAAAAATTCTAATATAACAGGTCATATTGTAGGCTTATTAACTATAAATATTAGAATGAGGGGAAACAATTAAAAATGCATATTGTGCCTCATTTTGCTCAACGCAATAAATTTACACACTTTAAAATTAATATTTCAGTAACCATACAAGCTAGAAGAATGGAATTCTACAGAAACGTTACTCTTATTGTGTGCAATAACTAGTATAAATTTCAGCCAGATAGAATGTATAGGGTAGAATTTCCAAATTTTACAGATGCATCACCTTAAGATTACATGATACTAAACGTCAAGGGCTCGCATGTGTATGCTGCAGTGCTTTCGCTAACGCGAGATTAATGCTGTGTCAATCGCCTCGTGTTGTTGGATTGTTTAAGCGGGTTGTCAGTCCGAATAAAAATGTTCGTCTTTTACTTTTAATTTTGGAATCTACCGACACGTTGGAAACAGTATGATCATTGTTGACCGAAGTTTCAATAAGGAAATGCGAAACCTTCGATACGGGAACGATGATAGGCACTTTTGAAGCCGTTTACTTTACCTGCTTCAAATGTTGATTCTGCTGCCGTGATTACGTAGCTCGTTCTGAGGTCTCGTGCGCCAGCTCCTCCAGTGGTAAGCTTTGGGATGTTCTCTCAGGGTATGCGTGAAATTAAATAGTGTTTTATTTATGGACGCTCTTTAATTACTATGGTTCTTAGCGTCCCGTTCTATATTGGGCGTGAAAGGCCGGAAATTTTGCTCAGAGGCTTCTTTATCAGGCTTGAGGGTCTTTAACGTGCCGTAAATCTACGACACGGACCACCGGCTTTACTTCCCTTCCGAAGGAAGACATGCTAAGGATTTTACGCACGAAAAAATTCATCGCCCTCCGCCGGGTTTGATCCTGCGGCCTTGGGAACTAGAGGCTAACATGGTACCCCTAGACCACGGAGTACGACAAGGATAAGCGTGGGCGTATTATTGAAGTATAACACCAGTTATGAGGACTTTAATGTGATCTGGTACTTGAGCTTCTGAAGCGTGTTTCCGACCGTTTTAAGAAAACGAACGAAACTGATCATGAATCGTAGCACTTAAAATTGTAACAACTGAATTAATTATACATGCTAACTTATGCAGTATCAAAGTTACGGTTGGAAATAACTGTTTCCACAATAAAAGAAACTAATAGCGTATCTTGCTGTGAGACGCTATAATGCTTATCGGAGAGATCTCTCGCAATAGCCGTGAAATCTTGCTGGCACAAGCGCATCAGTAGACACTTAAATAACACACGAGCAGTATGTACCTGTGACGGTACCAGAGTAGTGAAAGTATGAACAACTGTGTGCACGTACGAATGTGAGTACCAGTTCCGGTACCAGTCAGAGTAACTCTCTGATCTAAAATTTCACATCTTTATTCCCCCTTTAAACTTTACATCTTGCCCGGGCCAAGATCAAAGTCTTTTCTGACTGTTACTATGGAGCTTGGCTAAAATCTCGGAAAAGCCTTTCACTTCTCTTTTTCAGAATCCTGGTCTACGTGACTGCAGACGTACTGAACTTATAACCTAACAGAATCCCCATAATCCTTACGCAAATGCGTTCGCTGCCTCCGGGTGATGCTAATGACTAGGCTTCGGCCACGGCTGCTGTTTCGTTGCACTTTGAATGGAAAACAGTTACTTGCGCACAGGGTTTCATTGAGATCTCTCCCTCCCCAAGCACTGCCAGTCATTCACTCTAAGCAAGCGATCAGTATATATAGTCTGTTCTGAAGTTACAAAGTCCGGCCGTTGTTAGCTGACAAAACATGCTGAAAACAACAAGTAAGAAGATTGTCTTACTTGTAAATGAATATGGACTTGAGTATTTTGATGTAAAAGGGGAAAATATGTTTTCTAAAGTATGCCAGATTGAAATCAAAGGAGAGAGAAAGGTTTTTATTACAAGACACTGAAGAAGAAAAAAACACTTACAAAATATTACGTTGCTTCCTAGATATGAGGTGGTGAGGATATATTATCCATATCAGAAACTACGAATTCATGTAGCCAAACCGAAGCTTACAGAAATAAGTCTGACATGATGGTAAGCACAAATATCCCATTTAATAAGCTGCAAAATTCTGCTTTTAAAATGTTTCCGGAGAAATGTATAGCTATGAAATTTCCTTGTGAGTCTACTTTACACATATTTTATTTGTCTTTGTCATAGATGGCAATATAGAGTTCTTGAAACTTGTCGATAATTTGACACAATACTTTACAGAAGTAGACAAATAGCACAGCGGAAATGGAAGTATGTGTTGGATAAAAACCCAGTATATGCAATTATATGCATATTAGGCATTAATAATATTCTAAATAATGAAAATGCATGCGTTTCCTAGAGGTGTGTGACGTTCGTCAGTTTCGTATTGCACTAGTAACATGATGTGATTTGGAACGGAGCTTTTCAAGATATAAACTTTTTTGAATTTGAGAAGAGGTTTTGCTTTTGATACATTCAGAAAATATATTATAATCCATTGCAATATTTGTCCAGACATGCAAATCGCACATGAAACTGAGTATTTCTTCTGCCACAGTTCAGATTTATTATTCTGTTCATCTTATTTATACTTTGTAATGAAAGCTTAAGTTTACCATAGAATTGTATACTTCCTTCTGGGCCCACCTATAGCGTACACAGTCACAGCACAAACTCAGTAGCGCAATAGATTACTGCCTCTCTCCTCTCTGCTCGCTTGTAAACAAGGTAGCAGTATAATAGAAGATAAGTTAACCCTAAGTCATGTCCGAAGCCTACTAATGACTTTCGCTACCTGACTTCCCAATTACCTTCATCTTTCCGGACATACATTTCAACTAAAACTTGTTACATTATACACTGATTTAATACGGAAATTATTTATTGCAATTATTTCTCTATCGTACTATTATTCATTTATTTAATTATTTATTACCGTCAATAATTACAGTATTAAAATGCCCCGTTACATTCCTTTATTATTCTCAATAATAAAAGACTACACATTTACGTGAATAAAATTTTTACTTCAAATTTGTCTGATCCCCTGTTGGCAACTCTTCCAATTTTCATACAATATTTTACAAATGTATTCTTCTGTAACACTTATGTTTGCATACAAATATTTAATTGATAGTTACCCTCATATACATAAATACAATCCTCTTCATACTACTTTTACTATGCCATTTTTCTTTACGTTGTTAATTTCTCTTCTGAATTTATATAAATCTTCAAGAGTATGTTTTCTCTGTGTTTGGTGTTCATTTTGTCTGAGTATTTTGGTCGAAGCACTGATTCTAATTTTGTTCAGTTCACTGCACTTCACTTTAACTGCTTTCTGCTTAAGCCTAATTTTTACCATTTTGCACGTAATACCCATTCCAGTTTCCCACTCATTCTTTCTTTCTTTCTTTCTTTCTTTCTTTCTGGATCTACATTTTTCTGCCTTTGTCTTAACTGTTTCAAAAGCAATTCTAGCCCCATCTTTCTCACTTAACTGAACTTTCCCTTTCTGCTTTTTAATATCCACTACTACTTTCTTGTAATTCTTTGTCTAGCTACTTCTCTTCCTTTCTCAGTTTTCTACTTTCTATATCTGATTTTTCACTAACCTGTTTTCAGATTGTTCATTTCAGCCCTAACCTGTTCTTTATTTTCTTTGATTTTACTTCTAACATGACTAATTTCCCCTTTGATTTCCTTTTTGATTGTTTCTAATCCATGTTGTTGATTTGCTAGCTTCTTTCCTAATTCCTGTTTACCCTTTTCTGGCTTCTGTTGCCAATTTTCTAACCTCTGTTGAGTTTTTCCTAATTTCTGATATCTTTCCTAGTTCTTCTTGACTATTTTCTAACTCCAGTTGTCCCCTTTTCTAGCTCCTTTTCGTTTTTCTGTTGCCCCTTTTCTGGGTCCTTTTGCCCCTCTTCTATATTCCGTCCTAGAACGTTTTCCGTTTTCTGATACCATTGTTTATCTTCTCTCCTAGACGTTTTCCCTACCTCTGATAACTACTCTCCATCTTTTCCTCTTATCTCTGTTGACTTTTCTCGCTTTCCTCCATCATATTTTTTAACATTTCCATAACCTCCCTGGAATCATTTGCTCCTAACCCTGATGAATTCCTTTGCTCTTTCTGCCCGACTTCTATTGTTTCCTGTTCCCTTTCTGCACATTTCGGCTATTTTGTTTTCTTTCCTTCACCCTATTTTGTACAATTTCATGCCTACTATTACTTTTCCCTTCCTGAACATCCATTCCATCACCAGTTGCTTTTTCAGGGCGATGAAGCGTATGATCATCGGGCGGTTGACATGGTGGCTTGAATCTCAGAAATTGCTGTGGAACTTCCAGCGCAGTTTTCGTTGTTACCGTTCCACGGTCAACCACTTAGTCTCATCTACTCAAATCATGAACGCATTTCTGAGACAGTCAGACGGTTGCGTCTTTTTTTGACATGGAGAAAGCGTATGATTCTTACTAGAGGGAAGGTGGTGTTCGTACCATCCATAAGTGAGCAATTTGTGATCGTGTTCCCCTCTTTATTCGGAGATTCGCGAAGGATAGGGTATTTCGGCTACGAGTGGGCTCGGGTTTATCCCGTGTTTTTACTCGAGAGAACAGAGTCGATCAGAGCTCTGTGCTCAGTGTCACATTTTTCTAATTGCCATGAATCCTATTGTTGAAGTGTTATACCCGGTGTTTCGTCTTCATTGTTTCTGGATAATTTTGCCATTTCTGTAGTTCCTGCGGACATCTCTCGGAACGGCGACTTACACGGTTTCTTGACACCGTGTGCACTTCGAATACCGAAAACGGTTTTAAGTTCTCCGCCGATAAAATTGCGTTAACTTCTGACGTCGGAAGGTATTCCCTTGGTTTTCTGCACACCTTGGTCCAGATCATCTTTCTTTCGCAGACGAGACGAAATTTTTAGGGTTCATTTTTCACAGAAAGCTTAACTGGTTTTCTTATATATCCTACTTAAAAGCGAAGTGTGAACGTTCCCTTAATCTTAACGCGTTTTAATTTAAGTAGCACATCCTGGGGAACTGACCGGGTCATTCTTTTAAGACTATCGCTCTCTGGTCCAATCGAAATCTGATTACGTTTACATTCTTCGGCGCGACCATCGATTCGTCGCCTTTCAAACCAGTCCAGATATCAGCTTGAATGCGGACCGTCAGTGCGCAACAAATTCCCTGGCTTTAACCCCTCCTGGTGTTCGTTTTTGTTTACTGCTTCGGCTGTTGGACGTAGCTTTACCGGCAACATTTCACAGGGGAAACTGGGTTTCACCCATGGCTATGCGCCGAGTCCCGTATCGATCTAGGGTTGATGTCCACGCCAAAGTCGACGACCCCAAGTTGCATTATTCGTTTGGTCGATTAGACATAAAAGAACAGTTTGAAAGCTGATATTTTTATTTACAGTGATGTCTCAAAGAACGATCAGGGAGTAGTTTTATATTTGGCCTTTTACCGAGTGTTCGATTTTTACAGCTGAGTTTTTGTGTATTCACGGCAAGACCTGCTACAATGCGTTACTTGTAGGGATTCCTCGAGTGCACTCCACATCCTTATCGCTGTACTGTTACCATCCTCTCGTGCAGCCCATTCAGGATTGCTTTCACTCTAGTTGTTGCCGACATAAGCGTGTCTTTGTGTGGGTGCTGGACATGTCCTATCGGGGAATGAGGCGTCAGATGCCGCTGCCATTTTATCTCCAATGTGTTTCAGCTCCTTCGTTCCTTCTGATGATTTTAGCGCTCTTTCCCGCCGTTGGGCTCTATTGCGCTGGCGCGATGAAATGGGCTTCTATTGGAGGAAAGAATTTTCGGGAGGCTGAGCCCCTTCCTATCATCTGGAGTACGTCCTCAACGCACCTGTCGTCACGAGGAGGCTATTTTACCTATATTGTGTATCGGCGCTGCCGTTTTAGTTACAGTCACCTTTATCTTTTGACCCTGCGCGTATATATGCTCATTGTAATGAGTAGGGCTAGGATATTTATGACCTAAAAATCACCATAATATGCACAAAAAATATGCTGTTACGACCAAACATTTACCAAAATATGCACAATAACATAATAAATATGACCTAACAATATTAAAACGAGGTAAAATTTCTATTGTAAAATAAATTAGTAAGTCAGTTTTTATAATGAACTATTTATTTGAGAATAAGATGCACATGAGAAGCAAGCTAAACTATGCAATTTGACATTCCAGTATGATTTTTATTAACATTATAGGAACATAGTTAACCTATGTGCTTTTTACATCCTCATTCTACTTCATATAAGCTCTGAGTTGCAATACACAATGAAGACCTTGTGCAAATTTTCAAATGAAAAGATTTCCTATTGTCAGCCAACAAAGCTTTGTACTTCAAAAAGTTCCTTTCTACTTCAGCTGACTCGAGGAGCTTATTTAAAATGAACAATATCATTTGAATCTAAATCTGAATGATTAAGAGAGAACCTTTCACCCAACAAAATCATTGAAATGGAACACAGTGTATGATACCCTTTGTTTTTTTCTAACACCTTTTCCATTTTCTTTGACACTTCTTTTCCACTTTACCACAAACACCCTCTAATTTATTCACAACTTTTTTCACTTGTTCTATCTGCTTCACCAGTGGCACTTCTTATTCCTCCAACACAGTTATAACAGCTGGAATAAATCCAAAATTTGATTTTATGTATCAAAGTTTGCCTGAAATTTCACCATTAGACATTAATTCGTGGCTAGTCCAATTGAAGTAGCTTCACTGCTATCAAATGAATCAATGATGCTTTTCACAACGTTGAAGTTCTGGCAGTAATAGTTGCAGGCATCAACCCAGGACCCCCATCTTGTCAAAATGGGAGATGGTGGCAAGGGAATGTCTGGAGCTAACAACTTAAATGCTGCAACACGTGAAGGGGCCTTAAATATCTTTTTGACACACCCAATAAATTTGTCAACGTCACTGAATTTACTACGAATCTCCTCTGCAACTCGGTGCAAGGCGTGAGCTAAACAAGTCACATGCACCATTTTACTGTACAATGCTTTTAGAGAATTTGCAGCTTTCACCATATAAGGTGCAACATCCGTTACGAAGAGAAGTACATTGTCATGCTTAACACCTTCGGGCCATATGGCACCCATAGATCTGTCGAACAACTTAGAAATGGCGGAAAAATTTACTTTTTCTAAATGTTCACAGTTTATTAGAAACTTTTCGCCCGGACCATCTTCTTTCAAAGTTCCCACAATGCCATTTGCAATATATCTTCCCATAGAGTCTGTAGTTTCATCAACTGATACCCAATTTTTTTTATTTACGAGCTGTTGTCTGATTTGTTGTATTGTTTTTTCGTAGCTTCGGCTGACAAAGTTCTTCCTTAATGTGGAAGAATCAGGAAGAGCTTTGCCTGTGTATTTTTCTAAGAATTCACGAAATTTTGGATGGTTTAGTTTACTTAAGGGAACATCAGCACAAAGGAAAGCTGTACAAAGTTCTTCGCAGAATGGTGAATAAGACTGGCGGGATTCCCCTAGGAGCATTTGCTGTAGTGTTTTTTCATTTTCAATCCGTTGTACTCCACGTTTGTGTTTATCTGTTGCCACATGCCACAGTTACTCTTACGTCGCACAGTTTACAATACAGTATTTTACCATCACTTGAAAATACTTTCTCACCATATTGAGACACAACCTTTTCTTAATTTTACTTGAGCATTTTTCTTCACTTTAGGCATTTTTTTCTGAACTTTACTGCACATGCTTACGACTTCAATAAGACTGAACAACACAATGAGTGAATTAGACACTTTTCTGCATTCCAGGGTCCAGAATGACTTAATCAGCTACCTGTTCATAGAGTAACAATAGCTTACACAAACTCACTGATGCGTCCATATTGTGAATTCAAAGGATACAGGGAAAGAATGTAGATACTTGCCATTTTCCAGGAAACAAAATGAGGTGCGTAATTCTGGGAAATGTAACACGGAATAAATAAATTGCATGAAAAAGTTCTTTTCTTCCTGAAAGAGAGAAAATATGACGAATATGACCATTTACTTACTAAAATATGCTCTATCAGAGAGAAACTGCCATATATGCAAAAATATGACTTAACAAATTAGGTTAATTCATTTCGCTGTTTCTTAAGAAGCATTTATATGTATTTAAGGAGCATGTCAGTCCTACCAAAAAATAGATGCCCTATCATAAAAATCCTAGCCCTAGTAATGAGTAAACTGGATGTTAGACAAAATGCCTATACTACATTATTACAGATATCATAAAAATTACTTAAAATAAGTTATGATATTGGGGTTGTATACAGCAAAGATAATTTTGCTTATTTTTCCTATTTTCATGTTTAATACCTATTTTATTGACTTTTGAAAATTAACTTTATATTGCATTAAAACAAAATGGAAATATGCATTTGGCTGCTGACCAATATTTTCTGAACGCACCATACCTTAGTTTTACTCCAGATCATAAAAATTCTATTTCATTTCGTCCAATGAAGACTGGTATTTATTGGAAATAGTGCGGCGGTGTTAGTGGTTTCTTGCTGAGATACACTGGTCAGTTGTTTCACTATGCCAATAGAACCAGCAGGATTAAAAACCAAACTAAATAAATTTGTGAAAGAATTTGGAGACGTATTTTCGACAGCTGATCTGTCTTATTTTGCAAAGTATGTGAAACGTCGGTGAACTGTGCTAAAACTTCACGTTTCTCAGCATGTACGAACCTTGAAACTTAAATCTTGTTGAATGATAAAAGCAGTTGAACCAAAAGCAACTCTGATCTCTTCGTACGCAATCCTCCGATGCCAATCACAGTTTCACTAGATCTCTGCAAAGCGCTTATTGACGTCGGTATTCCGTTGTGGAAGATAGAAAATACAACTGTGAAGAATTTCTTGCAAAAGTACCTACACTAAACAACAAGTTCCAAGTGAAAGTACGTTACTTAAGAACGTTGTGGATGTTCGTTTCAGTGATACAGTTAATCGGATTAGTGAAGCAGTCAGTGGGAAGAAAATATGGATGTCGGTTGGCGAAAGTACAGATCCCTGTAGTCGGTTCATTGTAAATATGGTGGTTGGCCCAATGGAGTACGATCAACCCTTAAAAATACATCTCTCTCCGTGTGAGCAATTGGATAAAACAAAAGGTCTGCACGCGCGCGTGTAAACAGCGTAACTCAAAAACAAAGTACAACTGCAGCTCAAGTGTTGCCTCTTGACTGAATATATTATGACCAGATGGAGTTAAACATGAAAACTGCACCACTTCTCTAACAATACTTCCACGATCTTCACGGTAATTACTGTTAAACTCAACTGTACAACTCTAACAACAGGTAACCATATAAAGGCTGTATAGCCAAATAATGAAGTGAGACAAAGAACTGCACCTTCGGAAACCTGAAAAGGCTCAAAAACGAAAAGTTGGATAAAAAACAAATTTGGTATTTAAGTTAATCTTCCAAGGTTGCGCTCACAAAGATTTTCAAGAAAATCCCCCAGCCCACTTCATCCTTTACATAAACATCTTCCGAAAATTTTGATTTTCTCAAAAATGGCTAACGATTTTGATTAAAATACCATAGGGTAAGGGGGGTAGAAAGCTCCCGTGGGGCAGATGGCGCACCTCGTGACTGACCTGGCAGGAAGAAGCGGAAGACGGTTGACTTTCTGTGTAGAAGTGATAACGCCATGGCAATATGGGGAGGTGGTGAGCTTGGGATTTCAACTGTTTAGCGAAGCCCAAGAGCATAGGATATACTATCAGATGATATCCGGTAACTAGAAAAACTTATTAGTGTTATATATTGTTTATTATAGCGTTAATACAAGTTGTGATTATGTCGTTTTGAAAGTCGGCGCTGAAAGCCTGATGCCAGTCCTTAATTTTGACACATGGGTTATTTATTCAACACTGCCATCTTGTGACCAACCAGGCATATGCAGAATGGCGTGAGATGGCGCAGCACCGTATGCCGCGTTTTTTGTTTTTAAATGTTGTGCTACTGCATGAATGGATGCTGTATGTAAACTGTGAACACATTTGTGCTAAAGAGTTAATGAGTATTTATAGGATAAATGCCCAGAAAGCACAAACGGACAACCCAACGAGCTGCATGGACTCGAGGATTTACGCAATGCTGCACATTCTATTATTGATGACAAGAAGGCCATGGGGGAAGCAGCCAGAAACTTCAATATATATATATACATATATATATATATATATATATATATATATATATATATATACATATATATATATATATATATATATATATATATATATATATATATACCTGAATCAACTCTATGCAGACGTCTGCTTTCAAAGTAATTGGAGAAGACTGGATTAGGGCCGTCATCACGTTTGGGTAATGCGGAAATTAGTGCAGCATTCCAGAAACTGCAAGCAGCAGGTTTCGCCCCCTACTAGACAGGTACTGCAATCTCTTGCATTTCAGTTAGCTAAGGCAATGGGATTAAAACATAAATTCAGCGAAAAAAGAAAAAGAGAATGAATATTTTCGATGAACCAGGCAGCATACTCAATGTTGATGAATCCGGCTTTAAACTCAATAATAAACCTGCTAAGGTCATTGCCAAAAAAGGCAGCCAAGATGTTTATCTAGTTATATCTGGAGAAAAAGGTGGAATGGTAGGTAACTGTAGTAGCATGTTGCAATGCAGAAGGCCAGTTTATTCCTCCATACTGTGTCTTTAAGGGAGTTAATATGAAAACAGAGTATGCCGACGGTCTTCCCCCTGATTCAAAGGTTGTTATGAACAGAAAATCAACTTATATTAATGGAGAAATACTTTTGGATTGATTAAAGAATCATTTGACTCCAAGAAAACCACCTGTAAAAGTTTTGCTTATTTTAGATGGACATGGTAGGCACGAGAATTCTATTGAAATGCGGGATTTCGCCGTGGAAAACGGCATCCTACTTTGCATTCCAAGTTATACTACAACCACTGGATCGCTGATTTTTCAAGACATTGAAAACCTACTTTTACCAGCCTGCCAATTTTGGATGCTGAAAAATCAGAAAGTTCACTCGCTTTTAATTTAGTAGCTTCTTATGCCGGGCATGGCAACTTGTTGCAGCAACCACAGGGAATGGAATATCGGCATTTATGGCTACAGCTATAGTTCCTTTGATAGACTTAACAATACCTGATCATGCATATGCAATACGTATTAGACATCACTTCAGCTGGAAACAGAATTCTGCCAGAGGAGCCAACATGGTTAGCGCCTTAAAACATCTGAGCAAAGTGCTTCTACTGCTAGTACTACAAATCAAGCAATTGCACTAAGTAAAGCTTTAGGAATCCTTTCTCTGGTTGCTACCACACCAAAACCAAAAACTTTTAAAAGAAAGCAATCAGAAGAAATATCACAGAAGCAGCATTTATTGAAACAAGCGATTGAAACCTAATAAACAGAAAAATAGAAGTTCAAAGCAGAGGCCTAATAAAAAACGCACTCCCTCTACATTGGCATCGTCTTCTTCAGCGGAATTGTTAATTTTATTACATGAGAGCACTGATTCCTTGGCGGAGCATGAAAATGAAAACGAATGTGTTGTATTCCTATAGGACAATAAGAAGACAACTTCCAAATCACTATGGATAAAATGTGTTAAATGTGTGAGATGGTTTCATGAAACATGTTCAGTGTACTCAAATAAGTGCTCTGCACGTAGAAGAATAGAAAATAGTAAATCAAAATGCCATGTATGAGCCTATACACCAGTTATGTATCACTAAGTATGACAAAAGATCCCTGCGCCATCTTTCCCACCGGGTGGGAGAGATGATTAAAAGCTACTTTTATTGTAGATTGTAATTTTGATTAATAAGCGATGAAGAATGTTACTTTAAATGTCATAAAATGTTCATTCAGTGTTGAAATGTTATGTTATAAACAAAAAATTATAAGCTTCAGCAGTAAAGTATTATAAGCCTACTTGTAAAAGTGCGCCATCTATCCCCATTTACCCTATATTAAAGATATTTACATGAGAAATAAAATGTATATCTTGAATTTTCTGGGAATAGCCTGTGAAGTCTATTTCATTTGGAAGGAATTTTGTATAACTGGCAAGCGTTAAACAATAGACGAAAACTACTACACAAAAAACGTAGATCTCTTTAAAACACACAATTTATATCAAATAACCTTTTTGTAGCATAAGCCATTACCGAGATATCCGTTACTAATTGTTCGAAGTGTTCAGTACATTTGTCTTTTAAGTCCTGTCGATTTTCAGTTGTTTCTCGCGATTGTGTGTAAAGAGTATGGAATTTTAAGGCCAACATATAGCGTCCACTTCTTTTGACTATCGCTGTTCCCTTTGTACCTTAACGAAATGTGTAGCGTAGCTCCTTCTGCGCAGGTTTATCTCGATTAAAATGAAGTAGATAGAAAAATAAAACTTTAGTAAGGTAATTTATATACCCACAAATAAGCGATAGAGGTTAGAGAAAGTCGTGTGAATGTAGCGCATGAGATCTTTCTCGAGTTAAGGGTTTGTAGCAATAGTACAGCACAGGGGTCCATTCTAACTGTCGAACCAAATGTGGAAACGGACGGGTAGAACTGATTTCCCAACAATAGACCGTGCAACACGTCGTATGCATAAATAGACCACCAAAAATTATGCCACATCGCATCATTCCTTGCCGTGTAACATGAAATCGCACGTATAAATGAAGCCTAAAGAATGGGTATCAGTGTTAAGTGGACCTTGAAAGTCGCAATCTCAATCGTTGCTGTCACTACTACAGAGCGAGCGAGGGAGTTTCTCATTATTGAAGCTTTCAAATTTTATGAAGAAAGCCTTATGACATGGGAAGCCATAGCTTTGTCATAGACGAGTTTGTTCCATGATTAAGAGCAATTAAAACACGGCGCCAAATTGTAAGGGTGATATTGCAGAGCGTAAGGCAACGGAACACACATCTTGAAAACCGTGAATATTGTATAATATTCTAAAATTATATTTATACATTGTATAAATATTTCAAGTTCTGAATATATAATGTTTCTCTGTAAACGCTGTTTGTTTTATGAACTTTCTTTAGAAGCAGAGAGAGAGAGAGAGAGAGAGAATTATGTGCCTTCATAGTGTTTTAATATATTGTAATACAGCACTCTAGTTAGTTGTGTGAATGCCGAAGCAGAAAGGGATGGGAGCAGGCAATGGGTTAAGGATATCCATCTGTCAAATTTCTAAAATCAACAATTTCAGTTCCATTCATCAAAATTTTAATACAGCAGTCAGTGTATAATTTGTAATATATACACCAAAATTCATGTAGCGTTCTAAATTGGTTCCCGATATATAATTGCTCCACGCGATGCAGTTTTTTTAAATTTAATGTATAACTAAGCTCTTTAATAGTATATTAATAAATACTAGAGATGAATGTTTAATTCCCTACTAGTATCGTAGAAAGTAAATATGACTTATTGTTTGTTTAAAATCTAGAGTAAGCTAAGGCAAGGCAATTTCGCAGCATTTTCGCAAAACGTAATGTTTTATAATACTAAGCAAATATACACTTTTTGGAAATTATTTTTTTCGGTAATCACATAACGACAAGCATTTTAATAAAGAATCACATTTTTCTGAACACTGTATTTTTAACAGTGATAAACATAATGCCAGCCTTCGCAGGTAGTTAAGTTCGCAATAGTACCCCTCAGGGGCTCACCTTATGTGAGTACGGGTTTTTGGCGCACCCGGGGGTTCCCGAGCCAATCATCGCCACATTCATCCCCTCACCACCATCCGGTCGAGGTGGGTTCTTCAAGTGACCGGTGGACCCAAGGTAGGCTCTCGTGCGTTCTTTGCATTCCATTCATACCGCACCTCACCATCGTTTCTTTCTTCCCTTATCACTTTCCGGCCATTTCGCACCACGACATTCGCATATCTCTCTTTTTCTTCCCCGCCGGCCTACCTTGCGTGCGAAACGCCCACACAGTTTTAGTTTATTTTATCTTTTTATTTAAATCCTCCGTGGACACAGCCTGACGGATACCCGCGCACCGCGTGCGCAGCTGGGTGAGTGGGTAATGGCGTCATCCCCACCACCCGGGGTCGTCATGTAGGGTTTGTGTTCGTATCCGCTGTTCAACTGCAGTCCCGCGGGGGGGCCATTGCATGAGCTGCTGACTTCTGACGGCGATTGGGTCCCTCTGTCTATGTTCTGGGAGGTGTGACCCTGGGGTGAGTCTGGTATAGATAGGCCACTCACCCAAGCCGGGGTAACGCCCGAGAAGTCAGAGCCCGAGGTCGGAGACGGTTGCAATGGTGGAGGATTTATTTCGCTATGGAGCACCCTTCCTCCATTACTACTAACAAGCGCCGAAAAGTTTATGTAACAGAAGTGACACCACAGACAACCGGTTGTTACTTGGTCATTTCACGAACCGAAGAAGGACAAAGCTTTGAGAAGGTGAACCCTTTCATTATTCAAAAGGGCATTGATGCAATTGCTGGTGCGGTTCAGTCCTGCACTCGTCTACGGAATGGTTCCTTATTAGCCCAAACGAAATCCGATCAGCAAAGTAAGACCTTGTTGCGCGCTACGCTTCTCCACGGCTATCCCATCCGTGTGGAGAAGCACCGCACATTGAATTCCTGTCGAGGCGTTATTACCACCCATAGCCTCGATGGTATATCGGACGAGGACCTGGTAGAATATCTTGCAGACCAGAAGGTGACAGCGGTCCATCGAGTGCAGGCCAAACGCGACGGCGTATTGGTACCCACTCGTACCCTGTTTATTACATTTGATGGCGTCGATCTGCCCACGAGCATTTCCGCAGGGTACGAACGGATTTCTGTGAGGCCTTATATTCCTAGACCTCTGCGTTGTTTTAAATGCCAACGTTTTGGGCATACGCAAGTCTCATGTAAGAGTGCCGTTAACATCTGTGCAACATGTAGCCAGCCCTCACACGAAGGTACCTGTTCAACAGCCCCCGTCTGCGTTAATTGTAAAGGGTCTCATTCTGCTTCGTTTGCCGACTGTCCGCGGTACTTGGACGAGAAGGCGATCCAGGAGATCCGGGTAAAGGAAAAACTCTCCTTCGCCGAAGCCCGGAGGCGTTTCCATGCGCGCCAACCTTCACTCCTGCGATCTGGTACATTTAGTTCTGTTGTTGCCTCGCCAGTACCACGAGTAGATGCCGAAACTCAGACCTGGACCTTGACTGGATTAACCGCCACTACCATCCGGCCGTCTATTAAGGCTACAGTTACCAAGCCGTATAAACCTGGTCCGAAGTCAATGAAGTCGCAAGCCGTTGAAAAGAAGCCCAAGCAGAAACTTCGTAGGGAAGATTTTTTGAAAGACCCTCCGCGTGCGCGCGGTACCAAAAGTTCACCTTCTCCTCCTCGGAGGTCGCTGTCCCAGGATGGTCCTGGGACAAGCCGCGCTCAGCGGCACCCTTCACCCATCGCCACCCAGAACCGATTCACGGCGCTTGAATCGGTTTCTGGCACTGAGCGCGTGGGCCCTCCCTCCGAGGAAGCTATGGAGTCTGACCAACTCCATACAAAAAGCCCGAGCCCAAAGGTTAAACAAAAGGTAATTTTAAGCCGCCCTTCTAAATAGACAGTTTATCCCCTTTTTCTTAATGGCTATCCTGACCTGGAATGTACGTGGTGTACGATCGCATAGGGCGGAACTGCAACTTTTATTGCGTTCCCATTCGCCTATGGTCGTATGTTTGCAGGAGACTAAACTTCGCCCTCACGATCCTTTTGATCTCCGAGGATATACTCCGGTTCGCTACGACCTTGAACCGGAGGAGGGTACTCCTGCTCATGGTGGTGTCATGATTGTGGTGCGTAATGACGTTCATTTTCAAACTATCACACTTACGTCCGACTTGCAAGCTGTTGCCATTAGACTGCAGTTACCCGGTTTTTTCTTTTCTGTTTGTTCTGTGTATACACCTCCATCGTCTCCCCTCGCTCCCGCGGACATTCGATCTCTCCTGTCCGCTCTCCCAACACCATTTCTTCTGTTGGGAGATTTTAATGCCCATCACCCACTATGGGGTTCGCCAAGGGCTTGTGCGAGGGGAACTCTTCTTTCCAACATTTTTTATCAGTTCAATCTTTCCATCCTCAATACAGGTGCACCTACTTTTATTTCTGATTCTTCTGGTACATTTTCTCACCTGGACCTTTCCATTTGCTCACTCCAGCTTGCACATCGTCTCCAGTGGAACGTCGTCGCTGACACCTACTCCAGCGACCATTACCCCTGCATCGTTTCTCTTCTGTCGCACCCCGTACAGCATTCCAGAGTACCTACCTGGATATTCGCAAAAGCCGACTGGAGCTTGTATTCCAGCCTCGTGCATTTTGACGACCAGCCCTTCTCCGACATTAACCAACTAGTGCAGCACCTTACGTCTATTATTTTCTCTGCCGCCGAACGCGCAATACCCCGTTCATCCTCCCAACCTCGGCGGCCACCTGTTCCGTGGTGGAACGAGGATTGTCGGGACGCCGTTCGTGCCCGTAGGACTGCACTAAGGGTGTTTCGGCGCCACCCTACACTTGATAATTTGGTGACTTTTAAACAATCGCGCGCCAGGGCTCGTCGCATTATTCAGGATAGCAAGAAGGCATCTTGGGCTCGTTTTGTCGAGTCTTTTAATCGTTTTACACCTTCATCCGTTGTTTGGGATAAACTTCGTCGCTTCTCAGGTAAAGTGTCACATTGTACTGTTTCTGGCCTTCAGGTTTCTAATGCCACCATAGTGGATCCGGCTGCCATCGCTAACACTCTGGGTTCTGCCTTTGAGGCGGTTTCCAGTTCAGACCATTATTCCGCCGGCTTTCGCTCTATTAAAGACCGGCAGGATTCCGCATCATATACTTTTCGAACTGCTAATGATGAATGCTATAACGAACTATTCACAATGAGGGAGCTGGAGCACGCTCTTCATTGCTCTCGGCACTCCGCTCCCGGGCCGGACGGCATTCATGTCCTGATGTTAAAGAACCTTTCAGCCGACAGTAAACTATTTCTCTTACAGGTCTATAACCGTATTTGGCAAGACGGCATTTTTCCTTCCGTTTGGCGCGAAGCCACCATTGTCCCTGTACTTAAGCCTGGGAAGGATCGCCAACTACCTTCCAGCTACCGCCCTATCTCCCTCACCAGTTGCATTTGCAAGGTGATGGAGCGCATGATCAACGGGCGGTTGACATGGTGGCTTGAGTCTCAGAAACTTCTAGCGAACGCTCAGTGCGGGTTTCGTCGCTATCGCTCTACCGTCGACCATCTGGTGTCCTTGTCGACGCATATTATGAATGGATTTCTGAGGAAGTGTCAAACCGTGGCTGTATTTTTTGACCTGGAGAAAGCTTATGACACTTGTTGGAGGGGCGGCATTTTACGTACACTTCACGATTGGAATATCCGCGGTCGTCTTCCCATATTTCTTCGGGAGTTTATGACGGACCGCGTCTTTCGTGTACGTGTGGGCTCGGTTTTATCTCGTCGTTTTATTCAAGAGAACGGAGTACCGCAGGGCTCTGTACTCAGTGTCACACTTTTTGCGATTGCTATCAACCCCATTGTTGATTGTATTCCACCTGGCATTTCATCGTCCCTTTTTGTTGACGATTTCGCTATTTATTGCAGTTCACGGCGGACCTGTCTACTCGAACGCCGTCTCCAGAGCTGTATCGACCGTCTCTACGCCTGGAGTAACGCCAACGGCTTTAATTTCTCCGCCGAGAAATCCGTCTGCATCAACTTCTGGCGCCGGAAGTATTTCCCTCCGCCCTCTCTCCATCTTGGGCCAGGGATACTTCCCTTTGCAGACGAGGCGAAATTTTTGGGGTTGATTTTTGATAGGAAGTTGTGTTGGACCTCGCACGTTTCCTTTTTAAAAGCAAAGTGTGACCGTTCTCTTAATCTTTTACGTGTTTTAAGTGGCACATCCTGGGGAGCTGATCGGACCGTCCTTCTTCGCCTTTATCGCTCTTTGATCCGATCCAAACTTGATTACGGGTGTTTTGTTTATTCGTCGGCACGTCCATCTGTGTTGCGTCGTTTGAATCCCATTCATCATCGTGGTCTTAGAGTCGCTACAGGGGCCTTTCCAACTAGCCCCGTGCCCAGTCTTTATGCTGAAGCTGCAGAGCCTCCGCTGTCCTCCAGGCGTGAGATGCTCTTGTGCAGCTATGCCTGTCGACTCTCAAGCTTACCTGACCACCCGTCTTTCGCGGCATTTTTCGAGGATTCACTTGACCGGCAATATTTAGTTAGCTCCTCTGCATTGCTCCCTCCAGGGGTTCGATTTCGACTGCTCCTTCGGCATTTGGACGTTACGCCAGCGCCGGCCCTTCCAAGGGGGGAAACGCGTTTTCCTCCATGGTCGCGCGCTGAGGCCCTCTGTCACCTTGGGTTATCGTCAATGCCGAAGAATGAGACCCCTTCTTCAGTCTTTAGATCAGCGTTTTTAGAACTTCAGTCGCAATTCGGGGACTTGCCTTTTATCTTTACTGATGGATCTAAGACTGATGCTGGAGTAGGATGTGCCTTTTTTTGTGGTGGAAATAGTTTTACCTTTCGTTTACCAGAGCAATGTTCGATTTTTACCGCCGAACTTTTTAGCATTTATCAGTCTCTTTTATATATTCAGCGGCACGACATACGGCACTGTTTTATTTGTTCCGACTCCCTGAGTGCTCTTCAAAGTATTAGCTCGCTGTACAGTTACCACCCGCTCGTACAGCGCATTCATGACCTGCTCCACTCGCTTGATGTCTCTGGCATCAGCGTCTCCTTCTTGTGGATTCCAGGTCATGTGGGCATCTCAGGTAATGAGTCTGCCGATGTCGCTGCCAAGTCGGCGATTTTATCACCCAGACGTTTTACCTCTGTTGTTCCCTCGTCAGATTTGTTTATTGTTTTACGTCGCCGCATCCTCTCGCTTTGGAGCGATGAGTGGACGGCCCTCCGGGGGAACAAGTTGCGGGAGGTTAAGCCTCTCCCGTTAGTCTGGGCTACCTCTTCCCGTGCTTCTCGTCGGGAAGAGGTAATTTTAACACGCCTTCGTATCGGACATTGCATTTTTAGTCATAAGTATTTGCTGAGTGGTGACCCCGCGCCACTCTGTGGGCAGTGTGACGTGCCCTTAACGGTGCGTCACATTTTAACAGAGTGTCAGGTTTTAGCTGCATTGCGTGCTCGTGTGGGTCTGCCTGTTGGCCTAGCCAACGTTTTGGCAGACGACACGCATGCTGTGGAATGTGTTTTACGTTTTATTCATGACAGTGATTTTAATCTGCGCATTTAATGCGTTGAGCGTCTGTTAGCTTCGTACTTTTATCCTGTCGGTTTTTTATGGGAACTCTTATCCCCAGTGGACATATGACGCTCATGTCCCTCGCATTCTACAGTTCCTGACACGTTTTAATCCTTTACTGCCTATGCTTTTAGTGTGTTGTTTTTCAGATCTTTGTCTTGTTCTTATTATTGTTGTTATTGTTATTATTGTTTTTATTGTTATTGTTGTTATTGTTATTATTGTTATTGTTATATTTGTTATTGTTATATTGTTAGTTTTAGCTTTTTGACATCGCGGGTTTGTGTCCCGTTTTTAATTATGCGGTTTTTTACCTGTCTTTTATTTTTTGACTTTATATTTTATACCTTGTAAGGGCGCTGATGACCCCAGCAGTTTAGCGCCCTTAAGCCGCATATCATCATCATCATCATCATCATTCGCAATAGTTGAGTTAATTTTGCAGTAGTGGTAAGGTAATTTTACATCATATCATGTGGTTCCTACAGTACATAGTCCTCGTCTTCAGAACCTGAACCTTCACAGCATCTATCACTCTACTAAACAGCTTCCTTTGTTTGCTGTGTTTGGCATTTGTCATGATAAATGATGAAATTTGTCATTATGATGTGTTGCTCGACATCAACTGGTAATGCAAATGACTGGCCCAATTTTTGTATTTGTGAATGTTCCAGGTCTTTATTTTCGAGCACAAATTTCTTAATTGTGTTGTAAGGAACATGATACAACTTTGCTGCTTTGTATATTGTCATACTTTCGAATTTCATTTCCTAGCTGCACCCAAAAGACCTGAAGTTTCATAATTTCTGTATACTTTTTCACTTCCTTTTCGTCATATTGAGTGATTCTGCAAAAGTAATAAAAATGAAATGAAATATTAAGTTTATAACTCCAAACATATTGTTTAAAAATAAATAATATTTTCTTATGATGCGCAGGTAAGTTGACAACATCACATAGCATTAGGTAAGGTAATTTGGCAATAGTCTAAAATGAATGACTTTTTACGATTATGATGTAGAATACTTACCTCGGTAATATGTGTAACAACTGTTGTGCAGGAACATATAGAACGGATGTAAGAGCAACTTAAACAGCAGAACCTATACTGCAAAATACCTAACCTTATACAATATGAGAATTATGGTTAAATATCATAACCAAGATACTAACAAAAGAATTCAACTCGTTCTTTTTTCCTGTCATAAGGAGGTATACGAAATTTCATTGATTTTTACTGAAAAGTACATCGCATGGAACAATTTGAAAATGAGAATGTACCTACAAACGAAAACCCGAGAAAAGAGAATTAAAAATTATAACGCTAATATAACACAGTTTCTGACTTTAAGCTGTTTAAAATAATAATTTATTACACATACAAACCGTACTTTGTATTTTTCTTGGGCCTTTGCAGCTAATTTAGCATTAGAAGATACCTGAGGCCTATCTTGAATGGTTTGTTTACTTTAATGTAGCCTAAACGAATAGCTTTTAACTACAATTTTATAGGAAGTTAGGTCTACAGGCAGACATTTAAATCACTACGTGATATGCTTAAAAGGGTCGTACAGCTATAAAAGCGACACAGAACTAAGAAGGTTTGTGTGGTTTAATAACACTAAAATCCATATTTATTAATTTTGGCAACTTTTGGCCTTTTTTCACACACGTGTGTTAAGTCACCATTGTAATCGATGTGTGGCCAATGTAGGGGGTCTAGTGGAAGGAAGTGTTTGCTAATATTTTGTCATCTCTGTAACAATCTTGTTAATTACCACTTTTTTTCATTACGTGTCTGTAGTAGTAACGAAGCTCTTCAAAGCTCTTTCCTTAGTTTCTAGTACGAAGATTTCTTTTCAGTAAGTAGGTAGTTAATTTTCTTTCAAAAGAATGATAAGATCAACACGTATCTAATTATAAGAGATTGTTCTACCTGTATATAATATTGTGCTGTAGTTTAATTGGAAACAACAATAATATAATTATTATAATACCTGTTGTGTTGAACAGCGTATCAAACTGTATTGAATACATTACTAATAAGTAATTTCTAAGATTTGAGTTTAAAAAATTCCTTCGTCATAGTATTCGGTCTGGCGTAAACAAAGATAATGTTTATGACTTATTTTAAAATATGTAATATTTTGGCGTAATTTGTATTTTCTCTCTCCTGTAAAATTATACTTTTGGATGTGTTTTGCAACGATACTCCTCAAATGCAGTTAGGTTTAAAGGGGTCAAATTGCTTCAAATTTAAAATCTTTCTTGAGGAGTGCAATAGCCAGTATGGTACTATACCATATTGTTGATAATATGTATGGCTAACTCCTGGGAAACTATTTGATCAATTATTCGAACTATTGGTGGAAAAGGGAACACAGTGCAGAAATTAAATGATGAAAAATGGACTTCCGATTTGGCATTCCTAGCAGATTTGATTGGACGTCTCAGTGCACTTGAGTACGTCCCTGCACAAGGAAAATTACCAAATCATTATGAAGTTTTATGATACCATTAGAGCATTTGAAATGAAGTTATAAGTACGGCAATACCCCCTAAAAACGAATCAAGAATTTGATGAAAGGTTTGAAAATGTGAAAAGTGAATTCTTCAGATATTTACGGATCTTGTTCTGCAGACATTACGTGTTAGATCTGACTTGTAGTTTAAATTTAGTGATTTGTAATGCAATCATGAACTGAAAAATAAACCCCAAATTACGTTTGACAGAATTTTATTCTAATTTCCCTATAGAACAGGTTTTCCCCGATTGCATAGACAATCTGTTCGTGGCTCGTTCATGTTCGGCTCTGTGTACTTCTGCATTCTTTTTTTGGCCACAAATCCTGCTGTAGGAGTAAGTTAATTGATTCGAATAATAACTGTGAACTAAGAGTGGCTGCTGCACAAACACCGGAGCAGACTTTTTTTAAAACTATTGCGTTAAAAGAGGCAACAAAAATCTAGAAAATTAGTTTCCTAGTATGAATAGGTAATTTCTGTTGTAAATTGTTCGACTGTTCTACAACATTGCAATCACTGTGTGTATTATTTCAATATGAATAAACAAAATTCTTATTATGTTAATTCGTGTAAATATGGATGTGTCATACTTGCCTTGTAATAAAAAAGAAGCATTATAGTTATATTAATATAACTTCAAGACATTATTATTCTGCTGTTTAAAGCATTTAACACACAAATTCATTGAGGAAAAATTTTGATTTTTTTTTTAACATAAAGGTCAAATGGTAATGCAGTTTATGTGTTTTGGGGTTTTTCAGATCGTTCATTTTACCAGTTTTATAAATGGTTTTTGCACAATGTAGATTCGTCCGACACCCTTTTGTTTGTGTATTTTGCTAAAAATACAGGAAGCTGCACATTATTTAATTTCCACAGCGGAATGTCGGAACCCAATAATGCTTAACACAAGTCTTAGAAAAATGCGTTACTAGAACTCGATTGTTCACTAACATTGCTTTTAATCAGTTGCTCGGTTAACTTAGATTATTAAACCTCTCCTTGTGGCGCGTTGGTATTAATGTACTGCACAATGTCAATTTTTTCTTCACAGAAACATTCTTTATACACACCAAACAAAAAATAAGACACTGCTGTCCTCACTGAAAATATGTCTTGCAAACCGTTAACTATTTGCATAAGAATGCCGATTGAGAGGTTTTTTGTGGGTGGCATTCCCTGACTGGAACAGCGAGCAGTCGTGCACACCTTATTGGACTAACGAGCGTTGCACAACACTACTACTCGGAACTCGGGGGATCTGCCGTCCATGCCCTCATTCAGATAACTGACAAATGACACATTAGTCGCAAGTTTTTTTCCTTTCTGTATTATTTCACATCATCCTGTCTATACCGTAGCATAGCTTTCTTACACATTCGACGGAAGTTAATTTTTATTAGCCGATAAAAAAAAGGGAATCACTGATAAATGATGGCTAGAAGTGAAATGCGTTTTTAAAAGTGCTATTTTCGATAAAATATGCTGTTTTAATTAAGAATCATAAAATAAGTAAGCAAAAATGTTTTCCTGCGAAATAAGCATGAATAAGTACAAACATAGTTAAAACTGAGGACTCTGAGCAAAATTTCCGGTCTTTTACCTCCAATATAGAATGTGACGCTAGGAACCATAGCGGTTTAAGAGCGTCCATAAATTAAAAAACTCAATTTAGTTAAAACTGCTTATCTAGGTGTGTCTTACTAAGTATAGGTAACCTTTATGCTTATGCTTAAAAGTGTGGAAAAAATTATGCATTTTGCTTAGAAATAGGGAGTTTACTCATAACTGAAGTCAACTCACTTTTATGATATGAATCCAATGCTGAAACTAAGTATAAATTCTCATAACTACACTCTCTCTTTACAACCATGGGCTTACTTTACTTTAAGTATTGTGGTAATTGTGCAAGCCAGTGATGCCAACACAATCCTTCGAAATACAGGGTGGAAGGTGACCTATAATAACCCTTGAACAGATGAATAAAACAAAACATCTTGGTGCAGTTTTGCTGTTTTTAAAGCAGTTTTTGAGAAAAATGCGAAAATTGCTAATATGAATTATTTTAAATGACCATTTTACGAAACTTAAATACTTATTCAAATATTTCTTAGAGGAGATTGAAAGACAAATATTTCCTGCGGTGAAAATCCATTTTGAATTGAAACAATTCCCACTCTTATTATTATAAGTTTTCGAAATTTTTCTCAGTCGAATTTACATCGTTAGCCACGAGACTACACATGACAACACTGTAAGATCGAATGAAACGCACTTCAGCTATTGTTTATTGCGTTTACGGCTTGTTTTCAAAACAGCGGATTAACAGCTACAAAATGGCACACTTTACTAATGACGAGTACCTTGAAATGCTACTCATTTACCGTGAAACACATTGTAATGCGGCAGCTGCGATAATAATTTACCGAGGAAGAAAGAGACGAGCGCCGCATCATAGAACATTTGTTTTCATGTCAAAGTGTTCTAGATACAGGAAGTGTATGTTCTCTTATTGGAGGAGTTGGTCAAGGAAATGTTGCAAAACAAGAAGAAATCCTCTTGGTGGAAGGAGATCCTAGAAGCAGCAGCCGTGGTATAGCTCGTATTATCGGCATATCCCATTGGACTGTATTGAGAACATTAAAAGAATCTCTTCGCCCTTGTCATACTCAGCGCGTTCAGCATCTCTTTGAAGCAGATTATGCTCCAAGAGTAGGATTTTCCAAATGGTTTCTTCAACAAGAAGGGGACTTTCCCCTTAAAATTCTTACAATGGATGAGTCAACCTTTACAAGAAATTGTGTAAATAATTACCATAATGCATACACCTGGGCTTATGACAGTCCACACGCAATAAGACAGGACAGCTTTCAGCACAGGTTTTCGTAAATGTTTGAGCAGGAATCATAGGAAGCGCATTAATCGGGCCGTGGATTCTTCCTCGGGTTTTGACAGGAGGCATCTCTCTGGCAGATTCTTCAAGAAACGTTGCCAGTTCTGCTTGGGAATGTTCCCTTAACAGTAAGAAATGATTTATGGCTATTACATGACGGCCCACCTCCGCACATAACGTTGAGCCGTGTATGGCCTAATACGCAACACCTACGTAGAACGCCGGATCGCTCGGCCACATCTAAATCCAATCGATTTTTCCTTTGGGGCTATATGAAAACTCGCGTATACATAACAAAGTACCTGATAAGGAAACTTTGCAAGAAGGTATACTTCGAGAAGCGTAAGAAATAAAAAACAAGCCGGACGAACTTCGTAGAGTGCAACAGAATTAGAGAAGACGTGAAGCCTGTGTGTTGGCGAGGAGTGGACATTTTGAACAATTTCTCTAAACATTAAAAAGAAGTTCTCATTGATTTTCTGTCCTGGTCTTGCTTTAATTATTCAGGGCATATAGCTTTTATTTATTTTTATAAATAAGTGTTCCTATTAATAATGTACTCAGTTACATATTCCGTATGATATTTAGGTTACGTTACAATCATGTGTAGTTTTCTGTTAATATACCGGAAGAGTGTATTTGTTCGTTGCCATACCAGCAGAAGCTGAAGAATTAAAAGTTAACCTGTAGAATCTAAAGCGAACTTGTTGAATTTGCTGTTTTGCAATATTGTGCAAAATAAAATAGCAATTATCTCAAAACAACATTCTCTTTCATAGTTTAAAAGGATGATCGTAGGTCACCTTCCACTCTGTGTAGCGACTGCATAAGTGATTAACTAGACATTGCCGTTAAAAATAGTATTATCTACATAAGTGAAGGCTTTTAAACATGGTTAAAACCCTATCTCCGTAATGTTAAATTGTATTATTTTCTATAGCTAAATGGAAGCTCAAACACCTAGGTTTAACTATAAACTAGCTAAAGTGGCAACACAGGTTCTGGCTGCCAACATAATATTTCATTTACCAATTTTGTAAATTGCTTAATTTACCAGTATTTTTAAACTGATTTAATTTTTAAACTAAATTTAAACTGATTTAAAAATTATTTTTTTTAATGAAGTAGTTATATAAATGGGCTAGTGTATTGAATAAATTTACCATAACATGATTTAAATGAAACTAATTAAATGCCAGTACGAAAAAAAAGAAAGTCCATAAAGACTCAATTTAACCCACTGTTTTTTTAATATTCGGGTTTTTCTCAACCCTGATTAAAAGTATTTGTGTAACATCATTATTCACTACTGTATCATTCACTGGAATCCTCCGTTGTGTTAACGTCAGAAAGAGATTAATTTGCTTCTCCACTCCCCTGCATCCTCGGCGTTCCTGAGCACGTCATCTTCGCTGCATCCAAAGCACTTGAAATGCCTCATTCCTTGAATGATTTTACAATCATGTGCTTCGATGTTTCCTAAGCAGTAGAAACCCGATGTGAAACGATATGTGATGCAGCACGTTTAATTTTTCCTGTCGGGTCAGTTCACGATTTTGGGCACAAAACCATTTTTCGTACTCCGCCGGAATATAGTACTTCAAAGGTTTATTAATTATTTATGATGGTAATACTATGTAATAGTGGCCTGTCTTCTGCTAGCAGCGGGTGGGCGTGATCTTATCACCAACCGTGCAAACGGTAAACACGCTATAAGCATGACATGTTGCCAACCCATGCACACAATGTAGAGCGAGCCCTTTTAGTTCGTATACAGAGGGCATGAGTGTTATTGTCGTTTATATTATTATTATTATTATTATTATTATTATTATTATTATTATTATTATTATTATCTGAACAATATAGCACTTTTTCCCGTTTTTATCCGTTGTGTGTGAACAGTGAAATCAAAATGAAACTTCGGACAAAACCCTCAAGGGATATTCTTAAACCCGTTAATTTTTAAGTACTATTTTGAAGAAACCAACCTTTTACTAGAAAGTGTTTTATTTATTTATATATTTAATGCAGAGCTTTTGAGATCATTTAGCTATAACAATGGCAACATGCGTTTATTAGAAATGGGTTACTAAATGTTGCAAACAAAGCTTAAATTTGGGTCTCCGACACATGACGGACCGTCAAGGGGTGCTATTTCTCTTTACCTTTTACGAAACCTATTTTCGCCGAGTCCTAAAACTAAATATTCTAATTTTTGTCCATATCTGTTAATTTTTATTATTGTTTTTCTATAAAAGAAGTTGAAAGCAAATTGACTTTTCCGCTACGAAGCTGCAAAGAAAGGCATTGTTAAAGTGTTTTGATTTACTAAATGTGTCTTCTTTTACAAGTCGTGCCTTTTTGTCACACTGTTCGAAGCAAGAAATATTAAATGAATGAATTTTCGGGTAAAGCAGATATAACATTAGATGATTTTCCGACTTGGAACGCGCCTAAGGCTGTTATAAAACATAACATCTTATCACCGCATGCATAAAAACAAAAAGGATTGTTTCGAAACATTTTGCGTATATAACTATTTGAAAGCAATAATATAACTTGAGCAAACTTTCAAGCATTTATAATACACTTTTAAATGGAAAGGGGTAATCGCTTAACCTGAAATATTTTCACAAGTTCTAACGCAAGGAAAATATTCGTTTACCTCAAATTGTGCATGTTTTCTGCATTTTAGAGCATCTCTTACAGTTTCCTGGTTACTCAAAGCTATACAGAATTCATTTAGAATGAACGGGACTTAACAGGTTATTCCCATACAATTCAAGGTAAACATTTTATTTGTTATTTAAATCTCTGAAACATATAATAGTGCAAATCATTAAAGCCGCTGTTTAAAAACAAAATATGACACAATTTAATCCAAGAAAAGGGCAGTTTGGGATAGTATTTTTGGAAGAAGCCGGACTTAAATAGCAAGCTTGGTATTTATCCGAATATTCATTTATTAGCTACGCTGTTCGTACGCACGCAAACAGAGTACAACACACTCGCACTCTACAACTCTCTCTCTCTCTCTCACTCACACACACACACTCTCTCTCTCTCTCTCTCTCTCACACACACACACACACACACACTCTCTCTCTTTAAAACTCGCATACTCAGTGACACACTACACATCTCTTTCACACTCACACGCTTACACACTCACATATCCTCTATAACTCTCGCACTACAATCACAAACCCACTCACACGCACTCCACAACGTACATATACACTTCACACTCGCGCACACAACACACTCACACTACAATTCACACACTGTCATATTCTACAACTCACACACACACAAACTCGCACACACGCTATAACTCTCACTCTACAACAGTGCTGGCGAAAACGGGACTCGCGGTTTCATCAAACCATAAATGTCGCAACAATTACTCGCTCTTCTATTCTGAAAAAATTTAGCAGGTGCTCTTCTCGTTTTCGAAATATTGATGCACGTGTATCTCTGTGCAAGAAATTTCAGCCCTTTATATCCCAGAACCTAAAAGTTCTGCTTGTGCTTTAGTAAAATATAAAGCTCTGAGCAAATCATTTAACTCTCCCTGGGTTACCTCATGATGCATGTTGGGATCTGACTTCAAATTCTGATCCTGAGCTTGATTGAAGTACTAGGTTATCCTTCTTTCAGACTAGTCTTCTAATGTCCAAGATTCGGGGGGATCAGGAATAGGTATCTCACCACTGTGAACACCAGGTCTAATGGCGGATGGAATGTTTGGATATTCAGTTTTCTGCTTGTCTTTAATCCCAAGTCCTGTTATTTTAGTCATACGAAAACAGCAGTCATTAATATGGTTCTTTGCTTCGCTCCATACCATCGGAATTGCAAAACGCATAGAAACTTTCCGTTTATTTTTTAACCACCCTTTTAACCGGCTGGCACAATGACCACAAACTACATGGGTAGCTCTACTGCGGTCTTGATCACCAAGTTTAGCATCATAATATAATTCATAAACCTCTATTAGTTGCGTTATTTTCTGTCTGTTAGACTTTGTCTGTTGACCGCACACGAAACAAAAATTATCCGGATGATTAATACACATTCGCGACATATTTACTGCTGTATTAGTGCTTCATACGCACCACACCACTTTTCACTACTAGTAAAAACAAGTCACTGATTCTCCTATGAATGAAACTGGTATTCCCCTTCAGACAAACGTAGATAAGACAGACCTAAACAGGATAGGACCTGTTTATACATAAGATGCAATAGCACTTCAGAAGAAGATTACTAACATAAGATACTAGGGATGAACAATAGATGAAATATTTGGAAATGTTAATTTTATTTAATTTTAGGAGGCACAAAAACAAAATAAATTGTCCAAAGCAAAATTATCATCGGGGCGGCGCCGTGGCCGAGTGGTTGCACCGCTCACCTCTCACCAGGGCGGGTTCAATCCCAGGGACCCGCATGTAGATTTGTGGTGGGCAAAGCGGCGTTTGACGGGGTTTCTCCGATTTCCCCCGCCATGTTTCATGCATCTGTCATCCACTTCAACGCTCTCATTCCGGGCGTGGGCTGATCACCCACCCTGCTGTCTCACTCTCTGATCCGTAGGCCCTCTGCCCCCCGTCAGGCGTCTTGTCTGTTTCCGCCTTGTAGTTGGTTTTAAAATTATCACACCATGGTCCCCACTAACTAAAGCAGTAAATTAAAAAAATGTTATCACTATTACGTCTTTTATTCTGTGTCAATATAACGGAAATTTGAGCATTTACAGCCAGCGCTAAATCAGTAAACATACTTAATTTTATACACTGAGGGTGCCAGAGAAAAACTGTTTGCACTATTGAATTCAGCGCTAAAATCCTCATAATAAACATCCGATTACATGCAAGAAAAAAAGGGGAATAAAAAGAGGCTGTTGTTCAGTGTTATTAATAGTTTCCAACGTTTTACGGATAAAGAGACTTTAAACTCGGGTAATTCTGAAAATATAACACTTGCCGTATAGAAATTAATTTTTTTCCCTCGCCTTCTATTAACAAAATAGTGGTTTTCTGGATCCAGTTCTTCAAACTGTACCACATAACAATTAGCTACAAAGCCAGCAGTGGTTTAACATATGCAGTGGCAGCTTGTGAGCATACGTTTTGGGCGTTCACAAAATTTTAGATTCAGATAGCCCTGAAAATGTGACCTATCATCTACTGCATAATAATTATGATTGTGAACAAATTGCTGCTGCAGCAGCAGCAAGAAAGGTGGTTTTGTGGATTGTTTGTTATTTGTTTTGTACATAATTAAGTAAAGTTTAGGGCAAGA
Source organism: Deroplatys truncata (assembly GCA_030765065.1). NCBI lineage: Eukaryota > Metazoa > Arthropoda > Insecta > Mantodea > Mantidae > Deroplatys > Deroplatys truncata. The sequence continues at coordinate 379,633,594 of CM060990.1, forward strand.
ACGAAGTAATGTGTAAGCTTTTGCTACTCTCCATTTGCATTCTTTCATCATCAAATATTAATATTACTGATTTATTAGCACTCGCTAAATTTTCATTTTCTGAAGCAGGAAAACGACACAATTTCTTCTGATAAAATCTCCTGTCCCTGGATATACTCCACACAAAAGTTAATCAATACGAATGCACATTACACTGCACTGTAGGTACACGTTAAATAGGGAAAGCTATACTGCACCATGGCTGACGCTGTAAACAAAATCCATGCGTCTTTTTCAATCGCGCAAATGTCTCTATCAATCTGTGATTAAAGTCTTTAGTATCATAACATGATATGCTATAACTCATCCAGAAACACACAATAAATTGAAAATAGGCTTTTCTATGTGTATATAACATGTACTCGCATCAGATCTAAATTTTACTGTACAGTGAGTGAGTTGGCATAACTGTTCAGTATGCTACCACCTAGCGGGATTTATGCCAAACTGAAAAGCAAACGGGGCTACCAACCTCTCACACTCTTGCACTCTCAAATGAATGAAACTTGTGCTACCACCCAGTGGCATTGGCGTAAAGTTATAGGTGAGAGCTGCTTGGTAAGGCCCAGCGCACGTCTTCAAGTGTGCACGACCCGTATGTATTTCACCCACAAGGTAATTATTCATACCAGTTGCACATGCACAAAAGCTCCTAAAAACGCGCACAAGTCAAGTTACGGTAGCGACTGTAGTCGTATCTCCTTGAGTTTGGAGGAGACGCGAAGTGGATTTAAACGCCGTAGATGTTAAATTATCCCATCTATGTGTAAATAGCATTCAAAGGAAAAATAACCAAAAAAATCCGCAAGGTGTACGTGCTCTTGTGCTTTTACACAGCAGCCGTCACTGAACATAAGGCAAGAAGTCTGAACACTGGTGACCATTTTAGTACATCGCTATAACCAGGTTATTTAATATGTTTTGACCAAAAATTAGAAACCGCTGTATCCTGTTGCAGCAAATAGGAACTGTACCAACATTATAGGACGGAAGTTGTGTACGAAGCAATTTCCGATTTACTGCGATCCAATTTGTAGTTTGAAGCGTTATGGATCAATACACCGGCATGATTTGTCGGGGAGTTCCTGTAACAATCTGCATATTCAATTAGTACAGTACATTCGATGCACATCATTTGAGTATTGTAACTACAGTAATGAAAAAAAATGTTTTATGTATGCCCGTGCTGTTATAAAAACGGAAATTAAAGGGGCCTACTCTTATGACAAAAATATTACAGAAAAACAGCAAAATGTTCAAAACAGTAAGTAATAATAATTTCTATTTTGGCCATTCTCCAGTAAATCACATGTTAAAATGCATGTACTTTCGTGAAGAAAAAAAATGTAAGTAGGTGGAAATGATTCCAACACACTTAATATGCAGGAATGTGTATTCATATGCTAATTAGGTCTCCCCCACCCCTGCCACGCCCCCTGGTACCTTTTGCTTGCAGCTGCGATCATAAATTTGGTTGAGTATAATGGAAAGCTTGACAGGTAAGCAATTAAGATTGTCCATCACCTTTCAAAATGAACAATGGGCATGATAAATTTTGCTGTTCTAACAAAAGCGGAGACGCCATTCTACCCATGCCATATCCGCACCTGCAACAACCCGCCCCTAGCCGCGTTGTTTGACGAACACGTGCAAAAGAACAATGGTTGTCCTTCGCCTGTCAAAATGAACAAAGCGCATAATAATTTACGTTTGTAACAATAGAGTAGGCTGGAGCCACGTAAACAAATGAGCAGACGTTATTGTCTCAATTCTATTGAATTCACATACAGTGCACTTTTAGGAAGCCCACCTGCAACAACCCCACCCCATCAGCATTGTTTGACGAACACATGCAAAATAACAGTAGAACAGGCTGGACCCAAGCTAACCAAAAGATTGAATAACAAAGGGACAGATGCTATTGTATCCCTTTCTATTGTCCAGAACAAGAGCTCGTTAGGAACACCACCCGTGTACCACCCATTCCACTGCAACATTACAAAAGAGACAGTTTGGCACAGCGATAACAAAGAAACTCGTGGAGGCTTTATACCTTGCCCTTTCTTTGACGGGAAAAGAGAGAGGTCAGTTCTCACGGGGATATGCATTATTTACCTGATAGACCATAAATTCCACTACCGCTCGATCCCGCCAACATGGCGCCGGCACTGCCTGAGGGTAGTTCTCTCTGAGAGCAGCAATCTTCATGAAGACCTACGGGTATACCCGAACACAGATGCACACGTTCGTGACAAGTCTTAACACATCTACCAAGCACACGAATCTGAACGATAACCAACGAGAATCACCGAGCATAGTTACAATGTTCTGTTTCTGCAGCTATTGGCTCTTTTTCAAGCAGTGATATCAAAAACGTGTTTAATATATCATTAGATATATTAAGCCTCTGTGTACACTTAGATATTCTTAGGTCTGTGTTCGAATCTTACTGCAGAAAAAAGTTTATTGTTTTTAATTGCTAATGAAAAATATTGATACTTTAATAGGGTAAAACATTATTATATCATTACCCCGATTAATGAAAAGCGTTCACGTGTATCCAGAGGCTAAAGTTCCATTCTTAGTGTAGTGAAACATTAATCTTAATAACTAATAAATTAACAAACAGGCGAATATGGTAAAACATTTTAATTTTTATATATCATTACCCTGATTAATGTAGGATATCCTTAGGTACCCAGAGGATCTAGTACCAATCTTAACCAGCGAAACTCTAATGCTTAATAAATATTAAACTAGGTGAGTATGTGAGGTCAGATTACAATGGGCGAATATGGTAAAGAATGTTAATTTTTTATATATCACTACCATGATTAATGTAGGATATTCTTAGACACTCAGAGGTCCTAGTTCGAATCTTACCCTGCGAAACTAATGCTTAATAAATATTAACCTATGTGAGTATGGACGGTCAGATTAAAAATGTATTTAACAAATATAATTATTTATATTAAAACCCTGGTGTATACTTAGTTTTCCCGATGCCTGGACACGATTCCTTATTTTATTTCTTTTTCTTTCTATCTGTTTCTTCTTGACATACATACATCCAAGCATTCATATATTCACGAGCACATGCACGGAGACATTACACATACATATTTACACTCATACACATAGCTTTTACATCTACGTATACCAGTGCACTTACACACACAGACACACACACCAGTGCACTTACACACACATTCACGTCCGCACACTCGCGCACGCATACACACACTTACACAGACACGCATACACCAGTGCACGCATACACACACGATAGCATTGGAAATTATTGCCTTTACAGTATTCAAAAATCTTTGTTTCATTTCACTGTAACCTAGCAAAATGTAATACTTTTTTCAGGCTACCACATTCACATCTCTTCATCCCAACGCATTTTTATAGATCGCGTAAATACATTATGGAGGTACTCTCTGAGATAGATAGAGAGAGAGAGAGAGAGAGAGAAAGAGAGAGTGGAATTGAACCGAGTAGGGATAGAAGTGTTGAGAGCCTCTGCGCATGCGCAACAGGTGATAATTCCATTGCATGCAATAATCACGTGACGTGTAAGCATCCCCCCACCGTGACGATGTGTTTTTCAATATGAGATGTCGCCATTAATCGTCGTTTTATTATTAAAAAATCAGTATATGATTGTTCTATAAAGGTCTGTGCCAGCTCTATAATTAGGATACCTTCAGTCACTAGTCTTTATTGTGCTAATGAGTCTAGATGTGTTAACATCGTGTTCTCTCCAAGTATAGTGAGCTTTCTAAAGTGTTATCAAGGTGAAGAGGTCTACATTTCCTTGAACAGAGATGAATATGTTATTACCTCAAGAATAAGGATGAATACCTCTGCATATAAGGATATAATTCCTAGTGCATCAGGGTACTCTTGTACTAAATGCAGGAAGAAATTCCTCTGAGGTCATGACAAGAGAAGGTATCAGATGAGCTGCAAGAAGCTCTTCAAATACAAGCATTGTAATGTAACCTTCAATGATGGTTATAAGGGTCAGCGACATGAAGATGTATGTGAATAAGCAGTCCTCAGAAGAAAAGCAGATTGGAGCCTGCTGAACATCATTTAACAATGGAGGACTGTGATATGCAAGAATAATAGACATCGTTCGAAGGACGGTTGAAACCATATTTTATACGATGTGATTCATGTAAGGACCTGAATATGTATCTACATGAGACAAAACAACGGATAATCTAGGCTGTACATAAAGAGCTTAGCACTCACAAGAGCGTAAAAATTAATCTGCTAACCGAGTGCGAATTTGTTAATAGTATCGGAGAAACCTGACAAAACATTTATAAGACGGAATCAGCCTGTGTTTCTAGAAACGGATCTGGACTCAACGTTGGAAACGAAATAGAAGAAATTGGTTACTGAAATGGAGGAGTCGCAGCTTAAAGTTAGCAACTGTGCTTTGCTTGCTGTGGAAGGGCTTCGACTTCATATTAACAAGTACAATCCGCTACGAGTTAGCTACATACCACTACCTACATCTGTTGAAACAAGAAAAGCCTGCATAAACACCCAGAACTATACCGACGAGAAATTTTTCATGTATTCTGTACTAGCTAAATTCATAGGGAAGAATGCACAGCGTGTGAGCAAATACGAGCAACTTCAAGATAAGTACGACTTCAGCTGCGTTTCCTATCCTACTACACTTTCTCAAATACCTAAATTTGAGAAGCTTGACAAGATATCTATTAACGTTTTCGGACTGGATGAGAAGCATGAAGTATATCCAATAAAGGTTTCTGAGACTGAACGATCTGAACGCCGTGACCTACTACTATTGAGTGACAGTTGACAGTAGTGGAAAACATAACTACGTATATACAGGATGTTTCAGAAATACTTTTACAAACTTCGGGTATGGGTTCCTTACATCACAAGAAGGAAAAAAGTTCATATGAACCTACACTATGTGATCAAAAGTATCCGGACACCCCTCGAACATACGTTTTTCATCTTAAGTGCATTGTGCTGCCACCTACTGCCTGGTACTCATCCGCGACCTCAGTAGCCATTAGACATCGTGAAACAGCAGAATTGGACGCTCCGTGGAACTCACGGACTTCGAACGTGGTCAGGTGATTGGGTGTCACTTGTGTCAGAAGTCTGTACGCGAGATGTCCACACTCCTAAACATCCCTAGATCCACGGTTACTGATGTGATAGTGAAGTGGAAACGTGAAGAGACATGTACAGCACAAAAGCGTACAGGCCGACCTCGTCTGTTGACTGACAAGAGACCGCCGACAGTTGAAGAGGGTCGTAAAGAGTAATGGGCAGACATCTATCCAGACCATCACACAGGGATTCCAAACTGCATCAGGATCCACTCCAAGTACTATGGCAGTTAGGCGTGAGGTGAGAAACCTTGTATTCCATGGCCGAGCGGCTGCTCATAAGCCACACATCACGCAGGAAAATGCCAAACGACGCCTCGCCTGGTGTAAGGAGCGTCAACATTACACGATTTAACAGTGGCAAAATGTTGTGTGGAGTGACGAATCACGGTACACAATGTGGCGATCCGATGGCAGGATGTGGGTATGGCGAATGCCCGGTGAACGTCATCTGCTAGCGTGTGTAGTGACAACAGTGAAATTCGGAAGTGGTGGTGGTATGGTGTGGTCATGTTTATTCTGAAGGGGGTTTACACTCCTTGTTTTGCGTGGCACGATCACAGCGCAGACCTACATTGATATTTTAAGCACCTTCTTGCTTCCCACTGTTGAAGAGCAATTCGGGGATGGCGATTGCATCTTTCAACACGATCGAGCACCTGTTCATACTGCACGGGTTGTGGCGGAGTGGTTACACGACAGTAACATCCCTGTAATGGACTGGCCTGCACAGTCCTGACTTGAATCCTATAGAACACCTTTGGGATGTTTTGGAACGCCGATTTCGTGCCAGGCCTCACCGACCTACATCGATACCCCTCCTCAGTTCCGCACTCCGTGAAGAATGGGCTGCCATTCTCCATGAAACCTTCCAGCACCTAATTGAAAGTATGCCCACGAGAGTGAACGCTGTCATCAAGGCTAAGGGTGGGCCAACACCATATGTTCAAGCAATTCGAACTTTAATTCGCAAATTTTCCCATTGCAATGACTGAACGATTGGCCGGAGCATTGTCATGAAACAAGCTTTTTTTTGGCCAAATGAGGTCTTTGTCTTTCATCTCATCTCTCAAACGTTGCAGTAAGCTTGCGTAGTAGTCACCAGTGATAATTTTACCCTTTTCCAAGTAATCAATATGAGGATTGCATTACTTGCAAAGTATATGTATGATTTTTTTTTTAATTCCTTAGTACTAACGGTTTACTAGAAAACCGTTTTTCTTAGTTTGCTCATAATTGGCTTAATATGACTGAGGCCCTTGTAGCATAGACCGATTCAATTATTACTTCCTTCAGTATTTGTTCTAGCAAGTGTTGCACAGAAGTCTGCGCAAACACAACCATGTCGAAGAGAATTGTGTTCAGTGAATCATGTCTACTTTGATCATCGCACAGCGCACACACAAGGACATGTGCACAGAGCAAGTTTTCCTTGAATTAGTGAATTTCAAAGGATTTTCTGTTCGTGAGGCTACAAATCGTAGTAGAGTTCCTATATATATATATATATAGCTCAGAGTTGGTGTGATTATTCAGAGAAGGAACTGAACGCCGTCGTCCTGGTTCAGGAAGAAGACGTGTGTCCACCCCAGACCAGAATGCAGCTTTAATGCAGAAGCACAAAGGAATCTCTTCCAATTTACTTCCGACATAAAAGCAAATTTGAATTCCCCGAATCTGTTAAAACTCTGCTGCGTACAAATGTCGCGGGATTCTTCACACAAACAGCAGCTAGGAAGCAAAACCTGACAGACGAACACATTTTTTCACCCAGCGTTGCAGAGAAAAATGCCAGTCGCGACTGGGATAAGGCGATATTTTCAGATGAAGTGACGTAAGCTTTTACTCATAAGGTGAAAGTGGTTGTTTACCGTCCAAATGAGTCCCGATACGATGCAAGATAGGTGTCTATAGAATATCGTCATGATCGCGTATGTGTGTCTTGTTGGGCTGGATATCGAAGGGTGGTTTGGTTGTATTGTGGAAACTGGACGATACACTAAATATTGTGCACTATGGGGTCATACTTGAGCGTACTTTGATTCCCTTCCTAAGGACGACATATTGATGGAATTATTGAATTCGTTCTGTTCACACATGTTCGAGCGGCTTCATATTGGTTCTCTGAGAGGCAGAATATCAATGTGATAAAATGGCGTGCCTGTTCATCAGATTTGTATCCTATCGAAAATGTGTGGGCTGAGGGGGGTGAAGGAAAAAGAAACAGCAGTTTGGCATGAATTTCCCTACACGTGCACGAAGGACGAAAGATACTTAAGTGCGTAAATGGGCGGAAGTTGTTGGATGTTCTAGCTTCTGGTCCACAATACTGTAGAAATTCGATATCAGCTATACCCCGAAGATTTAGGACAGCTAAATGTACTGAAGGTTCATACACCTGATGTCAACTTTTATTTTTGTGTTTTCACTTTGTATGATAAAGATATCTGTTTATGTATTCTAGTTATTTGTAAATAATATGTTAGTATGCGATTAGGTTTTTATGCGTGCATAGATAATGCCATAAAACTCGAGTTATACGTTATAGTAATGTATTAAGGCATCGTAATTCACATACCGGGTGGAAAGGGAAGCTATTACATTATTTAAACCAATTGCAGATCTTATTACTGGGAACCCATTTTGTAACTTCCATTCTTTCTTTGCCAATTTCTTCCGGCAATATTTTAGTTCTTTCGACAACATAAAACAGACACGCTTGCAACAATGCAGGGATTGCTGACCCATGGTAACGAGGGATTCACTTTCAAAATTAGCTGGAGGACACTACATAAACAGGTTTCACTTTTAACTTTCACATTGGCGTGTGTGCTGAGCGTAAAGAAACACAAACGCTTCCTGTGTGCTACTCCCTAATAATTGCATCTGAATCTTACAAGGACGCATTTTGTAAGCTAAACACACAACCTATGGGTATTTTTATAGCTCGTTCAACATGAAACTTAAATGCGTTTTGCAATTGATACTTCTGTAATGTAATCATCCAAACACTCGGAAATAACGATTAGACAAGAAAGTAGTTTTAAGTAAATCGTTTATTTGAGAGAGATACACCTTTTTGTGTAGTAAAGTTTCATCTATTATGGTTTACGAGTTTACAAAATTCCGCCCGATAAAGTCCTCATGGACTATTCCAAGAAAATTCAAGATATACATTTTATGTAGCATATAAATATCTTGCATATGGCATATTAATGAGACCTTTACATCTATTTTTGAGAAAATAAATAACGAAACATTTTCCTATGTAAATTGGAGTTTCGGATGAGGGGGCTTTCTTGAAAATCTTTTTATCGCATCTTTGGAAGATATAAGCTTAAGCACCAAGTTTGGTATATATCAGACATTTACGCTGTTCTGTCTCTCTCTCTCTCTCTCACACACACACAGAGAGAGAGAGAGAGAGGCGCGCGTACTTTCTAAAAATGCGTTTTATTTGGATTCAGGTGCCTCAAAACACGAATTTCCGATGAAATCTCGACATCGAACCTTCGCGTGGGATGCATTAATTCCTCTGCCTACTAGGTACGCAGAAAATAAAGTAAAAATGCGGAGTTTTCAATGGCTGTAACTGCATGCACAGTAGCACTATATTCAGGTACGTTGTTGCTTCAGTATAAGAGCATCGCACATCAATCCAATTAAAATAAGTCTTATCAAGTTCTTAGATCCATACTTTGTAAAGATGACACAGCAAACATTAACATTAAATTGAGTTTTATTTATGGGCGCTCTTTAACTGCTGTCGCACTTAGCGTCCCATTCTATATTGGGCGTTCGGACCGGTAATTTTGCACAGAGGCCTCTTTATCAGGCTTGAGGTTCTTTTACGTGGGATAAATCTACGACACGGGACCACCGGCTCTACTTCCCTTCCGAAGGAAGCCATGCTAAGAATTTTACGCCCGAAAAAATCCATCGCCCTCCGCCGCCCCCCCCCAGGGGCTCACCTTATATGAGTACGGGTTTGGCGTACCCGGGGTGCGCGAGCCTCTCATCGCCATCATCATCCCTCCACCCTCGTCCGGTCGAGGTGGGTTCGTCCTCGTGGCCGGGGACTCGAGGTAAGCTCTCGTGCGTTCTTTGCATTTCGTTCCATGCCGCCCCTCGGCATCGTTTTTCTTGATCTCTCTACTTACGAACATTTCGCACCACGACCATTCATTCATTCACACATCTCTTTTTGTTCCTCGCCGGCCTACCTTGCGTGCGAAACGCACACAGTTTTGATTTATTTTACCCTTTATTTCTTTTAATCCTCCGTGCACACAGCCTGACGGATATCCGCGCACTCGGTGCGCAGCTGGGTGAGTGGGTAATGGCGTCATCCCCACTACACGGAGTCGTCATGTAGGGTATGTGTTCGTATCCGCTGTTCAACTGCAGTCCCGCGGCGGGGGGTCATTGCATGAGCTGCTGACTTCCGACGGCCATTGGGCCCCTCTCTATGTTCTGGGAGATGTGACCTTGGAGTGAGACTGGTATTAATTCCTGCACTCGCCTTCGAAATGGTTCATTGTTAGTACAAATAAAGTCCGATGCACAAAGTAAGTCTTTGTTGCGCGCCACACTTCTCCACGGATATCCCATACGTGTTGAGAAGCACCGCACCTTGAGTTCCTGTCGAGGCGTCGTTACCACGCATAGCCTCGATGGTATGTCGGACGATGAGCTGGTCGAATATCTTTCCGAACAAAAGGTAACAACAGTTCATCGAGTGCAGGCTCAACGCGACGGGGTGTTGTTAACCACTCGTACCCTGTTTCTCACGTTCGATGGCGTCGATCTGCCCACGATTCTTTCCGCAGGGTACGAACGAATTGCGGTGAAGCCTTATATTCCCAGACCTCTGCGTTGTTTTGAATGCCAGCGTTTTGAGCATACGCAAGTCTCATGTAGGAGTGCCGTCACCACCTGTGCATTATGTAGCCAGCCCTCACACGAAGGTACCTGTTGGACAGACCCCGTCTGCGTTAATTGCAAAGGGTCTCATTCTGCGTCATTTGCCGACTCTCCGCGGTACGAAAAGGCGATCCAGGAGATCCGGGTGAAGGAGAAACCCTTCTTCGCTGAAGTCCGGTGGCGTTTCCATGCGCGCAAACCTGCGCTACTAAGATCGGGTACGTTCAACTCTATTGTTGCCTCGCCAGTACCTCGGAAGGATGCCGAAACACAGACCTGGACCATGACTGCATTGACCGCCACTACCATGCGGCCGTCCATTTCAGCCACAGTTATCAAGTCATCTAAAGCTGGTCCAAAGGTTATGAAGTCACAAGGCATTGAGAAGAAATCTAAGCAGAAACTTCGTAGAGAAGATTTTCTGAAAGAAACTCCGCGTCCGTGCGGTAAGGAATGTTTACCTTCAACGCCTCGAAGATCGCAGTCCCAGGACCCTCCTGGGACAGGCCACGCTCACGTTCGATGGCAGGACCCTTCACCCAGGCAGTCCCAGGACCCTTCACCCATTGCCAGCCAGAACCGATTCATGGCGCTTGAATCGGTTTGTGGCGTGGGCCCTCCCTTCGAGGAGTCTATGGAGTCTAACCAACTCAATACCAAAGTCCCGAGCCCCAAGGTTAAGCAAAAAGTTATTTTGAGCTGCCCTTCTAAGTAAGAAGTTTATCACTTTTATTCATGGCTACCCTGACCTGGAATTTACGTGGTGTACGATCGCATAGGGCGGAACTGCAACTTTTATTGCGTTCCCATTCACCTATGGTCGTGTGTTTGCAGGAGACTAAGCTTCGTCCTAACGATCCTTTTGATCTCCGAGGGTATACTCCTGTTCGCTACGACCTTGAACCGGATGAGGGTACTCCTGCTCATGTAGGTGTCATGTTATTAGTGCGTAACGGCGTTCGTTTTCAAACTCTCACTCTTACGTTCGACTTGCAAGCTGTTGCCGTTAGGCTTCAATTACCCGGCTTGTTTTGTTTGCTCTGTCTATTCACCTCCATCGTCTCCCCTTGCTAACGCGGACATTCGAGATCTCCTGTCCGCTATCCCAACACCATTCCGGCTGTTGGGAGATTTTAATGCTCATCACCGCCTGTGGGTTTCGCCAAGGGCTTGTGCGAAGGGAACTCTTCTTTCCGACATTTTTTCTCAGTTCAACCCATCCATCCCCAATACAGGTTAATCTAGTTTTCTTTCTGGTTCTTCTGGTACATTCTCTCACTTAGACCTTGCCGTTGGCTCCATCCAGCTTGCTTGTCTGCCGTGGAACCTTGTCGCTGACACCACCTCCAGCGAGCATTACCCTTGCATCGTTTGTCTTCTGTCTCACTACGTCCAGCCTTCTAGAGCACCTACCTGACACTTCCTTAAAGCCGACTGGAGACTGTATTCCAACTTCGTGTGTTTTGTGGACCAGCCCTTCACTGACGTTAACGAAATGGTGCAGCACCTTACGTCTGCGATCCTATCTGCCGCCGAACGCACAATTCCCCGTTCTTCCTCCCACTCTCGACGCATTCCTGTTCCGTGGTAGACCGAGGACTGTCGGGACGCCGTTCGTGCCCGTAGAGCTGCGCTTAGGGTGTTTCGGCGACACCCTACACTTGATAATTTGGTTACTTTTAAACAATCGCGCGCCAGGGCTCGTCGCATTATTCAGGATAGGAAGAAGGCATCCTGAACTCGTTTTGTCGAGTTTTTAATCGCTTCACGCCTTCATTTGTTGTTTGGGATAAACTTCGTCGCTTCTCCGGTAAAGTGTCGCATTGTACTGTGTCTGGCCTTCAGGTTACCAATGCCACCATAGTGGATCCGGCTGCCATTGCTAACACTCTGGATACTGCCTTTGAGGCGGTTTCCAGTTCTGACAATTATCCCGCAGGCTTTCGCCCTCTCAAAGACCGGCTGGATTCCGTGTCCTATAGTTTTCGATCTCTTAATGAGGAGTGTTATTATGAACTTTTCACAATGAGGGAGCTGGAGCGCGCCCTCCCTTTTTCTACGCACTCCGCTCCTGGGCCGGACGGCATTCACGTCCTGATGTTAAAGCACCTTTCAGCCGACAGTAAACTCTTTTCTCTTACAGGTCTATAACCGTATTTGCCATGATGGCGTTTTTGCTTCAGTTTGGCGCGAAGCCACCATTGTCCCTATACTTAAGCCTGGGAAGGATCGCCAACTACCTTCCAGCTACCGCCCTATCTCCCTCACCAGTTGTATTTGCAAAGTGATGGAGCGCATGATCAACGGGCGGTTGACATGGTGGCTTGAGTCTCAGAAACTTCTAGCGAACGCTCAGTGCGGATTTCGTCGCCACCGCTCTACCGTCGACCATCTGGTCTCTCTGTCGACGCATATTATGAATGGGTTTCTGAGAAAGTGTCAAACAGTGGCTGTGTTTGTTGACCTGGAGAAAGCTTATGACACTTGTTGAAGGGGCTGGAATTTACGCGATCGTCTTCCCATGTTTCTTCGGGAGTTTATGACGGATCGCGTCTTTCGTGTACGTGTGGGCTCGGTTATATCTAGTCGTTTTATTCAAGAGAACATTGTACTGCAGGGCTATGTACTCAGTGTCAACACTTTTTGCAATTGCTATCAACCCCATTTTTAATTGTATTCCCCTGGCATATCATCGTTCCTTTTCGTCTACGATTTGTTCATTGCAGTTCACGGCAGACCCGTCTGCTCGAACGCCGTCTCGAGAGCTGTATCGACCGTCTCTAGGCTTGGAGTAACGCCAACGGCTTTAATTTCTCCGCCGAGAAATTCGTCTGTATCAATTTGTGGCGCCGGAAGGCTTTCCCTCCGCCCTCTTTCCATCTTGTGTCGGAGATACTTCCATTTGCAGACGATTCGAAAATTTTAGTTATCTTTGATCGGAAGGCATAAGAGTCGCTGCAGGGGCCTTTCCAACTAGCCCTGTACCAGTTTATACGCTCCGCTGTCCTTCATGAGTGAGATGCTTTTGTGCAGTTATGCATGTGGACTCTCAAGCTTGCGTGACCACCCGTCCTTCGAGGTTTTTTTCGAGGATTCTCTTGATCGGCACTATTTGGTTAGTTCCTCTGCATTGCTCCCTCCAGGGATTCGATTTCGCCAGCTTCTTCGGCATTTGGACGTTACGCCAGCGCCGGCCCTTCGAAGGGGGAATCGCGGTTTCCTCTTTGGTTTCGTGCTGAGGCCCACTGCCACCTTGGGTTAATGTCGCTGCCGAAGAATGATACCCCTTTTTCGGTCCTTAGCTCCGCCTTTTTAGAGCTTCAGGCGCAAATCGGGGAATGTCTTTTTTTATATACTGGTGGGTCTAAGACTGATGTTGGTGTAGGGTGTGCCTTTATTTTTGGTCGACGTAGTTTTATCTTCCGTTTACCGTGGCAATGTTCGATTTTTACCGCCGAACTTTTTAGTATTTATCAATCCGTTTTATACATTCAGCGGCACAACTTACGGAACTGTGTTGTTTGTACGGACTCTCTGAGTGCCCTTCAAAGTATTAACGCGCTGTACAATTACCACCCCCTCGTACAGCGCATACATGACCTGCTCCACTCGCTTGGTTCCTCTGGGATCAGCGTCTCCCTTCTGTGGATTCCAGGTCATGTGGACATCTCAGGGAACGAGTCTGCCGACGCCGCTGCCAAATCGGCAATTTTATCGCCCAGAATTTTTAGCTCTGTTGTTCCCTCCACTGATTTCTATGTTGTTTTACGACACTGCATCCTCTCGCTTTGGCGCGATGAGTGGACGGCCCTCCGAGGGAACATGTTGCGGGAGGTTAAACCTCACCCGTTAGTCTGGGGTACCTCTTCTCGTTCTTCTCGTCGGGAAGAGGTACTTTGAGCACGTTTACGAATCGGACACTGCCGTTTTAGTAATAGATACCTACTCAGTGGCGACCCCGCTCCACTCTGTGAGCAGTGTAATGCGCCCTTAACGGTGCGTCACATTTTAACACAGTGTCAAGTTTGAGCTCCATTGCGCGTTCGTGTGGGTCTGCTGGTTGGCATAGCCAACGTTTTGACAGACGACACACATGCTGTAGAATTTCTCTTACGTTTTATAAGTGACAGTGAATTTAATCGGCGCATTTGATGCGCTGAACGTCTTTTAGATTTGTGCTTCTATATTGTGTTTTTTTAATGGGGTCCTCTCCCCGCCGGACATATGGCGCTCATGTTCCTCGCATTCTACAGCTCTTGACACGTTGTTTTCTTTTATTCACCATGCTTTTAGTCTGTTGGTGTTTAGAATTTGCTGTTTTGTTTTTTAGCGCTTTCGACTCCTCGGGTTAGTGTTCCGTATTTTAGTTTTTGGGCTTTAAATTACATACATTGTAAGGGCGCTGATGACTCTAGATGTTTAGCGCCCTTAAACCCAATATCATCCGCCGGGTTTGAACGCGCGACCTAGGGAGCCAGCGGCTAGCATGGTAACCACTACACCGCGGAGGACGAGAATGTGATACAGTATCCTGAGTTGTGGAGTGAAATGACAATGGCCTGCAACAGCAGCGTGATTTATTGTAGTTTCCTACGCAGAGTTTTGGACACCGTCATCTTTTATATTCGCTGCCAAAGATGAAAGGGATGGACATTTCGCTAAGAGGGAGAGGCGACGTTGCGGCTTATCGCAACCATGTGGAGAGCGCGTTAGAATTGTGTACAAAGGCGACGGTTTCTTCTGCATTGTTGGGTGGATATTATTTATGTTCGCATATGACGACAATACAAATTAATGAATCTGCATGCAAAGGATAGAACATATAAGAATGTATAAGTGGAAAGATCTGCATTAACAAGAGAGACATACCTGTGAAATATTGATATTCACTCTAATGGGAAAATGCCGCTGATTCTCTCGCAGAGCATTTCCCGTGCTCGTCCTTTTATTGGGACACCTTTACCAAATGAATTTTATTCGTTTAGCAAGTACGCTCAGTTTTTCGTTGGGTCACTGTCTTCGTCACTATTTTTTTGGAATTCTTAAATATCCATTAAAAGTGTTAACACAATTGAAATGCTCACACAACACGCACAGATGCACGGACCCAAACACACGTAAACATAAAGCAAATAAACGTACAAATAGGATGTTGCAAAATAACTTGTCGGTGCACAGCAATCTCTAAACTGATGTAAATACATTAAGCTGTGGCTAAAGGAAGGATTGTTTATAACTGAAACGACAGCAGAAGATAAGACGTGCAGTGCATGGAAACTACAATGGTTGCTCGCCAGGCACGCCTTGCTAATCACGTGTTACAATATCTGCAACAAGGTTTTTGCATCTATCGTTGCTATGGAATCGTCTTGGTTCCAATTGGTCCTTCTAATCGTTGCTATGACGACCGCTATGACGTATCCATCCCCTCCATTCATTTAAAGCTTTCCGCCACGTGGTTAGTAATTGTCAATCACCTTTTTGATTGGCGCCGACTATAGCTTCTTTATATTCGGAATAAAACACTTCGAGTGTCTCTGGGATCAAACTTTGGCCACATTGTTCAAAGTTGTAAAGGAGGAATACTCATTTAGATTATAGATGCTTTTACAGGTGCCACCTTGGAATATGCCCGCGGCAGCTGTCAGAATACATAACTTCTTATTTCCTGGATTAGGCTTTATTTCAGAATGCTACTTTTCAATTAAATGTTTGTCCGCAATACTATTAAAAGTAAAAATGCTTGATTTCCTTAGCAAAGTCGTACACAATACTGGACTTCCTTAACACTGACTAATTTCTTTATTCCAATACAAATGCTCCTCGTTCTCGAAATCTGTAGTATATTTTTCAGTTCAGTAGGCGTTTACTTGCACTCATCCTTTTTAATCTAAGACCGATCAAAGCTTATCGAACAAACAATCACTAGTTTCAATCTTGGGCTGACTTCGTTTGAATTTGCGACTTGTCTTGAATTAAGTAAAACAACCTTTATGAGCAACTACCTATTCGTTTAATGTGCATAATCGTCTTTCACTTCATTTCCTCATACATCTATGCGCGCTCACAGCTGTTAATATTTGCACTCCTAGCATAAGTTGATACATCGCATGCCACACTTTGTCTGATCTTTGGTAACTTGGTGTTTAGTTTCCCTGTCTCTTTTGCGCAAAATAACAATACGTTTTGAAATTGAACGGAATAATAATAGTAAATATTTGAAACGAAGATACGTATTCAACCTGCCGCTGATGTTTGGCGGTCCAGGAATGAAATGAATGTAGGAGTAGGTATTGAGAAACAACTTCACTGATAGGTGTGTGCGCATTGGCTATATAAGTAAACTCAGTGGTGCTGACCTAAGGGCAATGATTCCACTTAAAATGGGTCGACAAACATTGGCTTAATGATTAAGACACACATTAAAATAGAAATTATGAACAGAGATTTTTCAGTGCATAGGCTTAGCCACGCTGGGGCAGTTTGAGGCGCTACCCACCCCCTCTGGATTATTTAGCCAAGCGAAACATAATAGGTCAACGGGCCATCAACAACTTCCTGCGCACCGTGCTGGTGTCTACCGCTCGAGATAAGGTTGGTACTCCTAAGATTTCCCCATTCCTCTCGACCGAATGTAGCGGTTTGCTGGTGTCTACCGCTCGAGATAAGGTACTCCTAAGATTTCCCCATTCCTCTCGACCGAATGTAGCGGTTTCCTGCACGTTATCGCAAGTAATCGCCGGCTGCCAGCAGATGAGTTGTTATTGTGCTGTAAGTACTGACGCGCGCGCGCGAGAGAGAGAGAGAGACAGACACAGACAGACAGAGAGAGATCGATGTAGTATATAGAGTAACGTGTGTTTGTATTGGAAAACTTTTTTATGAACGTGGAAATTACATTTGAGTTTCCTAACTCAAAGCTAACCGAGATATTGTGCGTGATTTAATTAATAAACTTTGGGAGATAGGTTCCGTGTAGGATGCTGCGAGGAGTGGTAGACAGAGTATCTTAACAGAAGAAAAACTGGCAGGTATAGAACGGTTAAGAGTCCACAGAAATCAATTAACACATTGACCCAGCAATGTGATACTACTTACGGTTCCGCATACAAAGCAGAAAGAAAAGTACTCGGGTTGTTTACATGTAAAGCGTCCGTCTTACACGAATTAAAACCCACAGATCACGGGAAAAGAGTGCAGCATTGTGAATGGTTCAGGGTTTATTCCGCGCCATGCGATTGGCGTGTTAGATACGACAGTTTTTTACTAACGAAGCTTGGTTTCACTTGTTTGGATGCATAAATTCACCAATACACGATATGGTATATTGAAAATGGAATGTCATTCAGGAAACCCCTTTGCATTCGGAGAAAATTGTTGTATGGTATGCGATCTCTCGCTTGCGAATTATTGGGCCATCCCCCACCACATCTCAGGTAATTCCGATGTTTACTGCTCGAATATTCTTTTCCGGTTTATTGCACAGCTGAATGAAGATGGAAGTGCATGGTGGATTTTTTTTCAACAAGACATCGCCACTGCTCATGCATCGCATCAATATATGGGGGCTATTGGTAGAAATTTTTCGAGAAAGACTAATTTCTCAAGGTCTCCGATTCCTGCAGTCTTCTGATCTGACCCCTTCCGATTATGTTCTTTGGGGAGCCGCTAAAGCTTCGATCTCCAAGGACAATTCCAAAACAATTGTTGAGCTGAAAACAGCCATTACAGACTACATTACATCTGTAACGAAAGATAAATTAATTGAAGTGTTACAAAATAAATTAAAGCGAGTGAATGTGTCTTCAAGAAAACGGCAAACATTTTCAACGTCTTTAAGCAGGCGAGTTTTATATTATTTATATACATTACCTTCGATGAATGACATACGTGAACCTAACAGAGTTCTTAATTAGCGAGACGTTATAGCCATACGCTCGCGGCAGCCAGTGATGCCACCGAAAAACATGTTTGAATCGTGGCGGGAAGACGATATCGTGTTGGTCGGCGACGGAAGCGCTCTTTGGTGAACGAATGGGGAACTGGCGGTTCAAGGTCTGGATGGTCCGTGGTAAGACTGAAGATTATAGAATATTCGCGGTTGGAGTTAGCGGGAAAGTTCTAGTACCTGTGTTTCCTATTTAAGCACTGCAATCGTAACGAGTGAGTTGATGCTAGTTCAGAACATACCGCCAGCGAGGTTCCTTGCAGTACTGGATGGATTCTTTACATAACAATAGATATCTAAAATGCATATATTAGAAACTATTTTTAGCACGAAATGTATGTATTTGTATTATTTTCATATGAGTTGCAACACAATTTAATTAAAGCAACCCAGCGATAGCTCGTTGGTGCAGCCCTCGCCAGGAATGGAATCGAACCCGGGACATGTATTAAAATCCGGTAAAATCCGCCTTCTTGTGCAGTAAAAATGAGGCATTGCCAACAAAGATTTTTTGTTTTTTGTTTCGTTGAAATAATGGAATGGCCTCTGCATAATCAAGAGAAAGAGTTGTGTCAGAATCTCTGAAAATTTCAAGTGTGAATTTTCCCTGTAACAGATCTGGTTTTCTGAAGATGGGCAACACTGGTTGAGGTTGATTGCCAGCTAAACTTTCATTTTTACATTAATATTTCCGCTTAGAGGAAGAAGTTTCCCTCAAAATATATACTAAGCGCACATAGGGCTCCATTTCAAGCACAATTATCTGCCTCACACTCTAATACAACTACACATGAACACAAAACGCAGCATTTATCGTTGCACAGCAGGCAAAAAATCACGAAACTCGAAGAAGGTTTGAAGTGTAAACTGACCAGCAATCTTGGGAGTGAAACCAATAACATCGCGGTGGAAAAACAACTAAATTCAACAGTAAACTGTGTGCGAGTTTGAGCGTGTATATATATACATAAGTCTATGGTACCATTGGTAATGGATTGAGGCAAGCGCCAACCTATAGTAATAGCACCCTGCCATGAGCTGAGAAGCGGGAAAAGGAAATCAAGCACATGCGCTATGAACGTGCTTACATGTCTGCTAGAAGAATAACCAGCAAGCATCCTTGAATGTTGGGCGGCACTTGGATGATTCCTGGTTGCAACATATGGTAAACAAACTCCGTTGCCGGAAGGGCTGCCCGGACGGCAGAGCGCTTCCATGGTCTTCGCAGTTAAGTGCAACACATTGAGCGCATATCGGTTTTACGTTTCACTGAACGACCGTATCGCATGGTAATATTTATTTACTAATGCTTTGAAGAAAGGAAACAAAAAGATGTAAGGAAAGAAACGAAGGCTTAACAGCAGTTACTAATACGTATTATCAAAATACACATAATATTCCATGGTAGAAAACACAGATGCATCTGGGCTGCACCTGCTGCACTTGAAGGACCGTCCCTAAGCAACCCAAAATATTCAGGAAATGAGGACTTTTTTATTGTATTAGTGATTTTGATGTCTTTATTACTGAAATTTTAAGAAAAATCATACGATACTAAATAAGGAAATAAGTATGCCACACTCCAATAATTTGGAATAAAGATAGGAAATTTTAATTAGCTACATAGCAGCAGTTTTGCTTAATTAGATGGCTTTGAAAGGTTGATTTTGCAACTAGCTACTACTGCTAGTTCCAATTAATAAAACAAACTTGTACAACACATTAAAGTTTTATTAAAATACCGTCATTCAATAATAACAAAATTAAACGTTCGATAGCTAATGAATAGCCAATGGTTCAAAATTCAGAATAGTCCAATTTTTGTTGTGTTCAACTGTTCAAGTTCAAACACTACAAAAGTTGTTACATTTTTAAGCTTGAAGCTTCTAGTAGACAGTAATTTCAGAAGTTTAAATTCTTAGTTCCTTTAATTTTGTTGGGAAGTGTAGTAGTAGTTACTTATTTTCTTTTAGGGAGACAAGAGGAAGCAACTAAATAAAAGAAGTAGCGAAAGTGATAGCTGCGGAGAAGAGAGATAGAAACAGAATGTTAGCACTTGCACAACTGCACCTTCATCTGCAGCTGTTGGTGTTTTCAGTGCATCAAGTGGATCTTCACAACCTCTAGTCTGATGCACAGAATGAAACGTATTTTGATAATGATGTGGGTCACTGGCTAGGACGTTCATTTAGAATGGCTTCTTCAGTAGGTAGAGTCGAGTGGAGCTGGCGCAGGGTGAAATGGTGATACATGGGAGAGATACGGAAAACGAGGAGGGCAGGGGTTGAAGGTGTTCGAAGGTGGATCTGGGAATAATTTAGGGTTCATTGAAGATGGTGATGTAGAGGTATACGCGCATGCACATTCGTTGCGAGGGTATGTTGTTCAGTGTTCCTGCTGTACGACCTATGTACTGTTGGACAACGAGAAGAAGGCGAGCGGGACCTGAGGGGCGAGCGGGGTTCTGTAACTGTTTATCTGCTCACGTACTGTCGATTGTTTACTACGTTGTGTGTGTGTGTGTGTGTGTGTGTGTGTGTGTGTGTGTGTGTGTGTGTGCAAATGAACCACCCATGCTGCCAGATCTGATACTAGTAGAACAGCAACCGTCGTAATAGGCACGACCGCTGCTGGACTTCTAGCCATGGGTGAGTACGTGACAACACTGTGTAGTAGTTCATAACTTCCTAACATGCTTATCGTATCCACACGGCGAGCGTAAATATGATACGGACGCAGGAAAGTGTTCGTGTTACACATTCCTCTCGCTTGCCTTCTTCTCGTGGTCTATCAGTAGGATGTATAACTAAAAAATGAAATTGAGTTTT
Source organism: Deroplatys truncata (assembly GCA_030765065.1). NCBI lineage: Eukaryota > Metazoa > Arthropoda > Insecta > Mantodea > Mantidae > Deroplatys > Deroplatys truncata. The sequence goes on from CM060990.1 coordinate 379,654,500, forward strand.
ATTTATGGACGCTCTTTAACTGCTATGGTCATTAGCGTCCCATTCTATATTGGGCGTGAAATAGCGATAATTTTGCTCAGAGGCCTCTTTATCAGGCTTGAGGTTCTTTTACGTGCAGTAAATCTACGACACGGGACCACCGGCTTTACTTCCCTTCTGAAGGATTTTTATAGGTTTATAGAAAACCCAACTGCAAACTCTGCCATAGTGCGGGAAGTTAAAGAATGGTCTCCAGCTGGGGTGGCATAGAAGCGAGAGCAACAACTAAAGCCAATCACACCTCAGAAACTTTTACATGTCCATTAGGAAAAGCCGCTGGTTGAGATAGGGTGACCAATAAGGATTTAAAGCATCTTCCGAGAGAAGTCCTGGTGCAGCTTATGAAGATTACGATTCAGTCACTTCCCACGAACTTTGAAACCAGCCAACGTCAGCATGCTCCCGAAGCAAGGAAAGATCAACAGGCAACCTGAAAATTAAAGTCCCATTAGTATTCTGTCCACTATTGGAAAGTTGTTCGAGAAACCAATTTTATTTGGAATGCAAAAACAAGTTTTGGAAATCAGCGATCTTTTAAAGTCACAGCTCGGCTTTAGTAAAGGGCATTCAACAATTGTTGCAGTTATAAAGACTAGCAGGCGACATTGCCCAATAATTTAACGATGGGGCTTCATTTTTTGTATTTTTGACGTAAAAGCTGTACTCGACCGGTATGGCACGCTGGGCTAATTTATGGGCTGCATCACCGTTTTTCCGACCTTCAAAATGTGATGTACTTTCTGCATAGTTACCTGGAAAACACATCCACGTCCAGGTGGGTCGTTCTACTGAACTTCCCATGCAAGCTAGGTTCCTGAAGGTGCTTATCCTTTCGCCTCCCCTTTACATCATTTTCTCCGACTTTGTTGTTGACGCCAGATGCAAGTTGGCTATGTATGCCGATGACTCTGCAATCTACAACCGCAGCAGAAATCCACTTTTCGGCCTACTTGAAATGCAGCGGTATATTGATCTGTCCCTTTCGTAGCAACACGACTGGAAAATCATTGTAAATCCTACAAAATGTCAGTTGTATTTTTCAAAACGGCTGCGCCTTACGGCTACGAAACTAATGGGATTGCACTGTCAGCACGTAAAGTACTTAGGCGTCAGCCATCTACAAGTTGTTGCTCACATAGGGCGGCAGCGGCTTAATTTATGCGCCCCCATCTTCCACAGCAAGGAAATAAAATTAAAAACTAAGCATGTGTTGCATAAGTCCTTCATCTTGTCGGATTCTGTACGCGTGTGTGGTATAGGTCGACGCCTCCAAATTAGTGATGTTAAATACCTTACACATCTCAGGAAAAATACGTGCGTACCAATTCTTACATCCAACCTCACCATAAGGACTGAACTTAACATGCCAGCTCTGAATGAAGCAATTGGCGACAGTGTTACCCCGACGTGGGCGTGAATCAAACGTCACACTATTACACCAATACGCAACATTGTCAGCGGCGAGTCCGAGTACCGTTAACATCGTAGAGTAAAGGTCTCTTAGACCACCTCGCCGCTGCTCACCACGCGTTTACCCCAGAGCTAACTGGCCACACACGCCCGACGGAGGACCTTGTAAATAAGTGCATAACAGTGTAGTGCTTTTAAATGATTAGTTTTTCACGGGGTTTACGTATGTTCACCGTAAGAGAAGAAAGGGGGGGAGAGAACAGACTCTCGAAGCGTATGTTTGTCGAAGTCCGAGTCGTCTCCGCGGCCGGTTCACAACGGTGTCTCGGGACGCGTGCCTTTAGCTACGTCCTATTGTCATTTTTCATATTTAGTCCCAGTTACTGAATATGTGCTGACAGCTGAGCGGTTATAAACAGGTACGTATCAATGAAGCGTACCGAGGTTCGAATCCGGAGCATAATTTTTGTTGTGAAGAAAGAAAAACGCAATGTTTATTACGCATATTATCATATAATTTCCAATTGCTAAGGTTTATTTGGTTTTAATGCATCTATGTTCACACAAAAGGAAACACTCTTTTTCGTTTTCAAACTAAATATCAAAAAAGTAAATATTAAATTCCTAAATGAAAAAGCATATAAAATAGAAATTAACGTAATAGCAGGTGTGTAAACCCTCTGGTTGTATTACTGCCTTTATTTTGCGGGTCATGCATGAAATCAAATGTCTGGTCAAATATTCACGAGCAAATACCCCACTGCAACGGTTTGGGAAAATCGGCATCAGAGTTGCTCCCTGCTAATGTTTCCCCATTTAAACTTCAAAGGTAGAAGCTATTTACTGTTATTTTATTATACATAAAAGCGAAACAAACCGGATTAGAAAGTATCTTATTAAAGAATATAGGCCCGTTTAAAATATAACGCACACTCTGGTCATATGCTACCGGCATCCACGAAGAAAAATTACTTCCCATTGTCAAAAATATGTTGCTCCGTCGACCTCCCTCTTTCCGTGAATTTTACACGGTATTGCAATAACGTCAAATTGTTTAGTTTTCGATATATTGTTAATATACATGTAGTTCAGGGATTGTACAGTTATAAGACGTTCGCTTTGTGGCTATGAAAACAGAGGGCGCACAAAATAGGTGCTAAAATGCGTGTCTAAATTCCACCAAAGAGGCGATTCCCGCATCACGGTTAAACGTGATCAACAAGGAGGTGCTTGTTATTGCTATAGTCAGCCATAGCTTAACTTGCAGGATGAGGATATATCTTTTCACTGTAATAAGGGTGTGTTAGCATTTATAGCAAATATTATAGTTGACTTCTGTGGTCATTAATGCCATTTGAAGTAGCTTAGCTACAAGTCGCAGTGACACTAAGAGTGAGTAAACCATACATTGCTATAACTAAAATTACTAACAATGTTAATAAACCTATCAATTTCATAATGCTTCGTCCTAACGGTTATAATCTAAATTGACTTATTTAGTATCGCAGATCTCAGTATATGATTTCGGAGGTTCGTTGGTTGCTGTGTTGTAAATTATACCCGTGGCATACAAAGGCAGATTTTTGAGTGCAGGGATGTTGCTGCGAAAACGCAGGGCATACTGTGAACTGAAGTTACTTTCACTAAACAATTGAAGGGGAACTATGCAATTTTTACCCAGCAGTTTAGCAAAACGTAAATGTTACAAAGCTTCGTATACAGCAAATTAAAATGAATCCCCATAAGCGCTGTGAATCAGGATGAAATACAATTGAAGTTCGAAAAATAATATCCTTTTGGCTGGAAAGTATAACAACAAAGCATTTCATTAATGAAATAAAATTAGAAAAAGCAAAGCCATATTGTTGTAATGTTGTACCATAAAATCACATTTGAAAGTATCTCGGCAGTTTTCAATTCAAGTTTATTACAATAAGACAGTTCTATAAATCTTCCATTGATATTTAGAAATTGCTGATGAAATTGTTACAACATAGCTTTTTTACGCACTCCACATTTACATTTCAATTAATTTAAGTGTTTTGAGGGTGTCTACTGGCCTGGGAAATTTAAAAACCAAAAATAGGCCTGAAATTTTATTTTTGATTTGGAGCACTTGGAAAAAATATTAATTAAGTGAATTCTTCAGAACACTTTGAACAATTTAGTTCTATGTCCCACACTATAAACCTTATAACTAGAGAGCTAATTTATTTATTTATTTATGTGCATAACAATTTTCCAGGAATTGTGTTTTTATGGGAACAATCTAAATTATTATATAAAACAAACCAACCCGAAACCAAAAATGAGGTGCAAATGTTGTCTCCAGAATGTGAAAGGCATTTGTAATGGGACATAAAGCAAATAAATTCAGTTAATTTTAGGTACTTATTAGTCCTTTGTGTAATATAAAGTTGACATAAGGTTTAACTGAATGTTTAGGGGTTCTGTTATCTACATTGATGTGATTTGAAGTACAGTTCAGAGAATGGTTTTAAGTAATCTTTCATTATTATCCGCGTTGTAGATTACAGTTTTACTTATGAAGCTTCGGTTGTCGCATGGTCTGAATGCATTATAACCACAAAGGTGATTGCTTTAATAAAATAAGCATTATCTTAAGAGCTGCTACCTTTTCAGCATAGGCTTGTGGAATAGTTCTTAAAACTGTTTATTAACTTGCAGATTTTTGTTATAAAGAAGTTGTTTGCACGGTAGTATATAGATGGATGGATATTTATTTATTTATTTATTTTATCTTTTAGAGCTAGTGAGCCATAAGACAATCATAATATTACAATTTAAAATTAGGTTCATGCAAATCCTAGGGCACATTTTAATTAAAATTTTCTTAAGATTGCTTTTAAAATACTTAAAATTAGTTGTAGGTTTAATATTAACTGGCAAGGAATTAAACCATTTCAAACCATAGACCATAGGAGATCTATTAAATTTCGTCGAATGATGCATTGGAATGTTAAAATTATGTCTTATACGTGTATCATGCGTATGAACATCGACATTTCTAAGAAAGTAATCTCTGTTAATAAATATCAACTCCATTAATTTAAAAATGTAGACAGCCAATATATTAAAACTAATAAAATAATCCTTACATGATACCCTACTATCAATGCCAGCAATACATCGTATTATGCGCTTTTGGGGAATAAAAACCTACAGCATCATGGATCCTGACTCCCCTCCCCCCAAAACAAACACCATATGCCAAGCGAGAGTCAACATGTGCAAAATAAAACAAGAGTACAGCCTTAATATTAAGACAGGATCTCAAAACCCGCAATTGGTAACAACAAAAATTTAATTTTTTAATTAATTCAATACAATGGGGTTGCCGAGATAGATGTTCATCAAAAATAATTCCTAAGAATTTAGTATGCTGAAGACAGCGCAGATTCTGACCAAATATGTTAATACTTAATTGCTCAAGACTCCTTTTTTGATACATATGAAAATGAACAAAAACAGTTTTATTAACATTCAGATAAAGCATATTATTATTAAACCAGGTTTTGAGGTCCCTAAGTAATTCGTTACATTTCACTTGGAAATCTGTTATATTGCAATCTTTAACAACCACAGTGGTATCAGAATACATAGTTAAAAAATAATCTTTCAGTTGACGAGGTAAATCATTCACGAACAGCAGAAACAACACAGGACCAAGAATGGAACCCTGAGGAACACCAATATCAACATCATCAATATTAGAATTGTAAACATTTCTAAAGGAATCAGCTGTGTGGTTAATCTGAACATATTGAGTTCTATTTTTCAAATAAGAAGTAAACCAGGTTAAAACTACACCACGTATACCATAATATTCCAATTTAGCAAGCAGCAAATCATGATTAACGCAATCGAACGCTCTGCTGCTGAAATTGTATGTTATTGATTAGTCATTGGTCCCATCTAAAGACACATTACAAGGTATAAGAAAAGGGGGAAGGAAGAAAGAAAGAAAGAGAAACAGAGAATCGCCATTTGGATGTCGGGAGCGGACCTGCAGGCTAACTATTGTTCTATATTCATTTAATTTCTAACAGAAGTTTAACTGTTTGGTTAGGCAGCAAACGGCTAGAAAAAAAACTGCAAAGGACAACATAATTTACCTGAAAAGAAAACCTCGATTTCCTGGTATTCTTTCTGAAACGCACGTATGCGTTCTATTAAGGTGTTGCTTGTTTCGACTTGGCGAGAGAAAGTCATAGAAGAAATTAATCGGAAAACAGGATCAAAAAGATGCATTCAGGAGGATGATCATTCCAAATACAGCCGTGAATTGAGTTGAAATGATTGAGATGGTAGTATGTTTACATGGGGTATTAGAATCGACCTAACTCTACATTTCTATTCAGTATGGCATGTAAACGGGGATTCTAAAATTCCATGTTGCTAGAAAAGGGATGAGATCGAGTTCCGTATTAGTTATTGGAATGTAAACGGGGTCTTACTCTTGGAATTGAAACCACATACATAGTCATTAACGGATAAAATACAGCTCCTTTGTCTACGTGGATAATTTTTATGCTACGAACTACTTAGTGAAAATAATTAATAGCCGACTTGCTCTAATTATTTAGGATATTCGTAGGTACAGTTCCGATCAAATAGTGGAGTCCACAATTCATCTAAATTTGTACCAAATATTACATGTTATCTCTGGTCTGCTCGGGGAATCAAATCTATTTCAATGCCTAATTCACACGTAGTAAGCCAAGATCTGAGCTTTGTCCTGGATATCACAAGTGAGCATATTTAGTATAAAGCTAAATTATATTTACACAGTTTGAAAAATCAAAAGACGGAAGAAAGGGTGCGTACAATTAGACGAATTGCATGTTACTTTCCATTGACCATTATTTGGCTATTTTTAACTTTCGCTGTCAAATTTTGGATCTAGTAGTTAAAAAAAAACCTTATAAAACAAATTTCAAAAATGTCCTAACAGGCCCCAGATGTGTGTCTAAAACAGGAATGCAAATGCCCCCTAGAAAAGCATTTAGAAGTCGATGCGTATTAATTTTGTGCTTATCACATTTGGAGAGGAGTAGTACAGGGAGAGCCCAAAAAACTACGAACCGCCTGTGCGGTGTTTTTCCTGTCCGCGTCCTCGGCGCTCGTTGCCGTCTGCCGCTATCATATAAAGGCGCGGATGAAACCATACACATTTTTAAAACTACTTTTATAGGCTTTACTTACCAACTTTATGAAAGGAGATGCTGAAACTGGCCACCGTCGTCCATACATTTTTGGCACCTCTTCAGGACACTATCCATCATTCGCCAATTTTTTTTCGAGTTAACAGTTGAAGCCCGTACATATATGAATACAATTTTGCCCCTCTCCCTTTTTAGAGCTTTAACAGCCAGGGAGCGTGATTTTGCCTTTTTTCAACAAAACTCTGCAACAGCTTATACGGCCAATATTTCGATGAGAAAAACTGAAAGTGTGTTTGAGGACAGAATTATTCGTATAGGTTTGTGGCCCCCTCTGTCCCCCGACCTAACCCCCTGCGATTTCTATCTCTGTGGTAACTTAAAACAAAGTATACAGGACAAACCCACATACTCTGGAAGAATTAAAACAAAATATCCTCCAGGAAATTGCCAGCATTTCTCAACGTAAACTACGGCGAGTGATGGATAGTTTCCAGGTGCTAAAAATGTGTGGACAACGGCGGTGGCCAGTTTCTGTATTTTCTTTCATAAGGTTGGTAAGTAAAACCTTTAAAAGTAGTTTTAAAAGATGATGTATGGTTTCATCCGCGCCTTTCTATGATAGCGGCGGACGGCAGCGAGCGCCGAGACGCGGACAGGAAAAACACCGCGCAGGCGGTTCGTAGTTTTTTTTTTTTGGATCACCCTGAGTATTGATAGTGGTATGGATAGGGATGGAGTAGTAGCACTGTTCCGAGGCAGAAACGACCACCAGCATAAGATTGTGCATGTAAGAATGAAAAACGTATTGTGACTGCACGGGAACATTAGATCGCAGCGGGTGGAGCTCCCATCGTATTGATCCTTCTGCGAAGTGCGCTGTTGCCACTGTTGCTTTCACTCAAAATGTAACATAGATGCGACGATACACTCGCGATATTCGTAGCGCGATCTGCGGAATTAAACTCAGGATACAGTTGATGGAAGTTTATAGATAAATCGTATTATTCTGAATAATATACGCTACTGAGATAGAACTTGGGGAAGACTTCAGTAGTAATACGGAACACAAGGTGCGATTCTCGTAAGATAATCGTAGCACGAGTGTGAAATTAATATTCAGGGTACAGTTTATGGAAATTTAGTAAATAAATCGTATTATTCTAAGTAATATACACTACTGCAACTTAACTTGCTCAAGAAAAGTTGGGAGGTATATTATCGTATTCTTCCTGAAGTTTTCGATTAGTGGTTTTACAACACGTGCACGAGCATACCGAGTGTGTGCGCGTCGTTTTTTGTAAAGCGGTGAATGCATTCCGGTGCTCCAGTCAACACGATGGACTAATAAAATATAAATGTTGTTTTCTGTTTTAGTTTTCCAGGAGAGTCGACAATAAATATCACACTGAGGAACAAGGCAAAAATTGTCATATTTTGAGTATTTTACAAGCTAAATAAAAATTATAATGTACATGTCTGGATTCCGAAGGCTTAAGAGCTGAATCGTTTCCATAAGCTTGCAGCATGTTTTCCTTTCTTTGGGCTGAACGTTTGTAATGTTGAAGTGATTTTCATGAATATTGAATCGCTGCAACATACTTTTTATCCCGGAGTCTTCAAGCAAACTGAAGATTTGAAGGCCATTTCCTCCCTTTAGTTAGTATTTTCAGCAAAATCTGAGTTACGCACGTTGGCCGAGACTACCACTTATGTGGTTGTTAGCGGTGACAAGACTCCTGTTTCGCCATTCGGAAGGCTGACCAGATGCTGAAATCCAGTTTAATGCAATAGACGCCTTCTAATTGTTACAATTGAACAAAGTTTCTCTTGTACTCGTGTGAGTAATACCCGGTTTGAGCCTCAGACGAAGTTCTTATGTTCATTGCTTCACAGAGATCTAAAATTGTAGACTGCTACGCTTTGTGGAATGCGTAAATATTGGATTCACCCCCTTTCCAAAACCCGTTAAGGTGAAACGTTAAACATCTTTTCTAATGCTGGGTTTCACCAACCGTCGACAAAGTTAGCTTGAGGGACGTCAAACTAACGATTCGTCAATTTTTGCCGTGTCGTCAACGATTAAAGTTTATGAAGGTTGACAGCAGTAATGTATGCTACATCTGTTTTCATTGTCTAATATTTTAGCTTCGAAAACAAAAGATAAGCGCAACGCGTATGTTTAAATTCAAGCTAAGCCATTCTAATCTCTTTTTCACGTTGCATTGTCGAGTTAACTTTTTTAACGTTTTTGGAAATGATGCAAGGATTCAAACAAAGGGAAAGTAATTTCACACCGGAAGAAAAAAGCAATGGTTGTGAGATTGATTGCTGAAAAAACAAGAAGATATAATTGAAAATAAAAGGACTGATGGTGACACAATCAAGGAGAAAGAAACGACTTGGGGGACGGTGACCAATAATTTCAGCAGCAATCCCAGGTGAGTTATATATTTATTTTCATAATTATTATTTAGCTATACATCAATATAATTTTGAATATTAATATTTTTATAGTTCTAATAGAGGTTATTGAAGGGAACATTGGTAGTAGATGTCGAAAGATGTGAAGCAATAAATGTTCCCAGTACATAGCCTTTTACATAAATCTTGCAAATACAGCCATTCCTAACCCAACATATTACTGAATGCTGAATATTTGGTCTAGTAATTAAAATGGATGTGTGTACATGTTAACTACATTTTAAATGCAATTTACCACAGGAAAACAGCAAACAAAATCACTTACTTTAATAGTTGGCTATTATCAGTGTCTGTCTGTGCTGCATGTTAGGCTTTCAGTGCTTTGGAGCATTAAGTAGTAGCTATATACAATGCATTACATTAGCTATAATATTTATTGTTAACCTCTTTTTACAGTGTTAGAAAAGGGACCACAAAGCAGCTAAAAGATTTCTATGACAACTTTTAAGCGTCCCACAAAGCAAAAGAAGCCTCCCCCCCAAAAAAAAGGTAAACCTTAATCAAACAGGTGATGGAGGGGCAGCTACTCCTCTTCTGGATGAAACATCACTACAGCTGCTGTCAATAATTAAAGATCAGGTGAAGCCTAATGCAGCCTCACTTGATGCTGATTATCATTTTGGTACGTAAAACATGCTCTGTTGCAATAGGGTATCGAGCATAGTTGCTTGCTTCTCGGAACTAACTAGCTTGGTTTTTGATTTCTCTATGGGTACTCTATTGGGATTGTAAAAGATGAACATTAGTAGGCAATGGAGTATCAGAAATATATCTTTGTTTATCATAGGGACGGGCCAAAATCTTCGAGCATGCAGCTTCAAAGCTGGCTTCAGTGTGGTTTTCTTGAACACGTGTGTGTGTGTGTGTGTGTGTGTGTGTGTGTGTGTGTGCGCGCGCGCGCGCGGTTTTTTTTCCCGGTAAGTATTTCAAATGGTTTATTCATGGATGAGTAGAGCTTAAAGTATGTTGAGAGATCTCAGATTCCGTGGGGAAAAAATTGGAAAGTCATTACTAATCGACGTTGAAAATGGTATGTGCTAATGTAGAACATTCAAGTTCTTAACAATTACATTGTAAAAATGCGACACCTCTTCCACAAAGATAGTTACTTAAAATAATATTTCCTCCTACAGTTATGACAAAATCAAACAGTATTTTAAATATAAGTAATAAGCATAATTTTTTTCTCTTTGTTTCTCTCTAATGAGTATGCTTGAGAGAGAGAGAGAGAGAGAGAGAGAGAGAGAGACTTAAGCTATTTGAAAGTTTTCCTAAACTTTCTTGCATTGTAACAAAAACTTGGTCTAACTGTTAGCTACATTCCGGAAGGTAGTTCACAGAACTTCCAAGAGAAAGAGTTAATCTTATTTATTTGCTTGCAAGATTTCACCAAGGACCATACTTTTTAGAATCATAATTACTGCATCCTGATGCATTACCATAATACAAAATAATACATATTTCACTGTAGGAAAGTGTTGCCTGCAGTTAACCTCAATTTGTATTACAGAAATAAAACATGATGCATTGTTTCTTTGTTTAGTTGTGAACGTTTTTAACAGTTATCTTATTGAAATAGATTTTGCATGTTTTAAAATCCAAAATGACGTGTGGTTTGCTTTAATTTACCAAAACTATGCAGAGTGAGACAAAATATATTTTGGGGAAAAACATCTATGCAGGCCAGAGTTACATCAAATGGTTACTCCCCCCTCCCGCCCATGTTTATTGCTCAAAATTACAAATTGTGTTTTAGGCAAAAAGGTCTGAACAGATCGAAATGGAACTTAACGTCCCCCCCCTCTTGCATAGGCAAAATTATATGATTTGGGGAAAACGTCGGTTACATCCATAATTGTGTTAAATATTTTCTTTTCCAGCTTTATTTATTGTGTATAGCTTATGAAATATTTTGATTGGGACCAAATTTCTATTATAAACAAAGTTGCATTGAACATTCTCATTTTCGTGCTATATTCATTGCATATATTGACAAAATATGTCTTTACAACCATATTGTGTAAAGTGTTTTTTTTCCCTCGTTATTGATTGCACATAGTTGACAAAAGATTATGGTTGGATGTAATGCCTGTTGCAACAAAATTGTGTTAAACCGTTCCTTTTCCCTTCTTTGTATATTGCGTTGGCTGTTTAAGAAAGCTGGCCTGTTTTCCCTCCAATTGTAACTGTTGTATGTATTTAAGTTGGTCGCTCCACTTTCTTCTGTGTAGTCCAACGTATCTTCTCCCTTGGTTTAGCAATAAGGTTGGTGTGCTAATTCCATGTTATGTGAACGCCCATACACGTGTGAACATCACATACAATTGACAAATTTTGGGGGTATACTGCAGCCAAAGGTTGTGTTGTAATCCTAATTTTACCCCGCAATGAACTGATTTATTGCTGTGTTTGGGGCAGAATGTGTTTAGAAACCGAAAGTGTGTAAAGGTTTTCTCTTCCCCTTCCAATTTATAGCAGAGAACTGACAAAGTATTATATTATTAGAATATCTATTATAAAATTATCATTAGTCAAATATTTGCACTCCTCTTGCTTAATGCATAGAGTTAGCACTTAACTCTTCAATATTATGAGTTTCCCTTGCAAGGACAAAATATGGCATGGTGTTATTGCCTTGACAGTTGGTAAGTGCAAATAAATAACTAAGTAAAATGCTCCGAAATACTAAACCAAGCCACTGAGAAGTATGCAAAGTTGTTAACTGAAGTATGTTTAGCAGTGTTGTGTTGCTGTTAAGAACTATCATATACATTGACAATGGAATTGCTGTGAGGAGAAGGGTTTAGGTTCCTTCTGAAAATTGATTTATGTTTTATTTCATCTTATCCAATCACTTTTGATTTAAATGAGCAGGCTCATTTGAAATGTTGATTCCCTATCTGTATTACTACATATTTGTATTGAGTAATGACACGTTTAAATACTTGAGGAAGAAGGTCAAGAGTGTTTTTTTTTTAGGTTTGTAGCTGAAATCTTCCACAGTAATAGCTATATGTGCGGTAAAGAATAAATAACTTGGTAATAAATCCACAGTTGTCCCCAACAGATTGAAATATTTATTTATATTGGGATTCGTGTAAGAAATGGTTTACCAATTTCCTTGTTGCAGTGCAGCAAAACATCACAGAATTGTTTAGCCTTGGAGGAACGTATTCCTTCATGGTTTAGTATGAAGTACCAAAGAATTACAATATTGATTTATGTGAGTAGATGACTATTGAACAATAAACTAATGACTTGTTAGTCCGAATACTGTTACAATGCATAGGTTGCACATATCTGAGAATAATTATCTTTCTGAGAAGAAACATATAAAGCTGTCACTTATATTGCTTATAGTTGGTACCTTTTAATCCGATAACCAGTTAAAACGTTAGGTCACCTAGTAATTCTAATAATCAGTGTGTAAATAGATTTACAAGGATTGATTAACTTTTTTTTAAATTTATTTATTGAGAAGCATGCACTTATGTGACAGATTATCATAACAGTTTTAAAGTTAGTGTAAACTCATTTGAAAGTAGTTTGCAATGAGTACATCGTTTACACCATAGAGTTCGTTTAAGGTGAAAGTATTTCGTCTTACAAATTCACTTTGAATGGGCCTGTAACATTATGTGCCATACGTATTGTGCAATCCAGTGGCCAGCTCTAGCATTAAACCTGAGTTGTTTTTACATGTTTTAGACCAGCCCACTGAAATGCACCAACAAGCAACAAGCCCTGCAGATGAGCAAAGTTACGGTGAAGCAGTAATGTTGAAGTGGAGTTGCCTTCATCTGCTAGTCGCCAGGAGCTGAAACCTGCGAAACTCCACCTACCTCGGTTCCCCACCATGCGGCAGCCCATTTGGTCTTCAAGAAACCGATCCCTGTCACCAAAAATAAATTTAAAAAAATAAAAAATAACAGAGGCAGCTAAAGTAAGAGAAAGCTATGCGAGGTTGCTGATTACAGAAAACAGCTATTTAATGTTGAAGTTCAATTGATGAGAGAGAAACATGAAGAGGAATTGGAATTAATTAAAATGAAAAGAGAAACAGAACAAAATTAAGCAGGAAATGTACAGGGTAAAAATGCTCTATTGTAAATAAGCAGCTTTTTTAATATTACTGTGTGTAACTTTTGCTAAGTAATAAATACTTATTTACATTTAAAAAATTTGTTTGAATATTAACCATTATTAATCCTGATACATACCTTCTATGTACAATGATTTTGTACAATCCCATCCTTTGCAGCTGTTGGAGCACCGACTGGGACTGCTATGTGTGGTACTGATACATCTTCAAAGACAAGGTAACTCCTCTCCTGCTCCCTTTTTCTTAGCAGAAATTCATGTAAGATGGGATCCTGTGGTGGCTCAGCTTCTTTAGTTTGCTCTGCAATGTTATGCAGCACAGCAGTGGCTACTGTCACAGCAAGCAAAGTTTCCATTGCAGTTCTCAGTCCTAAAGATAAGACTGGGAACCTTTTACAGACTCCACACTGCCTTTCCACTGTGTCTTTAGATCTAATATGGGTGCAATTGTAAATATTGTGACCATAGTTTCTACAGTTCAGGAAAGGCGTCATTAAGTATGGTGTCGATTGATAATCATTGTCACCAAGTAGAATACCATGTAGTCTCCCTGTCACGAACATCCTCAATCAACTGTTGTCAAATATGCTGCTGTTCTGGACAGAACCTGGCCAGCATGCCACGATATTAGTAGTTAGTAAGCTTGCATTGCAAACTGTCTGAATATTAAACAAAAAATATTATTTCCTGTTTCTGTATACCTCTGCATTATGCCCACCGGGTGACAGAATGGGCACGTGTGTACAGTCAACGCCAGGGAAATTTAGAATTTCATAAAACTATTGATTCACCCCAATAGCCTCTTCACCTTTCGGAAACATAACTGTTGGATCGGTAAAAGCGGCTGGTTTCTGTTCGTAGGATATTCCAGTATCGGTTCAATTTCTTCTAATATTTTCAGCACGACTTGTTTGATAAACTGTATCGAGTCACAAATTGTAATCACTCATTTCGTAGAAATGGTTATTTCTTTCCCGAATAAAACGTTCCGGAACCCTATTTTAGATAAATTGGATGAACAACATTTCAATATCGAAAATATCTATTGTTCGCTTGTAAGGAAAAATAAAAGCGATGCCGTTTCTCAGAGTGCGTACATAACCGTTTAACTAGAATTGGCGGACCGCCAATGATTTGGAGGCAGAAAAATGGTGCCCCAAAAGTTGGCGGGAAACTCGACGGTCAAAATAATAACGCACATTGGTGAAACGGAACTGCGTCTTTTGACGAGCCGTCAGCAGCTTGACGATCTTCAGACGCTTTGACGATGGTTGGTAAAACCCTGCATAAATGTTTCAATTTGTGACCGCTTTTCTCAGTAACTACTGGACCATCTTGATTTAAATATACTTTTTATGAAGTGATTTTTTATAAATCTACTGCTCCCGACTGAAATCTGTACCTATTTTCTGAAGCAATGTAAAATGATATACCACGTTTAAATTTATTATAGGGATAGTCCTATTTTATAGCGATACATGGAACCTATTGTAGTAATTATCATGACTAGTAATCCGCAAACTTGTTAACACTAGTTTTATTATTCGTAAACAATTACGCAAATTTGAACAAGTGAGGGTTAATGCTTTCAAATTTGCATGCACTAAAACTTCTTGGAGAACCAACTTGGATCTTAGGGTATAGAGTCTTCTTCACTTATGAGACCAATGTGCTCTTCTTTATTTCTTTATCTTTTTATAAGGGAGTTCTTAGCCATAATCAGAGCGTCGTATTCCGATTGGGTGATTTCTAATGCAGGAACCTATTGCCCCGATTTTCACCAGCATTTACTTCACACAATGCCACTTTTCTGACGTTTGTTTTGAAAACCTCATTGGTCTTAGCTCTGTAGAAACACGAGTATCACCACTATACACCCCCCACCAGTTTTTTTGTGTTAACGGTATCCACGTATTTGATCAGCTCATAGGTTCTGTTCATTTGACTGACCGAGGTATGGATGGCAAGTTTTGAAAGCGAAAAATATTGCGAAATGGACATACATGAAAACAAATAGGGAAGTATGCACAATAATAGGCGCGAGCTTTCCATTTTCCCCCACTTATTTTAATCGTCGCGTAAGTTAATAGGCTTAGCGCAGTTGTATTGCATTTGGAATCATTGCAGATGACCGGAAGAAACAGCTTTGTTGATCATTTCCACGAGTACTCCGTGGTTTGTAGCTTTACTCCTATTTTTATTTCAATAGGTGTGCTATTATTGCGTTTATTTAAAATTAAAAGTGATGAAATCTAAGTTGGAGAGAATTAATTTCGGAACTGAAGAAGGCGGCTTTTATGATTCTGAAAATACGCATTATATGCAAATAACAGAAATGCAAAGACAAATATGTGAAACCCACATATTCTTAAAAATGTCGAAGAATATTACGGTGTTCAGTGTACAAAAGTGAATTAAACTGCAACACTCCATTTGATACACGTTTCTAGTTGCAAAGAAACTTAAGAGTGACATTGGGGAATTACGTATACGACAAAGGCATTTTTGTGGACGAATATACCCACTCCTTTAAAATTATGGTGAGGATTAGGATTACGCTACGGAGGGAACACCAAGCACCTCGACCCATACAGCGATCTTTTGTGCATACACCCGCGGGAGGAACGGATGTGATAAAGGAACCTCAGGTGACGTATGGGCTGCAGGACCGGCCGACGCAGGCGACAGAGTCGCGCAGATGTCCTTAAGAGTTACAAGCCTGACCACGCAGTCGGAGAGCGCTCAATGCAGCCCTACTATAAAGTTCTCTATATTCAAAGTACAGCAACTGATTTATCTTGCGACTGCCGCAATACGGCTTGCTGATTGGCCGAGAGCTGATCACATGGTATCCGCGCGCCATCCTGGGCTGATTGCCTCAATAAAACCATAAGGAAGCAGCTGTGTCGAAGCTGATTTATGAGTGAAAATGCCAGATTGCTGTGCTTTCGGGTGCACTACGACGGCACGAAAGGATATTAAATTATATAGGTTACAGTCGAAACTCGGAAACTTGGAGAGGAGGAGGATTTGGTTGGCCAAATCAGTAGAAAGCACTGGACTCCTGGAGAAGATGCAAGACTTTGTGAAGCAAGTATCTATTCCGTATTTATTTAACAAGATTTATTTCATAATGCATTTTACGAGTGATTAAATCTTTATATTACGCAATTTCAATCGTTTTGTGCTTCTGGAATGGAACATTTCAGGTTTCTGTGTATTATAAACAACAATCTACTTATAACCTAATTTTTTCTTCTGATTTTCATTATTTTGTCTTTTATCAGTTTTGTCCAAGTATTTTACTGAAAATGCAGTCAGATTTATAGTTTGTTTGTTTCATAGTTATTAGTACAAACCATAGTGGCACAGGTTTCTTTATACAATTTATCAGTGAACATTACTATGTTCACATTTTCACTGTAGTCACAACTTGAAAAGTACGAATGGTGCTAAAATGACATTTTCTACTCTACTTATCAAATGCATTTATATATTTATATCCAAAAGTTGCATGAAGTTAAATATGTCCAACTAGAAGAGTTTGTTAACGCTTTCAGATCTAACCTATTAAACAGTGTTTGTTTGCAATATTATTTTGCATATTTTAAAAAGTTCATTTAATTTGTAGATATCTATCCAACCATATAATGTTGCAATACCAGGCTGAAAAATATTTTAAAATATATATGTTATATGTTCCAAAAACAAAAGGTCGCCGATATGAGCGGAGTATGGAGCAACTAAAAACCAAAACAAAAATGTTGAATATCACAGTATCGTTAAGTGTTGTAACTCAGCTGATTTAGTTTTCAGAAGAAAGAAAAGCAAGGAAAAAAACAGCATTTTACTCTTGTGCTTGTTTAAAATACCAATTTGGTTTTGTTTTTACAAGAAATCCAGTATATAGTTTTTCTTAGAATTATTAGTTTTCCATGTTTTTGGTAATTCTACAAATGTGTGTAATATTCTGCAGCGTATTGTCCTGATATTGCATGAGACTTTGTATAGTAATAAGCAAAATTCTTAGATAAAAATGGGCAACTTTCGTAACTAATCTCACCACCAACAGAAGAGAAAGTCGCCAATTTACGTCAGGGTTAGATAATTTCATTGTGTATAGGCCCCCCAGGGGCTCACCTTATGTGAGTACGGGTTTGGCGTACCCGGGTTGCCCCAGCCTCTCATCGCCATCATCCCTCCACCCTCGTCCGGTCGAGGTGGGTTCGTCCTTGTGACCGGGGGACTCAAGGTAGGCTTTCGTGCGTTCTTTGCATTTGTTCCATGCCGCACCACGACCATTTATTCACACATATCTTTTCATTCCTTGCCGGCCTACCTTGCGTGCAAAACGCCCACACAGTTTTGATTTATTTTACCCTTTCTTTCTTTTAATCCTCGGTTAATACAGCCTGACGGATACCCGCGCACTGTGTGCGCAGCTGGGTGAGTGGGTAATGGCGTCATCCCCACCACCCGGGGTCGTCATGTAGGGTATGTGTTCGTATCCACTGTTCAACTGCAGTCCCGCGGGGGACCATTGCATGAGCTGCTGACTTCTGACGGCCATTGGGTACCTCTATGTTCTGTGAGGTGTGACCCTGGAGTGAGAGTGGTATAGATAGGCCACTCACCCAAGCCGAGGTAACGCCTGGGAAGTCAGAACCCGAGGTCGGAAACGGTTGCAATGGTGGAGGATTTCTTTCGCTATGGAGCCCTCTTTCTCCATTACTAATAGTAAGCGCCGAAAAGTCTTTGTAACAGAAGTAGCACCACCGACATCTGGTTGTTACTTAATCATTACGCGAACAGAGGAAGGTCAAACTTTTGAGAAGGTGAACCCTTTTATTATCCAGAGGGGCATTGACTCAATTGCTGGTCCGGTTAATTCCTGCACTCGCCTCCGAAATGGTTCATTGTTAGTACAAATCAAGTCCGATGCACAAAGTAAGGCCTTGTTGCGCGCCACGGTTCTCCACGGTTATCCCATCCGTGTTGAGAAGCACCGCACCGTGAATTCCTGTCGAGGCGTCGTTACCACGCATAGCCTCGATGATATGTCGGACGATGAACTGGTCGAATATCGTTTCGACCAAAAGGTAACAGCAGTTCATCGAGTGCAGGCTAAATGCGACGGGATGTTGTTACCCACTCGTACCCTGTTTCTCACGTTCGATGGCGTCGATCTGCCCACGAGTCTTTCCGCAGAGTACGAACGAATAGCGGTGCAGCCTTATATTCCCAGACTTCTCCGTTGTTTTAAATGCCAACGTTTTGAGCATACGCAAGTCTCATGTAGGAGTGCCGTCACCATCTGTGCATCATGTAGCCAGCCCTCACACGAAGGTACCTGTTCAACAGCCCCCGTTTGCGTAAATTGCTAAGGGTCTCATTCTGCGTCATTTGCCGACTGTCCGCGGTACTTGGACGAGAAGGAGATCCGGGTGAAGGAGAAACTCTTCTTCGCTGAAGCCCGGAGGCGTTTCCATGCGCGCCAACCTGCGCTCCTGCGATCGGGTACGTTCAGCTCTATTGTTGCCTCGCCGGTACCCCGGAAGGATGCCGAAACAGACCTGGACCATGACTGCATTCACCGCCACTACAATCCGGCCGTCCATTTCAACCAGTTATCAAACCATCTAAAGCTGGTCCAAAGGTTATGAAGTCACAAGGCACTGAAAAGAAATCTAAGCAGAAACTTCGTAGGGAAGAGTTTCTGAAAGACCCTCCGCGTGCGCGCGGTAAGAAATGTTCAACTCCTCCTCGAAGGTCGCAGTCCCAGGATGCTCCTGGGACAAGCCGCGCTCAGCGGCCCCCTTCACTCATTGCCACCCAGAACCGATTCTCGGCGCTTGAATCGGTTTCTGACACTGAGCGAGTGCGCCCTCCCTTCGAGGAGCCTATGGAGTCTAACCAACTCCATACCAAAAGTCCGAGCCCCAAGGATAAGCAAGAAGTTATTTTGTGCTGCCCTTCTAAGTAAGAGGTTTATCCCTTTTATTAATGGCTATCCTGACCTGGAATTTACTTGGTGTACGATCGCATAGGGCGGAACTGCAACTTTTATTGCGTTCCCATTCACCTATGGAAACTAAGCTTCGCCCTCACGATTCTTTTATCACCGAGGGTATACTCCGGTTCGCTACGACCTTGCACCGGATGACGGTACTCCTGCTCATGGAGGTGTCATGTTATTAATGCGTAACGACGTTCATTTTCAAACTCTCTCTCTCTTACGTCCGACTCGCACGCTGTTGCCGTTAGGCTTCAATTACCCGGTTTTTTCTTTTCTGTTTGCTCAATCTATTCACCTCCATCGTCTTCCCTCGTAAACGCCGACATTCCAGATCTCTTGTCCGCTCTCTCAACACCATTCCGTCCGTAGGGAGATTTTAATGCCCATCACCCCCTGTGGGGTTTGACAAGGGCTTGTGCGAGGGGAACTCTTTCCGACATTTTTTCTCATTTCAACCTCTCCATCCTCAATACAGGTGAACCTACTTTTCTATCTGATTCTTCTGGTACATTCTCCCACTTAGACCTTGCCGTTTGCTCCATCCAGCTTGCTTGTCGTCTGCAGTGGAACGTCATCGCTGACACCTCCTCCAGCGATCATTACCCCTGCATCGTTTCTCTTCTGTCTCACCACGTCCAGCCTTCTAGAGCACCTACCTGGCACTTCCTTAAAGCCGACTGGAGACTATTCCAGCCTCGTGTCTTTTGTGGACCAGCCCTTCACTGACGTTAACGAAATGGTGCAGCACCTTACGTCTACGATCCTATCTGTCGCCGAACGCACAATTCCCCATTCGTCCTCCCACCCTTGGCGTATTCCTTTTCTGTGGTGGACCGAGGACTGTCGGGACGCCGTTCGTGCCCGTGGAGCTGCGTTTAGGGTGTTTCGGCGACACCCTACACTTGATAATTTGGTTACTTTTAAACAATCGCGCGCCAGGGCTCGTCGCATTATTAAGGATAGCAAGAAGGCATCCTGCACTCGTTTTGTCGAGTCTTTTATTCGCTTCGCGCTTTCATCTGTTGTTTAGGATAAACTTCGTCGCTTCTCCGGTAAAGTGTCGCATTGTACCGTGTCTGACCTTCAGATTTCCAATGCCACCATAGTGGATTCGGCTGCAATTGCTAACACTCTGGGTACTGCCTTTGAGGCGGTTCCCAGTTCCTACCATTATTCCGCCGGCTTTCGCACTCTCAAGGACCGCCTGGATTCCGTGACCTATAGTTTTCGGTCTCTTAATGAGGAGTGCTATAATGAACATTTCACAATGAGGGAGCACACCCTACATTTTTTCTAGGCACTCCGCTCCTGGGCCGGACGGCATTCATGTCCTGATGTTAAAGCACCTTTCAGCCGACAGTAAACTCTTTTCTCTTACAGGTCTATAACCGTATTTGCCATGATGGTGTTTTTGCTTCAGTTTGGCGCGAAGCCACCATTGTCCCTATACTTAAGCCTGGGAAGGATCGCCAACTACCTTCCAGCTACCGCCCTATCTCCCTCACCAGTTGCATTTGCAAAGTGATGGAGCGAATGATCATCGGGCGGTTGACATGGTGGCTTGAGTCTCAGAAACTTCTAGCGAACGCTCAGTGCGGATTTCGTCGCCACCACTACCGTCGACCATCTGGTCTCTCTGTCGATTCATATTATGAATGGGTTTCTGAGAAAGTGTCAAACAGTGGCTGTGTTTGTTGACCTGGAGAAAGCTTATGACACTTGTTGGAAGGGCGGCATTTTACGTACGCTCCACGCATGGAATTTACGCGGTCGTCTTCCCATATTGCTTCAGGAGTTTATGACGGATCGCGTCTTTCGTGTACGTGTGGGCTCGGTTTTATCTAGTTTTATTCAAGAGAACGGAGTACCGCAGGGCTCTGTATTTAGTGTCGCACTTTTTGCGATTGCTATCAACCCTATTGTTGATTGTATCTCCCCTGACATTTCATCGTCCCTTTTCGTCGACGATTTTGCTATTTATTGCAGTTCACAGCGGACCTGTCTGCTCGAATGCCGTCTCCAGAGCTGTATCGACCGTCTCTACGCCTGGAGTAACGCCAATGGCTTTAATTTCTCCGCCGAGAAATCCGTCTGTATCAATTTGTGGCGCCGAAAGCCTTTCCCATCGCCCTCTCGCAATCTTGGGCCGGAGATACTTCCATTTGCAGACGAGGCGAAATTTTTAGGGTTGATCTTTGATCGGAATCTGAGCTGGACTTCGCACATTTCCTTTTTAATAGCAAAGTGTTACCGTTCCATTAATCTCTTACGTGTTTTAAGTGGCACGTCCTGGGGAGCTGATCGGACTGTTCTTCTGCGTCTTTATCGCTCCTTGGTCCGATCCAAGCTTGATTACGGGTGCATTGTCTATTCATCGGCACGTCCATCTTCATTACGTCGCTTGAATGCCATTCATCATCGTGGCATAGGAGTCGCTACAGGGGCCTTTCCAACTAGCCCTGTACCCATCTGTACGTTGAATCTGCAGAGCCTCCGCTGTGCTTCAGGCGTGAGATGCTATTGTGCAGCTATGCATGTCGACTCACAGGCTTGCGTGACCACCCGTCCTTCGAGTTATTTCTCGAGGATTCTCTTGTTTGGCAGTATTTAGTTAGTTCCTCTGCATTGCTCCCTCCAGGGGTTCGATTTCGCCAGCTTCTTCGGCATTTTGACGTTATGCCAGCAACGGCCCTTCCCAGGGGGAATCGCGGTTTCCTGCTTGGTTGCGCGCTGAGGCCCACTGTCACCTTGGGTTAACGTCGCTGCCGAAGAATGAGACCCCAGTTTTGGTCCTTGGATCTGCCTTTTTAGAGATTCAGGCGCATTTCGGGGAGTGTCATTTTTTATATACTGAGGGGTCTAAGACTGATGTTGGGGTAGGTTGTGCCTTTATTTTTGGTCGACAGTTTTACTTTCCGTTTACCGTGGCAATGTTCGATTTTTACCGCAGAACTTTCTAGTATTTATCAATCCGTTTTATACATTCAGCGGCACGACTTACCGCACTGTGTTGTTTGTACGGACTCTCTTGAGTGCCCTTCAGAGTATTAACGCGCTGTACAATTACCACCCCCTCGTAGAGCGCATACATGACCTGCTCCACTCGCTTGGTGCCTCTGGCATCAGCGTCTCCTTCCTGTGGATTCCAGGTCATGTGAGCATCTCAGCGAAAGAGTCTGCCGACGCCGCTGCCAAATCGGCTGTTGTATCGCCCAGAATTTTTACCTGTTTTTTCCCCTCCACTGATTTCTATGTTCTTTAACGACACCGCATCCTCTCGCTTTGGCGCGATGAGTGGACGGCCCTCCGAGGGAACAAGTTGCCGGAGGTTCAACCTCTCCCGTTAGTCTGGGGTACCCCTTCTCGTTCTTCTCATCGGGAAGATGTACTTTTAGCACGTTTGCGAATCGGACATTGCCTTTTAGTCATAGATACCTGCTCAGTTTTGACCCCACACCACTCTGTGAGCAGTGTGATGCGCCCTTAACGGTGCGTCACATTTTATGGAGAGAGTCAAGTTTGAGCTCCATTACGCGTTCGTGTGGGATTACCTGTTGGCATAGCCAACGTTTTGGCAGACGACGCGCATGCTGTAGAATGTCTTTTACGTGTTATAAGTGACAGTGATTTTAATCGGCGCATTTGATGCGCTGAGCGTCTTGTATCTTTGTGATTTGATATTGTTTGGTTTCATGCGGGCTCTTCTCCCCGACGGCCATATGGCGCTTATGTCCCCTGCGTTCTACAGTGCTTGAACACGTTTTACTCTTTTCTTGTTTTATTTACCATGGTTTTAGTGTGGTGTAATTTAGAATTTGTCTTGTTTTTAGTGTTTTAGACTAGGCGGGTTTGTGTCCCGTATTTTAGTTTTGGATTTTAAATTTTATACTTTGTAGGGGCGCTGATAACCTTAGATGTTTAGCGCCCTTAAACCCCATCACATCATCATTGTGTGTAGGTACAATTGTGCGTAGAGAAATCCATGTTTCTTTAATATTATTCCGTAACCTACTTTAATATATTCGAAACTCGGTCGAATTGAAGGATAACGCATCAGTAGATTTCCTTACGAATACGAAAAGTGTCATGCAGTATTTTCTTCCTACCGCTTCTGTAATTAATAAAGGTTTGTTCATAGTTATCTCAATGCCACGAATCATTTCTGAATTGATATTTTATCCTACGATTTAAACTGTGGACAGGATAATGTAATGGATGTCATTGCAAGTCGCGTAGACGCAGCGTAGGATTCTTTTATTTTACAACATTAATTTGCGAAAACAGCGTTAACACATACCTAAGTAATTTTTTTAATGCCGGAGATACCTAAGTTGTGTACAAGTGTATTGGTGTCCTGTGTATGATTTTTGTGCTTTATTTCGCTTTTTCAAGATCGTGCAACCAGTCCGCGTTACTTGTATGTATGGGAAGAGAGGCGAGGCTTCAGCCCAACATGGCTGCCGCGCTGACCCTTACTGTACTTTGAATGTAGGGAACGTTTACCCTATTAAACCACCTCCTCCAGCTTCAACCGGTTAAAGCTCGACCCACCAGCAGAGACTTGAGCGGTCTCCATCTGACGGAACGGAGAAGAAATTCCAACACATAAGCCATCTGCACCATCTGTCCGCAGTCTTTCCACACACTGCCCCGGAGCTAACCAGTAACCAGAAAGAGGAAGAGGAAGATGAGATGAGGGAAGAGAAATTCCGGGGAGCCAATGAACCTTCCCAGCATTCGCCCAGTGAAGTCGCTGCTAAAACCCTATCCGAACCAGCAGGCATTGATCAGGTGTATTGTCTCAATCCTCTGCAGCCTCTCAGTTATGCTTTTAGAATTATTAAAATAAAGCCTAAATTTCGGGAAGAAACTTAAGAGAGAGCTAACTTGGAGGCAATAGTGTTTAAGTTATCTTAAAACTGTGTTCTGAATTGTGTAAATTTGTTACATACGCGTAAAGGTATATTTCTTTATAAATCTTGTCGAAACCTCCTTTATTTCACTTTATTACTGGGGGTAGAGCACAAGACCAAGATATAAAGCAACACATTAAACTTTCCTAACACGAGGTCCGACGGGGGCAGGCTAATAAAATACTGAAAATACCTGAAAACCACCAAAATATTATTAAATCATGGCCTAGGAAGGAAGGACCACCTACATAAATAATTCACATAGTACAGAGTTAGATGTCAAATATATTATACCAAATAAAAGTATACAGTTTACCTTCTTTTTTGGCGAAGCGTCATCCTAACACGCGTCTTGCTCTGTTAACAAGCAAGGCTCAAAGAGGACGCGAGCTACACGCTACCACAAGATAAAACCGGTTAACTCCTCCCCTTCTACTATGTCACTACCTGTTCTCATTGCCAACCTAAGAATTAACCATGCAATGTTAACGCAACCACATATTCTTACAGTGTTACCATCACCACATGCCACATCTCCCCCTGACTACCCAAGTCGACGTCCTCGTCGAAGCAAGAAGGCATTAAAAATTTTACATAAAACCAAATAAATGACATACTTCACATGATAATTTACAAGGAAATTGTTACAAAATTAGTATCTTGAAGTTTGAAATGCTATAATGGAGCAGAAATGTCTATCAAAACAAGTTGAGTGTCTTGTTGCCTGTTAACATGTTTGTCAAAACCGTAAAAAAAAAAAAAAAAAAAAAAAAAAAAAAAAATTGTGTCTTGGGTGGCACCGACGATATTTGTTCAAGTGTATCTTGCAAGTTTCTGAGTGAGCCCCGCACACGCACATTGTACATTGCTGCCACTGTTAAGCTATAACTACACTGGGCAAATTCTAGGTATTTGTTCATGAGTGAACCTCCAACATCTTCCACAATGAAGAAGTATCAGCTGCAGAGTCCTTTCTCACTGCCGACGTAATTTACTGATGATAAGGGTGGAATCGCTGTCTTGGATTGCTCCGCTAAAAGTGGCTCCTTTTGCCACATAAAGTGCAGGTAACAAAGATCAGGCAGCAGCTCTCCTTGGTTTATATTCAGCATCTGGCGTGTCTCGTTACAGCAGGGTCACTCCACAATGGGCACTCATGCTCCTCAAACAGCAAAATATCACTGCAACATGAATTACAAACAGGTATAACTTGTGCTCCCAAAATAACATCATACATAAAATAAGCGAATAGTATGTCATTTAAAATAGCATGAACAGAAAATGCCACAAAGTTAGCAAAAGTTTACAAACATGTAATCTTAGTACTGAGAAAAAAATGATACATACTGACATAAAAACTGAATTTTACAAAAGGTTACAAGTCAAAGTTATACAATAATTGCTTAAGAATCATAGTAAAGATACATGAAAAGGTCAAAATACATGAGTATTGTATCAATTATATCCATCGTCTACACAATGAAACAAAATACAACATAACTTATCATTTGGGATCCCAATATTAAATCTAACCAGCTGGTACAAACTGACTGACAAAATAAACAATTGCACTTATCATTCATTCATTCGTCCATACATAACAATGAAACAAAATCATTCATAATAACCATATCTCAGACAATAAAAAAACACTCACCTTAATAACTACTAAAACTGCTGTGAACATTACTACATGCTTCATAATAAGCACCTCATTGCATGCATCAAACTAGAAATACTCATGCTTCACTCTCAATAACAACACAACTTCTCATTCTCATTACTAGCTTTGCCCTCCTATCCTTCTTATTAGCATCATTCGTACGATCGTCATCCTAATCCTCACCGTCACTATACACAGTAATTACTAAGGGAAAAAAATTATTCACTAACATGCCTCATCAAAGTAGCTGCAAAATAGTTCAAAAACAAAGGTACCTAACATAGGCATAAACTGAAGGAGTCACATTAGCGTTTCAGGAATGGCACAAAAATAATATAGCATTACACTGTTGCATCCACATCTACAGGATCAAGATGAAGCTGGAAAACAGATGGTTCTAAAACTTGTTGCAAAAAAAATTATTCTCATTGCATTACAACTCTTTTTTGAATACATCACACATGCTATACTGGGCACGTTTCAGCAACACCAATATGTACATCTCTCAACTCTTCACAAATTTCCAGGGACGTGCTAGCCCTCCTGAAAACTCAGACATTCAAACTTCAAGGGTACATTGTAGCTATCCCATCGAAGCTTACATTAACTATCACATCTCACTACCACCATCGGGGTTACTCTTTGGCACTCCCACCGAGGCGAATCTTCCGTATACTATTCACATAACCTCACACACATACACAAAATTTATGCGACAACTTCTGCAAAGAAAAATCACACCATCATAATGAAACACCAAAATCAAGTCAAAAGCATGCAACAGAATAAAACGCATCATTAACAAAGTAACACTTTAACATAATCATTCCTGGAAGTCAAACAAAATTAAACACACAGTACACATCAAGAAAACACACTGCAGCATAAAATAACTAACCAAATAATAATCTCCATTACCCAGAACAGAATCTAAAATTTTCATTACACACAATGGTGACAAACCTTCAATTTAGCAAAACATATAATATACTTCATTCCTGAAAATCAAAGCCTAATTAAGCATTGGTCATTAGAGCAAAAAAAATAGCATAACTGTAAACAAATACAACACCCATATAGTAAATCATAACTGACTTCATTGTTAAACTCTTAACTTATTCAATATATATTGTCGTATGCCTCACATTTATTTATTATTTAACTTCAGAGGAGAGCTACTCGCTTATGAGAGGGATCGTTAATATAAACAAAAACGTTAATTTAAGAGGCAACGACGAGGGACCCAGCTAAGTTATCTCTCTAAATAATTAATACACCAACACAATTTCTGGCTGAAGGGAGAGGAAAGGAACTCTATTATACCATAATTAAAAGTTAAAAGGCGTGGATGGCACACAATTTATTGGATAAAGTTAGTTACATACCTTTGCCCATTGCCTGCCGACGAGGACATCGTGTGTTAGCAGTTGCCCGACTCTCATAACCGAAGCCTACTCACAGAATGAAGCTACGCCAAGTTGGCGTCAGTAACGCCATATCCCCCCCCAATGACACACTGCTTCCCCTGAATCGCCCCTACTCACAGATAAACTGCCACGCTTCGGCGTCCAGAGAGCGTATTACCATTAATATAATCTGTGCACATGCCACAATATATGTCACAGTTTAGTACACACAAGTTGTACATACAGCTTGTTTTTCTTTGTTTTTCTTTTTACCACAAAATTCCAATACAACTTTCTAATTTCTTGTAATACCCATTAAGCTACACCATCGACATCCAATGGAGATAGACAAGTCCTGCTGGTCCATGTTGGATGACCGTTGAAACTGTATGGGTCTTTAAGATAATGGCACAGCTGGTGGTGGCTGAAACTAATTAAACTTTCGCTCGGATTAGTCATTTAAAATACATTCAAGAACTGTGTAGCTTGGTAAAGCCAATCATGGCGAAAATAAACCAATATCATCAGCGCCTACGGTGAAATGTTTGTAGGGGACTAAAACACCATACTATGTTTTCACAAACTTGACACCCAAACCACTTGGGTACAAGACCAAGATTTTGAAGCAGACAATACACATGAGGAAAAAAATTAGCAAAAATGTCTTCAGCGAGGAAACTCAAACTGGAGATAGAAAAAATTAAGGCATCACACTTACTGTGACTAGCGCTCAAATTAACACATGAGAAGCAGAAAACGCCATACACAACGCAGTTATACGTACATAAGTACGATGTACAAATATGAACTTTTAATATATCCACTTCACTTTCTATACGACCACACGCAACTTAATGCATAGAACACTAAACTGTAAAAAATTTACTTCACAATCTATAATTTCTTCTGATTTACGAAACCAACCAAAGGTTACGCAACAAAAAGCAACAAACGTGCTTACATAAAAGTTACAGCAAGAAAATTGCACCAAAAATATGGCAATGCGTAGAAGGCTAGAATAAGTGCAAAAGGCAATGAAAGCTCTAAGAAATATTAGTATTTAGCACTGAAAATAGAAATTTTAGAAACACAAGATAACACGTGGCAACTACATTAGCAACGTTCAAGATACAACTCAAATTCCCACAGGTTTCAAAAATACTTCAAAACACGAGAAATTTATAATGAATATTGTAGGAAGTTTCTCATACAAAAGAATTTAAACCATGGTAAGGGGAAGAGTGAAACCAAAGTTAACGACGCTCCGCCAACAGAAAAACATTTTGAAAAAAAATCATAGTCTACTCACAATAATGCTAGAAATACGGGCCTTTTAAGGAAATACTTGTATTTGAATTTAAACCACAATAAGACAATTTTCAAAAAGAAACCCTTACAAGCAAGCTGAAACTAGGAAGTTACAGGTTACATTGGAACACGCGGAGAACCAAATTGCGTGCATTTTCAAGGCGGAGAAAAAATTCTACAACCCAAAATATTAAATTCCACCCGGCGAGTCGCACAAATTGTCGAAACCTCCTTTATTTCACTCCATTACGGGGGTAGAGCACAGGACCGAGATCTAAAGCAACACATTAAACTTTCCTATCACGAGGTCCAACGGGGGCAAGTTAACAAAATACTGAAAATACCTGAAAACCACAAAAATATTATTAAATCATCATGGCCTAGGAAGGAAGGGACCACCTACATAAATAATTCACATAGTATAGAGTTAGATGTCAAATATATTATACCAAATAAAAGTGATACAGTTTACCTTCTTGTTTGGCGAAGCGTCATTCTAACACGCGTCTTGCTCTGTTCACAAGCAAGGCTTAAAGAGGACGCGAGCTACACGCTACCACAAGATAAAACCAGTTAACTCCTCCCCTTCTACTACGTCACTACCTGTTCTCATTGCCAACCTAAGAATTAACCATACAACGTTACCGCAACCACATTTTCTTACAGTGTTACCAACACCACATGCCACAATATATGTATATATAAAAACGTTATATGGCGTTAAATTGCAAAAGGGACAGACATGCTTCACGGGAGGTCGAACCTCGGTTTCTAGTATGACAAGGAGAGATGTTAATCACTACAGTACAGGGCCAAGCGGTGTGCATAACCAATCAATCGCTCTGTGTTGCCCTCGTGGTTAAAACAGATCCTGTGATCAGGGAGCGATCCCTCTCAGTGATGCAGTGCGAGCGACCATTCATAGAGACAGATGGTTAAAGCCGAACGCCGAAGCGGGTTGAGATCGCTCGTTTGCGGTCCTTCTATAACAGATTCGGTTATCCCCCCACCCCAGATCATTAGATTTACTGACCCATAATGTGTTGCGGCTATTGAAATCACCTAAGGTTACAAAGGGTTGAGGTAGCTAGGGACAGAAGTTTGCAACTTTGAAGAGTTTCCGCCAGATCAATTGGGCTGGCAGACTAGTTAAGTGCAATGTTCAGTATGTCGGCGAACCAACAGCATTTTCATAGAAGTTGCAGAATTGTACAAAACTGTCATTCACCAGAGCTTTTTTCAGTGATTGCTTTAATGGCTAGAAGAGCATCTTGTATTGTTGACATTTTATTGGGCTGGGATTTTTTTAGGAGGCTTAAAAAAATCGTTCCCGCCATCTTTATCCTCAGATGTTACGTCATGTTCCTGTGGAGTTAATCCCAATCAAAAATGAAGCTATGATTGTCAGTATGCCCTGTTGTGCTGCTAGATGATGAAATATGTCTTTTAGAGCGGAAGGATTTGTCGCTGTAACTTGAGTTGTTGGTAGGAGGTGACTGATTATCCATAACAGGCATGGTTTCAGGTACGACATAATTGCCTGCCTATGAAAAACTATACTTAGAGTTAAATCTAATGCGCCTGTTTGATCACTCTGAAATTTCAAGAGCTTGAATCTGAAGTGCCATAATGAGATCTGCTAAACAGCTTGGGCAGCAACAGCCGGCAAATCCGTAAACCGATTGTTGCATAGTTCAGCGATTTTTATTCTGCTTATACAAGGAACGGATTTGCATTTACGATCCAAGTGGCCTTCCATTTTGTGCAAAAAGAACATTGGGTTTTCAGAAGATAACACATCCAATAATTTGTATCGACATCTTTTAGCTGGAAACTTTAGGTAACTTATCTAAGTCCTCCTGTTTGCAGGTGCCTGCGAAACCTTAGTAGGTATATGAGAGAATCCTGAAGTGTTTACTCCCGCTGTTAAATCTGTAGAAGAGCAAGGATGTATGTCTAGTTGTTCCAACCGTTCTTCTAGTACGTGGTTAAGAATTATAGGGCATTGATTTGAAATTATTTCAAGTTTCTGCCTGTAGATAAGTGGGTGGAGGGGTGGGAATGCATTTTTGACAACGATGTTTGCTGAATAGTTCGTCGTTTTTTGTTTTTGGCCGGATATATATATATATATATATTCTGTGATTAGAAATCCTTGAAATATAACAGATATTTTCAGGGTCATTAAGTTGACCAACAGCAAAACTACGTCCTATATAGAATGGGACGCTAAGAACCATAGTAGTTAAAGAACGTTCATAAATAAAGCCTAATTTAATTTATAATTAATTTATAATCTCTAACTGATATGTCATCATAGGCATCTATGATTTTAACCTGTTCTTTAGTAGGGACACTTGTACTATTGCAGCGTAACTGCGTGGAGGATGGATGGTTGGTGGTTTTGACGTCATTCTATTTACTTTAGCTGTAGATGTGCTAGTATGTTGTGTAGGAAATTCCGTAGTAGTCATAGATGTTATTTAACTGGAGAGCAAGACTGTTTGGGATTTTTTTCTAGTGGGGCAGTCACACACTCGCTGCCCCCGGTGACGATCATCCTCAGAGGCTACACTGTCTCCCCATGCACATATTGTTAGTAACTAAACATGCTGGGAAAAGGGGGTGCTTTGTTACTAGTGGCGCACGTGAAGGAGAAGTAAGAATGGGGTTCGGGTTTCCGCTGAAGCACCCCGCTTAGTGTCGGTTAGGCTACTCATGCTGGCCTGTGGTGCATGCACGCACGTCAGGTTGATTTCCCAGCGCCGGCCATGATAAGTCCTTACTGGCGCCCGGGGGTTAGTGCGTGCAGTGAGCTAGCTAATGTGTTAGTGTTAAGGGATGCCGTAGGGAGCGCCAGGGATATTCGCTTATTTCCTTGAGGACTACCCTAGCCAGCTAACCTTAATGTGCGTTTCGTTCCTTTTTTTATTATTTATTTATTTTACAGAAGTACGTGGTGCTGATTAAACGAAACGGACATTGCAATGTTTATACATTGCACTACAAGGAGCCTGGCAGTATATTCTCTATGAAACTGTTGTATACACGAGTGTGTCCGGCTTTAATAGTGCATTCAGTTACTTTGTTACTGATAATACACCTTCCATTAGTTCGAAATTGAAGGGGAAAACGTTGCGCAGAGTCGTGAAATAGTATCGAAAGTTTATGAAACAAGAAGCGAACAATAATAGTCTGTGTGTGGACGTACAAATTTTCCAATGTTTTATATGGAATGTCTAACTCAGCTGCGTTGTACAATGTACAGTCTAAGAAAAATAAATAAGCAAGCAACAGCCAGAGAGGGAGTTCGATTCGGAAAACGTCGAAAGCATTCGCTGACGCTGCGTTCACAATACACAATTAAATACCACCCTGCGTTCATTTCAAAGCTATGCGATAAGTAGGAATATGCCAATTTGGTTCTATGCATGATAGCCAAGCGGTGTAACGCATGTGTCTCGTAAGTGGAACAACCTGGGTTCAAATCCTTGGCGTAAACGTTCATTTATTATTTAAGTTTTAATTTGTTAAATATATGGCAATGCCATATGTTTTCCATGTATAAGATATCTTAATTTTAAGACATTCATGCATAAAAACACAAACAAATTACTCTTCGCTTTCAAAGCAAGTGCCTTATTAGTAAGAATTTAAAAAATTGAATGTTTGCTCAAAAAATACACTTTCTCAGTATTATTAAAATCTGTTTATAGGCTAAATGTACGAGCCCCTGACTACCAATCAATGCTGTGAGAACTGCACATCAATAGCACTTTCCATTTCCGAGATATTTGCGGTGCAAGTTTTAGGTGATTCACTCTGTATATGCAACAAAAGGTGTATTGAAGTTGAGACGTAATTATTTTAAGAAACCGTGTATTATTTATCATTTTACACCTAGCTTGTTCATCTAATATGGACCACTCATGCGCAAGAACGTGTTAGGTGTCAACCAACCAGATTCGTAATTAGTGGAAATGTTTTTGTTAGTAACATTGGCTTTCTCAGAGGCACTAAAAAGCAATTTCCCGTTTCTCTAACTATAACCAGGTTGGAAAGAATCTATAACTTTAGGACAAGCTAGTTTAAAGTTACTGCAAAACTGGTATCTTATTTTCTTATTGTAAGATTTTAACTTTTCTTACATTTCAGGTTAGGTAATATTTCCATAGTTATTTGTTTTTAAGCAAGAGTTCTGATATTTAAAAATGTGCGTATATTTTATCACTTATATTATAAGTAATTTAGTAGATTTTTTCTTCGTGGAATGGTCTCGATAAATGCAACTCGTCGATTACTTTTCTTTAATGTATAGTTGTAGAATAAAAATGTCCTAACTTTTGATAATATGGATTAAACTGGGACCTAATGGAAATTTATTGAGGCTGTGTAAATTCAATGAAACAGCCTTTAGGCTTTATACATAAAAAGTTTTAGTGTTGCATTCACGCGACGTTCTCTACTCTACTCTTTATCGTTTATTTTATATAGTTTGTACAACCTGTTGTTCTGAAAGCATATTTTTCCATCTACTTCATGTCAATTGAAATAAATCGTTGTAGAAACAGTTAAACTTACATTATACATTTCGTAGATACAAGGGCGATAGAGGGAACTGAATCAACAGTTAAGAAATTTAAAAGCGGGACGCTATATGCTTGTCTTTTAATTTCCATAATCTTTCCATGACAACGAGAAACATCTTAATAGCGACAGCACTTTTTAAAAACCCCTATGCATTACATCCAAATGACTTCCTTTAGCCACTACCCCTTATTTTGATATCTCTTCTGCAGTTTGTTGTTAAATTTTTTTATTTTTCTCTCTACTTTAGGTTAATCGAGATAAACGTTAACAGAAATGGTTTCATTACACATCTAATTGTAGTCATGAAGATGATACAGGAGAAGCGATAGTCAGACTTAAAAAACTAATCACTATATGCTGGCCTTTTTTATTTCTTTTTTGTTATTTACAAAATATTGATCAGCAACACTGCCTTATAGACCTAGGAGTACAATGCACAGAACGTAAAAAACTATAAAAGTGGAGAGGCCGGCCACATCAGTTTAGCTTCTCGAACGTAAGCGATAGCATGGCTCACAGTAAAGGTAATATTACTCGCGCAAAACTTCTCGAATCGTGACCTTGATTGCTACCCCAGCTGCCGAGCCTAGGAATGGTTTATGTTTAGCTTTATCAACGAAAGCGATATATAATACCTTTGCTTACTCACAGTGCGTAACACATACAGTCTGCATAGAAAGTGTCTGCATCTGGTTGTAATTTTAAAGGGAGCAGTATCTAAATAGTACTTACTTTATATTTGTTATATTTATAACCATGGTTCCTATGTTTTCAAAGTTAAGTGGTAAGGTGTTACGTAGTCAAAGTAGGGAAATAATTGCAAATGTCCTCGACTTCATGAAGCAAGAAGCAGAGATGAAGGAAGAAAATATACGTTCATCCGAGTTCCACAAAAGCCTTAAGAGAGTGAAAGAAAGTAGTCAAAGCAACTGGTGTTTCACCGAGTTCCGATTCCAGAGTTCTCAAAGATAAGAGAAAAAAAAAACATATGGATGAAAGAGTAGCATTTGACACACCTGGGAAGAAACATAAGGTCCCTAAACGTAATACAGAAATAGACGATTTCGAATGCGTCATTCGGCGCACGATTCACAATTCCTATGTGGAAGAAAAAACTGTGCTAACAATAAGCAGATTGCTCATCAAGCTGAAAGACAGCAGGAACTTACAAGGTGGTGAAAAAATTATTAAAGATTTAGGGTTCAAGTGGAAGAAACCGAAATCAAATGGAAGAGCTCTAACAGAAAAGCAAAATAAATAAATAAATAAATGAAATAAAAAATAATAAAATAAAATAAAAAATAAAAATAAAAAGTAAATGTTGCCATGATAGCTTAGTCGGTTAGACCAACGGCACGGAAATCCTAAGATCCGTGGTTCAAATCCCGGCTATGGCATTGAATTTTTCAGTCTGATTCTACCTTTCCAAATGAGTATAATTTTATATGTACTTATATCAGCATCAATTTTTAAGGTGGTGCTATAAATTTCAGAAGAATACTATAGTGTATGAAGATGAGTCATACATACACAGCAGTCGTACAGCGTCTAAAAGTTGGAGTGACGATAGCGAATTAGGTTGCAGGTTCCTGTTGCTAAAGGGCAAATACTTATTATCGTTCATGCTGTTGGAAAGATCGGCTTCGTTCCAAATGCCCTTCTTTTACAAGTTGCAAAAACAACAGGAGATTTTCATCAAGAAATGAATACAGAAAAGTACATGAAGTGGATCAACGCCATGTTGAGACCTAATATGCCTGCTGGGTCTGTTCTGGTCATCGACAATGCTTCACAATGCGTCAACACTCAATTGACAAACCACCTACCTCAAATTCCTTGAAAGAAGAAATGAGAGCTTGGTTAGTTAGACATAATATAGCTTTAGATGAAAGCATGAGTAAAACAAAGCTATATAACTTAATTAAAGCCAACAAACAGCTTCAGAAGTCATACATACTTGACCAGATAGTAATACAACATCGCCATAATGTACTTAGACTGTCATCGTATCGCCCAGATCTAAACCCAATCGAATTAATCTGGGCTGATATCAAAAAATGGATGGCATGCAGAAATATCACTTTTAAATTAAAATATGTGGAGCAGTTATAACGCCAGCAATTTGCTGAAATTGGAAGGCCAGAATGGGAAAATGTATGGCGACATGCTGAATAAATTAAGAATCATTCCGAAAAATACGGAATTGCAGAAAATCAAATAGAAATAATTCTCATCCAGGATAATGGTGCAGAAAGTAGTGACTGCAGCGATGACGGCAGCAATGTGAGTGATTCCGCAGAAGAGGAAGGGTTGTTAGATGTGGAAGAAATGGAGGCAATGATTGACATTGTTTTTTATATTAAGCGCTTTTTACAGCGTGGATTTTAATATACTGTATATAACTAAGTTTATCAGCGCAACGCAGTGCATAACCGGTGTGGATATTTGACGATGACTGTCCCACGCACTCCTGCAGCATGCAGACGACCGGTCACCACCTGCTCTGGTAAGCAACTCGCATCATAGCTCTCATTAAGATTTTCACGTGTCTAGAACTGTTGCGACGATTATAATAGCTGTATATCAGAGGTAAACTGTCATAAGTCACATTTTGATTTTTACAGTTGAGAAAAACTAAGGTTTTAAGAGAGCAGTTATTACTTTCCTATTTGTACATTTTCTGTGTGGAGAACAATTCTTATACGTTTAGGGTTACCTGCACAATAGGAAATGATGGCATTGCATCGGTTTTTTATATTTTTTAATTAAAATTTAGTGATATACAATTTTGTGCGCTTGCGATAAACTGATGTATACAATCAAACATACAGGACTTAAACATATTAACTGTCAATATGAATACAAGAAATACCATTTATTGTGATGAAAACTGAATTTTGGATGAGTATTTTTTCATTCGCTTTCTTGGCTACCATCTGGGAACTCGGCTGCAGTTTCTGTTATATGCAGATTCTTGAAGAAATCGTGAAATGTAGGTACTTGGAATCCATTGCAGACATTTCTGGAGATCAGCATTAGCATTCTTCTTTGCGTTGATTGGCATTTACGTATTTCTTACAGAAAGAATTTCAGGAAGCCATAAAGCTGCTCTGTTGTTCCTTGTAAGATACCCCACTTTGAAGTCCTCATCTCTAAAGTTCAGTTTTGTATCTGAGTGTAATTTCTCCCTGCTCATCTTTCTGAACAAGAACGTGTACCACCACCACCACCACCACCACCACCACCGAAATCCTGAAGTTCTTCCTTTTGTTAGCAGAGATGACATGGTGAGCTAAATAACATATTGGAAGTTTTTGTAATCCAGTAGTTCTTTCCTTACAGCCTCGAACAAACTGTTGCCTATCCCATGGGGTAATTGTTTCCATTCTTTCATGTGATTCTTGGATCGCTCAATTATGGAATGGTCACCATCAGCTTCCAAATGTGTGTGATCCCTCAGTAAGAACTTGTGATGAATTGTTTTCAGGCTGTTGCATCTCAGGAGCCAGAAATAAAAGGCCACCACAATGAGATTTCGGTTCTACCAGTGCAGTTATCGCTCTAAATTGCGAGTTCCTCTGCTTGAGAATTAGAAAGTTCAACCAGACAATCGAGATCCACTTGTACAATGCAGAAGAAATCTCACACACTTCGCGACCACCTACAGTTTGTCCCACACCTACAAGTAGTTTTATACGTGCTTGAATTATGTATTGTTAGATTTAGTGTCCCCAATTTTCGCATGTAGGACTGGAAACTTTTCAGGAATGGTGTTGATAAACATTTCTGAAGATCTAGCATTATTATTGTTCTCTTTGAGACTTTGTTCTCCTGAGATCTCTTTTTTTCATTACCCTTTCTTCGTAACGCAGGGCTGCCTGTTCCAGATGCATGTGATAAATCGTTTGTATTAAGTGCCTGCCTTCTTGATTGTTTGACTCTCAATTTTACCATAAACATATCACAAGTATTATTCACTGGTTGCTTGGATGAGAGATTAAATTCGTTATTAAAAACTTCTTCATAAAGTAATTTTTTGCTACCTCTCTGGCAGTTGCTTTTTTTTTAATTTTTTAATTTTATTTTTTTTTATCCAGAGTTCAACATATAAACATATGTTCGATAGTTGAGTTAACTTCGAGATACAATCCCGTTGTGCGCTCACGACTATAGTGGCTTTCAATAGTAGGGAAGGATGCAATGTCCTGACGTACGCTTTATCTGATCTCTTATGGATGCTTATTGGGCTGCGGATGATGTCCTCTTACGTCAGGAATAATGAATTCACCACTGCTTTTTTCTGTATAGTTGTTTTCGCAAATACATCGGAAATACAATTTTTTCAAGAAAAATGTTTTGCAAACAGAATGGTCACCGTATTAATTTCGAAGGAGTACTCCCAAGTGTTCAATCTCTTCCCACTATTCACCGGCTGCACTTTTGGCATATTCAAATATGAAGCGCCTTTTCAGATTAATATCACTGTCTTCATTCCAAAATAGCTTGTGAATGTCTATTCTATGCTGCGCACTGAAATTTTTCTACATGTAGGTTTACATGGGTCTTTTATCTGTTTACCTGTAACCACCTTTCTTTCTTTTTTTCTTTACCTTTCGGATGTTGCATTTCCACCGTGATGAATCTCGTGGTTGTTTACAACTCTGTCGTTTTGTATGTCCAGTTATATTCCCTGCAGTTTCAGTTTCAAATTTACTAGACGCTTCCGGTGAATAGGTAGGATCGGTTTCAAAGATAGCCAGATCACTTAGTAAGTCGCACAACAATTTCCTGAAATTAATGTGCTAGGAGATAAGTCATAAGGTAATTAAAATATGCTTTGAATTATGCAAGCTTAAAAACAATAGTTTTCCTAATCATAAATTATATTGATGATAATGTTATAATAACAAATAATGACTTACTATGTCGCCGATAGATACCACTTCAGCTGATGCAAGCTCGTATACTGCAGTACTTCTGTCCCCATACGAGTATACAGTAAGAGGGCGACACTGAACATTTTTAGAAAATAAAACAATTAGTTTTAAAGAGTTTTAATGATTTTATTGTTTTTCAAAATATTCCCATTTAACATCAATACATTTTAGCATTCGACGAAACTAGTCCTTAAAGCAATGACGCCACTCTTCCCGAGGCACTTCAGAAACCAGATGTTTATAATGTTCCACTGCTTCATCTGATGGCGAAAAAGTGATACCACGCATTTTGGCTTTAATTTTTGGAAACAAATCACAGGGTACTAGGTTAGGGCTGTATGGTGAAGCGTCCGTGGTGCTGAACTTTAGGGTATCCAGATACTCAGTTGTTAGTTTTGCTGCATGCGACGATGTGTTGTCATGATGTAACATTTTCCCTTTTGGTCATTTTTCACGAAATTTTAAAAAAGGTTGCCGTAAACAGACATCTGTGTGCCAGTCGGCAGTAACGGTACGTCTATCTTATGCTATAGTTGCAATATGGCCCGCTTTAGAAAAATTTAGCAACCACCTTCTTACCAGCACTGCGAATTTGTCGGACTTTTGTAGGCTTAGGTTCTGTTCAAAGACTCATTGAGCCGATTGGCTTTTCTTTTCAGGATCAAAACAATAAACCCAAGATTCATCACCAGTAACGATATTCCAAACCAAATTTGAAGTGCCGCCTTGGAATTTTTCGATAGCTTTTCTGCACAAATCAAAGCGTTGTTTTTGATCGGGAGTCAGTTTATGTGGAATTCATTGACAACAAAGTGTTCTCACGTCTTAACTGTTGTAAAATGTTTTGGATTTGACTCGTACCAGTGTCCAATGTCTCCCGAATAAATTCATAAGATGCCCTTCGATCTTCAAGCATTGCTAACAGCAGCAATATTTTCATCAGTAACGGCAGTTCTTGGGCGTCCTTCACGAAATTCAACACTAAGAAAAACCCGATCTCTCTTGAATTCACAGTACCAATTATAAGTTGTTGCCTTGGCTTCTTTGCCAAAAGCATTTCTAGGCCGATCTTCACATTGTTTAGGCGTTAATGACTATTTAAAATCATAGACCAGAAATGTTCTCTTGGTCATATTCACCTTTGGGTGAACATAAAATCTTTAAATCGTGATAATTAACTATCAGAGTAAATCGAACAAACTGCACTGCAATCAACTCGCAAAACATATGAAAGTAGCTGTGAAATATGAACAAATTTCATTTGTTTTTAGAAACGGGCATTCTAAAATTTTTCAGCCCTCGTAAAACCTGCCTAAAGCGGAACGCGGTCATTCCGGTGTTTTCTTTTTTCTTTGTTGTTTTTTTTTTTTCGTTTTCGCAGGTTTCCGTCTTACAAAGGGTTTTATTTTAATAAAGCAAAGCACAAAAATGTGATCACATAGATTTACAATGGAATAATTTGAAATATAAGTCTGTACATAAAAATAGGTTCAAATATACTATTTGCTGCATTTTCAACTTTCATATAATAATTGCAGTTTCTCTGCTAGTTTCTCTGGTTCCACACAACTTGTGTAAACTTAAATCTCGCATACGCGGTTCTTAAAACTTCGTACAAGTACAGTCGAGCTAAAAATTAATGATTATCACTATAACAGTTTAGCACGCAGTTATGTACAGAATGAGCCAAAAAAACTCCGAACTGACTACACGGTGTTTTTCTTGTACGCGTCCTCGGCGCTCGTTGCCGTCTGCTGCTATCTTAGAAAGGCATTTTTAAAACTACTTTTAAAGGCTTTACTTACCAATTTTATGAAATGAGATGCTGAAACTGGCCATTGTCTTAGTCGATACATTTTTGGCACCTCTTTAGGAAACTATCCATCACTCGCCGTAGTTCACGTTGAGAAATGCTGACAATTTCCTGGCGGATATTTTGTTTTAATTCTTCCAGGGTGTGTGGGTTTGTATTACGCTATAATAATCCGTCTTAGTCAGGCTACCTATGCAAAAGGTTCCAGATAATCATTCCATTTCCGCGATAGGCAGTTTTCCGGATTAGAGTGTTATTTAACAGAAGAAAGCTCCGTCCCGAGATTTATTTTCTGTTTGTCCAGGTTTCCGGTATATAAGGTGTCCGATTTAAGCAGATCTTACTGTATTAGGATCCTCTCCATTTGACACAGATTAAAACAAGATGAGATAAATAGCATTTCAAATTATGATGACGGTTAGATGATAATTGACTACATACAACTACATCGCCGACAGGAACCACTTCGGCTTACTGAAAGTTTGTATACTGCAATATTTTCGTCCTCACATCAGGATTGTTCTCGTTTGGCGCAAACTATAAATAAAATTATTTTCAGAGTACTTCAATTTGGCCAAGAAACAATGCCTAACTACTGCTTGGTTAATTTTCTACAACACTAGTTAACAAGGTTTTTGCCACATAGGTGAAAATGGGCATATTAAGTCAAGTTTAAGAGCGCTTAATGAACATGAACATAAAACTGCTCCATCACCCTCCATTTTCTTGTAAATCATTAAAATGTATTTAAAAACACTAAAAATTGGCAAAAATCTAAGTAACTGAACCATGGGCCAATAAATGCTCCAGATGTTCTCTAAACCAGCTTTCACAAATAGATCTTATCTTTTCCAATGTTTAGAATTCATACCTAATAACAATACCAACGTAGTTTACAGTATGTTTGGCTTGCTAAGGAGAGAGGGATGAGTGATTTATCGCTTTAGTGTTCTAAGCGCCAGACCAGCAGGAAATGACACAGTTTATGGAGTATCACATTCAAATTTTGTCTTGCTTGTGAAAAGTTGCTTTTGTCGTCTGTAATTTCATTTTCTCTGCAATGAAGACATTTCGTCATGCTTGTGCAAATTCGCCGAACAATTTCTGTTACGTGTGTGGACAGTTTACTATAAAAAAAAGTCGCCGAACTTTGGTAGAAACTTTGAAACGAACATATTTCAGTTACTTTGGCTGTCATGTTGGAGATGAAGACAAAGAGTGGGCTCCTCATGTGTGATGCATAAGGTGTTATTCCAATAGTATTAAGTGGATGAGTGATGAAAAAACTCGCACTATGCCTTTTGTAGTGCCAATGGTCTGGTGCGAACCAACTAGCCATGTAGAAGACTGTTATTTCTGCCTAACAAAATTTGGGGGGGACTTAAAAAAAACAAAGTTCAAAATTGAGTACCTTAATGTTCCATCCGCAATAAAACCTGTTCCAAATGGGTCTGAGCTCCCAGTTCCCGGCCCACATTCACATTTAGAAGAAACTGCTTCAGGAAGTGAGCAAGTTCATGAGCCCATCCCGTCCACTTTCTTTGGTGCAGAATACTGCCCAGAACCTGAAAACAAATCTCTCCTGATCAATCAGTTCAGGCTAAACGGTTTAGTGAGGGGTATGAATCTCACGAAACTGCGGTCTGAGGTGCTGGTATCACGACTGCAACAATGGAATTTACTAGCTCCCAATACCAGAATTTCAGCTTTCAGAAAGAGGCATGAACAGTTTTCCAGTTGCTATGAAAAACTCCCTTTGTGTATTCACAGATATGGATGGTTTAATGAATGAGTTGGATTCAACACATCCCAGAAGAATGGAGGTTGTTTATTGACTCTTCTAAGCTAAGCCTCAAATCAGTGTTGCTCAACAACGGGAATACTAAACCATCAATATGAGTGGCACATTCAGTAGAAATGAAGGAAACATACGAATGTATGACCGCTCGGTTAGATACGATACATTGCAGCAAGTACGGCTGGCAAATATGTGAAGATTTGAAGGTCATTTCCATTTTATTAGGACTAGGAGGATTTACAAAGTACTGTTGTTTTCTATGCTTGTGGGATAGTAGGGATACTGGATCACACTGCAGTGTGAAAGAGTTGCCTCTAAGAGAAGCTCATATGCCGGAACAGCACAATGTCGGATTTGTTCCATTAGTAAACCCAAATAAAGCCTTCCTATCTCCTCTGCATATAAAGTCGTCCTCCGTGGTCTAGGGGATACCATGCTAGCCTCTAGTTCCCGGGATCGCGGGTTCAAATCCGGCGGAGGGCGAGGGATTTTTTCGGGCGTAAAAATCCTTAGCATGGCTTCCTTCGGAAGGGAAGGGAAGTGAAGCCTGTGGTCGCATGGTGTGGATTTACGGCACATAAAAGAACCTCAAGCCTGATAGAGGCCTCTGAGCAAAATGTTTGGTCTTTCACGCCCTATATAGAATGGGACGCTAAGGACCATAGTAGTTAAAGAGCGTTCATAAATAAAACTCAATTCAATTCTGCATATAAAATTAGGCCTAATGAACTTCGTTAAGGCCATGTACAAAAATGGAGAAGCATTTGTTTACCCCATAAGTCAGTTTACAAAACTCAGTGATGCAAAAGTAAAAGGAGGATTATTGATTGATCCCCAAATTCGGAGGCTGTTAAAGGATAAGAATTTTGAAAGAACGTTAGGTGCTATGGAATCAGTAACCTGGAAAGCTTTTGGTGAAGTAGTGAAAGAATTCCTAGGAAATAATGAATCAGAAAATTACTGACAGATAGTTCAAGAACTTCTGGACGGCTACCAAAAGCTGGGATATAGCATGTCCCTCAAAATGCAATTTTTCTATTCACATCCGGATTTTTCCCCCGAGAGCTTTGGAGGTGTGAGTGACGAACACGGTGAAAGACTTCCATCAGGATATTCAGAAGATACAGCACAGGTACATACCAGGATAGGTGGGATCCCCGTATGATGAGCGACTACTAGTAGAGAAGTGACACATACTACAAAAGAAACAAATAACAAACATAACTCTCGTAAGGTATATTTTATTATATCTGCATGTTTCAGCAGTTGACTGTTGCAGGGTTTGTTTTTGTTTAATTTTGATGCTATTTTACTTGGTTCTTGGAGACGTTTTCAAGTTTCTCAGTGAGTTAAAAACAACTTCTAAAAATGAAGTAAAATCTAAGCATTTTATTTAAGAAATAGAAAGGTAGGCCAGTTGTAACAGATGTATTAGTTTATTTTACTGTGTGTAATCTTATATGTAAAATTAAAGCATTTTATGTACAGAGTAGTTTTAAACGAATATTAATGACATTAAAATCATATATTAACAAAGTGAAATATTTTGTCGCTTTTGTAAGAATCCGCCTCAATTCTATCAAAAAACGCTACGTGTTACGAAGTCATTACTGTCATTTTCGCATTCAGAAGGTTTAATTTAATTGAAGTGACTTCTTTTTGTTCATGTGGCAGACAAAAAGTTGAAATTTGTTGACGGGTGTAACCTGATAGATCGGACTGAT
Source organism: Deroplatys truncata (assembly GCA_030765065.1). Classification (NCBI taxonomy): domain Eukaryota; kingdom Metazoa; phylum Arthropoda; class Insecta; order Mantodea; family Mantidae; genus Deroplatys; species Deroplatys truncata. The sequence goes on from CM060990.1 coordinate 379,697,885, forward strand.
TGTTGATAAGGTAGTCACTGCTTGCAACCTCTTTCACCGCCTGAATTATAATTAAAATAAATCGCCACCATTTCAAAGCTGTTTTATTCACTAATTCGTGCTTATAGAAAGCGTCCATAATGTTCGTGTTTATATTGTAGTAGTTAATATAAAGTAAACTCGTTTTTCATAAAACACGTACATTGTTTTCATTTTGCGACGTGCATTTTTATTCTGTTAATACCCGTAGCATTCGAAAACCTCTTGATGTCATATTGGAAAACTTAAACGTGTCCTATTGTCTTCGCTCGCCACTGTAAAATTGAAGGAGCTACGCATTAGGCCTCATTCATACATGCGCTTCCATGTTGAACGATAAAGATTGATACGACGCGGCAGAATTTTTAGTGGTCTGTTTATGCATTCGACGTTTAGCGCTGTCTACTATAGGGAAATCAGTTCTACCTGCCTGTTTCCACATTTGTTTCGACAGCTAGTATGAATCCCTGTATTTTCTACTAATGTTACAAACTCTCCTGCTTCAACGGATTACCCTCCTTTTAGGACTTGAATCTTCAAGGACTTATAAGCCAATGCCTTGGGTAGGTAGCCTATAGAGGCGCAAGCAAACTTTGGATCATAGCATATCCAGGATGGGTGATCAGCCCAATTCCTGTTATGGCGGTGAAGACGAAGGAAGTGAATTGTAGTGATGGAAAGGTTTTAACTCGAAAGAAAGAACGGCGGGGACAAAGACGGCGTAGGAGTGTACATCCAATAAACTGTACAGTTTTGTGGGCAGTGCATTTAGGAACCACTTTGGGAAATTCTTTCTTCTTGTCACGATCCTTGTAATTTTCTGACGCAACATCCCAAATTGAACTAATACGAATTTCTTTTATAAAATGTTCAATATCCATACTTAATAAAAGTCTTAACGAAAATCAGATCACTCTTGCAACGTACAAACCACACTGAAAAGTCAAAACTACAGCTCTGGATTGGCAGCATTGACTCAACTGTCTCGCTCACAATGCGACAACGCGACGTGCATCAACGGTCCCATATACACCCCGGTATATTGAGGTTATGCGATTGGCGCATGTGTCGTGCGAACTGAAAGACCATGTGACATGTTTTTGAGGTTGCACGACATAAAATATTGTGCTGCTGTCGCAGCTCATGGTATAAATCACCAACTGGTGGCTCTTTGAGTAAAATGGAGAGTGTAAACCTGCTCGTTGCTCCCGCTGAATCAAGCACTATGCACTGTGTGACGTAAAACTGCGCGGAAAGCAGGAACAGATAATTCGTTCAGTACACTGGCGATATGCATCATTTTGCGTTTCAAATACGTAATCTACCCTTCATAGGTTAATGTACCTATTGTACTCGTAGGTTCATGATTGGTAAAATAATTGCTCTATTATAATGTTTCTTACATTATTATTTATATTTCTAATATGAACATATACTTATTTTCATAGGTTTGTTAGTTGTAACATAAACAATTGCAAAAATTGACAGTTGTAGTATTAACATAATAAAACAACAAGCACTTAGCTTGGTCAATACCATTGTAATCGCATTGTAACGCTAACAATATGAGAGATAATTTGTAACGAAAACCTTTCAATTTACCAATAGCAGTGAATATGAACAGCCCTCTTGGCAATTAATTGATATCTAACACAATTCAAGCAAACTACAACGTACTTAATAGTAATTGAAGCATTGCAAAGGAACGAGAGACCCACCGCTGCTGTCAGAAGCCCGTCTCTTAATTGATATCGTGCGTTTACCCACTGCAGTGCACGGAAATCAGAATGGTTGCATGCCAGTTAATTAAAATACGTAGCTCATGTTGGACAACTTTTAGCATAGCCTCCTCTGCGGAGTGGTGGTAGCGTGTTTGCCTCCGAGTTCGAATCTCGGTTAAAATGAGTTTTATTTATGGACGCTCTATAACTGCTGTGGCCCTTAGCGTCCCACTCTATATTGGGCGTGAAAGACAATCTCGGTTAGGATGGGTTACCAGGATAAGGTTTTGAGAGCTTGGTCAGCCGTCACGGCAGAAGGTCGTGTTTACGTCTCTCTCTCTCTCTCTCTCTCTCTCTCTGTGTGTGTGTGTTCGTACTCAGTTTTCGAAGGAACTTCATTACGTTTTCGGTGTTTATCTCTACGTTTGCGTGTGTTCACGTCAATTACTGTTTTTGCTTACACTCGTGAGTGTATTTATCGTACCAGTGCCTTGTGCCGCTCTCATGCCGGAACGTAATACCGGCGAGCTTCTTCGCTCGGCTATTGATTTAGCTTAAGCTAACGTTGATCAGGACCATGTGTCTGTTCATCAACCTGCTCCGACTGTATTACGCCAGCCCGTCTTAACACGTTCCTCATCGCCGAGTTTGTCTACAACTGTTACCTCTGCACCAATTGCTTCCGTGCCACCGGTGTGTCCCACTGTACTTCAGTCTTCTCCAATGGGTGTTGTGACTGCCCATTCTGCCGCATCTTCCGATGATATCCATATGGAGGACTGCCCCATCTGACGGGCTCTGTGCAGCACGCCTGCCCACCTGGTGCGCTCTGCTCCACCCTCTTCACCACCGGCGGGACAACATAAACGTCTTTGTGTAGCAGCACCTTCACAAACGTCAAATGCTCCTCGTTATGCCATTCCTACGCATAATCGTTTTCAGGCTTTGGAACATGACACCACGTCGGAAAATACTACTCCGGCTGCTTCTACTTCTAAGGAGCGCATTCCACCAATCTGTCTACGTGATGTACATAATTATCAATTACTTTTACATGGCATTAAGCAACATGTTACGTCTGAGTTTCATACTGAGTTACGCGGGTCTATTGTTAAGTTGTATTCTTCTTCCTCTTCTGATTTTCGCAATCTCACTCACTATTTCACCAGCATTAAGCAGCAATATTTTACCTATAGGAACCCAGCGAATAAGCTTTTTTCTGTGATTATTCGCAATATACCTTGCTCTCTCGGTGATCAGGAACTCTATGATGAACTGTGTGCTCAGCAGTATCCTGTGCACAAGGTTACTCGCTTATTCAACAGGGCTAAACAACCTATTCCTCTTTGTGCCGTCGAGTTATTGAACGATGATTCGGGCAGAGGTATTCTCAATCTTACCCGTTTACTCTACAGTGGTGACCGTGGAACCTCGTCGCCGCAATGCAGACTTACCGCAGTGTACACGATGTCAAAACTATGGTCACACCAAAAACTATTGCCAGCTAGGGCCCCGCTGTGTTCGCTGTCTGGGTGACCATCTTTACTCCCAGTGCGCTAAACCTACTACCACACCGGCACAGTGCGTTAATTGCCATCAGGATCACCCGGCAAATTATCGTGGCTGTCCTCATTCTTTGAAGCTCAAGCAACGTGCCACTCAGGGGACTCTTCCGCCCCAAAGTCCGCAGCAGCCAGCTCCGTCAGAGGTGCCTCGGCAGCCTCTACCTCACAGCATCAACTCCGTACGTCTCCTCAGCAGCAGCTGCAGCAGCAACCGTCATCGCTACCTGCCGACCAGGCATCATCTCGTCCTTCAGTTCGCAGATCGTTTTCTGACGTTCTGCGTTCTCCTTCTCGCTCGAACGCCTCTGTGCCTGCTGCAGAACCCTCCGGTGATTCACCTTCTTGGGCCTGGTTTACTGATCTGTTCACCCAACTATTTGCTGTCCTTCGTACTTTTATTCTACCCTATTTGCCACAACTTCTGACCCTTGTCCAGACATACGCGACAAGTTTTAGCACCGATGGCACTCCCTAATCGCCGCTCTCATAATAGTCTCACTCTCCACAACTGGAACGCTAATGGCCGTCGCAGTAAACGAGCTTCATTTCTCTCTTTCCTCACCATGCATAACGTCGACGTCGCCTGTATCACGGAAACTCGCTTTCTTCCCCATGCACACTTTACTCTTCCTGGTTATCATGTGTATCGGCGCGATCGGGCATCTTTAACGGCCTCACGGGGTGTTGCCCTTGTGAGACGTCGTCTCCACCACAGTGCCATCTTTCTGCCTGATTCCCCGGCATTAGAAGTTGTTGGTATTAAACTTCATTCTCCTGATGGCAACGATCTGGTCCTCAGTGCCTATAAACCTCCTAATTTTAACCTCAACATCCCTTTTCTTTCCTTGCTTTTTCCCGATCGTGGTCGCACTCTTCTATTAGGCGATCTCAACAGTAAGCATACCTCCTGGGGGTGCCGAGTTACTAACCCCAATGGCCGTCGTCTTCAACAGTTTCTCAGCAGTTCTCTCTGCAATATTCTGGCTCCCTCTAATCCCACTTATTATTCTAGCAATCCCAGGGTGTCTCCGGATATTCTTGTCATTGGTATTTCTAGAAATCTGGGTTTGCCACTTTATATGAACTCTGTCCGAGCTGGATTCTGATCACTGCCCAGTTTTGGCTACTTTCTCCCTTGCTCTAGACTTCATTTCTTCGCCACCACGGCTCATTAACGGCTACGTGCACTGGGATGATTTTCAAGAACGGCTGGATGCGGCTCTGGCAACCTCCTATCATATTGTCGCTCCGGGAGATATTGATGCAGCGATTCACCATTTTACTGATGCCATTTGTTCGTGTGTACGCTCTTCGACGGTTTCTTCTCAACGTCACTTTCCCTCTCAATTACCCGCCTTTCTTATTTCCCTCATTCACATGAAGAATCACATACGACGTCGCTGGCAACGGGAACGGCCACCCTGGCTCCGCCGAAGATTAAATGGGCTTATACGCCGTGTGAAATTGGAACTTGAACACCACCGCTTCCAAACCTTTCAACGCCACCTAGCCGCTCTATCTCCAGATGACCACATGTTATGGCAAACGACTCGTCGTATTCTTCAGAAGCCCACCGTTGTTTCTAGCCTTCATCATCACAATACACTTGTTACGTCTACTTCTGATAAATGTGAGGTTCTGGCTTCTCATTTCGAGCAAACCTTTACTCCTCATCCTAGTCTTGATGTTCCTACTTCCCAATCTCTTCGTGGTGAACTTCATGCTTTTCAATCGCAATCCACTGTTCCTGTCCGAATGTCTTTTACCAGCCCTGGGAGTTGTCGCATTTCATCTCCCGTCTTCCAAATAAAAAATCTCCCGGACATGATCTGATTCCCAACGTCGTATTGAAGAAAGTCACCAAAAAGGCTCTGGCTTACCTTTCTTCCATTATGCACGGTGCCTTACGTCTTGGCTATTTTCCCGCCTCTTGGAAACTGGCTCACATTGTTGTTTTTCCTAAACCCAATAAGCCCCGGCATTTGCCGTCCAGTTACCGTCCGATTAGTCTACTACCCACCCTTTCCAAGCTCTTTGAGGTTATTCATCGTCGTTTGTCTCAGTTTGTCTTCCAGAACAATGTTATCCCGCCGTTTCAGTTTGGTTTTCGACCACGTCACTCTGCTACACACCAACTACTTCGGTTCACTCAAGCCGTTGTTCATGGATTTGAGAATCGACAATATACACCGACCGTGTTCTTGGATGTCGCCCAGGCTTTTGGTACAGTGTGGCATGAAGGTCTTCTGCTCAAACTATATCGTATAGGTCTCAGCCAGTAGTTGTTAGACGTTGTTACTAGTTTTCTCTCGGATCGACAGTTCGTCGTCCGTGTGGGTGGCAAATGCTCCTCACCGATATCTCTTCATGCTGGTGTCCCTCAGGGTTCCATCTTGGCTCACCTTCTGTTTAGTGTTTACACTTCGGATCTTCCGGATCTCGAGCTTCGGACGTGGCGTTATATGCCGACGACACAGTTCTTTACTACTCCCATCACGATCTTCCTACTGCTGTTGCTGCTCTGCAGGATTCCCTGACCTCTCTTATTCACTGGTGCTCTACCTGGCGCATTTCACTGAACCCCCACAAGACTGAGGCGAAAATTTTCTCTCTTCGTACCATTCGTTCACCTCCGTCCTTATATATCTATAACACCTGTATTTCTTGGTTACCTTCTCCTGTTCCAGTCAAGTATCTTGGAGTGTTATTCGACACCACCCTCACCTGGCGCCCACATATCAATCGTACTGTTAACCTTGCTTCAGCCAGGCTTTCTCAGCTCTATCCGCTACTTAACAGACGTACCTCTCTTGGACTTGATTCCTGTCTCTTGTTATACCGTTCCCTCATTCGCCCTGTCCTGACATACGCTGCTCCTGTCTGGGGTGGAGCTTGCAAATCCCACCTACATCGTTTGCAAGTGGTTCAGAACAAGGTGCTGCGGCTCGCTACTAATGCTCCCTGGTTCGTGCGCAACCATCAACTACACCAAGAATTCGGCCTTCTCCCTCTACAGCAGTTCATCCGCCTCACCGCACGCCGTTTCTTCTTCCGCCTACAGGAGGTTCCTGGAGCTGTGGAGTATCGTCTAGGCGTCAGAACGCGCCGGCCAACGCGCCTCAGAAAACGCCTTCAAGATCTTTTACTCAGTTCCACCTCAACCTCCGAAGACTCTGATCTTTAGTCTGATACAGACTGTTCCGTTGTGCTGTTGCATAGTATCTGTGATTTATTGTGCTATTTTCACTTTTATTCGACATCTTGTAGTTATGTTCGAGGAGCTACGTTGATGTAGCCAACCTCTACGCCTTTATAGCTGTTCTTTTCTATGTATTGTTCACCCAGGTCTGTAAAGCATTGTTGCTTATCGATCTTTTAACAAAAAAAAAAGGATAAGGTTTTCTTTTTTTTTAATCCTGAGAAAGTGAATTTCGGGTAACTTTAAGCTCTGGGCACATTTGAACATCATTCCCCGCATTTCATTCATCGTGCGATATGACCTTCCAGGTTAAAGAACGTAAGTTCTAGCACGAAGCACACAATTCTTCCAGAAGTACGATACTGTAAGAGGACTTGCAACAACATTCCTCTAATAAATGCGGGGGTATACATAAGGTAACCATATTTTTTTGAAACAAGAATACGGGTCATTTTAAATTTTTCTCAATGAAACATGGTACAAAAGAGAATGCGTGAAGTTGTTTCGTCATAAATACGAAGGTTTCAAAACTAATGATAAATAAATAAATAAAGTGTAACTTAAATTTGTAATAGCTCTGAATTCACTCCAGCCAAACAATCCCTTAGAATTGTTAGTGCAGGAATCATTCTTCATTGATATTTTGCAAATTTTGGTTCAAAAATACATTGGATAAGTTGAGAAGTACAGTCCATTGATCTGAAAGATTGGTTGTGGTGGACAGTATGGTAAGCGACCGCTTCTTCAAACGCTTCATATCATTATACCCAAGACTTTCACTTTTAAAAAAATTAGTCAATACGGTGTTAGAAGAAGCACTTAGCACGCACCATTCTTTTATGTCTTTCATTGTTTATATGTTGTGATATATCCGATTGCCCTCCATGGCTTATACTGAAAGTAGATGCACGCTTATTGCATCGAACATCTAAGTCAGAAATTGTTTTTTAATGTATGCATATTCCTTTTGTAGGTCAGTATTAAAAACTCACTTCCTTTTCGGCGGTGGCGTATTATAATTTCAAGTGTTTTAGCACTCGCAATTTATAAAAATTTATTTCACAAATGCAAAACACGGTACTGTCATCTACCAAAGTAACAACTGTAATGAATTTCTTTTGATAAAAGCAGTAATGAAATACAGATTAAAAATTGGATATATAAAAAGTGTATGATATTAAAGGGATGTCTGGATATTATCATATGGACAATATAGTGTCAGTGTATAGCAAAGTTGTGGTTGTTTTAGAATCCTCACATATGTTAAATGGAGAATATGGTTAATAATGGCCCATGCGTATATGGTTAGCTTGTGAAATCTAACCGATCGAGAAGGCTCCACGGTAAAGTGTGAGGCTCGCATTCGGGAGGTCTCCGGTTAGTTTCCGTAGGCTGGGATGGTTTGTCATCTATCACGACTTCTTTTCCATAATTTTCCTTTCATACCGTTTCCTTCTCTTTCGGATGTGCTTCAAGGTTTCGTGAGGACACATGACATGGATGCTTGCTTAAAGTAACTTGACACGTGGACACTAGAGGGCTGCTTGATTGACGGATCGCTCGTCGCCCTCTCTAAACAGCTATATACTTTCGCGCATCTCTGTGGTTTGTCTTATGAGGCCTGTTGACTCCTGTGGTTCCTTCACCTCATCCCTTCCTACTGACGGGTGGTAGATGTAATAGATCTGTGTAGATCGCCGTGTGCGAGGTGTCCTCCGTTGTATAGCCTATACCTTATCTTGTACAACCCGTGTGTGTTTTAGAAACCTCATTATGTGTGATAGGTTGTTGTATGAGCGGGATTGCGTTTCCTTCTTGGTATGAGATGCGTCCGCCAACACAACGTAATGCAGACTGTAAACGGAATGCGAAGACTGCCAGAGACTAAATAGATTGTGACTGGTCCTCGACTGATAATTCTGAAAGTCAGAGTATAGATCTTATTTGATAAGTTATTTTCCAGACATCATGGTATTTAAGAATATTTGTTCTTTTGTAGATATGCATACCATGTAAGTTACAGCAAATTGGCTAGCTAATACGATTTTATACCGTAGCGGCATGTTACCATGGTAGCTGAACTGTTTAGAGCAACCGGAACAAAACCGAAAGATCCGTGGCTCAAATCCCGGTTATGGCATTGCATTTTTCAATCTTCTCATTCTACTTTTCCAGCATTGTCTTACATACGGCTTGTATGGAAGAACAAATAATTCAATTTGCTAGCTTATGTCTGAAAAGTTTGCTCTCAATCTTACACTTCTGGTTACGTCACAGCCCATGACAGCATCTCCCCAACGAACCACTTCGAGGCTCAGGATTGACTGCAGCGTTATTGCGATTGGTCTGTATGAAAGACTGAACATGACAGCTCGCTCAGTATCCAGACATTAGGCGCAGAGTGAGTAGTGGAACCGATTACTGGATCAAAGTTCTTTTCTTCGGTAGAGAAATGACGTCATGTGTGGTGCTTTTGGAGCTTTTCCTATTGACGCCCTCCCCTTTGGTAGCTGGTAAGCTACCTTGCCTCAACCATGAAGGAATACGTATCTGTGTTTAAGTAAATGCATATTTTTGGGCGACCGACTTTTCTACCAAAGTGATATTGCTGAAATGGTGGGACTTCATATGCACAGTACTGGAGACAATCTTGTTACAAATTGAAATGACAGCATGAACAAGCGTATGGCATTTATATTGACAACCACACACGCGTCAACCACTCTTTTGGATGCTAAAACTCCATTTTGTAACAAGAATTACTCCATTGTTAGGAATATAAGTCCACCAGCCTTTGACTGTCAAAACGCGATTAGATTATGAATAGTTTTGAAGGATCTCCCTCTCTCTCTCCCTCCCTCTCTCTCTCCCTTTGTAAAACCAATTTGTTTTCAGAAATAATCCTAATTTTTGAGTTGTATTATTATCTCGCAACTCCGCTCGCTATGCTAAATGCCTCTCTCTCTCTCTCTCTCTCTCTCTCTCTCTCTCTCTTTCTCTGACTCTTGATGCTTTCTTTCCTCTGCTGTCTTTCTATGTGTGTGTGTGTGTGTGTTTGTATTTATAAACATAAATAAACATGTATATTCAGTCAGGGTTCCTGAGAAATAAGAAATTCATTTAGGAGGTAGGCGGTGCAGCGACCATGTGCCTGCCTTGGACTAGAGTTACGAGCCTTGAGAGTGACAATCCGCTCAGGTTGCGAACCCTTAGATTGCAGCCATTATTTGGCAAAACACAAATGTGTATTTGAGGTACAAACCACAACAAATTAATGCTTATTAGCATTTAAAATTAACTCATAGTTATTCGATTTCACCACATTTGTAAGGAATTGTGTATGAACTTTATATCACCAAGTTGTATTAATTTATTTTTTACTTGCTCTACAACGTACATAGAAGGTAGAGAAGGTATCGCATTCCACCCAAAAATTCGATGTCTAGATTTTCGCTCGGTATACATATTTCAGGCCCTCTGAATGTTCAGTATCTTCTAAAGATGCGACACAAGGGTTTTCAAGAAAATTCTCCAACGCAAAACTACCCGTTACATGAAACATTTTTGATTTTCTATTGACACATTTGTAATCAGGTTTCTTTGTGCATTTTCCACAAACTTGGAAGTAGTTTTATTACACTTGCAGAATTTAAGAACTTGACATTTATGGTATTTCTGTGTTATATCGTCTTCATTTTCATAATCGTCTGTAGTCCTACAAAGTGAGCGACTCTTCACATGGAGTGTAGTTCCTCTGCAAGTTGCTGAATAAAACTTCTTCTTTCGATCTTTTTACAGTAACATCCCTGAATACTACATAAGCATTTATTCCTGCCAGGTTAAGAATATTGTATGAGTGTACTGGTGAAGTAGGAGTTGTAGTTCCACTGTTGGGGAGCCAAAACTTGAAGTAGTTGCAACCATGTACGATACAAACTTTCCGGTGGCCTTTGCCCCGAGTTCACTTTTTTGGTGCCCTTTTCCCCCTCCAAGTTTAAAAATCAACTTTGTATTTTTAATGTTTATTTATATATATATATATGCCTCGGTTGCGTCAGTAATAATTTCTAGAAACATGTGTCTCTTAGCAGGGGTGGTGTGGCTAAAGAATGAAGGCTTACACAAATTATTATTTTTACTTCACTCCTTTTCATTAATCTTTCACACGATTAAATAACACTTCACTGATATATCATACTGTAGATCTGTGAGATTATTTATTTATTGCAACTTTTACCACACAAACTTTATTTTATTCTCACCGTAATGAAGTTTTATGTCTCACACTTAACCTGTACCGTATCAAAGTGCTCAGGAATGCTGTCTAGTAGTGTCCGGCGTTTACCGCTTATATTTGTAAATTTCTGTATTTCAAGTCTCTGATTGGCTAATTTTACTCCAATAGATTACTTTTATTTAACTTTTAGCCTTTCTAGTTGTTGACTGGCTATTTATAAAAATGTTTTAAATATTACATTATTGTTCCAGGATTATTAGTAGCATTATTAAACTTTCCAATTCATTATTGCCTCAAGGTTACCTCATTGTTAGCAACTTTCGGCTTCTATTCTCACAGCTCCTGCATTTTAAATTACTTAATACATTTACATACACTTTATATATTACATTATACACATATTGCTCTAAGACGGGCTGTTATTTTATTTTATATTATATAATTAAACTGATATCAATTAAGTGTTAAAAATACTGCCTCACTGGCAATCTCCTTGAGGAGGCCTTGATTGAATATTGTCTACTTTATAATATTTAACTATAATGTTATCCGTATTTATTTTATTTTTTAATAACATATGTAGTATTCACCGATCAATGAGACGCTTCTGAATTCTGAATACTTTATTCGTAATATTTTATTGAAAGAAATAAGAGCTATGAAACTTAATCATTAATTATCAGTGAAAAAAATTGTCTAGACTAGGGTTTTTCCACAGTTTGTGATGGAAATTCTACGAGCTAAAAGGTATTTACATTGACTGTCTGCGGGTTTTTCAGAGCACTTAGGAAAACAATTACTGACATTGTCCGCTAATGTATGTATACAGATCCGTGATGCAATCTTAAAGTCTATTAATATGGTGAAAGCGTCTAACGTTGTCAGCTAATGGATATTTCCGTGAAGTAGGTTGCAGGATTTTCATTACATAGTGGACTGTTATCGTGAGCGTGCTACTTATACACAAGCCACCACTTGCGTTCGAGTCAATTCATATACAATTAATTAATCAAGGGCATTAGTAGTCATAAAAAATGTCAATTATTTTTTTTTCAATAATGTTTGACGAATATTACCTAATTGATTTGCCGAGGGGCGGCAGGCATCGAGAAAATCATTCCCTACCGCACATCTCAAGACAATTAGGTAAGATCACAAAGAGAGAGATGACGGGGCCTAGCGACACGAGACCATGCGGTATCTAAGACCTCAAAGGGAGCCGGCGGGAGGCTGCAACACAGAACAAACGATGTCGATTATATCTTATCACCTGTCGACATCTCCGGCGGTCATTAGCGAGTTACATATGTTTACATATGTATTACCACACATATCCATTAGACGTGACATTAGCGGCGGTCATTAGTGGTTACACATGTAATTAAAACACATGTAATTACACTTATCAGTGGGCGGCATCTTCCTTTGCTCTTAAGTCGCCATGATATGACTACTGTGGGGTGGGGGGAAGAGGGGAAGTGAGGGGAAATACATACATTTCTATTACTACACCTTATCAGTCGTCGGCATCTCCTTTGTTTCTGAACATACAATTCTATTAATACTGACGTATTCCCTATCTCTCCCATATAAACCCATTTTCCTCCTTGGACCGCCCCATCCAGTCTCGTTTTCCCTATCCTTTCCCATATATGCCCAAAAAACTGCGCCAGAATTCCTCTATATATCCTACTCCCATAATATAAGTAGCGCTTGGGTTTGTCAGTTGTTAGTATCTTTAAATTTTTCGCCAAACTGACGCAAAACAGGACATTTTGAATTTTTGGGAACTATAGTTAACGGCCTTATTACAAGTCATTGCCACAAAAAATGGCGTCCCGTTTCTACATTTAAAAAAAAGACGGGACAGAGACCTAAAAAAGGGGGGTTTACCGATACCTCTGGCTAGGGAGTTGCACAATAGATCACAGGCACGATGTAACTGCGGTTATGCTAACCTTGAAATTCGTGACACTTTCCATGACATTGCGAGAAACAACTGAATAATGACAGCCTTTTAAAAACGAAAACACATTCAAAAGTTCAATCCAATAATAATGGTTATCTCTAAAATGGCTGATACCATACAAAAATTTATTTCAAATAAATTGTGTTTTAAGGCAATAGAATGTTACAATGGATACTTTGCACATTCTGAGAAATTTTGGTTGTATTTAAACAAAAACTCATGCGCGAGGTTAATTTTGAATGTGTGAAAATGAAGTTTTGAGAAAAACTGATATATAAAATATTATGCTGGGAAACAGTGAATTGTATGCTTTGTATATCAGAACTCTCCTGATTTATAGTCCTGTGTGTTTGTAGTTCCCTTTGTGTCTTTTTTCTGTACTTTTGTGCCCTTGTTGCCACCTGCAGATCCTTTCCTGTTTGTAGCAGCAAACCACCTCCTCTCGTAGTGTCGAGTTGTATCAAGGTGTGACTGATCTTTAAGGGACACTGGCTCTGAATTTTGTAACTTTTATGAAGGCTATTTACTGGAAAAATGGTACATTTAATTAATGGATAAATAGAGAAATGACTGCAAAAGCTCAAAGCTCTAGCTCAAGCAGTTTCTCAGATAATACAATTCAATATTTTTCATTAGCAAACAAAAACTTTTCAAACTACCACGCACATTCACATTTGTCAGAAATATGATAATGGCATTTTCCTATACTTTAGTACAATGAAAAGAAAATTTAAACATTTGATTGAAGTTGATGCTATTTGTACAGAAATAAAAATTTCTTTGACTTCCAGTATAAATTAATTTTTTGGGAGCCAATGAGTAAATCAATCATAAAAAGTGCATCCTTGAATCTTTATATATTACATTTGAGAAGCTGTGTGCAAATTTACATACAAATCAGAGCAAAACTGAAATGGAAGGAGTCAATTTCATGTGCAAAAATGAAAAACCGAGAAAAAAATACATATTTCTAAATGCACATTGTTTTTAAATTTACTGCTTATCGGGCACTTATAACTGCCCTGAAGCATATGTTTTCTAATCTTTTTTCTATTTGGCTTCCTCCTTTTTCATTTTTGCTAATTTACTTTTCCTGCAAGCTGTTTTCTTCTTCTTAGTTGAAGATCTAGCACACTGATATTTTCTTCTGTTGTCGCATCTCTTCATAATCACATCTGATACACTGCAAATTGTAGAATTCTTCAAAGTAGATCTCATTTCTTCTGTAGCTGAGCACCCGATATTAAATTCTGACCAGAATTTGTTACAGCAATTGTGATGCTCTTCTTTGATACAACAATTTCTTTTGGACATTCCTCCATAACATGGCACACAGCGATTCATGTTGATTTTGTGCAACATCTCTTACACGTTGATGCAGCTGCTCATCAAGGCCAGGCTTTGGTAGACAGGCATTATCTTGGAAAAGTTTATTCAGAAAGCTCTTTGGACATTTTATCACTGGTATCAGGTTGTGTACCATTAGCTATACTTCTGTTGTAAAACCACCAGGAGTCGGTGCCAGCCAGACATTTTACATGCTGGTGTTTGTTGTCTGTTGACATGCAGTGACTGACGATTACATAAATAACCTTTTTCATGCCACATTTATCAGGAATGTTTTCTTGTATAACATTTCTATTGGTGAAAAATTTAGTTTGCTAAAAATGGCATTACACATTTTCTGTTTATTTCAAATGGAAACTTCTAGATTTTTTTGTATCTAATGACACTAGGACTGGAATATTTCTGGGTAGGGCTAAAACCACAATTGTTGCACTTTCACACATAATTTTTTAGCAAAGCCATGTCCTCTAGTTTGTAGTCACATTTGAACACTCACATTAACTACAGTGGGCATTTTCAAACAACTCACTCAAAGTTTGCTTTCTATACTGCATATGGTACATAAACAACAAAGTGTATCAAAAGGTCTGTAATATAGATATATAAACAAAGCCTTAAATAACCAATAACGTATTAAAATAACTGCAAAATGCTGTAAAATAATGGAGAGAATTTTAATGAAATACTCTTACAGTACCACAATATAATTTTTCTTTTCAAAGTTCTAAACTTGTGTTCATTACCTAGTAAATAGTTATGCATTTAGGCGCTAGATGGAAGCACAAAGAAGGCAATTACATGTGATCCCAAAATGCGGCCAAATAAATCGAAAAATATGCAGAAATTAGCAAATTCTGTTTTACAAATAGAAACAGAAAGTGGGCGGGTCCAGGGAAGTTTTAAGGGAGCGCACGGGTGATTTAAACATGTTGCTGAACTTTTAAAAATGGCAGATAGTGCAAAATGTTTCGCCAAAATGATTCACAAGTGTCTATAGAATATTTGTATATAATAATTCCAAAATCGAACATTTTGTCATTTTCACCTAAAAATTCACTCCTAATGTCCCTTAAGCAGATATCAGTTTTTTGTGTTGTAATTTCTTTAATTGCTTTGTTTATAGTCGCCCAACTACAAGGTCTTTTAGCGACTTCTTAGAATCATATTAAATTCAAATGACAATAATTAAGAAGTGCAATAATGTAACAATATAACCAATTGTATACCAACTTGACAAATCAGCATTTGATTGAATTGTAGAATACAGTACGCTGTAACAGTGTAACAAATAATGTATTTGCTTAACAAATTAAGGGTTAAATTGTATGGTACAGTACAATGTAGCAAATGAAATACCAGCTTAACGGATTAACAATTAAATAATATGATAAAGTACAAGGTAACATAACTGACAGTTACATCTACTACATCTCTCTCTCTCTCTCTTTCGGTTGAAGTTTATTCTATTGATCAATTTGAATTTGAATATTAATATAAACATAAACATAAACCAAATCCGATTTTCTATAGAATTATAGCAACTAATACAACGATGAATCTGCGTTCGATTTCCGAGAATTTTTCTGCGGCCAGGTTTATTCCCTATCCTCCCTAGAGTCCTGAAGTATGAGCGAGAGAGTAATAATAATGTGTGTGAGGGTGTGAATGTAATGCAGGAAAACAAAGAGAAACAAATTAAACAAAGCCGTAAACGAATGAACAACAATGCGGATGAGCAATTGTTTCGAATGCAAAAGCCTTAGATATTTCCGCATATAAATGGAACAAAAAAAAAAACATATTTAAAAAACTGTATTATGTTTGTTACAATTGTAACTTCGTTCAGCGCTGTAGGATTGTTTAGAATTTATGGAACAGGGCAATTTAACTTGGTGTGGCTGGTAGTTAGTCGAGTTCGGCATGTTTTACAGTTCGGTGCTAATTCTTTGAAGAACAGTTAGGCATGTGTAAGCCTACTGTGGCCTATTCTTGCTCTGATGATGACGATGTGATCTTGAAGGTTTATGTGTTGAAGGAACCTTTTTCTTCAGGATTGGAAATAATAGTGTGCGGTTTACTAGTAGGATTGTTGAACCAATTGCTGCATCATTTCATTATACTTTGTTTATGCAACTGATAACGAAGTATTGTAGTTATTGCTGTGTTACTCTGCGGTAGATGTCGGCACCGGCTCGAAACAAGCCCTCGGACCGAGGACCGGCCAGGGGTCTTGAGTTCGGAGCTTAATTTGAAAAATTATGACATTCAAGTAACAAGTATGTGCTAGTCACTTCTGCGTGTGTTAATTGCACTTCTTGTACTGGAGCATTTGCGTTAGAATTCCTTTGAATGCTCACGGAGTCGGAAAACGTTTTAAATTTTCTTTCTTTAGTCATATCTGTGATAAAACGAACACTTTCTTTAATGGCGAATATTTCGCTTGCGAAAATAAAGGAATATTTAGGGAGTTCATGCAGCCTTGAGTAATCCAGAAATATTATTGCACATCCAGTTATTTTCTACTGCAGAGTCGTCAGTGTATAAATGTTCGTAATCGGTGTATTTTCCTTAGATTTCCTTAAAAATTTGCTGATAAATGCATTGCTGATTTGGGTTTTACTATGTGAAGTCATCTGCGTGTTGTCTGGTAAGGGAGGTTTCCAGGGGGGTATCATCAGTACAGAGCGGTCTGTTTTATAACCCGGCCACGATCGCGTGTATGCGTGATTACTTTCACTGCAGTTACCTCAGTAGCGGTGAATGACCCTCCCAAGGCTGCGTTTATCGGCTGTGAATCTCAACTGTCAGTTGATGCCTTCTGTTCGTGCTGTGAAGACTAGAGTTTGTTCATTGTGCATCTCAAAAGTGAAAGCTTATTCAAACATGTGTGTGGATTACATTAATGTATTCTTATTATTGTTTCTATTCTTGTCTTATTAATCCACTAAAATACCTACCGAAAAATTTACGCTTGAACAAAGAATTTTTATGTACGATACCTACGTTAAATAAAATAATCTTAAGAGATATTTCCTTGTATACAAGTTCCAAAGTTTGAAATAGTTGCCGTCAGATGCCTGGTTAATAAGTTTAACACAACGGGATTTCTTAAACGCTAAACTAAGAAGCGAAAAAGACATGTTATAACGGAGGAAAAGAACTAACGAAATTGGTGTATTATTCGAACGCTCTACAAAGAAGTTTAAGACGTGTTGCATAGCAAGTGGATGTTTCAAAAACCTCTGTTCATTCAACTGTTAGACTTTAGAAGTTTAATCCCCAGAGTGACTAGTGTTTATTAATCACAATCTTGTGACGAAGTTGTTGGCAGGCTGAGGGCAGCCCGAAGAAGTGTTATATAGTGTACCTACCCTTGCTAGGGTTTAACCACTGGCAGGTAGGAAAGGGTTTTGCAGGATGGCGGTTGAGACGGGTGGTGGGGGGTGAAGGGAGGTATCATTAAGCTCCTCGACGACTGCAAGTCAGGGTGGAACGGCCCTAGTGCACCGCTGGTGGTTGATATCGAAATTGTTTGGATTAAATTTTGCGGAGGCAGTTGCGGCGAAGCTGCGCTGGCTGGCGGAGAAGCGGCGGTTGCGGCATAGGTTGCCCTAGGCTGCGGCGGCTGCGGCGAGATCTCCTCGGCGGGTACCGGAGGAGACGAAGAGGTTCCTGCCCTAGCAGGAGCGGCGACAGCGGACCTTCTTCCTCGCCATCTCGGAGCTGAGTGTGTTTCCTGAGTTTTTTTACCGACGAAGAAATCCCCACTATGAAAAAAGAGCCAAAAGTGAAAAATACCGGTTTTTTTAACCTCCCTAAGGGGAAAAGAACGGGCCCCAAACCCGCCCGTCGCGGTGGCGATCGTCCGGCATGCGTTGCCGTGCAAACTACATCGCCTCCCTCGTGCAGTTAGTGTCTAACATGCAGGGAGTTGGTTATGAATTAGTGAGTGGGTTGATCGGGTCCCGCAAAAGCACCCCGGTTAGTTACATGATGTGTGTTGCTGGCATGCTTTGCATGCGAGCGCGTCAAAGGATGAATTCCCAGGCTGCAGCCATGAGCAAGTCCTGAGTACAGCCTGAGGGTTTGATGGTGTAAGTGAGGGAAGATTTGGTTGCTTGCTAGTGATGTGTGGTGATTTTGTTAGTAGTGCTTTGTACTTGCATTTTTAGTAATTACGTGAAGTTAGCATGCAGTTGCGTAATGGGATGGTGGGAGCGGTAGTGAGTTGTGATTCTGCGTGGTCTCCTTAATCGGAGCCGTGTCGGTACTTCCGTGTGCTGCCCGAGGGCGTGGTCAATGATTTCCTATCCTGGATCCGGTGTTCGTGCTGGGTCGTCTAGAGTGCACACTCGGCTGGCTGGCTGCCTGCCTGATGGTGCAGGTGCAGACCAGTGCCACTCGCGGGGAGGCCCTCATCTCCCGGGTCCGCCTTCGCTGGATAGCAGAAGGACTTCAAGGGCAGCTGTGAAGTGGATGGTGTGAAGTCTGTAAAGAAATACTGGAAGCAGAGAGAACGTGGATTATTGTAGAATGGATTATTGTAAGAGGTGTCTAGAAATTCTGTTATTTCGTCGTCGTGGTCGGTGTTGGAAAGATTTCTGTCAAACAGAGATAGAGGTCGTTTGTGTATGTCTATCGTCGTGTCATATTGGCCAAGTGAAGAAATTTGTATGTTATGGTGCGCAGGGAGTTTGTTATACACATCGAAGGCTAATTTCTTAATAAATTCTTCTATCGTGTGCATTTTTAGGTCGTCGTGCAGTTCTTTCGATGGTGCTATTAACGAGACTTTGGCTACTATTCTGAGTATCTTGTTTTGAAGAGTTTGTATGCGTTGGATGTGGGTTTTAGCTGCGTAGCCCCAGACCGGCGCTGCATAAGTTAATATTGGGCGAATGAGAGATTTGTAGAGCGTTAGGCCCATGTTTTGCATTGTTGTAGTTTAATAATGGGTATAATTTGCGTAATTTGGCGTAGGCTTTTCTGCGTACTTCGTTGGTGTGTAGTCGCCATGTTAGGCCGTGGTCCATCACTAGCCCAAGGTATGTGACCTTGTTGGTCCAGTTAATGTTGTCAGTAAAGAGTCTTAGTGGATGTAAGTTATGTCTTGGGTAGTAGTGCTTTATGCGTTTAGTGAAGATTTTCGCTTTGCTTTTGTTCGTGTTTACCTTGATTCTCCATTTTGTTAGCCATGGTTCTATGTGTGTGAGCGATGTTTGAAGGTTTCTATGTATAAACGTAATTTTACCTGATTGTGCCATGATGGTTGTGTCATCGGCATACAGGAGATGCAGACGGGTTGAGCTCTTGGGAATGTCGTTTATGTAAAGGTTGAAGAGCAGAGGTCCCAAGATACTACCTTGTGGGACGCCCGCTAGTATTGGGTGAGGTGTTGACTTTACTTCGTTAAGTACCGAGGAGAAGGTTCGGTCGCGCAAGTAGTTTCCTATCAGCTTGGTCATGGTGTCCGGGAATTTGTACGTAAGCATTTTCCGTAGTAGTCCCGCATGCCACACGCGGTCGAAGGCGCGTTCTATGTCAAGGAGAACGGTGCCCGTTGACTTCCGGATGTTGAAGCCTTTCGTAATGTGTTCAGTAGCGCGAAGGAGTTGTAGCGTAGTCGAGTGTTTCGCCCTGAAACCGAACTGTGCAGGTATGAGTATGTTGTGCTTGATCACGAATGCGTTGACACGTTTTTATATGATTTTTAAAAAAGTTTGCTCATTGTGTTAAGCAGGCTAATTGGCCTGTAGTTGTGCGGATTCGCTTGGTTTTTGCCCTTCTTCGGGAAGTGAAACACGTTTGCTGGAAGCAACCGTGATGTAGGCAAAGATTGAAAAGACATGATAGTGTTTCTAAGGCGTTGAAAGGTAGGTTTTTTAATACGATATTTGGCATTTGGTCTGGACCGGGAGTCTTTATTTTCGGAAGGTGTTTTATAAGCCATTGGATTTCGAAAGGATGCGTTTTACGAATTTGGTTGTGCGTTTGCATTTTGTGTATATTTTCGGTGAGTCTTTCGGTTTCGTTCGTAAATGTGGGTAGCGCTGGTGTTAGGTTTGGAACAAGTTGTTTTGCAGTGCGTCTGCTAGCGCTTCTGCTTTTTCTTCGTCTGTAGTAGCAATGTGTTGTCTCGCGTGGAGAGGAGAACGGAGATCCTGTCCCGGGTGAGGCATTTGGCTATACGGTTATGCGGTTCTAGCGCCTGAAGTGTGTTGTTCCACTGCTCTGAAATAACGGCAGCAGTGCTCTCGCAAAGTTGCTGGTTTAGTGTTCTGAGGTGGTGATGTGTAGCGGCACTTCGAGTGTGTTGCCATTGTCGTCGTGTTCTGTTACGTTGTTTGGTTAAATGTTGTATGTCCGCTGGAAGTCGCGTGTTGGTCTTTCTTTGCCGCTGTAAGGGGACTGCCACTATTGTGGCGTATTGTATTGCTTTTTCGATCGTTTCTGTGGCATTGTCAATGTCCTCAATAGAGTCTCCGTATGTTCGAGATTTGTGCCTCCACTGTTTTGGCGAAAAGGTCCCAGTTGGCTTTGTTGTAGTTACGTCTAGGTCTGGTTGGTGCAGTTTGAAGGGAGCCTTCTAGGTTTATCAATACTGGTAAATGGTCCGATGATAAATCATTGTGTACGTTTAGCGAGATGCGCGCGCCGGTCTGTCTTTCTATTATGATGTCGAGAACATCCGGGGTCTGATTTGCCTGAAATGGAATGTAAGTTGGTTCAGTGGGAGCGTGGATTATATAGTCAGACCTATTTTCGTGACGTAATAGTGTTTGTCCGGCAGTGTTCGCGTGCGTAGAATTCCAGAGTGAGTGCTTTGCGTTGAAATCACCTGCTATTATTATGCGTTGGTTTAGTTGAAGGAGTGAATCTAAATCCGCTGTGTTTAAATCACCCGGAGGATTGTAAGCCGATATTATTGTCAGATTTGTTTGGTTTAACAAGGCGTTTATCGCGCTTGCTTCGAGCCTTTGAAGCAGCGGAAGTTGAATCGGATGATGTGCGATGTCCCGACGGACGGCGATAGCAGTGCCGCCGCCGTGTCTGTCTCGGTCGTTGCGGTATAATTGGTAACCCGGAAGATTTAACCTGTCTCGCGGGCTGAGGTGTGTTTCCGTTAGGAGAGCTATTTGAACATTGTGTTTGGTCAAGTGGTCTAGAAATTCATGTTTGCGTTGTCTCAGTCCGTGTGCATTCAAAGTCATTAATTTTCCTGTTGTAGACCTAACGTCCATTGAAGTTGTCAGAGTCAAGAAGCAGTTCGAAGTATTGGCGATGATGCTGAAGGGTGTCTAGTTTCCCCTAAGGTCCGTAGGTCAGTTCGTCCATCCCAAGCAGACACATGCGGAGGTTATATAGCCATTCCCGGCTGTCAATGGTGAGTCTTGCCTGCTTGGGCGTTTGAGTCACGTGGTCCTGTCTGTCACGTCTTTGGGGAGCGTCGCGCTGTGAGCTGGCAGCAGCTCTTTCAGTTATCTTAGGAGGAGGCGCACTGGCTCCGGCACTTGCCGGGTTGACAGTGGGATCATCTCTTGGGACTGTTGGTCCCGGCTTCCTCCCAGCGCTGGGGTTAGTCCTTGTGTCGGGGGTCCGAATTGCAGCTAGGTGTCGCTTGTACACAGGGCAGCCACTAAAGCGTGCCCCGTGCCCCTGCGAGCCAAAAAGGAGGCACCTTCGCTGCGGCAACGGCACGTCGCATTTCTGGGACCCGTGTCCGCCCCCGCACATCGACCAGGCTGCCACTGCCCTGCAGTTGACAGCGAAATGGCCCAACCGCTGGCAGTTGCCGCACTGCTTCGGAAACCGGGGCGGCCGGTAATCCTCTATTGTCACTCGTGAGTAGAGTACAGTGGTCTTGGTCAATAGCCGGAACAGGTCGTCTTGAGTCTTCAGTTCAACAAGGTAGTGAGGTAGGGGTGTCCTGTCTTTGTTGAACCGCCGTAGTTGAGCAGCGCGCACCACTGAGATTCGAGAGGCCGCTAGTTCCTCTCTGATCTCAGGCTCAGCACCATTCATGTAGAGGCGCTTTATTATCGCCCTACAGCTCTTTGAATGAGCCGGTGCCACAACATGGAAACCCACATTGGCCTGGCGCAGGTAGTCGCACATACGTTTGTAGTCTTCCGTGGTCCTGGTCCTGAGTTCATAGTCATGCGTCAGTGAGGCCCGGCGTACCTCGAAGTCTGCAATTCCCGTCCGTCTCGTGAAGTCCGTTAGGAGTTTGCTAAGGTCATTGCTGTGTCCTTGGTTGACGTAGATGGGAGGTTGGAGAGAGGCGACATAGGCATAGGATTTAGGAGGGACGCTGGAAGAGGGTCCGGGTTGGGTGCTTGGAAAGGTAGAAGGTAGAGGTTGAAGGTCAGGTCTGGAGGAGGGTCCAGGTTGAGGGTTTGAGCAGGAAGAAGGTCGAGGGTCAGGTCTGGAAGAGGGTCCGGTTTGAGGGCTTGGGCGGGAAGAAGGTAGAGGTTGAGGGTCAGGTCTAGAGGAAGGTCCCGGTTGAGGATTGGATGGGGAATTGGGTCTAGGCAGGGCAGAGGGTTTGGGTTTGGGATTAGGATGGGGTTTAGGCAAGTTGGTCAGGCGGGTGGGGCCACCGGGTTGAGGAACGGAGGAAGGGGCCGATGGGTCAGGAAAGGTGCGGGAGTTGACAGGTGCTGGGGTGGAGGAGTGCGAGGAGGAGAGAGAGCAGGAGGATCATGGATGCTAGAGAGGGAGAAGCGAGAGGATGAAGAGGAACTGGAGCTAGAGCGGGAAGGTGGAAAAGGGGTGTTCAGGATTTCGAAACTAGGCGCATGCTGGTTAGGATTGGGTGAGGGTAGGACGAGGGTGGATAAGGTAGATCGGGAGTTGTTTCCTGAGTTTTTTTCGAGTGGAGGAGAAAATGATTTAATCGCTTACCTCAGCCCCGATGGGAGTCGGGACTGAGTGTGGGACTCACCGAGTCGTCGGCATACCCACTAAAAGCTCCTCCACCGGATTGAAACGAAGGGTTTGCTGCGGTACCGCCTAAAGCACCCGCGCAGTCCAAGGTGAAGGTTAAGACTGGGCCGCAGTGCGGTCGCCAGGGGCGTAAGGTTATTTGCTAGGAGACAGGCTTGACCAAGGCCCAGCCTGCCCCCTTAGCGAAGTAAAGGAGATGATGTTTGGGAGTCCAGGTAATAATATGGGTTAATGGCGTTTGGATTTTCGGTGAGGATGTGGATGGGAAGAGGATTGGGAGGGGTGTGGCATCACATGGGATTCGAGGAAGTTCCGGATTAGGATGTAGCCTTCTTGTAGGTGGTCGTAGTGGGTGTTGAGTTCCTTGAAGTTCTCGGGGATTGAGTCGTTGGTGTTGATCTGTAGCTCTCGAATCCGCGCAACTGATGCGCCGAGGGCGCCCAGTCGCGTGGACCGGTCGTCGCTGCCGTCGGTGTAGGGTTCGACGAGGTGACACTCGATTCTTTCCAGCTTACGCTGGGCAGACGCGAGAGCCCCATCTTCGTCCTGGAGCTTGTATATTCTGTTGGTGAGTGCAGTGATCACCCTGGCCTGAGTTCGCTGCTTGGCCTCCACGGCCTAAAGGCGCGTGAAGGTTGCACGGCTCAGCTCAGCCAGTTGTGAGGAAAGGTCTTGTATTCCTGCCTGTATGGCTGACAGGAGGCGTTGAAGTCCATGGTGCATTTCATCTGAGATGCCGCTGGTCAGGTGCTGAGCCCTCCCTGAGGGCTGCGTCAAGTGGTCGTCTGAGGTTGCTGGTGTCGTTGAAGTTGCTGGTGTTGTTGTCGTCTGTCTTGAAGGTTGTCTACTCCGGGAGTACAGGGGGCAATGTGCCTACCCTGTAAAATGTGTTTTCCCGGAGCAGGTGGCGCAGAAGCGTCGGCGTCGTCTGAGGTCGTGCAGGCTGACGTAAGGGAGCCGGACCCACAGTAGTGGCATCTGGGCGCAGCGTTGCAGGCTTCCGCTGAGTGCCCAAAGGCACAACAGCGTCGGCAGGGCACCGGACGATCACCTTACCTCCCGCTTATTACTGGCGCAAAACTTCTGGAATCGTGACCTTGATTGCCACCCCAGCTGCCGAGCCTAGGAATGGTTTATGTTTAGCTTAATCAACGAAAGCGATATGATTCCTTTGCTTACTCACAGTGCGTAACACATACAGTCTGCATAGGAAGTGTCCGCATCTTGTAATTTCAAAGAGATCAGTACTTAATAGTGCTTATTTTATATTTGTGATATTTATAACCATGGCTCCTACGTTTTCAAAGTTAAATGGTAAGGTATTAGGTATTCAAAGCAGGGAAATAATTGCAAATGTCCTCGACTTCATGAAGCAAGAAGCAGAGATGAAGGAAGAAAATATATGTTTACCCGAGTTCCACAAAAGCCTTATGAGTGAAAGAAAGAGTAGCCAAAGCAACTGTTGTTTCACTGAGTTCCGTTTCTAGATTTCTCAAAGATAAGAAAAACCATATGGATGAAAGAGTACCATTTGACACACCTGTGAAGAAACATAAGGTCCCCAAACGTATTACAGAAATAGACGATTTGGACAAATGCGTCATTCGGTGCACGATTCACAATTTCTATGTGGAAGAAAAAACTGTGCCAACAATAAGCAGATTGCTCATCAATCTGAAAGATGTCATAAATGTTCAAGGTGGTACTACAAGTCTCAAATCCCGGCTATGGCACTGAATTTTGCAGTCTGATGCTAACTTTCCAAATGACTATAATTTTATATGTACTTATATCAGCATACATTTTCAAGATGCTTCTACAAATCTCAGAAAAATTATAAAAGATTTAGGGTTTAAGTGGAAGAAAACGAAACCAAATAGAGTTCTAATAGAAAAGCACGACATACGATCTCAGCTGGAAGAGTACCTTACTCAGAGGTATAAATTAGAGGGTCAAACTATAGTATATGAAGATGAGTCGTACATACACAGCAGTCATACATCTAAAAGTTGAAGTGACGATAGCGAATTAGGTTTTCAGGCACCTGTTGCCAAAGGGCAAATACTTATTATCGTTCATGCTGTTCGTTCCAAATACCCTTCTTTTACAAGTCGCAACAAAAAACAGGAGATTTTCATCAAGAAATGAATACAGAAAATTACATGAAGTGGATCAACACCATGTTGATACCTAATATGCCTGCTGGGGCTATTCTGGTTATCGACAATGCTTCACAATGTAACACTCAAATTGACAAACAACCTACCTCAAATTCCTTGAAAGAAGAAATAAAAACCTGGTTGCTTAGGCATAATATAACTTTTGATAAAAGCATGAGTAAAACAAATATAACTTAAAGCCAAGAAATCCCTTCAGAAGTCATAACTCATAATACTTGGCTAGATATTAATACAACATCGGCATAATGTACTTAGACTGCCACCGTATCACCCAGATCTAAACCCAATCGAATTAATCTGGGCTGATGTCAAAAACTGGGTGGCCTGCAGAAATATCACTTTTAAACTAAAAGATGTGGAGTAGTTATGTCGCCAGCGATTTGCAGAAATTGGAAGGCCAGAATGGGAAAATGTATATCGACATGTTGAATAAATTGAGAATCATTATTTCAAAAAATACAGAATTGCAGAAAATCGATTAGAAAAAATTCTCATCCAGGATAATGGTGCAGAAAGTAGCGACAGCAGTGATGGCGGCAATGATGTGAGTGATTCCGCAGAAAAGGAAGGGCTGTCAGGTGTGGAAGAACTGGAGGCAGATGCTTGACAGTGTTTTTATATTAAGGGCATTTTACAGCGGTGGATTTAAATATACTGTATATAACTATAAGTTTATCGTGCATTGCAGTGCATAACCGGTGTGCGAATATTTGACAATGACTGTCCCACGCACTCCTGCAACATGCAGACGACCGGTCACCTCCTGATCTGATATGTAACTCGCTTCATAGCTGTCATTAAGATTTTCACGTGTCTAGAACTGTTGCGCCAGTTATACTAACGGGGTACTCAGCGGAACCCCCACCACCTTTCCTTACTTCTCCCTTCAATTCCACTCCTCAAATCTTCTTCTTACACCCGTCCACTACCCCAAAAATAAACACACACTACCCCGCCCCCCCACACACACACACACACACACACACACACACACACACACACGGCCACGGCTGTGACGACGAGGTATGCCAGGAATGATTAAATGCAGGTGGTCGCCACTTTTAACACCACTTTATAACAAGGTCAGTGCCCATTATACTGCATGAAAAACTATTTTGTTTGTTAACGGCGCTGTCAATTGCCAGGATCATATCAGCGCCACCAGTGTGCCAGAATTTCGTCCCGCAGGTGTTCTTTTACATGCTAGTAAATCTACTGCCATTTGACTGGCGCTTTTAAACGCACTTAAAAACAATGGGTCTGTGGCTGGTTTGAACCCGCGACTTTGGGATCAGAAGGCCAGCGGTTAACCAACTCAGCTACCCAGATAACGACATTATATAATAGCGCATGTTGCTATTACTCATGGGTATGTAACGCGGGAGTTTTTTGGAAAACACGCCAGTGTAGCAGACAACACGTGAAAACGCGATCTGGCCGGGTCGGGCCGAACCGAACCGAGCCGTAAAACGACCGCTCTACTTTTTCACATTCCCGTAAGTATCTTAATATTCTTACGAAGAAGGGAGGGCGACGTTTTGCTTGGTTAGCTTCCCCTGATCCGGACAAGATGTACTTGTTCATGTGTTATTGTGGATTTGCAGCTATCTGCATAGCTTAGGATAAACTGCCACACATTCTTCTCCTTTCTAGTGGGAACATTTGGAGGCTAACAGAAGGACCTTTGAGAAAACCCTATAGGGTAATTCTTTAAACATGTCTGTATTACGTTTGACTTTGTAAGGTTTGAGGGAGTTGCTGAATTGTAAACAGTTGAACCATAATCTAGTTTGGATCGTACGATTGTTCTGTAAGTAGTGAGCAAAACTTTTAGATCAGCTCTCTGATTTTTAGCATCCAACGATTTTAGTATAGCTAATTTTATGTTGCATGCTTATTAATTGGTCTTTTTGCGGCGAGTAATCAAATTTAGTTTTTTTTATCAAAGTAAGATTTGATTATGATAAATATAAAGTTTATATTCTTTGTGCTTTTTCTTTCTTTTTTAGAAAACGTGATACATTTTGTTTTCTTGCTCGAAAATTTAATCCAGTGCATTCGGTCCAGTGTTGAAGTGATTCTATTTTCTGTAGTATCTCTTGATTGGTAATTTCATTGTTGCCTTTGCAGAAGATCTAAGCATCTTTTGGAAATAAACACACCTTGACTGGTAGTTTTACACATGATGTTTTCATTTATTGGGATTAGAAAGAGGGTGACACTTTTGGCAAAACCTTGAGGTATTCCATTTTTCAAATATAAAGTCTGAGGTAATGTTTCGTTGGCTTTGACTTGGGTATGTGTTTCTGTGAAGAAGCTGTTTATAAAGGCTAACATTCACTGTAATGTAAAGTTCTGAGAGGTTCTGCACTATCATTTCCCTACATACTGTGATGTAAGCTAGTTGTATATCAATACTTAACTGCAACGTTTTTATTTATTGAAAGCATCTGTTACTTTCGATTCTAGTGTTACCAAGGAGTCTAGTGTAGAGTGGTACTGTCGAAAACCGTGTTTGACATGTCTAAAAGATTTCGTGTTTTCTAATGACCATCACAGTCTCATGCCTATAATTGTTTCCAACAGGTGCAACTGAGTTACCTATAGATAAGGCTTGGAGAGGTCGCCGTTCGGTTTATGTTTAGGTAAAACGATAACTTTTCCATTTTCCAGGAAAGTCTTGATGTGTCCATATATAATTGTAAATTTTTTGAAGGCACCGTAAGCCACTATTAGGGGGTTGTGCCAATAAAATACAGGATGCGTTAAAAAAAAAAGAAAGAAAGAAACCGAAATTAAACATGTACGCACTGTATTTTTCATTGTTCACAGATTGCTGTCTCATGATGCGAGAATATAATTCAGAACAACGTATTTGGAGTGTAGAATATTATATCCGCAGTTACGTAACAGGTCATGGAAATCTTAAGTATCTGTGTGCAGTGATTTTGAGGAAGATTTTCGTTTACGGGCACCACCAAAGAAAACCATATTTCAGTGGGTGCAGATGTTCAAAACAGCTGGTACATTGCAGAACCATAATGCAGGACCACCAGGAAGCATAGGAACAAACACTAACACTGTCGAATGTTAGACAAGGTTCTCCAATCACCAAAGAAAAGCACGAGGCGTATGTCGAAGGAATTATCCATAGACAGATCCAGTTTGAGGCGTGTGGTTAATGAAAATTTTCATCAAAACCATTATACACAAGCCAAATGTAGACAACTCGCACGTCCTGTTCCGTAACTACGGATATAATATTCTACGCTCCAAATACATTGTTCTAAATTATATTGTGGCATGATTAAGACAGCAATCTGTGAACGACGAACAAAATTAGTACATGTTTAATTTAGGTTACCTTTTTTTTTTTTTTTTTTTTTTGTTAATATCCACCCTGTCTATATAAAGTGTAGTAACTGGTCCAGGAGTTGCAGAGTTGCATTTCTGTGGGTTTCGTACAGTTCTGTAATTGTGATTTCTTCCTCATACTCTTGGTTATTTGTTGACCACCTTCTTTACGTCCTGTTTAATTTGTATATAGACGTCTTTAAACTTTATGTAATCCTAATTATAATGAACATCGCTAGATACTTCGGCGAAAGTGTTTCTTAGTATATGTATCAGATAGTTGCTTAGGATCAGTGGCCATTTAGTTACGAGACGTGATTTTAAAGTAAGTGATGTTTTGCCGCCGCAGTCGCAAGTTTGAGCATGCACGATCACTTACTCCATTCATTAGGAAGCCAAACGCAGCTGTGAGAGATCGTCACTTTGTGTTTTCCTGTTATTAGAGCGTTTCGAAGTGTTCAAAACAATCTAACGACCCACCGACTGTGAAGTCGGGTCAGTGATTCAGTTTTTGAATGTGAGAAATGGTATGCCAGAAAACATTCATCGCTAATTGTGTTTAGGTTAATGGGGAAACAATAATGCCCGGCCACACACAGCCAAAGAAACTCAAGATCTGATCGCGTCATTCGTTTGGGAACAATTCGACCACCATTCCTACAGTTCGTATTTGGCACCAAGATTTTCATCTGTTTCTTCATCTAAAGAAATTCCTGGTGGAAAACATTTCAACGACGATGATGTAAAACAAGAAGTGCAGACTTGGCTTTCATCACAGGCGGCATCATTCTTAAACGAAGACATACAAAAACTGGTTTCCCGTTTATAATAATAGGTTTTGAGGCCCCCCGAACTAAAAAAAACATGTAAAAAGTGTGTGTGTGTGAGAGAGAGAGAGAGAGAGAGAGAGAGACAGCAGCATAATTCAAAAACGAAAAGTCGTTAAAATACCAAATGTGGCATTTAAGTTCAGCATCTTCCGGGGATGCAACATAAAGGTTTTCAAGAGAATCCCCACTCCAAACTACCTTTTATATGGATTTTTCCCCAAAATTTTGGTTTTCTCAAAATTGGCTCTAACGATTTTTATTAAAATACCATATGTTTAAAATATGTTCAAGACAAGTGAAAAGTATCTCTTGAATTTTATGGCAATAGCCCCTGAAATCCTCTTCATTCATTATACTTTTGTGTAAGTGGTAAACCGTAAGCGAGAGGCAAAATCTTATTACACAAAAACGCAGATTTCCTTAAAACACACAATTTATGTCAAATAATATTTTTGTTGTGTTAACATTTGCAAGATATTCCTGGTTAATGGTTTGAATTTTAAATTCTTCAACTTATTTGAAACGGTAAGTCGTTACTGTTTCTTTCCCCTCCCTCCTGGTCATGCAAAGAACGGAATTTCAAAGTCACCTCATAGCGACCAGCTCTTAAAATATTAGACTGTCGCTTAAGCCTACTGTATTCCCCTATTCCCATTGTACCTACAAGGAAGTATGTAATAAAACCATTTCTAAAAAATTGTTACCTGGATTAACATGAAGTAGATAGAAGAATACTTTTGTAAGTATAGTTTTTGGAGTGGTAGAGAAAGTCATGTGAATGTAACGCATTATAATTTTTACTTAGTGTGTTCGTTGTTTTTGCAGCGAATGTCTGATTTGCAACCTTGACCTTTAGTTTTCGGAATGCTAACATTGGCACAATTAATAATTGCATTGTGGACGCTTCAACAGTACTTTCTGTACTTACGTCGTTATTTTTATTCTATTTGCGTAGTGAGGTTAAAGCCTCATTCATTGCTGCTTTATACTTAAGCCAGTTAGCTTTACTAATTATCCATTGGGGAACGTTGTACAGTACAGTAAATTATTTCTGTTGCACATGTTTATCGTAACGGGGAAATTGTCACTTCAGTATAGAAATGAATAATTCATTTAATTAGCAGACCAAGTTAGCCTATGTGCTATACTAGGATAGTCAACTTCTAGATCTATACTGCTGAAAGTTCCGTTAACAGGATGAAAAGGTTTGGGTTAAGCCAAATTAATTATGACTGTCATTTGCATGTAATAACGTTTTTATTCATTTTTCTACATGATTAGTGCTTTCACATCCCGAAAAAAATGTTATGACTGTTAAAATCGCCTAGCAGAATGAAGGGCTTTGATAATTGGTTATAAAATTATCTGAAGATCGTTTATTTCCAGCTTCTTACTATTTGGTAAAAATATATTGCGTATGTAAATAGGGTTTGGAAGTAACCTATTTACTGCTATAGCTTTAATGGCTGAGCTCAGTGGAATTTTTTTATGAATGAAGTTATCTTTAATTAAAGTAGTTACACCTCCGCTTGCACGTTCCGTGACATTACGATTTTTAATGTATGCAGATTAATGCTTCTTAATTAGAACGAAATTGCCGTTAAAGTTTCTTGCAAAGCATATTACTTTATGACAGTGTTTGTTTTCCCGATTATTTAAATATCCGATTTCAGTATAATAGCCTTCGTTGTTCCATTGCGAAATTGTGTTCTCCATTACGCCTACCTATTAGAGAGAATTGGTCCTTGGTTAATTTGTTACTTTTTTATAGCAGCCACTTTTCTATCCGATGAAGTTGTTTTTGATTATTTTGTTGGTTAGCAGGGGGTAAAGTTTCTTGATTGTGTCTAAGAGACCACTTAATATAGATAGTCTGTATAGTTACGTGCCGCTGATTTTTTTCTAATAATAATTTGTGGACGTTGTTTAACCACTGTGGTTCTTAGCATCCCATTCTATATTGGGCGTGAAAGACCGGAAATTTTGCTCAGAGGCCGCTTTATCAGGTTTGAGGTTCTTTTACGTGCCGCAAATCTACGACACTGGACCACCGGCTGTACTTCCCTTCCGAAGGAAGCTATGCCAAGCATTTTTAAGCCCGAAAAAGTCCATCGCCCTCGGTACGGTTTGAACCACCGATGCTATGTCACGGGTTCCTATGCAGCTTTTCAGCTTTAGGTAATTCAGGATATAATAAAACTTCCTGCTTTTAAAGTTGCCAACCCGTCACTCATTTAGGTTAAAGTGTCGGTTTTCTTAATTTTTTTTTAATGATTCTACTTGATTTCCGTGTTAGCGCCCTTTTACGCGTCTTCGTTGGTTTTTAATTACGTCTCAGAACTTCTTGTTCATCGTCACGCTCGTATTCTGCGAGTTTGCTAGACGTTGACATTGGACCTTTTAGGGTACTACTTTTGTGATGCATTACCACTTTGTACTGTTCTAGGGATGGGAAGCCTTCTTTAAAGGTAGGTTTAGGAATAAGTTTTGACGCGCCTATCTTAGGTTTCGGGAGAATGATGTCGATCGCATGGTCCTCCACTGAGATGACGTTTGACTCGGTTACCTCTTTTGGTTTTTACAATCCTGCAAGTTGCATTTATTCCTGATTTTTCGGTTGGATGTGGTTTCGATTTTTAAGGTCTGCTTTTCTTGTGGGATTCAAATGTGATTGTCAGAACAAAGTCAATGGGTAGTGTTACCAATCTTTAAGCTCTCAGGTAATTTACTGCAATCGTCAAGATTTTATGTACATCTGGCAACGTAAGCTCATAATACGAGTGTAGCCTTGAACTGAAATTGCCATCATAATATGTAATATTGACGTTACTGATCATGTCGTTAGACGTACTGTTGAACCACGAGAAGGCGTGAGGGGGTCTTGAAATTTATCTGCTCACTTAGTCCGTTGGTTTACTACGAAATGTGTGTGTAGGAATCGCCCATGCTGCCAGATCTAATATTTGAAAGTAACTGTTGTGATAGGTATTAATGCATTATTTGGCTCTCGTGTTAACACGCGTTACGTTATATGGTACAAAGTGAAGCCATGGGTGGGTTATCTGACAACATTGTATATTTTATATGTTACTAGTGTGCGTAAACATGATGGGGATAGTAAAAAATGTTTACGTAGCACATGCCTCTCGCTCGCCTTCTTCCGTTGGTCATTCTATTGCATGATTGTGTATGACAGGACATACATAGGAAAGTATGACTCTCTGGTTTTTGGTCAGAAGAGGCCTCATTTCTAGAAACATCATTGTTTACTTGGATTTTGGCATCTTTAGAGGTTAGTTATTCGACTATAATCGATCCAGCCTTAGAACCAGATTGATGGAAATGAATTCCTTTGTATCCCTCCGCGTTATCCTAGTGTTCGTATCAGCAGCGAGGAGTAAACAAAAACAAATGCCGTGGGGTCAGGTCTCGCGTTTATAATGCAATAGAACGATCTACGACAATAAGTAAACTTAATAATAATAATAATAATAATAATAATAATAATAATAATAATAATCATCATCATCACCGAAATTAAAAGCGAGTTGAAATTATATACAGGATAATTAAAATAAAACTCGCGTTAATCTATAGCTGCATCACTATCGGGAAGAGCTGTAATATCTGTGTCTCCACCACTTGCGGTGTCATCATCAGAATAAGACGAATCACCACCCACGTTAATCACAAGACGATCCCTTATATTATTCGAAAGACCGTCTATCGCCCACATCTCATTTTCTTGCTCAATTGCGTGACGTATATTATTTTGCCACGTATTAGGCGTCGCTTGAGATATTGCACTTCGAAATAATTGGCAAACGTCGCGTAATTTGAACGTTACATTGTTCCTGGCTACGAACCCTTTAAGGAACGCTCATGTTGATTCTTTTGGATTCAGGTTGCTGTGATAAGGGGATAACCACACAACGTGTCGACCTTGTAAGATCATCAATAACATATTTGTTTTCGATGTTATCGGCAATATTTGTGCTTGATTTAAAAGCTCTGCTTTCACATCCGATTCGCAAAAGGGCAAATTATGTTATGTTAATCAATTGGCAATTTCTGGTTTTCGCCACGAGGAGTTGGTACGACGTTCCAATCTGACACTGTGATAGGGTGCGTTATCCATAACGATAACGCAGTCGGGTTCGAGTTTCGGAAGCACGCTGTCAAACCACGCCCTAAAAACTTCGCCGTTCATATCCTCGTGGTATTCATCGGTGCGTTCTGACTCTAGAGTAAGACACCATCTTTCACAAAACTGGAATCTGCCAATGTGCACAATGATGAGTCGTTTTCCTTTCCGTGTAGGATTTTTCAGTCCTGTTGAAATTCCTCAAAGAAATGCCTTGTGTTTAGACCCCGTGGTAACGTCAATCCAATCCATGCAGTGATATTGTGTGCCGTTCGTTAACCCATAAATTTTCTTACCTTCTGTTCTGTATGGACGCATATTTCGCAAATAACGCCGCCTCCATAACACGATATCCTCTCTGTCAATAATTATATTCACTTTATTTCTCTTCATAAACCTAAATCCAGTTTCTAGCAATAATTCATGAAACGTGGATCGCTTAAAAGAAGGCAATGCGGGATTACTGTTGACAGTTGACTTTGTCTAATGTTGACGGCTCATTGTTGAAGAAAAACTGGTGCACTTTCCTGCGAAAAGCACATTTAGTGAAGTCATCTGCTTTCTCTAATTCTGGCTTATGTCTTTTTCTATTGATGTCCTCAATGTTCCAGTTTGCTCCAGTTTCGAGTTCCTTACGGGCACATGCAACACTCCAATCTGAAACACCGGTATAATCTGTAGTTAATTTCACGTTATTCACAGCGACAATTGCTTTCTCTTACACGAGTTGGTTGAAAACATTCAAAACAACTTGTTTCTCGCCCTTTTTTAAAGGTTTACTTTCAGGAAGCTTCATTATTCCACCTTCACTCACCAAACAAACAGCTTATCGCCTTACATTCTGGTTCTTTGCAAAGAGGCACCGCTCGAAAGTAGCAGATTGGCTAATAAGTTACTGAATATTCCAACTTCGTCTGTACAACTGCAGAGGGTATTTTCCAATTAGTTTTTCGTCCAAATTGGTGGGAGAAATCTTTCATTTGAAAAATTTAAGAACCTAGTACAAGTTAATCAGTCACTTAAAATGAAAGATCAAGTATGTGAGATAATAATATGTGAATGCGAAAACTAGATATGGATGTGTAGCTTTCTGTGGTTATTATTTTTTAGATTAATTAATTTTGTTAATGTACAACCTTAGAATGCTAGCTCAGGAAAAATATGAAAAACTACCCGTTTAGTAATACAAACCGGAACAAATTCTTATGTGGACGCTTTGTCTTTTGATAAATATTATTTCTTATTAGACACAAATCAGAAAATAACAGTAATTTGATACAAAGAATAAAGTAAGTGGTTTTATTTCAATCAATAAGTGATAAATACCTTTTTTTACAGTAAAACTGTTTAAAGTAAACATGGGTTCTACATTATTACCAGTAGCTCGTTAGATGTAACAATGTTCCAAATTTTATGTAGTAAATGAGTAATCAAAGATTTGGAAAGCATAGCTGAATAAATATGTGCAGGTAGTATACTCGCCTAACCCTGCTTGGACGGTTTGGATTCTTTTCTCTGTTGCAATGATGTTGGTGTTGTCTTATTTCAAACCGCTCACCGCCGCCACCACCAACAAGAATAGGGTTTTTATTTGATGAAAACGGCTGCCCAAGTAATGATAAAATTAAATTGAGTTTTTTTATGTATGATCTTTAACTGCTGTGGTCCTTAGCGTCCCATTCTATATTGGGCGTGAAAGACCGGTAATTTTGCTCAGATGCCTCTTTATCAGGCTTGAGGTTCTTTTACGTGCCATAAATCTACGACACGGGACCACAGCCTTCACTTCCCTTAGAAGAAATCCATCGCCCTCCGCTGGGTTTGAAACCGCGAACTTGGGTACTAGAGGCTAGCATGGTAATCTAAATAATGACAATCGTCATAAGCGTGCACTACGCGATGTAGCTTGTTTCGTTCTCCAAAGTTATATTTCATAAACTTGCATAATTCGTAACAGTTAACAAAGACATTCCGTATGTATGCCCACTGCTCAAGAATAAACTGAAGACAATATTCGCCATATTGGATGCTTCTGTGACAGTGCGAGGTTTTGCCTAAGAAGGTATGTAATTTGTGGTTAATGTCAACTTGAAAACGAAACCCAATTGACATTACTATAAGCGATACTTCTGTCCATTAACTTATTGTCACAATCGTGTAAGGAAAAAGCTATTGGCAAGATTACACGTTAATCACATTTCAGCATTTTGCCGCTGTGTAATGTGTGTGAAAGCTGAAGCAGAAGTTTGGATCAGTGATATGATGCATCATAACATGACATCGCGTTACTGTCCTACATGCTGTTTGACTTTGCTAATGACATACAGATATGGTGTTTATAAAATTATTACGTACGAATATTCCGAGAATTTACGAAATATCTTTAAAATAGTGAAAATTATGGGAATGCTAAATTCTAATTTCATGTAAGGTTCGAGTTACGCCAATCTTGAAGCAAAGTGCCAAACAGCGCATTAGGTAGTAATGTGAAAGACTTAGAAATTTAGCAGATTACAAGGAAGCAGAGCGTAAAAGGCTAATAACGTCTGTAGAATAATATTGAGATGTAGACCCTATATGCGTATTAATTAGCTGTATATTACGACACGCCAAACCCACGCATATCAGCGCCTATGACGTAAAACACTTCCTGGAACGCGGTCACGAGAGCCTCGAGTGCATTTTAGCAGCCCGGAAGTCAGATAAAGAAGTACACGTAATCTTACGGCAATAGAGTGGTCTGTTTCCCCAACGCCGGGGAAAATTTGAGTTCCATGTAAGCCTAGCGAAATTAGACTGCCCGCGACCCATTTTGATTGAAGGATTAAATCGGCCCATGGTTAAAAATTGCTTATCCTTGGCGCTAGGATCTCGTGCTTGATATCGATCCCAACTGATTTTTCCCGTTGAATCGAATGCTATTATATTTATTGTATTGTTAGTCCTTCCAATTTGTTAAAGTAATGTTAGTATTGTATCTCTCTGTCGGGCTTTTAACGTATAGCGCCATTGAAATTTGCGTGTCATTGAATCGTGTAGCATAATTAAGTGAATATTAATTGAATTCAATACATTCTAGTACCGCAGCGCTGACGGTATTATTTGAAACTATATATTCATTTACATGTCGACAACAGAAAAGAAGAAAAAAGCCGAGATGACTAACCAGAATACTTATACGCATGTTAACGAGATTTTGAATTGATGAGGGAATTGCGAGTATCAGATAATCTCGCTCAGTGAATGGAACAAAAATGATCGATAATCTAGGATTTTGGTAGATATTGACCGTAATCCTAGCTCGATCGCTTTGTCTCAAATATCAAAGCTAACGACAGGATTTTCGATTGTAAATGTCGAGCGGATGATTAATATAAATGAGTGATTTATAATTGATTGTATTTGTATATTCAATGGGGTTACTCGTTAAACACGTTTAACTGAATTGCCAGGGGGAGTCGCAATAAAGATGTTATGCATTTTCCTATTTTAAAGCTTTGCAACTATTGAAGAGACCGTCTCATGATTGAGTACTCTAATACAATGTCTCCTACTTTATGTAACTTCGTTTGAATGACAAGTTACTATCATACAATGTACACTGTTTAACAGACAAACTCCATGTAAATATGCTAGGTACTTACATAGTATGAAGCTTTGTGGTTGTTGTAGAAATCTCATTGTCCAATATGTTACAATGTACATATTGTAAAACGATAATTAATTCTACAAGAGTTACTAAAAATGTAGAGTTGTAATTTAATCCGCATCGTTCTAAATGAATCTAGCGGACCGTGCCTTTAATGATCTATTCGTCTCAAAGATTTTCAATACGGCGTTTTAAGCAATAACCTACATGATTCATACATACACGCACATACATGCATACATACACCGTGGTGTGCGGGTAGCGTGATTGTTCCCCCCACAACCGCATTCAACAGGCTCCGAGTTCGAATCTCGGATGGAAGGTGACGCGTGCATGACTGCTAAGAGATACGGACGCAAACTTATACGGAACAAACATTACTTATTTCAACGCAATTTCAAACAAGATGGTTGAATTTTGAATGTGTTACTGGCTGAGAGATAAAAAAACGGTATGAAAGAATATCATTTCTTCCACCTCCAGTACCTAATCCAACAGTTGCGCTAAGTATTACGTTGCTATGCTAATCATTTACACAGGAATTATCCTTAACCTATAATAGTGCAAAATGTTGAGTAGAAAATATCTTTTTATTAAGCGTCATTATTTAGTTTACGAAATGATGTTTGTAAGCTATCCCTGAACATAGGTAACGTTTAAAACAAACACCTTTTTAATGTAAAGGTCAGGTATACAATTAGCAATAACATTAAACCAGGGGCGACATCATAATGTCTCAACAAGCTAAAAAGCTAGGGAAATTATTTCACTAAAAAATTCGACCTGGAGATATCACCGTAAATATATGTTTTGAGGTCTCTGAACTCCACAACAGACATTTTAGACAGACGTTCGTATATTTGCGTGTGTGAACAGTATAACTACAAAATGAAAGTTCGGATAAATATTTATAATTGCATTTGGGTGCACCTTCTTCAGCTAAGGATGCGACACCAGGAATTTTAAGAAAATATCATCACCCAAAATGTTTTTACATGAAAAGCGATATAATTGTATTTAAATATTAATGTTTAAGGAAATTGTATGACAAATAAAATGTACACCTTGGCTTTCTGGAAATAACTTGTGAAATCTTCATTCGGAATGAATGTTACATAATATTGTATAACAGGTAGACCATAGCCTACGGCAAGTGGAAGATTCGTTAAAACGCAATTTGCCAGTATTTTTTGGTATATACAATTTCCGAGATATTCGCTATTATTAGTTTGAAGTTACGAACACTGTTTTATTTACGTTTACATTTTCGAAGTTCTTAGCATCTGTTGAACTGTTTCTCGTGGTTGTGGAGAGCCAGCTAAAAGCAACCCGGATTTTAAACGATAACTTTAGCTTCGTCCTTACTTATCTCCCTTGTATTTTAAATGAAAGGTGTAGTGGAAGCATTTCTGTAACCGCTTTTTTTTCTGTAATAACATGGGGTATAGGGAAAAATAAATTCATTTTAGGAATAACTGTATACAGGAGATGAATAAACGGCAATGGATAAAGAAGGTCGTGTGAACGTAAATCAGAATATTTGCTACCCGTATTTAAACATTTCTCCTTGAATTCAGCCTCTTCTTGTTTCCCCTTGTACCTACCTGATAGGAAATCTGTACATTTTGAGAAAGTCTGAGAGGTCCGGAGAGACAGTGGGGAGGGACTGTTTCATCCGCATGCACATGAACAGAAAAAACGAGAACATGCGACTTCATCAGCGATACAAACGGCATATACGTGGATTGTATTAAGAAAACAACGGGGTAGAGGTATGAATATACACCCTTGGGTGAAATTCAGACTGAACATATAATAACCAATAATAATGTGTGATCGTATATCCCTGAATGAAAGTCAATCTGAATGTAGAATACCTAAGAACAGCAATAAAAATAATAATAATAATAATAATAATAATAATAATAATAATAATAATAATAGTAATAAGTAGTATTGAAATAAGAGAGCTGGCGCAATTAATATTCATGAAATGTCTATTCATATGCAAATGAGCGCCCCTCCTCCATTTCCCCCCTCCCCCTCCCAGCTCCTTAGGGCTTCCAGGTGCAGCTGCGGACATAAATCTTGTTGAGTACAATGGAAGCTTGACAGTTAAGCAATTAAGGTTATCCTTCACCTGTCAAAACGAACAAAGGGGTCATAAATTTAAGGTTCTGTAACAAAGGCGAGATGTTTTACCTACCCATTCCACATCAGCCTACGTGCTTCCTGCACTGCAGCAACTCACACCACTCCTATTGTTTCTCGAACACGTGCGGGAACAAAGAGCTTGCTGGACAAAGGAAGAGATTCTATTGTGTGCCTTTCTATTGTCCGGGGGCAAGGCTACTATCTGGCATACTCATTCCACTAGCTTTTAACAAAAGAACAATGCTTGTCCTTCAGCTGTCAAAATGAACAAAGGCCATGATGAATTAGGGTCGTGACAAAAGAGAAACAAGTTCTATTGTCCGGGGCAAGCCTTCTTTCTAGCACTTCTCATTCCACTGCCCCATAACAAAGCCGGTCCCTTTCCATTGTTTCTCGAACACCTGGTAGCTTAACAAAAGAATCCGAGGGTGGCTTTATGCTAGTCCTGTCCTTGTTCGCGTGAAAGAGAGAGAAGCTTATTTACCAGCTATACGTAAACCCTTGAACAACGTCAGAGTCAGCCATCATGGTTTTTGCCTTGAGGGGCTGTTCTCCCCGATGTTTTACGAGATCCTACGAATATACCCGAGCATAGTTAACAAGCATTCTGTTTGGCTCATTTCAAGCAGCGACTCCGAAAAAGCGCTTAGTATATATTTCATTACATACACTAAACCTCTGCGTGGATATCCATAGATCGGTGCTCGATTCTTACTGTAATCAAAAATTTATTGCTAATGAGAAATTGATGATTGATATGATTATATCATTACCCTAATTAATAAAAAGGCGTTCAGAGGATTGTAGCTCGAATCTTACCAAGTGAAACTCTAACGCGTAATAACTATTAAACTATGCACGGACAGATTAAAAATGTATTTAACAAGTATAATTTATTTTTTTATATATCATTACCCTAATTAATGAAAGGGTGTTCACAGGGTTCTAGCTCGAATCTTACCCAGCGAAACTCTAATGCTTAATAACTATTAAACTACGCACGGCCAGATTAAAATGCATTTAACAAATATAATTTAATTTTTTATACATCATTACCCTAATTAATGAAAGGGCGTTCAGAGGGTTCTAGCTCGAATCTGCGAAAGTGTAATGCTTAATAAATATTAAACTATGGGAGTATGTGTGGTCAGATTAAAAACGTTTTTAACAAATATAATCATTTATATTAAACACCGATGTATACTTAGGTATCCAAATTGATACTTTGCTAAGGTAAAACAGAATTATATCAATACACTGATTAATGAAAGAGTGTTCAGAGGAACCTAGCTCGAATCTGCGATACTCTAATGCTTAATAAATATGCGAGTATTGGGCGGTCAGATTAAAATGTGTTTAACAAATATAATTTAATTTATACGGCATTACAATGTTTAACGAGCTGTATTCTTAGGAACCCAGAGGCCCCTAGTTCGAATCTTACCCTGCGAAACGCTATAATAACTATTAAATTATTGAAGCAGGGGGCCGGTCGGATTAAAATTGCATTTAACAACTATCATTGTTTATATTAAACCCGCGTGTACTTAAATATCCCGATGCGTAGACACCATTCTTTCTTCTCCTCTTTTTCTATCTATCTCTCATATGATTTTCGCTACACGCTCTTCTTGCATAAACATTCACATGATCTTCTCAACACATTCTTCTGTGACATTTATATGATTTCGCTAAACGTTCTTCTGAAAACATTCATATGGTTTTCTCAACACATTCCTCTATTGGCATTCACATGATTTCTCCTCGCATTCTTCTATTAACATTCATATGATTTCACTACACGTTCTTCTTCTGAACAGATTCATATGGTTTTCTCAACACATTCCTCTATTGACATTCACATGATTTCTCCTTGCATTCTTCTATTAACATATGATTTCACTACACGTTCTTCTGCAAACATTCATGTGGTTTTCTCAACACATTCCTCTATTAACATTCATATGATTTCTCCTCGCATTCTTCTATTAACATTCATATGGTTTTCACTATACGTTCATCGAATGAAAAGAGACAAAATAATGCAATAAAACTAATTATAGCTTGGGATGCAAGGCACCATTTACGAATTGCTCGAAACTGGTCTGGATGCATGGGTTCGAATCCTAGGACTGATTACAAATTCATCTTCTAAAATTCCAAAACTAATTAAGATAAGGACGGTAAATAAACTATTACTTTTATGTCATTAGCTGGTTTCTTGTGCATGTATATATTAGAGTACCAGGTTCATGGGTTCGATCCTTAATTTTAAAATCTCAATTATCTCAGAACCTAGCAGGGATAGAGCGGACCAAAGCATGATTGTTAGCTCCTATGATGGACAATTAGTGCCTGTATATAATTTCCAATCAGTTGTCCCTAGTCGAATCCCGATCTTTCAGTGACTTCCTTAATTTTCCTCTGTACTCTAGAATATATCACTTAGATCAATGTTGTAACTGCATACATGTCTTTTAAACACGTCAAACTAATATTATAAATAATTTTGTTTCTGGCGTTCTAAGTTCGAATACTGATTCAATGAAATTTACTTATATAAATTTAATAACATAGTAAATAATTAAGATAAAGGCACCAAATAAACCTGTTACGTTTACGTCATCAGATAGTATCTTGCGGGTGTATATCCGGGTACCTGACGTCCAGGGTTCGATCCTTAAGTTTAAATCTCAATTATCCCTGAAACTAGCAGAGATAGAGCTGCGAGAGAAAGCATGTTTGATAGCTCATACAATGAACAATTAATGCTGTAAATAATTTCCAATCAGTTGACCCTAGTTCGAATTCCGATCTTTCAATGAGTTAACTGATTTTCCTCTGTACTCTAGAATACATCACTTAGATTGATGCTGTAACTGCATGCAGCTTTGTGTAAAGACATTATGGATGTACTCTGTGTGGGTGAGAGAGAGAGAGCGAAAGAGAGAGTGAAAGGAAGTGAAACAAGTAGGGATAGAAGTGCTGAAAGTATGCGCATGCGCAGCAAGAGATGATAATTCCAAGGGTGTAATAATCACGTGATGTGTAAGCATCACAGCCATGATCACGTGTTGGCATCGCCTGGAGGGGGTTTAGATCCTTATATATACAGATATCTAAGCATGTTAGAACTGTTGTGTACTTATTAACTTTACATTCAAGTTTTAAAGAACTTTAAAAGCAACGCGAGGTGGAGGCCATCTACACATACAGCACATATCAACACGTAACAATGCAAGGTGAGCTTTTATATAACTATACAAAATCAGTGTTGGCTTTTACAATACATTTATTTTTTTTAAACGTTAACAGTACATGAAAGAGGATTCGTTAAAAGAGCATCATATTTTCTAATCTGTACTTTACATTCACATGGATTTCTCTGCGTACTCTTCTCCAGTTCACAGGGTTTTTCTACTCATTCTTCTTCTATAAACATTCACATGATTTTCGCTACCCATCCCTGTTACATAAACATTCACACAATTTTCCCCACTCATTCTTGTTTCACTATACATTCCCACGATTTCCTCTACTCATTCTTTGGCTCTCTGCTGGCTCATCTTCCATGAACATTCACATGATTTTCTGTACTTATTCTTTGTTTCTCTACACATTCATAAGCATACTTACAAAACATACACACACCATAGTTCTAATATAAAGAAGTGTATAACTAGTTCTTCAACTTGAGTAATGTAGTGAAAATAATAATTCATGTCATTGACTGTTACAGATGGTTTAACTGATAGACTTAACAAGATGGTTGAGGAGCGTAGTTTCCTACCGACTCGTCGAGTTCAAGATCTCGAAATAGGACTTAACTATGAATTAAAGTCCTTAAAGTGCGTTCAAACAAGATATGGTACCAGGCTCGTATCTTCACTGGAGGATTGTCAAGTGTTCTTGCCAGAGCGCTATAATAACGGTATGGCAGAGATGGGGAAATTTAAGTCATGTAAATTGTCTTTTTTATATTCAGAGAAGGTGTGTAGAAGTGTTAAACTTAAGTATTGAATGTTCCCCTATTTTAACATGAAAAAAATTCATAAATAAAACAACTGACTCGTTGATATTACATATTACGATACAAACGATGAATGTTATAGAATGTTATAAATTCCTATCACTTCCTCATCCGACTCATTGTTTCTGTATATGTCATTACACTTGTAACAGCAGGTTATGTAAATTTCTTTATTATTTAAATGAAAGTCTTTTTATTTTCATAATTTGTATTCCAGCGTGGCAAACAGTCTTAATGCTGTTAATGTATACAGGTCTCAAGTCTTTTAGGATACAAATTTCATCTCTATTTAAAAGTATTTCACAATCATTTAAATTACTGTTCACAATGCTTAATTTCAGCGAATATAGGGAGACTCGCTTGAGCTAACTCTCAGCTATGCATTGAATTGTATACAAAATTGTCCGTGTTTTTTCATCGTATGCCCTGTAATGTTATATAAGTATCCTTCTTAGCGTGTTTTGGTTTTGTAGATGTCTCAGCACCCGCTTCTTACCATCATGTTTCTTGGAGGTGTCGATGCTGCTTATTCTATCCTCCAATAGCGTCAGCCCTCCTTTGCATGGTTGCAGGCTATTCCTCTTCTTCTTCCTCTTATTGCACAGTCTGAAACATTGCACAATGAAAGTCTTAGAAAACTGATTTGGTGTAGTAAAGGCAACCTGAAAGAATTACATTTTTTGTAATGATACATGTAAAATGAAACACAAAAGATGTGTATAAACATTCGGATATTTATCGTTATTTCAATCCATTAGATATAACTAAATTCAAACATGTGATTTCGTAATTTTTTATAAAAAATTCTATAACATTCATCGTTTGTATCGTAATATGTAATATCAACGAGTCAGTTGTTTTATTTATGAATTTTTTTCATGTTAAAATAGGGTAACATTCAATACTTAAGTTTAACACTTCTACACACCTTCTCTGAATATAAAAAAGACAATTTACATGACTTAAATTTCCCATCTCTGCCATACCGTTATTATAGCGCTCTGGCAAGAACACTTGACAATCCTCCAGTGAAGATACGAGCCTGGTACCATATCTTGTTTGAACGCACTTTAAGGACTTTAATTCATAGTTAAGTCCTATTTCGAGATCTTGAACTCGACGAGTCGGTAGGAAACTACGCTCCTCAACCATCTTGTTAAGTCTATCAGTTAAACCATCTGTAACAGTCATTGACATGAATTATTATTTTCACTACATTATTCAAGTTGAACAAGTTATACACTTCTTTATATTAGAACTATGGTGTGTGT
Source organism: Deroplatys truncata (assembly GCA_030765065.1). Taxonomy (NCBI): domain Eukaryota; kingdom Metazoa; phylum Arthropoda; class Insecta; order Mantodea; family Mantidae; genus Deroplatys; species Deroplatys truncata. The sequence goes on from CM060990.1 coordinate 379,742,499, forward strand.
ATGTTTTGTAAGTATGCTTATGAATGTGTAGAGAAACAAAGAATAAGTACAGAAAATCATGTGAATGTTCATGGAAGATGAGCCAGCAGAGAGCCAAAGAATGAGTAGAGGAAATCGTGGGAATGTATAGTGAAACAAGAATGAGTGGGGAAAATTGTGTGAATGTTTATGTAAGAGGAATGTGTAGCGAAAATCATGTGACTGTTTATAGAAGAAGAATGAGTAGAAAAATCCTGTGAGCTGGAGAAGAGTACGCAGAGAAATCCATGTGAATGTAAAGTACAGATTAGAAAATATGATGCTCTTGTAACGGATCGTCTTTCATGTACTGTAACGTTTAAACAAAATTAAATGTATTGTAAAAGCCAACACTGATTTTGTAGAGTTATGGAATAAAGCTCACCTTGCATTGTTACGTGCTCATATGTGCTGTATGTGTAGATGGCCTCCACCTCGCGTTGCTTTTAAAGTTCTTTAAAACTTGAATGTAAAGTTAATAAGTACACAACAGTTCTAACATGCTTAGATATCTGTATATATATAAGGATCTAAACCCCCTCCAGGCGATGCCAGCAAGTCATCATCGCTGTGATGCTTACACATCACGTGATTATTACACCCTTGGAATTATCATCTCTTACTGAGCATGCGCAGAGATTTTCAGCACTTCTATCCCTACTTGTTTCACTTCCTCTCGCTCTCTCTCTCACACACACAGAGTACATCCATAATGTCTTTACACAAAGCTGCATGCAGTTACAGCATCAATCTAAGTGATGTATTCTAGGGTACAGAGGAAAATCAGTTAAGTCATTGAAAGATCGGATTCGAACTAGGGTCAACTGATTGGAAATTATTTACAGCATTAATTGTTCATTGTATGAGCTATCAAACATGCTTTCTCTCGCAGCTCTATCTCTGCTAGTTTCAGGGATAATTGAGATTTAAACTTAAGGATCGAACCCTGGACGTCAGGTACCCGGATATACACCCGCAAGATACTATCTGATGACGTAAACGTAATAGGTTTATTTGGTGCCTTTATCTTAATTATTTACTATGTTATTAAATTTATATAAGTAAATTTCATTGAATCAGTATTCGAACTCAGAACGCCAGAAACAAAATTATTTATAATATTAGTTTGACGTGTTTAAAAGACATGTATGCAGTTACAACATTGATCTAAGTGATATATTCTAGAGTACAGAGGAAAATTAAGGAAGTCACTGAAAGATCGGGATTCGACTAGGGACAACTGATTGGAAATTATATACAGGCACTAATTGTCCATCATAGGAGCTAACAATCATGCTTTGGTCCGCTCTATCCCTGCTAGTTTCTGAGATAATTGAGATTTTAAAATTAAGGATCGAACCCATGAACCTTGTACTCTAATTTATACATGCACAAGAAACCAGCTAATGACATAAAAGTAATAGTTTATTTACCGTCCTTACCTTAATTAGTTTTGGAATTTTAGAAGATGAATTTGTAATCAGTCCTAGGATTCGAACCCATGCATCCAGACCGGTTTCGAGCAATTCGTAAATGGTGCCTTGCATCCCAAGCTATAATTAGTTTTATTGCATTATTTTGTCTCTTTTCATTCGATGAACGTATAGTGAAAACCATATGAATGTTAATAGAGGAATGCGAGGAGAAATCATATGAATGTTAATGGATGAGTGTGTTGAGAAAACCATATGAATGTTTGCAGAAGAACGTGTAGTGAAATCATATGAATGTTAATAGAAGAATGCGAGGAGAAATCATGTGAATGCCAATAGAGGAATGTGTTGAGAAAACCATATGAATGTTTTCAGAAGAAGAACGTTTAGCGAAATCATATAAATGTCACAGAAGAATGTGTTGAGAAGATCATGTGAATGTTTATGCAAGAAGAGCGTGTAGCGAAAATCATATGAGAGAGATAGAAAAAGAGAGAAGAAGAAAGAATGGTGTCTAGGCATCGGGATATCTAAGTATGGTCGGGTGGTTTAATATAAACAATGATAGTTGTTAAATGGAATTTTAATCCGACCGCCCCCCTGCTTCAATAATTTAATAGTTATTATAGCGTTTCGCAGGGTAAGATTCGAACTAGGGGCCTCTGGGTTCCTAAGAATACAGCTCGTTAAACATTGTAATGTCGTATAAATTAAATTATATTTGTTAAACACATTTTAATCTGACCGCCGTATACTCGCATATTTATTAAGCATTAGAGTTTCGCAGATTCGAGCTAGGATCCTCTGAACACTCTTTCATTAATCAGTGTAATGATATAATGATGTTTTACCTTAGCAAAGTATCAATTTGGATACCTAAGTATACATCGGTGTTTAATATAAATGATTATATTTGTTAAACACGTTTTTAATCTGACCGCACATACTCCCATAGTTAAATATTTATTAAGCATTAGACTTTCGCAGATTCGAGCTAGAACCCTCTGAACGCCCTTTCATTAATTAGGGTAATGATGTATAAAGATTAAATTATATTTGTTAAATACATTTTAATCTGGCCGTGCAGTTTCATAGTTATTAGGCATTAGAGTTTCGCTGTGTAAGATTTGATCCAGGACTCCCTGAACACCCTTTTATTAATTAGGGGAATGATATATAAAAATTAACTTATATTTGTTAAATGCATTTTAATCTGTCCTTGCATAGTTTAATATTATTAAGCATTAGAGTTTCGCTGGGTAAGATTCGAGCTAGAACCCTGTGAACACCCTTTCATTAATTAGGGTAATGATATATAAAAAATTAAATTATATTTGTTAAATACATTTTTAATCTGCCCGTGCATAGTTTAATAGTTATTACGCGATAGAGTTTCACTTGGTAAGATTCGAGCTTCAATCCTCTGAACGCCTTTTTATTAATTAGGGTAACGATATAATAATATCAATCATCAATTTCTCATTAGCAATAAACTTTTGATTACAGTAAGAATCGAGCACCGATCTATGGATATCCACGGAGAGGTTTAGTGCATGTAATGAAATATATACTAAACGCTTTTTCGGAGTAGCTGCTTGAAATGAGCCAAACAGAATGCTTGTTAACTATGGTCGGGTATATTCGTAGGATCTCGTAAAACATCGGGGAGAACAGCCCCTCAAGGCAAAAACCATGATGGCTGACTCTGACGTTGTTAAAGTGTTTACGTATACCTGGTAAAGAAGCTTCTCTCTCTTTCACGCGAACAAGGACAGGACTAGCATAAAGCCACCCTCGAATTCTTTTGTTAAGCTACCAGGTGTTCGAGAAACAATGGAAAGGGACCGGCTTTGTTATGGGGCAGTGGAATGAGAAGTGCTAGTAAGAAGGCTTGCCCCGGACAGTAGAGCTTGTTTCTCTTTTGTCACGACCCTAATTCATCATGGCCTTTGTTCATTTTGACAGCTGAAGGACAAGCATTGTTCTTTTGTTAAAAGCTAGTGGAATGAGTATGCCAGATAGTAGCCTTGCCCCCGGACAATAGAAAGGCACAGAATAGAATCTCTTCCTTTGTCCAGCAAGCTCTTTATTCCCGCACGTATTCGAGAAACAATAGGAGTGGTGTGAGTTGCTGCAGTGCAGGAAGCACGTAGGCTGATGTGGAATGGGTAGGTAAAACATCTCGCCTTTGTTACAGAACCTTAAATCTATTACCCCTTTGTTCGTTTTGACAGGTGAAGGATAACCTTAATTGCTTAACTGTCAAGCTTCCATTGTACTCAACAAGATTTATGGCCGCAGCTGCACCTGGAAGCCCTAAGGAGCTGGGAGGGGGAGGGGGGAAGTGGAGCTCATTTGCATATGAATAGACATTCCATGAATATTAATTGCGCCAGCTCTCTTATTTCTATACTAGTGTAATATCTTATCAACATCCATGAAGCAAAATAGTCAGTTTACTTATACACTGCAGGGAAACAGAGTGATACTAAATATCGTAATACAATACGTAGATTGTGCTAAATTCATTCCTTTCGAATGATGTTGACGTAACGTTTTTAGTAGATAACATACTTCTACGTTTCGAAAATATCATTTCATAGCGTTCGGGAACTGGATTCTTACTGCATGCGGTACGTTAGGCGGTGGACACTGATGATAAATGTAATGAGTTATAATTAGGAAAGGAAGTTTGGGGAAGGAATCGTTCTAGAGTACCTCCAGGGCATTTGCCAGTTATAAGGACAGAAAAAGGGGTTGAAAAAGATCTGTCGGGGAGGACGGTTCTTCCAGGACCTGATCCGCGGACCTCAGGTTGACGAGTCCGCAGCTTACCGATCTCTCGGTACCCTTTTCGGTGTAACATTTGTGCTACATATACTAATATGGGATAGCAAAGACCTCAGTTTTAATATGCGAAAAAAGTATCTATATTATCATATATGTGTTTAGCAGGTTTCATGTTTCATTTATTAGTATTATCCGTTTTAAAAATGTCGCCAATCTTCCAAGTATTGCATGTGCGGTGCTTAGAAAATCATTTTCTACGCATTTAGTGGAACAAAAAATTGTTAAAAGAATATTTTTGCTTGAATCTTGAAATAAGGTTAGTGCTCAGGAACACGAAAATTTACGACTCTGTCCATGGACGAAACAAAGCTTAGAGGAAAGGAAGTGAAACGCTAACATAATCCAATGAGTTAAGTGCATTATGCGAAAATCATACCTTACTACATAGCGCCCTAAACTATTTGGAAAATGACTGGTATTTAACCATCTTGCAGACATTCAAAGGAATGTAAAACTTATTAGCAGGGTTAGGACACTTAGCTGCGCACCTTTTTTCTTAGGGTAAGTTAAAGCTGTGCGGAAAGATATCACAGTGTGAAATTTTGTTTCTAGTTGCGAAAAGAGACATTTTTTCTCGCAACTTTTTCGCTTTTTAGGACCTTTACCCCCTTTTGTCACCTTTATCTCATTTCCCCCCAACCATGCCCATAATTCCCTTCCCCCTTTTTCTTTTAAGTTTCATTCCAATTTAATCTTAAGCTTTCAATTAACGTCTCCTCAGCCTGCTGTGTACGTCCGAATAGTAAGCCTACCTCTTTCAGTAAACGCCGCGCGGGAATTGAAAGCACGCATGCAACAATGGAAGATAATTTTGTGTTCGACGATTACCTCTTTCTCTCGCTTTACCGCTATAAAGTAGCCCGAAATAATGCAATTGACAATGAGTGATTCTATCCCACCAGAATCACCAGCCAGCTTTTCGTGAATGTGAGTTTGTTACTGTGAGAGACGTCATTTGTTTGCGTGGAGGCGAAGGCTGGGCACGCAGACGGCAGTAACCTCACTCGCGCAGTTCCGAGAATTATTAAGACTGGGTTCTGCTCGAAACTACTAGAAATCGCTGAGACTGAAGTTCCAGCATGAATGAGAACATTCTGGTAATTGTCGCGGTGTTATAAGAGAATGTGGACAGCGAATGGGCGCAAGAGTGAGTTGTGTGACAGTCGCATTGTGTTAGCAAGTGAACCAGTGTTAGCTCTCCAAACGAGTGTACTAGTACTAGATTTTAGCATGCCAAAAGTGTCCAGTGCTCGATTTATTGTTCTAGCTGAGGAATTCAAACAAGATTTCATAAGCACTGATGGAACTGTAATGCGATGTACTATTTGTGATTCAGGAATTTTGTTAGATGAAAAACACCACCGAGATTGCATTAAACACATTTCCAGCTCTAAGCATCAAATGAACAAGACTCTTCAAGCAAACAAATCACGGCAACCTCTATTACGAAATTCGTTTCAACAGAGTTCTTCAAAACGCCAATATTTGAAGGAATTAAACACTGATTTGTGTGCAGCTCTTACACAAGCAGGAATTCCACTCAATAAGGTGAACCATCCAGCCTTCAAGGGATTTCTTGAAAAATACACAAAGATGTCAATGCCCGATGAGAGTACTTTAAGAAAAAACTACATGGAGCCTGTTTACCAAGAAACCATACAAAGAATCAAGGCGAAAGTGTCTGATTGCGATGTGGGAATCATTATGGATGAAACCACAGACTCAATGCAACGATTTTGAACATGTTAGTTTTTCCCTTAACAGGGGAGAAAGTTAAGCATACGTTGTTAAAAAGGTACGAGTGGCAGAAAACCAATGCCAGTACTGTAATACAATCCATTATGGACTTCTACCAAAAACTCTAGCCTACTGGTATCGAGTTTGAAAAACTTCTTCTTGTGGTAACGGACCAGGCTCCATACATGGTTTTAGCTGGTTAACCACTTGAAACCTCTATTTCCTAACTTGAAGCATTTGACATGCTTGGCTCATGTGCTTCACAGGGTTTGTGAATCCATAAGGAAGGAATACGACACCGCAAATCAATTCATCTCTGTACTGAAGAAGATTCTACTGAAAGCTCCGAGCCGTGTTGTTTACTACAGGGAAATCACTGGTTTGCACCTTCCAAATGTCCCGGTCATTATTCGATGGGGATCTTGGGTTGAGTGTGCTGTGATTGAGTATGTGACAATTTTGACCAAATTAAAGAGTTTGTGCTTTCTTTGCATCCATCCGACGCAGGTGCATTTTCCAAGGCACAGCAACTTCTGTTGCCGGAGAAAATACATAATTTGCAGGCAGAACTATATTGTGTCCATAGTTAAAGGTGCCTGCCTGCAGCTATTAAAAGATTGGAAGAACAAGGTCTGGAAAAGGAAAAACCATGGGATATTTTTACTTCCGTGAGGGAGCAGTTAGATGGCTTTACCAAAGACAAACTTGAATCTAGTGTTCAGAAGAATCCAGACATTGAGGAATTCGCCACATCTGTAGAGTTGCCATTCTGAGTGAATACAAGCTTTGCCCCGCTGGTTTCTGTGGATATTGAAAGAAGCTTTAGCATCTACAAAGTCATTCTATCTACTAATAGAAACAGACTTAGTTTTATAAATGTGGAGATGCTTAAAGTCTTGAAGTACAAGCTTCATGTTTTTTTCCTTCTTTTGATGAGTGATTTTGATGTACTTGTTTGTAGTTCAATAAATTAGAATAGAGGAAAGAGAAATCGTTGAATTAGTTAAGGGAGTGCAGAACTGATATTATTTCAAAATCTTGTTCCAAAAAAATTCTTAATTGCTTGTAGTTTTAGGATCCACTTTTATTTTTGACCTAGCGAACGCTTCAGGATCATTACGAGACTTTTTAAATACCCTTGCGCATTCGGTTGCTAGCTGTTTATATTTTTAAAGCTTCATTTTAAGGCGTTTCTTATTTTCAGCATTTCTGCATTTTCAAAATTTTCCACACGATGTAGTGTTATGCATTCATATTGACATTTTCTATGCTTATTTCAAAAACCCAAACAAATAAAACTCATAATTTTTTTGTGTAATGAATAGTTTTGGCGCTACTAATTTTTGAACATAACAATGTATACAAAAAAACGGAAAAAATGCAAATACAAAACTGCAAAAGTTTTTTCTCTCTTAAACTAAGAATGGTAGAAAAAAAATTATATGGCAGGTTTGTAGTTCCTTGACATGGAAGCAACATAAGAATTGTTTTTTGAAAAATGCATCATGTGTTGCATTTTGCATATACCTATAATTTTATACTTTTAAAATTAATAACTTGAAAACTAATTAAGATTTTGGATTGAAATTCACAAAACAATTATATCTGAAGAAGTCTGTAATGTGGTTAAAATTTCAGCCCAATTGAACGGATAGTTTAGAAAATATCAATTTCAGTTGTGTATCCGCTTAAATAAACCATCACCTTATTGTCCCTTTTTTCACCTTATTTGAGGACCTTTTCCCTTCTTTTTTTCATCTGAAATTTGCACCTAAAAATCCTAACCCTGCTTATTAGGGAACCAGTTCACTTGCACGTTCCGTCAGTTACGGCCATCTAAGAGGAGTTTTGGATTTTAGTTTAATGAACTGTCCGTAGAGTGCGTAGCGGGCTTGCCCACAGGACACTATTATACACACAATGAAGAAACTGACTCATGGAGCTGTATGAATTATTGGTGTTAGTATTATGAATGATTAAGGCCACAGCGGCTTGCGGAAGCCTGTTAAAAGTTCCTGGTTCAAATACCGGTTCCACTACTAGAGCTGCGCAGAGAGGTTGATGAGCGACCCGTCCAACCAATCACGTCTCCAGTGTCCTCGGTGAATACCCTTTACTTTGAGCAGGCATTCGCGCCAACCGTCCCGACCAACACACAATGCTAAAGCCGGAAGACGAGAGGGAACTGTAATGAAAGAGAAGGGTAAGTCGTGACGGATGAGAAACCGCCGGTATTCGATTACCGACAAGGGAAAACCCCGAAAATTGGATGTGATTGTGAACGGTTGACGGGAATCGAACCTGGAACCTCCCGAATGCAAGAAGAAGAAGATAAACTTAACGAAAAAATAATTTGTATGCCTACTTATAAGCAATTGGGGTTAGAGTAATGTGAATGTAACACGTCAGAAGTGTTAAAGTGGAATTGAAACTTTCTGGAGTCGCGGCACAAATTACACAGCTGGGATATGCGGGTATTTTCATTACATTGAAAACTTCTGCTCGGGGTAGAACTAAAAAATTACATGCCGTTCTTTTGTTGTTACCTAACTTCGATTGTTACGTAAAGTTGCGTTTTGAACTGTGATTCTCACGCAAGGCGCCTTTTTATAGATTGAAACAATGTTCAAGAAGCACGTGAGAGGGGAACAAGCAGCCATTAGGGGCGGGGATTGCGAACTACTTTCGCGCGGATAATACAAAGTTTGTTTACAGTGAGAGGCACTCTGGTTTAGAATGGACAGTAGTTCCCGAGGTCGCGGGTTCAACCCCGGCGGAGGGCAATGGATTTTCGGGCGTAAAAATCCTTAGCATGGCATCATTTGAAGGGAAGTAAAGCCGGTGGTCCCGTATCGTGAATTTACGGCACGTAAAAGAACCTCAAGCCTAGTAGAGAGGCCTCTGAGCAAAATTACCGGTCTTTTACCTCAATATAGAATAGGACGCTAAGGACCACAGCTGTTAAAGAGCTTCCATAAAAAAACTCAATTTAATTTTTTTTTTGCTTCGAGTAACCTCAGCATATTCACCAGTCTAAACGGATTTGCAAGCGTAGACATCACTGAATTATTGTTACCATAGTCGACATGGAGACAACAAAACATGCAACTTTCAGTGTATTCGGTATCTTGCTTATTTATAGGTGTTCCGATTAATATATCAGCTTTCAATTTTACTGATTCACCGCACACAGGAGAATCAAGTGCGAAACAACGAGCTAGCTCATTATGACATCTTCCTCTATGCATGTTCAGTCGTGACAAAGAACGATTGCTTAAAATCCGACTACATATACACTTATAACGACGTGCATTCTTCCGAGTGTAATGTATGAAAAGTTAAGTTTCGTATAAGCTGGGTGTAACGTTCCTTCATAATGACTCGTGCTTAAAACTCTCAAATGAATTAAATGTATACGCAGACGTTAATGTGAGAAGAAATTAAAAGCTAATAAATTAAATTAATAACAATCCAATATTTATATATCTCGAAGGCATGTTATAGACCCACAAAATGTGAGTTGCTCACGTTGCCAGTATGCCACCTCGCTACATTTTGGACACGACTGTTTATATTTGGTTACGTTGCTTCATTTTTGGAAAACAAATGGTTTATACTCTATAAAACTTACATATGTACACAGATTATTTGCAGCTTCTTGTCAGAATCAGCTTTAAGACAAGTCTATTAAAATTGTCTTTACATGACTTCACAAAGGTGCCGACCCTCATTATTTTTCACGTGTCATATATATATATAACATTTTAATATAGCAATGCACACTTTAGTTGAACGCTATTCTAGCGTACAGTGAATCGAGTATTTGTAGATTCAAAGGTTGTATATCTCTGTGGAACACTGTAATGCCATTTGATTTATTCTACATTCCTTCACCGGATAAAAGTCAATTCTCATGTCTTAAACTTGCCAGCTGGTTCTAGTCCGTGGAATACAAGATGAAAATTCCCGGGCATTTCCTTCAGTTGCCTGGCTTTTAGAGAAGCATATCTTTTTGGAAGAAAGACCTGCTTTTCACCTAAGGTAGCCACGGTTCTGGTCCCGTATTTGGTATCAAACTCTTTATGGCTTTTATGCCATAGGCTACCTCTAACTGAATATCTTATAGTCTGGGTGGGTGGGAAGATATTCTTGGTCAGCTTCTTAACATTTTGTTTATACATCCATGTGCAAGTGAGGCGAATGACTCGCTAATGGAATCTATTAAGCATGCAACTTAGCAATGATTTTATTGTATTTCTTTTATGTGGGTTATAAGGTTTTTAAATAGAATGTAAACGTATCCTGTATTAAGTGGATGGTTTTAGAAATTATATTACGGATCGGTATACTGTAAAAGTAAAGAACAACCCGTATATATTAAGTTTTTAGTTCCATTTTTTACCCCGCCTGTAAGTACATTAGCCTTATCGGCAGCCTTTGTTTTGGAACTTGCTGCCTTTTCCCGATGGTGTTAACTCGTATTGTCATGTTGGGTTTCTTGCCTTTTTGGGTTTTAATCATTACATAACACACATTCACACTTAATTTGATCCTTTCAGACTGGGTAGGATAGGTAATAATCTTGTTAGAGAAAACTTCCCATCCCCACCCGGGAATCGAACCCGGGACCCCTGCGACAGCAGGCAGATGCTCTACCGACTGAGCAACGGGGCCAGCCCCGTATATTACGTATCGATATGAGGATATTCTTTTTCATTCTTAAGATGAAACAGTTATATTTGTCAATGAGCTCTCATACTCGAGTCATCTGTATGCTAATCGCTTTATCTTAGAGAAAGTAAATCTCCCACCTATTTTACTTTAGATGCATGCACCGCGAATGCTTATTAACCGAAGTCTGTAAACGTTTAAGTCTTAAATGAAAACCAGTTATTCAAAGCTCTACAGTAATTTTGGCTTCCAGCGAAGACGTAATGTATACACTTTTTGCTTAGCGCAATATTCACAGGTAGAGGTTGCATTCTTGTGTGACCGTTGACTTTTTTTTTATAAAAACTGGAATCTTTCATTGCCCCCTGACCGGCCAAGCTGGTGCCTTCCTACATTCCTTTACATGAAAGGCATTGTTTCCTACGGTCTCGTCATGTGTGCTTAGGGCGGGGAGAGGGAGTCGTTTTTTAAGATTTCCGCTTTGAAGGAATGAATTTCTCTTGTTCGCTCTCGTATATGTTGAGAGAACCTCTTCTATGTAAGTATTCAGTTCGTAGCGCGTTGTGTGTATCATGACGTTGCGTTAAGGAATCGGTTTTTATATTTTTAAGGTTTTAATGTCTTAATGTTATCCTGTTCTGTTGATTTATTTTCATCGATGATTGCTGTTCCTATATGTTGTGTGTTAATCCTGGAAACATTAACATTTCATTCTACCATTTCACATCATTCCAAGGCTTACAATTGTCATGATTACATATACTTGAATTGTGTTGGAATTATTAATGGATTACCGGTAACGTTTCCATATGTTGGGGCCGTGTATAGGCGGTGTTAAGGCGCTCTGGCATACCTGAGTGCATTCTCAGCTCTTTGCAATAGATGTAATCTTACTGTACTTCATTCTGGGTTTAGGTCATTGCTACAGTGGTCCATTCCTAGAATATTAATGTATCCATATGTTTACACACAATGGTCTTCGCATGAACATTTACTTTGTTAATTTTCATCTAGAGTCCTATCGAGGAAAAACAACGGTGTTTAACTTTTCAGTTACCCCTACCTCGAGCAGAAGTCTTAAAAGTAATGAAAATACATGCCTTTCCGCGCTGTGTAATATGTGCCGCGACTCCAGAAAATCAACTCCACTTTAATAGTTCTAATGTGTTACATTCACATGACTCTAGCCGCTATTGCTTATTTTTAGGCATACAAGTTAATTTTTACGTATTCGGGAGGTGCCGGGTTCCATTTCCTTCGACCGTTCACTCTAACATTGGGTTTTCCCTGGTCGGTAGGCGAATGCTGGCGGTTTCTCATCCGTTACGACTTATCTTTCCCTTTCATTACGTTTCCTTCTCATCTTTCCGATTTAGCGTTGAGTGGCGGTCCAGACGGTTGGTGCGGATGCTTGCTCAAAGTAGTGTGTTCCCCGTGTACACTAGAGAGGCCTCTTGTTCGACAGGTCGTTCATCGACCTCTCTGGGCAGCCTTAGAAACGGGACGGGCCTTTGAGCCAGGAACTTTTAACAGGCTTCCGCGCATCTCTGTGGCCTTAACCATTGATAACAATAGTAACAATAATTATTCATCCAGCTGCATGAGAAAGTGACTCTTTATTGTGTGTATAATAGTGTTCTGTGGACAAACCAACTGCGCACTCTATGGATGGCCCATCAAATTAAAATGTAAACTCTTCTTGGATGGTTGTAACTGACAAAGTACAGGTGAACTGGTTCCCTATTAAATTTTACTTACCTTTGAAGGTCTGTAAGATGGTAAAATACCAGTCATTTCCATCTATGTAGTACGGCCTGTTTTACGCATAATGCACTTAACTCATTGGATTGTATTAACGTTTCGCTTCGTTTCCTCCGAGCTCTGTTTCGTCCATGGAGAGAGTTAAATTTTCGTGTTTCTGAATATTATAACCTTATTTCAGGGTTAAAGTTTACAGATTTTGTTTTAAAAAGCGTTGTTCCACTAAATTCATATAACATGATTTTGTAAACACCGCAAATGGAATTCTTGAAAGATCGGCGAAATGCTTATAAGGGGTAATACTAATTTAATGAAACATGAAATCTGCTAGAACACGTAAGTAGGTAAATATAGAGAGCTGGCACAGTTTTTTGGGCATATTTGGGAAAGGATAGGGAAAACGAGGCTAGACGCGGGGGTTCAAGGAAGAAAATAGGTTTATATGGGGGAGAGAGGGATTACGACGACCGATACTAGGCTAGACAGGGCTGAAGGAGGGAAGTGCGTTTATATGGAAGAGATAGTGGTGAGGTGTTAGGCTAGACAGAGGTTGAGGAGTAGAGTAAGGTTTATATGAGAGGTATAGCAAAACGTGGAGAAGTGCTAGGCTAGCCAGAGGTTGAGGAGTAGAGCATGCGTTTATAGAGGAAAAATAGGGAAAACTAAGAGAGCTGTTAGACTAGACAGGGCTTGAAGGGTAGAATAAACCTTTTATATGGGAGATATAGCAAACCGAGGAGAGGTATTAGGCTAGGAGAGTTTGAGTATGTATTTATAAGGAGAGACGAGAAACGGAGACAGATCCTATGCTAGGATAGACAAGTGTTAAAGGTAGAATGTGTTTTATATAGGTTAGATAGGAAACCAAGGAGAGATACTCAGCTAGACAGGGGGCGGAAGGGGAATACGCTTTGAGAGGTAGGGGATACGGGGATAGATGCTAGACTAAACGGAGGTTGAGAGTAGAGTATGCGTTTATATGTATGAGAAGTATAGGAACAGGAGGAGGGGTGTTAGGCTAGACAGGGGTCGAGGAGTAGAGTATGGTTTATATGAGAGGTATAGGAAAACGAGGAGAGCCGGTAGGCTAGACAGATAGTGAGGGAGTAGGAATATGGACTTATATACAGGAGAGAGAGGGAATAGGAGGGGAGGTGCTAGACTTTGAAGGCGACTTTAGACGAGAACTTCATGGAAAGATGTTTCCTGTCAATGATGGAACTCTTAATTCTAGACAGCTTCAGCATGTAACCCACTAACGCAGAAAGGTGACCCACTCACGGAAAAAGTTGACTCACTCACGCTAAAAGGTAAGTAGTTCAGTTACTATCACAGGAGGCTAGATTCAAGGGGCAGGGCGTATCATAGCTGTATATGATTTCACAGGCAATGCAGCTGGCATCGTGGGCATTTAAGCTAATTCAGCTAGTATAACAGGAGGGTATATACCAGAGGCTGACTGATAATAGCTGTGTATGATTTCACAGATAATTCAGATAGTATCGTAGGCATTTGGGCTGTTTCAAGTATCATAGGTGCTTACAGTAACTAGGCTAGTATAACAAGCTAGATTCCAGGGACAGGGCGTATCATAGCTGTATATGATTTCAGAGGCAATTCAGCTATAATCGTGGGCATTTAAGCTAATTCAGCTAGTATCACGGGAGGGTACATTCCAGAAGCTGACTGCACCATAGCTGTGTATGATTTGACAGGTAATTCAGATAGTATCGTATGTATTTGGACTGATTCAGGTATCATAGGTGCTTAGAGTATCTCAGCTAGTATCACAGGGTAGAACAGATTCCATGGTTTAGCTTGTGTATAGTTCCGTATGATTTCACACGTAATTCAGACAGTATCATAGGTATTTAGGATAATTCAAGTATAATAGGTGTTTAAGAGTCACTCAGCTAGTATCACAGGAGGCTAGATTCCAGGGGCTGGGCCTATCATAGCTGTATATGATTTCACAGGCAATTCAGCTAGTATCACAGGAGGGTATATTCCTGAGGCGACTGCATCATAGCTGTGTATGATTTCACAGGTAATTCAGATAGTATCGTAGGCATTTGGGCTGATTCAAGTATCATAGGTGCTTACAGTAACTCAGCTAGTATCAGAGGCTAAATTCCAGGGACAGGGCGTATCATAGCTGTATATGATTTCAGAAACAATTCAGCTAGCATCGTGGGCATTTAAGCTAATTCAGCTAGTATCACAAGAGGGTACATTCCAGAGGCTGACTGCATCATAGCTGTGTATGATTTGACAGGTAATTAAGATAGTATCGTATGTATTTGGGCTGATTCAAGTATTATAGGTGCTTAGAGTAACTCAGCTAGTATCATAGGGTAGAACATATTCCATGGTTTAGCGTGTGTATAGTTCCGTATGATTTCACAGGTAATTCAGACAGTATCGTAGGTATTTAGGATAATTCAAGTATAATAGGTGTTTAAGAGTCACTCAGCTAGTATCACAGGAGGCTATATTCCAGGGGCTGGGCGTATCATAGCTGTATATGATTTCACAGGCAATTCAGCTAGTATCACAGAAGGGTATATTCCAGAGGCTGACTCCATCATAGCTGTGTATGATTTTACAGGTAATTCAGATAGTATCGTAGGTATTTGGGCGGATTCAAGTATCATAGGTGCTTAGAGTAACTCATCTAGTATCAAAGGGTATGACAGATTCCATGGTTTAGTGCGTATATAGTTCCGTATGATTTCAAAGGTAATTCAGATAGTATCGTAGATATTTGGGCTAATTCAAGTATCATAGGTGTTTAGAGTAACTCAGCTTATACCATATGAGGCTAGATTCCAGGGGCAGGGCGTATCATAGCTGTATATGTTTTCACAGGCAATTCAGCTAGTATCGGGGGCATTTAAGCTAATTCAACTAGTATCACAGGAGGCTGACTGCATCATAGCTGTGTATGATTTCACAGTTAATTCAGTTAGTATGGTAGGTATTTAGGCCAATTCAGCTAGTATTACAGGAGGATAGATTCCAGGGGTTGGGTATAGCATAGTTTGGTATTTCACAGGTAATTCAGAGAGTATCGTAGGTATTTCGGATAATTCAAGTATCAGAGGTGTTTAGAGTAATTCAGCCAGCATTACAGGAAGGTAGCTTCCAGGGGTCGGTTATAACGTAGTTTCGTATTTCACAGATAGTTCAAGTAATATCGTAAGTATTTGGTGTAATCGGCATAGTTTCACAGATACTCGTGATAATTTCGATCAACGATTTGTATCACAGCTATTTAAGGTATTTGCAGGTGATTCAGGTTGTATCACAAGTATTTGAGTTATTTTAAAAGGTAATTCATCTAGTATCATTGATATTTAGGGCAAACCAGATAGTATCACAGGTGCAGGGAGCAGGGATTCGTATCAGAGCTATTTAAGGAAATTTCACATGTTTCGGGTAGTATCACAGCTATTTAAGTCATTTTAACAGATAATTCAGATAGTATCACAGGTATTTATGGTAATATAGAGAGTATTTGGATTATAAACATTTCTCATCCAACGTTACAACAGTTTATATACTATGATAAACAGTTAATGTGTGAGGCGGAGAGGGATAAACTGCATATTGGTTTACAAATTGAAAAGCTTTGGGGTCAACATACCTCATTTTAGTTTCTAGTAGGTGCCTCTCCCCTTTATCTATGCTTGAGACTAGCACTAGGATTGCTCCTAATGGCAGGGTTAACACCTTCACTTCCATCCTTCTATCATTTTCCTTTCTTCATCAGGCGTCTGCTAGTTGCATACACAGCACAGGACAAATTTCATTTTTAAGACTGTAGACTCACGAGAAAATCTTCATATTGGACTTGCATTCTCTTAAGCACTATTTGTAATACTGTAATGTCCATACGCATAGGTAGTTATTCCATCCTCGGCAATACCTCTTATTATCAAAGGGATTCAATGTAATTTTATTCACTTGCACTGTTGTAACAGCGTGCTTTCGTCATAAGGTTAGATTCATAGGCGTTCTGATCATTTCACAGGTTTCAAGACAGTCTGTATAGCAGTCAAACGTAATGTACTGCTTAATAGCACTACGTTTTATACCGTTAATCTTTTTTACCATTGAGCCATGGATATCTAGTGCATACATCTTAGGTCGTAATCCGACAAAGCGCTGGATGATTTTAGCATTAGCCTCATCTTTAAATTTCCCAAGCATCTTCTTGTTTAGAGCTGAATAGAATATATAGCTTGTAGGATAATCAGCAGTATCCAGATGCTCAAGTAAACGTAACCTGTCATGGTACACATCTTCAGTTACACGATGAATGAATGAATCAGTATCCATGTACATAAGCTTCAGGTTTCTAGCTCCGTAATATGGTAATAACACATCATAATGATAGTGATACATTAATGTCTTGGAGATGCCCTACACACTCATACCAATGTATATAGGCCTGTCGAGAGGCCACATGTACAACAGCTAGATTAGCAGCATATATTGTCCTATCGATAAACGCAGGCATGGCGATCAGCTTCTCTAGAGTCTTCTCATTTGTCACCAGTCGTATATCCATACGGTTAGCCAGATTCTCCATAGTTTTTCCAAATAGATTTTCCATAGTGAAATACGAAACTACGTTATAACCGACCCCTTGAGCAACCTTCCTGTAATGCTGGCTGAATTACTCTAAACACCAATGATACTTGAATTATCCGAAATACCTACGATACTCTCTGAATTACCTGTGAAATACGAAACTATGGTATAACCAACCCCTGGAATCTATCCTCCTGTGATACTAGCTGAATTAGCCTAAATACCTACGATACTAACTGAATTACCTGTGAAATCATACACAGCTATGATGCAGTCAGCCTCCTGTGTTACTAGCTGAATTAGCTTAAATGCCTCCGATACTAGATGAATTGCCTGTGAAAACACATACAGCTATGATACGCCCTGCCCCTGGAATCTAGCCTCATATGGTATAAGCTGAGTTACTCTAAACACCTATGATACTTGAATTAGCCCAAATACCTACGATACTATGTGAATTACCTGTGAAATCATACGGAACTATATACACTCTAAACCATGGAAACTGTCCTACCCTGTGATATTAGACGAGTTACTCTAAGCACCTATGATACTTGAATTAGCCCAAATACCTACGACACTATCTGAATTACCTGTGAAATCATACGCAGCTATGATGCAGTCAGCCTCTGGAATATACCCTCCTGTGATACTAGCTGAATTGCCTGTGAAATCATATACAGCTATGATACGCCCAGCCCCTGGAATCTAGCCTCCTGTGATAGTAGCTGAATTACTTACCTTTTTTGCGTGAATGGGCCACCTTTTTACGTGAGTGGGCCACCTTTTTACGTGGTTACGTACTGAAGCTGTCTAGAATTAAGAGTTCCATCATTGACAGGAAACATGTTTCCATGAAGTTCTCGTCTAAAGTTGCCTTCAAAGTCTAGCACCTCCCCTCCGATTCCCTATCTCTCCTGTATATAATTCAATATTCCTACTCCTTCACTATCTGCCCAGCCTACCGGCTCTCCTCGTTTTCCTATTCCTCTCATATAAACCATATTATACTCCTCGACCTCTGTCTAGCCTAACACCTCTCGTTTTCCTATACCTCTCATATAAACCATACTCTACTCCTCGACCTCTGTCTAGCCTAACACCTCTCCTCGTTTTCCTATACCTCTCATATAAACCATACTCTACTCCTCGACCTCTGTGTAGCCTAGCACCTCTCCTCGATTTCCTATACCTCTCATAAACTGTACTCTACTGCTCGACCTCTGTCTAGCCTAACACCCCTCCTCCTGTTCCTATACTTCTCATACATATAAACGCATACTCTACTCTCAACCTCTGTCTAGTCTAGCATCTCTCCCCGTATCCCCTACCTCTCATAAAGCGTATTCCGCTCCCGCCCCCTGTCTAGCTGAGTATCTCTCCTTGGTTTCCTATCTAGCCTATATAAAACACATTCTACCTTTAACAGTGGATCTGTCTCCGTTTCTTGTCTCTCCTTATAAATACATACTCAAACTCTCCTAGCCTAATACCTCTCCTCGGTTTGCTGTATCTCCCATATAAAAGATTTATTCTACCCTTCAAGCCCTGTCTAGTCTAACGGCTGTCTTCGTTTTCCCTATCTTTCCCCTATAACTGCATACTCTACTCCTCAACCTCTGGCTAGCCTAGCACTTCTCGTTTTGCTATACTTTTCATATAAACCTTACTCTACTCCTCAACCCCTGTCTAGCCTAACACCTCTCCATTATCTCTTCCATATAAACGCACTTCCCTCCTTCAACCCTGTCTAGCCTAGTATCGGTCGTCGTATTCCCTATCTCTCCCATATAAACCCATTTTCCTCTTTGAACCCCCGCATCTAGCCTTGTTTTCTCTATCCTTTCCCATATATGCCCAAAAAACTGTGCCAGCTCTCTCTATATTTACCTACTCACGTAAAATGTAATATAGATGCTGCTTTTCGCATATTAAAACTGAGGTCTTTGCTGTTCCAAATTAGTATATTTAGCACAAAACGTGACACCGATACGGGTAACCGAGACCGTTAAGGTACGGGCTCAACATGAGGTCTGCAGTTCAGATCCCACTAGGACCTACTATCTGACAGATATCTTTCAAGGCCTTCCTGAGTCCTTATAAATGGCAAATGCCCTTGTGGACCCTAGAACGTTTCCCTTCCTAAATTTCCTTTCCTAATTATCCTTGCTTACATTTATCACAGTGTCCATCGCCTAAGGTACCGTGTACAGTAAGAATGAATGTTAAACAATGCTTAGAATTACTAGAGAGACGAAGCATTGACCGAGTAGTATTGTATCGACTTTGAATTTGGTTTAAAAGGTGTTGGTATTCTGTTGTATTTTATTTGTAAGTCTACTACCGGATTTCCCCGGTTTAAAGAATCATGTGCGTTATTAAATTTTTATTTCGTTTCTGTTTGGACTACTTGTTCGATTTACCTTCAAGGACTTAGGAAAATGTCTTGGTTCAGTGTCCTGTCTAGAAGCAGGCAAACCTCTGACCATATCAGAACTATGATGGCTGGTAAGTCCAGTGTCTGGTATACTGGTGAAGAAGATAATGAAATGCACTGATGAAATGGCTGATAAGAAAATTCCCGAATCCAGTTTCCAACCCCTATGATATGGTTTTTTTCGAACGTAGAATTATCTAAGTTTTCTGTTACAAACGTTACGTCACGTCATCAGAATGGAATGGATTTAGCACAACCGCTATATTAGATATGGTATGTTTATATAGTATCACTATCTCTTTCTCTACTTGCAATGTGTAGCTCAGTTGAGTATTTTTCTTCATGTACACGTTGATGATAGATATTATTATTTATTTATTACTGTTCTTAGGTATTCTACGTTCAGATTGATTTTCATCAGGGATGTACGATCACTTATTATTGGTTATTATACGTTGTCTGAATTTCGCCCAAGGGCGTATATTCATATCTCTACCCCGTTTTTTCGTTAATACACTCCACGTATGTCATTTCTATCACTGATAAAGTCGCATGTCCTCGCTTTTTCTGTCTATGTGCATGCGTGATGAAACAGTAAATGTAGTCTCTTCTTCTCCTTCCCCCACTGTCTCTCCCGACCTCTCTGTCTTCCTCAAAATGTAGACAGGTTTCCTTTAAGGTAGGTACAGGGGGAAGAGAGGAGGCTGAAGCAAAGTAGAAATATTTAAATATGGATAGCAAATATGCTGATTTGTTACATTTACACGACATTATCCATTACCGTTTATTTATCTCTTCTATAGTTATTCCTAAAATGAATTTATTTTTTCTGTATACCTCATGTTATTACAGACACAACGTATGCAGAAATTCTTCCATTACACAGTTCATGTTAAATACAAGGGGAATACGAAAGGATGAAGCATGCTAAAGTTAATCGTTTAAAATGCGGGTTGCTTTTTGCTGGCTTTCCACTCTGCCTAACCGCGAGAAACAATTGAATAGGTGCTTAAAACTTTGAAAAAGTAAACACTCAAATAAAGCAAAGTGTTTGTAATTTCAAGCTAATAAAAACGAATATATCGGAAAACCAAAACACTGACAAAATTGCGTTTTAACTAATCTTGCACTTGTAAGATTTCATCCATATCTCATCGTCTGCTTGTTATAAAAAATTATACAATATTCATCCCGAATGAAGATTTCACAAGTTATTTTCCAGAAAATGGAGGTCTACATTGTATTTGTCATACAACTTTCTTAAGCATTACATATATAAATACAATTATCATTTTTCTTGTAAAGACATTTTGGGTGATGGCATTTTCTTGAAATTCTTTCTGTCGTATCCTTAGTTGAAGGTGGAGCTAAATGCAATTATAAATATTTATCCCAACTTTCATTTTGTAGTTATGCTGTTCACACACGCGCGCGCACGTACATATATGAATTTCTTTCTAAAATGCTTTTGGTGCTTCAGAAAATGCAGGTGGACGAAATGATACACACTTTCATAGCGTTCTTTATCCCTCACCCAGTAAGACGTTCACAAACCTGCCAGCTTGTTGGAAACTGGGCAAAGTAAGTAATGTTTGTTCCGTATAAGTTTGCACCCGTATCTCTTAGCGGTCACGCGCGCGTCACTTTTCTACCGACATTCGAACTTGGAGCCTTTTGAATTCGGCGGTGGGGAGAAGTCACTCTACCCGCAAACCACAGTTTATGTAAGTATGTATGTATGTATGTATGTATGTATGTATGTATGTATGTATGTATGTATGTATGTATGTGCGTTTATGTATGAATCTATGCAGGTTATTGCTAAAGCGCAGTAATGAAGGTCTTGGGAGATGAATAGGTCATTAAAGACACGGCCCGCTAGATGCATTTAGAGCGATGCTGATTAAATTACAAATACACATTTTGAACAACTCTTGTAGAATGAACCATCTTTTTACAGTATGTACATTGTAATATATTAGACAATAATGAGTCGATCTCTTCAAAAATCGCAAAGCTTTATACTATGTAAATACTCAGCATCTTTACATGGAATATGAATATTAAAGAGTGTGCATTGCATGATAGCAACTTGTCATTCAAACGAAGTAACTTGAAGTATGCGACGTTGTAATAAAATACCCAATCATGAGTTGGTCTCTTCAATAGTTCCAAAGCTTCAAAATCTGTAGATGCATAACATCTTTATTCTGGCTCCCCCTGGCCATTCAATTAAACGTCTTTCTGAGTAAGCCTCTTGAATATACAAATAGGATCAATTATATATCACTTATTTATATTAATCATCTGCTCGGCATCTAGAGTAGAAAATTCTGTCGTTAACTTTGGAATCTGAGACCAAGCGATCATCGAGCTAAGATTATATATACCAAATGCTAGATTCACGAAATTATTCGCGAGATGATTTGATACTCGCAATTCCCTCATCAATTCAAGAATCTCGTTAACATGTGCACAAGTAACCTGGTCGGTCATCTCGGTTTTTCTTTCTTTCTGTAAATGAATATATAGTTTCACAAATACCACGGGTTTGCGGTATTGCTATGTATTGAATTAATATTCACTTAATTATGCTATGCGATTCAATGACAGGCAAATTTCATTGACCTTTAAAGCCCGCCAGAGACACCATACTAATATTACTTTAACAAATTAAAAGGTCTGACAATAGAATAAATAAAACAACACGATTAGATTCAGCGTGGAAAATCGGTCGGAATCGATATCAAGCACGAGATCATAGTCAAGATTAAGCAATTTTTATTCACGTGCCGATTTAATTCTTCAATCAAAATGTCTCGCGGTCAATCTAAATTTGCGAGGCGTATATGAGCCTAATTTTTTACCCGGCGTTGGGGAAACAGGCCACCCCATTAACGTAAGATACTTCACGTGTTCTTCAGTATCTGACTGCCGGGCTGCTAAATGGCACTCAAGGCACTCGTGACCGCGTTATAGGCGTTGAATTACGTCGGTATGGCGCGACGTGATATAGAGGTAACGAGTGTGCATATCAGGTCCATCTCCCTCGATATTTTTCTACTAACGTCTAGTTAGGTTGCTTTTAAAGCTTTAAGTTATTTACACTAAGGTAAAACTAATTTTAATTGATGTGTGTTTGGAAAACATGTGTATATTAATGGTCTTATTCAGCTAGGTAAGCCTAAAACTAATTAGTTGTTATAGCATAATGTGCTCTTTATCATTGACAGCCGCAGATGATGCTAGTTGGTTACCCACACGTGTCTGGACACTCGCAACCAATTCCTAACCCATTTTTGCTATACTTGTGTACACCACGTTTCTAGTAGTTAGAGAAGATACTGCATTGTACCCAAAAATGTGATAGTGATTTCACTGCAATATGCTTTTGAGGCCCTCTGATTTAAAAAAATAATTATTAGAAAATGTTCCGTGTGCTTGTGTCTGCGAACCTGTTTGTGTGTACAAAAATGAAAACTCGGATGAATACCAAGCTTGGTATTTAAGTTCAGCGTCTTCCAAATATGCGAGTCGAAGATTTTAAAGAAAATCCCCCACCCCAAAGTACCCTTGTCATACAACTTTTTGGGATTTTTTTTCTTTCTTTTCGCAAAAGACAGCGATTTTGATTGAAGTACCCTATCTTTAAAAAAATGTGCATGACAAAAAGTAACACTTTTCTGGGAATAGCCTGCCAAATCCGGTTGTAGGAAGGAATTTTGAATGGTTCTGTATACGTGGTAAACGATAATGGAGAGAACTTGTTACACACACACACACACACACACACACACACACACACACACACACACACACACAAGATTTCTTTAAAAAACACAGTCTGTTTTAAATAACGTTTTGTGGCACCAGCTATTTCCGAGATGGGTTGTTACTGGTTTTAATTGTTAAATAGTTTGCCATTTTTATTTTCTCTACTACCCACGTACGTAGGTATGTAAAGAGAAGTTTTGCATTCCACCCAAAAATTCAATACCGATATTTCGCCAGAAATAGACGTTTTGAGACTCCCTTAATCCAACAGAAGCATTGTAGAAAAAGCTTCGTGTCTTTCACTCTCTGTATTTCTCCTTGTGTGTGTGAACAGCATAACCCCAAAACGAAATGCTCGATAAATACCAGAAATGGTATTTAGGTTTAGCACTTCCAAAGATGTCACACGAAGATTTTCAAGAAAATTCCTAACTACCGTTTACATGAACATTTTTTCTCTCGAAATTTTGGATTTTCTCAATGGCCTTAACGATTTCCGTTAAAATAGCTCATGTTTTGGGTATTTACATTGCAGATAAAATATAAACCTTGAATTTTTCCTAAATAGCCTGTGAATCCCTCTTCATTCTTAAGGATTTTGTGTAATTTTATATAACCGGTAAACCATAATAGACAAAGACGTACCACACAAAAAGTTGTCGATCTCTCTAAAACGCACATGTATTTCAAATAACTGTTTGTGGCATCAATTGTTTCTTAAATAACGGTTATTATTGGTTTGCATTTTTTAGAGAGCTGTCGCTATTCAGTTTCAGATGATGTAGTGGAAAGAACATGGAGTTTCTAGGCCAGCATATACTCGTAGGGACTCGGTTTTTAATCAGCCTGACTATCGTTTCGGTTTCTCTATCCCTTTTGTACCTTCACCGAAATGTGTGATGAAGCTATTCCTGCAAGGGTTTATCTCGATAATACTGCAAATAGAAATATAACCTTTGTAAGAATAGTTCGTAGAAGTTGTATCAATACGAACAATAGAAGATACAGATAACCATGTGAATGTAACACTTTTTAAAGTGCTGTCGCTATTCAGTTGTTTTGTTGGGAGTTCGTGCAAAATGTATGAAATTTCTAGGGCCAGTATATAGCTACCCAGTTTTTAAACGTCTGATGATGGATTAGGTTTCCCCTATCCCCTTGTACCTAACAAATGCGTCGCTCTTTAACTGCTGTGGTCTTTAACGTCCCATTCTATGTTGGGCGTGAAAGACCGATAATTTTGCTCAGAGGCCTCTTTATCAGGCTTGGGGTTGTTACGTGTCGTAAATCTACGACACGGGACCATCGCTTTACTTCCCTTTCGAAGGAAGACATGCTAAAGATTTTTGAAGACGGAAGAGCTACCGTCTAGCCAAGGACGCCATGGGACCGCTTGCATAACGGCTACCAATCCATCTCTACTCTTCCCAAGTTAAGCATTGGGCCTGGTCGCTAGCTGGATGAGTGACCTTTCGGCTGCGACCCGCCCAATAGCCTACTTGAATACCCCCAAGTTAAGCAAGCATTGGGCTTGGTCATTAACTGGACGAGTAACCATTCAGCAGTGACCCGCCGCCTTATTAGCTTGGTAATCCCAAATCCTTTACCTACATCTTAGCCTGCTTCGCTGCCAATCGGCCTGTTTATTTTCACAACCACGCAAGCGGTTGCAGAAGGCTTGGTCGTTGCTTGGACGCTTGTCCGATTGGGTGGTTCGCCAGGACTCAGCCAATGGCAGCACAGGAAGCGAAGCTCCGCCCACTGACACCCGACATAGAAGCTTGCAAAAACTGAAAATCTGCTATATTGCAAAGGTAAAGCCGCGCTAGCTCGATTTCTCGCTCGCAAAAATCCATCACCCTCCGTCGGGTTTCAACCCGCGACCTCGGGGAATTAAATTTAAAAATTAAATTGAGGTTTATTTATGGACGCTCTTAAGTGCTGTGGTCCTTAGCTCCCATTCTATATTGAGCGTGAAAGATTGGTAATTTTGCTCAGAGTCCTCTTTATCAGGCTTAAGGTTGCCGTAAATCGACGACACGGTACCACCGGCTTTACTTCCCTTCCGAAGGAAGCCATGCTAAGGATTTTTACACCCAGAAAAAAATCTATCGCCCTGCGCCGGGTTCGAACCCGCGACCTCGGGATCCAGAGGCTAGCATGTTAACTACTACACCACGGAGGACGACACGACCTCAGGATCTAGAGGTAACACCACGGAGGACGACTGGGGAAATAAAACTTTTTCAAATAGGAAAAATAAGCTTCCATGCATTCAGTTTGTAGACGCTATATAAAAATAAACGATAGAGCAAGTCAAGTGAACGTTACACGTCAAATTTATTGGTAGATGATTGTCCTACAGTGCAATGAAATGTCATCGTGCTTTAGATTTAAAGGAGCTTGAAAAGCAAATAACACACTTAACTTTGAGGGGGAAATGAGCGTGTAGCTTTAAATGTTATCTTTTCTAACATTTTTAAAAGTTAACTTACTACGGTACTAGTTAATGATTTTGTATTTATAGTAGTCTGTTAATACGCAACGGACCCCTAGGTAATGGAAATATAAATTATGTAAGGAACAGCGTATACTTAAGATAAAAGGAAAAGATACCCAGACTCAGGACATCCTTTGACTTGTGTGTGTAGCCAACCATAGCTCATTTAAGGGAGCTGGATCTGCTTTTGGACATGACACCTTTATTCAAATTTGAATTAACCCCAGTTTGCCAACAATAACAAGGCGAAAATCCTTAAATATGAATTAAAACGTTTATGCATACTATACTATTCTGCCAACGTTTGTTTTTTTCCGTGGAGAGGAAAAATGCATTGCTGCATTCAACCTCCAGCTGATGTGCAATGGCTGGAGGGATATGTGGGGCTCGCCGCTCGGTCGTGGAATACCCACTAAAAACCCCTCCACGTGTTAATTGTTTATTGCTGTGTTATAACGTGCATTCAAGCTTGCATGTTTTAGTCATGTCCCGCATAGCACCCCGGTTAGTATGTAATGGCTACTTGGCTGGCATGCATTGCATGCGAGCGCGTCAAAAGGTACTTGCTGGTATTACCCATGAAACATGAACAATGCCAGTGGTTTATATGCGTATTTACTTATGTTGTTGTTTGCAGGGAGTGTCTGCGTGTCATATGACATAACGTTAACTTACTGCTAAGTTAGATAAGTATTGTAGTATACTATTCTATGAATAATTGAAAAATTGTTGAGATTGCGTCCTGTGCTGTTCTTCCCAGGGGTTCCTGTTCGTCAAGTGGGTACAGGCGTCTGTCGTGATCCGGCCTTCTAGGTCCTTCGTTGTGGTCGTTGTTGTCCTGATGGTCGCCATTGTCGTCTGTGTGAACGACTCCATAATGCATCGGCCCGTCTTTCGTTGCCCACGTCGTTCACGGTGGGAGGCCCCTTCTCCCAGGCCGCCACAGCGGTTGCTGAGGACTTCAGGGCTCTGCGACGGGCGTGGACTGAAACAAGGGTAGAAAGTAAGAAAAAGATTAGTGATGGGATATAGAGATTAGAAGTTCTGTGTCAGTGTCCTTGTCACGTTTGGAGTAGATTATTTAGAAACTGTTGATATGTTCTTCTGTGTTGTCTTGGGATAGCGTTCTATCGAATAGAGAAAGTGGTCTATTATATTTGCAGTTTTCGGAATCGTAGTTCCCTAACGCTTGAACTAAATCATTGTGATTTAAGCGTA
The DNA here is from genome assembly GCA_030765065.1 of Deroplatys truncata. NCBI lineage: Eukaryota > Metazoa > Arthropoda > Insecta > Mantodea > Mantidae > Deroplatys > Deroplatys truncata. The sequence continues at coordinate 379,769,494 of CM060990.1, forward strand.
AGCTTTTATGCATGTCGTAAGTTAGATTTTTAATGAATTCTTATACTGTGTGTATTTTAAGTTCCTCGTGGAGTAAATCAGATGGCGCTACGTACGGTACCTTAGCTACCATGCGCAAAATTTTATTTTGAAATGCTTGTAGTCTTTTGATGTATGTTTTGGCGGCATACCCCCAGACAGGTGCGGCAATAGTGAGTATTGGTCGTATAGGAATAAGGCCAGAACTCTGATCGTATGACGTCACGATAGGAGGCCATCATCAAGTTCAGCCCAGGTACAGTCGGCTCCAATTTTTTTTCCGTTGCACCGTGAGCGGGGCAAGCGGGGTGCTTATCGAGAGGTTATTCTAGGTATCTTAGCTCATACCCGCTCTACAAGGAAGGTTAAGAAATGTAACAGGGTAAACAAAATATCATTCCAACACATTTCCCTTAGACTTGGCTGTAAGAATGTAATAACGTGAAAAGAAAACAGCAATAACATTACAACACAGCGACATAAGCAGTATACAAACTAATTTTTAGAAATTAGAGGCATCATATTATTGTATAACAAGCAAGTGTTAAAACAAAATGGTTTGGTTTTTTATATATTTACTGCTTTCTCTACCCATTATTAACTAACATATGTTCTTTATTTTCATAATGTCCTTATGAAGTATGATTTTTCCGTGCATCGTGACAACAATTTAGGCCACAAATTATTTAAAGTTACAATCTAAATTACACTTTTCCCTATTTGGTTGCATGCAAGATGCCGTAATGACAACCAGCCGCTTATCTATTCCACAACTCATATTTTTACTGTCTCTACTATTTACCTATAACAAGTAGGGAAAGTGTTGTATTCCACCCAAAAATAAAAAAACGAGATTCACCGGAAATACACTTTTTGAGACCCACTGAATCCAAAGAAAGCATTTTTACTTTTCCTACTACGCACTTACAGTAAACAGAGGAAGTATTGTATTCCACCTAAATATTCAGTAACAATATTCACCGGAAACACACGTTTTGAGCCCCATTGAATTTACTTTCCCTACTACGCGCTTACAGTAAGTAGAGGAATTATTGTACTTCACCGAAACATTTAATAACGGGATTAATACTCATTTTCAGACTCCCTGAAACCAAACAAAGCGTTTTTACTTTCTCTACTACGTAGTTACAGCAAGTAGAGCAAGTATTGTGTTCCACCCAAAAATTTAATAACGATATTAATACTAGGAACGGAAATACCCGTTTTCAGACTCCCTGAAACCAAACAAACCGTTTTTACTTTCTCTACTACGTAGTTACAGTAAGTAGAGCAAGTATTGTATTCCAAGCAAAAATTTAATAACGATATTAATACTAGGAACGGAAATACTCGTTTTCAGACTCCCTAAAACCAAACAAAGATTTTACTTTCTCTACTACGTAGTTACAGCAAGTAGAGCAAGTATTGTGTTCCACACAAAAATTGAATGAGATTCACCGGATATACACGTTTTGAGACCCCTGAATCGAAACAAACCATTTTTACTTTCTCTACTACGTAGCTACAGGAGGTAGAGAAAGTATTGTATTCCACCCAAACACTAAATAACGAGATTCCCCTGATATACACGTTTTGAGACTCCCTGGATCCAAAGAAAACATTTTTACTTTCTCTACTACGTAATTACAGTAAGTAGAGCAAGTATTGTATTCCACACAAAATTGAATAACGAGATTAATACTCGGAACGGAAGTACTCGTTTCAGACTCCCTGAAACCAAACAAAGCGTTGTTACTTTCTCTACTACGTAGCTACAGGAGGTAGAGAAAGTATTGTATTCCAACCAAAAACCCAATAACGAGATTCAACGGAAATACACGTTTTGAGACCCCTGAATCGAAACAAACCATTTTTACTTTCTCTACTACGTAGCTACAGGAGGTAGAGAAAGTATTGTATTCCACCCAAACACTAAATAACGAGATTCCCCTGATATACACGTTTTGAGACTCCCTGGATCCAAAGAAAACATTTTTACTTTCTCTACTACGTAATTACAGTAAGTAGAGCAAGTATTGTATTCCACACAAAATTGAATAACGAGATTAATACTCGGAACGGAAGTACTCGTTTCAGACTCCCTGAAACCAAACAAAGCGTTGTTACTTTCTCTACTACGTAGCTACAGGAGGTAGAGAAAGTATTGTATTCCACCCAAACACTGAATAACGAGATTCAACGGAAATACACGTTTTGAGACCCCTGAGTCCAAAGTAAGCATTTTTACTTTCTCTACTACGTAGCTACAATAAGTAGAGAAAGTATTATGTTCCATCTGAAAATTGAATGTCGTAATTTCACCAGAAATCACGTTTGTGACCCCTGAATCCAATGAATTTATTTTTAGACAATGGTCCGTGTGTGTGTGTGTGTGTGTGTGTGTGTGTGTGTGTGTGTGTGTGTGTGTCCACGAATAGCATAACTCAAAAGCAAAAGGTTGGTTAAAACCCGAACTTGGTGTTTAAGTTCAGCTTCTTCCAAGAATGCTACACTAGAGATTTTAAAGAAAATCCTCCACTCCAAACTACCCTTTAAATTGGACATTTTTCGAAATTTTTTATTCTTTCAAAATGACTCTTAAGGACTTTGATTAAAATACATGTGTTTAAGCTATTTTCATGATAAATAGAATGCATATCTTTTATTTTCTAGTAATAGTCTGTAAATTAGTCTTTATTGTCACTGACTTTTGATAATTAGTAAATCGTGTGTGTGTGTGTGTGTGTGTGTGTGAGAGAGAGAGAGAGAGAGAGAGAGAGAGAGAGAGAGAGAGAGAGAGAGAGAATCTTACCGCACAACAATTGTAGATCAAATAACATTTTTATTTTATGTCAAATAACTTTTATATTTTACCTATTCTGAAAGTTTCTTTGTTATCAGTTTAAATTTTCAAATACTTTCTACTTCCCTCAACTGCAAATATCTATTGTTTTTCTTTCTTTCTTTCTTTCTTTCTCGTGTTCATACAAAGAGAACAGAATTTCAACGCTATCACGTCTGTGGCTCACATTTGGGAGGTCGTGGGTTTGGATTCCTCTGGCCGACCTTCATGACCCATAGGTTTTTTTTTTTTCGGGGGCTTTTCCCGGGTCGCCAGGCGATTGCTGGGAAGGATTCTCACACCCCCGAATTTCCGGACCTCCAATTCATCTCCATTCTAATTTCCCTTCATCTTTCATCCGTTGGTCTGTTTCAGGGTTGGACGTGTCGGCGATGGTGTTTCGGTGCAGTGTGGCAGGGGAAAAGAATGTTTTTTGTGACTTTCTCCGTCCCTCAGCTTTCGGCTGGCTGTCGGGAGTATCCTAACTTCCTCGAGGAGCATTGGACACCCTCTGTGCTGGGTGGAGTCCCCGGTCTGCCTGTCCGTCTGACGGGGAGTCTCTATCTGTAAACTTAGGGACCCTGCCATTCCTGTGCCGTTTTTCCTGGTTCCGGACGCCCGGTGTCTTGTCTCGCCTCATCCTGCCTCCCGGAGACAGGTGCAAAATAAGCTTTGTAAGAATAGTGAGTAGAAAAATTCATGCAAATGCAACACATTTTAGGGCAAAACCTCCATATGCCTGCGTCTCTCTGAACAGCATAAATCCAAAGGGAAAAGTCGGTTAACTACCAAACTTGATATTTAAGTTCAGCATCTTTCAAAGTTGTGACAAGGATTTTCAAGAAAATTTCCTCATCCTGAACAACCTTTTACATGGAAAAAATTTCGAAATTTATTTTCTTAAAAATGGCTCTAATGATTGTGATTAAAATACTTACTGTTTAAAATATTTTCATGACAAACGAAATATATATTTTGAACTGACTGAGAAGAGCCTCTAAAGCCTTCTTCATTGTGAATAACTTTTGTATAAATGGTAAACTCTAAAAGATTGGACAAAGTTTTGATACACAAGAAATGCAGACCCCATTAAAGCACGCAGTTTGTTATACGTGTATTTTATGAGATTTAACTATTTCCGAGATTGTTTTGTTATTGGTTTGAATATTTTTTGTAACTGAGAAGTCGCTATTCGTTTTGTTTTATCGCGGTCATATAAACAGCATGGAATTTCAAAGCATCACGTAGTGACATGCTTTTTGAAAATGTGACTATCGCTTTATCTACATATACTACAACGAAACGTGTAAATGTGAACTTTTTCTTTTTGTATTTAATTAAAGTCCTTTAACCGGGTAGGCCATTACGGACGGTGAATGAACGAAATTCTTAAAATAATGCTCAAATGGGTCCGAGGTCATTAGAAATTAGAATCAAACATTCATCTTCTCAGGATAAGAGGAAACCCTGGAAGAAACTTTACCCAGGTATTTCACTTTAACGGAGATTCTAACTCGGGACCTCTTGAATGTGAGGCAGACCCCCACACCACACAGATGAGGTAAATGTGATTTGCAAGTTTATCTGGATTATAAGAAGTAGACAGAAAAATGAGATTTAGAAAAAAAAATTGTAGAATGGTGAGAAGAGAAAGTTATGTGAATGCAACACGTTAGTTTGATCAATTTAAAATAATAATTTAAGCTATATTTAAATATAATTCTTCCTAATCATAATTCTCGTGGTAATGCAAAGAGCGTGGAGTTTCAAAGACACCACATAAAAATCTGACTATCGTTTGAGCTACTGCATTCTTCTTATACTTACAACGAAGTTAGTAATTGCAGTTTCATCTCAATTAACAAGAAGACGCTTTCACTCAAGCCGTGTGTAGGACAAAGTTGGAAAGATAGAACCAGATTGAAAAATTCAATGTCATAGCCGAGATTTGAACTACGAATCTTCCAGTTTACGTCCAGGTGTCGCCGCGGTAACGCGTGGACTCGCATTCGAGAGATCCCTAGTTCGCTTCCCGGCTACCGCCCAATCTGACTCACGGTTTTTTTTCTCGAGAGTTTTCCCGGGTCGTCAGGCGAATGCTGATATGATTTCTTTCAGCCCCCGAATATCGTTCCATTCCTCATTTCATTGATCCTTAACCCCATTAGGTCTGTTTCAGGATTGGAGCTGTTGCCGATGGTATTCCGGTGCGGCTTGGCACAGAAAAAGGATTCTCTCTGTGGAACCTTATCCGTCTCTCGGTCTTCGGCTGGCTGCCAGAGTATAAGGACCGCTTCTTGGGGGGCGTTGGACCCTCTGTTTGGGGTGGGGTCACTGGTTTGCCTGCCCAACTGTCAGGGCGACGCAATCTGGAAATTTTAGAAACTTTGTCATTGCTGTGCCGTCAATCCTGGTTCCGGCCGCTCGGTGTCTCTCATCTCATCCCTCCCTCCCGGGAGCGCACTCTCGAGGGTTACAAGCACAATATCCTCATTCATTGGATCGGGGTCGAGTCCTCTCCTTTACACATTCCATTCTATTTTAGACCAGAGAAGAGAAGCATTTTAAGAATTCAGAACGTGAATCGCAATACAAAGCCTTTTTTGGGGGGGGCATGTTCAGATTTGTAACTTGAAAGCAATTTAGTTTTAGAATCGAGTGCTTTCAAATGAACCAATTGCAACAAAAGCACATCAACCTATCTGCATTAACACTTCGGGTCACTATTTTGAAAATTTAGCTTATATGTTATCCTAAACGAATAAAACAGCTATATAGAAACTGCATATTTTGCGCTAAAGGTTGTTTCCTCGTATCTATTTACATTTTGCATGCAATAACTAAATGGTGTTTTTCCTCTACGTCCACTATACGACGGTTTTTCTTTTTTTCACTTGTGAGTGTGCATATAAGGGGAATTATGTTTCAAATAAAACAATCTTTATTCATTTTTCAGTAACAAACGCAAAATATATCTCATTTTGAAGAAAATTTAATGTTATACTTAATTGTTTCCAAACTGCTTCAACAGTTTAACATTAATATTACTTTTGCTGCCATATGTTTAAAACATTAACTTGAATATTATCAGAACTGAATGTGCCAACTGTATGGAACTACATACTTAGCGCTAAACTTGTGATCAATATCTATGCCAATTAAAAAGCAAAACGAACTTATATTTTGCTTCTTCTTTATCTGTTTAACCTCCTCTTATGTAGGACTTACACCCCCCCCCCAGGACTTACAGGCGGGTGCCTGGGGTCAGAGGCCCGTCGAGGTGCAGACACTCATGGATCAGACAGAATATCCAGGATGGGGGATTAGCCCGATGCCTGGTATGGGAGGAAGGAAGTAGGTAAAATGGATGAAAGGAAAGGTGATGATGGAGCAGTTGGTGGAATGAATGGCGGGGGGAACCGGAGAACCCGGAGAAAACCCGCCCAGACGCCGCTTTGTCCACCACAAATCCCACATGCGGGTCCCTGGGATTGAACTCGGGCCGTCTCGGTGAGAGGCGAACTTATATTCAAGGTAATAAATACCCTCGGAGCACGCGTAGAACGTTCTATTGGTGATAATTATGAACCTATTATTATTAATATTATTATTTATTACTAGCAACAAACGTTAAAAACAAGATATACGAGTACATTATGCGAACCTTGTTTCTCAAGAAAATTACTGAACCTTATACTTGTGTAGCACCCGCATAAAGAGTGTAATATTTGATTTTTAAACAACATATTATGCGAAGAATATGTTAATTTATTTCGCTTGAATAGTTCTAGTAAAGAGAAAAGTATTTGGTTTCGTCTTCCTTCTTCTTAGAGTCAGGTCACTGAATGCATACACAGAAGTAAATGTGACCTTTGAGACGATACCGGCACGCTGGCTATAGCCAGGCATGACTAGTGGAGAAGAAATTTCTTCCCCCTCTTCCTCTACACCCCTTGGCCCATCGGAAAACATTTGAACCTCAGTGTACACTAATCCTAATGCGTTATTTCCTATTCCTCGGGGCTCAAATTGCAAAGTTAGTTTTCGTAATGTGTGGGGGAGCTCAAATTCAAACAAAAAGAGAAATTGCATGCCATTTAATTTTAACTACATTATAATTCACAGTGCAACGCATAGAATGTAATTAAATGTTAATTTGTTTCTGGGGCGTTAATAAACATTAAAACATGCCTATATAAAACGCGCCTGTTCCTATGCTTATGTTCTGATCGAAACCTTTAAAAACTTTCCCTTTATAACCAAAAAAGACAATGAAGTCGGCTGACGTACACAAATACACGGCAGTAAGGAGAACGTCGTGTAATTACCTAAACATTGTCCTATCGAATGTTTTAAATAGCAATACGTGGCAAAGAGTTACAATTTCACTATGCAAATTATTTTGATATAAAGGAGATAACATTTTTTTTGTTTTTTTTTTTAGTGTGCCCCTTACTACCCCACTTTGGGAAAATTACTAAAATACCACATGGCTTTATTTTCTATGTTGGTGAAAAAGTATATTAATGTATGTAGTTTCACAGCAAGTGATACAGGAAACATTTTTAAAAAGGAATTTTTGGCTTCATGTAAAATCAGTTGTTTATCCAAAATTAATCAAAGGTTTTTGTTATGGTTTTATTACATGGACTTATCACCTTTATAGCAAAGGCATGTATGTATACGTTAGAAAAAGCACAATTTGAGCAACTATTACAGCCAGAGATTAATTCCTCAGTATTAAGAAAATAGAAAGGATGACAGGAGGGGAATTGTTATTAAATGTGTATTATAAAATTAGGCACATTTCAGTTAATCTTATTTATTTGAAAAAAATTCAGCTGTTACCTAAATTTGTGGACTGCCATGGTGGGCGAAGTATGATACTCCATAGAGATGAATTTGATTATAAACACACTAAGAAACGTTGTGAACATATTAACATTATGAGGAAGAACACTGCATAGGATCAAAATTTAAAAGAATTTCTATTAGAGTTTAGAAGAGAAGGCTAGATATAAAATTTTTATATAAACGCATGCAACTTATCAACCATTATTTATTTATTTATTTGTCTGGCTCATAAATGAGCTTGCAAATGACACAGTATAAACATAAATTTGGTGATTTAACAAAAAAGTTATAGGTGAATATTACAAAAGAAAGGGAAAAAAATGTATTACCATAAATTATAACAGTTACATAAAAACGTAAGCTATGACAAAAAATTGTAACAATGATTAGATAGAACAAATATGCAGCAACAATAACAGTTGTAACAGTAAAAATAGAATCATGTGTAAAAATAAATGCTTTCCAAACGATAATACATTTTACATGCTGTTTAAATCATACAGATGATTTCGAAATATAGCTACAGAGTATTTTATAAGCTCTGTGTAATTGCATCTTGAATACTTTTAATAAATTTATATCTCCCCTTCCATTTCACAAATATATTTGTGGTTATTCCTCAGGATCCAAAGAATAGGCGTACTACTGTTATTGTTGTTACTTCAGAAACTCGTTTTACTTATTAGAAATACAAAGGAGAAAAATGCCGAACTATTCTTGAGGCTTTTCACTTAATGAATGGAAAGAAACTGTTTATCGATTTTCAATCTATCCTTGCTTCTGATATTCTTATGAGACACTCTGTATATAAAGTAGATGTAGACACATTACTCATCCAGGACAGTATGTATAATACTGATAAAAATAAGAAATTATTAGGTTCAGTTCATGTTAACATGATGTGCAATTCGACCACAGTAATATATATATACAAGTGGTTCAAAATGCTTGAAAGGTAACTCGGTAGGTGCTGCCATCTATATTGCAAGTCAAGTTTCAACAACATTGAAGCTACCATCTTCTACATCTGTATTTAATACTGAAATATTTGCCTTTAGACAGGCTATTCTTTATGCAACTCAGAATTTTCTAAAGAATTTAGCAATTTTAACAGATTGTCTTTTGCCTTTAGAATCACTAAAATCAGTTTATTACCATTTCAATTGTAACTGGCACTTACTGAATTTAAATTACTTAAAAGCAATGAAATGGTAGATAAATTAGCAAAATTAGGCAGACAAAAATGAGAACTCGTTGACTAGTTTGCCATATACTTATAATTTAAGATATTGAAAAAAATTGGTAATTGATAAATTGCAAGAAAAGGGACAAACCTAATGCTACAATATTTAGAAAATTGTGCAGAGTATTCATGGTTCTATCATGTTAATCTTCCTTGAAAGGTAACAGTTATTGTTCTTGGAATCAGACATTAGGGAAAATGTCCACATCTGAACACTTACAGAAAATTAAATTAAAGATTATTCCTACTATGATTGTAGAGAGTAGGATTCAGTAGATAATTTTTTTTTCTGTCCTTATGTGAAAGATTAGTTCCATTCTGAGTTACTTACAAACAATTTTGAAACCCCCATAAGTATGCAATCTTTGTTAAGCAAACAAAACCTTTTCAAAACCCCATTTGGTGTTTGGATAGTATGATGTATTGTTCTAACAATTTTTGTAATCTACATGCAAAAATACCTGTAATTTTTCTCCTATATTAGATTATAAAACCACGCCCATGTAACTGTTAGGTTTATCTATACTACCTTTGCCTTTATATATCGGGTGTATAATTGCTTTTCTATAATTTTGTGTTATGTATCCTTTACTTTTCATTACATCGAATACATGGAAGTACTTTCACCCTATCTCCATTAGTGCACCATTCCCTTAGGAATTCTGTTGGTATACCATCTATTTCAGCTGCTTTCTTTACTTTCAATAGTTTAACCTGTTCTATTACTTCCTTCTTTTTCATTTCACTTTCCAAAATTTCTATAAAATTATTACCAATTTCTGTAATATTCTTAGTTCTCGTGCATCGTGATATTTCATGAAGTTTTTCAAAATAATCTAACCATTCCCTATATTGGGTACATTGGTATACATTTGTTACATGTCAATACTTGAGATAAAGTAACTGGGCATGGCATTATTAACAAAGCACTACTCCCTAAAAACTTGTAACTATGAGTGAGATGGAATGAATGTATCAGAGACCAGAAAACGATGGCTTCCCATGAATACATTGCCAGTGACTTGTGACAGTTAAGCAAAGAAACCTGCTCTTTCATAAATGAAATTGCTTCTTTTTTATCTACTAACTGAAATGTCAAATTTGTTAAATCATCCTTTATTAGTCGATGCCATTGTCAATGGGTTGATTTTGACCTTGATTGCTTAAATTTAGACAAATATCATGAAGTGATCTGGCTTGATCAGTGTTGCTCATTGTTGATGGCAACCGGTGCAATTGGACATCATTTACAAAACTGATAAAACCAAGTTCTTGTCAAGTATAGCGTAACGCGCAACTTCTAGCACTGGACCTCTCTCACTAAAATAAAATATATGGCGCTGACTTTTTATCTAATAACCCACTCATCATTTAGTTCACAGCAGGCAATCTTCTCAAGCAGTTTATCTACAGTGTGAAATGTGGTTTTCTTGATATGCTTTTCTTCGACGTTCGAGCTCTCTGCAATTGCAGACTTTATTGAAGTTGTTTTCCAAGCATTACCTGCACTCTTCAGGATCCTCTCTTGAAGCAGAGGGTTTTGACAAATAGGAAGGACACCCACACAAAAGAGAAGGAAGTGCATTTTAACAAGTTTATTAATGAAAATCTTTAATGGCATATAAGTAATAACTAAATTAATTACACTTGAAAATCCACAGCACTTCACACTAAATACTACTTAACATCATCTTACTCTACATGATATAATAATGATAAAAAATCTATATCGTTTTAACAACGTGAATTCTGTTTGCAGCTCTTAACAATGTATACGAGTGCAAACAATTAAGGTCATTTAACAAAAATTAACGATGAACATGATAAAATCTAAATGGTTTGGTTGTTTAATTCACATTAATTAACATCTCTTGGTCATTGGTATACCATTTTACTTTGGATGTTTAAGGTCAGTAAACTTTTGCTCAGAGGGTTTTTTTCAGGCCTGAAGTTTTTCTAGTGCTTTACTTCCCTTCCAAATGGCTCAAAGCGAACCAGCATGTTCAGAGCAACAAAATTATCTCGGGGATAAGCAAGCACGTGTTTCAAACATATATACACAAAATTCGCATTTATCTTATTATTATGATGCTCAAATATCAATTACTTGCTATTTTTGTGTCATTTGTATCCCATTAATCTCTTATAAAATGAATTGATAGGCTTAATATGTACCGATTCATTTGTCACAGAGGAAATATGTCACTGCTTGAATTCATCATTGTGCACTTTCATCTCAAAATATTCTATATGTTAAAAGCAAATTATTACTTAACCTTAGAATGCATGGGGGCAAATATAGGCCTACACACTAAAGTCTGTAACAAACACAGTGAAGCTAGTGTGATCAGTGTTACTGTAATTATAACAGTACTGTGTTAATAATGCTACGATTATGCATAAGAACTTTCACCTTTTCAGTTTTCTTGCATCTAAGCCACCTACTTTAAGTTACCATTGTGCGCTTTCATTTGAAAATATTGTATATGTTTAACTGCAAGCTATTAATTTTATTATTCTTAGAAGGCACGCACTGGCCAATACACTACAGCAAGTGCAGTGAAGTAGTAATGGACCTTGTGGTTTCTAGGTTAGGTTTGGGTTATGTATATATGAATCAATATTAATGTAATATGCTGTTTTATTTACTCCACTGAGGTTCCAGTGTTATATATTCTGTGGTTGTGCATATCAAACTTTTATCTTTCTCCTTCTTGGATTGACAACAGTTAACTAAACCAAATTGTGTTGTTCTTTAACCTAGGGTTTTATAGGTCATATACGTAAGGTATAAAGCTCAATAATCCATTGTAGATTATGCTGATAAATTAGACGTTTATATTATTATAGCAGCTCCTATTCCATCACGCCCCTTAATGAGGAAGGATAGTTATCCCTGCTGGCTACTTAAATATGCTCTGATTAATGGTATTATAAATTTACATGCTAGTTACCTATGTCCCTTCACCATCGGCATAATTGTATGATGGTGACGGATGTGAGAAATAGGTATGCATGGTTACCTCCTACCAATTCCTCATTTATTACTTAATAATAGTGTTTTTACTGAATGGTACTTATTAAGGTACGATAAGAAACTAACCTTTTCTTAGGCGTGGCAGTGGAGCTGTAAGTTGTTTGCCAGTCTTAATGTCAATACGCTTCTTTCTATATCATGGAGTTGAAAATGCTTCTCCCAAACCTGTAAAAGCAAAATTCGTTTCAATAAGTAAAGTGTGAAATAATTTAACATTCTACTGCACGTATAGATTAGGTAATGTTAAACATTCTACAAAAGATAACCCAATGCAATTTCACACGATATCAATAAAAGCAAAAGAGTGGTTAATAGTGTATCTAGGTATATAATTGTTTTATAAAAAGCTTACAGTGTATTCTGCAGGAATTAAATTATCCTGGTGAACAGCTTGTATCCATTTCCTCCTTAGGTTTTCGTCTAATGGAAACTTAAACACGCTTACTTTCGGCCCCAAGGAATAATTCCCTTTACATTCGGCATTTGCGTGGCATTTTACACTTTGTTACCAATTATGTTCTACACTAATAAAACACAAATTAAATGTACGCCAAATCTATTACCAGCACGTATCGAAGGATTCCTGACTGTGACGTTCAGTGACCTAACGTATTTCGATGTGATGGCCTTATTCCTAGGGGGCGTTGATCCTATCCCTTATTTGGAAATAAAATTAAGTACATATTTGCTGTAGTATCATGTGATTTTGGAACCAAAGAGCAAAACCTGCAAATAATGCTCCCGTTATTTTAAAAATGCTAGTATGACACAATGTTGATAATTCATCTAAATTATGAAATAAGTTCACACTATCTCGGTGCTCTCTGCGGATTGTTTGCTGAAAAGAAAGCGTTTTAAGTTGTGTGAATGTGACTAAATGTTCATGGTTATCAAGAAGCGGAGGAGGACTTAGGTACTTAAGAACACACGAAGGCCCATTGTGCTTCTGGTAACTTGCAGGAGGAAGGGGTGAAACGAAGGACATGGAGAGCGACTAGATCCGATGCAGGATCTACGAAAAATGCAGGCGTTGTACCTAACGTCTGCAGGTATTAATTACATCCTTACGCCTCGCCCACCATTCACTCACCTGATCCTTCTGCCCTGCAACATCATAAAGAAATTAATCCTCCCCGGCATTTGCTTACTAACCAGGTAAACCGTGAAGAAACCCAAGGTCAGAGTGGCCGACCCAACTGCTATCGAACCCGGCACCTCCCGAATGCGAGGCTCAAGTTTCCGTAGAGCCATCTCGCTGGGTAAGTGACCAAATAGATGATCACGTGGCTTGATTCAAGAGTGAATAAATATAAACGTTATTGTTTTCTGGCTTTCCCGACAAATGGATTCAGTTATTCAGTGCATCATTCCAAGTATTGGTTATCTGGCCGCGGTGACTCGTCAACCGATGCAGATTGCGGACGCTTTGCCTGCTAAACTTGCGGTTTGGCTAAGATGACGTGATAATCAGGGTTAGGATTCTTAGGTGCGCACCTTTTTTCTTAGGGTAAGTTAAAGCTGTGCGGAAAGATATCACAGTGTGAAATTTTGTTTCTAGTTGCGAAAAGAGACATTTTTTCTCGCACCTTTTTCCCTTTTTTGGGACCTTTACCCCTTTTTGGCACCTTTGTCCCATTTTTCCCCAACCATGCCCATAATCCCCTTTCCCCCTTTTTTCTTTTAAGTTTCATTCCAATTTAATGTTAAGCTTTCAATTAACCTCTCCTCAGTTTGCTGTGTACGTGCGAATAGTAAGCCTACCTGTTTCAGTAAACGCCGCGCGGGAATTGAAAGCAAACCCGCAACAATGGAAAATAATTGTGTGTTCGACGAAAACCTCTTTCTCTCGCTTTACCGCTATAAAGTAGCCCGAAATAATGCAATTGACAATGGTGATTCTATCCCACCAGAATCAGTAACCTGCGGTTCGTGAATGTGAGTTTGTTACTGTGAGAGACGTCATCTGTTTGCGTGGAGGCGAAGGCTGGGCACGCAGAGACGGCAGTAACCTCACCCGCGCAGTTCCGAGAATTATTAAGACTGGGTTCTGCTCAAAACTACTAGAAATCGCTGAGACTGAAGTTTCAGCATGAATGAGAACATTCTGGTAATTGTCGCGGTGTTACAAGAGAATGTGGACAGCGAATGGGCGCAAGCGTGAGTTGTGTGATAGTCGCATTGTGTTAGCAAAAGAACTAGTGTTAGCTCTCCAATTGAGTGTACTATTACTAGATTTTACCATGCCAAAGGTGTCCAGTGCTCAATTTATTGCTCTGGCTGAGGAATTCAAACAAGATTTCATAGACACTGATGGAACTGTTATGCGATGTACTATTTGTGATTCAGGAATTTTGTTAGATGAAAAACACCAGCGAGATCGCATCAAACAACACATTTCCAGCTCTAAGCATCAAATGAACAAGACTCTTCAAGCAAACAAATCACAGCAACCTCTATTACGAAATTCGTTTCAACAGAGTTCTTCAAAAAGCCAAAATTGGAAGGAATTAAACATTGATTTGTGTGTATCTCTTACACAAGCAGGAATTCCACTCAATAAGGTTAACCATTCAGCCTTCAAGGGAGTTCTTGAAAAATACATAAAGATGTCAATGCCCAATGAGAGTACTTTAAGAAAAAACTACATGGAGCCTGTTTACCAAGAAACCATACAAAGAATCAAGGAGAAAGTGTCTGATTGCGATGTGGGAATCATAGTGGATGAAACCATAGCCTCAATGGAACGATATGTTTTGAACATTTTAGTTTTTTCCCTTAGCAGGGGAGAAAGTTAAGCCCATGTTGTTAAAAATGTGCGAGCTGCAGAAAACCAATGCCAATACAGTAATGCAATCCATTATGAACTTCTGCCAAAAACTCTGCCCAACTGGTATCGAGTTTGAAAAACTTATTGTGGATATGGACCAGGCTCCATACATGGTTTCAACTTTTAACCAAATGAAACCTTTATTTCCTAACTTGAAGCATGTGTCATGCTTGGCTCATGCCCTTCACAGGGTTCGTGAATCCATAAGGAAGGAATACGACATCGCAAATCAATTCATCTCTGCTCTGAAGAAGATTCTATTGAAAGCTCCGAGCCGTGTTGTTTACTACAGGGAAATCACTGACCTGCCCCTTCCAAATTTCCCGGTCATTACTCGCTGGGGATCTTGGATTGAGTGTGCTGCTATGTTGTGTGAGAATTTTGATTAAAGAGTTTGTGCTTTCTTTGGATCCATCCGACGCAGGTGCAATTTCCAAGGCACAGCAACTTCTGTTGCCGGAGAAAATACATAATTTTCAGACAGAACTATATTGTGTCCAGAGTTAAAAGTACCTGCCTGCCGCTATTAACGATTGGAAGAACAATGGGATATTTTTACTTCCGTGAGGGAGCAGTTAGATGGCTTTGCCAAAGACAAACTTGAATCTAGTCTTCAGAAGAATCCAGACATTGAGGAATTTGCCACATCTGTAGAGTTGCCAATCCGAGTGAATACAAGGTTTGCCCCACTGGTTTCTGTGGATGTTGAAAGAAGCTTTAGCATCTACAAAGACATTCTATCCCCTAATAGAAACAGACTTACTTTTAAAAATGTGGAGATGCTTAATGTCTTGAAGTAAAACAGCTGCATGTTTTTTCCTTCTTTTGATGAGTGATAATTTGATGTACTTGTTTGTAGTTCAATAAATTAGAATAGAGGAAGCAGAAATCGTTGAATTAGTTAAGGGAATGCACAGCTGGAATTAACCCAAAATCTCAAAAAAATAAAAAAATTATAAAAAAATTATGTTCCCAGAAAATTCTCCATTGCTTGTAGTTTTAGAATCCACTTTCATTTTTGGACCTAAGGAACGCTTCAGGATCGTTACGAGAGTTTTTAAATACCCTTGCGCATTTGGTTGCTAGCTGTTTATATTTTTAGAACTTTATTTTAAAGCGTTCCTTATTATCAGCATTTCTGCATATTCAAAATGTTCCACACGATGTAGTTTTCATCCATTCATATTGACATTTTTATGCTTATTTCAAAAATCCAAATAAATAAATAAAACGGTCATATAATTTTTCTGTGTAATGAATAGTTTTTGCGCTACTAATTTTTGAAGATAACAATGCATACAACAAGAACAACAAAAAACGAAAAAAAAATGCAAATACAAAACAGCAAAACTTTTTTGTCTTAAACTAAGAATGGTAGAAAATAATTATATGACGTAGTTCCTTGACATAGAAGCAGCATAAGAATTTTTTTTTTGAAAAATGCATCATGTGTTGCATTTTGCATATACCCATAATTTTATATTTTGAAAATTAATAACTTAGAAACTAATTAAGATTTTGGATTGCAATTCACAAAACAATTATATCTAAAAGAAAACTGACATGTTAAAATTTCAGCCCAATTGAATGGATAGTTTAGAAAATAGCAATTTCAGTTGTACATCCCCTTAAATAAACCAGCACCTTATCGTCCCTTTTTTCACCTTCTTTGAGCACCTTTTCCCTTCCTTTTTTCATCTGAAATTTGCACCTAAAAATCCTAACCCTGGTGATAATGAACGTGGCTATGGCCATTCCTTGGTACATAACTTTTTTTGCAGGACATTTGAACTTTATTTAAACAGTAATACGTGACAGAAAAACGTTTAAACCTTCCATTATATGGAAAGTGGCAGTCAGTTTTCTTAGATGTCTTGCGAGCATTCAGGTTCCTAGCATCGTTCATGCACATTGTAAGTGCCCATTAGCGGTTATGATCTGGCTGCCATTTACTGTGATGCATTAAGCCGTCGGACATTATTACAGCGCATGTTGCAGAAAAGCATATTACGCCGAAGTTGATTATTGCCTAATGGTTTTTCCAAGAAATTCATTAGGCTCTCCCTGTGTTAATTACAACTTTGTTCTCCTGATATTGATGTGCGGATGGTTCGAGCACATATCCAACGCTCTATGTACCTCCAGTATGGCGTTAGTTGCAACGCATCAGTATGTTTGCTATATTAGTTACATATATGTTGTGTTGAAAATTCCTAGTATTGAAAACAGCAACTGGTCAGAAATGGTCAAATATGTGAATACAAATTGGATGTAAGAGCATCGGTATTTCTTTGTGGAATAAAATCTCATCTTGAAACAGTTTCTTGCGAATTTATCTCCAGCGCCATAAAGAGGAAATCAGCGCTAGTAATCAACGAGAGAATATGAAACAGTTTAAGTAAATATTAGAAAGACTATCGGAGCACTAGCAAAGACATGCAGAAAATGACAGCAGAAACGGCGAAAGGCATAAATGAATTACATGATCATCTCTTGTCCACTATACCGAGTTTTCTTCTAGAAGAAGAAAATATGTTAACTGTCAACGATAGGCAGTAGTAATGTTTTCAACAGGGAACAAAAAATTGAAACACCTGTGAAAAGACTGTAGTACTACTTGCGGATGGTACCTTTCGATACTGCGCAAGAGGCTTTCATCAACTATTATTATAATCCGCGTACGTTAAAAACTGATTGACATTTGCGGAACACGTGGGATTGGGTTTAAAATTATAGGAGGGGGTTGAAACGTCATAGCAATGTATAGCTAAACCAATTAGAGCTAGGACGTTTCCATTGCAACTACATCACTCTGTTAACATGTGATTACCATGTGCGTGGCCTGCATCCGTTACACTTACTGTACTCGTCCACCCTGCAACTTCGAACTGCGCAAGAAAAATGGGAGTTTCAATGTGTAAACTGTCAAGCAAGTAGGAAAATTGCACGCAAGCTCGAATTCAGCACAACTTTAAGTGGCGTTTAACTAAGGAAGTTGCTTCGTGTACGCAGCGGAAAAGAAAAAGTTGTACCATCCGAAAGCGGCTTGAACAGTTTAGAAACTTTTGGGGGGGGGGGTTCGGTGCAATTTGTTACGTCGACTGCTGTGATAGTAAATAACTGTTTGATAACAGGATCACAATTTGTGTTACACTAAATACAGAATTAAGACGGATATGTTTCCCGAGGTCGCGGTTTCAAAGCGATGACTTTTTTCGAGCGTAAACATCCTTCAAAAGGGAAATAAAGCCGGTGGTTCGTGTCGTAGATTTACGGCACGTAAAACAACCTGAAGTCTGATAAATAGGCCTCTGAGAAAGATTACAGGTCTTTCACGCCCCATATAGAATGGTACTCTTAAGGACCACAGCAGTTAATGGGCGTCCATAAATAGAAGAAGAGACAGATAATGTGCATTTTATTTCCTTAACAGCACAGCAATGTATTCTAGCACGGTGACAATTTATTACTTCATATGTAATAATGGCCCATAAGAATAAATGGACGAGAGAAATGACAAAGAAGTTGGCTGAACTGAATGAGACCAAATATTGCTTGTAGACATTGCGGATTGCAGATTACAGAAATAAATAAAAGCGACAAAATGCGTTACATGATATAGGAATAGAGTTCAACATGTCAGTAGAGGGAATTAAAGAAAAATCCACAGGTTGAGAACCCAGTTAGTAGTATAGAAATGAGAGAGCTGGCCCACTTAATCTGCAATTAATATGCTAATTAGCCCCCACCTCCTCTCCCCCACCCCACCCCCAGCTCCTTGGTAGTTTTACTTGCAGCTGAGGGTCATAAATCTTGTTGAGCACAATGGAAGCTTGACAGTTAAGCAATTAAGGCTGTCAATCAACTGTCAAAACGAACAAAGGGGTCATAAATTTAAGGTTCTGTAACAAAGGCGAGATGTTTTTCCTACCCATTCCACATCCGACCACTTCTGCACCTGTGCCAGTTACCCACCCCTACTTACATTGTTACTCGAACACGTGGCATACTCATTCCACTAGCTTTTAACAAAAGAACAATGCTTACCCTTCAGCTTTCAAAATGAACAAAGGCCATGATGAATTAGGGTCGTGACAAAGAGAACCTAAAGCCAGTTAACAGAGAAACAAGTTCTATTGTCCGGGGCAAGCACTTATTTCTCATTCCACTGTCCCATAACAAAGCCGGTCCCTTTCTATTGTCCGGAGCAAGACTACTTTAGAAAGACCATCTGGCATTTCTCATTCCACAACCCTATAACAAAGCCGGTCCCTTTCCATTGTGGAAGAGATTCTATTGTGTGCCTTTCTATTGTCCCGGGCAAGACTACTTTAGAAAGACCCCTGCGGCGTTCCCATTCCACTGCCCCATAACAAAGCCGGACCCTTGCCATTGTTTTCTCGAACACTGCTAGCTTAACAAAAGAATCTGAAGGTTGCCTTATGCTAGTCCTGTCCTTGTTCGCGTGAAAGAGAGAGAAGCTTGTTTACCAGCTCTACGTCAGAGTCGGCCATCATGATTTTTGCCCTGAGGGAGTTCTCTCCGATGTTTTACGAGATCCTACGAATATACCCGAGCATAGTTAACAAGCATTCTGTTTGGCCCATTTCAGGCAGCGACTCTGAAAAAGCGCCTAATATACATTTCATTACATGCATTAAACCTCTGCGTGGATATCCATAGATCGGTGCTCCATTCTTACTGTAATCAAAAGTTTATTGCTAATGAGAAATTAATGATTGATATTATTATATCATTACCTTAATTAATAAAAGGGCATTCAGAGGATTGTAGCTCGAATCTTACCAAGTGAAACTCTAGCGCGTAATAACTATTAAACTATGCACGGGCAGATTAAAAAATGTATTTAACAAATATAATTTTAATTTTTTTATATCATTACTCTAATTAATGAAAGGGTGTTCAGAGGGTTCTAGCTCGAATCTTACCCAGCGAAACTCTAATGCTTAATACATATTAAACTATGCAAGGTCTGATTAAAGTGCATTTAACAAATATAATTTAATTTTTATATATCATTACAATAATTAATAAAAGGGTGTTCAGGGGGTCCTAGATCGAATCTGCGAAACTCTAATGCGCAATAACTATTAAACTATGCACGGCCAGATTAAAACGTATTTAACAAATATAATTTAATTTTTTATACATCATTACCCTAATTAATGAAAGGGCGTTCAGAAGGTTCTAGCTCGAATCTGCGAAACTCTAATGCTTAATAAATATTAAACTACGCACGGCCAGATTAAAACGTGTTTAACAAATATAATTTAATTTATACGACATTACAATGTTTAACGATCTGTATTCTTAGAAACCCAGAGGTCCCTAGTTTGAATCTTGCCCTGCGAAACGCTATAATAACTACTAAGTTATTGAAGCAGGGGGCGGTCGGATTAAAATTGCATTTAACAACTATCATTGTTTATATTAAACCACCGTGTATACTTAGATATCCCGATGCCTAGACACCATTCTTTCTTCTTCTCTCTTTTTCTTTCTCCACGACTTGTACACATTCAGGCGTTCACATATGCACGAGCACTTGTACACACATCAGCAAACATACACCAGTACACGCGCACACGTACATGCAAGTACACACACGCACACACACACGCAAGCACATACACACACGCACATACATACACCAGTACACACACGCATTCACGCACCTCATGCGTATACATACACCAGTGCTCTTACACTCACACATACATATACATGGACGCACACGCATACACGCACACACACTGACGTACATACATACACCGTTACACTTGCACATACGCACACGACCACACACACACACGCGCGCGCGCGCAAGCACATATGCCTGTTCACTTACACCCAAACAGCACCAATCCACACGCGCACACGCATACACACGCACACACCAACTCACGCGCATGTCCTGAATGAAAAGAGACAAAATGATGCAATAAAAACTAATTATAGCTTGGGATGCGACGCATCATTTACGAATTGTTCGAAACTGGTCTGGATGCATGGGTTCGAATCCTAGGAGTGATTACAAATTCATCTTCTAATAACTCCAAAACTAATTAAAATAAAGACTGTAAATAAACTTTATTACTTTTTATGTCATTAGCTCGTTTCTTGTGTATGTATATTAGAGCACCAGGTGTCATGGGTTCGATCCTTAATTTTAAAATCTCAATTATCTCAGAAACTAGCAGGGATAAAGGTGCGGACCAAAGCACGATTTTTAGCTCCTATGATGGACAATTAATGCCTTATATAATTTCCAATCAGTTGTCCCTAGCTCGAATCCCGATCTTTCAGTGACTTCCTTAATTTTCCACTGTACTCTAGAATATATCACTTAGATCGATGCTGTAACTGCATACAGGTCTTTTAAACACATCAAACTAATATTATAAATAATTTTGTTTCTGGTGTTCCGAGTTCGAATACCGATTCAATGAAATTTACGTATAAATTTAATAACATAGTAAATAATTAAGATAAAAGTCACCTAATAAACCTTATTACGTTTATGTCATCAGTTAGTATCTTGCGGGTGTATATTCGGGTACCTGCCGTCCAGGGTTCGATCCTTAAGTTTAAATCTCAATTATCGCAGAAACTAGCAGAGATAGAGCCGTGGACGAAAGCATGTTTGATAGCTCCTACAATGAACAATTAATGCTGTATATAATTTCCAATCAGTTGTCCCTAGTTCGAATCCCGATCTTTCAATGACTTCCTTAATTTTCCTCTGTACACTAGAATGTAACTGCATGCAGCTTTGTGTAAAGACATTACGGATGTACTCAGAGAGAGAGAGAGAGAGAGAGCGACATGAGCAGTATACTAACTAATTTTTTGGGAATTAGAGGCATTATATTGTATAATAAGTAAGTGTAAAAACAAAATGGTTTGGTTTTGAATTTTCACTATTTTCTTGACCCATTATCAGGTTACATGGTCTTTATTTTAACATAATATACTTATAAAGTATGGTTTTTCCGTGCACATTACCTTAATCGTGACAACAATTTAGGCCAGAAATTATTTCAAGTTACAGTTTAATACAGTCTAAGTTGCACTCTTTCCTAATTGCTTGCATGCAAGAAGCCGTAACAACAAACAGCCGCTTACCTATACCACAATTTTTTTACTGCTTCTACTACTTACCTATAATAAGTAGGGAAAGTATTGTATTCCACTCAAAAATTCAATAACTAGATCCACATGAAATACACGTTTTGAGACCCCCTGAATCCAAAGAAAGCATTTTTACTTTCTCTACTACGTAGTTATAATAAGTAGAGGAAGTATTGTATTGCACCCAAAAGTTGAATAACGAGATTCTCCAGAAATACACGTTTTGAGACCCCCTAAATACAAAAGAAAGCATTTTCACTTTCCCTGCTACGTAGTTATAGTAAGCAGAGGAAGTATTATATTGCACACAAAAATTCAATGTAATTTCACCAGACATTACGTTTGAGACTCCCTGAATCCAAAGAATGTATTTTTAGAATAAGGTCCAGTGTGTGTGTACCCGTGAACAGAATAACTCAAAAACAAAAAGTCGGTTAAAAACCAAGTGTGTTAAGTTGAACATCTTCTAAGGATGCGACACGATTTTGAAGAAAATCCCCAACTCTAAACTACGCTTTATATTGTACATTTTTTCGAAACTTTTTATTTTTTTAGAAAGGACTTTAACGATTTTGATTAAAATACATATGTTTAAGCCATTTTCATGAAAAATAAAATGTATATCTTTAATTTCCTAGGAATGGTCTGTAAATCGGTCTTTATTGTGAATGACTTTTGATAATTAGTAAACACGGGAGGGAGGGAGAGAGAGGGAGACTTACTGCACAACAAATGCACATCTTGCTAAAGCACAAAATATATGTCAACATTTTTATAGTGTTAACCTATTCTAAATATTCTTTGTTATTAGTTTGAATTTTCAAATACTTTGCCTCTACTTTTCTCAACTCCTAATCGCTATTGTTTTTCTTTGTTTCTTTTCTTGTTTATTGCTTGCTTTTTGGTGATCATACAAAGAGAACATAATTTCAAAGCTATCACGTCTATGGCCCGCATTCAGGAGGGCGTGGGTTCGACTCCCGCGGCCGACCTTCCTGACCCATGGGCTTTTTTCGTTTTTTTTCGGGTCGCCAGGCGAATGCTGGGAAACATTCTCACATCCCCGAATTTCTTTCCCTCCATTGTCTTTCTCCCGTTTGTCTCTTTCTGTGTTGAAAGTGTTGGCGATGACGTTTCGGTGCAGTGTGGTAGGGGATAAGAATGCTCTTTGCGACTCTCTCCGTCCCTCGGCTTTCGGCTGGCTGCCGGGGGTAATCGAACCCCCATGAGGGGCGTTGGACCCCCTCTGTGCGGGGTGGGGTCTCCGGTCTGCCTGGGGGCCTCTATCTGGAAACTTAGGGACCCTACCATTCCCGTGCCGTCACTCCTTCCGGCTGCCCGGTGTCTCCTCTGCCTATCCTTCCTCCCGTGGACGCCTCCTCTTGGGGCTTAGGCACAATATCGTTTATGTGGATCAGTGCCGAGTCGCCTCCGTAGCCTACCCAATCTAAGGCTATCACATAGCGATCAGCTTTGAGGGGCTTGGCTATCGCTTTGGATTAATGTTATACTTATACCTACAACGAAATGTTTAAATAACTAATGAAGGTTTATCTGTATTAACATGAAACAGATGCAAGAATAGTTTGTAGAAGAGTGAGTAGAGAAGGTCACGTGAATGCAATACATATTTTATAGAAAAAGCTCCATATGCCTATGTGCCAGTGAACAACATAACTGTTGAAAATATTTTCATGACAAACGAAACATGTATCTTGAATTTTCTGAGTGGAGCCTCTCAATTCTTCATTATGAATGACTTGTATAATAGGTAAACTGTATTAGATCGACAAAGTTTTACTACACAAGATGTGCAGATCCCGTTAAATCACACAGTTTGTCATACATATATTTTATGAAATTAGGTATTCTTCAGATATTTTTGGTTATTAGTTTAAATACTTTTTATAACTGGGAAGTCGCTATCCGTTTTGTTTTTGTCGCGGTCATACAAACAGCATGGAATTTCAAAGCATCGGGTGAAGACATGCTTTTTGAAAATGTGACTCGCTTTATCTACGTATCCTACAACGAAATGCGAACTTTTTCTTTTGGTATTTAATTAACGTTCTTTAACTGGGTAGGCCATTACGGTGAATAAACGAAATGGTCAGAATGATGCTCAAATGGGCCCGAGGTCCCTAGAGCTTAGAGTTACCTGACATTCATCTTCTCAGGATAAAAGGAAACCCTGGAAAAAAACTTTATCCAGGTAACTCACTCTAACAGAGATTCGAACTCGGGACCGTTTGAATGCGAGGCAGACCCCCCCCCCAAAGAAATGGACTGGATATGAATTGAAAGTTAATCTGGATTATCAATAAGTAGAAAAATAAGATTTAGTAAAAATAATTTGTAGAATGCAATACACCAGAGTTTTCTCATAGTAATGCAAAGACGTGGAGTTTCAGAGGCACTACATAAAAATTTGAGTATCGTTTTAACTACTGCATTCTTATATTTACGACGAAGTTTGTAAGAGTGTAATGACAATTCATCTCAATTAACAAGAAGTCACAAACCGTGTGTAGGACAAGACTGGAAAAGTAGAATCAGACTGAAAAAAATCATTGCCATAGCCGGGATTTGAACTACGGATCTTCCAGGTTTCGTCCAGGTAACGCGTGCGACTCGCATTCGGTAGGTCCCAGGTTCGCTTCCGGCTACCGTGCACTCTGACCCATGGGCTTTTTCAGGAGTTTTCCCAAGTCGTCAGGCGAATGCTGGAGCGGTTTCTCTCAGCCCACGAATTTCCTGTCCCTCCATTTCGTTTCTTTCCTCATTTCATTCATCCTTAATCCCGTTAGGTCTGTTTCAGTGTTGGAAGTGTCGGCGATGGTATTCCGGTTTGGCGTGGCAGGGGAAAAGGATGCTCTCTGTAGAACCTTATCTGTCCCTGGGTCCTCGGCTGGTTGCCGGAGTATACGGACCGCCCCTTGGGGGGACCCTCTGTCTGGGGCGGAGTCCCCAGTTTGCCTGCCCGACTGCCGGGGCGTCTCAATCTGGAAACTTTAGTGGCCCTGTCATTGCTGTGCCATCGCTCCGTTCCGGCCGCCCGGTGTCTCTCACCCCGTCCCTCTCTCCCTCCCTCCCGGGGGCGTTCTCCTTGAGGTGCACAGGCATAATATCCTCATTCACTGGATCGGTGCCGAGTCCCCTCCGTTATATATTCCGTTCCAGACCAGGGAAGAGAAGCACTTTAAGAATTCAGAGCGTGAATCATAATACAAAGTATCTAAGTGTAACATCCTATGTTACTTCCTAAGCGTCTTTCTTTCTTTCTTCAGATTTTTAATTTGAAATCAAGTTTACTTTTGAAAGCAACTGAATTTTCAAAATAGAGTGCTTTCAAATAAGGAGCCAATTGCAACAAAGGCACATCAACCGTTTTGCTTAACCATTTCGTGTGACTATTTTGAAAATTTAGCTTATATGTTATCCTAACAGAATAAAGCAGCTATATTGTTGCTAATTTTGCGCTAAACATTGTTTCCTCGTATCTATTAACATTTTTTCCTTTTAGATGCAATAGCTAATTTTACTCTATGTCCACTATACGGTTGGCACGGGTTTTCTTCCTTTCTTCTGTGAGTATGTGTAAGGGGGAATTATGTTTCAAATAAAACAATCTTTATTCCTTTTTCAGTAATAAATGCAAAATATATCCCATTTTGAAGAAAATTGAATGTTGCACTTAATTGTGCTCAAACTGCTTGAACAGTTTGACATCAATATTACATTTGCTTCCGTAGTTTTAAAAGTTACTTGAATATTATCAGAATTATTGAATGTGGCAACTGTATGGAACTACACACTTAGCGCTAAACGGTGTGATCAATCTCTTTGAAGTTTAAAAAGCAAAACAAACTTATATTCAATATAATAAATACCCTCTGCTGTCGGAGTTAGCGTAGAACAGTCCATTGCGTGGTAATTATGAAACTATTATTATTAGAAACAAACGTTAAAACATAGACATTATATGAGGCTTGTTTCTCAAGAAAATTACTTTATAATGTCTCTTAAACTTCTGTAGCACATTCATAAGTAGTGCAATATTTGCTTTCTAAACAACGTATTATGTAAAGAAAATGTTAATTTATTACGCTGGGATAGATCTAGCAAAGAGAAAAGTATTTAGTTTCGTCTTCTTTCCTCTTAGTCAGGTTGTGAATTATACGAGCATACGCGAAAATAAATGTGACATTTGAAACGATACTGCCGCTTACTGTCGGCTATAGCCAGGCATGACTAGTCGAGGAGACTTTCCCTCTCCTTTCTGTGCACCCTCTGGCCCACCGGAAAACATTTGGAGCCTTCTGTACAGTCTCAACTTAAATGGTCCAACCTGTATAACAACGACCCCTATAAAGGGTGGGTGCGTGGGCCCGATGTCCTGTTCCAGCATTAACTCCTGCATAAACAAATCCAGGTTTTCTCAAGATCACTCTGGATATCGAAAACACTCAACTTCGTAAATAATTATATGCATTCTACTCATACCCATATACCGTACTACTGCATAAAAGACAATAGATTATCACCAGGTGGTGAATCATAAGCTTTCATTAAAGTACAGCTTCTTCCAAATTTATACAGGCCATCTGTAATAGTAATGGACAATGCCAAATACCTACCACTCCGTAATTTCTGATAGAGCATGTAGCGGGGTTTGGGAATGGAAAAATAATGATGGTTTGTAATGGTGCGGTTCTTGGTGGTTGGATTGATGTTGCTGCCGGCTACTCAGGTAGAGGAATTTATGTTCAGGAGTCTCTCACCTCAGGGAGTGTGGATGGGAGATAAATGAAGTTCACTTTCTCCTCTCAGATGGCCCGTTTATTGATGATCCACACTGATGTCCTCGTACGAATCTCCTTTCCACACAAGACGCGATTTTTCCTGTCACCCCTGCTACTGTTTCCGTGTTCTTACCCTTTTTTAATTGCTTTGCGAAGTAGAAGTACGTTATACTACTATGCTAATGACTTTCCCTTTCGGTAGTCCCTAGCTACCCTGTTCCTCACGGTTGCCTTAAACTGGTTTTCAATACATAAATATTTACTCGCTGACCGCTGCACTGTTTCCCTCTTTAATATGAGATGTTTTGGAATTTCTAGACCTATCTTACTTTCCCTCACGTTTCCTACACGAATCTATTTCTTCCCCTACAAATCATCTTCTCTCCCCGAAGTTTCGACACAGTCTTCTTCCCTCACCGACGTTTCGACACAGTCAGTTATCTTACGCACGTGTGAACGTCGCTCTGCCTCATAGATAATTTTCTATTTCACGCCTATTTTCTAGTTTCTCACTTTTTTGCTATTCACGTGACTTTCCTACGTTATGATTGGTTACATTTCTGAATTTTTCCTCCGTCTACCATTGGTTCTCAATAACATCGTCCGATCGTTGCTCACGTCTCACATTAACAAATTATGTTCGCTTTACTGCATTTTCTGTGCGCTTGATTAACTTCGGTTTCCTGCCCGTTGTCTTGACTTCCCGTGTGCACAACTCGGTTTCTATTGTCACTAAGCGATCCCTAATGTTCTTTTTCCTGTCCTTTCCTACGTCTGCTATCTTTATGTGATTTTCGCCAAGTTCGTTCGTTCTCAACTACACGTTTTATTTCATGTTCTTATTATTAATTAATATCTACCCTCTACGTTTTTTCTGTCTTCATGATTTAATTCCCCCTTTCTCTAATTCTTAATGTTCTCTTTTATTCTTCCCTCATACTGGTATTCCTTCTTATTATTTTGATGATATGCTTATTAATTAGTCTTCTTATTCGTTATTATTTGTTATTCGGGCGGATCTTATCACTTCAAGCACCAGCAGTGGGAACAAGAAGAATCATGCTCATTCGCCACATTGTACCAGTGAAAGAGGAATTGAAAATTGAGTTAGCTGGAACTTGTGAAAGCGAACAAGTCGCGGTTTCGTTGTCAAATTATGCAGTCAATGGCATTGCTGTAGACCATGGTCACAAAATAGGCTTCACCCCCCTTTCATTGCCGTTTTAACCCATTCGAGTTAATTTGGGCTGAAATTAAAGGTTATGTTGATCGAAACAAATATTTCACCGTGTCAATAATTATTACGCTAACAGAAGAGAGACTATCAACAACAACAACAGCTGAATACTGGAACAAAGCGGTGACTCACAGAAACAGCGAAATAAGGGCAGCATGGGAAAATTAAGGTGCTTTTGGAAGAAATGCTAGAACAACTCCTTTCCGTTATATATTCAAGCAGCTCTTCGGACGATTATGTCGGCGTCAGCAACACTGACTCACTAGGGGTGGTAATTTTCAGCATTTTGAAATCCGAAATTTCGCATTTTGATGTGTGCATTTAGCATTTGTAGTGTGTGTGAATTTGCAATTTAGCATTTCATATCATTTTGAGGAAAGTGCACACAATTTGAATTATTTGTGATAAACAAGTTGTCTTTTTGAATAAGAATGTGAAATGAAAATTATATTGGAAAGGGTTGATATAAAAATGCATAAATTAAGTTTTGAATTTTTGAACCAAAATAGGTTAAAGGAACAGAGAAAAAAATAGGACACATTGATACAAGCTAAAACACAACACAGAAAGAAAGAGAAACTTATGCTGATGTAAAACAGAATAACAAAAGGAAATGCAATTAATTTAAGTCGTGCAAGTTCACTAGTACTCATACCTCAACATTTTGTTGTCATTCGTGTTGTCCGGTCACTTGTAATAAAATTATGATTACAGAAATATGTTTAACTCCGATACAAAGCTGCTTGGGCAAACTGTGGGTATTTGAGCTTAACGGGTAGTCTGCATAATTTCTAACAGCTGGGAATGAATATTTTCATGTCCCTCAACAAAATTACATTGTAACAACCCCAAAATGACTTCTTTCCTTTACTTTCACGTAAGTCTTCAAAATCTATTGACTGTACTAGTCCAGGAGTATCAGGATTAAAAAGCTTAGCAACCCCTTGTGAATTTTTCTGCACGTGACTGCTGAGCTGTTTTTTGCAGTTAAGTATACTCTCCAGTAAACACGTTTTTGTTTTCTTTTTCCTCCATTTTTCTTTATATGTTTTATTTGAAGAAAAAAAAATAGTTCATGAAATGAGAGCATGTGTGGAACCATCCTCCAGTACACATTTTAGCACCGTACCTAAAGTTAGCAACTCGTTCCACAACTTGGATGCAAAAGTGTAACAAGACCCTCTAACTGGGTATCAGTTTACTGTGTCTGAGAGCTGAGTCACAAATTTAGCCTGATACTATACTTAAAATGATTACATTGTCATTATTAGGGCTAGGATATTTATGACCTAAAAATCACCATAATATGCACCAAAAAATGTGCTGTTATGACCAAACATATACCAAAATATGCACAATAACATAATAAATATGACCTAACAATATTAAAATGAGGTAAAATTTCTATAGTAAAATAGTAAGTCAGTTTTGATAATCAACTATTTATTTGAGAATAAAATGCACATGAGAAGCAAGCTAAACCATGCAATTTGACATTCCAGTATGATTTTTATTATCATTATAGGAACATAGTTAACCTATGTGCTTTTTATATCCTCATTCTACTTCATATAAGCTCTGAGTTGCAATACACAATGAAGACCTTGTGCAAATTTTCAAATGAAAAAGATTTCCTATTGTCAGACAACAAAGCTTTGTACTTCGAAAAGCTCCTTTCGACTTCAGCTGACACAAGAGGAGCATATTTAAAATGAACTATATCATTTGAATATAAATCTGAATGATTAAGAGAGAGCTTTTCACCCAACAAAATCATTGAAATGGAACACAGCGTATGATACCCTTCGTTTTTTTCAAACACCTTTTCCATTTTCTTTGACACTTCTTTTTCCATTTTACACAAACACCCTCTAATTTATTCACAACTTTTTTCACTTGTTCTATCTGCTTCACTAGTGGCACTTCTGATCCCTCCAAAGCAGTTATGATAGCAGGAATAAATCCAAAATTTGATTTTATGTATGAAAGTTTGCCTGAAATTTCACCATTAGACATTGATTCTTGAGCTAGTCCAATTGAAGTAGCTTCACTGCTATCGAATGAATCAATGATCTTTTCACAACGTTGAAGTTCTGGCAGTACTAGTTGCAGGCATCAACCCAGGACCTCCATCTTGTCAAAATGGGAGATGGTGGCAAGGGAATGTCTGGAGCTAACAACTTAAATGCTGCAACACGTGAAGGGGCCTTAAATATCTTTTTGACACACCCAATAAATTTGTCAACGTCACTGAATTTACTACGAATCTCCTCTGCAACTCGGTGCAAGGCGTGAGCTAAACAAGTCACATGCACCATTTTACTGTACAATGCTTTTAGAGAATCGGCAGCTTTCACCATATAAGGTGCAACATCCGTTACGAAGAGAAGTACATTGTCATGCTTAACACCTTCGGGCCATATGGCATCCATAGATCTGTCGAACAACTTAGAAATGGTGGAAAAATTTACTTTTTCTAAATGTTCACAGTTTATTAGAAACTTTTCGCCTGGACCATCTTCTTCCAAAGTTCCCACAATGACATTTGCAATATATCTTCCCATAGAGTCTGTAGTTTCATCAATTGATACCCAAATTTTTTTATTTACAAGTTGTGTGATTTGTTGTATTGTTTTTCTGTAGCTTCGGCTGACAAAGTTCTTTCTTAATGTGTAATAATCAGGAAGAGATTTGCCTGTGTATTTTACTAAGAATTCACGAAATTTTGGATGGTTTAGTTTACTTAAGGGAATATCAGCACAAAGGAAAGCTGTACAAAGTTCTTCACAGAATGGTAAATACGACTGGCGGTATTCCCCTAGGAGCATTTGCTGTAGTGTTTTTTGATTTTCAATCTGTTGTACTCCACGTTTGTGTTTATCTGTTGCCACACGCTGCTGAACATTAAATGACTTCTCCGCAGTTACTCTGATGTCGCACAGTTTACAATACAGAATTTTACCATCACTTGAAAATACTTTCTCACCATATTGAGACACAAACCTTTTTAATTTTACTTGAGCATTTTTCTTCACTTTAGGCATTTTTTTCTGAACTTTACTGCACATGCTTACGACTTTAATAAGACTGAATAACACAATGAGTGAATTAGACACTTGTCTGCAGTCCAGGGTCAAGACTTAAGACTGCATCAGCTACCTGCTCATAGAGTAACAATGGCTTACACAAACTCACTGATGCATAAGGGTGAAGTCCATATTGTGAATTCAAAGGATACAGGGAAAGAATGTAGATACTTGTCATTTTTCAGGAAACAAAATGAGGTGCGCAATTCTGAGAAATGTAACATAGAAGAAATAAATTGCATGAGAAAGTTATTTTCTTCTTGAAAGAGTGAAAATATGACGAATATGACCATTTACTTACTAAAATATGCTCTATCAGAGAGAAATGGGCATATATACAAAAATATGACTTAACAAATTAGGTTAATTCATTTCGCTGTTTCATAAGAAGCATGTATATGTATTTAAGGAGCATGTCAGTCCTACCAAAAAATATATGCTCTATCATAAAAATCCTAGCCCTAGTCATTAATATCAAGCTGTGATGATACTATACTTAAAAATAATTACATTGTCATTAATATCAAGCTGTAACTGTTTTCCCTGCGCCCAAAAATTCAGATTTTAAACTGCTCCTTTTTTCACATCATTCTGCTGTCCAGAACTGTGGTCAAGTGCGACATAAACATTCCAAAAGTTTACAAATTCCGCAGTTTAAGTTTCCAGAACAAAGGGGAGGAAAAAAAAGAAACAAAGAAAAAAGTTTTATGTGAAACAAATCACGGATTTTGCATTTGTGTTATATTTTTAGTCAACTTCGCATAGAACACATTAAAAAGTATTTACAGTTGGTGAGAATTGAAAATGCAATAGTACGAACTTTTCTTTAACATTTCGCGCTATATCGCATTTGCGAAAAATGATAATCCTAACTATCAGGTTAGCAGCAGTAACGACATCAATATTAATGAAAGCGATTGGGATATCAGCAAAATTTTCCCTATTGAAAAAAAATCAATATTTAACAGGTATACCTCTTATTAGCTTTAGATTGATATTTGCATGCTCATGTAGATACCCAATTTATTGTCGTCTTCGCGTACATACGATATGATTGTACAATATAATAATAATTAATATAATAATAATAGTAATAGTAATTGCTCTGCAATGCAGTTATTTTAACACGATCACCTTTACATTCGCTAATCCTAGCACGCTCCATGTGTTTGGGATAAGTGGCAACGTTGCCTTCCCCTCTCCGCGAAACGCTAATCACCTTCTTGATTTGCGCAGATTGCAGTTATTCTTTCACGTTGTCTCTGTGTAGGCTGAGTTATATGAGGTGGAATCAGATGTTTAAAAATTCTTGTCGTGACCGGGATTCGAGCTATGAATCGTCTGCAAGGAAAGATTCTGTCTTCCAACTTCCACCTGACAGTAATCCGGTTCATTGCATTCAGACAAAACTAAAAAATAAGCGAATTTTTTCATTTAAAATTTGTCGGGAACTAGTTAATCTTCTCGCCTCCATAAATACTTCCTGTATGTATCGCCGCCCTTACGCTTGGGAATTTGTCCTTTTTCACTGAAAATTCATCCAAAATAAAATAGAACCGTAACCGTATAACGTGTAGTTTGCCCACAAAAGAGTAACTTTCGAGCTTTATTGGAAGCATTGCAGGTTATATTAGTACTTGTATACCTATACTGCGAACAAGGAATCGCGCGTTCAAGAGAATATAGGTCATGCTATGAGTGTGTAATACGTGTGGATCCACAGCACATCAATAACAGGTGTCTTATAATCAGGGTTAGGATTTTTAGGTGCAAATTTCAGATGAAAAAAGAAAAAAGGAAGGGAAAAGGTGTTCAAACAAGGTGAAAAAAGGGACAATAAGGTGCTGGTTTATTTAAGGGGATGCACAACTGAAATTGCTATTTTCTAAACTATCCATTCAATTGGGCTGACATTTTAACCACATGTCAGTCTTCTTTAGATATACTGGTTTTGTGAATTTCAGTACAAAATCTTAATTAGTTTTCAAGATATTAATTTTCAATATATAAAATTATGGGTATATGCAAAATGCAACACATGATGCATTTAAAAAAAAATATTATATTGCTTCTATGTCAAGGAACTAACACTCTGTCGTATAATTTTTTTCTACCATTCTTAGTTTAAGAGAAAAAAAAGTTTGCAGTTTTGTATTTACATTTTTTCGTTTTTTTTGTATATACTGTATATATTTCTTCAAAAATTAGTAGCGCCAAAACTATTCATTACACAGAAAAATTATATGACAGTTTTATTTGTTTGGGGTTTTTGAAATGAGAATAACAAATGTCAATATGAATGGATGAAAACTACATCGTGTGGAACATTTTGAATATGCAGAAATGCTGAAAAAAAGAAACGCCTTAAAATGAAGTTTTAAAAATATAAACAGCTAGCAACCAAATGCGCAAGGGAATTTAAAAAGTCTCGTAATGAACCTAAAGCGTTCGCTAGGTCAAAAATAAAAGTGGATTCTAAAACTACAAGCAATGGAGAATATTTTGGGAACATAATCTTTTTTTATTTAGTTTATTTATTTATTTATTTTGAGATTTTGGGTTAATTTCATTGTGCGTTCCCTTAACTAATTCAACGATTTCTCTTTCCTCTATTCTAATTTATTGAGCTACAATCAAGTACATAAAATTATCACTCGTCAAAAGAAGGAAAGAACATACAGCTGTTGTACTTCAAGATATTAAGCATCTCCACATTTTTAAAAGTAAGTCTGTTTCTATTAGGAGATAGAATGTCTTTGTAGATGGTAAAGCTTCTTTCAACTTCCACAGAAACCAGTGGGGCAAACCTTGTATTCACTCGGAATGGCAACTCTACAAATGTGGCGAATTCCTTAATTTCTGGATTCTTCTTAACACTAGATTCAAGTTTGTCTTTGTCAAAGCCATCTAACTGCTCCCTCACGGAAGTAAAAATATGCCATTGTTTTTCCTTTTCCAGACCTTGTTCTTCCAATCGTTTAATAGCGGCAGGCAGGTACTTGTAACCATGAACACAATATAGTTCTGTCTGCAAATTATGTATTTTCTCCGGCAACAGAAGTTGCTGTGCCTTGGAAATTGCACCTGCTTCGAATGGATCCAAAGAAAGCACAAACTCTTTAATTTTGTCAAAATTCTCACACAACATATCAGTACACTCAATCCTTGATCCCCAGCGAGTGATGACCGGGACATTTGGAAGGGGCAGGCCAGTAATTTCCCTGTAGTAAACAACACGGCTCGGAGCTTTCAGTAGAATCGTCTTCAGTACAGAGATGAATTGATTTGCGGTGTCGTATTCCTTCCTTATGGATTCACAAACCCTGTGAAGCACATGAGCCAATCATGTCAAATGCTTCAAGTTAGGAAATAGAGGTTTCAAGTGGTTAACCAGCTAAAACCATGTATGGAGCCTGGTCCGTAACCACAAGAAGAAGTTTTTCAAACTCGATACCAGTAGGCTAGAGTTTTTGGTAGAAGTCCATAATGGATTGTATTACTGTACTGGCATTGGTTTTCTGCAGCTCGTACCTTTTTAACAACGTATGCTTAACTTTCTCCCCTGTTAAGGGAAAAACTAACATGTTCAAAATCGTTGCATTGAGTCTGTGGTTTCATCCATAATGATTCCCACATCGCAATCAGACACTTTCGCCTTGATTCTTTGTATGGTTTCTTGGTAAACAGGCTCCATGTAGTTTTTTCTTAAAGTGCTCTCATCGGGCATTGACATCTTTGTGTATTTTTCAAGAAATCCCTTGAAGGCTGGATGGTTCACCTTATTGAGTGGAATTCCTGCTTGTGTAAGAGCTGCACACAAATCAGTGTTTAATTCCTTCAAATATTGGCGTTATGAAGAACTCTGTTGAAACGAATTTCGTAATAGAGGTTGCCGTGATTTGTTTGCTTGGAGAGTCTTGTTCATTTGATGCTTAGAGCTGGAAATGTGTTGTTTAATGCAATCTCGGTGGTGTTTTCATCTAACAAAATTCCTGAATCACAAATAGTACATCGCATAACAGTTCCATCAGTGTCTATGAAATCTTGTTTGAATTCCTCAGCCATAACAATAAATCGAGCACTGGACATCTTTGGCATGGTAAAATCTAGTACTAGTGCATTCGTTTGGAGAGCTAACACTAGTTCGCTTGCTAACACAATGCGACTGTCACACAATTCACTCTTGCGCCCATTCGCTGTCCACATTCTCTTATAACACCGCGACAATTACCAGAATGTTCTCATTCCTGCTGGAACTTCAGTCTCAGCGATTTCTAGTAGTTTCGAGCAGAACCCAGTCTTAATAATTCTCGGAACTGCGCGGGTGAGGTTACTGCCGTCTCTGCGTGCCCAGCCTTCGCCTCCACGCAAACAGATGACGCCTCTCACAGTAACAAACTCACATTCACGAACAGCAGGCTACTGATTCTGGTGGGATAGATTCACTCATTGTCAATTGCATTATTGTGGGCTATTGGAATGAAACTTAAAAGAAAAAAGGTGGGAAAAGGGGATTAAGGGCATGTTTGGGGAAAATGGGATAAAGGTGCCAAAAAGGGTAAAGGTCCCAAAAAGGGGGAAAAGGTTCGAGGAAAAAATGTCTCCTTTCGCAACTAGAAACAAAATTTCACACTGATATCTTTCCGCACAGCTGTAACTTACCCTAAGAAAAAAGGTATGCACCTAAAAATCCTAATCCTGGTTCTAATTCAACAACCTAGAGTGACTCTCAAACGGGATGTTTGACCTCGAGCGTTATCAGGGCGGCAACCAATCAGAGTCCTGCTATGTTGTCATTTTGGATTCCCTTTAAGTGGGGCGTGACGCGTGTCAAGTGAATCCGTCTCTAAGAAATGCTATTTGCGCTAAGACAGAATATTCACATTTTGTAAAAAATAATCCACAAGGAAGGTAGGGAGTAATGTTCGTAACAACCGTAAAAACCACGCAGTTTTAGCTCAAGTAGTTTTCATAAAGAAACATACCCATATATTATATCATAACCACGTAAGCACTGTAATGGCCATTATCATTTGTATGTGGGTATGATTGTAAATACATATATTTGTAATTACACAGAACTGGAATGTAAACTATTGACATGATGGTGATAAAAGAATTAAGTTGAACAAGCCAAGGCGTTTATTAAAGCCGAGAGAAAGAGCTCACTTTCCTGTTAGCCGGGCAGAATGCTGCTTCTGCAGAATGTGAGCCGTCGCATGTTAATGATTGTTTTGTTTCGTAATCCGGTATGTCGTTTATTTACCTTACAGAGTTCAAATCAGTATTCAGTTGTTTAGAAAGCAATAGAGTACGTGTAAAAATAGCGCAATGGCTTTCAGGGGTGAATTTAATGGCGAGTCAAAGAGGCGGGTATTGCAAATTCAGGCTCGAAGTATTATGTTTAGGGTCTATGCGTTTTTTAAAAGGTACAACGATGAGGAAGACAGGAATCAACTCGATTTAAAAATCGTTCAATACCTAACTGCTAAAGCAGGTGGGTCATACATTTGCAGAGAGGGAAGAAAATCTGATCCCAGTAGTGCTCCAGTGTTTGTGTCGCCTAGAAAACATATTGGACCTCCGAAGAGGGTTACAAATTTAAGTGACTTTGGCAAAGACGTACGCAGAACTGTGTTCGAGTTTTATGACTAAGGCGAATTTCCAGCAAAACAAAAAATAACTCCCGCTCCTAGAACTAAAATATGATACACCGGTTTAAATTCATCTAAAACAACTTCCAGAGGATTAGGGTTCAAATGGAGAAAGACAAATAATTGGCGTAAATTTTTAATGGAGAGGAGTAACATAAATACGAAATTATGATTTTATGAGACCTGTATTTTACTTATGATGTGATAGGGCTTAAGGGCGCTCAACTGCTAGGGTTATTAGCGCCCTTACAATGTATAAAATATAAAATCGTATTTTACTTAGACGAGGCATGGATGGTAAATAAAAACCACACTCAAAATTCAATCTGCCAAGACTGCTCAAAAGAGGGTGGCCTAAAGGTGCCTGTTGGAAAAGGCAGTCGGCTCATCATTGGTCATGTAGGATCTGCTAAGACAGGATTTCCTACTTTAAAGCAAATGGATTTTTCTTTCCAAAACCACCTCGACTATCACGAACAGATCACAGCTGATACATTTAAAGAATGGTTTCTGAACAGATTCTTTATTTAGAAGCGGGAAGCATAATTATAATGGATAATGCACCATATTCGTTTATTCGAAACAAAATACCGGTTACGGCCAGCAGAAAGAACCAAATTGTCGAATGGTTGGGGGGAAGAGGAAATGTTGAATTTTTGGCAACAGAAACTAAAACTGAGTTCTTGCAACGAGTACTTCCCTTAAAAACCAGGAAAAACTATCACCTGGATCAACTTGGAATCGAAATGGGACGCGAGGTAATCCGCCTCTCCCCTTACCACTGCCAGTATAACCCAATTGAATTAGTGTGAGCTCAGATAAAATGGGAGTTGCAAAGAGAGATAACACTTTAAACTGATTGACGTTGAGATACTTATTCACGAAGAAATTGACAAGGTAACACAATAAGACTGGGAATCCTGCGTGCGGCATGTAGAAAAACTACAAGAACACGACTTTGGAAAGAAATAGGCCGTGATGAGATTTTGGAACCTATCATACATTTACAAGACGCAGACTATGAAGACTGTAACAATGACGAATTGTCTGTTGACGTAACAGATGACTGCGATGCGGAGGAGCCACTCGCAGTTCCATTGGATTAAAATAACAGGTAATATAATTCATAACATTAAGAAAACATGTACATAATATGCGAGTATGCATATTCAAATTTTGAATTTAACAACTGCAACATTATAGAAGCTTGAGAAATTAATTTTGGGTTCCCATACATCGACCATTCTAGCGCCATTCATTTCCATGCTCTAGGATGCTGTGCGATTGAGAGGGAAATATGACAAGAGTGGGGGTAACGGGGTAGCTATGCTGAGCATGCAAACGTATCTCATACGCTGCAGAGTAGAACAGCTTTTCCCATTTGAAAAATATAATAGTTAAACATACACACACACATACCAGATTTATATAAAAATGTTATGTATTAATCACTAAATTATGTATTTACGTAAAATGTAAGTCGTTGCCCAAGGAATGAGGTCAGAGGAGACTGGAGATTAGTATGCTGTAGATGTCAAGTATAAGATAGTGTACATTTAGAGTCCTGGTAGATCTAACCTATGAGATGGGTGTGCAGCTAGTCTATGCAGGAGTATTAGGAGGTATAGCCGGTCATAGACATCACAGATTGCTGTGTAGAATCGTCTTATAGGGGTTAGAAAGAGGTCGTTTATATTTAAGTGGAATAATGATGGATAATGTAAGGAGGGGGGAAACTTGAATATGTGGGATGAGGTGGAGCTCAGTATACAGGATGGGCCATTTAAGTTGAGACTGTACAATATCTCCAAAACTAAGCGTTGTGGAAAGAAATCTTGAATAAAAG
Source organism: Deroplatys truncata (assembly GCA_030765065.1). NCBI lineage: Eukaryota > Metazoa > Arthropoda > Insecta > Mantodea > Mantidae > Deroplatys > Deroplatys truncata. Next base: position 379,808,092 of record CM060990.1, read on the forward strand.
TTGCTTGATATTATGGGTAAAGTACGTAAATGTCATTAATCGTTTTATCGTGATGGCCATTTAAGGTAAATTTAATTTTTTTAAATGGAAAACTACCTTCTTTATGTTGTTTCCTCACAAATAAAAAACTAAACAACATTTGTATAAAGTACTTTGCAGTTATTCTTATACCAACGTAAATAAGAATGAACATTCTGAATGGCTGTGTACAAAGAGCGCAATGAATGGTTGAACCATCCATGGATGGTCATTTGAGGGTCAAGTTACGTTTCGTAATTGGGAACCAACATTTTTTATTTTGTTTCCTTATTCCTGATCACAAAATATAGAGCTGTATTATGAACCATTTTCTAATGAGAAAACAACATACAACATGTAGGTTTCCATTTAAAAAAAATTAGATTGGCCCTAAAATAATCACCATAACGTGCTCCAAACAAAACACGACTATTGGTATTTACTTTCCCCCATAATATCAAGCAACTTTTATTCATGACATTTCTTTTTACAACGCTTAATTTTGGAGATTTTGTACAGTCTCAAACTGAAATTGTCCACCCTGTATAGGTGAAGGCAGACGTAGGTGAGAGTCAGACAAGTGTTCATTTGTTAGTTGATACACGAGGTAGGGTAGTTGGCTTTGGGTATGCATGCTGGATTGGGCAGAAACTTAGAAGGTTTAGCCTACCATAAACACTTCAGCTTGGTGTTGCTATTTATCTTCCAGAAATTATGTGTGAGGGTTGTTATGTCTAGGTGAAATAAAATGGTGATTAACCTCATCTGAACTATTGAGCTCATTAACGTATGATTATTGAATTACATTATATATATATATATATATAAGATCACCAATGTGATAAGTAATTAACCTAAGCAGATATATCCTAATCTAAACTAGCCTAACACACGAGATGTGGTAGATGTCTTAGGTATACATGCTATGCTAAACAGCAAAGCTATATCGTATACTTGACTTAAGCATCAAAGCATGCTTTGTAGTGTTATCTTACAGAAATGATGTTAGAGGGTAGGTATTTAGGCTTGATGGGGTGGTGCGTAATGTCATCTAAATGGCTGATGTAATGTATTTTACGTCTTTATGTATAGTACCTAAAGAATTTTACTTAGTCTTGTATAAAACTTTACGGGTTTCACGTTTTTCTTGTAAATAACATGATGATTTAGCCTAACCCATGATCTGGTAGATGCCTTAGGTGTAAATTCTCTTCCAACCTGAAACGATAAAATGTATAGTCAATCATAAGCACCACCGCAGGTTTGCAGTGTCATTTTACAGAGCTATAGCTAGTAGCAGCAGCAGCAGCATCTATAGCGTAGGTTATCGGTGCATGGTAATTTATAGTAGATTACGTGTAACTTGGCTAAAATGTTACTCATAAACTCTTATGACTGTCTTGCTACCGAGGTTTGCAAGCTCGGCTAATGAGCATGTTCTCGTAAGTCTCGTAATGTCCGCCGTGCATTATCGTTACTTTATAGGAAAACATGACTTAAACTAAACACGTTAGTTTTCGGTGTCTCTCATATACCTGGGCTTCAGACAAACACTAGACGGTGCTCCTAGCAACAGAGTTAGCACCTTCCTGCCCCGTTTTCTTCTTTCTTCATACGGCTTTGTGTGTGTGTGTGTGTGTGTGTGTGTGTGTGAGAGAGAGAGAGAGATAATTAGGTAAAATCCCATTTTTTCCGCACGTAACTCGCTGAGAAAATCAATATACCACGGCCGTATGTATCTCATTCTCTTATGTAGACTTTGTAATGCCCATAAGGATATTCCATCACCAGCGACTAAAGTCTTGTCATAAGCGTTAACTTAATTTTATTAGCTTCAAACTGTTGAAACAATATGCTGATCAGACTGGATCAAATTTGAGTTATTATTTCATTAGTCATGAGACAATCCACATAGTTACTGAAGCGCAATAGCGGTTAATAGCACTACCCTTAATGCCCTTTAACTTTAGGATTACTTTTTCTTCATATCGGTGAGTAGCTTATTATAGAGAGAGCTGGCGCAGTTTTTTTTTGCGTTTATATGCCAAAGGATGGGGAAAAGAGGCTAAACGCGGCGGTTCACGGAGGAAAATGCGTTTATATGGGACAGATAGGGAATACGAGGGCTGATGCTAGGCTAGACAGGGGGTTGAATGAGGGACATGCGTTTATATGAGAGGGGCAGGGAATACGAGGGCTGATGCTAGGCTAGACAGAGTTGAAGGAGGGAAATTCGTTCAATGGGAGGGAGAGTAAAACCTCCGTTGCTATGCTAGGAGTTAGTTGAAGGAGGAGATGAAATGCGTTTATATGGGAGAGGTAGGGAAAACGATGATAGGTGTCAGGAATTGTGGTTAGAACTATTATACAAAGAACCGTAGTATTCAAGAACTTTAACAACAAAAATACTCAAGTATAGATAATTTGTAAGGTATTCGAGGAGGGGTGCTAGCTCGAAACTTACCCAGAGAAACTCTAATGCTTAATAAATATTAAATTATGAGCGTATGTGCGGACAGATTAAATGTGTTTAACAAATATAATTTAATATATATATATATATATAATCATTACCCTGATTAATGTAGGATATCCTTAGGTGCCCAGAGCTTCTAGTTCGAATCTTACCCTGAACTTCTATTGCGTAATAACTATTAAATTATGGAAGCATGCACGGGCAGATTAAATACGTATTTAACAAATATAATTTAATTTTTATATGGCATTGCAAAATTTAATGAGCTGTATTCTTAGGAACCCAGTGGCCCTAGTTCGAATCTTACCCAGCGAAACGCTATAATAAATATTAAACTAGGTGAGTATGGGCGGTCGGATTAAAACTGCATTTAACAAATATAATTATTTATATTAAACAATGGTGTATATTTAGATATCCCGACGCGTAGACACGGTTCTTTATTTCCTTTCTTTTCTATCTCTTTCTTCTCGACTTGCACACATCCAAGTGTTCACATATACACGAGCACACGTACATACATCAAGCATACACCAGTGCACTTACACACTCGCACAGACACGCACACACATCCACGTACATTTATACACAGTGCACTTACACACTCGCACACACGCACGCATATGCCTGCAAGCATAGACACATACACCAGTGCACGCACACACACACACCCATACACGCATTCACCAGTGCGCTTACACGCACACATACACGCAGATAGCATTGTAAATTATTGTCTTTAAAGAGTTCAAAAATCTTTGTTTCATTTCACTGTAACCTAACAAAATGTAATTCTTTTCAGGCTACCATCTTCACGACTTCCATCCCAACGCATTTTTATTGATCGTGTAAAGACCTGTAGATAAACAAAGAATGAGTAGAGAAAATCGCGTGAATGTTAATGGAAGATGAACCTGCAAAGAAACAAAGAAGGAGTAAAGAAAATCGTGTGAATGTATAGTGAAACAAAGAATGCGTGGAGAAAATTGTATGAATGTTAATGGGAACAAAGAATGAGTGGGGAAAATGGTATCAATTTGTAGAGAAAGAATGAGCAGAGAAAATCGTATGAATGCGTTGAGAAACAAAGAATGAGTAGAGAAATTTGTGTGAATGTTCATGGAAGATGAACCTGCAGAGAAACAAAGAATGAGTAGAGAAAATTGTGTGAATGTATAGTGAAACAAAGAATGAGAAATTGGTGCTTGATATGAACGTTAATAGAAGAATGTGTAGAGAAATCCATGTGGGTGTAAAGTTCATATAAAAATATGACGCTATTGCAACGGATCGTCTTTCATGCACTGCTCCCTTTAAACAAAATCAAATGCATTGTAAAAGCCCACAGTGATTTTGTATAGTTGTGTTAAAACTCACCTTGCATTGTTTCGTGTTGATGAACGCTGTACGTGTAGATGACCTGCACCTCTTTTTAAATTAAAAACACCTCGCGTTGCTTTTTAAGTTCTTTAAAATTTAAATGTAGAGTTAATCAGCTCACAATGTTTCTAGCATGAGCTGATATCTGTTTATATAGGGATCTAAACCCCTCCAGGCAATGTCAGCACATCGTCATGGTGGGGGTATGTATACACGTCATGTGATTATTGCGCCCAATGGAATGATCATCTGTTGCGCATGCGCAGAGGCTCTCAGCACTTCTATCCCTACCTGTTTCAATTTCTCTCGCTCTCGCGCGCGCTCTCTCTCTCCCTCTGAGTACCTCCATAACGTCTTTACACGATCTATAAAAATACGTTGGGATGGAAGTCGTGTGAAGATGGTAGCCTGAAAAGAATTACATTTTGCTGGGTTACAGTGAAATGAGACAAAGATTTTTGAACTCTGTAAAGGCAATAATTTCCAATGCTATCGCGCGTGTATGTGTGTGTGTAAGCGCATTGGTGAATTCGTGTATGGGTGTGTGTGTGCGTGTATGTGTGTGCGTGTAAGCGCACTGGTGAATGCGTGTATGGGTGTGTGTGCGTGCATTTGTGTATGAGTGTGCGACTGTGTAAGTACTGCTGTATGTATGTATGTATGTCTGTATGTATGTATGTCTGTATGTACGTACGTGAGTGTGTGTGTGTGTGTGTGCGAGTGTGTAAGTGTACTGTGTATGTATGTACGTGGATGCGTGCGTGCGTGCGTGCGTGCGTGCGTGCTTGGCTGTGCGAGTGGGTAAGTGCACTGGTGTATGCTTGATGTATGTACGTGTGCTCGTGTGTACGTGAACGCTTGGATGTGTGCAAGTCGAGAAGAAAAAGAGATAGATAGAAAAACGAAAAGAAAGGAAATAAAGAATCTTGTCTAGGCGTTGGGATATCTAAGTATACACCATGGTTTAATATAAATAATTATATTTGTTAAATGCAATTTTAATCCGACCGCCCATACTCACCTGGTTTAATATTTATTTTAGCGTTTCGCTGGGTAAGATTCGAACTAGGGCCTCTGGGTTCCTAAGAATACAGCTCATTAAACATTGCAATGCCATATAAAAATTAAATTATATTTGTTAAACACGTATTTAATCTGCCCGTGCATGCTTCCATAATTTAATAGTTATTACGCAATAGAGGTTCAGGGTAAGATTCGAACTAGAAGCTCTGGGCACCTAAGGATATCCTACATTAATCAGGGTAATGATTATATATATATATATAAAATTATATTTGTTAAACACATTTTAATCTGTCCGCACATACGCTCATAATTTAATATTTATTAAGCATTAGAGTTTCTCTGGGTAAGTTTCGAGCTAGCACATTTAGGTAACCGATAACGTCGCTCATTAATTAGGGTAATGATATGATATTAATCAAGCACCAATTTCTCATTATCAATTATAACGTGTAGCTTTTTGATTGCACTAAGAGTCGAACACCGATCTATGGATAATCAAGTATACACAGAGGTTTAATGTATGTAATGAAATATATTAAGCGCTTTTGGCATCGCTGCTTGAAAGAGTCAGCTATATAAACAGAGACCTTGTATAACTATGTTTGGGTATATCCGTAGGACTTCGTGAAGAGAGACAGAACTGGCCTCGGGGCAATGCCAACGCCATGATGGCGGACTCGAGCGTTGGTAGAATTGTTTATGGTCTAGCAGGTAAACTGACCTCTCTGTCTTTCACACGGACTAACAAAGACAAGGCAAGTATAAAGCCTCCAGGAGTATACATCTAACATGCACGTGTCCGGACAATGGCAAGGGATACAATAGAATCTGTTCCTTTGTTAGCAGGCTTCAGGCTCTCTTTTGTTACAAACATATATATCATAGCCTTTGTTCATTTCGACAGGTGAAGGGAAAGCTTTGTTCTTTTGTTATATTGCTACGGAATGGGATGCTACACGGGTGCTCTTTCTAAAGAAGCCTTGCTCTGGACAATAGAAAGGGATACAATAGCATCTGTCCCTTTTGTTAACTCGACTGCGAGCTTGCAGGTGGCCTTCCTAGAAGTATTCAATACAGCTGGGACAATAGCGTCTGATCCTTTGTCCAGCATACTCCATTGTTCATTTAGACAGTTGATGGATAGCCTTTTGTTCTTTTGCACGCGGTCGTTAAACATTGCGACTGGGGTTGAGTTGCTGCAGGTGCAGAAGTGCACGTTTCCGGTAATGGAATGGGTAGAATAACGCGTCCGCTTTTGTTACAGAAGCGTAATTTATTATTCCACTGTTCGTTTTGACAGTTGATTGACAGCCGTAATTGCTTACCTGTCAAGCTTCCATTATACTCAACCAGATTTATGACCCTCAGCTGCAACAGAAAGCACCATAGAGCTGGTGCAGGGGGGAGGGGACATCATTTGCATATGAATACACATTCCTGCATATTAAGTGGGTTGGTATGACCATTTACCCCTACTGACTTACGGGTTTTTTCCACTAAACACCCCTCCTCGATTACCTTACAAATGATCTATACTTGAGTATTTTTGTTGTTAAAGTTCTTGAATACGGCGGTTCTTTGTATTATAGTTCTAACCACAATTCCTGACACGTATCATCGTTTTCCCTACCTCTCCCATATAAACGCATTTCCTCTCCTTCAACTAACTCCTAGCATAAAAACGGAGGTTTTACTCTCCCTCCCATTGAACGCATTTCCCTCCTTCAACTCTGTCTAGCCTAGCATCAGCCCTCGTATTCCCTGTCCCTCTCATATAAACGCATGTCCCTCATTCAACCCCCTGTCTAGCCTAGCATCAGCCCTCGTATTCCCTATCTGTCCCATATAAACGCATTTTCCTCCGTGAACCGCCGCGTTTAGCCTCGTTTTCCCCATCCCTTCCCATATAAACGCAAAAGAAGTGCACCAGCTCTGTCTATAATAAGCTACTTCGGTGAGCACACCTTTGGTCCGAGTCTTGAATGATTTTATCATTTGCCGTATCTTAAAGTTTACTACCAACACTTTTCGTGTTGTGTGGAATAGCAAATGTGTTTCGTAGGATAATCAGGTATAGCTAAATACTCAAGTAAGTGTAGTTTATCTTGGTATACCCATCGTGTAGTCACTTGGTGGATGAATGAATTTGTATCTGTTCCAGACTTTTGCTGAAACAATCATTTTCTGAAAATCCTAGGCAGATCTTGAAAAGCCTTCGTTTGCTGAAAAGTTGTGTGAAGTGCACGTTCTGCCGCGGTTCTTCCTACCACGGAGCGTGTTAGGAATATTAACCGTTCGCTATCTGCTGGCATTTAGAGGCCCCGTCAGATGGCGAATAGAATTTTATTACACTAGATGCCGGTTTTTCATGATCTTAAGATGTTCACGAAATGAGGGATACATATAAAATATGTTTATAAGATAATTTTACGCAAAGCCATTTGAACAGCTCCTAGGTTAGGTCCATTATATCATGGTTATATCGATTGTCGGCTATGCATGCGTTTTTTAAAATGTTATTGCCTGCAGCACAATAGGTTTTCCATGCATTACCTTATTAAATAGCTTATGTAAATCCTTCTCAGAATGAGTTTTAGCATGCTTTCGGAATTCGGTATTAAATCTAGGTAAGACTTACACCAGCATGATTGACGAAATTGTAGTGCTCCGTGAATTTTTGTAAGCTGTAATCCATGACTAAGGGCTTGTTTGAAGGACATACAATGAACAACATACTCGAGCCTTCGTATGCCGAAAACTTGCGGAAGTACACGTTTTGCCGCGGCTCTTCATATCACGGAGCTTGTTAGGACTCTAAGGATTTTTATTGAGACTTGGTGGTTTGGTGCCGGCATTTGGGACCAGTTTACAAACAAATATTGGCATTATATACGGGTTTGCGCTTTGTACAAACATAATTGCGGCTTTTCAACCAGGCCATACAAGGTCCCGTTCTTGGGTCCAGCGAGAACAGCTGGTTGTGTTTGTTCTTTAATTTGCGTAATTGGGGATGCGTACTTCACATCCCTTTTCTTTACCTGTTAAATGCATCTATGCACACATGTACAAATCACACTCTATGCACACACGCACAGGAAGACGCGCTGTGTACTTATGTACAGCACATGAAAAGTTAAACATTGTAAAGCACTGTTATGCACTTATTTACAAGGGCGTTGCTAGGTAAATTGAGCTTCATTTATGGACGCTCTTTAACTGCTGTGGTCCTTAGCGTCCCATTCTATACTGAGCAAGAAAGACCTCCACAGGATCATCACGTGGCAAACTGCTTTTATCTTTGAGTTCCTGGTTGTCGGTGGCCCTATCGAGGATCACTTCGAAGTTTGGCAGGGGCCTACCTCGTGAGTACAGCTAGCAAACCTGGACTCGTGAATCAACGCAACGTGAGGTCCTACTTGATGTAGTCGGCCTCCATTATGGGTGGGCAGGCTCTTTATCATGAAACGGAGGGGTTGTTCTCCGCGCAGCGTGAAGGTGTAATATTCAATTCTAGTGCCTTACAAGATATCCGTGACTGATGCAGCGTCGGCCATGTTATAGAGAAAGCTTTGCACAGTCGCGTATCACCTGTATTTTGAATGTGTTGGGAGGCAGTTTTGTTTTTAAGACAGCAAGTTGTTTGGTAACCGGTTTTGGGTAGGGTATAATAATTTTGGGAGGTTGTCCGGTATTTGTTGTTGACTGGAGTTGACAGAGCCCGTAGAGGAAGTTGTGGCGGAGGAAGCTGGTGTGGAGGAAGTAGGGATAGCCTTTGATGCAGGTGTGTCATTTGTGTTGTGGAGATTTGTTGGGTTTTTGGTCTGATTTGGTTTGGATGGTCTTTGCTTTTTTGCCCTGGTGAATTTCTTGGAAGTCTCCTCTGCTGTCTCTTCCCCCTCCCCGTCGGCTCCGGCGTCTTCATCGATGCCTAGTACGCGAAGCGATTGCTGGCGGTTGTTGCAGTTTCTGTGTAAGCTTTCTTATTTTTCTTGTCTTGTAGTTTGGTGCTCTCGTTTTTATCAGCCTCGCTTTCGGAGTACTGGCCGCTGCTACAGCTGTCTGCATTTACGCCAGTCATCTGTTAAGAGCACTAGCTCGCGCTTCTTTTTGGCTTGTTGCGCATAACATTCGCCGATTTCGTAGGCATACTTCCCGAAGTTTGTAGAGCCTGGCAGGAGGAGTTGGAGTTGTTTATTTAATTTCTTGATTTTTTAAAATCGTTTCCAGTTCTTTTTCAAGCATTGAAACTTTTAATACTACTTTGTAATCAGCAGCATCTGACATTTCACGTCGACTTTGGAACTGTTCGTATGGCCGGTCAATGTTTGCGCAGAATGATCCTGTGAGTTTGGTTCGTTGCCGCTGTATGTCGAGCTAATATCGCTCCTCTCTCCCTCCTGCAGAGCGCAAGCGATGTTGGAGGGGGTGGCACCAGGGATGCTGTGAGAGGAACGGTTTGGGTCCGCCTTTCGCGTGCAATAACGGCACAGGGCGGTAGCCCGGTTTAGTGTTTAGCAGTTTTACACTTTTTGTTTTTAAAGAACAGTTCACCGCACTCAGCACTTTTTCCCGCCCTGCACCTTTCTTATATGTAACATGCACACTATTTACGGAAAGTACTGACCTGATTTTTCCAGTTTGTCCTCAGGTTAATTTAAACTTAACAAAGAATACTCGTACAATTTTCTTTTCACACGCATAATTGTTTATATATAAAGCAGCTTATCTACATCTCGGACGTCGTCCTCCGTGGACTAGTGGTACCGTGCTAGCCTCTAGTTCCCAAGGTGGCGGGTTCAATCCCGGCGGAGGGCGACGGATTTTTTCGGGCGTAAAAATTGTTATCATGGCTTCCTTCGGAAGGGAAATAAAGCCGGTGGTCCCGTGTCGTAGATTTACGGCATGTAAAAGAACCTCAAGCCTGATAAAGAGACCTCTGAGCAAAATTACTGATCTTTCACGCCCAATATAGAATGGGACGCTGAGGACCATAGTAGTTAAAGAGCGTCCATAAATGAAACTCAATTTAATTTAATTTTACATCTCGGATGGTGGTTTAGTACCGTATGGATAAAGCCTTTCAGGATTTTTTTCGAATTTCCGTACTTTTTTGGAGTTTGTTTGGGAGCGTCGCAGGACCCTGTGTATGCTAGCTCGGCTTACTCGGCAGTCCTCGCTTGTTAGGAATATAGTGTAACTGTAACCTAAACTAACCGTTCGCTATCTCCTGACTTTTAGAGGCGCCTTAAGATGGTGAATAGAATTTAATTACTCTATAGGCCAGCCATTTGAACAGCTGCTAGGTTCAAAGTCCATATATCATGCTTATATCGAATGTCGGCTATGCTATGACTTTTAAAATGTTGCTGCCTACCGCAGAATGGGCTTTTCAAACATTGCTTCATTAAGTAGCTTACCTAAATCCTCAAAATGGGCTTGATCATGCTTTCGGAGTTTGGTGTTAAATTCAAGGTAAGGTTTCAACCAGCATGACTACGATATTGTAGTGCTCTGTGAATTTCTGTTAGCCGTAGTCCATGACTAAGAGCTTGTTTGAAGGACGTATAATGAAACGTACTTTTCCGGCCTCCAAGATATTGAAATAGCTTCTTTGGCAACACCTCTTTACGTTTCATGCGCTTTGAAACGTAAATCATACCGGAAGCCTTGGAGTTCTGTAGGATATTGGACGCCCATTTCTAATATAGTGGATCATGTTTTAGCAATTCCAAGTGGATATCTTCCGGAGAAATACACTCAAGTTCTCCACAAGGAAGGGCATGACACATCGCCCAACCATATATTTGGTTATTTGTGTCTTATGTAATAAATTGAGAGAGATTCTGAGGATCAATCTGTACCACATAGGCATTAGCTTCAGCATAACGATGTGAAACCTGACATAAATCTCCTTATACCACATTCCACCATCAGCAACTGGTCGTAATCCAGTAGCACTTGATTCACTTCCTATATATAGCAACCCGGCATCCCACGTAAAACCAGGAGGTGTGAAATAATGTGCTGAATCAACTTTATGAAATTGTAGTGTTTTGTCGCCGAATGTTTTAAAAACACCTGTGAGGAGAATTACATCTGAAGTTAAGTAATGATTGCTGTATTCACCCACATTGTTCACATTAAATCATTCCCATAAATCTTTATCATGTCCTTTGCCTTGATCGTTAATTTCCTCTTTTAAACTGCTGTGGAAAGCTTCCTTTGAAGGTTAGTGTTTTTCATTCCAATTATCCCATGAAGTACGTAACCAAACTAGAATACTCCCTCATGCGCCATCAAACTCAACTTCTCCAAAGAACTTCTGTGTCTTAGGATATGGTGTTTAATTTGGTGCTAGCTTATGCAAAATTGTACTCGGAAACCGGTGTGTGACAACAAATCTGAGCGTATTACACTACCATGCTTTTGGAATGAGATGGTTTCCTCTGAATTTGGAATTACATCCAGTAATTTAATTGTGTAACCTAGTCGCTTAAAATTAAAATTTGAGTAATAATCACTCAGATCATGCATGAAGACGAATGTAATCAGGAGTTATGCATGCAAGGTTACACTTCTTATCTACAACTCCTCTCTTACTTAGACACACTAGACTGGATTTTTTTTACCACACAAGTAGCGTACTCTAAAGGGGTAGCAATCCTTGTGTCAGTTTCAATGACTTAACAGATTTGTATATACCGTTGAGTTTCTTTGCAAGAGAATTTGGATATTTTTATAAACTTCTCAGCTGCATCATAACCTCGATATACATGAGACTGAGTAGATAGATTAGTTTCTTTGTGATGAACAGCTTGTGAAGGTTTCACATAAGTGCAAAAGCTCATTGGAGTATGGTTTTGCTATGGTACACTATTACTCGTCTCAGAATTTGGGGATTTATGAGTACATATTTTATGGGGTGAGCCTGCTCTCAAAATAAGCATAGATAGTGTAGGGTAATTTCAGTATCATCTCCATATTTTTAAACTGGGCGATAGAGTTCTCTTTAATAGACATAATTGTCATAGGAATATCATTTTGCCTGCATAGTTCTGTGTTTCTGCAATTTTTCCAGTCCTCTTAAAGTCGCACTGATCATCAAAATGGGTAAAGCAGCATTTGTATGTTTATGCTCGTCCAGCATGTTTGGTTTTTTGCCAACGAATGAGTTGTCAAAACTTTTGATACGTACATATTAATATCAACCAGTGCCATCGCTTAGCAGAAGGAAATCAGGATTATCAGATAGTTCTTGATCGACTATTTAATGGGAAACAGGTTATATTCCTCATCCGGTCCAAACACATTTACAGATTTTGTTCTTTTTCAAATGTCGCGTTACCTGTAAGCGAAATAGGAAAAGTGATAAACGAGTAGTCGTACTTGTCTTCAATGACCTTGTATTTGCTGACAAGTTATTGATCTTTTTGAATGAATTTCGCGAGGAAAGCGCACACAAATCGTTTCTCATCAAAACTGAGGAATTATACGCGATTTTTTTAGTTTGCACATATGGACGTAGTGCATAAAAGTGCTTCCTCGAAGGTGATTATACTTATTTTCAGCCTAATACCGTCAAAGGTAATAATGCCCAGTTGCTCCCTTAACCAGACACCGTCTCCGGGATGAGTTTCTTAAATTTTATTGTTAGCAATATATCTAGATGTGATTCTATTGTCTGTTCAGAATCCTTTGAGCCAGTGGAAAGGGGAGATAAGGAATTTGCGCGGTCGGCACAGTAACTAAAACAAAGAACAACCACACGAAGTCGAACTGGCCGCGTGCCAGCTTTCCCTCTTCACTGGCTCAAAATACTCTGAACAGACAAGAGAAGCATTGCTTGGTTGCGTCTTTTTAAGTGTTATCGGCGATATCCCCAACAGCATTCGCAAATCTACATTCAGCCGTAACATTGATCTTAAACACTTTTATGTATGGCGATATATTTTTAATAGCATGAATTTTGAGTTGGTTTGCTTGTTGGAGATGTGAATTTAGATCCAGACATGTAGAGCACTGGATGAAATATTTCGGATGACCTTGAAAAGACGTTTCACATTGTATGATATCAGGAGTCAATAATGGATGTTCTATACTTCCAGTCTTCATTTTCTTGTTGGCTATAGTTGTAACGCAAAGCTATTTATGCACATATGTGCGATACTCATTACTGTAAACTTTAGCATAAGGTTTACACTCCAAAAACTTGGTTGTACTCGGCGGGGCAGTGGTTCCCGATATCCATGGGTGATGGGGTACGCCTGGCTGGCAACGTCCAGGCTGGGTTGTGAGACGCCCAGAGGTTCTCCGGCACCAACACAGGAAAGCTGATAGATTGTGCCTAGGCACTGTCGGCCCCACCGAGGTTCTACGGGGGAGTATGGGGTTGGCGCGGCGCGCAAGTGGCGTATCCGCTTCCGTCTCTGCGGAGCAGGGTGTGCGTAGGGGTGTGGTTATTTTACCTACTTTCGTCCCTGTGATTCAGGAGGGACATATAAAATAGGTACCGTCCTAATGAAAACGCCTACGGACTTGTTCCTTGGGCACCTAGAGCTGGGCTGAAGAGTCAGCCCTAGCTCGTAGTTATGACCACATGCCATTCCATGTCGCTTCTTGTGATAACACCCTAGAAATCTCGGCATAATACAAGTACGAGTAGTTAGGAATAGCCAACGAGTTTATATCTTGGATAGCGTCGTTGTCTTCCATATTGGAATTCTCTATGATTTTCTGGAAAGGAGATATTAACACATTATCTAGTTGTACTGCAAGCAATGTTATTCCATATGTTTCTTTCTGTTAATATGAAGAACAATGATGATTTACATTCTGTGGCACACTTGAGTGAAGTAAAAACAACGAGTTAAACAGAATAAGCTTCAGTTTGTATGTTTCGGATCTATGTATTATCTTTAATATACAAAATCAGAACGTTTACATTTAGTTTAATTAATCTGTGGTTCACATCCAATAGGATATGAAAAATAATGGATTTATAAGTATTACGATATGTTTAGACAAAAATGAGAAATGGAGGGTAGAGACTACACCATGAAGATAGTAATTGAAATATAGGTTATTCGATGGAACATTGAAGTATTCGCACTTACAATGCTTTGTCCATCGCTGCATTTTTGTATAATGGAAGAAAAGAATATATATTAAGCATAATACAAAAAACACCTAAACGTGTGACTTACGGGAGATGAAAGATAGGTAAATATTGAATATTTTCAACTTGAAAACTTCATTGGGCTATCGAGAACTATCTACTAGGAGGAGCTGATCCACTCGGTTCTAAGCAAAATGACACAATGAAGATAGCGTTTTTTTTGTAGAGGGATTGGAAAGTCTTAAAAGGAGATAAGCGGGGTCCCGCGTCTACACGCCCTTTGGTACAGGTAGGCAAATGTGCTGCCGCAAAACAGGAGCGAGTCAGGGATGGATGCCAGGCCCCAGACATCGCCGAAGCCCTGACTGGTGCTTTGGGGTTTAAAGGTAGTCTGTTAAACAAAAATTACTGCTCACTTCGTGCTTGGCAGCCTCAAGAGGGGCCATAAGGTACGTAGTTTAATTAGGGATGTCCCATTAGTGGTCCGGGTTGTAGCATGCGCATTGTCGTTAGCAATATTGGCCAGCGTCAGTTTGTGCAATGGTGTCTGTTCACCGTGGGAGAGGACTGCTCGGTGTGCGTTGTGGGTGACTTAGGCTGTAGTACAGTGGAGTTCCGCTGAATTGAGGCGAGGATGTTGATGTCGGTGAATGCTGCGGTGCTGGCCCCGGATGAGGCAAACCGTCTGAATCCATCTCAGTGTGTCCGGCACCTCGGTGTGGCGGTTAGACCGTGCTCCTGAATGGAGGAGCAAAGCTGTAGGAACTTTTTTGTCGACGGTTGCGGAGATCAACGGAACTGAGGCGCTTGTCGGCAGTGCGCCGAACGGCCTCGGTTCGTTGGTTTAGTTGTTGAAAGTCAGCTTGAACTCCAGCGATGGTTGTTTGGAGTTCTTGTTGTGTCGGTGAATGCCGAGGTGGAGGTGACGGTCTCGTTATTGGGGCGCGGAGCTGGGGCTGAGGCGGCGAATGGTGCTGTTGAAATGAGTGGCGAAAGCTGTTTGCGCGGTTGCGTCACGGATGGTGCAGGCTGGTTGAGGTTTGCTGGTGTCCTAGGGTACCGGGGGCATGTGGCCTGGCCCGTGTAGTCCCTTTATCCGTATGTTGCACAGGAGGCGAAGATACGGTGAAAGCATCGGTGTAGTGCGCCCGATCCATAGCCGTCAGGCGCAGTAGTGTGGTGTATCCAATCCTAGAAAGCAAAGGTCGCCAGCGAGGGCTAGAAAAGTTGTGCGGCGTCCAGGACGAGTCGCTCCGATAACGGGGTGAACCCCACAACCCATGGCGCTGAAGGTACCGTAGCGCCTTGTCGGATCTTCCGGTGGTGTACCAGCGCCCTGTGTTTGTGCTGCTAGGGAGGCGTGCGTGTCGGAGAGTTGGTGACTGCTGGTGTGTTGGTGTTGGGATCTGCCTGTGGAGATGTGGTACTGATTGCGAGAGGCTATCCATGATGGATAGTTTCCTAAGGAGGTGCCAAAAATGTATGGACAACGACGGTGGCCAGTTTCAGCATTTCCTTTCACAATGTTGGTAAGTAAAGGCTTTAAAAGTAGTTTTAAAAATGTATGGTTTCATCCGCGCCTTTCTATGAAAGCGGCAGACGACAACGAGCGCCGAGGACGCGGACAGGAAAAACACCGCGCAGCCGGTTCGTAGTTTTTGGCTCACTCTGTAGCTTGATTCACTCTCATCTAGCATTAGAGGGAGTTTCTTATCATATCTTGTCTGACTTTCATTGGGAGGTTCTGATCCGTCTTGTAACAATATATATTTTGTATATACTGCTAATATTATTGTTTTAAAAAGTATACCATTAAATTCCAGTTCATTTACCTGGCCACTAGGCTCCACTGTGCTGCAGACATGTAATGTGGTTACCTAAAATGCCAAGTAATTTTGTATTAGACTTGCAATAATGTTTGTTTTGTTCCAGTTTTATTATATGTGGAATGAATGAATGAAAATATGTGATTAAATATGTATCTGCAAATAGAATGAAAATAAGTCCTTTTTTGTATTAGAGCTATAGTACGCTAAAACCTAAACGTTGCAATATTGAACTGCTGGATTGCCAGTTCTGGCACATGGATAGGTATCCTTTTTACTCTTTGTGGATTCTAAATTCCAAAACAAGTTTACCACTTGGGGAGTAACACCATGGGTTAACATTACTTATTACATTCTAATGCTGTTTCATAAAATGCCAAGTAATTTCTTATTAGACTTGCAGTAATGTTTGCTTTATTCTAATTATATCATATGTCGAATGAATGAAAACGAAATAAAATATGCATATCCAAAATAAAATGCCATGAAATACACGAATATTTTTGTATCAGAGTTACAGTAGGTTAAAACCTGAGTGTTGCAATATTGTTGCTGGCTCTGACACATGGATAAGCGCCCTTTTTAGTCTTTGTGGATTCTAAATCGCAAAAGAATGTATAATTTATAAGAAACGGGTTTACAGATTTTGTATTCGTTCACATGGGTTTAAATTATTTACTCGTCTCAAATTTATTCCCCTTGGACTTCTTATGGTTTCCTCCGTAATGCCTGCAATTACCACCAAGTGGCAGCACAAAGCAGGAACGTCACCCCACAATCAGAACCGTGAGTAATTTGTACGAACAAGCAGGGTGGCTGATTTAAAGGGACAAACACTGCACGCGTGGAGCTCTTTAAATAGCCGTAGTGACCGAAGGGAGGGTGTAATTGCAAATGTTGATTTTCTGTGTATGCCCAAACGTTCAAAGAACCATTTGGAGGAAAAAAATCGATTTTTTGACCGATTTTGACCAACAATTCACCAAGTATCCCTTAAATGAGGTTCAACTGTACACACTGTGAATTTAAAACTGGCCGGCTTCTGAGAGATGGAGCTGGAATCCCGGTACTTCCGTGAGCGTTCGGGACACCCAGGTTTTGTTCACAAGACTGCGCATATTCTTGCAGTAGTTATAATGGGGATCGCAACTATAATCACAAATGTCTTCCGAGAAAATAACTCGTATACGGGATTTCAAACACAGATGTTTCAGTGTGTTACACTACTGAATATTTGTAGCCAAAACACTACCGATTTATGGTTCTGGAGTGAAGTATGACCAAAGTTCGTTATAATGCCACGCTTACTGCAGCACTGTTAGCTCAGTGATAATGTTAGCCTTACTGTTCCTGAGGTATCAAGTTGAAATTTCTGTGGAGCTACTAAACTTGTTTCCCCTTTCATTTTAATTACACGACTTAAAATATAACAGGTTTTCTTCATTTATTATGTAAGTGGCGTTTTTAGTACGTGTTACCGGTAAATGGCAATCATGACATTAATTCACCGGTCAGTAGGACGTTTCATACTCAGTCAATTTGAATTTTATAACAACACATTTCACCATTATTGTGTAATTATATTTGTAAGTAACACAAGCAATATTATTTAACTATATCACAGTAAAACGAGTTGTAAAAAATAAAAGAAGATAATTCACTACGTGGAATGGAACTCGAACTGCTTGCGTAAAAGTTAAATAGTTTAGCCACTGCTCCACGCCAAGCACGGTGAAGAGGTAGCCCAAATCAGTGCCATGTGGTTTGTATTATAGGGTTAACCAAATCGGCGCACAGAAGTTGACTGTTGTGAACCGCAAGCTCACTCGAAGGGACTTTGAAAAGGTTTAATTACTCAAGAGACCGGTCAGTTTTAGTTTGACCGAGTGTACACGAGCCTATGAATAATAATAATAATAATAATAATAATAATAATATGCAATTAAAATTATTATAACACATTTTCATGGCAAAAGTCATGGTTGACTGGAGAAATGAATGGAAGCATTGAAATGAGATCATTGTACTTTCGTATGACATGCCTGCTTTAAAGTAAAAGGCGAAAGCATTGCAGACGATACCCTAAGTGGACGTCTCCCTCTATGGGTTGGAGTGCAGTCAAATGTTCTCCATGCTTCAGTGTCACTCAGACTAACGAAATTTGACCCTCTAATGCAAGGGTGGCGAAAACGACTTCCTTCCGCGAGTCACCAAATATGCAACACGCACCGCGTCACTCAGCAGCATGTGAAAATCAAACGGACGGTTGCAGAGAGGGAACGTGCGCCTGCGAGTCAAAATAACTCGCGAGTCACGTTTTCGCCACCTCTGCTCTAAAGTATTAATTATTTTGGTCCATATGACGCTCTTCCTCTAAATTCTAAACCGGCTTTACGTCGCGAGTTCCAAGTCCCAGCGACTGCAGTCAAATGTCCCTATGGTAAAAGATGGGGAGGGTCCAAGTAGAATAACCGGTGTAATGGCACACTTGGATGCTGACGGGATTACATTTGGCTGCAGTTGCATTGGTTTTGCATGTTTATATTTAAAAGCAAAATACAGTTTTATTGAAAAAAATTAATATTCTTATAAATAAAAAGTTATAAATAGCTTAATTTTATTGCTGAAGTTTGTTATACTATGAAATTAAGAAAGGAAAAAAAAAACACTTAAGACATTCTAAAACTTTGCTTAAACATCTTTGTTGCCAAATGGCAGCGCTATGCATTAGAGGATTAATCTTAGATGGCTCCTCTAATTGTAATGGGAATAATATTTTAAATTTAAGGAACTTCATTTTTTCTCCCTCTACAGTTTCCTTATGCACTATACTACACTATTGATTATATCTTTAATGTTAAAAAAAAGTTAGAGTGTTCCATCTTAATAACAATGAAAGATTTGTTTGTCCTGCAACCACTTATCAACTCACAATATTCATGTACACTAAAAGGTGGCTTTGCTATGTTGACGGAACTAAAATCCCTGCACTGGGTAGAAAAGAGTGGTATGACTCGCGAAGTTTATGGTTAGTGGTTTTAAATTTAAGAGTGATTAACCAAACCTTATCCGCTTAGCTGCAACATACTGGTTGCGATTTTGACCGAATAGGTCTTCAAGTGGTTTGATTTTGTGGTTACAGCTTTAAGATAATGAATTAGGCATCCTCCTATGTAATTAGCTCCGCTTTGACTAGTATTTTCTCCCCATATATGCATGTATCCCTTATCTTCTTCACAGTTATGAATCCCTAGGTTATACAACCAAAACTTCCGTTTATAAAAGGAAGAATGCACCATCAAAAAGGTAGTGAGGGAGTCAAAAGAGGGAGTGTAAGATCCTGTTGCATGTCAAAAGTTACTATGCAAATATTTCCCTCTTTTTATATTAGCATATTCGATTTTAGCTCACTTTGGGCCTTTTCTGCTTTCATTTTATGAAGTTCCCATTTACCCATTAGTTCATTTTCTGCATCACCTATGGTATCACTGGAAACACTAGTAGGTAGTTATTCCTTCACAGAAAGAGCAAGTATCCGACATAGGTTTAGCAAAATTCCAGTTAAAAATGCATATTGAATACTTCCCTATATCACCATTCTTCCACTGGGACACGCCTGTTTGCATTGCGCAATGAATAATATAACTCATAAATCGTAGTAATGGCAATTGTTTGTGATAAGCACGATATTATTGAGTCTATAATGACTACTTTCAATAGGAAAATGTTTGATATGGTCCTCATATTCAATTTCCTCTAATGGTATCTTATTAGCTGGAACATGCTTTCCACCTTTATCCGGAATGGCAGTTGGAGAGCACCCTTGATAAATCTGCCATTAG
The DNA here is from genome assembly GCA_030765065.1 of Deroplatys truncata. Classification (NCBI taxonomy): domain Eukaryota; kingdom Metazoa; phylum Arthropoda; class Insecta; order Mantodea; family Mantidae; genus Deroplatys; species Deroplatys truncata. The sequence continues at coordinate 379,827,775 of CM060990.1, forward strand.
ACATGAGCCATCCGAGAGTTACCGGTGTTTTTGTCCTTTTATTGGTTTGTCCCAGGTTTCCGAAGAATTATCCCGGAGGTTAAACCTATGGAAATATTTTTCTAATAAACCTGGTTATATTCATATATGAGAAAGCATGATTAATTGTAAGTGCACGCTGTGAGGTGGAGTCAGACTGCTACTCGACACAATAAGATAAATGCACTTAGGGAAGTTTTCGTCTTCTTGAAGATTTGTTGGCTCTACAATGACAGAACCTCCTCTACACTTACAGTAGTACTTCTGTCCGGAAGTTACGTTTTAGGTTCACGTGTTTACAACATGAACGTATGGCACAAAGTAAAACAGAAGCAATTTTAATTCCGATTTCTAAATTGAGAACTATTGTTTTATTGTCAAAATGCCGAAGCGGAAATGTATTTTTAGTGGTTCCTTGAAAAGAACAGTATCCATTTTAAAGGAAGCCAGCAATAACAGCAGTGGTTTGAAAGTTGCATAGTTCCATTCGCGCAGTTCTTAACATCAACAATGGAGAGGAATCTGATAAAGCGGACCATGCAAGTACAAAGAAACACAAGTGCTGTAAATAAAGTACAGTCAACAATTAATTGCTTTTTTTAAAAAAAAAATAATCAAGGAGTGTGTGAGGAAGAAACAAAGCTTGCTGCACAAGAAGTAACAATTGTATTTCACACAGTAAAACATAACCATAGTTTTCCGTCAATGGACTGACTGCTCATCCTAACCATGAACAAGTTTGTAAACAATAAATTAACTTGTGCACAAACAAAATTCAGGATCATCATTGTAAACGTCTTGGCTCCTTTTATAATAATTTTTTTTATGGTTTGAAGAGAGCAATGTATTATATTTAGGAGTAGAGTCTTCGAATCATATAGATACAACAGTCGTGCCGATTATAGTACAGTGCTTTACTCATGAGAATGGTATTGAAGCTTACATACTAGAGTTCCTAAGCTACTTTAGGAAACTTCTCATATTCCTGTTGACCACATTTCCGAAACTATCGAAAAAACATGAAATTGCTGATAGCAGCATGGTTGTCAGAAGACAATGTAATTAATAACTTTGGCAGGTTACGAAGAAAAGGAAAAGAATGTGTTTCACAAAATTGCAAGAAAAGCTAGGTAGAAGCATAGTGGGTGTTGGTTATGCAGACCGCATAAGTCACAATGGAGCTCAAACAGCTGTAGATGTGTATCACTTATCCGTATTTCCACTAGTTTACTGTGAGAATGGAAAGCCTCAAGTCTTTCTGTTGGTTTGTAGAAACCATTACGCGTGCGTGGCGCATCCCGATGCCACTCCCTCCCTCCGCTTTCGCCTTTGCTTAATAATAATAATAATAATAATAATAATAATTGTACGAAAATACAAAGAACCTACAATAGCGTGTTTTTGCGTGGAATGTTGCTAAACGCCACTGCACAATTAAGCCGTGGTGTACAGAAGGCTCCAAATGTTTTCCGGTGGGCCAGAGGGGGGAAGGGATGTCTTCTAGACCAGTTATGTATGACTATAGCCGACATTACGCGCCGGTACCGTCCCAAAGGCCACATTTATTTCTGCGTATGCACGAATAACACAGCGAGGTGGCTCTAAAAGAGGAAAGACGATGAAACTAGATACTTTTCTCTTTACTAGATCTATCCAAAGGAAAGAAAGCATCATTTTCTTTACATATGTTGTTTAAGAACCAAATGGTGCACTATTTATGCAGATGCTACAAATGTTTAAGATGCATTATTTAGTAATTTTCTTGAGAAACAAGGTGCACAAAATGTATATGTTGTTGCTGGTATAATAATCATTTATAATAACAATAATAACCATAACAATAGTTTCATAATTACCACGCAACGGGCTGTTCTACGCGAACTCGGCAGAGATGATCTATTATCTTGAATATAAGTTTGTTTTGCTATTAATCTTCATAGAGATTGATCACAAAGTTTAGCGCTAATTGTGTAGTTCCATACCGTTGCCACGTTCAATTCTGAGAATACTCAAGTAACGTTTTAAAAATACGGAAACCAAAGTAATAGCAATGTAAAACTGTTGAAGCAGTTTCAGAATAATTAAGTGCAACATTACACTTTCTTCAATATATATATATATATATATATATATATATATATATATATATATATATATTGTGTTTATCACTGAAAACCTAGCAACGATTGTTTTATTTCAAACATGATTCTCCCTTACACTCAAAAGCGAAAGAAAGAAAGAAAGAAAGAAAAACCGTGCCAACAGTATAGTGGACGTAGAGTAAAACAGGCATTGTATCTAAAAGGAGAAAATGTTAATTGATACCGAGGAAACAACGTTTAGCGCAAAATATGCAGTTTCTATATAGCTGTTTTATTCGGTTAGGATAAGAAATAGGCTAAATTTTCTAAATAGTCACACGGAAGTGCTAATGCAAAGCGGCTGATGTGCTTTTGTTGCAATTAGTGCATTTTAAAGCACTCTAGTAAATATTTAGGCATTTTAGCTCACAGACCCGGGTTCGATTCGTTTCTCACGCATAAAATGTGCATGTCACACCCCCTGCATTCCAGAGAACACCCGTATGTCATAAAGTTTGTATTGTTTGTCGAACAATGCATGGCATTTGATATTGCGGGGTGTTATACGCTTTCCCCTGCCTGCTATTTTGAAGGTATGAGTGTAATTAATCTTGTTTTGTTGTCCCATGAATGGTCTACTCATTTGTGGATGGTATTTTTTATATTGAGCAAATGGGTTGGTATGTTTTCGTTCTCACGAGCCATGTGCAGGTCTATATACCATTTAAATACTATCACAGGGGTTCTGGCACACTTGTGTATGTTAATAGCTAATTCCACTTTTCCTAGCGTTTACCCAATGAAAAATCTCGTCCCACACACCAAAAATTCCTTTACGCAGTTTAGAGTGGGTGGAATTCTGACGTGTTGCACAAAGGATAACAGTTGACATTCCCTGGTGTAATATCCCTCCCACTGATTGCTTTTGTCAAGATATGAGTGGTTAATCATGTTTTGTTGTTTCCTGAATGAATATCCAATTCCAGTTCCCAGTGTTGTGTGATGCTGTGCCATAATTACATCTTTCTAAGAAAACCTTGCATTCCCACGCGGCGAAACCCGCAGCACATAGAAAACATTGCCATTTGGACTTTAAGGACATTACTGTATGTATGCATGCATCACATTGTACCCCTACATCGAAAAATAAGTCAGTTGACCATTGATTCTATAGATGCGTGCGAGATGGTGTGAAATAATTCTGTCTTTCTGAGGAAAAAAGTGTCATTTTCCGAAAGAAAACCCTCTTCTGTTAAAATATGTGACTGTGGTACGCGAATATATCACACCCTTTCAACAGGCACCTGTGCATGCATATACAAAGAAACTCGATTCCCTCTATACGTCAATGAGGCAGACACAGAGAGAGAGATATCCTCCTAATGGTTTCATTGTAAATAAATGCTAGCAAAAGCTGCGTTTAAGAACAAATCTCCTCCCCATACATCTCTCGCAATGCGTGCAGTGAATGGCATACATGCCTTCTTTCAAGTTGTATGTGATCCGGAGGGCTGCTATTCATTGCCTAGCCATCTGTTGAGCGTGAAAAAGGTCCATTGTTACGGTAAGGAGATGCAATGCGTTCTTTGCATTGCAGAGAGATACGTTTAAATGTATTTATTGTGTTTGTATGTAGTTAATGTTTTGAAACAATGTTTTCTTCAGAGGGAACGAATTTTGAGTTTGCGTACAGCCCGAAGAAGGTTATCAACCATATTGTTGGTGTACAAAATATTGCACTTTTTTATTCACGGGGAAAGATACTAGCAACCAGCGTTATTGAAAATCATATTGTAGAACATTTCATGATTTAACAAAGTCGAAATCGCTTTTATCAGTCATAATATTCATTGTTCTTTATGCCTGCAGTAACCGCTTCGTCTTGAAACCAGCAGAGAGAGATGCCTGTATTCAAAGTAAAAACATTTTATCGCTCGTGTAAATATATTACGATGATACTCAGTACATTCATTCAATGCTAAAATCTTTTCTCTCTTGAGAGGGGGAGAGGGAAAGAGTGAGAGACGCAGAGCAATGTGATAACGGAGAATTGAAAAATGAAATGTTATCTCCCTAGAGCCCTAGCATACATTACGATGATACTCAGTACGTTCATTCACTGCTAAAATCACTTCTCTCCGAGAGAGTGGGGGAGGGTGAGAGATGCCTGTACATGGATTCAAAGCAAAAACATTTTATCGCTAGTGTAAATACATTACGATGATACTCGATGCATTCATTCATTGCTAAAATCACTTCCCTCAGAGAAAGAAAGAAAGAGAAAGAGAGAGGGGGGAATGGATTCAAAGAAACAACTTTATCGCTCGTGTAAATTAATTACGATACTTGGTACGTTCATTCAATTCTAGAATCTTTTCTCTCCGAGAGAGGGGAAGAAAGAGAGAGTGGGAGACGCAGAGCAGTGTGATTACGTGAATTGATAAATGAAATATTATCTCCTTTGAACCCGAGTATACATTACGATGATACTCGGTACGTTCATTCAATGCTAAAATCACTGCTCTCCGAGAGAGAGGGGGAGGGAGAGGGTTAACCACATGGATTCAAAGCAAAAACATTTTATTGCTGGTGTAAATGCATTACGACGATACTCAGAACGTTCACTCAATGCCAAAATCACTTCTCTCCGAGAGAGAGAGAGAGAGAGAAAGAGAGAAAGAGAAAGAGAGGGAGAGGTGCCTGTGCATGGATTCAAAGCAAAAACTGTTTATCGCTCGTTTAAATAAATTACGATGATACTCATACGTTCATTCAATAGTAAAATCACTTCTCTACGGGAGAGAGAGTCCGGAGGGGTAAAATAGGTTTACACGAGAGGAGGGAAAAATGGCAGTCGATATAATCCCATTGGTTAAAAAAAATTACGTGATGTAAAAACTCCCCTCCAATAACATTGCGATTTCACAGATATCAAATCTTGAGCAAGCGCGTTGAGAAGGGTTTTGTTTTACCTATAAAAGGTGATGTTTAGGGTCAAATATATTCATTTGACAATGAAAATGTTGCTCTGTAATAAATACACCAGCGCGTTAAGTTCTAAAAACGCGCGTGGATATCATGGCGAATCAACTAAGTAGCTGTTTGATTTCTACAATACACCAGTCAACTTAAAAATGCAAGGTGAGCGAGTTTTTTATTTTTACATTTTTTTTAAAAAGAGAGTGTACTAATTAACTGTATTTAATTTTCTTTAAACGATATAGTGTTTGATCATGAAAGGACTCCAATGAATTATTGTACACCTATGCAGCCTTATATGCGTAATATTATGCTCACTTGAATTCAGGCCTTTTTAACATGAATGCGATATATATATATATATATATATATATATATATATATATACACACAACGAGAGTTATGTTCTCTCTCTCTCTTTCTTCATGCTTTCCATGAGTAAATTTAAACATAATTTGTTCTACTCGATACAACATGCATTTATATGGCCTACTTTCCAAAGTTTTCATTGTTCAACCTGCAGTCAGCAGGGTTTAAGAAATTGTATTGATTATTGTTTTTATAATTTAATTACAGACACTTGTGGTAGTGTTGACTTTTTGAATGATGCGTACATTTCTGCTAGAATGATGCACATGGATACCCGTTATTAAAACCGAAGGCGAGTTTTTATTGTGTTACTGGCAAGAGGGATTCTATAGCAGCATGCTTTGGTCGTATGCTATTGCGTTTAAAATGATGCAAAATTTCTTCGAATAAAGTAGACCTTAAGAGGCTATTTAACTTGCAAATTTCCGAAATGATTTTATTTATGTAAATATCTTTAATGTATTGTATTTTAATCAAATATTGATGACTGTTTTTTTTTAGAAAAATAAACCGTTTCGATAAATATTACATGTAAAGGGTAGTTTGAGGAGGCGGAGGTTGGAATTCTTGAAACTATTTGTGTCGCATCTTTGGAAGGTGCTGTACTTAAATATCATGTTCGCTATTCATCCGAAATTTCAGTTTTTGAATTATGTTCTCACACACGCACGCATACACACACAGTACATGCATGTACGCACACAAAATCTCTCTCTCTCTCTCTCTCTCTCACACACACACACACACACACATAAGCACAGGCATGCGCGCACACAATCTCTCACACACACAACTTCACATACACTCACGCATACACATACACATACACATACACTTACACCATATACACAACACATACGGTTATATACGAGTACACTCTCTACTGCATACACAAATCTGTATGTTTCTGTCTTTTCTTTCTTTCTATTTGCAGTACTTTATGGTGAAGCTTTACATTGGTAAATTGAAAACCTGGACTTTCCCTAATAGCATCAGTTCGATCAGTGCTAGTGAGTGCATTTATCTTTGCCATGAACTACATCACAAAAATGTTTCAATAACTCGGGAAGAGAATAAACAAATAGTTTGACGCGAATATGCTTTACACTTGTTAATAAATAGCTAGTGAATAAGAATTACGTTCTGAAGCTGTAGTATCAAGAACTTAAAGCAAAACGGTATGATCAACCCAAGTAGGTACTTATTGTAATAGTACAGACTTATGGTGTAAATGCGAGTGACGATGGTTGTGATGATAATAGCAGTGAATGGTGTTGGTGGTAATGTTTGGATTAGGGAGTTACGGTGTTAATTGAAATGATGCTGGTGTTTGCAGTGTAGACTTGAAACGTAAATGAAAGTGATGTTAGTTATGGTGATGGATGTAGCAGCTATTGGTATTGGTGTTAATGGTGCGCTTAGGGAGTTACGGTGTCAATGATAGTGATGGTGGTAGTTGCAGTGTAAAGTTATGGCGCGAATGCAAGTAATGGTGGTTGTGATGACGAATGGTGGTGGCGGTAGTGTTTGGATTAGGGAGTTATACTGTGAATGTAAGTAATGCAGGTTGTGATAGCAAAGAATGGTGTGGGTGGTGATGGTGGTCTTAAAGAGTTATGGTGTTAATGATAGTGATGTCGGTGGTCGCAGTGTAGAGTTATGGCGCGAATGCAAGTAATGGTGGTTGTGATGGTGATAACAGCGAATGGTGCTAGAGGTAGTGTTTGGATTGGGAGTTATACTGCGAATGCAAGTAATGCAGGTTGTGATAGCGACGAATGATGTGGGTGTTGATGGTGGCCTGCGGAGTTACGTTGGTAGTGTGAGTGATGACGGTAATTGCGGTGCTGAATTATGCTGTTAATGTGAGCGATTGTGGTAGTGACTGGCGATGATTGTAATGCTGCTGATGCTAATGACGGGCTTAAGGGTGTTTTGTCGTTAATGAAAGTGATGTTGGTTATGGTGATGATAGCGGCGAATGGTGCTGGTAGTAATGTTTGGAATAGGGAGTTATGGTGTTAATTGAAGTGATAGCGGCGGTCGTAGTGTTGAGTTATTGTGTAAATGGATGTGATGTTGATGCTTATGGTCATTTTAAGGGGTGATGGTTATAGTGTTGGTGATGCTAGAAATGGCAGGGTTGAAGTCATTGCTGATGGCCATTGTTCAGATGTTGCCGCTGTAGGTTCTTTTTAAGTGTTTTTTTTTTTTTTTGCATTGAAGGGTCTCACGATGGATCTCCGTCAGGTAACAGCGGTTTCTGAGTCTATCTCTCTCTCTCTCTCTCTCTCTCTATATATATATATATATATATATATATATATAGTTAAAACACATGAAAGAAATTAGCGTTGTAATTCTGAATGCAGGATATGCGTTTTGCTATAAGTAAAGTTGGCCATTCCAATCATTTTACCTTAAGGTATGCGTTTTTAACTAAAGTAAAAAGGACGTCATTTTCAATAGAGTGTTGGAATGACGCTGATTTTTTCCAGTTAAAAATAATCATTAGTTAATTCAGACATTCTAAGCAGATCCACAGTTGACCTATATGTGAATGTATTTTTTTTCGCTTATATAGTCTCGGCGGTTCTATATGTTTGTGTAACCAGAGCATGCTTCAATATAATGAGATCTGACTAGAACAGCGAATCGTTTTGAAGTACTTTTTCCTCATTTCCACTTCAGAATTTTGTGAAATAGATAAAACAGGGATCAGGTCTTGGAGTAATCATTAATGGTTTAAAGGAAGTTCTCTCGCAGAAGAGTATATAGGAATACAGGTTTGGTCCATATGGAGTATCATAAATGGCATGAGTGGAAAAACTGCTGATGTAATTATATTTTTATCAGTCCTCGGAAATAACATTTCTCTTTATATAAATGTTTTTTTTCTGTAGTATTGTTATTATACAAAACTCAAGCTTGTATGTCTTTATTGCATACAAATTATTACACCAATACCTAATACATAGGTCATTGTCTTTGCATTCATTCATATTCAAGATACAAGCCAACCACTATAAGTCGTCCTCCGTGGACTAGTGGTACCATGCTAGCCTCGAGGTCGCGGGTTCAAACCCGGCGGAGGGCGATGGATTTTTTCGGTCGTAAAAATCCTTAGCACGGCTTCCTTCGGAAGGGAAGTAAAGCCGGTGGTCCCGTGTCTTAGATTTACGGCACGTAAAAGAACCTCAAGCCTGATAAGAGGCCTCTGAGCAAAATTTCCGGTCTCTCACGCCCAATATAGAATGGGACGCTAAGAACCATAGTAGTTAAAGAGCGTCCATAAATAAAACTCAATTTCATTTCATTTTCAACCACTATAAGAATGAGTTAATCTCGCAGAGCTTGCTTCTAGTCAGTAATATTCCTCCTCTATTCTTTTCCATATTTCTATGAGCGATATTTTTTCGGCTTTCATCCGCTTTTTTCTTCATCTTATGGAATGAGAGGTGAATATTCAGCATGCCTGCAATCAGAAAAGTTATGTTTACTAGCAGCTTCATGATTTATTTTCATTTGTATGTTATAATTTCCAGCCATGTATACACAAGCGAACTCAATCATGGCACGCGGCGATCCTTTTTTTATGAGGCCAGTGATTATATCTTTACATGGAAATATCATTGAGGTGGTTGTTTTATCATCGTGAAATAGACTGATTTCTACATACCCTTGCTAAGGGTTGAAAAGACAAGTTACATGTCTTAAATTTTTCAGTCCCTACCATTCCCTTGTATACCAGATGCACTTCTGCAGTCATTCCTGCAAGGTCTTCCACTATTATAGAATTATATCTTGATGGCAAGAACACTTGGCAATCATTCAGCGTTGCAACGATTCTATCCCCATATTTTGATTGAACCCTCCTTATTGCAGTTATATTATATTTCCTGTCTATATCCAGATCTTGAAGTCACTCAGTGGCGGGAAACTGCTCTCTTCAGATATCTTGTTAAGGCGGTCTGCTCAACTTTCTGTAACAGGCATTGATCACTCTTTAGTTTCTACATATTATTTACAGGAAAATACAAATTGAAAATAAATATATGAGGGTGTAATTGCAAGAAGAATGAGGTAAAATCCTGTGAATGTAAATGAAACCGTTGGTTGAGAAGGTCGTGTAAATGTAGTAGGAAGAGTGAGTAGTGAAGCTGATGCGAATGTAAGTGCGACAAGTATGTGGTTTGAAAACCCTGTGAATGTGTTCGCAAACCGATTATATCTAGCTGAGTGAGTAAAGAAATTAGTGTGAATGTGCTGCATTAGCTCCCAAAAATATTTCAGGGAAGCTAAGCTCTGCATTTTTATTTAAAAAAAATTCAATGCCAGATAATCGATTTTTTAAAATGAAGTTCAGATAAAAATATGATTCCATTGCACATATTCGTATTTCAAACGCTGTATCGTTTAAAGAAAATTAAATGCACAGTGAATGAGTACACTCTGTTTTTAGAAAAAATGTAAAACTAAAAAAAAAAAAAAAAAACTAGCTCACCTTGCATTTTTAAGTTGACTGATGTATTGTAGAATTCTAACAGCTATTTAGTCGATTCGCGGTCAAATCAACATACGTTTTATTTTTAGAACTTAACACGCTGGTGTATTTATTACCGAGCACAATTTTCACTGTGAATTCAAGTGAATATATCTGACCCAAAACACCTCCTTTTTTAGGTATAACAAAACTCCTCTCAACGCGCCTGCGCAAGATTTGATATGTGTGAAATCGCAATGCTATTGGAGGGGCGTTATCGCGTAATTTTTTTTTTAGCTAGTGGGATTATATCGACTGCCATTTTTCCCTCTCGTGTAAACCTGTCTGCCAATTCTTCCCCTCTTTCCCCCTTTCTCTCTCTCTCTCTCTCTCTCTCGGAGAAGTGATTTTATCATTGAATGAACGTACTGAGTATCATCCTAATGTATTTACACGAGCGATAAAATGTTTTTGCTTTGAATCCATGTACAGGCATCTCTATGCCCTCCTCTCTCTCTCTCTCTCTCTCTCGGAGAGAAGTGATTTTACCATAAATGACCCTACTGGGTATCATCGTAATGTATACTCGGTCTCTAGGGAGATAACATTTCATTTTTCAATTCACGTAATCACATTGCTCTGCGTCTCTCACTTTTTTCCCTCTCCCCCCTCTCGAAGAGAAACGATTTTAGCATTTGAATGAAAGTACCGAGTATAATCGTAATGTATTTACACGAACGATAAAATGTTTTTGCTTTGAATCCAGGCATCTCTCTCCTGCTGGTTTCAAGACGAAGCGGTTACTGCAGGCATAAAAGAACAATGAATATTATGACTGATAAAAGCGATTTCGACTTTGTTAAATCATGAAATGTTCTACAAGATGATTTTCAATAACGCTAGTTGCTAGTATCTTTCCCCGTGAATAAAAAAGTGCGATATTTTGTACGCTGGCAATATGGTTGATAACCTTCTTCGGGTTGTACGCAAACTCAAAATTCGTCCTCTGTGAAGAAAACATATTGTTTCAAAACATTAACTATATGCAAACACAATAAATACATTTAAACGTATCTCTCAGCAATGTTTGATTATTTATCGCATGTGCAAAGAACGCATTGCATCTCGTTACCGTAACAATAGACCTTTTTCACGCTCAACAGATGGCTAAGCGATGAATAGCAGCCCTCCGGATCACATACAACCTGAAAGAAGGCATGCATGCCATTCACAGCACTCATTGCGAGAGACGTATGGAGATTTTTTCTTAAACCAGCTTTTGCTAGCATTTATTTACAATGAAACCAACAGGGGAGCATTTCTCTCTCTCTCCCTCACACACACACACACACACACATTGACGTACAGAGGGAATCAAGTTTCTTTGTATATGAATGCACAGGTGCCTGTTGAATGGGTGCGATATATTCGCTTACCACAGTCACATATATTAACAGAAGGGGGCTTTCTTTCGGGAAATGACACTTTTTCCTTAGAAAGAAAGAGTTATTCCACACCATCTCGCACGCAAATTGGGAATCAGTTGTCTTTTTTTTTTGGTGCGGGGATACAATGTGATGCATGTATATGTACACTAATGTCCTTAAAGTCCAAATGGCTGTGTTTGGTATTTGCTGCGGCGTTCGCCGCGTGGGAATGTAAGGTTTTCTTAGAAACATGGAATTATGCCACAGTATCGCACGACACTGGGAAGTGGGATAAAAACATGCCCCACCTCCTCAACATAAAAATGTCAACCACGAATGAATAGACCATTCAGGAGACAAAACAAAACAAGATTAATTACTCATACCTTGACAATAGCAATCAGTGGGAGGGGTATAACACCAGGGGATGTCAACTGTTATCCTTTGTGCAACACGTGAGAATTCCACCCACTCTAAACCGCGTAAAGGAATTTTTGGTGTGTGGGACGAGGTTTTTCTTTGGGTAAACGCTAGGAAAAGTGGAATTAGCTATTAACATACACAAGTGTGCCAGAACCCTATGATAGTATTTAAATGGGATATAGACCTGCACATGACCCGTGAGATCGAAAACAGCCCATCTCAGTATAAAAAATGCCATCCACGTATGAATAGACCATTCAGGGGACAACAAAAGAATATTAATTAAACTAATATCTTCACATTAGCAGGCAGGGGGAGGGGTATAACACCCCGCAATGTCAACTGTCTTCCATTGTTTGACAAACAATACAAAATTTATGACACACAGGTTTCTCTTGAATGCACATTTTGTGCGAGAGACACGAATTGAACCGGGTCTTTTAGCTAAAATCCCTAAATATTAAGTGCTCATCCTATTCTGCAAATTCAATTACTTTCAAAAATGAACTTACTTTGGAATTAAAATTCTTAAGAAAGAAAAACAAAAGTTTCGGAAATAACATACCGTTGTTAGACTTAGTACTTTGTATTATGATTCACGTTCTGAATTCTTAAAATGCTTCTCTTCCCTAGTCTGGAATGGAATGTGTAACGGAGGGGACTCGGCACCTATCCAGTGAATGCGGATATTGTGTCTGTGCACCTGGAGGAGGCGTCCCTGGGAAGGTGGTAGGGAGGGAGAAACGAGGACGGACGGCCGGAACCAGGATTGACGGCAAAGCAACGACAGGTTCCCTACAGTTTCCAGGTTGAGACGCCCCGATAGTCGGAATTGTAAATCGGGGTGCCCGCCTCACACAAAGGTCCAACGTCCCCATGGGACGGTCCGTATACCTCGGCAACCAGCTGAATATCGAGAGACTGAGAAAGTCTCACAGAGCGCATCCTTTTTCCCCTGCCATGCCGCACCGGAACACAATCGCCGACACTTCCAGCCCTGAAACAGACCTACCGGGGTTAAGGATGAATGAAATGAGAATGAAACGTTATAGAGGGACAGGAAATTCGGGGCCTGAGAGAACTCGCCCCAGCATTCGCCTAAAGACCCGGGAAAACCACCGAAAAAGCTTGTGGGTCTGAGTGGGCCAGGAACAAACCAGCGACCTCCCGAATGGGAGTCGCACGAGTTACCGCGTCGCCACCTTGCTCGGTCTACCCTGGTCTTCATTAAAATTCATAGGAAGTGACTAGTTTTATCCGCAACAGCTCGTGATAGCCATTTCGTTTTAAAATAAGAGTATATATTCGTATTTATTTTCGATGTTTAAAATCCACAATTTTTTAAAATTAAATGTGCCGTCGATAGAAGCAATATATATATTGATCGTTTAACATTAGACGATAGTCAGTATGAGGTTCATCTGCAGTTGTATATTTGCAATAATAGCTAAATCAAATATAATTCTAGTATAATCTAGTTTAAATGTCGGTTTCTATTTAAATTTATGCACTTTGTTTATTGTCGATAAAGGAATAAGCCTCTTAACATACTACATAAACCTTATTCTGTTTATGCTTCACACACTACTACTGTTATTTATAAAATCTGATGTTTTGCATTCACATGACTCTCTCCTCGCTCTACAAAGTATTTTTAACAGCGCTTGTTCTTCAGTCTACTTCTTGGGTAAGGTAGAATCAGACTGAAATATTCAATGCCATATCGGGATTTGAACTAACCTTGTTCTACACATGGTTTGTGTAAAAGAAAAATTAATTCCCATTGATTGATCTAATAGCTAGTTAAACTATGAAGGCCGGGACTTGCAATATTTACAACACTGTAAGTCACCATTGGGGTATGTCATCTCAAAATGAATTTGAAATCTCCTTGTGGTTTACTGGGAAAAATTGCGAGCCAGTCGGGGAATTTAATGTCGTGCCGCCATGTTGCCATGGAAGCTCAGCTGGTTGGAGCACCCGGACGGAAACTGGAAGATCCGTAGTTCAAATCCCAGCTATGGCATTGAATTTTTAATTCTGATTCTACTTTTCCAAGCTTGTCCTACACTTGTGTGAAAGAACAATTATTTACTTCTTGTTAATTGAGATAAACTGTCATTATTACACTCTTACAAACTTTCTTGCAAGTATAAGAAGAATACAGTAGCTAAAACGATAGTCAAAATTTTATGCAGTGCCTTTGAAACTCCAACCTCTGCATTTACCACGAGAAAAATCTAATGTATTGCATTCACATAACTTTTTCTTTCCACCATCTTCAAATTATTTTTACAAATTCTTATTTTTTTATCTATTTCTTGATAATCCAGATAAACTCTCTATTCACATTTGGCCCATCTCTGTGGTCTGGGGGTCTACCTCACATTCAAGGGGTCCCGGGTTCGTATCTCTTTTAGACGAGTTACCTGCATAAAATTATTCCCTGGGTTTTCCCTTATCCTGAGAATATGAATGTCAGGTAACTTAAGCGCTACGGACCTCTGGCCCATTATACGTTAAAGGATGTTAAATACGAAACGAAAAAGTTCACATTTACACATTTCGTTGTAGGATACGTAGATAAAGCGATAGTCACATTTTCAAAAAGCATGTATTCGCTCGATGCTTAGAAATTCCATGCTGTTTGTATTACCGCGACAAAAACAAAAAGGATAGCGACTTCCCAGTTATAAAAAGTATTTAAACTAATAACCAAAAATATCTGAAGAATACCTAATTTCATAAAATATATGTATGACAAACTGTGTGCTTTAACGGGAGCTGCACATCTTGTGTAGTAAAATGCTGTCCATCTTTTACAGTGTACCAATTTTACAAAAGTCATTCAGAATGAGCAAGATTTGAGAGGCTCCACTCAGAAAATTTAAAATATATATTTTATTTGTCATGAAAATATCTTAAACAGGGAGTATTTTAATAAAAATCGTTAAGAGCTGTTTTTGAGAGAATAACAAATTTTGGAACATTTTCCATGTAAAAGGATGATCGGGGGCAGGGACATTTCCATGAAAATCTTCGTGTCACATCTTTGAAAGATGCTACGGAGTTTTTCTATAAAATATAGTGCATTCACATGACTTCCTCTACTCACTATTCTACAAACTATTCTTTCAAAGCTTATTCCTGTATCTTTTTCATGTTAATACAGATAAACCTTAATTACTTATTTACACATTTCGTTTTAGATATAAGTAGAACATATTAAACTAAAGCGATAGTCAAATGTTTTCAAAGCTGATCGCTATGTGATAGCTTTAAAATTCTGTTCTCTTTGTGTGAACACGAAAAAGAAACAGAAAAAAAATTGAAAGTTCAAAGTAATAACAAAGAATATTTCAGAATAGGTTAACACCATAAAAATGTTATATGATATAAATTTTGTACTTTAAGAAGATCTACCTTTGTTGTGCAGTAAGATTTCTTTCTGTCTTACGGTTTGCTAATTATCAAAAGTCATTCGCAGTAAAGACGAATTTACAGACTATTCCCAGAAAATTAAAGATATGCATTATATTTCATGAAAATAGCTTAAACATATGTATTTAATCAAAATCTTTAGAGCTATATTTGAAAAAAACCGAAAAATGTTCAATGTAAAGGGTAGTTTGAAGTGGGGGATTTTCTTCAGTCTTTTGTGTCGCATCCTTGGAGGGTGCTGAACTGAAACACTAAAGTTTGGTTTTTAAGCGACTTTTCGTTTTTGAGTTGTGCTTATCATGGATGCGTGCGCGCGCGCGCGCGCGCACACACACACACACACGCGCGCGCACGCACGCACATACACACACTTGGACTTTTTTCTAAAAATACATTCTTTGGATTCAGGAAGTCTCAAACGTGTATTTCTGGTGAAATTACTGCATTGAATTTTTGGGTGGAATCCAATACCTTGTAACAACGTAGTAGAGTAAGTAAAAATGCATTCCTTGGATTCAGGGGTAGAAAAACGTGTATTTCCAGTGAATATCGTAATTTAATTTTTAAGTGGAATACAATACTTTCTCTACTTATTATAGCTAAGTAATAGAGACAGTAAAAAGTAGAGTTGTGGCATAGATAAGCGGCTGTTGTTGTTACGGCACCTTGCATGTAACCAAATAGCGAAAAGTGTAACTTAGACTGCAACTTGAAATAATTTCTGGCCTAACTGTTGTTGCGGTTTAAGGTAAAGTGCAGGAAAACCATGCTTTATAGGGATATTATGATAAAGAGCACATGCTAGTTGATAATGGGTTGAGAAAGTAGTGAATATTGAAAGGCAAACCATTTTGTTTTAACACTTGCTTTATGTACAATGATATAATGCCTTTAATTCCAAAATTTTAGTTTGTATGCCGCGTATGTCGCTGTGCTGTAACGTTATTGCTATTTTCGTTTCACAGTTATTACTTTCTTACAGCCAAGTCTAAAGCAAATGTGTTGGAATAATATTTTCTTCGGCACTAGAACCATATTATAACCAGGTATAAGCTAAGGCACCTGGCATAACTTCTTGATCAGAAGCCAGCCCCGCCTTGCTCCCACATGGCCCGGAAAACATTTGGAGTCGTCTGTACGTATGCCTTTTGTTGTGTATTTTTTGTTTGTTTTAATTTTATGTATAAGGTAGGGGTATAAATGGCATCGTTTAAACTAGAAATAAACCTCGATGAGTAATTTGAAAAAGTATTTTATGTACACTTTTTTCTTCTTCTATCTTTTATAGATAGTAGAAAAACGTTTTGAAATACAGAGACTTTGGAAACAATGCACTTTCCCTTACAGCTGGGCAGGAAAGGCAATTGAGTAAGGTTGGGCTCGCCGCAGAGTAGGGTGCGCGCTCTGTCTCCAATGCCGCCATGAATTCGTTTGTGTATTACGGAAACCATATTAACTTCGCTAGTGGTGTTAATTCCCAAGACTGAGTATTTCCAACGAAATATTTAATGTTTAACTAAGGAGCTGAAAACCGATGATTTATGTTTAATAAATTAAAATGTTAGCTACTATTTTGTAAAAGGTAGAATACTACTAATCATTACATTCCAAAAAGTTAAGTTGCATGAAATTAAAAATGGCGTTTTAATGCCTATCGAAGCATTCAATAATAATAATAATAATAATAATAATAATAATAATAATAATAAATGAAAGTAGAATACCGATTTTTATTTAAGAAATTAGAAAGTGCAGTAATACAGGTTATATGATTTAGTGAAATGTTTAATATACATGGCGAATAACTAAATTGTTGTATTTAAACATTTAATAAAAGCAAATACAGCTGGCATACTAGACGGTCACGTCATCAGTGCGCTTGGAGGAGGGCGCCATTGTTTTGACAATGACAGACTATGGGTCAGAGGAGAGTGAGGAGTAAGGCTATAGGGAAATGTGCAGTTGTACAACGAAAACAATACTACATTTTGCAGGCCTCAGTCAGCCTCGCTAGTAAATGCAATTCAGAACTTCGGCTGTTTTCTTTACCTGACTGTCCTTCCGATGCCCCGCACTCTTGTTCCGTAACTGTTTAGTTCCTCTTCCCACCGCACGCACTCATATCATGGCCGACTAGTACATTGCTGGTAACGATGTTAATACCGAAGATATGAACTTGCGTTAGCGAGCGGGCGAGAATTAACCACAGTTTGTGTGTGTGTGTGTGTGTGTGTGTGTGTGTGTGTGTGTGTGTGTGTGCGTGCGCGCACAGAGTTATTCAGCCGTCGCTGCTATGCAACTTAGCGTAAATTTCGATTTGTGTAAAACAGGAATGCCAAGTGGCGAAACAAGACCACAAGTAAAACTTTAAAGATACCAAAAACGTAGATCGCTGCTCCGTCATATACCTCTATGAGGTGTGCCTTAATTGCCCCGTATATAATTGCAACGAAGAGTTAGAGAAGCTTTTTCCCTTCTGAAATAAGTGTTCACACATTAAAATACATTATGTTTCATTCGTCTTTGTACGCAGAATCAAACCTGTAAGAGGGTGACATCCATACCCATCCACCGGTACTGCCTACCTAGTAGCCATATTATTTTGTTTTACAAGCATTTTGCAAAACTAATCTTAATAGCAACTGCACGCATTTCTCTATCTCATCCAAAATTTGTTTCCATTGCCTAGGTAGGGATAATAGTGTCCTTAACGTTTCTTTTCTACTAATTTCCGTCAAGAACCACATCAACCATATCAGTATTCAATGTCTTATGTTGCAATTAGGTATATGGTAATTATTCGGCTTCCCTGCCATGGAATGCACCTGAATTCAGCTTTCCCATGTGGACAGAAATTTTCGTTCCATATATAGCAGCGGTGTTCATTCGGCATCGGGAGGAACTGAGGAGTTACATCATGTAGCGATGTGTGGGTCCAGTAAACCAGCATCCAGCTGGAGGAAGTGCGATACTGAACATATCTCCATTATCAATTAAATGATCGCCAGTCTCTGCGTGTGCGTTTGCGCGTGAGGCCGACAGTGGGTTTGATCGCCTATAGCCTGTCAGCGCTGTCGTGCTACAGAATATTGTACAGTTGCTTGATGCGTGCATTGAAAATAATGCACTTAAAGATGGAGATACAAATTATATAAATGGCATTAGGACAGATGAACTAAACATGGCAATAATCATACAACTGATGATGAAATATTTGCAAATAACTAATTAATTTCAGTTTAATGTTACTTGATGAAATGCTCCTTAGGATAATCTATTTAAGTTCACTGTAGCTTTAGCTGTCAGGACTAAACGCAAACGGGGACTGTGTGTTTGCAACAAGCACAGCTGTTTTTTTTTTATGTTGGAAAACCTTTCTTTTTGCTACTGAACTTGAACTTCATTAGCCATTTCAGAATCTCAGTTATGTGCAGAAGATTCTGATAAGTTTTTTTAAATTCTCTTTTTGTAGTATATTTTGAGCTGCAGTTGTTTTTTAAGTATTGATACCACAATGTATTTGGCACATTGTCATTTTCAATGAGCTGAAACTCTCGGAACCATTCTGCAGAAGCTTAGTTTGGCTTAGCTGCGTATGTAAATCCCTCCCTTAAGCAGTTCGCTCCAAGGTTAGTGCTCAACATCATTCAGATACTTAGTGAGGTCGCGGGTTCAAACCCGGCGGAGGGCGATGGATTATTTCGGGCGTAAAAATCCTTAGCATGGCTTCCTTCGGAAGGGAAGTAAAGCCGGTGGTCCCGTGTCGTAAATTTACGGCACGTAAAAAAACCTCAAGCCGATTAAGAGGCCTCTGAGCAAAATTACCCAATATAGAATGGGACGCTAAGGACCATAGTAGTTAAAGAGCGTCCATTAAAAAAATACTCAAACTCAGATACTTAGTATAATTTTCTCATGCCAGTTGCATTAACTCAGTAACATTAGCAACGCAAGAAAATTCTGCTTATGCTTCAGACACCTGGTTCTGACGAAGACACCAGTCCCTTAAGGTTGTAATTAACCAGTATATCAAACTAGTTCCTGAATACTCGTTACAAGGTGTGTTTCTCAGAAAGTTGGAACAATTTATGAAGTAAAACATAAATAACCAAAGCATTTGTGGCGTATTCACCATTTGACAAAGTATTTACAATAAGATTTTTTCTAACAAAAATTCGTGTTGCATCTACTAGCTGTGTCGTCAGGTATCTGAGTATAAAACATGGGAAGCGATGATAATACTAATGGCTAAATAACTCATTTCTCAAAAAATACTGCAAAATCAAGAATGACGCCCGTATGTGGGTGGAGCAGTGGTGATAAGTCATACTAATACCTGCAGCCTTACAGTAAACAAAAATTACCGAGCGAGATGACTACGTGATTACGCGTGAGGCTCTCATTCCGCAGGTCCCGGGTTCGATTCCCGTTAGACCGGCTACTCTTGGCTCTGGGTGTTTTCGCGGTTTTGCAGGTTGGTAGGCAAATTCTGGGGTGGTTGCAATGCCGCGAATTTTCCTGTCTCTCATTTGCTGTCATTTTATTTCCCTGTCATTTCAGGGTCGTTGGATAGGCTAGTGGACTATGTGGCGAGGCTTGTGGTGGTGGAATTTGCTTTGAGTAACTGTCGTGGCGCCGTATGTGAGGAACCCTCCGCGAGACCTTTCTTTGGTATGTGGTTGGTCCCGCTGTAGTCGGGATCTCACACCTGGAGTCGTTAAGGACCCCGCCTGCATCCTAGCCTGCCGCCCCGGATCTTGTCATCTCTGTCCTTCGCTTCACCTCTTCCTCCCAGAGTTTCAGTAGATACAATAGGCCGCCTATGTGTTTTCCTGCCGAAGTTCTCCTCCGACTGTTAATGAGCCGAACGGTTAACTGAGTAACGGAACAATCGAGGTTCTACTGTAACAATAAAGAAATCCTTACTCTGCCCAATTGCTAATAACGTTACAAGAGCGCGGCAGCTTCAAACTCCGCCTCCCTACGTTACCCCCTCCTGGTTACAGTAATAGGGGCGGCATTTAGTCAATAAGACAGTATGTCTTAACATGGAGCTTACTACATGTGCATTCCAACCGCCACTATTTCTGTAAAATGGCTATTCAATTGGTCCCAAGAACCTAAGTGTATCCCTTACCAGCCCCTTCCCCCAGCAGGGGATACGATTCCCATGTCCTTGCCGGAAATGGAACCCAAGTATCTTCGAATCTCAGGCAATAGCGTTTATTATTATCATCATAATGCAAAATAACTTAAAGGCAAAATAATAAAATTGTGCCCGGAACGGGTGGTGCAGTATAACCTATTCCCGGGCCGGGCCTGGCCTAAATATTTCGGCCCATTGGGACCTCTACTTGGCATGGGTGTGATGAGTCAAGCTTAAACATGAAGGGTAGCTTATCAGCTATTTCACACTTTCATGATGGTAGTATGATACTACCTATACAGATGGGACAGCATCCTTGTATGCACATTGTACACCCTAAGAGATAAAATGAGCAGCAGTCCGAGAAGTTTGTTTCTAAAAACATCGGAAGCCTTCACTGACGTGTATTCACAATACACGATTTAATACCACCACACTGTGCTCGTTTCGAGGGTGTGCGATAAACAGGAAGATGCCTACTAGGTTGGTTGTGTGCGCTGATGGCTGAGCGTGAGCCGCACATGTGTAGTAATTGGAACAACCTGGATTCCAATCCTTGGTATACTTCATTTTGTTAGCTTTAGCGTTTAAATTGATGATAATATACGGCATTGACGTATGTTTTCCATACACAAGATATATTTTAATTTTAAGGCATTTATGCTTAAAAACACAAATCTAAATTAGTCCCTATTGTTTTCAAAATGAAAGCCATATGAGTAAACGATCTAAAGTGAAAAACTAAACCAACATTTGACTTAGTATTGGATGTGCGAACTTTGTGTCCATTACTGCCCTTGTTCTTCAGTTATCACTGACGCGGGGCGTGATCATGCGCACACACCATATAGCCTTGAGCTCTGGTGATTTGTCAACAATCATACTTTCTTTTATGGCTGAGCGCACATATAAGAACGGAAGTTAGAAGGCGATCTCTGCTTACGTTTGAACGTTGCTGGTTACGTTGGGCTCACGCTGCAAGATCGCTTGAAGTTTGTAATATCTACGACCACGAAGTGCGTGTGGTCATCCAGTAAAGGGATAGTTCGCCGTCCTCCTGGTTCGGTTCGAAAACGTTTGTCCACTCCACAGCAGGGCATTGCATTTTTAGGACAGTCGGACAGCAATCCCTTCCAGCATGTATCTAGCATTAAAATTATTTCTAACTTCCCTGGTTAGAACAGCATAGCCCTGCATTTGACTACGGCAAGGCTCCTTGCTCGATCGGCTAAGAACCAAAGCCTTACAGACGATCACAGGTTATTTTTCCTCCTATTTGCAGAAGAAAATGTCAATCGCAACTGCAGTAGAGTGATATTCTCAGACCAGATAACATTTTCATCCAATGGGATTGGGGGGGGACTAATCGTCGACCGCTCCAGAGGAAAATATCACGCAAAATGCGGGACACAAATGGGATCACCAAGGTTGCGTATCTATTTAGTGTTTGGGATGGACCACGGGATGGACTAGGTGTGTTGTGACGGCTTGATGGTAGTTGTAGAAAAATGACTGAGCGCATCCTGAGATCAAGACTAATTCCATCTGCACTTTGGTTTCAAGCAGGGTTCTCACGAATCCATTTCCAAGCGTTCCAATAGTGGCAAGAACAATATCCGTGGTAATCCTTATCGTCTGTCCAGCGCATAAAAAGGGGGCGTCTTAAAACACCTTTGCCCTTCTACCTGTTCCATGACAATGAAAGACGGGTGGTGGAACAAGCTAGTTCTCTCCCCCTCTTTCTTCGAAGCCAATGTGTCACTGGAGCACAAACGTATGTCTGTGTGGTTTGTTTCCATGCTCATTGGTTGTTACATAAACTCGATTGACGAACACGGCCAATGAACTGAGCCCACGTAAGCCACCAAGTACTCGTAAAACGAGAAATTACCTAACCAGAAATTCCATGGCTATTTTTATTGCCTAGTTTGTTAATTGGACATGGGAACAGAACCTTTTGAAAGACAAGAGTTAATCGCTTAGAGGCAAAGCATGCGTTTCGCGCACTGGCAACATGTGTTCAAATCTCAACGATTGTGAATTCCCCTCCTCTTTTATAATTTCCTTCTTTTCAGCTCGGCATCACATATCGTATTCTTACATTAAACCTTCTATAACTTCTATAACATTACGTTATGAAATGCGTATTACTTATACATGTTTATACCTTGTTGAGTTGTTTATCGCAACCAACGCTTCCAATTAATGGCGTTAAGGCCAGTAGTTTTGTCATGCGTTCTTGTAAACCTGAACGGCGAAACGTACGTTGAAATACTTCCAACATGTTCTCCTCCCATCTGCCCGAGAGCACTATCCTGAAGGAATTTAAATATTCCAGCAGATTGATCTTTCGGTCCATAGGTCAACCAGAGTTCAAATCTGGTTTTCGGATTATACGGACATTTTTTGAACAAATGCTATGACATCCGAAGTCGGAGGATTTGAATCCCATAGAAAGAAGAGGTTTTCTCGGTGTGCCAGGTTCACTAATGCTATACTGCTCTGGTATGCCATATAAGACACTTGGGAATCACTATCAGAAAATACCAATTATTTCAGGACTGGTGGGATCCAAGCCCCGAAATTGAGGGTGGTGATAGAAATTAGTTGGGGCCACACAAATATTAGACTTTCGTTGTTCTTTGCCTTAGTTTAATTAGTTTGTGTGATTTTTTTTTTCCAAATGCGAACGGAGCTCATATTATGTAGAATTAAGATTTTAATTTTCTTTTTCTCGAGAATAGTGGATAAATAGCTCAGAATCACAAAATGACTATAGACTTAAAACATAATCTGCATAAATATACAATGTGACTATACGTAAAGCGCATGAATAAACAGTACATGTGGTTTGCCATGTTCGAACCGTCTCTTCATATAGTACCCTGAACTTCAAACCTAGAACGTTGGCACAGCCACTTCTACGATGTAAATTGGTATTTTTCTTTATAAAGTCATGTAATCAAAGGTTCAAATCCAAAGGTTTGGGTTGTGTTTGAGTATTTTATATTTGCGAAGAACCATTCTTTGAAGTACTTTCCCGGTGCCTATTTGATATAACATAATACATTGTATCTTAGCTGGAGTTTGCTGGATTGTGGTGAAACACATTGCAAAGGTGAATCAAGCTCTGTTAACGTTGTGTAATTCATTGAGGCTGTAGCGATACTTAAGCTTTACAGCGCTCAATATTTTTTCCGGTATTGTACACTAAGTAGTATAAGCACATCCTCGAAGCTTTACAGCGCTCAATATTTTTTCCGGTATTGTACACTAAGTAGTATAAGCACATCCTCGGTTCCTTCTGTGAAAAATATACCAGGTGAGTCAGCTGCCCCTACTTATTTTTGAATTTATGCAACGTGCTAAGCGACATATGTGAGTTAAGCCTTTCTTGAATGCCCTATAATGGCTGATTTGCATAACATTTTAAACAGCAGATATAGATAACTCAGTGCATAAGTGTTTTACGGGACAGAATGCAATCGCTATGTATGTCGATACAAAAAAAAAAACATCCCACCCTGACACTGGGAGCTGTAGTAGCACTTTTAGCCAATTTTACAAACTTTTATACATTCATGCACACCTTTGAAAAACGCCTCTGAAGGAACAACCTATTACATGCATCAGTTGACAAAACCATTTGAAAACAAAATAGCAGATCTGCGCAGTGCGACCAATTGGATTTAAGCCGCCAGTCAACATTGTACAGCCTTGCCAATAAATGTTAAGTGCTAGGTAGATCATTTCGCATGTCACAAACTATGGCATATTTCAGTTCATACAGTAATTTTAATCACTGATGCGGTTTATTTGAGTTAAAACAACCAAACCGAGCTCAAAACACTGTATGAAGCTGCAAAAAAAGCGTGTAAAGATTCGAGGTGGGGTCTAGTCTGCGATTACGAATTCGTATAGGAAGCTCAGCTCGCAAGGTAGCCATTAGCCGAATGGTATTATTATGATGGCTTTAACACTGTGCCACATCAGTTGGGGTTCAAATTCTTCGTGTTGATTTCAAGCTTTTTATTACCTTTTGTTTTCTCTTATGGCCTATAATTTGATATTGTTAAACAAATAACATTTTGATAACATAAGTGTGTACAAAATAGAATAATCGCCATGTTTTCCACTGGCAGGTGGATAATTTATGCTTCGTAGTAGGCATTTTATTGTGGTCAGTATTACACTTGACCCATTCAACCAAGTTTAAAACACTTCACACATGCAAAGTGGTTTAGCTATTTGTGCCTACGTCAATGCTTGGTGTGAATAAATAATTCTCTCTCCATTATCTACTCAGTATCTGAAGCCATTCCACAAGACACGGCTGCTGTCATAATGTATGCAAACGACGAGTATGTTGACATGCTGTTAATCTATGGAGAAACAAAGTGTAATGCACTGTCAGCAAAGCGCCTGTATGAAGAACGGTTTCCAGGAAGGAGGGCACCTACTGCAGGCATTTTTCGAAAGGTTTAAAGACGCCTTCGTGAAATAAGATCATTTGGAAGAGCACCACTCGCTCGCAATGCTCCAGTAACCTCTGGAGGAAATGAAGCTGTGCTAAACGCAATAGTAAACAATCCACATAACAGTTCAAGGGCCATAGCACAAGATCTGTACATAAGTCAGTCCACGGTGGTGCGCATATTGCACCGTAATAAATATCACCCATACCATCTACAACTACACCAGGCTCTCCACGGACGCGACTTTCAAGCGCGAGTGATATATGCACAGTGGATACAGCAGCGAGCGCAAATGGATGCAGAGTTTTTAGGAAGTGTTCTCTTTAGTGATGAAGACACATTCCACAATAACGGAACTGTTAACCGCCACAATATGCACCACTGGAGCATAGGCAATCCTCACTGGATGAAATAAGCTGCATTCCAGGTACAGTGGAGCATCAATGTCTGGTGCGGAATATTAAGCGACCAGCTAATTGGACCGTACTTTTTTTAAGGCAACCTCACAGGACCACGGTACCTTGCATTTCTGCAAGAAGAGGTGATTGCTCCTAGAAGGTGCGCCACTAGTGAAACGGACAGGAATGCGGCTCCAGCAGTATGGAGCTCCACAACACTGGTCACTGATCGTAAGGAATCACTTAGAACATATCCACAAAAATGGATTGGTCGAGGGGGTCCAATCGCATGGCCCCCTAGATCACCTAATCTCACCCCATTGGATTTCTTTCTGTGGGGTCATTTAAAGCAACGGGTCTATGCTCAAGAACAGCAAAGCGCAACACATCTACGGCATTCTTACGTGAAGAATGCAGGCAGATTACACCGCGCATGTTACAGCATGCAAGAAGGTCTCTCCGGCAACGTACACAAATGTGCATTGATGAAGGCGGTCGTCATTTTGAACATTTACTTCGTTGTTGAAATTCACGCTCTTTAACAATTTATTATTCTGTTTACCCGTGAACTTAGCACAGTAGAAGAAGTGAAACATAAGGGTTAAACATGAAATAAAAATTGTTAGATTTAATATTGCGATATGTGCCCAAAAGAATGAAAGCTAACTACGAAACACGGTTTACAACACCAGATACGATACAGATTATTAGGGTAAACATGATACACAATTATCTGATAGTAATTCTAGTGTCTTTGGCTCATAGGAGAACCACTAACAAAGATAAATAACTTAATATACTAAAATACAGCAAATAAACACAAGGAGAAAGAAAAAAAGAACCAAAACAGTTTGATGTTTGTATTAGATTCGAACCTCCGAAGCTAACCTTTGTTTCACCACATTCCGGCAGCTAGCCCACTCGGCCAGAATCCACGTATTCTGGCTCACTCCATGGGAAAACATTCGTTTGTCTCCTTGCAAGCATTATATCCATGGAAAGCCGTCTTTTTTAGGGCTTTCGCAGCTCCTTGGTTCTCATTCAGGCCTTTAATCATTAATGCTGATTGCGTATAGTACCGAATAGAAGGGCAGAGCTACAATAACAGTTTGTTTGCAAAAGGGGTCAATGTTTTCACATTAGACAATAAACTGCGGGTTGCATAGATACAAATACGTAGGGGCAGCCTACTCACCTGGTATATCCCAATGGAATCATATGCAGGATAACCATCCTATCCACTCAACTCATCAGGTTTCAAACTGATTCTCGATGAGGCAAGGTATCACAATGACTGCTCACCTCCTTGGTCACCAGATTTGGTTCTCATTGAAAATGTCTGGGCAAAGGTGAAAAATGTGTTGGAGTTAAAATTTGTCTGCAAGACAGCCAAATACAGGAGGTTTTGTGGTGTGGCACACAGAATACTTGGAATTATCCTCCCCAAAATTTGACTGGCTACGTGATTTCATGCATGCTCAGGAGAACGAGGGCAATAGCACAAGCGGAGAGTTTACACACCCGATAGTAGGTTAAGTAATGTTTTCGATTTACTCTCTTTATTTAGGAATAATTTCATATTTGGTTTGCAATCGAATAGGAGATGATTTCAGTTTCTGCGTTTGAGCATAAATGCGTTAAAATCAAGTAAGCCCTTGCTATTAGAAATCATATTATAATGTGCATAATGCATATATCATTATCAGCAGAGAAAAAGAAATGCACAGGATACCAACGTCGGTAGCTCTTACGCCTAAGTAGGTGCCTGCTTATAACCGCTCTGTTGTCAGCGTACATCTAGCAACATGGAATCAGTACATAATTATTTGTTGAAGTTGAAGGCTCGCGTCCCGACAAAGACCAATGTCAACCGACCGCGAAACCGAGTTGAACTTAGGACAAATATACGCTCACGGGTGTCTGCTCATTTTTACTTTCTGTACTGCTCATCTATAACGAGTAAGGGAAATATTGCGTCTAAAAATTTGGTACCAGGTTTCAACGGTAATAGACATTTTGAGACCCCCGGAATCGCCCCAAGATGCATTTTTGCAAAAAAAAAAAAAAAAAAAAAAAAGTGCGTTTGCGCATGAATGCGTTTATAGTATAACTCGAAAGTAAAAGTAGGTTAAATTTGGTATGTTCAGAATTTTCCAAGGATGCGACACGACGCTTTCCAAGAAAATCTCCCAGCTCAGACTACCCTTTCAACGGAAAGTTTTCGAAAATTTTGACATTCCTAAAAATGGCTATAACGATTTTGATTAATACCATATGTTGAAGATATTTTCATTACAAATGAAATGTATATCTTTAAATTTTCAGGAAATAGCCTCTGAAGTCCTCTTCATTCTGAACGACTTCTGTCTAATTGGTAAACCGTAAAGAGATAAGACGAAATCTTATTACCAGGGCTAGGGTTTTTATGTGCAAATTTCAGATGAAAAAAGGAAGGGAAAAGGTGCTCAAATAATGTGAAAAAAGGGACAATTAGGTGCTGGTTTATTTAAGGGGCACACAACTGAAATTGCTATTTTATAAACTATCCATTCAATTGGACTGAAATTTTAACCACATGTCAGTCTTCTTTAGATATAATTGTTTTGTGAATTTCAATCCAAAATCTTAATTAGTTTACAAGTTATTAATTTTCAAAATATAAAATTATGGGTATATGCAAAGTGCAACACATGATGCATTTTAAAAAAAAATCTTATGTTGCTTCTATGTCAAGAAACTACAAATCTGTCATATAATTTTTTTCTACCATTCTTAGTTTAAGAGAAAAAACCGTTTTGCGGCTTTGTATTTGAATTTCTTTTCCGATTTTTTGTATACATTGCTAGCCTCAAAAATTAGTAGCGCAAAAACTATTCATTACACAGAAAAATTATGACGTTTTTATTTATTTGGGTTTTTGAAATAAGCGTAAAAATGTAAATATGAATGGGTGAAATGCTGAAAATAAGAAACGCCTTAAAATGAAGTTTTAGAAATATAAACAGCTAGCAACCAAATACGCAAGGGTATTTAAAAGTCTCGTAACAATCCTGAAGCTTTCGCTAGGTCAAAAATAAAAGTGGAGAATTTTTGGGAACATTTTTTTAAAAGATTTTTTGTGATTTTGGGTCTATTTCAGTTGTGCATTCCCTTAACTAATTCAACGATTTCTCTTTCCTCTATTCTAATTTATTCAACTACAAACAAGTACATCAAATTATCACTCATCAAAAGAAGGAAAAACATGAAGCTGTTGTACTTCAACACATTAAGCATCTCCACATTTTTAAAAATAAAGTCTGTTTCTGTTAGGAGGTAGAATGTCTTTGTAGATGCTAAAGCTTCTTTCAAAATCCACAGATACCTTGTATTCACTCGGAATGGCAACTCTACAGATGTGGTGAATTCCTCAATGTCTGGATTCTTCTGAAGACTAGATTCAAGTTTGTCTTTGGGAAAGCCATCTAACTGCTCCCTCACGGAAGTAAAAATATCCCATTGTTTTTCCTTTTCCAGACCTTGTTCTTCCAATCGTTTAATAGCTGCAGGCAGGTACTTGTACCCTATGAACACAATATAGTTCTGTCTGCAAATTATGTATTTTCTCCGGTAGCAGAAGTTGCTGTGTCTTGAAAATTAAACCTGCGTCGGATGGATCCAAAGAAAGCACAAACTGTTTAATTTTGTCAAAATTCTCACACAAAATAGCAGCACACTCAATCCTTGATCCCCAGCGAGTGATGACCGGGAAATTTGGAAGGGGCAGACCAGTGATTTCCCTGTAGTAAACAACACGGCTCGGAGCTTTCAGTAGAATCTTCTTCAGGGCAGAGATGAATTAATTTGCGGTGTCGTATTCGTTCATTATGGATTCACAAACCCTGTGAAGGGCATGAGCCAAGCATGTCACATGCTTCAAGTTAGGAAATAACGATTTCAATTGGTTAACAGCTGATCCATGTATGGAGCCTGGTCCGTAACCACAAGAAGTTTTTCAAACTCGATACCAGTAGGCCAGAGTTTTTGGCAGCAGTCCTTAATAGATTGCTTACTGTTTTGGCATTGACTTTCTGCAGCTCGTACATTTTTAACAACATGGGCTTAATTTTCTCCCCTGCTAAGGGAAAAACTAAAATATTCAAAACATATCGTTCCATTGAGTCTATGGTTTCATCCACTATGATTCCCACATCGCAATCAGACACTTTCTCCTGGATTCTTTGTATTGTTTCTTGGTAAACAGGCTCAATGTAGTTTTTTCTTAAAGTACTCTCATCGGGCATTGACATCTTTGTGTATTTTTCAAGAAATCCTTTGACGGCTGGACGGTTCACCTTATTGAGTGGAATTCCTGCTTGTGTAGGAGCTGCACACACATCAATGTTTAATTCCTTCAAATTTTGACTTTTTGAAGAACTCTGTCAGTAGTTATAAATTGAGAGTTTAAAAACACTTAATATGCAGGAATTTCTTTTCATATGCAAATGAGGTCCCCTCCACTTCCCCCCTTCCACAGCAGCCCCTTGGTACTTTTAGTTGCAGCTGTGGGTCATAAATCTTGTTGAGTACAATGGAAGCTTGACAGTTAAGCAATTAAGGATATTCTTCACCTGTCAAAACGAAAAAAGGGGTCATACATTTTACGCTTCTGTAACAAAGGCGAGATGCTGTTCCTACCCATTCCACATCCGGCCACTTCTGCACCTGTGGGAGCCCACCCAAGAGGCTATCCATCACTGTCAAAATGAACAATGTGGATGCAGGACAAAGGAAGAGATTTCTATTGTATTCTCTTTCTATTGTCCGGGACAAGCCTTCTTTAGAAAGACCATCTGGCATACTCATTCCGCTAGCTTTTAATAAAAGAACAACGCTTGCCCTTCAACTGTCAAAATGAACAAAGGCCATGATAAATTAGGGTCGTGACAAAAGAGAACTGAAGCATGTTGACAGAGAAACAAGTTCTATTGTCCAGGGCAAGCCTTCTTTCTGGCATTTGTCATTTCACTGCCCCATAACAAAGCCGGACCCTTTCCATTGTTTCTCGAACACCTGCTAGCTTAACAAAAAGAATCTGAGGGTGGCTTTATGCTCGACCTGTCCTTGTTCGCATGAAAGAGAGAGACACTTCAACAACGTCAGAGTCAGCCATCATGGTTATTGCCTTGAGGGGCTGTTCTCTCCGATGTTTTACGAGTTCCTACGAATATATCCGAGCATAGTTGAACAAGCTCTCTGTTTATGTAGTTGACTTTTCAATCGCGATATAAAAATGTATTTAACCTATGTCATTTACATGCATTAAACCTTTGCGTGGATATCCATAGATCGTGTTCGATTCTTACTGTAATCAAACGTTTATTGCTAATGAGAAATTGATGATTGATATTATTATATCATTACCCTAATTAATAAAAAGGCGTTCAGAGGATTGTAGCTGGAATCTTACCAAGTGAAACTCTAATGCGCAATAACTTTTAAACTATACACCGCCAGATTAAAAATGTATTTAACAAATATAATTTAATTTTTTATATATCATTACCCTAATTAATAAAAGGGTGTTCAGGGGGTCCTAGATTGAATCTTACCAAGTGAAACTCTAATGCGTAATAACTATTAAACTATACACCGCCAGATTAAAAATGTATTTAACAAATATAATTTAATTTTTTATATATCATTACCCTAATTAATGAAAGGGTGTTCAGAGGGCTCTAGCTCGAATCTTACCCAGCGAAACTCTAATGCTTAATAAATATTAAACTATGCAAGGTCAGATTAAAATGCATTTAACCAATATAATTTAATTTTTATATATCATTACCCTAATTAATAAAAGGGTGTTCAGGGGGTCCTAGATCGAATCTTACTAAGTGAAACTCTAATGCGTAATAACTATTGAACTATACACCGCCAGATTAAAATGTATTTAACAAATATAATTTAATTTTTTATATATCATTACCCTAATTAATGAAAGGGTGTTCAGAGGGTTCTAGCTCGAATCTTACCCAGCGAAACTCTAATGCTTAATAAATATTAAACTATGCAAGGTCAGATTAAAATGCATTTAACAAATATAATTTAATTTTTATATATCATTACCCTAATTAATAAAAGGGTGTTCAGGGGGTCCTAGATCGAATCTTACCCAGCGAAACTCTAATGCGTAATAATTATTAAACTTGGCACTGCCAGATTAAAATGTATTTAACAAATATAATTTAATTTTTTATACATCATTACCCTAATTAATGAAAGGGTGTTCAGAGGGTTCTAGCTCGAATCTTACCCAGCGAAACTCTAATGCTTAATAAATATTAAACTAGGTGAGTATTCGGCGGTCAGATTAAAACGTGTTTAACAAATATAATTTAATTTATACATTACAATGTTTAACGAGCTGTATTCTTAGGAACCCAGAGGCCCCTAGTTCGAATCTTACCCTGCGAAACGCTATAATAACTATTAAATTATTGAAGCAGGGGGGACGGTCGGATTAAAATTGCATTTAACAAATATAATTGTTTATGTTAAACCCTGATGCATACATAGATATCCCGATGCCTAGACACCATTCTTTCTTCTCTCTTTTTCTTTCTATTTGTCTATCTCTTCTCGACTTGCACACATCCAATCGTTCACATATACACGAGCACTTGTATACACATCAGCAAACGTACACCAGTACACGCACACATGTACATGCAAGCACATACACGTACACACACGCACACGTGTGTGTGTCCACGAACAGCATAACTCAAAAGCAAAAGGTTGGTTAAAAACCGAACTTAATGTTTAAGTTCAACTTCTTCCAAGAATGCGACTCTTAGATTTTAAAGAAAATCCCGCACTCCAAACTACCATTTACATTGGACATTTCTCGACATTCTTTATACTTTGAAAAATGGCTCCAAAGATTTTGATTAAAATACATATGTTTAAGCTATTTTCATGATAAATAGAATGTATATCTTTTATTTTCTAGGAATAGTCTGTAAATTAGTCTTTATTGTAAATGTCTTTTGATAATTAGTAAATCGTAAGAGAGAGAGACAAAATCTTGCTGCACAACAACAGTAGATCTGTTAAAGAACAAACTTTATATCAAATAACTTTTTATTTTATGTGAAGTAACTATTTTACTTATTCTGAAATTTTCTTTGTTATTGGTTTGAATTTTCAAATACCTTATACTTCTTTCAACTGCAAATAGCTATTGTTTTTCTTTCGTTCTTTGTTTCTTTTTTCCTTCTCGTTTTCATACAAAGAGAACAGAATTTCAAAGCTATCGCGTCAGTGGCTCGCATTCGGGAGGTTGTGGCTTCGATTGCTCTGGCCTACCTTCCTGGCCCATGGGTTTTTTCGGGAGGTTTACCCGGGTCGCCAGGCGAATGCTGGGAAGGATTCTCACATTCCCGAATTTCCTGAACCTCCATTTCATCTCCATTCTCATTTCCCTTCATATTTCATCCGTTGGTCTCTTTAAGGTTTGGAAGTGTTGGCGTTGGTATTTCGGTGCAGTGGCAGGGGAAAAGGATGCTTTTTCTGACTTTATCCGTCCCTCGGCTTTCGGCTGGCTGTTGGGATTATCCTCTTCCTTGAGGGGCGTTGGGCCCCTTCTGTGCCGGGTGGGGTCCTCGGTCTGCCTGTCCGTCTGACGGGGAGTCTATCTGAAAACGTAGGGACCCTGCCATTCCTGAGCCGTCGCTCTTTGTTCCGGACGCCCGGTGTCTTGTCTCGCCTCATCCTTCCTCCCGGAGACGCCGCCCCCTTGTGTGGCGTAGGCACAATATCCACTATGTGGATCAGTGCCGAGTCTCCTCTGTAGCCAACTAATCCAAAGCTATCACATAGCGATCAGCTTTGATGGATTTGGCTATCGCTTAATATTTAGCTTAATATGTTCTGGTTATACCTACAAAGAATTGTGAAAATTAGTGTTGAAGGTTTACTAGTATTAACATGACATAGATGCAAAATAAGTTTTGTAAGAATGGTTTGTAGGAGAGTGAGTAGAGAAAGTCATGTGAATGCAACACAGTTTATAGCAAAAGTTTCATTTGCCTGCGTGTCTGTGAACAACATAAATCCAAAGCGAAAAGTCGGTTAAATACCAAACTTAATATTTAAGTTCATCTTTCAAAGATGTGACAAGGATTTTCAAGAAAATCTCCCTATCCTGAACATACCTTTACATGGAAAAATTTTCGAAATTTGTTATTTTATAAAAACTGGCTCTAATGATTTTGATTAAAATACTCTCTGTTTAAAATACTTTCATGACAAACGAAATATATATCTTGAACTTACTGAGAAGAGCCTCTCATTCTGAATGACTTCTATAATTGGTAAACTAAAAGATTGGACAAAGTTTTGCTACACAAGAAATGCAGATCCCGTTAAAGCACGCAGTTTGTTATACCTGTATTTTATGAGATTAACTATTTCCCAGATATTTTTTGCTATTGGTTTGAATACTTTTTGTAACTGAGAAGTCGCTATTCGTTTTGCTTTTGTCGCGGTCATACAACAGCATGGAATTTCAAAGCATCACGTAGTGACATGCATTTTGAAAATGTGACTATCACTTTATCTACGTATACTACAACGAAATGTTAAATGTGAACTTTTTCTTTTGGTGTTTAATTAAAGTCCTATAACGGTTAGGCCATTACGGACGGTGAATGAACGAAATGGCTAAAATCATGCTCAAATGTGCCCGAGGTCCCTAGAAATTAGAATCTAACATTCATCTTCTCAGGATAAGAGGAAACCCTGGGAAAAGCTTTACTCAGGTATTTCACTTTAACCGAGATTCGAACTAGGGAGCTCTTGAATGTGAGGCAGACTCCCACACTACAGAGATGGGCTAAACGTGATTTGCGAGTTTATCTGGATTGTAAGAAGTAAACAGAAAAATGAGATTTAGAAAAAAGGATTTGTGGAATGGTGAGAAGAAAAAGTTATGTGAATGAAACACGTTCTCGAGGTAATGCAAAGAGTGTAGAATGTCAAAAGACACCACATAAAAATCCGACTATCGTTTGAGCTATTCCATTCTTCTTATACTTACAACGAAGTTTGTAATGGCATTTTATCTCAATTAACAAGTAGAGTCTTTCACTCAAGTCGTGCGTAGGACAAGGTTGGAAAGAGAGAATCAGATTGAAAAATTCAATGCCATAGCCGAGATTTGAACTACGGATCTTCCAGCTTACTTCGGGAGATCCCTAGTTCGCTTCCCGGTGTCCGCCCAATCTGACCCACGGGTTTTTTTTCGAGAGTTTTCCCGGGTCGTCAGGCGAATGCTGATATGATTTTTTCTGAGCCCCCAAATATCGTTCTATTCTTCATTTCATTCATCCTTAACCCCGTTAGGTCTGTTTCAGGGTTGGAAGTGTTGGCGATGGTATTCCGGTGCGGCGTGGCAGAGAAAAAGGATGCTCTCTGTGGAACCTTATCCATCTCTCGGTCTTCGGCTAATTGCCGGGGTATCCGGACCGCTTCTTGGGGGACGTTGGACCCTCTGTGTGGGGGTGGGATCCCCGGTTTGCCTGCTCGACTGTCAGGGCGTCTCAATCTGGAAACTTTAGGAGCCTTGTCATTGCTGTGCCGTCACTCGTGGTTCCGGCTGCTCGATGTCTCTCACCTCATCCCTCCCTCCCGGGAGCACCCCTCTAGGGGCACAAGCACAATATCCTCAGTTCGGGGTCGAGTCCCCTCCGTTACACATCCCATTGCATTCAAGAGAAGCATTTTAAGAATTCAGAACGTGAATCGTAATACAAAGTCTTTTTGGGGGGGGGCATCTTCCGATTTGTAACTTGAAAGCAATTTCATTTTCAGAACAGAGTGCTTTCAAATGAACCAATTGCAACAAAAGCACATCAACCTCTCTGCATTAACACTTTCGGGTCACTATTTTGAACATTTAGCTTATATGTTATCCTAACCGAATTAAACAGCTATATAGAAACTGCATATTTTGCGCTAAACGTTCTTTCCTCTTATCTATTAACATTTTCTCCTTTTGGATATAATGCCTACATAGGTGTGTTTACTCTACGTCCACTATACGACTGGCACGATTTTTCTTCCTTTCTCTTGTGAGTGTGTGTTTGTAAGGGGAATTATGTTTCAAATAAAACGATCTTTATTCGTTTTTCAGAACAAACGCAAAATATATCTCATTTTGAAGAAAATTTAATGTTGCACTTAATTGTGTCCATACTGCTTCAACACTTTGACATTAATATTACATTTGCTTCCATATTTTTAAAACATTACTTGAATATTATCAGAAATGAATGTACCAACTGTATGGAACTACACACTTAGCGCTAAACATTGTGGTCAATATCTATGGCAATTAAAAAGCAAAACGAACTTATATTCAAGGTAATAATTACCCTCGGCTTCTGAGCATGCGTAGAACGTTCTATTGGTGATAATTATGAAACTATTATTATTGTTTATTACTAGCAACAAACGTTAAAAACAAGATATACATTATGTGAACCTTGTTTCACAAGAAAATTACTGAATTTTAAACTTCTGTAGCACCCGCATAAAGAGTGCAATATTTGATTTTTAAACATTTTATGCAAAGAAAATGTTAATTTATTTCGCTTAAATAGATATAGTAATGAGAAAAGTATTTAGCTTCGTCTTGTTTCCTCTCAGAGTCAGGTCGCTGAATTATACCAGCATACAAGGAAGTAAATGTGACCTTTTAGACGATACCGGCACTTACGTTGGCTGTAGCCAGGCATGACTAGTCGATAAGACATTTCTTCCCCCTCTTCCTCTCCACCCCTTGGTCCATCGGAAAACATTTGAAGCCCGCTGTACACGTGAGCAGTTATCTTAATTATTGAAGGAAGACATCCAAAAATGCACATGTCTATTGTATTTAATATTCTAAAAGACCTTGGGACGTGCACAATAATGGTGGAAACCGGAATAATGTACGACTTACCGTTCAAGATCTACAGGACATTTTCCACAGCGGTAACGCACTGTGATGACATCATACAGCCAGCCAGCATTCTTGAAGTAAATACCTCCTGTCGGAGCAGCCGATTAGTCAAAGCGTTAAGTATCAACAAGAATGTGTAGTCACTGTAGTGCCTTGAATATCCATGCTTCAAAATTTCACTTCTTTGAACTCGTCTGATTATTTATGTATTTTATTTTTTTTTTGTCACCATTTTCTCACAAAGGTTATCCAAACCGAGAGAACTACCGGCCTTCCAGTTCCTGCTTATTAGGTTTAATTTAATGGAGTGAGCCAATATTACAAGGAAATTGACTATGGTCAGTAACCCCAGGTACAACCTACTCGTATTGAAGCTTGTGTTCATTTACTTCACTCAGTATGTGTATTACAAGGTTTTGTCTCCACTCATAGGTTTTATCTCGTACTTGTTTTTATATATCTTCTCAGCCGATTTACAATATTCCACGCAACTGCCCACTGCTTTTTTCCCTTGGTGAGAATTATGATCTAGACCAGATAAAACTGATCTGACAAACATACCTAGAAGCGTGTTCTTCAAGCGCTCATTGTGATAGAATTTAAGACTCACTGTATAATGAAAATGATTGATATCCATACGGTTACTTAAATGTCTTCCATTGTTTATGATACTACACAAGTCGTTGTATGCATTGAAATTCTTACATAGCCAGTTTGTGTTTTTAACTTTTGCTTCACTTAACACCGGAGCACATGAATGAAATTTTCGAAACTTACCCAGTTACGGACATTAGTAATGTGATTTAGAATTGACGTGAAATTTTCCTTAGGAGTACACAGTCACTTTCACAACTAAAGATGCCCAACACAGATGATAATAAATCATTCATGAAGGACCGATGAGTTTGGAATCTTATTAAACATTTTCATAAGGCATTTAGCAAGATGTCATACATCAAATTCATGGTGTTTATCTGGATATTTCTTTTTCATTGAATTTCTTATTCTTCATTATTCATATTTTTATAACATACGACTCATTAAATTTACTTTCTCTGAAATGAAGTCCACGTACTCTTGCATTTTTGGTTGGCACAAAGTTTGTGCGTTTCATAGCAGCAACGCTCTTATACACACGTCGATTATTTCCACCAGAGAATGAGTAATAACCAACGTTTTTCCTTTTTACGCCGGAATTATTTACACTACCATAAGCATTGCACGTAGGCATTCTTGATCTTACACCCCACAGAACACAGTCAAAGGAAAACTGTCCTACAATCACAAAATAACAACATGAATTAAATGCAACGCAAGGCTAACTAATGCAAATGACATTCAGTAGTGTGGCTTTATCCCAGCGTTGTTACGTCACCGCGAGGCGAGCACTAAACATTCAAGTGCCTCCAGAATGAAAACTAAAGGTCGTAGAACGACACGGTTTTCAACAATGTGCTCAAAATTGTTTATATTTTATTTTTAGAAGTCTTAAAAATTTAGTTCAGTCCTCCTTTGAGTTGTGGAAAGAGAGGGTTATAAGAATATATGTTAAGAAATCTGATGTTGGTGTTTATGAAAGGAAATCAATTAGCCTTTCATGAACTATTTGAATGGGGCATAACGTTCAATATTAATCTTATTTGTCAACGCCACGGTTGGCTGAGGTCGTTAAAAGCAGGAACTTGTGAATGGGAGATCTGTGGCTCAAATGCCGCTAGGATTTTTTCCCTGGCTGAGGTATTTCTTTCCAGGTTTTCGTCAGTCCTCATAACTGGCAAATGATGGAGTTAACTAAAACTTAGCCCTGGAACGTTACCTT
Organism: Deroplatys truncata; assembly: GCA_030765065.1. Lineage (NCBI taxonomy): Eukaryota > Metazoa > Arthropoda > Insecta > Mantodea > Mantidae > Deroplatys > Deroplatys truncata. The sequence goes on from CM060990.1 coordinate 379,865,821, forward strand.
CCCAAATTTCTTTTCCCATCTTTAGTTTCATGTATTATCAGAGTCCACTGCTTGTGGTGCCGTATGCAGTAAGAAGGGTGTTAAATACTACTAAAATCTTATTCGTCAGTTATGAAAAAATATTGGGAAATGTACACTGGTGTGCAAAACCTAAGGACGAGATGGGTAAAGTAACATAACAAATGAACTACTTGGTGGAAGTAGATGAAGGTGCGGGAGCATGTTGCCAGAGGTCTCTCACACATATACAGAAAGCTGGACGTCACATGGCGTGAGTGTAGCGAGCCTATTGTGCCAAGTGGGTCTGGTCCCGCAACACGCGGCAGTTGACGAAACAAGACAAGACGGTGGGTGGCAATTAGCGAGCTGTTACGGTGCACTATAGTGTTGTTCTTCATTGCAATATAGCCCGTAGGCATCATTTGGATGACTTCACACGGGGAAGAATCATCGGGAAACTGGAAGAAGGGCGAAGTGTGACGAGTGTTGCTGAGGAGTTTGGAATTGCTCACAGCATTGTTTTACGTGCATGGGGAACCTTCCAAACTACAGGCACTGCTGTCCCAAGGAGAGGTGGTGGTCGACCACGCTCAACTACAGCGGCAGATGACCGCTACATTGTGCAACAGGCAAGAAGGGATACACGCCAATCAGCGGGTGCAATTGCAACCAAATTTAACAGGACAGCTAGGCACACAATCTCACGATTCACAGTGGCACGGCGACTACACAGAGGTGGTCTCTTTGCCCGACGGCCAGTAAGTTGTATTTCATTGACATCCGCACATCGGCGTCACCGTTTGCGATGGTCCCAAGAGCATCAAAATTGGACCGAGGAATGGGGTCGCGTGCTCTTCTCGGATGAGAGCAAATTTAGTATAAGTAGTGATTCTTGACGTACCCTCATCTGGCGAGAGGTGGGAACACGTAATGAACCCAGGAACATCCTTGAACATAATAGTTTTGGTGGTCCGGGTGTTATGGTTTGGGGAGGCATAATGTTGCATGGGCGCACCGACCTCCAAATCTTTGAACACGGTACGCTCACTGGTCAACGTTATTGTGACACTGTACTCCTTCCCAATGTGCGTATTTTTATGGATGACAATGCGGACCGCATCGAACAGCGCAGGTGGAGGATCTCTAGGAACGAGAGGATATTCGGCGAATGGACTGGCCTGCCCGTTCCTCCGATTTAAATCCCATCGAACACGCGAGGGATGCTTTGGGGAGACCCATTGCATAACATCCACATGCACCAACGACCATCCAACTGAGCTGGTGGAGGAATAGAACGCTGTACCGCAAGAACTGCTTACCAACCTTGTGGCCAGCATGGGAGCACGGTGCCGAGCATGCATTGCTGTCCGTGGTGATCATACATCCTTTTAAGCACCATGTATCTGTTTCTGAAAATCTAGAGAGCGATCATATGTCGTATTGACTTTAGTGTAGCTTATGGTCTATGAATAAAAGTGGCATTTCTGTTCGTCTCGTTGCATATTTCGTTTAGTTGACTACTGTAGCATACCGTAGCAGTTCCCTCTATGTATTATTCAAGTTTCATCGAGCTATGTTACTTGGCAGTGTCACAGCATGCGAAGATTACTTTCGTCCTTAGGTTTTGCACACCAGTGTATTTCCAACCGTGCATAAAGAAATTATGAGAAATTGTGAATAAATGTAAAACAGTTCAAAGTAGTGAAGGAAGCGATTATTTGGGCTGAGATTAATTAGAAATTGAGTTTGAGAAGCACATGACAAGAAGGCGGTAGAGGAAAAATAATTCTGATAGGGTTGAGGATATGGTGTCAGATATATCTGAGTTGGCTGGTAAGTTTGTATGGAACAATGAGAGAATCGAAAATGTTACATAGAATAGAAATATGAGGATTACTGGAGATAGTTACCAAATTCAACATAATATATGACGTTTTGAAAAGAGTTAGGCTGTATCAAAAGTATTGCCAAGAGCAGGAGTAGAAAATGAATTGAGTAGAACATTTTGAATAATTCTGAAGTTGTAAAATGAAACATTGTTAAAACATCAGTAAACTGAGGCACACCTTTTCAAGAAAATATATTTGCCTATATTATTGTGGGTATTGTACAGTACAATTGTTGTACATTTGTGTCATTAAGGAAAGAGGTCAGCGCTCCAAAGTAACTAAATATCAATACATAAAAACTTGTTTTTCTTATTAATAGTAATCATAGCTTTGTTGTATCTTTGCAGCAATCTGCACCACTTCCAATTTGCTGGGAGTGCTTGGGTACAGAAGCAAAAAACCGACTAGGCAGAGCTGAACCACTCACCTCATGTGCAGAATGTGGAAGTTCAGTTCATTTGTCATGTGTGGGAGGTGGTAGAGGAGCAGAACTTGCCACTCTTCTTACGAAAGGTGGAAAGTGGTTTTGTGAGGAATGCCGTACTTGCGCTGGTTGCAATGAGATGGCAGACCAGGTATGTACTTATTTCAAACTTAGCTTGGTTTAACAGCATAGTTGATTGCTTCATAAGTAAACTTAATTGAGTGATATAGCTTGTGACAAGTCGAAAAGCTCGTGAAATTCCAGGTCATCAAATCTCTTTTAAATTGTATGTATGCAATGTAAAGCAAAAGTAAAAATTTACTAAAATAATGGTTGCGACCCCTTAAATAATTGCTTTTATCTTTCGTTCAAATTCTCATATAAACTCCATATTGGACTCATTTAAACTTATGCAGTTACTTTAAACATATACTAGATTGAATGTCATTCAACAGTTTAGTTATTTATCGCAGAAATTATGAATTCTATTTTGTATTACACACAGACTAGACTATTAGTAGACTGAAGTCTATCCCAAAAGTATGTTTTAAATACACGCATATTCTCTATTTATTAGCGTGTACATGTGCGAACTTTCAGAAAGCCATTCTTTCAAATATATTGATAAGAAAAATATTTTTTCAGCCGGAACGCTCCTCATGAGGAGATAGCGCAGTGGCTTCTACCTGGAGTGAGAGTGCAGAGGGGGGGACTCGGCAGGTGTTACTAGTTACCCAAGGTTGTTCGTCTGAATCACTTCAGATTTAAAATACAAACAAACCGTATTGTGGTAAACCAGATTAGGCATTTCCTTCCAAGGCGGACCAGTCCAGAATATTTAGTTTGTGTAGAGAGAGCCCACAGTCCGTCTTCGCTTGTGAGTTTAATCTGCTAAATTTAGTTGTAGGTATTCATTAAATATAGTAAATATTTAATATGAGTTGTGCCGGTACAACTCTAAAACAGTATTACTGTTGCTTTAAACCATTCAAATTAGCAAAAACATGTTCGACATGAAAGTAATAAAGTTTATTTGGCGTCTTTATCTTAATTAGTTTTGGGGTTATTAGCAGATGAATTTGTAATCACTTCTATGATTCAACCCAGGCATCCCGGCTAGCTTGGAACAATTTGTAAATGGCGCGTCGCACACCAAGGTTATAATTAGTTTTTATTGCATCGTTTTAACTCTTTTCATTCAGGGTGTGTGCGTGTGTGTGCATGTATGTGCATTTGCATGTAAGTATATGTATAAGTACATGCACTGGTGAATGTATGTGCGTGCGTGAGTGTGTATGTGTGTGTTCATGTGTGTATGTGCATGTGCAAGTGTATGCGTGCGTGTGTGTGCGCGCGTGGCTGTGCGAGTAAGTGCGCTTGTGTATGTGTGTTTATGTCTGTATACATATGGGGTGTGTGAGTGCGTGTGTGTATGTGCAAGTGCACTGGTATATGTGCGTGTGTAATGGCTATGTGCATGAGTGTATATGTATGTGTAACGGTTCTGTGCATGTATATATATATATATAAGTAAATAAATGTATATAAATGTATGCATGTCAAGAAGAACGAAAGAGATAAAAAGAAAATAAAGAATTGTGTCTAAGCACAAGGATACCAACGTATACTCCAGGGTTTAATATAAATCATTATATTTGTTAAATGCATTTTTGATATCGATGTTTGAAAGAGTCTATAGAAGCGTAAAAAGAGCTTGTATAACTATGTTCGGGTATACCCGTAGGACTTCATGAAGACACTACTGCGCTCGGAGAGAACTGGCCTCGGGGCAAAGCCAACGCTATGATGTCCAGCTCGAGCGGTGGTAGAATTTTTTATGATCTAGCAGATAAACTGACCTCTGTCTTTCCCACAGTCAAACAAAGACACGGTCAGTTATAAGGACGCCAAGAAATCCTTTTGTTATCGCTACGCCTGACGGCCTTTTTGTTATATTCACGTAACATGCACGTGTCCGAGACAATAGAATGGATGACAATAACGTCTGCTCCCCTTGTCATTCAAGCTTTTGTTAGGAGGGTCCAACCAGTCCTTCTGTTATACGGTTGTGGAAGCGGGATGCTACACGGGTGGTCTTTCTAAAGAAGCCTTGCTCTGGACAATAGAAAGGGATACAATAGCATCCGTCCCTTTGTTAGCAGGCTCCTCTTTTGTTATAAACATAATTTATCTTGGTCTTTGTTCATTTCGACAGGTGAAGTGCAAGCTTTGTTCTTTTGCACGTGTTGGTCAAACAATGCGACTGCGAGGTTCCAGGTGGCATTTCTAAAAGTACACGCTCAGGGAATTCAATAGAACTGTGAAATAGAGTCTGATCTTTTGTTCACAATACTCCATACTCTATTGTTCATGTTGACAGGTGATGGATAACCTTTTGTTCCTTTGCACGTGGTCGTTAAACAATTCGACTGGGAGGTGGTTGTTTCAGTGTAGAAGTGTACACGTGTGCGGATATTGGGTGGGTAGAATAACGTCTCCGCTTTTGTTACAGAAGATACTTTATTATTCTATTGTTCATTTTGACAGGTGATTGACAACCTTAATTGCCTACCTGTCAAGCTTTCCATTATACTCAAGAAGATTTCTGATCCTCAGCTGCAAGCAGAACGCATCTGGAGGTGGGGTAGGGATTGGGGGAAGACCTCTTTAGCATATGAATACACATTCCTGCATATTAGGTGCACTGGAATCCCTAAATATATACTACTGGCTCTTAGGGGGTTTTTCCTCTAAAGACCCCTTCTTTGAATACCGTACAAATGATCTATACTTGGGTCTTTTTTGTTGTTAAAGTTCCTGACTAATACGTTTCTTTGTATTACAGGTTCTTTAACGGGGATCCCTAACATCTATCAACGTTCTCCCTACCTCTCGCATATAAAGTATACTCTACTCGAGCTCTTATTAGCCCAGCTTTTTTCCTCGTATTCCCCTACCTCTCCCGTGTAAGCCTGTATTCCCCTCCTTCAACCCCTGTCTAGCATAGCATCAGCCTCGTATTCCCTATCTCTCCCATATAAAGGCATTTTCCTCCGCATCTACCTCGTTTTCCCTATCCTTTCCCATATAAACGCAACAAATTGTGCCAGAATTCCTCTGTAGTATCTACTTATGTACGTATGTACGACACACGAAAAATTAAACATTGAAAAGCACTACACTTATATTCACTTATTAATATGGACCCCCACCAGAGCGCGTGTGGTCGGTTAGCTCCGGTGTGGGTGCGTAGTAAGCAGAGGCGAGTTGGTCTAAAAGACCTTTACTCTACGATGTTTACGGTGCTCGGGCTCGCCGCTATCCATGCTGCATATCAGCGTATTTGTGTGATGTCTGATTCGTCTCCACGTCGGTGTAGCTCTATGGGCAATTACCCCCTCCAGAGTTGGAATTTTAATTTCAGTTCTTATCGTGAGGTTGGATATAAAAAGTGGTAGGCGTAGAATTTTCCGAAGTGAGATGCTATGTAATGTATTTATTTTGAACATTATTCATTTGGAGGCGTTGACCCAGACCACACACTCGTATAGGACCACCGACAAGATGGACTTATATAACATAAGCTTAGTTTTAAGTTTTACTTGCTTGCTGTGGAAGATGGGGGCGCAGAACTTAAAACGCTGGCGCCCTTTGTTGGCAATATATTGTAGATGGATGTTCCACAGTAACGTCCTATCCATAGTGACGCCTAAGTATTTGACATGCTGAAGACAGTGCAACCTTTATCCTTCGGCCGTTTGGTTCGTAGCCGGAAGGCGCAGCCGTTTTGAAAAATGCACCAGCTGGCATTTTGTAGGGTTTACTTTAGTTTTCCAGTCGTGTTGACACGAAAGGAAACGGTCAGTACACCCCTGCATTTCAAGTAGGCCGAGAAGTACATTTTTGCTGTGATTGTAGATTGCAATGTTGTCGGCATACATAGCGACCTTGCGCGTGGTGTCCACAGGAAAGTGTTGGAGAAAGGTATATAAACGAAAGGCGAGAGGATGGCATCTTGAGGTACGCCAGCTTGCATGGGCCGCTCAGTTGAACGATCCAGCTGGAAGTTGAAGAACGGCCCACCTGGACGTAGAAGTGTCTGTTTTCCAGGACACTTTGCAACAAGTACATGAAATTTTGAAGGCCGGGAAAACGGTGATTCAGCTTATAAATTAGTCCAGCATGCCAACACCGGTTGACTGCAGCTTCTACGTCCAAAAATAGTGTCAACATGAAGCTCCATTGTTAAATTGTTCGGTAATGTCGTCTGTTTGTCTAAATAATTGTAATTCTGTTGAATGCCGTTTACGAAAGTCAAACTTTGATTTTGAAGGTTCATTGATTCCCGAAACTTGTTTTTGCATTCCAAATAAAATGAGTTTCTTGAACAATTTTCCAACAGTGGACAAGATACTAATTGGGCGACAATTTTGAGATTGCCTGGTGTTCTTCCCTTGTTTCGGGGCATGATGTCGTCGGTTATTTTCCAAATTGGTGGGAGGTGATTGCACGTAAACATGCGTTGAAAATCTTTGTAAGCTGCACCAGGCTTATCTCGGAAGGCGTTTTAGGTCCTCATTAGTCACCCTGTCTTGGCCGGTGGCTTTTCTATTACGAAGTTTTCCTAGGTGTGATTGGTTTTAGCTGTTGCTCTCGTTTCTGTGCCGTACAAATTTTAACCCATTCTTGAACTTCTCGCTCTATGGCAGGGTTTGCAGTTGGGTTTTCTGTAAACCTGTTTTGCAGGCAACCGGCGAACACGTCGGCTTTCTCCGCGGGGGAGTAGTGCAGGCCGCGTGGAGTATGGAGCGTCTCAATTTCGGTGTTGACGCTAGCCGAAGCTTTGAATGCCCTTAACAGTTTCCACAAAGAATTGCCCTAATGTGTGGCACGCAACATTATTTTCTCCCACTTCAATTATGTTTGCCCCGATTTGATGCCGAATTTTTCTGCATAGCCAATGAGCAGCAATTTTGTATTCGGGCTGACATGTTTGCTTCCAAAGTTTCGTCAGGCGCCTCCGGCGATCAGTGAGCCGCTCCACCTCTGGGAACCTGCAATAACTGGGCGGACTTGTATATGTGGTGGCACTTCTTTTTGCCGTAAGCAGCGAGGCAGTGATGTCATTGGCGGCATCAATGTCAGTCGCGCTGTAGTGTGACGCCTGGGCCGTGCCATCCTGAGAATTTCAAGCGTAAACCTACTACAATCTGTTGAATACAGTTTCCTGAGTCCAGCAAAACCGGAAGCAATCGCTCCACATATTTCAAAATGCACAGGAAGGTGACCAGAATCCAAGCTGTGATACACGATTAGGTTTTATCCAATGGCCGTATGTTTTGTAAGAACGATGTCAAAAACCTCGGAGTGAAATAACCTCGCTTTATGCCAAAAGGGGGCCATGTACCTCTAAGTCGTCATTGTTGGTTATAAATTCGACCAGGGAATCTCCTTCCGCGTTTGCCTGACGTGAATTTCACATGGGGTGCCGGGCATTAAAATTTCCTACAGTTATAACATGTTCCTTAATAGCGAGGATTTTCTTGAGGTCACGTATGTAATAAGATGAACGAGGGGTCTATAAAGCGCCAATATCATAACCGGTTTACCATTGACTTGAGTTTTAATTTCTGTACATTCCAGGGCTTCCAAAGCCGGAAGCGTAACAGAAGCGTAAGCAACGTGTTATTTCAGCAAAATGCTGTCCCTCCCCCTAGTCTGCCAATTCTGTCGTTCCGAAATATGTGGTATCCCTTGAGCTTAATATCCTGTACTGGTTTTATTTTGAGTTAGCAAATAAATGCGATATAAATTTTATTACGCCTCAGGTAATTTTCAAGTTGGTGCTGCTGGCTGTGGACGCCATCGGCGTTCCACAGAAGCGAGCGAGTTAAAGTTTTACTTCCCCATCAAGTAGGCATTTACTCCAATAAAGCAGTAAGCAAATTCATGACAGCTTGCAATTTCTCCCTGGTTCTTGTAAAGGTGGTGAGGGAAGGTTGCACTTTAGCAATTTTTTCCGGTAAGTTCAATGCTTTAAAGAAGTTGAAAATGTCTTTTAGTCCTCCCATGTCACCAGCGGGACCTAGGGAGGGGGCGCTGTTGGTGGTACGGTGTCAATCAATGGCGGCAGGTTTAGGAGGCGTTACACCAGTGGCGGCGTCTGTGTAGGATAGTCCCTCCTGTCGTAAAGCCGGTAAAGGATGGAGTTCGGAGTCGCTGCTGAAGCACCTGGGAGTGCCCTGGTTTGAGTTGGCAGCGGCGTCTTTCGTTTTGGAATAATTCACAGCCCCGGTAGCTAGCAAAATGTGACGGCGGGGTGTGGTGTACTTTTTCCTCATCAGGACAGTCATCGAGGCTGTGAGTTTTGCTGCAGAGGACGCACCGTGTTGTCATGTTACAGAAGCGATACATGTGGCCAAACTGCTGACAGTTAAAGCACTGCGTGATATTTTGTTTTGTTTTCAGGACCTCCACAGTGACCATCATGTGGCACACTGCTTTATTCCTGGTTGGTGGTGGTCCTATCTAGAGTCACTTGGAAGTTTGGCAGGGCGAACCTGGACTCCCGTGAAGCCACGCAACTTGAGGTCGTTCTTGATTTAGTCAGTCTCCATATCGGTGGGCAGGCGCTTTAACATGAAGCGGAGGACTGGTCACCACTCGGCGTGAAGCTGTAATATTTATTTCCAGTTATTTTCAGAATATCTATGACTGCGCAGCGTCGGCCATGTTATCGGGAAACAGCTGTTCACAGTCGCGTGTCACCTGTATTTTGAATGTGTTGGGCGGCAGTTTTGTGCTTAGGACAACAAGTAGTTTGGTAGCCTTTTTTAGGTCGTGGATAATAATTCTGGAAGGTCGTTTGGGGTTGGTTGTTGACTGGAGCTGGAGGCCGTTGAGGGAATTGTGGTGGAGGAAGTGGTGGGGATAGCCTTTAATGCCGGTTTGTTGTTTATGTTGCGTGGATTTGTTTGGTTAGTTTGCTGGGTTTTTGTTTGATTTGGTTTCGGATGGTCTTTGCTTTTTAGGCTTCGCTCCGGTGAATTTTTTGGAAGTCACCGCCTCCGCTGTCTCCTCTGCTGTCTCTTCCCCCTCACCGTCGACCCCGGGGTCTTCGTTGATAGCCACTACCGCGAAGGGATTGATGGCGGTTGTTGCAGTTTCTGTGTAAGCTTTCTGCTTCTTGTCTTGTAGTTTGGTACTCTTGTTATCAGTTTCGCTGTTGGAGGACTGACCGCTGCTACGGCGATGTCTGCGTTTACGCTGTGAGGGACGCCATTCATCTGTTAAGAGCATTAGCTCGCGCTTATTTTTAGCTTGCTGCGCATAACATTCGCACATTTCGTAGGCATACTTCCTGAAGTTTTTGGAGCCTGGCGGGAGGAGTTGGAGTTCATTTAATTTATTGATTTTCTGTTTAGTAGTGTCCAGTTTTTTTAACTGTTGAAACTTTTAGTTTCACTTCGCGTCTGACATTTCCAAGTCGAATGTGGAGCTGTTCGTGTGGCCAGACAATTGTTGCCCAAAAACATCCTCCGAGTTCGGTTCGTTGCCGCTACATGCCGCTCCTCTCTGCCTCCTGCAAAGCGTAAGCCATGTCGGGAGAAATGGCGCCAGGTATGCTGTGTGGCAGGAGTGTGGCGTGGGGTCCGCCATTTGCGTGCAACAACGGTACACGGCTTGGTTTTTAGCTGTTTCACAGCTTTTGTTTTTAAAGAATAATGCACCGGACTGCACGTTTCTTATATGTAACATGAACACGATTTACGGAAAATAATGACCTGATTTTTCCAGTTTGTCTTCAGGTTACATTAAACAAAGAATATATACAAGGTATCTTATCTACATCTCGGATGGTTGTTTAGTACCGTATCGATAAAGCCTTCCAGATTTTTGCGGATTTCCGCACGTTTTTTGAATTTGTTTCGCAGCGTTGCAGGACGCGGGTGTATGCTATCTCGACTCACTCGGCAGTCATAATCAACTTTAGATCAGAATAGTTAAGTGAATGGTCGACACTGCCTTCTTTTCACCCCTGGTACACTAGACATGGTGTTCTTAAAATAGTAATAACATAAATTTAGCAAAGGAACAACAGAACATGATTATTGTATTCACATTAATGCACACATAGGGCAGTTAAATTATATTGGAACCCACTCGCGGCCTCTGTCCTGCGCGAGACAGCCGGCAGAGGCGGACTAAAATCCTGACCTTATAATAGATGTTGGAAATTGACCTTCTGCTCTCAAACAGGCAGCATATCTCGTGTAAATATTCTCGCTCACTCTCCGAAGCTCAGCAGCAGGAATTCTTGTGATTGGTGCCGCTTTGGAGTGTTCCTGTATACCTGTAAGCTATGCTTGTGACCCGAATTTGACTTGCATAAACACAAACTAAGATGGAAGGAAAGAAGAAATATTTCTATGTGCTGCATTGTCTTAAGTTCTGATTTGTTTGTAGTAGATTCATAGATTTTGGTCACCGGAGTAGGTAAATGTAATGGCTGAGAGTGAGTCACCAAGCCAGGCTATTGCATAAATGTGATTTAGTGCATCAGCTAAATCAGCTTCATTTACAACTCAGTTAACGCTGCATGTTACACAAGTACCTTTTCTCTTTCCTCCATTGTTTTACCTTTTTGCATTTAGACACATGAATTTATGGATTGCTGCATGCAGTGCAACCCTTTGGGGACAGTTGCAGGCAGTAACGTGAAGAAGTCTCGACTCCTTTCATTCCTTATATAGTGTACGGTTAAATGCAACAACTTCCAATAAGGCAAAACTTGAAAAATTAAAAGTATCGAAGGTTTATCTATAGACATACTTTGACACCATTGAGTATCGAGAGTACTGAGGTATCGACAGTAGCAAGGTGCCATCCCTATTAGGCAGGCTTGATGAACTATGGAAATGAACAAATTTTGTTTAGCTATTGGATGACTTTTGCATGATTTTAAATTACGTATTCTTGGAGTTCCACAAATACTTCTGTATTTAAAGAAGTATTCTCTACAGTAAACCATTACAGAGCTATAATAAAATTCTGTAAGTTCTGCTCCTTGATGACAGGAATGGTGTAGGTCTTTATATCAGCTGTTTACATACAAAGAAAAGCATTGAAAAATCAAGGAAGGAAATGTCAACCAAGATACCTACCTGCTCTCCAAAGCAAAAATTAGATAACTACCTGAGCTAAATTAGTTCTGTGCAATCAAATACATGCAATCATAGAGAGTTAGTGCAAAGCAGTTGGAATTTCAAGAAAATAAAGGTGGCAGCTTTCATGGGGACTAATGCAATAGCTTTAACATCATTGAAAGTGCACAGAAAATAGATTACATCTTGGCTTAGCTATTGTAGACTGTAATTTGATCATGAAATAAATCGGTTAGAAAATATTAGTTTTCTTACACTTTTCGCATGCAAGTTGAACAGCATTGTGCTTTAACTTGTAATAAGCCATAGCCCAGATAAGTATCAAGGAAGTGTGTATATGATTCTTTTTGTAATAACTACGAGGGTTGGGGCAAAAGTCATGGCAACTATTGTTTTACTTGTAGATATGTGAACGGATCACAAACGTATATGTGTCGTGTGGAAGTTCTTCAGACATAGTGTGTATGCAGAACAACAGATGCAACAGATGGCTCTGTGATAGCTGGTAGTAGGACAGCGAGGGCTGTGAAATCAGTCAGTTGGTGAGTGTCGTGCGAGATGGAAGTTACCCGTGTTGAGCAGCGCGCTTACATCAAAATAGCCGTTCTCCGAGGGAGAAATGCGATGGAATGTCACTGAATTAGTGGAAGCCCTTGGGAATAATGCCCTACCATACCGTACAGTAGTACGGTGGGTAGGAAAGTTTCAGCAAGGACGTGTGTCAACCAGTGATGAGCAACGTTCGGGACGACCTGTCAGTGTGCAGACCGACGTGGCACGTGCCGTCATCGAGCAGCTCTTGGATGAAGACAGACGATGGACGCTACTGGAGTTAGAGATGGCAAGTGGTATCGAGAAACGCACCGTCCACAGGATATTGCGTAATGAGCTGCAACTACGCATCGCGGTGGATACCGCATGCACTGACGGAAGTTCAAAGGTGGGTGCGCTATGCATATGCTCCGACCACCTTGCACGCTGGCAACAGGTCGGCGATCAATTCTTGTCACGAATAATCGCCATCGATGAATTTTGGACCAGGGCATACGAACCAGAACTGAAACGTCAGTCCGCGGAGTGGCGACATGCTGGATCACAAAGGAGGCAGGTTACGTCAGAATCCTTCCCCAGTCAAATTGATGGTTATCGTCGCGTATGACGTCAGGGGTGTCATTGTTTGCCACTTTGTTCCACATGGCAGAACAGTGACCGCACAGTACTACAGGGATTTCCTGGTGTAACAGTTATGACGTGGCGTTCGGGAGAAACGTCCGGATCTTGTGGACAGTGCAATAATCCTGCACGACAATGCAAAACCATATAAAGCAGAGTGTGTTGGGCAGCTACTGCGACGTTGGGGATGGGAAGAATTGGAGCACCCACCGTACTCTCCCCTTATTTCGCTCTGTGACTTTGATCTCATTCGAAAGATTAAGGAACCACTATGTGATAGGTGGTTTGCAACACGAGAGGACATTGCTAATGCTGTGCGTGAACAGGTGACCCGATTCACACATGGTGTGGCAAATGCTGAGGCAGATAGTATTCAGCGCCTCCCACATCGTTGGCAGTGTTTGGTGACAGTAGCAGGGGACTGCTTTGATGGTCTTTAGGCCCAGGTTTGTTGTGTCAACTGTATGTGTACTGTGTTGTCATTCTTTGGCACCATGAAGGCCATGTTGCCCTGTTACTACCGTAATAAATTAGTGTGTTACGATATTTCAGTGCTATTCGTTGTCCACACATGTAGCTATCACCTTGTCCTTTCGTCTGTATATGTCGCATTTTCTAACCGGACTGGCATCTTCAAGAAAATAAATAGTTTCCATGACTTTTGCCCCAACCCTCATATTTCTAACTGAACTGAAACATGCTAACACAGTAATCAAAGCAACTTCATGGGTGGTATAAATAAAAGCAAGCATTAGCTCATTTCTCAAATTCCAAGCATTTGCTTGGTTTCGTATAAATAAAACTTTTCTGCTCAACCTCCTCACAAGCAAAAGCTTGCTGACCTTGATCGCTGAGCTATTGCTCGCGATATGGTATAAATAAAAATAAGTCCTGCTCGCCTTTAGTAAGCTTTTGCTTGCTATTTCTTGAGGTACGTCCGTAGGTGCCTCAGCTTGCTCAACTGCATTTAAATGGGTGGTATAAATAAAAGCAAGCATTAGCTCATTTCTCACTAATTCCAAGCATTTGCTCGGTTTCGTATAAATAAAACTTTTCTGCTCAACCTCCTCGTGAGCAAAAGCTTGCTGAACTTGATCGCTGAACTATTGCTTGCGATATGGTATAAATAAAAACAAATCCTGCTCGCCTTTAGTAAGCTTTTGTTTGCTATTTCTTGAGGTACCTCCGTAGGTACCTCAGCTTGCTCAACTGCATTTTAGTACATTGGTGGAGTTCATAATCATGGTTCCAGAGAGGAAAATAAAAATCTCACGACTTTCTCTATCACTCTTTTTACAAAAAGTGAGTCAGCTTTTTAAAGAGTGCCTGGCTATATGAGGGCTTTGAAATTCGATGCTCTTTGCATGATGACCACGAGAAAATATCGAATACCGACTTTCCATTTGAGAGAATTATAAGTAGTTATTTGAAAGTTTAAACCAATAACAAGGAATATCCCAGGAATGATTATGTTAAAAAAAAAGTAAAAAAGAAATGCTTTGACATAAATTGTTTGCTTAACGAGAACAATTTTCTTTTTGTAGATAGATTTGCCTATCTTATGGTTTACCAATTGTGCAAAAGTTACTGAGAAATAAGAGGACTTTGGAGGATATTCCCAGGAAATGCAATAAATGCATTTGAAATGAAAACATTTTAAACATGTCGTGTTTAATCAAAATCGTTAAGAGTCATTTTTGAGAAAATAAAGCTTTGGGAAAAAGTGTCCATGTTAAGGGCAGTTTGAGGGGGGGGGGGGCTTTCTTGAAAATCTTCCTTACGCCTGTTTGGAAGGTGCTGAACTTAAATACCAAACTTGTTATTTAACGACTTTTCCTTTCTGAGTTTGCTGTTCAGACACAGATGCGTAGGAGGACTCTTGTAGTAGAATCTCTTACAGTTTAGCGTTACATAAAACTCATTCAAAATGAAGAGCACTACACTGGCTATTCCCAGAAAATTCCTCAGAACGTATATCTCGGTATCGAATTTTCGCGTAGAATGCAATACTTCCTCTACTTGCTATACGTAAGTAATAGTGAAATAAAAATTTGTTTCAAGAACGCAAGGACTCGGATGTGTGCTGATATAAACAGTTATTTAAAAGACAAAATGTAAAAGGTTGCGCAACTTCCAGAGGCAAATGAAACATGAGGTGGACCTTCTAACAATGCTGAAAAGATCCTGGCGTGTTTTCATCTGGGTACTATAATGCTAAACAGAATGTGGGTGAGCTCATAGCGAGCCGCTCTTATTACCGGAAGACAGACTGGTAATATAATCAAAGCGATATACAAATAAACACTTACATAGAGCAGAATGTTCGCACAAATCAAAACCGGATTAGAACTAAAGAATTTCAATTAAAACCAAACTTAAATTTAACTTTCAAATGAAACTCTTTAATCCAGTTTAACTTTAATTCATGATAAGATCTTATAAACTCTACGAATTACGTAGTGACATTTTACATAGATGCAGAGGATATCAATATAAAGGTGCAAAAACAGAATTAAAAATAATCTACTTTCAATATATCAGTTGGTGACATGTTTGTAATACTATCAAATAAGGAAATGAGGGATTTTCTTTAGAAAAGGGGATGAACATTATCTGTTAAAAATTGGGTGAATTTCAATGTCTGTTTCATTTGCGAAATGTTTAATTATAATTGTCTTATTTAAAATTTGCATATCTATTGGACTTCATAAATGAGAGTATGGTTAGCATGAATGAGTATATGTATATTTAAGTGCAGTAAAGATTTGAATTGCCTCCTGACAAAGAATGGGCATGTTTGTTTACTCAGATGATGTGTCGTGGTGAAGGTCACTGAGCAAAAGCTTGGTAGGTGATAGCAATAGCTCATCGAAGAGGGAAAATTTTTATTTATACCAAACCACGACCTGATGCTCGTTTCTCAACTTGCTTGGAGCTACAGCTCACAAGCTTTTGTTTGTTTTTATTTATATCACCCAATACCATGATGGAGTTCATGATCGTGGTTCCAGAGAGTAAAATAAAAATCAGATGACTTGCATTCACATGACTTTCTCTATCACTCTTTTACAAACAATTCTTACAAAAGCTTATTCTTGGTATCTACTTCTTGTTAATTGAGATAAACTTTCATTGTAGGGATACGAAGAATGCAGTAAACTAAAGCGATAGTCAAGTATTTTAAATGTGGGTGGCTATTTGATGGAATTGAAATTCTGTTCTTTTTAGATGATCGCGGAATAAAGAAATGAAAAATCCTGATGTTCTACATTCACGTGGCTTTCTCTAATCATTCTTCTACAAACTATACTTACAAGAGCTTATTATTCCAGCTTCTTCTTGTTAATCCAGATAAACGTTCAATTTACATTTACAATTTCGTTATATGATACAGTAGGTAAAGTGAGTCAACGTTTTAAAGAGCGCGTGGCTATATGAGGGCTTTGAAATTCGATGCTCTTTGCATGACCACGAGAAAATATTGAATACCGATTTCCCATTTGAGAGACTTATAAGTAGGTATTTGAAAGTTTAAACCAATAACAAGGTTATGGAATGGTTAACTTAACGCTAAGTTAACGTATGGTTAATGTTAACTTAAAAAAAGAAAGTAAAAAAGAAATGCTTTGACATAAATTGTGTGCTTTAATGAGAGCAATTTGCTTTTTGTAGATAGATATGCCTATCTTATGGTTTGCCAATTGTGCGAAAGTTTCTCAGAATGAAGAGGACTTCAAAGGATATTCCCAGGAAATGCAATATATGCATTTGACATGAAAATATTTTAAACATGTCATGTTTAATCAAAATCGTTAAGAGTCATTTTGGAGAAAATAAAGCTTTTGGAAAAAGTTTCCATGTAAAGGGTAGTTTGGGGTGGGGGGACTTTGTTGAAAATCTTCCTGACGCATGTTTGGAAGGTGCTGAACTTAAATACCAAACTTGTTATTTAACGACTTTTCCTTTCTGAGTTTGCTGTTCAGACACAGATGCGTAGTAGGATTTTGTAGGATCTCTTATGGTTTAAGTAGGATTTTGTAGGATCTCTTACAGTTAAGCAGTTACATAAAAGTCATCCAGAATGAAGAGCATTTCACTGGCTATTCCCAGAAAATTCGAGATATACCTAATTTGCCATGCAAATATCTCAAACAATAGCACATTTTAATCAAAATTGTTATAGCCATTTTTGAGAAAAGGGATAGTTTTGAGGTAGAGGAATTTTCTTGAAAATCTTTCACATCTTGGAGGATGCTAAGTTGAAACTAATTTTTTTTTATTTATGCTATTCACACACACATTTGCTAAAGATGTTTCTTTTTAATTCAGGCACTCACAAAACATGTATCTCTGATGAAATCTTGGTATCGAATTTTTGCGTAGAATGCAATACTTCCTCTACTTGCTATACGTAAGTGATAAAGAAATTAAAAATTGTTTCAAGATGCCTGGACTCGGATGTGTGCAGATATAAACAGTTATTTAAAAGAGAAAATGTAGAAGGTTGTGCAACATTTTCTTCCACAGGCAAATGAAACATGAGGTGGACCTTCTAACAATGCTGAAAAGATCCTGACATGTTTTTATCTGGGTACTATAACGCTAGACAGAATGTGAGTGAGGTCATAGCGATCCGCTCTTCTTACTGGAAAATTGGTAATGTAATCAAAACAATATGCAAATGAACACTTAGGTAGAGCAGAATGTTCATACAAATCAAAACCGGATTATAACTAAAGAATTTCAATTAAAACCAAACTTAAATTTAATTTCCAAATGAAATTGTTTCATGCAGTTTAACTTTAATTCATGATAACATCTTATAAATTCTTGGAATTACGTAGTGATATTTTATACAGATGCAGAGGGTATCAATATAAAGGTGCAAAAACAAAAGTACAAATAATCTATTTTCAATAAATCAGTTGGTGACACATTTGTAATACTATCAAATAAGGAAATGAGGGATTGAATTTAGAAAAGGGGATCAACGTTATCTGTTGAAAGTTGGGTGAATGTCAATGTCTATTTCATTTGCCAAATCTTTAATTACAATTGTGTTATTTAAAATTTGTACCTCTATTAGGTTTCATAAATGAGAGTATTATTTACATCAGAGTATTACATGAATGAGTATATGAATATTTTACTGCAGCAAAGATTAAATCGCCTCCTGACAAGAATAGGCGTGTTTGTTTACTCAGATGATGTGTCATGGTGAAGGTCACTGAGCAATAGCTTGGTAGGTGATAGCAATAGCTCAATGAAGAGGGGAAATTTTTATTTATACCTGATGCTCGATTCTCAACGTGCTTGCGAGCTGCAGCTCACAAGCGTTTGCTTGTTTTTATTTATATCGCCCCATGATTTTGTATTTTGACATTTCTCAGAGAAAGCAACTGCCTGACCAATTAATAGACACAAAACGATTCAGTTATTTTCTTAGCACTTACTATAATAAACTTTGCCTATAAGGTAAAAATTATTGCAAATAAAGCTGTGATATCAGTGTGACAACCTTTCCTAGATACACAAGAGGGTTTGTGAATTTGGTTGAAAAATCTTTTCAGTGCTAATCATATTTAATAGCCAACTCAATTTATTTCATTATTTTTATTTATTGGTACTATTTTTTTTTTCCAGTTATATGCCACCTTAACATTTAGCACACATTAGTGCCCTTGAAAAATTGTTTCTCATTAACAGTGATGTTAACTGATTTACATATGGTTATGAAAATTGGGTTTTATTAATTTTGTGTTAAACTTTGAACTACATACACCTCTCATTCATGTATCCTGTCTATAAGAAGGATAGGAAATAATCTCAGAATTGGGAATTAAAACCCATAAAAAGAAATTACAATGAAAACATGCAACAGAAAAGGATGCCAAAACACACCCATAAACAGGCACTTTTAATATAAAGACATGTCAGCTCACCTGCTTAAATGCTGCTTCTTCAGCATATGTCACTTTAGAAACATTTTTACTGCATTGGAAGCGGGAGAGAGTAAGAAGAGGAGGGGGGGGAAGGAAATTAAGGCTTATGGGGAACCTATTGATGAATAATTCAATATTTCATTCTGATTAGCGAGAATTCCATGGTTTTGTAAATTGTTGCTGCACATAAATTTATGATTCCGTAACCTTTACATAAGAGTTGTAATGTATTTTGGTCTTGAGATAAGCTCAACAATAACCTCAGTGATAATAGCTTTTCAATTGCTCTTGTTTGTTTTGTTGATAATATCTTTGCTATTTCTAAGGCCAGATCAAAGTCATGCTTATTAACCAGAGAATATTGAAATAATTGGAGACCTTTCATATTTGGTTTTTTGGATGGGAGTGGTACTTGTGACTAATGTCATAGTGTTTGCAGTGTCCAAACTTTATTGTAAAGTCTAGAAGCATGCAGAAAGTTCTGGCCTAGAATGTTCCATTTCTAAACATACTGACTGCAGTGAATAAAGAGAAAACATGCGCTCCTTGCTTATTGATGATGATGATGGTGTACAGTTGATATTACACAAGTTGAAGTAAATAATATTAATAGGATATAAAAGATCCTCTGCTTACTTTTAAAACCTCGTATGTCTCTTCCAGACAGTTTTACAGGAGACTAAAAAAACTATTTCACATCTCTATAAAACCACTTTTGTTAGTTAAATTCTTGTCAAACGTCTTCTAACATTACAATTTACTAATTTGATACATCATTCCGAATGTTTAAATATTGACATTTTTAAAAGACTTACAAGGTTTTATTAATCAAACATTGGAATGTCTTTATTGACTTGTGCGGTTTTAGTAGATTTTATTAGATTTATATAAAGTTTTATTAATAAATGTCCTTTATATACCTTATTGACTTACAAGCTTTCAGAGGTTTTACGAGATTTATATTGTTTTATTAATGAATTCCTGGAAGAAATTATTAACTTGCAAAGTTTTGAGTCCGATATTTAATCAACTCAGACTTGTTTGGTATTAATATCAGGAAAAGTATACAAATAATTATATTTTAACCATGTTTTCTTGTAAATTTTCTAAATAGACTTGCAAAAGCCTATTGTGAAATTGGTGCTATGCAATGTATCCTATTCATAAGGCAAATTATTATAAAATGAATGGAAGTCTTTGAACCAGTGGCTCAGTACCTGCAAGTCAATGAATTTGTCTTTCTAAGGGGAGCTCTGTACAGACCAGCAACTATCATTTCAGAAGATTTTTCACTACCTCTTTTTCTTCTGTTATACAGGTCCTTCCACTCATCTGAGAGGAAAGATGTAATTATAAGCGTTTATTCAAAGTTTACATTTTTTTTTCGAGATTCATATTTTATTTAGATTATTTACCTTTGAAATCAACTTTGAACCACGCTGTCATGTAGGGGTAGTATTTCAGGCAACACATGTCGGATCCCCTTTCTTGATGCCTGGACGAATAGAAGAATGTCTTCAATGAACTGTAATCCTTGAAAAAGGCATGGCTTAGGTAATATATTTCGCATGGTTTAGGTTTCAGTCTTGCTGTCTTAAACACTGCAACATATCTTGCAGGTGTGTATATAGCCTGATTTTTTTTAATTTCCTCTCTATGCAGGAATGCACTGAATTGCATTCCATTTGTGTGCGGCCTTTTGGCAAATACTTTTGAACTATAAAAACGTTCATCACGTTAGCCAACTCAAGTAGCGCGCTTGCTAGTGTCACATTTCTATTCTGATAGCCACAACCATCACTTCAAAATATTATTTCATCTGCTTTGTCACACATAACATGTTTTGAGATGAAATCGCACAGAATTGTAGCAAATTCATTGGCACTGAGCCCTCCTTCACTCTCGTGCCGCACATAGCAATCTCGTAGTTCCCATTATCCTACTTGTTCTTTAATTCCATACTCCCATTTACTTCCAGATCTTCTGGTCCCTCCTATATGCTTTACCATGCATTCTCTTTATATTTTCCTCTGACATCCACGTAGGTTCTCGTACTAAATTTCTTTTGCGCTTTCTTCCTCTAGTATGAATGTCATTATTTATGTTTTCTGTGACATCACCTATATCAAAGTAGTATCACTTTGTATAAATTGACAATTGTTGTCATCGGAATCTGGTTCAGGTTCACTTCCAATTAATGTAACTAGACTGCTTAATTCATCAACAAAAAGTTCCCCTAGAGGGGTATCATCTGAATTTACCTTTACAGAATTTAAATTTATTTTATTTCCTCCTAAATGTGACAGTTTTAAAATAGTATGATGTTTGTCTTCATTTACATCTATCTCAACACCATCCTTTTCTCGATCAGAGTTTCTCCAGTATTAAGGCCTTTCTCATTCCATTCCATTCCATTCCATACCTAGAAGGGTATGCTTTTCACCTGTATTTTTTAATTGAATATAAATCATGAAGCTCCTTTTCAGTGTTTTCAGTATCTAAATCATTAATAATAAATTTGATTTTATTTGTTTGCACGTTTGAGAAAAATTGAGATTCATTTTCTTTATCTTCATTTCTCTCAATAGTTTCTGTAGATAATTTTGTCTATGTTCTCTAGCCAACGACACTTATATTCCCAAAATGTTCAACATTTCCTGGGCTCTGGAACTCATTTTCTATTAAAAATGAAGAAGGGAGAACGCAGTTGTAAGTAATAGATAACAAGCTTTTGCTTTAAGTAACTATATTAATAGTATTCCCATTTGAAGATTGCTTCCTACTATTTAAAACCAGGGATTGAAACGGAAACCATTACCAAAGAGAACGCTAATCTAACTGACTGAACGAAAATTTTGGCAGAACGGAAAGTTAATAAAACCTAAAATTTAAACAACCGAACCTATCATATTACTTCCCACTCATTATTTTCATATTTTAGTTTAAATCGTGTCAAAATGTTTAACTATTAAAGTTTAAAATTCAGAGTTATATAAAGTTGTGGTATACCTACCTGGGGAGTTTGTGAGGGCTTAGTACAAAACTACACTGGCTTTCTTCATTCTTTATTTTTATTAATCATATCACAATCATTAAGTTAATAATGAATTTTCTGTTTTTCCTACAGACGTTTGATAATTTCAATGCAAACTGGAATGAAGATAACTCCATAAATTACTAAACAAATTTGAAATACGAAAAAGTTAGATTGCTCATTTCCGCACTACGTTATAAAATCAGTGTAAAGTGAACTAATGATTAGTTAGCTTATCAATAATATAGGCTCTGAAACAACATTTTTCGTGTAAGCAAAGGTACTATAATTATACTAGTTGTGTAAGAATGTTGTACTCAAGTCGCAATTGCAGACTGTAGAGGTGCTTGCTGCTCCAAAATTTTCCACGTTTGTTATTGATACGTCATTTCTTGTTTCCTTCGATTTTGTTTATGCAGAATATTTCATTACACACTAAAACGGACCGGAATGGTACACATTGTTTCTTACAAGAGGGAACGGAGGACATCCAAAGTTTTAAGAAACTGAACAGGATTATGCTTTGCTGTCCTCCACTTCTAGCCTTAATTAAAACTCCTACCTTCACATTCTACGAAGTCTTAATTTGCCTTAACTTGTTATAATACAAGTACTTACTATTAAAATATCAGAATTTTTAATGTACTAATATGAAATACCACATCACAAACCACTCACTAAAGAATCATCTCACAGAATGAAGTTTCCACACAAAAAAATCACTAATTGTAACAGTAAGATAAAGTATGCAAACAACAGCGTAATTCAACATTATGAAGAATGACCGCAAACTGGAAAAGTGTGTGTTGTTTCTAAACCAGATCAACTGTATAATAAAATAGCACCTCTCACTGGACAAAAAGAGAGAGTAAAACCTGAGATCACAAATACATAATTTATTATTATTGGTTTATTTATAGGCTACAATCATCTCTCTGATATGGAACTTGGGTTATAAGAAAGAAAACAGAATTGCCATTCTTATTGCGATGTACTGGATTCACAGGGTTAAAAACATAATTTTCTTAATAAAACTTTGTATGTCTAAATTCAATAAGAAGTTAAGATGTGAGAGTATTTAAGGTAACACTGTTCATTCATAAAACCTCATAAGTCCTTCTTCCAGAACAAAATGGAGATTTACGAGTTTTTAAGGTAACATTTAAAGACTTAATGTTTTATTAAATATCAACCTTAATATAGTGTTCACTTACGAGGTTTTAAACAACGATAGAGCATAAAAAATTCTAATTAAAACACACAAAATCTCAAAATGGACCAAAATCAGACTTGGGAGGTTTTAGAAGTAAGCTGACGAGATACAAAGTATTAAAATATACCATCTTCAGGTTGTAATACATAATGCAGCTCAATAATTGAACCATTGGGCTGAATAACGGTCTTATGTTAGAATATTTGAAGATCATATTTGTCTTGGAATAATGGTCTATGTAGTCTTCCGTAGCTTGTGGAAATTTTTTATTCTAAAAATACTCACCACAAGAGCTACTAGATCTATTCTTAATGAAACATAAATAGGCATGTGGTTGGAATAATGGACTGTGTCATTAGTAGAGCTAGGAATTTCGTACCGATCCTGTTATTCAAGGTGCGGGCAGCCAGGAATTGCACATTCAAAACCTGCAGGTCCAAAGATCGCCTTGGAGTATATCATGTTCATGTTAACAACCCTAGTTGCATGTTGAGGCAGTATTTTATATCACAACACTGTGAATGCCAGAGTGATTGTAGTGTAAATTAACATTATTGTATGACAATGATTTTTAGATGTTTGTTAGCCATAAGCATTGTTAGGAAATAAGTTTACAGGGCCTCACTGATACTGGCAATAGGAATGGGTAACAATGAATCGATGGGGTGAGTTGTTTATCGCTTAGAAGAGACAAACAAATGATGTCAGGGTAGCGTGCCTTTCTTTAGAAATGGAGGGAATATCTTTCCTTGAGCATATGTATTAGTAATTATGATTGGTTGACAAAACAGACGCTAATGTTGGTGCAATTTAGTAACCAATAGCAGCTCTATTATAATGTTTAGGCATATCGGGGTGAGGGAGTATAAATTCTCGAGCCAAAAGCATGTTTCAGGCAGTTCTACAGAATCATTCACAAGGTAAACGTCGTGCAGTTCTACAGAATCTCTTGCGAGGTACACATTATGCAATTCTACAGAATCTTTCGCATCGTAAAGTTAGTTACAAAATGTGAAGTACACGTATGACAGTAATTACATTCGGAAATATAACAGTTTCAGTCAGGCGTGTATAAAGATTTAAGATGTGAACTATTAATTAAGTGTGACGGCAATAAAGTGTGAAAATAAGTTCTTTTATCAGTGTTACCTTTTAGTAACAACTCCTTTCCGTTTACATGCCCTGCTCAGAGATATTTGCTCGACTGAGTAATAATAGCTAGCCGGAGGACAAATAACCCAAAATTCAAAATAGTAAAAGAATAATAGGTGCCAAGTAAAAAAAGATAACACGAACAGATTACCGCGACAATGTAACAGTGTCTCATCAGCAGTATGGAAGACATTTGAGTAACAATGTATTGTTCTACTTCAAATGTGAGTGAGAGTCATTTCCTTTAGAAACATAATAAGTTTTCTAGCACTTAATTTATTTATGTATTTATTTCCATCATTATGTATATTTCAATGGGATTTTCACATGTTTATAGTATAAATCTTGTTTCTTTGAACAGTGAGCGTTTTGGAAAGGTAGAATCAGATGACTGAAAAATTCAATGCCATAGCCGGGATTTGAACCACGGATCTCCCGGGAGATCCGTGGTTCAAATCCCGGCTATGGCATTGAATTTTTCAGTCATCTGATTCTACCTTTCCAACCCTGTCCAACACACGGCTTGTGTGAAAGAACAATTAATTCCATTAAGTGAGCTTTTTGTTTGGAAGGCTTCAGAAGTACATTTTCGTTTTCAGTAACAGGGCAATAGATGAGTAAGTATGCAGATAGTTTCCATGGTTGTTGTTTACCTAGTAAACGTTTAAAGATATTTAAGACATATATTATTTTATTATTGTATCATTTCCATAAATTTAACACCCTGTGCCATAATTAAGGGGTGGATCAGAGTGAGCATTTTTATGAGGTTGACTTACCTTGTACTGCATATGTTTGCCAAGCGGAACACCATGCCTATTATGGTATATTTCTTTACCCACAGTCGTACCCAGGGGACATGTGCCAAGACATGTCTGCATCGGTATCCTGAAACCAGGTCACTCTAATCTGCCCTCTTGTCATAATGTATAGGTGTATATAATGTAAATATGAGTTGTATCAGGGTCAATCTAATATGGAAGTTTACCATTTGAAGTTACTGCTGTACAAATACAGTGAAGTGCTGTACATTTCTGTTTGATTATTGTAGCATGGATGACAAAACTGAGATCAAACATGTGGCAGGATAGATTGGGTTTGAGATGGGGCACGAAAGTCCCAGGGAGATGCAGGTCTTCAGCATACAGTAAGAAAATCAAAGGACATTATTTCTGCTAAGGTTCCTCCAAGTACAGCAAGTTCCTATCTTTTATAGCTCTGAATAAACCCATGACCCAATTGTGTAGAGGAGAACAGTGACTTGCGGGAGAGGGGCAAGTTTCTTTCTTATTCTTTAACATTTTTACCACTGTTTTGAAACCTTATCAAAACATTTAATTACAGGTACAGATTTGTAGAAATTCGTGTAAGCAGATGTGATCACAGTTTTCACTTGGTGTTAGAAAAGAACAGGTTACAACGTGCCATTCACTGAAATATAACCAGTAATCCTTGTTTGTAACAAAATGTATTTGAATGGAGAAACCAAGATAATGAAAACGTGGAAAGAGTGATGCTACTTCAGTGAGACAATGTACCTTCACATACTACATTAACAGCAACAAAAATGTAGAAAAACATTGTTAGTTACATTCAAGATCACCCATCGATGAGTTCAAACATTACAAGACAAAATGAAAAGTGGGAATTATGTGCCTGTGGACCATATAGGAAACCATAGCAGACTGCATGCTATTCTGTATAGAAACTTGATTATGGAACACATTAACAGATGTCCAAGGCAAGAATCAAATTATATTGTAAATATGATGCAAAATGAATGTCTGAGCTCTGAACTCTTTTGGGCTAAGTTATATAGATGTTTTAAAAAGGACTACCCTAACGTCAAAGTGCGTAAAGCGTTTTACACAAAAGCCTTTAAAACCATGAATCTGCGTTTTGGTACTCCAAGATCTGATTCATGCAAGGTATGTGATGAACTATGTATGAGACTCTGTGCTGCACAATTGGAGAAAGTCAGAAGGAAAATCTGAGAGGAGAGTGATTTATATCACAATACAGCCACTTAAAGGTACCAAGAACTGAAAAGAGATATTGGCAAATCTTGGAGAAACACTCAGTTGTGGTTCTGTGTGTTGTCATGCAGCAAGTTCTTTTTTGCCCGACATTATCCCACTCAGATATGTTTTACCAAAGGTAGCTTAGCTGTTATAACTTTGCAATCAGCAATATGGGAATTAATTTAGCCACAATGCACTTGTGGTCGGAGTGCATTGCCACAAGAGGTTCTACAAAAATAGCATCATGTGTGACAAAGTATTTGGTAAGTAATCACAACAAATTACGAGAGGGCAAAGAGCATAAGTTAATCATGTGGTCTGATCGGTGCATAGGTCAAAATAACAACTGGCGCATATTAAACTTTTACTGTTATCTAGCAAAATGCGGTTATTTTACTTAAGTTACCGAAATTTCTGTCAACCAGCCATAATTTTTGTCCTGTAACAAGATTTGTCACTTGCCGAAAAACAAAACATGAAAAGTGTGAATACCTATGGACTAGAAGTATGTCATAGCTGAAGCAAAACAGAATGAGCCCATTGAGTTGTAGAAATGGGCCAAACAGATTTCAAAGGTTTTACAATCATTGAATATTGCTTATCAAAAAATAGAAACAGCTCAAAATTACAGGTTACAAAGTACTTATAGATGAAATACAGTCTGGATGATCCCTGCAGTGTTCATGCTTGAACCAGCCATAATGTCATGAAACCTTGGGAAACGTTCAAGCTGTATCAAAATAACTGGCAACGTCAAAATATGCCTGACCACTGATGAGCTCCCTCCAATCCCAAAAAATATCAGGGATTTGCTCAAGATGATCCTGTATATGGGTAGCCAGTATGCTGAATTCTGTCAGTCATTATCAGAGTAGTGATTTTCATGCTTTAACTGCTGGATTTTTGTAATGACTTAGAGCACTCTTTTGTTTCTTATTTCATTATAATTTTTATTGTATGTCATATTGATGATGTGCAATGATTGTTTATTTTCTGAATTACGAGGGGTTGTCAAAAAATAACCGGAATTAATTTTTTGCATTATAATGCACCTGAGCTGGAATTTGGTGTTAGTAGCACTGGAAAGGTGTGACCTTGAGCTACGAAATGTCATGCGGGTCATTTGCTTGGCTGTCCTCAGTTGGAGGGAAGCAGATGAAGTAGAAGAGCATGTTAACTGTAACCAACATGGATCTTAAGTTGCAGCAGCATGCATCAATTAGATTTTGTGTTCTTCTTGATAAAACTTCAACACAAACACTGGAAATATTGTAGCAAGCCACATAGAGCAAGTCGTGGGAAAAATGCAGGTTTTCGAATGGCATGATGATTTCGGGAGGATAAAAATTACTTTGAGGATGCTCCACACTCTTGGAAGACTCTCAACTCCAAAGACTGGCATCAGTGTCAACACAACTGATGTCATGTTGCGCGAAGACCATTGTTTATCGTTACCAAAGATTGCAGAAATTATGAATATATTCTATGGATCAGCTGAAGACATAGTACAAATTGTTCTAGGCTATAGGAAAGTTGCAGCAAAGTGGGTGCCTCATGTGATGAATGAACAGAAGGCTCACCGCGTGATGACATGCCAACATTGGAAAGGATGGTTTCGGTAAGAACCAGATTTTTTGGACAGAGTTATCACATGCGGTGAAGCCGGGTTTCATTATTATGACCCAGAGACAAAATGGGAAAGTGCCCAATGGAAACTTCAAGTCCGAGACCCAAAAAGGCCAAAGTTCAACCAAGTGCAGGAAACATCATGCACCTTGTCTTTTTCGATAAGCAAGGTAATTGTACAATCATATGGCAGATAAACAAAGTACTGTTGCTGTTGATTACCATTGTAAAGTATTGATGGGACAATTAAGGAGGAAAATTGCCAAGAAAAGACCAAACCTTGTTCAAATGGGATGGATCCTTCATAAGGATAATGCACCTCCTCATCGCACCATGAAGACTCAAACCTAGCACTGTGTGACTTCCACCTATTACCTACTGTGAAAAAAGAGATTCAGGGTTGTCATTTTCATAGTGATCGTGAGTTAAACCATACAATTTTGGGTGTACTCAATAGACCACCCAAAAGGGGTTTTAGGTAGTGTGTTGAACAGTGGAGAGAATGCTGGAACCCTTATATTGTGTCCGAGGGAGAATACTTTGAAGGTTTGTAAAAGAATTTGAATAAAGGTGAGCAGTATTTTCCAGTGAAACATTATTATGGTTATTTTTTCACACCCCCTTGTATACTACATAGAATTGACAACATTCTGTAGCAATAAAATAAGCTTAATACCTAATACTGTCTAATTTGACTTATAGTTATATATCTAACAGTACATAGAGTATTTGGTTCCAAACAAAACATACTCTGAAATAACGACCTATGTTAAAAGTCCACTAGTAAGCTTCATGAGAGGAAATACCATGAAGTGTTTCTGCTTGTCTTGTAAAAGTTATAAATTGTAACATAGTGTGTTATTTGGCCAACGATTCAGTTATTATAAAATAATTGCTTAGAATTAAAAATTGTCAAAATCATACAAGTTACAGTCATAGTTCAAGAGGAAAGCTCATCTAGATCATATAAATATTTATTTAGTAGCTACACTTTTAATTTAAATTTTGAAAATGTTTTTTAAGCGTTGGCAATATTTTCAGTGCCAATGCTTACCTGCTAAATAAGATTGTTCCTCTGAAATTAGGGCCTTTCTCAGATACTTTTGTATATGGTGGGTTTAAAAATAGTTATAATAATTTATCTGCTTGATTATTTCTTAGTAATACTTGCACTTATATGTAATATAGTTCTAGAAATATACAGAGAATAAATGGTGAACTGTTTTTGATCAATGAATATAGTTCTACATATTCCTCGTAATTTTATGTTGCAAATAAATCTATACATTTTTTGCAGAATGAGCATCCTTTTGACATGAGTTTTTGTGACACTCCCCCATATTTCCATGCCATATGTTATGTGAGCATAGATGCATCCAAAATACATTAATTTTAGGATTTGCACATTCCTACAGTTTTGGAAATATCTCCAAGAATATTGCTCTGTGGTCAAGTGTTAAATGTTCTGGCTTCTCAGCCTAGAGGTTTTGAGTTCGATTCCCAACTCCAATGGGGAATTTTTCTTTATCCAGAATCATTCCCTATCCTCCATATAGTCCAGTGGAATTGTGGGAGTGAATGTGAGTGTGATCAATGTAAACATGAATGAAGAAATCAGCACTAAAACTCCCTATTGTTCAGAGAGTAAAAACACCACCAGTAAGTTGTTTCTCAAGTCAAAGCCCCTGATATGGCCATAAAAGTTAAAGGGGGCTATACAAATGAGTCAATTCATAAAAAGAAAAGAAAATGTGTATTGCTTTACTAATGACATTACGTACATGGTGAATATGTTCTGTCTGTTTTAAATTGTCTTCATAATACTAAAAAATTTATTTATGTTAAACATCTTGGCCACTGAATCCGTAAGTTTATATTGCAGTTGTATTTGTTTAATGTATTGAATATGTAAAGAAACATATAAGTGATTTTACTTCTTGTGTCTGTATACATAACTGTGAAACATGCAAAAATTCTAACATGTATACGAGCGGTATGCCAAAAGTTCTTAGCTCCGTCGCAATACGCCACAGGCGGAAGTTGCCACTATGTGCATCTGATAGCCTGATGTTTATTTGGGATGGCCAAGAAAAACAATTGCGATATCTGTAAGCATTGAGTCACGAGGGGGGAGAGTACTACGTCTTCTGTTGACCAGTGCGTTATGAAAGATGGAGCCGTCCAGACGTGACTTTCGAGTGATCTATTATGATTTCAAAAAAATGGGTTAGACCCCAAGCAGAGGCACCCAATTTTGTCAAACTTTTGGGGACTTGTTCCTTCACTCGCCACAGTTAGAAACTGGTTTTATGAATTTCAAAAGGGGAGAGAATCCTTAGAAGATGCACCTTGTGCAGGTAGGCCACAAACTGCAGTTACACCTGAAAACTTCGAAGCTGTAAGGAAAATGGTGAAAGAAGATCCGCATATCTCATTCCTTGAGATAGAGAAGTCATTAAACATTGGATCAACAGCAGCAAACAATTGTGTATCAACATCTTGGTCTGACCAAGAGATGTGTGTGTTGGGTCCCACATTCCCTCACCGATCATCAGAAAGCAGTCCGGGTGGATTGGTGCAAATTTGTGCTAAAAAAATTTAGTTCTGGTGAAAGTCGTGACGTATATAACATTGTTATGGGCGATGAAACGTGGATATACCTTTATGATCCAGAAACTAAACAGCAGTCGCATGTCTGGTGCTTTGAAGATGAACCACCTCCAACAAAAGTCAAGAGGGGCCGAAGTGTTGGGAAAAAAAATGGTCGCCTCTTTTTTTTCTCAAGAAAGGGTCCCATAGCAACCATTCCACTTGAGAACCAACACACAGTCACTGCACTATGGTACACAGAGTCCTGCCTTCCAGAGGTCATCAAGTGGTGGAAGGAACAGCACCCAAGGTCACGGAAGGAACATCTGCACCATGACAATGCCTCCTCTCACACTGCTGTCAGAATGATGGATTTCCTGAATGAAGAGGGCATCAGGGTGCTACCCCACCCACCTTACTCACCAGACTTGGCCCCCTGTGACTTTTTTGTGTTCTCCAAAATGAAGGAACGGCTGCAGGGGTGCCGATTTACGTCAAATGGTGAAGCCATTAGTACATATTTGGAGGCTGTGAACAGTGTCGAAGAAAAAGTGTGGCAAGAAATGTTTGCAAAGTGGTTTGTGTGAATGAATAAGTGTATAAGTGCCGCAGGGGACTACTTTGAGAAAATGTGAAAGAGTTTTGAAATTTAGTTGTGTTTGTTGGGAACAGCTAAGAACTTTCGGCATGACCCTCGTACAACAGTAAATACAGTATATGTGTAAACAGTTCACTAAAGCTTTTTAACAGCTTCCTATGCATATAATTCTTTCACTTCTTGCATTCAAGAGCAGGGTCAGGTTGTTATTGAAGGCGAATCCTGTATATACAGGGTGTATCATTTAAATTGAGACTGTACAATATCTCTCCAAAACTAAGCGTTTCAGAGAATCAGAATTTTCGTTATTGTTTACGTTGGTGTAAGAATAATTACAAAGTGCTTTATACAAATGTTGTTTAGCTTTTTATGAGGAGTGAAAACAACATGAAAAAGGTAGGTTCCCATTTAAAAAAATTAAATTGACCCTACGATGACCATCAAAACATCCTCCAAATAAAACATGTTTAATGGCATTTACTTTCTCCCATAATAGCAATTCAAGACATTTCTTTCTATAACCTTAGTTTTGGAGGTATTGTGCAGTCTCAACTTAAATGGTCCACCCTGTAGTATTAATGAGTTTTATAGTGTAAATATGAGAGTTACTCTGTTCTATGACAATGCTGATATTTTTATTTGAATTTGCAGTATATAAATATGTTGTTTACTAACGACAACGTGAATACTTATATTCTAAAGACTAATAAATCATCTAGCTATTAAATTGCATCTTTTTTTTCTGCATTTTGCACTTCAAATTAATGGTCTCAGAATCATCAGGGAGGCAGTAATATTTTTTATTTGCATGTGACTCTTCCACTATTTTATACAGGCAAATGGTTCTAGTAATGATAAAGGTATTATAAAGGTGCAATATGTTTAACATATGTGATAAATAGTAAAGGTCTGTGTCTTGGAGTCCCCATTTTTCATGTTTTCTGTTACAGAACTAGTGTTTCTAATAGTTTTCCATTTGCACAAGAAATTTTGTTAATTTATTGCTTTCCAGTAGCTAAAATGCCAATTAGCTCCTTGGGGGAAGGCTTCTAATTTCATGCATCTCTAGTTTAGGTGTTAAGACATTGCGATCAATGTAGTGGAAAGCTTGGATAGTTTAAAAAGTATTAAACCTGATATTAGTTTCAGGTTTTTCCAGTGGGTATTTCATATATGGATTGAGTATTGACAGTAATTGTAGACCTTGTGTTTTGGAAGCCACATGAATCATTTTATTTATTGCATTGCGTTTGTCAGAATAAACTATTTTTGATAGCAAGACACCCCCAAAAATTTTAACAGAATTTAGTGTAAATGACCTATATAATTATTACTGTCTTATTTGTTACCTGTTTTGAATGCTGGCTTAATCGGTCCCAGTTTTAGTATATCTGGAAATTTTCTTTTGTTTATACAGTGATTTATTAAGTTACTTAATGGTTGGCTTAAGGCAGCTTTATATTATTTAAATATAACTGGATTAATTTTGTCTTGCCAATTACTTTGCTTAGTCCCTAATTTGCTAAGATGTTACAGTCGAACCGTGACATCTCAACCCTCTATTACTCCAACGTTTGATAACTCATAGTAATTTATATTTCTCAAAGAAACTTCCTTATAATTTAATTTTTTTTTCTCTTTAAGTAGAGTTTCTTAAGTTGCAACTTGTCTCATTTGAAGATTCTAATTTAAATTTTCCAATGATTACTGTAGTTGAATTCACAGCACTTTCCTTCAATTGTTGCTGCTTTCTGCTTTAACCAGCAGAATAGCTCATTGTTGTGTTTAAACATTGCATCAGCTTAGTTATAGACAGCGCATTAATGCATATTGTAGTCTTGTGGTAGCTTTGTGGTATACTGTGTGGGTGCGATTTTTCCAATCTACAGTATGAGTTCAGTGTATGATGTAAACACAAAAGAGAAAACTAAAATCATTGAGTTTGACTGCCAAAGTTAAAGTTATTCGAGAAGTAGAGAAAGGATTTAAAAAAAGGAAAGATATCACACAAGGATATGGTATTTCGCCTAGTACTTTGTCGACGATTTTAAAAGATAAAGAGAAACATGAAAACAGTTGATGAATCTGTGTGTCAGCCACAGTGAAAAAGACTTGAAGCAACAAGCTTTCCACAGCTCGAAGAGAGTATGTTGCAGTGGATGCAGAACGTAAGAGACAAGAATATTCATGTGTCAGGTTATTCGAGAGTAGGCTAAAACATTTGTGAAAAACCTGGGATTAAACCCTTTTCAAGCAAGTTCGGGGTGTTTGGAGAAATTTAAATTCCTAATGGTATTGTTCAGAAGGTGCCATTTGAAGAACATGCTTATGTTTCTGAAATTGCTTGCAACAAGTACTGACATGATGTTCTCCCTACTCTACTATAATGATACGAGCCAGACATCTTCGATGGGATGAAACCAGATTTTTCTTTAAGTGCCTGCCAGATAAAATTCTGGGTTTTAAAGGTGAGAAGTGTCAGATGGAAAAAGGAGTTAAGAAAGAATTACAGTAATGATAGCAGCGAATATGACAGGAGGTGAAAAACTTAAATTGTTTAGTTATTGGTAAATCAGCTAAACCTTGTTTTTCAGGTGTCAAATCTTCGTCTGTTTTGTACAAAAATAACAAAACATCTTGGATGACAAGTTGCATTTTTGAATCTTGGATAGAGAAAATTGACAAAAAGTTTAACAGGAAAATAGGAAAGTGTTACTGTTTATTGACATTGCCCTGCTCATTCAAAAGATCTTGTCCACAATCTAATAGCAGTGAAAATTGTCTACCTTCCTCCCAGTACCACATCAAAATAGCAGCCAATGGATCAAGGTGTGATTAAGAACTAATACATCATACCTGAAACGAGCAATAAAGGGATCTTCAAGGGCATTGAAACAAGTAAACCTGTCAATGATATTAATCTCCTGGATGCCATCCACATTCTACAAATGTGAACATGTGAAGCCTGCAACAATAGCAAATTGTTTCAGAAAAGCTGGTTTTGCTACTAATGAGTGTGTAGATGGAAAATTTGAGGAAGTTCCTACAGCTACACCGATTCCCGAAGAGTGGTTTACTTTCCAGGAGCATTTCGAGTGCCTGGAAACAGACTTCTAGGCATATATAAACGTAGATATTGACGTCATTGTTGCAGGGCACCCTTCAGATGAAGGCATAATTAATGAAGTGATGCATCATGAAGATTCTGATGCTGGAGAAGACACTAATCAAGGACACGAAAGCGTGACAAATGTGCAGCCAACTTCAAATCAGGTACTGCAAGCCTTGGAATGTATAAGAATCTTTATCCTAGACAATCATCAGTGAGTGACTCTGTCTTTACACCACTAAATGTAGTTGAGAACTTTGTGGAGGAAGCTCATGCACAGAAAATGAAGCAGATAATGATGATGGATTTCTTCAATTCATGACAAGGTAGATAAAGACCTGTTTGCATTTTGCATTGTTAAATTTAACTTAAATAATGTAATAAAGCTGTGCTCATTATGAACATCGATTTTTATTACATACATACATTTAGAAACCATATGCTGTAAGCCTACACACAGTATTTTGCGAACAGTATATCTTAAATTTAACATTTTTCCTGCGTATATCCGTAACTCAAATTTTCAATAAGTGGAGTTTATTTTGACATCGCTTAACGATTTGAGATATCGAGGTTTGACTGTATTTATTTTATTTTCTGCAGCTGGTTTGATGAAAAAGGAAGTGTTGTATACATATTAATTGAATCTGATATTTGCATCACAGTTTTGACAAAGCCATTAAATTCCTGGCTTATAATGAAGGGGTCATCTATGCATGTTTTGTTCAGTATTTTTCTGTGATTATCTAGTTTTCCTTGTTTCATTTATTATATATCACATTAATATTTTTCCAATTCCCTAGGTTTTTCTGTGTATATTTTGGCTTTTTCATTCTTTAAATTTTTGTAGTTACTCGGATTTAAACTTTTGTATTTGTTTTTATAATATACAGATGGTGTATTCTTATGAAGGGCATACATAGCTTTGATATTCACTTTTAGCTGAACTAACAAAATGGGTAGTGTGACGTTTTTGCCTTTTTACTGTATTAATATTTATTTGTTTTAATGCATAAGTGTTACCAAAGCATGTGCTAAGTATCTTGCTAAATTACTCCATTTAACATTTATTATGACTTTATAGAGTAGATTTCCAACTTTTGGCAATTTGCATATTTGCCAAATTACAATTCTTCTTTTCATATATGTACAGAGTATTTCCAGTTTCTTTCCCCCCTCTGTCTCATGTGGTTTGAAATGTGAATATGAATTATGAAGTAGAATGTTCTTGAATATTGGATGAAACAGCATAATAATGGGGGATGTATTGTCAATTATTTGGGTAAGCTCATGGATTATATTTTAATATCATACATGCTAAAAACCTATTTAAATTCTTTCGTATGAGCTATATAAAGTCAAGGATAGCTTTAGCAGTTGAAGTGCTTATGTGGCATTGAGACTAGAATATCTTTAACTAAAGTTGAAGGTAACCTAGATCATTCAAATACTATTGTTTTCCTTGTAGGTTACTGTTTTAATACATTGAAATAGTGTATAAGCTGATTCATTGCTATTTTAATCCTTTTTGTCTGAAACACTTTCTCAATGTAGAAAATTTTCAGATTTAATTTCAGTACTTTTTATTTAATAGTTTGCCAGTATTATAACCCCACTATGCTTGTAGGTATGTCTGAAATACATACTAGCAATTTTGGGTTTTCTAGTTTGCAAACCTCGTCTCTACTTGTACCACATTTAGTTACAGTGCAAATAACTGCATTTAGCTTATTCAGGAAGTAAATTAAGCCATTTGATTTGACCTTATATAAAGTAATGTAGGGAATTGAAACACTTCCACATCTTCTGAAACACTGCCTACTAGAGACCTTTGGTTATATATTCTTTGCTGAATATGTTCATAAAATCAGATCATTATTTGATCAACTTGGAAGAACATCAGTTTTATGTAGTTGGCTACAATGTTCACATAAAATGGCTACTGAAGTATAAATGAAGTTTTGAAGCTATCAGTTGTTACTTGATTAGTGGCTAATTGGCATCCAATTACCAACTTATAAGCGAGGTAATGTATTAGGAGGAAGATATAATATTTTTAATGTAGAGAGATTGTGAACATAGTTAATATATAATAATACAATTTTCACTATGTAGTTACAATGGCCATGGTGGCAATCTTGCCATCACGTTTGGCCACATTGACAAACGTATAATTGTGGTATTGTATTTCAGGGAAAATCCCACTTTGATCAAAGAATTCCTTATTAAGTCCATACAAAATGTATGACGATGCTAAAATGCTGCAAACAATATTTAAGATGTCAAGAATGGAAAATTAAGTGCCAGAAAGCTAATGAACAATGGCGTAGCTAGGTTCTCGGGTGCCATTGTGCAAAAGGTCCAAATGGGGCCCATAACTGCAATTGCCAAAGATGAATTTAGCAGTTTTAAATCCAATTTCTATAGGCATTATACTATCAATTAGATAAAACCATACATAAACAATTACGCTTACATCATACTTGGTTATACAAATTTGAAGAACAGTGGTATCAGATAATGGG
The DNA here is from genome assembly GCA_030765065.1 of Deroplatys truncata. Classification (NCBI taxonomy): domain Eukaryota; kingdom Metazoa; phylum Arthropoda; class Insecta; order Mantodea; family Mantidae; genus Deroplatys; species Deroplatys truncata. The sequence continues at coordinate 379,902,280 of CM060990.1, forward strand.
CTGTTGTTTGTATTAGCTTTGTATTTATCTAAAAAGTAGGCATTCACTCAAAATAAGGTCAACTTTGGACATAAGGTCTTGCCAAATTCAAATAACAATAACTTGTTCTTGCATGGATAAATTAATTAAACTGAACTTAAAATAGCTAAATATTTTTAATTACGTTGCTAGTAGGCATTATTGTAATATAAAATGATTTTAAAAGAATTTAAAGAAATAAAAACAAATACTAAAATTTAATGAAGTTTAAGGCACAAATTTTTTTGAAATGAGGAAAACAAATTAATTATTCAACTGAAGAAACATGATTAAACTTGATATATGAAGAGTTTCTTTCATAATTACATATTGGCAATGAACTCAGTGACTTTATCAATGTTAAATTGTTGCGCCTTTTCATATTGTATTGACAATAGAGCCAAATCACTTAGCCGTTCTTGAGGCATATAACTTCTTAGGTAGTTTTTGATCAGTTTGAATTTAGAATTCAGCTTTGGCCATTGTAACAGGAACAGTTAAGTACATGCAGCAAGCAATACAGCACATACCTCAGGATAGGCAGGAGTCAAAGAACTGTCTTCATTCAATAGTATATTAGCAAGCTGTTTCACATTAGTCATGCTTTTAATTTTAGATCTAAAGAAACTTCTAACATAATATTTGTGATTTAAAAAGAGGATTATGTTGTCGATAAAGGTTTCTGCAAATTTTTCAGCTTCTTTTTCCAGTTGATCATCAATAGAAGCAGCAAAAAGAACGGCTGTATTACCCTTTATCTTATTAAGACATATGGAGAGTCACATGATAAAACTTGATTCACTTAGTCAGATGGTTAAAAACAAGGAAACATTTTTCTGTGACGTTTGTCTCCATCCTCAGCTGTTCAGTGACTGATGACAAGCTGCTATCCCTCTTCTGATGCACTGTGACCTTGATGCCCTGTACACACGCGCACGCGGAAACATTTTTCTGAGACGTTCGTCTCCATCCTCAGCTGTTCGGTGACTGATGACAAGCTGCTGTCCCTCTTCTGATGCACTGTGACCTTGATGCCCTCTACATATCTTCATTAGTTCATTTGGCGGCAGGATCTCTGTGCGTTAGAAGAGGGACGGCAGCCAGTCATCAGTCACCAAACAGCTGGGGATGTTGACGAACTTCTCCGAAAAACATTTACTTTTTTTTTTTTTTTAACTATCTGACTTATAGTAAAGTAAGTTTAAACATGCGAATCTCCATATGTTTTAATATGTTCTTCTCTTAATTTTTAATAGCACATCAAATTTTAATAATTTTACCCTATATGCGTTTACTACTGACTTCATGCTCCTGAACCGATTATCAAGCTGTGAGCATGTAGTATCAATCATGGGATAAAATTTGATTTTGGGTCAGTGAGTCATTCATCTTTTTAAATCTCTTGAGAGTGACTTTTCACGTTAGTGACACTCTTTTTGTTTGAAAACTTGAATCGATATTCCCTGTTTTGAGCAGATTTTGTCTGTCTCTTCAACTAATAAATCATAATATCCTCAAAGGTCTTATATCTCTAAAAGAATATTACTCTAAAGGTTATAGGTGGCATTGATATCTAGAGGTTCTGCGAGTAGTGATTTGGAGGCAGTATTTGTTCCCCTCTCCCCCCTAAGATTTTACTTTGAATTAGCAACACTACAACAAATTTCTTAGGATTTAAGTGCCTTCTTCAGGCTACTAGCTTTATTTCTATCCTTCAGATTTTTGCTGTTCAGTACCTATTATAAGAGAGAAAGCTTTCAGAATATCAGTGAATGTTTCTTCAAGAGCATGCAGGGCATTATACCTTCTTGCCCAGTGAATAGGACTTGTTTTCAAAGTAACACTTTGTTGATTCCAACGAAGCTTTCAAAATTTTCCCATCTAATGCTGAGGCCAAAAATGCTATAGACTTTTCAAACCGTTTCAAAGAATTTCCCAGATGACCTCCACTGTATCTCTGGGACTACATATAGGTTACGGCTGGTGCAAGAGACAAAATAAGCTTGAGTTTGGTTTACTTTATTCTTTGTTGAACCCCATTGTATGCTCCATTCATTATGTCAGGTCCATCAAATCCTTTGTTATACCTAGATCTTGTACGTTATAGATTTGACAATTTATTCTGCAAGTTAGAAGCTATCTGATCTTCTACTCTGGTAAAAGGAGCAAACACTTCACACGCCTTCATTTTACAAGGATTTCCATTTTTTTTGCTAATTATTTTTTAACATAATGGAAAGCTTCTTTCAACTGATCAGTCTTATATTTTGTGTTGTGTCCCTAATTATTGAAAAAAATGGTGCACCTCCTATTTCTGATACAATTTCATTTGGAAATTCAACTAATAAATATATTATACTGTGTTGTGAATAGTACATTCCAAGTAATTTAAAACATGGTCATATTCAGAGAGAAGTTCAGTAATTGAAAGAAATTTCTCTTTGCTTAAATCTGCCATGTTTGTGCTTTTTCCACACAATAGGAGGTTGCATGTGATAACATCATTGAGACACCAATAACGCTTTTCAAAACTTTTCTCCAAAAATTCTGTTCATCTTTCAGATTTTTCATTAAAACCTTGTCCACAACACATGATTTCTGCATTGCTCGAATGCCGCACAAGAATTAGTACCGCTTTGTGAATTCTCCTGTATTGTGATTTGTTCTGTTAGATGTCTCCAATCATGCAAACGGGTGTCCCATGTATTGCACTTCCTTAAGTTCCTTTTTGAGGAAATAACCAGCAGTTTTGGCAGTAAACACAGTCTAATGTGGAAGAATAACACAACCAAGATCTGTTGAGTTTTAGACCGAATCTCGTTAGAAAAGTATAGTAATTATGGAAAGGGATCTTCTATTCTGTTTGTTACTCAGAAACAGCTCAGAGGTTGACATGATCCTAAAGCAATGATTCACTTTTTCCTCTCTGTGTTGGTAAGGGAATTAAGAAAGTCAGATTTTCCTCTGGGGAGCATTTTCTACAGCATCACAATGTGATTAAGCTTTATGTGTAAATCAAGCAGCAGCTATTAGTACTACATGCTTCGTTTAATTTTATTATTTATGGTATATTATTGTGATGATGCATAATCTATTAAGTCTGACCCCAGTGAATAAGCTGATAAGTCATTATAGTCGGTCATTGAGATCATTAAAATTATTTATTTTTTTGGGGGGGAGAGCAAATCAAAGCTCTAAAGGCTTATTATAAATGAATATGTAAGATTATTAAAACTGTTTCTGCAGAAATAGATGTATAAAATTGTTACATTAGAAAATTCATCTAGTCATTATTGTTAACTGTGAAATTTTCACAAATGTTTTCAACTCATCTTTTTATTCAGATGTGATTAGAAACGGTGAGAGAAATGGCAAACTGTAGTCAGTGACTAGTAATACCTAATAATGTCTTGACAGTGTTATCAAGTTAGAACATGGGAACCTTATTGCTGAGAAAGAAATATCTATGCATGATAATAATGGTGTCTGAATAAGAAAACATCAGTTATTTTTTGGTTTTCTGTGTTTCTCACATGAACTGGCAGCAAATAATGCAACAAATGGGCTAGTCATGTTATTCACACACCATGTTAGATGGCCTCATTTCTGATATATTAACTTATTTGGTTAAACACACAATCAGATATCCAAAAATTTATATATCTGGCTGATTATTCACGTTTTCTGTATGCGACAAGGAAAAGGGTCAGTAATCAGTTGTTCATGCACAAATGTGGAGGATGTATAGGAGAATAAATAGGTTTACATATCCCATTTTCAGTAGTAATGTGACTTAATCAGCTTATTCCCCATGATCAAAAAATTAATAAAATGTTATTGTTAAAATAGAAATAGAAATATGGAAGAAATAGGAAAGGATGCTTCAATTATTTTTTTATATTACCATCCATACTCCCTGAAATTTAATGTCCAATTCCCTCAACAGCAGCATTTGCCAGTTGAATCTCAGGTTGCCACTGATTTTTATATGTAATATTTGCATTTGATGGTTACAAGTTTTGGTTTTAACTTTGACTCATGTAAAAATTCTCATCCTTGGCAGAATCTGAAGTAATTAAAATAACTATAAATTTCTATTTGCTTAGACAAACAAAGCAAAATAGAAACCTTTTGCAGGATGTGCTAATTCCCCAAGAAGTGCTTAGTACTTCATGCCTTGGACTAAATTATGAAAAAAAGTTTTTTTTTTATTATCCCCACTTTTAGTATTTTAGTATTATATGTGTCAATTCTTAGTGTTTAATTAATGTGTTATTTTCACAATATCACCAGAAGTTGTAACTGTAGGTCAGGTCAACCATGCTGAAAGATAAACAGAACAAATATTTATTTGCTGCTTATTCATATTTTCTTTTCTTTCCATATTTTTTAAATTCACTTAGATATGTATGCTTCATTAAAAGTAGATTATATTTGAAAAACAATACACAGTCAGCAACGGACAAGTCATAGTTAACAGTTCATTCATATGCATCAGCATTAACAAGTTAACTGATACTATTGACCGTCTTGTATGCTCTTGAACAGAGTAGTGGCGCAAGGCCTCTATGAGGGTGGCAGCCTGGTAGTCGAAGCTAGAGCTGGCAGCTGCACATTTGCATAATGGTCGGACAAATCGCTCAGCTGACTGCCAAGTGCGTGAATCCCTCTAACTCAACCACTATCCTGCCAGTATATTGTTTGATTTTTTTTCAAAACAACTCACATGGAATTGTAGCAATAATAAAGAATAACATTTAATTAATGTTCGATTGACATGTAATTTGTTACAGAATTTTTTTTGCCATGAAATACCTTCAACACCTTTTTGAACAGGAACCACACCTTTATAGGTATTCGGCAGGGTGCCACTGTGGTGCACCAGCCTAGCTATGCCCCCTGGTAATGAACTTTATGGCATAAGTTTGTTGACCTTAGGAAATCTCATTAAAGGATTTAAACCTGGCAATGTTGGTGGACCAATTGTCATCTGAAAATGAGGAAAGGCTGCTTGTGCATTCTCTGCTGACTTTGGGTGACTGGGGTTTTGAATTAGATAGGCAAGGTACTAAACCTGAAGAGTTGCCATGCAAGAAATGGAAATTACTCTTATCTATGCAGTTGCCATAACCAACTAAAAATGTCAGGAATAGATTAAAGGGGTGTTTTGCTGAAAGCTTGTCTTCTGAAGAATCCAAGAACAGGCTTTTAAATGCCAAGATGAAGAGGGCAAGAAAGTCAAAAGCAGAGTAGAAAGCCCTTCAAATTCACGTGATGACAGTGATGTTAAAAGTCAACGCTTGATGATGACGACACAGGACTCAATAAAATATGTAGAAGTGACTGATGGAGGAATTGCAAGTGTTGAAGGGGTGCTAGGTTCTAGTAAATTTGCATCTACATGCATCAAAGCAGATAATTTGAACAACGTGGGGCGAATAATAGCAACTGATAAAGTGGTTTACATGCACAGATGCCTAAACCATTTCTTATGGCCTGAGGTTGTTGTTGAACGTGTTGCACCCAAAGAACGACATTACAGGCAAACTTGCTAGGCCAGCTGTCAAATGAGGCAAACACTTTTAAACAATAATATTTTATATTAATATAATAATTAATAGTCAAATAAAAGTTGCGTGTGATTTTCTTAATAAGGAAGATAATGTCTTATGTTCCATAAACATAAAGAGGTAGAACTGTTAGAACTTGCTTTTACTGCACTTATGTGATAAAGATGTTGAAATAACACTCATATATTTAAGCATTGCTATAGTAATGAAAGTAAATTGTGGTGGCAATGTGTCACATATTTTGTTTTATGTCCAGAAAACCAAGTACAGAACTGTTGACTTTTTTCACAAATGGCACTGTTAAGTTCACGCCAATCTGCATTGCTGATTGCATAAGGGGAAAAACAATTAGAAGGATGTGACCATGGCCCCCCCACTCGTCACTTTACTAAATGTCAGGTACCTTTGTGGCCGCGAGCGAGCGAAGCTATCTGCGGGCCGCCGATAAGCGCCTACCGACCGTCAAAACTCAGTTTTAATTTTTCCTGGGAGGGGCCTTCGACCGGCCGTCGGAACAATAGCCATTATATGCTGCTTCCCTGTACCGGAACATTCTTTTCGGCATTTTCTAGTAGCCTCCCTTTCTAGAAAATTCCGCTTTGTATATGAGGCCTATATAAGAGACTGCCCGTATAGCGGCTCGGTAATTAAGAAGTTAAAATTGCACAGTGCCAGTACAATTGTGAGTTATGATTCGACGGTTCAGCTGTGTTGTGTCCCGAGTGTGTCCCAAAAGTGACTCAAGTGTAACGTTTGTGCAACGTTGAGCACCTAAGTGACAAAGGGTGTTAAGCAACAATTGGTGTTCTCATGTGTTACATCGGTGTCAAGAGTGAGTTACAAATCCCGCGATGTAGAAATTTGCTGCAACAATAATTAAGTGAATAATTAAGTGAAGCACAGATCATGAAATCTGAAATGAAGAGGGTAAGTTCCGGATTGGAGAAGTTATAGGTGAAAATGGAATCCGAAATGGACAAGATGGGAAGTGGAAATAACAAGTGACTTCCGCAATGTAGAAGATGGAGGAGCAAATGGGATCTGGGATGGGGAAGGTGCAGGCACAAATGAAAGCAGTTCAAGATGCAGACAGAGCTGACGGCCAAAATTGACGAATTGGTCGGGGTGAAGAAAGACGTGGAAGAACTCTGCGGAAGGGTGAAAGATCTTGGCCAACGCGTTAACACCCTGGCTTGGCGTCCTGGAAGGAAGAGTCGATGGCACTGCCAAGGAACTGAACACCATGATGTAAGAAATGCTTAGCGGAAGACTTGAGGGCTTGAAGGTTAGGACGCAAGGACGTGACACACCATGTGCGCTCGTCAAATCACCTAAATACGAACGGAACGTTAACTTTCGAAGTCTTCCGCCGACTATTCGCCGCTGTGGCCACCCATAACCGACGGTCAGCAGAGGAAGCCGCACATCTGATAGCCAGCTTCCAAGGACGGGCGACAGTATTTCGGAATGCGATTCCGACGGCAGTGTCCGGAGACATCTGGGAGGTCCTCGAAAACAGGTTCCAGAACCATCGCTTGGCCTCAGCCTATCGTAATCACTGAAGTCAAGGCAGCGACAGCCAGAGGGTATGCTGCAAGAGTTCGCCCTGGCAATCGAATAACTGGTGAATAAAGCTCTGGTGAACCTTCCGCCCAGTTACGTGTCCCAGGAAGCTGCCTACTCCTTTGTCCACGGGATGCGTGACGCCGAGATACGACAGCGTTTGATGCTCGGCAACTACAATATCCACGAGGCACTAACGGCCGCATCGAGGTTGGAGGTGGCCAAGGTGACAGTCGCCCCTGCTTCGAGGGCCAGGAATATTCGATACGACAGGGATAGATGATCCACCCAGGGACATCGACGAAGATCTTCAAATGGTGTGTGTGGCCAGGGCACCTAGTGATGGACTGTCCACACCAAGCCGATGAGCAGGAGGGAAACGAATGAGTACCGGCGTGTCGAGGTGTTCGTCACGGCCGTCATCACCACCTCACTCGAGTAATGCTGCGTGCCTTGGGCAGAAGAATGGATGACAAGCCTCGTCGCGGCCGGCTGGATGCAGGGGAAGTTGTGCCGGCTACTAGTGGACATAGATGCAACCGTGACAATAGACCTGACGTGACGAAGGGCTTTTCTTCAAGGTAACCGAATCGGCCTTGCCATCTAGTGACGGCATAGGGAGATATGTTTCCTGTGGAGGAGGCCCTGCTAGAGCTGACCCTGGGACGGGGCATCGTAAGACTGGGTGTTAGATGCGGGAATGGCAGAAAATGTGATGCTGGAACTGGATGCCCTCAGGAGCCGCGAGGCGACGGTCCACATCGGCAGGAGTGTCTTGCGACTCGGTCGAGTCGAGATGACCTCCGGAGCCCCAACGAGCATACGTGGATCTGCAGGGTGATCCTGCCAGAGGATGTGGTTGTGCCCGCAAGAAATGAGGTGGGTGTGAAGGCGCGTCTGGAAAGCCAGCGGTCAAGGAACCTGGTTTTGGAGCGGAAGACACCATTGGATGGATTATGCGTTGCCAGAGCATTGTTGTCTTGCTGGGAAGAAGTCCCTGTGAGACTGCTGAATCCATCGGACGCCGACCAGGACATACAGTCCGGAACGGAGTTGGGAGAATGTGAGTCACCGCGAGTGTATCGCCATGTGAAGGATCTGGGGAGCCAGCACCGTTGTAAGACCTGAGTCCCCAGCTGGAAGAACTGCTGAAGAAGGCGGCCGAAAATCTGGCTGCAGCACAACTGGAGAGGGTTCGACATCTACTTGGACAATACCAGTCTGTCTTTAGCTAGGAGGCGGTGATCACGGCCGCGCCGACCCAGTACTCCACCATGTCGACACCGGAGACGCCCGACCTATTTCTCAAGCACCAAGAAGTGTTCCTCTGGCGAAGCAAGCGGAGGTACGAGACATGCAAGAAGACACGAGATCTCGGCAGATTATCGAAGAGTCCGACAGCCCGTGGTGCTCCCTTGTAGTCCTGGTGAAGAATGGCGAGCTGCTTTTCTGGAAGTTAAATGCTGTCATCCGAAGGGACTGTTTTCTCTTATCTCGAATTACGACACCCTGGTCACTCTTGCTGGTGCCCAGGGTTCTCGACCTTGGACCTGAAATCGAGATACTGGCAAATGGCTCTGCACCCCAGAGACAAGGAGAAGTCTGCATTCTCGACGGTTCAAGGGCTTTGTAAGTTTACGGTAATGCCCTTTGGCCTCTGCAACGTGCTAGCCACTTTTTAGCGCCTGATGGAATTAGTGATGAGTGGGTTGACTTAGGACGCCTGTTTGCTATAACTGTACTACCTCATCGTCATTGCCAGCACTTCGAAGACCATCTAGAGAACCTGGCCAAGGTATTACAGAGGCAGCCAACCTGACGCTGAAGTGCCAACTCCTGTGCCAGAAAGTTAACTACTTGGGCCTCAGTCTCGCCAACCGAGTGGCTACGGACCCAGAGAAGGCTCGGACTGTGAGAGATTGGCCTCACCTGAAAGATAAAAGAGCTGTTTCCTGGGTCTATGCAGCTAGTAACGCCGACTTGTCAGAGGCTTCTCCAGCATCGCGAAGCCCCTCACTCGTCTGACGGAAGAACAGCGGCCTTATATGTGGACAGAAGAGGCTGAGGACGCGTTCGAGGCGCTAAGTAAGCACTCTGCAGTGCGCCTGTTCTAGGTTTTCCACAACCAGGCGGTGATTTTATCGTGGACACCGACACCAGCTACAGTGCTATTGGAGACGTTCTATTCCAGATCCAGGAGCGAGTTATCGCGTAGTGCAGCAAGACGCTCTCCAACGCGGAAAGGAACTACTATGTTACCCAGCGGGAGATTCTAGCAGTAGTGAAGGCGCTGGAGCATTCCTACAAGTACCTGCACGGTCTGCCATTCCACCTGAGAACTGACCACTCCCCTATCATGGCTGTTGACCTTTAAGAATCTAGAGGGCCAGACAGCCCTTTGGGTCCAGAGGCTTCGCATCAGAACATTGTAGAGAAAGGAGCTACTCCGATGCGGATGCCACGTCAAGAAGATCTTACTCAGATGAGTGCGACCATTGCACTAGGGTGGAGAAAAAAGGTGTGTGCAGCAGCTGTACGTGTGATTTCATTAGAGAACTGGAGGCAGGAACTAGGTCGAGCGGGGAAGATATCGCATCCGGGAGTGAGTGTATAAATCCACTGGGTCCATTGGGACTCACTGAAGACTAAGAAAGGTGCGTTCAGAGTTTGAGAGTCACCTGACGGGAAGACCCAGAGAGAGCAGTTGATCCTTCCTTGAAATATGGTGATGGAAGTCCTGGAGGCAGTACATGCAGGACTTACGGATGGCATCTTGGACCCAACCGAACGATCGACAAGCTCCGACAAAGGTGCTACTGTTTGAAGCTACGGGCAGACGTTGAGAGGTAATGTCGACAATGTCATGTGTGGCGGCAAGTTGCGGCCCACAAACTAAGTGCCGGTGTCGTATGCAGGAGTATAATGTGGGAGCACCCTTCGAACGCATCGCCATCGAAATAGCTTAACTGTGCCCTGAGTCCGACAGGGGTAACATGTATCTGTGGTGGTCATGAATTACTTCAATTGGGCGTAGGTGTGCGCCATTCCTAACCAAGAAGTCAAAGCGACCGCGGACTCTCGTGGAAGAACTGATCTGCGCTTTGGGGTTCCGTTAGAGCTATACAGCGATCAGGGCACCAACTTCGAGTCGAGCCTGATGAGGAAAGCACTGGAGAGATTAGGAGTGCACAAGATGCCCACAATGACACTCCTCTTGCAGTCAGGCGGCATGGTCAAGAGGTGTATCAAGACACTTGAACACATGAGGAAGGTTGTGGACAATCACGAGAGGTCCTGGAATGTTGAGGTGCTGCTTTTCTTGTGGGCTACTGAGCATCAATGCACCACAACACTGGGTTGACACCAGCCAGCTTAATCTTCGGAAGGGAGCTGCGTCTTCCATCGACTGATGTTTGGGAGCCTCCCCTGCCTCCAGGGTAGACCAGCCGGCAATTGACTAATCGGAGAACCTTATGGACCATCTTCTAGATGTGCACCAGATGGCCCATCAACCATCCAGGTAGCGAGTAATCGGATGAAGACCCGTTACGACCGGTTAGCCAATAGCCAAGGTCTCCAGCAGGGTGATCTGTTGTGGTGGTGTCATCCTGGACCAAGGGGCTTTGCCACAAGCTTCAATAACCATGGCAAGGATCGTACTGTGTGTTGAAGAGGATCAATGATATAGTCCACTGCATCCAGAGACTGCCCCAAGAGAAGATTCTGGTGATACACCTAGATCCTCTATCCTGCTATGACATTGCTGGTTGGGAAGTCCAGCTCTGAGGAGGGAGCAGTGTGACCGTGAGCGCATGAAGCTGCCTGCAGCCTCTGGTAAGCACTTCCCAATCTGGCATCTTGATGGGGTCTTCGACCACTTGTTGGAACAATAGCCAGTATGTGCCACTTCCCTGTTTTGGAACATGCCGTTTTTGTGTGTGACAAAATCCTCATTTGCCTTTCCTTTTTCTAATTATCTCTGAAGCAATTACTTTTCTATCAGATTTTTTACTTTTAGTTTCCCATTTTTACAGATGCAGTGTTACACAGCAGATTTCTAAATTGAGAACCTATGCGATCAAGTAGATCATTCCTAGCATAACCTAATCTTTGCAGCCACCAGTTAGCATGTACTATTACACACTTATCACAGAGATCTGAGTAGCATTTGTGTCATATGTAGTATTCCACTAACCATTATTTGTACTTAAGTTTTGTGTGTTTCTGTATCGGAAATCTTGTTCATGATTTCTTCTGCAATGGCACCTTTATGATTACTGTGTGTCCCCAGTAGGAAACCTATCATTTCCAGATCCCTCTTTCAGCTTCATGTGCTTAGTTTTTGGAATAAGTTCTGCAGTATGGATTCTAGGATAGCAGCAGTCATTGGAGCCTTTATTCTTGGACACTACATCAGAAAATTTCAATAATGAATCCCCAGGCACTAGGATTTCTTTGCTGTCTGTCTTATGTGAGTGTGTCATGAGTGTCTTCATGTTGATTTGCAATGTTTGTAGTAACTAAATTGGCGCCTTCAAAAAAGTGCATGGGATGAATATAAGAAATTTGGAATTTCTTTATCAACACATGGAAGCCTGTATTACTTTTAATATCGTATTTATGCACGACTTTGTTGTTTACAAATGATGAATTGAATTGCTAATGTCTTTAAGTAAGTATAAACAGTTCAAATATGTAGGTATGAGGAAGAGAAAGAATGCCTTATCCTCAAGCTCGTTTCTATAATGATTTTATTTTGAATTATACATGTCTTACTTGTAGCTAACTAATCTAAAAACTTCTTATACCAATATGAAGCATGTTTGATAATGTGATACTAAACACAGATTATTATTAATGGGTTTGTTTAAAAAAAGAAACATCTGCATTAGCATTTTTTGCAACATCTGGGAGACTTTACTGCCTTCTTACTCCATAGTAAGAGAAATCTTGGACTTAAGAAGTCAGCAAATATTAGTATTATGTTTAACATTGCATTTTCATTTTGTAAATGTGAAAGTGGTTATTGCTCGAGTACTTTGCTTTTAAAAAGCTAACATTTCTTGCTATGAAGGGCAAAGTAGAAAATCAACATTCTTCGAAGTATTTGAAGATATTGTATGTTTGTTTCTTTAATTATACAAAACCATTTTTTAATATAATTTCCATCTTCTCTTCATACACTGATAGTACAATTTCAGATTCGTCACATTATGTCAATGGTTGCGTTGGTATGCCTGCAGCTATAATGCAGATAAATTTGAATATTGTTTAGAAAAGCAGAAATAGTTTTAATGCAGTAAAAGACCTTATCGAGGCAACGTCTACCAGGAAAATGCCAATTGTCCTGGCACCATTCCCACTTTGTACATTGATGCTAACTCAACCAGGTATTCTCTGAAGTGATGATTGCTTGTAAGGTACCAAACTTGTTGCCCAATCCTAGCGTTAGGTTTTATGCATCTGGGCACCATGAATCTAGTGTCTAAACACAACAAAATAATGATTATTTTTTATGCCCTTGTATTTCACTTTCTTGACAGAAACAGCTGACTGCAGCAGATTCAAATTTTTTAGGCATGTTAGACACACACAAGTCTTTATTAGATAAACAGCTGTTAGAGATTTATGCACTTTTGTCATTGATTACTGGGTGTAGGTTGTGGGATTAGTAAGGGATAGAACTGTAATGCAACATTTGTATAAATTACTTAGCAACAAAGAAAGAAATCTGAAGTGTGTTACTCCATTGCCTTAGTTTTTCTGTTAATAATTGCACCCAAACATGGGACAAACTGGTAATTTCTAATCTTAAATATTGCTCACTTTGCTTAGTGTAATAGCTCATCATACAATGAGAAGAAAATGACAGCTTCTTATGTTTATCTTCAGTTTGACACCACACTCTTGTGTTGTTTTAACTTCTCATTTTTAATAACTCCTGTGTGCATAAATAGGTAGTGTGTTGCTAGAGATCCATTGAACTGATACCTGACATTCATTGGATGATTAGGTAAACACAGGAAAGACTGTGTTTAGGCATCTTGCCCTAACCAGTATTTGAACTCTTAGCCTTTGCAGTTAGAAGGCAGACACACTGCCTGTGCCTTGGAGGTGGTTGTCACACATTTGTGCAGTGATGCACATTTTTACACTTGCTTATGCTTAAACCTTGAGGGTTAGCAAATTTACCTCAAGTAGGAAAAAGTAACACATCTTGCTAGTATTGTAAAGAGAGAAGATTTCTGTGTGTATATATAGGGTAATCTGAAATACTACTCAACCAATTTTGATAATTTTTTCACTATTGGAAAGCCCTATTCTTTCAGGAAGATAGTTGCATGTTATATGTTTTCAAAAATTTGAAAACTGGGGAGTTAGGGGTTTCTTTTTCATATTAACATTCATGTCACCAAATTTCAATCCCATTATACTGAATATAGATATCAGAGGCTATTTTTGACACCTTATTGCAAAGATGGCAGATTTTTAAAGACTTCGAGCCCAAAGGAGTAAACGGGAAGCTTAAAATATTTGAAAATTGAGTTATTTAAGGTGGGTATCGCTCATATCACCACATTTCTTTATAAATCTGCACGTTTGTGTAGACATCTACACTGTTCAGACCATATGGTAAAAATATTGCACACTTATACAATAGGAGTTGACAAAAATCATAGGTTACGTTACAACTTTTAAAAACCACCTAATTCTTATTTTTGATTATATATACTCAAGCTTTCTAAAGGCTACCCTTACTTTATTTTCAACTCCTTATAGATAAAGTGGTACTGTTTGGTCAACCACGGCACAAATTTGCACACTTGGACTACAGGACTTGGCGAAAGTTATAGGATACCATACAACTTCAAAGGCTACCCATACTCATATTTGCAACCCCTTATGTGCAAATTGTCACTATTTAACCAATCTTGGCAAGACTTTGGATGCTTACAATTTAGGTAGAAGTACAAACTGATTAGTACTTACAACTTTCAAAAATCACCCCTATCCTTATATTCGACCCCGTGCATATAAAATGTATTAATACAATGCTGGATAGTAATTGTATAAAGTGATAAAATTGTGTCCAGTTGACATTAGAAATCAGTCAACCAATATTTAATAATTAACAACTCGGAATATTATTTTTCTTGATGATGATGATGATGATGATGATGATGATAATAATGATAATTCTTTATTGCTTGTGTACTTGACAGGTTAAAAGCATAGTCAAGACAACATTAACACTACGGCTTACAAAATTTCCTTCACATTCTCACAATACAATAACTCACAAGCAGGCATACACAAACACTCACATCCATACATAAGTGCTTACTCTATACTACAGTATTCATCCAGTCTGAACAATATTATATTTACAAGGTAATGTTTTACTCTATTTTTAAAAAGGCTGGATATTAATTTTGAACTCTTTATATCATCAATCTCTCCCTCCCTCCCTCCCTCTCTCTCTCACTCCCTCTCTCTCTCTCTCTCTCACACACACACACACACACACACACACACACACCTCTTTACTCAAATTCTTCAAGTCTGTACAAAGGTTTATTTATAAGATGCTTCTTTAACTTAGATTTAAAGGAATTAATTTGTAGAGATTTAAGTTCCATTGGGAGTTTATTATACAACGTTGCGCCTATGTTTAAGGGATCTTTATCAGAGAATTTTTTTGTATGTACAGATCTATATAAATTAGTTTGGCTTCTAGTATTGTATTTATGCATATCGCAGTGTTTTAAGATGTCCTTCGATCCATGTATTAAAAGTAGTATTCGATATACATACAATGATACAACTGTGAGAATTTCATTCTTAATAAATAACTCTCTGCATGGATGGTCATATCTTGCATTTGATACCATCCTTACACACATTTTCTGCAATGTCAACACTCTATTTATGTGTACATTTGCAGCTCCACCCCAGAGTTCTATGCCATAGAGCAAGTGAGGATATATCACTCCATAATAAATTGTGCGTAAAATGTTTAGATTTTTAAATTTAGAAAAATATCTTATCAGATATCCTCCTTTGCTAATTTTATTACAGACCAAATCAATATGCCTATCCCATGTTAAATGTTTATCAAATATTATGCCCAGAAAAGAAGTCTGGTCGCTTTCAACAATATCCTCATCACCTACTTTAGATATAAGTTGTTCACCTTGCCTATGGGATATTGTAAAGTTTAATATTTTGGTCTTACTTATATTACATTCTAAGTTATTGGAACTGAAATAACTCAGCAACTGAGCTGCATCCTGTTTTATTTTCCCTACAAGCTCCTCAATGGATGTGTGCCAACATAACATAGTTGTGTCATCAGCATAGGACAGTAGTTTAGAATTTGGAATGCAAAGAATGTCATTAATATATAATATAAACAGCAAGGGCCCAAGTACTGAACCCTGCGGAACCCCAAATTGCACTATTCCCTCTTTTGACCTGTACATACGTTTATAATTACCACTATAACCTAGAATTTCAGTACACTGCCTTCGATTTGTTAAATATGATGTAATTAATCGTTCTGCCAATCCCCTTATTCCATAATTGTTCAGCTTCTGGATTAAGATTTTATGATCAACACAATCGAAGGCTTTTGTAAGGTCAAAAAAAATACCGGCTACTTTATTTCTATCCTCTAAATTGGTTATAATATATCTAAGAAATTCAGTTGTTGCAGTTACAGTTGAGTGGTTCTTACGAAAGCCATGTTGTGTAGGCCTAATGATCTTATTAGCAGTTAGAAACTTGTTTAGCCGAACTAATAAAATTTTTTCAAAAAGCTTGGCTAACGTGGACGTTAACGTAATTGGGTGATAATTAGATACTTGAAATTTATCTCCCTTTTTAAATATGGGTCGAACTATACTTGTATTCAGACAGTTTGGAAATTCCCCATTTACTATGGAGTAATTTATCAAGTGTACCAGTGGAATCATTAACTCTTGTTTACATTTTTTTGGACAAATGGGAGTTATGTCATCCCAGCCACTGGTTTGTTTATTATCAAATGAATTAATAATTTCTAACATTTCCTTTTCATGAGTTGGTTGTAGATATATGCTATCATTTGTGCTCTGTACTATGTTAATATTTGGGAAAACATTATTAGATTTGCCAGTTTTTGTTGCTGTAACATTTAGAAAGTGATTATTAAAAATATTGCTTATAACATCTGGATTTTCTACAGTTTTTCCATGTTTTTTTATAACAGTGTTTCCGTGTTTTCCTGGTTTGGAATTTACCTTATTAATAATACTCCAGGCACCCTTAGATATATTGTTGCAAGTGTCCAATTTATTTTTATATTGCAATGTTTGCATTGCCACAAGATATTTATGAAAGTCCTGTTTCACTTTTTTATATTTGTTTTTGTAATATTCCCATCTGGTTGATTTGTACCATTCATATGTCTCCTTTATTTTATTTCTCATTCGTACTCCTTCAGCATCTAACTTTACCTTTTTATTTTTGCAAAGATTTTCCTTTTTTATAATAAATGGGCATGCTTCATTTAGGTGTATATTGAGGGTATCGTAAAAGCATTCCCACTTAGAATTAATGCCTTCCACTGTATACAGTTTATTCCATGTTTCTTGTTCAAGTGCATGTTTAAATTTAATGACATTGTAGTCATTCATATTACGGTAGCTAACATACATATTATCTACAACTTTGTTAACTGTAATATTATCTATTTGAATGATTTGTGCAAAATGATCTGACAGATGGTAATTATTAACTTCTGATGAATACCCAGTTTTTATGTTGGTAAATATATGATCGATAATAGTAGACGAGTGGTCTGAGACCCTAGTTGGGGTACCTATCACATCTTTTAGATCATATGATTTTAAACAATCCATTAAATGTATATAATCCCAATTATCTGTAGCTGAGTTGATGTTTATGTCACCTAAAACTATCAGATTTACATTGGTTTGCAATACTGTATTCAATACCCTATCGAACAATTCTATAAACTGAGTCACTGAGGTACTTGGTGATCCATATACTCCTAGAATCACGTAAACACAATCATCACTACATATTTTAATAGCAGCCAGCTCCATGATCATCTCAATGCTCATATTACAAATGTTAGACATATCCTTGTATATGATCCCATTTTTTACATATATAATCACCCCCCTCCCTTGTGATTTTTTTTCTGCAAAATCTACTTACTATATTATAATTCAAAATATTATACATATTTACATTATTTTCCTTGAGACTATGTTCAGTTAGGACTACTACATGTGGATTTACCTCATTCAGAACTAATTCAACACTATGCACTTTATTACTGATGTATTGCACATTTTGATGAAATATTTTTATCCCATTATTTATATCTGGTAACACATTAAACTGTGGTTTTTCAAACGGACAATTTAAGATGGTAGGTATTCTATTTACTGTTTGCACATCTGATATTGTTCTACTGACACAGCTTGAATTTAGTTTTTTGATTCAATGTGGTGTATCACCCTATTTAGTAGTCTACCAAATTTCACAGTTCCCTTCCTGTTTAAATGCAAACCATCCAACCCAATATCATGATCTCTGATCCACACATTTCCATCTACAAATATACAATTATTTTGTTGACATACCCAATCTAGTGTTGAATTCACAGCGTCCACATATCTTATGTCCTGGTCTCTTCGGCGCAAACACTCCACTAACACACACTTTTGCCTTCGGATATAAATCCTTTGTCACCGTCACAATGCGCATCATTTTGTCCATTATTTCCTCTGGGGAACTGGATGAAGCTAAGTTGTTTGTGCCTGAGTGTAGTATTACGATGTCCGGGTCGTCTCTGTTTTCTTGTACCTTCCTTTCAAGATGTTGAATTCTGGATCCAGGATAGCAGTATACCATGGCATCTGCATCTATATATTTTCCAACATGTCGCACCATGGAATCCCCCATGATGATCGCTGTTTTTCTCTCATACAACTCTGAAGGAGGAACTTCTTCACCTTCTATGAGGTCTACAGTTTCTTCCAATGCTCTTTCATCTTTCCTTTCAAGTTGGAGGTTATGTTCTGACGAACACTGTTGCAACGATAAATATCCGTTCCTAGACTGCATATTACTAGTCGCTTGTGTATGTCTAACTTGGACTTATTTTATGTGCAATATGTCCCTTTCTTTTATTGTTCAGTACAGCCATGGAGCGATTTGTTCCATTTACGTTGCTACTTTCAATAAGCTCAGTTTCGAGTTTCTGGTCTCGATTTTCCTGTGTATTTTTCAATTTATTTATCTCGTATTTTAAACTATGATTCTCATCTCTTAACCTATATCTCTCTTCATTGGCCACATCAAGATCCTTTTTCAGGATTCCAATTATCATTTGTAGGGACGAGGTACTTTCACAAGTATCACATATTCTCCTCCCACCTAATTTACTTGAGTACAGTTTTTCATTATTGTGCTGGGTTACATTACCTTCATTTGTACTATTGCATTTAGGATCGATTTCACTATTTATCACTGTATTATTTGCTTCACAATTGGTATTTTCACTAAATCGACCATTATTCGTACCGCTGTGCAAGTCTTGCTCGTTACCGGGCGCCATTTGTAGGGACGCTGTACTTTCACGAGTATCGCATGTTCTGTTCCCACATAATACATTAGAGTACAACTTTTCAGTATTATGCTGGATTACATTACCTTCATTTGTACGATTGCATTTAGGTCCGATTTCATTATTTATCACTGTATTATTTCCTTCACAATTGGTATTTTCACTTATTCGTCCATTATTTATACCGCTGTGTAAGTCTTGTTTGTTACCAGGCGCCATCTTGCTTGGTCGCAGACTATGTGTATTTTCTTGGTGGTATTTTTCTTGGTGGCTTGGGAGCAGGAAATCTTCATATACACCAGCTTTACCACTATTTCATTGCATATGTTAAGGATCTATGTATAATGTGGAAACTATGTAGCTTTTATGTTACTAAATAACTATGAGACCAAAGAGAAGGTACCAAGTTTTAAAATGTTGCCTGTGAATATCTAAAAAATTGCTGGACCATTCCTACTGATTCTTTCACTGCCAAAGGATATATATATATATAGGCTATGTGGCATTTCGAACTTGGAAGACTATCGGCGATAGGTTAAGGAGGTAGATATTCTGCTGATTTATTGACAACTTTTTGTGCAAATATTGGGATTTTTCATCCATTGTTGGTAATAGTCGGGGCTGTATGAAATTACAATTTAAAGGGGAAGGTTTACCATAAAAATCTTCTACTAGATCATTGTACAACAATAATTTAAAGAAGTATGCGTGCGGGAGGTAAATTAAATTAATTAAATCACCATTTGAGTTTAAAACGCTACCTTTGCAACATCGGGCAGCCATCTTGTTAGTATTATTTTTCTAAGTATTCAAATTTCTGGGCTTAGAATAAAACCATTTTAATATATTGTTGCATTTTTAATATAGTTTAAGACAATTTAGTCTCTTCAGGACCAACTTTATTCTGCTGTCTGCAAACACTGGAATGCATATCTAGATCAGTCTGGAATAGTGAACTAATTTTCCTTAGCATCTCCATGTCGCTGTTTTTCGTGAGAACGTCTGGAAATTTTTGTTTCACACTAATCATCTGTTACATTCACACACTTAATTGCAGGTCTTCAATGAATTCCAAGGCCTTTGTCTGTTTTTGTTGGATGTATGACCCTGTTTGAAGCAACTTCCCATTATCATTAATGGTACCTCATCTTCCCAGCAACACAAATGTGGTTTTTGGTGACAGGAGCAATCTATTTCACTCAGTCCAGAAAATGAGGAGGGGGGCGGGCAGTAGGAACCTTAAAATATGCTTAGTATGTCATGGTGTTAAAATATGAAAATACATATGCTAACTGCTAGCAGATAAGAGTCCTCAAGCTGCATCTACTAGAGTTGCAGCTTTCTGTATTCTTATTTATTTCTTTAAAAGTAATAAGAGAAGTACCAAGATTTTTTTTTTGTGCCAAAGTGTGTAAATGGGTTTTGAGAGATGAATGGTTGTCTAAGAAAGTGCTCTTTTGTGAAACAATCATGCAATTTATATAATTTTAAAGCAATATATTATGAAACTAAGACATTATGTTTCTTGTTTGCAGATGTGCTTATTGTGTTGCTATGACTGTGATCGAGGCTACCACATTGGATGCTTAGAACCTCCAGCAGAAAGGAGGCCAAAGGCACCTTGGCGCTGTAAACACTGCTTAGCAAGCCATGGAGCTAAAAAGCCGAAGAAGTTAGATATTGCTGGCACAGTAGTTAAAAAATACTCCAAAGTGCGTGAAAAGAGCAGGGAAATTAAGAACTCTAGGTGTGTTACCAAATTTGTTCATATATGAGAGCTACTGGTATGGTAATTTACAATTACGAATTATGCAATGAATTTTTCATTAATTTTTAAGAGGTGTTTCAGGAAAATTGTTGCAGTCTAATTGCTGATGCATACAGGTTCATGCATATGCAGAATTAAGGGGAAACTAATTGGCAAAAATTGCCAAGAAAATAAATTTTTAGTTTCTTGTAGACTTAAAAATTAAAATTTTCACTTTAATTTGATATGTATTTTATCACTGTATGTACAAAACTTATAAATATATTTTCAAAAGATACTGAATCTGTCATTTTGCATTGTGAATTCTGCATCACTCTAAAGAAAAAGGTTATAATTTATACACACTTTGGGGAAGTGGTAAATTTTAGCCAGTCTTTTAGGGGAAGTTTTGCTATAAAAGTTTGTACCACTGTTAAGTATGGCAGCTTCTGTGTGCTCCAAGGCATGTGGTTCATTTCTTTGCAAGTGAATGGAAGTTTGTTTCCTCTATTTTACTTTGAGCAGCTTTTGTTGTGAATGACATTTTATAATATAAATGACCTGTTTTCTTAGAAACCAATGAAGAATAGCTAAACTAAAGTTTTAGGATGATAAAAGCAAACTTAAGTGCTGTGGATCTACTTTGGTATCAATAACATGGTTGGTTATTGAAAAACAAAATTGCTTACAAGGTATGCATCTACGTCCTGAAGAATTTTCAACCTGATATCTTATAGTACCTGAGATATGGGGTCATGAATTTTAACAGATTTAACTTTTGAGGGATAGAGCTGTTAGTCTCCCCTTAAATAATCATTTCTCCCCTTGTATGTGTCTTAATTATTAGACACCTTCAAATTAAATGCACATAATATGTATGTGTGTATATTTTGTAGTTTTTGTTGACATAGATGTCTACATACTTTTTATAAGCCATGATACAAACCAGCTCTTTTACATTTGGGACATCCTATGTAAAATCAAATGGCATTGTTTGTTTCAATTGTAACCTTTCCTATTAATAAAGGGTGCTAAGGAAAGCATATTTATAAAATATTACTGTCTAAAACACAACTATTGTTGCAATATTGAATGATAAATGTATCGCATTAATTAGTTTTGTGGCATTCTAAGTTCAGTGTACATAACTCTGGAACCCTGTATTTCAGAATATTGTACCAAATCTCGTTTTGTGCATAAAGTCCTTGTTTCATTACAGCATATAACAATCATTTTTAGAATATTCACAAAAAGCTGTATACTGTTTTTACTAATTTTGAGCATATTGGAGTTTTATAAAACTAAAATATTAGGTTGATATTGTAATGAAAAGAAGCTAGAAACAGTGATGTGTATTGAATTTATTAAAGGTGAGTCGGAATTGTTACACTAACATCACTTAAGTTTACTCACTTAACATGTTTCGGGAAACCGTTGTTCCCATCCTCAGAAGGTTAACTCGACTGATATTAGATTTAAAAATACCCATAGTATTATTAAGAGAAGCCAGTGATGTTGGTAAAGCAGTAACATTACGTTGTTCATAGCTATAACACAAACTATGAATAAATACAGCGATTTACATGGTTTATGCACACTGGTCACTTGGCACTCTGCAGCAGCACAAGATGTTTAACACGGTCAAGGCAGGCTGATTCAGCAATGTGATGCAATATAAACTCACATTTCATATTTATTTCTGTTCTTCTCAGACTTTTGTGTGCTAGCAAGATTAGTATAAGTGATGAGAGTTAAGCACAAGTGGTTATTAATTATAATTCTACATTCTTGTCTTTCATCAAGGTAAGAAAAAATTGAAAGAAACTTTAGTCAAGGTGTGTCCTAAGACAGCACTTTAATATGCATATACATTTTTTTACATTATGGTAGTTTTTTTTTTGCATAGGTTGGCTAAAATGGAACACAAATCTTAATATGGGTGATCATTGCTTCAACTTCCAGCTCAAAAATTAAAGTATCCCATTGCAATAGCATACAAATATGGCCTTCCATAGCAATACTGAAATATGATTTTGTATTTATCTTGTGTATAATTAAATTAAAGGAAAAGGATACAGTATTGCAGGCAAAGTCAGTAGGAGAAAATGTGCAATCAAGTTTCAGTATTGACGCAGAAAATTGATAGCAACAGTAACAGTGATACAGATAATAGCAAAGTATAATCCATTGAGGCTGGTCTCTATGCAGATGCCTTAAACAAAATACTTATTGTGATCAGTTTGGTACAACAAAAAAAATTAACTGAAATGAAATACCCTGAAAGTAAAGTGAAAACCAAGAGAAGGTTCTACAAGTAAAGCTTTTTCATCAGGCTGATATGAATGAAGCTAAAGATGAAATAGACAATGAAGTCTTAAGAGAACCTTAAAAAGGCATTGGCAGAGGACAGGAAAAAGAAAGTTGAGATCCTCACCATTCTCCCTTTGTCATGGTCCATTAAAAAGATGCAGAATAACTTGGCAGCTACTAGGCATGTGATTCACATAGCAAAAGAACTGAATAGGAAAGGTTTAATTATGTCTGCTCCATACAGAAAGATAGGCCATGGACTTTCCAGAGGAAAGAACTGAATCAGTTGCAGATTTCTTTGAACCAGAAGAGAATAGAACTCTTGTCAGGTAGAAAAGATTTTCTTACAGTTACAGAACATGGCAAAAATGAACAGATACAAAAAACAGTGGTGCTTTACAATCTCTCGGAACTGTACAGAATTTTTAAGGACAAATTCCATGCTGTGAAAATAGGATTCTCCAAATTTGTAGAATTGACCCTCAGCACTGTGTTTTGGCAGGCACTTGTGGTACACATATTGTTTGTGTGTGCTGCATGACACACCAAAATATTACATTGATGATAGATGGAGCAAAACTTCCAGAATAGACCAAAATTGAAAAATTAGGGTTGCAAATAAAATCTTTAGGGGCTGTCTTGCAAGAATTATATGCAATCCAGTACAACCATCATGCTTCTTTGATAACTGCAGCAAATCTTGGAAAACATTGGTTTTATAAAGAAAATTATAATCTCTTTTTGAAAAAGTGTTAATTGACTCAATTTCATTCAAGCAATCGACTGACAGATCATCAAATTATAGAAAAGTCAAGTACTGATTTTATAAATGTATTAGCTGTGTTCACAAGGAGACAATCTATTGCAAGGCAACAAAGGAGTGTTCACAAGGAGACAAAAGTTAATTTGAAACAAGGCAAGTTTCTGGTGACTTTGGATTTTTCAGAAAACTGTGTGTTCATCATTCCTGGATTCCACTGGAACAACAGTCAGGCAGCAATACATCTGTTATTTATCGCAAGTTGAATGATGACTGAAAAATGTGATTTGTTTGTGATAATCTGCGACTGTTTGAAGCATGACATTATTGCTGTCTGTGGGTTTCAAAAGCAAGCAATTCAGTATTTGAAAATGAAGTATTGTGCAGTAGAGGAAATATACTATTTTAGTGATGGTGCATCCTTGCAATACAAAACAAAGAAGCGTTACTTGTTTGCTGTGCTGTGTCGTTGCAAAGAAGTGTTTGGCATTAATGCAGAATGGCACTTTTTCGCTTCTTATGGCAAGGGTTCACCTGATTGAATTGGAGGAACAATAAAAAGACAGGCAGCTAGAGCTAGTCTCCAATATCCGAATAATAACACTAGTCTGCATTTTCAAACTTTTTGTCAGATGATTTCTTAAAAGTAGGTGTTCTTGAATCAAGTTTTTATGCTGATTCCAGAAATAACTTCTGTTTTTTTTCTATCATGTCATGTTTTTACACAAAATAAGTAATGTTTTGACAATTTTACTAATGAGCGTAGAAAAGTATGCAAATACCATTTCACATAAGGTAAGTTTTTATTCAAGGAACATTTTAAAAATACTCTCAAGAACTCCCCTAATTTATTTCATGACTACATTTTAACAAAACAAGAAGCCAAAGTGTTTCATTTAACTTTTTCCAAACTTTCTCTTCTTTGACTTCCTTGCAGATCCTTGAAGATGACTGTCCCTCCTCAACATCCAACAGTAGTTGGCCATCATAGTTTCATTCCATCTTCCTTGGTACCTCCTCTCCATTTCCCTAATATCTTGGTGAAAACATTCACCCTGCTCTTCACTATAATGTCCCAGATTTTCTGGAAAGTAGTCAATATGTGAATGCAGAAAATGCACCTTTACACTTGTGTTACAAACCATCTTCTTGAAATTTTCCAACATTGTTTCGACAAAGGCCTTGTAATTAGGATCTTCGTTATTGCCTAAGAAGTTTTCAATAACTGATCGGAAAGCAGTCCCTGCTTCTATTTCTCTCTCATTCATTGTCTTCTCAAAACCTCATCCTTCATCAATTTCTTTATTTGAGGACCAACAAAAATTCCAGCCTTTAATTTGTCTTGTGTAATGAAGTGAAATTTCTTGGAAAGGTACTTGAAGCAGGGTCCATCCTGTGGTAGAGCCCTTACAAATTGCTTCATCAATTTTATGTGTAGTGGCGGAAGCAATATCTTTATATCTCTACATTTCTATATTTTTGAAGTGAAATTGTGAAAAAACTGTACATGATAGAAAAAACCTAAATTAGTTCTGAAATTAGCATAAAAAAGTGAGTCAGAATCACTTATTAGTTTTCAGTCATCTGATATCGTGCAGACTAGTGTAATCAGATTGTCACCCCCTTGAATTATTTTGGTAAACCTCTACAAATTTAGTGGACATGACATTCTG
Source organism: Deroplatys truncata (assembly GCA_030765065.1). NCBI lineage: Eukaryota > Metazoa > Arthropoda > Insecta > Mantodea > Mantidae > Deroplatys > Deroplatys truncata. Next base: position 379,927,562 of record CM060990.1, read on the forward strand.
GTATTGCAAATTCTGTTATGTCACAATTATGCAAGGGAAAATACTGAGGTGATGTTGATTGAAACATGTATGGGGAACCAAACGTGGTTCCTTCCACATTCAGGTATGACACCAGCATTCAGCTGTTTGGTGCGAAGGGATGAAGGCTGCAACCATAGCCAAGGTCAGCTAGCTTTCCCTTCCCTTCAGGAACAATAGCGCCTAACCACCAAGGGGAATGACCGCTTTGAAAAGACGATTGAACAAACTAGAAACAGTTAAGTGCAGTTGCCTCATTGTAGTGCTCAAGCAATGTGGCAGTTTTATCTCAGTTCATTCTTCAGTGTATAACGTAAACAAATAAATAGTTTCCTTTAAACCTGTGCCAGTGTGTAATTAAACCCCGCTTACCAACCTCTCCTTGGAGATCCTAAATGAAAGTACAGCGACATGTGCCTGCTCATTTATGCATGATGAAGTGAACAATGTTGACACATGCATGCATTTCTGTCTCCAAAACAAAGGCTTATTTGTTTGCTGCAGAGAGCAACGAAGTGCCTGTCTGCAGGAAGTAGCAAAATTGGTAAGTTAATGCTGGTCTCGGTGTTTTATCAATATTGCATTATGTTTCTTTGTGTAACAATGTGAATTTGTGAGGAAATAATCAGCACTGCAGACTCCACTGCAAACATTCTCATGTTTACTATGTGCACAGCAGCTTGCTGGACCTTCAGTTCAAAACAAACATGCAAGAGCGACATGAGCGTGTTTCACACTTCCCACACATAAAGTAATAATTTTAGACAAATCCTTATCATTCACCACTACAGTAAAATATCTGAAAATGTTTAAATTACAGAATCTTAGCATATATAATTATGTTCCTTAATCCAAAACTTGTCTACACTTGAAACATTGAAATTGCTTCACTTGAATAAAAATATTAACTAACGATGGGACGATACCATTATTTTTCAATACTCGATACTGATACTGATTTTTGAGCACTGACACTTGATACTTCGCCCCCCCCCCCAAAAAAAAAAAAAACCACCTGTAAAGGCTTGTTCACTGAATTATGTTCTTATTAGTAGTTTTCTGTGTATAAATGCATGTAACCAATTTTGTATTGTATGCTAATTCCGAAATTGCTCCTATTTGACATTAGACAAATATTTCCATTTGCTGTATTATCTTGCGTCTTAAGTTCTGATTTGTTTCTGCTGGATTCACAGATTTTGGGCCACTAGAGTAGGTAAATGTAAAGACAGATTCACCAAGCCAGGCTATTGCAGAAATGTTATTTAGTGCATCAGCTATATCAGCTTCATTTGCAACTCAATTAACGCTGCGTGTTGTAAGAGTACCTCTACTCCTTTCCCCATTGTTTTGCATCTTTTTATTTTTGACTCAAAGTCTATGGAATGTTGCATTCATTCATCCACAGGAAATGCAGTCAAGGTGTATCAAAAAGTATAGTCCAGCAACTCTCTGGGGACATGTGCGATACAATAACATGAAGTCTCAACTCTTTTTTTTTTTCCTTATTTAGCATAAAGTTAAACACAACAACTTTCAATAAAGCAAAACTTAAAAATCTAAAAGTATCAAAAAAGTATCGAAGGTTTATCTCAAATTATTTGACATACTTCAATACCACTGAGTATTGAGGTCCATCCCAAATATTAACATGTTTACATGCCAGTGTGAAATTAAAGTCTAGGGAATGAAAACAATTTGAAAACAATAATTTGATATAAAGCTTCAGAGTTACAACAGCTTGAATTTGGGAAGTTTAGGAAGATGCAATAAATTTGAAAACCTTTAATTGCAAAACTATGATGATCAGAATTTTAAGACTTCACATAAAGCTGTGTATTGGACTTGTCTCCAAATGCAGAAAGTTTTGTTTTGTTTAAAGAACACAAAGTCAATTTTCCTTCTAAGGTATATTGGACAACTTGAGATGGAATAGCCCATTCATGTGCTTGTTTTCTTGGATGTGCTTTGATTTTTAATGAATGAAGCTATTAAAATGGAGACTGAATCAGTTGGTTTTTGAAAATTTTACAAAAACGGTCAAAAGGTTTATTTCGCTCATGTGTATATCATATTGTTTCTTTATATGAGTAGCATAGTTTAAATTATGGGTGCAAAAGTGAATATGCTTTGTTGTATTCTTACTTTTGTTCATCATATTTACTGAAGAGTTATGAAAACATGAGAGTGAAGGAATTATTAAAATGTACACAACATACAGTAGAAATAAATTGATAGAACAGCTCATTGTAATCAAATTATCTTGGTAACATTTCATTCTGTTAGTAGTTTTTAACAGGAGCAAAACATATTTCTTTTATATTTTTCAATGGTTGATAGCAGCTTCCTGGCCAGCAGCATTTATAGTGAGAGATGCCCTTAACTTCTGTGAGTTGTGATCTGATCAGAATGTTCATTCAGTTCAGCCATATCAAAATCCAAAGGCACTAGTTCTCATTTTAAGCACCTAGCTGGAACTCCGCAATCCACCATGGGAAAAAATGAGACAGATGAGAGGACTGCTGATGTCACCTGACAGAAGTGCAACAGGACAGACAATTGAATGCAGTGAATAAGGGAAGGAGAACTTAGCAATGCATTAGCATATAGGCATTTTGTTTTAAAGAAGGAAAGTGATGGGAATACCTAATGCTTTATTATGCAAAAAAACTTATAGTATGGAAAAAGTGCAATGTCAAAAGCCATTATGAAACTCGCTGAACAACTGGTGGTAATTGTTATCATCGTTGCATGAAGGAAGAACTAATGAAAGAAGTGTTTCATTTTCTGAATTTTTGTGTTTTAGAAATAGTTTTATGTCTCAAAAACTGATTGTTGGGAAAGAAGAATATTTGAATTAGGCATTTTGCATTTAAAGTGTTTCTCCAAATCAGTCTGTTTAAGTGACCGCTATTTCCTCAACTTTATTCTTGGCATGAATCCGCTTCCATGGTGCTAATGATAATATGTTCCAAAATGTTATCTCAGGAATTGGCTTTCATATGTGTTTCATAAGAGCTAAATAGCATAATTACATTTGATTGGCCAGTAAATTTGTAGTGAGCTTTCTCTTCTTTTGGAACTTCAAAGATCTAATATCATATGCATGTTTGTAACTGATTTATTGTAATGTAATATACTCTTTATAATCTAGAGCAATGGTGGCGAAAACGCGACTCACGAGACAGTGTGACTCGCAGGTGCAACTCCTTTTCTAGCCGTGTATTCATTTGTTTTCCATGTGCTACTGAGTGGTGTAGTATGTGTTGCATATTTGATGACTAAAGGGAGAAAGGCATTGTCGCCACCCTTGGTCTAGAGAATTGCTTTTGGAACCACTAGGTGTAAAAGCAACAGTGAAATTGTCATTATATGTGTTTGGTAACAGTGGTTAAAATTTTAAAGAGAATATGGACTCAGAATGAAAAAGTTAGTCACTGTTTTTGATTTATGCAAACATAAAAAAAACTTAAGAATTTATGTGTGAGTGAAACCAGCTAGAATTCACTGCAGCCAACCACATCATAATTCTGCATCTAGGAATGAAGAGTGTAAGTGTTATCCAGGATAACTGCTCACATTTGAGAATGAAATCATAAAGACTGTTTTACTGTTGCAGTGCTTCACTGACACAGATTTCCTTGTGTAGAAATTTTCATGCTGGTTTACCTGATTTGCATGTCTCATTTTCTTCTTTGTTTTTTAAAGATTGCTTATGGTGCTGTAGGATAGGGCTACAAAATGTGCCATACAAATTTACAGAACCAGATTTTTATATATAGTTTATGCAGTAGAATGCTTGTTCCTACTGGACAAATAGAGAGATGTTTAAGTTAGGGATCAGTCTCATTATGTATATATTAATGTTTCAAACCCATTCTTACTACACAGGGCACCACAGGCAGTGGTACTGATAATACTTGGAAGAAAAATTGCGAAGGAAACATTCCAGGCCTAAATTTAGCGTAGCTCCCTGGCATTCGCCAGTTATGAAGAATGAGGAAAATCTAGAAAAAACCTCAGTCAGGACGTACAGTCCTGGTTTGATTTGCCTGCACCTCCCGTTCATGAGTCCTTAACAGTCTTGGCCACACATGGCAGTCTAGTCTCATCATACTGGGTGGATGAGTTATTAGATATTATCTGTGACAGATACAATTGAAGAATTATAATTATAATATAATTTTAGACCTGGAATGCTTATTTCAGCTGAAAAAGAAGGTTTTCTATACTGTTCTTGGTATTATTTATAAAATGTAGAAGAATTAAGACAAGGCTTAATTGAAGTGTATGATGGAAGAGGATTTTCTGTATGTTTTGTTACCATTATCATTAAGTACCTCATTCTGCAGCAATTTAGCATTATACCTATATATGTGCATAAATCATAATTTACACTGAGGTAAAGACATCAAAAGAGTGATTTGGAGAACTGACCTCTCAGACAGCTGCATTAGCACTCATATTGCATGTTGTGAACAGTATTACTAATGTAGTACATGTTTGTTTCCTTTTAGTGGATGATAATGTAGATGCCCCCCTTATTAAAAGTTAAATAAAAATATCCATTTTGCTGGTATGTATTTGTTTTCATTCTTTGGTAACCACATGAATTCTCACCCCACTTTTTCTATGCTTCTGAAGGGCAAATAGCTGATAAGATTTGTGTGTGTGTTTTAATCCTTTTAGCCCCCAGGGGCTTACTTTGATAAGTATGAGATTGGCACTCCGGGGTTTGGAACCACTGGTCCTCCAGGTTTTGGGGGTTGGGTTAGTGTCAACAGCCCTCCCTGTGAATGAATGAATAAATAATGAAGGAATAATTTATTTGAGCACTGAGTTATTACATATTTACACTGCCTTCTTTATTTGGCCCTGGCCACTAAGATGAGCAGTCATTGTGAATTACAATTACATGTTGATACACTTAGTAGTTCTTATATTTATTTACATTATTTTTCCTCTTTTAACTGTCCATATCCATTTATTTTTTACTTTCATTAAGTATTTACCCATATTTTTACAGTTTTATCTAGAATTGTAGGTATATCTTTATTCCTATTCATTCCATACCATAAACTCTCTTTTCTCCAAATCTGTTTCTTTGCATTCAAATATAATATGTTGTATATCTTCACTTTCCCCGCATAATGGACATTCACCTTGTGCATAGCCGTTTCGCTTCCCTTTTAGCCTCCAAATTCCAGCCCTTAACCATGCTATACCTCCTCTTTCTTCTTTATTTGTGTTGTCTACATATTTCTCTCTTTCCCAGTGTTTTTTTATGTTAACATAAAAAATCAAAGATCTCTTCTCAGTTATCTGACTAAATAATTGTTGTATCTCGATGTCCTCAAATCTTCTTTAATACTCTTCCAAAAACCTTTGTGATTTGCCTCTCTTTTCCTCCAAACATCTCCCATGCCATTATTCTCAAGGTTATTTCTTAGTTCATTTACCCAGCCTGTATTTCTTAAGCTAGTTTCTTGGTATTTTAGACATTGTTGTAATAAATTATCGTCGTCAGAATTCAAGATCCTGTGCCAATATTTCAAGGCTCTCTCCATAACCATTCCTTTTCTTGTTACTCGTCCCATTTCAATTTGAGCCACTTCATTTGCTGTAGCTGTTGGCAACCCTAGTACTTCCTTACATAATATTCTGTGGACCATGTCCACCACTTCCCACCCATTTTCCAGCCCCCATATTTCAATCCCATATAACATTCGAGCCTCAACCACTGAATTATATAATCTTTCCAACCATTTCATCTCCAACTCTGGCATTTTAAATAAACATTGTCTAACAGCTGTCATTGCTGCTCTCCCCTTTGCCAGAGCTGATCTTGTATTGTGTCTGTCATCATTCCTTTTCTCAGCTCTGTTCCGTACTTTGTACTTCCATTGGCTGCGTCTGGTGTTAATTTGCTTCGTTCGCCACTATTTTGCTGACTTGTTTCCTTCCATTCTGGTTCTCTCCACCATAGATCCTTTTTGCTGGTGTATGTTACATCTACATCATCTATCCAAAGCTGTAGGTTTCGAATAAATGCTCGTTTACCTTCTGATCTTGCCTTCATCATCTTCTGTATTAGGCTTCTTTTTAGGTCCCTCTGGGCTGGAGTTAAGTCTTTGTTTATAAATATATTACTTCCTTTTAGCGTTTTTGACCTTCTAGGATTTCGTATATTATGTTGGATGTTGCAAATTGCACTATTATTGGTCTTTTGCTGCCTTGCCTACCCACTCTATATGCTTCCACAATCTCCCATCCTATTAGATCCATTTCTAGTTTATCTGTTAAAATTTTCCTTATTTCTTCATATGGCCAGATACCTCTTCTCTCTTCAACTCCTGTGAACACCAAATTGAATCTCCTCCTCCTTTCATCTATTCTTTCCATCCTCTCTTTGATTCTGTCTACTTCTGTGCTTATTCCTTGCAAGTCTTTACTAACATTTTCTTTTATATCTTCTGCTACTTTATTTAAGTTATCTTTTATGCGTTCCATTCCGTTCATGTTGTTGATTTTTTCTATGAGATCCTCCAGCATTTCTTGCATATCCTTTGGACCTGGGTGTAGTTCGATCCCTCCAATCACTAGGAGCATAAGTATCACACTTCCTGTTGTCAGCCAATTCATCATCATGTTTTGACCAGTTTTACATTTGGAAAGTTTTTTGCCATAAACTGTCCAATTCTCATTCTGTATATTGTAATTTCAACTCCCATTGTCCCTTGTTTCACTTTTCTTCTTCTGTGAGAGAGCTCCTTGCTAACACAACCTTCCTCTTCCCCTGCTCATTTAGCACTCTCCCCTCCCTGTGAAACCGAAACATTCTTAATTCTTTGCCTGTGGACAGGTGTTTTCAGAAAAGTTTTAGACGCTGATTTGAAGGGTAAATTAGAATGTTTGACTACAGTTAATCTCGCAACAATGGAGATGGAAGTGTATGGCAAAGATAACCTTGTTGCCAAGCTAGATGAAGGCAATACATTCCTTGGACACTGTCCAGTGGAGGATGGTATGCAAGTGTATATAATTGACAATTTTGTTTTACATGATAGAAATGGGAGATTTTTTAAAAGTGGAGGTTTGAATTGTCATTAGAAGAATATGCCAAACAAGAAGACACACTTAGAGCATACCCTGCTTGTAATTACCTTGTAATAAACAATGCAGAAGAAATGAACAAAAAGGAGAAAATAAACAAACGGGAGAGAAATAGATGAGACTGCAATTAAGGCAGCAAAAATTGGAGATCATTATGAAATAAGAGTACCAGGCCAGCCAACAAGCAGAGCTACAGTTAAGTATATACGTCAGGTAGAATTCAAGCCAGGCTGATGGATTGGTGTCAAGTACGGCAAGCCTTGGGAAAGAATGATGGCAGTGTTGATGGCAAGAGATATTTTGACTGCCAGCCAAAAAATGATATACTTAGTCAGCCCTGTGCATGTTGAGATTGGAGATTTTGTAGAGGAAGCAGCTTAGCTGGATGAAATTTAATAAATGAGTGTTTTCACCCATTATTGTCTGCTTGTTGTGACTTTTCTTGAACATTTTGCTACAACCATGTACTGAAATTGAATGCATAATTGTGTATGTATCATTTATTCCTTTTATGAATTTTATGGTGTTCAAAGTTTAATGCTGAGAAAAAGTTTCTTGTGTGATATTGTCTTTAGAACTGTGTTGTAAGCTCATGTTTGCTCAGGGCTAGTTCTTGTTTCCATATTCTGTGATATTTCTTTGGCTTATATTTCTACTTTTGTAATTCCAGTGTTTCTCTCTGTGTGCTTTGACTGTATGGTTTTTTGTACCAGAATATGATTAAATATATAGCCCAAGTGTGATGCTGATGAACCTAGCAGTTTGCATCATCCAACACTATTACTAAATAACTTAATCCTTTTAAACTACAACCACATTGTTTATTCTATAATCTCATTTTGAGCTTTTCCATTGTAACCAATGTGTAAATAACTAAATAAAATGTAAATAATAGGGGGATTTGGAAATGATTTTCAGTAGTAGTGTTTTACAAATACTGCGAAATCTATGGGCATGTCTATTTGTTGGACAATGAACTGATATTAGTACAGGATGCGGATGCTAGATGACAGTTGTGAGCAGAATGTGTAGTGAAAGAACAATGCTCATTTGTTGTCAATTAGAGAAAAACATGGACAAGCTGCAAGATGACTATCATGGACAAAGATAGACGACATGGTTTTCGTGGAATGAAGGAATCAAAGCAGCTGAAATTCATAGATGTTTTAACTGTGGTATGTGGTCAAGAAACTCCTGCACAGAAGACTGTCTACAACTGGAATGCTGGGTTTTCCAGTGGAAGGGAATCTGCATGCAAGAATGTGAATTTTGTTCGTCCGTCAACATCATGGTCTCTCAGGAGCATAGAGATTGTGTCTGAATTGTTATGACTGATTGGTGCATAACCTTTAATGAAGTGGAATTCCAGACAGGTCTCGGCCATACAATCCTGCACACCATTATTCCTGACGATTTGGGAATGGAAAAGGTGTGCGCACATTGATTTCCACAGGACTTGATACAGCCTAGAAGGAGTAGAGAGTTGAAGTCTGTCATGGACTACTCCAGAATTTTTTGGAAAACTAGTGACTGGTGACGATTTATGGTGTCACTGCTATACACCAGAGAAGATAAACCAATCCATGCAATGGAAACATCCTGGGAGTCTCTGGTTCAAGAAAGTTTGATGCTGCTACATCTGTGGTCAAGTAGATGATCTTCTTTCTTTTGGGACACTTGTGGCATACTGCTACTGGACTGACTTCCTCAAGGAAGAACAACTGTCAACAGTGGGGATATACTGTGACACTACATGACTTAGATACAGAATTCAGCAATGGTGAAAGGGAAAGTGGACAAAAAGGAGTATCCTCCAGCACGATAATGCGCAGCTGCACACTGGCCACACTATGACTCCAAAGTTGACCACTGTGGTTCATTGTTGTGCCACCTCCATTACATTCAGTGGATCTTGCTGTATCTGATTTTGCCTTATTAGACAACATGAAGGACTCACTGAGGTAAAAGATTTGGCAACAATGAGCAATTTCAGGCAGTTGTCCATGAGAAAGTGCATAGTACCCTGAAATAGTGGTTTTCTGATGCAATAATTAAGTGTCCAGGAAGGCGACAATGGTGCATTGATGTCGGTGGGAAGTATCTTGCGAGTTCCCATGTACATTGAACCATGTTAATAAATAAGCTAAAAACTACTGTTATAAATCATTTCCAAATGGCCCTTGTGTATGTTAGGTAGTTGCAAAGAGCTCCATCTATTTTGGTTTTTACTTTACATGCATACAAGTAAATGCTTCAAGTCACAACTTTTATTTTCTTTGTTCTTTCATTCAAATTTACAGTGAGTGTGTTTGGATTATCGAAAATGACTTGATGTTAAGTACTCAGATTGCTCCACCTAACAAATTACTGGCAGGAAATGTTTCAAGGATCTATTGTCCCCACCTTCAGCTGCTGGTGAGCTAACCGGTGCTTCCCCAATCTTTCTTTTTCTCTTCCAACCAGTACATAACAACACTAGAAATGTAACATAACGTTGAGGTTAAATATGCACTATCCTAAAGGCATTTCTTAAAAATGGATAAAGTAAGGAAATACTTCCTGTATTTCATTGGTGTTAACTAGCTTGTACTGTACATTTTGGTGCTCATGATTTGGTGAATTATGATGATGAATGATTCATTGTCTACTTTGAACTTACATGCAATTTATACAATGTTTACAATACAATGAAGTTGCTTATTATTTATCTTCCCCTTATATTTAACATTCTGTTGTATATATAATGGGGAAGTATAATTTTCCACTATTTACCTTTTTGCCTTGTTTTCCATATTTTCTCCAATTTGCTTCACGTCTCTTTTAACCACTAACCCAATTTTTCCTAAATATTTTCCTGCTTTTTCCATATATTCATTTGATTTATATTAAAAATCTTCTTAACTTTTAGTTCTATTGGTAAATTTTTGTATTTCTGTAATATTAAATTCCCTCTTCCTTTATCCGTGTCCTCGCATTCCAAAATATGTCAATTGTCATGTAATCCATTACATTTAGTACATCTCTCCCCTCTTCTTCTCCCTGTTAGACCACTTAAATTCATTACACCTGTCCTCACCCATACATACCCCATTCTGGCCTCTGTGGAATACTTCAATGTATCTTTCTTTCCCCATTCTATTTTTAAATATCTATAATCTATTAATGACCTTTTTTCCCTTGAAACTAATTACAATTTCTTGCTTTTCACTACCCTCTACTTGTTCTAATTTCTTTCTAGAAACCCTTACTTTTGTTGTTTCTTTCTGCCCATGTTTTCCTCATTCTTGTTTCTTCCAATGTTGTCTGTATATTGTGCATCCAAGTTTCTTTTTTCCCCATTTTCTCCTGTACAACCAAGCATTGCTTTAGTATCTCATTTTCCTCCACTAGCTTTATTCTGAACCATTATTTGATTGCCCTTTCTACCATTTTGCCTGTAGCTCCCTCCTTCCCTAGTTCTGCTTGTGCTACTCCATTCGGTGAACTTCTTGGTAATCCCAGACTTGTTTTGCAAAAATTCCTATGTATAGCATCTACATTTTCCCATCTGTTTTCCAGCCCCCATATCTCTGTTGCATATAACATCCTTGCTTCCACCACTATGCTATATATCTTTTCTAGCCACGCAATTTGCATTTCTGGTATTTTGTTCACACATGCTCTGATAACCTGTATTGCTTGTTTCCCCTTTGCTAGTACTTTTTTCTTCTGTTCTCCCCAATCCCCTGCACTATTGAGCCTTACTCCTAATAGCCAATTACTGTCCTCACTACTTCCAGCTCCGTTCCTTTCCAGTACCACTTTTCGGTCTTTCTTGGTTTATATCCTTTCTTAAAGATCATGATGTTTCATTTCTTTTTGTTTATTCTTAACCCCCAATCTTTATAGTATTTGCCAATTGCTTCAACCGAGATGGAACCTGCCACTAGATCATCTGCAAACAATAATCCTGGTATTTCCTAATTATTAATAACTGGTGAATGCTTATTCAATTTTTTATCTCTTCTATAATATCATCTATAAATAGGTTAAATAGCACTGGACTAAGTTTGCACCCTTGTCTAAGCCCTAAATTATTCATGTTCTCTTCAGTAATTCTTCCCTTGTCTATATTCACACACCACTCATTATTTGCATATAAATGCTTTATATTGTTTATAAATGATTCACTCACTGCTTTCTTAATTAGTTTTAACTATAGTGCATCCCCGTTGATAGTGTCGAATGCTTTTTCTAAATCAATAAAAATCGTGTATACCCTGCCCTTTTTTATACTTAAGTATTTATCCACCATTGTCTTTATAATTAATATGTTATCTGTTCTCCTTCCTTTTTCTAAATCCTGCTTGGAATTCTGATAGCTTCCCCTCTTTCTCCGTCCATCTCTGCATTATTTCAGCTAGTATCCCTGTGTATACTTTACCTATCACTGCTAGGAGGGCAATACGCCTGTAATTTATAGCATCCTCTGTTTCTGCTTTGCCTTTATATATTGGTACTAGAGTTCCCTTTTCCATTTCTCTGGGACTCTACCCCTATCTCGTATTGAGTTAAACAGTTGCACTATTAACCTCAGCCTCATCATTTTCACACCATGCTTTCCAGAATTCACCTGGTAACCCATCGATTCTACAGGCCTTGTTATGTTTTAGTTTTAATATTTGTGTTTTTACTTCATTTATCTTAATTTCTTTATCTAAATCCTCAATATACTGCATTTGTTCTTTTAAACTCTCTTGAACTTTTGACTAATGTTTGCACCCCATATAAACCTTTAAGGTAATTGCACCATGTTTCTGCCTGAATGTTGTTCCCCCCACTTTTGTTCCTATATATCTGTTTCACCATTTTCCATATCGCCTTTGTGTCCTGATTTTTTGCTGTTTCATTCATTTTACGACTTAATCCCCCCCCCTCTTTCTTTTTTTGCCTCCATTAGACATTCATAGCCCCATCTTTGAATTAAAAACTTTTCTTTATCTTTTTGTTCTCTTGTCTGCCCCCAATTTCTTTAGTTCTCTTTCCACGTTTTCTTTTGCTCATAGCATTCGTGATCATACCATCCTTCTCCATTTTGTGAATAAGTATTATTCTCCTTCATTTTAAATCCTGCCTTTTTTATTACCTGCTCCATTCTCAATATAGCTCCCTCTATTTCACCCTTTTGTATCAACCTTTCCAGATATGATTACTCTTATTATATCCACCCCCTTCTCTAAGCTCTTTGGAAAATATTTCCCTATCTTTACTCATCCTTTATATTTGGTGAATTAATGAATGGTTTATTTCAGAATTACATAAATTTACATTATAATTGACACTACCGTAAATTAAATTCCTTGATTTCAGGATTCTATACACTTTAACAACGTGGTTATTTGTATATAGTGAATCTTTGTTATTCTATAACTATAGTGTTTCTAGGTAATTCTATCCATCTCTGTCCTTTTCCCCCTATTAACATATATTTGTACTTTAGTCTTCAGCTTTATTGCTAAAGTCTTCCTTTGCCTTTGTAAACCTTCTCCACCATTTCTATCTTTTCTTCCCTATATAGTTGCAGAAACCTGCTATTTCCAAAAATTTTTAAAACTATAATTTCTAGCCCTAAGTTAACCCACTTCATATTTCCTTGATATGTTAGTTTCCTGGCATTCCATTAAACAGTATAAATTACTATACTTCTGCAATATGGGCACAATTCCTTGTTCATTTTTAGTTCACTACCCCCATGGTCTTTCTTGTCCATGCTAATCTTTCCCTTTCAGTTTTATTGCAGATATCAACATACTTTTGTCTCCCATTGCTTGAAATTTCTCTAGTATTTAAAGGTACCTTTATCCCTTAAGCTAACAGGTATGTCCTGTTTCTTCGCATCTTCAATTCTTAATTTAACTTTACTCTCTGACTGAGCACTTGTTAGCGTCACCTATTTCAATTTCTTGTATTAGGTTTTTTGTTTGTACTAGCCAGTCCCCTTCCATTTTGAGCATGGCTATTAATATGACATTCAAAAATTAGGCATTAATGATCTTGTTCATTGGCTTATTCCTTTGGTCTGGTTGATTCTGTTGAATATCTCTATTCATATTCTGTATGATGCTTGTACTTCGACACCCATCTTTCTGTCCCCTTGTGAAGTTCACCAACCATATCTGTCCTCCTTGCACTCACGTAAGTGATCTCCTCCTGCTTTGTTGCAGTTAAAAGTGTATTCTTAAAAGGGCACATAATAATAATAATAATAATAATAATAATAATAATAATAATAATAATAATAATAATAATAATAATAATAATAATAATACATTTCAAGAGGAAAAATCTCAGTAGTGAAAATTAAATTAAAAAATACTGTCTAGTAAAAGGTCAGTTGTAAGTAGGGATGGGACCTCGATATTCTCAATACTAGGTGGTATCGAAGTACGTCTAATATTTTTTAGATAAACCTTCGATGCTTTTAAATTTTTGGGTTTTGCATTATTTAAAGTTGCTGCAATTAACTTTATGCTAGGTAAGGAATGAAAGGAGTCAAGAGTTCATGTTGTTGCCTCGCATGTTTTCCAAAGTGCTGCTGGACTATAGTACTTGATGGACCTAGACTGGATTTCCTGTGTGTGATTGAATGCAACATTCCATACACTCTTGTGTCTAAATGACATGCAAAACAATGGGGTAAGGAGTAGAGGTACTTGTGTAACATGCAGCGTTAACTGAGTTGTGAATGAAGCTGATTTAGCTGACACATTAAAATCACATTTCTGCAGGAGCCTGGCTTTGTGATTCACTCTTATTACATTTACCCACTCCAGTGACCAAAATCTGTGAATCCAGCAGTAACAAATCGGAACTTAAGATGTAAGATGATGCAGCGCATAAAAATATTTGATCTGTTTACGTTTACACTAGTCAAACCTTTGTATTAAACATGTAAATGCTAAGTATGAGGGTGGGTAGTAGAGAGACTTAATCCACAAAATTACTATGTTTCCGAGTGTTATATGCAGGGTTTAAGCTAGAAAATATAACAATGTTACAAAACTGCACAAATCAAAATTTACATTTGTGCAAAATTCTGCTACTAGAATATTTTATAAATTATGCTATTAATGAGGGCTTTAAAAGTGAAATATGTGTGTATTGAATTGAAGCCAACAGTAATCTGCCAAATTAAATTTTATTATGTTTTTAAATTAACTTTTACACATATAGATCCACACATTCCATATCATATCTACAGTAAACTGTCAGTATTGATTTGCATATTTTGCATTACATTATATTACATTAGAATACCTTGGTTTTTATGCATACTCCATACACTGAATGCCTTTTCAAAATCGAAGTCATTCAATATTAATTATAAGAAGTTTGCTCACTCTTTCTACAGAAAGGTTATTTCTGATTTCTGTTTTTATGTTGTTCATGCAACTATACCCTCACTCACAGTCAGTTGTGTGCAGGGGAATAGTAGCGGTATATTCTTTAATTAAATCCATAATAGGGAATTGTTCACTCATCTTATTAAGATAAATGAACTCTACCAGCTCTTTGAAATTCATTCCATTATATCCACTGTTCAACACCTTAAAAATGCCCATTGCAGTAACATATAATTTAAATTCTTAGATGTGGCAGAATTAATTAGTGCATATATTTCTGTAATTTCCTTATTACCATACTTGCCATCATTTCTGTAGATTTTAGGATAGAGTATGTTAACTACTCCAATCTTATCTAAATCCCCTAGTCTCTCATTTAAATTCATAAGCAAATTATCTAAGAATTTGCAAATTGTGAACTTAACAACACTTCTATGCTGCATTGAATCTTGTATTATGTTACAAGAAACTTGAACTCATCTTCTTGAAATTCTGGAGGTACTTTATCAAGAAAAGAACTGTAATTTGGACACCAGCATTTAAGGTCCTCGAGCCTTTGTATGCATGAATTCATGCAAATTTGCATGCACTCTGGATCTAAATTTGACTTTTGAAAAGTCAAACACAGATTGTTAACAAGAAACATGACATCTTTCATAAAAGACAATAGTGACACAAATTTTAGACATTGCATCTTTTAGTAAGCCAGCAGCTACCAGTCTTTTATCTTTTTCCAGCACAGTTACCGAAGAATTCCCATTTACTTATTGTGAATTTACCGCCTCTCCCAATGAGAGCCAGAGAATGGCACAAGTTTTAACAAATCTTTTTCCTTGGCTCATGAAGCATTTCTTGCATATCTTTTAATGCTTTGGAATTCTTAGGTGACTGTTCAAAGTAGCTCTATATTCTGTTTAGAATATCTTGAAACTTCACAAGCTCTGAACAGTACTCTGCTATTGTCCGATGGACCACGCAGTGCACAGATAATATATGGGGGTAATTGTTTTTAAAGAGAGTTGCCACCGCAGATCAAACTCCTGTCATAACCAATGCACCATCAGTAGCATTTAAGGAGCACTTACTCTTATCAATGCCATGCCTATCTGGAATTCCTACAACACATGAATATATATCTCTTGCAGTACATCCTGTTAGCGGACAGAGTATTAAGTAATATGTGTGCATTTTCCCCTTCTGCACTATTTTCACATACATGATTAAAATTTCTGTTTGCGTATTGTCAGTAGGCTCGTCTATTATAATTAAGTACCACCTGGATGACTTTAATTTCAATAAAATATTGTCAGTAATTATTTTATACACTGCATCCTCCATATCATGAATACTATCATAAATTTCATAATTTGCATTGCCACTGAAAGTTAATTTGGTCAAAGAAAGACATCCTTAGTCTATACACAGTTATTTTAATATGGAAAACTTTCTTGTAACTATATTTTCCTTTGTTATTGTGTAGATGATTTTCATAGCTGCTACTACACTTTCCTCAGCATTTTTACAGGATGTAATTGAGGCTTAGAGAAAATTTGGTGCCTCTTGATGATTCACGAACTGAATTCTTATGGTCTGCTGAGATTTCATGCCTTCTTAATGTATCAGCTTTGATAACAATATATCCTGAATGTAAAAGAAAAATAAAGTACATTTAGTGGTCACGGATTTACTGGTATCTAGCTCACAACTAGAAGTAAAGGTATATGGATATATGGAAACCAAATTATTTATTAATGTGGGAATAATTTAGAAATGCATTAACAAATTAATTAGGTTGACGTTTATAATCTGCAGGGTTAGGATTTTTAGGTGTGCACCTTTTTTCTTAGGGTAAGTTAAAGCTATGCGGAAAGATATCACAGTGTGAAATTTTGTTTCTAGTTGTGAAAAGAGGCATTTTTTCTTGCACTCTTTTCCCTTTTTGGCACCTTTATCCCATTTTTCCCCAACCATGCCCATTATCCCCTTTTCCCCCCCTTTTTTCTTTTAAGTTTCATTCCAATTTATTCTTTAACTTTCAATTAACGTCTCCTCAGCTTGCTGTGTACGTGCGAATAGTAAGCCTACCTCTTTCAGTAAACATTGTGCGGGAATTGAAAGTATATCCCCAACAATGGAAAATAATTGAGTGTTCGGCAAAAACCTTATTTCTCTTGCTTTACCGCTATAAAGTAGCCCGCAATAATGCATTGACAATGAGCGATTCTATCTCACCAGAATCAGTAGCCTGCTGTTTGTGAATGTGAGTTTGTTACTGTGAGAGATGTCATTTGTTTGCATGGAGGCAAAGGCTGGGTACGCAGAGACGGCAGTAACCTCACCCGCGCAGTTCCGAGAATTATTAAGACTGGGTTCTGCTCAAAACTACTAGAAATCGCTGAGACTGAAGTTTCAGCATGAATGAGAACATTCTGGTAATTGTCGCGGTGTTATAAGAGAATGTGGACAGCGAATGGGTGCAAAAGTGAATTGTGTGACAGTCGAATTGTGTTAGCAAGTGAACTAGTGTTAGCTCTCCAAACGAATGCACTAGTACTAGATTTTACCATGCCAAAGGTGTCCAGTGCTCGATTTATTGTTCTGGCTGAGGAATTCAAACAAGATTTCATAGACGCTGATGGAACTGTTATGCGATGTACTATTTGTGATTCAGGAATTTTGTTAGATGAAAAACACCAGCGAGGTCGCATCAAACAACACATTTCCAGCTCTAAGCATCAAATGAACAAGACTCTTCAAGCAAACAAATCACGGCAACCTCTATTACGAAATGCATTTCAACAGTTCTTCAAAAAGCCAAAATTTGAAGGAATTAAACATTGATTTGTGTGCAGCTCTTACACAAGCAGGAATTCCACTCAATAAGGTGAACCATCCAGCCTTCAAGGGATTTCTTGAAAAATACACAAAGATGTCAATGCCCGATGAGAGTACTTTAAGAAAAAACTACATGGAGCCTGTTTACCAAGAAACCATACAAAGAATCAAGGAGAAAGTGTCTGATTGCGATGTGGGAATCATTGTGGATGGAACCATAGACTCAATGGAACGATATGTTTTTAACATTTTAGTTTTTCCCTTAGCAGGGAAGAAAGTTAAGCCCATGTTAAAAATGTACGAGCTGCAGAAAGCCAATGCCAGTACAGTAATGCAATCCATTAGGGACTTCTTCCAAAAACTCTGGCCTACTGGTATCAAGTTTGAAAAACTTCTTGTGGTTACGGACCAGGCTCCACACATGGTTTCAGTTGTTAACCAATTGAAACCTTTATTTCCTAACTTGAAGCATGTGACATGCTTGACTCATGCCCTTCACAGGGTTTGTGAATCCATAAGGAACGAATACGACATCGCAAATCAATTCATCTCTGTACTGAAGAAGATTCTATTGAAAGCTCCGAGCCGTGTTGTTTACTACAGGGAAATCACTGACCTGCCCCTTCCAAATTTCCCGGTCATTACTCGCTGGGGAGCTTGGATTGAGTGTGCTGCTATGTTGTGTGAGAATTTTGATAAAATTAAAGAGTTTGTGCTTGCTTTGGATCCATCAGATGCAGGTGCAATTTCCAAGGCACAGCAGCTTCTGTTACCGGGGAAAATACATAATTTGCAGACAGAACTATATTGTTTCCATAGTTACAAGTACCTGCTTGCAGCTATTAAAAGATTGGAAGAACAAGGTCTGGAAAAGGAAAAACCATGGGATATTTTTACTTCCGTGAGGGAGCAGTTAGATGGCTTTGCCAAAGACAAACTTGAATCTAGTGTTCAGAAGAATCCAGACATTGAGGAATTCACCACATCTGTAGAGTTGCCATTCCGAATGAAAAGGTTTACCCCACCCGTTTCTGTGGATGTTGAAAGAAGCTTTAGCATGTGCAAAGACATTCTATCTCCTAATAGAAACAGACTTACTTTTAAAAATGTGGAGATGCTTAATATCTTGATGTACAACAGTTCATGCTTTTTCCTTCTTTTGATGAGTGATAATTTGATGTACTTGTTTGTAGTTGAATAAATTAGAATAGAGGAAAGAGAAATCGTTGAATTAGTTAAGGGAATGCACAACTGAAATTAACCCAAATGCTCAAAAAAATGTCCATTGCTTGTAGTTTTAGAATCCACTTTTATTTTTGACCTAGCGAACGCTTCAGGATCATTACGAGACTTTTTAATTACCCTTGCACATTTGGTTGCTAGCTATTTATATTTTTAAAACTTCATTTTAAGGCATTTCTTATTTTCAGCATTTCTACATATTCAAAATTTTTCACACCATGTAGTTTTCATCCATTCATATTGACATTTTTTATGCTTATTTCAAATACCCAAATAAATAAAACTGTCATAATTTTTCTGTGTAATGAATAGTTTTTGCACTACTAATTTTTGAAGATAACAATGTATACAAAAAAAAAGAAAAAAATGCAAATACAAAACTGCAAAGCTTTTTTTTTTCTCTTAAACTAAGAAGGGTAGAAAAGAAATTATATGACAGATTTGTAGTTCCTTGACATAGAAGCAACATAAGATTTTTTTTTTTTTTTTTTTTTTTTTTTGAAAAATGTATCATGTGTTGCATTTCGCATATACCCATAGTTTATATTTTGAAAATTAATAACTTGAAAGCTAATTAAGATTTTGGACTGAAATTCACAAAACAATTATATCTAAGGAAAACTGACATGTGGTTAAAATTTCAGCCCAATTGAATGGAGAGTTTAGAAAATAGCAATTTCAGTTGTGCATCCCCTTAAATAAACCGGAACCTTATTGTCCCTTTTTTCACCTTATTTGAGCACCTTTTCTCTTCCTTTTTTCATCTGAAATTTGCACCTAAAAATCCTAACCATGATAATTGGATATGTGTAAACCAGGAGCTTTCTTCTTCTTCTTCTTCTTCTTCTTCTTCTTCTTCTTCTTCTTCTTCTTCTTCTTCTTCTTCTTCTTCTTCTTCTTCTTCTTCTTCTTCTTCTTCTTCCAGGGCAACCTAATCTGAGTTAGATATAAAGAATGATTTTATGATTATCATTTGCATTGCTGTCTAAATTAAAACACCGTTTTTAACTGTTAAGTTCTCGTGTTTGTTGTGAAGGTTAATACTACAGTTTACCTGCAGAGGATGTCAAACAGTTCTTCTTTTTCATGTTCTCGCACAAACTACACACAAATAATGGAATTTCTGCAGAATACTGCACTTTGCACCACTTATATAACACTTTTCGCTTTTCCACCAACTGTTTGATTGGTATGCCTATTTTAGTATCAGGGTTTGTTTCTTTTGTATGTCCATTTTTAGTTTCACTGAAACTAGGGTTTCGTTCCCTTTTCTTCCTTAAAACAAATTTACCCATCACTTCTTAAAAAGCGCATGTGCGCGTGCGCGCACACATGCACACAGTGTACATTTGCAAGAATGAGTGAACCACACTGAACCAGATCAGAAATGAGCTCCTTTAGCGGAGAGGGAAAGCGGTATATCGTATGTTTCTGTGAGAGATTGTTATGGCTTGTAGAGAGGTTAGCCTCTTACAAAGAAGCAGCATATCATTTGTTTCTGTGGCAGATTGTTGTCAAATTTTTACGAATGCTGATTCTTCAACCTCTAGTAGCAAAAAGTGATAAAAGCGACTGCAACTTAAACCCTGGTTATATGGCTAATTACTTATTACCGGATGAAAAAATGCATATGTTCTGTGGTAGTTGTGAATATTGGTAGAATGGTGTAACATACACATCATTTTTAGTTGAGTTTCATGTAAAATATGTATTAGTTTATATTTTAAAAAATGCAGAATAAAGAGAAATTGCTAACATTTCTATGGACAGAAAATATTTTAAAAGAAAGTTTTCAGCACAAAATATAGTTGCATAAAAAGGGAAGCAAATAAAGTATTATTATTATTTATTTATTTATTTATTTATTTATTTATTTATTTATTTATTTATTAGCCTTGACTAACAATAGGTGATATATAACCTGTTGCATTTATAGGTAAAAAATTGCTGCTGATGGAGAATGTCAAACAGGAACAATTTCAGAATTCACTCGTATACAATACAAAATTGGTTTTATGCGTGTTTATACACAGAAATCTACAAATAAGAACATAATTCAGAGGACAAGTAATCGGCTTTAGTTTTTTTTGTAAAGTGAGTATTGAGTTTTGGTGCTAAAAAATCAGTGTTAGTATCGAGAAATAGTGGTATTGTTCCATCACTGGTTGCAAGTATTGTTCACCCATGTTCAAAATAATTTTCAAAGTAAGACCACTCATAAGGGTGCACACATTTCAAGGGGCTGAAGAGTCTAGATGATAAAATATAAAAGAGTAGATATTTCTCTTTATTATGATCCACAATTTTATGCTATTCTGCCCTCCATTATGATAATACTTTCACATTATTATACAAAGAATGGGGGACTCTGTTCAAAATGAGGGGAGCAGGCTTTGTGAAGAATACAATGGCCTGCCTCTGTGATTTGTCAGGGCTTAGAGTAACTATTGATGATTGAAAATGTATGTTTTAAGGAGATGTGAACTTGATGAACGACATTGATTCCTAAGGTTGCTTATGCAGTATGAAGTACATCCATTGAACACAAAAAAATAACACAATACTAATACTAGTAAGTTGCTATAACACACATTTAATTCTTATAATAATTGTGACATAATCTGAGACATGATATGCTGATTTACAACCAAATTACTTGGGAGTCAAGTGTTCACTCATTGTTGCTTCACTAGCCAAATTTTAACTTAGGACATATTTCCCGGACCAATTGCCAGCATTGTAAGCTACTTGTTGAATGTTGGAGACTTTTGGAACAATCCATGTTATAGTTTGAGATCTCAGGTGGTTTTTTGGTGAACTTGAATAGGGAGTTGCTGTCTTCACGAGTTGGAAAGTTCAGTAGGTATAATTGATATTTCTTAATGTATTTTTGTTTTCCAGATGCCCATTTCCTTCGACTTTTGGACAGCTTTCAGTAATTTAATTTCTCTTTGATGTCATGGTTATTGTCCCAGAAATGAGCTGCTATTGCAGATATATCAGTCTTGTTTGTATTTTATGTTGTTCCTGTGTTGTTTGAATCAGTTGGCTAGATTTCCCTTTTTTCCAATATATGAGTTATTGCATTCAGAGCAGAGTATCCAGTAAATCCCTGATTTTTCCTCTGGTGGTGTGTTGGGTTTTCTTAGATCCTCTTAAGGTTTCTGATGCAGTAGTAGTTGTAAGGTGCCAAAGTAATGTTAAAATTATTGAACTTTGAGAAAGCTTATGGGTGGTATGTAAATTTTCTGAAGTGCTTGTTTTTTGTTTTGAAAGCTAAGGTTGTGATTAGCTTTGTGTGCTTTTGTTTGTTGAATTTCCAAATTTACCAAGTGTGATGGCTCAGGCAGTAATGTCTTTGGTCCGCATTTGAGAGGTCCCAGGTTCAAACCCCTGTGGCTGATCAATCTGACAAAAAGTTTTTTTTTTGGGGGGGGCGATTTTCCTGAGTTGCTACGTGAATTCCGGGTTAGGTAATTTGATTTCCATACTTTCCTATCATCCCTTTCATCATTTCATTTTGTTCTTCACTGCCATACCAGGCATTGGGCTGATCACCCATCTTGCTATGATCCAGAATGTACTTGCTTTTCGACAGGCTACTGACCCAAGGCATTGTCTTGAAAGTCCTTGGCATGTAAATCCTACAAAGAGGAGGGTAATCAGTTAAAGAAGAGGAATTTCTAAATTTTCTTGTGTACCATTTTCTTGCTAAAGCCATTACTCTCTGTAGATTTTGCTATTTGTGTGTATTCATTGTACTCAATTAATTTTGGAGGTATGTTAACAAGTCTCTAAAAATTACAGCATCAGAAAACTTATAGGATCAAAGAAAGGACACCTTACCACCAGAGGAAACTGTAAAGAAAAACTTACAAAAAATTGGAAGCTTATAACCCACAGCATAGAATGTGAATAAGATGAATAAATTTGTTTGGAACGTGAAGGAGTTGGCTTTACAATTATTCTGTCTGTTACTGAATATTTCACATTTATATAAGGCTCATCAGTTACTGCTGATAGTAATTACATGTCACTAGTGGTGCTATCAAATTTTAAATTCCACAAAACAAAGTCTGCATGCTATGCATTTTGTTGCAGCCCAGTGAAGAGAACCTTAATGATAATGGCTAGACAAATAAAATCTGTCCTATCATAGCACTGTATACCAATTAGCATGACTGTAATTCAGGCTGTAATATTAAGTTAGAGAGAGGTCTTACATTATTGTCATCAACAAATTATAATACAATGCAGTAGAATTTAATGCGTTGTCACACATGTGGTGGAAATCCCAGAACATTTTAAATGTACCCATTTAAAACACGTTTCTGTGGCTGTAAAGGCCTCCACGCTATTCAATTTATGGACAGAACCATAAAAGTTGGCAAGTATGCTTTTATTATAGGTGTTGACCAACAGCATGTATTAAAGTCTCCTCCTCGGGAAGACTTGTGACATTATAAACTCTCAAAGCTGTTAAAGCTTTGCTACACTTTTAAAAATACCTTTCTTGGTAGCAGGGTAGTGCTGCAAGTTAGTGTGTAAGTAGCACTGCTGATAGCGGTCTTTCTGTAGATAACCTTTGCGCCAATATATTCAAGATTTTGTTTTTTCACCCTCTTCTGTTTCCACAGTGAGTTGTACGAAGCATGTTTTTAAAGTAAGCATGGTTTTAATATTTTGCCGCTGCAGTGGTGCAGTTGTGATTTTGAGCATGCACGATCCTTTCCTCTATTCATTAGGAAGCCAGAAACAGCTGTGAGTGATCATCACTTTGGTTTTCTGTAAATGATCATCGCTTTGTGTTTTGCTATTGTTAATGTGTTTCAAAATGTTCAAAACAATTGAACAACCTGCCGACTGTGAAGTTAGATCAGTGATTTGTTTTTTTGAATGCGAGAAATATTACATCAACAAACATTCATTGCTCGTTGTGTGAGGTTTATGGGGAAACAATAATGAGTGATGGAATGGTGAGTAAGTGGATTAGACAGTTTAACAAAGGTTATGAAAATGTGCATTATGAGCCGTGGAGCAGCCGACCGTCTGTGATCACATGATTTGGTGCAAGCTTGGAAGAAAACATTCGCGAGGACAGACCTTTCACCATATCGATGTGTCTTTGCATTTTCCTTAAATTTCAAGGTCAGTCCTCTGCAACACTGTGACAGAAAGCTTAGAATTTTGGAAATTGTGCTCAAGATGGGTGCCCAAAAATCTTACTGATGAACACAAGAACAAGCAATCTGCCGCTGTACTGACTTTACTCATGCTGAGGAGGCGATGATTTGTTAATGCAAATCATTACAGGTGATGAAACACAAATGTCTCACATCACTCTTGAATCAAGGCAACAAGGCACACAACATCCCCCATGAAGAAGATGATATCCACTTGGAAGATCATGTGCACAGTTTTTTGGGACAGACATGGTATTTTGCTGGTTGAATTCTTGCCCAGGAATGCAACAATCAACAAGGATGTCTATTGTGAGACACTATGAAAGCTCCGTCGTGCAATGCAGAACAAAAGGGGGAATACTTTTGCACGGAATTCTTTTGGTTCATGACCATGCCCAGCCACACATATCCGATTATATTTAAGATCTAATTGCATCATTTGGTTGTGAACGATTTGACCACCCTCCCTATAGTCCGGATTTTGTACTAAGCGTTTTTCATCTGTTTTTTCACCTGAAGAAATTCCTTGGTGGAAAACATTTCAATGATGATGATGATAAACAAGAAGTGTAGACTTGGCTTTCATCACAGGTGGCATCATTCTTTGACGAAGGTATACAAAAACTGGTTTCCCGTTACGACAGGTGCCTGAATAATGGCACTGACTATATGGAGAAGTAGTGGGTAATGAATGATGATAAAGTGTTTGGAAAATAATGTTCTATTATTTTTTAAAAAATTATCGATACTTCAAAAACACGTCTCGGTTGGTTGAGAAATGGTGCAAAATTTTCCTGGCCATGTGGCCAACCTACAAGTGTGTCACCTGTTTGCTAGATCCAGATTAAGGCTTGAATGGAGTGTTTTTTCTAAAACTTCTTGTTCACAGGCCTCCATGAAGATTGTGGCTAGGACAGATAACATTGAGGAATCAAATGCAGCTCCTTGGGTATGTGCAAAGAACTTTTCTCTGTATTTGAAGACGGTAGGCCTCAGGGTAAAGTCTGCTATTTCATCCCACTCTGCTTGCAAATCTCTCTTAATTTTTGTTGTGGGAACTGTATAACTTCGTCCACTGGATCTTTCATAAATAGTGATGTGGCATCAATTAGCTGTTCCATTTCGTCCAGCTGTAAGCTGGGATAATGCTGATGAACTCGCCAGAGCTTTTGGCAGTGGTCTGGTTGCCTAGTATCAGAGGATTCAGTTTGCTAGCAGCAACCTTGCTAGCGGATATGTGGGTAAGCTAATCACTCATTATTATAGGTCTTAGCAGAACATCCATTTTGTGCACCTTCACCTTGAAAGCCTATAAAACGTTGGTGTGCTATGGCGATTCCTTTTTGGTTTTTTGTTTATTTCTGTTTCTATTGCAGTGATTCTGTTGATTCAATTAGCCACTTTGTTTTGAACGTTAACACAGTGGGTTACCTGGTAAAACTTTGTTTATATCTACCATTAGTAAGGATGTTTGGAAATAGTTTTATCTTTTAAGGTTTTTATTGATATAAAAAACAAAAAGTGGTATTATGTCTATTTATTCATGGGCTCTAATTCTTAAAGGAGGACAACTAAATTTTTAAAGACTTCTAATAATAAAAGAAAAAAATTAGTTCTGAGCACATTGTTGAAAACCGCATGGTTCTACAGCCACTTGTTTTCATTCTGAAAGCACTTTCATGTTGAATGCTCACTTCACTGTGACATCATAAGGTTAGGATCCTGCCACGCTGCTCTTGTAACTTTCATTAGTTAGCCTTGCATTTCATTTAATGCCTGTTATTTTGTGATTGTAGGACAGTTTTCCTTTCCCAGTGTTCTGTGAGGTGTAAGTTCAAGAATGCCTGTGTGCAGTGCTTATGGTTGTGCAAATAATTGCAGCATAAACAGAAATGTTGGCTATTACTCAATCCCTGATAGTGAGATTCAAAATCCCTAGACTGAAAGGTTATGTAGTGCCTTCGACATTTTTAGGAGAAGAAGAAGAAGAAGAAGAAGAAGAAGAAGAAGAAGAAGAAGAAGAAGAAGAAGAAGAAGAAGAAGAAGAAGAAGAAGAAGAAGGAGGGGGAAAAGAAGAAGGGGGAGATGGAGAAGAAGAACAAGAAGAAAAAGCTGCACCGGTTTCTCAGTCTTCACAGCCTGAGTTGAAGATTGAAGCTGAAATACAGTGTGGGAGCAAAATTTTTAGTGCTATAAATGGCACTAATCTGAATCAAAGTTAGACTGATGAGGAAGACAAATCTTCAGCTGTAAATGATGAAGATTATAAACTGAGGGAATCAGTGAAGATGGAGAAAAGATCAAACAAGATGTAGGCATGCCCAGAAAATATTATTTTGTGTTTGTATGTGTAAATGCTCTCTTTACGCTGTTCAGTATTTGTCACGCATGTAGTGGGCCTGTCACTGAAAGAAAATCTAACACATGAGGGGCATTAATGCAAATTATAACTCATTTTGTGAATGGGCACACTTATGAGTGGTGCTCTGTAGTCGAAAGTGGAATTCTGATAAGTAATGTGTGCATAGCTTCAGCAATGTATTATTATGGAATGAACGTTTAATCCTCTGTTGGTTGCTAGAGGCCTGAGAGACCCCTGACATTATTTAAATTTTATAATTTTCGAACGAACACACCTATGCAATTGCCTGACGAGGACAACTAACATTACACCTTGCTCGGTTGTTTACTCTAGCGACAACCTTATCTGTTTATTTGTTTGGTTGGAAGGATGACTAATCAGCAGTTATGTGTTGCATAGGTCAACCAGACCCCGTGTGCCTGCTCTCGTTACATATTGCTGACAGATTTGTTCCTCATTAGCTGTGCAATATTGCTTTGCCATTGCAAGGAGCTGTTACTGCTTCATCATGAACACGAGTAAAAGGTACGATCTACAAAATCCGAATGATTTGGAAGAAGTACATTGCCTACTTTGCGATGATGATGCCTTGCCCGTGGATGACAACTTGTATGAATCAGATGATTCTGATTCTGAAGATAAACTCGAAACAAGATCTTTAGATTCAGAAACTGATCATGAAGATGAAGAGGAAGACGATGAAAGCAGCTTGGGTGATAACATGTATTTTATAGGTAACATCATATGCTTATCATAGTTATTATTGTTATTATTGTTTGTTATTATTGTTTATTATTATTGATAATACTTTCTGCTATTATTTACAGGAGGAGATGGAAAACAAACTGGGAAAAAAAACACCTTGGAAAATAACACAGACAAGGGCTCACAATATATTGATCAAACTTCCTGGTGTAGTAGGAGCTGACAAAAATGTGAAAATGGAAATGGATTGTTGGAAGCTTTTTGTTACCGAAGATATAGTTGATTTGATTGTTGAAAGCTGTAATACTTACATTACCAGTGTGCAGCACAAATTTGATCATGGAAGAGATGGCAGACCTACAGATGTAATAGAAATAAAAGCTTTCCTAGGCTTATTGTACCTGGCAGGAATTTTCCGTGGTGGATGCCAGAATAATCACGATTTTTGGAAAACTGATGATCTTGTAATTCCTCTATTTCGAATGGCTATGTCCAAAAAACAATGCAGTTTTCTAATATGTTGTATTCGCTTTGATGACAAAAGCTCAAGACTGCAGCGATGAAGATTGGACAAATTGGCTGCTGTTAGAGAAATGTTTACATTGCTACTGTCAGAAGCATTATTCTCTTGGACAAAATGTCTCTCTTGACGAACTGTTGCCGGCATTTCGTGGTTGATGTCATTTTAGACAATATATACCATTTTTTTTTCCTTAACTGGGAACATGAACCATTAATCAAAAGTAACTTAAATGCTCCTGATGGAAGTGAAAACATATTAGAAAAGATCTAATGTTATTTTATTGCTTATAACTTATTGCTTATAACTTTTTTTTAATCTAAATTTATAGTGTAACTAATTTATAAAATGCTTAAATTATATACTATTTTTTTTATAAATGGGCAGGATGGTACAGTATTTTATTGCATTTATTCCCCATGGGAAGGGGTAATCTGAAGGTAATTCTCGGCCAGACTAAGAATTGAGAACTTTTGTCACCAAAGGTTCGTTGAAAGGTACAACCAGAGCAAATCTTCCATCTTGCTCTGCGCAAGAAGTCTAAATACTGCTGGGCATCAGTAGCTTCGGGAAAATTCCAAAGTAGATAGTAGACACTGTACCCAATTATCCAAATGAGGCTATTGTGCTGCATACGTGGAACCCGGAAGTCCGGACGAAGAAAGCTTTCCAGATTGCAACTGTGGAAATCCAATTTGCGTAAGAAGGCCACCACAAGGTTATATATACCAGATACTATGGAGCAGCTGGAAAGGTGATGTAGTAGCATATCCGGCTGTTGACAACGAAGGCTCAAGGAGGAGTCACATAAATGAATACTCGTGAGCTGTTGGCGGGTTGGTATCACATCGTGGACCGCTTGGTACCAAATGGAGCGAACCGTGTAAGGGAGTATAGTGTTAGTTACATTTTTCCAGAGTTGTTCGTAGTCAAGGTTAGCTGGCGCAATGCATTTGAGGCGCATCGAAGGCAAGTCGCATACTTGAATGAGATCTTTATAAATTTTGCTCACCATTCGATTGCCAGGCATTTGACAGTCCAAACTCAAATAACACCATTCCAAGAAATACATGCGCAGATAGAGTAGAGAGGCAGAAATGGATTGAACATCCATGGGATTTCGGAGATCCAGGTGAGTGGACCAAGAAATCACCCAAGAGGCAGAAAAGGTGGAATTCAAGGCTTGTATCTTCTTCCCGCGGCAAAGGAATAGTGCTAAGCACCTGAAGCCAACATTAAAGAGCCCGATACCTCCCCTTAGGGGAGATAAGTGCAAGGTAGACATAGGAACTTTAAAGATACAGCCCTGCCAGAGGAACCAGGAGATCACACAGGTGATCTGCCGGGAATATAGTTTCGGCAAAGGCAAAACTTGGGCTACAAACCAACACTGTGATAGAAGGTACAGATGCACCACCCAGCTGCATTGATACAGGCACAGGTCGCGATAATAGAAGGTCTGTGCTGTGTTCTTAATGCGGTTACCAATCGGTTTCCAGTTTAGATGTTGCATTTCACCCAAGGATGTGGTAAAGGTAATGCTCAAAATCTTCAGTTTCGAAACTATCTGTTGGAGGTGATGTCCATCTTCCAACGAAAAGAGCTTTAGACTTCTCGTGATTGATTTCAAGATCGGAGATTACGCTAAATTGGAGTAAGACATCCCACAAAGAGCGTAGATCAGCAGCATCGGTAAGGATAACACTAACGTCATCAGCATATGCTAGTGCACCCAATTTGTGAGAGTGTAAGGAAAGGCCTACAACCGTGTTTTGAAACTGACAAAGCATTGGATTCAAAGCAAGAATAAATAAGGAAATAGAGGCTGGGCAGCCTTGGCGGACCGATCTGCCAATAGAAAACTCATGTGAAAGAAACCCATTTACCTGCACACAACTCGAAATTCTGTTATATAAACATTTGATATTTGAGATAAAGGTGTCACTTAAGCCAGTCCAAGCCAAACATTCAAACAAATAATCATGACAAATACTATCAAATGCGTGCCTGAAGTCCAAAGAAATCAAGGCAAAGCAGGCGCCCTGGGAAGAGGAATAAGCAATGGAGTCACGTAAGGAACACACAACATCAAAAATGTTGCGTTGCAGGACACCACAGTGTTGTGATGGATGAACAAGCTGGCCGAGGAAAGATCGGAGGCAGTTGGTCAATACATGGGCCAGAAGTTTATAATCAAAGTTGAGGAGAGTAATCGGACGGAAATCAGCAACAGAGGAAGAGTGAGGTTTCTTCTTGATGAGAACAATAATTCCCCGCTTTTGTGAAACACAGAGTTGTCCATGTTGTAAGATGGCATTGTATACCGCTGTTATGTCATCACCAATCATATTCCAAAAGCCACGATAGAACTCCTTGGGCAGACCGTCAGGAGTTTTGGAGGTCTTTCCCTGAAGAAGGGCAGCAAAGACTTCTGATTTACAAATGGGTTGGTCAAGGCATCGACTGTCCTGCTCAGAAAGAGGTGGCGGTCTATATGCATCTAGATGACTGAGAGAAGGAGGGCGAAGAAGGTCCCATTGAAAAAGGTGTTCAAAATAGGATCGAAAAGAACGACAAATTGATGTTTGAGTAGTATGCATGGTTCCAGATTCATCTTGCACCTGTAAAATGAGATTTGCTCGACGTCGTTTGTAAGTCTGCATGAGATGGAACAGATTGATTCTTTCCTCCTCAACTGGAGTACGTAGACGACTGCGAACCTTTAGGCCCACCATACGCCTCCTATAAATGGATAAAATTTTTGCCTTGTAATAATTCGTCTTCGTGCGATGGTTGACCAAATCAACGGGGCTCTCCTGAAGATTCCGAAGACAACCAAAGTAAAATTGTAGGGTATGCTCCTCATCCTGAAGGAGTGCTCGAGACGCACGTCTAAAAACCTGTTGCAGCTGAGGTTTGACATACAAGTTCCACCAATCGGCAACGTGGGCATAGCGAGATTTTCTAGATGGCCACAGCTTCCATAGGTCGGATATCTCGGCCGCAATGAACTCATGATGAAGACAGGTGGTGTTTAGTTTCCAATAAGAGCGCCCAATGGGTAGAAAGGGGAGATTGAGACCAATGTGTAAATGGTTGGTAAAGGAGAGTGGGACATGTTCAATGGAGCAGATGTTCTTTCCAAGGTCCTGGGGAAGATAGAAGTGATCCAATCGAGAAGCAGAATTTGAGGTAACATGGGTATATGCCACAGCCTGTCGTTGCGTCAGCCATGCATCTACCACGTGCAGATTGGAAGTCAATTGCTGCAAAGTCCTACTAGGTCGATAACAACCTGTACAGTCATCCGAACGAAGCACACAATTGAAGTCTCCACCCAATATATAATGAGCAGGTAAAGTTCAAAGCAGATACGGCAACTCCATGCGAAAGAAGTCCTCTCATTCCTGTCGTTTATTACTCCCGGAGGGGGCATATACATTAATAAACCGACAATCCCAGTAAACACCACTTGTGCCACGTCCAGAGGGAAGACATTCAATGGGGTGGAGAGCAATACCAGGCTTGGTGATAAGTGCCGTACCCCTGCAGTTGGTCCCTAAGTTCACATGTGCCATGTAGTTGCGAAGAGAGGAAAAATCGGAGGAGACGACTTCCTGTAGGAATAGAATATCAATATCGAAGTCATAAAGAAAACGCTGCAAAGCATATAATTTGGTCTGGGAGTAACTGTCATTGTAGTTAGCGGTAGCAACATGGAAGGTGCGGGTCATACAGGAGAGTGAAAATAGGATGGTGAGGTAGGGAAAAACCGAGAAAGCAAACCTGTCAGCATGTGGTCGCTACTCCTGGGGACGAAGAAGAGGAAATCCCAGTTTACTGCCTGCAGCCTTTTTACGACACTTACTTGCATAACCAACAGGCAACTCCTCGCTCAGCACCTCCTGTGGCATCGCCGCCAAAGTGTCCGCGGAATTTCAACTTTCTTTCTCCAAAGACATGGCATTTGGTGAAACATCGGCGAAGGCGTTCAACTCCAAATGGGATAGAGCCGCTGTCCTCACCAGCCAACAGAACACTAACTCCAACAGGCCCAGGGGTGTCGTCATTAGTGCTTACAAGCATTCGGGTGGAACACGCGAACCAGAGAATCCCTCGAGAAGTTCATCACCAGTGTCCGTTCCAGATTCTGAACGAGCCGTACCACATTCTGAAGCAGTGAGGTGGGTACCGCAGTGGCTGCATTGAACTGCTCAGAGTCAGGAAGCTGCTCCAGTTCCAAGGACAAGCTGGGATGTGGAACTGCAGGGGCATTCACCTGCAGCTCAGTCTCCATCTCAGCCACATCCGCAGTAGATGCTACCGTAGGGACATCAACAGTTGCTGAAGAAGTAGTTGGAGCCAAGGAGATGTCACCAGTAGCCAGAGCAGATGAGGAGCTATGTGGCTTGAAGAGATCACTGAAAGTGAGCCGGGTTCTTGGTTGAACACTGACTGGCTGGCGGTAACCTCTGTTGGGACATGCATGTCGCAGATGTGATATTGTCGTATGCCTCTCTTTAGAATTATTCTATAGATACAGAGGGGAGCTACTCGCTTGCAAAAGTCACCGGTAAATCAAACAGGAACTTCAAATGCGAGGCAACGACGAGGGACGCAGCTAAAGTTAAATTCCAAAATAAATGCTATACCAACATAATACCTGGCTTAAGGGAGAGGAAGGATTCTATTCTACCATAATTAAAACTTCCAAACGTGGATGGCACCCAATTTAATAGATGAAGTTAGATATTTACATACCTTTGCCCATTGCCTGCCGACGAGGACATCGTGCTTTAGCAGTTTCCCGTCTGTCTCACACGAAGCTTACTTGCTGACTGTTACAAAACCCCACTCGGGCGTCAGTAACGCTATCCCCTCCTTTGGCACTGTTTCCCCTGACTCGCCCCTACTCACAGACAAACTGCCGTGCTTCGGTGCCCAGAGAGCGTCTTATCATTATTATCTGTGCACATGCCACATCTCCCCCTGGCCACCGAAGTCGACGCCCTCGTCGACACAAGGCATACAAATACAATAAGAAACATGAAAATAACAAAAAAAAATGACATACAAAAATGAAATACACATGTGTGATAAGGCGCATCAAGTAACTTGTTTCCTGCAGTGCGGAGCATCATCTCTATAGGTTTTAATGTAGAATGATCAAGAACATGTGCAGCATTCACAATACTCACTGCGCTTCCTGTATCGAGCAAGATAGAGAGCTCTGTCTGGGCAATACGACCAGTAACTTGCAAGATCTGACCTGATAATGCAGACACATCCCGTTGAGGTGCAGCTATGCTGGTGGGCGGTGGTGGTGCTGCTACGTCTCGTCGTATGAAGCTCGGCGCCAGTCGTTTTTTTGACTGCGGGAGGCGGCTCCGACAAAAGCGAGCCAGGTGGCCCTGCCTGTTGCATCTATAGCAGGTGACGGGTGGATCCCTCCGGTTGAAGTCAGATGACCGTGGAAGCTGTGAATGCTGTGAAGTTCTCTCCGAAGATGGTAACTGTAACTGGTTAACTCTGTTACATAACTGTTCCACACGATCAATCAGCTGATGCATAGGATCGATAGGTACGCCCACAAGAGAAGAAGCCTGAGAAGGCTGAGGAGAAGCTGGTAAAGTAACAGCAGGAACAGATGCATTATTAAATAGAACAGAGGGTGGCGTAACCACTGCAGCCTGAGATTGAGCAGACACTAGATGTTCACGGTTCTGCATATAAAACTGTGCTTTGTCCACTCGTCGAATGATTTGTATTACCTCATCAACAGTTTGAGGATTTAATGGCAATAAAGATTGTACATACAGAGGTCTAAGACCTTTAAGCAAGTGTTTAATTTGTTCCAACTGCAACATAGCTGGGTTGACTTGGTCACATAAAGATAGCACGTCATAGATGTAACTAATAACAGGTTCATCATCCAACTGTACCCGCTGTCTGAGTTTCATTTCTAGAATATCACTCTGGTTTGTTATCTGAAATGCATTTAGAAATTGTGTAGACAAGAAAACCCAATCATGGTGAGGGTGCCGATGGCGAAAAGTTTGAAACCATGATGCAGCAGTATCTCGTAAATAGCATGGAAAGCATTTCAATTTCATTTCTTCTGACCAGCCATTAGCAGCAGCGACCATTTCAAAGTTTCTGCAGAAATTCATGCGCCGACAACCTGCTGGAATTCTCAAAATAAGAGGGGTCAGTGACCGGGCGACAGACAGCTGACTGCATTGCACTGGCCACGACAGGCGGATTAGACATCACTGATAACTGAGTAACAACAAGCGTACTAATACTGGACCTAGATTCCTCTTCACTGTGCTCGCTACCTGGAGCAATTGCCATATCAGATTTCTGCGTAGTACGTCGCTTAGGCATGATTGCAGCACAAAAGATAACGCAACCAATAAACAAACAGTATGACAAAGCGATACAGATTACACCAAACTAAACACTTATAGCATCACATGAATGTAAGTAGCAAGATCAGAACATAGCCAAATAAAACAGTTCCAGAAAGAATACAATTAAGCGCCCGCGGCGAAATATCAGAAAATTATACCAACACACGTCTACACAAGCATGACACGCAAGCCACTTGGACACAATACCAAGATTTTTAATCAGAATGAACACATGGAAGAAAACAAAATGATAGCTTCAGTGAGAAACCTCGAACTGAAAGTTAAAAAACCACGTCACACCTACTGTGACCACCGCTAACATTATCTCAAAAGGAGCAGAATACAGACCTGCAATTTAGACATAGCACACAAAAAAAAAATTCCTTCTCTCTTTTTTTTTCTTGTAAAACAAATGTATCTGACCTGATATACACACGCAAATAAACGCGCCAAAACACGTGCTGATAAAGACTGGTTTCACAAGCTAGAATTATTGCTGAAATGCATGACCACGCGGGAATTACATAACACACGTGCGTACATAAAAGTTACACGAAAAATGTCCCACAAAAGTATAGTAAACAGCTAGAAATCACAATCACTGGAATATAAAGTTACAAGTTTCCAGAACCACTGCTAATAAGCACAGAAAACAAGATTTTCACCTAGATGGCCAACACGTGACGTGCACATTTTCAAAGTTACGAATATCTCACTCGTTATCTCACTCGTTTCACAACTCAACTTTCACAAAAATATATTTGAAAATAACCAGCACGAACCACTTAGCACAGCAATACAATTTAAAGGAAATGAAGCCAAAATAGGAGGAAAATGGAGTCAGAAGTTTTAGCGTCACGCCGACAGACAATGGAAAAATGCAAAAATGAACCCAAAATTAAAATTTAGAAACCAGACTTTCAGATATTATAGTGACAAAATTTAGAATAAGAGAATCACAAATTAAAGCATAAAAATCCTTACCCTTAAGCCAGAAACAAATTTAGATTTTTCGCGACCACAAACACACAACACACAAACCGTTACATTTCAGAGG
The DNA here is from genome assembly GCA_030765065.1 of Deroplatys truncata. Classification (NCBI taxonomy): domain Eukaryota; kingdom Metazoa; phylum Arthropoda; class Insecta; order Mantodea; family Mantidae; genus Deroplatys; species Deroplatys truncata. Next base: position 379,962,392 of record CM060990.1, read on the forward strand.
GGAAAAAAAATTTTTACACTTGAAAATCTCACAAAAAACCAAACTCTACCCGGCGCCTCCACCAATTGTCGTATGCCTCTCTTTAGAATTATTCTATAGATACAGAGGGGAGCTACTCGCTTGCAAAAGGCACCGGTAAAAAAAACAGGAACTTCAAATGCGAGGCAACGACGAGGGACGCAGCTAAAGTTAAATTCCAAAATAAATGCTATACCAACATAATACCTGGCTTAAGGGAGAGGAAGGATTCTATTCTACCATAATTAAAACTTCCAAACGTGGATGGCACCCAATTTAATAGATGAAGTTAGATATTTACATACCTTTGCCCATTGCCTGCCGACGAGGACATCGTGCTTTAGCAGTTTCCCGTCTGTCTCACACGAAGCTTACTTGCTGACTGTTACAAAACCCCACGCCAAACTCGGGCGTCAGTAACGCTATCCCCTCCTTTGACACTGTTTCCCCTGACTTGCCCCTACTCACAGACAAACTGCCGTGCTTCGGTGCCCAGAGAGCGTCTTATCATTATTATCTGTGCACATGCCACATCATACTGCCACACGAGAAACAAACTTGTGCCTGTCCAGGATAGATGACGTAGACCTTGTGCCCAACAACAAAGATGTTGGATGGAATCGGTTTACTAAGCTTCATTGAAGCGATGCGAATACCAGTTTCAACTTTAAATCGTTACCGGTAAGTCCAAGTCTCCCGATCAACCAATCGCACCTCGCCATATTTAACCAACACATTGCGTACACAGACATTAGGAACTTCGAGTGGTATGTTGAGAAGGCGTACAGTAACCAGGTCCTCTTCTGCCAGAGTGATATTGACCAAAGTAGTTGCCCCATTTAACAGCTCGATGGAATATTCACCTCTGTTATGCTGTAAATACCTGGTATACACCACCTCATTGTTAAATTTTATATAAGCTGTGTTCTGTTTGCCTACCAGTTGAATTGCTAGGAGTTCCTCATCTTTAACATCTAGTACTTCGTCAATCCAATGATGTATATCCAGAGCTGATGGCCGTGGATCGTCTTTCTTGAAAGTAGCCTTTATAGTATTTTGACGAATGTATCTTGTTGCCATTGTATCCAAATACGATACTCAGTATAAACACAAAGAAGATGGAAACGGAAAAGCACACAAGGCACTATAAGCTGGAGCTCACGTTCCACATGATGTGTACACTGTGGCTGCTGCCGCTCAAATGTCCATCCAAGTCAAACAAGTATGGCGTAAAAATATTCCGTTTGAGTGTTGCAAAGCTGTTTTATACCACTAATATGGAGATTTATTGTGGACAGCAGCCGGACGGACCATATTTGCAAACTAATTCAGCAGAGGCTGTAGTGCTGAGATTTACTGAGCCAATCTCTGCACTGAACGAAACATTACTGCAGATAATTGGTTTACCAGCATATCGCTCGTGAATGAATTGCGCAAAAGACGACTTTCTTTCATTGGTACAGTACGAAAGAACAAAAAAGAATTACCCACTAATTTCACTTCTCCAAAAGATCGCAGTCAGTACGAAAGCATATTTGGCTTCACAAAAAATGAAACACTTGTTTCATATGTTCCAAAAACGGTAAAACAATAGTTTGGCTCTCAAGTCTACATGTTTCATCCAAACAGTTATCACAAGGTGCTGAGAAAAAGCTTGAAATAATCCTGCATTACGACACTAAATCTGGAGTTGGTATAGTAGATAAATTGTGTGCTACATACAATGTAGCCAGAACAACGAGAAGGTGGCCCATGGTAATTTTTTACCATATCTTGAACATTGCAGGTATTAATTCTAGGGTTATCTTCCTTGGAAACCAAAATAAATATTCCACAAGGCAGGAGTATTTGAAAGCACTGTCTTTAGCTTTACTATTGCAATGGCTACAAAGGAGAGCAACAGTATCAAATCTACCTGGTGATTTGAAAGGCCCTTTAACAAAATATAAACCTAAAGAATCCACAGTAGATGAATTATCAAATACACTGCTCTCCACATTGAAAAGGAAACGATTGAACTCTGCAGCAAAGACAAAAAGAACTGCAAAACTAAATATGCATGTGGGAAATGCAACACTTCCGCCTATTTGAGCAAACACGCTAAAACTATTGGCGATAGTTGCTTAGTTGAGGAAAATATGGGAGAGGTAGTAGATGATTCCGAGGAACTGAACATTTGAAATAACAATTTGTATGTATACCTGAAAATGCCAGTGTATCTCTTTATACTTATTGTAATATAATTTATAATGTATATGTACTCATATTTTAGCTTGTCTTTTTATGTTGCACTTACAATGTGGCACCACGATGTGCATAAACAGATGCACTTAAATACATGTATATTGAGGCTATATGGCTGCTACATGTGTGTGGCATGAACTGAAAGACCACATGATGTGTTTTTTTAGTTTGCATGACTCAGAATCTTGTGCAACTAACGTGTCGTAGGATATAAATGTTTCCATTAAACTCGATGTACTTTCATATTGCATTGCTCTTGTCACATGATGCAAAATTGCTTACATAAATGGAGCCTAACCTGCAAATCTGCTAAATATTTTCGGTCAGGGTTGTCATCATGTATTAATGAAAAGTCTTCAAGAAGCGGTGATAAAAGTGTAAAATTCCTTACTTTCAATAATAGTAAAATAATTGTGCATCTTCAGTGCACGTCACCTAGCATTAAAGATTGACAGAGAGCAAACTTCATGAAATGCCAAGACTTAAATTTAAAACTTTTAGTATTTCGAATATTTTAAAAACATAGTTTTATTTTGCAATTTAAATTCGCGCCCAAAGACTTCTGTTGTCCTAAATATGCAAAGATATTGTGGGAAAATGTAATTTATTTTACTTTCATGTTATTACTGGTCAACAAAAACAAACAGGAGTCGTTCTACTATTTTGCCATGAGGAGGACTGCAACATGTTAGTTCAAACATCAATAAAGGAAATTATGGAGCATCAAGCAAACAGCCAAGCCAACATCTAATCTGGATGTGAGAGCTTTCAAGAACTGCAGACTTTTTTTGTCAAAATATTTATTAAAAATTAAATCAGTACTGTTTTACATTATTGAAAGTAATGGGAGTAAACCTTGTGCAAAAATATGTTGCTTTTTTCCAAGGAAAAGCAATCGGCATATTCAAGCCTTTTTGGCACCAAAATTGGAGTAAAATGTACACCATTAAATCACACCTTTAACATCAGTTACCATAACTATGAAAAATGTGGAATCATAACAGCGAAGCAAATATAATTTACAACCAAATTATTGAATAGTCAACTACACACTCATTCTAGCTTCGCTTACCGAATTATAACTTGGAACATGTTTCCTGGATCAATCATCTGCATTGTCAGCCACTGCATGACAATTGGGGACTTCTAGAACAATTCCTGTTAAAGTTGGTCTCCCCTCGGTTTTTGATGAACTTACTATTTTCACGAGTTACAAAAGTTCACTAGGTGTGGTTCATGTTTCTTTATATATATGTGTGTGTGTTTTTTCCTATGTCCAGTTCCTTCTGTGTTTGGACAGCTTTCAGCAATTTAATTTCCTGTTTGATGTCATGGTTATTGTCCCAGCTATGGGCAGCCACTGCGGATTTATCAATGTGTATTTTATATTGCTCCTATGTTCTTTGAAGTGGATGTCTAGATTTCTCTTTGTTTTTCCAAGGAATGATTTATTGCAGTTTCCTCTGGTTGTATATGGTGTGCTTTCTTTGTTCCAGTAATGTTTGTGATGCTATTATTGTTATAGACTTGTTAACTTTCCTCAAAACAAAATCGAGCACAATGAATACACAGCTATGTGTTTATGTGTACCAGGAACAATTTTAGCATGTGTGACAGAAAAAAACAGTACTCCAGATCTCAAGAATTCTTGAAAAATGTAATTCCCTTTTATTTTAAAATCAGATAAGGGGTAAAATTTGCAATCTCATCACTTCATTGGAAGTAGGGGAAATTATTAGGGTTAACCAGTAACCTTGGACTTTGGTAGACTCTAACCCAGCCTCGCACACATATTGCAATAATTGCTTTATCAGTCACTCAACACAGTAGTGCTACTGAGTACCTTTTTACCATCAGTTAGTTGTTAATTGTTGTGGGTAACAGTTGTGTTCTTGGAAGTGAGTAATGACAAGTTATGCTGCTTTGATTATGGGCTGGGGTAGAATAAACCCCACATTCAAGGTTGAGTTCCTACTTTTGAATTGGGTTATTTTTTGCTTTTAAATGGCTATGGCATGCAGGTTGATGATTCAAGGTTTAGTGATTGTATACAGGATGCTATAGATGCAGAAGAAAGTGGATTTAGTGACAACAATGAAAATAATTCAGGTCCAGATTTGGTATGTGATTTTGATATAGTAATACAGAAACTGAAGGTGGTGATAGTGAAGAATATGAGGAGCCAGCAAAGAAAATGTGCTTTTCTCTGAATGTAGAGCATGAAGCACCAATGGAAAATAATGAACGTGCACTTAATTACTATGAGAAAAATGGACATAAATGGTGTAAGAAGGGATCAGCAAAAACTTTCGAACAAGGAGACACATTATCATAGCACATTTGCCAGGGGTCCAGAGAAAAGGCTTTTTCCAGATAGTACAGAGAAAGATGCATGGGAAGTAATTTTCACAAATGAAATACTATCAGAGGTATTGTGCATACCAACAGTAAATTGCAGTAAGTGAGACACAAATTTAAGCAGCCAAACGAGATTGAATATCAGGAACTTAATCTGGAAGAATTCAAGGCATTTATAGGATTTTTGTTCTTTTCTGCTGTATTTAAACAGAAGAATAGAAGTTTAGAAGCATTGTTTGCAACAGATAGTATGGGTCAGGAGATAGTATGGATCAGGAGATATTCATATGTATATTGTCCTTAAATGTATAAGTGTAATTTTAGATTGCCTACATTTTGATAATGTCATTACCAGGACTGCAAGGAAAGAATTTGACAGAACAGCAGACATTTTATGTGTATTCCAGAAGTTTGTTGAGGAACTGCCAAGAAATGCATTCAGTTGGTGAATATGCATGTATAGATAAATGCTCATTGGATTTTGAGGGCGATGTAAATTTAAGATTTGCATGTTGAAGAAGCCTAGAAAGTATGGTCTTAAAATGATGATTTTGAATGATGCACGAACACACTATTTTCTTAATGGATACCTATACTGGAAAAAGCAGTGATAGAGAAACTGTAACCAAACAAGAAAAACATCTGGCCATTCCAACACAGGCTGTACTCAGTCTTTGCAAGCCTATTGAAGGAACTAGTCGTAACATCACTGCCGATAAGTTGTTTTAATCCATCACCTTATTGAAGCAGCTACAAGAGGATTTTAACTTGTGTATGTATGCTCCAGAGAAACAAATGAGAAATTCAAAAAGAGTTTGTACTTTCATTAAAGAGAGAGGTACTTTCATGCTTTCCATGAAAACACAATAGTATCACATGTATCTACAAAGAATAAAGCTGTAATTGTGGTTTCCTCTATGCATTACGCAGCCCAAGTATCAGGAGAAACTGGAAAACCAGAAATAAATTTTTATAATAGCACTATGGGTGGACTAGGTGCTCTTGATGAGAAATGTACAGTATATTCCAACAGCCGCCGGACTTGCAGATGGCCTATAGCTTTCTATGCACTTTTGAACATTTCTGTCGCAAATTCTTCTACATCAGGAGAAAGCTTGAACTACTTCATTGAGTCACTAGCAAAGCAGTTAACAGAACCACACCTTAGAAGAGGGATGTTGAATAGCTATGTTCTGTGGCAGATTCGATAAGTATATCTGGTATCTTGAATAAAAGTCTTACAGTGCCACATCAAGAGGATTTAGTAAAATATGTAAGACATTGTAAGTGTCCTCATGGCAACAGCAAGAAAATAAAACAGAATTGTTCTGTATGCAAGGCATCAGTGTGTGGAGACAGTAGAAACTATGTTTGTCACAATTGCCTGAATTTGGTATAAAAATCTGGCACACTTGTTTGGAACAATGGGGTTCAGTATTGTCATTATGTACATTTAAAATTCATTAAATTGCCACATGCTATACATGCTCAAAACACCTGTTATTTTATGGCTGGGTAGAAAATGCCACACGATCCAGATTATGTGACAAAATAAATATATTCCAGGTTATCGGTTAAAAAGCAGACCTCCGGGAGGAAGGGAGGAGGTGAGAGAGTACAAAATGCGGTGCAGCGGAGTGCCAATTGTATCCAGAAGAACATTCCCAAATGCTCCTTTGATGCCCCCCCCCCATTTGAAAGAATGGATGTACACATTCAGGCAGAAGATTCTGTGCTGGGGAAGAAATAGTTCTCTCCTTAAAGTACATTCACAGCATGTACCACATACCACCAACCATTGTGTGGGGCCCGGCAGCCCCTGAAAGAAACTGAAATGAGAGGAAATGATGTAGAAGAAAATACATGGTGATATAAAATATACCCCAGCATTTGTGTAACAACCTGGAAAAGGCACAACCCCAAAGTCAAGGAATTTGAGCCTCGGATACTACTGCCTGAGCCAACCTGCTTGGTGGGGAAAATAATAAATGGGCAAGAGTGGTTTGTGTTCTTAGGTCAGATGGAAAGCTAAAATATGATAAAATGGAATCACTTATTGACAATTTTAACTATTCCTCACAGTAATGCTGAAGGTGAAGTGTTTTCAGTCTTGTGAGAAAGAATGAACTGGCTTCAGGTCGCTGATGTCTAATAAGGCATTGGAATCAATTTCTTAGTTGTGCAGTGGCATTACTGTATGCTATGAGCAGAGTTTCAGTAAAGACTTTGTTTGACAAGAGCTAACAAAAGTACAGCAGAAAGCCTAAAACGTTTTGCATCCTTTGCCACAACCTGAAGCATAACTCTTGTGCCATGATGTACCTTAGGATGATGTCTGCAAACACCACCTCCAGATAAATAGTTTGGCTAGTTTTGTGAGTTGTGCTGTCTTGACGAACTTGATGTCCACATCTGCAGCATATGTATGTATTAGTTGTCTTCTTCTTGCATAAGGTTACTGGATATGTTTTATTCTTATTTCAGTGTTGTGGCTTATATTACATGTAATTTTTGTACATTTACTGCACTGAACATTGTATTTATTCTAAAATTCATGGCATTGCAAAATTATTATGTTTTGCTGAAAGGTTTTACTGGTTTCATTTTCAGGATGTTGGAAAGTATGTAAGAGTGCTATAAGCCATGCTCTTACAGCTGCAGAAAAACAACCCACAAATTGTTTCACGGAAACCATGAGAAGGTGTCTATTCTCCCTTACATCCACAGAGTTACAGATAAAATGAGAAAACTGCTGTAAAAAGACTGATTTGCCCAGTCAACAAAGCAGCTAGGAAGTTGTTGGGTACACTTGTACAGGTTAAACATTAATTTAATTGAATCTTGAGTTGGTGGATACACTAAAACTTCACTTACTTGAAATTAATCAAACATGTTTCGAAAGCACTGCTTGCTTTCATCTTCAGCTTTTTTCTGACATTTCCGACAAGTTAAACATTGTCCTCCGCCATTCCATGCAGAAAGGGCATAATAAGTTCCATGCAGCTCAGATGAGTATACTTTGTGGAGACAGCTCCACAGTAGAAGAAGATCTCAAAGAACACACAATGATGCAAATGGAATTGAAAGATCAGCCTTAGTCTTGCACACAGCTGAAGCCAAAGACTCCATCCAGTTTGAAGAAAACAAAATGGTTGCCAGGGAACAAAGGTAGCATCTAAGAAAAGTAGAGAGACTCTGGAAATTGCCTTGCAATTGCAGAATCTAAGTGGCGGCAGTGAGTCTTTTAATACTTAAGATATGGTAATAAGTAAAATATGGTGAATAACTTTACTAGACTTAACTAACATAAGGTCTAGGGCATGGGTCCCTCAGAAAAAAACAAAACAAAAACAGGATTTTAGGAAGGTGCATCTACCTTATAACATGGACCTCTTGAGTTACAGAAACCCAATCCCTCCAGATTGGCTAAGAGGCAGGACACTCAGAGCCAGGTTCCCACCAAGCACTGCTATATAATCGGATACACTGCAGCTCTTGGTACTGTTTGCTCTAAGGAGGGGTGTAACATGTTGGGTGAAACTTTGGCAGAAAGAAATGCTACTATGCTAACTAGACAGCCTAGCCAACATTGTAAACTTCTAGTTCTTGCAACTTGTGTGACTGCTAAAATCCAAGCAACTAACCAAATTAAGTGAAGAGGAGTTAGCATTTATTTATCCATAGAGTGCTTTAGATATGAGGCAATTTGGTGTTCATTATTAGTCCTGCAGAATTACACTGAAAGGGACAAGTGAGCTATGTGTGTTCTATGAAAGTTAAAACACTAGCAGAAATGAAAAGTTAAAGGAATATAAGCAATGGTTACATACAGTGTAAAGACTAGATGAACCTTCAACCAAAAAGGGAAAGGGTTACAATTTCTGAGGTTGAGTATGCTTTGTAAACAGAGAGCTTTAACTGCCTTGGGATTGCACTACTTCCTTGAATTATTCCTGGAAGATACTATACATGTGTGTATGAAGGGATACCCAAATATACTGTTGCAAAGAAAATATGGTTGTATAATCTGAAAGAAAGAAAAAATTGGTGCAAAAATAATCATGATTATGGACCAATTTCATGGTAGGTTGTAAATTTTGTAACAATTCAGGGATTTATTTTGCTTATAAGACCATACAAAATTTGAATCTTTTTATGTATAAAACAAAAGTGCTTAACACATTTCACATATGTTAATACTAAAAGTTACACCCCTAGTTTAAAGCAAAATAACATAATCTACAAAGAAAGAAAAAATACATGTATTAAAGAAATATAAAATGCAAAATTTGTATAAACAGCATACTGTCATATATTGCTGTAGATTACAATGGTGGCATTGCAGCTGCAAGAAATGTCCACCCAGTAGCTTCAGACATTTGTTTTTGTTTATTTGTACTAAGTAAAAATAGAAAAAGAATATGGCTAAACATTCAGCCCAGGCTCTTAGTTTATCATATTCATATACAAAGTTTCCTTAATATCTAAACATTCTATTTTCACAGCCCTTAAGTTTGTGTTTGATTTTCTTCTCTTTTTATTATCCAATTCCATTTCTTTTTGACTACATAGGTACTTGCTCATCTTCTTGCTATCTTTACTTAAAGAGTTTAATTAAAGCTACCTTTCTAATTTAAACCATTTCTCATTTATACACTCTTCTCCAGAGCTCTGTGTCTTTATACTCAAATACTGCATGCTCCACATCTTCCTTTCTTCCACATAATGGACACTGATTCTATGGGCAGCCTTTTCTCATCCCTTAGAGAGAGAGAGAGAGAGAGAGAGAGAGAGAGAGAGAGAGAGAGAGAGACACAGACACACACACACACACACACACACACACACACACACACACACACACACCCACCCACCCACCCACCCACCCACACTTATAATAAGATATATAAATAAATTGAAAGTGTTCACTGGGAATCAAACCAGTTTCTTTATATCTCTGATATTCTTTTCAAGGATTATGTAAGCTAGGAACAGAGCAAGCTGGGTTACTCTAGAAGGCTTTTGCAATGAATATCTAAGCACAATATTTGTTATTTTGTGGTACCTTTGCTAGTAGTTCAGGCTCATTTCAAGTTCTAAATCCTTGGAAATGTATTTGGAAATTTTCAAATCCTTGGAAAAACAAATTATGTTTTTGTCCCTTTTATGCATTAATTATCTATATATGCATGTGTGCTCTGCCTAACCATGGTAATGATTCAGCTTTTAACGTATAAAGGTGGAGATAAGATACTCACTTTCTCAGATAACCATTTCAATAACTGTATGATATAACACAATATTTGATATTTTTTGACACATATTTTATGCATTCCAGGTTGTTGACAAGTACTCCAAGGGTGGTTAAAGTGCCCATAAGTAGCAGTATAAGTGCATCTTCTAACAAGAAAGGGAAATATGTCACCACACCTTCAGCAGCGTCAGCAAGCCGTGATAGCAGCTCAAGTTCAGAGGAGGGTAATGACAGAGCTGCTACCAGCTGTTGCTCCTCTTCCTTCCTATCTTCTCAATCATCCGGTGGTGCGGGGGTCAGGGACCAGCGCAGGCTCGAAGAAAAGAGTGATCGTATTTCTAAAGAAAAGCAGAAATTTTTTCGACTGAGTGCTTTCTATGCAGATCACAAGTCAAAACGAGCAGGGCAGGGTGGGTCAACAGCAACAAAAGTGGCAACGACGACAGCAGCAGTGATTAAGGGAGGGAAGGGAAGGGGGCATACTGTGAGCAGCAGTAGTAGCACTAATGCCAGTGGGGATGAGGATTCAGAGTGTGCCACGAGCATGGGGGAAGGGGTCACAAAAAACATAGAGAGTCCAGTAACAGCCAAAGTGATAGGAAATGTGCAGGAAATGCAGCATAAACAAGAAAGCAATAAAGTGAAAGTGAGTGCTTCTTTGTTTCAAACCTCTCCACATCATCAAAGACCGAAGCCTGTGAGGACTTCAGTTTCAGAAAGAGCTGTGGCACCAAGTTTTTCTGCTGTAGCACCTGTAAAAGAAGCTGTTGCAGCAACAGAACCTGGTGAGTCACCATGGGGCTTTGCTGCAGCTGCTGCAAGGAACAGGTGTGAAAATATATTCAAAAGGCAACAATCAGAAGAAAAGAGATTTTCACCATCCATAAGTGGTGGTGTTCATAGTGATGGGAAAGGAAAACTGCTCAATAGCAGCATTTTCTCTTCCATAAAATGTGAAGGTGCTAGGGCTGATAGTGGCAACAGTAATCATTCACAGAAAACAGATGGCTCCTCATCTTCATCATCATCAAGTGGCTACAAGTTGCAACCTGGATTTGGGCAACTAAAAGGTCTGTTTGATGGTTTAAGTCATCTGTTTACAATACCAAATCACTACAGAACTCGTACAGGTGTAGTGGATTATAACCCAAGTAGGAGGAGGAAACAAAGGTCTATTCAAAAAGTACATCTTCAAACAACAAAGGAATCAAAATCTATGGAAGCTAAGAGATTTGTTGTTCCAGCCCATGTGGGAATGGCAAGCACAGCCAAAATTAGCCAAAATTCTCAGAAACTGCTAACTAATGCAAGGACTAATTCAAGTACAAACAATAAATTTATTTCATCAGTCATGCCTCTTCCCTCATCACAAGCAAAAGGCAGCTTATCAAATAAAACACATACTTCCCATAGCAGTCCTAATCATTTTGATCCAAACTCAAGAATTATAAAGCAAAAGCCAACGATAATGCCAACAGCTGTAGTGGCCACAACAACTGTTGGAACAACCACAGTCACAATGGCAGCAGCAGCAACAAGTGTGTCTTGGAGTTACCAGGTCCAGACACCTGCACCGCCTGCCAATAGGAAGATACCACGGCCTGGTATTTTTGTGCCCAGTTCTGACACAGAGCTTCCTACCACAGAAGAAACTAACTGGAATCGTATGACTCCCTCCCGATTGGTAAAGACAGCTGTCAACAGCAAAAAACTGGAGCAAGAGAGACGGCGATGGTTGAAAGGCGATGGGCCACCATTTTTTGGAGCCGGAGCTGCTGGGAGCCTGGGATCTCTGGGTTATATGATGATGGGGCGGTCCCTTCCACATCCATTCCTTTTGACAGGCACAATACAAAGCGTCATCGATGACCCCAAGCTGAAAAAGAAGCACCTGATTGCTGAAGCCACCCAGACCCACCACCACCACCATCACCACCATCACCACCACCACCACCACCAACACCACAGATACCAACACCCACTACCAGTACCACTATCAGTGCCATCCACTTCCATCGTGCCATCACATGTGCAGACGGGTAAGAACCCACCATTCCTAATGCGGGTTTATTTTGCCTCCTGCTTCTTGTAATAATTCACTTACTCACCTTTAATTACTGCTTGGATTCCTTCCATTATTTAGAGTGACTGGCAGCAGAATACTAGGACCACTTCCTATATGAGAGAGAGAGAGAGAGAGAGAGAGAGAGAGAGAGAGAGAGAGAGAGAGAGAGAGAGAGAGAGAGAGACAGAGAGAGCACAAGAGAGATTGTGTGGCAGTGGTGGCAATGCAGGATGCAGAGACGTGTCCTAAACTTCCTCTTCCTTTATTACTTTGATGTTTGCCCATTATCCTGCAAATTCCTCCTCTCCTATCTTAAACCTGCATACACACACACTCACAATGGATGAAAGTCGCAAGAAGTTCTAACTTTAAAAGGCAAAGAAAGAAATATGCAAACAAGCAGGCAGGAAGTGTACAAGCAAGTAAGCAAACTGAAACTAAAAGGGAAAATTGGCTGGGCTGGCTGTTGAAATAAATAAATAAACAAACAAACAAACAAATAAGTGTGTGTGTATATATATATATATATATATATATATATATATATATATATATATAATATAGGACTCAAAATGTAATTGATCTCTTCCATTGTGCTCGTGCGTGCGTGCGTGCCTGCCTTGACATTTGTCTGCCCCATATTTCCAATAGAATGTATGTTGTTTCATTTTGATGAAACCCCAACTTATGATTACTGATAACTTAGATGCTCTACTGCTGTCATCTGTTGGGGGTAATCAAGAAACATTAACACAAAGAAAGAATGAACCCTGTACTAATAGCACTGTGTATGCGGCTGTCGTCGTTGGTTTAAGTTGTTGTGCACTTGGCCTCCATGCATCTCCCAATCTCCCTCCCCACTGCTTGCACCAAACTCTATTGTGTTGCATATTAATGCAGTCTCAAACACCTTTTTACTCCTGCTTTTTGTTATTTGTTGAATATTCAGTTATATGTAAAAAAAAAAAAAAAAAATGCATGCAATATTTGTAGTAGCTATAATGTTTCTTTATATTTACTCATTGTCTACAGTTCATGTGTACTTCAATATTTATTGGTTTATCTGCATGATTAGCTATGCATGCATGAATGGGAAAGGATTACCAATGTGATCAGATGTAATTTATGGGCATATTCACCGACAGCTAATGGAATTTTTTCTTTTTATATTGAAAGGTCGTAAAAGAATCTTGAATATAAAATAAGAGGAGAAGGATGTTAATCACTCTAGTGGGCACTCTTACTCTATTTTTCTTTGCACTTTTCAAATATGCTTTTACGAGGGCTGATCAACAAAGACTGAGACTGATTTTTTTTCACAGATGTTTATTACTCCAATTCAATGTTTACATGATCTTTTTCAAAGTAGTCCCCTCCTACTTCAATGCACTTTTTATAGCGTCTCTGCCAGTCCTTGAACACGTGCTGCAGACCATTCTTTGTCAGGTCCTTGAGAATCGCCTCATTTTTCTTGAGCACTGCTTCAGAGTTCTCAAATTGAATACCCCTAAGCTTTGCCTTTCGTGATGGGAATAAAAAAAAGTCTCAGGGTGCAAGATCGGGGCTATAAGGTGGATGTGGTACACAGGTAATGTTGAATCGAGCCAGAAACTGCATGACTTGATTTGCGACGTGAGGCCGTGCATTGTCATGATGAAGTCACCACCCAGTCCAAGAAAGCTCTGGTCATTTCTTTGCAATGTGCTTCCTCAGTGTAGCCAATACTGACATGTAGTATGCTGCTGTAACCGTAGTGTGAGGGGGAACTGCATGCTGGTAAATCATTCCATTACAGTCAAAAAATGTGATCACCATCACTTTCCCTGCAGATGGAACAACTTTTGCCTTTTTTGATGTTGGAGAACCTGGCGATTTCCACACTGTGCTGGCTTGTTTTCCTTCAGGATCATAATGATGCAGCCATGACTCATCACCGGTGATAATCGATTTAAAAAATGCATCCCCTCCATCAGCAAAGAGACGCAGCACCTCACGGCTTGTCTGCATTCGCACAGCCTTTTGTTCGGGAGTCAACAGACGTGACACCCAACGAGCACAAACTCGGGTCATATGGAGTGCATAATTGTAAACACACTGCCATATGAAATTCTCAACACTTCACTGAGGTTACGTAATGTTATATGCCGATCCTCTCGGACAATCACAGCAGCTGTGTTGATGTTGACTTCAGTCACAGCAGAAGCCGAAACGCCAGGCTCACCTTGCTTAACACTGACAAGTCGGCCTTCTTTGAAGTCCTTGAACCACATAAACACTGTTGCACGAGGTAGTGCATCTTCACTGTACGCTTGCTTCAGCTTTTCATAAGTTTCGGTGGCTATATGGTTTAAACGAAAACAGAATTTGATTGCGCTGTACTGCTCCTCTTGCGTCACCTCCATTGTCTGATATGTGAAATGCACGTAAGGTCTACAAAATAGAGCATTACTACCAACCTACCAATATGAGAGTGCTGCTGCCTACCAACATTATACATAAAAACCCGCTCTTTTCAAATATTTATGTTACAGATACGAAACTATCACGGAAGCTACAGGAAAAAATCAGTCTCAGTCTTTGTTGATCAGCCCTTGTACTATTAAAGAAATTTGTTCTAGAACATTTCATTAAAAAAAAGAAAAGAAAAGAAAGACACCTAAAGCTTAAATTTTAACATAAGTATAATAAAAGTAATTATATGTTTGTTGGGTTAGGTAAATCATACATCAACCAATCTGGCAATCCCTAATATAATTGGTATTTGTTGGAAAGTCCAAACTTTGTCTATTTGTAGCTGCTCCCAAATGTTGAAAACCTTGCATTATATGTTCCTTGCAGTTATATTTGGAACTAGTGATGATGAGGGACACCTTAAATTCAAAAACTAGGAAAGAAGAACAATTTTTTTGAACAAACTGCTGTTATTCCTTTTCAAAATATTTGTCTTTAAGATTTATAATATTTGTTTAATCAATACTCCAAACATTTTTTCTACTCTGAATTTGGTATGTCAAAAATATGGGTTTCAAGGGCTTCAATAGCTTCTTGAGGTGATGAAAATTGCTGTCACTGCATTATGGTATAAATCAGGTGAATATGGGCAATGAGTCATTAATATAATGTTTTTCTCCTTCAAATAATCAACATTTGATGTGCTGTGTGAAAGCTGGCATTGTTCATGTTGAATGATGCAATGTTTTTGGTAGCTTTTCCTGGTTTTGCTGATGACTTATGGCAAACAAATTGTATACCATTCAGCATTAACTGTTCTTTGATCATTTTAAAGGAATGGCTGCAAGATGTTCAGCACAACCGAAGAAACAAGCGATCATTTTCTTGGAAGTGCTTTGTGAACGAACAACTTTTGTGGGATTCAGTTCATCTTGGAACATCCAAATAGTGGATTATGGCTTAGTTTCTGGTTCATATGAATGTATTAGAGACATCACCTGTTGCAATGTAGTATACAGATTTTGCAGTTCCTCAGTGAAATTTTATGGGCATTTTCTTATACCAATTAACATGAATGGTTTTTGAGCTTCATCAAATTATGTGGAATCCATCGGGAACAGATTTTTTTCACAGGTAAATGTTCATGCAAAATCCAATACACTACAGTCTTGGATGTGCTTAAGGGTGCCTCTATCTCACTGTAAGTCACATGCTGATCAACTTCAATCATGTTCGCACAGCATCAATGTTTTTTTGGAATAACAACTGATGTTAGTTGACCTTCATGAAATTCATCATTGATGGATGCACGACCAAGACAAAATTTTGCAAACCAATTGTAAACAGGCTTTTCTGATGGTGCTTCATTACTAAAAGTTAAACGAAGCAATTCTTTGCATTGCTGTTGAGTTAGACCTTTACTGAAATCATAAAAATATCATCCAACAAAAACCTTCACATGACATTTCCATTTTTTCACAACATTCCTGTTTAAATGCTGGCTGCACAGAAACTAATTGGTTAATTTCTAAGCTGGCTCTGTTTACAGTAACAAATGTCAAATTTTGAGAAAATAGTAATGCCATCTCAGTAGAGCCACCCAATGGTTGTTCATAAAAACTTAACAGGTAACTTCATATTATTGCCATTTACTGCAGCTTTAATCAGTGATGGTATGGATTTTTTCTTTAATCTCAAGATTTTGAAGTGTGTTCCTTAATTTTGTAATAATTTGTATTTTTGTGTTTTGCAACTATTGGTATCTCTAGTAATTTTGTGTGGTCACTTGAAAAAGTATGCTGCTGGAACACTTAATGAATAAGGAATTGAATGGAGAACATCATTACAACTTTATCAACTGTAACAATGTGCATTGTCTGAATGTGATACAGTTGCTATTAATTTATAAGAAATGCTAATTAAGGAGGTGACAGTATGTCCTATAAGAAGTGAGTATAGTTAAAATCTTTTCTCTTAGCCTTGGTGAATTAAAAAGATGGTAAGAATAAGACAACTATTCTCAACCAAAGACAGTTTGGAGGTAAATGGGATATTTCTGTGTCTATTCAACGCACACATATTGTCATTAGCCTCATGCATTTCTACTCTCACGTTGTTGCCAAGTTGCAGTACTTAAGTTCAGTATCTTCCAAAGATGTGACACGATTTTCAAGAAAATCCTGCCACTCCATCTATCTTTTAGATGGAACATTTTTAAAAATTCTTGATTTTTTTAAAAATTGCTCTTAAGATTTTGATTAAGTACCATATACTAAAGATATTTATATGACAAATAAAACATATATCTTGAATTTTCTGGGAATAGCCTATGAACGTCTCTTCATTCAGGAAGAATTTTGTATAATCTTGTATAACTGGTAAACATAAGTGATTGTTGAAAATGCACTACTCAAAAAATGTAGATCTCTTTAAAACACAAATTTATTTCAAATAACTCTTATTGTGGCACAAGCCATTTCTGAGGTATCCATTATGAACAGCTTCAATTGTTCAATACTTTGCCTTTTTAAGTCCTGTTGTTTTTCACTTGTTTCTTATGATTGCATCGAAAGAGTATGCAATTTTAAGGCCAGTATATATCGTCAGTTCGTCATTCGATTATCGCTGTTCCCTTTGCATCTGTAATGAAATGTATAATGGAGCTATTTCTACAAACATTTATCTTAATTAAAATGAAATAGATAGAAAAATAAGCTCTCATGAGTAGTTTTTATACCCACCAATAAACGCTGGAGGGTGGAGAAAGGTCATGTGAATGTAACACATCAGATTGTTTATTCAACTACTACTTCTTAATCTTTCCAAGTAATCCAATTCTTTCACTACCTCTATTGGATCATCACTTATATACAATCTTTCATCTTTTGTTAGTTTTGACTACTTTTTAAACACTATTTTTGATTTTTGTTGTTTAACCTTAGATCCCACTGTGCAAAGTCCTGCAATTTCGTTAATAGCATGTTGCAATCCTATAACCATTGCTGCACCTGTTGTAAGATCAGCAGCAAACACAGTCTTGGTACCTCTTTACTTCCAATAACTGGACAATGCTTATTGCATTTCCTTTTCCTATCCAGGATATCATCTATAAATAAATTAAATAATACTGAACTCAGTTTGGATCCTTGCCTCAAACCCAGACTTTGCTCCATATAAATTTTAGTTTCACTTCGCATCTGACACAATTTGCAACCTCATAGTTTCCATAGCCCTACAATAAATTCATTACTGATTCCCTTACATTGCAATTTGTATGCCAATGCATCCCATTTATTGTATCAAAAGACTCTTCAAAGTTTGTAAAAAGTATATTTATACAATATACTCCTACCCTTTATATTTCTCAAATACTTCACCATAGTGTGCATTATCGCTATGTTATATATTGTTCTTCCTCTCCTAAATCCTGCAGGATATTCTGATAATTCACCTTCCATCTCAGCCCACTGATACTATCTTCCAGCCAATATTGTCACGCCTTAGATTTGAAGGGGGTTGAGGACGTGCATTTGGAAGCGTAGCAGGATTAAGGGTTGGTGAGCAACTCCGAATAGCAAGACACAATTAACAAAAAGGATAACAGATTTAATATAATAAACGAGTAGACACACAGACAGTGAGCAAGCAAACCATTTTTAGGATTAAGTATTTAAGACAGATCAGTTTCTAGTTACCTAGTGCCATGAGCAGATGTTCCGCTGGTCGCTATACCCAAAGGTAAATGTTGATCTGGGCAGCGCCTCCGGCTGCACGTGGGTTGTTCCTATCAAGACTGCCATGCCCATAGACTTATGAAAGGGGTTTTATATCATAGATAGACGCCTCCACACAGGACATTCCATATATGGAGGGATAACCTCTACTCTATGAGTTGGCATCACCCACATAATATCACAAGGATATGACTGGCACTGAATGTCCAGCTCATGCATCACATGGTGTTGCACCATGTGAAGTAAGAATGCAAGAAATAAGCTTTACATGAACCAAATTCTTAAGAAAAGTAATTTTTAGGAAAATAATTTAACTTAACTTGACCCATACGTTACATCTGCCCCGGCATCAAAATAACACACTGCAACTGTGTGTTGATAAGAAAGAATTAAAAGAATGGTACAAGGTCACATAAATACACAAAAATTATTACACGAGTATAAACAATTACAAATTACAATAATAACAGTAGTGAGTCAAAGAAAAGGTCAAAAAAATGAGGAAAATAGTTGAATAGAGTGCTTGAGTACATGGAAATATCTTGGTCATCCTTGGGCATTGAACCATGGGCCGTAAGTTGGAGGAATTACACCTGTAATTCTTGAAGTAACGAAGTGAATGATATACCCTGTATATCGGCTAAGCTGACAAAACTGCAAAAACCAGCATTTCGTTATCACTTCCTGCAGAGGAGGATGCGGCCAGAAATATGAGCTGTAGTAACAGCTTACTCTGGAGACAAATAACAACTAAGGTAACCTCCAAGTCTTGTCCATGGTTTTAAAGGACGTCTGGTATCCATTGTATGAAGGATTAAATATGCAGCAGTGGTCTGCGCAGGCTGGCTGACGAATACACCAAGTATTAGTCCATAGTGAATACTTCAGAAGTGCGACGTGCTGTTGGCAGCAAAGATATTCACATGCGCAATAAGTCCATATCATATGCAGGTATGTGTCAGAATACTGTGGCTCTTGTATGTTTGTAAGCCGTCGAAGCACTTAATGGTGATAGATTCAGAACACTCATAATAAAAGTCATTATGACACAAAAGGGAGACACTCAGAGACCTTATGACTCATAAAGAATAGATTACAAAATATTTGATAAAATGAAGAAAAAAAAATTAATGTGACCGTACCAAAAAGAAAAAATTATGAGAAATTTAAGAAAAAAAGCTTGCTTGTAAACAAGAACAAAATTGCAATTTGAACTTTTACATAAGAAAGGCATAAAATATAAAGAAGTTGTACAAAAGAAATACATTACATAACATTATAAACATAGATACATTAAAGAAATATTACATTGTTGTATACATGACAATATCTGTACACATACAGTACCATTAACATTATTTGTGCTTGAATAAATTTACTATCCATATCATATTATAAATAAAAAAAATTTACATAAGCACATCTGTTCACAAGTCAAAATTTTTACATAAGCAGAATTCACAAAATTTACAACAGTCATGACATCGGTTTGATTCTCATCAGCTTAACTCTCTTAAAATTCAGTTATTATAAAAACAATGACAATGTTTACAATGAAATAACAGATGTGTACAATAATAAGGTGTTATCAGTTAACTCAATGCTACACCCATTATTGAATTTTTCTGAATTTATGAGCTTTTCATTAGTGTTAGTGAAAATAAGATTTAGGTTAAAAATACCGAAGGTAATAACAACAATTGCAAATGAAAAACAAAATTTAGAAGGTACTGTGTTTCCACAAATTACAATTTTACACACAAAATATACGTGTTCAGAAAATTTGCTTTACTTAAATTTTTTTTCCTGCTCCTCTTTATTACCTGCATTCCTGACAATCTGCATATACTTGTTAACATTTAACAATAAAGTCAACATCCCTGTGAGGCAGGTTTCAACACAAATTGCTATCAGAAGCTTGCTTATTTTACCAAATAGAATATTTAATAAATACTAAACTTTTCGTAAAAGAAATTACACATATGCTTGTGATTATAAAATTTATAAAGTATAAATGTCACTTCCTATCTTCAAGTTAATCACAACATATAGTAGGAATCGGTCTCACAGAAAAATACAAGCTTTCTGAGTAAAAAGTTAAAGAAATTGTTTCAGAAGAAAACAAAAATTATTTCACAGAATTAAAGTAGAAAAAGTATGTTTTGGAATTTAAATTGACATCCACTAGTGATACTATGTCTACCAAAATTCGGCATTGAATTTAAGCTGTTAAGGTTGTTGATATGAACCACTGTGATACATTATTAGTTATTATTATACATTGTTACCAACTGTTTGTAAATGAACATGCATTCTACATTGAGCACTAACTATTAACTTATTCTTGTTTATTGAACGTTATTCATGATATTACTAACTCCCCCTGGATAAAGTATATCCAGTTTCTCCAAGAGGGTGTAACTTACAGGTGCACAAAATATTTTAATCTTAACCTGAATGTGAAAGAATGCATTCTTTTCTTTGTGTACCACTTAAATGTGAAAAACAATGACAAAATATTTCATTGTTTATTCTAAATGTGCGCACTCACACTGCGCCGGATGAAAATTATCTCTTCATCTTACTTGTAAGTTATCTCTAAGGGGCCATCAGGCATAGCCTAAGAGAAAAAACATACATACCATGAAAATCAATGACGTCATAGCACATCCACAGGACCATCAGGCTAACCCGTGAAGCTATGTTTCTCAGAACAATAACAACAACAAAACCGTAGGAGTATCCCATAATTATTACTAATGTGAGTAATAAATCTAGAGAATAAATCTAAGTAAATTAATCTAGGGAAGCGCTTCCATATTCTACACTAAAGTACAGACTATCTAATATTACCAAAATAATTATTATTCTAAGGGACAGGAGTTAGGGAACCAATGTTCCAACGATGAGAAAGTGCGTCTTCCACACCTGCAATAACAAACTTTCTTGAGATGTAAATGTGCTCAAACAAAAAAAATAATAAATTGCTGAATCAGAGTGGAGAGAAGCTGTTGCCGTTCAAATCTATAGACAGCATGAGGGTGAATCGCAACAATACTCCTCGAGCAGTGCTGGTAAAATACTGTGTTCGACTCCTGAACAGTGCAATATGCAGTAGCATAAAAAAGTCGTAGCTCAAACTATACAATCTGTGAACAGAACTAAAAGTAAATGAGAGTATATCTCGCAATAGAATAAAATGGTAAAACACAAAAAAATTATGTATATAAGGGTGTAAATCAACAGAATACCGATAAGCACTATGCTTAGGTCATCATTGGAAATCTACAATATGTATTTATTTTAAAACTCAAATCTTTAATTGCAAGCGTTAAATAATTGGCAATTGCAGTAGCAGAGAACAACATGTGGGCTAATATATAGTATTCAAAAAGAATTTGAAAAAAGAAAGTGGTGAAAGTTAATAGTGATAAACTCGAGCATACATCATTATTTAACTATAAGCATTTCCGGTATTCGAGGAAAACTAACATGAACATATTGCTCAAAATAAGCATGAGTTTATATCTTAATGGGGCTCCGTTATATGTCTGAAGGAACAGTGCTTGGAAAAATCACGATATAAAATATTGCTTTAAATATTTCAAACCATATTACAAATTATGTCTCTTTCTAGGTTTTCTGGAAAAGAGGGAGAGGGTGAGAAGGAGAGAGTAGAGGGGTGGGGCAGTAATATAAATCATTGCAGACGATGCATAAGAGGATGAGGGCTATCACAGTTTCAAATTCACGATGAACAACTTAACACGTAAGAAATAACCATTCTTGCTTTAGCATATATAACCCAGAGCAAATTAAATGCTTTTTACTGCCTGCATACTCATAATGGTTAGAACATACAGTATGTCATGTTCCCAAAGCTTTACATTAACTCATTAAAACATGGCATGATTCCAGAAAAGTAGGTGGTATAAAAAGTAGAAAGCAAAATGAATAGAAAAAACATCATTGGTAAATGCAATAAAACACTTAATCATTTCATTACAATAATGGGGAAGTAAGTGTTACATACTGGATCTCTTCTTATTGCATGTAAAAAAAAAATCAACTGAGAAAGCTTAGAAATTGATAAATGTGTAATCTAAGTATTTACAATAAAACAAACATATAATTATATTCCTATCGAACGAAAATCATCGGGGTAATGCATCGACATGCAATTCAGATAAGAATAGGAAATATAAACATTTAATCATTTCATTAATACATAGCGGATACATATAATCTTTTGTGTATGTTTTTGTAAACTATAGTGACATCTAGTACGTGCCACCGCGTTCCTTGAATCATTAATTCTTATATGAACTGACAGGTTATAGTCTTAAGATTTTTACAAAGAGTATGTTAGATGTTTAAAAATACTATACAATCACGAGACTAATACTGTACTTTAAGATAATTCTATTATGTGATCGTTACTCACTCGTGACCCTACACAATCGTTAAAAAAATGTTGGATAGTAAAGTCAAAACAGTGAAGGTGCGTTTAATTTGAAATATAAAAGCAAATTATATAAGCGACAACAGAAAAGCATATAAATGTTCCTATACCCGTGTACAATCAAATGTATTAACCCATCATTGGCATGTAAATCTATGTAACGCTATATAAGTGTATGAATTAAACGCACAAGGTGAAATTATGAAAACATTTTAAGAAGTCAGAGCATACTATTAAAAATTTAAACGTATTGATGCCACGCGAGTGTAACGAAACTTTCGCGGGAAGTAATCCAGTTAGATAATATGTGTGTGAATAAGAAGAAAAAAAAATATTAGGCGACCGAGAGGTTGCATTCAATACCTAACCCTATTGTAGTTTTGTACAGGTAATAAAAATTAAAGAGTTATATTTTGATAGCATGAACCATAAATGAGCAAGTTATTTCTATTAGAACGAGTACAAGAACTATAAGAATGGATTATAATGATGAACAAAGAATTCAAATTTAAAGGAGATACCATTCGCATTAATATCATGCTAATAATTGGCAGTGTAATTTCACATACAAGTAATACTGATAGTTTATAAATTACCGTTATAAGTATAATTATAATAATATTCCGCCATTTAAATATAATTTAAGATCAAAATTCTGGAGTATAAATATATATAGACAATTACTATTATTATAGAACATACAATTAATACAACTTGTATCTCATTGGTTCATTCTCTATTATAGTGCTTTATTCAAATACAACTGTGAATTTTGAAATTAAACTTTTGTATCAAGTGGTGACTTACATGCCCACTTAATATTCATATGGAGAGTGAAAAGTAAATAGGTATGAACCGTAGGAACGCACTAGGGTTTTCACAAATACGTCATACAGTCTGGTTTCAGCGAAACTAAGATTATATAGTCATATTTAGTACAACAGATATATTTAGTACACCCAGGACTCTATGCTGTATTATTTGACATAATCAGGCTACAACTAACACCATCAGATTGAGATATAAATTAAAAAGTAATATAACAATATAAGAGGTAGCATTTTCCTAAAAACTATGAAGTAAAACTAATACCCAGAAAAATGTATGCAAAAGAAAAGCGTGTAGCTTTTCATTCATAACACAAAATTCATGCATTACATGATAGCTAAGAAAACAGTTAATGAGCATTGGATTTTTTCTCTTGATCATTATTGGTACTGATTTTGCTGCACTTAGCTATACTACAATTAAAGGAGAAGGGACAAAAGTGACGAAGAAAAAAAAAGTCTAGGGAAGTTGTACACTTATTTGAATCTTTCTGGAGTGATAAATAAGACTATGCGAATGTGTTACAAAATGATAAGGAAGCAAATATAAAACGGGACGTCTTTGCGGTGCTACATCCTGAAAAATACTATCAACAAGAACTGAGGGAGTACTATCTCATTGCTAAAGTTATCCCATATACTAGAATATACGTAACATATAATGGAAATAATGATTTTCAAAGGCTCAATATTAAACGCCACAGGGGACATTATTCAGAATATAATAACCAATTAAGTCAGGGAAAATTCACATTGGTGTGTTGGCTTCCTATCTACTGTGTACAAACATTTAAATTAAAGAACTAAGAAGATGTCGTTCTGCAATATTATTTAATGTGCACCTTGCTTTAAGACATCTCGTATAGTTTTAAGTGCTCAATTTTACGCGTTAAATCGCTAACCGTCATGCGCAATTCGGCATTTCAATTTCTAAGCTTTTTTTCTTCCAAAATAATATGCTCCAATTTGTCTTCTCTTTCTGCGATAACGAGAAACAGCAATCTTGTTTAGCGTTTTCTGCGTATCTGTTTCTCTCTGTCGTGCGTATGGTTTCCTCTAAAATGTGTTAACAAATAATGTAGCTAAGGGCTCTGGCAATGTAACTTTTGACTTGGTGAGCAGTTGCTCCGTTACAAGGGGGGGGATCGGCGGCCGTGGATGCCATAGTCAAAGAGTTAAGACTTTTGGGGAGCCAGGACCTGAGGGTGAGGGTGGTGGTGGGGTCTATTGCCCATCTTAACAGAATTAACACCCGAATAATGTGAAGCCATACTTCATAAAAAAGTGGCGCTCCAACATAGCCATGGGTACAACTATTATAACGACTTTGATAGAGAAGTACGGATTCGAACCATACTTTCAAAAAAAGACTTATGAAAAGCCGGGCCTCCACCATAAATGTCACTCACTTTTACCAATAAAATGTGAAATTAGCAATACTATGAACTAGTGTAGGGGTGAAGTATTGTAGAAAAGGTACGAGACCGTACCGTATTTCTAGCAAGAGTAATTAAAATGCAGAAATCGGCGCCTCCACCACTAATGTCACGCCTTAGATTTGAAGGGGGTTGAGGACGTGCATTTGGAAGCGTAGCAGGATTAAGGGTTGGTGAGCAACTCCGAATAGCAAGACACAATTAACAAAAAGGATAAAAGATTTAATATAATAAACGAGTAGACACACAGACAGTGAGCAAGCAAACCATTTTTAGGATTAAGTATTTAAGACATTTCAGTTTCTAGTTACCTAGTGCCATGAGCAGATGTTCCGCTGGTCGCTATACCCAAAGGTAAATGTTGATCTGGGCAGCGCCTCCGGCTGCACGTGGGTTGTTCCTATCAAGACTGCCATGCCCATAGACATATGAAAGGGGTTTTATATCATAAATAGAAGCCTCCACACAGGACATTCCATATATGGAGGGATAACCTCTACTCTATGAGTTGGCATCACCCACATAATATCACAAGGATATGACTGGCACTGAATGTCCAGCTCATGCATCCTGTGTTGCACCATGTGAAGTAAGAATGCAAGAAATAAGCTTTACATGAACCAAATTCTTAAGAAAAGTAATTTTTAGGAAAATAATTTAACTTAACTTGACCCATACGTTACAATATACCACTGTATATTTTACCTATAATAGATAGCAGACTAATTCCTCTGTAGTTGGATTATTTACATATCCTTTCCCTTTATATAATGGTACAAAAATGTTAACTTTCTAGCTTTCAGGTATTTCTTCTGTTTAGAAACTCTGTCAATAACTTCAGATCACCTTCCATTTTTCCAAATTTTTTACAAAATTCCCCTGGAATTCCATCTTATTCCTTTAGCCTTTTTTCCTTTTTGAATTTTTAATCTTGTATTCTACCTCATTCATTGTCCTGTCTTTGTCCAAGTGTTCCACTCTATTCACTGTACTTCATAGATATCATTAATTTCCTTGAATGCTTTTTCCACTCAGCAAAATTTTAAAATAGCTGTACCAATATTGCGTTATCATATTGTTTATCTGTTTCTTCTTGGAAATATCCTTCACAACAGATCATATATTTATTTTCTTTAACTGTGATAGCCTCCTTAATCTTTTCTCTGATCCTCTATTGCCATTCCTTCTTTTTCTCTTCCAATAAACTTTTATGTCCCCCCCTTTTTTTAGCAAAAGGAATTTGTCTGTCATCTTCCTTTTCTGAGCTCCTCCACCTTAACAAATCCTTAAACACCTTTTTCTTTATCTTTATACATTCTTTATCATACCATTCACTATTTTTTATGTTATTTGCTTTATTGTTCAGTTCTATCTTGCTTCCTGCCCATATATTTTTTTTTTTAGATTTATTTTTAAAGAAATGGGAGGACAATAAATGCCTTATGCACTGCGACCAGTTGTAATCTATTGTGCTTCTGTTCATTTAATTCCATAAGATCTTGGCCTCCTTTGCAAAGTCTGCAAGTCTCTTAGTAGAAACTTCTTGAAATCCTTGCAATTGCATGATTTCCTGATTAAAGTATTTAACCCTAAGAACTGTGAGAGCTTCACGTTGCACAGCAAATGAGTTCCGTTTCATTTGCTCTCCTGCATCTTCTACATATTTGATCGACTGCTTTGCTGATTTTGTAGAGATGTCCATGCAACTAACAAAGAGTCCAGTTAATAGACCAACTGTTCGTTTTATTGCAGTTCCACTTATTTGCCCATTTAACTATGAACTGTAACCTTTCCAATCTCCCTCTAACCTTCCTGACCACAATGCTTCTGTAATTCCATATTTCCCCCATTTTTGAGCTCAAATTGTTCCAGAAATTCTGTGCATACTCATCTTTCCATTTATAATTTCTAATGAGTTTTAATTCTGTTACGTCTTTATCCTTATTACTTTAGTAGATAAGAATAAAACGCTAGAAATTCCAAACATAATTGTGATCGTTCTTAATGAGTACAAGATACTGTGTAAATATTTTAAGTGGCCTATACACAAAAATACAGCAAATGACATTGAAAATAGATTACAGGAAACATCTATAACTCAGTGGTACTAATGAAGAAAATTAAATAGATAAGGCAATTCAAGAAATAAATGAATTAAAATTTAAAACATCAACAGGCCTAACAACTTCTTTAATCAAATGATAAAATATTCCAAAAAATGAAATAGCAGAACCATTAACAATTTTATAAATCTAAGTTTTGTGACTGAAAGATTTTCAAACCTTCAAAGAAGGCAATTATCACACTGATATATAAACAAAAATAATTATAAGGTAAATGTAGGCTAATTTCTATATTTTGTGTTCTTTTTAAAATAGAGGGCATGTATTTTTTAAATGATTGCAGCGTTTCTGTAGTAAATTTAATGTATTATCTGACTTCCAATATGTTTTCCAAAAAAAGAGAAATCCACTATAGATGCCAACAAAAACCGAAATACTTT
Source organism: Deroplatys truncata (assembly GCA_030765065.1). Classification (NCBI taxonomy): domain Eukaryota; kingdom Metazoa; phylum Arthropoda; class Insecta; order Mantodea; family Mantidae; genus Deroplatys; species Deroplatys truncata. Next base: position 379,989,744 of record CM060990.1, read on the forward strand.
TTATGATAGGTGCAATACACAGTAAAGAATTTGTAGTAGTAGTCTTTCTGGATATCTAAAGCGTTGGTGTGTGTGTGTGTGAATACATACATTCTGTTAGATAAACTGTATACATATGAGGTAAGGGATGTATGGGAAATGTGGTTAGGATCTTATTTGTTAAGTAGGGAAAAATGTGCTGAAATTAAATGCAAATATGAGCTTTCATTAGCTCACACTTGAATTATTGTATAATCCTATGTAGAAAAAATAACAAAAAACAAATACAAAAAAAAAAGTTTAAATTACAGAAAAAAGCAGTAAGAAGTTCAGCTAAGATAGAAATCGGAGATTCTCATAGATATAGCTTTATAAACTTCAAAATGTTAATACTTCTGGGTATGTATACATATAATTGCATAAAATATACACTTTTAGCAAGCGAAATAATTAAAAAAATTGTCATTTAAAGGCACAATACTAGGGCTAAAAACAACTGTTTCCAAACCTTATTAAGGGGTGTGCTTATTAATAAGAAAATGCAGTAAACAATGGTACTATACTACAGAAAGGTTGTTTTAAGGCCTGGCCACAGATCACACTCCACCTACTGTCTACTACACCGAGGGAGGGGTTCCATTCTAAAACTCCCGCTTTACTTTCACTTGAGTAATAGTAACATGCACAATACTGAGTACTAACCTAGTTAAAAGTGGTGTCTATCTGCATTCAGACATTCCTGGCATTTTCAGATGAAATTTTCCATTCACACACACACAAGTTCTTCTTGCATAGTTTTCCTTATTTCTGTTCTGATATTGTTGTTAAATTTGTCTATGGTGTGTAGATTGTTCCTATAAACTTTATTTTTAGAGTTCCCAACAAATAGAAGTCACACATAGTAAGATCTGGGAAATTGGGGGCCATAACCCTTTAGAAATTATCGTGGTATCAAGCGCCACCTTTGTCTTCCAAGGAGTTTCGGGCTGTATGGGCTGTAGCTGAATTCTATTGATAATCTTCCTTGTTGTCTGACAACATTTGATAAAATGGTACAAAAATATTTCTGTGGTACCTGTTGGAATTCATGGCATCACTGAAAAATATGGACTGCATTATCCATTTTGCTGCTACAGGACACCATACACCAATTTTTTACATCATGTAATGGAACTTCATGAATTAAATGAGGATCCTCTGTGCTTCAATACCTATTGTTCTGTGAGGCGACTGGATCATTTTGATCTAACCATGCCTCATCTCAGAAGATTATTAGATGTGGGATAACAGTACCACCAATACTTTGTAAAATCAAGTTACAGAAATGGAGTGGTTTTACGCCTTGAGGTTGTAATTCATGGCCCACTCTATAGGGTTTCAATTTTAAAAGTTTAGCAGCTGTATGACCAGAGGTTTTTAAAACACCCACTTACTGTGCAACATGTTTTAGGCCTGGTTTCACAGCTTAAGCTTCAAATTGGACGTAGGTGGAGGCTTAGCTACAATGGAGTTTTAAAGTTAGAAATTCAATCGATAAGCTGAGCTTATACATGGCTTGGCTTAAACTGTACTGAACTGTGGCTTAAGCAAAGGAATCACTGTGTTATCTGAATATGATATTAGTGATGAGGAAATGCAAATCCATTAACCCATATACATAACAGAAGACGATCTCAAATGTTTACAATGTGTCCAAGCCATTTTCATGTATGGAATGACTGAGAATTCTACTAAACAGTCGGCAATGATGGTACCAGAAATTATTGGTGATACAATTAAGTTTAAAATCGCCTGGTAAGAAGCAAAATTTAATTTGACATCTTTTTAATTTTAAATTTATACTTCATACTTTTATTGTATGCATAGTCGTGTTCAGTGTCATCATATCTACATAAAGCGTATTGCTTTATATTTCAATTACAAAGCCTTATAATCTGAAACAGTGCTTCTCTTAACTTGAGGCTATATGCAAGTGAAAGTATGCCAATTGCAGCTGAAATTTTTTCTGGCATCTCAAAACTTAAAGCATGGAGAGCTAAATTTGTTCCACACCATTCTTATCTACCCTTCATATCACAGTTTTTCCCCATGTTTAGTTTTTCTTACTCCATGGTAATTTGTCTGTTTGCTTGCACTCTATTACATGCTTATGTTGTTAAATAATTTCTGTGAGAATGCTGATTTCTTGAGAAGTAAGGTTCTGATTCTGATTTTTTTTGGTCATTTTAACTCAAGTTGCTTAGCCTTTAAAAGCTTCACTTGATACACATGTACAAGCAATACCAACTTTACTGTTCCAAGAAAATGTTCAGCTCAGTAAAGCTGTACCTGGTTGCCCTACTGTAAAACTTGCAAAGCTTAAGCCTTCCTTAGGTGGTATCCTTAGCTTACTAAAGTTTTGGCTTAAGCTTAAACTGTGAAACCAGCTCTTAGAGACTTCTTTGAAAAGCATTCAAATTATGCATCAATTTCATAAGTTTTTTCCTCCATTATAACATGTCTTTTTTGCTTAAGTTTTACATTAAGCAATCCCATTGTCCTAAACTTATTAACCAGACATATGACAGTATCTCTATTTGAATCTGGAATACCTGGAAATGTCTCCTGAAATTGTCTACACACTTGTCTACATGATTCGGTTTTTATGTATGTATTGCACACAAAAACTTTTGTTCAGGCACAATTTTTTTGGTAGGCATTTCAGTGGATTAATAACAAGAAAAGAATAGCGGCAATAAAAAGAATACTGTAAAGTAATTCACATACAATACAGACTTTCTAATAAGCTTTCACTTTTGAGATGCACAATGAACAAACTCTGTTCTTTACAGCAGAAAGAGAAAGCAGTAACTGACATTCACAACCAATCAACGTAGTTTTGAGCTGGTTATTCGCCATTAGTGAGGTAACAGAATAATACTGAGAGCTTTTATCTTAAACCATAGTGTATAGAAGAAGTGTGCACTCTCCCAAAGTTGCCGTTGTCTACCACTTAGATGGCACTGCTGCTGCTTGCAGCGGAACGAAATCATGCATTGCTACTAACTACATATTGTAAAATATAGTAACTTACATTTCTGAAGACTTCAGCTGCCAGAAATCTTTGAGTGTTTCTGAGAATATTATGTTGCCGTGATCTTCTTCCTTATTTCTTCAGTGTGGAAGAAAAATCTGCAGTTCATGTAATGAAATACAAGTTTAGGCAGAGGAAATTTCACATAATCTTTACAACAACCTAATTGTAGCCACTTCACTTGAATCACATTTAAGCCATCCAGGCGTTCCAAAAATATATCACCCCTGAAGCTAATTGTGCATGATAACTTTCCAAAGATAACCTTTTCCACACAGAATACAATATCTTAAACATTTCTTGTTGAAATGGCCCTTGATGGAATTGAATTCTTTAATTAGTATTAGAGAAACGGCACATTTTCTGTTGATTTGGTGTGGAGAAGAGGGAACACAGCTTGCATGCTGCTATTTTTTATGCAGGTCGTGCAGTGTATCTTGTTAAATGATAAACCAAACATTCTTTGCCATCACTTATATCAGTTACGTTTGGCAATTTGTTTTCCCAGTCTGCTGCCAACAGTCCCAGTTTTGTCTTCAGTTTGTGCCCTTATTACTCAATGTTTATGTTCAGTTAATTTTTGCGGCGGTATTTATGTTATATTTATTTATTTATTTATTGAGCCCCACGTTTGGGAGCCAATTTGCGATGGTAAATTTATAATGTTATTTGTATATGTGTGTTTACTTCACGTGGTGAAGCCATTTTGTGACGTGATTCTTTGTTAGGTTTGTAGCTCCATCTGGTGTTAGCAATTTGCGGTAGTATTAGTGTTTGTTTGAAAGAATGCTACTGTTATTTTATTTAATTTTGGTTTACTGTCCTCCGGCTAGCTATTATCCTTTTGGGTCGAGCACTTCTCTTTATACAGGTTGTGTAAACGGAAAGGAATCTTTTATCCAAAGATAACACTGATGAAAGAATTTCTTTTATACTTTTATTGTCGAACACTTTCACTATCACATTTACACATTGATCTAGACACTCGCCAAACTGAAACTGTTATAACAACTTCTTACTGATCACTTTTAATTCACGTACTTCAACCTTTTGTATAATTAACTTTACCATACTTGAGATTTTTCATAACTCTTATACGCGTAACTTGCGAATCGATAGCCGACGTGTAATATTTCTGCTGGACTAAAGGCGACATGTATCATACAAATATTTTCGACAAACTGACGGGGTCTATCTCTAACCTAGCCCTTTTATACTCATACACCCCGATATGCCTAAAGATTATAACTGAGCTGCAATTGGCTAATAAAACGCGCCAACATTAGCGTCTATTTTTATATCCAATGAAAATTATGAATACATATGCTCTAGGGAAATGTTCCAGAAGATTCTAAAGGAAAACGTGCCAACATTACGTAACTTCCTCGTTTCCAATAATGATAAACAGCTCACCCCCTCGCTGCATTATTGCACGCTATTATTGTCAGTTTCAGTAAGGCAGTATAAACTTACTTCCCAACAATAATTACAATCAACAAACATCTCAAATCAATGTCACATAATAATGCATATTCATACTATAATCACTCTTTACATTTAAATAATTTGTGATACAAATTACTGCATCATATGCCCCACTAGAAACATAATTATAAATATTTACAACTTGTTTGGAAATTTTATAATTGGGTTTTTAGTCTCCTAAATCTTGGAACACACGCTATCACTTTCACTTCACACGTATTTAACACACGACATATGTTTTGTCTTTATCTTACCACTATTTACTGGCTCTGGTTTAATGTGTTTAGACTTTAATCTGACATTACAATTTTTTTTATAGCAAATACTGTACCCTGAATTATTTAATTACTGTTACAAAATTGTTTACTTTCTTAAGTTGTTGACAAAAATTTGTACATTTAAGAATTTTTGTAATTACTATACATATTTACTAAAATATTCACCCTCTACACAAATATATTTACATCTCTTAAATCTAGGCACTGTTTCACATGTTCTGTTTGCTACATAAATATTTGTTTTAATGACTTTTACCCCATTTTTGTTGTTCTGTACTGTATATTCACAATACTCTTGGAATTATATCTACGTACTTTACTTTAATATAACATCATGCTTTATTTCAAATGCTGTTACAGTTACTAATAAAATGTTATTTTCCTTTTAAACATTTAGTTATGTCCAAAATTTATTTCTCCTTTCTTATGACGTACATACATAATTAACCCTCTTACGTTCCAATACATTTCTCTGCAGGTCATCTTTAACTATCCAGCATTTACTTTACATCTCATTGCTATTTACCCTCCTGGATCAAATTGTCTGTGGCTAAACATTACTCGTAGCCGTATCCTAACCTTCCAAAATTTGTTCATGGATAACCTCTTAAAGTATTCATATGATATTTCATCCCAAGATATAATTTGAAAACAATCTAAAGTTTCCTGAACAACACATCTTTTAACAACTATCATTTTTAATGCTTCAGGTATCTTTTTAATTTGAAAATACTCTGATAAGTCTGCAATAAACTGGACTGGAGTTTTCATTAAATTTTGGAAGTGGAAAATCACTTAAGATATGATTGTAATTTTGCAAATTCCCTACTCCCATATTTAAATTCTCTAGTGTTACTTGTGCACTCTGAGTTTCAGCATTAGCTATAGATGAAGCTGCAGCATCACTCACATTATTTGTCATACCTGATGAACTACCTCTATCATTATTTTGTACATCAGATACATTAACATCACATATATTTACCCTTGAATTCAATTCTAACCTATTTACAGTACCTTGCAGATTTTCTATTGTCTGTTCCAATTTTTTATTATTCTCATTTTGAACAGCTTGGTGTTTGTTAATTTCAGAAGTTAGCTTTTGATTCAAATCTTTAGACAAATCTTTAACTTCTTCAGACAATTTATTTCTCTGTGTTTCTGACTCCTTCTGAATTTCAGATATTTCCCCTCTGAAATTAACTTGCACCTGAATTAAATCTGCATTTGTAGCCTCCATCATCTCTCTTAACTCATTTGAAATGCTACTCATTCGGCTACCTAACTCTGTACATTTTACATCAACATGTTCTATTTTATTTAAAGGTGAGTCGGAATTGTTACACTAACATCACTTAACTTAAGTGATGTTAGTGTAACAATTCCGACTCACCTTTAAATAAATTCAATACACATCACTGTTTCTAGCTTCTTTTCATTACAATATCAATGTTCTATTTTATTATTAACCTCACTTTTTTGGTTAGATATTTCCCTGCTCATGTCTAACATTTTCTTTGAAACTTCCCCTATCTCATTTGCTATCATTTCCTGATTTTCATTTCTCATTCTCATCATACTACTATCTAGCTCCATGAATTTCTTTTCAATTTCTTCCCTGTTTTGATCTATTTTCTTTTCTAATTTCTCATTACTTTTACCAATATCTTGAGTTAGTTTTTCTAATTTCTCATTAGTGTTACCAATATCTTCCCTCAATTCTTTCTTATTCTGATCTAGTTTTTGTTCTAAACTCTTACTAATATCTGCCCTTAATTTCTCATTATTCTGTTCCATACTCTGAGTTAATTTTTGTTCTAAGCTCCTACCAATATCTCTCAGCATTTCCATCATCATACTAGCATCAAAATTAACATTTCCTGCTATTCTATCCTGACTTTCTGCACTAACATTTTCTCCCTCAAATCCTACATTGTTTGAGCTATTTTCTGTAACCTGTATTGAATTACAGCTAACTTATATTATCCCCTTCCATTATTGTTTCTTCAATATTATTAGTAGCCATTGTTTTCTTTATCCTACCGCTCCTAAGGTACATTTAAATTTTTTTACCCTTTTTTTTTTAGAATTAACATAACATTTTTCTAACCTTTCTGATGCTATCTGCTGATGTAGCTTTGATGTCCAGCTTTCTGCCCCTCTCTCCTAGATTATATGTCACTTCTGCGTCGTATTATGATGAATCTACGTCATCTTGGTGTTCTGTAGTTGAATTCCACTGTTGCCTTTTAATCTCGGAATTACGATGTCCAATCATCCGCGTAGTCTGTTGTCCCTGTTGTTTCTGGAATCTGCGTCTTGTAATTCAGTTCACTTCTCCATTCGTTCCACGTCCTGGTTCCTTCGCCCCTTCCTGGTTATTCTGCTCCTTTCCTGGTCATTCTTCTCCTTTCCTGGTCATCGTGCCCCACGTTGGGCGCCAATTTGCGGCGGTATTTATGTTATATTTATTTATTTATTGAGCCCCACGTTTGGGAGCCAATTTGCGATGGTAAATTTATAATGTTAATTGTATATGTGTGTTTACTTCACATGGTGAAGCCATTTTGTGACGTGATTCTTTGTTAGGTTTGTAGCTCCATCTGGTGTTAGCAATTTGCGGTAGTATTAGTGTTTGTTTGAAAGAATGCTACTGTTATTTTATTTAATTTTGGTTTACTGTCCTCCGGCTAGCTATTATCCTTTTGGGTCGAGCACTTCTCTTTATACAGGTTGTGTAAACAGAAAGGAATCTTTTATCCAAAGATAACACTGATGAAAGAATTTCTTTTATACTTTTATTGTCGAACACTTTCACTATCACATTTACACATTGATCTAGACACTCGCCAAACTGAAACTGTTATAACAACTTCTTACTGATCACTTTTAATTCACATACTTCAACCTTTTGTATAATTAACTTTACCATACTTGAGATTTTTCATAACTCTTATACGCGTAACTTGCAAATCGATAGCCGACGTGTAATATTTCTGCTGGACTAAAGGCGACGTGTATCATACAAATATTTTCGACGAACTGACGGGGTCTATCTCTAACCTAGCCCTTTTATACTCATACACCCCGATATGCCTAAAGATTATAACTGAGCTGCAATTGGCTAATAAAACGCGCCAACATTAGCGTCTATTTTTATATCCAATGAAAATTATGAATACATATGCTCTAGGGAAATGTTCCAGAAGATTCTAAAGGAAAACGCGCCAACATTACGTAACTTCCTCGTTTCCAATAATGATAAACAGCTTACCCCCTCGCTGCATTATTGCACGCTATTATTGTCAGTTTCAGTAAGGCAGTATAAACTTACTTCCCAACAATAATTACAATCAACAAACATCTCAAATCAATGTCACATAATAATGCATATTCATACTATAATCACTCTTTACATTTAAATAATTTGTGATACAAATTACTGCATCATTTTGCAAGAGAACGTATTTTGTATACCAAAGAGGTGAGAGGAACTTCTGATTTGTATTCCCAATTTCCACGTTTAGATAAAGCAAGCTTTGAGGTATGTAGATAGATTAAAGCAGGTGAAGGTGCAGAAAGTCAACAGTGGATGAATGACCATCGCACGTGTATTTGGGTTAAACTGCATTTGTTCCCTAAGTTTAACTTCCCCAAAAATTAGGACTTGAACACATTCATTATGTTCCTTTTTGATTAAAAATATCTCGTATTACATTTGTAGCATGGTAGTTCACATCATAAGGACACTTGAATCCCTTTACTAATTTCCTTAAGTGAGCTTCAGAGGGCAGTGGTAGCAAATCATGGCTTATGGAGTGTTTGCAACCCTTAGGAGAGTTTATTTTCAAAAGTAGAAAATCCAGGAGAAATTCATCATTATACCTCATCCCTTTTTGTTTTTTAATTTTCTGCTTATTAAAATTATGTCTACTATAGTTTTCTGTTTTTATGGTGACATTTCTGATACAACTTTATAAATATGCTTTGCTTCTTACTTGTGTTGATCATTGCAGGATGATACAATTACTACCTCTTTCTTTGTGTACAGCTTCAGTTGTAAAGTTTCAAGAAGCTTAATTTTATTCCTCAAAACGAAAATGTTCAAAATTCTTTGCATTTAACTCTGTTTTTTACAGAGAGATGCAAAGTGTCTTAAACGTTAAAATGGAGTTTGATTTGCATCTGCAATGTTATCTCTAGAACAGGGATGGGCATCTGAGTGCATTTTGCCCTCTGTGCGCACAGTGACTTTTGCATGTGTGCAATGCAGTATGCTAGCAGCTAGTCAGTCAGTTACAGGATGGCTGCCACGAGTGATGTTAAGCGGCACTCGACATTGCAGTGTATTACTTTGTGGGACAGTGATTATTTTTATTTGAAAGTAAATGGAGCACAGTGTTTAGTTTGTGGAAAAGTGATTACAACTGTTATAATGATGCTCTAAATGGTATTTTCTAAGACTTGTCATATTAGTCAAAATGGAGATGATGTAGGTGAAGACCTTCTCCTTGATCTTTGTAAGGCACAAGCTGTAAAATTGATAAGCATTTCGTTAATCCCATCAGATATCATGAATATTTTATACATTGTTAACGTGGATGTTTTGCCCTAACTTACAGGCATTTGTATATACATTTTTCAGGAAAGTAATGATGAGCTTAGCAACAAAGTCCTGCTAGCTGGTTACCAAGTTGCATATTTCATAGCTCGATCATCTTGTCCACTTAGTGATGGAGATTTTGTGAAAGAGTGTATACAAGTGGTTATAAATGCCTTATGCCGCCAAATATCCCATACATTGAATCTTTACATCTGTCCCACTGCACTGTTACACGACAAATTGAACACACAGCAAATTATATGAGGAAACAGTTAGCTGCAGAGTGTTGAATTTTGTCTGCTGTTCTATAGCTATGGACAATAGCACTGATATCACTAACACAGCACAGCTTAATATTTTTATACAGGGTAATAGCAGTGAGAAAAAGTTTTAGTGACAAAATGTAAACCAGGAAGCTTGGGAAGTTTTTGTATAGGGTGAAGAAAAGATGGTTATGGTCAGCAAGCAGAGGAGACATGTGAGTTGGATCAGGTTCGCCTTATGCAAGTGGTTAGTGGTGTTACTTTGGTTGAATGTGTAGTATATCGAATTGGAACGAAAATATATAAACCTAGTGGGGTATTGAATTTGATGTATACTGCAGTATAAAATTGTTTCTTTGTTGTTTTATTGTAATTCTGTGTGGTGGGGCGGTAAAAGAGCCAGGTCTGTAACCGGGTCTCAACCAAAATATTAAACTTAGTACAAATATATATTAATATTAATACAAGGTGTGAACAAAAATTTCAGGTACAGAGGAATTGCTTGATGTTGTTCCAGTGAAGGACACAACCACAGGTGTGTGTGAGTGTGTGTTTAAAAAATTTCAATTCACATGGAACAAGTTAATATCTGTGACTACAGATAGTGTCCCCTCGATGGTAGTTTCACATGCAGGCTTTGTAGGGCATCTGAAAGCAAAGTTGGGAGATCAAAGTTCCTATTTTATTCTGATTCACTGATTGTTCATCAGGAGAACTTCTGTGCAAAGAGTATTGTAATGAAAGATGTTATGGCAATTGCTATGAGAATATTAATTTCATCAGAACTCGAGCTTTAAATCTTAGACAATTCAAAACCTTCCTTATTGAGATAGATACTACATATGGAGATAAATATACCTTATTTTACTGAAGTTCGATGGTTTAGCAGGGGGGAAATGTTGCATTGCTTCCTGGAACTAATTGAAGAAATAAAAGTGTACATGGAAATGGAACTCAACCTGTTCCCGAGTTGAGTGATTTGGATTGGATTCTGATTTAACATTCTTAACAGATCTTACACTGCATTTAAAAGAGCTAAATTTAGGACTTCAGGGAAAAGAAATTCTTATTACACAATTTGCAGATAGAATTGCAGCTTTTAAGGAAAAATTGTTGTTATTGGATATGACAGATGAAACAGGGCGAAATATATCATTTCCGTCCCTATCTAAGCATAGAGAATTGATGAACAATGAAAACTTCAAAGTGTACGCATGTATTCTATCTGGTCTATTAGAGGAATTTACATCAAGGTTCCGCAATTTAGATTGCCTGGAAATGGAGTTGCATATTTTTGCTACATGTTTTGATTCCAAACTAATTATTGATAATGTCCCCCCTTCATTACAGTGTGAATTGATTGACCTGATGAGAGATGTGATCGAGAGATGCGAACGAAATATGATTCAAGGTCGTGTCTTATGTAGCTTTATGAGGGATTCTCAAGAGGATGCTTTCTCAATCTGCATTAGCTGTGGTGAAACTTTTATGTTTATTTGGTTGCACTTATAGATGTGAACAGTTGCTTTCTATTATGAAAATAAACAAATCTCCAACAAGAAATTGGCTTGCAGATGAGCTTTTAACAGCAGTTCTTTGCATAACTTGTGCTAATAAAATTTATCCAAATCTTGATAAACTGAGTAATATGAATTAATGTGTAACAGACATGATTTCTTTGTGTTAAAGGAAGTGCTTCATTACATTGTGGTTATATAGTTTGATAGAATAACATTTTCTTTTGAAACATACAGTACTGCCACTTGAATAAACCGGTTTCTGTGCACTGTCTATGCACACTACTTGCATAGTATACCATGCAAGCACGGAATGCCTAAGTCTGCCCAACCCTGCTCTAGAAGATATATTTTAAATTTATAGTGTCCTAATCAGATTTTCTTTTCTGGCTCTTAATCTTTTCTTTAGCACAGTGATTGTCTCCATAGCATCTTTTTCAGTTCTCAAGTTCAATGAACTGCTACTAGCAGGCTCATTTGCATTTTTCACTACATGTATAGAGGGAATATTGTTAAATACAGTTTTGTTGACCGGCAATGCTTGTTTTTTCGCGGGAGACTTACATTTCTTAATTGCCTTTGAAAAGCATTTTGGCAAATGAGGAAATACATGTGGAATGGCATCTGGATTAGTTTGCATCTATGTCTTGGTATTTGTACCTCTTCTCCATTTACTACACAGGCATCAACCTTATTAAACAGTTAGTGGAAAAGTGAATGTCATACACATAAGGTATGAGTAAGTTTTCTGTCTTTCCCAGGGATGGCCTTATTCCATTTTAAGAAAATATTGCTGTCTTTGGGTGGTCTAAAGATATATCTCATACCTGTAGAAGATCGATTGTAACGAGACCTGGAGTTGGCTGCAAAACTTGTGGGCATCATGCAGTTCTTCATACACTGTATTCATGCAAGTAATAGTTAACTCAGATGTTTTGCACATAACACAACCTGCAATAAATAATAGAGATACAATCTGAAGGCAGTAAGCTGATATTTGTTACAGACGTAAGTATTTACTCAGTTGCGCATTATAAAGTAGTTAATACATTTACTAATAATGGCTAAACCAGCCTATGGTGGTAGCAAATGTGCTGCCACTGCTTGAGGTGACCACTGCTTCCTTCACTTGGCTTACAGTGGCAAACGAGAGATCACACTTCTCCTTCTATATGCTATGCTTAAATTAAGACAAAAGTTAAACATGTACTTGAGATTGCTACATATTCAATTGAAGAATACAAAATAAATATCACACATAGCAGAAAATCATCTGTACATTATAGTAAACATCTGAACTTAGTAAAAATTGTAAGTAATAAGTTCTTCTGTACAAAGATGTACACAAATTATATGTACTTTCATGAGGATGCTGTCTTTAATTTCAGGCAAATAACAGGAACTGAATTAAACTGAGTACCAATAGACGATAACTCAAATATTGCCTGCCGGTATTTACACGCAGCTTCCTAAATAACTATATAAAATACCTAGAGTGTATAAAAGCAATATTACACTAAAACCGATTGTAAATATGATAAGACCTACTTATATTTTATCAAAATACTGTATCACTTTATATTAATGCATCGCATGGGCCAGTCTGATAGATGCATCAAAAGCTCAGCAGATTATGCTGATAAGCTACACAATTTAACAGTGTGTCTGACAGATATATTGGTCAGCCTTGACACATTTCTCTCTTTACAATGGTCCTATTATGGAAGTGTATGCCTTAGGACCTGCAGAGAGGAAACTGAGCTATTGGTTTCAGTGGATTTATGTTATCTTTGGTGTATGGCCACATAGAGAAAATTCCCAAGTTTTTAACATACTAAATGATATCTACCCTAAGGTCCAATTTATTGTGGAAAAGAAAGGGGATGTTAAACACTCTTTCATATATTTTAATAATAATAAAAAACCTAATGGTAAACATGGTCATAAAGTATGCAGGAAAGCTGTACATACCATTTGACATTTACATAAAGATTCAAGCCATCACCCTAAATATAAGAGGGGTAACATTAAAACACTAGTAGACTGGCGAAACAAATTGTTAGCTACAGTTCTTAAAGACATTGTAGCACAAACCTTCATTGAGAATGGTTATTCTGCTGAAGAATTTAGAAGTTCTGTATGATCAAAAGGAAAGTGAAACAAAAGCTCAGATATTCTTGTGTTCAGATACACAAGTTTCTAAACAAATATCAAACAAAAACTGTGCAATTTGAAAATACAACAAATTTTACACTGGGCCAAGGTTACTCCTGATTCTCTTACAGCAGAGAGAGGGGGCAGGGGGGGAGAGGGAGGGAGGGAGAGAGAGAGAGTGCGTGCGTGCGTGCATGTGCGTGTGTCAAAACTCTCCTCTCATCCCAGTGCCTGTACTAGATGATAAACAGCAGTCCAACATCTGCTTTGAAAATGAGTGAATGTGGTATCTGACCTTATCAGTTGAACCAAGAAAGATTGATTTTGAAGATTTGCACCATTCTGACAGTGATTCCGAGAAAGTGTAAACACCAAAAACCAGGCTGGTTCCGTCCATTGGTGTAAGTACCTATGAATAATGATAAGCAAGTGTATGTTGCTTGGACTATGTAAACACAAAATTGGTGATGGATGATTTCCTCTGTATCACAAAGCATCCTAATTTTTACAAATTACGAGGGCTGATCAACAAAGACAGACTGATTTTTTCCTGTAGCTTCCGAGATAGTTTCGTATCTGTAACATAAATATTTGAAAAGAGCGGGTTTTTATGTATAATGTTGGTAGGTGGCGGCACTCTTGTATTGGTAGGTTGGTAGTAATGCTCTATTTTGTAGACCCTACGTGCATTTCGCATACCAGACAATGGAGGTGATGCATTTTTTAAATCAATTATCACCGGTGATGAGTCATGGCTGCATCATTATGATCCTGAAGGAAAACAAGCCAGCACAGTGTGGAAATCGCCAGGTTCTCCAACATCAAAAAAGGCAAAAGTTGTTCCATCTGCAGGGAAAGTGATGGTGATCACATTTTTTGACTGTAATGGAATGATTTACCAGCATGCAGTTCCCCCTCACACTACTGTTACAGCAGCATACTACACGTCAGTATTGGCTACACTGAGGAAGCACATTGCAAAGAAACGACCAGAGCTTTCTCGGGCTGGGTGGTGACTTCATCATGACAATGCACGACCTCACGTCGCAAATCAAGTCATGCAGTTTCTGGCTCAATACAACATTACCTGTGTACCACATCCACCTTATAGCCCCGATCTTGCACCCTGTGACTTTTTATTATTCCCATCACTAAAGGCAAAGCTTAGGGGTATTCTATTTGAGAACTCTGAAGCAGTGCTCAAGAAAAGTGAGGCAATTCTCAAGGACTGCAGCACATGTTCAAGGACTGGCAGAGATGCTATAAAAAGTGCATTGATGTAGGAGGGGACTACTTTGAAAAAGATCATGTAAACATTGAATTGGAGTAATAAACATCTGTGAAAAAAAAAATCAGTATCAGTCTTTGTTGATCAGCCCTCGTAGTTATAGATCATGATGTTTTGAATATTGTGAGGCATAACAGCATTAAAAACAAACAGTTGAGCTAAAAAGAAATAACTCAATGCCAACAATCCTGCTAATAAGATCTGGGATATTCCTGCTACAAACAAATTACAGTTTGGATTAATTCGTGGACTGCTATTGGACACAGAAGAAGAGTTACCAGTAATACCATCATGTGTAGTGGTTAGTATTAGGAATGCTTTTCCAGAACCCAGCTAAGAATCTGTAGGCTTCTAACTTCACTAATAAACACACGAATTAAAAATAATAAGTTTAGATTCAACCATTATTACTGTTATTAATATTTATTTAAAATTGTATGGCATGTCTGTGACCAACCTTTTTATGTTGACTGAGAATTGCTTCAATCGTAGTAACTCTAATGTAGGTCGAAGCGTGGGAGCTATATTCTTTGGCAGTGACAGATCAATTACTTCGTCCGGTAATGGATCCACTGAATATGTGTACAGAGATTCTTTTTTTCACACATTATCACCAGTTTCCATTCTTCATTAGATTCCTCATATTTATTTTTTAAGACCCAAGCCCCAGGTGCTTTGGAGTACTGAGTTTTGGCACGTCTTTTTTTTTATTTACATTGAAATTGTGATCTAGCATTGCTATTATGGTTCTAAATTGAAGGCATTATATGAAAAGTGTATTCTTTTTGGAGCATATCTGAGACGAAGACTGTGATAAGCTTCTAAACTGCCAGTATGTATATAATGTCAAATATGAACCAAATCTTTTAAGAAGGTACTATCCAAAATAATTTTCTTCAGCGCATGATAGATGTTTGATTCGCCTTTAACCCATAATTTATTTCTTTGGTCTTCTTCCAACAATTCATAATGTTCACAAGATTTTCATTCACCATTTTCTAGCCATTTGTGTTCATGTTTTATATGATGAATTGATGTGAATTTTCCAATTAATATGTTACTGTTCTCATTGCAGTTTTGCGCAGCCCACCATTAATAGTTATTTATACTGGTTTTCCATGCCATCAGCTCTGTATTATTTTTCTCCCATTTTAATTTTTATCTTTGGACTTTTAGACAAGTGTAATATGTCAAATTCATGTTCCAGATACTGAATTTTTAATAAGTATCTTACACCTTTATATTTGTCGTAGAGAAACACTTCAACTCTCTACATTTCCTGTTTTGCAAGCCTAGTCATTATGTTGTCACAAGCAATCTTTTCAAAATAACTTTTCACCATACCTCTTTGAAAAAGTCAAAACTAATAATTTTGCGGGAATTAAATTCATGACAGAATAGACTAAATATTTGGCTGAAAGTCCGGGGGAGTCATACTGCCCATCCCCTGCCAACCATATAGGTATGCTACAATCTTTTAATGAATTCAAGTTCTTTTTTCTCTTTTGAACCCAGAATGCTTTAACAACTGGTGCTGCCATAATTCGAATGGTTTTATCGAATGTATGCCTTGAAATCATTGCCACACCCAGTAATTTGCAGAAGGACTTAAATTGCTGAAAAATATACCAGATAATAATAAGGAACTTTCTATTAAAGCATTTCCTTCTGGTTTCTTTCCTGATAAATTCTGCGAGTTACAAGTGAATGTATTACTGCAATAACACACTGTTTTAACATAGAGCATTGTCCCTCTAATGTAATGTGTGGCAGTATTTTTAACACTTAAATGATTTCAGTCAAATTATATAATATAAAATATAACAGCCCGCCTTAAAGCAAAATGTGTCTAATATAATATATAAAATGCATGTAACAGTCATTGTATTAATGTTTATATTATAATGTACATGTTCAATAATGTTATGTGAATGTATTACATAATTTAATAATGTAGGAGTTGTGAGAATAATAGGCTAAAAGTTGCTAACAATGATGTAACCTTGAGGCAATAATGAATTAGAAAGTTTAATAATATTACCAGTAATTCTTGAAGCAACAATAATGTAATTTTTGAGACAGTTTATAAATAGCCACTCAACAACCAGAAAAAAGCTTAAGTTAAATAAAAGTATTCTATTGGAATAGGATTAGCCAATCAGAAACTGAAATAGAGCAAATTGTACAAATTCAGAAGTCAGTTGCTAGCAGACAGCGTTCCTAACCGGACGCGCGACACGTCCTCGAGAAGTTTAATACATATTCAGTGTGAGACAAAATTAGTTTAGGAGTTAAAAAGTGCAAGTAGTTAATAAATATTCTCACAGCTCTCTATATCAGTGAAGTGTTATTTAAATCATGTCAAGGATTAATAAATGGAGTGAAGTAAAAACTAGAATCTGTGTAAGCCTACATTCTTCAGCCGCATCATGCCCTGTTAAGAAACTTGTGTCTCTACAAATTAATACTGACGCAGCCGAGGCAAACATAAATATATAATATTTAAAGAAACAGTCAAATTACAAAGTTAATATTTTTAAACTTGGGGCGAAGGCTACCAGAAACTTTTTACCATATGTGCGGTTGCAACTACTTCAAGTTCGGCTCCCCAACAGTCAAAATACAACACAACACCTTCCTCAAATGAGAAATTGTTTTGGCTTCATTTCTACATAAGACACATACCTTGAAAAATGAAAGTAGAGATGTCCAAGCAACAATGAAATATTCCACTGTATTTCCATGTATGGTGAAAGTCTCTTCTTCTTCCTCATCACTTGTATCAGAATCTGAAGTTATTAGGTTCGTAGAAACTTTCATTCAGCTTATCCTGATCTTTCTCATCATTGTTTGTTTCGTAGATATTTTCAGGTTCCAACAATATATATTTCCTTATGATTTCAGTACTTCATACTGTACTTCTAAATTCTTTGTTTTTCATCACCTTCTATTCTGAATTCTCTTTCACTACTTTTATCATCATCGCCTTCATTGTCAGTCTTATTGCAAGTAACACTATTGCGTGGCTCAGAAACTATGCTTTTACGATTTCTAGCCTCATATCGTTCTGTTCTTTGTCATTTGCTTGGATGAAGATGGTGAAGGATCCATTGTCTGGCTAGAACTTGATGTCTGGAAATTGTCTTAATTTTTCTGTATGATAGAAATAGTTCCAGGTTTTAATAAAGGCCCTCTGAAATTTTTATCTGGCATAAACTGTTTTTTTAATAACTGTGTTGATTATAATCTGTGTCCTTAAAATGGAAGGAACATACACGAGCACCGGGACCAGGCAAAAAATCTTTTCTTATGCAAAATTCTACCCATATCCTATATCTTTTGGGAGATTTATCTCTGTTTGGATATGCATGAAAATGAGTTCCTTGTGTGTTTCCCTTCTCACAATACAGCCATATGCACAACATTGAGGCGTTTTATTTTTCACAATATTACGTTGTTTGTATAATACTAAACTGATTCAGTAACACCACCACAAAATACATTACTCTTGAACTTAAATACCAACAAGAACAATTTTTGAAACACATTACTGCGTGTGCAGCTATGACTGACTTGTGGTCTCCCAACTGCTTCCAGCACACTGCTGGCTCTGATGATGTACAAGGTGGTTATTATTTCGCTTGCGCAGTGATAACGGTGTGGCGGAGTAAGAAAACAATCTTACCACTGCATTTTACAGGTCATATTCTTCATTTAGGAAGAAACGTGATTTTTGTGTTTTGTTCCCCTTTAAGTGATTGCTTCAAAGGCTCATAAGTCCACAATCACAATTCGGGGGGGGGGGAGAAAATAAGGAATTGCTGCATCAAAGGCTAATAATTGTATGTATGTAATCTTTAAAAATAGAGTCTAAATAATTAACTTCAGTGCTTAAGGTGGAATGTGAAAGGAACTGGGATGGTCCTTTTATTAAAGCTAATCTGTCTGCTCTGCCATTATGACATGTGTGATACAACTGCTCGCATACGAGTCATTCCACATTAAACCGAACACACACAAAACATCACCTTCTCTGAATTTTGGCTTACGTGTTCCATGCATAAAATAAATGGACATGTATTTTATATTTTGCAGAAAATCAAACTATTTTAGGATTTACAGTGTACTTAACATTTTTTCTTATACATGCACAGCATTACCTAAAAGCAATTTATTCTAGAGTACAAAATGGTCAGGGGTAAGAACAATACATAATTTTGTGGATAAAAACTTTGTGGTTTTCGTTATTCAAAATAGTATTTATTCGGAATAAAAAGTAATCACTTTTTAAGTAGCAATATTGTAAACCTCAATATAAAATTTAACCATATAAAATTAAAACCTGAAAAAATAGGGAACGAATCTGGTTATATTTTCCCTTAGACCTGTTAATGTCATGATATGATCTTCTTTAGAAGTATGCTTTTAAATGGTTATAATTATTTGTTGTTATTGTATAAATTAATTATACTTTTAATAGACCTTAGCCTGGTCTAGGCAAGTGTTTTAATATAGAGTGAACTGAAAAATTCAACACCACAGCCGGGATTTGAACACGGTTCTCCCGCTCTCCATGCGGTTGCTCTAATCATTGAGCTACTGTGACAACATGCTAGTGGGGCATTGAATTCCCCAATTGACTCAAGTTGTTTCCCAGACATACCTACTAAGGCATCTCCCTCGAGATGACAAACTTATCGGCGACCTGCTTATTGCAAGTAATTCAGTGCTGGGTGCATAGATTATTATTATTAAGGGTTTTAATTATTTGTTGTTATTGTATAAATTAATTATACTTTTAATAGATCTTAGCCTGGTCTAGGCAAGTTTTTAAATATAAAGTCAACTGAAAAATTCAACGCCACAGCTGGGATTTGAACACGGTTCTCCCGCTCTCCATGCGGTTTAAGGGTGTGTGCATGTGCGCGCGCGCGCATGTGTGTGTGTGTTTTATGCTAAGAGTTTTACAATTTGATTGTCTACTGCACTTTGACCCTGGCTACTCATTCAGTAGACAATCACTACAGTTTATTTACATTTTACAATTTCCTGTCAACGCATTCTGTAGACAATCACTACAGATTATTTACATTTTACAATTTCTCGTCAATAAATTATCTTGTTTTTTCAGTTTTTTCATGTCCCATTTCCACTTGTTTTTCACTTATTGATTACTTAACCATCACCATTCACTATAGTTTTCCATTCAAAGTAAGATACGCTACCTCTTTTCTCTATCCACTGTCCAAAGCCATTTATTTTTTACTTTACACAAAAACTGTCCAATGCTTCTAGCGTCCTTGCACATCATTTCGATCATAAGTGTATTTCTATCCCCCTTCAACCACTTCCTATTAAACAATTCAATTTTCTGTTCCTTGGCACTTCAATACTATGTGTTCAATGTCTTCATTACCACCACATATCGGACATTGGTTCTGAGGAATACTCTGTCTTAACCCTCTTAGCCTCCATGCTCTGGTTCTTACCCATGCAATAGATTCTCTCTCTTCTTTATTTACTATGTCTATACATTTTTCCCTACCCCATGTATTTTTCATTGGCCTATAACAAACTAATGAGCTCTTTTCGACAAGCTCACTGAATATGATTTGTATTTCTATATCTTCCAGTCTTTTCCTCGCCTTTTTCCAAAAATTTTTCACATTATTTTCTCTCCTTCTCCACATGTCTCCTAACCCATTTTTCTCCAAAATGTTCCGTAAATTACTTACCCATCCATCATTCATTAAGCTATTCTCTTGGTATTCTATACATTGTCTTAACTCATTACCTTTTCCTAGATTTAAAGTTCTGAACCAAAATTTCAAAGCTCTTTCCATCATCTTTCCCTTAGTTGCCACCCTGCCCATCTTTAATTGTGCTACCTGTCTTACAATTGCCTTCGGTAACTCTAGTATTTCTCTACAAAACATCCTGTGCACCTCATCTATATTTTCCCATCCTCTATCTAATCCCCATATTTCTATACCATACATCATTTTTGCCTCCACAACCATCTCATAAACTTTTTCCAGCCATTTAACATTTATATTAGGTACTTTATATTTGCAGCTTCTAATTGCTGCCATCGCCCCTTTACCTTTTGCCAATGCAAACTTCTTTTGTTTCTCCCATTTATTACCTCCATCTATTTTTACTCCTAAATAAATACAGTCAGGCACCACCCTGTAATCTTTATTCTCTCCCTTCCACTTTTCATATTTGCTTAATTTTCCCCCCTTTTTGAATACCACAATCTGTGTTTTCTCTTGATTCAGTTTTAACCTCCATTCTTTACAATATACATCAATTGCTTGTAATGATTGTTTTAAACCACTTACTGTAATAGATCCTACCACTAGGTCCTCTGCAAAAAGAAGTCCTGGGTTTTGGATGTTGTTAATTATTGGTGCACAGTTATTATTCCGTCCAATTTCTAGTAAGACATCATCTATGTATAAATTAAATAAAACTGGGCTTAACTTACATCCTTGCCTGAGGCCTTTCTTTTGTTGAATTTCTCTTGTTACACAGCCTGTCTCCACCCTTACACAGAAGGTGTTCTCAAAATGCAGTGCTTTAAGAATATTCACCAATTGCTGACTTACTCCCTTACACACTAATTTATGCCACAGAAGTTGTAGCTCAATTCGGTCATTAGCTTTCTCTAAGTCTACAAATTAAGATGGCGGATGCTAGTGGTAATGTTCCCTCCTTTGAGAGGAGAAGAAGAAATGCACAGAGATTTCAGTTTGCATTTAATGAGTTAAACAACAGTGATATATTGTTTGAAAACTCAGGGAGTGAGTACAATCCCACCAGTGCAGATGAATATTCAGACAACAATGAAATGGACAAGTTAAGTTTCCAAGTTATAGGTTAGTAGCAAGTATGTGTGTTCCCATATTTTGTTTTCAAAATTTTATTATATCTTCTAATCCTTACATTTTCTAATAAAAGTGTAGATTAATTTGAGTAATGCAATGATCATAGTATAATTAGTTGCATAGGATATGATTTTCATATTAATAACACTGCTTTTATATATTGTTGTGGCTTACCATGTTTTGTATTTTCTGAAAGCTGCAATTTTGTGCTTAACAAATTTTGATATTGTATAGTATGGAAAAGTGTATAAATCTAAGTGAGCTGTAACTTTGATTCCAGGTCTCAAAGAAACTAGAATGTGAGAGAAACAGAAATTATGTACACCAAAATATTCTACTCAAGATTCTTAGCAGAATGATTGTGGGAATGCTATTGAATTAATCAAAGATGATGTTCCAGCCAAGAGACGATGAGTTAGTCAGAGAAATTAAACAAGACATTGCTCAACAGAGGTGATGAATATACCACTGCTGCATGATATCTCCAAGAAAAGAGGGAAATGGGAAGAGATTGTGGTTGCAAAAACAACTGTTTTTCAGTGATGGGTGAAGAGAGATGAAAAAAGATATGGAATCTAGGTGATTATGGTGTGCAAAATGCCTATCTCCATGGTCAAGTCCTAGTAATGCCAGTAAAATGCAGGTATACTGAAAAAGGTGAGGACAGTAGATGGAACAATAGTGTTTGTTACATTGTTCTGAAAGATT
This sequence comes from Deroplatys truncata, assembly GCA_030765065.1. Taxonomy (NCBI): domain Eukaryota; kingdom Metazoa; phylum Arthropoda; class Insecta; order Mantodea; family Mantidae; genus Deroplatys; species Deroplatys truncata. The sequence continues at coordinate 380,011,982 of CM060990.1, forward strand.
CTGAAATTACTAAGGTGTGTGTAAATTGCTTTTCTCAATATACATGGTATCCAGAAAAGCAAAGGAATTGTAGAGATTATTGTTAAGAAGATATCTCAAGGGGTGATCACCCCTTCACTAGATAAAAGAGGATGTCACAATGCAAGGAAAAATATGTTCTCAGAGCAACACAATCAACCTGTTATTGAGCATATTAATTAATTCTCCAAATGCCAAAGTCATTACAGCAGACATCACAATATGGACAAGTTATACATTGGCCACAAATATTCCATGTCATGTATTTATGATGATTATTAGAATAACTTTTACAAAGACAAGAATATTGCTCCAGTATCAATAGATAAGTACAGAAAAATATTTAGAACTTTCAACATTAGTTTCAAACACCCAAAGAACGACACTTGCTAAACATGTGATTCTCTCCGTATCAGAATAAAAGAATGCAGACTGAGCCAAATAATGAGGAGCTGAAGAAACTGCTGAATGAAAAAGAGTTGCACAAGGAAGGCAGAAGCAGGACCTAGCAAAAGAGAATGATGACACACAAATGTTCACTTTCGATTTGGAACAAGCTCTACCCATTCCCAAATTAAGTACAGGACCAGCCTTTTATTCTAGAAAAATATGGAGTTGTAATTTCAGTATTCATGACTGTAAGTAAAACTGAGAAAGGGTACTTCTACTTCTGGGATGAGCCCATGGCAAGTAGAGGGGCAGAAGAAATTGTGAGCTGTCTTAAAAAACACCTTGAAACTTCAAGCACACATGCTATAAGGCTCATTATGATTAGTGACTGTGTTGGGCAAAATAAAAACTGGTCTTAGTTCCCTTTTGGGTCTATTTAGTTGCTATAAGCCATTTTGAGATTATAGAACATTATTTTCCCATATGTGGTCACACCATGCTTCCTTTTGATCAAGATTTTGGCCATGTTGAAAGGTATGTTCAGTTTGTGTATATACCAGAAAAATGGGTGGACATCCTGAAGAAATCAAGCCATAAGAAAACCTTTTGCCGTCACACGTATGAAACAAGAAGATTTTGTTACTCTAGAGAACTTAAAAAGCAGGCTCTCTTTTCGAAACAAATTTAAAGAGAAAGAAACCTGTGAAGTTCAAAGAAGCTGTAGCCTTTATCATAGCAAAGCCTGAAGTAATAAAGTTTAGAATAAGTTATCATTACAATGGAGATGAAGAAGTAGTTAATCTCTGTCTTGAGGGCAAACAGGATCTCCATCTCAAGGTCACTTCTCAAAGAAATATAATGACCAGAGGAAAATTGATTAAGCTAAATTTAAAGACATAGATGCTTTGCAACAGTGTATCCCACCTGCTGATTTTCAAAACTATCTTAAGAAATTAAAGAAAGGAAGAAAACCTGAAGGGGAGATACCATTAATGATATATGATATATCTTTATTGAGTGTTGAGGTAATACAATACGTTTGGGCATGATCAGCGTTACCATTAATGAGGATAATATGTATATGCACAATAATGAGTAGCTAATTTGTTTCAGAAAAAAAAAAGTGTTAAACTTACTAATAACAAGACTGGTACTTTTTTAAGCTATGCAATAATGTTAAAACTGAAATTTCTAACCATAAACATAATGTGACATTTCAAGGTACACAAGGCTGTTTTATATATATTATTTTTATACTAAACATATTTGCATTATTTTTGTTCCTAATTTTCTTGTATTACATTTATCTAATAAAGTTATTACTTAGTAATTTCATTATTTCATACTAAAAGTTTTATTTTCGGTTTGGCAAACATTTATTTGCAAGAATAGATGACTTACTTCACCCTTAACTATTGTTTTGGTTTATTCACGTTTAAACAAAAATAAATTCTTAAACTAACATATTGAAATTGACATAACATGTTAACCCCACAAACTATATTAATTTCTTATTTTAACACAAATTTGATTTGGAAAATCACTTTCACTCATCTTGTTTATAAACATACCACAAGATGAAAATGAATGATTCAAGGAAGATTTCAGGGCAGGTTTTCCTCATTTCTTTCAAAGTGAGTAGATGGAGGCTTACCATGTTCTTGCCCACAACCCTTCCAAATAATGACACTCACTAATAGTTTGCTGCATGTGTTTGTTGGGCTACTGACTATTGTGCACAGCAACAGAAAAATGTGCTGACTAGTTCATACAAATATCTAACCTGCCCATATAATAAACAACTGCTGCTTGGAATGAGGTGGGATGGCAGCAATCATTTACAACATAGGAGTGTATCTTTCAAATTGTATGCCACATTGACAATAGAAGCTATGAGCTACACTATATTTGTAGTTTGCAGAATAGGAGTCTGTGATTTCATTAATAAACCACCTTATCACCATCATAATTTTTATTTTTTGTAACGATAATCCATTCCAGAATGATGCTATTATAACCAAAGGGTGGTGAGTGGGTTTCCAGGCATTGAAAGAAGAACTGGTATGCCATCTTGCCTCATCCTGGCCCATCTCAAGCATTGATTAACTTGCAAAATAAATAAGTAAATAAGCTGGAAGGGCGGATGCCAATCTTTAAACAAAAGATCTTGATTCCCACTGTGAAAAAGTTTATGATCATGTTTCTTGTCATAGATATATGGAAAAATATATTGAAATATAGAGACTTGACAACTATGAGCTTTCCTTGCAGGTGGGTAAGAGAATTCATGCTTGAGAGATAAGATAATAGCTGCAACTGAGTAGAAGGCACAGTGAATTTTTTAAATGGGCTGTGAATGTGTTACAGCATTATGGGAATAAAATTAGCATTAGTGGTATTTAATTCTCAAAAAGTTCTTTCTTGTATTTGCAGCAATATTTTTTAAGCTTAATGAAAGCAACTAAGACAAATAGAATTGTTTTAATTTTGAATGAAAGAACAAAAGAAGAATGTTAAGGTTAAAGCGTTTCTGGTATGCACTTAAGGGGGGGGATGCAATAAAACAAAATGAATTACTTTACTAAACATTCAATAAACAAGGCTATATAGAATTATATAGCACAGCTGTTTTAAGCATGTTTGAGATCTTTTCAGGCCTGAATTAAAATTTATACAAAACAATAATTTTTGGGAAGTTATATGCATTCTGCTGTTCAGTTTATACTTGAATAAGATTTGGTTTAAATTTTCCTATGTGCATTATGTCATGAAAAGTGGACAAAACATTTTTTTTTCTACTAAAACAAATATTTTTCATTCATCTGTATTAGTAGAGGATGACTTAAGGTGTAAGCTTTTATCGTCACTCCAACAGTGAGGTTGTAAAACTGAAAAAAATACTATTTTACATTTGAGGCAGAAAACACTTCTATTGCATGGTAATCTACATATTGACCATTTTATAATATTATTTATTATTGTATCCAAGTATGGGAGTTACCCCAAACTAGATTTACAGCTTTACTAATGTGATATTATTATTATTATTATTATTATTATTATTATTATTATTATTATTATTATTATTATTATTATTATTATTAACTTTATTGCAGTCAATAGACTCTTACAAGAGCATCTGACACTGTCAATTATAGCTATAAAATACAATTTACTTAATAATATTTACATATGTACATACATCCATTATAATTCAGTAATAGCATTTCTCTATCAGGAATGATTAATACAGTTGACTTAATAATATTTACATAAGTACACATATCCATTATAATTCAGCAATATTATACAAGCATTTCTCTATCAGGAATGATTTTAGGACAGTTTTAAATTTTGAATCTCTGGTATTCTTAATTGCAGATGGTAATTTATTATATAGCATAGCTCCCATTTTATATGGGTCCTTATTTGTTTGACTTTTATTCGTGCTCACCCTATGGTAATTGTTTGCTCTTCTCGTATCGTATTAATGACAGTCTTTATTGAGTATGTTAAATTGCTTTCTATTTTTAACAAGTATAATGGTTTTAAACACATACAGTGAAACTACAGTTAGGATGTTTTGTGTTATGAATGTTTCACGGCAGGATTGCCGAAACCGAAGGTTGAACACAGTTCTTACGCACTTTTTTTGTATTTTTAATAATCTGTCCATATTGGTTTTACTTGTTCTCCCCAAATTTCAATACCATATGTTAGATGTTTGGTAAATGATGCCAAAATATGCTGCTTTAAGAATATTGGTCTCCCCGTATTTTGCTAATTGTCTCAATAGGTACAGTCCTGTGTTCATTTCTTTACAGACAATTTCTATGTGTATGTTGTAAGATAAAGTTTCTTCTATGTGTATGACCAGAAATTTATAGCTTCTTACCTGTTCTAAAGCAGTATTGTTAATGTTTATATTTATATTATTGTTTTGAAATGTCATGAATTTTGTTTTTCCTATATTTAACTTTAGTCCATTGTGTAGGAGATAATGTGATATTTCATCTATTGCATTTGTCATTTTACCTTCTAAACATTCTTTACTTTCACTCCAGCATATTACAGATGTATCATCTGCGTAGGAGATCACCTTGCTGTTTTCCAGTTCTGGTAAATTATTTATATAGATAAAAAAAAGTGTGGGTCACAGTACTGATCTTTGCGGTACCCCCGATTTTACTAAATTATACTCTGATTTAATGGTGTGTATAGTGTCACCTTTTTTCCAATTTATTTCTGTGCATTGCACCCGGTTTCTAAGGTATGTTGCTAGTAGTTTATTAATGTGTCCTCTGAAACCGAGTATTCTAATTTTGTCATTAAGTGATCATGGGACACAGAATCAAAAGCTTTGGAGAGATCTAGGTATTGTTTTTATCTTACACTTAATAGTAAATTTGCTCATCTGTTATCCTCTTAAGGTTCGCTCGCACTTCATCATGGAAAATCTTTTTGAAATACAAAGTATATAAACTCTCTTAAAAAAAAAAAGTTTTACTGTGAACTAAAATAGTAATCCAAGTACAACACAAAAATATGCTTTAATTTTGTGTGCTATGAAAAATGTAGTGGATAGTGCAAAATATGATTACTTATTACCGCCAGTGCCTTGAAACACATCAGCTGTTGGTTAGAGCATGAACACCTGTTGATGATGATAAATTCACTTAGAATTGTGATAATTTCTTGAAAAGAGCAAATTTTTGCAAAGTTTCATCAGGTTCCTTTTCTTTGCTGCAAAAATTTTGAGTCCAGACATATAAGGATATACCATTGTGATGACTATGGATAGCCCCTTCTCCTCACAAGTGTTAATTCTTAAACTCATTATTTGTGTAGTCTGTTTTATTAAACCTGTGTCCATTTTCTCCTTTCGATACTGTAGCCAAACTGCATCTGCTTTTTCCTCTGTTTTTACTCCGGTACTAAAAATAACAATCTTTGATGTTATCAAAGTCATCATCGAGAAGGGTTGATACTTATGGTTGTGGATTTGTGGGAGCTGTTCTCATTACTTAGCTGGAGTATGAATAAGGTGTTGATTTCTATTTAGTTATGAAATGGATGGAATCATATCATTGCTCTATAATGAAAAAACCTAACTCATGTTTACCAAACTTTACAGGAGGCATAAAAGATATTAAGAAATGAAAATTTTGTTTCCACAATATAATTATAGGGTCGAATTCATAGTCGTGACATTTTAAGGAAGTCCTTAAGCAGCGATTTTCAGTACACAGACGTTACTCTTTCAGGCGAATAAGGAAATGCTTATTCATATAAGGAAGCCCGACCTCCACTTATATGCAATAAGGAGAGCCGACGCCATCTTGCATAAACTGCCTACAACGAAGGTTAACGATAATAGCAACTTCATGGAGTATACGGAATTTCATAACGAAATTGTACTGTGCATTAATAAACAAATTTGCGTGATTTGCAGAATTCTCTTGAAATGCATATCGGTTTACCAAAGCCGCTGTTGTAATAATCTAATGCCTCTGCTAAACAATGTAACCTTAACAAACAAAAGTTATGAAGTCGCAACATGAGACAGGCTTACTTGAAAAAATAATATATAGAATCTTGGTGCTATGACACTCCATGTGTTTTGTGTTCAGACTTTTCCCATTAGGTTGTCCAAAGTCCTTAGGTCCCTAGAAAAAGAGATTCCACTGCACTTATTCAGAATCATAAATTTAAAAAATCCTAAAAATAGAATGCAGAAATATTTCTGCAATAAATAAAGTACATCTCTGCAGTGCTTTTCTTGATCAAATTGCCTATTTTGCATAATTACCACCACTGTAATGGATCACTTAACAAGTCACACGTCTTTAACATTAATTCACAAATAAACGTTGGGTTATCAAAATCTTGAACAAAGGTTCACCAATTTTGCGTGTAAAACCACTGTTAAAAGCCAAACATTGTAAGTTATTGGGTACTTTTGCTTTTCTGATTACTGCTAGATGGTGTAGTAATTGCATTTGTGATTTGTTTCCATGCATGCATATACACAGTGCACATATTGCAAACACTTCTAGCTACTAAATGTTATGCTAGAAAGTCAGGTTTTCAGTTTTAAAACAGCCCATGAGTAAATACCCTTTAAGGCCAGTACATCACACAGTGTCTGATTGCCTGCATTGTAAGATGTCTTTGTATCTCAGCACCAACTCTTTTAGGTGGTTTCCCGTCCTGCTCGCTGAAATGATTTCCTTTTGGCATGTTTTCGTCTTAACTAATGTAGCTGTATAACTATTACTACAAACCCATAACTAAATTTGCAATCTACTTGATTTTAAACAAAAGTTAACTCATTAATAAATGTATCATTAAAAACTTGCAAACTTCTACCATGTGCTCAACAACTGTTGTGAACAAAACAACGAAAATGAAAATGGCAGCTGGCTATGTGATGACCTGCATGTTCGTTTACACATTCCTTCGCACATCCGAGTGGCTGTGAAACAGCTGAACCATGTTGTTACATGTGCCTCAGAAATAAGTAAGCATTTAGGGCTGAGCATATAAGTACTGTCTATGTATACCAAATGGTAATAAGGATTTCCTTATCAGAAGGAAATACTTATTGCTTAAGCATCTCCTTTTCACATAAGCGATGACTATGAATTCAACTCATAATCTTGGTTGTAAAAGAACATTGTATAGTGCTTATGTGATAATAATCATAAAAGTGTGTGTGTACATTTTGTAAGTGAGAGTTACGAGTTTTTAATTTTGTTTAATAGTTAAAAAAATGTGACTTCATTTGATTACTGTGACTTTTAATGAGACATTAGAATTAATCGTATTTCTTAATTGTTCAGAACTGTTATTGTTTAGTTCTTGAAGTAAAATAAGACGGCATTAATTGTTTTACAACTGTATACCCAGTCTCAATCTTGTGTGTAATTAACACAGCCATCATAATAGTACCTAATAAAATTATCATCGCTATGAAACTAGCAGTCTTAGGAACATTATGAACAAGTTTATATCCATCATAATACATGTGCATTATCAATATATAAAAGAAGAAAAATCTGTGTGTGTGCGACTGCGCACGCTGTTATTTTCACATGACTTTCTGTACCCATTCTTTAACTATTCCTACAAAAGCTTATTCTTCTATATAATTCCTGGTAATTGAAATAAACATTTGCAGAAATTGTCTTATTGCATGTTTCCTTGTAGGTACAAGTGGATTAAGGGAATACAATAGAGTTTAAGCGCTAGTCAAATCTTGTAAGAGAGGGTCACCATGTGATGACTGAAATACCATTCTTTGTGTACGTGAGATAGAGATAGAGATTTTTTCTCCTGAGAAAAGTTTTAAGTATTTGAAAATTTAAACCAATAACAAAGAATCTCTCTGAAGTGGTTAACTCCACAAAAAAATTTGATATAAATTGAATGCTTTAACGAGACCTATGTTTTTCGTGTAGTAAATTTTGTTTATTTCTTATGATTTACCAGTAATGCAAAATCCATTCAGAATGAAAAGGACTTCATAGGTTATTCCCTGAAAATTCAAGATATACATTCGATTTGTTATAAAAATATCTTCAACAAATTGAATTTTAATAAAAGTCGTTAGAGCAATTTTTGAGAAAAGTAAACAGTAGTTTGGGTGGGGGAATTTTCTTGAAAACTTTCCTGTAGCACCCTTGTAAGATGCTGAATTTAAATATAAAATTTGGTTTAGAGTTCAGCTTTTCACAGACACATATATGGATCTTTTTCTAAAAAATGCTTTTCTTGGGTTCGGGGGCCTCAAAACATGTGTTTCTGCTGAAATACAAATTGTTGGGTGGAATACAATACTACTACTACTTATTGTAACAATGTAGTAGAGAAAGTAATAACTAACTAGTTACCTTTACCTCTCAATGAATACCATAAAAATTTATATTTCAAAGCAATTGCACTCATTAATCACAGCAGATTAACATCAAATATTGTCGCAGTATTACTTAGGGGAAAATGAGCAGTGACAAATTTTTTTTTCTCTAATGTTTGCAGATATGGGTTCTTGAAATGATAAAATTAATAATATAGTAAAACTTGACTACTTTTGAAGATTTAGAAGCTGGTAACTCTCTATTTTAAAATAGTAAAACTTGTTCATGACAAGAGTGACATGATCCTAAATTTTTTTTCTGTTTTGGCTAGGTTTCCATATTGCTCAGATATTCTGGATTATTTTTCCTATGCACAGTTTATGCACATTGTTTTCAACTTGCTAACCCCTCCATGCCAAGTTATTTCTGCAATAATTAAATTCTCTTACATATATATTACAGTGCTTAAAATTAAAGTATATGTTGTAAAACATTCACCGAATTCTTGTAGATTATTGTAGGTAACCCACGTGTTAAGATTTTTATATTTAAGAAATATGAAAAATACTGCCTGCAACACATATGACCAAGGGTTCTCCAGTGGTCTTTAATGCACATTGTTAATGTTTATGATATATTAGCAGTTTGATCGCTCACTTTCATTTTAGGAAGATGTATTGAATAAAGTATATTTACATTTTTTATTTCTATTTACGAGATGGGTGGTCAAAATGGTTTTATTTAAAACTATCTCCATTGCATTACAAATATTGCATATAATTAAGGAATGAAACTAAATCCTTCCGAAATGAATTTCATAATTTTTTTTGTGTGTGATACTGTTCAAAGAGGGATGTCACACAAATGTACATTACATTTAGCACACACATTTGCCTATTTTTGGCCCAAAGTTTGAATTCTAACAGACATGACACATCCTAGCAGGCTTTGCTTTTTTAGCAGTTGGTGGAACAGGTGAAGGAAAATAAACTTATAATTTTACAAGATTGTATAAGAGAACACCAAGCAGTTCACTTCTCACAATAGTACAGGATTATAGGAGTTGCTGTAGGAAGTCTTGAACAGAGGCAAAAATAAGAAGTAAATTAAACTCTATTAAACAGTTCAAAAAATAAATGCAAAGTGGCATGGTCAGTGATAAATTCGGTTACAAAATCAAGTAAATCAGAAGGTTTTAATGAGAACATAACGCTTGATGACTTTAACAATTTTTTCATGGACTCTGTTAAGGAAATAACATTGCAGGTATATGCATGCGCAGATAATGCTCTGACTCTAATGAGTGATATACATCCAGGGAATAAAAAGGAAGGATTTATACTTAGTGAAGTAACATGTGGTGATGCTGAAAAAGTAGTCTTTAAACTTAAAAATTCAAATACCAAGGATGTTTGTTTTTTCAAACAATTTTATTAAGGGAATAATACAATATATTTTAACTCCTTTGTCTTTCTGTGTCAATAAGTGCTTTTCAGAAGGCATTTTTCCAAAACATTTAAAATATTCAAAAGTTAACCCAATATATAAAAAGGGAGATGAGGGGAAAACCTAGTAGCTATAGGTCAATATCAGTAATTCCCACACTAGCAAAAATATTTGAGTATCTTATAAAAATCCAAGTACAGGATTATTTTGAGGCACAAAATTTGTTCTCTAACAATCAGTTTTGATATCGTAAGGGAAAGTCAATGATACTTGCTGTGAATTCATTGATAGAAAAAAATCATCAAGCTTTTGAGGATGGTTATTTTGCACATGCTACACTTTGCGATTTAAGTAAAGCTTTTGCCTGCATGAAACATATATTATTAAAGAAATTAGAAATATATGGAATAAGAAACCATAGTGCACATATTTTTAAATACTATCTAGAAAATCGCCAACAATTAGTATCGGTCAGTGGGAAAGAATCTCAAATATTAAAAGTAACAACAGGAGTTTAACAGGGATCAGTTCTCGGGCCCCTACTTTTCTTAATGATAATTAATGATGTATCAAAATGTTTTTCATCTTATACAGTTGTCTATGCAGATGATACAGCTTTTCTTAATAAGCACAAGGACCTTGAAGTGTTGTCACTTCATTGACCATATATTCAGAATATTGTCACCAGTAGTATTCTTGTTAGCAAAGATAAAAAAAAGTAGTATCAAAAGACCTTGTTTTAATGGTTTATTTTTCATTTTTTCAGAGTGTTTTTAGATATGGATTAATACTGTTAGGTAGTAACCCAAGGATAGCTGAAATATTGACCATTCAGAAAAAGATTGTTAGAATATTAGCAGATTAACACCAAACTGAACACTGTAAACCATTATTTGTTACCTTGGGAATTCCTACAGTAGTAAGTTTGTAATGGCTCTGACGTGTGGACTCTGAACTATCAGTTAAAAAGAAAATTATTGGCAACAGAAATGGATTATTGGAGATCTGCTATGATAGACTGGTCAACATTGATTCTGCGGTAAAAGGAAAATATGTGACTAATGGAAATCAATGCCCTGATTTCATGAAGTCCATTTTTTGCTATCACATCTAGTTTTTATGTTATGTGCATATGTGTCTATAGTGCTAAATTCATTCAAATTATACAGCTTACTACTATGTTTCATTATGTTAATCTAAATCTGTTGTTGATTTTCTTCCTAATCGACTCACTTCCATCCTCCCTTATCACCCAGATGTTTATATTCCCAGCACTTATCAGTTTTGTTCTATGGGTCAGGTCTGTCTTCTTGTGAGGTATTTATGCTTACATTTACAGCCTACATAGATCTCGAGTTCAGTTGAGGTGAAAACTTGTGTTCATACGCATGTTCGTCTTCTATATGTGTAGAGCTAAAATAAACGTTTGAGTATGACTTCTACATCAGGATTATGCAGGAGACAGTGTTTACAAAGTCCTCAGAAATTTTGTTACATGTGTGGGTGTTATGTGTTTGGTGGGAAGGTAGTAAAATAGACTCGCAAACAAACTATATGACACATATTTCAAAGAGAAAGTTGCTGATCAGGATAAATAGTTCGCGCCTCATATTGCATATAACAGTTGTGTTGAGGGATTATGTTATTCGTATGAAGGAAAACGGAAGACAATGCCGTTTGCCAAAACAATGATATGGAGAGAGCAACAGAATCACCCGACGATTGTTACTTTTGCATCTGCAAAGTTGTTGGCTACAACAACAAAAAAGAAAAATAAGGCAGGAATTAAATATCCAAATCTGAACTTGGCTATATGGCCTATTCCTCATTGGCCCGAACTACCCATACCTACACCACCAGCAGACCTCAATTTTTGTGAATGTGAAAGCAGCTCTGCGACTTCCGACAGTGAGTTAGTTTCTGATCCAGAAGAATTTGACAATTCACCACAACAGTTTAATCAATTTGAGTTAAATGATTTAGTGAGGGATTTATACCTCCCAAAACAAAAATGTCAATTACTGCGCTCAAGACTACAGGAGAAGAATTTGTCATCACCTGGCGTTACATTTTCATGATGTAGGAATTGCAAAATACAGTTCTGCAAGTACTACGCAGAAAAAGATCAACTTGTATTTTGTGGGTGTGTGTACAAGCTTATTCAACTGTTGGGCAGGGAAGCATTTGAACCAAGTAACTCGTGTCTTTTTATTGATTCTTCCTAACGAAGTCTCAAGGCAATGTTACTTCATAGTGGCAACAAGTTAGCTTCAATACCGCTTGCACATTCTATGAACCTAAGAGAGTCTTATGAAATATGTTCTTGAGAAAATTAAGTACCGCAACCATGAGTGGCAAATATGTGGTGACTTGAAGGTCATTGATCTGTTACCTGGGCAACAGGGAGGATACACAAAATTCCCTTGTTTTCTTTGCAAATGGGATAGCAGGGCAAGGCACAAACATTGGGAACTGACCAATGGCCTGAGAGGCAGCAACTGGAACCTGGATCAAAAAATGTTACTAATGTGCCTCTTGTTGATCGTCAAAAAATTTTACTCCCTCCATTACACACAAAACTTAGCATTAGGAAACAATTTGTGAAAGCAATTGACAAAAGTCACCCTTGCTTCCAGTACTTATGTACAAAGTTTCCATCATTGTCACAGGCTAAAATCAGAGCGGGATAATTTATGGATCACAAATAAGGAAATTGATGAAAGATTACCAGCTCTATGAATGAAATTGAAAACAATATGTGAAATGGATTCAGAGAGGTTGTTAAGAAATTTTTGGGCATTGTGAAAGACTCTCAATATAAAGAAATTGTCGGAAATATACTGGAAAATTTCGGACTGTTCAGCTTAATATGAGTTTGAAGCTTCATTTCCTCAAGCCACATCTTGAGTACTTCCCGTCTTATTTAGGAGCTGTCAGTGAAGAGCAAGGTGAAAGGTTTCACCAGGACTTGAAAGATGTTGAACGACATTATCAGGGATGTTGGGACATACATATGATAGCTGATTACTGCTGGTGTCTTGCATGCGACGAACCTACCAGAGAAAATGTGAGAAAAAAGCGTACACTGAAGTTTCATAGGAAAGGAAAAAGGGCTACACAAGATAACTAACATACAGGTTGGGCGAGAAGTCCCCATATCCCTGTGAGTATCAGATGTTATTATGTAGGTTGGTAGTATCAAGTGTTGTTATGCTATGTAGCTATGTTACTTCTTATCAATTGTTGGAATTCATGGTTGCATATTTTTGCAGTCGAGTTTTTTAATTTGTAGCCATGGCAGATGTGAGCAGTCATACTTACACTATTGAGGAGCACCTAGTGACAAGTGTGGGTGCATGAATGACAACACACAGGGCAGACAATGAGACAGATTATGGATGCATTTAAGGAAGGATTTAATAAGGCTCCACCGTGAAAAGCAACACTTCTGAATTGGGAAAGATGTGCTTTTGCTTTTGGCAGTGTTTAAGACAGGCCGCGGAGTGGAATGGAAGAATACACAAGAAGAAACATGTGCTGGAGACTTTTCTTCAATTGAACAAACTCCTATGAAGTCAACGCGTAAACGTGCTTCGGGACTCGGTATACCTAGAACAACAATACGATATCACATGAAAACAGACGTTAAGCTCAGTCCTTTTCAACCGATATTTGTAAACGAGTTATCGGATGGAGACCGGAATGAGCGTGTTTTAGCAGGCTGTGCTTTAACTCAATTTCCAAATGCATTGAACTGTACCAAGGTTATGTTTTCAGATGAATGTGTGATTTATTGCAGCTGACGTGCTAGAAATCTTGTCTTTTGGGCCAAAGAGAATCCTCAATACACAGTTGAGTTAAAAAGGAACCCGTCTCACATAATTATATGGTCAGCAATGACATCACAACATCTGCTTGGACCGTACATATTTTAAAGGACTGTGAATGGCGCAAATTATTTACACATGTTACAAACAGCTTGAGGAAAGGGACCTCACAAAATGCATATGGTTGCAGCAAGATGGAGCACCTCCTCACTATGCTCTTGCAGTACACAATTTTCTAAATGAACACTTTCTAGAACATTGGATAGGTCGTGGTACATCAACACCAGCTCCCTTGACATGGCCACCAAGAAGTCCGACCTCACCACACCTGACAACTCATTATGGGGAGTCATTAAGGCGCATGTATCTTGCATGTCGTTATGCTACAAACAAAGAACTGTGCAATGCTGTTGATGAATTTCATACTATAACACCGGACAGGCTCAAGAATGTCAAGAACATGGAGGCATATGGAACTGGTTTATAGCATGATGGGGAACATACAGATATATTGGCCACTTAATACATAAGTACTTGTGCTAAAATAAATCAATTAACATTCGATACTAGGAGGTATAGGTACTTCTCGCCCACCCTGTACTTTCTCAAATTCAGGTATGCTTTCATGTTATTATTATTCTTTATTTTCTTTAAAAGTTGTATATGACTGTGTAGTATTTTTGCAAATTTTACAATTATATTTTCATTGAACATTATCATTTTGCCAAAACAAGATGTGGTAAAGAAAGATGGAATGCATTTTTTAATTCTGCGCTCCGAAATTAGTAAAATTCACCCATTTTTAATCATACCACAGAAAAAATATTTTCATTTGTAACCTAGTGATATCTAAAAGATAAAAAATTAGAATTGAGATTATAAAAGAAAATATGAATGTTCAAAGTTAAATTTTAGATTTTATTCAACAGAAACAATTAGAATGGTTTGAGCATGCTAAAAGAATGAAAGGTGAAAGATTACCCAAAAGAATAATGGAGTGGATGCCACCAGGATGAGGAGGAGGAAAGGAAAATTACATAGCACGTGGACTCGAGGAATTAAAGGGGTAATGATGGATTGGGAAACTGAGGAAGATTTATGATCCAACAAGCAACAACATAGAAAAGTAATAATAAGATAATAAAAACTGTAGTCTTAAGGTGCCGGAAAAATGTTTGTACATTGTAAAATCATAAATATATATATCATATTTTAGTCAATATGAAAGAGAATCTACATAGTTATAATGCAAGGAGTGTAATACATGAACATCAAACAAGGAATGTGAATAGAATAAAGCTTTATTCAAATGTTTAAATGCTTTTTGCAGCCTGAGGTATGGCATATCAATTCTATTCACTCCCTCAAGAAATAGTGAACTTGAAAATTCAAATATTTAAAAACAGATTATATAAATGGTTAGTAGAAAATCCTTTTGTTTACAAATATTTTATGAACAAGATAAGAATAAACTGTAAACTTGTATTTGTATAGGTATTTTGTATATTTCTATTTTTTTTATTTATTTATTTTGTTTTGTTAGCTTCATGAAGTCTGTTGTAATAACTAAATGACGAATAAGTATATGATGATGATGATGATGATGATGATGATGATGATGATGAGATTAAAGGGCTGGTCACCAGATGTTGGTCATCCTACATGGTGGCATTGAGAGTATGGTATTGCTTGAAAATTTCTCAAATAAGAGTGAGAGCTGAAAATCAGCTAGAGTACTTGTTTTTGTTCTGTGTATTCCTGAGAATTTAGCAGAGTTATATCTAAATGAAAAAGAAATTTTCTACACCATTTCAAAGTCTTGCTGACACATTTGAGAGACCTAATCATCATGTCTGATCTATCTGTAGCACCCATATTTTTATTATAATCCATGACATGGTTGGGCTTCATTATTTGTGTTTGTGTTCTGGTATCAACTTTCTGCAATTGTTTCATTAGATGTATGTGGAGTGTTGTCAATATACAGATCTCTCGTATGTCCATCCAAGTGCTAATGTTTTTTGTGTGTCTAGACTGTTATTTCTCCCTTTTTTCAATTTCTCATCCCCTTTCTGTTTTTTCTCACTGTATAGCAAGCATTGGTTTCATTTTGATGTAGCCAATTGTGCAGTAGAGGACTGGAATACCAATTATCTAGCCATAAAGTGTGACCTTTATGTAGGTACCCTTGCATCAGTGTTTGTACTACTGCTCCTGAAATACCAAATTCAAATTCAGGAATAATATTTGTATTTGCCCATGGTATGCAGTGAAATCAAGAATGTACCCTGTTTCACAATGGCAGAGCCCCCAAGGGCTCACCTTGGTGAGTTTGGGAGTGGCGACCCCGAGGTACCTGAGCCACCCAGTGTCTGGGGGTATAACCAGTCCACCCTGTCTCCTGGGGTCAGAAATAAGGAGACCTGGTGCTCCAAGTCGGGGGTTAAGCATGGGGCTCTCAACCCCACTTGTAAAAACCTTGTTAAGAAGGATGGTTTGTTGTTGGCAACTTTGAATGTTCAAACTATGTTATGACCTGGAAAAATGAAAGTGGCAAATAACTCTTAAGGTATTGGCTGGACAGTAGTGTTGCAAGAAAAAAGTTGGAGTGGAAACGGAAGAATAGATAATTAGGATTACACATTATTGTATTGTGGATCAACTGAGTCTGGACTACACAAGATAGGATTTATTATCGCAAAGGGAATAAAGAAGAGCCTAATTGAGTTGGACCCAGTTAATGAAGGATTCTGTTAAATAGACTTAAGGTCCAATTTCGAAATGTGACTATACTTTCTGTGTACGCATCTGTGGAGGAAAGGGCTAGTTGACAGGGAAGAGTTTTCATGAGAGTGTGGTGAAGGAGTTTTTTTGGATACGTTGATGTTCTTGGGCAATTTTGGTGCTGGAGTGGCGGGGAGGCAAGTGTTACTTGAACTAGGTGTCAAGGTTGGTGCCTTGCATAGACAGTTTGTGATTGGAATTAATTAGATTATTAAGGAAGGAAGTTTCTCGTGTGTTATTGTTTTTTATAACTGTGTAGAATTGCATTGTATGTTTACATTTGCTCAGGGTTAGTTCTTATTTGCCATATTCTGTGAGTTTTCTATTGCTTAATTTTTGCATTTGTTGATTTCCTATTTCTATTTTTGTAATCCTGGTGTTTCTCTCTGTGAATGCTCTGCCTGTATTGGTTTTGTACCAGAATGTGATTATCTATATAACCAGAGCTGCTTCTGTAATCTGAGTTGCTTAACATGTACTTGTTTTTTTTTTTTTTCATTGTATTGCTGTACTGACTTGAATAAATTTATAGCCAGAGGGTGGCGCTTATGACTGCCGCAGTTTTGTGCCACTATTACGACTACTACAATTGCAGAGCAAAAACACCTTTACACCAAACCTATGTCTCTCAAATGGAATATATTGTAAAATTGCAGTTTGCCCTTGAAAAGCATAAGGCTTTTATCTATACAAAGGTCTTAAAAAGAATAAAATACTTTTCTGAAAGCTTTCCTCAGATGGTCAATTATTGATTTCAGTTTATGCAACCTTTCTCCATGTACTTGTGTCTCAGTCATTGAAATGCAATAACATCAAAAGTAAAAGGTATCTATACCTGGAAATAAAGTTCGTATATATTGATATGTGGCAATAAAAGGAACTTTAGACCAGTACTGTAATGCATTCTTTTTTACTCTGGTCATGAGTATAGTGATTCAAAAAAATATATACAATTCCTCTGGGGTAGTATTACTCCAAGCTTGCTAACAGGAGCTTTGGGATGGTTGTAGTTGGTGACACAAGAATATTAATATATATTAGTTTCATCTGCTCTGTGCTGCATGATGTGAAATGAAGAAAATGACTGAAAAACATCCAATATGGTGCAATAATATTTTATGTTTGTCGAAATACCTGAATTTTGGTTCTGAATTGGTGCAAATGTGGACCGAAGTCACCACAGTACCACTGGAAGAAAGGGTCAGTGCAGCATAATGTTCATTATCATTCAAATACCAAAAATAGGGTGGCAATGCATTAAAATCTAATACTTCATCATTGCCTAAAGCATGCCCTGCTCTGCTTGAGGAAGCCATTTTACACACCCTTGAAATGTGGTTATTTGCGGTGTCACATGATACCAAGCTTGCACTGTTCATGGCACAACAACAGATGCGTCATGCAGGCCTTCAAATATTCCATTCAAGAGAGCAGCACAGGACGGATTTAACACTGAAAGACATTTCACAATAGATGGCATCTTTGTCCAGGAATTATACCTTCATTTGTTACTGCAACATACACAATGTGTATACATGTTATTAGCTCAGGGTGACCTAAAGTCTGTAATGGACGTACACGTTATTAGCAGTAGAAGGGTTAATCACAAACAGCATGCCAATGGTTTGAATATTGTGCATTTTACTAAAAAGCACTCACCTTAGTACATACAGTAGAATGTCATAGTACACTTTTGCAGGGACCCAAGGATTTAGACATCATAGACCGGAAAACATGTTAACGAACATACAAAATTTGCAATTTAAGAATGTAATTATGTAATAAAATCTAATAATACATCTTGCCTCCCAAAAAGTGTGAAATATGGACACTATTTACACTGGTTTGAAGTACATACATGGTTGATTTCTTTGTTGGTTTTAATGCCAAAATTTTACTGTCCACCTTGTATAGTAAAGTCATTACATCATCATCAACTTTGAAACTATACGTATATCGCTTCACTATGTCCATTGCCTCCATCGCTTCTGACACTGTAGGAATTGGCTCAGGATCTGGCTCATCACTTTCATTTCCCACTGACGCTTCTTCTTTCATTTGTTCAAGTATTTAATCTATTGTCGCTGTTTCACAAACTGGAATTTCATTGTCAGTGTTTACATATGTTTCAAAAGACACACTGGCATCATCTACTGTTTAGAGCCATTCTTCACTCTCAGAAAACTCATCTTTCAACATGATGTCATCACCAAGAACCAGGCAAAAGTCAGCTTTATTAAAGCATTTCCTAATGTTATCTTGCGTCACAGAATTCCAGGCAGTCCTAATGAAATGCATGGCATCTAAGATGGTGATTTTTCTTGTCGTCAGTTTCAGCACAGCCAACCTTCCCATACCAGCCCCTTCCGATACGTTTGCTTCATGCACAGAATTATGCCTTGATCTAAAGTTTGTAGCTTACTCGTGCAGTTTGCTGGAAGGAAAATTATGTTTATGTTTCTTAAATTTGAAACAGTTGGTGGATGAGCGGCACACTGATCATTGAAGAGTGGAATTTTCCTGCTTCCTATGCACAGTCTTGCGTCCCATGCTCGTAAGAAATTTTCAAATACCACAGAAGTTATCCAGGCTTTTGTTTTGGAAGTGTACTTATATGGAAAAGATCACACATTTTTGAAGCATCACTGACTACATGCTTTTCCACTAACCAGCAGTACCAATTTCTCCATTCCGTTTTTGTTACAACACAACAAAACTGTAATCCTCTCCTTGTTAAGTTTCCTGCCGTGACACTCAATGCTCTTAAAATCCAGAGTTTTGTCTGGCAAAAGATGGAAAAATAATCCTGTTTCATCTGTATTATAAACATCATCAGGGCTATAGTTTTTCAGAATTGACAGGAGCATTATATTTTTCCACATTTCTATGCTTTCACAAGGTGTAGCATCATTATCTAGGGCAGTAGCCTCATCTCACACACATCTGTAAACTAAGCCATGTCGATTCTTGAATCTTTCAATCCAGCCATTGGACACTTTGAAATCATTCAGTCCCATTTTCTGTGCTAAATGTGCCGCCTGAGCTCAAACCACAGTACCATCTATTAGCACATTTGAAGCTCTTGTGTGCAAACAACTTTAGTAAAACATTTTGTAATTCAGGAAACTGGCCAGGGGGATTATGTTTTCTTTTAGCATTTTTTCCTTCTTCAAAAGCAGCTTCAATCAGTTTACGTTTGCTAACAATCGTGTGTAAGGTTGACAGAGAAATGTTTAATTTCCTTGCTACACATTTCATATTTGGATTGCGATCTACTTCAAGGATTTTCAATTTTTCACTGTTGGTTATTTGTCACACTTTCTTTTTCTCCATTGCAAATGAAAAGTTAAGATATAATCTATGTATATTTGGTCAACACTCAACAGTAGAAACTATCGCCAGCATTTACCATGCCAAGCTAAAGCATTCTCTATGCTGCCCACTCATCGTGTCACACAAATATGTCATTTGCCTGCCGGTCTCCACCCCAACTGGACTGGCCAAGTATTGACCAAAGTAGTGAATGAGGATGTAACGTAGTAAGCGCCTACCCCCACTGGACTGACCAGTGACTGGCCAAAATGGCAAATGAGGATGTCAGACTTCAAATGTAGTAATAGAAACCTTACTAAACAAACATTATTTATTACATTTGGTGCTGGAACTTTTATAATTCGTCATACACGGGAAAACGTGTTAATGAGAAACATGCTAGCGAGATTCCACTGTACTTATTTTTATATCCACTGCATAGACCAGTGCACATTATGTACATTACATACATTATTTCAGTCTCTGTCTTTTCACCAATATGTTCATCAAAACTCTAATTAAGAAGTTTTACACACACCTGCATGTCTTGTCTTTTCACAAGTTTTTGTTGGACTTTCAGCTTCGGCTGCTTTGTGTTGCACTCAGTAGCACTCTTCTCTAAGCATTCCTTTGCCACAAACAAATGTTTGTAAAATTCATTAAGACTTTTATTGGCAGCAAATATTTGCAGATTGCTTACACTCTCAAGAGCTTAAGAAGAAGTGGACATGGCTGGAATATCCTTAGTTTCTTCCTCTTCATTGCTTTTATTGTCATTTTTGTTTGATCACATTTTTGGACTATTTCAGCTGTGGAATCAGCAGTCTGGTAGGTAGTGACATTGTGTTTTAAACATCCACATCAAATTCCTTCTGAGCAGAAAGCTGATATGGCTTCCAAATTAGCTTTTGCTTCCTCCAGATCTTCAATTTCATCTAAAGAAGGGAGAAAACTTGCTTTTGGGAAGCATTTTATGAATGTTATTTTCTGTACTGTCATGTGAACCCAATCTAACAACAAAAATTTACTTTGCAATTTTGCTGGCAGTGGTTGTAGTTTCCATCTTGGCAATTATTGCCTGCAGAACAAATCTAATGTAAGGGCTTCTCAGGTGTATATCACACCTTGATATGTTGTCCTCCATGGTCTAGGGGTATCGTGCTAGTCTCTGGTTCTCGAGGTTGTGGGTTCAAACCCAGCAGAGGGCAATGGATTTTTTTGGGCGTAAAAATCGTTAGCATGGCTTACTTTGGGAGGAAGTAAAGCCGGTGGTCTTGTGTCATAGATTTACGGCACGTAAAAGAACCTCAAGCCTGATAAAGAGGCCTTTGAGCAAACATTCTGGCCTTTTACGTACAATTGGATAGAATGGGATGCTAAGGACCATAGTAGTTGAAGAGCGTCCATAAATAAAACTCAATTTAATTCAACACCTTGGTATATAGGTTAAGTTACAGTGGTGGTGTTTGGTTGAAGCCATGCCAGCTTTACATTGGAGACAGCTTAATATTTAAATGACAATTGGTGATGTCCAGGAATAGCAGCACTTGGTGGTTTTCCTGTTCATCCTGGTATTAAAATTATTAAGCTGTACCTCCATTAATGTAGCTGTCATCCAAGCTTTTTTTATTGGAACTCCAAATTACTGGCAAGCCATATGTGTCCAGACATCTGAAGTAACAGAGTTTAGCTGATTTGTCTGCCACCAGCAGTTTTTCTAGTTTGACTTCTATGTTAGTGCAAAGAAAAACTGTAAGCTGTTCCTTGGACATTTTTCCACCCACACATTTTTCCTCATGAAGAGAAAGCAGCTTTTTAGGAAGTGCTCTGAAAAATAAGCTGGTTTCATTCCCATTGTACACATAATTTTACAGTGCATTCAAACTCTATTGGATTGCAAAATGTACAGACTCTAAAGAGAGGGGAAAATGGAGGTTCATCAGCTTCCACCTTTGGCCTACAGTGCTTACCATGATAGAAGGGTATTTAAGACTTTATTTAATTGCAGTTCCAAATTTTTGACGAATGGTACAGGAACGCTAGATGCCAAAATCAAAATGACAACTTTCAAGCCTGATAATGTACATAAAACAATAAGCAATTGGGTGGTCTTTATTTTGTGGTTTAGGTATTACAGGCATATCCCTCTTTATGAAAAACTATTTTCTCACATGTTAGACATCACCATATATAATTTCTTGGTAATTTGGAGAGCTCTAAGCCTACAAAAAAATGACATATTTGAAATTCCATATTTCACTCGCTTGTAACCTAATAGCAAGCTACAAAATTCAAAGGCATGTACACATAGGGGTTAGAAATTCTTAAGCATCTGCCACCTCATATTGGTGGAAAAACACTTCCCTAAAAGGATACTGCCTACATGGAAAATGTTGCATCAGTTTTAGAAAAGTGTGGCAGCTGCAAAAGGGGCATATGCAAGGAAACCAACATGATTTGTGTTGACTGCGGAGATGTGCCCTTATGTCACTACCCATGCTTTGAGGTTTATCATTTAAAATGCAGGTTTTAAAGGTAAGGTTGAACTATTTTATAAAATGTATTTAAGTTTATTTTATAAAGTAGTCTTAAAGCAATTAAGAGTTGAAAATCATTAGGTTTTCAACCCTCGCCAGACATCTATATATTTCCATATCAGGGAAAGAGATTAATAAGTAATAACTCTCATGTTAGGCTTAAAGATTTTTTAAAGAAAACTTTCTGCTAATAACATTGGAAATTACCCAGTACTTTTCTTTCCTGGTGTAGAAGGTACTTTATCATAACATTTATGAAATGCTTTTGAAATTGCTTCTTTCAAATCCTGAAGGTGGTGGTACTTGGTTCCCTTCAATGTCAGAGGTTTGTAAATTGAAATTCCTGCACGTTTTGCATTTTAACCAGATACACTAAAATGTATTTAATCCTCCAAATATTGATATGTATATTTATGTAGCAGGCATGCAATATAACCACATTTGATAGTTGAATTTTACATTTAAGTCTTACTGTCATTACTTCATTTTATTTGTTAACATTTACTTGAGATTTAATTCGTGCAACATTTAAATATAACTCCTTCATTGACTAATTTTGAAGATTTAGAAGCTAGTAACAGTGATGTGTCATAATTTAAAATAACTCCTTCAGTACAAGCACTCATATCACCTTCAGTTGTTCGCTGGCTTAGCCAACCTACCAGGCATCACTGACCAATCACCAGTTCTCACAGGCTAGAGCTGACAGCAGTTAATTTTATTTTTGCTAAATATTTCTGTTATACACTGTTGTCAATGAAATGGTACACAATACACATGTATAAAGTGCTTTGTAGAAGTTTGAAAGTGAAAATACTTCACTTCATCTCGTATTTTCAAATGTCTTCCTCATTCTGTAAAGATACATTACCACAGGTGTATCGCAATATACCTACCATTTCAGTAAAACCCAACTTTACTTGAATGTTTCATTTAGAATCATACTTATGCACTTAGATATCTATCACTATGGGCTCATTGGCCCTGTTTGCTGGACATATGGGTGAAATATAATCTAGCTTGCAGTAGGCTCTGAAGAAAGTGTGAGGGAGTGTGGCCTTCATATGGATGTGGAGTTCTTTTAGTCCACTTTGCAGCATTTACATAGTCTGTTGGAGAATAACTCCTCTATTTTTCGTGGCATTTGAATTTTGTAGTGCATAAAATCCACTTCCATTTATGATAACCCTTTGTAAGAAATTTTGGGGTAATGATGATTCCAGTCTGGACAGATGCCAACAATAAGGCATTAGCTAGAATGGTATTACAATTGTAAAAGTGCATCCATTGCTATTCCAAAAAAACATTTTTTACTTTGTCATGGTCAACTTAATTCAAAATGAAGTGGTACAGTATGCTAGCAAATTCATACATGGTTACCACACCTTGGGTCTCATTCCAGAAATAGCATTAGCCATTCAATGTTTTTAGATAGAACAGACAGAAGTTGTATCTTAGCTTTGTTCAGTAGTAAAGGGCTGATGCAATCAGCAAAGAACAAGAAGAACAGCTTTGAAGATCCATTGCTAAAACAGCAGTATCCTCACCACCTTCTTCCTTGTCTTTTTGTTTCTCTGTAATTTATCATCAACATGCTTATTATACTCTTGATCTGCTATGTTGCCAGCCTTGTGCGCACAACAAGTATGTCAAAGATCCCTTTTCTGACAATAAAGTGACAAGCTTTTCTGCTCAATATTGTGTGGAATGTGTAACTAGCCACTTCCAAATGCTTTTTAATACAGTAATCATTGTACTCTGAGCAGTCTTAAGGCAGGTCTCCACTGCTGCAACAATCAAAATATTTGATTCAACATGAGCCCAACATGTCAGCAATAATTGAGTGTCTCCATTGGCAGTGGAAAACATGTTGAGTGCTATATATATTATGCTCACTTTATGCAATTCCGACTAACTTAGGCCAAACATAGATACAGACAAATGGCTCATGCATATTATTCATTGCTTACTAGCGAGAAAAATGTAGTGGATCAAAGAAAAGACAATACAGCTAATTCATGAGATTCATGCAAGACTCGTCATCTGGGATATGTCCGTAAAATATTATGCAAATGAGAGAGAGGGAGGGAGGGAGAGAGAGAGGGAGAGGGAGCGAGAGAGAGAGCGAGAGAGGGAGAGAGAGAGAGATATTTTTTTCAGCTAATATGGTTGCTCTGAAATTCATCACCTGTTTTGCAATTGCTGGTGAAATTATAGTCGGAAACAAATTGAAATCTTCTTTTGACATTCTCAGAAAATTGTTGGAGCTGAATCTCCCCTCATTTCAGACAAGATGGCTACATTATTTCTGTTGCTTAGAAAAGGGTGCACCCATAACATTATTCTTTTATTCTTGCATCTCTTCCACCAAGCACACATTGTGGCCACAAAGGCTAAATCTTCATAATCAGAATCCATGTGATTACTGATATTAATAAATGCAACATGTTTAGACTTTTCCTCACTTATTAATGCAGTGGAGACCGATTGTTGATGGGCATTCCAACTACATGTGTGACTAAATATGTTTCACATTACATGTTTTTTAAGTTGTTTATGTTTAAAGTTGAGTGTTGTGTGTTGATTGTTGAGGCAGTGGAGACCCCCTTTATATTACCACAATGGTATAAACAGAGATTTTTTTTTCTCTCTCTCTTTAACTGCTGTGGTCCTTAACGTCCCATTCAATCTGGGCGTGAAAGACCGGAAATTTTGTGCAGAGGCCTCTTTATCAGTCTTGAGGTTCTTTTACGTGCTGTAAATCTACGACACGGGACCACTGGCTCTACTTCCCTTTTGAAGGAAGCCATGCTAAGGATTTTTACACCCGAAAAAAATTCATTGCCCTCTGCTGGGTTTGAACCCGTGACCTTGGGAACTAGAGGCTAGCATGGTAATCACTACAACATGGAGGGCAACCCCCCCCCAAAAAAAAAAACAGCTTCATTGAAGTTTTTCTGCAGTAATGAACTTCCAGCTTCAACAGCTTAGCAGGAACTCTTCAGCACTCTGTCTTACACTGTGTTTGGAATGGTGTGTGCTTTTGTGATGACATTCATATGTTGAACTCAACTATTAGTGATCAAGAATTTGTAGATGAGCATGGAGATTTCTATGCTTCCCAATTTGTCTTCTATTTCATCCCAAGTGAAAATGTTTAAATTTTGATTTCCAAGATTGTATATGGTGAAGTTACAGATTGTAAAGTTTATTTGTATGAAAAAATGGTTCATTGTTCCTCTGGGAATTTGAGAATCGCTTATATATGAAATTTTTGGCAGCTTCCTTGTCTTTTTTCTGTGTATGTGGACAGCTTCTTAATGTTCCAAATGTTTCAAGTAAGATTTTTGTCATAATTTTGATCCAACACTGATGCGATTTCTGTGTGTGCCACACATCACTTGCATAGGTCTTTCTTTGGCCTACTCTTGAGTAGATGAATATTAATCGGCAGGCATTTCGCAGACAAAAAGCAAAGTTCCCAGAAGTAAGCAGATTATATATGTGACTGAAAAGAGGCAATTTGCATATGCTGTTACAAGTGAAATGTGCCAATTGAAAGCTATGGCAATAGTAAGAGAACTAAACATAACAAGTGCTGATTTTAAGGCAGGTCATGGATGGCTTGCACATTCTTTCGAACATGATGGCTGCAGTTTTGTAGGAAAATGGGCATTGCTCAACGTCTTCCACCGATTATGAAGAGAAGATAGTGAAGTTAGACAGATTTATCATCAGATTGCACCAAAGGAGTCAATATTTACTGTCACAAATTGGTAATGCAGGCACAAGTGCCTGTGTCCTGTGAAATGCTGCAAGCCTCTACAGATAGAAGGGGTGAATCCAGTGTGGTAATTAGAACTGGTGGTAGTGAAAAACAAAGATGCACTTTTATGCTGTGTATAATTGCAGATGGAAGAAAGCTACCGCCAAATGAAAAACCTTCCTTCATCTGAATATTAAAGGCGTCATTGTACAAGGTTATCCTAAAGGGTGGAAAGCTAATGAGTGTGTAGCCAACTGGGTGATACAGGTTTGGCAACATCACTCAGGAGTGCTACTCAACTCAAAGAACTTGCTTGTTCTGGATAGCTATCGTGATCATATTACAGTCAATGTACGGAATGCTTTAAACGAGGGAGGAACTGACTTGGTGTCATTCCTGAAGGACTTACATCAGTTCTCAATTAACCATTTAAAGCCGCATTAAAACAATGCTGTACAAGATGAATGGCCGATGAATCCACCAACTCAAATCGAGCGGTAAAATCAAGTGCCTGGAAGTGACACAAAATATCTGCAAATGGGTGAAAAGTGCATGGGACTCAATTTCTTTACCATTGGTGGAAAGAGGTTTCAAGAAATGCGAAATTTTGAATTCCCTCGATGGAACGGAGGATGATATGCTATGGGAGGAGAGAGTTCATGACTACGACTACGACTCTCCTTGTAGTGATGAATGGAGGTATTGTAGTCTTTATGTTTTCAATATAAATATTTAATACAGCTGTACAAACAATTTTTTTCTGACTCTCCCCTCCTAAAACCTGGTTGCAGGGATTATTTGTGTATATATGACACTTAAATGAATAAGATAATGAATTGTTTAGAAAATACTGAACTTACATAACAGTTTTACTGGTTCCACTTTGGATGTTTCACATTTATTGTGATCATATTTTATCATACATGTAGCTTAAGACAGAAAAAATAGTCCACTTTCTGGATTGAAGGACCTCTGTGATGCTTAGCAATGCTAGAATTTTATGTCTTCGTTTACTATGTGTAAGGTGGATGTCAGAAAACTTTTAAGAGATAAATCTCAAATTAGAAATCCAGGAGTGTATTTGTATGAAGCAAACATCTAATTGGGTACAGCAGATGAGTGAGTGAATAGATATTGATGTTATCATTGCAGACTTGTGTAAGGAGGTGTTTGAATATAGTAATAGGGATATTAAATTTGAGGTATACTATTTCCATTAATGTTTTACATTGTTACTTAGTTACCCGCAGGAAACTTTTAAAGATTAAAGGGGTCACAGCTTATTGTGTGGATTGTACTTTGTTTCCAATAATTTATTTTAGATTTATGCCAAATAGCAACAGTTCATGTGAATTCTGTTCCAAGCTCTCAGTTCCATTTTAGGTGTTCAAGCTGTTAAACAAAAACAATACATTGTTTGCTTTGAAATTAAAAAGTATAACTCCTCTATTTTGCATAAATAAATGACAAATAATTTGTGAACTTACTTTTGGGTGTAAGTGCTCTTCACCATTTTAGTTTATTTGCAGAAACAAATTTATTCTTCAAGGAAGAAGGAAAATAAAATCCTACAATACACAAAGGTGAGATTGTCTGGTCTGTCACACATTTGTATAACATACTGCAACATCACAGCTGACTAAAATATGTATTATGTTTTTAGATTTATAAAGGTAGAAAGACCACTTATTTAAATAAATGGGAATGTATATAGGGTAAAGCTCATAGTTACTGACACTTCAAGCAACTTTTTGTTTGTTTCTCTCCAGTACTTTTTTTAATTTTTGGCAACTGAGATCATTTTTACCTGTAATACCATTCTCTTAAACTATGCTGTTGGGCATATCAGCAACTTCAATTATAGTTTGTGGCAAAGTAACTTATTACAAAACAAAATTGATAGAAAATCATGCTTATTGACAGAGATGTTGACATAAAAGTATTACACAAACAGCCAGCAATTGAGACCTAGGCATAACCTACATTAACATAAATTGTACTTTTTATCATCATCTTATGTCATTTAGGATATTATTACGAGTAACAAAGTAAAGAGAGATAAAACTGAGGAAAGCATTAAATGAGTATGCTTAAAATATTCATAAATTTTGTGCGATTTAGTAAACATGTCATGAAGTAATTTTTCACAAAAGTCATATTCTAAGCCACAATTCTTTATATTTGCAGCATATATGAAACAGAGTTTAATATAATGAGGATTTCCTTCAGGGTTCTGTAATTCTTTTCATTTGCTTGGAGTTTTACCTATGCTTCATCAGCAAAAAGTTGCCTCCTGAATAGTTGAAATAGTTTATAGGTTACGTAATATTATTACGTATATTTGAAAAAGTGTGCTGTTATGTAATTATTTAGCTCCACGTTTGGGACGTCACTTTGAGAAAGTTATGATGATGGTAGTTGTTTGGAGGAGTTTGCCCCACAGTTGTATGCCATTTTGAGGAAGTATTTAGCCTCGTATTTCTTTTGTTGCCAACTTTGAAGAAGTTATTTAGCTGGATGTGAGAGATGTGAGAAGCCCCCCACATATCAGTGTCACTTTGAAAATGTAGTTTTCTCAATCTGAAGTTTGTAACAGTATTTGCCCCACCTAATGAAGATACACTTTGCAATTGGTTGATGCTTGGGATGCCAAACTTTGTAGTAGTGAAGATGATGCTTGTTTTACGTAATATTGTTTAAATCTGCCTTGGCTGCTTCAGTCAAACTATAGAAACATAAGGTCTTTTACAGGTTGTGATATGACAAAAATTAAAGACGTCACAGAATTACTTTAAATTTCACTTCCTTTTATTTCTTTATACTTGCACATTTATAAAACACAACACTTTATAAAAGGAAAACTGAGCACTTTACGCATTCTTATTGTATTTACTAGCGGAGAACAATTTTTGCCATCTGCACGCTATCACATCATGTCCACGACTGACTAATCTTAACGGTAAAAACCTTAAAGCTTTGGTAATACCAGTCTCTTATTGGCTAAATCTAGTCCAATAGAATTTAAGCATTCAAACTAAAACTTTTTCTTTACTGTTGATTGGCTAATTCCAAACTGTAAGCGAAATTACATCATTAGCGATCTTTTCATGACCAGTACTTTTCAAAATTCCAGACACATTATTGTCACAAAAATTACATTATTACCTTACTAATAACAACCTAAAACATTAAAGATTAAAACAGAAGCGTTATCACCCAGTCGCTGATGATGAGGACAAATGCCCTCGAAAACGTTTCCTGTTTTATGTAACTTTAATTAGTGAAGGTGAGTGTAAAAAAGTGTGACTCAATCTACATCATCAACCTAAAACATATTATTCTCACAGTTTTTGCACTATTAGAATATATAAACATTTACATAACATTAATAAACATGTTTACAATAAAAAATAAGTATTTGCAATGACTTATATACAATTTAAATAATAAATATATACATATTGTTTTCAAGGTGGGCTGTTATTAAATTTAATTATAATAAAACACAGTATCATTTAAGCATTAAAATACTGCCTCAAATTGCCCCCTTTTAGAAATATTTAAAATTTACTCTTTTTGTTTTGTTCTTTTAAATTTTCAAATACTTTCTAAAAGTCTCCTGAAAGAAAGAAACAACTTTTATGTTGCACTTCCTATCTTTCACTGTCACTTTTTCTTCAACTGGTTTTTCACAACACTCGTGTATAGCTGAACACTTCCTATTCACTTGTGTAGCACTTTTCAAGGTCAATGACCTGGTTTAAGATTAATGACCTGAGCTAAGTTTGCTCATTCACTATTACTATAACTTTCACTAGTAAACACTTTATATGCTTTACATTTTTATATACAATTATACATGTTAACATTTGTTACCCTTTGTTTACAATTTGTTTCCTAAAATTTCTAGTTGCTACTTAGATTTTCTTACTAACAATGGATTTTTATTACTTCTGTTTCTATAAATTTTCCTTTATTATTTATCATTTGCTATATTTAGCAAAAAAAAAAAAAAATATTATTTACAATTTTAAATTACATTGCTTTCCCCTTTTATGTTCCAGATACATTAATTTCTTTCTTTTATTGTGCCTCAGATTGTTTACTTTTATGTGGCTTAACATTTGTTTGTGGAATTTTCCAATTATTTTATTTGTGTTATTGTTTCTAAGTTCGTATGTATCCGTTCCAAATATGTTTATTACTTCATAAGGACCATGGTAGCTCAAAAATAATCTCCAATATTCTTTACGAAGTTTATTTGATAATCTTTTGTTCTTCACTAACACTTGATCTCCTAATTTTATTTTCCAAATTCTTTGTTTTCTTTCTTCATGTTTTTGTTTTCTTTTGGGGGCTTTTGCTTGTATTTTCGAAAATGCTAATTTGAAGATTTCTTCTTTCTCTGGTAGTTTAATTGTTTGGTCTTCAATAACTTTTGGTATATTATGGCTCAAAGTGTTATACAATTTTCCATGGTGAAGTTCAATTGGTTTAAATCCTATAACTGCATTTATGGATTGATTTAATAGATTTTGGATAATACTGATGTATGAGCACCAACTGCTCTGTTTGTTATGACATACTACACGTAGATAATTTGCAATTTCTTTAATTTCTCTTTCCACTGGATTGGCATTTGGTCTGTATCTTGATGAAAAATGCTGTTTGACTCCTAAATCTTTAATTCCCTTCATAAATTTAGAACTAGTAAACACTGATGCATTATCACAAAGTATGGCTTCAACCATTCCTTCCTCTGGGAAATATGATTTTGTTAGCTTGTTTAAACATGCTATGCTAGTTGCATTCTTGAGTGCATAAATTCTAACATATCTACTAAATACGTCATAACATACAAATAAAAATTTGTATCCAAATGTACTTGCAGGCATCGGACCATGTAAATCTAAACTCAACAAAACATCTTGGTTTATCTGTAATTACTGAGTTTGTTGTATAGTCATAGGCAACATTAATTTGTTTTGCTTTCTGACAAAGGTCACAACATGATATATATTTTCTAACTTTATGTCCTAATTTTGAGATGTATAAATTTTCCAAAATGGTTAGGGTTGTCTTCTCTGTACCTGCATGTATTAACCCATAAATGAAATTGCTCTATTATTTTAATTCCATGCTTGTTGGAATATAAGTTTTCCACCTCTATATTTCTTTTCCATATTTCTTGTAAAGTACACCATCTTTAACAGCGATTGTACTGTTCTGTGCCTCCTCTATCGTTGGAGCTTTTTCTTTTAAACCTGCTAGTTTAATATCTTTGTCTTGCTCTTCTTTAATATTCATGAATTGATTCTTCAATTCTTTCCTCATTGGAATGTCAATTGTAAGCACTTTAATTTCGTATTGTTGTCTTGAACAACTTTCAGGAAATTGTTTGTTGTGATTAATCCTTGATATTAAGTCACTAAATGTATTTTGTTTGGAATATGTACAATTTCAACATCAAATTCCATTATAGCAAGAATCATTCTAGCTAACTTGCCACTATATAACTTACATTTCTGAATGAAAGTTAAGCTAATATGATCTGTATATATTTTCACTTTCTTCTGAAATATATATGTTTTAAATTTTAGTAGTGAAAATTATAGTGCTCCAATTTCTAACATTGTTACTGATGCATTCCTTTCAATATTGGTTAGGCCACGTGATGCAGTACTAATAACATGAAATGTGTTGTCATGTTCTCTTTGCCCAAGTATTCCTGCATATCCCTGACAAGATGCATCCACGTACAACTCGTAATCTAACTCATCTCTTGGACATTCCAATAATATTGCATTTGCAAACAGCTGTCGGACATTTTCAAAACATTTTTGTAGCTCTGCTGTCCACTTCCATTTATTTGTCTTCTTCAGCAGTTGTCTTAAAGGTTCTACTTCTATAGCATATCTTGGTAAGAATTTACTTTCATAATTCCAAATTCCAAATAAACGTTTTAGCTGTCGAATATACTTAGATGGTGGTATTCTTAATATGGCTTTTATTCTTTCTTCATCTGGTCGAATGCCTACTTCATTTATTACATAACTTAAGAATTTGATTTCAGGTACACAAAATTTTGACTTTTTGATGTTTACTGTCATTCCATGTTCATGTAATTTGTTCAACACATAAATTACATTTTCTAAATGTTCCTCAAAGGTTTGACTTATTATTAGGAAATCGTCAGTGTATCTGATTAAGAAATCATCCAAAGATACTATGTATTGCTCTCAGAAATCCACTAGCAATATTCTTCAATCCATATGGATTTACACAATACCTATATTGTAATCCAAAAACTTGAAAAGCTTTATAATCACGTACTTTAGGATCTAGCTCGACTTGTCAAAATGAAGCTGTAAGATCTATTGAGATATATTTGCCACGTGATAATTTTGCAATTGTTTGTTCTATACTTTCATTTTGAAAGTGATCTAGTAGTATGAATTTGTTTAAATATCTCCCATCTATAGTGATTCTTAAACTATTGTCTTTCTTTACTGTCCAACAAACACTATTTAGAAATTGTGAATTGCTAAGTTTTATGATGTTTTCTAGCATACTAGCTATTAACTTTTTAGCTTCGTTTCTTAAATTCACTGGTAGATTATTATACTTTCTCTGAAATGCTGGTACATTTTCTACTGTGAATGTGTGAACGTATGATGTACACCGTCCTGGAATTTCACTGAAAACATGTTTATTGTCTTCTAACACCTTCTCCATTATTAACTTTTCATTGTCCGTCAGTATTGTATTTATCATCAGTGTGTCTGTATGTATCTTCCTGTCTTCAATCATTGTTGCATAATTATCTTCTACCTGCTCAAAAATATTTTCTTCTGCATTAGATTTCTTTACATGAGGGTTCCATTTGGTAAGTTCAGTGTTCTGTTCTTCGAAGTTAAGGGTCAATAACCTTTATTTTCCCTGCTCACTTGGACATTAATTATCTGTATGAAGCACTCTTCTTCGTATGCTGCATTTGCTTGCTCCATCCTTTATACTTTACATACTTTATCTTTAATAAATGGCACGTATATCTTCTTTTCTTCTTTATTTAATATAAGTCTGTCATTTTAAAATCAACTATCGCAGAGAATTCTATGAAAACATCACACCTAATTATAACTTCGCATATCAAGTTTGGAACAATTAAAAACATAACCTCCAATGTAATATCTGCTATCTGTACGGGTATCAATGCTTGTGATTTGATGGTTTGTGTTATTCTACCTATAGCTACCCTACATATTAAGTTGCTGATTGTTGCAATCATGAGTTGTATTCCTTCATTTAGCAATTGTTCAAAAAATTTCTTCGAGCAGATAGAGCTTGATGATCCTGAATCTACTGCAACATTTACTTCTTTTCCTGCTATTATAGTTTGTATGTACAGTGAATCATATTTGTTTTCACAATCCCCTGTGTTTGTACTTAAACGATAACAATCAAGGTGTGTAGATATTTTACTTTTGCCATTTAGAGCAGAAGGTACTGTATTACCAGAACCTACGTCAGGCAATACACAACTTAGTTTTCCTGGTAAGTATTCTCAGTATTTACCGGATTGCTATGTTGTACCACAGTTACAATTATTTCATTATCATCGCTATTTGAGTACGAGCCACGCCCCCTAGCTCTTGCTCTTGCTTTGAAATTGCTACGTCCTCCGCGTGTATATTCTTCACGATGATCGTCACTCATCTGATTATAGTTATGGAAGTTTCCTCTGTTTTGCATATTTCCCCTATGTTGGAATCTGTTATTACCCCTGGGTGAAGTAGAATTTTGCTGATTCATTCTTTCGGTTCTCACATAATTTATGTGTTCCTGTCTCCCTTGTTGTCTTGAATCTCTGATTTGTGTGTTGCAGTTAAATCTATTCTGACCCTGAAATTCATTATTTCTTCTATTCACATTGTGGTAGCGTGTATTGTACGGCATATCATTGCATCTTTCTCGCCTGATCTGTCTATCTCGCCTATGTGGACTCCACATTTCATTACCGCAACTTTCTTGTTGTTCTAGTGATGATATAAGCTCTGTCATCATGTAGATTGTTTTGGGTCTAGCAATTAGGATGTAGTTTTGTATGTGTAGAGGATAGTGTCTAGTAATTAAACTAATGAAATCCTCCGCATGCATGGCTGGAGTTAAATATGTGATATATCCTGCATATTTAATCAGATAATCTGTCATTGATAAGTTGTCGTCCCTATTGTACTGTGAGTAGCTTAAGCTTGCCCTAATCTTATGTTCTACAGTGGTATTCCAAAATTTATTCATGAATAAGATTCTGAAAGTTTCAAAATTCATTTCACTGTCCGCTATCATATGTAACCATTCTAGTGTTTTGTTGTCTAAGCATTTTCTAACTAGGATCATTTTTAATGCTTCTGGCACATTTTTCAATTTAAAATACTGTATAAGATCATTAATAAACTGCACTGGACTTGAGGAAGCATTAAAATTAGGTAATGGTAACTCATTAAGCACAGAATGATAGTTTGATGCCTGGTTTGGTACATGCAAATGTGTGTCGTCAGTGTTGTTGTTGTTGTGTGTTTGAGAGGCTGATGATATGGAAAAAGCAGTAGCATCTCTCGTGTTGTTTGTTAACAATGGTGATACACTTCTTTCTCTACTTGTATTATTTACATGCATTTGGTTAGCATTTACAGAACTACTTGTACTTGCATTTACCCTTGGTACATTTGTACTTAAATTTTCAAAACTAATTCTAAGCTTATCAATTTCCTTATTACTTTCTTGTACTTTATCTTTGATTTCGTCCATCATTAACCTTACTTGTTCTTGCCCTGTATTTGCTTCTTTAACTGCAGCTGCATTTGTTTTAACCATTTCATGCATTTTACTAATTTCCCCAGTTAAATCTATTTGTACTTGTACAAGATCTGCATTAGTATTTTCTACCATTGTTTTCAATTCTTCACTTTGTTTATCTAATTTGTAACAAATACCCTGTTTAGTATCAGCAAGTTTTAACTCCATTTCAGTTACATTTTTGACAATATGACTTGACAATTTCTGTTCTAGCTGTTTACAACCTTTGTTTACTTTAACATCTATGTCTTTTTGAATTACTTTGGAAGATTGTTCTAGCTTTATTTCTACCCTCCTGCTTTCTGCTTTACATTCTTTCATACAAGTTTCTATTTGTCTAGCTAGATCAATTTTAATACTAGATAGCTCTGTATTTGTTTCAGTTAACTTATTACTTATCTCAGTACCAGTTTCTTTTAGCTTATTATCTAACTTTGCATTATCTTCTTTTAACTCTTTTCTTAGCTCTGTATTACTTTCAGTTATTTTATTACTTAAGTCATATATTGCTTTTAGAAGGCACATAACATTTTGTTGTGATAAGTTTTCTTGCATTTGTTGGCTAGATGTCTGAGGGATAGCATCTGTTTGTTTTGTTTCCTGTACTGACATTTGTAAAGGTGATTGACCTTGCATACTATTGCTATCTGATTGACTTTTTATGCTATTGCTATCTCTTTCTATATCTACTTCTGAATTTTCAGATAACTGCTCTTCATCTACATTACAATCTGTAATGGCTGACCTAACCTCAACTAAAGTAGTCGCGGGCATCCTTTCCCCAACCGGCTACAAAGCGAAAGGAAAGCTTTGAAGCCTGACCATAAACCCATCAGTAAATGATTAGTAGGGTCTTCGCATCCCTCAAATACAATGTGTGGTCCTTTCTTTAGCTCCACCAAAGCAAAGCGTTGTTGCAATGTCATTTCTGTTGTTTCTTCGGTTTCAGTACGTTTTAGCAGCTGTGACAGTTAAGCTTATATCTTACTTCTTTAGAGAAGTTATATAGTGTTTTACTTAGTGCAGTTTTGTATGTTTAGCAGTGTTTAATAGTTATTAGCATTTAATAGTTTAATTAAGATGTGGAGACCTTGGGAAACGAACCAAGTTGCTGACCCTCCGGCCGCACCAACAAATGACTCTGCCGAGTACCAGTAGTGCCAAGACATGAAGAAAGGGGTTACGAAAACTTTGAATAAGCAAAGCCAGATTTTTGTGTGTAATGTTCACGAACATGTAGAAAAGAACCCTTTACGTGGAAAATGTTTGCTATTGTTTTGAATTTCTCAAAAACAGCTATAACGATTTTTACTAAAATACCGCATGTTTAAGATATTTGCATAAAAAATAAAATTTGTATCTTGAATTTTATGTTCTGGGAATAACTTGTAAATTCTTCCTCGTTCTCAACTTTTTGTATAACTGGTACACCGTAAGAGATAGGCAAAATCTTACTGTGCGTAAAATGCAATCCCAGTAAAGGACACATTTTAGGTCAAATTATGTTAATCATTTCCGGTAAAATCTTTGTTATTGGTTTGAATTTTGAAATACAAGTTGGAAGTCCGTATTTGTATTTACCTTGTGGTCATGCTAAGAGCATGGAATTTCAAAGTCATCATCTGGTTTTTAAAAATCTGACTATCGCTTTGGCCTATGAATCCTTATATATACAATGAAATGTGTAATGAAATTTTATCTCGTTTAAGAAGAAGTAGAGAGAAGAATAAGCTTTTGTAAGAGTAATTTGTAGAATAATGCATAGAGATAATCATGTGAATATAACACATAAGATTTCTTTTTTATTTTCTTTCTTTTGCCTTCCGTATTTTTACTTATCCTGTATTTTATAATAAAGCTATTCATTTAAGTAAACAGAAGCTGTTATGCATATAAATCTTACATCTTAAGCAATACACAACCTCTTTTTATATTAGCTTTATATTAATAAAAACATTGTTGTGAAGCAAATTTATCATGTTTTCAAAGCTACGTAAAAAAGCACCTATCTTCCAAGAGTGATACAAAGACCTGCATTCGCTTTACGTTTTTCACCCGCTTCTTCTTCTTCTTCTTCTTCTTCTTCTTCTTCTTCTTCTTCTTCTTCTTCTTCTTCTTCTTCTTCTTCTTTTTCTTCTTCTTCTTTAATTTTACATATTTACTGTTTTTGTTTACATCTTCTGGAACTTGGTTTTTCTAACATTCTGTGGTTGCAGGACGAACAAAATAAAAAATACTTTCACCATAGCTCCATGCACATAATAATTACAGAAAGCAAAACTGCAAACATGCAACCCTTATTTATAAAAATTAACTTTTAGGTTAAATAGCATAATCAAAAATGAGGCTTTGTTTTGGGAGTAAGAGGTTTTTTCAAAATAAATTCATATTTATGTATTTTAATTATTTAATGATAGTTCAACAATGTATAGTTTATTCGGA
Source organism: Deroplatys truncata (assembly GCA_030765065.1). Lineage (NCBI taxonomy): Eukaryota > Metazoa > Arthropoda > Insecta > Mantodea > Mantidae > Deroplatys > Deroplatys truncata. The sequence goes on from CM060990.1 coordinate 380,049,216, forward strand.
ACATTTTTCTGAGTTTCTCTCGGATATGTTAACATGGATTTCCATTCTTGTAGCGTAGTATATTAGTTCAGGTCATCCTCAGTTATATTTTAAAGCGTTTGTAACATAAATATAATCATTATGTGATGCATAGTTGTTTACTGCATTTGTGTATAAAGCAAGCAGACAAACTGCATGATTGTATTCTGTACATATGGAAATCAGCTACAAAGTTTTGCTTTTAAATACTATTTTAACTGTGGCAACAACGCGCATGTGCACATGGATGTCACTAATATGTTTATGATGGTTGTGGTTAGGGAGGGTAGGGAACAAGTGTTTGGCTACTGCACAAAGGCCGCCGCTTGGGGATCCTTAGACTGCGACGACCTTACCTCCATACTTTTTTGTTTATAATTTCCATTTTATTGTTTCTATTTACTTTTGAATTATTTAATTTAACTTTTCCACTTCTCAACAGCATGAATTTTACTTAAAATTAACAATATTTTCCTAAACTTTACATTTACAATATGAAAAAATTGAATGTTCTGAGCTTTCGTTTTGGTGGTTATTTAATTTCAATACTCAGTGTTCCTGCGTAATTTGTTGTTAAGATGTTAAGCACGTGCCCCGTACTCCTGAAGAATTGTTGTTATCCTGGATTCCTTTGTCAATTTGGTGCCGATCTTGAAATTCTAAGCTGTAGTCTCGTATATTTGTTGTTTCTGGCCATTTCGTTGAATTTTTTCTTGTCTGACGTCATCAATTCTCGTCGTTGAAGCCATCCACGTTGTGCACCAATTTGAGATAGTTTATAGGTTACGTAATATTATTACGTATATTTGAAAAAGTGTGCTGTTATGTAATTATTTAGCTCCACGTTTGGGACGTTACTTTGAGAAAGTTATGATGATGTTGAATTTGGATAGTAGGCAATTTTAGAATTATCTTTAGTTCTGAACAGAGCTGACTCAGCTGGTATGTGGAGTGTGTTTTATGCACATCACAAACAGAATCACTGGAAGTTCTATGTTGTATTCCCAGTAAATTAAAAAAATCATAGAGTTCATCTAATCAATATCATTGATTCCCGCACCCACTCCTCAGGAAGTGAATCCAACTCTTCTTTTGAAAGTCATTAATAGGGATAAGATTTGTTCTCATGGTTCAAAATAGTTTTGAAATGCTTCTCTCATCTCTCCAATGGGATTTCCTTTGGTCTGGGTTATATTTCTTTGTTGTGCCGGAAGAGATCATTTATTGCAGACTCTGCTAGCCTTCTTGCTTCTGCTTCCACATGCTTTGATTTCTTTTATTTCAAGAGATTTTTGTATTTTTTTCTGTGTTTGCATATTTTTGCAGTTTTTTGTCCACACCCAGCATCTTTGCCTGTTGTAGTGACCACATAGTTTCTTTTCTTTTGGTATGGCATTCAATGTCAAACCACAGTTGATCTTCTCTCTCCTGGCTGGTACAATTGCTTCTCTTGAGAGCTTTGTAGTACTTCTAATTACTGCATGGTGTTCATTGACTACTAGAAAGCATTTGACCTGCTAAACAGAAAAATGCTGTTAACAAAGTTAAGGAACATGATCGGCAAACACACCCATGGTTAGATCATTAGGGAATATCTTGGCAGCCAGTTATGTACAAAATGATGACAGTGTCGACAGGTCGTATACCTTGGAACAGGCAAATGGAATTCTATAAGGAGACCCCATGAGCCCATTGCTGCTCAGCATGGCCACAGCAGACATCACAGACATTGTACAAGGCATGAAGGATATTAAATTCATCCTAAATGCAGACAACATTCTGGCTGGTTCACCAAACAGAGAAGAGCTGCAACTGGTCCTGACAGAGTTGGAGAAATGGGCTAGACAAAACCACCTCACAATCAAGGAGGAGAAACTGTCCAGGTGACCTTTAGGGAAGGAGGAAAGAAACTTGGAAGGGTACCCTAACGGTGAATGATGAGCCATTGGAAAGTGTCAATTTCAGGTACCTTTTAATAACATTACAGACAACAAAGTCGTTGAGATGCTGTATACACAAAAGAACAGCAGCAGCCTCAAAAGCAATACATGCCATAAAGAACCTGATAACATTATCATTAACAACAGCAATGTTTCTTTTCAATACCACCAGCTGCCCCATATTGACTTATGGATTAGAATTGATCTGGTAAAAGTTAAAGCTTGAGGACTTCGAAAAAATAGAAAATGTCAAGGGCGGTTTCCTCAAGTGCGCACTGAGAGTAGGAAAGACACATCAACAAGGGTGTCTATTTTCTTGACAAGGAGTCTTACACAGAGGATTTAAGAACCCAACTACTACTGCCATCTACAGAGCAGTGCACTAAGCACCTGGAGAGAAGAGAGATTAAGAGGAGCAAATTAGACCTAGCCTTCTACGCTACCTCTTTCCATGATGGAGAGAAATTGTACAGAAAAGCAAACCAAGAACTAAGACACATCATGACACTATAAGGCATCCATGGCGTCTGCCATAAGATATGGATGGACAAAGCTTGCCATCTCCTCAGTGAATTATTTATGAGAGTTGTGTAACTAAGAATGTGACAGATACCACCTAGCAGTGTGCAACAAAAGAACAATGGCATTAACAGAGTACAGCAAAAACTAAGCTAGTAACTCAATACTCATTTGGAGTGAACACTTCTTCTTTATTAATATGGGTAAATGATCAAAGATGAGGCAACTTTCCCTGCAGCAGAGAAAGTAAACAAACAGTAATGATTGACTTTGCTGCACCTTGATCAATTTCATACAAGGTTTTTATTCCCTTCAATGCCACAACATTTTTTGTCTTTGCAAAAAGTTGAAAATTTGTCTCATCTGCATTAAAATGCACATGAGGATTGTCAGAAATATTAATAAAATCCTCCATTATTAAATGCTTTTCTATTTCACAAAACCATTTACCAATATTCTCCCACACAAGCACTAGCAGAATTAACAGATTTTCTTGTTCTTTTCAGCTACTTTTGGATAATGATACAAGAAGGCCTGAAACAAAGTAAATTTAATGCAATTTAATAACCTTGTACCAACCAATCCTCAGGTAATTGTCTTTAAATGGATTTGGATGTGGATTCAGATTTAAGAATTCCTGAAAGCTTCTTTGAACATCTTCCATTCTTGGAGGAAGTCTGTTCTTGGAGCAGTCTATGATTCATCTGTAAAAGAATTATCACATAAGTTTCCTGGAAATGCGTGGTTTTAGTGAGTTAAAGTAATTTTGGTGTTCTCTGTGGCCATAAATTCCTGAGAAATTTATTGGAAATTTAACAAGTTTCAACTTGGCTAAATACTACAATATCTCACTTGACAAGCATTTCCTCTTTGCTTTTGCTCAAAATTGGTAATAGAGGATGTTCAGGTTTTATGTACTTGTCACTTGGGTTGCAAAATAAGTCATCCGATATCTAGAAGCTGCAGCCTTCTTAGACAAACACACTTTTATGGTGGTTTTTAAAGCTTCAGGATTATAGCAATGTTTTTAATTACTTATATTGGGTTTAGACAGATTTCCAAGTTTAAGACAGTTGCTGACATAAAATAAAAATCGTTGACATCCTCTTGTTTATGCAGCTTGCCAAACCAAGTTTGTGTCACACATATGTAATAAGGTGAACAGCTATTAATGACAGAACTACAACATCAATTGAAGTCACTGGTTCAATACAAATAAAGATAAAGAATGTAATTGAAAGGTTTTAGGGAGATTTTGAACCTATGACTTCATGTATCACTCATCCATGTGATGCCATTGAGCGAACTTCTTATTTAGAAAGTTTGTCTGTGTAGGAATTATAGCAGCTTATAATCTGTTTACTGTAAAATGGTTATAATTTTATATGCAAAAAATGCTGCACTGAGTTGGACTTGGGCATGTTCAAGCTTAAAAACCTGGGTTATTTTTCCTGTATTAAGCTTTACATTCTGCAAAAACAAGTTAATGCACCTTATCTTTTGGACATGGTCATTATAACCAATCCAATGCAATAATTTCACAATGTTCATGTTAAAAATAAGTAATAATGTTGCATAAAATTCTTGGTTTGTTTCTTATACTGAACTACTTCGTTCTTCCACAATTCTTAAAAGTTTACATAAAATAGGCATTCTTGAATTAACTTTTGCACCACTTGAAATGTCCACCTGTGACTCTTAACGCACATTCTTAAACATGATGGTCATTCATCTGTAATGGTCTGTATAGTACTCATATACAAGCTGATTACTGTTCACATTAGGGATCTTTTTAAAGGTTTCAATGCTCTTGCTTGAAGGGGAAGGTTTAATCCTTAAAATGTCCCAAAGCTTACATACCATGGCATTAAAGTCTACATAATTGCTGTTCGTTGTGCCTGATAAACTCTGGCTCATTGTCATTAAGCAACAAATTACAGTAGCTTATTCTTCTTTCCCGACCACTTCATGTTGTGTGTTGTGGATGAAAGGTGTCTAGTGACATGGCTAAATGCTGTGGGAAGAACATTTCTCTCAGCTAAATATTATCAAAACGTTCACTCTCGGAGATTGAAGCAGCAATAACAGAGCATTAAAAGTGACAGAACTTAATAATCTAAGTAGTAATGCATGGTTATTGTTTACTCAGTTGCTTGCTTTTAAATCATGCCGAGACTTGTATGTGATATATCTTAAGAGAATATATATTGAAGAGAATGCAGCATTTAAAGATTACAGTTGTGAATTGATCAGATTGATAGATATGTTAACCTTTATTTCTGCATTATTTCAGCACTGCTTTACTTTCCAGAGTATAATGTCTTACATTAGGATACTCTGAGGCGAATCTTCATATTTCATACTTAGGGCTGGTTTCACCAACCGATGTTAAAAATGCTCTAACAAATAGTTTAACATGGTGTTCAACGTTTAACGCAAGGTTAAAACTTTTGCATTTCATCAAGCTTTTACAGCAAATTATTAGCTAACATATTGTTAATGTTAAAGAGAACTGTGAACGCTAGCTTTCGAGAAGGTGGTGGCGAACTACACTGCTTCTGAATGTGCTTCGATGCACTTTTGTGTACTACGTTTCGTTATGCTCTCTGTGTCAGTAGCAGACAACTATTTACATTCGTGGCAATTGCCATGCGATGCTCGCGATTGTTTGAGGTTAAAATTGCGATGTCAACTGAAATAAATGTTTCACCGTTTGAAACTAGTTAATTAACACTTGGTTAATAAGTATAGACGTATTATCAACTGCGAAAAATCTGACGGTCTTACATTAAAGGATGAAATTGCAGCCTGGGACAAAATTCATGAGTAATTTAATTGGAGTGAACGAGTTTTTCTTGAGACCAGTAAGCAACTGCTGCAATTTTATGTTAACATAAAGTGCAGCACCAGAAATGTCAGGTGCAAAGAGTGTGCATGATGGTTTAAAACTGGTGATTGGACACTGCATTGAAACTAAAACGGATGAAAGTGTGTTATCGATGATTAATCAAGCAGAACCGAAAAAAAAAATAGTTTTGGATTCTTGAAGCAATTCCTTTGGAAGCCTTCTGGATAAACCACAAACGGTAGCTTTGGAAATATCAACATTATCACCCACCAAGTAAATGAAAAATGTTAGTAGCATAAAATCTGAGTACTTAATTAACACTTGTAACTTAGGAGAAAGAGTCGTGCTTCCATTGGTAGTATTCTAATCTCTCGTATTTCCCAAAAACCATGCTCATGACCCCTTGAACAATCTATATTGCTTTAAAAATTCCTGCTTTTGCAGGTTTCAAATTTATTATGACGTACAACTACTCTTCTATTAGGAATGGCATTAAAAAATGTCAATTGTAGCAAACTGCATCAACAGCTTGGTTTGTGGCAGCCATTTTCCAACTTTTAACCTTTGTTAAATGCTTTAACACAGGGGTATTGCGATATTAACTTAACACCGACATTAACACATTTTTAAAGTTAACATTGTTTGATGAAACAAAATTTGTGTTAACTTCAGTGTTAAATCAGTTTAACCTTATGTTAAAATTTGGCATCTGTTGGTGAAACCGACCCTTAATGTGCTAAATGATTAAAAGAATTTTGAAACTAATGGATTGACATGCACATTCCTGCCCCAATTCTAGAGCATACAGAAGTGGTTTCTAAATACCAATAGCAAAGAACTGAGGGATTCTTAAAATCTAATATATCTTTGGTTGCAAAAATTCCAATTTGAAAAACAGTTCATTAAATCCGATTTCTAATTATACTTCCATAGTGTTTTAAAATCCATTTCATTTTTATATTTACTTTTCTCAAAGCATAAGGAATGCCTAGATAGTTAGCACAGAATAGTTAAATCTGTATTAAATGGAATTCACTTTTACATTCATTTTTTGCATCAGTAATTAGCAAGTAAACTTTGTTGAGATTTCAATGTTAAAAGTTTTGAAGTAGATTGAATCATAGCCATTTGTTTCTTTTCTGCCCTAATTTTAATGAGGACACTGCTTCATTAAGTTTAAGTTTCATATTTGTGTATAGCATTAAGTATGGGACATTTTAAGCATAATTCTATGTAATAAAACTGAATAACATTGTAATATTTATATAATTATGAATTTGATGCTTATTTTAAAGAGTGGTATGAACTGAAAAGTTTATGGCCAGGATTCAGACCAAGGATCTTTGGTTTTCTGTGCAGAAGTATTGCTGAACTACCATGGTGAAATGAATTCCCACCATGGGGCATTCATTTTCTTTATCTGATTTAGGCATCTGCATCAACCTTTAAGCTGATCTCAGTTACTTAAGAGAGATTATGCCTTGAAGTTGACTTTCAGTGCTACAAATACTTATTTCATTCCTGGGCTTCTGATTACCCATACTATTAGGGTTAATTTATGGTGCATCATAATAAGGGACAGGAATTTTATGCTCTGATAATCCCTTTAATATGTATGTATTGAAAAGTTCCGTTACATGCAGATAAATTTACACCTATATAAAAAGTATTAAGACATCACATTAACATAAAATAAAAATTTAAAGCAATTTTATGTAATCCCTCTATGAATAAAAGTATTGTGGAAACCATATGAATTATTTAACTCATCAACCTTTTATATGTTAAGATATACCTCTGTAATCTAGCTTTGGCGCTCACTTTTACTTTTGGTATGATTACATGAGAACAACTCCTTCGCCATATGCAAGCTCTGCACCACTGAATTGAATGACCTGAAGTTTCAAATTGAGAACAATTGCGAACCTGCAGGATTATTTTCAAAATTGAATTTCTAAAACCATTAATGGTTGAATATTTTGAAATGCTTTCCTTTGTGTAAATTGGTAAGTTATATTTTTATTAATCTTGAGATACTAAAGAATAAAGTTTGAACTAAATTTAATATATATGCAAGTATAACTACTACACTTGAAACTCAATTCTGAGAGCTCCTTGACAAGCCACCTTCATAACGTGAGGTAATGGCTATGACCAGATAAGGTAAGGATTCACCGATGTGACGTGACCTATTGATTGCATTGTGTGTGAGCTACCATCAATGTTGTCAAGTTTCAAGACTGACTTGATGGCACATATTTGGAAATAACTATATTTGTAAGTCAAATATGAAAATAAAATGAATAAAATAAAAATATGCATTTTAAAATATATATGTAAAACAGGCAAATATGCAGACTAATTTGCAAACTGCTGAAATACTATGCTTATTAACAAAGCAGGCAAAATATGCATTATATGCAACATAAAATATTGTTTAAATTGTTGAAAATTTAGTAATTGACTTGCATACCAAATGAGCATAACAGAGAAGAAATAAGCATTTGTATTACAATTCTGTCCCTAATCAAAATGGTAGTTGTGCAATTGGACTTTGGCATAGAAAGCTAAAGATCTGTTTTGTCGCAGCCATGGCACTGAATCTTTCAAATCTGAATTCTACTTTCCAATCATAGCTTACAAATGGTCAAAGTGAGAAAACTAATATATGCAGTATTAACTATCTCTTGGAGTGATACCATACATGGCTTATATGCACTTGTGCAATGAGCTTGTTTCCTTTTTTGTAACATCAGAATTCAGATATACCTTTTGGTAATCAAGAGATAAAAATTCAACACCGTTTGATTACATGGAATTTTGTAGGCATTTACTCTATACAGAAAATATATAGTAATAAGTTTTCTTGCTAAATGAAATTTAAAATTGTTTATGTAGCTGTACCATCTAATTCATAACATTTGTTTCAGCAGAAACAACACAAACCACAAAAATGCTTCCCCCTGGTGTTACACAGAGAGATGTGGAGCTTTTTAGAGACACCCGAGAACGTGCTAATTCAGTAAGTGGAAAGAATAGTTATTTTTTTATCAGCTTCACCGCAAAATATTGTGGAAGAGAAATGTGCATAAATAGTTCAATATAAAGGGATTCCTAGTGGGCTTCCTATCTTAAAAATTCTTTCTAAAAAGTTGGTAATATTTGATTGTGTGTCTGCATAAGTGATTTAATCCTTCCCGTGCAGAGCAGTACTAGTTTGGGCTAGATTTAACAAACTTTAAAAACTACTTAAAAATTAAAAATAATATGTTGTTCACAATTATTCCTGCATATTATAGCTCTTATTGGTTAAATGTAAGGGATCATAACTATTTTATGCTGGTTTTGAAAAAGTTCACTATAATGCTGGGTACAAAAACGATATGTGACAAGCTATATATGTTATTACACACCCCGAGTATCACTCTAAATAGCTTTTGTTGGGTGATAAAGTTTGAAACACTTATCTGGATGAAGATACAGCTTGCCACTGCATATTCCACAATAATAAAGCGTTTCTTTGCTTTTTTTTCGCTCATAGCGCACTACACATCTACCACCACTCTTTTCAACTCTGTCCATAAAGTGTGGTTTCCCATCTAATCTTTGCTCTGGTGCTCCACAAAAGGGCCTTCCACCATTTCTGCTGGATGGTGAAACCCCTTTTTTCATACCATCCCCTCTTCAACTAAAGATTCAACCAGAGATTGTCGAGGCTTTTTATGAGTTACAGCAACCTTATTGTGCTTGTTTTGTGTGATGCAATATAATAAATAGGAATTGATGACTGAAACTTCTAGATACCAAAAGAATACCTTCCGGCTCCATTTCCTTGATCTTTATAGAAATTGGTAACTGGAAATAAGATGGTTGCTGCGGTCTACCCCTCCCATGTGTTTGGTGCAGTTTAGAATTCCATTCAGTTTCAGAATATGTGGAGTATTACGTATATTTGTTGGGTCAGAGACATATCTGTTTTACTACCTCTGTGGTAGGTGGAAAGCATATGGACTGTTCTTTTGTCTCTCCAAGCTAGTGCTAAAATATTGTCCCTCCTGAATAAAAACAAATCACCATTCTTTTTCAACTTTGGTGGCATGTTTTGTCGTTTTTGGGAGGGCGGTACCATTTGTTTTAAAATTAATTATAAGAAGTTCCTCTGCAAGCTGAGGGGAATTATGAATGTGATACACTAAAGGAGGATTGGAGGAGTCTTTGATCAACGAAGAGCTTAGGGCTTTCACATCAAGAGTGGCTTTGAGAAATGTTGTATCTTAAGATGACTGTGTTTTTCCTGTGTAGGGTTTGAAATTATAAATGAAGCCATTAGCACTCTATGGCAGAATGAACATCTTTGTACCAAATTTGACCGGTATCATAGGATTGTAACACTTGTAAGAAACATGACCCTTGAAACTGATTGTACTTTCATCAACTGACACTGTATGACTGGGATTTTAGTGGAGAAAACATTTTTGCCTTACATGGTCAACAATGGGCTGTAGTGGAATAATCCTTGGTTTTTATCCAGGAGAAACACTGTGGTTGAAATGGAGATTATAATATAGCAGCAGAAACTCTTCCTTTGAAAAAGCACCTGAGAAAAACAGCATTACATTTATCCAGGATTTTGAAAAATAATCCGTGATGCCAAGGAGAGGATGGAACCCCATGTTCAAAGTAACACTAAGAAGAGCCTTTATGTCAGCAGTTGTAGGATGAAACCAATTTGAATGATGACTTCTTTTATTTGGAGGAGAGTTCTTAATTTTGTTAACATTGCTTTAAAGAGCTGTTTCATCCTGGATGAACTGAATAAAATTGCTGTCAAAAAAGAGGGGAAAGTACTGAATTGGGGTGGTTTCAAAATCAAAATCAGATGGTAACATGGGTTCCTGTGCTATAAATTGTTATGGTTTTTGATGGTCCAGGCTCCACATCCGTTAATCTTTCCAAACTGAAACACCGGTATTGGTAACATGCATTACCTGCGAATCCGTGTGGTTGTCATCACTGGCGTTGCTTGAGTCACTTGAGTTGTTGTTGCACCCATCCAGTTGCAGAGCATCGCTTTCTTCCTCTTCTGAGCCCGTTGACTCAAAATAAGAAGAATTATCACTGAATTCATTATAAATTGACATTATTTCGTTGTCTGTCTGTGTTCGTTTGAATGCCATCTTCGCAGAACGCACAAAAAGCTCTAAAAATTGGCTCCTACTTACCCGTGCAAGTATACAGTGTTGCCAACTTAAGGCTAGGAATTCCATATAAACACATTTTAAGCGGGAACAAATGATATCTCTGTATACTGCAGACCTCTTAATGGCGATTCTGGAAAGCATTAGGGGGATCCAGCCACAGCTGTTGGCAAGCAAGTATACCTGACCTCTGGCTGTTTGTGTTATAGTCGCATCATGACTGAGAAGGGTTAAGGGCCAAAATGGTAATGTATATTTATTAAAAAACAACTTTTTCACTGAAAGCTGCATCAGTCCCCCCCCACCCAAAAAAAATCTTATGCTTTTATTTTATAGTACGTATTTCAACGTAACTATCCCCCTTGCATGAAAACTTCATATAAATCAGCCGCCTTTGGTATGAATCCAGTAAAAAAATTGGAATGTGATAGTTTAGAGGCACACTTACATCCCAATGGTGTTTTATAGCAATGTTTAATAAACTTTGAGTACTGAGTGGGATTGCTCACTGTCCGATCCTGGGAATTCATGTTTAAATCTTTCATAGAGGTCTACATCTTTTTGCTCCATTTTGCACTGCTTTGGACCTGTCATTTGGTATTACAAGACAAAGTATCATTTATGTCAAAGTTATAAATAAAATGTATGCTTAAAAGAAAAATGCTTCATGCTTTTTGCTGCACAAGTAAAACAAATTAATACAGTGTGGCATGCAGGAACAGGTAATTCTAAAAGGATAGAAATGGAAGTTCAATTGTATTTTATTTATTTGTATACATGGTTATTAGGAAGCTAAGACTTTGCCATTTATTATTCTCTAGTAATAGCAGTCATTTCTTTAAGATAATGTCCTGTAAATGACTTCCTTCTCTGCATACACATTCCTATGATTGTGAACGCAAGTTTGACATAACTTTCTGCAACATCTCAATGGTTATTGATGCAATGTTGTCACGAATCCTGTCTTTAGTTCAGTTATGCTTTTAGGACAACTAGCATATACTCTAGCTGTTAAAAAATCCCATTGGAAAAAAATCGCACTTTGAATGATCAGGCAAACAGGTGGACCAATCCATTTTGCCATTCTTTGAGATGAAATGCTCTCCAAAGAGCTGTCATAATGCAGTGATGGATATTCTTGCCATGTGAGCCATGGCTCCATCCTGCTGAAATCATGTGAACTTGTTCACAGGATAATTTTCAGTTTCTTTGGTGAGGAAATCTTCAATCATACTAATGTACCATTGGGAATTTGCAGTGACTGCATGGCTGGCATCATCTTCATAAAAATATGGACCAATTATCACGTCCAGTGACATAGTGCACCACATGGTCACTGGTGTAGGAAGTGGGGATTTTCTGCAGCCCAGTAACTAAAGTTTTGTTTATTCATGTAACCACTGTGGAAATGTTATTCGTCAGACATCCACATGTTGTTTAGGAACATTTCATCATCTTCACATTTTGCTAAAAACTGCTAAAATTTTTTTTGGATGATCTGAAGCTTGTGTGGGTGCAATTTATCCGAAAACCGATAAACCTAATGAAACAGCATGTTGACATTTAGAACACTGTGGGCTTTGCTGAATGGTGGCATTGACTGTTTAAACACCAAAGGACATCCAAACAATTATTCTTGGTCCTGGATGCTTCATGTTCAAGGCAGAAGCTGTTGATTTAGATTTTTCAACCCATGTCTTCACAACATTGACTGGCGGAACAGGGTCATGACGCCCAAGTTGAAAATGATGCCGAAATTCTCGTTGTGCAGCTTCATAAGAATTACAGTTTTTATAATCAGCCTTTACTGTGAAAGCACGATGCTCTGCCGACCACTGCACCATGGCAACTGAAATGGTATTGTTTGAGGAACAAACTAGCGTCATAACAGTCTTACCAACTTCAAATATGATTTAGCGCTAATCAATTTAAAACTACCCTTTCTCACACGTCACCCTGTAGTATGTAGTTTTTCATTTTAGTATTTGCTGTGAAATCAAGGTATAAAATACTGTAAATGTACATAGGCACCTATGCCTAAACTTGGCATGAATGAGCCTTAAATTTGAATATGTTTCAAAGGGATGAAAGGTACCTCTGTGGAATAGGATCAGATGCAAAGGCACTTGCTCTTTGGGATGCTCCAGTGACTTCTACAGGGAGAAATGTGTATAGCTTGCCTTCCCATATGCTGTTATAGACTTTTGATACATACTGTACAGTCAGTTTTGAGAGAAATAAACTATGCTTGTGCTGGCATCCACCCTCAGTCCTTGATAATGCAGCTGCAAAAAGTGCGTTTGTGTAGCCAAATAGTCATCATGGAATGAGAGTATGAAAATCCACATGTAGGCAGTCACCGAAATTATACAGACCTGAAAAATTTGAAAATTAATTTGTTTATGTACCACACCATCCAGGGATATCTCAAGAATGGGATTAAAAAATTGCCTGAGGCTTGGTTGCCTATATACTGTTAAGACAGCAGTGGCGGCTGCTCATATTCACTGAAATTCTAACTGCAAACAGTCAATGTCCTGAAAGCTTAACATCTTCATAAGATCAATGTCCAGGGTGCTCAGTGATGACCTTGGACTGAAAGCTTAACAGAAGCATACTGGACACCTGACTCCACAGTTGAAAAAGCAGAGGGAGTTAAAATCAAAATGGATGCTTTACCAGTTTGGCAACAATGGGCACTGGAAGACCCTGTTCTCTGAGTAAAAAGTATTCATGATTGAAGGGAGTTTAAATCATCAAAATGACAGTCTATGCAACAAGTTTCTGAAAAGCTTAGGAAGAGGCTTTTAACGATCTAGAAGGGCCACCATCCCTCCTCAGTCTTGGTTTGATGGAGAGTTATGCAGGTCAGGTACCACAGAATTTCATTTCTGCAAGAGGAGGGTAAAGTTGATATTAAAGTCTGCCAGGCATGAAGAAATTGAACATAACTTTCTTTAGGGATGTTCAGCTTAGTTTCCAGCAGAATTCTGCTTCAACCTACAAGGTAAGATCAACAAGGAGTGGCTGCAGCACAGTGTACTAGACTTCATTATAGTTGCTGATTGGCATCTGGAAGCCCTTGAATTGCACCTTAAAGCAGTGACAGATTTCCCAATCGACACCATCTGTGCTGCTATAAATGTGTGGCTGGGCAGACACTTAGTGACTTGGTGATCACCAAAGGTGACCATTTTAAAAGGTGATGGTGATAAATGTGTTGGCAAAGTCTGGTTACAACATACTGTAATTACAGTAAGACATCTCTTGTATTCCATATGCATACATTTAAAATTGTATGGTGTGTATGACTGAACTATGGTCCATTCCAAACCAGAGTTCCCTCTGATGTAAACAAAAGCACGTGCTTCGGCTTGTCACGAACCCAAGAATATACTCTTACGCCAACGTAAATAGTTCCTTAATACATGTATTATATTATGAAATATTAGAACAGGAAAGGTATAGAACTGCACATTTTATTGCGGTTATCATAAGAACTCATCGTTAAAGGTAATGGATATATACTAGCTGTTAAGAGATTACAAAATATGATTATCGCCTGCTATTGCGCTAACGCCGAGAGCATCTTGGTTGTTAATACCAACAATATAAACGACTGCCACTATCTTACATACACAAGAAATGCAGCAACGAATTCCCAGAGGTGCTATCTGAGTACGGAATAAACACTTTGCGTAACACACGATATATGATAAGCAAACATTCATTCATAATACACTAACACACAGCTCAGCTCAGGTCAAATCTTGTGATTTAGTGAGTTGGTATTTGAGTTTACATGGCAGAGGAAGGTGCATGTACTGCGAATAAACTGTTCAAACACAGAAGCGGGAAACAGTTAAAAAGTGGCTAAAAACAAACAGTACTTCATATATTCAACTCACTATTACAAAAATACCCGACACTTAAGTGCGACAGTGCTGTGGAATTGTGGATAAGTTTGTCATTATTTTGGAGAGTAGTTCTGATACTGATATGGCAGCTGAGTCATCTTAGGAGGATTCGGATTTGGGTGTTGCACTTTTGCCCAAGGATTGTAATTAACGTAAGTAAACTGTTCATTGCCGCATACTTATAAAATATATTGTTACCTCAGGTTGCATTTTGAACTATGATTCTCATGCAGGGCACCTATAGATTAAATAGTGTTGAACAAGCACGTGGGAGGGGAACAAGCAGCCATTAGGGGCGGGGTTTGCGAACTACTTTCTCGCGGATAATACAAAGAGTTTGTTTTCAGTGAAAGGCACTCTGGTTTGGAATGGATAATAGGTAATGCAGCTGAAAACAACTGCATTGCAGTTCTAGGGTCATAGCACACAACATGAATATTAATCAGCTATCAGTAGCAAATATTGCACCATCCCTACTGCAACTACACCAGTCTTTCCGGAATGAGACTACAAAGCACAAGTGATGTTTTTACAGTGGTCATTGCAATGATTGTAAACTGAAGTCTTCTTAATGAATTTACTCTTTAATGGAAAAGTCACATTCCACAATAGAACCACAATATGCACCACTGGAGTATAAATAATACTCTTTAGGTAAGAGAAGCTACATTTCTTACATAGTGCAGATCAGCTTCCTGTGCAGGATACTAGTTGATCAGCTAATTGGATTGTGCATTTCAAAAGGCAACTTCATATCACTCTGCTGCCATCAGTTTCTCTGAGAAGAACTGTTGCTCTTAGTAGATATGCTACTAATGAAATTGGTAAGGATTTGTTCTAAGGGTTGAGCTCCCACACATTCGTCCCAAATAATATAGACCTAGACCAGGGGTTCCCAACCTTTTTGACTTGTGGAGTCCTTTCTAGAATCAGTGTCATTGGAGGAGGCCCTTATAGGCATATTGGATAACAAAACTTGTAAGGCATAGGATAAGCCCTTCCTATGCCGTACATAAGTTAATGTTATGGGGGGGGGATAGGGGAGGAAAATGGGATATATTGAAAGGGAACATAAAATAAAGTTAAATTTAAACCTAAAGAAACAATTGCACAATGTCCATGCAATGAAATTATATTTAAAACTTTGAAATATACCATAATTCAATTCATACTCGACTACCACCATTGTGTCAAACTGGCCATACATAATAATACTTCCATGGGCCAGCAAACAACAAACCATTTGTGTTTTCAGTGAGACATCTGTAGTTGCATTTCTTTTGCACAGTTTTATAGTAGTTGGTTTAATTGATGATAATTGCAGGTAAATAACTGGTTCTGCATTAAGTGGCTTCTGTATGTTATTTTGGTGGCTGTACAGGTTTAGGTTCAGAAGGCATGTTTTTAGAGGTGCATGTGCCTATGAAGCACACAATGGCTACTGTTACAGTTGGTTGCATTATTTTCAAGTTTAGCAATGACTCCAGCATTGTGACCCATCATTGCCGTTGCATCATTAGTGCATATATCTGCGCAAATTTCCCATGGTATTTTATTTGATGCGAAGAATTAATCCAGGGCATTAAATATTTCACCCCCTGATGTGTTGTTTGCTAGTGGTTTTCAAAGAAAAAGCTTCTCCTGATAGCTTTGTAGGTAAACTTAATGAACAGATGCCATTAAAACTGCCTACCTGGCTACCTCAATTGTCTCATCCATTTATAGTGGAAAGTTGGTACAACTGATGCAACTGATAAGTATGTCTATCATGTCATCAGTCACATTGCTGATGTGTGTAGCAATGGTGTTATTTGGCAAGGGAATGTTGGAGATTAACTTAACAGCTTGTTTATCAAGCAAACACTTGACAGCATTGATTGTACAAGGTTTAATGATAGTGTAATGGTATGTGCTCAATCAGCTCAAGCTACATATTGTGACTTTGACCAGTTTTTAACTGTCACTTCACTAAGTTCTCACTGTCACTTCATTAATGTGATCTAGTTCAACTTTCTCTGCCACATCACTTAATTTTCACCATCACTTCACTTTCTTCATGGCCTAGTGGTGTAATGAAATGCAGAAGTCTCTTCCGGACAGTCCATTCGCTGCAGAGTCGAACACAAGACTTCTCCAATCTCCTGCAGTAGCAGCACTCGCTGCACGCCACAGCATTCATCACAAACTCTCTTGGAGAATGCACTTTCTGTTGTACCAGAAATGCACTTGCTTACTTATTAACTGACTGACTGACTTGTGAGAGTGCTTGCTTATTTTGCAGCTGGTTGAGTTCCAGAATGTTTTAGAAGGGAGTAGTCCAGAAGATTCAGGTTATCTGACAATAGCACTTTACGTTGGGCTAGAGCATTGCTTATCTTTGTTTATCTCTTCAACTGCAAGATGCCAGCCTCCAAAGCTTGGGCCATAGTCGCTGCATCACACAGTTTCCTCCTCAGAGCTGGCTGTCCTGAGCAGCTCCGAGATATGGGAGAAGCTGATCAAGATGGACCACCAACATCTTTCATGGGGGTTGATGCCAAATGTGGTATACCACGTTGTTAACCCATTAACGACTGAATTAGTTTTTGTTAATTTTTATTGGTTTTTTACTTTGTAATGTCTCTAAGTAACACAAATGTAGTGAATAAAATACAAAAATAAGTATTCATTACTCAACCATGTATTCAACCCAAGAAATAAAAAGAGCTTGCCGACTTGCTAAGACAACCTGCCAACCAGAAACCAGATCAACCCAAAAACAAGAGCACTGTCTTGCTACCTTATTTCAGAAATGTCACTGATCGAATCGAACACATACTATAGCGTCATTACATCAGGACAGTCTTCATGCCTACCAGACAATTAAGCAATTTACTACGATCAGACAAAGATCCCCGGGAGTCTCTTTCATCAGCCAGAGTATACCGTATTCCTTGTTCTTGTGGCTCAATCTAATACAGCATTAACACCAGGCCCACAGAGCACAAAAGAAGCTGCTGTCTGGGCCAAACAGAGAACTTTGCGGTCGCTGAACATGCCGTTGAAGCGGATGGGTGACCACATTATAAAGTTCCAGAATACTCGCATTCTTGCTTCAATGTTACACTACCATGTCCGGCTACAAGAAGAGGCCATTGAAATCTATAAACACCCTAATAATTTTAATAAGTAGGAAGAGGCCTTAAAACTAAACAGCAACTGGCACCCAGTCATCCAAAACAGAAAACATCATATAAGACAGGAAAACATGTCGGAAAACAGCAACAGCATTAGACAGACAGAACCCTGCCCACCGGCTGCTGTGCTTCTGCCCACTCCAGACCAATCAACGGAGAGTGTTCACGGTATAAATACTGCGACATTGACAGCTGACACATCAGATGCGGCAAAACCTTTGAGGAGACTTTGACAGTGCCATTGAGGATGTCTACCGCAGCAGTAGACGAAATGTCTGGAACCCCGATCTCCAGTGGACCATGGCAAAACAGCCCAGAAGATTCTTCATCTTGTAATTTCAATGCCGGCCGTGAAAGCCTACGTACTCTCATATTCATTACTCAGTTTTGAAAATATTTGCTGCCAGCATATGGAACCCTAGGCACTTCCACTATCTAGTTTTATGGCATATAATTTTCATTAAGAAATTGCATTCTGAATCTTCAGCAGACTACTATTCTACATCATTATTAAAGGTAATACTGCCAAAAAAAGAAGAAAAAAAAATTAACCATTTGAACTAAGTATGAAAACATATTGTGTAATTCCTCAAAAATGGAGTTATGGTATACACACATCAGTCCTTTCTGCATTTGTAAAATCACACAAAATCTACTGAGTGTGAAAGTGAATAAAGCAGTTGATCCACAATCCAATGCTACACTTCAAGCACATTGTTCTGTTACTAGATTTACAGTTGTCATTAGCACACTTTTCCTTTTTCTTCCTTCCATTGGCTGGACAAGGTGGTCAGTTCTATCAAATCTTTCAGAATCTGATTATAATGTGACCGCTAAGAGATATCTGTGAAGCTGGTAGTCTTCCAATTCCTTTTGTACAGTCTGGTATCTCTTGAGATAGATGGTAGCTATTTCTCTTTTGAAATCCAGCTGAGCTATTCTTTATCTTCTGACTTTATTGTACAAAATCCAGCTGTTCTGAATGGCCACATCTAGCATCCATGTAAACAAAGGACAGTACCATTTTTTTGCTTCATATCCCAATGTGATAGCAGGCAATATTCTGGTTCGTCCATCTTGTCGCTACCTCCCATAAAGGTGTTGTATTTGGCAACTAGCCTTGGCCTTGGAATCATTACAATTTGCTTCTGCTACTGTGCAAATCTCTTCACTTGATCAACTTCTTGTGCACTACATAAAGAAGAGATCATTTTGACTACTGGGTTATCCATCCATCAGACATAAAGCAGTCCATCATTCTTCTCTAATGCTGTCTCAAAATGCCCACGATCTTTTTTGGAAAATAATTGCTTGTTTTCCAGTGGGCATCCTTTAGGGATTCTATTTTCTCTAATACTACCAATGGCAGAATAGTCATAATAGCTGAGAAATGAGAAAAGTGGTGCACTAAAAAATTATCCATGAAGAAGCTGTAGTTTAGTTTTCTCTTCTCATTTGGAACTTCATTAAGCAGTAAGAGTAAGTGTCTTGCTGCTTTACCAAATAACTTGTCGTAGTCAGCATTACAGTTTAGTCCTTTACCCTGGTACAACTCAAAATTCACGAAATATCTGTCCTTGGTGTTCAGGGTCCAATCTTATAGCCAAATCTAATGGGCTTGCCACAGATGAATTGCTTGCACCCATATCGGCTGAAATATTTCACCATATATTCATCAAATGATAGTTGTTCCTCAGGTATGAAGTTATCAAGGCATCTCTTCTGTAACTTTTCCGTTATAGCCTGTATTTTCCATTCCTTATCATTAAGGTCAATTCTAGTGTTGTCTGCAACTTGCAGAAACCTGCAGTTTTGAAGAAATCTGTCTCTTCTCATTGATTGAGAAACTGCTAAGTTCTTCATGTCAACATTTGAATCCCAGAAGTGCCTTTTAAAAGCCAAGTTATTGTAGCCACTAACATGTAGAATGGTAATGAAGTTGTGTATTTCTTCTGCTGTTATATTTGGGTCCTGAAAATTTAAAAATAATGCATAGTGCCTGGTTTCTTCTTCCAAATATTCAATGAACTCTTGTTCAAGAAACAATTTGAAAATTTCAATTGCTGACATGTGTTCATATCTTAAATAATCTGGAGTGGGGAATGCACTAGGTTTATGTATGTCAAAATCAGCTCCTTTCTCCCATGTTATTTCCCACTCATTTGCCCGTTTGATAACATTTTTGGCTATCGGGGTAGATATAATTTCAGGTCCAGCTGCCTCTAGTGTGGGTGACTGTACTGATGGGTTGTACTCATTTTGGTCAACACCTAATCTTTTATTTAAAGGTGAGTCGGAATTGTTACACTAACATCACTTAAGTTTACTCACTTAACATGTTTCGGGAAACGGTTGTTCCCATCCTCAGAAGTTAATTCGAAACACCAACAACACGGGCCAGTCGAATTAACTTCTGAGGATGGGAACAACCGTTTCCCGAAACATGTTAAGTGAGTAAACTTAAGTGATGTTAGTGTAACAATTCCGACTCACCTTTAAATAAATTCAATACACATCACTGTTTCTAGCTTCTTTTCATTACAATATCAACCTAATCTTTTGTTGTTTGGTAATCTTATTTTAGTGTTAGCCAGTAGTTGACGAGATGTTAGGTTGTCAGATAATCCGCCTGAATCCTCATCTGTGTCTATGTTTGATACTGGTGGCTTAGTACACACACCACCATCAATATCATCACTGTGTAAATATCTCCAGTGCTTTAGCGAGTGAAAGATCTTTCCTGAAACAACATAATGAAATTTATGTCTTACTGAGTATATTTGCCTGGTATTACCATGTGATAGCATTGAAATACGGAAGCCATAATTTCACCTGTTTTTTTTTTTTTTGAATCACTTTGTAATTCCCAGAGAATATATATTGCAATATACAAAGAAGTATACTACAAAGAAACAATCCATATAATAACTCTTAAGCATGTAAAAATATACTTATTTGAAATGGATGTTCATTTCTGCTCCACATTCAGCAATAGCACTTTTCAAACAGTCTGTTTGTTATTATCATAACAAACATGACAATGAGCACTACATTGTCATAATAATGGTTCATTTACAGAGCAATTAGCAGTGGTACCAAACCTCCAGCATAATTCTTGAAAGCACAATAGCAGCTTTAAGAATGTGTTACATGCCTTACTACATGGCAATGCTAGGTGTTAATGGCTTAATACAGGAACATTGCAGCTTCGGCTACTCCCGTTAGTCCTGTTGGATGATGGAGCCATACGGGGTCATCTTGCAATCTGGTACTGTCATCAGAGCATCATAGCGTGCTCTCCTCCAGTCACTTGCAAGCTTCAGATTTCTCTTGGCAAGGTGGTGGTTGTCTCTCAGATTGTCTGTTGGTGCCCCCACCTAAATTATCATGTTGCACTTGGCACCAACTACGTGATGGGGGCCCAGGACTTGCTGCACAAATGTTGCATTGCTGGCACCACCTCTCCACATCCTTGCTTCGAAGATGCTACAATAGAATCGGCGATGTAGCTTCTTCAAGGTCTTATTACATCCAGGTGCCCTCTGGTAGTATGTGAATTTTGGTGGCTTCACTGTTTTTCCATTAGGTGATCTTGTAAGCGTGGGACCCTCTGCACCTTCTGCACGGATCTTGGCTTTCAGGTCCGGACACAGGTCCTCTACTGTGGCATCCATTATTCTCTTTCCTTTGCTTGCTGGTCCAGATGGTTGTCCATTGTCGTTTCTATCATTTGTTTCCTTTGTCTTCACCCCACCCCCTGCTGCATTTCTTACTGATCTAGATACCCTTCTGCCACACTAATTCTATTTTCCATGTTGGATATAATTTCTTCTAACTCTTTGCAATGTTGTCTTTCATATCTTTTTCACTGTAGCGTTTATCTCTGATTTTACAGAGTCATGCCAAAGCCAAGCTCGGATTTCATTTTTTCCATTTTGTTCACTTTTCCTTAACACTGTTGATTTGTGTTCCCATCTTCTCCATTCCAGGTTCCATTTTTGTCTTAATTTTCTCCACTCTGGAAATTGTTCTTTACATTCTGGATTTCATGGTCTTCACTTAATATTTTTGTTTATTTTCTCCATCATGGCGTTAACATCCCACTCCTGACACCAGTGTGATTTTGTCCAGTTTTTAACTATCAGTTCACTGAGTTCTCACTGTCACTTCATTAATGTGGTCTTGTCCAACTTTCCCTGTCACTTCACTTAGTTTTCACTATTGTTTCACTTTCTTCATGACGTAGCAACATAATGAAATACGCATGACGTAGTCTCTTCTTCCGGATGGTTCTCTCACTGGGGAGTTGAACACTAAACTTCTCCAATCTACGAGCTCAGGTTTGTTTCCCTTGAAATGAAACCACAGTTTATCAAGTAACATGCAACTATTGGTCAACACATTTCTGCAGTTCACACAAAGAGGTTGACCATCAGCCCGTTTCTGTGAATCCCATATTCAAGTAACTTTCTTGTATTTTTGTTTTTTTTTACTTTCAGGTCTTCACCATATTGCCCCACTTCTGTTACATTTTGCAAACAATGACTGAGGTTGCAGAGCTTTTTTTTTTTTCCTGCAGAAGGCTCTAGATCAATGCTGGAGTGCACTGTTTGGTTATATTTGTTGTTGGCTCATCTGGCAAAGTAATGGAGTCAGCCGATTGTTTGCCTTCCCTTCATATTTTGTTCTAAGTACCTGTTCAAAGCAAGCAGGCACTGTCATAAGGAATATGATAATAACCAACTTCATCTTTTGTCATCCTCCGTGGTCTAGAGGTACCATGATAGCCTCTAGTTCCCATGGTTGCAGGTTAAACCCAGCAAAGGGTGATTGATTTTTTTGGGTGTAAAAATCCTTAGCATGGCTTCCTTCAGAACGGAAATAAAGCTAGTAGTTCCTGTTATAGATTTACATCACGCAAAAGAACCTCAAGCCAGATAAAGAGGCCTCTGAGTAAACTTTCTGGTCTTTGATGCCCAATATAGAATGGGATGCTAAGAACCATAGTAACTAGAGCATCTATGAATAAAACTGAATTTTTTTGAGTTTATCTTTCATTACCTATAATACAAAATAAAGCAAATACAGGGTTATACCATTAAAAATGAGCTTTCATAATTTAAAAATGAGATTCTTTTCATTTAAAAATAAGGGTTTTTTCAGTTAGCAGCAAGCTATTAATTTAAATTATTGTAGTGTATGTTATTAAAATATATTAAAATTTAAATTTTTTATTATTTAAAATATTCAGTTAAAACTTAACTGTAATAAAATTAGAAATTTTAAATATGTTATATACCAGCTTACTTAAATTGTCAAGAAATAATTAATGAAGGAACATTAAGTTAATGTTTGAAGATACTATTAATAGAAATGAATGGATTAAATTTAAACTAGTCCTTACCTACTTGAAGACCAATGAAATTGTCAGAGTCAGTCAATAATGTAATTGTAACACAACTAACACAAATTATTATATATCTTATAACATAACTAAGCAGTCACAGAGAGGTCAAACACACACAAATTTGTCAGAATAATGGACAATAAATCACATGTTATTGCTATGAATATTTGCTGTGAAATAACTCCAAGTAGACCAGCCAGCCTCTGTTTATATGGGATAAGTTCCGAGAAGTTATGAATGGATTCCAGGTATTTTGAAAGGGTTGACAGTGAATGTGAAACTACTCAAATGTGAAATTCTAAGAACAGGCTGGCATGGCACTAGTGGCAGTGGGGCTAGTAGGCGTAGAGGAGGCATGAAATTCAACTTAACAAATTCTTCATAGAGTCTTCTATTTTTTGTTTCTTATTTTTCAATTCAATTTTTATTTCATTATTTTTCTGGAGTGGCTGTGAAATACCAGGAAAGTGTAGTGAAGCAATGGTGAAGAACCACTGACTAGACCTATATGTAAAAAAGAGACCTGTTCATTATCATACTAAACAATGCTGCCTCTGCCATAGTAGTTATGGTCTGTACATGAATGCTACCAGCCATCCCTACTTTAAAACATGAAAGATGGTTCCAATACATACATTTCTTCATGGCATAATTTGAAGTACTGCTTGAGTATGAACTGTCTGATATGAATGTATTATGTATAATAGAATATTGGACTGACATGAGTGGCTGAAGTTGCTAAGGTATGAGCTTCTGAATGGGAAGTGTGTGGTTCAAATCTGAAAGGGACTGTTCTCCTTGACGGAGGTTTGTTCTAGATTTTAATTTCTTTTCTGTCATTTGAGATTAAAGCTAGTCCATTTAACCCATTGGTACCATTTTTAAATATCCCCACAGCTACCTTGGAAATCTGATTTAAATCCCTGTGCAGTTGTGCGAGTTCATTTTAAAGTTTAAAAGATCATATAAAATCAACTAATACAGTTTCTTTAATGAAATACTGCATGCATGTTACTAGAAGCATTGACTCATCACTGTCAATCACTTTCACTTCTTTTACTCCTACTGTAGCATACAACACATCTTTTTGTTAGTTTTTTCTTGTTGGTGGTTGGAATATGCACAAAAAAGTGGGCCCATGTTTTGGCTCGTAGTCTCAGTGGGGTATCCCTAGCTGAAGGTTGACCTCTATCATTGTACTCTGGCAGTATTACACTTTCTAGTACCTGATGACCAACATTGGTTTTAAAGTTCATGTAGTTTGTCTCTTTCTTGCAAGTAATTTTGTTAAACACAATGAAAGAATTGAATATAGCATGTATAGCAGATAGAAAAATATTTTCCTGCAACCCTCAGTTGTGCGTTG
Organism: Deroplatys truncata; assembly: GCA_030765065.1. NCBI lineage: Eukaryota > Metazoa > Arthropoda > Insecta > Mantodea > Mantidae > Deroplatys > Deroplatys truncata. The sequence goes on from CM060990.1 coordinate 380,073,605, forward strand.
CATAATAGAAAACAAAGCTGTCACCTGATCTTGCACATCTACACTTGCCATTCCTTTATGGTACTCAAGGGCACACTTTGGTTTATTTACTTCCTTAGGTGTACACACTTTCCTTTCCATCTCAGTTTGTCTGTTGCAGTAATGTCAGCAGCTTGATGTTTCAGAGATAGGAAATAAATATTTTTGTTATCTTTCCACTTCACGTACAGCACATTCATTGTAGACCATGTTTCAGTTTATTATGAGAGATATCAGACAGCATATCCTTCCTACTTGCTCTCATGGTACCAATAGCCTTAGGTTTTTGGTCCATTGGTCTTCCAAAGAGATCTGGGGAAGAATACCAGTTGTCCAGATAATATGTATGACCTTTGATTAACAATGGTTCACACAAGTTTAGTATGGCATTTGTACTTGCTGGGAGACAAGGATCTTCACATCACCTACATAAATTTTGAAGTACATGCAAAATCCAGAACTAGATATACCAGTTTTGTAAACTTTTATTCCAAATCTTGCACTTTTGGATCTATTGCATTAGATATATGAGAGGTAACCTCTGAATTTTATTAGGCTTTCATGTAGAGCTGTGTGTTTCGTGGCAAGATATAATTATGAAAATGTTGCAGAAAAATGCTGTATAATAGGCCTAATCTTTTGCAGCTTACCATTTTGGTCTTCATTTATATTGTCTGTGAAATGCAGAAAATGTGAAATAAGTTGGAACCCATCTTTGCTCATTATTTCTCAAATATTGGTGTCTCAATACATTTCATCCTCTTCCAGTATAGTTAAGTTCATGACTTGCATACTTTAGACATCAAAATAACTAGAGCAAAGTATGCTGTAATCTCATCTGGTGTAGCACCAAACCGTTTATCATCATCATCTTTCTGTGTTTTTCTTTCTTCAGTTTGCATTTGTGTTATATATTATATTATATTATTAATTCTTTACAGACTCCACTGTAATCACTCGCGGTGTTGGTATACAACAGGACTATTTTCCATTTTTGTCTAGTTCAAATAACTTTTTTTTTCTGCATCACAATAGGAGTGCGTTTTGGAAGACATGGAGCAGATTTATCAGCATCATTATCATCAATTTCTGCACTGCATTCAAAGCTAGATAGATTGCTACAGCATTGTCTGTTTCAAAGCTGGAAAAGTTACTAAGTTCACTGTTACTATTTAGAACACTTTTAATAAGCTTCCTCACTCCCTCTTTGTCATTACATCTTACCACTTGCCATGTTGGCTTCTGAGGTGAGCTATACTTTGGAATGAAAAGAACAAACTTCATTGAACTATAACAGATGACAAGACAAAACATTAAGACTTCAAAGAACTATGTGTATTTTGTTCCATTCTCATTTTCTGTGAATGGTACCTGTGAATCAGAAACACAAATACATGTAGATTTATTAACCAGTGAACATTTGTGATCTATGCTCATTGTGTGATTTGAATACTTTTCTACCTTATGTGAGTACAACTCGTCATGTGACATGAATGGGTTAATATATAGATGAAACTGGTATTAAAAAAGGACTTATGCTAGTTAACAGTGAGTAAACTGTAAAAAACTTACACCATGTAAGAGGAGAGGAAACTGTTAGTAATTTCCAAAGTTTGTGTAGCATACAATGCCAAAATTACTTATCTATACCACTATATACATCAGTATCACTGTTACATGCCTTGTTATGCTTACATTTCCTTGTGTTTTTAATTAACTTTCTTTTTGATGGTGGTTTGTATTTAATGGAAGCTTTCTTCAGTGTCTTTGTTCTTGTAGTTGTTTTGCAGAAATTAGAAAAAAGTGTGGTCTCAAAAATTTGGTTTGTAGGAGATTGTTAACCCTGCAGTAGTCGTGCAGTGTTTTGTAGTGGTAGTAGTACCTGCAGAATGTGAGTCTCGTGGGGAAAAAATATAGATTTATAACTAAATAACAAAGTAGCAAACTGTGCAATGTACTGTTTGAATTTTAATTTACTAAGCACATAGGTTTTATAAAACAACAAATCCTGTCCAATTCTACTGAAATTGTAAGTTTCTTAATATGTGACATGTGCATCAAATTCACAAACAAATACTGCATAATAATGTCATAAACAGGATGAAATGCACACATTAGTTACTGCAGTGCTTCAGACAATACATTTCAGTACAGTCATCAACTTTAATGGTGTCTCCCTGCCAAAATCTTAACAACAATATTCCTGATTCTTTTGGACTCCGTTTTATAACGGTCCATTCTGGGAGGGGGAGATCACTGACCTGAACGTAACAAAATTACGTGACTAATATAAAGTGAAATTCAATATAAGAAAACCCTTGAAAATAAGCTATTATATGATTACAACAGCTCACTTTTACTATTTCTGCTAACAGCATTTCCGTCAATGCTCTCGCAGGACTCTCAGTCCACAATTGTTGACCATTCAATAACCACTGCTTAAGTCCAAAGTGAAACATAGGAATAACATAGTACTGCTGATTACAAGAAGATACTCGGCTCACATGTGTGCACCAATTTACAAATGGGCCTACCGGGCATTTGTCCAGAGTGCTAGTTTTTGAGTTGCAAAAAAATAGAAAAAAAAATTGAGGGGCAGGAAAAATAAGCTCTTAACATACGGTAATAATTTGATTTACAAAAATACAATATAAAGCACAACAGGGATGGAAAGTAGGCTATACCACACTATGTTCCTTCTTCACAGGAAATAGGAAAACCTGGTCTTTTGCAAAAGGCACACAGTGATTAGTGTCGTATACCTGATCTAGAATCGGACTGGCTCTATGTATTGTGTATGGCCTTGCAAATATGTGACACCACAGTAACATCTTCTATCTCTCTCGCACACAAGTGTCGGAACTCAATCCTGGCCAGCCAGAGAATAATAGTCATACGGGCTGTACCCTGAGCCCCCACACCTCTTGTCAACTTCCGTGATGTAGGGGTACCATGCTAGCCTCTGTTTCCCGAGGTCGCGGGTTCAATCCTGGCGGAGAGCGGTGGATTTTTTTTCAGGCATAAAAATCCTTAGCATGGCTTCCTTTGGAAGGGAAATAAAGCTAGTGGTCCTGTGTTGTAGATTTACGGCACATAAAAGAATCTCAAACCTGATAGAGGCATCTGAGCAAAATTTCTGGTCCTTCACACCCAATATATGTAGAATGGTATGCTAAGGACTATGGTAGTTACAGAGTGCCCATAAATAAAGCTCAATTTAATTTAATTTTTTCCCACCCCTTCTCAGTCTGTCTCCTTTGTTTTCTGTTCCTCGGTTCTAGCTGACTAATTCACCGCATCACCTTTGTTCTGTCACTCTTGTCATTTTGCTCATGCGTGTGTACTTTATTTGTTGTTTACTTCTCATCATAACCTCATTGTCTCGTGTCAGGTTCTTAACCATCATGAAGCCGATATGTCTCTTGTACAATTCTTTGTCGTTTTGAGTCTGTTATAACAAGTAAAAAGTTAAGTGGTGCTGAATATAAAAAATGCATGGCTAAAAAGCAGATTGATGAACTTGAGCTGCTTAAGAAGGTGCCAAAAATAGGAACAATTTTTACTTTGACTCATTCAACCCCAACCTCTGAGTATCAGGCTGCCTCAAAAAGACAATCGACTTCATCATCAACCCCATCCAACTTTACACAAGAAGACCTGCTAGAGACACAGACTGACCAATCTTATGTTAGTGTTAACCTTGATGATGAGCCTGAAGTTGTGCAACAGCAGTAGTACGGGACTAGCTCACATGCTGAGGTAGGCTTACCTAATGCACTTTCTATTGATGATCCTGCTACTTGGAATGTCAAGTTAAACTTAGTAATTGAGAATGTTCTTAATAAGTGTGTAAAACAAAATCTAATCGTGGATTTTTTGAAATCTTGGTAAACTTACAATGATACCAAAAGAAGTTTGTCTCAAACTGTGTTTTAGAACACTCTTCCTATGGGGCCATGGTTTTAAGAGATTGGTTGTTATATTCACAGAAAACTGGGGAAGTGTTCTCACTCCGTGCTGTTTATTTCAACCAGACAATACAAAAACACATTTTTTTTTCACAGTTTTTAGTGACTGAAAGCACAGCTACGAACTACTTAAACACCATGAAGTCACATGACCATAGGTGTAATATTCTTACGTGCATCACTAGGCAAATAGAATTAATGCAAGTTGATAAAATTCTGTTTTCAAAGTATGAAGAAGAAGTTAGTTACCGGTGAAATATACCATCAAGAAAAGTTTCTGTTGTCAGATTTTTGGCATTTAGGTGTTTATCTTCCCAAGGGGATAATGAAAATTTTGGATCTACTGCAAACGGTTTGTATTTTGGATGCCTTGAGTTAATTAGTGAATATGACGCATTCCTTGCCCAGCAGATTGGGAAGTGTGGTATTAAGGTTCAAGGGCAGCCATCATACCCGTCTTCTCAAACATGTAATGAGTTCATTGAAATTATGGAGAACTGTGTTCTTAAAACCATAGTTGAAGTGAAAGAAGCTAGATACTATTCTCTCATAGTAGATTCGATGCCTGATTGTTCTCACATTGACCATTTGGCTTTTGTGTTGTGCTATGTACCTCAAACAGAACCAAAACCTGTAGAACGACTTACTAAGCTTCTGCCTGGAATATTGCATACATCCGTCGGTATAGAAAAAGCTGTAGTTATCTGTCTTGAAAGTTGTGAAATCAGTATCAAGAATTGTAGGGGCCAAAGTTATGACAATGTCTCCAACATGTCAGGACTTTACTCAGGTCTTCAGGCCCAAATAAAGCAGCTCAGTCCCCTTGCTGAATAGATACCATCTGCTGCACATCATTAAATCTTTTTGGCTTTGCCACCACAGAATGCTGCACTGCTACAGTAGTATTCTTTAGTTTTGTCCAGGAACTGTATAACTATTTTTCCGTGTCAACATACAGGTGGAGTATTTTGAGACAATACTTGGCAAAACAACTGTATGCGTATGGTAAAGTCCTTGTCAGAAACTAGATGGTCTACAAGAGGAGACGCTGTCATAGCTTAAGTAAAAGGTTACTAGAAAAATACAAGAATCGCTGAGGCAACTGTCTGAAGATCCCATTATGAAACCTCTCTGTAGACTTGGTGCAGGAAACCGAGACAGAGTTTCGAGACCACTTTCCTTTTATTTAAATGGAATGACATTTTGGAAAGAGTAGACAAATTTTCTAACCACTTGCAGTTTGAAAGTCTTAATCTTGAGGTAGGAATAAAACAACTGAAAGCTTCTGAAGGATTTCTCAAAGCAAAAAGGGCTGAGTTTGATGTCTATGAACTATCTGCACTGAAAATGGCTGGATACAATGTTCTTAGCTACTCAAGAGTGAGGATGTGAAAAATTTTTGCAGATGAAGATGAAACGTGTGGGATTGAAGGAGACCTAGATGAAAGAACAAATTTCAAAAATAATATGTTCCTTAAAACAATGGACTTGCTTCTAGCAAACTTAGCAAGAAGGAAAGATGCGTATGAAGTCATTGCTTCAAGATTTCAAGTGTTAACTCTTGTTGACTTGCTCTCCGAATCATCAGAAGTCAAGAACACTGCTTTGAAACTTTGCTCGCTGTACTTCAAAAGATATTATTTCAGACTTTGTAAATGAGTGTGTGTATTTTCAAGTGTATGTTGAACTTGAAAGATTCAAAGACTTATCTAAAGTGTGTTCTTATATTAAAGAACACAATTTATCAAGCACTTTTCCCAATCTTGAAATTGCATTTAGGATGTTTACCTTACCTGTTACAATCTGTGCTGCAGAAAGAGAATTTTCAGTTGTAAGCAGAGTCAGAAATGCTAAGAGGGCAACCCTTCTAAATGATAAGTTAAATTCATTGGTTGTAATGTGCACTAAAAAAGTTACAACTTTGAAAATATTACAAATGAGTTTGCTAAGAAAAAAATCAGGGAAAAGATCTTTTTTGTAATATGTGAATGAATGATTTATTGTCTTCTTTAAACTTTACATACAATTTATACAATGTGTTACTCCCTCCTGGAGTTGCTTATTATTTTTCTTCCCCTTATATGTAACATTCTGTTGTATATATAATGGGGAAGTATAATGTATCCACTATTTACTTTTATCCCTTGTTACCCTTTTTCCGTATTTTCTCCAATTTACTTCACATTTCTTTTAACCATTTTAACCTTATTTTTTCTAAATGTTTTCCTGCTTTCCCCATATATTCATTTGATCATGAATTGAAAATCTTCCTAACTTTCAGCTCTATTGGTAAATTTTTCCACTTCTCTAGTATTAAATTCTCTCTTCCTTATCTGTATCATCGCATTCCAGAATATAATGCCAATTATCATGCAGTTTATTAACATTTAGTACATCTCTTCCCCTCCCTGTTAGACCACTTAAATTCATTACACCTGTCCTCGCCCATGTATACAACATTCTGGCCTCTTTGTTGCATACTTCAATGTATTTTTCTTTTCCTCATTCCGTTTTTAAATATCTATAATCTATTAATAACCTTTTTTTCCTTGAAACTATTTATAATTACTTGCTTTTTAATATCCTCCATTCTTGTTCTAATTTCTTTCCAGAAATCCTTACTTTTGTTGTTTCTTTATGCCCATGCTTCCTCCATTCCTATTTCTTCCAATGTTGTCTGTATATTGTGCATCCAAGTTTCTTTTTTCCCAATTTTCTCTGCTACAACCAAGCATTGCTTTAGTACATCATTTTACTCTAGTAGCTTTATTTTAAACCAGTATTTGATTGCGCTTTCTACCATTTTGCCTTTTACTCCCACTCTCCCTAGTTCTGCTTGTGCTACTCCATTCATTAAACTACTTGGTAGCCCCAGGGTTATTTTGCAAAAATTCCTATGTATAGCAACCACATTTTCCCATCCTTTTTTCCAGCTTGCATATCTCTGCTGTTTATAACATCCTTGCTTCTACCACCATGCTATATATCCTTTCTAGCCATGTAATTTGCATTTCTGGTATTTTGTTCACACATGCTCTTAATTTCCTGTATTGATTGTTTCCCCTTTGTTAATACTTTTTTCTTCTGTTCTCCCCAATCCCTTGCATTATTTAGCCTTACTCCTAGATAGTCAATTTTCCTCACTACTTCCAACTCTGTTCCTTCCCAGTACCATTTTTCGATTTTGCTTAGTTTGTATCCTTTCTTAAAGATCTTGATTTTTTATGTCTTTTTATTTTCAACCCCCCAATCTTTGCAATATTTGCCAATTGCTTCAATAGCTTTACTTAGCCTTACAACTGAAATGGAACCTGCCACTAGATAATTTGCAAATAATAACCCTATTTCCTTATTATTAATGACTGGTGAATGCTTATTAAATGTTATCTCTTCTATAATATCATCTGTGAATAGGTTAAATAGCACTGGACTAAGTTTGCTTCCTTGTCTAAGACTTGAATTATTCGCATTCTCTTCAATAATTCTTCCCATGGCTAATTTCACACAGCACTCATTATTTGCATATAAATGCTTTATATTCCTTATAAATGATTCACTCACCCCTTTCTTAATTAGTTTTAACCATAGTGCCTCCCTGTTGATAGTATCAAATACTTTTTATAAATCAATAAAGATCATGTATACCGTACCAGTTTTTATGCTTAAGTATCTATTCACAATTGTTATATTATCTGTTGTTCTCCTACCTTTTTCTAAATCCTGCTTGGAATTCTGATAGCTTCCCCTCTTTTTCTGCCCATCTCTGCATTCTGTCAGCTAGAATCCCTGTATATGCTTTACCTATCACTGCTAGGTGGGTTATACCTGTGTAATTTGTAGGATCCTCTATTTCTCCTTTGCCTTTATAGATTGGTACTACAATTCCCTTTTTCCAGTTTTCTGGGACTCTACCCCTTTCACAGATTAAACAATTTCACTATTATCCTCAGCCTATAATCATTTTTGCACCATGCTTTCCAGAATTCACCTGGTAACCCATCGATTCCACGTGCCTTGTTATTTTGCAACTTAAATATTTGTGTTTTTACTTCATTTATCTTAATTTATTTATCTAAATCCTCAATGTACTGTATTTGTACTTTGAAACTCTCTTGATTTTGACTAATGTTTGTATCCTGTATAAAGCTTTAAAATAAGTGCACCATGTTTCTGCCTGTATGTTGTTTCCCCCACTTTTGCTCTTATATATCTGTTTCACCATCTTCCATATTGCCTTTGTATCCTGATTTTTTGCTGCTGCATTCATCTTACAAATTAATTCCCCCTCCCACTCTTTCTTTTTCGCTCCGTTAGACATTTATACTCCTCTTTGTATTAAAAACTTATATTTATCTTTTTGTTCTCCTGTCTGCCCCTATTTTATTAGTTCTCTTTCCACTTTATTCACCATTCGTGATCATACCATCCTTTTCCATTTTGTGTATAAGTATTATTTTCCTTCATTTTCCACCCTGCCTTTTTTATTACCTGCTCCATTCTCAACATAGCTCCCTCTATCTCACCATTTTGTATCAACCTTTCCAGATATGGTAACCCTATTATTTCCACCCCTTCTCTAACTCTTTGCAAAATATTTCCCTATCTTTATCCCTCCATCTGTATGCTCTGAATTCCTTATTGCTTTTACCTGATTCTGTTCTTTTCATCTCACTTTTTAATGTTAAAGCTTACTTTTAATGGAAAGTGATAACTAGTAAAAGCATTGCTCATTAAGTCATTACTTAAAAATCTACACAGTATGCATCTAACTCTGTTGAATATAGATATAAACCATTACATTTTATCCATTTCTATTTGTAAATGTGAACTCCCCTTCTTTATCCCTACCTTTTAATCCATTACATAAGGATATATTATGCTTAGCTTTACAGTATATTATACTTGTTTTCACAGTATATTATGCTTATTTTCATTCAATTATGACTTATGGAATAACATTTTGGGGAAATTCAGTAGACACAAAAGAAATATTTCTTTTGCAAAAAAAGGTAATAAGAATAATGGCAGATGCGAAGCAATCAACTCATTGTAAACCACTATTCAAAACATTTGGAATTTTACCATTAGCCTTTGAGTATATTTTAGCTGTACTTTTAACCATGGTTGACCACCCAGAAGTGTTCATAAAAAATTCTGACATATACAGCAAATAAACCAGAAATGGGCAGGACTTACACAGGCCAAGCAATAACCTACAAGTATTCCAAAAAGGGACGTCTACAATGGTATAGTATTATTTAATTCACTTCCATCATATATTAAGGAACTGAAAACTAATAAAAATAAATTCAAGTTAGCATTGAAAAGATATCTCATCACTCACACCTTCTATACAGAGGAGGATTTCTTTCATTCAAAAAAATAACTGCCTATAAAATGTTACTGAATTTGATAAATACATTAGGTATAAATAGTATTGTTTTAAATATTTTTAGCTCTAACGTACTCTACATAAGAACTACAATTTATTTACATACAAGTACACAATGTAATTATGTATTTATGATGTAATCTACATCCTAGAGTAGACTAGCTTTCTTTAAGCTGGTCTAGCTCACTATAGGGTCTACAGATTGAGATGTTATGTTACAGTCGTATTCTTCACTTCACAAAAGCTGATCGACTCCATTCCCTCACAATTGCACATTTTATCTCTACTCTTCCTGGTTTCTACATCTGCTGTATTCTTTATATTGTTTTGTACTTCACATATTCTGATTTGCCCTTCCCCTATCCTTGCATTAAAGTCTCCTACAACTATTATATCTATTTCTACATATTTACCCTATATTACTTCTATGTCCTGTTGCACTTTCTTGAACATATTTTGATCATAAAATTTTGAAACACTTAGTAGGTTGTACACTACTCCTGCCTTTCTTTTGTTCAGTTGTCCCTACTTCCATTATGCACCACAATACCATCCCCCTTCATATTCCATCTAGTGCTGTCACTTTTATTTTCTTGTTCTTCTTCACGAGTATACCCACTGCCCCCAACATCCACCCTTTCTCTTTCTCCCTCACTCCTTCTTTGCCATAGAAATTGTAATCATTAATGGCCACTTTTGCCTCTTTATTTAACCAAGTTTCCACTACTGCCAACACATCAACCACTTTTAACAGTTGAATTGCCAGTTTTATTCCACAGCCTCTCCACATTCCATACACCCACTGAGAACACTGTTCCATATACAACCCCTGATCTATCATATCTAAGTTGGTCTGCTTTTCCTCCTTGCCTTGTCCTCTAGATAGATAGATATTTTATTTCACTTTGTTAGTTACATAAATTAATTCCCATATAAATTCTATAATACATAATTTTATCTCTACATATTACCCATTACATATCATTTTCACTAAGTTGCTGCATTACTAAGGGCCCGCAAACATCCAACACCATGGTTGTTGAGTCATTGGGTCCTATTTAATTTATGATTCAACAATCTACATTTTCTTTCTATTCCCTATTTCTAATTTTTTTCAACCGTTTATTTCTCACTACACCTAAATATTTTCCTATTTCAAATAAACTTTCCTTGGATTTAATTCTTAAAAACCTTTTACCTATAATTTCATTTGTTAATCTAGACCAATTGTTTCTTTGTAATTTTTTCCTCATATTCATTGTTCCTTCACATTCTAACATTAGATGCCAGTAATTATTAAATTTGCTATTACATAATGGGCATTTGCCTTCATTTTCTCCTTCTCCTATGCCTTTTAACCTCACCACCCCTGACCTAGCCCATGCAAAGCCCTCTCTTGCTATTTTATTACAAACATCAACATAGTTTTTGTAATAGTAACATTATTGTTTACGTAATTAGTGTTTTTACGTAAATTATTAGAACTTGAAGATCTCATATTGTGCTGCTTTTGTTTAGTTTGGTTACATAATTTTAACTGCCCCACGTATGGGAGCCAATTTGGGACGGTATAATGTTATTTGTGTAACATTTTTGTAGCCCCACATTGTGATAGCCAATTTGCGACGGTATTACTTATAATGTTTGTTACTTGTGATGTTTACTTCACGCGTTGCCATCTTGTGACATCATTCATTTGTTCGGTTTGTAGCTCCATCTTGTGTTAGCAATTTGCATCAGTGTTATTTTTTTGTTTGATTTCATTTCAAATGTCCTCCGGCTAGCTATTATCTTATCTTGGGTCGAACATGTGTCTCTATACAGGTTGTGAAGCGGAAAGGAATCTTTTATCCAAAAATTACACTGATGAGGAAATTGGTTTTATAATTTTTATTGTCGAACACGTTCACTATCACTTTTACATATTGATCTGGATACTCGCCAAACTGAAACTGTTATAATACTTCTTACTGATCACTTTTAATTCACGTACTTCAACTTTGTGTATAATTAACTTTATAATACTTTAGATTTTCATAACTTGTGAATCTATAGCCGATGTATCTCATACAAATATTTTGACGAACTAACGAACTTAAGACGACGTGTATTGCACAAAGAATTTTGATGAACTGCCTGAATACGACGTGTAATGTATGAATGCTTTCGGCGAACTGAAGGACTGACTGACGTTACCTCTAACCTAGCCTATTTATACGCCTGCATACAGATACGCCTAAAGATTATAACTGAACTGCTATTGGCTAAGAAAACGCGCCAACATTAGCGTCTATTTTAATATCCAATGAAAACCACGAATACATATTGCTTTTAGGGAGAAAATATTCCAGAAGTTTCTACCGAAAACGCGCCATCATTACGTAACTTCCTTGTTTCCAATAATGATAAACAGCTCACCCCCCTCGCTGCATTATTGCGCTATTATTGACAGTTTCAGTAAAGCCGTATAAACTTATTTCCCAATAATAATTACAATTAATAAACATCTGAGATCAATGTCACATAAAAATGCATATTCATATTACAATCATTATTTACATTTAAGTAATTTGTGATACAAATTACTGCATCATTTTCTGTTTCCCATGCCCTTTTAATCTCTGTATATACATGTAATGATCTTTTTGAACTAAAACTACCAATTATTTCCTGTCTTTCCATATCTTCAATCCTCAATCTAACTCTTTTTCCAACATCCCTTCTCACGTGATTGTCTATATTTCCAAATATCCCCACACCCTATTTCATTGAGAATTGCTTCTAGGCGCTTATACCAAGTATCCTCTTTATTTAACTTGCGCTGAACCTCCAAACATTGTTTTAAAATATTATTATTCTCTGATTCCTCAATTCTCAACCAATATTTCACTATTCTTTCAATAATTTTCGCCTTACTACCAAATCTCCCTAACTCCATTTGTGCAACCCCATTAGGTGAGGCTCTTGGTAGACCCAGAATTATTTTACAAAAGCTCCTATGCACTTTATTTACCTGTTCCCACCCCTCCTCAATACCCCAAATCTCTGCACCATACAGCATTTTTGCCTCAACTACTGCTCCATATACTCTTTCTATCCATTTTAATGCATGCCAGGTATTTTATCTAAACATGCTCTAATAACTTTCATTGCCACTTTTCCTTTTGTTAAAGCCTGTTTCTTTTGTTCTCCCCATCTACCGTTGCTACTTAGTCTTACTCCCAGATAATCAAAATTTCTGACAACCTCAGTTTCCTTACCTTTGCAACTACATTTTTCATCCTTTCTCAACTTATTACCCTATTTAAATACCATTATTTTTGTTTTGCTTGTATTAACCCTAAGACTCCACTTGTTACAAAAACTCTCTATTGCTTCAATTACTTTGTTTAATCCCACAGTAGTTATTGATCCTGCAACCAAATCATCTGCGAATAGTAACCCTGGTATCTCCTCATTCCCAATTATTGGAGAGTGGCTATTTTCAAACTTATCTCTAGAATATCGTCGATGAACAAATTAAATAATATAGGGCTTAACTTGCAGCCTTGCCTTAAACCTATACAATTTTTAATATCCTTCATCCTTACATTTTTATCAAATCTTATACAAAAATCATTTTCATATATTGTTTGTATTGTTCTTATACACTTGTTACTCATTCTTTTCATACCCAATTTGGTCCATAAGGCTTCCCTATTTATTGTGTCGAAAGCTTTTTCTAAATCAACAAATAAGATATACAATCTTCCCCTTTTGTTTGATAAATATTTATTTACCATTGAAGATATTATAAAAATATTGTCTATTGCTCTCTTGTTTTTCTGAAATCCCACCTGTAGATCAGATACTTTTACCTCTTGCTCCGCCCAACTTTGCACTCTTTCAGCCAAAACCCCTGTATAAACTTTACCTAACACTGATAACAAACTAATCCCCCTATAATTTTCTGGGTTATCCACCTCCCCTTTATTCTTAAATATTGGCACCACTTGAGGTATTTTATATCACAACCCTGTGAATGCCAGAGTGATTGTAGTGTAAATTAGCATTATTGTATGACAATGATTTGAGATGTTTGTTAGCTATAAGCATTGTTAGGAAATAAGTTTACACGGCCTCACTGAAACTGACAATAGGAGCGGGTAACAATGAAATGAGGGGGTGAGTTGTTTATCAATTAGATGAGACAAACAAATGATGTCAGAGTAGCGTGCCTTTCTTTAGAAATGGAGGGAATATCTTCCCTAGAGCATATGTGTTCGTAATTTTGATTGGATAAAAAAATAGATGCTAATGTTGGCGCGCTTTATTAACCAATAGCAACTCTGTTATAATGTTTAGGCATATCGGGGTGAGGGAGTATAAATTCTGAGCCAAAGACAGGTATCGCGCAGTTCTACAGAATCATTCACGAGTTACACGTTGCGCAGTTCAACAGAATCATTCACGAGTTACACGTTGCGCAGTTCAACAGAATCATTCACGAGTTACATGTTGCGCAGTTCAACAGAATCATTCACGCGTTACACGTCGCGCAGTTCTACAGAATCATTCACGAGTTACACGTTGCGCAGTTCTACAGAAATCTCTCTCGCGAGTTACACGTCAGGTAGATCTATGGAAGCATTCACAAAGTACACGTTACGCAGTTCTACAGAATCTCTCGTGTCGTAAAGTTAGTTACAAAATGTGAAATACGCGAATTAATAATGCGCGGCAAATAAATGATTATAGTTACATTCGAAAATATAATAGTTTCAGTCAGGCGTGTATCAAGAGTAATAATGCGAAATTAGTAAAGTGTGACAGCAATAAAAGTGTAAAAACAAATTCTTTTATCAGTGTTTCTTTTAGTAACAACTCCTTTCCGTTTACACACCCTGTTCAAGAGATTTGCTCGACTGAGTAATAATAGCTAGCCGGAGGACAAAGAACCCAAAATTCAAAATAGTAAAACAATAACAGGCGCTCAGCAAATAAGATAACATGAACGATACCACGACAAATTATTGCTGTTTTCCAACTCCTAGGAACCTTCCCCCCTTCAAAGATTGCATTTAATATCCTAACCAGCAATTATAATCGATTTTCATTTAGACTCCAAGCTTTCCAAAACTCCGCTGGTATGCCATCAATACCGCATTCTTTGTCCCTATTGTCCATAATTTGTTCCATTTCCGGTCCTGGGTTTAGTTCCACTCCTCCAATCACTAATATAACAATTATCACCAACACATACCACTCCACCGTTGCATTTAACTCTCCCAAACACTTTCTTCCCAAATTACGTCCTCCACCATTAAGTAAGCCTATTCTGGCTCTATAAGCTTCCAACTGTACTCCCATTTTTTATCTGCGCTAGAGCTCGTCACACCCGTCTGTCTCCTTTCGCTTCCCGGCAGCGACTCTTGTCCTCTATGAATCCCTGTCTTCTCAGCTGATCTTCTATTGTAATATATTTCCACTTGATGATGCACGGTACTTAATCCAGTTGCCTCGTCATAAACTGCTAATGCTGTTACTTCATCATTTATAAAATCTCTAAGAATGATGTCCTTACTTGGTGATGTCACATGCTGTTGCCCCTCCTTCTCCTTTTGTTGTTTATTCTCTTCCACCACTCTGTCTGGCTCTCGTTCTGCCAAATGCTGACATAAAATTCTTTGCCTGTCAGTGTCCTTTGCTGAGTCGTGACATTTTCTTCCATCAATCCAAAGTGTTAGGCCTCCAACATATGCTTTTTTTCCTTTTTCTTTGGCCTTCCTCATTTCCTTTAACAAAATCTCTCTCTGCTCTCTTTCTTTTTTCCCCAAAGTCCTGCTCTATAAATATTTTGGTATTCTTAAGTTTTCTTGCATTTGACAGGACTAACATTGTAAGCTTCATGGTGCTAAATTTTAGCAGTATCGCTCTGATGTTTGAATTTCTTCTCCCTAATCAAAATTAATTGATTATTTCAAAACCTTGTATCTACAAATCTAGTTTCTTTTCTATAATTTCTTCTACTTGCTGCTATGTTCTTTTTCCTCATTCTTCCACTACTCCAAAAATTATGGTATTTAACTTCCTGTCTTTTCTCTTCTCTCCCCAAATTTGTTGCTCGTTGTTCTGTTATTCCCAACTCCTTGTATTCTTTGAATGCTTTTATTGTTCTATTTAGTTCATCTGTTTTCTCTGTCAGTTTGGATTCCAGTATTTTCTCCATTTTTCTGATTTCTATGAATTACTCGTTCATTTTTTTCAGTAAGCCCATCACATTCTGCTCCGACGATCCAGGCCGCAGGTTCATTTCTATCCCTCCAATTATTAGTAGTATGGTCACTACTATTAACAGCAATACCATCAATGTACCTCCTTCCATTTTTTTCTTCTGGTAGTTAATGCGTCTTGCATTAAACACTCTTGATTCTTGCTTGGTATATTTCTGTAGATATCCCCATGCTTCTTTTGTGTCACGTATAAGGAGCTATTCATTGATAATCCGTTTGCTACCTTACTCAACTGCAACTCCCTTTTTATAATGTAAAGGATTGCTGCTACAGTTAGAGATTTTAAATGCTGTTATAGGCACTGAACTATTCCTTAAAGGGGAATGAAGCACAATAGACAAGATGTATGCAGCATAAGTGTTTTAAATGACTAACAAGTTTATGTGTTAATTTCACTAGAAATTAACTTTCTGAATAATAAAGAGTAGAGCTAAAGCTAGCCATTCAATTTTAATAATTCAGTTAATACCTATTAGATGATAAACAGTAGTCCAACATCTGCTTTGAAAATGAGTGGACGTGGTATCCACCCTTATCAGTTTAAACCTAAAAAAGAGTGATTTTGAAGATTTATACCATTCTGACAGTGATTCCAAGACAGCTAGTGTGAACACCAAAAACTGTGCTGATTCTATCCATTGGTGTAAGTGTAAGGATAATGAATAATGATGAGGAAAGTGTGTGTTGCTCGGACTATGTAAACACAAAATTTGTGAAGGGTAATTTTTTATGTATCATAAAGCATCCTAATTTTCACAAATTACTTATAGATAGTGATGTTTTTAATATTGTAAGGCATAACTTAGCATTAAAAAGAAACACTTGAACTAAAAAGAAATTACTCACCACCAACAATCCCACTAATAAGACCTGGATATTCTTACTACAAACGAATTACAGCGTGTATTAATTCATGGACTGTTATTGGACACAGAAGAAGACTTGTCATACCGTCATGTGTAGTGCTTAGTATTAGAAATGCTTTTCCAGAACCCACTGAAGAATATGTAGGCCTCAAACTTCATTAATAAACACACACAAATTAAAAATAGTAAGTTTTAAATTCAACCATTATTATTATTATTATTATTATTATTATTATTATTATTATTATTATTATTATTATTATTATTATTATTATTATTATTTAAAATTGTGTAATGTGTCTGTGACCAGCCGTCTTTTACTGACTGAAAATGTGAGAAGTGCTTCAATCGTAGTAACTGTAATGAAGGTCGGTATGTGGGAGCGATATTCTTCGGTAGCGACATCAATTGCTGCATCTGGTAATGGATCCACACAATGCGCATACAGAGGTTTTTTTTATTTATGCATTATCAGCAGTTTCCATTCTTTGTTAGATTCCTCATATTCATTTTTCATGATCGATGACCTAGATGCTTTAGAATACTGAGTTTTTACACCAGTCATTTTTTTTTTACATTGAAATTGTGATCTAGTGCGCTATCATGGATCTAAGGCATTTATATGAAAAATGTATTCTTTTCGCAGCATATCTGAGACGAAGATGTTTCTAAACTGCCAGTATGTATATAATGTCGAATATGAGCCAAAATTTTTAAGAAGGTGCTGTCCAAAATAATTTCCTTCAGAGCATGATAGGTGTTTGATTTGCCTTTAATCCATAATTTATTTCTTTGGTCTTCTTCCAACAATTGTCTTTCACTACTTTTATCATCATCGCCTTCATTGTCAGTCTTATTGCAAGTAACACTATCACATAGCTCAGAAACTATACTTTTACAATTTCTAGCCTCATATCATTCTGTTCTTTGTCGTTTCCTCTTGGATGAAGTTGGTAAAGGATCGACTGTCTTACTAGAACTTGATATCTGGAAATTGTCTTAATTTTTCTGTATGATAGGAATAGTTCCAGGTTTTAATAAAGGCCCTCTGAAATTTTTATCTGGCATGAACTGTTTTTTTTTTTAATAACTGTGGCTGTTCATTATCTGTGTCCGTAAAATGGAAGGAACATATGTGCACTGGGACCAGGCAAAAAATGTTTTCTTTTGCAAAATTCTACCCATATCCTATGTCTTTTGGGAGATTTTTTTCTGTTTGGAAAAGTGTGAAAATGAGTTCTTTATGTGTTTCCCTTCTCACATTACAGCCATATGCACAACATTGAGGCATTTTATTTTTCACAATATTACGTTGTTTGTATAATACTATGCTGACTCAATAACACTATCACCAAAACCCACCACAAAGTACACTACTCTTGAGCTTAAATACCAACAAGAACAATTTTTGGAAACGTATTACTGCACGTGCAGCAATGACTTATAATCTCCCAACTGCTTCCAGCACACTGCTGGCTCTGATGACGTATAAGGTGGTTTATTATTTCGCTTATGCAGCAATAGCGATGTGGTGGAGTGAGAAAACAATCTTACCACTGCATTTTACAGGCCATATCTTTCATTTAGGAAGAAACATGATTTTTTGTTTCATTCCCCTTTAAATATTTTCAATCCAAGTTTCATTCAAATCAACATTCCTATGTTATTGCAGTTTTTCAGTTAAAAGATTATTAATATTTTCTCTGCATATTTTTAAAACAATTTGTATACTTTATTTTAGTTTCATACTTTATATTACGTATTAGTTATATATTTTGATTTGTACTTACAAAACTTGTTCTATTTTTAAGGGTGTTTAAGTGTTTAAAATAAACAAAAATAAATAACTTCTACGTCTTTGAAAAATTTAGCAGAAAAAAAACTAGTTTGTATGGCAAAATGGCTTTTTTTGTTTTTTATTTATTTATTTTTTATTTTTTGTAGTTATAACAGCTGTATTAAACTGCAACAACCATGTATTGGATACCATGCATTGAATAAGAAAAAAGACAAACAGCCTGTGTCTTTAGAAAAACCTTGGTGTTTAGTTGCATAATTGCTAATTTAAAAATGATAATAAATAAGCTTGAATTTCTAAATTGTTATGTTTGGGAGGAACTGAAAAAGAAGGGAGCTGGCATTTAACATTATCTGCCCTAGCTACCTGAAATCGGGGCCAGGTCACATGACTCCTAAGTTCAAAGAAGTTAAAGGGAACGAAAAAATACCTTTGTGTGGACTGTGAGCCTGCATGCGACTCCTGTGGGGTTATCTTACGGACATAATTCTCATTTTGCTGAGAATTATTGTAGCTCATTTTAGGATTCCACCACAAATTATGTACATTGAAGTTCTTAAACTGTGTATAGGAGTTTTGGGTGATAATATGTATAGAGCACACAAAATTATACAATGGAATCTATGGAGCCTGTAGTGGAATTGAAGAAACTTGCATTTCATAGCATACAGGAATTTAAATATGGAAAAGGTATGTAAACCTTTTGTGTATCATGTAAATAAGTTATATTGACAGGTCCTTTAAATGTACTTAAAAGGATGAAAATAACATGAATTGAAAAAAGAAATCCTCTGTCCATATTTTTCAAAAGATACAGTGAATGTAGTATATTGCTTTGGTTGGAGACAAACTTCCTCTGGCAGTTTTCATAGTCATTGTTTTCATAGTCCCTTTTGAGTAACCCAAAATGTTTGCTAAGTTTCAGATTTTAAGGACTTTTCCTTTTATCTGGTTCCTGTTTCTAGTGCTCTTAGATGAGGCTCTAAGTGTTTTACTACTCTTTTCCCTGTTATTGCAATGTTCAGTTGATCTCGTTCTTTTCTTTGTATTGGCAGCATGTCATTGGTACATTTATTCATTTCTCTGAAGTAGCAATATTTGCACTTAGCAATGAGTAGTTAAACCTTGGAAAGCAAGGCATAAGAGATGAGTGATGATTTTGTATTAACTCCCAAAACTGATTTCCAGGACATCTGTGTCTACTATATTAATCACAGCATCCCCCACTTTTGAGTATTGAGAATCATTTGAATAATCTTGCCATTGACTGTACAGAAGTAAAGGTGCCTTCATCTCCCATACATCTCCTTTAATCTGAGACCATTGACAGATTAGAGCTGCAATAATATCTTTACTGCAGGCTCCAGCATACCTTTTCAATGTGGACTTGGAGAGTGAAGTTAGGGACATTCGTGACGAAAGTTTTAGGAGTATGGGGCCTTGTAATAAAACACAGTGTATTACACCGAGTTCCTCTGTGATGCATATAGCATTTTTTAGTGTAGTGCTATTAACAACTGTTTTAGAAACTGTTCCTTTACATCAACATCCATAGCTATTTTAATTTGTTAATATTCAGTCTGATTCCTGGATGTCATACAATTCATGTTTCAGTCTTAAATTCTAGCAATTACTTTTCCTTAAGTACTTAATTTATTTGTATTATTCATAATTAAAGATAGGTTCTAAAGAGTATAAACCTGTGTTTCTATTTCAGTTCTACAAGTATAGTTAATGCTAGAACAATAAACTAAGCCATGCAATTATTAAATAGTCTGACAGACTATACATTTATCAATCTTATACCTGGCAGAACTTCTAGTGAAATACATTAATTATATGACATATACACTTGTATTAAACCTGTATAAATGCTCCAATGCATTTTGAACCTACTCAGCATATTCAGTCTAAAATTTATTTTGATGTTCCTCATAAGTTGCAAAAGAATGATAGTGAAAGTATAACCTGGATATATGTTGTATATGGAACGAGTAAAATGCACACCACTTATGTTAAACTAGTTGAAACAGGTTAACTATCCCTCAGCACATACAGAATTTTTGCCTTAATTCTATTATTAATGCACAGTAGAACCCTGATTTTCCGTCATCCCATTAACCGATTGGCGATTATTTGACTTTTAATTCTCTCTCTTTTTTGTTTTTAATTAAGAAGTGAGGCACAAAAATTACGTATTTCAGTGGTGTATTGTATATACCATTAACTGGAATGCTGTTTGCCAGAAACAGGGTGGAAAGGGATGTTTTCAAGGGTGTGTTTTGTAAGGCTGTTCCTACATGCTGTCTAAGAAATTCAGACTTCCATACAATTGCAAACTCATACATACATGAATACATCAGTCAGTTCCAGTTTTACTGTTTGAATGCCAGCACCTTGTGTAGAAAATGTCTTCCATAGGTGTGAAAAGAAAAGTGTCGTGCTGAATATAGAAACGAAAGTACAGATAATTGAGCGGTTTAAGAAGGGAGAAACTGTATCTAATCTTGTATCTGAATATGAGCTTGGCGTAACAACTGTATGTGATTTAATAAAGAACAAAGACAAAGTGCTACAATATGCATCTTCGCTGGACAGTATTAGTGGGTTAAAGAATGGTAAAACTATGAAAGAATCCATGTTCAAATGGATGATTGGCATGGTTTAAATCTTGTCATGGAATTCGTGAATTTTCTTTAGTAGGAGAAAAGCTTAGTGCTAATACAGATGCTGCAGAACAGTTTAACAGAATTTAAACATGTTATTGAAAACACCAGTTTGTGCCACATCAGATTTATAACACAGATGAAACCGGACTGTATTGGAAAAGCCTTCCAAGCAAGATTCTTGCACCTTCATTGGAAAAGATGGCTCCTGGACACAAGTCTAGTAAAGAACAGATAACGGATGTGTTGTGCAAGTGCAAGTGGAGAACACAAAATGAAGTTGTTGTGTATAGAGAAGGCAAAACATCCACGGTCTTTCAAAGGTATGGAAATTAAACATTTGCCTGTTGATTACTACCACAGTAAATCAGCATGGATAATGTGTTACATTTTTACTTCCTGGTTTCATTCCAAGTTTGTGCCTGAGGTTAGTGCTTATTTGAAATCTACAGGATTGCTGGTAAAAGCTGTTTTTTTTATTGACAATCCCCCTCCCATCCCAATGAGATAGAATTGAAATCACGTTATGGAAACAGTTTTGTTTTTTTTTCCTGCCGCCTAACATTACATCACTTCACCAGCCAACAGATCAGGGCATGATTGAAACAATGAAGCGTTATTAAAGGAGGGAACTTTAAGTCTATTGCTTGCAGAAGATGCGTCAGTGATAGATTTCTTGAAGAAATTGTTTAATTTAAAGGAGGCTATATATTTAGCAGCTAAGGTATGGAACATGATTTCAAATCAGAATAGTGTACGCTCTTGGAGGAAATTGTGCCTAAATGCTGAGGAATAGGTAAGCAGAAATCCTGCATCTGATGATGGTGGAGGAAATGATGATGCTCAAAAATGTTTGGATCCCTTTTCAAAAGGATTGAAAGCAATAATGAATTTGCTGATGTGGATGAAGAAAAACTGCAACAGTGGCTCAGTGTTGACAGTGGATGACCAGGATACGAACTAAAAACTGATGATGAGGTCGTTGCCAGCTGCAGCAATGAATGCGAGAACTTGGAAAATAACTCTGATTCTGATAAGGAAGACAAGGAGAAAGTAGTTAATGGAAAACAGATGCATACCACTACAAGTAGCTATTCAATCAGCAGAAACTTAACTAGAATTTCTGGAACAGGAAGATGACACCCTATTTCTCTATATCCTTGCCATTAGAAAAATGAGAATGAATATAAAAACAAAATTAAGCAAATCTAAAGTTTAAAAAAATGAACTGATTTCTTCACAGCTCGGAGGTCATGAGAAAATGTACAGTGTAAATAAGGTTTTGTTGTGTACATAGTCCAGTGAGTCAGCTGGAGAATTTAATGGCGTGCCAGCATGTTGCCATGGTAGCTCAGTGGTTAGAGCAACCGGACGGAGACTGGGAGATCCGTGGTTCAAATCCCGGCTATGGCATTGAATTTTTTAGTCATCTGATTCTACCTTTCCATTATTAAAATATGTTTACAATAAAAATAAGCATTTGCTATGACTGTTACATACAATTTAAATAATTATTACGTACATATTGTTTCAAGGTGGGCTGTTATTGAATTTACTTTTATAAAGATACAATTGAAATTATTCAGGTATTAAAATACTCTCTCATTGTTAATATTACAATTTGTATAGGTTAAGTAGGGGCACATTTCTAAGGGTTATGCCATTAGTTCAGTTCATATTGGAATAGGTTAAGAACATATCTGTATGTTTAAAAAAGGTTGATTTGCTGTTAATATAGTTCTTGGAGGTAGTGTAAAATAGGATAGCTGTATGTGTTGTGTAGTTTGAAAATAAGTTAGAACATTTCAGAGTATTAGGTTATGTGGGATTTCACTCTGAATATAATTTAGGTTAATGGAAAAATAGATTTTGTATATAACATACGAACGCATTGGAGTGGAGAATGCTGGAGTCTCTCTTGATTCTAAACTAACACCAACACGTGTTGTATTAGTGTTGCTGTTAAAACATTCAAAACTGATTATAGCAGGAATGAAATGATTTACCTGATGTACATTAGTATTGTACTTATTTTATTTCTGCCAGGTGCTCGATGACATGGAGGTATTAGCCATAAAGCTTACTCCACTGCATTGAAATTTGTGATGATTGCATTTAAGAAACAATTTCAACAAATGTGTTGAGTTAAGAAAAGACTATAACTCAAGAAAAAAGTTGTAATGCTGCTACAGATTACCAGTGTGATAGAAAATTTAGAGCCATAGTACAACTTTCGTTAACCTGAATCATTTCTCAACTTCTTCGTCCCTCTCCTCAAATTTATTTTTCTGATATCTTTTCCTATTATATAAATAATGTCTGAGCATTCACCTCAGCATCACTACAAAAGGAAACCCCCACAAACAAACAAACAACAAATGGAAAACCTAACTTAAGTAGGATTTCGCCATTAATACACTCTTTTAGATTAGTGTGGAAATCCCTTCAGTGGATTTTTTTTTTCGACTTCCTATAGGTTAGTAGGAAAATAGGACATTTTGGAATATGAGTTAAGTTTCGCTGTTATTTTGTAAAGGTTACTTGCAAAATAGGTTAGACGCACAAATATTGGGTTAATATCAGTTACATTGTATATTTAAGTAAATATTGCTCTCATTCACGTTAAAAAAAAGATATGCAAACTATGTAAGAATAATGCTTGGAGGTATTATGCTGCAGAAATGTAACAGACTTAAAGAAACCAGTGCAACTTTCAACACTCTAATAACTTTTGTGAAATTCACCCTTGTCCCAAACCTGGAAATTATTCTTTTGGAATTCTAATTAATTTCACTTTCCTCTTGTTATATAAATATTGCTGTAATACTTTGCCTTAAAATTGCTATTGACTACCATTGAGGCTGAGGGCATGCCATTTTAGTATGGTTACATCTAATTTAGTACCCTAATTGCTACCCAAGGTGGTGGTTAGCTAATCGCTAAAAATAACTACTAGTTAGCTGTTAACCGAAGGTTATAATATGAAAACTTGCCCAACTCCCAGTTAATATCTAACTGGAACCTTAACTGGTGATGGTAATGCAGACCCTTAATCAGTTTTTTCCATAACTTCCACTCATACTAGCACAGCCTGAATAAAATCATATATGTTGTACTGCAACTTGAAATGTCAAAACATTAGGGCAACTAGTGGCATTGGGTAAGTAATATTAGAAATAATAGTGGACCATGCTCTGAAGTGAAATGACTGGGTCTTCTCCATATATGTAGGTCTGGCTCTGAACTTACCCCGAAAATGTTTAGTACAGGGAGATCCCATTGCATGACGGATTAGGTCACCTCATGTCACTCGGCTGGGGTTCTTCCTATGTGGCTATTAAAGAAAATGGTTTACATACAATTACAAGAGGCCAAATCATCTTTGACTGCTGATCAATGAAGCTTGCAGACATGTTAACAGCATACAAGAACATCTCTTAAGCAAAGTGCTCAATTTTACTTTAATGAAAAAATGTGTAATTTCAAGCTCTTTGCTTCAGTGCCTTTTAAGAAACTGGATTTCTATCATTTACCTATTGTACCTAAGGCTTTAAATGCAGAGTTTAGGTTATCACAATTACAATTAGTATTAACCTCTTAAGTTCACTTGCAGAAGAATTTCAATGCAGTGCCTAAATAAAACTATACAGCCTCAGCTACATTATAGTGCTAATCTTTTGGCTTATTGGGGGGGGGGGATGAAACAACTAGACCAATAGGTGCAAATCCCCCCTCCCCAAATAAGTTCTACATTTGAACTTCGGACCCACTTAATTAGTCTCAAACCGACCATAAGTTTACTTGATTAAAAGCAACCTTTCTGAATCTCAAAACATTTCCATATTGCCCTGTTTTCAGGCCTACAGTTTCTGTACATCTAAGCAACATTTAATAATTAATACTGGTTTATGCACAAGAAAAAGGATGTAGATATCACACCTACAGAAGAAACTATTATTTGGAAAAGCGGCTATGTTTTCACCTAATAAGAATATAATTGTAGTTTTCATAGATATGAGTACTTAAGGGTGACTGCTTCACTTGGCATGTTCCTGGTTGGAAATAAATAACAAGCTCTAAGGGTGCCTTTCATGACAAATGTGCATCACAAGGAGTTTTGTAAGAGGTTTACTTGTATTTACAATTATCAGTCTGCATAAGGTAGATTCAGTAATTCTTTATGCATTTGTGATGCAGCTGATATTATGTAGCATCACTTCTAGGATAGGTACCGACAGTGTAGGGCTTTATCTTTAGATGCAAGAGTTAAAAATTGCACTGTAGGTTTAGTGGTGCGCACATTGATTTCTGTGTTTTGTGTTTGAAAATAATGGCTACACCACACACTTGTGAATTCAGCCTCTTGGTAATCTGGCCATCAAATAAATCAAAATACCATTTTTTTTAAACTTATGAGCTAAAAGTGAAGACATGATTTATGTTATGTGAGAATAAATATTTTAAAATGCTTTAAGCATCTCAGGTTACCAAATACAGTATCCTAATGATTTATTTTTGCACAGTTCATACATGTTGTAGCAAATGAGAACACAGTTACCGCAAAAACACCTTTATTTATCACAAGGCACTCAACATAACACAAACATTACATCTGAGTCACTTTGTCTCATACTCGAATACTACACAACTGATCCATCAAATCAAATCACAATTGAACTGCTAAACTCACAGCTGGCTACTGAGTTAGAATTTACAATTAAACTGCACTGTGCACTTGCACTGTCATTTCTAACAGAACTTGTCACTCGACTCAATTCAGCACTGACTCGTCCTGCCGACAGCGGTCCCTTATATACGCCTCGCATACATGCCAGAACTTTCGAGAACAGCATTCTACTAGAACACTCCGAAACGAAGGCTCCGGAACAAGTAAGCGACAT
Source organism: Deroplatys truncata (assembly GCA_030765065.1). Classification (NCBI taxonomy): domain Eukaryota; kingdom Metazoa; phylum Arthropoda; class Insecta; order Mantodea; family Mantidae; genus Deroplatys; species Deroplatys truncata. The sequence continues at coordinate 380,099,486 of CM060990.1, forward strand.
ATAAAGAGGTTTTTATTCCACGGCGCCGCCTGTTCTATCGTTTCCGCGCTCGCTATTGTTTCCACGGCCCGTCGCAGGTCCCGCCCAGGTACGGGGCCGGGAGCCACTACCGGTTGGCCACAGGTAGCGCCACGTGCGCGGTCATATTGCTGCCTCCTCAGGATTGGTCGTCCTGATCAGCACTGTCGTAGCGGGCTAGACGGTCTAGGTGTACCACCAGCATCTTCCCTCGGGGCAGCCTCTGGATGCGGTAGACTACATTATTAATCCTCTTCAACACGCGGTACGGTCCTTGCCATGGTTGTTTAAACTTGGGGCAATGCCCTTTGGTCCCGGTATGGCAATACAGCCACACCAAATCACCTTGCTGGAAACCTTGGCTGTTAGCCTGGCGGTCGTAACGGGTCTTCATTCGATCGCTTGATTCCCGGATGTTTTTTATTTATTTTTTCATGGACGCTCATTAACTGCTGTGGTCCTTAGCGTCCCATTCTATATTGGTCGTGAAAGACCGGAAATTTTGTTCAGAGGCCTCTTTATCAGGCTTGAGGTTCTTTTACGTGTTGTAAATCTACGACACGGACCACCGGCTTTACTTACGTTCCGAAGGAGGCCATGCTAAGGATTTTACGCCCGAAAAACTCCTCGTCCTCCGCTGGGTTTGAACCCGCGATCTCGGGAACTAGAGGCTAGCATGGTAACCACTACACCGCGGAGGACGACGATTCCTGGATGTGTTGATGCTCCTTGTGCACATCGCGCTGACGGTCCACGGGGTTCTTTGTCCGTTGGCTTCCCAAATGCATCCTTACAGCTAGCTCGCGTCTCCCGGGCACGATCGCATCCTCCATCATGGTCGCCCTGCAGATCTCAGATTGTCCGTTAGAGCTCCGGAGCGTCACCTCATCTTGCCAGAGTCGCAGGATCCTCTTGCCGACGTACACCGTTGCGTCTTAGCTCCTGAGGGCATCCACTCCCAGTATCTTATCTTAAGCCACACCCACGACGAGCACCCACAGTGTTATTACGCTCCGCTCCAGGGTCTCCTCCACAAGCAAGGTGTCACCCGATGGCGTCACTATCTGGTAGGCTGATCCAGTTTCCTTGATGGTAAGCTTTCCGCCATGTCGGGTCTGATTACGATCATGGCTGCACCTGCGTCCACTGGTATCTGGCGCAGTTTTCATTGGATCCAGCCATCTGCGACCACGCTGTCAACCATTCTTTGGTCCAGGGCAGCACACGTCACTCGAGGAAGTGGCGATGGCGGCTCCGACGTGCCCCTCGCCACACCGGTCCTTGTTCGTTCCCCGCCTGCTCGTCGGCTTGGTCGTGAACAGCCCTTCACTAGGTGTCCTGGCTGGCCAGAATCCCTTACGCACATCACTTGACGATCTTCTTCGACATCCATGGGTTAATTCTCTATCCTCATCATATCGAATACACCTGATCTCCAAGGTGGGTGTAGATGTTACCTCGGCCGCTAGCTGCTGCTTCCTGGGGCCCGCACTATCCCATTCATCTGCAGGCACTGCCTGCTGTTCAGCTTGGTGTGGACAGCCCTTCAGTGGTTGTCCTGGCTGACCACATCCCCAACACACACTGCTTGAAGATGTTTGTTGATGTACTTGGGTTGATCCTTGTCCCCAGTGTACTGAATGCTCCCGGTCTTCGAGGTACGTGCAGCTGTTAACCTGGCCTCCTCCATCCTCAACATGGCCATTAGTGCCTGGTGGATGGTCTTGTAATTGCTGAGCATCAGACCCACTCGTATCTCAGCGTCATGCACCCCATCAACAATGCAGCAGGCAGTTTCCTGGGATACAGAACAAGTAAGTGGCACATAAAGAGTCTCTTATTCCACGCTGCCTGTTCTATTGTTTCTGCACTCGCTATAGTTTTCCAACGGCCATCGCAGGCTCTGCCCAGGTATCAGTCTGAGAGGCACTACCAGCTGATTGCAGGTACATGTGCCAGATGTCACAATATGTACTGTAGTTTAATTCAAAGGCAGCATTGTGATTCCACATCAACAATGAATTAAATAAGTTTTTTTCTTTAAATTGCGAAGACGTTGGCCCCACATCAATATGTTAAATAAGTTTTCAGTTTGTAGTTGAGGTTTAGAAGAGTGGAAAAGTGGTCATGAATTAGTAAGTTCAGTCATGGAGTCAAAAAGAAAGCATCTAACACTGGATCTGTTTAAGAAATTGGATATCTTACACAAGCTAAAATAAGGTTCTTTTCAGAAAGCCATTGCTGCTGAATACAACATAAAGACATGCTACTATTTATGATATTAAAATCAAAGAAAATCAGATTCCACAATAAACAAGCCAAATATAGCCCAAGGCTGAAGCGCATCCAGAGGAATGACAGAAATCTGTATCATATAAGACAAGACACAAGACAAGGCAACGGATAGTGACTTGTGAAAATGATGCAAAGGATTGAAAACAAGGAACTTAATGCAGCCACTTACAGGTGGTTCATTCAGTAGTGGAGTAAAGGTCTACCTATCAGCATCCCATTAAAATGATCTTGATGGCATTGAAATGTTTGTTATCGAATTGAAAAAAAAAAAAAGATATAGCAACATGCGGTAGCTAACAGTTATGATTCAGTTAATGGAAAATATGCAGAAGTTGTTTTTTTTTAAGTCCTGCTGCTGCTGTGTACAATGCTGATGATAGAGGCCCTTTTACTTTCTCTACCATGTACATAGTAGGTTGACAAGGTATTGCAGTACATCCAAAAATTTCATATCAGGATTTCACCAGAAGTAAATGTTTTGGGACAGCTTGAATATGGAAAAAAAAATGCATGTTGAGAGAGAGAGGGAGAGGGAGAGAGACTCTTCATAATGAAATGGCAGATAAACACCACACTTGGTATTGAAGATCAGTACCTTCCAAAGAAGCGACATGAAGATTTTCAAGAATACCCCCGCACCCCAAACTAACCTTTACATGGAACATTTTTTTTTTTGATTAAAATACCATACATTGAAGATATTTACATGGAAGTAAAATGTAGATCTTGAATTTTCTGAGAATAGCTTGTGAAGTCCTCTTGATTTGGAAGGAAATTCATATAAACTTGCATAACTGGTTAATGTTAAGCAATAGACGAAAACGTACTGCACAAAAAATGTAGATCTATTTAAAACAATTTATTTCAAATAACTTTTTTGTGGCATTGGCCATTTCAGAGATATGCGCTCCCGGTGTCCCGAGCCACCGGTCCTCCGGGATTTTGGGGGTTGGGATAGGGTTAACTACCGTGCCCGTAAAAAAGCTGTGTTACCACTCCTTTGGAGGACAGCCGGGGCGGCGCGGGGTCTCAGGCCGACCTCTTTCGGAACCGCCATGAGGTTCGACCTGGCATGGAGATCGATGAGTCCAGTGACGTCTCTGTGTGCATGGTATTCACTGGAGCTATGGACACTACCAAAGATTTTCGTCTTGTAACCTCTAAAAAGAGATGTATGATGGAACTTGTCTCGGAAAGAAATATTTCTACGCCAGGAAAATTTGACACTCCCCGTTTTTTAATTATGCACTCCGCTACGCCAGACACAACACCGCTTAGCTCTTTAAACCCCTTCTTGGTTCAGACCACCTTAGACAAAATCGCTGGCCCAGTTCAGAACTGTAACCGGCAACTCCATGTGTCTTTGTTGATATTGACTAAGGATGATTCACAGTCTCTTCGTTTACTCCAGGTACATCAGTTTGGAACCCAAGACGTTACTGTTGAGCCACATGCTTCCTTGAATGTCTGCCAAGGTGTTGTGACTTCCTTCACCTTAGATGGTCTCTCTGAAGACGAAGTTGTCGCCTACCTTTCCAGCCAAGGTATGAGTGCAGCTAAACGGCTCCTGCGGCGGGAAGGTGCAGAACGGGTCTCTACCAGAACGGTCTTTTTGATCTTTGCCTTAAAGCAGCTTCCTCCCACACTTAAGGCTGGCTATGAGATACTGCATGTTCGTCAATATGTTCCCAACCCTCTACATTGTTTCTCCTGTCAAGAATTCGGACATATGGCATTATCCTGTAAGCGGCAGCTTTTATTTCCTCGGTGTGGAACACATCGATACGATGGCTCTTCTTGCACCTCCATTTCCAAATGTGCGAATTGTGAGGGTGCCCATCCTGCATACACTTGCAGCTGCCCTGTGTATAAAGAAGAATACGCCATTCAAGAACTGAGAGTTAAGGAAAAACTAGGCTATCGAGAGGCGAAGGAGAAACTTCGCTTGCTCTTTCCCACGAAGTTAGCTCGCGGATCCTTCCTCCAGGTTTTTCAGTCTGCAGCTGCTGCTGCTACTACTACTACTGCTGCTGCTGCTGCTGCTGCTGCTGCTGCTGCTGCTGCTGTGTCTTCGAAGTTGAACTGTGCTTGCATTTGTACCTGTACTCCGCGAGTTAGCTATAATGGCAGTTCTTCTATCCCTATCCTCCTTCCTTTTCAGTCCTCCCCCCTTTCCACTCCTTTGAAATCTTCCAAGCCTCCCCGTCGGCGTTTACTTATACTCCAGCTCATCAGCGTCAGGAACCTTCTACAATTCGACCGACAATTCGCTTTAGTTCCGTACCCTTGGATAATCCTGCAGACCTATCAATGGATACCGACCTGAAGGACGCTGCTCCTGGCTTCCTCGAGAGAATTACCTGTTCACCACATTTACTATGGCGGGAAACCCCGCAATGTGTTAGGGGTGCTCCTTCTGCCGCAGTTTTACGGTGCTCCACCTCCGGTACTCCGTCATCGACGTCCAGCAATTTTGGAAATTTAGACACCTTGGATGTTTCTCATCCACCAGTGCTCCTCGCTGTGTCTGGCAGTATTGAGGGCATCCGTTCCCCATCTACTAGTGGTATGGATAGGGACATTTCTTCCACACCTCCTGTTGTGCCGCCTCCTTTTTCCAAGGAGTCGTGCGCAGCTGCTTCTGTGGATCTCTCCCAGGCCACCGCCGACATTTCTGTAGCAAATGTTTTACCTGCGGTGACCAGTGTTAAATTACCGTCTCAGAAGAAGTCCAAAGCTGCTGTGAAGTCCACCACTGCTGCCAGCGCTACGGATAAATCTTTCAAGCAGAAGTCTTCTAAACCATCTTTGTCGCCAAACTCCAGAAAAAGAACTCGACATCTAAGGTTCACGAATGCAAAAACAAACATGTATCGAAAGCGTTTGGAACTGTTTGGACAGACTCTTGGCTTTTAAGGGGTTTTACCCTTTTTCCCGTTTGTTACTAGTTTACTTTTTCCCTTTATTTTTATGACCTTTTTGCAGTGGAATATGCGTGGTTACCGTTCCCATAAGGAGGAGCTGAACCTTGTGCTTTCTAACCTTGTGCTGAACCTTTGTGTTTGTGCCTTCAGGAGACTAAACTCCGCCCTGCGGATCACATGCACTTTCTTCACTATATGGCTTTTCGTAACGGTCACCCTGTCCCTGATGGTGGTCATGCCCATGGGAGGACATGTATCTTGGTGCGTCGGGACCTTTACTGCACTCCGGTCCAGCTAGTTACTGATTTACAAGCGGTAGCTCTGCGTATTACCTTACCATCTCTTTCTTTCACGCTTTGCTCTTTGTACCTCCCACCTAACTCTTCTGGGGCTGCGGAGGGCTTTGTAGATTTGCTTCCCAGCTCCCCCAACCGTTTCTTATCTTAGGTGATTTCAATGCCCATCATGCTTTATGGGGCTCACTCCAATTCATGAGTGTCCTAGGGGTACCCAGATTGCTGCAATTGCAGATCTCCATGATTTAGTTACGCTAAAACAAATTCCCGCGTTTGTTTGTGATTCTTCTGGCTCTGTTTCTTGTCTTGATCTTTCCTTCTGTTCGCCACAGCTCGCTACCTCTGCGCTGATCTGTGGTTTCTGATATTTACAGCAGTGACCACTACCCCGTTTTGCTTCATATGATTGTTCGCGGAGTTAACCCTACTTGCCCACCAAAGTGGGTGTTTAGTAGGGCACACTGGCCCCTTTATTCTGAACTTGTGGCCCTAGATAACACTGCCTCCTTTCCTCATATTGATGCACGAGTCCAATATCTTCGGGACATGATACTAGACGGTGCTGAGCTTTCCATTCCTCGAATGTCGTTTACTGGACGACGTACTCTGGTACCCTGGTGGTCGGAGGAATGTAGCGCAGCTCTCTTGAGCTCGCCGCAAGGCCTTGAAAATGTTTGAGCGTCATCCGACACTAGAGAATATGATTACTTTTAAAAAGCTGCGTGCTCAGGCTCGGAAAATAATTCGGCAGTGTAAGAAGTCTTCTTGGGAACATTTTGTCTCCACTTTGTCACGCTGCACTTCCTCCTCCAGGGTGTGGGATAAAATCCGATGACTTGGTGGTAAACCTTCTTCATTTATCCCTGGACTATCTGTGGCTGGCAACATTGTGACTGATCCCCATCATATCGCCAATTCCCTAGGTGGAGTCTTTGCTTCAGTCTCTAGTTCTTCCCACTATGATCCCCAATTCTTGGTTGCCAAAGCTCGGTTAGAGTCCTCTGGTTTTGATTTCACCTATCAGAATCGTGAAGATTATAATCTGCTCTTTTCATTAGCTGAATTGGAGTTAGCCTTGTCGGTCACTCCTGATACTGCCCTTGGCCCGGAAGGTATTCTTTCACTAATGCTTAAACACTTGCTTCGAAGTAGTCGGCCTTTTCTTTTAGATACCTTTAACCATATTTGGCTACATGGTGCTTTCCCCTCTCAGTGGCGTGATTCCATTATCGTTCCTATTCTTAAGGCTGGAAAAGACCCACGGTAGCCAACTAGCTACTGACTCATTTCTCTAGCAAGCTGTGTTTGTAAAGTAATGGAGCGGATGGTCGCTAAGCGATTGATGTGGTGTCTTGAAACGTATTCTCTTCTCACTCCTGTACAATACGGTTTTCGTAAACGGCGGTCTACTGTTGACCATTTGATTTCTTTGGTGACTCACATTTATAATTCTTTTCTGCGCAGACAGCAGGCGGTCATCTTTTTTGATCTAGAAAAGGCCTATGATACCGCCTGGCGTATGGGTATCATCCGCCAGCTCTTCCATTGGAATTTCCGGGGTCATCTTCCTGTCTTTTTGCAGCAGTTTATGGATGCCCATACTTCTCGAGTACGGGTGGGATCTTCTTTCTCCCTGGTTTTTAGACAGGAGAACGGTGTGCTGCAGGGCTCGGTGTTGAGTTCTTTTATTTGCTATAGCCATTAATCCCATAGTGTCGAACGTTCCAACGGGCATCACGCCGTTTCTCTTTGTAGATGATTTTGCAATTTGTTGTAGCTCTGGGCGTACACGCTTTATCCAACGGCGCCTTCTGTGCTTTCGTGATATCTTGCACACTTGAAGTTTGGAGAACGGGTTTAAATTTTCAGCGGAGAAAACCCACTGTCTAAATTTTTGTCATCGTAAAGAGTTTCCTGCCCCCCTATCTCTCTCTGGTGGAGTGGAGCTGCCATTTGTTGAGGAGCTAAACTTCTCGGCCTCATTTTTGACTGCAAACTTTGCTGGGGACCTCATATTTTATATATTCGTGGGCGTTGTGCTCGTTCCCTGCAATTACTTTGTGTCCTTAATGGCACTTCTTGGGGTGCCGATCGGGTCCTCTTGCTGCATCTCTATCGGGCTTTGATACGTTCGAAACTTGACTATGGGTATGGTCTATTCTTCTGCTCGGCCATCTATTCTGCGCCGATTGGATCTTGTCCATCATCAAGGCCTTAGACTAGCCCTGGGAGCTTTTCATACTAGTCCCACCTGTAGTTTGTATGCGGAATCTGGTGAACCATTCCTTTGGATACTTCGGGGTATTCTTCTTTGTAATTATGCCTCTGCTTTGCGTGCACTGCCTTCTCACCCGCCTATTCTACATTCTTTGGTGCCGCTCTGGATTATCATTATCGTAATACTCCCATCTGTACTGCTTCCCGCAGGGTGTAGGTTCGGAACTTACTGTCAAAGTTGGATGTAGTCTTTCCTTTGCTTTTCCGTAGGGGATTACATCGTTTTCCTCCATGGATATGCTACACCCCTCTGTGTCGTCTTGATCTGGCTCAGTTGCCCAAGGACACTACTGCTGCTCCTATATATGCAGCCCATTTCGCGGCTATGAAACACGACTTTCCTGGATACCATTTTCTGTATACTGATGGTTCTCGAATGGATCAAGGGCTAGGCTGTGCTGTGGTTGTTGATTCACATGTTGTACACAAGACTGTTTCCCCATTAGCACTTCTGTTTATACTGCCGAACTGTATGCTATATTTAAAGCCACATTTTTCATCCGCTCCTTTTCCATGTGCTTTAGTGTCATTTGTTCCGATTTCCTCAGTGCTATACTTAGTTTACGGGATCTCTATAGCCAACACCCACTTGTTTAGAAAATCCACGAACAGTTGCACTCTCTCACTCTTAATGGCTTTCGGGTGGTCTTTGGGTTCCTGGACATCGTGGCATTGTAGGAAATGAACTGGCAGATCAAGCTGCAAAGGCTGCGATTCTACACCCTGATGAATGGGTTCTCTGCTGCCTCTGTACGGATTTGAAGGGTTTTTGCGCCGACAGATCCTATCTCAATGGCATGCAGAGTGGCTTACGTCTACCGCCAAACTCCGAGAGGTCAAGGCTACAACGCTTCCTTGGCATTATTCTTCTCATCTTTAGACGTTGCGAGGAGACTGCTTGTTTGGCTTCGTATTGGCCACTGTTATTTTAGTCACGGCTACCTTCTTAGGGGTGAAGCCCCGCCTCACTGTTTCCACTGCAATGTGCCCTTCACAGTGAACCATTTCCTTACCCAGCATTGTTTCTATTCAGCCCTTCGAATGATTTGGATTCTCTCCTAGTTTAATTAAGGTTTTAGGGAATGACTCTGCCTATATCGCCAAGCTTTTTCCCTACATTAAATTCAGTGGTTTCCTACATAAAATTTAATCGTAGTTTCTGGTGTGTTACCGCCTTTCCAACTGTGTCAGTACAAACTCAAGTTCTTTTATTTGCTGAGAATTAGTTCTGGTACCTTTTAATTTATGAGCTGTTTTGTGTCTTAACTTTTGTATCTTTGTTTTGTTTTTTTTTTTCTGCTTCTGTAATCTGAGTTACTTAACTTGTACTTGTTTTGTTTTTATTGTATTGATGTACTGACTTGAATAAATTTATAGCCAGAGGGTGGCGCTGATGACCACAGCAGTTTGCGCCACTCAACCTGCTATTACTACTACAAATTGTACAATGCTTAGTCATTCCTTCAAAGTCCTGTTGATTTTCTGTTTCTTACAATATCATGAAAAGAGCATGGAATTTTAAGTTCAATGTATGGCATCCAGCTCTAAAATATTTGACTATCACTATTCCCTTTGTATGTATAACAAAATGTGTAATGCAGTTATTTCCAGAAAGGTTTATCTTGATTAAAATCTAAAATAAACTTTCATAAGAATAATTTGTATACCCATTAATAAGCTAGGGTAGAGAAATGTAGCACATCAGATTTTTTTCAAAATGCTCCCTTCATAGACTCTTGTTGCTAAGAATGAAAAGGAAGCGCATGAATAAATACAACGAAAATGTGTTATATTAGTGGCTTGTTGTAGTGTAGATGGAAATAACAAACTGTCCCTCGTGAGCCAGTCCACATCAAATAGAATGATTCTTACAACAATTGACTGTGGTGTGTTTGACTTTTTAAACTCCTCTATAAACTTTCTTATGACAAAGAATATATGTGTGTGTTTTGAAATATCATTTAACAGTAGTATTAGGCCTGATACTAGGTAACAAATTTTCAGAAATAGTACCCTTTTCAATATGTTTAATTATGGATAGTACCAGTCCTGTTTATGTCAAAGACTTTGTAAATATTTCACTTGAAAGCTCAGAGAATGTGCTTTCTTTCTATATTGTATAAATCATTTTAAATGAAACATACCTAGTTTAAAAAAGTCTTATAATTTTAGAAGTTAAATTTAAGTATAATATCAACAATTTAAAAAACTGAAAAGAAATCACTCTTCTTGCTCCATATTTTTTGTATCAACATGCCAAATATTATGAGCATATTATTTCTGGCTCATTTGGAATTAAATTATATACCTAGTCATTTGGTGCAGTGAGCATCTGGAGAACCATGCTGTCAAGTCAAGCCTGGATCCACTGTGGCTGACATTGAATGATAGGAACAGTACACAAAGCATTCAAGTTTATTTCGAGGCACAGTGCTCTCAGAAAACAATCTTTAGGCCTAAATCACACCTGCACAGTTTGTTTAAATGGAAACCGTTTTTTCTTCACTTTTAAATGAATAGTTTAACTACAGCTCCAGCTATTGATAATGTTACAAAACTATGTAGCTTTAACGTGCCTGTTATTGGTTCTCGGTTTTCATATCTTGCCTTCAAAATATCACTCTCTTGTTTGTGCTGAGTAACAGTAAAAAAATTAAATGTAATGTTTGTAATATGATTCTGCACCCAAGTTCGTTGAAGAATCTCAAGCCTGATAAAGAGGCCTCTGAGCAAAATTTCTGGTCTTTCATGTCCAATTAGGATGGGACGCTAAGGACCACAACGGTTAAAGAGCGTCCATGAATAAAACTTAAGTTTTTTTATTATTATTATTATTATCATTATCATCATCATCCTCATCATATGCACCCAAGTAAATAGTTTATGAGGTGTTGTGATGGGATCTTGTCCTGGCTGGAGACTGGCTTTCATTGCTAAATGTTCTGCAGTGCCCCCAATTCCATCTCAAGGTCCCTTGCCATGTGAAATAGCGAAGAAATGCCATCAGTCACTATCTCCAAAATATTCCTTGTGAAAACATGTGTTTACATTGTTTTTTTTCTGTTCTTGTACTGAGTGCTAGCACCATTGGAAAAGTAAATTATTTTTTCCAGATTTGTTACATCCTTCTTTAGGGTGTTTGTTAATTGGCATTGGAAGAAATAAACAACATTTGTATCATGTTTTAAACTTTCTGATATGGCAATAAAATTTGTATGTTTTAAGCTATTGCTTTCTTTAAAGTAAATTACAAATGAATGGATTGTTGTCTGGTTATCCCCTGAACAGAATCTTGTATGACAAAGATATAGTCTTCCAAAAAATCATGAATTACAATATATTCTTTAGTTTCAAATTTTCTTTCTGTTCAGACAAAAATGCAGGTTGTTGTTGAGCAATGAAGGTATGAGTTAAAAGGTCTGACAGCTTTTCCAGAAAGTCTTCAACAGGTGCTTGTATTAGTTCTTAATATGTATGATATATGGTTATTCACAGTTTATGAGTCACATGCTCTATACTTTTTCTTAGAAAATATCCCCGATATTATTGACCAAATTATCATTCCCTGGACAGTTAACACATTTTCTTAAATAGGAATCTGGTGATGGGTGGATTACAAATTATTATAGAGACAGTCCTTATAATTACAGAGAACAATGCCTGAATCTGCAGTAAGATGGGAAATGTTTTGATTCCATCAAGCATCAGTTTCACATTCTCATGATGAGACAAACACAAACAGAAGGGTATTTTGGGAGCCTGGAAGTATAAACTTTGTTTGCTTAAGTTTTCCTTAATGTGGTTGTAAGCCCAGCTTTTGAAAATAGTAAAAATCTGAATTTAAAAGTTCCTATCATCTGTATTATGAAATTTATCAGCTTCTGAATTGTTTTTGTTTTTCTTCTAGGACCAATTCATCTTAAATATGAAATACCTTCTCCTTAAGTTTTCCTGTAATTTTTTCTAATTTCTGGGATGGATTTTCGTCCCCCCTTTCTATCTATCTATCTATCTGTCTGTCTGTCTGTCTATGTCTATGTCTATGCCCATGCCCATGCCCATGCCCATGCCCATGCCCATGCCTGCCTTTTCATTTTCATTTTCTTGACCTGCCGGGATATAGGTACTGGTCCAGCAATACTAGGTTCATAAATGTCACTCTTGTTTTCACTTGTATCTGGAATATGAAAAATTCTTATACAGCATGAGGCATACAATCTTAGTTGTGGGAACAGTTCTACATTCTCTATTTTCAGTTTTAAAAGCATTTTATGTTATTGTTCACAAATTCTTTTTTCTCTTGAACACGTGTTTGATAATTTTGAGTAGATTAAAGCAATAGTCATAACATTTTGTAGTGGTACTGGTACTACTCGTATTAAATATTTAACAAATATTCATAACTAAATTTAACAGATTAAACTCACAAATAACACAGTGGTTGCTCTGCACAAATTAAATATTCTGGACTGGTCCTCTGTGGAGGGAAATGTTTAAAATTAGGTTAAATTGAGTTGTATTTATGGATGGTCTTTAATTACTATGGTTCATAGCGTCCCATTGTATATTGGGTGTGAAAGACCAGAAACTTTGCTCAGAGGCCTCTTTATCAGGCTTAAAGTTCTTTTACATGCCATAAATCTATGACACAGGACCACCGGCTTTACTTCCTTTCAGAAGGAAGACATGCTAAGGATATTTATGCCCCAAAAAAAATCCATCGCCCTCCGCCGGGTTTGAACCTGTGACCTCGAGAACCAAACGCTAGCATGGTACCACTAGACCATGGAGGAAAATTAGAAAATGTCTAATGTGGTCTACCATGATAAGGGTTTGTTTGTAGTTTAAATCTGCCCTCCCCTCTGCACTCACACTCCAGGCGGAAGCCGCTGCGCTATTTTATGATGAGGGTTCCAGCTGAGAAAATATTTACTTATAAATATTTTTGAACAAATGTCTTTCTGAAGCTTTGCACACATATGCACTACTAAATGGAGAATACGCATGTATTTAAATAATATTTTTAGGTTGTCGATATATGAGGTATGCTTTTAAAGTAGGTACTGTTTTAATATTTTGCATGTGCGATCACTTCTCCATTCATTAGGAAGCCAGATGCAGCTGTGAGCAATCATCAGTTTAGTTTTCCTGTTGGAGCATTTCAAAATGTTCAAAACAATCGAACAACCTGCTGACTGTGAAGTCAGATTAGTGATTCATTTTTTGAATGCGAGATGTGTTATGCTAGCAAACATTCATCATCAATTGTTTGGTGAGGTTTATGGGGAAACAATAATAAGTGATGGAATGGTGAGGAAATGATTAAGAAATGTTGTGAAAATGTGCATGATGAGCTGCAGAGCAGCCAACCGTCTGTGATCACAGATGATTTGGTGCAAGCTGTCGAAGAAAACATTTGTGAGGACAGATGTTTCACCATATTGGTGTTACCTTAACATTTTACGCAAATTTTGAGGTCAGTCCTCTACAGTATTGTGACTGAATGCTTAGGATTTCAGAAATTATGCTCAAGATGGGTGCCCAAAAATCTTACTGATCACAAGAACAAGTGATCTGCTGCTGTATGACTTTTCTCACACAATATGCTGAGGAAGGCAATTATTTGCTAATGCACATTGTTACAGGAAATGAGACATGGGTGTCTCACATCACTCCTGAATCAAAGCAACAGTCCATGGAGTGGAGACACAGAACATCCCCAATGAAGAAGAAATTCAAATATGATATCCACTCGCAAGACCATGTGTGTGGTTCTCTGTGACAGACTGTTTTGTTGGTTGAATTCTTGCCCACGAATGCAACAGTCAACAAAGGCATCTATTGTGAGACACTATGAAAGCTATGTCATGCAATACAGAACAAAAGGTGTGGAATGCTTTTGCATCCAATCATTTTAGTTCATGACGATGCCTGGCCACACATAGCCAAACAAACTCAAGATCTCATTGCATCATTTGGTTGGGCACAATTCGACTACCCTCCCTACAGTCTGGATTTGACACCAACCGATTTTTATCTTTTTCTGTATCTGAAGAAATTCCTTGGTGAAAAACGTTTAAACAACAATGGTGATGTGAAACAAGAAGTGTAGATTGGCTTTCATCACAGGAGAAATCAATCCTTGATGAAGGCATATAAAAACTGGGTTCTTGTTATGACAGGTGCATGTTCTGTTATTCTAAAAAAGAAATTATCGGTACATACTTTAAAATCAAATTTTAAAGGTCCAGATTTATACGAATAAATAATCAAACTGTTGAATCAAATTCAATCTAGTATATGTTTAAAGTAGATTCCATAAGCTTTAAAACCAGTATGGAGTTTATACAGGGATTAGAATGGGAGATAAAAGTGATTATGCTTGGGGTTGCACCCAGTTTTTTAAAAGTTTTGACTTTGTCTGGTATTAAAATATTAAGTTAGAGGGGAAACAAAGGACCAAAAAAAGTGTCTCTATTTCAAAGCATCAAATGCATACAAAAAATGTGGAAGAGATTTGATGGCTTCATATTTCATGGATGTTCGACTTGACATAGAATGACTCTCATGGTGATTGGAAAAGTGCAATTCCCACAATGTTCTCGACATAATGAGATGATTCCACTATCAGTATACTGTTGTATTCAGAAGTAAGCTTGGATAGAAAATGAAATTTCCTTAAGAGCAATCCCACAATAAATTCCTTCCTGCTGTGTAAAAGAAACTCAAAAAATAAGCTTCCATTAAATTGAATTGAATTTTATTTGTACCTCTTACTTTATAAATAAATTACAATATTTTTTTCTTAGTTAACAGCTTAACCTATGTATGAGGGCAGTTCAAAACTAACCTCCATTGTCACAACGTGGGAAGCAGTAGTACCATCATTTTTACATCACAGTGCAGCGTAATTCAGTGAGTATCCAGCTGTGCTAGCGACATCATACTGCTATGTGCTCATTTGACATAACCTTCTGAAATGAGTGCTGTTCTAGAAAATCCTGCCAAATGGGTGGTGGTATAAGATTTCATTAAAAAACTTATTTTTTTTAAAAAAGAAAAGGACCTTTAAAAAACTTAAAAAAAAAAAAAAGTTCATGTGATTGAAGAGATAAAAATCACTTGGCGCAAAGTCTGGGCTGTAAGAGGGATGATTAAAACTGTCCCATTTAGAGTTATTCAGAAGTTCTTGAGCTATTCGAGCACTATGAGGTCCAGCATTTTCGTGCAAAACCACAACAGTTGATGTCAGCATAGAGCAACATTTGCTTTAAATGACTGCCTAAGTTTTTAAAGAAATCTAATAACACCTCACATTTGGCATGATTTTCTAGCATGGCACTCATTTTGTAAGATTATGGTGTATGAGCATGAAGTACACTACATGTCAATGTAAAAAATGGCAGAATTATCCCCACTACTACTTGTGCTACATGATAACAGAGGTTAGTTTCTGAATTGCCCTCGTACAAATAGTCTGGCTATCTATGCAGCATTTGGGCTATTTGTTTTGCCCATTTCCCTGATCTTATCATATCACTGTGTAGTCCTTTGACAATCTTGGCCTCCATATACTCATTTTTCTCTCTTTTCCGTATGCCATTCTTCCTTTCTTGCATCTCTTACTTTTGTAATCCATTTTTCTTTTGCTTTCTTTAAAATCTTGCTTATGTTTCTGTTCTTCCTTCTTTTCCTATCAGCATTTTATAACTACTATTTTTTTTTCTTCCATTTTGTCCCATTTTTTTCTCCATATCGTTATAATTAACACACCATTAGTTGGTGATTGACATTTCAACTAGAAGAGAAAACAGTGTTGCCACTTTTAGGCCACAATCCACATTGTGTCCATTGGCATAGGAGAAAAACAGCATATTTTAATATTTATGCCAGCATTTATTATAAATAAGCAATGATTGTATAGTGCAATATTATAAGCATGCCCCCCCACACACACACTCTCTCTCTCTCTCTCTCTCTCTCTCTCTCTCTCTATCTCTCTCTATCTCGCTCTCGCTCTCTCTCTCTCTCTCTCTCTCTCTTGCTCTCGCTCTCTGTTACATGCTGGGTAGATGGCCTAAAAGGTTCACATGAAAATTCAATTAATTTTGAGTACTCAGCACGTACATTGAGGGGACGTGTACTTACTTAGCTGCGGAGGATCGAAACATGGTGTGGAGGTTAAGAGGAAGGCGTGGGATTTTATTGTACAAAATCCATAACACAAATCTACTCACACATTCAGATTTATTTCCCAACCTTTTGGGGTTCCTACATTATTAAAAATGGAAGGTGGGGGGAGATGTCCACTGATCCAAAGCCCGGCTTTCACATGCGGTCCGTTTCTCATGGAATCCTAACTGAGACAGACGCTATCCCCCACTACTCGTGACTAGCAAAACTACCAGCCAAGAGTGACATAAACAACATGTGTCTGGTAATGACAATGTAGAACAATAATGTAACCCCCCAAATTATTAATACACCACTTCTCCCCCACTTACAAAAATGAGGCATCCCTGCCGAAGAGATAAAAAAAAAGAAAATGTAAAAATACAAGTGAAATTGATATATGAATTATTTGTAGACCATCAGAAACCACCCCCCCCTCCCCGTGCATAAAATCTCTTCTAAACACTGTAAGTCCGGTGCACAAGGAATGCAATATATCGAAGAATGGCGAAGAAGATTTCTCATTGTTTGTAGCAGATCGAAATATATATATCACATCTACCGAAGAAGTAATGCAGGTCCATGCAGAACTGAATAAATAATATGACATACCACTGTTTGTAGCACTGAGATTATAAGGCACCGACACGACGAAGCACAGAGAAACCTGCTGCGTAATCCCATGGTACCTGTTCTGTGTCAATGGGCCCTGTCAACACAGACGAAGAAGCAAGAAGTGTCCCCTGGAGTCGGGGTGCCAAACAACAATCAGGCACTGATGGTGTGTTACAAACTGCTATGCGGTGATGGTTGATCTGCTACTTCCATTCTTGTCATGAACTGTAGGTCTCCTCTTCTGTGGAGTGATGCACTGGCGTCTAACAGGATTATGTCTCGAACAATATTTAGGGAAGCATCAGGACTTACAAAATATGTAGAGAAAGAGAAATACATAAGTTACAGCAAAAGGCAGGGGACACACAAAAACAAATTAAACTTAAACTTAAAGCAAGGCCTTGCAAAAAAAATACATTGAGTGCACTGTTATTTGATTTAATTAAGTAAATACTGATCAGTATATTTAAAAAAAAATGCTACTAACCGAAACAGAATTAAATGCTAAAAATGTTGAACATTTTTGTTTTGAAAAATGAAATTAAGCTTCTTGTAACTTTACAATTGAAGCTTCACATAAAGAAGGAGGTAGTAATTGTATTATCCAGTAACAATCAACACAAATAAGAACCAAAGCAAATTTACAAATTTGTATCAGAAATGTCACCATAAAAAGATTGTCAGGTCACTCTACCAGCAAACTACAACATAGCTACAGGAATACAAAAAAAAAAAAAAAAAAAAAAAAACTACAGGGCCTACTATAGGTAGAGGAACCATCACCAAACAACTATACTAAGGACCTACTCCCAAACAATATCCTATGTGCAGTTAGTAAGCGACTAGCTTGAACTCTGTTTATATCCATTTGCTTTCGTGGTGGAAATGTCGACCAAACCCCAGTCAAAATGATTCTGTAAAATATATCCATAAAAACAAAAAACACAACAAATTGAAAGATCATCTTAAAATTTTGAGAGACATGTACCTACCTGAGTAATAAACTATAGAATTTTTATATCCCTACTGCTGCTGGACAGAAGGATGACACTTTAACCATTTCCATCATTCCGGAAGCTGCCAAACTTGCTGTGAACAGAGGGTACAATACAGCCAGCACAGTGGACATGAACCACATTGTCACTGTAACCAAGCTCATATATTCTATAAACATCAATCCTACATCACTGTGGACATATAGCAAGCACAGCGAGTACACCAAAATTTCATGAATTGACTTACTAATCACACAATAGCAATTTAGCAAGAGAGCAAAAAAACACATCTCTCTTTTATATCATAACAGTGAAATACCCTCACAAACTTGAAAAATCGCATTAAAGTATCATGGTAAATAGATGTCACACTTATTACCCAAAACAAAATGTAGTGTCACAACAAAGTACATGGAGGAAATAGTGTAAAAAAACGTTATATCTGCAGGAGAGAGCAATCAAAAGTTTAGACTCTTTATGGTCCTATGGGATCGTAGTAGGTAAAGATGCGAGACACATGCACTGGCTGGGTTTTGGTCCTGGGAGTGTAAGATTGTCTGGTACCCTTTTTTGGCATAGTGAAGCTATATATATTACAATACTAGCACAGAAATGCAAGCAGAAAAAAATGGTGAAAAGCTACAGATTTGGATGCTGAAAAATAATTCATTACTGGTTAAGATGGAGCACAATCACAATGCTAACTAATGCACATGAAATCTGTAATACAAGGCAATTGATAATGCAAGAGAGAACCCAACAATCCTGCAATAAGATCAGTTAATAGACATAAACAATGTAAAAGTATTATCAATGCTGTAAAAGAAGCACAGTGTACATGCATAAGAACAGCACAGTTCAAAAATGAATATCCATAAACAATCCAAAAATCAGCAGTAAAACATGTATATAATTCAACAGTTCACTCAGATAATAATTAATCACCCAATATTAAGCAGTATAGGCAAAAATGTTTGTCAGTAGTATTGACATAAACATATATGGCAGTGACAAATAATTATATTATCATATCATAATTGAATAAGAGCAGAGTAATTATACCATGAAACTGAATTACATTTGAAGCATAATGATATCATTATGAGGCAGAGAACAAACTTGAAAGATTGCTGTAGTCATATCAGGCATACAGAATCTAGGAACTACACAGAAAATACTGAGACACTGCACAGACATATTATCGTCATTTAAACCATCATATTAGATGTCGCGAAAGCTTAATGCTGCATTACCAAATGTAATGGTTAAAAAATGAAAAATAAAGCAGGCAAGACTGAAAGAAACCATGGCTGTAATGAGACACATAGCATTAAATATTAAACTCTCACTGGGTAGCGAGTATTGTCTTCAGACCTAACTGAAACCAGTAATTGAATTATTAGCAAAAATATCGAATAAAGATACACATGTTAGCACATGGAGAAAAATAAAAATACAGAAAACAAAGTGGCAGAATGGAATGAAGAAGGAAAAAAAAGAGAGGGCAGGAGGGGGAAATGGAAGATGGAGAGAGAGAGAGACAGAGAGGGGAGGGAAATAATGCAGAAATGCCAAAGGTTTACATGGGCATCAGATTAAAAAAAAAAAGGGGAAACCTACTAAAAGGTTAAACATTTTCAGGGCCGAAATGGTGAATAAAATAAAAAAAAAAGAAATAAAATTTTTGCTACACCAAAGAAAGAAAACCAACACGCCGACATCTGGGGAACAGTTTTGAATTTTGACGTAATGGTTATGTTACGAAGCCAAATACGCTGCAGAAGCTAGTATACAATCCCTCAAAATTTTAAATCACTGAAATCTTAAAAGAAGCTCACAACATACACCACTTTTATTCACATCTCACAAACTTACCTCAAAATGCAACACTTTGTTTCACACAATTAACAACTATTACTTCACATACGCACTCACACACCAAAAACACAGCGACCTTCACCAAAAATGTTGCATGCTGTGTGATGACCTAAAAGTTCACATGAAAATTAAGTTAATTTTGAGTACTCAGCACGTACATTGAGGGGATGTATACTTACCTGGCTGTGGAAGACTGAAACGTGGTGTGGATGTTAAGAGGAAGGTGTGGGTTTTTACTGTACGAAATCCATAACACAAATGTTCTCACACATTCCTAGATTTATTTCGCAACCGTTTGGTGTTCCTACATTATTAAAAATGGAAAGTGGGAGGAAATGTCCACTGATCCAAAGGCCGGCTTACATACGCAGTCTGTATCTCATGGAATCCTAATTGAGACAGACGTTATCCCCCACTACTTGGGGCTAGCAAAACCAGCCAATAGTGACGTAAACAACAATGTGTCTGGTAATGACAATGTAGAACAATAATGTAACCCCCCAAATTATTAATACACCACAATATATCAGATGACATTTTTCATTTGACGCACAGATCTTGAAGTCATTGATTTTGGTTTATTTTGACTTTTTCAACAAGTTCTCCTCCACAAACTGTTTAAGCTCACTAAGCAACTTCACAATGTTTTCTGGCACCTTGTCAGTTTTCTCCACGTTTTGCCTTAACTACTGTGTATGCTTCATTGCATCAGCCGAAAACACACTTTTGCTGAAGTTTGAACTATTTTCTCTTCATTGCCATCACTGCTGTCTTGAGGGGCTGCTATGTCAAAGACTCCACTATTTTCTTCTTGTAAGGTGATGTGTTCTCTCTGCCTTAGCATCCATAGAGACATACTCTTCAAAGGTTAACAAGAATGGTAGATCCAGATCCTTTGCAACTTCTTCCCACAACTCGCAAGAGACTTCAATATCATCTGGTACTGAAAATTTAGAATGCCAGCTTTTCCCCAACCATTCACAACTGTAGTTGCTTTCACATTCCACCAGGCTAATGCTATGATCTGGATACCCTGCAGAGTATTGACGTTGGTAGGCACCTCAAGTTTTATGTTGATAAGCACACATTGCACCGGACATTTATGAAAGTGCACTTTGACATTCTGGATGATTCCTTGGTCTAGCCGCTGTAAGATCGATGTGCAATTAGCAGGTAGGAATACATGCCTGATATTTTCTAACCTGCAGTCCACTTTATGTACAGAGCAGTTGTTCATGATGAGAATTTTGTTCTTATCTCTGCATATCTCTTTATCCACTTCAATGAGCCAGTCTGTGAACAAATTGTCACCCATGCTTTGCTATTGGCCATATATTTCACAGGCCAAGATGCAACACCTTTAAGGGTCGAATTCATGGTTGCCACTTATTTCAAGGAAGTCCTTAAGCAGCGATTTTCAGTACACAGACGTTACTCTTTCAGGCGAATAAGGAAATGCATATAAGGAAGCTTGACCTCCGCTTATATGCAATAAGGAGAGCCGACACCATCTGCATCAACTGCCTACAACGGAGGTTAACGATAATAGCAATTTCGTGGAGTATATGAAATTTCATAATTCATTAGTAAATGAATTTGCGTGATTTGCAGAATTCACTTGAAATGCATAGGGATGCTGAATTTAAGAAGCGATATCTGTTTACCAAAGCCATTGTTGTAATAATCTAATGCCGCTGCTAAACAGCATAACCTTAATCGAGGTTATGAAGTTGCAATGTGAGACAGGCTCTCTTGAAGAGATAATGTATAGAATCTCAGTGCTGTAACACTATCCATATGTTTTCTGTTCAGCGTTTTCCCATTTATGTTGTCCAAAGTCCTTAGGTCCCTAGAAAATGAGATTCCACTATACTTATTCAGAATCATTTAATAGAATCCTAAAAATAAAATGCAGAAATATTTCTGCAATACATAAAGTACATCTCTGCAGTGCTTTTCTCGATCAAATTGCCTATTTTGCATAATCACTACGACTGCAATGAATCACGTAAGTCACACGTCTTTACCATTAATTCGCAAATATACATTGGATTATCAAAATCTTGAACAGAGGTTTACTGATTTTGCATGTAAAACTGCTTTTAAAGCCAAGTTATTGGGTACTTTTGCTTTTCTGATTACTGCTAGATGGTGGTGTAATTGCATTTGTGATTTGCTTCCATGCATGCATATACATAGTATGCATATTGTAGATACCTCTAGCTACTAACACTTTATGCTAGAAAGTAAGGTTTTCATTTTTAAAACAGTCCACGAGTAAATGCCACTTTTGACCAGTACATCACACAGCATCCGATTACCTGCATTCTACGATGTCTTTGAATCTCAGTACCAACTCAATTAGTTGGTTTCCTTTTCTGCTCGCTGAAATGTTTTTCTTCTGGCATGTTTTCGACCTGAATAATGTAACTGTATAATATTACTACAAACCCTTAACTAAATTTACAATCTACTTGATTTTAAACGAGTTAGCTAATTAATAAATGTACCATTTAAAACTCGCAAACTTCTACCACGTTCTCGACAGCTGTTGTGAACAAAACAAAAATGAAAATGGCGGCTGACTATGTGGTGACCTGTATGTTTGTTTACACATTCCTTTGCGCATCCAAGTGTCTGTGAAACAGCTGAACCATGTTGCCACATGTGCCTCGGAAATAAGTAAGCGCTTAGCGCTGAGCATATAAGCACCGTCTATGTATTCCTAATGGTAATAAGCGTTTCCTTATCAGAAGGAAATACTCATTGCTTAAGCATCTCCTTTTCACAATAGCGACAGCTATGAATACCACCCTAAAACACCTTGGCTTAGCAAAGTGCCCTTTCTTGTATCTGTGGCATTGCAACAGAATAATGCTGCCCCTCTCTGTTTTGATTGCTTACCACCAATATAGGTCTCGTCCCTGTAAGCCATTGTTTTATTTGGCAGCATTTTATAAAAAAAAAAGTCTCAACTGCAATGAGTATGTCTTCTGGCATGTAATTTATGATGACATACTTCAAATATGTTTTCTTCCATTCCCGAGCTGCTTCTACGTCAACATCTCTTGCTTCTCCACTGACGATTTTCCAGGAAATGCCATACCTCTCCTGAAAACGAAAAAGCCAACCAGCACTTGCTTGGAACTCTTTGATGCCCAATAACACTGCAGACTTCTTTTCTTTTGCTTGGAGTATTGGTCCAGAAACTGTTAAACCTTTGGCCCTAACATCTTTGAACCACATGTCCACTGCTGCTTCCACTTGATGGAAATTGCATATGTGAATCTTCTTTCTGTTGGGGCAAATCGTTGACCTTTCGTATGCCTGAGGTATTTTCTCCTTGTCAGAAAGTATTGTCGAAAGAGTGGTGGGTTTGATGTTATGTACACTTGCTACTTTAATCTGCTTCATTCCATTTTCTGCCCTCTTTATCAGCTCAACTTTCTGTTACATTGAAAACTGCTTCCTTTTCTTTGTCTCCATTATGTTGTCAAATTTGACAAATAACTCTTTCGTTAATGACCAACAAAAATGCAAGACGTGGGTTTTAACAACTCTTTAACCCCAAAAAAATACAAATGCAAACTTTTATAACTATTTTCCTCAACAAAAATGTAAGGCGCAAACTTTAACAAACAACTCTTTAAAACCAACAAAAATGCAAGATGCACACTTAAATAACTTTAATTATCTTCCTGTGTTTAACAATGAAAACCATGTGAAAACGAAGCCTTCAGTTCAAGTAAAATCAGAAACAGAAGTGCATTTGGGTGTAACCACAGCCTTCTTTATAAAAAAAAGACCATGGTTTAATCAATGCCAAATCACTGCAGGAAAATATCAAGTTGCCAGCCTCAGGAAGTGGCTGCGCATTTTTTGGTACTCTTGATAGATTTGCTCAGAAAACAAAGAACTTAATGTGGCAGATACTGCACAGTTTGTTTCCGGGAAAATTTTGAAATGTTTATAATTAACACGTATGTAAAAATGAAAGTTCTTTACATTCTATTGTATGGGATTCGAGTGGGGGATTTAAAATATATACATTAAAGTTTAATAAACACTATAGTGAGGTATGTGAATTAAAGATTTCACTTCATGACTTCTTTGCTGTGAGAATTGGTATCCTTCCAATTTTCAAGTGTTATGGTTGCTAATGCTATTTTCCAGAAAGTTTTGGTTCGTCTTTTAGTACACCATTTACATTGCTTTCGGTTTACGTGGTTAAATACAAATATTTAACCTGGACATATACACACTTACAATTAATAATGATCACTGAAGTTTGTGTTTGCAAATGCCACCACAATACAAACATTACAAGAACGAAACAGTGTGTTCAGAACAAGTAATCTGATGTACCAGATACATGATGTCAATGACTCACTTATTTACAGCACAGCAAAATGACTGCTTTATTTGAAAATGCATGTTGAGTCAGCTTACTAGCATCAGATAGAGATTTACGTGTAAAAGAAATCAGTCGCTGTGCTAAACTGAAAAACATGTGGTATTCAGTGTTACTGCTGGCAACATGAGATTGCATCTTTTGTTGTTGAGGAAACAATTGGTGCCACCTCTAATTGGTGCCTTTATTGGTTGCTATGAGACCAGAGTGACATACACACTTAGAGTTTTCAGAGCAGAAATAGTACATGGCCAGGAAACATCTATCATCAGCTAAAAGTGTGCGAATAATAGTTCTTTACATTCTGTTAAGTGATGTTCTTTACTTTACCTTCCACCACATAATTCTCAAACTTCTTTTCCTTGTGTCTTAACTCTCTCAAATGCATTGACCCTGTTCTCATCAATGCTAATACTTCCTTTTCTTGTCTGCTACAATGGTCAATATACCCTTCTTTTCTCCACTCGCTTTTTATTAACCTACAGAACCTTAATGACCTTTTCTCTTCTAAGCTTTTCCAAATTTCTCGTCTTTCTATGTCTTCCATTCTTTTTCTTACTGTCTTCCAAATGCCATTGATGTTTCTTTCTCCCAACTTCCATATATCTCGCATTCCTAATTTGTCCATAATTTTTTCATGTCTGCCCACCAACTACTGTTGTTCATCATACTCCTTTGTTGGTTCTTGCGTATCTTTAAGATTTCTCCCTCCTCCTTGGCCAGATGTAAAACATTCTATACATAAAATTTATTTGTTTTTTACCTAATTCTGATACACCCAGATTTCCACTGCGTATAGCATTCTTGACTCCAGCAGTCCCATACATTCTTTTCAGCCATTCAGTCAACATTTCCAATCTGTATTTACCTATCCTTATTCCTTTTGTTTCTGCCCTCCCTTTGGCTACCATCTTCCTAATGTGAGCCTCCCATTCTCAAATTATTGCTTATCCTTGCCCATAAATAATCAAATTCTTTGACAACCTTCAACTTTTGGGCCTCCTGTCCCCAGATACCATTTTTCTTCTTTTTTAGTTTAGATCCTCCTTTAAATACAATAACTTTTAATTTGTTTGTATTTATTTTAGTTCCCCCCATTATTCATAAAATTCCTGTATTGCATTTATTGTTCTCTGTAACCCAATTACCAACACAGTCCCAACCATAAAGTCATCTGCATATAATAAACCTGGTATCTCTATTTGTAATGGTGGAACAGTGCTGAATTCTTTCTTTCACTCTTTCTAGTATATCATCTATTAATAGATTAAATAGGTTGGTACTCAATTTGCAATTGTCTTAATCTCTATAATTCCATTTTTTCTTTTTCCCATATGTTATAAAAATTTTACATATTTATAAATTTCCCTGATATGTTTTATATATTTATTGCTTGCCCATTTTCTTTGTAGTTTATAAATTAGGCCTTCTGTGTTTATTGTATCAAATGCTTTTTCAAAGTCTGCACAGAACATCTACATGCTTCCTCTTTTCATACTCTCAAGGGATATTTAAACTAGTTCAGGCCGAAACATACCTTCAATTTTTGCAATTTATTTAACCATAGGCATGTAAAATCAATGCATAAAGAATTATCTGCTGAAACTCGGTTACAATTGTAAAATTTCAAGTTGAATGTGAGAAATCTTGGGAACTGAGTGGCCTTGCTGCTTGCATCATAGTATGACACACAGGATAGAGGGAGAGAGTAGCCCATGGTTGGATTATGTCACTGGCATTTGGAAACCAGTCAGTTATATCAGCTGCTTCTTCCTTTCAATGGCAGGTGCTGGTGCCTTCAGATAAACAAAGTATGTAATTATTTGTTCTACAACAGTGCTAAATCCTATAAATGTACTCTTACTGAGGCCAACTATTTTCATGAGCAGCAAGTAAAACATTTAGACACACATCCTTTAAGGGCAAATCTCTCTACTGAAGTGAATTTGGACATATAAGGCAATTCTACTGGTGAACAGAAGGCAAAGAAAGTAACACAGATGCTTAATCTATAAACTCTGACATGCAGACCCCCATTCTCACCTGGCGGAAACCGAATATGTTAATTATCAAAGTGAATCATAGTCATCTATGTGCCAAAACCACCGAAAAAAGTAAAAGTGTGTGTAAGTCCACATTAGAAAAGGAAAGCAGTGCAATACTGGCTTAATGAAAGCGGTTTAAAAAAAAAAGAAAAGGAAAGGAAAACAGAAAGAAAGAGAAGAAAAAAAAGGCAACAGTTAGAGGAAGTTTTTGAACAGTCACATTAGAACAGCAGCTTTATTTTTGGAAACCACAACTGAAAGTTATAAAACCAAATTCCATTGAATTAAAAAGGGCACTGTATGAGAAATGATTTTCACGCTTTCTGAACGCAAGAAAAAATAAAGTGTATGTGATGAAGATTTAAAGTATGGTCTCTAAATGTTTCAAAGGAAATGCTAATAGGAGGTAGCTTCTAGGTCATGGCTTCATAATTTCGAAAAATACCATAGAATCAAAAGCAGGAAAATTACAAAATTTGTTTTCTGTTCCTATGCTAATTCATATTAAGAAAAATTGCAGATATCTTCTTGAATGTAACAAAAAATGGGCTTATTGAGTATTCAGCCTCTGATGTTTACAAATCAGACCAGAGCAGTTTTGAGAAAGAAATGAGAACAAAGTGCACATTTTGTCCTCAATTTGTCATGCTGCACTTTCTCCTCCTGGGTATGGAATAAAATCTGCCAACTTTGTGGTAAACCTACTTCATCTATCCCTGGGCTTTCTGTGGTTGGCAGTATTGTTACTGATCCCCATATATAACCAATTCCCTGGGTGGAGTCTTTGCTTCTGCCTCTAGTTCTCCCCAATTCTTGGTTGTCAAGGATCGGATAGTCTTCTGGTTTTGATTTCACCTCTCAGAGTCTTGAAGACTATAATCTGCCCTTCTCAATACCTGAATTGGAATTGTCGGGCACCCCTAATACTGCCCCTGGCCCAGATGGTATACATGCACTAATGCTTAAACACTTGCTTCCAAGTAGTCAGCTCTTTCTTTTAGACCACCTATAACTATATTTGGCTGCATGACGCTTTCCCATCACAGTGGCATGATTTCATTATCGTTCTTATTCTTAAGCCTGGAGATGTTCCACGGTTTCCCCACTAGCTACTGATCCATTTCTCTAACAAGTCGTATTTGTAAAGTAATGGGAAGAATGGTTGCTAAGCGATTAATGTGGTGTCTTGAAACCTATGCTCTTCTCACTCCTGTACAATGCGGTTTTTGACGACGGTCTACTGTTGACCACTTGGTTTCATTGGCAACTCACATTTATGATTCTTTTCTGCACAGGCAACAGAGAGTAGCTGTCTTTTTTTACTTGAAAAGACGATACCATCTGTCGTATGGGAAGCTCCGTTGGAACTTCCGGGGCCATCTTCTTTTCTTTTTGCCGCAAAGCTCAGTGTTGATGTTCTTCAGTTTGCTATAGCCATTAATCCTATAGTGTTGAACGTTCCATCGGGCATCACTCCATTTTTCTTTGTGGATGATTTTGCGATTTTTTGTAGCTCCGGGCATACATGCTTTATCGAACGGCGTCTCTGGTGCTTTCTTAATACCTTAAACACTTGAAGTATAGAGAATGGGTTTAAATTTCCAGCGGAGAAAACACACTGCCTTAATTTTTGGCGTTGTAAGGTATTTACTGTCGTCTATCTCTCTCTCTCTCTCTTGGTGGAGTGGAACTGCCATTTGTTGAGGAAGATAAATTTCTTGTCCTCATTTTTGACTGTAAGGTTTGTTGGGGATCTCATATTTTATATCATTGTGGACGCTGTGCTCGCTCCCAGCAATTGCTTCGTGTCCATAGTGGCACTTCTTGGGGTGCCGATTGCATACTCCTGCTGCGTCTCTATGGGCTTTGATACATTTGAAACTCGACTATGGGTTAATGGTCTATTCTTCTGCTCAGGCATGTATTCTATGTAGATTGGATCCATTCCATCATCAAGGCCTTAGACTAGCCCTGGGAGCTTTTTGTACTAGTCTTACCTGTAGTTTGTACATGGAATCTGGTGAACCATCCCTTTGGATATGTCGGGATACTCTTCTTTGTAATTATGCCTCCGCTTTGCATGCCATACCTTCTCACCCCACCTATTCTGTGTTCTTTGGTGCCACTTTGAATTATCGTTATTGCAATAGTCTGTCTGCACTGCTTCCTGAGGGGTGTAGATTTCGTAACTTACTGTCAAAATTGGATACAGCACTTCCCTTGTTCTTCTATAGAGGATTTCATAGTTTTCCTCCATAGGTATACACCAAACCCCTCTGTGTCATCTTAATCTGGCTCAGTTGCCTAAGGACACTACTGCTGCTCCTATATATGCAGTCTATTTCGTGGCTTTGAAACACGACTTTCCTGGATACCATTTTCTATATACGGATGGTTCATGAACAAATCAAGGGGTAGACTATACTTTGGCTATTGATTCACATATCGTTCACAAGACTTGCTTCCACTTAGCACTTCTGTTTATACTGCCGAACTGTATTTTATATTTAAAGCCACATTTTTCATGCATTCCTTTTCCTTGCACTCCAGTGTCATTTGTTCTGATTCTCTCAGTGCTTTACTTAATTTACGGGATCTCTATAGCCAACATCCACTTGTTCAGAAAATTCATGATCAGTTGCACTCTCTCTATCTTCCTGGCTTTTGGGTGGTCTTTGTCTGGGTTCCAGGACATCATGGCATTGTACGAAATAAATGGGCAGATCAATCAGTGAAGGCTGTGATTCTATACCCCGATGAATGGGTTCTCTGCTGCCTTTATATTTGAAGGGTTTTTTTGCGCAGAAAGATACTCTCTCAATGGCATGAGGAATGGTTTACATCTACTGCCAAACTCTGATAGGTCAAGGCTGCACTGCTTCCATGGCATTATTGTTCTTGTACATCACGTTGCAAGGAGACCATGCTTGCTCGGCTTCATATTGACCACTGTTATTTTAGTCATGGCTAACGCCTTGGGGTGTAACCCCGCCTTGCTGTATTCACTATGATGACTTCTTAATGGTGAAGCATTTCCTCATCCAGTGCTGTCATTATTCTGCCCTTCATGAACGCCTTGAACTCCTCCTAATCGTCCTCCGTGGACTAGTGGTACCGTGCTAGCCTCTAGTTCCCAAGGTCGCGGGTTCAAACCCGGCGGAGGGCAATGGATTTTTTCGGGCGTAAAAATCCTTAGCATGGCTTCCTTTGGAAGGGAAGTAAAGCCGGTGGTCCCGTGTCGTAGATTTACGGCACGTAAAAGAACCTCAAGCCTGATAAAGAGGCCTCTGAGCAAAATTACCGGTCTTTCACGCCCAATATAGAATGGGACGCTAAGAACCATAGTAGTTAAAGAGCGTCCATAAATAAAACTCAATTTTATTTTCGTAATTTAATTACTGTTTTTGAATATGTTAAATTCAGTGGTTTCCTTACCAAAATTTAACTCGTGCAATTTCGGGTGTGTTATTGACTCTCTGTGTCAGCGTTGTCTTAACTGCTTGTGTTTGCTGAGGATTAGTTCTTGTATATATTGATTTGTGAATTTTCTAGTAATGTAATGTAATATTTGTAATGTAATATTTATATATCTTTCTGTAAAAGATGGTACAGTCCAAGATTGTGAAATTGTGGAGCA
Source organism: Deroplatys truncata (assembly GCA_030765065.1). NCBI lineage: Eukaryota > Metazoa > Arthropoda > Insecta > Mantodea > Mantidae > Deroplatys > Deroplatys truncata. The sequence goes on from CM060990.1 coordinate 380,129,049, forward strand.
GCCGGTTTGGCCTTCACAATTCCAAAATCCCAATCTCCTTATTGGCCGCTATTGCGATCCCATTCTGTTACTGAAAGGTGTAAACCTCTCTAAAGGTTTTTTACTTCTCAGTTTGATTCCCTCCTCTGATTTTTGCATTTCTTTCTGGAGCACCAATATACTTCCATGCAGAGATGATATAATGTTTACTTCCCCTTCTTCCTCCTTATACTCCCCACTTTTCCAATGATTCTCTCCCTTTCCCCGCTATATGCTTTTTTGCACTGCTCACTGCACACTGTTGCCACGCCTCTTACCTCTTCTCTGCAAGGATGCGTACGTCTTCCCTCTGCTGTTTCCCCGGTGACACAATAATATTTTTTTCCCCTTCTTCCTCCGAATACTCCACGCTTTTCCGGCGATTCATACCACTTCCCTTCCCTGCCACATGCTTTTTTACATTACTCACTATACACTGTGGCCACGCCTCTTTCCCCTTCTCTGCAAGGACACGTGCAGCTTCCCTCTCCTCTCTCCCCGGTGACACTATCTTCTTTGGCGAAGATGTATGCCGTGACGTTACTGGGCTTCTCCTTCCCCTCTGGCTCAGTGTTATTGCTTCTCACATATGTTGTGACGTACCTTCACCTGTTACATTTACGTCATTTTCCTTTCGTGTTGGATCTGTCTTCTTTCCTTTTTTCAGCTCTGTTCTGGACTTTGTACTTCCGCTGGCTGCCACTGGTGTTAATTTACTTTGTTCGCCGCTATTTTGCTGGCTTGTTTCCATCCATTCTGGTTCTCTCCACCGTAGATCCTTTTTGCCGGTATATGTTACATCCTCATCATCTATCCAAAGCCGTAAGTTTCGAATGAATGCTCGTTTGCCTTCTGATCTTGCCTTCTTCATCTTCTGTATTAGGCTTCTTTTGAGGTCCCTCTGGGCTGGATTCAAGTCTTTGTTTATAAATATATTACTTCCTTTTAGCATTTTTGACCTTCCTAAAATTTCGTAAATTGTATTGGATGTTGCAAATTGTACTATTATTGGTTCTTTTCCTGCCTTGCCTACCCATTCTCTAAGCTTCCACAATCTCCCATCCTATCAGATCCATTTCTAGTTTATTTGTTAAAATTTTTCTTATTTCTTCATATGGCCAGATACCCCTTCTTTCTTCAACTCCTGTGAACACCAAATTTAAGTCTCCTCCTCTTTTCATCTATTCTTTCCATTCTCTCTTTGATTCTATCAACTTCTATATTTATTCCTTGCACATCTTTACTAACATTTTCTTTTATTTCTTCTGCCACTTTGTTTAAATTATCTTTTATGTGTTGTTCCATTCCATTCATGTTGTTGATTTTTTTCTACGAGATCCTCCATCATTTCTTGAATTTTCTAGTATATAACTTGTGTGTTTCTTTTTCCTTTCCAGCTTTTATCCCCAAGATTTCACAATATGATAAAATGCTCATGGTTTACTACAAACTACATATTAGAGTGACCACTGGAGTTCCTGACACTGTAACGGTTTTGCCTGGGTCATAAAATCAAGACATGTGAGCAAACTGACTGAAAATTTGAGGCACTAGTTCAGTGCGCATGGTGTAAAATACATTTGTATTTCAATCACACTGTATTGAGCATAGTCAACTGTTTTACATGTTTACAGAGAAAATAAATAAAACTCTCTGTGCATTAAATGTTCTTTACTTTCCAACTGTTGAGAGAATGGTAATAAACTATGTATCAAGCACAATCAGGTGTGCTTGCATTCGGGTTATGGGGCATTGCAGGGCAAGGAGGTGGTAGAGTACAGTATCATTCTGCCGGTCAGTTAGAGGGATACTCAAGAGTACATCCCATATATGCACAATGCAACTGCCCATTTTTCTCAGCAGGGCATTTTTATTTATATGTGGTAGATGTATCAGTGTGCAAAACTTAAAGGTACTTTTCGACCTGAGCTGGTTAAAGCATCCCTTGTCAGATACTTGTCTATTATAGTCTTTATAATCAATACACTGTCTATTATTTGCCTTTCTTTCGTAAATCCTAATTGAAAGTCTGGTAGTGCATTTTCTGATTCTACCCACTCTCAATCTACTGGCCAATATTCCAGTGCACATTTTCCCTAGTATAAATAATAAGCTTATTTCTCTATGGGTAATTCCATCCAAAACAGACAGCGGAAAATATCAACATTTTGAAAACTGTTAATTCTTATGCATGTTAGTTTGCAGATGATGTACGGATACCACATACAATATGAAGCCCCTAACCTCCACCATTTTCGTATTAGAGGGGGTTGAAATTTCAAGGTTACTGCTGACATGCTTGTAATGAGTGGTTATAATGATCATAATAAATTTTGAATGTAAATTCAGAAAATTTTAAGTAGAAGAATGTCATTGCTTTCAAATACACCCTGTTGGTTTTTTACCTTCAAAATTAATATAACAGAAAACTAATTAATCAATTTATAAATGTTTATATCTAAAATTATAACTTGATAATAATTATTTTGCTAACCATAATTATAACTGATATTTTCATGTAAGCTGCCAAAATTTCACGTTGAGGTTTCACTAATTACTTGGTTAAATAAATTTAAATAACTCACTGGTGCACAACACACAATTACTCTCCTCCCTGTTGCACCATGGTGTTGCTGGTTTTCTGCCTGTGCCTGCTGCATGTTGGGTGCATCGTATGTTGCACTTATACTTCTCACAACATTTTCAAAGAGCTTGAGTACGTTTTCACATGTATTTTTCCATTTGCAGGCACAACATAATGAATGTTTCTAATTCCTGAAACAGCCTTTAGACCTATAAACTTTGTAGAGTTTAAAAAAATCACTTTTATTTTTGGTTCATTTGTCATAAATGAACATATAATTCCACTTACATTGGACTTGCCCATTCATAGAGTTTTTGAGGAGTGTTAATCATTGTTCCTTAAATACTTGCATGTGCAGCTAATTGCTTTATAGTCCCCCATACCATCACATGGATCTTTGCCATGGTTTGTGGCGAAGAAGTGCCATTCAGTTTGCATGTCAAAATCTTAATGATGAAGCAAGTTTTCAAAGTTATTTTTGTTTTTGTACTGTGCAGCAGCTCCATCACTAAAATAAAATACTTTTTTGAGCTTTGGGAATTCTTGTTTCAGATGGACATTAATTTTTTCTGGAAAAGATTAAATCCTGTAGTGTCATGAACTAAATATTTGGAAACTATTGAGAAACAAATACTGTCTAAATTGTTAACTGTTGTTCTGTAATAAATGACAAAGGGGTGCATTGTTGATTGAGAATGACTCCAATGGTAACCTTGTATGCCATACTGTATGATGAAACTGTAATATTCAGAGTAATCGCCAATAACTATAAGTTCTTCCTGCTTTATTTGAGTTTTCAGATGCCTTAAGTAATTAGATTGCACTTTTGCAATGAATTTGTGTGATTTGAATTTTTTTAAATTCATTATGAAATTAATGATGAAATTTGAAGAGGTGTTATTTTTATCAAGGTCATCTGTGCTCTGTCCATTGTTTTCCACTTCCTGTAGATAATTTCTTGTATTAGATTGGCCTGGAATAAATTTGTAAATTTTTCTACCAGAACTGTTGTCTGTAGGACATTTTTCAAACTTGTTTAAATAGCAATCTGGCAGCGGATCAAAGTACATTAATTTGTGCACCAAATTACAAAGTTCTGTGAAGGAATTGTCACTCTCATGTTTTTTGATTTCTGAGGCATAGGAATATTAATTTTGTGTTTTCACAAATCATGCGCACACACATATTGTGTGTTCCTGCTGCTCCTGCCAAGATGCAGTATTTAGGCCTCAGGTATGCAAATTGCAAAAATTCTATTTTTGTTCCTGGATTCCTGATTTTAAACTCCCTGTAGAGTTCTTTCAAATTGGTCAAAAGTAACCTCTTCTGTTTTTTTTCCCCCCTTTCTTTTTTCCTCCTTCCTTTATAGATTTTACATCCTTCATGCCTGGCATCGTTCTGCTGATGTTATCCTCTTCATAAAATATTTTTACTGTTTTATCATCATCATCCAGTAGATTATGTTGGTAGTTCCTGCCTGGTGTAGACATAATGCCTTTTTGAGCCTGCATTAGTTTAACAGTGTGCCACATACACCAAACTTCGAACACATTTTGTGTTCACTCCAGCTTTTGGTAAGGCAGGTTAATATCGTGTATTTTTCAGCTGCTTGTTTATGCTTAGAAATTTGTCTTTAAATTGAGAAATTATTTCATCCCCATCATGTTTTTCAACAGGAATTTCGAAAATACTTCTGTTCAGTGTCCTGGCCACAGAAGCAGATTTATTTCATGAGTACGATTTAATGTCAGATAGTTTTGATTTGGAAATAGCGGATTCACATAATGGAGCTAAAATTGTATTTAGTGTACTTGTGGTATCTTCAGCAGGTACATATTCCTCTTCACAGACCTCCTCATGCTAATACTAGTGCACTGTTCTTCAGTGGAAGATTTAGCAACTTCCGAGTCCATCTCATCAATTTGGAAATCCTAACATTGCCAAGTTATACAAATAGCATCACCTATTGCTAAATGTGAAACTTTTTTGTGCATACCTTCTGTTATTTTTCTCTTACTCACTTTATTAGAATGTCTGCAATCCAAAGGGATTACAACACCATAAGATATTCCACAGTTTCTTTTCTTTAATGTTAAGCATTATGAACTAATCTTAACTGGTGGCACTGTTTGGTAAGGTTTGGATGACACATCTCCACAGTTTGTCACTCATGCTGGGTCTGTGTTTCGTCATATCACACGTGCGGCCTAGACCTGTGCGTGTTTCAAGCGATACTGAGTCTTATGAGAAATTTTCTTTTGACTGTAGATAATGACGGACAATGGATGGAACTTAGCACACATGCACTAACATCCCATATTCTTCATAAGAAATAAAAGTGGAACAAAAATAAAGGTTTGTATATATTTATCAGTGATTTACATTTTTGAAGTTACTTTCAAATTCAAACAAGTAACTATTTACACAAAAATAAAACCTTACATGAACCGTGAGTCCTTTATCTTCCTTGTATTACTTTAGTTGCTTCCTGCAAACAAAGGATGTTCCACAAAAGAATATGTTTTTAAATGTCCGTCAGTCCGAAGGCTAAGAATTCAAGTGCATCTGAAAGCCATAATATCAATACCAAGGGTCATATTGTGGCATGTACATATTAACATAAAGGGCATTCATATACTACAGTCCTGGCTTTCTTTGGAAGAGAAGTAAAGCCATTGTCCCGTGTTGTAGATTTATGTTGCTTAAAAGAACCTCAAGCCTAATAAAGAGGCCTCTGAGCAAAATTTCTGATCTTTCTCGCTCAATATAGAATGGGACGCTAAGAACCATAGCAATTAAAGAGTGTCCATAAATAAATTTGTAAAATATTTTGTGTGTGTGCACATGCATTTTTTTACAGTATAAAACACATTGAAGATCCTTATGGTCAAAGCCTAAAATTTTACACAAAATGACCCCTATAGTTCTGGTAAATTGATGCCACCATACTTATTTTCCAGTGTTCTAGTATATCATTTTTTCTTCAATTTCATTCAATAATTTTGTTAATATTTTTAAGCCATTTTGCCTTTCATCATATCTTTTACAAAATTCTCCCAGTAATTCCATTTGATCCTACTGCACTATCTTTCTTTATATTCCTTATTTGCTGATTCTAATGTAATCTTACCATCTAATTTTATGTTTATTACTACTCTCTTGGATGTAATCTTACCCTTTTCTCTTCCCCTGTCAATCTTCTGAAGTATCTTAACCATTTGCTTGGTGTGATTTCACTTTTTCTTCTCCTTTCTTTGCTTACATTTCTCACGATTTTCCATAATTTTTTATTGTCTTTCCTTTCTATTCCATTCTATTCTTTAAGCCTCTTTCTACATTTTCATGCCATTCTTTTGCCTCTAACAGACATTTGTATCCCTATTTGGATATCATCAAACTTTGCCCGTCTAATACATTTTCAGATCTCTTTTATCTGATTGAATACTTCTCAGCTGATCTGCATTCTTCATCAAACCACCCTTTGTCCACTTGTTTCCTTCCCTGCCCTGCTCTTGTTACTAGTGATTTTAGTAGCCTAAGGGCGGCATGCACCATGTTGGAGTAAATTGCTTCAGAAGTAACATTTACTAAAGAAGTTCTCACTATGGAAGTAGGTTACTACGGGAGCAATTTACTCTGGAAGTAACGGAGAGCTCAATTACAATTTACTCTTTTAGTTACGACTACGGAAGTAAGAGCTCATTATTCCCGGAGGTATTGTTTTGTTTGCACAGTTTACTTGATGCGACCATGAATAACGGTTATGTGCGATAGGAAAAGGGGAGAAACGTTTGCGAAAGAGAGAAATTTTTGTTGATAGACATAAAGAAAATCCATTCAAACAATATGAGTGTAAAAAACGTGTTATAAAGTTGCTGGAAACTCGTGACTGATCAGTTTAATAATTCGAGTGATGGGAAACGTACTGAAGAGCAGCTTAAAATTCTGGAAACAATGTTTCTAATCTTCATTTTGCATTGTAGATCACTTGCATGTTGATGGAGAAATGCCCTTTCTGATTTCGGAAAAGTTCACCATATTCATGGACGGGCACAAAATAGTAACATGCGTGCAGTCAATTCCACAGACAATGTGTGGGAAATCTGTAAAAGTGAAGAAGAATTGCCTTTTATTTTCTGAACACTCGTGTATATTTCTATGTGTAGGTACCTTGCTCTTAACCTCAAAAGTGCTTTAACAATGCAATTAAATACACAGCCAGCAGACATGTGGTGAACGTTTATTTATAAGGTCGCCTGTAATACCGGGATTACGATGAACTTTACTTAACGTGACATGGAAATGCTGGTAAACTAAAGGTATAATTATCATGCACTTAACGTAATGGGAATGACTCTTGATTGATTGTTCTTTTATTACTTCGAACTAGTGTTGATTGGTTTTAATTACCATGTGAAATTAAACTTGATGTAACGGGAAGGAAAAGTTTGACGTAGCGAAACTTTGAAGTTACATCGTGTTAGGTCAATTTTAAATATCCCCATTTAATACAGTGTAAGACTGCCACATTACATTGAATTCATCGTAATGCCGGCTCAAGCATCTGAAATATTCCGATACGAAACACTCGTAGGAAGCATAACAATAATTGCAGTTTGGATTATAGAGCTGAATTTGTGTCTGAGTTTTGTTGAAATGTTCTGCAAGCAGGTTCAAAAGGCATCTATAAGATTCTTTCCTAATACCGAAATGTTCATTGAACTTTCTTTCTCTCTGCACAAGTATCATATGGTTCTCGCATACCACTATCACATTCCTGTTGTTTTTTCCATTCCTTACAAGATGGCCGCCGGTGGTGTGATAACACGTAGTAAGCAACAGTTTTTTAACATCAATAGTGAAAATAGCGTCCGCAAAATGAGAGAAGAGGAAAAAAAATGTGACTGTAATGTCTAAAGGAATATCGAGAAATGGAGGCAAGATCGGAGCAAATTGTGAAGACGAGAAATACAAACGAACAAGAAACGCCACATCGGGAGAAAGCCAAAGGAAGCGAAACGAAACAGAAGTGGTGGCATCGTTGCAACTGGTAATAGGATTATTGAGCAAGGATCTGCAAGCAGCTCGTCAGGCATTAAAAAACTGCGAATCCTAAAGTGAGAACTTAACGAGGGAAATAACCGAACTGAAAAAGAAAAACCATGACATTGAGACTGAAAATAACTCGCTTAAGTCGAAACTAGAACATGAAGACGAGTTTGTACAGGTACGAAGCAAACAAAAGCGACGATACTCGGAGTGTGTGATTGGAGGCAATCAAAATAAAATGCATTCAGAACGTAGTGCTGGCGTAGACTTTATGAGCACAAATAAATTCCACCTGTTAAGTGAAGTGTCAGAAATGGAAATGAAGTCCGAGGGTTATGAGTGTAAATCACGCAAAGAGAAAGAGTATTGAAAACCCAACAAAGTTGTGCTCTTAGGGGACTCTTTGCTAAAATTCTCTGGAGAACTGAGTAAGCAGCAGGGACACAGAGTAAACTGCTTCCCAGGAATTAAAATCGGTGAACTTAAACACAAAATAGAACAGTGTGATTTAGTGAAAAACGACACGGAAGTTGTTCTACTCCACGTGGGCTCAAATGACATCAAGAAAAGCATCTACGCGGAAGAAATCATGGGCGACACAATGGATCTCATAAACACCGTCAGAACCATTGCACCAAAGACAAAGGTAATAGTGAGTGGCGTGCTACGCAGACGGGATACAACAGACAAGAAAATACAACGCATTAATCGTGAACTAAATTGGCTATGTGAAAAACGACACTGTGTCTTCGTGGACGGGAACTTCTGGCTACGGAATCAAGACTTTGGTATAGACGGAGTACATCTCAACCGCCGAGGTTCCTATGATTTTGGGAAATTATTGTGTGATGTAATAGCCTCACAAATCCGGGGAAACTAGCAAGGTACGAGGTGGATGACATCAAAACTAAGGGAACGGCAGACAAACAAAACAGGAAGCATCATGGCTGTTCCACGACAATCCACCAAGGTTCAGAGGCCAGGGTGGAAAATGTTCCAGTGGAAAACGGAAACACAAGGAAAGCAGAAAAACAGGCAGGTGAGGTAAATGATTGTCTACCGGTAAATAAGGTCTCTATATTACAAAATAATGAAAACCCACAAAGTAGGTTAGGGAAAGTAAATGGGGGTGGAAAAAATCCCTTCAGGATATTTCATCAAAATACACAGTATATTGCTAATAAAAGAGCAGCTATTGAGCTACTAATTCTTGACCTACAACCAAATATAATTGTCTTCTCAGAACATGGGCTAAAAGATACTGAAATAAATGCAAACCATTATGAAAATTATACCTTAGCCTCTAGTTATTGTAGAGAAAAATATAAAAGTGGTGGGGTAGTGATATATGCAAAAGAAGGTCTGAAATTTAAAGCAATTGACTGTAAACAATACTGTGAGGAAAGATGCTGTGAATTGTCAGCTATCAAAATTACCCTTCAAAAGGTAAATCCTATCATACTAGGTGTTTATAGTCCACCAAATGCAGATAAAGACAAATTTCTAAACTTATTAGAAATATGCCTAAACACTATTACCAAAAATAATAAAATTATTATTGTAGGAGACATAAATATAGACCTGCTTACAGAAAGTAAACAGAAAAAGCTATTATCAGAACTGCTTGAAAGAAGTAACCTAACTATTCTAAAAACTGGCCCAACTAGAGTAACAACGCACATCAACGCTTATTGATCATGCATATACTAACATAAAGTCTGAAGAGCTAAATATAGCCCTAATAAAAAATGGGCTTAGCGACCATTTTGGTCAATTAATAGAGGGTAAGTCGGCAAACATAAAAGTAGAACAAATTAAAACACTAAAGGAAGTCAAAAGAATTGTAAATAAAACTACATTAGAAGCATTGAGGGCCAACCTTGAACAGGTGGCATTCAGTAATGTATTTGAAACAGCAAACATAAATGAGAAGTTTGAGTGCTTTATGAATACCTTAAGGTCATGTTTAGAGCAGTCTGCACCAGCTCGAACAGTAGTATATAAGAAACAAAAAAGTTGTAATTGGTCCACCAAAGGAATACAAAAATCAAAAAAGAGAATGGAATTCTTAAACAGTTTAACAGCCACTAAATTAGATGAAAACTCATACAGTTACATTAAAAACTACAAAATAACACTATATGCAGTGATAAATGAAGCAAAGAAGCTTCACAACAAAACGTTGCTTTTAAATGCTGAAAATAAAATTAAGGAAACGTGGAATATCATTCAAACCGTACATAAAGGAAACCCCTCTAAATGTGTAGAGAATTTGAAAATTGTAAAGGATGACTGCCTAATTCTAGACCCAGTGATCATAAGTAATGCTTTTAATGAATATTATACAAACGTTGTAGCAAAAATGGGAATTAAGACAAGAGATCACAAAATAAATGAAACCTCAGTTTGCAACTCAATGATATTAAGAGAATTCACACAAGCAGATGTCATTAAACAAATAAATACACTGAAATGTAAAAGATCTAGTGGCCTAGATGAATATTCAAACAAATGATAAAATACTGCAAATATGAAATAGTGGACACTTTGACACATATAATAAATGAAAGCTTTAACGTAGGAACCTTCCCAAGTAAACTAAAACAGGTAGTAGTTAGGCCAGTGTACAAACAGAAAGGTTCCAAAGAACTGATTGAAAACTATCGCCCTATATCTCTTTGCTCAGGATTCTCTAAAATCATGGAAGGCCTTCTCCTTGAACAACTTCAGAACTACTGTAACAAATTTAATATCATATCACCAAATCAGTTCGGCTTCCAAAGAAAGAAATCAACAATACATGCTGTTAGCTTAGGAAATGATAAAATTGTTCAGGCTTTAGACAGAAAGGAGGTAGTTCTGGCAATTTTTCTTGATTTATCAAAAGCTTTCGACTGTGTTAACATTAAACATCTATTGTCAAAATTGGAAAACTTTGGGATAAGAGGCATACCGCTAGAATGGTTAAGTTCATACTTGCAAAATAGAGAGCAATGTGTTGAAGTAATTCATAATAATGGAGAACAACTGAAAAAAATTAAATCAACATTTAAAAGCATAACACATGGAGTGCCTCAGGGTTCAAAACTGGGACCATATCTATTCATTCTATACATAAACCACTTATTTAAAATAATACAGGAGGCAGGAGGTTTAGCCATCGGGTATGCTGATGACACAACAATAGTGATAACAGGTAAGACGGAAAGAGAAGTACAAGATAAAGCAAACTCTTTATTAGAACTAATCAGAACTTACTTAGAAACATTAGGAATGGCACTGAATGCAAACAAAACTGAATGGATGCAAATTAAGATTAGTAATAAAGCACAAAGTAACATCACATTAGCAATACAAAATAAGAAAATCTCCCAAGTTACACAGACAAATTTTTTAGGAATAGTCATAGACAATAACTTAAAATGGCACAAACATATAGAAAAGGTTAGTAACAAAATTAATAAGGGCATATACGTATTGAAACAGAAGACTCAAATTATGGATAAAGATAATATACTAAAGGTTTATTATGCATTTGTACACTCGCACCTAAATTATGGGATTATTTTATGGGGAACAGCGGGTAAGAAAAATATACTGAGAATATCTAGGCTACAGAAAAAAGCAATTCGAATAATGGAAAAACTTCAAAGGGAACAATCCTGTAAAAGCAGTTTTAAAAAACAAAAAATCCTCACAGTACCATGCTTATATATATTTGAATGTCTTAAGTACACAATAAGAAATCACACTGAAGAAAAAAATAGGAATATGCATGGGCATAACACGAGAACACAGCAGAACTACTTTAGAAATAGGCTAAGGGGATCATTAACTTCCAAAAGTATTGAAAGTGTTGCAAAAGACCTATACAATCATTTACCTCACCCAATCAAAGAACTACATGAAGAAGTGAAGAAAATTAATGCAATAAAGACTTACCTGATTAAAAATGCTTTCTACTCAATTGAGGAATACAAAATGAAACAAAATCTGTGAGCCTTAACTTGGTCTTATAACATTAACCTTCTGAAATTTATGTTTAATTAATTTTAGGTATTTAATCAGTTCAATGTATCTATATCTGTTCAGCTTTGTACCAAATACTACTTGTTTAATCAATAATGTACATATATGTTCCTAACTTGTGTAAAATTACTTGGTTAATAGATAAGGTAAATATGTTTTCTATCTTTTATAAACTTGACGATGCTTTGTAAAAATGTTGCAAATGGCAGAATAAAACCGAAACTGAAACTGAAACTGAAATGTAACCTAAATGATCGCTGTTTTCTTCATCAAGATTATCGATGTAATCTAAGTAATCCATGAACACGTCAAAAATATCTTCCTATAAATATGATATGGTATTCTAGTTCAATCGACAGGTTAGTTACTCCATCCAGGTTGCAAGAGCAAATTCTAACCTATACTTGTGCTCTATTTAACTCTGTAGTAACATACTACATGACGGTGCTCTCCGACACTTACTTCTGCAGTAATTTAATCTGGGAGTATCTGAAAGGAATAAAATTCTTCGGAAGTAGTTTACTCTCGTATGGAAGTTGCTGATTGTTGACTTGAAAAGTAGTTTATTACGAAAGTAGAGTTTACTCCAGGTTGGTGCGCGTCGCCCTAAGTGCTTCTTCTGGGTTTTCCTCCTTAATAGCCATCATTATTCCACATTCTATAATCTGCCCTATCTTTGAGTATGAATCTTTTAAGAAATTCCCTCCTAGCTTTTCATTCTATTTATATGAGTTTACTTTCCTTATCTGAACTACCTCTTTTTCACTTACCTTTTGCTCTAATATATTTGTTTCCATAATTAGTGGAAAGGGATCACTGCTTAGTGTTTCATTTTTGCTTTCTGTACTATGTCCCAAAAATTAGATGTATAAATTTCACTGGAAATTTGAGGACCCCTGAACAAACATCCCCCTCCAAAAAGAAAACATTTACAAAAAAAGGGTGGCACATGTGTCTGTAAACAGCGTAACTCAAAAACAAATAGTCTGTTATACAGGTGAATCACCTAAAACTTGCACCGCAAATATTTCGGAAATGGAAAGTGCTATTGATGTGCAGTTTTCACAGCATTGATTGGTAGTCAGGGGCTCATACATTTAGCCTATAAAGATATTTTAATAATACTGAGAAAGTTGTTTTTTTTTTGAGCAAACATTCAATTTTTTAAATGAAACAATGCCTAGTTACATCAACAGAATAAAGGTAGGGTAAATTAGAATGTCAGTGGCATTTGTTGCAAGATTCTAGTGCAAGTGGTTTACGAGAAATCTTATTTTGAAACTTTTACGCACCGACACTTGTACAACCTGTGGTAGCACAAACTAAAGTAAAACAAAAGGGAATTACAATACTTCTGTGGATTCCTACAAGTAAAGAGAACATAGCCCTTCAAAGGTTGTGCTCAAAATGACCACCGGCAGCTTCAATATATGCTTCCAGTCTGCTATGAAAAGACTGCTGCACACGTTCTAGCATTTCAGCGGAAATTTCAGAGCAGGCAGCAGTAATACGTCATTTCATATTGTCTGGTGTAGTTGGTACATCCTTGTAGACAGTGTCTTTCAGCCTTCCCCACAGAAAAAAGTGTAAAGGGGTCAGATTCGGTGAATGAGCCAGTCAAGGTACAGGTCCTCTTCGTCCAATCCAGCGATTTGGAAACAATCCGTTAAGACAAGCTGTACTAGTTATAGTTACTGTATTTTATTGTGCTAAGAGTTTTACAAATTTGATTGTCTACTGCACTTTGACCCTGGTCACTCATTCAGTAGACAATTGCTACAGTTTATTTACATTTTACAATTTGAGACGGTAATTTGTATCACAAATTACTCAGATGTAATGAATGATAATAATATGAATATGTATTTTTATGTGACATTGATTTCAGAGGTTTATTAATTGTAAATATTATTGGTAAATAATAATATACGGCTCTACTGAAACTGTTAACAATAACGCAATACTGCAGCAAGGGGATGAGTTGTTTATCGTTACCGGGAACCAGGAAGTTACGTAATGTTTCGCGCCTTTTCGGTAAAAAGCTTCTAGAATGTTCCCTAAAAGAAATATGTATTAGTGGTTTTCATTGGATAGTAAAATAGACGCTAATGTTGGCGCGTTTTATAAGCCAATAGCATTTCATTTATAATCTTTAGGCATATCTTAAGGCTAGCCTATAAATAAGCCAGGTAAAGGTAGCGGGTCCCCCAGTTCGGCAAGATTCTCAAAACATTATACATCGTCCCCCAGTGTTCAACAAGATTCTCAACACATAACACGTCAGCTCCCAGTTCAACAAGATTCTCATGTCGGTCTCTCAATTCGTAAAGTTACGCGCAGCAGAAGTACGAGAAATCTTATAAAGTATTATACAGTTGAATATATAAAGTTGAAGTACGTGAGTTAAAAGTGATAAGCAGTTATTACAAACAGTTTCAGTATGGCGATTATCTAAATAAATCTGTGAGAGTGTTCGTGAACGTGTTCTGCAATAAAGATTATAAAATTAATTTCTTCGTCAATATCATTTCTAGACAAAAGATTCCTTTCCGCTTCACACCCTGCAAGAGAAACATGTTCGATCCCAAACAGCTGGCCGGAGGACATTTAAAATAAACTATTTCAAAAACTGATACAAATTGCTACGCCAGAGGGAACTATGGACCAGACCAACGAATGACGTCACACAAGATGGCTTCGCGTGAAGTAAACACATATTTGCTCTCGTAAATTGGCTTCCACAACGTGGTGCTACAAACATATAAACACGTAAAATTGCTATTGCAAATTGGCTCCCATACGTGGGGCAGTTAAAGTTATATAAACAAACATTTATAAACAAAAACAATTAGTTATCTCGCAAATTTCATGTCAATAAATTATCTTGCCCTTTTTTTCAGTTTTTTTTTTTCATGTCCCATTTCCACTTGTTTTTCACTTTTCATTTATTGATTACTTATCCATCACACATTCACTATAGTTTTCCATTCAAAGTAAGATGCACTACCTCTTACTTTTCTCTTTCCACTGTCTAAAGCCATTTATTTTTTACTTTACACAAAAACTGTCCAATGCTTCTAGTGTCCTTAACTCCATGGACGCTGATGTTCCACCTGACGAAGCCAACGGGGATTGTCAACAGACCAATAGTGCATGTTACTGCGGTTTACCTGGCAATGATTATTAAATGTTGCCTCATCACTAAACAAGATACAGGATGAATCTGGAGTATCATGTCTTAATGCCCATGTACAAAAGTTAACACAATTCTCAAAATCGTTTCCATGCAGCTCTTGATGGAGAGAGATGTGATAGGGATGGAACCTATGTCGATGGAGAATGCACAGTACACTTGCCTGGCTTATGCCACTTCCACATGCGATTGTGTGGGAACTAATTTGTGGATCTACTGCAACGGCAGCCAAAACATTAATTTCTGTCTCAATTTCTGCCTCTTCCAGTCACTTGTTTGTTTCCGTTGCATTTTCTAGGTGTTACAGTACCACTCTAACATAATTGGTTGAAGAGGTTGATAAACAATTGCTGACATGGTTGTCATCTATTGGGATACGTTTCTGCATACACCATACAGGAATGAACTGCATTCTTCCTACACTCTCCATACACCATGAGCATGTCGGCTTTATCTGCATTAGTAAACCCCATCTTCCACTCACGACTTACTGCTTGAGCTGTTGCAAACTGACTGACCAGAAAGTCGCAATGCAATCAATGAACAGAAAACACAATGCAAACAAACATGACAACATCAAACCTAGTAACTAAGCAGGTTGAATGGGACAAACAATTGTCGGGGTGGAAACTTTTCAAAATACGATTTCTTGTAAACCACTTGCACTAGAATCCTGCAACAAAGACCATTAACATTCTAATTTACCCTATCTTTATTCTGTAGATGTAACTAGGCATTGTTCTATTTAAAAAATTGTATGTTTGCTCAAAAAATACACTTTCTCAGTATTATTAAAATCTGTTTATAGGTTAAATGTACGAGACCCTGGCTACCAATCAATGCTGTGAAAACTGCACATCAATAGCACTTTCCATTTCCGAAATATTTGCAGTGCAAGTTTTAGGTGATTCACCCTGCATAATAAACTCACCCTTTAAGTTCAGTATACTCCAAGAATGTGACAACGATTTTCAAGAAAATCTTCCCACCCCAATTTCCCTTTACATGGAAAATTTTATGAAAATTTTGACTTCTCAAAAATGGCTCTTAGCAGTGATTTAAATATAATGTGTTTAAGATATTTTCATGGCAAATGAAAAGTATATCTTAAATTTTCTGGGAATGGCCTATGAAGTCCTCTTCAATCTGAATGACTTTTGCATAGCTGATAAACCATAAGAGATGGACAAAACCTGACTACGCAAAAAGTGTAGTTCTCATTAAAGCACACAGTTTATGTTGAATAAACTTTTTTGTGGGTTTAATCATTTCAGAAACACTCTTTGTTATTGGTTTGAATTTTCAAGTACTTGTACTTTTCTCAGATGTAAAGTCCTCTTGCTTTCTTTGTCTTATTTCTTTTTTCTTTCCTTTTTTTCTTCACAGTCATGAAAAGAGCATGGAACTAATGCTTTTTAAAAATATGACTAATGCGTCTACTACTGTATCCTTATAATTATTAAAAAATGTTTAACCTAAGTTTATCTCGATTAACGAGAAGTAGATAGAAGAACAAGCTTTTGCAAATTGATGAGTAGAGAAAGTCATGTAATGCTACATATCAGATGCTTTGTCTTAAATTTTGTACTTCTTTCCTCCAATTCCACACTAAACAATAATCTATTACACTCTGAAACTATTAGCAACCTTACAGAATTGTAATAGCTTTTTTTTCTCTTCTCTACTATTTACACTATCCTTACTTTTCCTTGTCTTATCTGGTCTTTCTCTCCTCCCTCTTCATAATCATTTCCGAATAGCCTTCCTTTTTCCTCCCCCTATTTGCATTAAAATCTCCCATCACAATAAACTTAAATCTGGGATGTGATGTTTTTGGTGGGTTATATACTACCCCTATCTCTATTCCTATATTTACTCTATTTGTTAGTTTAATTATTAATCATAACACTATTATCTCTATTTTATGGTAACTCTGTATCAATGTTTATATCTATGTCTTTTATTAAGAGGCATCCACCCAGTATGACAGACATACAGCCTACTGGAATAAGCGCTTCTACTGTCATGTGCCACTTACCGTCTTGCTAGATGCAGATGCAGATGCAGAAGTGAAAATGACTGCTGAGGGTATCTGAAGGCATGGAAGGCTGTCAACGTATGCAATGTTGTTTTCCAAATAGCAGAAGCATGGGATATGGTGCAGAGCACAACCATACTTAAGTGCTGGAAGAAAGTGTGGCCCTCCATTGACACTGAGTTGAAGTCAGCATTGAAATTTAGACACATCAGTGTTGATAAGCTATGCAGGCTTCCAGGAGGAGCAGAAGTTGACAAAAAAGACCTTTTATGAATGGTTGGGTGAGGAAAAGGTGAAACAGGTCAGATTTTAACAGATGAAGAGAGAATAAAAAGTTTGTAGGAAATAATGAGGAATATAAAACCATACAAACTGGTGCCATGAACATTTCACATAGAGATGGTGCTGAAGCTACAAATATATATTCTTGTAGTACATTATGCAGCAACCAGGCACACACAGTACTGACATGTTGTTAGTGATTTTTTTATGTATCTTTAGTATGTATTTGTATGGCATTTGCATTAAATCTATGCATTATTAAATATATATGAGCTATGTTAATTCAATATGTATGTATGCAGTATGTAACAAAAGATTGCAAATAAAAGGAATATAAGTACATAAACTTTGTATTTGGCACTCTTGCTAATTTGGCATCCCTCTGTGCAAGGAATGGCTGGATTAATCAAGGTTTAGTGCATTTATAAACTCTGATAAACAGTTTTAAGAAATAAAAGGCTTCTTCCCTCATGTTCATTTTAATTTGCAGGATACACAAAGCCTCAGGAAGCTTTTCTCACATATAGGACATTTCACAAGCTAAAGATTTGAAAAGATAAACTATTATTCAAAATTTGCATAATTGCACTACAGGAACACAAACATAAAAATAAATTGTTTTCATTAATGTTTGTTTAATTGTTAAATTTGTATAAAATATTCCAATTATTATGTACTAGCTGTCTTACCCTGCTTTACATTGGTACCTTCTATAAGTATAGGGTTGAAAATAAGGATACGGGTGGTTTTTGAAAGTCTTAAGCAGTCTGTAATTTGTACTCATACCTAAAGCGTAAGCATCCAACGTTTTATCCAGATTGGTCAGATAGTGACAATTTGTACATAAGGGGTTGAGTATGTTAGCCTTTTGAAATTCTATGGTATCCTATATTTTTTGACAAGTGCAATGTGTTCCAATGTAATCCAAGAGCACAATGTGTTTCATGGTTGACCAGGCAGTGTAGTTTTATGTATAAGGGATTGAAAATAAAGAAGGGTAGTTTTTAATTCCATATATTATTTAAAATAAGGATTAGGTGGTTTTTGGAAGTTGTGATGCAACCTGTGATTTTTGCCAATCAGCCAGCCAATTTTTGTGTATAATTGTGGTATAACAGTGCAGATTTCTGCATAAGAGGTTGAAAATATGGTAGGAGTAATTTTTTAGAGTTGTAAGGTAGCTTATTTTTATTGGGATCTATAGTATAAGTGTACATAGTATCATTAGATTGGTCAAAGAAAGTTTACTTGTTTGTTAAGAGGTTCAAAATAGGGAATGAATGTAAGGGTAGGTTATCATTTTTTTTGATTTTCTAGATTAATCCAAATGCACCTGGTTTTGTCAAAATCATACCAAAGACTTGATAAAACTTATGTGTTATATGGTGATATGAACGATATACAACCCCGTCCCCCATTAAAATGACTCGATAACTCAATTTTAAAATATTTTAAGCCTCCCCATTTACTCCTTTGGGTTTGAAGTCATTAAAAATCTGCCATATTTGCAGTAAAATGCTAATATAGCTTCTGATATCCAAATTCAACAAAATGGGATTGAAATTTGGTGACATGAATATGAAAAAGAAGCCGCTAGCCCCCCAGCTTTCAAAATTTTGGAATCACGATATAGCCTGTGACCATATGAAAGAATAGGGCTTTTCCATGGTGAAAGAATAATCAAAATCAGTCGGAACGGTTTTTGAGAATACCCTACATAATACACACTTACACACAAATTTTCTCTCTTTATAGTATCAGTTTAGATTGTTTGTAATTTGTAAAATATTCCAGTCATTATGTGCTATTTTTAATTGTAATTTTGTGGAAATGTAAATCTCATATTTATATATACGCTAAAACGATGAAATTGGAGATATTATTAGAATTTCTCTTTTCTTTGTTTACTTCAGATAAAATTTGGTAAACTAAGACCATAATGATAACCCATTGCATAAGCTATCACTACAGTCCAGCCGGCCATTCTCCGGCCCTGACATTTCTCGAGAGGCGGAAAAGCAGTGTTGCCAGTTATTTAGCGGGAATTTCAAGCCTACATACGTATTTTAACCATGTGTGTTTAACCATTTCACACATTTGCAGATTCACATCGCTACTTCCTAAATGTATGTGGACAATATGTATATACATGATCACAGAATAGTAGAATGTGGAGACAATTGTTATACCACTTACTGGAAAAAACTAAAAGTTATGTTAATTGAAGTTGGCTATTAAATAACTCCATTTTAATCTAGTGGGAAGACGCTGCAAACCTCATAAATGTAAATTTCTTTGGCTTCATCACTGGTGTTGCTGCTGCCATCATCTTGGTTTAATTAAAATAATCAGCTCCTCCAATGGGTTTCCACATATGCCGCCAGCTTCCTTTACTTTTGTTATTTCTGCAGACACTCCAGGTATGTTGTTCTTCTCCAACCACTGCAGAATGACATTTTTCCTGTCATGCATTGTTGGAACTTCGTTTAATTGCATCGAGTGGTATGACACATTGACCATAACAATAATGGAGTTTACACCAATGTCTGGCAGAACAGATTCTTGGAACCAGCTCTTGAATGGTTTCCATTCATTTCTTCGTGATAATCACGAGTGCTCTTTGATTTGAATAAGACTTCCTCCCAGAAAATTTCTTAAACCAAATACAAAGTTCCTTCAGCACTTTACTTAGGCTGGTTTTCTGCCAATCAATGAGCCAGCTTCCTTTAGAAAAACAGCAGCTTCTTATGAGTAGGAAACTCCTTCCTCATATAATAATGGTACACATACTGCCTAATTGCATCCTTTAGAAATGCATCAAGTGAAGCTTTAGGTCTGGCTCATGGCATTTGCTTTCCCAGAGAATGCAGAACTGCAGATGGCGTATTAAAATCAACTGGGCACTTTTCCTTCATCACACTTTTCACAGTGGTTTTTCCTACCTTCAATGTGTCGCAAACTCTATCCACCACTTTGGTAAAAGGTAGAAGTGTGAATTTATATACACAAAGTGTGAATATAAATTCACAATTTTGGCTCTTATAAGAGCCAACTTTTTTCTTGGATTCTGATGAACCAGTAGCCATATTATTATAATAATGATAATAATAAGACTTGCAGATACTAAAATTGGAACTCACGCATGCGCAAAATAGTAATCAAGCTTCACCTGTACAAACTCTAAAAGCAACTGAGGCCACGTGGTCCGTACAAAAAGCAGCTGACAACATGGTGCTAGATTTGGAAGCCACGCTTAGCATCGAGACTGGTGATTCGTGCTAGCAGACAGTTTAACATCCCGTGCTAGAAGTCTCTCCCAGTATTGCCAATAGTAACAGTTACTGTGCATAGCAGATGTAAAAGTAATATTCGAACAGAATGGTGTTGTATGAGGCGTGATCAAAAAGTTTCCAGAATGGCTTCACACTAATTTTGCCATTGTGCTGTCTTTAATTTTTACTTTTTACCCAGACTGTATATGCAGCGCTCCCTCCTTATAACAATGAGAGGTCACATGATTTTCTGTGACCTTGCAGTGTGGAGGTAGGAGCTCGGAAGTGAACGTATGTTGTGCACCTGCTATGATTTGTCTGTCTGCCGAAAATGTTAGATTACAAAGAACAAACATCAAATTTTGCTTCAAACTTAGTAAAACTGCAACAGAAGCCTTTGGAATGTTAAGAACAGCATATGGGGAGGAAGTAATGGGCAGAACTCTAGCATTTTGGTGGTTTTCAAAATTTAAAAGTGGTGAGACATCGTTTAAGGATGCAGATTGTTGGGGGACAACCCTCTTCCAACAAAACTGACAAAAATATCAATCAGGTGAGGGAAATGGTATTAAATGATAGGCGTGTTACAATAAGAGAAATCTCTGATTTATTAGGACTCTCCTTTGGAAGTGTTCAAAAGCATTTTAAAAGACGATTTGGACATGAGAAGAATTGCCGCTAAGTTTGTACCCCAAATGACCAAAAGGAAAGCCATGTGATTGCCTGCGCAGATCTTAAAGAGCAGCTTCAAAACAACCCAAGTTTATGGAGAAAGTTATTACTGGTGATGAAACATGGATTTATGGGTACAATCCAGAAACGAAGCAACAATCTTCAAAATGGAAGTCCATCTCCACGCCCCAAAAAGACCAGACAGATATAATCCAATGTTTAATCATTTTTTTTTTTACACTAAAGGAAGTGTACGTAAGGAATTTGTACCACAGGGTCAAACAGCGAATCAAGTGTTCTGTAAACAAGTGTTGCAAAGATTAAGGGAGAGTGTGTGGCACAAACGGCTGGAGAAATGGAGGACTGGAGATTGGTTCTGCATCACAACAATGTGCCTGCGTACAAAGCCCTGTCTGCCGATTTTTGGATAAAAAATAGGATGGATACTGTTGCCCATCCCTCCTATTCTCCAGATTTTGTTCCAGCGGATTTTTTTCTTTTTCTGTGACTTAAATACGGCTCTGAGGACACCGTTTTGAGGACAATGATGTTATCCATTGCGAACTGCAGAAGCCTCTGTGTTTAAAGAAGATGATTTCCAGAGGTGCTTCCAGCAGTGGCAAAAGTGCTGGGACAAGTGTATCAACTCCTAAGGAGACTACTTTGAGGGTGACAGTGCAGAATAGACAAAGTCTTGTGTTGTGTTTATGGCCTCATTATGGTAACTTTTTGATCACCCCTTGTAATGAAGACCTTACATGACAATAAAACCAGAAAGCTGGATTTCAATGTTATAAAGTTAATATACGTGATAAAGTTTCATCTTAAGATAATTTTGAGAATCTGTTTTCAACTATTTATTACTGTAAGTTGGCAAAGTTAACCTTCCCTCTCAACCTTACCACAACCTCAAAACGTCATGGCTGGAGATCCAGCGACCAGACTTTAAATGTGGACCTTTTATGAATACTACTTGTCACAAACTAGTAAAGCTGCTTTTCAGGTTCCAAAGATCTGCAGTTCCAAAGAATTCTAACCATCTAACTTAACCTTCAGCATAATAATTGAATAAATTCTTGAAAATACAAAACACAAAATTACCCTAAAACAAGAGAGTAGGTCATACAAGCAGGAAGCTATCTTCCCAGTGATCCATAACACTGTATAAACATTCAGATGTAATAGTAATATTTATTGAAGCCCCAAGTTATTACACATGTAAGGCTGTCCTCTAAAATTTGGCCCAGGCCACTATTTAAAAGGCAGCCCATTAAGGTATGAAATACATAAATTTACAATGTTCTCACTTCTTAAATTTATGTGGTGCACGAGAGTGGGATCGTTTTGAACTAATATGCTTCATTTGGACACACTATTTCTGCAGCATCAGTCATGCTTTGTTTTATAAAATCACCTTCAGTAAATGGTTTCCCTGATACTGCAATATTATATGAGAGTTTGTAACTCGTGCAGCATTGCCTCATTAAACATTGTAGATTCGTCACACCCCTGTAAAATTAAATACATACTTACATTCATAATCTATGTGTTTATTTTTGTGGTATTGTAAACATGCAAACTAAACCCACTCTTAATAACATAATGTGAATTCCAACCTACCTCAAGTAATAATGCAACTTTGAACTCCTGAACCTTTTTACTGTGATCTTCACCAAGAAGCTCATTGTAAACATCTTTGTGTTTTAACATAATGACGCATTATATTATGCTTTTATTTACCTTTCAAAAGTTCATGATATATAAGGCACTGTGAATTGATTCCAGCTGCTATGAAAAAGAAGCAATATTGAAAGCATTTGTATGATAGTCACTTTTCTGCCTTTAGATTCCTCCATTATAGAAGGATACGTAAGCAGAGGAGTGAGTTAGCAGCCAACTACAAACAACTCATAGTCCACCAGACAACTGCATGCTTTAGAACCGATTCAACCCATCCACCTGCATTAGGTATACATCATTCTTCCCTCCCACACAGTCAGCTCTTTATTAGGTGTCATCGTGGCTTGCCCGCTCCTTACTGAGTGTTTGCGCTCAATGGGCACTATTTGTGCACCCCTGCTATAGATTATTTGCAGTATTCTAATTATATCTACTCATTCCTTTGCACCACAGTTTGTACCCCAACATATCTCTGTTTATTCCGTCATAAGCTTTCACCAGGTCAATAAACACTGCATACAGTCTACCTCTTTTCTTTGACAAATATTTATGAATTAATGTTTTAATTATTAATACATCATCCATTGTTCTTTGATCTCTCCTAAATCCACTCTGAAAGGGAGATACTAGTTCATTTCTCTTGGCCCATTCATCCTGTCTGTTAATATCCCTGTAAAAAAAAAAACCTTTCCAGGTTTTGACAAAAGTGTTATTCCTCTGTAGTTACCTGGCCATTCCCTTGTAAATTGGATGAATGATTGCTGTCTGCCAAGATTTAGGCATCTTCTTGCTTTTTATTGAATTTAGCAATTTGACTAGGCACCCTATCCTCACACCATGCTTAAAAACAATTTGGCTGGTAACCCATCAATGCCCACTGCTTTGTTCTTCTTGAGAAGTTCAACTTGCTTTAAAACCCCTTCTACTGAGAACAATCTATCCATATTTTTATCCTGTCAAGTCTTCCATTATCAAACCCCAATTACCTAAGCCTCCTACATTAAATTCAAACAGTTTCTCAAAATGACTTAACTGTTCTTCCAGTTTAATTGTACATTCAGTGCTTGCCTCCCAGTCTAGACCATCTCCTAATGATATTCCTTACTTCATTTGTCTTCCCTGGCCTAATTTTCAAATCTGCCTTCAAGGCTTTTTACCTCCCCAGCTGCCTTTTCTTCCTTTCCAACAACATCCTATAGGCCATTCTTGCCCCTATCATTTTTCACTTATCCTATTCTCTACCCCTTTTCCTCCATTGGATGACAGGTTGTTTAATCTTTTCAAATCCCTACACTCTTTATCAAACCAATCATCAATCTTTGCTTTGTTATTCACTTTCTTTATCATCTCATTGCCAGCCCATTCTAACAAAAATTTAATCAAATATAAACCACTCTCACTTTGATTAAACTCAGATAGCTAATTAATACCATGCACACACAGGTTTGCCATTGGTGAGTTCAACAGTTCATAAAAATTTCCTGAAAAATCTTGGCACTATTTGTAACACTCATTTCTGATGTTATGCCATTATCGCTTTTAGTTTCTCTGGCCCTACAACCGCATTCAAGAATAATTGGAAAATGTGCACTATTGCTTACTATGTTCATGATTTTAAAATTTTGCACTTCAGACAGGGCATCTCATCTGTACAATGCGAAATCAATAACACTTTGCCCACCTCCACTCACAAATGTAAACTCATCATCAGTGTCTTTGCTCGTCACACTATTTACAATCATTAACCCATTACCTTCAAAAACTGAATTACTTTAAGTCCTTTTTCATTCATAATACTGCCTTTGCTCCTTCTGACACCTATTTCACTCTCTTCCATGTCAAAATTAACACAGTCTCTTGCTTGTATATTTCCATTTCGTGCATTAAAATGTATCCAAGTAATACAAACTTGCACTCCGGCATATCTGACCTAATTTCTTCCATTTCAACTTCTAAATGATGAAGACAAGGATCATGAAACTGGGTGGATTATAAATAATCCCTAAACACAGTGCTGACTTATTCAACACCAGCCACATAACCCTATTCGCCCTGACTTCCCCTCTTTAACCTCCCAAACTAATGCATTACTTATTATTGCACCCACTCTTCTGGACACTCCGCTCTTCCTCATTTGCCTCCTCCCTCCTTTCCCTATGAAGGTAAACCTCTCAAGTTTTATGCTTTCATTATCGCTCATCCATGTTTTGATCAATCCCAAAATATCCACTTCACTTAGTGCCAAGCTAATAAACCTAAAGATAAACTTCTTTTTAAACCCTCACAGTTCCAAAAACCCAGTTAAACAACCCTCCCTCCTTCCTCCCTGTCATATTGCAAACCTGATCTATACCTGAATCCTTGCAGTTTCTTCTTGCTCCTAAGTATAATTCCCTTGTTCTGATTCCTCATATCGCGAAGCTTCATTACGTCGGAATTGGTTCTCACCCCCCATCCCTGACTCCAAAAT
Organism: Deroplatys truncata; assembly: GCA_030765065.1. Taxonomy (NCBI): domain Eukaryota; kingdom Metazoa; phylum Arthropoda; class Insecta; order Mantodea; family Mantidae; genus Deroplatys; species Deroplatys truncata. Next base: position 380,154,336 of record CM060990.1, read on the forward strand.
ACTACCACTCAACGTTAACATTATGCTCAATTCCATAGTATCTTCCTCTTTCTCATGATAACATACCCCTGCTCCCTCTCCCCTACTCGTAGCTTGCTCTGCCAGCTGATCTGTGACAGCGTCTTATTGGGTGAAATGACCTTGCGCTGTGATATCATCACCACTCCCTCCTTTAGTTGACCATGCTCCACGTGCCACTGTCACATATGTCTGTCAGCTCTTCTCGCAGCATAGTCCATTGCTTTCATTCTCTCCACCTCTGTTGTTGCCTTTTGCTGAGTAATTTCTTGTTCTGGCCTACCTACAAATCTTAGACCCTTTTCCCTCTCAATTATCACTTTCCTGTCGTCAATCCACAGTTGTAAATTATGAATGTATGCTTTTCTTCCAGCCAGTCGCGCTTCTTTCATCTGCATAATAAGCTTTTTCTTCAGTTCATGTTTTTCAAATGATAGATCTTTATTTATGAAAATATTTGATCCCTTCAGTTTCTTTGACCTGTTGTAAATCTTGTACACAATGCTCATGTTCGTGAACTTTGCAATAATCGTTCTCCTTCCTGTCTTTCTCCCTATGCAGAACACATCAGTGAATTCCCATCCTCCTAACTTCAACTCCAGTTTTTGTTCCAAAATTTCATACACTTCTTGCATGACCCAGACCCCTTGACGTTCTTCTACTACGATGAATAGCAAATTGGACCTGCGATTCTTTTCCTCTAGTCTATCCGATCTTACTTTCATCCCATCCACTTCTTTTCTGATTTCCTTAACTTTGGCTTTGATTTCCTGTTTAATCTCTCAAACGACAGCATCCACTTGGTCACCAAGCCCCTTCTCCAGGCCATCCATTCTACTTAGTGTTGCTTCCAGACTATCATCCCTGTCCATTGGCCCTGGGTTCACTTCTACTCTGCTGATCACCAAAATCATAATAACAGCCATAATCTTGGAGTTGTTCTTCCCCGATTCTAGTTGTTGAAATATTCACTCCCATAGCCCCTAGGTCCTTCTTTCTGTAAGCAATCAGGAGCTCCCTCACAAATGTCTGTTCTCTTCCACTGCTAGCTTAGCACTCTGATGCAGAATGTCTGCTAAGAAGTAATGTGATGCATGTAGTTTTCAACATTTAGTGCAAAATTTAAAATGGTTCATTTAATAATATTGAATATTTTTGGGATTGCATAATGGAGTTTTAAGTGATAGAAATAATAGTTTTACGTGTCTCAAAATAAGGAAAAATATTTGTTGATAAACTATTTCCACATGTCATAAGTAATTCTGATATATACAGGTTGACAACCATGCAAACAAAAAGCTTAAGCAAGCAGGTTCATTATTACATTTGCTCGACTGCTGTGTTGTTATTAAAAATATGGTTTAGGAATATTTATAAAAAATAACATGTTAGTCATCTGAATATTTAACCTGCCAAGACAAACTGTGTGTTTGTGATGTAAGTTTTGTATTCGATCAATCACATTTATGATACAAATTTCATATCAAATCAGTTAATCACCTATCAGAATTTTGAAAGTAACTTTAGCTTCAGATTTTAAAACCTAACTTTTATCTAGAATCACCATGATGCTTGTGAGAATATTATCCCCAGGGCATTAGAGTTACTGGCCATACTAGATCACAGAGAGGAGATAGCCTCAGAGTTTAAATAAGCTCAAAATGATCAATTTTGAAGTAGTAGACAATGACAGTGTGCTAGCTAGCAAACATCTAAATTACAGTGGTGATACTCTAGTTTGTACGTATGTTAAACAGTGACTAAGTACAGAAATGCATATTAGAATTTATGTATTCTATGTAGTTGGGAAAATAAAGAACATGCTTTGCTAATCTCTGTTCCAGACTACCCCTGCTGTGTTACCCAATGCAGAAACATTGTTAGCATCGGTTGGGACATCTTCCTCTTCATTACAAGCAGCAGCTCAACAGCGATGTCCTGGAGCAATAGAGTTTGGCCAGTATGAAATACAGACGTGGTATTCCTCTCCATACCCTCAGGAGTATGCAAGGTACTATAATGTTTCTATGTAGAAGTTGTATTGCACACTTTGCAAATATAAAAGATGTAATGGAGTTTCAGGTAATTCTGATTATATGATATGCCATTTCCTATTTATTTGCAGGCATGGATTTGTTTGTTAGTGATCTGGATAAGAGTCTCAGAGCGTATACCTTACCTCTTGAAGGGAAATACTGGTGCACTTTCCAAAGCTTTTTAGAAGTTATACCATTGGAGTCACCTACTCCATTCAAATGGCTGTTGGTAGAATCTAAAGCTTGCATGTAATGGGAGGGAGGGACTATTTAATGCACTACTGTACATTATGTTGTGGGTGAAAGAGACATTAAATGCAGCTTTTGAAAGGATTAAAGCCTTTTTAATAAGGTTGAGAATGTATGCGAGATACAGTTCAGTGTAAACCTTTTTCTGTTTTGCAAGAATATTTCACAGTTTTTGTTACATTGAAACAGGAAAACCATAAAAGACAGTCATGAGCAAGTGGTACTGAGAAAGTATACCTTGGCTACTCAATTGCCCTCAGCATAATTGTACAAATTTAGCCTTTTTACCTCTGAGTAATATTGTTAACTTCCTGGTTGAGGGGAATTCATTATAGATTTGGAAAACAGTCTTTAGAAGAATATCTCTTTGTAAATTGTCTGTATATATCAATCTTCTAGGCACATGGCGAGACAGTTTTGAGGCATGTTTAGCTTCTCTACACAGGCATTAAACGGAAGGTATACCTTTTAGGGTTGAAATACAACTGCATGGTTTTTTTTTTTTCTTTCCAGAGTATGCTTCTTGCTTTTTTGGTGGGGGAAGAGGGGAATGTAAACATCCTCATTACTTCAAAAGCAGAAGATATGTGTGCAAATTTAATGTGTACCATGTGGTTATAAGCCTAACTCAGTTTAATTTGTAGTTAATTTTTGAGAACCTCAAATGTTACTGATGGTTTTCAGCTTAGTTAAAACAACTAATGTAGATATTTTTTATGAGATTTTGCATAGTAACAAAAGTTATATGTGTAAATAGCATGCTCTAAGTACTTTATTTTGTTGCAAATTTATTATTCAAGCTTTAAAAAATAATTACTACAGCAAAATTTGGACAAATCAGCATGAAGAATAATGGTTTATAAAAAGAAGTATTTTCTGAAGGATGCAATGGGAAAATTGTTTACGTAATATTGGTATGTTTTTTTGTGTATTTGTAGCCCCACGTTGTGGAGCCAATTTGCAAGAGAACAAATTGTATATGTTTTAAGCCCCACGTTGATGCCAATTTGCGATGAGATTCTTACAAATGTTTGTTTACATCACGTGTGTTGAAGCCATCTTGTGACGTCATTCATTTGTTTTGGTTTGTAGCTCCATCTGGCGTAGCAATTTGCATCAGTTTTGAAATAATTCACTTTAAATGTCCTCCAGCTAGCTCTTTGGGTCGAACATGTTTCTCTTACAGGTTGTGAAGCGGAAAGGAATCTTTTATCCAGAAATTATACTTAATGAAGAAATTGGTTTTATAACTTTTATTGCCGAACACGTTCACAAACACTTTTACATATTGATCTGGATACTCGCCAAACTGAAACTGTTTGTAATAACTTCTTACTTATCACTTTTAACTCGCGTACTTCAACTTTATGTATATTTAACTGTATAATACTTTAGATTCTCGTAATTCTGCTGCGCGTAACTTATGACGAACTGAATGACTGAAGACAACGTGTAACATGCTAGAAATTTTTATGAACTGGGCGACCGACGTGTAAGGTATTGAGAATTTTGTTGAACTGGGGGGCGATCTACCTCGGACCTGGCTTATATACTCCCACTCCTCGACATGCCTAAAGATTATAAATGAACTGCTATTGGCTAATAAAACGCGCCAACATTAGCGTCTATTTTAATATCCAATGAAAACCACGAATACATATTGCTTTAGGAAACATTCTAGAAACTTCTACCGAAAAGGCGCGAAACATTACGTAACTTCCTTGTTCCCGGTAATGATAAACAACTCACCCCATCGCTGCATTATTGCGTTATTATTGACAGTTTCAGTAAAGCTGTATATTATTATTTACCAATAATAATTACAATTAATAAACATCTGAAATCAATGTCACATAAAAATACATATTCATATTACAATCATTATTTACATTTGAGTAATTTGTGATACAAATTACCGTATCAAGGAGTGTCTTGATTCTGGAGCAGTGATTTCAAATCTCCATGGCTCTTTACAGTACTATAAATATTTGTTTTCATGGAATACTTATATTTCAGATTAAATAAGGTTTCAAAATTCACAGTAGCACGGTGACTCAATACAGTATCCGTAGGTAAAACAAGATTGTGAAGTGAAATATATAGGTAGAAAAGCAATCTTAACCTCATCAGGTAGTATAAAATTGTTGCTTCAGATTTTAAAGAATGACCTGAAGAGAGCTTAAAGTAAATGCCAATTTTTAATGTATAATTCTAATTTCATTATAAAGTTACTAAATAACTTCTGGGCCATAAGATCAGTATGCAGTAACACAATAATCAGTGAAAGTAAGTTTAAGGGGAGGCATCAGTGAAATTATGCTTGAAAATTGAAAAAAAAATCACAAAATATTCTTTTGTGCGAAAAGTAATTTTTGAACCATATACTTTAAAATTAAAGTCTTTGTTTTTCTCTCTGCACTTTTATTGGTGAATCATGTGATGATGTAGATGACCATGTCATTGGGTGTAACCATACTTACACATTTAAATGCCCGAGTGATGTCTTATGTCACACGTTAGCATATCATTACAATGTGCTTTCAAATTGCAAATGATGACACCCAAAAAAAGGTGCACTCTTTCCCTTTATGTCCCTAGAGCTAGATTGGCAGAACAAAACATGAGAAAATCAGACCCATATTATTTCTTTTGTACTTTGTAAACAGCTGAGTAAGATATATAACCATATTATCCAGTGGAGATGCCAAAACTCATAAATGTTTACAAGAGCTTGCAGTGTATGGACTGGGTTAAATCATAGGAACTGAGCTAAAAAATCTGGTGAAAGAAGTAAAAGAAGAAACATTAGCAGGATGAAAGAAAAGGTGCTTTGAAAGAAGAAAGCTTTACTATATTGTACAGAGAGAGCCAAAACACTAGGAACCAGCTGTGCTGTGTTTTTGCTGTCTGCGGCACTCGTTGCTGTCTGCCGCTATTGTAGAAAGGCGTGGATGAAACCATACATTTTTAAAACTACTTTTAAAGGCTTTATTACCAACTTTATGAAAGGAGATGCTGAAACTGGCCACCGTTGTTGTTCATACATTTTTGGCACCTCTTTTGGAAACTATCCATCACTCGCCTTAGTTCACGTTGAGAAATGCTGGCAATTTCCTGGCAGATATTTTGTTTTAATTCTCCCAGGGTGTGTGGGTTTGTCTTGTACACTTTATGTTTTAAGTTACCCCAGAGATAGAAATCGCAGGAGGTTAGGTCAGGGACCGAGGGGGCCACAAATCTCTACTAATAATTTTGTTCTCAAACACACTTTCAATTGTTCTCATTGAAATATTGGCCATATGAGCTGTTGCAGAGTCTCTGTTGAAAAAAGGCAGAATCATGCTCCCTGTCTGTTAGTTCTCTAAAAAAAACGGGGGCAAAATTGTATTTATGTATGTATGGGCGTCAACTGTTGACTCGAAAAAAATTGGCCCTATAACTCTTTCTCCGCTCATGGTGCACCATACACCAATTTTTTCGTCATGAAGGGGTACTTCATGAACAATATTAGGTTTGTCAGAGCTCCAATAACGATTATTTTGTGTACACATATCCATGAAGGTGGAACCAAGTCTCGTCCGTGAAAAATATTAAATATGAGTCTATTTTGCCATTGTGTACACTACTGAGACTACACTCACAAAATGTGCGCCTAATTACAGGATCACCTGGTTGAAGAACAAGTGCCACAGTTATTTTATATGGCTTTAACTTCAGCAGTTTGGTAGCTCTTCGCACAGATCCACAAGAAATGCCTGACTGTTGCGAAAGATGCCTAAGTGATTTTTGGGGGGAATTCTCCAAATGATGACTGATGTCTTCTAATGTTTCTTTGGTAAGAACCGCATGCCATCTTTTAGAGTTTTTAGCTTGAACACTTCCTATGGCCTGAACTTTATTGTAAAGTTCATAGATTGTTGTATGGCCTGGAACTTTTACACCTGGAACTCTTTCTGCAAATCATACTTTCGCTGGGCAAGCTGACTGAGTTAACATATATGAATCATAAATAAATGCACGCTGTGCAGTAGAAAACATATATTGAGCCATAATATACTTTGGAATAAGAAGTACGGACAAAATATAAATAACTCGTAATAACTGAACTACATCACATCACCGTCAACTCAATACTGCACTTCACACTGCAGAGCAAAACCACGTCAACAGCGTGACCTTGTTTATAGCAGCAGTGGATTATCATGTTTCCACATGCCCAGTGGAAAAACACCGTGCAGCCGGTTCGCAGTTTCTTGGCTCTCCTGGTATAATTATTATTGAAGTGCAATTAAGAGCAATGTACCTAATGTAACTCAAATGAAACAAGCTGCTAATGCAAATTTATATGACTGTACCTCCACTAGCAAAAACCTAAGCACAAAAAATGCCCAGGTGGAGAACAAACATGATCATTATATAACCAAGAAGGTGAAGTATCACCACCACCACCACCACCACCACCACCACCACCACCACCACCACCACCACCACCACCACCACCACCACATAGCAAAATAATGAACTGTTCTCTCCGAGGATGTGGTGACCAAAATCTTAGCTACAGTAGAATCTCATTAGTATGCTTTTGTAGGGACTCGAGGATTTGGACTTCATAGATGGGAAAACTTATTAACGAAAAGACAAAATCTGCAATTTAAGAGCTTTAAAATTCTGTGATATCTGATGATACATCTTACCTCACAGTTGAATACAGAATATGTACAATATTTACACTGGTTTGAAATACACATCTATGGTTGATTGTTTTGTTGGTTTTAATGCCAGAATTTTAATGTCCATCTTGTTTAGTAAAGTCATTACATCATCATCAACTTCAAAACTATACCCATCACCTCACTATGTCCATTGCCTCCAACACTTAGGAATTGGTTGAAGATCTGGCTCATTGTCGCTTTCAACCTACACTGATGCTTCTTTGTCATCTGTTCAAGTATTTCATCTATTGTCAATTGTCACAATTTCACACTATAGAATTTCATTGTCAATGTATGTTTCAAAGAGATGCTGTCTGTTATATGATGCCATTCTTCACATTCAGAAAACTTTTGCTCTGGTATGACTTCATGACCAAGAACTTGACAAAAGCGAGCTCTACTAAAGCAGTACTGAATCATATCTTGTGTCACAGAATTCCAAGCAGCCTTAATGAAATGCATGGCATCTAAGATTATGATTCTTCATGTTGTCGATTCCAGTGCAGTCAACCTTCACCGTATCAGCCTCTTATGACACGTTTGCTTCATACACCATGTTATACCTTGATCTAAAGGTTGTAGCTTACTCCTACAGTTTGCTGGGAGGAAAATGATCGTTATGTTTCTTACATTTGAAACAGTTGGGATGAGTGGAACACTGATCGATTTGAGAGTGCAATTTTCCTGTTTCTTGTGCCCAGTCTTGCACCCCATGTGCGTAGGAAATTTTCAAATAGAACAGATGTTCCACTTTTGTATTGGAAATGTACTTAAATGGAAAGGATTGCACATTCTTGAAGCATCATGGACTGCATGCTTTTCCAATAACCAGTAGTACTACTAGTTTCTCCGTTCCGCTTTCGTTACAGTACAGCAGAAAATGTAAGCCTCTCCTTGTTAAGTTTCCCACGATGATACTTAGTGCCCTTAAAATCCAGGATTTTATCTGGCAGAAGATGGAAAAATAGTCCTGTTTCATCTGTATTATAAACATCATCAAGGCTTTAGTTTTCCAAAAATTGACAGGAGCATTGTGTTTCCACGTTTCTATATTTTCGCTCAGTGTAGCATCATTATTTAGGGCAGCAACCCTACCTTGTGCACATCTATAAACTAAGTCATGTTGATTCTTGAATGTTTCAATCCAGCCATTGGAGGTTTTAAAATCATCTAGTCCCATCTTCTGTGCTAAATGTGTCACCTGAGCTTGAACCACAGTACCATCTAATGGCATGTTTGAAGCTTGTGCCTTTTGTAAACCACTTTATAGAATGCCATCTTATTCTGGAAACTGGCTCTGGTGATGGTTTTCTTTTAGCATTTTTTCCTTCTTCAAAAGCAGTTTCAATCAGTTTACATTTGCTAACAACCATGTTTAAGGTTAATGGAGGAATTTTTATCTTCTGTGCTATTTTCACATGTTTCATATTTGGATTACGATCTACTTCTTGAAGCATTTTAATTTTTTACTCTTTGTTATTTGCCATCGTTTTTCTTTCTCCATTGCAAGCATAAATAGTACGAAGTTGAAATATGATGTACATATGTTTAGTCAACACTAGCAACCATTATTGGCATTTACCACACCAAGCTAAAGCATTTCCTATGCCACCCACACAATTGCACCACAGATGCATGCATGTCATTGGCTGCCAGACCCCGCGCCAAGTAAAAGCATGCTTTATCCCACCCACACGTCTTGTCACACAAATGCTTGCATGTCATTGGCTGCTGGTCCCCACATCTACTGAACTCGCCAAGAATTTACCAAAATAGCAGATGAGGACGTCAAACTTGGAACAGCCAACCCCAACTAACTAATGAAACAAAAATTCTTTGAATTTCTCTTTCTTTTAGTACCACTCTCATTTCATATTTTCGCATACTTTCTTAGCAATGATTATTAAAATGTGGGAGGGCTGAAAGGACCAGTCCGTATACTAGCAAAAGAATTAAATACCACAAAGGTACTTGTATAAAAAAAGGCCTTCTATACTTTATGCATTAAATTATTTTAAGTGTAATAGTACCATTTAACTGGGTGGGTGGATGTGTTTTGCATGGGTTCCATTTTGAATTTAATTGAAAATTGCAACAAAAAATTCACAATTTTTTTTCTCCAAAATGGGGCCACTTAATAGAAATTTGATGTGTGTACTTGACTGCAAATGTGATGTGTTTCTACAAAATTTCAAAACTTTAGATTGAAAAATATGGAATTTACAATTTTCACAGATATCTCGCCTAACTTGTACAAAATAACTTTTGAGTATATAGCCAAAAATTTGATGTAGTTATAACCACATCTACCTTATGCTTCTCCTCAGAACTTTCTGTGAATTTTTTAAAGTAGTTCATTTGAAAAATATTATTTCATACTTAGCAACATGCTATCTTTATACATTATATTGAATTTATGCCTTACTGAATCGTAAAGAAGCTGCTGTTATCAGTTTCTTGATACTACAAATGCAGTATGCCCTTTGAAAAATATTTTCAAGGGCTTAAAATTCATATTAGCAAAGTTCATCCTAACAAATAGCATAGTTGTATTATTGATGAATTTCACAGTGATTTAACATTAATTGTAGACAAAACGCTTCAACAGGTAGAAAATGATGCATAAGACATAAAAATTTCACTGATTTAGGCTGGGGACACACAAGCATTGAAATCATGCATGCAGCAGTGCAGTTTATGACATGCATTGTTGTGCTGCTAAGAATTATTTAATACCGGTTTCACATTCAATGTGTGTCAAATTTTGCATTTTAACTTGTGTGGTCATGTTTCAACATGTGTTGCAAATCTTTAATATGTGTCATAGCATACCATTGTTACAACTAGCTTTGAACACACAAGCATTGTCCAGCTACAAACTTTCCAGCGTAGTGGAAATGTTTACCTTATTATTGCTCTGTATTGTGCCAAAAGATTGATGTGGAATTCCTTATAAGTGAGGTACAAAAGTGACCTCTATTGTGGAATTCATCTTCAGAAAATGTATTAAAATAAAATAAAAAATAAATAAAAATAAAAAAATAGCAGCCAGGAAAGTACTATTTGCTTTATTTGAAAATGCATCCAGGCAAACAGGCAGAACAAAGAAAATTGGGTATTAAAAGTAAAGTAGCACCCCGTTTTAACGAGCCCATTTTTAATGAAACTACGTTTTTAACAAATGTTTTTGGAAGCCCCACCAAAAGTCCCATAAGTGTAATGTTATTTAAACCAGCTTTTTAAGAATCTTGTGTTAACGAAAATATTTTTCTCGAATTTGCAATTGCGCAGCTTCTGCGTAGTTAGTGCATTAAGATTTTCAGAATGCAGTTAACCCTACCTCTGTTATAATGGGCAATGTTACACCTTTTTTGCATGCTTTCAAATTCATTAGCCTCCATGCGTCACTTCATGTTCTGCTTTAGTTCACATTAAACTGCAAAAATTGGCAGCTCTACAATCATAACTTCCGTATCTCTGACTTCAGAGATCTGTTTGATTTCGGCTTCCATTCACCAGTTCACCAGGTGGTGTGTTAAGTTGTGTTGCCTTTATATTTCTCATTCAAAAATGGCTGCTAAATGGAAGAAGCTTACCATCCACGACAAGATTACAATAATTCAAGATATGGCAAACAACAGCACAGTTTCTTGAACCGATATGGCAAAGAAATATGTTTTGGCTCCTTCCACGTACAGGAGGTACTTAAACAGAAAGATGCTATTCTGGCCACAGAAATATAGTGCGGATCCACAGTGAAGAGTTTACATAGCTCTCCATTTGAAGCCAGAAGAAGCAAAATGTTCCTCGACGGAAACATCCTAAAAGAAAAAGCTTGCCAAATAGTGCTAACTTTACACGTGGACAACTTATATGCTTCAAATGGTTGGCTTGGTTGTTTCAAGAAACAGCATAACCTTTCATGGCAAAACATGTGCGGTAAAAGTGCAGATGTTAAAGGTGACTCCATTGAGTTTTGGAAAAAGGAGACCTTGCCTAATCTCCTCCGTGGCTACATTGCGAAGGACATTTTCAATGCAGACGAAATGGGAGTGTTCTTCAACTTGTTACCCAACAAGATTTATGCAGTTTGCAGTGAAAAAATGTCATGGCCGAAAAAAACAAAAACAAAGAAAGGTTCACAGCTCTGCTGTGCACAAATAGTGACGGAGCTGAAAAGATACCTCTGCTAATCATAAGAAAATTAAAAAATCCGAGGTGTTTCAAAAACATTCATACACTTCCATGCAAATACAATTTCCAGAAACGTTTATGGATGATTTCGGAAATATTTGTTAAATATCTATGAATCCTGGATACCAAAATGGGATCTCAGGGAAGTAAGATTGCTCTGATGATAGACAGCTCATCCATCAGAGCCATCATTCTAACAGAACATAAAGATTATCTTTTTACCAGCAAACTGCACCAGTGTTCTGCAGTCTTTAGATTGCAAATTGTTCATTCTATTAAAGCAAAGTACAGGAAAGCCCTGGTGCAATGAGCTATTTCTTTCTTAGAAAGAAAGCAAGATATGCATTTGAATATGCTTCAGGCCATGCATATGTTTGTGGCTGCATGGCACTTACTTACACCAGGCACCATACAGCATTGCTTTAGGAAAGCTGGGTTTGGTTCTTGCACCTATGTCTTCAACGAGGACAATTGATAGCAAACAAATTTGTATGCAAGAGGAGTGGGAGATGCTACAGAGGGGCACAAGCGTGACCTTTGAAGAGTTTGTAAGTTGTGATAACAGTGTCCTAACATCAGAAGCATCTGTGGACGTTGTTGAGCTATGCAATGAGGCAACAAAGCAACCAGAAGAGGATGAAGAAGAATCGGCAGTACCAACGTTTGCAGCAGCAGTAGAAGTATTGGATTTCGTGAGACGGTATCTACACTCCTTCCCTATTAATGAGGGGCTACTCAGCAGCATTAATGATATTGAGCACAGGATTCTAAGTGCCAAATGCCTGGGCAGGAGGAAGCAGACTACTCTGCTGGATTTCTTTAGGAAATGAAGGTTAGTAACTCTACTGTCTTGTTTCTTTATCGAGTAATACTGAAGAGTCAGCCTGCATTCATAACCAACGATAAATATGTAAATCTGATATCCGCTTTCATTTTGTTTGTTGCAGATTAAGTGCAAATGGCTGACCATGAAGTGCTGTTAATATTAGTGTTTTCTGTTTTTGAAATAAGTATAAATTTATAGCTATTGTAGCATTTTAATTCTTTAATTTACTCCATTTTGTTCATTAATCTTTAATTTCCTTTCTTAGTATTACATATGTATATAATTATTTAAAATTTCTTAAAATAATAATTTTTGCTGTTAAAATACTTAAAAACACAATTTCCATGTTATTTTTGACAATTGAATGCTGAACCTTATGCTAACCCCCTTTTAAGGAAAACTCGTATCTAAGGAAAAACTTTTAATTCCTCCTGAGATTCGTTAAAATGGGTTTTACTGTGTATAAGTCCTTAGCTTTAAATGTTGTGTAAAGCTCCACTGATAAATTTTTCATTCCTGTGGACAGCAAAACATTTGGCAGTTATGCAAATGGTTTTATGGCCTTTCTAAATACTGGAATACTACTCTTCTAAGCAAAAATCTGTATCATCATTTCAATATTTTTCATTGCAGCAAGATTTGTGTATTATTAAACTACATCTAGTTGTAAATTATTTTTAATTCATCATTTGCTTTTTTCAGTAGGACATTTCTAATTGAGATACACCCATTTCACTTATGAAGAATGCAAATTAAGCTCAGAGCTAACATAATTACTCCAAAATCAGTTCAAAAATATTGAGACACATCTTCATACTTGCCAACTTTTACAGTTTGATCATATAATGTACAGGGACTGAGGCCTTTGTGTGACTTTTTGGACAGATTTAAAGTGTTACAGATTTCTCCACATATGTGACAAAGCATTAAATTCTGTTGCATTATGTTGTAGTTTATTGATAATAATGTAAGACTTCTGGTTAATGTAGGATTACAGCCTAAATGTACTGTGCTAATTGGTATACAGTGCTATGATAGTCCAGATCTTAACTGTGCATCTATCCTTTATCGCTATCATAGTTACACTTCACTGGGCTGCAACAAAATGCAAAGCATATGGACTTTGTTTTTTGGGATTAAAATTTGATTGCACACTAGTGATGTGTAATAATAACTATCAATAACCAATGAACAGTAAATGGGCGTGGACATTCAGCAATGGATGACATGTTGTAAAATTGACACTCTCATGTAAATTATTTACCTTATTCATGCTCTATAGTTTTGGAACAAAAGTTTTCCATTTTTTGTGACGGGTTTTCTTTGTAGTTCATGTTATGAAGTACAATAAATGGATTAGAAATCCATGTATAGCCTAGGAAATGGATTCTTTGCTATCATTTAATATGTAATACTAGGTGGTACTAGGAAGAATTTTAGCATGTGTGACAGAATGAAGCAGTATTACCAGGCCTTCAAGGATACATACAAAACAGAATTCCCTTTTATTCTAAAATCAGATAAGGGGTGAAATTTGTATTCTGATCATTTCATTGGAAGTAGGCGAAGATGTTAGGGTTAAGAAGCAGAAACCTCTGTCAAGAAGGAATGAGGTAGAGTATGAAGGGTGATGCAGTGGGAACCTTATTATTTCCAGATAGTTCATTCCCATTCAGTGTCCCCCCCTCCATGCAGAAAAGTGGATGGACAGGTTTGGGTAGAAGATTCCATGCTGGGAAAGAAACAGTTCTTTCCTTAAAGCATGTTCACAGTATGTGCCACACACCATCGATCGTCATGCCAGGCTCTGCAACCCCTGAAATGAAATGGGAAGGAAAATACATGGTAATATGAAATCCACCCCAACATCCTACCAACTTGAAAAGGCATGGAAAATCCCAAAGTCAGGGTGGTCAATGGAATTCAACTCAGGACCTCACAAATATGAGCCTCAGATGTTACTGCCTGAGCCATGCTGCCATGTAGCAGCCCTACTGTATGCTATGAACAGATTTCAATAAAGACTTTCTGACAAGAGCTAACAAAGGCACAGCAGAAAGCCTAAAAATGTTCTGCATCTACTGCTGCAGCCATAAATGTAGCTCTATGTGCCATGATATAAGGCTGGTATCTACAAACCAGCTCCAGATTAATAGTTTAGTTGGTTTTGTGAATAGTACTGTCTTATCAAACTTGATCTCCACAATCTGGAGCATCTGTGTATGTTACAATTGTCTTCTGTTTGAAAAATGTTAATGATTATATTCTGTTTTTATTTCAGTGTGTTGGCTTATATTATATGTAATTTTTGTATATTTACTGCACTGGATGTTTTACACATTCTAAATTTCATGTCATCACAAAATTATTATGCTTTGCTGGACAAGGAAAAGTTATACTGAATTAAATTTCAGAAAAGTTGGCAAGCATGCATCTTTTTTGGTTTAGGAGAGCAAAATAGACTTCATACCTGGTTCACAGCATCTTGCTATAAGATGTATTAAAGAGCCATTCCATAGTTTTGTTAGGGACATATCAGGAGCAGAATAAAGAGATTCACTCTGTGAATTCTTTCAAATCAACAATTATGACATTATCTGGTTAAAGTGTTCCATTACAAAATCTTTTCATAATTTTTGCCAAATTTGAGTGTAAACTGAAGTTAAGTGCTATTGTGGTGGATATTCAGAAAATCATGACTGATCTAATGGTCTAAAGTCAATCCAGCCGCAGAACCTGAACTTGGTGTAAACAAAATGTTTTGTATCTCTCCACAATTGCCTCATGTTCATATCAGCTGTGAGGAACAAACTGCTCCCCATTATTGTATGGAATGCAGAAGAGAGGTGCATGACACTTCACAGAATTCAATGGAAGCTGCAACCTTCTGTGGTTTTGCTATTCATATTATTTACCATTTTATATTAGTCTAAAGTTTCAAACTATGATCAACACACTTCTTGAAAACCCACAGATAATTATGCATATTTTAGGTAATAATGATACCTGAGTGGCCTCTTAAAGAAGCCATGCACA
Organism: Deroplatys truncata; assembly: GCA_030765065.1. Taxonomy (NCBI): domain Eukaryota; kingdom Metazoa; phylum Arthropoda; class Insecta; order Mantodea; family Mantidae; genus Deroplatys; species Deroplatys truncata. Next base: position 380,169,410 of record CM060990.1, read on the forward strand.
CAGGCTCAAGAGCCCATTGTACCTCATACTTTGACATTATTCTAGTTCGATGGTCCATATGAAATGGAGCACCTCTTTATATTTGCCCTTCTTATCTCCTCAGGTTCCAAAAGGAAGGACCCTAAGTATACATACCTATGCACAGCGAAGCCTTTGCCATTAGCATAGTATATGTTGAGAGGTCTCAAAGTCCCTCGCACATTTGCTACATAATGGGTCTTGTGCAAGACCCATTATGCATAGATGTCTGCGCAGAGTGTTGTAGCCTGTAAGATAGCCCACAAAATTCAGGAGAAACTCACTCACTCTCCGGTCAGGCCTGGATATAAAATCATGGGCCTGCCTGGCAGTGGTCTGCTTGTTCCAGACCTCAAGATGAGCCCTTGCCATAAGCTGGGTTATCTCATACTTGACATTACTAGCAGACACTTTGCAAAAGGGCTCGGGCCCAATAGAATCGAACCCCAATCCCATCCTCACAAGAGTGTCTGCCAGGTCATTACCTCTAATACCAGTATGCCCCGGTACCCAAAGAAGTGTAACTGGGTAGCTGGTACATAGTCTATCCAACATCCTCTGGCATTGCCACACCAGTCTGGATATGGTTTTAGCCACCCTAAGGGCTTTCAAAGCTGCCATACTATCCGAGCAGATGTACACATCCATTCGTCCTCATGGCATAATGTAAATATGCATAGCACAGGCTAAGATTGCAATGACCTCAGCCTGGAAAACAATGACAAATCACCCAATGGGAATGACAAGCCTGTTTCTAGGTCCATAGGCTCCAGAATCTATCCTCCCCTTAAGGCAGGAACTGTCTGTGTACCACGTCCTGCCCTGTGCATTCAGAAGAGACGCGGTCTCTGAGCCCCACTCCTCCCTGGAAGCTATTACCAGAGTAGGATGGACTTAAGTTATACCTAGTCACCACCAAATCAGTGAGTTGCTCCGTATATGTGACACGAAGGAAGCATGGGGATATCGACAGAAATTTACTGAGCAAGAATTTGAGCGTTTAATGCTAGAAGTATGAACTACTAGAAGAAGAAAATGGAAGGAGGTACTTCAGTGGTATTGCTATTAATAGCAGTGACCATACTATTAATGATTGGAGGAATAGAAATGAACCCGGGGCCTGGATCTTTGGAGCAGAATGTAATGGGTTTGCTAAAAAAAATGAGTGAGGAACTGATAGAGATCAGAAAAATGGAGGAAAGACTGGAATCCAAACTGACAGAGAAAATAGATGAACTAAGAGGAACAATAAAAGGATTTGAAGAAGAATACAAGGAGGAGTTGAGAATACTAGAACAGAGAGCAACAAATTTGGAGAGAGAAAAGGAAAGACATAGGAAGTTAAATATCATTTTTGGAGTAGCAGAAGAACGAGGAAAAAGAACATGGCAGGAAGAGAAGAAATTATAGAAAAGAAACCAGAGTTGCAGATACATGGTTTTGAAATAATTGATTCATTTTGATTAGGGAGAAGAAATTCGAACAACAGACCGATACTGGTAAAACTTAGCACCATGAAGTTTAAAATGTTAGTCCTGTCAAATGCAAGAAAACTTAAGGGTACCAAAATATTTATAGAGCAGGACTTTGGAAAAAAAGAAAGAGAACAGAGAGATTTTGTTAAAGGAAATGAGGAAGACCAAAGAAGAAGGGGAAAAAAGCATATGTTAGAGGGCTAATACTTTGGATCATCGGAAGAAAATATGTCACGACTCAGCAAGGAGAGGACATTAACGGGTGAAGAATTTTATATCAGCATTCGGCAGAATGAGAATTGAGTAGGGTGGTAGAAGAGGAAAAGCATCAAAAGGAGAAGGAGAGACAATCACATGTGACATCACCAAGGAAGGACGTCATTCCTAGTGATGAGCTAAAGGATGACGCAAAGAAGTTGGCCGTAGCAGCATCAGCAGGTCTAAGAATTCATGACGAGGTAACTGGATTAAGTATCGTGTCATCACCAAGTGGAAGTATATTACAACTCGAAGATCAGTCGAGAGAAGATGGGGATTCATAGAGGACAAGACAGAGAGGAAGAACAGACCAACTAAGATATGAACAGGGGCTGTATAGGGATCAGTGTTCGTGGTGGGTGTATGGTACGTGGAGGGTCTGTGGAACAAAATTGGTAATGGTGAAATATTCCAAGTGTTAAAAGTGGTTGATGTGTTGGCAGAAGTGGAAACTTGGTTAAATAAAGAGGCAAAAGTGGTTATTAATGATTATAATTTCTATGGTAAAGAAGGAGTGAGGGAGAAAGAGAAAGGGCAGATGTCGGGGGGAATAGGTATACTCGTGAAAAAGAATAAGAAAATAAAAGTGAAAGTACTAAATGGAATAGGAAGGGGGATGGTATTGTGGTGTATAATGGAAGCAGGAGAGGTGTGCAAAAGAAAGGTGTGCTTAGGAGTTGTGTATAACCCACCGAGTGTTTCAAAATTCTATGATCAAAATATGTTCAAGAAAGTGCAGCAGGATATAGAAGAAATACAGGGTAAATATGCAGAAATAGATATAATAATTGTAGGAGACTTCAAAGCAAGGATAGGGGAAGAGCAAATCAGAATATGTGAAGTACAAAACAATATAAAGAATACAGCAGATATCGAAACTAGGAAGAGTAGAGACAAAATATGTAATTGTGAGGGAATGAAGCTGATCGACTTGCGTGAAATGAATAATATGATTGTATGTAATGGATTAAAAGGGAGGGATAAAGAAGGCGAGTTCACATTTACAAATAAGAATGGACAAAGTGTAATAGATTATATACTAGATGCATACTGTACGGACTTTGAAGTCATGAACAGTGTTTTCACTAGTTGTCACTTCCCATTAAAAGTAAGTTTTAACATTAAAAGCGAGATGAAAAGAATAGAATTGGATAAAAGCACTAAGGAATTCAGAGCATATAGACGGAGGGATAAAGATAGGGAAATATTTTGCAAAGAGCTAGAGAAGGGGGTGGAAATAATAAAGTTATCATATCTGGAAAGGTTGATACAAAAGGGTGAAATAAGAGTAGCTATATTGAGAATGGAGCAGGTAATAAAAAAGCCAGGATGGAAAATGAAGGAGAATAATACTTATTCACAAAGTGGAGAAGGATGTTATAATCATGAATGTTACGAGACAAAGAAAAAAGTGCAAAGAGAACTAAAGAAATGGGGGCAGACAGGAGAACAAAAAGACAAAGAAAAGTTTTTAATACAAAGATGGGGCTATAAATGTTTAATGGAGGCAAAAAAGAAAGAATGGGGGAAAAAATTAAGTCGTAAAATGAATGAAGCAGCAAAAAATCAGGATACGAAGGTGATATGGAAGATGATGAAACAGCTATATATATATATATATAAGAACAAAAGTGAGGGGAACAACATACAGGTGGAAACATGGTGCAATTACTTTAAAGGCATATACGGGATGCAAACATTAGTCAAGGTTCAAGAGAGTTTAAAAGAATGAATACAGTATATTGAAGATTTAGACAAAGAGATTAAGATACATGAAGTAAAAACACAAACATTAAAGTTAAACAATAACAAAGCCTGTGGAATTGATGGGTTACAGGTGAATTCTGGAAAGCATGGTGCGAAAATGATGATAGGCTGAAATTGTTTAACTCAATATGTGAAAGGGGTAGAGTCCCAGAGAGCTGGAAAAAGGGAATTGTAGTACCAATATATAAAGGCAAAGCAGATATAGAGGATGCTATAAATTACAGGGGTAGGGATACTAGCTGACAGAATGCAGAGATGGGCAGATAGAGGGGAAGCTGTCAGGATTCCAAGCAGGTTTTAGAAAAGGAAGGAGAACAACAGATAACATATTAATTATAAAGACAATGGTGGTTAAATACTTAAATATAAAAAAGGGCAGGGATGCATGATTTTTATTGATTTAAAAAAATATTCGGCACTATCAACAGGGATGTACTATGATTAAAACTAATTAAGAAAGGAGTGAGTAAATCCTTTATAAAGAATATGGATTATTGCAAATAATGAGTGGTGTGTGAAAATAGCGAAGGAAAGAATTACTGAAGGGAATGCAAAATAATTTAGGGCTTAGACAAGGGTGCAAACTTAGTCCAGTGCTGTTTAACATATTTATAGATGATATTGTAGAAGAGATAAAAAAATTGAATAAGTATTCACCAGTTATTAATAATAAGGAAATACCAGGATTATTGTTTGCAGATGATCTTGTGGCAGGTTCCTTCTTAGTTGTGGGGCTAAGTAAAGCTATTGAAGCAATTGGCAAATACTGTAAAGATAAGGGGTTGAGAATAAACAAAAAGAAATCGAAAATCATGATTTTTAAGAAAGAATATGAACTAAGACAGACCGAAAAGTGGTATTGGTAAGGAACGGAGCTGGAAGAAGTGAGGACAATTGACTATCTAGGAGTAAGGCTCAATAGTGCAGGGGATTGGTGAGAAAAGAAGAAAAAAGTACTAGCAAAGGGGAAACAAGCAATACAGGTAATCAGAACATGTGTGAACAAAATGCCAGAAATGCAAATTGCATGGCTAGATAGGATATATGGCACAAGGTGGAAGCAAGGATGTTGTACACAGCAGAGATATGGGAGCTGGAAAAAGGATGGGAAAATGTAGATGCTATACATAGGAATTTTTGCAAAATAAGCCTTTGATTATCAAAAAGCTCACCAAATGGAGTAGCGCAAGCAGAACTAGGGAGGATGGGAGCTAAAGGCAAAATGGTAGAAAGGACAATCAAATAGTGGTTCAGAATAAAGCTACTGCAGGAAAATGAGATAATAAAGCAATGCTTGGTTATACAGGAGAAAATGGGGGGGGGGGGGAAACTTGGATGCACAATATACAGACAACATTGGAAGAAATAGGAATGGGGAAATATGGGCAGAAAGAAACAACAAAAGTAAGGGTTTCTGGAAAGAAATTAGAACAAGAGTGGAGGATATTGAAAAGCAGAAAATATGAGTAGTTTCAAGGCAAAAAGGTCATTAATAGATTATATGTATTTATAAACGGAATGGAGAAAAGAAAGATACATTGAAGTATGCCACAAAGAGGCTGGAATGGGGTATGCATGGGCATGGACAGGTTTAATGAATTTTAGTGATCTAACAGGGAGAAGAAGGGGGGAGAGATGTAATAAATGTAATGGATTACATGACAGTTGGCATTATATTCTGGAATGCAAGGACACAGATAATGGAAGAAAATTTGATACTAGAGAAATAGAAAAATGTACACTAAAGCTAAAAGTTAGGAAGATCTTTAATACAAGATCAAATGAATATTGGAGAAAATGCAGGAAAGGGGTAACAAGGCAAAAAAGTAAATAGTGGAAAATATACTTCCCCATTATATATACAACAGAAAGTTAAATATAAGGGGAGGAGAAATAATAGGCAACTCCATTGTATTGTAAACATTTTATAAATTGCATGTAAGTACAAAGTAGACAGTAAATCATTCATTCATTCATCCATCAAATCCCTGAACATCTGGGTTATAGGACACTTCTCTTGTAATCCAGAAAGGATCAGTGAGTGCCCTTTGTGGGGTAGCTTGAAAAACATCCCCCTACAGTCCAGAGATGGTGCACACTTAACCTGGCTACCTCCTCCACAAACAAGCGCAGAGGAGGAAGGTCCACCAAAATCTCTAAGGCAGACTTATGAGTCGTGCATATTGCCCCTATTATCATCATACATAATCTTTTTATGTGAATTCAGCCCAGCAGCCACTACCTACACCTGAGAGGCAGGCCAACAAACCAGCGCTGCATAAGTTATTGGAGGTCTATAACAGAGGTGTATAGCCATTTGACCACCTTGGGTCTCAGGCCCCACCTCGGTCCTATGGATTTTCGACAGGCCCACAAAGCATCTTAACTTTGTAATATACATGCTTATCCCAGCTCAGCCCAGCATCCAGAATAACTCCTAGATGCTTGACTGCTCCGGAAAGCTTCAACTTCTTCACATACAGGTGGGGCTCTACCAAACCTGGCAGCCTCCTCCTCCTTGTGAAGATCATTATTTCAGTCTTGTCTGGGTTAACGGTCAAGTCTGTTTCTCTAAAAGATTCCTCTAGAGCCTGTAGGGAGCCCTGTAGCTCTGAAACACTGCTTGGGAATTTTCCACTTACTACAAGGCATTTGTCATCTGCATAGCCTTGAGCATGAATTCCTCCCTGGTTTAGTCTATCCAGCAGTACATCTACCACCAGACACCACAGGGCAGGTGACAAACTCATAGCCAGACAGGCCTAATTCTCACTGTGTGGGATGAAACATCTCCCAGCCCTCTTGAAGGAGATCTGGGAAGACCCCATCCTTATCAGCATTCTTACAGGGCTCAAAAGTATAAATGACACATTTTAGTTTTTTAAAAGTAACAATCTTGGTGACCACTGTCCAGCCTTCCTGCAAAGGCCGGCGTGCCATACCCAAGTTTGGTTCTTGATTTGTAATGAACTCCTCTGGGAAGTGGATCTCAAGCAACAGCCTTAAAGTCATGATCCTCTGACTGTCTGTCATAGCACTGGAGGGGTCCTCTATTGAGGCGAGCCTGGCCCTAGCTGCAGAGACCAGCAGTTTCTGCAGGTGAGTAATGCTTGACTGCTTCTGTACGTTATGACAGAAGAGTCTCCAAGATTCCTCAGGGGCCTTCCTGATTTCTTTTTTTATAAATTCTTTGGGACTCTTTATAGGAGTTCCAAGTTACCTGACTCTTTATTGGCCTTATACACATTGTATAGCCTTTGTGTCTTTTTCCTGATGGACCTTAAAAAACAATTCTATCTGAGTTTATCTTTAGCCTAAACCTCGTGTAAGAGGGGGCAGTTTCTTTTGTAGACAGACACAAGTGTGTTCGTGAAAAACCCACTTACCCTTCCATGTCCGCATTTCTTAGCTTGATCTGGGGTCCATTACTCGGCCACTTTTCCAGGTCCCTTCTAAAAGAGCCCATTTGGTTCTCAGGTTCCTGTGCAGGTGGTCCTTTAAGACCAAAGCATATATATCTGTGGTCGGACATGGAAGGTTCCAAACAAACCCTCCAGTCCTTAATCTCCTCTGGTATCCCAAAGGACACTAGTGACAAGTCTAAGACCTCCTCCCTTTGATAATTAACAAAGGTTGGAATATCTCCTTGATTTGCAATCTCGAGATCTATAGAGCTCAGGTACTCGAGCACCTTTTCCCCACTACCATTGATATCCGCACTGCCCCAAACGCTATGGTGGTCTTTGGAATTGCAGCCAATCAGCAGGTTGAGGTTTCTATCCTTGCAAAAAATTCGAAGTCATAAGGGAAATAGGCCAAGCAGACTACCACCTGGCATGGCACTCTGCCCTCCTCATACCTCACTAGGTCTGCTGCCAGGTCTTTAGTAAGAAATCCTGACAGGGCCCAGGTATTACTGAGTCTCGTAATGACACATGCTCTAGGTTTTAGTTCAGACGAAGCGCTGAAGATAGTAAAACCTTCTGTATTTAATCCCATGATTATGGCCCTGTTGAAGCCAGGGTTCTTTTATCATGGCGACATCGATTTCATACCTCGCTACGTTACTCGAAAGAACTCGCGAGTCATTAATACTTTGTTGCAAGTTAGCCTGAAAGAATGAAATCATCTTGGTTTAACCTACCCCACTTAAAGCATTTCCCAAGGAGTCCGGTTCTCCTAAAATCCCCAGATCCTCTCTTAGGATGTCTAGGAGGTAGGGCCTGCATCTCCACATCTACGGGAGCTGCAGTTCCCACCCCGTTTTGCGCAGCTTGTGGGGCTGGGTTCCTTACTGGGGCCCCAGCCTCCGTGTTTGTAGTTATAATCAATCTGGGGTCCCTGAACAGGGCATCTGGTTTTAGATACAGGGCCTGCTTCTCCACATTTCTGGGAGTTGCAGTTCCTGTATCCTTTGCCTTAGTCTCGATGGCCAAGTCCTCTTTCAAGGGCCCAGCCACCTCAACTTTGGCATTAATGCTCTCGGGGTCCCCTAATAAGGAGCCTTCCGATTTAATGGAACACGCGTGTCAGTAATCAACTGACACTGCTGGTCAGGTGCTTGCTATCCACCACCTGCTGATGTGTTTGGCATCTGCTCAGGGTCCAGTTTTAGAGGCTTACAGGCTGTTAGGCCGTTCCAGAACCCTCGCTCCACTGCGGAGCATATGTTAGGTACTACATGTTAAGGTGCGCTTTGATTCGTTGCGTATCCAAGCCTAGTTGATGATATCATGCATTAACATTGAGTTGGGTACTAAGAGTGGAGCAATTATACACCATGTGATCAAAGTATCCGGATGCCCCCACAAACATAAGTTTTTCATCTTACATGCATTGTGCTGCCACCTACTGCCTGGTACTCATTATCTGCGACCTCAGTAGTCATTAGACATCGTGAAACAGCAGAATGGGACACTCCATGGAACTCATGGACTTTGAATGTGGTCAGGTGATTGGGTGTCACTTATGTCAGAAGTCTGTATGCGATATTTCCACATCCCTAGGTCCACTGTTTCTGATGTGATAGTGAAATGGAAACGTGAAGGGACATGTACAGCACAAAAGCGTACAGGCCGACCTCGTCTGTTGACTGACAGAGACCGCCGACATTTGAAGAGGATCGGCAGACATCTATCTAGACCATCACACAGGAATTCCAAACTGCATCAGGATCCACTCCAAGTACTCTGACAGTTAGGCGTGAGGTGAGAAACCTTGGATTCCATGGTCGAGCGGCTGCTCATAAGCCACACATCACATAGGAAAATGCCAAATGACGCCTCACTTGGTGTAAGGAGCATCAACATTACACGATTGAACAGTGGCAAAACATTGTGTGGAGTGGCGAATCATGGTACACAATGTGGCGATCCGATGGCAGGGTGTGGGTATGGCGAATGCCCGGTGAATGTCATCTGCCAGTGTGTGTAGTGCCAACAGTGAAATTCGGAGGTGGTGGTGTTATGGTGTGGTCGTGTTTTTCCTGGAGGGGGCTTGCACCCCTTGTTGTTTTGCATGGTATGATCACAGTGCAGACCTGCATTGATATTTTAAGCACCTTCTTGCTTCTCACTGTTGAAGAGCAATTCGGGGATGGCGATTACATCTTTCAACATGATCGAGCACCTGTTCATACTGCACAGGCTGTGGTGGAGTGGTTACATGACAATAACATCCCTGTAATGGACTGGCCTGCACAGAGTCCTGACTTGACTCCTATAGAACACCTTTGGGATGTTTTGGAACGCTGACTTCGTGCCAGGTCTCGCCAACCTACATCGATACCTCTCCTCAGTTCTGCACTCCGTGAAGAATGGGCTGCCATTCCCCAAGAAACCTTCCAGCACCTTATTGAAAGCTTGCCTGCGAGAGTGAATGCTGTCATCAAGGCTAAGGGTAGGCCAAAACCATATTGACTTCCAGCATTACCGATGGAGGGCGCCACGAACTTGTAAGTCATTTTCAGCCAGGTGTCCGGATACTTTTGATCATGTAGTGTATGTATTGTTAGTGGGAAAACTGTGAGTTTAATTTAGACATATGTATGTTATACTATTGAGTGAGGTGGTGCTGTGTTGACGTTTGAGACTTTGAGACTCGTGTTATGGATGTCCCAGGTTCAAACCTCCAGGGCCGACCAATCTGACCAAAGGTGGTGTTTTTTTTTTTTTTTTTTTTTTTTGTTGCTGTTTTACTCGGTTGCTAGGTTGGATAATCTGAATTTTCCTATTATCCCTTTCATCACTACATTTCATTTCCTGCTTTTTCACCGCTGTACCAGGCATTGGGCTGATCACCCATCATGGATATGTTGTTATCCAGAGTTTGCTTGCTCCTCAACAGGCTACTGACCCAAGGCATTGGCTTGTAAATCCTTGGGGTGCAAGTCCTACAAAGAGGAGGGTAATCCATTAAAGAAGAAGAAGAAGTGTGTTACAGTTCCTGTTTGTCCATGCCATACTGTCAATTTTCTACCTACTCAGTTCTTCATGCTCACAAGAATAAAATTTTTCACGTCTTCCCTAGGAGTGGATATTGCTTATTTGTTGAAGAATTGAAATAAACTTCTCTTTTAAGAGTTCACTATTCCCCTGACAAGTATCAGCACTCCACCATAAATGATTGTATAATGATAATTTCCATTCTTGAATTTTGGAACTTTTACCACAACGATTATTGATCTTCTTCATAAAACATTTTGCTATATGCCAAATTCCTGAACTGTGCTTGTAAATTTTGTTTTCATGAAAATTCTGATTCGTTTATGCCGATCTGACAAAAACAATTTTATGGGTAATTTTTCAATCATTGAGTCAAAAATTTTTCGCAGGCGACTCTTTCCAATTCTCTGACCACTGTCCTCTTTGCACAACAAGAAAATCCAAACATTCGTTTGTCTTCAGATTCATGATAGAATAGGTCACATACTTTGCTGAGAAACTGGGTGAACCATACTGTTGTCATCTGCTATGCACAAATTATCTTCATTCAGAGCAGCCTCATAATTTAATTGTTTTTCCGCAAGCCAGGAAAGATATTCTGTAGAGTTTTTTTCACAAACTTATAGAAGCATGACTCAGAAAAAATACCACATTTAACATGCTTCTAAAGCCTCTCATTAAGTTGAAGTTCAGTCCGCACAAATGCATACTCAGTGCAATAGATATATTGTCTTCAAGACAGGGATTATCACCTGTAGGTGTCCAGGTAAAGTTATGTCTGTTTCTACAATTGTTTTTACAAGAATGCAGGCTTTTTTAATTCTTGTGGTATTGCAAACTGAACCACTGCGGATATGACACAATTTAAACAATAAAAGCAAAGCTCTAAGAAATACAAATACAGCAGAAAATGTTCTCCCTTTCATATGTGTGTTATGTTCCTTGTCATCACCATCACTATATTTTCTCCTGAAAAATTATATTCAGGGTCCACATCTGAGCATGGTGATTCCATATCCACATCTAAGTCACTTTCATTCATGCCATTGCAAAATATTTGACGTCTGTAAGTTTCACGTCGTAGTTCACACTGAATGTAGGCACTCACATTTGTTATGTCTAGGCCGTCCTGGATAGATGTGATTTTGCCCTCCACCTCCTTGACAGATGTACTTTCATCCCTGTTTTCACCATTACTGCAATTTAATAACAAAAGCCAAATTCTTCATGAATGAAGATTCTGTCTTTTTTTTTTTTTTCATTTCTTTTTTAGGGGATGATTTCCTTTTTGGTTTTAAGTGTTTCGAAGGAATTGCATTTTCTTTTAACCTAGGGTGTCTTAAATTTTTCCTTTGATTAGTAATTGGGCTTCAAAAATTTTGGATTCATTGAAATCAGCTGGAGCAAACAGTTTTCATTTTGTGCAATTAACTCATATTTTATGCAGTTTTGGGAGTTTTTCCTTTTTGGGAAAATAGTAATATCTTATATGAGGATCACCAAACTTATTAGAACATCCAAAAATGGAACACACTGGCATATTGATCACAAATTTAAAACTCTATTGTACAATAATATGAAGAATGTGTAAGCATCAGCATGTTGAAAACATGGCAACAATGAAATCACTCACCATGCAAACTCAAGGCCACACATCGTAATAAAGCTGCAGTGCAGAGAATTAACTAGCACCTAGCAGTATGACATCATCATACCCAAGCAGAAATGTTTCTCTTGGCTCTTCCTAGAAAATGGCTTCGCTTAGAAACATGCAGATACAGTCATCCTCCGTGGTGTAGTGGTTACCATTCTAGTTCCCAAGGTTGTGGATTCAAACCCAGCAGAGAGCGATGGATGTTTTTGGGCGTAAAAATCCTTAGCATGGCTTCCTTCGGAAGGGAAGTAAAGCCGGGGGTCCCATGTCATAGATTTATGGCACCTAAAAGAACCTCAAGCCTGATAAAGAGGCCTCTGAACAAAATTACTAATCTTTCATGCCCAATACAGAATGGGATGCTAAGGACCACAGCAGTTACAGAGCATCCATAAATAAAACTCAATTTAATGTCATTTTAACTGTTGTAATGAGACGTGTCTGAGCTATTAAATATAAAAATATAAAGTTTTAGTTGAGTTTCCCTTTAACTTAGTTGGACAAAATATTACACATTATACCATAGAACCTGGCAAAAATAATAGATTATTGAACAGCTTCCAGAAACTAAACCACTCCTTTTTCAACTATGAAAGTGAAATGTTTAAAACCTGAAAATCATAAGCTGTTAAACAATTTCCAAAAACTACTTCTACTGTATTTTCAATCTCTTATGCATAAACTTGCACCATACGTTTTGAAAGTTTTGCTAGGACTTATTAGAAATTATAGGAGTGAGGAAAACAATCTGTATGTCATTGATTTTAAGCCTAGTTTTTGGTTACAATATACAAAGAGCATAATAAATATAATAAAATATCAAAGCTGAAAATACATTTTGTTTTATTACATTCTTATTTTTTACTATTTAAAGTACCATAAGACTCCATATCCTGGTATTTCTTCCCTCAGTGTTTTAAGTAGATAGGTAAACTTTTTTTACATGTGCATATGTATTACACATTTTGAAACCAAAAACTTCACCTGTGTATTGAGGGGTAAGGCAGATAAATGTTTTCTGTGGCAGTGCTGTGAAAGCTTTTGTATGGAACTCATGATGTATAATTTTGAGCATTTTTATCAAGTTAACCCTTCCTGTGCTGAATTAGTTTGGGCCAGATTTAACGAAGTTAAGAAATTGTCTAAAGTTTAAAATATAACACTATTTACACTTATTCATGCACATTATAACTAATATTGTGAGAGTGATCATGCCTGACTTTATGCTGATTTTGAAGAAAAGATCACTAAGATGCTGGGTGCAAAAACGTCTCTGTGCTGAAAGTTGCCCTAAGCTATATACAATTATATACATTGGTATTGCACATAGAGTACTTTCAATTTTACCCATTTTCTCATTGTTTGTTTCACTATTGAAACAAGACACTCACAAACTGTTTTTCAAGAGGCTTGTCTTATTTGGTTAGTGTATTTCTAATAGTCTTGCTGTTATTACTTTGTGTTTCTGGTACAGTACAATAATGTTACTGTGCTGCAGTTGCAACATATCTATACCACTAGATTCTCCTTGTTTTCTGTGTATCTTTGTGGGTCTATAAACTGTATTAATAGAAATAAAAACCTTAATCCAATCTTATGTATAATACTCTGGTTTTGCTTCAACTTCTTTCTAAATTGCATTGATTTTAGCAAACATTACAACGAACAGATTTATTTATCATTCTATTCAAGACAACACTCCTTTATAATTAAGTAAAATTAAAATAACAAGTCTTTATTACTTAGTAATGAAATAACAATGCATAATATAAATACTAACAGCACAAAAGTAATTTAATCTGAAAACACATGACCTAATTAACATATTTTCTCCTAAGATGATAATAGACAAAAAATATCTTAGACATGTGGATTCTTCAGTTTATATTTTTTTGTTTTTCTTTTTGTCAGTTCATTCAATAACACAAATATGCATTACAAAAGTTAAACTGAAACAAACACAAACAAGATTAGTCCCATGCATATGGAATCTTAAGTTGAGCCATTTTAATGTTTTTTATTTTGATACTACAACACAAGATCACTGAGGTATCGAGCAACTAAAGTACTCTTGTCTTTTGGAAAAATTAAATCCAGCAGAACTAGCTGTCATATGGAGCAAGTAACATTTGTATTTGTCTTTCAAAAACCTTAGGGTCCTGGTTTTCAGAAATGTAATTTCTTCAGAATCATTGTCTTCTAGTGTACAATGCTTTTGAAATTGAAGAACCATTGAATGTAAGGTGGGCTCATTATCAGCTCTCTGAAGATGCCTAGAAAATTTATGAGGGCTGCAGTACCGTAACTGTTAAGTTTCTGACTAACATTTTCTTCCTCCAAAATTTTTGCAGTATTTCCGTTTGAATCTGTATTGATTCAAGCATCATCACGCAACTTTCTCATTTTGTTAAACACTAATTTTGAAGTCTTATTTAGATGGTAAAGAAGCCCCTCATTTTAAAGTAAAATGTAACAACTTTGATGGCATGTATGTAGCACTGAATTGCTTGCATCTCTGTTTCTAATACTTTGTCATCGAGTGCATGTCTCAAAACAGTATATATACACACACACGCATGCACAGAGTAGGTACCATGATGATATGGCTTGTCGCTTCAAGTACTGGTATTGGTAACAGCATGCATTACCTGTGAGTCTGGGCGCTCATGATTGTCATCACGTGAGTCATTGTTGCATCCAGCTTATTGTGGAGCAGCTTCCACCTCACTTTCTTCTTCTGAGCCAAATGACTCAACATGTGAAGAATTGTTATTAAATTCTTTGAACATTGATGTTATTTCACTATCTATCAGTGTTTGTTTTGATGCCATCTTCTCATATCATGGAAAAGAACTTAAAAAAGAAAGAAAAAAAAAGTTGCACTACTCACAAATGCAGGTGTACATCATAAACTTGCAGCTGGGAATCCCCCTTAAACATGTTTTCACTGGCTACAAATGGCATTCTTGTATAGTGCTGACATCTGACAATATGCAAAGCATTAGATAGTACATGCCATAAATGTTTATCTAACCTCCAGATGCTTACACATATGGCCAGATTTTGACCACGAAGGGTTAAATGCCCTATTGTAATTATTTTTATTTGTTTTCGTAGTTTTATTCTATTTCTTTTTACCATTCAGAATTTGATGAATTGTTTCATTGTATCTAAGTATTATTCTTAGGCACCTTTGCTGATTTTATCCAGCTTAAACATATTTGTTATAACTGTTTTAATTGTTATACCATGTCGGAAGGAGGTTAAATTAAATAAATAAAATATTTAATGTATTTCAGAAATATATAATTAGGAATATTAACATTATATAATCTCATTTCTATCTGCTTACAGTAATTTAGCTGAAAAATTTAAGTGCAAATGGAATTCAAATGCAGAGAAAGCATTTTTTTCTTAGTGGCATTTTTAATAATACTTTCTAATGGAAAAATCATTAAGGCAAACAAAACTAAAAGTGAAATTGATGCTTATAATACTAGTAGTAAACATAATATCCTTATTGGGACCTTTGACGCTAACACAATCTTTATGTAATTGCAGCACAGCTGTTCAATAAATAGCAAATAACATATTTTAGTAGATAGTGGAAGCAGATAAAACTTTGTGAAATTTCTCTACTTACAAGGCCACAATGCAAATATTTGTAATTATTTTGTTGCTCGGTGTTTTCTGCTTCTTTGCAATGTTTCTTCTATCACTGCAAGAACTCAACAAGCTGACTGTCACTGTTTTCTGTTCTCAGCATTGGGATATTTTGAGAATGGTTGCTAAGTGCAGTTTCCTTCTGGTTCTAGATATTTGTGGTGTGAACAAAAACAGTATAAGTAACGATGTATCCAAGGGCTTGTGATATATAGCTTTGCTGTTTTTAACTTTGATGTGAAAAAGGAAAGGCAATAGATGACTAGCGTTAATGACAGTGTAAAACCAAGCAGTAAAGAATTTTGAGAGGCTATTAAAAGAAGTTACATTGAATAAGTTTTATGTATTCACATGTAAGCTTAGGTTATCACAGCTGTTGCTTATGCATTAAAATCATGAAAGTTATGAACAAAACAGGTCATTTTCAAAATACTGTTTTTTCCAGGAAGTAGAAAAAAACACTAATGACAGTTTGTTTTACTCAGCAGTGACAGATATTTTGTGGTTATCATGTGTTATATCCTTTGATGTATAGTGTCAATGATACTTTTTTCATATACTTTTTGTTTATAGTTTATAAGCAAAGACGTTGGAAATGTCTAGTTTTGTTTGGCAGAGTTGAAAATTTGACTTCAATTTGAAATACATCAGGATTTTTTTTTTTTTTTTTTGAAATGAAGGAAATCAACATGTTAATTACAATGTGTCATGCTTTAGTTTTATTTTACCTGCTTTATGGTATAACTTGAGAAAACAATGCTCTTTAAAAATACAACTTTGTATACAGTTTTGAAAAGGGAATATACATTTGAAAAGTGTTCAACTGGGGGGTGGGGGGGCATGATAAAGATAAATTATATTTTAATGACTTTCCTGTTTTAAGGTGATTTAAAGAATGAACCATCTTAATTTTAAACTTAAAGCAAAATTATTCAATGTTAAATCAGGTCTTTTTCATTACTAATCCTTCTCTTAGTTGAAAATCCTTTATCTTAGTGATTAACTTGAGATGGGGATACTTTAGTGTCTTTCGATGTGGTTTCACTGTTTCCAAGCCTACCTAAAGATAGGGTGCTAGAGGTATTAAAAAATTGGTTAACTGACATCAACCAACAGAAATTGAAGAACTCATTAATTTGACAAAACTGTGCATAGAGCAAACCTTCTTCAGCTTTGAAGGAAAATATTTTGAACAACACACAGGCCTAGCCATGGGAAATCCAATGTCACCCTTTCTGGCTGATTTATTCATGAGTGCTCTTGAGACAAGAGTAGTAAAAGCCTTTCCTTGGTTATTTAAAACTTGGGCCAGATATGCCGACGATGTATTCACAATAGTTAACAAGAAACATGTACAAGATGCTCTCAAATTATTGAATTTGCAAGACAGTAATATTAAATTTACCATGGAAACTGAATTGGATAACCAGCTCCCCTACCTGGACCTAAAAATCATGAAGAAGAACAATAGATTAACTTTTGGAATGTACAGAAAAAACACCTATATGGATAACTATATAAAAAACAATAGTTACAACCCCCCATCACACAAAGTTGCAGTTTTTAACAGTTTAACCCATAGATTAGTGAACATCCCCCTCAATGAAAAGGAATATATCTTAGAATACCAAGAAATCTTAAAAACAGCTAGAAAAAATGGCTACAAAACAGATAATGGTGGATAGGTTAATCAAAAAATTCAAGCAACAAAAAATGATAAAAGAAAATACTACCCTCAAACCACACAAACAAAATCCGACATACTAAAAAGTCACATTTCACCCATGGGCACATAACAAATTCAAGAAAATTTTTAATGATAGCAATGTGGCACTCATCCCCCAAAATAAATTCAGCATAAAATTCCTCATAAATGCAAACCAAAAAGAAAAAAATGCCAGCTCATAAAAAATCTGGGATTTATAAAATAGATTGCAAGGATTGTGAACAAATCTATATTGGTCAAACTAAGCATAATATAGAAACGACGCTTAAGGAACATTTTCGAAACATCAAATCCAGGGAAGAAGAAAAATCAGCAGTTGCAGCACATTTTTGGATACAGGGACATGAAATTGAGGACACAGTATCACTTATCAAGCAGGCACAAAAACCTACGGAATTAAACATTTGGGAGAAAATATTTCTTTGGAAATTTCATCCAAGGTTAATGAATTTCGACATCCCTATGGACAAAAATTTGATTACTAAACTTGTAGAACCACCACTAGAGGGACAACGAGGCATCTATAACCATCAGAGGAAAGCCAACCAGTTGCAATCAGCTGAGGATGAGGAAGTGATTCCTCAAAACTAGTTCTGAGGTATTGAGCCTATTTTAGTGAAATTGTATATTTGCAACCATTTCTGTATATTATATATGGCTATGAACTTTAAGTTACCAGCAGAAGACAAGCTTGTACAGAAGTTCTTAAAATATCCGCTAGAGTCATTGAAGAAAACCAACACATCCGGGTCAGACATTGGACAAGTATTTGTTGAAGTGGGCAATGGTCCAGAAAACTAGTTCTACTTCATTTTAATGTAAGTGAAACTCAGAGTGATGTGTCAGCTCATACATAATTTTAGTGTGTTAGTTTGCTTCACTGCGATTGTTCCAGTTGTATAATTTTTAAGAAAAGAGATGTTTGGGGTCTATCATTTGACCCTTCATTGGTGTGCAGCTGTTAGCAATTTACGTTTAACATAATTGAAATGAAGCTAACATAGCTCAAAGGAGCAGTCTAGTCCAAAACCACTCATCAATGTGATTATCCAGAAAAATGGTAAGTACTAGGTTTTGTCTGAACTTAATTCAATTATATGAAGCAGAATTTGGAGCTATAACAGAATATGGGTGATGTCACTCCACTTGCTGTCAACTGTAAGTATATTGAGACATTTAAATGCATATTTTGAGTGTAAACCTTAACTAATATAGAAGTATATTTATGATGCTACTACCCTGGTGCAGTTATAGTAACCACTTATTACTGAAAAGGTGTTAGGTTCACAATTATGATTTTTTGAACACTTTCAGATATAAAAAGGAGATATTTTAGAGTTAAAACAATAACCATAAATAAAATTTTGGTTAACCATTTAACAATACTTAAGAAACTATACAAAATTTGTTAGTACAGCATTACCATATATACTGAATTGAAAAAATGAGTATATTAGCATGTTTATAGTTTCTCAAGGAGCCAATAACTGAATAACACAGAAAACATTTAAGTATGAACAGAACCATATGAAAAATGAGTTATCATAAAATTACACCTTTTCACTGTAGAACGCTGTTAGCAGATGAACACTTGAATAATCATGACTCAAAAAAGTTGGAATTTTCAGGGACTCAACATCCTTTTGTAGTGACAGTTGTGAGAGTTCTGGTTGACCAGTAGCGTGTAGAAATGTGAGTGAACATTACATACAAAAAGAAAGATGATTACAAAAAGCCAAAGATATAATGAAAGTGCGCAAGTGTTAGCAGTAAACAACTCTCAACACAGCTGTAACTGCATAGATTAGAGGCAAACACATCGAATTGAGAAAAGAGAATGCTATTTTAGAGCAGGCTTCACACCAGAAGTGATGAAACGAGATGAATCAAAGAACCTGTAGGTAAATGAAAGAGCAGAGAAAATGACAGCATTCAAAGAAAACAATACAAAGAACAAACAGTGTGAAACTTGTGAGATAACAACAAAAGATGAGGAAGAAATTACAGTCAACTGCAATGGAATATGTGGAAGAAAACCTCACAAATACTGCACAAGGATGACACAAGGAGAGCAGGAAATGATAGAAAAAAACACAAGCTATCATGGTTATGCGATAATTGCAAGGACAAATAATAAAAAATTAGCACTTTAAAGAATGAAGTCAGGTTCCACAACCAAGGGGGGAAAGAAAGAGAAAATGGAAAAATACAGTGAAACCTGTGAGAAGCTCAACACAAAATGAACTAAGTGAAAAGCTGAGGAATGAAATTCCCTGATACTAGAAGCGCAGCTAAAACAAAACGATATACTAAACAACGTGATGAAAAGTGAGCAGCAGATTGGAAACCAGAGTCCACATAGAGTTGCAGTGTCTGGAGAAAAGCCAGAAGAAGGAAACGGAAGTGTCACCACCCATGTGGAGCAGCAACATTGGAGTTTAAAATAAAAAGCTACACAGCCGAAAGCAAGTATGACAGGAACAGCCCCCAAGGGAAGCTACACCCCAAAAGCAGTGGAAAGAAGAGAATGGATATTCATAAGCAAATTGGACCCAGGAATAATAGTAGAGGACATCAGAGCTCACTGCTTAGAAAAAAAACATAAGAGACCCAATCTGTGAGATGGCAAATGCATGGTTCACAACAGCTTTTAAAGTAGGAGTAATGCCAAAGGCTGCAGAAAAAATATGGGATCCCATTACATGGCCAGCAGGCCCTCAGTGAAGTATTTCAAGATTTAGGAGAAGTTTCCAGAGAGGAAGATGAAATTTTTTTCATTACTAATCCACAAGAAAAACTGAAAGATAAAACCTTGACCATTGCCAAACAACCTGGAACTACTCTTATGGAACATGGAAGGAATCAAGTCATTTCTACAAAGGTATTGGACCAAATAACACAGAGCAGTGATATAATGACACTAACGGAAACTTTTCTAACAGAATCAACAAACCAGGATACTACACAGCACACAGCTGTGCCAGACATAGGGTAGAAGGAGGACCAAATGAAGGGTGGTTGTGTACATACAATAGGAGGATAGCAAAAAAAGTGTCAGAAAATAATGAAAGAGAAGAAAGAAAAAGAAAAAAACGTGGTAAAAATAACAACAGAACTGGAAATAATAGAAAAAGCAGAAATCGACTTGAAGAAACCAACTATATTAACAGGCAATTTAAATTGTAGGCTAGACAAGCCAGACGCAAAGTGCAGCGCAGTACTAAACTTCTTACAGGAAGAGGGTTTCCAGCTAGTAAATAGAATAGATATGATCACATATATAGTACCCAATGGATGTAGTGCAATAGACTTAGTGTTAGTGAGAAGAGAACACCTGAGAATACTCGCCCAAAAAGGGAGAACCACAACAGCTACAGCACCATTAAGAAAACACATCCCAAGAGAAATGCTGCTGCTGCCACTGTCGCCGTGGCCAAAGAGCAAGAAAACTCAACAATGAAATCCCATATAAAGCCAAACGCAAAACAGAGAAAATAAAATGTGCCCTGGAGGAGGCCACACAAAGGGTCGTATGAATAAAACTAAAGCACAAGCTTGGAAGATAATGTTGGAAGTCGGAGCATTTGCTTGCAAGCAGAAGGAAGAAGCAAAAGCTTAGATTTCAAATTGTATGAATAATCCTTACCTTTTCCTCCTACCTTTTACTTCTATGAAAAAAGCGAAAGTTTCTACCATGTACTTCACCTTCAGTGTTAGCCGCCTGTGTCAAGTTAGTGTGGGTATCTGATTTCAGTTTTGTCTTGATGCTCCTATCACTTCATTTGTTGAGCACGTGTGGCTTGTCTATTAAAAATATCATCATGTGATTAAAATGAAAGCTGAGTTTGTGCAGAAAGTACAATGGTGTTTTTAGCTATGGCTTTAGAAATGTATCCTGACAGAATAGAGAAATCTGAACTTTTGGAAGCTAAAGGAGGAAAAGGGAGGCAACTCAAATGCATACATTTGAGGCTGGTTTTGGCACACCAATTTATAAAAAAATGGTTGCTAAAAGTTAGTAATAGTAAAACCAGGCTAAAAAGGAAAATAGATAGGACATATTGCAAAACAGAAAACTGCCTCTTTAGCTGACCCAAACAGTGTTCTATTATGACCCTCCATTTTTGAAGGTTGTTAAATGATTTGCAACTGTCCACTGTTGGATTACAATAGTAAGTCATTAGAAAGGGGTCTAAACCATATCCTTCATCAATCAAAAGGAGGGTGTTCTCAACTACACTTAGCACATCCCTAACATATTAATTTCTCCATAGTCGATTGTCATGCACTGACCTGGGCCAGCTAGCCTCAACTCTAGTGAACTTTTCCTTTGCATTGCATGCAGCCTGTACATTGATACCTGTGTAACCCTTTTTATTAATATTTCCGTTGCTACACTGTATAGGTTTTGGAATTCTCACATAAGTACAATCAAATACACCAATAGCACTTAGAAATTAATATTTTTCTAGCTACTCATTTGTCATGTGATGGTGGAAATTTGGTCCACAAGTCAGTTTCTTTGTTTCCTTTTATTTCTACTTAAGTTTTACAAGACAATGGCTTTTCTAGTACAGTCAAATACCATTTTAATGAATGCCACTTTAACAAATATTTCAGTTCAATAAAAAAACTAAAATCCCCTTCTATGTCTCCATAAGCATTTATGTTACATTATTTCAATTGTACAAATGTTGATACAATGAAAATCTCAATATAGCAAAAATAAGAACTTCCCCTTAATGAATATATGACCGACAGAATGAATTTTTAAAATTTTTTCTTGAGTTACTGAATAATTATGGTGTCATTTCCTGATTCAAAAAGTGGTATGTTTATCCCTGACCATACAGTGTTGCATACAGAATGGTTTGTTCATCCTTGACCATACAATGTTTTGCCTCAGCTTTTGTCATAAAAGGTCTCTCTTGTCCAATCGAATTCCATAATCTGGCAATCTGTTTAAATGGTAAGCTTTCGTTTCATCTGTTTATTCTGCTCTCATGTGGTGTAACCTATGTAGGATGGGAATTTTAGTGTGCTCAGAGTAAGTCTGAGTTAACTAATGTCAGCCAGTGGAGTAGCGAGAAGTAAAAGAAAAATTAAAAATCTTAATAGAAGTTGACAATGTGAGAAAAAGTGCAAGCTGCATTATAAACTGCTTGGGAGAATCAATTATGAAGTGTTCTGTCCAGAAAAAAATTACAGACCTTTTCTCAAAATGAAATCATTTGTTAGGTATGTTATGTAGTATATAAGCTTACTACATATTAATTATGTAATGTTGCCAACTTTAATGTTTTAAATATGAAATTACTTTAGTAGCAGATTGTTTCTTTCCATATCTAGTTCTAATACATACATATTACATTTAAAAAGAAATAGATACAGTATCATATTGGATTTAAAAGTTGCAATTTTGGCCCTTTGCCTAACAATATGAGGTAACCAATTTAACAAAATTTCAGTACAACAAAATTAATTTCAAAGTCCCCAGAAATTTGTTATAACAACATTTGACTGTATTAATGTAAGGGACCCAAAAATGTACAGTGTATACCAAAAGTAAGAGAATGATTCAAACAACTGAAATGAAATTTTTACACTGTATGGCTGGGTATACCTTAAGAGACCAAGTATGGAGTGATGTTATGTGAGATAAGCTATTCACAACTGACTTGAATAGCATGATTCGTTAAAATAAACAAAAATATTTCCAACCTTATTAAGAATGATACCATTAAGACCAGCTAGATGGCTTTATGAATACAAGCCAAAAAGAAGACAAAGTATTTGTCAGGCACGACTCTGATGGTTAGACAACCTCTTGAGTCGGAAAAGGCCTTGTTGCTGATGACGACAATGATGAAGTCAGCTTTTTACATTATTTTTTTAGAAATTCTATAAATCACTGTTTTACTCAGTTTGATAAACCCCTTTTCTTGTGCTATGCCAAACTTCTTCTGTTCTGATGACAGTCCTCCACCTCTTCTTTCCTCTGTGTCTGTCAGAAAATGATGCGCAGATCAATTAACATTGTCTTTATTGAAATGATTTAGTGTTTTATAATGGCTTCCAGGTGGACATCGGCATTGTCTGTGGCACTTTCCATGGTGTATGCATGCTGTTAGTTGAGCCAAGTCTGCAGTTGCAAAAGTGAGTCTACATTTGACCAGACTACACATTTTAAAAGTAATTGCTTCTGGAATGAAGCTAGAGCTCACTTTATACATACAATTCATCTAACCCCAAAGGTGTTTCTATCAACGTGAAGCAAAAGCTTCTTCCATCATCTCGTCACCACCAGCTAAATCCTTTGCTTTACATTTTATTAATAAATTCCAAAGCGTAAGCTTCAAAATTTAAAGGAAAAGTGTTTACTTCTGCTTTATTCATACTGCCCAAAGACTTACACACTCCTTCAGAAGGCAGTCGTAGTAAGCACAGTCAGAAGAGCAACAGTATGGTTCTACAGGGAATGTTCCAAATAGAGAAGGTACACCCTTGATGCACTATACATAGCAATGAAAACACAACAGAAGCATCACCTATGAGACTATGCAGGGAAAAGAAAAGAATACAAAATACTATTGAAGTAAAAGAGACCAAGCTATATAGAGATTGAAGGCAAATGCATTGCAGAGGCAGCAGAAAAGGTTCCTTTTGTTACAACAAAATCACAAAGAACCAGCGCACCACAAGAACTGGAAATGAAAATCTGGGAGCAACACTTCAAGAAAACACAAAGAGAGGAGCAGGCAGAGCCCAGTGATGAAGATGATGACACAACAGAATGACCACATGTAACACAATTCAAAATAGATGCTGCCATAAGAAGATTGAAAAAACAATAAGGCAGCTGGACCACATGGAATATACAATGAACACCTGAAGTTGGCAAAAGATAGTATAACAGAGATAGTGACAAATCTGTACAACATATGCATGGGGACCGACATGATCCCACAGTTATGTAGAAAATCCAATTTAAAATTACTATACAAAGGAAAAGGAGACCTATCAGACCTAAACTCGTACAGAGGAGTGACCCCGAAAAATACCATGTTTAAGCTACTAACTAAAATAACAGAAAGAATCACACCTAAAATAGACTTTCAAATTCCATAAAACCAACTTGGCTTCTGAGGAAACTGATCCACAGTTCAAGCCATCACTGCATTGCTAGAAGATGTGGAAGAGACACTAAGATGGAAAAATTGAAAATATCATGTAGTATTCTTTGAGTATAGCAAAGAATCCAACTCCTAGATAGGAAGATAATGATTACAAAACTAAAGAAACTTATGAATGATGAAAACTAGTTGTTCCAAATAGTATGAAGTATAATGAGCCACAACATCATAACAAAAGGTGCATTCAACTGAATCATTCAAACAAATGGGCTCCTACAGGGTGACCCACTAAGCCCATTACTATTCAATGTAACAACAGTGGATCTCAAGGAAAGGCTCGACAAACATAAGGATGTACAACTTATAATGTACGCAGACGACATGACCCTAGAATCAAAACATTTAGAACTACAAGAGGCAGTCAACACTTGCAGAATAGGCCAAAGACAATAAATTCACCATAAACCCAAACAAAACAGATCATACGACATTCAAGGAAAGTGGAAGAAGAGGGAAGACAAAACAAATTACATTACATTACATCAAAACAACAAACCACTAAAATAACAGGAGTAACTTCACAATCGACAGCAACAACATTCACAATTCATATAACTGAAAAGCAATAGCAGCTATAAAGTGTATGTACACAAATCAGAATCTGAGAAGACTCACCATCGAAACATCAATCAGAATCTTCAAGGTTAAATTACTAACAGAACAAACATTTTGGGATAGATATAATATGGGAAAAACTGGGAAAACATAACCTAAATTAGAACAATTGAAAGCCAAGCATCTAAAATTATTACTATGCCTTCCCATAAATACCCATCCATGCTAGTGTATGAATTATGCAAAGAAATACTTCTCCTAGAAGAACTACGATTCCACCTACCTCACAGACAAAGAGTAGAAGACGTTATCCAAGAAAGACACAAATATGCAAAGATTTCTACTCAACAGATGCCATGATCAACAGAGCCTGGACTAGACCAAACCAAGAACTAAGACATGCGGCAATGAGACTACCAACACATGGATTTCATCACAGAATCTGTAAAAACATTTGAATACCTAGGGGTGGTAATTTTTTACAAATGTGACATAGTGCAAAATGCTCATAGAGACTTGTGCTCTTGTATTTTCATCTTTCACGACTTGTAACCCACTGTTTAACGTGTTTTGAAAATGCGATAAAATGCGAAATTGACTCAAAATGTGAAAATTTCTTCTAGAAACTTTAACTGAAGAGTTTGTGCAACCTTTGCATGTTTACAAAGTCATAATAGCATAAGTGACTACCCTTCTGGAATGTGGAAAGCAACCCTTCCTGCGAACAATGCTACTAGCCTATTGTTCGACCATTGACCATTGCTCATTTTAGTTCTGTTTAGTACCTAAAGGCAAGTGCAGTTGTTTCACAAAGGAAAACCTCCTTACCCATGCCTAATGACTGCCATAAATCTACCTTCACAGAAAAAGGAAAATTTTCTATCCTTGTTTCTGAGAACCAATAGCAACCCTGATTTTAAGAAAGTGGTAAACACATGTTAATTCCACGTGGAGTCTCAGTTGCCAAAATTCCAAATTTCAGTTGTTCCGTTCTGTTTTACACGTGATTTTCATTCATTATTCCCTATGCATAGGTCAGGTCAACAAGTGCTAAGATGGTGAGAGCAAAAATATCAATAAAACAGCGGGCAGAGAATATAAACATGGAAGTTTTTATATTATTGGCAGCAAAATTTTAATGTGCAAGTTCTGCAATCAGCACCTAGATTGGCGAAAGAAGGATGCTTTAGATAAGCATGTTCCCAAGTCAGGGACATGTCAGTGCCAAAGAATGTTTCAACAATAAATCAGTAAAGGAAAGACAAGGAGTAAAATGGCAAGCTTCAATTCAAATGATGCATGAAAAACTGTAGAGTGCAAAATCTGAAAAAAGTGCTTTTGTTCAAGACACTATGAAGATGCTTTTGGAGATGAACATCCCTCTTCACAAAATGGACCATCCAGCTTTTCGGGAGTACTTGTCAAAGTAAGCACCTTACTTCACGGCCATATGCCACATATTTAATTTAATCTGATTCTTAAAAACAAAGTGGGAGCCATAAATTAATGAGATCATTTCCATATTTTCACTTCACTAAAGACAAAAAAGTTATATAACTAAAAAACTAATAAATTCAATTCAATTTAGGGGTGTAAAATAACACAAACACATTTTAAGGGCAGTAATATTAATTGTAGTAGCATAGTAGAGCCTGAAGGAGTCGAACTTAAGTCGTTTTAGCTAATTTAAATCAATTCTGTGTTCAGGTATGTGCAAGGCTCGGGAGATCTGCCCAAGGCAAGTACATTGTAACAGAGTATGTACCTTGCTGTGGAGAAGCAATGAAGGCTGAGATAAAAGAGCGTGTACAAAGAAATCCCATTGTTGTAGTTACGAATGGGACCTCAGACAGGCAGGGAAGATGTGTTTTCGCAGTTTTATTCTGAACCATGTGTGACCAGGCAAACCAGGACATATTTCTGGGTAGTTGTAACTTTCTTGACAAAGCAAATGGTACTACTTGTAGCAGGCAATCAGTGACACTTTGAAAGAATATGACATCTCATACGAAAGTGTACTGGGGTTGGTATCAGATTCAGCTCGATACATAGGGACATGCTTTGGAGCATTGCAAACTATAATTGGTGACCATATCATGCACTTTCAATGTTTTGAAAGTTTTAATGTTTCAACGTTTTGCACTTTCAATGCACACAAGGTAAACTTAGTTGGATATATGATCACAAAATAAATGTCACAACTAAACCATTTTGTGTCAAAATTGAAAATGGCTTTCTTGCATTCAAGAAAAATGAAAAGTGCTTATGTGAAATATCTTCAGGAAAGTTATCCAAATCTTCCAGCTGTAGTATTTTCTTTCCCCGTGCTCACATGTTGGAATTCATGGTTTGAATCTGTAGAATATGTCAATATTTAGATGCTTTAAAAGATTTTTTTTTCAATATTTGGATGAAAATTTGTTAAATTCCTCATACCCCTAAATATTTTCACTGATGAATGCAATTATTTTGAAGTACAGTGTCCGGCTAAATTTGTGACTCAGGTGTCAGTCACAATTAGTAAATTAATTACCCTATTGGAGGGCTCTTTCTACCCCTTCGCACATAAGTTGTGGGATGAGTTGTTAATTTTATGCTCATTGCTGAAAAAGCGTACTGAAAGATGGTTACCCACAGATATTACATGCAAATGCTGTTGGCTGTTAAACTCAAATACCCAGAGTTTGCCTGAGCAGTTTTGCAACGTATTTGGGGTCCTACCAACAGCATAGATGCCGAAAGATGTTTCAGTAAATACAATTTAATTATAACAGGAGAACTCGAATGACAGAACAAAATGTTGAAATATGTTCAATAATTTCATTCAATGGCATTACTGAATCATAAACTTATGGCTTAGGCTAATTTTGTGGATTTTCTTTTTATTATGCTACTTTTACATCAGTATGGATTTATCTTTTTGTGTTATGCTTTAGCCTATTTTTCTGTGTATGCTTTAACCTATATTAATGTAAACTAAATGGTCACTTTATGCATTTTTAACTCGCTAATAACCCTCTATAAATGCGTCTTAAATCTCGTATTAATGACATTGGCCATTTAACAAAACTAACTCAAATTATACTTCTTTTTTTTTCAATAATGCTATAGAATGCTAAATTGCAAATGTACGCTACAAAATGCTAAATGTAAACATCAAAACGCCAAATTTCTAATTTCAAGATGCTATAAATCACCACTCCTGTAAATACCATACAACAAATGAAACCTGCATGTGCGGTTTGTGTGATAATAAGGATGACAGATACTACATCACCATGTCAAAAAAGGATTAAAATCAATTAAAGCCTACAGTGAAGAGTGGAACAGTGGGCAAATGCACATTGTGTGCATTCTCTCTCATATATATATCCTTCTATAGCAATTTGTTCTTAAAATGGGCAATGTTCTCTCAAAACAGGATAACCAGTTTTGTGACAATTGCTATAACCTAATTCTTCTAATCAGCTATTTACAATTCCCTCAAACTTTGGGTCTAAAGTATTTATTCATTGTCTGGTTTGAATCAAAATCATTATTAGTTCTTTTTATACCATAGTTACCGGCCCATTCCATATATTATTTTCAAAACACATTGCTGAAAATAGTACATTGAAAAAATTAGGCATAGAAAAGAATTAAACAATCAGTGTGGTGTGGTCAGAATTATTGCAGTACATCCATGTTTATGTTGCAGAAAATATACAATGAAAATTCTGACTGTCTGCAAGTTCACATCTAAACTGGAAGGTACTGAATTGTTGCTACAGTAACAGGGGTAATCTTAAAGTTCATGATAATCAGTAACAGGTCACAGTATCAAACATGTACCATGTTAATTGAAGTTAAATACACAGTGATAAAACCTGATAATAATATGAAATTGTGTTATCACCAGGGTTAGGATTTTTAGGTACGCACCTTTTTTCTAAGGGTAAGTTAAAGCTGTGTGGAAAGATATCACAGTGTGAAATTTTGTTGCTAGTTGCGAAAAGAGGCATTTCTTCTCGCACCTTTTTCTCTTTTTTGGGACCTTTACCCCTTTTTGGCACCTTTATCCCATTTTCCCCCAACCATGCCCATAATCCCCTTTTTTCCCCCTTTTTTCTTTTAAGTTTCATTCCAATTTATACTTTAACTTTGAATTAACGTCTCCTCAGCTTGCTGTGTACGTGCGAATAGTAAGCCTACCTCTTTCAGTAAATGCTGCACGGGAATTGAAAGCACACCCGCAACAATGGAAAATAATTGTGTGTTCGACGAAAACCTCTTTCTTTTGCTTTAACGTCATAAAGTAGCCTGCAATAATGCAATTGACCATGAGTGATTCTATCCCACCAGAATCAGTAGCTTGCTGTTCGTGAATGTGAGTTTGTTACTGTGAGAGGCGTCATCTGTTTGTGTGGTGGCGAAGGCTGGGCACGCAGAGATGGCAGTAATCTCACCCGCGCAGTTCCAAGAATTATTAAGACTGGGTTCTGCTCAAAACTACTATAAATTGCTGAGACTGAAGTTCCAGCATGAATGAGAACATTCTGGTAATTGTTGCGGTGTTATAAGAGAATGTGGACAGCGAATTGGCGCAAGAGTGAATTGTGTGACAGTCGCATTGTGTTAGCAAGTGAACTAGTGTTAGCTCTCCAAACGAATGCACTAGTACTAGATTTTACCATGCCAAAGGTGTCCAGTGCTCGATTTATTGTTCTGGCTGAGGAATTCAAACAAGATTTCATAGACACTGATGGAACTGTTATGCGATGTACTATTTGTGATTCAGGAATTTTGTTAGATGAAAAGCACCAGTGAGATCGCATCAAACAACGCATTTCCAGCTCTAAGCATCAAATGAACAAGGCTTTTCAAGTAAACAAATCACGGCAACCTCTATTACGAAATGTGTTTCAACAGAGTTCTTCAATTAGCCAAAATTTGAATGAATTAAACATTGATTTGTGTGCAGCTCTTGCACCAGCAGGAATTCCACTCAATAAGGTGAACCATCCAGCCTTCAAGGGATTTCTTGAAAAATACACAAAGATGTCAATGCCCGATGAGAGTACTTTAAGAAAAAACTACATGGAGCCTGTTTACCAAGAAACCATACAAAGAATCAAGGAGAAAGTGTCTGATTGTGCTGTGGGAATCATTGTGGATGAAACCATAGACTCAATGGAACGATATGTTTTAAACATTTTAGTTTTTCCCTTAGCAGGGGAGAAAGTTAAGCCCATGTTGTTAAAAATGCTCAACCTGCAGAAAGCCAATGCCAGTACAGTAATGCAATCCATTATGGACTTCTGCTAAAAAGTCTGGCCTACTGGTGAGTTTGAAAAACTTCTTCTTGTGGTTATGGACCAGGCTCCATAAATGGTTTCAGCTGTTAATCAATTGAAACCTTTATTTCCTAAGTTGAAGCATGTGACATACTTGGCTCATGCCCTTCACAGGGTTTGTGAATCCATAAGAAATGAATACGACATCGCAAATCAATTCATCTGTGTCCTGAAGAAGATTCTACTGAGAGCTCTGAGCTGTATTGTTTACTACAGGGAAATCACTGGCCTGCCCCTTCCAAATTTCTCGGTCATTACTCGTTGAGGATCTTGGATTGAGTGTGCTGCTATGTTGTGTGAGAATTTTGACAAAATTAAAGAGTTTGTGCTTTCTTTGGATCCATCCGACGCAGGTGCAATTTTCAAGGCACCTGCCTGCAGCTATTAAATGATTGGAAGAACAAGGTCTGGAAAAGGAAAAACAATGGGATATTTTTACTTCCGTGAGGGAGCAGTTAGATGGCTTTGCCAAAGACAAACTTGAATCTAGTCTTCAGAAGAATCCAGACATTGAGGAATTCGCCACATCTGTAGAGTTGCCATTCCAAGTGAATACAAGGTTTGCCCCACTGGTTTCTGTGGATGTTGAAAGAAGCTTTAGCATCTACAAAGACATTCTATCTCCTAATAGAAACAGACTTCTAAAAATGTGGAGATGCTTTATGTCTTGAAGTACAACAGCTTCATGTTTTTTCCTTCTTTTGATGAGCGATAATTTGATGTACTTGTTTGTAGTTCAATAAATTAGAATAGAGGAAAGAGAAATCATTGAATTAAGGGAATGCACAACTGAAATTAACCCAAAATCTAAAAAAAATCTAAAACAAAAAAATAATGTTCCCAAAAAATTCTCCGTTGCTTGTAGTTTTAGAATCCACTTTTATTTTTGACGTAGCGAACACTTCAGGATCGTTACAAGACTTTTTAAATACCCTTGCGCATTTGGTTGCTAGCTGTTTATATTTTTAAAACTTCATTTTAAGGCGTTTCTTATTTACAGCATTTCTGCATATTCAAAATGTTCCACACAATGTAGTTTTCATCCATTCATATTGATATTTTTTATGCTTATTTAAAAAACCCAAATAAATAAAATTGTTCTGTGTAATGAATAGTTTTTGCGCTACTAATTTTTGAATATAACAATGTATAAAAAAAATGAAAAAACAAAACTGCAAAGCTTTTTTTTTTCTCTTAAGCTAAGAATGGTAGAAAAAAATTATATGACAGATTTGTAGTTCCTTGACATAGAAGCAACATAAGATCTCTCTCTTTTTTTTTTAAATGTATCATGTGTTGCATTTTGCATATACCCATAATTTTATATTTAAAAAATTAATAACTTGGAAACTAATTAAGATTTTGGATTCAAATTCACAAAGCAATTATATCTATAGAAGACTGACATGTGGTTAAAATTTCAGCCCAATGGAATGGATAGTTTAGAAAATAGCAATTTCGGTTGTGCATCCCCTTAAATAAACCAGCGCCTTATTGTCCCTTTTTTCCCTTGAGCACCTTTTCCCTTCCTTTTTTCATCTGAAATTTGCACCTAAAAATCCTAACCCTGGTTATCACATATAGAAATTATTATTTACTCACAATATTTAAACATGCAGTAATTATGATGATACAGCATTCTTGGTAGTCCTAAATCCATGACAAATTCCATTAAGTTCCAAGAAATGGTATATCCTGTTTCCTTTTACAATGTTATAACACCATTTTATGACCAGTTATCATCCATGTATCAACATAAATGCAGTATATCCCTAGCATGAATCTCCACCGTTTAGAAGATGGTATATCCTAAGGTGAAGTCGTCATTCTTTTTTTAAGTTGTTACTTTCTTCTCTAAGCTACGTCGTGTTACATAAAGCATCTTTAGATCAAGAATTAGTTGACTGAATGAAATACCAATTGTTGAACCATCTACATACACTGTTATTGTTCATTTGTTTTGGAGCTGTAGAAGTCACATGATTCACTTAGTTCTGTGCAACCTGCGGTTTTGTGTCAGATGTCAGGAAGAAATAGGTGATGATAAAAGTAGTTTAATAAATACAGGAAATAAAGTATAGGAAACAAAGTGTCTTTGCATGTTAAGGTGACCATATTTTTTAAACAAGAAAATGGGAAATTTTAAATTTTTCTCAATGAAACAAGGGCAAAAAGAGAATGCATAAAATTGTTTCATCATAAATACAAAGGTTTCGAAACTAATAATAAGTAAATAATGTGTCACATATATATAGTAGCTCTGAATTCACTCCAGCCAAACAATCCTGTAGAATTATTAGTGCATGAGTCATTCCTCATACATTGGATAAGTTTAGAGTACAGTCCATTGATCTGAAAGATTGGTTGTGGTGGACAATATGGTAAGTGAACACTCCTTCAACAGCTGCTAATTTCATTATCGCCAAAACTTTCACTTTTTTAAAAAAAGTAGTCAATACCGTGCTAGAAGAAGCACTTTTATGCACCATTATTTTATGTTTTTTACTGTTTATATGTTGTGATATATCCGATTGCCCTCCATAGCTTATACTGAAAGTAGATGCACGCTTATTGCATCGAACATCTGAGTCAGACATTGTTTTTTTAATGTATGCATATTCCTTTTGTAGGTCACTATTAAAACACACTTCCTTTTCGGCAGTGCATGTTATTAATTTCAAGTGTTTTAGCAGTTGCAGTTCACAAAAGTACACTGTATTTTATTATTTCACAAATGCAAAATACAGTACTGTCTTCTACGAAATTCACAATTGTAATGAATTTCTTTTGACTCAAGAATATGCATTTACAGTTTTTGTTATTGTTGGCGGCATTCACATCAAACATGAGTGATTAAGATTTGTTTGCTGATAGTACAGACCGGCACAGTTCAGTTGTCATCCACAACTGTACTTTTCCAAGTGAAGTCTCCATACAGTATCAGATGTATGTGTATTGTAGACCCATAATATAAACAGCACTTTTCTTTGTCAGTTGTTAGTATCTTTAAAATTTCATTAACCTGATTCAAAACAGGACATTTTGAATTTTTGAGAACTATAGTTAATGGCATTTTATGCCGGTAAGTCATTGCCACAAAAAAGGGACATTTTGGCATCCCATTTCTACCTTAAAAAAAGACAGGACGTAGGCTCCAAAAAAAAAAAAAAAAAAAAAAAAAAAGGTCTGTCCCGGCTAATACGAGACATCTGGTCACCTTAATGTTGATGTGCATTACAGTTCTTTGTTGTTCCATCGCAGGTTGTTGGAGGACCTAAACACTATGCTTGAAAGAAGAGGGCCAAATCTATATTTATAAGTTTTCTGCCGTGGAGCCTTATATGTTTTTTGTAGATTTACCCTAGATTAGATTAACACAAAGATGGAGTAGGGATATATGCCCTGACACTTAAACATAGAGGTCTATTGTGTTCTTCTCCATCTTTATTGTTTCTAGTTAGACTTTTGACAAGGGATTGTAAACTATTCATTAAACTCTTTCCTGGGAGATCTCCTATTGAGCCAGTCACTCCCAGGTGTTAATATATTCGTCTGGCTAGCGCTTTGTAGTCAAAGATTATATGAGAGGCAGTTTCCTCCTCACCACATAACCTGCAAATTGGTTTTCTTTAAAGATACCCATTATTATACAGGTGGTTTTTTAGTTTACAATGACGTGTAAAGATGCCTATTATTAGCCTCATTTGTGGCTTACTGAGATTTAAGACATCTTAAGTAAGAGATGTAGTTGGTCTCGACAACATTCTCTTACTACAGTAAAACCTATATTTAACGAATCTCAAGGGGAATTAAAATTTTTTTTCTTTAAAAGGGGGTTAGCATAAGGTTGAGCATTCAATTGCCAGAAATAATATACAAGTCATGTTTTCAAGTATTTTAATAGCAAAACCTATTATTTTAAGAAATTTTAAATAATTATATACATATGTAATACTAAGAAAGGAAATTAAAGATTAATGAACAAAATGGAGTAAATTAAAGAATTAAAATGCTACAATAGCTATAAATTTATACTTATTTCAAAAACAGAAAACACTAATATTAACAGCACTTCATGGTCAGCCATTTGCACTTAATCTGCAACAAACAAAATGAAAGCGGATATCAGATTTACATATTTATCATTGGTTATGAATGCAGGCTGACTCTTCAGTATTACTCGATAAAGAAACAAGACAGTAGAGTTACTAACCTTCATTTCCTAAAGAAATCCAGCAGAGTAGTCTGCTTCCTCCTGCCCAGGCATTTGGCACTTAGAATCCTGTGCTCAATATCATTAATGCTGCTGAGTAGCCCCTCATTAATAGGGAAGGAGTGTAGATACCGTCTCACGAAATCCAATACTTCTACTGCTGCTGCAAACGTTGGTACTGCCGATTCTTCTTCATCCTCTTCTGGTTGCTTTGTTGCCTCATTGCATAGCTCAACAACGTCCACAGATGCTTCTGATGTTAGGACACTGTTATCACAACTTACAAACTCTTCAAAGGTCACGCTTGTGCCCCTCTGTAGCATCTCCCACTCCTCTTGCATACAAATTTGTTTGCTATCAATTGTCCTCGTTGAAGACATAGGTGCAAGAACCAAACCCAGCTTTCCTAAAGCAATGCTGTATGGTGCCTGGTGTAAGTAAGTGCCATGCAGCCACAAACATATGCATGGCCTGAAGCATATTCAAATGCATATCTTGCTTTCTTTCTAAGAAAGAAATAGCTCATTGCACCAGGGCTTTCCTGTACTTTGCTTTAATAGAATGAACAATTTGCAATCTAAAGACTGCAGAACACTGGTGCAGTTTGCTGGTAAAAAGATAATCTTTATGTTCTGTTAGAATGATGGCTCTGATGGATGAGCTGTCTATCATCAGAGCAATCTTACTTCCCTGAGATCCCATTTTGGTATCCAGGATTCATAGATATTTAACAAATATTTCCGAAATCATCCATAAACGTTTCTGGAAATTGTATTTGCATGGAAGTGTATGAATGTTTTTGAAACACCTCGGATTTTTTAATTTTCTTATGATTAGCAGAGGTATCTTTTCAGCTCCGTCACTATTTGTGCACAGCAGAGCTGTGAACCTTTCTTTGTTTTTGTTTTTTTCGGCCATGACATTTTTTCACTGCAAACTGCATAAATCTTGTTGGGTAACAAGTTGAAGAACACTCCCATTTCGTCTGCATTGAAAATGTCCTTTGCAATGTAGCCACGGAGGAGATTAGGCAAGGTCTTCTTTTTCCAAAACTCAATGGAGTCATCTTTAACATCTTTAGCTGCACATGCTTTGCTGTGGAAGGTTATGCCACTTCTTGAAACAATCAAGTCAGCCATTTGAAGGGCAAAAGTTATCCACGTGTAAAGTTAGCACTATTTGGTGAGCTTTTTCTTTAAGATGTTTCTGCCGATGGCAACATTGTTGCTTCTTCTGGCTTCAAACCATTTCATTAAAATCTTTTTGATTTCTTCAAACAGAGAGCTATGAAAATTCTTTTGCTTCTTCACTGCGGATCCACACTGTACTTCCACGGCCAGAATAGCATCTTTCTGTTTAAGTACCCTGTGCAACATGGAAGGAGCCAAATCATATTTCTTCGCAATATTGGTCAAAGGCATTGTGCTGTTGGTTGCCACACCTTAAATTATTGTAATCTTGTTGTGGATGGTAAGCTGCCTCTGTTTAGCAGCCATTTTTTTGAATGAGAAATATAAATCACTACCACAAAGACAACACAACTTAACACACTGCCCGGTGTACTATAATTGGTAGCAGAAATCAAACAGAGCTCGGAAGTCAGAGATATGGAAGTTAACGGGTTTAAAAACGTGATTGCAGAGCTGCCTACTTTTGCAGTTTAATGTGAACTAAAGCAGAAGAACACGAAGTGACACGTGGAGGTTAATGAATTTGAAAGTATCCAAAAAGGTGTAACGTTGCCCATTATAGCGTAGGTAGCATTAACTGCATTCTGAAAATGCACTAACTATGCAGAAGAAGCTGCGTGATCACAAATTTGAGAAAAATATTTTTGTTAAAAGCAGGCTTTTCATTAACGCAGGATTTGTAAAAAGTGGGTTTAAATAAAATTACACTTATGGGACTTTTGGCGGGGCATCTGAAAACGTTCGTTAAAAACAGGCTTTCATTAAAAGCGGGCTCATTAAAATAGGGTTCTGCTGTATGTCTATATCTTTTTATTTATGCCCATTGCTACTGGTGGTTATTTGTAACCCACTCTGAGATGGTTCTCCTTATAGTGGTTAAGGGAATGCCAAATACTGTCTCAGGGCCAATAAACCTTTGAGCAGAACCTTTCTTTGCTGGGGTGTCTGCTTTTTCATTACTTGTTACCCCTTTTATGCCCTGGGAACTATCCGAATATTACCTTGTTATGTTTTTCCAGTTATATAAGCTTTTGTAGGCAGTTGCAGACTAACATGGATGTTGCTGGTTGCTTGCAATTGCCTTAAGAGCAGGCTGACTGTCAGAGAAAATCCATATGCTACTATATTTATAACCCCTATGGTGATTTTCTCAGACACATGTTTCAATTTCATAAACTTCAGCCTAGAATACTGTGGTGTTGCTACCTAGAGGGACAAAAATGTTGCATCTTGAAGCTTCCCCATGAATTCCAGCTCCTGATCCACTGTCCATCTTTGAGCCTCTGTACACCAGATCAGTCCTCTACTGGAACGTGTTCTTTATCCTGACTCCATTCAGTCAAAATGTTGAATGATTAGGAAGCATAACACTATCCATCTCAAAGACTGGGATTGTGATTATATTTGTGATTCTGGTCTCCCCAAAGTGTTGAGGTTGCACCAGTTTTACCATTTTCTTCCAGACTACATGGGCCCACCTTGCTCTTCCTTTGATATAAATATCTAAAGGGGGCAAGCTAAGAAGAGTTTGCATTGCAGTTGTAGGAGTTCTCTTCATTGCCCTGTTATACACATGGTAAGCTAACCTCTGCACACTTCAAGAGTTTATTTGCAGCCTGTTTCTGACATACTTTTGGCGACCATATTAGGCGGCCATAAGAAATGTGTCACACCAATGCTTTGTAAAGCCAATACATCATCCGTGGTTTAAGTCCCCATGCTTTTCCAAAGGCTCTTCTAGCCATAGTGAATCCCATTTTCCCTTTGTTTATTGTTCTCTGCAAGTAAAAATTCCAGGTCAGTTATTTTCTAGGGCTAGACTCGGATACTTAACACTGGAACTAGTTTGCAGTTGACTATCGAAGAATGTGGGAGTTCTGAAACCTTCCATATTTCTTTTGTTTGTGAACAGAACAAGTGCAGTTCTTGAGGGATTTACCCATAAGTTTTCTCCGCTGCACCATTCTTCCACATACTTCAGAGCCTTAACCATAAGCTCAGATACACTAGAGACAAGATAAGAATGACAGTGTCATCAGCATGTCCTTGGATGTAATAGCCTCCTTTGTTCAGTTTAGCCAGCAGCTTGTCTGCAACCAAATGCCATAGTAGCAGGATAATAACCCACTCTTCGAGCAGCCTCTGGATGCTGGCACCTGCATTTTTTCATTGAACATATGTTGTCAGAATCTTCCATGGTTTTATTCCATCTGCAACAAATGTCTTCAACCCCATGCCATTTTGCTGATAGGATTATCGATTCTGAAGATATGTTATCAAAGGCTCCCTTGATATCGAGGAAAGCTCCTAATGCAATTTCTTGATTTTTCAGTGTTTTCAATCCTTGACACCAGTTAATGTAGGGCAGTCTCACATGATTACCTTGTTGATAAGCATGTTGGTTTCTGTTTAAAGGTCTCCGAATCAGCAAGGTTTCCTTAATATGCATATCAATTTGTCCATTATTTTTGAATAAAAATGAAGATAGACTAATCAGTCTAAATGCTTTAGCTTGGGTGTAGACATTGTGCCCAGGTTTTCGAATGTAGACTATTTTTACTTGCCTCCGCCATTGCAACATGTGAGAATGTCATTCTGACTCTGAATTGCATACACAACGCAGGTATGATGTATATTTTGCCCTGTTCTAAAACAGCAGAGAAAAATCCTTCAGGAACTTGGGATTTAAATGAATCAAATGAGTTTATAGCTCAAGAGATTTTGTTACAGTCAAATATCTGAGATGCAATTCTCCAATTGTCCTCTGTTGCAGTATTACAAAGGTTTACAGTTTGACAGAAAAGCTTATCTTCTGATTCAGAGACTACTGAATTTGTGAAATGTGTTTGCATTAATATTTCTATAGTTTTTTTTACCAGTTTTTGTATAGCTACTATCAGGTTGCTTCAAAGTGCCTAATGGGCTCTTTGGCTTAGATCCTATGGAGGCATGCTACTTCAGAGGTGTTTTTAACCTCTTGACATAGCTTCCTCCAAAAATCTTAATTGGCTTTCTTTATCATCTTATATTATACTGTGATGGTCTTTCTATATTCAGCCCATTCACCAATTTTTTTCACTTTATTAAATAGTTCGCAAGTTTGGCTCCTCATCCATTCATTTAAAACTTTCCGCCACATGGTTAGTAGCTATCAATCCCTTTCTTGATTGGCACTGGCTTTAATTTATGCAATCTGATTCATGAGTTACAATTCATTTTAGTAGCGTATGTATAGCTTTGTTGGAATTATGTATCATAGTGTTTATACAGTCCTCAGCCTAAAAATTTCATAGTTCTTCAGATCCTTCCTTCACTTGCAATATGTTTCTTTTAGGGAAAATGCTGTATTTTGGTGTTTTGAAATAATGATGGAGTGACATGTTTTGAGTAATCTACATGTGGTTTAAAAGAAAGAGCTATAGTGTGCATGCTGCAGTTTTGTACTGAATGATCAAATATAAAATGATGTCATAGTGTTTGTCAGTAACAAGGGATACCTTTCATTTGGACCAGACTGCTTACCAAGAAACTTGGTAGAATTACCAATAATAAATCCTAAAGGAGTGATAAAAAACATTTTGCTGTAAAATGATATTCACACACTAAAAAATTGTTTCATTTTTCCTGTAGTTGTAAATGGACTTTTGTTTGGCAAGGTCAGCGAAGCTCGACATAGCACGGTTGCTACAACACCTTCCCCCTCCGAACTAACTGTTCCCGCTGCATACAGCAGAGTGGTAGGCCTCAGAAAACAGTACATTTCCTTCATCAAGAGCTC
Organism: Deroplatys truncata; assembly: GCA_030765065.1. Lineage (NCBI taxonomy): Eukaryota > Metazoa > Arthropoda > Insecta > Mantodea > Mantidae > Deroplatys > Deroplatys truncata. The sequence goes on from CM060990.1 coordinate 380,208,676, forward strand.
AAATGACAACGTTTATAACCCACATTTCTACATGGATGCCTACGTATTTTTATGATTAATAGTTTAGATTTACTAAACGAAGCAAGAGGTATTATAATATACTCTGCTCTAATGGCATATATATGTATATATGTTTTGATATACAAAATTTCTGCCCTCACTGTATAGTTAAAATGTTTCATATTGTTACTTCTCTTTTAATCCCTATGATGCAAATGGTAATGAGGAACCTTGAAGCAGTCATAGCACGAGCATTGTGAACACCAGGAGCACTTAACAAATGTTACAATCCCACAGCCGACATATGAAGCACACTGTGACAAGGGAAAGTCAAATGCCATCTCAATTATATTTGCAAAATATGAAATTGTATTTTGCATTTCATAACCACGTTTTATCCACTCATAACAGTGCATGTCCCTATAGCGTTCTGAAGATAGTTGGTTGTAAACAATGGAATGTAACTTTATTATGAACATTCTGTTCATCAATTTTGACACTCCAACATCCTGAAGACGTATATAATCTTCAACTGTCGTACATATACTTTATATTGTCGAAAAAATACAAGTCTAAAGGTTGTGCATATTTTGTAGTTTTAGGGGAAATAATTTTCATTATAACTGCCTTCCCTAATAGTGATTCATGAATGATATTTTCATCTTTGTGAGTAGACTATAAATCGCAGAGAAGTGAATTTGACTCCACTGTATCATGGAGAATGATTCTGTGAAATTTTCTCAAATGTTCTTTAGTCATTTTTCCACCAGAACTACAATCCACATAAATATTTGATGCAAGATTCTCATGAGTTTTCTTTTCTGCATTTGGTCTGAAATGGTTTCCTGTAACTCCTTGAAAACAAATAAAAAGTTTTTTACCTAGCTCACCTGATATGGATATTAACACTTCAACTGTGTACGAATGCATTCTGGCATGGATGGACTGTACCGATGCGGTAGTACATTTTTCTCCTTTACTCGCTAATGTCCGATCCCCTGCCATTTCATAGTTAAACTGACATACACAGCTATTTTCAATGTTGTTGTCCCTGATGAACTGATTTATTTCTTGTACAAACAAATTAGCTTCCTTCACGTATTTTATTTCATTTTCCACATTTTTGATGACGATAACCTGTGTTATTCGTCTGGACGAAATTTGATTTTGTTGTTTCAGTGAGTGGATAATAGACATTGATGATTTGAAGTTCCTTAAATTAACTTCCTCTGCAATAATTTGTAAGCTCGTAGGTGCCAATAATGAACAATAACACCTTTATCTCTTGCTTCACGAAATCTGTTCAGTACATGCTCTTTTATTTGCATTAACTTGGTTTCTCTATTGCCTTTACTGTGTGATGATCCATGCAATCGTTATTTTTTTCTCCATAATCTAAAACAGTCTTTGTATTTCTATTATTGAGAAGAGAAGGCCACTTCTTTAGAATCTGTGTGTATGATTTCAGCTGTTTTTCCCCTGATATTCTAAATTCATAAACTTTGTCGAGTCTCTTCCTCATAGCTTTCAATATATCTGCTCTTCTAAGATGTTTCTATGGAGATACTGCATAATTACTCGAGCTCCCATTTGTTTCGCTGGACGATTCGTTTATATCATCTTCACTTTCACAACTCCTATACTCCTTCTCTAATGTGTCATCATGTATATCACTAGAATCTAACGTCATCTGTATGTTTTTTTCCAGAACATTATAATATTTTTCTTCTATTATATCCTGGAGAAAATTTGAAAACTGCTGGTCCTCTACACCAGGTTGCATGCTGTTTGCAAACTTGTGTTAAACTCTGTTCTTTAATATGTTGATGATATTCTCTGGATTAATAGAGCTCATGTTGTTTTCCTATATTTAAACTGTGCCAGGCTATGGTTGAGTGCAGGTGCCTGCTGCCTGCAGCTACATCATGAGTGCTTTGCCATGCTGAGCCGCTCAGCTGATCTCTAATGAACAATTGTAGTTTTACCATTGATTTTACGGCAAAGTGATTATTGCCAATGCATTTAGGATGTCTTAATAGACTATATCACCACACTTCATCCAAATCGGTTTGGTCCAACTGATAGGTTTCCCTTGAAAACAAATTTTTGTGACTTTTACAATGAAAACACTAACGGGTTTATGTTGGACAGCTCCTTTAATTTATGTTTTGAATGTATACATTAATTTTACTAATCCATAACTGAAAGATTTATGTAAAGGTAATGAAAGGTAGCAATAAATTAACATGTGATACCTCTTAGTATAAAAATATCCTTTGGTACATGTTCAGAGAAAGTCACATTTCACACTAACTGTGTCTAGTTTTTTTGTAGTACAAAATTTTCGTGAGTGCACATGATATAACATTCTAGGTTTTACAGGCAGTACTGCTCATATGGGCCTGTCATAACAGAGAATATACATGGTACTGAAGCACCAGAATTGAACATTCATGGTCTTTCTCTTAGAATAAAATATATTTTTTTTGTTTAAACATAAATTATATTTCAGAGTTAATGGAATATTTTATATGAGCAGAATTTCTATTTAACAAGAGCTATTCTTTTTACATGTTATACCATTCTTGATTCTTCGAAACCTACACCTTTGTCTTTCCAATGTTTGCAGGTTACCAAAACTCTTTCTATGTGAGTTTTGCCTCAAATACACAAAAAGTAAATCTGTATTGGAAAGACATCAAGATAAATGCACATGGAGACATCCTCCAGCTACTGAAATCTACCGCTGTGGAGATATTTCTGTATTTGAGGTAAATATTTTGCAGTTGAAAATGTTAATTAGGATGTAAGGTAATGTAGAAGTATTAAAGGCTCCCTCAGAGAGATATTTTACAGTGGCCCCAAAAAGTAAATGTGGAAACATGAGGCATTCAGTTGTTAGACTTAGGCCTATTTTACCTGATGTTGACATTTCAAAACTCCTTCCAGTAAGATAAGGAAGAGGTAGGGAGAATATTTGTCTTTTGTGAAGCCCACTAATGAAAAATATCTTACCAGTCAAGTATGTTAACTTGCGGCAAAATAAGCATTAGTCTTAATTATTGAACACCCCATTTTTGTGCTTTTACCATTTGGGGCCACTATACAGGTGCAGCACAGTACACAGATATACAGCAAAATGTGATATGAAAGGCTTGTGCTTTTGCAACATTCAGTCAAATGGTTACACAGTATGATCAGTTAGTTGGTAATCAGCACATTTACATGTAGGTAGGTTGCTTATGCAGCAGAGTGAAAAAACACTTTGATTTATTGAGAGAATATCCTGTTCTATATGACTATGCTCAACATTCTTATGGCAGAAGGAAAAAGAACAGTACACATTTTCTTGAAGCTAACTATACAGTCTCACTTAAAGGTACTACTTCTCAAAACCAAGAAATTTCCAAATGGCAAAAGTTAAAAACACAGACAAATCTATTTAAAGAATACAAATATGACATCATGAGGTACATTTACCTCTTGTGCTGCCTATAACAGTGTATTGAAGGATTTAGAATTATAAGTGAGCTATCCACCAACTATTCATTTCTCAGCATTGCAAAAACAAAGTTTGATTTTGCATTACGATACTATGCATTGATAAAGTTATTTTGTGCTTGCATTCTCAGCTATGTATATGCTTTGTTGATCATTTGAAAAAATGAGCACCTAAATGGTATGGTTGCGTAATGGAACTTTTTTTAAGTAAGAATTGCACACTTAAGATTACAAATGGGTTTACATAACCCATTTCAGAGAAAAGAAGTATCACATATAACAGGTGGTAATTTAATATTTTGCATACTCTGAGCCACAGGAAGAAAGCAAGTTGGAGGGAAAGCAAGCTTACAAACAGAAATTTCACATGGCATGCCTTGCAACAATTAATTTGATTGTACAGATTGCTGACTGAAAATCTGTTTTGGTCTAAGAGTAGGAAGTGAACGGAGAATACAGTGGAGTTATAATTTCACTTTTGTCCTTCGTAACAGAATCTGTGGCAACATCTTAAATAGCTGAACATCAGCATTCATAAACAAAGATTCATTGTGTTTAATATATTTATTTATTAGTGTCAAGCTGCAAACTAGGTTATGGCTTGCAACCAACACTTGTTCTTCACCAAGCCTTAACTACAGAACAGTAATAAATATTGTAACATATGAGAACACCAGTTACTGCAAAAACACACTTTATTTATCACAAGGCACTCAACATAACACAAACATTACACTTGAGTCACTTTGGCAGAATACAACACAACTGATCCATCAAACCGAATCACAACTGAACTGCATGTCTCACAACTGACTGCTGAGTTACAACTCGCAATTAAGCTGCGCTGAACTGAACACTACTGAATTCAATACTGACTCGTCCTGCTGACAGGTCCCTTATATAGGCCTTGCATACAAAGGGAAACTTTTGAGAATGAAAACATATCAGAAAGGGCCAAAAGGAATCCTCTGGAGCGTGGAAGTGGCACACAATGGCTATTGTTCCAAGTGCCCATTATTCTAGAGAGGGATTGGCTATTGGCTCAACCTGCAGCAGGTAGATGGGCCAGCAGGTGCTTGCATTGCCGATCCATAGGAACTTAGCATGTGCTGTCACAATATAAAGTATAGTTCTTACAAGCTATGAGCACTTATCAATTGATGATGTCCATTCATTTTTAACTTTCTTTAAATATCCTCCTCCTATTCTCCAACGGGATTTGTGACCCCTCTTCCAAACTGCTCCTACATGCTATTTCTTCATTCATTTTAAACAATTCTGGTATGAGCAAGTTCAGTCTTCATTGCTCTACATTAAATATTTGGTAAGTCGCACTAATAATTTGCTATGAAATACAAGGTATAATGACTGTAAAGAAATAGAAACAGACTGTTACTGTAAATTTCTATAGCATAAAATATGTGCTAGCATACAAGGAAAAGGGAAAGTATGGAGAAACATAACCTCAGACTTAGACTTTAGATACTTATGTCTATAAAACCTCCATAAACACATCAGTTCCTTTAAGGTTCAAATATATTGGGTGAGTCACTAAAACTTGCACCACAAATATTTTTGAAACAAAAATAGGAGTTAAAAAAAAACTTTCACAGGCATGAAGGTAGGGAAGGGGCTCATTAAATATATGATATAGGTCATTAAATAATGTAAGCATATAGGATTTTCAACTTAAACTTATGTTTTTTAAATGAAAACCGTGTATTATTTTTGCAACATTGATAACGTGGAAAATAACATTAAGAATGGCATTTGGATTGTAATAGTTTAGCTACATGCTGATAAATTAAAATGTGAAATTGATGTTTGAGATAGAATGAAATGCACATCAGTTGCACATCCTGAGGTTCATCCATATCATTTGAGTCTCAAGCACAAACTTTACATTGCAGCTAATTGTGATGTGATTGACATACTACAATGTGACAAAAGCTGTTCTTAATGTTATTAGAAGTAACTTAAAGTGGTAGTAAGTAACTTAAAAATTGTGTCCTTGCATTCAAATGTTTATTTTGTTTTTAGAATATAACTGCTGAACCTTAGAAATTGTTTCTGGTCCTTGAACTTTGATGAGGTTGAGAGTTATCTTAAACACTATTAACACTCTCAAAGTTTAACCTATTGCCTTTATTTTTTTAGACTACTCATATTTATAACTTGGGTAAATCTTCATTAAAACCACTTTGTGTGTGTGCGTGTGCGTGCGCGTCGCTCTCTTATAGAACTGATTGCAAGCGAGTTCAATATTAAATTTGCAATATAACAAATCTTTAACTTTCAGCATTCTCCCGTTATCTTCAGACCACTAATTGTTGTTCACTAAAAATATTCTTTCAATTGAAGCAGAAATACCAGGAAGGCAGAATATCACCATCGCTATTGAAAAACCTGCTGAGTGCAATTTTTTAGACAGTCTAGATTTTTCACCAAATGATTCAGAATTTTACTGCACATCTGCATATATCAGCTAAGTGATAAAAGTGTTTAGAGGGCCTAAAGGCGTGGTTTTAAAGATTGTACTATGTGCTAGGATGCTAAAATAATGTTGGATTTTCCAGCTATGGGATTGAGTTTCAAGTGATTGTTATTTAGCGACTTTTTAAATAAAACTGCCTGAAATTTCTGTGATTAAAAAATCTTAAATAAATAAACAGCAATCGCAAGCTTGGTCAAACAAAGATAAAAATGTGACAATGAGGAACACAATGTTTGGAAGCCTAAGCCTTGAGCAGCATACTGCATTATAACTTCAATTCTTCAAGCAGAAGGGGAGTACAGCAACATCAGTAAGTAATGTTAATATCAAACTTATTCTTTTCATATCCACAATACCTCAATTGAATATTGGGGAAGGTAATAAATCATCTTATTTCAGATTGGAAAGCCGAGATGAGAGAATGGTAAGGATGGCAACAGAACATTTTCAAGAATATTCAGGTAAAATATTTTTGTAGCCCCTATGTCTTAAAACTTGGCCATAAAAATAATACTGAATGGATTGAGTTGGTATATGGGTAATTTTCAAATACATAGGTATTCAATCTGCAGTCCCCATAATTTGTATGCCTATTTATCACATTTTATGTTAAAAGATAATACTTTTACTCGGTTTGAAAGAAATATCCTAAATTGTTAGAAAGCAGAATATTTGAAAAGTATTGGAAAATTTGAGTGATAAGTAAGACTCATTACTGGCTTAAACCTCAGTTCTCAACTGCTTCCAGTGTTAAAGTAGGTGTTGAAAACACCCAGTTTTAATAATGTTCCCAAAATAGTTGTAAGGTTCAAGTGTCATTCTTTGGTATACAATATATAAAACCAAAACTTTTTATCATAAAAATTTTAAGAGCTATTTTAGGAAAACTGTCTTCAAGATCCCCCCCCCTAAATTCTCTTAGGAAATTTATCTCATGAGTGTTACTCAGCTTTCTTTGAAGTTTATTACATAACTCCAGGGATCATAGAGCAAGAGAAAGCTATTTGGTTTAGGCTATTCAGACCATCTTTTCTGTGAACTCTGCAAAATATCATACAAACTTGGTGAGTAATTTTATTGGGTATAATGAGGGTTCTCTTTATTTCACATTAAATTAGTTGTTATTATGGTGTTGTTTTGGGATGAGGATTATGATTTACACTTATAATCTCAGCTTTCTAGAACAAATAATTTAATTTAGCCTCAATCAAATTTTGTACAAGAGAACATCCTTGGTGTTGCAATTCAGAAGTTAACATGTTTGGCACTCAAAAGTGTTAATGTATAAAGTACCTATCCTTATGAGTGTTAGCTCTTGTAGTAACAACTATGAGAGTCACAGTAAGCATATGTTGCATGAAGAACAAGTTGCAGTTCGGTGTATCTTGACAATAAGTTCTTTGATTACAATGAAGAAATTCAAGAAAAGGAAGTAAACCATTTAGAACACACAACTATGCAACACCTCTCTGCTGATAGCAGACTTAGGTCTATATGTTTTGTGAGGGGTTAAGCAAGAAAGAAATTTAGGTATATCAGTGTATATATTTCAAAGTGGAATAGAAGATGAAGGGGAAACAAATGTAATATTTAAATATTGATCTCTATTTAAAACCAATGAGAGCAATACTTCATTGTTCAAGTATTAGGGGCTATTCCCATGAAGGGCATTAAGCCTAAAATGAATTGTGCATTTTATAAATGTCCTAGTAATGTTAGTACTTTTGAACAAGGATAATGTGTTTTGTTGTGAATAAAACAATTTGTATTAATTATATATAGCACATGTTGGTAGGTCTTTTGTGTGCTTAAAGTATTTCTACATCTGTGTTATGGACACTGCTTTCTCTATTATATTCCATATAGCATTCCACCCAAAAATTCAGTGTCAAGGTTTCACCAGAAAAGCTGATTTTGAGGCCCCCTGAATCAAAAAAATCTTTTTTTAGAAAAAGGATTGCGTGGAGAGAGGGGGAGGGAGAAACCCAAAAAGTTGGAGAAATGCCAGACTTGGAACTCAGTATTTAAGTTCATGTTGCATTCTTGGAAGATACTGAATATTTTCAAATAAAATCCTCACTTCCGAACTGCCCTTTGCATGGGAAAAGTTTGTATAATTTTTTCACCTTCCCAAAAATGGCCTTTAACAATTTTGATTATGATCTATACTAATATAAAGAGAGATAATTTGTGGGAGGGGAGAGTAATCTAAAGAAAACACTTGATTGATTTTGATCATTCTTTCACCATTGAAAAGCCTTAAGCTTCCATATGGTTACAGGCTATATCATGTGTCCACCATTTTAAAAACTGGAGGTTTAGGGGTTTCTTTTTCATATTCTATGTCATCAAATTTCGTTCCTGTTTCGTTGAATATGAATATCAGAGGTTACGTTTGGCACTTTATTGCAAATATGGCAAAGTTTTAATGACTTTGAGCCCAAAGGGTAAATGGGGAGGATTAAAATATTCTAAAATTGAGTTATTTTAGGGGTAGGAGTTATATATCATTCACATCTCCACATTTCCTTCATGTTTTACTGAAGTTCTATCAAGTAATATTTTTAGTATGATTTTGACAAAACTGGGAAGATTTGGATTCTGGAAGCTGACAAAAATGATAAAGCTACCCTTACATTTAATCCCTATTATCAGTCCCTAGCATATAAATCAACATTCTTTGGCCTAGCTAGATGAAACTTTGTACAATTGCACTATAGGACACATTGAGAATTTTAAGCTACCTTACAACTCTAAAAACCTACCCCTACCACATTTTTAATCCTCAGTCCATAACCATGTATGAAGTTAGCATTAAAATAAGTAAGTGTAGAAGTCTGTACTGTTCAAACCACATGGTGAAAATATTGCACATAAAATTGCACAATAAGAGTGGGCAAAAATTATACATTATGTTACAACTTCCAAAAACCAGCTAATCCGTACCTTGAATTATATTGTACTCAAAACTTTTAAAAGCTACCCTTACTTTGTTTTCAACCCCTTATAGATAAACCTATACTGTTTGGTCAACCAGAGCACCAATGTGTACACTTGGACCATAGGACTTGGTGAAAATTATAGAATACCATACAACTTCTAAAAGCTACCCATGCTCCTATTTTTCAACCCCTTATGTGCAAATTGTTACTATTTGTCCAGTCTGGACAAAACCTAGGACAGTTGTGCATTAGGTACAACTACAAATTATAGACCACTTACAACTTTTAAAAATCACCCCATCCTTATTTTCAACCATGTACTTATAAGAATTGCCAAAGTAATGATGGTTAAGACAGATAGTACCATATATTTAAGATATTTACATGACAAATACAATGTATAACTTGAATTTTCTGGAAATAGCCTATGAAGTCCTCGTCATTCAGAAGACATTTTGCATAATTTTGTATAACTAGTACACTATAAGAGATAGCCAAAAACATACTACACAAAAATATAGATCCCTTTAAAGCGCACAGTTTATTTCAAATAACTGTTTTTGTGGCATCAGCCATTTCCAAGATACCTGTTATTAGTTACTTGAATTTTCCAATACTGTGTAATTTTTTAAAAGTGCTGTCACTATTCTTTTGTCTCTCCTGATGTTATGGAAATGGTATGGAATTCTAAGGTCAGTATGTAGTGACCCACTTTTAAACATCTGGCTGTTTGGTTTCCTGCATCCTGCAACGAAATGTGCAATGTAACTCATAAGACTTTTTATGAACTGCATATGCAGCTCGTTACCCTTATCAGTGAAACATTTAACAATATTTAACCAAATTAATATTTTAACACGGTATTACTAATGGGACAATCTAATTAAAGTATACAGATTATGGAGATTATAAGCTTTATTATAATTGTTTATTTAGAAGAACTTTTTTTTCTTCATATTTTTAATTTTAATTAATGTTAATCAAGGTTATGCTCGTGAGTAAGATTCTTTCTCTCTCTTGCGCTCTTTTAACTAACAGGTTTGATGTGTGAACAATATGTTTGAAAATGGCCTATATACTTTGATAAATGTTATGTTTATTGTGGTGCCATGCATATGTTTAGAAAATGAACACTTACATCATTTTATCATTGGATGGGTGAGAAGAAGAAACGCATTGATTCAAACTCTCAGCCTGCAGACAGCAATTGCATAGATGTTAAACCTCATCTTAATTCTACAATAGATCTGGAAGATGATTATAACATTGATAGTATGAAACATGCTTAATTGGAAGATTGCAGACTCCAATGCCTGAAGCAAATAATAGTGAGAGAAATAACCCCAAGCTAATGGAAGATGAGACCAACATAGAAACCTTCTAAGAAATGGCAGAAAATATAACTAAATCAATGCTGAGAAATGAGAAAAAAAAATGAAGCAGATGCAGATTTCATTAATTCTAAGTCTAAATCTACAGAAAGGAAAGTGCTCCTTTATGTGTTCTCTGCAAAGAAAGTCTCGTTAATAGCTTCACAAATCTGAAGATTTCTAGGTTACAAATGAAAACTTTTTTTCTGCGGTATGATTAAAAGTGGGTGACACTTACTAATTTCTGTTTGCAAAATTAAAAAATGCTTTCTATTTTTCCATAAAACATCTCCTTTTGGCAATATGACAATGTTCTATGAAAATATAAATATGTAAATTTGCAAAAGCATGACACACTTGTACAACTCTTAAAGAAAATGAATTTTGAATTAGTTATCTTGCGTATTCCTTTTTCTTTTCCCATGGAACTTCTGTGTACATGATTTTCTTGAGTGTTCTCTGGTGGGTTCATCGCATGCAAGACACCAGCAGTAATCGGTCATCATATGTATGTCCCAATGTTCCTGATAATGGCATTCAACATCTTTCAAGTCGTGGTGAAACCTTTCACCTTGCTCTTCACTGACAGCTCCTAAATTCGACGGGAAGTAGTCTAGATGTGACTTGAGGAAATGAAGCTTCAAACTCATGTTGCAGCCGAGCAGTCTGAAATTTTCCAGCATATTTCTGACAATTTATTGTATGGAGGGTCTTTTACATTGTCCAGAAATTTAACAACCTCTCTGAATCCATTCCACACATCTTTTTCAATTTCATTCATAGAGGCATTAAAATTAATATTTTTCATCATTTTTTCTTATCTATGGTCCATCAATACTCCTCCTCTGATTTTAGCCTGTGACAATGATGGAAGCTTTGTGCATAAGTACTGGAAGCAGGGGCAACTTCTGTCAAGTGCTTTCACGATTTGTTTCATCATGCCAAGTTTTATGTCTAATGGAGGGAGTAGAATTTTTTGACGATGAACAAGAGGCACATTAGTAACTTTTTTATGTAGGTTCCAGTTGCTGCCTCTCAGGCCATGGGTCAGTTCCCAATGTTTGTCCCTCGCCCTGCTATCCCATTTGCAAAGAAAACAAGGGAATTTTGTGTATCCTCCCTGTTGTCCTAGTAACAGACCAATGACCTTTAAGTCACTGCATATATGCCACTCATGGTTGCGGTATATAATTTTCTCAAGAACACGCTTTAGAGTTTCATAGGACTCTCTTAGGTTCATAGAATGAGCAAGCAGTATTGAAGCTAAATTGTTGCCATTAAGAAATAACACTGCCTTAAGACTTTGTTTCGAAGAATCTATAAAAAGATGCCAGTTACTTGGCTCATATACTTTCCAACTGTTGAATAAGATTACACACATCCACACAAAACACAAGTTGATCTTCTTCTGTGTAGTACTTGTGGAATGTATTTCAAGATTCCTATACCACGAAAATGTAACCCTGGTGATAAATTCTTCTCCTATAGTCTTGAGCCCAGTAATTCACATTTTTGTTTTGTGAGGCCTTAATCCCTCACTAAATCATTTAACTCAAATTGATTAAACTGTTGTGGTGAATTGTCAAATTCTTCTGGATCAGAAACCAACTCGCTCTCGGAAGTCACAGAGCTGATTTCAGATTCACAAAAATTGAGGTCTGCTGGTGTAGGTATTGATAGTTTGGGTCCATGAGGAATAGGCTGTGTAGCTGAGTTCAGATTTGGATACTTAATCTTTGCCTTGTTTTTTTGTTGTAGCCAGCAACTGTGCACATGCAAAAGTAACAATCGTCATGGTGATTCTGCTGCTCCCTCCATATCATTGGTTTGGCAAATGGCCAATAACATTTTCCCTCACACCAATAACATAATCCCTCAACAACTGTTACATGCAATATGAGGTGCAAACGATTTATCGTGATCACCAACTTTCTCAAAATTGATAAGTGCTGGGAATATAAACATCTGGGTGATAAGGGAGGACAGAAATGGGCCGATTGGGAAGAAAATCAACAACAGATGTAGAATAACATAATGAAACATAGCAGTAAGCTATATAAGCTGAATGAATTTAGCACCATAGACATATATGCGCATGTCATAAAAAACTAGATGTGATAGCCAAAAACGGACTTCATTTTTTAAATTAGGGCACTGATTTCCATTAAAGTCACTTATTTTCCTTTATACCGCAGAATCAATGTTGACCAGTGTTGTTATTTAATTAGATATACAGAGTTATACACACACATTCGCAACTTTAAGAGACATGGTAGCTGGGGGGGGGGGATGGAAGGCAAGAGCATGCTGGGATTCACATTGCCAACCTTAATATATTAAATGATTGAAGATAACATGTAATGTTCAATTGCTCCTTCCAACAAATTGTGGCGGGTTCTACATTTATTGAAGTGCAACACGAAGAGAGGCAAATGCTATTTAAGAAATGCTTTTATTAGCAAAAGAGCAAACTATCAGAAAGGAGCTATTTATGTGAAGTGGTGGATGAAGATGCTAGAAAAAGTGTTTTTTAATCAATGTGGAATTTTGTAACTTGGAATGAGAAGAAATCATACCTGAAAGGATTGGTGAATTTTAGGAAGCCATAAGAAGAAAAAGAAGAACAGAGTTACATGATCCATCAGTATCTCCAAGGAAGAAACTTGCTTAAGACTGATTTCTACCAAGAAGTGATAGCATAAAATTTAGGGTTAGTGGTGAAGTGTTCCTGACAATAAGGCCAAATAAAGACATGTTCAATACCTGAATTAAAACAATGTGTGATATCAGTGAAGGGAAGAGAGAAACAGGTCAGAAACAAAGAAGAAAAAAGGGAGAGAGTGAAGAAAATTAAAAAGGACATTGTGTTGGGATGGTTAAGTACTATTTCAAAAGTTCCAAGTCATTATTGTAGATCTTCATTCACAAGAATTTTTTATAGCAGAAAGTTTCAGGTCACAGTCACTTATACATGTGGTTTGTAAATAGTTGTGCGAGGAGAAGCACAACCACTTTCGCTTCAAAGGAAAGCTTTCTCAGATGTGGTGCACAAAAACAAAATACCAATTAATAAATTCAGGAAAGATCAATATGATCTTTGTATATCATTCAGACTGGGAAATGTTTCTGAAGAAAATTATAATGTGCATATAACAAAGGAGAAAGTTGCACAAAAGTCAAAGCAAGTGGCAGTTTCTAGTGCATCGGATGAGACATTCATCTCAACTCTGGATGTCTAGAGTGTACTTGCATGTCCAAAATTTTTGGTATTGAAGCATTATAACCCTCAGAAGCTCCAGTTACACAAGTTTACATTTTTCTATCTTAAAGAATAAGGATTTCCATTTTTATGTTCGGGATGTGAGGTATGGTAATGTTGGTGCTTAGAATGCACATGTGTCATTGACCTCATCAACAGGAGCAAATGATACAGAACAATAATTCTGACATAAGTTGGCTGTCTAAATCAGAATATGAACAAGGTATTAACATCTGACCAGGTACCTGTGCTACTGAAAACCAAACACATAAGTTGTCCAACTAATACTTGAAAAGTGGAATACAACAATGGGGATGGTTGGCTTTCATCTCACATTGAGCAATATTCAAATCTTCCATTTACACTCCAGCTCTTATATGACAAAAATGGGAGAAGCCAAATGTAAAAACAGAAAACTATCCATATATTTTGCATGAGTTGACCTACAACTCCATCCACCCAGGAAAAAAGATCTGGTAATGGTAAAGTAGTAGATAAACTGGTTTTTAGATTCATTTGTTAGTGTTCCATAAATTAAGGCACTTAATTTCATGGGAACCTCTTCCCCAAAGAAGAAGAGAAGTCAGTAAAATGGAACCTTTGCAGCTTAATTTGTAACTATTTAAGTTTGGAAAGAAAAAGTATGAAAGTGCAAAGTCTGAAATCTGTTATGCTTAAGGAACATCAACTGTTAAGATAGTCTTTCTCCTGAATAAATTTCAGTTTTAATATACAATGACAATCGTTAAAAATCCTACTGTTAATATCATCAGTATTGTAATATGTGTGCCCTTCTTAATCAGATTTTCAGCAACCTAAACAGTATTTTTATTTATGTATATGACTTTTTGAAATGTAATGGAAAATAAAAGCACATTTGGAATTGAAACTAATTTTTTTTATCTTCTTCTTCTTCTCTCTCTCTCTCTCTGTCTCTCTCTCTCTTTTTTTTTTTTTTTTTTTTTGGAAGATACAGAATCATACAATTTCATATGATCATGTGTTACGCACAAATTTATGGTATTATTTCTGGAATTTAATTCTAAGTTGGTACTAATGTAAAAACCACTGTGTACAAAGATGGAGCAAAATAAAGCAGTTACGTGCAGTTACAGTAGCGCTTAAAAGTATTTTGTAGAAAGCATTGCTTACAATTACATAAAGATAGATATTTAATAGAAAAAAATGCCAGTGGATAATTGAAAAGTATGCAATTATAATCAGTTTAGTACAAAAATACATTTAGTTTAAACAAAGTTATCTTACATAAATAAGCATTCTTCTGGCTCAAAAGCAATTTGTGGGTCTAAGTATGTAAGAATAAAACAATAATACTTTGGAATGTGGGAGGGGGGGAAAAAATCAGCATTTCGTTGCACACCCATGAGCTTTGATCACAGCTGCACATCTATTTAGTATTGAATCCACAAGCTTTTGTAATTGGTCGAGTGGGAGTTTTGACCATTTGTTCAATAAGGCAGCAGCAAATTGATCCTTGTTTGAGTAGGTTCTACGGCAAACTCATCGATCCAATTCATCCGGTGTTCTATTGGATTTAGATCTGGGCTCTGGCTTGGCTACTCCAAAAGCTTGATTTTTTATCTGAAAAGAATTGTTTTAAATGGTCGGAGTTGTGTATTGGATCATTGCCCTGCTGAAAAATCCAATTACGTGGAATATTCTTTCTCCCATATGGAACCATATTCTTCTCTAAAATGTCACTACAGGAAACAATTCATATTGCCTTCCATGTAGACAAGAGGACCAAGCCCACTTTTAGAAAAACATCCCCAAACCATGACTCTGCCACCACCGTGCGTAATGGTCGGTATCTGGTAGTTTTTGTTGTCCCTTTAGTTTTTTGGTCAACATATATACTGCATACCATCAGAAGAAAGTTAATTAAATTTACTCTCGTTACTCCATAAAACCTAGATCTGTAGAATTCCAAGTTTGATGTTTCTTTGCAAACTCTAACCTGGCCTTCCTATTTTTTAAATTTATGAGTGGTTTACATGATGGTCATCTACCATTTAAATCACCTCTACTAGGTGATATTTTACGGTAGTGACATGTAGGTTCAGTCCATGATGCTGCTCCAGATCATCCTTAATTTGTTGAGCCGATTTTCTTGGATCAGCAACCGACTGCCTACAGATCGTTCTGTCCTCCCTCATTGTTATTTTTCAAAGATGACCAGACCTTGGCTTATTGGCCATTGTTCCTTCCTACTTGTGACATCGACTCCACACACTTATTGTAGTTGTGATATTCCAGTCTCTAGCAATGCTAGATTGCAACTTTCCCTTCTTTAAAGCATTCAAAACAGTTTGTCTCACATCAAGTGAGTATTCTTTTTGTTTTGGCATGCTTCTAGTTGTTTCTACAAATAAACAAACACCGTCTGAATGCTTAAGTAGTAATATTTAATGAATACCATACCACCAAATCACATTACAAAATACTTTTGGTCTAAAGAAATATATACTTACATTGTTGTATGAACTTGCTTGTTTACTAGATATGTGACCGCAGCTATGTGAAGCTATTCATGAAGTAACATGGTTAAATGCATGCTCTGTTGTGACTGCATGTAAACAGTACTAACAACATAAAACCTCAACTACAAAATACTTTTGAGTGCTACTGTATAACTACACTTTTCCCAGCATTATTACTGCTGTTTTTATTATTTCCTCAAAAGAATGCCAAGGCACATTATTGGTGAGAATATAAACCCCATCTGGAACCTGAGCAAAAAAGAAGTAGAAACGGTGAACTAGATTTTTTTTTTTTTTTTTTTTGCACCTCATGTAAAATTTGGTTTCTGGCATATGCATGATTTTTCAGGAGCAATGATGATATTTGTGACTGTCCAGTTTTCACTGTCACTTCAATCAGTTCTCGCTGCAACTTAATTAATGTGATCTAGTTCAAAATTTCACTTTACCAATTTGATCTAGTTCATTTTCCTAGTCACTTCACTTAATTCTCACTGGCACTTACCTTCTTCGTGACGTAGTGGCATAGTGAAATATGCATGATGCACCATCATCATTCGCTGGGGAGTAGAATACAAAAACTAATAATCTCTTGCAGTAGCAACGCTCATTATATGCCAGGAGCTGTTGTCTCAATCTCACTCGGAGATGCACTGAATGACCAGCACTTTGTCGCACCAAAAACTCACTGACTTGTGAGTATGCTTGCTTATATAGTCGTTTGAATTCTCCAGAGAGTTCTAAAATATTCGGTAGGCGGGGAGAAGGGAAAGCTCTAGAAGATTCTGGTTATTTGTCGATACTGCTTCTTCCCGTTTACGCTGGGCGAGAGTGCTACCGCTTAACTTAACATCTCTCTTCATTCCTCAAACGGTCATCCTGTCGGCGCCATCCAGTTGATAGCTCGAGCCTTAGCTAGGTCACATGGCTCCCTCCTCAGAGCTGGTCGTCCCTAGTAGCTCCTAGATAAGGAACAAGCCGAACAAGATGGATCACCATCTGCTTCCCTCAAAGTTGACGCCGAATGTGGTATACCACATCGTTGATACTTCCCTTTAGTCCTCGTGGGTCGATAGAGCTATATGAGATCACCCTCTTGGAATCCAGCACTGTTCGCCAGACGGTCATAACGTGCCTTCATTCGGCCACTTGCAGCTTCAGGTGTTCCCTGGATTTAGTGAATGTCTTCTAACCTGTCCATTAGCACCCTGACATAATACATTTCTGGCTAGTCAGCATCAGAAGGCGCGCCGAGCGACAGATCAAATGGTAATCGTAGTCCTGTCTGAATACCATGTTGGTTGGTGCCATGTCATTGGATTCGTGTACTGATGCTCTGTAGGCCAGAAGGAATAATGGCACATGCACATCCCAATCTCGCTGATTGATGGATACCACTTTCCGGATGTGCTCCTCGACGTTTTAATATAAAGCTCCACCATCCCGTACGATTGTGGATGAATCGGATGTGGCACGTATCTTACGTACCCTCGGTGCTGGAGCAGCTCTCGCATATGGTTGGACTGGAAGTTGTTTCCTCCGGGGAATCCAGAACTGGCAAAAGATATTTACCAGTGCATTAGCCGCAGTCGAAGCCTCTTGATTGGGAATCGTGTATCCGTAAACTTCCGGCCATTTGGTGAAATAGGCCATGGTCAATAGCAAGTAGCAGTTTCCTAGTCTGTATTTGGGAAAGGACCTGCCACGTGGATGGCAATTCTTCCGATCAGTGTTCCGCTTTGATTTGTTGCATCCGACTCCGATTTCGAGTCTGCGGTGGATGACTTTCGTGGCACCACCTCTCTACGTCGCATCGAAGCTGCAACCAATAAAATCGGCGACGTAGCTTCTCCAAGGTCTTATTTATGCCTAGGTACACTCAGTACCTGCGTGAATCTCGAGGACTTCTTTCAGCTTGCTTTTCGGGAGCACTAGTTCTATCTTGGTTTTTACGTTTACGGACTCGCATACTCTCAACACCGTTCTTGGCGACCAGGGAGTCCCACTGCGCCCTGTAGCTCTTGCAGATCGGGAACGACATCCGCCCTCGCATGTCGTTTGCCAGATTCTTTCTCCTGCTCGATCGGTCCTATACATCCTCCAGCTGCTCCCTCAATGTCTGTTCGTCCCAACCGACTTCATGTCGCACCGTGACCAGGCGTAAGGCTGCAACATCCCTTCGTCTCGACCTTCACACAGTGGTTGCAGATCTCCTGATACAGTCTTCGGGGCTGTGTGTGCATTAGAGTGACGGTTCCTCCCCGGTGCTCCGAGGTAAACTTGTACTTCTGGAGCCGTTAGAACCAGCTCCATCAGGGCTTACGGCGTTTCCCAGATAGAGAGCTTCCTTTCTAAACAGCTGATAGTTCTTGGGGCTTAGCTTGAATTTGGCCTGCCGAAACCTTTCGAACGCCTTCCTCAGGTTGGTCCTTTGGTCCTCGAATGGCTTGCATATAATGACGTCGAGATAAAGGAGGCAAGCGTCTCAGGTGAGGCCCCTCATTACAGACTGCATAAGTCTCTGGAACGTTGCGGGGCATTGCGCAATCTGAAAGGCATTACCGTGAACTACCACTGATCATGTCCAGCAAAAATGCTGTTTTTTGCTTGTTTTTGGGGTGAAGTGCCGATTGCCTGTATCCCGACTTGATACAGGGCGGAGATCTACTGAGCCCCCGCTAAGGTGTCCAGTGTGTCACTATTCCGTGGCAGTAGAAAATAATCTTTCTTATTGACGGTATTCAGTTTGCGTTAGTCAACGCAGAAGCGCAGATCTCCATCCTTCATTTTCACTTGCACTACTGGCGAGGACCACGGACTATCAGATTCCTCTATTATGCCACAGGTCTTCATGTCCGCTATCTGGTGGTTCCTTCTGCTTCGCTAGCGAGACACGGCGAGGTGAATGACTAATCGGTCGAGCACCGCCGGTGTCGATGTGATGCATGGCTATCGGTACACAGCCATAATCAACTTCTGATAGGTTGAAGAAGTCCTGGAATTGGGCGAAAAGTTTGAGGATCTGCCTCTTTGCACTTCGTGAGAGGTTCTCTGCCGGCTCCTGAATGAGGTTACTCAGACGTCCATCCAGTTTCAACCGGCTCACAATTTCCCAGGATAGTCCCGCTAAGCAGTTCCTGGTACCGGCATTAAGGACTCACCACCACGGTCTCCCGAGCAGGAAGTAGCGCCTCGCAACACAAGTCCCATCTCGATGTTGTCTTCCATCCAGAATTATGTTTCTTGTTAGGATATTCTCTCCCTGCACCGTCACCACCCTTTCGCTCCACGGTGGAACCACCTCTCGCTCTGCAAGTCAAAGCCTCACTGAGTGCAGATCTCTTCCGGATGGTCCAGCAGGATCAGGTGCAATATGAAGCTCCCCCGACATCCATCTTGTTATTGAAGAACCAAAGGGCATCTAGGCCGAGGATGAATTTCTCAAGGTTTGTGGCAACAAGCACCCACATATTCTATATGCTGCTCCTGCCAAGAAAGACTCCTGGTAAGCTTCCTCATTCATGAGTAGGGTTCCACCTGAAACAATTCATAAATCGTGACGCATGTCCGACGCCCCTTTTGGTAGTCCCTGCACCATATTGGGCCTGGTGATTGTTACTTAAGCCGCTGTGTCCACCAGCACTGTGCAGGGACGATCCAGAATCCTTTAGGGTGCTACTGGACCATCCTCACCGTTCCCAGACACAGTGTTCAAAGTGAAGTGAGGGGAAGGTGATGGCACCTATGTGCCCCTGTTCACCTCATATGTAGTAGTTTTCCTGATCCTTGGTCACGGTCTGCAGTTCGTCTTCAGGTGTGCGGGGTCTCCGCTACTCCAGCACGTAGGTTTGGCACCGGTAATCATTCGCGACCATCACGGCTGTGGTTGGTACTGGGGTGGCTCTTCCGGTCGTCATCTATGCCGCTTCACTGCGGAGGGCAGCCGCCAGGGCATCGTTGGCATTACGGTGTTCCGCCAGGTGGAGTTATTCTTTCACCTCCCCATTGATGAATCTTTGGGCTGCCTCTTAGGAAATATAATCTGGTGATAAATCCGTCAAAGCCAGATGCGCCAGACGCTCTATCTCCATGGCGAATTCTTGTAAGGTCTCAAATGGCTTCGGCAGCTTGGCCCTGCAGGGCAGCCAAAAGCTGTGTTTCTTCTGTGGTCTTCCATCAATTGTGGGTGGCATTAGCCTCAAACTGTCCCTTGAACACTGCCCACGACAAAGTGTCTTCGAATTTCATAGGCTTCATAGTTTTTGTACTAGCCAATCTCGTAATCGGGAGACGCTGCAGAACTCCAGCATGGATTTTGGCTTCTAGGTTGTTATTCTCCTCTATGGGGCGTCCATCAATCTCTTGCTTTCCTTGGTCTGCTGGTCCAGATGCTCTATAACTACAGACTCTTATCATCTTCTTTTCCTTCGTCTTCTGGTCTAATCATGTTGCATGATCTAGACATGCTCTCACTGTGCCTCTATCACCGATCTATTTTCCTTCATCTGCAGGTCTTAACTTTTTCTTGCTGATTTAGATGCTCTTCCACTGCAGTAATCTTTCCCTCCTGTTTGGATCTGATGTCCTCATAACTCCTTAGCAATGTCATCTTTCAAGTCTTTCATCGTTGTGTTTATCTCATATTTTACAGTGTTGGTGTTCAGAACTGAGTTCAGATTTCCTCTTTTCAATTTCATTCTTCATTTCTTCGCTCTTCACTGCTGTCTGCATTTTCTCCATTGTGGACTTCCATATTGTTATTTCTCCTTCCTGTCTTATTCATTCCAGAATTTACCTTCTTCATTTCACTCTCCATTTTTTCCATCCCAAATTCCATTTTGTCCCCATCTTCTCCATTCCGGTGTTTCAGGGTGCTAATGACCTAGAAGTTGAGCACCCTAAGCACAAATCATCATCATTGCGGGGTTTCATGGTCTTTGCTTCACTCAATAATGTTTCAAGTATTTGCTTCATCATGGCGTTTGAATCCCATTTTTGTCACCATGTGACTTTGTCCAGTTTTCACTTTCACTTCATTAAGTTCTCACTACCGCTTCACTTTATCACTGTCCTTCACTTACTTCGCAATGTAGCGGCTTAATTAAAATGCATGATGCAACCTCTTCTATGGATGGATCAACCATTGGGGAGTTTGACTGAAGACCTCTCACAGTACAGCACTCATTGTACATCTTGACTATCGTTGCAACTTCACTAAGAGAATGCACCAAAAATGGACTCACATGCACATTTGCTTATATTGCTGCTGGAATTTTCCAGAGAGTACTAGAATATTTGGAAGGTGAGGAGAAAGGAAACTTCCAGAACATTCTGGTTATCTTTCAACCACTTCTGATGTTTACTCTGGGCGAAAGTGTTACCCCTTATTTCGCTGTATCTCTCCAAACGACCGGCTAGTGCTATCCAGTTGATAGGTTGAGCCGTAGCTATGTCCTGGTGGAGGATGATGGATTTTTTTCAGGCGTAAAACACCTTAGCATGGCTTTGGAAGGGAAGTGAAGCAGATGGTCCCGTGTCGTAGATTTATGACAACTAAAAGAACCTCAAGCCTGATAAAGAGGCCTCTGAGCAAAATTTCCAGTCTTTCACACCCAATATAGAATGGGACGCCAAGAATCATAGCAGTTAAAAGTGTGTCCATGAATAAAACTCAATTTAATTTAAAGCTGTGTCACGATATATACTCCATAAAAAGAGAAAGGTTAGGCAGATTAACCTTTTGGGTAAAACAGGGGAACAATCTAACCCACTTTATTTCACTTATGAATTTTCTTTGATGTGGCTTTCATTTTCCTTTGCAGCCACCATTTCATCAGAAATATGATCTAAATCAATTACGTTTTATGCAACTGCCTCAGTAACTTTTTCTGCAATGTTACTTACATCAACCCATGATAGGGTAGGAGGAGGGATAAGAATTTTGTATTCCATTTCAGTTACCATATAGCATGTGTGTAAAGTCGCAAAAACCTTTCAGTTGACATATGTTAATGTGATAAACATAGAAATATTTGTAAACTATAAAAATCAGAGCTTTAATGTCTGTTTGAACAACATCTACTGCAGTTTTAGACAAATGTGAGCAATCTGTGCCCCACAACAAAGTTTAACCTTTATTTCATTTTCAGATATGAAGTGTGTGGTAATGATTGGTAGAACTTTTAATTTATTTCCTGTTTAAAGTTTCTGTTATAATTGTGATAAAAATATATTTCTCAAAATCTTATTGGGAGCTCATCAGTTATTGTGGGTCCAATTACTTTCCAGATGCTGGCCTTACACTTTGCTTTAGTAAATGCAAATTTAGGCCCAAATAATCTGGAAATTACTTAAGAACAATAGGAGGTTCTGAAACTGGCATTATGTGAAATGGAATACGGATGTTGCTTCTTAAGCTGCTATTGTAGGTCTTCTCTATAGTGTTAGTGTTGTTAAAATTCATAAATAACAAGGAGTAACCTTCCACTGTTGACAAACTTATGCTAAGCACTCTTCAAGTGGTTTTTAATGTCTGACTGCTCATCATGTGCTACAAGGAAATGTGCTGAGCATCTTCATTAGAATGTTGGAAACATAGAATCAGTTGACTGAAAAAGTCAATGCCATAGCTGGGATTTGAACCATGGATCTTCTGGTTTCTGTCCGTTTGTTCTAACCTACTGAGTTACCATGGGAACATCAGTACAACTTTTAATTCCCCAGCTGACTCACATTTTTCCCAGTATACCACAAGGAAACCTCAAATTATTTTTGAGATGACATAACCCAATGAGTACATATGATGTAAGTACTTTAAGTCCTGGGCTTCTAGTTTAACCAACTATTATGTCAATCAGTGGTAATTAATTGTTCTTCTACATAAGCCATGTTTAGGACAGGGTGAAGAGGTAGAATCATCTGATTTTGAGATCTCCTTGTGGTTTACCAGGAAAAATGCGATTCCACTGGGGAATTATATGTTGTGTCGGCATGTTGCCATGATGGTTAGAGCAACTGGATGGAAACCAGAATATCTGTGGTTAAAATTCTGGCTATGGCATTGAATTTTTCTATCGTCTGACTCTACTTTTCCAACCTTGGCCTACACATGGCTTGTGTGGAAGTGTAATTAATTACCTTTCATTAGAATGTGTTTTAAAGAAAAGGAAAATACAAATACTCATGTAAAATCCTTTTTAGCCATGACAGAAGAAATAAAACAGAACCACAGCATAAGCAACTGTACTAAAACTGTTGGCACAAGAACAGCACTTGGGTCACTTGTAAATCTATAATGCATCTCGCACTTAAAAGCAGTATAGGATAAATGGAGCACAGTGTTGTCACATGTACTATACGTACCCTCGCAACTTTGGTGCCCAGCTGCTATCGGTCTACCAATTTAATGTTATTTGTGAGTGTATAGTGAAATATCTGCACTGATACTTAAGGCTATTGTGAGACATTTAATTTTCACCTTAACTTTATCTCCCCTCTTTGTATTTTTAGTAGTTCAAAATATGATTTTACAGGCATTAAAATATACATTATCAAACAAATATAATATAAAATGATAAAAGCTTTGAGTTGGTACATTCAACATGGGTGGAATATTTTTAAACAGCAAAGAATGGATAACGTGCTGCACTCCACTTTGCATTATTCCATGATATTGCATTAACCTAGCGTGTGTTGTATCTTCCCCACCCATTTTGCTTTCTTTTTTTATGGCTTTCTTAGAGCTCCTTTCATTTGTTTCTTTTTTATCCTATATACTACTGTTTCTGAACATCCAGTAGCCTTAGCTGTTTTTTTACTGGCATGACTAATGCTCATTTTACTTGAAAAATCTAACACCTTCGTTATTATTTTGCATTTGTTCTAGTTTACCAACATTTTATCTCTTCCAAGCTTCTCCCTCCTTAACTATAAATATTTGCGTAAAGTGTCAAATAAATAATCTACATAACACTTCACAGTGTTCCATGTGCTATAAATGTTCACACTTCCTTACAAGCTGGTGTTAACATTTACTGCCTTCTGCCTGGCTGGCATCTGTTAGCTGAAATAGATGGTTGACTTTTGTTTGTCATACACAATGTATGCAAGAAATTGCAGGATTCTTTTAAAAACCATCTCCAACTCTCCTCAACATTTTCTCCCGCTTGGTTTCCATTGTAAATCCAAAAACAAAACAAAATTTCTCGTTGCATAGGTATAGAATTTTCAAAAAATATTTAATTTAAAAAAGCGATAACATTCATTATATTAAAGATAGAGAATTCAAACTAGGCAGGTATAGAATTCTACTATACTGTAGATAAGAAAATAATGTTTCATTCTACCCTTTAGTTTATTAGTTATTGTTTGGTAAGCATAAAAAGAGCAAATATCAAGCTTTACTGAAAAACATGTTTCCTTTAGAAATTTGGGCCTACGGAAATCTATAACGACTCAAAAAATTATATAATTTGATAGAGAAACATATTCTGTGCAGGATAATGTGTTCAAAACTGAAAATTACAACAACTGAATATTTATATCCTGTTGTTAGCAACTTGGCGACAGTGTGTAAGTAGAAAAGAACGAAGCTAATGGCAATATGTCTTGTGTTAGAGACAGAGATATCCCATTTACCTCCATACTGTCTCTTAAGGTTGAGACAAGCTATAGAATGGATCAACAAAAAGCATTAATGCTATGTTGTGGACACACATTTCATACGCTCATATTTCATAGCTCTGATCGAAGTGGCTTTGATGAGGTTCTAGGTTGATTGCATATATTCTAGAAATGTAGAATTTAGTGCAGGTTTATTGCTTTTGTGATCATATTTGTTTTTTCTGTTTTTACTTTCTATCATTCATGATAATACAAAGTAGGAATAACATCAATTAAATAGTATTGTATTTTCCCGGGACAATTTACAAACTCAGCAGGGCAGATAGCAACTTTAAACAAAAACTGGGATATACAGTCTGCTAATTCAATTCACTTCACATCCATATATTCATCCTTTCAATTGGTGCTGTAGATGTGCATAGATGCACGATACAGCAAAGTAATAAAAGTATATTATATACAAGTCTGTCAGTATGTACGTACAAAGGACAGTGTCTAATGTTAGTAAATGTCATTAAATCATCAGCAGTTAAAAAATGATAATGAATATCGGACTGTGTAAGTGGATATTTATTATATTAGATTTTAAATATTTTTCAACTATGTAAAAGCAATATTTCTACAAAAGACCTTTTGCTTTTGATTTAAATGTGCATAATATATTTTTCTGTAATTTTCATTGGATTCGGGAGAGAATTACATGCTTCTCTACTTGAATCCATTACTTTTTTGAGAAATAAGTTATGGTGGAAACTAAGTACTTATTATGTGTATTTGTAGTAAAATGTGTATCTATGTATGTTCTTTCATTTGGTAGTGATGTTGGTTTTCCTCTCTAGTAAGCCTGTTAGGAATACACACATATATGCTAATGGAAGTTTAATTTTTTGAATAATGGGCTTTCATGAACACTCCCAGCTTCTTTACTCCATACAATACTCAATAGTTTCATTGTGTTTATAACTACTGCCTTGGCTTCTGGTGGATTACTCCAGATTATTTATGAAATGTAAATATTTCAGCAAAATCAGCTGGTTTTACTGCTGCAAGGCTGCATTTTGTACTAACACTTTCAGGATGAATGTGTTTTTTCTTTGCCTGAGAGGTTTTCAAGATGAGTTTCCTTTTAAAATGCCCTGTATAATTTGCTTTATTTGGAACAATTTTGTCTTCTAACTTTACCAGTGATATATATATTAGTCTTTTATCATTTTTTAACCTGCTGTGTTACCTGCATTCTCAAAATACAGTAATGCACACGGGGCTTCAACCAGATTGCAAAGAACTTCAAAATTATGAGATATCATCTTCAAATACTGGAAATTGAGATGGAGAATGACTATTGTTAACTCCTGATATTAGATTCATTCACTATTTTTAACCTAGGACACTAAGTGCATTAGTAGTACATTAATGGTTTATTCACGAGTTATTTTTTGCTGTTACTAGCAAATTCATCTTCAAATACTGGAAATTGAGATGGAGAATGACTTTATTGTTAACTCCTGATGCTAGATTCATTCACTATTTTTAACCTAGGACACTTAAGTGCATTAGTGGTATATTAATGGTTTCTTCATGAGTTATTTCTTGCTGTTACTAGCAAATAATCTGCAATTAATATGGTATTGTGAACTTGAACATTGTTACTATATCATTTAGTATAAAGTCTACTCTATGTTGTATATGAAGTATGTTTGAGGAAATTTTGTCTGTATATATGTGTTGTTTTTGAGATACAACAAAAATCAGTTGTAAGGAATGGAGGAGGAAAGAAAAAATAAACAACTTGATGATTTGTGGTAATAAAAACTTTTCTTAATTCTATGGCTATACCCACAATTTATCTTCCTACAGCTGTTAAAACTACTTAAAAGGTAACAACAACAACAATAGTACTACTACTACCACCACCAATAGTACTACTACCACCACCACCGCCAATAGTACTACCACCACCGCCGCCGCCACCACCACCACCACCAATAATAACAATAAAGTAATAATAACAATAAAGTAATTTGATGCATTCAAACAGTTCATCCTGTATCCTAAAACAAAAGAACTTGAAACAAAGTGATAAACTTATATTTGTTTATCAAATATCATCCTGACATTGTTGTAAATAATAAATTGGATGTTCTTATAGCCATTTATACAATCTTTCTTTAAATCTTTTTGAACTTTCATTCTTTGTTTCCATAGGCAAGCTAATGGTTTATAGTGCTTAGTAGTTTTATGTAGCCTGTGATATTGCATTTGTACCTTATGCTCATTCCTTGTCTGGTTGGTCTGTATATTTCTTTTTGTATAGGTATGTTCATTTCATTTAATATAAACCAGAATGTGTAATATATATGCAAGAATTTTTGTTATGAAAAAGAGATTTACATTGCTAAACTTACAGGAAGCAGTTAACATGCTAACAAATTATGGAAATAATCAGTTTTTTATTTTTAAGAAATGATGCACAATGCTTATTTTTTAAAATATGGGACACATTTCAGAAGTATGGCATTTCCATCATCACACAGAGTTCTGACTCTTTCAAAAGACTGTATGCCTGTTTAAATTATTACTTATGTTTACAGTGGCATGATTTCACAGAATTATGAAATGAGGAAACACTGTACATCACCTACTTTTTAAAATACAGGATATGTTTCAAAAGCATGTTGCTTCTTAGTGTGATGTTGGATAGTAATTGTGTAATGTTGTTATATTACCAGGAATAAATAAGAATAATAATATGCTGGTTACAAACAACACTGCAATTCCTGGTCCGTTATTTGCAGATGATTTGGTGGTAGGAATAAATTACAGTAAATGGTTTAAAACGATCTCTTCAAGAAATTGACAAATATTGCAATGAATGGAAATATAAAGGAAAATAAAGAGGAAACACAAATAGTAATTTTTAAGAAAGGGGCAAAACTGAGCAATTACGAAAAGTGGAAGAAAGGTAATGAAGACTATATGATAGTATGAGAATGTATTTATTTAGGAATTAAAATTGATGGGGGTGGGAAATGGGAGAAGCAAAAGAAGTTAGAAATAACAAAAGGAGAAGTAGCTGTGTCAGCTGTTAAAAATTGTTTAAATACAGAGTACTTAATATAAATGTCAAATGGTTAGAAAAAATCTACAATATGGTGGTTGAACCCAAAATGTTACATGGCATTGAGGTACAGGGACTAGATGAGGAGAGGAAATCGTAGATATCATACACAGGATGTTTTTCAGGGAAGTGCAAGGTCTACCAAATGCAAATGTAAAGTAAATAGCCCAAATGAACTGGGAAGATTGTCAAGGAAGGGCATGGTTATGGAAAGGGTTTTTAAATACTGGTTTAGGATCTTGAATTTAGAAGAAAGTAACTTATTAAGACAATGTTTAGAATATGAAGAGAAGCCAAAGGAAATCTGGATGGTCTAAGAGTCTTAGAAATAATTTGGAAGATAATGGGTTGAGAGAAATTTGGAGAAGAGAGAATAATAATTATAAAGGCTTTTGGAAAGAAGCAAGGTGGAGATTTGAGGATATAGAAGTAAAAAGCACTTCGGTGAGGTAACTGAAAAGTGATTAATAGTACTTTATATTTCAATGAAGAACACTTGAGAAAGGGAAATAGACATTTTTAAAGGTAATAAGGAAGAAAGAGATAGCATCACATGGGTAAGAGGAAATGCATAGACATTAAAAGGACTAAGTGTCCCAAAGAAAAAGTGCCCTATTTGCAGAGGGAATGAAGATACTGTACAATATTATTTGAGTGTAGAGGAACTGATCTGTGAAAAAAGGAGCTAATAAATAAAAAATGGGTTAAACTAGATAGAAAAACAGCTTTGGTTTAAATCTTCAGAGAGGACAGTTCTTAAGTAAAGTGGGGGAAAAAAACTTGGAGTGGCCTGTTAAAAGAGGTAGCAAAAATAACTGCTTCATAGATTTTAATACTTTTTTAATTTTTAAGAAGCCATTATAAATTGTACATAGAAATTATATTGTGCATACTGAATATGACTGGCTAAGAACCTGGGCTTGAATACCTTATCATATTCATGTGTATTGGTTCAGCATAAATAAATAAATATATATATGATATCTTTATTGAGTGTTGAGCTAATACAATACATTTGGGCATGATCAGCGTCGAGCCCTGGCTCCTATTGCCGATCATACCCAAGCTTCCACATTTACAAAACATGTGTGTTGAGTTAGCTTCATATCGCTAACAGTTTCTCATTTAAAGTCACTATACTGCTTAGTGTTTTTCTCCCATTCCCATCTCCTTCCCTTACTTCCTCCGATCGTCTTTGAATCTCCACTACCAGCGGGAAATGGGTACTATTACATGCAATTTAATATCTTGAAGAGTACTTATTGTGTCCCTGTGCTGATCGACCATAACAACACTTGCTCGTTCATATTAAGAAAGGTAACTCTCCCTCCTAGCCCTCTCTGTATTTACCGTCCTTTATATCTAAATCATTCACTTCACGATTTCATATGAATCTATCACTTGCTTATCAATACACTTATCTTTACTTTGTCTAATTTGTTTGCTTCTAGATCATGTTTCTGTTCCACAACATATTCATTCTATAATCACTCTCCCTCCCTATTCTAATATTAACTCCCCCATTATTATTGATTCCGTATTCCCATACTTCTCTCAGCGCCTACTCTATTTCTATATGCATGGCACACTTTCCTACTCCATAAATCTATTTCTGTTGGCTCCCTTGACTGTCCCGCTTTGTTTCTGTCTAGAATCTGTAAACTCCCATTGGGTGTCAACATAATGCTTTCTTCTTCCACCATTTCGCCACTTTGAAACCACGCCTCTGCCCTGCCCACAACCATATCACGTGGCGATTGAACTTCCTCCCTCCTTGATGATATCATTTTCCTGGCTTCACCAGCTGTTACCCTTACATCACTCTGATCTGACGTTTTCCCTACGTCATCTCCCAATCTTCTCTCTGACAACCATCTGCTTCCCGCCAGCCCCATGTAGCGGTGATGTAACTTCCATGTATCCATCCTTCTCCAATTTCCAATCGCTCTTTGGACTTCCTTCCAATCTGCATTCCTTCTCTGTGGTCTCAGATGTATTTAGCTGAATCATTTCCTGCTCCTGCAATCTACTACTCCTTGTGTCACTTTCGCATCCAGCCACCATGTGCCCATCGACCCACAACCATAAGTTCTTTATGACGGCACGTTTCCCTTCCATTCTTGCCAGCTTCATTTGTTGCATTAAGTCTTTCTTCAAGGCCCGTTGTTCCACCAATAAATCTCTGTTTATAAAAATATTTGTTCCTTTTAGGTGCTTTGTTTTCTTTAACACTTCATAAACAAACTGCACTGACGTAAATCTTGCAACTATCATTCTGGCTCCTCTTGCTCTTCCCACTCTGAATGCTTCCTTAATCTCCCAGCCTGTAGCACCATTCCAAGCTTTCCTTCTATAATCTCTCTAACCTCTTCCACAGGCCATACTCCATTCCTTTCTTTCACTCCTGTTATAACTAGATTGAATCTGTGGTGTCTCTCTTCCAACAGCTCTACTCTTCTTTTGATTTTCTGTACCTCATTTCTTATATCTTGCATTTCATTTTTAATCTCATTAATTCCTCTTCTACTCCATTAAGTTTCCTAATTTCTCATCTATGTATTTTATTCTAGCCAAAATTTTGTCCATGATGTTTCGATTCCCATTTGGCCCAGGATTAATTTCGACTCCACCAATTACCAGTAGCATGCGTATTATACATGTGAGAAGAATCATGTTTCCCATCTCTTCTGTACCTTTATTTATTTTAAAATCATTCCATTTTAACTTATTAAAGGTTCCAATTCTTCCTCTGTACTTTTCGATACTGATTCCCATAGTTTCTTAAGCCCTTCTTTTCTTCCACTCCAGGTGCTTCCTCAACACACATCCACTCTCTTCCACTGCTTGCTTAATATACCTGACAAATATTTCTCTAATATAAACTTTCACATCAAAATAATATGCTCAGATTTGTAGGTTTTATTCACATAATTAACAATACATATTTTCAAAGAGGCCATGATCTCCTACTCCAACTTCTGTAGTACAGTTACTACATTTAAAACCATCTAAATTCTTAGTGACTTTGCATAATTCCTCTTCAGTGTATATTTTACACATCATCATTGGCATCATCATCATCATCATCATCATCATCATCATCATCATCATCATCATCACTGATTTTCACTATAACCAGTAGCGCATGAGTAGAAACAATGGCTGCTTCTCTAATTGAAACAGCGCTAAAGTAATATTGTAGCACTTCCATTGTTTACCTTGATATATGAACTGTAATAGCCTGATCTGTAAGAACAAGGGCAGAGATTTTTAGCAAAAGTCTATGCTTGAAATGACAGCTTGGCAAATTCTGGAAGAATGAAAGCCTATAAAATTTTGGTACCTGGTGGCCAGTGTTCATTGAAAAAAATGTGGATTTTTAGTTTTTCGCAGATGCATTGCCTTAAAGAAAAATTTATATAAATAATGTGCTTAATGACAAAGCAATGTAAGGGAAAGCTGAAGACTTAGTTTTTCAAAACTTTACATACAACATATCATAAAGGTAACCATTGGATTCAAATATTATCAAATACAATATTTTTGTGCAGTGTTTTTAAAATACTCTATTTATAGTCAGTTCAAAATGGACAGGGTTATTATACTACTTTTTTTATGCATTTAGAAGAGTGAGCTTTCCACTGTAATTACTTTAAAAAGCTTTAAAAAGGAGTAGACCGCGTGGGATGACTCAGGTGGCAATGTCTTTGGTCTACATTCAGGAGGTCCTGAGTTCAATAACCACTATGACCCATGGTTTTTTTTTCGAGGGTTTTCCAGGGTCGTCAGGTAAATGCTCGAATGGTTTCTTTCAGCCCCTGAATTTCCTGTCCCTGCATTTCATTCCATTCATCATTTCATCCATCCTTCATCCTGTTGGTCTCTTTCAGGATCAAAAGTGTCGGCGATGGTGTTTCAGTGCGGTATGGCAGGGGAAAAGGATGCTGTGTGTGAACTCTCTCAGTCCCTCAGCTTTCACCTGACTGCCAGGGTAGCCGAACCCCTTTGAAGGGCATCGGACCCCCTCTCTGTGGGGCGGGGTCCCCGGTCTGCCTATCCGTCTGCTGGGGTGTCTATATCTGGAAACTTAGGGATCCTGTCATTGCTGTATTGTCGCTCCTGGATCTGGCTGCCCAGTGTCTCCTCTTGGCTTATCCTTCCTCCCTGGAGTGCCCCTCGTGGGGCATAGATACAATATCCGCTTGGATTGGTGCGGAATCCCCTCCATAACAGAAGATAAGACAAAATAGCAGCAAGTTGAGGAGACACCAGTTTTTCTCCTCTCCTGAAAAATGTTTTATTATGTACTGAAGGTGTTTTGATTTGTACTCCTCATATTATACATCAGCGTTAGTTACATAGTATGTTAGCTGTATTTATGACTAGTCACAATTAATGTGTTTGTTTTAGGTGGATGGAAATGTCAATAAAATTTATTGCCAGAATCTGTGCTTGCTGGCTAAGCTGTTTCTGGACCACAAGACTTTGTATTATGATGTTGAGCCATTTCTATTTTATGTACTAACCAAAAATGACAGCAAGGTGGGTAATGCAATGTAATTTTTAAATTAAGATGATGCTATATGAAATCTTCCTTTTAACATAGTATTTATGCACTTTTACTCATTCTGTTTGTGATCTTTGAAATGTGTCAGCAATGTCTTCTGTTTGTTTATTACATTTATGGATAAAATATTCAGATGTTCAACATTTACAAATAGTTTTGAATCTATTCATTGACATGACTTACAGACTTGGGCAAAGATGTGATGAAATTGCTATATCTTCACGGTTTTTATCCAACATTTCTGAAACTTTTACCAAATGCTTAACAAATCATATAATTGGACACTAAACCAATTTTAATATGTCCCTGTACTGTTACCACTCCTGGCTAGCATACAAAGGTGCTTATTTAATTGTTGACCAGGGCAGCGGATTATTTACTGGTGGGAAAACTTCCATCTTGTGCTCAAGACTGAATGCACTTGAAATCACTTCATTTGCACATTGAGTCATCCTCCGTGGTCTAGAAGTACCATGCTAGCCTCTAGTTTCCGAGGTAGTGTGTTCAAACCTGGTGGAGGGCGATGGGTCTTTTCAGGCATAAAAATCCTTAGCATGGCTTCCTTTGGAAGGGAAGTAAAGCTGGTGAACCTGTGTCATAGATTTATGGCACATAAAAGAACCCCAAGCCTGATAAAGAGGCTTCAGAGCAAAATTGCTGGTCATTCACATGCTATATAGAATGGTATGCTAAGAACCACAGTAGTTAAATTTTTGGACATCGCGGGTTTGTGTCCCGTTTTTTAATTATGCGGTTCTTTTATATTTTTGACTTTATATTTTATACATTTTAAGGGCGCTGATGACCTTAGCAGTTTAAAAGAGCGTCAGTAAATAAATAAACAAAAAAAAATTCCCATGTGGAAGGCAATGGCAAACCATCATCACAGTATTACTTTGTTTAGTATGCTCTTGAGAGTGTCCATAAATAAATGAATAAATAAATAAATATAAAGAAAGAAAAAAAGAAACTCCCATGTGGAAGGCTATGGCAAACCATCATCACAGTATTACTTTGTTTAGTATGCTCTTGAATGGCTAATGTCATCCATGGCATACCTAAGCAGGTCTGATTTACCTTTGGGTAGAACACCCATCTTAAAATGTTTCAAGTTTCTATGTGTAATAGTTTTCAAGTAACTAAGGTTTCATCTTCCTTAAATTTTTAATTTCCTTTAAGTTATTGATGTTATCTAATTGAATAAATTATAATTCTGTGTTATGTGTATTTGTATTTTTATTTATCTACAAAAATAGCAAACTTAAAGTCAGTTGAATCACAGTTTCTTCATAATTATTCCATTGAATACAAAATATGGAAAATTTTAAATGGAAGTAAACAAGGTTTGAAATAAAACAACCCCAATTTTTCTACACGCTCCAAGACATTGGCTTACTGAAGCAGTCTCAGGTAAGGAGATTTGATCATGAGACCGATATGCAAATCTCACTCGGACATACATTTCTGAAAATTTAAAAGCACATGCAGAATTCCAACCTGGATTTGCACTGACAGAGATTTTCTCTATTGTTTTCTCTATCTCTGAAAGTTTTGGAAAACCGTTGGGAAAGATAAAGAAATAGTGACACTATCAGCCATTAGGCTGTGTTTAGCGGATTTTCTAGGGTTTTAGCCAACTTTAGCACACAGTATTTCAAATTCCAGTGGTATGACCCAATTTACTTTCTATTCTTATAAAGAATGTGAAATTGAAGTTCAAGTATTTTTTTTTTCTTTCTTTAGAAAATGAATGCTAAGAACCACAGTAGTTAAAGAGCGTCAGTAAGTAAATAAATAAATAAAAAAAAAATTCCCATGTGGAAGGCAATGGCAAACCATCATCACAGTATGCATTTTAAAAGCATTATTTCCAATGCTAGCAGGCATTGGAAATTTATGTGGATAAAAACATACAAGGTTTTCTGCAAATGTTCATAAAAAATCCTATCCAAAATTATTTGAAAAAGCCTAAAATCCCTGGATTTCTTGGCAACCTTACAATGTACAGAAGTGACTCAAAATGTTGTATGCCCAGTTAAGTACCTTAAATTGTTACAGGTAAATAAATTATTATTTTTGGAAAGTGGAAATCCTGAAATTAGAAGCAAATATTTTTGCAGTTTTTTCACCATTTTCTCTCGGTAATCTAAGACAGTACTAACAAATTTACTAGCATACGAAATACTGAGGTTATTTGTAGTTTACTATGCTTTATATTTATTTAATTTCTTTTGTGTGCTTTTAGGGGTGCCATCTAGTTGGATACTTTTCTAAAGAAAAACATTGCCAGCAGAAATACAATGTATCATGCATTATGACAATGCCACAGTATCAGAGACAAGGCTTTGGAAGGTTTCTCATACAGTTCAGTAAGTAATTAAATGTTCTGTTGCATACATGGCTGTAATATTTATGCATGTAAATCCATTGCGTATTTTTTTGCTTAAGTTTTCTCTGGTTACTGATAGGCATACAAATAACTTAAATTTTCTGTTTTATAACTGCTGTAATCATGCATACTAATGCTAATAGTATGATTTAAATGTGACATGCTTCAAACAAATAAGATCATGCATTAAAGAATGCTACAAATACCATGAAAAGCCACTATTCATTTAGAAGATCTATCAAAGCCTTTTCTATGGAACCTGGGCAGGAAAGTAAGCATTTTCTAAATTCTTGAGGCACATAATTTTATGAAAGGTTGGTAATACTGCCAGTGCACATAAGACTGGAATTATCAATAATTTTAAAGAAAGAAAGATGATAGCATTCAATTTCATATAATATGAGGGGTTGAGAATGTCTGGTGTAAGTAATAACTTTTGTTATAGGGAGCTATTCATACTACCTGCCTCTATTATGCGGCCTCTGCTTAGAATCAAAATTAAGTAAATTATATGCCAGTGTTTCACCAAGAGATGTCATTAAAAGAGCCACAGAACTTAAAGGTATACATGGCAGGGCTCTGCTAAGAGCAATATCCAAACACATGACTCATACTCCTACCTCGCTCATACCACCGTGCAATGTTGTACATTTAAAGAGCTAGCATATGTGAGAGAACACTGCAATCGATGCAATGCAGTAATATGAATTGTTTTTTCATTTGTGCTCAATGATTAATCTCCCTATTAGAATGTAGCAAAAACTGTCATGACTTGTACTAAATTCTTCTGTTAAATCCTGAACACATGTGACTGTGAAAGAGTCATATTTTTATGTCTCTTGGCAGTCAAGTTAGTGTAACATGCAGCCAAGCACCTTATCTACTCTTCTAAAAACAGCATCAGCTATTTTTTTCCCCAACACTAGTATACATCAAACACATACTTTTCTTTCTTCTCAAAACAGTGTCTTTTTTTATAATAAGGATCACCCTCTTAAATTGGATTCTCTAGAAACCATGTTGCTGTCTTGCCAGTCTCTATTCCTTCAGTCTTGCTAGAAGCGTATTATGTGCAGTAGCATAATGAAGTGTGATGTTATTTTACAGATTGCAAAGTTAAAGTTTAATTTAAAATAAAGGACATTAACTTAGCAAGAATCATGAGAGTGATTTGTTGAAAAAACATGAAAGCTGTCAGTTCAAAGTAGAAACACTATTTTTAATGAGTTAATATTTTTGAGGAAACATTATTAAATCAGAGCATGAAAAAATTGATTTTTTAAGGACACAAGAATTGACAGTTCAAGCTTGTGGTAAAGGTATTCACACTTTTTAGGATTGTTTAGGAAGAAAAGATATCATTAAGGAATGCTGAGCTCACACTTCAAGTCTCCAGGGAACACTCATAGTGAAAAAGCATGTGACAAATCTTGACAGCTTCAATAAAGATGTATTTTGTTGAGCAACTCAAATCTATTGCAACAAAGAAATTAACCTGGGAGATGAAGGAAAAGAATGAATTATCAGGGATCTGTGTCCTCAATGTATATTATTTGAAAGGCATGGAATTCAAGGGGGGCGATAGTGACAGTGAGTCGGCTCCACCTTTAAAATGAGAAAATAGATGCTGCTTGGTTTTAAGCTCCAACAAAAATAAAATTAATAAATATCCACAGATTTCAGGCAAATGCTTTTTGAAGAAGGTTAGTGTTGAATAACAAACATACATTTTACCTACTAGGGATGTAAATACTGTTACAACTTTAACATAGATTAGTATTATAAGTAATAATGTAGAAGCAGTTGATAGTGAAGTATTTCAAATGAAAATGAACGAGGAGTAGGAAAACTCATTTACTCTCTTCACTTAAGTAACATTACCTGAATATGTTTCGAGAGTCCTTTGCTCTCATCATCAGCAGCTGACAATGAGAGCAAAGGACTGGGTAATTTTACTTAAGTGAAGAGTGTAAATGATTCCTACTCCTCGTTCATTTTCATAGATTAGTATAATTCAAAAAATATTTTTTAAGTTCAAATCTTTAATGAAGAATGAAGTCCATAGTTTCCAGAATTACTTACAACACTTAGGTTTTAAAATGTCCTCCTCGAGCCCTGATACAGGCCCTCAGTCTTCCTGACCATGCATGAATGCTGGAACGACTAGTCTCCAAAGGAATTGCCTTTGCTTCTTTCACTATAGCAGGTTTTAAACTATCAACATTGCGATGTCTCTTGCTACACACTCTTCTCTGAAGTTATTCCATAGACTGTAATTCAGGGGATTTAAATCAGGACTTACAGCAGGCCATTCTTCATATGAAATGACGTTGGGAACATTGCCAAGTGATAAGCTCTAAGTGGCCTTTGCACAATATTCAAGGGCTGAGTCCTGTTGAAATGTCCAATTCATTCTGTAAAACAATTCTGTGTTAAACTGCTGAACAATTGGATCAAGTACTATTTGTTTGTACACTTTTGCTGATGTTTTGACACTCTTTGCTCAAAAATGTATGGGTGTTTTACCATTACTCCCTGCTATACCATAACAGACAATGGACGAAGAGCTCTCTGGATTCAGAGAGCGACTTCTCGAGGCATAGTTGCTTTCTTGGCATAAACCCAATCATTTTGTTGGTTAAAGTACTCTTCCATGTTGAATAGCTTCTCATTGGTGAAAAGAATTGTCTTGTGTTGACCATTAGTGTAATGCTTTAAGAGTGCCTTTGATTTCTGCATCCCCTTTTTCTTCAATTTAGGAGTGAGAAAGTGTCCAGTCCATCTATGATATGCCTTCACTTCCAGGTCATCCCTGAGGACTCGTTTCATACTCTGTCTAGAAACCTTCAATTCATGGGCAAGGATTTTTTGCTTCTGTACAGGATTTCAACACAGACTGGCCGCACTACTGTAATGAGCTCTTAGTGTTCTAACTGTCCTTGGACAACCACTTCTTGGCCTGCCAGCAGTGGTTTGGGTTTCATTGTATCGACTGATGGCACAATAGACAAACATTTTACTTATTCCAAGCTTTTTCAAGGTGTTGAAAATTTGTCCATTCCTATTTTGTGTAGAGCAATACAACTATTTGATTTTCTCTTTCACCCCATTCCATAATTGCAACACACATTAGCACTGGCAGTTGGAAGACTGAATGCGGGAAGAACCAGCCTTCATTCATTTGCCTGTGCGAGTGCTAGGCACAGGGGAGTTGCAAAGTTGGGTAGCAGTATTTATGCTCCTACTAGATATTGTGACTTTATTCAGTTTTCATGTCACTTTACTATTGCTACTTAGCTCAGTCTTCACTGTAATTTCACTTTGTTTTGTGTGTAGTAGTGGAATGAATCACATGTTAAGCAGTCTCCTCTTCCTTCCCCTTCACTTGCTGGAGTATCGAATACAGGACTTCACTAGCTGCAGGCTGAGCAGCACTCACTGTACTCGCAACTCGGAAAACAGCATTTATGTTGCCTCAAGAACAACTCACTATCTTAATCATTGACAAGCATGCTTGTTTATGAAACCCTCCAACAGTTATATATAATGTTCATGGGAGGCAGGGGGAGAAAGTATCCAGAATTATCTGGTCACGTCTCGAAGACATTCCTGGTATTTATGTTGGGGAGAGCGCCCTGCCCCCTCTCCCTCTGCAACTAATTACTGGCAAGCATTGAGGGACACTTTGCCACTCACTGCTGGGATTTGTCACATGGCTCTTCCTCAGAGCTGGTTGTCCCGAGCAGCTTTGCGATACGAAGCAAAGCAATCAAGATGAACCACATTAGCTTCCTTTGGGGTTGACTGAATGCAGAATACCACATTGTTTATATGAGTGAATACCTTATATGGATCTTCCTAAGTTGCAACTTAGGTGACTTCTCTTTGTTCCCCTTGGGACAATAGACGCACACACAAGGTCACCCTCCTGGAATCTGGCACTGATCACAAGATGGTCATAGTATGCCTTCATTTGGTCATTTGCCAGCTTCAGGTGCTCCCTGGCAAAATGGTGAATGCTCCAGCTTGTCTATTAGCACCCCAACATGCTCCATAACTGGCTAGTCAGCATCAGAAGGCATGATAAGAACAAATCACATGGAGCCATAGCTCCCGTCCTAACACATGTTGGCCAGTTTCATGTCAGTGGACTCTTGTACTGATGCTCGGTTGGCCAGGAGAAATAATGGCACATGCATATCCCAATCTCACTGATGGCTGGATACCACTTTACAGAGGTGCTCCTCGATCATCTTGATATATCACTGTGTCATTTCGTCCAACTGTGGCTGAAGGCGAATGGTACGAGTCTTGTGTATCCTGAGGTGCTGGAGCAACTCATGCATAAGGTTGGATTCAAATTAGTAGCCTGGTCCTGGAGGACTCTGAACCGACAGAAGAAGCTGTTCACCAGTGCATTAGTCACAGTCAAAGCCTCTTGCTTTTCTTGGTCTGCTGGTCCAGATGCTCTTTCAGTGCAGTCTCTTTCATTGTGTTGTTTTCCCTCGTTTGCCTGTCTAACAGTCTTTCTTTCTCTTTAAACAATTGTCCACTGCATTAACTTTTCCTTCCATGTCAGATTCCATGTCAGATTTAATTTCCTTTAACTCCTTTGCAATGTCATCTTCCAAGTCTTTCACAGTAGCATTTATCATGAATTTTACAGTGTCGTTAAAATGGAGTTCAGATTGAATTTTCTCCATTTCGTTCTTCAGTTCTTCTTTTACACTCTTCATTCCCATCTACATTTCCCCATTCTGGAATTCATTGTCTTCATTTCACTTTCTACCTTATCCATTCCGGAATACACACTCATCTCACTCTCCATTTTCTCCATCATTAATTCCATTTTTGTCTTTATCTTCATTCTAGATTTTATGGTCTTCATTTCACTTAATTATTGTAGTATTTTCCATATTGGCATTTAAATCCACTCTTGACATTAATTTGACTTCGTTCAGCTTTCAGTGTCAATTTACTATTGTGACTTAGTTCATTCTTCACTGTTTTGTGCATAGCAGTGGAATTAATCACATGTGAAGTAGCCTCTTCTTCCTTCCACTTCACTCGGAGTATTGAACACTGGACTTCACTAATTGCATACCGATCAGCACTCACTGTACATCACAACTCAGAGAACAACACTTTATGTTGCGTCAAGAACAATTCATTAT
This sequence comes from Deroplatys truncata, assembly GCA_030765065.1. NCBI lineage: Eukaryota > Metazoa > Arthropoda > Insecta > Mantodea > Mantidae > Deroplatys > Deroplatys truncata. The sequence continues at coordinate 380,248,613 of CM060990.1, forward strand.
CTCAGTTCTAACTCACTGACAAGCATGTTCGCTTTTATATATATAAAACTGCCAGAGAGTTAAAGAATGTTCATGGGAGCTGGTGGGAAAAGAAGCATCCAGAAATATCTGGTTGCATCTCAAAGGCTTTTCTGGTATTAACGTTGGCGAGAGTGCCCCACCCCGTCACCCTCTCGAATTAATTGCTAGCAAGCACTGAATGAATGCAATTAATTGTTCTTTCACACAAACTGTTTGTTGGGCAAGGTTGGAAAGGTAGAATCAGACGACTAATAATCAGTCGTCTGATTCTACCTTTCCAACACTGAATGAATGCGTTGCCACCTGCCACTAGGCAGAGCTGAATTTGTCACAATATTAATGCCAAAGAATGCATACAATAAGGTTTATTCCTTTCCTTTTGTTTTAGAACGGCAGTTCTGCAGGTCCAAAGTATAATTCAGTTAATTTAATTCATTTTGGTTTGGTTTTACTTCCTGGTGATTTTCTTTCTGATTATTTTTCCCGTTTTCTTCATGTAAGTAGGGTGAAGTATTTATCTGCTGTAGTTGCCATTGGAGATATAAACTTTATTGTTGGAGGTGTTTCAGTTAGCTGTTGTAATAAATTGATTCTATTGTTATTAAATTCAAAGTCACATGACCACATACAGTAAAACATGATAGCAGTGTTTGTAATTAAAATGGTTTTGTTTAGTCAAGAGCAATAAGCTAACATTGTAAATGAAAGATTTGCTAAAGTCGATATCTTTGGAGTCACTGAATGCCGTTAACTAGAGGCTGTGCTTTTACACACCCTCTTAAAGAGAAATACAAATTGTGTCAGCATTGAATAAAGATTTAAAAGAATGGGAGGTGCCAAAGATTGGCAGATACCTTACATTTGCCAGAAATAATTAAAATAGAACAGAGGTATTCTTCTACAAGTAAATATATAGAAAGATTTGTAAATATGTGCAATATTATAAAGTAATAATTTGAGGTTACAGGTACTCACTCGTACTCTTTATTCATACAGTGTAATTTTAGATTTCAGGTTGGAAAGTTTATCTAAATTTTGATTGTTAATTTTTTATTTCCATATTTTATACATTTCATATATATCTTCAAAATTGTAATGTAGGCTTAAAATCAGAAATGGTCCTTTGAATAGGCAAATCCATTAATGGAAAGTGATACATTGTTTACTGCTAACAAGTGCAAGCAACATCCCAATGAAGGACACAATTTGAACTTTATAAATCAGCATTTAAAACGCAAGAGAATATGAAAATCAACTACTTTAACTTGATAAGTTGTATTTTTAACAATTATATTTTTGTATTAACAAATGTGAATTGATTATTAAGCACCACAATTTTTGTAAAGAAAATATTTATTCAGTGTTAAACTGTGAAATTTTGTAATTGAAAGCAATAAAATATAATACTAGTTTTATATACTGTAACAAATGACAATTGCAATTGCCTCCAAACAACTTTATTTGTCACTTAGATACTCAGCGTAGCCTAACTTCTTTGCTGCACTCGGCTGTCAACTGCATTCGACTGTATCTCTGATTAAACTCGGCAACTCCATGCAAGCAGCCTCCTTACATAGCCCCTCAACGAAGCAGGATATTCTCTGTGGGGCAGCTTCTCAAACCTGCCACCAAAGAAATTTCCAGAAAGGCAGAGAACTCACATAAAGGGTTTGTTACTTGGGCAATTATTGTTCGGGCAATTTGTCCTAAAGGGGCAGCCAAAGGCATTAATAATCTAAGTGGCTAAGCAAAGTGGCCTGCATTCTCTCACACCAGTGAGGTCTGCTGGCAACTTCACGCACATGGTCACACTGCTCCCAACTCAGGGCTGTTCCCAACCAGCACCGTCATAGCGAGCTAGACGATCTAAGTGTACCACCAGCCTCTTCCTATGGAGCAGCCTCTGAATGTGGTAGACTGCATGTTAATTCTTTTCACCACAAGGTACAGCCCTTGCCATGGTTATTGAAACTTGGAGCAATGCCCCTTGGTCTGGATAGGGTGATATAACCACACCAGTTCACCCTGCTGGAAACCTTGGCTGTTGACTTGCTAGTCGCAAGGATCTTCATCCTATCACTTGCTACCTGAATGTGTTGTCAGGCCATCTCGTGCATGTCATGAAGATGGTCCATGAGGTTTTCTATGTAGTCAGTTGCTGGTTGTTCTGCCCCAGGGAGCTCCCAAACAGCAGGTTCCAAGGTAGACGCAGCTCCCTGCCGAAGACCAAGTTGGCTGGTTTCAACCTGGTGGTGTCATGTGTTGATGAGTGGCAGGCCAGCAAGAAAAGCGGCACCTAATATCCCAGTTCCCCTAGTGATTGGCCATGATCTTCCTCAAGTGCTCTTCTAGAGTCTTAATATACTGCTCAGCCATGCGGGTGGATGGTGCTGTGCGCCTCTTGTAAACTGTAAGTCACCCCAGTGCTTCTTTCATCAGGTTTGACTTGAGGTTGATATCCTGATCACTGTGTAGCTTCAACGGTGACAGAACAGTTTTTTCACAAGGCAGTTTGCGATCGCCTGAATGGGAACAGCATACACCTCTGGCCAGTTGGTGAAGCAATCCACTACTGCCAACAGATACTTATTTACCCAAAGTCCTCCAAGGGATTATTGCATTGGCCAAGGTCTTTACCTTTCCGCTAAGCTCTTCCATGCCCTTCACTCCGGCCAGTTGTCCGTCAATTTTGGCCCATAGCTCCATCTTCATCTTGGACATTTCTGTCTGCATCTTCTCCATTCCGGATCCTATTTTCTTCTCCATTGCGGAATTCACTGATGTTATTTCACTTCCCATCTTCATTCTGGATTCCATTTTCGTCTCCATCCTCTCCATTGCAGAATTCATTGCCATTACTTAATTTCCCATTTTCTCCATTCCAGATTTCATAGTCTTGATTTCAGCTAATAATTCATTCATCATCCCCTCTATCATGGCATTCAATCCCACTTGTGACATCACTGAAAAAAATGACAATTGAAATTGCTAACAAACAACTTTATTAGTTGCTTAGCATAGCCCAACTTCTTCGCTGCACTCAACTGTTGACTGTCTATCTGACTGAACTTAACAACAACTCTGCACAAACAGTCCCCTTACATAGCCCTGTAACAAAGTGGGGTGTTCTCTATGGGGCAGCTTCTCAAACCTGTCACCAAGAAAATTTCCAGAAAGGCAGGGAATGCACATAAAGGGTTTGTTGCTTGGGCCATTACTGCACAGGCCATTTGTTCTAAAGGGCAGCCAAAGGCACTAACAATCCAGGTGGTTAGGCAAAGGGGTGGGCATGTTCTCACATTGGTGTGGCCAGCTGGCAACTTAGCGCATGTGGTCGCAATACTTAAAATTTGTGCCTACTTAAATAGGTTTGTGTTGCCAGATTTAAGCCACAATTTAGGATAATTCATATGGTTCTTATTCTTTTTTCCCCAGCTGCAAACATTGCTCTTTTTAAACCTTGTGCTACACATTCTGTTTTTATAAAGTTTACCTCCAATTAGATCTCTTGAAAGTGCCATTAATAATAAAACGTAGCCTCCAGTGCCTTTTTTTTTTATGCCAAGATTATTGCTAAAAATAATATAAATAGTGCATCCCACATCACTTAACTGTTTACGGAAATGCGGAACATGCACAGAACAAGACATGTAATGTTAGCATTTACCATAACTATAAGTAAGCTGGACAAAACCTCTGTACTCAGATAAGTGCCATAGAAAAGGCACCTCTCTCTGTGAAGTGACCACTTCATACCAGCAACATCATGGCTCAGTTTTCACTTAGGTAGCATAAGGTTATAGTTTACAGTTGTGCAACCAAATTATGCCAAACAAAAAAAAAAAAAGATGGAGCTAAGATACAGAGCATGAATTATAATGCCAGAATATAAATGAATAATAAGAGATGGTACCCCAAATTATTACAAATCCGTAAGTTGACTTCCATTAACAATAATGCATATTTGGGCATTAGCTGAACATAGCTTATCTTTGTGGTATACTTCACGTATAAAACAAAATTATTTAGTAAAACCAGGGCTCACACATACTTCCCAGGCCACAGAACCTATGGGCTATCAGACACACCAACATATACATTCACATACAAAACAATAGCAACTATACTCAATAACATCATAGTATCTCAACATCAGATCACAAACAAGACCCTACGGTTTTAACTTGAGTGAACTGAAAAAACCCAGCATCATTACCTTGAACACTATAACAATAATATGGTACTCATCATCATCATCATCACAAAACTTAATACAACAATAAATGCCATCACCAGAGACTGTTAGGTTTGACACTCTGGGACAAACGTTCAACCATACAATGTCTCAACAAACAATACGCATGGGCCGTAAGGCTCCTCACACGCAAAAAAACACAATTAGCGTCTCTGATAGGTCACACCTTAAACCTAGAAAAAATCATAATAACCTAGCCAAGAAGAGAAAGATAATATCAGATAGAACTTAATATGTAAAATTCATAATTCTATAAAAGTGACAGGTGTATGAGGAATGGAAAGCCAATCAAAATAGTCTGAAAGGTTTTCAAACATAACTGGTAGGGCTTACCATCTGTATACTTCCTTGCTATTTTAGCTCTGTTTTTTGTTGCTAAAAAAATTCCTTATTGAATAAGTGACATCGCAGGTGGTGGCCAGAGTAGCAGTTGTAGCAGGCTCTGAAGAGGGTTGATCTCGAAGGGGTGCCAAAGAGATGACATAACCGGAACCAGGTCACTTCTAGGTGGGTTGACAGCATTTTACTGGAATTCAGGGTTTACATATGGCTACGGAGCCAAAAAAAAAATCTGTAACAGAACTTAGAACTCATGTAAGTAACGTAGAAGAAAAATTAAGTGTGAAAGAAACATGTTTTAATCATAAATAACTAGACTGCAAGAAGTGTACTGAGAATAAAGAGAATTGCACATAAGTAATGAGAGAACCAGAGACATAGCATTTCCGTGTTACCAATCAACTAGGTCGCACAGTCGAAGTAGCTATAAGTGCTTGCAGAAAATCCTGGTCTGTAACAGCTAGTGACAGACTTTAAAATAATCTAAACCCTTAGGAACAGAGAAGAAAGAAAAAAAAAACACTGATACAGGAAAAAAAAAAAACAAGCTGCTACATGAGGCACAATGCAGAAGGGAGTATAAACTGGCAGTTTAAGCAATAACTTTATTAGTCACGGTAAGAAAGATGGAGGAAAAAAACGCATATAGAGGATAGTGTTTGGAAATATCCAGAAGGCACAGGTAAATTACCAGGTACTTTAATTAATGGAATTGCTGACATCGGATGATGTTCGCACCATACCTCAGATGGTCAGCCGAGAAAACAGAAGCTTTGTTTTTTCACACGCAGCAATTGCATATAGTGAAGTGTTCATTCTATGTTAACTGCAGTGCATTAGAAAGCAGGAATTACTTCTGTACAACAGCAAAATAATGTGACTTAAGGATGGTGTTCTATGGTGATGTTACAAAAAGGATTATGGTGTAAGTATATTGGGTGAACTCCAGCGGGAGGTGTCGGATATCTGCCATACACAAAGAAAGTGAGTACATGCTTTATAATATTTACAGACAATTCCAGAACATTTCAGAGATAACTCATCAAAATTTCACAAACCCAAAATGTTGACAAAGCCTATGTGCAGAATTTTCTCTCAGGGGAAGGCTGAAAAGAATATATCTTGCACTAAACTCGAAAAAGAGGTGGTTTCAATAACACAGAAGACATTACATATTGCTGCACTGATTAATAAAATACAAAAGTTAACATAAGCACAGCTAGGTGCAAGAAAACTATATTCTTATATATTTATGAAATAATCCCCCACATAACAAGTGCGGAATGTGAATTCCTTTGAGAGCCACATTTGCAGAATGACAATATGGATATACCTACAAGAAATTTAAAGCACCGGAATTCCTGCAGTGAAGTAGCATTAGAAACAAGTGGTGTGATGTTTTTTGTTTTGTGTGTGTGCGTGCGCATGTGCGGGCGGGCGGGCGGGCGGACGCGCTTTTTTCCCCCTCTCTGCATACTGCACACAGTGCATTAACTAATTCTATAGGTTATTCCACTTCCAAATTAAAACATAAAGAAATGCAGGGGTTGCCAAATTAAACAATGTATCAAAAGAATTCAACAGCAGCAAAATTCTGTATGGTTCAATAATATTCAGCAATTAAGAGGATTCACTGGTTGAACAAATTCAGAGAAAATTCACAACATTACGATTACTGCGACTGGTATCACATTAACAGTAAATACTCAAAGAGGTGTATTCTGCAAACAACTGAATGTGTCATTGCTGAATGCATTGAGAAATCGAAAATCATAATAGATTTTGCAATGAATAAACAAGAAAATATATAACTAAGCTGAAAATTAATTAGTATTATGTAAGTGCAGAGTTATATAGTGTAATTACCAGACAAAAAAAGGAATATTTCACTACAATGCTATATGAAAAATGAGATTGCTGAAAATACAAGCAAAAGGTTTCTTACTCTCCCAAATCTTAACTTTTTTTTTAACAATCTGTATAAAATTGCAAGTAAATGCATCTCCAAATTATATTGCAAAAACAAGTCATAAATAAAAATTTTTCATAATTCTATGAAACCATTGAAAATGTATGGAAAAGGAATGAAACACTGAACATACATGTACTCATGAAAGTTAATTAGGTGTATAAAGTCCCTGTAAACAATTTGTTACTGTAGAACAATCTAATACTTATAAAACTATACACATCACAATATTCAAAGAAATACTACTAACAAACTCATAATAGCCTCAAGTCCTATATGTCAATGTGCGATGAAATTTATGCAATCTGTTCTGGGAATGATACTTTTATTAATAACCCAAATTTAACAGCATTAGAATTGTGAGAAAAAATTCTGCAAAGAAAGTAAATTTAAATCTACTTATAAGTGTTCTCTTGGAGCCAGAATTACATGTTCATTATGATTTACAGTGGGAAGCAATATTCACTGAAAAGAAGAATCGCAGGACTTGCACAGTATGTAATAAATAAAAAAAACAAAAAAACTCAAACCATATGTGACATAAGGATAGGGGGTGGAATCGGCACCTCACACCAATTGTGGCATAATGGTACCGGCCCAGTGCCCCACAAGTTGTGATGTAAGCCCAGTGACAATGGCATCAGCGTCTTCACAAGATGTTATGTAAAGGATGGGGGAACGTAGCACAGGATAGCCTTGAGAGGGTTACAGGTTGCGGTAGCAAGGATGGTGATAGGGTGCCATTATAAGACATTAATTTTTGTTCCCAATCTTTTTAACCTTTAATTTACATTTCAAAAAGAAAGAAAAAAAGAATTGCACAATTAGTGGATTTATCTGTGCGGCAGAGGAGGTCCAGCAGTCCATTGTTGTCAGCGTAGTGCCTACGTCGAAATAAATGAATTTAAAGAACTGTCCGGCAAACAGTCACGTGGTTGGTCAAGAGATTGCTGTCAAAAATCCATATATTTAAATACCTGATCAAAATGTTGATTAGTGCCTATCTGGTAACTGACATAAGCGTATGTCAGCAGAAATTACATAACTCGCCCACATGTCGGACAAGAAGCAACCTTTTCCCCTAAATCGCATGTAACCTAATCTCTGCTTACTTCAACTTCTGGGAAATGACTAGGAAGAAATCTAAAGACGATTTCCTGTAGTTACTTAAAGCAAGTTTGTCCTGAATGTTTCAAACTGTATAAAATTATATCCATCACAATATTAATGTAAATGAAAGAGAAGATTCAGGTGGTAAGGCTGCTAATGAAGCTGAAGGCAAACCTTACCTGGACACTCTTGTGATGTTGAAAACTTACAAGGAAGGAGTCAAAGTGAGCTAGCTATAACTAAGCTGCAGATTTTTAGGCACTAAACTCAGTAGAAATAGTCAGACAAAATAGACATTCAAAATTTTAAAATAGGCATTCAAAAAAAGTACCAACCATACCAATAGCATTTACACACCAGGGATTTCATTCACTACTGACTTATTATTCATTAATCTCATTATGGCAGTGAATAGCTAAATATTCCTGTAAATGTTGTAATGACAACTGATGTCTGTTATCTATTAGAATGTTCTTATATTGGGAGAAATTCCTCTGCACTTCATATGAAGTAATCGTACAATACTTCAGGGATCCAATCTCAGCTGGCAACGAAGTAAATGGCAATGCAGTAATATCAGCATCATTCCCAATCAGTGCTTCTGCCATCAATAGCATTTGCTCCCAATCAGGATTTCTTTCTATGAATTTTAGATATTTATTTTTCATTGTCTCTCCAGTACTACCTGGTATTTCTTGCAAAGTAGTTTCCACTTCATAACTTACACAGCCTTGTGGAGTGGAATACCTCTGGTTTCCAGTTGTTTTATGTAAGCAGAGAGCTTTCCAAAGTTTGCTTTTATAAAAGCAAGGTCAGATTTTAGTTTTGGGTTCATCAGGATAGTATTTGCCTTTGCTATGCATGCTGCCTGTTCTTCATCAAAAGTATCAGTAAGTTAAAAAAATTATACAAAAATTTATAACTGTAAGTTATATTAAAATAAAAATATTCATTTACCTCTTTAACTTTGTGGACACGTTCAGCATAATAGAAGGCAGCCTCTAACCATGTACCTTAAGTGTTACAACTGGCTTTGATGGTAGAGGCGTTGTTGGCAAAAGCTTTTTAATGCAGTAATTCGAGAATGTGCTTTTGAAAAAAACTTTCTTCACAGTAGAGATGAAGTTGTTCTTAGAAGGAAATTTTGACTTTATTTCTTCAGCCAGTCTATGAAGTGCATATGCAACTGGTCATGTACAGCATTTTTGGATACACCACCTTTAGTGTGTATCCAGCTTTAATCATATATGCTACACTGTCTGTTAAAAGCAACATCAGGTTGTTGTCATTGTTCTCCTGTGGCCAAAGGTTCCTAAAATAAATTTTAAAAATCATAGTAATGTAACTTTGGTGTTAAAACAGGAAAGTCTCATTGGTTTTCTACATAATTAAAAGCATCCCTAACCATTCTTACAATTGATAAATAGTTGGTAACCTCAACTTTGGATAATATTAAATGTGGTTGAGTGGCATATCAAGACTTGAAGAACGCCTCAGGAATGTTGTGACCAATCCCCAAAGGAACTGGGATGTCAGGGTACCGCTTTTCTTGCTGGCCTATCGCTCGCCAACCCATGACACTACTGGGTTGACTCAGCCAGCTTGGCCTTTGGCAGGGAGTTGCATCTTCCATGTGACCTGATGTTTGGGAGCCCCTTTGGGGCAGGACAGTTTGCAATAAACCACATGGGGAACCCCATGGACTGTCTTTGTTGTGTTTGAGATGGTCTGTCAACACATCCAGGTAACAAGTGACCGGATGAAGACCCATTATGACCGGCAATCAAACAGTCAAGGTTTCCAGCAGGGTGACCTGGTGTGGTTGTATCACCGTACCTGGACCAAGGGGCATTGCCCCCAAGCTTCACCAACCTTGGTAAGGTCTACACCATGTGGTAAAGAGGATCAATGATGCAGTCTGTTGCATCCAGAGGCTGCCTCGAGGGAAGATGCTGGTTGGTACACCTAGATCGTGTAGCCTGCTATGACAGTGCTGGTCGGGATGCCCAGCCCTAAGGAGGGAGCAGTGTGACCGCATGTGCGAAGTTAGCTGCAGGCAACCAGTGAGGTCCTTCCAGCCCAGCACCTGGGTGCGGTTAATGACCGGCCCTTCAGAAAAATGGCGCACACAACAACAAACCTATTGTATGTCTCTTCCCCACAGTTTGGGTAATTACTGTTCCAGAAGATTCCTTTTGGAAGGTTATAGTGGCTTCCCCTTTGAGAACATTATGGTTTGTATTCAGTGCTTATATAAGGGGCTGCTCTTGCTCAGAGAGTTTAGAGGTTAGAAATTTAAAAGTGGGCAGTGCAGAGTATAGTTCAGTTGTGAGCTGTGGTTCAATGGATCAGTTGTGTTCTGTTCTGAGTGTGTGTCAACAGTGACTCAAGTGTAATGTTTGTGCTACGCTGAGTGCCTAAGTGATAAATAAAGTGCATTCCACAGTAACTGGTGTTCTCATTTGTTACAGTCTAGAGGGTTTAGAAGTGGCCATAACAAGTTGTTTACGTAAACTGGCTGAAGATTCAATGTGTCTGCAATGAGAAAGAAAAGCCATTTTCTATTTTGTACAAGCATACTTAAATGAGGATTATCCTTTCAGTGTCGTTAACCTGAAATCAAACAAGGAAAGATGACCAAAATATTTATAACAAAGACTCTGTATTGGCTCTCAAAAAGTGGAATATCTAAAGAAACAGGTTACACTGTCCCTTCTGAAGTACATCCCACCTGTTCATCATGGATTCTTCAAAGGGATATGAAGCTTAAAAGAAGTTGATCTTGACCTTATTACTGATGAGGAGATAGGAGGAAGAAGTGGAGAATGAATAAAAGTGTGATTACAGTTCCATTAAAACAACCAGTTCATTCTGACAGCTAGGTGCAGATGGGCGCTTGAAAGAGTTGCCATGACAACCAATGCTTCTGCCAATCAGCAATCCGCTGTTACACTTCACCCTCACATCCCCTCACCATAAAGCTGTTTTGAAGCCTTCCTTAGTTGCCATAGTCGTAGTTCTTCAATTATGAGAAAATGTATGGTTATTATTTATGTATTAGAAAAGACACAATTTATCATTTTGTGGCATTAGAATATACATTTTGTAGTGCATTTTGTAAAGTGATTGTAGCTGTCCTCTGTTTGTATGACACACATCTCAGCTAATGGTGGAGCTGGCAACCCAGCGCAAGTACATTGTAGCCATGTTGTAGCTGTCAGAATGGACTCATTTTAATGGAACTGTAATGGTATCACTGTAACCAATTTTTTTTGTAGGGTAATAAAATAAAACAGACTATGAAGTTTGTAGCAAAAATGTACTTAATTTACATTTTGTCACAATATGACATATGAATTTTTAATTTCGAATATGGTCACATGCTTAGAAACATAATGGTATGCAAGTCAGTTTTTCAACTTTATATTTAATCATAAACACTTGCTAAGCTCACATAAATTCTTTAATTCGTATCTTGACGTTCAGTAACACTTAGGTTGAAAAGAATATTATTCTTAGCTTTATATGAATGCAAACACAGAATGTCTTGTTCTTAAGAAATAGGATTTTCTGACTTGCACACCTTGATTCCCAACGCCTTATATGATCCTTGCTGTTGATGATTATTATGTGTTGGCAGTATATTTGCTAAGCATAGTAAAAATACTCTACTAAGAAATGCCAGAATACTCTCTTTTTGTTTTTTCTCTCAAAGCATCCTAGTCCGTATGTTCAGAGGTTTAATTGTGAATAAGTTCTTGCATTCTCTATGTACAAAAGCTATACAATGGTATCCTTACAATATTTGTAGGATATCAGAAGGGTATATATAAGATATGCAGACATGTCAAGAACAATAAAGGTTTTCCGTTTTTTATGCTTTCCTTACTTTACTGTGTTATAGGTTATTTACTTTCTAAAGAGGAAGGACAGCCTGGTACACCAGAAAAACCTCTGTCTGACCTTGGAAGAGTGTCATATCATGCTTACTGGAAATCTGTGATTTTAGAGTACCTGAGTGACCATCGGTCAGGTCCACTTAGTATTGATGATCTGAGTAGGCAGACAGGAATGTACAGTCATGATATTGCAACTACATTTCAGTTACTTGGTATGGTGCAAAGGTAAGAGGAAATAATCTTTCAAATTTATAGAAGGCTTTTCAAGCATGAATTATAACACATTTGTTACATAAATGACATTCTTGATCTTTGGTCATATTCACTTCTTTGTGTATGTTTTGTTAGCACACTCAACAAGACCTTATCAGACCAATAATCAAACTCACATCCTAAAGTATTTAGGGTGAAGTATTTTGAAAAAAATGACATGAATGTCTCAGTATTCCCACACCTAGGAAGGCAGAAACTATATGCTTCAAAGTGATATGAGATGCAAAACAACTAGCACATTTTGTGACATTACATGAAAGTGTAATAGAAACAGACCATGTTGTACCAGTTGGTTTCTGAAAGCCCAAACAAAAACAAAATTAAAATTGAAATCAATTGTTTGAATTATGGGGACTTGAAGAAATGTAACTTGAGGGTTTTGTGGTAAACGTTTATGAACAATTAAGTGATACTAGTGTTGGAGACATGCAGCGATGAAGATCCAATTAAGCAACAGGGTTTTCAGTTCATGAATGAACAGGTAGCAAGGAAAAGTAAGAGGGATAGAGTCCCATGTGTTTTGGAGATATATGGATGGAATGGGTTAATGAAAGAAAATCAGTATTGAAAAAGATTATGTGTGTTTTATTTCAAAGAACTAGTATTTGTTTGAGAATGGATTGGTGGCCTCAAAAAAATAAAAAAGTCTGTTTTCTTACCTGAATCTCTCTTAAAGTTCAGAGGTGAAAATATGAGGATAAGAGAAGAAAACACTTAGTTTGAACTTCTCATAATGAGATTTTAATGAGAGAATAGGTTGCTAGTAAGCCAGGGACAATAATCTTTGGGAAAGTTAATTTTGTAAGGACAGATTTATAAGCAAATCTTGGTAGGGTAATAGTAAATGCAGTAGCGAACAAATTGTAATCTTTATGAAAATAATAATTAAACAGTTTTAAGTGCGGCTTGAGATAAGAAAACAATTGGGAATTAACCTACGAGTTCAGTGGGCATCACTGTTGAAAACTGTCCAGTGTAGTCTTGAATTGTTGATAATATAAGTGATCACTATAATAAGCATGATTACTAGGAGTGCTTATTTCTATCCAGAAGTTGAAGTGAAAAAGGAAAGTGAGAAGGTAACGGTAAGGATTAAAATAACTTCTCTTGGGCTATCAGCCAGATGAACTCCAAAAGTATTTCCAAGCTTTCAAGAGCTAATGTCACCCTCATCTTCAGGGAATGATGTCGAGACTCCTGGTCTGCCTATATTTATAGCTATAAATGTAGTCAGTCCGGTGGGGGTGGGGGACAGGCCAGATGCTGCTCTGTGATAAGGCTTGGGTACTGCACTGGAAGTATTGACTGGGGACCAATGGCATCCGTTGCGGAGCCAAAGCTCTCTGATAGGTCCTTTGCAGGATGTATGCCGGCAATAAAACCAGGGCTAACCGTTGGTCGTCTGACAAAGCTTCCTGCATGTTTGTTGAGCACTGAACTCCAAATGCTATTCACCTGCAGGCTGTTGTCCCTGTTAATATTATTTGCTTTGTGCTTGATATATATGGCTTCTTTAATGGAGTGGTCCCAGTAGCTTGCAGATTTAATGATTAAAAGTGAATACTATAATTGTTGTAATTCAGAAATGGCAAGTTTATAGGTTATAAACAAAATTGTCTCTTTAAACACTGGAGAAACAGCATTAAATGTGTGCAAATTTTTGTGGAAATGAGCGTGGAATGGTATGGCTCAAAGGATAAAGAAATTTAAGGTTGTGAAAGCATGGTTTGATATACAGTGCTCTGTGTTGAGAAAATGGTATATTTTATTCATTGGAAGAAAAGATATGAAGAAAAATAAAACATAATGAATCCAAAGGAAATTTATAAGAGAATGTTGGTAAGGAAAAGAGGAGTAGTTGGGAAAGCCCTGGACCTAAAGAAATTTAAGTATCATCCATTAAACTAAAGGAGTGGACAAGTTATTTTAGGAAATCAATATCACGAAGAGGAGGCAAAACTAGAGATATGGGTGAAATTTTCATAAGGAAAATGTCATGTTAAGGAGTTAGATAAATCAATCTCTAATGAGAGAGTTTTACAGCAAATATGAGGATTTAAAAAGAATAAGCAGTAGATGTAGGCAGGTTATCAGCAGAATTTTTACAAGCTTGGTATATGGAACCTGAAAGTTTACAGAGCTTGACCACAGTATTGAATACAATTAAGAAGGTATCCCTAGTGTGTGGCGGATGGTAATTATTTTTGCTATTTATAAAGGAAAAGGCAATTAAGAAAATTAAAATGGTTATTGAGTTATTGCATTATTGTTAAATTTCAGCAAAATGTTCTCAGGAACTGTATCAAGAGAATTCACTACTGATCAGAAGCCACACAGTTTATCTCAGGATATCAGTCAGGTTTCAGAAAAGGGCAGAGGACAATTGATATATTACCTCTCAAAATTATAGTAGTTAAGTTTCTATTAAATAAATGTTGAAGACTTAACACAGTTTTCGTGAATCCTAAAAAAGCATGTGATGTGATATATGTGATGCACAGTGGTATAAGCTACTATTAATGGGTTTCAGTAAAGAGCTAGCAGAGCTATGGAAACACTATATCAGCTTAATACTGTTTGAGTAAATTGGGGCGGTAGGATAGCATGAAGAAGGCCTTAGACAAGGTTGTAAACTGAGTCCTATTTTATTCCATATATTTAAAGTTAATATACTGATAGGTTTAAAAAGAGTTAAACAAACATATGCCAGTTTTGAACAAATGAGAAATTCCAGGGTTGCTTAATAATACAGATAATTTCATCATAAGCTCCTTAATGGTTGCTGAATTACAGTATGCTATTAATTAAATTGCAGGTTAAATTAAAGAATGGGCTTTAAATGTTAATTGGACTAAATGAAAATAATAGTGTTTACAAAACAAAATAACATTTGAAGGAAAAGAAAAAGAAAGGGAAAAAAAGGAATATTATGGTTAAGAATATCAATATATACCCTGTTTGTTTCTAAGTTTAGTTTAATGTGTATATAATCACAAAGATGATTCCTTTATGCTGTCTTCTCCATGATTGGCTAAAGCTGTTCTTGCCGTAGGTATAGGTGCACCTTTTCTAGCACATGGAGAATAGGAGTGTTGGATAATTAATTGTGTGTAAAATGCAATGAAATATAAAAAGCAAATAGTGGTGCAATATTAACAAAAAAACTATTAAACTCTCGGTTACAGATTATTCAGTAGTCGAGCAATCTATTTCATGTCACAGTCTGATTCCTGTTATGTTCACTGATTAAACCCTGTTATACTTCTACTTGCTGCTTATGCTGGTCCCTTCTTTTGTAAAACCCTATGCACATGCCTCACTTACCACTTTTAATACACGCATCTATGTGCCTAGATGTTCTACATAACAGGGCTTTTTTTCTCATTGCTACAACAGTCATATTTGAACGCAGAGGTGCTTGCAGATTCTGTCATTATGCAGCATTTAAACACAATATATGAAACACTTGTGCATTTTAAGCATCTGTCAAAAAATATCATTCTAATGCAATGCAGCTGTACATTTAACTGAACTTGTCCAAGCAACAAACCAGAACTAATCAAATTAATGTGCACTCAGTGTTATGACTTAAGTACATATAAACATGAAAGGTAATTTCCCACCTATTTCACAATACCATGGTGTTAGTATACAGTTTAGTCAATATTTGCTTAATAGGACCTATAATGAGTGTTTAAATGGTTAAGAGTGTATTTGGAATTATGGTTTTGAAATTTGGAGAATGGAGGAAGCGTGAGCGAAATCGGATGGAATTCCTATCAAGCTTCATAAGATGCTCTTGGACATTACACAGAACTCTACAAATGTTGCTGTCACATTGGCATTGAGAAAAATGAGTATGAGAGGTTTTGGTGCTGTATGAGTTTGAAGTATTGGTTTAGGTTATGTCAGTTACCAGAGGAGCCTGATTTAAAGCATTGCATTAAATTCCTACAGAATCCAGTGTTATCAATTGGGCAGTCAAAATAAAACAGCAATTAACAGCTAATGAAATGGGAGATATAGGTATGGCTGGGGAGAGAAAATTGAAGGAATGGATTTCAGAGTGAAGTCAGGTATAGATTTGAAGATACGAATAGACAATTGAAAACAAAATTTCCATGAAGTATTGTACATCACAAAAAACAGAACATGAAACAACTTAATAATTAGCATATTGGTGCTTTATTACAAGATGTAAGTACGTTTCCTCTTGCAACTCCTTGTAAAAGCAATATGTATTGAGAAATGTTGTAAATGGAAAGATGGGGCTTATTGATGAAGATTAGGCATCTGGAAATAAAGAGGGGGAAATTGGCGAAAAGCTTATCCCCCTTAGGTAAGAAAGAGGAAAAGACAGTGGTTTGTTTGAATGCCCAGGAACTAATGATGAACCAATGACTGAAGGAGAACTCTTAATAGAAAAAAGCTTAAAATGATGTCGGTTACTGTTAGTAAATTAATTGAAGATGGTCAGATTACAAATTTAGGTGAATTTTTATCAGAGATCAAAATAAAGTGGTTATGGGCAGTACAAAAGGAAGATCATAGTTCTTTCAGCCCTCAGTGATTCCCTTTACATCATCCAACATCGTCAGTATATTTAAAATATAAGTGATGATTTAAAACCTGGTGAATATTTTACTATTTGCAACATTTTTGGACTGCTTAAATCTGTACAGTGGGACAAAGAAGTAAAGATTGAACAGGAAGCCATCTATAATGTGGTTTATGCCCTTTATTGCGCAATTCTGGTCTTAGAGCGACCAATTCTGATTATGACCCAAGCCAGTGGTACAAACAATTCGTATCTTGTACTGCTACTGTTTTGTGTAAGTCAAAGTGCTGACGGCTTCATTTTTCCATCTGTGCCCCCCCTCCCCCGTGAGTGTGTATCTAAACAGATATAATAACACCTAGGGTTTTTTTTTTTTTTTAATGCTCAATTTTGTTTGTTATTCTTGGCAAACTTTTCATTTTTCCTTCCAGTATAATGAGGAGAAAGCACATCTGCTGTTAATTTATCATACATTTATGCTCGCGTGAGTTTTAGCCATTTATGCATTGTTGTTTTTACTATGAGATTACTGTATTGGGCTTGAGGGAACAGCCTAGGTTGGAATTGAGCCATACCATTTGAAATAATAATAATAATAATAATAATAATAATAATAATAATAATAATAATAATAATAATAATAATAGCAATAATAAACAGGCCATTCCATGAAAACCTAAACCAAGATGGACAATTATTTTTTTTGTAGCTCAAGGTTGATAGGAGTTAAATTTGAAGTAAAATATACCTAACTGTGAGAAATAGTGTAAACAGTAAGTGGGAGCATTGTTACCTCTTTATTATTGTGATTGTACTGCAAGGTGACAACAAATGTTGAACAAAGTGTTTGGTAAGCTATATTATAGAAAGGTTTCTTAAGGTTGAGTTTTAAATAATTTTTAAAATTTGTGTTTTTTATTTACATATGGACTCCTTGGCTAGATTTACATAGAATTTATTGGTCACTGTAACTTCATATTATACCTCACATTGGAACTTTAATTATCATTGTTCAAATGTACCATAAGTCACAGAAAAAGTGTATTTTTTGTATTGTTTTGAGACGATTAATATTTATTCATGATGATATGTATGATCAGTGAACTTTATGTGATACATCCAACAGCATCCTAACCTCAAATAATACAAAAACATAACACTGGAGAAAGCTTTTAATAACTGTCCCCATCCCATCACAGACCAGTATATGTGTATCAGTAAGTTCAACATAGCATGTTTTAATTTAGATTCTGAGAAACATTTACTTTATAAGTGCACCGTATATTTTAAAATATGCAGGTTATGCCTTTGCAAATAGTGTACTTTAGGCATATATCTTATAATATGTTGTGAGAGATTAATTATTTAGTTAAGCAGTTTTATCAAATGGGCTTTATATCACTTCAAGCTCCTGGGGAAAAGGATATTGTGACAGTAAGAGAGAATGAAGAAAAATTCAAAAGAGATTTATGTATACCAATATTGCAGAGGCATGTCAGATATTAAAAAGGGAAAACTCTGATAAGAAATTGGGAAATCAAAATTCTTTCCATTGTGACCCAAATTTGTCCTTCCAGTCAGTGAAATGCCTCACCACAGCTGCTCATGTCACTATCATGAGAACATCAATTTATTTTAGACCTCTTTGTGCAGGTATAAAGAGGATATTCCTAAAACATCATCACAACTAATCAGTACATTAGTATACAATCCTGAAAATGATAGCTGCATGTCAAGCACATGTGATATTTGTGGCATCAGAAACCTGCTCAGTCAGATAATGCCTTAACAGACAATACAAATAAATTAGCGTGGTTTGTTTGGAACACTATTGAAGAAAAAATTGAACCAATTCTGAATGTTTGTGAAGCATTTGAAGAACTTGTTGAAAAAATACCCCAGCTTTTAAAACATTGCTTCTTGATGAAAACTCAACGTACATATTTTCAAGAGAAGAAAGGTGCTGTAGAGGCAAATAAATTGTAGTACAGATTGATTTTGCCAAAAATTACGCTGCCAGATTTAAAAATGAAACTCAATTAGCATATTGGAACTTCCAACAGATGCACAATCTTCACAGCTGTTTCCTGGATAAGTCCTGGAATGGTACAAAGTTACATCACATGACAATATGCTGACAACACATTCCTTCGACGGTTGGTTTCTCAGATCAGGAACTCACCTTCAGGAAGAGTTTGAAGCTTTGTTAACATGGAAATTTCTAGCTACAGTCATGGGAAGGGCAGTGTCAATAGTGTTGGTGGAAAACTGAAGAGAGTAGTATGGCATCCTGTATTAGGTGGAAAACATATGGCTACCAATGCAGTGTCTTTTTACTGGTGTGCCAGGAAAGTGTCAAAAACAGTAGAGGTGATATTTTGTTTTAAATATGAAGTGGATCAATAAAAGGCACAATTTGATGTTAATGAGAGATACCTGACACTCATTCTAAGCAGTGCATTAAAGTTGTATCCCCTTATAATGTGGTTTACAAAGAGCATGCTTTGTCCAAATAAAGTTTCAACTTTGATTTTGTGACTGGCAGAAGTGTCTAATTTGAAACAGTGGAAGGAAATTCAAATGTTCAAGCAGGTGCTTTGACTTGACTTTTCATAAAGAAGGAGTAGGGTTATTTGCCCTTAATACTGAAACCTATAGGTTTATTGTATTATCTCCTTGCTTTATAGTTTTAGTTAAATAGCCCTGTATCTCTAATGAGAAACAGTAGGTTATTAACTAAATTTTCTTTAGGAAGATCATCTTCTGGGTTTATTAAGCCTAGTGGTTCATATGTTTTCCTACCCAGAGCTTCTTATTTGAAGATCATATGAGAGGCTCTTTCTTCCTCTTCATTGCACAACCTGCATGCTGGTTCTTCTTTGAAGATTCCCATTGTATGTAGATGTTTCCTTAATCTACAATTCCGTGTCAATAACCCTGTTATCAGGTTATTTGGAATCTGTTGAGTTTAAGTATGTCTTCAGTTAATAAGGAAGATGTTCTACTCCTCATTCTCTTACCGTGCTTGCATCCTTCTGTTTGTACCCATTTTTGTTGGTGGTAAAATTTAATCCACTCATCAATGATTTTTCGAACAGAATTTATAGAGATGCCAAAAACTGGTTCAGGGCCAGTGAATGATTGTGCAGAGCCTTTACTTGCCAAGGCATCTGCTTTTTTGTTGCCTAAAATTCCCTTGTGTCCTGGCACCCACCCAAGAGTAACCTTGTTATGTTTTGCTAGTTGTACAAGGTTTATTAGGCAGCTCCAGAGTAACTTAGAGGTTGTCTGATAACTTGCAATTGCTTTTAAAGCTGCCCGACTATCAGAAGATCCGGATGTTGCCACCTTTGTAGCCCCTTCTTAGACTCTCTGACACAGGTTTCAATTGCAAATACTTTGGAATACAGTGGTATTGCAACCAAGAGCAACATAAATGTTGCACTTTGTTGCTTCCCCATGTATTCCAGCTCCTGATACATTGTCTGTTTTAGAGACGTCTGTGCACAATGGACAATGTATCTTGTTCCGACTCCATTCTAATATAATATTGAACGGCTTGTCAAAACATAATTTTGGTATCATATAATCACTCCCCATTTCAGGTTGGGGGTTGTTGATTATATTTGTAATTCTTGTATGTCCCTGATTGTTAGGATTGTACCAGTTGGAATTTAGGTTCAGCCGATATGCTCCAAGCCTTGCATTACCTTTGATATATATCAATGGGTGGAAGGTTAAGGAGAATTTCCATTGTGGCTGATGGGGTACTTTTCATAGCCCCAGTTATGCAGAGACAACCTAACCTTTGAACACTGCCAAGTTTGTTAGCTGCCTGTCTTTTTTACTAACTTTGGGCCACCATATAAGTGACCCATAGGTGGTTATGGGTTTCACGACTGCTTTGTATAGCCAAAGCATCATCTTTGGTTCGAGTCCCCATGATTTCTCAAAGGTTCTTATGGCTACCATTAAGGCCATTTTCCCTTTGTTTATTATATTTTGCAAGTGTAGGTTCCATGTAAGTTTACTGTCTAGCAATAAGCCCAGATACTTTACATTAGAGCTTACTTGCAATTGTTCATTAAAGAGAATTGGAGTTCTAAACCCCTCCATTTTCCTTTTATGTGTGAATGGGATAAGTGTTATTTTAGAAGGATTTACCCAAAGATTTACCTCCTTGCACCACTTTTCCATATATTTCAAAGCTTTAACCATAAGTTTTGAAACCGTATTGGCATATTTGCCCTGGGTGTAATATCCTTGGTTGTTCAGGTTGCTCAACTGTAGGTTGCTCAAAACATCATCCACAATGGAGTTGCACTAAAGAGGGGAGAAAACCCCTCCCTGCGGGCATTCTTTGACTGTGTACACCTCCAGGGTTTCCAAGAACATATTGAAGAGAATCTTTCTAGTTTCCAGCATGGTTTTTATCCACCTGCAGCAGACGTTATTTATCCCATGCCCCCATGCTGGAATCATAGATTCTTGGATACATTATCAAAGGCACCTTCTGTATCAAGGAATGCTCCTAGAGCAATGCTTTGATGGTTCAGTGAGTCTTCTATTCTCTTGATCAATTGATGAAGAGCTGTCTCACATGATTTCCCTTGATAAGCATGCTGATTTTGGTTGAGTGGCCTCTCTCTTAGAGAGGTTTCCCTAATGTACTTATCAGTTTTATTTTAGAATAAATGAGGATAAACTAATTGGTCTATATGACTTAGCCTGGTTGTTAACTCAACCAGGTTTTAGTATAAAGACTTCTCTTACTAACCTCCCAAGTTGTCGGTATATAGGAAAAAGTCAGGCTGGTTCTAAATAGCCTGCATAAAATTGGTATGATGGATTCCTTCCCTTTTTCAAGAAGGGCTTGGAAAATTCCATCAGGACCAGGTGATTTAAAGAATCAAATGAGCTTACAGCCCAATCAATTTTGTTGTCAAAAATTCTAGATGCCGTTCCCCGAGCTTCCTCAGCTCTTGGGGTCTTGAGTTTTGAAAGAGGTATGTATCTTTGGAATGAATGACCACTGAACCTGGGTATGCGTTTCTATAAGCAGTTGAGCTGTGTCCTTTCCAGTTTTTGTACAAGTTTCATCAGGTTTTTCCAAAGGTCCTAATGGATTGGTTGGTTCTTTGGCCATTATCTTCTGGAGTTGCGTTGTCAGAGATATTATCTATTTCTTGACAAAGCCTCCAAGAATCTTCTTTGGCCTTCTTTACCATTTTAGAATACAAGGTGATGGTTTGTTTATAATGTAGCCAATCACCAGTTTTACTTTGCTTTATTAAATTGTTTATAGGATTTTATCCTCATCTCTTCCAAATCATTCTGCCAACTCTTAACTTTCTTGGTTGATACAGCGATTTGGGGACAACTATCATAATATGAGGTTATTATAGCCTCTTGAAGCTTTTCAGAGGCTGCCTCAATATCATGTGTGTTTCTTATTGTGGGTTTTATTGATTTTGAATAGCCCTTTAATGTCCTTGCATATTGCTCCCAATTGGTGTATTGTGATTTATATACAAAATTAATGTTTTATCATCTATGTTGATTACCATCATTATGTATCTGTAATCTGAGAGAGACGATTCATCAGACATATAATCACTTCTCAACCATGGTGCTTATGTTTGGAGATCCACTTTGTCTCTATGTTACAAAGGTAGATTCATTTCCTTTGTTTAATATCACTAGATTACTTAAAATTATCAAATCTAATAATGACTCACGTCTTTGATATTGGTGCAGGTTTATATGAAATCGTGAAGTGGATGATTTAGATATAAAGGATGGCAAACACTGAGAGGGCTAGGAGGGAGAGGTACCTTTCTTAATATGAACGAGCAAGTGTTGTTATGGACAATCAGTACGGGATACAAATAAGCATTCTCTAAATTGCATCTAATAGTTCCCATTTCCCGCAGATAGTGGAGTCTCAAAGACGATCGGAGGAGGCAAGGGAAGGAGATTGAGAAGGGGAGAAGAACACTAAGCAGTATAGGACTTTAAATGAGAAACGTTAGCGATATGAAGCTAACTCAACACACATGTTTTGTAAATGCGGAAGCTTGGGTACGATCGGCAAAAGGAGCCAGGGCTCGACGCTGATCATGCCCAAATGTATTGTATTAGCTCAACACTCAATAAAGATATCAAAGAAAGATATTGGTGCTTCCCCATGCAGTGTGATGGGCATTTGCAGCAGCACCAATGGTTAACTGTAGGTTAAATTGCCTACAGTGTTGCATCACATGTTTCAGTTCTTCGGAGGGAGGTGGATGAATAGTCACATGGCAGATAAGCAGAGGTAAATACAGTCTCCTTTTTTGCTCCTGCCATATGATATACTTACCCTTAACATTTTCAGATTTCTATAACAGAATTCATTCATAGTGAGAACTTTAAAGTCATGTTTAATAAATATGAATGTTCTTGATTTCCAGGGTATATGTCATAAATTAACTTACCTCTGAGATTAGTTAGTCCTGATGCTCTTCCTTTTACAAGCCAGGGTTCTTGTATCAGGGCTATATCAATGCTCCAAGTTGCTGGGAGTTTTTGAAGTGAGGCTGAAGCACCTCTACTGTGCTGAAGGTTTATTTGTATCACTCTCATCTTCAGTAGGTTTCTCCTTTGGCCCCAGTATTCTAAAGGTTATTTGACTAAAACCAAGATAGGATTTTAGTCCCGCTTGGTTTAGAGCCTTTAGAGAATTTTCATCACTACTGTGTGGTCCAAATCTCTTGGTGTTTCGTGACAACCGATACGGAGTGACCACATGGTTGCCAAACTTCACTTCGCTTCATCAGGACGTTATGTATTTGTTATAAATGCCATCACAATGTTCACTTAAAAACTACAAGAAATCAAGAAGAGACACAATAATGGAAATGTAATACACAAATAGAGAAATAAAAATCATACCCTTCTATGCGTCCTTTGTTATTCAAGTGGCTCAGCTAATAGCATATCCTTTTTTGCTTTCCTACACACACGTGAAACAGTTGGTGTACTTAATGAGCACGACTTAGCCATAAGTTCTTGACATTTCATGAAGTTAGGATTTTTGCAAGTTTTTTTCGTTGGCATACTTTTTAAAGAAATTATACACACTGAAGACAATATCCCTTAACCTTAATGCTATATGCAATGACGCTACTGGGCTTATTAAGCAACATTTTCATGAAAGAGTTAACTTTATAAGCACTAGGACAAAGCCTAGTAAGAACTGAGTAGCTACACCGCAGTTGAATTCACAACTGAGTCGCTTGACCTTCCAGCAAGCATGCTGTAAAAAGTAAACCAACTGTGTTTTTGTTTGTCAATGTTTTAACAATGTTTTAACCTTGAGCTATCGCATCAATGGTGCAATGAATTCCATTGTTGATGCTTCCTCGAGAATGTGATGACAGTTGGTGATTCTTTGATTGACGTTCTCATTGGCTATTCTTTATATGGCTTTTTCTCATGTAACAGATACGTACTTGGTTCTAGGACTCGGCATTATGCACGTTGGTTTTCCAATGGTACTATTCTGTGGAACAAAACTATACATGACGTTTTTTATTAAAAAACGTCATGTATGGTTTTCTTGAGCTGCGTCAAAGGGCTTTGAAAATATTTTCATGACAAGTTTGTAGCTGTATTAAAAAACCTTGTGGGATAACTATTTCAAAATTTATTTAGGACATGGAGAATTGCACATTAATAAGTGATAATTATGTCTATGACATAACAATGTATAAAATAACTATGACAGCAATGGATTTATTACTATTATAAGCATAACTATAACTAAAAGTCTGTGTTTAAACATCACGAAAGATAACTGTAAATTAATGGCGAATCATTGGGTGTAAAAATGTTATTCTTTTTTGTACCTGTTCAGGAAAATGTCACTTTTTATCCTAGCTACCTGTTGCTTTTGTGAAATATAAAATCCGCATGCATGCACATGATATTACAATTAGAATTTTACCAGCGGTGAGGTGTACTGTCTGTATGAGGCAACGTCACACTGCTGCTATTTGCTAGTGCCGTATTAGTGGACACACCTCAAATTTCAAGAGATTTGGACCACATAATCGAGTCGTTCCAGTTACCTCAGCTTTGCTATTGATGGTTGTTCAATCTTCCGTCTTTAGCCCAGGATTCTGGGTTTCCAGAAGTTTCTGTGGTTCCTTGTCTTTTAGAAGTTTGGTGGGAAACCATGCAATAACCCTGATGATTTGGGTTATTTCCCTGGCAGTTCCAAACCGTAGGGTCGCCTCTTCCCAGGGTTTAATACATGGTATCTTCTCCATAAGCTAAGATTTTGTCCTTTCACTGGCACATGTAATATACATTACATCTTTATCAGCATAGCTGTTCTTAAATTGAGAACCTGTGCCTAGTTCACAATGCCAAACTTTCTCAAGAATTGCTTGATGAATTAGTTCTGATTGCTCTTCCGTCAGTTTTTCATCTGGATACTTTACCAGAACAATGGTCATTTTTAACGGCTGACGAGCTTGGCTGTAGGTTACCCCAGCTGATGTCTGTTTGGACATGCTTGGTCTTGCCTCAGTCTGCTCTGTACTCTTTGGCCTTTTCACAACAGATCTATGTTGAGTACCAGCTGGAGATGGAGTGCTGGTATCTGATCTGTTCCTTTTTAAGCCTTGTCTTTCCCGTATAGGAGCCGCTGCTGGGTCTTGTGATCCTGAGGGTTTGATTGTATTCCTCTGTTTCACTTCCCCAGGTTTTTCTGGCTTCTTCCATCTATTTTTCCTAGGTTTCCTGGGTCTTATTGGTACCCCAGTTGCCTTGGCCTTTTCAATTGCCAGCTTTCTGCACTGGGCTCCAGAAAGTCTTTTCTCTAGGTGAAGTCTGTTGATCCCTGAAGCAGTATGTTTGACTTCAGTATCCTCAGTTGGGCATGTTTTAATACTTCCCTTCTGAGGATCTGAAGCAGATATTGAGGCATGATTTACTGAATCTCCCTCAATTTCTATTGCTGTGGTTTCTTTCTGCGCCACATCTGGGGTTTCAGCATTGGATCCCCCCATCTTTCTTTCATTAATTTTTTCTGGTTCCATTCTGATCCCACAAGTTTGGAGGAAATGTACTGTCCACACCCATGGAGCCCCCTACATGGATGTAAGGTTACTTACTACAGGTTCCCTGCAGAGATTGTTTGCAACAGCATAATTTATCACCCTGGTGCCATGAAGCCCTCGGCATGATGCATTTCCACCTTGGCTTCGGGTGAACCATTACCCCTTATAGTGAGGGCTCCTCCTGGGAGACCCTGTTATGGCTTTCCATCTGGAAGACCTATGAAAGGTTTTCTTACTGAAGGGGTTGTATTTTAGATGGTAAGCCGCTTCTTAGTTTGGCAACTTGCTTGCAGCCTCTCTGGCATGGGTGACCCTACCAGTGACAGCCTGCGAGGTCTTAATTGCACGAGAGCCCCTCCACCTGTGACAAGGCCCTGCGGCTTCTAGGGGGGGCAGTAAATGCTTTTGTAGTGATGAAGTTTATGACAAAAAAGACAGCTAAAAACTTTTAGGACAAATCTTAAAAGTTGGCAATACTCAATGTGAGATCAGTTTCATGAGAAAAATCATCACAGATTTCAAATTTGCATTTAAAAGTAATGACACTTCATGGGTTGCAATTTCTGATGTATTGAAGGTACTTCCAGTTTCTGTTATAGATAATCATCAGAAGTTTTCATTTCTGGTGTAGACATCATTTATATATCACAATGTGAGTTCTGATAGAGAATGCAACAGAGTAACACTGGTATGATAATTAGTTTATGAAAGAGCCAGTTTAAGCAGTTTTCATTTTGTACATGTCCCTTTCTGTCATACCAGCTGTCCCATTCCGTCACATAAGTAAAAAATAACTGAAAAATAATGATTTCCATGCAATTCTCCATACTATTATTAATACTTGATAAATGACTATTCATTACTGAAATGATGAGACAGCATATTACTTTGGAATTGTTTCAACTCAGAGGGAACTTCCTTTTTGTCCATGTTCCATTTCATCACAGGAAGATTACTTCATAATTTTACTTCAATTAGCAAGATATTTTCTTGTTTAAAGCTTTTTGTGTTAAGCTTAGGATTGAAATTCTGTTATGAATAAAATAAACATTCACAGTTTGCTTTAAGAGTTATTTTTGGAACAATACAGAGAAACAAAACCTTCCAATTGTCCCATTCCGTCACATTGAATGGCCCAAACAATGTTTTTTGCCCATGAACATTGAAATACATATATCAGGCATGGTCAACAATACTTACGTACACTAACAATGAGATAAGAGTAAGCAGATTCACATCATAATAGTATTACAATATTTCTATGAAAGTAATGAGTAGTATTAGAGGTGATTATGAGATTATTTTAGGCCCCAAGTAAACAGATAATCTTAGTAACTTAGAACTTGATTTGGCAGTCATGAGTACCTAAAGATCCACTCTATGAGGCACGTCCATAAAGTAAGTTTTCCTCACTTGTCCCAGAACTGGCAAACCATACATTGTGCGAAGCAACTGTATGTGATAGAGTAATAATATGGCATGGCGCATGCACTAGTGTAACTTCCCAAGTTCTCATAGTAGCATCTTTGCAGCAGTTGATGATGTAAGCTCTTATACCACCTGTTGAGTGAAGTGAAGTCTGTGATGAAGGTTTTGAATGTATAGAGCTGGTTCGATTGAAATTCATCATCAGCTGTGCCAGGTCTATGGGCCTAATGTCATTAGCAAGCAGATGGCACATCACTGGTGCAGATAACTTGCAGCAGTTCAACAAAATGGGCATGATGAGCACAGTGGGAGGCCATCCATCATTACAGATGACAATATGGAGCTTGTGCGGAAACATATTATGGAGAATCATCGCTTCACAGTTGTGGAACTTGGCAGTCATTTCCCACAGATTTGCTTCTCCTTGTATGAAATTTTGCAGCAGGTTGGTGTTGAAGCACCTAACACAAACCAAAGCACATGGAATCAGCATCGACATTTCTGCAGGAGTACCATGATGATGGTAATGAGTTTCCAGACTGGATCATCACAGGAGATGAAATGTGGGTTGCATACAGTACCCCAGAAACCTAGCAGCAATCAATGCATTGGTATCACAGTGTATCCCCTGCAAGACAAGATTCAAGTAGACTGTGTCAGTGCGGAAAGTACTGTGCACTGTGTTCTGGGACAGGCGGGGCATTTTCCTCATCGAATTTCTGACCAGAGGTGAGATGGTGAATGCTGAGCATTACTGTGAAACACTGCAGAAATTGCAATGGGCCATTCAGAAAGGCAGCCTGGTGCTTAGTGCCAGTGTTGTCTTGCTGCACGATAACACTTGGCCACACATGGCTTGATGGACTACAGATCTTCAGCAGAAGTTCAACTGGGAGGTGTTTAATCATCCACTCTATAGCCAGACCTTGCTTCCAGTGATTGCCATCTTTTGTAACCTCACAAAATTCCTGTCCAGTCAGCATCAGTATCTTAAAAATGATAGAGAGGAAGAGATATGGAGATGGTTGTCAAGTAATGGTTCCAGTCTCTTGCGACAAGACTTCTATGACACAGGGATACAGAAGCTTGGATTGTCTAGACCAGTCATGCCATGTTGTGAAACTTGGTGTCATTCTCTTCCTTTCTCTGTTTCATGTGTATGGGGTGGCCAGACTTAATGGTGACACAGTGCTAATAGAAAGGAAGCTGCTTGGATGGTAGACAAACCGAAGAACAAAACAGGGAGATGTGTTAAAGTTCATATTTTTCCAGTGTCAGCTATGATCTAGATGATTTCTGCAGCTACTTTCACTTTAAAGATGGATGCTGTGGTGATGAAATGCATTTTCAGTACTTTTTCCCTCCTCCATTTGTTTTTAGCATTATACAATTAAATTTTCTTTGGCTTGTAGATAGGTAATTTAAGTCCATGGTTTTCATCAAAATATTACTACAGGGATAGTTACATTGTTGCTAGTGGATACATTTCCCCTGGTATTCCATAAACATTTTCATAGGCGTAACCAGAAATGTCATTCAAAACTTCTACTCTTTATGGTCATCTAACTAATGCAGTTTGGATGATGAACACATAGTGATTTAACATTTGTTCATCAATTTTTAGATTTGCTTGGGTGAATTTTGGTGGCCAAAGCCTCCTGCATCCATCTATGGCTGCGGAAGTTGTTGCATGTAGTAAATGAAAGTGGAAGACAAAAACTAGAGAGTATAGAGTTTCTAGCAAAAATATGAAACAGCAGATGAAAGAGGAGTAATTGTTAGTGTATGATTTAACACTTCCAGGTGCTTATTCAGTTGAAGAGCCAAGAAACCCAAGGTTTTTGGACCTTTTTTACAGGATATTAATGAAATCTGAAATTAGAAAATATGCTTAACTACGGCATTAATATTTTATTGTAAATTAATAAAATATATCAAAATGTGATTTATAAAAAACCTGCGTAAAGCAGTTAACACCATATTTACACAGTTACCCCACAGACTTCTGTAAACTGGGATAAAGGGATTAATTATTGCTGAAGGACCAGTCCAATGCAGTATCTGCTACACCATTTTTGTATGTGTGCCTTCTGTTTGCTGGAAGCTAGGAGATACAGCTTCAGAAGTCTTGGGTTGAACAGCTCCACATGGGTGGCATAGCATCACATGGTTCAGCAATCTGCATTGCGATCATCTCTATCTTCCTTGTTGCCAGTAACATCTAAAAACAAAATAATATAAACATGTATTGATAGTAGCTTCTTTGTGATGAAAAGTGCATTACTTACATAAAAAACGTGTACTTTCCATAATAACTGTAACAGAATCAGATTTCTCCGGTACTTCATTAATGGCATCCGCAATTTTAGATTCAGTACGAAGAAGTCCAGGAAACCGCTGCATATTAACATTCACACCAAGCATGACGCAACCATTCATCACCTTCCAGGAAAATGGCCGGAACAGCTGATAGTATTGACTCCCTTAGTTTTCCAAAACGTTTCCTAAAATGGCAACAGATTGGATAGCTCAAAGAACAAAAGATACCTGACCATTATCGCGCAGCTGAAGCCTGAGTTACAATCATAAAAACGCACTGAAATCATGAGAGAATTACATCACCGAACTGTATCCAGGTTGGGTTGCATTAAGATTTCACATGGCTTGAACTCTACTCGGGCTTGGGCTTCATTGTATTAAGAAGAAATATCTATTTGTATTTAAAGCATTCATAAACCTAAGAGTTGTATAACTGATCATTTTAGATGAGCGAAAACTAGGTTTATATTATGAAAAAAAACTAAAAACATTAAAAACATGGAACTGATTTGATGCATGGAAACCCAAGCTACAACACGTGTCAGCATGCATGCATGCATGTGTTTCACCTCCACATTGACCAACACATAGCTGTTTGAATTCTTCTGTAGTACACTATTGTTAGCATTTTTTCTGGTTAGTACACTGCCTGAAAAAAGTACATATGAGAGTTGCAGCCTTCCATTCCTAATAATGGACAACCACTGAAGGGCGGGGGGGGGGGGGGTAGAAATTTGACAAACACATTTTTCCCTCTCCATCCCGTTTTAGTGGAAAACATAGTCACACCATTTCCTTCCCAAGTGTAAACATTCATTAAAAGATTTTACAGTGTTAATAAACCTGAAAAGAAAATTGAAAGAAAGTGGAGAAATTATCAAATTAGCATGCCTTGGAAGTAATAAAGGATTTTCTATGTTGAAAAACAATAAAGAAAGTAATTAGAGAAAAACTGGAAAACATATGAAGAAACATTCTATGTGTGGCAACAGAGCTAGTGTGTTTCTGTCTCCGTCTCTGGTTTCTTGTACTATTTTGTGGTTTTTTTCATCTCAGTAGCTAAAGGATATATGTACAACGAAGCATGTAGATTTTACTAGTCTGCAGAGAATTCATTGCCTCAAAATTTGTAGATGTTAGTATACTTAACCCTAAATTCAAAACTAGCTGTAATGTTTCTAGCACATAAACTATACTTTTATATTGAACTATGCACATCCAAGGGATGTAATTTTTCCAAACAGTAGAACAACAATCTATTACCTTAAAGGAAATTGAATTGTTTTAAATTCTCTGTTTTCATTTTATTTATATGTTTTTAAATATACTGAGCCATTAGTGTGAAAGAAGAATGAGCTTAGATAAGGCTTATACAGGAAATGAGATTAAGTACTCGCGTCTCAATGGATATTTGACTACCAGTCACAACAATCTTTTTTATCATCCAACCACAAGTCCTAGCATCGAGGGAGTCCAAAAATGTTCCAGAAACTGTTGATAGATATTAAAAATACAGAGATGTCATTTTCCTGTGACCCTGCATGTTAAAAGCTGATTTTGGCAATGCACAAGATAGTTCCTGGTTTTCACAGCCCACAACCTTTGGTGAGACTTGTTGCAACTTGTATGATCAGTTCAAGGTGAGCCGTGTGTGTGTGTGTGCGTGTGTGCGTGCGCGCGCGCACGCGTGTGCACAACCTTCGAAAATGAAAATCAGTATAGTGTATTGAGCATTTATATGTTTCGTTTAGTGATAAGGTACACAGTTGAAAAGATTTTTATGTGTCTCAAGTTTATTAAGAAATAAAACTGTAGGGTGTGTCTGCAATTATTTTATATCATATTCCCAAATCTACCCATTCCTTCTAAGAGGACAATATACAGATTGTTAGAGAAATAAAAAACTAGGTCAGTTACAGATAAAAATGTTAAGAAAAAACCTCTAGTTTCAATGGAAGAGAAGTTATACAAAATTGCTGCCTACCTAGGAACTAGTACTTAGAAAGTCATTTAAATGCTTATCGCAACAGGTGTGTGTGTCAAAATCTTCAGCTCATAATGCCACAAAAACTCTTAAATTCAAACATATAACATTTAGGTCATCCACAGACTACCACTTTGTGCCTGTAAAGAGAATTAACTTCAGTAGATAGTTTAAGCAGCCTGTCATGTTGGACATCTCAATCCTGGTTTAATTTTCTATATTGTCAAGGCTTGGTTTCATCTCGACAGGTATGTTAACATGAGTTATCCCTCGTCATATCAAACTATTTTGAATAAAAATTGACCATCAGGTATTGAATATTTTTTTAAACTTCTCTATATGCTTTCTTATGGCAAAAAGTGTGTGTGTGTGCGCATGCACGCTTTTTCTTTCTTTCTGGCCAGCTATGTTCTACCGGTACTGCTCATTTTGCCTGGCATCCTGGCCTTATGGCTCAGCTGAGCAGCCCTTGCTACCCTTAATCACCTATGATCCATCCTCTCCCTCCGTTTGCCCTTCTACCTTTCTTATCTCTCTTTTTCTACTCCATTTCTCCTTTACTTTCTTTATAAACTCCTCCGTATTCTTGTTTTTCCTTCCATTTGTCAACATTTTAATTGCTACTGTTTTTCCATCTATTTTTTCCCATTTTTCCTCCCATACTTTTTGTCTCCATTCTACCAATTCTTTGTATTCTGTCACATAACGCCCTGTGCTTTCACTGCCTCTTCATAGTTAGCAAATTCTACTTTTTCTGCCTCTTAGCCCTCTCAGGTACATTGATCCTGTTCTCATCCATGCAAATACTTCTTTTTCCGCTCTATTACAATAATTTCGGTACCCTTCTCTTCCCCATTTCCTTTTTTATTAACCTATAGAACCCTAGTGATGTTTTATTCTCTAAGCTTCCCCAAATCTCTTGTCTTTCTATGTCCTCCACTCTGTTTCTTACTGTTATCCAGAAGCCGTTGCTATTTCTTTCTCCTGCTCTCCAAATATCTCCCATTCCTATCTTCTCCATAATGTTTTCTACCCCTGTCCACCAGCTATATTTATTTTTCGTACTCTTTTGTTGTTCCATACATATCCTTAAAATTTCCCCTTCATCTTTTTTCAAGCATCTAAACCAAAATTTCAATACCCTTTCCAGTATCACTCCCTTTCTTCTTCTTCCTAATTCCACTCCTGGTGCTGATATTGGTAACCCCAATAGTTCCTTACAAAGCATTCTGTAGCTCTGGTCTATTTTTCTGCTTAATTCAATTTCAACTGCACATAGTGTTCTTGCTTCTACTAATGCCTCATACATTCTTTCTATCCATTTAGTCGGTATTTCTAATTCGTATTTGCACATCCTTACTCCTGTCCTTGCCGCCTTTCCTTTAGCCATAACCTTCCTGCTATGCACCACTCATTCCCCATTACTGCTCATCCTTACCCCCAAATAATCAAACTCCTTGACAACTTCTAACTTTAAACCCCCCATTTGCCATTTCTCTTCTTTTTTTAATTTATTTCCTCTTTTAAATACCATAACTTTTTATTTGTTTATATTTATTTTAATTCCCCATCCTGTATTTTATTGATTGCTTCCTATAGCCCAATTACTGTTATAGCCCCAACCATAAGATCATCCTTGTATAGTAAACCTGGTATCTCTCTATTTGCTATTATGGGATGGTGCAGATTTTTTTCTTTCACTCTATCTAATATATCATCTATGAATATATTAAATAATCAGGGTTCAATTTGCACCCTTGTCTTAATCCTATTTTTTGCTCAGTCATTTCTGTAATTCCATTATTTCCACATCTTATATAAAATTTTAAATCTTCGTAGTTCTTCCTAATTTCTTTTATAAAATTTTCACATACCTCTTTCCTTTTCAATTTATAAGCTAAAGCTTCTCTATTTATTGTTTCAAATGCTTTTTCAAAATCTGCAAAAAACATGTATATCCTTCCTCTTTTCCTGCTCAAATACTGATCTATTATAGTCTTTATTATAAATACATTATCTATTGTTTGTTTACCTTTCCTAAATCCTGCTTGGTATTCTGGCAGTTTTCCTTCCTCTTCCACTCATTTTCTTAATCTATCGGCCAATATAACTGTGTACATTTTCCCTAATATAGATAACAAACTTATTCCGCTATAATTCTCTGGTCTATTTGCTCCTCCGTGCCCTTTGTAGATTGGTACCACCATACTTATTTTCCAACATTCTGGCACATCATTCTTTTGTTTAATTTTATTTAGTAATTTTATCATCACTTTTAAACCATTTTGTGTTTCCCCATACATTTTCCAAAATTCCCCTGGTATTCCATCTATTCCTACTGTTTCGCCTTTTTTATATATTCCTTATTTGCTGGTAAAGCTCCAGCTCCATGATTTTACCATCTAATTTTTCATTAAATATTTCTCCTTGTCCTACCTCTTTTGGATCTAGCCTTACTCTCTTCCCCTCTCCAATTATCCCTCTTCCCTTCTCCAATTAGCCTTCTGAAATATCCTAACCATTCACTCGGTGTAATTTCATTTTTCTCCCCTCTTTTCTTGTTCATCATCCTTACTATTTCCCATATATTTTTACTATCGTTTCCATCTATTGCTGCGTTTAGTTTCCTTTCTATATTTCATTGTCATTCTTTCCTCTTAGCAAACCTTTATATCCCCCTTAAGTTTCATCAGGTTTTGTCTATCCCTTTCCTTCTCTGATCTCCTCCACCTAATAAGCTCTTTAAATGCCTCCCTTTTTCTTGCCCGACACTCTTCATCAAACCATCCCTTAATTTCCTGCCTTCTTTCCATCCCTGCCCCTGCTCTTATTAGTAATAATTTCAGTAGCTGTAATACTTATTCTGGTTTTCCCTCATTCATAGCCATTTTTACTCCAACTCCAAAATCTGACATACCTTTGAATTTAATTCTTTTGAAAAGTCCTCTTTTAGTTCCTCCGTCCATTTATACACTTTTATTTTCTTTATTTGAGCTATTTCCTTATTCTTTACCTTTTACTCCAAACCATTTATTTCCATCATTAATGGGAAATGGTTACTACTTACTACTTCATTTATTATTTTAAATGTAGTGATTCTCTCCTCCAGTTCCTCACTACACAACATATAGTCTTCTACACTTTGCCCAGTTGTGTTTACAAATGTAAACTCCCCTTCCTCATCTCCTCCCATTATTCCATTACATATTAGCATGTTGTTTACCTCGCAGAATTCTAGTAATTTCTTCCCTTCCCTATTACTCATTCCGTCCCTGCTTTTCCTTGGCCATATCACATCCCTGTCCTCTTCTACCTGCTCTTTTCCTAATAATCTTCCATTCTCCTCCCCTATTCTCGCATTCAAATCTTCCATCACAGTAAATTCTGTTTCTGGCATCTTTTCCTGTATTTCCTCCATGTCTTGTTCTAGCTTACTATAAAAATTACTCTCGTAAAAATATGGCACTTCTGGAGGGTTATATGCCACCCCTATTCCTGTTCTTACTCCGTTATTCTGTTTAATTATTGACCATAACACATTGGAACCTCTATTCTCCATGTTTTTCTATATC
Source organism: Deroplatys truncata (assembly GCA_030765065.1). Taxonomy (NCBI): domain Eukaryota; kingdom Metazoa; phylum Arthropoda; class Insecta; order Mantodea; family Mantidae; genus Deroplatys; species Deroplatys truncata. Next base: position 380,283,447 of record CM060990.1, read on the forward strand.
AATTATTGTTTCCATCATTCTTTACAAACAGGCCTACTCCTCCTGATGCTCTTCCCCTATTGCATCTTTTCCTTGCCTTTTTCTTTAGAAACTTAAAACCTGCTCTCTCTGCTACCTCTTCCTTTCCCAACCATGTCTCTGCCACTCCTACAATATCCATAGAACATGTAATGTTTTTAATTTCATCACTACCTATCTTATTTCCTAGCTCTTCCACATTCCAAAACATTAATTTCAACCCCTTTCCCTATTTGTTCTTTGGTGGTTCTTGAAACTTAAAACTCTCCATCATTTTCCTGTATCTTGCAGTTCTAGGCTCCATTTCCCTTTCTTCTCTTTCACCCCTAAGCTGAATATAATCCTCCTTGGATATAATTTCTAAACCCTTCTTTTTTTATTATTTCTTCTGCCTCACTCATGAATCCTACCGACATCACTTCCCCACTCTACACTTTGCCCCTCCCCACACTTTCACTTCTCACTGTCTCCCTTCCATCACTCCTCACAACTCCTGCTGCCTCTCCTCTTCTTTCTTCTGGCCCCTCCCTCTTGGTCATCTCGTTCACCAATGTTGCTTCTTCACCATTCCCTTCCACCGCCAACTCTTCTTCCTGCCTTTCCCTTGTTTCTTGTTGATGTATCTCCCTTGTCTTCTCTTGTCTCTCCAAAGCTGCTTCTCCCACTTATCCTGCCTTCCTGGTCAGCTGTCGTATGTATGTGTGTGTTCTCGAGTTGATGCCCTCCTCTTGCCAATGTTTGACTTTGCTGAAATTCTCCTGACGTTTCCATTCTCTGCTCATATCTTTGTCCTGTGTATTTCAACATTCTATATTTTGCTGTGGTGCATACATTCCTCTGGCTTTGTTACTTTCTATATTCAAACTCCAATTTTCACCTTCTACTATTAACTGTAGACCTCATAAAAATGCTTGTTTTTACCTCCCCCCTTCCTTTATTCTTTGAATTAATTCCTTCCCTAGGTTTTGTTCCTCTTTTGTATAATCCTGTTCTATAAATACTTTTGTCCCCCTTAGTCTTCTTGTTTGTCTTATAATCTGCCATTTTTTTTCTCATTGTTGTCAGTTTCAGAATAATAGGTCTTGGTCTTCTTCCTTTTTTACCTATTCTAAATATATCTTCAATCTCCCAGCTCTATATCCGTATTCTCAGTACATCCTCAATGGTTTCATATACCGTGTCCTCCAAACTTCTGTCCTCTCTCACCCCGAATATTACACTTTTTTTTTTCTTTCTTCACTTATCCACTTCATATCTTTTTTTAACCCGTAGATTTACGGCACGTAAAAGAACATCAAGCCTGATAAAGGGGCCTCTGAGCAAAATTACCGGTGTTTCACACCCAATATAGAATGGGAAGAACCATAATAGTTAAAGAGCATCCATAAATAAAAAAAAAAATCAACTCTAACCCATCTATTCTCTCTCTACATTCTGATATTTGTTGTCCATTCCTTTTCCTAGTTCCTTCTTTCTTATTTCTTCCATTAATTGTACATTTTCACTGGTCCTGGGTTCTGTTTCACTCCTCCTATTATCAGCAATATTGCAATTACAATGATGATGACTCTCCATATCTGTGTTTCCAATTTTACTTTTCCATCTTTTCTTATTTTTTTCTGCCGAAACTTCCAATTGTGCATCGGTATGTTTGAATGCCCACTCCCATTTTATCGTGTTCTCTCGTATTCGCTCTGCTACACAACCTTCCCCTCTCACTGCTGGCTTACGTCTCGCCTGTTACTAAGTAACACATTTTCAGAAATAGCACTCTCCTTCACATGTTTAGATATGGATAGTTCCAGTCCTTTTAAGTTAGAGACTTTGTAAATATCTCATATGAAAGCTCAGAGAATGCACTTTCTTCCTGTATTATATAAATCATTTTAAATGAAACATACCTAGTTTTAAAAAAGTCTTTTCATTTTAGAATGAATTTAAAAAACTGAAAAAAATCGCTCTTCTTGTTCCATGTTTTTTATAAAGCATGCCAAATATCACAAGTTTATTACTTCTGGTTCATTTAGAATTAAATTATTTACCTAGTCATGTGGCACAGTGAACTCAACACAGGTCTGGTGGACATCTGGAGCGTTGCTCTGTCAAGTTGAGCTGGGATCCACTAGCTGACAACGAATGGGAGGAATGATGCACCAAGCTTTCAAGATCATTTCAAGGTGCAGTACTCTCAGGAAACAATCTATAGGTCTAAATCACTCCTACCAGAGTTTGTTTAAATGGAAACCTTTACTTTTTCGCTTTGAAATTAATACACTTTCACCAATTTCAGATATTGATAATGGTGCAAAATAATGTAGCATTAATGTGCCTGTTAGTGGTTTTTGGTTTTCATATCTTGCCTGCAACATATCACTTTACTTTGTACTGGTTAACAGTAAAAATTTTAATGTAGTGTTTGTAATATTTTGCGCCCAAATAAATAACTTCTGAGTTATTGTGATGGGATCTTGTTCCAGCTGGAGAGTGACTTTCACTGCAAGAGATTTATTAGCGCCCCCAATTACATCACAAGGCCCCTTGCCATGTGAAGTTGCAAGGGAATGCCATTAGGCACTGACTCCAAAATCTTCCTCATGAAAACACATGTTTACAAATTATTTTTTGTTCTTGTACTGAGCGCTAGCATCATAGGAAAAGTAAATTACTTTTTCTAGATCTCTTATTCCCTTCTTTAGGATGTTTGTTAACTGGTGTTGGAACAGGTGAACAGCATTTGTATTATGTTTTAAACTTTCTGATATGGCAATATAATCTTTTATGTTTTAAGCTATGGTTTTCTTTGAAGTAAATTACAAATGGATGGATTGTTGCCGGTTTATTGTTAACCCCTAAATGGAAACTTGTATGACGAAGGTATAGTTTTCCGAAGAATCACAAATTACAATACACTCTTTAGGTTTCAAATTTTCTTTCCATTGAGACAGAAATGCAGACTATTGAGCTATAAAGATATAAGTTAAAAGATCTGACAATTTAGTTGACAATTTTTCTAGAAAGTCTTCAACAGGTGTTTGTATTATTTCTAAATCTGTGCAATCTATGGTTACCCACTGTTTATATGTCACCTGCTCTGTTCTTTTTTTTCTTTGAAAATACCCAAATATTATTGACCAACATTTCACTCCCTGGACAGTTAACACATTTTCTTAAATAGATATCTGGTGATGAAGGTTAAAAATTATTTAAGAGAGACAGTTCTTACAATTGCAGAGAACAATACCTGAATCTGCAGTAAGATGGGAAGTATTCATTCTATTAAGCATCAGCTTCACACTGCTCACCTCTACCACCTCAGCTGCTATGTTTGAAGAGATCAAGAAACTTTACAAGAAGGATAACAGTCATCAAATACATAACGTTCTCACTGTGTTCTACAGTTTTAAAGTAACAAGTCAAAGAATGTGCTAAGTGGTATAATTGCCTTGCAAAATCTGTCTCATCGTTTAAATCAACTTAATGGAAATCAGCAAATGGGTTGATAACCAAAATAATTAATGTTTTGTGGGAGAAATTCAAGCACTAAGGAAGTGCATGGGTTTCAGTGCCCCTGATCAAAGCATGATTGAAAACCTGAAAGCAAGATGTCAACCGAAGAAGACAAAATGAAGTCATCAGAAAGGAATGATACGAAAGTTGGTCTTAAAGCTATTGGAAGCAAAACCTCTGGAAGATTGGTTACCTGCTATAATTGTAGTGAATTTCGTCATCCTGAAAGACTATGTGAAAACTCCAAAGGATGGAAACAAAACAAATCTGGAAATAAATATGAAGAAAAATCTGAAAAATTGAAATGCACAAAATTTGGAAAATTGAGTCATACCAAAAAAGTGTTGTGTATTAATTCGGAAGACATAGTGAAAATATTAAATATAATATATAGAAATGGTTGCAAATATACAATTTCACTAAAATAGGTTCAATACCTCAGAACTAGTTTCGAGGAATCACTTCCTCATCGTCAGCTGATTGCAACTGGTTGGCTTTCCTCTGATGTTTCTAAGGTATTGAACCTATTTTAGTGAAATTGTATATTTGCAACCATTTCTATATATTATAAGTGTTGTGTAGCTAAAGAATTTTCTTCCTGTTCTCACTGTGAGAAGACAAATCATTCAACTGAGAAATGCTACCTAAAGAAGAAAACTAGAACAAACAGGAGGGGCCTAACAGAGGGCTGCTTGGTTGTGAAAGGGGATATACCATACATATATAAGAATTGCACATAGTAATAATATAATTCACCAAGAAACATGTTAAAATATTCAACAACCAAGAATTGTACAAAGCAGATTGTAAGAAACGGGCGAGCTAGCAAATTCTAGGTAAAACATAATTCTAAGTAGAGCCCACCTTTCACCAAGCCAATGAACAGGGAGCCGGTAGCAGTAAGGAGAAATAGAAAGAGACAGATAGAGAAAAGAAAGAGATGGGGATACTGAACCTGCTTCCCAACACGTCATGGTGACGCGTAAGCGCAAAACTTTGAAGTAGAATATTCTCATACATGTTAAAGTAACGAGGTCTGAGGACCAATTAGAAATGTCGCTACATTTTGAGGTGCAGAGGTAAGTGTCACTAGGCTCAGGTATATAAAGGGAAACAAAGCCCCAGATTTTCACTCTCTTTTCTAGAATTTCATTGGCACAAAGTGCTATGCTGTTGACGACAGATGCACGTGTGTGCATATGGGTGGGAACACACGTGTAGTTAGTTTAGGCTCCTGATTTATTCAAATGGTGGGATTGGTATAAGGGAAAAGCTAGCTGCCCATAAATATTTAAATTCATAATAAACCACATTTTATTAAGGGAAATGCAGTGTACTTTTAATTTGCCTCGCCCACGATAACCCTGAGAACCAAGAATTAGCTATACAGGAAAGGTTAGGAATGGAAAACACAACAGCCAGTGAGCATCCATAGCCGAGGACGAGAACACTGCAGCAGATAGCATCAACCAGAGGAATGACGCTTTCCAGATGCTACTGACCAAGGATTTCCTGCTACAAATGTCGCCCAACAACCGTTACCCGCTATAAATGGCGCCAACGTGGTTTCATTAAAGGAGACACCACCCATGCAGTCAAGGAGTCAATGCACTTCAGCTTCGAGGGAGTCACCACCCACGCAACTAGATCTTCAAGAACTTCAAGTCTACAAAGAGTAACGTACCAAAATATAATTTATAAGTTTATATCAGTCACAATTGTTAACTTTTAAAATTGCATGTTGCTCAGAAACAACAACAATTTTAATCATGGCTGAAAAATCCAATGCTGACACCCACGTAGAGGGAGAAGCCAGTGCTCCACCTCTGGGCCAGCATAATAATCACATACTACCTGAGTCACATACTATGGCAACTCAAAACATACCAGATGATGTAACAAGTAATGTAGTAGAATCTGGACACAGCTCTGCCAATTTAATGCAGATGCATGCTGCAGTCCATGCTCACATCAACATTGAGAGAGTTGACAAGACAATTACAGAACAAATCACAACGAATAACCAGCAGGGGTCAAAAAAAGAAAACATTAATGAAAGCTGTTATATAATGTCTAAATGTTGGGATCTTACTTTTTAAAGCTATACTTTGCCAAAATATTAATGAGCAGAAATTAATTAACAATTCAGGGGTATACAAACTTTAATGTATAAAGAATTCTTTCTATGAGTATGGAGCAGATATGGCTATAAATTATCTGACTTGCATATGGAACATTTCAAAGCAGGGGTGTAAACATTAACTCACTTCGCATTTGACACACATGTACTTTGTCTCTTTTCTTTTTTGTGGCCAAAGACGGTGTTGGAGCATATATGACATCTTCTGGCAGGCTTTCTTTTATTTGGTGTTGCTGGTATAAGTGAGATAAAATGCTTTTCAGTCAGTCTTAGGGTTTGGTCAACAGATAAAGGCCTCACAGGTATTACTGGATTGTCTAGGTATATGGAATTCTTGGAAAAGTTCTGTAATTAGAGTAAGTTGAAAATCAGCCAATGTGATATTCTTACCAGTTTTTGTTATATAGTGAGTGTGAATTTAGGAGAGTCATATCTAATAGATGGAAGAAGAATTTTCTGTACCACTTCAAACTCTTCCTTACACACTCAAAAGAGCCTACCATCATATCTGTTCTGTCTACAGCACCCATATTCTTATTGTAGTCCATAATACAGTCAGGCTTGATTGTTTGTCTTTTTGTCAACTTTGCCTGTCAGTCTCATTGAGTCTGTATGGAAAGTAGTTAGCATACACACCTCTTGTCTGTCCTTCCACTTTAGTGCCAACATATTGTCTGTATGTGCAGATTCTACTTGTCCCTTGTCTAATTTTGCTGCCAGTCTTGGGATTTCTTTTCTGTTACTTTTAACAGTGCCATAAGTATTTGTTCCATTTGCATGTATTATTGTGCTTAGAGTTTTACAAATTTGATTGTCTACTGCACTTTGACCCTGGTCACTCATTCAGTAGACAATCACTACAGTTTATTTACATTTTACAATTTCTTGTCAATAAATTATCTTGCTCTTTTTTTTCAGTTTTTTTCATGTCCCATTACCACTTGTTTTTCACTTTTCATTTATTGATTACTTAACCATCACACATTCACTATAGTTTTCCATTCAAAGTAAGATGCACTCCCTCTTACTTTTCTCTTTCCACTGTCCAAAGCCATTTATTTTTTACTTTACACAGAAACTGTCCAATGCTTCTAGCGTCCTTATATATATATCATTTCAATCATAAGTGTATTTCTATCCCCCTTCAACCACTTCTTATTAAAAAATTCTTTTCTCCAATTTTCTGTTCCTTGGCACTTAAATACTGTGTGTTCAATGTCTTCATTACCACCACATATCGGACAATGGTTCTGAGGAATACCCTGTCTTAGCCCTTTTAGCCTCCATGCTCCGGTTCTTAACCATGCAATAGATTCCCTCTCTTCTTTATTTACAATGTCTATATATTTTTCCCTACCCCATGTATTTTTCATTGGCCTATAATAAACTAATGAGCTCTTTTCGGCAATCTCACTGAACATGATTTATATTTCTATATCTTCCAGTCTTTTCCTCGCCTTTTTCCAAAAAATTTTCACGTTATTTTCTCTCCTCCATATATCTCCTAACCCATTTTTCTCCAAAATGTTCCGTAATTTACTGTAACCAGTTATAAAGAAGAGGACTGAAGTACCAATTATCTAACCTAAGTTGTGCCCTTTATGCAGGTACTTTGTAATGAGGGTTTGTACCACAGCCCCAGATATCAACAATTTCTGTGGTGATTCCTGTGTACACAATGAAGTCCAGTATGTACCCAGTCTTAAAATCACAGAGCATAAAACTCTTATGCCAAACCTGTGTCTTTTGGAAGAGATGTATTGTTTGAACAAAAGGTGACCTTGCAACCTTTGAATAGCATACTTTCGTCAATGCACAGATTTTGAAAAGGTGTGAATATCTCACCAAAAGTATGTCTGAAATGCTCAATAACAGGTCTCAATTTATACAGTCTGTCTCCTTTAGCCTGTGTTTTATTATCATTGAAGTGCAAAAGTGTCAGAAGTAAAAGATATCAATCCCTGGACTGTAATTCGAAAATTGCAGAGAGGCAATGAGGGGATTGTTTGTCCAATATTCTGCTATTGTATGTTTCTTTACTCTGGTCATAAGTATTGTCAAGCCAAAGAAAATGTAAAGTTCTTCAGGAAAAGTATTTGTCCAAGTCTGTAAACAAGAATGGAGGCTTGGTGGTAATTTCTCATGCAAAAAAGTAGAATACTTATTACTCTTGTTTGCAACATGACGCATAATATGCAACGGAAAGAATAACTTGAAAATATCAACCACTGTGAAACTTTCATTCAAATCTGCTTGCATACCTGAATTATCATCAAAAGGATGAATTACTGGCCTAAATATATATGCCTTGTTGCCACTGGAAGGAAGAATCAATACCACTTCTAGCATGTTGTATGGGTTCTGATTGTACATCACTGCCATCACTCTTACTATTTATTACATTATCTCAACACAACTTTCACTCTCACTGTTATTAAACTCAAAAGCTGAAAAATCAGATGATAACGCTTCAAATTCTGCCAGTAAATCCGCATCCTGCACAATACGCATCTGCTTGCTGGAAGAAACCATCATTTTGTACACCCATGATTCCCAGAGCTACATGATGGGTTTCTATGCCATGCAAATATTGGGAAGAAAGTTGCTGTGCATAGCTTTAGATTTTCTGCTGTAGATTGTACCACACGGTAGAAAGAGAGTTGCAGCTTGAGTAATTACAACCCCAACAGATGACATACCAACACTGTTTAGAAAGACTATGTTAGACCACTTCCTCTTTATGCACAGCAAGTTGTGTTGTCGAGATCAATGCGTGGCAATGCTACGTCATTCGCTAAGGGAGCAGTGATTAGTGCTGATGGAACTGTTTCGACATCCGCAGTGAAAGAGTTAATATGTGAAGTATGTGTCATTGCAAAACAAGTGAGAAAACCTTTTGCAACTACAAGATAAAGACTTCAAGGTCGTATGGAAACAGTGCATACTGATATGTAGAAAAATAACTCCGCCCACTTATGATGGCAAGAACTATTTTATGACTTGCATGGATGACTACACTCATTTTTTGAAAGTTTATTGTTTAGAACATAAAAGTGAGGCAGAAGAGAATCTGAAGGTTTCCATCAATGAGGATGAAGCCAACTTCAATGTCAGTGTGACAGTGGAGGTGAATATACAAGTAATTCATTCAAAATCTGGTACAGATCAGGAGGCATGATATTGGATTGTGCAATTCCTGATACACCTCAGTATAATGGAAAAGCAGAGAGGTTAAGCATGACTGTTGAACAATACAAAACCCTTGCTGTTTGACAGCAGACAAAAATGTGGGACTGTGCTGTTGAAACTGCAGCTTAGTTGATAAACAGATCTCCCACCACAGGTGAGGTCACCCCTGCAGAGATAGGGTATGAAAGAAAACCTGATTGCTTGAACTTGCAAGCACTTCGGTCAGTGCTATACGAAAAGAAACTTGGACACTTGAATAAGATTGTCAGGAAACACAAGAAAGGGATACTCATTGAATACACCTTGAACAGATATCACATATTTGATACTGAAACAGAAAATGTTTTTGCTGCAAGAGGTGTGATATTTGCTGAACTGAAGAATCTGGTGGCTACTGAAGATCTTCAATCAAGCGGTGTTCCTTTAATTTCAAATTGAAAGAATTTAGTAACAGTAAAGCTTATAATAGTTTAGAAATTACTTGAGCCAGTTTTCATCACACAACTTCACTTAAACTTGTAAAACTTGTACGTGTTTCGAGAGCTATCACTCTCATCCTCAGCTGAAGGTTGACTAGTGTTGTAGCATTGGTAGGACTGGATCCGGAGGTAGCTGTCTGGATGGCGACATCTGTAGTTCTGGTATCAGAAGTAGGCATGATGAATCTGCTGTATCTATCCATTGGCTGGCATGCTTTACTAGGGTTGTATTTGCATCTATTTTGCAATTGAAGTCCCAGAAATGTACAGCAACTGCAGATTTATCTGCTAGTTCATATTTTATATGGCAAAAGTGTTCATTAATGCAGATTTTGAGATTTCTTTTTTGTTTCTTCAATGGGAAGATCTACCAACCAAACTCTGGTTTAGCCATGGGTGAACCACTTTCTCCCTTTCTAGGAGATCTATTTATGGGAGCCTTTAAAACATATATAACTAAATCTTTTTCAACCATTTTCAAAATCTGGTACCATTATGTAGATGATATTTTCACAATAGTACCGAAGAAGCTTGCCCAAAATGCCTTAAAACTGCTAAATATACAAGACCGAAACATGAACTTCACCCTAAAAATGTTGGCCTGGGTGGTTCAGATTATTAGGTGCTGGCCTTCTGGTTCCAAGGTCACAGGTTCAAACCCAGCCCAGACCGATGGTTTTTAAGTGTGCTTTACTAGCCTAAAAGAACTCCTGCAGGACAAAATTTCAGTACACTGGCAGTGCTGATATGATTCTGGCAATTGACAGCGTTGTTAACAAACAAAATATTTTTTTTATATTACCCTAGAAATGGAATAAAATAGTTGCCTCAGTTTTAGACATAAATGTCAGAAGAGACAACAAAAAACTCTCTCTTGGCATCTTCGGAAAACCAACCCACACTGATAACCACAGTGCCTTCATTTTATGCCAAGGCTACGGATCGCGCAAATGCATGCTCCACACACAGTCTACTACATTGCAGGATTTTCTATTCCATAACTCCCGCATTACTTACAAGTGTTAGTAACATATATGTAATGAATACTAACCTTATTATAAATGTTGTTGAAAGTCGTGTCCATCTGTGCGAAAACATTGACATCGGATGAAATTGAAATTTGAGTTTTATTTATGGATGCTCTTTAACTGCTGTGGCCCTTAGCATCCCATTCTATATTGGGCGTGGAAGACTGTAATTTTGCTTAGAGGCCCCTTTATCAGGCTTGAGGTTCTTTTACATGCTCTAAATCTACAACATGGGACCACCGACTTTACTTCCTTTCCGAAGGAAGCCATGCTAAGGATTTTTATGCCCAAAAAAAATCCATCGCCCTCTGTCGGGTTTGAAACCACAACCTCGGGAACTAGAGGCTAGCCTGGTAACCACTACACCACGGAGGATGACACCTATTACCATTCATGTGCATAAGTTCTTCTTGCCTAATGTTCATAATTTCTGCTTTTATATTGTCTTTAAGTTTGTCTATGGTGTGGAGATTGTTCCTATAAAGTTTATTTTTTAGCGTTTAGCAATCCTGTTGTTCTAAATTTATTGACCAAATGTCTCACAGTGTCTCTACCTGGAACTGAATAACCAGGAAATTGCTGCTGAAATTGTCTGCACACTTGTCTACATGATTCAGTTTTCACGTATCGCACATAAAAATACACAGTTCAAGCGTGAATTTGTTGGCAGGCATTTCCTTTGATTAATAAGAGAATAATATTCCTAAGGAAATCACGCACAACACATGTATTGTCGAAACACTTCACAACACGAAGACCAAGCAACGACTGAGACTGCTCACAGCTCATAAACATAATCCTTTACACGTTTTGTGCCGCTTCTACGCAGTGACATAATACTGGGGTCACTGCCGTCTCGACTGATATGCATATAATGTGGTTGTGGCCTTGGCATAAAATGAAGGCACTGTACATAAACAATAGCTACAACCCTAAACCTCATCAGCATGCAATTTTCAACAGTGGTCCATCATCTGATCAACATACCAATGGACAAACAAGAATACAACAAGGTTTAATGTCACATAATCAATACAGTTATCAATGACTTCAATTCACAGCTAATTGGAAAAAAAAAAAGTCAATAAGTATAAAAGGCAAAAAGAAATGAACAGCTCCATCATCCTGGAAACTCTGTGAGAAAGCAAGGAATTCAGAAAACTCATCTACCCACCCATGGCTATATAACAGTTTCAAAAACTTTTTCAAAAACACGTCATCTTTCTAGCCACCCAGAACAAACACAACCTAAACCTACTAAAAGCCCCACCAAGAGAACAAATACCACAAAGTTGCAAATCTGGAATATACAAATTCTACTGCAAAGATTGCAAAAAAGTACATATAGGTAAAACAAAAAGGAGCCTCAAAATGCAACTAACAAACACTTTTGCCATCTAAAATATAAACAAGTGGATAAATCTACAGTTGCCACACATTTCTGGGGCTTCAGTTATGAAATAGATTCAAATACAACCTTAGTAAAACATTCTAGCCATCCATTAGAACTAGCCACTTAGGAGAAAATCTACATCACCAATTACAAATGCCAAATTATGGATTTTGAAATTCCACCAATGGATATGTTCAGCAGATTCATCACACCTAATTCTTGACTCCAGCTCTACAGATGCTGCCATCTTGATACCTCCATATCTAGTCCTACTGATGCTACCAGCACCCATCAACCATCAGCTGAGGATGAGAGCAACAGCTCTTGAAACATGTCCGAGTTTTAAAAGTGTGAGTGAAATTTTGTGATAAAAACCGATTCAAGTAATTTCTAAATGGTGTTCCTTTTATAATAATATGGAAAATGAAGATCACTATAAAGAGGCTGAAAGAAATGAAGACACAAGCAAGGAAGAAGAAATACGTGAAGAAAATAACAAAAATGGAAATAATGAAAGTGATGTTGAAGAAAGTGAATCTTCAAGTAATGAGTATGAAGATGTAAGAAATCAGGAAAATACACCCAAATCAAGAAAGAAGACAAAGAAGATTGCTAACACACTGATGATTATGTGATACCTGAGAAATGTGTGCCAAATTACTCTGCAATGCTCCCAGAAGAAGAGGTGAACATCAGCTATATAGACTTTGGAAAAAAATGGCCTCGAGCAATAAATGAACAAAAATTGTCTCTGATGAAAAATCATGTAGGGAAATATGTCTTGTCTTTTTTTCGATATAGATTTCTGTCATTGCTTCGGATGCACTTCAGCCTTGGGCTTATTGTGCTACCTGTATCATTTTAAAGACAATTCATTATGCCTGCACACTTTACCAAGGAATACAGCTTCATAACAGATACGGTTTCAAATTCTGGTTCTAAAAACATTCTCCCAAAAGCAAATATATCTCCTGTAAACCAAGGCCTCACAGGAGCATACAATGTGCTGGGCTGCTTCAGTTTCTTTCTTGCACAATCTGCAATCTAATTACCCTGAAACACTCCCATTGTGTTAACATGCTTTTTCATGCTGGGAATATATTGATGAAAGGCAAGCAACTGGATAAGAAATAATCACCAGCCACTGGGTTTTCAGAATGAAATACGATGGAAAACATAAGGCAAGGTTAGTAGCCTGAGGGTGTCAACAAAAGAAAAATTATCTGGATTTTGAAGATATCGCAGTTCAGTTGTCCAAGGAACTAGCTTGAGATTGTTACTCTCTGTGGCAGTTCAAGAAAAGTTAAGTTAATGACTTTTGATGTGAAGACAGCATTCCTGAATAGTGATTTGGGGGACCTGAAATTTACATGAAGCTATTGAAGGCTACAACAAGCCTGGAAAAATATGCCTGCTAAAGAAACCACGTTTGCTTGAGACAAGCTCTTCAAAAGTGGTTTTAGAAGCTAACAGAATTTTCAAGAGTCAAGGACTGATTCAACTGAAGACTGACTAGTGTATCTTTAGAAGTGAAGACAAGAAAATTTTGTAGCTTTCCATTTGGACGATGGATTGATTTTAGTAGAAGATAAAAATGAATCAAGAAACTTATGACAGTACTCGTCATGATTTGAAGCAACTGTGGAAAACAATCCTACAACATATCTCGGCATGCACATTACCGAGATGAAAATGGAATCACTCTTAGTTAAGAAAAATAGAGTAGAATAGAATATTTATTTGTACCGAGCATCATATAAAAATTTTGGATACAGTTATGTCAACTCTTAAAACTGCTTACATTCTAGTACAATTTGAGGCTGATTTTTCTTTCTTTTAAGGGCTACCATTTGCCTAGAGCAACCTGGCCCGTTGGCTTTTGATTAGCCTTTATTCTTTTCCTTCCCTTTCCACTTCCCTGATTACTCCTTTCTTGTTATTTTCCTTTCACCATTCCTACTCCTTTCCCCGTGCTTTTCTTTTCTTTCCTTAACCATTTTTCAGTGCTTTTCCTTGAAAATTTACCCATAGTCTTAATTCTTTTTTCTCCCTTAACTGTTAATATCTTTATAGCTATCATTTCCTTACTCATTTTCTCCCACTTTTGAGTCTCAAACATCTGGTCTCCACTTCTTTAATTCTTCATATTCTACCAACTAATGTACTTTATTCTCCTTTTCTCCACATATGACACATGTTTCTGGTTCTCTCCCTCTTAACCTCCAAGGAACATTGCCCCTGTTCTCACCCATGTTAAACCTTCCCTTTCCTGTCTGCTACATATGTGAAAATAACCTTCTCTCCTCCAATCTCTTTTAATTATTGTATATAAACTTAAGTACTTTTTTTTTCAAGTCTTCCCCAGATTTCTTGTGAGAAAAATATGCATAACAGGTGACCGAAAGGTTTGACATGCCCAGTTCCAAGAACAGGTTACTTCTGTTGCTGTCCAAGGCAAATATAGATAACTCGCAGAAAGCCTGGAAATACTCATATAATGAAGCAATAGGGAGTCTATTGCATTTGACCTGCAAAACAAGGCCAGATGTGGCTTACACTGTGAATTATGAAAGCTGAGCCAGCGCCTCCTAGGAACAAGGCCATAACACTATGCATATGACTACATGGTAAGAGGCCATCATCACCAAACTCGGCCCAGGTACATTAATCCCAATGCACTATTTTCCATTCCTCTGGGCTCAAAAGTTAATTTTAGGGTTGGGGGAAGTTTAGGTTCAATCAAAAAGAGAAATTGCCATGTCATATAATTTGAACTACATTATAATTCACAGTGAAATGCATACGATGCTATTAAAAGCTAGTATTTGTTTCTGGGACTTCAATAAACATTAACCCTTTGCGACGCATAGCGTAGTAAAGCGTAGTGAAATGATAAACGCCCTGCTGCGCATAGCGTAGTAGAGCGTAGTAAATGTGTTTATCGTTTCATATAGGTTCTGCTTATGCAGACCTCAGCTTTTAGGAGCTATGTTGATGTAAACGTACTCCTGCTGCATTATTCCAGCGATTTCGCAAGCCAGAATGTAATAGCAAGCCATAAATAGCACTGTTTACAGCCGGGTGCAGTTGTGTAAGTAAGCAGTTTCCTGTTGCATTTATAGCCATATCAGTGCCATGGAGGCTGTTCCAAGTACATCACGGTCTAGAAAACATTGTAGTGAAAAGGTATTGGTAACAGACGAGGAAAGACTTACAGCAGTTTACGAGGAATTAAGATCGCGAAAGTAGCGCCAACGAATCTTGGTTTGGTGAGTTAGTGGAAGACAGTGATAAGGCACAAAGTGACAGAGTGCTGAGATACAGGTAACAGAACAGGGGGCTAAAGGTAGTGAAAGACAAATTAAAACTAAAGGAGTACCAGCACAGTGGACCTCCAACTTAACTTTCAATAAGTTAGAAACGTTTTCGTCCCCTACAGGTGCAAATCATTCTATTCCTACAGGAAGTTCAGAAATAGATTATCTTGGACTTTTTATAGATTCCAATTTTTGCGGAAAAATCGCGGAGGAAACCAACAGATATGCAGCTCAGATTCAAGCTGAAAAGGCGGATCCAAAATGGGAAGTTACAAATTCAAGGGAGATACAGGCCTAGATATATATATATATATATATATATATATATATATATATATATCAAAATACCTAACTAGGCCTGTATCTCCCATTTTGGATCTGCCTTTTCAGCTTGAATCTGAGCTGCATATCTGTTGGTTTCCTCCGCGATTTTTCCGCAAAAATTGGAATCTATATATATATATATATATATATATATATATATATGGGGATGGTGGATTTACCTGAAACTAGAGATTACGTTTTGGGGGATTTTTCATTTGTCCAATTGTAAGACAAGCAATGACCTTGCTCTGCTTTCAAGAGATATCGCAATACCTTCACCTGAATGACGAATCTGCAAGTCCACGATTAGGGGTAGATTCTTACAATGATCTGTATAAAGTACGACCTGCTTTAGATATAATCAAAAAGTTTGTGAGTGTCTACAAACCAAATCGTGAACTTTCTGTTGACGAAGCAATGATAGGCTCAAAGGACGCTTCTTTTTAAAACAATATATGCCTGCTAAACCAACAAAATGAGGGATAAAGGCATGGGGTATTGCAGATAGTAAAAGTGGGTATTTATTGGAATGTAAAATCTATCTGGGAAAAAAAAGAGGTGAGAAACAGCGATCTTCTACTTGGAGAACAGGTTGTTTTAGACATGTGTGAAAAATATACGGGGTTTTGGCATCACGTATATTTTGATAACTTTTTTACTTCCACGTGGCTAATGAAATTACTTTTGGACAGGAAAATGTATGCGTGTGGTACAACTCGTGCTGGAAGGAAAGACTGGCCAAAACAATTAAAATTGAAAAGGGGCGAATCTCGCAAACTGCAACATGAAGGTGTAACTGCAATTGTTTGGCATGATAACAGGGACGTTCTTTTATTATCTACAAACTCGTAATATGGCAGGGATTGATCTGGCAGACGAAAGGATGGGGTATTACGGTGTCGGGCGACCCTCACAAAAATGGTGGAAATACCTATTCCACTTCGTAATGAATGTTGCTATCATTAATAGTTTTATTATATACGACATTTCAAACACACCTACTTCTACAGTTCATGGCAATAGGCTTCTTTACTACAGGCAAAATGTAGTGCAACAGTTAATCGCAGACATCACGTCACGTAAGCGAGTGGGATTTCAGCGTAGCCTACCTTCTGCTACTCCTGCACCAAGTTCTCTTCACACCCTCGTAAAAATTCAAGGCTGGGTGAAATCGTGTGCTCAGTGCATAGTGAAAAAAAAGGAAAACACCATCAGGTCGTGGCATACAGTCACAATACAAGTGCAAACAGTGTGACATTGCGTTGTGTAGAATTGGGTGCTTCCTCAATTATCATGAGGTAAAGGGGGTGGAAATTCAAAACTAATACAAGGTTGTACATACAAAACCATTAATAATCTTAAGTGTATATATAACATTTGTATGGTGCAAGAGAATAGTCTAGCTAACATGTTATGGATATGCTGCAATATGTTCGCTGCAATAATGGCAGGGATGTAAACATTTTAAGGGTGAGTACCATAATAATAATGCAGAAATTATTGTATTTATTTTACTTAAGTATAGCAGATTTTATTCCAGTTTTTAATATCCTAAAGTAACGAATTCCATTGCCATTAATATTGCGGAGTTATAAAGATGCATTGCAAAGGGGTGCATGTATATAAGTGTTGTTTGTCTACAAAGGGGTTGATGTTTGCAGTTACAAATTATTGAAATAATGTTTAATCTTATTTACTTCAAACCAATTTTAAGTGAGTTATTAATCAATTTAATTTAGCTACTAAAAGATATAATTATGCGTGTATATAGGTCACTTTTAGTTTAACTCTGTAGTAGCAGCTCAGAATTTAAATGGACACAATTCTGCTTGGAGAACAACTAGCTAATACTCGATGCGCAGCAAAAGGTTAAAACATGTGTAAACAGTTAACTGTATAACATTTGCCTGTTCTTGTGCTTATTTTGCAATTGGAATTGTTAAAAAGTTTCCCTTGATGGCCAGAAAAAGACAAAGAAATAGGTTGACGTACACAATATACATAGTAGTAAGGAAAACTTCATGTAATTTCTTAAACGTTATCTGATTGAAAGTTTTAAATAGCAATATATGACAAAGAGCTCCAATTTTACTATCTTATTTTATAGCAAGTGGTATTTAGGTTTTTTGACTGTGTCCCTTTGCAGCCTCACTTTGGGGAATTGCTAAAATGCTACATGGCTTATTCTTTAAGTGGGGTGGGGTATGTTTAGGTACATATATAGTTTCATAGCAATCGATACAGGCAAACTTTTAAAAATGCAATGTTTGGCTTCATGTAAAATCAGTTCTTTATGCAAAATGAATTGGATATGTTTTTGTTATAGTTTTATTGCAAATTGTAGTAATATGCCTTTAGGGTTAGAAAAAGCAGAACTTGGGCAACTATTGCAGCCAGAGATGAATTCCCCACTATCAAGTAATAAAAAGGATGAGAAAAGGAAGGGAATTGTTATTAAAGGTGTAATTATAAAATTATGCATATTTCATTTAGTAATAATATTTCATTTACTTGAAAAACTTCAATGGCTACCTACATCTCATATTCTTGTGAGACACTCATACAGGAAGTAAATGTGGACACTTCACTCATCTAGTACAATGATAGATGTAACAATGATTCATGTTAACATGATGTGCTATTCGACATTAGTAATATATACCAATGGTTCAGAATGCTTGGAAGATAATTCAGTAGGTGCCTGCCTTCTATATTGAAAATCTCATTTCAGAAACCTTTGAACTACAGTCTTCGACACCTGTATGTAATACTGAAATATTTGCTATTAAACAGGCTATTCTTTATGCAACTCGGAATTTTTCTAAAGAATTTAGTAATTTTAACAGATTGTCACTAAATTCAGTTTATTACTATTCTAATTGTAACTGACACTTACTGAATTTAAAGTACTTAATATTTAATAACAAATATAACATATCTGTAAAATGCTTTTGGATTCCTGAACATAAGAACATTAGAGGCAATGAAAAGGTAGCTAAATTAGCAAAATTAGATGGAGAAAAAGGGATTCTTTGACTACAGTTTACCATATATTTACATTTTAAGACATTAAAATTAAACTAATATTTGATAAGGCAAGAAAAATGGGATCAAGTAAATGCTGCAAAAACCTCTTAAGTACTACAATATTCAGAAAATTATACCAAATATTCCCTGGTTCTATCATGTTAATCTTCCAAGAAAGGTAACGGTTACTTATTCTTAGAATCAGATCAGGGTACATATCCACACTTGAACATACACATACTCACCTGAACATATATATACACAGAATTAAAATTAAAAATGATTCCTACTGTGATTGTTGAGAGCAGGGCTCAGTAAATAATTTGTTTTTGACTGTCCTAATGTGTAAAATGAGTTGTATTTCAAGTCAATTACAAACAATTTTGAAACCCTAATAAGTAATAGTAATATTTATTGAAGCCCTAAGTTGTTATTACACATGTAAGACTGTCCTATAAAATTTGGCCCAGGCCTCTATTTAGAAGGTCAGCCTATTAAGGTATGAAGTACATAAATTTACAAGGTTCTCACTTCTTAAATACAATGCCATTCCTTCTCTCTTTTAACAGTCCAATCCCATTTATTTTCATTTGCTCTAGATATTGACCTATACACTTACAATTCTTAACTAAGATTGGTTTCATATTCATGTTCCTATTCATTCTAACCCAAATCCTTCCTTTCCTCCACATATCTGTTTCCTTACATTCAAAGAAGTTATGTTTAGCATCTTCTATACCCCCACATACAGGGCATTCCCCCTGCAGAAAACCATTCTGTTGACCTGATTTCCACATTCCTAGCCTAAACCGTGCTAACCCCTCCCTTTCCTTCTTGCTACATTCATCAGTATACCCCTCCCTCAATCATCCCTTAATTCTCAAAATAGCAAAGGATCTTTTCTCTCTGGTAGCAGCATACAGATTTTGTTTATCTATGTCTTCAAATCTGGTTTTAATTCTCTTCCAGAAACCAGCCGTCAGATTTTTTCCCTCAACCACTCCTCCTCCATTCCATTTCGGCTTAGCTCAGCTCCAATTTTTTGCACCCAGCTCGATTCACCCAAAGAGGAATCTTGGAATTTTAAGCATTCCTTCAATATATGGCCCTGCGGCAACCCTTGCACTCTAAACCAGTATTTAAGTATTTTTTTCCATCTCTCATAACTTTCCCATTTGTAAGAGGGTCCCAGCATTAGCTGCATTTTGTGGAATACCTAACCTAGTTTTACAAAACATATTCAGAATCTTGTCCATCTCTTTCCAAGTATCCTACAACTCCATATCTCTATACAGTAGGCCCACCTCGATTGCACACTGTAAACCCTCTCACACCAAGCAGTATTCATATTAGGTGCAAAATGTAAGCATTTCCTTACAAGAGACATAGCTAACCTATCCTTAGCCAAGGCCAAATGTTTCTGTGTCTCCTGTGACTGAAACTGTCAAACCTTATTTCCAAATAAGTAAACTCTTTGACAACCGCAATGTTGATTCCTCCTATATTCCATTTACTTACTTTTTCAGTTTATTTTCTTTCTTAAAAGCCATAATTTTTTCTTACCCTGATTCACTTTCAGATCCCGTATCGGACTATTTCTTCTATTGCTTTTTTCAAACCAATCTATGAAAAGGATGCAACCATTAGGTCATTAGCATATAACACACCTGGAATCTCTTGGTTATTAATTACTGGTATGTGCTTAAACTTGCTCTAACCCCACTAAAATGTCATAAATAAACAAGTTAAATAGAATAGAATTCATTTTACATCCTTATCTCAGCCCTCAATCCTGTACAACTTCTCTTGTCACTTTTTGTTCCTCACATCTAAACAAAAGGTGTTATTCCTATGGATTGCCTGCAGTGTCATAGATTACCTGCAGTGTTCTAATTATCTTTACTCATTCCTTTGCACCACAGTTTGTACCACAATGCATCTCTGTTTATCCTGTCATAAGCTTTCTGCAGGTCAATAAATACTGCATACAGTCTCATTTCTTTGACAAATATTTATGAATTAATTTTTCAATTATTAATATATTATCCATTCTTCTTCTATCTATCCTGAATCTACTGTGAAAGGGAGATATTAGTTCATTTCTCTGGGCTCATTCATCAATTCTGTCTGTTAATATCCCTGTAAAAATCTTTCCAAGATTTGACAAAAGTGCAATTCCTCTGTAGTTAGCCGGGCTCTCCCTCATACCCTTTCCCTTGTAAACTGGATGAATGATTGCTGCCCGCCAAGATTTAGGCATCTTGTTCTCACTTTTAATGAATTTAGTAATTTGACTAGGCACAGAAACCTTTCCCTATCCTCACACCATGCTTTAAAAAAATTTGGCTGGTAACTCATCAATGCCCACTGCTTTGTTCTTTTTGAGAAGTTCAACTTGCTTTAAAACCCTTCTACTGAGAACAATCTATCCATATTTTCATCCTGTCAGGCTTCCATTATCAAACCCCAGTTACCTAAGCCTCCTACATTAAATTCAAACAGTTTCTCAAAATGACTTAACCATTCTTCTGGTTTAATTGTACATTTGGTGCCTCTGATCTAGACCATCTCCTAATGATATTCCATACTTCATTTGTCTTTCCTGACCAAATTTTCAAGTCCACATCCAAGGCCTTTCTCCTACCCCATCTTCCTTTCTAACAACATCCTATAGATCATTTTCGCCCTTATCATTTTTGACTTATCCTCCTCTCTCTACCCCTTTCTCTCCATTGGATAACAGGCTGTTGTACTAATCTTTTCAAATTCTTGCACTCTTTATCAAACCAATTATCAATTTTTGCTTTCTTATTCACTTTCTTATCATCTCATTGCCAGCCCATTCTAACAAAAATTTCATCAAACATAAACCACTCTCACTTTGATTAAACTTGGATAGCCAAGTAATACCATACATACACAGGTTTGCCATTGGCAAGTTCAACAGCTCATAAAAATTTCTTGAAAAATCTTGACATTTGTAATTGGTAACACTCTCACTCATCTCTGATTTTATGCCATTATCACTTTTACTATCCCCAGCCCTACAACCACATTCAAGAATAATTAGAAAATGCGCACAATTCTTTACCATGTTCATGACTAAAATTTTGCACTTCAAACAGGGCATCCCATCTGCACAATGTGAAATCAATAACACTTTGCCCACCTCCATTTACAAACGTAATTTCCTGTTCTGGCCTGTCTACAAATCTGCTTCGATCCTTTTCCCCCTCAAATATCACTTTCCTGTCGTCAATTCATAATGGTAGATTACGAATCTGTGCTGTTCTTCCAGCCAGTTTCGCTTTCATATGCATAATGAGCTTTTTCTTCAGCTCCCGTTCTTCAAGTGATAGATCTTTATTTATGAAAATATTTGATCCCATCAGTTTCTTCGAGCTGTTTAAAATTTCGTACACAGTGCTCATGTTAATGAACTTTGTGATGATCTTTCTCCTTCCTGTTTTTCTCCCTATGCAGAACACATTGGTGATTTCCCATCCTCCTAACTTCAACTCCAATTTTCATTCCAAAATTTCATACACTTCTTGCATGGCCGAGACACCTCAACGTTCTTCCACTCTGATGAATAGTAAATTGTACCTGCAATCCCTTTCCTCTGGTCTATCCAATCTCATTTTCATACAGTCCATGTTTTTCCTGATGTCCTTAACTTCAGAGTTGATTTCCTGTTTAATCTTCGAACGGCAGCATCCACTTGGTCACCAAGCCCCTTCTCCAGGTCATCCATTCTACTTAGTATTCTTTAGACTATCACCCCTGTCCACTGGCCCAAGTTCACATCTACCCTGCCGATCACCAATAGCACAATCATAACAACAACAGCCATAATCTTGGAGTTCTTCTTCTCCTCTTCTTTCCTATTTCTACACTCATTACCTCTTATTACTTTAAATGTTCCAATCCTGATTCTATATGTCAAAATATCCACTCCCATTGTCCCTTAGGCCCTTCTTTCTTTAAGCAATCAGGAGCTCACATGCATCTATTCTCTTCCACTGCTAACCTAGCACTCCTTCAACCCCATAAGTATGCAACCTCTGTTAAGCATACCATCTCCAAAAGTTTATAATATATTTAGATTTCTTTCAAACTGTAAAATGAAAACTTAATGTGTGTGTGTGTGTGTGTGTGTGTGTGTGTGTGTGTGTGTGTGTGTGTGTGTGTGTGTGTGTGTGGGTGGGGGTGTGGGTGTGTGTGTGGGTGGGTGTGTGTGTGCGTGCGTGCGTGCGCGCGCATTTTTAAAATCTTGTATTTGTTAGTTGACTAACTGTTCATTGCACAATTGAATATGATTGTAACAATGTAACTTATATTTTAAATGCATATGTATGTTAATTTGAACATATATTTGTACAACAGTTTTGTTGTATTTATTGTAAGTGGATGTAATATCCCTGAAGAATAGGATGCAGTCGAATTTATGTTAACTAAAATTCAGTTTTTTTTTTTTTAATTCTATGAGGAAACATTTTACTATCAATATAGAGTAAGCACATTTGAATTGCTATACACAGTATTTCATAGAGGGCTTGGAAATATTATTCTCTTAATAAAGTAGTATCTGGAAGTGCTTTGCTTTTAACATAAAATGTGAAACTGATTTCTTATTAATTCAGATATTCTCTGATGTACACCAATTACTTCATATCTTAAGCTTTACAATTTCAGTATAATGTGTTTCAGAAATTCGGAGGATTTCAACTTTTATTGTTTTCATAGGCAATACATATCAATGTAATGTGTGTGTAAACTGCATACCAAAACACATATGCAGCAGATGAACACTCAACTCTAATGTATGCCTGGTCAAAAGTGTTTCCACCTTTATAATCCACAAAGGGTTTCAGGTGAATCTCATCCATTAAGAGGACAACAATTCTATTCTCTTTGCTAAGAGAGCTCAAGAGGCTAAAAATTCAGCCGTTTTAGCCAAACACCACAGAAAATTGGCAGAATCCTACTCAGTTATGAGTGTTGTGGAAAGGCTATTACATACTTGAGACAAAGTAACTGGACATGGCATTGTTAACAAAACACTACTCCTTAAAAGCTTGTAACAATGAGGTGAGATGGAATATATCAGAGACCAGAAAACTATGGCTTCCCATGAATACCTTGTCTCTGACTCATGGTAAGTTAAGCAAAGAAACCTGGTCTTTCATAAATTAAATTGCATGTTATTCCTCTCCTAACTTAACAAATTTGTCAAAGAATCCTCTATTAGTCCATGCTTTTGTCAGTGGGTTGATTTTGTCCCCGATTGCTGAAATTCTGACAAAGATCATGGAAGTGATCCTACTTGATTAGTGTTACTCACTGTTGCTAGCAGCTTTATGTTTCCTACCCATTGCAATTGAACTGCATGTACAAAAGCTGATAAACCAAGTATTTGCCAAGTGTAGCCTAATATGTAACTTTGGCACTGGACTATCTCTCATTAAAATAAAATATATGCCACTGTCTTTCTTTCTAATCATTTATCAAGTGGTTCCTGTGTAGTGCAAAATGTGGTTTTCTTGATATGCTCTTCTTCAGCACTCAAGCTCTCTGTAATTTCAGCATTTATGGAGTCATTTTCCAAAAGCTCCTCAGGATCCTCTCTAGAAGTAGAGGATTTTGAAAAATAGGAAGGACATCCAGGCAAAAGAGAAGGAATTGCACCTGTAACAAGTTAAAGAATATACTTTTTTATATGAAAATGTTTGATGGCATATTAGTAATAACCTAATTAATAATATTTTGAAAATCCACAGCACACCAAAACAACATACTACATATCACCATCTTATTCTACATGATGATGATGATGATGATGATGATGATGATGATGATGATAGAATCTATGATATTTTAACAACAAGAATAATGTTTGCAGCTCATAGTAGTGTATATGAGTGCAAATAATTAAGGAAATTTAAGAAAATTTAACAATGCACATGATAAAATCTCAAAATGGTTTGATTGTTTATGCAATTTAATGACATTCTTTAACATCATTTGTTCATTAGCATCCCATTCTACTTTGGATGTGAAAGGTCAGTAAACTTTTGCTCGGAGGCCTTGTTTTACAGGTTTGATGGCTTTTTTTAGTGGCTTAAATGTACAATATAAGACCCATGGCTTTATTTCCCTTCCAGAAGCAAACCAACTTGCTCAGGGCAGCAGAATTATTTCAGGGATAAGCAAGGATATGTTTCAAATTTTTATATCCATATCACATTTATCTTATTAACAATATAATGCTCAAATGTTGACCCTTCTTGCTACTTTTGGGTCATTTTTATTCCATTGATACTCTTAATGCCATAATGGGTTCATATTAAGCATTTTCATTTGTCATATAATTTGTTAAACACAGAGACAGTGTGTCACAGCTTTAATTCCTCATTGTACAGTTTAATCTGGAAATATTCTATATGTTAACTACAAATTCAACATTACAATGTGTGGGTGGCAAGTGTAGGCTATAGCAAGCACACTGAAGCTAGTACTGTAGGTTAG
The DNA here is from genome assembly GCA_030765065.1 of Deroplatys truncata. Classification (NCBI taxonomy): domain Eukaryota; kingdom Metazoa; phylum Arthropoda; class Insecta; order Mantodea; family Mantidae; genus Deroplatys; species Deroplatys truncata. The sequence continues at coordinate 380,308,397 of CM060990.1, forward strand.
TGTGTATGATCAGTATTAATGTAATTATAACAGTACTGTATTTATAATTTTATGTTTATGCGTATAAAACTTTTACGTTTTGAATTTTTTCCACATACTTTAATTTATCATAGTGTGCTTTCATTTGAAAATATTTTGTATGTTAACCACAAATTATAATTTAACCTTACAACATGTGGGTGGCAAGCATAGGCCAACATACTATAGGTTACAGCAAGCACAATGAAGCTAGTACTGTAGGTTAGGTTAGGGTGTGATTAGTATTAATGTAATTATAGGAGTAGTCAGTACTGTATTTATAATGCTACAGTTATGCATATAAAACTTAACCTTTTTAATTTTCTTCCATCTTAGACAACTACTTTATTTTGAAATGAAAGTGCACTAAGGTAAATTTTCTATATGCTTAACCACAGTTATTACTTAAACCTTTATTATGTATGGGAGACAAGCACAGTGAAGCAGTAGTGGACCTTGTGGTTTCTAGGTTACGTTTGGGTTATGTGTATATGAATTGATATTAGTGTAATTTGTTGTTTTATTTACTGCACCGGATGTTCCAGTGTACTGTATGCTATGGTTATGCATACCAAACTTTTACCTTTTCATCTTTCTCCATTGACAATAACAGTTAAACCAAATTGTGTGGTGTTCTTTAACCTAGGGTGTTGGGTATAAAGCTCAGTAGTCCATTGCAGATTTTGTCAACGAATTAGATGTTTCTATTATTGCAGCCATTCATATTTCAACATGCCTCATAGTGTTTTGACCTGAAGGATGCTTATTAAGGGACCTGGAAAATGATAACAAAGAAACTAGCCTTTTTTTAGCCGTGGACGATCTAGTGGACCTTTAAGTTGTTTACCATTCATGCTGTCGTACAATGAAACACTTCTTTCTATGTCATGGGACTGAAAGTGTCTTTCACAAACCTATAAAAGCAAAATTCATTTCAATATAAAGTCAGAAGCAATTTTAACATTCTTCTATATGCATAGGTTATGTTAAATATTCTACAAAAGATTACCAAATGCAATTTCACATGATATCAATAAAAGCAAAAGGAGTTGTTAATAATGTATCTAGGTATACAGTTGTTTTATAATAACTTACCACAGTGTATTCTGTAGGAATGAAACTATTCTGATGAACAGCATTTGGTTAACCATTTCCTTCTTAAGTTTTTATCTAATGGAAACTTAAACATGCTTACTTTCAACTCCAAAGAATAATTTCCTTTACACTAGGGCATACAGTATTTGCATGGCATTTTACACTTAGCCACCTATTATTTTCTACATTAATAAAACACAACTAAAACATCATAAAAATATGTAACTTTAACTAATAGCACACAAACTGAAGGTCTCCTGATTGTGGCATTAGTAGCCAAACATATTTCAGTGTTGCAGCCTTATTCCTAGGAGGTATGGCTGAGCACTAAACAATCCTATCAGCCAAGATGTTGACAACTTGAAGAGAACACTGAGATACCTAAATGGGTGCACAGAGAATGCAATTCATTCTTCAAAAGAGAAAAAGCTATATCTGAAGCTTTTTCATACCCTGATTTTGCTGGAGATGTCAAAGGAAGGAAGAGTACCACGTTATCCTGTATGGTGGTACACCAATATTATAGTGTCCAAGAAAGCAGAAAATTGTAGACAAGCTGTCACCAAGGTCGAATGCATAGCTGCGGCCCTGTGTGAAGGGGCTAAAATATCTGAAAATAATGCTGGAGGAGTTTACTAAATCAAACAGAAAGACACACTGAATATTGACAATCAGTCAGCAATAAAACTTACAAAGTCAGGACAGATGACCAGAAACAGTAAACACATCAAAGCCAGATATTACTTCATGGTACATCAGTTCAAGAAAGGATGGCTGCATCTGTGGTACTGCCCAGCAGACAACCAGCTGCCAAAGATGTTCACAAAATCCCTGGTAGCCAGCAAATTCAGGTTTTTCAAAGAAAGACTTATGCAATGAGCATTCCTATATCCTTTTTGGGGCTAAATAATTCTTATAAAAGATTGTGTTAGTCACATTGTTAAGTGTGTATATTATATTCAGAACCTTTTTAACAATATTACTCATGTTGGTGATACTGTGAACATCATGTGTGTTCTGTGTGTAATACATGTTAGCTGTTGGTATCATTGCATATGAAAATAAAATATCTTAAACATGTGGCTGAATAACAAAATGTTGTTTTGGTTAATGAACCTTGCTCAATCCATCCTGTAATTATCCAATAACATCAAGACAAATAGCTGTGAATAATGACAAATAGTTCCTGGGAAGTACTTCTGGTTGTTTTACTTCCGGGGCTCCCAAAATTACTTCCTCTACTGTAACTTCACTCATACTCTATATACATGAAAGAATTATAATGCTGTAAAGCAAACAATAACCAATGGGATACCACACTTAATACTGAAGCTTATAGATACTTTGTAAAATATTGTTTTATTGTATGGTAAATGTGTAGTATAGAGGCAAATTGCATTGCTGTGATCATTACATTAACTGTGGTTTCAACGAATAAAAAACAAGCATTCTTGTGGAAAGGAGCACAAATAAGCTCATAACCGTCTCAGAATTGCTTTTATTTTGCTGTAAAATGTAAAATTTTGGTGATTTAAAAAGAATGGTATATCGTGATTCTGCTTTATTTCTGTATACTGTTCTGAACCACAAACCTGCAGAATAAAATTTACAACCTTTTAGGCAGTTTAGCTGTCTTAATTGCAAAGATAGTTCATGAACTGTGTGAAAAACCCAGGGCAGGGGAGGCAGAAAAATTGAGATTGTAATAATAGTTGGCGATTTAACAATACGTAGTCTTCCAACTATATGTGCGCATATACTATGTGTCTGACAAAAGAGTGCAGTTTTCAAGTGAGGTCACTAGTATTCCGTGCCTAGGTTTAGACAGACATAATGCCCGAACAAGAGTACAGTACAGTTTGACCATCAAAACATCAACACAACATATGTAAATAAGAATAAACTAAATGGCCCACAACAGATTTAACATACTTTTTCTCACTGCCTCAGCAATCAGCACATAACACTCATTGCTAAACATAAACAACTTCAAAAATATGTAATGTGAAACATGTTGAGTCATATGTGTAGTTGGAATTCCCATTAAATTCTGTCCCCATTGCATTAACGAGTGAGGCAAAGAGTAAACACATTGCATTTGTTAATATCAAACATGGATTCTGATTATGAAGATTTAGCCTTTGTGATCACAATGTTTGCTTGATGAAAGAGACACAAGAGTAAAAGAATAAAGTTATAGATGCACCCTTTTCTAAGCAACAGAAATAGTGTAAATAGCATGTTGTCTGAACTGAGGGTAGATTTGGCTTCAAGAATTTTCTAAGAATGTTGGAAGATGAGTTTTTTTCCTTCTTCCTTAAAAATATGGACAAACTCACATGAACACTCCATTTTCTTGATTTTATTTGCATAGTATTTTAGGGGCATAACCCAGATGATGCTTCTTGCATGAATCTCATTAATTGTGTTGTCTTTTCTTTTGTCCACTCCATTTTTCTTGCTAGTAAGCAATGAATAATATGCATGGACCATTTGTCTGTTATCATGTCTGGCTGAAGTTATTTGGGTGTACAAGAAGTGAGCCAAATACATATCGCACTTAACATGTTTTTCACTGCCAATGGAAAAAACTTTGTTTAGCCAAGACATGTTGAATCAATGTGTTATGCAAGACTTGTTGGTCAGTGGAGACACTTGTTTACTGTCAACATGTTGAACTCAGTGTGTTGAATCAACATGTTTTGTTGATTGTTAAGGCAGTTGAGACTTGGCTTTACACCTAATAAAACACATCCTTAATCCATAAATGACTGGATCCCTGACAGAGGGCAAGCATTCATCAGCTATATTGGCTGAACTGCATTCATCTGCTATATTGGTGCTGTTGCCCCCCCCTTCTTGTTTATAATCCAGGTCTTAAGCACATTCTTCATCACTGCTCACAATACCTATGGTTATTACAGTTCAATTCCCTCTTCGACTAACGCACCATGACATCAGTATTCATTCTCTATGCATTTAACAGAATGGCACCACTTCACCCAGTCTTCTGTGGTAATTTTGTTTATTGCCAGTGCACTCATTTGTTTCAATGCTGACAATGAAATGGAACTCTCATTTTTAGAAGCTAATGAGACTCAACTGTTGCATTTCTTCACTGCAGAGCTGTACATGCTATGCATTGGGAATGGTGAGAATTACAGTTCTGTCTGTTATGTTTCTGCATGAGCCTTTTCTACCTCCCATCTGCACTTATTCCTCATTCAGGTAGTAGAAATAATGGTAATGTTGTTTATGTCTGCATCATGACAAACAGCCAATAATGAAACAGAGAAGGAAAATGTGCAATGTAAAGTACCAACATATTAGCAGAAGAGATGGTGTAATTGGAAACTGTGAAATTGGAAGTAACATTTATGAGCTGGTTTTTAATTATATTATGTGGTATATGATAATTTATGATTAAATGTGGTTATAGGTTTGTGTAGTTCATTATGTAGCTTTAGCACGTTTCCTGATGCCATTAAAGGTTACAATTCCTTGGAATTTCATATGAACAAAGGAAAAATATATTTCTATTGGGTAATTATGCCTGATTTGTACTTTGCGGAAAGGACTCTTCTACTGATTTTAAAACAAAATATATGGTCAAATTTGAATATTGCTTTAGGGAGTTAAGGTGCAATATTTGCTGTATAGACATGCTCAATACTCTCTTATTAATATTATTGCTGCCTGCAGGAAGTAAGATGACTTATGGTTGCTAACAGACTACTATGGTTTTTCTGCCAGAAACATTATCACATTAAATAATTACTCTGGAAAAGACTGCAGTTTCTGTTTGTTTTTGGAGTGCCCAGTATAACTATATACATAATGAAGTGTGGTGGATAAAAAGATAATGAAGCATTCATTGCATTTGTAATATTATTCAGTATGATAACAGACATTCAACTTAAAATTTTCATAAAGAACACACACTCTCATTCATCAGTATTTGAGTAAGAATTACTCATTTAAATTATTTAAACAATTTTTCTCAAATTATAACATAACTTAATGGAAGTAACATAGCATAACTTAATAAAAATAATTAAGTTAACACCAATAATATAGGTAGTTGTTATGTATAAGGAGAGGGTGGTTGATGAGAAATGTAGGATGGCGAAACAGAGAGTATTAAGGGAATTATGGGGATACAAATTTCTTATGGGAGTTAAGAAGAAGGAGTGGGGGGGGATGAGCCAGGAAATTTATGAGGCAACAAGAGTAAATAATACATAAACAATATGGACATTAATAAAAAGAACTTATAAGGCCAGAGTTAAAGAAAATAATATTAGTTCTGAAACCTGGTGCAGATATTTTGGAAATCCTTTGGGAGCAGAACAAGGGGAGTGCCCAAAAATTAGAGAAATTGAAAGTATAGGATATATTAAGCAATTAGATCGATAGATAAAAATGAAGGAAGTAAGAGAACAAATAAATAGATTAAAAAGAAATAAAGCAAGTGGCATAGATGGAATTCCTGGGGAATTTTGGAAGGCTTGGAGTGTGAACGAAACTAGATTAGGTTTGTTAGTTAGACTTTTAAACAATGTATTTAAAGGAGGAAAGGTACCGAATAGTTGGAGATTATCAATAGTAGTACCGATATTTAAAAAATAAGGGGGAGATAAATAACCCAGCAAATTATAGGAGAATTAGTCTACTATCTGTTTTAGGCAAGATATTTGGGGGGTTTTGGCAGAAAGGGTTCAAAAGTGGGCGGAAGTTGAGAAAAAATTATCAGTCCTTCAAGCAGGTTTTAGAAGTAATAAGAGTACATTAGATAACATTTTTGTTATAAATAAAATGGTAAAGAAATATTTAACCAACAAGAGAGGGAGATAATACATGTTATTTGTAGATTTTGAAAAGGCCTTTGACACGATAAATAGAGAAGCACTGTGGTTTAAATTGAGCAAAAAAGGGATGAGTACTATCTTTATAAGAGTACTTCAAAGAATATATATGGACAATCAGTTTTGTATTAAAATTGCTAATAATAAATTAATGAGAAGCATTCCGAATAATATTGGTCTAAGACAAGGTTGTAAATTGAGTCCTGTATTATTTAATCTGTTCATAGACGATATTTTGGAATCAATTAGAGTAGAGAACAGACATGTGCCAATAATTAATAATAAGGAAATACCTGGTTTGTTATTTGCAGATGATTTAGTCGCGGGATCTATAAGTAATATGGGATTGGTGAGAACAATTGAAGTGATAGATAAATTTTGCAAAAAATGGAGTGTAAGAATTAATGTAAATAAAACAAAAATTATGGTATTTAAAAAGGGCAATAAATTACGGAAAGATGAGATGGTATTGGCATGGAAGAGAAATTGAGGTAGTTCAAAAATTTAATTTTTAGGGATACGATTAAGCAGCAATGGTGGATGGAGCAAACGAAAGATAATAGTATTAGCTAAAGGAAAAATGGCAATTAAAGCCATCAAAACTTGTATAGATAAATTACCAGAAATGAAATTATAATGGTTAGAGAGAATTTATACTTCTGTAGTAGGAGCAAAAATGTTATATGGAGCAGAGATTTGGGGCCTGGAAGAAGGGTGGGTAAATATAGACATGATCCATAGGAGCTATTGTAAACAAATTTTGGGCTTACCAAGATCATCACCCAATGGAGTAGCTCAAGCCGAATTAGGGAGAATGGGAATTAAAGGAAAAATTGTGGAAATAGTCCTAAAATATTGGATTAGAATTAGAAATTTTGATGATCAGAACATTTTACATCAATGTTTGATAGTGCAGGAAGGACTTAATCATAAAGAGTTCTTGGCTAGGTAAGATAAAGGAAACCTTGATGAAGATAGGTTTTGGGAAGATTTGGAGAGCTAAAGAATTACTATAAATAGGTTTCTGGAATGAAATTAGGACAAGAATAGAGGCTATGGAAAAACAAGATTTATTAGCGAGTTTTACTTTTAAGAGCTCACTGAGATTATATAGAGAAATGAAAGTAGTATGGAGCAGGGAACAGTGTGTTGATATATGTGATAATACAGCAAGAGCAGGATTTGCATGGGCTAGGACAGGGGTGGTGAATTTGAAGGGTTTGAGAAAAGAGATTGATTTGGAGAAATGCCTACTATGCCACCGGAAAGTTAAAGAGTAGCATATAGTTTTAGAGTGTGATGAAACGAAGTTGCTTAGAAAGAGGATAGAGAAGAGAGAATGGTTAAATTTACCAATAGAAATTCAAGTTAAAAAGTTAGTAAATGTAAAATCTAGGAAAAATATAACAGAAGTAGGGAACTTTTTGGGCAGAGTAAGAGCAAAATGGATGAGGAAAATTAGCAAGGAAGAGGCAAATGAGTATTAAATTACAGTAGTTTTTATTTGATATGTTCTAAGTAGGACCCGACAACCTCAAGGTTTGAGTTTGTTGGGGTCCAAGGAAAGCAACTCAAGGTAGGTAGGTAGGTGTTAACTTTATTACTACCATTATTAATAGCCTTACTAACAATTTTGTATTAAATGCAATCACAACATCAGCTAATTAATAACTAGAATGGAAACCTAACTCCAAAATATTTCTGTGGTTTGGAATAACTTTTGCATCTTAAGTACAAGCAAGTTGGGAACCTCTAACCAATATACATGGCATATTTTGTTTTGTCAAGCTTGGATGTGATGGAGTGATGTTATAGAAGCAAGGAAGTAAAACCAACTCTGAAGGAGTAGGAAGCAAATATTGTGGGAAGAACTCGGAAACTATTTCCCTTTCAAAAAGTGGAGTGATTACACTTCCAAGCAGTGAAAAATTCCTTTGAAATGACTCCAACTCCTATGACCCATCACTAGTTAAGATATAGTCGAGAGATTTTTGTTTAAAAAAAAAAATCCTGCTCAGATAAAATGCAACATATTGGTTGGAGGAGTTTTTTCCCTTATATTCCGAAGAGATTCACCTTGTATACTCCAACAATATTCCTGAAATGATGCTGTAGTTAGGCGTCCAACAGAATGCAGATTGTTTATTGATGCTTCAAAGCAAACCTTAAAGGTTGTTTTCTAACACAGTGGAAATTGTTTGGTTTAGTATCCACTATTCATTCAGTACAACAAAAGAATCGCATGATACTACCTGTTATTGGAGATCACATACAGTAAACATAAGTGGCAAATTTGTGGTGACTTGAAAATGTTATCTATGTTGTTGGAACTACAATGGTGCTACATTAAATTACTTGCATTTTATTTGTGCATGGGATAGGAAGGAAAGATGATACTGGATTTGGAAGGACTGGCTCCTTCAAGAAAGCTTGCAAGCAGATTTTAAGAATTTTGTAGGTCAAAATCTTATCGATACTTCACAATTGCTTCTCTTCCTTCTTCACATTAATCTTGAATTCATGCATTTTAAAAAGACATAACTGGTTTTCAATACAATTGAACCTTGGCCTATTGTTTTCCAAATGCAGGATAATGATGAATATGGGAGTTGCAGAATTCATGCACAGAACTAAGTAAAGCCAATATATAAAAGCAAACACTATATTTTTCATCAATTTTAATTGTTACACATTTTATATGTTTGTCGCTTTTTTCTAAACATATATTTAATTGACATTTGCTTCCTAGCTGTTTTTCTTTTCATGCGAAACAATGAATTTCACACATTTAACCCGTTCTGTTGCCCACTTTCACCAGTCTCATGAGTGTAGATAAACACCCATACAGTTGCATACACACTCAAAACTTTGGCAAAAATCTGCACTACTTCAGTGTTACGACATATTCCTCCTGTTCGTTGCCCCCCCCCCCCCCAATCTTGTCTCATACATGTGCTGCTTCCCTCACCCCATCACACTACACTTCATCTCTACACTTTGAACTTCACATGTGACAGCAACCTCATCCACTACCACGTAGATGTCAAAACTGACAGCATCTGCAGTTTATCACACCCTTCCTCCTGAGCAGCATCAGGCAGCGTGGCTGCTTGTGTGATGTAGCTGCTGTATTTAGTGGGCAGTTTTTGATGGTAGTAGCAGATAACTATTGGCAAGCAGAGGTGATAAAATGTATCACCTAGAGAAGACTAATATGTATTTCTATGCCTTTACCGGCATCGATCAAGCACACCGCCCCTGAATTAGCTGCTGGTGATAGTGCAGCTTAAAATTAACATATTATGGTTGCGTCTAGCGGTTGCAATTGGGATTGAAAACTACCTGAACATTCCACAGGAATTGCACGTCCTTTGAATGTGCAACACAGTTACAAATGAATAACAGGATTTTTCTGTTCTTCAAGCCCATTGATGCGTCAAGCTCCCGAAGAAATTTAGAGAAAACATCATGTCATCCATACCATTTTGTTTGTGTTATATTGAACTGGGAGCTTCTTTATGTTTTTGAAGCCTCTCAGTTTCTGTGGCCTGCCAATCTCAATTGGGACCCAATTATCTGTACCATTAAAATAACAGAATAACAGTAATCCTATCCTTGACTCTCTTTTCCTCCATAGCTACCTTCTCCTTTGAAAGCCAATATACGGTTCGGGAGGCAGTTAAAGAATAGACTAGTTTCATCAGCGCTGTAAATGTCCCTTGTTTCATAATTCCTAGTATTCTCTACATAAACAACTACGTCCCATCAGTGTCCACAGCTGCACCCTCACTGGCCAGCTTTTTCATTATCATTCTATGGCACTCCTTGACCTGGGGAAATAGGCCATTGAAATCAGAAAACTCTGCAAATCCTATTCTTGCTTTTCCCTCAAGATGTTCCTTACTGATACCAGGTAAACAGAACTTCTTCCAGTTTGCTGTAAATGGATTCCTTTCCAGGCTTCCTTTTCATCGCATACATGCCACATATATTCACTTGGTCCTGAACCTCATGTTTCTTGCGCACAATGGAGTACAGATTTGGAGAAGTCAAACCCAGCCATTTGGCTATATCAGCCCTCTTTTCAAATGGGCTCCTTTCAACTTCTTCAATAATTTGAAGCCTTTCTTGTAGCATTCTAATCTGCTTAACAGTTTTAGCCATGTTAACTTTGGTAATAACAAAGGGATGGAAGGACAGTAATAACAGTGTTAAGCAAATAAGGATTAAAAGCAACAAGGTTAGAAATGACTACACCAAAAGGAAACAAGGTGTGAAAAGAAGAGGAATTGAAAGGAAGGGGTATAACAGTTTTAGGAATAAAAGTAAATTGAATTAAAAGATAAACACAGCAATAACACAGATAACAATAACAAGGATAGGAACAGTAACGATTAGAAAACACAACAAGGGTTAAAACAAACAAAGGAACAAGTTTAAAAGTGCAACAAGAAGATAGCTCAAAACCACAGCAGATCTCACAACTCAAAAACACTTGACCATATCACAAACAAAATGAATGAGTGATGATGCTACTGGAAGAAAGAGGTCTGAGAGGAGTATGCATGTCTCTTTGCTTCTTACATCAGCTTCAATAGCTAGTGGTGTACATATGTTGAAGCCATCATGCATGTCTCTATGCTTCGCACATCACCTTGAATAGCTGATGGCATATGTATATTGCTGGCATCTATCCATGCCCGCCATCCCCTGCCATTACTGAATGGGCATGAATGTTGCAATTTGAATTCCTTTCTCAGGTTGTTAAAGGCTGCTCCAAAAGTACTGGCAATTATTTTCAAATTACAGTCACTTCTCCATTTATTCCAACTTAAAAATGATTGTTCAAGGATGAAATATGTTTGGGACTGAAATTTTTTAACAAATAATGCAGAAAAATGACACTTCGTGGAACAATGACTATATGGGTTTTATTTATATGTTATAATGTAAGCCAGCCAGAACTGCATAAATTGGGATGGTGAGTGCAGGAAAACAATAGTTCCGAGAAAGATGGACCGAGATTTGACTGTAGTTCTTTGAGAAATTTCCTATATTCTTGGAAGCAAAATTGAAAGAAACCATATTTAATTTTCCTGGTATAAAAAGGCTTGTGTTTCATGGGAAATTGCGTTTACAATGAATGAAAAAGTGAAAGCCATGTGGGAAGTATACACAGAACTCATTAAAAAATTTCTTGTCAAAAATGCAAGTCTTCAGATTGTAAATCTGTTGTTGAAAATATGTTAGAATCATTAAAAAAAAAAATGTAGTAGTCTGAGGGATTAAAATTTATATGATGGCAACAATGACACAAGAGGCCTCTTTCGAAGTGTGCGCATGGGCTCTTAGAGCCCTTTGTGCCTCTTAAACTAGGCTTTCAATCAAGTTCAATGGTCCCGATAAAATAAGCCAAGTCCTTGATATTCACCCATCTTATATCTTCAGATTCCACGAAAAAGGAACCTAAGGATGCTTATCTATGCATTTTAAAGCCTTTACACTACATAGTATGTGCTGGGAGGTTTCCTTTTCTCTTCCACATTTCCTACATAAACGGTCATGTATAAGCCCCATTATGTGCAAATGTCTACACAGTGTGTTGTGGCCCGTAAGATAGCCAACACCACCCCTGAGGTCAGATCTAGTTGGATTCAAAGGAATCTTACTCTGTTTACTGCCTGAACTCAAAATTAATTCATTAGCTTGCCTGGCAATAATTTGTTTATTCCAATATTCAAGGTGAGCCCTACTTGTTAGTTGGGTAATTTCATACTTGGTACTTCTGGAGACATTCTGGTGCTGATGACCCTAGATGTTTAGCGCCCTTAAACCCCATATCATCATCATCATCATCATCATCATCATCATCATCATCATCATCATCTGGAGACATTCTACAAAAGAGCTCAGGTCCTATGAAATTAAGACCCAAGCCCCACTTTGCGAGCATGTCCATCATCTCCATACCTGTAATACCTGCATGCCCTGGTACCCAAACAAGGGGACTGGGCAGCTGCCACAGAGACTATCCAAGATCCTTTGGCATTGTCACACCAATTTGGATGTGGTTTTAACCACCTTAAGAGCTTTTAAAGCTGCCTTGGAGTCCATGGAAACTGGCCCTGGCCACTTATCCCATTGGCATCCAGTGATTACAGTTTATTTTACCATTTTCTCTTCTCTATATACTGTTTTCAATAACCTTCTATTTACAGTAAAGAGATCATCAAATCAACATTTGTCAGCAGACCATTTCCATTTCATCCTTGCGTTCCAAAGAAATTCTCATAATTGCCTTAACTGCAACTGATCTTTCAACATTTTCTTAAACACTACAACTCTGTTACATCTAAGCCATTTTTCCTTGGTTACTTTTTTCCTCCACCCATTGGTTCCTATATATTCCATCAAAATATGCACTCCATCTTGGTTACCCCCACAGATTTGGGCATATACCTTTCTTAACATTTCCCCTTTGCCCCCTTAATTTTCATACCCCTAGATGGAACCATGCAATGGCTCTCCTCTCCTTTTTATTGCATATATCTAAATAGTTTTCTTTGTTTGGTTCTGCCTTGATCATTTTATAAAAGGCTAACACACACACACACACGCACACGCACACACACAGGGTATGCTACGAATAATGGCATTGTCAACTTCTTCAACATCAAAAAAGAGGAAGTTCTAAACGGAATGGGAATATCTGTTTTTTTTTTTTAGTTTTTTTCTTGTTTGTTTTTTGTTCTGAATATAACAAAAACATTGTGTCAGATATGTTCGAAAATTATACATGGCATATTACGTAGTATTATACAGCGGCACTATTGCACGTGTCGTGCTGAATATGCAGAACTGAAAGGCATTACTACTACCACCACCACCACCACCGCCGCCGCCGCCGCCACAGGTCCTTTCTACAAAATCTGTAGACATGCCAACTGTAATGAAAGTTTTGACTCAATGTGTAAATATAATAAAGAAAAGTGCATTGAAGCACCGTCAATTTAGACATTTAATGGCATTTTCCAAAAAGAAATATAAAGATTTACAATCCCTTTATGACATCATGTGGCTGAGTGGAGGTCAGATACTTTATAGATTTTTTTATCTTTGGAACATTATTCATGAATATATGAAGCAGAACGGAAGAGCAATAGCAGAGTTGAGTAATGACGAGTGAATATGTGATTTGGCATTTTTGAGCAATGTAACTGAACACTTAAACACACTCATTTCTTTGTAAGGCCGAAAACAAAATGTTGTGAATATGTATTGCTCGATTAACACATTTGTTAAGAAACTTGAAATTTGGACTGAACACATCCAGGAATCGCAATTTCACTACTTTCCCTGTTTGAACCCTCTCGCATGTGTTCCTCCACACAAACTCAACAGCTGTAGTGCAATGTTAAAAAAATCTGAAAATCCATTTGCAGATTTGAGACGTTTAGAAAACCTGTTCTCTGTATAGATGTTAGAACAGCAAGAATAGATATTCAGGAGGAACTCATTAAATTACAAGAGAACATATCAATATAACAACAATATACAAATTGTAACCTATTTGAACTACACACGGGATTGTGTGATAAAAATATGGTAAGGTTACAAATTTTGTGTGCTTCATGGAAGCTATTTTTGGAACAACCTATGTATGTGAGCAACTGTTCTCACAAATGAAAATTGTAAAATCTAAATGTAGAAGCCATCTGTCAGACAGACATTTGTGTGACCAGCAGCAATTGGCTGTATGTAACACATGTGATATAACCCCTGATTTGAATTCCATAATAATGCAAACAATACATGAGAAGGAGGAACCTTAAAACATGTACAATGGTAGGTCAAAAGCTAGTTGCATTTGCTGAGGAACTGCTGTATTAAATAAATATTTCTAAGTGTAAAGTGCAATACATTAGATGTTAGCAGATACATGACATTTGTGAAGCATAATGTTGTATGTATTAGTTGCAAGTGCTTTTTTGTAATTAAACACTGCTACTGTATAACTCTACAAATAATACAGTTCTCTGAATGAGTACATTCATTTTGAACATCATATGCATCCACTCTGAACTGTAGGACATCTCACGCTGTCTGTGTCACGCCCAAACAGTACAGCCGTTGCGACTGCTTTGTGGGTTGCGTTTCCAGTATGACTCGTAGCTAAAGGCTGTTTTGGCCATCCTTGCTCTACATTATCATCCCTTTCACATTGATTTTCCCCAGTTCTAAAAGTGATTCTGTGTTAGTTGTGTTTTGAGGAACTCCCAACATAAGTTTGCAAAATGTTCTTAATATGAATTCCAATTTCTCTCACCCATTTTCTATCCCTCATATTTCAACTCTGATCCCATTAGGGCTGCATAAAGCCTTTCAGACCACATCACTTTCAGCATAGGAGCTATGTATATACATTTTCTCATAATCCAATTGCTGATCTCCCTTTGGCTACTGTCCATTTTTTCTGTTTTTCCCAGTCCCTTTCCTGTTTAATTTGATACCCAAATAAATGAAGTCCTCCACTGTTTGAATCTTTTTACTCCCATGGACCATTTTTCTGATTTTTAAAATTTCTTTTCTTTTTTAAACACTATGATCTTTGTCTTGCTTTGTTCACTTTAAAACCCCATACCTTACAATATCCATTTCAGATATGGCATAACTTAATCCAATTTCGGATATTGATCCCACCATTAAAACATCAGCATACAGTAGACCTGGAATTTCCTTATTCTCAGTAACTGGCTTGTGTATATTTATGAAACTAAGACTGTCCATAGAGTGCTAAGCTAGCTGTCAAAGAGAGAGAATGTGTGAGTAGTCAGCTCCTGGAGTGGAAGGAAAAAGGAAATGAGACAATGGGAGTAAGCATTGAAGTATTGGAGGAAGAGGAAGAATTGGAGCTTTCAATAATACAAAGTGGAGTGAGAATAAACTGAAACAAGCTTAGAAGAGATGGTAAATATATTTCTTCTACTTAGTGCAATAGCCACTTTATTGATAATTGGCGGAGTCGAAATCAACCCCGGATCTAATGGGAATCAGGCTGTCAAGGAGGAAATTTTGGATAGAATAAAGAACATGGATGAGAAAATTGTTACTAAACTGAACGAGGTGGAGAAAGAACTAGTGGAAATTAAGGCAGAAATAAGAAACGGGGTTCAAGATGTGAGAGTAGAGGTACAGAACGTTAAAAGGAGAGTAGAGTGTCTGGAAGAGAGATATAGAAGGTTCAACCTAGTCATTGCTGGAGTGAAGGAAAGGAAGGGTGCCCACACAAGAGGTCAAGGACATTTTGGAAGGAAGACTGGAAATGGAATTACAGGGTTGGGAGATTGCCGAAGCCTTCAGAGTGGGAAAGCAAAAAGGAACAAGATTGATAGTGGTGTGATTTACTTCTGTTCAGTTTGTGCATGAAGGGTTGAAGACGAAGTTGTTAAAGGAACAGATATTTTTATAAACAAGAATTTATCAGTGGAACAACTCGCTAGGAAGAAGGAACTTATACATCAAATGAAGGAAGCAAAAATGGAAGGGAAACAGGCATATATTCGAAATTTAAGGTTGTTGATCGATGGTGAAGTAGTGGATTCGCAAAAAAGTGACACAAGAAACACCAAACCGCGGGAGCAGGAAATTAGCCTGATTCATCGGCGGCCAGAGAAATAGAGCAGCATGCACAGGAAGTCCAAAGGGCACTTTAATACCAGCCGGCACAAATTTGTGGGCTAGACAGAGCAAACATACATCATTTACACAGAAGAGTGATGACAGAGAAATAATTACGTCAGGAGATAGTCATTCTGATGATGGAAATCATATATCAGGAACAAAAGAAAGAAAGATTACAACTAGGAAGCTTATTTCACCGAGGAAGGAGGAGATCCAAGTAACACGTGGACTAGCAGGAGGAGGTCACAGAGCATTGGGACAGAAGAGGGGGGAGAAAGTATTGTTTCAACGCTGAATGCAAGTCTATTGGCCCTAGACAGCAATAAGGTAGAAACATCAAGAAAAGGGAGGGGTATTGAGCTAAGAAGCAAGAAGATATTAGATAAATTTAAGAGCAGAACTGGGTCGCAATAGTGAATGCAAAAAGTCAGGAAGTTAGGTTTTTGGAATTGCGAGGATCTGAAAAATAAGAGTTTCATGGGAAAATTGCAACAGTTGCTGGATAAGGTTGATTATCTGTGCGTAGTGGAAACTTGGTTAAAGGGAGAAAGTATAAAGTTAAAGGATTTTATGTATGTTGGGCTAAAAGGAGAACAGGGGCAGTGAAAGGGAGAGTGTCTGAAGATGTGGGCTTTTTTGTAAGGAAATCCCTAAATAAAGTAATAGAAGTGTAAAAAATGTTTTGTGGCTGATAATGGAAGATAAACAGATCATTGGGAATACTATATGCCTAGGTATAGTGTACAATCCACCGGCCGCTTTGCAGTATTATAACCCTGACTTACTGACAACGCTAGAAAGGAGAGAAATACGGGGAAATGGAAGTTGTAATAATAATAGCAGACTTTAACATTAGAATAGGTGAAATGTGAACATAGAGAGTGACACAATATTTGGAAATGATATAATAACTAAAAGGGATACTATAAGACATAGTAGAGACAAGTTCATAGACAAGGAAAGTGAAAAGTTTATTTAATTTTGTGAAGTGAATGGGCTAGACAATCTGAATGGCAAATATGGGGAAGATTTAATGGGAGCTTGCACTTTTATTAACAAGAACAGACACAGTGTATTGACTATGTACTTTGGCCAGTTAATATGGGATATACATTGAATAATTTTAAGATATTGAATTTTATTTCAAATAGTTGTCGCTTCCCGTTGATGGTAGAAATGAAAATACGACAAAAGGAAGAGGAGAAATTGTCAGGGGAAGGGGATACTGGACAGTATACCGAGTTTAAATTGAATGAGCATCAACGAAATAACTTTAAGTATATTTTGGACTCTAGGTATGGGCAAATTTATCAACAGGGAGTAAATTTCATGCTAGAGAACCAGGAAATAGAGAAGGCGGCAAACATATGCAGTACATTAATGCAAAGATCAGGAGATGGGATGAGAAAAGAGAGGGGAGCGATAGAAAAGGGAGACATGTGATTCGATAAGGAATGTAAATTAGCAAAAAGAGTGGTGAAGCAGACATTAGTTAAATGGAGAGAGGCAGGAGGCAATGAGGCAAAGCAGGAGTACTTAAGTAGTAGAAATTTCTACAGTTTATTGCAGGAAGATAAACAGCAGTGGGGAGAAACGAGGGAGGGTCTTCTGATGAGAATATTAAGCAAAAATAATGTTAGCAAAGTGTGGAAAATGCTAAAATCTACATATAATAAGTATGTAAATAAACCAAATATTACTCCAGTAGAATGGTTGGAATACTTTAAAATGCTATTTGAGGAGGGTTGTGACATTAACTTAAAACCAAGGGTGGCTTTTGGATCAAGCTACATAGAAATATTGGATAGTGAAGTGAGAGCTGAAGAGGTAGTTAAACAAGTGAAATTAATGAGAAAGAATAAGGCAACAGGAATAGATGGGATCCCTCCAGAATTTATAAAGGAATGGTGCAATGATGTAAACAGAGTAAAGCTACTTACAAAACTGTTTAATTCAATTAAAACAAAGGGATATGTACCAGAACAGTGGAGGAAAGCAATAATCCATGCTATATATAGGGTAGTTAAATTATATTCGAACCCACTCGAGACCTCTCTCTACTGCGCGAGACAGCCGGCAGTCGCCAGGGAAATTACGGTGGCAGAGGCGGACTAAAATCCTTACCTTATAATAGATGCTGGAAATGTTGACCTTCTGCTCTCAAACAGGCAGCATATCTCGTGTAAATATTCTTGCTCGCTCTTCGAAGCTCAGCAGCAGGAATTCTTGTGGTTGGTGCCGCTTTGGAGCGTTCGCTTCAAAAATCGCTGAAAAAACTAGTGCAGCAAACCGGTGTATCTCAATCTTCTGCAAGAAATGCTACACGTCTATTGAAACTGAAGCCCTAACGCTACACACGAGTGCAAGCGTTAAAGCCAAATGATCCTGCTAAACGTGTGAATTATTGTAACTGTATTTTCCAATCCGTAGAAAGGGGTTTCATTGACCCACAGCTTTTGTTTTTCACTGATGAATCTTGCTTTCATCTAAGTGGATGTGAGAATACTCACAACAGTCGATACTGGGTTTTAGAGAAACTTGTGCTACTGGATGAAACGCCTCATTATGATCAGAAATTGGAGTGTGGTGTGTGATAAGTGGTAGAAGAATAATAGGGCGCATATTCTTTGATGAAACAATAAATGCAGAGTGATATCAGAGGTTAATTCTGAGGCCATTTTGCAATTGCTTGAACAGAAGAAGAGAAATCATATGGTTGGTTCCAGCAAGATTCTGCAACAGCACATACCTGCTGAATTATTACATGCACTAAGAGAGGTGTTTGATGACAGAATAATTAGTGTTGATTTGTGGCCCCCTCATTCTCCTGACCTAACGAGTTGTAATTTTTATTTATGGGGTTCTTTTAAAGACAAATGGTATCGTTCCAATCCTCGCACACTACAGGAACTTAGAGAAAACATTGTGCAAGAAAACACAAGAATTCTTGCTGCTGAGTTTTGGAGAGTGAGCGAGAATATTTATAAGAGATATGCTACCTGTTTGAGAGCAGAAGGTCAACGTTTCCAGCATCTATTATAAGGTAAGGATTTTAGTCCGCCTCTGCCGGCTGTCTCGCACAGTAGAGAGAGGCCACAAGTGGGTTCAAATATAATTTAACTACCCTATATAAAGGCAAGGGGAGTACAGACAAACCAAACGGTAACAGAGGTATAGCTCTATTATCAAATGTTGGAAACATATTTACAGGAATTCTAACAAATAGGCTACAAAAGTGGGTAGAGGAATATAACATTCACTCAGATTTTCAAATGGTTTTTTTTTAGGGGAAGAAGAACTGTAGATAATTATTCATAATTAAAACACTAGTGGACAAGTATCTAAAAGAAAAAAGGGGAAAATTGTACATGGCTTTTGTAGGTCTAGAGAAAGCGTATGACCGTAGTAATTTAAAATTGTTATGGTATAAACTCCTGAGCAAGGGAGTTAGCCAGCATATGGTGAATATTCTTAACGCTATATACAAAGAGAGCACATTCTGTGCGAGAATAGGAGCAGCAATGGTAACAAAAGAAATAAATCAAAGAAAGTGTTTAAGACAAGGGTGTAAATTAAGTCCTGTGCTATTTAATCTGTTCATAGATGATATATGTACAGGGCTAGGGAAAAACAATAATTGTTTGCCAGTAATAAATAATTTAACAATCTATTATTTGCAGATGATTTAGTAGTAGGATCCATCTCGATAATTGGGCTAAAGCAATCCTTGCAGCAAATAGATAAGTACTGTGAAGAATGGTATAGGTCGCGCCACGGATTTTGGCATATGAAAATTTTAATGGAAGGCTACGATGCGAGTCATTTACCGTATAGATGTATGACACATACGGGACTGCAGCTCGAAGAATGGTGCGAGTTGAGACGTGAGTTGTATACAGTGGAAGGAACTGGACAGAAGAAACCATGTGCTAAACGGAGGTATTGAAACATCAGGGGGCTGGCTGACTGGACTAGTCCTGAAGGTCATACGCCGATTTCCCTGGCGAGACCTAAACCTGAAAGTTAATCAGGAGAACTCAAATTATAGTTTTCAAGTAAGGGGAAAAATTGAGCAAGTATGAGAAGTGGCGGGAAGAAGATAAAGAATGCAAGGTGGTTAGAGGGTGTGTATATTTAGGGGTTAAAATTGATGGGGGTGGGAAATGAGAGAAACAGAAGAAATTGACTCTGGCAAAAGGGAAGGGAGCATTGGCAATGGTTAGAGGGTGTAAATTCAGGATACCAGATATAAATGTAAATTGGCTGGAAAAAATATATAATATGGTGGTTGAAGCAAAAATGTTATATGGAGTTGAAATATGGGGACTGGATGGTGGATGGGAAGCGGTGGACACAGTACACAGGATGTTTTGTAGAGAAG
This sequence comes from Deroplatys truncata, assembly GCA_030765065.1. Classification (NCBI taxonomy): domain Eukaryota; kingdom Metazoa; phylum Arthropoda; class Insecta; order Mantodea; family Mantidae; genus Deroplatys; species Deroplatys truncata. The sequence goes on from CM060990.1 coordinate 380,328,437, forward strand.
TGCTAGGTTTACCAAATGCAACAGTAAAGGAAGTTGCTTAAATTGAATTAAAAAGAGTGGGAAGGAAAGATATGATTATGGAGGGAGTCCTTAAATACTGGCATAGAATACTAAATCTAGATGAAAGGAACTTGTTAAGACAATGCCTGGATTTCCAAGAAAAGAATTTAAGGAAAAGTGGATGGAGTTAAAGTATGCAAACTATATTAGAAAAAAATGGGCTGGCAGATATCTGGAGAAGGAAGGAAAATAATGTAAATGGGTTTTGGAAAGATGTTAGGAGGTGCTTTGAAGATATAGAAATACAAGTGTTGTTTAGTAACATGGGGCATAAAAGATCACTAGAATTGTATGTACAAATAAAAAATACATGGGAAAGAGAAGGATATGTGGACAAATTAAATAAAGAAAAAGAGTGAGTATTGCTTGGGTTCGAGCGGGTGTGTGGAGGCTAAAAGAGATGAGAAAAGGTTTCCAACAGAACCTGTGTCCAATATGTGGAGGGAAGGAAGATTTGGAACATATAGTTCTTGAATGTAAAGATACAGAGCTTTGGAGGAAAGAGAGTATAAGTGAGAAATTGCTTGTGAGATGTTGCTTAAATTAGACATAAAAGTAGCCTTAATTAAACTTTTTAGCATAGATAGTAAGAAGGTAGGCGAGTACTTAATCAAAGTTAGGAAGAAATTGTTGTGGTCTATAAAAAGAGAAGTAAATGAGACTTAAGACTATGATGTGTTGCGAAAACAAAGGTTTAATTAGTAATATTTCAAACATTGTGTGCATTTAAACCCTCATTATTATTATTATGTATTATTATTATTATTATGTATTATTATTATTATTATTATTATTATTATTATTATTATTATTATTAATGAGCAATGCTATGGTGATTGTTATAATAATAGTATTATTAATATTGTTATCATTGTTAATATAATTAGTAGTAGTAGTAGTAGTAGTAGCAGCAGCAGATACAAGAAAAACCTGAGTTTTGAGTATGGCTAAGATAACAGCCTGGGCTGATGATAGCCATATTCTGTATATGGTGGCTTAATACAAATAAATAAATAAAAAGTTGTATGTCCGTAATGTCATCTATAAATAAATTAAACAAAATAGGACTCAGTTTACAGCCTTACCTGAGTCCTTGTTTCTGTATAACTTCAGCTGTCACTTCTTCCTCTCCATATTTGATACAAAAGGTATTCTGCTGATATAATTCAATTAATAACTCCACCATACCTTTACTTAGGCCTTTCAGTCTTAACTCGTACCATAATGCCTCCCTTATTATTTTATCATATGCTTTCTCAAAATCTATAAATATTGCATATATCCTGCCTCTTTTCATGCACAGGTGTTTGTCAACTAAAGTTTTAATGGTCAATATATTATCCACTGTTGGATCATATTCTCTCTCTCTTCGCTTCCATTAATCTCCCTCTATAGGATCACTGCCCTTCTCACCAAATTATGCATACTCCTACAGTCACCACCAAACCAGTCATTAACCATGCTAACTTTCCTACTATTTTTCCTCCTGTTTCTTCCTGCCCACTTTAGTATGAATATATATCCAATGCTACACTTTCTTCAGGCTTATTCACCATAGAATTGAACATTATGCACACATAATTTTGACATTTCAGGATCTTCTATCCTATAGAACTTAACCCACTTGAACTGTTCTATTTTCACTGCATAATTGTTCCCCTCTGCGCTGCTCACTTCATCTGCATTTATATTTATTGTTAGTGCAATACTCAAAGCAAAATTAACACTGTTACCAGAAACATTTGATACCTTAAAATTAGCTATCAGTGGTGATAAATCCTTACTGCAAAGTGCATAATCCACTATACTCTACCTACTCCACCAACACAAGTAAATTCACCTTCCTTGTGCTGTCCCCAACACCTATTTAATATAATGCAATTTGTATTTTCACAAAATTTGATCAGTTCAAGCCTTCATCACTTATTGTTTTATCTTTACTGGTGCTGATGCAAAAACCTTTGTCATCCACTTTAATCTCATCCCCCTTTGAACTACTACTTCTAGCCTTTAGATACCCACATCTTGTACTTAAATCCCCGTTTATCATGAATTCAATCAGGGCATGTTCACTCCCTATTTCCTCCATTTCATTTTCCATTTCATGATGAGTAGAGGATTATAGAATTCCGAGCTTTTGAGTGGGTTTTATGTTATTCGCAGACCTATTTCTTAGTCCTGTAGTACCAACCACATTACACCATCTAGCTTAGATTTTTTCTCCTTGACTTTATTTATTATATCATTTCTAATGCATATCCCAACACACCAGACACTCTCTGTTTTGCCTTCTTTCTCCTTCCTGCTTTGTTAATAAATGTGAAACCTGCCAAATCTATTTGATTGCCTTCTTCCAGCCACATTTCAGCTACACTAAAATTTGGAATTCCTTCAAAATGCTTCTGACATGACCATGATTCAGTCCTCTTTGTAAACCCTCACAGTTCCATAAAACAAGCCTAACAACCCCCTTCCCTCCTGTTTTCTTCTCCCGTGAACCTGCCCTGAATCTAAATTCCTTTAACTTCCTCTGATTTCTATGGATGGCACCCTTAGATTCCTGCTTCTCTCTCTCTCTCTACCTCTAATCTCCATATTCTCACTTTGCCCTTGGACGACCCAAACAATTTCGATTGAACTCCCTCAGGGTGTTGAGATAACGCTGGACAATCTATTGGAGTCATTGGTCTCTTTCCATGTGCCAGCTATCTCACTTGCTGTGTTAGCTTTCCGTCCACTGGAATTCTCCTCCATGTTATCATTAGTTGGCCTGCTGGTTGACCTTGGCAGCTCTCCTCTTCTCTCACTGGTGGCACACACTTGCTTGTCAGGTCTGTTGTACCGTTCTTTGACCCAACTGCCCCTCCTTCCCATTGTGTTAGCCTTAAAATTTGCTGATTCATCTCTTCTTCCTGCTATTGTTCCCTAACTCCGTCTCATTCTCAGCTACTGTCCTTCCGTCTATCCAAAGCTGGAAATTTCATATGTATGCTCAGGTCGTCTTGACTTCTTGCACTAATCGGAGCTTCAATTTACCCTGCTCAACTGACAAATCCCTGTTAATGAATATTTCCGTTGCTTTTAACATTTTGATTCGGCTTAACACATCGTAGACCGTTTGTGATTATGTATCTGGTGATGGTTATCCTTCTTCCCCTCTGTCTTCCTATCCTGTAGGCATCTGCAATCTCTCATCCGTGCAATTTCATTTCCAACTTTCTTTCAAAAATTTCTATTACTTCTTGAAGAGACCAAATCTTTCTTGTTTCTTCTATTCCAGAAAATACCAGATTTAATTTTTGAAGTCCCTTTTCCATTTTGTGTATCCTTATCTTGATATATTCCATTTCTCTATCATTCCTTAAATTTCCTGCTTGATTTCTTCCTTAATTTCCTTCATAATTCCATCTTATTACTTAGACACATCTGCATCCCTTACATCTTACTAACAATCTGCTCTAAATTGTCTGTTCCTCAACTTGTGTGGGATTCAATTCTATACCTCTAATTAATAGCAATATCATGATAATCATCATCATAACAAAGATATTGATTTTTCCTGCATTTTCTAATACTCTGTGGTCCCTTAATTTTTTGTTTCCAAAATAGCCAATTCTAGCTCTATACATACTAATGTCCACTCCCATTGTTCCTTAATTCCTTTTTTAACTAGAGAACTGGAACTCTCGCCCCACACAACCTTCTTCAGCAGCTAGCTTAGCACTTGCTCCTTGTAAAGACCATTAGTTCAGTCTTGTCCAGATTAATTTAAAAATCAGTTTCTTTGCAACACTCCTCTAGAGTATGTAGGGAGCCCTGTATAGGCTCTGAAACAGTACTTTTGAATTTTCCACTTGCTACAAGGGGCAAGTCATCAGCATAGGCTTGAGCATGAACCCCAATTCTGTTGAGCCTGTCATCCTATATCGGACACCACAGAGGAAGTGACAAAAGTCCTCCTCAGGTGCAGCCCTGGTGCAGGTCTGCATAGACTCACTCCCAAAAACCACCACAGCCTGTTAGCCTTCCAGGAGGTTATTATCCAGTCCATTACCACTGTACTCACTCTATTTTCTAGACACTTCCTAATTGTGTCTAATGTCATTTGATTAAAAGGCACCATAGATATCCAGAAAAACTAGCTGGTGGAGTGCAAATTCCATGGATTTCTCTGGCCAATAGCCATACGGATGGAGCTGTATAAGTCTGTCTACAAACACCCCTTCTCTTAAATGTCTGTCTACCAGTATTTCAGAATCTTTAACATGAAGGATGTTAAGACTGTTAGGAGGGAAATTCTTAGGCCCACAATAGGATTGTCTACTAGGCTTGGGTATAAATGCTACCTTGGCCGCCTGCCAGAGATGAAAAACATGCCTCATGTTTTTTTGGCCCCCAGTTGACTTTGTCATTTGCAACCCAATCCTGACCTGCATCAAGCTGCTGTGGGGTTCCAGGAAGCAGCACAACGCTTTGCAGTGAGGTGGAACTAGTCTAGAAAGCTTGGTATAAAAAATGTCAACCATCATTCCTTTCTTATACTGTTGTTGAATTATTTTAATGTTTTCATATTTAAGACAGTACTGGAGAACCAGCTATCAAGTTAAATTGTCTCAGAAGGTTGCAGGTCATATTCTCTCTCTCCCTCTCTCCCTCTCTCTCTCTCTACCTCTCTCTCTCTCTCTCTCTCTCTCTCGTTTTTCCTTCACATTGTGACCACCGTCAGCTGCTTGCACGCCAACCGCCACAGTTTGGAGTCCTGCATAAACAGTTATAATATATAATATTTCTGCAACCGCCTCACATTCTCATATTTACAATTATAAATTACAGCTAGATTAAGCACTTCTCTTATCATAAGAGATGTTGGAAATGTTGTCCTTCTCTGTGCACACATTTTTGGCATCTTTTCAGGAAATGTTCATTTACACTCGGTAGTTCAATGTCCGAAACAGTGAATTTCATGTCTGATATTATCTTTTAGTTCTTATAGTGTATGGGGGTTTCTGCATACACCATACTTTACATGTTATCAGTCTGGTAAATTTCTGTAATTGGATTTTGCAAAATGTCAATTATAGAGTAATTTGACCCACACTTAATATTCCTCTCTGGCAAGCATGGTTCCATTTATGTGGCTTCATTTCGTCTCAAAATAACAGATACTGGAATACAGAAAAACCCAATTTTACACACAAGATTCTTCTTGCATGATACGGAAATAGTTGTGCAGTAAAGTCATACAAAGTACTTGGACTTATACTTTTTGAATGAACAATAAATGCAGAGGAATACAGGAATGACTTAGACCAGTTTTAAACAGCTGACTAATGTTGAATATCAGTTTGGATTTTTTCCAACAAGACTTTGTTACCACGCACACAGTGTTAAGTCATTAAATTAAATTCAGGAAAGTTTTTAAGATAGAGTAGTTAGTAAAGAATAATGGCCCTCATGATCCCGCTGATTTAACTGTATGTGATTTTTATCTGTGGGGGAACTTGAAAAGTAAAGAGTATGCAACATGCCCCATACATGGAAGAACTAACAGAAAACATAAGGGAGAAATTCACTCAATTTTGGATATTGAACTTTTGAGTGTGAATGAAAATTTCCTGAAAATGCCAGAAATATGTGGATAGAAAACATCATTTCTAACATCTCTTATGATAAGGTATGTGCTTATTATCACTGTAATTGTAACTGTAACTATAAGAACATGCAGGGGTATTATAACTGTTTCAGAGGGAGTCCAAGCTGGGGCGGCTGACATGTGAGCTGCCTGTGGTGGCTGCAGTGTGAAAGAAAAGTACTGCATATATATTCAACATAGAAACATGAAGTGTGGTTGGTTATACCAGAGAGAGGACACCACCCAAACATTCTTGTTGTAGGAAAACGTATTGTGCTACGGAGAGAGTAACATCTGGAAATGAGTATTAACTTGAACAGTTAAACTTCCTTAATGAGTTATTCTACAAACATGCCATAAATGAGATGCAAACGAATATATTTAACAATACAGATTGTGCAATATCTCAATGATAGGAATTTTAGGTCTACGATTCTTTGACATGCATCGTCGTATGTGATGAGACATGGGTTCATCATTATACTTCGGAATCCAAAATGGCAAGTAAGGAGTGGCGAAGAAAGGATGAAGCCTGCCCAGTGAAGGCCAAAACCCATCTCTCAGCCGGAAAAGTTCTCGCAATAGTGTTTTTTGACTGCAGGGAATTTTTCTCATTGATTTTCTTCACGATTGACTTACGGTGAATGTGACCTATTTCCAGTTATTAAAGTCAGCAAAAGCCACCTACCAAAACAAAAGATTATGCCCATCAGAGACGTCATCCTTCTGCATGACAATGCTAAGCCTCACACCGCAAATTTAACAAGGGATGCATTGATGAACATGCATTGGAAAACCGTTGACCACCTTGCCTACAGTCCAGATTTGTCCCCCCCCCCTATTTTTTGACTATTTTTTGTATGTGCCCATGAAAGAATCACTTGGAGGGCAACAATTTGAAAACAATGAAGATGTTGAGCATGCATACAACTGGTGGAAGACATGCCCTCAAACTTTTTTTTGAACAAGGAATGTTCAAGCTTCCAAATCGTTGGCAAAAGTGTGTAGAGTGTGAAGGAGGCTATGTAGAGAGAAACTGAAGGTGTTGCTTTGTATATGATTAATCAATAAATGTATAAAGAAATTACTCTTTATATTTGAATCGCCCTCTTTATCAATAAACAAAATTGGTCTCTGCGTTGAACTGTTTTATGGCTTAACCTCTAAATGAATTAAAGAAACTGTACCAAAAGCCTCCATACTGAATTTAGAAATTTCATCCAACTTAAGTGTGAAGTGGAAGTCCCTTTCTCATTGCATTTGCTGTACATGTACAGTATAACCTCAGTTATACATTTTTAAAGGGAGATGGCAAAAATAAAGTATAAGTGAGGAAATCTAAAAGCGAATGGAACTAAAACTGCCCTATTATTGCTCAAACTAATTATGTATTATTTAATATAAGGACTCAATATGTGAAACACACTATTAAGAGTAATTACATGCTTTCCACTTTTGTTATTCATAATTCAAACTTAACGGAAAACGCTGGTTTAAAAAATGTGTCAATTTTTCTTTGCTTCTTTGATTTTTCCACACAGTCATATACTAGTCAATTATATGCACTAACCCTAGAGATGCCTGTCATCATTTACGCATTACAATGATAGAAATGTGTAATTTCTAGAGCTTGAATTGCCTCATACACACTGGGAATAGTCATTATTTAGGCCTATTTCTCCATCACTATCTTCATCAGTATTATCAGATGCAACCTTGGGAATAATGACCTTCTCCACATATTGTTAACAGAGACACAACAATAATGCGTTCTAAAAATATTGATGCCTCGCCCAACATGCCTTCATGTTCAGCTGTGACAGCAGGGAATGGAAATCTACAGTATATTAAATACATGCATAATAGCTTAACATACCATAAACATAATGTATAAATGAGTAAGTAAATCAATGTGTTTTATACATGGGGACCAGAAAAACATGTCATGAGAGAATGTATAACTGAAAAATATGTAATTAAGCTAAATATTAATGGTTGAAGTTCTGTGCCTAAAAATTTAACATATCTGTGAAAAATGTAGAAGAGAATAATGTTTAAATGAGGTTGACCGGTATATAAGAATGATAATGTTTTGCATTTATACACATTTCAGGTTTAGTGCAGTACAAAATGTTCAGTATTCTTAGTAGTTGCCAGCACTCGGATATCAGCACTTTGTAACTTAAACTGCTTAATTTAAAAAATTGATGTTCCTTTGTATCAATATATTTTGGGTGTTTAATGGCCACTTTATTTGATAGGCCACCACAGGTGATATTTTATTTTATTCTAATGAATGAATGAATCTCTGATGTAAGTTAAACCATTAAAAGTGATAAAAATTGTCAACACGAATATATTTAGAATTTGTAAGAATTTTCAAAATCTCCTTGAACATTCATTCAAATCTCAACAATTCTAAGTTCAACTATGTGTTGATACCTCAGAATAAATGCATTGCCAGTTGGATGGGAAGTATGTGAAGGGTACTGGGGAAAAAACAATCAAATACACTTTTGGTGAAATTTGAGATTTTGGTATCAATGGATTCTATGATCCAATTCATTCATTTCCCTCCGGAAAAGGATCTCATCTTTAAATACATCAAACCAAAAATGACGTCAACGTCAGGAAGCCCAACGACGACCTCTACATTGAAACCGACAGACTCGTTAGTGGATCATAGCTGTAGATGAAGACAAGGTGTCTTCGAAACGCGTTCAAGGTAATTATCTTGAAAGAGTGAAGTTAGTGTGTGTTGCCACTAGAATTTTATTTAAATAATATTTTAACTACTTCACTGTGTTTCCCATTAATTGTTATGTTAAAACTAGAATATGTTAACAATCAAGAAATCTCTTTCTACTACTGGTCATGCTCCTATTGACCGGCTAGGTACTCATTCTACTAGACCCATGAAAAAGACAGCTGAGGCTGTTGAAAATGTAATGCAACATATCAGTTCCCTTCAAGGCCATCCTTCTCACTATAGCCTTCATGATACATGTAAAATTTATCTACCTGAAGAATTAAAAATTAAAATGTCGCGTCAAATGTACACAGAGACATTTCCAGAGTTTCTTGTTTCTTATAAATTTCTTCGGAACATTTCAGACAAAACTTAATATTGCTTTTGGGTACCCCATGTCAGATACTTGCTCTGCATGCAATGAATTCAAAGCAAAAAAACAATCTCTTCTTGCACAGGGCAAATGGAATGTGACAAAGATATGGGTTTAATAAATCATAAAGCCCACATTGAAACACCCAGCGACTGGAATGAGCCCATCAAAAGATGTCGCGTGAAACCAAAACCCTTCAGTGTCATTGAGTGTTCCCAAGTTCAAATCGTGGTCTTCATTTATCATTAAAGAATACAGAAAGAAATGTCCAATATATATAAAAGAAATACGAGAAATTGCATTGACAAACTTCTTCTAGAACTATCAAAAGTCCACCACTTACAATGGCTCCTGGGAGCCCTATGTTATTCTTGACAAAAAGTGTCATGCACAGACTGAAAAGCAGCCAAAACCTTTGTATTCAAGTTTAATTCCACTCTCTGAGGCAGAATATGATGACCTACAATCCCTGAAGAAATTCTGTTCTGAAAACGCTCAGCTCTATTTTTCAGTTACCCATAGTCAACAATGAGTAATTTGGTGTAGAGATTAAATAATTAATTTCATTGATGTTTTATATGTGACAGTTTTCTAAGGCAAACAGTTATGTATAATGCAATCCTATAAAGTGGACTATGATTGTTTTGTTCAATATAACCCATAGACAACAATGAGCAATTTGATGTAGAGATTACATTAATTTCTTTGGTCTCTTATAGATATTATTAAATAATATCCCACAAATGTTGTTTACATTTTTCTAAGGCAAACACTTATGTACGGGTAAGACATTCTCTAAAGTAAGTGGACTATGATTGTTTCTGTTTGTAAACATGTGTACCTTGAGTTTTCATTGTTAATAAACAGGACCCTATAACACATGACACTAATTTCAAAAGCAGGGTCTATTAGAAAAACACCTTGAGAATTAAGCTCAATTTTTGAAGATTTAGAAGCTTGTAACAGTGATGTGTCATAATTTAAAATAGAGAGTTGAGGGTTGTTACACTACATCACTATGATAATCTTACTTGAACGCGTTTCGGGAGACGGCTTGTCCCCATCGTCAGCATTCTCTCTCAACTCTCTTAGTTGAGAGAGAATGCTGACGATGGGGACAAGCCGTCTCCCGAAACGCGTTCAAGTAAGATTATCATAGTGATGTAGTGTAACAACCCTCAACTCTCTATTTTAAACCTTGAGAATTGTTCTAGAAAAAAAAAGTGTACTTTATGTCTAATGTGCTTCATCTGCTGCGTTTTTTAACTTCAAATTAAATTACTGCAAAATACTAAAAGGTGGACTTTGATTGTTTTTCCCTTGTACCATTCATGTATCTCCCTCAGACCAGTCCAAAAGGTTTGAAAGAAAGACAAAAGCTAATTAGATGCAAAATTATAATCATTTAATTATTGCCTGAGCAACATCTGGTTTCATCTGCTTGTCACAGCAATATTCTATATGCCTCCTGGAAACTGAAAAATACTCATTCATATATCTGCAATTGGTTCCATGGACTGTATAAGGTTATTGTAAAGCTGCTTATGTAGATTAGGCTGGAAGAATAAAATGATGTATTACATGCATGTATTCTTGTGTGGTTTTGTTTTGTTTTTTTACACAAGCAGTCCAATAAAAGAAGGGGGATTATATATTTAGGTGTTGGATGTTTGCAGGCCCTTAGTAATGCAGCAACTTAGTGAAAAGGATATGTAAAGGGTAATGTGTAGAGATAATTTGTATTATAGAACTTATATGAGAATTAATTTATGTAACTAACGAAGTGTAATAAAATATCTATCCATCTATATTTAGGTAATATTAGAGTTTATGAAGCAAAAAACTTCTTTTTTTTTTTTAATTGTATAGTAGTATGCTTTAAATAGAGCTGCATTAAACAGTAAAAGAATATTACATTGGGGCATTTTCATAATATGACAAATGTGCTATTAGATGAAAATATTGATCTTGACTGAAAAAAAGTCTACATAATAATCAGCAAATCAAAATTATACTGAACTGAAAATGAATCCCAATTATTTGAAACCAACTTTGGTGCTAAATTATGAAAATTATATAAAACATGTGTTTGTAAACAGCTTAAGTAACAGTAAATAGTTTTCACCTGATTACACTATCTGTTGGTGCTATAAGGGAATGAATGTGCTTCTAATTTGTACAGCAGTCTAATTTCAAAGTGCACTATTTTATCTTTTCCTGCTGAAAAATTGTAAAAACTGACATAATTCCTTGTGATGACTCGGCCACTACATACATTTAATGTGTTAACATAACATAACATCTCAATCTGTAGACCCTATAGTGAGCTAGACCAGCTTAAAGAAAGCTAGTCTACTCTAGGATGTAGATTACTTCATAAATACATAATTATATTGTGTACTTGTATGTAAATAAATTGTAGTTCTTATGTAGAGTACGTTAGAGCTAAAAAGTTTTAAAACAATATTATTTATACTTAATGTATTTATAAAATTCAGTAACATTTTATAGTCAGTTATTTTTTGAATGAAAGAAATCCTCCTCTGTATAGAAGGTGTGAGTGATGAGATACCTTTTCAATGCTAACTTGAATTTATTTTTATTAGTTTTCAGTTCATTAATATATGATGGAAGTGAATTAAATAATACTATACCATTGTAGTAAGCCCCTTTTTGGAATACTTGTAGGTTATTGCTTGGCCTGTGTAAGTCCTGCCCATTTCTGGTTTGTTTGCTGTATATGTCTGAATTTTTTATGAACACTTCTGGGTGGTCAACCACGGTTAAAAGTACAGCTAAAATATACTCACAGGCTAATGGTAAAATTCCAAATGTTTTGAATAGTGGTTTACAATGAGTTGATTGCTTTACACCTGCCATTATTCTTATTACCTTTTTTGCAAAAGAAATATTTTTTTTTGCATCTACTGAATTTCCCCAAAATGTTATTCCATAAGTCATAATTAAATGAAAATAAGCATAATATACTGTTTTTAGGATGCTTTTATTTGTAAAATGAATTAATGATCTAATTGCAAAACATGCAGAGCTTAGTTTTGGTAGGATGTAGTCAATATGATCTTTCCAATTCATATTATGATCTATAATAAGACAGAAATTTTATGTTAGAAGTTTCAGTAATTTCATTGCCTTCATGTTCAATTCTTATGTCTGCAATACTTTTATTTTTTGTGTGAAAATTGATATACTTAGTGTTTTCAAAGTTTATATGAATTTTGTTACTATCGAACCAATTATTTAGCAATACTGTTGGATAACTCTGAGAGGTGACTGATGTTGTGTTCTTTAATTATAATACTTGTACCATCTGCAAAGAGAACTGGGTGAGCATGTTCATTTATTACTCTGAGGAGGTCGTTGACATATATTAGAAACAAAAATGGACCCAAAATCGAACCTTGTGGAACACCATGCTTTATTTCTGACCATTTGGAATATGTTTTGGAATTATCTGCAGCCTTTATTATGACCTTTTGAGTCTGTTGGATAGGTAAGATGCAATCCATTGATATGTTTTATTCTTAATGCCATAATATGATAATTTTGATAAGAGTATGCTATGATTTACACAGTCAAATGCTTTTGATAGATCACAGAATATTCCTAGTGTGTTACATTTATTATCAAGTGATTTCAAAATTTCATTCGTTAAGTTGAAAGTGGCATCATTGATTGACATGTTTTTCCTAAATCCAAACTGTTCCTTTGCTAAAATATTATTTTTAATTAGGTGGTGACATATTCGTTTTAACATAAGTTTTTCAAATACTTTGGAGAAAGCAGTTAGTAATGATGCTGGTCGATAGTTCGACAGTTGTGACTTTTGCCCTTTCTTGTATAGTGGTTTAACTATAGAATATTTTAGCCTGTCAGGAAAAGTCCCTGTTACAAAGGAGAAGTTACATATATGACTTAAAGGTTTGCTAATTTTATCGGCACATAGTTTTAATATCTTAGTAGTTATTTCGGCATAACCCGATGAATTCTTGCTTTTGAGGGATTTTATTGTTTTATTTACTTCTGTTGTGCTCATGGGTGCTATTTCTATATAAGTAGGCTGTTAGCTGCTTCAACCTTTGGAACAAGGAGACATTACAGTAAGAGTTAAATATCTTATATGATGACATGTACGTGTTACAAATTGTTTATGTGATACTGACTTATAAAGCAATAAGTTGATGTAGAAGTCATTAGCGCACATTGCTAGTTACATTCTGTTTTTCTTGTCATAAGAAAACAAGTAAATGATACTTCACAGAGAAATAAGTTTATGATAGTGCACAGAACACATAACAAATAGTTTGAAAATATAAAGCATCAAAGATAGCAAGCATCCCAGTAAGATATATGTAGTTTCTGGGCATTTAGTCCGTGGTCCAGTTGATGAGCAATCATATGACATTTTGCCTTTCACTCTGTCAGGCATCTTCAAGGGAAAGTGTTACCCTTGACTAGTTAATACTAATATCTTGTTGGAGAGCCCATCATATTTATGGTTGGGAGGAACTGTCCAGCTGTCTCCTCCTGGTAAACCTCAGCATATATGTAACCATACTGCACTGAAAAATCCTGCTACATTAATACAGAGTAAATGTCACTTTTTGCATAAAATATGAAGGGGCAATAACCAGAGAAATGTCCCAAGAAAAAAAGGGCTATACCAGGAATGTAAGTTAAGTCCAATTTTATTCAATCTGTTTATTGGTGGTATATTACAGAACATAAGTAGTACCTAATAATAACTTTTTGCCTGCAATAAATAATGTGTAAACACCTGGTCTCCTCTTTGTAGATGACTTGGTAGTGGGTTCCATTACTGTAAATGATCTAAAACTGTCCTTACAAGAAGTAGATAATTGCTGTGTAAAATGGGGAGTAAATGTAAGCAGAGAAAAAACCCAAACTGTAGTATTTAAGAAGGGATCTAAATTGAGTAAACATGAGAACTGGAAAAAAGGAAGTAAAGAATACAAAGTGGTGCGTGATTACACCTACTTAGGAATAAAAATAGATGCAGGAGGTAAACGGGAGAATGAGAGATCAGCATAAGCAAATGGGAAAGCAGCAATGATGGCAGTGAGAGGATGTTTATATAAAATGTCAGAGTTGGAAGTGAAATAGTTGGAAAGGGTATTTAATTTGGTGGTTGAGGCTGGAATGCTATATGGTATCAAAATATGGGGTCTTGAAAATGGATGGAAAGTTGTAGATTTTGTCCACAGCATGTTTTGTAAGGAAGTTTTGGGGTTGCCAAGAGCAACAGCAAATGAAGTAGCCCAAATTGAAATGGGGAGAGTAGCCAGAAAAGAATAAGTTATGGAGAGGGCTTTAAAGTATTGATATAGGATCCTGAATTTACAGGTGGTAATTTGTAGTAACAATGTTTAAAGTACCAGAAAACAAGTTTGCAAAGTACAAGTTGGGAAAGCAATTTAAAAAATAACATAGAAAATAATGGTCTAGGCGACATTTGGAGGAAAAGAGAAACAAATTACAATGGTTTTTGGAAGGGAGTAAGAAAAAGATTATAAGATGTAGAGATTAAAAAATTGTTCAGTCAGCTATCAGAGAAGAGATCATTTGTGTTCTATGTAGCCATGAAAAACAGCTGGGAAAGAGAAAGATATATAGATAACACTAGTCAGGAAGAAGGGAGGGGAATAGAATGGTTAAGAGCAGGAACATGGAGGCTAAAAGGACAACAAAACAGGCACCCCACAAGGTGAATGCCCATTATGTGGGGGAAAAGATGATGTACAATATATAGTATTTGAAAGTAAGAAAATAAGTAGTTGTGGTAGCAGTAGTAGCTGAACTGTGGCCTGGGTCAAACATACTAGTGGGCGTAAAATCCCTGTACTTCTTACAGATTCAATAAACTTTAACTTAATAGCCCACAGCTTTAATCCCAAATAAAATTGTATTCTTAGTCCTTTTCTTTCTTATTTGTTGGACTGATATGTGTTGAGCAATTACTTGCAAAATGGCAGTCACACAAAAGTGAAGGGCACTCTCTTTTCAACCATTTTTGAGAAGGATAAAAGCATACTACTTTGCTAGTTCCAACAGATGAATATTTTCTTATTATTCCAACCCCTCTTGTAGCAATGGATTGTTTGCAGTGTGTTGATCTGTCTTATAAAACCACCGTCGTATCACTTATATCCAAACACAACTGTGGATTTCACAATGTCTTATTTTCTTACTATGCAAGTCTGTGTTTCTCCGTTGTGGATAGCGGACAAAATACAGAAGTCTCTTCTATTTCAATGCTGTTAGTTTGCCTTGCTGGAATGCTGCAGTCTCGCTTTACTTCAGTTTCTTGCTTTGAAAAGAAGGCAGTAAGTCTTATCTTGTGGGATGCACAGTGCTACACATACCTATTCTGTTTGTAAGCAGAAAATGAGCAAACTGGGGAAGACTGTATTATGGGAAGGAGAACTTCATGGCAGGTGGTGTTTGGAGCTGTTCAGTGCAAAACCCAATAAGAAGCATGCTACGCCTTGCAGTGTTGTACAGCTAAGGCATTGTGAACTGCTGATATGAATATCATTTGTACCTATAAAATTTGCTGATGCTCCAGAAAAGCAAATAATCTGTTCATGAAGAGCATATTATTTTGAAGTTTGCATTCCAAAAACCAGCTTCCTACTTTAACTGCTTGCCAAGATGATAATATACATTTGAACTTATCTTTCAGCAAGGGATCCTGCTGTGAACCAAAGCTTTTCAGTTTGCCTGTCCAGCTCTTTTTGTGCTACTTTTTGTTTATCGTGTCACCATGTGATACAAAATGGACACCAGATGCCGTGTTCAGCTAAGAGATAAAGAAGAAATCTTTAGTTGATGTAAAGTTTAACCTTCAGTAGAGGTTGAAGTTTTCACATTAGTGGTAGTAAATTCAGTGAGTGCTCATAGGGTGCCAACTATTTATACATGTCAGAAAAAAAAATTGTACTCTTTCTAAGTCTTATCCCCTAAAAATGTTGCATTTCATTAAAAAAGACACAGAATTTTTCTGTTTAAAATTAACAGATGCTTAGAGATAGTTCAATCAGCTTGAATGTTACCCCAAATTATGTTAATTTACATATTTTTGACATTAAGAATTCAAATTTGTAGGTAAGTGAATATATATATGACAATATTTTGTGTGTGCTGGAGGTTTTTGAGTTGTTAGACACTTGACCCGCACAGTATCGCATGCCTGGGATCTTATCTCTGCGCCAACTTCACATAAATTATAATTCTACACTCTTTTAGGTTGCTCTGAAATGTTAAGTTTGTTTTGAAGCTTGTAGGATGCAGGAGCATATTTAGTTCACTCTTTGGTAAAATGTCAGCCAGAATTAAGCGGAAAACTAGAGAATGTGGTGTTATGTAGTTAATAGGACATAAATGTAATGCCATTGCAGGCAGTAGGCTTCCTTCAAACTGCCAAGTTCTAGCTAGATTTTTTCAAGTGCTACAATTTCATCATTGGAGGTCATTGAATTCTGGATGAAGGCAAAGATACCAACTCGTAAGAAATATAATATTATCAGTCAAGCAAAAAACCTGCATAAAAGGTATTCCCAAAAATAATGCTAGCTGACAAACTGCAATGCAAAAGCAAAAAGAATTATTATTTTCTGAAATTTGGATAATTTATTTGATTGTGCACACAAAGATGCCATGAGTGTAATAAAATTCGAAGAAGATTGCACTGGCTTTATTGGTACTTAACTACTTCCCATACGACCTGCAAACTTTAAAGTACGTGGATGGAACCTACGTAGGAAAGATGAGCACATGTAAAGGAAAGCTAGGATATTTGAATACAACACATTTTACAAGATTCAATAATTTACTTTCAATTGTTAAAGTACATATTTTTGTTTTAACGTGATATAGTTCTTGTTTGCTTCCTAAATTGTCTCTGGATAAACAGTTGAATAAACCATGCGTTAATTCATTGTTCTGACAGTGTTCACTATAAAGTTTTAGAAAGCTTGGGCTTCCATGTAACAAACGTGCCCAAAGATGTGTATGTCCATTCTCTATATCCGATTTATATGTTCACTCCATTTAACAAACAAGTATATAACATGGCTAATTTCAATCAATTTAACGTTAATTTAAACTTTGAAAATTTTAACAAAGATAAACTTTAAAATTGTAACATGAGACAAACCTTACAAGTTTTCCAAAATAATATCATTACATTAAATTTAAAGCTCACGTAACCTTTAATGATTGTCTTTCTTCCATTACTTTAAGGAATTGCAAAGTTAGACAATACATAATGGTAAAGGAAATTACTCGTGTGTTTTGAAAACTCCTGAACGGATCTCTCTAAAAATGTGTCACTCTGGCTAGAATTTCTGAACATTTATTACTAAAAGGAAATTTAGATAAATACTCACCAAAAAAATAAGTAGATAGCAAATTTAGAGCCGAAAAGGAATTTTGAAGTTCTGACTCATTTGTACCCTACACGTTCGTCTCTCCAGTTGCAACCTGTTACGTCACTTGGCTGCCATATCCACCGTATGAGGATGGCAGTTGCTACTACAGATGGAGATGCTGCCTCTCGGCATCTAGCGTTCTGGTAGATTAATGCATGGTAAACTTTCAGAGTTTGGGGGAGCCGAAATAGTACAAGATGGAATGTTCTTACAAGCACAGCATTGAAAAAGGTTGAAGAAGTTGCTTAGGAAGAATGGATAGAAAGCTCTCAAAACTATAAGAGAGACATTGGAAAAGACAGATCCTAGAAGAAAAGCGGAAGAAAATGAAAAACAGAGAAAAGAACTGAAAGCAGTAGCATTACAAGGGAGCAGCAGCAGCACAAACAGCAATAGGGAAGATAGCAGTACATAAAATTCTCCTATCCAAGATTCCAACAAATCTCCTCATGAACAAGGTACTTCTAGTCGCCTCAAGAATATAACTCTGGAGATAGCTTCTGCCCTTCATCTCTGTAAAGTTAGTGATATAAAGGTTTGGGATGGCAAACTCTTACTTTTTCTGACAGGACGAGTGCACTCTCCAAAAAGAGATACTTGCTGTTGTAGTGTCTGGAGAGGGTGTGATGAAATTTTGGCAGTTCCCAAGTTAACCAAAAGAAGTGGAACAGACAGCTCAGATAGCAGCAGTATATGAGGTACTGCAAAAGTGGAATCTAATAGACAGGGCCATGTTGATGTCATTTGACACTACAGCAAGTAATACTGGAAGTGAAAATGGGATGTGTATACTGCTGGAAATGAAGATGAAGAAACCTCTGCTAAGTTTAACCTGCAGACATTGTATCTATGAACTCGTAATTGCAAGTATGCCTGACGCATCAATAGAAACTTCAAAGAGTTATAATTTGCGCCTGTAAATGAATTTTCGCACTATTCATGAAGGTACAGACTAAAAGTAGCATATAAATCAAAACTGCTCAATCCCAACAATGTTACAAAAATATTAAATTCTAAAATTACTTCGTTAATTACCAATATCACAAAATAGGTGTTGATTTCACAACAATTGGCTGTTTCAAAGCCATTTATATTTGCTGCAATCAAACAAAAAAGTGTTTGTTACTGTTGGTACACTGATTACAGGGTTGAAATAGGTGAAGTGGTGCTCAAATGAGCCTGGAGTCCATAAAGCTTAGAGTTACCTGACATTTATCTTTTCAGGATAAGGGAAAACCCCAGTAAAAACCATATCCAGATAACTCACCCTAACCAAGATATTTTTTCTGTTCAATGTATTATATTGGTTTTTGTGCCTTATTTTGTGTATCTGTTCTTCTGTGTTTTATAACTAATCATTGTTTAAGAGGACATCCACAGCAGCAGATACAGTGCTAAGGGATTCTTCAACAGCAAGAGCCAGAATATGAATGATGGTACAGAATATTCATGAAAGAGATGTAAATTCCCTTAGGCTGCAACACTATTCAAAATGAATACTCTGTTGCAGAGCAACGTATTTCTGCTAAATGAAATATGCAACAATTTTGAGGCAAGGCATTTTAAGATTGAAATGGTGAATGATCATTTCAATTCATTCAGCCATCATGCAGTCATTTTCTGCAGCCACAGATAAACAATCTTAAGGATTTAATGTTACATGATGCTACCTTGCATCAATGTCATTTTCCAGGGATTGAAGGATATTTCACACAGAATATAATGTATAGTGAAATCTCAAAACTGAACTATACTTCATGTGTAGCAACTATTGTGGGGAAAAAAAAATAAGAACAAAAGTATTAACTAATATATATACTACTATAGTAATATGTATGTTGATAATATGGTTAAAATCAAGATGAGTGGATATTTACAATGTTGTGTTTTAAGTACCATGCTATTAAGTATATAAATATTCTTGATAAATACATTTCTACTTTCAACAGCTGCAGTCTTCAATTTGCAGCTAAAGCTGCGATGGACCATTAGTATACCTATATTTAAAAAATTTATGAATGCCTGCAATTCTGTAAATCTGGAACAATTTTAAAGTGCAATGAGTGATGATTTCATAAGACAAATATGCCAGGGGAGCGGCTGGAATATTTTAGGAGACTGATAGGAAATGACAGCAAAATAAGGTTAGACAAGGCCAGGATAGTTCAAATAGGGTGGAAAATGAGAAACTGGACAGCTGATTCACAGAAAGAGAGTTATACCAACAGCTAAGAAAAGTCAAAAGAAGGAAGGTGGGTTGGATGGCATACCAGTGGGATTTTGGAAGGAATACGGTGAAAAGAAAAAAGGCAAATTTTAACAAAGATGCTAAATAAAGTAAAAGAAAGTAAAGAGATTCCAAGCTGGAAAACGAGTATAGTAGTTTTTATTTAAAGGTGAGTCGGAATTGTTACACTAACATCACTTAAGTTTACTCACTTAACATGTTTCGGGAAACCGTTGTTCCCATCCTCAGAAGGTTAACTCGACTGGCCCGTGTTGTTGGTGTTTCCGTTTTTTGGACTGGATCCTGTGGTGGCATCTTGTGGTGGAGAAATGTACTTCCAAAGAGGATTTGGTGGCGGCAAATCAAAATTCATTAGATGTGTGTTGTGTTTTTGAATGGTGATCTTCTCCCATGCATCTAATTCGGCTGCAAATTTGGCTGGTTTGACTAATTGTTTGTCAAACCAGCCAAATTTGCAGCCGAATTAGATGCATGGGAGAAGATCACCATTCAAAAACACAACACACATCTAATGAATTTTGATTTGCCGCCACCAAATCCTCTTTGGAAGTACATTTCTCCACCACAAGATGCCACCACAGGATCCAGTCCAAAAAACGGAAACACCAACAACACGGGCCAGTCGAGTTAACCTTCTGAGGATGGGAACAACGGTTTCCCGAAACATGTTAAGTGAGTAAACTTAAGTGATGTTAGTGTAACAATTCCGACTCGCCTTTAAATAAATTCAATACACATCACTGTTTCTAGCTTCTTTTCATTACAATATCAACATAGAGTATAGTAGTACCTATATATAAAGGAAAAGGAAGAATGAACTAAACCGAAAATTATAGAGGCATAAGTCTGCTATCCATACTGGGCAAAATTTATACAGGGATGCTAACAGATGGATTGAGAGACTGGGCTGAGGAAGAAGGGAAGTTGTCAGAAATTCAAGTAGGCTTCAGGAAAGGGAAACAAACTGTGGACAACACATTTATAATAAAATCATTGGTGGACAAATATTTAAGCAAGAAAAAAGGAAGTGTGTACATGGTTTTCACAGGCTTTGAAAAAACTTTTGATACAGTAAATAGAGAAGCACTAATAATGAAATTGAGAATGAAAGGAGTACATGAGAAATTTATAGGGGAAGTAGAGAAAATATACAAAGGTGTAAAGTTTTGTGTGAGGATAGGAGGAGAAGGGATTACAGAAGCAACAAAACAAAAGTTAGGTTTAAGACAGCGGCGTAAATTATGTTCCATTCTATTTAACTTTTGTTATAGATGATGTAATTGAAAATAGGAAAAAGCAATCGTCACTGCCTAGCTATAGCAAACAGAGACATAACAGGACTGTTATATGCAGATGATGTAACAATAGGAGCCATAACGGTGATTGGTTTACAGAAAACAATAAATGAGATACAAAAATTCTGCAAGGAATGGGAAATAAACATGAATATAAATAAATCCAAAATTATGGTTTTTAGAAAAGGTATGAAATTATGTAAAGACCAGCAATAAAACTTGAGTGGGAAAAAATTGGAAGTCCAGGAATTCGATTACTTAGGGTTGCAACTAAGCAGTAATGGAAATTGGGAGGCTCACAGTAGAGAGATGTGACAAAAAGCAAAGCAGCTGTAACAATTATAAGAACATATAAATTTAAGTATGTCTACAAAATGGTTGGAGAGGGTATATACGGCTATGGTGGAAGTAAGAAAGTTGCACGGAGTAGTACTTTGGGGGGGGGCGGATCAGATTTAACTATTAAGGTAGACCAGAGTTGCAGAGTATTTTTTAAAGAACTAATAGGTTTGCTGCAATCAGCCCTGGGGGAAGTCACTTTAATAGAATTAAGGAAAGCAGAAGAAAAGGTGTAGTGCTAGAGAGAATGATAAAATTTTGGCATAAATGCTTGACAAGGAAAGGAGGAGATATATTAAGAAGCTGTATGGTACAACAGGAGAGTATAAAAAATGAGAACAGTTGGGGAGCAGGGTTGATCAAAGTGTTGGTAGAAATAGGAATGAAAAATATGTGATTGCAAGGGGAAAGAAATAGGCCAGGTTTTTGGATCTAAGTGAGAGAGAGAGTCGAAGATATTCAGGGCTATTCCATAACTTTGTTGTTACGAAGGTGACTACAATTATTTTTTAAGCTTAAACAACAGCTCATAACAAATGTGCCATTATTTGCCATTCTGTAACTTGTTATCGCGATATTTGTTTTCTCGCAGTTTGTTAGCTCACATGGAAAATTTGTGTGCTCAGTGACAGCGTTTTGTTTTTACTCCGCCATGAGCGCTGTAATACCGACTACCGAGCGCTTTATTTACTTTTCCTTGCCAAGATGGAGACAAAGCGTGCTCTGAAAACGTCACATGAAAAATATAAAATATATGTGGATTTCTAAAATTCACAACCATTGCTTAGAATAGCATTACTTACATTTTCTTGTGACCCCAAATAATTAAATTTTTATGGGGGAAAGTCACCGGGTCCAAGCTGTTGAACTGTTGAGCTGTCCACACTGTTCATAGTGTGTTGTTGCAAGTTTCACTAATTAATGTCAACCGACAATTACTGCTTAATTTTCTTTTTTGTTTTTTTGGGCTTTTAGTTATACTTTTTAAAGATACCAGTGGTCATGCAGATTTTTTCAAAATTTTAATGTAGGTATACCATCAAGCATAAGTAGGTACTTATTCTTTTATTCATGATTTGGCAATGTTCAGCTGTAGTTCAGTTCTGTGGACATGTTCTTGCATCTTAATCCTTGAATGGAAATCATAATTGGTATCTAATAGTATCTATATTATTTTAGGTATTCGTTAATTGGGAGGTGGTAGTGAAAAGAAAGGTTAGTTTCACTAGTTGTGTTATCTGGGGGAATGTTACAGCTACAAGTATTTTATTTCGGATTATTTTTCATACACGAATGTATTACATATAAATTATTTTGTAACCCAACTGTCTTTATGTTCTTCCTCTTCCTGCAGCATCAGTATAACTTCAATTTCTGTGGTTACAAGAAACTGGTAAATAACTTTCTGGTAGCCAATTCTTATAGCAGATTGGAAATTATCTTGGGTTAAATTGCCTTTCTTGGGCCCACCTAGAAAATGCTGAAGGAAGTAAGAAATAATGGAATGAATTACCTTGTAGAAGTAGATGTGATCTCGCCAATACCTGGTGCCCACCTACCCTCCCATTTTAGGTGTTTTCCTTTTATAGGAAAATTGCGATATGAACACAACAAACGTAGCCATCTTCCCGCTAAAACAGATGCTGAATGGGAAGTGCCAACCTAAATAAGAAGTGAAATCTGCAAAGTAAGGAATTTCTGCAAACATGAATCATTCGAGTTTTAGACGCGCAGATCCCTCAGCTACGCCCTGTCGTCGCTTCGCAGGCCGCAACTGCTACACTCCTCTTCTTCTAAAATACATCCCTCGGCTACGCTTTGAGGCTGAGGGACCTCAATCCCTCGGCTATGCCTTGAGGCTGAGTATCTTACCGGCTTTGGTGGCATTAGTTATTCATATGTTGCCAGCATTATGTTAGAGCTAGAGAATGACATACAGTGACATCTGTTGGACATATAAGACATCACTTCTGTCGCTAATGAGGGCCCAAGAAAGGCAATTTATCAACGATCTTGAAATAATTTTCGGAACGAAAACATATCACTGTACAATCCTACAGCTCTCAAAAGTGTTCATTCCCTAACCTTAACCTAAAAATCGGGCAAATGATTTTGTGAACCATGCAAATAAACAAAACATTTATAACTATTTGAACCTAAAATTATTAAGTCAACATCTGTTAGTTTTTATTACAATACAAAATTATACAACATTTATTTTCCTATTAAAATTCATCTCTTAAAACTTATGTTGGGAACATCATTCACCAACACTACCACACAGAACATTTCTTACTAAAGCGTAATTCGTAATATTTATATTTTGCGCTAAAATGATTAAATAAACAGTTGATAATTAAAATGACAAGCTTCTACGGTGCTTTTTCTCTTAGAGCAACATTAAAACGACTATACGAATGTGTTGTGTAACAAACGCGTTAGCATGAGGGTCTCAGGTTTTGTTGCATTTAACAAACAAATCTTTTCTTAGCAAATGTTGTTTTATTACGAAGTTACAGAATGCTGACCAATTGCTAGTGACTTTAACAGTTTGTTAAGCCGTAACAAAATGTTACAGAATAGCCCTGAATTTAATTGAGTTTTATTAATGGATGCTCTTTAACTGCCGTGGCCCTTAGCGTCCCATTCTATATTTGGCATGAAAGACTGGTAATTTTGCCCAGAGGCCTCTTTATCAGAGACTTGAGGTTCTTTTGTGTGCCATAAATCTACAACACAGGACTAATGGCTTTACTTCCCTTCTGAAGGAAGTCATGCTCAGGATTTTTATGCCCGAAGAAATTCATTGCCCTCCGCTGGGTTTGAACCAAGGCAGGAGATATGGGGAAGTATGGAGAACAAAAAACCTTTGAAATTTTACAGGAAAATAAAAAAGGAATGGGGAAGAGAAACATACTAGGGAGTGTAAGAGAAAAAGAAGGGGTAGCTTGGATGAGAATGGGAACAATATTTTAAAGTGGTTTAAGAGATAATGATAAAGGGATATGTGAATTTTGTTGTGTTGCGGAAAGTGTAGAACATTATCTTACTGAATGTAAAGATTTAAAAAATGGAGAGACAAAATCTGGGATAAGAAATGGAATAATATGCGGGGGGGGGGTGATTTAGTTGCACTAAAAATGCTAACAACCAAGCAGGAAGAAAGAAATAGGAAAGTAGGGGATTTTTTAATAAAAATGAAAGAGAAATGGATGAGGAAAGTCAAAGAGATGAAGAGAAGGGCAGAGGGAGGGGAGGTAAGAAAAAATGAAATAAATTGTAACGAAGCTTTACAAAGAGAAGTAAAGATTACACAGCAGTGCTTGAAGGCCAGGGAGCTACACTGGCTGTGCAACACAAAGTAGAGTACCAGGCATGTACATGTAGAAGCATGAAAATAAATGTTAGAAAATTTGTAAACTGTAACTTGGAATGTGTACAATAAATTACATCCATCCATCCATCCATCCATCCATCCATCCATCCATCCATCCATCCATCCATCCATCCATCCATCCGTCCATCCATCCATCCATCCATCCATCCATCCATCCCAGTCATCCTCCGTGGTGTAGTGGTTACCGTGCTAGTTTCTAGTTCCCGAGGTCGCGGGTTCAAACCCTTCGGAGGATGATGGATTTTTTTGGGTGTAAAAATCCTTAGCTTGGCTTCCTTCAGAAGCGAAGTAAAGCTGGTGGTCCCGTGTCGTAGATTTACGGTACATAAAAGAACATCAAGGCTGATAAAGAGTCCTCTGAGCAAAATTACCGGTCTTTTATGCCCAATATAGAATGGGATGCTAAGGACCACAGAAGTTAAAGGGCGTCCATAAATTTAAAAAAAAAGAACTCCATCGATCCATCTGCATAATCGTAAGAGAATATTTAGACCTTTTAGAGAGGAGTTACTTAATTTCCTCATGGGTTAAATTACCATTCATTATCCAAAAGATGGCTACAGAAAGTTACTGCAGTTAGAGATTGTTTCTTGGTGATTCCACTTCAACTCCCATCCATGCACCAGGAGCCTATCATTATGTAAGACAGATGGCAAAACTTGTCTGCTGCTTAAAAATGTACTTACTTCGCTCATAACAGCTTACTTTAGAAGATGAATTACAAGGACTAAGGCAATTGAACATCTTTGCTATCATGTGCAATATCATCTCCGCATTGAGATGTAGAACTCTTGAAAAAACTAGTAGAACTACAGATGAGTAAATGAAAGTTTATCCAAAGTAGCTCTCAAAACATACCAATGCCATTTATGGTATTTGAGTGAATATTTAACTGGTTTGACACTTTTTGATACAAAGTTCCATGTGAAGTAAAGTCTTCCATGATTAAAAACTTAGCGACAAGGCTATCATGACCCACCTAAACAAGCTGAAGTGAAAAATGGTTCAGTATCTTCTGTACAATTCAGTAATTTTATATCAAGTGTGCGTGTGTGTTTGTGGCATTAAATCATTCTCGAAACTTCCTTCAAAATCACCCTGTTCCATGGTGTATAAATGTAGTATATGTGAAAGTCAAAAGAAGAGTTCAACATCTAAAAGTTGTAAATGATGCTGTAGTACATGGTATATCCTTAATTCAGTCCTTATAGTGAGAGTGATATCATAACCCATGATTAAAAAAAAAGTTTTGTTGGAAATTGAGTAAAAACACATATGTAAATTTCCAGACACCAAAAAGTAAAGTCCAAGGAAGTGTAAATTGCAATATATAGCTCTACTAGCATATGTTTAACAACTTTTAATATAACAAAGTCAGTTATTAGGCATATGAATAACTTATGATTTCCTACTTTCCTGAACAAATACTAATCTTAATAATTTAAAAAAAATTGAAGCCTCTTGAGTGACCTCTAAATAAACTCCTTTTATGCTAATTTTGAGTGCATGCGTGCGCGCCTGTGTGTGTGTGCGTGTGCGTGCGCGTGTGCGTGCGTGCAAATAGCATGCAAAAAGGTATACTTTAAAGGGGTGAGACATTTGAATTTTAAATCTTTGATTTTGGTTGGCACCCTAGTGCTCACAGAAGAGTTAAAGTGATTGTGTTTGTTGTATTTTATTGGTTTTTAGCCAAAATGTCACTTAATGAGTAATGTATAAGTAGTGAGAGTGAGTCAGTAATACACAAACTGGAAATTTCTTTCGTTATAGAAATATAATTTACAATGTATATTATTTTTTTAGAAAGCTTTTGGTGTAATGCAACTGCTTTGTAATAAGGAGTTTTTTGCTTGACTTGCACAAGTTTTGTTATTCGAGACTTTGGTTACTTTCCTTGTTGATTTAGGAATGCATGCCAAGTCACATTTGCTTGAGTAGTCTTTTTTTGCATTTCGAACTTTAACTTGTCTCCACTCTATAACAGCCTAAGGGCTTATTGTGCTAACCCTGTAATGATTGCCAACTCTTTACTCTAGCCCTGTGTCCCTCACCAGATTACACAGGCCCAATAGTGTGCTGGGATAGTAGTCCTCTGGTTGCATAAAAAGTTTCCCAAAGTTCTTATATCTCCTTGATGCTAACACTTCACAGGAGCATATGATATGATGTTTCAGTTTCAGATCCACACAATCTACAGTCCTTGTTGCCCTGAAACCTTCCTATTATGTGTGGGTGCTTTCTCGCTGGTGCATGTTAAGTGGCAAAGGCTGCTATTGTTTTTAACTGAGACTTACTACATTTAAGTAGTTTGTCAGTTAAAGGTTTGCATGGTTGTTTGATAAACAATTTCCCATGCCAAATTCCTGGAATCCTCTTCCAGGCCAAAGAGAGTTGTTTGTTGCACCAGTTTGTTATAGGCGCTCTAATGGAACACTTATGTGTGCCTATAGGTGTGTCTGGTTTGGGTTTCAGCTATGTCGATCCTTGCTTTGCAGTTTCATCAGCTTTCTCATTGCCTTCAATTCCTTTATGCCCTGAAACCCATGACAAACATACTTTGTTATGTTCTGCCAGGTTGGACAAGGCAGTAATACATTCACCTACCAGTCTAGATGACACTAAAGGACTGTTTACAGCCTTTAGTGCTGCCTGGCTGTCTGAAAAAAATGAAGATCTGTTTATTTTTATACTCTCTTCTAAGATTTTCTTTTGCACATTGTAAAATGGCAAATACTTTTGCTTGAAATACCATGGATTCCAGACCCAGTGAATTACTAAATTACCTGGGCCTTAAACCAAATACCCCAGAACCCGTCCCTGAGTCTGTTTTTGAGTCGTTTGTGAACCAGATCAAAGAACACTCAGATAGTTTCTGATAGGATTCTTGCCATAAGTTCTCTTCATTTATCGTTATCTTGAATTTTTTATGGTGACGTAAAGTTTTTCCGAGGCAGTCTGTTTCCGTCTTGAAAATCAGATCTACCACCTCCTTCATTATGGCTAAGATTCCCGATGCAGACCTTGGAATCTTAGTTGTTTTGTTTTGCTGCAGTCTGTGGAAAGCATTCTGGCCCATCCCTTTATCAAAATATCCAAAGGGGTCAGGCTCAGAAGCGTTTCCATTGTTGTAGTAGGGGTCGTGCCCATTGCCCTATTCCATTGGAATCATAACAGTTTATGATAACATATGGAGATCTTAATGCTCTTCATCAAATTCAGTGCCCTTGCCTGCCTAACAACCAAGTATGTCTGGTACTGGCTCACGTAGCATGAATGATTTGATGCCAAATCTAGCTCTCTTGAGAGGGAGAAATTGGACCTGGCCCAGTTTTTGTTTGTTGTTATGTCTCTTTCTGCAGTACACACACTTTTAATTTAACAGATAGGTATCCCAAAATAGGCCATATTTTATTCAGTTTATGCTATGGATGGATTTTATCATTATAGCTAAACTTGCTGAAAAAATGTAAACTCTTTTTCAGATTTATGAATCTCTTAAAAATGTATGTGTCCAGCATATGGTCCAGTGCATTTAATGGGTAGACTTCTTTACATTGCTTTGCTATAGCATTAAACCAATAAAGATATACATTTAATCAATTGTTATGTCCTTCCATGCCAGGGTGTTTGAATTGCATATCTGTTGTTCTTGGACCAAGATTTCTATGAAAGCATCATCAGTAAATTGACAATAATAACATCCTCAGTACATGGCTGAGAATTAATTTTAGGTTCAGCATAGACAGGAAAATGTGATGGAACAGGTGGCAGTGGTCAGAAAGTATCTACATATTTCACACCACACTCTGACACTTAAATAACACAGTCAAATGCAGTTAAGGAATGACTTCCTTCTTCATATTTATCCTCTTAGCAGCTCTTAGAATTACAATTACAATATTAGTATTCATTAAATTTTCATATGAATTTAATGAAAAATTAATATTATTGAAAAAAATATAAATAAAAATATTTAAATTTCTTAAAGAAACTATTTCTAAAATTATATCCTTTGAATAAAAACCTGCTAAAATTATCTGTCTTAAGAAGTCTCAAATCCATTAAATTCAATACTGAAGTCTTCATCATTCTCCATTATCATAAAGCACATGAAAACAATGCATGGAAAGCTGCAGGAATAAGTTGAAAGAATGTAGTTATAATAAAATCTAGCAGAAATGTCAAACAGCTACCTGGAAATAAGATGTAGCAAATAAATTCAGCCTTTTAAAATAGTGACATTCAGTAAAAGATATGCCAGAATATACTGGATTTTATAATTTTGCAAAAATTAAAAGTTTGAATATACTTGAGCTTTTATATTAAGAAGATAAGCCTTAATTACTCCTTAATTTTTAAAGTAATATTTTTGAATGAAGTAATGGGTTGTCTTAATAACTACCAATTTCTCCTTTTCATCAGAATAAAAGCTTAGACGCTTTTGAATGAGGTATGCGAACATAATGTGATCAGCTTGGACGTCATATCTGAGAAATTAATACAGCAGCCATCTTAAAAGAAATGCTCCACTTTTTCTATAATATATGGATAAGCTAGTAATAGTGATGTGAATTTGAAATTATAGAAAAATTCAGTTGGAGTTGAAACCCTTAACATCACTTACATGTTTTTCGTCTTGACCGGTTTCGGGAGTTACTTACTTGCTCTCATCATCAGAAGTGACCGACAGGTTTCTCATAGTGTTGTCCAATGTGTATTTGTGTGTGGTCACATCTGGTGGTGGAGTGATGAAATTCCATAGTGGGTTTGGTGGCAGCAATTAAAATTCATTACACAGTGTTTATGTTTTGTGAGTAATATCTTTTCCAACTCTGTTTCGTATTTTGCCGGTTTTAGGAGTGTTATGTTTGGTGTGATGCTGCGATGTGATTTTATGTCCAAAAGAATGTGCAACTGCTGATTTATCTGTCTGTTTGTATTTGATGTGTCGCATATGCTCTTTTAATCTGGTCTCTAAATTTCTTTTTTTTTTACCTATGTAGATTTGGTCACATTCTGGTTGGTTAATTTGATAGATTTCTGCTGTTTTGTTGTGAGATATTTGGTCCTTTGACTTGTTGCAGAGTAATTTCTCTAGACTGAATTTATTTTGTGGAGCTAGACAGATGTTGTGTTACATCTAGTTCTGCAAGATAAATTCAGTGTAGAGAAATTACTGTGCAACAAATCAAAGGATCAAATACCTCAGAACAAAAAAAGGAGGAAACTATCAAATTTATTTCCCAGAATGTGACCAAATCTACATAGGTAAAACAAAAAGAAATTTAGAGACCAGTTTAAAAGAGCATATGAGACACATCGAATACAAACAGATGGATAAATCTGCAGTTGCACATCACTTTTGGATGACAGATCACATCACACTAAACGTAACACTCTTAAAACCGACAAAATATGTAACAGAGTTGCATACTTGGGAAAAAAGATATTAATCACAGAACATAGATACTGTGTAATGAATTTTGAATTGCTACCACCAAACCAACTATAAAAATTCATCACTCCACCATCAGATGTCACCACACACAAACACATACCAGACAACTTCATGAGGAACCAGTCGGCCACTTCTGATAATGAAAGGAAGTAGCTCTTGAAACCGGTCAAGGCAAGAAACATGTAAGTGATGTTAAGTGTTCCAATTCTGGTTCAATTTTTCTCTAAAGATTCGCTTGTTTGAAACTAGGATTTTGTTTAAGTTTTAAAGTTAGCTGTCTGAGAAGTGTTTGCCTATTTCAGAAGCTGAAATAGTTTTGATCCAAAGTGATATTATAGGTCATTTTCACGCATTAAAGCTTGATTGGTTGGCCTTGCTATTGGCATGTAAAAGGAACTAAAGAATAAGAGAAGTTGATTACATCAGAAAGACAAAATTGCTGGTGCTATGATGATCGTCTCAAAAACACAAGAGCACAAAGCTGACTGCTGAAGACTTCAGCACCTCCAAAGACCCTAAATATCACTTGGGTAAAAACCATTTCAATTTCTGAGCAGCACACTATCTCAGCCAGTTAATCTTGCAAGCTGAACAAAATCTCAATTTGAAATGGGTAGAGTATTCCATGTTAATGTAATGAGATACTATCTACAATATCCGCATGTTTTTTGCAACATTTGAAATTCTTTAGAATTTCATGGCTTCATCAGCATAGTAAGTAGATTGCTTAAGTGACAGTAAATGTCAAAGATTTCCTGTACTAATGTAGACTGTCACTGAGTTCCATGGGAAAATCTAACATATGTATTATATGATGGTTTAAAAATTGCATAATCTAAATTAAAAAGCATTGGTGAATCTGGTGCAGAAAGGGTATGCAGGTGTGTTATGTTCGAAAGTAGTTGAAATAATGCAGTTATTGTTGCTTCATCTTTCAGGGTTGGTGGGGGATTGGGAGACACATTGCCACCAAAGCTGGTTATTTGTGTGGACTGGAATAAAGTGGATGATCATGTGGTGAAAATTACCAGTAGTAAGACACGTATTCCTCTTGATCCAGAATGTTTGAGATGGACACCGTTGGTCTCTGCAAATGTGAATACATTCCAAGAAGAAGAAAAAGAGGTTAGTCTTAGCATCATTTTTAGACAAGCATAAAGGTAGTATGTATTCTCCCTGGAGTTATCTTGATCATTAATAGCACACAGATTTAGAAAATTGATTAGGAATTTAATGGGCTGGTCCTAAGAAGTATACATGTTTTTGTTGAAATATAGAACTTCAATTGTTGGTACTAATTGGTGAAGGTTATGATTACCAGCTGGGTAATTGATTCAGGCATGAAAATCAAGTCTTGCAACATGTTACTGATGCAGTAGGCTATTGCAGTTTAAAGTGAAGAATTGTTATGTAATGTGCATATGTGAATGCTCTCTGCATATTTTTTACAGAATTTAGTGAAGAAAGACTGAGGTGTGCATACTGTTTGAAATAAAATTGGGACACTACACCTCTAACAATGGATTGCATTGTACTATAGTACTGTCCAGCCTCAATCTTTGTGGTGTCATTAGCACATTAGAAATAAAGTGTGAATAATGAGTTAAGTATGATAAGTTCTCATTATTGCTCGTTCATGGCTAAAGAAAAGCTTAGAATTATTGAAGATGCAGAGAACATTGGAA
The DNA here is from genome assembly GCA_030765065.1 of Deroplatys truncata. Classification (NCBI taxonomy): domain Eukaryota; kingdom Metazoa; phylum Arthropoda; class Insecta; order Mantodea; family Mantidae; genus Deroplatys; species Deroplatys truncata. The sequence continues at coordinate 380,360,141 of CM060990.1, forward strand.
ACTGCACAGCAAGAAGAAAATGTGATGTTAGCAAAAGTTGAATTTGTGACTGACAAAAAAACAAAATGCAACTTAAAGACACAAAAAGTAATTACTGGGCAGCCAAGAAGCAAAGCATAGAAACCTCAAAAACAGACTGCAACTATGTAGATGATAAAGAGACAAAATGAATGTGGAGTTTCAAGTGAAATATGTTGTCTCGAAGCTTTAGCTATAGCCCAATAGTCTGCAAAATTTACGCCATGCCAAATCGAGCAAACTAGAGTGTTCCAGATTGCAATAGAAGAATGTCACTCTGAGGTGAATTAACTTCAGCAGGATCAGTGGTGGACTGGAAGATGTATAGTACATACTTGAGAACATAAAATAAATACTACTTTCATACTTCAAAATTAGCATATAATACATTTCCATTTCATTTGACATATACCATTGTTGAACTATATATAAACTATAATAAAAGGAACAGCAGTGCATAGTTGCAGAAGAAATCAACATGTTAGGCTATCTAATTTAGCGAAAGGGAGACTGGGAATGAAGTTTTCAAAACATAAGAAATCAACAAAAGAATTATAAATCTCCTCAGGGACATTTATGTACATAGGAATAATAAAACAAATATGTATGCTTAGATGTGCACTTCTGCCGAGTTATCTATGATATGTTGAAAATCAGGCTCAGTAACTGTGAGGGCAAGCTGTACTTAACCATTATATGATATTCTCTAGGGGTAAATGGGACCTGTTCTTTGATTTTAAATACTTTAACAAAGAAAATAGTTGTACATAAAAATAAGTAGAACCAAACATTGTGGTTAACTTAATGTGGTAACATTTTAAAAAGTTTGTGATCTACAATACCTTGACATCTACCTTTTACAAATAAATCGTGCTGTAGTTGTATTACTTCCATTTGCAGCCACAGCCTAACCTTATTAGAATCCATGGATATGGGATTAGCCAACAGCAGGAAGTCATTCTCCATTCGTATGAAATCTGTAAACCTATGATCAGTAAATTAAGTATTTAGATTTTCTAACTGAAGGACATATTTATAGATCTGGATTGAGGAATGTTTTGAGAGGCTTCAAACATGGAAAGTGACAAAAATTCTTTCTGAGTCAGTTGTGATTTCCATAAATCCAATTTAGCTATAAATTCCTCAATTGATTTGTACATAATATGAACACTGTTCTTATTTCCTCCTTGTAGCTCATTATTTAGTTCATTAAGGTGCTTAAACACATAAATGATAAATGCAAGATCACTGTTCCATTGGTCTTCTAGTTTTAGTGCTGCTGACACTAATAAAAGAAAACAAAAATTAAAGTAGCACATACTTACAGTAAACAAAGTAGTGTATTGTATATTTTTTACAATGAGAAAGATGGACTATGAATTCACATACTTGTTGTAGCATGAAATTTTCTATCACTGCACAGAGTTTGAAGAATTGTTGAAGCATCTTTCAGTGACTGAGCTACCTGACTTCAGTATGAAAAACAAGATACTCATATTCTTTTCCAAAATCCATGAGTAGCTTTTGTAATTGTAGAGTTTAAGAGCCCTTGATTTTATCTTGTTAAAATCTATTACTTCTTTCATATTCAATATTTTGCAGCACAAAGCTGCTTGACAAATTATACGGTGTAAATGACTTAGATTTATGCCTAGTTCCCTTAAATAAGATTTCATCCTTCCAATAAAGCCTGTGTTTTCCCCAATCATGGCTGGACAAACGTCAGTTACAACTGATATTAGTTCCTGCCACTCTTAATTGTTTTTCTTCAACACCGGTGCACAGCTTTAAATACTTCTCCTGTGGTCATCCCCATCAGAGTTATGTATATCAAACACTCATACACTGTGAGGTCCTTATCCATACTGTGAAAGAATATTGCCTATTGATGGTAATTAATTGTTCTTTCACACAACCCGTGTGTAGGGTAAGGTTGAAAAGGTATAATCAGACTGAAAAAGTCATTGTCATAGCATGGTTCAAATCCCAAATATGGCATTGACTTTTTCAGTCTGATTCTACCTTTCCAATGTTTTCTATTGATTTGTATAATTTATATCACAACCCTTGTCTTATTCAAGGGAAAGAGATTTGCATTTCTGAATGTTTTAATGCAATGGCATTATCAGTGTGTTTACCTATGTTATTCATTTTACTAATGTGCAGCTTGACATCCACACTCTTTCAAAATATTTTTTTTTCTGGACATACTATTTCACCTACTTTCTTAATGCATTTTTTCACAAATTCACCTTCTGAGGCTGGTTTCAAAGCAGTTAACATTTTAATGCATGAGGAATATCGATTACATGCAAGCAATTATAATGTGTGCATGCATGAAATCCAAAGTGAACTACAAACTTAAAAGGACAGTCAAAGTGCTTTTGTCAGGTCTCACAAATGTAACTTGAAAGTAGTACCTTATTTGCCATTTCATCATCTGAATTCTTTTTTATGGACTCAGATTACTTGATGACTTCTTTTAATTGTTTTTATGTAACCAACACACAGTGCACATTATTGAAATATGCAAACTGTTAAGCATAACTTATATTGAATAATGCATTAATTTTACTGTTATAATGAATTACTTTACTTTAACAATACATTTTGTTGAACTCTAAGCATTGAATTTGCAAACAAATTTATTATTGAAATGCTTACCTGTTAATTGTTTGTTTTTTTTATGGTAGGTTTCATAATGCCATAGGTTTCATAATGCCATCTGATACTTGATTTGAAAACACCCTTTAATATTTTGGAAGATATCAAACATCTTGCATGATGCCCATAAGGTATGAAGAAAAATTCTTCATCCTAATCACGCTAAACTTTCTTTTGTGGGCAGGAGTTGATGGCCCTGTTAACACCATTGCAAATGGACTGACTGGCTAATCCTGCACTGGTAGGTACCGTTCACCCAGAGGATAGTAGTGGGCGGGTGGGGCTATATGCAGAGTGCAGCATGGGTTACAATGTACAAGGAATATATGCAATGATTCTATGTTGATTCATCACTGTTATAGCCAGGGCAGACTAACAAAAGTTTTTTAATCACAATGGATTAAGGTTCTGAAGGAAAACAAACTTTCTTCAATGGCTTCCAGGTGGTTACAAAGAAAAGATAGTAAATTTTCATCATTATGTAATAAATTTGAGCCAAGTGCATTCATATATGCATTTGCAAATTGGTAATGAGGATGAAATTTCATTCAATAACACTGTCAGCAGGAAGGGGAAATCCAGGATGATGATGGGCAGCAGTGAAAAACAAATGTGTGTAATCATATTGTGTATAATTGCCGATGGACGTAACCTATATGACATTTAAAAGAAAAACTGTTGCAAAATTATTAGTGAAAGGCATACTGGTGAGAGCGAATCCTCAAATTTATAAATATCTTATTCATAGACAGCTTCCACAGACACACAACTTAAAAGTGTGACATAATTTACGAAATGGTAAAGTGTGACAGAATTTACAAAAGGGGAAAAATGATGTGATGATTATTCTTGAAATGTAACATCTATCCTCTAGCCACTAGATGGATGTATAACTTCAAAGCAGGACTGCAACAGCTATATATGCAGTAGATGGCTGATGAAAAACACAAGTTCAGCAGAGTGGAAAAATTAAGCAGCTGGACATGACTCTGATATGTGAGTGGGTAAAATACGCACAGGACTCTTATTCCACTACCACTGGTGGAAAAAGTGTTAAAAAATGCAGTATCATGAATTTATTTGGCAGAACTGAGGAATTTTATGGGAAGATGGCAGCAGCATTGGAGATTATTTCACTAGTGATGATGATGAATGAATAAAGGTAAGAGAGCATGTAATCATTGAGTTGATTAATTTCTTGTGAATAAAACACAAATTAAAGCCTTCCCTCCCTTCTCCTAAAGGGTGTATAGTATTCACATATGTACGGTATACATGTGAACACAAATATGTTTTAAATACAACATAAAATTGAACATTAAAAGCAACTCTTGGTATTGCACTACAGAACTGATCTGTACTTATGTGGTGTGTCCACTCTAAAATGGTGATGTGCAACTTAGGAGGCATGACATTTCTACAGGTCATGCAAGTTTATTAAATGATCACTTTCCTCATTATAAAGTAGAAAAAGGGGAGTCTAGTTAAAGTTTCAAGCAGAAATTTCCATTAAGGGTGTCAAAATGGCTTTTTATATATATATATATAGGATTGTGTAGTTTTAGTTCCAATAGACTTCTTCATTTTATCTCTAGTTTGGTGAAGTTTTTGATAACAGATAACATAATGTTACAGTAGTACCTGTAAAAAAAGTCATAAGGGTGGGAAAATGTTGCACATCCAGCAGTATCACAGAATGATTGAACTAATTAAGGTGGTCACAGTGAAGATACTAACTACTTTAAAAAGGGAAGGGGACTGTGGGTAGTAAAAAGAACATAAGCTATTCTGTTGGTGCTAGGAGTAGAAAATGAGAATAGGGCTCACATCTGGAATGATACTGACTATGCCAGTGCATATGAATATATACTTTTTGGAAGTCAAGATCACAAAACTCCCTTGATGTGCATTATGTGTAGAAAATAATTATTTTATTTTAAATGTGTAAAAAGGCTGATAAAACAATATATAATAAATAAAAAATGATCTGCTCATGTAGAAGCCAATTGGTAAAGGATTAAATGTGTTAACTAAATATTAAGAATGATATTTTGTGATATTGTGATTGTAGCACTCCAGTAAAAAGTAATTGTTAATACTAATTTGGTCATTGACTATTGATAAGAAAGCAGAGTGGTAAAAATGTTACATATTACATATTTTAGGTTGACTACATTAGTATAAATAGGGATACATCAGGATTGTTACTAGAGTTTCATTCTCTGGAGAGAAAGTTTTAGTCTTTGCAGTTAGTACTATGTATATGCAATTAAAACTATGCAATTTCACTGTGGGTTATAATTGGAAACTAATAAAGCTGTTGCTTCTAGCTAAATAGTCTGAAACTAATTTTGTTTGCATTTTTATGGCTGATAATCTCTGTTTGCATTCAAAGACTATTAAGTTCGTTAACATTTTTTGCACTTTTTTCTATAGTTCAAAATATTTTCACAAAACTTTTCTATAGCGCTTGCCTCTGCACTCAAATAGACCACTAGTAGAGCACTTTACGCTTTTTGTAAAGACTGTCCAATCTATTGAATACATAGTGAAGTGTATTTCAGCATGTTCCACTGAAAGATGCTAATAATGAGTTAGCAGCATGTAACTCTTGTGCACCTCTTTGTAGTATTGCAACATCTTAACTACTTGTTTCTCTGTTTGAGCTGGTTACCTTCCTTTATTGGACAAAAAGTTAATATTAAAAGAAGGACAGAATGAAATGGAGGAACGAATACAATATAGAAGAAAAATAAAAAAAAATAGCAATAAAGATAATTTGGAAAGTTTCATCAGACTTCAAAAATTCAATGCCATTGTGAGATGTGTGTATATGTATTAAACCTTCTCACCTGATTCAAGCATCCCAGTAAATGGAAATGAAGATAAAGTTACTGTGAACTGAGGTAATTCATGCAGAAAACATCAAGGAAGAGTAAAGAGAACAAGATGAAGAAAAGGAAGAAATGATACTTTGAAGTGTGTTTTGCTTCAGAATTTTGAAATACTGAGACAGTCTTTTTCACTATGCTTAGAATAATATCAAATATGAATTAATGACACAGGGACCTCAGCTTCATTTGCACAAAAATGTAACATTTAAGGGTCACTCCAAAAGTTTTTAACAGCAGTTAAACCTTGAGATTGGCAGCAGTTTAATTATTTTCATTTGAAGGAAAGGTACTTTGAAGTTGTAAGCACATTTTATTACATAACAGTATGGCAGCTGATGTTGCAGGAATGCAATTGGGAGCTCATTCATTGTCACATGGCCAGGCAAACACAATGGAGCTGTCACATGGTTTTCATGCAATGATTTATTATGGTTTCAAAAAGGGGCTAACAGCAGAGCAGTGTGACTAGCCCTTGGGTATTTTTTATGACTCTGTACCATCCAGAGCCACCATTAGAAGTTGATTTCATGAGTTGAGTTTGGGAATCCCTGGAAGACTAGCCTCGTGCCTGTCACCCTCACAGTTTGTTTGCACCCGACAGAAATTCATCTTGTGCTCCCCAGGATAAATAATGGACTTCTTCTTCTTTTTATATATATTTATTGTTTCCTACTTCACACTTTTTCACATGAAGAGTATATTTTTCCAAGAGTTCAGTCGCACCCTAAGAAATTGCCATTTTCATGATCTAATTTTCCTCTTGCCTCTAACAGTAAGATTTCTGTGCAAGGAAGAGAGAAACATCCAGTAACCTTTTCAGCAACTCTTTCATAAGTTCTTGCTCTTTAGATATTTGTCTTTGAAAGCTGCTATCTATTCCAGAACCTGATAAACTCTCCTCCAGATTGCTCCAGGACCCAATAAATTTGTTTTATGGCTATTACTGTTTGCATGCTGAGACAGGCGCTCATATGAATCTTTCTATGATGATCGAGTATAATCACATTCCTCTTCTTTGCCTTACCTACATATACAAGGTGATATTGAATCAGAGTCGTTAACAAGACATTGTCCACTGAAAAACTTCTTTTGAGTATCACTCCAAACTAACCAGTCTCTCTTCATTTGACATTTTTCAGAAGAAATTTAGAATAAAGATGATGCTCTGAAAATTTCCTCTTTTTTGAGTCATAATATTCTTGCAAACTTTCAGTATATATTTCAGGCAAACCTTTCTTAACAATCGTTTCCCTCACAACATTTGTAATGTTTGTTGGCCACTGGCCAGGATTTGAGGAGTTCCAACTGTCTATCAAAGTAGGCTCTGAGTCTGACCATTTATTAAAGTCAATTTCTGTCCTACCTTGGGCTGTTGGTAATGGTGAATAGATATGTAGGTATCGACATTCAAAATATGTAACAGGAATGTGTTAACCTGCATTATCTTCTACTTCTGTATCTGATTGTCTTAGAATTTGACAGGGCTGTTGATTTTGAGAAGTAAGTGTATATTGGTTTACATTGTTGAATTTCTTCCTGTTATTTTTCTTCTTTTTTTGTATTTCAGCTCTCTTTTTAGCCCCTGATTTATATAGAATGCCAGTATAGCAGTTAGCTAAACATATTCCATACCTTCATAACTAGTCTGTAAGCAATTATTACTGCACTGAATTAATTTTAATTTATTCACAATAATACAGACTAAACTAGCCACTGTTATATTGAAAGACTTTCAAACAATTTGTTGTCATTAGCCCACTGACCATCATGAATTTCAATGATACCAGACCTATGTGGTTATGCCGCTTCTTGCTGGTAGGGCACCTTTGTCATTGCTGCTGGCAATCAAATTTAAGGAATTGGCAATGTATTTCACTAAGCTAGTCTTAGATTACAGCATGAAGATTGAAATGAAAATCACCATTGTCGGAAGTACAAACTAATGTGCACAAGGCAAGGATTGTATGGTAAATGCAGCAGTCTGGTAACAGAACCCACAAAATAAATTTTGAAACAAGTTTAACAAGAATTTAGCATGTCTGTTACCTAAAGGTCATGCCCAGTGTATTGACATTTATTATGATACATTTTTGCTTTGCACTTATTGGCATCACAGATCAAAATATGCACCTTCCATGCACAGTGTAGTCTTCTCGGTAAAGCTTTGCTAGAAGCCCTTGCAAAAGGAACATAAAGTGCAACTCTCTGATAATATAATATATTTATGACTTCCAGACCACACAAAATTCCAGGCCCTAACACAAGTCCTGGTTGCTCCCTCTAAGGGCAGCCCCTGTTCTCTAAACTACCAGTGTCTACCTTAGAAATTGTGTAAGCAAAACCTCATCATTCATTCCAAATCTAAAAATTTCAATCACTCTGAATATTATGGACACTTCACCAGATATAGAAGAGAAAGATGTTACTCCAGAAATTCAGAATTAAGTCATCAGTTGATAACCAGGATTTGAATAATATAATCCATAATAATGGATCCATCACAGATTGGTTAGACAGAATTTGTCTTTGTAACTGAGTGAACAAGGCACACATATTCAGTTGCATGAACAGAACAGAAGAGACCAGACCATGAACAGCACTGTGTATAACAACTTTTTGTGTATAAAGTGTCTCCTACATGTTAACTGACAGTGGCAGTCAGTAAATACTGTATGCTTATTAAACACTGTCTCTACCCTTATTAGAACTATATAATCTGCTCCTTATTGATAACATTTAACATTTTTTCTTAATTAAGTATTGTTGATAGAGGAGTAAGAAACCATTGTATTGTGAGTTCGTTCGGTTCCAAAATATGGAGGTGTCATTGTTCATCTAAAATATTTTGCACTGCAGAGGCCCATTATATCCTAAAATGTTGTAAGCGCCAATAAAATGTATATTAAACACTAATGACTATAGAAGCTATAGTCTTTAGGAATGTGAGGAACCATTATTTTTGTGTAAGAGTACTCACTGTTATTGTCTCTATTAATAATGGTTACTAGTAAAAATAAACTTCATGCCTTATTTTGTAGTTACAGGTAGTTAGTAGTAACATTGTAGCAATTGGTGCAATGATCGGTAGGGGAAACCAGAATACCTGGAGGAAACTTGTCCAAGTTCTGTTTTATGCGCCACAAATCCCATCTTTGCATGATGAGATTGAACAGGTCACCTTGAATGGTGCTATCATGAGATAAACTATATGCAAGTATTGTACCTTAACAGATAATAGGGAAGTAAAATTGAGATTAAAAATGTTACCCTCAATATGTTTTTGTAATTATTGACAATAATATAATGTTTTTCTTTCTTTATAAATTTACATTCTGCATAATTATTAACCATGCATGTGAATTAATCCCATAAGCAATTAGTTCTCATGTGTTGATTCATTTCAAAGTTCATGACTTAATTAACCTTTTGGATTGGAAAGCAGATAAAAGATGAGTTAGAATTAATTCTAAATAATTACATTACATACTGCAGGTTAACTAATAGATATTTCTGTCAGCAGATGGTACAGTGGAATGATATACAGTTAAACAAGCTCCAGCAATGACAAGTAGTTATTAGTGTGTCAATTCATATACAGTGAACATAACTACTGTCCCCATTACATTTATTTTTGGTCATTGCTAAAGGTGATGGATGTATAGCACTATCATACTGCAGAAACAAAAACCAGGACATGACCTGTATAAGATCAATCCAGCAAGGAAAAAGAAAGAAACAAAGAAACTTAACGGTATTTCACTGAATACAAACAATAAGGGCAGATTCATAGTCAGTAATCAAGTGCAAGTGGCCCTTAGGATTGCGTTTCAATTCACATTCGCCACTTAAGGACTGCTTAAAGGAGCCTGCTCACTCACTTAAGTAGCGCTTGAGTGTCTTGCTTAATCAGCTGATACCATATGTAAAAATGGAGGATCAAGAATTTGTGGAATATGTTTAGTTTCATGTTCGTAATGCTTTCTGCATTGCAAAATGACATATTAGGGATGCAAATAATCTTCTAGAAATGAGCGATAAGCAGTTTAAGAGGAGGTTTCGCTTTAGCAAAGATGTGGTAAAAAATGTACTAGTGCCATTGCTGGAACATCAAGTAGCAAGCAAGAGAGGACTACCCATTTCACCACTGATGAAAATGCTGTTTGCTCTGAGGTTCTACGCAACATCATCATTCCAGGTGAGATTATTGTGTATAGTTTTATCCACAATTATCAGCATTTCAAAACCTAACCTATAACACTGAAACTAGTATGGCAAATATTTCGTTAACCAATAACACCTAACCTATTATTTCCCTATTTTTAAACTAGCCTCTGCACAAAATGAGTTAACAATGTGCATACAAAAACAGTATTATCCTAATTTCACTCTTACTGCCATTAATTGTCTGCTCATGCATCATTATTAGCATAATGAAGCTAACTGCCTCTACTTGCAGTTTTGTTTATTGTAATCATTATTAGTAAACCTTTCATGGGATTTCCACTCAGGAATTACCTACAAGAAGCAAACTGTTGCACTATATTTGAATGTAAAATAGTAATGCCTCACTTCATGTAAAAAGTGTGCATTTTTACAAAGAACAGTTAAAGGGCTATTCATTTTGTCCCTTGGATATGAACTAACCTTTCCAGCTACAAGAAGTAATTTTCTTGTGCATAATGCCTTTATACAAAATATAGTAAAGCCTCATTCATTTCACATTAACAGTTTAGAAGATAGTTTTATAGTAAGCATGCAAGTGAGAATGCTATTTGTCCCTTGGGGATGAACTTAATGTTTCACAGCTAGAAGTGGCAACTTTTCTGTGGAGAATGTATTAAAATACAATAAAGCCTCACTTCTCTATTAATGGTATACCTCTTAATAGTACCTAAGAAGGGTTATTTTTCTCTTTATATTAAAACCTAACCTCTTACAGCCACAAGTAACTGCAATTTCTGTTATTTTCACATCTTTGAATGTAAACTGTAACAAGGCTTCCATGCTAAGTTATAACTTCAATGCCTTCTCTTCAGTGGTGAAGCGTGACTTTCAAAGTGAGGGAAGCTCCAAGTAATAACTTTCAGTAAAATAGGAGAGAACCATGAATGTTGTATCTATATTTTTCTTAATCTCGGTAAAAAAAGAACTAAAAATAATTTAAATTTTTACAAGTAATGAATAATATATTTTTTCTTAATATCAGTATAAAAAGAAATAAAAATATATTTAAAATTTTACAAGTAATGAATAATATATTTTTTCTTAATATCAGTATAAAAAGAAAATTAAATAGATTTAAAATTTTACAAGTAAGTAATGAATAATATATTTTCATAAATACGAGTAAATTAAATATTGTACCTTAATTTTTGTATACCAGATCGATCCTTCTAGTTTTTCTCCCAAAGATATCAATCACATCATCGCAAATTTGAAAGCAAGGACTTTTCAATGCTGAGAAAAGCTAGTGAAGAAAGTCTCCCCTGACCTTGAGTATTTCTAAGATAGGATTTAATTCTCTTCATTGCTGAGAATGACCTCTCAGCAGACGAACTAGATGCCGGGATGGTTATTGCTAAAAGGACAAGTTTATGTAGTTCTGGAAACACAGACACTAATCCCGCTTCTGTCAAGTACTGATGTAATTTCACGACAGTGTCTTTATGCATTTCAATATCTCTGAATAACACACACAATTCACTTCTCAAAATTGGTAAATCAAAGAATTTGCCAAAGCTCTGCTTTAAGCTAAAGAACCCTTCTTCTGGAAACTGTTTTGCAAAGTCCTTAAAGTTTGCCGAGTCTAAATTACTAAGGAATTTGAGTTTTTCCAAGTCAGCAAATCTGGAATCCATATTGATCTTCATTACGTCAATAATTTCCAAGAATAATCTCTTATAAGAAGTTGATACATTTTCCCCTGGTATAGTATCTACTCTTAAGTCTTTTATTAGGGCCAGGCATACCACACACATCAGATACTTTATGCCAGATAGATTCAAAATCATCTCTGAGTTTCATAAGATGCATTGAAAATTTGTCAAATTGTTTACGGCAAAACTCAATATCAAAAGCCTTCTTTTGGAGTACTTGGAACAGTATGTCAGCCTGAGGAAATATACAATAGAATACATGAAGAAAAAAGTTGAAATCAAACCCATGTAATGTTGAAAGAAGACCTTGAGCACCATATACTGTTTCCGGATCCCAACCATCTGCATTTTCGACCACTGAATTTAGCAAGTTTTCTATATCTTGTTTGTACTCGTACACAATTTGTAATAGCCTGTTACCATAATTCCATCTTGTTGGAGCTAATGTTGGAAATCTCTTGTTTATTTCAGAGTCGAGTGCTGCCATTCGCTTTGTAGATTTAGAAAAGAAAATGCCAAAACCAGAAAGTGAAGTAAAAAATATTTTACACTGCTTAATAAAGCTCACAGCTTGTAACAAAACCAAATTCAGTCTATGCGCATAGCAATGCACAAATACAGCTTGTGGGCATTTTTCTCTTACTCTCATCTGAAGACCACTGTGTTCCCCTGACATTACAGCCGCCCCATCATATGTCTGTGACACCAATTTCGTTTCACAATTAAATTCTTTTAAGTTCTCAAACACATGATGTGCTAAACAACTTGCTGTTCTATCGACACTGACATCTCAACACAGAAATCTTTCTTCAATACTTCCAGTGTTTCTCACATACCTAAGTACAATAGATAGCTGTGATTTCGTTGTAATATCTGTTGCCTCATCCACAATAATTCCAACAAAAGAAGACTCAGAAATTTCCTTCTTTATTTTGTTTGTCATCAGTTCCAAAACAGAATAAATAATATCATTCTGTATGTCACTAGACAACCCTGAAAAAACCATCGAATTTGACAAGTGATGAGATAAGTCTATATCAAAATCTAATTCCTTCAACATTTCAATATAATTTCCTCTGTTCAAAGAGCTTTCGGATTCGTCATGACCTCAAAATGCAAGTTCCTGCGTTCCCAAAAAGCATACTACCTTTATCATTTTCCTGTTTTCATTTTTCATTTTCCTTTAGAATTTTCCTGTTTCTTTTTACGTCTTCATTGTGCTTCTGTATTGTGAGTAGGAATTGTTCACTTAAACACAATTCAATTCATGTATTTCCGAACTGCGTAAATTGTTTCAGACAAATAATGTGATTTTGCAATCCTTGATGCCTTTTCTGAGCTTTGTGTAAATTATTCAAGTCGTCAAAACCTGCATAACTCCAAGTGCTTTTTTCTTGCGAAAATAGCAAGCACGGCCAGCAAAACAATTTTCGCAACCTATGACACCCACATAACCATGGAATTGTATCATACATGTTTTCATTAAAGTGGCGCATAAATGTTTTAACACCTTTGCTTTGTATGCCGATATCATTATTTAGAAGTTTTTTTCGGCTTGTCACTTTTAATTATATTTAGTTTTTTCCTCATAACGAAAGAACTAAACCTACTCTTCAGTACTTTTTCTATTGTACAGTCACACGTAGACCCTTCTTGCACTGCAAGACTGCTCACACTACAAGCAGACATATCCCCAACCCTCTCCATTCAGACGTTCCAATAATTCGTAGAGCTGGCCAACACCGCATGAAATGTTAACCTAAAATGGAGAAAGTATGAAATTCACGCGCTTTTGCTAATAACTTAAAATTTCACAAGAAATACCTATTTATTACTAGTAAATATCAATCTACGTAAAATACACGAATTATTGCTATTAAAATATACTTACAGTTCTATTTAAAAGCGCCACATAAAATAAAACAACAAACGTTTCTTCGCACAGTACAGAGATTTCACGTAACGATGTCTTTCAACGCTTCCTAAGTCACGACAAGTCCCGATTGCTTCCGGAAACCTACAAAGTATGTCGCTAGTGGAGGTTACGATGCACGAGCACGGAAATGCTCAGTATTGAATGAACTCGCGGATCTGGTCACTCAAGCTTCGGCAGTTGTCCAGATATCAGCAGCACTGTGGATGTTCACGAATAAATTTAAAAAATGTATCCAGAGCAAATAAAATGTTTGTTCGCGTGAATTTTATTTACCTTCTTCTTTTTAAATTCTTGGGGAAGCGGTGCTTCCACCGCTTCTATGCACGCTTCGCCACTGCTTCTCTTGAAGTTGGCTATAAAATGAGAGCATTTTCACCTAGCTTCTCAAGATATATGAGCAAGTTGCATTTTGTGCTGTAGATGTTTGAAACATAACTGCACAGTTAGTTGTTCATGTACTTTTGTTGTTTCATATTTACTTTACATAATACCTCAGTCTAAAATAGTGAATCCTCATTCCACTTTATAACTGTGCAGTTTTATAGTGAGAAAACTATTAGTTCTTTGAATGTGAACTAAGCTACAAGCAGCAATGCATCTGTGAAAATCCAAAAATCTGCAGTTTTCATTTGATTTCTTAGATTTTCTTTACCATATTCTCGGAATATACAACATAGCACACATAAGATTTTAATGAGCCATGTCAAACCATTGTTAACATGATATTATTTTAAATTCATAATTAATCATGTTTTGATAGGGTAATATGAATTGCTCCTTGGATCTTAAGCTGTATCATATTAATCCCAAATTTGAGCACAGTGTACAAGCTTAAAGAAATGTTTGTGTAGACATTTCTTAATTTCACTTAGTTTAAGAAAAAAAAACATTTTATTTAATTTTTCACTGTGAGTTATGAAAAATAATTTCCACTGAACTGTTTAGTATTTTTTAACTAGTGCACAACACATTTTAAATCTTCAATTCCTGAAAATTTCAAGCTAATGAGTTATTAACTGTGATATAAGTGGCATGTTGAATAGTAATAATGCTGGAAAGGAATTAAAAAACTTGAGTTTAGGCTGCTTAAATAAATTTGATTTAAAACCGTTGATATTAAAAAATGAATTGTGCAGCATGAAAAGAGAAATTGTAAGTATAATAGAAATTTTTAAAAAGATCAGTAAATAAAAATTGTTTACATTTTATTTTATCAAATTTCACTGATGCATTGCCCTGAAAAAAACACCTGCCCTTACTGTCACTGGTATACTTCATCATTACAATTACCTTTAATGTATGATCTCTGTTTAATCCCTTTTCCAGCAGCCTAGCTATAAAGGGAGATTGTTGCATATGTTTTGGATGAAGGTTTTAACTGTTCACAGAACTTCAAATTGCACTGCAGTAGCTCTGTACACAAATTCTAATTAAAAATTAATATGAAAGCAGGGTCTACATAAATCCTAACCAAAACAAATTAAGCACTCCTACTGTGTGGTTCTTTTCTGCCCCTCAGCAACTGCCTTCATTGTATTGCTTATGAGTGAATCTTTTTTTATCTCTTTCATTTTTGTACTTACCATATTCTTTTAAACAATTTCTAGAAGACCAGGCCCACAGTGTGCTCCTCGTGCATTTCACTTGTACAATGATAATGTTTGTGTACGAGGGGCACTATTTATATTTTGAGCCTTGGCAACCCTGAATGTTGTAGGTGCCATCTGACGTTTCCAATGGAAAGTTTGACATTTTTTACCATAATCTACTTCAAATATTTTGTCAATAGAGCATCATTTGTTTTGTTTACACTAACTTGAAAATTGTGTGTTAACAAAAACATGGAATTAACTCGTGAAAATGTTCTTGCAATGATTTATTACGACTTTTGACGTGGATTATCAAGACAATAGTGCCTCGATCAACTAACTTCCACATTTGGCGACGAAGCTCCATCCTTTACCACTGTGAAATGCTGGTATAACAAATTTAATCATGGCCGCCGTTCGCTCAATGATGAAGTTCACGAAGGTCGTCTAAAATCAGCTGTTGTGCCAGAAAACATTGATGCTGTGCAAAAACTAATAATGAAAGATTGTCATGCAACATATTGTGAGATTGAAGCAACCCTAGGCATTAGTTCCACCAGCATATATAAAATATTGCATGATTATTTAGCCGTGAAAAAGGTTTGCTCTCGTTGGATCCCACATAATTTGACGTCATCTCAAAAAGATGCTCGTGTCAATTGGTGTACAAAAATGCTCAAGAAATACAATGGCAGTGCCTCAAAAGACATATATAAAATTGTAACAGGTGACGAATCATGGATCTATGCGTATGAGCCGGAACGTAAACAGCAGTCAACTGTATGGGTGTTTCAAGATGAAGCAAATCCAACAAAAGTTGTTCGCACTTAAAGCACTTCGAAGCAAATGGTCACCTGCTTTATCAGCAAAACTGACCATGTGGCAACAGTGCCTTTAGAGGAACGTAAAACGGTCAATGCTGAATGGTATACAACCATTTGTTTGCCGGAAGTCTTCAATGAAGTAAGGAAATGCAACAAGAACCGTAGGATCGTTCTTCATCAAGACAATGTGAGCGCACACATATCTCGTCTAACAACAGAGTATTTGAAGGCTCAAAAAATCAAATTGATGGGTCATCCGCCATACAGCCCTGATTTGGCACCCAATGACTTCTTTTTGTTCCCGAACATCAAGAATAAATTGTATAGACAACGATTTTCATTGCCAGAAGAAGCCGTTGATGCCTTCAAAAACCATGTTTTGGAGGTGTCTCAAGAAGACTGGAATAAATGCTTTGACAAATGGTTCAAACGGATGCAAAAGTGTATTGATCATAAAGGAGAATATTTTGAAAAACAATAAAGCAGTTTTCAATCAGAAATTACTTTATTTTAATTATTAGGCTCAAAATATAAATAGTGCCCCTCGTATAAGTGTAAAAATTTACATAATTGAGTTCAACACATCACAAAATTATACTTCACACCTCTGTTAGTTTGGCCTGCTCTTGTATCATTTGTCTGCTTTTGTTACAACCAGACTTGTAATGCTGGGGACTAACAGAATAGAACTTGCTGCATTCAGATGACCTATTCTCTTGACAGATTGTATGTTTAACTTTCAGATTTTAAGATTCAGCAGCAGTACAAGGGTTATAGCTCAGCTGTTTATGCAGTATACTGCAGTCAACTTGCAGTCCCAAGATTGTAAGAATTATTAAAACAAAAAAATTTCATAATTCAGTGCTAAAGTATGGTAATTAGAATTATACAGGCAAACCATTAACACATTTAATTTTTTTGGTTTTTCAGTTGATGCATGTGGACTTACATGATGTTAGCCAGCCAACTAACTGTCTGTCACATCACATCACATCACATCACATCAGAAGTGTCAGAAGCATTAACCAGGCAAATCAATAGGTGCATATGGTTTCCTGAGAATTTAAATTATTTGAAAACAATTCTTTCATAAAGCCAGCTTCCCTGGGGTCATTGGTGCTTTTGATGGCGCACACATATCCATAAAAAGCCCAGGAGCAGCCAACGCTGAGGTTTTTAGGAACCACAAAACCTTCTTTTCAATAAATGTGCAAATTGTTGCTGGCCAGAAGGAGGAAATACTGGATATTGTAGTAAGATGGCCAGGTTCTACCCATGACATTCTTGAAAGTAGTGCTTTTGAGGTATGGTTGAGTGAAGGGCAGTTACTTAGCCTGTTACTTGGTGACAGTGGCTATCACCAGAGACACTATGTCTGTACACCTGTTCCACAGCCAATGTTGCTGAGGCTCAATATAGTCGCACCCCTAAAGCTACAGGAAGCATTGTGGAAAGAGCAATTGGAAGATGGAAAAGGCGCTTCCCATGCTTGTATTTTGAACTGCAAAATAATGTGCATAACACAACAAGAATCATCATGGCTTGTGGAGTTTTGCACAATATTGGTACCGAAGTAAGTGATATGTGGGAAAGGGCTTAAGAGATATAATAGATGTGCCAGTGGCACCTACAGTGGAAAACATGAGAGGTAATGTCATAAGGCAAAACTTCAGAGACATTTTCATAATTAAGCACTAATGTAATAGTTTTATTATTTTAAATATATATACTTTATACATTACTCTCTGCTTACTTTTTTAAAATCTCAAATTCTAGATTCCTCTTCTCCTTGAGAAATTGCTCTTCATTGTAAGCAGTCTGCAGCTGCATCTCGACAAGCTTGCAACGAAGAGCATGTTCATGCTCTGCCTTGCGAGCATTTTCCACCTGCATCTGCAGTAGCTCTCAACAAAGAGCCTCCTGTTCTTTCCTCGTTTTCCTTATATTCTTTTTTTAACTGCAACAAGAATTTGGCCTTTTCTATTCTTAGGTCAGCCTCATCAGCAAAGGCTGTGAATCTTGATTTTCTTTTAGGTCCTGATATGAGTAAAATATCAAGTCAAATTATTTCTTTTGATAATAGTACCACCAATTGCTTAATTATGCTGCTCAAAATACAAAGTACGAGTAACAGCAACAGTCAATTTATTTGGTGTGACTTTGCAAACTAAACTGTTATTCCCTCACAGTTTGCCATTCCACAATTCTGCAAGTTTGCCATGAATATCTGTGGACACACAAAGCTGTGACTATTCAAAGGATGGAGATGTTTACTTTCCTTTCATTCTGCAAATTATAGCAGTGTACACCAGTCCTTTTTGGTGTTTATGTACCACAGCAAAAATTCTGTGTAAGTGAAAGGTTACTGCTTCTTGAAAACAACTATTCCTCTGATGAGTGTAAAGGAAACTAAACATCACTCCAATGCAAATTGTATATTGAGATAAGCATAATTTGTAGTGGTACAATACAATGAATTGTAATTTATTTTCACATTTTGTTTCTACAAATTACTCTCACAAAAGCTTATTTTTCTATGTGCTTCTTGTAATAAATATTCATTACAGGCACATACAGGAAGCTGCTGACAGTCTACTGGTATCTGTTAGACAGAGATGCAAACCTTGCTTCTACATTTAGTTTTGTCAAGAAGTGTTCCAATTCTGATAAAGGGAAATGTTGGCCTATAAATAATCTTTGAAATGACAAAAGTTTTAAACATGTGAATGATGTAGGTAACAGTCTATTGTATTGCACCTATTCAATTAACGTAAATCAATTAGTACTGAAACACAGCAACGTTAAAACAACTCTTCGCAGCTTCCTATTGCATTATGGTGGAAAGGTTCCCTGCATAACGTCAAAGGGCTTAATGATCTAGAGAGGCAGCACTGGAAGCTAGCACCATGCATTTCCTACAGCAGGTTAACAGATTTACAAAGCTAAATTGCAAGGAAGAAATGCACTTTTCTGAAAAACACCACTAATAAATTTTCTGGTGTACATATATCTTGATGACTTGTGCATTTGTAAGACTGTATCTTTGTCTAATAGGCAGCATGCTGACTGCTAACTGCAGAGGTTTGATTCCTGGTAGGAGAGCCATGTTTTCCTTAAACATTCTAGGTGAACCCCAGACCTGACACTTATTAATCATAAATGCTAGAGCAAATGTGAAATTTGCAATAGACTCCATACTCATCCAGTTACCAGGAAATAACTGCTTCTAAAATCAAAGCCATATATAACCATCATAGCAGTTAATGGCAGCTGCTTAAAGGGAATATCAATCTGTAGTGTGTCTGACAGTTATGAACAAAATATATTCAAAGCGTGCGCAAGATCCATTATTTACAGCAGTGGAAATGGTGAAAAAGAGTTTTAGAAATTACACCATGTGAATAGCAATGTAAAAAGCAATTTTAATTTGTACACATGTGTACCTATGATAGGTAGAAGTATTGATTTCCAGCAAAAATCTGAGAAATTTCACTGGAAATAAGTGCTGTGAGGTCCACTGAGCCCAATAAAAAGCATTTTCTGAAAGTGTGTCTATGAAAAGGATAACTCAAAAAATGAAATGCACATTAAGTACCAAACTTGGTATTAAGTTCAGCATCTTTCATGGATGCGACAAAAAAAAAAAAAAGTTCAAGAAAATCCTCACACCCCAAACTACCTTTTACATGAAGATTTTCGTGATTTTCTCAATAATGGCTCTTAAGAATTTTTATTAAAACACCATAAGTTTACGGAATAAAATGGTAGATCTTGTTAAGGTACACAATGCGTGTCATATTTTTTTGTGTCATTAACAATTTTTTTAATTATTCTTTGTTATTTTCAAATTTCAAATACCTTTACAAGTGGTAGGTAAGTTGCTATTTGATTTTTCTCATCATACAAAGAACACTGAATTTCAAAGCCAAATAACCTATGATATAAAAATCTGACTATCACTTTAGCTTTATTCATCTCCTCCAATAAAATATGTAAATGTATACTGAAAGTTTATCTTGGTAAACAAGAAGTAGGTAGAAGAATAAGCTTTTGTACAATAGTTATAGAAGAATCACTAAAGAAAATCGCCTCCATGCAACACATCAGGACTTTCAAGTGATATCAACAGTTTTTTTCTTTAGTATTTTAAAGAAAACAAACACTGATGCTAGGACTAATTTTTTTGAAGATTTAGAAGCTAGTAACAGTGATGTGTCATAATTAAAATAGAGAGTTGAGGGTTGTTACACTACATCACTAAAATATTCTTACTTGAATGCGTTTCGGGAGACGGTTTGTTCCCATCGTCAGCATTTTCTCTCAACTCAAGTTGCAGCAGTTGAGAGAAAATGCTGGCAATGGGAACAAACCGTCTCCCGAAACGCGTTCAAGTAAGAATATTTTAGTGATGTAGTGTAACAACCCTCAACTCTCTATTTTAAACTGATGCTAGGTTCTATGATTCACATGTATCCCTCTTGTATCTAAACAAAATGTATAATGAAACTACTTCTACAAATGTTTATCTCAATTAACAGGAAGCAGATAAAAGAATATGTTCTAATAACATTTTATAGAAAAGATTAAACAATGGTGGATACATAAGGACATGCGAATGTCACAAATCAGATTGTTTTGAATGCTTTGGAATGATGTACTGTCAACTATATTTCATTTTTCATAACTTAACTGTAAACATGTAAACTCTCTTAACACAAACTAAGAGCAAGCTATATCAATTGTTATTTTATACAGTATGGCAGAAATATTGCTCTTGATCATCACATACATGCAGTCCACTCACCCGATAAATCCAACCTCATATCCAAATCCACGGTTATTGTACATTGGTAAGCCCAGTTCTGACCTTCCAAATTACAGTATGGTATCTTACAGAACCTTCCCCAGTACAGCTATAAACCTATGCTGAGACATAAGAACATATGACATTATATAGCTGAACTGCTGCAACCCCCCCCCCAAATTGTAAGAAATGGAGACGAATGCAATGAAAATACCTAAATTAGAGGTTATGGGGATGTGAACATTGGGAAAGCCTGGAAGCCACCCTTTTAGGACACTTTCTTTTGTAGCAAAATCATTGTGGAATATCAACAAAGGACTCCATTTTGTTACTAATGCATATGCACAGAAGAAGCTGCCAATCTATGTGTAATCTGCAAGAACAGATTCCCATTCATATAAACTCTCACATTAATCTAGGCATCATAATCTAACACTGCACTAAATTTCAGTACCGTAGAACCCTGTTGTGCCCTTCATATACATATACTTACCTAAGTGTCGTAGCGTAACCTCAAGCTAAATTTCGAAACCACAGGACCCTGTCACTTTACTGTATATTTTTCACTCAAATGTTGGCAGCTCTTTGCTTCCATCAACAACGAGAGGCACAAAGTTTCACCTACTGGCAGAAGCACAAACTAGCCAGAGGAGCTGGATAAGGAAGTTTATCAAATTAAATGCTCGCTAGCTGAAGATCAAACTGACATAACTACATGAATGCATGTTTTGAGATATTTAAGTTTTTAAGTTTGTGATGATATTATATGTATATTAGCGTTGGTGAACACAAGCTTTGTTATGAAATTCGTTAATCTAGTTCATTTACCCAATGATTGGCATTGTTTAACTTGCCATAATCAGTTATTAAGTAGATATTTAATAGTTTAATAAAATGCACTGTAGTTACGTCTCTTTGATCCTAAATAATTTAAGATTTTCTGCTGTGACTTTGTGGCTATTGCAATCTTATAATAAAACTGCATACACTTTGTTGTTGTAAGACACATTTATTACAGTATAAAATAAATGATAAACAGAATTACATTCATATTACACTGTTTTAATGAAAGTGAAGTGAGGAATAAAACTGATGATACTTCTGTGGTATTATTCCTTTCAGGCATAACTCTTTCTTAGATAGGTTCTCATTGGTGACTGGTAGTGAACCGTCATAGGTGGGTTGTAATACCAATGCCTCTGCTTGACTTCTTCTTCTGTGCCCAGCTGTTATGTTCTGCAACTCATGAAATTCTGCCTCATCATAACAATACTTACGGTATTGCATCCGTATAATTTTCAAGAAGTTCACTGCTTCTTCTTTTTCATCAGTCTTCCTACTCCTGATTGTTTCTTTCTGAAGTTCAGTAAAGTTTAAGAACTTCATAGAATCCATCTGAATGACAGTGTCTCTCTTTGATGCCACGCGCACTACAGTGAACCATCCTACAGGCGCGAACACATCTACATGCTTGCTTTCTTTTCTATGCAGGCATGTACAGAGTCCACTTCCATCTGCGAGTGGCCTGGTTCGAAAAAGCACTGATTGATTACTGGAATGTTCATATTCTGGACGACATGCAACAACATTGCACACATTTTAATATTTCAGTTTTGTCCACCACATGTATCTGCAAATGGCATTATTTCCTTTGTGTTTACAACATTTTTCAGAAATTCAAAAACACGTGATGCCACTTCTGTTTAACCCCTTTTCGCTGTTGACTCATCCCACATGTAGCAATTGGCTTGGTTGTTGGATAAATTCAAAATTGTCAAGTTATAGACAGAAAATTGTCTTTTATAAAACAAAAACTTGAAATTTGTCTTAGGACAAAACAGAACTGCCTCCAAGTCATATTCTGCCATAACACATTCACCTTTTATTGCTTCATTCTTTTTCTTATTCTTCATTTCTCAAGCCAATTCTTTCCTCTTTATGTGATCATCATGGCTTTTCTTTGTATTTTCATCTTCCTTCTCCATCTGTATAAGATTAGAATATTTGAAACATTCATCGCACATATCCCTTCTAGGCTGGTGAAAACTTAAATTGAAATCTGTCTTAAATATTTGATTATACAGCCAAAATTGTTCAGATGTGCATCCTTGTTGAATGAGTCCATCTTTGTACATGTTATACACGATCCGAATATTTAAATCTGCAGGTAAGTATTCCTTGTTAGACTTCTTCCTGGAATAATGTGATGGGAGAACTGGACATTTCTGGATATGGTTTCTGATTTCCTCCTTATCTTCTGGTCGTTTCAAGCCAGGTGCATGGTGACCTTTTTTCTTCTTCTCTATTACGTTGTGCTCACCTCTTTTCTTAATGGTTGTCCTCACAAACGTTTCCGATATGTCAAAGGTAGTGAGGAAAAATTGCTTGCATACTGAATTTTATCAGATCCTTTGACTAGGAAAAACGTTTACTATTTTTTCTTCTAAAATACTCATTGTATTTGGATACTTTCCTTTTTATATTCATCAACTAATGAAAACTCAAATATTGTCTCTGAAGTTCAGTAGAACCAAGGTCCCAGAAAGCTTGATGGACATTTTGGCTATCATTGTTACTGAAATTATGAATACATTTTTGAATACTCTTTGAACAATCTTTTTCACGCATCCTTCGAGCTGCAACATCTTGATTTGTGTTAGAAGTGTGTGCTTTCCCTGACTGTCTATTAAGTCTTCTTTTGCATCTTTTACATTCTTCCGCAATAACTCTCTTCTTTCTTTTCCTTGTAATGCGGTCTTCACTGATTTTACCATTAGCTTCTTTAGATTCTGCAACCTGCTCTCTGACATTTTCATTGACACCCCTTCCTATTTGTTTATCATAGTTGGAATCTGTAATAAATTAATAATAAATTGTAGCTATAAACAGGCCTATTCCTAAATACAGGAATAAATGTGGTTTAATAAAAAGACAGTTCCCTACGTTCTATGATGACTCACCTCTTTCACATAGGTCATCTAGCACAGGTTCTTTGCCTGAAGTAGTATCATCAATTTCCATAGATTCTGCAACCTAAACCATGTTTACAGTAATAATGCCTCTCTGTGTCTGCTGATTAGAATCTGTAATGCATTAATACTAATTATATAATTATATTCCAAAATATAGTATCTATGTTAATCAGAAGAACTTTCAGAATGTTGTAAGATCACTCACCCTTCTCATCCAGATAGTTACAATCATTATTGGGTTCATTAACTGGCTCAGGACCATTAATTTCCATACATTCTGCCACCAGAACTGGCTTTCACATTATGATTGACAATGCCCCTTTGTGCTTTCTTATCATTAGAATCTGTAATAAATCAATAATATGGCTATAGTGTAGACTTCCAAAATACAATAATAATAATAATAATAATAATAATAATAATAATAATAATAATAATAATGATGATGATGATGATGATGATGATGATGACAAGTGGTAGTGGTAGAAACTAGTCCAAAACCATAACATCACAATTACTCACCATTCTCACGTAGATCATTTTTTGGTTCATAATCAGGATCAGTATGTGATTCAGCTCCTGCTATAAATTCTGTAAACCTTGCTTCTCCTTCCTCATCTTCTGACATCCCACTGTCATAAACTATAAAATAACAAAGTACTGAATGCTTTATCTAAGTTACAAGGTTTAAAATGACAGTTCATAAATAATTCAATTATTATTTCAATATTGTAAACACAAGTATAAAAACTAACATAAACGTATATTTATTTATATTATGTTCCAATGTATTTTATGATACAGTAAAACCTGTCTTCAGGGGAATTGAATGGGGCTCTTGAACTTTTCCGTTAAAGATAGGTTTCCATTTAACGAAGGTAGGCCTAGGCTATTAACAAAAACCATTAACTTACACCCATTCTCACCTTTTAAACACAATGATTTATTCGGTAACGCACAGAGGATTAGTCCTGCCTCGTCGCTGTTTGCTATGTTTTCAGATTTGTATCCTTCGATTATTGAAGGTACTTTAGAATCCAATCAGCAATGATTTCAATATTAACGTCATTCAATTCACCAAAAAGTTTGCTAAAAACCATCTGATGTCTTTTGTGGAAACTCTCCAACCACCTATCAGATGCTTTGAATTCAGTCTTGCCCAGTTTTTCAGCTACCTTTTTAGCATATTCCTGTAACATAAGCCCCGATATGCGGTGATTTTTTGCCCTCACACTAACAAACCACTCCCAGACTATTTCATTAATGTCCTGGTGTTCAGTTTTTTTAAATTCTCTCTTTATTTTTCCATTAGCATAATTTCCCACCGTTTCAGAAGTTTTCTTCTTTAGAATCTCGCAACTTGAGTTTTGCCTGCGTTGAACACCTTCATGATCATCTTACATTCAATTTATCACATTCACTAGCATAAATCACTTTCACTCTCGTGTTAAGATCTAGCACAACCCTTGTTTATGAAGCCATGGTGACTACTGCTGAACTAAATTATCACCTACGAGGGTGGTCTGAAAGGTTTCTGACCTCAACATGAGGATGGCAGCACTCATAAATAAAAGCTAGTGAATTTCATTGTTCATCTGTTGACAGTTACTCACCAAAGTTTCAGCTATTTTGGATTCTCAGTTGTTATGTAACAGTCGTTTGAGTGAGGTGATGTTAGTGTTTTTATGAAAATGGACAAAATCGAGTATTGAGCTGTCATTAAATGTTTGTTTTAGAAAGACAATACGCTTACGCAAATCAAAGATGAGTTGGATTCTGTGTATGGGGACTCTGCACATCATTTACCACAGTGAAATTTTGGGCAGCTGAATTTAAACGTGGCCGTAAGAGCTTGGGAGGCGATGAACGTTTCAGGATGTCCAAAAATTGCAACTACCGACAAAAACATCGCCAAAGTTCACCAAATGGTGCTAGACGACCGCCGAATTAAAGTGAGAGAGATAGCAGAGGCTATGAACATGTCAAAAGAACATGTTTGTCACACATTAAATCAACATTTAGACATGAGAAAGCTATCTGTGCATTGGGTGCCGCATTTGCTCACGTTTGACCAAAAACGTGTTCGAATGAACATTTACAACGCTCATTTGGCGCAGTTTAGGCGCAATAAATCCGAGTTTTGGCGCCGATTGATTACTGTAGATGAAACTTGGATACACCATTATATGCCCGAAACAAAAATACAGTCCAAACAGTGGACTGCAAAGGGGGAACCGGCTCCAAAAAAAGCAAAAACTGTTTTTTCGGCTGGGAAAGTGATGGCGACTGTTTTTTGGGATAGTAATGGAGTTATTTTAAGCGATTAGCTTCAAAAAGGAAAAACCATTACAGGAGCATACTACGCATCATTACTTGACAAGCTGAAGGCAGAACTTGCGGAAAAACGGCCACATTTGCAGAAAAAGAAAATCCTGTTTCACCAAGACAACGCACTGTCTCACACCTCAGCGGTTGCAATGGAGAAAATCCACGAATTACTGTTTGAACTGCTTGACCATCCACCTTACTCACCAGATCTAGCCTCAAGCGACCTCTTTTTGTTCCCTCATCTGAAAATTGCGCTCGGAGGACAGAGATTTTCGTCAAATGAAGAGGCAATCACCTTCATGAAGAATTATTTTGCAGAGAAAAACGCCGAGTACTATTTGGACGGGTTACAGAGATGGGAGCATCACTGGGAGAAGTGTGTAGAAGGAGACTATGTTGAAAAATAATAAAAAAAAAAAAATTCTGAAAAAATGTCTTGTATCTTTATTAGGTCGGAAACTTTTCAGACCACCCTCGTATGTAAGTTTAGAGCTGTATTCTATGCTGTCTGACATGTCATTAGAGCAGGAAATGGAAAAGGAAGATGCAGCAATAAAAGACAATCAGCCATGCTTATTGTTAACTTAACTATGCAGTGAAGGATGAGTGTGATAGGTTTCTCAATATTCGGACCGTCATTAGTGCACCCACCTCATAGACTGGTCAGGTAGCAGCAAAATGGTCAGGTTTCAACTTAAATATTACTACTTAGAGCAGACTTTCAAAGGGTGCCTGAAAATTTTTCTAAACTCTGCATTTCGGAACTGGAAAGTTTCCGTCGTTGAAGGCAGGTTTTACTGTACTTACATTTCTCATTATTTTCAATGTTCTTCTGTTCACTTACTAACCAAACCATTCTTCTCCCTCTGGTCTCCATAATAGAGGTTCACTAATTTTTAAATTGACAAATGTAATATACTTGTGAGCTAAAAACACATTGCTAAACAATATTGCACTAAATAACATTCTCACCTTTACATACATGCGCTTTCATGCACGATTTGGTGATGTGCACTTCTTCACATGCGGAAGTGTGTATCTAAAGGCAAAAGATAACAGGAAAATTACATGTGGTCAGTCATGTAGGCAGGAAAGATGAGACATGCGCAAGAGGTTATGAGGTGTCTTTAGGGTTAGACAGACATATCAGCTTTTACAATCCTCTGATCCTTACCAAAATATATTTTGCACATAGCGTTAGGGTCAGTCAAATGCAATGACTTTAATGTTCCTTTACGCTTACAAAAAGTATGATATTGTAGTTACGTCGACACTTAACTTTGACACTATTATAGCTAGAGATATGATTGTTTGATCCTAAGATAGAGTGCAATTTTCTGACAATGGAAGTAGTCGTAACCCAAAATCAGCAAAAAATGTAGTTACGTCAGTCTCATCCTAAGGTAGTGTGTTATACCCTATTCAGTAATGTACAAGAAAGTCTGCTCTGACCTAAAACTCATGACAATATTTTAACATCTGTAGAATTCAAATATCCTGTGCTAGAGCACTGATCATTTTAAAATGGGGTGATACTAATGCATTTGCACTGTGAATTCAAAACATAAAAGGTTGAAGTTTTGACAGAAACATACCTTCACTACTTTTGGGAGTTTTGCAAGTCTCTGTGGTATCAGTACTGGCAGCAGCTTCTGTAACAATAAAAGAGCAAAACATTTAAATAAATAAAACAGCAATTGAGATGTATAAAATTATCTGCAAGTGTTTCTTTGGTAGCCTTTTGCCTTCGGTATGTGGGCCATCTCATCTGTTCTCTACACTGGTTGCAGATGACTGTACTGCCTCCTCTTGGAAGAAAGAAGTAAAATTACTTTGATGTAGAGAAAAAGTGTCAAGATATCATGATGACAAAATCCTTAATAAGTTTATCCTAAAGGAATTCTCTTGAGAAAAATAAGTAGCCATCTTTACAATAATTTATTCAATATCTTTAATCAACCAGATTGACTTTTCTTCCAACAGTTTAAATTTTGCAGTCCAAGTATAATATATTGTATGTAGTTTATTGTACACATTCCAAGTTACAATTTACAAATGTTGATACATTTATTTTCATGCTTCTACTTTCAGTCCATGTATAAAGAAAATAGCCCAAGTCTTGATTAATGCACGCTAGGTGTGTATTATTTCACATGTTTTGGACAACTGATCAAACTGATTGTAAGAGAATCATAAATACAATGCAACATTATGCAAGCACTGCAATTTTGTCACTGTTTACACAACTACTGATAACAGTCCACTTTCATTCTTACTGGACGTTGATGAGGGACATTATCCATTACAAAGAATCCCTCCGGATTCATCAAAACTGAATTGCTGTCTACAGCATCTTTAATCTCTATGTCAATGCTGCAGACTGAATCAATCTCCAGATTGCCAGAGGAGGAAGGACCCGAAGGAGACGGCCTACCACCTGTCTGCATTCCAGCTCTTCTCTCTGCTGCCAGTTCTGCCTTCCTGCAGAACTTCAAGTATTCCTACAGCTTTTTCAGCTGTGACACATCTTTTTGAAACATACATATTACAAGCATTACAGTCTGTCTAATCTTTGGTAAAGGCAACTCAAAATGACAAAAGAAATGCCATACTCTCAATGGCAATAAATAAATGGTTTTTAAAATGCTTCTGTTTAAAGTTTTACTAATAGTATTAGGCTCATAATATTAGCAGGAATCATAGATACTTGCTGACATAGATTAAAATCTGCTTCATAAGATTATGTTCTCATAACTGAAAACATATTAAGGAATTTAGTAATACAATGGAGTTCCTTCATGTATATAAAGCTTTTCACTGTAGTTGAATGGAAAGTAATGAAGGAAGAATGAAAAGCCAAGTCAAGTTCATATTCAGGAACTTGCTTTTTTTACCAAATCATTAAGTGAATATTTGCTACTCTGCCTTTAATGTAAAAGTGGTAGTACACATGAATAAAATCAATGCTATTTTCATATTACTATTTCCCTGAAACATCTATCATTTTCATTTGCCTGAAATCTCTCATATTAGCTACTTGCTGTAAGAGCATACAACAGTTTCATACAGCAAGCATAGTGGTTGCATTTCTTACAAAAGATTTACAAAGATATTCAACCTAGTTATTTGTTTTAATGAAACTGTAACTGAGAAGCGTTGCTTTGTTTTGCAATAGCTAGCATTTTCTGTAAAGATGTAAAAACTAGATGCAGTTTACAAGTAAATACTTACCAGGTTGTTCTCGGCGTCAGAGTTAAATTCCAATTGAATCTTCTCGCACGTTGCTTTCTTCTTGTGTAAAGCCACTGGATTCATCTGTTTGTTTTCTATGATATCTTTGTTCTGCAGCACCAGATTTATTAAAGTTTGCTTTTCAGCTTCTCTGAAGTTTTATCCTTTAGGCATTTTGGAAAAGAAAGAAAGAAAAGAAAAGAAAAAAAACATTTCTTGTAAATCACATACATACTACTCCGCAGCATCAAACAAATATACATACAGGAAGTGTAATTTAAATTAGCAGCACTGGCATGCGTTCATTGCCAAATGACCAATAGTGTGCAAGAATGGAAGTGACATCATAGTTTCTTTGCATGCTGCCCCATGTCTTCTACGGTTAGTGTTCACTGATAACATGGCCTTTAAGTGCCACCTGTAAATTGCAAACATCTTTAAGCTTTCACACTTCGTGAGCGAGCGCTTATGACTTATAGGCTTCAGTTCACACTTAAGTTTTGACTATGAATCCGGCCCAATGCCTATTAGAACAATATAGCATAAACTACAAATATCACTCATGTAATGGACCATAGTTATAATAATAGAAGATGTTGGATGACTTTCTCAGTTTAGAAGTTTTGCCACAGTTGAAAGGAACTGAAGAAGCTAAGAACAATTTTATCTGTATTCATTTGTTTACTCATGCAATAATTAGTTAAAATAAGAAATTGAGTAATGTATCTTGTCTAAACACAAACCATGACAATGCACTATTACTTTCTCTACAATTTTCCTTTAGTAACTAAGAGGAAGTATTATATTCCACCCAAAGCTTTAATGTCAAAAGGTTCATGTGTGTGTCTGTGAACAGCATAACCCAAAAATGAAATATCGAATAAACACCAAACTTGGTATTTAGGTTCCACATATTACAAAGATGTGATCCCAAGATTTTAAGAAAATCTCCCATGCCTTATATGGAAGATTTTTAAAAATGTTTGATTTTCTCAAAATTGGCTATTAGTGATTTTTACTAAAATACTATATGTTTTAAGATAGTTACAGGACAAATAAAATGTTCAGCTTGAGGTTTTGGGAATAGTCTGTTAAGCCCTCTTCATTTGAAAGAAATTTTTATAATTTTATTTGACTGGTAAATAATAAGCGATAAACGAAAATGTGCTGCAGAAAAAATTTAAATTTCTTTAAAACACAATTTATTTCAGATAGCTTTTTTGTAGTATGAGCTATTTCTAAGATATACATTGTTATTGGTTTGAACTTTTCAATACCTTATTTTTTAAAGCACTGTCATTATTTAGTTGTGTCTCGCAATGTCATGGAAAGAGTATGGAAATTTCTAGGCCAGCATATAGCAACCCGGTTTTAAACATCTATCGATTTGATTTCCTCTATTCCCCTTGTACCTGCAACCAAATCTTGCCATTCCCCTTGAAAATTCTGCCATTGTTTTTCAGGCTCAGATATATGCAATTTTAGTCCGCATTATGCAAATTTTTACTTTGACAGGCAGACGGGCAGTAGAGAACATCTGCTCAGATAGCCTGGTGCTTTGACAGCTCTTAGAGCAATCAAAACTGCATCCAGATTGGTGTGGCAATGCCAAAGGATGTTGGGTAGACTCTGTGCCAGCTGTCTGGTTACCCTTGTTTGAGTTCCTGAGCATGCTGGTATTAGAGGAAATGAGATAACAGACATGCTTCCCAAGAGGAGCATGGAGCTTGATTTAATAGGACCCGAATGTAAGCTCAGAGGAGTTGTTGGCTATCTTAAAAGGCCACAACACTTTGCGTAAATATTTGTACATAATGGGACTTATTCGAGACCCTTTATCCAGGAAATGTGGGAGGCACTATGAAACCTCACAGTATATACTGTGCAAATGCGAAGGATTCGCTATGCATAGATATGTATCCCTAGGCTCCTGTTTCTTGGAACCTGAGGGTATAAGAAGGGCAGATATAAAGTACATGGTCTGTTATATCCAGACTATTGGACTTGATTAAATGCTCAGGTCAAGAGGCACAAAGGCCTCTAGGAGCCTATGTGCGTACTTCTATTGAGGCCACTCAAAGTTTCATCATCATTTTCTTCTTCCCATGACATTGCAAGAAAACTGAATTGTGACAGGACTTTAAAAAATTCAAACCAATAACAACAAATACCTCAAAAATTACTGATGCCATAAAAAACATTATTTGAAATAAATTGTAATATGTTTTAAAGGGATCTGAATTTTTTGTGTAGTAAGTTTTTTTTCCTGTGTGTTTAGTAGACATACAAAATTTGAATAAAGAGGACTTCACAAGCTATATATGTATTTTAATCAAAATCATGAGAGCCATTTTTGAGAAAATCAAAATAATGAGCAGTCTTCCATATAAAGCATAATTTGGGGTAGGGAAATTTTCTCAAAGATCTTCCTGTCACATCTTCGTAAAATACTAAACTTAAATACAGTATTAAGTGTATTATTATGGTTTTATCTGACATTTTGTTTCTAAATTTTGGTGTTCACACGTGCGCACGCGCGCGCACGCACACACACACACACACACACACACATCTTTTCTGCTGAAATCTCAACATCAATTTTTTTGTTGGAATGCAATGCTTCTTCTACCTTCTAGGTACATGGTAGAGAAAGTAAAAAATCTGATGTGTTATCTTCACTTGGCTTTCTGTGCCTGCTATCATTTATTTTTATACTTTCTCCAGCCCATTCCTATATAACCTTATTTTCTATCTACTTAATGTTACTGAGATAAATGTTTGCAGAATTAATCTCATTACATATTTTGTTGTAGTCACAAGAGTGATGCAGGAAACCAAAGCATAGTCAAATGTGCTGGCCTTAAATTCTATATTCTCTGCATAACATTGCAAGAAACAGTTGAATGGCGACAACACTACAAAAGGTGACAATTGAAAAATTGAAACCAATAACAGTGAATATCTCATGATGCCACAAAAACAATTATTTGAAATAAATTATGTGTTTTAGAGAGATACTTTTTTGTGCAGTAAATTTCATGTCTACCTATTATGGTTTATCAGCTATAAAAATTATACAAAATTCCTTTTGAATGAAGAGGACTTACATGCTATTCCCAGAAAATTTAAGATATGTGTTTTATTTGCCATGTAAATATTTATCTTAAAAGTTTCATATTTTAATAAAAATCATTAGAGCCATTTTTGAAAAAATAAAAAATAACGAGATGAACTTCCATGTAAAGGATTATTTGGGGAGGGGAAATTTAGTTGAATATTCTTATGTCACACCCTTGGAAGATACTGAACTTGAATACCAAGTTTGACATTTATCTCACATTTCATTTTAGTTGTGTTGTTCGCACATGTGCACACACACACAAGCCACACGCACACACGCACGCACACACACACACACACACACACACACACACAGACAGACACACACACACACACACACACCTTTTTTTCTAAAAATGCTTTTATTAATTCAGGTGGCCTCAGATCCTGTATTTCCAGTGAAATCTCAATATCACATTTTTGTGTACAATGCAATACCTTATGTAACTCTAGGCATGTGTTAGAGAAAGTAAAAAGAATACAGATTGTAAATTACATGTATTCCTGCTCTGGTGATGTAACACTTCCTGTTTACATATTATTAGCTTAGTCTCATTGCCTATACATTGCTCATTGTGACATTTTGGTTAAAAACCAATAAAATAGAATAAACACAATCACTGTAAGTAATCTACGAGTACTCATTGAATTTACTGTTGCTAACTCGAAAGCTTCAGTCTCTATTGGTAAAACTTAACATCAACTGAAGGTTACTCATCAGTTAGGTGAATGTGGTGCCTGGTGTATGTTTTGTATCACATGGTGACACAATAAACAAAAAGGCAGGAAGAAAGTTTGATAGGTGACTTGAAAGCTCTCTACCCTTACTGAAAGATGAGTTCAAATGCATATTATCTTGGCAAGTAGTTAATGTAGGAAGCTGATTTTTGGACTGCAAACTTCAAAATGAAATGCTTTTCATGAACAGATCATTTCCTTTCCTGAACCGCCAGTGAATTTTATGTGTGCAAATTATATTTGTATCAGCGATTTTGTAGTATAAATCCATCTTAACACTACATCACTTCAAAGTGGTGCATTCTTCTTATTGAGTTTTGCACTGACTAGCTCCTCCTGCTACCTGCTAAGAAGTTCTGTGCTTGCCATAATATACTAAAGATAAGATAGCTTAGGGTTTGTTTCATGCTAGCTTGGGGTTTGTTTCTTTTATATGCTGCACACAAAATACACCTACCTGATATAACAATCTAAATGACTAATTTGTGAGTAATAGTTATTTAATAAAGAAACAAATAAAGAAAAGAAAAATAAAACCTAACATTGAGAATCTGGTGCCAGTTTCTAAGTTGCTGTTATGCAAAGTAAGTCATTATTCAGTAATATGAATCACAACTACTTCTCTCTCTGTGGAAACTTTGAATGTATGGTTACTGCTCAAATATAGTCTTAGATGAGAGTACCTCTAAATTTTATTTTAGAGCAAGTACCCTAGCTTCTGATAGCATGATTGAATTGCAATTAAATATTGCTTATAACTAATATTCTTGGAGTTTTTCAGTAACTGAGTGAGAAACCCAGGGTAGTGATTATTTTAGACAACTTAATGGTTTCATAATATATCTAAATCTTCAAGAAAAGACATGACCCTATCAGTATCTCTTCAGAAACCTATTCTAGTGTGTTTACATGCAAAAATGTAAGTTATCACAAATTATTGTAGTTTTCCAAATCTCTGCCCACTTGCATTCAAAATTGTGGACTTTCAATTTTTCACCCAGTTCATACCTTTAAAACTGCTGACAATCTTCAAAGTCTGTGCCATGCGGTAAATCTGTAGATGTATCTGTTATTTGGATCTGTTTAGTACTGTATGGTGCTATATATAGTGATGGAAAATACCATTGGCACAGTTTTGTTACCTTTTTTTCAACAAATTAAAATTATACATAAATTCTTTTTTCACAGTTGCTTCAAATGTGCATATTATAAAAATGTAGCAACACACATTTGATGATCTGGGGACATTTTATTCAGCTCTTAATTTATCTTGTATAAAGTTGGTAACATAGTGCTTATGATATTTAGCCTTGCAGGGGATGTAATGTGCAGCTCCTTGCTGTTAAAAATATGTGTGGTGTATAATAGGTGGTGTAAAATATATCCGAGCTGTAATGGGTAGTATATCTTGTCTGTAATCTCACCTAAAGGTCCAGAGTTGAAATCTTGATTGGATTAAGTTATTTGGATTTTTTTGGAGGGCGGGAGATGGGGGTGTGTGTTCCTTAGTCTGCAGAGGGAAATGTTAAATGGCTCTCAGCTCTTTAGATCCAGAGCTAATTTAAATACTCATTGATCATTATTGTTTAGTTTCTGTGGAGCTGATATGTTATAAGTGGCATTAAACTCTTTAAAACAAATATCTAAACCTGGCTTGCTTTTTTTTCTTCTAGCAGGAAGAGGAACCTGGTACAGGAGAGGAGAAAATGGATGTTTCTCCTCCACCTCCACCACCACCTCCACCACCACCACCACCACCACCACCACCACGACCACCACCACCACCTCCTCCACCACCTCCTCCACCACCACCTCTTCCATCATCACCTCCTCCTCCATCACATCATTCTGAGACACCATCATCCTCTCAAATGCCCGATTCAACAAGAGAGAGTGCTGTGGTATTGTCAGATACACCAAAGACCAAGGAAGGGAAGAAAGGGCGTAAGAGAAAAGGTCAAGTTCGATTTAATCCCAGTCCTCTTATGGATGAAGCAGGCAATCATGCTGATGTAGAAGATAATGTTAATGTAATGGAGACATCTCGATTAGGTCGACTGCGTACAAAACCTATTAAGGTTACAGAGATGTTCAGCAAAAGTAAACCATCACTCCATAGTAAATCAGAAGTGGAACCTCAATCAACAGAAGAAGAAAAGGTTAACAAAAGAAGACGTAAAGAATCAACAGTTAATCTAAGTCGTGAAGGAATGTCGGATGTTGTAGATTCACCTGCAGAAAAAAAGAAAGCAAAGATCGAATCTTCAGTAAAAGGTACAAAGCAAGGTGTCAGCAAACAGAAGGAAGAACTCTCTGTAAAACATGATAAATCAACGACCCTTGAAACCAGAACTAGCACCAAGCATCAGCATAGTGCCGAAAGTGAACAACAAAAACCTGTTTGGGTTCCTCGGCATAAAACAAGACAGCAACAACAGCTGCAGCATGAAAATAATCAAGCAGAATTTAAAAAGAGTATACATGCAAGTTGCATAGAAGGAACCTCCCAATATCTTGGTAGGAGACGATCATCTAGTCAAGATGCAAAATCTTCCAGTAGTAATGAATCAAGTAAGTGTAATTTTAGTTATCCTATACTAATAGCAGTTTGCTTAGTTTTGTACTTTAGAAAATTTTAAATTATTCAGAGCTTTTAAACTAGGTTATAATCTTTCTAATTTTTTTGAAATGGAATCAATATTTCTAATCTCATTGAAATGGAGTTCTACAATATCAGGTATTCTTATTTAATAAGTTGCTTTAATTCATTGAGTAACTAATAGTCTGCAAAATTCATTTAACAGCAATACTAAATAAGTACACTTGACCCTCATTTTCATGTTATATTTTGGTGTTTGGTGGTGGTTGTAATTGGTTAAGCATGTATTTTTGTGTTCTTTTCTTTGTTGGCCGGTGCTGTAATAAAGAAACCAGCACATTTTTCCAAGAATTGCTACATACAGTTGCTCATAAATTTTGAAATTAAGGAATTTGCACTTCTGTCAATCTTTGTAAATGTACACTTATAACTGTGAAGTTCTGATAAATATTCCACTAACTTATTCCTTAAAGTTAACTGTTTCATTTATTCATCTACAAAGAGTTTTTGCAGTATGTATTTGTACATTATCTTTAATTGTATTTGTTCTCATACATACTTTCTTAAGGACAGATTTCGTGAATATTCTCCCCCTGAGTATTTCCTTCCTCTAGACAGACTAGCCATATAGAGATAGTCATTAAAGAACTATGATGGTGTTGTGCAATTAAGGAATTTTAGCATCAGTTAAGTGCTGTTAATTGCAGTTTTTCTTTGTGTACATGCCATATGCTGTAATCTCATTGTGTTATATGGGAGTCAGAAATGTATTTAAATGCATCTTATTGATGAGATGGCTGAATGTGTACAGCAAATGAGGGCTAGCTTCTGGACATTCTCCAAAATTGATTATCAACAATATTCTAGAAGTCTAATAACCATTCTTTCACACTGATCATATGTAGCCTGAAGTTGAAAATTTAATCAGATTTGAATCAGCCCTGTACTTGTATCATGAACTGAATTTTTCGAATCTTCTCAATATTTCTTTTTTCATTCCATTTATTTATCTGTCAAAATGTATGTTCAGAGTTTGTCCTTAAGCTAATATGTACAGAGTTTTGCCCAGTAAAAAAATTTAATTATGTATAATACACAAAACATAATACTAAAATTGGTCCATTTAGAAATTTGTCTATTAAATAATAACATCCTTGAACACAGACTTTTTCAATTTTCGTTAAAATTGCTTAAAATCTTCTCATTTTCTGTATATGTTTTGGCAGTTCATTAAAAACATACAAGCAACTAAATGGGTTTCATCTTAAACAGCTGTAATCTTGTGAAGTTATATGGAAATGTGTGTTACTTCTAGTGAAATGGTTGTGAATCTGGCTCTGAATTTTTGTACTGTTTTCATTATGTTTAAGATATATTATTACCTCAGAAATGTATAGAAAGTACAAAGTTAGAATATTTAATTTTCTGAAATAATCTCTGCAGGATTCCTGTGGATTTAGACCTACCTTTACCCTAACTGCTCTTTTCTGTAGTATAAAAAGTATTTTGGTGTACATTAGTAGTGATTTGTCCCTAAACTGTAATTCTATTGAACAAATGAGGGTGTATTAATCCATAATAGATATTCATTAATATGTCTATATCGATTTTTGCTGTTTGTTTAAATAAGAATATACTTAAACTTACTTTGTTGCAGACTTTATTTATTTGTTTGTGCCATGTGAAATGTTTATCCAGTATTATTCCCAAAAGGTTATTATTATTTACTTCATTTCTTCATTATTTATATAAAAATTTACTTGGAATTCATTTCTGTTTTGTATGTCTGAAATATCAAATATCCTTTTTTTTTCTTTCTTCTTTTCTTTCTTTCTTCCCCTCTTTCTTACATAAATGTGCAGGTTGTTTATTTTAGACTCCACAGTTTGTTTTATATTTTGCTTTGTATAAGTATCCAGTTTCTGTTATCTTTTGACAGTATTTACTACAGAAGGGTCATCTACATACGCGATAATTTTTGTATTTTGTGTCAACGGTATATCATTCATATAATAATAATAATAATAATAATAATAATAATAATAATAATAATAATAATAGTTTATTCACCTATTGACATGGAATACATGTTTCAGGTAGTCTGTATGAATCAACAAACAACAATTTAAGTAATTTGTACAATTCAATTAAAAAATTACATAAATACGTTACATTGTCATAGTCTAAAATTGTTACATATACTAGATCATATTTAATATGTACTATTTAAATAATTAATACATAATACACTTAAAATGTACACAAAGTTAAAATAGTTTACTGAAATATTACAATTTCAAAATCTACAGTTAATAAACCTCCTAGATTGCAATTTGCATATACACTTACACATACAATTCAAAGTCTTAGTTATTATTTAGAATACTATAGCATATGTACATCACAATATAAAATAAAATAATTTGCATTAGGTATACAAGTGATACAATTCGTCAATTCTATACAAACATCTATTCAACAAGTAATTCTTCAACATTTTAAGTGAATTACCTTGTGAAGATTTTGTGTGTTGTGGTAACTTATTAAATAATAGTGTGCCTCTAATGTAGGGATCTTTATCTGTTGCAACTTTTGTGGTGAATGCCCTATAATAATTATTGTTACCTCTAGTGTTATATGTACAGTGGTCTATATTCAGGGTGCCAAAATTGGCATCCCTTTTAATGAACAATATAACTTTATATGCATAAAGTGACACAACCATTAAAATGTGCTGAAGTTTGAATATTTCTCTTACTGACCGGCAATGTTTGATATATATACACACACACACACCTCAAGCTTCATTTTTTCTTTTTTTTTAAACTACCAATACCCTTTACATGTTTGTAATAGATGTTCCACCCCAAATTTCAATCCCATACTGTATAAATGAATGTATTGTTCCATATTACACTGTTTATAGGACATCATCTTCCACGTGATTTGCTAATTTATGTAACAGATATAACCACGAGCCTAACTTTTTACAAAGAATATCTACATGTTCATCATAGGTGAGGTTTTCATCAAGATGAATTCCAAGAAATGTTGTACAATTTCCTTGTGCAATAATTGAACTATATATTTTTTTGTTCCCTAAGCTGAAATAAGATGCACTTAGTTTTTTGTCAACATTCAGTTTAAGTTGTGATACTTTCAAATACTCTGTCTATTTCTGTAGTGTCAAAGACACTTAATTTCCATTTGGATTAAATTCTTATCTGAGCAGATGAATGAGGTATCATCAGCATAGGAAGTTATATCATACTCAGGAGACAGCGGGATGTCATTTATGTATATTAAAAAAAGAAGAGGACCTAATATGGAGCCTTGTGGAACTCCCATTTTAACTTTATCATATTTCGATTTAAATGAACAAATAAAATTTCCATTTTGTCAGTATATCTCAGTGCATTGCATGCAGCTTTCTAAGATGAAAGTAGTTCATTGATTTGATCCCTTATTCCATAACATTCCAGTTTTGACAGCAACAGCACATGTGAAACGCAGTCAAACGCTTTTGACAAATCTAAAAAAATGCCAAATGTTGTATTACTTTGCTCTGTTTGTCAGAATCCTGTGTATGAATTCAGAGACAGCAGTAATTGTTGATAACCCCTGTTGAAATCCATGCTGAAAGTGATTTAAGTACTTTTTTGGATTCGAGAAAACTTGTAAGTCTCATGGATTACCTTTTCAAACAATTTTGCTACAAGAAATGATAGGGTTATTGGTCTGTAGTTATCTATTGAGTCTTCTTTTCCTTTTTTCAGCACAGGTCTAACAATACTGCTTTTTAGTAAATCCAGAAAAGTAGCCATTGCTATAGAATAATTGATTAGATGTACTGGAACATTTAACAATAAATGCTTACAGGATTTTAGTACTTTTGGTGTAATACCATCCCAACCAGGCACACTATTATTTTTTAATTCACTTATATTATTTATTTCAGTTTCATTAGTTTCACTGAGCTAGATGGTTTCAGATACACTTACACTATTTAAATAATTGTGATTTACATTAATATTGTCCACCATGTTTATACAATACTTATTGAATGAATTACAGATTTCATCTGGATTTGCAATATTTTGTCCATTGTCATTTAAATCAATATTTTTTATTCTCTCATCTGGTTTAGATCTCCTATTGATTAAAGTCCACATTGCTTTGGTAAAGTTATCTGAATTTGCTATCGTCATACTATTATTTTGTATTTCTACGTCTTTTAGGGCTTGTTTGTATTGATTTTTGTATATGTTGTAAAGAGACTTATATACATCAGATTTAGTCACTTTAAAAAAATTCATAATTATCTTTCATCTTCTCTCAAATAGCAACTACTTCAATAGGTAGCTTTGATTTCTGCAATATCTTGCTATTTTTATGCTTTTTAGTCATGGGGCAAGTGACATCAAAGTGGTTTTTAAATATATCATAGAAAACCTTCCATTTATCATTTGTGGATGTTGCCAAATAAACTTCAGTCCATTTTTCCAGGGCTAGTCAATTTTGTAATTTACGCAATTTTGAGGTTCTGGTGTCCCTAGCATATATGTACTAAGTTTCTTAAGTTGCTACAGAACAGTTTATATATATAGTTGGAACCTCCTTTATTTTCACTCCATTAGAGCACAGGACCAGGATCTAAAGTAACACATTACACATTTTCCTAACATGAGGTCCGATGGGGGCAAGCCAACAAAGTACTGAAAATACTTAAAAACCACCAAAATATTAATAAATCATCATGGGCTAGGAAGGAAGGGACCACCTACATTAATAATTCACATTGTATAAAGTTAGATGCCAAATATATAATATAAATTAAAAGTGGTACAATTTACCTTGTTCGACGAAGCGCCATGCCTAACACACGTCTTGCCCTGTTCACTGGCAATGCTCTAAGAGAGCGTGCTACACACTAACACAAGATAAAACCAGTTTAACTCCTCCCCTTCTATTACGTCACTACCTGTATGCATTGCCAACCTAAACGTTAACCATACAATGTTGCCACAACCACATTCTTACAGTGTTACCAACCTCACAGGCCACATCTCCCCCTGGCTACCTAAGTCGACGTCCTCCTAGAAGCAAGAAGGAATTAAAAACATTACATAAAACCAAATAAATGACATACTTCACATAATTTACACGGAAAGTATTATTACAAAAATTAATATCTTGATATTTAAAATGACAGCATGGAGCATAAATGTCTATGAAAAGAAGTTAAGTGTCTCATTGCCTGTTAACATGTTTGTGAAAACTATAAAAATACATAATGGAGTCTCGAGTACCGCCGACGATATTCGTTCAAATGTTGTCTGACAAGTTTTTGAGTGAACCCTGCACACATATATTATACATTGCTGCCACTATTAAACAATAATTGCACTGCACAAATTCTCAAATTATTTGTTCATGAGCGAACCTCCAACATCACCCATAACGAAGAACTTTCAGCTGCAGAGTCTTTTCTCACTGCTGATGCAATTCACTGATGATGAGGGTGCAATCACTGTCTTGGATTGCTCCCCTAAAAGTGGCGCCTTTTGCCACAAAGTGCAGGTAACAAAACCAGGCAGCAGCTCTCCTTGATTTACATTCAGTATCTGGCGTGTCTCGTTACAGCAGAGTCACTCCACAGTGGGCACTCGTGCTCCCCAAACAGCAAAATATCAGTACAACATGAATTACAAACAGGTATAACTTGTGCTCCCAAAACATCATACATAAAGTAAGAAAATAGTATGTCATTTAAAATAGCCTGAACAGAAAATGCCACAAATTTGGCAACAGTTTACAAACATGTGCTCTGAGTACTGTGAAAAAAAATTATTACATTGTAACATAAAAACTAAATTTTTCAAAGGGTTACAAGTTAAAGTTTTACAATAAATGCTTAAGAATCATAATAAAGATACATGAAAAGGTCAAAATACATGAATATTATATCAATTATAACCATCATCTACACATAATGAAACACAATACAAATATAGCAAATCATTTCGGATCCCAATATTAAATCTAACCAGCTGGTACAAACTAACTGACAAAAGAAATAAGTACACTTATCATTCATACATACATAACAATAAAACAAAATCATTCATAATAACCATATCTCAGATAATACAAAACACTCACTTGAATAACTACCAAAACTACTGCAAACATTACTACATGCTTGAAAATAAGCACCTCATTACATGCATCAAACTACAAATACTCATGCTTCACTCTCAATAACAACACATATTCTCATTCTCATTACTATCTTTATCCTCCTATCCTTCTTATTAACATCATCGTTATTATCGTCATCCTAGTTCTCAACATCATATACAGTAATTACTGAGAGAAAAAAAAAATATTCACTAACATATCTCATCAAAATAGCTGCAAAATAGTACACAAAACCAAAAGTACCTAACATAGGCATAAACTGAACACATTGCATTAGCATTTCAGGAATGACACCCAAATAGCATACCATTACACTGTTGCATCCACATCTACAGGGTCAAGATGAAGCTGGAAAACAGATGGTTCTAAAACTTGTTGCATAAACCCAAAAAAATTATTCTCATTGCATTAATCTCTTTTGTGAACACATCACACACGCTATGCTGGGCACGTTTCAGCAACACCAATATGCAGAACATCTCTCAACTCATCACAACGAATTTCCAGGGACGTGCTAGCCCTCCTGAAAACTCAGAAACATTCAAACTTCAAGGGTACCTTGTAGCTATCCCATCGAATCTTACATTAACTATCACATCTCACTACCACCATCGGGGTTACTCTTTGGCACTCCCACTGAGGCAAATCTTCCATATACTGCTCGCACAACCTCACAAAAATACACAAAATTTATGCAACAACTTCTGCAAAGAAAGATCACAGCATCATAATGAAACACAAAATCAAGTCAAAAGAATGCAACAGAATAAAGCATATCATTAACAAAATAACACTTTCACCTATCATTCCTGGAAGTCAAAATTAAACACACAGTACACATCAAACAAATACACTGCAGCATAAGATAAGAAACCCAATAATCTCCATTATCCAAAACAGAATCCAAGATTTTCATTACACATAATGGTAACAAACCTTCAATTTAGCAAAGGCATACATAATACACTTCATTCCTGAAAATCAAAGGCTAATTAAGCATTGTCATTAGAGCAAAAAATTTAGCATAACTGTAAACAAATAAAACACCCATATAGTAAACCATAACTGACTTCATTATTAAACTTTTCAGTTGTTCAAAATATACATACCACACTTTGGTACTCACACTGGGCACATACTTACAGCTTGTTGTTTTTTTTTTTCTTTCCTTTACCACAAAATTCCAATGCAACTTTCCAGTTTATTGTAATACACATGTAGCTACACCATCGACATCCAATGGAGATGGATAAGTTCTGCTGGTCCATGTTGGATGCCCGTTGAAACTGTATAGGTCTTTAAGATTCTGGCACAGCTGGTGGTGGCTGAAACTTTCACTCGGAAGAGTCATTTGAAATACATTCAGGAACTGCGTAGCTAGGCAAAACAAATCATGGCGACGCTGAACCAATATCATCATAGTACTACAACTAAGCGCCCGTGGCGAAATGTTTATTGGGGACTAAAACATCATACTATGTTTTCACAGACTTGACACCCAAGCCACTTGGATACAAGAACAAGATTTTAAAGGAGACAATACACATGAGCAAAAAAAATTAGCAAAACTGATGTCTTCAGCGAGGAAACTCAAACTGGAGGTAACAAAAATAACGTCACACCTACTGTGACTAACGCTCAAATTAAAACATGAGAAGCAGAAAACATCCTACACAACGCACTAGCACGTGCCTGAATACGATACACAAATATGAACCTTTAATGTATCCACTTCACTTTTTATACACACACACGCAACTTAATACACAGAACATGTAAACTGTAAGAAATTCACTTCACATTCTATAATTTCTTCTGAATTACGAAACCAAGCAAGATTACGCAACAGAAAGCAACACATGTGCTTACATAAAAGTTGCAAGAAAAATGCACCAAAAAATATGGTAATGCGTAGAAAACTAGAATAAGTGCAAAAGGCAATGAAAGCTGTAAGAAATATCAGAATTTAGCACTGAAAATAGAAATTTTAGAAACACCAGACAACACGTGGCAACTACATTAGCAAAGTTCAAGATACCACTCAAATTCGCACAGGTTTCAAAAATACTGCAAAAGACAAGAAATCTATAATGAATATTGCAGAAAGTTTCTCATACAAAAGAATTTAAACCATGGTAAGGGGAAGAATGAAACCAAAAGCAACGGCACTCCACCAACAGAAAGACATTGTAAAAAAATTCAAAGTGTGCTCAGAATAATGATACATACACGGGACTTTTAAGCAAATACTTTTATATAAATTTAAA
The DNA here is from genome assembly GCA_030765065.1 of Deroplatys truncata. Taxonomy (NCBI): domain Eukaryota; kingdom Metazoa; phylum Arthropoda; class Insecta; order Mantodea; family Mantidae; genus Deroplatys; species Deroplatys truncata. Next base: position 380,404,202 of record CM060990.1, read on the forward strand.
TCACAATAACACAATTTTCAAAAAAAAAACTTACCAGCAAGCTGAAACTAGGAAGTTACAAGTTACATTGGAACACGTGGAGGACCAAATTACGTGAACACTACATTTTCAAGACAAAGAAAAAAAATTCTACACTCCAAAATATTAAATTACACCCGGTGACTCACACCAATTGTCGGAACCTCCTTTATTTTCACTCCATTACGGAGGGTAGAGCACAGGACCAGGATCTAAAGTAACACATTACACACTTTTGTAACACGAGGTCCGACAGGGGCAAGCTAACAAAGTACTGAAAATACTTAAAAACCACCAAAATATTAATAAATCATCATGGGCTAGGAAGGAAGGAACCACATACATAAATAATTCACATAGTATAAAGTTAGATGCCAAATATATAATATCAATTAAAAGTGATACAGTTTACCTTCTTGTTCGGCGAAGCGCCATGCCTAACACACGTCTTGCCCTGTTCACTGGCAATGCTCTAAGAGAGCGTGCTACACACTGACACAAGATAAAACCAGTTTAACTCCTCCCCTTCTACTACGTCACTACCTGTATGCATTGCCAACCTAAACGTTAACCATACAATGTTGCCACAGCCACATTCTTACAGTGTTACCAACCTCACATGCCACAATATATATGTATAATTTGGGCTGTGTGATCAAAAATATGCAAATCACAGTTTATGGTAGACAGATTAGATTATTTTATGTTTGTTATTATATGATCTATTGATTTATAGGACTGTTTTTTTATTCGAGTGGGCCCTATTTCTACATCCTGAAGGTTAAAACTATGTAAAATATCTACTAATTCTGTGTTTCCATTTTCTACATTAAAATCCCCCCATTATTATTATGACTTTACAATTTTCTTTAAGAAATAACTCAAACTCCTCTAAACGTGAAAAGAATTCAGAGTTAGGTGATCTATATATGCCACAAATGACCATATGTAGATCATTAATATACACTTTAGTTCCCACTATTTCAAATATTATTTCTTTGCAAAATTTGTCTAAAATATTTACCTTACTACACACTACATCGTTCTTAGAATACATAACTGTGCCCCACTTCTGTTTTTTCGGACAATACAGATCAATCTGTTTATAGCCTAGTAATATTATGAATAGTAGGGGCCCTAATGCTGAGCCCTACTGTATGCCATGTTTCACGATATGTATGTATATCTGAGTAATACTCCTTTATTTGCTGATTACTTCTGATATAACTGGCTTGATGACCATGTTCTTTGGCTAGTTCATCCGCAATATATTTGAGTTTGTTTTCATTTATTAGTAACAGAAGTTACTACTTGGGATATATATCTTAAGTGTTGTTTACTTGCAGCCAATGCAGCAACTATCCCTGTTGTGCACAGCGAGTAAAGGTCACTTGAATTTAAACACAATGAACAGCACCACCAAACCAGTGCTATTCCTAAATGTCCCAAGTAGTAAAAAGCTTCCTGTTTTTCATTGTAATCTTACATACCACATTATTGCGAGTGAGTCACTTTCCTGTTAGTGTGCACTTATCTTTTTGAAATGTGTAGTATGGCCCATTGTCCATAATAGTAACACAGGATGTTATATCATCTGTAGAAGTAGTCATGTTTAATGTCTTCATGGTAATCCCCAGATCTTCTCAAATTGAAGAGCAGTAGGTGCCATAAAAAAAATGAGATGTTCCAGCATGGATGACTTCTTGGACCTTTCAATTCTGTCATCAGCCCATACCTTTAATACGGTATGTCCAGCATTTAACCATGTTTCAGCCAGCCATACTGTTTCCTTCAAATTCTTATTTTGAAATAATCTTGAAAATAACGTTCTTAGGGCTATAATATCCAATATTTTCTTATTTTTCTGTCGTGAACTCAAATCTAAGATCATGGAGAACCTTGTTCAAAAAGCTAAGGCTTTTCTGAAATAGCTGTAATTCTTTTAAGTGAAGAAATAACTTTGCATGTGGTAGGATGCTCATTTCCTCTTATTGCATTTAATTCAAAGTTTACCAAATGAGTTCCTCTGGAGTTAAAAGAAGTTGTTAGTAACAAAGTAGGGTGACAACACAAGAAGTAATTGAACACACAAACCAGCTGGACTTTGAGGGTACCACTAGGGCAATAACTGACTTGAGAGGTTCACAAGTCACCAATGTAAGTAAATAAGCTAAAGCTATAGTGGCTTGAAGCACTCATGTTTATAAATGTGATGCTTATTGTTGAACACCTGCCGTGCACGAGAAGTTTCGACAATAATCATCAATGAGGGTCATATCCAAAGTGACCAACTCTGGCACTTCATTTGTCACCAGTTTCACAACAAAAAAAATTCCATAAATTCGCTAGAATTAAAGCATGATTTGTAATTCTTCCTATTTTAAAATATTTTATTCTTGTTTTAAGATTGTGCCGCCCTTAAGTACCACAGCTTGATCCTCCCCCTGTGTATTCATTAGAACCCAGTAGTGTTTGACGATGAAGTGAAATGACGTTGAGAAGTAGATTATTGTTGGTTCTTAAATTGCTGGTAGTTGTTTGGAGGAGTTTGCCCCACATATGGGAACCAATTTGAAGAAGTAGGTTGTTTCCGGAGTTGGTTCACATATTATTTGTAGCTACTTGTTGAGTTAGCCCCACGTATGTGCACTAACTTGAAGATGATTAGCTGCTTTTACGTAATGTTGCGTAATAAATGTTTACGCAAACTTGAAGAGTTGTTATGTATTACTAGTTGCTTTGAACGTTGGTTTGAATTTAATACTTACGTAATATTATTGTTTGAATTTGCCTTGGCTGCGTCATTCTTAATTTAGAGTCGGGATTCTTATGCAGGGTGTGGTAATGACGATTATTGAAGACGTCACAGAATTAAACTTTTAAATTTTCACTTTTTATTTAAACTTCTTGCACATATTTATAAACCACTACACTTTTAAAAGAACTGTGAGAAACTTTTATACACTCACTTAACGCGTATATATCTGTTTTTACTAAACGCCCGTAGAGAACACATTTTTCCATCTACACACTACCATGTCTTGCCAGGAACTGAACTAACCTCAACGGTCAAAACCTTAAGCTTCGGTAATGCAAGCCTCTGATTGGCTAATTCTAGTCCAATAGAATTTCTGCATTCAACTTTAAAACTTTTTCTTTGCTGTTGATTGGCTAATTTTAAAAAACTGCCACTGAAACTACATCATCGTCATTTTAATCATGACCAGTACATTTTCAAATTCCAAACACATTATTGCTACAATTACCTCATTATTACTCATTGTTAGCAACCTAAAATTTACTATTCTCACAGTTCTTGCATTATTAGAGTATATAAAGTATTCATATAACATTAATAAAATATGTTTACAATAAAAAAAAGCATTTGCAATGATTGTTGCATACAATTAAAATAATTAATACATAAATATTGTTTCAAGGCGGGCTGTTATTGAATTTACATATTATTAAATAACAATTGAAATTATTCAGGTATTAAAATACTGCCTCAACGTTATGTTTGTGTTGAAGTGGTTAAGCTTTCTAAAATATTTTTTATATCCACAAGGGCAAAACTTCTGCTTCACTACTTCACTTTACATAAAGGCATTCAGAAAATCAGGAGTTATATAAATTTCCTTGCATTAAAAGTTTTTTTACAGCCTTTTCTTTTTCTCTTCCTGTCACTAATCCAGTTTCGTTAATAATTTAGATAGAAATAACATTTTACATGAGCTTGAGTTTTACTTGCAGACTGATTATGCAAGCTTCACTTACCAAATTTTTTTAAGTGTGACTCAAGCTTATGTGAATTGTTGATTCACATGCCTCACTGGCCTCATTCCTTGATAAATAATATTTTGAATAGAGGGAAATATTTGAAAAAGTAGTTAATATGAAGAGTTCATATATTATAAAAGAGTTTTAATACATAAGTATAACTCCAGTAATAGAAAAATGTCCATTGTGTGATGATCTTATATAATTACAGAACAGGCAAAATAATTCCTTACTATCAAACTGGTGGCAATTCTTTCACACTCATAACAAGAGAAAAACTAATTTTGTTTAATAATTTCTGCATTTTTAAATACAGCTAATACTTTTCATAGTGATATAATTTGAAGTATATAAGTTGGCATGGTGCTCTATGCATAGAGCAAAAAGTGTTACATCTGTGACAGATTTTGTTACTGAATACCTCAAAAATTGCCTTTTTAAATGCAAAATCTAGCTGAAAGCTTGTGATACCACTATGCAGTATACCTTCTTTACTTAATTTCTGAAATGAAATACCTGAATTCCTGCTGCAGCTGTGGATGTTGTACCTGCAAAAAAAGGAACAGCCCATGTGAGTGAGTGTGAGAGAGACTATACAACTTAATGAGCTGTTGGTTCAGCATAGCTCTTTCTAAATCGAGCTGAGGCCTTGATTAAGGAATTGTCTCCAGGTTGATTCTAAGCACATTAAGGCCCAGTTTAACAGTTTAAGCTAAAGCTTAGAATCAGACCTATGAGGAGGCTTAAGCTACAATGGAGTTTTACAGTGCATAGTTAGCAACTAGCTGAGCTTGTACATGGAATTGCTTAAACCTTACTGAACTGTGTTTTAAGCTAAGGAGTCACCGTGTTACCTAAAGATGATTATATTTATAATGGGGAGATGCAAAATACTGTAACCCATATGCACAACAGAAGATGATCTAGAAGTTTAGAATGCATCCAAACCATTTTCATGTATAAAATAACTGAGAATTCTACCAGAGATTTTGATTAAGTAAACAGTCAGCAGTGATCGTGCCGAAATGATTGACGATACAATTAAACATAAACCGTCTGGTGAGAAGCAAAACTTAATTTGGTGTGCCCTTAATTTTAAATTTATACTTCATACTTCTATCATATACATTGTTGCACTCATTGCCATCACATTTACATAATTATAACATATTGCTTTTATTTCAGTAACAAAGCCCTCTCATCAGAAACAATCCTTCTCTTAACATTGAGTTACATGCAATTGAAAGCATGGTAATTTTACAGCTGGAGATTTTTCCGGCATCTCAAAACTTATAGTATGCAGAGCTATCTAAATTGTTTCACACCCTTCGTATCACAATTTTCTCCCATACTTGGATTTTCTTACTCCATAGTAATTTGTCTGTTTGCTTGCACTCTGTTACATGCTTATATTGCTTCACAATTTCTAGGAGAATGCTGACTTCTTGAGAAATAAAGTGGTACCTTTAGACTCTCATTTTTTTGGTCATTTTAATTATATGTTGCTGGATAATCTACAAAAGCTTATTTAAGCAACAGCATTGCCATAAACAAATAATGGGAATTTACTCGATAGGCATGCACAAGCATTACCAACTTTACTGTTCCATGGAATTGTTCAGCTCAGTAAAGCTAAACCTGGTTGCTCTACTGTGAAACTTCCAAACTTAAACCAAAGCTTAAGTCTTGCTTAAGTGGTTTCTGTAACATACTAAAGCTTCAGCTTAAGCTTAAACTGTGAAGCCAGCCCTTAGAGTGCTAAATAAACAGTCAAGATAAGCTGTGGTGGCAGTAGGAGGGGGGGTTGGGGACCTAGTAATTTCTTTGGCTCCATGAACTCGAATGAAGAACACACAATAATCTCACCTATATTTACATATTTTTTTTTATTTCATAAATAAGATTACTTGTCGTTGTATACTGCATACAGTGAACTTTGTTTCAGTTCTTATCTCATAAATTTATGTTATAAGTAAGATATAAATATTCTATCTAAAAATCAGAAAATGAAACTCTCAACCAATTTAGTTATCTACTCCATTTACTGGGCATCTGGGGGAGTTAATTACCTTTGGGTAGTAATTAGGGCCATTGTGTAATCTTAAGTTCTCTCCCTAAAAAAGCCAACAACTGATATGATTCTGCTGATCCTGTAAGGAAAGTGTAATATGAAACCTATTCATAAGCATATGACCATGAACATTCTGCAAATGATGCATTCCAGATTCTGTTGCAAACCTAGGGAGCTGTTGCACATCTTTTAGGAATGAGAGCCCACAGTGGTGTCACCAAAAATAACTACCTAATAAGTTCTGTACTCTGGTCCAGGTGAACCCTTAAAGGATGACAGAACTACAATTTTAAAGACCTCTAACAATAAAGTACAAATAAATCTGAGTACATTTTTGAAAACTGTATCATTCGATGACTTCTCATTTTCATTCTGGAAGTACTTTAAGTTTAATCCTCACCTCAAGGTGATGTCATAAGGCTAGGATCGTGTCACACTGCTCATTGTCACTTATATTAGTTAGCCTTGCATTGCATTTAATTCCTGTTGTTATTTTGTGATTGTAGGACAGTTTTCATTTCCTAGTGTGCTGTGAGGTGTAATGTCAAGAATGCCTGCATGCAGTGCTTACAGTTGTGCAAATAATCCCGACTTAAAAAGAAATATTGGTCATTATTCATTCCCTGATAGAGATAAGAATCAACATATGTGCTATGAAACACAAAAACTTTGTGCCAACCAAAAATGCTTGAGTATGTGGAGTTAATTTCAAAGAAAGTGGTTTTAATGAGGTTATAAAAATTAGATATAATGAAGAATGAGAGGTTCAAAAGTCCGAGATTGAAAGGTAATGTGGTGCCTTCAAAATTTTTAGAACAATTTTGTTAAGTTAAAGCACGTACTTCAGTTAGTCGATAATTCAGTAAGAAATTCCTAGCTATAAAGTGATGCTACGCTAGTTTCTGAGTCTTTAAATTTGAACCAAAGTTTGAAAACTGAATGAACATTTGAGGGAATCCAGTGAAAATGTAGAAGAAAATTGTTATGTCCGGAAAATATTCTTTTGTTTTATATGTGTAAATGCTCTCCATGAGCTATTTAGTATTTGCCACCCATGTGTTGGGCCTGTCACTGAAAGAAAATGTAACACACAAGGGGTATTAATGTGAATTAAGTCATTGTGTGAATGGGCACACTTATGATGGTGCTCTGGATGTGAAAGTGGCTCATTAATTTCACATTCTCTAAAAATAAATGAATGAATTCCGCATACTATAGCATTTTTGGTTGGGATAAAGTTTTTGCATTTCATAGCTCACATGTCGATTCTTATGTCTATCAGGGAATGAGTAATAACCAATATTTATTTTTATGCCAGAGTTATTTGCACAATAAGCACTACATGCAGGCATTCTTGATCTTACACCCCACTGTCTTACTGTCACAAAATCACAACAGGAATTAAATGCAACAGAAAGTTAACTAATGAAAGTGACAATGAGTAGTGTGCTGTGCTCCCAGTCTGATGACGTCACCGCAAGGTGAGGATTAAACATAAAAATGCTTCCAGAATAAAAACGAGAGGTTGTAGAACGATGCAATTTTCAACAGTGTGCTCAGATTTGTGTACATTTTATTGTTGGAAGTCTTTAAAAATTTAGTTCAGTCCTCCTTTAAATATAAGCATAAAAGTGTACAAAATTTCTGAAAGGGGTTGTGGATTGCATCTTAATACTCATAAAAGACAACCTAATATTTATATTAAAATATTTATACCTTGTATTATAGCTTTATGTTTATTTGAAATAATGTTTATTTAATATAAATATTTTGTAAATATTTATATTAAAACAGTTGAAAGGAACATTTAAAAACCCAGTGATTAAAAACATAGCTTTTCAATAGTGTTTAATCTTCAGGTTTTAAAACCTATTTGTTCTTTGGATTTTCAAAAACTGTATTAAAGCTAGAAAAGAAAACATAATAAATTAAAAATGAGTGCTGTCAGCATGTCATTTTTGTATTGTTTAAAATGAGGTAGTATTTAAACATAAAACCCCATGACCACCCCCCTTGAATATTTTTTCTCAACTTAAAGGTATTTTATTCTGTCTGTGAATTGGACTCTGAAACACTGCTGGCCGAGTGCACCATTCTCATTAAACAAACCCCTTTGGGACGTTTACTTAAATGTAGTAAGAAGTTGACTGTGGTAAACCTTACATTCTGATGCATCATTGTTCACCCTGTTTAGTTGGCTGTGGTTATCTGGCAAGTGCTCGCTGTGTTAGAGCGCACTGCTCATTTCAGATTACTTCCAGATTTAACTGCTGAGAAGGCTACCGAATGCACCCGGAAGTTATCACTTTGTGTTCATTTGTTTTTCATTTGGCATTTGTTATGATAGGAGCATGTGGTAATGGAAAATAAAAGAACACAAAACTTCTCGAAATATAAGATAGATATTTTGTTGGATTTGGCATCCAATTTCAGAGAAATTATTGAAAATGAGAAAACGGATGGAAATTCTCTGAAAAAGAAGGATGCCACTTGGGAGAAGCTGGCCTTGCAGTTTAACAGCAGTCCAGGTAGGTGAAAAATGTTACACAATTCTAAAGATTATAATTTTGGCATATTTTAATGGCCTCTAGTATTTTGAAGATGATGGTCAGTAGCTAACTTCAGGTTAAATATATTGTTTTGCTCATGTAGGTACAAATAATGGTGTATTGAGATATGCACCATGGTTTTGCATTTGCTGCTGCACTTAACGTGGATGTGTGGTAATTGGTGCAAGGAAATCTGCTGTCTGTCGCAAAAAAGAAAGAAAAGGCTACCTGTTCATTTATAAATATCTACATATTTAACACATATACAGAATTGCAATTGAGCTACATTATTAGCTCTAATTGGAAGGTTAGACTACGGCATCATCTTCATATTCTATTTTGAGATATCAACAGTTATAAATGATACCCTTTGTCAGACATGCTTAACTTATTCATTGCAGTTTTTGTCCTCATAAAGTGCTTTTGTTTTAGGGGTAACACAAAGGAGTGCCTTAAAGTTAAAAACGTTTTACGAGAATTTGAAAAGAAAGGCAAGAAAAGACATGGCGGATGAGAAGTTAGAAATATATAAGACTGGAGGAGGAGGAAAAATACAATGCCATCAAAGTGTGCATCCCAAACAAGAGATGTTTGGCTCAATAGCAGCTGGTAAGTAATACTCTTTTAAAACAGGTTCAGGTGTACTGAAGCCAGTGGGTATAACTAGAAAATGCAATGATGCCATGACTTATGATGCTTGTAGCAAAGAGGTCATCTCACAAAATTTTCATGGAGTTTATTTCCAATTGCATTAATAATAAATCATCTTTAATAATACCTCTGTAATCAAAAGAAAACTGCTCTTATATAACATGAAATGGACTAAAATTAGAGAAAACTAATGTATCTTATTTAAGACTGACCCATTGGGCATAGACAAAGGGGATGTATGAGATTTTTACCTCAGCTAATAGAAAATAGCACAAAATATATAAAATGTGTATAATATTGTGTATCATATACTAGCAATTGATAAAATAACTAAAAAATAATGGCCTTGTGATGCCACTTCCATAAAAAGTTATAGTCACCTTTTTGTTATGTGATGCACTTATTAACGTTGTTTTTGTAGTGGTATACTTATTTTGTAAAAACTGTTTACAGAGAATCCACATTTGCCTATATACATATTATTTTGTACGACATTCATACCTTTACCCAAAGGCAAATGAAGGTTAATAATTGCTATTACATTGTGTAAAACCAACTGGCAGCAAGCTTTATTTTTCCATGACCAACAGTAATGAGATTAATAATCACTATGAAATGTGCATATACATTTGAACAGTTATGTAAGCAGCCATTTTTTTTCTTTTGCAGATGTTACTTGGGTCTCCAAAAGCACCTGGAGCCCATGGATATTGTGATTCCAGTAATAGAAATTGAGGTAAGAATTCATAATTTACTTGGTATCATAACATTGAATGTGATATGTGCAGTATTTTCAAAATGTCAAAATAAGGGATGATTACAACATGTCAAGAAGGCACTGTTGGGAGCGAAGTATTTTTTAAGCATTGTGGAGAATTTTATTTGGTAAGGTTTGCAATGAAAAACCTACATTACTAAAATTACAGACTCCAAGTTAAAAATAGTTATGCTTAAATGGAATTTTCTAATCACGTTTATATCTCGTAGGTAAATTGAAAATATGAGTACCTTGTTTGATGGTAAATAAATTTTCCCACTGTTAATTCTTGTTTGCTTGAATTTTTGCATTGGTAAGGGATTTATTTCAAGTCCAAAATAATTTTAGCAAGGATTAGTTATATATTGTCACCTTGTTGCCATAAGGTTGTATGTTATTATTTCAGTTTTTACAGAACTGTGATTAAACTTAAAATAGCTGCAAAAAAAATAAGTTTTTGCTAAATTGACAAGAATTGAATGTACTTTCATTTTAGACCATATATGCCTAATATCAGCTATTCCGGTCTTAAACCAGTGGGCATCTCCCCCAGATAACACGTGAGAATAACAAAAAAATGCACTGTTTTCCTCACAGCCACAAATCTATTTGTTCTTTTGGTAAATTTCTGGAGTGTAATACGAAACTGATTTTTGTATGCTGCTGCAGATTCGGGAGTAGCCTATCTGATGTATTTTTCACTGAGTCATATTCTAAATGGAGATTTTAATAATTCACTTACTTTGGTCATGTTCATAACTTTCATATATTCATTCAAAGAAATCACTCTACACATGGCTATATTGTTTTAGTTACCTGACTTCACGGTGGACTATGTCATCTTTTGGACTGAACTGTTACTACATGTATAACAGAAATACTTGATATTGTTTTGAAAGCAGGTGCCCACCATGGTGAATACCTTAGCTTTTTGTTCTGTGGTGCATAAGATACCACATATTCAATCATTACCAATAACTGCACTGCTATGAAATATACAAATATTGAAATAATGCCTCATAGTTTCAAAACCTAATGACATAATTATATTCAAAATCATATATTTTTATTCATAAGGATATCTTAGTGTATTATTTCTGCATTTAATTTAATTAAGCATTAATATGCATTTTAGTATTAGTTGCTTTAAACAACATTTCAAAAGACAGCAGAGACTTGATGAAGAAGATCAATTAAAGGATAAAGATTATAAGAATATTAAAGATAGAGTTGATATACAAAAAATGCTAAGGAAGACTGCAGTGGCCTTATTTAGGATGGCAACTGGCCACGATTGCCTCGCAGAACACCTCTAAAAGATAGGATGCCTACCTGCACCCAAGTGCACTCTCTGTGAAGATGATGTCATCCTGAACAAACAACATCTCGCCAAATGCAAAGGCCTTAAAAGTGATAACTTACAGACTTTATATTGGGAAGCCAGAGGGAAAATGATGCAGATCAACTAATCCCCAGTGCCATTGGTGAACAACAGTATTAGTTGCTGCAAGTTAATACTAATTGCATTTTAGTTTCCAAATGCAAATAGCATTAACTTGCACTTAAGATGGTAACAGTGCATTAAAGGAAGGTTGCGCGGTGAATATGTATTTTTCCACTGTCGCTGGGTTCTATGCTTTACTGCAATCTAGCAGGTGGAACGTAAGCCCTCAGTTATAGCAATCTTAGCCCCACCTCTCCCACAAGAACCATGTAGAAACGTACAGCCTAGCCTTATACATAGTGCTTATGAGCATAGACGGTGTCAATCTGGAATTGGTTTTGAGCTTCAGAAAGGTACCAGAAGAGTGCACACTGCTTAACGCACCTGTTCTAATGAGGGAACACATACTCGGAAACAATGCTTTATGCACAATTCTATACATTTCTCTTTCTTTCCTTTTGATACAAGTGGTGCCACTGCATAGTGGCACTACCTCAGAAGCCGCCCTTGGTTAAAAGTGTTCCCTGATAGAGAGTTAGGACAACTCTTTAGCAGATGTCAATTTGTCACCCCGATTTACATTTTCTCAATTGTAAGAATATTTAAAAGAGATCCTATGAAAGTGTGCCAATTCCTTTTTGTTTTTTCCTTGCATAATTCCATCACAAACAATATTGGGTTACAACACTTGGCTCTCTTCCTTAAGTAAATACATGAAACAATAAATCCATTCATGCAGCTTATTCTGAAATCATATCTGGCTAGTATTGTCATTGTGATTAAGATAAGGCAATGGAAGAATCACTCATTATAATGGTAACTTTGAAATGGCAAGGAGAAAGTCATGTATCACATTAGACATCTTCTAACAGGAAAGCCATTAGTAAGTTGTCAAGTTGAATTTTCAAAAATATAATGCTAAACTGTTGGTTATTATGCATGCAAATTAAATTTAAACAAAAGCAATAAGCACCTTATGGTCCTGGTTCCTGCTGATTGACCCATGTGAACATTTTTTTCTTTGCTGATAGTTCCATTTGAAAATGCTGAAAGTTGACATTTTTGGGATTAACAGGAAAATGTTTCAAATATTTGGAGGCATTAAAGAGAGTAATATTGTTTTATGTGAAATTGGAATTGCTCATAATTTTCTTTTTGATGGTTGTAGTGAATATCTGATTTTATTTCCACCTTTAAATTATACTAGCATTTAACTACGTATTACAAAAATATTTTGTTAAAATGATATGCTGAAGTGCAGAAGTCGCAGACAGTGGAGTTATCTTGAGAACTTCACTTAATTGGACATGTTGAAATTTCTGCCAATAATATCCATATTTAAGCCATAACTGTATAGGTTTCTCAGACAGCAATTCTTAGATGAATTCACCTACCTAAAGAATGAATCTTGTTATATAATACAAATTTTACAAAATGCATGCAAATGTTAATGAATAATTCAGTCCGTATTAATTATATTTTATATGTGCAACAATTGTGGCTAAAAATAATGAATAATGCTGACATATGTAATAAATACCTTTTACATTCATTAAATTTGAAGATTTTCTTTATAAAAGCTACTTGTCTTTCATGCAAAGTACCTTCAAATATAGATGCATATTGATTCCCTCGGTTATTTGGAATAGAATTGTATGCTTGTATGTTGCAAATATTGATATTATTGTAAATCTTTTTAAAATGTAATTTTATATTTTCATTAAATTAAAAAATTTTAAGTGTTGGCAGCTATTCATCTCATTTGTAAAGTAGTTCCAGTCAGATAGGCAGTATTGTTTCGTAAGTGATGTTATGTTACTTACAGGCAGGAACGGGGAAAGTAAAGAAAAAGCAATTTTGTTTGTAGCGGAAATGTAATGGCTACGTATTAAAGTTTATTGTATTGAATAAAAAAAGAAATAATTTAAAAACATTACATTATGTTATTGTATTACAATTAAGTATGCTTTCTTTCTTTCTTTCTTTCTTTCTTTCTTTCTTTCTTTCTTTCTTTCTTTCTTTCTTTCTTTCTTTCTTTCTTTCTTTCTTTCTTTCTTTCTTTCTCTCATTTACACTTACACGAGTAACAGTTAAAATCAAATTATCACAATTTCTTTTATACACAGCAGTTTGAACCACAACCGACTTCAATGCCAGCACAAGGAACTGAAGAATTGCATCTGCCCTCTACTTCAACACCCAAAAGATGGGAGCAACGCAGGATGCCAGCAAAGCCAAAACCTGCAAGAAGTATTGCAGATGCTTGTGAGATGCTAGTGGAGGTGCTAACTTCAAAGTTAGAGATAATGAAAAATGAACATATAAAAGAAATGCAAATAAAAGATTATAAAATACTAGTTTTGAAGGAAAAACTCAAATATTGGAAGAATAAAAACAGGACTTTAAATGATGTATAACAATTGTTATGAAAATAAATGTACATACATACCTTAATGAAAGTGTTGATTTATTGCCTGTTGCACTGCTCTTTCTGGCACTGCATCATAGCAATGCATTTGATGCTCTGCTGGCACAGGATCATTTTCCTCAATGTCTGCTTCCCTCACTCTCCACAGATGATCCAGCAGCCTTTGAATTTCAGGATCATCTGGAGGTTCCTCGAAGCTGAAACTCCTTGCAATATTGTGTAGTACTGTTGTGGCTACGATGATTGCCATAGCATTTTGCACATCACACCTAACCCCAATGACAGCACTGGAAATCTTTTCCAAACTCCATACTGCCTCTCCACTGCATTCCTGGTTCTTATATGTGCATTGTTAAACCATTGCTCAGCAGGAGTTTGGGGATTAATAATTGGGGTGATTAAGTATGGCCTGCAAGCATAGCCATTGTCTCCTAACAAATACCCATGAGGTATTTCACCATTTTCAAATTTTGCCCTTAGGCTAGAGTTCCTAAATATTGTACTGTCATGCACTGAACCTGGCCACCTTGCAACTATGTCTCTATGAGGAGGTTATGATCACTCACAGTTTGGCAGTTGAATGAAAAGTAACCTTTTCTATTTTGGAAAACTTCTGCATTTTCCCCTCCAGGTGATTTGATCCTTATATGTGTGCAATCTATAGTGCCAGGCACTCCTGGAAATGCGCTAATTGCACTAAAGCCGTCAATTACAGCCCTTACATCGGCATTAATTGCTGGAAAGCATATATACCTCCAAACAAGATCAGCTATTGCTCACGATGCAACGCTGTGGTGCAATGTATATTTGATATGTCACCGATTAGTACGTTTTAGGCACCTGTCGCATAAAACCTTAAAATTGTCAGGATGAGATTCATTGGAGACACCAGGTTGTTTCTGTTTGTCGGGAATTCTAACCTGTCGTTCATTTCGTCCACTAACCACCACACTACTTTCTTGGAATCTCCTATCGCTCATTTCTTCAAATGGGTTTCCTCTATCCACAATCATGGGCATATGATTATTTTCACCACTGCAAATGAAATTCAAATGTAATAACTCATCTTCAAAATTATCGCTTTCCAAAACATTATAGGTCGCCATTTTGCTAAGCAATACAGGCAAAGGAGCCGAGATAATCAAAGAAAACCGGATTTAACTGCAGTGAAATCCTCGGTAAACTTTTACCGTCATTGATGCACCACAAATGGCCGTTCATCACAGCAAATTCAATATTTTACCGCGGTAAAATTTTAATCGAGAATGGTGCACACGGCTATGCATATTGATGTGAAATTGGGTTACATTCTTTTAATATAGCTATTTGCATGATTAGTTTCCTATATCTCAGAATGAATAATGTACCATTAAGCACAAAATAATCAAAAGAATACTAGCATATATTAGAAGCAGCTTATTTGAATAGTTCAATACCAAATCTTCAGTGAGAGAAAAACAAGATAATGTAGGATATCAGTATCTTTAAGAAAATAGAATAACCTAATTGGGTATACAAACGCTTTATGTATCACCTATGGACATTTTAAGATTTTTGAATGTTACAACATTTAATTGCCTCTAAAGAGTAAGTTGAATAAACCATTAAAAATTATTTTATCATGTAAGAAATATATCTGGCATGTATTGGACACTATGTGAGGATTTTATGTAGGTAAAACTAAGACAGCTTGAATATTAGATTGAAGGAACACCAAAGAAATATAATATTTCAGTAAATTTACATGGGGTTATTACAAATGATTGAAGTGATTTCACATATTTATTGCAGCTGTATTTGACATGTTAAAAGTGCTCTGTGTGTTCCCCTAATTAATCCTGCAGATATCAAGTCTATAATCAATTTCTTGCCACACTCATTGCAACATGTTCCTGTCAATTTGTTTAAAGACATTGTTGATGTGAGCTCAAAATTGTGTGGGTTGGCTGGTAAAGGAGGCACATAGATGTATCTTTGACATAACCCCACACAAAAATATTGCATGGAGTGTGGTCGGATGACCATGGAGGACATGGCAGGAATTGCTGATCATCACTACCACGACCAATCCATCATTTCTCAATCTCCTGTTTAAGAATTCCCAAACAGTGTGATGGAACTGAGGTGGAGCATCATCCTGTAGATAGATGAAGTTGTCATTGTTGCTCTCCAGCTGCTGCACGAGCCACAATGCTAGCATATCAGGATACACGAATCCTTTAATAGTCTTTTTGCAGAAGAAAAAGGGGCCATAAACTTTAGAACATGTGACTGCACAGAATAAACTCACTTTCGGAGAGTCTCAAACATGCTACTCTATAGCCCAGGGAATTTTTTGTGGCCCAGATTTCCACATTGTGCTTGTTGGCTTTGTCATTCATGAAAAATGATGGCTCATCACTGAAGACAAATATCTCATCAAAACCTCCTCTTCTAAAAGCTGTTGCAAACGTGTACAAAATTCCAGGCACTTTCCTTTCTCCTCTGGTGTTATGGCTTGTAGCAATTGTAAGTGATAGGATTCATCTTTAATTGTTTCCTTAAAATCTCCAAATTATGGTTGTGGAATGTTCAGCTCTTTGCTTGCTCTGCTCATCCACTTCTGCTGGCTGTGTGTAAAACTTGTTCATATGCGCTCAACCATGTCTTCACTTAGAGCAGGCCAAACTATCGATTGCCTTTTATAAAGACATCCTGAAGTTAGAAACTGTTGATACCATTGCCGAGTGGTGATGGTAGATCTATGTAAAATTTTGTTCTGAAATGCCGCTGCACTGTGATAGCAGACTTGAAACTCAAACAGAGCATATGCTTTCTCCTTTCCTATAGCCATCTTGACTAACTGCTGTGCTCTCATTGCAGAAACCCAAAACATTGCTGCAAGAAAACACAACTTTTGAGTTTTTCTGTGTGCCTGTAAAATTTTGTGACAATATATCAAATAATAAAGCTGCAATGAATATGTGGAAATCACTTCAATCATTTGTAATAACCCTATATGATGACCATTTCACAGCATTTCTGACAATCTAATATTGGGCAAGAGGTGAAATTGTTCAAACCAGTTACTTGTTTCCTGGAACTTTCCACTTAGGAAAAGGTTTTTACTGTGATAATAAGAGCTTGAAGTCCTGCCTGTACGTGCCATCCTGAAGATCTGCCAATCTAGCAGTAGGTGGCAGAGGTGATCAACATAAAAAGGGCCAAGAATGAGAACACTGATGTCAGTAGGCCAAACAGCTGCTGATGGATGCAAACACCTTCAAAACATTTCTTTATATTAATTGATGTAAGCCAAGTTCTGTGTATGAATATCAACTCATTTTAAACAATATAAAGAAAAATAGAACATGTTAATGCTTTATTCGTTGATTTCTACTTTCTGTATTTGTAATAGTTAAAATGCACATAGGATTTATTTCCCTTTAAACATAACATTGATAGTCTGGTTTAAACCATCATGTCATGAGTTTTGCTGTCTACTTTTCCTCTGACATTTATTAGCTGATGAATATAGGATAACTAAAGTCCTGTATATACAAAGTGTAGCAAAAAGAAACCGGACTCATACGGTAACACTTTATTGGAAGAGGAAGAAGAAGGAAAAGAAAGGGGGGGGGAACAGTCAATAGCAATGTTACCTGCTTCAATGTAGTCCCCTCCCTAGTCCCTACACTGCTTCATGCAAATTTTCCACTGTTGGAACCAGTACTGCAGGTCATCTTGTGTTTTACCATTCAACAGTTGCATTACTTTTGCTATTGCTGCATCCATGGACTTCAACCTGGTTCCTATGAGTGTGGAGTTGACTTTTGAGAAGAGAAAAATAGTTTCATGTGCTAGGTCCACAGTGGATGTTCCATCACTGGAATGTTGTTTTTTGCCAAATAACTTCACAGACAGCACATTGTGAATATGGGAAAAAAGCAATCATAGCTGCTTTGAATTTTGATTTGTTCATGCGCACTTTCTACTTCCTGGGGATCTTTCAATGCATGGATTGTCACTTAGCCTCTGGATCATATTGGAAAATCGAAGTTTCTTCTCGCGTAATTACATTTTTGAAGTAATCAGGATTATTTTTGAATGTCAACACAGCATTCATTCCATGTTCCTTTTGTGCAGGTGTGAGGATTTTTGGCACCATTTTAGCATACACCTTTTGTATACCTAGATCATCATGCAAACTCTAATACTTTCCGTATTGATGTTGGTAAGTTCAGCAACTGTTCATATGCTCAATCGGCGGTCTCCTCGAATAATTTTAATGGCTTTCTCCACATTCTCTTCAGTTTTTGTAGTGGAAGGATGGCCTGATTTTGGATTGTCCCTGACATTTTCCTTACCCTCCTTGCATTTCATAAACCCCTCGAAAACTTGTATGAAAGGTATACAGTGATCACCATAAACTTCTGACAATCATTTTTAAGTTTCTCTGGCAGATTTCTGAGTTTTGTGAGGAATTTGATGTTAAAACATTGTACTTTAGCACCCAGCATTATTGCAATGGAGCTCAGATACACAATCAATCCACTTTTAACACTGGTCACAGTCAGATTAACCATTATGTGTGAGTGAAACTTCATGTGTCAGTAGAGGGGAGTCCACAGACATGTTATATGTATGTTTTTCTGTTTTGGAAAGAACCTTGTAATTCAAAGGAGACTTAATAATTGGAAGGCACACAAAATTGTTATGGTTATGGCTGCATCCTTGCCAGCTCCTCACATCTTTGTGAGTAACATAATACTACAAGAATTAATTTTGCATCACAGTTTTTTTTCCCCCCTTGTCTTGGTACAGATATCCATCAATGCTCCAGATACACTTCAGCCTTGGGCTTATTGTGCTACCTGTATCATTTTAAAGCCAATTCATTATATCTACATCCTCTACCAAGGAATACAGTCTCATAACAGATATGGTTTGAAATTCTTCTGGTTCTAAAACATTTTCCCAAAAGCAATATATTTCCTGGATGCTTAAGTTTCTTTCCAGAACAATCTACAATCTAAGTTACCCTGAAACACTCCCATCATGTTAAGATGTTTTTTCACAGGAACATTTCCTGTGAGAATTGTTCTCAGCTGAAGTCTGTTACATTTAATTAAGCTTTCAGCTCTTTTCTTACATGGTTTTCTAATAAATAGTTTGCCATGTTTTTTTCCTGGAGTTTTAAGCCAGGTTTTATGATGTTCTACTTTGGACCAGATCGTAATAGCTTCTCTTACTAAACATTGAGATGTTCCTATAGCCTGCTCTAGCCCAATAAATTGTGAAGCTGCTCCTTGTCAATGATCTTTTTTATTTCCCTCTCTGCCACTGTGACCTGACACCCAGAGAGTTGAACTTTATTCTGTTCTAACAGATTGGTGAGTATGTTTAGGCAGTTTAAAACCAGTCCTGACATTACCTTAGGACTACTTAGAGCCTTAAGTGCAGCCTGACTCTCTGAAAAGATAGGAATCTGTTTACCAGTGTAGACTTTCCTTATGTTTTCATGTATGCATTGAATAATAGCATAAATTTCTGTTTCAAAAACAGTAGCATGTTCATCCAAGAGAAAAAACTTCCATATATTCCGGATGCTGTTCCTGAGCCATCCTTTGAGCCGTCTGTAAACCACATCAAAGTTTTCTTAGGAGTTTCCATAGTTTTATTCGCCCAAAGTTCAGGATCAATAATGACCCTGAAGTTCTTTATAAAGTGTTTAATTGGAATTATATAGTCTGACGACATTTTAAAGATGCATCTCCTATGTATTTCTTAATTCTTAGTAAACCTGAGTCTATTTCAGGAATTTTCAGTTGCTTAGCATGTTGCAGTCAATAGAGTGCCATTCTTGCCTCCTTCATTACAACTAAATGCAGTGGAGTCAGGTTCGAGAGTGTCTCCATTGCTGCAGCAGAAGTTGTTTTCATAACTTCTGTAACTTGCATTGCAGTACTGTCAGATATTCAAGAGAAATTGACTGGAAATGCACAGGATATATGTGACTATGCAAACAGTTTTTTTCTAGATGTTGCAAAAAATAACACTATAAACACAGAACAAAATTCTTTAGTATTAAATAGAGCCAGTTCCTCATTATCTATTGCTCCAGTGAATGAGAAATAAATGAAATAATCACTAAATTAACTAATAAAAACTCATATGACTGGGACGAAATGCGCCCAAAAATACTAAAATATTGTAAAGAGCAGATTGCAAAACCATTAGAGCATCTAATAAATTTCTCCATTCAGGCAGCAACGTTTTCAAAACCATTTTAGCGTGGATTATTTAGACCATTACATAGAAAAGGAAAAAGACAAATACAAATAATTATTGTCCCATAACTGAACTTATATCTGAACTTACTAAACTCTTTGAAAAAAATAGTTTAAACAGAATAGTACATTTTCTAAATTCAAAAGAGGTATTACGTAAATTTCAACATGGATTTAGGAAAGGTCTATCAATGACAACAGCAATTGCAGAATCCATACATAAAGTTCTTGGTCAAATAGAAAAGGGTGGGATAATTGGCGCAATGTTTTTCAATTTTTCAAAAGCTTTTGATTCAGTAAAGCAAGATCTGTTCATGAATAAACTAGAACAATATGACATATGGAATGGAATGCATAGTGGAGGGGATTGCTGTACTGGTCTAGGGAATCTGAGCATTGTGCTGTGCACCTCTCACAACAGGGGGACACCCCTGGGAGGAAGGGATGAGGTGAAGGGAGACACCAGGTGGCCGGAAGCAGGAGTGACATCACAGCAAATGACGGGGCCTCTAAAGTTTCCAGATATAAATGCCCCGGCAGACAGATAGGCAGACTGGGCACCCCTCCCCACATGGGGTCCAATACCCCCTCCAGGATCGGTCCTTATACCCCAGCAATCAGCCAAAGGCCGAGGGATGGAGAAGGTTCACAGAGAGCATCCTTTTTCCCTGTCACACTGCACCGAAACTCCATCACCAACGCTTCCAGCTCTTGAACAGACCAAACAGGGTGAAGGATGAATGAAATGGAGGGACAGGAAATTTGGGGGATGAAATGATCTTTCCCAGATTTCCCGTCGACCTGGGAAAACTCCCGAAAAAAACCCATGGGTTAGGAAGGTCAGCCACAGGAATCGCACCCACGACCTGCCAAATGCGGGCCACAGATGCAACTGCCTGAGCCATCCCGCTCGGTTGGCATATGGGGACTAGCTAAAGATTTAATAGAATCATATTCAACAGGAAGGAAGCAAGCAGTACAAATTCTTCATAAGACAGACAAAACAATACAATTTGACTATGCTGTAATACAATATGGGGTCCCCCAAGGTTCAGTCTTGGGTCCTCTGTTTATTCTTCATGTTAATGATGTTAATGTCCCAAAAAATGCTAGCATTACTTCCTTCACCAAGGGCACTGTTGGAGTAACATATTTTCCTAAATAAAAATATGTTAAATACACTGATCTACCTGCAAAAATATTTTGATCAAATAATCTTCTCTAGTAAAATGAAAAAGACAAACTACATTATGTTGGAATTACGCTATAGGGAAACAGCTTCAGAAATCTTCCCTATTTTTGAACCAACATAAATTCTTAGGCATAACAGTGGATGACAACTTAACCTGGGGGAATATATTAATTATTATGTAACAAAATTAGTAAGTTATATCTCATGTTTTAAAATGTTTACAAATAAACATATTCTTTTGTTTTGCTATGGTACAATCTAAGCAAATTTATTATATGGTATAGAGATATGGGGAGCAGCAGCAAAGGTGTATATGGATAGATTATTCATTTTGCAAAAGAAGTGTATTAGGGTTATTAACAATATGCAGCCGACAGGATCCTGTAGAAATGCTTTCATAGGCAATAAAATACTTAAACTGTACTCATTATACACATATAAGGCAACACTATTTGTAAAGGAGAGAGATCTAACAGCAAACAAAAACATGCATAACTATAACATTAGAAATAAGGGAGAGTACTGCAGGTTTGATTTTAGTAAAGCAAAGCAACTACTGAAAAGGATGTATATGTTATGGGACTCTATTATTTAATAAATTGCCTTAAAAAATCAAACTTTTAAATGGACTAGGCTTCATGAAGGAACTAAAAATGTATTTAATTAAGAAATGCATGTATTCAATGAATGAATTGTAAACAAAAGTGTATAAATTTGTGTGTAGAATTTGACAATGCTTGACATTGGTGGAAACAAGTCTATGAACAATAAATATTATTATTATTATTATTATTATTATTAATAATAATTATATAATTAATGTTGTACTAGTAGTTTATCCCACAGCAATCAATATATGGGAATATTCATCTGTACAAGGAAAACTATCTTACCCTTGGTGCAATGGCCCCATTGGGGCAAAGCCTACTACACGGCTCCTATATTCTGTGCCTCTGCCCACATCGAACATCATGGGCAGAATTCAGTAATGGAAGTGGCATCTGGTCAGGCTACTGTCTCCCCCAGCTGCTTAGATGCAGTTAGAAACATCGGAGCTGTTGTTTTTGCATCAAGTAGATTCTCAATTGGTTCATAAGGACCTCATGAGGCTGAGTGCACCCCATACCAGGCCTCCCAGCAGGGGAGAAATCCTCGTCTGTTTGCAGTGGGAATCAAACAGTCGCTTTTTACTGCAAATAACAACATAACTGCAGCACTACAGGTGGCCACATATAAACTGCATGTGCTAAAATGTATGTAGTTTTAACAATTGGTTACAAAAATTGCTCTTTAACATTGCAAGACTCTAGACAGGAGTATATGCTACCCAGGGTCATTCATCGTCCCATTTGGAAGTCCCTGTAGATGTTCATCATATTTTAAATGCCACATTACTTATAAAATGTTGTATCTAACAGCTGAGAAAGTTTGGATATTAATGCTAATTTATTCATATGCAATTTTGTTTGGAAATGTACTTTAAATATTTTTAAAAAACTAGTAAAGGTGTGCACAATAATAACATTAAGTCTTTAAGTGCAGGTGTGAAATCGCCCCAATTAATAAGAATATGTTGGTTATTGGTGGGTTAAAGTAAAAGCTTTCCTTTTTTCAGTACCAAAATTAACAGCAGAAGAAAGATGCTTACGTGAGATAGAAAGAACAACTTTGACTGTAACAGTTGCACCATTGAAAGTCACATCTCCCATGAAAGTAAAAGAAACAGCAAAACCAAAACAGGAAGTTCAGGCAGCTATAGTACAAACCTCCCAGCAAACTGGCAGTAGGCGTGAACGTTGGTCCCAGAGAAGAGAAAAGAAGTTCAGACTCGAAACTAAGTGAGTATTGAGACAAACTTGGTTATGATTAGGGAAACAGATTTTTATATGCTGAACGTAGTTCAAAATATTTTCATACATTTTGTTCAAAGTTTGCTGCGGTAACAGTTGAAATTGTTTGAAGTCTCTGCTTGCAGTGCACCACCTGATTTCAGTTTTAGCACTTCTCTTTGAAATGCAATGGAATACAAAAAGCATCTCCAGATTGCTCATCAAAAATGCACGAATGGTTTGTGAATATGCTAATCATTTCGCATTACATAGTCAAACATGCATATTAAAGGGAATCAGAGTTGAAGTTTGGCCTTTTTTTAAGGAATTTTTATTATGCATACTTCTTTTTTAGTATTTTTCTTAAAAATAATTTTAAATATCTACTTAACATATTTGTGGAGTATAGTGATCTTGGGATTATTAGAACAGCCTTTATGATTGAAACTTTTATGTGACTGCACTTCACAAATGTCACTCACTCTCCTGCTTTTACTGATGGTGTAATTCCATATATTTTTTCCAATCAATTCTTTCCCTAGGAATGTGTAATGTAGCTTAAAGATCATTCTGTATAAAATCACATTACTATTTTCCATTTTTAAACCTCCCCACTCACCATGTAGCACATAATGCATGCTGCACTTTCTGTTAAGAACTATTTTATGGATGATAGAATTATTAACATACATATTAATAAAACATATAAGGAATGGTAAATTTAAATTTTTGATTCAGGAATCATGTTTTAAAGTATGGAATGAAGATGGGAACTCCATATCATGTGTTTCATTATTGAATAGAGTAGCTTAAAATCATAGTAAAACATAATGATTAAATGAACCAGGAACTTAGCAGTGATGTCCAATTGGTTACTTTTGTTATATGTTTACCGTCCTTACTTGCAAATTAAGGCAAAGAAATCCAAATAACTGTGGAAAATCTTATATCCACAGACATTAACTTCCTCCAAGAACATCCTCCCTGATTGAGGTTTTTTCCAGGTTTTCCTGAGTCCTGGTAATGGCAAATACCTGGGAGGTACTCATAACTTAGGCCTGGAATGCTTCCTTCCTAAATTTTCTTTCCCAATTATTATTCCATTTCATGCATCATCAGTGTCCACTATATGTGGTGTCATATGCAGTAAGAATGAGTGTTAAATACTAAAAACAATCACACACACATTAATAAAATGCCATACATTTATATACAATGTAAACTGTGGTATGGGTAATTGTCATTTGAGTAATAGCTAACTCAACAACACCATTTTACTTGACTGTTAATAACAGCATCCAGGTGTTATTGGCAAACAATGAATTTGTCAGTATAAAAGTTAAGATTGTTACACAAAATTATTTTTCTTTTGATTAATATGACTGATCTGAGAATGATAAGGTTCACCACTGCTAAAAATGTTACCTGCACTATGATAAAACAATGAGCAGGTTTTCATAATATCTCTCACATAAATGCAAAATACTCTCCAAATGGTCTCGTCTATTAACTTTAGTATAAAATAGAATATAGGTAGTAAAATAAGTACATTTTTTAACAGATGGCAATTGATATAAATGCTGCTTGTCAATAGGTAGGTTTTCTACAATGCAGTTTGTCTTCCACGTGAACATTGTCATAAATGGGTTTATTTAGCAGTACAGGAGATGAGTGAAATTTAGCAGAATTGTAGCATGTTCAGTGGTGCATACAGATCAGGTTCTGAGAGAGGTTTGCAACCAACTCTCATCCCAATTTATGACATTATGTGGTTGTTTCATAAGAACTCTGTAGTTCAGAAGGGTTGTCTGGGGAAGTATTTAATCCTCTCACATTTTGGTAAAGCGCTGAGTATGACGTTACTGAATAAGGGAAAAGTGATGCAGTTATACTGCTGAAGGATTCTGCTAAGGTTACATTTGGTATCTATTTTGGAAATAATGAATACTACACTGCTTTTCTTCCACACTGTGGCTATCACATTGCTGCTTGTGCGTCGGCTGCCACAGCAGCTCGAACTCCCGCCAAAACAGTTATAATATCCCTGCAACTGCCTCACGTTTTTATATTTACAGTTACAATTACAATGATAATAAGCACATACCTTATCATAAGAGATTTGGAAATGTTGTCCTCCTCTATCCATATATTTCTGGCATCTTTTCAGGAAATTTTCATTTATACTGCATAGTTCAATATCCAAAATTGAGTGAATTTTTCGCCTAATGTTTTGTTTTAGTTCTTATAATGTGGAGCTTGTTGCACACACCTTATTTTTCAAGTTCTGCATAGGTAAAAATCATGTACAGTTAAATCAGGGGATCGTGAGGTCCATAATTTACTAATTACACCATCTTTAAGAACTTCCTGAATTAAACTTAGTGAGTCATCAGCTGTATGTGTGGTAGCAAAGTCTTCTTGGAAAACTCCAGACTGATATTCTCAGCTGTTCAAAAAATGGCAAGAGTAAGTACCTCTCTGTGTTTATTGTTTGTTAAAAAATATAGGTCCTATTATTCTGTTTGCATTTGCACACCAATTTTCGCATCATGCAAGGGAATCTCGTGTGTAAAATCGGGATTCTCGGTACTCCAAAATCCAATTATCTAACACTCTGATTATCATTTGAAAAATAATGTGTGTGTAACAAACCTCCGTACATCGTAAGAACTAGAAGAAAACATCAGATGAGAAATTCATTCAATTTTGGATTGAACTCTCGAATGTGAATGAAAATTTCCTTAGAAGATGCCAGAAATCTGTGGATAGAGAAGGACATTTTCAAAATCTCTTATGATAAGGTATGTGCTTGTTATCATTGTAATTGAAACTGAGAATGTGAGATGGTTGCAGGGTTATTATAAATGTTTTGGCGGGAGTGTGGAGGAAAAAAACACTATAAATATTCTCCAGAAGTTTTATTTACACATCAAAACTGAAGTTCATTTTTTTCCTCAATACCTTCATCTGATGAAATTAGGTACAACATTTGTTAGCATATTGTGCATAATGTTCAGGATGCATGTAGTTATATGTGTTACAATAATGTAAATAAGCTTTTAGAAGATTAAATATATTGTACATATGGCCAACTGCTTTTATGTAATGACACCTTAAATTTTAATGTTCTTGGGTACACCCTTGACAATGAAAATAAGTGGACTCTCAAAGCATGAACTTTCTCTAGTTCTGCTCAGCTCTACAGTCAATTCACATTGGTATTTCTGTGCACACAAGCTTTTAACTTCATTCTGTACTGCATGCCTAACTTAAATGGCCTCAGCTGCATTGGAAGGGAGCAGTATATCTTGCCAAGAAGGTTTGTATTACTGCTGAAGTACATGCAAGTAAGACTCATTCACCTTAAAACTATCCATCTGCCTGAGCATGCTGTACACAGCTCATACACGATAAGTGTAGCAACATTGCATTTTAACTGTTTGAGTCTATCTTCCACATATTTCAGGAGTAACACAAACCTTCTTGACAAGATAAACTGCTCCCTTCCACTGAAGCAGGTCAAGGTTGTTTAAGTTTGGCATGCTGTATATCATCATTAGTCATGTCAGAGCTAAATCTCAAATGTACACTGATAGCTAAGTGATTATAAGAAGGTACTAGTCGGGCATGATATGAGTGCATTTGGAGGAGGGTGCTGCTGATTTGTTGACAATGCATAATGTCATCTAGGGTTGTGATCCAAGAGGAGTGAGGGGCAATGTGATAGTGGGACTGTACAGTTGCACAATGATAAAACAGTACTATATTTGCATGCTTCAGCCTCAATGATGAATGCAACAAGGAACTGTGGATATTTTTTTTTCTTGACTTCACTTCTGATGCACTGTCCACTTGTTCCATAACTTTAGTTCCTCTTCCCACTGAACGCACTCGTGTAATGGCCAACTAGTATCTTAGCAATGAGAAGTACTAAGGTTTGTATCCCACACTTGAATGTAGTGATTTTGTTTTATTTATACATTTAATTTTTTTTCCAGATAAACTTAATGTTTATTACTTACATGGAAATATAGTTTTAAATTACAAAGGCTTATTTGATTTTAAGGCATTTAAGGTCACACATAAAAATTGAAGTATTATTCCTTGTTTACAAAATAAATATGAAATCAATAAATAATATTATATGAAAACCAAATATCAGTAATATCAGTATGTAAATTCTCCACTTCTATTATTCTTCACATTCCTTGAGACATGAATGACACTAAATGGTTCATCAATTTTTGAATTTTGATGAGATACTTCTTCCCAAGTATCCTGTATTTGTTCCCTCAAAGCCTCTTGTCTTTTGCTAATGTGTTCAGTAGCTCAACTCCACCACTTTTTTCACCTCTGTCCAGATGGTTTAAAAACTGTGACCAAGCTGGCCAATCTATCATTGTGATATTTTGCCTGTGTGAGAACCAGTTTGAAAATTATTGAATTGTGTTGCGGCAGTCACCATGTAATTATGTAATTAATTATTTGATTGTTTTGTTGTTATCTGATAACTGGTGCCTATCTTGGATGATAATTATGTTACACATTACTTACAGTTAGTTCAATAGTGCAGGTTCTGCATTGTTGTAGATTCCATTCTTGCTTCGGCTTAACTCTGGTGGTCGTCGATGGTACAGCAAGTGTCTCGTCAGGGCTGTTATGGGAAGGAGCATGGATTCTGATACGTGTAACAAATTTGGAACAAAACAACTGGATGCTGTAAAAACTGCTCTGGATTTATTTTCTGATATAGCGAATGTTACCACTATCACTGTATCATCATTCTTACATGTTGTAGTTGAAGCTGCTGATTTTTATTGTATGGAAATCATCGTTACTAACAGGAAAAAGTATAAGCTCATAAACTGTGAATTACATATTAATCACTGGCATATAAAACATCTGCGTACTCCTACTATTATGTTCTGCACACCACAACTAAAATTAATGTGCTGATTACATTGTTTATGGTAACAATCACTACCAACTTCTTCACACATTGCATTATACGTCCATACAGCACAATGATCAGAGTAACAAGCGTAAGAAGCTTGGTAAAATCCTTTAACTTATCAAATTCAAACACTTAAAATTCTGTCCCTTTAAATCTTGATTCCGTATCTGCTGTTTGTGATCTTTTACATTTGAGTTTTAAGCGGCTATTTGCTACCAAGTATCACATGACTAACTTTCTAGTTTTTCAACTGTTGGTCTCTAAGTCATCAACTGTCTGCCAGTGGAAAGCTTCTAACTTGCCACCCTATGCTTTTAACTTACAAAGACTCAAGGATGGGCTATTATGATTTCTCTACCTAAGCCCTACATACAGCCACCCTCACACTGAAAATGCTTCTTGTTGCAAACTTTTATACACCAAAAGCTTCAACCTTATACACAGTAAACTTACGAGCTAACATAAAATATAATACTTGCATGAACATAACTAAACATCACGTTGATATTTGAAAAGAAGCTAGAACAGTGATCTTAACTGATGCTAGTGTAGCAATTCTGACTCACCTTTAAATAACTAAAGATATTTATATTATCTGACACATTGTAATATCTGAGGCCTACATATTGTTGGGGGTTATTAATCACAGACATAATTGATCAAATACTAGATATTAATTAGGTACCAAAAGTACCATCACAGTGTGAACAGAATGATTATTCTACTGGAGCTAAATGATTCCATCAGGATGTTTTAACCCTTCCTGTGCGTAATTAGTTTGTGTCAGATTTAACAACAGTTAAAAATGGCTTTAAATTGAAAATATGATACTATATACACTTACTCATACACATATAACTAATATTGTGTAAATGCAAGTGATCATTCCTGACTTTATGCTGATTTTGAAAAAAATCACTAAAATGCTGGTTGCAAAAATGCCTATGTGTACACTAAGCTATAAACATGTATACATTGGTATTACACACTCACAGGTTCACTCTAAGTAGGTTTTCTGTGATGAAGTTTGAGACCTTACCTGAATGGAGATGAGGCCTGTCGTTTCAAATATTGGTGTTGGTAATACCATGCTTCGCCTATGAATCCATTCACTCATTTACTGTTGTCATTTGAGCCATTGTTGCTCCCAGTTTGCTGTGGAGCAACTTCAAAATTCTGAGCCAAAGTAAACAGAATCATCACTGAATTCATTGAACATTGACATTATTCCGCTATCTGTCAGTGTTTGTTTCAAAGCTATCTTTGCATATCATGCAAAAAACCCTATATAAAGAAGTGTAACTACTCACACATGCATGTGTACATCATAAACTTGTTGCTGGGAATCCCCTTAAACATGTTTCAACAGGCTACAAATGGCATCCTTGCATACTACTGATTTCTGATGATGTTTGTGCAAAGTATTAGATAGACCCAGCCACAAATGCTCACTTGGTAACTAATTTACCTCACTGCTAGATGCTTGCAGGTATGGCTGCATTCTGACCGCAAAGAGTTAATACTTCTGCCTGTTTATCACATTATACCCAGACCATCACATGGTGTCCCACCTCTACTCCATACAGATCCTTGATGATTTGTTTGAACCTTGCATAACGTGTTTCTCAGGGGTGGTATTTTCATCTTCATTTGTAGATGAGAAAGTATCACCTTATTTGTCAATGTAACTCAATTCCAGTTGCGGTTGACATTTCCTTCTGTAAATACAATGTGAAGTAACCTGACATAGCTAATTCTTAGCAGCCAATTTAGCGCGAGAGCCCTGTGTTCAGGGTTGCTAGGTTCTCAAAGTGAAAATAAGGGACAAACTCTCAAATCAGGACAAAAACAGGGATCAAAATCACTTCAATCGTTCAATTCATGATCTTACCTATTTTTTATTGGCATAGCTGCTTAATGTTACTGTGTAGTATTAGTAATTGCATTAAAAACGCTTAAGCAGGTATTGTGCTGTGCAAATACTGATAGGCATAGAAATTCAAAGCTAGGGTTTATCCTATACACGCCACCTTTATTGCAATCCTCAGACAGATTGTTTGTTGTCTTATTACCATGATCCATTGAATTATAGGAGTGATTATGATTCACAGTGAAGTACTTCAACCAACTCTGCCAAGGTGATGTAGAATTTAACAGAACACTTTGATTAGAAACAAGTACTGGTAACTACAATAATTCCCGCAATGATTAATTTCAGTTTATGAAAGTTTAATTTTTACTAATGCTTTCAAATATAAAAAGTTATGTGGCAAAAAGAAAGTACAGATGAACATTTGTACTCACTTTTCATCCCTCAAGAGCATTCGTTGTTATGAAAAAGCTACTAGTATATTATGTAGATAAGCAGGCACTATTATGCTTTGCTTTACTCCTGGAGCATGCTACAATAAATTGGTGTGACTGCCGTTCAGTATTGAAAATTCTGTATTGTGGTATTTGCAAGTTCACTGGCATTAGTTTTCAGCTGCAAATACAAATTTAATATCAATCATCAGTGATGAAATATACACATCTTTTTCATCTTTTTTGAAGCACAAGACTCGGCTCTTTTAAGTTTATAGCCCATCCTTAACGACAATAGGTAATCACAACACTCTTGCTCACTGTCTGTGGTGCTGTATCACAGCCAAACTTATGGTGTAAGAATGGACATTGAATACTAGTATAAAGCAAACAAAATAATACCACTTACTACGAAGGAAATTCTACCATTTGGGTAGTGTGAGTACCTGAAGGTGCAGGATAGGAAGTGACATCAGTCCCACAGTGAAATTTGCACCACTTCCTGTTCATAAATTTGGACAGGGTCAGTAAGTTTACTTATATATGGTACTGTCCTGTAAAATCTGGGATGCCAGGCAACCCTGCCTGTGGGAATACAGGGACTGAAAAATGACAAAAGTATTGAAAAATTCAAATCAATTACAATCGATATCTCAGAAATGGCTTGTGCCACAAAAAAAAGTTATTTGAAATAAACTGTGTGTTTTAGAGAGAGAGGCATTTGTTGTGTGGTAACTTGTTGTGTATCAATGGTTTACAAGGTATACAAAATCAAAATTCATCACAAATAAAAAGGCCTATACAGACTATTTCCAGAAAATTCAAGATATATGTTTTATTAGGTAAATGCAAATATCATAAATTTATGGTATTTTAATCAAAATCATTGGCTATTTTTGAGAGAGAAAAAAACTAACGAAAAATTTTCCATGTAAACAGTACTTTGGTTTGGAATTTTCTTAAAGATCTTTGTGTTGCATCTTTGGAAGGTACTGAAACTAAATGCCAAGTTTGGTCAAGATGAAGAGCAGAAGTTAGATTCATGAAGTGTAATCATATCTGATGAATGCGTGTACACTTTTAAATTCACTTGTTAATTGCTTGGACTAGTTTTAAGAATTGCTGTTCCCATCATCATCTAAGCACCGACTGGAGTCAGGATGTATAAATGTGCCATGTCGTGGGTGATGAGCCAAAACTGGAGCTATCTGATGGTTTCTCGATGAATCTAAGTTGTCTCTTGGCAGGATTTCAAAGTTCATTGTTTGATCACTGTGTTTTGTAATGTAAATTCTTTCCCGTGCTGTGAGTATAGGAATGGTGTGCTGAGTATTTTAGCATCTGGGTTTATGTTATGGTGTTTGGCCCAGCTATTGCTGGTTTATCTGTCTGTTTGTACAAGTATTTAATACACCTTTATTCACCATTAAGCTTACAAAAGCAATAGGTTTCGTCAGTCAGTTATAATAAGTAAGTAATTTATTGTGATACTACAAGCACAATTTCTTAATACAAATAGAATAATGATATCAACATAAACCATAATACAAGATTTACAATTTAATTGTACATTTAACCCTCTTATCTCTATACTGAGTTGCTGTAACCCCTGGGACCCAAAAGGCTTGAACCCTATGGTTGCCAAGCTATTGGTTCCTACTTATAACTTAAAATTCAATACCTACTATTATTTAGCTTTCTTCTTCCTCTTGCTTGCCAATTTTCCTCAACCATTTGGCTCTTACTCTGCCTAAAAAGTTTCGTACTTCTATTATGTTTTTTCTCGATTTTACGTTCATAAACTTTTTTCCTTTGAATTTTTTTTGGTAGATTTATCCACTCCTTTTTTTCAATTCTCTGCCTAAGTATCTTGGTTTCCTCACCTTTCATGTTACACAAAAGGTATTTCTCTAGATTGCTCCCTATTCTTAAGCCTTTCAATTTCATCACCCTTGTTCTACCCCATGCAAAACCTTCTCTCGCTGCTTTGTCACATATATCAAAATAATTTCCCTGCTCTAGTCCACTTTCATTTCTCTGTATGTTCCCAAAGAACTTCAGTCCACTTTCATTTCTCTGTATGTTTTCAAAGAACTTTTCAAATCAAAACTTCTGAATATTTCTTGTTTTTCAATATCTTCCAGTTTCAGTCTAATTTCTTTCCAGAAACCATCTTGTAACAATTGCCTACCTCCCCACATGTCTCCAAAACCAGTCTTCACCATAACTTCCTTTATTGTATTGAGTCAAGTATTTTTCTTACTAAGTCTTTCTTGACTATCAAACACTGGTGTAGAACATTATGCTCATCTAGCTTTCTTATTCTAGTCCAGTATTTCAAGACTCTTTCCACTATTTTTCCTGTAATTTCTATCCTTTCTAATTCTGCTTGTGTCACTCCATTTGGTGAAGCTCTTGGCAATCCCAAAATTTGTTTGCAGAAGTTTTTATGTATCATATCTATATTTGCCCATCCTTCCCCCAATCCCCAAATCTCCACCCTAAAAAGCATCCTTGTCTGAACAATTGCCATATAAACTTTCTCTGATCATTTTATTTTCACCCCTGGTATTTTGTCCATACATGCTTTTATAGCTTTTAATGCAAGTTTTCCTTTAGCTAGTACCATTTTCTTCTGCTCACTTCAGGTAACCTTACTATTTAATCTTACTGCTAAATAATCAAACTTATTGACTACTTCAACTTCTTTTCTTTACCAGTACCATCTCTTGTCTCTCTTTAACTTGTTAAGTTTTTTAAATACCATAATTTTTGTTTTGCTTAAATTTATTCTTACACTCCATTTCTTCCAAATTCTATTTATTGCATTGATTGATTTAACTATTCCTACATTGGATACAGTTCCTGCCACTAGATCATCTGCAAATAACAAGCCTGGTATTTCTTTGTTAGTAATTATTGGCACGTGCCTATTCTCCACCCTAATTGCCTTAATGTCATCTATAAACAAATTAAACAATACAGAACTTTAGGTCTTGGCCCCTTTGTGCCAAAAGCTCCATATAAATCTTGCCTAGGACAGATAGTAAGCTAATTCCTATATAGTTTGCTGGGTTGTTCACATCCCCCTTGTTCTTGAATATTGGTACCACAATAGCATTCTCCAACTCTTTGGTACACTACCTCCTACAAAAGCTTTGTTTACAGTCCTCACTAGTAATCCTGATATGCTTTCATTTGCACTTCATTCCTTCCAAAATTCTCCTGGTATTCCATCTTAATTCACTTGCTTTGTTCTTTTTTAATTTTATTATTTGTTCCCATACTTTGTTTACTTCTATCTGGCTGTCTAATTGCTGAATGTAGTCCATATTTTTTCTAATTCCTTAAACATGACCTATTCGGTTGCTCTGACCGTAAAGGATTTACAAAGTAGTTGCACCATACTTCTGGGCTTATATTGTTTTCACTGGCTCTCCCCTGAATGTTCTTTTTACTAAATACCATATCGTTTTTGCATCATTTGCTCTTGCCGCCTCCAAAATTTTTTGACTCATTTTTCCCCCCATTCCTTCTTTTTAGCTTACATAAGATTTCTTATCCCCACCTTTCAGTTATAAAATTCTCTCTTTCCTGTTTGCCTCCATTTCCTTAATTCCCTTAAACCTTTCTGTTTCGTCTTTCTGCACTCTTCATCATACCACCCTTTCTTCTTAGTGTTTAAAACCTCTTTCATTCTTGTTTTTGACCCTATCTGTTTCATTAACCCCTCCAGTTTCATTACTGCTTCCTCAGTTCTATTTTCTTTTAGCATTTCCTCTACACCAATTACCCTTAACCAGCTTGACTGATTTCCCAGCTCCTTCTTAAATGCTTCATCTTCCCTCCATTTAGATTTTTGGATTACAATTTCCTCTTGTTCTAAGACCTTTTCTTTTTTCTTATTTGTACACTGAAATATCGCCCTTATTGGGAAATGATAACTAGAACTGGCTATATTTATCACCTCAAGATCAGAAGAGTATAGAATATAGCCTATAACACTCTGACCATCTCTATTTACAAATGTAAACTCCCCGTTGTCTTCTTTTCCTTTCACTCCATTACACATCAAATTAAACTACTCACAAAATTCTATTAGTTTCTTGCCTTCACTATTTATACGTTTATCTTTGCTCTTTCTTTTGACCATTTCACTCACTTTACTCTCCAACACCCTTTCAAGATCTATTAACTGAATTTAACTTTCCCCAACTCTTGTGTTAAAGTCACCCATTATGATAAATCCTTTGTATGAATGTCTATTTAGTAGTTCCTCCATATTCTGTCTTAGCTTATTAAATAAATATGGGTTATAGAATTCCTAGAATTGAGTTATATACTACTCCAACACAAACACTTTCCTTCTCCCATAAACCATTTAGAACATACCACAGAACTGTTTTATTGCCTAAATCCTTACACACTTCCACTTTAATTTGTAAATTCTTTCTAACAGACCTACACCACACGACTATCTTTCTTTTTACTGCCACATTTTCCATAAAAATCAAAACCACTCATCCACATTCGTATCACTTATCAGCCAAGTCTCAACCACTCCGATCACATTCGCCGTGTTTAAAGTTCATGCAATTTCCTCATTTTTTAACTTTTTCCACAAACCTTTGATGTTCAACGATATAGCCACGCATTTTCTAGGTGTTATAGATAAATATTTAAACTGGCAACCTCATGTATCATACATAACAAAAAAGATAAATATGGGGTTTATACATAATGAAACAGGTTAAGAATAGCATGGCTAATAAAGCATTGATGCAGGTGTATTATGCTTTTGTATATTCATATATAAAGTATGGAGTAACATTATGGGGAAATATTGCAGTTAAGGAAGTGCTAAAGATATTCAGATTACAAAAAAAGGTCATTAGAATCATAGAGAAACTGGAAAGAAAACATACTTGCAGGGAGACATACAAAAAATACAGAATTCTAACTGTTCCATGTATATACATATATGAAAGTATCAAACATGTGCTACTCAACAAACACATAGCCAAAATTAGTCATATACATGGTTATAATGTAAGAAATAAAGGTGATTATTACAGAACTGCACTTAGGGGAATATTAAATAATTGTTCATTAGAAAATTTAGGGAAAGAACATTATAATGCATTACCTAAAGAATTAAAAGATATAGAACAAAAAAAATATGCATAAACACCATAAAGAAATATTTAATAAAGAATGCATTCTACAGCATTGAAGAGTATAAGCTAAATACAAAATAAAATCAGGGAGTAACTATGTTTGTGTATATATAGGATATGTGTTTATATCCGAAATATAGTGTAGAAAGAATGTAAATATATTGTAAATAAATATACTTTTGTGGTAGGAAATGTAAGTTTCAAGGTATTGTTCATTAGAAATGTTATGGCAAGAACTTTATAATGCATTACCTAAAGAAACAGAGATATAGATCAAAGTGAAATATGCACAAACACCAACAAGAAATATGTAATTGCATTCTGCAGCATTAAAAAGTTTAAATTTAATACAAAATAAAATCAGAGAGTGTATATATTTTGTAAAAATGTGCTTATATTAGAAATGTAGTGTAGAAAGAGTGTATTTAGTGTAAACATTTTTATAGTAGGAAATGTAATTATTAAGATGTATATATATTTTGTAAAAATGTGCTTATATTAGAAATGTAGTGTAGAAAGAGTAAATGGTGTAAACATTTTTATAGTAGGAAATGTAATTATTAAGATGTATATGAAGATTATAAGAAATACATTTATAAGTGAGCATTGTTATCTTCTGATGTATCCTATGTATTTGGAACATATGGATGAAATGAAATAACCCCAGTTCCTTCCTCTATTCAGATCCCTTTCTCTCAAATCTAAATTGATGCAATTTCTTCCTACTCCTTGTCATCCTGTGGGTAGCTACTCTCTCATCTGCATAATCCTCCACTTCATAATGCTGCCTCCAGGTGACGATATAACGCTGAACCCACTGTCCTTCCATACGTCGATTCCTGTAGCTGCTCCCTAGGCTAATCTACGTGTATCTTTCATCTGTTTCTCTGCGCAACGTACTTGGATGATGATGTATTCCTGGGTGGTGACGCATACTCCTCACCTCCTCCATTCCCTCCCTCGTACTGCTGGCACTTTGTGTATTTTCTCTAGACCTCTCAAATATCT
Source organism: Deroplatys truncata (assembly GCA_030765065.1). Lineage (NCBI taxonomy): Eukaryota > Metazoa > Arthropoda > Insecta > Mantodea > Mantidae > Deroplatys > Deroplatys truncata. The sequence goes on from CM060990.1 coordinate 380,440,633, forward strand.
TGCTGCTACATGTCTGATGCTCCATTTCTGACATATATCTCATATTGAGCTCACGCATATTCCTGTTTCCTTCCATTAATCCACAGGTCTAGACCCCTTATGAAAGCTTTATCTCCTCTAGTCCTAGCAATTTTCATTTCTGTAAGCAACATGTTTCTTATACAGGGGTATATCTTTATTGGTGTCATATATTTGGGGGGCGTGTTCCTGACATCAAAGCAGTAAAAAAGTTCATATGAACATGGGTCTGAAAATCATTTAATTCAGAGTTACAACACAAAATCGAAAGTTCCAAAAATTGCTCAGAGTGGCTTCCTCTTGCTTCGATGTATGCAGTAAGCCTGTGTTCCATGCTCTGGCGTACTCTGTTGAAAATTCCTAGTGTGTTTCGTATTTGGTCAAATCCAATTTGTATACATCCTCTCAAAATGTCAACATCAGGTACAGAAGTCGCATAAACCAAGGACTTCAAATGTCCCCAAATGAAGAAATCCATTGGATTCAAATTAGGCGATCGAGCAGACCATGCAATGGGTCCCCCTCGACCAATCCATCTTTGCGGAAATCAATCATTCAGAAACTTACGAACTATCATACTGAAATGAGCTGGAGCACCATCATGTAAAAACCACATTATTTGGATGATGTCCAGAGGCACATTATCAGTTAAGTGATGCAACTCATTTCTGAGAAACTGGAGATAGGTTTGTCCATTCAGATGCAGAGGGAAGAAGTAGGGACCAATAAGGTGATCATGAATGATTCCACCCCAAACGTTGAGAGAGAACCTCTGTTGATGGTTGTCCTGTCATACTTCATTAGGATTTTCAAATGCCCAGTTATGAGTGTTATGAAAATTGAAGCTGCCATCGCAAGTAAAACCATCCTCATCCGTGAATAAGATACAGGCTAGGAAATTGATGAACACAGCACACTGCTGTAACATGCATTGACAGAAACGTCTTCTTGGCTCATAGTCTGCCTCATTTAATCCTTGCACACGTTGAAGGTGATATGGGTATAGAAGATTTTCATGCAGAATTCTCCAGATAACCATATGACTAACTCTTTCCCTTACAGCCATACATCTTGTGCTTTGTGATGGGTCTGCATCCACAGCACGAAGAACTCGTTCTTCAAGCTCAGTGCCTCGTACCGCTCTTGGTCTCCCAATGTCCCTAGTACTCTCAAATGCGCCATTCTCTCTCAAGCGTTGGTGAATTCGTGTGAATGTTCTTGCACACGGTAACGGCCTGTCAGGGTACCTTTCTGCATAAAGTTCACATGCCCGTGCTGCATTGCCGTCTGCACGATCATATGTGTAGTGCATATCCGTCTGTTCACTCGTGGAATACATCTTCTTTGACCTATAACAACGATGATTTTGACCCATGTACATATGAACTTTTTTTACTGTTTTGATGTCAGGAACACGTCCCCCAAATATACGACACCAATAAAAATACAGCCTATATATATCTTTATCATAATCATGCTTTGTAAATACTTTTGTCCCCTTTAATTTTCTGGTTTTTGATGGAATTGTCCATTTTATTTTCATTGTGTTCAGTTTAACAATTGCCGATCTCGGGTTCAGACCTTTTCTACCCACCCTAAAGATGTCAATTATTTCCCATCCGCCCAGTTTTATACCCAGCTTGTCCTGAAAGATCTCTTCAGTTTGGTCCCATACTCTTTTCTCTCACGACTCTTTTACTCCAAAAATTATCACATTAATTTTTCTTCTCTTATCCTCTGTTTTTTCCAAGTATATAATCATCCGATTGCATTCTACCAATTCTCTGTCGACTTCTTCAAATTTTCCTCGCATGGTTTTCATTTCTTCAAATTTTCTGTCAATTTTCTCATTGATTCTCTTCCATGACAACATTGCAGGCCTTTCTTCCAAAGTACCACCTTCTGGCTTGAATTTGAATCCATTAAATAGCCCAATTTTAGCGCAATTCAAGTTGAAGTCCCATTTTCCATTGTTACGCAAGCACGTGACTAAACATGTCCGTCTCCAAGTACCTTCCGACAGCTACCTCCCAGTCAATTATAAACAGGTGCATATACAGGTACAAAGAATTTACAAATTTGTTTATGTAATATAATCTGAGGTGATTGTGTGAAATCAAGTTTAACGTACATATTTATATGGCTTCTAGGGTACTTGTAGCCTAGGATACACTAGGTTAACTATTATATTAATTCAAATTACAAGTAATATATACAATCATAAGGCATAAGGTAACAATATACTTAATTAATCATATTAATTATCTAATTATTACTATATTTCACAATAGATTCACATAAATTCAATAGCATGGATACTACATTCTATGTATTCTTGTACAGAGTAAAATGCTTTCTGTTTAAGCCAGTTTTTTTAACTTGTTAACAAATCTGTTTAGGGGCAGTTCTTTTATTTCCAGAGGAAGCTTGTAAATAATTTTAACTATTGATGGTCTTGCTCAGGTGATTGTGGGGTGTGTATAGGTCATGCTTACACCTGGTATTATAACTATGTACTGAAGAGCGATTTGTGAATAAACTTCAATTTCCCTTAACATGTATGATTATTAGTGTATATACACATTGAGGGTAGTGTCATTATATTGAGATTTATAAAGCTAGGCTTCCATGTTTCCAGTTGTCTTAATCCTAAAATTAGTGTAAGCGTTTTCTTTTACCATGTAACCACATTTTTTGAGGTTGCACAATTCCCCCAAAGCCTAACCCCATACAATATGTGTGGATGAAAGAAGGCATAGCAAGATGTGACTAGCATATCTGGACTTACATATTTCTTCAACTTCTTTAAAAGATACCAGATTCTAGCAAGCTTTTTACAAAGGTGAAATGTATGTTTCCCATGTTAGTCTGGCATCCAAATGTAGTCCTAGTAAATTACTGAACTGTGAATATTATTATGTTGCAGTGTAAATATTATATTTTCAGCTTTGGACAAATCTAGTGTTAAATTGTTTAGGAAGAACCATATTTTTGCACTTTCACAGTATATAGGTGCATTTGTTGCTTTACTATATCAATATTATTATTGTTGCTTAGTAAGGTTGTATCATCTGCAAATAGCATTGGTTACAAGGTAAATTGCAATTTAAGTCGTTTATGTAGATTAGGAATAAGAAAGGCCCCAACACAGACCCTTGGGTTACACATGCTATTACTGGAGCTAGCTCAGATTTTTTGTTATTCACAACTACCATCTGCTCTCCTCGGTTAAGATAGGATGCTAACAAATTTAATTCATGTCCACTTACTCCGTAATAATTGAGTTTGTTGTTCAAAATAGGGTATGAAATACAATCAAAAACTTATGTTAAATCTACCAAGTTAGCTCCTGTTAACTCCTTTTTTTCAAAGTTATTTAAATTTCAGTGATAACATGCTCTACTGCTTTTTCAGTAGGTAATCTCCTTCTAAAACAAACTGCTTGGTATATAACAGCTAATTGTCTGCAAAATAGTTACTGAGCTGACTAAGAATACAGGTTTCTATAACTTTGCTTATTTTGGGTACAATTGTTATGGACCGATAGTTGAATGGAGAAGTAATATCACCTTTCTTTAAGACAGACATGACTTTTGAGATCTTGAGCAGCTAGGGAAAACTCCCTGTATGAGCATCACGTTAATTTAATAGGTCAGGGGTAAAATTGTTGCATCTATTATATACTTAATTATATGTTTGAAAAAAACCATAAATATCTTGAGTATAGGGTGTATTTATCCTTTAACTGCAGAGATAACCATTTCTGGGGAAACTTCATGGCATTTAAAATTCATATTATTTGAGTGTCCAAGATTATGCAGCAAATCTAGATAAGTACAATTATGCATTATATCAGCCATTATTGGCCCACGACATATATTTTTGGAAACATTAATGAAATATGTATTAAATTCATTAGGTTCTATTGGCGTAGTTTTCTTGTGAATAGTGGTGTTTGTAATACCTTTTATGATAGATGATGTGGTTTTACGTGCAGTTTTAAATGCTCTATTCTTTGAGTTTCTATGTGCCTGTTTGTTTTTCCTGCATATACATGGTTGCAGGCTGTACAACTGATTAGGTAAATGCTGGATTTTTTTATTTTCTGGAATTTTGTGTTTGAGTGCAGAAACTAGTCCTAGCGATTAATAAGTTGAAAGTGTACACTGACTCATTAAATGTTACCAAGTTTAGTATTTATTCAACATTTCATTTTTGAGTTATGCTGTTCACACACATGAGCTTTTTCTAAAAATACTTTTTGGTTTTATTTATTCAGGTGCCTCAAAACATGTATTTCTGGGAAAATCTTGGTATCAGACTTTCGGATGCAATGCAATACTACCTGCTAAGTATGTGGTAGAGAAAGCAAAAATAGAGTTCCCTTGCTAAACTGGTTATTGTCATGTCTGAAAAATGGAGAACAATGTGTTAAAATAAAATAAGCATAAAAATAGATGTTTTTTTCATAGAATTAAACATGGGAATTCCTCAAGGTTTTAAAGTAGGGCCTTTTCTTTTCTTCTGTACATAAATGTTTCAACAGGGATAGTCCAAAATTATGAATTATGTAGATGACAGCAGTAATAGTAGAGGAAATGATAGCAGGAGGAATAAATTATAAAGTGAATAAAACAATGAGTGAGGTACACAATGTATTTAAATAATCTTATATGGCTTTAAATACAATCAAAACATTTTGGATGCGGTTTCAATCAAGAAATGCAGGAGCAAACAATATTGAAGTAGGAATAAGAGAGACAGCTATACTAGAAGTAGGATACATAAATATCTTTTGGCTTTTTATTGATACAAAAATAAGTTTGGTGATGCATATTGTTAAAATCAGAAAAGCATAAATAGTGGCAGGTGCAAGGGGTTATAGACCTAAAAGATATGAAACAAGCATAGTTTCCGTTTGTTTGTCCTCATTTTAATTATGAAAGAATTTTGCAGGGAAACACATGCATGAAAAATATTCAGCATGTCTTCAGATTACAAAAAAAGGGGCCATATTAACAATAGAAGTAAGTAAGAAAGATAGTTGTGTAAATATGTTTCTTTTATAAATATAGATTCTAACTCTCCCAACTGTATGTTTAGTTATATAAAAGATATACTTTATCAAACAAGATCTATAAGAATGCTGATATGCAAGTAATACTAGGCATAAAAATAATAAAATATCTTCAAACTACATTAAGAGAGCCCTTAAATAACAAAGATATAAAAAAGACAGTGCAATATTATAAAGTAGCCATCTATAAAATATTTAGAGTGTAAAAACTTAAGCTTTTAAGACAAAAAAAAATTGAAAACTATTTAATTACACAAGGTACTTATTCAGTAGAGCATATAACACACAAAAGATATGAGAAATGTAGTACTAGTGTTTACTCGGATGTTTAAATTGTATTTAGTTTGAATAGATATCTGTAATGTATTCATTTTAGAAGAAAAAAGTTTCTGCTCACTTATTGTTTAGTTATTTGTGAAGAGTATTTTAATTTGTGATTAATTTTTGTGTGCGCATAGGAAATGCCATAAAACTCAAAAGATACTTAAAAAATGTAGTCTATTAAGGCGATATCATTTGCATATATGCTTACAAAATCAACAAAAGTATTAGGTGTGATTTAAACCAAGAGGCTCGCAAATGAAAGCAATGTCTTCTAAACTAATTGACCACAGTAACACTATCTTTACTTTCCTTGATTATGAGTGGTCAACACATTCACTGCCCACTCCAAAAAAAAACCACATTGTAGTTGTTTCATACATGTGAACTCGACTGTTTGTAAACTTCCATGAAACTCGTCAATTAACTAATATGGTCTACATTCAGTTTACTAAGAAGGACAGCTTTATGTTTACTTATTGTTCTCCTAACCTAGAGTTGCCTTGATGGAAAGACTAACACTACTTCAACTTAAATTTTGGGGAGTGCTGCTGCTGGCACTGATTAATAAAATTGTTTGATCTTATCACTCAAGAATCAGCCAGGTGTGCTAGTGGACTGAATGCACAGTAGTTTTTTTTTTTTTTTTCTTGGGAATTGCTGCTCTGGCTACTTCCTGGAAAACATTTGTGGAAACAACGGTTCCTTAATTTCAAAAGCAAACATACAAGGCAGAATACAGACTCATTCCCACCCAGAATAATCCAGCAAAGATGATGTTGAGTTACCTTAGAACAGTTACATAGCAGGAATCTCTGGTGGCATGGTTATGCAAGCCTGGTTATGAAAGCCCATAATATCATGGCAAAAAAAGTTCATGTTCACTGTCAGTGAAATGTCCAAGTTGCTAAAGATGTACCATCTGCAGTATTAATAGTGACTTGGAATCACTTCTGCAGCACTACTGTCTGTGACTCAGGAGTTTAGCTTTGACCTTGGGGTTGACGTAAGCAAACCTGAGAGAGCGTTGTGTTATTCTTTCCTATCGCTTTATTGTTTTACACCCTGTTCCAAAGGTACTTATCCTTTCTTTCAGCGACAACAAATATTAGGCGAAGTAACATCAATAGTACATTATTACCACATCAAACAAAACAATTATATCATACTTTCAATAAGTGAACTTGTAAAGCCTGTATACATGTAAAACAGTATATTTATGACAATATAAATGTGGAATGTTATTTTACTAACCTCATTAATCTAAAGGCTGTGCAAGATCCGATGCAGATGATTCGGAGTCCGAGTCATCGGATGATATCCCTTCTTGCTAATCAGAAGAACTGTGTTTTGCATTTGAAATAATAATCTGATCGATCACATCAGAAACCACACAATCCTTGGACCAGTAACCAACTTCTAATTTTCTAACATGCCGGTGATATCCTACCCAGTGTTCTGCAGGTACCGCAGAGATTCCTTCGTTGGTTAAACTCAATAAACGAAATAACGAAAATTCGCCAGTAACATTGCGCTCCCTTATGAAGTGCTTTACTGTCGCCCATGCAAGCTCAATGGGATTAAGATCGCAATTGTAAAGCGGCAGATACAGAGTGGAGTGTCCATGTGCATTGAGGATGCGGTGAATCTTAAATACCTTTTCTCTTGGTCTGTTCATTTCTATCGAAGAAAAAAGGTTATGCTTTAGCATGCTTTCTTCACAATTTTTTTTAAGCCATGACATCTTATTAACTTTAGTGTCGGATTTATTTGGGGCTTATTGATCTGAATGGTGTGATAAGGAGCATTATCTAGAATGATTACAGATTTTTCCGGAAGGTTTGTAATCAAGCGTTCATTCACCCATCGTTCGAAGTTGACACCGTTCATTTGCCCATGGTAATCACCTGTTACTGATCCTGCCTTGTAAATCAGCAATGCTCCAGAAATAAATCCATTCTCGGAGCATGCGTGAACAACAATGAGTCTGTTTCCTGCACTACCATCAGTAAGCACCCCTGTGATCCCATCAGCTTGGCAACATTTCTTGAATGTTAAATTACTGCCCATCCACGTTTCATCCAAATAAACGATATCCCTGCCTTGTCTTCGGTATCCGCTTAGCTCAGCTAAGTATTTGCATCTCCATTCAACAATTCTTGGCTTTTCGATTAAGATTGTTCACTTACCTCGGCACTTGTGCCATCTAAATCCCAATTTCCAAATAACTCTCCTTAAAGACTGTACCCCCCCCCAAGGAAATTGTATCTTACTTCTAACTACAGGAAGTAACCTTCTGCATGTCGGAACTATCTTTTTATTGACATAGAAGTCCACTTAATGATGCACATGTCGAAATCGTCTATATTTATGTTTGTTTCTGGATTTCGAGGTCTTGTCTTGCCTGGAGTGCATAAAGGGCTTCCTTGTGTTCTCTTCGCACTTTCTTGTCTTATATTCTTAATTGTTCCCACAGACACACCGCAGTAATTTGCTGTTCTCTCATCCGCTCGCGAAATCGGCAGAATTAGTTGTTTCTGCTCTGCTTCCTTTTTGCATTGCTCGTTTACATGGTTTATTATTTCGCGAGCTTCGCTATGAATGGTTTTTCCCTTTTTCCAAAAGTTAGCCATTTCACTAATGAATTATATTAATTTGACACACACAATACAACGCGTTTAACACTGTAGCATCCACTGACACTGCCTGTAGTAAGACTGCACTTGTTGACAATATTTTTGAACTGTTGGTGTTACACTATCTACACCTTACGCAAGAAGCTCCCCAGTCCACTGCACGCTTGCAGTTCAAGGACAAAGTCAATCTCGTGGGTCACTGACAGTACTTGTCACTGTCCTGAATGAAACAAGTGGTGGCATATTGCTAGTGATTTGTACAGAATACTATCAACCCAGAAACAAAAATTATCAAGAGTGTTAACTGCAAATGTTATAATATATCTGGTAGGTTGGTCTCTGCCGACTGAAAATTTAGACCTTTCCTCTCTGAGGGAGATAGTACGTTGTGGTTGCCATTCCCAAGTACTAGTACAAGAAGCTAAAAACTCAGTGTCTTTGTTGGTTGGTTGCTAAATGATTATGCAAACTTTTGTTTTCACTTAGTTTTTAGAGTGATTACTGTGGATTGAAGATATAAAAGTGTATCTCTCTAATGTTTTCAGCGAAAGTGAGTTAATTTAGAGATTTAGTTAGTTTAAAATATTGGTGTGGAAGAATGGACCTGCTATCTTCACTGTCATTTTTTTCTTTTAATTATCATCTTTTTACTTGGAGGAAGGGGAAAGCCTCTGTATTCAGATGCCAAAGAACTTAATGTATCATCCATTAGTACTTCACAAGTGAGAATGAGAGGTTAAGTTTCTGCTTCTAACATGTTGGAAAGAGCAAAAGTCATTAGATTATCTAGAAGTGTAATTGGAAGTCTTCTAGGAGGGGGAAAAAGGAGGGAACCCTGGAAAGCTCCACTGAGAAGAAACGTTGCAAAAGAAAGAGGAGGGGGGTGCAGACAAACTAAAAACAAGTATAGATAATTTTGGTTACTAAACACTATGATGGCTTGCATAAAGATGGTTTCATTCATAGTTCAAATTACATTTTTGGTCCTTATGATGAGTAGCTTAATCATCTTGAGCATAGTCAGTGGTGGTTACTTTGGAAAGTCATGCATATCCTTAAATGTGCTCTAAAGCCAATACTGAAAATCTTGCCATTTCAACATTGCATGCAGTGGTGAAAAGCATCAATGCTGCAATTTATTGGTGGGAAATGTTGTTGGCTTCCTCCTGGCATACTGGCTTACCAGAGTAAATATCAAATGGTAGGTAAATTGAAATAAGCAGAGGAATAAGGAAAACCTGCAGACATCATTTTAACAACAGATTTAATTAATGCTGAACTGTGAAGTTGTTATATGCATGTTGAGAGTAGAAATGTAAAAACAAAATTCCTGTGTTTGAAGCCTAATCATTATTAAGCCTATATTTACTTATGCACAACTTAAGCAGCTTTCATATTTTGTGTTATTTGTTTCTTAGCGACACTTTTTTCTGTCAGATTTTTTATATAATAATTTATCAGAACATTCAAGTGTTTATCAATGAACATATGGGCACTCTCATTTCAAACAACAATGTTAATGGGTCACACAGCCCTTTAAATGAGATTCCTGATTTGTGGGCTTTTCTATAAGTTAAAATTGTCACAGCACTTTTTTTGTATTCACATTCTGCACGTGACTGTACCTATAATGATCTTCCCTTCCTGTTAAACACGATACTCTTAGTTCATTAAATTAACTCTATTCACAATCCTGATAGCATGTTTGCTTTAGTATAAAAAAATTAACTCTGCTTTCATAGTCAAACTGGAAAAGTATGATTACTTGAACATTAGGAGTCAAATTTGGGACTTTTTGGTTCATTTATTCTGTTATTATACAGGACATGTTTCTGAAGCCTTCACTTCCATCTTCAGCTGTAGGTCAACTGGTGGCACTGTTGTCGTCTGTTCCGATCTTTGGTTAGATGCTTGGAGGTGGTATTTCAAAGTTAATATTACAGGAATACAATCAAATCATCACTTGTTAATGAGTTTAACTCACAAATGATAGAAAGATAATCAGATTCATAAAAAAACTAAGGAAATAAACAATACCACTACCCTAACATCCTTGCAAGACAGGAAGAAAATTAAAAACTTCACATTCCACTCACTACTACACAACAGGCTTGAAAAGTTATTTTCAAAGCACAACATAATTCTAGCCCCCCAAAATAAATACAACTTGCAAAATCTGGTAAGAGCCCCTCCAAAAGATTTAGGTACCAAAAACCTCCAAACCTAGGATTTACAGGATAAACTGCCAGGAATACAATGAGCTATACATCGGAAAAATCAAACCAAACAAAAACTCTGCACCAAGGAACACATCTGGAACACAAAATATAAATAGACAGACATATCAGCAGGTACAGCACACTTTTGGGATACCAGTCACGAAATAGGTACAAGCTCTGAATTGTTAAAAGAAATAAACTGTTCTTTAAAACTCACCTTATGGGAAAAACTGTTCATCCATAAACATAAACGCTGTGTTATAAAATCCCACCTCCAGACATCTATACCAGATTCATTACGCCATCTAAAGACCGGAACGAAGATAACACCAGTGCTGCCAGTCGACCTACAGCTAAAGATTGAAGTGAAGGCTTCTGAAACATGTCCTGTATAATAACAGAGTAAATGAAGCAAGGATGACCCAAATTCAATTCCTAATGTTCAAGTAATCAACCTCAGTTTCAGTATTAAAAAGCTTGTAAATAAATTAAATGGAAAATAATTTTACCTTTCAGATAATGTTAAAGTCCAGCCAGATGTCATTACATGAAAATGCAACATGATACAGTGAAATATAAAACAAAAAGGGGTGGGGGGAAAGAAAGGGGGTTTAAACATGAACTTTGATTGTTTTCTCCTAGAAGCAACTGTCACCTGATCATTCTTCTGAAGCACATGAAAACTTCAATCCAGATTTTCAATGGTTATGATAGATATAATACTAAGTTAACATAACCCCATTATATAGTTGTGGACAGAAGTAATCTTTATACCTAAGACCTTCCTATTCCACTCATAAATTGTATAATGCAAACAAAAGTAGTTTCGGTGCCAAGGCCGAAGACCAAGTGTGGCTCTCAGATACAGCAACGTTAGACCATTTTCTCTTCCTCAGTCCCTACTTGTGTGCTCTTATAATCTGTTGACAGAAGTGAATATGTCTTTGATATTTTGAATGGTTAAGTGGCAAAACATCTCCCAAACATGTTAAGTGGCAAACATTTCCTCAAGGAGGACAAAATCTTACTCCTTATTGCAATGCACTTCATTATATATTCATATTTTTAAATAATAACCCAGCAGAAAAAAATTGTGCATATCAGCTTTTGTTATCCAACAGTAATCAAGATATTTTATTTATGCTCATTTATAATCCATTTGGGGAAGTAATTCAGAATAATACCCTACTCTGTGAAATAAGGAATGTTGTATTCAAAGTTTCATAGTAATCAATTCAGTTATTCTCACATGAAAGGTCAATAATAATAATAACCTGCGCTCAAACTGCATTCGTGTCACCATCAGATTGAAAATTATCCAATATTGATAGAAGCAGATCATCAGCACCAAATGAAATGTGAATATGCTTCATTAACCAACAGTGTGAGAAAATTTGCAAAAGTGGTTAGATCAGTTGAGAACAAAAAGAACATTTCAACTTTGTTAACACACATCATGATCCTTGGTGTGCCAGGAGAATGGGAATAGGTTACTGAGGAAGGCTGCTATGTTCTGTCCACAAGTGTAATATTCCCTCTCCACTATAAGGTGATGATATATCCATTTGTATTTCTGATGGACCTTTAATTTTTCCCATGTACATTTACTTTTATACATTAAATTGTTTGTTATCATGTCTATTGATGCAGACTTTTTAGTACTCAGAACAACACTCATCTCATTCCCATTGGATAAGGGATAATGTGATTTAGTTACATACTATAGTGAAACAGCAAGTACAAGTAATTAACAAATGCAGAAGGGACTTGTTATTGCCTGCATGTTTCCTAATATCTTGCAGAGGAGAATTATTTGACAGCTGCTGACCAAGAAGTGGCATTGAAGAATTTGCTGCTTTTCCAACACAGTTTGGTTTGCTTCTTTTTGTGAGTTTTTCAATATATTTTGTCCCAAGTTTTCAGAATAAGGATCCATTAAGTTCAAGGAAGATGTTGATGTTTCACTTCAGTTGATTTTTAAATATGAAATGTTGAGCATTGCTGTAAAAGATTCAAAATAAGAACATGAAAAATGTCATGTTTTTACTTACCCTTGACTTTTCAAATTAGGTGTTGTTGAAGCCTGATGACTGAAAATGGCCTGAACGTATTCAATTGTTCTTGTATAGATGTTCTTCACCTTGAGGTTTAAAGGTTTAATCAAAATTCTTCCATATACATTTATTTACCATGTGGGACATCTAAAGAATAGCAAAGAGCAAGTGCTTATTAAATAAATAGTTAAGGTAAATTATTCATGCCACACAATAAAATGTGTTGATTATTTTGTAATATATTAGCATTAAAAATTGTTATTTACATAATTTGTCTCTCCTAATCCCTCAGAAATCAAAATATTCCTCCAGAAATACACAAAACAAATAAATACTCGTGCCTTTCTATGACATTGTGTGATGTAACATGTTTTGTTGCAGAACAAAACTTGTGCTACAATTTCTCCCACTGTACATATGTCTCATTGCATCATTATTCCTTTCCATTAGGTGGTAGTGATCAACCTATACAGCTCTTTTTGCACTAGCTTTCCAGTATTGGTTTTAGATAATATTTGGCACTTTCAGAATATATCCCCCCCAAAAAAAATGATAGACAGAAAATTTTTAATGTAGAAAAATTTGTAATGTATTATAAAAAGAAACATTTCTATTGAGGGTAAATGATGTGACAAACACGTAGATCCATTATATTCTTAGACAAAATATGGGTCAACATAGAAGAAAATGTGGGTAATTGAGTATTATAATGAAAGGCTGAAAACACTGATAAGGATCTTGAATTATCATGTTTAATGCAGGTAATAAGAATGATTTTTTTGCCAAATGCACTGCTCACTGTTCAGCGAAAAACTAGCACAGATTACCAGGAGGAAATTAACAGTGATAGCTTCAGAAAATGGTTTTATTTCCAGTATTTTACCTATTTCTTAAATAGTAGTAAGAAATGCAAGTGATCCTATGAACTTATAAAGGCTCTTGACATCGAATAGTATTAAATTACACATGCAAGAATGGACAAACAGCAAAAGTTTGACAATTGTATGAAATCATTTGAAGAATGCAATTCAAAATCTGTGATACACACAGTTGCATTGCCCTCCGCCAGGTTTGAACCCGAAATTGCAGGTTCAAACCCGGTGGAGGGCGATGGATTTTTTTTGGGCATAAAAATCCTTGAAGGGAAGTAAAGCTGGTGGTCCCTTGTTGTAGATTTATGGCATGTAAAAGAACTTCAAACATGATAAAGAGGCCTCTGAGCATTATTTCCGGTCTTTCACGCCAAATGTTGAATGGAATGCTAAGAACCATAGAAGTTAAAGTGTGTCCATAAATAAAGCGATTTTTGCAGGAGTTAAGTCTTTAGGGTGTTCAGTTAAACTCTTACTGTTGTGAGTTTAAACCCATTTAGCTCATATTGATACAGGTGAAAGATTTTGAGAAAATAACATCATTTGCAAAGGAACATTTGCTGAACACATGATGGTATAAGTTCAATTAAGTCAAAAAAGCAGAGGGATGCCAACCTGTGGAAAAAGGTGAGAACTTCTACGGGCAAGGACTCGACTGATGAATTGAATCACCATCTTTTAACCATCCATTTAGGAGATGATTCTGATGACTTGAATGAGGATGAAAAAGATAAGGATAAGCATATGAAGAATCTGCTGCTCCATTGTTGGGCAGTGATTGAAGTATTACAGTTATTAATTAGTGCTTAATTGTAGCTTATTAAGCATGGGAATTGTGTATAAATAGTGAAAAGTCCAGAAATCGTGCTAAACAAATTTTAGTAAGGCAATCAGAGTAAGCATATGTGACTTTAATGTAACATGGAGTATCTAATTACAATTAAAATGCACAGCTTAACTAATCAACTAGTTTGCAAATGCTTTGATGGTTTCTGTAATTCTGAAGCATGTGACTCATTCCCTATCACTACCATATCATGTGACTACAGTGTAAAATTTTTCGTAGGTTGTGTCCAGCAATTAGCTGAATACATAAGATTGCATAAAAAAAATGCTATGCTGAAATAGTTGGCCATAAGGCAAAGTATCCAAAAAGAGTAGAATTCTAGATTTGCATCCATTTATAGATGATCAGGGATTGCTGAGAGTAGGGATTGACTTTGAGGGTTATGTTACAGTATTGAGCATGAGCTCCTTCTGTTATCACAGCACTATTTGGTAAACCTTGCATAATGGCAGAATATATATGTTATCTTATACCGATGTACAGCTTACTATTGCATCTCTATAAGAAAGACTTTGGATCCTTACAGCCAAGTCAATGGTGCTAGTTATCTACAAATGTCTACTATGTTTTTAATTCAAAGCATCTGCCTCTGAGCAGTTGATGGGACAACTTCCTCCTGCCCAAGCACAGGAAAGCAGCTTCTTTCTAACTGCTTAGTCAACTACCTAGAACCTTTCATCATAAAGGTTGGGAAGCTAAGAACTAAGCAGACCACCAAGTGTGATATTTAATAATAATAATAATAATAATAATAATAATATTTATTAAGTGCTAAGACCAATACATAATGGAGTCTATGGGAAATGGCACTGGCCACTTACCTGATAGACATCCAGATATTACAGTTTAATTTACAGTAATGAGATTCGACAGACCATTTCAACCTAGTCTTCCAAAGAAATTCTCCTATTTGCCTTACCTGTGATTGAGCTATGTACATTTTCCCAATCACTACAGCTTTATTACATCTAAGCCATTTTTCTTTGATTAGTTTTTCCTCCACTCATTGATTCCTCTACATTCCATCAAAATATGCACTCCATCTTTGTTATATCCACAGATTGGGCATATACCTATCATAACATTTCCCCTTTGCCCCCTTAATTTCCACAACCCTAGCCAGAACCATGCAATGGCTTCCCTCTCCTTTTTGTTACATATATCTAATATTTTTCTTTGTTTGGTTCTGTCTTAATCATTTTATAAAAGGAAAATGATCTCTTCTCATTCATCTCAGCCCAAATGTTTTGACTATCCATATCTTCAAACCTAGATCAGGTGTATTTCCAAAACCCCTGTACCATTCCATGCCTTTGACCCCATATATCTCCTAAGCCATTCTTCTCCAACTGGTCCTTAATTTTACTCAGCCAGTTATTAGTACTATGGTGCTTTTCCTGGTAATTAAGACAACACTTTAAAGTATTTTCTTCTGAAAATTGACATATCCATTACCAATGTTTCAATACGCTTTCCATTACCAACCCTTTCATATTAGTTTTCCCTATTTCTAAAGGTGATCCTGCATTAGCTGTGTTTTGAGGGACCCCCAACGTAAGTTTGCGGAATGATCTTAATATGAAGTCCATTTTTCCCACCCATTTTCTATCCCCCATATTTAAACTCATATGACCATCTTGATTCCACAAGGGCTGTATACAGCCTTTCAAACCACATCACCTTCATCACTGGAGCAATGTATAAACATTTTCTCAGTAATCCAATTGCTGATCTCCCTTTGGCTACCACCCATTTTATTCAATTTTTCCTAGTCGCCTTTACTGTTAATTAGTTTGATGCACAAATAAATGAAGTCTTCCAGTGTTTGAATCCCTTTGCCCACCCATGAGCTATTTTTTTTTCTGCCTTGTTTAGCTTCTTTCCTTTTTTAAACGCTATGATCTCTGTCTTGTTTTAGTTCACTTTAAGACCCCACACCTTTCAATATCTCTCTATTTCATATATGGCATAACTTAATCCAATTTCAGATATTGATCACACCATTAAATCATCAGCATAGAGTAGACCTGGAATTTCCACATTGTCAATAGATGGTGTGTGTATATTAGCAAAACTAAGACTGGCCATAATATCATCTATAAATAAATTAAACAGACTAGGGCTCAATTTACAACCTTGCCCGAGTCCTCATTTCTGTATAACTTCAGTTGTCACTTCATCCTCCCCACACTTGATACATAAGATGTTCTGCTGATATAATTCAATTAATAACTCCACCATATCTTTACTTAGACCTTTCTGTCTTATCTTATACCATAATGCCTCCCTTATTATTCTATCATAGGCTTTCTCAAAATCTATAAATGTTGCATATATCCTATCTCTCTTCACCTGCAGGTATTTGTCAATTAAAGTTTTAATGTATTAGTATTTTTTAGTATTTACTAATAAAATATTAATACATTAAAACTTCAATTGACAAATACCTGCAGGCGAAGAGAGATAGGATATATTTTAATGATCAATATATTGTACACTGTCTTCCCTTTCTGAATCCTGATTGAAATATGAGAGAGCAGAAAACATTGTCAGTGCTCTATGAGAATGGAGTCCACTTCTTGAGATTTGCAGATCTGATTAAAGACTGTTCCTTGTGCACCAGTCATTCAGTTTGTTATTTCTATCAATTATTAAATTACTTAACTTAATAAATTTTTTGTTACCAGGATGCATCGTCAGTTTTATCCTATAGATGAATTCAATCTTTGGTTCTCTTCTGCCCAGTTTTGAATTCTTTCTGCGATCATTCCAGTAAATATTTTCCCCAAATTTGTAAGCAACACTATTCCTCTGAAGTTACCTGGATCATCCACACTCCCCTTCCCTATATGAATAGGCTGAATTATTGCCACCCTCCTACTCTTAAGGATAAGTCTGTTGTCCTTCATTCCATTCAAAAGCCTAGTTAAACACTGAAGCCTATGCCTATCCTTGCACTATGCTTGAATAAATTGTGCTGGTAGGCCAGCGATACCCACTGCTTTGTTCCTTTTAAAACCTCCCACCTGTTTCAGAATTTCGTCATTTGAGAAAGGTCTATCCAACTCCTCAATATAGCTACAGGCCAGCTCTAGTTCCCATCTCCCTACAACCCTGTCCAGCATTACAAATAACTGCTCAAAATATCAGAGCCATTCTGCTGGTTTAATTGAGGTGCTTTTAGCCCATTTTCTTGTACATTTTCTAATTATCTGCCAAATTTGTGTGGCCCATCCTAAGATTATTGTAGCTTTGATTTTACGTGCTCTTTCTCTTCCCCACTTATCTCGTTTCATCTCCAGCAGCAGCTTAAATGCTTCTTTTGTTTGGATCATATTCTCTCTCGCTTCACTTCCATTACTCTCTCTCCATAGGATCACTGCCCTCATCATCCAATTACACATATTTGTACAGTCATCAAACCAGTCATTAACCATACTAACTTTCCTACTATTTTGCCTCATATTTCTTCCTGCCTACTTTAGTACAAATGTATATATCTCCAATGCTACACTGTCTTCAAGTTTATTCACCATGGAGTTGATACCATGTACACATAATTTTGACATTTCAGAATCTACTATCTATAGAAATTGTCACCTTTCTCATTAGCCCACTATAACCACTCTATTTTCTCTGCATAGTTGTTCCCCTCCACATTAATTTGTTCATTTGCACTTATATTAATCTTTAGTGCAATACTCAATGCAAAATGAACACTGTAACCAGAATTGTTTGATACTTTAAAATTAGCTATCAATGGTAATAAGTCCCCAATATAAAGCGCATAATCCACAACACACTGACCTACCCCACCAACGCATGTAAATTCACCTTCCTTGTCCTCCCCTCAACAGCCATTTAATATAATGCAATTTGTATTTTCACAAAAGTCAATCAGTTTTAAGCCTTCTTCACTTATTGTTTTACCTTTACGGTTCTGACACATAAACCTTCATCCTGTGTAATCTCATCCCCCTTTGAGCTACTACTTCTAGCCTGTACATCCCAACATCTTGCATTTAAATCCCCCACTATAATGAAGTCAATCAGGGCATATTCACTTCTTATTTCCTCTATTTCATTTTCCATTTCACGGAGGGGTAAAGGATTGTAAAAGTCTTGAGTTTTTGGGTGGGTTGTATGCTATTCCCAGAACCATTTTCCAGTCTTGAAGTACCAACCACATCACACTGTCTAGCTTAGATTTTCTCTCCTTGACTTTATTTATTATATCATTTCTAATAAATGCCCCCACCCCGCCAGACACTCCCTCTTGCCCTCTTTCTCCTTCCTGTTTTATTAATAAACATGAAACCTGACACATCTATTTGGTTGTCTTCTTCCAACCACACTTCAGCTACAGCTAAAATCTGGGTTTCCCTTAAAATGTTTTTGATATTATCACGGCTCATTCCTCTTATTAAACCCTTGTAGTTCCAAAAAACAAGCCTTATAACCCCCTCCCTCCAACTTTCTTCTATTGTGAACCCTCTCTGAATCTGAAGTCCTTTAATTTCCTTGACATCTACAGATGACACCTCAGGTCCCTTCTCTCTTTCTTGCTCTGATCCCCATATATTTCTGTTCTCGCTTTGTCCCTGAACCGCCCTCTCAATTTCAAATAAACTCCCTCAGTCTGTTGAGGTGATGCTAGACGATCTATTGGAGTCATTGGCCTCTACTGTGTTTCCATGGGCCAGCTGTCTAACTTGCTGTGTAAGCCTTCCATCCACTGGTATCCTCTTCCATGGTGACATTATTAATCTGCCCGCCAGTTGACATTGGCTGCTCTCCCCCTTCCTTTGCTGGTGGCATGCCCTTGCTTGACAAGTTTCTTACATTGGTTCTTGAACTGACTGCCCCTCCTTCCCATTGTATTAGCCTTAAAACTCGCCGATTCATCTCTTCTTCATCACTATTGTTCCATAACCCCTCTCATTTTCAGCTACTGTTCTTCTGTCTATCCAAACCTGGAAATTTCGTATGTATGCTTGTCTTCCTTCTGCTCTGGCCTTCTTGACTTGTTGCACTAATTGAGATTGTACTTTACGTTGCTCAACTGAGAAATCCCTGTTTATGAATATGTGTTCCTTTTAACATTTTGGTTTGGCTTAGCACCTTGTAGACTATTTGTGCTGATGTAAATCTGGCAATGATTATCCTTCTCCCCCTCTGCCTTCCTGTCCTGTACGCATCTGCAATCTCCCACCCATGCAATTCCATTTCCAACTTTCTTTCTAAAATTTCTATCACTTCTTGAATAGCCAAATCCCTCTTTCTTCTATACCTGAAAATACCAGATTTAATTTTCAATAGCTCTCTTCCATTTTTTTTATCCTTATCTTGCGACGGTATTAGTTATAATGTTGATGCTTGTGATGTTTATGTATGTGTCTTTACTTCACGCGTTGCCATCTTGTGACGTCATTCATTTGTTTGGTTTGTAGCTCCATCTGGCGTTAGCAATTTGCGGTTCCTAGTATCAGTTTTTGAAATAATTCATTTCAAATGTCCTCCGGCTAGCTATTATCCTGTTGGCTTGGGCACGTATCTCTATACAGGTTGTGAAACGGAAAGGAATCTTTTATCCAAAAAATTACACTGATGAAGAAATTTGTTTTACACATTTATTGTCGAACACGTTAACTATCACACTTATACATTGATCTTAACACTCGCCAAACTGAAACTGTTATAACAACTTCTTACTGATAATTCTTTTAATCCACGTACTTCAATCTTTTGTATATTTAACTTTACCATACTTTAGATCTTTCATAATTCTGCTGCGCGTAACTTGTGAATCTATATCCGATGTATGACTAACTAATACTTTCGACGAACTGACTGACTGAAGACGACGTGTAGTGTACACAGATTTTTGATGAACTGGGAACAAGCTACCTCGAACCTACCCTATTTATACGCCTGCATCAAGATACGCCTAAAGATTATAACTGAGCTGCAATTGGCTAATAAAATGCGCCAACATTAGCGTCTATTTTAATATCCAATGAAAACCACGAATACATATTGCTTTTAGGGAGAAAATATTCCAGAAGTTTCTACCGAAAACGCGTCAACATTACGTAACTTCCTTGTTTCCAATAATGATAAACAGCTCACCCCCCTCGCTGCATTATTGCGCTATTATTGACAGTTTCAGTAAGGCCCTATAAACTTATTTCCCAATAATAATTACAATTAATAAACATCTGAAATCAATGTCACATAAAAATGCATATTTATATTACAATCATTATTTACATTTAAGTAATTTGTGATACAAATTACTGCATCATATGCCCCACTAGAAACATAATTATAAATATTTACAACTTGTTTGGAAATTTTATAATTGGGTTTTTAGTCTCCTAAATCTTGGAACACACGCTATCACTTTCACTTTACACTTCACACGCATTTAACACACGACATATGTTTTTTTTTTTTTTTTTTTTTTTTTTTTTTTTTTTATCTCGCCACTACTTACTGGCTCTGGTTGAATGTGTTTAAACTTTAATCTGACATTACAATTTTTTTTTTTTATATGTATATAGCAAATACTGTACCCTGAATTATTTAATTAATGTTACAAAGTTGTTTACTTTTTTTAAGTTGTTGACAAAAATTTATACATTTAAGATTTTTGTAATTGTTTAACATTTTTACCAAAATATTCACCCTCTACACAAATATTTACATCTCTTAAATCTAGGCACTGTTTCACATGTTCTATTTACTACATAAATATTTGTTTTTAATTATATTTACCAATTTTTGTTATTTTGTACTTTATCTTAACAATACTCTTGGAATAGTATTTATGTACTTTACTTTAATATAACATCATGCTTTATTTCACATGTTCAGTTACTAATAAAATGTTATTTTCCTCTTAAATATTTAGTCATGTCCAAAATTTATTTCTCCTTTCTGATTACATACATATATAATTAACCCTCTTACGTTCCAATACATTGCTCTGCATTTCGTCTTTAACTATCCAGCATTTACTATTTATCATCTTTGTCTTCTGTTTCACCTTGATCTTCATTGTTGTATGGTTTCAGCATCTCAATATGGAACTTTCCTATGCTTTTTCGAGTTGTTGGATTACATAACTCATATGTATTAGTTCCATATACTTCAACAACTCCATATGGTCCATGGTATTTGAGAAACATTCGCCAATAAAGTTTATTTGCTTTATCCGACAATTTCTTGGTTTTAACCAAAACTAAATCTCCTATTTTGATCCTCCATTCCTTTCTCTTCTTTTCTTCATGTTTAATTTTTCTTTTTATGGCCTTTTTCTTCATCCTCTCGAATGCTTTTCGGAACATCTCTTCTTCTGTTTGTGGTATCGAATGAGCATCTAGAATGGCTTCTGGAATTTTTTTACACATTGTATTGATCTTCTTTCCTAACTTAAGTTCACATGGTTTGTATCCTGTCACATTGTTTACGGTTTCATTTAGTAGATTCTGAACGAAGTTCACGTATCCATACCATTGGGTTTGTTTTCGATGACACAACACCCTTAAATAATTTGAAATTTCCTTAATTTCCCTCTCCACTGGGTTGGAGTTCGGTTTGTATCTTGACGAAAAATATTGTTTAATGCCATTTTCTTTCAGTCCATCCATAAATTTTTTTCCTGTGAAGTACGAAGCATTATCGCTCAATACAGATTGAATAGGTCCTTCTTCTATCACATATGACTTGAGTAGTCTATTCAAACATGCTAAACCTGTAGGTTTTCTCAAAGGGTAAATTCTTACATATTTGCTGAATATATCATAACAGACAAATATATATTTGTTTCCAAATTGACTTGGAGGCATCGGACCATGAATATCAATACTAATTACACATCTCGGCTTATCCCTTATAACCGAATTAGTTTCAAATGCATATGCTGCATTTATTTGCTTTGCCTTCTGACACAGGTTGCAGCACGATATAAATTTTCGAACTTTCTGACGCAATTTAGATATGTATAAATTCTCTAAAATCATAGAAGTTGTCCGGTCCGTCCCTGAGTGTGCTAACCCTTCGTGAAAATTCTTAATTAGTTCCTTTTCCATGCTTTTCGGAACCATTACCTTCCAACTAGGCATTTCTTTTCCATGCTTCTTGTATAATGTCCCATCTCGAATTGCTACAATTTCTTTCTTTGCCTCTTCAATTAGTGGTGCCTTTTCTTTAAGTTCTAACAATTTTGCGTCCTCTTTTTGAGTTTCCCCCATATTTTTCAATTTTCTAATCATTTCTTTGCTTAAAGGAATTTCAATTGTCAATATTTTGACTTCATTTCTAGGCCTTTCAATATTTTCGGGAATTTGTGGGTTGTAGTTCAATCTTGATAGCAAATCACTGAAGGTATTATTTTTGCCAGGAATGTGTATAATCTCAATATCGAATGCAGATATTGTATGAATGTATCTAGCAAGTTTTCCACTACATAATCTACACCGTTGTATGAAAGTTAAGCTGATGTGGTCTGAATATACTTTCACCTTTTGCTGATAAATATAGGTTTTAAAACGAATTAATGAGAAATATAATGCTCCAATTTCTAACTGAGTCACTGAAGAATTCCGCTCAATATTTGTAAGTCCTCTAGAAGCTGTACTAATGACGTGAAAGTCATTGTTGATGTCTCGCTGTCCTAAAATTCCGGCGTATCCTTGCATTGATGCATCGACATAAATTTCGTATTCCAAATCTTCTCTAGGCCTCTCGAGTAATATGGACTTAGCAAAGAGTTCTTTTACTGTTTCAAAACATTTTTGATGATCCTCTGTCCATTTCCACTTATTGTTCTTTCGGAGTAGCTGCCGCAGTGGTTCTATTTCAGCCGAATATCTTGGTACGAACTTACTCTGAAAGTTCAATACCCCTAAGAGACGTCTAATTTGTTTTACGTTCCTTGGTGGTGGAATTTTCATTATTGCTTCTATTCTTTTCTGATCAGGTCTTATACCTCGTTCATCCACTACATAACCCAGAAAATTTATTTCCTTGACACAAAATTTTGATTTTAGTATGTTCACAGTCATACCATGTTGTTGTAGTTTATTTAACACATAATGGACATTATTCATGTGTTCTTCAAATGTTTGACTAATAATTAGAAAGTCGTCAATATACTTTATTAAAAAGTCATCTGCAGAATTTCCAAAGATACTGTGAATGGCTCTCAAAAATCCACTTCCTGAGTTTTTTAAACCAAAAGGATTTACACAAAAACGATACTGGATCCCTGAGTACTGAAATGAAGTGTAATCACGCACTTGTGGATCTAATTCCACTTGCCAATATGAAGCAGTGAGGTCAATGGATGTCAGAAATCTTCCTCTTGAAAGTTTCGTAATTAATTGTTCAATTCCCTCACTTTGAAAATGATCTGGCTTCATATACTTGTTGACATATCTACCGTCTAAAGTTAATCTCAAACTACCATCTCGTTTAATACTCCAGCAGATTGAATTTATATACTGAGAATTACTTTGCTCAATAATCCCATTTTCTAACATGCTATTTATTAGTTGTCTAGCTTTGTCCCGAAGACTTATAGGTAAATTGTCATACTTGTGCCTATATGGTGGTACTTCTTCTACTTGAAATGTATGCTGATATACATTACATCTGCCTGGGATATTACTAAATACTGAACTATTGTTCATCAAAACATCATGAAGGATTTGTTTTTGCATTATCGTAATATTATAAGCTTCTTCACACTTGTATATTATTTCCTCATTTCTCTTCTCTTTCCAACTGTTGTCTGTCTCGCTCACATGGTCGTCTTTTGTTTGGATTGTAAATTCCTCTACTTTCTCTGGCATTTCTGCTAGCTGTTGAAAATATGGCATGGTATTCCCTTCATATTCTGTGACTACCTGCTTTATCTGATTATTTGTATCAGTCTTTGTTAGTTGTACAAAAAACTCTTGGTCACAAAGATTTTTCTCATCCTTCGTCATCTCGATTACAAAAACTTTCTCTTTTATAAATGGTACCCTTATTTCTCTATCGTCTTTTGTCATTCTTAACTCTTCATGTTTAAAATCTATACATGCTTCATATTCATGTAGGAAGTCACAGCCTATAATTATGTCACAAATCAGATGGTTTACAATTAGAAACATAACCTCAAAATTCTCTCCGCCGATAAGTATGTTAAGTAGAGCTTGTGTTTTTATGACCTGTGTCGTTCTTCCGATTGCAACACGACAAACTAAATTACTAGTGGGAAGAGCCATAATTTTGTTACCTTCATTAATCAAATTTATGTAAAATTTCTGTGAGCAAATTGAAGCTGACGAACCAGAATCTATAGTTGCAATGATCTCTTTCTTCGCAATTTCCATCCTAACATGAGGTGACTCAAAATTTTCTCCCTTATCTTTTGTTGCTGTAATCTTATTACAGGGTGTATGTGTAGGCATATTATTTGTATTGGTAATGGATACTGAATTATTAAAGACGTCCTGAGAACCTACTGCACAGGAGTCTGTTAACAGTTTTCCTGGTTATTTCCATGTTCACGTACGGGACTGCCATTCCTAACAGGCGCTAAATCTATCTCATTGTCGCTACCATTGTTTTGAGTTCCCCTTCCTCGAGTTCGAAATCCTCGATTTCTGACATTATGTCCCCTTGGCACGTAATTTTCTTGCCGTTCCTCAGATCTTTCCCGGTTATTGTTTTCCCTCCAGTGAGTGAAATTTCCCCTTTGTCTAATATACCGCCTTCCATAATTTTGCCCTCTTTCAGGCAATCTTTCTGTCCTGACATAATTTATTTGTTCCTGTCGACCTGGTCTCCCATCTGTCCTTGATCTTTCAAATTGTGGAACGTATGATTGATACCGTTGTCTGGTATTAATTTCATGATGTCTGTCTTGTCCTGTATTTTGCTGATAACTACTTTGGTAATTTCGTCTATCTCGCACATCTAAAAATCTATGCTCCCACTCCCGAGATATATCTTCTTCCTGTTGTTCCAAAGCTGTCATTAATTCTGTCATCTCATAGATGCTACGTGGTTTTGCAATTAATAAGTAATTTCGTATCCTTAAAGGATAATGCCTTGCAAGCAAACTCACAAAATCTTCCTCATTGATTGGAGGTGACAAGTTTCTAACCTGACTTGCATGTTTCAGTAAGTAATCAGTCATTGATATTCCCTCTCGTGGATTAAATCGACCATGACTAAGCACTGCTCGAATTCTGTGCTGTACCGTAACATTCCAAAATCTGTTCATGAATAACCTCTTAAAGGATTCATATGAAATTTCACCCCCTGATACCATTTGTAACCAATCTAAAGTTTTCTGGTCCAAACATCTTTTGACAACTATCATTTTCAATGCTTCAGGTATCTTTTTAATTTGAAAATACTCTGATAATTCTGCAATGAACTGTACTGGACTGGAGTTTTCATTAAATTTTGGAAGTGGAAAATCACTTAAGATATGATTGTAATTTTGCAAATTCCCCACTCCCATATTTAAATTCTCTTGTGTTACTTGTGCACTCTGAGTTTCAGCATTAGCTATAGATGAAGCTGCCGCATCACTCACATTATTTGTCATACCTGAGGAACTACCTCTATCATTATGTTGTACATCTGATACATTCACATCACATATATTTGCCCTTGAATTCAATTCTAACCTATTTACAGTACCTTGCAGATTTTCTATCGTCTGTTCCAATTTTTTATTATTCTCATTTTGAACAGCTTGGTGTTTGTTAATTTCAGAAGTTAGCTTTTGATTCAAATCTATAGACAAAACTTTAACTTCATCAGACAATTTATTTCTCTGTGTTTCTGACCCCTTCTGAATTCCAGATATTTCCCCTCTGAAATTAACTTGCACCTGTATTAAATCTGCATTTGTAGCCTCCATCATTTCTCTTAACTCACTTGAAATGCTACTCATTCGGCTACCTAGCTCTGTACATTTTACATCAACATGCTCTATTTTATTATTAACCTCATTTCTTTGGTTAGATATTTCCCTGCTCATGTCCAACATTTTCTTTGAAACTTCACCTATTTCATTTGCTATCATTTCTTGATTTTCATTTTTCATTTTAATCATACTACTATCTAGCTCCATGAATTTCTTTTCAATCTCTTCCCTGTTTTGTTCTAAGCTCTTACCAATATCTTCCCTCAATTCCCTATTATTCTTTTGCATATCTTCCCTTAATTGATCTGTAATACTCTTACTAATATCTTCCCTCAATTCTTTCTTATTCTTTTCCATATCTTCCCTTAATTTCCCAATATTCTTAACAATATCTTTCAGCATTTCCATCATCATACTAGCATCAAAATTAACATTTCCTGCTATTCTATTCTCACTTTCTGCACTAACATTTTCATCCTCAAATCCTAAAAAGTTTGGGCTATTTTCTGTAACCTGTATTGAATTACAGCTAACTGTTACATTATCTCCCTCCATAATTATTTCTTCTGTATTATTAGTAGCCATTGTTTTCTTTATCCTACCACTCCTTAAGTACATTTGTAGGTTACAATTTTGTTTTCTAAAAAAAAATTACGATACTCTAACCTTTGTGATGCTGTCTGTTGCTGTTACATTGATGTCCAGCTTTCTGCCCCTCTCTCCTAGGTTATATGTCGCTTCTGCGTTGTGTTATGATGAGTCCACATCGTTTTGTTGTCCTGTAGTTTGGAATCTGCGTCTTGTAGATCATTTCACTGCTACATTCGTTCCACGTCCTGGTTCCTTTCCTGGTTACTTTGCTTCTTTCCTGGTCATCGTGTTCCTTTCCTGGTTATCGTGCCCCACGTTGGGCGCCAATTTGCGACGGTATTAGTTATAATGTTGATGCTTGTGATGTTTATGTATGTGTCTTTACTTCACGCGTTGCCATCTTGTGACGTCATTCATTTGTTTGGTTTGTAGCTCCATCTGGCGTTAGCAATTTGCTGTTCCTAGTATCAGTTTTTGAAATAATTCATTTCAAATGTCCTCCGGCTAGCTATTATCCTGTTGGCTTGGGCACGTATCTCTATACAGGTTGTGAAACGGAAAGGAATCTTTTATCCAAAAAATTACACTGATGAAGAAATTTGTTTTACACATTTATTGTCGAACACGTTAACTATCACACTTATACATTGATCTTAACACTCGCCAAACTGAAACTGTTATAACAACTTCTTACTGATAATTCTTTTAATCCACGTACTTCAATCTTTTGTATATTTAACTTTACCATACTTTAGATCTTTCATAATTCTGCTGCGCGTAACTTGTGAATCTATATCCGATGTATGACTAACTAATACTTTCGACGAACTGACTGACTGAAGACGACGTGTAGTGTACACAGATTTTTGATGAACTGGGAACAAGCTACCTCGAACCTACCCTATTTATACGCCTGCATCAAGATACGCCTAAAGATTATAACTGAGCTGCAATTGGCTAATAAAACGCGCCAACATTAGCGTCTATTTTAATATCCAATGAAAACCACGAATACATATTGCTTTTAGGGAGAAAATATTCCAGAAGTTTCTACCGAAAACGCGTCAACATTACGTAACTTCCTTGTTTCCAATAATGATAAACAGCTGACTCCCCTCGCTGCATTATTGCGCTATTATTGACAGTTTCAGTTAGGCCCTATAAACTTATTTCCCAATAATAATTACAATTAATAAACATCTGAAATCAATGTCACATAAAAATGCATATTCATATTACAATCATTATTTACATTTAAGTAATTTGTGATACAAATTACTGCATCAATCTTGACATATTCCATTTCTATATTCGTTCCTTGAATTTCCTGCTTGATTTCTTCCTTAATTTCTTTCATAACTCCATTCATTTTATTACTTAGATGCATCTCCATCCCTTCCATCTTACTAATGATCTGCTCTAAAATTGTCTGTTCCTCCACTGGTCTGGGATTCATTTCTATGCCTCCAATCACTAATAGTCATGATAACCATTATCATAGCAAATATACTGATTTCCTTTCTCCATTTTCTGATACTCTATGGTCCCTTAATTTCTTGTCTCCAAAAGAGCCAATTCTAGCTCTATATATATAATGTCCACTCCCATTGTTCCTTACTTCTCTTTTGCTCTAAAGAACTGGAGCTCTCACCACACACAACCTTCTTCTTTAGCAGCTAGCTTAGCGTTCGTGTTGTTATATTTCACTGTTACCTTTTTATACAGAAGACTTCTCACAAGGAGGCAGTGAGTGACCTTTACATTGGTGCCTTCCTAATAGCACCGTAGAGTTTTATAGCATGGAATAACAAGAGTTCTTGTGTAGCAGTAATGGTATTATGTGGGATGTGACAGACAAGAAAGAGAATTGCCTGTCAAGAAACTTCTGTGAAAAGATTAAGAATTCCTTAGCCATGGAGGGCATAATGTAGCATTTAAACCTCCAACTCCTGACACTTTGGTGGTTTTTGAGAAGATGCTGTGAAATCAAAGCACCACCATCTTTGAAGAACTGCAGGAAATGCGTGATGATACTCTTACTGCCCAGACTGAGGCTTGTGATAACTCTCCTCCTATGACCATTTGTCAAATGTCCCAAATATTACTAGTTATCTTTAACATGTCCATTTTTTTTAATAGCTTTCCCTCTTGTTAACAATCCCTGAACAATCCCTGAGTTTACTGACGTGCTCATGACGTCTCAGTGGCACAGTGTTTGGTCCATACAGCAACAGTAACAGTAGTCTGCAGACTATCTGAACTTGCTGCAGCAGATAAAGAAATGAACCTTCCCAAGATGAACAGGTTCCTGATACTGTCATCTTGGTGAAGCAGGGCCTAAATCCTCTTTCTTGGAAGCTTGCAATGGTGGAGAGTATCGATTCAGAAAGAATGGGCTCACTTGAATGACCACCACAGAACTAGCACTGGTTGCTTAAAATATCCAATAGAAAAACAGATTGCATTGCCTTTTGAAAACTGAAGGCACCTGTCAGTCCTTGCCTTGCTTTGTGAATATAATTTTCTTGAACCACTTTATTGATGTTAGTCTTCTATGCATCCTATTTGCATTTGGTTAATATTTTCAAAAATATTTTGTGTGTTTGTGTAATGCCTAATTCAGTATTATAAGGTGCCTAGCATTGAAGCAGTGATCAAGACAGCTTCAGTAATTTTGAAATGAAGATAATTCTTTAATGTATTAGTATTTGTCTTTCCATTATTAAGTATTTATGAAATTTGAATAATGAAGATTGGTGATTGTAAATGTGTGAACAGTCTGTTATTAGTATTCTGGTAAATCTTTGTGGTTTAAGATTAAATAGCACGTGAACGTTATCAACGGAAATGAAAAATGCAGTGTGCCTTTTATGTTATAAGGAGAGACAAACACAGTATGAAGAAAACTTGGCAAAATATTTTTAAAAAAATTTCCAGAATACGAAACATACATTTTAATGCAAAAATCTTTGTCCATAAAGAAGCATGTTTGTACTATGCTATCTTTAGTAGCCCAATATTTTCTAGTATTTTACTACTCTTGGCTGCAAGTACCTTATTAACCTATTGCAGTAGAGTACAATTTTTTTTTCCCCTCCCAGCAATAACTTAAATTTGTTAGAAATATGTCCCTGAAACTTCAGCCAATTTTTTCCCACTGACTTACCTATTGGAGTGCTGTGTGCAGTTTTCTGTCTGGTTACTGTTTGTGCAACTCATAGTCATTGTTAATGGAAATACTAAAGGAAGGTGAAAAGTTAATATAAAATTTGAAAATAAAACATATTTCAAAGTTAAAAGTTATACATTTTATAAAATATGATGTAATATGAAGATTTTATCAAATATGAAAGATATACCAAAATATAATGAAACCTTTTTTAAAATGCCAATTAAATTCCACATATTCCATATCATAAAAATTCTTGTTCCTCTCAGTTTAGCAGCCTTAATTTAGAATATGAAATGTAGTATTTTGCCCATCTTTATTTATAAGTTGTATGGCAGCATTATAATTGATGCCTGAAATGGAATAAATATTTAATGATAGTTGAGAATGTTATGGGTAAATATCTTTAAAGAACTCATATCTAAAGTGCAGCACTTTAATTTTGATGAAAAAATGTTGTAAATTATGTTTTACAAACAGTTCAGATTTGATGATTAGCTAAAAATCTGCAGGTGCGTGTGTAACATCAGTTAAGCCTAAAGTTGTTTGAAATGAAATAATTATTGATTTTAGCTCTCCCTAATTATTTCCTTGTGTAAAAGAGGTAAGAGGTTAATTGATTTTTCCTCGGTGAAGCAGTTACAATATGTGATGAATGGGTAATACTTGGTACCAGTGGAGACTCGTTTATGTATATCATTATTTCTCCAATTTTGGCTTTTTTCAGACCTAAGTACCTTTAAATGAATACCTGAAAACTAAGCCAGTTACAAAATAATGGGGCTTGCTACAGAATGAAATGGCACAGCCTGTCCCCTTCAGAAAATGCATGTCACTGATGGTAATGCCGCCATTCATTCACTCATCAGCTGTAAAAAGTAATAAATTTTTTAATTAATTTAAGCTGTAATTCATACCAAAGTCATGAATTAGATACATAAGATACAAAATATATAAAATAAATAACATATTTAGATAAGTAAATATATACACTAATCATTAGCATTAAATAAAGGTATACAATTCAAAGCATACTTGTGTTAACTATATTAACATCTTATATATGAATTTAAAGGCATGTATAGGCTTAGTTGAATGTATACATTATGTCTTGATAATTATATACAAATTTAATGATTTACAAGCTTGACCACTATACGTGTACAGCTAACCCATTTTATTACTATAAAAGCTGCAAAATACATTGTTTCTGTCCCTAATATGTACTTAACATTTTTACAATTAACTATTTGTAAATTCATCTATAGGATAAAACTGACATGCATCCTGGTAACAAAAAATTTATTAAGTTAAGTAATTTAATAATTGATAGAAATAACAAACTGAACGACTGGTGCACAAGGAACAGTCTTTAATTAGATCTGCAAATCTCAAGAAGTGGGCTCCATTCTCATAGAGCACTGACAATGTTTTCTGCTCTCTCATATCCAAAACAAGGATTCCATTGAATGCAAAAAATAAATTACTTTAATGATGGAGGGCCTGGCCAGTAGTAAAACAAGAAAAGCTTTCTTAATATTTTATATCATGAACAAAAAAAATTTGTTTTTTTTTTACCTTCAGTGTGGCACTATTTACCACCAATCACAGAGAAGGTGCATGTGCTGGTGTTGGGAGAGCATGGTGGAGAAGCAATTACAGCTCATTTCTTTAAGAAAAATTAAAATGAGTTTTATTTATGGATGCTCTTTAACTGCTGTGGTCCTTGGCATGCCATTCCATATTGGGGTGAAAGACTGGTAATTTTGCTCAGAGACCTCTTTATCAGCCTTGAGGTTCTTTTACATGCCATAAACCTACGACACGGGACCACCTGCTTTACTTCCCTTCCAAAGGAAGTCATGATAAGGATTTTTACACCCGAAAAAAATCCATCGCCCTCTGCCGAGCTTGAACTCACGATTTTGGGAACTAGAGGCTAGCATGGTAACCACTGCATCACGGAGAATGACATTTCAAGGTTAGACCGTTTGAAGACCATTCCCAGATCAGAATTTTTGAAATGTGTTTTAATTTGTGGGTTATAATTACAAAATTTAATTGTTTTATTAACCCTTTGTTGCTCTTTCTAAGGGCACATTCAAAATATAATTATGACTTTTACTGTTGGAAAAAATACTGGAAGTACCTATGTATGCAAGAATGTTTAATAGTCATAGCATAAAAACAGTGGAATAAAGGCAAGGGCAATGTTGATAAACCTAATAACTACAGAGGTATTGCATTATTATCGAATATAGGAAAACTTTTTGCAGGCATTTTGGCAGCGAGACTACAATTTTGGGTTGAAGAATATAATATTCATTCATTCATTATCTGTTTACCCTCCTCTTATGTAGGACTTACACCCCCCAGGACTTACAGGCGGGTGCCTGGGGTCAGAGGCCCGTCGAGGAGCAGACACTCATGGATCAGACAGAACATCCAGGATGGGTGCAAGAAGAATATAATATCCTTTCAGAATTCCAGATGGGCTTTCGCAAGGGAAGGAGAACAATTGATAATTTATTTATTATAATGACATTAGCAGACAAATATTTAAAAAGAAAAAAGGGGTAAATTGTATATGGCTTTTGTAGACTTAGAGAAAGACTATGACCGAATTGAGCTACAACTTCTGTGGCATAAATTAGTGTGTAAGGGAGTAAGTCAGCAATTGGTGAATATTCTTAAAGCACTGTATTTTGAGAACACCTTCTGTGTAAGGGTGGAGACAGGCTGTGTAACAAAAGAAATTCCACAAAAGAAAGGCCTTAGGCAAGGATGTAAGTTAAGCCCAGTTTTATTTAATTTATACATAGATGATGTCTTACTAGAAATTGGAAAGAATAATTACTGTGCACCAGTAATTAACAACATCCAAATCCCAGGACTTCTTTTTGCAGATGACCTAGTGGTAGGATCTATTACAGTAAGTGGTTTAAAACAATCATTACAAGCAATTGATGTATATTGTAAAGAATGGAGGTTAAAAGTGAATCAAGAGAAAACACAGATTGTGGTTTTCAAAAAGGGGGGAAAATTAAGCAAATATGAAAAGTGGAAGGGAGAGAATAAAGATTACAGGGTGGTGCGTGACTGTATCTATTTAGGAGTAAAAATAGATGGAGGTAATAAATGGGAGAAACAAAAGAAGTTTGCATTGGCAAAAGGTAAAGGGGCGATGGCAGCAATTAGAAGCTGCAAATATAAAGTACCTAATATAAATGTTAAATGGCTGGAAAAAGTTTATGAGATGGTTGTGGAGGCAAAAATGATGTATGGTATAGAAATATGGGGATTAGATAAGAGGATGGGAAAGTATAGATGTGGTGCACAGGATGTTTTGTAGAGAAATACTAGGGCTACCGAAGTCAATTGTAAGACAGGTAGCACAATTAGAGATGGGCAGGGTGGCAACTAAAGGGAAGATAATGGAAAGAGCTTTGAAATTTTGGTTCAGAACTTTAAATCTAGGAAAACGTAATGTGTTAAGACAATGTATTGAATACCAAGAGGATAGCTTAATGAATGATGGATGGGTAAGTAAGTTACGGAACATTTTGGAGAAAAATGGGTTAGGAGATATGTGGAGAAGAGAGAAAATAACGTGACAAATTTTTGGAAAAAGGCGAGGAAAAGACTGGAAGATATAGAAATACAAATCATGTTCAGTGAGATTGCCGAAAAGAGCTCATTAGTTTGTTATAGGCCAATGAAAAATACATGGGTTAGGGAAAAAATATATAGACATAGTAAATAAAGAAGAGAGAGAATCTATTGCATGGGTAAGAACCGGAGCATGGAGGCTAAAAGAGCTAAGACAGGGTATTCCTCAGAACCAATGTCCGGTATGTGGTGGTAATGAAGACATTGAACACACAGTATTTAAGTGCCAAGGAACAGAAAATTGGAGAAAAGAAAAGAAGTGGTTGAAGGGGGATAGAAATACACTTATAATTGAAATGATATGCAAGGACGCTAGAAACATTGGACAGTTTTTGTGTAAAGTAAAAAATAAATGGCTTTGGACAGTGGAAAGAGAAAAGTAAGAGGTAGCGCATCTTACCTTGAATGGAAAACTGTAGCAAATATGTGATGGTTAAGTAACCAATAAGTGAAAAGTGAAAAACAAGTGGAAATGGCACATTTTTATATGGAATGATCCATATATGAACAAAATAAAAGGTTCAGTGAATTTTCAATAACATAAACCACCCTAATTGTAGACAAAAGGTTATATACATAGGTTTCAAATTTTGTAAATTCATCTACATATTGCTAAAGAAGCATTCTTAAGTTATTATGTGAACTTAGACTGCTTTTAATAGTAAAGTTTAGTTATTCAGCTTTATGGAAAGATATTAATGCAGTCTGAAATGTGTAATAAATTTTGTGTGTTTCAATTGTATCCAAAAAAAAGAAGTTTGATTACAATGTTGTCGCTCAGTCTCCAATTTTGATGTATCATAAGAATAAAGATAGAGAGATAAATATCAGCATTGCCGATCTGTGATGTGGACAGTCAGTTACATTTTAACTGATAAGTGAAAATCGGAATACTGATTCAATTAACTGTGAATTTTTAATAATACTTGCCGATGTGGAGGTGTTCCGGAATGTAGTGCTGCTGTGACATAGGATGGCAGTATAGGTGTGGGTTAAAGAACTTTTGTGTAGGATTCGCATTTTGCTTTGTAGGGATTTTACCTAGGGTATGTGGGTGTGGATTTTGGCTTGATGATTCGACTGTCGGTCCTTGGTCCCACATGAGTTTGTTCCCCCCCTGGTAGGTGAAAGGATGTGTGACAAGGGAAAGACCCTTATCTGAGGTTTGTGCAAGTGAGGGAGAGTCAGGTAATAAGTATGCGACCTCAACTGTTTTCCATTTTATTTTCACACTATAGGTGACAAATTGTATCCCATTCACATGCTTCCCCCCTTCTCCCATACACAAGATACAAGCTGAATACTACTCCCAAACTATTTAAATTACTCTAGCCACTGTCATCTGTTCACAGTAACACTGCTTGGCAAACAATCAAACCACAGAATGCTGATTTGAGTTGCTAATCACCAGCAGATGCGAGACTGCATATAACTAAATGTCAAGGACTTAAAAATTTTCTGAGCGGCATGTCGGAGATGCAGCAATTTTGTCTTAACACCATGAACGAAATAACTGGAGTGAAACTTTTTCTTCTGCAAACCTTGCTCTTTCTGACGGGTTTTGTGTATTCTACACCCATTTTCTAGGCGGCTTGGATTAGGCCCCAACCATGTGGTGTCTCACCTCGTTTATTTGCTGCATTACTTTTCTCATTTTGTTTTCATTGGAAGATTTTATTTCAGGACTAATGCATAATTCTATTTTCAAGATTGGAAAGCTTAATGGCCTGTCATTCATTCCTAGTGTTGGTTTTTATGCTACAGTAGTTTTAAGTCCAACTAGACATGTACACACCAGTGCCAGTCTGTCACTGTGAAATTTTGGTGGTGTTTGGGTGGCATATGTGTTTGCCGAAATTCTAAAGGCTGAAAACCTTTTTGGTCTGTTCTCATTACCCCCTGAGGTTTACCTCCACCTAGCAGATGCTTGCTGTGAGAATTTCCCCTTTTGCAGCTTTTAGCCTTTCGTGAAATTGTTGAATTTCCTCACACACATTAGTATTTTTATATATGAATATCCTTCCTCATCTGCCTTACTTTGTTGATGTGGCATAAGTGATTTCAAATACACTGGTTGTAGTGCAAAATGTAAAGAGATATCCATGACCCTGAAAACTTTGTAGTTGGAAGAACACTCAAAATTCAATATCACATAGTAAACCTAATACAGATCATAGCTAATGGTGTGGATGTCACAGTTAATATAAGAGTACATGGTATATAGAAATTTTGAAATAATTTGCACATATTCAATCGTTAAACATGATATCATGCTTGAGTGAATATTCTCTTTCTTGCAGTATCAGTACTATGCAGCGATAATTGCTTCTTAACACATTTACATCCTTGCATTAACACAACGCTGTTGTTCCTATTCATACGCATATGTTTAGTTTGTTTTACTTCACTATTACATGCTTAGTACATGTTCACACAATACGTATGTGTCCCTCTGTATACATATTTCTGTAATAGTTAAATTAACACGATAAGATTTTTGCAATTTTTTTTCTTACAATGTCATTTATATTTAAATTTAAAAGGCCAGGAGTACATCCATTATGCTAAGTGTATAAGGTAATGCACATTATGCAATTTCTATCACATTATTTGTTCCCTATTACTAGTAATGTAATATATAATTTTATTGTAGTATGTACTTAAGGTAATGTATAATTATTGGCATCAGCACACTTGTTACACATTGCGAGAGCAGGGTTCATACTAGTATGCTTTTCATATGCACTTGTAACAAAATAATTCTATATGTACCTTCCTCTCATATTTATAGCTTTTATATGCTTCAATAAAGTTTGGTCTTACATTTTTGGCATACATAATTTAATGTGGGTTGACTTATATTATTATTGCCATTAAATGCTTGACTCAGTTATTACGCTTCTATCATAGCAAAATAACATTACATTTATATCCTTTTGTCAGTAGAAGTAACATTTTCTTTTAATCATTAATTGTCCAAGAGTTTGTCAAACAAAAATACTTATGCCTATGTTCAGTACAATTATTTACAAACTTTAGAACAAACCTCAAGTATATCATCGATTTGTCTCTGTCATTCACACTACATGACTTCTTAAAGCAAATGTTAGCTGAAATTGTGTGTATTCAAATTTTACTTCCCAAATATGTTACTAAAATAACAGATTGATTTTTTCTTTAATCTAGTGCAATTTAATGCTTGCCCAGTTTCACGCAGCCCATTTTGTACCTTTCAACTCTCCAAGCTTCCACGGTCTGTCCTTGTTCATTTATTTGGGATTCTGAGTGTTACCCCTGGGCTGCAATCTGAGATTCGAAGCTACGCCCCTGGGTTGCCATTCGGGATTCTAAGTTGGGCTGCTATCCGGGATACTAAGTTGCTCTCATGGGCTGCTATGCAGGATTATAAGTTGCTCCCATGTTGCTATTTCGGCAATCCTAGCTCCCAGTTTCTCCTTGTGCTGTAGTGCATGATTCCAAAGCATGGAAGTTTTCTACCAACTGTTCTATCATGCTAGCAAGACTCGGAGTAGCCTCAGGAGAAACTTCCTGTTCAGGAATGTCCATTTGTTGTACCTGGATCTGGTGCTCTGCCATGGTTATGCGTATAAATTTCCCACTCCTAAGCAGCATGAGCTCACTGCCTAGCCTGTTTATTTGCTGGGTGTCCTAGGTCAAGGTTGTTGTGTTGCATTGCAGGAGATTGTATACGCTATGTACTTATTCGTGCCGATGTAGACTGGTGAGTTAACTTCGGTGCTTGCTCGTCGGCAATGATGGTCATCTGTGATGGTGGTCGTCCAAAATGCTGCCAGCATCTTCCGGGATTTAAATCCTCTCTATGATTGGGCTCGTGCTCGTCATAAATCTGGCGCAGTGTCCACC
Source organism: Deroplatys truncata (assembly GCA_030765065.1). Taxonomy (NCBI): domain Eukaryota; kingdom Metazoa; phylum Arthropoda; class Insecta; order Mantodea; family Mantidae; genus Deroplatys; species Deroplatys truncata. The sequence continues at coordinate 380,477,923 of CM060990.1, forward strand.
TCGTGCTGGAGAGGCTGTTGCAGTTGAAGCGCAGATGATGCCGATGTGGAGATGCTCCAGGACGTAGTGCTGCTGTGGCATGGAATGCCGGTAGAGGTGCAGGTTAAACAACTTTGTGTGCCATTTGGTGTAGGATTGGCAGCGTCGCTTTATATGGGGTTTTACCTGTGGTGTATGGGTGTGGATTTTGGCTTGGTGATCCGGTTGTCAATCCTTGGCCCCACATGAGTTTGTCTCCCCCCCCCCCAGTAGGTGAAAGGATGTAACAAGAAAAGACTCCTATCTGTGAGTGAGAGACAGTCAGGTAATAAGTGTGTGACCTCAACTGTTTTCCATTTTATTTTCGCACTACAGGTGACATATATTATCCCACTCACACTCTTCCCCCCCCATTCTCCCACACACATGACACAAGCCAAATACTACTCCCAAATTATTTTAAAATACTCTAGCCACTGTTATCTCCTTGCATAACACTGATTAGTAAACAATCAAAGCCACGGAACACTGATTTGAGTTACCAATCACCAGCAGACGTGAGACTACATATAACTGAATGCCATGTACTTAAAAAATTTTCCAAGTGGCATGTCAAAGATGCAGTAATTTTGTCTTAACACCATGAGCAAGATAACCGGAGGGAATTTTTTTCTTCTGCAAACCTTCCTCCTTCTGAAGAGTTTTGCTTATTCTACGCCCATTTTTCTAGGTGGCTTGGATTGGGCCCCTAACCATGTGGTGTCTTGCCTGGGTTATTTGCTGCTTTACTTTTCTCATTTTATTTTCATTGGAGGATTTCATTTCAGGGCTAGTGCAAAATTCTATTTTCAAAATTGGAAAGTTTAATGGCCCGCATTCATTTCTGGTTTTGGTTTTTATGCTACAGTAGTTTTAAGTCCAATTAGATATGTACACACAAGTGCCAGTCTGTCAGTGTGAAATTCTGGCGTTTTGGAGGCATGTGTGTTTGCTGAAATTCTAAAGGCTGGAAGCCTTTTTGGTCTGTTCCTGTTATCGCCTGAGGCTTACCTCCACCTAGCAGCCACTGGCTTGAGAATTCCCCCTTTTGCAGCTTTTAGCCTTCATGAAATCATTAAATTTCCTTATACTGAATGTGTAAGTATTTTATATGTATGTAATTTTCAGCTGCATGTTTCTGCTTCACATAATGTATGTGAACATTATGAACATGGTATGATAAGAGCAAAATGGTTACTGTTCCGCATCCAAAGAATCAAAACAGAACAAAAAAATCTTGGCTTTTATTAGCACCTAAGAAGTGAATTTTAGTGTGGTTCTGTACCACAGTGGGAAGGAACAGACAAGAGAGAACCTCTTCTTTATTTTGATACATGTATTTTAGATGCTTGATGGAGGGAAAAACAATGGTAAATGTGGAACCAAAGAAAAACTTCCAATTGATCTTATAAAGGAAGTTATAGTGGAATCACATTGGAACTTCCCTTCAGATTTTGCTAATATAATCTATATACTGTGAAATGACCATATACCAAAAATTAACTCAGAGCTATAAGCGGAAGTCCTTGACATCAACATCAGAATCTGTGGAACAAAAATGTGGGTAACAAGCATACAGTTGTACGACTCAATTTGGGCAGTCCTGGTCATGGCTGGATTGTGTACAACGGTCAGCTGATACCCATGCACAGGGCTGCTCACAGGGGGAATGATGGTGCAAATTGCACCATCCGAAACATTTTTGGGAGGCAATTCAAAATTTGGGGAATACAAAAAATATTGAAATAAATTAATGCAGGTTTTATAAACATTTATTATAATTTTTAATCTAGTGCTGTAATTGTTAACTGAGTTTGTATCTTTAAGTTTGTTAATCTAAATGTGCTGTATCTCCCACCAAAAGCAATCTTAAGTAAAATTCATACTGTATGGTATAATATGGTTATTAAATCATAATTTTTGGAAATCTATAAAAGGAACTATAACGTTATAGGTTAGGTATGTAGTTCTGAATGTATAGCATTTTTAGACTTACTATATTAGTCTATTTAGATGGTTACAATAGGATACATTGAAATACCAATTAATAAAATATACCACCTGTTTGTAATTTTTGGTGTAAATATTATGATTTTTTATTGATTTTAGCTTTCCAATTATTTGTTTAAGCTTTTGTTGTATACTGGTACCACAATAGCTACTATAATATATATAAGATAGCCCCTTTGCGAAGCATTTCAGCAGCATAAAAAGGGAACTAATAGTTGAAATTGAGCTCTCAGAAAAATTATGGGGGATGGGCATCCCTGCCCATGCATGTAGAACAGAAGCAGCAGATAAGCATGGTAATCACTATATTTGTGAGGTTTGTTTGTTCCCCTTCTCTCTCTCTCTCTCCCCCCTCCCTCCCCCTGATTTTAGGCTTGTTCTCCATACACATCATTTACAGTGTGTTCCTTTAAGAAAGATGCTATGAATCCCATAACTTTTCTCAAGTTACCATTGCATTGTTTTGAAGAAAGGATATTTCTTCATTAGGCAAAATAAATGTAATAGAACAGGAAATGGCTCAGTATGTGCTTGTATTGATAGACACAGGTGCCAGAATTATCTCCAATAAGCTTTCAGATATACAGGAAGTGATAGTGGTACAGAAAATAGTCATACCTCATTTTTGTCATGGAAATTGTAACCAACTCTCAAAGTGCTACAGCTGTTCTGGGTCCGGATTCGACTCTTGAGTACAAATCTCCAAAATTTATAAAAATTCTAACACAATCACTATGCAGGTCGGTGAGTTCCAGATAAGTATGTATTCCAAAGAAAAAGGTGCAGTGTTAGCTCAGGTTGTAAATGGCAAGGTACAACATTATGTAGTAATGAGTGAGGCAAGAAGAGGTTTTCTTTCTCTGACGTCTAAAGTAAGTTCTGTTTGATGATATTGTAGCAGCTTTACTCTTATTGTTGTTAAATCCTGCTGAACATATAAAATGCTGTATGAAATATTCTTGTTTCATTGAAGCAAAAAGAACAGGGTAAAATGTTTGAGAGTAAGGCTTGAGAGACTGAGCCTTGGACAATTTAAATAAGTTTTAACTGGCAGAAGTAACTTTACTGCATCTAGAGCTTGTCTGTTTGGCTTAAAGAGAAAATGTATGATAAGCAGAAAAGCTCATTTCCAATTCTTTTGTATGCCAAGAGGAGGAAAGAAGGAGAGCTTCTGCAGACAACCAGAAAGAATAAACTCCCTCCATACACAACAACCAAAGTGTAAGTGCACAAAATGAGTGCAAAATGGATGTTGTCTTTGTTGGTTTAAAAAACAAAAACACTCTCACAGACACTAGCTCAATCAATCAGTGAACATGCCTATTGTCAGCATGAATGTTTTCCTTCTACCTAAATTATTCATGGTTATATGGAAACTAGCAGGTACTTTTGTTCCAAGAGTTTTTAACCCTTGTGTCCATAAATAAGAAATTATACTTTGCTTATGTAACCAAGTTACCAAGGTAACCTCATGAATTTGTTGCTGTACAAATCTTATTTGGCAACACTCAGCTTCAGATATGTACAAAACCATTATGACAATGTGTTTCTAATTATTTCTACTTGATACTAAGTGAAAACATTAATTATGAATTTATCTTTATTGTGGAAGCTTTGCTACAGTAAACCTCAGTTATGGTGTTATTGAATATATGAAGAGAAACAAGGTTATATTTAAAGCTTGAGTGTCTAGTGCTGATTCAGATGAGGATGAAGTAAGGATTCCAAGTAAGGAGGATACTGCTGTTTCAGATATAGAAGATGCTATTGATGCAAGTGGTACATCAAAGTGGTAGTAGTAGCAATGAAAATGACAGCTGACGAAAACTGTGAGATGTTTGTGTCTTCTACAGGCATTTAACATGGTAAAGATTGAACTGAATGGCATAAAGAATCTCTTGAGACAAGAAATCTGCTGAAGAATAATGTCTTATGGGAAAGGGCTAGTCTAACACACACTACAAAAATCCTTTCTATAAGAGAGACCTTCAAGAGTATATTTACTGATGAAATGTGTGATATAATGGTATGTGAAGGAAGACAAATTAGATATTTACAAATACAACATCAATTCAGAAGTAAGAGCGAAAGTATGGAAGCAATTAACAACTGAAGATTTTGACACATATGTTGGTATACTAACTACAGCAGATTTAAGGTTCAACTGTGAGCAAAGGAACTATGCAAAAACAGCTGCAATTTATTGTGCAAGCTTATCCTTCCACTAATTTTGGCAGATAAGCAAATTTATAAGATTCGTCGATGTGAACACAAGGTCTGAACATTTGAAAAGTGAGAAATCTGCTGCAATATGTGACATAATTTAAATGCTAAATTCAAATCTTCAAAAAAAATTATGTGGCTTCAAATTCTCACACTGCTGAAGAGCAGATATTTCCTTGTAAATTAAACACAAACTTTACTCAATAAATGCCTTCAAAGTCAATTGAATATGGCTTGAAGGATTTGTGTTTTGTGAAATTCTTCCTCACAAACTGACCAAATTTTTGACAGGTAAATCTGCTTCTTGAAGAGAAACTTAGCAAGGAAAGAGGATGTTGAAAGATTGGGTTACCATATCAAAGGTGTTGGCAGAAATAGAGTGGTTGATTTTTTTTATATTCTCTCTCTCTCTCTCTCTTTCCCAAAACCTTGTCATCAGCAAGGTTGCTGAATTTAGGAATTGTCCATTGTTGATACCTTGAAAGGATATAAGCGCCATGAACTCCCAGAAATGCAGCCTTTCTCTTCATGTCAAGAACTGCCATCTATTTAATTTTGGATTCAGTAAAGATAACATTTCTCTGTGTCCATATGCCCCAAAGGAAAAGAAAGCAGTCAAATGTTATCTGCAATTATTTTTGATGCCTCCACTTGTGGCCTTTATTTCAAAGGTGGATGTTATACATTATTATAGCAGCACAAAAGGGGTTGTTGATAATATGGACAAGTTGTGTTCTCATTACAATGTAAGGAGGAGAGCACAGAAATGGCCCTAGCAGTTTCATAATATTCTGAATGTTGCTTGCTTGGCTGCATGCATTATTTACATAGAAAACAATCCTCAAACGAAAATGTGACTCATAGATGCCGATTGTTTCTACAAAACTTGGGAAAATAGTAGGCAATGCCTTCCATTATTTCTAGATGATCAAATCCTAATTGTCACATAAAATTTTCTGTGGAAACTGGTATAGAATGCATGATACAAAGATCCCTATTTCTGGTTGCTGAACGAGTGGAGGCTCAGCCAAAATGATATGCTTTCTGCATGACTGAAAGTCATTGGTGACAGTTTTCCATGTAAGCCTCCACCAAATTACAGAGGAAAATAAGAAAAAGTTGAAACAAATGCAAAAATAGCCAATGTGCCATAAACATTGTGTTACAATTACATGTGCACATTATGAATAAATAAAATTTAGCAGCTGTATAATATTATGTTACTGTGTTACAGTTAATAACAATTTATATTTGACATGTATGTATGGCTATATCTATTGTATTATTACTCAGTCACCTAACAAATAATAGATCTACTAATATATTACACTAAATATAATATCCTGTCTGCAAAGTTTACACCTGCTCTAATAGAGACACATGGCTACCTGAGTAACCTGAATATAGATTAGAGGATGGATTATATTTCTCTCAATTTTAAATGTTCTTCTTTGAATATATTTAAATGTTATTTTATTTACAACATTTATAAAGATGCAGATAAGGAATAACCTGAGATTTGTTCAAACAAGTTTCACTATACCTCATATATTGATATTTAAAGCCACAAAGTAAGACCATTGAGCAACTCAAACTTGCTGAAGTCGCGGAGATGCTTCAATCCCCAGACAAGTTTTTTTTTTCTTTTGGCAGTGGTAAGCTTCCTTCTGCAGTGTAACTGAAATTTTTACCACTTGCAAGGATATTAATCTTGAATTTATTTAGAGATACTGTAACTGGAAATTGTGATCTTTCATTCATTAACAATTTTCATCATCGTCTTTCAGGAAATGAATAAATATTCCTGGATTGTAAGCAAGTATAAAGTGGAATGATGTTCTGAGTTCATAGTGCTCATTACATTCTGTCTACAGGTAATTAAAGAAATGTGAAGATCAATGTGAAAATAGAGCTTTTTCAGTATTCTTGGAATGGAAAAAATATTTGCTTCCTTATTTTCTGTCATTTCTTCCCAAAGAAACAATGGAAGAGCAGATAGTAAATTGCAACTGACTAATAACACTCCACCCAGTGCACTGTTATCAGGCTATTAGGGATTTCCATTGCCACAAGCTATTAGAGTATCATGCAATGTTTTCATCCTTGATTCCATGACCTTTTAGTTTAAACTTTGCAGCTTTATTTTGATGTGTGATCTTAACACATATCTATGAGCCAGATTTCAAGTGAAGTTTGAATATATCACTGACACTTCCCTTGTTAATATGCTGTCTGTAAAATTGCATATATTACAGTATTTTCTCTTAAATGCTATTCTGATAGTTTTAAAGTGTTATAAAATAACTTAGTATGAATTTCAGCTAACTTACATGCTCTTTTGGTCCACATACCTTAATTTATGTTGGACATATTTTATGAGTAATGGCTTGCATCTTTAGTCCAAGTTAGTGTTGACACTTAAAGTTCTGGTGCAAAGCTCCACAGAATAAATTTAAACAAATAACAGACCACTCAGACAATCACAAGAAATTGTAACAATCAACAAGTAGCTGTGAATATGAGAATTGCCTACAAAACATGTTCCTAAATTAAGGTGTGTGAAGCCAAAGTGTGTGGAAGTCCACTCAAATTAATTGATATTTATTAATTCCCTCCACTACTCCACAGTGTTAGTTGCATATTATTTTTATCAATAACTATTCAAGTGTTGACATTCACAAAGTATGGGCTATATAAATATTAACACACACGAGGTGCTGGTCAAGGTGTGTTCCTCCTCGTGGTGACCAGAGAACGCAAAGAAGGCTCTCGTGCATTGTATACCATTTCGTTTTATATTTCACCTCTTGCCATTTACTACTTTGTCTAGTGTTTTCCTGCCCATGTCATTCATGCGCACGCTCGCGCAGTCATTCTTATTCTTCTTTTGCCAGGCTTCCTTGCATGCGGAATGCCACAAACTGGTCCACAGGTGTTTGACACATTTTATTTTTGTTCTATTTTTTCTTTTCTTTCAACCTCTGTTGTGAGCAATGTGAGGGACACCTGCACATCTTAGTGAGCAGCCAGTTACTGGGTCTTCATGTAGGGCTGTGTTCAACTGCAGTTCTGCGGAGGGGCCATTGAATGAGCTGCTAACTCCTGATGGCGATTGGGTCCCTCTGTCAGGATAATAGGTGCGACCCTAGGGTGGTTTTGGTATTGACAGGCCATTCACCCAAGCCAAGTAATACTCAGGGAGATAGAATCCGAGGTCACAGACGATTGCAGTGATGGAGGGTTTTGCCCATCATGGAGAAATCTTTCTCCAACACCTCAAACAATAAAGAAGGGTATTTTATAAGGAAGTAATACCTTTGTCATCTGGTTGTTTTAGTAATTACATGGCCAGTCAATTTGGAAGGTAAACCCACCCCCTTATTATACAAAAGGACATTAATAGAATTGCTGGAGTAGTTAATTCATAATTCATGTTCACACATGGAATGGTTCTCTTTTGATTAAGGCTACTACTGATTGGGCAGACAAGGCCTATTGTTTTCCATGTTCTCCACGGCTATGCTGATCATGTTGAGAAATGCCACACATTGAACTCGTCAAGAGACGTCGTCACTAGCCATCTCCTTGATGACCTGTCAAACGAAAAGGTTTTAGTTTATCTTGTGGACCAAGGAGTTAACTCGCTATGCTGTGTCCAAGCGAAGTGTGATAGCATGTTGGTACCCACACGTACTCTGTTCCTCACATTTGAAGGTGTCTGCTCAAGGAAATTAAGGCAGCGTACGAATATGGCCTATATACCACGCCCGTTGCGCTGTTTTAAATGCCAATGTTTTGCACACACGCAGGTCTCGCGTAAGAGCACTATGAACTTCTGTGCCTTGAGGCAGTATTTTAATACCTGAATAATTTCAATTGTATTATATAAAAGTAAATTCAATAAATTCAATATGTATGTAATAATTGTTTAAATGTATGTAACAGTCATTGCATATGCTTATTTTTATTCTAAAACATGTTTAATAATGTTATTGAATACATTACATACTTTAATAATGCAAGAGCTGTGAGAATAATAAGTTTTAAGTTGTTAACAATGAGGTAATAATGAGGTAACCTTGTAGCAATAATGAGTTACAGTGTTTGAAAATTACCAGTCATGATTATAGCAAAGATAAGGTAAATTCCGTAACAGTTTAAAATTAGCCAATCAATAGCAAGGAAAAAGTTTAAGTAAAATGCAGATATTCTATTGGACTAGAATTAGCCAACCAGAGGCTTGAAATACCGAAGCTTGCGGGTTTTAACCGTTGAAAGTTACTCAGTTGCTGGCAAGCCTTGGTAGTGAACAGATGGAAGATGTGTTCTCTACGTGTGAATCGTAAAATATGTATACACGCTAAGTGAAAGTATTGAAGATTCTCACAGTTCTTAAAAAGTGTAGTGCTTTATAAAAATGTGCAAGAATTAATAAAAGAAGTGAATTTAAAAACTTAAATTCTGTGATGTCTACAATCATTGTCATACCGTGCCCTGCCTAAGACACATGACTCTACAAACATTACTGACGCAGCCGAGGCAAATTCAAACATAAATAATATATAGAAGCAGTGCTAATAACAAAGTAAATATTATAGCATAAAACTTGGAGTGTAATAACAAAAACACATCTTGAAATCAGCTTCTCATACGTAGCAGCATATTGCGTAATAACAGTAACTATTACGTAACCGATGCCCAAAGCGTGTTCTAGGAACTCCTTAAATGCAACTAAATAAATATTACGTAAAATAAAATTACGTAACCAAACAAAAACAAAAGCAGCACAACATAACCTTCTTCAAGTTTAAACAATATGCAATAACACATCTATTTCAAGACTACTGATTGGGCAGACAAGGCCTATTGCTTTCCACGTTCTCCACGGCTATCCTGATCATGTTGAGAAATGCCACACATTGAACTCGTCAAGGGACGTCGTCACTACCCATCTCCTTGATGACCTGTCGAACTAAAAGGTTTTAGTTTATCTTGTGGACCAAGGAGTTAACTCGCTATACTGTGTACAAGCGAAGCGTGATAGCATGTTGGTACCCACATGTACTCTGTTCCTCACATTTGAAGTCGTCTGCTCAAGGAAATTAAGGCAGCGTACGAATGTGGCTTATATACCACGCCTGTTGCGCTGTTTTAAATGCCAACGTTTTGCACACACGCAGGCCTCGTGTAAGAGCACTATGAACTCCTGTGCCTAATGTCAGCCCTGCTATGAGCGCACATGTCTGCGTCAACTGAAAGGGAACTCATTCAGTCTCGTTCCGAAACTTTACGCTGTACTTGGATGAGGACATCCAGGAGCTCCGGGTCAAGGAGAATCTCTTTCGCGGAAAATCGGAAATGGAACTTTGCCCGTCAGCCGTTCCTCTTGAAATCCGTGACTTTTAGTTCTGTTGCCGCTGCGCCAGTGCCATGAAGAGATGTCACCACGCAGACATGGCCTCCTACCAATGCCTCTGATGCCAATCTCCAAACGTCGATAACCAAATCCAGTTCTCCGTTTAAGGTCAGTCAGTCCGTCGCTGCGACTAAAAACGTTTTTGCCCTTCAAGCCTCACCGAGGGAGTTTAAGTAGGAGTACTCCCAGGAGGAGTTTGTGAAAGTCTCACCCTCACGTAAGCAAGGCAAAAATCAGTCGCCCTTTCATTCTCGAAGGTCTTAATCCCAGGATGCTCCTGGGTCCAGCTGTAGTCGGTGGAGCATTTCCCCGCCATTTACCACTGGCAACCGATTTGCAGCTCTGGAATCGGTTCCCACACCCTAAAGCGACACTTTAACCTCCGATAAGCCCATGGATCACGATCAGATCGTCCTCAAATCGCCGATCCCAATACGGAAGGAGAAGTTCGCCTTTTAACAGGCCCACTAACTAAAAAACGTATCCCTTCCCCAATGCCTATGCTGACGTGGACTGTACGTGGTGTACGTAAGCATAGAGCGGAACTTCAAACTCAGGTTGGGTTCATATTTTCCTTTGGTCTTATGTTTGTAGGAGATTAAGCTGTGCCATCCGCTACCATTGGTATCCGGAACTACACCCAAATCTTCCACCAAAGGAGGGTACTCCTGTACATGGAGGTGTTCTTATCCGGAACTACATTTATTACCAACCTCTCGCGCTTACCACTACCATGCAAGCTGTTGCTATTACCTTCACAGTACCTGCTTTTACTTTTCGCATATGTACCGCCAAAATTCCAGCTATCACATCTACCAGGGCCCGAAAGTTGGTAGATCATAATGTCCACCACCCCTTTTGGGATTCGCCTAGGGCTTGCACGAGGGGGCCCCTCTTATGGATTTTTTTTCATTTGCTCCTGCTCATCCAGAAGCAGCATTCTCTTTTAAACACCGGTGAACGCACTTTTGTTTCCGATTCTGCAGGCATTTTCTCACACTTGCGTTTGTCCGCTTGCTCTGCTCAGCTTGCACAGCGCTTTCAATGGAACGTTCTCTGATACCTACACCCGCGATCATTTCCCTTGCTTCATCAGCTTGCTTTGTCACCATGTTCCATCGTCACGTTAGCCAAGCTGGCGAATGGAAGAGGCGAACTGGTAGCTTTATTCTTGCTTAGCCGTCTTCGATCACCGTCTTTTAGAAGATACTGGCCTGATGGTGGATCACTTCACATCTGTGATCCTTTCCGCTGCCGAACGTTCTATCCGCTGGGCGTCTTCACATCCAATATGTTCACCGGCCCCCTAGTGAACCAACTAATGCCAAGCGATTTTTCGAGCACGTAGGGCTGCGCTTCGGGTCTTTCGGTGTCACCCCACACTTGAAAATCTGGTCAGCTATAAACAAACGCGCACCAGAGCTCGCCACCTCATTCAGTTTAATAAAAGGGCATCTTGGGGACAGTTTGTAGAAGCCTTTAATTGCTTTACGCCTTTTTCCGTGGTATGGGATAAGCTTCGTCTTGTGACTGGCAAAGTGATAGAGTTTACAATACCCGGCCTTGAGGTAAACCATGAGATCGTTGATCCGGTTCACGTTGCTGACACACTGGGCAATGTCTTTACGGGTATTTCCAGCTCATCTAATTATCGCTCGAACTTGTGGTCTATTAAGAACTGGTTGAATCGATGAGCTCACTTTTACATCTTTTATCGCGAGTGTTAAACGATGTTTTTCACCATGCACGAGCTGGAGCAGGCTTTATCTTCCTCTAGGATACGAGCTCCTGGATCGGATGATGTTCATACCTTAATGCTACATCACTTCTCTTCCGACGGTAAACTTTCTCTTGAAGATCTATGGCCTTATCTCGCGAACCGCTACTTTTCCATCAGCTTGGCGCGAGTCCTCCATCGTCCCAATATTAAAAACTGGAAAGGGTCGCCACCTATTCTCCAGTTACCGTCCGATCTCCCTCACAGTTGTATTTCCAAGGTGATGGAGCTCTTGATCAACGGGAGGTTGACATGGTGGCTTGAATCTCAAACTGTTTTCGAACGTGCGGTGCAATTTTAGTCGCTACGGTTCAACGGTCGACCACTTAATCTAAGCATATCATGGACGCATTTCTGAGAAAGAGTGAAGACGGTAGTAGTCTTCTTGACCTCCAGAAAGCGCACGACACTTGCTGGAGAGAAGGTATTCTTCGTACCCTCCACAAACGGCACATTCACGTTCGTCTTCCCCTCTTTATTCGGGAGTATCTGACGGATAGGGTGTTTCAGGTGCGAGTGGATTCGGTTTTATCCCGTGTTTATTCAGGGGAACTGAGTACCGCACCGCACTTTTCGCTATTGCTACCAATTCTGTAGTGAAATGTGTTCTACCTGGTGTTTCGTCTTCATTGTTCATGGATGATTTCGCCATTTACTGTAGTTCCACCGGATCTGTCTATTAAAACGCCGACTCCAAATGTGTCTTGAACGCCTCTACACATGGAGTATAAAAAAACGCTTTAAGTTTTTTGCCGCTGAGATAATATGCGTAAACATTAACCTTATCTGCCCAGATCTCCCTTCTGCAAACGAGACGAAATTTTTACGATTGATTTTTGACAGAAAACTTAGCCGATCTTCTCATAACTCCTGTTTAAACGCGAAGTGTGAGCGTTTTATTAATCTTCTACGTGGTTTTAGTGGCACATTCAGCTGCAAATGAAATTGAAATTGAGTTTTATTTATGGATGCTCTTTAACTGCTGTGGTCCTTAGCGTCCCATTCTATATTGGGCATGAAATTTTGCTCAGAGGCCTCTTTATCAGGCTTGAAGTTCTTTTATGTACCGTTAATCTACGACACTGGACCACCGGTTTTACTTCCCTTCCGAAGGAAGCCATGTTAAGGATTTTTACGCCCGAAAAAATCCATCACCCTCCGTCGGGTTTGAACCCGTGACCTCGGGAACTAGAGGCTACCGTGGTAACCACTACACCACGGAGGACGACACATTCAGCTGCGCTGATCGGACTATTCTATTAAGACACTATCGCTCCCTGGTCCGATCGAAACTCGTACGGTTGCATTGCGTATTCTTCGGCGTGACCATGCATTTTAAATCCCCTAAACCGTGCACATCACCGTGGTATCCGATTGAGTATTGGCGTCTTCCCAACGAGTCCAGTTATTATTGCAAGTGCGGAAGCTGCTGAACCTCCACTGTTTTACAGACACGATGGTCTTTTTTGTAGCTACGTCTGCAGACACTTTACTTTGTCTGACCATTTGTCTTTAGTTTTTTTATGGGCTCGTTGGACCGTCGCGTCAGTACGCAATGCGCTTCTTGGCACTACTCCCTCTGTTGTTCGCTTTCATGTACTCTTTTGGTTCTTGGACATAACTTTACCGGCAACATTTCCCAGAGTGGAAACTCAATTTCTTTCCTGGCTACGTGCCGAGATCCATCTTCATCTCGTAGGATTGAGTCCATGCCAAAGTCTACGATTCCAGGTTCCATTATTCATTCGGCCCTTTTACAAATTAAAGAGCAGTTTGGTAACTGGGATTTTATTTACACTGATGGCTCAAAGCACGGTTGGAGAGTAGGCTCTGCTTTTACTCATGATTGTCAGAGTTTCAGATTTCACCTTCTACCACGGTGTTTGATTTTTACAGTTGAGCTATTTTGTATTTACCAAGCTCTTTTATATATCCAGCAGCAAGATCCACAGTAGTGGGTTATTTGCATTGATTCTTTGAGTGCACTCCAGAGCCTGCAGTTGCCATCCTCTTGTGCAGCGGACCAGGATTGCTAACTGGTACTGGCCTTAGTGCATCCTTTGTGTGCGTGTCTGGACATATGAGGCTGCTGATACTGCTTCAAAGGTCACAGTTGTATCTCTGAGGTGTTGAAGCTCTTTTGCTCCTTCTGAGGACCTCAGATAATTTTTACATTGTCTTATTCTATTTTGCTGGAGCATTGACTGGGCTTTCATCCAAGGGATTGAACTTTGGGAGGTGAACCCTCTCCCTATCACATGGTGTACCTCCTCCTGCATCTGTTGCCATGAGGAGGTAATTTTAGTTAAATTGTGTATCGGGCATTGTGTTTTAATCATGGTCACCTTCTGTCTTCTGACCCTGCACCTATGTGTATTCATTGTAATTAGCCATTGATGGTGCCACATTTTTAATCCAGTGTCAGCTTTTAGCTCAATTAACTGTGTCTTTGGTTTGGTAGCTACCCTACCTGAGGTGCTGGCTGACACCTATGTGCTGTAGAGCATGTTTTGTTTCATTTGTCACAGCGATTTGAACTGCTACGTGTAAACAATGTAATCTACATGGAAAACTAGGAATTGTGTGTACTGAGACTAAATTAGCATAGGCAAGCAACCAAGAAGTGAATTTATAGCATAAACAGCCTAATATTTTCAGATGTTGTTATAGCCCAAAATATATGTAATTTAATTATGTAATTGTGAGTGTTGAGAAATAAGTATTCATTCATACCCTTGGAAATTTGATAGATGTGGCATGAATTCCTATTGACTCTTAACTGCTATGTGACTGTGTCCTGATGTGATGGCTTCTTTGTGTTTGAGCTATACGTTCTGCAGTTGCTGACATTATTTTTGCCATGTTTTGTTTGGTTTTTATGTTTTAGAATGTAGGATTAGAACCTGCTTTTTATTTCCATGGATTAGTCAGGGCGCTAGCAGCAATTTTACAACCTAAAACCACACTTCTACTATGACTATGACAGACCTTTCAGCTTACACTTGACTTCGTGTTTAGTAAATTTAAAACCTATTTAAAATCTATTTAAAATGTATATTCTACACTTTAAACAGAACCAGTGGTGGCTAATGGTGTAAACCACATATGATCCAAATATATAGTGCGATTTATGTCCTTGTATATTAAATTCATTCTCCTGTCCTTTTATTTGGCATACTTCTCAATATCATCATGAAATGGCTTCATTGAGTCATGTAGCAAGTCTAAATGGAAGAGATGTTGGCCAGAGAAGTTGGTCTCTCTTGCATCATTAAACTATAAGGATAGATTTTATGCATTATATTTAGTGCAGGAAAACTTCTCTGCACTGAAATACTTATTTATGGTAGTGTTACAACTAGTGAAAGGAGCATGTACACCTCTAAAAGAATAATTATTTTCCTGGACTATTTTCATTGTGTTACAGAATTTTCTTCAGTAGCATAGAAAATTTCAAGCTTTGTTTTCAAACTACTTACATTTGAATAGGTTTAGTTTTTCAAAGTCTTGGAACCTAACTGTAATCAATATCAAAATTATATCCAGTATATTTTGAAATATGGCAACTTGCTTTTCTATAAAAGCCTAACTACGCCATTTTGTCATATTCATGACCTGAAACCTCACCCCTTTGTTTGGCACCTCAAAAAGATAGAAAACAATGTTAAGAGATTTCTTTTAAAGGATGTTAAAAAGAGGACTGTACATCCAAAATACTTAATTGAAACTAATAGAACTGCAAATTCAAAATGGCTCATTCTGTTGAGAAATACATTTGAAAGCCTAATTGCTGCTTAATGTGATTTAACATCATTGCCTACTTCCAAAAGTATAATTTCCAAATCATCCCAATATTCTGTAACCAGTTTCAGTAACCAGCCTATGGTTAAAAAGCATGAATGGAGTTTGCCTGAGATGCAGATTCTTTCACCTTCTTTTGCAGTCATGTAAATAATGTGAAATGCATGAAAATATTGAGCTTTGAACATGAGAAAGAATGACAAAATTTCTAAAGAATAAATTCATGATCCATTTATTTGAAGCAGATATAAAATTAATATTTCTGAACTTATGAAGTGTTACATAGTGATTTTACAGCCTCAGTATTAACAGAAAAAATCTGTATGTTTAGAAAATGTTTAATTAAAGGAACTCCTATATAATGAGACTTTATACATTTACAGGGATTGGGAGCCTCAGTTCCTTTAACAATATCATTTCTCACCTATATAATGCAATCTACCTTTCCTCGCCAGTAATAAAATCTTCCTATTACTTTTGCTTAAATGTTTTAACAGATTGTACCTCGCCCAGATAGAGTACATTTTCTTATTTGACCACAACCTAGTCTTGTTTAGATTCTTGTATAGATTTTATTGTGACAATATCAATGATTGAACATTGTTTTTTTAATCAATGTTTACTGTGTAGTGTAAGGATATTTTCAATATATCGCCATCAAAATCATCAGAGGAAGAGGAGTAATTTAATATTTTAACATTCTTTTTGCCCCTACATTTTTTCTTTCACAATAATATAAAGGGTCTTTCAACAAGAGTGTCTTATCTTTGAAATTAAATAAAACACGTTCTATAAATGCTAGAGGTTTATTTTTTTTTTTTTTTATTTTGGAACATAATTAATGTCATTATGTGTGGAAGAGAACATCAGTTAAGTGATCGCCGCAACTTCGTTGCGTTGCGCGTATACGGTTGACCCAATTTTTAATGACAGAAGAACATAAATTAGGTCCAACTTCACGAATAACGCGTGATGTTATTCATAAAATCATTTTCAATGTCAGAAGAACGTAAATTAGGTCCAACTTCACGAATAGCATGCGTGATGTTATTCATAAGATCATTTACTGTTTCTGGCTTGTTGACATAAACTCGAGATTTAACATAAGCCCACAAGAAGTAATCCACTGGCATTAAATCACATGACCTCGGGGGCCAGTTAACATCACCACCACGGGAAATCATGAAACCTCTGAACTTCTCCTTCAAAAGATTGATTGTTTCGAAAGCAGTATGACATGTGGCACCATCTTGCTGGAACCAGATGTTTCTGAGATCCATACCATCCAATTGAGGCCAAAAATAGTCCCTTATAAGAGCCCAGTATCTTTCTCCATTGACAGTTACAGCTTCTCCATCTTCATTTTGGAAAAAATATGGACCAATGATTCCACCATACCAAAATCCACACCACACAGTAAGCTTTTGGGGATGAAGTGGTCCTTCTTGAATCTGCATTGGATTGCAATTGCTCCAATAGCGGCAATTTTGTTTGTTAACACAACCATCCATTCAAAAGTGGGCTTTGTCGCTGAAGATGATTTTTCGAAAAAAATCCGGGTCAGCTTCCAGTTGCTCCATAGTTCAGTCAACGAATACACGGCGCAACCTATGGTCGTTGGGCTTTAGTTCTTCAGTTAACACCATTTTGTAAGCATGAAACTTCAAGTCCAGATGCAGAATTCGCCAAGTTGTGGTCGGCGAAAGCCCCGATTCTTGCGCTCGACGAGCAATTGATTTGTTTCCGTTCTCACATACGCTCTCACAAATGGCATCAATGTTTTCGTTGGGGCGCTTACGTCAATTACGCACAGGTGTTCATTGATCGCTGACAGAATCACTTTCAAATTTATCGATCAAATGCTGAATCGTTCTCTCGCAGGGACGATTATGCACACCGTAAACTTCATGCAATACACGGAAGGTTTGGCAAACAGATGATCCATTTTGATAATAAATTTTCACAATTTCTACACGTTGCTGAATGCTGTAACGTTCCATGGCTATTTGTCAATAACAACTGTAACCACACGAAATAAATGACTGCCGTAACTCAATAACAACGGCAGCTATCACATGTTAAAGATAGGACACTCTTGTTGAAAGACCCTATATTTACTGTTCACATTAGGAGATGAATGATGAATGCTGTGTGTGTGTTTGGTATTGGAATTGAATTTTGTTTGTCCATTTTTTCTTTCACTTCAGTCTATTTAATGCTGTAGTTAAGACTAATTACAGCTCTTGCAGTGACATGAGCACTTGACAAAACAATTAGAATTTGCTTTCACATGGTTTCATACCTTTCTTTACAATTTCCCCAATCCCAAATTCCTTTTTTAACACATGCAGCACTGTCTTTTTGAAAGTGAAATTATATACCAACTGAAACAAACATTGACTTTGGATAATGCAGCATAAGAAAAACAATTCATTAGATATGAAATAAAGTACTTTTTTTTTGGTTTACTTTCTCTACCAGTATACAGTAGGTAGGAAAGGTATAGCATTCCACGCAATACTGAGATTTCACTGGAAATACGTGTTTTGAGGACCCCTGGATAAAAAAAAGCATTTTTAGAAAAAGGTGTGCGCGTGCGCACGCGCTGCTTGCATAACTCAAAAGCGAAAAAACATAAATACCAAACTTGGTTTTTAAGTTCAATATCTTACAAATATGCAACGTAAAGTGTCGAATTCATAGTCGTCGCTTATTTCAAGGAAGTCCTTAAGCAGCGATTTTCAATACACAGATGCTACTCTTTCAGGCGAATAAGGAAATGCTTATTCATATAAGGAAGCTCTGACCTCTGCGTATATGCAATAGGGGGAGCCAGCACCATCTTGCAGCAACTGCCTACAACGGAGGTTAACGATAATAGCAATTTCGTGAAGTATATGGAATTTCATGACGAAATTGTATTGCGCATTAATAAACAAATTTGTGTGATTGGCAGAATTCACTTGAAATGCATAGGGATGCTGAATTTAAGAAGCAATATCGGTTTACCAAAACCACTGTTGTAATAATCTAATGCCTCTGCTAAACAATGTAACCTTAATAAACAGAAATTGTGAAGTGCAACGTGAGACAGGCTTACTTAAAAAAATAATGTATAGAATCTCAGTGGTAGGACACTATCCATATGTTTTATGTTCAGACGTTTTCCCATTTATATTGTCCAAAGTCTTTAGTTCCCTAGAAAACGAGATTCCGCTGCACTTATTCAGAATCATTTAATAAAATCCTAAAAATAAAATGCGGAAATATTTCTGCAATAAATAAATAAGTATCTCCCTGTAGTGCTTTCCTTGATCAAATTGCCTATTTTGCATAATTACCACCACTGCAATGGATCACTTAACAAGTCACACGTCTTTACCATTAATTCGCAAATATATGTTGGGTTATCAAAATCTTGAACAGAGGTTTACCGATTTCACATGTAAAACCACTGTTAAAAGCCAAACATTGTAAGTTATTAGATACTTTTGCTTTTCTGACTGCATTTGTGATTTTTTTCCATGCATGCATATACACAGTGCACATATTGTAAATACTTCTAGCTACTAACACTTTACGCTAGAAAGTAAGGTTTGGAGTTTTAAAACACTCCACGAGTAAATACCACTTAAGACCAGTACATCACACAGCGTCTGATTGCCTGCATTGTATCTCACCACCAACTCTTTTAATTGGTTTCTTTCCTGCTCGCTGAAATGGTTTCCTTTTGATATGTTTTCGACGTAACTAATGTAACTGTATAACGATTACTACAAACCCTTAACTAAATTTACAATCTACTTTATTTTAAACAAAAGTTAACTAATTAATAAATGTATTATTCAAAACTCGTAAAATTCTACCACGTGCTCAACACCTGTTGTGAACAAAACAGCAACAAAAATGAAAATAGCGGCTGGCTGTGTGGTGACCTGCATGTTTGTTTGCACATTCCTTTGCGCATCCAAGTGACTGTGAAACATGTTGCCACATGTGCTTCGGAAAGAAGTAAGCATATAGCGCTGAGTATATAAGTACCGTCTATGGCAAGGGTGGCGAAAACGACTTCCTTTCGCGAGTCACCAAATATGCAACATGCACTGCAACACTCTGCAGCATGTGAAAATCAAACGGATGGTTGCAGAGAGGGAACGTGCACCTGTGAGTCAAAATGACTCGCGAGTCACGTTTTTGCCACCTCTGGTCTATGGATACCAAATGGTAATAAGCATTTCCTTATCAGAAGCAAATACTTATTGCTTAAGCATCTCCTTTTCACATAAGTGGCGACTATGAATTCGACCCAAAGATTTTTCTACAAAATTCCTCCAACTTCCCTTATATGGAACGCTTGGAAATTTTTTATTTTCTCAAAAATAGTTGTAATGGTTTTGATTAAAATACCACATATTAAAGATACAAGGCATGTTTTTTAAAGTAAGCGCTGTTTTAATATTTTGCTGCTGCAGTTGCGATTTTGAGCATGCATGATCACTTCTTCCATTCAGTAGGAAGCCATATGCAGCTGTTGATAGTCACTTTACATTTTCCTATTAGAGCATTTCAACATGTTCAAAACAATCAAAAGACCCACCAACTGTGAAGTCAGACCAGTGATTCGTCTTTTGAATGCGAGAAATGCTACACCAGCAAACATTCATTGCCAATTGTGTGAGGAGGTTTATGGGGAAACGATAAAGAATGACAATACCCAGTCACACACAGCCAGGTATACTCAAGGTCTGATTGCAATATTTGGTTGGGAACAATTCGACCACCCTCCCTACAGTTGGATTTGGCACTAAGTGATTTTCATCTGTTTCTTCATCTGAAGAAATTCCTCAGTGGAAAACATTTCGATGACTATGATGTTGTGAAACAAGAACTGTAGACTTGGGATTTATCACAGACAGCATCATTCTTTGATGAAGGCATACAAAAACTGGTTTCCCATTATGACAAGTCCTGAATGATGGCGCTGACTATGTGGTGAAGTAGTGTAAGGTGATGAATGGTAATAAAATATTTGGAAAATAATGTTCTGTTATTTTTTTAACATGTTATCGGTACTTACTTTAAAAATATGCCTTGTATTTATATGACAAATAAAATGTATATCTTGAATTTTCTGAGAATAGCCTGTGAAGTCCTCTTCATTCAGAAGGAATTTTGTATAACTGGTATACATTACGTGTAAATGAAAACGTACTATACAAAAACATAGATCTCTTTCAAATACATAATTTATTCCAAATAGCGTTTTTTGGGGCATAAGCATTTCTAAGATATCTGTTATTAATGGTTCTAATTGATCAATACTTTTGTCACTCTTTTCAAGTCCTGTCGACATTCATTTGTTTCTTGCAATTGCACGGAAAGAGTATGAAGTTTTAAGGTCAGCATATAGCATCCAGTTATAAATTATTTGACTATAGCTATCCCCTTTGTGTCTGTAACAAAAGGTGTAATTTACAACTATTTATACAAATGCTTATCTTAATTAGAATGAAGTAGAAAAATAAGCTTTCATAAGAATAGTATGTATAGCCACTAATAAATGATAGAAGTTAGGGAAAGTCATATGAATGTAACATATCAGATTTTTTTTTTTAAATCATTCAATACAATCGCACAGCCTTTGTTAACTTACACTAAAATTCAAGCATAAGATGTAAACAATATAGCCTGTGTATGGCTTCAATGTGCTGACTGCACTTATGTAAAAGAGAGGCATTTTCCAAAAAATCTGTCTGAAGTAAAACTGCAGATCCATTGATGTTTGCTTTTATAAGTACTTGCCAGGATTCTTTTAATGAAAGAATAGAACAGAAAGGCTTTCAGCTGACCTTGCAGTTCTTAATACACCTCAGACAGAGTGCTGCTGATTTCTACTTTTTGAACTGTCTTTTCAGCTCTTTGCTACTGGGTATATTTCAGCAATTCTTCCTCTTGTGCTGGTATATGTGATCTTAGATGGATCACAAACTTATCATATTTGTGAAGCTTCTTAAAACCACTCGCAAATCCGTCCAAGGTGTTAAACTTAACAGAAGCAGATGCATATTTTTATGTTTCTAACAGATACATTGTGTGGAATTGAGAAACATTCAGTTTTTGGGACGAAGATTACACAATTTAGATAAACTTCTAGTATTTCTGGATGCTTGTCTTGAAAAAATTTGTATGCTTCTGCAAGTGACATGATGAGATAGTGAACTGCTCGTACCACATGCTTTTGTGTTTTTGCAAGCTGATCTCTTTCCCCATATATTACTCTTCCATCCTGACTGGTGCTTGCAAAGTTATCTCATCATTGTTATAAAAATCATTTCCTGCTCAGAGATTCCATTTTTATGCTTTGAACAAGGCATTTGGAAATGTTATTCCTGTACCAAACATGGCAGCTGTTCGTTGGCAATGATGGTAAGCTCCTATGCATGCATTTCATTGCTTTTGTTAGACTGCTTGGTCTGGAAAGTCTGTCCTTTTTCTAAAGTAGCAGCTCCCTTTGCAGGATCAATTTTTAACCTTTCCCTATCTCGTGCTGTATTTTCCTCATTAGTAAACACCATAACCTATAAAAATTAAACAGTTTTAGCAATATAACTTCAAACTAAAAATGCTACATTAAAATTAGACTACTGAAATAATGCTGTTTCACATTGTATTATAAGAAATCCTAGAGTTACATTTTCAAGTTAAATTTCTGAAGAAAGTTTTGAAGTTAACTATTCTTTAACCAAAAAGAGAGATTTGATATGTTAATTACCTTATAAACAACATGATGTCAGTAGCTGCCAAAATGTTTACCCTTTTCACTGCATAAATGCCTTCTTTGAATCAGAAGCAACCCAACAAGCTAACATTTCCATAAATTAATTGAAAATATATTTCTGTGATGATGCAAGTGTTAAAGCTTGCACAAAATAAAGTTACTTCAGTTACCTTTCACTTTTTTTGGCTTTATTGAACCATAGAACTTGCGCTTTTCTTTTCAGAAATGTGAGTGAAGAGCAAGATGATGATCAGATGCCGCAGTTAATGCCTGAAGTTCAGTTGGAGTCACCTAGAATAAGAGAGAGCAATGTTTCTGCTCCTCAGTTATCACCACCATTTTTACATCAGCAGGCACCAGTATCATGTGATAAACAAATGACACCTGATAGTGCAAGCATATCAGATCAACTTAAATCAGAACAACCTTTAAAACGAAAAAGAGGCTGGGTGAAAGGTCGTCCAAGAACAAAGTTTGGTGCTGTAATACCAAAAATCAAAGAGAAGATGAAAGAAGTAAATCTTAGAGAAAATGAGGTATGTATATCAGCATATTAATGTTTTTTTCTCTCTTCTCATGCCCTTTCTAATGTTTGGAACAAAAATTATCCAAACACATGAGCTTGAATCAGTAAATTACAAATTTTCTCTCTCTGTTGCACTTGTGCGCACTGTCTCTCTCTCACTTAGTAAGATGACTGATACTACTCGTTAAATAGAGGTATTAATCAGTCAACAATCCATGCTAGACACTTTATATTTGCAAGTGCAAAATATGAGTGATTTCAGCTGCAGGTTGGTAACAGCTCTGATTGAGTGTACATTTATCAAAGAGATTCCACTGCAGAATTTTTGTGAAAAGATTGATTTTTTGTGCCTGTAGTGATAACTCTCTGTTACTCAAGCTTTCTATAGTTGGGTGCAGAAATTCTCTGAATGTAGACAGACGTATGTGTAACTCATTACCAGTTTGAGATATAGCCCTGGCTGGGGGGGGGGGGGGGTCAAGCATGCCACTGCTCAGGGCAGTAAAATCTTAAAACAAGAACAAAATATTTGAAAATAGGATGGAATTACAAATCATGCTTAAATTCTAGAGACCTTCTGGAGATTTTTTGTGACAAATGAAGTGCCAGAGTTGGTCACTTTGGATGTGACCCTCATTCATGATTATTGTTAGAACATCCCATGAGCAGTAGATGTTCAACAATAAGCATCACATTTATAAACAAGAGCGTTTCAGGCCACTATACATTGATGATTCATGAACCAGAGGTCTGCACAGGCTTGGGCTTAAAATAAAGACAAAATTAAAAATAAACTTATCACACTCAACATATGCATTTTATTTGTTGCGTAAATATAGTATATGTATGGTATCTTAATCGAAACCATTAATGCCATTTTTAAAAAGTAACGAAAACTTTTCCTTGTAAAGAGAAAATAAAAGACAAAAAAAATTTAATTTGTCTTATTTTTTGGTCCGTGATGTTGAGATGCCCAGAATAGCTCAATTATCGCTGCATGCACAATCATTGCAGTAGTAATCAATAAATGCTCACTTCTGCCAATTGCTAATAACATTACAACAGCACGGCAGCTGCAAACTCTGCCTCCCTGCACATCCAGGTCATCCTGGGCAGAGTGCAGTAATAGGAGTGGCATGTGTCAACAAGGCAATATGTCATCAACATGTCGCTTATTAGATGCAGATTGCAGGATCTCAGCCGCCACTATTTCTGTAGAGTGGCTCCTCAATTAACCTCAAGGACCTGAGTGCATGCCTTACAAGGCACCTCAGCAGGGAAAAAAATTTCTGTGCTAGTACCAGAAATCGAACCCTGGTCCCTTTGCACTGCAGACAGCAGTGCTTCATGGACTACTGCCACCACCACCACCACCACCACCACCACCACCACCACCACCACCACCACCACCAACTGCAAAATAATTTTATTTAAAACAAAATTTGACAATTGGGCCTGGCTGAGTGGCACAGTACAACCTGTTCTTGGGCTCATGCTCAGTTCAGACTGATCCAGGCATAAGAATTTTGGACCGTGCAAACCATGCAAGTCAATCATGGATTTCTCAGGTCAGTTATCACCCTAGTGATATCCTGGAAGTCCAGCTTGTTTGTGCATTCAGTTACTTCTTGTGTTAGCCTACTTGGTTAGTAACTACTGCTTTTAACTCCAGAGAAACTCAATTGGCAACTTTGAATAAAAATGCAATAAGAAGGCGCATCTATGACTTCTACACCTGAAATGGCTTCCTACCACATGCAAACTTATTTCTTCAGTTAAAGAAGCAGAACTATTTCAGGAAAGCCTTAGCTCTTTGAACAAGGTCCTGCATGATCTCAGATTTTAGTCAAGATAAAAAATAAGAGGAAAATAATACTTGCTAGATCACATATAGTAGCCCTAAGAACATTATTTTTAAGATAAATACAAAATAAGAATTTGAGGGAAATGGTTGGCTGAAACATGGTCAAATGCCAGCTATGCCATATTATGGGCTGGACTGATGACAGAATTGAAAGGTCCATGAACCGCAGGACTTTATTATTGCTCATGCTGGAACATCTCAGTTTTATGGCCACCTGCTGCACTTCAATTCAAGAAGATTTGGGGATTACCATGAAGACATTAACCGTGACCATTTACATATGGTTTAAGGATCAGTTACTCCTTAACATTCCATGTTATTGTTACAGACTATGCCCCATATCACATAATCCAAATAGATAAGCGCACACTGACATTAACTTTAAAGTACAAATGGTAGAGTGGCTCACTCGTGTTAATGTGGCATGAAACATTACAGTGAAAAAAGGGAGCTTTTTAACTTCTGTTGCTCGTAAATGAAAGCAAGCCCGGGCCCAAATATGTTATGGATGAACTAGCTAAAAATATGCCATCAAACCATCAGATTGATCCTATAGAACTAATTTAGGTAAAAGTAAAGGGCTATGTCTCACGATGCAACAAAATGTTTATTTTGGTGGAAGGATGGGGGAGAGAGAGCTATTTATTTATTTACTTTAAATACATAGTGCATACATATTTCATTTTACAGACTTCACCGAGTTGCTGGTTTCCTAGGGCCCCTATCCTCCAACACTGTGGTTACTGAGTCAATGGGCCCTATTTGACTGAATAAATAAAT
This sequence comes from Deroplatys truncata, assembly GCA_030765065.1. Taxonomy (NCBI): domain Eukaryota; kingdom Metazoa; phylum Arthropoda; class Insecta; order Mantodea; family Mantidae; genus Deroplatys; species Deroplatys truncata. The sequence goes on from CM060990.1 coordinate 380,503,116, forward strand.
ATTTATTAATCTTTGTAGATTTATTACAATTCAATAGTTGCTTGAATACGTAACCTATGTCTACTCCTATCATAGCCTTTTCTGTTCTTCCCTAAATTGCCATGCTTCCAAGGGCTCATAGCTCAAACACCGTGGTTATCGAGCTATTGAGACCTTTTTACTAATCTACTTTTCAATAACTACTTTTCTTCTTACTCCTTATTCCTATATTTCTTCAGCCATCTCTTTCTAATTAAACCTAAATATTTTCCTACTTCTAATATGTTCCCCTTGCATTTAACACCCATCATCTTTCTACCTATAATCTCAATTGGTAAATTGTTCCATTTCTTTTTCTACCATCTTTCCCTCGATTCCTTAGTTCCTTCACATTCTAGAATTAAATGCCAATAGTTATTATACTTTCTATTACATAGCGGACACTTTCCTTGGTTCTCTCTTTCCCCTAAGCCTTTTAACATCATCACTCCTGTCCTCGCCCATGCAAAACCTTCTCATGCTGATCTGTCACATATATTGACATATTTTTCTCTTTCCCACACCATTTTTAAATCTGCATGTATACATAAAGAAGATTTAAAATTAAAACTACCTAAAACTTCTTGTCTTTCAATATCTTCAATTCTCAATTTTACCCTTCTCCAGTACCTGCCCCTCTCTCCAGATATCTCCATAACCTATTTCATTCAGGGTTCCTTCTATATACTTACACCAAGTATCTTCTTTGTTGAGTTTTAACTGCACTTCTAGGCACTGCTTTAACATATTATTATTTTCCAGTTCCTTAATTCTATACCAATATTTTAATACCCTTTCCACAATTTTTGCTTTGCTACCAAACCTCCCTAGCTCTATTTGGGCAACACCATTGGGTGAAGCCCTTGGTAGACCTAAAATTATTTTACAGAAATTTCTGTGCACCTTGTTTACATTTTCCCACCCTCTCTCTAAACCCCAAATCTCAGTTCCATAAAGCATTTTAGCCTCTACTACTGCTCTGTATATTCTTCCAACCATATTATTTGTATCTCTGGTATTTTATCTAGGCATGCTCTAATAGCTTTCATTGCCAGTTTTCCTTTTGTTAGTATCATTTTCTTTTGCTCATTCCAACTCCCATTACTATTTAGTCGTACTCCTAGATAGTCAAATTTCCTAACCACCTCGATTTCATTTCCTTGCCACTACCATATTTCATTCTTCCTTAACTTATTCCCCTTTTTAAACACCATTATTTTTGTTTTCCTTGTGTTTATTCTGAGACTCCACTTATTACAAAACTTTTCTATTGCTCCAATTGCTTTAGTTAACCCGATATTGGTTATTGCTCCTACAGCTAAATCATCCGCAAATAACAAACCCGGTATTTCTTTATTTCCAATTACTGGCAGATGCCCATTTTCTATCTTAATTGCCTCTAAAATATTGTCAATGAATAAGTTAAATAAAATAGGACTTAACTTACATCCTTGCCTTGACCCTGTATTAATTGAAATAACATTTGTCATTATATTATTTGAGACCCTTATACAAAAGTCATTCTCTGCATATATTCTTTGTAATGTTTCTATGAACCTGATACTCATTCCTATCTTGCTCAATTTAGCCCATAAGGCTTCCCTATTAATTGTATCAAATGCTTTTTCAAAGTCCACAAATAACATATACAACCTTCCCCTTTTGTTAGCTAAATATTTACTGACCATTGTGGATATCACAAAAATGTTGTCTATTACTCTCTTATTTCTTCTAAATCCTGCTTGGATATCTGATAACATACCCTGCTCCTCTGCCCAAAATTGCACCCCTTCTGCCATAACCCCAGTGTAAATTTTTCCTAACACTGCTAACAGACTAATCCCCCTATAGTTTGCTGGGTTATTCACATCTCCTTTGTTCTTGAAAATTGGCACCACAATTGCAGTTTTCCAACTCCTGGGTACAATACCCTCTTCAAAAATTGAATTTAGTACCCTAACTAGCATCTCTAATCTATTCTCATCTAGACACCATGCTTTCCAGAAGTCACCTGGTATACCATCAATACGGCTTGCTTTGTTTCTTTTTAGTCTTATAATTTGATCTCTTACTTCCCCTATTTCTATCCTACTGTCTAATTTCTCATTATAGTCACAATTTGCCACTATCCGTATAGTTTGCTTTGTTTGTTGCTCTGCTCCCAAAAGATTTTTAAAATAATTAAGCCATTCATTTGCACCTATACTATTCTCTCTTGCTCTTGTCTTATACATACTCTTGACTAAGGACCAAATTGTTTTACAATCATTAGCTGCTGCTGCCTCGTGCAATTTTTTACTCATTTTCTCTCTCCATACCCTCCTCTTTACTTCCAACAAACTTTTATACCCCCACCTTTCAACCATGTAATCCGCTTTTTCCTTTTCATCACCCGTTTGCCTCCATTTTCTCAGCTCCCTTAGAACTCTTTGTTTTGCCACCCTACATTCCTCATCATATCATCCCTTCTTATTGACCCAATCCTCTTTCATTTTCATTCTTGAACCTGCATATTTCAATATCATTTCTAGTTTTAATACAGCTTCTTCTATTCTGTTTTCTTTCAGCATCTCATCTACACCTGCTTCCCTTGTTCTCCCTATATCTGTCTCCAGTTTCTTCAAAAATACTTCTGCTTCCTCCTCCCTCCATTTATATCTTTCAATTCTGGGTCCCTCTTGTTGCCTTGCTTTGAAGCTTCCGTTATATGTACTTAGTAATTTTACCCTTATTGGAAAATGATTACTTAAACAAACTAAATTCAACACTTCAAAATCCATGATATATGGATCCAACTCTACTGAATATATCATATAATCTACCACACTCTGACCATTCTCATTCACAAAGGTAAATTTCTCCCATGTCATCTTTCCCCTTCACCCCATTACACATCATCAAGTTGAACTCCTCACAAAATTCTATTAACTTCTTACCTTCGCAATTCAAAACTTTGTCTTTGCTCCTTCGTACTATCTCATTCTCATCCCCTCTTAACTCATACTCAGCATCTATTACATTTATTTTACTTACCCCACCCTTGCATTGAAGTCCCCCATTATAATAAAACAATTATTTAAATATCTATTTGTTAATTCTTCCATATCTTGTCTTAACAAATTAAATAGATTGGGATTATAAAATTCCAAGGCACTTGGAGGGTTATATACCACTGCAACACACACATTTAGCTTGTCCCCTATCCCATTTACAACACACCACAGAACTGAACTTTCCCCTCTTTCACTACACATTTTCACTTTGACTTGCAAGCTCTTCCTAACAAATAACCCTAATCCACTTGATGCACGACCTCTTTCTTTCTTTTTTACTCCAGCTTTACCATAAAAATAGAAATCTGACACATCCACTGGAATATCCTTTCCTACCCATGTCTCTACCACTCCTATCACATCGCCTAATTTTAAGATCTCCATTATTTCCCCATATTTTAACTTTTCAAACAGCCCTTGTATGTTCCATGCTACCACCCCCAATGCCTTTTCCTATACAGATCCCTTCCTCTCAAACCTGAATTCCTGCAATTTTGCTTTACTCCTGGTCAGTCGTGGCCTACCCACAGGTTCGTTCCCCACTGCTCCCTCTTCCACCTGCAAAATGCTTCCCCCTGGCGATGAAATTATGCTAAGCGCAGTATCCTTCCAGACGTCAATCCCCGCCACTGCTCCCAAGGCCATTCTGCGCGAATCTTCAATCAGCTGACTTTCTGGTGTTACTTGTTTGACTGGTGATGTTTGCTGCACTCCTCCCCTCCATTCCTCTCCTCCGCCTGATGACATTTGCTGCAGTCCTCCCCTCCGTTCTTCTCCACCGCCCAATGATGCTTGTCGTGCTCCTCCCCTTCTCCCCTCTCCATTTACCATGCTATCCATTCTCTGCCGCCTGTCCTTGGTTTCAACACGTGTTGCATTTCCCGGTGATGGTGATCTCCAATTCAGCTGACGAATATCCTGTTTTCTATCATTTATTCACAAATCCAATCCTCTCACGTAGGCTTTGTCGCCTCTAGCTCTTGCACTTCTCATTTCTTTTAACAACAAACTTCTTATTTCTCTCTCTTTCTTCCCGTAATAATTTTCAAGGAATATTCTTGTCCCTTTTAACTTTTTAGCATTAGATAGCGTTGTCCATTTTATTTTCACAGTCGCTAACTTGACGATTATCGGTCTTGGGTTTGAGCCTCTTCTCCCCACTCTGAAGGTATCAATTATCTCCCAACCTGTTAACTTTATTCCTAGTTTATCTTGACAAATTTCCTCTACTTGTTCCCAAACTCATTTCTCTCTTGTTTCCTCTACTCCAAATATTATCAAGTTCCTTTTTCTGCTCCTTTCCTCTGCTCTCTCCAGATTTGTTATTCGTCTGTTACATTCCACGAATTCTTTGTCCACCCCGTATTCAAAATTTCTCCATACCGATTTCATCTCCTCGAATTGTTTTGTCAACTTCTCTTCAATTCTCCTTTCCATTCCTTTAAAATTAGTCATTTCTTCCGCGATGCATTTCAACATTCCCATAATTTGTTCTGTATCCGGTCCCAGGTTTAACTCTACTCCTCCAATTATTAGTAGCACCATCAACACCAATGTATACCACGCCATCCTTCCACTCTGTTCTCCCGAACATTTTCCACCCAAATTACCTCTTGCTGAATTAAATAGACCTATTCTGGCTCTATATACTTCTAGTTGCACTCCCATTTCGCTGTTCTGCCGAGCGCGCGTTCGGCACGTCTTCCTCTCGCTTCCCGTCAGCAACTCTCATGAAAGCAGTAAATGAAGTGACACCACAAAAGTGGAGATGTACCTTCTAATAAAGGTGATTATTAACCAGTGCAAGTGTGTTTTCAAAATGACTGCTTTGCACCACTGTGTGTGCAGTGGCTTGCACTCGTAGCGCAACAGTGTATGTTGGCCTTCAGTGGTGAAGGTCCCAGGTTGAAATACTGCCACTTGAAGGTACTTTTTTTGTTTAGTAAATTTAATGAGAACTGATAGTTTGGCATGGAAGTGTCATTTCACTTAATTAGTGTAATTATGTGAATTTCATTAAAACTCAAATTGTTACTTTTTAAAATATGCTTTAATGAACTTCATAAATAAATCCATATAATGTTGTAATTATAACCTACAAACATAAGGCATCATTAAATAATATTGTACTATTCAAAGCTATTCTTTCACACAAAAGAAAGCCAATAAATTGTTCTGAGAGTTTATAAAATGCAGTACATACATACATACAAACAAACTAGATAACGTTTGCAAGCCCATATTATTATCGTTGCGAACCACTCTGGTTCTCAGAGTAGTGCATTTAACAGTGACTATGACATCATGCCGGACCATCACACAGATAAACCTTTACAATTTACCTGTTTCCTTCATGTGGTTGTAATAGGTGTTCGAGCGGGCCACCATGCCGGCAGATGCAAGATGTCAGTCTAACCATCATCGCCAGCCTAACCCGGTGCAACATGCTTAGTGTGATGTCATGGCAAGCTAAGATGATGCGTTCCCTGAGCTGTTGAGTCATCTCCTGATACAGAATATCTTTAAATAACCCCATAAGAAGAAATCTAATGGGCTTAGACCTGGTGAGCATGCTGGCCACCTTATTGGTCCACGCCATCCGATCCATCGCTCAGAGTAGGTGAAATCAAGATAAACTGTTACATGACGGGCCGAATGAGTTGGCGCCCGAACATGTTGGTACCACATCGTTAGTCGGTTCTGCAACAGCACTTCATCCAGTAGAGTAGGCAGCTGGTGTTGTAGGAGGTGGATATAGCGATTCCCAGTGAGTTGATTATCATACAAATGTGGGCCTTTTAGATGAGCACCAAATATACCAGCCAAATGTTGAAACCCCATCGGACTTGTCAGGCTACCTCTCACATCCAATATGGGTTTACAGTGTTCCAGTCATGCATGTTGTGCCAGTTTACATGGCCTGTGTTGTGGAACCCTGCTTCATCTCTAAATAACACATTTGCCAAAAAATGTGGATCTTGTTCAGTTTGTCATATGATCCATCTAGTGAATGCCACTTTCTGTCCATGGTCTGGCTGCAGTAGTTCCTGGTGTAGTTGAAGATGATAAGGGTGAAACTTTGCATGATGTAGTATTCTCCATGCGGAAGATTGGCTAATATTGAAATCCCTGTAAATGTCCCTCGTACTACAATGCGGATGCTGAATGTCATAGTCTGTCACACGATTCGTTGTTGCTTGGTCACAGACAGGGTGATCTCTTCATGGGTGTGGTGTCTAGTGCAATGTTCCTGATTCCAAAAGGCGGTTCGCAACTCGCAAAAACGTGTGATCTGTAGGAAGTGTTCTCTGCGGAAACCTCTGTTGGTATAGATGATGTGCCTCCTTTGCATTCTGTTGTGCTTCCCCGTATACTAACAGCATGTCCAGATACTCTCTATTCAAAAACATTGTTCTACAGTGAGCACAAATGGCTGGAACTTCGTATTTATAGGCAAATCCACTTTCTAGTGCATTCGGAAAGAAATCATGATTTGCTAGAACGTTCTCGAAACATGAACAGAAATGAATAAAAAAAAATTTATTCGCAGGCATGATTTGAACTTCCGACCTTCACCATGATGTTCCAGCATGTTAACTATTGCGCTTCTAGAGCACATTAACAACAAGCACTATCATAGCCCTAATCAGCGGGTTGGTGAATGCGGTGTCAGCACCTGCATCATTTCGCATTGTGTGTAAAATGCAGGGTTACCTAGTTACCAATCCACAGTATGAGAAGACTCGCGCAGTATATATGTATATAATGTATGCACACATGTGAGAAAAGAAGTCATGTAGGACTGACATTGCGGATAAAAATTATGTGTGAAAGCTTGAGGGGGACAGCACTTACAATTATTGCACAGGGCGGTAAAACTCCTGGATCTGGCCCTGGATACAGCTATGTCAATGCAACTGAAACATTCTATTTTCAGTTCTTGAGCAAAAAGTTAAAGGTTATGGCACTAGTTGGGAAAGTGATGCTTACAGTAGTTCTTGATTATCCATGGGCAGATCATCTACTGCTATTTTAGGATTTCTTTTTTAATACCATTACCAGCTTGTATAGTTTGCATTCTAAAGTGGTTTCTATGTATCTCAAAGTGTTTTGGAGAACCGTGATTTGCTAAGGACTGTACATTTCCTCTCGCCAAGTAAGTTTTCACTTTTATGGTACTTCATTGTTCTCAGTTCATTCACCCATTAAACAGGAATCCTTTGGTCTCTTCATCAGAATATGTAAAGGAGCATAAATATGTAACCTCACCTGGCTGCAAAAATGTGAACAGGGAGAACATTGAAGAATAGTTTGTGGTTGGGTGGATACTGCCAGGTCATGTGTTGTTAACTGACAAAGAAATTTTAATGTGTGCATGGGGTAAAAATAATAATAATGATGACGATCTTCATCCCAGAGAAACTTATCTGTCATTCAGCAGCTCTTGAATGGACAGATGATTTGATAAATTAATTCAAACAACAAGAGGATTCCTTTCTGTCTGACAAATTAATGTTTGGTAAATTAAGAAGTGTAATAGTAAAGCAAAAGTCAACTAAAGGCTTTTTCAGTAGTATTTGAAAGATCTTACTGGTGTCCTTGTATGTAAATAAAGCAAAATACATAATATAGTTTTTGTGAAGTGTAAATAGATAATATTTGGTATGAAAGTAATATAATATTGTTAAAAATGCATGATGTGTAAAATAGATCAACAATGAGTGTTTGCCAAATAAATCGCACTGACGGAGATTGCTTCTTTAAAATGGGAGTTAAATAGTAATTTTTGCATAGTAACTATCTTAATAAGTATGAACATACCTCACATTAGTACACACTTTATGAGTTAAAACAACTTTTGAATTAACTGCTATTTTGCTCTATTCCCAGTAGTATTCCCCTCCATTACTGCAGATAATTCAAAGTCTATTGCATCTGTCTCTCTTTTATAGCCTTCAGTACTGCTTAGTGCCATTCATCTGAAACAGTGCTGTTACATGACAGTTCATGTCCTCACACATTCACAGAATACAGTTGTAGTTCTAGAACTGCAACACTTGAAATACACCTGCCAAAATGGCTACTCTGACTATGTCACAGCAGCACTCACTGGAGCCAAAAAAGGGAAATCTTTCACACAGCAATCATCAGAAAAGCCTATCACTACAGCCTGCATCCCATATACCAGCAACCTACCCGCAGAAGCAGCAGAATACTGGCCAAACACAACATCAGGGCCATTCACAAACCGCCTCTGAAGATAAAGAACCTAGTGAAAATGGTAAAAGACCAGCTAGATCTCAATGTAGCAGGGGTATACCGCATTCCCTGTGAGCTTGGGGCCCTGTATATAGGACAAACTGCAGGACCATAACCACCAGGGTCAAGGAGCATGAGAGAACCATCCATTTGATGCAACCTGAAAAGTCCGGACTGGCAGAACACAACTTTGAATTGGACCATAGTGCCAGCTTCTGCGACACAACTATCGTGGCCAAATGTGGCAGTTACTGGGAGCGCAGGGTCAAGGAGGCGCTGACCTCCTGCAAGAGAAGCATGCTGAACCACGACGCTGGGCTACAGTTCAGTCCCGCATGGAAACCAGCCATTAAAATTGAAACTGACCAGCTCAGAAAACACAAAAACAGACAACCTAAGCAACAGCCAGAGTAGGTGAGTTTTCTACAAGGTCTGCGCTAACCACCACAGTAGACAGTATATACTGCGTGAGTCTTCTCATCCTGCAGATTGGTAACTAGGGAAACCCTGCATTTTACAGATGATACAAAATGCAGGTGCTGACACCACATTCACCAGCCCGCTGATTAGGGCTATGGTAGTGCTCATTGTTAATGTGCTTTAGTAGCGCAATGGTTAGCATGCTGGAAAGCCATGGTGAAGGTCAGAAGTTCAAATCATGCCTGCGAATAAATGAGGTTTTTATTCATTTCTGTTCATGTTTCGAGAACGTTCTAGCAAATCATGATTTCTTTCCGAATGCACTAAAAAGTGGATTTGCCTATAAATATGAAGTTCCAGCCATTCATGCTCACTGTGGAACAATGTTTTCGAACACAGTATATGCTGTTAGTATACGAGGAAGTGCAGCAGAATGCAATGGAAGCACGTCTTCTATACCAACAGAGATTTCTGCAGAGAACATTTCCTACAGATCACATGTTTTTCCGAGTTGCAAACCGCCTTCTGGAATCGGGAACAGTGCACAAGACACCAAAACATGAGGAGATCACTCTGTCTGTGACCAAGCATGGCAGATCGTGTGACTGACTGTGACATTCAGCATCCGCATTGTAGTAAGAGGGACATTTATGGGCATTTCAATATTAGCCAATCTTCCTCGTGGAGAGTACTACATCATGCAAAGTTTCAGCCGTATCATCTTCAACTACACCAGGGACTACTGCAGTCAGACCATGGACAGAGAATGGCGTTCGCTAGGTGGAAGATACGACAAACTGAGCAAGATCCACACTTTTTGGCAACTGTGTTATTTACAGACGAAGCAGGGTTCCACAACACAGGCCATGTAAATTGCCACAACATGCATTACTGGAACACTGTAAACCCACATTGAATGTGAGAGGCAGCCTTACAAGTCTGATGGGGTTTCAACATTTGGGCTGGTATATTCGGTGATCATCTAATAGGCCCATATTTTTATGATGGCCAACTCACTGGAAATTGCTATATCCACTTCCTACAACACCAGCTGCCTACTCTACTGGATGAAGTGCCATTGCATAACCGACTAACGATGTGATAACAACATGATGGGGCACTAGCTCATTTGGCCTGTGGTGTAATGGCTTATCTCGATGCCATCTAACCTGAGCGATGGATCAGACGGCATGGAGCAACAGGGTGGCCAGCACGCTCACGAGGTCTAACCCCATTAGATTTTTTTTATGCGTTTATTTAAAGATATCTTGTACCAGGAGTGCCCAATGACCCCTCAACAGCTCAGGGAATGCATCATCTTAGCTTGCCATGATGTCACACTGGGCATGTTGCACCGGGTTAGGCTGGCGATGATGGTTAGACTGAGATCTTGCATCCATCGGCATGGTGTCAGTTCGAATACCTATTACAACCACATGGAGGAAACGGGTAAATTATAAAGGTTTATCTGTGTGATGGTCCGGCATGATATCATAGTCAGTGTTAAATGCACTACTTTGGGAACCAGAGAGGTTCACAATGATCATAATATGGGCTTGCAAACATTATCTAGTTTGTATGTATGTACTGCATTTTGTAAACTCTCAGAACAATTTATTGGCTTTGTTTGGTATGAAAGAATAGCTTTAAATAGTAAAATATTATTTAATGATGTCTTATGTTTGCAAGTTATAATTGCAATGTTATATGCATTTATTTATGATGTTCGTTAAAGCATATTATAACAAGTAACAATTTGTGTTTTAATGAAATTCACATTTAAACCAATTAAGTGAAACGACACTTCCATTCCAAACTATCAGTTCTCATTAAATTTACTAAACATAAAAAGTACCTTCAAGTGGTAGTATTTGAACCTGGGACCTTCACCACTGAAGGCCAACATGCACACTATTGCACTACGAGTGCAAGCCACTGTATGCACAGCAGTGCAAAGCAGTCATTTCGGCCAAAATTGATACAACGCGATGCAGTGGACAGTGTTTACAGCATAGTCTGTACAATGTTGGGACTGCATAACTTCTCAATCCGCAGGCTGAGAAGACTCACCTGGCATATATATATGGGTAGTTAAATTATATTCTAACCGACTCGCGGCCTCTCTCTACTGCGCAAGACAGCCTGCAGTCGCCGGGGAAATTACACCGGCAGAGACAGACTAAAATCCTTACCTTATAATAGATGCTGGAAGTGTTGACCTTCTGCTCTCAAACTGGCAGCATATCTCATGTAAATATTCTCGCTCACTCTCTGAAGCTCAGCAGCAGGAATTCTTGTGATTTCTTGCACAATGTTTTCTCTAAGTTCCTGTAGTGTGCGAGGATTGGAACAGTACAGTTTGTCTTTTAAGGAACCCCATAAATAAAAATCACAACTCATTAGGTCAGGAGAACGAGTGGGCCACAAATCAACACTAATTATTCTGTCATCAAACAGCTCTCTTATTGCATGTAATGATTCGGTAGCCATATGTGCTGTTGCAGAATCTTGCTGGAACCAACCATACGATTTCTCTTCTTCTGTCAAACGACTGCAAAATGGCCTCAGAATTAGCCTCTGATATCGCTCTGCATTTATTGTTTCATTAAAGAATATGGGCCCTATTATTCTTCTAGCGCTTATCGCACACCACACTCCAATTTTCTGAATATAATGAGGCGTTTCATCAAGTAGCACAGGTTTTTCTGAAGCCTAATATCGAGTGTTGTGAGTATTCACATGTCCACTTAGATGAAACCAAGATTCATCAGTGAAAAACAAAAGCTGTGGGTCAGTGAAACCCTTTCTACTGATTGGAAAAACCAGTTACAATAATTCACATGTTTAGCGGAATCATTTAGGTTTAACACTTGTACTTGTGTGTAGCAATAGGGCTTCAGTTTCAACAGACGTGTAGCATTTCTCGCATAAGATCAAGATACACCTGTTTGCTGCACTAGTTTTTTCAGCAATTTTTGAGGCGAACGCTCCAAAGCGGCACCAATGTCATCCAGTTTATTTTCAGTTAACACTGACCTCTTCCTCGAATGTTTCTTGTCCAACACCGAACCCAAAGCTTCAAATTTATTTATGATCACATGTACAGTTGACCTTGCAGGTGGTACAGAGTTCGGCAACTTTTCAACAAACTCCCTGCGCACACGGCGAGCAGATTCATGCTTGATGTAAACTTTACAAATAAACACGCGTTCTTCTACAGATAAGTGACGCACATGTTTACTGCATGACACAGGCACACTGAATGACTGCACCTGATGCAGCAATACCAGTGAGAGTTGGCGCCGGTGCACTTTCGAGCGGGCATTGCCATCCGAAGTCCCGGCAGCTGGCGCAGGAGTAGTGAAGGAGAGAGAGGCCACAAATGTGTTCGAATATAATTTAACTACCCTACACACACGCGCACCTACACCTGATCAAGTCATTCAGCATCCTGATGATGGCAGAGATGCACACTCCGAAATACCAATGTATCAACATCACCTCACTTGGTTTGAAGCCCACGAATGTCTGCAGTATGTTTGTCGCCAGGAAAGCTTCAGCTCTTATTTGAAGATAACACGTTTGAACAATCGGTTAATGAAATTGCAAACCTAAATGTAAAAGTAATCTCAATTCATAGAGTTCTCCACCATTTTACACTTAAAACTGTTCCTAAATAAACTTGAAATATGATGTACTCTTTAGGTCTTGATAGATATATAGTAGTCTTTGAGGTGATATGAATGAGTAATCACTTCTCATTTAGAATAGTTTAAAATAATATAGGATTAGTAGTAGTAAAGATTATGTATTGAGCATCCAATGGGATCTCTATAAATGGAAGAATGATCAAGCTGAGTTGCTTTACGTGAAACTAAAACAAGAAAGGAAATGGAAACAATTTTATGGGACTTTTGGAAGATAGAAAAATTGAGGAAAGCATTTCTAGCATTGAGGAAACTCAATGAAAGTTACTGAGAGGAGACTTAAAAGAAATGACCATAGGCACAACAATGAATGCAGAAAAGGCTTAAAATTAAATTGAGTTTTATTTATGGACGCTCTTTAACTACTATGGTGTGTCCCATTCTATATTGGGCGTGAAAGACCGATAATTTTGCTTAGAGGCCTCTTTATCAGGCTTGAGGTTCTTTTACGCGCCGTAAATCTACGACATGGGACCACCGGCTTTACTTCCCTTCCAAAGGAAGCCATGCTAAGGATTTTTACGCCCGAAAAAATCCATCGCCCTCCGCCAGGTTTGAACCCGCGACAGAGAAGGCAAAAGAAGGTATAGAGAGAGTTACTGTGATGGAGACAAACAGAAGATAAATTAAGTAGGGAAAATTACTGTGCAGAAAGATGGGGATACAGATGTTTATCAGATGCAAAAAAGAAACTGGGGGAAAAGCATAGCCAGAAGTTAAACGAGGGAGCAAAGAAGAATGATGATAAAACAGTCTGGGTGAAAGGGGGGAGATAATGTGGTATCATCAATAAGATGCAAGTTTTTTAAGGGCCTTCTGGGAGTTAAAACTTTGGTCATACAAAATAACTTGAATAACAGCAACCCACGGAAATTAAATGTGTTGGACAGCAAACTCGCTCAAAATGAAATATTGGAGCAAATTAAGAAGCTAAAATTTAATAATGCATGCATAAGAGATGAAATTTGGAAAGCTTGGACATAGGACCAATATAGATTAAAAACATTATTGCAGACATGGAATCTAATATTTGAAGAAGGCAAGACACCAAAAAATGGGAGAGTAGAATAGTACATAACTCCAATATATGTAGGCAAAGTGGATGTTAGGAACCCAGCAATTATAGAGGAATTAGTCTACTTTCAATTGTAGGGAAAGTCTTCACCAGAGTGTTAGCAAAAAGACTACAAGATTGAGCTGTAAAAGAAGAAAAACTCATTATTTCAATCCGGCTTTAGGAAAGACAAAAGAACAGTCGTCAATATTTTTATAATCAGAACACTGGTAGACTAATATCTCAGCAATAAAAGAGGTAGGATATACATACTGCTTTTGAACTTAAAAAAAGCTTTTGATACTATTTCTAGAGAAGCACTTTGGATGAAGCTAAGGAAAAAAAGGAGTAAGTCAAGACTTTATAAACCTAATTATAAATAGTTACAAGGAAAATTAATTTTGCATAAAATATGAAAGGGGGAGGTTAACGGACAAAATAGCAAACAATGTAGGTCTTAAACAAGGATGTAAATTAAGTCCATTGCTATTCAGTTTATTGATGTTGAAAAATAGTATACAATTGCTGACCACAAATAACCGAGAGATACTAGGTTTGCATTTTACAGACGACCCAGTTACAGGTGCTAGAAGAAGAGGGGATTAAAACAATCACTAGAAGTAATAGGCACATTCTGTAAAGAATGAATAAAACAAAATCCAATATCATTGTAGTGAAGAAAGGCTACAAATTAATAAAAACAAAAGAAGTGGTGGTGGGAAGGCTCAGAAATTGAAACTGTTAGGAAAATTCATTACTTTGGGGTTAGATTGTCAAGCAATGGAAAATGTACTGATCAAAAAGGGAAATACTAGCAGAAGGATAAATGACAATGAGTGTGATTAGATCTTATGAAAGCAAAATACCAAATATGCAAGTAAAATGTTTAGAAAAGGTATACAGTTTAATAGTAGAGTGCAGAATGATGTATGGAGTAGAAATTTGGGAGCAAGATGAGGATGCAATAAATGTGATAAATAGACTATTTTGCTAAACTTGCACTAGGCTTACCTAGATCTTTGCCTAATGAGGCTATAAAAGTAAAGTATTGAAAAGATTATTGAAGTGTTGGTATAGAATATGGAAGTTAAAAGAGGAGAACTTCATTAAACAGTGTTTGGTAACCCAAGCAAAATTAAAGGGGAAAGAAACATGGACATATAAAATCCAAAATATCCTACAGGAAGTTGATTTGGGAGTAATGTGGTTTGATAGGGAAAGAATGGAAAAGGGATTTTCAAAAGAGGTGTAAAAAAGAAAAGAGTATATTGAAAAGTAGGAGTTATGGGCTAATCTTTGAAACTATACAGATCATTGAAAAATAACTGGGGAAGAGAAAAATATATTGAAATTTGCAACAAGGCAGGAAGGAAGGGTTGGCATGGTTTAGAACGGGAATAACATCTTAAGTGGGATAAGGAATGGATGTATTAAGGGAGAACATCCAGTGTGTGAAGAAGCAGAAAACATATGGCATTGTATCCTGGAATGTAAACAAACTAAAGTGTGGAGGGATGAGTTCCATTTACAAAAGTGGGAAAATTTACGAAATGAAATAAGAGGCAGAAGAATTTTAAATCTAAGATCAGAGAAACATAAAAAAAAAAAACTGAGAAAGTACATAGGTGAGGTGAGAGAAAAATGGCTATGCAAAGTGGGCAACATCGATGGAAAGGATAATGGAGATAGTCTTGTTTGAGGTATACAAGAAAATTTTAACTTTTAGGATGACGGATACAATATATAATCCCATTATATAGATAACCTGGTGTTAAATATAATGGGGGAACGGAAGTAATGCAACTGCATAAATCGTAGGTTTTAAATTATAAAATCTAAGGGCCAGTTTCACCAACAGATGCTAAATTTTAACACAACGTTAAACTGATTTTAACACTGAAGTTAACACAAATTCTATTTCATCAAACAATGTTAATTTTAACAATGTGTTATAGTTTGTGTTAAGTTAACATTGCAATACCCCTGTGTTAAGGCGTTTAACAAATGTTAGAAGTTGGAAAATGACTCCTGCGAACCAAGCTGTTGATGCGAGCTCACTACAATTGACATTTTTAATGCCATTCCCAATAGAAGAATAGTCGTACATCATAATAAATTTGAAATCCAGCAAAAGGAGGATTTTTTAAAGCAGTATAGACTGTTGAAGGGGTCATGAGCATGGTTTTATGGGAAATACGAGAGGTTAGACTACTACCAACAGAAGCATGCCTCTTTCTCCTAAGCTACAAGTGTTAATTAAGTACTAGATTTTATGCTGCTAACAGTTTTCATCTACTTGATGGGTGATAATGTTGGTATTTCCAAAGCTACCGTTTGTGGTTTATCCGGAAGGTTTCCAAAGAAATTGCTTCAAGAATCAAACACTTTCTTTTCGGGTCTGCTTGATTAATCAGCGATAACACATTTTCGTCCATTTTAATTTCAGTGCAGTGTCCACTGCCAGTTTTAAACCATTTTAAACGCTCTTTGCACCTAACGCTTCTGGTGCTGCACTTTATGTTAGCATAACATTGCCACAGTTGCTTACTGGTCTTAAGAGAAACGCATTCATTCCAATTAAATTACTCACAACTTTTGTCCCAGGCTGCAATTTTATCCTTTAATGTAAGACTGTTAGCTTTTTTGCAGTTGATAATACGTCTATACTTATTAAACAGGTGTTAATTAACGTGTTTCAAACGGTGAAACATTTATTTCAATTGACATCGCGATGCTAACCTCAAACAATCGGGAACATCATCTGGCAATTGCCATGAGTGTAAATAGTTGTCTGCTACTGACACAGAGCACAACGAAATCTAAACAAAAGTGCATCGGAACACGTTCAGAAATAGTGTAGTTCGGCCACCACCTTCTCGAAAGCTAGCACTCGCAGCATCTTTGACGTTAACGATATATTAGCTAACAATTTACTGTAAAAGCTTGATGAAACGCAAAAGTTTTAACCTTATGTTAAACTTTGAACACTGTGCTAACAAACAAAATGTTGGAACATTTTTAACATCGGTTGGTGAAACCGGCCCATAGATGTAGTAATAAGTTTATAGTAATTCTGTACTAATGAAAAAATAATTTATGCATGGAAAGTCTGTGAATAAAGTCATTCATTCTTTTATTCATTCAAATAAACTTGAAATGTTATTAAATAAGTTACAAGGTGAAAAAGAAGGGTAATAATTGCCACTGACTACAATATTTGACCTTCTCAAATCAGACATAACAAATATAAATGAAGCCAAGGGGGAGTACAGTCACAGCAAGTAAATATGTACAACGAGTAAATAGTCATGGTTTTAATTTTAAACATGAGTAACCAACACAGATCACAACATTTTCATCCACTAGCATAGATCACATTATCACAAACAAAATATATGGCCCTGGAGACTGTCAGATATTAGTGTCAAGTCTATTGGACCATAAAGCAGTCATTTTAAACCTTCCAGAAATAGAAAAATCAAATAATAAACTAGAAAAATTAATAACTAAATGTGTACATAACTTAAACAATTTTGGAGCATTCAGAGAAAAACTAAAAAAACTTAAATGGCCTTTCAGCATCTTGGCCTCGGTGGATATAAACTATAATAATTTTCTTCGAGATCCAATAAATTGCCATGATGAGTGCTTTCCAAAAATTAACTGTATACAAATAATTAAAAAATGCTCATTAAACTGTTGTACAAAGGGAATTAGGATACCTAGTGCACATAAGAAATTATTATATTCAGATTATAAAACAACAAAAAATCTTTAGTTAATAAATTATTATAAAAATTACAATAACATTTACAAAGCAATACTAAGCAAAGCTAAACAAATGGCTATTGATAACTACTTTACTAATTCAAAAAATAAAAGTAAGGCAACATGGAAAATTGTAAAGGTGAATTAGTAATTAAAGTGATAAAAACAGATCTTTCTGTCAGGAGACCCTAAAGCATAAACACTAATACACATGCCAAATTATTAAATAAAAATTTTTTAGAAGTTTGAGAAAAATTTGTAAGGTTCCCCATCAATAAAGAAAGCCAAAGAAAAATTATTTAAAAATGGTGTTTCGTTAACACCTTTTTCTCTCTACAGGTTAACCCTGCACAAAGTAATAAAAGAAATTGGTAAATTGCAGCCAAAAACATGATGGATGGGATGAGCTCCCACCTTTTCTTATAAAAAAAATTGAAGTATCAATATGTGAACTACTTACACAAATAATAAACCAGTCATTTGATACAGGTATTTTTTCCTGACAGGATGAAATATGCACAGGCAAAACCCATTCACAAAGGTGGAAACTGTGAACTTAAAAACTTTCGATCTATCTCAGTTCTTCCAACATTGTCAATTACCATTGAACAAATTGTAAAAGAACAAACTAAGTTTTTACCCAGAACATTTTGGCAAATTAACAGTTTCATAAAATGGTTTTAGAAGAAACCACTCAACCACATTTGCATTAACAAACCTCATAAATGAAGTTTCTCAAATCCTTGATGAAAGCCAACAGATGTCGGTATTAATATGTGATAATTCAAAGGCATTTGACTGCATAAACCACATGATATTGCTTAAAAAAACATTACATTTCTATGGTATATAGAACAAATTGTTAACCTGGTTCAATTCTTATCTAATGGATCGTAAACAAAGAGTAATCCTAAATTATGGTAAAAAAATTTCAAACCAAACTGGAGAAATGTAATATCAGGGGTTCTGCAGGGAAGCATTTTAGGACCCTTCTTATATACTCTGTATACAAACAACCTCACAAACAATATAAAGGGTAAAATAACCATGTATGCAGATGATACTTCCATATTTTAATGATACTAAACAATTGGTTTGATGATAATGGGCTAAAATTAAATATGACAGAAGTTGCTTTAATTCAATTCAGAGCACTTGCGAGAACTAATAATCATAAATAATGCAAATATCACTACAGTAAGCACTATATCTACAGGAAAAATCTTTGGGTTATGTATAAATTAACATCCAAAATGGGAAGAACACTTTCAATACATCAGTAAAAAGACTAATGCAAATATCACTACAGTAAGCACTATATCTACAGAAAAAGTCTTAGGGTTATATATAAATGAACATCTAAAATGGGAAGAACACTTTCAACATATGAATAAAAGACTAAATAGTGCCTGTTTTGGTGTGTATTGTCTAACAAAAATTATAAACTTAGAAACCTGAGAGAGAGTATACTATAAGTATTTTCATTCCATCATGGTATATGGTGTTATATTATGGGGAGCAGCGACAGGCTGGGAGAAAATATTTAAGATACAGAAGAAAAAAACATTCATATTATGACACATGTTGGTTCCAAAAATTCTTGCAGAAATTTATTTAGGAAACTAAACATATTTACCCTGCTTTCACAATATCTGTATGAATTAGCCAAACATATATGTGAAAACTTTGATTAAATTAAATTAAATTGAGTTTTATTTAGGGACGCTCTCTAACTGCTGTGGTCCTTAGCGTCCCATTCTATATTGGGCGTGAAAGACCGGAAATTTTGCTCAGAGGCCTCTTTATCAGGCTTGAGGTTCTTTTACATGCCGTAAATCTACAACATGGGACCACCGGGTTTACTTCCCTTCCGAAGGAAGCCATGCTAAGGATTTTTACACCTGAAAAATCCATCGCTCTCTGCCGGGTTTCAGAAAACTTTGATAAATACTACAATAAACAGAATATACATAACTGAAACTCAAACTCAAATTTGCTTACAGACTTACATTATTTGAAGAGAGTCCTTTCTGTTCTGGAGTAAACATTTATAATAAGTTGCCACAAAAATACAGAGAAATAAAGGACAAAAATGTATTTCTCAATACTTTGAAAAGGATCCTCACAGAAAAAGCATACTATCCAGTAAAAGAATATATGGAAGACAGTTTCTAGGACTATATAAACCATTTAAACATAAATAAAATCTAGTTATAGCTCTACCAATTAAACATAGATTAATAATGTAAATATTTCTTTATATAAGTTTGTATGTATAAATGCATTTGTAAATTTTTTATTGTATTTTCTGTATTGTTTTAGACAAAATTCTGTTAAACTGACAAGTCAACAGTTTACTGTGATTCTACCCAAATTATGTAAATGTATGTGAGAATAAAGTATCTATCTATCTATCTTTTAATTTTTTTTTGTTGTTATTATATAAATTAATTATACTTTTAATAGACCTTAGCCCAATCTTAGGTAAGTTTTTAATATAGTTTTTTTTATATTAAAAACTTACCTAAGACTGGGCTAAGGTCTATTAAAAGTATAATTAATTTATATAATAACAACAACAAAAATAATTAAAACCCTTAATAATAATATATAAGCACCCAGCACTGAAGTACTTGCAATAAGCAGGTCGCCGCTAAGTTTGTCATCTCGAGGGAGATGCCGTGGTAGGTATGTCTGGGATAACAACTTGAGTCAATTGGGGAATTCAATGCCCCACCGGCATGTTGTCACAGTAGCTCAATGGTTAGAGCAACCGCACGGAGAGCGGGAGAACCATGTTCAGATCCCGGCTGTGGCGTTGAATTTTTCAGTTGACTCTATATTAAAATCTATCTATCTGTCTAGCTATCTAGCCAACCATCCATTCATCCATCCTTCTGTCTGATTTACAACTTACTGACTCAACTGACTCATACAAGGTTTTGCAATGCATATGTGCTTTTAAATTACCAGGTGTTAGGGTTTTATACCGTAGGGATTCTTTTATATGTTAATAAATCTATTAACACGATTTTCAATATAAGCACATTGCCAATGTGCAGAGCTAGGATCAAGTCTGCAACCACAAGCATAGTAAGCTAATGCTCAGTAAAATGTACCACTCAGGGCAGCTTAAATGACCTTATGTATTTCTTTTGGAAGAGAAGGTCTGAAATTAAAACACTAGTTTTATCTTTTTCTAGGTGTCCACTGATGATACTGCAAGTGTACAGGAGAAGGAAAAGAAGACTGAACCAAACACATTGAATAATGAATCTCATTGTGATAATCGTGCAAATGAATCTCATGAGCAGAGTGTTCCTACATTAATTGATCAGAATGACTCCAGCAGTCTGCATATTAAGACTCAGAATTCTCAACAAGAACAGAAAGAACTGAGGTTGGTGAAAGAAATAAAAGTTAAAGATGATGACGATGCAGAAGATGGAGATGATGAAAGTGAAGATGATCTTAAAATGCATGGTTCAGGAAATAGAGGACCCTATGATAGGAAAGACAAGAGTGAACCTGATAGCGACCAAACAAGTAGTTTAAGTGGAGGAAAGCATCCAACCAGTCCAAAAGCCAGAGATATGGTAGTTGAAGAAAAGCTAGTGGCTGAATGTGAGAGAAAGGAACAAGAGCCAGGAAATCTGGAACAAACTAAATTGTCTCCAGAGAACAGAGCATCAAAGGTAACACTCTCTTTCATTATTAATACATCCAGAACCCTCTGTTAATGGTGTAGTTTAAGCATGTCTGACAGTTCTTGTGAATAATTAAATTCTTCTATTTCTGCATGTTCTTTAGTTTGTTTAGCCCTATCACCAGTATGGAAGCAATTCCACAAAAATGTCCTGTGAAGGGGTAACACTTTAATTCAGCTTTTCAATCTTTCAACTAAGGGTATATGATTCTTCATACTCAAGTTGTCTCATTCTGTAATAAAATGCTTATAAATCATTTAAAATAAGCACATTTAATTCTGTAGAGCTTAATGAATGTAAAACACTCTGAAAAATGTAAAAAAAGTTTACACTTTGTATACATAAATTCAAAATCTGTATGTTGGAATTTACATTAACTCTTTTATATATATATATCAAACTTTTTGAATTCATTGGTGCATAGTGATAAGCACTTCCAAATAAAAACATTTTTAAACAGATTTTCTGGTTTCTTTTATACACATTGCATATTAATGTTTGTCTTTGCTGAGCATATAAGTTATCATAGACAAAATAAATTAGGGATTAAAATTTCTTCCAGGTCCTGCGTTAGCATCACATTACCAACAAAACAATATCTAAATATTATTTTCTAAAGTTAGTGGATTAACAGCACTAGGGTTGTAGCAGACTGAAATTCCATACACTTACTACTTCGTATTGCTCTCATTTGATAGAGAGACCTTGGCAAGATAGAAGCAAACCTTCTGTGAAGATGGCTGAGACACCAGTAGAAAGACATGAATATAGACAGGGTTTAAAAGAACAAGGTCACTTTGAAGAAAGGAAAAGTAAGAAAAATGCTGCTAAGAGAGAACAAAGTCCTAACTCAACAAGACTAAAAGAAGAAAATAAAGCTAATTAAGGCAAAGAACAAAATGTACACCGTAAGACAGATAAAATGAGCAACAGCCAGTGAGGGAATTTAATTATTAAAACATCAGAAGCCTTCGCTGATGCTGTGTTCATAATACACAGTTTAATACCTCTCTGTGTTCATTTGTAACCTATGTGATAAACAGGAAGATGCCTATCAGATTGATCATGTGCACTGATGGTTGAGCAGTAAGGCACACATATCTAGCAATTTAGACAACTTGGTTTCGAATCCTGGGTATACAATATTTTTTGCATTTAAATTTATTGTTAAATATACTGCAATGCTGTATGTTTACCATGGACAAGATATTTTTTTAATTTTAAGGCATTCACGCTTAAAAATATGAAAATAAATAAATACTTTTTTGTTTTAAAAATAAATGTCACATTAGTAATATTCTAAAGTAAAAGACTAAACCAAACATATAAGTGACTTAATTTTGGATGTGTACATTTTGTGTCTCTATCATTTCCCTCATTCTTCAGTTATCATTGGCACTAATGCATGATCATGCACATGCATCTTATAGCCTTGAGCTCTCAATGATTTGTCAGCAGTCATACCGAGTTCAGCTATGGCTGAGCGCACACATAAAAATGAAGCCATAAGGAGATCTCTCCTTTGTTGGTAAATGTTGCTGGTAACTCTGTGTCTTGGGCTACAAGAAACTTGGAAG
This sequence comes from Deroplatys truncata, assembly GCA_030765065.1. Lineage (NCBI taxonomy): Eukaryota > Metazoa > Arthropoda > Insecta > Mantodea > Mantidae > Deroplatys > Deroplatys truncata. The sequence continues at coordinate 380,525,679 of CM060990.1, forward strand.
TTCCTATATCTATGACCACGAGATCATGTGATTATCCAGGGAAGGGATTGTTCACTGTCAACCTGGTTCAAGTCAAAAACATATATTCACTCCTCAGCAGGATCTTGCACTTCTAGGACAGGCAGACAGCAATCCCTTCCAGCATGTGTTTACAGTTAGAATTAATTTTAATGTCCTTAAGTTGAAACTTGCAGCCCCCCCCCAAAAAAAAGGCACAAAAGGGTTTTGTGGAATGAAATATAGGATGCTTGAAAAGAAGAATCCAATCATCAAAATTTGACTAATCACTTGATTTCATCCATGTCCCAGAGAATGAGGGAAGTATTAGAAGCAGAGAGCTTCTACAGCTGATATCAAGTTAATTTATATTTCCAACTTGCTTTTTGACATGGGAATGTTCATTTTATTGCATATTTAGTTTGAAAACACAAGGAGAATATTTTTTTTATGTGAGAGCATAAATGCCTTAAAATCAAAACCTTTGCAATTAGAAATTATTATAATATGTTTGATAAACATTGTATTTATCTGAAGAAGAAAAAAATAAACATATGTGTGGGATACGAACCTCAGTAGTCCTCATTGTTAAGTACCTACTTATAATCACTTGGCTGTCAGTGCACATTTAGCAACATGGACTGTATATGAATGTTGATAATAAAATTAAGCTAAGGCTCATATTCCAAGACATACACCAGTGTGAACCAACTGTGGAACCGAGTCGAACTTAAACACATACATTCTTCAGAAGCCTGTATTTGTTTGTTTGTTGTCCTTTCTTATTTTCTTTCTTTCTTGGCTTAGGTGTACAAACAGATGCTTGGAAAGCATGAAGGAAAAGATCTTGCCAATATCTTGACACTGGTAGCATTTTGGAAAGTGCTACTGCAGAAAAGGTTACAACTGATTGCCAATCTAACAGAAAGAGAAGGATTAACCATTGGCAAACCAGAGAAAACAGCTTCAAATCACAGACTACCACAGGACATACATTACAGCCACAGTCCTGATGTTCCACAAGGATGAAATATCATTATCAGGCTCCAGCTAGAGATGCTTTCAAGAGAATCTACATTGATGGAGAAGTCAAAGAGGTGAAGATAAAATATTTGGTAGCCTCCCTAAAAGAGGGATATGCATTATTTATATAGAATAATAAATACATACGGTTTAGTTTTTCTCAGTTTGTAGAATTAAATCCTGTTAATGTGCATCTCCACACAGTGCCTGGACATGCATTGTGTATGAAGAGGCTTAGTTCCTTCATGCAGCATCACAGAAGAAATAAGTATCTATCAAAACTGAATTTTGTAAGTTTATACCTCAGTTGGTTTGCGACTAGAATGAAGAGGAATACATGCAGTAGCGCTGTGAAAAATATCCACTTCGGAGTAAAATAAACATTACAGATGACCAGGCCAATTCACTAGGTCACTATCAATGGACCATGTAGAATGGAAGAGCTTAGATTGAAGATCAAGTGGAGTCTGTTGTTGACTGCATTAAAGAACTGAGCAAGAAGGTGACAAACTTTGTAAACCATGTTCATGTTAAAAGGCAGCAAGCAGAGGTCTTCAAGTGTGTTGGAGAAAATACTCCAACTAATAAAGCAATGAAGCAGTGTAGCAAATGGATTTTTCTGAAAACTACACACGCAAGGCAACAAAATGCAATTCAGATTTGAACAATGGACAAGTTTCCATCTTCACTGCTGTTGCTTGGCTTAGAAAAGTGTGTTGGAGAGATCCAGAAGCAGCATTTTACTCTAGTGTTCAATTACCTTGGACGTGGTAAATGTACAGGTAACTTTGCCTAAGAAGTGTATTTTCTCAACTACTGGAGATTCTCCTTACCCCAAAGTCATCAAAGTGCTTTCTGGAGTTGTAAGCCACATTATGCAATAAAACATGTTAAGCAGTGTAGCACCGTGTTCCAGGATATTTAGAAATTAAAACTGAATGGAACCTTTTGGAATCTTCTGACATGAAAGGAACTGTGTTTGCAATGAGAGGGCAAGCAAAACAGATGGTGTGGATAGCTCTGACATTTGGAACTAGAGTGAAAAAAGCAGAAGAGTTTGTTTTTGCTGTGCATAATAAAACCTAACATAATTGAAATTATGAGTGGATTGACAACACTTCAGTTTCACTTACTAAATTTAGTAATTGAAGCTAAAGTGTCACCATTCTGCTCACAATTTCAATTATGTTAAAAGGTTTCACTGTTTATAATCACTTCTAATAACTTAGCATGTAAAGCCAAACATATTGTTGCTTAACAAACATCTTGGAATGATGAAGTGAAAAATAACCTTGGGAAAAGTTTGAAAATCCTTCAGCTATTCCACCCACTCATAGGGTTCATTATATGAAAGTGATAAATGAATGTATCATCTAATATGCACACTTTTGACATGAATAGCCAGACTGACCCACTGCAGAAACCAATTGTGTATAAAAACATTTGCAGAACTCTATGAACAGTGATGACTGCTGCATTTAGTAATCCTGCAATATAAACTTGATCTACAAGGGTGGGTCAAAAAATGACAGGAAAACTTTTTGTTTGGACAACATGATTTTTTTTTATTCGAATTTAACTACAAACTTTCAAAATACCCTCCTCCTGAGGCTACACACTGATTCCAACATTCTATCCACTTTTCAAAATACTCAGAGAAGTCCGTGTTTGACATCCTGTTCAGTATACCCAAAATAACACTATTTAGTTCTTTATTGGTTTGAAATTGGCGCCCACAAAGTATTTTTATCACTTGTGGAAACCGGTAGAAATCGCAGGGTACTAGATCCAGCGAATATGGTGGGTGAGGCATGATTTGGATACCTAGTTGAGTAATTGTCACTTGTGTTGTTATGGCTAGATGAGCAGGGGTGTTGTTCTGGTTGAGGATCCATTCATTGGCAGCAAATTCTGGTCTCTTCTTAGCCATTTCCGTCTGTCCTTTAAGGATGTTATTGTAGTATTGAGCAGTTACTGTGGTATGCTTAGGAACCACGTGATCATAAATGGTGTTGCGGTTCACCTCAGGTTTTGATGTGGAGGGCCTCCTGGACATGAAGCATCTTCAAGACTTTTTTCACCATCTTGAAATTTTTTATGCCACTCAAAAACACGTGTTTTTGATAAAGCTTGGTCTCCATATGCTTCCTGTATCATTTGGGGTATTTCTGTTCCTGATTTTTTCAGAAGAACACAAAACCAAATTGATGCTCGTTGTTCTAACTTGAAATCCATGTTGGGTCACTGAAACACATGCTTACACAATGGCTCCCTCAGACAAACTGAACAGCACATGGACAATGTTGCACATATCCCAATGTCAGTCAAGGTCAGACCTCCCCATTACCATGATTGGTGAAATTTTATGTGTGCGTGTTGAAACAGAAAAAAATATTTGCCATTAGTTTTTGACCCACTCTCGTATTATGTGACTACAAATGATTCAGCTGTGCATTGTGGAATTTGTCTGACATTCCTGATTCAAGGAAGTATGTTATGCAAACAAGACTTAGTGTGAGTGGGTGATCAAAGTTTCAGATTTCTTTTAATATTTGCTACAGGAATCTAATGGTATGGTTCTCCCTCCCTCCCTCCCTCCCTCCCTCTCAAACCCCATAATATTGAAATTTAAAGTAGACCTAAACAGACAAAAAGAAATATAAATAACATTGACAGAAATAAATGTGGCATAATAAATATTTTTTATGTACCATGTCAGTATGAATTAAAAGTTACATTTTGTCTTCATTCAGAGAGATTTAGAAAAAAAAAATGATCTGTAAAGAGAGTTGACAAAAACCTCAATCTGTTAGGAAATATTTCTTGATAAATATCCTATATAGCCTTTGCAATTAAGCGGTATTTTTATGGTCAGTTTAATCATAAATTCTTTTTCTCTTTTAGAAATATCAAACCCATGGGGTGTGTGTGTGTACGTGCGTGCGTGTGCGAGACAAAAATGTATTTTAAATGTCAGTCTTTTACTAGTGAAATTGCTCTATGGATGGAACCTTTCTTCCAATTCGTACTGTTATCCTAGTATTGTTGGAAATTACGAAGATAGAATCTAACTGCACTACATTTGTACTGTATTTAAGTTATAGCTAATTATACATCTAATAGAATAGGTGCAGTGTGTCTACGGTAAATTACATTCCTCAGAAGTGTAATGCTTTATGTAATTTATGGGTTAATACATTAAACATATCCCTCCCACCCATCATGCTTATAATATTGTTCCACTTATACTGACTTACTGCAAAAGGCAAACTGCTCCTATGTTTTTGCTTTCCTTCAAAGTTAAGTGTGAATGTTACAATTCGTGATGGGTTCCGTGTCATTACATTAGCTGCAACTTGTGTAAGACATGCTCAGACCTTGGGGGGGGGGGCATGGTTGAAGGAAATGCTTACTGAGTTCATGGAGTACAGCATATGCAGAAACACTGTTTATCACTTCCTTTGTTTAAAGCTAAGTTATTAGAAGTGATTATAAACAGTGAAACAATTTTACTATAATTGAAATTGTGAGTGGATACTTTAGTTTCACTGTTTTCACTCAGAACATGTTTCAAAGACATTCATCTCCTTCAGCTGTATGTCCACTAGTATCTGGTAGGGGATCCGCTAATTCAGTTTTTGGTTCTTCCTATGTATATTTCACGTAATTTTTCATCATCAATCTGGTAAATTGCTAATTTCATAGTGTTTGGTATAGTGTCCTTTAGTGGATAATGAAGTAAGTTTTTGAGGTTTTGTTAATTGTATGGGGCTGATTTTATGCCATATTCTAGAAGCAATTTATTGAATTTGTTTTGAATTTTTGGGTGGAACATGAATCTATATATCTTTCCAGTGAGATATCTGTGCTGTTAAGAGTGTTTGTCATCCAACTTGTCTTTTGTATTAGTATTCAACTATGTGTGTGCTGAATCCATTCCATATGGCTACTTTCTGAATATGTTTATAGTCTATATCGTATTCATTTTCTTGGAGTGGTGTCAGAAAACCTTTCCATGTGAATCCAATAGGTCAGAAATCAAGGACAAATGATATATGCATAAGTATTCACTCTCAAATCACTGCAATGTCATGAGAGATGAACAGCTGAGCTGTCATTATGGTTATTTAGTCCGGTTAGGGCGTTTTAGCCTTCACTCACCTTTGCTCCCAAAACTAGTTCCAGAAATTAAAAGTAAATGAAGGTTACAGTGCTCTAACTTGACTCACTAGTTTTAACTAGCATGCTTACACTACATACAACACACTATTTGGAGAAATGAATCTGAATCAGCATAGAAATTAAAAATACTAGTAACGTATACTAAGGTGACATCTGGCTTCCTTGCAGACTATAGTTTATTCTACGAGTTTAGTTTCATTTAAATTAGTGCTTAAAGTGGCATTAGAGGAGGTGTTGGTATGCAACTTATATGAGTAGCTACAGAGGGGTGGCAACAATTTTAAGAGAAACAATAATCTGTTAGTTAACACTAATGCCATAATGAAATACAACATATATAGTAGACTATGTAAAGAAAAAACATTCAAATACAATAATTAACCACTTATCATGCAACATTGGTATAATGTACTCACAACCCTCTTTCCTATTGCCTTGTACTGAACAAAATCTCTTAAAATATCATGGGAATTGAATTCAAATCTAAACGTGAGTTTTTGTACTTCCCTTTCACTTTGCCTAATATCATAATACTAAAAACTGAGTCAATTTGTTGAGTTAACTGCTGATTTGCATCATCTTCATCATTCTCATTTTCATATTGTTTACAATGCACTATATAAACTGACCTTTGTCAACGGTTGGAAAGCTAGCCTTACTATTAATTTTCATACTTTTGAAATCTCCAACTTTGATTCATTTAATAACTTCTGCCTCGCAGTCACCTGGTAAAGATTTCAAACTTTCAGTTCAATTTAAATACAGCTTTATATTTTCACATTCTGTTTTATGGTGCAATGACACATTTGTAGTACTTCTGACAGATGTTTCATTTCAAGCAGAACATCAAGTAATAAGTCCTAGTAGTTTGATAAAATTATGACAACTCAATTTGTTAGCCAATCCTTCAAACTGATTCCGCTCTTTACAGTTGCAGCAATTGTTTTTCGATTCAACATTACAGTGTGCATATAACGCAGGATAGGAACACCACACCGATTCGACAAAGGAAAGGAAGAGGCAATTAAAGTTCACTTGTTACAGCCTGTGCACACTTTTCAAGCTGATTCCAGGTTTTTGGAGATGCTGTACAAGTTATGCAATTTGTTGACAAATTTGCAGAAATGATTCACACCTCCACCAACAGTTTGTAACACATCATTCACGGCAAGTTCCAATCGGTGAATAAGACAATGCCACAATAGGATTTTAGGAAACTTTTCTTGTAATTGTGGCTCTACTCCAGATTTCTTCTCACATAAAGCACTTGCATCATCGCTTGTGAAGCTAACCATATAATTTTGATTATAATTTTCATCAAACCATTCCTTCTGAGACATTCCAGAAGGAAGTTAAATATGGTGTCTGCTCTTTGATCTGCAAGTTTCACTAATTCTAAAAATAATGTATAGATGTCATAGTCATCACTACCTTCATAGGTTTTGTTACCATCATTTACATCAATTTGAATACGTCATATGTATAAATGTTCAAAACACCTTTATTATTTATCACAGTTGATTCACCGATTATAATACCCATCATTGATCTATCACTAATAATAATCTTCCTTATAATTCTGTTTAATTTCTTCACTAATATGCATCATAATGTCAGAACACACAACAGTGCTATGCAAAATTCATCCCATATCAATCCCCTTGGTAACTTGATTTATATAATGTACATGGTCCACAAATGGATTATCTTGTTTTGCAATATAGTGTGCTGTACAAAAAATGCAGCATGTTGTTTCAAAATTACATTTATTTTCATCATCGGAAAGTTTTCCAAAGTTTGTTTTTCAAGCTCCAGTAAACATTTTTTCTGTCGTACACTACCACTCATTAATTTCAATACACCATGACTGTTATCTGGTATTTCAGATATGAACACAAAACAAACTTTATTTCTCCAAAAATAATTATATAAACTTAAACATATATAATACAAACAGAATAATTATATTTTACTTTCATCAAAGTATCCTCCCTTGGATTTAATAATTGCCTCACAAACTCTAGGCATGCAGTCAATCAGTTTTTGTAGGTATTTTGAGTCTATATGATTCCACACATCCTTAACAATGTTCCAGAGATGTTCCTTGCTGGATATTTGAACTTCCCTGATAAGTCTGCCCACTTCATCCCAGACCATTTCAGTGGGAATACAATCAGGGCTTTGAGATGGCCAGACTATATCTTTCAGTACTTTCTGTTTCTCCTTTGATGCAATGTACTTCTTACAGAATGCTGAACAATGTTTTGGGTCATTACCCTGTTGTAAGGCAAAGCCTTTCCCTATTAAGCACAATCCACAGTTATTGTATGATACTGAAGTATGCGGTGGTAGTGCTTCTGATCCATACATCCTTCTATTTTCACAATTTCTCCAACTCTATCTCCTGCAAAACACCCCCAAACCATAATAGAACCCCCACCATGTTTAACTGTAGGTAGAATGCACTGCTGGGCCACCCTTTCTCCTTCACATCAGCGAACAAATATCCTCCTGGTTCCAAAAATCTCAAACTTCATTTCATATGTGAATAACGGTTTCTTCCATTCTTCATGTTTCCAATTACAATGTTTTTTTAGCCCATTCAAGTCTCTTCTTTTTATTTATGGGCTTCAGAAGGGGTTTCCTTGCTGCAACACATCCTTTCAAGCCAGCTTCAATCAGTCTCCTTTACTGTTGCAACAAATATTTTTTTCTTGTTCATTTATACCAATTCTGCATGAATTTGTGCTGCTGTTTTGAACCTATTTCTTTTGCTAGTAACTCTGATGCATTTATCTCACTGTTAGTTGTTTTACGAGGTTGTCCTGGTCGTGGTATGTCCTTATTGCTACATGTAGTCATCTTGCAGTGAAGGGTGCATTGCACTCCCCCTATAGACACTACGTTGTTTTGCAATTTGGCAAATTGATAAACCTGCCTGAGTGCTACAATTGCAGCACATTTTTCTATGGATATCTCCACTCGGAGCCATAATAACAATGTGTGCACTGTCAACTGTCGCTAAGGAAGGAACTGAAATGCAGGAACCAAATAGTAGGTATCTTAGGAATGCTTGAAGTACACAGCGGACATCACAGAACTAGAGGGAACAACAGAGGTGCATCGAATGGGCCTTCAGTCATCAACTAGATAAACAAACATACCAGTTCAGGTAACTATTGTTTATGTGCACAACATTCTTTTGGTGTAATATTGCATCTAGACAAAAACAAACACATAAACCTGGCATGTTTACAAATGTTGTACTATTCCTTTGCTTACTCAACCATAACCATGGTATTATACCATATCTACAGGGAATTAGATGTAAATTATTAGGCATATTGAAATTAATGAGCGATAGTGTACAATAAACATGACTTTTCTTGTGTTCGAATATTTTCTTTTGTGAGGATTGCTGCTGACATTCTGTAGTAGACCCGTAAGGTTTTATAGCACCCAAAATCCCCTGTTGTGACAAAGGCACACCAGAACTTGAATAGTTTCAAGTCTTTTACTTTACAAGTTAAACAGCCAAGAGTAGTATTAGAAACGGCTAACCACTCATGTTCTTCTTTAAACACATTAGCTTGGTCTTGATTCCAACACGATAGTAAACTATTTGACTCAACTCCTTATCACTTATTAATGTAAGCCTATCGTACACGGTAACACTGTAACTCAAAGTTGCACATGCCAATAAATCTGTCTAGCAAAAACCTCCACTTTAACTTGCCAGAGGGCCATTTAATTTGCATACAGCAGATATGGTTACATTTGTCATTGTTGCATATATGTTTTAAAATTAACTGAATAAAAATTATAATTAATCAGTAGATGAATTCTGTTGTGCTATGAATGTTAAATGTATGATTCATATATCTTAATTTTATCAAATTACTAATTATTGGCTTCAAATATATGTTTCTTATTCTAAGCATCATTATTGCATTAGTTAGTTTCGGTTAGACAAGGACAGATTGACAAGTGCTCGCATTCATGGGAAACTGGTGTGGAGAGGGAGGGAGTCATCTTGTTGCACATGGGGCAAACGAACAGCGCTGCTAGAGATAAGAAAATAGTATCCATTGTTGAAAAAACAAACACCCTGTAATGACGATCTGGATGACTAGTAAAGGAATAAGACAAAATTTTAACAAGTTCTGTAAACGATATGCCATACTGGCTCGTTTCCTGCTTTCAGAAGGGTACCTGGTTTATACCGGCCCACTTTAAGCACTGACTTAAATACCTTGGACACTGCTAGTCAATTTTAAAACTCCTTATTCATTGATGCTCTTGCTGAAGCTTCAGTGCAATGTCAAATTGGAAATTAATTGAGTGATTAGTTTGGACAGTATTAATGTTTTTGTATAATCGTTGTAGGTGAATTACTGTTAATTAATTAATTAATTAGTCATATGTGCTTATACGATGAGACAGAACACTGTGATACCTATTAAGCATAGATTAGACCACACTTTCAGAGAGAGATATTGGTGGAAAATTATTAAGTTGTAATATATTTTATTGTAACACATGATGACTCCAGTTGCTGCCGAACAACTATTTCATGTCTTAGACACTCAGTGTAGTCCAACTTATTCGTGCTCTCAGCTGTCGACTGCACTCGACTGTCTCTCTGACTGAACTCAACCACAATTCCACACCAGCAATCCCCTTATATATCCCCGCAACAAACAGTATGTTCTCTATGGGGCGGCTTCTCGAACCTGCCACTAAGTAAATTTCCAGAAAGGCGGGGAGCGCACATAAAGGGTGTGTTGCTTGGGCCATTATTGCGCGGACCGGCCAAAGGCGCTAACAATCCAGGCGGCTAGGTAAAGGGCCCAGCATGCTCTCACACTGGCGTGGCCCGCCGGCAACTTCGTGCACGTGGTCACACTGCTCCCTCCTCAGGGCTGGTCGTCCCGATCAGCACCGTCGTAGCAGGCAAGACGATCTAAGTTTATTACCAGCCTCTGGACGCAGTAGACTACATCATTAATTCTCTTCACTATGAGGTATGGCTCCTGCCATGGTTATTGAAGCTTGGGGTAACGCTCCTTGGTCCAGGTAGGGCGACACCCTACTGGAAACCTTGGCTGTCGGCTTGCTGCTAAGGTCGGGCGTCTCCGGTATCGACTTGTGGAGTACTCGGTCGGTGCGGCCATAATCACCGTGCGCTTGGCTGAAGACAGACTGGTATCGTCTAAATAAATGCCGGATCTTCTCCAGATGGTCGGTTGCACTCCTCAGCAAGTCTTTCAGTCGGGGCCCCAAATCTTGCAACACTGCTGGCCCCTCGGATCCGTCGCATGGCGATACACTTGCAGCTGGCTCACACTTTCCTAACTCCGTTCCAGTCTGTATGTCCTGATTGGTGTTCAATGGATTCAGCAGCCTCAGTGGCACTTCCTCCCGACAAGCAACAATGCCCTGGCAACACAATTCGTTCAATGGTATCTTCCAGTCCAAAATCAGGTTCCTTGACCGCTGGCCTTCACCACCACCTCGCTTCTTGTGGACACAACAACATCCTCCGTCAGGATCACCCTGCAGATCCCGTATTTTCATTGGGGCTCCGGAGCATCACCTCATCTCGGTTGAGTCGCAAGACCCTCCTGCCAATGTCGGCCGTCGCCTCATGGCTCCTGAGGGCATGCAGTCTGAGTATCACATTCTCAGCTACCCTTGCGACCAACTTAAGCTTCTCCACAGGCTCACAATCAACTCCGGCAAGACCACCACAGGCAAGGTATCGCCCGATGCTGTCACTAGCTGATAGAGCTGATTTGGTTTCCTTGGCAGCAAGCCCTTCGCCACATCAGATCTGATCACGGTCACGGCTGCACCTGTGTCCACTAGTATCTGGCACAACTTTCCTCCTATCCAGCCATCTGCGACGAGGTTGTCGTCCACTCTACTGCCTAAGGCACGCAGCGTCACTTGAGGGGTGGTAATGACGGCCCCGATGCGCCCCTCATCACGCCGTTCCTCATTCATTTCCCGCTTGCTCATCGGCTTGGTTGTGTGCAGTCTTCACAAGATGTTCCGGCTAGCCACACCCCAACACACACCACCTGAAAATCTTCATCGTTGCCTCTGGGTCCATCCTCTTTTCCTGTTGTATCGGATACTCCTGGTCTTCAAGGTGCAGGCAGCTGTTACCTTGGCTGCCTCCATTATCAAAGCGGCATGTAGTGGATGGTCTTGTTGCCACCAAGCATTAGACACTGTCGTATCTCAGTGTCACGCACCCTGTTGACAAAGGAGTAGGCAGCTTCCTAGGACACGTAACTGGGTGGGAAATTCACTAGAGCCTTGTTCACCAGTTGTTCAGTTGCCAGGGCAAACTCCTGCAGCATCTCCCCTGGCTGTTGTAGCCTTGACTTGAGCTGACTACGGTAGGGTGAGTCAAGCAATGGTTCCCAAACTGGTTTTCGAGGGCCTCCCAGATGTTTCCAGATGCCATCGACATCAGAATTGCTTTCCAAACCATTGCTGGAGGCTGGCTATCAGCTGTGCGACTTCCTTATCTACTGACCATCAGTTGTCGGTGGAAGACTTCAAAGGTTGATGTTCGGTCATATTTGGGTGGCTTGGCATGAGCAGATGTTGGGTAGCATCCTGGCGTCTCATTTTTCAAGTCCTTAAGTCTTACATCAAGCATTCCTTCTAGAATGGCTTTCAGTTCCTTGGAGCTGCTGTGGACTTTTACTCCAGGATGTTAAGCTGTTCCCCTAAGTCCTCCAGGGTGTTAATGCATTGACCAAGGTCCTCCACCTTTCCGCCGAGCTCTTCCATGTCCCTCTACACACTAGCCAGTTGTTGGTCAATTTTGGTCGATAGTTCCTTCGTCATCTTGCACATTTCTGCTTGCATCTTCTCCACTCCAGACTCCAATTTCTCCTCCATCTTCTCTATTAAGGATTTCATTTTCTCCTCCACCTTTTCCATTGCAGATTCTATTTTCTCCCCTATCTTCCCCATTCCAAATTTCATTTTTGTCTCCATCTTCTCCGTAGCAGAATTCACTGTTATTTCATTTCCCATCTTCTCCATTCTGGATTCCATTTTCGTGCCCATCTTTTCCATCCTGGATTTCATGGTCTTCATTTCAGGTAGTAATTCTTTAATCATTGCCTCCATCATGGCATTCAATCATGATCCTGATACCAGTGTAACAAATTGTGACTCCATTTGCTGCAGAACAACTATTTCTCTGCTTAGATGCTCAGCATAACCAACTTCTTTGCTGACCTCAGCTGTTAACTGCACTCGACTGTCTGTCTGACTGAATTCAACCACAACTCCACACCAGCAGTCCCCTTATATAGCTCTGCAACAAAGCAGGATGTTCTCTATGGGTCAGTTTCTCAAACCTGCTGCCAAAGAAATTTCAGAAAGGCAGGTAGTGCACATTAAGGGTTTGTTGCTTGGGTCATTTGTTCTAAAGGCCATTATTGCGCATGGCTGGCTGAAGGCGCTAAAAATTCAGGCGGCTAGGTAAAGTGGCCTGCATGCTCTCACTCTGGCATGGCCTGCCAGCAACTTTGCACACATGGTCACATTATTTAGTGATTGGATAATATTTTTATGAACTATGCATTTTTTAAGCAGAATATTTTTACCATAAAAAACCCACTTTCCAATGGACTAATGCAAAATAATTTAAATGACCAGAATGTATAAATAGAAGAAGATACAATAAAAATGTAAGATGTCTAAAAAAAACAAATTTATAACTAGTGTTAAACTATAATACTACTTATTGCATTATTTGCAAAACTTGACAGATGAAAATACGAGGGCGGATCGTAAAGTAACGCACAATAATTTTTTTCTGCCTTGGTATTGCAGCTGGAATGTTGCAATTTCATACAGATATAGTTTGAAGTTTTCACTACAGAGGGTATTTTTTGTTTCATGTGCAGCTTTAGCGAGAGAAGTGTGAACTACGCAACAAAGATGGCGTGCATGTTACTGCCATCCACTTGTGAAGAGCAGAGAGGTGAGGTTCGATATTTGTGAGCCAAAGAGCATAAACCGATTGATATTTGCAGGGACATGTGTGGAGTGCATGGGGATGATTGTATGGACCGTAGCAATGTCTCCAGGTCGTGTGCATTCTTCCTAGAGGGCCGTGTGAACCTTAGTGATTCGTGATGCTCCGGGAGGCCGGTAACAGCTGCAACCCCGCAAAATGTCGGAGGCATATAGGTGACAATTTTGAACGACCGGCGTGTACAACAGCAAACCTTATCACAACAGTTCAACATTTCCTATGGTGCAGTGTACGATATTGTTCATGACACTTTAGATTTCATAAAGTTAGTGCTCGCTGGGTGCCTAAGAACCTGACAGACAACCACAAGGGCCAGCAAATGATGACGAGCTTGGATCACCTAACGCGGTACACCGCAGAAGGGCATGACTTTCTGAAAGGAATCGTCACTGGTGATGAGTCGGAATACCACTACACACCCAAAACCAAGCAGGCAAGTATGGAGTGGAAACATGCTGGTTCCCCAGTGAAGAAAAAATTCAAAGAGACTCAATCTGCTAGGAAAGTGCTTGTGACGGTGTTCTGGGATATGCATGGTGTTGTATTGGTGGACTTTGCTGAACACGGGATCACTGTGAATGCTGAAGCCTACATGAAAACTCTGGTGAAGTTGCGTCGTGCCCTTCGTGACAAACGCCACAACATGAATGCTGACGATGTCAAAATTCTTCATGACAATGCTTGCCCCCATGTTGCTGCTGCTGTTCGTCAGAAAATCACCAAATTTGGTTGGGAAGTGCTGCAGCATCCACTATATAGTCCGGACCTTGCACCGCCGGACTTTCATCTCTTTGGTCCCATGAAGAAATTCTTGGCCTGTTAACGCTTTGCAACAGATGCGGAAGTGAAATCAGCAGTCCGCAGATGGCTATACTCCAAGGAAATGGACTTGTAAGAACAGGGCATATTGAAACTTATATCACGATGGAAGAAATGTGTTGAGAAACTTGGTGACTATGTCAAAAAGTAGATAAAAGGCTTATTTGTGATTTTTGTTGTTGTTAACTATTAAACTTTTTTATAAAAAAATTACTGTGCATTACTTTTCGATACGCCCTGTTACGTTACTGCCTATGAAATGACATTACCAGTGAAAAAATATCTGAACTGGTTAACTGTCTGTGCTTGTTACATATTTGCTTCAGTTCCTCCTGCATCTCCACAGCATATAGGTAAAGCATTAAATGCCCCATCTTCTCCTTAGGTACTCATAGTGCACTGCCTCAAAATAGTGGTGGCTTGTTAGGTATTGTGGGTTCCTGGTTGGAGTCTTCTTCATCCACAACTTCTCCAAGGTGTCTAGAAACAATGGTTTCTACGCTTGGCATCACAGATGTTATATCAACATCAACCTTGACATATTTTTGGAAATGAGACATCCATCACATACCAGCTGTTGGGCTGACATCTCGTCTTCTTCATGCAGATGCCTCTCTTCTTCCACAAACTTGAATATTACCCTACAGACACAGTTAAGATGCAATGACAGGACCAATACTCGGTCATGCTTTGGCCACATAATGCGTGATGTCCAGGATTGTTATTGTCATTTGTTTTGGGTCCATAACATTGCTGTGCATAAAGACACCTTTGTCTACTAGCATCTTCAGCTATTGCCATTTAAGGGATGATAACCAGATCCAGTGGTTGAAGCTGATTTGTGCAGTTCACAGAAAGAAGCCATAGTTTAAGGTTTCTGAACAGCTGCAGATCACTAGGGTGCATAAGACATCTAACAACAAAGGTATTTTACAGCAGGCTACTCACTTTAGCATTTAGAGTATGCAATATGGGTGTGAAGATATGCTACTGGTCATCCATACTCTGGCATTAGCATCATACTTCATAGGCAGGTCTTTCAAATTCTTGTAACACCCAAGCTTCTTCAATTTTCCGACTACAAGGGGGAGGGTAATTTTTCTGAACTTTGTAGCATTGACCATAACTAAAACAATTACCCTTTGCTTGCCAAGTTTTCTACCATAACATTTTCCCTGTAAAACTCAAAGTTCTGTTTGGAAAAATGTTATAAAACAGACCAGTTTCATCAACTTTACAGTTTCCATGCTTACATTTTTATTCTCTCCGCAAAAGTATTTATATGCAATACTATGACAATTACTGAACTCATCCCATCCATTGCGCATGCCACCATCAACTGGAATTTTTGCCACTGTCATACGAACAATTTATTCCACCACAAGTTTATCTGTCTATTGTACATTGATGTGCATATATACTTCCACTTTATTTGGACATTACATCACTTTGTTTTGGATTACATTCAATGATTGATATGTTTTTCTATTAAAGTATTAAAAATAGGGAAAGAGTGTTCAAGTTCTTTCACTAGTTGACCATGTGTTTTGACATGTGAATCAACCACAGAATTTCTGTCTTGCACAGAAATACTTATGTCACCACAACAGCAAGACTCACACACCACCACAATATTAATTATCACCAGTGTTGCTGCAGACCACTCTGTGGAATTATACAGCAGAATGAATGCAGTAATGCTGGTTTGTGAAGTCAACAGGCAAGTGGTGCAACTCGCACTGGCACATACAACTCATGGGAATGGGAGAAGCAGAAGTTTCCATTGTAAATACATGTTATGTGTACTAGAAGTGTTATAAAAAGTGAAACTTTAATACTAAGCAAGTAAATTATGCCATAAGTTGAATAATTGGCACTTGAGTTTCACTTAATTTTCATCATTCAACATGTTTTGAAGCTGCTGTTTTCATTAGCTTCCTCTTTTGAAGAGGACGTCTTTGCTGTAGTCTCTCTTGTGGTGCCGTCTGTAGGAGAATTTTATGAAATTGTCTGCCAATGGTGCTTTAAAATTCATGCTTTTGTGACATGGATTTTTCCATATTGTAAGTTCTGCTGTGGTTTGAACATGTTTTAAGAATTGTATATCTTTCTTATACTCACCGCCAATCAAGAAAGGGATTGACATTTTGCAGAGAGGTAGAGGCAATGTTGCTGCTTATCGTGACCACGTGGTGAGCGCATTAGAATTATGTGTACAAAGGCGATTGGGTTGTGCCTACATTGTAGAGTAGGTTATATTTATATACAAAGGCAATTGTAAAATAATGAGTCTACATGCAAAGGATAGAACATGCAAGAATATATCAGTGTAAATATCTGCATTAACAAGAGACATACCTGTTAAGTATTAATGCTTATTCTAATATGAAAATGCTGCTGATTCTCTCACAGAGCATATTATTTCACGTGCTTATCTTTCAATTGGGATACCTTTACCAAATACAGTTTTATTCGGTTCCCAAGTACCCTCGTTTTTCGTTTGGCTGCACTATCTTAGTCACTATTTTTGGACATTGTTAAATATCCATTAAAAGTGTTAACACAATTGCAAATGCTCAGAATACACACAGATACATGGACTCAAACACACATAAACACAAGGCAAATAACCATACAAATCAAAGATGCAAAACAACTGTCAGTACACAGGCAATCTCTAACTGATGCAAAAACATAGCAAGCTGAGGATAAAGGAAGGAATTGTTTATAGCTGCAGCGACAGCAGAAGATAAGACGTGCAGTTCATGTTAACTGCAATGGTCGTTTGCCAGGCATGCCATGCTAATCACATGTTACAATATTGGCAACAAGGTTTTTGCATCTATCATTACTATGGAAACGTCATAGTTCTAATTGGTCCTTCTAATCATTGCTATGACGACTGCTATGATGTATCCGTCCCCTCCCATTCATTTATAGCTCTCCGCCACATGGTTAGTAACTGTCAATCCCTTTCTTGATTGGTGCTGACTATAGTAATGTTCTGTGTTGACTAAAAGTGGTGAACTACAGCAGATTTTTCTATTTCTTTCAATTTTCTAAAATGTTCCTTTGATCCTATGTGAAGATTTCTGTTTATTTTAGCAATGTATATTTGATGGTAGTCTTCATAGTCAATCTGGTATATTCCAGATTCGTTTGTGCTTGGTAGGTGCGTTTTAACACTAGGAGGATCGAATGCAGTCTGCTACCTACAAGAACTGCCAGGGCCAAATTGACCACATGGTTTGTTTTTTTTTGGGGGGGGCAGATTTTAATGATAATGCAGTGTAACCTGCATATATAGGATGGACCACTTAAGTTGAGACTGTACAATATCTCTAAAACTAGGGGCCAGTTTCATCAACATATGTTAAAAATGCTGTAACTTCTTGTTTGAGGCAGTATTTTAATACCTGAATAATTTCAATTGTATTTTATATAAAAGTAAATTTAATAACAGCCCTCCTTGAAACAATATGTATATAATAATTATTTAAATTGTATGTAACAATCATTGCAAATACTTATTTTTTATTGTAAACATATTTTATTAATGTTATGTGAATACATTGCATACTCTAATAATGCAAGAACTGTGAGAATAATAAGTTTTAGGTTGCTAACAATGAGTAATAATGAGGTAATTGTGGCAATAATGTGTTTAGAGTTTTGAAATGTACTGGTCATGATTAGAGCGACGATGACGTAGTTTCAGTGACAGTTTTTAAAGTTAGTCAATCAACAGCAAAGAAAAGTTTTAAATTAAATGCAGATGTTCTATTGGACTAAAATTAGCCAATCAGAGACTTGCAATACCGAAGCTAGGGTTTTGACCGTTGAGGTTATTCAGTGCCTGATGAGACTTGGTAGAGTGTAGATGGAAAAATGTGTTCTCTACGGGCATTTAGTAAAAACAGATATACGCATTAAGTGAGTGTATAAAAGTTTCTCACAGTTCTTTAAAAGTGTAGTGCTGATAAATATGTGCAATAATTTAAATAAAAGAAGTGAAATTTAAAAGTTTAATTCTGTGATGTCTACCATTATTGTCATACTGCGCCCTGCATAAGAATCCTGACTCTAAAGTAAGACTGACACAGCCAAGGAAAAATTCAAACAGTAATATTACGTAAGCATTAAATACAAACCGACCCCAAAACGTATTACAAACTACATGTAACATTTCTTAAGGTTTTACGTAAATATATTACGTAACAGCAGCAAATCATCTTCAAGTTAGCGCACATACGTGGGGCTAACTCAAAAAGCAGCTAAAAATAATAGGTGAGCCAACCCACTTCTTCAAATTGGCGCCCATTGTGGGGCTTCGAAAACGACAAGAAATTGTGATGTCAAAGAAGAAAAGAAAGACAACACGACCAGAATCAACAAAATCAACGAGACTACATCTCAGAATTTCAAGATCGTCAAAATCATCAACGGAATCCTAAGACAGCAATAATTCTTCAGGAGTAAGGGGCACATGGTTAACATCTTAACAACAAACTACGCGGGAACACTGAGTATTAAAGTTTAATAACAGCCAGAACAAAAGGTCAGGAAATTCCATTTTGATATTGTAATTATTGTAAATTTTAGGCAATATATTGTTATTTTTTAGCAAATTTCATGTTATTGCGAAGTGGAAAACTAAAATTAAGCAATTCAAAGGCAAACATACAAAGAAAAATGAAAGTATGCAGGTAGTTGAGGTTAGGTCAGCCAATACAGATTGCAATATAGATTTACAACCAGAGCTACAGAAAACAGATAGGTTAGATATAGAAGAGCAATTACAAATGTTAGTGCAGGGAACAACAAAAGATAATATCCCTCAGACATCTAGGACACAAGACCAAGAAAACTTCTCACAACAAATAATATGCATGCTAAAAGCAATAACTGAAAATAATGCAGACTTAAATAATAAGTTAATTGAAATCAAAGGAGAGTTAAAAGAAACTAACAATAAGATAACTGAAAGTAATACAGAACTGAGAAAAGAGTTAAAAGAAAATAGTACAGAGCTGAAAGTAGAGGTAAGTAGAGAATTTAATAATAAGTTACCTGAAAGTAGTAATAAGTTAACTGAAATAAGAGGAGAGTTAAAAGAAACTAATACAGAGCTATCTAGTATTAAAATTGATCTAGCGAGACAAATAGAAAATTGTATGAAAGAATGTAAAGCTGAAAGCAAGAGGTTAGAGGTAAAGCTAGAACAATCTTCCAAAGTAATTCAAAAGACATAGCTTTAAAAATAAACAAAGGTTGTTAACAGCTAGAACAAAAATTGTCAAGTCATATTGACAAAAATGTAAATGAAATGGAGTTAAAACTTGCTGATACTAAACAGGGTATTTGTTACAAGTTAGATAAACAGGGTGAAGAATTGAAAACAATGGTAGAAAATACTAATGCAGATCTTGTACAAGTACAAATAGATTTAACTGGGGAAATTGATAAAATGCATGAAATGGTAAAAACTAACGTAAATGCAGTAAAAGAAGTAAATACAGGGCAAGAACAAGTAAAATCAATGATAGATGAAATCAGAGATAAAGTACAGGAAAGTAGTAAAGAAATTTATAAACTTAGAAATAGTTTTGAGAATTTAAGTACAAGTGTACCAAGGGTAAATGCAAGTACAACTAGTTCTGTAAATGCTAACCAAATGCATGTCAATAATGCAAGTACAGAAAGAAGTGTATTACCATTGTTAACTAACAACACAACACAACACGCTTTTTCCATAGCAAACACACAACATGAATGATGACACACATTTGCATGTACCAAACCAGGTATCAAACTATTATTCTGTGCTTAATGAGTTACCATTACCTAATTTTAATGCTTCCTCAAGTCCAGTACAGTTTATTAATGATCTTATAGAGTATTTTAAATTGAAAAATGTGCCTGAAGCATTAAAAATGATGTTAGTTAGAAAATGCTTAGACAACAAAACTTTAGAATGGTTACATATGGTAGCAGACAGTGAAATGAACTTTGAAACCTTCAGAATTTTATTCATGAATAAATTTTGGAATACCACTGTACAACATAAGATTGGGGCAAGCCTAAGCTACTCACAGTACCATAGGGATGACAACTTATCAATGACATATTATCTTATTAAATATGCAGGATATGTCAGATATTTAACTCCAGCTATGCATGAGGAGGATTTCATTAGTTTAATTGCTAGACACTACCCTCTACACATACAAAACTACATCTTAATTGCAAGACCCAAAACTATTTACAAGATGACAAAGTTAATATCATCATTAGAACAGCAGGAAAATAGTAGTGGTAATGAAATGTGGAGTCCACACAGACGAGACCAACAGATTAGGTGAGAAAGACGTAATGATATGCTTACAATACAAGCTATCACAATGTAAACAGAAGAAATAATGAATTTCAGGGTCAGAACAGTTCAATTACAACACAAATATATCAGAGATTCAAGACAACAAGGGAGACAGGAACACATAAATTATGTGAGAACGGAAAGAATGAATCAACAGAATTCTACTTCACCCAGGGGTAATAATAGATTCCAACATAGAGGAAATATGCAAAACAGGGGAAACTTCCACAATTATAATCAAACAAACGACAATCATCCAGAAGAATATGTACGTGGAGGACATAGCAATTTTAGAGGGAGAACAAGAGCTAGGGGGCGTAGCTCGTACTCAAATATCAATGATAACGAAATAATAGTAACTGCGGTACAACATGGCAATCCGGTAAATACTGAGAATGCTTACCAGGAAAACTAAGTTCTGTATTGCCTGACGTAGATTCTGGTAATACAGTACCTTCTGCTCTTAGCGGCAAGAATAAAATATCTACACACTTTGATTGTTATCATTTAAGTACAAACACAGGGAATTGTGAAAACAAATATGATTCACCATACATACAAACTATTATAGCAGGAAAGGAAGTAAATGTTGCAGTAGATTCAGGATCATCAAGCTCTATCTGCTCGAAGAAATTTTTTGAACAATTGTTAAATGAAGGGATACAACTCAAGATAGCACCAATAAGCAATGTAATATGTAGGGTAGCCATTGGTACAATGACCCAAACCATCAAATCACAAGCATTGATACCTATACAGATAGCAGATATTACATTGGAGGTCATGTTTTTAATTTTTCCAAACTTGATATGCGAAGTTTTAATTGGGTGTGATGTTTTAATAGAGTTCTCTGCAATAGTTGATTTTAAAAAGGACTGACTAATATTAAATAAAGAAGAAAAGAAGAGATACATGCCTTTTATTAAAGATAAAGTATGTAAAGTACAAAGAATGGAACAAGAAAATGCAGTATATGAAGAAGAGTGCTTCATACAAATAGTTATTGTCCAAGCAAGCAGGGAAAACAATGAAAGGTTATTGACCCTTAACTTCGAAGAACAGAACACTGACCTTACCAAGTGGAACCCTTATGCAAAGAAATCTAATGCAGAAGAAAATATTCTAGAGCAGGTAGAAGATAGGTATGCAACAGAGATAGAAGACAGGAAGATACATACAGACACACTGATGACAAATACAATACTGACTGACAATGAGAAGTTAATAATGGAAAAGGTATTAGAAGACAATAAACATGTTTTCAGTGAAATTCCAGGACGGTGTACATCATATGTTCACACATTCACAGTAGAAAATGTACCAGCATTTCGAAGAAAGTATAATAATCTACCAGTGAATCTAAGAAACAAAGCTAAAAAGTTAATAGCTATTATGCTAGAAAATAACATCATTGAGCTTAGCAATTCACAGTATATAAATAGTGTTTGTTGGACAGTAAAGAAAGACAATAGTTTAAGAATCACCATAGATGGAAGATATTTCAATAAATTTATGCTACCAGATCACTTTCAAAATGAAAGTATAGAACAAACAATTGCAAAATTATCACGTGGCAAATATATCTCTTCCATAGATCTTACAGCTTCATTTTGGCAAGTCTAGCTAGATCCTAAAGTACGTGATTATACAGCCTTTCAAGTTTTTGGATTACAATATAGGTATTGTGTAAATCCATATGGATTGAAGAATAGTGCTAGTGGATTCCTTAGAGCAATACATAGTATATTTGGTAACACAGCAGATGATTTCTTAATCAGATACACTGATGATTTCCTAATAATAAGTCAAACCTTTGAGGAACATTTAGAAAATGTAATTTATGTGTTGAACAAATTACATGAACATGACATGACCGTAAACATCAAAAAGTCAAAATTCTGTGTACCTGAAATCAAATTCTTAGGGTATGTAATAAATGAAGTAGGTATTCGACCAGATGAAGAAAGAATAGAAGCCATATTAAGAATACCACCACCTAAAAATATTCGACAGCTGAGACGTCTATTTGGAATTTGGAATTATGAAAGTAAATTCTTACCAAGATATGCTATAGAAGTAGAACCTTTAAGACAACTTCTGAAGAAAACAAATAAATGGAAGTGGACAGCAGAGCTACAAAAATGTTTTGAAAATGTCAGAAAGCTGTTTGCAAATGCAATATTGTTGGAACATCCAAGAGATGAGTTAGATTACGAGTTGTATGTGGATGCATCTTGTCAGGGATATGCAGGAATACTAGGACAAAGAGAACATGACAACACATTTCATGTTATTAGTACTGCATCACGTGGCTTAACCAATATTGAAAGGAATGCATCAGTAACAATGTTAGAAATTGGAGCATTATATTTTTCACTACTGAAATTTAAAACATATATATTTCTGAAGAAAGTGAAAATATATACAGATCATATTAGCTTAACTTTCATTCAGAAATGTAAATTATATAGTGGCAAGTTAGCTAGAATGAATTTCGCTATAATGGAATTTGATGTTGAAATTGTACATATTCCAGGCAAACAAAATACATTTAGTGATTTAATATCAAGGATCAATCACAACAAACAATTTCCTGAAAGTTATTCAAGACAACAATATGAAATTAAGGTGCTTACAATAGACATTCCAATGAAGAAGGAATTGAAGAAGCAATTTAAAGATATCAAAGAAGAGCAAGACAAAGACATTAAACTAGCAGGTTTAAAAGAAAAAGCTCCAAAGATAGAAGAGGCACAGAACAGTACAATCGCTGTTAAAGATGGTGTACTATATAAGAAACATGGAAAGGAAATAAAGAGGTGGAAAACATATATTCCAACAAGCATGGAATTAGAAACAATAGAGCAATTTCATTTAGGATTAATACATGCAGGTACAGAGAAGACAACCTTAATCATTTTGGAAAATTTATACATATCTAAATTAGGATATAAAGTAAGAAAATATATATCATGTTTTGACCTTTGTCAGAAAGCAAAACAAATTAATGTTGCCTATGACTACACAGCAAATTCAGTACTTAGAGATAAACCCAGATGTTTATTGAGTTTAGATTTACATGGTCCGATGCCTGCAAGTACATTTGGGTACAAATATTTATTTGTATGCTATGACGTATTTAGCAAATATGTTAGAATTTATGCACTCAAGAATGCAACCAGCATAGCATGCTTAAATAAATTAACAAAATCATATTTCCCGGAGGAAGGAATAGTTGAGGCCATACTTTGTGACAATGCATCAGTGTTTACCAGTTCTAAATTTATGAATACATTTATGAATGGAATTAAAGATTTGGGAGTCAAACAGTATTTTTCATTAAGATACAGACCAAATGCCAATCCAGTAGAAAGAGAGATTAAAGAAATTGCAAATTATCTACGTGTAGTGTGTCATAACAAGCAGAACAGTTGGTACTCATACATCAGTATTATTCAAAATCTACTAAATCAATCCATAAATGCAGTTACAGGATTTAAACCAATTGAACTTCACCATGGAAAACTGTACAATACTTTGAGCCATAATATACCAAAAGTTATTGAAGATCAAGCAATTAAATTACCAGAAAAAGAAGAAATCTTCAAAATACCTTTTTCGAAAATACAAGCAAAAGCCCTCAAGAGAAAACAAAAACATGAAGAAACAAAAAGAAGAATTTGGAAAATAAAGATAGGAGATCAAGTGTTAGTGAAGAACAAAAGATTATCAAATAAGCTTCGCAAAGAATATTGGAGATTATTTTTGAGCTACCATGGTCCTTATGAAGTAATAAATATATTTGGAACAGATACATATGAACTTAGGAACAATAACACAAATAAAATAATTGGAAGATTCCACAAACAAATGTTAAAGCCATATAAAAGTAAACAATCTGAAGCACAATTAAAAAAAAAATGTAACTGGGACATAAAAGGGGAAAGCAATGTAATTTAAAATTGTAAAGTACTATTTAAAATAATAATTTTTCTGAATGTAGAGAATTTTCAATAACAGAGGAAAGTTTAGAGAAGTAATAAAAATCCATTGTTAGTAAGAAAAACTGAGTAGCAACTACATTTATATTGTAAGTTAGAAATTTTAGGAAACAAATTGTAAAGAAAGGGTAACAAATATAAATATGTCTATGTTATGTAAAATGTTAACATATAAACTGCCTAATAGTGAAAGTGATGGTGAATGAGCAAACTTCGCTCAGATCATTAATCTTATACAAGGTCATTAACCTTGGAAAGTGTCAAACAAGTGAATAGGAAGTGTTCAGCTTATACACGAGTGTTGTTAAAAACCAGTGTTAAAGAAAAAGTATAAAAGTGAGAAAGTGACAGTGAAAGATAGGAAGTGCAATAATAAAAGTTATGTTTCTTTCTTTCAGGAGACTTGTAGAAAATATTTAAAAATTTAAAGAACAAAACAAAAATAGTAAATTTTAAATATTTCTAAAAGGGGGCAATATGAGGCAGTATTTTAATACCTGAATAATTTCAATTGTATTTTATATAAAAGTAAATTTAATAACAGCCCACCTTGAAACAATATGTATATAATAATTATTTAAATTGTATGTAACAATCATTGCAAATACTTATTTTTTATTGTAAACATATTTTATTAATGTTATGTGAATACATTGCATACTCTAATAATGCAAGAACTGTGAGAATAGTTTTAGGTTGCTAACAATGAGTAATAATGAGGTAATTGTGGCAATAATGTGTTTAGAGTTTTGAAATGTACTGGTCATGATTAGAGCGACGATGACGTAGTTTCAGTGACAGTTTTTAAAGTTAGCCAATGAACAGCAAAGAAAAGTTTTAAATTAAATGCAGATATTCTATTGGACTAAAATTAGCCAATCAGAGACTTGCAATACCGAAGCTAGGGTTTTGACCGTTGAGGTTATTCAGTGCCTGATGAGACTTGGTAGAGTGTAGATGGAAAAATGTGTTCTCTACGGGCGTTTAGTAAAAACAGATATACGCGTTAAGTGAGTGTATAAAAGTTTCTCACAGTTCTTTAAAAGTGTAGTGCTGTATAAATATGTGCAAGAATTTAAATAAAAGAAGTGAAATTTAAAAGTTTAATTCTGTGATGTCTACAATTATTGTCATACCGCGCCCTGCATAAGAATCCTGACTCTAAAGTAAGACTGACGAAGCCGAGGAAAAATTCAAACAGTAATATTACGTAAGCATTAAATACAAACCGACCCCAAAGCGTATTACAAACTACATACAACATTTCTTAAAGGTTTACGTAAATATATTACGTAACAGCAGCAAATCATCTTCAAGTTAGCGCACATACGTGAGGCTAACTCAAAAAGCAGCTAAAAATAATATGTGAGCCAACCCACTTCTTCATGTTTACTAACAATAAGTTAAAAGTTTAACATTTTGTTAAGACTTTTGCGTTTCACCAAGCTTTTCCAGATAATTGTTAACTAACAAAGTGTTAAAGTCAAAGACAACAATGTATAACCGCGAGCAAGAGGGCAGTGACTGAACTTGATAACTTCTGAAAGTGCTCAGATGCGCTTTTGTCGACTCCTTGCTTTCCAACGCTGTATTTTGATTGGTTTCTGTTGAGGAGATGAGAATCTTTTAGGTTAATTTTGTTTCTTTGCGATCTGTGGTTCGATACGAATAGTGAAAATGAGTGAGAAAACCAGATATAGAGACAAATTTTTCATTATACGAAAAGGAACTAGTGATTGAGCTAGTAACCAAACACAAATCAATTATTGAGTGCAAAAAAATGATGGTCTGAAGATAAAGGAGAAAATGCTGCCTGGGAGAAAATATGAGAGGAATTTAACTGCAGTGCATATGTTTCTCTCAGGTTATCAAAACAACTGAGGCAATTTTATGTAAATTTAAAATGGGGTACTAAAAAGGCAAGGCGTGAAGAGTGTCTAAAAAGATTCAGAACTGGTGGTATGAATGCACAAGAACTAAAGTCGACGAAAGCATTTTATCACTAATTGAGTATTAAGCAGACCCACATAGCAATCCTTATGATTCTGATGCACTCTATTATGGTATGTACCAGCAACTTATATATATATATATATATATATATACTCTTGTTAATGAATGCATTAGTGTAATTCAAAATTATCTTTTTATTAGACGTTAAAAAATTTTGAAATTTTTGTTACAGGAGAGGTTGCTCAGCCTGTAGAGCAAGAAATTGAAGAGCAAGTGCTGGCAATAATACAAGAGGTAAAATTATATTACATGCGTATTTATCTTGTGAACATAATTATGCCAGCGAATAAAATTAAAAAATATGTTCGTTTGTGCAGGATGATGCTATCGAGGTTCAATTGTAGCCAACTGAGGACACCATTTTGCTATTGGAAGAAGCACTGTCACAAACCTCAACACCAAAGACAAAGACACCATCTGTAAGTACTACTAAAAACAGAAGGAATGGGATATTTATTAGATATATGCATTATCTTCATTATTATTTTTATTAATTTCTATAATACATTGAGTTATATTTGTTTCCAGGCCGAAGATTCCAGCGCAGGAGCCAGCAGAGTTAAAGAGCCGTCGCGTGTACGAAAGGTTAGTAGATAATATGAGCTGATATTCTTCATATTACAAGGATTGCCAACATACTCATATATGACCTTTCTTTCAGGTCAGTGTTCACAATAGCATCGCAGAACTAGCAAGCAGTAGAACAATGTTATGCGAGAAGGAAATGCTGCTCCTGCAAAAGAAATATGATGCAGAATTAGAATTAATTGAACTGAAAAAACAGACTCAAAAACTGCAACTACAGCTTATCAAAGCAAAACTTTCTAAATTAAGTAATGTACTTCTGAATTAAAATAAAGTTTAATTACAGTTGAAGTGTTCTTGTACTGTTGAATTTTTATATACCAAAGCTGTAGGTTCATTGTGCACATGGATAGGATGCTGAATTTCATCATCCCTCTGTTGCCTTTCCCTGATGAACTGGTAAAGAGGTAAGTCATCTGGAGGTAGTACGTGTCTTGTCTCCACAGCAATATTTTGCAGCACTGCTGTTGCCACAGTGACGGTCAGCGTGGTTTCAAGTTTGGTGCTTAATCCCACGCTGAGTACAGGAAAGCACCTTTTCCACACTCCAATTGCGCACTCAATGCTCCAAACAAAACACGACTAATGACATTTACTTTCCCCCATAATATCAAGCAACTTTTATTAAAGACATTTCTTTCTACAATGCTTAGTTTTGGAAATATTGTACAGTCTCAACTTAAATGGTCCACCCTGTATACTGATTTGTTTGTTTGTAATTTCACATCTTTGTGCTGAATATCTATTATTATACTTAAATTACTTTTAATTAACTTCTAATAATTATCACTTTTAAAATATTTTAATATGTATTTTGTCAGCTTAATAAATGCTAAGTATTTTTTTCAATATCAAAGACTAATACTGAATAGAATTACAAATACATCAAGATACCAACAAAAAAAATCCTTCTCATCATGATTTCACACTCTCCGCCGGAGCTCACTTCTGCTTTGTTACTACTCTTGTCACACTAATCTCATCTTCTTTATCACATTTGCCACATATTGCCTTCTCACAACCTGAACAGACTGTAGCAGTATGATTTCCTTTACATGAGGTACGAATTTTACCTTTCTCCCTCTGTTGTCTGTCTTTAGTATCTGCATGATCTTGGTCCAGCTCTTTATTGCTTGCAGCAATGTACTACACTTGAAGCTCTTCGCACAAATCAAAAATAGACTTCCATCTACTAGGTAACTTACTAGTCACTTCCTTATACAACACCCAGGAATTTATGGTGGCCAAATCAAGAATATTGTAGAATACATGCATTGGCCTACGTGTTGTGCTGGCTTCTGTAGAGTACATACTTGCCATCTGGTCCACAACTTTGACCCCAAATTTTGTTTTGTTGTAAAATTGCACTGTTTCAGGATTCTTTTTCTGACTCTCAGAAACAGACACATAAGGGTGAAGTGAACTAAATAACAAAACAGTCTTATTTGTTTTCCTCTGATAAACTGTTATGGTTGTGCCATAATCTTTTATATAACAATAGTAGAGTACAGTGCTTGTTTTCTGGTCTTTGCTGTAGGGGACACATCCCTTCGATTACGGCTCAAAGTACCTACTAAAGTTGTGGCTGCTGCTCTCATTGTGTGAATCACTTTCTTCATCAGCAGATTCTGCAACTACAGAGAGAGCCAAAAAGCTATGAACTGGTTTTATGGTGTTTTTCCTGTCCATGTCCTTGGTGTTCGTTGCCGTCTACCACTATCATAGAAAGGCGCGGATGAAAGCATACAAAATTTTTAAAACTACTTTTAAAGGCTTTACTAACCAACTTTACGAAAGGAGATGCTAAAACTGGCCTCTGTCGCCCATACATTTTTGACACCTCTTTAGGAAAATATCCATCACTCGCCGTAGTTCACGTTGAGAAATGCTGGAAATTTCCTGGTGGATATTTTGTTTTAATTCTTCCAGGGTGTGTGGGTTTGTCTTGTAAGCTTTATATTCTAAGTTACCCTAGAGATAGAAATCGTAAGGGGTCAGGTCGGGGCACCAAGGGGGCCATAAATTTCTTACTAATAATTCTGTCCTCAAACAACACACTTTCAATTGTTCCCATTGAAATATTCGCCATATGAGCTGTTGCAGAGGTGTTGAAGAAAGGCAAAATCACACTCATGTCTGTTAATTCTCTAAAAACAGGCGGCAAAATTGTATTCACCTATGCATGGGTTTCAACCATTGACTCAAAAAAAATTGGCACTATAACTCTTTCGCTGTCTTTTAGATTTCTTAGCCTGAACACTTCCTGTGGCCAGAAATTTATTGTAAAGTTCATGAATTGTTGTATGGCCTGAAACTTTTACACCTGGAAATCTTTCTGAAAACCATACTTTCACTTGGTGAGCTGACTGAGTTAACACATACGAATCATAAATAAATACAAGCTGTGGAGTAGAAATCATATACTGAGCCATAATATGCTTTGTGAATAATTACAGGACAAAATAATAAATAACGCATAATAGAAAGGTAGAATCAGACGACTGAAAAATTCAATGCCATAGCCAGGATTTGAATCACGGATCTCCTGGTCTCCGTCCAGTTGCTCTAACCACTGAGCTACTATGGCAACTTGCCGGTAGGACATTAAATTCCCCAGCTGATTCGCATTTTACACAGTAAACCACAAGGAAATCTCAAATTGTATTGAGATGACATACCCCAATGACAACCTACAATGTAGTAAGTACTTTAAGTCCCGGGCTTCATAGTTTCAACCACTATTAGGTCAATTAATGGAATTAATTGTTCTTTCACACAAGCCGTGTGTTGGACAGGGTTAGAAAGGTAGAATCAGACGACTGAAAAATTCAATGCCATAGCCAGGATTTGAACCACGGATCTCCCAGTGCCATCCGGTTGCTCTAACCACTGAGCTACCATGGCAACTAGCCGGAATTTTTCAGTCGTCTGATTCTACCTTTCTAACCCTGTCCAACACATGGCTTGTGTGAAAGAACAATTAATTCTATTAATTGACCTAACAGTGGTTGAAACTATGAAGCCCGGAACTTACAGTACTTACAACATTGTAGGTCGCCATTGGGGTATGTCATCTCAATGCAATTTGAAATTTCCTTGTGGTTTACCGGGAAATATGCAAATCGGTTGGGGAATTTAATGTCCTACCGGCAAGTTGCCATGATGGCTCAGTGGTTAGAGCAACCGGACGGAGACCGGGAGATCCGTGGTTCAAATTCCAGCTATGGCATTGAATTTTTCAGTCGTCTGATTCTACCTTTCTAACCCTGTCCAACACACAGCTTGTCTGAAAGAACAATTAAACTCATAATAACTGAACTACATCACATCACCGTCAACTCAATACTGCACTTCGCACTGCAGAGCAAAACCACTTCAACAGCGTGACCTTGTTTATAGCAGCAGTGCATTATCAATTTTCCACACGCCCAGTGGAAAAACACAGTGCAGCCAGTAATATTGTTCATGAAGTACACCTTCATGACGAAAAAATTGGTGTATGATGCGTCATGAGCGGAGAAAGAGTTATAGGACCAATTTTGAGTTAACAGTTGATGCCCGTACATATGTGAATACAATTCTGCCCCCTTTTTTTTAGAGAATAACAGACAGGGAGCATGATTTTGCCTTTTTTCAACAAGACTCTGCAACACTTATATGGCCAATATTTTGATGACAGCAATTGAAAGTGTGTTTGAGGACAGAATTATTGCTAGAGATTTGTGGCACCCTCGGTCCCCCGACCTAACTCCCTGTGATTTCTATCTCTGGGGTAACTTAGAATATAAAGTGTACAAGACAAATCCAAACACCCTGGAAGAATTAAAACAAAATATCTACCAGGAAATTACCAGCATTTCTCA
Source organism: Deroplatys truncata (assembly GCA_030765065.1). Classification (NCBI taxonomy): domain Eukaryota; kingdom Metazoa; phylum Arthropoda; class Insecta; order Mantodea; family Mantidae; genus Deroplatys; species Deroplatys truncata. The sequence goes on from CM060990.1 coordinate 380,556,606, forward strand.
ACATGAACTACGGCGAGTGATGGATAGTTTCCTAAAGAGGTGCCAAAAATGTATGGACAACAACAGTGGCCAGTTTCAGCATCTCCTTTCATAAAGTTGGTAAGTAAGCCTTTAAAAGTAGTTTTAAAAATGTTGTATGGTTTCATCTGCACCTTTCTGTGATAGCGGCAGATGGCAATGAGCGCCGAGGACGCGGGCAGGAAAAACACAGCGCAGCCTGTTCATAGTTTTTTGGCTCTCTCTGTACTATGCTTTCTTCATTGGCCTAATTATTATTATCATAAAACCCAAATTCCTCACCTCAGATTTCATTATGTATTTTTGTTCTACTATTTCTGTATCTGTTAGACACTTCTTGTATTTATAGCTCATGTTTGCGGGGACAACTATCAAATACTGACATAATAGACAAAAACTGAAATCCTTGCTTCAGCTAAAAATGCTGCACTAATTGCCATTGTTGTCAAGTATTTGAATTCCAAAGAGACAATTGAATTTATTTCATACACAGTATTGCAAAGACGTAGCCTGAAAATAGAGAGAAATATTCAGAGGGGCCATATTTCATAACCTAATATAAATATGACATTCCAACAAATGGTGGATAATATTCCATATAATTGAAAAGTCACAAAATATCAAGTCAATCAGGCTTAGGGTTTGGCCAGATAACGCGTGAAAATTTCGTAAAGGAGCTAATTTGGCCCCTCGGTCCTTGTAGTGTTAGGGCCCATTCACAATGAAATGTAAGCACAGATGTAGCATAAGCGCAAGACTTTGCATTCATGTTATTTAATGGAAGCATTCACATTGTGTCATGCAACGCGCTACGCAAAACAAGAGTTTGCAAACTCCAAACTTTATGCTTGCATTGCGTGCATAGAGGAAGAATTCTGCATTTCTTTCTCTTTGCATTGCCTGCTGTTGAACAGCAGATTATCGCAATGCAAGACTTTAGCCATCTAATGTACATGCGTGCATTAGGCCATCCACACAAATTGTGTGTCACGATCTCTCATTTCTCTCAAGAGGTTATGGTAGTGTCCTTACCGAATCTCTTTCATTTAGTGGATGAACCCGGCATCTGTGCCTAGATTTCTTGGCTCAGGCACAAAGAGATAATGAACATTGCATTAATATAACTTGTGCAGCTGTATCATCACATGTATAATTTGCTGCAGTTTCCCAACATTCCGTACGCGGGAAGGAGGTATGAAATTTTAAGAAACTTATGGAATCAGAATTTTTTAATACGCAGAGTTGATTGTGTAGTATTCTGGATTCTTAAATTGTGTAGGAGTTGTTGCTTTATCGAAAACATTGGGCCCTTCTTGGCGACCACTTAGCTTTTGCAGAAATCTTGTCAGAAGATATTGCGAACGTGATGAAAAAAATTATGGCTAATGGAATGTCATGAAGCAAGGAAAATGTAGCTAAAGTGGATCATTCTAGTTAAGATGCGCAGATCCTACGGCTACGCCCTGTCGTCGCTCCGTAGCTGTGGCCCTTGCGGCTTAGGGCCCATGATGTTACAATTTTGGCAGCAGAATGCCAATGACAGCAACGCTAACATGATGCAAATGTGTGTGTTACATATTGATAGCGAAAATGTTCACTACCCACATACGGAATAATGGCCCTTTTTCCATAGTACTTGCACAACTACTTAAAATGTTTTGAGCAAACAGTCGTGATGTCACTTGAGGCAGTATTTTAATACTGAATAATTTCAATTGTAATTTAAAATAGGTAAATTCAATAACAGCCCACCTTGATACAATATGTATGTAATAATTATTTTAATTGTATGTAACAGTCATTTCAAATGCTTATTTTTATTGTAAACATATTTTATTAATGTTATGTGAATACTTTACATACTCTAATAATGCAAGAACTGTGAGAATAATAAGTTTTAGGTTGCTAACAATGAGTAATAATGAGGTAATTGTGGCAATAATGTGTTTAGAGTTTAGAAATGTACTGGTCATGATTAAAGCGATGATGACGTAAATTCTGTAACAGTTTTAAAATTAGTCAATCAACAGCAAAGAAAAGTTTTAAGTTGAATGCAGAAATTCTATTGGACTAGAATTAGCCAATCAGAGACTTGCATTACCGAAGCTTAAGGAGTTTTGATCGTTGAGGTTAGTCAGTTGCTGGCTAGATTTGATAGAGTAAAGATGGAAAAATGTGTTCTCTACGGGTGATTAGTAAAAACAGATATACGCGCTAAGTGAATGTGTAAAAAGTTTCTCACATTTCTTTTTAAAAGTGTAGTAGTTTATAAATATGTGTAAGAAGTTAAAATAAAAGTGAAAATTTGAAAGTTTAATCCTGTTACGTCTACAATAATTGTCATTACCACGCCCTACCCAAGATAAATGACTCTAAATTAAGACTGATGCAGCCGAGGCAGATTCAAACAATAATTTTACGTAAGCATTAAATTCAAACCAACGCTCAAAGCAACTATTAATACATAACAACTCTTCAAGTTTGTGTAAACATTTATTACGCAACAACAACAGCAAATCATCTTCAAGTTACTTATTTATTATGTAACCAGCATCAATAAAGCATCTTCCAACTACCAACATTAAATCATCTTCACACTAACGCTACGGGCAGCTGTTGGACGGACGGACAGACATACATATGTATGTATGTAATTTTCTTTTTGTGACATACTTATTTATAAAATATTGAGTGAACTTTCTTATTTGGTATTGTTGGTTATATTATTCAATTTGAAACTTACGGTGCACTTGGAACATTTCCGCAGTTAGTTTAAGGATCTCGTGCAAAATCTTGTTTGCCCGTGCAAACTTCTTGCGTTACGCCTACGGCTGCATTGTGAATGGTGTTCCCTCACGCCTGCGCTTATGCTGCATTATGTTGGCGCTTACATTTCATTGTGGATGAAGCCTTAATGAGTCTTGGAGCATGTTTCTGAGGTTATATTTGCTTTACAGGGCCAATTTTATGGGTTTCTTGAAACAGGTTGAATTTGTTTTACAGCTGTGGCTGGAAAGCAAATTTGTTGTATTTTATCTGTGGGTTAACTCCATTGTTGAGTGTGAAAATGTCCTTTAATTATTTTCTGTCTTTTTGAGTCTTAGTGTGTTAATTTGTTGACTAATTGCATTTTGAATCCATTTTGTATGGCAACTTTCCTGATGTGTTGGTATTCAGTTTCTTATTCTCAGTGTTTAAGTGGTACATTTATTAATCTGTAGGTCAGCTGTAGATTATAATATGGCATGCTGATGTGGTTTTGAGTTCATTGTTTTGGTTTCTGCAATTTTCTATATGGGTTGGTTTTCTGTAAATTCCAAATTCTGTTTTGTTTTTATGCCTCATAAATTTTAAGATCTAAAAATGGCAATTATCCACCTTTTTCACTTTGTAATTTGAACTTAATTAATCACTCCTGTAGATTTAGTAATTTGAGAGTGTATTATCAGTTTTTTTTTGGGGGGGGTGTTGACACAATTGTGAAAATGTTATATATATATATATATATATCCATGTTAAAGAAGCTTGTAGAAACCGGACATAAGATTTAAAAACTAAGTCACAAGAAGAAGAGTAGAATTTTTTTAATTATATGTATGTGTGAAAGATGGTAGATAGTGAGCTAAAGATTATGGTGACTGTTCTATTGAGAACATTTAATTCTTTTTAAATAGTTATATTTTTCATTTTCAAGTAATTCTTTCTAACAATATGCTTCTGGATTTTTTTTTTTTTTTTTGTAGATATCAGATACAGAGGATGCTCAAGAAAAGAATGAAGAGGAACATAACATGTCTACTATAGAAGAACAAAAAGCTGATAGAATGGAAGATAATGTAAAAGAATCTACAAAATTAGATGAAGTGCCTAGTTCCACACTAACCAGTGCCAAATTAAGTGAAGTCAATAGAGGCACAGAAAATCCCGAAGAAAAGAAGGAATCAGCAGCTCATGAGGATAAAGAAACTCCAGCACATTCTTCAGACCATAAGCATTCAAATGAAGTCGATGTAATGGATTGCAAAGGAGAAGAAAATAAATATGAAAAGGGGGTGCCATTAGATCAAATAAATTCAGAAAATTCTCATACACCTAGTTGTGAAGACAGAAATACCAACAGTTGCATTTCATCATTTGTTCAGGATGAAAGTTCAAGCTCTTGTTTGAAACCTGATCAGTCCTATATTCGAGAAGAGGAAGAGAATGATGAACCTGAGGTGATTAAAGCAGATTTACACAAAGATGATGTTTGTGGAGAGTTGGACAAAACCAAAGTGGATTCTTCATCACCAGCTATTATAATATTGGAAGGAAAAGACCATTTTAAGAATTCAATGTCAACACAAACACATACTAGCTCTGAGGGTTGTACTATGGATGATAGTGATAACTCCAACTGTGCTTCTTCCAATATAGAAGATTCAAATACAGTGGTAATTTCACCACAGCCTATAAACAAGAAGCAACATACAAGCTCATCTAGTAGTCCTGTTGGAGAGGAGAAGCATAGTTTATCGCAGCAGCAGTCGTGTGAAGTTGTAGAGGTACCTAGTGGAAACACCACACCGAGATTGGATAACAGTGTTGAAACAATTCAGCCTTCCACTCCCCTCAATCCAGGCTCAGTTAAACACACCCCACCTACACCATCCCAAACAGAGATTCCTAGCATGGGAGTCTACACACCAGACTCAACTACTAACTCTGTGCACTCACTACATGGTTATGGACAGTGTGATTTGGATGTCAGTCAGTTAGGTCTTGAATCACCAACCTCTATATCTTCAAATGACATGGCATCGCAAAATTCTGTAGAACCATCAAGACCTCCATCTGTACTTCCATCTCAGACATCTACTCATACCACTCAGACACAGTGTCAGCAAACATATTCAGATTGTGCACAGCAAGGAATTCAAACTCATCACCATCAACAGAATAGTAGTTCTTCAGTGGGGGCACAGCATCAACAGCATTCAGTTCATTTATCCACAGTCACACATCATCAGGCACAACATCCTGTGCAACAGTCACCAGCACCAACACAGGCTCAAACGCAACAGACAGGCACGAAAACTAGGCAGATTCAACATCACAGAAGCAAATCTACCACCACACAACACAAGCCAATTCAACAGAGATCCACTCCACCATCCTTACAACATCAACATAATGCCCTCCAACAGCAGCAACAGAGACACAGAACTACACCTCCAGCCATTGGTCAGCATCAGCATGGAGCTCTGCAACATTCACCAGCAGGACTGCAACAGTCTCAGGGTCACCAAGGATCTCAGCCTACACTACAGCAACAAACTCAACAGCAGCCACAGCAACAGCAGCAAGCACAGCAATCTGTTACAGGAGCACAGCAACAGTTACAAGCACACTTGCAACACCAGGTAGCAATGGCTCATTCTCATCAGGCTTCTGTTAGTGGTACTTATCCACATCATCCACATCATCAGTTGACTGCATCTCCCATGCAGCATCATCCTCATCATGCGCACACACATCATACTGCAAACATGGCAGCAGTTATCTCCCAGGGTAATTACATAGGTGTTCCTCAAATGTCTGTGTCATCACAAGCATTCTCTGCTCAACCTGGTGGAGGAGGAACATATGTAAGTGTGCCCATGACCACTGTGATTCAACATCGCATGGCAACACAGCAAGGTGTTGGTGCTCATCAGCGTTTGGGACCAACTCCTGCATGTGCAGTGTCAACAGCTACAAATTTTGCAACTAACTTTTATATACAAACAGCAGCAGCTTCTATGCCACATCCACACTCTCACACTCCAGCTCCAGTATCAACCCCAACCCCAACACCTACACCAACACCTACTCCAACACCAACCCCTGCTCCTCAAGTCACAGTAAGTACAACAGTTACTGATACAACAGCAGGACAGACAAGTACTGCTGCATCATCATGTAGCCTAGCTAAACTACAGCAGCTAACAAATGGTCTGGAGATGATTCCATCTTCAGCATGTGGCACTATGACCCCCCCTCCACCAGTAAATCTTACTCCTCCACCACCCCCCATTCCTACAGCTCATCACCCACATGCCACTATGACACCACCACCATCTGCTGCTCATCAAATGTTGCAGCAGCAGGTATCGCGCACACTTTCCACACCACCCACACCTATACCTGCAAATCTCCAAACTCAAATGACTTTAGCAAATTATCACAAATATTATCAGGCCAATATGAATGTAAATAATTTAAGTGCTGCAGTCACACCAGCAGTGGCAGGCTCAGCAAGTGGAAGAACATCACGGGGTACTAGTGGTACTGGTGTAGCCACTGTGCAACAGATGCAAGCAGCAACTGCATCTTCTCGAGTCAGCCCTAATGTGACCATTAATCCTAATATCATGGCTCAGTATGGATTAAATGGTTATCGTATGGCAGCACAACAGACTCCAGGAACAGTTACTGGGTATATACCTAATACTGCTGCAGCTGGATTTATTAATCAGGCTGCTCAAATACCAGTGCAAATGGGAGTAATGAATATGGCTCAAACACAATATCAGAACCCAACTGCAATTCAGAGAGCTGCACAACAGAATACAATTTATACCACATATGGTTACATAAATAGTGGCCTTATGCAACCATTAAATGGTACCATGAGGCGGTAGAATTCAGGAGTGATAACATTGCCTAAGAATAAGTGACTAGGAATAATGACATCAAAAGGAAATGAATAAAATTATTTTCTTTATAATAATTACATGGCATATCTAAACAGAATTCCCTTTCTCAGCAATGAGCACTGCTGCTGCATTAACACATTCACTGCACAGCAAGTATCCCATTCACGAATACAGTGTAAATTTTTTTGCAAACTTTATTTATCTTTCATATGTTTAGCAGACTGCTAACATATATTTATTTTTCAAAGGAGGAAGCTGCTTCTTAAAGTGTAACATACTTAATGGGGCTTTACATCACAGTTGAAGTGTAAGTAGATTCAAATTTTATCAGTATTAAATCTTTGTATAAATTTAGTTAACTTCCTTGTAAATATGAGTGCTAATAGCGAGGTTATGTGGAAACTAAAATAGTTGGAAGATAGTATTCACATTATAATTACAGCAGTGAATGTGTTAAATTTGCCTAATAAGCTTGTAATTATCACCATAAATGCAATATCAGGTTCAGATTTTATTTACTGAAATAAAACTGTTAGTGTTAATGCATGTTTGCATAATTTAATGGCAAAATGATGTTTTGACATGGGCATTAATGTTAGTGTGCACTTCTTAAAATTGATTGTTATGGGTTGAAAAACAATAAGAAATTTAAAGGATAGACCTGCAACATTTTAATTTTATATTTATGGTGTACTCCCTGGTTATGTCTCCCATAATTTTTAAATCTTCTGACATGGTGGATGAAAGACGACCTACAAGTTACAGAACATAATTTTTTTTTTTTTCCTCTTTTACAATTATGCTGTACTTCCTGATCACATTCTGATAACTTTTAAGCATTTAGGTTGAGAGAGAACTCAGGAAACTTTTCTATATACTGTTACATTTATGATGTATTTTCTAATTGTGTTTCTGAAAACTTTTAAGCATTCAGATATGGTGGCTAAAAGCAAATAGTATACAGTTGATATTCCAGAAAGCTTTGTCACATTTAACAGAACTCTATTATTGATAAGGGACATCTCCTATAATGGAAAATAATGTTCAGTGCAGAAATTAAGAATTCACAGCCAAGCACTTTTTCAGTATGAAATGAACACATTCTATTTTAATTATGAAATATAGGTTGTAATGTATGAAAATGCTAAAAGTATCTTTATACTTTCTACATTGTTTCAGTTGATAGTAGCTATGTTTAACTACCCTCTACAGTGTGACATAGAGCATTCACGATAGCATTAGTATTGAGCATCTTTTCTTTCTTTCGTTGTTTCTACACTGTCAAATTTCAAATTAGTTTTCAGCTATTAATCTTTTTGCTTAGGAATTTGAAAGTTACATTACCTTAATGAGGTTTGTTATAGAATTTTGTGAATTCCAAGAAACCAAGAGTGATGCAGATATCCCGTTTATATTGCTGACATAGTATAATAGTAGATAGCAAATAGTTTTTGTTCTTTCATGCATAGCAGTTTATCAGCTTTATTGTTGTAAAGCATTTGCTTTCATGTTTACAAGTTGGACCACAGTGACCCATAAACATTTTCTTAGTTGCTGAATGCAGGAAAAACACACAACACTGATCTGGATTATGTGGTGAATAGTTCATTGGTTTTAGTAAACACTGTTTTTCTCATTCAGAATAAGATTCTGAAGAGGAGCATGTATTAGGGAACTGGTAGGCAATTGTTTTGTTCTTCTGGTAAAATAAACTGCCTCATTGTCTTTTGCTGGTCAGGATGTCTGACAGCAAATGTGGAGGTCCTAATTTGAAATCTCTATTCATAACTCTTTAAGACATTAAAGAAAGTGTAGGTAGTAGTCACTATAGCTTGATTGTAGAGAAACTTGCAACCAATCACCTTCTACTCTGGCTGGAGCTAGATGGAGGGTCTTGATGAATCCTTGATTCATTTGAGCATCTTTCCATCCATTTTGGTTGTCTCTGCAGACTTGAGTTGTTAATAGGGAAGTTACAATGCCTTAAAAAAAATAATAATAATGTTCTATGCTTTTAGTTAACTTCACAGATGGAGATGATTTGGGAAGAACACATCAACAACTGCTGCCCTTTTTATTCTAGGCCATACAGAAGAACCTAACTTTAAAGGCCAGGAGTTTTCTAACTGAATTACAGACCCTTTTTAGCAGCATTACTCTTCTTCCTACTCTCTGGTAAGGGGTAGGGTACTTTCTTCAACAAAATACAGTAATTAAGTATTATTTTAAAGTTGCGTACCTGTATTTTCTTTTATGTATTTCTTCACAAAGGCTCTTACACAAACAAAGCTCTTTCACAAACCAGCTTGTGACTGCTGTTGCTGGATGTCCTGTTTTCTCTTTGTGTTGGAGTTTGTTCTTGAGAAGATCTGTCTCAAAACTTTCTAGATGAAGGCAAATTGGGAAATAATAAAATTTTTAGCATGAAGGTATTTAGGCCCCCCTTCAAACGGCATAGAGGAAGTATGTACAGCAACAGTTAAAATGCTTGATGAAGCACATCACAATGCAGTTTCGTAAATTTATTTGAGTCCTTCTGGAGATAATTGTCTGAACCATATATGCTATGTGTATAAAATGTTGTAATTAATTTGGGAAGAACCTAAACTGATGAAATATGAATAGGTTGTTGAAATAAAAATAGGTTGTTTAGAGAGAAATTAATTAACATATAACTCAAAAGAAATGTGCATAATGACTGGTAAACAGTATTAATTCTTATTTATGATACAAGCTTTAAAAGTAAAGTTTTATTTTGCATGAAGGTATGTTTGTGGGATGAGGAGGCCATTGCAGAGTGTAGCAATCCTACTAGCAAAATAAAATTACTTTTAACATGTGTGGCATACACTATATTTTAGACAGCGTTGAAATTTGTAAAATAATAATAAAGTAATACTAGATTGATTTCAGACCTACCTGCAGAAAAATTAGAAAAATAGGTGCCTGGAGCAAAAATGTTATCCTCTCTGCAACTCCAAAAATGTTTATTCTGCTCTTGGAATTCAATTTCATACTTATTCATATCTGCCACCATTACAGTAATTCATCATTTAGATCAAAGAAAGTACAAGGCTGCCAATACATGTAACAGGTTAACTGGAAAATGCAGTATGATAAATTGAAGTAAGACTATTGCAACCGCTATGAGAAATTAATAATGTAAAAAGGCGTAATGAATTATAACATTGTAAATTGTAATCAAACAAAGTCAATTTAATGAACATGTGTAAATACAAAGAGTAGTCATGTGACTGGACATGAAACCAAACTCGGTAACAATGGAGTGGCATAAACATTTTATCAGGGCTAGTGCACGAAGTACAACTTCAGTAAGTGTGTTGTGTTAAAATTTCAAGTTTATGTTTGAAGTGTCTAAAAAACAGTTTTTGAACCAGTTTTCTGTTACACAATAATGAGTTTTCACTGTGTATATAAATTTCTTTAGATTCATGTAATTTTATAAAATAACAATAAAACTATTAGGCATCCTAAGGATTGAAATTCTGTTACTGCTGTGCAAATGGAAGCTATGCTTTATTTACTGGTATAAATACTTGCTAAAGCTGTTTTCTGTGGTGGTAATGATGAAACCTGGATCTCTCATTGGTTTTTTTAATCTGGAAAATAAATGGTGACCTTAAATAGCTACTTTAAGGATGGTGACAGAATGTATTGAGGATGCCTATGACTAAGCAATACTAGCTGATATATTATGTTCCCTTATATTTAATTTTCAAGCATTAAAGTAGAGAACTTTAATTGCTAAAAACCCAAGAATGTTTGGTTCCTATTTCGTACATAATGAAGTTGAACTTAAAATGAACATGTAAAAAACATTTTTATACAAATGGAAACATCTATAAAATTAAAGGAAAAGAAGAGGGAGAGAAATTGCTGAAAATGGAAGTCCGCTCTTGCTAAGGCAGAAAACTTTGGTACATTTTTTAATGTTTAATGCCTTATTGTACTACTTATGGCACCACAGGTAGTGACACTGGCGATACATGAAAAGAAATGATATGATAATTGGGAAGGAAACATTCCAGGCCTAAGTTTGGGGCACTTCCCAACATTTGCCAGTAATAATGACTGAGGAAAACTTGGAAAAAATCTTAGTCAGGGAAGACAGTCCTGACAGGATTTGAACCATGGACCTCCAATTCACAATTCCGTGCCTTTACAGTTTCCTTTACCTGTGTCATTGTACTTCAATATCACAGATTAAAACACAGTAGTACGAAATGCTTTGAACAGCACATGTTCATAAAAACAAAGTATTAACCAATATTACTGCATAGAAATGATTTTGTTTCTCCCCAAGACAGAATGTATCTGCATAAAGTAAGGGTTTAACAGCCATGTTAAATAATTTAGTATTTAGCCAGTAGTAACATAAATAAAATTACTTACAGTCTTGTGGAATTTATTTGTTGCTTTAATCCTCGAACTTGGATTGATAGTCAGTGGAAGGTGCTGCTGTGGTAATGCTACTCCTTTGTAGGGCTGAGTTTGAGGATGAAAGCAACAAACTTCTTCAAATGAGTTATAAGGTGGTCATGTTTTTTGTAGGGTTGCTAACTTTTTTTCAAGAAAATAAGAGAGATTAAGTGACAAAATGTCATACAAAAAATCAACATAAAGCTGGTTATACTAGATTTATTAAAGATAAAACTTATTCTAAGCTTGACAACAAATTAAATGTCAATCTCATTGCCCTCACTGACAGCAAGTTTAGTTGATGAAGAAGTTTGTTATTTTTCACAAATTGTAAAAATTCTGTGCACAAATATTTGAAGTTCAATGCAATTTGTATTTAAGTTTTTATGAGATTTGTACTGCTCCTATTTCAAGCATCTGTCCATTTATTGTACATGAGACAAAATACTCTCTCTCTCTCTGTATGAGCATTGTTACCCTGTATGCTTAGAACAAAACCTGCTAATTTGTTCAAATTTGAAAGTTAAAAATTATTTTATTTTAAATTTGCAAACACGGATCCATTTCTGGTTAGCATTACCTTCCATACACACTGCACATTTTAATGCTTCCCTAGAACAACAAAATTCTTTGTACAATCATCTACATTCACAAAGTTTAGCTTCATACATTCTACAACCTTCTTCAAATCAGTGAATTATATTTCTCTTTTAAGACATAGAGGCACTAAACACTTAAAACTGTCTTAATCTATCACAATTCTTAACCAAATAAGAATAGAAGGAATCGTAGAATTCAATAAAGTTATTTTCACATTATTTTTCAATTTTGAATCTAGAACAGTGCCTAAAATTCTATGAGTTCCACTACCAAAATACCTGTCTTATTTTCTTTATTGAACTTCATTAATTAATAACTGAATAATACTGAGATCAAAATTCTCCAATTGTTTTGATGCCTGAATGAAAACATCCCCAATATGTATAATAATAATAATAATAATAATAATAATAATAATAATAATAATAATAAAAAAGAAAAAAAAAGCTAAGCCTCAACAATGGCTTCCATTTCTGGATTTTGATCACTGAAATATTTTTTCAATGCTCTTGGACAGCCATTTATACTATTAAAATAGCTCTTAATGGGATCCCATTTATTTAAGATCTTTCTATAGCTGGTACAAGAGAGAGTGATCTAATTGGTATATATTGAAGGGTTTCAGACCATTCACAATGTATAAATTCAAAAAATTACCTTAATACTTCCCTCTATGTAGCTGGGGTAGAAAAGTGGCTATATGTTTTTTAGTACCAACATTTCAATATCTGCATCTAAAGGATCACATGCATGTTTTATTACATTGTGAAGGACATGGTTTAAACACTTGGCTTTGAGAGTCTCGCCATCATCATCATTATTATTCAACAACCTCATAACAGAAGATTGCCTGCCATAATTGGAATTAGCATCATCAGCACAGTATGAAGATGTATTGTTAACATTAAAGTTGGTGACTTCAGTGTATTCATCAATAAATAATATATGTCTCTTGCAGTTTCATTAGCCTGTTCAATGAAATCTAACAATTTGTTCTTGATTCTATTGAAAAGGTCAAAATACCTTACTAGAACGGAAGATTTTCCTATTATTGTGATAGGAAGCGTCTTTTGCCAATGCATAAAACACACTGGACGTTTTGGGATCATGTAACACTTCTAAAAAGTAGTTTGTACTTCTAGAAGCTAATGCATTTTTCACTAGCATTTGAGCCTTTGTTCATTCCCAAAACTGATTTTTCTAGTTAAAAAAAGTGAGAGAGAGAGAGAGAGAGAGAGAGAGAGAGAGAGAGTATGTTCTTTGAAAGTTTCATGGAAGAGGCCATGCTGTTGTAGCTGAGGTTGAGGTTATGTTTATTCATATGGTATACATACCAACATAAGCTCACCAGCAATAGCTTTTCCTTCACTGCTATTTGCATGTAGGTTGCGCAAACTGCAGAAGTTTGCCCAAGAATCTTGAGGGCATTTTTAATGTCCTTCTCTCTGCTTTTTTGACTTATAATAAATCATAGTTCAGTTGGAAGGTGGCAAAATTATGGAAACCAAGAAATAGGACATGCTCAAAGTCCAGAATGGTATTTTTTTAAAAATCTCATTTATACTCTTAAGTAATTATTTCCAGAACTGAAAAATAGTGCGTGATAAATATTTTATTGATATGCCCAGTATATTCAAATATTGGAGAATACTATTATTTCTTATTTATTTTACATTACTTTCTTACCTGCAGTGTTCATGTGCTGTACACAGTCATTGTTACCACCATGCAATGCTAAATTTGCATTTGTAGATGGAACAGTTTGCTTTATATTTATTATACTTAACTGGGCTGACCCAAGAATATGAATCTTTCCATTTGGAAAGATATGTGCATAAATATTTAGATCTCTTCCTTGGTGGTGTTTTACCACTTTCAACTTCATCTTACTCATGTTGATGGGGATGGAATACAATAAACTGAACACATCCTATTCTGACAAGATGTGAATGAGAAACAATACAGGATTAACAGGAAACAAAGCGATGCAACCAGAAGTTCTTCCACTCAATCAGCCACTGATTATGGCTCTAGGCCACAAACATAAACAAAACGTTCCAAAACATGCAGCAGTGCTACAGCTTGCTCAGTACACCCCAAGGAGAGTGGATATCTTCAGAAATCAAAGAGTAATATTTATGAGACATGTTTTCATTGTGATTTGTTACATTTAATTTCCTATTATTATAAAAGGCAGTAAGAATAAAAGTTTGAAACAAAGCTCTTTGCATGGCATATGAATGAGGGAGAAAATAATTCTAAGAGCAGGCAAATACAGGAGCCAGGAGACTGTTAAAAAGAGGGGTCAAATATGGGACAGATAGCAACCCTAGTTTTTTGTCTCTCTACCATTACAGTTTAACAAGTAGCCTAGATTTCTAACACAATTATTTGGATTATAATTATTACACTTGAGACAGGCCTTTCAAATTACATTTTAAAAATTCTTATGCCAAAGATGATTTGTAGTTCTCATTTCTGCACATGTTAGTCAACAGTATCAAAAGCTTAATTTTTTTCGGGGGTGGGGAGTTTAAATGTTAAGTTACATGACTTGAACCATTACAGCTTCATAATTCTACAAATTATTCATATGAAACTCTCTTTATCCACATAAAATTAATCATAATAAATATTTGCATAAAAATTATTTTAATTACTAATTACTTCCATTCAGTATGGCATATTATTGTAATCTCTCTCCAATCAGTGTTCATTCTAATGCATTGTTTATAATTAAAAAATGCATTAAGTTTGTGCAAAGGAAATTATCAGTCCACATAGGCATTTCATATCTTACAATAACCTCAAAGAAAATGATTTTGTCAACATTGTTATTTCATGTGTGATTACGTCCAAGGACATAACTGAGAAAAAGATATAAATTGGTACCACCAAAGACAAATAAACCCAGGTTTATTTCCATTTGAAATACAATGAGGGCATATTTGCAATAAGGGAAAGAACCGGCCTGAAGGGAAACTACTGCTAACCTGAAACAAAAATATCCACAATTCGCATCTAGTTGGCCATAAGAGTAATCTTCTGTTAGCATTGATACATGGATCAACCTGCTGTTCCATCAAATCCTAGATACATAGATGTATATCTGGAGAATTGTGTATTGTTTTGCAGCCTTCCACAATATGAGTACAAAGACTTCTGCATATTATACATCAAATAATCATCTGCCAACTCTGCATTTGTGTACTATCTTTCAAGAAAGTTTATGTACACTTTTCGCGTGTCAGTATCATTCAGGCATTCCATGAATAGGGGGTATGAAAACTACCATGGTTGTAGATGTATACTGCCGTGGTCACCGTTTTAACCTACTCACTTCAAAGATTTCTATGACTATATTAACCCAGTATGACGAAATATGGACTAAATATCACAAAACAAGATGCAATTCTGTTGCAACTGAGCTATCAATTACATGGCATTGGAGAATATGCAAGAAAATAGAAAACACGTGGAATGATGATTTTAATAGAACCAACACCTATGTTGTATATAACCCACACACTAACATCTGCTATCATAGCTCATTGGCAAAACGCACGCTGTTTCAAGTGTACCAAGGATTCTTGGTTCGAACCGCAGCATATGGTCATACTTTTTATTCAAACTTTGTCACTTTTTAAGATGCAGTAATGAACCAATTTACTATTCTCTTGCAGCTAAGCTATTACTACGTGATTTCAAGAGCATGTGAGGAGGTTGAATGATAATTTTAATGAAGCCAACCTCTAAATGCTGTATAC
Organism: Deroplatys truncata; assembly: GCA_030765065.1. Taxonomy (NCBI): domain Eukaryota; kingdom Metazoa; phylum Arthropoda; class Insecta; order Mantodea; family Mantidae; genus Deroplatys; species Deroplatys truncata. The sequence goes on from CM060990.1 coordinate 380,572,108, forward strand.
AATCCATCTGATCATAACCATAAGCTAATACATAAAATAACAAGAAACTGATAATTCTCATCTTGAGGAAAACAAACTTACAGCTGCAAATATAATTCTGTATAATTCAATGGAGTATAATGTATAAAACTGAAAAGGTATATTCTGTGTAACTGCTGGTTACAATGTAGTTACTCCATTTATTAGAAATAACAAAAAGAAGACATTAGCCAAGGATTATGGTGCTTAAAAAGCAAACTAAACAACTGCTATTTCATAGCTGAAGCCACCTCATATATTAAGAAATAAATTAATTTCTGAAACATATCAGATTTATAGAAAATGTATTTTTCCTAAAACAAGGAGCTTGTCGAAACCAAAAAGGAAAAAGAATCTTGTGTTTAAGAAGCTGATATAATCGCCACCAGCTATGATTACATCGTTTATTCTTTTGTGCATGTTTGCAACCAGTGCAGAACATCGGTTTGGGTTCTGCTAATAATGTTGTCATAGCTCCGCCACATGAGCAACCAGATTCACTAGTACCCTGTCTGGTTGACGTTCTTCCCATTCCTTAATTATGAAGGTCCATACATGTTCAGTGGGGTTCAGATCAGGAAGTCTTGGAGGCCAGTCCATGCAGATTATTTTTTGATCCTTGTTAGCCAATCCTGGGTAATATTTGTGGTATGCACACCACTGTTGTCATGCATAAATACATATTCTTCTTGTTCTGGGAACCTAGCACGAAGGGATGGCAGCAAAGTGTTTTCAAGATTATCTACATAGACTGCACTGTCATTTTTTCTGGCACTTGAATTAACTCTCCAGAACCTGATGCTGTCATATAGACCCAGAAGTGTGCTGCAATTCTTCCTGAATGTTCTGCTCGAACGACGTGCTGAGGCACGTATCTAGTTCCCCATGGTCTATACAGACAGGGTCACTTGCTGGTCGGATTGAAATACCTTCTCATCATTCCAGTTTACCAGGTCTCAGTAAGTCTGAGGAAAGTCAATATTATACTGTGCCCATTGTAACCTTCTTGCTTGTGTGCCTCGGTGAGAAGGAGCTTAGTGGCAGGACGATGCAATGCAATATCAGCATGCTTTAATCGTTGGTGTATACTCAACTGTTTTGTCCAGAAAGACAGACCTGTGTCTTAAAGGTGGTTCCTCGCATCTTCTATCAGAGCTGCATCTTGAGCAAGTGTTGTTGTACGAGGCCTACCTGAACGCCTGCATCATTTGGGCCATTCAACTTCCCCCTCGTAATGTCGGTCTAACCATTGTTTCACTGTTCTTCGGTCACAACCCAATTCTCTGGCGATTTGGAAGGCGATTTTACCATGAGTAGCACGATCTACAATTTCACTGCTTTGAACTGCAGTCAGCTCCACACAACCTCTTGGACAAGGCATGCTGCTTTACTGTGATGAAGCCTTAGTGAAAATGTTCAAATGCAGTGTGTAGAGAACTTCCAGTAACATTTTGTGCATGCGCAAGAAATACAAGGTGAAAAAGTTGGAATAAAAAGCATGACCATATGCTGGGGTTCAAACCGTGAATCCTCGGCACACTTGAAACAGCATGTGTTTTACCACTGAGCTACAACAGCAGATGTTAGTGTGTGGGTTATATACAACATAGATGTTGGTTCTATTAAACTCATCTTTCCATATGTTTTTCCGTTTTGTGATATTTAATCCATATTTCGTCATATTGGGTTAATACAGCCATAGAAATCTTCGAAGTGAGTGGCAGGTTAAAATGGCGACCATGACAGTATACATCTACACCATGGTCAATTTAGTTTTCATACCTCCTTACTCACAGAATGTCTGAATGATACTGCCCCAGGAAAAGTGTACATAAACTTTCTTCAAAGATAGTACACTTCCATTTTGCTGTACCAGAAACTAAGTGCATGATAAACACCAGTAAAGAAATGAAGTGAGTTGCATGCCAACATTACCTTCGTTCAAATAGAACACAAAACCGTGGTAGTGAATCTAAGAATTACAACTTAACCAGACATAATCAAGAGGGCATTTTGAACATTTCATGCTAGAAAGAGCTTCATGTGGTATGCTGGTACGTTCTAACCTATATTTTTCCCATGATTAATGTACTATGAAAAGTTGTAGAAAATAATTTCTAACATGGAAATAAAGTTTTTCCGGACCCATGTCCATATAACATATTTTCTTCTTTTATGTGTGAGGAATGTGTCCTGAAAGTTTGCTTTATCTGAATGTTACATACTGTACATGAGTTTAATACAGTGCTAAGGTTATGCATAGCTCACAAAACAGTAATTAATAAACGGCTAAGATATGACATTAGAGCCTAATGAATTTTGTAGAGAAGCAGCAGGCATTCAAGTGCTGGTAATGAAAATGTTTGCTTAAGCATAATGTTACTGTGATTTTCAAAGGAAATGGTAAAGAATGAACTTCAAAACAACACATTGACAAGTTGGAGTAGAGCACTAAAAACTCTTGCTTTCATTTCTGCTCCAAACTGAGGACCATTTAAACAAAACTCTATAAATGTCAAAGCATTTTATTGGAGAGGCATTTATTTGTTTTGCTTAAGATCCTTATATAAAAAAATTATGGAAAACATTATTGGTCTTTCTTTTTGAAAGCAATGATGAAAGAATGGTTGAAGCAACTTCCTTCAATGAAAAGGAATTACAAAATATTCCAGATATTTAAAAAACTCTTCTTCTTCCTTCAAGGATTAGGCAATATTACTATATCCAGTCTCTTATCATCAAGGTCTTTCGAGGTCTACATTTTAAAAAATTCAGTATCTTCAAATTTATATACAGCGTTACTTAGGTTTGTTTAAAAGTTAACCTTATAAATAACCAGTTTAGAAATTTACAATATCAGTAAGGTGTTAATATATTAAATTATATCATGTATTAGATAACTAGCTAGCACTCTGTTGTAAAGTGGAGAAATCAAAATACAGTAGAATCATGTTAGTACATTTTTGCAGGGACCCAAGAATTTGGACATCATAGATGGTAAAATGTGTTAATGAAAAAACACTACACACATATTGCTTCACTATGTCCATTGCCTCCATCGCTTCTGACACTGTAGGAATTGGCTCAGCATCTGGCTCATCGTCACTTTCATCCTGCACAATGCTTCTTCTGTCATCTGTTCAACTATTTCATCTACTGTCACAGTTTCATACACATTAATTTCATTGTCAATGTATACGTACATTTCAAAGGAGACCCGTCTGTTATTTGGTACCATTCTTCATGCTTGGAAAGCTCATCTTCTAGCATGATGTCATCACCAAGAAATTGACAAATGCCAGCTTTATTGAAGCAGTTCCAAATCGTATCTTGCATCACAGAATCCCAGGCAACTTTAATGAAGTGCATGACATCACTAGCATCGTATTCCTTCACTTTACCATACGCTACATGGATAACTTCCATCCACGTCTATGTACCCATAGTTTTCCTTTCAATCTAGCCTTATATTTGGATGTTTATCATCCAGACTAATTTTAAGGAGGGGAAGGAATTCAGTGGAACCAACTACCAGAACGAGAAAATTCCTTACATGCATGTAAGATTTATTATATAAAAAAAAATTAAATCGAGTTTTATTTATGGACGCTCTTTACCTTCTGTGGTCCTTAGCAACCCATTCTATATTGGGCATGAATGACCGAATTTTGTTCAGAGGCCTCTTTATCAGGCTTGAGCTTCTTTTACGTGCCGTAAATCTATGACACGGGACTGCCAGCTTTACTTCCCTTCTGAAGGAAACCATGCTAAGGATTTTTATGCCAGAAAAAAATCCATCGCCCTACGCCGGGTTTGAACCCACGACCTTGGGAACTAGAGTCTAGCATCTTTTTATATAAAATTGCCTGGTTTAACATAATCAAATATTCTTTGCTTTGTATGGTTTAGCAAATAATTATTATGTTGAGTTATAAATTTATAATCGTCCATCAGCATTAATGTTTCTGGATTTAACTAAACCAGTTTAACAAATATGTAACATGTTCATAATTGCACTTAAAATTTTTGTAATCCTTCTATAGATAATTTAGTGCTAAATTAACATTATGAAAGAATTTACGCAATATGGTAATGTGATGAGCAATCTTGAATTTACATATAAATATTCTTGACACAAGAAATTTAACATAACCATACAAAATCCTCTGAGCAGTACCTTTGTTTTAGCTTAAAACAAAATCCTTCAATTGCGCTCACATGTACACTTTCCTTTAAGTCTTGGTATTGCGAGCTAATGTTTGTGAGCGAGGACCATACTCTTCTGAGCGTCACTCTGCAAATTTCACTCGTCAAACCTTACTTTCGTGTCTTACATGAACCATTAACTAAACTTGATATTTCTGCTCAGCATACAAGGATATACCATACGTGATCTAAAACTACAAAATACATTTCTGTAACTCATATGTTCCCAGTAGAAGCTACTTAAAGTCGGGCATCTTTACAATAGAACATTTCTGGTACTTTTATCATTGAGTCTAATGATACCCAAAATTTGTGAGTAGTCATCATGTCGGTCCTGCATCACAGTCTGTCTTTGTTCTTGTTGGTCTGTCACCATCTCATGTTCGACTTCATGTCTAAGCTTAGACTCCTAGCAGAATTCTACTGTATGACTGCCAGCACTCCAGAGACATGTGTGTGTTTTCTCCCTCCCCAGATTACCTCATGATACAGAGGGAGAACCTTCCCCTATTGTGCTCGACTATACACACACACACACACACATTCTCAAGACACACCTCTGTCTCTCACAAGTTTCCAGTGTTCGATGAAATTTTGTTTGAGGATCTTCTTTATCCGCACAGTGATAAGATTAGTTGACATTTAACCGCTGCTACTTCAATCACATATAATACTAGGTGGTTAATTTGATCAGACAGAGTCTGCAACACATTCACTCAAATCCTCATTGTTAGTATTATTGCAGAAAGGTTCCACGGTCGTATATATGTACCCTATGCCAATATTAAGTTATTCCCATGTCAAAAGTTCAAGGCTGTTCCAACCTATGATACTGGTGAATGTTAAATTGCATATATGATGGCAGTAGCAGTGCAGTGTAACTTGCCAAAGAAGTGCCAATTGATGGGAAATAACTTGGGTCATATATCATTTGCTTGGTATTGTGGAAGGTTCATTGGTATGTGAAGCAACACTGTTATGAGGTTTCCTTGTTATTGTAAATGTGCTGAAATATTAATCTATTATTCATGCTAGAGTTTAAATTTGTGATTAGTTGTAGTTTGTAGATTTATTAGTACTCCATATTTGGAGAAGCATGCAATGACAAAATTGCGCATTCTTCTTTAAACAACCCATATGACCACCCCCCCCCTCAAAAAGGGAATAAATCAAAACTACCAAAGTGGTGAATATTAAATTGAAATTAAATATTATTTGGTTAATTAAGCACACGGTTATGATGAATGTGTGCTGAATATGTTTTGCTACTAGAATATACTTTTGTTACGTATAAATTATTTTACTTATTTCACAGTATGTAAACCAGAATGACAAATGTGGGCAAAGTAGACCTCATTTTCATATGAATGCAAATATAAATGGCCATAAAGCCACATCAATATCCAGAATATCATTTATAAATACATAAAATCCCCTTTTTACAGTATTAAGAGGCTATGCAAAAGAGAGTAGATGGCAGAGAAGTGTGAAATGCGGGGAATGTAGAGAAACAACAAACAAACAAAAAAATTAAAGCATGAATATATTATTACTACTAACTTATAATATTACGTATGAAGAACCCACAGAAAAAACAGGGTAAGTCACATTTTGTAAATTTTTTAGGTGAGCAAAGTTTAGCTTTCAAGATTACAAAAAAATACTCAAACCACCCCAATTCAGTGTAATCAAAATAATTATTGACACCAAATGTAATTCTTGCAAAGGAAGTACTTTAGAAAAATATAACAAATTAAGATTATATGTTCAAAAAGAACTTTTTGGTAGACTTTTGTCCCTTTGTGCTGTTTTAATTTGTAAGTTTCCTTTTGTTGGGTTTAGGTTCATTATGTGGTAGACTTCAATAGAAATTTTTTGTGTCTTGTCCACAAAACTGTTTTTCTTGAAGGTCTGTATACTTTTCATAAGATATAGGCAGGAGCTCTGAAAATATACCCCTAGAATTAGTTATTTGCATAACAATTTAGGTTTGCCCAACAAAAAGCCTCATATTACAAAACACTTACAATTATATGCTCCTTAAGGCCATAAGAATTCGTCAGGTCCCTGCGGTTGATACTCAGGTTCGATGTCTACTTGTAGATCACCAGAAGGTTCCAAGTCTACTGGTATCCAGGCTCCATTGTAAGTGGTCCTGTATTTGAACAGCTTATCTTCCTTCACAACCAGAGCTTCTCTGAGCAGTCGTGTCTTGAAGGAACATTTTGGTTTGTAACAGTCTTTCAAAAAGGTCATCCAATCATGTATAATCTTTTGTTAAACAGGAATGACTTTGTAAGGCCTTGGATCCACTCTTGCAGTTTCAAAAGCATTAATCCAGTCTTTTGGTAACTCTGCAATAGTTTTCTATTTTATCAAACCAAAGTTCTTATCACATTCTATATAAGAGCGTCCTCTTGGAAATATTATTTTGATACTATCTAATCTCTTAATGGTATGGACAATATAGTGAAGGTACAAGAACACTGCATAGTTCTTATTCTGTCCCGAGCACAAATCACAGAATATACCTTTACTTTTGTATCAGGATTTCACTCACATAATTGTGCAAAAAATTAATAACTTCATTCATTCCTTTATTCCCTATGTCTTCAGAGTAAGTATAAAATATTGCATCACTGTCGGACATTTGATGAAGGTTGAAACTGTAAAACGATAACTGACTTTTGTAATAAACATCATAGTACTGATATTTGGCAAGGGTAGGTTTTTTTTGATAGTCCATGCAGATTGCGTCATTTTCTGCAGTCTTTTTACTTTCTTGCCTCACTTTTCACTTTCTTGAATGAAATGTAACAGCCCTTAGCTGGTGAACCTGTTTTTCTATACCAGTTACTTTAATTTTATTTGTAATTTCTATCTTTTCTTTTTCAGAGACATTCTGTAAAACCTTTGCATTCAAACCTTTTAATTCTGCTTGAAATTTGCCACATGTTGAGCAGGTACCCAAATTATAAGTTAAATTTGCTGTTAAAGGGTTTCCTGTATGTCTTATAAGTAACAGGAAGTCCAGGGTATTTTTTTCTTATATAACTTACAGCATTTTGTTATTGATAGTTCTTCTGAAAGGTGAATTTTGTCTGTCTTTTTCTTGCCATAGTGGTTCTTTCTTCCCTTAAATGCACCTATGTGGTTTATAATGGCTTCCTCCTTTTCTTTGGATAGTTTCCATGGCCGATTAGCATGAGTGCCTCTTTTATCCCTGGGAGATATTCCATTATCCTTCATACTCGATTGTATAGTCTGATCTGCACTTTGTTATTCCATGCGAAGCAATGAAAGCCTTTTGGCAAACAGGAATTTCACTCATGGTATCATTTCATTTGATTCTTACTATGCATCAGAAAGAGCAATCTCTGGAATTGGAATCATCATGTCTAGGCCTTCTACAAGCAATTAATGTCACTGAAATTAAGCTGGTTAAATAAAAAGGTTGATCATTCCAGTTATCTAACAAATTAAATTTCTTGATAAGCTCTTCTCTTTCATGGAGTTTTAATGAGCACTTCCAGTCTCTGTCTAACACATGAGACACTGCCCTAAGGCCCCTACAAACATTACTCATTCTACCATAACTTTTTCTCTTTTTAGCTGATTGATTAACAGATGGCTTCTCGCCTTCATCTGACAATCCACACATTTTAAAGCTCCTAAAAGGACTGCACTACTATCAGACTTCAAACTAAACACTATTACAATAAGGAAAAGGCATAGAATAAAACTAAACCTCAACTGATCTAACAGATGTAATGTAAACATCCATGTAACGAAACCTTTCAGGACTTGCCCTATTCTTTCCGTGAGAGGACTGGCTTGGAACGTTCTTTCCGTTACCACTAAAAGTTAAAACCTCTTTATCTCAGTGACTTGCCCCGATATTTGAGAGTTATTTTAGCTGCCTTGTAGTACCCATGGCTGGCCACCAGAATGCACCATAAACTCATTTCCTAATAAAATGGACTTGCCCTGTTTAAGAAAGTATGAAATGGTTTACTGCTTTGCTTCTTATGCATTTGTATTAGTTCCACCTGCCTATCCACAGCATATAGGACATCTAATGCCCTTTACTCTCCTAAAGCACTCACAATGTACTGCCTCAAAACAGTTACTGCTTCCATGGCTTCTATGCTGGTAGGAAGTGTAGGTTCCTGGTCAGTCTTCCTCACCTACGCCATCAGATCAACATTGACATATTCATCAAATGAAAAAGACTTGTCCACCACAGCCCAATTGCTGGGCTTTGAAGTCTCCTCTTCCTTGGGCAGATGGTCCTCTTCTTCCACAAACTTGAACCCTGCCTACCAGAAAGAGATGGTCACAGGATCAATACTTGACCATGCTTTTACCACATAATGCATGGCATCAAGTACTGTTATGGTCATCTGCTTTGGATCCATGCCATTGTCATGCAAAAAAAAACTGTGTTCTTTACTAGCATCTTCTTACACTTAAATTTAAGGGTGTGGATGATGTTCAGATCCAGTGGCTGAAGCTTGCTTGTGCAGCTTGGCAGAAGAAACAGTGTTGACCAAGCAATATAGTTTTATTTATAAGAAGCTGAAAATAAAGTAGCTTCTAAAAATTTCAAGTACTATATCATTCAAAATAAGAATTTGGTGGTTTTTGGAAGTTGCAACATAACCTATGATTTTTGCCAACTCCTATTTTATAATTGTGCAATACTTTGATCATATGGTTTAAACAGTGCAGATTTCTACATAAGGGGGTTGAAAATATGGTAGGGGTAGCTTTTTAGAGAGTAAGGTAGCATGTAATTCCTATTGGGTCCTATAGTGTAAGTGTACAAATTTTGGTCTAGATAGGCCAAAGAATGTTGATTTGTGTGTTAGGGGATGCAAATGGGGAGTGAATGTAAGGGTAGCTTATCATTTTTTTCAGTTTCTAGAATCAAAATGTACCCGATTTTATAAAAAATATTCCACAAATATTAATTGATAAAACTTCATTGAAAGATGAGGGAATGTGGTGATAGAAACAAAATAAAATCCCCCTTGTCTTGGTCTTGTCTTGTCTTGTTCAATACAGATTTCTGTCATTGCTCTGGAAGCACTTTAACCTTAAACCTCCTAAAATAACTCAATTTTAAGATATTTTAAGCCTTCCTGTTTACCTCTTCGGGCTCAAAGTCATTTTTATATGCCATATTTGCAATAAAGTGCCAAACATAGCCTCTGATATCCATATTGAACAAAATGGGATTGAAATTTGGTGACATAAATGTAAAAAAGAAACCCATAACCACCCCTGCACCCACACACACACCCACACACACACACACACACACACACACATTCTCTCTCTCTCTCACACTCACTCACTCTCTCACCTTTGCAACAGAAATAGACTGGTGTACTGTTTTTTTTTGGCTAGCCTCACCGTTTCTGTTGCAAGTATTCCTTCAACTGGTCTTTTGTATTGTTACATTGCTGAGAAATTTTGCATTGTAGAATTTAACAAATTTTTTAAATGGGTAAAAAAGATCCATGCTGGATGCAAGCTATAAGAGAATCTAAGAGCATGCATGCTTTGTAATCAAGTTGTTATTTTGGCTGCATGTGACTGCAGTATCTTGTAGGAAAATATTCCTGCCCCTGCTACATAGTTTTCTTCAGAATTGACACAGATGTTTATCAAGCGAGTGTGAATGATCCCAACACCTTAATAGTTTCTATACTGAAATGTATACTGCCCACTCTTAATGTTGCCATATAGCCCCACATCATTATAAAAGTTGGTTTTTATACGATGTAATGTAGTGGGCAGGATCATTTGTTTTTATTTTTCCTCTGAATTGTTATAAACCATATGATGTCTCAAAATGTTGCCTTACCACACATTCCTTTCGGGCAAGCATTTAGTTCATATGGCTTCTGGCCCTTGCAATATGACAGCTTTTGTTCATTTGCTACTTGAGTTAATGAACGTTTTCTCTCAGCTTTATAGATGTACTTGATTCACTGAATGTACAGCAGATAGTTATTTCAGACATCTTTCCCAGAAGTTGCTGTTGCCCATACTGCAAGATTAACTACATATGTGTCCATTCGTGACAATATAAATGAAATTATTACAGTTACTGAGCGTTCAGCATTCTCTTCCTTATACATTCTTTCCAGACAAATATGCTATTGTGACATTTTGTGATTACCTGTTACTGTAGGCTGTATCAGGTTTTCAGGTTGAACTCTTGAGCAATACTTTGAGATAAGGCATTACTATGTATTTCTGAATGACCAAATCTCTCATTCCTGGACCAATAGCACATAGTCACAATCTATTGCACAATAGCTCTGACATTTCCAGTGGCAGCTTGTTTATATCCCCAGCACCTGATACTTAGCATAGCTGCCTACAATGCATGCAATGATGGTAGTGTCCCGAAACTTTTCATCATGGTATTGGCTGCCAGATTTCATTGATTCATGTTGCAATAATATGTGGAAAGTTTAATACTGGAAATTCTTGTACTGCCCTTGTTTGTTTGAGAAACAGTGCAGTACTTTATTATATGCCAAAATGGGGTTTTATTACATGTGCTTGCAACAGGGTTCATAGAGTGCACAAACTTCATTGAAATTTTTGTGCTTAGCTGATATAAAAACAGCTTTCTTTAGCATGAAATATTAGCTTAAGTACTTAACAGATATATGGAGAAGTGTTAAGCTTTTCTCCCTCTCCCTCCCTCTCTCTCTCTCTCTCTTTTTCTTTAATGTTCAACAAACATAAATAACACTAGGTTACAAATTTTTTTTTTTCTGCGTATGATTAACAATAGGTTAATTTTACTAATTTTGGTGTGCAGAATTAAAAAATGCATTCTGTTTTTCAGTAGCACATCTGATTTTGGCAATATAATGTTCAATGAAAATATAATTTAAAATTTGCAAAAATATTATACACTCATATACAACTTTTAAAGAAAATAAAGAAGAAGAATAACATGAAAGTGTACCTGAATTTGAGAATGTATGTTATTTATCTTGTGTACCCCTTTTTCTTTTCCCATGGAATTTTAGTGTATGTGATTTTCTTGAGTGTTCTCTAGTAGGTTCGTCGCATGCAAGACACCAGCAGTAATCGGCCATCGTATGTACGTCATACGTCCCTGATAACACCGTTCAACATCTTTCAAGTCCTGGTTTGCTCTTAACTGACAGCTCCTAAGTTCAGTGGGAAGTAGTCAAGACGTGACTTGAGGAAATGAAGCTTTAAACTCATATTACAGCAAAGCAGTCTGAAGTTTTCCAGTATATTTCTGACCATTTCTTTGTGTTGAGGGTCTTTCACATTGCCCAGAAATTTCTTAACCTCTCTCAATCCATTCCACACATCTTTTTCAATTTCATTCATAGAGCTGGTAAAATTAACATCTTTCATCAATTTCCTTGTCTGTGGTCCATCAAATACTCCCTCTGTGATTTTATCCTGTGGCAAGATGGAGACTTTGTGCACAAGTACTGAAAGCAAGGGCAACTTTTGTCCAAGTGCTTTCACAAATTGTTTCATCATGCCAAGTTTTATGTGTAATGGAGGGAGTAGAATTTTTTGACGATCAGCAAGAGACACATTAGTAACATTTTTGATCCAGGTTCCAGTTGCTGCCTCTCAGGCCATTGGTCAATTTCCCAATGTTTGTCCCTTGCACTGCTATCCAATTTGCAAAGAAAACAAGGGAATTTTATGATGGAGGGAGGGATGGATGGATGGATGGATGGATGGATTTATTCACCGTGTATCCTGGTTGTCATAGTAACAGATCAATGACCTTCAAGTCGCCACATATTTGCCACTCATGGTTGCGGTACTTAATTTTCTCAAGAATATGCTTCAGAGTTTCATAAGACACTCTTAGGTTCATAGAATGTGTAAACGGTATTGAAGCTAATTGTTGCCATTATGAAGTAACACTGCCTTAAGACTTTGTTTGGAAGAATCAATAAAAAGATGCCAGTTACTTGGCTCATATGCTTCCCTGCCCAACTGTTGAATAAGATTATACACATCCACACAAAACACAAGTTGATCTTCTTCTGTGTAGTACTTGTGGAACTGTATTTTGCGATTCTTATACCACGAAAATGTAACGCCAGGTGATAACAAATTCTTCTCCTGTAGTCTTGAGCCCAGTAATTCACATTTTTGTTTTGGAGGCGTAAATCCTTCACTAAATCATTTAACTGAAATTGATTAAACTGTAGTGGTGAATTGTCAAATTCTTCTGTATCAGAAACCAACTCATTGTCGGAAGTCACGGAGCTGCTTTCAGATTCACTAAAATTGAGGTCTGCTGGTGGTGTAGGTATGGATGGTTCAGGTCAATGAGGAATAGGCTGTGTAGCTGAGTTCAGATTTGGATATTTAATTCCCGCCTTATTATTATTAATTTTTTTTTTTTTAGCCAGCAACTTTGCACATGCAAAATTAACAATTGTCGCCATGATTCTGCTGCTATCTCCATATCATTGGTTTGGCAAATGGCATTGCCTTCCATTTTCCTTCATACCAATAACGTAATCCCTCAACACAGCTGTTACATGCAATATGAGGCACGAACGATTTGTCCTGATCACCAACTTTCTCTTTGAAATATGAGTAATATAGTTTCTTTGTTTGTGAGTCTATTTTACGTGCCTTCCCATCAAATACATACACCCACGAGTGTAACAAATCTTCTGAGGACTTTGTAGACACTGTCTCCTGCGTAATCCTGATGTAGAAGTCATTCTCAAAACTTTTATTTTAGCACTTCACATATAGGAGACAAATGTGCGTATTAACACAAATTTTCAGCTCAACTGAAGTTGAGATCTATGGTAGCTGTAAATGTAAACATAAATACCTCACAACAAGACAGACCTGACTCATAGAACAAAACTGATAAATACTGGGAATATAAACATAAACATCTTGATAAGGGAGGACGGAAGTGAGCCGATTAGGAAGAAAATCAACAACAGGTTTAGAATAACATAGTGAAACATAGCAGTAAGCTGTATAAGCCGAATGAATTTAGCACCAGAGACATACACTATGTAATCAAAAGTATCCGGATACCTGCCTGAAAATGACGTACAAGTTTGTGGCGCCCTCCATCGGTAATGCTGGAAGTCAATATGGTGTTGGCCCACCCTTAGCCTTGATGACAGCGTTCACTCTCGCAAGCATACTTTCAATCAGGTGCTGGAAGGTTTCTTGGGAAATGGCAGCCCATTCTTCATGGAGTGCGGAACTGAGGAGAGGTATCTATGTAGGTCAGTGAGGCCTGGCATGAAATCAGCATTCCAAAACACCCCAAAGGTGATCTATAGGATTCAAGTCAGGACTTTGTGCAGGCCAGTCCATTACAGGGATGTTATTGTCGTGTAACCACTCCACCACAGCCCGTGCAGTATGAACAGGTGCTCGATCATGTTGAAAGATGCAATCGCCATCCCCAAATTGCTCTTCAACAGTGGGAAGCAAGAAGGTGCTTAAAATGTCAATGTAGGTCTGCACTGTGATCGTGCCACGCAAAACAACAAGGGGTGCAAGCCCCCTCGGAAAAACACGACCACACCACAACACCACCACCTCCGAATTTCACTGTTGGCACTACTCACACTGGCAGATGACGTTCACCGGGCATTCGCCATACCCACACCCTGCCATCGGTTCGCCACATTGTGTACCATGATTTGTCACTCCACAACGTTTTGCCACTGTTCAATCATGTAATGTTGACACTCCTTACACCAAGCGAGGCATCGTTTGGCATTTTCCTGCATGATGTGTGGCTTATGAGCAGTCGCTGGACCATGGAATCCAAGGTTTCTCACCTCACGCCTAACTGTCATAGTACTTGGAGTGGATGCTGATGCAGTTTGGAATTCCTGTGTGATGGTCTGGATAGCTGTCTGCATATTACTCTTTACGACCCTCTTCAAATGTCGGCAGTCTCTGTCAGTGAACAGACAAGGTCGGCCTGTATGCTTTTGTGCTGCTTCACATTTCTACTTCACTATCACATCACAAACAGTGGACCTAGGGATGTTTAGGAGTGTGGAAATCTTGCATACAGACTTCTGACACAAGTGACACCCAATCACCTGATGACATTCGAAGTCCGTGAGTTCCATAGAGCATTCCATTCTGCTGTTTCACGAGGTCTGATGACTACTGAGGTCGCAGATAAGGAGTACCAGGCAGTAGGTGGCAGCACAATGCACCTAAGATGAAAAACGTATGTTTGTGGGGTGTCCGGATACTTTTGATCACATAGTGTATATGTACATATAAAATCTAGATGTGATAGCCAAAAACAGACTTCATTTTGGAAATCAGGGCACTGACTTCCATTAAAGTCACATATTTTCCTTTATACCGCAGAATCAATGTTGACCAGTGTAATTTGATATGAGAAGCATTTTAGCAGAAAATTCAAGAAACAATTTAGACATTTTGGAGAATGAACTAACACTGCTGGAAGAGGTATCATACTTCATGGGAGTTTTATATTTGCAGCAGTCATACCATTGCAGCTATTTTTACTACCTAGATGATAAAAATTTATCACATTCTTGATTTTTTGCTGCCTACAATAGGTTTCATTATAGTAGATTAAATAAAATAGTGTGTTTTGTTTCCATAATGGAGCTTCTGAAACATGATTGCAAGAATTCGTTATCAGGGAAGTTAGTCATTTAATTTGACTCAGGTAGAGTATTCTTCTTTTTTTGCTATTCAGTTATGAGGGGTACTCTTAAGATTCATTTAGGCTTTTTTGGCTGAGTGGTGAACAAATTAGAAAATAGTTTATTTTGACAAGAGTTTAAGGATAATTTTTGAGGAACAGATTTCCTATGGTGTGTAACAGCAGTGCTTTTTGGAAATGATTTATAATACATGACTTGAAGTTCACTGCCTGAAATTTTTACTTATATGCTGAAAGTAGCATTTGAAAACTTAGATAGCACAGGTACACAGTTAATACACTGTCTTACCATAAGTGATAGTGCCCACCTGTTATCCACCTCACCTGAATTTGTTTACTCAGCAAAAGTTGATAACAAACAGCTTTTGGTCACTAAGCTTGGCACTTGTTTGCATCATTTTATATGTTTTTAAAGATGAGTGAATGTTATTAAGACATTAAACATATACAAAATACAGATTCATTTTTTTTTTTTGTGCTAGGTCTCTTCAGGAGTTGAGCCTGTGATTTTCCAAAAAATTCACATTAAATTAATCTGACATCAAAGTTAATGGGGGGGGGCATTAAGAAGGTTTTCTCATCAACAAAATTTTATGATCCTCTGTTTTATTTGTCAGCCACTATGTATGGTAACTGGTGGTGTTTTAAGAAATATCCTCAACCTGCATTATGGCAGAATACATTCATTCATCAACATATACAGTTAATACATACTTACGCAGAAATTGAATTAACTGAAGTGATGAGTAATATTAATAATACTTGAAATTGGGTTCAAATACATAAACTTCCTTAAAACTACATGTTTATCTTGCATAACTATAGAAACATGTTTTTGGGGTGGTTGCACCATCCTCAGCTAGATTCAGAGTTGGAACCAAGATAAATGTGTAGTTTTAGTGGAGCTTGTGTATTTAAACTTGACTCGATGTACTATTATATGCAGTACTTAATTTCTAAAATTTTAGGTACCAGAACGCTTACCCACACATTTTGCCCCATTTTCAACCATATGCCACCCTCCCCCCTAAAGGTCATAAGTTTCCACTTTTTAAAACTTATAATAAATGTTAGGATGAGAAAGTATTTTTTACAAAATATTTTTCTGAAATTCAAGTTTTTAAAACATAATTTCTTATAATCAAAATAATAAAACTATAAGATTTAATAAACAACAGGTGCTAAGTAATATCCTTCAGTCAGATTTTGCCTTAACTTTCATAATAGTGTGTGAAAAAGAAGTATACTGGCAATAAATAAAGAACCTTCTAAAATAAAAAATTTAAAGTATGCTAGACCTGTACAATTTTTTAAAACTATCCAGCAAAAATAAAACTTTTTGCAATGAGGTTTGTTTATATGCCTCGCTTCTGTGGAAGTTTTCAAATGGAAATGTTTCAAACTGAACAGGAATTGATACTAACAATATGTCAATGTAACCAATGGAATAAAAGATATCCATGATATTTTTTTTTTACGCTTTTTATTTACAGTACTATTTAACCATTACAAAGCTACATTGCCTTGTATGTTTATTGTTATTTGTTAATGAGCACATTTTTAAAACACATTGAATTTTAACTGAGCTCAAGCTATAGGAATATTCATACTTCATTGGCTCCAAAAAGAAAGAAAGAAAGAAACATTGTGAAATTACTTCAGAGACAATCAAAAACAAACAGTCTGAATTGAATTAAGAAAAAATTTCCATAATATAATACCCTTTTCATTATACACTTTCTTACTTCATTTTCTTGAGTGTGTGTCAGGTGTAGAATGATGCTCCTTCACCAGCCAAGACTTTACATGATGCTCAGGTTCATATCTAGCTTCAGGAAGTCCCAGAAGTTGATGCACAATAAATCACAAACAGTGCTGATGCAGAGTGAAGATCTCAGTGGTGTCATCAGCTTCATTGTGGAAAAGCGATGTTCACCCTTGGCACTCGATACCATAATGTTGTTTATTAATGATACTGTTCTTAACATTGGTGGCTGTTCAACAACGTTGGTGTTTCTCCACATTTCAGACCCTGCTTGTACTCCCTGAAGTCTTTTATTATATCATGAGGGCTGTTCATCTTAAACCTTTCGCATATTTGAAAAATCTCATTTTCTCCATAGGTGATAGATATATTTTTAGACCAGAATTTGGAATGAATGACCTTGACGTTACTCATAACACATCGTAGTTTTCAGATGCATTCACTAGTGTTAGTAGCAGTAGTGATAAATTATTTGCCAAGCTGCAATAAAACTGTTTATCAGCAATCTTACGAATTTTTGTTCTTTCAGAAAGTTTAACATCTTGAAAGTTCATATTTTCCAGGCAGTCCTAGCTTCACTTGCATGTTGTCCCATAGCATCAACCCAGCTTTCAAACACTTTTATTAAAAGTGTGATGTCGTGAGCTTGAATAAGGTTTAGACTTGAGTTTTGAAGCTGTAGGGATAGATACGACAACTCTTCTAAGGCATCATACATTACAGCTAGGTTATAGACAAAAGATGTAGGTGACAATGTGTTACAAAGCCCTTTGTAAGTAGAACATTTTTTGAGTCCTTTTTGTGTCCTCTGATGCTTCTAAAGAAAGATTGTAGAAAGCTTCAAAATCTTTCCAGACAGCTTTAACTGCCAACAAACTGAAGGCACCCAACGAGTGTCAAGAACACAACTGATTTTAAAGTGATTAATCCCCACTACTTATATTGAATTATGCATGGCAAATTCCAAATGATGATTCAAACAATGCGAGATGAATAGGTTTGGAAGCTTTTCCATCAGCTGCTTTGCAAGGCCAGCCTTCTTTCCTAACATGGCGGAAGCACCATCGCAGTCAAAAAAAGTCATAGCCTAGACCTAACAACTGTAATTACTTTAAAAGCTCTTCCAAGATACTAGATGCTGTTGCGTCATTTAGCTCAAAAAGCATCAAAAAGTTTGTCGTAGGGATTTCCATTCCTCTTAACATGGTTTTAATATATGCAATCAAAATGTTTTTGTTTGAAAGAGATCAAAGAGAAAGAAAGAGAAACATCTAGAAGCAATGAAAATTTTGGGTCACTGTTTACTAAAGTATTTATTACATCTTATTTCATCTGGTCAAAAATATGATGCAATATATTAGAGGAGGGTCCTGTGCCGTGGTACAGTGGACTGGAGCATGATACTCTGGTTCCTGCCCATGGAATGTGCCCGGGTTCGATCCCACCCATCGGGGTGCGGATTTTAGGTCCAGGGTATAGGACCAGTGCCCACTCAGCACCGTGAGAAAAGTGAGGAGCTGTGATAGGCAGTGGTCCTGGCCTCATAAGCCAGCTTTCTGGCTGGGGGATGCATGATGCTGGCCACCTCACCTCCCCATATCGGTTAGATGATCGCCCACCTCTGCCAAGCGTAAGTGAGCATGAGGCTGGCAATCGGGTTGGGAGGTCAGTTTCTGTCTCAAGCTCGTAAAGTGGCCCTTTTTAGCTTTGCATGCTTATAAGCTGTGCAAAAGACATGCTCTGTGACAGCTAGTTGTTCATTTGCCATGGAAGCAACTGAGTTCTGAATTTTATTTTTTTTGTTAGCTTGAGACAGGCAGTGATCAAATAGTTTTTTCCTAAGATGTGTTTGTTGATCTAAACCCATGGCTAATTTAGTTTTAAGCCTTTTGTTTTTTCAGGGTCTAGTGTAGATGCACTTCTGCAAACTAGACAGCATAGCTCTTTTTTTTATATAATTAACAACAGATTTTTTTTTTTTTTTTTATGTTCTATTCATTGTTTGCTTGACCAACAATCTAGCTTTTCATCATCATTACAATTGTCCTTACTTTCGTTGTTATTCATATCCATATCCACCAACCTGGAAACATTTTCATCTAGCAATGACAATGCAGGAGTAGGATTGTTGTCTTTGCTGATTACGTCCTTTTTGCCTACGACAGTTGAAGCTGTTGATTCTAAATTGTGGTTTTCAGTGTTCTCACTAACTTTTTGTCTTTTACGTTTAAAGAAGTCATTTAATTTTAGTAGACAACATACCTATTCAAATTTTGTAGCCACTCAGTCACTCACAATGCTTAAATAAACAATACGGACAATGCAGAACACGATGCAACTACTGAACTGCACAGACTGGCTTAGCGTGTGCAAGTGAGTGACTGTTGTGTTGTGTTGTGTTGTGTTGTGTTGTGTGTGAGTCTCCTGCAGGCTGCTGCATGCACGCACACACATATACATCATAACGTTGAGTTCACCCATTATTACGTTCAGCGGTGCCAGCAATGGCGAGTTATAATTACATTATGATTTAATACATATGTACTATTTTAAATCTCCGTTGCAGACTATGTTCCAGTGAGTTCTAGTAACTAAAACTCTTTTGGGCACAGTTTCTTTAAAAACCTGTACCAACAGAAATTAAGCCGTCATTATATGCAGTTGACTTTACCAGAACATATTTTTGTGTGCAAGTGTGATTTTAACATATTTACTATGGTATTACTGTGACTCTTCATATTACTGTCACTATATCAGACTCTCTTGTCCATTATAGGTCATATCTCACTAACATGCGCTTTAGAGTCAGACAGGATCTAACATTCAACAATACTATTAGATGAATTAAATATTAACCAGAATTTGTAAATTGTTAATTTAATGTATTAAAACATACAAAAATAATATATATATAGATTTTTTTTAATTACCTACTGATGTTAAAACACACTTTTGCCAATGAATTGACAGTTTCTGTATTCCTTCCTTGAAAAAAGTACAGGGTTGGTGTACAGCCAGCTGTGCACAAGCTCTTATACTTTTGCATCAGCCTCAAACTGCTGTCCTTCCAGAGCCTCTTAAGCAGTCCAAACAAATTATAGTCACATGGTGATAAATTTGGGCTATAAGGTGGGTGTTTCCAGTGAATCTGCAGTTCCCCCCCCCCCAAAAAAAAAACACTTGCAAACACTTTTCCAGCTGAGAAGCATCCTGATTGACTGACCCTGATTTTGACGCTGACCAACAGTTTCTCCTTTATTACATAATTCCATGCTCAGTAGTTTTGATTCAGGAGTGTAGTGGTGGTCCCATGTTTCATCACAGAAATCCTCCTCTTCCTCATAACAAGCAAACTTCCAAACAAACTTGCCTTTTATTCCTGAGTAATGAGACAAGAAACTCACCTAGCAGACAATTTTCAGTACTCAAGGTCATCATGAATAATGGAATGTGCTATTCCATAGACTATTCCTACTGCTGCTGCCACTGTTGAAATGGTTTTGTGCTACCTACTTCAATAAGGTCACAAACAGCAACAATGGTTTCTGAGGTAATGCTTGTCTATGGTCGTCGCTGGTGAGATTTGTTTTCTACAGTTTTTCTTCCTGACACAAACCTTATATGCAGTGCTTTAGTTGGAAAAAAATATTTATGGGAACTCACTTTTAACATAGTAGTTTCCATAGAGTACGATGTTCAGGAACCTCTGTTTTAGCCTTTTGCTTCCTGCAAACTGTTTCATCTACTAATCTCCTTTCCGCCCGCAACCAAGATTTCATGTATGGCTCAGATTAATCTCATTTACAGGTGGGCCCACACAGCTCAGAAATATGAGTACTAGCTCATTCAATAAGCAAGGAATTTCTTCTCTCTGTCATGATGATATTCATTGTGCTAAAAGTTCTTTCACATTCGGAAGTTGAAAAGGGTTTAGTCTTAACAGCTTGAAGAAGAGGATTCAACTCTCTGAGTGCTTTGCCTTTGTCAACATATTCTCAAAAGGCATTTATGTAACTTCATTTTTCTAGAAACTGAAACAACTCGCACAGGTCTGTAATGTTTTGTTCGCCCTATCTTATGTGTACATCTGTTGGCCAATTATTTTTAAATAACACTTCAACATGCTGCACATAATGTTTTGTTGTTGTTTTTGACATCTTCGTTGTTTCATGCGATGATCTGCATATGCTTTGAATCAACCTATTGTTGAGATTTGTTTCAGGACTTCTGATGAACTGTGATTGGTTTATTTCCAAAGTTTTCGGGTGATTTTTAGAGTGATACTTTGAAATGTTTGTTGGTTGATAGCTTGTGATGAACCTTTTGTATATTCTCCTTGTAAACTGCACATAGACTAACACTTATATTTTTCTTTGGATGACACTGTTAGCATCAGGTAATGTCATATCCCATTTCTGTAGATGTAGAGAAAGTTCACTTAATTCTGTTAGTGCATCACATATGATATCCAGGTTCATTACAAACTGAAATGATGTAAGAACCTGAATAATCCTTCATACTTTGCCCTTTCCTTTGAATCTCTTGCTTTATCAGCCTGTGCAAAAGTAAAATGAGTTGCCAATACTGAGTAATTATCCCATACAGCTTTAGCAACCCTTAGGCTAGATGAAACCCACCTTATAGTGAATATTTTTCCAATTTTTTTTCATTTTCTTGTCTAATGTAGCTGAACATTCCATTAGTTCTCTTTGTTTTTTTTGCGAGAGACTGCAAGGAATACAATTTATCAAAAAATGTTTGAAAGTGATTAACACCTTGTACCTCCTCTCTTGTATCACTAACTGCTAGTTCTAACCGACGATTACAGCAATGCCATATTACAAAATTTGGAAATTGTTTTTTCAGCCCAGTTACAACTACTACCTTTCTTCCCAGCATGACATATGCACCATCACAAACTATTGAAATTAAGCACTTTTCAAGAGCTCATCATTCATACCATGACTTCTCAAATTATTTAAAAAAGTGCTCTTGATACCTGTTGCTATTGTGTCATGAAGTTAAACTAAATTTCAAAAGAAAGATAGGGCTCATCATTTTCAGAAAGAGTGCGCCTTAAACATACGACTAACACTGATTTTCAACTCACTGTCATAGATTCATCAATCATAGCACTTATTTTAATATTGTTCTGTACTATAGTTTCAGCAATTTTTCCCTCATTTCTTTTGTAATATGGTTGAGAATATTAGCACAACTGAAGTTAAAATGCAATACCCTACCCATATTTAAACCATTCAGTTCTTGTAGTTGGGCATCAAAGGGAAAGTCGGTGAATGGTCTGTCCTGCTTGACTATTTTATATGCAGTGCAAAACATTCTAACCATAGTTTCTAAATGTTTAGCATTCATGTTGTCTACAATGTTTTTAAGATATTTTGTTACCTTCATTTTTTATTTACTCACAAGCTTTATGTTAAACCAAAGTCTTGTGTATATGCATTTTATTCCTCAAACTAGATTGTTCTTTCACTTTGTTGTCACCATTGCTGCTAACTTTACATTCCACCCACTCCTTGGAAAATTTAATTTCTGCGCCCAATTGTGTTCCCATACCAAATGCACTGATTTCACAGCAAACACATCATCCTAGAAATTTATTTTGCACTTCAAAGCCATGAATTTTCAGAAGTGAAATATTTGTGCTGTTTTTCATTCCAACAATCAGTAAAATCTGAAGTTTCACAAGTCACCACATTTCCATCACTTTCATCACCATTATATGGCATATGGTATTAGGAGGCATATGAGACGGTGCTATACCCCCGCCGCTGTATCTTTGCACTTGACAGTTCATGTGGCTTCGCGTAAGGTTGGCTACATTGTGGTTGCGACGTTGCCAGAATGGCTAGTAAACAGCAACAGCTGATTGTTCTCCTTTCTATCGTGTCTAAGCCTCATACAAAAAGTGTACTAAGTAGTGAACGTCAATGAATAATAACTATTTCATATTATTATTGTTAATTGAAAATAAGCGATATAAGCAGCTTTGGTATGGTCGGATACTCCTTTCTATGATAATAGGCATAAATGTGTCTACATATGGCGTCTAATTGGAAAGCATCAAGATTTGTGACTGGACGAGGCTGCTTTCTTTTCTTCCCTGGAGTTGATAGAAATACCTGTTGCGTTCCAGATGGTTCAGGAATTTTGTGCTCTTTCTCTTGGAGTTTCACTCCCTTGTAAATAACAGTTCTCATGATTAGTCCAAGAGCTGCTGCAGTTCATTGTACGGTTTTATCAGCAGGAATAGAGGGATGCCCATGAACCTTCACGTACTCCTTTTCCTATTCAAAGAATTTTCGGGTTCTCCTTAATAGTTCCAATGCCTGACTATTAAGTGGCACACCTTGGCGCAAAGGATTTTCACTTCATGAATCATCACTCGGCGATCAGCGTCATTTTTCAGACATTGCCGCACTTAAGTTTTGTTTAAATAAATAATACGAATGACATATATATATATAAAATAGATAAATATAAATATATATAAACAAACAATAACAAAACTATCAAACAATAACCACAAATATAAATAACAATGAACAAACAATGTGTAGCTTGCAAAGAACAACTCGACGCTCGTGCTAGAGATTCACAAACTGAAGCACGTTGTTGGGAATAGTAACATTTGGGAATAGTAACATCCGGCAACAGAGCCGATTCTAGTTCCGGTTCCGCTTTGTCATCGACCATTCGGAATGCTGCCTTGTGATTGGCTTAGGAAGTCAAACGGTTGAAGCTTTTCATCTGTTTTTTCGCAAGTGTACCAACTTAAATGCTAGCTATCAAGTGCAACGTTACAGCGGCGGGGGTATAGGAGGGACTTGCATAGAGCGACTGGCCTATCATAGGCATGCAGTGTTGCCTAGTTCAGACACCCATAGCACAGATGTGAAGAACAGTGTTTCCTCTTTTTCAGAGCCCAAAATTACTATTAGAAATTCACATTCAATGTGCCTAGGTATATGCAGCAACAAATTTTGAAGCAGCCTGTCCAAAGGCCATGTTTCTATGCCGTATACTTCTTGAGTTATCGTTCTAGGAATAAATATTGCTTACTGTTGTGCTTTTGTTTACAGTATGTTCCAACTTCCAACCTTGTCCATGTCTTATTTCTTCTCATTAAGCAGTAGTCAGTGAGACATTTATGGAGTAACGTTTTAAACAGCATCACTTCCTTTATAAATTAATTGAACATGGTTCGAAAGTGTGCGCGTGTTCATTGAAGTTCAGATCAAGACTGCTGCGTAAGGCAAATTAAGTTTTAAGTGCTTTGTGTAACTGTGACAAAAAGCATAACGTTTTTATTTTTACATTCTGTGTTTTGTGAAGTGTTAATAATGTCACTTTTGAAACCTGGTACCAGTGGTGCAGGCACTAAGGGCAAAGTACTCCATTCCTAGGCCAGAAATATTATTTTTAAAATGTACACTTTCTTCAAGGAATTGTCATCTGAGGAAGTGCATGATCAAATAAATTTTTCACAAAGCCAAGAACTCACAACCAAAGCATGCAACATGAGTGTACATACTCTGTCACGCATTGTGAAAGAGGGCAAAACATATAGCACAGAAATTAGTGAACCTTTATTTAAATCTCCAGGAAAGCATGCCAAAAGCAAAAAAGTGTTTCCAATTTAGATGATTTTGAAAAGGATGTACTTTGCCGCACAATATATGAAATGTATGACAATGGTGAATACCCCACTATTAAAATGCTGGTTCATATTATGAGGAAAAAGATAGATTATTGGGTTCCTCTACTTCAATGGGATTAATACTGAAAAATTTGGGCTTTAGATACAAAAAAACTAATGATGAGTGTAAATCCTTGCTAGAAAGAGACGATATGCTGCGAGAATACAGTTTTTAAGAGCTATGCACATGCTTAGGCAATCTGGAGATACCCACCCAATTTTTTATCTTGATGAGACATGGATAAACCGGAATCATTGCAAGCAAAACATATGGCAAGATTCGACGGGAAGAGGTGGACTCAAGGTATCTGTAGGAAAAGGAAACAGGCTTATAATTTGTCATGCAGGTTCTGCACAAACATGATTCATTCCTGAAAGCAAGTAGGTTTTCTGTTCCAGTCCAAGGAATAAACATTTTCGTTATCATTCTGAAATGAATGCAGATTCTTACACAGAATGATTCATAAACAAATTTTTTAGAAGAGGGACCAATCATCGTCATTGATAATGCAAGTACCCATTCTAAAATCTTAGATAAACCTCCCTCTACTAATTCCAAAAATCAAGATATTCAGGACTGGCTGGCATGTAAAAACATAGCATTCCACCCTTCTGAAAATAGAGCAGAATTGTTACAAAAAGTAAATCAGTACAAAATGCAAGAAAAGAGGTACAAGATAGATCAAATTGCTTTAGAAAATGGACACAAATTATTCATTTACCTCATTATTGCCAGTACACCCCCATAGAATTGATTTGGACTAAGGTAAAGGGGGAAGCCGCTAAAGAAAATACCACGTTTTGTCTTGCGGATGTTGAAAGGCTTATGCATGGTGCACTTGGCAGAGTGACAAAACAAGACTGCGCTACTCATGTTGCTGCTCACTGTGTAAAACTCCAGGAAGAGGATTTCCATAAAAAAAAGTAGCTCAAGACAACACAGTGCAAAAATTGGTTATAAATTTGCAGAAAACTGATTTCCATTTTAGTGAGGATGAAGAAGAAGAAGAAGACGAGGATGACGAACTAGTAACTCCTCTACAATAAATCACTTTCAGAAATTCAGGTATGTTGCTTTCAGTAAATAAACACATTAATATTGAATGTTACAGGTTATAATGCTATGTAGAAGCATTGTTTGCTGCGTAAATTTGTGTTCTGACAGTTTATGACGCGACAAATGTTACTTTCCTCCTTTCTCTCTCCCCACCTTCCTTGCTCTGGCGCAACACATGGCAGAAGTGCAGCCACGGCAGGCAAGCATTGGCTTAGCTCATATGACTCTTAAAACCGTACAGAGTATAGTCACACAGATTGAACACTGATTATCATTAACACGTGCTCTGTTTAAGTTCTCAACACACTGCTTTTTGCTTATAGTTTCACCTGTCTCTTCTGTGGTTGGCCTTTTCTTCAGCCAATGCGTCAAACTCATGATGGCAAAGTAAGAACATGATATAAAAGTAAAGTTACTTACTCTTTAGCCAGCACATGGACCACTTTGCAAATGCAGGTACTAATTTCGTTTCCTGCTGGTACTATTACCAACATATGAATCACGAATTAATGAGTATAATTTTCCTAGAAGCCCTCTACTCTCTTTAAACTAGATTCTTTGCCATCTATCAGTGCCATCTATAGGCCCTCCAATGAAAATGCAGTTAACACTTGTGCTGCTAGTGTCACTGTAAACTGTAGTCATGGGAAAACAGATGTTTCCTTGCACTCAACGAATTTCATGATTGTTGATTGCAATCGAATTTATATAGACATAGTTTGGGATAAATATTTCTGGAAACGCTGTTCCCACCCAACTAAAGCTTTGCTTATATGCCAGTCATACACCTGAGTGTTAAAAAGTGTTTCTTCCCTGAACTGTATCTGGAACCTCAAAATTTTGGCTGGTTTTACACCTTTGTTGGCAAGAAACTTGGTAATAATGCATTGTGCAGCAGACATTTGTACCTCTTGCTCACTCGTCCTACTGGTGTGAAATGCTGCTTGCTGGATATGTCTACCAGAGAAAGCAATAGCAGATCCCCACCACTATCCATTCATGGCCACAAAACAGTTTGTTCGCTATCAGAGCCACTACAGGAAAATTCTAGTTTTCTTATTTGGTTCATGTAGTACTAGAAAGGCATTTTTACTATGAATATCTAAAGTATGAGACAGATTGTATTTTCAGCAGACCTAGCTGATTCTGTATTTAAAGGAAGACTCTTTCCCTAACTTTGATTGGTCTCTGAAGTCCATTTGCATATTTAATGAAAGGTAGTTTCCCTATTTATCATTAGTAACACTTCAAGCTATATGCATTTTAATTATTCACTGAAAATTTTCAAAATTAATTTCTCTATTATGAGTTTTGTAAATTAGTTTAAGTTGTGCAACAATTTCACCAATATGAAAGAAATGGTCTGTGTCCGACGTAATAACTGATTCTAGAACCAGTGTACTAAATGCAAATCTGCTCGTTGTAGGTGTGGAATTTATTCAGAAATCTCCAGAATATTTGTCTACTTCTAGAAGCAGAATTAATGATACTGTACACAAATTTGTGAATGGTTTCATTGCAAAACAAAAAACAGGAGCAGAGATATGCAGTTTAAACTGAAGAAAAACTGGCATACTTCTTAAACCTTAAAATAACCTCTAAATTAGTATAAGTGGGGTTTTAGCTTTGACTAAGACTAAAGCAATGTGATTATTAAAACCCAAACAGTGCAGGTTTATAAGGATCATCTTACAGCAGGAGTCCAGAAGCATGGGCACATTATTGTGATTTCTTTCATTGGTTAATGAAGACTTAATTATCCATACAAGTTGTGTTCTATTCACACAAATATATTCTTTCAGCTCAGTGCTTATGTAAACATTCAAAAGCGTTGCTATTTATGTGAAAGTCCACATTGTGAATATGAAGCTCCTCTTTATGACAGGAAAGTTAGAGTTACGGATGCACTTAAGTGCTTTCTTTTCTTTATTTATTTTAATGGGCAGTAATTGCAGAGAGGTACTGAAATAACATTTTAAATGCATTCTTTTGTCAGCTGATAGAGCAAGAGAAATCATAAGTATGGTTTCAACAAGACCCCACTACTCCACTACTACTATAGCTGAGGAGCACATAGAGAGAACTGTGGGAATGTTTGAGGATAGTGACTAGTGCAGGTGTACAGTCCACATGTTCCCCAAACCTAACAGTGTGTGAGTAACTTGAGGGGTAGACTAAGGTTAGCAGCACACCAGCATGTATAATTTCATTGAAATAGTCTGGAATCAGTCTGCAGCATGAAAAGCAATAACAAAGAATGGAAGGCAATAAAATATGATAACTGCACACAGTTCTTGAGTTTTGATGGTGATGTCAGTATTATGTTGCAGTCATGTTGTAAAGGAACATGCATGTTTTATTCAACTTAAGTCTCGCTCCATTATGCTGGAACATCAGCTTTCAGCAAGTGCTGACACATTTTTGTTCTACCTATTTTCAGCAACTGTTTGTAATCTTGTGAATGAAGACAAAGTCAGTATTCAGTTAGTGTAATATATAGAGAAGTTACTGACAAATGCATTTGTAATGATTACCTGGCCACTCGAACAAGGATGAAATCTACAGAACTTAGCTAAAATATCAAAGGAGTTAAATTTAAGTGGTGAAGGGTCACATATCATGATATCATTAATGAAAAATATATTACATTGCTTTAAATAAAGTGGTTCTTGAACAGTTTAACGACACAGTGTATTTGTTCTGCCAAGTGGGAGCCACATTTGGTCTCTCAAAGAATACAAACAGTTTTTGATAAATGCCTCAGGTAGTTGGTTTTGTATTGTAGGACTGTAACTTTGAATTACAACTGCTGAATTACACCTATCATGCTCATCCTGTTCTCCCAAACTGGTTTTGGTAAAGATGCAATACAAATTAAAATAATGAATTCAGTTCCTTTTCCTCTTGCACCAGAGTTTGTCACATGTGCATTAGCACATTTTTGCGATTATGTAGTTACTGGATAAAAGAAACTAATGACACAGGTACATAGTTCTCATCTATATGGTTACGAGTATGAGTCGTTAAAGAATCAAGAAAGTATCAGTCTTGACTTAATGTCAACCTGACACATAAAGAGTGTTCGACCTCCCTAAAAAGGAGATAGTGTACAAAACAAATCCTGATATTTTGGAAGAATTAAAAGTAAACACTAGAAATTAAATGTTGCTGTGATATCATCAGCTTGAAGTATTTTCTCAATACTATACCTGTATAGCTGAAGGAGAGCAGCAATTTCCAAATCCTTCATAGGACTTGCAGACATTTTAGACAGCAAAGATGAGACACAGATGCTGCTGGCTGCAGCATGCTAATGATTGGGTTGTAAAACACTGCATTAATGTTAAGCATTTATAATAGTGGCCCTTTGGTCGTACTTAGAAGAACTGCAAGTTTATAATTGTGACGAGATTTCTGCTTAGCAATTTTGTACCATCGTAACTAAGAGTATAAAATTCAAAGAAACACGGAAGTTTCCAGAAGGAGCGGACAGCTGATGGAAAGAGTTTTGTGTGCTGAATTTCTTTTATGCAAATAAAAGTCATTAATTGACCAGTACAATCCCTGTTGTGTAATAGGGATGAGTGAGCTTCCAAGTCATTAGTTTCAAGATGGAGAAGCAAATTTCCAAACTTCTGTATATATGGATATTAAAATTTGTCTGCTGCTGTAAACTATAGGAACATGTTGTATCAGCATGCTTTAAAAAAAAAATGGCAAATTTCACAATTTGTACACAAGTTCTTTCCACTTCTGATCTGATAAAAAGTACTATAAATGGCCTTTGGCAAAAATATTAAAGGGTGCAGTTTTGCAAAATTATATATGTAACATATAGGGACTCTATAATATGAATAATGACAATAATAATGAATGATGAACAGATGGTTCACCAATTAGTGGGAGTGTCTTTTATTGTATTCCATCTGGACTTTAGGAACAACTCAGCAATACAAGTATTGCCTCATTTTTAATACACTTTCACATTATGTCACTGGATATTGCATATTTGCATTTTTTGAGGTTAAAAGGTCACATTAATTCTTTTTGGTCAAATCAGGAAACAAAAACCACAGTCCCAAGATGATAAACTTGTACTACACGTATGAGAAGATAAACGTATTTGGATAAATCAGTCTTATATAAACTAAAGTGATTTTTATTCATTCATTATTAACTTGCTTCGTTATGCTTTCCCATTAATTACTTATAATCATTCAGCGATATATCTATCAAAGATATTACCATTATTCCATGTGGGATCATAAAAGTACAACAAATAGTAATAATAATAATAATAATAATAATAATAATTATTAATATTAATAGGATGCAGGACCCAAACAATGTGATAAAGGAGATTTACAATTTTCTCATAATGTTATCTTAATCTGAAAAACAAAATATGTATCATGGATGTACACCACTGATTGCTGTTGGTTTACTGAGTAACTTCTAGCATTAAATGATATCATTTATCCCATGTATTCAGGGCACACAAAATTGAAGAAATATGAAAATCTGTAGACCATCAGCTGAAATTTAATAGTGATAGTTGAAATTGATAACAAATTACCCTTTTTTAATTCAAGGTAGCTATGTTAAATGTCAGAATCATAGTGGTTTATTTTCTTAACTTGATATTTTTAAAATATTTAAGGTTATTTTCTTCATGCAGCATAAAGTCTTTCACTTCCTTATCTGGCTGAATTATTAATATGTTAATTGATTATAGCTGATTCTTAAATATGCGTAAATGCTGTAAAGAAGTCTCAGAATTGCTGCTGTTTACCTGTTAGCGAGGAAATTGTCTTTTTGTGTTCCAACACTTCCCTTTACATGGTTTTAAATTTTTTATTATGTGTGTATGTGTATATATTGCTGGTCTTTCATATAAATGAATCCTACGTTTTATGAATAGTGCATAAAGCTCAGAGAGCATATGCCTTTTTACTTCTGTAAAGTAGGGATGAAATAGAAGAAGCACAAGAAACATACATTTTTATTCTGCATTGCTGTTAGTATAGTGCTATCTAACTTGTTGGTAATTTAAAATAGATATCTTATCAGGATTGAGCTGTGATTCATTTAATATTACACTTTAGATGTGTTCTTAAGTCTTTCAGATACATTATGCATGAACACATTTACACTTTGTGTTTGTAACTGGTATTTATTAAAGTTAACTTTTTAGAGTAAAGCCTATGCTGGAATACGTGTTTATAATGTTTCTTCTTAATAAATAAGTGAAATTATGCAAATTCACGATAAACCAGCATAAATGTATTTCCGAATGTAATAAACATATTTATAGAAATTTATTTGAATCAAAAGCTATAATGGTGTGGTATAGGAGTTTGGGTATAAATTATGGGTCTTTTGGTGCATAAGAAATAGAAGTTCTACTTATCGACAGATCATGGTTGTAGAATATTGTTGGATTTGGCAGTAAGGCTAAATATGTAAAAGTTCAGTTAAATTATGCTTAATTTGGGGAAAAGACAGTAAACACTATTATACTTGGGCAATGTTTCAGATATTGACTTCAGAATATCATTAGCTTTCATAAGGCTAAATGTGCAACAGTTTTATTTAAGTGTGTGCTACATTGGGGCAGAAAAGTAGTAAACATTAAGGATAATGCCTAAGGCCATTTTATCATAGTGTAAAGTGTGAAAGGTAACTGAAGGCCAGTGCTGCTCAGCACATAGATAAATGTTATGTCTATTTAGTTTTCCCTGCATGTACAGTAGATAGTGTACTTACTTTTGGTTTTATGTTATCAATTTAAAAGAGAGAAAACCACACATGGGTCATGTGCATAACTTATGCGGAAAAGTCTAAAAATAGTTAGGTGTGGAATATTAACAAACTGCTACTTTTATAAGTAGCATGTTTTTGTGCTTTAAGATGAGTTATTTCTTTTTACTGTGGGTTTATAGTGGTAAGCTTTATTTTTCTGTCATGTAAATGATGTAGCTCATTGAGCTGCAATGGCATCTATCTGGCAAGTTAAACTTGGGGCCGTTACTCTGCAATAAATCACCTCACTTTTACATTCAACTTTTAAAGTCTTATTACTTCAAATTTTAATTCTTCTTCTTCTTCTTCTTCTCCTCCTCCTCCTCCTCTTTCTTCTTCTCTGAACAAGAATATTGGGTCAATTGTAAGTAAGAGATACTTACATATTTTATCAAAGGCATTCTTTCCTAAGGTTACTGACAAGCTAGTAAATATAGATCCATTAAGTGTTGCAGTGTTTCATCATTTAATTAGTCCATTAGCATTAAAGAAACTCAAATACATCTTACTTTGCTTTCAATGTGGTTAAAGAGTAATTATCTCTTATGGAAACCAAATAATAGATAGAAGTAATTTTCCCATTGCATTCAGATACAAGAGTTGTAAGAATTCCAAAGAGGACACTTCACAGTTAGTTTGTCAGAATTGGATTTTAATTCATTTAATTTAAAATCAATAAGTAAAATTATGAAAGATCAAAAAGTAAAACTGAAGTTTTAGTAAAAGGCAATTAAAGTGATCAGAAGGAAAGCTAATGTAAGAGAAAGAGAGCTACATGGAATGAAAATTGAGAAAAATTATTTAACTTAAGTGTGCCTCATTTCTTAGCTAAAAAGATCTGTTTTAAAGCTGATTTTTATATAGAATGTAAATCAACACATGGAGGGAAGGTGTTAAATATTGCATACAGTGTAAAGATATGATCAAAAGGTCTTTAGTTCTATTTTTAACACCTTGGAGAGAAAATTGATCAAATGAATAAGCTGGAGTGCATGAACAGTAATCCCTTTTGAAACTCTGTCCCTCATTGACAAGTAAAGGATGTTAGGAAGGTCCACAGTTTCTAACAGTGATGTCAGTATTTCACTGGTGGGTGCTAAATACAAAATAATGAATACCAACAAACCGTTAGGCAGATAATAGGTGTTTCAGGTGAAATTTGATTAGCTTGTAGTCACTTTACTGCTTGGAATTTGAGTGAATTTTTATTTTTTTTCAGTGTAAACTGTATTAACTACATAGTGTTTTTAAAGATCAGACTGGTATAACATGGTATGTTGTTAGAACTTTAAATGGTTTTATATTGTAAAAGAAGACTGTTCTAAATATTAAGGACAGGAATTTATTAAGACTGTGATTAGTGATAATTTTATGACTATGGACTATCTACTTGTATATTTGGGTTTAATATGATGAACTTATTTTAAAAATGATTGTACTGAATGTGCATTTCTGTACAAAACTTAACTATGCAGAATGAGTACATGTATCTTAAAATGGTGTCCAGAAGAATAGTTCCCCATGGTACAAATTGTTTTTGCTGTTGGGACTTTTGTATGTATAGCACATATTCTACCAGATTATTTTCATTTTGTGTGTGCACACACACACATCCTAAAAATGGTTGAAGCAGGTTTTGAAATGTATTGCTTTATGCTGATGGTTATTTGAATCTTCTCCATTATGCAGACGAGTCCAGTATCAAAATGAAAAATTGTTGAAAACTGTTTCTGTTGGGTTTTGTTGAGATTTATAGTACGAAAAGTACCTTCAAGAAAACTACTGGATAGAGACGAGCTGTTCTGTCCTTATTTAGTGACAAAGCTAGGATAGAGCAAAAGCAATGGTAAATAAAATAGCTTGTTTTACTGTTTAAAATGGGTACAAGTGATATTAGGTATACAAAAATAAGCAAACAAAGCAAAAAAATGGCTGTAAGCTATATTTATCTAAGTTTTTGTCTCTATCTGTACATTACTTATGATAATTATTTTTATGATAACCAAGTATGTTATAAAACAAACATTAAAAACTAACAATTCATTTAATGTACAGAGTAAGTGTAACCCACATTGCTGAATGGTTGATAAAAGAAAAGCTCATAAATCTTGAAAGTGTGTAGATGAAGGAAATAACACCTTTGTCCTACTACAGAACAGATTATTTGTTAATTTGTCCAATAGTTGACTACAAATGATATTAGTAATGCTGTACATAAGCTGCAATAAAATCTGTTACTACATTCACATCAGTGAACTGTTTTATTTGTTGTGCTTAATTGATTTCTTTATATATACACAACCATAAACATACAAAATGTATGTATTGCATAGTCAAGGTACAATAAAATGTGAAACTTAAGTCTTATAATTATAGTGTTCCTACTTGCTGATAGAATTATTCTACTTAGGGTGGACCTAAATCTTGATTAATTGATGTGCATGATCCTAGATAGTTGGTTGAAAAGTTTTAGGGACATAGCACTAAATGAATTTTTTGATGTGGATAATCTTACTGGCTGTTCTAATAAGAGATAATTGGATATTGTATTATAATTGTGTATACCCTGACTACTACTGCTGTATTCATTGAGTCTGTGTTTCACCACTAACAAAGATTCCAGTATACAGGTTGGAGACTGTACAATATCTCCAAAACTAAGCGTTGTAGAAAGAAATGTCTTGAATAAAAGTTGCTTGATATTATGGGGGTAAGTAAATGCCATTGTGTTTTATTTGGAGGATGTTGTGATGGTCATTTTAAGGGTCAATTTAATTTGACACTAATAGTAGGTTCCCACTTAGAAAAATTAAATTGTCCTTAAAATGACTATCATAACGTCCTCCAAACAAAACACGACTAATGGCATTTACCTTCCCCCATAATGTCAAGCAACTTTTATTAAAGATATTTGTTTCTACAACGCTTAGTTTTGGAGATACTGTACAGTGCCAACTTAAATGGTCCACCTTGTATATAGATAAACAATAGTCAAAATTTTCTCTTTCTTAAATAAGGATTTGTAATGGGCATTAAATTGGGCATGTGTTATTATATGTAAAGCCTTTCTTTTTTGTAATTTAACAATGGCAAATCATTATCAGAGTAATATAAGGATGTATCATTGGCAAATAGTACACATTCATTACAAATGTTGCTTGCCAGATCATTATTATACAGCCACTCTTTTATATCTTGCCAGTGTGCTGACAGCTGCTTCAGTGCATGCTTCACCTCACATTGTTATCCCTACAGTCTTGGTTATGAATTGGTTTTAAAATCCATTTAATAAGAATTAACAATACCTCGTAATAATTAATAACAAAGTTCGGTACTTACCTTCCCACAGGAGTTGCTGGAAGTGTTGGCCATTTACTGTTACACATAATTTGCATCTTCTTAAGAAACTACTGTTTACACCCTCAAGTTCCACTTACATAATGTCCCTAGTTCCTGTTGTTATGTTTCTTTCAAGTTCTTCTAGTGTGATAGATTTGTAGTACACTCTGTTTTTCGGTGTTCCCCACAGATAAAAGTCACAAACTGTTATGTCTGGGGAACCCTTCAGTGGCTTTTATTGTTGACAATCCATTTGTAAATCGAAATAGAAGATAAGCTGGATGTTCATAAGCGACTCAATCTTAGTAAAAATGAGAACAATTGAAATAGGCCTATAATAATTATTATTATTGCGATTATGATCACCCTTTCTGTATTGTATTATATTCTGTATTCTTCTAGCAGTCTTCAAAATCTCAACAAAGATTCCATTTTCCAAGTAGTTATTACATTTTGCTAAAGGTTGTACAATTATTGGCATTACTCTTTGACGTGATTAATATCAATATCAAAAACCTCTTTCAATTCAGAGTAATTCGTGGTGTTAATTATGTCACCCATTTCCTGGCAAGAAACAAGATTTCAAGCAAAAGATGATGTAATGTAGTTGGATTTTGTCAAGAAATTTGTTTGTACTATGCTCACAAAGAAGAACCCTTTGTTGAATATCTCTAACAGATGTACAAAAATGGTCCCTAAACTATCAAAAGTAAAATCGCAGTTCTATTGTACAATGTAGAATTCTTTGCTCTTTTGATAACAGACCATTGCTTGAATTGTTTATAAAAAATTCATTATAAGAAAGCTTAGCTTCAACTAAAATGTACGTTCTTTCTTAGCTTTTATGTATCCACCTTTGCAAAATTGTCATTGTTGAATCTGTCACACCATCTGATATAAGTATGCCACTTCTGAATGTTTTCTTTACATATTATGACTGTGCAGTTCTCACCGTCACTTCTCATGCGATCTAGTTCAGTTTTCTTCCCGATGTAGTGGTTTGATGAAATACGCGCGGCAAAGCAGTCTCTTCTTTTTTCCGCTTCACTTGCTGAGGAATAGAACACAAGACACATCAATTTCTCGCAGTAGCAGCACCTGTACGCCGCAACCTCGCTCTGAGGACGCACTAACTTACGCACTGACTTACTAACTGGCTGACTCGCAAACACGCTCCCTTTAATAGCCGCTGGAAATTTTCCGGAGAGTTCTAGAATATTCGGGTGAGCGGGGAGAAGGGAAAATTAAGATTCTGTAATCTCTCGATACCGCTTCTGGTGTTTACGCTAGGCGAAAGCACTACCCCTTTATCTCGTATCTCTTCAAAAGGCCGGCCGGGGCCATCCAATTGATAGCTCGAGCCACACCTGTGTTACATAGTTCCCTCCTCAGAGCTGGTCGTTCCGAGCAGCTCCGCGATATGGAACAACCTGATCAAGATGAACCTCCATTAGCTTCCCTCGGGGTTGACGCCGAATGCGGTATACCACATCGTTGATACGGGTGATTACCTTATACGAGCCGTCCCAGGAATGTTGTAGCTCTAGTGACTTCTCTTTAGGCCTCATAGAACAATAGAGCCATACATGGTCACACTCCTGGAATCCGACGCCTTACGCCAGACGGTCACACCGTGCTTTCATCCTGTCATTTGCCAGCTTCAGGTGCTCCCTGACTAGACAGCGGATGTCTTCTAACATGTCCGTTAGCGTCCCGAGTAATTCGATGCTGGCTGGTCAGTATCAGGAGGCACGTAGCTGTAGCTCCCGTCCGAATACCATGTTGGCCGGTGTCATGCCAGTGGACACGTGTACTGATGCTCGGTAGGCCAGGAGGAATAATGGCATGTGCACATCCCAATCTCGCTAATGGCTGGATACCGCTTTCCGGAGGTGCTCATCGACCGTCTTAATACAACGCTCCACTATTCTATCCGACTGTGGATTAAGGGGAGTGATACGGGTTTTGTATATCCCGAAGTGCTGGAGGAGCTCTCGCATAAGGTTGAACTCAAGTTCATCCCTTGGCTACTGTGGAGCTCCTGGAGAATCCCGCACCGGCATAAGAATTTGTTCACAAGTGCATTAGCCACAGTTAAAATCTGTTGATTGGGAATCAGTGGCGGCTCGTGACCTGTTGCAATGGGTGTGCAGTTTGTTACTTGCTCTCTTTCTGATACGCACGCACACACACATACACACAATCAATGCAAAAAAGAAAAGTTGACTCACTAAAAAGCTCTTACAGCTTCCAATCTCTTTCACTGTTTCACATCAGCTTACAGGACATGGCGATGCATGAAGTCCATTCGGCAAACTTCTTAGTTGCAAACTTGTCTATTACTCTCTCATTGAAGTCTGAAATATCCCTTACAAGGCTTTTCTCTATTGACAACATGGCTAGAGAGCCAGGCGTTCTTCTGACATCGTGGACCGAAGGAAGGTTTCTATGCGCTTTAAACTTGAAAAACACCTTTCAGTTTCACTAGTTGACATTGGCAAGTATTTCAGTAATTTAGAAACTTCACTGAACGTTTTCTCTAGATTATTTTCCACAATAAATCCTAAACGATCTACAGCACCCGATACATTTCTGAATGCTCTGCGCAAGTACATCAATTGCAACTCCGTTCGTAATCTGGTCGTGTCTATGAATGGATATGCTTCAGTTAAGGTATATGTATGTATTTCTCCGGATACGTTTTGTTGTATTCGTCAAATCTTTCGGAAATGAAGTAATTTGACGCGACAAGGTGATAGTGATATGAAAACCTCTCCTTTGCCTGTAGCAGAATCACATCACACACCTCTTTCGCTGCAGCTTTTCTTGACAAGTGGTCAACCTTACGTCGTTTTACAGCCTCTCTGAATAACTTGGGTTCTCGGCTATATCATCAAAGCTTCGTCTAACATCCTTTATTGCACTTTCAAATGTTCCAATGACAGATTTTGCAAATACTGCATCAATGGATCGTCTTTGGAACTGATTAGATAGCATGTCCACATGTAGCATTATAATGAATATTTCTAGCCAGAACAAGAAGTCTGGCTGTATCAGTTTAAGGCGCAGTCCTCTAGCCTGAACTATTGTGTTGTTTTGTTTACTGCTCCTCTCTATGTTCTCTAAATATTCGGTAATGGATTCCTTATGCTCGAAAACTGTTTGCACTAATCGGGATTTGAAATTCCATCTTATTGTTGAAACTCCAGGTATCCTACCTACAATCTCATCCAAAACACGAACTCGTTGCGGAGAATTAGAAAAAAAAATGCAGGAATTTCATTTAATTCCGCGAAAAATAGTCGAACTTCCGTATTTTGACTTGCTGCTTGCGCCATAATTAAATTCAATTTGTGTGCATAGCAATGCATGTAGTGAGCGAAAGGATAATCTTTCTTCACCAATGCTTGTACACCAGCGTGCTGCCCATTCATGACATTTGCGCCGTCATAACTCTCAGGCACGACCTTGTTTTTTTCAGTTTCAGATACCACAATTGAGAGCACGTATTTTATACATAGGGAGAGAGCGTTCGCATCTTGTCCATCTGGATTTAAAAATGTCCATAATCTTTCCGATGGCTTACCATTTGGTAGCAGGTAACGAAACACAACCACCATTTGAAAAAGAGATAAATATATC
This sequence comes from Deroplatys truncata, assembly GCA_030765065.1. Lineage (NCBI taxonomy): Eukaryota > Metazoa > Arthropoda > Insecta > Mantodea > Mantidae > Deroplatys > Deroplatys truncata. The sequence goes on from CM060990.1 coordinate 380,610,389, forward strand.
AGATGTTTCGTCGACAATTACAGCGGTATAGTCTGCTTTAGAAATTTCGCTCTTAATTTCTTCTTGGCATACGTCAAGCATACTGCAACAGATCGTTCTGTATTTCTTTCCTCGAAAAACGCTGGCCTGCTGGAGATGATCTTTCACCGCAGAATTAGATTCTGCGGTGAAGTTTATCAGTCCACGAAACACTCCAGGGTTCAATGAACTTTGACTTTCGTCGTGTCCCATGAGAGCTAAACTCGAACGCTCCGCAGAATTTTATGAATTTTATCTGCGATAAGACATATCTGTTCTTAGTAACTTCCTCATTGTGCTTTTCCACATTACGCCTAAAAGCACTGTCTAACTGCTGAGATATATTATATTTTCTCAGAACATTTAGTTCTAATTCGCAATTTATATGGGCAATTGAACTCTCATGTTTTGCCATTTTTTGTTTTAAATGATCAATATCACCACAATCATTATTTGTCCAGGTGCCGTTTCTCTCACTCGCAAACAATAAACACGGAAAACAGAAGAGCCGGTTAGTTGCTTCACGAGCACATATCCACGAACAACTTTTATACACACTTTCGTTAAACATTCTTGTAAAGTCTTCCCTTTACAATTAGTCACTTGAACTAAATCAATTGGTGGCAGCGGCCTGCCTTCGTTTTTAATTTGCAGCTTTTCTTCTAAGGATAAACCCGAAAGGTTTATCTCTTTTAGTTTCGCAACGCTACTCATTTTCACACTTACACAGATTCAAATCTACTGCTATGAACCGACTCAGCCATTAAGAACACAAACATAACAAATAAAAATGTAAACACCGTAAGAAATTAACTAATTCAAACTGAAATATTTACCTTAGTATATTATGCAGAATAATTATATGCATTTATAATAGTTTAATCTAAATAGATGTAATGTGTTTGCAGTATTAACATAACTCTCACGTTAATACAGAAAATGGCTAGATTGTACTTAGAAACGTAAAGTTGGCTAAGTGTGGAGCAGGTTGATCGCAACTTCTGCTAGACAACAGCGAGAAAAATAGTCGTAGCGAAGTTTTGTGGGAACGCAGTGCGCTTGCGCCATAGCAATCGCATCTCTTGGGCTTGTCGATTACACTGCGTTAACTCGCCCTAAAGTTTCCTTCGCCAGTCGCAAAATCTCGTTTGTGCGTCTCTCAGCTCTTTGACCAAATGCACTGGCGTTTGGCAAAGAAGGCTCGGGGAGTTTAAATAAGCTCTTCATACAGAAGAAGGTTTGACATTTGCCCTTCTTGTATACATACCTATAGAGGCAAATACATATTCACATATAGGGAAAAATTAGTAGGTGTGCATTTGCGAGTACGCGATCACCCAAGAACCGCCACTGTTGGGAATAGTGTAAAACTCCGACCGCTTAGTGAAATAGTCTAGGACAATAGTTAGTAGCGGTTTTCTGCGCCTGTTCTTGAGAAAGGGCCTGCCACGTCAGTGGCGATTCTTTCGAACGGCACTCCGACGTTGTATTGTTGCACCTGGCCCCGATTTCGAGTTTGGGGCCCACGACTTGCCGCGAAGATGTTGCATTGTTGGCATCACCTCCACATCGCTTCAAAGATGCAACGAATAAAATCTGTGACGTAGTTTCTCGAAGGTCTTATTTACACCCAGGTGCCCTCCAGGTGCCCTCCACCATGAGTCTCCTCGAGGACCTCTTTCATCTTGCTCCTCGGGAGCACTAGGTGTTCCACCTTGGTTTTTCCTTGCTGATTCCCAAACTCTTCAACACACGATTGCTGACCATCACGGAGCCCCACAGGGCCAGTGGCTTTTATAGGTCGGGCCCCTTGGAGCTACGTCCACCCGAGTAAGTCCTTCGTCAGATTCTATCCATCAGAATCGGCCCTATGTCTCGATCCGGCAGCTGCTCTCTCCTCAAGGCCTTTTCATCCCAACCGACTGCAGGTTGTACACTCCATCTGACCTTCACACAGTGGTTGCTGTTTTTCTGGCATGGTCTTCGGGAGAAAGCGTATGCGTTAGAATGACATCTTCCTGCCCGGTGCTCCGAGGTAAAATTGTATTCCTGCAACAAATTGCGAAAGCCCAGCAGCAAATTAGGGCGGAATGTTCCGTTCGGGGATGGAATTCCTGTCCATACAGGTACTTGTAGAAGTGCTTTAGGGTCTCTACAATAGCCAGCAGCTCCCGCCTTGTTACGCAGTAATGTTGTTGGGTCTTGGGCAGGGTTTTGTTGAAGTAGGCCAGTACTCTCTCTTCTCACTCCTCTTGCAACAAGATACGCCCAATGCCGACTCCACTGGCATCCGTGTCCAAGAACTTCTTACAAGGGTATCCTAGTACCGGGAACACACGCAGGGAGTTCTTCGGGGTTTGAGAAGCTGTTTCAGCTTGCTCGCACGACTGGAAGGCTCGTCGTTCCTTTATTATTTGTGTCAGCGGTTTGGCGATGTTTGCATATCCCGCCACGAATTTCCGGTAGTATGTGTAGATGCCCAAGAAACGTCGCAGTCTTGTTTATTCCTTTGCCTGGGCCACTCCTTGTAGACCTGTTCATGGGAGACAGTTACTCCATCACGGCTTACGATGTGTCCCAGGTGCTCCCTTTCTAAATAGCTTGAGGTTGGCCTGGCGAAGCCTTTCGAACACCTTCCTTAGGTCACTCAGCTGATCCTCGAATGTCTTGCCTACAACAGTGATTTCGAGGTAAAAGAAACAAGTGTCGTAGGTGGGACCCCTCGCCATAGACTCCATAAGTCGAGCGTTGCGGGGGCGTTGTAGATGCCGAAAGGCATTACCGTGGACTGCCACAGTCCATGTCCAGTAGAAAACGCTGTCTTCTCCTTGTCGGAGCGAAGTGCCACTTACCAGTACCTGACTTCAGGTCCAGGGTGGAAACCATTGGACCCCGTCTAGGGCGTCTTTAATCCGTGGCAGCGGAAAGCAGTCCTTTGTGACGTTTAGCTTCCAGTAGTCAACGCAGAAGCGCAGATCTCCATCCTAACTTTTCATTAGAACTACCGCTGATGACCACGGGCTATCGGATTCCTGATGTGCCTGGTCTTCACGTCTTGCTACCCAATTGTCCAATTTTCTTCTGCTTCGCTGGTGATACACGACGAGGTGACTGTCTAATGAGTCTAGCATGACTGGTGTCGATGCAATGCATCACTGTCGGTGCGCCCATAATGATCTGACAGGCTAAAGATGTCCTGGAATTCCGCGAGCAGGTTAAGGATCTGCTTATCGCTTCGCGATAGGTTCTCCGCCTCCTGGATGAGATTATTTAAACATCCATCCAGTTTCTTGTTGTTCGGTTGGTATCTGTCTCTGGCCATAGGTATTATGAAGGCGACCGACTCACAATTTTCCAGGACAGTCTCGGTTGTTGGCATTAAGGACCCTCACCAGGCCGGTCTCCCGAGCAGGAAGCAGCGCCCTCACGACATAAACCTCATCTCGTTGGGATCCTCCTCTGTCCAGAATCATGTTCCTTGTTAGAAGTTTGTCTGCTCGAGCCGTCACTATCTCGCTTCACTGCGCTAATGATGTTGCAGTTGAGCGCCCTTAACTCCAAATCATCATCACCGCCCTCGCTTCACGCTGGTACCAGGCTCGTTTGGCAAGTAAGAGCCTCATCGGTTACTTCTTCCGGATAGTTCAACAGGATCTTGTCGCGGCCCGGGTGCAGTATATGTCACCCGACGTCCAGCTTGGCATCGAAGAACCGAAGGGTGCCCAGGCCAGGATAACTTCCTCGGTGATTACAGCAACGAATACCCACATTTGTATTCTGCTCCTGCTAAGGGTCAACTCCAGGCAAGCTTCCTCAGCCACGGCAGGGTTTCACCCAAATGCGGTTCATAGCTCGTAGGGCCTAACCGGCATCCGTTTTGGTAGTCCCCGCACCACATCGGGCCTGGCGATAGTTTCCGTTCTCACTACAGTGGTCGTGAAACTAGGGGATGGTGATGGCGCCAACGTGCCCCTCTTCACGTGGCCCTTAATAGTTTTCCTGATCCTTGGCCGATGTGTGTCCACAGTCCACCCTTAGGTGTTCGGGGTCTCTGAAACTTCAGCACGTTGTTCTGCCACTCCCAGTTTTACGGTGGTTTGGATGTTGTGCCTGGCTTCGGTAATCGTCATTGTCGGCCGTCGTAGCTTTGGCCGGCACTGGGATGGCTCTTCCGGCCGTAATCTTTACCGCTTCAATGCGGAGGGCAGCCACCAGAGCGTCGTTGATGTTACAGTATTCCGCCAGGAGAAGCCGTTTCACCTGCTGGTCTCTTGCCCCGCTGATGAATGCGTGGGCTGCATCTCCGGAAATATGTGGTGGTAAACCCGTCAGAGCCCGGTGTGCAAGCCGCTCCACCTCCATGGCGAATTCTTGTAGGGTCTCGTTCGGTTGTTGCACATTTGCCTTCAGCTGGCCCCGGTAAGCGGGGGCCAGGCGTTCCTCTCCATAACGCTCCTCTAACAGTTTAATTAAATCATAGGCCGAACCTCCAGTACGCTAGGTGCGAAGGATTTATACGCTGCTTAACACTGTATCGTCTATTACGCCGGCGTCCATCCATTGTGGGTAGCAATGACCTCAAACTGCCGCTTGAACATCGCCCACGACGAAGTTTCATCTAATTTCCGAGGCTTCGCTGTTACTGCGTTAACCAGTCTCGTATTTATGGGCACTCTACAATTTCTGCACGACGCGTCGTTTCTAGGTTGCAGTGCATTTCCTCCATTGCGGCATCCATTTTGTTGTCTTCCTTCGCTTTTTGGTCTAATTGTCTTTCTTGTTGATCAAGGCTATCTTTCACTGTGACCTCTATTGTCTTATTTTGCTTTGTCTGCAGCCCTTAACACTTTTTCTTGCTGCCTTAGGCTTAGACGCTCTTCCACCGCAGTAATCTTTCCCTCCACATCACATTTGATTCCTTCTAACTCCTTTGCAATGTCGTATTTCAAGTCTTTCACTGTAGCATTTATCTCCGGTTTTACAGAATCAGTGTGAAAACCAAGTTCAGGTTTCATTTTCTTCACTTTTTCATTTCAGCTCTCATCTCCTCTATTCCAGATTTCATTTCCTTCATTTTCTGCATTCTGGCCAATCGTATTTAAGCAATACCTCCGTTGTGGCGCTTAAATCCCATTCCTGACACCAGTGCGACTTTTTCCAGTTTTCACTGTCTCTTAACCATCCGTTGGTCGCTGGAAGCCAGAGAAACCCTTGGCATTATTTAAATGTTATAATTTTCGAATGAACATATCCATGCAATTGCCTGACTAGGAACCTAACATTACACCTTGCTCAATTGTTTGCTGTAGCGACAAACCTATCTGTTTATTTGTTTGGCTGGAAGAATGACTAGTCAGCAGTTATGTGTCACAGGCCAACCAGACTCCGTGCACCTGCTCTCGTTACATATTGCTGACAGATTTCTTGTTCCTCATTAGCTGTGCAATATTGCTTTGCCATTGCAAGGAGCTTCATCATGAACACGAGTAAAAGATGCAGTCTACAAAATCCAAAGGATTTGGAAGAAGTGCATTGTCTACTTGGCAATGATAATGTCTTGCCCATGGATGACAACTTATATGAATCATATGATTCTGAAGATAAACTCAAAAGGAGATCTTAAGATTCAGAAACTGAATCATGAAGATGAAGACAATGAAAGCAACCTGTGATAACATGTAGTTTATAGGTAACATCATATGCTTTTTATAGTAATTATTTTACTATTATTATTATTATTATTATTATTATTATTATTAACAATACATTTTGTTATTACTTACAGGAAGAGATGGAACAAAATGAGAAAAAAACATCTTGGAAAATAACACAGACAAGGGCTCACAATATATTGACTAAACTTCCTGGTGTAGTAGAAGCTGGCAAAAAATGTGAAAACAGAAATTGATTGTTGGAAGCTTTTTTTACTTAAGATATATTTCATGTGATTGTTGAAAGCTGTAACACTTATATTATCAGTGTGCAGCACAAATTTGATGTGAAAGGGACAGCAGACCTACAGATGTAATAGAAATAAAAACTTTCCTAGGCTTATTGTACCTGGCAGGAATTTTTTGTGGTGGATGCCAGAATATTTATGATTTTTCTAGAATCAATGATCTTGAAATTCCTCTATTTTGAATGGCTATGTCTGAAAAATGATTCAGTTTTATAATATGTTGTATTTGCTTTGATGATGAAAGCTCAAGACTGGAGCGACAAAGATTGGATAAATTGCCTGCTGTTAGAGAAATGTTTGCATTGTTTCTGAACAAATGTCAGAAGCATTATTCTCTTGGACAAAATGTCACTGTCAACGAACAGTTGCCAGCATTTCGTGGTCAATGTGGTTTTAGACAATATATACCATCCAAGCCAAACAAGTATGGCATAAAAATATTCTGTTTGAGTGATGCAAAACTGTTTTATACCATTAATATGGAGATTTATTGTGGACAACAGCTGAATGGACCACATTTGCAAACTAATTCCGCAGAAGCTGTAATGCTGAGACTAACTGAACCAATTTAATGGACTGGCAGAAATGTTACTGCAGATGATTGGTTCACTAGTGTATCCCTGGTGAATGAATTGCACAAAAGACAACTTTCTTTCGTTGGTACAGTACGAAAGAACAAAACAGAATTGCCCACTAATTTCACTTCTTCAAAAGGTTGCAGTCAGTATGAAAGCATATTTGGCTTAAAAAAAATGAAACACTTATTTCATATGTTCCAAAAAAAGGGTAAAACAGTAGTTTTGCGCTCAAGTCTATATGTTTTGTCTGAACAGTTACCAGAAGATGCTGAGAAAAAGCCTGAAATAGTCCTGCATTATGACGACACTAAATCTGGAGTTGGTGTAGTAGATAAATTGTATGCTACATACAATGTAGCCAGAACAACAAGGTGGCTTATGGTAATTTTTTTACCCTATCTTGAACATTGCAGATATTAATTCTAGGGTTATTTTCCTTGGAAACCAAAATAAATATTCCACAAGGCAGGAGTATTTGAAAGCACTATCTTTAGCTTTACTGTCATAACAGTATCAAATCTACCGGTGATTTGAAAGGCCTTTTGACAAAATATAAACCTGAAGAATCCACAGTAGATGAATTGCCAAATATTCTGCTATCCAAATTGAAAAGGAAATGAATTGAACCCTGCAAAACTAAATATGCATGTGGGAAATACAACACTCCCATCTGTTTGAGCAAACATGCCAAAATTATTTGTGTTAGTTGCTTAGTCGGGGAAAACACGAGAGAGATAGTAAATGATTCTGAGTAACTGAACATTTCAAATTACAAGTTGTATGTATATCTGAAAATGGCAGTGTATTTGTTTACACTTATTGTAATACAATTTATAATGTATATGTGCTGATATTACATTTTAGCTTGTCTTTTTATGTTGTAAGCTAATATCTACTAATAAAAGCCATGTATATTTAACCTAAATAAAGCTATACATAGGGAAAAAAGGAAAAATAAAAGAAAGAAAAAATAAATACAAATAATAACAAAAATATAATGCTGGTCTGCTAGGCCCCAATGCGACCAATAGTGTTTTACCAAAGTGCACACCTGAAGGAGGGTTAACTAACTGCTCACCGTCACTTCACTAATGTGATGTAGTTCAGTTTTCCTATCGCTTCATTTTTCTTCGCAACATAGCGGCGTAATGAAATACATAAGAAGCAGCTGCTTCTTCCTTCCGCTTCACTTGCTGGAGAGTCAAACATAAGACATCTCTAATCTCTCATAGTAGCAGTAATCACTGTATGTTACAACTGCCGCAACCTCACTTGGAGAACGTACTGAATTACCAGCATATTATGTTGCACGAGAAATGCACTTACTAACTCACTAATTGGCTGACTTGCAAGCGTGTTCGCTTATATAGCTGCTGGAATTTTCCAGTTTGTTCTAGAATATTCAGGAGGCAGGGAGAAGGGAACTTCCAGAAGCTTATGGGTTTCTCTAGATACCGCTTCTGTTACTTACACTAGACAAGAGCTTTACCCCTTATTTCGTCGTATCTCTTCAAGTCTGGCCAGCACCACCCAATAAACTCGAACCAAAGCTGCATTCCAATACTATTAAGTTACCATTGCACCAGTGCAGGCATTGTTTATGGGTAGATTTCATTTTACTGTTGTTGCTGATAAAGGCCTTGTATGGAAAACAAATATTAAATATGTTTAGGAAATAAGAAAAAAATCAAAGTAATTGCTATGATTAGATTTAAAAATGGAATCCCAATCTATTCAAATAACATCACCTTGAAATTGTATAAATTTGATTTGTTAAAAGAAACATAACTTTCTTACATTGGCACTAATGCTCACCTTTATATTGGGATTATATTTTGATATTCGTATTAAGAGAGCATTATGGTCAGAAAAAAGTGTTTTTAAAATATCAACATAAAACTTTAGCATAGGAAAATTAGTAAATAACATTGTCCATACAGGAGCGCCCTCTGATAGGCTTTGTGCTTAAACAAATGTAATCCAAAGATCTCAGGAGATTTAAAAATTCTAATGTTGGATTGTTAGAATCATTTATATCAATTCTCACAGATAATTATTGGTAAGCTAAAGGAATACAAAACAAACAAGTACCTTCCCCACTAGATACATAAAGATTTTATCACCACTTGAGGAATTATTATAGGAATAACTAAAAGGTCATAGTCCAATAAAATAACACCACAATTCTGTAGATGTTTTTCAGTGCAAAGTTAGATACTAACAGGATCCTAGATTCAGCGTGTTTCTTGAGGTAAATAGTGACCACTCCACAAGATAAAAAATGCTAGCACACACTAACCTTCAAGTCTGGTAAGCTCAGATATATCAACTCTCAGATACACTAAAACATGATACATTTACATTGTTCAAAGATAGTTGAAGTTCATTGAATATATTAATATGAATGGTACGTTTAAAGAAATAACTGTAAAACTTATTTGAACTATTATAGTTCTTAATAATCTACACATTACTCAGAGAGCACATTAATCATTGGAGTTAGATTTGGAACTGTGGAAGAACTTGCGTATACAAACCTCCTTAGGCCAAATGGAGCAGAAAGCAGTATTAAGATAATGTTCCAAAGTATCCAATTTGAATGATGAATATAAGAGAGGCTGTCTAGAAAATAATTTGTCAACTATTAGGTTTGGTTTTCAAACACTGTATTTACCATTTCAGGTTCTGTGGCAGACAGAAAACAATGGACATATCTTAGGATCCCATGCAGCTTTATGCCCACTTCATCTGTTTAAGTACTTACAAGTGTTTTCTTTATAGGTGCATTTTACTTCACAACTTGAGAAAACATAACATAATAGTTTTAACTGTGCTGTTTATGTAAGAAGCAGAGTTAGGTTTCTCGAGTTTTTACCTTACCTCCCAATGAAATCTTCTGTTTATTAGGCACAACACCAAAATCAGTTGAATCAGCAGTTAAACTGGAAAATGGCACCAGGAATGTAAACAAATCAATGTGTTTATTTTATAATACAATTCTTTCATTTAGTTGTTCAATACATAGGTCCTTCTGAGTTAAGAGATGATTAGCTATTCTTATATCAATCTTAGTTTTTCCATCTGCTAAATCTGATGAAGCTTCACAAAGATGCTCTTTGTCACTTGTTTGAACAGTGTTGGGACTGTTAGAGCCACAACATTTGAGTATATTATCATACTTAATTTTAACATTACACTTTCATACAACTCTGATGAAAAACATTGCAGTCATTGCACTTAGACTCAATACAACATGTTGACAATGATATTTGTGGGTAGATTTTGTCGGTGATGTATTATCTATCACTGTCTGTACTCATTAGCCTTGAACACTGAACTAGTCAGTACACAAAGCATATCTTACCTCTGTGACAGACTTGACTTGACTGCTTCTGTAACCCTAAAACCAAGTTTGATGTTTGTAAGGGATGTTTATTGATTATGGCTTCACAAATGCTACAAATGTCAAAGATGTGGATCATAAAATAATGAAGAAAAAAGTTTAAAACCTAGCCAGAAATACAACCTAAGATATACGAGGGTGGATCGAAAAGTAACGCACAATAATTTTTTTTACAAAAAAGTTAAATAGTTAAAACAACAAAAAAAATCACAAATGAACTTACACCTTTTACTTAATTTTCGACATAGTCACAAAGTTTCTCAACACATTTCTCCCATCGTGATACCAGTTTCAATATGCCCTGTTCATAGAGGTCTGTTTCCATGGAGTATAGCCATCTGCGGACTGCTGATTTCACTTCTGCATCTGTTGCAAAGGTTGGCAGGCCAGGAATATCTTCATGGGACCAAACAGATGAAAGTCCGACAGTGCAAGGTCCGGACTGTATGGTGGATGCTGGAGCACCTCCCAAATTTGGTGATTTTCTGATGAACAGCAGCAGCAACATGGGGACGAGCATTTTCATGAGGAATGTTGACATCGTCAGCATTCATGTGGTGGCAGTTGTCATGAAGGGCACGACGCCACTTCACCAAAGTTTTCATGTAGGCTGTAACATTCACTGTGGTCCCGTGTTCAGCAGAGTCCACTAATACAACACAATGCATATCCCAGAACACCGTCACAAGCACTTTCCTAGCAGATTGAGTCATTTTGAATTTTTTCTTCACTGGGGAACCAGCATGTTTCCACTCCATACTTGCCTGCTTAGTTTCGGGCGTGTAGTGGTATTCCCCTGACTCATCACCAGTGACGATTCCTTTCAAAAAGTCATGCCCTTCTGTGGTGTACCGCATTAGGTGATCCAAGCTTGTCATCATTCGCTGGCCCTTGTGGTTGTCTGTCAGGTTCTTAGGCACCCAGTGAGCACTAACTTTATGAAATTTCAACATGTCATGAACAATATCGTACACTGCACCATAGGAAATGTTGAGCTGTTGCAATAATGTTCGCAGTTGCACACGCCGGTCGTTCAAAATTGCTGCCTCAATGCCTCTGACATTCTGCGGGGTAGCAGATGTTACCAGCCTCCCAGAGCATGGCGAATCACTAAGGTTCACACGGCCCTCTAGGAAAAATGCACACCTGGAGACATTGCTATGGTCCATACAATCATCCCCATATATGCCACGCATGTCCCTGTGAATATCACTCGGTTTATGCCCTTTGGCCCACAAATATCGAACCACACCTCTCTGTTCTTCACACATGGATGACAGTAACAACCGTGCCATCTTTGTTGCGTAGTTCACGCTTCTCTCGCTAGAGCTGTACATGGAACAAAAAATAACCTCTGTAGTGAAAACTTCAAACTATATCTGTATGAAATTGCAACATTCCAGCTGCAATACTAAGGCAGAAAAAATTATTGTGCGTTACTTTTCGATCCACCCTCATACATTTGTGCCAGTTTGCAATTTTCCAGATGTCAACATTTTTATTTAAATTTTTTCTTGGAAACCACTATCTCACCCCACTTTTACCACATCATGATGTCAATAGTGTGAATTTAATTCCAGATTAATTCTGTGTAAATTATGTATGGAGGTTTAGTATATAAATAGTCATTTATACTAATCCACTATAGAATATACATGATTGTATATTCTAAACAATAAATATATGGTCAAATCAACTTACTGTGAGGTCCAAATCTCTTGACGTTTCGTGACAACCAATATGGAGTGTCCGCGCACTTCACTTCGTTTCGTCAGAACGTTACGCATTTGTTATAAATGCTATCGCAATGTTCACTTTAAACACAGCAAGAAGAGAGACAATAATGGAAATGTAATACACAAATAGAGAAATAAAAAACATACCTTTCTATGTGTCCTTTGTTATTCAACTGGCACAGGTAACGGAATACCCTTATCATCCTCGATATCACATTTATCATAAAATTAAAAAACACTGCGCCATACATCTTATTCGATTGCCCAGGTTTGTCACTCTCTTAGGTAAGTGTATATGCTTTCTCAGCGATGTAAATAATTTTGCTTCCCTACACACACGTGAAACAGTTTATGTACTTATTGAGCACGCTTCAGCCGTAAGTTCTTGACATTTCAACAAGTTAAGATTTTTGCAGTTTTCTTCGTTGGCATACTTTTAAAGAAATTATACACACTGAAGACAACAGCCCTAACCTTACTGCTATATCCACTGCTACTACAGGGCTTACTAAGCGACATTTTTATGAAAGAGTTAACTTTAAGTGCTAGGACAAACCTATCACTGTAAGAATCGAGTACACCACAGATAATTCACAACTGAGTCACAAGCGTGGTATAAAAAGTACACCAGCAGTGGTTTTGCTTTATCAGTGTTTATTTCAGTCTTGAGTATCGTGTCAATGGTGTAATGAATTCCATTGTTGATGCTTCCTCGAGAATGTGATAGCACTTGCCGATTAAAGTTCTGTTGCCTTATGCTTTATATGGCTTATTATTATTATTATTATTATTTTTTTGTAGTGCATTCCAAGCAACGAGGTGTTGAATGTTCTAAAAAGCATAATGGATACGTGCTTGATTCTAGGACTCTGCATCATGCAGAAGTAAGCATAATAACCATTAAAACACATTTAATTATTGGTTTGCCAATGGTATTATTCTGTGAAACAAAACCATACATGACGTTATTTATTAAAAAAAACATCATGTATGGTTTTGTAGAGCTGCGCCAGAGGGCTTCAAAACAATTTTCATAACGAGCTTATAGCTCTATTAGAAAAACTCGTGGAATAACTATTTCTAAATTTATTTAGGACATGGAGAATTGCACATTATTAAGTGATAATTATGTCTATTACATAACAATATATAAAGTAACTACAATAGCAATGGATTTATTACTATTACAAGCATGACTACGACTATAAATCTCCGTTTAAACATCACGGAAGATAAACTATAAATTAATGGCGAACCATTGGGTGTAAAAATACTATTCTTTTTTTGTACGTGTTCAGGAAATTGTCTCCTTTTATCCTAACTACTTGTTGCTTTTCTGAAATATGAAATACTTATGCGCGCACATGCTATTCCAATTACAGTTTTACCAGCGGCGAGCTGTACTGTCCGTATGAGGCAACGTTGCACTGCTGCTATTCACTAGTGCCGTTTTACTGGACATGCCTGACACTGGATACTTCAGTTATGTCAGATGATTAAGATACGGAAATGTTTTTCAGAGACATTTGTCTCCATCTTCAACTGTTTGGTGACTGATGACTGGCTGCCGTTCCTCATCTAATGTATTGTGACCTTGATGCCCTGTAGCAGTAGTTCTATATATTTTCATTAGTTCATTTGGTGGTGGGATCTCAAAGTTCAACAAATGATTTGCTAATTTGTAAATATAAATTTTTTCCTAAATTTCCAATTCTAAGGCTGAAGTTAAAGGATTTAACAATTTAATACCTTGTCCAATTTCATGATTATCCAACCAAAAGTGGTGAGCTACTACCAACTTATCTGTTTGTTTGTTTGTTTGTTTTTTATATTTCTTTGGTGTTTCTTCAATCTAGTGTTCAAATTTATAGTTAAATGTATAGTTTTCCTTATGTAAAATTTCTCACAATCCTCACAGTTAATTTGCTAAATTCCTGATTTCATTTTAAATGGGAAGGTGTTTTTGAGAGGCTTTTTGAGTAAATTATTCAAACTGTATTTGTTTTGGGGAGCCAATCTAATATTAAATTATTTGAGAATCTTCTCAAATTTATTAAAAGCACATGGATATGTGAAGTTTTTTATATTTCCAATCCTTTATTATCTGTTTCTTTAAGGTGCTCAATTGCTTAAGTTTTTTGATTTTCAAATCACATTTGATTAACTTTTTTATCAGAGTTGTTTCAAAATTATTGAGGCTTGCTTTTTCTAAAATATGATGATACTCCTTTAAGTATTGTTCTTGGTCTAGTGGTACACTGTGGAGTCTATGTATTAAACTCCTGAAAACTGCAAATTGATGGGAAATTGGATTGTGTTTATTCTTCTTAATGTAATTGTCCACATGTTATGTTTTCTATAAATACCAAATTTTAAACCTTTTCATCTTTCATGATTTTTAGATCTAAAAAACGTAACACTTCTTCCTTTTCTATTTCACAAGTAAGTTTAACATATATATCTTGTAGGTTAAGTAATTTCAGTGCATCATCTTTGAATTTGTATGGAATTGTGGTGAAAATATCATCCTTGTATCTAAACCAAAGTTTATAAATGTAAGGGAAGGCTTTTGTCACTAATGTTTCCAGGTGGCTCATATACAGATGTGCTAAAAATGATGACAAAGGGTTACTCCTTAGCCAAGTCGTGTGCTTGCTTGTAATATTTCTTATTACAAGTGAAGAAATTTTTATTTAAGTATATTTCAGTCAATTGTATGATACCTTCGATTTCTAAGGGATTTATATCTATAGAAATCAACCATTGTTTTAAAAGCAATGAGATTTTATCTGTGGGAATACTTGTGAACATTTAACATCAAAGGAGACCATTAAATCTGTTGTTTATATTTTCACATATTGAATATTTTTAATTAATTGTAAGAAATTCTTAATGCTCTTACTCTCAAATTTGTTAAATCTGTTGAACCTGTTTATTAACCATTTTGCAATGTAATAGCTTGGAGAGTCAATACCATTAATAATTGGTCTCATGTCATCATTGTTTTTATGTAATTTGGGTAAGCAGTATGATCTGGGCAGTGTGGTTATGTGATTTTAATTTATTTTTAGTTACTTTAGGAACTATTTTGACTTCTTGTAGCATTTTGTTCGCTGTATTAATACATGCTGCAGAGGGTTTTTCAATATTTCTATTTATTCATTTTGTGATAGGAGAATGTTGACTATTTTAATATAATTTTCAATATGCATAATGACTAGGGTGTTGCCTTTGTCTGCTTTGAGAAAAAATACTGATTTGTCATTAAGGTTCTTTAACATATGTTTGTGTTTGGATTTCTTTCTTTCAAATTCTAGGGACTTGATAATGTGCATGCAACCATTCAAAGCTATCATTTTATCACATTCAGTTAGGTTATGTATGGCTATTTGAGTATCCAATTTCCCTTCAATTTGCAGTCTTCAGGAGTTTAATACATAGACTCCATAGTGCACCACTAGACCAAAAACAATACTTAAAAGAATATAATACTTTCAAAATAGAAAGCCTCAATAATTTTGAAACTTCGATAAAAAGTTAATCAAACATGATTTGAAAAACAAAAAGCTTGAGCAATTGACCACATTAAAGGAAACAGATAATAAAGATTGGAAATATAAAAAAATTTGCATATCATCCATGGGCTTTTAATAAATTTGAGATAGATTCCCAAAGAATTTAATATTGAATTGGCTCCTCAAAACAAATACAGTTTGAATAATTAACTCAACAAACCTCACAAAAACACTATCCCATTAACTGTGAAGATTCTGAGAAATTTTACATAGGGAAAACTAAGAAATTTGAACACCAGATTGAAGGAACACCAAAGAAATATCAAAAACAAACAAACAGATAAGTCAGTAGTAGCTCACCACTTTTGTTAGCATAATCATGAAATTGGACAAGATATTAAATTGTTAAAACCATTAACTTCAGCCTTAGAATTGAAAATTTGGGGAAAGATTTATATTTACAAAAAAGCAAATCATATGTTGAACTTTGAGATCCCATTGCCGAACGAACTAATGAAGTTATTTAGAACTACCGCTAGAGGGCATTGAGGTCACAATACATATATGCATATACATATATGCAGTTATTCTGCTTATAGTCAAGAACATTAATGCTTCTGATTCACTATTCATAACTAATAATATGGTGCATGAACACAATACTAGGGAAAATACACAAATACATGTGACCAGCTGCAACACCTCGCTCTACCAAAAAAGTATCTTATTCTCCGGCATTAAACTTTATAATAATTTACCAAGTAATATTAAGGCAATTAAAAATGTAAACCAGCTGAAATCCAGTCTCAAGGCACATCTAGTTAACCACTCCTTTTATTCTATTAATGATTTCCTTGAACACAAATGTATATCATGAACCATAGTATTTAGCATGTAAATACCCATTGTATATAATGTAAAAACATATTGTATATATTGCAAAAAACCTATTATTGTTTATGTTTATAGCTTGACGTGTCCAATAGTGAATGTACATTGTACCAAACCACTTTAACGGATGAATAAACTAACTAACTAACTAACATAGATGAACAGCAGCCAGACATAAGTAAAGTATGTTTTAATATGTGACGCTTTATATATTTTAATATGTATATCACTTCACTTTCAATAGTGCTCAAATATTAATAATTTCAAGAATTTTAATGAGTATCATATTGAGAGTAATTTCGTTTCTCACTGAATGAAGGGTTCCGGAAACACAGATGTCATCAGCATGGCGTGCTAAGCAGCTGAGATGTAACACACTGTATGAGAGGCCAGACTTTACAAGTAAAATTTTATAAAAATCTATGCAAAACTATTTCCAGCCTTGTAATCTAAGCCTTACATGCCAAAATATGCTGCCATAGCCTGATGAGAGTGCAATCAGTCCGGCATAAAATGCTGACGTGTTCTGTGCGGAGGGAGTTAAATGTGAATTGCAGTAAAACCCCCATTTAAGAATTTTCAGGCAATTGAGAAAAAATTACCTTAAATGGGAGTTGACACTAAATAGGGGTTTACATTTTTTTTTAAGGAAAATTATGGTACTCTCTACTACATTAACCATTACATTATTTTTACACCAAATGATGTATATAGATTACATCCTCTTGGTAGTGCACAGAAAAGAAAGAAATAGGTATATCTGTTTTAAGTGTGATTAAGTTTATACATCTATTGATAATATACGTATATCTACCTGTTTTTTTAAGGAATTTGTAATGGTGGTCTGCAGTGGCATAGCGTGACTTTCAATTTGAGGAAAACAGTTAATAAATGTTTCCACAATTAAATAAAAATAAGAAACATTTTACATTTCAGTCATTCCACGTCAAGTAACACAAATTTTCACAAAATCTGACCATCATGTCTCCGATTCACTTCAAATTTTGTCCATGAACTACAAAAACAAACTGAGTTATGTGTTAAATTATTATTGTAATTCAACTTGTGAAAAGCTGCACACCTCTCTATCTTTAAAATGGAATATCTCACAGGCAATAACTGATAAAATGATGTTATAAAGTACAATGCAAAGCTTAATGTATAATCTTTTACTTAGTATTTATTATAATTGATATAATTAAGTATTTACATCAAGTTTTTAAAATCCAAACATTCAAAAACCATATATGCATATTAACCTCCAAGTTTAAATTGCTATAAAAGTTATCAATAAATTCCATGTAGTTTTTTGTATATATTTACATAGAACAAAGATGGGATCCTGTATAGTTAATTTTAAATAAAATAATTTAAAAAGCAGTGCTTAGCAGGTTTCTAGTGCGGCACGGCTGGAGAGTGGGGGTACAGCCTGTCATTGGATGCCTTATCAACTATTCATAGCACTTTAGTTGCACTAGTTTGTTCACATGTAACTTAAACTTGACATACAGTTGAGAAACATTGAACACTCAATCTTATCCTATGGGAGGCAACTTAACTACAGTTTAAATGCACACTTTTTTCCCAGGCTCAAGTGAATACCATCTGGTTATTATTGCATTCCTGTATCTTGCCTTAAAATGGGCACTATGTTCAAAACCACTTCTGGATTATTCACCGCATTGGCACTTTGTAGCACACCATCACTATTATCAGTGGGTGGTACTTTTTTGACATGCATCGCATAGTTTTAGGTCTGAAGACAAAGTATTTAAGCATATCCATTTTAGAGTATTTAAGCATATTGCGGGTAACTAAGCTTAATGATTTCTGCCTTGTGTTATGCTTGAAACATTAAATGGATTGAAGCAATAGCCATAGCTATGTTTCTTCAGTTCACTCATTATGCACTTTCAGAAATCGCAGTGCTAAGAATGAACTTCTGACGAAAAATGCTGAACACAAAGTAACATTTAAAATGAAACAGTGGAGAGAGGCTTTATAGAATATCAGATTCCAGTTGCTAAGTTACACCAAACACTGGAAGTGATAGTCTATCACGTTTGTACTGCGTAACGCATTGGCCGGCGCGCCGTGCTGCTGCAGTGTAAGGCTCTCAGTCAGCAGTCTGTTCTAGAACCCTATGCACTAATACAAATAAACTGTTTAAAAGCGTACTTCTAAGGAAGATCCCATCCTGATATTAACAGATTTAAAACAAAATATATCACAGATTCCTTCTGTATTTTTTCCAGATTTTAATATTGGGGGGTTAAATATGATATTGCAGTTTAAAATATTCTTACTTAAAAAAGTGATTGTTTTTTTGTTCCAAAGAAATAGTATTTTATATAAGGAAAACCACAAGATTTTTATCTGCAGAACAATGTATTGTTCTTATACCTGACCATTCTGTATTCCAAGAATAAATTTTTTTTATTTCAAAAAAATAGTATTTTATATAAGGAAAACCATTAATCTGCAGAACAATGTATTGTTCTTATTCCTGACCATTCTGTATTCCAAGAATAAATTACTTTTATGTAACGTGCACATATAAAAAAATGTTATGTATGCTGTAAATCGTAAAATAATTTGATTTTCCGCAAAGTATAAAATACATGTCGATTTATTTTGTGTAGAACACATAAACTAAAATTCAGAGAAAGTGATGTTTTATGTGTGTTCAGTTTGATGTGGAATGACTCATTTATAGTAAACATTGCTAATGTTTCAGTAAGTAAATTGTTGCCATGTTAAGAATCTTAACTCATCTTTAGTAATGTAAATAGGTCAATAACATCATTCTGAAATCTCAATGTGGACTGTAGTTTGGCTAGCAGGAACTTAGCAATATTCAAGGGAATCTGGCTCTGAGAGTCTCTCAAATAGTTTTTTTTTTTAATTCTTTTTAAACATATCTGAATCCGAAGAGATTAACATAAGTTCACTTTTTAAAGCCATAAAATCAAAGAAAGCTCTGTAATTTTCTTTAGACATGAAAACACTTTTTCAGAGAAAGATGTTTTATGATCATAAAAAATACTTTGAATCAAGTAGAGTAAAAATGCAAAGCTTTGGGTCCCCTGAAAATTGTTTGGTACTGTATCAATCATCTCATTATATAGCTGTCTATATTAACATTTTCTTTCTTCTCCTTTCAGTGAGTTGAGTGAATTCTTTTGGCATTTGTTTGGCAATCAGAATAAGTAGTATATTCCAGTTTTGTCCAAGCTGATCAATATATTTTCTGAAACTTTGGAGGTGGTCTTTAAATCCCTCAATCCGTTTACAGCAAAATGTTACGTCAAATCTTTTGGTTTGGAGGCTTTTAAAAAGAGCATCAGAATGAGGAAAAATCAAGAAAAAATTTCCAATATGAAATTAAAATTGCTTAAAAGTGAAAGAGCAGAAGAAATTGTTTCCATATCCCATTCATTTTGATTTTTAATAATAGAAACAACAAGGCTTTCAATCACATCTTTATATTCATGGACAGTTTCAACTATGCGGCTTTGATATTGCCAACAAGTTGCTGCCATAGATGGAAATCTTTTCCTAAGATGCATGTCCTAAGCCTCTGCTCTCTTAGTAGACTTTGAAAAAAAAGTCCCAAAGCCAGGAAGAGTGGCAAAAGAACACCCTTCTTTAGATTGAAAAAGTTCTAAGTGTAATTTATGTGCATAACAGTGGACGAAAATGGCATTTTTATAATGCTCCCAAAGTTTTGCTTGCAAACCACCATGTTGCCCAGCCATTACAGCAGCACCATCATAGGTCTGTGTCACAAGTTTAGAACCAAATTCATACCCACTTAATGCCCAAGAGCATGATTAAAGTGAGAAGTAGTATAGCAGTCACTGCTCACATCTGTGAAACATAAAAATTGTTTAACCTCACCATCATTTGTGACATATATACCTAAATAATTGAAAACATTTGACACTTAATAGCGATATCTGAGGTCTCGTCAAGGATTAAAGTCATAAAATTGGATAGGAAATTTCCTTTTTTATTTTAAGGATCATTAATTCAGAAGCAGCTTGCACTAACTCATTTTGTATATCAGGAGAAGAACCTTGAAACAGACTTGATGACTCTAAATCAGTACGTAATTCCAAATCATTGCACACTAACATATAGAGAAATTAATTGTAATTGCCTCTATTGCGAGATGAATGGCTTTTATCATGACCCTTAAAGACAAGACCTTGCGACACAATAAAGCAGACTGCAGCAATCAAATGTCCAACAAATTTTCTATTTTGTCTTATTAATTCATTGGGCTTTTCAATCATAATTTTATATTGTCTCCTAAGAGCAAATTCAATTCTTGTATTATTTTTCCCAAACAACTAATTTCTTTAAGACAAGCAATATGTTTAGTATTCCTATATCTGTCCACCTTATGAATGTTATTTAGATTATATCCAGTACTATTAAAAATGTGTCTTTCTTTGGAAAATAGCTGACATGACCAACAGAAAGTTTTGTTAAATTTTTCACACACGCACACCAAGGAATTCCCTCATACACATTCATATTAAAGTGCCTAACACATGTCTTTATCTTTGTTTGCAAGTTAAGAAAAGGCTTAGGGGGACCACTTTCTATTAGCTGAAGTTTATCATATGTCATTGCACTAAGTTGTGTTTGTGAACGTTTTTCAATGACACAATAATGATTACACAATGACTCTGTCATACTAATGTTTATGAAGTTTACATTAGTAAACCAATGAACCACTTAATTGTGTATTTGATAGCTGTTCTTTACTACTGCAAAAAAAAATTGTTTCATAAATTAACCATTTGTTGATCAGGCTATCACTGACCACTGAGTGAAGAAAATGAGACAAACAGCCCTTCTCAAGTTCTTACCCCATCCCTGAGAGAAAAATTCATTCCTCCAAAAAATCTCCAATTTTGACACAAGAAGCAGCTTTCCCTTTACATTTCTTGCTGTAGTATCCACAGAAAAGAAACTACTTCCATTTCTCTCTTTCCTGCCAACCCAAAGTGAGTAATAGGAAGCTTGGAAGCAAACATCTCAGACAGTGCACATGTACAAACTCGGTCCAAGGTGTACATATACCACAGAATGTGAAATAAGAACACATTTATCTGCTTGCAGTGATTTGTCACTTAATAAACATTTCATATATTTTATTGAGAATTAAAAGAGGAAGTAATGCTCCCACCACATTCATTCATACTACATCCCAGATAGTCTGCTTCATGGTACATTCTAGTGTTAAGGAGACCCTGATGGCCATACTTTGCTGGAGTTTGAAAACAGATATCGTGGTCTCAATAATATGATTGTGCAAATGTTAATATTGTGACGCCAGCAGGTATGACTCAAGATTATCGGGATGTCGGCGCCGGTTAGTCGGAGATAAAGATAAGTAGTGCTCGCCGGCGTAAACACCGGAAGCGCTATTGGCAGATATGCAGAATTTTCCCGGGTGTTGCCCCTCCCCTCCCCGCCTCCAAAATGTGTAACATCCAGATAGTTCTGGAATTTTCTGTGGAAGATTCCATTGACTATATAAGCGAGCGTTCTCGCGAGAAGAGTCAGTGATTGAATAAGCGAGTTGGTGAGCGCATTTCTGCTGCGACATCAAGTGAGATTCTCCAAGAGGGTTGATGATGATTGCTGTGACGTGCAGCGAGTGTTACTGCGGAAGAAGTGACTACGTAGTGCGTATTGCATTACGTCAAGAAGGAAAGTGAAGTGGCGGGGAAATTGAACTAGTTCACATTAGTGACAGTATGAGCTAAGTGAAGTCCCAGTGAAGTTGAACTAGATTAAAACAGTGCACTGACATCGAGAACTTGAGAGAAATGACAGTTGAAAAACTGGACAAAATCACATATTTTAGAATCCATTTGCAGTCAAAACAGAGGAAGCTCCACTAAATTGTCAACTGGAGGTCGTTGGCGTGAAGAATAATACTCCAATACACAGCTGTGGGGCACTAAGGATAGAATTAATGAACACATTTAGGTAAGAGTACGGCTCTTGTACCTGGCCTGCATTTCGTTGTATTTGAATGTAAGCACATGTGTGTTTGGGTGCAGTCGGTGGAGAGGGGTATTACTAACCCGAAATAAAAGCACTACATGCAATGGCAGTAGCATCAATGTTGGAGAAATGTAACTAGTTCAGGTGAGTTTACGAAAGTCAAACTAGTAAGAGATGCTTTCAGTTAAGCACGAATTTGGTAAGAAAAGAAATAACAATCATAAATGTGTATTTACGTGTATATTATTGCTTTGGCTTACCTTACTGTTATTTAAACACCAATGTACCCACTTAAAATGGGTGTTAAATGGATGAATCAAGTTGCTCCTGTGTGTATGAGTTCCAAACATTTTTCATATTTTACCATAGACCAATAAAAATAAAAGTAGTAATTTACATGATTATTTAAACGTATCTTCAGGCAAGTACTTAAGTTAAATTAAATTGAGTTTTATTTATGGGCGCTCTTTAACTGCTGTGGTCCTTAGCGTCCCATTCTATATTGGGCGTGAAAGATCGGTAATTTTGCTCATAGGCCTCTATCAGGCTTGAGGTTCTTTTATGTGCCGTAAATCTACGACACGGGACCAGCGGCTTTACTTCCCTTCCGAATGAAACCATGCTAAGGATTTTTACTTCGGAAAAATTCATCGCCTCCGCCGGGTTTGAACCCAAGTGCTTAGGTTGTTAATAACTGTTGATATGTAGGTATTTTAATGTTTCAGTGGGTATATAATTGATACCCATTTATTTAAACTAACTTATTTTCAGGTAAGCGCTTAGGTTAAGAACAACTGTTGACATATAATTATTTTAATAACTTTCAGTGCATATAATACGAGGGGACTTCAAAAAGTAAGATACAGATGATTATGGCAGGCCAAGAAACTTCTATTGAATGCTGCACTACACTGCAAAGTGAAGATACATGACACTATTTTACTACATATTCACTAAGTCTAAACAATGGTCTGAGCGTTCTACCAATCATTCAATTCCTCAACGATATAAATCCACTCCTTAGTCACGGAGCTATTCGAGAACTACTGTGCGAACTTCTTCATCGTTGGTAAAACACTTTCCCCCCAAATGTTCTTTCAGCTTACCGAACAGATGGAAATCGCATGGCGCAACATCTGAACTATATACCGGATGCTTGCATACCTTCTATCGAAAACGTCGAAGCAAAGCTTGTGTTGTGCGCGCCGTGTGGGGTGTTGTATTATCGTGCAGAACAATGCCTTTACTTAATTTTCCACAGCTTTTGTTCTTAAGGCGTTGCGCAGCAAGAATTGGCATTGATGGTTAGTAGGATATATAGGACAGACCTGGGCCACTTTTTGCGTTTATATGGGAAAGGATAGGGAAAACGAGGGTATATGCGGCGGTTCACGGAGGAAAATGCGTTTATATGGGGAAGATAGGGACTACGAGGATCGATGCTAGGCTAGATAGAGGTTGAAGGAATGGGGATGTGCCTTATATGAGAGATACGTGGAATACGAGGAGAAGTGTTAGACTAGATAGGATTTGAGATGTGGAATATGCATTTATATGGGAAAGATAGGGAAAACGTGAACAGATGCTAGGATAGACAGATGCTGAAGCAGGGGAATATGAACATATATACAGGAGAGATAGGGGATACGTGGAGAGGTACTAGACTATTCAGGGTTTGAAGGTAGAGTATGGCTTTTTTATATGAAGAGACGAGGAAAACGAGGGTATATGCTAGGTTGAGAGAACCTTCAATGAGGAAAAAATGCGTTTATATGGGTGAGATAGGGAAAACCAGGAGAGTTCTGAGGTAGAGCAGGGACTGAAGGAGGGAGAGATATGCTTTATACGACAGAGATAGGGCATACGAGGGGAGGTGCTAGTGTAGACAGAGGTTAAGGAGTACGGTATACGATTATGAGGAATATATGGAAAATGGGAACAGATGGTATGATAGACAGAAGCGGGGGCTACTTTTGCGTTTATATGGGGAGGGATAGGGAAAACGAGGGTAGATGCGACAGTTCAAGGAGGAAAATGCGTTCATAGGGGAGAGATAGGGAATACCAGGGCTGATGCTAGGCTAGTCAGATGCTAAAGGAGGGAGGAATATGCTTTATACGAGAGAGATAGGGAAATACAAGGAAAGATGCTATACTAAACAGGACTTGAAGGCTAGAATATGGCGTTTTATATGAGCGATATAGCGAACCGAGGAGAGGTATTAGGCTAGGAGTTTTGAATGATAGAGTAGACGTTTATATGCGAGAGATAGGGTAAACGAGGGTCGATGCTAGGCTAGACAGGGTTGAAGTAGGGAATGCGTCTTATATGAGAGAGGTAGGGGAATATGAGGAGAAGTGCTAGACTAGACAGGAAGGTCTGAATGACAGAGTATGCGTTTATAGGGGAAAAGATAGGGAAAACGAAGGTAGGTGCTAGGTTGAGAGAGTCTTCAAGGGGGAAAATGCATTTATATGAGATCGGTAGGACATATGAAAAGAGATGCTAGTCTAGACATGTGTTGAGGAGCAGAGTATACGTTTATATGGGAGAAATATGGAAAACGGGAGAGATACAAGGATAAACAGGGGTTGAAGGAGGAGGAATGTAGGGTTATACGGTAATATATAGAGCAATTCGATTATAAAACTTTTATCATCCAGCGCCGCAACACTTTTATATACTTATTTTCTAAACCTTACAAACTTTATATATGTTAAACTAGTGCGCGAAACGGAGAGGGACAAACTGTATATCGGTTTACAGCGAAGTATACGTCCTAACCTATTCCCACCTTGTATGTTCTGAATCTTCTCATTGTCTATTCATTCCTAACATAATCACGTAACAAGACGTAACCAACAAACGTAACCACGTAACAAGACGTAACACAACGTAACATAACAGCATGACAAGACGTCATACTAAGCAACATAAGCACGTAACCACGCAACATCACGTGACATCTCGTAACCAGAAACGTTACACGACGTAACAGCACGTAGCAACTATGTAACCAAGTAACAAAACGTAAGAACAACACGTAACCAACCCATTGCTAAGGCAATCTAAACTAATTCATCCTTCATAACTTAGACAATAAGTACGAGAACCTAGCCTAGATTAACCCGACCAATCCTAAACGTTCCTCTCATCATCTATTCTACTCAGTCATCGACTAACCTAATCTGGCTAACCAAAGATAACCTCACCTTTCTTTTAGTGAAATTGCAATGTTTTATTCAGGTTTTATTATTCGAGAGTTTTAATTGAAAAGTTTACGTCAACATACCTTTATTTTAGTTCGTTGTAGGCGTCTCTCCCCTTTTTATCTAGGCTTGAGACTAGCACTAGGATTGCTCCTAATGGCAGGGTTACCACCTCCCCTTCCATCTTCTTCTTTCTTCATCGGTCGTCAGCTAGCTGCATATACAGCACACGGATAACCTTCATTTTTTTAAGATTGTAGACTCACGAGAAAATCTTCATATTCGACTTAAATTCTCTTATGCACTACTTGTAATGCTGTAATGTCCATAGGCGTATGTCGTTATACCGTCCTCAGCAATAATTCTTTTATCGTCGTATGGTGTCAATGTAATTTTATTCACTTGTACTGTGGCAAGAGCATGCTGTCGCGACAGGATCAGATTCATGGGCGTTCTGATAATTTCTCTGGTTTTAAGACAGTCAGTATAGCTCTCGAACGTGACGTACTGCTTAATAGCACTACGTTTTATGCCTTTAATCTTTTTTATCATTGAACCGTCGATATCTAGGGCATACATTTTAGGTCGTAGCCCTACAAAGCGTTGAATGATTTTACCATTAGCCTCATCTTTAAATTTCCCAAGTACCTTCTTGTTTAGAGGTGAATAGCATATATGGCTTGTACGATAATCAGCAGTACCTAGATGCTCAAGAAAACGTAGCTTATCCTGGTACACATCTTCGGTTGTAACACGATGAATGAACGAATCAGTGTCCATATACATAAGCTTCAGGTTTTCAGCTCTATAATACGGTAGCAACACATCATAGTGATACCGGTACATTAATGTCTTGGAGATATCCAACACATTCATACCGATGTATATAGGCTTGTTGAACACGATCTGTCGGGAGGCCATATGTACAGCAGCTAGATTAGAAGCATATATAGTCCTGTCAATAAACGTTGGCTTTGCAATTAACTTTTCCAGAGTCTTCTCATTTGTCACCAGCCGTATATCCATACGATTACGCAGGTTCTCCATAGTTTTTCCGAACATAGCATTGTTGAACAATTTGTAGAGATCCTTCTCAAAATCATTTGAGGCCTGTTGTCGTAGTCTGTTGTTAAATTCCACATACGGTTTTAACCATCGAGACTGTTGGAATTGTAGCACACGATGGATTTTTGTTAACCGTAGTCCATGATCAAGAGCTTGCTTCAACGCCATGTAATGTAGTACATACTTATTTCGAGGTCCTAGATGAGGTATCAGTTTCTTTGTAGGAGAGTCCTTAGGCGTCATACACTCAGGCAGGAAAGGTAGATCGTTGTGTAGATCGTGAAGTTCTGCAGGATACTCCATGTCGACTTCTAATATGTAGCCGTAAGGATCATCTTCTTGTAGTCTTTCTAAGTCAATTTTTTCAGGCGATACCCACTCAAATCCGCCATAAGGCAGAGCGTGACTCATTGCCCACCCATATGGGTTGTTGGCGTCTTCATAGGTAATAAATTGGGTTGGTCTCGACGGATCATACTTCTCCATGTAGGTGTTATTAGCCTCTGCATAGCGGTGGGAAACTTGACATAAACCTCCTCTTATGCCAGATTCCACCATGAGTAATTGATCATAATCCTGTAACAATTCCAGCTGAATTCCAGTGTACAGTAACATGGCATCCCATGTAAGTCCTGGAGAGGTAAAATAATGTGCATGGTCGACTTTGTGTGTTTTAAGTGTTTGCTCCCTAAATGTCTCAAAGACATCAGCTAGGAGAAGCACATCAGAGTTTAAGTAGAGGTCGCTGTACTCGCCCAGGTTTCTGACATTAAACAGCTCCCATACATTTTTAGCATGATCGTAGTCAGCATCACTAATTTCCTCTTCATTTAATTTATTGTAGGAGTCCTTAGGAGGTAAGCAGGTTTCGTTCAAGACGTCCCATGAAGTGATGTAATCATAGGGAAATACACCCTTACGGGTCATCAATTTCAACTTGTCTTCTCCGAAGTACTTCAATGTTTCAGGGTACGATGTTAGATTTTTTACCAGCTTATCCAAGCTTGTACTCAGGAACCGAAAACTATCTATAAACCGGAGCTTTATATCTCCAACATACTTGGAGAATGATATATAGCTTTCTTCAGAGCTAGGAATTACTTCCACACGCTCATTTGTACATCCCAGCTCCTTAACAATGAAGTGTGAGTCATATCCACTGAGGTTGTGCATGAAGACAGGGATATATTTAGGTGTTTTGCAGGCTAAATTACATTCATTATGCAGACTCCCCCGATATTCACCACTGATGTGATCATGGTCGCGTACTTTATAGTTCTCTTCAGTAAAGGTTTTTCCACACAAGTAGCATACTGTAGAGGCGCTGAAATCCAACTGCTGTTGATCTGTAAGTTTCAGGGGCATGACAGATTTGTATATATTATTAATCTCCTTTGCAAGGAATGACAGGTATTCCATAAACTTCTGAGCAGCATCAACACCACGATATACATAGGGATGCTTAGGAAGACCAGTTTCCAGATGTTCAACGTTGGTTGATGGTTTAACGTAAACACAGAAGCTCATTGCTGTGTGCTCTTGATAAGGGGTTGTATAGGAAGTTTCAGGACAGGGAATACACGTATGACATGGAGTGAGAATACTCTCAAAATCCGCATAGATGACGTAAGGTAGTTTCAGCATCCTTTCAAAATTTTTAAACTGTACAATTGATTTGTCCTTTGTAGGCATAACTACCCTTGCAACACCATGCTGATTACAGATGGATGCATGTTCTTGCAGTTTTTCCAGTCCACTTCGTCCATAGCGATTGTCAAAATGTGTAAAGCACCGCTTACAGGTATATATCACTCCATCATGCTTAGTCTTCTGACGTCGAACGAGCTTCTCAAAATTCTTGATATATACATAGTGATGTTTTCCACTACTGTCACTCAATAGTAGGAGGTCACGGTGGTCAGGTAGTTCAGTGTCAACAACCTTTATCGGATGCACTTCATGCTTCTCATCCAGACCGAAAACGTTGATAGACATCCTATTAAGCTTCTCAAATTTAGGTATTTGAGAAAGCGGAGTAGGATAGGAAACACAGCTGAAGTCGTACTTATCTTGAAGTTTCTTATATTTGCTTACCCGTTGAGGCTTGACGCTGACAAATTTGGCTAATATAGAGTACATGAAACATAGCTCATCAGTTAAATTCTGGATGTTAATGCAGGCTTTTCTTGCTTCAACAGATGGAGGTAGGGGTATGTAGCTACTTCCTCGTAGCGGATTGTACTTGTTAATTCGAAGGCGCACCCCTTTCACAGCAAGCAGAGCCCAGTTGCTACCCTTTAGTTGTGATTCCTCCATTTCAGTAACCAATTTCTTCATTTTGGTTTCCAGCATAGAGTCCAGATCCGTTTCTAGGTAAACAGCTTGATTTCTGGTTTTAAATGTCTTGTCACAGGTTTCTCCGATACTGTTAACAAATCTACACTCAGCTAACAGATTAATTTTCAAACTCTTGTGAATACCAAGCTCTTTATGCACAGCTTGGATTATCCGCTGTTTTGCTTCATGCAGGCATATATTCAGATCCTTAGTTGATTCACATCGTATAAAATACGATTTCAAGCGTCCATGGAATGAAGTTTCATATTCTTTCATGTCACACTCCTCCATCGTAGATAACTCTTGCTTTGACGGTTCTAATCTACGTTTCTTCTCAGGTCTGTTTATTTCACACACATCTTCGTGTCGACGACCCTTATAACTGTCTTTGAAGGTTACATTACAATATTTACACTTGAAGAGCTTTTTACAACGTAGCTCATGTCGTCTTTTATCATATCCACGGAGGAACTTCTTACAGCATTTACCACAAGAATATCCTGAGACACTAGGAATGATATCCTTATACGAGGACTTATTCATTTTTCTTCTTGATATAATAAGGTATTTACCTTTCTTCAAGGAAATGTCCGTCTCTTCACCTTGATATCACTTAGAAAGCTGATTATTTTCTGTGAGAACAGCGATGTTAACACCTCAGAGATGATCAACAGAATGAATTTCAATGCTAGAGGTTGCTCTATTTATAGAGGAAGCACGAACCTTTATGCATCAATTATATAACGTATTAACCCTTCTTCAAGGAAATGTACTCTTCTTCACATTGATAACACTTTAGCTTATTTTCTGAGAGAACAGCGATGTTAACACCTCAGAGATGATCAACAGAGTGAATTTCAATACTCAAGTTCGCTCTATTTATAGAGAAAGCACGAACCTTTTTTAATCAATTATATCCTGATTATTAATACTAAAAACGGTGATGAAGCGTGTAAGCTCTTATATATTTCAATTCGTGTTACACTGATGTTCGAGCGTCTCCGTATAGCTTCGTA
The DNA here is from genome assembly GCA_030765065.1 of Deroplatys truncata. Lineage (NCBI taxonomy): Eukaryota > Metazoa > Arthropoda > Insecta > Mantodea > Mantidae > Deroplatys > Deroplatys truncata. Next base: position 380,640,143 of record CM060990.1, read on the forward strand.
TGCTTAGAGAGAAGGTGTAAAGTATTGTGAAGATGTTATGTATTGTTCGGCTATAATCGTACAGATTCGGAGAGCTTGACTGGTGAAGGTGATGAACGATCCGTCGACCGAGCAGGAGGCAAGCATTCCCTTCGCGCAACGAAACCTAGATGCAAAAGAAAGAAAATCGTGATAGATGAGAAACCACCCAGACATTCGCCTGCAGACCATGGAAAACCATGAAAAAATATGTCAGAGTGAGCGTCCAACGGAACTCGAACCAGGGACTCTAAAAGCACACGTGAAAGATACAAATTATATAGAATGAAAGGAAATCGGTGACGATGAGAAATCGCTCCAGCATTCGCCTGCAGACCAGGGAAAACCCTAAAAAATATGATGTCAGAGTGATCAACCAACAGGAATCAAACAAAAGACCTTAGAAGCGTATAGGTTAAGATGTAAATCAAATAAAAATGCAATAAAATCGTGCTAGATGAGAAACCACCCAGACATTCGCCTACAGACCAGGCAAAACCATGAAAAATATGTCAGAGCAAACAACCAACGACAATCGAACGAGGGAAGCCATCAGATTACTCTAGAAGCATAAAGTTGCAAATGAAAGAAAATCGTGATAGATGAGAACCCACTCAGGCATTCGCCTGCAGACCAGGGGAAACCATGAAAAAAAAATCAAAGGGCTGAGCGACTGACGGATAGAGTGTGCGACCGACAGGGAAATCAAACAAAAGGTCTCTAGAGACAAAAAAGATGCAATTGAAAGGGAATCGTGATAGCAAGTACCACTACAGCATTCAACAGCAGACCAGTGAAAACCATGAAAAGATTCGCGATCAGAGTAAACAATTGATTGAAATCTAACCCCTGAACCCTAGAAATTCACGTGTAAAAATACAAAATAAATTGGATTGAAATGGAATCATGATAGAAAATACCACTACAGCATTCGACAGCAGACCATCGAAAACCACGAAAAGATCCGTGATCAGAGTAAACAATCGATGGAAATCTAACCCCATGAACCCTAGAAATTCACGTGAAAAAATACAAATAAAATTGTTTGAAAGGGAATCGTGATAGCAAATACCACTACAGCATTAGGCAGCATACCAGCGAAAATCGCGAGAAACGTAAGGTCAGAGTGCTCGTCCCTACGGGAATCGAATCCGAGACATCTCGAATGCAAAGTGCTGCCGTTATTAACTGAACAAAACAGTAAAAACAGACCTCATTCGCAGTCGACATGCTTAAACACGTTAACTTTCACCATATGACGTCACAGTCGGGGACAGTTTGACTATCGCAGACATGTCGAGACACGCACATTTAGCCATCTCATAAACAAGAGAAGCATATACAGAAGTTTCATCCCAACGTACTCACTACGCTCGCAAAGATAATCTAAGATTTCATCGTTGAAATACTTTGGAAATAGCGTAGAAGTTTTTCAGCCCTTATTTAATTAAAATTCATGTATATACCCTATTATTTAGTGATTTTTTCAATAATTTCTTCCTCTCATCTCAATCATTCATCAAAAAATCAGTGTACAATACGCATTTTTATACGTTTTAATGTTCGTTTATTTTTAAAACCGCTGCATTTGCCCGTAATTACGAGCAATAATTTTTTTTCAGATTTACTCAGATGTGTAGCTTGTAGAATCGAATTAGGAAATGTTTTAATAAATGTATTGTATTTTTTTTAGCTTAAAGTATCTACATTTTAAAGCTGCCATGACCGTTATTTGTATTTAGTATAAAGATTGTTATATTTTCATTTTTAAGACCTCCTTTGTTAAAGATAATGTCTTGCAATCTAATTTTTAAATTTCTTTTGCAAAGATAATCTAAAATTTCATCGTTGAAATATTTTGGAAATAGCGTAAAAGTTTTTCAGCCCTTATTTAATTAAAATTCATGTATATACCCTATTATTTAGTGATTTTTTCAATAATTTCTTCCTCTCACCTCGATCATTTCTTCAAAAAATCAGTGTACAATATGCATTTTTATACGTTTTAATGTTCGTTTATTTTTAAAACCGCTGCATTTGCCCGTAATTACGAGCAATAATTTTTTTCAGATTTACTCCGATTTTTAGCTTATAGAATCGAATTAGGAAATGTTTTAATAAATGTATTGTATTTTTTTAGCTTAAAGTATCTACATTTTTAAAGCTGCCATGACCGTTATTTGTATTTAGTATAAAGATTGTTATATTTTCATTTTTAAGACTTCCTTTGTTAAAGATAATGTCTTGCAATCTATTTTTAAATTTCTTTTAAAACCAAAGCGAACGTTAACAACTATAATGGCTGTCTTCATGTATCGAAAAAGCTAACATGGCCGCTTCAGTCGTCTTTTAGATGCGTACCTTACATGTAGGTAAGGAAGGTAGCATCAGCTGGCGTAGAGAAGGCTTGCGAAAGGCGCCTGAGGGGCGGCACCTGGAGGGAGTAAGGTAGGGATGAAAGGCCGGCTTCATGAGGCGCTGAGAGCTAGCCGAGACCGTCAGTACGGCACAGCACGCCGTAAGGGTCGGACCTATACGTAGTGGCATGCATATACCAACGCAGCGCTCGTCAGCGTCTTACGTAATTTAGTTATTTACGCTCACTATACCATTTTAGTCATACATTCATCTAAGAGATATAATATTCGTCAGGATGACAGATGTCCAAATATACATAACAAAGAAATTAGTTACTGATATAAATGTAATATCGTACGTTATAAAAGTGATAAAAGTTTTATAATCGAATTACTCTATATATTACCGTATAACCCTACATTCCTCCTTCAACCCCTGTTTATCCTTGTATCTCTCCCGTTTTCCATATTTCTCCCATATAAACGTATACTCTGCTCCTCAACACATGTCTAGACTAGCATCTCTTTTCATATGTCCTACCGATCTCATATAAATGCATTTTCCCCCTTGAAGACTCTCTCAACCTAGCACCTACCTTCGTTTTCCCTATCTTTTCCCCTATAAACGCATACTCTGTCATTCAGACCTTCCTGTCTAGTCTAGCACTTCTCCTCATATTCCCCTACCTCTCTCATATAAGACGCATTCCCTACTTCAACCCTGTCTAGCCTAGCATCGACCCTCGTATACCCTATCTCTCGCATATAAACGTCTACTCTATCATTCAAAACTCCTAGCCTAATACCTCTCCTCGGTTCGCTATATCGCTCATATAAAACGCCATATTCTAGCCTTCAAGTCCTGTTTAGTATAGCATCTTTCCTTGTATTTCCCTATCTCTCTCGTATAAAGCATATTCCTCCCTCCTTTAGCATCTGACTAGCCTAGCATCAGCCCTGGTATTCCCTATCTCTCCCCTATGAACGCATTTTCCTCCTTGAACTGTCGCATCTACCCTCGTTTTCCCTATCCCTCCCCATATAAACGCAAAAGTAGCCCCCGCTTCTGTCTATCATACCATCTGTTCCCATTTTCCATATATTCCTCATAATCGTATACCGTACTCCTTAACCTCTGTCTACACTAGCACCTCCCCTCGTATGCCCTATCTCTGTCGTATAAAGCATATCTCTCCCTCCTTCAGTCCCTGCTCTACCTCAGAACTCTCCTGGTTTTCCCTATCTCACCCATATAAACGCATTTTTTCCTCATTGAAGGTTCTCTCAACCTAGCATATACCCTCGTTTTCCTCGTCTCTTCATATAAAAAAGCCATACTCTACCTTCAAACCCTGAATAGTCTAGTACCTCTCCACGTATCCCCTATCTCTCCTGTATATATGTTCATATTCCCCTGTTTCAGCATCTGTCTATCCTAGCATCTGTTCACGTTTTCCCTATCTTTCCCATATAAATGCATATTCCACATCTCAAATCCTATCTAGTCTAACACTTCTCCTCGTATTCCACGTATCTCTCATATAAGGCACATCCCCATTCCTTCAACCTCTATCTAGCCTAGCATCGATCCTCGTAGTCCCTATCTTCCCCATATAAACGCATTTTCCTCCGTGAACCGCCGCATATACCCTCGTTTTCCCTATCCTTTCCCATATAAACGCAAAAAGTGGCCCAGGTCTGTCCTATATATCCTACTATGGTTGTGCTCTTTGCCATTAAACTCTGTGCACACAGCTCCTTCATAGTGGCCATGACATTCTCTGCTGATGGTGCAACTTAGAATTTCTTCTGCGCAGGCGAGGAGCTGTCTCCATTCCGTAGACGCTCTCTTTGTTTGAGATGTGAACTGATGCACCCATGTCTCATCGCCCGTAATGATGCGGCTTAGGAAACCATTGCCTTCCATGGAGTAACGTTGAAGTCCAGAGAAGCCATAAACCTTTCATCTTTGTGTGCAGGTGTCGTGATCGCAGAACCCAGCATGGACACAATTTCCGATACTGCAGGCAATCTCGGATGATGGAATGAGCACTGCCTATTGAGATACGCATCTGTTGTGCATTGTCCGTGATAGTCACTCTGCAATCGCTGCGAATCATTTCATCAATTACCTGAACATTGTCATCTGGGGTTAATGACGGTTTCCTTCCCGATCAGCATACCCACGTCTATGCGGCCTTGTTCAAATTGTTGGTACCATTTCACAATGGCTGGACGCGACATTGTATTTGGTCCATATACTGTGCCAGAATTTCACGATGAATCTCTGTGCAATTTCAATGTTTTGCCCACAAGAATTGTACTGTTCCGCGTACTTCAACTTTCCAATTGACGCGCCGTTTCACTGTCACACTGTGATGCTTCTCATATCAGTACCGTAGCAGAATTATGTCTGATTGAAGTCCGGAACATAAGCTCTATTCTGACAAAGCGCCACTCTTGTTGCGCAACGCTGTTAGCGTGGGACGACATGTGTAACTTACTTTTTGAAATCCCCTCGTATATGCATACTGGCGTGCACAAAATGTGGCCCCTAATGGAACGAAGTTGCTTGATTAAAAAGTGAGTTTTTCACTATATTTATAGGAGTTAATTTAATCTTTTTCCCTCAACATTTTTTTAGAATTAGCTGGCATACCTCAATGATATTCAGATTATCCTGATGCTTACACATCATGAAATATTTTATCATCAATAGGATCTATAATTTTATTTACAAAATCTAGCCACACCCCCTACCAGCGTTACCACCTGTTTTTCGAGCATAATTCTAGTCAATGGATTGACAGGGTAGTTTACCACCCACAATGTATGGCCGAATTGCTGAAGGGTAACAACTTAAACCTTACATTTTCATGCTACATTACCGTTTTCTTAGTGCCGATTTTCGTACTGCAGTTTAGTAGCGACAACTTTAACCTTGGTCTCCATGTCGCTAATCAAAGTTCTCATATATATATATAAGTGGTCGTCATCCAGTTCGACTCGTGCAAATAATTATTCATCCCTTCCTCCAGAATGTCGAATTATTTGTAACTGGTTTAGCCATTCTTTGTGTACCAATTGTAGCGAAACTCTTTCATAAAGGTGGTATCCGAATCCCCTTCATTCCATATAGATTATAAATATAGTTCATTGGTTAGTTTGTATGTCCCTGAATTGTTTTTCAGGCCAGTCACATGGAGAACTGATACCGGCTGGGTGGAGTAAAAACATTGGTTACCTGAAGGTGGAAACTTTGCGGAGAGAAAAACACTTGCAATCTAGGAAATGGGTTACTTTTTATGCACAACAGTATAATATATATTTATACTGATATTATAAAGAGAGAACATGTGTGGGTGGGTGGGTGTATATGTAGAGTAATCTCAGAAACCAGTCAACTGATTTTAATGATTCTTTCAGCATTGAAAAGTGCTGTTACTCCAGATCATTACAGCTTATATAATGTTTACAAAAATTTTAAATTTGGCGGGTTAGAGGTTTCTTATTCATGTCACCATCTTTCAGTCCCGTTTCTTTGAATATGGATATCATAGGCTAGTTTTAGCACCTTAGTGCAAGTATGGCAACTTTTTAATAATTTCGAGACCAAAAGGGTAAATGGGGAGGCTTAAAATATTTTAAAATTGAGTTATTTTTAGGGTAAGTCGTATATGGTTCACATCACCACATTTCCATTATATTTCATTGATTTTATCATTTAATATTTTTGGTATGATTCTGACAAAACTGGGTGCATTTGCATTCTAGAAACTGACAAAAATGAAAAGCTACCTTTCCATTCAGTCCCTATTTTCAATCCTAACATATAAATCAATATTCTTTGGCCTAGCTAGATGAAACTTTGTACTCTTATACTATAGGACAGAACGAAAATTGTGATCTACTTTACAAATAAAAAACTACCCCTACCACATTTTAAATACCTAATGCAGGAATCTACACTGTTTAAACCAGAGGTGGCGAAAAAGTGCTTCGCGAGTTATTTTGACTCGCAGGCGCCGTTCCCTCTCTGCAACCGTCCCTTTGTTTTTCACGTGCTATGAGTGATGCAGTGCGTGTTGCATATTTGGTGACTCGCGGAAGGAAGTCGTTTTCGCCACCCTTAGTTTAAACAGTATGATCAAAATATTGCACAATTATACAATAGGAGTTGGCAAACATCATAAGGTCATCATTACAACTTCCAAAAACCACTAATCCTTATTTTGAATTATATACTACTCGAAATTTTTTTTTATTTTCAACCCCGTACTTAAACGCTGCTTTTCTCTCTCACTGCGGCTGCCGCTCGGCTCGGTTTACCGCCAAAAGAGGTATAATATCCCTGCATCCCTACACGTTCTCATAGGTACAGTTACAATTAAAAACGATAATAAACACATACTTTATCATTAGAGATGTGGGAAATATTGTCCTCTATCCACACATTTCTGGCATCTCGGGAAATTTTCATTCACACTCGAGAGTTTAATATCCGAAATCTAGTGGATTTCTCGCCCGATCTTTTGTTTACTTACAGTTTGTGGGGGTTTGGTGCATTCACTTTATTATTTTCTGTACCACGTATATAGTAGGTAAGTAGATATATTATAGCGACTTGAGCGCATAGGAAGATGCCGACAGCTGATAAGGGCAATTACATGTGTTTTAACATATGTAAACACGTGTAACCATCTAATGACCGCCGCTAATGTCAAGTCTAATGGATATGTGTGGTAATACATATGTAAACATATGTAACCTGCTAATGGCCGCCCGAGATGTCGACAGATGATAAGATATAATCGACATCGTTTGTTCTGTGTTGCAGCCTCCCTGCCGGCTCCCTTTGAGATGTGCGGTAGGGAATTGTTTTCTCGAGGCCTGCCGCCCCTCGGCAAATTAATTAGGTAATGTTCGTAAACATTTTTATGACTACTAATGTCCTTGATTAATTAATTGTATATGAATTGAATCGAGCGCTAGTGTTAGCTTGTGTATAAGTAGCCCGCTCACGGGAACAGTCTGTCATGTAATGAAAACACTGCAACCTTCTTCTGTCTGAGGAAAGCGGTTGTCCATTAGCTGACAATGTTAGACGCTTTCAACTCTTAAACTAATTAAGATAAAGACGCCAAATAAACTTTATTGCGTTTATGTTATTAGATAGTATCTTGTGGATGTATATTTGGGTACCTGGTGTTCTGGGTTCAATCCTTAATTTTTTAAATCGTCATTATCTCAGAAACTAAGAGAGGTAGAGGAGTGGACCAAAGCATGATTGATAGCTCCTATGATGGGTAATTAATACTGTATATAATTTTCAATCCGTTGTCCTTATTTCGAATCCCGATCTTTCAATCACTTACTTATTTTATTCTCTATACTCTAGAATATATCACTTAGATTGATGCTGTAACTGCATACAGCACCTTTAAACATATCAAACTAATATTGTAAATAATTTTGTTTCTGGTGTCCAGTGTTCGACTACCGATAAAATGTAATTTAATTATAAATTTAATAACTCCTAAACTAATTAAGATAAAGACGCCAAATAAACTTTATTGCGTTTATGTTATTAGGTAGTATCTTGTGGATGTATATTTGGGTACCGGGTGTTCTGGGTTCAATCCTTAATTTTTTAAATCGTCATTATCTAGGAAACTAAGAAAGCTAGAGGGATGGACCAAAGCATGATTAATAGCTCCTATGATGGGTAATTAATACTGTATATAATTTTCAATCAGTTGTTCTTATTTCGAATCCCGATCTTTCAATCACTTACTTATTTTTTCTCTATACTCTAGAATATATCACTTAGATTGATGCTGTAACTGCATACAGCACCTTTAAACATATCAAACTAATATTGTAAATAATTTTGTTTCTGGTGTCCAGGGTTCGAATACCGATAAAATGTAATTTAATTATAAATTTAATAACTCCTAAACTAATTAAGATAGTCGCCAAATAAACTTTATTGCGTTTATGTTATTAGGTAGTATCTTGTGGATGTGTAATTAGATACCTGACGTTCTGGTTTCGATCCTAATTTTTAAATCACCATTATCTCGGAAACTAAGAAAGCTAGAGGGATGGACCAAAGCATGATTGATAGCTCCTATGATGGGTAATTAATACTCTATATAATTTTCAATCAGTTGTTCTTATTTCGAATCCTGATCTTTCAATCACTTATTTTATTCTCTATTCTCTAGAATATATCACTTAGATTGATGCTGTAACTGCATACAGCACCTTTAAGCATATCAAACTAATATTGTAAATAATTTTGTTTCTGGTGTCCAGGGTTCGAATACCGATAAAATGTAGTTTAATTATAAATTTAATAACTCCTAAATTAATTAAGATAAAGACGCCAAATAAACTTTATTGCTATTATGTTATTAGGTAGTATCTTGTGGATGTGTAATTAGATACCTGACGTTCTGGGTTCGATCCTAATTTTTAAATCACCATTATCTAGGAAACTAAGAGAGCTAGAGGGATGGACCAAAGCATGATTGATAGCTCCTATGATGGGTGATTAATACTGTATATAATTTTCAATCAGTTGTCCTTATTTCGAATCCCGATCTTTCAATCACTTACTTATTTTTCTCTATACTCTAGAATATATCACTAGATTGATGCTGTAACTGCATACAGCACCTTTAAACATATCAAACTAATATTTAAATAATTTGGTTTCTGGTGTCCTGGGTTCGAATACCGATAAAATGTAATTTAATTATAAATTGAATAACTCCTAAACTAATTAAGATAAAGGCGCCAAATAAACTTTATTGCGTTTATGTTATTAGGTAGTATCTTGTGGATGTCTAATTAGATACCTGACGTTCTGGGTTCGATCATAATATTTAAATCACCATTATCTCAGAAACTCAGAGAGGTAGAGGAGTGGACCAAAGCATGATTGATAAGTTCTATACTGGGTGATTAATGCTGTATATAATTGCCAATCAGTTGTGCTTGATTCGATTCCCCATCTTTTAATGACTTCCTTAATTTTCCTCTGTACACTAGAATATATCACTTAGATCGATGATGTACCTGCATACAGCTTTGTTTAACATGTTGAGCTAATATCATAAATTATTTTGTTCCTGGTGTTCTGGGTTCGAATACCGATTCAATGAAATTTATTTACAAATTTAATAACGCGTAATCTAATTTAGATAGACATGTCAAGGTAAACGCAAACAGAGTATCTAGTCCTTAAATATCGCTATCATGACAAATATTACTTTAAAGTACTCAGATCGAATCCCAAAGGGATGATTTCATATATCTTCAAGCCTAGGGATCATATCAGAATAAAGATTAAATGCTTGATGCTGATGCGGGGGAGCTAAAATACATTTATTAAAAGTATTACCCGGTTCGATTTAGAAGCTTAGAATCTGTGTAACTATGGAAAAATTGCTTTTCTCGTGATTATAGTGAAATGTAATGGGCTTTCTGTGAGAAGGTGGAAAGGAAGAATTGAAAAGGGAATGAAAACATGAGATAATGTAGTATATACATACATTTAACTAAATAAGGAGGAAAATCTTCTCGTTACCTTTTAAGCTTTTACTTTAAGTATTGTGATAATACAGATGGAATTAACCTTGGTACAATAGGTGGTGGAGGTGGTGGTCGTAGGCTTTGAATTTGAAATATATGTCTGAATGAGCGTGGGAGAATGCTTCTCTTGCTGGTGTGACAGCATAAGCAGGTAGTTATGAGACGAGTTTAAACGTGTTTGATGCTGTCAGACATCATGTCTCTAGGTGTGAGGTCATAAACATCCTGCTTCTGGGCGTGAGATTATATGGCTGAGATTAATACACGTTGAGTGATCATATACAGCTGGTTATGGAGCGAGTTTATGATTGGTCTAAAAGGTTCGTGCTCCCTCTAAATATGTTATAGGGGAAAGGATGCTCTGAAACATTTGGTCTCTAGACAGAAATTGTTCACCGAGACGGAGACGTCAGGATGGATGAGTGCATTTTATATATGAGAGAGGTAGAGGAATATGAGGAGAAGTGCTAGGCTAGTCAGGGTTTGAGGTGTGGAATATGCGTTTATATGGGAAAGATAGGGGAAACGTGTACAGATAATAGGCCAGACATGCTGTAGGACGGGAATATAGGCTTATACTGTAGAGATAGGGAAATACAAGGAGAGGTGCTAGACTAGACTGATGCTGAAGGAGGAGAGGATACGCTTTATACGGAAGAGATAGGGAATACGAGGAGAGGTACTAGAAGGGTAGAATAAAGCGTTTTATATAGGAGAGCTAGCAAACCGAGGAGAGGTATTAGGCGGGAAGGCTTGAATGACAGAGTATGCGTTTATATGGAGAGACGAGGAAAACGAAGGTAGGTGCTAGGTTGAGAGAGTCTTCAAGGAGGAAAATGCATTTATATGAGAGCGTTAGGGAATACGATGAGAGGTGCTAGTCTAGAGAGGGTTGAGGAGTAGAGTATACGTTTATATGGGAGAAATATGGAAACGGTAGAGATACAAGGGTAGACAGTGGTTGAAGGAGTAGGAATGTAGGTTTATACGGTAATATAGAGAGTAATTCGATTATAAAACTTTCCTCATCCAGCATTACAACACTTTTATATACTTATTTTCTAAACCTTACAAACTTTATATATGTTAAACACTAGTGCGCGAAACGGAGAGCGACAAACTGTATATCAGGACGACGGAGGGAATTGTGATCAATGCATAGCAGGGGGGAAAGGATAGTCTCTTGAAACATTAGTCATCTAGACAACTATTGTTCACAGAGCCCGTAGACGTCAGGTTGAATGGGACAGACCTCAGGTTCAAATCTGTAAGGGTACGGACCCCGCCTTTTGCCTGTCATGTATACTAAACCATCCTAACAGCGTAACATTACGTTACGACACGTAACCAGAACATGGCGAGTGCGAGCATGGAAAAAAGGATGCTCTCTGGGAACATTCGTGAAAAAGGATGCTCTCTGGAAACACTAGTCATCCACACAACGGATAGTCCCTAACATTTCCAGATTTCGGACCGTTCAACATCGTGACGCGCTCCTGTCATCTACATTTCAACGAAATTTTACCTCCTGAATTAAAGTTTGGTGCTCTGTATAGAACTGCACAACTTACATTAAGCTGCGTGTCCCTAGCGTTTCCAGCTCCTGAATCGTTCCAGCTAGTGGAATGCCTCTACCATCTTCATGTCAACGATCTGTTACTCTGAATTAAAGTTTGGTGACCTGTATAGACCTGTACAACATGCATTACGCTATGTAACAGACTCATCACGCTATGTAACAACATGATCACGCTATGTAACAACCTGATCACGCTATGTAACAACAGGATCACGCTATGTAACAACATGATCACGTTATGTAACAACCTGATCACGCTATGTAACAACATGATCACGCTATGTAACAACACGATCACGCTATGTAACAACATGATCACGCTATGTAACAACATGATCACGCTATGTAACAATCTGATCTCGCTATGTAACATGATCACGCTATGTAACATGATCACGCTATGTAACAACATGATCACGCTATGTAACAACATGATCACCATATGTAACATGATCACACTATGTAACAAACTGATCACGCTATGTAACAACATGATCACGCTATGTAACAACATGATCACGCTATGTAAATAGGGAGGACCATTTAAGTTGAGGCTATACAATATATCCAAAACTAAGCGTTGTAGAAAGAAATGTCTTTAATAAAACTTGCTTGATATTATGGCGAAAGTAAATGCAGCTAGTCGTGTTTTGTTTGGAGGACGTTGTGCTGGTCGTTTCAGGGTCTTTTTAAATTGATCCTAATTGTAGGTTCCCATTTAAAAAAAATAAATTGACCCTCATAACGTCCTCCAAACAAAACACGACTAGCGGCATTTACTTTCGTCATAATATCAAGCAAGTTTTACTAAAGACATTTCTTTCTACAACGCTTAGTTTTGGATATATTGTATAGCCTCAACTTAAATGGTCCTCCCTATTTACATAGCGTGATTATGTTGTTACATAGCGTGATCAGTTTGTTACATAGCGTGATCATGTTACATAGCGTGATCATGTTGCTACATAGCGTGATCATGTAACATAGCGTGATCATGTTGTTACATAGCGTGATCGTGTTGTTACATAGCGTGATCGTGTTGTTACATAGCGTGATCGTGTTGTTACATAGCGTGACATGTTGTTACATAGCGTGATCATGTTGTTACATAGCGTGATCGGGTTGTTATATAGCGCGATCATGTTGTTACATAGCGTGAGCAGGTGTTACATAGCGTGAACATGTTGTTACATAGAGTGATCATGTTGTTACATTGCGTGATCAGGTTGTTACATAGTGTGATCAGGTTGTTACATAGCGTGATCATGTTGTTACATAGCGTGATCATGTTGTTACATAGCGTGATCAGGTTGTTACATAGCGTGATCATGTTGTTACATAGCGTGATCAGGTTGTTACATAGCGTGATCAGCTTGTTACATAGCGTGATCAGGTTGTTACATAGCGTGATCAGGTTGTTACATAGCGTGATCATATTGTTACATAGCGTGATCAGTTTGTTACATAGCGTGATCATGTTGTTACATAGCGTGATCAGTTTGTTACATAGCGTGATCATGTTGTTACATAGCGTGATCAGGTTGTTACATAGCGTGATCATGTTGTTACATAGCGTGATCAGATTGTTACATAGCGTGATAATGTTGTTACATAGAGTGATCATGTTGTTACATGGCGTGATCATGTTACATAGCGTGTTCAGGTTGTTACATAGCGTGTTCAGGTTGTTACATGGCGTGATCATGTTACATAGCGTGATCAGGTTGTTACATGGCGTGATCATGTTACATAGCGTGATCAGGTTGTTACATAGCGTGATCAGGTTGTTACATAGCGTGATCATGTTGTTACATGGCGTGATCAGGTTGTTACATAGCGTGATCATGTTGTTACATAGCGTGATCAGCTTGTTACATAGCGTGATCAGGTTGTTACATAACGTGATCATGTTGTTACATAGCGTGATCATGTTACATAGCGTGATCAGGTTGTTACATAGCGTGATCATGTTGTTACATAGCGTGATGAGTCTGTTACATAGCGTAATGCATGTTGTACAGGTCTATACAGGTCACCAAACTTTAATTCAGAGTAACAGATCGTTGACATGAAGATGGTAGAGGCATTCCACTAGCTGGAACGATTCAGGAGCTGGAAACGCTAAGGACACGCAGCGTAATGCAAGTTGTGCAGTTCTATACAGAGCACCAAACTTTAATTCAGGAGGTAAAATTTCGTTGAAATGTAGATGACAGGAGCGCGTCACGATGTTGAACGGTCCGAAATCTGGAAATGTTAGGGACAATCCGTTGTGTGGATGACTAGTGTTTCCAGAGAGCATGCTTTTTCACGAATGTTCCCAGAGAGCATCCTTTTTCCATGCTCGCACTCGCCATGTTCTGGTTACGTGTCGTTGGAACGTAATGTTACGCTGTTAGGATGGTTTAGTATACATGACAGGCAAAAGGCGGGGTCCGTACCCTTAAAGATTTGAACCTGAGGTCTGTCCCATTCAACCTCACGTCTACGGGATCTGTGAACAATAGTTGTCTAGAGGACTAATGTTTCAAGAGACTATCCTTTCCCCCTGCTATGCATTGATCGCAATTCCCTCCGTCGTCCTGATATACAGTTTGTCCCTCTCCGTTTCGCGCACTAGTGTTTAACATATATAAAGTTTGTAAGGTTTAGAAAATAAGTATATAAAAGTGTTGTAATGCTGGATGAGGAAAGTTTTATAATCGAATTACTCACTATATTACCGTATAAACCTAATTCCTACTCCTTCAACCACTGTCTACCCTTGTATCTCTACCGTTTTCCATATTTCTCCCATATAAACGTATACTCTACTCCTCAACCCTCTCTAGACTAGCACCTCTCATCGTATTCCCTAACGCTCTCATATAAATGCATTTTCCTCCTTGAAGACTCACTCAACCTAGCACCTACCTTCGTTTTCCTCGTCTCTCCATATAAACGCATACTCTGTCATTCAAGCCTTCCCGCCTAATACCTCTCCTCGGTTTGCTAGCTCTCCTATATAAAACGCTATATTCTACCCTTCTAGGACCTCTCCTCGTATTCCCTATCTCTTCCGTATAAAGCGTATCCTCTCCTCCTTCAGCATCAGTCTAGTCTAGCACCTCTCCTTGTATTTCCCTATCTCTACAGTATAAGCCTATATTCCCGTCCTTCAGCATGTCTGGCCTATTATCTGTACACGTTTCCCCTATCTTTCCCATATAAACGCATATTCCACACCTCAAACCCTGACTAGCCTAGCACTTCTCATATTCCTCTACCTCTCTCATATATAAGATGCACTCATCCATCCTGACGTCTCCGTCTCTGTGAACAATTTCTGTCTAGAGACCTAATGTTTCAGGAGAGCATCCTTTCCCCTATAACATATTTATAGAGGGAGCACGAACCTTTTAGATCAATCATAAACTCGCTCCATAACCAGCTGTATATGATCACTCAACGTGTATTAATCTCACGCCCAGAAGCAGGATGTTTATGACGTCACACCTAGAGACATGATGTCTGACAGCATCAAACACGTTTAAACTCATCTCATAACTACCTGCTTATGCTGTCACACCAGCAAGAGAAGCATTCTCCCACGCTCATTCAGACATATATTTCAAATTCAAAGCCTACAACCACCACCACCACCACCTATTGTACCAAGGTTAATTCCATCTGTATTATCACAATACTTAAAGTAAAAGCTTAAAAGGTAACGAGAAGATTTTCCTCCTTATTTAGTTAAATGTATGTATATACTACATTATCTCATGTTTTCATTCCCTTTTCAATTCTTCCTTTCCACCTTCTCACAGAAAGCCCATTACATTTCACTACAATCACGAGAAAAGCAATTTTTCCATAGTTACACAGATTCTAAGCTTCTAAATCGAACCGGGTAATACTTTTAATCAATGTATTTTAGCTCCCCCGCATCAGCATCAAGCATTTAATCTTTATTAGAACCTGATATGACCCCTAGGCTTGAAGATATATGAAATCATCCCTTTGGGATTCGATCTGAGTACTTTAAAGTAATATTTGTCATGATAACGATATTTAAGGACTAGATACTCTGTTTGCGTTTACCTTGACATGTCTATCTAAATTAGATTACGCGTTATTAAATTTGTAAATAAATTTCATTGAATCGGTATTCGAACCCAGAACACCAGGAACAAAATAATTTATGATATTAGCTCAACATGTTAAACAAAGCTGTATGCAGGTACATCATCGATCTAAGTGATATATTCTAGTGTACAGAGGAAAATTAAGGAAGTCATTAAAAGATGGGGAATCGAATCAAGCACAACTGATTGGCAATTATATACAGCATTAATCACCCAGTATAGAACTTATCAATCATGCTTTGGTCCACTCCTCTACCTCTCTGAGTTTCTGAGATAATGGTGATTTAAATATTATGATCGAACCCAGAACGTCAGGTATCTAATTAGACATCCACAAGATACTACCTAATAACATAAACGCAATAAAGTTTATTTGGCGCCTTTATCTTAATTAGTTTAGGAGTTATTAAATTTATAATTAAATTACATTTTATCGGTATTCGAACCCTGGATACCAGAAACAAAATTATTTACAATATTAGTTTGATATGTTTAAAGGTGCTGTATGCAGTTACAGCATCAATCTAAGTGATATATTTTAGAGTATAGAGAAAAAATAAGTAAGTGATTGAAAGATCGGGATTCGAAATATGAACAACTGATTGAAAATTATATACAGTATTAATTACCCATCATAGGAGCTATCAATCATGCTTTGGTCCATCCCTCTAGCTGTCTTAGTTTCCGAGATAATGGTGATTTAAAAATTAGGATCGAAACCAGAACGTCAGGTATCTAATTACGCATCCACAAGATACTACCTAATAACATAAACGCAATAAAGTTTATTTGGCGACTTTATCTTAATTAGTTTAGGAGTTAATAAATTTATAATTAAATTACATTTTATCGGTATTCGAACCCTGGACACCAGAAACAAAATTATTTACAATATTAGTTTGATATGTTTAAAGGTGCTGTATGCAGTTACAGCATCAATCTAAGTGATATATTCTAGAGTATAGAGAATAAAATAATTAAGTGATTGAAAGATCGGGATTCGAAATAAGGACAACTGATTGAAAATTATATACAGTATTAATTACCCATCACAGGAGCTATCAATCATGCTTTGGTCAACTCCTCTACCTCTCTTAGTTTCTGAGATAATGACGATTTAAAAATTAGGATCGAACCCAGAACACCAGGTACCCAAGTATACATCCACGAGATACTACGTAATAACATAAACGCAATAAAGTTTATTTGGCGTCTTTATCTTAATTAGTTTAGGAGTTATTAAATTTATAATTAAATTACATTTTATCGGTATTCGAACACTGGACACCAGAAACAAAATTATTAAAATATTAGTTTGATATGTTTAAAGGTGCTGTATGCAGTTACAGCATCAATCTAAGTGATATATTCTAGAGTATAGAGAATAAAATAAGTAAGTGATTGAAAGATCGGGATTCGAAATAAGGACAACTGATTGAAAATTATATACAGTATTAATTACCCATCACAGGAGCTATCAATCATGCTTTGGTCCACTCCTCTACCTCTCTTAGTTTCTGAGATAATGACGATTTAAAAAATTAAGGATTGAACCCAGAACACCAGGTACCCAAATATACATCCACAAGATACTATCTAATAACATAAACGCAATAAAGTTTATTTGGCGTCTTTATCTTAATTAGTTTAGGAGTTATTAAATTTATAATTAAATTACATTTTATCGGTATTCGAACCCTGGACACCATGTACCCAAATAGACATTCACAAGAAACTACCTAATGACATTAATGTAATAAACTTTATTTGACGTCTTTATCGTAATTAGTCTCTGAGTTATTAGAAGCTGAATTTGTAATCACTCCTAGGATTCGACCCCAGCCATCCCGGTCAACTTGGAACTCATTGGAGAAGCTGCTGCTTTTTATATCATTTCCTCGCTAAAAGTTGAAGTGGTGAGAGTTGTGCAGAGCACTTAGGAAAACAATTACTGACATTGTACGCTAATGTGGTGAAAGCGTCTAACGTTGTCAGCTAATGGAGGTCACCGTTACCATCAGGCAGAAGTAGGTTGCGGGTTTTTTCATTACATGCCGGGCTGTTGTTCGCTAATGTGGTGAAAGCGTCTAACGTTGTCAGCTAATGGAGGTCACCGTTACCATCAGGCAGAAGTAGGTTGCGGCTTTTTCATTACATGTCCGGCTGTTGTTCGCTAATGTATGTAAACAGATCCGGAATGCAAACTTAAAAGTCTATTAATGCGGTGAAAGCGTCTAACATTGTCAGCTAATGGACAACCGCTTTCCTCAGACAGAAGAAGGTTGCAGTGTTTTCATTACATGACAGACTGTTCCCGTGAGCGGGCTACTTATACACAAGCTAACACTAGCGCTCGATTCAATTCATATACAATTAATTAATCAAGGACATTAATAGTCATAAAAAATGTTTGACGAACATTACCTAATTAATTTGCCGAGGGGCGGCAGGCCTCGAGAAAACAATTCCCTACCGCACATCTCAAAGGGAGCCGGCAGGGAGGCTGCAACACAGAACAAACGATGTCGATTATATCTTATCATCTGTCGACATCTCGGGCGGCCATTAGCAGGTTACATATGTTTACATATGTATTACCACACATATCCATTAGACTTGACATTAGCGGCGGTCATTAGATGGTTACACGTGTTTACATATGTTTACATATGTTAAAACACATGTAGTTACCCTTATCAGCTGTCGGCATCTTCCTTTGCGCTCAAGTCGCTATAATATATCTACTTAGGTAGAGAATTTAATTAATTGAGCTTTATTTATGAACGCTCTTTAACTGCTGTGGTCCTTAGCTTCCCATTCAGTATTGGGCTGAAAGACCGATAATTTTGCTCAGAGGCCTCTTTATCAGGCTTGAGGTTCTTTTACGTGCCGTAAATCTACGATACGGAACCACCGGCTTTACTTCCGTTCCGAAGGAAGACATACTAAGGATTTTTACGCCGGAAAAAAATCCATCGCCCTCCGCCGGGTTTGAACCCGCGACCTCGGGAACTAGAGGCTAGCGTGGTAACCACTACACCACGGTAAACGAGGTAGGTAGAGAAGGCATTGTATTCCACCCAAAAATTCGACATCACCGGGAATACGTGTTTTGAGGCCTTCCACCCAACAATTCGATATCGAGATTTCACCGGGAATGCGTGTTTTGAGGGCCGCTGAATAAAAAGAAACGAATTTGTCGAAAGTGGCCCGTGTGTGTCTGTGAACAGCATACCTCAAAAACGAAAAGTTCCAGAAATACGAAACGTGATATTTATATTCACTTTTTCCAGTTTGCAGTTGTCACTTCTCTAAGTTCTCAATGTCACTTCACTGTTTTATCTAGTTCAGCTTTACTAGGAGTTCACTGTCACTTCACTAATATGAATCAGTTCGATTTCCCCGTCAGTTCACTTTCCTTCTTGATGTAGCAGCGTAATGCAATGTGCACGACGTAGCAAATTTTTCGCTGGACCGCCGAACACAAGAGTTACTTCAATCTCACCTGCAGCATCAGCACTCCCTGCACGTGTCGCAGTTGTTACAAACTCACTTGTAGAACCGCACTTGGTGACGCATCAGAATCGCACTCGCTCACTGACTTGTGAGAATGCTCGCTTATATAGTCAGTGGAATCTTCCATAGAACATTCTAGAGGTATATCGACACGCGTTCTGGAGGAGGCGGGAAAACTTCCGGAAAATTATGGTTATCTGCCGATAGCACTTCCTTTGTTTACGCTGGCGAGCGCTGCTTATCTTTGTTTATCTCCGACTGCCTGGTGCCTACCTCCGATATCTTTGGGTCATAGCCGCTGCGTTACACAGCTCCCTTCTCAGAGCTAGTCGTCCCGAGCAGCTCCGCGATATGGGGCAAGCCGATCAAGATGGACCAGCATCACCTTCCCTTGGAGTTGACGCCGAATGCAGATTACCACATCGCTGATACGGGTGATTATCTTACACAGGCCGTCCCAGGAACACTGCAGTTTCGGCGACTTCTCTTTAGTCCTCGTTGGACGGTAGAGCCATACGAGGTCACCCTCTTTGAATCTGGCGATTTTCGCCAGACAGTCATAACGCCTCCATTCGGTCACTTGCTAGCTTCAGGTGCTCCCTGGTGAAATGGTGGATGTCCTCCAGCCTGTCCGTTAGCGCCTCAATATAATCCGTTGCCGGCTGGTCAGCATGAGGAGGCGTGCCGGACAACAGATCACAAAGTAGCCGTAGCTCCCGTCCGAATCCCATATTGTCCGGTGTCATGCCAGTGGACTCCTGCACTGATGCTCGATAGGCCAGGAGGAATGATGGCACTTGCACATCCCAATCTCGCTGATGGCTGGATACCACTTTTCAAAGGTGCTCCTCCACCGTCTTAATATAACGCGCCGCCATACCGTCCGACTGTGGATGAAGGGGAATGGTACGAGTCTTGTGGATTCCGAGGCGCTGGAGAAGCACTCGCATAAGATTGGATTCAAAATTCGTCCCTTGGTCACTGAGGAGTTCCCGGGGAATCCCTAACCGGCAAAAGAAGTTGTTCACCAGTGAATTAGCCAAGGTAGAAGCTTCTTAATTGGGAATAACCTAAACCTCCGGCCACGTATTGAAATAGTCTATAGCCAACAGAAGGTAGCGATTTCCTGTGTCTGTCCTTGGGAAAGGACCTGCCACGTCAATTGCAATTCTTTCGAACGGCGCTCCGACATTGTATTGCTGCATTCGGCCCCGACTTCGAGTCTGGGCCCGTGACTTGCTGCGCAGACGTAGCATTATTAGCATCACCTCTCCGCGTCGTCTCGAAAATGCAATAAAATCGGCGACGGAGCTTCTTCAAGGTCTTATTTACACCCAGGTTCCCCTCCATAGTACCGGCATTGGTCTTCTCGAGGACTTCTTTCACCTTGCTAGTACTAACTGCTCCACCTTAGTTTTTTCGTCTGCGGACTCTCACACTCTACAATACACCGTTCCGGGCCACCAGGGAGCCCCAATGGGCCCAATAGGTCTTATAGATCGGGCACCTTGGAGCACGTCCGCCCACGCAGATCGTTCACCAGATTCTTTATCCGTCAGGATTAGCCCTATGTTTCGATCGCCAGGTGCTCCCTCATCAAGGTCTCTTCGTCCCAACCGACTGCAGATTTCCCGCGACCGGATGTATGACTGCAACACTCTCCTTCACCTCGACTTTCACACAGTGGTTGCAGTTTTCTTAGCATGGTCTTCGCGAAAGGCCGTCTGCATTAGAATGACGTCTTCACGCACGATGTCCGGAGGTAAAGTTTATTCCTGCAGCCGTTGGACCCAGCCGTCCGTCCTTCCAGATTACGAAAACCCAACAGCCAAGTAAGGGCGCATTGGACCGTTCGGAGGTGGAACTGCTGTCCATAAAGTTTATTATGGAAGTGCCTCAGAGTCTTTACAATAGCCAGGAGCGCTCGTACTGTCACACAAAATAACAGCTGAAGTCCAAGGGATTGGAGGATCCTGCATTTCTCTTTCTGCTCTGTATAACAAGATACTTTGTTTCACAGATCATTTATTTAAGGTGCTGCAAACAAAGGGCACATATAATGTAAACATGTGCAACCATGAGATAAAGCTAACGACACGCAATCTGAAAAGTCTGCAAAATGAAGACGCCGACAATGATTGTGTTAATATCAGTAAAGCTTTGAACAATGATATGACTTCACAAGCATTTCCATTGCCCACACTTAAAATACTGGCTTATGAAATTATTGAAGTAATAGTAGTTCAGATGGAAATGCTATTTGGAGATTTTCAAAATTTTAATTTCCCTGAATTATTAGATGAAAAGCAATTTCAGGTATATAACAAAGTATTCCCAACAACAAAAGTGAAGCAACTACTGGATATGTATCCATTGTGTTTATTTTCAGAGTGAACTTGCAAATGTGTACTCGGATGAAAAAATAACTACCACCACAAATGCTGCTATTTTTTTTATAATGGCCTTGATACAGTTTACGCACAAACAATGCGTCTTTTACGTTTAGTCCTTAAATTTCCTGTGACAGCAAGTTCCAATGAAAGAAGTATGAGCACATTAAAACGCATCAACACATCCTTAACGAATTCCATGAAAAACACTAGACTAAGCAATTTAAGTATACTTGCAGTAGAGAAACCTCTACTGAATGAACTTTCCAGGAATCAGACCTACAGGGATCGTGTCATTGATGTATTTGCTGGCAGAAGAGAACGCCATATGGAGTTAATCTACAAGAAAATCTAAGGTAAGCCTGAGACTCCTCAGTTAATTTAGAGTAGCTTCGCCACTGTGCTATCAGTTAAAGGTGGGAAAATATGCGTACGTAGTCAGTGCATAACTGTTCCTTCATTTGTTATTAACAACATACCTACTCAAAACTCAAGAAAATGTAGTTGAATATACATTCTACCAACTATGCCCATGCAAAATGAGGATACCTAGCATATCTTGAGTTATGTAGTAAAGTTCACCAGTTGTGCGCTTTGCAGACAACTACAAACTATCTGTACCCACGACTAACTTAGGCTGTAAAAGTAATTGTAATTCAATACTTCAAAAAATATTTCGGGCTCACGCATTATCAAATGACTCTTGCCTTTCTTTGCATGCCAACGGTGATAGCACCTCCATTAATGATGGTGGTAATAATAACTTATTCACAATTTGGTAACTATAATAGGTTTTTTTACTTATTTCGGAAGAAAATATCAAAGCTGGTGCCTATCTTTATTAGAAGCCTGATTTTCTGGGAAAATATTCCATTGCAAAATTTTAAAATTCGGAGAGATGTAAAACTATTTTCGTTTGTTCCGTAATTGAGTTTTCAAAAGTGTCAACTTTATTAATTGCGGTTTACTCGAACGCGTATTTCCTACTGGATTAAAGTGACATGAAAGAAAATGTCTGTAGACAATGTCTGCCCCAAATATGATATGCATACTCCGCCCATCCTCTCACAGTACTGCTTATAAAAGTTAGATGGTGTTGGGTTTTACCCATGTTGAAGTTACTTATAAATTGGGAAAGGAAAGGAATTTCATTTCTCCGAGTAGCTGAGATGCCAAAGTGTGGCTCTTGTACCCAGCAGGTCTTCACTGCGCATGAGCTGGAACTTAAAACTTTTTACCGGCAGTGGTGTCAGAATCTGGTTATTGTACCTGGCAGCTGATTGATCATTTTGAAAATCAGATTCCGAATTTTAAATTGTGTATTTTGGCACATTTTAATGATTCTTGTGCCTTCTAAAATTTGCCGCACCCCGATGATATTACATTGTCTTAATGTCTTAAAACTTTAAAATAATAAGTTGGAGCTTTTGTTCTTTATCAGCATTGTATTAATGTGCAGTCGACTTTATTAAATAAAAAAGTATATTACCCTTCATGTAACGTCCGTTAATCCGACAGGCCTTCATTCAAAACTGTCAACGAACGTATAAAAAGGGCCACACAGATAACCTCAAGAGTGCACAGAACTTAGATTACCACAGAATTAGCCCACATTCGCCTTCTTGGAATAATGTTAAAACAATATGCATATATACCGGGTGAGTTGGAATAACAGCAAATAGTTTTAAGGTGTGATTCAGGCGTTCTATTTGAGTATCTTCTTTTAGGGAATGTATGCCGGCAAACGTCTTGTTATAGAGCTATAGGACATTGACGTTTTTAAACACCGCGTCGGGTTAAATGAAATTCTGCCAAGCAGGTTGTTTCACATCTTTTGCTACAAGGCAGTGAGAGTGTTAAAATAAGAGTAGCATGTACCTAATTTTAAACGATGCAAAACTCTTAAACTGATTTAGTAACTTTTGAATTTTAAATTATATGGCGTTAAGTCCATGTGCTCTGAAATAGGTCAAAAGTGTTTTTAACCGTCTGCAGCTGCGAATACAGATTGTCAATAACACTATTGTTGGTCAAATTTTCTCCACCATTATACAATTACTAGAGAAAGGTTAAAACAACGTTAAAATCATGCAAACGTGTATTTAAAAACTCCACACATTGTTAAACTAAAACAAAACTAGAATTGAACAAGCGCATAAGTGTTTATAAAATATATTCAAAATTCCGACTTTTGATTTCGGAGCATAGTTAATAACATCGTTGTAATGATTGCCCAGCTCTTTCAAAAATACCTGGTATATCATGAATAGTATCAAATGCTACAAAGATTCTGGCCATCAGCTCCTCTTAACTATTAACTGGCGTCTCATACACAAGAGTTTGAACATTTCCCCAAAGGAAAAAAATCCAAAGGGTGAACGTGCTGGCCACGATTTCCTAGCTCCCTTCTCGATCCAGCGGTCAAGATGCGTTACACTTAGGAAATCCCTTACGTGATCGGAATAATGCACAGGTGCCACATCGCCATGGAACCACATAAACTGGCGTATCCCTAAAGGAACACCTTCCAGAATTTCTGGTAAAGTATGTTGTAAAAGCTGTAGGTAAATGTGGCCCATCAAACCTTGAGGTAGTAAATCCGGCCTATGAGTGTGTCATTCACAATGCCTGCCCAATATTTTTACCGCAAACCGGTGTTGGTAATTTGTAATTCTAATACTTCTACGGGTTTCCTAGAGGCCCAAATGTGAATGTGTGATAGGTTTCCTGCGCACAAATGTGACATAAGCGTGTTAAACATGCCCTCTCGTGTGTTCATCCACAATATGGTTGTAGCAAATCTTCGTTGATTAATGCATTTATGAAGAATCCACTGGATAAACTGTAGTCGGGGTGGAAAGTCATCTGGCCCCAGTGCTTGAACTCGGATGTATGAATGTAATTGCATTTCGTGCAGAATTCTAGTAATCGAAGACTGGCTTGTATGTATGACATGCGCTATTGCTCTTGTGCGTGTGGACGGAGAACGTTAGTAGGTACATTAGAAGAATTCTGGCACAATTTTTTGCGTTTATATGGGAAAGGATAGAGAAAACGAGGCTAGATGCGGCGGTTCACGGAGGAAAATGCGTTTATATGGGAAAGATAGGGAATACGAGGGCTGATGCTAGGCTAGATGGAGGGGTTGAATGGGGGAAATACGTTTATATGGGAGGGACAGGGAATACGAAGGCTGATGCTTGGCTAGGCAGGGTTGAAGGAGAGAAATGTGTTTATATGAGAGGCAGAGTAAAACCTCCGTTGCTATGCTAGGAGGTAGTTGAAGGAGGGGAGGAAATGGGTTATATGGGAGAGGTAGAGAAAACGATGATAGGTGTCAGGAACTGTGATTAAAACTGTAATATAAAGAACCGCATTATTCAAGAACTTTAACAACAAAAAGACTCAAGTATAGCTCATTTGTAAGGTGTTCGATGAGGGAACTTTAGTGGAAAAACCCCCTAAGTCTCAGTAGTGTATAAATGATATTTCTGGCGCACTTAATATACAGGAATGTGCATTCATATGCAAATGAGGTCCCCCACCCCCTTCCCCTGCTCCATGGTACTTTCTGTTGGAGCTGAGGGTCATAAAGCTTGGTGATTATAATGGAAGCTTGACAGTTAAGCAATTAAGGCTGTCAATCAACTGTCAAAACGAACAAAGTAATAATAAATTACGTTTCTGTAACAAATGCGGAGACATTATTCTACCCATTCCATACCCGGTCATGTGCTTTTCTGCACTGCAGCAACTCGCCCCCACCCTCGCATTGTTTAACGACCAAGTGCAAAAGATTATCCATCGCTGTCAAAATGAACAATAGAGTATGCTGGACTAAGGATCAGACGCTATTGTCCCGCTCTATTGAATACTTTTAGGAAAGCCACCTGAGAGCTCGCAGTCGCATTGTTTGATGACCACGTGCAAGAGAACAATAGAAAGGCTTGTCCCTAGCTAACAAAGGAACAGATTCTATTGTCCAGAGCAAGGCTTCTTTAGAAAGACCACCCGTGTAGCACCCCGCTTCCACAACCGTATAACAAAAGAACAAAGCTTGCCCTTCACCTGTCAAAATGAACAAAGACCGTGATAAATTATGTTTTTAAGAAAAGAGAGCCTGAAGACTGCTAACAAAGGAACAGATTCTATTGCATCCCTTTCCATTGTCCGACCACGTGCATGTTTTAACAAAAGAAACTGGTGAAGGCTTTATACTTGCGCTGTCTGTTTGCCCATGTGAAAGACAGAGAGGTCAGTTTACTTGCTAGACCGTAAACAATTCCACCAATGCTCTAATTCGCCATCATGGCGTTGGCTTTGCCCTGAGGCCAGTTCTCTCTGAATTTCTTCACGAAGTCCTACGAATATACCTGAATATAGTTAACAAGCTCTGTTTATGTAGCTGACTCTTTTCAAGCACTGATGTTAAAAAGCGCGCTTAATATATTTCATTAAACTATGAGAGTATGCGCGGTCAGATTAAAATGTGTTTAACAAATATAATTTAATTTTTATATATCATTACCCTAATTAATGAAAGGGTGTTCAGAGGGTCCTAGCTCGAATCTTGCCCAGCGAAACTATGTGTAATAAATATTAAACTATGAGAGTATGGACGGTCAGATTAAAATGTATTTATCAAATATATTTAATTTTTATATATTATTACGTTTTAATGCGCGGTATTCTTATGTGCCCAGAGGTCCTAGTTCGAATCTTACCCAGCGAAACGCTATAATAAATATTAACCCTTTGTTTCCAAGTAGTTTCACAGTGAAACCGCATTTAATTTTATGTTTACCGCAAGGCTCAAAGGTTATACTATAAAACCGCTTCGTCTCTCTGGTAGGTGCTACCCTCTTGCATCAAGAATCGCAACCCTCTGCCTTACTGGCAATTGCGTTTGAGCGCGAAAGAACCAAAGCACATGGTTGGCTGCAGTGGTCAAGGAAATTGCTCTGTTGCTGCGTCATTATAGTATATAAATTGTGATATTGTTTATACTTCTTGCAAGTAGCTCTAGATTTGGTAAGTAACTAAAGGTTATGCATTGTTTATTACAGTAATATTAAAGTCTGAGCCTTTGCTTGCATATTTCCGATATTGTTATGAAAATGTTGTGTGGTTTCACTATGAAACCACTGGGGCTTTTGCGTTACTGAGGGAAGGTCTTTGTTTTAGGTTTAAGTGTAAGATCATGGCTTCTGGAAAGAAATTTAAGGCAAGTGAGTTAACTAGTGAAATGTTAATGGAAATACTGGACGAAATACCGAGTGGTAAGTGAGTCAGTTATATCAGATAATGAAACTGAGGGTAGTGATGAAGAAATATACAATGCTGAAGATATAAACACATTCACGGTCAATGAAAATGACGAAGTTGTGCAGTCCCATGTGATTGAATGTGATCCTCCAAATTATGAACAGGAAACAGCAGATAATAATACTGTAATATGGGAGCAATTTACATAGGTTTTAGAAAGTTCTGTAATGATGTCGGTCCTAATATTGAAGATGAAATAGAAACTCCAACAGATGTTTTCCCTCCTGAGCTATTGCAACTTATTGCATTGAAACAAACCTATATACAACTCAAAATATGGGTGGTTCAACAAACTGTCTGCAAACAAATGTAGACGAAGTACGTAGGTTTCTTGCAATAAACCTACTAATGGGAATAAAAAGGTGCCCAGTTATAAAGACTACTGGTCCTCAGATCCAGCATTGAGAGATGCATACATTTCCTCAATTTTTTCACGAAACAGATTTTGTTGGTTAATGGGTAACATTTATGTAAACAACAGCAAGCAGCCAAAAGAAAGGAGATGGATTTGATAAGTTATATAAGGTACGTCCTCTTCTAAATGTTCTCTCTACTACTGACCACAACTTATATATGCCAACGGAGAATCAGAGTGTGGATGAATCAATCATCAAATTCAAGGGCCGTTCCAGTTTGAAACAGTATTTACCACAAAAGCCAATAAAAAGAGGTTATAAAATATGGGTGCGAGCAAATGAAAATGGCTTCATCTCGCAATTTGAAATATATACAGGAAAGCTGGGAAATATTACAGAAAAAAATCTCGGAGCTAGACTGGCCAAAACTATGACAAACTCTCAGAGGATTGAACTACAAGGTATTTTTTGATAATTATTTTACCTCGCTGCCTCTCATGATACATCTGCAACATCAAATATATGCTTGTGGAACTGTTCGACAGGGACGTGTTGGGTTGCTTTTGGATTTCATTCATGAAAAGACGAACAGGGCAGAGTTCCAATTTAGGTGCTCAAGAGAAGGAATTGTGACAATCCTTTGGAAGGACAAGAAAGGAATCCTGTTTCTCTCTATCACAACGTAGAGGAAGTGTCAACGGCAACAAGAAAAAATAAGGATCGCACAGCAATTTCATGCCCACAACTTGTGAACCACTACAATGCCCATATGGGATACGTGGATAAAGCGGATATGTTGAAATCTGTATATGAAATTGACAGGAAAAGTAAGAAGTGGTGGCATCGCATACTTTGGCATTTTGTAGATGTGACAGTTGTAAACTTTTATCTGATTTTCAAAGAGAGATGTGAAGACAGCAGATCCATATCTCTTAAACAGTTTCGCCTTGCGGTCATTGCAGGTTTGATTGGAGCTACTAAGTCATCTCCAAATAGTGGAAGAAGAATTTCAAAGAAACAAAACTCCTTCAAGCCCTATGTAGCTCCCGAAAAACGCTTTGACAAAGCTGCACACTTACCTGTGAGCTGTACTTCTCGTCGTTGTGCCTTTTGCAGCACAAAAGCTAATCCACATCGTACAAAGTTGTGAAATATGTGGTGTCGGTGCTAATTGTGAAAAAACTGCATTGCTGTGTACCATAAAAGAGTGAGTGGCAATCACCAGAACTGTCATTTCAGACCAATGGTAACCATATAACCATGACTGATAAATAAAAGTGTAAACATTCTAATAGAATAATCATTCAATAAATTTGTAACAGTATTTGTATTGTTATTACTTGAAATATTTGTCAGAACAACTTTTGATTCCTCACCAGAACTGTCATTTCGGACCAGTGGTTTCACCATGTAACCACCACTGATAAAAGTGTAAACATTGTAATGGAATAATCACTCAATACATTTGCAACATATAGTATTTGCGTTGTTATTACGTAAAATAAACATTTGTCACAACAGATTTTGGTTCCTTGGGCCACAAACGGTTAAACTAGAGCATGCACGGACAGATTAAAATGTATTTAACAAATATAATTATTTATATATTCCGATGCCTAGATACAATTCTTTATTTTCTTTCTTCTCTCTTTTTCTTCCTTTTCCTTCTATCTATCTCTTTCTTTCTCAACTTGCACACATCCAAGCGTTCACATATACACGAGCACACGCACATACATCAACAAACATACACCAGTGCTCACACACACTTATACACATTCATGCACATACATCAACAAACATACACCAGTGCTCACACACACTTATACACATTCATGCACATACATACACACCCTCACGCATACACACTCACGTACATACATACACCAGTACACTTGCACACTCACACGTACACACACATATCAGGAAATTATTGCCTTTACAGAATTCAAAAATTTCGTCTCATTTCACTGTAACCTAGCAAAATATAATTCTTTTCAGGCTACCACCCTCACATGACTTTCATCCAACGCATTTTTTATAGATCATGTAAAGACATTATGGAGGTACTCTGAGAGAGAGAGAGAGAGCGCGCGTTAGAGAGTGGGAATTGAAGCAAGTAGGGATAGAAGTGCTGAGAGCCTCTGCGCATGCGCAACATGTGATAATTACATTGGCTGCAATAATCACATGACGTGTATACATCCCTTCCCCTCCACCAGACTGTTTAACCATGTATTTCAATATAAAGCATATCGCCATTAATCATCGTTTTATTATTAAAAATTCTGTATATGATTGTTCTAAAATGGTCCGTGTCACCTCTATAATTAGGATACCTTCAATCACTAGTCTTTATTGTGCCAATGGGTCTAGATGTGATAACATCGTGTTCTCTCTAAGAATAATCAGCTCTCTAAAGTGGTATCAGGGAGAAGAGGCCTACATTTCATTGAATAGTGATTAATACATTATTATATCAAGAATAAGGATGAATAACTGCATGTAATGATATAATACCTAGTGCATTAGGATACTCTTGTATTAAATGCAGGAAGCTCTTCAAATGCAAGAATTGTAATGTAACCTTCAATGATGGTTATAAGGGTCAGCGGCACGAGGATATATGTGAAATAAACAGTCCTCAGAAGAAAAGAAGATTGGAGCCTACTAAACATCAGTTATTATCAACAATGGAGGACTGTGATGTGAAAGAATACGAGACATCGTTCGAAGGACGATTGAAGTCGTATTTTATACGATGCGAATCACCTAAGGACCTGAATGAGGCAAAACAACGGATACTCCAGGCTGTACATAAAGAGCTTAGCATTCACAAGAACATAAAAATTAATCTGCTAGCCGAGTGCCGATTTGCAAACAGTATCGGAGAAACCAGTGACAAAACATTTAAAACACGGAGTCAGCCTGTTTTCCTGGAAACTAATCTGGAGTCAGCGATGGAAGGGAAATTCAAGAAATTGGTGACTGAAATGGAGGAGTCTCGGTTTAAGGGTAGCAACTGGGCTTTGTTTGCTGTGGAAGGAGTTCGACTTCGTATCAAAAAGTACAATCCGTTTCTAGGAAGTAGCTATATGCCACTACCGTCATCTGTTGAAGCAAGAAAAGCCTGCGTAAACATCCAGAGCTTTAGCGATGAGAAATGTTTCATCTATTCTGTACTAGCTAAATTCGTTGAGAAGAATGAACAACGCGTGAGCAAATACAAACAGCTTCAAGATAAGTACGACTTCAGATGTGTTTCCTATCGTACTCCACTTTCCCAAATACCTAAATTTGAAAAGCTTAACAAGAATGTCTATTAGCGTTTTCGGTCTAGATGAGAAGCATGAAGTGTATCCGATAAAGATTGCTGATAATGAACTACCTAAACACCGCGACCTGCTACTATTGAATGACAGTAGTGGAAAACATCACTACGTATATATAAAGAATTTTGAGAAACTGATTCGACGCCAGAAAACTAAATGTAATGGACGTTTTATACCTGTAAGCGTTTTACACATTTTGATGATCGATATGGACGAAGCGGGCTGGAAAAACTAAAGAACATGCAGCCAACTGTAATCAACATGGTGTTGCAAGGGTAGTTATGCCCACCAAGGAGAAATGAATTGTTCAGTTTAAAAATGTTGAGAGGGTGCTGAAATTACCTTATGTCATCTATGCTGGTTTTGAGAGTATTCTCACTCCATGCCATACATGTATACCCAATCCTGAAACTTCCTATACAGTGCCTTATCAAGAGCACATACCAATGAGCTTCTGTGTTTATGTGAAGCCATCATCCTGTGTTGAACATGTTGAAACTGGTCTTCCTAAGCAACCATATGTGTATCGTGGTGTTGGTGCTGCTCAGAGGTTTATGGAATACCTATCGTTCATTGCAAACGAAATTAATAATGTATACAAATCTGCCAAGCCTCTGAAACGTGCGGACCAGCAGCAAAAGGATTTTGAGTCATCTACGGTATGCTACCTGTGTGGAAAAGGCTTTACAGGAGAAAACTACAAAGTACACGACCATGATCACATCAGTGGTGAATATCGTGGAAGTCTACATAATGAATGCAATTTATTCTGCAAAACACCTAAATATATCCCAGTCTTCATGCACAACCTCAGCGGATATGACTCGCATTTCATTGTCAAGGAGCTGGGTTGAACAAGTGAGAGGGTGGATGTAATTCCTAGCTCTGAAGAAAGCTATATCTCATTCATGTAGGAGATATAAAGCTTCGGTTTGTGGATAGCTTCCGATTCCTCAGTACAAGCTTGGATAAGTTGGTAAAAAATCTAACCCCATATCCTGAAACACTAAAGTACTTTGGAGAAGTCAATTTGAAGCTGATGACTCGTAAGGGTGTATTTCCATATGATTTTGTCACGTCATGGGCTGTCGTGAACGAGACCTGCTTGCCTCCTAAGGACTCCTTCTACAATAGATTAAATGAAGAAGAAATTACTGATACTGACTACGATCATGCTAGAAATGTATGGCACCTGCTTAATGTGAGAAACCTGGGAGAGTACAGCGACCTGTACTTAACTTCAGATGTACTTCTTTTAGCTGACGTCTTTGAGACGTTCAGAGAGCAAACCCTCAAAACACACAAAGTTGATCCAGCACATTATTTTACCTCTCCAGGACTTACATGGGACGCCATGTTACTGTATACAGGAATTAAGCTGGAGCTGTTACAAGATTATGATCGGTTGCTCACGGTAGAATCAGGTATAAGAGAAGGTTTATGCCAAGTTTCCCATCGATATGCAGAGGCTAATAACACATATATGGAGAAGTTTGATCCGTCGAGACCAACCCAATTTATTACATACGAAGACGCTAATAACCAATATGGTTGGGCAATGTGTCACGCCCTTCCTTATGGCGGATTTCAGTGGGTTTCACCTGAAGAAATTAACATAGAAAGACTACAAGAAGATGATCCTCATGGCTAAATATTAGAAGTCGACATCGTGTACCCTGCAGAACCTCACGATCTACACGATCTACCTTTCCTACCTGAATGTATGAAACCATTGGAAGCATCTACAAAGAAACTGATACCTCATCTTGGACCTCGAAAGAAGTATGTAGTGCATTACATGCCTTTGAAGCAGGCTCTTAATCACGGGTTACAGCTAACAAAAATCCATCGTGTGCTACGATTCAGGCAGTTTCGCTGGTTGAAACCTTATGTGGAATTTAACAACAGACGACAAGCTGCAAATGATTTCGAGAAGGATCTCTACAAGCTCTTTAACAACGCTATGTTTGGAGAAACTATGGCGAACCTGCGTAACCGTATGGACATACGACTAGTAACAAATGAGAAGACTCTGGAGAAGTTGATCGCCAAGCCTACGTTTATTGATAGGACGATATATGCTGCTAATCTAGTTGCTGTACATATGGCCTCTCGTCAGCTTGTATTCAACAAGCCCATATACATTGGTATGAGTGTGTTAGACATCTCCAAGACGTTAATGTATCACTATCACTATGATGTGTTGTTGCCTTATTACGGAGCTGAAAATCTGAAACTTATGTACATGGACACTGATTCATTCATCGTGTAACAACTGAAGATGTGTACCAGGACAAGCTACGTTTTCTTGAGTATCTCGATACATCTGATTACCCTGTCAGCCATATATGCCACTCTACTCAGAACAAAAAGCTGTTGGGAAAATTTAAAGATGAGGCTAATGGCAAAATCATCCTGTGCTTTGTTGGACTGCGACCTAAGATGTATGCCATAGATATTCAAGGCTCTATGATAAAAAATATTAAAGGTATAAAACGTAGCGCTAATGAGCAGTACATTTCGTTTAACAGCTATACAGACTCTTAAAACCTGTGAAATCATCAGAACGCCCATGAATCTAATCCTATCACGAAAGCACGCTGTTATCACAGTGCAATTGAATAAAATTACATTGAATCCCTTTGATGATAAAAGAGTTATTACCGAGGATGGAATAACTACCTATGCGTATGGACATTACAGTATTACAAACAGTGCTTAAGAGAATGTAACCCGAAGATGAAGAGTCTCCGCGAGTCTACAATCTTAAAAAATTAAAGTTTACTCATGTGTTGTGTATGCACATAGCAGACAAATGGTGAAGAAAGGAGAAGATGGAAGGGGAGGCGGTAACTCTGCCATTAGGAGCAAATACTAGTGTTAGTCTCAAGCCTAGATAAAGGGGAGAGACGTGCAGCCTTACAATCCTTGTTGAATGAAGCAATGATTTAACTGATAAAGCTGCTACACTTGATAAAAAATGTAAACATATAAAACAATAAAGCTGTCTAAAAATGTTATAATCTCTACTCAACCATCTGGATGCATTAGCTATGCTACTTTTATGCACTCTGTTTCATCGTTACCGTCTCACCCGCTAACTGTTTAGCATATAAAAGCTTGTAGGGTCTAGAAAAGTATATAGATTAAGTGTAATCTGTGATACTATGAATTATCTATTAAAATGAGGTTTCATTTCGATAAAGGTTCAGTAATAATCGTTCGTGATTGTTTAAATCATGTGTTACGTCAACATATTCGACAGCTGCAGCAACATCCACTACAGCAACAACAACCGGTTACACAGCGTCAGTAGCAGCAGCTAATCCAGGAACTGTGGATTCAGGAGCCTCGGTGACAGCAAGCATCACAACAGCAGCAAATACGACAGATGTAGTAGCAGATACAGCATCTATTACAACAGCAGCTACAACGATAGCATCAATAGATCCTACAGAAACATCAGTCGCAGTCTGCACAATAGCTGTAGCAGAAGCAAATACAACAGCTACCGTAGCAGATACAGCAGCTGTACAACAAGAGATGTAACAGATCCTATAGCAGCGACAACAACCGATTACATAACGGCAGTAGCAGCAGCTAATCCAGCAGTTATAGATTTAGCAGTCTTAGCAACAGCAAGCATCACATCAATGACATTCCAGCTGTAGATTCACCCACCACAGCAACAGCAGTCATCGCGACAGCTGTAACATCAAATACAAGAGCCGTAGTAGTAGATACAACACTGCAACATCAGCTACAGCAATAAATGTAACAGATCCTACAGGTGTAACAACACTAGACACACTCAGCACAATGGCTGTAGCAGAAGCAAAAGCAGCAGCGTCAGTAACAGCAAGCATTACAGCAATGATAATCCACCCCTGCAACAGCAGTCATCACGACAACAGCAACATCAAATACGAGAACTGTAGTAGTAGATACAACACTGCAACATCAGCTACAACAATAGCAGTATCAGATCAGGCAGCTGTAGCAGCATTAGACACAGTCAGCACAATAGCTGTAGCAGAAGCAAATACAGTAGCTATCGTAGCAGATACAGAGACTGTACAACAATAGCTGTAACAGATCATCTGCTACAACAATAGCAGCAGCAGCAGTTGCGGCCACAACACTAACATCGGTAGCAACAAGACGTTGTGTGGTAACAGCAGTAGCTAATCCATTAGTTGCAGATTCAGTAGCCGCATTTATGAAACTGAATTACTTTCTAAAACACGGGTTCGAATACCTTGGGTACTACATGAATCAGCTGAAATTACATTAAATAACAGTGATAAAAATCAGTGATTGAAATTATCACAAACATCTGTGATTCTGCTCTATTTGTTTAAATACAATGAAACAACTAACATTTCCAGTAAACAGCTTTCCGTGACGATGGTGTATAAAGTCGCTTTCAAAGTCTAGGATCTGAATAGGTACCGAACAAGCTTGCTTCACCATTTCTATCATACCGTGTAAAATAAATAATGCTTAATGAATATATGCTAATGTTCGTGAACAATGCCCGTTAGACGAAACGTGTAAACTTCACGACATTGCATACGCTCAGCATAAGGACTCTGCATCGAGAAACATTGCTGACAAGATCTTGGTTGAAACGGCGTGGAAAAGAGTGCAATCATCTGTGCTACATAAGGTGAAAAGTTGGTAGCGAGACTAGTAACAGCAATTATGAAGGGAAAGGTGGCCGTTGGTGCTGGATGCAGGAAGAAGAAATGAGGATTTCTACCTCATACCAATTATTGCAGCTCTAGGTGTTGCCGCTGGAGGTGCAGCGCAAATTGCCTCAGCAGTAAATAAGAAAAAGGCAGCAGATAAACAACTTATTGAAATGATGAGGCATAACAGAGAAATTGAGGGAAAGGCGGCTGTTGACGCTGGATCCAGGAAGAAGAAACGAGGAGAATTTCTACCTCTCTTACCAATTATTGCAGCCCTAGGAGCCGCCGCTGGAGGTGCATCACAAATTGCTACAACCGTAAATAAGAAAAAGGCAGCAGATAAACAACTTGCCGAAATTATGAGACGTAGCAGAGAAATTGAATCAAGAGGAAGTGGTCTTCGAGTGAAGAAGAATAAGGCGAGGAACACCGAAAGGAAGAGGAGTCGGAGCCAGAAAGGGAATTCAAAAACCTCCGGCAGAGGCTATACTTGTCCCGGAAAAAGCATTGAGTAACATAGACCTCGACTTGTATGTTCGGTGTTTAAAGATTCCACATTTTAGAGGTGTATACATGATCGATCAGCTACCTTCAAGACCTCGTTACAGAGAGAGAATTATTGTTAATCTCGATACTTCAGAGAATGGAGGTACTCATTGGAATCCTATAAAGAAGGATGGCAACGTGTTATTTTATTTCGATAGCTTTGGAAACTTGAAGCCTCCAAAAGAGATAGAAAGGTACCTCAGAGGCGTTAAGGTGCTGTAAAGCACTAAGAGGTTTCAGAGTTTCAGCTCAGTCATCTGCGGGCACTATTGCTTGCAATTTCTATCGCAATGAGTTACACTATTGACGTCAGTGGCAACGAGTCTGTTCTTACTACATACCTGAATCCTCTTCTTCAGTTAGATCCGAAAGGTCATTATGAGATTGTTCTATTGAATTTTGAAACCTTCTATTCCATACCCAATATTGATTTATTTCAATACATGCACAATGATGAAATTAAGATCATTGATCTACGTGATGGGGCTTATGAGATTACTGATATTAACGAATACATCAGAGATAAGCTAGTCTTCTTTATTAGATCAATAATAATGCAATGAACCCTGAAATTAAAATGTCCTTTCACTCTTGATTTTTTTTTCAATAATTGTTCTATAGGCTCGCTATTGGGCTTCAGCGGTAAAGTTATTCCAGCTAATCAGCTGACTGAATCTGATTTCCTGGTGAATATATTTAGATCGAGCATCATACGAGTCGAGTGTGTATTCCAACAGGCTCTTTCATCGACGGTAAAAGTGGACACTCGATCTATGAGTTTTTCCCTTCTGTTCCGTCTGGGTATCATATTTCACAAGAATCATCAAATCCATTCTATCTGTTATTCATAAATATCCACTTCATAGAGCAAATCAGCCTTCGTATAGGAGAGCATAACAGCAATATCATTGACTTTAGAAACAATGATATAAGCATAATGCCCATAGATTTTAGAAGAAGAAATCAGTGACGTGGAGAATATAATAATGAAATGATTCGACGTACTCTTCATACTCTGCTCTTAACACCCATCGGGTTAACAACACGTAATCGACAGTTCCTCCAGGCATTGGGCTTCAGAATCCTATAATCATGGACATCTTCAATGTTACCGTGACACCGAGATTCGACAACAAGATCACTAAAGAAAAGGAACATGTGTTTTTACCATATAATATATCAGCTCTGGACGCTAATGACGAGATTAGAATCCCTTGTCAAGCTGAGGATTTATATACTTTACCTAATCGAAGTTATCTATACATCGAGGGGGGTATTACTAAACCCAATGGAGCAGCTACTACTGCAAGCCTATACACAATAGACAGTCGGTGTTGGTGCTGATTCGATCCAAGGACTCTAAAAACTGCATTATAGCGTCTCAGGGTGAAGAGAATGCTGCTGTTAAACCTGTACTAATCGAGTGGAGAATGCCTGTGATTCGGCTTTCTGATGCTGAGATCCTCAAGGCTACCAAGCTGGATAAGACTGTTTCACCCATTTAGGACCATGGATCTGTATACTCAACCTGCTGTGCCGCAAGCATTTACCTGGAATGGTGCCACCACATCTAAAAATGGAGAAGCCGAGATTTGTCATTTTTGATGCTCTGACTTTAAGATCGAGTAATGTATCTAAAGACTGTTCCCTTTTTTATCATTGTAACATAACTAATTTGAGACTTTATCTTATAGTGAATGTTATCCCTATCATGACATGAATTCGGACTTTGGAAACTCGAGATTTGCATCATTGTATGACATGTACTCAAAGTTTCAAAGCTCTTATTATGAAAAAGAGAATTATCCTTTATTGAAGAGAAAAGATTTCCTTAAATTTGCTCCTATATTTGTTATAGATTGCTCACATCAACCAGAGGAAGTTGTAAATGGTGCTGTTAGCATTAGAATAGAAATTCAAGCTAGTGCAAATATTCCTGCACAGACCTCATTGTATTGTTTAATAATTCATGATAAAGTATTTACATACAAGCCTCTGGCTCTTGTGATGCAGCTTGTATTTTAAACTAATCATTGTAAGGATTTATTTTTCATTAGGAACGTAAGGATATTTAATGAATAAAAGCACTATGTAACAGCAACAATATTATAAGAGAAACCAATATTTTCACAATATTCCACACGCCGACACCTCGATTGGAGGAATGCTTTGAATGTAGGAAGACTCTCGAATTATCTTCCAATCTTGAATTGTCATGTATACAAATTTGTCTGTTTTTCACTCTAAGCACTGGAGGATCATAGAAGAATCCTATCTTAGCGTTGTGTCTTCTAGAGATGCAGACGTCTCGGAATCCGCTTCTTACCGGCATGTTTCTTGGGTGTCACGAAGTTGCTTATTCTATCCTCCAATAGCGTCAGCCTCCTTTGCAAGTCTGCAAAGCTGTTCCTCTTCTTCTTCCCCTTATTGAACCGCCTGAAACATTGCACAATGAAATTCTTAGAAAACATATTTTCTGAAGTTAAGGTAACCTGAAAAGAATTACATTTTTTTGTTAGTGCACACTTAAAATGAAACATAAAAGATTTGTATAAAATTCGGATATTGGTCGTTATTTCAATGCGATAGATAAAACTAAATTCAAAACATGTGATATTTTGAATTTTTTATAAATTCTATAACGTGTATCTTTTGTATCTTTATATGTATTATCAATGAGCCAGTTGTTTTATTTATGAATTTTTTCATGTTAAAATAGGAGAACATTCAATACTTAAGTTTGATATTTCTACATACCTTCGCTGAAGCTAAAAAAGACAATTTACATGTCTTAAATTTCCCCCCATCTCTGCCATACCGTTATACTGAAGGTATACTTTCCCAGGAATTTCTGCACTCTCTTGATCAGTTAACGAATTATAGCGCTCAGGTAAGAACACTTGACAATCCTCCAGCGAAGATACGATCCTGGTACCGTATCTTGTTTGAGCTCTCTTTAAGGACTTTATCTCATATTTATGACCTATTTCGAGATCTTGAACTCGACGAGTCGGTAGGAAACTAAGCTCTTCAGCCATCTTGTTAAGTCTATTTGCTAAACAATCTGTAACAGACATTGATCATGAATTATTTCGATGATTTATTCAAGTTGAAGGACAAGTTATACATTTTTTTATATTAGAACTAAAGTGTGTGTTGTGCTACATGATCAAAGGTTTTCTAAGTATGCTTATGAATGTGTAGAGAAACAAAGAATGAGTGGAAAAATCGTATGAATGTATAGAGAAACAAAGAATGAGCGGAGAAAATTGTATGAATGCGTTGAGAAATAAAGAATGAGTAGAGAAAATTGTGTGAATGTTCATGGAAGATGAACCTGTAGAGAAACAAAGAATGGGTAGAGAAAATCGTGTGAATGAGAAACAAACAATGAGTGGAGAAAATCGTATGAATGTTAATAGAAACAAAGAATGAGTGGGGAAAATGGTATCAATGTGTAGAGAAACAAAGAATTAGTGGAGAAAATCATATGAATGTTAATAGAAGAAGAATGTGTAGAGAAATCCATGTGAGTGTATTGTTCAGATTCAAAAATATGACGCTATTGCAACGGATCGTCTTTCATGCACTGCATCCTTGAAACAAAATTAAATGCATTGTAAAAGCCTACAGTGATTTTGTATAGTTATGTAAAAGCTCACTCACCTTGCATTGTTTCGTGTTGAACGCTGTACGTGTAGATAGCCTGCACCTCTTCTTAAACTAAAAACACCTCGCGTTGCTTTTTAAGTTCTTTAAAATTTAAATATAGAGTTAATCAGCTCACAATGTTTCTAGCATGAGCTGATATCTGTTTATATAGGGATCTAAACCCCTCCAGGCGATGTCAGCACATCGTCATGGCGGGGGAGGGTATGTATACACGTCACGTGATTATTGTACCCAATGACATCATCTCTTGCTGCGCATGCGCAGAGGTTCCCAGCACTTCTATCCCTGCTTGCTTCAATCCCCCCTCTCTAACGCTCTCTCTCTCTGAGTACCTCCATAATGTCATTACATAAGCTATAAAGAATTACATTTTGCTAGGTTACAGTGAAATGCGACAAAGATTTTTGAATTCTGTGAAGGCAATAATTTCCAATGATATGTGTGTGTGTGCGTGTACGTTTACTGGTGTATGTGTCTATGCTTGTAGGCGTATGCGTGCGTGTGTGGTTGTGTATGTGTGTGCATGAGTGTGTGAGTGTGGTTGTGTATGTGTGTGTGCATGAATGTATATGTGGGTGTGTGTGCGTGTGCTCGTGTATATGTGAACGGTTGGATGTGTGCAAGTTAGGAAAGAAAGAGATGGATAGATAGATAGAGGGAAAAGGAAGAAAAAGAGAAGAAACAAAATAAAGAATTGTGTCTAGGTATCGGAATATATAAATAATTATATTTGTTAAATACATTTTAATCTGTCCGTACATGCTCACCTAGTTAAATATTTATTATAGCGTTTCGCAGGGTAAGATTCGAACTAGGACCTCTGGGCACCTAAGAATACCGCGCATTAAAACATCGTAATGATATATAAAAATTAAATTATATTTGTAAAATACATTTTAATCTGACCGTCCATACTCATAGTTTAATATTTATTACACATTAGAGTTTCGCTGCGTAAGATTCGAGCTAGGACCCTCTGAACACCCTTTTATTA
Source organism: Deroplatys truncata (assembly GCA_030765065.1). NCBI lineage: Eukaryota > Metazoa > Arthropoda > Insecta > Mantodea > Mantidae > Deroplatys > Deroplatys truncata. The sequence goes on from CM060990.1 coordinate 380,680,648, forward strand.
ATTAGGGTTATTGTATATAAAAAATTAAATTATATTTGTTAAACACATTTTAATCTGACCGCGCATAGTCTCATAGTTTAATAGTTATTAAGCATTAGAGTTTCGCATGGTAAGATTCGAACTAGGAACCTCTGAACACCCTTTCCTTAAATAGGGTAAGGATATAGTATTATCAAGCATCAATTTCTCATTAGCAATTAAAACATTAAACTTTTTGATTGCAGTAAGAATCGAACACCGATCTATGGATATCCAAGTATACACAGAGGTGTAATGTATGTAATGAAATATATTAAGCGCGCTTTTAAACATCAGTGCTTGAAAAGAGTCAGCTACATAAACCGAGAGCTTGTTAACTATGTTCGGGTATATTAGGACTTCGTGAAGAAATTCAGAGAGAACTGGCCTCAGGGCAAAGCCAACGCCATGATGGCGGACTAGAGCATTGGTGGAATTGTTTACGGTCTAGCAAGTAAACTGACCTCTCTGTCTTTCACATGGGCAAACAAAGACAGGGCAAGTATAAAGCCTCCCCCAGTTTCTTTTGTTAAAACATGCACGTGGTCGGACAATGGAAAGGGATACAATATAATCTGTTCCTTTGTTAGCAGTCTTCAGGCTCTCTTTTGTTAAAAACATAATTTATCACGGTCTTTGTTCATTTTGACAGGTGAAGGGCAAGCTTTGTTCTTTTGTTATACGGCTGTGGAAGCGGGGTGCTACACGGGTGGTCTTTCTAAAGAAGCTTTGCCTTGGACAATATAATCTGTTCCTTTGTTAGCTCCGTTCAAGCCTTTCTATTGTTCTCTTGCACGTGGTCGGCAAACAATGCGACTGAGAGCTCTCAGGTGGCTTTCCTAAAAGTATTCAATAGAGCTGGGACAATAGCGTCTGATCCTTTGTCCAGCATACTCTATTGATCATTTTGACAGTGATGGATAATCTTTTGCACTTGGTCGTTAAACAATGCGAGGGTGGGGGTGAGTTGTTGCAGTGCAGAAAAGCACATGACCGGGTATGGTATGGGTAGAATAATGTCTCCGCATTTGTTACAGAAACGTAATTTATTATTCCTTTGTTCGTTTTGACAGTTGATTGACAGCCTAATTGCTTAACTGTCAAGCTTCCATTATACTCAACACGATTTATGACCCTCAGCTGCAACAGAAAGTACCATGGAGCAGGGGAAGGGGGTAAGGGACCTTATTTGCATATGAATACATATTCCTGCATATTAAGTGTGCCAGAAATACTATACTATCATTTCTATACTACTGAGAATTAGGGGGTTTTTCCACTAAAGATCCCTCATCGAACACCTTACAAATGATCTATACTTGAGTCTTTTTGTTGTTAATGTTCTTGAATAATTCGGTTCTTTGTATTACAGTTTTAATCACAATTCCTGACACCTATCATCGTTTTCCCTTCCTCTCCCATATAAACGCATTTCCTCCCCTCCTTCAACTACCTCCTAGTATAGCAACGGAGGTTTTACTCTGCCTCTCATAAACACATTTCTCTCCTTCAACCCTGTCTAGCCTAGCATCAGCCTTCGTATTCCCTGTCCCTCTCATATAAACGTATTTCCCCCATTCAACCCCTCCGTCTAGCCTAGCATCAGCCCTCGTATTCCCTATCTCTCCCATATAAACGCATTTTCCTCCGTGAACCGCCGCATCTAGCCTCGTTTTCCCTATCCTTTCCCATATAAACGCAAAAACTGTGCCAGAATTCTTCTAATGTACCTACTAACGTCCTCTTCTAGAGCCACTGTTCTTAGATTTCTTTGGACTCCCAAACCATGAGCTGGTTTTTAGAAGGTTCCTGTTTCTCGCAGTCGTTTATGTACAGCAGTAAAGGTACTGTGATGAGGCAAATGTCTCCTTGGGTAAAGCTCGTGATAAAGATTTCGTACCCTTTACGCATTTCTCCAAGGTGCATCATAAACGTAATGCATGTCTGCTAGTTCTGCCTAAGTAAAGTGGAGCATTTTTATGATAGGCTGTAAAACTGAAGTCCTTCCAATAGACGGAGCACTTTAGTATATCCTGATAGCTGAGACTGAGAAAATCTATACCCCTTGTAGAAACCATAAAGTCTCAAAGTGATGTATAATATGCGATGGAATCCCTTACCACTTAAATAACAAAACGCAGGTATAGTAACGACAGGAAGAAATAAACACCGCTTTCCTGGCCACACCACATCTCTTACCGCTTCTAAGGGTACTTCACGACTTCATTTTATTGGCTGGTGCTATCCCGCCTTGTGTTGTGTATCGGGCCAATAAGCAAGCACACCTATGCTAGTTCTTTCAACTAATTGGCTAATTAGAATAGGTATAGGTGAGGAATGGCCACCTCCCTCAACTAGTAAAGAGGAGAGGTAACTTGGGTCTCCTTCTAATATTCTGGAGACTGATTTTATGATCTTTCGCGAGGTTAAACGCGATATATAGCAAATGCCTGTTTGGAAATAATCTTAAAGATGAGTCAGTTCTCGAGATGTTAGCATTTTAGTCCTCGAACATTAGTTATAGGTGTCATATAAATTAACGCTTCCTAGCTTAGTGGTCAAGACGCTAGCACCAGTGGCGGCTCGTGATTTACAATTTTGGGAGGGCGGCAGATGATGTTTTCGTATTAAGCACGCTTTACACGGCAGGTTTTATTCTACAGTTTCCCGGAAAACATGTACACAAATAACAATTACATGAACCAAAATATTCTGCATATATTTTTTAGCACGTACAAAATACTATGCATCGGTGCAATTCAGAAATAAAACATGCAATAAAACGCATCTACCAAAGCGACCATAAATTAAACTATATTAATAATTATTGTATTATTCCTTGCAAAGCAGGAAGCCTTTTGCCATTTATGTTATACGTTGCATCCGTGTGTTAATGCATATGGGTTAACATTTCAATGAAGAACACACATTTTTATAACTCTATGCTCCGTTTTCACAAAATAAATTATTTACAAATCTAATCACACATGCCTGCACATCGGTATTCCTGTGTTTCCTGAACATTTTTAGAAAATCAAACAAGGATTAGTTTTAAAAAATATGATTTTATGGTTTTCAAATTATTCCCCTTTAACATCAGTACATTTTTGCATTCGATGAAATCAGTCCTTAAAGCAATGTTGCCACTCTTCCTGAGACACTTCAGAAATCAGGTTTCTATAATGTTCCACTGTTTCATCTGGTGACGAAAAGGTTATTCTACCAGTGGCGGTTACTGTGTAAGAGTACTTGAGCACCCTAAGTTTTGATATCTTGCGAATTTATTTATTTTTTCTTTGAATGCTATTACACATATCATAGATGCGGTAAATTAAAATCTACGGCGTTTAAATCTACCGCGCATCTCTTCAAAACCCGATGAGATATGGCAACAGAGTCACGAGTACAACCTGGTTTGGGCAGGTTTCTAGGATCTTTTGCACCTGCGCAACTGGTATGGCGTAATTACCTTATGGGTGAAATACTCGTACATAAGAGACGTCCTTACCATGCATCTCTCTGCAACAAGTTTGCGTCAATGCCAGTAGGTGGTAGCACACTACTTCACAAGTTTCATTTTTGCGAGAGTGCAAGGGTGGAAAGTTGGGAACACCCGCTTTTCAGATTGGAATAAATCTCGCTAGATGGTAGCATACGGAACAGTTACACCAATTCACTCACTGTACAGCGAAATTTAGATCTGATGTGTGATCCTATCACCGCCCACATAATGGAATCCCAAGAACCTTTCAGCTACACCACCTGAATTAACAAATCTTATTATAATTGAACATTGGGATATTTTTGCAATGTCATCGACTTAAACAGTGAAGAACAATGCACGGCCTATTTCTGCTTTTACATAGTCATTCATGTAATTTGAAATGCAATGTATTACTTCATTTTGAAGGTGTTTGAGTTGCCACTAAACATGTTTTTAATTTTATTGTAGTGAGTTTGTATTTCTAAGTTACTTCTTTTGATAAATGCAGTTAGAAGCTCTTTAAAATTCTCACGATTTAATTATTCATTCCTCTCATCGTGACTCTGAATGCAAGCTCCCGTTTACTCAGATATAAAACCACTTCAATAACTAATTCCAAGAAAAGTCGGTACCATTCAACTTTTCTTGTTTTCTTATATATTTTTTTCTTCCCCCACTCGTCATTTCCTTAAAATAGATTACTCTATCCTTTCTTATATTCCAAGACTCATAGAAGAACACTTTTTGCATTTCTTATAAAAAGTACCGTTACAAGGGGGTCAAAAAGTAGCTTTCCTTACATTATTGAAGATAAATCGGTAGAGATACATCTTTATTAGGAACATAATAGTTTTATTTGAGACATTATTTAACACATTCAACCTTTTGTCGTAACATACAATTACGTGTTCCAGTACTTTATGATAGAAAACAATGTCCAGAACACACACTGTTAAAAACACTAGTGAATAAAAATAATTTTTAAACAATTGAAATGAAGCTATTTGATGTAAGCCTAGCCTTTTGTGATTTTTATACTAATGGTATATTACAAACATTTACCAATAATTCATTGGAATTAACATACGTCCATGTACAGAATTAATAACTCGTAACTAACTGCACACTTTCAGCATAACTAAGACACGTGTTCAACCAGGCTGGTTGGGTCTGCGAGATTTTGAGCAATTGCCTCTCTTTGTAAGCTAAGACACTCAAAGTACTTGTCTCTTTTTAAAACATTGTATCAGCCAGATTGATGGAGGGAAGGTAAATATTTTAATGTGTGGAGGGACAGGAAGATTTTGCAGTTTGCATGTTCTGGCGATTTTACACTTTTCATTTTGTTGAGTTTGTATGACTTGTGAATTTCGCGGATTTTTCAACTTTTTGGTGTTTGCAGAATTGTTTTGTGTGCGTCTAGTAGAGCATTTTGTATAGGTTTTTTGAATGGGGTTTGATGTGATGGAGACAAAAATTGTCAAAGTAGGCAATTATCAATATTTATCGTGAACTTTCTCATTAACGCCTCAGTTTTTACGTCTTCATTAATTTTTCCTCCATCAGATCAAATTCCATATTCGCCGCCATTTCAGATACGAGTGTTATCCCAAAGCAGTTTGCTCTACAAGACGCATACAAAATAGTTTTGTGGGCGCCTCATACCAAAACGTTTAGGGATACGCGAAATTTTCTCAAGGAATATGAGCCTAACAGGGTGAAAACTATGGAAGAGCGCCAGAGCACGTGGGCTGTGATGTTCCTTCTCTCTGCATATTAAGAATGAGAACTCTTTGTCCTTTAACTTAGCTGCTGGGAGTGTTTAAAGTGGAGACGAATACTTTTTTGAGTTACTGTAAATAACCACTTCATAATCTGAATGTGAGGAACTCTCATAGTAGGGAACAACTATCCCATACCACTCGTTAAATAAACAGCATTCTTCTATGCAAAAAAATTAATTACTTCGGGGGAAACAAAACAGGCAATTTTCTTCTTGTTTAAAATAAGTAAGGAAATTATGTTCTTGTATATTTATAAAACTATTTTAATTGTGAGTTCACCATCCTTTATGGTCCAATATTGCATTCAATCTTTTATTCATAGACTTTACAAGGGATTCGCATAGATATATTGGGCCTGTTTCTGATGTTTTCCCAAACTTCAAACATTAATTCAAACACGGCATATGCCGTTCGTTCCTGAAGGGGTTCCCAATCGCGAGTCATTAAAGTCCATACATGTTCGATTGGATTCAAATCAGAACTTTTGGCCAGTTAATTGCTGAAATTTCTAGATATATGCGAAGCCATTTAAGGGTGCTTTTAGATTTGTGGACACTGCTGTTATTCTGCACGAAGGTAATGGTGGACAACTTATTAGCCGGACGCTTGGAAGCATGCAGTTCTCGAGATTACGTATATAGTCCTCGGAATCCGTCCGAGATGATACTCGGATCATTTTGCTGGTCCTGCAGCAGACATACAGCGCCAAACTCCCACGCTTATACGGCTACTGCATATCTTGGCAACTATATGTTCCGGAGCATAGCGAGTAATATCTGGTCGCCACAAATAAATTCGCCCATCCTCATTAGAGGGAGAAACCTTTTCATCTGAGAAAATGACAAGTTGACAAAAACTGTCTAGTTTGATCATGTATTCAGGTGCAGACGCTATTCGACTGCTGCGTTGGTGTTCAGTCAAGTCTATTTTGTTCCCTGCCTTTCGATGATGGATGCCAACTTCATGTAGGCGGTTTCTCACCGTAGAAATGGAGTAGGTTAGTTTCATATCACGGTGCAATTTTGTATATGGTTTACTTGGAGCATCTCTGCTTGCCTTTATAATAGCAATCTTAGTAGTATATTTATACCGATTCAAGGACAAAGGAAAGATGCCGCCAATTGATAAGTATTTAAGCCAATTAACTTTGTAATGTGATATCCCTTTGTTCCACGCCACCGGGCACGCCCCCTACTTTGTGTCCTAACCCCGAAAGTCGCCAACCACGCCCCCTCTTTGTGGTCTGACCTATTGTCGCCCGGGAGAGTAGAACAATGGGCTATTGTCCTTTGTGTGCTGGCCTGAATGCCGGCCGGCCACAGGAGTAGAACAATGGGCTATTGTCCTTGCACGAGGACAACGGTATTGTTCTCGTCGCTAATAGAGGTGGCTCTTTGTGCGCTACTGATACCGGCAGCCGGGGATCGTCGAACAATGGGCTGTTGTTTTCGTCGCGTGCCGCCACCCGTCGCCCCCGCAAATCGATGGCGGAGATAAGTTCTTAAATATCTGTGTCAATCAATCATGTTCGTCCATGCATAACTTCATCTAACATTATTGAAAAAAATCAAGGATTTATACTGCTAACGTCCCAGCATCGGGTCTCTAAAGGGTTGCACATTGGTCATCGATCGATTAATACAATTATTCCAATTAAGTACTTTTGATTGATTAATGTAAATAAGTGGATATGAATTGACTCGCGCACCTGGTTGCCATTGTATATGTGTGTGTTAAGGTGATTATTACGCGTGTATAATTATTACGACTAATAACACTTGTTTAATTCTGCTTTTGAGGGAATTTTTTTAGGCTTATAAGAATATTGCATCACTTAGGTGAATTAAAAAAATCCTTGACTGAAAGGACTGAGTTAGCGTGAATAGCTAACACGAGACGCTATCGAGTGAAATCTTTCACGGAAAAACCCGAACGCCCGGTCCATCTCTTGCGGGCGCTGTCGCGCTTATGATGTACTCTCGGGTCTACAGACGATTGTACACTACCTCACCCCTACAAAAAACACTCCTTCCCTTTTCCTGCCTGTCACTGCCTTCCGTGCGCTCTAGCGGCAGCGGCGAAGATCACTCTTCCGGCCTGCAAGAAAGAAGGCGGAAGTCGGCCATCTCGGGTTTTTAACACACGGAGGGCGTCCATGTTGGCTCCCGGGAAATAACTAGCATAAATCGTTCGAAGGGTTGATGAGGAACTTGGCGCTTTAAGATTTTTCTAAGGTTTGTTTACACGGAGGGTTGGCTCTGAAAAATGAATTAATAAGGATTAACATTATATTTAAAAAATACATACGTTATTTATAAATAAATAGTGAAATATGGAGAGTACCCTAAAAACATTGCCCTCTGTTGCTCTTTTAATTAACACCAGTTAAAGAGCTTTCATAACTAAACACTATTATTTTTATTCCCGTAACAAAAATGAAAAAGACGACTGTAACAGACTCGTGATTGTTTACACATGCAATGTCTAAATCGGTATTGAATACCAGCGGGAAATTGAACTCTGAACTCAAACTAAAAATACATGAAATTACAAAACATGCATTCGTTTGTTAGTAAATATATAAGTATCGCGAAAAGGTGTAAATAACATAGGGAGAGGACTTCTAAACATCATTCTCTTCGAAAGATATGTTAACTACTCCAGCAGAGAGATCGAACCATTACGAAGACTTCAAATATAAATTTGATATTCGTTTAAAATGGTTTTTCTAAAGACGCACACCAGTGGTCTTCGAGAAATTCGACAAAGAGTTATTCAGTTATACACCCCTTGCAAAAATATGTTGTACACCCTTTGAAGAGGGTAAACCTGGTCTTCGGAAATTCCAGCTTGTAGACCATCTGCATTTACAGCTTAATGGATGGGATTCCTGAGTAGAGATAACATCTACAAGTGAATGTTTCAAATATAACTCTTTGATTGGGTTTTTAGCAATACATGTGTTCAAAAGAATTGCCCAGACTTATACACGCGAGGGGATTTCCCCTATAGACACCGGGGAATTCCTCCGTGTAAACAAACCTTAGAAAAATGTCTTAAAGCGCCAAGTTCCTTATCACCCTTTCAAATGATTTATGCTAGTTATTTCCCGGGAGCCAACATGGACGCCCTCCGTGTGTTAAAAACCCGAGATGGCCGACTTCCGCGTTCTTCCATGCAGGCCGGAAGAGTGACCTCCGCCGCTGCCGCTAGAGCGCACGGAAGGCAGTGACATGTAGGGAAAGGGAAGGAGTGTTTGGTTAGGGGTGAGCTGGGCTACACTCGGCTGCAGATCCGAGAGTACATCATAAGCGCGACAGCACCTGCAGGAGATGGACCGGGCGTTCGGGTTTTTCCGTGAAAGATTTCACTCAGTCCTTTCAGTCATGGATTTTTTTAATTCACCTAAGTGATGTAATATTCTTATAAGCCTAAATTGTTTTCCTCATAGGCAGAATTAAACAAGTGTTATTAGTCGTAATAATTATACATTCGTAATAACCACCTTAACACACACTCACGCACACTATACAATGGCAACCAGGTGCGCGAGTCAATTCATATCCGCTTATTTACATTAATCAATCAAAAGTACTTAATTGGAATAATTGTATTAATCTATCGATGACCAGTGTGCTACCTTTTAGAGGCCCAATGCTGGGACGTTAGCAGTATAAATCCTTGATTTTTTTCAATAATGTTAGATGATGTTATGCATGGACGAACATTATCTGATTAATTGACACAGATATTTAAGAACTTTATCTCCGCCATCTATTTACGGGGGCGATGGTGGCGGCACGCGACGAAAACAATAGCTCATTGTTCGACGATCCCCGGCTGCCGGTATCAGTAGCGCACAAAGAGCCACCTCCATTAGCGACGAGAACAATACCCTGTTGCCCTCGTGCAAGGACAATAGCCCGTTGTTCTACTCCTGTGGCCGGCCGGCATTCAGACCAGCACACAAAGGACAATAGTCTATTGTTCTACTCTCCCGGGCAGCATTCAGGTCAGGCTACAAAGAGGGAGCGTGGCCGGCGGCTTTCGGGTTAGGACACAAAGGAGGGGGCGTGCCCGGCGGCGTGGAAGAAAGGGATATCATATTACAAAGTTAATTGGCTTATATCCTTATCAATTGGCGGCATCTTTCCTTTGTTCCTTGAATCGGTATAAATATACTACTCATGTTTGCTATCGCTTAACATATACCAGTTATACAATATTAGAAATATATATATATATATATAAGGTAATTTCCCCTGTAAATCCAATGCTGATATCAGTTTACATCTACGGTTACAATGGGATATCATCCCAATAGTTCCATTTAATTCAAATGGAATAATTAAGTTTATTTATAAAATATGCGATCCAATAAAATTGAAGGTATTTTTCCCTGAATCCCTTAGTGGCATTATTTTTCATCTATATTTCCAAATTCATTAAATAATTGCGTGTGCATGTAATATACAAAATAACGACAGGATTTTCGCAAAGATGTCATGTGCCAATTGCATGTCGGCTCTTCTTACAAAAGAGCACGCAAATATAAATGAATATCAAAGCAGCTCGATCGCAGTCTCTTCTTTTTAATAAGCCGACATTACACCCTTTGCCATATCTTCGATTTCTCCCTGTGTAATAGACGCCCATTAAAACCATTAAAAACAGAAAGTCATGTAAGACATCTTAAGTGACAATACACTTAAAAGCTATTGAGCAAAGGAACCCATCACTTAGGCTGGTATATTAACCTTTTTCTGTTTTGTAATTAAAGTGCAATATATATTACACAATTCCCTGTTTAATCTATCATCGATTAAATGAATTCAATTAATAAAACAATAACTGTACAAAGTGCTTTAGACGTTCTGAGCGTACAAGAGATATGTACAATAATAAAGTATTTATGGAATATAATCGAAAGGATTAATAGCGTATTAGAACCAATAAAAACACTGCTATTAAGGCGTGTCATATACACAAGGCTCAGAGTCGATACACGTGCTTAAACGTTCGAGCGTAACATCTATTAGCAAGGAATAATAACGAAGTGCGACTTTCCTCGCATCAAAACGTGTTTCTGTATGTTAGCACTTAGAACCCATCAACTGGCCTCAGGTAGAAGGGGGAGTATACACAGCTTCAGTGGACGCGATCAGAGACCACGTTCTCTCAATACATTCTAAAAGCATGCCCCTATGGCGCGTCCCTTTCTCTCTCTCTCGCACTCAAGGGAATGTGACAAGCAAGCACTTAGTCTACAAGGATATAGCAAGATTGCCCCACGCATACGTGTCCGTACCTTGGGAAATTTTAAAAGGAATCCTCACAGCAAATATTTTTAAGACTTCTTCTTTATAGCTTGAAAAAGAAAAGGTTTTTGATGGTTTCCGTGAAACGCGATACGTTGTATTTTTTTTAATTATTCACCAGTGAACTGCTAGAAATTGTATCCACTGATAAATCTTATGCTCCACACAGCTAAGAAATGCGAAACTTTCTAGTTTACGAATGAATAAATAACAGTTTTACGCCTCAATAGCATTTGAAAATCTTTTTTCTTTCTCCAAAGAACATATCACGAACGCATGAAATAGTATAGCTTGATGATTTAATCAAGTGTTCAGGTTTGGCTTAAAATCTTTAGCTGTAAGAACATTTCATGGTGACCGAAATATAAGACTCCAAAAAGCTAGATAAACTGTATAATTAGCAAACTACGAAACTCTGCTTTCTTCCTCCTGAAACATCACAATCGTCTGGAATAGGTTACTTTAGTATTTTAAGCATGTTTTCTGGGCTGGCTTAAATTGCAAGGCGAGTATGTTTACCGAAATACGGAAGCTTACGCATGAATGGATAACTTTCTAGAAAATATATCTTGTAAGGTTGCAGAATAGCAGCGAAAAATAAAGATAAAATATTTCAACTACTTTAAGAGGTGCAAAAAAATTCAACACAATACTATTATGCAAAAAGAAAATCTGAGCATGAGGCAGTTATATGGGGAGAAATTAGTGAAAAGAAAACACAAGAATTATTTAAGGCTTTTACGCAAGCGATGAGTTGACCAATACCAACAGGAAAAGAATTATTAATCCAGAAACCGCGGAACATAAGAAACGCACTGCTGAATTATTTCACAAACAATGCAGACATGAGAAATCTACAAAAAAAAACGCTAATCTGAACCCAGATAAAGACAAAATAGAACTTTGTAACTTACGACGAGCCTAATGAAAAGGAGCCTAGTTATGGAAATGGGAACGGAAGAAGATATAAGAAAGTGATGGATTATGAAGGTTTGAAAGATGAGAATGTTAAAATTGAGTTCCAAGGAAAAGACCCTCTCTAATTATTTTATATGATGGCATGTATGGTGATACAGAAGAAGAAATAAAGGACAATGTTTGCGAGCAAATTCTTTCAACAAAAATGATAAGAGAAGACTTTCGGTATAATTTTAAACCATGTTTTAAGACAGGTTCATAAGGCAACCGTACATCATGTAGCGGAAGTTTAAGGTATTTAAGAAAAAAGTTCAGTTTAAAGCGATAGAATATACATAGGATTTCAGGCAGTTTCAGTAAAGAACTATGTCTCTGTAGCCAAGTGTCTTAAATGCTATGATTATGTCCATGTGGCGAAATATTGCAACAAAGAAAAGGAAGTTCACGCATGGAAAAATCGTAACAAAAAGGATCAACAAGCCCCATGATACCATGTACTAGAAGGAAGAAAGATTGTGGGGTAAGGAATATTGTGCATCTTATAAATTAATATTGGATAGCATTTTAGAAAGGACAGTTTATGTCAAATATTTTGTAAGAAGATAAACGGAGAAAAATTAAAAGAAAAAGAAATAACCCGTGTGGAATTCGTAGAAATCAAATGTGTTGTCGCGGACAAATTCAAAGAAAATATTGTAAATAAGGAAGTTAATACAAATGACCCTATAACAAGATGGAAGATATTGACAATGATATAATAAGAGTGAAAGCGTTAATACATCAAGCCAAGGAGGAAAATGAGCAGAATAATGGAATTAATAGGGGTGTGAAGATACCAGAATTACCACCAAAAAGAAGAATACATAAAATTGAGCAAGAGAGGGGAATTAATATAAAAAAGAACATTTGTGCGGATTATGATGCTTTCATTGAGAATGATTCAAGCACGGAGGAAGGGCTAGGAAAGGAAAGTAACAAAACAAAATTAAATTAATTAATTTTTTGGAAAACATCCTTAAAAGAAGACAATGATATAATAAGAGTGAAAGCGTTAATACATCAAGTCAAGGAGGAAAATAAGCAGAATAATGGAATTAATAGGGGTGAGAAGATACCAGAATTACCACCAAAAAGAAGAATACATAAAATTGAGCAATAGATGGGAAGTAATATAAAAAGAACATTTATGCGGATTATGATGTGATCATTGAGAATGATTGAAGCACGAAAGAAGGGCTAGGAAAGTAACAAAACAAAAAATAAATTAATTAATTTTTTGGAAAACATCCTGAAAAAAAGACAATCGAAAAAGGCAGCATATGGGTTAAAAGGTTGGAATGAGAATAAAAAAGAATACAATAAAGAGATGGGAAATATCACAGTTTGTGAAGAGGACTTAAATTGAACTTGGTAAGCAGGAAATACCTGAGACAGAGTCAATGCCGCAATCTGCGGTTAACGCTCCGGGAGTATACAACAGCTTCGAGCTGACATTGCAATTAAGCAGACTGAGGAAGGAAGGACGCTACTCACGGCATTGAGAGCGTAATAGGACGACATATGAGAACGTAGAAAGAAAATCTCCTTTACTAGACGCTGTTGACAGAGTCGAGCTGATATCTAAGAACCTACCAACGGAACCAGCAACATTGTTAAATTTACTGGAACAAGAGTATATAAGGAAGGGTGAAGAACTTCATCTAAATTAAGTCTTTAGAGACTCTGTTCTTTGTCATAGTAGAGTAGTTTTTGATCCGAATCAAAACTGGCCCATTGCTATGTTCAGGTTAGGTACGAGGGATCAACCTACAAAAAAAGACAGCAGGAATACAAAAGAAAGAATTTATTATTTTCAAACAAAATAATGGCGTTTAAACCTAAATTTAAGCTCGAAAATGTGGCATGCAGAAAGGACCACAGAGGATTAAAAATATGGGTAAAAGTGGATTTTTAAATAAGTTAAATACAAGTAACAAGGAAACCAAATTAAAAATTAATAAATGTCTTTGATAAGAATTGGGCAGCGGATGTAAGAGAAAATAGGGCAAATTTTTCGAAGATGAGAAGAGAAACTTTTAATACCTCAGCAGGAAGAAGAATATTACATTTTTATGAGTTGTGCAAATAAATGGCCAAATGAGTAAAATAGTAATAATAGAATTAACAAAGATATGTGAGGAACTGAATGTTGATGTAATCTGCAACCAGGAACCATATATACTAAACTGCTATGTAGCACACATACCAATTTTAGCAATACACATTGTATTGGGTAAAAACGCAATGGCTGCAATAGTAGTAATAAACCCAGAATTACAAGTAACTAATTTAGCTGAATATTTGGATACTCCTGAAATCTCCATTGAAATAACGCACAAAAAATGGGTAGATTGTGTTGGTTCATTATTACTTTCAATATAACCTACCCATAGAGCCTTTTTGTATAAAAGGAAAGATATCTACAACAAATACAGACGCAGAGATTATTCATTTGTGTCATTGTAATGGCAAATCGAAATTGTGCTGTAGTAAAATAACGGATGAGAAAAGTGAAAAATTACAAGTAATTTCTGAATTGAACTTAGCAATTTTAATCAAACAACCTCCCTCCACATTTCAGAACAGCCGCTGCAAGAAAAAATATTGACATCATACTGTGTTCAGGAAAGCATAATTTAAAATAAAAAATTTGAATGTGGGTCAAGGGCTTACTACAAGTAACCATAAGATATATATATAAAATATTTTGATTATAGTATAATAGAAACTAAAGCAAAACAACGGAAGAGGAGACTTGTTATATAACCATAAACAATCTAATTGGCAATAAATGCAGGAGTTCCACAATGAAACCCGTAAGTATAGTAGACATACAGTCGTTGAGGATCTAAAGATTTTAACCGAGACCAATAAGACTGTAGTTGAGGGTACAGTTCCAAAAATAAGACCCAAAACAATTCTTCGAAAAAATATGCATAGATAAACTTAAAAATTCAGATCATTAACCAGGGAATTAAGAAGAGTTTATCAAAAATAGGTTATTTTTACAGAAAGGGAATTTAATTTACAAAGATATCGAGAGGCTAAACAAAAATACAAGGACCTATTGGAATAAACTAGAAGGAATCATTGTGCGTCTTCAAAATCACACAAGATGTATGGGGCCTGCCATACAAAATTATTATGAATAAAATAAGAAAACCAGGAATCATATAACAACCCTAGATCGAGATCCTATGACTAATAATTGGGAAGAATCGGCTAAATTATTATTGAATACTTGTTACCAGATGACGAAGAAATAAGTACAAGAATTAGAGTGGAATTAGAAATAGCCTGTAATAACGGAGGAACTATATTTCCAGTAGAAATGTCGGAGATAAAAAATTATATTTAATACCCTAAAGGTCAAAGGGCAGCTGGACCGAATAGGATTATGCATGAAGTGTTGTTTGATTTAAAAGATGAAGTAATCCCCTTTTTGCATACACTTTTAATGGTTGTTTCTGGAAAGGGTGATTTCCAGACAGTTGCAAAGAGACATGAGTAGTAACACTTAAAAAAGGAAATGATATGGATCCAAGACAACCAAAATCATATAGAACCCATATTTTACTAAATATCACGGAAACAATTTTAGAACTGTTAATCTATAAAAGAATTGTGAAATTTAGATAAATTATTAGGAAAAAAATAACTCGGATTTAGAAAAGGATTTTCAACGGAGGATGCCATTATGAAGTTATTAGGAAAAGTCAGGAAAATTATGCAATTGGGGTATTCATTGATATATATTGAGCATTTGATAACTTTTGGTGGCCTTTTTTCAGACTTAAAGAAAATAATCATTCACAGACACTTTATAACATTTTGATGGATTATTGTACAAATACAAAAGTGTATATTAAAGGCATCAAGCAAACAATATGTAAAGATATCACAAAGGTGTATGCCAAAAATACAGTCCATTTTTGGGGACATAATGGTGGAAACCTTAATTGAGAACATGGAAAATGACAATATATCAAATGCGATGGCATATGCAGATAATTTTATCTTTATAACCAAAGGTCAAAATAGATGGTAATTTTCCGAAGCAAATAAATTAACAGAGAAATTGGGTAACTTTTGTATGAAATCCAACCTTAAAATTTGAGCTAATAAGTCGTGTTATATGTTATTTAAGGGAAATTTTAAGAGAGACTCGATAATTAAGATAAATAATGAAAATATAAGAAGGAAAAAGGAATCCAAATATTTAGGCATTATGCTGGATGAAAAATTAAATTTAAAAAAATAACACAGAACATGTTTTCCAAACGCCCGATAAAATAATGATGCGACTTCGTAGAATTACGCAGAAACATTTTTAACTATCGTTCAATACAAAAACAAACTATCACAATGAAATATTTACTTCCAGTATAACATATGCGGCGGGAATCTGGGTAACCAGGATGGATGATATGGTTAATAGAAGATTATTCAGAAGGACGTAAAGAAAAATACTATTATTACGTTATACTGTCGCTAAAAACACCACACCAACAATTGCGTTGGTAGTAATACCTAATAATAACAATATGACCAATGATTATTTAATACGTTTGAAAGGAACGAGTAAGAGAAAAATTTTCGAATCGAAGAAAAATAGTGGGAGTACAGTGATATAAGCAAAATTTGAAGACAATATGGCAACATGATTGGGAGGAAATAGAGAAGGGAAGAATGGTTTCTCAGCAATTTTCAAATGTTCGAAAAGGATTACGAGTAATACACTTTCAACCACCAAAGGATTAATACATTTTATTACGGGACATGAAACATACAAGATGTACTCGAATAAAATTAACGGAACAAATGACGACATATTTGATGTTTGTGTAATTAGGAACACACTAGAACATAGAGTTTTTTAATGTAATAGCTACATTTAGCGTGCATTAGAAGAAAGGGGACATTTAGGAGGATATACTCTGTATACAATTTTAGGACATCCTCATCAACAACTAATTATATATGTAAAACAGTGTGGGGAAAAGATACAGAGCAATTCCACTCGTAACAGACTGACATTCACAATACACTTTGCGGACATACCAAGTCTCACACCGATGAGGGGATTATAATATGAGAGTTAACCACATCATTCGATAAAGTACAGAGGATTACAATGAGTACAAAATTGGGTTTAAGACGAATGTATACGAAATATTTATTCATAAACATTTCATAACAGACTGACATTTTAGTGAACCCTCTTTATATGTCAATTAGGGTAATACTAGAGTTCTTTAAAGTTTAATCCTTCTTCGGCCAAGGTGACAGTGGGCCTCAGCGCGCAACCATGGAGGAAACCGCGTTTCCTCCCTTGGAAGGGTCGGCGCTGGCGTAACGTTCAAATGCCGAAGAAGTTGTTCGAAATCGAACCCCTGGAGGGAGCAATGCAGAGGTGCTAACTAAATATTGCCTATCAAGCGAATCCTCGTAAAAGAACTCGAAGGACGGGTGGTCAGGCAAGCTTGAGAGTCGACAGGCATAACTGCACAAAAACATCTCACGCCTGAAGGACAGTGGAGGCTCTGCAGCTTCAGCATATAGACTAGGTACAGGGCTGGTTGGAAAGGCCCCTGTAGCGACTCATGCCACGATGGTGAATGACATTCAATCGACGTAACACAGATGGACGTGCCGACGAATAGACAATGCACCCGTAATCAAGCTTAGACCGGACCAAACAGCGATAAAGACGCAAAAGGATGGTCCGATCAGCTCCCCAGGATGTGCCACTTAAAACCCGTAATAGATTAAGAGAACGGTCACACTTAGCTTTTAAAAAGGAAATGTGCGAAGTCCAGCTCAGCTTTCGATCAAAGATCAACCCCAAAAATTTCACCTCGTCTGCAAACGGAAGAATCTCCGGCCCAAGATGGAGACAGGGTGGAGGGAAAGCCTTCCGGCACCAGAAATTTATACAGACGGACTTCTCGGCGGAGAAATTACTCCAGACGTAGAGACGGTCGATACAGCTCTGGAGACGGCATTCGAGCAGACAGGTCCGCCGTGAACTGCAATAAATGGCAAAATCGTCAACAAAAAGGACGATGAAATGCCAGGTGGAATACAAGCAATAATGGGGTTGATAGCAGTCGCAAAAAGTGTGACACTGAGTACAGAGCCCTGCGGTACACCGTTCTCTTGAATAAAACTACTAAATAAAACCGAGCCCACACGTACACGAAAGACGCGATCCGTCATAAACTCCCGAAGAAATATGGGAAGACGACCGCGGAAATTCCATGCATGGAGTGTACGTAAAATGCCACCCCTCCAACAAGTGTTATAAGCTTTCTCCAGGTCAAAAAACACAGCCACTGTTTGACACTTCCTCGGAAATCCATTCATAATATGCGTCGACAGAGACACCAGAAGGTCGACGGTAGAGCGATGGCGACGAAATCCGCACTAAGCGTTCGCCAGAAGTTTCTCAGACTCAAGCTGCCATGTCAACCGCCCGTTGATCATGCGCTCCATCACCTTGCAAAGGCATCTGGTGAGGGAGATAGGGCGGTAGCTGGAAGGTAGTTGGCGATCCTTCCCAGGCTTAAGTATAGGTACAATAGTGGTTTTGCACCAAACGGAAGGAAAAAAGCCGTCTTGCCAAATACGGCTATAGACCTGTAAGAGAAGAGTTTACTGTCGGCTGAAAGGTTCTTTAACATCAGAACATGAATGCCGTCCGGCTCAGGAGCGGAGTTCCTGGAGCAATGAAGAACGTGCTCCAGCTCCCTCATTGTGAAAAGTTCATTGTAGCACTCCTTATTAGCAGACCGAAAATTATTTGTCTCGGATTCCAGCCGGTTTTTGGGAGAGCGAAAGCCGGCGGATTAATGGTCTGAACTGGAAACCGCCTCAAAGGTAGCACCCAGAGTATTACCAATGGCAGCCGGATCCACTATGGTAGCATTGGAAACCTGAAGGCCAGACACAGTACAATGCGACACTTTACCGGAGAAGCGACGAAGTTTATCCCAAACAACAGAGGAACGCGTGAAGCGATTAAAAGACTCGACAAAATGAGTTCAGGACGCCTTCTTGCTATCCTGAATAATGTGACGAGCCCTGGCGCGCGATTATTTAAAAGTAACCAAATTATCAAGTGTAGGCTGTCGCCAAAACTCCCTAAGTGCAGTTCTACGGGCACGAACGGCGTTCCGATAATCCTCGTTCCACCACGGAACAGGAAGACGCCGAGGTTGAGAGGATGAACTGGGAATTGTGCGTTCGGCGGCAGATAGAATCGTAGACGAAAGGTGCTGCACCAGTTGGTGAACGTCAGTAAAGGGCTGATCCTGAAAACACACGAGGCTGGAATACAATCTCCAGTCGGCTTTTTTGAATATCCAGTTAGGTACTCTGGAATGCTGGACGTGGTGAGACAAAAGAGAAACGATGCAGGGGTAATGGTCGCTGGAGTAGGTATCAGCGACGACGTTTCACTGCAGACGACTAGCACGCTGGAGTGAGCAAACGGCAAGGTGCAAGTGAGAAAATGTACCAGAAGAATCAGAAAGAAAAGTAGGTTCACCTGTATTGAGGATGGAGAGGTTGAACTGATCAAAAATGTCGGAAAGAAGGGTTCCCCTCGCACAAGCCCTTGGCGAACCCCACAGGGGGTGATGGGCATTAAAATCTCCCAACAGAAGAAATGGTGTTGGAAGAGCGGACAGGAGATCTCGAATGTCCGCGTGAGCGAGGAGAGACGATTGAGGTGAATACACAGAGCAAACTGAAAAGAAAAAGCCGGGTAATTGAAGCCTAACGGCAACAGCTTTCAAGTCGGACGTAAGAGTGAGAGTTTGAAAATGAACGTCGTTATGCACTAATAACATGACACCTCCATGAGCAGGAGTACCCTCTTCCGGTTTAAGATCATAGCGAACCGGAGTATACCCTCGGAGATCAAAAGGATCGTGAGGGCGAAGCTTAGTCTCCTGCAAACACACGACCATAGGTGAATGGGAACGCAATAAAAGTTGCAGTTGCGCCCTATGCGATCGTACACCACGTAAATTCCAGGTCAGGATAGCCATGAATAAAAGGGATACACTTCTTACTTAGAAGGGCGGCTCAAAATAACTTTGTGCTTAACCTTGGGGCTCGGGCTTTTTGTATGGAGTTTGTCAGACACCATAGGCTCCTCGAATGCAGGGCCCACGCGCTCAGTGCCAGAAAGCGATTCAAGCGCCGAGAATCGGTTCTGGGTGGCAATGGGTGAAGGTGGCCGTTGAGCGCGGCTTGTCCCAGGAGCATCCTGGGACTGAGACCTTCGAGGATGAGGAGGAGAAGGTGAACTCTTCTTACCGCGTGCACGCGTAGGGACTTTTAGAAAATATTTCCTACGAAGTTTCTGCTTTTGCTTCTTTTCAGTGGCTTGATGCTTCAGAACCTTAGGACCAGATTTAGATGGCTTGATAACCGTGCTAGAGACGGACGGCCGGATGGTAGTGGCGGTCAATGCAGTTATGGTCCAGGTCTGTGTTTCAGCATCCTTCCGGGGTACAGGCGAGGCAACAACAGAACTAAATGTACCCGATTGCAGGAGCGAAGGTTGGCGCGCATGGTAACGCCTCCGGGCTTCGGCGAAGGAGAGTTTCTCCTTTACCCGGATCTCCTGGATCGCCTTCTCGTCCAAGTACCGCGGACAGTCGGCAAATGACGCAGAATGAGACCCTTCGCAATTAACGCAGACTGGGACTGTTGAACAGGTACCTTCGTGTGAGGGCTGGCTACATGTTGCACAGATGGTAACGGCACTCTTACATGAGACTTGCGTATGCCCAAAATGTTGGCATTTGAAACAACGAAGAGGTCTAGGAATATAGGGCCTCACCACAATACATTCGTACCCTGCTGAAATACTAGAGAGCAGATCGACACCATCGAACGTGAGAAACAGGGTACGAATTGGTACCAAGACTCCGTCGCGCTTAGCCTGCACTCGATGAACCGCTGTTATCTTTTAGTCGGAAAGATATTCAACCAGTTCATCATCCGACATTCCGTCGAGGCTGTGAGTGGTGACAACGCCTCGACAGGAATTCAAGGTGCGGTGCTTCTCAACACGGATGGGATAACCGTGGAGAAGCGTGGCGCGCCACAAGGACTTACTTTGGGCATCGGACTTGCTTTCTACTAACAATGAACCATTTCGAAGGCGAGTGCAGGAATGAACCGGACCAGCAATTGAGACAATGCCCTTCTGGATAATAAAAGGGTTCCCCTTCTCAAAAGTTTGACCTTCCTCCGTTCGCGTAATGACTAAGTAACAACCAGATGACGGTGGTGCTACTTCCGTTACAAAAACTTTTCGGCGCTTATTGGTGGTAATGGAGAAAGAGGGCTTCATAGCTAGAGAAATCCTCCACCATAGCAACCATCTCCGACCTCGGGCTCTGATTTCCCGGGCGTTACCCCGGCTTGGGTGAGTGGCCTATCTATACCCGTCTCACCCAGGGTCACACCTCCCAGAACATAGACAGAGGGACCCAATGGTCGTAAGAATTCAGCAGCTCATGTAATAGCCCCCCGCAGGACTGCAGTTGAGCAGCGGATACGAACACAAACCCTACATGACGACCCCGGGTTGTGGGGATGATGCCATTACCCACTAAACCAGCTGCACACCCAGTGCGCGGGTATCCGTCAGGCTGTGTCCACGGAGGATTAAAATAAATAAAATGGGGAAATAAACCAAAAGCGTGTGGGGTTTCGCACGCAAGATAGGCCGGCGAGGAAGAAAAGGAGATGTGCGAATGTCATGGTGCGAAATGGTCGGAAATTGACAAGGGAAGAAAGAAACGATGGCGAGGTGCGGTATGAACGAAATGCAAAGAACGCACGAGAGCCTACCTTGTGTCCCCCGGTCACAAGAGCGAACCCAGCTCGACCGGACGGGGATGAATGGGTGAATATGGCTATGAGTAGCTCGGGCACCCCGGGGACGCCATACCCGTACTTACACAAGGTGAGCCCCTGCGGGGACAGCAGAGACAGAAAGATAGAGGGAAGGTGAATACGAAATGCTAGTTTTTCTTTTTAACAAACGTACAATGTTCTGATTGCATACCATTAAATTCATTTAGCAAATATGAAAGGTAACTTCATTTTATTTCCACTTACCTAAAACAAGTCATAGAATCGTGCGCATTCACTGTTCTCAGAATCAGGTGCTTCAAATAACTGCAGATAAACACATTGCTCAGCTGAATAACACGTATTGTTGTGTCACAGGATACAAATCTAGCTGCAGGATCACTAAGTGCAGCAGACACTCTGCATTAAGTTCCGCTTATTGCCTTAATACTGAACTGCGGAAATTGTGGATCAGTCTGACTGACTGTTCACATAAAAGTTGAGCATACTCGATGACATATTCATCTATAACTTTCACACAATGAGCTCTGAGTTGCTGGAGTAGGCGAACGATGTTGAAACCTTTTCTCAAGATATGTTTTCAGTTCTGCATCGTCCTTCCAGGATATCTCCTTAACACTAATATGTTAGGTTATATTCACACAGCACGAATGAACTCTTCTGCATTTTGCACTCTAGTTGCAGATTTAACAGCCAACCACGCATCCGTTTTACTTGCCCTCCAATTGCATCCTTAACTTCTTTTCCAGATAAGATTCAAAGAAGTTCCACTCAATTTGCATTCCAAATATGCTGGAAATCAGTCTTACATTACTTATGTGTGCTTCTGTTTAAATTGGCCTGCAGCTCCACAGTAAAAATGAAGAGGAATTCGAGGTAGGGCAGATATCCAATCGTTGAAAAAATACACTTCTTAGGTAAATGTCAGCGGCGTATTTATCATGTGCAAGGTACTCGGACACCAGAGTAAAAAGCTGCTTTTGAATCTCTCCACTACACTCTTCTAAACCAAGGAACAGCGATGAAGATGGAAACCTGTGTGTTGTTCCAATGAACAGTCTGAATCTCATTTTGTTTCATTCCTGAAGGATTTAGGGTTAACTGCTTAACATGTCCTCCCCTTTAGAATTAAATCTGTACTGTTGGGCTTCGGTTTGAAATACTCTTGCATCAAAGCGAGTGTAATGTTAATTTGGGCTTATTTAGAGACGGGGAATGCGGCAATATGAACAAAACAATACTTGCTGCAGTGTTTTTTGGAGTTGGAAAATTCTGTTCAGATAAGACTTGCCTGGAAGCATATGGATTTCGGCGTTATTTAGAAGATAGGAAATTCTTTTCTTGGTTGAAATTATTTCACAGAGTAACGCCTGAAGTTGATATCCTCTATAGTTAGCTGCAGTCCAGATCATCTGAGGCAATTAAAGTAGAAAATTTCCGTTTCTTCATTCATTCAGTGTGTGTATGTGATATTCAAGAAGCAGCCGACAGTTTATTTATGTTCCTTCCTGAACCAATGAGCAAACGTCAGAAGGTGGAATCTCTGAATATAGAAGCCAAAGAAGTGTGCGATCACATTATTGAGGAAGCTAGACTTCGTTTTCAGTCCTTGAGTCATCTCGATGCAGCAAAGCTGTTAAACTGTAAATTCTTTAGCATATTTTTAAATCAGTTTCCTAAGAGTGAACTTCAAACTGATGTGGACAGATATACAATACTGAACAAGAAAATGTTACAGACACATCTCTGTGTTCTTTATGCAAGGTATGATTTCAGAAATATAGATGGGATTTTGCAATTATTGCACTACATTATTTTTAACAGTTTGGAAAATTCATTTTCTGAAGTGACAACTTTGCTACACATTTTGATCACAACGCCAATGACCACTGCTAAGCCAGAAAGATGTTTTCCGTGCTTAAAACCGTAAAAACGCTATTGAGAAACACCATGTCGCAAGATCGTCATACTGTCTGGCAATGTTGTCAATGGAGAAGAGCATCGTTTATAAGATGGAGGGATTCAACACCAGAGTAATTGATAAGTACTTTAGTAGGAAGGAGCTCCGTATGGACTTCATATTCCGTCATTAGATGACATTATTTGTAAAAATGTGTACACATCGTATAGTACTGTAGCACGCACATTATTTTCTTCACCAGCCACCACTAATCCCGACTGTGAATGTGCTCAGAAATCACTACCTCACCATTCCGAAAATCCCATACCACTCCCACCCAAATATTTTATTGCTGATTTCTCCCATTAAGACAAAACTCTTCCCATGACGTGTTTCATGTAGATGAGTTCAAGAATCCTAAACCTCATTTACTAAGTCAAAATCTGAACTCTTAGCCTCTAGACTGAGGGAGTGGAATTTATTAAAGAAGAATAACAGGGTCACGCGTTATCGAGACCGCAATAAGAAACTGGTTTCTTTTTATAAAGAAAGTAATTCTGTGAGTTTTAGCATGATGTAAATGGCCTCATGAAACAATTGGGATGTGTACACAAACCCCGTGACAGGGGGTTATTCATTGACTCATGGAAATTGAACTCAAACTGTGTTTTGTTATACAGGATAACTAGAAAGCATCACTCCCTATAGCTTATGCTACCAGATTGACTGAGACATACAAATCCATGGAGATCCTGCTGCAAGTGATAAACTACACAATATTTAAGTGGCAAATTTGTGAAGATTTGAAAGTTATATAACCTCTACTTCGTCTACAGTCGGGCTACACCAGAAACATGAGCTTCTTGTGTTTGTGGGATATCCGTGATGACGGTAATTATTTTAAGATTCAACAATGACCTCCAAGGATTGAAAGGACTTTGGGGGAAAACAATGAGAAACATAAGGTGCTCGTTGACGCAGGGAAGATGTTCCTTCAACCCCTTCACATTAATCTAGGCCTCATTAAAAGTTTGTGTGTGTACTGAATGATGACGGTGAAGGCTTTAGGTATCTGAAAGAGAATTTTGGGAAACTGAAGAGTAATGCAAAATTGAAGGCAAGAGTTTTCATTGGGCCAGAAATCCGACAGCTGATGTGTGACACGACGTACAGGACAAAACCAACTGCTCTTGAACTCGAAGCTGGGACACATTTGTACTCGTGGCAACTAAGCTTTTGGAAATTATCGAGCTGATAATTATGCTGAGCAGTGCATAACATGCTTAGAGCATTTCAGAATCTAAGTTGCCGCATGCCATTAAGAATGCACTTTCTACAATCTCACCCTGACTTTTTTTCGTCAAATCTCGGATGAACATTGTGAGGGATTCCATCAGGACATATCAACGACGTAATCGAAGTACCAGGGTAAATGCGGTCCGAGTATGATGGGTGATTTCTTTTGGTTTCTACAGCGATCAACCATATTCCAACGCAAGCGGAAAAGCAAAGGTCTCAATCACTTTTAACAGATGTTTTAGTGCTTGTATATCCTATTATACATTTATTTAAAATAATATAATTTAACAATTTGCAAAGGATATATAAGATAAACACAGTTTATACCTCTGACTTTATGATAAAGGTATTGTGCCATTTATAATTTTATTTTAACTGCTTTTTGATAAATATGAGTTTATACAGTTTGAGATGTTCAGTACAGACGTGGTTTACGTAAGTACAGGAAATTGTCTTTAGCTTTCTTGCTAGTCATTTCCCGGATGTTGATGTAAGCAGAGGTCAAGTGATATACGGTTAAGAAGAAAAGTTCATCTTTTGTCTGATACACGTGGAAATTAAGTAAATTCTGCTGACAGATACGTCACCTATTAGTATGGGAACGATGCAATATTCGGTGGGTATTTAAACAGATGGGCTAATGACAGTCTCTTCTTGACCAACCACGTGCCTAGCAGGAATCTCTGCCGGTTAGTTCGGAAATTCATTTTTAATTTACAATCGCGTCTAGGAGCTGGGCTGACGACGATGGACTGCAGGACCTCCTCTGCCGCTCAGGTAAATTCATCAAGTGTCTAATTCTTTCTGTTTTTCTTGTGGAAATGTAGTTTAGGTTAAATTAGGTAAATTAATGTTTAGAAAGGTTTCGGAACAGGTAACATATTGACATATGTGTCAATAAGGGCACGCATTTACCACCCTTGCTTCCGTAACCGGTAACCCTAGGAAAGCCATCCTGTGCTACGTCATCCGCATCCTTTAAGTGACGCTATTTAATGGCACCACGGATGCGTCACAATATATACCGAATAGTAACATTTCGATTATTTTGGTGTCCCATAACTCAAAAACCTGAATGTGCTAGGATAAATCTGATTACAGATCTGGGATCAGCGCAACAATTTCAGTACAAAACATCCGGGATTTCCTCAATGGTAGACAAAATGTTTTTTATAGACCAGTGTGATTATTGGTAATTTGGAAACTAAACTGAAAGCAAGAATGAGGATCACTATTTCAGTATCTGTAAAGAAACCACTCTCTTTCTTAGAGAACGATAGAACATTTTCCAAAACTATTCTTTTAAAGATATCTGATAAGTTTTACAGTACCGAAGTGCAGTACACAAGTGTTTGGGGTGCTCACTTTGACAACATTCATCCTGTGTACCCTTAAAAGCTATACCGCAAAGAAAGGTGTTTGATAATGCAGTCAGCTTCATCACTGGGAAGGTAAATATGAGTAAGTTTGAAGATGTCCTGTTTAAAGAAATATCTTCATTGAAGGCATTTGTGACTCAAGATAAACTAAGGGAATGGGATATGAATAGTGCAAATATGTGTAAAAGATGGAGTGACTCTTATATTTCAACGAAAAATGGTTTCCTATAAAGAGTTGAAAACACTTGTCGATACAACTTTCAGTTTGCCAGGAAGCAATGCATATGTGGAGAAATTTTCTTCGGCCATGAACATGATGTGGACATCTCATCGTTCAAGGCTGTGTGTTACGGATACCTATGACTGAAACTTTGAAATTTTAAACTAACAATAATAGCGTTCTGAAACTTATACCAAATATGTATTTTAATGAAATATGTTACATTGGAAACATCATCCAGTTAGCTGTAATGGATTAAAATGTATGGGCACATTTGCTTGTTATTATGTTACGTCTCTTAAAAAGTCCCTGCGGAAAAATTGAAACTTTAGCCTGATATTGTAACCCTAGGTTCACAATATGTACACTTTAAAATTTCCCTATGTTTTTCAGCATCTCATGTAGTTTGTGCTCTAACATTTTTAAAAACTTTGAGTACGTATTTTGTGCTTAAAAATTCGGAATTTTTTAGTTTGAAAATTAAGAATTATACTTAAATGCATCTCACAAAAAACTAGGATAATTCTTATTCAGTGTACTTCTGTGAAATTGTGTGACAAATTGCATTCCTCTATCATAAAAAGTTTTCTACAAGCAGCATTTTATAGGAAGAAAAATGCTGAAAATAGTAATAAAGAGAGATTAACGATTTAAGTTTCGAATGCATAACTCCCATTCAAATCACCAGTTTGGCTGGTTGCACCGTTAGATTTCTTTGTCCTCTCCTCTGTTGCTACTTTTCGTATCTTTATCTTCTTTACTTGTTGCTTTTCTTCTGCAGAACTTGGCTTCTTACTTTGCATGAAGCGAGTCAAATCGCGTTTTGTTGAAGTATTCCTTGCTGAGTTTACCATTGTTTTCATTTCTAATGTTTTGCTGTAGCTCCATTTATTCAAGGCTGCCGTTAAAATACTCCACAATCATAAGGTTTTTATATTTATAATGCTATATTAGTTAAAAAGTGAGTATAGTAATATGTTTAGAAAATTTACAAAACAGGTATCACACTGGGTGCTTCTACCTGCCCGTCATCGCCCAGGCGCGCCGTACCAGCGATTATTTAAACCGGACCTACCCCATCCTAAACCACAGCGAGATAGAGCACCCAGCAACTCTAGCCACACCCCACTAACAGCATATTTCCGGCCGTGAAGTGCAGAGAGTAGTTCGACTCGTACCGAATGATTGCATTTTTCCGCCACTATATAAGTTGTAAAAGCACAGCAAAATTAGACCTTGAGAGCTACCAATGGCAATTATAATCAAAATTAAAATATTGCTGCTAATTTCATAGTAAAGATACTTTTACCTTTAGTATATAAGAATACAATTAAAAATGTTGGTGGGAGAAGGTACTACTAAAGGCGTAAGGATTGTTGAACACAGATCACAGTCCATTTTTTCTGTGCGTACCTATGGGGTTTCCTTCAGCTTGAAGAAACACAGAGATGTTTCACTTTTTGGGCATGTGTCAGGTATAGGGATGCTGCCAATTGACATGCAGTGTCTTAGGACGGCAAAGTTTGCCTTTTAAAAAAGCTGTCTGTGGGCTCTAGAAATGGCGAAACACTGTGATTAATAATAGTTTACGTTAAAACAAGAACTGACCTTTTTTTAAAACAAAAATTCAATTTTTCCCCAAATTCTTAACATGTCAGTCATAGGTATCCTTAAAACAGTTCAATCCATCTTGACTGTCATCACAAACTTCCCCATGACATGTCAGGAATTCGCTGCAAAACTGACATCCAGAAAAGACATGCTAATAAAGATTAAATACTCAGAAAATATTTATGATTTTGTGCCTCAATGTTACAATTTTGTGTAGCAATTTTGAGTCAGTGTTAAATTAAATCGAGTTTTATATATGGGCGCTCTATAACAGATGTGGTTCTTAGCGTCGCATAATATACTGGATTGTGACAGACCGAAAATGTTACTCAGAGACCTCTTTATCAGACTTGAGGTTCTTTGACGTGCCGTATATCTACGACACTGGATCACCGGCTTTACTTTCCTTCCGAAGAAAGTTATGCTAAGGATCTTTACGCCCGAAAAAATCCATTGCCCTCCGCCGGGTTTGAACCCGAGACGACGGGAACCAGAGGCTAGCATGGTACCCCTAGACCACCGAGGACGACAATGTCTGAACAATTAAGATATCTTGTTCGTATTTAAATTGAAGTTAATAAAATGTTTTAATTTCATAACTATATTATTACAAGGACAATTATAACAGCAACAGTTGACACTATGTGGCGTAATATTGTCTAATAATAATAATAATAATAATAATAATATAATAATAATAATAATAATAATAATGCAATCATGATTTGCAAGGGTTTTAACGTGTGGCAACGTCGCATGTGTCCGTTTTTCCCTTTAAGCTCTGGCTGCGGACGCCGTGGATCAGAGAGTATAATGAACTTAGTCTGGAGCTGAGATGTCCCCGGATTTCAGGTAAAAAAAGGTCTGGTAAGCTTTCTATACATAATAGTATTCATATAAATAGAGATTCTTCTATCCACGTTGTTTTTGATGATGTCTAGAAATGAGTACAAACTAAATAGTAAGTGTAACATCTACAAACCTCATTCAAATGTTTATAAAAAGAGCTTACTAGTTTCACCTAACGAAAGTACATCTAAGTAGCAGCGCTCTGCACTAGCGGGAGTGTACGGTACTATCTATTTGCTCCTGTAAGATTCTCGCCAGAATGGAAATGACACATTCTGGTAGTTTAAATCTTTAGGGATGTAATTTAAAGAAAGCTGTAATCCACATTTTTGTAGTAATTTTAGATTTTAATGAATAATTGATTCTACGCGTACATTGGGCTTACCTGAACTAAAACATCGCAGCTTTTAATGGGGGTTAAACATGGCTGTAACGTTGCACTTACACACACTCTCTCTCTCTCTCTCTCGGCGTGCAAATAATTCTTCAAGAATGAACGAAGCAGTCAATAATATGGTAGGGACTGGTAGGGAAAATCCATGTCAAGATCTATTAGCACGCTAGCACCTCGAAAAAAATGGAAAGGGCTGCAACATCAGATATGCACCAATTCATAATCTCAATGCAACATTTATTTTCGTAAGGTCCTGGGATAATTATATGAAGAAACCTCTTTTAACTTTATCACTGCAAGTTTTGTTTACTCTATTGGTACAAGGTACGCTCTGACTCTATCTTCAACTTTCCTTCACCCCTTTACTGCTTTATTCCTTTCCACACTATTTTCGCCTTCTCTCTGTGCATCTTACGTTCACGATGTTTTGGAAAACCGACAGTAAAATACTTTTCTGGATTATTTATATTAAATTAAAACATAAACGGAATGTTTAACAGTACACAAGCTAATGCCTCTTCCTTATGCTTGCAATGCAATCGGAACTACACTGTTTCTCGTGGTAGTAACCGGTATACATACATAAATGATACTAGCCAAAATTGCTCTAACTTCCTAAATAATCATCCAATTGACATTAAGTAACAAAACTTGTCAAAAACATTATACTTACGAGTATAGATACTTTTCAAGTGTAAACGTTTTTCAAAAAACAGAATAAGCAAATTAAAATAAAATGTAATTTGTTATCTTAACCTTTGCAATCAATTAATAATCGCTTAATTATGTTAAGCGATTCATCCGCACAATACCCTTTGCCGCGTCTCGTTGATAGCCAAATATAAACTTTCAATCCGATTTGCGGGTAATATTGCTTTATAGTTATTCCAATTAAGTAATATTGCCTTTAAAGGGGCGTTAGCGATAAAGGCGGCCGCACACACAGACACTCGCACAGGCTTACACAGATCTTTTTCCTAACTCTCTCTCCCTCTCTCTCTTTTTTATATCCCCTGCCAGTTTCTTTTACGACATTTCGCCTTAAAATTAAACACAGGTACGTCTTTCAAAAGATTGACTATACAATTAGAAATTATACAAATATTTCCACCCTTTAAACATTCTTCTATTCACCTAGCGTGCAGGGGAAACTAAGGAAATCATTAAAGAATCGGGATTTTAACGAAGGATAATTGAATTCTAATAGCTACAGTCGACGATGCTAAGTACACGAGCATTGAAAGTAAGTATATGCTATCCGTTGCGAAATTTGGAATCGTTTAATTTCAAAATAACTAATTGTATAGAAGGATATTAGATATTGCGAGTGTACTTAATCCGATATTATTATAGCTCACCTGAATATATACTGCACAAAGCCCTTCTTTAGATGGAATCTTAATGCAGCATAAAGATGTATTCCACCCGAATAGAACAATAGGCGTGGTTCTGCATTTCCGAGGGGGAATCTTTCTGTAACAAGCTAGACCCTTCGCACACGCATGACAAAGCCTGCCATAGCTTAAGATCTTCAAAAGATCTACGTGGGTCCATAATTCTTATAAAAACTGTCTTAGCAATAGGATAGCCTTCCATTAAAATGAAAACCACGCTTCACTTTCTAAAAATGAAACAGCACCTTCTTTAAACTTGACTAAATACCTTTGAAAACCATGCTTATCCACTCTGCAAGACGTTGACAAGAAAGACAAGATTTTTTCACCCTTCTTTAAATCTGACAGGGTAATATTTAGGTCTCACATGTCCCTCTTCCCTCTCGATCGCCTTTATAGAGTTCAAATATGTATATACTAGGATCATTTCAGAACACCTGGACTTATCCACCCCCACAATGACTTATCGAAAAAAATATATTTCTAAAGTACGAAAGCCATATATATTAATTATTTTATATGTATATCTTTTTTAAAATTGAAGTTATTATATACGTAGTGTGTTTATAGATATTTGCTTTGAATATTGTTTTGCTCTACTTTTATTAAGTATATGGTAGAATAGACATTTTTTATGTATTGCATACATGTGCAAGGTTTTTTAAAGTAATGGTTTTATAATAAATCAACTATCACAATTTTTCTAAGTATTACTTCCCTCTTCCATGCAATGATCAGGCTTATGAATACGGCCAAAAATGACAGGAACATGTAAACTATATGGCTGAAGATAGAACACGGCAAATAATACCAAATTATAAAACCACAGGTAGAAGGAATGCCAGCAGACTACGAATGATGTGGAGAGGTAAGTTTTCTTGAAGATGGAGCAAATCTCAAGACTTATGCTGTGATGATAATTATTATCTCAGGCGCGACATTATAAATTATTTAAATAATTTCACACCTTTAAACATTCTCCTATACGACTAGAGCCAAACCAGACGTGAAATTCCAATACGATTTGCATGCAGAAACGTTTTATAATTATACCAAATGATTGATAATACAATTAGAAATTATATAAATAATTTCATCCTTTAAACGACCTCTTCCTTCCTTTCCACTACCCATCTCTCCCTGTTTCTCCCTCTCTGATATCCTACGCTCTCTCTCTCTCTCTCTCTCTCACACACATACACACACACACATACACACACACTCATCCTTAACCATTTCCTTCTCTCTGTACGGCTTGTATGTTGTGATGTTTTGACACCTGATGACAAACTGCTCTTTATGGGGTGTTAATAAAGATTAAAATATGAGAGGGAGGGAGTAGCATGAAGAGTATTGTATATTGAAATAAAATGTCAGAAAGGATTCAACATAATCACATATTTTATGGAGAAACTTCAATATCTGAATATCGAAGCATGTTCTTCGAATGAATCGACAGTTGTTTGAAACATAATGTGATCCTCGATTTAATAGTTTCGACTGCTACGTTTAAACATATTAATTTAATGAAGGGGTGATATTTCATTATGCTGCTTTTTCCTTTTGCTAGGAAAACTCTATCTTAAAATGGAATGTTAAAGCAGCAAATGAGCATCAAATGCTAACACACAATAGAGTGGATTCTACAAACCAATTAGCCAGCCCCCACCCTCACACTATATATAAGCAGACTTACCTGGTTTCAAAAACTTCAAAACAAGACCTGAGAAAATACCAATATTTAAAAGCTATACCATTTTAACTTGTTTACCTCCTATGTGTTCGTGAAATACAATCACACATGCTCGAATAATTCTTTTAAGCTCTGTTTACTTTACCATCTACTGAAAAATTTACAAGCCAAACCGAGCAACTATTAAAACGTTTTCCTATTCTAAGGGATTGTTCGAGCTATGAGAAACCATTCATAATTTCTCCACTGGCAAGGTAATTTATTGAAAAAGTATGTTTACAGCATACATAGTTTCCAAAAATTCTGAGAAATAATAACTGCTTACTTCTTCCAGGGGAAAAAACTTGAAAGGGGAATAAATACACCTATAAATATCACAATAGGAATTATTCCATAGCCCGGGAGTAGGGGAGGGTGGCTTATCCCCAAACCCCAAATCCAGCGAAAAATATTTGTAAGCCAATGGAAAAATGGTATTTCGTAGCCAATACACACAAATCTGTAAAAATACAATAGCCAATCAAATCGAT
The DNA here is from genome assembly GCA_030765065.1 of Deroplatys truncata. NCBI lineage: Eukaryota > Metazoa > Arthropoda > Insecta > Mantodea > Mantidae > Deroplatys > Deroplatys truncata. The sequence continues at coordinate 380,713,375 of CM060990.1, forward strand.
CCATTTCTAATTCTCTGCGCATGCCTGGTATTGAGCAATCATGCACATGAACTTTTATATATGCATTGGATACTTTAAGAAGAGAATCTTGCATTCATATTCCACAGTGCGTCACAAGTACGACAGGTGTGTGTTTACTCTTATTGTAGTCTTTAACAAAGAAAAGCGTCTACATCTTTTACCTTCGGCGTAAATCAATATATCGTCGAAAATGTCTGGTGAGTAAGTTACACATTTTTCTTTTTCTAATATAATCATATTAGTATATTGGGTAGACAACCGCATGTTCCAGTGTTAACGGCATGACTGTTTCATCTTAAGTGGATATATGCATATCGATGTTTAATCTACACAAGGTGTGCTTTATCCTATAGTATTCTTTATTATTTTATACTCGAATAACGAATATTTCAAGTTAAATACTCGTTCATAACAGTGACCATTCCCCCGTGAATATGTTGCTGTTTCTGTACGAGTGTAAGAAAGTATATTTAATTATCATAACGTAAATTTTTTTAATAAGCGCATTCTCATCTTTAAACAAGGAAGTGCTGATTGCGATATACATTGCTTTAAGCTATCCACCTAATAACGTGAAAATTATATATAATTAAGAATCCCATTCTCTAAAACGTGAATATGCTGTTATATCTATAAGAATGCAAGAAAACATACTTTATCATTAGAATCTAAAACATTATGAAATACGAATATGTTCTTGTATATATATACCGGGTGAGTCTTCTCAGCCTGCGGATTGAGAAGTTATGGAGTCCCGAGGTTGTACTGGCTATGCCATAAACAATGTCCACTGCATCGCGTCGTATAAATTTCGGGCGAAATGACTGCTTTACACCACTATGCGTGCAGTAATTTGCACTCGTAGCGCAACAATGTGCGCTTTGGCCTTCAGTGGTGAAGATACCAGGTGCCAATACTGCAACTTAAAGGTATTTTTGATGTTTAGTACATTTAATGAAAACTGATAGTTTGGCATAGAAGTGTTGTTTCACTTAATTAGCTTAATTATGTGAATTTCATTAAAACACAAAATTGCATTTATTTATGATGTTCATTAAGGCATATTCTAACCAGTAACATATAACATTGTAAATATAACTTAGAGACATAAAGCATTATTAAATAATATTTTACTAATTAAAGCTATTCTTGCATACCGAAAAAGCCAATAAATTGCTCTGAGAGTTTACAAAATGCAACACTTACGTACAAACCAGATAACGTTTGCAAGCCCATATTATAATCGTGAACCACGCTGGTTCCAAAGTAGTGCCTTTTAACAGTAACTGGCATAATGCCGAAGCATTACACAGATAAAACTTTAGAATTTACCCGTTTCCTCCATGTGGTTGTAATAGGTGTTCGAAATGGCTACCGTGCCGGCGGATGCAAGATATCAGTCTAACCATCATCGCCAGCCTTTACCCGGCTCAACATCACCAGTGTGATGTCACGGAAACCTAAGATAATGCGTTTTCTGAGCTGTTGAGGGGTCACTGGCCGCTCCTGGTACACGATATCTTTAAGAATGCCCCATAAGAAGAAATCTAATGGGGTTGGATCTGGTGAGCATGCTGGCCCTCTATTGATCCATGACGCCCGATCCATCGCTCAGGGTAGTGGCATCGAGATAAGTCATTACAATACGGGTCGAATGAGCTGGCTCCCATCATGTTGTTATCACATAGTCGGTTCTGCAACGGCAAATCATTCAGTAGAGTATGTGGCTGATGTTCTAAGAATTGGATATAGGGATTCCCAGTGAGTTGGCCATCATAAAAATATGGGCATATTAGATGATCACCGAATATACCAGCTCAAACGTTGAAACCCCATAGGACTTTTAACGCCGTCTCCCGCAATCCAAAGTGGGTTTACAGTGCTCCAATAATGTATGTTGTGGCGATTTACATGGTATGTGATAGGAACCCTGCTTCGTCTGTAAATAACACAGTTGCCAAAAGATGTGGATCTTGTTCAGTTTGTCGTATGCTCCACCAAGCAAACACCACTCTTCGTCTATGGTCCGGCTGCAGTAGCTCCTGGTGTAGTTGGAGATGATAAGGGTGAAACTTTGCATGATGTAGTATTCTCCATGTGGAAGATGGCTAATATTGAAATGCCTGTGAATGTCCCTCGCATTACAATACGGATGCTGAATGACATAGTGAGTCACACAATCTGTGGTTGCTTGGTCACAGACAGGGTGATCTCTTCCAGGATGTGGTGTCTTGTGCACTGTTGCTGATTCCAGAAGGCGGTTTGAAACTAAAAAAGTGTGATCTGTAGGAAGTGTTCCCTGCGGAAACCTCTGTTGATATAGACGACGTGCCTCCGTTGCATTCTGCTGCGCTTCCCCGTATACTAACAGCATGTCCAGATACTCTCTATTAGAAAACATTGTTCCGCAGTGAGCACGAATGGCTGGAACTTCATATTTATAGGCAAATCCACTTTCTGGTGCATTCGGAAAGAAATCATGATTTGCTAAACCGTTCTCGAGACATGAATAGAAATTAATAAAAAAAAACTCATTTATTCGCAAGCGCGACTTGAACTTCCGACCTTCATCACGTTTTTCAGCATGTTAACCATTGCGCTAGTAGAGCAAGTTAACAATGAGCACCATCGTATCCCTAATCAGCGGGCTGGTGAATGCGGTGTCAGCACCTGCATTTTGCATCATCTGTAAAATACAGGGCATATTAGATGATCACCGAATATACCAGCAGCATGAGAAGGCGCACGCGATATATATCTGTGTGTGTGTGTGAGAGAGAGAGTGTGTGTGAGTGAGAACGTGAGGTTCTTAGCATTTTATTGACATTCCAGCCTTGCAGTTATCGTTTCGTGGGGAGCCAGCCAAACAGGAATCTGAGTGTAGCACTAGGATAAAGGTAATTCATTTCGCAAGTGCCATGCCGACACCATTCCATTCTATAGGTAAGGATGTTATCCTTTATTTATGATGCATTCTCTCATATAAAGGTTACTATTATTATTATTATGATTATTATTATTATTATTATTATTATTATTGCAGTTGAAGGAAATTAAGTCCTTTGAAAAGCAGGACAATGGAGTATCGATTTCAGTTTTTGATATAGAGGAAAATACAGTTAGAATTGAGCTTTTTACTCATCATTAGAGAATAGTTAAACGGTCATGTAAATGTTTACCTCATTTACTATTCTACTCTATATTGCCCTCATCCTGTACATTCTTTTTTATGTCTACTTTAAGGCTAAGCGAAATAATATTGAATTAATAACCTCAAATATGGTTATCTAGCTCATTTATCTGAATTAAATTAAGTTTTTAAATTTTATTATCCCTCTGGTTAACATACTTTTCCTTCCACTTCTTATTAGATTAGCATATGAAATTTCATAAAATTGAGTCTTATTTATGGACGCTCTTTAACTGCTGTGGACCTTAGCGTCCTATTCTATATTGGGCGTGAAATACCGGTAATTTTTCTCAGAGGCCTCTTTATCCGGCTTGAGGATCTTTTACGTGCCCTAAATCTACGACACGGGACCATCGGCTTTACTTCCCTTCCGAAGGAGGCCATGCTAAGGATTTTTACGCCCGAAAAAAATCCATCGCCCTCCACCGGGTTTGACCCCGCGACCTCGGGAAGTAGGGGCTAGCATGGTAACCACTATACAACGGAGGACGACTTATACGACATTTCGGATGTGTACCGGATTGGTATGGTAAAGCTCTCTAATCCATGCCTTTTTATATGCTTATAGGAATGAATTATCTTCGCCATTCGCGAGTCTACAACGCTGCGGTATGATGTGATCGGTACATGATGGAACAATTTTTAGAGGATACAGCTGAAGAGCAATACAGAATTCCAGAGTATAGTAATTCAGAAGATCTACGTATTGAGATGCGACCATTATCATATTCATCACCTGCATCAACCCACAGGTCAATAATGTCGCAATCTACAATTCTGATAATAGAACTATCCCCAAGCATTCCACAAGATCCCTTCCATTTCCCAGAAATTATTGACCTAACCCAATTTCCTCCGCTAGCATTACAAGAAACCCCGTTATCACAAACACCACATCAATCGACAATATCAGGCATTAGTTCGCTAGCATCATCACCTTACATAGCTATACACAGCCATCGTAGACGCTCCATACGGAGGCGAGTAAACTTTGACACCATGAACCCAATCCTACCCTCTCTTCCGCCTTTAATTCAAATCCAAACTTATTAGAAGAGGAAATATTTAAATAAAATACAGTAAAAACATACAATCACATATACACACTCACATATTCAAACAGTTCATCCATTCCAATCGCAGCTATTCCGGCATACTAAGCAAAAATCAGGAGTAACGACGCAATTATTATTATTATTATTATTATTATCATCATAATTTTTATCTCCCCTTCTCTCTTTGTTATCTAACAAACGTAATTTTTTTCAGGGTTTGAAACATTCCATTATATGTTATTCTAGCAGTTTCCAGCTGCTGAACTGGTCTGAGAGCTTGGAAATTTTGGGAGTCATCCGCGCGCCTCTGTGGAATACATATCTACTATCTGTAATCTTCTGAGGAGGGTGGGGATGAGTGCTATAGATCTGTACAGCTTGCATTGTGCGAGGTGGCCCTAACATTTCCAGCTCTCAGACCGGTCCAGCTGGAGCTTCCGAAAGAGGCGGCGATGAATATTCTTCCATTCAATCGTCTCTCGGGCGTCCGTGGGGAGTGTGCTTTCCATTGAGTACGCTCACTCACCATCTGTCGTGCACCGGCACCTTCAACGATCACCAGTCAGCGTCTTTAAGCCGGAGCTGCTCCGTTTCAGTAGGCAATGTTTTGGATTGTGTCTCCAACATGGCGTCCAGTAATAATTTTAGCTCAATTCCAGTATACAGAAGTATAGCACCTCATGTAAAGCGTTCGCCTGAGATCGAGCCCGAGACATTCCGAAGGTAGTAGCAAACGTTACCAATGCAGCATGTCGCTGCAGTTTTTCACGTCTGGTCACGTTTTGTTACGTTCGGTGACGCTTTGTGGTTATGTTGGCCACGTTGTGTGGTTACGTTTGTTACGTTATGGTTACGTTGGATACATTTTGTGGTTACGTTGTTTACGTTACGTGGTTGTCAGGTTAGGTTACGTTAGGTTAATTTAGGTTAAGCTATATTACGTTAGGATGCTTGGCTACGTTGGTCCCCATTAGGTTAGATTATGTTTTTCCACGTTAGGTTAGGTTACGTTAAGTTAATTTAGGTTATACTAGTTTAGGTTATGGCGACATTTAGAATGGGTTATAGATGTTATCCTAGTCTTATATCAAAGCGTGTCTTTTTTGATCACGTCTGGTCCCGTAGAGATTGTATAGTTAGGTTAGAATGCTTGGTTTCAGGATTCAAGCTCAATCCCGATATCCAAAATAAGGCGTTTCATGTAAAGCGATCGCCTGAATTTGACCCTGAAACCCTCCGAATGTGAGTCGTACACCTACCGCTTTGCTAACCACGCCTGGCCACACCTATCATACCCTGTGAAACTATATGACGGCTAAGATATTGAATGTGGTATAGAATAACTGAAGTCTCTCAAGGAAATAAAGCTTCACAAGAGTCTAATTTTTTTAGCGTTTTCACTCCTTGCCGTAAGTTAAATGCTAATTCTAAGAGCTTCTGTATAACTACGTGCGAAAAACATTATCTGAATGTAAAACTCCACATTATATTTCCGTTTTTTTTATTTTTATTTGTTGTTCAGGCATAATCTAATCTGCTATGGCTGGCATTTCATTGTTGGACATCATCTGAGCTGGTATGATCTTAATTTCATTGTTAAGGTAGCGGTCTGTACAGGCGAAGAAAACTCTTTGTTATCAACAGTTATGAGGACAAGCTTTGATTTAATTAATTTGCTTTCAATTCATTCACCTGTTAGCATCAGTGTATGCATTCAATTTCTTTGAGAGCGTTAAGTATGAGCTATTGTAGCAGAGGGTCATAACGCCCGAATTATGGAGCTGAAAGTATTTAGAATTATAGCACGACAGTTACCTCAAAAATAGTGGTAATGAACTTTGGCAAGAGTTGGCAAGGGTTACGAAGCGCATCCTGATTTGGCCAGACATTGGTAAACTGATTAATTTTACATGATAAGGTGTTTAAGTACATGTCTCTTTCCCATGTCATGCACGCTATTACATAATTGAATGTTTAGGAGATCTAGAATATCGTCATTATGTTTGGGAATGAATGTGAGAGTTTTGCAAAGGACTGCGATAGGAAAATGTTTATAAAATAAAATTTATTTATATTATACACCACTCATTTATTAATCTTATTACACACTTCATCCATTTCCCAATTTCCCTATCATGCACCCTGAAAGTAGCATTAAAGAAACTGGCTCAGGAATCTCATTGTATTTCATTCAAACAAGCATTAACATGTAAATAGATTCAGGCTAATTTAGCTCAAAGTATTTAAATTCATTTACAGCGGAGAGCATACGTAAATGTCTATCTATGTATGATATAGATACCTTTTTAGAGAGTTGTTCCTACATTGTTTTAAGCTCATTATTGTTGAATGCTACGTTGAAAGTCTAATCCTTTCATTTCCATAAATTCAGTAATATTATGTAATGTAATAAAGCAATATTTTTCATTACACTGTTACATTTTGCTTTCGAAAATTACCTAACAGGCTAAACAATTTAAGTATACAAATTTCATTGAGAAAGTCCTGCGTCGCCATAGCTACTTTTAGAGTTGTAAAGGTCTTGGATCATGGTTGTTCTTCTATTTTCTTCTTCTTCTTCTCTGGGATCTTATAACTGAATCTGAAACATCATACTGTGACACTGCTAGAATAACATAATGAAATATCTCGACCCCTGAAAAGAATTACATTTGTTAGATAACAAAGAAGGAAGGCGAGATAATAATAAAAACAATAACAATAATAATAATAATAACCTTATTTCTCCTGAGTTTTCGCTTAGTATGTTGGAATGACTGTGACTGTGAAATGGAGTGGATGAACTGGTTGAATATGTCTGTGTGATTGTATGACTTTATTGTATTTTGTTTAAATATTTTCTATTATGATAGGGTTGAATTCGAATTAAAGGCGGGAGGAAGGGTAGGATTGGATTCATAGTGTAAAAAGTTTAGTCGCCTCCTTATGGAGCATCTACGATGATTGTGTATATCTATGTAAGGTGATGATGCTAGCGAGCTAGTGTCTGATACTGACGATTGATGTGGTTTTTGTGGTAGCGGGGTTGATTGTAATGTTAGCAGAAGCGATTGGGTTAGGTCAATAATTTCTAGGGAATGTAAGGGGTCTAGAGGAATGTTTGGGGATAGTTCTATTATCAGAATTGTAGATTGCGACGTTATTGACCTGTGGGTTGACGATGGTGACGAATATGATAATGGTCGCATCTCAATAGGTAGATCTTCTAAATTACTATACTCTAGAATTCTGTTTTGCTCTTCAGCTGTATCCTGTAAGAATTGTTCCATTATGTACCGATCACATTATTCCGCAGCGTTGTAGACTCGCGAATGGCGAAGGTAATTCACTACAACAAGCATATAAAAAGACATGGATTAGAGAGCTTTACCACACCAATCCTGGCACACATCCGAAATGTCGTATACTAATCTAATAAGAAGTACAAAGAAAAATATGTTAACTAGAGGGATAATAACATTTAAAATCTTAATTTAATTCAGGTAAATGAGATAGCTAACCATATTTAGGGTTATCTCAATATTATTTCTCTGAGGAATATCGCTAAGTACTTAAAGTAAATATAAAACGAAAGTACGTGATAAGGACAATATACAGCAGAATGGTAAATGAGGTAAACATTTGCATGCCATAATGATGAGTATAAAGCTCAATTTTAACTTTATTTTCCTCTATGTCAAACGCTGAAATTGGTACTTCATTGTCCTGCTTTTCAAAGGATTCCATTACTTTGAATAATAATAATAATAATAATAATAATAATAATAATAATAATAATAATAATAATAAGTCTTGCATGACAGAATACATCTCAAATAATGGATAAAATCCTTACCTATGGAATGGAGTCGGCATGGAACACGCGAAACGAATTACCATTGGCCTAGAGCTACACCCACATTCCTGATTGATTGGCTCCCCACGAAACGATAGCTGTGAGGCTGAAATTTTAATAATATAATAAGAACCTCACATTCATATATATCGATACAAGATCATATTGGTATTTCATAATTTCTTTAGATTCTGAATATAAAACATATTTTCTTGCATTCTTATACATTTAGCATATTCACGCTTAGCTATATATAATTTTCATGTTATTACCGGGATAGCTTAAAGCAATGTATACCGCAAACGACACTTCCGTGTTTAAAGATGAGAATGTGCTTATTAAAGAATGTTTAGTTCTGATAATTAAATGCATTTTCTTGTACTCGTATAGAAACAATAACATATCCACGGGAGCTAATCACTGTTATGAACTGGATTTAACTTGAAATAATTGCCATTCGAATATAAAATAATAAAGAGTAGTAAAGGATAAAAGACACCCTGTGTATATTAAACATCGAGCGTTGTAGACTCGCGAATGGCGAAGGTAATTCACTCCTATAAGCATATAAAAAAGGCACGGATTAGAGAGCTTTACCATACCAATCCGGCACACATCCGAAATGTCGTATAAGTCGTCCTCCGTGGTGTAGTGGGTACCATGCTGGCCCCTAGTTCCCGAGGTCGCGGGTTCAAACCCGGTGGAGGGCTATGGATTTTTTTCGGGCGTAAAAATCCTTAGCATGGCCTCCTTCGGAAGGGAAGTAAAGCCGATGGTCCCGTGTCGTAGATTTAGGGCACGTAAAAGATCCTCAAGCCGGATAAAGAGGCCTCTGAGAAAAATTACCGGTATTTCACGCCCAATATAGAATGGGACGCTAAGGTCCACAGCAGTTAAAGAGCGTCCATAAATAAAACTCAATTTCATGACATTTCATATGCTAATCTAATAAGAAGTGGAAGGAAAAGTATGTTAACCAGAGGGATAATAAAATTTAAAAACTTAATTTAATTCAGATAAATGAGCTAGATAAACATATTTGAGGCTATTAATTCAATATTATTTCGCTTAGCCTTAAAGTAGATATAAAAAAGAATGTACAGGATGAGGGCAATATAGAGCAGAATAGTAAATGAGGTAAACATTTACATGACCGTTTAATTATTCCCTAATGATGAGTAAAAAGCTCTATATCAAAAACTGAAATCGATACTCCATTGTCCTGCTTTTCAAAGGACTTAATTTCCTTCAACTGCAATAATAATAATAATCATAATAATAATAGTAACCTTTATATGGGAGAATGCATCATAAATAAAGGATAACATCCTTACCTATAGAATGGAATGGTGTCGGCATGGCACTTGCGAAATGAATTACCTTTATCCTAGTGCTACACTCAGATTCCTGTTTGGCTGGCTCCCCACGAAACGATAACTGCAAGGCTGGAATGTCAATAAAATGCTAAGAACCTCACGTTCTCACTCACACACACTCTCTCTCTCACACACACACACACAGATATATATCGCGTGCGCCTTCTCATGCTGCTGGTATATTCGGTGATCATCTAATATGCCCTGTATTTTACAGATGATGCAAAATGCAGGTGCTGACACCGCATTCACCAGCCCGCTGATTAGGGATACGATGGTGCTCATTGTTAACTTGCTCTACTAGCGCAATGGTTAACATGCTGAAAAACGTGATGAAGGTCGGAAGTTCAAGTCGCGCTTGCGAATAAATGAGTTTTTTTTATTAATTTCTATTCATGTCTCGAGAACGGTTTAGCAAATCATGATTTCTTTCCGAATGCACCAGAAAGTGGATTTGCCTATAAATATGAAGTTCCAGCCATTCGTGCTCACTGCGGAACAATGTTTTCTAATAGAGAGTATCTGGACATGCTGTTAGTATACGGGGAAGCGCAGCAGAATGCAACGGAGGCACGTCGTCTATATCAACAGAGGTTTCCGCAGGGAACACTTCCTACAGATCACACTTTTTTAGTTTCAAACCGCCTTCTGGAATCAGCAACAGTGCACAAGACACCACATCCTGGAAGAGATCACCCTGTCTGTGACCAAGCAACCACAGATTGTGTGACTCACTATGTCATTCAGCATCCGTATTGTAATGCGAGGGACATTCACAGGCATTTCAATATTAGCCATCTTCCACATGGAGAATACTACATCATGCAAAGTTTCACCCTTATCATCTCCAACTACACCAGGAGCTACTGCAGCCGGACCATAGACGAAGAGTGGTGTTTGCTAGGTGGAGCATACGACAAACTGAACAAGATCCACATCTTTTGGCAACTGTGTTATTTACAGACGAAGCAGGGTTCCTATCACATACCATGTAAATCGCCACAACATACATTATTGGAGCACTGTAAACCCACTTTGGATTGCGGGAGACGGCGTTAAAAGTCCTATGGGGTTTCAACGTTTGAGCTGGTATATTCGGTGATCATCTAATATGCCCATATTTTTATGATGGCCAACTCACTGGGAATCCCTATATCCAATTCTTAGAACATCAGCCACATACTCTACTGAATGATTTGCCGTTGCAGAACCGACTATGTGATAACAACATGATGGGAGCCAGCTCATTCGACCCGTATTGTAATGACTTATCTCGATGCCACTACCCTGAGCGATGGATCGGGCGTCATGGATCAATAGAGGGCCAGCATGCTCACCAGATCCAACCCCATTAGATTTCTTCTTATGGGGCATTCTTAAAGATATCGTGTACCAGGAGCGGCCAGTGACCCCTCAACAGCTCAGAAAACGCATTATCTTAGGTTTCCGTGACATCACACTGGTGATGTTGAGCCGGGTAAAGGCTGGCGATGATGGTTAGACTGATATCTTGCATCCGCCGGCACGGTAGCCATTTCGAACACCTATTACAACCACATGGAGGAAACGGGTAAATTCTAAAGTTTTATCTGTGTAATGCTTCGGCATTATGCCAGTTACTGTTAAAAGGCACTACTTTGGAACCAGCGTGGTTCACGATTATAATATGGGCTTGCAAACGTTATCTGGTTTGTACGTAAGTGTTGCATTTTGTAAACTCTCAGAGCAATTTATTGGCTTTTTCGGTATGCAAGAATAGCTTTAATTAGTAAAATATTATTTAATAATGCTTTATGTCTCTAAGTTATATTTACAATGTTATATGTTACTGGTTAGAATATGCCTTAATGAACATCATAAATAAATGCAATTTTGTGTTTTAATGAAATTCACATAATTAAGCTAATTAAGTGAAACAACACTTCTATGCCAAACTATCAGTTTTCATTAAATGTACTAAACATCAAAAATACCTTTAAGTTGCAGTATTGGCACCTGGTATCTTCACCACTGAAGGCCAAAGCGCACATTGTTGCGCTACGAGTGCAAATTACTGCACGCATAGTGGTGTAAAGCAGTCATTTCGCCCGAAATTTATACGACGCGATGCAGTGGACATTGTTTATGGCATAGCCAGTACAACCTCGGGACTCCATAACTTCTCAATCCGCAGGCTGAGAAGACTCACCCGGTATATATATACAAGAACATATTCGTATTTCATAATGTTTTAGATTCTAATGATAAAGTATGTTTTCTTGCATTCTTATAGTATAACAGCATATTCACGTTTTAGAGAATGGGATTCTTAATTATATATAATTTTCACGTTATTAGGTGGATAGCTTAAAGCAATGTATATCGCAATCAGCACTTCCTTGTTTAAAGATGAGAATGCGCTTATTAAAAAAATTTACGTTATGATAATTAAATATACTTTCTTACACTCGTACAGAAACAGCAACATATTCACGGGGGAATGGTCACTGTTATGAACGAGTATTTAACTTGAAATATTCGTTATTCGAGTATAAAATAATAAAGAATACTATAGGATAAAGCACACCTTGTGTAGATTAAACATCGATATGCATATATCCACTTAAGATGAAACAGTCATGCCGTTAACACTGGAACATGCGGTTGTCTACCCAATATACTAATATGATTATATTAGAAAAAGAAAAATGTGTAACTTACTCACCAGACATTTTCGACGATATATTGATTTACGCCGAAGGTAAAAGATGTAGACGCTTTTCTTTGTTAAAGACTACAATAAGAGTAAACACACACCTGTCGTACTTGTGACGCACTGTGGAATATGAATGCAAGATTCTCTTCTTAAAGTATCCAATGCATATATAAAAGTTCATGTGCATGATTGCTCAATACCAGGCATGCGCAGAGAATTAGAAATGGATCGATTTGATTGGCTATTGTATTTTTACAGATTTGTGTGTATTGGCTACGAAATACCATTTTTCCATTGGCTTACAAATATTTTTCGCTGGATTTGGGGTTTGGGGATAAGCCACCCTCCCCTACTCCCGGGCTATGGAATAATTCCTATTGTGATATTTATAGGTGTATTTATTCCCCTTTCAAGTTTTTTCCCCTGGAAGAAGTAAGCAGTTATTATTTCTCAGAATTTTTGGAAACTATGTATGCTGTAAACATACTTTTTCAATAAATTACCTTGCCAGTGGAGAAATTATGAATGGTTTCTCATAGCTCGAACAATCCCTTAGAATAGGAAAACGTTTTAATAGTTGCTCGGTTTGGCTTGTAAATTTTTCAGTAGATGGTAAAGTAAACAGAGCTTAAAAGAATTATTCGAGCATGTGTGATTGTATTTCACGAACACATAGGAGGTAAACAAGTTAAAATGGTATAGCTTTTAAATATTGGTATTTTCTCAGGTCTTGTTTTGAAGTTTTTGAAACCAGGTAAGTCTGCTTATATATAGTGTGAGGGTGGGGGCTGGCTAATTGGTTTGTAGAATCCACTCTATTGTGTGTTAGCATTTGATGCTCATTTGCTGCTTTAACATTCCATTTTAAGATAGAGTTTTCCTAGCAAAAGGAAAAAGCAGCATAATGAAATATCACCCCTTCATTAAATTAATATGTTTAAACGTAGCAGTCGAAACTATTAAATCGAGGATCACATTATGTTTCAAACAACTGTCGATTCATTCGAAGAACATGCTTCGATATTCAGATATTGAAGTTTCTCCATAAAATATGTGATTATGTTGAATCCTTTCTGACATTTTATTTCAATATACAATACTCTTCATGCTACTCCCTCCCTCTCATATTTTAATCTTTATTAACACCCCATAAAGAGCAGTTTGTCATCAGGTGTCAAAACATCACAACATACAAGCCGTACAGAGAGAAGGAAATGGTTAAGGATGAGTGTGTGTGTATGTGTGTGTGTGTGTGTGAGAGAGAGAGAGAGAGAGAGAGCGTAGGATATCAGAGAGGGAGAAACCGGGAGAGATGGGTAGTGGAAAGGAAGGAAGAGGTCGTTTAAAGGATGAAATTATTTATATAATTTCTAATTGTATTATCAATCATTTGGTATAATTATAAAACGTTTCTGCATGCAAATCGTATTGGAATTTCACGTCTGGTTTGGCTCTAGTCGTATAGGAGAATGTTTAAAGGGGTGAAATTATTTAAATAATTTATAATGTCGCGCCTGAGATAATAATTATCATCACAGCATAAGTCTTGAGATTTGCTCCATCTTCAAGAAAACTTACCTCTCCACATCATTCGTAGTCTGCTGGCATTCCTTCTACCTGTGGTTTTATAATTTGGTATTATTTGCCGTGTTCTATCTTCAGCCATATAGTTTACATGTTCCTGTCATTTTTGGCCGTATTCATAAGCCTGATCATTGCATGGAAGAGGGAAGTAATACTTAGAAAAATTGTGATAGTTGATTTATTATAAAACCATTACTTTAAAAAACCTTGCACATGTATGCAATACATAAAAAATGTCTATTCTACCATATACTTAATAAAAGTAGAGCAAAACAATATTCAAAGCAAATATCTATAAACACACTACGTATATAATAACTTCAATTTTAAAAAAGATATACATATAAAATAATTAATATATATGGCTTTCGTACTTTAGAAATATATTTTTTTTCGATAAGTCATTGTGGGGGTGGATAAGTCCAGGTGTTCTGAAATGATCCTAGTATATACATATTTGAACTCTATAAAGGCGATCGAGAGGGAAGAGGGACATGTGAGACCTAAATATTACCCTGTCAGATTTAAAGAAGGGTGAAAAAATCTTGTCTTTCTTGTCAACGTCTTGCAGAGTGGATAAGCATGGTTTTCAAAGGTATTTAGTCAAGTTTAAAGAAGGTGCTGTTTCATTTTTAGAAAGTGAAGCGTGGTTTTCATTTTAATGGAAGGCTATCCTATTGCTAAGACAGTTTTTATAAGAATTATGGACCCACGTAGATCTTTTGAAGATTTTAAGCTATGGCAGGCTTTGTCATGCGTGTGCGAAGGGTCTAGCTTGTTACAGAAAGATTCCCCCTCGGAAATGCAGAACCACGCCTATGTTCTATTCGGGTGGAATACATCTTTATGCTGCATTAAGATTCCATCTAAAGAAGGGCTTTGTGCAGTATATATTCAGGTGAGCTATAATAATATCGGATTAAGTACACTCGCAATATCTAATATCCTTCTATACAATTAGTTATTTTGAAATTAAACGATTCCAAATTTCGCAACGGATAGCATATACTTACTTCAATGCTCGTGTACTTAGCATCGTCGACTGTAGCTATTAGAATTCAATTATCCTTCGTTAAAATCCCGATTCTTTAATGATTTCCTTAGTTTCCCCTGCACGCTAGGTGAATAGAAGAATGTTTAAAGGGTGGAAATATTTGTATAATTTCTAATTGTATAGTCAATCTTTTGAAAGACGTACCTGTGTTTAATTTTAAGGCGAAATGTCGTAAAAGAAACTGGCAGGGGATATAAAAAAGAGAGAGAGGGAGAGAGAGTTAGGAAAAAGATCTGTGTAAGCCTGTGCGAGTGTCTGTGTGTGCGGCCGCCTTTATCGCTAACGCCCCTTTAAAGGCAATATTACTTAATTGGAATAACTATAAAGCAATATTACCCGCAAATCGGATTGAAAGTTTATATTTGGCTATCAACGAGACGCGGCAAAGGGTATTGTGCGGATGAATCGCTTAACATAATTAAGCGATTATTAATTGATTTCAAAGGTTAAGATAACAAATTACATTTTATTTTAATTTGCTTATTCTGTTTTTTGAAAAACGTTTACACTTGAAAAGTATCTATACTCGTAAGTATAATGTTTTTGACAAGTTTTGTTACTTAATGTCAATTGGATGATTATTTAGGAAGTTAGAGCAATTTTGGCTAGTATCATTTATGTATGTATACCGGTTACTACCACGAGAAACAGTGTAGTTCCGATTGCATTGCAAGCATAAGGAAGAGGCATTAGCTTGTGTACTGTTAAACATTCCGTTTATGTTTTAATTTAATATAAATAATCCAGAAAAGTATTTTACTGTCGGTTTTCCAAAACATCGTGAACGTAAGATGCACAGAGAGAAGGCGAAAATAGTGTGGAAAGGAATAAAGCAGTAAAGGGGTGAAGGAAAGTTGAAGATAGAGTCAGAGCGTACCTTGTACCAATAGAGTAAACAAAACTTGCAGTGATAAAGTTAAAAGAGGTTTCTTCATATAATTATCCCAGGACCTTACGAAAATAAATGTTGCATTGAGATTATGAATTGGTGCATATCTGATGTTGCAGCCCTTTCCATTTTTTTCGAGGTGCTAGCGTGCTAATAGATCTTGACATGGATTTTCCCTACCAGTCCCTACCATATTATTGACTGCTTCGTTCATTCTTGAAGAATTATTTGCACGCCGAGAGAGAGAGAGAGAGAGAGTGTGTGTAAGTGCAACGTTACAGCCATGTTTAACCCCCATTAAAAGCTGCGATGTTTTAGTTCAGGTAAGCCCAATGTACGCGTAGAATCAATTATTCATTAAAATCTAAAATTACTACAAAAATGTGGATTACAGCTTTCTTTAAATTACATCCCTAAAGATTTAAACTACCAGAATGTGTCATTTCCATTCTGGCGAGAATCTTACAGGAGCAAATAGATAGTACCGTACACTCCCGCTAGTGCAGAGCGCTGCTACTTAGATGTACTTTCGTTAGGTGAAACTAGTAAGCTCTTTTTATAAACATTTGAATGAGGTTTGTAGATGTTACACTTACTATTTAGTTTGTACTCATTTCTAGACATCATCAAAAACAACGTGGATAGAAGAATCTCTATTTATATGAATACTATTATGTATAGAAAGCTTACCAGACCTTTTTTTACCTGAAATCCGGGGACATCTCAGCTCCAGACTAAGTTCATTATACTCTCTGATCCACGGCGTCCGCAGCCAGAGCTTAAAGGGAAAAACGGACACATGCGACGTTGCCACACGTTAAAACCCTTGCAAATCATGATTGCATTATTATTATTATTATTATTATTATTATTATTATTATTATATTATTATTATTATTATTATTATTATTAGACAATATTACGCCACATAGTGTCAACTGTTGCTGTTATAATTGTCCTTGTAATAATATAGTTATGAAATTAAAACATTTTATTAACTTCAATTTAAATACGAACAAGATATCTTAATTGTTCAGACATTGTCGTCCTCGGTGGTCTAGGGGTACCATGCTAGCCTCTGGTTCCCGTCGTCTCGGGTTCAAACCCGGCGGAGGGCAATGGATTTTTTCGGGCGTAAAGATCCTTAGCATAACTTTCTTCGGAAGGAAAGTAAAGCCGGTGATCCAGTGTCGTAGATATACGGCACGTCAAAGAACCTCAAGTCTGATAAAGAGGTCTCTGAGTAACATTTTCGGTCTGTCACAATCCAGTATATTATGCGACGCTAAGAACCACATCTGTTATAGAGCGCCCATATATAAAACTCGATTTAATTTAACACTGACTCAAAATTGCTACACAAAATTGTAACATTGAGGCACAAAATCATAAATATTTTCTGAGTATTTAATCTTTATTAGCATGTCTTTTCTGGATGTCAGTTTTGCAGCGAATTCCTGACATGTCATGGGGAAGTTTGTGATGACAGTCAAGATGGATTGAACTGTTTTAAGGATACCTATGACTGACATGTTAAGAATTTGGGGAAAAATTGAATTTTTGTTTTAAAAAAAGGTCAGTTCTTGTTTTAACGTAAACTATTATTAATCACAGTGTTTCGCCATTTCTAGAGCCCACAGACAGCTTTTTTAAAAGGCAAACTTTGCCGTCCTAAGACACTGCATGTCAATTGGCAGCATCCCTATACCTGACACATGCCCAAAAAGTGAAACATCTCTGTGTTTCTTCAAGCTGAAGGAAACCCCATAGGTACGCACAGAAAAAATGGACTGTGATCTGTGTTCAACAATCCTTACGCCTTTAGTAGTACCTTCTCCCACCAACATTTTTAATTGTATTCTTATATACTAAAGGTAAAAGTATCTTTACTATGAAATTAGCAGCAATATTTTAATTTTGATTATAATTGCCATTGGTAGCTCTCAAGGTCTAATTTTGCTGTGCTTTTACAACTTATATAGTGGCGGAAAAATGCAATCATTCGGTACGAGTCGAACTACTCTCTGCACTTCACGGCCGGAAATATGCTGTTAGTGGGGTGTGGCTAGAGTTGCTGGGTGCTCTATCTCGCTGTGGTTTAGGATGGGGTAGGTCCGGTTTAAATAATCGCTGGTACGGCGCGCCTGGGCGATGACGGGCAGGTAGAAGCACCCAGTGTGATACCTGTTTTGTAAATTTTCTAAACATATTACTATACTCACTTTTTAACTAATATAGCATTATAAATATAAAAACCTTATGATTGTGGAGTATTTTAACGGCAGCCTTGAATAAATGGAGCTACAGCAAAACATTAGAAATGAAAACAATGGTAAACTCAGCAAGGAATACTTCAACAAAACGCGATTTGACTCGCTTCATGCAAAGTAAGAAGCCAAGTTCTGCAGAAGAAAAGCAACAAGTAAAGAAGATAAAGATACGAAAAGTAGCAACAGAGGAGAGGACAAAGAAATCTAACGGTGCAACCAGCCAAACTGGTGATTTGAATGGGAGTTATGCATTCGAAACTTAAATCGTTAATCTCTCTTTATTACTATTTTCAGCATTTTTCTTCCTATAAAATGCTGCTTGTAGAAAACTTTTTATGATAGAGGAATGCAATTTGTCACACAATTTCACAGAAGTACACTGAATAAGAATTATCCTAGTTTTTTGTGAGATGCATTTAAGTATAATTCTTAATTTTCAAACTAAAAAATTCCGAATTTTTAAGCACAAAATACGTACTCAAAGTTTTTAAAAATGTTAGAGCACAAACTACATGAGATGCTGAAAAACATAGGGAAATTTTAAAGTGTACATATTGTGAACCTAGGGTTACAATATCAGGCTAAAGTTTCAATTTTTCCGCAGGGACTTTTTAAGAGACGTAACATAATAACAAGCAAATGTGCCCATACATTTTAATCCATTACAGCTAACTGGATGATGTTTCCAATGTAACATATTTCATTAAAATACATATTTGGTATAAGTTTCAGAACGCTATTATTGTTAGTTTAAAATTTCAAAGTTTCAGTCATAGGTATCCGTAACACACAGCCTTGAACGATGAGATGTCCACATCATGTTCATGGCCGAAGAAAATTTCTCCACATATGCATTGCTTCCTGGCAAACTGAAAGTTGTATCGACAAGTGTTTTCAACTCTTTATAGGAAACCATTTTTCGTTGAAATATAAGAGTCACTCCATCTTTTACACATATTTGCACTATTCATATCCCATTCCCTTAGTTTATCTTGAGTCACAAATGCCTTCAATGAAGATATTTCTTTAAACAGGACATCTTCAAACTTACTCATATTTACCTTCCCAGTGATGAAGCTGACTGCATTATCAAACACCTTTCTTTGCGGTATAGCTTTTAAGGGTACACAGGATGAATGTTGTCAAAGTGAGCACCCCAAACACTTGTGTACTGCACTTCGGTACTGTAAAACTTATCAGATATCTTTAAAAGAATAGTTTTGGAAAATGTTCTATCGTTCTCTAAGAAAGAGAGTGGTTTCTTTACAGATACTGAAATAGTGATCCTCATTCTTGCTTTCAGTTTAGTTTCCAAATTACCAATAATCACACTGGTCTATAAAAAACATTTTGTCTACCATTGAGGAAATCCCGGATGTTTTGTACTGAAATTGTTGCGCTGATCCCAGATCTGTAATCAGATTTATCCTAGCACATTCAGGTTTTTGAGTTATGGGACACCAAAATAATCGAAATGTTACTATTCGGTATATATTGTGACGCATCCGTGGTGCCATTAAATAGCGTCACTTAAAGGATGCGGATGACGTAGCACAGGATGGCTTTCCTAGGGTTACCGGTTACGGAAGCAAGGGTGGTAAATGCGTGCCCTTATTGACACATATGTCAATATGTTACCTGTTCCGAAACCTTTCTAAACATTAATTTACCTAATTTAACCTAAACTACATTTCCACAAGAAAAACAGAAAGAATTAGACACTTGATGAATTTACCTGAGCGGCAGAGGAGGTCCTGCAGTCCATCGTCGTCAGCCCAGCTCCTAGACGCGATTGTAAATTAAAAATGAATTTCCGAACTAACCGGCAGAGATTCCTGCTAGGCACGTGGTTGGTCAAGAAGAGACTGTCATTAGCCCATCTGTTTAAATACCCACCGAATATTGCATCGTTCCCATACTAATAGGTGACGTATCTGTCAGCAGAATTTACTTAATTTCCACGTGTATCAGACAAAAGATGAACTTTTCTTCTTAACCGTATATCACTTGACCTCTGCTTACATCAACATCCGGGAAATGACTAGCAAGAAAGCTAAAGACAATTTCCTGTACTTACGTAAACCACGTCTGTACTGAACATCTCAAACTGTATAAACTCATATTTATCAAAAAGCAGTTAAAATAAAATTATAAATGGCACAATACCTTTATCATAAAGTCAGAGGTATAAACAGTGTTTATCTTATATATCCTTTGCAAATTGTTAAATTATATTATTTTAAATAAATGTATAATAGGATATACAAGCACTAAAACATCTGTTAAAAGTGATTGAGACCTTTGCTTTTCCGCTTGCGTTGGAATATGGTTGATCGCTGTAGAAACCAAAAGAAATCACCCATCATACTCGGACCGCATTTACCCTGGTACTTCGATTACGTCGTTGATATGTCCTGATGGAATCCCTCACAATGTTCATCCGAGATTTGACGAAAAAAAGTCAGGGTGAGATTGTAGAAAGTGCATTCTTAATGGCATGCGGCAACTTAGATTCTGAAATGCTCTAAGCATGTTATGCACTGCTCAGCATAATTATCAGCTCGATAATTTCCAAAAGCTTAGTTGCCACGAGTACAAATGTGTCCCAGCTTCGAGTTCAAGAGCAGTTGGTTTTGTCCTGTACGTCGTGTCACACATCAGCTGTCGGATTTCTGGCCCAATGAAAACTCTTGCCTTCAATTTTGCATTACTCTTCAGTTTCCCAAAATTCTCTTTCAGATACCTAAAGCCTTCACCGTCATCATTCAGTACACACACAAACTTTTAATGAGGCCTAGATTAATGTGAAGGGGTTGAAGGAACATCTTCCCTGCGTCAACGAGCACCTTATGTTTCTCATTGTTTTCCCCCAAAGTCCTTTCAATCCTTGGAGGTCATTGTTGAATCTTAAAATAATTACCGTCATCACGGATATCCCACAAACACAAGAAGCTCATGTTTCTGGTGTAGCCCGACTGTAGACGAAGTAGAGGTTATATAACTTTCAAATCTTCACAAATTTGCCACTTAAATATTGTGTAGTTTATCACTTGCAGCAGGATCTCCATGGATTTGTATGTCTCAGTCAATCTGGTAGCATAAGCTATAGGGAGTGATGCTTTCTAGTTATCCTGTATAACAAAACACAGTTTGAGTTCAATTTCCATGAGTCAATGAATAACCCCCTGTCACGGGGTTTGTGTACACATCCCAATTGTTTCATGAGGCCATTTACATCATGCTAAAACTCACAGAATTACTTTCTTTATAAAAAGAAACCAGTTTCTTATTGCGGTCTCGATAACGCGTGACCCTGTTATTCTTCTTTAATAAATTCCACTCCCTCAGTCTAGAGGCTAAGAGTTCAGATTTTGACTTAGTAAATGAGGTTTAGGATTCTTGAACTCATCTACATGAAACACGTCATGGGAAGAGTTTTGTCTTAATGGGAGAAATCAGCAATAAAATATTTGGGTGGGAGTGATATGGGATTTTCGGAATCGTGAGGTAGTGATTTCCGAGCACATTCACAGTCGGGATCAGTGGTGGCTGTTGAAGAAAATAATGTGCGTGCTACAGTACTATACAATGTGTACACATTTTTACAAATAGTGTCATCTAATGACGGAATATGAAGTCCATACGGAGCTCCTTCTTACTAAAGTACTTATCAATTACTCTGGTGTTGAATCCCTCCATCTTATAAACGATGCTCTTCTCCATTGACAACATTGCCAGACAGTAAGACGATCTTGCGACATGGTGTTTCTCAATAGCGTTTTTACGGTTTTAAGCACGGAAAACATATTTCTGGCTTAGCAGTGGTCATTGGCGTTGTGATCAAAATGTTTAGCAAAGTTCTCACTTCAGAAAATGAATTTTCCAAGCTGTTAAAAATAATGTAGTGCAATAATTGCACAATCCCATCAGTATTTCTGAAGTCATATCTTGCATAAAGAACACAAAGATGTGTCTGTAACATTTTCTTGTTCAGTATTGTATATCTGTCCACATCAGTTTGAAGTTCACTCTTAGGAAACTGATTTAAAAATCTGCCAAAGAATTTACAGTTTAACAACTTTGCTGCATCGAGATGACTCAAGGACTGAAAACGAAGTCTAGCTTCCTCAATAATGTGATCGCACACTTCTTTGGCTTCTATATTCAGAGATTCCAACTTCTGACGTTTGCTCATTGGTTCAGGAAGAAACATAGATATACTGTCGGCTGCTTCTTTAATATCACATACACACACTGAATGAATGAAGAAACGGAAATTTTCTACTTTAATTGCCTCAGATGATCTGGACTGCAGCTAACTATAGAGGATATCAACTTCAGGCGTTACTCTGTGAAATAATTTCAACCAAGAAAAGAATTTCCTATCTTCTAAATAACGCCGAAATCCATATGCTTCCAGGCAAGTCTTATCTGAACAGAATTTTCCAACTCCAAAAAACACTGCAGCAAGTATTGCTTTGTTCATATTGTCGCATTCCCCGTCTCTAAATAAGCCCAAATTAACATTACACTCGCTTTGCTGCAAGAGGATTTCAAACCGAAGCCCAACAGTACAGATTTAATTCTAAAGGGGAGGTCATGTTAAGAAGTTAACCCTAAATCCTATCGCAACTTCAGGAATGAAAGGCAAATGAGCAAGGCACAGAATAACTAAGCTTTGCATTACCTTACTTTAATAATACTTAAATATAACAGTAAATTACCTTGTGTAATGGAGCCATCTTCTTTGGTGACCACCGAAGAGACAGGCCGGAACACTTCCTTCCTCTTGGACTAGAAACCTGGTTCTCTCCACGCTAATGGCTACACAAAACTACCCTGGTAAGTCACTGTTTACCCCAACCCAACTTGTGCTAACGGACCGCTCAAAACCCGTTTACAGGCTTCTAGAACAATTTAAATGCAGTCATGCACCCTTTTCCAACTGCGTCACTTCCGACCAGCACATATTGAGTAATGTAAAATATACATGTGCCACATCTCTCCGGGGTCTGCCAAGATTGATGTCCCCATCAATTGCTAAAACAAATTCACATACAATACAGAATTTTGTTTTCTGACAAACATTTTTGTGCCGTGACAAAATTTGGTTAACATTGTGGTGTTGGTCCTTTGTACAGTTTTTCTTTGTGTTTAGTTTACAATATATATATATATAAAAAATTTTGATACAACGTTAAAGTAGCCACAAGGGGAGTCTGTTCATTAGATGTTACATGATAATGACGAAAAAAACTGAATTAACTTCATTCACTGTTAAAGCTTGTATTTAGGGTTCCGCACACACTGTATCACTTTCACTGCCTCGCCTACAAACAATAGTTACATGTGACACTAACTGTAGGGTAGGTAAATGTCCCACCTGCTTATCGACGAGAAATTCAATTTAACATTCTATGCAGAGGTGAAACCTTAAGGTAGGGAATATCAGTGCTTCCCACCTTGCCATGAAAGCCGCAATTAAAGTCCTGCAGCAACGATCTTTAAGGGTTAGTAACCTGTCCATCCTACCTTTTGATGAGATCACTTTATAAGGCACAACATGGCGCCAGGCGTCGACGAAGCTGTGCCATAGGGGGGCATCCCTATGAACGACGACTGCAACGATGAAGCAGGTGAAAGTTGGCGTTAGCGTGGCCAATCCAAGTAACAATGGCAGTTGGATTATGAAGTAAGACTGAGACGTCACTAGTTGTGAAGCAGAAACAGAGGCAGCCAGAGCCTCAGCTGGTCTTGCCGCATGTTGCGGACCCTTTTAATTGTGTGGTGAATGCTCTGACATGTATCGCTTAAACATTAGCACAAGTGCAAATAAGTAAAGAGCACGAACTTGTGAATTACAAAAATTACTCTGTGCTAGAAGTGGCCTTGTCACAAAATAGATTTGGCATTACAAAATATACTACAAGGTATACATGCCACAAAACAAGGATTTGGCTGTACAAAATATAATCCAATGTATATTACATAATCCCCTTATGGTGAGAAAGTCTACCAAATATCTTGACAAAGAATTTACAAAAGTACAATATATTGATAACCTGAAAATTACAAAATATCACTATGCATATTAAATGTTTATCCTAAGTGATCATTTACAAAGGGTACCCTAAATTACAATATATACAGAATCAAATCAATGCCTAGGTTTTTACATATGTGCACATCTAATTGTAATAATTCCAATTAATCAAAACTGCTAACAAAATTAGCTATGATTAATATCATTAGTCATCATGATTGTAAGCTTGAGGTAAGCTCGTATTAAAATCATCGTCAAGACGTGTTAAGTACATATAAATAACACCTCTACTCCCAATTAATTCTAGCACAAATGCTGCATGCCTTCGGAATATGCACTGATAATGTAGAATACTCTCATATCAAGTACTAACATACACCAAAGTTTAACTACCATAATATAAAATTTAGAATACTACACTAGTCCAATGCTAAGAACTAAACCTCGTTAACAAGCTATTCATCACAATAACTGGAAGCGATGGAGATCCGGGTTGCCAAAATCTGTCCTGAAACATTCTCAAAAATAGAAAACCAACCTGTGGTACATGGAAGTCAATAGCCAAAATTCAGAATGTAACATATCATTGGCAAAATTAGGTTAAATCACTGCAAATTAAAAATTCATCACTACTATCATCATAACCAAGTATAATCCAATATTGGAGAATACACTGCAGCACTTTCACCAACATGAAATATCACATACCTTAGCGGCTGTATACTACACTTTCGCTAGGCTAAATTCACACTGCAAGGGCAACGGATACACAACGGCAATCCCGACGAGGTGCACTTTCGCTGAAACAATTCTAATACATCCGAATGCCATAATGGGTACACTTCGGTAACACCATTATGCATCAATACAATAAAAAAAATACTTGCATCAAACAATTTATTCATATGTCAGGTCCGGCGAGAGTAGAAGTATTTGTCACAATTCATGAATAACAGAATGTCTGTCAGTTTAGGACTTGGAAAAAACGTTGTCTCAATCATGGGTTTAATCACAATAGGTTGCATATTCGCTATAGTAGCTGCAACTTGATTCTGAATAACAGGAATTAATTGTGTATTCATGCCAATATTACTTGCTGAGGAAGGTACCTCATTATCTTCAGAAACCTCAGAAATAGGCACATTGGAGCATTGCCTACGTGAGCGTCTAGTACAGATTTTAAAATAAGAAGCTTACAAATCTGACCTTGAAAATAATACACCACTATTAGCACTGCATGAAAGTTGCCTCACCCTAAACTGTTACAAAACGAAAATAACTGTAATGTCCGTAGGCGATTAAGCTGAATTGCCAAATGGTGTTACTCACAAACTTGAGGTGCAAAACCTATAGCTAAGATTGCGCTAACATGCCATATAAGCCACTCCCAAATAGTAATTAAACAGAACTACCCAGAGGAAAAAGTAAAACTTGACGTGCAGAACCCCAACGCTTAGACCGTACCCTTAACACATGGTATTAACGCGAAGTAAACGTCGCCCAAACCACATTATTCGCAGAAAAATATGTATTTATCGGGCAAAAATAAACCTTACCTTAAATCAATGAGTAATCACACGCTACGTGGTTTCACTAAAAAAAACCACCAATAAACACTCACGAAGCAATATAATTGTTCACTTCCCTGCAGGAGAACATGAAAAATGTGAAACACGTAAATCCTGCTAAAAACGTGCAAATTTACTATCACACAACGCTTTTATTAAAGCTTTTAAAAACTTTCTTTAGACAATTCATTCACAGGATAAACAAAATAAATAGGCCTGAGGAAGATTTTACACGTGAGCACTATATGAAAATTACGCCACCAAAACTCACATTTTAAAGAAAAAATAAACCCATAAAGTTCGTGTTTATTTAAAAGCGCCAAAGTAAATTGAAAAGATGTCAACTTCAACATTGAGTTATTATAAAACACTTAAAAGGAAAGAAATTATAACATTGAATTATCACGTACTGCAAGTAAATTTGGGACCAAAATCAAGTGCGCCTGAATATCAACGTGACTATCAAAAATCTTATTTCTAACAAAATTCTTAATAACTGTTTAAATTCCCTAACATAATTAAGCACACAGCTAAGCCAGAAATACAATAAAGTAAGGCTAAGCAAGAAATAAATTTAAAATTTAGCACGTGGTGCAGAATGTAAAATTGCTATAACACTCAAAAATTCATATTTTAAAGAAACCAAACCCTAGATTTATATATACAACACCAATAACTGACCAAAAATTCATAGATTCAAATATAAACGTTATACCCTAAAACTCTGAAAAGAAAAAAAATCAAATTTTTGTGCAAACACGTGGCAGCCATCACATCACCATTAAAATATTCAACGCATCATTATAAAATATTATGC
Organism: Deroplatys truncata; assembly: GCA_030765065.1. Taxonomy (NCBI): domain Eukaryota; kingdom Metazoa; phylum Arthropoda; class Insecta; order Mantodea; family Mantidae; genus Deroplatys; species Deroplatys truncata. The sequence goes on from CM060990.1 coordinate 380,739,793, forward strand.
CCAAAAATACAGCAGGAATTTCCAAATCAACTTAATACAATACTAAAACAAAATAACAGAGGATTGCCAAGATTTAACACGATTTAAAATTTCACATTTGGATGCCACGCGGTCACCATTGTTACTCTTCTCAGCATTTCAAGACAAATATTCAAAGCATTATAGGAGATTGAAGAAAAATATTTGGAATCTGCCCGGCAAACTCCACCAATTATGTCGCATCCCCCGTCTCTAAATAAGCCCAAATTAACATTACACTCGCTTTGCTGCAAGAGGATTTCAAACCGAAACCCAACACTACAGATTTAATTCTACAGAGGACATGTTAAGCAGTTAATCCTAAATCCTATCGCAACTTCAGGAATGAAAGGCCAAGGAGCAAGGCACAACACACAAGAGAAACCAAGCTTCACATTATCTTACTTTAATAATACTTAAATATAACAGTACATTACCTTGTGTAATGGAGCCATCTTCTTTGGTGACCACCGGAGAGACAGGCCGGAATACTTCCTTCCTCTTGGACTACAAACCCGGTTCTCTCCGCGCTAATAGCTACACAAAACTACCCTGGCAAGTCACTGTTTACACCCAACCCAACTTCTGCTAATGGACCGCTCAAAACCATTTACAGGCTTCTAGAACAATTTAAATGCAGTCACGCCCCCTTTTCCAACTACATCACTTCCGACCACCTTATATTGAGTAATGTAAAATATGCATGTGCCATAATATACTACAGTTCTGTATCTATAACTCTACCTAGTTGTAGAACCACCAGGAACTCTTCTGACTAATGCAGATTCTAGAGCGGCTATACGCTGTGGGAATCTTGAGAAAAAGGCAGGAAAAAACTGACAGATTAAGAAAAAATATTCTGGCAGACTTATTCTGCAGGTTACACCACTGAATTCAGCTGATGTGCGTAACAATGAATATATTGCGCATTTTGAAACTGAGAGTTGACTTTGGCTTGTACTCCTCCAATTGTACCACTCATTACCGCGGCTCCATCGTAACTTTGGGCAAAGAGATTATGAGGTTTGTCTCTGAATAATTCATTATGTATTTATAATATACTTTCAGAAATTCCTCTGCATTTTGTCCCTCTGGATTAAACAACCCAAAATCCTTCATACGGAAAACCATTTTTCTCGTATCTAAATACTAATACAAGCTGTGACTGATGAGAAACATCTGCGGCATCATCTGTCAAAACAGCCACAAAGTCAGCTTCTTTAATTTCCTCCGAAATCACCTCACGTTAACTTTAGGCATACAATCCAGGAGCTCATTCTGGATCGTTTTGGAAGTCCCTTTGAAAATATGATTTGAGTCCATGTGTTGCTTCACAGCACTGTCAGTATTACTTACTAAATCAACCAATCCTAAGTACACGCCAGGATTTTCAGAAGATTCAGTCTCATCATGTCCTCTTAAAGCCAGCTCAAACGCACCACAAAACTTTATACAGTCAATTATGCGCGACAAAACATACCTGTTTTTTTGCAATTTACTGGTTATGTTTCAGCTTCGCATCTTGATAAACACGCCTTAACTGAGTCATAATATTTATATTGCCTAAAACTCTTAAATCTAGTACGTTGTTCAAATGCTTTGCATTTTGCTTGTTTGAGTTTTTTTATTTATGGACGCTCTTTAACTGTTGTGGTCCTTAGCGTCCCATTCTATATTGGGCGTGAAAGACCGGAAATTTTGCTCAGAGGCCTCTTTATCAGACTTGAGGTTCTTTTACGTGCCGTAAATCTATGACACGGGACCACCGGCTTTACTTCCCTTCCAAAGGAAGCCATAAGGATTTTTACGCCCGAAAAAAATCCATCGCCCTCCGTTGGGTTTGTACCCGCGACATATTTTGCTTGTGTTTGTTAATAAGAAGATTAATGTGTCTTAGATCTGCCATTCCCGTTGTACTCCAAGAATCACTGTTTCCAAAGAGCAAGCGTGGAAAACAGAACACGTTATTTCTTTCTTGGCATCCACATATCCATGCAGGTTCGTAGATTTTGGGGTTAAACCGCCTAATGTAGGAATTATTTCTCCCTCCTTTTGCAGATTGCATAATGTTTAGAGTTGCAGTTTGCCTCTCTAGCTGCTTCACTGGGACTTTTTCCTCTACGGTCCTCCTAGAGAAAGGATAATTCATCAAGCTACTCACAGAATTCATTTTAGCGCACACAACAGAACATACATAACCTGAGTTTTTAAGCTGAATGAAATATTTTGCTGTTATTTGTTATCGAAAACAAGCGGTACCAACAGCTAAAATTATATCAGCTCCAAATGCCCATTTCCGGAGAGCTTTATTCTCTCTGAGCTACGTTGCTGCAATATAAGATCTATTGCCGCTGTTATCATCCATGGCAGCAAAGGTAATTGTATCAACACCATATAGATAGCAGTGGTTATACTGTGGCAAGGAGCAGGAACGCTTTTGTGCCAGTCGATGTTAGCACAATTCTAGGTAAATGCAGCCAATAGGAGAAGAGATTTGAAGTAGCACATCGATGTGTCATGTGCATAGATTGGTCTGAATTCCCGACGACTACCTGAAGATCTGTGTAGCACCTAAAGCAGCACCAATCACCCGTATGTAAGGCCTGAATCACCTTTGCACAGTAGCAACCAATGCTAGAGCGCTGCAAATATAAAATCGGTTAAAATTATGATACTGAAAAAAATATGCAATAACAATTGAAGATATGCTTAACATTTGATAGGGTACTATTTTCAGAAAAATAACCATTGTGCTGTAGCAGTGTAGAGAATATTAAGGAGCCGCGCCTGGTCTGGACATAACTTTCTTTATTTGGTTTTCTTCGAAAGCCCAGCAAGCTTTATCATGCAAAAATAGCTATCTGAGTTGGGTTCTTTTACTCACGCCAAATGATTTGCACAACAAAAGGCAAAGATTTTCTATTTCCAGACAGCCATTGTGTAAGACCAGTGTAACACGGTACAATAATACTGAGGTGCCCAAACTTTGTTATGGTTCCCTACTGTACATCCGAAGTAGTTCCTATAAGCAGTCTTCACTTTACTTGTTATGCTTTAACGCTGGCCACGTGGTGGAATTTCCCACAGATGTAGCAGAAATTGTCTGGATGGTTAATGCACCCTTCATATTAATGAAATTCTGAAATGAAATGGACACCGACATCAATGTAAGCAATATACTTCAACTTTCATATATGAACCTTATAAACTCTTAACCTACATTACTAGTACTACATATCAATATTGCATTTGGTATGCAACAGTATTAAACCATTAAGGGAATCTAGTACCGAAAATTCTGTAAAATATGAATTTTCTGTTTATGACGGGATAATTTTATTTCAACATTTAGGTTTTATTTTGTGAAAGAGTTTTTCAAAAACAATAACAAGTGACTGAGTTGCGAGCGATATTGCATTTTCATACGATGTCATATTCACAAATATGTTATTTAAGACGTGTTAAAATCGCTTTCTTTTTCACTCAGCTAACATATTCAAGTTTTTTATAATTAATTACCAGTATATCTTTTCACTTTCGGAGTAGTACGATAGCTTTGCACCAAATTTTATATTACGGAGTAAGTTATTCTCATGGAGCATTTTGAGAACATTCCACTGGCTGCCGGGTGGTACGAGCTGAACCCCGCTCTGAATCAGATAGCCTGTATTTCACGGCCGAAAATATGTTATCGGTGGGGTGTGGCTAGGCCCGCTGGGCGCTCTGTCTGCCTGAGGACTTGGACTGGGAGGGCCCAGGTTAAATAATCGCTGGTAAGGCGTGCCTGGATGAGGACGGGGCAGGTAGATGCACACAGTGCGAGACCTGTTTTGTAAATTTTGTAAACATATAATGTACTACACTCACTTTTAAGCTAAGTTTTATTTTAACTTAAGATGCCTTTTTCTGGATATCACATTTTTCGTAGCTGGTAATAATTTTTCTTCCAAACCTATTGACTTATAACTGTAAAATGTTGTATATACATTTAAATAACAACTCTGCATGAAGTTGTGCATTAACAACATTGTTACTATAAAATCCAATAAATATGGTATTTGCTTTACAAATATTTCAGTTTTAACTATAATGTATGACGAGTAATATTTTTTAAACTTTATGAGTAAAGATATCTCAAAACTAATTCACAGTCATGCAAAAATAGCAATCTGTGGTGTGCTTCTTTTGCTCACGCCAAATGATTGACACAGCAAAAGGCGGCGATTTTGTATTCCCAGACAGTCATTTTGTAATATCAAATACGGTGCAACAATATTGAAGTGCACAATTTTGTTACGGTCCCCTACTGTATATCCAAAATAGTTCTTGTAAGCAGTCCTCACTTTATTTGTTATGTTCTAACCAATGCCAACGTATGACAAATATAAAATCAGTTAAAATTATTAAAGTGAAAGAAAATGTGCAATAAGAATTGAAGATATGCTTAACACGTGATGGGGCACCACTAATTTCAGCAAAATAACCATTGTGCTGTAGCAGTGTAGCACATATTGACGAGCCGCGCCTGGTCTGGACATAACATTTTTTATTTGTTTTTCTTCGTAAATCCAGCAACTTTTTTCTTGCAAAAATAGCAATCTGAGGTGGGTTCTTTTGCTCACGGCAAATCCAGGCTCGCCTTACCACCGATTATTGCACCCAGTGTGAGAGCTGTTTTGTAATTTTTGTAAACATATTACTATACTCACCTTTTAAGCTAAGTTTTATTTTAACTTAAGATGCGTTTTTCTGGAAATAACATTTTTCGTAGCTGGAATCATTTTTCTCCCAAACCTATTGACTTAGAACTGTAAAATTTTGTATACACATTTGAATAATAAGTCCGCATGAAGCTGTGCATTAACAATATTGTTACTATAAAATACAATAAATATGACATTTGGTTTATAAATACTACATGTTTAATCATGATGTATGACGAATAATATTTTTTAAACTTTAAGAGTAAAGATATCTCAAAACTAATCCACAGTCATGCAAATATAACAATCTGAGGTGTGGTTCTTTTGCTCACGCCATATGATTGGCACACTAAAGGTCAGGGATTTTCTATTTCCAGACAGCCATTGTGTAATACCAATGTAACATAAGGTGCAACAATATTGAGGTGCCCAAATTTTGTTATGCTGTCCTACTGTATATCCAAAATAGTTTCTGTAAGCAGTGTTCACTTTACTTGTTATGTTCTAACGCTGGCCAAGTAGTGTATATTTCCTTCAAATGTAGCAGAAATTGTTGAATGGTTAATACAGCTTCTGTTACTCTTCATATTAACGAAACTCTGAAATAAAATGGATACTGACATCATTGTAAGTTTATAAACCTTTAACCTACACTACGTGTCACTTGCATTACGTGTCATTATTGCATATGGTGCGTAACAGTATTAAACCATTAACAGAAAAGCCTAATATAAGTTATTTAATATATACTTACATTACAGTGCCATGATGAACATACAGCACCTAATATGACTTCCGGATTTACTTCCCTTCCGAAGGAATCCATGCTAAGGATTTTTACGCCCGAAAAAATCCATCGCCCTCCGCCGGGTTTGAACCCGCGACTTCGGGAACTAGAGACTAGCATGGTAACCACTACACCACGGAGGACGACAATCACATACTAGCATTCACTTTTAGTGGAAATAGACAATTATGGAGGAAAAAAGTATTCCCTGGTGAGTAGATGCCGAAATGTTAAAACTATTGATTAATGAAATCATCAAGGAGGTCCTGACCTCAACATATATGATCTGATTTATCTAGAGATTGCACTGCGTTATAGCCTTTTTTGTTAGTGACTTTATAAGATTTGCAACGTTCCCACTTCAGTGCTAAGTTAACCAAGCTATTCTCCAAATTGAAGGTGGTATTATTAATGTTGTTTGTTTAATTTGCTCAGCCCCACGTTTGGAAGCCAATTTGAAGTAACATTATTTGTATATGTTTGTATTTGTTAGCCCCACATTTGGGAGCCAATTTGTGATAACATTATGGTTGTTTTTGTTAGCCCCACGTTTGGGAGCCAATTTGCGACGTTATTATTTATGTTTGTGTATGTGTGTTTACTTCACGTGGTGATGCCATTTTGTGACGTAATTCTTTGTTAGGTTTGTAGCTCCATCTGGTGTTAGCAATTTGCGGTAGTATTAATGTTTGTTTGAAAGAATGCTACTGTTATTTTTATTTAATTTTGGTTTACTGTTCTCCGGCTAGCTATGATCTTTTCGGTCAAGCACTTCTCTTTATACAGGTTGTGTAAACGGAAAGGAATCTTTTATCCAAAGATAACACTGATGAAGGAATTTGTTTTACACTTTTTATTGTCGAACACAGTCACTATCACATTTACACATTGATCTTGACACTCGCCAAACTGAAACTGTTATAATAACTTCATTACTGATCACTCTTAATTCGCGTACTTCAACTTTTGTATAATTAACTTTACAACACTTTAGATTTTTCATAATTCTGCTACGCGTAACTTGTGAATCGATAGCCGACGTGTAATATTTCTGCTGGACTGACGTGTATCATACAAATATTTTCGACGAACTGACGGACTGAAGGCGTGTAGTGTACAAAGAATTTTGATGAACTGACGGGCTCTACCTCTAACCTAGCACTTTTATACTCATACACCCCGATATGCCTAAAGATTATAACTGAGCTGCAATTGGCTAATAAAATGCGCCAACATTAGCGTCTATTTTTATATCCAATGAAAATTATGAATACATATGCTCTAGGGAAATGTTCCAGAAGATTCTAAAGAAAAAACGCGCCAACATTACGTAACTTCCTCGTTTCCAATAATGATAAACAGCTCACCCCCTCGCTGCATTATTGCACGCTATTATTGTCAGTTTCAGTAAGGCAGTATAAACTTACTTCCCAACAATAATTACAATCAACAAACATCTTAAATCAATGACACACAAAAATGCATATTCATACCATAATCATTCTTTACATTTAAATAATTTATGATACAAATTACTGCATCAAAATATACTCTTTGTAGGATGTTCAATATACCAAATTACTTTGTATGTATTACTTATACTGGTAGTTACTAAAGTGGAAAACTATCATCTTGGAAATTAATGGTTAGTTAACATGGATGGGATCCTATCTCGGCAATCTATCTGAGACTTCATAGGATTATATTTGAACACTAAATATATACTTTATGAAAATGTATTGTGTTTACTAATACACGACATAGTTACGTCCATCGGTGAAAAATTATCATTGTATGAACTTGAGGCAGTATTTTATATCACAACACTGTGAATGCCAGACTGATTGTAGTGTAAATTAACATTATTGTATGACAATGATTTTAGATGTTTGTTAGCTATAAGCGTTGTTAGGAAATAAATTTACACGGCAGTAGTGGATACCCCGCGGCGGTCAGACGGTCAAAGTCCACCCTGGCGCCAGTGAAAGGTCAGAGGTCGCTGACGTCACGAAGGTCGTTACGGTTGGTTGCAATGGCGGCGCCAACCTTCTTTCGACGTTGTCGTTATCGCGCGCCCGAGTTGCCAATGGTCAAAGTTGCGTGACCTTTGCAACCGGTGGCGCGATGACGACGAGGTCGTAAAAAAAGAAGTTTGGCGCCGCCGTTGCAACCGGGCCGTAACGACCTTCGCTGCTGTCGGCGGCCTCCGAAGCCTTTTCGCTGGCGCCAGGGCGGAGCCTTCCTTTTTCTCTTTTAAAGGATCCGTCCAAACGCTCGCGGGGCCTCCTTTGTTTTTAATTTATTTATATATCTGGTACATAAGGAGGTGTACAAAAGTGACAATCTTGCACGAACGGGGCAGGCCCGTCGATGTGCGAGGTTGTTGTTGGTAGATTGTAGTGTTTTGTGCACCGTTGATACGGTGCAAATGCTTCTTTACACTGTTCACTTAAATGGTTCCACATGTGATTCACATCTTGAGGAGGTCTGTGTCTTGTGAAGTTTGGAAGCAGCGATAGCGTGCGAATATCCTGCGTAGAAAGCGCCGACAATCGATGATAGTTGTCTATATACTTTTGCATCAGTTCGTCGACGCCTTGCTCTTTCATTGCGATACTCTATAACAATAACCTTAACTGAGTATGCGTATGCATGCGAGCTTTAAGTACAGAAACATTGTAATAATAATAATGCACTACATACCTTTATATGTATATGTGTGTGTTTGCGTGTTTGAGTTTACCGCGATGTGAAGGCGTTGCACTCTAATAGCATACTGAGCGAGATACATGACTGCTTGAGGAATATATGGTAAATAGCATCACCATGTTGATTGGATAGAGCAATCACGTGACAGAGGTTTACGTCATTTACTGCGATAATGCTGATGACGTTACATTTAGAAGTAACGTGTACGATAACGATGTTTTGCGCATGTGTTGCATGAACTAATCACGTGATACATATGTGGGTATATATACACCTGACACGTGGAAACTACAGGTTATTTTTACGTGTGCATCATGATTAAGGTAGCGGTAGTGTTTCTTATTGTTTTAAGCGTACTTACAAGTGCGGAAACAAGTTGCGTAACGTTTGGTAGGTGTGGATTTACAATAGACGATGATACCGGACATTTACAAAATGCCACTATGTGTCAGAAAAATTACGAACTACTTTCTAATTGCTCGTGCATTTATAAAAAGAATAGCGCCTGCAGGTTTGAGGGTACTGTGATGAATATAGCAAGTTTAAATAATGTTTACACCTGCTTAAAACCTATAACCAAATGCTCCTATGGAGATCGTTGTGGACAGCTGTATTATGGGAACTTACACGTAGGTAATGTGGAATGTAATGACGGTTTTGTAGTAAATGATGTTTGCGAATGTGTAGAACAGTCGGAACGTAATAACACAGGTTGCAACTTTCGAGGTACGCCTGTTAACATGCTAACAAGCGGCAATAATTCCGTATTAGTGGAACTGATGGATTGTAAGAAATTAATAGATAAATATGATATACCATCAGGTTTAGGTTTAAATTGGAAATTAACCGTGGAACAAACAGAGTTAGTAATGTTATATAGTATAATTGACGATACGAATACGTATTTTTCGGATAATTATATTTATGTATTCGGGACGTGTGGTAATGGTGAATGGAATTTAAATATAGGTGGGAAACAGGTTTCAGGTAGAATTAAGCGTGGAGCTACTTGGTCTGCTGAAGGTACGTTAAATATTAGATCGGAATGTGGTGTCAATACAGCAGAAACAGGTCGTGTACCTATAAATAATTTACGATGGGTTGTAGCTGAAAAATGTAAAGCAGCTATACATAAAGTTAAGCAAAAGTTTGAACGGGAATGCAATAAAAAAGTTATGGATTTAAACGATGAATTAGATACAGCTTTAGAAGATAATGATAATCTTAAAGAAAGTCTGCAAAAAGCAAATAACTTATTACAGGATATGAAAAAAGCGTTAAATATTGGACAACACAATCTAACACAATACCAAACTATAGTTGATAAAATAAAAGCCAACGTAAACAATATGCACCAAGAGGTTATCGGATTAATAGAGTTAATATATAACCTAACACATTCCAATGTATGTGCTGATAAAGGTAAAACAACACAAGAAGAGGAATTTATGTTAATTACGATGATGACTTAAACTTAACAAGTCGGGACAAGGAAGAGGAAGGAAATGAAGATGATGAATTTGCATACGTCACAAAATAGGTAAATTGATTGCTTTTTATTATAAACGAATAAGTTTTTACATGTTTTACGACACATAACCAGGATACTATTTGTAACTATAATGTTACAAGTATGTATACGACTACTAGTTTTTGTAACTATAATGTTACAAGTATATATATATATTTATAATATGGAGGATGATGCTATATAAGACTAAAATCAGCAATTGCTGCAATCATCCCAACATATATCATGGAACAATGTATAGTGTAACGGAGGTACGTTACACACATTAAAAGTAATGATCGCCGTAATCGTACCTCTAGCTACGGTATACACTTGTTCCGAATTATTCTGCACGTCTATAGTTAATATATGTGGCTGGTCGTCGCAAAGTACTTTCGACATTACTGTTACGTCATGGTCCAGTAACGTTTTATAATTGTATATTATGACATTATAGCCTTTGGGTACCTGGATCTTTAACCCAGTTGCAATGTGTGCAATGCGCCCTGGTATGATTGTATGCGGTGCACCGCAGGATATTAGTATACCGGTCTTTGTTTTAATTGGGTGCAGTGCGTAATTATTTATAAATTCATACTTAAATGAATTGTTGTCTTCTCTTGTGTACGCACAATACTTGTCATTTTCATTATCATTATCATCATCATCATCGTCATCGTCATTGTCGTCGGCATCATCAGCGTTTTCGTTTTCGTCACTTAGTTGGTTTAAGTGGTCAAGTAGAATTGTAGTTTGGTCTGCAATGTTACTGTCTCGGTCATGCGGTACGTTTATTTCAAATGTGTCTGCTAAATCAGTTAACACATGTTGTAAATCATCCATTAATTGTCTGATTTTAGTCTTTTTTATGGTTATAAAATTAATGAAAGTTGGTGATTGGTGCTGCTGCGGTAATGCCTGTTGCTCATGCTGCTGTTGTTGAGGTAGCGGTAGCTGCTCCTGATGCTGCTCCTGATGCTGCTGCAGAAGCGGCTGCTGCTCCTGATGTTGTTGTTGTTGTAGTACCGGTAGCTGCTCTTGATGCTGTGGTAGTAATAGCGGCAGCTACTCTTGATGCTGTGGTAGTAGTAGCGGTAGCTGCTCTTGCTGCTGTGGTAGTAGTAGCGGTAGCTGCTCTTGCTGCTGTACCTTGCTGCTTTCTTCTTCTTCCTCTTCTTTCCTCTGCTCGCGTTTGGTAGCTGCAGCTGCATATCTATCTGCATCCCTGGGTCCCGCCGCATCAGTGTTTTTCGCAGTGTTGACAGAATTTCTGATGTCAGCGGGATATACCCAGGAACCGGAAGTATGCAAGATTTGGAGCGTTTAGCCCCGCTTGGACAAATCCAAAGGAACCTCAGTATAATTCCTTTTAGAGGTGAGGTTTAGCGGGGTCTTGGCGCGTCCACCATACCTTTCCATGCTGTTAGATGTCGCAGAAGAAGCTGCAGCACCATTATATAGTTGGAAGTTAAAGTACATATTGGTAATATACTTAACTAGTAGCGTAGATGCACTGGAGAGCAAAGCAAAAATCAGTATAACTGTAAAATCCGTAACTGATCCTATATATACTTCTAAAAACATGATAAGAATAATGGTCAATCGTGCCGGAGCATAATGTGCGTCATTACTGACTTTGACTTTTAACCTTACGCTTATACATAACCAAAAGGTTAAAGGTCATTGACGTCAATGCGATGAAGCAGAGTAACCTTTGATCGTTTTGTTCTGCGAATACAAGGGCAAAAGTCATTGACGTCAATGCATTAAAGCATGGTAACCTCTAACCTGTTTGGTCTGTAAATAGAAAGGGCAAAAGTCATTGACGTTGATGCAGTGAAGCAAGTAAGGAGGGCAAAAGTCATTGACGTCAATGCAGTTAAGCATGGTAACCTTCAACCTTTTATATCGTCAGCATATACATGTATAATTGCTTAATGTATTGCGTAGCGTGAGTGTGCATTTTAACATTAGATACGGGTAATGCTGCACGTGTTTCAAGTAAAAGCGCAATGTAGCTATCGTACTGTATCATTTTATGTGTAAAGCCAAAGTGTGGTAAAACGTAACTAAATCGTATAAAAGCACACATCTTTGGTTCGACTCTTGGTAAGTTATAGTTATGCCTTTTACAGTTCGAGTACGGAATAGAATTCTTGACAGATTTTATTCAGGATATGCCGAAACCGAGGTAGTAGTCGATCCTATTCCTGACGATGAGGAAATAGATTTAATGGATTGGATACATTGGGTATTTTCACAGTATTTAGAATTTGTCAATGAACGCTTCTTAAATCATGAGCCTAGTTATTTTGGCATGTCAATATCTAATACGGCTTACCCGAATAGAAATTTTAACATTTCTGTGAGACGATTTGATCAGTTAAATGTGGATATTATATTAAATTCCATAGAAACTGTCTTGCAAAGTAATGAGGATTTTTTTTGACCGGAACACTCAAATTTACGTGTATATACACGAAACTAATAGAGGGTAACTGTTATAACGAATGCGAAATCTGTTTTAAAAACAAAAGGAATTGTTGTTATTAACAATACTGATTCCTTATGCTTGCCCAGATCAATAGCTGTATGTCTAGTGAAACTTACTAAAGATCCGGATTACAATCTAGTAAAAAAAGCCGAATACATGCAAAAGCGTAAAGCCTTGATGCTGTGCGAGGTATACCAGAACTCGACATCAGATTACAGTGTAGAGAACGTGAAGGACTTTGACAGTCGTTTGAAAGAATATTGTTTTGCCGTTTTTGATGGTCATACCGGTAATAAAATCTTGTACAAGTCAACAATACATAGCAACAAGTATGTAGACTTACTCTATCACAACAATCATTTTAATACCATTGTAGATTTACATAGAGCATTCAACTGTAGGTATTATTGTAGACAATGTAACATTGTTTCACAAAACAAGAAGGAACTGCATCGTTGCGACTATAATTATTGCAAATGTCATCTTTCAAGCGGTATTCCGTTTGACAAATATATTACCTGCGCTACGTGTAATCGTGATTTTAAAGGACAAGTCTGCTTTGATAACCATTTAATAAAAGGTGCTTTTTATCCTAAAGACATGTCGGTATGCGACATTGAAAAGGTTTGCCTTAAATGTAATAAGATGTTTAATCTTAGACGCAGAAAGCTTCCACACGTGTGTGAAGAAAAATATTGTACAACATGTGATAAATATGTTGCAGCTAACCATCAGTGTTATATTAAACAATATCGTAGAAAGCAACTGAGTAAAAATGTTTTATTTTTCTTTATTGATTTTGAGTGCATGCAAGAGAAACGATTTGGAACCCTAGAAAATGCTTACGAGCATGAAGCGAATTTGTGTGTTCTTTATCAAGCATGTAAGTACTGTATTGACATTTATGAAAAAATGCATAAATGCGTACATTGTGGTATAAAAGAGTGGGCGTTTGAAAACGACCCGGTGCGTGAACTATTCGAGTACATTACCTTACCGCGCACCACGTTTAAAAACATGGTAGTTATTGCTCACAATTTAAAGTCGTACGATGGTCACATTTTGCTTCGGTACATGGTGGGCGTGTTAAAGTGGACTTCTGAATTTATCATGAACGGTAATCGTATATACAAAATAAAGCACAAAAACCTTACGTTTTTTAGATTCGTTGAATTTTATTCCATTACCTCTTTCAAAATTCACAAAAACGTTTGATCTAAAAGATGTTAAGGGACATTTTCCTTATTTGTTTAATACAAGTAAAAATAAAAACTATATAGGATCAATGCCTGACCAAAATTACTTCTGTCCTGAGAAGATGTCCGAGGATGGTAGAATCGCATTTGAAAAATGGTACGCTGAGCAGGTGAAATCGAATTACGTATTTAATATGAAAAACGAACTTGTATCATATTGTCAAATGGATGTACAAGTGTTATGCTTTGGTGTGTCAAAATTTAGAAAGGAATTTATGCAGGAAAATAAAATTGACCCATTTAGGGAATGCGTAACTTTTGAAAATGCTTGCATGAACGTTTATAGACATCTTTTTATGCCTAAAGACACTATTTCTATTCTTCCTGTAGGAGGAAATCGGTTAGCAGATAAACAGTCACGCATAGCTTTAATATGGTTAAGTTGGTTAGAAAAAACCGAACATATTTCCATTCGTCACGCTCTTAACGCCAGGGAAGTAAACATTTTAAATCATAAAGTTGACCGTTATAGACAAGACGATAAATTCAAATATGTATATATGTTTCAAGGTTGTTACTTTCATGGATGCAAGGTTTTTTTGTAAATCGATCCGCTGTTTTGTATAACACAGGAAATGAAACTATGAACTCTAGGTTTGAATCTTCTGAAAAGGTGTCTGAAAATATAAGAAAAGCAGGATATACGCTTATTGAAATGTGGGAATGCGAGTTTAATACTATGTGCAAAACGAATACCACTTTAGCGCAGTTTGTTACGGACTTTGAAATTCCTGAACCTCTCGAACCCAGAGATGCTTTTTATGGTGGTCGAAGTAACTGTACCAAGTTATATTATGAAACTCCTAATACCAATGAAAAAGTATTTTATTATGATGTATGCAGTTTGTATCCATTTGTGAATAAAACTAAACCATATCCTACTGGTCACCCGAAAGTACATTGTAAAGACTTTCCAAATTTAGATACCATAAAAGCTGGGTTGATTAAGTGTAAAATATTACCTCCTGTAAATTTATATCATGCTGTACTACCTGTACGAATTAATGGTAAACTAGTATTTCCATTGTGTAAATTATGTGCGCAGTTGCAGAATATAGAGGAATGTTTCCATAACGATGAGCAAAGAAGTCTTTTAGGTACATGGATGATTGACGAAGTAAAAGCAGCTCTTAAAGAAAATTATGTTATCTTACACATTTATGAGCTGTGGGAATATGATATGGTTCAACATTATCTCGAAAGAAACGAAAACGGATTATTCGAAAATTATGTAAACCAGTTTCTAAAAATTAAAACGGAAGCTTCGGGTTGGCCTTCGTATTGCGACGATGACACCAAAAGGCGTACATTTATTAGCGATTTTGAATTAAATGATTGTGTTAAGTTGAATTATAATGCCATGTGTTCAAACCCAGGTAAACGTGAGATGGCTAAGCTTATGCTTAATTCGTTTTGGGGTAATTATGGTCAAAGAGACAATTTACCCACATGTGAGCTGATAAAGGATTATTCGCGATTAATAGAATTATTAAATAATCCGAGTGTTGAGGTTCAAACATACCTTCCAGCAACAGACGATATTATGTATGTAATATGGAAAATGTAAAAACAAGTCCTAAACAAAATCCGACAACTAATGTGGTTATTGCTGCATATACTACGGCGCATGCACGGCTTGAACTTTACACGTATTTAAAACGGCTAGGAGAACGTGTGTTGTATTTTTATACTGATTCGGTTATTGCAACATGGCAACCTGGACAGTGGTTACCTTCTACAGGACCGTTTTTAAGTTGTATGACTAACGAATTGGAGAAATATGGTGAAGATGCCTATATTGATCAATTTGTATCTACAGGACCGAAGACTTATGGTTACAGAATAAAATATAGTTAAAATACCAAAGTAATGTGTAAAATTAAAGGAATTACGTTAAATTGTAGCAATTTAAATAACGTCAATACACAGGTGATGCGTGATATTGTTTTGAAGGATAACTCCTTAACAATCAACCTTTGTAGCACGCAAATTACCAGAAAACCTTTATGGAGGTTAGTTACAGAACCTGTTACAAAGACCTTCCGTATGGTAGTTACAAAGCGTAAAAGAACAGCTGAATTTGATACGGTTCCATTTGGGTATAAAAGAATATGTATATAATAAAACTGTCAAAGTAGTTATTATGTCGTCGCAAACATTACCGCAGCAGGAAGTATTAAATTACGACGTGAGGCAATTAGATAATACTGTACCGTTGACAATTCCAAAGAGACCTATTACTCAAGATCGATATTTTCGCAATATTAAGTATCCAAGATTAGATACTAGTACGGAAATAGCTACAAAACAAACAGCAGCAGGAAGTGATCAATTTTACCATAATGTTAAATTTCCGAAATTAGATCGTAACTCGATAATAGGTACGAAACGAGATCTATTTGTATACAACGTTAAACATACAAAATTAGATCGTACCGATAAAGCAGTTAAGCGATCAGCTAACGAAGACCTTAACAAGGAAATTAAGTTACCAAGGTACGAACCTTCAAATATGGAAGCATTGTTTAATCCTATAGATAACCGTGGTAACGTATCTAAACGCTCACTTATTCAAAAGCTTTTTATAAATAATTGTAAACGCGTTAAAGGTTTACCTTTTAAACGTATTTTAGAAAAACCTTATTTAAAACTTAAAAAGTCTACATTTCCAAATAATGATTCAATTCAAAATAGTACAAAAGTTATAGATAAAATTGCATTGCCGAAAAGCATAAGCTCACCATTCTCAGCTTCAGAGTAGAAACAAAAATGAACTCTAAGTGATATTAACGATTGGAGACGTGCACGTTACAAACCTTACAGTAAACACCAACAAATAGCTAAGCACGTAAATACATCTCAAACATACCCACACGAAAACTTTTTAAAAAAGGTGTTAAATAAACTTGTAAAAGAAAAACCTAGTTATAAAAAGAGCTGGAGAGACGCACGATACAAACCGTATCAAAAACAAAATCGAAATATTTTACCTGAGAATATTTATAAAACTTTTGAGCGTGCCGACCCGGGTGAAGATGGAGTAGAAATGAGAGATATTACAGATGAGAATAGTAATACGAGTAAGTATGTTAATGTTACTAACACCTCAGATAATGAAGATGATGATGATGTGTTTAAGACCTGTAATAACGCAAATACGGGGTCTGAAAAATCCGTCAATTCGGATACTGTGAAATTTAAATTTCCAAGTACAATACAGGTAGCGGGTCCTTTGCGTTGCGGTAAATCTACATTTGTTAAAAATTTGTTAAGGCATGCTAATACCCTGTTTGACAATCCGATAAAAAGAGCACTTTGGTGTCATCCGCGCGAATACCCACCTAAACTCGGACGCGAGTTTCACAATTGCACGTTCAATGTGCGTAGGCATGAGGGTGTACCTGATTTAGAAAAGGTAAACAATGGAGATTTACTTATTTTAGACGATTTAATGTATGAAGCCGATAACAGTGAAGTATCTAATTTCTTCACCAAAGATTCGCATCACAAAAATTTTGGAGTGGTATACGTTTTACAAAACATTTTCCCACACGGTAAGAAGTTTAGAACAATGTCGTTAAATTCTAATTACATCGTGGTATTTAAAAATAATAGAGATAAATTACAAATAAATAAGTTATTTCAACAACTCGAACCACGAAATTTAAAATTTCTTTTAGAAGCGTTTAATAAAGCCACCGAAAATCCGCACGGATATTTAGTATTGGATTGCACGTAACATACACCAGATATATATCCTTACAGAACAGGAGTTTTACCTGGTGAAGCTCTTGCTTGCTTTAGACCTAAATAGACTATATATATACAAATACGTCATACAAAAAAACGTTATTTCTTAGAACGATGTCTATGCATAACGTTCCCAAACTATCTCCAACAGCATATAAACAAGTGCGTAAATTAGCCTCACCTACAATAGCAAAACAATGTGGAGCATTGTTTGTTTTAAGTAAAACAAATGCTAAGTCGCGTAAAACATTACTAAAAATGCTGATCCTAAATTACTTAAAGCACTCACTGAATGCGTATTAAACGTTAGTAAGGGTACTATACCTGTCTCTAAACAATGCTTAAATCGTTTAAAAAGATATAAAACAGCATGGAGAAAGTTAGTTAACAAAAAGACGTCGTTGAAGAAAAAGAAGAAAATTTTAATTCAAAAAGGCGGTTTCTTATCTGCTTTTATTATTCCTGTTTTAAGTGCGTTAAGCAGCGCTCTTGTATCAAAGTTAGTGCCAACATGAAATACGCAAAGCAAATCATGCTGTTGCATTCGCAACCGGAAAGTGAAAAGAAGCTACACGTAGTAGATAAAAGTTTATCTAATTTAATAGAGGATATAGACAAAATAAAACATTTAAACATTTCATCTGACGAAAAATGGGGTTTACTCAGACACAACCTAACTAATTATTATGATATAATATCTCACCTACGTAGACCCTATCTGCACGCTATAAAAGAAGAAGCAAAAATATTAGACTCCGAAGAAGACGAACAAAAGGGGGTAAAACCATTACTATTAAATGTTACAGTTAAACCGATAAAAGGAAATAAAAAGTCTGTAAAAAAGAAAAATGTAGGCAAACCTCGGAAACCGACGATTCTGAAGCTGAAGTTAGATTTACTCCATACCCTACTCGTTCCCGTAAACAAGCATCAAGTCATCAATTACGCTCGACTAAATGGCGAAAAGTTCATTAACGCAAAGGGAAACCTCTCTGCTTAACAAATATTACTCCAAACTTGATCATTATGCTGGACTTGGAACTATGCAAAAGCTTCATCGAGCTACAGGAATTTCTAATAACCAAATTAAACGTTATCTTCAAGGGCAAGAAAGTTATAATCTTCATAAACCTGTAAGAAAGCGTTTTCCAACGAAAATATACCACGTAACCAATATCGACGACCTGTGGGAAAGCAATTTAAACGTATTAGATAATATATATAAATATAACAAGCCTTACGTATACATTTTGACTATAATCGACGTGTTTTCTAAATTTGCATGGGCTGTACCTTTAAAAACAAAATCCGGTAAAGAAATTACTGTAGCATTTGCATCCGTATTTGATCGATATAAGCGTATTCCAAAAATACTGCAAACTGATAAAGGTACCGAATTTAGAAACAGAAGATTCCAACGTTTTCTAGAAACTAATGGTGTAACTCATTATACTACTAATAATAATGTAAAAGCTAGCGTAGTAGAACGATTTAATAGAACTTTAAAAACCAAAATGTGGAGGTACTTCACTCATATAAATACATAGACGTGTTACCCAGTTGTTGCAAGCGTATAACAGTTCTTATCACAGATCGATAAAAATGGCTCCAATTCAAGTCAATTCTTCATATATCTTAAAAGTGTACTACAATTTGTACACAAATAAATTACAAAAATCTCCATCTTTCAAAGCTTTAAAATATAACGTTTGTGATTATGTTAGAATTTCAAAGTTAAAGTTAATGTTTGATAAAGGTTATGAACACAATCGGACAAATGAAATATTTGTAATATATCAGGTAATTAAAAGCAACCCTGTAGTGTATAAATTAAAAGACCTCTCAGGAGAAGAAATAAAAGGCATATTTTATAACGAGGAGTTGCAAAAAGTTCGTCTTCCAAGTGTTTATAAAATCGATAAAATCTTAGGCACTCGAACTAAAGACGGTAGTAAAGAAGTACTTGTAAAGTGGAAAGGTTATCCTAATAAGTTTAATTCTTGGGTTAAACGATCCGAAATAACGACACCATCATGATACGCACGGAACCATTTTCTATTACGTTAACTAGCAATGGGTCTGCAAACGTATTTGGAAACAACACTACGGCTCAGTTTTGGAATATATTACCACAACGCACAGTTCTTCGAGGTAAATGGGAAGTGGCGCTTACAAAGATTAGATATCCAGGTTCATTTTTAAACATTGCAAAAGGTGGTAATTTTATTAAGGGTCGACTGCTTCGTAAATCAGCAACAGAGGTTCCTCGGGAAATAGAATTTCGATATGAATTGGACGAAACGACTGTGACAGATATTATAATGCTTTTAACAATGATTAATGAGAAACTTAAAAACGAAGCTCACATCGATAAATTTTTCTTATTCAATAAAGATGCTGGTTTTGTTACCGTTAATTCTCGAGCTGTAGAAAAAAAGGAAACTAAAAAACGTGAAGATATAGATACCGATAGTATTACGCACACGGTAAGTGATTCAGACTCAAAAAACAATGATACACTGCACGTAGAAGTGAACGATGCACTGCATGTAGAGCATGAAACTGAATCTAACGATTCTCCACAAACCGATTAAAAAAAACAAAGGTAAAAGAGCTACAGGTGAGTTAATCGGTAATGTAATGCGCGAATTATTTCTTTCTCCCGATTTAAGCAGACAATTAGGCTTCTAACCCTTTACTGATATTGCTAAAGTTAAACGCGCTCAATTTCCGAAGAATCCTTATGTAACATTTCCGTATGAAATGTTTATATACTGTAATATTATAGAACCACAAATGGTGAGCAACACGTTTGCTCCGATAATCGAAAGTACGATAGTTGAAGTGGATATTGATCACAGGCATCTAGCAATGCAAAAGTCATTTGTGCCTTTAAACTGGGTACCCGTTCTTCAACACGATTTTCAAGTTGTACAAATAGATTTAAGAACCGGTACAGGTGAATTATTACCATTTATTGACGGATTTTCTTCAGCTGTAGTACCTTGGTTTAGACCTTATGGATCATCGTGAACTAAGTACTTTCTTGATCAAAACGGTCGAGGTGATAGTTTTGTACTGTACAAAGGTAAACGTTTTCAAAAAGGACGCGGTCTTTTCGGTGTTTTAGGCAGTTTATTTAGGTATATGTCTCCGTATTTTAAAAGTGCTGCAAAGACCGTTGGTAAAGAAATATTAAACGTGGGTGATAACGTTGTATCTGACGTAATTTCACAAAAACCATTTAAAGCATCACTGAATCATAGATTAAAAGCGGGCGGGACAAATTTAAAAAGAAAAGCCGATCAAGCTCTAGACTCGATGCTGGGATCCGGAATAAAAGCTCGCAAACTTCGTAAACTTTCCCAGTTAAAACGAAAGTGTGTACGACGTAAGAAACGGTCAAAGAAACCGAAGAGAAGCAAAAAGAAGCGAAGGCAGAAAAGTAAAAGGAAATCAGCTAAAAGAACGTATATCCATGATATATTTTCATAATGTCTAAGCTTTATGTAAATTCCGCGTTTAACATATTTGAAGAGCGTCCCGTACAAACCAGTGTAACTCGTTATTCGGTAATTGAACTAGAACCGCAAAACGTAATTTCATATAATTCTCCGATTGTCTTTCACTTCAAGAGTAATGCTGATGCTTACATCGATCCTTCTCAAATAGAGCTATACTTACGTTGTAAAATAATTAGTCATGACGATAAGGTTTTAATGGAAACAGATAAAATCACTCTTGTTAATAACTCTCTAAATTCGCTCTTTCAGCAAATAAAAGTGATTTTAAATAACGTCACCGTTACGCCGCCGCAACCCGGTTATCCATACAAGACGTATATAGAACAACTATTCAACTATTCCCCCGATTCTCAAAACACATGGCTTGAAACAGCTCTTTGGAAAAAGGATACGGTAGGTAGCTTTGACGTGTTTGATTCTAATGACGGTATAAAATGGCGTTTTGAACATACCAAAAACAGTAAGGAATTTGAGTTAATAGGACGGTTATCGTGTTCATTATTTTCTCAAGATAAATACATTCCTAACAACATTGATATGACCATAAAATTAACACCATCTACTCCTGAATTTCATCTTATATCTGCTGGAGAGCTTAAAGGTAAAACCTTAATAACGGGTGCAACTCTCAATGTACCGTGTATTTATCCTTCCCCTTCCCTGCTGCTAGCTCATCAAAATTTACTGTCTACGCAAAATGGTAAGATTACTTTAGATGAAGTAGAGTCCAGCCTTTTAACATTCCTAAAGGAACCATAAGTAAAAAATTTCACGATGTTTTAGTAGGTAAAGCACCTCGCAGGGTGACAATAGTGCTTGTGTCGGATAGCGCATATAGCGGTCAATTTAACAAAAACCCATATAACTTTTTACATTTAGATTTAACTTTTATCCAACTCTTTGTAAACGAGCAGCCATTTCCAGCACAACCGTTAACTCCAGATTTTACAAATAAGCCATATGTAAAAGCCTTTAACACCATCTCGAAAGCGTTAGATCTAAATCCCGAAGATAAAGGGCATACCATAACCAGAAAAGATTACTTAAATGGGTATACATTTTTTATGTTTGATTTAACACCTGACAAAACCGCTAGCGAAACACATGTCTCAGGATTACATCACGGTAATGTTTCAATAAACTTAAGTTTTAAAATACCTTTACCCGAATCGGCCTGCATGATCGTCTTATCGGAATATCAACGCTTACTAGAATTTGATGTAAACAGGTCTATTTACGTAACATGAATACAGAACAAGTACGCAAATATTTATCTAATAATATTTATACAAAACCTCATTTGTTAGGTGTTTTTGCATGCGATCAATTACCTAAACAAATACAGAAAACGTTTCCACTTGCACTAGTAGCAAATACCGATCCCATTAGTAAACCTGGTTCGCACTGGATAGGTATTTACATTTCCAGGTGCGGAAATCGAGAATATTTTGATAGTTTTGCAATGCCTCCACTTTCTTCAAATTTTATAAATTTTCTAAACCGTAATTGCGGTAACCATTGGAGTTATTCTAAGCGAAGATTACAAAGCTCTACCAGTTCCAAATGCGGACAGTATGTTATTGCTTATACGGTACATCGATGCTGTAATTACCCTCTGTAAGAATTTTATTCCGCATTTAGAATATCTGATTACGCTTATAACGATCGTCTAATTGCAAAAATTTACAAAGATGTGTGCTTTCGTAAAAAATGTAAATACGCAGCTGCTGTTCAACAGACCTGTAAACCGTTAATATAAGGTAAGTACTATTTTGTTTTCTGCTTCACTTTAAATTTAGACGTTAAGAGAAAAACATGTCTACGGGAGTAGGATTTGTTTATTTCAATTTTTTTGTAAATAACGAACTTCAATATGTAGTTAAGGAACTTTCTATATGTGGTTCAGGTTGTGAAGTGCAAACATGGGTGTTCAAACCGCCTCACGATTCCCGCTTGTTATCTGAAAAGGTTAAATCCACTAACGATAAAATTAGTTCAAAAATTCATGGTTTAAAATGGGATAATGGTGATGTTAGTTACGAGGAACTCTCTTCTATTTTAAATCGTAGTGCGGATCTTTTCACCGTTATTTTTACCAAAGGGGAACATAGAACAGAATTTCTTCGCTCGGTTATAGATAGAACTGTAATTAACATAGAAGAATTAGGATTTAATAATGCATCCTTAGTAGCATTTCATGCACCGCCTTGCATTTACCCTTGTCATAAACTACACTCTCTTAATTGTACTCAAAGAATCGTGTCTAATATCTCACAATGGTATGCACACATTGTAGATAAACGAAATGCGCAACCTTGCGATCCAAAACCCAACGATTCTCACCTACCTCACAACCTGGACCATGACGTATTACCCTACGACCTGTACATTAATCATCTGTTTTAGAACGTGCCTTGAAAATCATTTCCCTCCTATTTTAGAACACACCGTGACACTATTTAAACCAGCACAGAATCAAGAGGTCATCGCCACTATCTCTCCTTACTTTCCTTTACCACTCGCCCTAAATTCCCAAGGGCGCAAGTAGGGCCTCGGTCATGCTTGCGTCCTGGCACCATACCTTCACCTGGCTTAGGCCCTAGTGGCCGGCCAATATATCCGTACCTTTGACTGCGCTGGTGCAATATGCGGTACAGCCACAGTTTCACACCTTACTTCCTTCTTTTTCCTTCTTCCATTTTCCGTCCGGTGGAGGAGTTTTTAGTGGGTAGGCCGACTATTGGTGAGTCCCACACTCTCAGTCTCGACTCCCATCGGGGCTGGGGTAAGTGATTAAATCATTTTCTCCTCCACTCGAAAAAAAAAAGAGGTCATCGCAGTGCAACAAGCGGTGTCATCATGTCTACATTAAGTTTAAGGTAAGTGTATACACTTCTATGGTCAGATTGGCCGAGCGGTCTAAGGCGATAGACTTAAGTTCTGTTTCCGAAAGGAGCGCGGGTTCGAATCCTGCATCTGACATATTCTTTTATGTGCATTATAGTATGACCGAACCAGAACCCAAGAAGTTGAAAATTGACGAGGATTCTAAGCAGTTATCATCCTTGATTGGTATTCGAAGCAGCGTATACTTCCTGGACCGCGCGCAGAAGAAGTTTCTCTGTGTAGGATTTTCACCGTTATATCCATACGAACTATGTATTACCGTAGCAAAATGCGGTGAAGATCACGGAATTGTTCTTAATATTTTATCAGATTGGAAGAACATAATGACGTGCATCATCAGTGTTGACAATAACGCTAAAAAGGAAATGATGAAGTGGGATTTAAATCTAAATGAAGAACTTAATTAGATGTAAAACATGTATTCGGTACTCCTAATATTATTTTAAAACAATACCAAAGTGATGACTCTGTTGGCGTATCGTTAATAGAAGAAGAATGGAAAACTTTAATTAAACTCTACCCTATTGTTAACGGTATTTTTTATCATCGACTAAAAGAAGCTGCCGAAGTTAGAAAATTAATTACAGCTTATCAGACCTACTTACAAGCGGTTAAAGGGGACATAAACAAAATGTCATATTCTGCATACACTGAACACATATTATGTGCAACTCCTAAAGATTTCTACGAAATACGATTTTACTTACACAACCAGCTTGTGTCTAACAGCGATCACGCACATCACACATGATTATCACATGTTGTTACGCAATCTGTTTACAGCTGCCTGTGATGACGTACATACTATCATCGTCACGTGTTGCTTACTCACTGTGTTTATGTAATGTTACTGAAGCAGCAGAGTATATATACTTGATACATCGGTTTCTTCAGTATTCAGTGCTTCGTCAGTGGTTCCTTTCAGCAACCTACATCAGCATCTTCACAATGTCTGCTAACGCCTTGCTAAACAAGCTGAAGAACTTGGGCTGCGGTTCATATGGTGGAGCGTTCTCCAAAACTATATCTGCAAGCGACTTGGAGGAAGGTAAGCGATACGCAATTGATGAAATTATAGCAACAAAAACAAAGTTCGGACGGCGAATTGCTGTAAAGCCAGATGGTGGTAATGTTTTACTTCTACCTCAGCGTTTCGAAGCCTTAACGGGTCAGGACCTATCTCTTATGAACACCAAGAAGTATTTTTTAATCTATCACGGTGAAGAATCTCTCTCAAATGAACGAACACGTCATCTATATAACTTTGAGGAAGACGCAGTAGAGTAAAGCAAAGCAAGTCAGTCCGATCTTCGTTGATGCTGTTGGTGTTACGTCAGTAATCTGTCGTCCACCAGCCCGTATAAATATAGCTCACATTTCCATCCACACTGTACTTCCTCAGAATGTTTTGTCCGCATTCGCTGTGTATGCACAAACTTGTACAGTGTCGGAGCTTCGAGTGTTACGACCAGCCAGCCCAGTGTATAGGCCCCTTCTTGGACACAACCTCTGCGGTAAAAAAATTAAAACAAAAAAAGAAGAAACATCGTTATACTCTACATATCCCAGGTTTACAAAATAAAACCTACCGGAAACCAGGCAGCACAAGTCACTCAGTGAGAAGCCGCAACCGCATCAACATGGACCTTCTGTCAGATCCTATCGACGTGGGACATAACATCTGGACTCAACTAGTGTTTAACGCCACCGAACTGGTCAACGCTGACGGTAAATATGCCGACCAATCTTTTAAAATATTGTCTATGGAAATAAAACCTGATTGGTGCAGGAAAAGGCCGTGGTTATAAAATTAGGAACAAAGTTTTCCTATTCAGCAAACGCAGATATAGTACATATTGCGTTCAAAAGTTGTTTGATGAACGCCTCCGCCGTGGATGCTGCCAGACTAACCATCACTCTAAATACAAGAAAAACACCCAGTTTGGATCAGTGTCTTACTCAACGCGGTTCCTTCAACATTCTTCAGTGCGAAGAATATAGGTGTACTAATTTCGTGGTGGGCGCTGTGTACGTGCCAAAATTACAGCACGATGTGAGTAACAATTTCTCTCATCTAAATTTTACATGCGTCACAAAAGACGTAAATAAACATATACGTTCCATTGTGTTTAACGAACTCCTTAGCGAAACCTCTGACACGTCCGAAACCGAAGACGACAGCACATTCAACAGCAACAGCAGCAGTGGTGATGGTACCAGCAAAACATCAAGCAAGAGCGATGCTACCAAAAAGCTCCCCACTAACAGCATCAACAACGATAACAGTGTAGTGACAAACATCAAAATCATCTTGTTTCACTCAGATAAAAAAACAAGATATCTAGAGTTAGTGTAATGTAGCAAAACAGTGGAAAAGTGAAAAGACATAATAACTAGAGATGGTTTAATGTAGCACAAACAGTGGAAATGTAATATTAATTGTAAAAATATATCATAAACATTGTATCATATATTGTACTCATGTAATAGAAAAAATAAAAAGGAGGCCCCGCGAGCGGTTGGACGGATCCTTTAAAAGAGAAAAAGGAAGGCTCTGCCCTGGCGCCAGCGAAAAGGCTTCGGAGGCCGCCGACAGCAGCGAAGGTCGTTACGGCCCGGTTGCAACGGCGGCGCCAAACTTCTTTTTTTACGACCTCGTCGTCATCGCGCCACCGGCTGCAAAGGTCACGCAACCTTGACCTTTGGCAACTCGGGCGCGCGATAACGACAAGGTCGAAAGAAGGTTGGCGCCGCCATTGCAACCAACCGTAACGACCTTCGTGACGTCAGCGACCTCTGACCTTTCACTGGCGTCAGGGTGGACTTTGACCGTCTGACCGTCGCGGAGTATCCACTACTCACGGCCTCACTGAAACTGACAATAGGAGTGGGTAACAATGAAGCGATGGGGTGAGTTGTTTATCAATTAGAAGCGACAAACAAATGACGTCAGGGTAGCGCGCCTTTCTTTAGAAATGGAGGGAATATCTTCCCTAGAGCATATGTTTTAGTAATCATGATTGGCTTATAAAACACACGCTAATGTTGGCGCGATTTAGTAACCAATAGCAGCTCTATTATAATGTTTAGGCATATCGGGGTGAGGGAGTATAAATTCTTGAGCCAAAAGCAAGTATCGCGCAGTTCTAAGAAATCTCTCTCGCGAGTTACACGTCAGGCAGTTCTAAGGAAGCATTAATGAGGTACACATTACGCAATTCTACAGAATCTCTCGCGTCGTAAAGTTAATTACAAAATGTGAAGTAAGCGTACGACAGTAATTATATTCGGAAATATAACAGTTTCAGTCAGGCGTGTATATAGATTACAGATGTGAACTATTAATTAAGTGTGACGGCAATAAAAGTGTGAAAACAAATTATTTTATCAGTGTTATCTTTTAGTAACAAGTGCTTTCCGTTTACACGCCCTGATCAGAGATATTTGCTCGACTGAGTAATAATAGCTAGCCGGAGGACAAAGAACCCAAAATTCAAAATAGTAAAACAACAGGCGCTCAGAAAAAAAGATAACACTAGAGATTACTGCGACAAATTGGCTCCCAGAACGTGGGGCGAAATAACCAGGAAGGGACGAAATAACCAGGTAGGGGCGAGATAACCAGAACGTGGAGCGAATGGAGCAGTGTAATTAACTACAAGACGCAGATCCCTGAAACAGCCACCAGAACGACCGACGACGCGGATGAGAGGACATCACCGATTACGAGAACAGAAGACAACAGTGGAATTAGACACCAAGACAGCGAGACGACGTAGATCTATGGTACTGCGACGCAGAGGCGACATATACATCTAGAAGAGAGGGACAGGAAACTGGAAATCAAAACGACGTCATCAGATAGCATCATAAAGGTTAGAAAATTGTAAATTTTATGTGTATTCAAAAACAAAACAAAAAATTATGAGAAACTAAATGTTGTTGAGAAGTGGAAGGATTAAGAAAACAATGTCCACTAATAATACGAAGAAATGATTATGGAAGGGGATAATGTAACAGTTGGTCGTAATTCAATGCGGGTTACGGAAAATAGCTCAAACAATGTAGGTTTTGAGGGAGGAAATATCAGTGAAGAAAGTCAGAATAGAATAGCAGGTCAGTCAACTCAAACATCTGGGATTGTTGTAAACAATTCAGGGCAGGTAGCCGACGATAGAGATAGATGTATTAGGCATATTGGTCAGAGTATTGTACCAAACAGGGGTGAAGTAACTGTAACGGGTGGTGCAAATGAAGGTTTACAAAGAGATGTAAATGCAGCAGGAAATGTTAATTTTGATGCTAGTATGATGATGGAAATGCTGAGAAATTTTGGTCAAACATTACATAAGAGTATTACAGACCAATTAGAAAAAATAGATCAAAAACTAACTCAGAGTAATGAGAAATTAGAGTAAAAATTAAATCAAAACATGGAAGATATTGGTAGGAGCTTAGAACAAAAACTAACTCAGAACATGGAAAAGAATAATGAGAAATTAGAGCAAAAATTAAATAAAAACATGGAAGATATTGGTGAGAGTAATGAGAAATTAGAAAAAAATAGATCAAAACAGGAAAGATATGGAAAAGAGTAATAGGGAATTAAAGGAAGATATTAGTATGAGCTTAGAACAAAAACTAGCTCAGAGTAATGAGAAATTGGAGCAAAAATTAGATCAAAACAGGGAAGAAATTGAAAAAAAGTTTATGGAGCTAGATAGCAGTATAACAAGAATGAAAAATGAAAATCAGGAAATAATAGCAAGTGAGATAGGAAAAGTTTCAAAGAAAATGTCAGACATGAGCAGGGAAATATCCAACCAAAAAAGTGAGGTTGATACTAAGTTTGAACATGTTAGTGTAAAATGTACAGAGTTAGGGAGTCGAATGAGTAGCATTTCAAGTGAATTAAGAGAGATGAATGTAGATTTAATTCAGGTGCAAGTTAATTTCAGAGGGGAGATATCTGAAATACAGAAGGATTCGGAAACACAAAGAAATAAGTTGTCCGAAGAAGTTAAAGTTTTGTCTATAGATTTGAATCAAAAACTAACTTCTGGAATTAACAAGCACCAAGCTGTTCAAAATGAAAACAATAAAAAATTGGAACAGACAATAGAAAATCTGCAAGGCACTGTAAATAGGTTAGAATTGAATTCAAGGGTCAATATAAGTGATGTCAATGTATCTGATGCACAGAATAATGATAGAGGTATTTCCTCAAGTATGACTAAGAATGTGAGTGACGCGGCGGCTTCATCCATAGCCCACGCCGAAACTCAGAGTGCACAAGTAACATTAGAGAATTTAAATATGGGAATAAGGGACATTCAAAACTATAATTATGTCTTAAGTGATTTGCCACTTCCAAAATTTAATGAAAACTCCAATCCAGTACAGTTTATTTTAGACTTGTCAGAGTACTTTCAAATTAAAAAGATACCGGAAGAATTGAAAATGATAGTTGTTAAAGGATGTTTGAATCAGAAAACTTTAGATTGGTTACAAATGGTAACAAGGGGCGAAATTTCATATGAATTCTTTAAGAGACTATTCATGAACAGATTTTGGAACATCACGATAAAGCATAGAATACGAGTGATGCTTAGCCATAGACAATTTGATCCAGGAGGGGGAATAGCAATGACCGCCCAAAAAATGTATTGGAATGCAAGAGAGTTAACTATGTATATGTGTTATAGGGAGGGATAAATGAATGCAGGACAGAAATAATTGTTTAAAGGGGAAGAGAACATTTTCTTAGTAAACTGTAGCCACATTTGAAATGAAGCATGTAATAAGGATAAATTAGTGGCATACGAAAGTAAAAGTAAGTAGATATAATTCAAAGAGTATTGTGAATATAAATTACAAAACAATAAAAAATGGTAAAGATAATTAAAGCAAAACATTTATGTAGCACACAGATAATGTCAAATTATGTCTTAGAATTAAGAGACATAAATATATTTGTGTAGAGGATGAATATTTTGTTAAATAGGTTCAATAATTACAAAATGAACCAGGGTAAAAATCTTGAGTGTATAAATTTCTATGTCAATAATCTAAGAAAGTATAACCATTTTGTAACAATGACCTAAATAGTTCAGGGTACAGTATGTGATGTATAAAAAAATTGTAAGGTCAGATGTAGGTATATAAACACATTAGACCCGAGCCAGTGAATAGTGGCCAGAAAAAGGCAAGAAGTACAACGTGTGTAAGATACGTGTGCAGTGTTACGTGAAAGTGATAAATGCCGTGTGTTACAAGATTCAGGAGACTAAAAACCCAATTATAAAATTTCCAAAAAAAGTTGTAAATATTTATAACTATGTTTCTAGTGGGGCATATGAGGCAGTATTTTATATCACAACACTGTGAATTCCAGACTAATTGTAGTCTAAATTAACATTATTGTATGACAATGATTTTAGATGTTTATTAGCTATAAGCATTGTTAGGAAATAAATTTACACGGCCTCACTGAAACTGACAATAGGAGTGGGTAACAATGAAGCGATGGGATGAGTTGTTTATCAATTAGAAGAGACAAACAAATGACGTCAGTGTAGCGCGCCTTTCTTTAGAAATGGAGGGAATATCTTCCCTAGAGCATATGTTTTAGTAATTATGATTGGCTTATAAAACAGACGCTAATGTTGGCGCGATTTAGTAACCAATAGCAGCTCTATTATAATGTTTAGGCATATCGGGGTGAGGAAGTATAAATTCTTGAGCCAAAAGCAAGTATCGCGCAGTTCTAAGAAATCTCTCTCGCGAGTTACACGTCAGGCAGTTCTAAGGAAGCATTAATGAGGTACACATTACGCAATTCTACAGAATCTCTCGCGCCGTAAAGTTAATTACAAAATGTGAAGTAAGCGTACGACAGTAATTATATTCGGAAATATAACAGTTTCAGTCAGGCGTGTATATAGATTACAGATGTGAACTATTAATTAAGTGTGACGGCAATAAAAGTGTGAAAACAATTTCTTTTATCAGTGTTATCTTTTAGTAACAAATGCTTTCCGTTTACACGCCCTGATCAGAGATATTTGTTCGACTGAGTAATAATAGCTAGCCGGAGGACAAAGAACCCAAAATTGAAAATAGTAAAACAATAACAGGCGCTCAGAAAAAGTTAACACGAGAGATTACCGCGACAAATTACAGTGTCTTTGTTGCAAAATGTATGAACTCGTTTTTTTATTTTAAATATTTATGACATTTTAACAATCAATAAATAGATCGACATTTAACCATTAATTAGCTATGATATAAAATTCAATTATTTCCCCACTTACTTGAATATAATAATTTACAATCACATTGCCTTTCCCCCTTTCTGTGTGAGTCTCTGCTTTGATCTGTACAATAAGTTCAAGGTACCGAGTGTGAAGATAAAGAATAATTTGGATTAATTTACTCACCGAAAGTATGTATTTTACAAATTTAGAATAGTCCGAAATAATTCACCTTTTTACGAGTGCGTTCTCTTGCCCGCGCCGCTACCATATTCCAGCTGGTCGTCCTCTCTGTCTACAAAAGGCTGGTTCTCTTCACCGACGTGCTTCGGGGCCTGCTCACAGTAAGTCGGTTCCAAAACACACCACCAGGCTGCGGCCACGGGATTGGAACATGTCGTGTCCATGACGAGCTCGTTACGGTAGAGGGTTCTGGAGACGTGACCACTTTGTCGTGTTAGTTGAAAAATCTCGTACCAAACTGTGAGGGGCGTAAAAACTTGTGCAATATGCAATAATAAGGTAAAGAAAAGGGATCTAAATGTAATAAAAGCGTAAAAATTAACAATGTTATTATTTTAAATGTGTGACGTGCTAGAGAAAAACGGACTTCACATCTGTAATCAGCACACTCGAATTAGGTTGGTATGTACACTTGTTTTTGTTCAGTAGCAATATCACTGTAGACCAGTGTTATACGTGATTCTATAGAAGTCTTGTCCTACAACTGCCTTAATTGATCGATGGAAAAGAGGTAGTGTTGAGGTGGCAAAATTTGACTAAAGCTCGGTGCGTGGATCAGAAAACTATTTTTCAATTTTTCCAGCACTAATGGACATTTCCCTCAGACAGGAAAAAGACTGAGGAGCTGAATATATTTCACAAATTGTTTTTATAGCTGGTAAAAGTGACAGCCACCTCACATTACTGTAACTAAGAATATCTTTATATTCCAGGCCAACAAAATCACAAAACCCTTTCAGACGTTCAACTCTCACCGTGTATATATCCAAACGTCTTCACAACAAAATCTTCTATGTCAAGTAGAATTACGCATACTGCAGAATGAGCACAATTGTGTATCATGTGAGCCACATATCCCAATCCAATAACTTCTCTGTTTTTAAACACCCTTTTATTTTACAAAAAACATTATTCGTACCTTTCCGTTTCAAACCTCAAAGATTAGCGCTTGTACTGTCTCCAGATATGACTATCACTTTATTTTCAATTCTTAATTTCCTTACTACATGCAGAATACCATGTGAAAGAATTTCTGCTGTGTCACCCTGAATTACATATAAATCAACTAATTTAATGTGTATTTTAACATCTGTTTCATTCAAATTGGAGTTGATAATATCTAACCATAACTGGTAATAATTTTACGTCACCGTAATTAGATGCATCTGTCAACACAGCCACAAATGAAGTTTTCGTCAGTTCGTCATTTAATTCGTCAACAGCGCATAGAGATATGACGTTACAAACAATTGCTTTCACGTTTTACGTGGAACAAGTAAACTGTGGCTCGCAGAATCCTTCATTAGTCCAGATATACAGTCCATGGACTTGAATCTCTGATGGTGGGCTATGGTATGGAACGCAAATGTACCTTCTTGTAGTGCAATATCCATACAATTATTTTCTGGGATAGCGCTTTTGAAATAATTAGTCAATTTAGTATAAGAGGAACCACTACACATGTCTTCTTGTGGCCACGTGTTCAGTAACAAAGTTCTCCCGCCACTACTAATGACGAAGGAAGTTTTGCACATTGAGCAGAAGACAGCATAATCATGATTTCCGCGCTTCATAAAATGAAATTCATTTAACAATGCATCACTTGCTATGTATTTGTGTTTTTTGCTTTCTCCTCAGACATTTTTCACCACAATTACACAAAGCGCGTCCTTCTTAGCGTGAACATAAAACTGCATACTATTTCCGCTCTAAGAATCTTGTTAACAAAAGGAAGCAGTGATATTTAATTAAATGCGTAGAAGTATTACGCGCACGATTACCTCGCCATCCAGTGGAGAAATTTGCCAATTATGTTGCTGGCACCGATGTCTTAATCGATATACGATATTTGGTTTAACATCTTTCCTCTTTACGGCTTGATATTAATTCATGCAATTCGTTCGAAAACAGGGACATCTTTGAAAGCTTATTCGAAATCGGGGACATTCCGGGGACAAGTTATAGCCGGGGATAGAATAATGAATTCGGGGCTATACCCGGAAACGGGGGACGTCTGTTAAGCTTAATGTATAATAACCTGCGTTTGTAATGGGTAGAGAAAGTCGTGTGAGTCTGCCACATCAGATTTGTTTTTGTTCTAATAATAATAACATAATAGGGCACAAATCTGCTTAGATTATTCTTTGCTGCATATTTAATGACTTTACTCTTTTAGCCCATATACTGAAATGATAGCGATCGCACTGCTTACAGCACAGAACGCACTCAGAGTCTATACAGGGTTAATGGAATCTTTTTTGAGTGAATATCTTGTGGTGGAATCCGTAAACTAAGTCTGTTCAGTTCCTGTTGGTCGTTGTGGCCTGTGTTGAATAGGAGTCAAGATAGCTTTCTTCTCTTTTTCTCTGTCTCATTCGTAAGAATTCTGCTTCCTGTTTAGAACAACGCAGTTGCAGTCTTGTTCCATGAGCATAGGCTCCTGTTCCAATACGTAGGCCATTCTGGTTGGCGTAATTTTTTAAATGTCTAATGTTCTTTCGAAAATCCGGCTATTACGTTCTTTATGCAATTTAGATCACTTAATTTGGGTTGATTCCAACTTAGTTCCAGCCCATAAGTGATTAATGGGACGACCTTTGCTTGGAAGAGCAACATTGCTGTGAGACGATTGTGTAGGCTTGTGTATATCATACGAGGGCGGATCGAAAAGTAACGCACAATGTTTTTGTCTGCCTTGGTTATTCAGCTGGAATGTTGCAATTTCACACAGATATAGCTTGAAGTTTTCACAAGGGAGGGCATTTCTTTTCATGTGCAGCTCTAGCGAGATAAGTGTAAACCACGCAACAAAGATGGCGCGCATGTTACTGTCGTCCTCGTGTGAAGAGCGGAGAGGTGTGGTTCGATATTTGTGGGCCAAAGGTCATAAACCGAGTGATATTCACATGGACATGCGTGGCGTGTATGTGGATAATTGTATGGACCGTAGGAATGTCTCCAGGTGGCGTGCATTGTTCCTAGAAGTCCGTGTGAACCTTAGTGATTCGCCACGCTCCGGGAGGCCGGTAACAGCTGCAACCCCGCAGAATGTCAGAGGCATTGAGGCGGCAATTTTGAACGACCGGCGCGTGCAACTGCGAAACTTATCGCAACAGTTCAACATTTCCTATAGTGCAGTGTACTATATTGTTCATGACACGTTGAAATTGCGTAAAGTTAGTGCTTGCTGGGTGCCTAAGAAGCTAACAGACAACCACAAGGGCCAGCGAATGATGACGAGCTTGGATCACCTAACGCGGTTTACCGCAGAAGAGTATGGCCTTCTGAAAGGAATTCTCACTGGTAATGAGTCGTGGACATACCACTACACGCCTGAAACCAAGCAGGAAAGTATGGAGTGGAAACATGCTGGTTCCTCAGTGAAGAAAAAATTCAAAGTTACTCAGTCTGCTGGAAAAGTGCTTGTGACGGTGTTCTGGGATATGCATGATGTTGTATTGGTGGACTTCGCTGAACACGGGATCACTGTGAATGCTGCAGCCTAAATGGAAACTTTGGTGAAGTTGCGCCGTGCCCTTCGTGACAAACACCACAACATGAATGCTGACGGTGTCAAAATACTTCATGACAATGCTCGCTCCATGTCTGCTGTTGTTCGTCAGAAAATCACCAAATTTGATTGGGAGGTGCTCCAACATCCACCATACAGTCCGGACCTTGCACCGTCCGACTTTCATCTGTTTGATCCCATGAAGAACTTCCTGGCCGGCCTACGCTTTGCGATAGATGCGGAAGTGAAATCAGCTGTCCGCAGATAGCTATACTCCAAGGAAACGGACTTTTACGAACAGGGCATATTGAAACTGGTATCACGATGGGAGAAATGTGTTGAAAAATTTGGTTACTATGTCGAAAAGTAGGTAAAAGGAGTAAGTTCATTTGTGATTTTTTTGTTCTTTTAACTATTAAACTTTTTTGCCAAAAAAGTTATTATGCGTTACTTTTCGATCCGCCCTCGTATATACTACTCGACAAAGCGAACGGGCATATCGGAAAACGTGCGCAACATGTTTACGTCATACATATGTCGAGGAAGGGCGTGTCAGTTGCAGTGCATTCACCGCAGATGCAATAGTTACAATCCTGTCGTAATGAACCTAAAGTGCTATTAATCGCCAGTTGCAAGATGATAAATGTCATAAGCGTTTTGCAACTGAGAAGACTAATAGAATTGCTGATGACTATTGGCAAAAAGTTGGATTATTGGAACAAGAAGTTGGGAGGTTGACCTATGTTTACAGAAGCTGTTACTTAATAAGAAAAATGTAGTGACTCATTTAGTTTTTTATTTGTTTTTCCGTTAGGGAAACTGCAGAAAATAATGTTTAGTTTATTACAATGGATAATTAGTAGATATATAACAATTTAAATTGAGTTTTATTTATGGACCCTTTTTAACTACTATGGTTCTTAGCGTCCCATTATATACTGAGCTTGAAAGACCGGAAATGTGGCTCAGAGGCCACTATCAGGCTTGAGGTTCTTTTACGTGCCAACACGGGACCACCGGCTTTACTTCCCTTCCGAAGGAAGCCATGCAAGGATTTTTACGCCCGAAAAAATCCATCATTCTCCGCCAGGTTTGATCTTGGGAACTACAGGTTTCATGTATCCCTAAACCACGAGGATAACACGTAGATATGTAATGCATTTACCGCAATTAAGATTACTTTTTCCTATTATATACCTGTGTAATTACATTTGCGAATCATTAATCACGTACCTTTCCTATCAATATACACTCAGCTCCAGAGTGCTTCACTTGTGTTCTATTACTTACTGTACCCCGAGTTACAAGTATTTCGCTGTTCTAGTAAAGACATGCATGCGGATGCAGCCTTCTCATGCTCAAGGTGAATACGCCTGGTCGTTTTTCCGTGTAGTACTCCTGATTGCTGCCTATGTCCTTTCCTTTATGTGGCTCTTCAGTGACGCTCCTGTTGGCTGTAGCGTGATGCCTAGGTACTTTAAGGAGCTCACCACTCTCAACTCCTCTCCTTTGTATTTTATTTTGTCGCCTGCTGGTATTGTTCTTCCCTTTCTGAAGAAAATCTCTACTGTTTTTCTAGTGTTAATTTTGAGTTTGTTGTCTTCGGCATATTTTCTAGATTGTCCTTAGTTACTTGGAGATTATCTTTGTTGTTACAGCCTATAACTAGATCATCGGCGTATAAATATATTTTGGTTGAATTGTGAGTTTTTTCGTGATATCTGCTGTGGCAATATTAAACTGAAGCGGATTGATAGGGTCTCCCTATAGCACTCTGTTGTTTTGCTTAATAGGATATGGACTGTCTTGCCGTCTAGGATTCTTATTCGTTGTAGGCAAATGTGTTGTTTATTATTGAAGTCAATGGGTTATCTTGTTCGATCATGTTTTCTTATTTTGTGATCAGCATTGATCTGTTCAGTAAGTCGAAAATCTTTGTGAAGTTGAATATGGAATGAAACTTCCCCTTAGTCGACCTTATTACGCCTTGTACGTTCTCTATCAGGTTCTTAATGGCTTAAAGTGTTCCTCTTTCTTTCATGAAGCCGAACTAAGGCTCCGGAATGATGGTCCAACTTTGGGTGCTCAGTTTTTCGGTAAGAATTTTCGATAGGTGAAGCTTATGTTGCTTTCTGGCGCAATGACTCTGTACGAGCTTGGGGCTTCCCCATCCCTTTTTCCCTTATAAAATGTTGTAATAATTGATTCTCTCCAACTTTGTGGAATTATTCCTTTTGTGAAGCAGACATTCAGTAGTGAAGTTCGTATGAGTAACAGAATTTCGGATGTGGCTTTTAAATTTTGATTGTACACTCTATCAGGGCCAGCCGCTTTCCTATTCGTTGTATTTTATATTGATTGTTCTATTTCACTTCTTGCTATACGGGATGATTCTGGGGTGTTTATTTCTCTTAGCTTCAGAGCCTTCTCTGTGCTTTTCTTATTTAGTGCTTCGGATAAGTGTTTCGCCAGAAGGATATTGTGAATTCTGCGGCGAGGTTGGTTTCTCTGCACTTGATGACTATAAAATAACTTTTTAAAGCGTCTCCTGCTTGCATTTTTTATGTATGTTCTGCATATGCGACTTTATTTTCTTTAATTAATATTTTGTACGCTTTCCTTTTCTTGGCGTACGCTTCAAGGATGGCATTCTCGTTTGTGTAGCGAGATTTATGTAGTAGCTCCAAGGTTTCTCTGCGAAGTCTGTAGCACTCTCAAACGAACCAGGGTTTGGCCTTTTGGAGTCCTTTGAATTTGTATTGTTTTAATGAAGTTTGTTTTGGTATATAAGCCTGGGCCTACCAAACCTTTCTTTAATACCTTTGGTATCTCTTTCAGTATTTATTTTCCTCTTTGAGGATGGTCTCGTCCAATGCTCTTGAAATAAGTTGCAGTCTTCCTTTTACTCTTGGAGTTTTGACCGAAATGTTGGAGTTGGGTGGCTACAGGGTATGCTTTCTCAGGGTGCGGCTGAACCACTGTACATAACTTTTCGTAGTATTCTTAGATTGGTACCTTTGACAAAGGTTAAGTCAATAGTGCTTTAATCGTGTGGAGCAATAGGTCAATGTTACTTTTACCGTTGGAAGCAATATAGGTATCCTGCATGCGGTTGTTCACGAGTTTGTAGCCTTCGTGTTGTAATTCTAGTACGATTTTAATTTAATGATCCGGTTTATCAATTCTGGAATTTAAGTAACCTCCCAGAACTAAAATTTCTTCTTTATTCACTATGTTGGTGGATTCGTTATGTGTTCAATTCCATCGTGCACTTTTTAGGGGCTTACAAGGAGTCCTATAATTGCTATTTTGTCGGTCCATATTATGACCATGTTTTACTCTGTATGGGTTCCTCTTGCGTTACCTATATTGAATTTAAACATACATGAGACTCCTTCGGGTCTTCCTCTTTCTTAAGTAGTAGCTAGGACGTTTCTGCAGTACATGTGTGGAAACTCAGTGTGCAGATAAGAATGTCTCTTTGGCTATTACTATGTTGAATCGGGTACAAAAGCTGTATGGCGCTATTGAGGTTATTGTCTTCATCCCTTCCAGATTCCAAATAACCAAGTCCAGGTTCGACGCTGTATCGGAGTACTTTTGGGGCATCCCGTTGGGTTATATCCTTTTGTCTTATTCGAAGGAGCCTTCTTTGTTTCTTCTGTATTGGTAGCGAAATCGTTTCACCAATATTCCCAGTGGCTAAAATTCTGGATTTGCTGTTACCTGCAAAGATTCAAAAGGCAGGCCACATTTAAAGGATTTCATATCACCTTGATTCTGAGGATCCTTACATTCTATTCTACCCTTATTTCTTGTTTACACAGGTATTTTACGCCTGTTAAGTCGCGCTGTTTCTTCTTAGTTTTCCTAGATATAACCAGGCGGTTCTGTCGGCAACTTGCAAACTTTGTGCTTTCTTTGGTGTCAATGAGAGTTGTATTGTCAATTTTACTTTTTCTTCCTACAATTTGCCCCCATTGCTATTCTTCATTTTCTTCCCCTTCTTCTTCCTCCGCAACTGCCGCGACTGTCACGGTGACACTCGACTACGGTGTCGTCAGTCTTTCTTTCTGTTGCTTTTTCTGTCGCGGGAGTGGTCGGAAGTCTTTTATTTGGATTCTGTTCTCGGTTGATTCAGTTTGATCTTTACATGTCTTCTGATGGCATCTTTTGTTCCTGACGGTCTCGTTGCGTCTCTTTGGCGCAATGATTTGCTTATCTTATCCGATAATATTGCGTCGAGTGTGTTGGTTGCAATGTCTGCCAAGGATTGGATTCTATCTCCTGTGACAGTTCTTCCATTCTCGGGTTTCACTTATCATTTATTCTATCTTTTTCATCAGTTGCTTAATTAGTTTTCTTGTTTATATATATATATATATATATATATATATATATATATATATATATATATATATACTGTCTTCTTGAATTCCTTGCATAACGATGCGAGGTTACAGTTAACATTACTCATTGTGTCAAACTTGCCCCTTTTTACCCTGTGCAGTCTTTGTGGTGCCAGAGCGAAGATGATTCTTCACACTCTATTGCTTGATCCTCTGCGCTAAAATCTTTTTTGTGGATCCTTATTTTTCATCTGCTTTACGCTCGTTTTCCCTTGGTGTCATAGTTGTTTGCCTATTTTATACCACCTTTGGTCATTGACGCTTCCTTGAACTCTATGGTGACTTGTGTTTATGCACACGAGGTTAATTTTCTCACCCTTGATTTC
The DNA here is from genome assembly GCA_030765065.1 of Deroplatys truncata. Taxonomy (NCBI): domain Eukaryota; kingdom Metazoa; phylum Arthropoda; class Insecta; order Mantodea; family Mantidae; genus Deroplatys; species Deroplatys truncata. The sequence continues at coordinate 380,779,193 of CM060990.1, forward strand.
GGGCATCACACGGAAACATTTGTAGATAACACTTCTGTGGGATCACTGTCATTACACTATTTTCTTGCACTGTTCTGAACTTTTATGCACATACTATACACCTTATGCCACATGGCTTTCTGTATACAATTTGGCTATAATCCCACCATCTTTAAAAATAATGCTTCTTTTTCTTATGTACCCCCTTAGGGCAATCAAGTGTTTAGGTTACAGTTTTATTTTACAAGAACTATTGAGTGTAATTATTAGGGCTCGGATTTCTAGCTAAATAAATATTTACTTTGTTACTGAATTGGATTGACATAAAGATGAGTAGAGATATGTGCCCTAACACTAAAACCCGAAGACCAATTGTATTATCCTCCATCTTTATTGTTGCTAGTTAAATAGACCAGTACCTTTAATAAGGAGTTGTAGATTTTTAACTAGACTCTTACCTGAGAGGTCTTCTAAACCAGCCACTGGCTAACTCCGTGCAGTCGAAGATTATGTGAGAGGCAGTTTCTTCCTCTTCAGCACCCAACCTACAAATGGCGTTTTCTTTATAGATACCCATAGTATATAGGTGTTTCCTTAATCTACAGTGACCTGTAAAGAGGCCTGTTAATCACCCTCATTTGTGTCCAACTGAGATTTAGGATTTCTTTGGTAAGAGCTAAAGTTAGTTTTAACATCATTTCCTTATTATGTCTATGTCCTTACACTTGTGCCTATGGTTGTTGGTGGTTGTTTAACACCCACTCTGCAATGGTTCTCTTTACATTGGCTAAGGAAATTCCAAATATTAGCTACATTGCTATTACTTACGATTTCCAAACTTATGTCAAAGTTCCGGTTGAGATCTATGGATTCAAAATACCGAGTTGCATATCATGTAAACTAGTTTCTATATTTTTATTTGAATGAACATTTTAATAACGTAAATAATTTTACACATTATACCACATATAAGTTTAAATGAATATTTTGACTGATTATAACGTTGCGCCAAATTTGGACTACCCTGAAAGTGCTTTCACACGTAGGTATATCGAGTCAGGCAATACATCAGTTCAAGGCTTGTACTAATAATGTAATACTTGCGACATGTGGTGAGCGGCACTTCTCCGAAAGCCCTGGAGTTCTACAGTCTACTTCTTGTTATTTGTGCTCATTTGTTTCGCATTTCAGTTCATCGTCCCTTTCAGTAAGTTAAAGCAGTGTGTTACGTGTGGTGTGTGTATGAACAACGGGAAAGTAAAGAGTAGTGACGCTGTTCGTTTATACCGATGTGTAACTAAATTTAAAGAAGTATTCGCAACAGACAATAAGAATATTTTCTGTAAGGCTGCGAAAAGACTGTAAAGGCAAATCAACGTTCTCAAGCGACGCAGCACTTAAGTGGATAGCGGCATATAGCCGCGGTAAACAGTTTAAAAATCAACCAATTAGGCAAAAGCTTCTTGATGAATCATCTGCTTCTTCTTTCTCCACATTTTCAGAACCACCCAAAGCAGTTATTTCTGCAGACATTCCACTCTAAAAAATAAGTAATCCTCCATTTAGGGATTTTCTTTAGAAATATACACTGTTGGATCCTCCAGACGAATCAATATTATATAAATACTACCTGCCTAAGAGCTACGAGGAAATGCTAAATAAAATTTAAAAACAGCATCAGAATGAAAACATTCGGGTGTCGTTTGACAAAACAAGTGACAATAGTGGACACAAATTGTGAATGTTGTAACTGGGGTTCTGAAAGACGATGTCTTTCTGTCAGATAATTTTTCTCTTTTAGTATGTGAAGAAATTTCTGCAGTGAATCAAACAACTGTAGTACGCATTTTTAACGATGCTATGCATATTCTCTGACCAGTAGGTGTGAAATATGACGTGATGTTACTACCTAATGACGCTGCCCCTTACATGACTAAAGCTGGAGAGGGACTTTAAGTGAGCTACCCTAATATGATCCACGTTACATATTTGGCGAGCTCTGCATAGAGTCTGTGAAACAATTCGTGTGCTTTATCTTACTGTGATAAATTTATTGCTAATTAAAACAGTTTTCGTGAAATCACCAACTGGAATACACATATTTAAAAGTGTGGGCACCAAATACTTTATTTCCTCCCCTTCACGCCATCGCCCGGTACTTGGGTACTTGGGCAAATAATTTTGAACAGATTTATTCTACGATAAATGAATTTGACAGAGAGGATATAACTTCCATTGCAATACTGTAGGACATATTTCCGACTCCAAATGAGCTAACCGGACTTAAAACTAATTTGGCCTTCATTAGTGCAAATTTCTGTTTTCTTTCCTACTGCTTACCAACTAAGCTGATAAAATCAAAACAATTGTTGACAGAAATAGTAAAAGAAATCAGAAACATTGAAAACAAACTAAACAGATCATGGACTCAAAACCACGCGAAATTAAAGAAAAATTCCCCTCATGCCTAAATAAGAATAAAGGGTTGGAGGTGATGCGGAGAATTTATGATATTTTAATGGCAACAGCGTGGAGAACTTTGAGAAAATGGAACATCCGAGTGCTAGTGACATTGCCTGCTACAAATGTGATATTGAACGTAGATTTTCAAGATACAAGTTATTGTTCCCGGACAATCGTCACAGCTTTAAGATGCCCTCTTAAACTCTACTTTTGTGGTTCACTGCAAAAGGTTTTGTTTTGTTAACTAGTGGATTAGATGAGACTTTTTAGTATCATTTAGATAACTTATAGTAAATATTTTCGAAGTTTTCAAACATATTTTAGGCTTATTAAGCACATAAAATGAATATTTTTTTCTATTTATAAGCACCTAAAAATCCGAGCCCTAGTAATTAAAAATGTTAACTACAAGATTATGTCAGTTGAATTCTGCTGAAAATTTTACAGAAAAAAGCACAGCCTACTACATATCTGGCCTGCGCGCTCTGCTGTCAAGGCATGGTCACGTGACCTAGTGCAGGCGGCGAACGTTGGAAAGGCATGTATGTATTGCAGATTTTCTATCAATTAATAAAGCAGTTCTCCTGTGCATATTTTGAGTCATTTCACGTGTGAAAGTATTCGATTTTTACCCCCACTTCTACGGATTGCAAACCACATTGGCATAAGTAAAATATCTGGTATTATAATTATCATATCTGTTATTGTAGTATGTTGCAGAAGTACACTTGGTTATGTCTGGCATAACTCTGAAAGTAACTAATAACTATTTGTATGCTTTTATCAGAGAATTATATTGCAAATGTATAAAAACAACAGTGTTTTCTTTGTATTTTCAGAGCTGCAATGCCTTTCAAATGTTCAGTACCAGGTTGCAAATCGAATTATGAACCTCCGTATGTACCCAGAGATGAGGAACGACGAAAATTATGGCTAAGCAGAATACGCAGGCAGCATTTTGAGTTCACTGAAAATGCTAGTCTGCATTAGACACTTTCTAGAAGAAATGGTTATTCGAGAGGATAAATGGCAGGATAAAGATGGACGAGTGCATTTCATTCCACGTGCTAATCCTTGCCTTACTGATGATGCTTTTCCTACAATTGTTAATGAAAGCACACCCCACTTAAGCTTTTCACTTCCAAAGAAAAGAAGAACAAGAGAGGAACGGGAAGATGAAGCACTTCAAACAGCCCTGGATCAAAGTTTAGCTTCATATGATAAGGAACTAGAAAATAAGAAGTTACTCACATATGAAGATGTAACAGTTTATATAAAAAAATGTGTGAACGAGAGAAAAGATTGGGCACTTTCAATTAGTGTTAGTGCTATTACAGTGCTAAAAATAAATACAGTATCAGTGCGTTATATTATTAGTAGTTTTGTGGTTTCTAGTGATAGATGCTTTAAGGTGTATATACGACGTAGACAAAGAATTGAATCCTAATTAACTGAATCCCAAATTTAGTGTTATCTTGGAGAAATCTCAGGTGGATGCGATATTTGAATTGTGTCGTGTGCCTATGTCAAACTTTAAAGAAAATAAACTTGCTGCAGCAGTGAAATTGTTAAAAAAACATGAGGTGCTAGATGCTGGTAAAAAAATGAGGTTAAGTGTCCTTACAGAGCAGATAGAATTATTCTCCTTTAAGAAGGAAAGGTAAAATTTTCATAGATCTTCTTAGGTTGGCTCTGAGAATGTTCCTGATATCTCCTGCATGTTACAGAACCATACGTCAGTCACAGGTACTAATTCTTCCACATCCAAGTAACTTAAGAAAACTGGCTGCCAGTCTAAATGTAAGTGACAGCAATTTTAATATTAGCAATTCCTACAGTGTTGGTTGCATTTGTTCCTTGAAACCTGAGGAAAGGTTTGTTAACCTTTTGATGGATGAAGTTTATATTTCACCAGAGTTAACTTCTAAAGGTGGTGAATTGGTAGGAACTAGTGCAACAAATACACATGAGCTTGCTTAAACAGCTCAAGTGTTTTCAGTAAATGCTGCATTTGGTAATTATTCAGATGTCATTGCCATTTTGCCAGTCAGTAGAAATTCTGGGGACATCTTATATGCTTCTGTGAGTAACATTCTCTGCGAACTTGGCAAACTTGATGTAAAAGTAACCAGTCTCATAGCTGATAATAATCAGATCAACAAATCTTTGTTTCACAAATTCACGCCACATACATTTGGTTAGGACCTTCTCGGATTCTTACATAACCACTCCTGTAGCAAACGTAACTAAAATCAACAATTAATGTGTCGCGCTAATGCAATAATGGTGACCTTTTTGACTATGGCGAATACGCCAAACACACTTTTATTGCGTTTTAAGGCCGTTTAACCTATTTTTTGTGGGGTCCGTAAACGGAAGTTTGGCCGCTGTCTATCCATCAAATATTGAAAGACAAAAAGTGAGTCTGGTGTGTAAAATTTTCAATTATGAAAATATTAATGCCCTCTTAGAATACAATGATGATTATGGGGAAACAGCAGAGCTTTTAAATATTATCATAAAATGGTGGAATGTTGTAAATGTTAAGTTTCTATATACGGATGTAAGGTATAAAAATGCTGATTACAAAGCAGTCTTTGTCATCGAGCAAGATGAGTTAATTTTCCTGAATAAATTTTCTGCATGGTTGTGCAATTGGGAACATTTCTGTAGGGGAAATGTATACCAAGGGCTGTCTAGGCGCACATTTAATGCAATAATGCAGACATGCTCAGGCCTTTATGGTTTAGCAAATTGTGCTCTAACAGAATTAAAGGTAAACTATATTCTGTTTGGCAAGTTTCAAACAGATCCTCTTGAAGAGCGATTCAGTCTTTACAGCAGTAATTATTTTATCTCTCTCCAACACCTATATGAGAGTGAGAAAAAGATCCGAATTAAAAATTTGCTTTCATTTTCATCTAAACATGATAACATTCCAGTAAGAAGCTTAAATGTGGGCGCAGATTCTGAAAACAAAAATGTTCCATCATTGCTGCCTTTTGTGAAATAGAAATTGAAATTGCAAAACCAATGGTTAATGATGTAATGCCTATCATGTTTTACATTGCAGGTTATGCTGCTTTCAAGGTAGCAAATGGTATAATATGCCCCAAAATGCATTGAGTTACTGATCTTAAATGACACTTTAGAGTATGAATTCGAAGGTGCAGCAAGGCTGATTGATTCCTTAAGTAGAGGTTCTCTAAAGAAAACCACAATATATTGCGTAAAAGTAATGTGGTTGTGTATCCAACTATTTCAAGCCTTAGTCAAAGAGTGTTATGATGATTTTATTAAAAGCACTAATCATCTTGCCTTGTTGAAGAATTTGTGCAGTCCCTATATAGTAAACATTATGCATGAAACCAGAGAAACGATCATCAATCAATGCAACCATAAATTTGAAGACTATTTTCATCATGTATGCTCAATTATTTGCAAAATTATTGTAAATAATTACTCCAAAATGGTAACTGAGGATAAGAAACAAAAGTCTCGTGATAAAAGAAAAATAAAAAACTGACCAGTGTGTGAATTCATAAGAGCATTTTGTGCTTGCCATGAGGAAGGAAACAATACTTTCAGTATTTCTATTATATTTACAAGGAATAATTTGTGTATTAAAAGCCACTTTTTTCTGTAACATGAATTATTGTATATATTTTATAATGAACACACTGAGGCTATCTGACTTTGGCTTCACATCATATAATTCAGTAATTTTACTCTTTTTACTAAACTAATAAGTATGTGGCAAGCTTTAGTATATTACCAGTAGTAATATTAGAAAATTTAGTGGATGGACTGTTAGCTTTATGTTGACTTCAATTTTCAGTAAATACAAAAGAAATCTTATAAAAGTTTGTCAGCGTGTATTGACTTGTACAGTGGTAAATGAGAAAAATTGCTCCAATGTATTAAATTAGTGCAGAATATTTTAATTTTTATTGTATATCCACAGCTTTTGAGTGGAATACACATAATTATATCTCAAAAATGCTTCTTTGTACAATTTTGCAATCCTTAATTTTACTATTCCTGTTGTAATGAAATATATAAAGCATGAGAATAAGTTCCTACAATAGTGTTCAAAGGTATGTAAGTCCTAATAAACTGAAATGTTTGATATTTGTGTTATCTAGCTGTTTATTTTCATTCCATTTGAAGCTGAGCTTGTAAACATATGATTATATAAAGGTAAGGAGTTTAGTGAAAATAATATTTTGTCCCAAAACATAACAGATGTTCAGAGCATAATTAAATTTAAAATTGTCATATTTTGAGCCACTTTCTTTGTAATAAGGTGAATTGGCTTTTATGTGCACCTGTATAACTTAATGCTGTTTAACTTAACTGCATAGTAATTATGTTCTGTTTTAATTTCTTCATTTACTATCATTATTAAAACAAAGTACCTATAATACTGCTGCAGTTACACTATTTGATAGGCTCATAAATGACTACAGCTACACATTCTACTGTGTTTATTACTTATAGCACTATTTTAGTTTTTTCAAATCCAATACATACACAAATACTTAAAAGTCATTATTTCTTTAATGTTATCTTTGTGTTCTAGTGGTGTCTAGTCGCTATTATTTTAAATTAACTTAGTTATTTATTTTTACGTTCGTCTGTCACTTGCTTGGAACTGTGGAATTCGTTGCCCACCGCCTTCGACTGCCGCCATATTGAAATCAGCACTCAGGCCTGTAGTGTGGTGTGCTGTGGAAAAAAGTATTACGGTAAATTTCCGCTTGTGAGCAGTATTGCTATTTAATTAGATGCATTTTCATTACGTGACACTACTAAGCATTTCTTACTGTTATTAATTTCAAATGGAAAGAGTTCTGCTCTGCAGCGAATGAGGTGCATTTGCGTGCACAGCGTTGCCGCCTCGTTACCCCCACTCGTTTCATATTTCCCTCTCACTCACACATCGGCCTGGCGCTAGAATGGTCGACGTAAAGCAACCCAAACTGAATTTTCTAAACTTTTATAATTCTCCAGGTGTTTAAATTCATAATTGGGAATATACCCGCATGTTACGTACGTATTTTTTAAGTGTTATATAATTACAGGTTATGAATTACCTGTGCTTTTAATCTTGCCTCTCCGCAAATGTGAGACACTTGATTTACCGACACCACACGCTTTAGCAGTAAGCTGTTGAGGATTTTTGAAATCAAGTTGATTTCTGTGTTCCTCATTGTTGCATTTTTTTTTAAAAAAAACGAGTAGACCCTAAGTATAATACTTCGAGCCTGACTTCGCAATACCTGCATCTTTGACTCGCCACTAAATTCACCACAATAACCCATTGTACTATTTTACTCTTGCTGCTTGTTCTCTGAACAACTGCATACTGCTATTAACTGTGTAGGGTAAATAAACTCCAACCCAGATTTAGAAACAACACACAATAATAAACATGTGACGACTCACGCTCTGCAGATTCAGCATTCTACAAGTAACACAAGTGAGCTGGGTGGGCTGTTTGCTCTCTCTCTCAGCTTTAACAAACGCCTTGGTTTTTCAACATAATTCTTTATCAGCATCAAGTCAGTAGTTCTGTATAATTATATATATATACATAATGTATACAATAATGCATACATACAAATAATGTGACCATTACAGTGCTTACCTGGTTATGATATAACATATGGGTATGTTTATTCGTTTGTATTATGAAAACTATTTGAGCTAAAAATATGTGCTTTTTACGGTTGTGTTACAAAAATTACTCCCTGCCTTCTAGTGGGTTACTTTTTGCGAAATTTGAATTTTTGTCTTAGCGCAAATTATATTTATTAGAAACAGATTCGCTTAGCGCGCGTCACGCTTAGCTTACGGCGAATGCAATATGACGACACAGCGGAACTCCGATTGGTTGCCGCTCTGGCCGCGCTCAAGGACAAACGTCATCCCATTTGAAAATCACAGTAGGTATCACAACCTCATGTATTCTCGTTCCTGATGGTGTCCCCGGATGCATTTGCACTTACCGCCGCTAAGATAGCTCGATCACACCCTAAAGTCCGGAAAGCTGCCGTCGCTGTGTAATATGGAATTGTGTAAATGAGTGATTAATTACGAATTGTAGCTATGGTGTGAAACTTAAAAAGAAATCGAGAGCATATTTGTGTTTTTCTAGGATTACTAATCGTGTTAACACAATATCTTCCTAAGTTCCCTGTGCTGTGTTGTATAATGCACCCAACATCAGTGGGGGCCGAAGCATGAATGCAGTGGTAGTGCCGGGAATACCTCCCCAAAATTCTTATATAATGTAATAAATACACTATGTGATCAAACGTATCCGAACACCCCCACAAACATACGTTTTTCATTTTAGGTTCATTGTGCTGCCACCTACTGTCTGGTACTCATCCGCGACCTCAGTAGTCATTAGACATCGTGAAACAGCAGAATGGGACGCTCTGTGGAACTCACGGACTTCGAACGTGGCCAGGTGATTGGGTGTCACTTGTGTCAGAAGTCTGTACGCGAGATTTCCACACTCCTAAACATCCCTAGGTCCACTGTTTCTGATGTGATAGTGAAATGCAAACGTGAAGGGACATGTACAGCACAAAAGCGCACAGGCCGACCTCGTCTGTTGACTGTCAGAGACCGCCGACATTTGAAGAGGATCGTAAAAAGTAATAGGCAGACATCTATCCAGACCATCGCACAGGAATTCCAAACTGCATCAGGATCCACTCCAAGTACTATGACCGTTAGGCGTGAGGTGAGAAACCTTGGATTCCATGGTCCAGCGGCTGCTCATAAGCCACACATCACGCAGGAAAATGCCAAACGACGCCTCACTTGATGTAAGGAGCGTCAACATTACACGATTGAACAGTGGCAAAACGTGTGGAGTGACGAATCACGGTACACAATGTGGCGATCCGATGGTAGGGTGTGGGTATGGCGAATGCCCGGTGAACGTCATCTGCCAGCGTGTGTAGTGCCAACAGTGAAATTCGGAGGTGGTGGTATGGTGTGGTTGTGTTTTTCCTAGAGGGGGCTTGCACCCCTTGTTATTTTGCGTGGTACGATCACAGCGCAGACCTACATTGATATTTTAAGCACCTTCTTGCTTCCCACTGTTGAAGAGCAATTTGGGGATGGCGATTGCATCTTTCAAACGATCGAGCACCTGTGCATACTGCACGGGCTGTGGCGGAGTGGTTACACGACAATAACATCCCTGTAATGGACTGGCCTGCACAGAGTCCTGACTTGAATCCTATAGAACACCTTTGGGATGTTTTGGAACGCCGAATTCGTGCCAGGCCTCACCGACCTACATCGATACCTCTCCTCAGTTCCGCACTCCGTGAAGAATGGCCTGTCATTCCCCAAGAAACCTTCCAGAACCTGATTGAAAGTATGCCTGCGAGAGTGAACACTGGCATCAAGGCTAAGGGTGGGCCAACACCATATTGACTTCTAGCATTATCGATGGAGGGCACCACGAACTTGTGCGTCATTTTCAGCCAGGTGTCCGAATACTTTTGATCACGTAGTGTATATCACCACCACGCCATGTTTGTATGGTTGCCTCCAAGTTAGTACCCTAACCGCTACCCGAGGTGGCGGTTAGTTCATATCTAAGAATAAAGTCACGGGTTCCAACCCAGGAGAAGGCGATGGATTTTTTTCGGCGTAAAAATCCTTAGCAGGGCTTCCTTCGGAGGGGGAGTAAAGCCGGTGGTCCCGTGTCGTAGATTTACGGCACGTAAAAGAATCTCAAGCCTGATAAAGAGGCTTCTGAGCAAAATTATGTCTTTCACGCTCAATATAGAATGGGACGCTAAGGATCACAGCAGTTAAAGAGCGTACATAAATAAAACTCAGTTTAATTTAATTTAACTAGAATCTTAACCGGAGATCGTAATACAAGTCCTTAATGGTAAGCTTGCCTCCAAATTAGTTCATCGCTAAGAATAGCTCCCGGTTATCTGTTAACCGAAGGTACTAATACCAAAATCTGCCCTAGCTCCTAATTAATATATAACCAGAATCTTAACAGGAGATACAGGCCCTTAATGCCAAATGCATTATTTTAGAGCGTAGGTAGACACACTAATGAAACTAAGCCAAACGCTTCCCGCTCAAATCGCGCGCTAACTCACAGCAGGCCGGGTGCAGATACTGTCTGTAGAGTATTTACTTCTCTTTCAATCGTCTGCTGGACGTCTGGCAGTGCAGGCAGCGTTATAAAAATAATGAATTGAATGTTAAGTATAAGCAATGCAAAAATTAACGACGAATAACAAATGACGATTTTCTGCTAACTTTTACACTGCAAGTAATTGGTACCGTACTTCTCACTTCTCAGTATATACACTTTGTCGTAGATATACGATAAAGTTGGTACTTACAATTCGCATGTGCTGCCAAGATAACCCGTGACAGGAATTAACTTTCACGAATATGGGCTATCCTCTTGCCCCTCCAATCCTTACTAGAGTCTAGACTAGCGGCCGTCATTACGAAACGGAATGACGTCAGAGTACGCATTGACTGTGCGGGCAACATGGGCAGGGCAGAAAAGAATCCAGTATTAGTAACCATACTGTAGCGGCGGTAATGCAGATGCAGTTTCGATTTGCTCTGTGGCGGTTCGTGTGTGGAAATCTAATATTATTCTAGAGGAACAATGTCAGAAGCAGCTACAGACATTAACGCAAGGCAACACCACCAGCGGTTTTGCTAAATGTGAAAAGAACTGTTTTTATGTACTGAACATGGTAGTATGGTAAAGTGTTTAATTTTTGGTAAAGTGCTTCAGCAAGGAAAGAAGTATGATTTACAACGCCATTATGCAACATGCCATGCTGGTGACTACGACAGATATAAAGGAGAGGACCGAGTAAGGCTTGTTGAAGAATTTAAAAGTAATCCACGTGAAATAGAAGAGCTTTCTGTCAATGAATCGGCAATGCGCTTGAGCTTCGAACTTTCGTCAGAGATTTAAAAAAAGTTGCGACCATACAGTGACGGACAATTTATCAAACACTATACAATTATGACAGCCGCAGAAGTTTTTCCAAATCAACTGCATGAATGTGAGAATTTGTTTATCACCAAGTACAGTAATGCACCGCATTTACAATATGGCTGGCGATGTTCGTGAACAGTTTTTAAAAGTGTCGACGAATTTTATAACGTTTTCATTGGCCTTAGATGAAAGCACTAACATTTCCGACACCGCTCAATTATAATTTTTTTTAAGGTGTGTTGATGCTAACCTCCAAGTACGGGAGGAGTTATTAGATCTCGTTCCAATGCATGACACTACTACAGTTTTGGACATGTTTATTGCTCTGCAGCGAGCTGTAGAAGAAGCTGAATTACAGTGGTACAATCTTTATTTTTGGCAGTCGTCCTCTGTGGTGTAGTGGTTACCATGCTAGCCTATAGTTCCCAAAGTCGCGATATCAAACCCGGCGGAGGGCGATGGATTTTTTCGGGTGTAAAAATTCTTAGCATGGCTAAGGGAAGTAAAGCCGGTGGTCCCGTGTCGTAGAGTTATTGCACGTAAAAGAACCTCAAGCCTGATAAAGAGACATTTGATCAAAATGACCGGTCCTTCACGCCCCATATAGAATGGGACGCTAAGGACCACAGCAGCTAAAGAGCGTACATAAATACAACTCAATTTCTTGTAACTTTGGCAACGGATGGAGCTCCTTCCAAGGTAGGGGCTACGGGTGGATTTGTTGGGCGAATTAAGGACAAAATTTCTTAATTTAATAGTGATATCGTTGCTCTGCATTGTATAATTCATAAACAAAACGTATGTGCTAAAAGCTTCCATTTCAACAATGTCATGTCTGTAGTAGTGAAAACAACGAACAGCATACTATCAAAAGGTTTGAATGAAGCATCGTCATTTTAAACAGTTTCTTGAGGAATGTGAAAGTGGATATGGTGATCTCCCATACCACTCTGAAGTGCGTTAGTTGACCGTGGAAAAGTACTGGATAGGTTTTTTGAATTGAAGGAAAATATAACGTTGTTTCTTGAGATGCAAGATAAAACTGTACCTGAGCTCAATTACATAAATTGAACATGCGATTTGGTTTTTTTGGCAGGCTTAACAGCTCATATGAATACACTGAATGTTTCGCTACGGGGGAAAAATCGGATAAGTGATCTCTTCAGCAAAGTGAAAGCATTTAAAGTGAAGTTGGTATTATGGAGACGCCAGTTAACCAACATTGACGTGGCATATTTTCCAAAACGTAGTACTGTATTCCAGTCTATCACACCTTCAAGCTTTCAGCAGTGTACACGCATAATGCAATAAGTGCTTAAAGAATTCTACTCCAGATTTAAAGAAATGATACACCTGGATCCTGGTATTCAATTATTTGCTATATCTTTCTCTGTTGCAATTGATGCTATTCCTACCATACTATAACTAGAAGTAATAGAATGACATACAACTCAGAGACAAATTCCAAAATAGGAAGAATCTGGGTGACTTCTTCAACAATTTCCCTCGATCACGGTTTCCACGACTGTATTATTTTGCTGCCCGGTGTCTTAGCATATTCGCAATTACATACTTATGTGAGCAGTTTTTTTCCACTGATGAAGACTTGTAAATCACGTCACAGAAATTAACTATCAGACCATAACTTAAAATATATTCTTGGTTTGTGTTTGCGTCAGAACATGATGCCCAGTATTGAAAAACTATTGAAGGACACAAGAAGTAAAAAATCTTGACGAAGTAGTACAGGCTCACAGTAAATTGTTACTCTATTAAGTCAACAGTGTATGCATTGTAGAATAAGAATCCCATTTTCAAAAACACAGAAATGAGGATTTCTTTAAATATCCTCATCAGGATTTTATCATAATTTCTAAGACATTATGTAATACAGAATGTTGTTTTGTAAACTTTTTTCAGCGCTTGGTATGTGAAATTTATTTACGCAATATTTAGTAGTATTTTATTTGCTGTGCAATAAAGTACATTTCCTTTTACAGTCATTGTATTTAAATTAATAATATTGAGCACCCTCCTTTGTCTTTATATACTGTACTATCACAAATATTTTGTGACTCATAAAACAAAATCTGTAATAGAGAATGTATCGCTGAAATGTATGAGTCCCGCCACTGTTCATTTCTGCTGCCACGTCGTTAGTAGTACTGAGTAAGGCAGTGTCCGCGCTACGTGTTTTTGTTGTTCCCGGGCTAACTTGCGCTGAGTGATTACGTCACAGGGTAAGCTAGTGACGGTGACTGGTCTAGACTGAAAGCCCAGAGTGCTATGAATCCGTGCCAGGACAGAACTGGCATTGATCCATAGAATAATAATATAATAAGGCTGCAAGCTCGCAATTTCTACCCGCTTCCTTCAGCTTCTATGGTTTTCTATTAGCAGGCAAGCCATTTCATTGCGCCTTTAATAGTAATAATAATAATGGCCGTATTCTGGATGTAGTGGAGTATACAAATAATTTCAAATACGTATTTCTTCATTTTATTAAGGTAGTAGAGGCACTACCCCCGGAGCCACCCCTGCCCAACATTAAGTGACATATTTGGAGGTTAAAACAGCTTATAAACATTGCTAAAGAATTGTATGCAGAACATGAAGGCATAGCGCATAGGAGGAGTGTGATCTCTCCTTTGCTGCCGTAAGCTAAGTGAAGGAAGCGGTGGTCATGCGAAACAGTGGCAGCATTGTCGCTTGCGACGGCGGCTATGCTGGTTTAGCCATTATGAGTAATCGTGTTGATTGCTTTGTAATCCGCAACTGAGTAAATTCTTACGTTTGTGACAAATGTCAGTCAGCTTACTGTCTTCAAATTGTGTCTCTGTTGCTTATTGCAGGTTGTGTTATATGCTAAGCATCTGCACAATTACTATTTGTGTGAATACAGTGCATAAAGATTTAAAAAATGCCAAAATGTTTCGTACCGGGCTGTAGATCTTGTTATACGACCAATCTTTTGCTGGAGCGAGACACTTGTTTAGACAACCGGAAGACAGTATTGTCTTAAAATGGGAAAAGAACATCCCTAGGAAAGTCAGAAAACTTAATAGAAGTTTATGCCTGTGTAGTAAACGGAGGAACAGTAGAAATACCAAGACAAATATGGAAACTAAAGCCAATTACAGCTCTCCACTTGTTTCCTAATTTGCCCAAGTACTTTTCAAAGGCAAAACTAAGAAACCAAGTCACACATGAAAAGACACATTGGTGGTGGACAAAATTGCCTTTAACAATACTCCCTCTATAAATTAGTCAATAGTGCAAATTAGCCTGCTTATAGCAGTTCATTGAACCTGAGAACTTAAATGGATGACATTGAGATGATCGCTGTGTTGAATAAATTAAAGAACCGGAAAAGAAATCTGATTAGGACACAATATAAATTTAAAATCGCTACAGTTAAATAAATATTCTAGAGATAACATTGCAAATGCAAAATTGAAAATAGCATTTTAACACATTCAAGACGGTTTACGGTTTGCATCTCTTAGGGGGGCAGAAGATTATATTAGACACATTGTTAAGAAGGTGAATGTTAAAAAACAAAAAAGGAATAAGGTAGGAAGAATTTACCCTGGATTATCAACTTTTGAAAATAAATTCTAAGAGTTACAGTCAGTCTTTAAGACATGATTTACTTCCACTGTCCTCGAAGCTCACTTAAAACTAGTAAAGCTTCTTATATATTTTTATGACATGAGCTATCATACTGCAAATGCAGTAGGAGATTTTTTAATCGAAAAGGAACAGAACGAACAGCTGGAGTACTAATTTTCGATGAAGTTAAACTAAGGAAGTAATGCAGGAAGGTGCAGAAAGTCAATAGTGGACGAATGGCCATCACAAGTGTGTTTGTTTTACGCATGCTTCAATCTATCTAAATAGCTGCAACGCTTACTTTATCTAAAGGTGAAACTTGCGAATACAAATACGAACTTCCTCTTACCTCTTCTGTAAACAAAATGCAATCTCTTAAAAAAATTAACTGAAAATAAAAAAAAATTAATAAAGATACAAATTGAAGACATTTAAATTGTTGGCAGCGAAATTCATATTCCGTACTGGAAAACGATGTTCGAATATAACTGAAATTAGTGCTGGGAAAGGATGATTGGTTTACGATTTAGCGGATACATTGTACGACTTGCATTAAAAATAACATGCAAGCTGAGTTACACTCTTCTCCACCCTAAATCAACAGAAAATGACTCCACTTCTCTAAAACTAATTAATAATTCAATTCTGCTAAGGGCCGGTCATATCTCACGTATGCATAAAGAAGTGTTTAGGATATTCTAGTATGTGTGGAAAGGTCTCTGGAAAGCTATGCTGCGCAAACAGTTTGTGGGGCAATATATTTTTGGAAAGCCTGGATGCTTACTGTGATTCAAGTGAAGTGGCCACAGTTAGGTTGCTGTGAAAATGTCTTTGGTGTGTCTTCTGCAGATCTATCTTCCCCACTAAAGAAATAAGAAAGATCACTTTGTCTAAGGCAGCATAATATTCTCGGAAATACTTAAAAATTTCCAGGAGCTGAATCTTCAAAAACATAACTTAGGTACTGATATTTTATACGTAGCTAGTAGTGCATGCATGGTTTCGTTCCGTCGCAAGCAACAGCGGTGCCATCTAGGCGGTGGACCACGGCAACTTCGGGAGATTCCACACTTCTATGCGCCATGATGGTCATGAAGAAATCAAGTTATTGCGGTTTTATTTTAACGTTATAAACCATATTCGAAAATTTAGGTGTTAGTAATTTATAACGGTCTCATATAAGTGACATTTGGATGTTAAATCTTGTAAACTTTGCATACAGCTCTTAATTTTAACACCATATACGGCAATAAAATATGCATACATTAAAAAACGTATTATGTACTCACTGAAGAATTAACATACCTATTGGAATTGATTGTGAAGCGGAGGGGATTCGGCACTGATCCAGGAATGAGAATATTGTACCCACGCCCCAGGGGGGGTCCCTGGGGGAAGGGATGATGTGAAGTTAGACACCGGGCAGCCAGAAACAGGAGTGACGGCATAGCAATGACAGGGTCCCTACGGTTTCCAGATATAAACGCCCGGCAGTCGGACAGGCAGACCGGGGACCCCGCCTCACATGGAGTCCAACGCTCCCGAGGAGGCGGTCCTTGTACCCCGGCAATCAGCCAAAGGCCGAGGGACGGAGAAAGTTCACAGACAGCGTCCTTTTTCTCTGCAACGGCGGATCGAAACACCATCGCCGGCACTCCCAACCCTGAAATAGACCAAACGGGGTGAAGGATGAACGAAATCATTAATGAAACGAAATGAAGGGACAAGAAATTCGGGGGATGTAAGAAAACCATCCTGAATACCCGGGAAACCCCGAAAAAACCCATGGGTTGGAGTGGGCGGTCGGCGGTGATCGAACCCGGGACCTCCCGAATGCAGGCTACAGATATTACCGCCCGAGCCATCCCTCTTGGTAACATAAATATAAAATCTAGTAAGCAATGGTACTTGTCTCACCCCTAGTCCACGCTATTAATGGCAAATTTGACATGATAAAGGACAATTTTGCAAAGGATGGTTTGAAAGAGAAAACAAATGCAAATGCATTTCCCATTTCAGTGTTTTGTTTTCCTTTGTTTCCGCATTTGAAGATTGCACACTTTTTTATGTAGGGAAAACCTTCAAATATTGATGGCACAAATTTAGTCAGCCTCCTGTGCGACGGGACCCGGGTTCAATTCCCGGCTGGGGGTGGGAATTTTTCTCTAGCTAAGGTTATTACCTATTCTCCCTAGAGTCTGGAAGCATGAATGAGAGTGTGAAGGTATGTGTGATCTAATGGTTAAGCCCCCAAAAGTGCAAGAAACCCAACGACATGAGAATACGGAATAACACCATTGCCAATAGGTAATAAGTTCCAATAAGAGAAATTACTATGCACCATTTCCTTTTTAGTTCGTTATCTTTTGGGGGTGCATGGAATGAAGAACCACTTTTTTGCCTTTAGTTACTGTAGGGTGCACATCAATAAAACATTTTAATTCAATTATCGATCAAATGCAAATATTACACATTTCAGTTTAGGGAACTTAACACATACATAACACACATAGACGTACACACTAAAAACTATTACTTAACTGAAAAGTGTTGCATGTAATCAAATGTTTGCTCATTGGAAAACTTAAAGCTAGGCTTATCAGAGACGAAGCTGCAGAAGAAGACCAGGAGGTACTTGCCTCCTTGCAGCGCAAGCTGTACAGAATTGAAAAGTATCTCAAGGACGTAGAGACACAGAATGTCACCATCCAACAGACCAACGCAGCATTGTCAGCCCGGCTTGACACCTTCGCTAATCAACTACAGACCTTCCAGACAGACTGCATGACGACTTCTTCGTCAGCACCCAGATTCCGAGTCATATATGCATCGCCATATCCCAGAAACCGATCTATTCCTTCCACTCGAAAACCACACAAGCACCGATAACTCCATTCTAATGCCACCATAGAATTCCACTAAATCAATCTCCTACCTATTCTTTCCGCCTTTCACCAACAATCTCCGTGGTATAAAGCAGGGCAGTAGTCAAGCTTGCATGCCGGAAACTATACCTCACCTACTGGTTGTTGTACTGCAACCCAGTCCAACCTTCACCTTGGAATGCGCGGGTGCATTAACATGTTATCGCTGCAAATCCCTCCTTCCTACTCCGGTGGAGGAGCTTTTAGTGGGTATGGTCATCTTCGGGTGGTACGGCCGACACTCTCAGTCTCCGTAAGGGACTGAGGTAAGTACGTAAACGCATTTTCTCCTCCCCTCAAAGAAAAACTAATGCACCTATTTCCCGCGGGTTCAGTGATATGAGATATATACTTGGATCGATATAGCAGATAGAAAGGGAAAGTTATTTGCGGGTAGATTTCCGTATGCATATTACGTCATATTTTATAACAACGGAAGTGCCAACAATTTTTTATTTTATAATTCGAATCTACAACCAGTAATGGTCCATGTAGGTGCTATATAGAATCATGAATATTAAATATATAGGATCTTCAGAT
Organism: Deroplatys truncata; assembly: GCA_030765065.1. Lineage (NCBI taxonomy): Eukaryota > Metazoa > Arthropoda > Insecta > Mantodea > Mantidae > Deroplatys > Deroplatys truncata. Next base: position 380,797,730 of record CM060990.1, read on the forward strand.
TTATTCGGCTTTACCGTCAGTCGGTGGTCTGTGCATGACTTCAGTACCTTGGCGCGAGTTTATCACCAGTGCCACTGGCAGAGGGCTAGCGAAATTTGAGTGCAAGTGGCGGATGTCAACATTTTGAGGTCACCGTAGTGAAATGGGACTTGTATCGTACCTCTCCAGTATTTGCATTTGAAACTTCTTTCGCTTGCGTCTCCTAAACTCGCAATCTCGGCATGTATGCTGTTAGGTAACTCAAATAATTGAATCTTTTGTAGCGTAGGGTTTCTTGCCTTTAATGGCACAACTTTAAATTGTTTTAATAAAAATAGCTGAAGTAACATTTATAAATATTTTAAATAGTTTTAAATATTTTAGTCGTTTCTCCTTTTTGTTAATAAAAATAACTGTTTTTATCTTGTTTTGTCTCGGGACTTGATGAAATTCTGGGCAAGAACAGATAAAATCATTCACACAGCCACCAATATTGTAACGATAGACTTTCCTCGTATCCTTCCAGTTTGGAAGTAGCACTCAACCATGCAAATTCTTTGATAGGTGGTTATTTCCATCTCGCGTGCAAAGAACGCATAAAATGTCCTAGTAAAACAGTTCTGCACCGCTGCAGTACATAAACCTGTTTACGAAGTCCGAAACCCATGCAATCAGAGGTTCAATTCCGCACCTCCCCTTTGAGACAAGGGTTGCTGAACTAATGATGACGTCATGCATTTAAACCGACTGGCGGCAAAGGCCGAATAAATCTATGGATCGTTAAAAACAACATTTGAAACTGGTCGGCAAGACTTTGTTGTCATCATAGCTGTCTGATAGTAGCTTAACGTAGAGTCACTGTATAGGGAGAGTATCACCATTCTTTGCGCCGCCAAATCCACCATTTTCCCTCCAAAGTAGATGGTGAACATGTGTATTCTATGAAATTCCTTTATATCGAAATGTCTTGTTATAGTGCAGTGAATTGTTCTAATAGTTCGAAAAGGGGATAGAGACTGATCAATTGTCTGAAAGAAAAAGAAATAAAGACCGGATAAAGCTGTGGATTAGAAATATTGGCAGAATAAATCTTCCACCAAACATACATATGCGAGGTAAGAGAGGTTTTCATTAATTCTATATACCCCATTTAGATAGATTACTTTTAAACGCTCTTTTTGGACAAAGTAACAGCGTGTAGAGGCTAAGTAAACCTCTGTTATGTAGCAGAACCTGTGTTATGTGTACAATACTTACTTGTATTGCTGCACTTAGGTTAGGTAGGCACTTATTTACCTTAAAGCTTTTGTTACATTATTTGGTAACATTTAAGGATTGTGGATAGATACTGCTCTTATTACAAACATTAATTATAATGTTAATTGCAAATAAATTGTCACTGGTTTATTTTAAACATTTTACACGTAGAGAAAAAAATTAGACCATTTGTATTGGGATATGTTAAACCATGAATCACGCTGTGTGTTCTTGATATTCTAGTTGCATTTCATTTATAACCAATTTGAACAAACTCGAGCCGATGGAAAGAAATTACTCACATTGAATACAGTCTCTACATTATTTGATCACCGCGAAGTACCAGCAATAAGGAAACTACCAGCTAAAAGACATTATGCAAGTATATTATCACTATTTACTATACAGTATGTATAAAAAGTATGGAAGATTGTCAGTAGGGAAAATATGGGAATTGAAAAGCAATTTGCATGTCGATTTGATTACATTTGATATAAAACCGCCCATGTCCAGGACGAGAATATTTCCGGGTCTGTCTCTCCGACCTCCCAAGTGCCATTAGCAGACCTAAAGTCGGATAATATCCACACGTAACGTATCTTAGGTTAATGGAGCAGTCTCTTTGCCCAATGATGGGAGGAAAATCTAGGGTCCTAGACATCTTGCGCAATTAGAGTGTCCCGCTAGACATGTTCATTGAATGATTAAATCGGTATGTGGATCATAATTGCTTGGTATGGATTCCAACTGATTTTTTCCGCTAAATCTAATGCTGTTAATATTGTGTGCATCTGATATGGTTTAAATGTATAGCGACAATGAAAATTAGCGTGCAATTGAATCTTGTAATATTATTAAGTGAGTAGTAATTGAAACCATTTTGGATTGTTGAGGGGATTCTCGCTCAAAGAATCGAACAAAAATGACCTAGAGAATCTAGGATTTTTGTAGATGTCTAACGAAATCTTAGCTCGATGACCGCTTGACCTAGAATTTCAAAGTTAACAACAGGATTTTATATTCTAGATGTCGAGCAGATGATTAATACAAGTAAGTGATTTATAATTGATCGTATTTGTATATTCAAGAGGGTTACTCATGAAGACGTTTAATTGAACGGTGAGGGGGAGTCAGAAAATGTTGCTATATGCTAGCCCTACCTTTGTATTGGAGAACCTTCCCTTGCATGGTTCACATTGCCTTGATACCATTAAGAAGTTATGGCTTGCAAGCTAAGCTGGCGCATCTATGTCGCTAAGACAATGACGTGTTAGAAACTGTTCAATAACCCTTCGCCTTTGTAATCGAGAACCGTTAGCTGTCGCCTGTTTGTCGGAGTTAAATAAACAAATACAAATGCATAAATATAGATATAAATAATTTAAACAAAGTATTAAACTACTATACATTAAATAATTATGAAAACAATGAAATGTTATAAATAGACAACTTTAACTTTGTAATTTTTAATTAAGTACAATTTAAAATAAACTATAAATACAAATAAGCTTATTAAAATGATAAGTGGCTTAGTAGAATGTTTTGTGCTGGCTACCAGTAACTTTTTGCTGGTTTCCAGTGAATATAGTTAAATAGGAGTAGATAGCAACTGGCCACCAGTTGCTAAGTTTTCTGGTTTCCAGCAAATGTAGATAAATGTAGAATTTAGAATTGTAATTAAGTTACTTGCGCCTTTACCCCAATCTAATAATTTCTATTCTCTTTCTTTCTTTTAGTTTTATTTATTGTTTTATAGACATTGCGTAGTTTGTAGTTATTTTATCTGAAAACGTTTGATGTAATATAAAACGTAAATGTGTTATGAGAATAAATGTAAGGTTTGAATATATGTCCCGGTATAGTAACCAAGGTGCCGGGATAGTGTATTCAAATTTTATTTATTTATTTATTTATTTACTATTGTCTGGGGGAGTGTCAATAACAAGTTCCAACCTGCAATCTTTCCGCACTCCACCAGCACTGCGCCACGTCATTAACAGATAAAGAGATCGCTATGCATATAAGTAGCAATCTTCCTCATCGCAATCATTTATTGTTGATACGCCATCATTTCAGCGGTATTCGAAATGGCTAGTGATAACGCTAAACGCACATTGGATCTGCACGTTTAATGAAACGAGTGTGGGGAGGATTCTCATTATTATGTATATTTTCATAGCGAAACTTGCAACGGCTTAATGCATACAGTATTATGTAATCAACCATAGTATCACGATCAGATGTCTACATTGGATGTGTGTACAGCGAACTGTGCAGTTTATCGAAGAGAGAATTAGTAAGTAATATTTTTCCTTAATGCATTAAGATGTACTACGTCTGATTTTAAACAAAATCTAATTTGAATAATTCTTTCAGAGAAAATCCTATGAATTGCGAACATACTAGCGACTTCGAGGAAAAAGCATTCTTGTAGCAAAGCACTTGTTCGAGTGCGATACAGAATCATGAAATGGATACCTACATTCTGTATGGTGCACTAATCTAGCATAGCACGATCCATTGGCATATTTCTTCCTGTGCAATGAAAATCGTGACGTCTACCAACAAAGGAAGAGGAAGCTTGAGTAGGTAGTAAAACACAAAGATGATTACATATTCGTTTATTCCCGCGTGTCTAACCTAAAACTTATTTTTCTTCAGGTTGAGCATGAGTGAACCTATAACCCCTGCTGCAGTAGAGGAACTGGATCCTGAGAGACATGACGATATAGTGTAATATCCAATCGTAGAGCGTGATACTCTGCATCTGGATGAAGATGTCGTGTCATTGCCTGGTGGTATTACTCCTGATGAGAAAGTTAGGCGTGTTGAGGAGGGACTAAATCAGAAGGCTACAGATTAGTCTCCGCAGATACGTCAGAAAAGAACAAAACTCCAGTGTGCGTGTGTCACTCTTTAATGATACTTTTTGTTTGCTTTAACTTGCGAAGGGAGTTCTCTATTACACATATTTATCTTTCAGATGTATGAAATTACATTTTAGCCCGATTCGAAGATTATTTCGAACAAGTGTTACAGGACAACAAGGAGTATGGGCATAGAGGAAGAACAAGACAGTTCAGAAAAGATAGAAGCGCCTATGTAAGAGAAGGCTCCTCAACGTCGGTCACATGGTCTTTTCATTCGTTGAAGATATCCAGCAGCTGCCAGCAGAGAATCAAGAATCAACTCCCCATGCTTAACGACATCGGCATATCTTCATCGCACAGCCTGAACATTGAATTATACTACGACCATGTTAGAATCGTAGCAAAGGCATGGGACAAGCACTGCTTGTTTTGTTCGATGTGCGCAGTGACGTCACCTTTACTGCAACGTGAGGAAGATGGCTACGAGTTAGCTGATGACTGCGGTGAGGACAAAAATAACACAGTTGTAATGTGAAAGCCTGTGTGCCTTATTTATATAATTTCTAATACAAAAGAACAAAGTACATGAAGCACGGAAAATAAATGAAGCATAGATAATAATGTTTAGCTTATATGTAAAAACAAATCACTAACTTTGTGTTGTAAGCTGGAGTAGGACTATATTTAACATTTTCTCCAAAACTAGAGGGATTATATATATATATATATATATATATATATATATATATATATATATATATATATATATATATACACCAGGTGAGTCAGCTGCGCCTATTTATTTTTTTAATTTATGCAACGTGCTAAGCGACATATGTGACTTACGCCTTTTTTGAATGTCATCTAATGGCTGATTTTCATAACACTTTATAGAAGAGGGATATATAACTCAGTGCATAAGTTTTTTACGGGACAGAATGCAACCGCTACGTATGTCGATGCAAACAACATCTCACCCTGACACTGGGAACTGCAGTAGCACTTTTAAGCAATTTTACAAACCTTTATTCTTTAGCATACATTCATGCAACCCTTTGAAAACGCCCCTGAAGGAACAACCTATCACATGCATCGGTTGGCAAAACCATTTGAAAACACAATGGCAGATCTGTGCAGTGCGACCAATTGAATTTAAGCCCTTAGTCAATGTTGTACAGCCTTGTCAAAAATTCTAAGTATTAGGTAGATAGTTTCGTTTCTGTCACACCTATGGCATATTTCAGTTCATACAGTAACTGTAATGATTAATGCAGTTTATTTATTTCAGTTAAAACTATGAAATCGAGCTCAAAACACCGTATGAAGCTGCAAACAACGTGTAAAGATTCGAAGTGGGTCTAGTTCTGCGATTATTAATTCGTATAGGAACTTAAGCTCCCAAGGTAAGCATTAGCCGAATGGTGGTTTAACATTGTGCCACGTCTGCTCGGATTCAAAACCTTCATGTTCAGTTCAAACATTTTATTATCTTTTGTTTTATCTCTTTGGGCCTATAATTTGATAGTATGATACAAATAACATTTTTATAGCACAAGTGTGTACAAAATAGAATAATCGCCATGTTTTCCACCACAAGGCCCAAATATCTACGGGCACTCATACGTGAAGAATGCAGGCAGATTACACCGCGCATGTTACAGCATGCCAGAAGGTCACTCCGGAAACGTACACAGATGTGCATTGATGAAGGGGTCGTCATTTTGAACATTTACTCGTTGATGAAATCCACGGTCTTTAATCATTTATTATTCTGTTTACACGTGAACTTATCACATTTACAAGTCCTTTGTCAGTAGAAGTGAAACATAAGGTTTATATATTAAACTAAAGCTGTTAGATTTAGTATCGTCGCCGACCAAAAGAATGAAAGCTAACTACGTAACACGGTTTACAACACAGGTACGGTACAGATTATTGGGGTAAACATGATACACAATTATCTGATTATAATTGTTGTGCTTTTGGCTCACAGGAGAACAAATAACAAAAATAAATAAATTAGCATACTAAAATACAGAAAATAAACACCAGAAAGAAAATAAAAGAACCAAAACAATTTGATGCTTGTATTAGATTCAAACCTCCGAATCTAACCTTTGCTTCACCACATTCCGGCAGCTAACCCACTCGGCTAACTCACTCTCTCTTGCTCTTTGCAAGAAAATTCCTCTACCTCCTTGCAAGCATTATATCCATGAAGATCCGCCTTTTTTAAGTCTTTTGTGGCTCCTTGGTTCTCATTCAGGCCTTTAATCACTAATGCTCGTTGCGTATGGTACCGAATAGAAAGGAAGAGCTACAATAACGGTTTGTTTGCTAAAAGGGTCAATGTTTTCACATTAGAGTATAAACTGCGGGTTGCATAGATAGGAATACCCAGGGGCAGCTGACTCGCCTGGTATATATACAATTGCATTGTGGAGCATTTTTTCAAAACGTAAAAAAATAAATAAAAATATGTTCCCTGTCTCTGGTACCAATTTGAATAGATGCACGACATTTGATTTGCATTAAAACTCTACATGCTATATTAAATTTTGAACCGAATCTAACGGAGATTTATTAGACATTTCACAGGTGGGTATCTTTAAGTATTCTCTCATTTTCTTTGTGATTTTTTCTTTTGATCTATCGGATATTTTTATTGTTTTATTAAATTCTCTTATTCTAACAAAGTTTTCGTCCTAATCAATATTCCTAACACTTCCTATGGTATGGTACAAGGTTTTTCCTAGTTGTTTTTATTGCTTCATTGAGTAATCCCACGATTGTTTTGACTACATGTTTATCATGGGTAACAAAGTTGCCATGCCTGTTTAAAAATATGTTTTCCATCAAAGTAGCAACCAGCTAGAGTTTCATGCAATGCAAAACTAAATTTCCTCTTAAAACGGTGCTAATCCAGTGTTGTCAGCTGGCATCAATTTTGTGTACATTCCTAAGCCAGGACACTGATTAATGTGATTAAATGTTGTGTAACCCGCAATATAATTAAGCCTCTCCTGAGTTATGCGCTTTTGCACTGATATTTCATGGTTTCTGGTACATTTTCTTCTTTGTGTTCTTGGGCTTCTACACCATCTGGTTTCAGGATTGCTTTAATACTTTCTGCCGTTGCACGAAGCTCCATTTGTAATTCACATGCGCTTTTTTCCTGGTTTATATCACAAGTGATAAGCATTCCCCCCCATTTTTTAGAAAGATCAGAAGTATTCTTACTTTGACAAAACGCAAACACAAAACTATTCCTGAAATGTAGCCAAAATTGATACGGAAAAACAGTATGCCTGATGATTCCCATACTATAACGTTATTATAATTTTGTTTAGTAATTACATAATATGCTGTTGTTTCTAATTATAAAGTGTGAAGTTACTTAATTTAGGAAGGGTTCTTTCCTTAGGCAACAATGTTCCCACTTTTCACGAATCTCTTTATATTCCGGAAATGAGAAAAATAGTATAGGCGTTTTTTTTCATTTTAAAATTGGAGCTCAAGAGAAAAAGAAAAGCATCAATCCAGTCTCAGTGACATCGTAAATGTGCCATTAACGCACATAAAACACTAATAATGAATTGTCACCCAGAGTGTTTGCAAGCAAGGTGACGTCACCTTCTCTCGCGTAGCTTCGCCCTACATGCGTAGTCCTACACCTTTACTGTGATTCCACCATGGTTACGACACTCCCTCTCTCTCTCTACGTAAAGTGTAAAAGTGATAATTCATCTGTTCATATTACAAAACCGCATTGGGGCATAATATCAAAAAACATTCCCATGATTGAAAATTCCCTTTAAAGAGAAAAAACTACGTATGTAGAATATTGTGATAATGTGATGTATACATACAATATCATTGTACTTCTCGGCAGTTCAATTAATTTCATAAATACTTCTTTAAATTATCATGTAATATCCTTAAAAACTAAGGGTGTAGGAAATCTAAAACGTCTATTACCTTATATTGTCGCATTTAGTATGCTTTTGGGAATTATTGTGGCATACCTGGAACAATTAAATATTCATATGTTGGCAGCTTATGCCGGTACTGACGAGGGGAGTATGGTCGGAGTTATCACATAGATATTGAATTGCATACAGCATTCTTCCTCTTTGGAGTGCAGTGTGTCAACATGGGGTGGGGTGGAAAGCAGTCCTCATCGGAATAAAAGGTAAATCATGTGTTTTTTAATTTTCATTTATAATAAACCTACTAATGTTTTGAATATGATTATCTTTTAAAATTACAAACTATTCTTTTTGAGTTCCTGTACTCAAAATTCTTTAAAGCTTTGGGATGAGTTTGCTATGGCCGGATAATTCTAACATGTTGTAGGCTTCGCTCCCAATGTCGCACAACTTGCTTGGAAATTTATAAAGTGTTCCTGAACCTTTAGGCTCTACCATCGGGTTCCCTTATGTGTGCGACAATATTAAAAGACACTTGAGTAATTTAAATGAATTCTACAAGTCAGGAGCATCAAATTTTTCAGGGACCGGGATGGCGAGAAGGAATATGCTTAACCTGTGTAGTAAGGACAATAACAGAGTGTTATAGTGCATAAACTCAATTTATTATTTTAAAATATATCCTATCACAATCCTTCACAAATAACCATGCATCCACTTCCAAACACAATGACGATGATAGTCTTACTCAGTCAACTATATAACTGTTTGCATCACATGGGAAAGCGGCTTGTAGGTAAACACTTCGTCATGTAGAATCAGGCAATACAGCAACGCCTGGGCCGGAATATTTGTAGATGCTTGAATCTCGACTCTGGTACTGACACCTCCATTTATAGCCTCCTCGGGTTGATGGGAGCAGTCTATCACAAATAATGGTGCACGCTGAAGAAAATTCTTTCCCTTCAAGAGAGGGTAATTATCCCTACTATAATAGGAGCCTTGTAATAATTTGCAGCACATGTGATGTAGTAAAGCAATCTGGGAGTCTTAAGTCCAAGTTCAAATCATGGTAGGAGTGGTATTCGCTACTGAGGAATAATCTCAAATTAGCAATGTTGCAGCGGTCAGACTCTGAGCTAATCCTGCTATAATCATTCAATTGTGCAGTCTGTGCTCCCACTATGACGAAGTGAGGCTCCTCAAGCTTCAATTCGGTTGCTACATTCCACTTGAAGGATCTTGTCTGTGGTACAGCAGGTTGGGTGTGAAAATCCATGGAACGAAATGCGATACGCAGAGGTCTATCAGCCTGTACAATTTTTAGAATGTGAACCCTTTCAGAGTCGGAAAGGCGAATTATAGGCATCCTCCATCCGATTCTAGTCAGCTTCACATTAGCTTCCTCTCCATCTGAAGCCTGGACACAATTTTTAGAATCCTTGGAGCGTATGAGAACCAATTCAAACTAGCTGTTGAGCAAGCGCTCCTTGTGATCATCAAATCCTTGGAGAATCGATAAAGGGACTGTAGCATTGAAAGACCCAGTCGCTGCGTGCACCATATCCACCTCCTCACCAGGATAAGTCCATCCGGCATTCAGCAAACCATTCGACCCCATCGGGTTGAGAGCCACATAGTTACGTATAGTTGTAACCCCAGGATTCCTCGTTCTGTCTACAGTTGTAGCTTTCATATCTAGGCGAATTTCACCAAACGTGAAGGCAATGGCATTATTGCTGAATTTCACTTTAGTAGGAGATCCATCTGACATGGTGAGAGCGCCTTCGATGTAAAGATAACTTCTGTTACGTAGCGTGCACAGATCTTCAACATTGCAGTGTATTTTAATTTCATCATTTACATCCATAGCAGATGCTCGGCTAGTATATGTTAACTCCTCGAGGGTTGGAGAGCTAGTACGCCTCAGTACATGCGATGCCTTTTAAAATGTATTATCAGTGCGTCTTATGTGCAGTCTTGTAGTTATAACTTCGTTTTTAAGGTTGATTACCTTCCCGTGTTTGTCAACCATTCGAATAATGATATGATCTATATAGTTGGTATATGTGACTGATAGATATATTGGATTCGATGGCTCTTGAGAGATGTGATATCATGGCAGAACAGAAAGGAAAAACTCGCAGAGCGAATGTCCACTTTACCTCTTGCAATATTGCACTCCACGTGTATGATATTCACTTAAAATATATTCACAGGATCATCAGATTCTGACACTTCACCAATAGGTATTATTTTAATGTCGGTAAATCCTAGAAGCGAGCCGTAGATCTATCTTTAGAAAAATCTATTGTATAAGGGCATTTAATTTCAGCCACTATCATATTATTATAATTATAAGATCTTATGAAGAAGAATTCGCCATCCAATCCTAGTTTATCCCTAGAAATGCATTGATATAAGTTATCTCGTAAGTTCCATGAGGAATGACAGTGATTTCAGGCTTACCATTATGAATATAATGAAATCGATTACATATTACTTTCATTAATGTTTGATATTGAATAGAATGTTTCGAAATTATAGGGAGCAACCTCATAATGACCTGAAAGACCTAGCTCTAGATGAGGGTTTAGGTAAGTCGAAATAATAATGGAGTCGGATCTGCTCACTGCAACTATGTAACTCATCTTGTCAACGCAGCAGCTCTTAGAGTAATATAACATTGCAGGAACAAGAGTCCACAGATGACGAATCGAAATTCTTGTATCTCCGTATAGTATAGAAGATTTTAGCACCTTGTAGATATTTCTCAATTTCGGGAGGCTGTTTCAAGTCGCCAAAACTGTCAAAGTAATATGCTACATCACCTCATTTTCTTATAGCGACCCATTGAGTTCCCTCGTTATCCGAGGTGTCGAGATTAACAATAATACTCTCTCTCTTTGGCATGAGGCTTTAAAGATAGTTTGCCAATTATATATACGCCTTTAAGATAAGGAACTTTTAAGCTTTCGGCATACACTTCGATATCGATGTTACTCAGGGCTTCCTCTGGTATATATACAGCCCTCTTTCAGAGTATTTTTACTTCTTCTTTAAACCATTAGCTTTAGATCCTTTTACTTGTTTTACGTTCCTGGCAATTTTAAATGAAGCAGCTAAAGACATCGTCAGAGGTGCTATTGGTAAAATACCTCCTTTACTTCTATTCTTATTCCTACCCTTTCGTAGCCCCTTCATTTTAGCCTCCATCGCCTTGTTATGCCTGTCGATTTCCACCAACTGTCTATCAGCTGACTTTTTTCTATTTACTGCAGAGTCTTTTTGAGCAGCGCCCCAGCCGCAGCACCTAAAGCGGCAATGATAGGTATCAATGGTAAACAGCCTCCTCTCTTCTTCTTCTTTCCAGCTCCCACTGCAACCTTAGCATTCATGATTGCAGCCACTATCCTCGCCGCGATCCTTTCATTCAAAGGTGAGTCTGGTGAATGAACGCGCTTCCTTGCCTCCTCTGCAAGAATCTTATCTGTCGAGTGTCTCGAAGAGGTATCCTTATTCTCAGTGTATGCAATATCGTGTTGTTTACAAGCTTCGTCTAATTGATTAATGTTCAAGTCTCGTCTTTGCAGGCGTTATTCCAATTCCGTGCCTGGCCCGAAATGTCTATATCCTGGCAAGGGAGCTTCAAAGGGGAGCGAATTAATAATTGAATTAATGACTCCAGTGCTTAGCTTATGATGTAACGACCTCAGACTCTTAGCTCCCATGATATACAAATTGACTACATAGATGTAGTGTCCTTTTGTGTATTTCCTTTGACGCATAGCCTAACCTATCCATTTCCAATTATATATAAACAGGGCGTATACATATTTTATAAGTTATTTGTTAACATAGAGCTTGTTAAGCAACAGTGTTCTCTTTCTATCGAGGTATTAGACTTTGAAAGCAAATAATATTGAGTTTTATTTATGGGCGCTCTTTTGCTGCTGTTGCCCTTAGAGTCCCATTCTATATTGGGCATAAAGGACCAGTTATTTTTCTCAGAGGCCTCTTTATCAGGCTTGAGGTTCTTTTACGTGCCGCAAGTCTACGACACGTGACCACTGGCTTTACTTTCCTTCCGAAGGAAGCCATCCTAAGGATTTTTACGCCGGAATAAAGCAATCGCCGTCCACCGGGGTTGAACCCGCGACCTTGGCAACTAGAGGCTAGCATGACAACCCCTACATTATGGAGGACGACAAACTTTGAAAGTGACTTTAGATGTAACCGTCATGGAAAGTTGTTTCCTTCTAATATCAGAGCTCTTATTTTAGGAAGTTCCAGTGCAGGGAAAACGAAAGTATTACTCAATATGCTTCTTCATAAGAATGGACTACGTTTCGAAAACTTGTATATTTATTCAAAGTCTCTGTATTAGCCACTTTGAAGTATCGATGCCTCATTAAAGTACTTGTAAATATTATTGGTATAGATGTGAATACTTTCGACAATGGGGAAAATGTTTTGCAATCTTTTAAAAGCAAAGAAAATTCATCTTCATATTTGATGACATTACTGAAAAGCAGGGAAAGATCGCGGCATTTTACTGCATGGGCAGACATTGAAATGTGTACTCTATATATCTAGCATAATTCTATTCTAAGGTGTCAAAGCGTTTAATTCGCGATAATACAAATAGGATTATACTCTTAAGGCAAGATAATTTAAACTTGAAACATATTTATGGAGATTATGTAAACACCGACATGAGCTACAATGAATTTTAACAGCTGTGTCAAACTGTTTGACAAAGTGTATCAAACGGAAGACCCTTTGTCGTGATAGTTCCTGAATTTCGCATGAATTACGCACGATAAAGGAACGGATTTGATGTATATCCTAATATCGATAAAAAATAAAATGGTGATTCGCAGTTAAGCATAAGTATCGACAGGTTCGGTTCCCGCAGGATCGCTCCAGCTAGAAGAGTGCTTGATCGTTTTATCATAAACAAAAATGTCAAAGGAAACTTCCAATTCAAAACCAAGAGATTGTGCAGTGTTCGCGGTCCTGAAGATACTAATGATGCATCCAATAAGAATCATGTGTACGCGCTTGAAAATAGAATGCGCGATTTCTCGCTGCAGAATGCAAAAAATAAAAAGGTGGGGTTATAGTTAAGACTATGATCTATGAAATGATTTCGAGATATATTCTCAAGAGATATTAGGAAAATAACCTCCTGATTTAGAGTTAGATACATTGAGAACTAAAGTTGAAAGCATAGTCCAAATTAGATGTAATGTCTTATTTCACACCATTTGCAAGAAGGACAGTGAAAGTATCAGGCATAAAGAGTCTGTAGCTGGACATATCAAGGCTCTAAAGGAAAAACTAATACGCCTGAAATGTCTCAAGTTCGAGATTCAACATGTAATATGCGACGCTTTGAAGCCTGTAACCACGTCCGTCGAGCATATTTTAGATACTCAACATAAATCGACTGTGGAGGGTAATAAGCAGGGTTAGGATTTTTAGGTGCGCACCTTTTTTCTTGGGGTAAGTTAAAGCGGTGCGGAAATATATTACAGTGTGAAATTTGGTTTCTAGTTGCGAAAAGAGGTATTTTTTCTGGCACTTTTTCCCCCTTTTTGGGACCTTTACCCCTTTTTGCACCTTTATCCCATTTTTCACCAATCATGCCCATAATACCCTTTACCCCTTTTTTCTTTTAAGTTTCATTCCAATTTATTCTTTAACTTTCAGTAAACGCCGCGCGGGAATTGAAAGCACACCCGCAACAATGGACAAATTGTGTGTTCGACGAAAACCGCTTTCTCTCGATTTAGCGATATAAAGTAGCCCGCAATAATGCAATTAACGATGAGTGATTCTATCCCACCAGAATCAGTAGCCTGCTGTTCATGAATGTGAGTTTGCTACTGTGAGAGACGTCATCTGTTTGCGTGGAGGCAAATGCCGGGCACCGGAGACGGCAGTAACCTCACCCGCGCAGTTCCGAGAATTCTTAAGACTGGGTTCTGCTCGAAACTATTAGAAATCGCTGAGACTGAAGTTCCAGCATGAATGAGAACATTCTGGTAATTGTCGCGGTGTTATAGGAGAATGTGAACAGCGAATGGGCGCAAGAATGAGTTGTGTGACAGTCGCATTGTGTTAGCAAGTGAACTAGTGTTAGCTCTCCAAACGAGTGTACTAGTACTAGATTTTACCATGCCAAAGGTGTCCAGTGCTCGATTTATTGTTCTGGCTGAGGAATTCAAACAAGATTTCATAGACACTGATGGAACTGTTATGCAATGTACTATTTGTGATTCAGGAATTTTGTTAGATGAAAAACGCCAGCGAGATCGCATCAAACAACACATTTCCAGCTCTAAGCATTAAATGAACAAGACTCAAGCAAACAAATCACGGCAACCTCTATTACGAAATGCGTTTCAACAGGGTTCTTCAAAAAGACAAATTTTGAAGGAATTAAACACTGATTTGTGTGCAGCTCTTACACAAGCAGGAATTCCACTCAATAAGGTGAACCATCCAGCCTTCAATGGATTTCTTGAAAAATACACAAAGATATCAGTGCCCGATGAGAGTACTTTAAGAAAAAACTACAGGAGTCTGTTTACCAAGAAACGTACGCTAAGATTATGAAAAACACTTTTCTTCATAGAGATGGTTAAAGCAGGTAGGTACGTTTAAAATCTGGTAAATCATATAAATATAAGAATATAATAGTCCTCTACTCAGTACCCATTCAGGTCTAGGCTGGCGTGAAAGGAGCATAAGCCTGATAAGAAGGTTGACAATGTTTTCTAGAGAAATCCTAACACGTTAGTGAATAGAGTGAGGCTACTCATTGCATCGAGAGACGCAGGTAATGATAGTCATACTCAAGAGATTGATGAACTTATCCGAGAGTTGAAAGTACCTAAAATTATAGCATGACGGCCAAGCAAAATATCGCCAAAGAGCTTTACAGTCCAGCGAGAAGAAACGTTTTTATCAAGAAAGGACTTAATGATTTGTTACAAACTGACTTGGTTTAAATTATACCGTATGCAAGAGTCAACAAAAATGTCACTTGCATCCTGATTACTTTCAACGTTTGCTCTAAAATGACCTATACAAGACCTTTAAAGGATAAGGGAAAAGTTAATGTTGTATAGACTATTGGGGCTATACTACAATAATTGGAGGCGCCACCCAGGAATATTCAAAGCCGTAACGGAAAAGAATTGTATAAAAGTTCTTTAAAAGTTTAATGTTGAAGTATAATATTAACCACTACAGCCCCTATAGCAATGTGAAGACTGCAGCTGTTGAACGCTTATTTCTAACCTTGAAGAATATTAGGTATTGCGAGTTTTTAGTCCAGGATCATTCAAATGGTTATACCTTTTACCCTACATCATTACAGAATACAATGATACTTTTCATTGAACCTAATAAAGTGAAAAACAACGATCTTCTTCTGATCATGTATGAATATATTCAAGATCGAAGACAGAAGAGGAGTGCAAGGGACTTTAGCGTTGGTAATTGTCAGGATATCTAAACATAAACGTAATGTTGAAAAAGGTTTCTAACCTAACTGGAATGTTGAAATCCTTCAAATTACTCATGTGAAACGTACCAATCCTACTACATACATACTAAAGCACAGGGAAAGTGGGTGAAGTGATACAGGTGCCTTCTACGGAACGAACTAAAAACACTAGCTACCCCAAAACTTATTAAATACAAAAACTGATATGTAGACGATGAAATAGAGTTCTTGTAAAGTGCTATGGTTTTGCTGATGCACAATGGATCAATAAAGAGGATGTGGTGTAATGTATAAGGAAAGGGTCAATAAAACGAAATGTTTTGTGGCTGTAAACCATTTGACTTTTTATTCATTTATTTATAAAATCCTTACATATAACACAAACTTTGAGGGAAAATTGTATTAAACTAATTTTTTAAATTAGAGAAAAATAATTATATATTAATTTAAGTTCCCTCATTGATGAAATATATACAATAATTATTAAATATAGTTTCAGGGGAGGAACCCTAATTAATGAAGGATATATGCAATAATACTGTTGTGGTGTAAAATAAATATATATTACAGTAATTTACAGAACCTAATATATATGCAAACACATACATTATTTACAGGTTAGCACTAACAATCGTCAGGTCTAAGGCAGTAATGACCCCAGGAGAGGGTATTATATGATCCTGCAATCATCTTCCTCTTGTCATCTCTTCCCCGCAATGCCAATTTATTGATTTCAATGGTTAAAATGTTCTATTTTTACTCCGAAAGACTTTCTATCGGATAAAGTATTTCTTACCGACATCTTTCAAATAACCAAATTATTTGTCAAAATCTAACGATTGCATGCATGCTTTGGTGATGCCCATTGCCTTTTTGACCCTCTGGCCAGAATATTTATATGCATATAATTTTGATTTGTATTCAATACACTTCTCCATAACCATGCCGCCCAATTCGTCTTTGAACAAATCAATATTTTTCTTATTGCATTGCTGAATGTTATATGCATTATCCCCATGTGGAATTTGACATATCCAAATAGTTTGGATTATCCTAAATGAATGTGTAGATATCAGTACTCGTTTCAAAATGAATGAGTCTGTATCCATATAATTCAATTCCAAGCCTTCAAATAAAGTTTCATGACATTATAAAAGAAATCGTACATTATACATTTAGAAATGTCCAAATTTGCATGCCCAATATAGATTGGGTAGTTGATGTGCACTTCCTCTCTGGCAAACTCAATACATACAAGGCCTTCATCGAAGGTTAACGTCCTGAGACGCGTGCTCCTGGCTGTAAGTTTCCTCGCCTGATCCCATTTCGAGGCGAGGTTAAAGTCCGCGTACTTATGGACATTCTCAATCAATTTCCCATAGACAGCGTTGTTGATTTTCTTCCATAGATTTTGGCCGAATTTTGACTTCTCTTATGCTCTCTTTCCGATTCAGGTCCATGTACTGAATAAAATACGTATGTTTGCATCTGAAGCATGCTCGTATGATAAGGTCCTTAATTGTAGCTCTGGCAATTAGTTTGCAAGAAATTCTCGACATAGCTTTGCAACTGCGGAGAATAAAATACTAGAAGTTATTTATAGCTATACTTTAAATCAGGTATATTTTCACCGCAAACCTATCATACTTTATTTTCTCACTTTGCAACCAAGTATGTACACATATTCAATTTCGATACTTTTGGCAGCCTCTAAATGTATACTCTTCTTAGCGTTATATTTTCTAAATGAGAGTCTGGTGTCAGCATTGGGGGGCGTTGTGTGGCGGAGTGAACCCGAGAGAGTACGGTAAAATGGGAATAGACATGCACACTTATCGAATTAGAATTGGAAGTTTTGGCACGAAGAAAATAAGAAAAGATGGAAGAATATAATTAGAAATACAGTTATGGATAGTTATCACAATAGTAATTTCGATACATATTGCTGTTAATAGGAGTGGAGGAGAATCCGGAACTGGCGGAAATGAATAAACTACTGGAATAAATCAGGGAGTTGGGAAAGGAGCTAGGAAAAAGAATGGACAATACAAGAGAACTAAAAGACACAATGCAACTACAGAGAGAAGAAATGGAAAAACAGATTTCAGAATGCAGAGAATGAATAAAGATGATGGAAAAAAGACTCGAATAGGATCAGAGAAGGAAAAATTGCGTAAGTTTCGGGGTGAGAGAGAATAGAGGAAGACTGGAGCATACTGCTTACGAAATATAGAAGGACTGGGAATAAGGACGTTCGTTTGGGAGATAGAAGATATGTTCAGGATAGGTAAAAAGGGAAGAAGACCAAGACCAATTATTCTGAAAATAACGATAATGGAGGGAAAATTGGAGATCCTGAGACAAACAAGAAGGCTAAAGAGTACACAAGTGTTTATAGAACAGGATAACACCAAAGAAGAGCAAGATTTAAGGAGGGAACTAATTAGGAGAATGAAAGAAGCAAGAGCTGAAGGGAAAAAAATCTTATTTGAGGGGCTTGCATCTAATAGTGGAAGGCGAAAAATGGAGCATGAACATAAAGAGGAACGAACCCAGAGGAATGCACGAACATCAGCAGAATTTAGAACGACCAGAATCTACTGGACAAAGACCCGAGCAGAGACCAAGAATGTCAGCTTGATTTCCAAGCAATACAACAGAGGAGACACGTAGATCAAACCAAGATAGGACAAGAAGGGAAACAACCCAAGCAAGAAGGACAAACCATGAGAGATTGGTAGTGGGGATAGAAGCGGAGGAGGAGAATGACGGAGCGATTGCAAAAGGGAGAAGTGAGAAAGGGAAAGGCAGAGAGGTGAAAACCGGTGAGACAAGTCCAACAAGATGGGCGAGTGCAGAGGGAAAATGAAATTGAGTTTTATTTATGGAGCTCTTTAACTACTATGGTCCTTAGCGTCCTATTCTATATTGGGTGTGTGAAAGACCGGCAATTTTGCTCAGAGACCTCTTTATCAGGCTTGAGGTTCTTTTACGTGACGTAAATCTACGACACGGCGCCACTGGCTTAACTTCCCTTCCGAAGGAAGCCACACTTAGAATTCTTACGCCCGAAAAAAATCCATCGCCCTCCGCGGGGCGTGAACCCGCGACCTCGAGAACTACAGCTAGCATGGTAACCACTACACCACGGAGGACGGAAGTGGCAGAGTGGTGAGAGGGGAAATTTAATTTGTGGGAAGCCTAGCACAGGCAGATGGAATTGCCCCCCAAAAGAACTGATGATAACGACAGTGGAGGGGTGCATCATAAACCAAGCGTGTGGGGTTGGGAGGGAAAGTGAAGCAGCTTTTTAGAAACACTAGGCTCAGAAAATCGGTGGAAAATTTAAAATTCCAAGATAAAGCAAAACGTAACTACGAAAAAAGCTTAAAACTGATGTTCTGGAACGTGGAAACCTTAAAAATAAGCTATACAGAGGGAAGTTGTAGAATGTGATGAAAGCTACAGACATTATAGACGTAGCAGAAACATGGATAGGAGATAGGGAAGAAACAGAGTTAAAGGCTTTGATTTTATTAAGAAAATTGTCAGGAAAAGGTTTGATAAAGGCAGAGCATCAGAAGGAATAGGATTATTTATGAGAAAAGAGTTATATTTAATTATTGATGTAGAGAAAATTGGAGAACAAGGGTATCAATATGCTATGGTTAGTAATTAAGCGAATCAATAGTATAAACATGAACCCAGGAATAGGGGTAGTGTATAATCCACCAGAATCATCACTTTTCTACGATAACAGACTACAAAAATTTGGAAGAGAGCATAGAAGAAATAAAGAACAAGTTGTCTGGTATAGAGTTTATCGTAATGGGGGATTTTAATTCCAGGATTAATAGAGGAAGAAAACAACAGGTTTATAGGAAACTCATTCGAAGAAGGGGAGAGAGGGACGAAGTAAGAGAAAGGAAAATTAGGGATATGCTTAATGGGGAAGGAAAGAAGCTAGTGGAATTTTGTGAAGAAAACAATTTATTAGTATGCAACGGATCAGTAAGGGGGCACAAGGAAGGGGAATTTTTTTGTCAATGCAAACGTCGAAGTGTAATAGATCTTATGCTGTGTAGTAGAGGAATGGAAGACAAAATTATAGAATTTAAGATAAAAAATGTGATAGTAAACAGAGTTATTTTTCAATAGTTTTAGAAATAAAGAGGGAAGAACATAAAGAAAAAGAAGCAGTAAGGATAAATAAAATAAGCATAGAAATGGAAGGAGGAAATGAAAGAAAATGTTATGAAAGGGATAATCCCAAAGGTAGAGCAGGTTATAGAATGTGGGACAAGGGTAGCCATAAGTGAGGAAGGCAATCGCAAAGCACTATAGCTAACGAAATTATTAGTGAAAAGAGCAGGGACGGGGATGAGAATAATACAAAGAAACCAACAGGTGAATAAAGAATGGTTTGACGAAGAATGCAGCAGAGCAAAAAAGGAGGTATTTAAGGAGTTTATGAGTTGGAGAGGCTTGGAAAGGGAGACAGATACACAAGCGCTGATGATCTACAAGTGGGGATGTAAATGTCTGATACTCAAAATAAAAGTTTTTGATCTTCAGATGTCTGTGGATCCCTATAAGATAGATTAAAAACAATTCTCTGTTAGGGAATAAGCATATAAATTGTTTGAACCTAAAAATAGTATTTAGCATAAAACCTCATTAATGATTAATCCAAAGCTTCACTTGATATTATTGTATGCTTGTTGAGAACCGAGAAATAACATTCCGTGAGCATAATTGTTTTTGCCCTTGTGAAAATTTTAACTAACAAGAGTATATGTAAATAAGTTTTAATTTCTTTGGTGTATTTTCATGATATGCCTTTATATTTGTAACTTTAACAAAACATAACCTCGTGGAGAGGCACTGGTAATATGCTTTAAAACAGTAATTAACTGTCTTTATTTCAAGGAAATCGAAAGAAAGAAACTTCTTTTGCCAACTATAGTTCTGATAATAAAATTCCACACACATACTTTTCCATCCTTGGAGGTTGTCATTGCTTAAAACTCAATAAAGCAAACTTTAGCATATTCCCTACACAGCTGATACAAATTATCGAGACCACTGCGCTAAGAGCGCTAGTGTTCATATCTACCCTTTTTCGACCGAGTTTCTTGTTTCCTATACTGAATGGTATTTACTGACAATCGCTTGCAGATAGCTCTCCCGGAGGTAAACGAACAGCACGCTTTCAGAGCGAATGTCGCGACCTCTGACATGCTGATTGCCATAGGGGTGATGGTTGTATTGGAGAAGTGGAAACCAAGGGCACTAACTCCCCACATGAACACGGTGTGTCATTAGTTGTACTTCTGCGGGAAAGGCGAATTTTCTGATTGGCTGTTTCAAGTTTCGAAGTTCGTAACGAACTAAATGGCAGGCACGAAGAAAGAGACCATCTTGGATTTTTATAGCTGGAAGTTTTCGTCCGAAGTTTTTTCACCAGGAACAAAGCAGAGACGGTAATCATACATTTACGCTATTTCTGATTGAATGTATATTTGTTGTAATATTGTTATTTTCTATTAACGTCAGTGATATTCATAGAATGAGGTAGAAAACTTTGATAGGTTATTGTGTGTTGCAACATTTTTATATAACGAATTAATTTTCAGATACATTGAGTCGTCCAGACAGAGGAGATACGCCTACGATTTACATTCCTTCCAGTGTTGTGGTTCGAGTCCCGAATGGTGACATAGAATCTGAAGGTATGTTATTAAGTTTCCAGCATGAGAGTGCTGGATGAAAGGTTAAGTTTTTAAGAGCTTCTTAGTGTTGCTGAATTTTATATTGTCCTGATTTACTTTTCAGATATTGTGAGTCATCCATACAGTGGAATATACGATTAATTTTCGTGTTTGCACTTCATAATTGATGGGTGGAGATCACAGCCAAAAGTAGGTAAGGTAAAATCAACCTTTAATGCAAATTAATTAGCATATTACTGTGCTAATATTCAAACATATAGATGCAGATCATGCGAGTGATACTCGTGTATAATTAAAAATGTAGGATTATTGGTGGACTGACACACTAACTGTCAAGGATAGCATGCCAATGATATTATAATTCTTTTAAGACAGTGCCCAAATGAAATTTTCTAATACAGAAGGAAGAAACATATTTATATCATTCACATATATTTCAGTAATTCACCCTCTTTTGGGCATTTTTATCTAACTGCCACTATGTCCTTTTTTGAACTGGGCATGGTGTATGAAAATAGAAATTCTGTTAGCTTTTTTGACAATTAATGTCCTTGTATTCTGTTAGCAGAGATGCTCAAAAGCATTTGTTTCCTAGAATAACTGAAGTGTTTGTTTTGAGTGAAATTAGCAGCTTCAGTATGTGTTCTGAGGCTTTGAAATTCCAAAGTGGTTTTCTACCATTTAAACTTTGTAGCAATTTTGATGATACAAAATCCTTCCCTTAAAGATACATTGTGCAGCAGTAATTAAGTTGCAGGATATTATAAGAAATGTATAGGCATTTAAATGATTGTGTTGTTTTTGTGCAAAAATCAAAGGTTTTGAAGTAATGGGCATTTAATATTTTTTAAATGTATTGAAGCCTTTTAAGTTAACATATATGATAAACATGAAGTTGATCACGATATATGATGAATCATTTGTAGAATACTTATGAAAATAGCTTACTGTGAGTAGAGAAAGTCTTCGATGGCAGAGCAGTGGTATGGCAAGTTAAAGATTGCTGGTTTGAATCCCAGGCATGGCATTGAATTTTTTGTCTGATTGTATATACTCATCCACTATTGTGTATATGCAAACAACCCATGGCTCTTTTCAGTGAAGGTTCCATGAATCTTTTCAAAGAATTGGATCTTCTGAATGATCCTTTGATCTGTTATTTATAGTGAACAATTTTAACACAATGAGTATTTTAAACGCTTTTCATATACAGCGCATTGCATCCAAGGTACTATGGGAGGTTAGGTTTTTTTATATAAGCTTAGGTTTCTAAATTTATGGAAGGTTAGCATTAGGTTAGTTTATTTATATACATATATATAAGCTTAGTTTTCTGAATTCACAGAAGGTTAGTAATTTTTTAATGAAAAGTGTTTAAAATTTCACTATAAATAACAGTTCGAAGGATCCTTCAAAAGATCTGATTCATTGAACCTTTAATGAAAAGATCCATGTATCCTTTGCATATACTGAATTTTATTTTGTTCAAGTAACACAAAGTAGTGGTGGTGGTTTTACAATAAAAATGTTATATCCTTCTCATTTAGCACTTTATCAACCAAGCTTTTTGCCACTTTTTAACGGTTTCCCAGTTTTGTGTTAAAACAGCTTATTCACACTACGCACTTCTTCCTTTGTCATGGCAACTTAAACACTAACTGATAAAATCGAAGATTTGACCTGAGCTGAGCATATGAGTGATAGCGTATTATGAATGACTGTTTGCTTATAATATTTCCTGTGTTATGCAAAGAGTTTATTTGGTACTCAGATAGCACCGCTGCGAATTCATTGCTGCATTTCTCATATAGGCAAGAGAATAGCAGTCATCCATACAGTTGGTAATTAACAAAAAGATACTCTTTGATTGTTAATGCAATAGCAGGTAGAATTAAGAAAATTATATTTTGTCATCTGTTAACAGTTATTATATATCCATTACCTTTAACAATGAGTTCTTACGATAACCGCAATAAAATGTGTAGTTCTATACCTTTCCTACTCCAATATTTCATGACACAATACGTTTAAGGAACTATTTACATTGGCGTAAGCGTAATGCTTAGTTGCATGACAAGAGGAAGCATATGCTTTGTTTACATCAGAGAGAACCCTGGTTTACAGTGGATAGTGTGTAATATAATCACAAGGTGTTTGTAACCACAAATTTTTCCTTAATGTAAGCAATTTCTCTTTTCAGAAAACTACCTTTAAGGATAGTTTAAACATGTGTGTTCTATTTAATTCTATGATATACACAATGGAAAGTTGGAGTTAAGTTTTGGCTATTTGTGTCCAGTGATGGTGCTTCAAGTCAGAGCACAGAGAGTGACAATGACATTAATAGTGTTAAATAGTGTGGTGAAACTTGCTAATGACATTTATTGCACTGCTAATAGCGATTTAGTGAATGACAAACAATAGCTACACTATTGCATATAATGTGTGCAGAAGTTTCTTTGTAGGAAATGGAATTAAGTTATTCATGTCAAATTGTATTGCGCTATCTAGAGTAGAATAAAATAACAAGTGTCAAACATGTGTTATTCTTCCAATTTTCCTGTCAAATTCCACATCCTACTGTTGGTTGAAAGTTCAAACAAACCATGGAGGCAGTTTAAGTGCAAAAGATTTTACTATGAAGCATGCAGAAGAAATTATTGCAAGGTGCTTGATCTCATTCACTCTCAAAAATTTAAATGTGACCATTATGTATTATGACATAGAAACATTCAGCAACCACTATTAACCCCAATAATATTATATAAAAAGCAATGTATGTGCCGACTATTGGATAATTTAAATAAGTTACACAGGAATAAACAGTTGTGTTTTTCATACTAGCCTAGCTGTGAGGTGTTCAACTGATCATAATTATGTTCTAATATTGTATTGCTACAGATGACAGTGACAAGTTTTTTATGTGAGCTTTAATCGATTCCTTTAAAAAGAAATATGAATTACTCAAAGTGCAATCACGATTATTGAAGCTCACGTAATTAACTTTGTACGTCGTCAGTAGCGATACAGTATTGGAACATATGATCAGCTGAGCAGACAGCTAGGCAGGTATGAAAAATACAGCTGTAGCAGCTACGAGTGACATCATCATCCGAGAGCACGATTTTTCATACTTTGGTTCCATCCCAGATCACTACTCACGCTGCGATCGCCCTCGTGTTTCCAACGTTTAACACAAGAGTTGCACTTCTAAAACTTTGCTGTTCTGTGCTGATTGCTGAGGCTTGAAACTAAACTAAGATGCCATTCGTCTTAGGAACGGCACGGTAGCAGGTTGGCAAGGCGCATAGTGTATATCGACTTCAGTGGGGAGGGGTGGGGATACACGTTAGAGAGTGTGTTCGCCTGAAGTGCAGGTTTGCACGTGCACCGCTTTACTCCTGTATTGGGCAGTTTCTTGTAGTTTTCTTGATTTTCGTATAGTTAGAGTGTGGCTGTCGTCCTTTGGTAAGTGTGATTTTTCTTTTTGTATTCGTGCGTGGTTCTGTGAGTCCCAGAAAGGGGCGCAGCCCCCAAGGGGGTGCCAAGCCGTACCATGGCGGCGGCAGAGGAGACTATTCTGTGTGAGACGCCGTTTGTAGGAATGGAGACGGAGGTGATTACTAGCACGCCGATAGTCCCTCAGGTTCAAAGTGCGGAACAATTACACCCGTCCAATGCGCCTATGATGGAGCACCAGTCAAATGGAGAGATGATAGCACCACGTGTTGCTTCGGCTACGAATCCGCCACAGCCACCTTTAAGATACATGCACACGGACGCAGGCCCTTATTTTGTGCTTGTGCGTGGTAATAGCCAAAATATAAGGGATTTTCACCCCTTAAAGCTCGGTAAATGGCTGCTTTACACGCCAAAGGAGTTACGCATAGCAACAAATCGGGGTTTAACCAACTTGAAGTACATTTTGCCTCGGCACAGGGAGCGAATGATTTCTTATATTCAGATTTTGATTCGATACACGATACCCGATCGTACATACCTTCATATAACCTTTTTGTATCACGAGTGGTACGGGGAATAGATATAGGCGTGGATCTCGACGAGATTCGCACTCATCTTAGCATGACTGCACAATTGCCAGTGCACCATATCATGAGATTTAATCGCCGGGCACAGTTAGATGGGGAAACCCAATATATCCCCACGCGTTCACTGAAAATCACGTTTCGCACGCAAACGTTACCGTCCCATATATATCTCTATTATCAACGATTTCAGGCGGACCGATACAATGTGAGGGTAGTCGTTTGCACTAATTGTGGGAAATTCCACCATAGGGCCAAATTTTGCAAAAATAAGCCACGTTGTCTCAAATGTGGACAGGACCATTTGGATGCGCAACCTGAATGTTTTACGGATAGATTGCGATGCATTAATTGCAAACAGGAACACCTACCCACGGAGACGGAGAAATGCTCGGCCTTTCATTTGGAAACACAAATAACGCAGACCATTGCGTCTCTACCAGTGTCACGGTATGAAGCCCGCCAAATGGCGACAGGACGAATATCCTATGCAGAGGCTCTACGTACACCTAGTGTTCCACCACCTAGGACACATACGGGGGAAATTTCGCCCACTATACCACAGGTGACAACTCCCGTACCGGGTGCCATGGTGGCGCCACAGGGACTGGGGCGTCCAGGGTTTAATGGCTCTAATAAACGTAAATGTATGGCGTCTAGTACTCCGACGACCCCGGGGTGGGTACAGGAGCGCTGGGCACCACATGGCAGGTGGCCCGAGGGGGCGCAGGCAGTTACTAGTAGGAACAGAGACACACACGAGCTGGGGAGAGATGGTGGTGGGAGACCCACGCCCTCGACTTTACCTCGGGAGAACCCGACAACATGGTTTGCTGAAATGGGTAGGGATGACAATGTGTTAGCTCCGGAAGGAGTACAGATTACACCACAGACACGTGAGCCCACGGGGTTGCCCGGGGTCAGTATGCAACTCAAGACGCTCTTTGTTAAATTGTGTATGATGGCACCGGATTACGTTTTGCACACCCTCCAGAGGCTGCAGCATCAGCTGCACTTATAAACTTAGGCGTATTACCGTATGGATGTGCAGCCAACCGTTTACTATTGGAATGCGCGTAGTGTGACTTCAAAGAAGGCGGAACTCCAAACATATTTAGTCCGAGTCCGTCCCCTGGTGGTGATTATAGTGGAGACCTGGTTACGGGAAGGGCAGTCATTTCGACTCCCGGGTTACAATATCTATAGAACGGACAGACAATCTCCGGGTGGGGGTGTGGCTATTTGTGTCGCAGACAGCCTATCCGTATATAATTGGAGGACGGGTATTAGGTTCCCACCGCACCTCGAGGCGGTTCGTGTCGTGCTGGGGGATATCACTGTTGTCGGTGTTTACAACTCAGGCGCTCGATTCACACTGCGAGAGTGGGAGAGCTTTCTTACTCCCCGTGATTCGAAGTACTTACTTGTAGGTGACTTCAATATTGGTAATTTTGCGACTCTCACACCGCAAAGGAGGCGATGTTTACCATTAGGACAACTGGCGACTAAACATAGATGGCAGGTCCTTACGCAACATTTTACTACTCGGCAAGGATCGCTACAGCAGTTTGATTCATCGCCGGACATAATATTCGCTACGCCTGACGTGACACAAAAACTACGTGTATCCCGCCTTGACTACACCATGGGTAGCGACCACTACCCGTTCATCCTTTACACCTATAGTACCACTGGAGTGACACCGCCGGACAGACGACTTCTCCGAACAGGTTACTTTGCGCCGCATCAATTTCAGGTACAACTACAACACGTTACCCGACTACTCCATAACACCGATGTCACTTATGAACACCTGGAGAACACACTTACCGGACATCTCGATCACTTCCATCCTAAAACACCTAGACGCCCACGCAGAATACCAAGGCCGCCTTGGTGGACCCCAGAATGCGCCCGACTAGTGGCGGAGAAACGTCGGCTTTATGCTCAATATCACCGGGAACGTACTAGGGAGACCTTCTTGCTAGTGCGGGCTAAAGAGGCACACGTTCACCGTCGGTTCCGTCAGATTAAACGCGCGGCTTGGGCCACCTTTTGTAATTCTACTACTACACGCACCCCTACAGTTCAGGTTTGGAAACGTCTTGCGTGGTTCACGAAAGCCAGACAATCCGCACCGACAGCGATATCGGGACGTCCACGGCTGCAGTTGGAATTCTTGAGACATGTAGCACCCGATTCAGTCCTGGATCCCCCCTTATCTCTTCCGGTTGATACTAATGTATCCGACCCACTATTTCGACCTGTCACGGGAACTGATGTCCGCAGCGTCGTGATTGGAAGATCGGACAACTCTACTCCGGGACTTGACGACATTACGTATCGACATTTGAAGGCTTTACCCACCAGATGGTACACGTTGCTTGCGAATGCCTTTACTTCCATCCTCCGTACTGGGGTACCACCACTGTCCTGGCGCGAGGTAATTATCTATCCAATCTTAAAACCGGGTAGCGCGGGATTGACCGCGGCAGACTATCGCCCCATTGGCATGCTCCCTACACTATGTAAAACCTTTGAAAAATTACTACACGACCGTTTAAGCCTTTACTTGGAACGTTATAACTTATGGCCCGCCACGCAATATGGATTTCGAAAGGGTTATGGCACCACATTCCCGTTATACATCCTCCTTACCGACATTAATATAGCCTTTCACACACACCGACAGGTGCTTGCACTTTTCCTTGATTTGTCGGCAGCGTATGACCATGTCCTTCTGCCGATGCTTATAGACCGTCTCCGCAAATATTCCATTCCACCTCGTATATGTGCGTTACTTTATGCCCTTTTTTACAATCGACGTTACCACCTCGCGTCGTATTTTCATAACTCCCACACCCGTACTACATCTCGAGGTTTGATACAGGGTTCGACACTAAGTCCTTTGTTATATTCTTTATACGTAGGAGATATTCGATCCGAGGTGACAATCACTGCGCGTGTGGTACAATATGCGGACGACCTGGTGATATATACACCGATTCAACCGAATTCCAGGGGCGACTTTCGACTCTTTGAACTAGACTGCCTACGTGTTATACGTTTTTTGGAATCCTTGGGTATGCGGGTAAATATCCGGAAAACGAAATTTCAGCACTTCCGTAGATCCACTAGACCTTCACCATTTATACTCCACATACAGGACCACGATCTAAGCCCGACGCCGACGGTAAAATATCTAGGCCTCCATCTGCAACATAATCTCTCCACCTCATCACATTTCAAATTTCTTGTGACTGCTTTGACTTGTATCAAAAACTTATTCAGAGCTTTGGCGGCCCGACATTGGGGTATGCATCCTCTCTTACTACTCCGGCTCATACCGCCACTGATATACGCTAGATTGGAATACGGACAACTCCTTGTACCACCATTATCGTGTGGAACTAGACGGACGTTGGACGCCTTTTTCTACCAACTGTATAACATCATCTTTCACATTCCGGGCAAACCGGCTAAATACCTCTCTCAACGACACTTCCCGCGATATCATTTGGAACAGCGGCTGTTTGCACTCAGCATGCACTTTATTGCTGACCTACTGACCCATTCTCATTCACCATTGTTACCAAAACTTACCCGTTTATACGACTTACTATGCGCCAAACCCGATGGGGTGGCGCATTTACCTTTACCACTGATACGCGGTCTTGCCTTATTCCGACAACGCAGCCAATATTATAGCACGCCGGTATACCCGGCGTATCTGCTGGACATCCCGGCCCATACACTCCCGGATTACGTACAAGTTGACACCCGGACATTCCATATTCCGATTTCGGATTATAAGACATTATGGCACGCGTACCGCGAGGACCGGAAGGTCTCTTGGAAGGACGATTCCCCACTTCCAATTTTCACAGATGGCTCCAAAACCCCGGATGGCACTAGTGCGGCGATCTATGTCGACACAACGTCCGAAACTTTTACATGGCGACTGGATGACGTTACTACTATTTATACGGCGGAGTCTATTGCACTCTATAGGGCTCTGAAGTACCTACATTGTCATTTAGTACCACACTGTATTATATTGTCGTATGCCTCTCTATAATTTATTTTACAACTGCAAATGGGAGCTACTCGCTTGCGAGAGGGATCGTTAATCAAACAAAGAACTTCAAATTACGAGGCAACGACGAGGACGCAGCTAAGTTAAATCCCAAAATAATTGCTATACCAATACAATGCCTGGCTTAAGGGAGAGGAAAGATTCTATTCTACCATAATTAAGACTTCCATGCGTGGATGGAACACCCTTTATTAAATGAAATTAAATACTCACATACCTTTGCCCATTGCCTGCCGACGAGCACATCGTTTTTTAGCAGTTTCCCGTCTGTCTCACTCGAAGCTTACTTACTGACTGTTACAAGAAGCCACGCCAACTCGGGCGTCAGTAACGCTATCCCCTCCCATGACAGTTTCCCCTGACTCGCCCCTACTCACAGACAAACTGCCGTGCTTCGGTGCCCAGAGAGCGTCTTATCAATATTATCTGTGCACATGCACAATATTTACTGACTGCCGCAGTCTTTTGACGGTTCTGCAATGCCCGGTCCGGTGGCCCAAGGTTCCTATATATGAAGTGCTTATCCGTAATCTCTTGTATACTTTACCGGGGACGGTACACCTAGTTCTAACCTGGATACCGAGCCACGTAGGAATCCCGGGTAACGAATGTGTGGATGCAGCTGCGCGGGACGCGACGAGGAACCTGACGATCTGTGACCAGTTACGGACGCCTCCATCGGACATTGTAAGACATATACTACGTGTGGTGCCCGATATGGGACAGACGCCGCATATAACTTTAGATCATCT
The DNA here is from genome assembly GCA_030765065.1 of Deroplatys truncata. Classification (NCBI taxonomy): domain Eukaryota; kingdom Metazoa; phylum Arthropoda; class Insecta; order Mantodea; family Mantidae; genus Deroplatys; species Deroplatys truncata. Next base: position 380,827,910 of record CM060990.1, read on the forward strand.
CACTACATTTTTATCTAGTTCTCCACGACTACCTAATCGAGCTTTCTCGTCTTACTTTCGCCTTTTATTCAATGTGGCCTTGACTCCTGCGTATCTCTTTCGTATTGGTTTCCGGGACACGGGCCTCTGCACCTGTGGTCATCGGGGTGATGTTAATCACCTGTTTTTTGAGTGTCCCCTTCACCAGGCCGCTACGGCCGCTCTTTTTGCCAATTTACACGACATGGGTATCATGGGACCATACCACTTACCTTCGATTCTCCTGCCATTTTCCGGACATCTTTGTAGGGCTTTATTCAGATTTATCACACGTACTAAAATGAAGCTGTAGACGATGGTGTCCCACTCCTCATTTTAAATACGGCGCCTGATATCACTGCTGCTAACCGTATTCCTGAGACGCAGTAGCTCACCTCTGGTGGAGCAGTAGCGTCTAAAAACAAGCCAACAACAACAACAACAACAACTAAGATGCAAGTCAGCTGATATAATAGCAATACCGAAAATATAAAAATAAAGCAGAATTTTCGTATCAACGAGCAATAGTGTAAATGTAGGAGTTTATATTGATACCTTATTTAATAATGAGTACCAAATAACGCGCATTCGATGTTTAAAACGGAACATAACCTGAAAACCTAGTAAGGTAGAAGACAGGTTATGAATCGATAGTTTAGTTGGTTTTAATGAAGAATTGAAATAAAAGCTAACCTTAAATATAAACTATACTTAGTATGTTAAGGTATTAAAATGTGTGTTTGTGCTATTTAGTGTTGAAATGTGTTCGAATTAGGGACTTTATTTCGAAACGTTTGTTTTTATGGATTGCACACTAATATCGTAAAACGAACAAGAGAACTCATGCTCAAAGGTTATGTCTGATACCTATTTCAATTTTGAATGTAATGTAATGATAATAGTTTGGGATACATAGTTTGATTTTAGATGTGTATTAGTGTTGTGCTCAAACACTATTTCCTGCTGTTATACCAAATAACTAAATTAGGACATATTGCTCTTTTCATTGCAAAATAACTTAAAGCATTTCATAAACAGAAAATTCTCCATATGTACTGTGTATCTTTGGGAATTTTTGTCAATCTGAGTAACTCGGTTAAGCGCTGGCCTTGGAAGCACAAATAGTTACATAAAACTTGTGTATTACCACATTATTGCTGAATGATTTCTACATATCTAAATGTCAGCTATCATATTTATGACAAAACGCCCAACTTAAATTATATAAATGTATAATATGTATTGCATGGCAAAATATCTGCTGAAATAGTTATTCTTTTTTAAGTATCTATTAATGCTTTATTTACATACACCTCATTTGCGAAGTCATAGTGGGAGCTGCCTTGTAAAACAACTTCTTGGTTTCATTACTTGATAGTATTGAGTAATACTATCTCTGTTTTAAATGCTGTCTCATATTCACAAATCTAATTGGGCAGCACTATGGCCTCTCACAAAAAAGCCTGGATTCTATCCTAGGGATCAGAGGTGGTATTTTGTGGTGGATAAAATGGCACTTAGAATGAGTGTTCTCTGGTTTTCCCCACCATAATTCCATCAATTGCACCATCTTCATCATTGTCATCCCCCCTCCCACCAGTTTCCAATCTCTGTAAACCTTTGAAGTTAAAAGGGACATTAAAATCAAAAATACTATGGAGGACAGAGTGCAACACTAATGAACGAGTGTCTCATCCAGCCACCCAAATTTATAAATCAGCATGTGGACCATTAACCTGCAGAAACAACAATATAACTATACTTAAGTGATAATAAAATTGGGTAAGGAGGTAAGTAGGTAATAATGAAATTTTGCATTTTAAGCAAATTTAAATTCTGTAATTGCTTAAAAAACGAATAGTATGAAAGTCATACAAAATGCTGTTACATTCTTTCTGTAGTCAACATATGAAAAAACAATTAATACTGGCACACTAAACTACATGTTAAAGTGATTGACAATTATGAAGGGTAGGTGTGATATGGTTAAACACAAAGAGACATTATTATTTAGAAACATTGCATTCACATTCATATTTAATAATACTGTATAATACATTTGTATGGTATTTTAAGGAACATGTGCCTACATTAATATACATTTGAATGGCCTACCCAATTAAAATGTCCATTAAATTGTAACCTCTTGAATGTCTGTTATTGCAATCTATTGGAATGATCTTATAGGTAATTGTAATTGCACTTAGTCACTTATGCATACACAAAGCCAGTTCTAGTTGATAAAACTTACAGTTATTAAATAGAAAATACACTTTGATTCCTTTTCCTGGGAAAGGTTCTATATATAACATTTGATATAACACAGTGGAGGTCCTACAGCACATGGGAGCCTTAAATTTATTGACAGGTTATATGAAAAAAAAAACAAATTGAGACCATACAGTGATGTTTGTTTGTGTTTGTTCATTTGGCTCCACTGTGAGCAATGCTCAGGGAAATTGAACACATCATACAATTATGAAGTATGCAGAGTAAGTAGGAATATACCCAACGCCAAGAACAGCCTTTGGGGGGGATGCTCCCCTCCCCATCATGGATTAACTAAGATAGATAAATTTGTAAACCATCACCATTTCAACAGTAAACTTCTCGACACGCATTATAGTAGGACAACAATAGCAAATAAGTGTTAATCACCATCACATGCAATCTGCCCTACATAAAGTGCTTACATAAGGTTGATACTATTATGATGATTAATTCACTTTGAATAAGCTTGAAATTATAACTTTATACTTATGTTATGCTTAAATTTCAATTTCTCATGTAATTTCTATTACCTTGAAGATATGTTTGAGAAAGACATCACTTGAAACGAGAAATTCTCATTATTACTACATGGGTGGTATTTGGGTGGAAGGTACTGCTTGAACCGTACGTTAATCATGGATTCTATATGAGTAGTGCAAATATGTCCAATACAATTTTTGTCATTAAACCTACAAAAATGAAACATAGTGATGTTCCTTGTGCCTGTGTCTATTAGCCATTTTATTACAGTTCAAGCAATACCTTTCACCCTGTATAACATTTAGAAGATGGTGGAGTTTGCATATACATAAAACATTATAACACATATAACTGGGATGCAACAGATCCATCTATCCCATTGACATTTTTTGTGTAGCCCATTTTCCTCTGTTACTTAAATTTTTAGCAGTTGCACAAGATTATACAAAATTCCTTCCGAATGAAGAGGACTTCACAAGCTATTCCCAGAAAATTAAAAATAAACATTTTATTTTTCATGTAAATATCTTGAATACAATGGCATTTTAATCAAAATGGTTTGAGTCATTTTTTCAGGGAAAAAAGGTCGAGAATTCTTCCGTGTAATGGGTTATTTTGGGTGGGGAATTTTCTTGAAAATCTTTGTGTCGCATCTTTGGAAGGTACTGAACTTAAACCGATTTGTACTATGTATGTACATATTCCTGCTTTGAAACGCATGGCTTTATGTATTCACTTTCAATTGCCAGTCGAAGAAATGTTCGCGCCAACGTTCCACGTTACGTATTTGACCACAGCCAATGGGAGCAAAATGTGCCGTAATGGATTACCTTCCCCCTTGCACTTGAATGCTCCCAAGAGATCGTTCGCTTTCGTTCATTTTCAGCATTTGCTAGAACTTCGTCGGGCAACTTCGACGAGCTATCTCCAAGCGCTTGTGGCTTAAGGAATTCGGGCGTTGCCAACCGTAAGAAATGAACCCGCGGAAGATAACAACTATGTAACACGAAATTCGCAATGTTGGGCGGGTATTTCAAACACACAATTTTTCGATGTTCGTTTCATTGCATTGAAACACACCTATTGTACAAAGTTAACCAAACCTGCATGTTGATTCATACCCAATGAAAATGCTGTTATTTCAGGGCAAACACATTATCCCACATATACGTTATTACACAGAAGCAGTGGTAGGTTTGTTGTAATTGTCCTTGAAACACAAACACACATTGTTGTAAATTAGGTGAAATATCAGCAGCATACCTTATTACACAGAAGCAGTGGCAGCATTGTTCTCATTGTCCTTGAGCCACGTACACACATTGTTGTAATTTAGGTGAAATAGCAGCATACGTTATTACACAGAAGCAGTGGCAGCATTGTTCTCATTGTCCTTGAGCCACGTGCACACATTGTTGTACATTAGGTGAAATATCAGCAGCATACGTTACTACACAGAAGCAGTGGCAGCATTGTTGTTATTGTCCTTGAGTCACGTACACACATTGATGTAAATTAGGTGAAATATCAGCAGCATACCGTCTAACACAAAAGCAGCGGCAGCATTGTTGTCACTGTCCATGAGTCACAAAACACACATTGTTGTATTAATGTACTGCAATGACGTGGCAATAGGAAAACTGGAGAAGACGTGTAAGTTAGGTGAAATATCAGGAGCATACGTTATTAGACAGAAGCGGTGGCAGCATTGTTGTCACTGATCATGAGTCACAAAACACACATTGTTGTATTAATGTACTGCAATGACGTGGCAATAGGAAAATTGGAGAAAACGTGTAAGTTAGGTGAAATATCAGCAGCATACGTTATTATACAGAAGCGGTGGCAGCATTGTTGTCACTGTTCATGAGTCACAAAACACACATTGTTGTATTAATGTACTGCAATGACGTGGCAATAGGAAAATTGGAGAAGACGTGTAAGTTAGGTGAAATATCAGGAGCATACGGTTATTAGACAGAAGCGCTGGCAGCATTGTTGTCACTGTCCATGAGTCACAAAACACACATTGTTGTAAATTAGGTGATATATCAGCATCGTACGTTATTAGACAGAAGCGGTGGCAGCATTGTTGTCACTGTACATGAGTCACAAAACACACATTGTTGTGAATTAGATTAAATATCAGGAGCATACGCTATTAGACAGAAGCGGTGGCAGCATTGTTGTCTGTCCATGAGTCACAAAACACACATTGTTGTATTAATGTACTGCAGTGAGGTGGCAATAGGAAAACTGGAGAAGACGTATAAGTTAGGTGAAATATCAGCAGCATACGTTATTACACAAGTAGTATAGAAATGAGAGGGCTGGCCCACTTAATATGCATGAATCTGCAATTAATATGCAAATGAGCTCCCCCACCTCCTCTCCCCCACCCCACCCCCAGCTCCTTGCTAGTTTTAGTTGCAGCTGAGGGCCATAAATCTTGTTGAGTACAATGGAAGCTTGACAGTTAAGCAATTAAGGCTGTCAATCAACTGTCAAAACGAACAAAGGGGTCATAAATTTAAGGTTCTGTAACAAAGGCGAGATGTTTTTCCTACCCATTCCACATCCGACCACTTCTGCACCTGTTGCAGTTACCCACCCCCACTTACATTGTTACTCGAACACGTGGCATACTCATTCCACTAGCTTTTAACAAAAGAACAATGCTTACCCTTCAGCTGTCAAAATGAACAAAGCCCATGATGAATTAGGGTCGTGACAAACAGAACCTAAATCCAGTTAACAGAGAAACAAGTTCTATTGTCCGGGGCAAGCATTTATTTCTCATTCCACTGCCCCGTAACAAAGCCGGTCCCTTTCTATTGTCCGGAGCAAGACTACTTTAGAAAGACCATCTGGCATTTCTCATTCCACAACCTATAACAAAGCCGGTCCCTTTCCATTGTGGAAGAGATACTATTGCGTGCCTTTCTATTGTCCCGGGCAAGACTACTTTAGAAAGACCCCTGCGGCGTTCCCATTCCACTGCCCCATAACAAAGCCGGACCCTTGCCATTGTTGTCTCGAACACTGCTAGCTTAACAAAAGAATCTGAAGGTTGCCTTATGCTAGTCCTGTCTTTGTTCGCGTGAAAGAGAGAGAAGCTTGTTTACCAGCTCTACGTCAGAGTCGGCCATCATGATTTTTGCCCTGAGGGACTGTTCTCTCCGATGTTTTACGAGATCCTACGAATATACCCGAGCATAGTTAACAAGCATTCTGTTTGGCCCATTTAAGGCAGCGACTCTGAAAAAGCGCCTAATATACATTTCATTACATGCATTAAACCTCTGTGTGGATATCCATAGATCGGTGTTCGATTCTTACTGTAATCAAAAGTTTATTGCTAATGAGAAATTAATGATTGATATTATTATATCATTACCTTAATTAATAAAAGGGCGTTCAGAGGATTGTAGCTCGAATCTTACCAAGTGAACCTCTAACGCGTAATAACTATTAAACTATGCACTGGCAGATTAAAAATGTCTTTAACAAATATAATTTAATTTTATATATCATTACCCTAATTAATAAAAGGTGTTCAGGGAGTCCTAAATCGAATCTTACCCAGCGAAACTCTAATGTGTAATAACTATTAAACTATGCAAGGTCAGATTCAAACGCATTTAACAAATATAATTTAATTTTTATACATCATTACCCTAATTAATGAAAGGGCGTTCAGAGGGTTCTAGCTCGAATCTTACCCAGCGAAACTCTAATGCTTAATAAATATTAAACTATGAAAGGTCAGATTAAAATGCATTTAACAAATATAATTTAATTTTTATATATCATTACCCTAATTAATAAAAGGTGTTCAGGGAGTCCTAGATCGAATCTTACCCAGCGAATTCTAATGTGTAATAAATATTAAACTATGAAAGGTCAGATTAAAATGCATTTAACAAATATAATTTAATTTTTATATATCATTATCCTAATTAATAAAAGGTGTTCAGGGAGTCCTAGATCGAATCTTACCCAGCGAAACTCTAATGTGTAATAACTATTAAACTATGCACGGCCAGATTAAAATGTATTTAACAAATATAATTTAATTTTTTATGTATCCTTACCCTAATTAATGAAAGGGCGTTCAGAGGGTTCTAGATCGAATCTTACCCAGCGATACTCTAATGCTTAATGAATATTAAACTATGCGAGTATTGGGCGGTCAGATTAAAACGTGTTTAACAAATATAATTTAATATACACGACATTACAATGTTTAACGAGCTGTATTCTTAGGAACCAAAGGTCCCTAGTTCGAATCCTGCCCTGCGAAACGCTATAATAACTATTAAGTATTGAAGCAGCGGGAGGTCGGATTAAAATTGCATTTAACAACTATCATTGTTTATATTAAATCACCGCGTATACTTAGGTATCCCAATGCCTAGACACCATTCTTTCTTCTCTCTTTTTATTTCTATCTATCTATCACATGATTTTCGCTACACGCTCTTCTTGCATAAACATTCACATGATCTTCTCAACACATTCGTCTGGCATTCATATGATTTCACTACACGTTCTTCTTCTGAAAACATTCATACGGTTTTCTCAACACAATCCTCTATTGACATTCACATGATTTTCGCCACACATTCTTCTTACATAAATATTCATACGATTTTCCCCACTAATTCTTTGTTTCACTATACATTCACACACGATTTCCTCTACTCATTCTTTGGTTCTCTGCTGCCTCATCTTCAATGAACATTCACATGTTTTCTCCTCGCATTCTTCTATAAACATTCATATGGTTTTCACTACACGTTCTTCGAATGAAAAGAGACAAAATGATGCAATAAAAACTAATTATAGCTCGGGATGCAAGGCACCATTTACGATTTGCTCGAAACCGGTATGGATGCATGGGTTCGAATCCTAGAAGTGATTACAAATTCATCTTCTAATAACTCCAAAACTAATTAAAATAAAGACGGTAAATAAACTTTATTACTTTTATGCCATTAGCTCGTTTCTTGTGCATGTATATTAGAGTACCAAGTGTCATGAGTTCGATCCTTAATTTTAAAATCTCAATTATCTCAGAAACTAGTAGGGATAGAGGAGCGGGCCAAAGCATGATTGTTAGCTCCTATGATGGACAATTAACGCCTTATATAATTTCCAATCAGTTGTCCCTAGTTCGAATGCCGATCTTTCAGTGACTTCATTAATTTTCCGCTGTACTCTAGAATATATCACTTAGATCAATGTTGTAACTGCATACATGTCTTTTAAACACATCAAACTAATATTATAAATAATGTTGTTTCTGGCGTTCTGAGTTCAAATAATGATTCAATGAAATTTACTTATAAATTTAATAACATAGTAATAATTAAGATAAAGGCACCAAATAAGCCTATTACGTTTATGCCATCAGATAGTATCTTTCAGATGTATATCCCGGTACCTGACGTCCAGGGTTCGATCCTTAAGTTTAAATTTCAATTATCCCTGAAACTAGCAGAGATAGAGCTACGAGAGAAAGCATGTTTGATAGCTCATACAATGAACAATTAATGCTGTATATAATTTCCAATCAGCTGACCCTAGTTCGAATCCCGATCTTTCAATGACTTCACTGATTTTACTGTGTACTCTAGAATACATCACTTAGATTGATGCTGTAACTGCATGCAGCTTTGCGTAAAGACATTATGGATGTACTCTGTGTCTGAGAGAGAGAGCGAGAGGAACTGAAACAAGTAGGGATAGAAGTGCTGAAAGTCTCTGCGCATGCGCAGTAAGAGATGATAATTCCAAGGTTGTAATAATCACGTGATATTTAAGCATCACAGCCGTGATGACGTGCTGGCATCGCCTGGAGGGGGTTAAGATCCTTATATATATACAGATATCTAAGCATGTTAGCACTGTTGTGTACTTATTAACTTTACATTCAAGTTTTAAAGAACTTTAAAAGCAACGCGAGGTGCAGGCCATCCACACGTACAGCGCATATCAACACATAATAATGCAAGGTGAGTTTTTTACATAACTATACAAAATCACTGTTGACTTTTACAATACATTTAATTTTATTTAAACGTTACAGTACATGAAAGACGATTCGTTGCAAAGAGCATCATATTTTCTAATCTGTACTTTACATTCACATGGATTTCTCTGCGTACTCTTCTCCAGTTCACATGATTTTCGCCGCACATACTTCTATAAACATTCACACGATCTTGGCTACACATTCTTCTTACATAAACATTCATACGATTTTCCCCACTCATTCTTTGTTTCACTATACATTCGCACACGATTTCCTCTACTCATTCTTTGGTTCTCTGCTGGCTCATCTTCAATGAACATTCACATGATTTTCTGTACTTATTCTTTGTTTCTCTACACATTCATACGATTTTTGCTGCACATTCTTCTATTGATATTCACACGATTTTCTCCATTCGTTCTTTGTTTCTCTACACATTCATAGGCATACTTACAAAACATACACACACCCTAGTTCTAATATAAAGAAGTGTATAACTCGATCTTCAACTTGAATAATGTAGTGAAAATAATAATTCATGACAATGTCTGTTACAGATTGTTTAGCTGATAGACTTAACAAGATGGTTGAAGAGCGTAGTTTCCTACCGACTCGTCGAGTTCAAGATCTCGAAATAGGTCTTAACTATGAGATAAAGTCCTTAAAGAGAGTTCAAACAAGATATGGTACCAGAAACGTATCTTCGCTGGTGGATTGTCAAGTATTCTTGCCAGAGCGCTATAATTCGTTAACCGATCAACAGATTGCAGAAATACCTGGGAACGTATACCTCCAGTATAACGGTATGGCAGAGATGGGGAAATTTAAGACATGTAAATTGTCTTTTTTACATGCAAAGAAGGTGCGTAGAAGTGTCAAACTTAAGTATTGAATGTTCTCCTATTTCACAATGAAAAATTCATAAATAAAACAACTGACTCATTGATATTACATATAAAGATACAAAAGATGCATATTATAGAATTTTTTAAAAAATTTACAAAATCACAATATCACATGCTTTGAGTTTAATTATATCTAGCGCATTGAAATAACTCTAAATATCCGAATGTTTATACAAATCTTTGTGCTTCATTTACATGTATCATATGCTTCATTTTACATGTATCATAACAAAAAATGTAATTCTTTTCAGGTTGCCTTTACTTGACCAAGATAGTTTTCTAAGACTTTCATTGTGCAATGTTTCAGGCTGTGCAATAAGAGGAAGAAGAAGAGGAATAGCCTGCTGCCATGCAAAGGATGCTGACGCTATTGGAGGGTAGAATATGCACCATCGGCACCTACAAGAAACATTTCGGCAAGAAGCGGGTGCTGAGACATCTACATCACCGAAACACGTTAAGACAGGATCCTTATATAACATTACAGGGTATACGATGAAAAAATACAGACAATTTTGTATACAATTCAATGCATGGCTGAGAGTTAACTCGAACGAGTCTCCCTATATTCACTGAAATTAAGCATTGTGAGCAATAATTTAAGTGACTGTGAAAATACTTTAAGTAATGGTGAAATTTGTATCCTAAAAGACTTGAGCCCTGTATACATTAACAGCATTAAGACTGTTTGCCACGCTGGAATACAAATTATGAAAATAAAAAGACTTTCATTTAAATAATAAAGAAATTTGCATAACCTGCTGTTACAAGTGTAATGACATATACAGAAACAATGAGTCGGATGAGAAAGTGATGGAAATGTAAGATAAATAATAACAATAAAAGAATTAAGGTATGCTTTTACATAGTGTTTTTATTCATTAAAAATCCTTGCATTCCTAATGAAAAATAAATCATTACAATGATTAGTTTAAGTTATGTCACAATGATCAAAAAGAGAACCGTCTTTAGATGCATTACTCGATCTTAAGTCAGAGCACCAAAAAAAATGACAAATCACGGCTTCTCCATTTTAGATGTGGTGTCACTATTCAGGTAAATTCCTGTAACACAGCAGGTTGAGTATGCAGATCCGTGGTCCTAAATGGGTGAAACAGAGTCTTATCCAGCTTAACAGTCTTGAGGATCTCAGCATCAGAAAGTCGAATCTCAGGCCTTCTCCACTCGATGAGTACAGGTTTAACAACAGCATTCTCTTCACCCTGAGACGGGGTAAAGTATATAAATGTTCAACTTGACAAGGGATTCTAAACTCGTTGTTAGAGTCCAGAGCTGATGTATTATATGGTGAAAACACATGTTCCTCTTCTTAGTGATCTTGTCGAATCTCGGTGTCATTGAGGTGGCGGTAACATTGAAGATGCCCATGATTATAGGATTCTGAAGCCCAATAACTGTAGAAACTGCTGATTGCGTGAAGTTAACCTGATGGGCGTCAAGGGCAGAGCATGATGTGTGCGTCGAATCATTCCATTATTATATCCTCGACGTCGTTGACTTCTTCTAAAATCTATAGGCATTATGCTTATATCCTTGCTTCTAAAGGCAATGATATTGCTGTTATGCTCCCCTGTTTGCTCTATGAAGCGGATGTTTATGAACAGGTAAAATTTGATTTGATGGTTCCTGTGAAATACGGTATCCAACCGTAACAGATGGGAAAACTGATAGATGGAATGTCCACTTTTACTACAGAGGAAGGAGACTGATGCAATACTGCGCTAAATTCGTATGATGCTCAACCTAAATATATTCACTAGGAAATCAGATTCAGACAGCTGATTAGATGGAATAACTTTGTCACTGAAGGGCCACAGAACGTTCCTATAGAACAATCACTGGAAAAAATCAAGAGTGAAAGGACATTTTAATGACATTTTTATTATTTTTATTATTATTATCATTCACTGATCTAATAAAGAAGACATTCGCATCCTAATATAAGGAATCTTCCTAATATGAGGAATCTTTCTAACTCTTTCATGGTTTCAAGGTTCTGCAGATGCTAATCACGCTATAAAACCACCCAGCTTTAAATTCTGAGTAATGTCGCTAATCGCATCGTAAAAGTCATTTTTATCAGGTGTATGAAGCATCATTAGTACCCTTAGCATGTTTACCAAATCATTAGGATCGGTGTAGCGGTATAGCATCTCCTCTGTATTCGCTTTGGATATATCTTCTAATCTAGGTGAATTGACACTAGTATGCTTGCTTTCGTGTGTGGCGAAAATCATGTGAATGTCAATAGAGGATTGTGTTGAGAAAACCGTATGAATGTTTTCAGAAGAAGAACGTGTAGTGAAATCATATGAATGTCAGACGAATGTGTTGAGAAGATCATGTGAATGTTTATGCAAGAAGAGCGTGTAGCGAAAATCATGTGATAGATAGATAGAAATAAAAAGAGAGAAGAAAGAATGGTGTCTAGGCATTGGGATACCTAAGTATACGCGGTGGTTTAATATAAACAATGATAGTTGTTAAATGCAATTTTAATCCGACCTCCCGCTGCTTCAATAACTTAATAGTTATTATAGCGTTTCGCAGGGCAGGATTCGAACTAAGGACCTCTGGTTCCTAAGAATACAGCTCGTTAAACATTGTAATGTCGTGTATATTAAATTATATTTGTTAAACACGTTTTAATCTGACCGCCCAATACTCGCATAGTTTAATATTTATTAAGCGCTAGAGTATCGCTGGGTAAGATTCGATCTAGAACCCTCTGAACGCCCTTTCATTAATTAGGGCAATGATACATAAAAAATTAAATTATATTTGTTAAATACGTTTTAATCTGGCCGTGCATAGTTTAATAGTTATTACACATTAGAGTTTCGCTGGGTAAGATTCGATCTAGGACTCCCTGAACACCTTTTATTAATTAGGGTAATGATATATAAAAATTAAATTATATTTGTTAAATGCATTTTAATCTGACCTTTCATAGTTTAATATTTATTAAGCATTAGAGTTTCGCTGGGTAAGATTCGAGCTAGAACCCTCTGAACGCCCTTTCATTAATTAGGGTAATGATGTATAAAAATTAAATTATATTTGTTAAATGCGTTTTAATCTGACCTTGCATAGTTTAATAGTTATTACACATTAGAGTTTCGCTGGGTAAGATTCGATCTTGGACTCCCTGAACACCTTTTATTAATTATGGTAATGATATATAAAAATTAAATTATATTCGTTAAATACATTTTTAATCTGCCCGTGCATAGTTTAATAGTTATTACGCGTTAGAGTTTCACTTGGTAAGATTCGAGCTACAATCCTCTGAACGCCCTTTTATTAATTAAGGTAATGATATAATAATATCAATCATTAATTTCTCATTAGCAATAAACTTTTGATTACAGTAAGAATCGAACACCGATCTATGGATATCCACGCAGAGGTTTAATGCATGTAATGAAATTATATTAGGCGCTTTTTCAGAGTCGCTGCCTTAAATGGGCCAAACGGAATGCTTGTTAACTATGCTCGGGTATATTCGTAGGATCTCGTAAAACATCGGAGAGAACAGTCCCTCAGGGCAAAAATCATGATGGCCGACTCTGACGTAGAGCTGGTAAACAAGCTTCTCTCTCTTTCACGCGAACAAGGACAGGACTAGCATAAGGCAACCTTCAGATTCTTTTATTAAGCTAGCATTGTTCGAGAAAACAATGGCAAGGGTCCGGCTTTGTTATGGGGCAGTGGAATGGGAACGCCGCAGGGGTCTTTCTAAAGTAGTCTTGCCCGGGACAATAGAAAGGCACGCAATAGAATCTCTTCCACAATGGAAAGGGACCGGCTTTGTTATAGGGTTGTGGAATGAGAAATGCCAGATGGTCTTTCTAAAGTAGTCTTGCTCCGGACAATAGAAAGGGACCGGCTTTGTTACGGGGCAGTGGAATGAGAAATAAATGCTTGCCCCGGACAATAGAACTTGTTTCTCTGTTAACTGGATTTAGGTTCTCTTTGTCACGACCCTAATTCATCATGGGCTTTGTTCATTTTGACAGCTGAAGGGTAAGCATTGTTCTTTTGTTAAAAGCTAGTGGAATGAGTATGCCACGTGTTCGAGTAACAATGTAAGTGGGGGTGGGTAACTGCAACAGGTGCAGAAGTGGTCGGATGTGGAATGGGTAGGAAAAACATCTCGCCTTTGTTACAGAACCTTAAATTTATGACCCCTTTGTTCGTTTTGACAGTTGATTGACAGCCTTAATTGCTTAACTGTCAAGCTTCCATTGTACTCAACAAGATTTATGACCCTCAGCTGCAACTAAAACTAGCAAGGAGCTGGGGGTGGGAGTGGAGGAGAGGAGGTGGGGGAGCTCATTTGCATATTAATTGCAGATTCATGCATATTTATTGGGCTAGCTCTCTCATTTCTATACGACTTACACAGAAGCGGTGGCAGCATAGTTGTCACTGTTCTTGAGTCACAAAACACACATTGTTGTATTAATGTACTGCAATGACGTGGCAATAGGAGAATTGGAGAAGATGTGTAAGTTAGGTGAAATATCAGGAGCGTACGTTATTAGACAGAAGCGCTAGCAGCATTGTTGTCACTGTCCATGAGTCACAAAACACACATTGTTGTAAATTAGGTGATATATCAGCAGCATACGTTATTACTCAGAAGCGGTGGCAGCATTGTTGTCACTGTCCATGAGTCACAAAACATACATTGTCGTATTAATGTACTGCAATGAGATGGGAATAGGAAATCTAATGTCATTAAAAGAAATAGAATTTGAAGTATGCGCCTTTGATTAAATTTGACATTGTTGAGTTACACCGGGTAATGCTGCGCTATCACGTCCAATATTACACCAAACATGTCTTGTCCCCGAAAATGATTCCGGAAGAGGAATTCGTGGAGATAGGACGTGAAGAGGGCGTCACTGGTACTAAATTGCCGCCGAATTTTCCTCTTCATCCTCATTCACATGTTTTCCACATTCTGCGTGTGGATGGAGTCGTCCTCGGGTTCAACAAAGTTCTGCTCGTGGAGAATTACGTCGTGTATATATACGCCGTCTAGCAAATTTCCGATGTTGGCATAAGAAGCCCATCCATCGGAGATGATGCGGCTTCCAGGAAAAATATGCTGCATGATAATGGCTTCCAGGGTTTGTGCCCTCCTGTCGGGTACTTCCACCAGGAAGCATTTCCCAGGGCCCCTCTCAATATCGCCGAACACCCAGTGCCCCTCACGCCACATCCCTCGGTGGTATTTGCGGTGAAAGAATTTAGATCATCAATCTCCACGGTGATGGGCTCTTTATTCTCGTCGAGGCCGCCAACGAAATCTGAGTTTTCCTCCAACCACCGCTCGGTTTCTTCTCTGAGGAAGTTGCACCAGTCCACAGAAGTATGGGAAGTGGCCACCGAGGCTTCCCTCCTCATCAAATATTGTGGCAGCTCGAAAGCCCAGGTGTACACAAGGAATATCACCTGCTCCATGTGTAGCTTGCTCCTGGAGAAGAACGATCCATCCCGGATGGACTTCCTCCTTCCGCAAGATCCACAGGACCACCGCTTCCCATCGACGCTGCCATTGTAGTTGTGCAGTACACACGGCTGCTGGCAGTAATTGCAGATCTTGCTATTGGCAATCAGTCTCCTCTGGGCTGCCCACTGCAGCACTGCCAGTATCCCGTCTATCCTGCGGGACAGAATTGGCAACGACCAGACTTCGCCAAGCACTGCTTGCCGATGAAGGATTTCCCCTTCAGGCACAATTTCTAAATTACGTTGAGCCATTTTAAAAAGAAAGCAATACAAGTGGTTGTCTATACTTTTCAGAATAGCTTCCCAGTATGCAAGTAACATCAGGAGAAGTAATGTTAGAAGTAAAAGTAAGGGTAAAGCGCTTCGACCCCTAAATTTCTGATTGGCTACCAGGAATGGATGTCACTTTAAAGAAAATGGTGGGAGTTGAGTGGCACTGATAGGAAAGGAAAATTGGGAGGGGCTCATAGGGAAGGAAAGCAGGGGAAATGTGAATTTTTAAGGTTGCCAATCCGAGGTGGACTTTACTAAACAAAAGCATTGGAATAAGAGCGAAGGGGAGGTAGTAAATCCCTCCTCCCTGTAGAACACCCTGTCATCGACAAATTAGAACATCAACACATGTTAATCTGTCTACTTGTTTATCTGTCCTTTGGCTTTATTTATTATCAATGTTGTTATCTATTGCTTACCTTACCTGTAAGCAAAGTATTGCATATCATCAAAAAAATTGATATCGAGATGAGAACATAAATAAGAATAAACGATAATGGATATCAAATAAATAAAAAACACAACGCGCGCGCGTCAATGCGTGTGTATCTACAACATAAATGAAAAACAAAATCTAGGATAAATTACAGGTTTTGTATTTAAGCTCGGTATCTTCCAAAGATGCGACACCAAGGATTTCAGGAATATCTCCCGCCATTGCCCTACATTCAATGGAACATTTTTGTTAATTTTTTATTTTCTGAAAAATTGCCCTAACATTGTGTTAAAATCTGATGTTTTTCAAATACCTACATGGCAAATTAAATCTGTATCCTGAATTAGCTGTGAATGACTTGCAAGCCCTGCTCATTCGGAATGAATTTTGTGTAATTTTAGTATAACTGGTAAACCATAAGAGATAGACAAAAACTTACAATACAACAAATGTAGCTGTCTTTAAAACTTACAATTTATTCCAAATAACGTTTTTGTTGCATCACTCATTTCGGAGGTATCCACTGTTATTCTTGTAATTATTCAATATTATCTCATTTTTTGAAGTGCTGTCCCATTCACTTGTTTCTCACGATTACGTGGAAACAGTATGGAATTTTAAGGGTAACATATACCGCCATGTTGTTAAGCATTTGACTATCGCTGTTCTCTTTGTATCTATAACGAAATGTGTAATTTAGCTATTCTGCAAAGATTAGATAGAAAAACTGTAATACTTTCACATGACTTTCTCTACCCTCTATCTTTATTAATGGGTATACAAACAATTCTTAGTAAAACTTATTTTCCTATCTACTACATTTTAAACCAAATAAACCTTTGCAGAAATACCTACAATACACATTTCGTTATAGATACAAAGAGAACAGCGCTAGTCAAATGTTTAACAACTGGACGCTATATGCTGGACTTAAAATTCCATACTGTTTCCATGACATCGTGAGAAACAATTGAAATCGATAAGACTAAAAGAATGACAGGTATTGGAAAATTCGAATCTTTGATAACGGATATCTCAGAAATGGGTTATGCCACAGAAAACATTTTAAGTGAATTGTATGTTTTAAAGAAATCTACATTTTTTGTGTGGTATGTTTTCTTCTATCGCTAACGTTTACCAATTATACAAGATCATACAAAACTCCTGCCAAATGAAGAGGACTTCGGAGGCTATTTTCAGAGAATTCAAGATTTAAATTGTATTTTTCTTAAAGTTCCATTTGTACTCTGCCTTTATCCATATTGGTCTTATTGGCGGCCTTTTCTGTGGAACTTATTTGCCTAAAGCAATTGTGTTGGGTTTCTTGCACTTTCGGTTTTTTTAATCATTAGATCAGACACACACATTCACACTGTCATTCATACTTTCAGACTCTGGGGAGGATAGGGAATAATCTTGGTTAGAGAAAAATTCCCACCCCCAGCCAGGAATCGAACCCGGAACCCTTGGTAGAGAAAGCAGATGCTCTAAAGACTGAACTTCGGGGACAGCCACATTTTATTTGTCATGTACATATCTTTAATGTGATATTTTAAAAAAAAATGTTACAGCCATTTTTCAAAGAATTGAAAGTTTTCGAAAAATGCTGCATGTAAAGGGTAGTTGGGGAAGGAGATTTTCTTGAAAACTCTTCGTGTCGCATCTTTGGAAGGTACTGAACCCAAATACCAGGTGTGGTATTTATCCGACTTTTCAATTTTGCTTTCTTTGGATTCATGGAACCTCAAAACATGTAGTTGCAGCGAAAGCTCGGTATCGAATTTTTGGATGGAGAAACGTGATAGAGAAGGTAAAAAGCTTGAGTAAGACTAATTTGTATACCCAGTAATAAGGACCTCAGCTTGCTCAACTGCATTTTAATACATTGGTGGAGTTCATGATCTTAGTTCCAGAAAGGAAAATAAAAATCACACGACTTTCTCTATCACTCTTTTTCAAACAATACTTACAAAAGCTGATTCTTGGTATCTACTTCTTGTTAATCGAGATAAACTTTCATTGTAGGAATAAGAAGAATGCAGTAAACTAAAGGGATAGTCAAATATTTTAAATGTGGGTCGCTATTTGATGGATTTGAAATTCCGTTCTTTTCAGGTGATCGCGGAAAAAAGAAAATAAAAATCCTGATGTTCTACATTCACATGGCTTTCTCTAATCATTCTTCTACAAACTATACTTACAAGAGCTTATTATTCCAGCTTCTTCTTGTTAATCCAGACAAACGTTCAATTTACATTTACAATTTTGTTATACGATACAGTAGGTAAAGTGAGTCAGCTTTTTAAAGAGCGCGTGGCTATATGAGGGCTTTGAAATTCGATGCTCTTTGCATGATGACCACGAGAAAATATCGAATACCGACTTACCATTTGAGAGAATTATAAGTAGGTATTTGAAAGTTTAAACCAATAACAAGGAATATCTCAGAATGGTTAACTTAAAAAAAGAAAGTAAAACAGAAATGCTTTGACATAAATTGTGTGCTTTAACGAGAACAATTTTCTTTTTGTAGACAGATTTGCGTATCTTATAGTTTACCAATTGTGCAAAAGTTACTCAGAATGAAGAGGACTTCAGAGAATATACCCAGGAAATGCAATATATGCATTTGACATGAAAACATTTTAAACATGTCGTGTTTAATCAAAATCGTTAAGAGTCATTTTTGAGATAATAAAAAGCTTTTGGGAAAACTTTCCATTTAAAGGGTATTTTTTTGGGGGGGGGGGGGTAAATTTCTTGAAAATCTTCCTGACGCATGTTTGGAAGGTGCTGAGCTTAAAATAGCAAACTTGTTATTTAACGACTTTTCCTTTCTGAGTTTGCTGTTCAGACACAGATGCGTAGTAGGACTCTTGTAGTAGAATCTCTTACAGCTTAGTGTTACATAAAAGTCATTCAGAATGAAGAGCACTTCACTGGCTATTCCCAGAAAATTCGAGATATACCTAATTATATTTGCCATGAAAATATCTTAAACAATAGCGGATTTTAATCAAAATTGTTGGAACCATTTTTGAGAAAAGGGATAGTTTTGGGGTAGAGGAATTCTCTTGAAAATCTTAACACATTTTGGAGGATACTAAGTTTGAACAATTTTTTTTTATTTATGCTGTTCACACACACACATTTGCTAAAGATGTTTCTTTTTAATTCAGGCACTCTCAAAACGTGTATCTCTGATGAAATCTCGGTATTGAATTTTTGCGTAGAATGCAATACTTCCTCTACTTGCTATACGTAAGTGATAGTGAAATTAAAAATTGTTTCAAGACGCAAGAACTGGGATGTGTGCTGATATAAACAGTTATTTAAAAGAGAAAATGTAAAAGGTTGCGCAACATTTTCTTCCAGAGGCAAATGAAACACGAGGTGGACCTTCTAACAATGCTGAAAAGATCCTGAGGTGTTTTCATCTGGGTACTATAACGCTAAACAGAATGTGAGTGAGGTCATAGTGAGCCGCTCTTATTACCGGAAGACTGGTAATATAATCAAAGCGATATACAGACGGTAATATAATCAAAGCGATATACAAATAAACTTACATAGAGCAGAATGTTCGCACAAATCAAAACCG
This sequence comes from Deroplatys truncata, assembly GCA_030765065.1. Taxonomy (NCBI): domain Eukaryota; kingdom Metazoa; phylum Arthropoda; class Insecta; order Mantodea; family Mantidae; genus Deroplatys; species Deroplatys truncata. The sequence continues at coordinate 380,847,472 of CM060990.1, forward strand.
GATTATAACTAAAGAATTTCAATTAAAACCAAACTTAAATTTAACTTTCAAATGAAACTCTTTCATCCAGTTTAATTTTAATTCATGGTAACATCTTATAAATTCTTGGAATTATGTCGTGATATTTTGTATAGATGCAGAGGATAACAATATAAAGGTGCAAAAACAGAAGTACAAATAACCTACTTTCAATATATCAGTTGGTGACACGTTTGTAATACTATCAAATAAGGAAATGAGGGATTGGATTTAGAAGGGGGATGAGCGTTATTTGTTGAAAGTTGGGTGAATCTCAATGGGTGATATAAATAAAAACAAGCAAATGCTTGTGAGCTGTAGCTCCAAACAAGTTGAGAAACGAGCATCAGGTCGTGGTTTGGTATAAATAAATATTTCCCCTCTTCGATGAGCTATTGCTATCACCTACCAAGCTTTTGCTCAGTGACCTTCACCACGACACATCATCTGAGTAAACAAACACGCCCATTCTTTGTCAGGAGGTGATTTAAATCTTTACTGCACCTAAATATACATATACTCATTCATGTTAATCATACTCTCATTTATGAAATCTAATAGACATGAAAATTTTAAATAACACAATTATAATTAAAGATTTCGCAAATGAAACAGACATTGAGATTCACCCAACTTTTAACAGATAACAGTAGGGTACGTAGGACAGACCTGGCGCAGTTTTGCGTTTATATGGGAAAGGATAGGGAAAACGATGGTATATGCGGAGGAAAATGCGTTTATATGGGGAAGATAGGGACTATGAGGATCGATGCTAGGCTAGATAGAGGTTGAAGGAATGAGGATGTGCTTTATATGAGAGATACGTGGAATACGAGGAGAAGTGTTGGACTAGATAGGGGTTGAGATGGGGAATATGCATTTATATGGGAAAGATAGGGAAAACGTGAACAGAGGCTAGGATAGACAGATGCTGAAGCAGGGGGATATGAACATATTTTACAGGAGAGATAGGGGATACGTGGAGAGGTACTAGACTATTCAGGGTTTGAAGGGTAGAATATGGCTTTTTATATGAAGAGACGAGGAAAACGAGGGTATATGCTAGGTTGAGAGAACCTTCAAGGAGGAAAAATGTGTTTATATGGGAGAGATAGGGAAAACGAGGAGAGTTCTGAGGTAGAGCAGGGACTGAAGGAGGGAGAGATATGCTTTATACGACAGAGATAGGGCATGCAGGGGAGGTGCTAGTGCAGACAGAGGTTAAGGAGTACGGTATACGTTTATATGAGGAATATATGGAAAACGGGGGCAGGCGGTATGATAGACAGAAGCTGGGCCACTTTTGCGTTTATATGGGAAAGGATAGGGAAAACGAGGGTAGATGCGACAGTTCAAGGAGGAAAATGCGTTTATAGGGGAGAGATAGGGAATACCAGGGCTGATGCTAGGCTAGTCAGATGCTAAAGGAGGGAGGGATACGCTTTATACGAGAGAGATAGGGAATACAAGGAAAGATGTTATACTAAACAGGACTTGAAGGGTAGAATATGGCGTTTTATATGAGCGAGATAGTGAACCGAGGAGAGGTATTAGGCTAGGAGTTTTGAATGATAGAGTAGGCGTTTATATGCGAGAGATAGGGAATACGAGGGTCGATGCTGGGCTAGACAGGGTTGAAGTAGGGAATGCGTCTTATATGAGAGAGGTGGGGGAATATGAGGAGAAGTGTTAGGCTAGACAGGAAGGTCTGAATGACAGAGTATGCGTTTATATGGGAAAAGATAGGGAAAACGAAGGTAGGTGCTAGGTTGAGAGAGTCTTCAAGGAGGAAAATGCATTTATATGAGAGCGGTAGGGCATACGAGGAGAGGTGCTAGTCTAGGCATGGTTTGAGGAGTAGAGTATACGTTTATATGGGAGAAATATGGAAAACGGGAGAGATACAAGGATAGACAGAGGTTGAAGGAGGAGGAATGTAGGTTTATACGGCAATATAGAGAGTAATTCGATTATAAAACTTTTCTCATCCAACGTTACAACACTTTTATATACTTTTTCTAAACCTTACAAACTTTTTATATGTTAAACAGTAGCGCGCGAGACGGAGAGGGACAAACTGTATATCGGTTTACAGTGAAGTATACGTCCTAACCTATGCCCACCTTGTATGTTCTGCATCTTCTCATTGTCTATTCATTCCTAACATAATCACGTAACAAGACGTAACCAACAAACGTAACCACGTAACAAGACGTAACATAACAGCATGACAAGACGTCACACTAAGTAACATAAGCACGTATCCTCATAACATCACGTGACATCACGTAACCAGAAACGTCACACGACGTAACAACACGTAGCAACTATGTAACCAAGTAACAAAACGTAAGAACAACACGTAACCGGCCCATTGCTAAGGTAATCTAAGCTGATCCATCCTTCATAACTTAGACAATACGTACGAGAACCTAGCCTAGATTAACCCGACCAATCCAAACGTTCCTCTCATCATCTATTCTACTCAGTCATCGACTAACCTAATCCGACTAACCAAAGATAACCCCAATGTTTTATTCAGGTTTTATTATTCGAGAGTTTTAATTGAAAAGTTTACGTCAACATACCTTTATTTTAGTTCGTTGTAGGCGTCTCTCCCCCTTTTATCTAGGCTTGAGACTAGCACTAGGATTGCTCCTAATGGCAGGGTTACCACCTTCCCTTCCATCTTCTTCTTTCTTCATCGGTCGTCAGCTAGCTGCATATACAGCACACGGTTAACCTTCATTTTTTTAAGATTGTAGACTCACGAGAAAATCTTCATATTCGACTTAAATTCTCTTATGCACTACTTGTAATGCTGTAATGCCCATTGGCGTATGTCGTTATACCGTCCTCAGCAATAATTCTTTTATCGTCGTATGGTGTCAATGTAATTTTATTCACTTGTACTGTGGCAAGAGCATGCTGTCGCGACAGGATCAGATTCATGGGCGTTCTGATAATTTCTCTGGTTTTAAGGCAGTCAGTATAGCTCTCGAACGTGACGTACTGCTTAATAGCACTACGTTTTATGCCTTTAATCTTTTTTATCATTGAACCGTCGATATCTAGGGCATCCATTTTAGGTCGTAGCCCTACAAAGCGTTGAATGATTTTACCATTAGCCTCATCTTTAAATTTCCCAAGTACCTTCTTGTTTAGAGGTGAATAGCATATATGGCTTGTAGGATAATCAGCAGTATCTAGGTGCTCAAGAAAACGTAGCTTATCCTGGTACACATCTTCAGTTGTAACACGATGAATGAACGAATCAGTGTCCATATACATAAGCTTCAGGTTTTCAGCTCCATAATACGGTAGCAACACATCATAGTGATACCGGTACATTAATGACTTGGAGATATCCAACACACTCATACCGATGTATATAGGCTTGTTGAACACGATCTGTCGGGAGGCCATATGTACAGCAGCTAGATTAGAAGCATCCTGTCGATAAACGCTGGCTTTGCAATTAACTTTTCCAGAGTCTTCTCATTTGTCACCAGCCGTATATCCATACGATTACGCAGGTTCTCCATAGTTTTTCCGAACATAGCATTGTTGAACAATTTGTAGAGATCCTTCTCAAAATCATTTGCGGCCTTTTGTTGTAGTCTGTAGTTAAATTCCACATACGGTTTTAACCATCGAGACTGTTGGAATTGTAGCACACGATGGATTTTTGTTAACCGTAGTCCATGATCAAGAGCTTGCTTCAAAGCCATGTAATGCACTACATACTTATTTCGAGGTCCTAGATGAGGTATCAGTTTCTTTGTAGGAGAGTCCTTAGGCGTCATACACTCAGGCAGGAAAGGTAGATCGTTGTGTAGATCGTGAAGTTCTGCAGGATACTCGATGTCGACTTCTAATATGTAACCGTAAGGATCATCTTCTTGTAGTCTCTCTAAGTCAATTTTTTCAGGTGATACCCACTCAAATCCACCATAAGGGAGAGCGTGACTCATTGCCCACCCATATTGGTTGTTGGCGTCCTCATAGGTAATAAACTGGGTTGGTCTCGACGGATCATACTTCTCCATGTAGGTGTTATTAGCCTCTGCATAGCGGTGGGAAACTTGACATAAACCTCCTCTTATGCCAGATTCCACCATGAGTAATTGATCATAATCCTGTAACAATTCCAGCTGAATTCCAGTGTACAGTAACATGGCATCCCATGTAAGTCCTGGAGAGTGAAATAATGTGCAAGGTCGACTTTGTGTGTTTTGAGTGTTTGCTCCCTAAATGTCTCAAAGACATCAGCTAGGAGAAGCACATCAGAGATAAAGTAGAGGTCGCTGTACTCGCCCAGGTTTCTGACATTAAACAGCTCCCATACATTTTTAGCATGATCGTAGTCAGCATCACTAATTTCCTCTTCATTTAATTTATTGTAAAAGGAGTCCTTAGGAGGTAAGCAGGTTTCGTTCAAGACGTTCCATGAAGTGATGTAATCATAGGGAAATACCCCCTTACGGGTCATCAACATCAACTTGTCTTCTCCGAAGTACTTCAATGTTTCAGGGTACGATGTTAGATTTTTTACCAGCTTATCCAAGCTTGTACTCAGGAACCGAAAACTATCCACAAACCGGAGCTTTATATCTCCAACATACTTGGAGAATGATATATAGCTTTCTTCAGAGCTAGGAATTACTTCCACTCGCTCACTTGTACATCACAGCTCCTTAACAATGAAGTGTGAGTCATATCCACTGAGGTTGTGCATGAAGACAGGGATATATTTAGGTGTTTTGCAGGCTAAATTACATTCATTATGCAGACTCCCCCGATATTCACCACTGATGTGATCATGGTCGCGTACTTTATAGTTCTCTTCAGTAAAGGTTTTTCCACACAAGTAGCATACTGTAGAGGCGTTGAAATCCATCTGCTGTTGATCTGTAAGTTTCAGGGGCATGACAGATTTGTATATATTATTAATCTCCTTTGCAAGGAATGACAGGTATTCCATAAACTTCTGAGCAGCATCAACACCACGATATACATAGGGATGCTTAGGAAGACCAGTTTCCAGATGTTCAACGTTGGTTGATGGTTTAACGTAAACACAGAAGCTCATTGCTGTGTGCTCTTGATAAGGGGTTGTATAGGAAGTTTCAGGACTGGGAATACACGTATGACATGGAGTGAGAATGCTTTCAAAGTCAGCGTAGATGACGTAAGGTAGTTTCAGCATCCTCTCCACATTTTTAAACTGTACAATTGATTTCTCCTCTGTAGGCATAACTACCCTTGCAACACCATGCTGATTACAGATGGATGCATGTTCTTCCAGTTTTTCCAGCCCACTTTGTCCATATCGATTGTCAAAGTGTGTAAAGCACCGCTTACAGGTATATATCACTCCATCATGCTTAGTTTTTTGACGTCGAACGAGCTTCTCAAAATTCTTGATATATACATAGTGATGTTTTCCACTACTGTCACTCAATAGCAGGAGGTCACAGTGGTCAGGTAGTTCAGTGTCGGCAACCTTTATCGGATACACTTCATGCTTCTCATCCAGACCGAAGACGTTGATAGACATCCTATTAAGCTTCTCAAATTTAGGTATTTGAGAAAGTGGAGTAGGATAGGAAACATAACTGAAGTCGTACTTATCTTGGAATTGTTCGTATTTGCTCACCCGTTGTGCATCCTTCTCAACGAATTTGGCCAATACAGAGTACATAAAGCATAGCTCATCAGTTAAATTCTGGATGTTAATGCAGGCTTTTCTTGCTTCAACAAATGGCGGTAGTGGTATGTAGCTACTTCCTCGTAACGGGTTGAACTTGTTGATACGAAGGCGCACCCCTTCCACAGCAAGCAGAGCCCAGTTGCTTCCCTTTAGTTGTGATTCCTCCATTTCAGTAACCAATTTCTTCATTTTGGTTTCCAGCATAGAGTCCAGATCCGTTTCTAGGAAAACAGCTTGATTTCTGGTTTTAAATGTCTTGCCACAGGTTTCTCCGATACTGTTAACAAATCTACACTCAGCTAACAGATTAATTTTCAAACTCTTGTGAATACCAAGCTCTTTATGCACAGCCTGGAGTATCCGCTGTTTTGCTTCATGCAGGTATATATTCAGGTTCTTAGTCGATTCACATCGTATAAAATACGATTTCAAACGTCCATGGAATGAAGTTTCATATTCTTTCATGTCACACTCCTCCATCGTAGATAACAACTCTTGCTTTGACGGTTCTAATCTACGTTTCTTCTCAGGCCTGCTTATTTCACACGCATCTTCGTGTCGACGACCCTTATAACTGTCTTTGAAGGCTACATTACAATATTTACACTTGAAGAGCTTTTTACAACGTAGCTCATGTCGTCTTTTATCATATCCACGGAGGAACTTCTTACAGCATTTACCATAAGAATATCCCGAGACACTAGGAATGATATCCTTATACGAGGACTTATTCATTTTTCTTCTTGATATAATAAGGTATTTACCTTTCTTCAAGGAAATGTCCGTCTCTTCACCTTGATATCACTTAGAAAGCTGATTATTTTCTGTGAGAACAGCGATGTTAACACCTCAGAGATGATCAACAGAATGAATTTCAATGCTAGAGGTTGCTCTATTTATAGAGGAAGCACGAACCTTTATGCATCAATTATATAACGTATTAACCCTTCTTCAAGGAAATGTACTCTTCTTCACATTGATAACACTTTAGATTATTTTCTGAGAGAACAGCGATGTTAACACCTCAGATATGATCAACAGAATGAATTTCAGTACTCAAGTTCGCTCTATTTATAGAGGAAGCACGAACCTTTTTTTAATCAATTATATCCTGATTATTAATACTAAAAACGGTGATGAAGCGTGTAAGCTCTTATATATTTCAATTCGTGTTACACTGATGTTCGAGCGTCTCCGTATAGCTTCGTATGCTTAGAGAGAAAGTGTAAAGTATTGTGAAGATGTTATGTATTGTTCGGCTATAATCGTACAGATTCGGAGAGCTTGACTGGTGAAGGTGATGAACGATCCGTCGACCGAGCAGGAGGCAAGCATTCCCTTCGCACAACGAAACCTAGATGCAAATGAAAGAAAATCGTGATAGATGAGAAACCACTCAGACATTCGCCTGCAGACCAGGGAAAACCGCGAAAAAATCAAAGGTCTGAGCGACTGGAGGATAGAGTGTGCGACCGACAGGGAAATCAAACAAAAGGACTCTAGAAACAAAAAAAGATGTAAATGAAAGGGAATCGTGATAGCAAATACCACTACAGCATTCGACAGCAGACCAGGGAAAACTATGAAAAATCGAGATCGGAGTAAACAATTGATTGAAATCTAACCCTGTACCCTAGAAATTTACGTGAAAAATGGATTGAAAGAAATCGTGATAGCAAATACCACTACAGCATTAGGCTGCAGACCAGCGAAAACCATGAAAATATCCGTGATCAGAGTAAACAATTGATTGAAATCTAACCCTGATCCCTAGAAATTTACGTGAAAATGGTTTGAAAGGAATCGTGATAGCCAATACCACTACAGCATTAGGTAGCAGACCAGCGAAAATCGTGAGAAACCTAAGGCCAGAGTGCTCGTTCCTACGGGAATCGAATCCGAGACCTCTCGAATGCAAAGTGCTCCGTTATTAACTGAACAAAACAGTAAAAACAGACCTCATTCGCAGTCGACATGCTTAAACACGTTAACTTTCACCATATGACGTCACAGTCGGGGACAGTTTGACTATCGCCGACATGTCGAGACACGCACATTTAGCCATCTCATAAACAAGAGAAGCATATACAGAAGTTTCATACCAACGTACTCACTACGCTCGCAAAGATAATCTAAGATTTCATCGTTGAAATACTTTGGAAATAGCGTAGACGTTTTTCAGCCCTTATTTAATTAAAATTCATGTATATACCCTATTATTTAGTGATTTTTTCAATAATTTCTTCCTCTCATCTCCATCATTCTTCAAAAAATCAGTGTACAATATGCATTTTTATACGTTTTAATGTTCGTTTATTTTTAAAACCGCTGCATTTGCCCGTAATTACGAGCAATAATTTTTTTTCAGATTTACTCAGATGTGTAGCTTGTAGAATCGAATTAGGAAATGTTTTAATAAATGTATTGTATTTTTTAGCTTAAAGTATCTACATTTTTAAAGCTGCCATGACCGTTATTTGTATGTAGTATAAAGATTGTTATATTTTCATTTTTAAGACTTCCTTTGTTAAAGATAATGTCTTGCAATCTAATTTTTAAATTTCGTTTGCAAAGATAATCTAAAATTCCATCGTTGAAATACTTTGGAAATAGTGTAGAAGTTTTTCCACCGATATTTAATTAAATTCATGTATATACCCTATTATTTAGTGATTTTTTCAATAATTTCTTCCTCTCATCTCAATCATTCTTCAAAAAATCAGTGTACAATACGCATTTTTATACGTTTTAATGTTCGTTTATTTTTTAAAAAAACCGCTGCATTTGCCCGTAATTACGAGCAATATTTTTTTTCAGATTTACTCCGATTTTTAGCTTATAGAATCGAATTAGGAAATGTTTTAATAAATGTATTGTATTTTTTTAGCTTAAAGTATCTACATTTTTAAAGTTACCATGACCGTTATTTGTATTTAGTATAAAGATTGTTATATTTTCATTTTTAAGACTTCCTTTGTTAAAGATAATGTCTTGCAATCTAATTTTTAAATTTCTTTTAAAACCAAAGCGAACGTTAACAACTATAATGGCTGCCTTCATGTGTCGGAAAGCTAACATGGCCACAGTCGTCTTTTAGAAGCGGACCTTACATGTAGGTAAGGAAGGTAGCATCAGCTGGCGGAGAGGAGAAGGCTTGCGAAAGGCGGCTGAGGGGTGGCACCTGGAGTGAGTAAGGTAGGGATGAAAGGCCGGCTTCATGAGACGCTGAGAGCTAGCCGAGACCGTCAGTACGGCACAGCACGCCGTAAGGGTCGGACCTATACGTAGTGGCATGCATATACCAACGCAGCGCTCGTCAGCGTCTTACGTAATTTAGTTATTTACGCTCACTATACCATTTTAGTCATACATTCATCTAAGAGATATAATATTCGTCAGGATGACAGATGTCCAAATATACATAACAAAGAAATTAGTTACTGATATAAATGTAATATCGTACGTTCACCATTTTATTTTTAATTACTTTTTTATTTTATTCGAGGATGACTTTGTATTCATGTCACTGGATTCAATCCTAGTCCTCCAGCCCGACTTGGAACAACAATCAATAACGAGCTACAATCCAAGGATATAATCGGTAATAATAAAAAAAATTTTTTTGATAAAGACCGTCAAATAAAAAGCTCTGTAAACGTATGTATTTCCCCTCACTTCCCCTCTTCCCCTGCCCTACAGTAGGTAATAGATAGCGACTCTGGCGCACAAAGGAGATGCCGACCACTGATAAGATCCTTTGTTGTATGCCGGCAAGCCCCGCCCCCCTTCCTCTGTGTCCTGACCGCTTTGCCGCCTGGCACGCGCCACCCTCCCCTCCATTGTGGTCTAACCCCTAACGCCTCCCTCCACACCCTCCCCCACTTCCTTAATGGTCTGGTCTAATAGGTTCCCTGTGGAGGAGCGGGGTTGCGTACGAGGCCAATAAGGTATTGCCCCTGTACGCTGGTCCCGCCCCTTTCCTTATGTGATGTCCTGATCGCTACCCTTAGCAATATTGAAAATGGCGGATAGTTCTCATCGTTAATGGTGGTGTGGACAATCCGCCATTGCTCCCGTCGTTAGCGGCAGTGTAGTGGTCGCACAGAAGGCGGGGGCGTGAAACCACATTTCCTCCGGTTATACGATCATATGATCGGCCCATGGCGCCTCAGTGTCGCTATCTATTATCTACTGTAGGGTGGGGGAAGAGGGAAAGTGAGGGGAAATACATACGTTTACAGAGCTTTTTATTTGACGGTCTTTATCAAAAAAAAATTTTTTTATTATTACCGATTATATCCTTGGATTGTAGCTCGTTATTGATTGTTGTTCCAAGTCGGGCTGGAGGACTAGGATTGAATCCAGTGACATGAATACAAAGTCATCCTCGAATAAAATAAAAAAAGTAATTAAAAATAAAATGGTGAACGTACGATATTACATTTATATCAGTAACTAATTTCTTTGTTATGTATAGTTGGACATCTGTCATCCTGACGAATATTATATCTCTTAGATGAATGTATGACTAAAATGGTATAGTGAGCGTAAATAACTAAATTACATAAGACGCTGACGAGCGCTGCGTTGGTATATGCATGCCACTACGTATAGGTCCGACCCTTACGGCGTGCTGTGCCGTACTGACGGTCTCGGCTAGCTCTCAGCGTCTCATGAAGCCGGCCTTTCATCCCTACCTTACTTACTCCAGGTGCCACCCCTCAGCCGCCTTTCGCAAGCCTTCTCCTCTCCGCCAGCTGATGCTACCTTCCTTACCTACATGTAAGGTCCGCTTCTAAAAGACGACTGTGGCCATGTTAGCTTTCCGACACATGAAGGCAGCCATTATAGTTGTTAACGTTCGCTTTGGTTTTAAAAGAAATTTAAAAATTAGATTGCAAGACATTATCTTTAACAAAGGAAGTCTTAAAAATGAAAATATAACAATCTTTATACTAAATACAAATAACGGTCATGGTAACTTTAAAAATGTAGATACTTTAAGCTAAAAAATACAATACATTTATTAAAACATTTCCTAATTCGATTCTATAAGCTAAAAGTCGGAGTAAATCTGAAAAAAATTATTGCTCGTAATTACGGGCAAATGCAGCGGTTTTTTTAAAAAATAAACGAACATTAAAACGTATAAAAATGCGTATTGTACACTGATTTTTTGAAGAATGATTGAGATGAGAGGAAGAAATTATTGAAAAAATCACTAAATAATAGGGTATATACATGAATTTAATTAAATAAGGGTGGAAAAACTTCTACACTATTTCCAAAGTATTTCAACGATGAAATTTTAGATTATCTTTGCAAAAGAAATTTAAAAATTAGATTGCAAGACATTATCTTTAACAAAGGAAGTCTTAAAAATGAAAATATAACAATCTTTATACTAAATACAAATAACGGTCATGGCAGCTTTAAAAATGTAGATACTTCAAGCTAAAAAAAAATACAATACATTTATTAAAACATTTCCTAATTCGATTCTACAAGCTACACATCTGAGTAAATCTGAAAAAAAGTTATTGCTCGTAATTACGGGCAAATGCAGCGGTTTTAAAAATAAACGAACATTAAAACGTATAAAAATGCATATTGTACACTGATTTTTTGAAGAATGATTGAGATGAGAGGAAGAAATTATTGAAAAAAGCACTAAATAATAGGGTATATACATGAATTTTAATTGAATAAGGGCTGAAAAACGTCTACGCTATTTCCAAAGTATTTCAACGATGAAATCTTAGATTATCTTTGCGAGCGTAGTGAGTACGTTGGTATGAAACTTCTGTATATGCCTCTCTTGTTTATGAGATGGCTAAATGTGCGTGTCTCGACATGTCGGCGATAGTCAAACTGTCCCCGACTGTGACGTCATATGGTGAAAGTTAACGTGTTTAAGCATGTCGACTGCGAATGAGGTCTGTTTTTACTGTTTTGTTCAGTTAATTACGGTAGCACTTTGCATTCGAGAGGTCTCGGATTCGATTCCCGTAGGGACGAGCACTCTGGCCTTAGGTTTCTCACGATTTTCGCTGGTCTGCTACCTAATGCTGTAGTGGTATTTGCTATCACGATTCCTTTCAATCCATTTTTCACGTAAATTTATAGGGTTCAGGGTTAGATTTCAATCAATTGTTTACTCTGATCACGGATCTTTTCATGGTTTTCGCTGGTCTGCAGCCTAATGCTGTAGTGGTATTTGCTATCACGATTCCTTTCAATCCATTTTTCACGTAAATTTCTAGGGTTCAGGGTTAGATTTCAATCAATTGTTTACTCCGATCTCGATTTTTCATAGTTTTCCCTGGTCTGCTGTCGAATGCTGTAGTGGTATTTGCTATCACGATTCCCTTTCATTTACATCGTTTTTTGTTTCTAGCGTCCTTTTGTTTGATTTCTCTGTCGGTCGCACACTCTATCCTCCAGTCGCTCAGACCTTTGATTTTTTCGCGGTTTTCCCTGGTCTGCAGGCGAATGCCTGAGTGGTTTCTCATCTATCACGATTTTCTTTCATTTGCATCTAGGTTTCGTTGTGCGAAGGGAATGCTTGCCTCCTGCTCGGTCGACGGATCGTTCATCACCTTCACCAGTCAAGCTCTCCGAATCTGTACGATTATAGCCGAACAATACACAACATCTTCACAATACTTTACACTTTCTCTCTAAGCATACGAAGTATACGTAGACGCTCGAACATCAGTGTAACACGAATTGAAATATATAAGAGCTTACACGCTTCATCACCGTTTTTAGTATTAATAATCAGGATATAATTGATTAAAAAAGGTTCGTGCTTTCTCTATAAATAGAGCGAACTTGAGTATTGAAATTCATTCTGTTGATCATCTCTGAGGTGTTAACATCGCTGTTCTCTCAGAAAATAAGCTAAAGTGTTATCAATGTGAAGAAGAGTACATTTCCTTGAAGAAGGGTTAATACGTTATATAATTGATGCATAAAGGTTCGTGCTTCCTCTATAAATAGAGCAACCTCTAGCATTGAAATTCATTCTGTTGATCATCTCTGAGGTGTTAACATCGCTGTTCTCACAGAAAATAATCAGCTTTCTAAGTGATATCAAGGTGAAGAGACGGACATTTCCTTGAAGAAAGGTAAATACCTTATTATATCAAGAAGAAAAATGAATAAGTCCTCGTATAAGGATATCATTCCTAGTGTCTCGGGATATTCTTGTGGTAAATGCTGTAAGAAGTTCCTCCGTGGATATGATAAAAGACGACATGAGCTACGTTGTAAAAAGCTCTTCAAGTGTAAATATTGTAATGTAGCCTTCAAAGACAGTTATAAGGGTCGTCGACACGAAGATGCGTGTGAAATAAACAGGCCTGAGAAGAAACGTTGATTAGAACCGTCAAAGCAAGAGTTGTTATCTACGATGGAGGAGTGTGACATGAAAGAATATGAAACTTCATTCCATGGACGTTTGAAATCGTATTTTATACGATGTGAATCGACTAAGAACCTGAATATATACCTGCATGACGCAAAACAGCGGATAATCCAGGCTGTGCATAAAGAGCTTGGTATTCACAAGAGTTTGAAAATTAATCTGTTAGCTGAGTGTAGATTTGTTAACAGTATCGGAGAAACCTGTGGCAAGACATTTAAAACCAGAAATCAAGCTGTTTTCCTAGAAACGGATCTGGACTCTATGCTGGAAACCAAAATGAAGAAATTGGTTACTGAAATGGAGGAATCACAACTAAAGGGAAGCAACTGGGCTCTGCTTGCTGTGGAAGGGGTGCGCCTTCGTATCAACAAGTTCAACCCGTTACGAGGAAGTAGCTACATACCACTACCGCCATCTGTTGAAGCAAGAAAAGCCTGCATTAACATCCAGAATTTAACTGATGAGCTATGCTTTATGTACTCTGTATTGGCCAAATTCGTTGAGAAGGATGCACAACGGGTGAGCAAATACGAACAATTCCAAGATAAGTACGACTTCAGTTGTGTTTCCTATCCTACTCCACTTTCTCAAATACCTAAATTTGAGAAGCTTAATAGGATGTCTATCAACGTCTTCGGTCTGGATGAGAAGCATGAAGTGTATCCGATAAAGGTTGCCGACACTGAACTACCTGACCACTGTGACCTCCTGCTATTGAGTGACAGTAGTGGAAAACATCACTATGTATATATCAAGAATTTTGAGAAGCTCGTTCGACGTCAAAAAACTAAGCATGATGGAGTGATATATACCTGTAAGCGGTGCTTTACACACTTTGACAAACGATATGGACAAAGTGGGCTGGAAAAACTGGAAGAACATGCATCCATCTGTAATCAGCATGGTGTTGCAAGGGTAGTTATGCCTACAAAGGAGAAATCAATTGTACAGTTTAAAAATGTGGAGAGGATGCTGAAACTACCTTACGTCATCTACGCTGACTTTGAAAGCATTCTCACTCCATGTCATACGTGTATTCCCAGTCCTGAAACTTCCTATACAACCCCTTATCAAGAGCACACAGCAATGAGCTTCTGTGTTTACGTTAAACCATCAACCAACGTTGAACATCTGGAAACTGGTCTTCCTAAGCATCCCTATGTATATCGTGGTGTTGATGCTGCTCAGAAGTTTATGGAATACCCGTCATTCCTTGCAAAGGAGATTAATAATATATACAAATCTGTCATGCCCCTGAAACTTACAGATCAACAGCAGATGGATTTCAACGCCTCTACAGTATGCTACTTGTGTGGAAAAACCTTTACTGAAGAGAACTATAAAGTACGCGACCATGATCACATCAGTGGTGAATATCGGGGGAGTCTGCATAATGAATGTAATTTAGCCTGCAAAACACCTAAATATATCCCTGTCTTCATGCACAACCTCAGTGGATATGACTCACACTTCATTGTTAAGGAGCTGTGATGTACAAGTGAGCGAGTGGAAGTAATTCCTAGCTCTGAAGAAAGCTATATATCATTCTCCAAGTATGTTGGAGATATAAAGCTCCGGTTTGTGGATAGTTTTCGGTTCCTGAGTACAAGCTTGGATAAGCTGGTAAAAATCTAACATCGTACCCTGAAACATTGAAGTACTTCGGAGAAGACAAGTTGAAGTTGATGACCCGTAAGGGGGCATTTCCCTATGATTACATCACTTCATGGAACGTCTTGAACGAAACCTGCTTACCTCCTAAGGATTCCTTCTACAATAAATTAAATGAAGAGGAAATTAGTGATGCTGACTACGATCATGCTAAAAATGTATGGGAGCTGTTTAACGTCAGAAACCTGGGCGAGTACAGCGACCTCTACTTAATCTCTGATGTGCTTCTCCTAGCTGATGTCTTTGAGACATTTAGGGAGCAAACACTCAAAACACACAAAGTCGACCCTGCACATTATTTCACTCTCCAGGACTTACATGGGATGCCATGTTACTGTACACTGGAATTCAGCTGGAATTGTTACAGGATTATGATCAATTACTCATGGTGGAATCTGGCATAAGAGGAGGTTTATGTCAGGTTTCCCACCGCTATGCAGAGGCTAATAACACCTACATGGAGAAGTATGATCCGTTGAGACCAACCCAATTTATTACCTATGAGGACGCCAACAACCAATATGGGTGGGCAATGAGTCACGCTCTCCCTTATGGTGGATTTGAGTGGGTATCACCTGAAAAAATTGACTTAGAAAAACTACAAGAAGATGATCCTTAAGGTTACATATTAGAAGTCGACATCGAGTATCCTGCAGAACTTCACGATCTACACAACGATCTTCCTTTCCTGCCTGAGTGTATGACGCCTAAGGACTCTCCTACAAAGAAACTGATACCTCATCTAGGACCTCGAAATAAGTATGTAGTGCATTACATGGCTTTGAAGCAAGCTCTTGATCATGGACTACGGTTAACAAAAATCCATCGTGTGCTACAATTCCAACAGTCTCGATGGTTAAAACCGTATGTGGAATTTAACAACAGACTACAACAAAAGGCCGCAAATGATTTTGAGAAGGATCTCTACAAATTGTTCAACAATGCTATGTTCGGAAAAACTATGGAGAACCTGCGTAATCGTATGGATATACGGCTGGTGACAAATGAGAAGACTCTGGAAAAGTTAATTGCAAAGCCAACGTTTATCGACAGGACTATATATGCTTCTAATCTAGCTGCTGTACATATGGCCTCCCGACAGATCGTGTTCAACAAGCCTATATACATCGGTATGAGTGTGTTGGATATCTCCAAGACATTAATGTACCGGTATCACTATGATGTGTTGCTACCGTATTATGGAGCTGAAAACCTGAAGCTTATGTATATGGACACTGATTCGTTCATTCATCGTGTTACAACTGAAGATGTGTACCAGGATAAGCTACGTTTTCTTGAGCACCTAGATACTGCTGATTATCCTACAAGCCATATATGCTATTCACCTCTAAACAAGAAGGTACTTGGGAAATTTAAAGATGAGGCTAATGGTAAAATCATTCAACGCTTTGTAGGGCTACGACCTAAAATGTATGCCCTAAATATCGACGGTTCAATGATAAAAAAGATTAAAGGCATAAAACGTAGTGCTATTACGCAGTACGTCACGTTCGAGAGATATACTGACTGCCTTAAAACCAGAGAAATTATCAGAACGCCCATGAATCTGATCCTGTCGCGACAGCATGCTCTTGCCACAGTACAAGTGAATAAAATTACATTGACACCATACGACGATAAAAGAATTATTGCTGAGGACGGTATAACGACATACGCCTATGGACATTACAGCATTACAAGTAGTGCATAAGAGAATTTAAGTCGAATATGAAGATTTTCTCGTGAGTCTACAATCTTAAAAAAATGAAGGTTAACCGTGTGCTGTATATGCAGCTAGCTGACGACCGATGAAGAAAGAAGAAGATGGAAGGGAAGGTGGTAACCCTGCCATTAGGAGCAATCCTAGTGCTAGTCTCAAGCCTAGATAAAAGGGGGAGAGACGCCTACAACGAACTAAAATAAAGGTATGTTGACGTAAACTTTTCAATTAAACTCTCGAATAATAAAACCTGAATAAAACATTGAGGTTATCTTTGGTTAGTCGGATTAGGTTAGTCGATGACTGAGTAGAATAGATGATGAGAGGAACGTTTGGATTGGTCGGGTTAATCTAGGCTAGGTTCTCGTACTTATTGTCTAAGTTATGAAGGATGGATTAGCTTAGATTACCTTAGCAATGGGCCGGTTACGTGTTGTTCTTACGGTTTGTTACTTGGTTACATAGTTGCTACGTGTTGTTACGTCGTGTGACGTTTCTGGTTACGTGATGTCACGTGATGTTATGAGGATACGTGCTTATGTTACTTAGTGTGACGTCTTGTCATGCTGTTATGTTACGTCTTGTTACGTGGTTACGTTTGTTGGTTACGTCTTGTTACGTGATTATGTTAGGAATGAATAGACAATGAGAAGATGCAGAACATACAAGGTGGGCATAGGTTAGGACGTATACTTCACTGTAAACCGATATACAGTTTGTCCCTCTCCGTCTCGCGCGCTACTGTTTAACATATAAAAAGTTTGTAAGGTTTAGAAAAAGTATATAAAAGTGTTGTAACGTTGGATGAGAAAAGATTTAAATCGCCTGCTGACGGAAGAATGGGCCTGTTTGTTTCCTTAGATGATGTGTCGTGGTGAAGGTCACTGAGCAAAAGCTTGGTAGGTGATAGCAATAGCTCATCGAAGAGGGGAAATTTTTATTTATACCAAACCACGACCTGATGCTCGTTTCTCAACTTGCTTGGAGCTACAGCTCACAAGCTTTTGCTTGTTTTTATTTATATCACCCAATGTCGTTCTTTAACTTTAACGTCCCTAACTTGGTAGTCGTATCGGATGACGAATGAATGAAATGGGTGAAATGATGCAAATGAACCCGGGGTCCATAGAGCTTACAGTTATCCGACATTCGACTTATCAAGATAAGGGAAAACTCCGAAAAACGTTTATCCGAACAACTCGGGACTAGAACTCGGGACCTCTTGAATGTGAGGCAAACACACTATCCGCACACCGCAGAGTCAGTACTTTCTGTATTGTTTTTATAACCATATACAACGAAATGTGTCATGCAGGTTTATCTAAATTAACAAGAAGGAGATAGAAGAAGAAACGTTTATAAGAATAATGGGTAGACAAAGTTATGTGAATTCAACATCAGGTTTAAATTAAGCACAACCTTAAGAGCCGAATCTTTGCAGGGTTGCAGTAGTTTAGGCACAAAAATGTGAAGTGTAACATCTTGTATGAACGTTTCCATTTTTCATAACACTTGTACGTGACTTTTAAGACCCGCAAAGCTCAGACCCTCCCTACTTGCCTGGAACTTTGCAAGGGGTAGTGTTTGAACATTCCGAAAGCAATTCATGTTTATGATGGGCAGTAAATGACTCTCAACCAGGAATACAATACAACAGCAGTAGCTTATTTAGGAGAGAGCGAGGCCACTTTTTTGCGTTTATATGGGAAAGGATAGGGAAAACGAGGGTGGATGCCAGGTTGAAAGAGCCTTCAAGGAGGAAAATGCGTTTATATGGGCGAGATAGGGAATACGAGGACTGACGCTAGGCTAAACAGTGGTAGAAGGAGGGGGAATGCGCTTTATATGAGACAGATAGGGAATACGTGGAGAGGTGCTAGGCTAGACAGAGGCTGAGTAAAGTATGGTTTATATGAGTGGTATAGGAAAACGATGAGAGTGTTAGACTAGACAGGGCTTGAAACGTAGTGTATGGTTTATATGAGAGATATAGGAAAACGAGGATAGGTGTTAGGCTAGACAGAGGTTGAGAGTAGAGTATGCGTTTATATGTATGAGAAGTGTAGAACAGGAGGAGGGGTGTTTGGCTAGATGGAGGTTGAGGAGTAGAGTATAGTTTATATGAGGGTATAGGAAAACGCGGAGAGGTGTTAGGCTAGACAGAGGTCGAGGAGTAGAGTATGGTTTATATGAGAGGTACAAGGAAACGAGGAGAGGAGTTAGGCTAGGCAGAGGTCGAGGAATAGAGTATGGTTTATATGAGAGGTATAGGGAAACGAGGAGAATCGGTAGGCTAGACAGATAGTGAAGCAGTAGGAATATGGACTTATATACAGGAGAGATAGGGAATAGGAGGGAAGGTGCTAGACCTTGAAAGCGACTTAGACGTGAACTTCGTGGGAAACTGTTTCATGTCAGTGTTAGAGCGCTAATTCTAGACATGCCCATCACGTAACCTATTCAGAGAAAAGGTGACCCACAAAGGGGAAAAAGGTGACTGCTCAGGGAAAAAGGTGACCCACAAAGGGGAATAGGTGACCCGCAAAGGGAAAAAGGTGACCCATAAAGGGAAAAAGGTGACCCACAAAGAGAAAAAGGTGACCCATAAAGGGAAAAAGGTGACCCACAAAGGGAAAAAGGTGACCCATAAAGGGAAAAAGGTGACCCGCAAAGGGAAAAAGGTGACCCATAAAGACCAGCAAACAAGGGGACAATTCATGAATCGTGAACGAATCGTATGAATCGATTCATGACTCGTGAACGAATCGTATGAATCGATTACTGCAAAAGAATCGCTCGACCCAACCCTATAAGAAACTCCAGACCGCACTGCAAACAGTACTCAAGCAATTCGAATACACTTATTTAGTTTAATTCCAAGAAAAATTCCGCATTCTAGATGAAATAAAGTGAGTAGCGTATACCGCGATTTAAGGAATATAATTGACGAATGTTTTGTGGTAAAGTGTTTCTTTTCCTCCCTGTCGGCCTGCGTTTTATTCTAGTAGCAAGAGCTATTCCGAAAGGCTTTCCCCAGTTTACGTTTATCCCGTAGAGACAATTTCCAAGAAAGTTTTAAGAAGAAAAATACCGGACTCATCTATGCCATAATTATCTTTTCCATTCCTTCCATTATTAAGAACAATCAGGCAGAAAGGAAGTTGAAGAATACTCCATAAAATTCTATATTTGCAAATCTATACCTTTAGTCATTGATTTACTTTACACTAAAAAACAAAGAAAAAAACGGGGATTCGAGGAGGAAAGTGCAAGAAAGGATTAAACAATCCTTAGATAATTTATAGCTTAAAACGCTGACACAGTGAATTTACACTTTGTAGTTCAAAATCGCAATTTTATGTTTAAGGATTAGAAATCAATAGGAACCTTCACAGTTAGACGAAGTCCTCTACTGATTAAACATCAATATTCTTACTCGAAAAAAATACTCATATCGTGGAAAATGTAATATGAATAGAAGCCTAATTTTGCACGAATGCTATATGGTATTCACGTGAAATTTCCTACGAAAAATATTTTTGACCACTATTAATTACATATTTCATTACAATGAACTTGGTTACATCTACCATACGGAAAACTAAAAACGCCACATGTAGCATTTGTGTATATGTCTCTGTGTGTGTGTGTCTATGTGTGTGTTTTAATGAGAGGTAGTGTCTGAGTGCGTGTATGTGTGTGTGTTTTAATAAGTTGTAATGCCTGAGTGTGTGTGTGTTTTAATGAGTTGTAATGCCTGAGTGTGTGTGTGTGTTTTAATGAGTTGTAATGCCTGAGTGTGTGTGTGTGTTTTAATGAGTTGTAATGCCTGATTGTGTGTGTTTTAATGAGTTGTAATGCCTGAGTGTGTGTTTTAATGAATTGTAATGTCTGAGTGTGTGTGTTTTAATGAGACCAGTGTCTGAGTGCGTGTATGTGTGTGTGTTTTTAATGAGTTGTAATGCCTGAGTATATGTGTGTGTTTTAATGAGCTGTAGTGCCTGAGTGTGTGTGTGTGTTTTAATGAGTTGTAATGCCTGAGTGTGTGTGTGTTTTAACGAGCTGTAGTGCCTGAGTGTGTGTTTTAATGAGTTGTAATGCCTGAGTGTGTGTGTTTTAATGAGTTGTAAAGCCTGAGTGTATGTGTGTTTTAATGAATTGTAATGCTTGAGTGTGTGTGTTTTAATGAGACGTAGTGTCTGAGTGCGTGTATGTGTTTGTGTTTTTAATGAGTTGTAATGCCTGAGTATGTGTGTGTGTTTTAATGAGCTGTAGTGCCTGAGTGTGTGTGTGTGTGTTTTAATGAGTTGTAATGCCTGAGTGTGTATGTGTGTTTTAATGAATTGTAATGCCTGAGTGTGTGAGTGTGTGTGTTTTAATGAGACTAGTGTCTGAGTGCGTGTATGTGTGTGTGTTTTAATGAGTTGTAATGCCTGAGTATGTGTGTGTGTTTTAATGAGCTGTAGTGCCTGAGTGTGTGTGTGTTTTAATGAGTTGTAATGCCTGAGTGTGTGTGTGTGTTTTAATGAGCTGTAGTGCCTGAGTGTGTGTGTTTTAATGAGTTGTAATGCCTGAGTGTGTGTGTTTTAATGAGTTGTAATGCCTGAGTATGTGTGTGTGTTTTAATGAGACGTAGTGTCTGAGTGCGTGTATGTGTTTGTGTTTTTTAATGAGTTGTAATGCCTGAGTATGTGTGTGTGTTTTAATGAGCTGTAGTGCCTGAGTGTGTGTGTGTGTTTTAATGAGTTGTAGTGCCTGAGTGTGTGTGTGTTTTAATGAGCTGTAGTGCTTGAGTGTGTGTGTTTTAATGAGTTGTAATGCCTGAGTGTGTGTGTTTTAATGAGTTGTAATGCCTGAGTGTATGTGTGTTTTAATGAATTGTAATGCCTGAGTATGTGTGTGTGTTTTAATGAGACGTAGTGTCTGAGTGCGTGTATGTGTTTGTGTTTTTTAATGAGTTGTAATGCCTGAGTATGTGTGTGTGTGTTTTAATGAGCTGTAGTGCCTGAGTGTGTGTGTGTGTGTTTTAATGAGTTGTAATGCCTGAGTGTGTGTGTGTTTTAATGAGTTGTAATGCCTGAGTGTGTGTGTGTGTGTTTTAATGAGTTGTAATGCCTGAGTGTGTGTGTGTGTTTTAATTAGTTGTAATGCCTGATTGTGTGTGTTTTAATGAGTTGTAATGCCTGAGTGTGTGTTTTAATGAATTGTAATGTCTGAGGGTGTGTGTTTTAATGAGACTAGTGTCTGAGTGCGTGTATGTGTGTGTGTTTTTAATGAGTTGTAATGCCTGAGTATGTGTGTGTGTTTTAATGAGCTGTAGTGCCTGAGTGTGTGTGTGTGTTTTAATGAGTTGTAATGCCTGAGTGTGTGTGTGTTTTAACGAGCTGTAGTGCCTGAGTGTGTGTTTTAATGAGTTGTAATGCCTGAGTGTGTGTGTTTTAATGAGTTGTAATGCCTGAGTGTATGTGTGTTTTAATGAATTGTAATGCTTGAGTGTGTGTGTTTTAATGAGACGTAGTGTCTGAGTGCGTGTATGTGTTTGTGTTTTTAATGAGTTGTAATGCCTGAGTATGTGTGTGTGTTTTAATGAGCTGTAGTGCCTGAGTGTGTGTGTGTGTGTTTTAATGAGTTGTAATGCCTGAGTGTGTATGTGTTTTAATGAATTGTAATGCCTGAGTGTGTGAGTGTGTGTGTTTTAATGAGACTAGTGTCTGAGTGCGTGTATGTGTGTGTGTTTTTTAATGAGTTGTAATGCCTAAGTATGTGTGTGTGTTTTAATGAGCTGTAGTGCCTGAGTGTGTGTGTGTGTGTTTTAATGAGTTGTAATGCCTGAGTGTGTGTGTGTGTTTTAATGAGCTGTAGTGCCTGAGTGTGTGTGTTTTAATGAGTTGTAATGCCTGAGTGTGTGTGTTTTAATGAGTTGTAATGCCTGAGTATGTGTGTGTTTTAATGAGACGTAGTGTCTGAGTGCGTGTATGTGTTTGTGTTTTTAATGAGTTGTAATGCCTGAGTATGTGTGTGTGTTTTAATGAGCTGTAGTGCCTGAGTGTGTGTGTGTGTGTTTTAATGAGTTGTAATGCCTGAGTGTGTGTGTGTGTTTTAATGAGCTGTAGTGCCTGAGTGTGTGTGTTTTAATGAGTTGTAATGCCTGAGTGTGTGTGTTTTAATGAGTTGTAATGCCTGAGTATGTGTGTGTGTTTTAACGAGACGTAGTGTCTGAGTGCGTGTATGTGTTTGTGTTTTTTAATGAGTTGTAATGCCTGAGTATGTGTGTGTGTGTGTGTTTTAATGAGCTGTAGTGCCTGAGTGTGTGTGTGTGTGTGTGTTTTAATGAGTTGTAATGCCTGAGTGTGTGTGTTTTTTAATGAGCTGTAGTGCCTGAGTGTGTGTGTTTTAATGAGTTGTAATGCCTGAGTGTGTGTGTTTTAATGAGTTGTAATGCCTGAGTGTATGTGTGTTTTAGTGAATTGTAATGCCTGAGTGTGTGTGTGTTTTAATGAGACGTAGTGTCTGAGTGCGTGTATGTGTGTGTGTTTTTTAATGAGTTGTAATGCCTGAGTATGTGTGTGTGTGTTTTAATGAGCTGTAGTGCCTGCGTGTGTGTGTGTTTTAATGAGTTGTAATGCCTGAGTGTGTGTGTGTGTTTTAATGAGCTGTAGTGCCTGAGTGTGTGTTTTAATGAGTTGTAATGCCTGAATGTGTGTTGTTTTAATGAGTTGTAGTGCCTGAGTGTGTGTGTGTGTGTGTGTGTGTGTTTTAATGAGTTGTAATGCCCGAGTGTGTGTTTTAATGAGTTGTAGTGCCCGAGTGTGTTTTTATGAGCTGTAGTGCCTGAGTGTGTGTGTGATTTAATGAGTTGTAGTGCCTGAGTGTGTGCGTTTTAATGAGTTGTAGTGCCTGAGTGTGTGTGTTTTAATGAGAGGTAGTGCCAGAGGCTGTGTGCTTTAACGAGTTGTAGTGCCTGAGTGTGTGTGTTTTAATGAGTTGTAGTGCCTGAATGTGTGTTTTAATGAGAGGTAGTGCCTGAGTGTGTGTGTTTTAATGAGTTGTAGTGCCTGAGTGTGTGTTTTAATGAGTTGTAGTGCCTGGGTGTGTGTGTTTTAATGAGTTGTAGTGCCAGAGGCTGTGTGTTTTAGTGAGTTGTAGTGCCTAAGTGTGTGTTTTAATGAGTTGTAGTGTCAGAGGCTGTGAGTTTTAATGAGTTGTAGTGCCAGAGGCTGTGTGTTTCAATGAGTTGTAGTGCCAGAGGCTGTGTGTTTTAATGAGTTGTAGTGCCAGAGGCTGTGTGTTTTAATGAGTTGTAGTGCCAGAGGCTGTGTGTTTTAATGAGTTGTGGTGCCAGAGGTTGTTTGTTTTAATGAGTTGTAGTGCCTGAGTGTGTGTTTGTTTTAATGAGGTGTGGAGCATGAGTGTGTGATTTTGTGTTTATGTGAGCATTGGAGTGTGCTGGACAGAGGACCAGGCACCAAAACAACGGGAGAAATAGACTTCTTTAAGTAATGACTAAAATCATCCGCAGGAACACAGAGGCTAAAATAAGATTGGGATAAAATAGCACTCTTGGCAGCGGCATGCGCACCTTCATTGGATATATGTACCTTCATTATCGCGTATGCCGAAATTAAATTAAAGTGAGTTTTATTTATGTACGCTCTTTAACTACTATGGTCCTTAGCGTCCCATTCTATATTGGGCGTGAAATTTTGCTCAGAGGCCTCTTTATCAGGCTTGAGGTTCTTTTACATGCCGTAAATCTACGACACGGGACCACCGGCTTTACTTTTCTTCCGAAGGAAGCCATGCTAAGGATTTTTACACCCGAAATAATTCATCGCCCTCCGCCGGGTTTGAACCCGCGATCTCGGGAACTAAAAGCTAGCACGGTACCACTAGTCCACGGAGGACGACAGGGTATGCCGACGTGCCCAGGAACCCAGACAAACGATAGGCTGATCCCATCAGTGGTAAGCTGGTGGGAACAATCCTGGAGACGCTGCACGATAGGATTACGAACGTACAGCGCACGAAGGCTAGAAATCACGGTTAGAGAGTCCGTGCATAAAACACAATTCTGCAGACCACGCTGACGGATACAGGACAGGGCTTGTTCCAGAGCAATAAGTTCAGCAGTAAAAACCGAGCACTGATCAGAGAGACGAAAGATAAAACATTCTACACCAAATAAAAAGGCACATCCAACTCCACGATAATCCTTTTGAGCCGTCAGTAGAAATAAAACAATGGCTGCCAAAGTGCGCCTGAACTTCGGCAAAAGGCAAACGGATGACCGGATGGGGAGTCGTGGACTTTGGCATGGACGTCAAATCAAGGTGGCAAGATATTTCGGAATGCAGCCAAGGAGGGAAATGTGTGTGACCCCTGTGTTGAGGCACGCGGATAACCGGCAAGCATAGCTGCAGAGAAGAACGTCACGACGATAACAGAGCGGAGGTTCTACAACTTCTGCACAAAGACTCAAAACAAGACTGGTATGAAAACCACCAGTTGATAGTCGGAGGCCCCGGTGGTGAACTGCGTTCAAGCGACTCAGGATGGAAGGTCCCGCAGCGGAATACACAATACACCCATAGTCAAGCTTTCATCGAACCAATGATCGATAAAGTCGCAAAAGTAGCGTGCGATCTGCACCCCAAGATGACATTTAAAACACGTAAAATAGAAAGAAACGTTCACGCTTTGCTTTCAAATAGGTGATATACGACGACCAACACAACTTCCTATCAAAGATTAATCCGAGGAAATTTGTTTCGTCCGAAAAGGGGAGGAGTGCCGCACCGAGTCGGAGACAAGGTGGAGGGAACGCTTTTCTGCGACAGAAATTAACGCAGACTGCCTTCTCGGCAGAAAATTGGAACCCGTTGGCAATGCTCCAAGAGTGAAGGCAGTTAAGACACTGCTGTAGTCGGCGTTCCAAAATACAGGTGCGACGAGAAGTTGCGAATACGGTGAAATCGTCAACAAAAAGCAACGAGGAAATTCCGGGTGGAACACAGGCAGCAATAGGGTTAATCGCAATTGGAAACAGTGTGACCGAGACTTGAGGTACTCCGTTCTCTTGGATAAAAGTTGAAGATGAAACAAATCCTACACGCACACGAAATACACGGTCCTTCATAAACTCATGAATGAAGACAGAGAGACGGCCATAGAAACTCCACTGATGGAGTGTACGTAAAATGCCGCCCCTCCAACAAGTGTATAAGCTTTATCCAGGTCAAAAAACACAGCCACTGTTTGACACTTTCTCAGGAATCCGTTCATAATATGCGTCGACAGAGATACCAGATGGTCGACGGAAGAGCGATGGTGACGAAACCCGCATTGAGCTTTCGCCAGAAGGTTCTGAGACTGAAGCCACCATGTCAACCGCCCGTTGATCATGCGCTCCATCACCTTGCTCCTCACCAGGGAGATAGGCGGTAGCTGGAAGGAAGTTGGCGATCCTTCCAAGGCTTAAGTATAGGGACGATGGTGGATTCGCGCCAAACTGAAGGAAAAACGCCGTCTTGCCAATTACGGTTATAGAGCTGTAAGAGAAAGAGTTTACTGTCGACTGAACGGTTCTGTAACATCAAGACATGAATGCCGCCCGGCCCAGGAGCGGAGTGCTTAGAGAAATGGAGGGCGTGCTTCAGCTACCTTATTGAGAAAAGGTCATTATAACACTCCTGATTAGGAGACCGAAAACTATAGGTCACGGAATCCAGCCGGTCTTTGAGAGTGCGAAAGCCGGCGGAATAATGGTCAGAACTGGAAACCGCCTCAAAGGCAGCACCCAGTGTTAGCAATGGCAGCCGTATCCACTATGGTGGCCTTGGAAACCTGAAGGCCATACACAGTACAATTCGACACTTTACCGGAGAAGCGACGACGTTTATCCCAAACAGCAGAGGAAGGCATGAAGCCTTCGACGAATCCAGGCCCTCTTGCTATGCTGAATAATGCGACGAGCCCTGGCGCGCGATTGTTTAAAAGTAACCAAATTATCAAGTGTAGGGTGTTGCTGAAACAACCTGAGCGCACCTCTACGGGCACGAACGGTGTCCTGACAGGCCTCGGTCAGCCACGGAACAGGAATACGCCGAGGGTGGGAGGACCAACGGGGAATTGTACATTCGGCGGCAGATATAATCGTAGACGTAAGGTGCTGCACCATTTGGTTAACGTCAGTGGAGGGCTGGTCCACAAGACACGAGGCTGGAATACAGTCTCCAATCGGCTTTATGGAATTGCCAGGTAGGTGCTCTGGAATGTTGGACGTGGTGAGACAGAAGAGACACGATGCAGAGGTAATGGTCGCTGGAGGTGTCAGCGACGACGTTCCACTGCAGACGACAAGCAAGCTGGATTGAGCAAACGGCAAGGTCCCAGTGAGAGAATGTACCAGAAGAATCAGAAAGAAAAGTAGGCTCACCTGTATTGAGGATGGAGAGGTTGAACTGAGCAAAAATGTCGGAAAGAAGCGTTTCCCTTGCACAAGCCCTAGACGAACCCCACAGGGGGTGATGGGCATTAAAATCTCCCAATAGAAGAAATGGTGCTGGGAGAGCGGACAGATCTCGAACGTTCGCGTTAGCGAGGAGAGACGATGGAGGTGAATAGGCGGAGCAAAGAGAATAGAAAAATTGAATCCTAACGGCAACAGCTTGCAAGTCGGACGTAAGTGTGAGTGTCTGAAAATGAACGTCGTGACGCACTAATAGCATGACACCTCCATGAGCAAGAGTACCTTCATCCGGTGCAAGATTGTAGCGAACCGGAGTATATCCTCAGAGATCAAAAGGATCGTGAGGGCGAAGCTTGGTCTCTTGCAAACTCACGACCATAGGTGAATGGGAACACAATAAAAGTTGCAGTTCCGCCCTATGCGATCGTACACCACATAAATTCCAGGTCAGGATAGCCATGAATAAAAGGGATAAACTGTCTACTTAGAAGGGTGGCTCAAAATTACCTTCTGCTTAACCTTGGGGCTCGAGCTTTTGGTATGGAGTTGTTCAGACTCCATAGGCTCCTCGAAAGGAGGGCCCACGCGCTCACTGCCAGAAACCGATTCAAACGCCGAGAATCGGTTCTGGGTGGCAATGGGTGAAGGGTGCCGCTGAGCGCGACTTGTCCCAGGAGCATCCTGGGACTGCTACCTCAGAGTAGAAGGTGAAATTTTCTTACCGCGCGCACGCGGAGGGTGTTTAAGAAAATCTTCCTTGCGAAGTTTCTGATTGGATTTCTTCTGAGTGTGCCTTGTGACTTCAGTACCTTAGGACCATATTTAGATGGCTTAATAACTGTGCCAGAGATGGACGGCCGGATGGTAGTTGCGGTAAAGGCAGTCATGGTCCACTTTCGGCATCCTTCCGGGATACTGGCGAGGCAACAACAGAGCTGAATGTACCCGATCGCAGGAGCGCAGGTTGGCGCATATGGTAACACCTCCGGGCTTCAGCGAAGGATAGTTTTCGTTTACTCGGATCTCCTGGATCGCCTTCTCGTCCATGTACCGCGGACAGTCGGCAAATGACACAGAATGAGATCCTTTGCAATTAACGCAGACGGGGGCTGATGAACAGGTACCATCGTGTGAAGTCTGACTACATGAGGCACAGATGGAAACGCCACTCTTACAAGAGTCTTGCGTATGCCCAAAACGTTGGCATTTAAAACCACGCAGAGATCTAGGAATATAGCTCACCACAGTGCGTTCGTACCTTGCTGAAAGACTCGTGCGCAGATCGACGCCATAGAAAGTGAGAAACAGGGTACGAGTGGGTACCAACACTCCATCACGTTTAGCCTGCACTCGATGAACTGCTGTCACCTTTTGATCAGAAAGATAGTCGACCAGTTCATCGTCCGTTTTTTCGAGGCTATTGAGGGTTGAGTTTCTTTTATTTATGGACGCTCTACAACTACTATGGTTCTTAGCGTCCCATTCTATATTGGGCGTAAAAGGCCGGAAATTTTGCTCAGAGGCCTCTTTATCAGGCTTGAGGTTCTTTTACTTGCCGTAAATCTACGACACGGGACCACCGGCTTTACTTCCCTTCTCTTCCGAACGAAGCCGTGCTAAGGATTTTTACGCCCGAAAAAATCCATCGCCCTCCGCCGGGTTGTAACGACGCCTCGACAGGAATTCAAGGTGCGGTGCTTCTCAACACGGATGGGATAACCGTGGAGAAGCGTCGCGCGCAACAAACTTTGTTGATCGGACTTACTCTGAACCAACAATGAACCAAGGCGAAGGAATGAACCGGGCCAGCAATAGTCAATGCCCTTCTGTATTATAAAAGGGTTCACCTTCTCAAACGTTTGTCCTTTCTCTTTTCGTGTAATGACTAAGTAACGACCAGATGACGGTGGTGCTACTTCTGTTACCAAAACATTTCGGCGTGTTATTAATAATGGAGAAAGAGGGCTCCATAGCGAAAGAAATCCTCCACCACTGCAACCGTCTCCGACTTCAGGCTCTGTCTTCCCGGGCGTTACCCCGGCTTGGGTGAGTGGCCTATCCATACCGGTCTCACCCCAGGGCCACACCTCCCAGAACATAGATAGAGGGACCCAATGGCCGTGGGAAGTCAGCAGCTCATGTAGTGCCCCCCCCGCAGGACTGCAGTTGAACAGCGGATACGAACACACCCTACATGACGACCCCGGGTAGTGGGGATGACGCCATTATCCACTCACCCAGCTGCGCACCCAGTGCGCGGGTATCCGTCAGGCTGTGTCCACGGAGGATTAAAATAAAATTGGAAAATAAACCAAAAGTGCGTGGGCGTTTCACACGCAAGGTAGGCCGGCGAGGAAGGAAAAGAGATATGTGAATGGTCGTGGTGCGAAATGTTTGTAAATAGATTAGAGAAAAAAGAAGCGATGGCGAGTGGGGGTGTGGAACGAAATTTAAAAGAACGCACGAGAGCGCATCTTGTGTCCCCCGGTCAAGAGGACGAACCCACCTCGACCGGATGAGGGTGGAGGGATGACGATGGTGATGAGTGGCTCGGGACCCCGGGTGTGCCAAATCCGTACTCACATAAAGTGAGCCCCTCGGGGGTTGGAAACTGCGTTGAAACAGTGGGACAGCAACCACGGAAATAGAAAAGATCCCTGTTGGTGAGACAGGTGTTAATAAAACTATAGAACCTGAACCCAGGATAAGAAATAATTGTAGAAAAGGAAGAGTAAAATAAATGAAGATAACGTGGCTAGTCCAGATGAGGGTGAGGACTGGCTCGGGCACTTTGGGCACGTCAAAGCCATACTCACATAGTGAGCCCCTGGGGGGGGGGGGTTGAACTGTGAGTGTGAGTGTGTTTTTGTTGGTGAGTTGCACTTTGTGACTGGGGGTGTGTCAGCTTTGGAGTGTTAGTGTATTTGTGCTAGTGAGTTGTAGTGTGTGACTACGAGTGTGAAGCTTTGGAGTGTAGGTGTGTTTTTGCTGGTAAGTTGTAGTGTGTTACTGCGGGTGTGCGAGCTTTGGAGTGTGTGTGTGTTTGTGCTAGTGAGTTGTCTGTGACTGCGGGTGTGTGAGCTTTGGAGTGTGGGTGTGTTTGTGCTAGTGAGTTGTAGTGTGTGACTGCGAGTGTGTTTGTGCTAGTGAGTTGTAGTCTGTGACTGCGGGTGTGTGAGCTTTGGAGTGTGGGTGTGTTTGTGCTAGTGAGTTGTAGTGTGTGAGCTTTGGAGTGTGGGTGTGTTTCTGCTAGTGAGTTGTAGCCTGTGACTGCGAGTTTGTGAGCTTTGGAGTGTGTGTGTTTTTGCTAGCGAGTTGTAGCCTGTGACTGTGGGTGTGTGAACTTTGGAGTGTGAGTGTGTTTTGCTAGTGAGTTGTAGCCTGTGACTGTGAGTGTGTGAGCTTTGGAGTGTGAGTGTGTTTGCGCTAGTGAGTTGTAGTGTGTGACTGCGAGTTTGTGAGCTTTGGAGTGTGGGTGTGTTTGCGCTAGTGAGTTGTAGTCTGTGACTGCGAGTGTATGAGCTTTGGAGTGTGAGTAAGTTTCTGCTGGTGAGTTGTCTGTGACTGCAAGTGTGTGAACTTTGGAGTGTGTTTCTGCTAATGAGTTGTAGTGTGTTACTGTGGGTGTGTGTGAGCTTTGAAAAATGAGTGTGTTTCTGCTAGTGAGTTGTAGTCTGTGACTGCGAGTGTGTGAGCTTTGGAGTGAGAGTGTGTTTCTGCTAGTGAATTGCAGCCTGTGACTGCGGGTGTGTGAGCTTTGGAGTGTGAATGTGTTTCTGCTAGTGAGTTGTAGTCTGTGACTGCGAGTGTATGAGCTTTGGAGTGTGAGTGTGTTTCTGCTAGTGAGTTGTAGTGTGTGACTGCGAGTGTGTGAGCTTTGGAGTGTGAGTGTATTTCTGCTAGTGAGCTGCAGTGTGTGACTGCGAGTGTGTAAGCTTTGGAGTGTGTGTGTGTGTTTGTGCTAATGAGTTGTAGTGTTACTGCGGGTGTGTGTGAGCTTTGAAAAATGAGTGTGTTTTTGCTAGTGAGTTGTAGTGTGTGAGCTTTGGAGTGTGAGTGTTTCTGCCAGTGAGTTGTAGACGGTGACTGCTGGTGTGTGAACTTAGGAGTGTGAGTGTGTTTGTGCTAATGAGTTGTAGTGTGTTACTGCGGGTGTGTGTGAGCTTTGAAAAATGAGTGTGTTTCTGCTAGTGAGCTGTAGCGTGTGTGAACTTTGGAGTGTGAGTGTGTTTGTGCTAATGAGTTGTAGTGTGTTACTGCGGGTGCGTGTGAGCTTTGAAAAATGAGTGTTTTTGCTAGTGAGTTGTAGTGTGTGACTGTGTGGGTGTGAGCTTTGGAGTTGTGTGTGTTTGTGCTGGTGAATTGTAGTGTTTGATTGCTAGTGTGTTTGTGCTAGTGATTTGTAGTGTTTGAAGGCGGGTGTGTGAGCTACAGAGTGTTAGTGTGGTTGTGCTGGCGAGTTCAAATAAAGCATGCTTTTTGAATTTTCTGGAAATAGCCTGTGAACTACCGTTCATTCTGATTGAATTTTGTATTGCGCTAAGTATCTAGGAAACTATGAAATGCTCTAAAATGCAGGAAAGATGTACAGTTTGAGGAAAACCAATATTTTCTTGTGTTAGCATTTGTGATAATATTCCAGGATATGTCATTGCACCTTTGCACTTAAGTGTATTATAAATGTTTGAAAGTTTGCATAATCTTATAACAGCCTTAGGGGTCTTCTAAGTCTGAAAAGTCATTTTATATTACAGCTGCTTTATCCGAAAATTCATTCATTTAATATTTCTTGCTTTGTACAGACTGAAAAAAAGGACTTGATGAAAAGCATACATTTAGTAGCTCAAAACACTTTAATAATGTCATTCTTTGCAGCTTGGTAGCACAGAAAGTTAATTTGTTTTCAACTCCTTTTATAAAAAACAATAATAAAATTACAATTGATTCATTCACATGACTTTCTCTACCCTCTATCGTTTATTAGTAATACATAAATTATTCTTAATCAACCTTTTTTTTTTATGTCTACTACATTTTAATATAAAAAAAAGACTTTGCTGAAATATCTACATTACACATTTCGTTATGGATACAAAGAGAACAGCAATAGTCAAATATTTAAAAACTGGACGCTATACGCTGCTTTAAAATTCCATTCTGTTTCTATGACATCACGAGAAACAACTGAATGTTGAAAGGACTTTTAAGATAATGACCAAAAGAAATGAACAATTCGCACATTTAATAACGGATATCTCAGAAAGGGCTCATGCCACCATAAAGCTTATTTTAAATATATTGTATGTTTTAAAGAGATCTACATTTTTGGTGTAGCACGTCTTCCTCTATCGCTTAACGATTACCAGTTATACAAGGTTATAAAAAATTCCTTCCGAATGAAGGACTTCATAGGCTCTTTCCCGAAAATTCGAGATATACATTTTATTTGCCATGTAACTATTTTTAATGTATGGTATTTTAATCAAAATCGTTTCAGCCATGTTTAGAACATCAAAACTTTCGAAAAATATTCCATGTAAAGGGAGTTTACGTATTTATCCGACTTTTCGTTTTGAGTTATGACACACACAATGTTTCCACAAATGCTTTATTTGGATGCCGATGATGATGATAATTATCATAATAATAATAATAATAATAATAATAATAATAATACATCAACGACGATAAATAACATTCGGGCCGTATAAGTATACAACTACAATGGCTCGCTGTACATTGTGTGCATGGGTTGGCTACATGTTATGCCTACAGCGTGTTTTCCATTCTCACCGTTGGCAACAACCACCTAAGCCATGCCCAGGCCGCTGCTAGCAAACGACAGCCGCTATTATGCATGATAACCATCTTACCTCCTTACCCAATTTTATTATCACTTAAGTATAGTTATATTGTTGTTTCTGCAGGTTAATGGTCCACATGCTGGTTTATAAATTTGGGTGGCTGGATGAGACACTCATTCATTAGTATTGCTCTCTGTCCTCCATAGTATTTTTAATTTTAATGTCCCTTTTAACTTCACAGGTTTACAGAGATTGGAGACTGGTGGGAGGGGGGATGACAATGATGAAGATGGTGCAACTGATGGAATTATGGTGGGGAAAACCAGAGAACACTCATTCTAAGTGCCATTTTATCTCCACAAAATCCCACCTCTGATCCCTAGGATTGAATACAGGCTTTTTTGTGAGAGGCCATAGTGCTGCCAAATTAGAAGTGTGAATATGAGACAACATTTAAAACAGAGATAGTATTACTCAATACTATCAAGTAATGAAACCAAACAGTTGTTTCACAAGGCAGCTCCCACTATGACTTCACAAATGAGGTGTATGTAAATAAAGTAGATACTTAAAAAAGAATAACTATTTCAGCGGCGGCACCGTGGCCGAGTAGTTAGACCGCTCGCCTCCCACTGAGGCAGCCCGGGTTCAATCCCAGGGACCTGCATGTGGGATTTGTGGTGGACGAAGCGTAGCCCACCAGCTGCTCCATCATCACCTTTCCTTTTATCCATTTCACCAACATTTCGTTTCATCTACTTCCTTCATCCCATACCAGGCATCGGGCTGATCACCCATCCTGGATGCTGTCTGATCCATGAGTGTCTGCTCCTCGACGGGCCTCTGACCCCAGGCACCCGCTTGTAAGTCCTACATAAGAGGAGGGTAAACAGATAATGAATGAATGATGAACTATTTCAGCAGATATCTTGCCATGCAATACATATTATACATTTATATAATTTAAGTTGGGTGTTTTGTCATAAATATGGTAGCTGACATTTCGATATGTAGAAATCATTCAGCAATAATGTGGTAAGACACAAGTTTTATGTTAACTATTTGTGCTTCCAAGGCCAGCGCTTAACCGAGTTACCCAGATTGACAAACAATTCCCAAAGATACACAGTACATATGGAGAATTTTCTGTTTATGAAATGCTTATTTTGCAATGAAAAGAGCAATATGTCCTAATTTATTTATTTGGTATAACAGCAGGAAATAGTGTTTGAGCACAACACTAATACACATCCAAAATCAAACTATGGATCCCAAACTATTATCATTACATCACATTCAAAATTGAAATAGGTATCAGAGATAACCTTTGAGCATCATGTTCGTTTTACGATATTAGTGTGCAATCCACAAAAACAAACTTTTCGAAATACAGTCACTAATTCGAACACATTTTCAGCACAAACACACATTTTAACACCTTAACATACTAAGTATAGTTTATATTTAAGGTTAGCTTGTTTTCGCTACATATATTTCAATTCTTCATTAAAACCAACTAACGTTGTGACTTTCCATTCATAACCTGTCTTCTACCTTACTAGGTTTTCAGGTCATGTTCCAGTTTTAAACATCGAATGCGCGTTATTTGGTACTCAATATTAAATAAGGTATCACTATAAACTCCTACATTTACACAATTGCTCGTTGATACGAAATTTCAGCTTTATTTTTATATTTTCGGCATTGCTATTTTATCAGCTGACTTCCATCTTAGTTTAGTTTCAAGCACAGAACAGCAAAGTATACTTTGGTGTTCTGTGGTTTGAAGCCTCAGCAATCAGCATGGCAGAGGTCGCGCTATTCGCTCTAGAAGCGTGCTGTTGGTTTAGCTTCGGGTGAGCTATCGGCAAGCGCTTGTATGAAAAAAGAGCAAGAAGAAGCGGCCACGCTGGCTGTTTTGCAAATTCGGTGGATTGTCGAAGATTTGGTGTTAGTTAACTTTTGATATCACGTCTCTAAATAAGCTCCAGACAAGACAACTTTTGGTTGATATAGCGGGCCATTTTGCCGCCTTCGTAAGTTGTTTTAATTACTTTTGTATCCTTAAAACTTGGACATAAATATATTGTATTTTCCAAATTGGCTTAAACCAATCTATGTCACAATAGTGGTCTTTCAAATGAGCATAAGTCCGTATTTTGTTTTACGTCTTTCAAATGGTATGCCCTAATGCTAAGAAATATGACATAATCTTAGGTAATGAGTAATAGGACCTAACCCAACCTTTCAAAACTTTTGCTATATTGTGCGACTTGCAAGTTCTGAATGAAATCGTAAGCGGGAATACTGAGGATGAGTTAATAGGACCTGTTGTGAGAGTGTGATATCCATTGTTCAGTTTATAATAGGTGTATAATTACATAACCTACTAGTGATATATATCATGTGTCGTCCTCCGTGGACTAGTACCGTGCTGGCCTCTAGTTCCCGAGGTCACGAGTTGAAACCCGGCGGAGGGCAATGGATTTTGGTTAATCTTGTCTTATAGTATGCCCGTAGAAAATGCTTATAAAATCAAAATGAAAGCGAATAAATTTCCTTAGGAGTGAGTTTAGAACGCGAACGTGAATGATTCGAGTTTTAGACGCACAGATCCCTCGGCTACGCCCTGTCGTCGCTTCGCCTAGGCCGCAACTTGCTACACTCCTCTCCTAAAAAACATCCCTCGGCTACGCTTTGAGGCTGAGGGCCCTCAATCTCTCGGCTACGCCTTGAGGCTGAGTATCTTACCGGCTTCGGTGGCATCATTCATATGTTGGCAGCATTACGTTAGAGCAAGCGTATGACATAGAGCGCTGTGGGGCATACTGTAAGAGGAGATTATCGTGGATTTTTTTGGTCATAAAAATCCTTAGCATGGCTTCCTTTGGAAGGGAAGTAAAACCGGTGGTCCTATGTCGTAGATTTATGGTACGTAAAGGAACCTCAAGCCTGATTGGCCTGTGAGAAAAATTTCTGGTCTTTTGCACCCAATTTAGAATGGGACACTAAGAACCATAGTAGCTAAAGAGCGTTCATAAACAAAACTCAATTTCCGTTTATCTAGTGGCTTGTGGTTTCCAAACAAAATTTTAGCATGTATGAATAGTAAACACTGCTAACGGCTGATAAGTAAGTCATTTATTCATTCGTAAAATCACATTCATGTTTTTAGAATCGTCATAATTATTAAATTAAAATTACAAATTATTAGGTTAAAAATTACATCATAAATTTACAATTTTTGTAGTATCATAAAACAGTTAAAATACTGATTGTCATGATCAAGATAATGAGTGTGTGTAACATACTGATGTTTAATTACACGTCGTGACGTGGATGCCCTTAAATATGCATCCATACTATAAAAAAAGTTTCTCTGCAGTAATGATTCTACAACAATTTTAAATTTTTTAAAACTAATTTCTATTATTGCTTGTGGTAATTTGTTGTATAATTTAGTACAGTTGTACAAAGTGATGTATTGTGACTTAATGCTGCTCAACTGAAGATTGTTTCTTGTATTATGATGTTTATCTTTGTGTATCTAAAATGTTAAGAGATTTTTTCTGGTGTACATTAAGGCCTCTAATATGTAGATGCAAGGGAAAGGTAATATCAGATTTAAATAGTATTTTATAGGATTCAGTTTTCTTTTTAAATGTAATAATTCTTAGTGCCGTTTTTTTGCAATTTAAATATGGTTTCTGCCTTTTTGTCCCAAACCATGATCCATACCCAAAGCAAATGTGGAAATATTCATAATATAGATTTATCAGTGTCTTTTGGCTCATCCTTTCTTGTATTACCTTGAAGGCAAAGCATAATTGACTCAGTTTTGTGAAAACAGCTTCTCAACATGTGTGTTCCATTCTAAATTTTCATTTATTCACACTCCAAGAAATTTAAAGTTTACATGGGAAATTGTTTTGTTTTAGAGTTCTATAATAGGTAAGTATGTATGTACGTTCCTTTGATGCCTAAAAGATATTGCTTGGGTTTTTTTCTTTACTGAAACAACTTCTGTAGTTCACTCATTGTTTATTTATGTTTTTGGCTACTTGTGTTTTGTGACCATTAAATGAAAGATTGTTATCATCTGCAAACAGAATTATTTGACTTTTTTTTATATACATGTTTTGGTAGGTCGTTTATGTAAACTAAAACCAGTAAGGGCCAAGTACTGAGCCTTGTGGAACATCTACATTAAGACATTGCATAGCGTAACTGTGGCTCATAAGTGTTTGTGCTCTATTTCTCCCAATTATTTCTATAAATTGTTTTCATTCGCTGCGGTAGGAACAAAACCAGTCGTTTGCGATTCCTTTTATACCATAGCATTCCATTTTTTGTGTAAGAATTTTGTGATCAACCAGGTCAAAGGCCTTTGATATGTCCAAGAAAATCCTCTATTATATTCCCTAGTATCTAAAGATTTATAAGTGTTTTCAAAAAAAGTTTGGAATGCTGACTGTTGATTTTTCCTTTATAAATGCATGTTTGCAGAGTTGAAAATTTTATGCTTTCTAAAGAATGAATCCAGACAGTTGAACATTTTTTGGGCTGAGCATGATATGTTGGCCTGTAAATTTCAGTTTTAGTTGTTTCCCCTTATATATTGGAGTTATTTTGGCAGTTTTCAAGTTCTTTGGAAAGATTCCAGTTGACAGTGTAAGGTTTATAATATAGCATAAGGGATTTATAGTGCTTTCACAGCATTTTTTCCAGATGCTGTCTGGAATGTCAGCAACTCCATGTGTATACTTAGGTTTTAGATTATTTATATTTTTTAGCTCACGTAGGTCAGTGGGGTAAAGGAAAATTGAACTTATTGAAATGTGTATATACCATTGGGTGATCACATCTTAGTTATGTTGCTGTAATGTATTGGCAATACTGGCAAAGTAATCATTTAACTTATGCGCTACTTCACCAGGTTTAGTATGTAATTTACCTGACTTGCTTTTAACATGGATAGTTTCTGTTTTTGGTTACCATCCACATTGCTTTTGATTTATTTCCAGAAGAATTAATTATATTGTCAGTGCAATATCTTTTTGCAGCAATTAGGACTTTTTTTATATATCTTCCTATAGTTATTAAAATAGTTCTTAAATTGTTTACAATTACTTTCCTTGTATATATTGCTAAAGAAGTTTTTAAGGGTTTCTATATTATTATTATTATTATTATTATTATTATTATTATTATTATTATTATTATTATTATTATTATTTATTATTCTGCCTATTTTATATTCCTTTTCTTTTTGATTTGTACATTTTCTCTGGAAGTTATTAATCACTGTAAATTCTTGTTCATAATCGAAAAACCTGGAATCAAAAACTTTGATGTTTTTAATTATAGGGGATGAATGTCTCACCAAGACTTGATCTATAATAGTTTGTGATTTAAGTTTTGCTCGAGTGGGGACCTGTATAAGAGGCAACAAACTTTTTATCACTATAAAGTTCGAACAATTTTTTTTATCTAACTTTTCTGTGTAAAGTCTAAGTTCCCATCACCTATCAGGAGAACATTTTTTGTGTATGCTATTTCTCGTAGTATTTGATCCAGTCTAGGTATATGTAAATCTAAATTGGTTTCAGGGGAACTATAAATGCACATAATCACTGTATTCTGCTCAACTAGTTCCACCATGCATGCTTCACAATTTCATACCAGAGAACGCAAGGGTGCATTCTTTAACTATGTTTATGATTCACTATTTAAGTAAATTTAGGTTTGTGATTCACTGGTTGAGCTGTATATGTAAGCATAGGTTAATTAGGAGCCAGAGGCTATACTGAAGCAGGTGAGCAAAGCCACCGTGTATTCCTAAACTTAGATTTTTAGTTCACGGGAGGTTAGCTTAGGTTTTTTTATCTATATATAAGCTTAGGATAATTAGTAACCAGTGGTTATACCAAAACACATGACCAAAGCATGTGTTCCTAAGCTTTGGTTTCTGATTGATGGGAGGTTAGGTTTAGTCTTTTCTATATAAGCTTAGGTTAATTAGTAACCAGTGATTATACTGAACCACGTGAGCCTTGCAGTCACTGTAAGTTGTCCACACTCATATGGTCTCTCACTATCGTGTATATTGTATTCTCACACCCTCTGCAAGCCAGTTTGCTTTGTGTATTATACTAGCAACACCACCTTTATATCAGCGGGAAGCAAAAATGAACAAGAAAACATCCTAATCCTGCAGGTTTTGTTTCTTATTTAGGTTGGCAGTTCCCAGTGCATGTGCATTAATGGCAAGATGGCTTTGTTTGTTGACCTTGCACTGTAATTCTGCTATAAAAGTAAAACACTTAAATGGGGCATGCAGATGTGCACCAGGTCTAGAAGAGACAATATCCACTCCAAACACCGTCTGGGATAATTTAAACATTCTCCTTTGAGTTTTATAGTCCCTTTTTCTTTCAAGACGGGCGTAAGTAATGAATTTAAGCCAAGAACGATTTTATTTTAACAGTTTTTGGAAAGTGAGTGATTTTTAGGAGTAGGAAAAAAAAACATGATGTACACACTTAATAAGCTGGAATGCAGCATTAAGAATAGTACTAATAGTTTAATATGTTACTGATATGCAAATAAAAGTGTAAGAGAAGTACAAAGTGCATATCTACAGACCAGCATCTCTTCTAACAAAACCTTCTAAAATATTTGAGAGAGTAATGTATAACAGACTTTACCAAAATTTTGAAATATGTAACTTACTGGCAAAGGAGCGATTTGGCTTCGGAAGGTAAACTTCAGCAGAAAATACCACATATTCCCAATGAAGTAAAACAATAATGGCAACAATAACAGGATGCATGTAGTAGGAATCCTCTGTCATTTGGCAAAAGCTTTTGACTGTGTAAACCATTATAGCCTTATTGCAAAATTGAAGTTCTTTAGAGTAAAAGAAAAAGTTGATCTTCGTGTATCATATTTGAATAATGGGAAACAAAGGGTGCAAATTTGAAATTATAAAGCACATAACTTCTTTAACTGGAGAGCAGCAAGTCACAGAGTCCCACAAGGTTCAATACTTAGTACTCTACTATTTCTTATTTATGTAAATGGTTTACCTCTCCTAATTAAAGACAGGGTTAGTGCAATCCATTTTGCGGATGATACTAGTGCTTTAATATATACTGTTAACTTTGTGTTGGATAGTGAATTAAATCTACTTGATGAGATAAATAAAGGGTTTTAAGAGAACAGAGTTGCTTTTTCATAAAACGGCCATTCCATTTGTGGTGGAATTACAAAGTGATTTTTTTGTATCATGTCTTTATAAGCATGATGAATTATGTTCATGAAAGTGATTCTTTGTGTGTTGGTAGGCGATCTATGTATGCTTTTAGGAGTGTTTAAGTTTGCTGAATTTAAAAAGTTTTTAGAAGAGCAAAAATGTTTTTAATATTTCTGATGGAATTTCAAGCATCTCAACCACATACAAACCATAGTGTGAAACCTTCTTAAGCTCTGTGAACTTTAAAGATTGAGGAACTTAATTTACACATAATTTTAACCGAGAAGAGCTGTAGTTTACATGATTAAAGTGTAAGCTAGATATATGTTTCCATATAGATAAAATTAATTAACGAATGAGCATGACAGAATTACGTGATGAACTTTCAAATTTTACAAAATTTATCCTATTGAAAAGTACTAATGCTAGTCATTAAGATTTTAGACTGGTTATATCTAATTTACACTTAAATTGTTAAATAAGATGTTCAATATTATTAAAATGGAACAGGTTGCATATACAGGGTGCACCATCTAAGTTGAGGTTGTACAATATCTCCAAAACTAAGCGTTGTAGAAAGAAATGTCTATAATAAAAGTTGCTTGATATTATGGGGGAAAGTAAATGCCGTTCATGTTTTATTTGGAGGATGTTTTGATCGTCATTTTAGGTTCAATTTAAATTGACCCTAATTGTAGGTTCCCATTTAAAAATCTTAATTGATCCTAAAATTACCATCATAATGTCCTCCGAACAAAACACAACTAATGGAGTTTACTTTCCCCCATAATATCAAGCAACTGTTATTATAGACATTTCTTTCTACAACACTTAGTTTTGGAGTACAGTCTCAACTTAAATGGTCCACCCTATATACATAAAGAAAATAAATATGTTTGTTTTCAGTAACTGGCTTGTATAAAGATACATCAGTTCTTATTCACCAATGACATTTTTGGTGAAAACATAATGGCTACAACATCTTCATATTTGAAATATTGGTTGTTCAGGTAATTTCTGCAGGTCACTGGCATGTATCCAACATCTATCTTCTTTTCCAGGAAATAGGAAGCTAGTTTCTTTATGATCTTACTGCCTCAAATTCAGAACTTCAAACATCTCATTTTGTGGTTTTTTGGCTGTTATTTGAGCTACATAATCATGTTTGCTCCGTTTTCCAGCATAAGTAGCATGCACAAAATCACCAACTCATATACCTGACCTTCGGTGAAATTGTCTTCCAGCCTGTTATCAGTTATTACACTTATGAAATAATGAATATTACAATATTCTGATGATTTGTACAGATCAGTTACTTTAACATGATGAATGTTTCTGTTATGTGGAACACCTTTGACATTGCTCCTTCATCCATCATTCACAGCTTTCCGTTCTTGAATCTTTGTACCAGGTACAAATATTACCTTCACTTTATCAGACTTCCGTTTTACATAGTTGCAGAAAGAAATAGCTGATTTAATTTTTGCTTGTTCCAATAGAATTGTTAAGTGTGACATTCTTTGTGTGATGCAAATGAATATGACAAATATCGTGGAGAACATAATACATTGTTAACAAATCAAAGGAACATGCTGAGCTAGCGGACCACCAAAATATTATTTAAGCTATAGAATACTTCTTCGCATAGCAAAATAACTTAAGGCTATTTATGGAAGGAGTGTTTGCTAAAGAGGTTATTGTAATAGCCGTTGAAGAAAAATGTCCACATCTGGTGGAAGAATGTTAAAAAGTAGGTTTATCCACTAAGACCAGCATACATAGTTTTCCAGATGTCAGAAGCAGCTCAGTGATATGGCATGTAAGTTTATAATTATTATTCTTCTTCAACAAGAATATCGTGGTATATCGTATACAGAGCAATTAGCAATTTTTGTTGGATAGTGGATGACAAATTGAACATCTATGAAGAACTAATAGGGTTTCATTCCCTTAAGAGCACCATTACAGGGTTTGATATTTTCGAATGTGTTGAAAGAACTGTTGAAAAAACTTGCTTGATTTGAAACAAACTTTTTTCTGTCACAATGGATGGAGCTCCATCAATGTTAATCCGAGGCACTGTTGGATCGCTTGCCCAGATGAAAGAACATTGAACTTAGTTCAATCCACTGGATTCTTTAGCAAGAGAATCTTTGCATCAAGTACATTAAAGTTAAGAATGTTATGTATACTGTGGTGCAAGTTAAAAATTGCATCTGGTCAGGAGGCCTTTTACATGGGCAGTTCAAATCATTTCTTGCAGAATGTAACAGTCAGTATGGTGATCTCCCATATGATTGCAATGTGCATTTGCAGGTGTGGGTAAGGTTCTAGACAGTTTTGAGTTAAGGGAAGAAATATTCATGACTAGCCAGAATCGGCTTGTTCTTAAGTTGCAAGAAACCTGGATTTGTGATACGGCTTATCTTAAATGACTTGAATACATCAAACTAAGGTAAGGGCCCCATAATAAAAGATATCTGCTGTAGAGTTAAACCTCTTGAAATAGCGTTGTCTCTATGGGTGAATGGACTGCTGGATGGCAACACTGCACATTTTCTGAGGTTATCAGAAAAGCACAATTCTGGTGTTAAGTCTCTCAGAAGAATATGTACAAAATCTCTGCCAGTTTGAGTCCAGGTTTCAAGATAAAAGGGGCATTGTCTATATTGCAGCTCTTTGTAACTCCTTAATAGTTGATGCTAAATATGTTACTAGAAGGTACTAAATGCAGCTTTTAATTCATAATTGGATGATTTGTGGAAGACATTATGTTAACCTATGTAGAATTGGTTGAGCTTTGTAAGAATGTCTCCCAAATCCGATTCCCAAGGTTGTATGCACTTGCAGCACAGGTGCTATATTTATACATGAAAAACTACAAAATGAAAAGTGGAATTCATTCTGTAATATACCCAGATACTACTGTGACTTAGTTGGTCCAACAAAGAAAAAGCCTGTTAAGATTAATACAGGCAAAGAAACAAAATTATCTCCAACAATAATGGCCCTTCAAGAAAAATTAAAAGTTAACTACGAATTGTTCAGAACAACAAGATTAAATGTGTATATAAATAGCTTCAAATCAAGTATAAAAATCGATATAAGCAAGCACAGATAAACTACAAAAGAGCATAATTTTGGTAAAAAAATAATTGTGTCAAATAATTCAGCCAAAACAGCATGGAAAATAGAAAACAAACTTGTTATATCCAATTATAAAATAAAATAGAATATTCAGCTAAATAACCAGGGTAGATATGTTGTAGATCCAATTGAAGTCTTTAATCTATTAAATATCTACTTCTTAAGCATGGGTAGAAGTGACAGTAGTGTAGATGTTGGATGAAATTTGTGTAATATAAATATATATCTGAGTATGTATTTGTGTGAAAGAAGTGTAGAGGAAGTGGATTCAGTAATTTGTGAGTTCAAAAATGACATTGCCCCTGAGTGGGATGGCATAGAACTGAATATTGTAAAACATTTTAAACTTTGTTAGTAAATATATTAGTATATCTGATCAATTACTCAGTGAAAAAAAAACAAAATTTACTCAGTTGCTAAAAGCTAGCATTCTAAGTCCTGGCATAAAAGGAAGCTTTGATGAAATGGCTAGCAGCTATAGACCAAGAACCTTAACGTTATTATTTGCAAAATTATTTGAACAAGTAATCTACGGAAGATTCACAGGCTTCCTAGAATCAAACAATGCATTGTTGCAGTTCCAACATGGTTTTCATTAAGATTTTTGATTGTTGCTGCTTTTTTCTGAATTTATACACAACATATAGATAAATCTAAAATAAAAGAACAAAGCTGGAAGAATATTTTTCGACTTGCCAAAAGGCATTTGATTCTGTCTCTCGTGAACTATTACATTCTAAACTGCATCACTATAAATGGTAAATGGTAAAATACATGTACGTATCTATTCCTACATACTAAACCATCTACAGTGTACAGAAATATATTAGAAACAAGGAAATTGTATTTGGACAATTAAATCTAAATATGATGTAAGAATGGGAATTCCTCAAAGTTTGGCATTAGGTCCCCTATTATTTTTACTTTATGTAAATAATTATTTATGGTGTACAGATGATTATAGCATATCATATGCTGCATTAATTTGTGCAGACAATACTGTTAAGCAATTGGAAAATAAGGCCTCAAAATCCTTAATACAAATATCAAACTTTAAAAAAATTCTCAACTGCAGATTAATCTTAGCAAATTTCATATCTTAAATTCCTTCTATATGGACTTTGTTACAGTAATGATTGTGTAATATGCACCTGTAACTTGAAAATTGAACAAATTAGTTGCACCAAATTTCTTAGAATTTATATTGACAAAAATCCAACCTATAACAAGAATTTATATTGACAAAAATCCAACCTATAACAATCATATAGACATGCTGAGTAAAAGACTCTCTGCTAATATATAGTTGTTACGAAAATTATCATTTAGAAAGTGATACACCAAAAATGGTATACAGTGGGTTGATACACACTCACATTATGATTTTAAAATATGGAGAGCCACAAGTAACTCAAATTTAAATAGGATTCTAGTTTTGTAGAGGAAAAAAGCTTGAGATGCATCTTGAACCTCACAAACAGTTAAAGAAATCTGTAGAAAACAGCAAGTACTAACAGTGGTATCATTGTTTATGTTGCAGACTTTTGCTGAAACCTGTCGTTTTGCAAAGATCATAGGTAGATCAGGAAAAAATAGTGTATGCTGAAAAAGTGCAAAAGTACACATTTGGCCATTTCTTCATGAAATTATAGAGGCTTGTTAGACATAGAGTATAACTTCATTCTGTACACCATGGCGTTTCATGATC
This sequence comes from Deroplatys truncata, assembly GCA_030765065.1. Classification (NCBI taxonomy): domain Eukaryota; kingdom Metazoa; phylum Arthropoda; class Insecta; order Mantodea; family Mantidae; genus Deroplatys; species Deroplatys truncata. Next base: position 380,892,405 of record CM060990.1, read on the forward strand.
AGCCTAGAAGCTTTGTGGAATGACTTATTTGAACAACAGCATATCACGTAATACACCAGGGCCTGTAAAAGCTAGCAGATAGTGAAATTTATTATTACAGTGCTCAAAGAGCCAGGAGTAGAATGTCACCTGCGTAGATCCCAAAGCAAATGTAGCACCAAAGCCTTTTTTTATGCAGAAATAAATATTTAGCTCGTTTAAGTAACTTAACACAATTCAAACACTGTCTTAAATATTTAGTTTTCCCCTTTTTTATTTGTATATCTAAAAGTGTCAATGCAAAGTGTATGTTATCCAATGTAGGCAACAGCCTGATTAAGTACATCACGTATTGCTGTTAATTGATTTTTGTGACAATGTGCAGATAAAAATACAATTTTCCTTTACTAAATTTCCACTTGTGAACCACAGAAATCAGTCTCGTTGTTAGTGATATAAAAGTATTATACAACAATAATAAAAATGTTGCACCAAAAAAAAAAAAAAGAAAGAAAGAAAGAAAAAAAAAAAAAAAACTGATTCACTCCTGTTAGTATAATCAAAATTAGCAAAACAAAAGAAAACACTAATTTTATATTAAAAGCACACATATAGAAACTGAATCACTAATGCAGAAATATATCCTCTGAATGCATTACATCATGTGATACGATTTTTAATATGAGGCACATATTGAAAGATAGGGGAATAATTTGTTAAAATTCTGAAACTGTAGTACTCTGCTGATGTTCACATGCAGAAATTGTGACTGTGTAGCATTCACATAGTAAATATGGAGTAAGATTTTATTTTAGTATGCCGAATGAAAAGTTATAAATATTGGCTCAGGCGTGTGTAACCCTAAAATTTATGTGACCATTAACTTTATTTTTATTACTTTCTCTACCATGTACATAGTAGGTAGAGAAGGTATTGCATTCCACCCAAAAGTTTGATACCAAGATTTCGCCAGAAATGCATGTTTTGGGGACCCCTGAGTCCAAAAAAAAGAATTTTTTTTGTAGAAAAAGAGATGTGTGTGCGTGCGTGCATTTTTTTTATATACCAAAATTCCATTCCACAAAAATTTGTATCTATAATGCAAAGTTGTATTGTTTAGGTGAAAAATGCACCTTAATAATGAAAAATGTGATATCCAGAAAAATGCATTTTAAGTTAAAATGAAAATTTAGTTTAAAAAGTGAGTGTAGTAATACATTTACAAAACAGGTCTCACACTGGATACTACTACCTGCCCCACCATCATCCAGACATGCCATACCACCAATTATTTAACCTGGGACCTCGCTGTCCAAACCCACAGGCGAGATAGAGCACCCGGCGGGCCTAGCCACACCCACCAATAGCATACTTCCGGCCGTGAAATAGAGGCTAGCTGGTGGCAGAGTGAGGTTCAAATCATACCACTTGGCAGCCGCATGTGGCAGCTATACATAGAGAGTGGAATGTCCAAAAATGGTCCGTGAGAATCAACTTATTATGTTATAATAAAATTTGGTGTAAAGGTATCATACTACTCCGAAAGTGAAAATATATACTTAGGTAATTATAAATGTTACCTGAGTGAAAAAGATAGCGATTTTAATAAGTTTTAAATTACATCTGTGTGAACATGATATTGCATGAAAATGCAATATCTTTCACAACTTAAGTCATTTGTTATTGTTTTTGAGTTGTTAGGACATTCAACAAAAAGTTAGATTGTAGTAATAATTTAATAATTTGTTACATATATATTTTATTAAGAGCTGTTATTTTTCATGGGGATTGTTATATTGCGCAAATTTAGCACACGGTAGATATATATTGTATTCCATTTTATGTGAATGGATTTCCATTTTGCTGATTAGTTATGTTCAATTTTTATTTACCAATATATTGCCTGAAAATTTCAACATATTAAACCACAGTTGAAAATTTCAACATATTAAACCACAGTTATATTGAGTACAGCCTGTTTTTTAAAGATGCATAGCAGTGCATCAGAAACCTAAGTGCTAATGTCCAATGAGAATGGTGATAACAATAAGGATTAATAATCTCCGCAAATAATTATTTTTGAATTGCCCATTGAAACAGGCAGTATATTTACCAACGGTGGAAGGTTTCTGGTTTATTCGTCTCCGCGACTTTTTAAGAACAGTTTAAATTTCCACATCGAAATAAGGCTTAATTAGTTTATATTCCACATTGAAATAAGAATTAAATAATTTATATTTCCATCGCTATAAAAATAGAACGACAGGCTATATCAAAATTCTTTTTCACAAAAAGTTGTATCAATGATGCAAAGTTGTGTTGTTTAGGAGCAATATGTACCTTAATAATGAAAAATGACTAAAATGACCAAGTAAATAAAAGCACTGTTCAATAAGGGAAAACCATTTATAATGTAGCCCATTTATGTATTACTGTTTGCTCAATTTAGACCCATGTGTAAGGTAATGGAAAGCAAAATTCCAAAATGGTCATTTCCACTTAAATGTTTGCTTATGCAATGGGAGAGGGAGAAAAAGCAGAATAAAGCATGAGCAGGTGATTTGGTATCTTCTATGGAGTGGGATGTTCAAAAATGGTCTGTGAGAATCAAACTTATTCTGTGGTATAAAATTTGGTGCAAAGATATCGCACTGCTCTGAAAGTGCAACAATATACTTAGGGAATTATGAAAAGCTTGAGTATGTTAGCTGAGTGAAAAAGAAAGTCATTTTAATGAGTTTTTAATCACATCTTTGTGAACATATCACATGAAAATGCAATATCGTTCACAATTTAGTCATTTGTTATTGTTTTTGAGTTAGAACGTTCAACAAAAAGTTAAATGCTAGTAATATTTGAATAATTTATTGCCTTATCTTAATACTATGTGTTTGGTTAAAAAAAAATATACGTATATAATATATATTTTATCAATTATTGACATTTTTTATGGCAATTTTTATATTACACAAATTTAGCACACAGTGAATATATGTGGTATTCTATTTTGTGTGAATGGATTCCCATTTTGCTGATTAGATATGTTCAATTTTATTTGCCAGTATATTGCCTGAAAATTTCAACATATTAAACCACAGTTATATTGAGTACAGCTTTTTTTTAAAGATAGAAATAACGGGAAACTTACATGGTAACGTTCAGTCACCTATGAAGTGCAAATGAAACATGTATAATAAATTGTGATAGGAATGACACAAAAAGTAAATAATAAAACAGCATCATGAATCTGAATAGCTTGCATCACAAAAACAAAATAATGACAATAAGTACAAAAAGCATGGTACTAATCATATCTGTGCTTTACATTCCATGCATTCATCACATAATCTCTTAAATAAGGACAGGTACAATATCATAAAAATATGTGAATTCTTGAAATAGACCAAAGGACAAAGTTGAAATTATAATTTTGCTTGCATTATCATTTAGTTTGTCAGCATTTACAGTGTGGACAGTAAACAAACAAACAAAAAAAGTATGCAGTATACTAAATTCTTGGATATAATGTTTTCTGTTTCAAATTGCTCATACATGGTTTTAGTAATCCACTGTCTTCTGTATTTTCAAATGGGACGACATCAGAAATCATATCATATGTAATAACATAAGCTAGTGTAAAATAGCAAAGCAAATTTAGATAAAAAGTATGAACTCCAGCAAGTGTCAAAACTGTTTCTGCAATATAATGGACTAAATTATTTTAACACGGCTGAATTATTAACTGGTCACTATAAACTAAACTGAAATAAAATAATGGTTTTATAACAATGGTATCTATGATGATAATGATATTTATATAATAACTTTGTGTTAAAATGTATAAATAGTAACTCCAGATACTGCAAAAATAGCACTTAATGTATGTTAAAATGTATAAATAGCACTTAATGTATGTTAAAATGTATAAATAGCAACTCCAGTACTGAAGATATTGCAAAAATAGTACTTAATGTGCCTTATAGGGCTCCAAACGTTCAAAGCTATTTCACTTACTTGTGCTGCCTCCTTTTCTTTGACATCTGGAGTTACAAAGCACTTCTTTCCTGTAACACAGACAATGGTTATTTGTACATCTGGGAGCATATTTTTTGTTTGTGTCAGCATTTTTTTTTTTCTGTCTGTTGCTTTTGGCCCTTGAAGCATTCATCTCTATTTTTCTTAATAGTTTTCTGCAAAGTGCACAAAGCCGTTAAATTCTTGAGAGCTTTCTTCTCTTGCTCCTTGAATGTAAATATCACAACCAAGGCACTTATGAAACAATGCTGATGTTAGGCTTCAGCATTTGTCTCATTGGAGTCATTGGTAGTTTCAATGGGTGGTGTGAATAAAGTTGAGCCGAGACTCAAAACTCACATTCGACTCAACGTGATGTGAATAAAAACATGTAACCAGAGCTTCGACTCTGCATCCATGAATCAAGGATTAAGTGCCCTCAGATAGCGAGTGGAAGGTGGGAGTTCATTTGAATAAAAAGCAGCTCACACTCTTCTTGGAGCCGAGAGTGGAATTTTTCTGAGGTACCTTGGTAGGTGACTTCAGATGTGAGTAGAATGGTGCAACATTTGCTAAGAGTGTACGAAAGAAAACAAAAACTATACAAATTATGTAGAGAAAGTCCCTTAGACTACTACAAATTGCTTTATAGGTTTAATGTAGAAAATGTTGAATGGTTGACAAATAATTTCCTTGGTGAATATCAAGAAAAAGAGGTGGTGCGTTATCTAATGAGCAAAGAATGAAAATATTCTTGCGATATTTGAGTGATCCAGGTTTTCAAATTGGTGTTGATGACATAGGTATGAACAGGAGCATGGTGTCGAAAACATTTTCACAAGTGTTGGAAGCAGTGGAAAGAAAGGCTGATCAGTGGATTAAATTTCCAACTTCTGTTGCTGACATGTGAAATTTACAGAAGCATTGGCAAGAATGCTATGGATTTCCTTGGGCTATTGGTGCAATTGATTGTATCCATTTATTAATTAAGAAACCAAGTGTACATGGGGATGAATATATCAACAGAAAAGGTGTGCCTAGTATTAATGTTCAAGCAACTTGTAATGCACAGAGGAGTTCACCAGTGTCAATGTTACGTGGCCTGGATCTGTACACAATTCCAGAATCTGAAGAAACTCGGATATTTATAGGGTTATGGTAATGCACATGCTGATGCTCTCTTAATTGGTGATACAGGCTTAGACACCTTTCCAGGACCCACGAACTCCAGAGCAGAGAGCTTACAACATATGCATTAAAAAGGAGAGAATGGTGTTTTGGACAAATGAAAAACAACACTTTCCTATACTACAAAGCAAGATTTGCCACTGAAAAAATACCAAGCATAATTTTTTAAGTTGTTTAATACTTCACAATGCAGCCAAAAAGCTCAGCGACTAAGATTTTGAACTTGAGGACGAGCAGCATAATGATGAAGAGGAGGGAAGATTCAAAATGGGAATTGATGAGGGTGTTGCAACTAGACAGTGTGAGCAGCAGAGGTGAAATGAAATAGCAGCATTAATACATGGGGTATAGCAATAAACCAGGTAAATCACCATTACATAAAACACTTCTCTATCTAAATAATTATTTTATTGTCACTAACAAGCATATAAGTATACAGGTGACTACATATTTTAAATGCAGGCTTTACTATAAACTCTTTACAAAGTATTTGAGTTTGGTTTTATCTTAAATAATCCTGATTTAATACATCTGTTCCACTTGCTCAGTTTAATTATGTGCTATTTTTCTAATAATTGTTAGTCTGATTAGATGTGAATATGAAAAAATGACCACCAAAAATACAGGAACTTAGAATTTGCACTAAGAATTTTGGAAATACTTTTTAAGGCAGTCCCTTGGGGTTTCACCCACTTCAGTTTCTCCTTCCCTCATATTTTCATTACCATCTGGCACATCACACTTTTCCAAAATCACTTCACTTTGTTTTTCACTTTCACTTTTTAGTAGTTGTAGTAATTTGTGCTGCATGTCCAAGACTTGTATTTGCTTATTCAGAGCACACCTTTGCTGCATTTTCTTTACCAGCTGATAAGATTACTTTGGAAGAACCGTGCTTAACAGAGTCATCATCCTTGCAGTGGTGAGGAGTGGAAGTAACATCTGCAGATTTCTGATCTGAAGCAATTCAAATTTAAAAATTAACTTAGAAATACTCTGTAAATATATATGGGTTTATGTAGAACAATATAAATGTTCTGGTGGCATAATTTATATTTCCTTAACTGTCAATTTGCTCACTGATGGATTTGACTCCCCTTGCATGGCTGCAAAGAGATACTTCTACTATGTATTTCTTATTATAGAGCATTCCTGTAAACTTGCATGGGCTCCCAATACATTACTTGCATTATAATAAGCTTGGCTTATATGTATTCGGTAATGTCAGTGCAGTGTGTAGACAAGACTTTCAGTTCAGCTTCAGCCAGGTTTTCATACTTGTGTCCTGTGTTTGGCAAAATAAAGATGAAACATTTAACAGGCTCCCCATATTTGTTAGCATACTGTAATATGAAAGATAACTGATCGATATGTGAAATGTCCACAGTAGAATCTACTATCGTATAGAAATATTTAGCCTGTTTGATATCAATAGTAATAATTCTGTTCACTCGTTCAGAGAGCAGTTTTATATTTTGTCACAAATTGTTAATGATAACTTACATATCCCTGTCCTGGATTTCCACGTCCTTGAATGTGTTCTGTTAGGAAACGATCAAAATGAGCTATAAGTTCAAGAGACATAAAGTGACCATTATGTAATGAATGGAATTTTTCAACATGCCCATGTAGAGGAAGTCCATGACTTGTTAGCTTTTTCATTATTGTAGATATCCTTTTTAGGACATTCCACCAGTACATTGTTTTCTGCCTCAACATGTGACTCAAATTGACTTTCTATGGTTCCAAAGGATTTTTTGCCTTGTGAAAAGTGACAGCAGTTTTTGTGTTAAAGTGGATTTTCATGGGGAGATAATATAATACTATAAACATTTTTCCAATTTGAAGTCCAAGAGTTGCTATTAGGGTCTTGCCTCTAAACAATTTACATGGCACTCAATGAATGGCATCAGTGCTACAGGAATATACCAAGTAATCGTGCAAAGTTGAGTCACCATCTAAGAGTTTGCAATAAAACACATTTTTGTTGAGGTTTCTGATTTAACCAGCTATCAGCCTTAGGGATTAAAAAAAAATCACTGTTACAATAATTGTAAAAATTACCAAAATTAATTTCACGCTGTAGAACAATGTCAGTTGACTCATTAACACACTGCTCTGCAGGATCATCACTAACATGGTTATTAGTGTTATTGCTAGTACCTTTTATAACATCTGACTCAACATGTTCTAATTCAAATTTAGAAACCTTTAGAATTTTATCTTGAATCACTGTTATGTTCACATTTACTTCTTCCACCACAGCTGCAATGTTATCAGTACATATAGTTCTATCAGTACACATTGAAAATGAACCAGTAACATTTCTCTGAAAAATGTGTTTCCTCTACCAAATATTTTTAGTGCTTTAGCTTCTGTTTCTCAGTTGTCCTTTGCTAATTTTTTAAATGCTGTCCCTCACTTAATTTTGTGTACGTGTTTTTGTCACTTGGCGTTACGGCTCATGGTAATGTCACTTATAGTATTATTTGTAGTATATGTAAATTAAAACTGTCTAGCCACTTCAAAATCCCATCACACTACTGGTGTGACACTAGCAGAAAGCTTTCAACTGTAACACATAGTCACTAGTCCACTACCAGTGGCCAGCAAACTTAGATTACTTTGCCGAATTGTAAAATAATGTGTCATTCCATTTCATGACTGCATGCTGCCCAAATGCTCTATGCAATAATAATTAACAATATGTAATGAAGCTGAGAATTACACCAATGCATTATTACAATTTATGTAAGTGGACAAAGTTGCTACAGACTGCTGCAATAATAAAATGATTAATCAAAGTGAGAAATGAACTGTTTAAAGAGCAAAAACTGATTGTTGGATCAGCCTCAAATTGTCATACGGTGATTTTTGCCTGTACTAGAAAATAATTTTGCAATTGTTATCAACTTTAAAGAGCAATAATTAAAAGTAAAATATTGATAAAAATTAAAAGTATGGTACAAAATATGCCGCCCTTAAAGCCCCCGCCCCTAATGTCCTTCTGATCACCACCTTATTTGTCGCTCTTGAGTCTCCTTTTGGGAAATGGAACAATCTGGTTTTTCTGTTTTTCTTAGATGCCCACAGTTGGCTGCTGCACATTTCCTTTCCAACAAATCTGCCATGTTAAAACTTACCTATTATGTAGAATTAAATATTCATCATTGCTCATTCTACACACTTGTATAGGCAAATTGCGTGCTGAATAAAAATATGGAAAATGTTTAATGGGTAAAACAATCCAAGATGGCAATAACCATAAACATTAAAATTAGTGGCGACTCATGTTGCCTATACCTAGGGGGGCTGCACTGATTATTGGAATTTTAGCTTACCTTAATTATTTGAAGATGAATTGCATACAGCAGTCTTTCTTTGTAGCAAACTTATTAACCATTCTCTCGAACTTCGGGATGTTTTCTATCATTTCCTTTTCTATGGACAACATAGCAAGTGCAGTTAGTCTATCTTCTCCAATAGTGTTCCTAAGGAATGTTTTAATTCTTTTCAGTGTAGAGAAACAGCATTCAGACTCACTTGTTGTTAAAGGCAGAGTAATGGCTATTTTCAAAAGTTTTAACACTTCAGAAAGAGTGGAGGAAAGATTCTTAGCTCTAAGATATTGAAGCAGTTTTACAGCACCACCAATATTCCTGAATTCTTCTCTTGAGTAGATGACTGAAAGCTCTGTATGGGTTTGTCCTTATCAAACACTGGAAACAGTTTTACGCATTCATTGAATGCATTTTCTGGAAATATTGAATTAAATTGCTCAAACTGTGATTCTTGTAGCAGGGAAGACACAGAAAGATGTTCTCTAAACTGGAAGCGGAGATTCAATTGAGACAGTATAACATCACTTCCTTGGCTGCTGCTGCTCTGGTCTGTGTGTTTGAAATAATTTTTCTTTTGTGTGGGTTTTCTGCTGCCAAATCACAAGACTCCACTGTGTTTCTTTCTTTTATAATTCCCGCAGTGAAAGTAGATATGTACACTGGAACTTTGGCAGCATCTATGTGGCGATTCCGTAGTTGATTGTACAGTATTTCTACATGAGGCATAATTAAATGGAAAAAATTAAGCCAGAAATGAAACTCATTATTTTCAAGATACCCCAATATAGCAGATGTCTCATTTATTGTCGCACTGCTTGAAGTCTCTAATTCTGACAAAATTTGAAAACGTTCTTTCAATGCCTCCTTCTTTTCGTAAACATTTACAGTCCTGGATTTGTAGTTCTACCTCGATCCACCACTGGGTATTCTCTTCTTAACACACAAATCTAACACTGATGATCTGTGTGGAGAGCGGGAAAAGAAGGCGGGTATAGCAGAAAGATTTGAAAAGAAAATCCTAGCTTTTGTGTTTTGCCTGGCAGTTCTCTCCATTATCAGGTTTAATTGATGTGCTAAGCAATGTACTAAGTACGCATTAGGGTACACATCTTTAACTTGCACTCCATTGATAGCCCCGCTCATTACTGCTGCATCATCAAAACTTTGGACTTGATCGTTGTGATGATGTATTGATTCCTAATAGGCTTGGCTTAAACATACCTGTACATTTACTGACCCAAGTGTAGCAAAATTAAGCATGTTATTAACGTGGTTTTTGGACATTTCATGTTTATGATATTTTTCATATAGTCTCTTAGTACGGTATTCATAGTCAATTTTGGTCCGGACCAACTTGCTACTTCCAGTGGATTTACAGCGGACCATCGATTTTCTTATTCATAGACTGGGACTTGTGTTGGTCCGGGGATCAAACGCCTTGGTCGGGCCCAAATTTTGGTCTACCTCAGAGGGGTAGATTAAAGGCAGACCATCTTTACAAAATGGATGACTTTGGAATTCACGAAATGAGACGGTGGTGTAAAACTATCTACCGAAATTAGACATAATTGGAAAGTATGGCGACATAAACTTCAAAACAAATACAGGTTTAGTAAAGCAAAGGTTACAAGGCTGATAAAACGGTTTATTCCTAACCTATATGACAGAGACAATAACCGAAACTTGAGTATCTCAATTGATACTATGCTAATAGTACTTCCACATTATGCAAGAGAAGGGTTTCAAGAAAACACCACTGACCATAGTAAGGTATCAGTAAGCCGCATTATAACTAATGACTCATATGCCGTTGCTAGATTTACCTTTGTTAAACCAGGATTACTATGCACTTTACGTAACATGACAGGATGTAATGCGAAGTTAAGAAATTCTACTACAGTAAAGGTTTAATTAGAATGCACTTAACGTAATGGGAATGAGTCTGATTGATTGTTCTTCCATTACTTCATGTTACTACGTTATGCCGATTGGTTCTAATTGCCATGCCACATTAAACTTGAAGTAACGGGAAGGAAAAGTTTGGCACTGCCAAATTCTTAAGTTACGTTGTTAAAGTAAGCCACGTTAAGACAACCCTAAATAGCTCCATTTAATACAATGTATAAAGTCTTCACATTCTGCCGCGTTGAGTTAAGTCACTTGGGTTAACTTCGAAGTAATTCAGGCTTTACTTACATTTTCCCGGCAAGGAGAGGAGGATTACAACTCCCGGAAGGTTTATGATGTATTAGAATTTCCTGAGGTAATTATTTCTGTATAATTACTATCAGGCAATATTTATTTGGTTAAGATCCAGGGTGAGATTTTAATAACAGCAAATGTTCCTTCCTATTTAAATACGATTTGATTCTGAAATTTTAAGGTTAAAAGTTAATATTCCAGCAAGTTAAATTCTTATTGAAATGATTAACAATACCATGAAACTGTGTGGATAAGAACGTTTCCAAAAAGGGAGGGGTGGCAATAGGTTAGAATCATGCACAAAACTGCCTATATATGTATTATCTCCCTCCATTATTTTTTTTTTGCGCGTTTGCATTTGTTGAAACCGATTTGTTTTCAATAATATCCATCATTTTTTGTATTAAGGAAAACAGGCATTTTCCTCCGACCATTCTAATGCACGCTTCTAGGTTATCTCTCTCTCTCTCTCTTTTTTTTTTTTTTTTTTGTTCTCCCCTCCTGAGGGCAAGGAGTGAGCACTGAATCGATGAAAAAACAGCTGTGAAATGACCATAGAAAGTTAAAAACTAGGGAGTAACAACGGTTAGTTTACTATTCTATGGCAGTCGCGCATCCGCAGAACTACCTTTCTTCGTCGTGTAACATTTTCTCCTTGCTGATTCACGGCCTTTCTTGGTCCGAGACTTTTGATCGTCTATGAATATCAAAAACTTGGTCGACCTTTGTTCTGGACCAAATGAGTCTGGAGTTAGTCCAGACCAATGTGAAGTCTATGAATACGGTTTTCTAAGTCTGAAACCCCCTTTTGAACCCATGCAATGTTGGCTGTGTCGTCTTTAATTCCAAATAAAAGCCAAGGAAAACAGAAATGGGAATTGCTGACTTCACAGCTCACATATCCACTCAGATTTCATGTAAATTTCAGGATTGAAACACCTACTATATTGTTTTTGGCCGCTTGTTGCAATTTGAATAATATTTAACACAGGTGTTGGTCTTCCACGCACTTTAATGTCTCATTTCTCTTGCAGTGTTAAAGCGCCAAAACGAAGCGACTTTAAATACTCGACTGAATTACTCATTGTTACAAGCACACCATTGACACCAATATATAAAATCACATTTCATTATACTTTACTGTCAGGAAACAAAAATATATTTGAATTGCCGTGAAAATATTTGCTAAGAGTCTGATTTCACAAAAATCCACATGAAATTGCATTAACACCACTTTTGGGATGCAAACATTGCAGTCCAGTGAGTTCACTAAACAATGGGATGCACAGTAAGCCGAAACGTGTAGTTGGGCTAGCAGAGAGGTAAATGGAAGCAATATGCATGTTAGCGAGTTGTACTGGCAGTCCTCTGAGGGAGAAGCAGCTTCACATACAAACTTGCCGCGCAGCCTGATATGAACAAGTTGAAATGCATTATAATATATATACGGATGTAATCTATTCTCTTTAGGCAATTAAAGGCAACAATATTTATCGGCCGCCACTGGTTAAAATGCAATTGAGAGATAGGTTGTATTAATTCCATCTATCATTATAATCAAAGAAACTTAAGTTCCTCCCTAGGCCACTGGGCTTTCCAATGCTGCAATCCTATTTTGCCATAGCCATCACACCAATCTTAGTTAAACTCCCTAGGTAGAACTTTGTAAAGCAGATTTAGAATTAAGCTTTTAGGAATTGGTAATATTAATTGTGCAGTAGGCAAATATAGGTAGGAAGTCATATTTGCAAAGTTCTAAATCTCAAGTGGAGTGCAGAAAACATACAGAAGTATGTAATAATTTATTTTGGCAGAAATAAGGTGATAATTGCATTAGCAAAAATTGATGTTCCTCCTGTTAGCAGGATACTTCCAGAATGGACATCCTAAGATGGCTCTACCTCATGCACTTTTTATTTCTCTTGCAGTTGCACGTGTCTTTGCCTTGGGTAACTCAGTGTATGCACTGCATTCACCCATGAAATTTGGTTTTCTGTGGTCATTCACTGGATAATTGAGGAATTCTTTTTATTGGTTTTGATCTTGAGCGTTTAAAATGGTACAGCAGTTTCATATTTGTTAACTTGCTGTAATTTTCTTCCTTGTTGTGTCTGACTTTGAGATTATCTAAAGTTCTGCTTTCTTCTGATGTTGAATCCCAAGCAGTAACAAGGTGCTTATAACATTCAGGGAGAATGGTTAAACATTTTGTTAGGACTGTTTTTCACTCAGATTTTCATTTAAGCCGCTAAACTTAAATCTATTTTTTTTTTATATAACTTATATAACTAATATTAGTGATATCCTTACTTTTATTATATTCATAGTTGAAGAATTTTGTTTGTAGCTGGACTTTCTGCTGAGTAGTTTCTTTCTTGAATGTGGTTTTTAATGTGCTCCACATCTCCTTAGATGTCTCACACATAGGAATATGAGCTTTGACGTGATTTTTCTGAGGATTATCTGTTGTGAGTTTGCATCCTTTGTCTTCCATTCTTTTGCGGCAGTTTCATTGTTTTTATGATTTGACATCAAATCATTGCCATTTATTGTTTGATGTAACTTTTTTGCAGGAAATAACACTGATATTTTCAGTTCCCATAATGGATAGTGAGACAGTATCAAACCCCCCTCTCTACTTAATAATACATCTTGTACTTATTTATCGTTTCTCACGGATGTTAATATATGAACAGTAGAATCTATTGTTATAAGAATATGTAACTAATATGTATGCAAAGGTATTATATGTCAATAATATATGAATAAGAAAGTAGTGTGAAGCAACGCTCACATATCCAAGCAGATTGTACAATTTTAAAAGGCAATGCTAAATTTCTGTCCACCAGCCATGAAACGCATGCATAGTGTCATAAATCAGGAGGGCAGTTTCGTGCTAAAAGACACGAACACACCAACGCTTTTAAAAGGATGTTACTGTTAAATGTCCTGGCATTTAAACTGAGTTTGAATGCTAGCTTATTATAGGTGGATGACAGAACTACGTAAATACAGGAACCAATAGGGTTTAAATGTAATATTTTAAAAGCTAGGAAAGCCAGGGATACCTAGACAGAGAAGCGCCATTAACTTCAAGTTCACAACAGAAACCAGAAGTGTATAGATGTGTTAGCTATGTTAGTGAAATAATTAGGCAATTGCTTTTGCATAACATCGCTTTAGTATACTTGAAGAATAGTAACTTCACAACACGCACATTATTATATACAAGCGGATATATAAATCTTTATTTTAAATCGTTAACTGTGATAAATTATTTGCAACTGCTCATGTGCTCGCCGTACAATTACACTATAAGTGAACGTGTGTATACCACCATTAATTGTGTGGAATATAATACTTAAAAGTTTAAACCCAATTACAGGTGTTCTTATTATACTTTAAGTATTTGTATATTGCACACAACCTGAATAAGAGCAATAGTTGTACTGTTAAGCTAGCCGTGGCAAGGTTAAAAGTAGTATACAGATAACCCATCACATCATCCATTATCCTGTAACCCACACACTATCCTAGGGGTTTCATCAGCATCTACAAGAGGACCGGAGAGATGGCATCGACAGTAACAGTCAGCATCACAGCCAATGCCCCTAATGCAAACCGCATTATAACCAGGTACCTGTTGCATATAAGATAAGATAATTTATTTCGCCATATCTATCAAAATACATATACATAGTATAATTACATTCAGTCAGCTCTACTACTAACCCTTAACCTGCTTGTTAACACTACAGATTCTTTTATCCTGAATGCAATAACTCCCAACCTGTGAGTTGCTGCCTACCTATCCTTGGTTCCAGCAAGCTTCAACACAGCGGTTATCTCGCTGCTGAAACCATTATATCTACAATTCTTTGGCTACTATCTACCTCTGCTGTGCCTATATCTCTTCCATATATAATTTTCTCATCCATTTTTGTTTTACCCTACCTAAATAATTACCAATTTCCTTAACACCCTCATCTGATACCTGCTGCATATACTGGTGCCAAGTACGTGGAGAGCCTGACCAGATCTACATCTATGAAGGCAATGCAGTCCATCTGTATCGTCCCAATGCAGCATTAACATCAACAACATTACCAAGGATTCTAAGGGGAAAAGGGCACAGTCTGCAACAACAGGACAGCAATATTAAAAAAAGGTCTGTTTGAATGCTATTTCTAGGCATGTCTAATAAGTGGTATAATGCACTTGCGTAACGGAAAGATAAAATCATTTAATATGTCGGAAACACAAATACCAGATAGAATGGAAGAAATAGCAACAAACGTAACTAATGAGAATGATGAAAGAGTTAATAACACTGCTGTAAATAGAACTAGTAATACTAATGATGTGGTAGATAGCATAAACACAGATGCAGGTAGGCAATCGTGCATGTAATGCCGAAAGCAGAAGTTTGCCAGGCAGAAAGTATGCTAAACCCCTCACAGAAACAGGAAAACTGACAATTAAGGAGGATAGGCTACCACCATAAACCAACCCAGAGATATACAAGATTTCAAGGTGGCACAAGTTTTGTTAGGCTTATAGTAGTACCAAGCAGCAATACTAAAGAAGAAATGTTGGCGAAATTCCTGCAACAGAATGTACAGCTCGAAATGAAAATGTTAGAAAAGGTAGACAAAGTGAATAATTAGGTAGCAAAACTAGGCAAGAACCCTTGAGAACCAGCTATATTCTTATAAACTAGTGCTCACGCAGAGATGCACATCTATAGAAAACATGTGTAGTGAATGCTTCAATCAGGTGGCAGCTGTAACCATAAGCTTATATGATAGAATTGTAACTAGTTCAAATGAATTACGACAGGAGGTTACCTAACTATTAATCTACTGCAAGGTTCAGTTAATAGAGCCCTGGAAAAGGTAACTCACACTTTAAATGACAGGTTAAATATCATAAGCGATGAAAATAACAAGTTAATAGCCTCAGTATCAGAACTAAGTAATGATACTAATGTAAATTCCCAGCTAGAAAAGGTTACTAAGTCAGTGGAAGACAAGATCAGAAATGTTACCAATAATGTTAACGAGAAGGTTAGATATGTAGAACAAAAGATTGAACAGCTATCTGCAAACATAACCAGGTATGGTAATGTTAGTGATTAGTAGACTTCGGATATTTAGATGTTTTCCTTTACACCCTATTGAGCCTAACATAGATAATTACACATATAATTGATCTAAAAAGGTATTAACCAACTTTTATAGTGCCTAGGCACCTATTTCAACATAAATGCTTATTTCTACCTATAAATACCTTTTTTTTTAAAATTCCAATGAATTTATTCACTACACTGTTGTATTCAATAAATAATTATTTAATGAACAACAAACCTTTCATTGACTGGATACATATTTGATTTCTGTTTGATAAAATGTGGCATGGTGTCCTTTTTAAAAGGCTTAGCCAACAATAAATAGAGCAACAATTAGTGAAATATTAAAGTGCCACATGTGAAATCGGAACTTCGGCAATGGAATACAATAACAATTGGCCCACGCCTGGTTCTCAGAAACAGTTATTTGAAAATAAGGCAAAGTGTCTGTTCGTGTTCATAATATAACTATATTAAAGTCTTTGGTTGCTGTGATAATTTTTCTGCTAGTGCTTCAAAATGCCTAAGAACAAATCCACCAAAAATGCATTAATAAGAACATGGATTTCGGATTTCCAGTCTTATACAACAGATGGGAAAATAATCTTCTGTCAGGTCTGCAATAAAGAGGTAAGCTTTTTACTGTATTTTCTGTCGTTTTTATTATTCACATGAGACCATGTATGTTGAACTACCGGGATTAATTGTACCGTATGACATTTTCTTCCATCTGAAAATAATCTCAAATTTGTTTGATGCATTTTATCAAGTCCAATACTGGCGTCTAACAGTACAGCAGATCAAGACAATACTAATTTTGTAAAAGACAATTTTTTTTAAGTTATACTAATTTTTATATAAATTATATTGGTTATTCATTTAAAATTTTAATTATTTTAACAAAATATGATTTACCAATGTTAAAATCTATTTATAAATATATTCTTCTACTTACGGTTTCTGCCGAAAAAACGAGTCGCGTGATACGACATGAGAAAACTTTAATGTATCAAGCAAATTCTAAAAGGAAAGATTCTCAGAAGCAAACTTTACTTACACAGCCCATGCCCTCAAGAATAAAATCCAAGTTCTATTTTGATATGTGTAAAGCATTCACTGCAGCCAACATTCCTTGGATTGTAGTTGAAAATACAACAATGAAGTCATTTTTAGAAAAGTATTGCAGAGAAAGAATACCCTCCGAATCGACACTTAGAAAAAATTGTCTTGAGATGGTGTATGAATCACAGCTTAATGAAATAAGGTTAGAAATAGGAGATTCCTACATCTGGATTTCCGTAGATGAAACCACAGACGCCCTGGTGCGAAGTATATCAAATTTAATTGTAGGGAAATTAGATGAAAATTATGGAAATTCACATTTGATTTTTTTGAATGTGATAGAGGAAACTGATACGGTTCAACTAGGCCCCGTATTTGATTTAATTGTATATAGATTAAATAAAGACGTAAAATGTGAACTCGGTTCCGTATTTGATTTAATTGTATATAGATTAAAACAAAGATGTAAAATATTGTATTTAATATTATAACTCGAGAGGAAAAAACCTTCATACGGAAACATTGCAAATTGTCTGAGGAAGTAAGGTTCGACGGCCTATCCCTTTTCTTGGGATAGGAAGGGTTCGTCGGCACACATGTATACAAAAGCGTAGAGCCATTAAAAAGGGTCTACGAGGAAAGTGCTTGTTTCTTTTCAAAGCGGAAGAAACATGAGGTTTGTACCGAGAAAAGGTTTAAAGCCATAAACATACATACGTGCTACAGCATAAATTAAACACATTGAAAATAGTACCGTGGGAAGAGAAAGTTGAGCAGAACTGAAATTTTAGCAGTAAATGGAATGCCATAAATACAAACTGACGAATCTGAAAACAGGAGATCGTCACATGATTGAAAATCGAACGCGGAGTAGGAATGAAATCAGACATGGCGAAATTCACAAAATACTAGTAACGACACTCTTCACTCTTCGTGCAACCTGCTACATGTAATTACACTCTTCGCAAAACCCTAGGATAAGTAACACTCTTCGTTTTTCATTGCTACCTGCTACATTAACTTCACTTCTTCGTTGAACTTTATAAGTAACACTCCTCTTCACTCTTCTCTGCAACCTGCTACATGTAATTATACTCTTCGCTAAACCCTAGGACAAGTAACACTCTTTGTTAAGTTCTACGATAAGTAACACTCTTCGTTAAACCCAAGGATAGGTAACACTCTTCCATCTTCATTACTACCTGCTACATGTAACTTCTCTTCTTCCCTGAACCTTACGACAAGTAACTCTTGGCTGAACTCTGCACCGTACTAGTTGGTCCTGGCTATGAACACAGGGAAAACTTATTCAATACATCTTAATACTGCACACTACAAAGCATCACGATGTCAGTCGTGGTGGCTCCCGTTCCTGAATGCGTAATATAACAGTATAATAAAGTCAATATTCACCAGAGCCGATGTTATTATCGTGATCGATATAATTGCACCACACCCTGTAGACTTTACAGAGTCGACACTGCTCAACGCTAGCCGCAGAAATACGTATCGAGGAAGCGGCCAACTTCATGTGACACCCAACGCATATGAACAGCGTCATATGGCACCCAACGTTTGAAAACAGTTTCATATGGCGCCCAACATCGTAAACAGCTTCATATGGCACCCAACGTGCTGGGTCGAGTAAATGCAACATCGCTCTGTAATGTGTCGTGCAACGAGCTCAACTAGAACTCTTAAACATCCAACCTGAGACGACAGAGAAGCAGGAACGCGATCAAGAAGGCAACAAGACCAGCGAAATGCAGTGGAACCCGGATGTACAACACTACATCAGCAGCGCCGAGACGCCAGCGCAGCCATCTCGTATCCAAGAAGTGACACCAGCACCCCTTTTCCCCTATACTACGAGCATCGATTCCTCCTTTTGTTGTGTCAGTGAGAAGTGTTCTTTTTTATGTGAATTTAACAGCACATCGACTCGTCGAAGCAGGAAGGTCGCAGCACCAACGAGTAAGTCACAAAGACCATATTGGTTTAATGCATTTTGGATGGGTATCATTAAGGTTGTTGTTATTAGCAGGTTTGATTGTTTACGACAGGAAATTGTAGATTAATTATTGCTGTAGGAATAATTCTAGCTGGGGGGGCCATTCTGTCTTAAGCATAAATATTAGATGAGGCTGAGGAATAACAAATTAGTGGGAAAAAACTGTAGAAAATAAAATGGAGAATAACGATTTTGTAGAGAATGAATGTAGTTTGGAGTTAGAAGGTGTGACGGTATTCTTTGTTAAGTTCCACGTTGTGGTAGCCAATTTGCAATGGTATTAGTGTTTGTTTGAAAGAATGCTACTGTTTATTTGCCGCACGTATAAAAGACAATTTGTCGCGGTCACTTCGTGTTATCTTTTACTGAGCGCCTATTATTGTATTTAATTTTTGGGTTCACTGTCCTCTGGCTAGCTATGATCTCTCGGTCAAGCAAATCTCTTAATCAAGGTGTGTAAACGGAAAGGAGTTTTTATCCAAAGATAACACTGATAAAAGAATTTGTTTTATACTTTTATTGTCGTAACACATTATGCACTTTCACGTATTAATCTTGACACTCGCCAAACTGAAACTGTTATAATGACTTCTTTACTGCCCCTTATTAATTCGCTTACTTCAACTTTTTGTGTAATTAACTTTACGACACTTGAGATTTTTTTATAACTTTGCTACGCGTAACCTGCGAATCGATAAACTATGCTATGTATTCACCATGACTGTTTTTGTTGAACTCAGCGACGTGTAATGCACAAATGTTTCCGATGGACTGGAGCCGATGTGTAATGTACAAATGTTTCCGATGAACTGGGAGGGATCTACCTCTGACTTAGCCCTTTTTATACTCCCACACTCCGATATATCTAAAGATTATAACCGAGCTGCAATTGGTTAATAAAATGCGCCAACATTAGCGTCTATATTTATATCCAATGAAAATTATGAACACATATGCTCTAGGGAAAATGTTCCTGCAAATTCCTAAGAAAAACGCGCCAATATTACGTCATTTGCTCGTCTCTAATAATGATAAACAGCTCACCCCCTCGCTACATTATTGCACGCTATTATTGTCAGTTTCAGTAAGGCCGTATAAACCCACTTCTCAACAATGCTTACAATCAACAAACATCTCAAATCAATGTCACACAACAATGCATATTCACACTACAATCACTCTGACATTTACATAATTTGTGATACAAATTACTGCGTCATATGCCCCACTAGAAACATAATTATAAATATTTACAACTTGTTTGGAAATTTTATAATTGGGTTTTTAGTCTCCTGAATCTTGGAACACACGCTATTTATCACTTTCACTTAACACTGCACACGTATTTAACACACAACATATGTTTTGCCTTTATCTCGCCACTATTTACTGGCTCTAGTTTAATGTGTTTAGACATTAATCTGACATTACAAATTTTTTTTATAGCAAATACTGTACCCTGAATTATTTAGTTACTGTTACAAAATGGTTTACTCTCTTAGATTGTTGACAAAAATTTATGCATTCAAGAATTTTTGTAATTATTAAACATATTTACCAAAAATATTCACCCTCTACACAAATATATTTACATCTCTTAAATCTAGACACTGTTTCACATTATCTGTTTGCTACATAAGTATTTGTTTTAATTATTTTTACCCCATTTTTGTTGTTTTGTACTTTATATTCACAATACTCTTGGAATTATATCTACGTACTTTTACTTTAATATAACATTAAGTTTTCATTATTACGTGCTTCATTTCATATGCTGTTACGGTTACTAAGAAAATGTTACTTTTCCCTTTAAACATTTAGTTATTTCCAGAATTTATTTCTCCTTTCTTATGACATACATACATAATTAACCCTCTTACATTCCAATACATTGCTCTGCAGTTCAGCTTTAACTATCCAGAATCTACTTTTTATCATCTTGGTCTTTTGTTTCTTCTTTATCCTCATTGTTGTATGGTTTCAGCATCTGAATATGGAACTTTCCAATGGCTTTTCGAGTTGTTGGGTTACATAATTCATATGTATTTGTTCCATATACTTCAACAACTTCATATGGTCCATGATATTTTAGAAACATTCGCCAATAAAGTTTATTTGCTTTATCCGACAATTTCTTGGTCTTAACCAAAACTAAATCTCCTATTTTGATCCTCCATTTCTTTCTTTTCTTTTCTTTTCTTCATGTTTCATTTTTCTTTTTATGGCCTTTTTCTTCATCCTCTCGAATGCTTGTCGGAACATCTCTTCTTCTGTTTGTGGTATCGAGTGCTCATCTGGAATGGCTTCTGGAATTTTCTTACATATTGTATTTATCTTCTTTCCTAACTTAAGTTCACATGGTTTGTATCCTGTCACATTGTTTACTGTTTCGTTGAGTAGATTCTGAACGAAATTCACATATCCATACCATTGGGTTTGTTTTCGATGACACAGCACCCTTAAATAATTCGAAATTTCTTTAATTTCCCTCTCCACTGGGTTGGAGTTCGGTCTGTATCTTGACGAAAAATATTGTTTAATGCCATTTTCTTTCAGTCCCTCCATAAATTTTTTTCCTGTGAAGGACGAAGCATTATCGCTCAATACAGATTGGATCGGTTCTTCTTCTGTCACATATGACTTGAGTAGTCTATTCAAACATGCTAAACTTGTAGGTTTTTTCAAAGGGTAAATTCTTACATATTTGCTGAATATATCATAACAGACAAATATATATTTGTTTCCAAATTGACTTGGAGGCATCGGACCATGAATATCAATACTAATTACGCACCTCGGCTTATCCCTTATAACCGAATTAGTCTCAAATGCATATGCTGCATTTATTTGCTTTGCCTTCTGACACAGGTTGCAGCACGATATAAATTTCCGAACTTTCTGACGCAATTTGGATATGTATAAATTTTCTAAAATCATAGAAGTTGTCCGGTCCGTCCCTGAGTGTGCTAACCCTTCATGAAAATTCTTAATTAGTTCCTTTTCCATGCTTTTTGGAACCATTACCTTCCAACTAGGCATTTCTTTTCCATGCTTCTTGTATAATGTCCCATTCCGAATTGCTACAATTTCTTTCTTTGCCTCTTCAATTAGTGGTGCATTTCCTTTTAGTTCAAATAATTTTGCGTCCTCATTTTGAATTTCCCCCATATTTTTCAATTTGCTCATCATTTCTTTGCTTAAAGGAATTTCAATTGTCAATATTTTGACTTCATTTCTAGGCCTTTCAATATTCTCGGGAATTTGTGGGTTGTAGTTTAATCTTGATAGCAAATCACTGAAGGTATTATTCTTGCCAGGAATGTGCATAATCTCAGTATCGAATGCAGATATTGCGTGAATGTATCTAGCAAGTTTTCCACTACATAATCTACACCGTTTGATGAAGGTTAGGCTGATGTGATCTGAATACACTTTCACCTTTTGCTGATAAATATAGGTTTTAAAACGAATCAATGAATAATATAGTGCTCCAATTTCTAATTGAGTCACCGAAGAATTCCGCCCAATGTTTGTAAGTCCTCTAGAAACTGTACTAATGACGGGAAAGTCATTGTTGATGTCTTGCTGTCCTAAAATTCCGGCGAATCCTTGCATTGATGCGTCGACATAAATCTCGTATTTCAAATCTTCTCTGGGCCTCTCGAGCAATATGGACTTAGCAAAGAGTTCTTTTACTCTCTCAAAACATTTTTGATGATCCTCTGTCCATCTCCACTTAATATTCTTTCGGAGTAGCTGCCGCAGTGGTTCTATTTCAGCCGAATACCTTGGTACGAACTTACTCTGAAAGTTCAATACCCCTAAGAGACGTCTAATTTGTTTTGCGTTCCTTGGTGGTGGAATTTTCATTATTGCTTCTATTCTCTTCTGGTCAGGTCATATACCTCGTTCATCCACTGCATAACCCAGAAAATTTATTTCCTTGACACAAAATTTTGATTTTAGTATGTTCACAGTCATACCATGTTGTTGCAGTTTATTTAACACGTAATGTACATTATTCATATGTTCTTCAAATGTTTGACTAATGATAAGGAAATCATCAATATACTTTATTAAAAAGTCATCTGCAGAATTTCCAAAGATACTGTGAATGGCTCTCAAAAATCCACTTCCTGAGTTTTTTAAACCAAAAGGATTTACACAAAAACGATACTGGATCCCCGAGTATTGAAATGAAGTGTAATCACGCACTTGTGGATCTAATTCCACTTGCCAATATGAAGCAGTGAGGTCAATGGATGTTAAAAATCTCCCTCTTGAAAGTTTCGTAATTAGTTGTTCGATTCCTTCACTTTGAAAATGATCTGGTTTCATATATTTGTTGACATATCTACCGTCTAATGTTAATCTCAAACTACCATCTCGTTTAATACTCCAACAGATTGAATTTATATACTGAGAATTACTTTGCTCAATAATCCCATTTTCTAACATGCTATTTATTAGTTGTCTAGCTTTGTCCCGAAGACTTATAGGCAAATTGTCATACTTATGTCTATATGGTGGCACGTCTTCTACCTGAAATGTATGCTGATATACATTACATCTGCCTGGGATATTACTAAATACTGAACTATTGTTCATCAAAACATCATGAAGGATTTGCTTTTGCGTGTTCGTAATGTTATAAGCTTCTTCACACTTGTGTATTATTTCCTCATTTCTCTTCTCTTCCAAGCTGTTGTCTGTCTCGCTCACACGGTCGTCTTTTGTTTGGATTGTAAATTTCTCTACTTTCTCTGGCATTTCTACTGGCTGTTGAAAACATGGCATGGTATTCCCTTCATATTTTGTGACTACCTGCTTTATCTGACTATTTCTATCGGTTTCTGTTATTTGCACAAAAAACTCTTGGTCACAAAGATTTTTCTCATCCTTTGTCATCTCAATCACAGAAACTTTCTCTTTTATAAATGGTACCTTTATTTCTCTATCGTCTTTTGTCATTTTTAACTCTTCATGTTTAAAATCTATACTTGCTTCATATTCATGTAGGAAGTCACATCCTAAAATTATGTCACAAATCAGATGGTTTACAATTAGAAACATAACCTCAAAATTCTCTCCGCCGATAAGTATGTTAAGTAGAGCTTGTGTTTTTATGACCTGTGTCGTTCTTCCGATTGCAACACGACAAACTAAATTACTAATGGGAAGAGCCATAATTTTGTTACCTTCATTTATCAAATTTATATAAAATTTCTGCGAACAAATTGAAGCTGACGAACCAGAATCTATAGTTGCAATGATTTCTTTCTTCGCGATTTCCATCCTAACATGAGGTGACTCGAAATTTTCCCCCTTATCTTTCGTTGCTGCAATCTTCTTACAGAGTGTGTGTGTAGGCATATTGTTTGTATTGGTAATGGATACTGAATTATTAAAGACGTCCTGAGAACCTACTGCACAGGAGTCTATTAACAGTTTTCCTGGTTACTTCCATGTTCACGTACGGGACTGCCATTCCTAACAGGCGCTAAATCTATCTCATTTTCGCTACCATTGTTTTGAGTTCCCCTTCCTCGAGTTCGAAATCCTCGATTTCTGAAATTATGTCCCCTTGGCATGTAATTTTCTTGCCGTTCCTCAGATCTTTCCCGGTTATTGTTTTCCCTCCAGTGAGTGAAATTTCCCCTTTGTCTAATGTACCGCCTTCCATGATTTTGCCCTCTTTCCGGCAATCTTTCTGTCCTGACATAATTTATTTGTTCCTGTCGACCTGGTCTCCCATCTGTCCTCGTTCTTTCAAATTTTGGAACGTATGATTGATACCGTTGTCTGGTATTATTCTCATGACGTCTGTCTTGTCCTCTACTTTGGTGATAACTACCTTGGTAATTTTGTCTATCTCGCACATCTAAAAATCTATGCTCCCACTCCCAAGATACATCTTCTTCCTGTTGTTCCAAAGCTGTCATTAATTCTGTCATCTCATAGATATTACGTGGTTTTGCAATTAATAAATAATTTTGTATCCTTAAAGGATAATGCCTTGTGAGCAAATTCACAAAATCTTCCTCATTGATTGGAGGTGACAAGTTCCTAACCTGACTTGCATGTTTCAGTAAGTAATCAGTCATTGATATTCCCTCTCGTGGATCAAATTGACCATGACTAAGCATTGCCTGTATTCTGTGCTGTACCGTAACATTCCAAAATCTGTTCATGAATAGCCTCTTAAAGGATTCATATGAAATTTCACTCCCTGATACCATTTGTAACCAATCTAAAGTTTTCTGGTCCAAACATCTTTTGACAACTATCATTTTCAATGCTTCCGGTATCTTTTTAATTTGAAAATATTCTGACAAGTCTGCAATAAACTGCACTGGACTGGAGTTTTCATTAAATTTTGGAAGTGGAAAATCACTTAAGATATGATTGTAATTTTGCAAATTCCCTACTCCCATATTTAAATTCTCTAGTGTTACTTGTGCACTCTGAGTTTCAGCATTAGCTATGGATGAAGCCGCCGCATCACTCACATTATTAGTCATACCTGAGGAACTACCTCTATCATTATTTTGTACATCAGATACATTAACATCACATATATTTACCCTTGAATTTAATTCTAACCTATTTACAGTACCTTGCAGATTTTCTATTGTCTGTTCCAATTTTTTATTGTTCTCATTTTGAACAGCTTGGTGCTTATTAATTTCAGAAGTTAGTTTTTGATTCAAATCTTGAGACAAACCTTTAACTTCTTCAGACAATTTATTTCTTTGTGTTTCTGACTCCTTCTGAATTTCAGATATTTCCCCTCTGAAATTAACTTGCACCTGAATTAAATCTGCATTGGTAGCCTCCATCATCTCTCTTAACTCACTTGAAATGCTACTCATTCGGCAACCTAATTCTGTACATTTTACATCAACATGTTCTATTTTATTATTAACCTCACTTTTTTGGTTAGATATTTCCCTGCTCATGTCTAACATTTTCTTTGAAACTTCCCCTATCTCATTTGCTATCATTTCCTGATTTTCATTTCTCATTCTTATCATACTACTATCTAGCTCCATAAATTTCTTTTCAATTTCTTCCCTGTTTTGTTCTAAGCTCTTACCAATATCTTCTCTCAATTCCCTATTATTCTTTTCCATATCTTCCCTGTTTTGATCTATTTTCTTTTCTAATTTCTCATTACTCTTTTCCATATTCTGAGTTAATTTTTGTTCTAATTTCTCACTATTCTGAGTTAGTTTTTGTTCTAATTTCTCACTATTCTGAGTTAGTTTTTGTTCTAAACTCCTATCAAAATTTTCCCTTAATTGATCTGTAAAATTTCTCAGCATTTCCGTCATACTAGCATCAAAATTAACATTTCCTGCTATTCTATTCTGACTTTCTTCATTAACATTTCCTCCCTCAAATCCTACATTGTTTAAGCTATTTTCTGTAACCTGTATTGAATTACAGCTAACTGTTACATTATCCCCTTCCATAATTGTTTCTTCAATATTATTAGTAGCCATTCTCTTAATCCTGCCACTCCTCAAGTACATTTGATTGTTACAATTTTTTTTAGGATAAAAAAAATTACTATACTCTGACCTTTGTGATGCTGTCTGTTGATGTTGCTTTGATGTCCAGCTTCCTGCCCCTCTCTCCTAGATGTATATGTCGCTTCTGCATCGTATTATGATGAATCTACGTCGTCTCGATGTTTTTGTATCCTGTAGTGGAATTCCCCTGTTGCCTTTTAATCTCGGAATTACGATGTCCACTCATCCGCGTCGTCTGTCGTTCCTGTAGTTGTTTCTGGAATCTGCGTCTTGTAGTTCAGTTCACTGCTCCATTCGCTCCACGTCCTGATTCCTTCGCCCCTTCCTGGTTATTTCGCTCCTTCCTGGTTAATTCGCCCCACGTTCTGGGTGCCAATTTGTGACGGTATTCTTTGTTAAGTTCCACGTTGTGGTAGCCAATTTGCGATGGTATTAGTGTTTGTTTGAAAGAATGCTACTGTTTATTTGCCGCACGTATAAAAGACAATTTGTCGCGGTCACTTCGTGTTATCTTTTACTGAGCGCCTATTATTGTATTTAATTTTTGGGTTCACTGTCCTCTGGCTAGCTATGATCTCTCGGTCAAGCAAATCTCTTAATCAAGGTGTGTAAACGGAAAGGAGTTTTTATCTAAAGATAACACTGATAAAAGAATTTGTTTTATACTTTTATTGTCGTAACACATGCGCTTTCACGTATTAATCTTGACACTCGCCAAACTGAAACTGTTATAATAACTTCTTTACTGCCCCTTATTAATTCGCATACTTCAACATTTTGTGTAATTAACTTTACGACACTTGAGATTTTTTATAACTTTGCTACGCGTAACCTGCGAATCGATAAACTATGCTAAGAAGTGACACCAGCACCCCTTTTCCCCTATACTACGAGCATCGATTCCTCCTTTTGTTGTGTCAGTGAGAAGTGTTCTTTTTTATGTGAATTTAACAGCACATCGACTCGTCGAAGCAGGCAGCTCGCAGCACCAACGAGTAAGTCACAAAGACCATATTAGTTTAATGCATTTTGGATGGGTATCATTAAGGTTGTTGTTATTAGCAGGTTTGATTGTTTACGACAGGAAATTGTAGATTAATTATTGCTGTAGGAATAATTCTAGCTGGGGGGGGCCATTCTGTCCTAAGCATAAATATTAGATGAGGCTGAGGAATAACAAATTAGTGGGAAATCTGATTGTCCCCTAATTCTAGCTGGGGGGGCCATTCTGTCCTAAGCATAAATATTAGATGAGGCTGAGGAATAACAAATTAGTGGGAAAAAACTGTTAAAAATAAAATGGAGAATAACGATTTTGTAGAGAATGTAGTTTGGAGTTAGAAGGCCCCCCCAGCTAGAATTATTCCTACAGCAATAATTAATCTACAATTTCCTGTCGTAAACAATCAAACCTGCTAATAACAACAACCTTAATGATACCCATCCAAAATGCATTAAACTAATATGGTCTTTGTGACTTAAAGATTAATTGTAGATTAATTATTGCTGTAGGGGGGCATTCTGTCCTAAGCATAAATATTAGATGAGGCTGAGGAATAACAAATTAGTGGGAAAAAACTGTAGAAAATAATGAGGAATAACAAATTAGTGGGAAAAAACTGTAGAAAATAAAATGGAGAATAACGATTTTGTAGAGAATGAATGTAGTTTGGAGTTAGAAGGGGACAATCAGAGAAGTAACGCTATGCCGAAAGTGAATGATAATAGCGATAGCAGGCAGGGGACAGTAAGCGCAAGCCAAGTCGCGATGAATGAAGGAACAGAGTCGACCGACCTGGCAAGCGTGGTAAGGCAAATGATGTTACAATTTGGACAGTTGTCGAATAAAATCACAGACCAAGGGGAAATGTTACAGCAACAATTGTCAAAGAAATTAGAAAACCAAGGGGAAGTATTACAGCAACAGTTGTCAAAGAAATTAGAAAATCAAGGACAAATATTACAGCAACAATTGTCAAATAAACTAGAAAATCAAGGGGAATTGTCACAGCAACAACTGTCATGTAAACTAGAAAGTCAATTAGAGAATCAGTTAGCAAACATTAAGGGAGACATAATTCAGCAGCAGTTGAATGCACAACGCGAACTGGAAATACGCTTGCAGAGCATGGCCTCTGACATGAGATCCGCGCAGGAACGCATGCAAGAGGAAGTAGTAAATATCAGAAGTGAGGTAGTAGCAGCTCAGTCCTCGGTAGAAGACGTAAGGGTACAATTAAGTGCTGAAATTGAAAATGTTAAGCGGCAAACCGAATTGGACCGCGAACGAATAAATGAAATCAGGGAACAAATGCAAGATGGAGCAAGGGCAACTTGCGATGCAATAGAAGGCCGACAGCGTACCTTCGAGGTAGGAGTGAACGCTGAACTGAATAAATTCAGAGCAATAATAGAAGATAGAGAAAACTTACAACTGGGTGAAATTGCACAGATAAGGGGGGAGATGTCGCAAGTTGTCGCGGCTCAAAAGGAGGCGGTGCTAACCCTCCAGGAAAAATCAAGGGAAATGCGCCAGGCGATGGAAAGGGTGCAGTTAGGCTCCCAAAACACTGCCACCCACGCACTGAGGTCACCCCATATACCATGTCACAATAGTGAGGAAAGGCCGAGCGATCATACCACTTCGCTCACGGCCTCGCCTCACGTTAGTATTAATTATGAAAATGTAAACATGCCTAATAGTCAAACACCAATGAACGCGTCCAGCATGCAAATGAACACACCCGTGCCAATGCATTTGCTTAACGAACTGCCCGTTCCAAAATTTGACAGTAGTGTGGATAATGCAAAACAATTCATCAGTGATCTAGAGGCATATTTTGAACTTACAGGTATTCCGGACAGATTTCGGATGATTTTAGTACAAATAAGTTTGGTAGGCCCCGCGCTTAGCTGGTTCCGCCTAACAATTGGCGAATATGCAGAATATGCCCACTTTAAGGCGGCATTTTTAGATAAATACTGGGGAGCCACTGTACAATACATGGTACGAGCTAAAATAACCAACGGGAGGTACCAACCAAACGCCAGCGAAATTCTTGTTGATTACTTCCTGCGTTATAGGCAAATAAGTAGGCTCCTAGAACCCCCACTTGGTGAACAGGAATTTGTCTCACACATGATGAGGCACTTCCCCGATAACATACATCATCTAGTGGTAGCGCGCCCGCGAAAACTAAGCGACGCGATATCATTACTCACAGCGTTGCAGGGACACGAGGGGCGAAACATGGGAAACAGACCCGAAGATAGGCCCGATACGCAAATGCGGGATAGGTCCGGTATGAGGCCCTGGAGTACCCAACACGCAGATGGAGCGAGGGCAAACGGTTCTCTGAATCAAGATAGAGGAAGAAATTACGGAGTACGGCAGAATCACGACCCCTATTACAGAAACCACGGCAGGTACGCAAATAGGCCCAGAAATGGCCGAAGGGAAACAAATGGTCCCACGGGTCCACCGAGAAGTTTCCCGGTGAATTACATGAGGTTTGGGAGAAACCAAAACCACAGTAGGCACCAGCATCAATACGAAGACCCAGGCGAGTACTATAATAGGCCCAGAGTTCAAAATGGCCACGGCGACAGGGAGGAGAGGTCGAATAGTAGGCGAAGTCCAATACGAGGAGGGGGGCGCAGATCTCCCAATATGGCACCGGACAACCTACAAGCATCTGCGCCATTCAGCGCAGGCCAGCCAGCCGTAACGACCCCGGCAATAGTAGGCCCACCCCGATAAATAGGCAACCATCACCGACTTTGGAAAACCAGATGCGGGTGGAATCGTAGATACAGTCCGGATTCAACCCGACGAGATAATAGTCAAATCTCGCGTTATCAAGGGGACGTAAGTGTAATGACTAGTGCGAATGAAACAGGGAAAAGAGCGGAAAGTAGCTCTCTGGAAATTAATCAGCACAATGTTGCAGCTAACTGTAGGGATGTGACCGTCGCACAAGAAATAATGGAAGCACCGCGTGTAGAAGCAATCATAGAAAATGAAACATTTTTAATAACCGTGGATTCAGGTTCATCCATCTCTGCGTGTAGCCAGTCTCTGTTCGAGCATTTGAAAACTAGGAATGCGAACTTACAAATTCTTCCCGTAAAGAACACTTTTTGTATTTTGGCGGTCGGGAGAGCAAAACAGAGGGTAACGCAGCAGGTCATGATAATGGCAACAGTATGTGGATTTAAGCTTGAGTTTGCCTGTCTTGTGATTTCTAAACTCGCAGTGGAATTAATATTAGGTAACGACGTGCTATTTGCTATGAGAGGCATCATTGATTATGGACGCGCACAATTGACACTTTACGCGCCAAAGACCTCTGTAGTCGTGCCTTTTGCACGATCGTCAAATGAGGATAGGGTTATGTTGACCGAAGAAGAAACTATGGTTAACACACAAACATTTTTCGTCGAATATTTGAATATTGAAGAGAGCGCCCAAATCGTAAGAATGTTGCCACAGCTGGTCGTTCTGGACGATACCAGGTATGAAGCAGTGATGACGTCAGACCAAAGCACAGCTGATAGCAACCTCATTCAGGCATACGGAATGTTTTGCGAAGCCGAGGAAAATTTCATGATGCATACAGAGCCGACTCACATTCAGGTAAAAGGGCATTGTAATCTGTCTATCACCGCACGGATAAGGGAGCTGGTTGCCACGACCGCCCATTTAAATGACAGGCAGAAGGAACACCTGTTCGCCATATTTTCGGAAAAAAACGGGATTGTGCAAAGGATTCCAATATTTATTCGAAGTTAACAATGTTGAACCATTCTATCACAAAAGTCGCATGATCCCACAAGACTTAAAAGAGGCGGTAAACGACAAAATACAACAAATGTTATCTGAAGGAATAATAGAGCTATCAAACACGCGTTTTGTGAACCCTCTATGTATCGTCAGGAAGCGAGACAATTCTGTAAGACTAACAATAGATGCCAGGAAATTAAACACATACATTACGCCTGACCCTTTCAGGACAGAAAACATAGAACAGATTTTGGCTGGTATTGGTAGGCAGAAATGGTTCACATCCCTTGACCTGACGAATTCTTATTTGCAAATTGAATTACACCCAAGCGTATGTAAGTACTCGGCTTTCCTTCATCAGGGAAAGCTGTATAATTTTCGGAGATGTGGCTTCGGAATTTGTAACTCGGGAAGTGGTTTCTTACGCACAATGCATCAAATTCTCTCCACACAAACCGGAGGGTACGTTTCACAATACGTGGATGATATATTAATACACGATTTGGAGATGAAGCACATTTATCCCATATAGGCGACGTACTTGGTAAACTTAAAGCATCTGGCCTAACCCTAAACTGGAAAAAGTGCAATTTTTTTTGCGACATCCGTCAAATTCCTAGGGTACGTCATCTCAGGAGAGAATATAGCGCCAGACCCCGAACGCGTAGAGGCAATTTTAAAAATCCCACGGCCAAGAAATCAAAAGCAAATCAAAAGATACCTCGGGGTACTAGGTACCAAAACCGATTTTTAATTATTCTAAGGAAGCTGCACCGCTTAGGGCATTGCTAGCAAAAGGCATAAAATGGAAATGGATGGATGAACAGGAGACAGCATTCCGTCTCCGAGAATTATTTAGCCAGTCGATATTGTTGACGTATCCAGGGCTGACTTGCCCTACCACATATATACGGATGCATCATTAGTGTCATTTGGTTGCATACTGTGCCAGGTTCATGAAGACGGAGGACAAAGAATAATAGCAACCGCGTCGAGGACGTTGACACAAACCGAGAAAGTGGGATGTGTCACACAACAAGAAATTGGGGCAATTTTCTTTGCCTTGCAGAAATTCAAGCATTTCGTGTACAACAAACAAATAGTCATATTTTCTGACCATATTAGTTTATCATTTATACGAAATTGTAAAATGACCAGTAGTAAAATCTCAAGGTACATTCACGAAATTATGTCTTTCAACCCAGAAATTAGGCACATTCCAGGGAAATTGAACTTATTTAGCAACATGTTATCAAGAATCAAGAACGAAGGAAATTTGCCTGAGACCTTAGGTAGCGCACAGAGAGAGGTTTCTATATTAAAGTTAGATTTAAGCTTAAATAAGAAATTAGCCGTAGAAATCAAGAAACTGTGGGAACGACAGCATCAGGACGAAAAATTAAGGGAATTAATGCAAACGGCTCCAGCAATCGACGAAGAAAATAAAGGGAAATATGGACTATTAGACAGAATCTTATACAAGCTACAGGGGAAGGAGAAGCCGGCATGGAAGGCGTGTGTGCCGGCAGCGCTAGAAGAAGTGGTGATTGAAACGTATCACCGTGCATTGATCCACGCAGGCGTAGAGAAAATGAGCCTGGTTATAGGGGAGCATTTACACATCCCCAAGCTCGGACGGAAGGTGAGAGAAAGCCTACGTGTCCACATGTGACCTTTGCCAGAAAGCGAAGCTGCTAAATCGCCACCGCAGGCTATTCTTAGAGCTGGTGGCCGCAGATACACATGGTCCGTTACTGCTGGCCAGAACAGGCCTGAAGTATATTTTTGTGTTAGTTGATGTAATGTCAAAATTTGTAAAATTATATCCTCTGAAAAAAATTGAAGGGTCGCATGTGTGCTAGTAAGATAACCGATGACTACATCCAGAAGTATGGGAAAATGAAAGCTGTCCTGGTTGATAATGCCACCATTCACAGAAGTAGAAGATTCGTGGAAACACTGCGCGATGCGGGCATAAAAATATATAACACTAGCTATTACCACCCACAAGCTAACCCATGTGAACGCATAATGAGGGATCTGACTTTTTATCTACGGACTTTAGTGCATACACAACACACGAAGTGGCCAGAATATTTGTCATACATAGAGTTTGTGTTCAATCACAGTATTAACACAAATACAAGGGAGGTTCTGCTGACATTACAACTTGGCCAGGAACCCCAGGAGATTGTCAGAGGTATACCGACACCAATTCCGGTTATATCAGAATCCGACGCTACACGAATTGAACACGCATACGAGAGGTTAAAGCAACGCGCCGAGAAACGAGGCCTCAAGAAAAAAAGATACACCCACAACTGGAACCTCAAAATCGGCGATAAAGTACTGGTCAAATCTTTCGAAAAGTCGTCGCTGCAGAAAAAACTATATTGGAGAATGCATCTCGCATGGAAGGGACCTTTTAGAGTGACAGAACAGATAGGCGACCATGTTTACCAACTTCAACATTTGAAAAGTGGCAAAATAATAGGCA
This sequence comes from Deroplatys truncata, assembly GCA_030765065.1. NCBI lineage: Eukaryota > Metazoa > Arthropoda > Insecta > Mantodea > Mantidae > Deroplatys > Deroplatys truncata. The sequence goes on from CM060990.1 coordinate 380,926,145, forward strand.
GATATAACATAGTACTAATGAGTTCATATAAAGAGGCAATCAAATTTCCACTAACGAATTGATTTCTGTTAAAAAAAAAATCCCAATTGGGAGGCTGAAACGATACACAACTGTCAAAGAAAAAAAAGTGCAGAAATATGCAAAGGCTAAAAGGTAGGATAGAACAGTTAATGGTAATCATACTTTCAAAATTGCATCTAAGAAACAAATGTATGTAAGTAAGAGGTAATTTGTTGTACCTACTCCATTTAAAGGAAAATAACGTATGCAGTAATATTCATGTATATAATGTGTTGTGTAAATCTATGCCAATGTCCTGTCATATATGTACTATGTTAAATTACATCAATATTCTGGTGAATGGGTTATGTCTGAGATGATGAATATGTGTACATAAATGTGATAGTTATAAGGTTTACACAAAGTGAGAAAAATGTACTTTTGAACGTGTATCACGGTGTACACCAGTACATCATATGTGCATCACTATATCTGTTATTAATGTCTTGGATTAAGTAAGGTTCTTTAATGCATATATTAATACCAATCTGTATCATATATATATATATATATATATATATATATATATATATATATATATATATTGACAATGTAGTGCTTAAATCTAGTTAATGTCTTTTAAATGTAATGTTTTAATTCCTAATTAATCATAAGAAACATTTCTAATTATAGTATCCTGTCTAAATCCAGAGTAAAAGTTCCCTTCACCCTGTTGCATTAAATGGACCAAGTGAACGAATACAAATATTTTTAAACGAAATATGTGATGGAAGTGGACAGTTTAAAAACAAAAAGGGGGGGAGTGAGGAAGGTCTAACACAATGATCTTGTATAATGTTCCCTTGAGTGTTGTGTACCTGAAAGAGAAAGTGTTTCCAAAGGTTATATCAATAGAACTGACAGCGTGTGGATGGGTTCAAAATAATGCAGGGTCAGTAACCAAAATAAACAAAATAGGTAACCAGTAAGTTATGTGTAGTAAGTAAGTTTACATTGTAATTTGTCATGATTGTAACGAATGCAGCAGGAACGCTAACCACCATTTGTGGACAACCATCATGCCGTAATAACCGTGCTTGAATGAAAAAGAGATATGTTCCTAGAACCTACGGCTCTGATGGAGCTTCACAATAAATTTCTTATGTCCTTACAGCCCATTGAGAAATTTCATGTGAGGGCTTATGATACGGTTCAACTAGGCCCCATATTTGATTTAATTGTATATAGATTAAATAAAGACGTAAAATGTGAACTCGGCTCCATATTTGATTTAATTGTATATAGATTAAAATAAAGATGTAAAATATTGTATTTAATATTATAACTCGAGAGGAAAAAACCTTCATACGGAAACATTGAAAATTGTCTGAGGAAGTAAGGTTAGACGGCCTATCCCTTTTCTTGGGACAGGAAGGGTCTGTCTGCACACATGTATACAAAAGCGTAGAGCCATTAAAAAGGGTCTACGAGGAAAGTGCTTGTTTCTTTTCAAAGCGGAAGAAACATGAGGTTTGTACCGAGAAAAGGTTTAAAGCCATAAACATACGTACGTGCTACAGCATAAATTAAACAAATTGAAAATAGTACCGTGGGAAGAGAAAGCTGAGCAGAACTGAAATTTTAGCAGTAAATGGAATGCCATAAATACAAACTGACGAATCCGAAAACAGGAGATCGTCACATGATTGAAAATCGAACGCGGAGTAGGGATGAAATCAGACATGGCGAAATTCACAAAATACTAGTAATGACACTCTTCACTGCAACCTGCTACATGTAATTACACTCTTCGCAAAACCCTAGGATAAGTAACACTCTTCGATTTTCATTCCTACCTGCTACATATAACTTCACTTCGCTGAACCTTACGACAAGTAAAGCTTGGCTGAACTCTGCACCATACAAGTTAGGCAGCGGCTATGAACGCAGGGAAAACTTATTCAATACATCTTAATACTGCCTACTACAAAGCATCACGATGTCAGTCGTGGATAATTAACAAAGTGGTGGCTCGCGTTCCTGAATGCGTAATATAACAGTATAATAAAGTCAATATTCACCAGAGCCAATGTTGTTATTATAGTAATCGATATAATTGCACCACACCCTGTAGACTTTACAGATTCGACACTGCTCAATGCTAGCTGGAGAAATACGCATCGAGGAAGCGGCCAACTTCATGTGACACCCAATGCATATGAACAGCGTCATATGACACCCAACGTTTGAAAACAGCTTCATATGGCGCCCAACGTCGTAAACAGCTTCAAAATTAATGATCAATCAGTTGCCTACTTCGTAAACTCCAGACTAAAAGTACTTTATCCGAATGGTGTAAAGGATGAAAGGGTGTTGTTACTGTTCACTGATGCAGCACCATATATGATAGCAGCTGGGAAACTTTTGAAAGTATTTTTTCAGCATTTAACACATATTACTTGTCTGGCTCATGCACTTTGAGTAGCAGAGGAGGTTCGAAACCAGTTCCCCAAAATCAATGATTTAATATCCTCCATAAAGAAAGTATTTTTAAAGTCAAATTCTAGAATTGCAGCTTTCAAAGAAAGATGTCCCAATCTGCCTTTGCCACCAGCGCCTATTTTGACAAGATGGGGTACGTGGCTGCAGGCTGTGAAGTGTTACAGTGAGAACATTGACAATGTTTAAGAGGTTGTAAATAGTTTTTCGGAAGAAGAATCACAGTGTATTAAGGTTGCCCAGAATTTTCTACAAGAGGAAAGTTTGAGACAGGATCTGTCATATATTCGCGCTAATTTCACATTTTTAGCAGATACTATAGAGCAATTAGAATCATCAAAGCTCAGTCTCACTGAATCAATCACATTATTTACAAGAGCAGAAAGTCAGTTAAACAAAGCTGTTGGTGAGGTTGGGAAAATTGTCTCCAAAAAACTACAAAAGGTGCTCGCCAAAAATCCTGGATATACGGTTCAGAAAGGAGTATCAGATATTTTAAGCGGACGTGAGGCAGATCTCCCTACAGGATTTAATCCGCATATGGTTTCTCTTTTCAAATATGTTCCAGTCACCACCGCAGATATTGAGAGATCTTTTTCAGCATTTAAGCTAATTCTGACCGACAAAAGACATAAACTTACCCCACATCATCTGGAAATGCTTCTTGTTATTTATTGTGGACAAAATTACAGCCAAAAGTGAAATTGAAGAATCTGTCATTTAAAAAATAACAATGTTGCATTAAATTTGAAAATTCATGTAAGATATAATTCTATCCTTCATATTTTAATTAACTGACAGTGACACAGATTTTTTATAGAAGGATTGTTCAATTACTGTATTATCTTATCTATCCTACTGTATTTTAGTGTGTTTTGAAATAAAACATTAATCACTGTGTTTTGCATGGTGTGATGCATAAAATTTGTTTATTTATTGTGCCTATTAAAGACCTATTTCCCTACTTTTTAGGACCTTTTTAGGCACCTAAAATCACATTTTTAGGACCTAAAGATTCAAAGTCCACACTATATTCACTCTTAGGCTGATCCGCGGCAAAACAAACCCACGTGGTCAGTGCACCGTGTTGCAACACAGTAGCAATGCGCCCAGGAAAGTAGTCCCATGCTAATCTCTGAATTTTAGAATGAATTTATCCTTAAATAGTATAATATTCTATACAAATATCTAAGGTTTTATTTAACGCTGATTTATACTGTAAAACAGAGCTACAAGTCCCATGATGCAATTCGTATGCGTCACCTGACATCGGGTAGCGCAGAATATTGTTTACAGCCAGAAACCAGCAGTTGTGTTTAGTATCATGGAGGACAGTGAATTCGATCTTGTGTTTTCGTTAAATTAGGTAAAGCATTAGCCGCGCAAATCATTGACAGTGGTGAAAAAACAATAGTGTTGAATCTTTATTATAAGTTATGTGAGAAATATCCAACACTTTCCGCGAAAGAAATGGTGAAAATTAACTTCTGAGTTCACCAGTGTTTCGAGTACAAGTATAAACAGTGCTTGTGCAGAAAAATCTGAAATGAGAAAAGTGTTACACCTGGAATAAAAAAGAAAAAGAAAGCATATGAAATACGCAATGCAAGAATGTAGTGATTTTGAGAAGAATGCAATTCCCGTAACAGTGCACAATTTCTTATTTAGAATGAGCCGCCAACAGTTAATAAAGTACCACTTCCAGAGAGCAAATAAATTCGGTTATCGCATACCTGTTACTTTATTTTTCGCTCATTTATTTTAGAATTAACTATTATTATATGTGCAAACGTTTGTTTTGTTGCAATTATCAATCTTATCTTTAACCCTAAACAGAATATGCTAGTCACCGCACATGGTCTTAAAGTGTGACAGTATATCTAGTGCAAATGGCAGAAGGATACATTATAACAGTGCACTGGTCACCTGGGGTTTGTTTTGATGCGGATCAACCTAAGAGTGAATACAGTTTAGTGATTAGTAATACCAGTAGTGCTAATGGTGTACATAACCATGTTATGTCAAATGTAAATATAGATGTGTCAAACAGCACATGACACGGATATACCCTCACCTATTATACAACATACAAGTGATGCAGGGTGTTCATATATAGCATCTGCAGGCACTATGCCACATGGCAACCATTACATTAGAGATACCACCAATATGAATGTTAATATGCAACAGTTTACTAATATCATTCATGACGTGCCCTTACTGAAATTTGCTGAAAATGTAAACCTGGCGCAGTTCCTGAGTGACCTAGATGAATACCTGCTTATAAAAGGAGTACCATAACAAATTAAAATTATTATAGTCCAGCACACGCTTGACAAAAAGACACTAGACAGGCTCATGCTAATGTCTGCAGGGAACATAATATATAATACATTCAGGCAGCTTTTCTTGGCAAAATTTTGGAACAATGCTGTTCAGCACAAGATTAGAGCATCTTTGAGCCACAGTCAGTATAACCCGCCAGAAGGCGTGTCGATTGCTGGCTATATATTAAACTACTCCAAGTCAGGAACCTAAATTACCCTATGCAAGAGGCAGACTTCCTAAGCCTCATAATGAAGCACTTTCCCCTTAGAATCCAACATATTTTGATTGCCAAACCTACAACCATGATGGAGCTAACTGATTTGGTTTCATTCTGGAAATCCAGGAGTAAGAAACTGGGCACCATTACGAAAATAGACCTTTCAACTCCAAAAATAGGAGAGGATTTCATTTTAATGCATGTTAACAATACAATTCTCATGACACTAATTACAACAGGGTAAATGAACGAAGGAAGAACCAACCTAACAGACAATGTCCTGGGAGAAATGAAACATACCCTAGAGAAAGCAACAATCAATGCCATGAAAACGTACATTTTATACATGCACAAAGATCCCCTCAGTGTGGAGTACATTCACCAAGACACAGCAGAAACTACCAGCCCACCAGAGCATCTGGAGAAATAAGTGGGGAGGATATGTGTATGTTTGTGTTGTTATATTTATCAATGCTGTATCCTGTAATGCCCAACATAGTGTGTCTTACGTCATAAAGAGCAAGAAAAGTACAAAAATGTTGTGTTGTATCTCCAAGGATGTGAATTCTACTTGTGGATTATAGTTTCATTTTACATTTGCAGAGAAATCTAAGGAGATGTGGTGCTATATGTTGGCTGTCTAAACATTGTTAAATGTGCAGGAATGTCTGTCTGTTATGAAGCTCTGGGAGTCTCTGCGCCACCCTACTAGGGTTACCATCTTAAAGTTCACTTAATGGACATACTCAGAGCATATAATCTTTCTTGCTTGTCCCTTAATTGGTATTCCATGCCCAAAACATTATTTTGTGGCCTTCATGGATAGTTTCTTTTTGTCTGCTTCTGTAACATGAATGTTTATTGCAGCCATGAGTGATGGAATAATTTGCTAAATATGAAAGTTACACATCACAAACACACATGCACTTATGAACACTCTGAAACACATGAATTTTGTTGTGATATGCTAATGCTAAAATTTTAAACTATTGTAAATGTTTTTATGTCAGATATGAATGATTGGTGATAAACTGCACAAGAAGTTACACCTGGTCACACATTCACTACTAGATATTACAGAGAACAATAAACAAATGGCATTCCGCGACCACTGAATCATAAGCAAAGTAAGAGTAACAGCAGTATCTGTTTACACCAAACATCAGCATGCAGATAACAGAGGTATCAGTTGCTGGCGTCATTCACAAAGCACATGGTATAATGTGATAGAGCTTGGCAACTTAGGTATAGGGTACCCAGTTGCTATGACAACAATTTGCTTTTGATTGGTGGATTACCCATTGATAGGCAAGTATAATGATATGTCAATGACATGTTTATCCCTTTTCTTGGTTTCCGCAGCTCATTACCACGTGGCTGGAAAACGTCAATCACCAACTAAGGATGTGCCCATTATAAAATCAAAATTACCAGCTTGAATCACTTCAGAATATTTCATACTGACCTTTTTTGGCATTCAGCTTTCTTAAACACGTATTTTCCTGTTTGATAAAAGACATATTTTGCACTTTGTAAGGTGGATTTGGAATGGAATGAGGAAAGTAATATGTATTTTACATCATGCTTTATTGCATTTAAGCAAACATATTCAATTATTTTTAACATTTTCTTCTTTTTTTGTCTTTAAGTACCCAAAATTGGCTTGCAACAAGCAACCCAAACTCATGTTCATCCTATGGCTGTGACACAAAGGAATCCATTATATTATTATTTGCTCCCTTAAAGCATTTCTGAATGTTGTTCTCAGAAACAGTTTGTTTATTTTGTTTCTAGGCCTTCTTAAGTGGCACATTTTTTAATTCCATTGCTTCATCTAACACATCAGTTTCTTGTATGTCCTGAAAAAAAAGAAGTGCAGATTATTATTGTCTTTAATTTTTAAGCTACCCCAGACAAAGGAGGAGTGGCTAACTGCATCAAGGGAACATGAAGAGAAATTGAACTTCCACACTGCATAGCAAGTATGAATGGCAAACACATAACATTTAGGCCAACTAAATCCTATGGTGCCTTCTACGGAAACTATAAAGGGACTAAGAACATAGTCCTTCCGGTTCTAGTAGATGCCAGTATAAATTTTGGTATATTGATGTTGGGAGGAATGTTTGCATTAGTGATGGCATTTTCAAAAGGAGCACTGTGGCCGTGCAAATTGGATACTTGAACCTGTCAAATGCTGAGCACCTATCTGGAAGAACTGCAACACCTTATGTCGTTAGGTGTTATGTCATGAAATAGATTTCATAGACAAGTTAATTAACAAACATAAAATGAAAAAATATAAAAGTAAATCAGCACTTTGGAAAAATGAGAAGAATCAACAACAAAATACTGTAAATTCACATTTCACCCAAAATATTTTTGGAAATTTAAAAAAATCTTCAAGGAATTGGACATTAATTTAGTGCTACAAAAAATACATAAGGAATTTATTAAATCACCCTTTGGAAATAGTACACCGGAAATAAAATTACATGGGATTTATCAAATGAATTGTCAGGACTGCAAAACTATATACATTGGGAAAACAAAGAGAAATTTGGACACCAGAAAGAAAGAACGCATGAGAAATTTAAAATTCAAATACATTGATAAATTGGCCATAGTTTATTTTTGGATGGAGAATCATAACATTGAACGAGGAATTAAATTGATAAGATATGTAAAGAAACCTTTTCAATTGGATACTTTTGCACTGCAGGGGGCGCCTTTTTAGCTTCAAGGTATTGGCCTCATGGGAACCCCCCCCCCCCCCCCCCCGGGATGGCTTGCTGTCCCCGGGTACTTTAGGGGGGCAAGGACATTGGCTCTTACCCTGGTAGACCTTCCGCAACGCACTTGGGAGAATATTTTTATCACAAAACATAAAGCAGACCTCATGAATTTTGAGATTCCCACTGTAGATGACATCAGTTAACACAGAAGATAGATGGCTACTGATAGAACCCAACACGGCACGAGAGCAACAGTCAACCAAGAAACTCATGAAAGGGAGGATACTCCCAGAAACTAGTCTTTTGTAAACTTTGACATGTAAGTGGAGAATTTAGTGTGTTTTTATATGTTGACTCAGTGTTTTAAACATTTTACTACGATTATGCTCTACTGTATGAAATACTTCTTAATTATTTATATAAATTATTTTTAATTATAGATTAAGTAGAGCAAGACATGTCGTGGGAAATGCATTTGGATAAATGTGCGTAAACCAAGTTTTACTTAATTTTATTAATTTAAGTGTTGAGAAAGTGGAGTTGACCACAATAGCTTGTTGTGTTCTACACAAGTTTATTAGATGCAATATTGTAAGGAATGGTGAAAGTCAATATATCAAAGATGTTTTAGTATGTCCACTGTCACAAATCACTTCCCAAGCTCATAACAGAAGTTCACAGGAAGCCCTTAATATACGAAAGGAGTTCCAAGATTATTTTAATAATCAAGGCACTGAACATTGGCAGCAGCAGAGTGTTGATACAATTTTTAATTGTTCCATTTGTTCATAAATTTGATAAGTAAAGCATTTTTTAAAAATATATCCTCCATTTTGTGTTCTATGTATACCTATTCCCTTAAGCAATTACCCAGTAACCACAAAACAGATCATTATGAGCAAAACTTGGCTGTCTTCATAAACTTAGCAAATAAAAAATGAGATTAGTATAGAAAAATTGCATGCTGATTGCTTATTCTTGCACTCAACAAACCAAAGTAACTACAGGTTAGGAGGAAGTCATGTTCCCCAGACATCAGATGAGGGAGGAAAGAAGTATGGCCAAAAACAATACTTAATGGTGGACATGGCTCTGGTCAGGAATATTATACTGTACACTGCAGGCGAGAGTATATGTAAATTTCAAACAAGTATTGTAGCATACTACAGTAGGTTTCAAGACTGATAAGCTATGAATGCTGTGTACTAACTCCCCTACCTCATAATTCTCTTGAGCTGCATTTAAATGTTAAAACATTTGTAGTATCATGATGGGACTCTGAATGAGTCCTTTGAGTTACAAATTAACACTAAGAATAACTTAACAGAAAACCAAATCACTAAAATCCCTCTAGCTGCACATGCACAATTAGTTCCCCAACGTAATCTGTTCAATAGTCACTCATGTTGAATGGAGAATCAAATATATTCAGGTGAGATTTATCTGGCTAACAAACATCCCAATGGATGCTCTAGAGGAAACAACATGTGGTGGAAGAGACAATGGTAGGGCAATATTTTTGGCTCCCCTATGAGATCTTTTTCAAATTTGTTTACATATAGTTTGCAGGTTTATGGCAATGCATCAGAACTAAAAAGCAGACTGGCATATTTCTTTCTTCATCAATACCAACTTGCTAATTTGTTTTGTTTCCCTTAAAAGAGCAGATCAAATTATTGCACATGAAGCATTATAGCAGCGCCAATTGCTGTCATGTTAACCAACACAAGAGTTGCATCCACTTTAAAAGAACACACAAAATAAAGTTTCTCTCTAAGGGATTTGACTATTAACAATAATGTGTTTCCTTTTGTTCTTAATGGCATCATTTGATAATAATAATTGTGAATGAATCAAACATGATGTGACATGACTCATCTCATATAGCTAACCATGACAACTACATAATTAATGATTTATTAGATTGACAAAGTAACCTCTTATAGTGCATGTGGGTGTAGTAATTCCACATGAAATAAAGGTAATCGGGAAGAGGGTATATCTTCTCCCAAATACTCTCAAAATAAGTTGCAGATTAGAGTATAGTCATTGATCAGAATACCCAATGTGGATGGAAAACCAATTGCCTTGGTGCTTGCTAGATACATGGCACTGCAGGGAGGAATTCAGCTTCATAGCTGCATTGCCATTAAAACAGAAATATGGAAAATTTACAGGATGTCTTAGAATAATTTAGTTTTCTACTTGAACCAACAATAAACATAGTTTTGGTTTTTGTGTTCCTTTTACTTCTGTTGATACATGTTTTACAGTTCCATTGGACATGCAAATAAATGATGTAAGCAATTTAAATTCCAGAGAGGAATGATTTGATGAACCTGCTTATAGTTGTGTTTGTCACAATGATTCCACCTATACTTAAAACAAGAGCAACATATAAGTATAGACAGAGCTCTTGAATTATGAAAAACAGTACTATCTTATCCAAAGTATAGTAGCAGCAAAAGCATACCTCAAGATCTTTGGTTGTCTCTGCATTAAACATATTTATTCCTGTAGTCTCACAACTGTTGTTTAATGCAACTTGTACAGATATGCTTTTCCTGGGAGTGACATGGTATCTTAGGAAAAGCAACTTATGGAAACACCAAGGAGACACAACATGAACATCAGCACCACCATTCCCTGAAGGCTTTCTCTCTCTCTCTCTCTTTTTAAATTTCTGAAGTTCATTCCTGAACTGTGATCTTAAACAATTCCATCTGCTTTTGCTTTCTTCCACTACAAAATAAAATAACACATTATGCATATGTCCCGTATAAATTTTCAGTATAGCGTAAAGTTTTATTATATGCTAGCATGTAAATTGAATGGTAGATTAACTGAATATTAATAAGTTCTTCGTTATGTAGCCCATTCAGCTACTGAACTGCTATATGACTGATGTTTCATATAGGTACCAGTACTTTTTCATGTAGACCCTGTTCATTTGTCCCACGTGTAACAAGACGACTCCCTCTCCACATCCGTCTCGCATGAACGCGAGCACTTGTCATTCTGTCCTTGTCTAACTGAAACTTACTAATACAATAATGATCTTTAGAATAAGAAGGATATGTTTGTAACCAATAATTAGTAATTTGATAAAATTAAGATATTTGAATCATGCGTTTAACATTCATAGCTCAACAGAATGTTTCATCTATTATTATTTTTATTTAGTTTATTTGAAAACGTATACATGACAATGACAGATATAACTCATGTCTGCTGCATGCAAATTAAATGGCCCTCTGGTCAATTAAAATTGTTTATTAGTTTCGTGAGAGGTGTATGTTTGATTAGTCTCTGTGTAACAATGTTGTAGTAAGATATATTGTACCTTATAATGAAGCATGATCACCAGTCAATAGAGGCTTATTTTAATATACCCAGTGCAGTGATACGAAAAAACAAAATGCTGTGTTGCTCAGACAGACTTATTGGCATGTGCAACTTTGAGTTCCAGTGATGCCGTGTACAATAAGCCATTGACAAGTGATAAGGAAGTAACAGTTGAGTCAAATAGTTTTCCACTGTGTTGGAATCGGGACCAAGCTAATTTGTTTAAAGAAAAATAAGATTGGTTAGCCATTTCTAATACTCTTGGCTGTTTAACTTGTAAAGCAAAAGACTTGAAACTTTATTCAAGTTCCAGCATGTCTTTGTCACAACAGTAGATTTTGTGTGCTTTAAAACCTTACGGATCTACTACAGGAAGCTAGCAGCAATCCTCACAAGAAAATATTCAAACACAAGTAAAGTCATGTTCATTGTACAACAGAAAAAATGTTACTGGTGGTTGAGAAACAAACTTTGGAAGACTTTTTGACAGTGAAAATAAGTGTAATTTTGAAACAACATGCTGCATTTTTCATACAGCACACTTTATTGCAAAACGAGATAGATCATTTGTGGACCATGGACATTTAATAGATCTTCAAGTTACCAAGAGGTTTGATATGGGATGAATTTAGCATAGCAATGTTGTGTGTTCTGACATAATGCATATTAGTGAAGAAATGAAACAGAATTATAAGGAGGATTATTATCAGTGATTGATAATGATGGGTATTATAATCGATGAGTCAGCTGCGAGAAATAATAAGGGTGTTTTTAATATTTATATATGTATTATAATACTTGTATATATGCATTCCAATTGTAAATGATGAGGGTAACAAAATATGAAGGTAGTGATGACAATGACATCTATACATTATTTTTAGAATTAGTGATACTTGCTGATCAAAGAGCAGACACCATATTCAACGTCCTCCTGGAATGTCTTGGAGGGAATAGTTTTGATGAAAATTATCTTCGAAAATATATGGTTAGCTTCATAAGCAACAGTGAAAGTGCTTTATGTGGGAAGAAATCTGGAGTAGGGCAATAATTACAAGAAAAGTTGCCTAAAATCGTATTGTGGCATTGTCTTAGTCACCAATTGGAACTTGCCGTGAATGATGCATTACAAGCTGTTGGATAAGGTGTGAATCATTTCTGCATATTTGTCAACAAATTGCATAACTGTATGCGTCTCAAAGAACTGGAATCAACCTGAAAAGTGTGCACAGGCTCTGACAAGCGATCTTTAAAAGATAAGCCGTATTATAGATGTGAGGTAGGTTGCCTCTTTTCGTTGTGTCGAATCGGTGTGGTGTTCCTATTCTGCATTATATGCACACTGTAATGCTGAATCTAAAAACAGTTGCCACAACAGTGAAGAAAGGAATCAGTTTGAAGGATTGGCTAACAAATTGAGTTGTCATAATTTTATCAAACTACTAGGACTTATTACTTGATGTTCTGCTTGAAATGAAACATGTGTCAGAAGTACTACAAATGTATCATTGCACCTCAAAACATGCATGTGAGAATATAAAGCTGTATTTAAATTGAATTGAAAGTTTGAAATCTTTACCAGGTAACTGTGAGGCAGAAGTTATTAAATGTATCAAAATTGGAGATTTCAAAAGTATGAAAATTAATAGTAAGGCTAGCTTTCTAGCTGTTGACGAAGGTAATTTATACAGTGCATTGTAGACAATATGAAAATGAGAATGATGAATGAAGACGATGCAAATCAGCAGTTAATTCAACAAATTGACTCAGTTTTTAGTGTTTATGATGATATTAGGCAAGGGAAAGAGAAGTACAAAACTCACTTCTAGATTTCAATTCAATTCCCAGGATATTTTAATAGATTTCATTCAGTTCAAGGCAACAGGAAAGAGGGTTGGAGTGAGAAATTAAAGAAGTGTTTCACCTCTATACACATCATATCAATAAGCAGTGCCAATTATGAACTGGTTTAGTAAAATGAACGTAATAATGTCAATCTTTGAAACTTACTTAAAATTATTACACAATCTAATGTTTAAACCTGAACCTTATGTCAAGTAATGGTTGCTATAGGGGAGATGAGTGCAAATGATTTGTCCATGTCAGGAAAGAAAATTCATATAGGAAGCTATGGGTCCTTTTGTGAGTTGCAGATAATGTTAATTGTGTCTTTAGCTTTACATAAACTTATGAGGTATAAATAATTTTCTGTTCATGTATTATTAGTAAAGTAAGTTGCATGATAAGTGGTTAATTATTGTATTTTTTCTTCTTCACATAGCCTTATATATGTTCTATTTCATTATGGCATTAGTGTTTACTAACCGTTTATTGTTTCTCTTAAAATTGTTGCCACCCCTCTGTAACTACTCATATAAGTTGCATAGTGGCACCTCCTTAATGCCACTTTAAGCGCTGATTCAGATCTTTCAGTTCTTCTTCACAGTGGGCTTCCAATTATAGTAATATCTGTTCCCTATAGTTATAAAATGTATGCAACACTTTTGTAATGATGTGCAAGCTAATATTGTTTGTTTGTTCATTCATTTGGTCCCACTGTGAGCAACGCTCAGGGACATTGAACACATCATACAGTTATGAAATATGCAGCATAACTAATAACATACCCAACACCAAGAACATTTCTCCCTCTCCTTCTCTCTCTCTCTCTCTCTCTCTCTCTCTCTCTCTCTCTCTCTCTCTCTCCACACAATGCATTATTTAAGAAATGAAAATTTGCAAACCATCACCATTCCAAGAGTAAACATCTCAACATGCATTACAGTAGGACAATAAGTAAGTGTAAGTCACTATCATATGCCATCTGCCGTATGTATTGAATATTTATATGTTGCACGACATATTAAAAAATTCTTCCATAGTATATGGGGGGTGAGTATATAAGAAAGACTTTAGCTCTTTCTTAAAGATGTTATGTTGATTAGGATTGCCTAATAGTTTTAAGTAGCATGGAAGGTTATTATAAATTGTTATTGCAGAATAGTAACATCCATTTTGGAACAGTTTTAAGCTATTTGCTGGTCTATGCAAATTGCCTGCATGCCTTGTATTGTGGTCATGCACAGCAAGGTTCATTGTGAAGTTATCATAATTATCTGTAAGGTAGCTCAAGAGAGAATGTACATATTCACCAGTGAGACTAAGAATGTTTTGGGTTTTGAACAAGGGTCTACAGGAATGACAGGACCCAACACTGCAGTTAATATGCATGGCCTTTTTTTGTAATATAAATACTTGCTTCTATGTGCCAAATCACCCTAGAACATTATTCCGTATCGCGACAAGAGTGAAAGTAGGCAAAATATGCCATTCTTAAGGCACTTTGGTGGAGCAAATTTTTTAAGTTTCTTAAGGCAAAGCAAGCCGAGCTGAGTTTTGGCAGCATGATTTTTATTTGTTTTCTCCAGTTGAGCTCTCCATCTATTTGAAGTCCAAGAAATGTTGTATCAGATACGTTATTTATGGTGTAATTGTTGTACTTGATTGTTAATTCACTCACTTGTGTATGCTTTTGAAATTGAATAAAATTGGTTTTATCATAGTTTAATGAAAGCGTATTAGCTTCAAACCAAAAGTTGAGCTGTTCAAACACTTTGTTGACAGAATTTCTTAATTGCTGATGTGACTTTTCAGATATAAGTACATTGGTATCGTCTGCAAAAAGCACAGCTATTGAATCTTTGCTAAGATAGTATGGCAGATCATTTATAAATATTAAAAATAACAAAGGACCAAGTATAGAACCTTGTGGGACACCTCTAGTAATTATACCTGGTTCTGAATCACAACTATGATTCTGGTTTTCTGGATCCTATTTGTTAAGTAAGATCTGAGCTATTTTATAGTGATATCACTGAAGCCATAAACTTTTAACTTTTGCAGCAAGAGGTTGTGATTTATGCTGTCAAATGCCTTAGATAAGTCACAAAATATTCCTAATAGTAGTTCATTTTTATCCAAGGCTGTTAATACTTCAGAAGCGAGCATGTATGTTGCATTTTCTGTTGACATTTTTTCCTAAATCCGAACTGGGATACAGAGAGAATGTTGTTGGACTCTTAAGTATTTTATAACCCGATTATATAAAGCTTTTTCCATTAATTTAGATGGGCCTATAATTGGAAGCCAGGCTTTTGTCTCCTTTCATGTATAGAGGCTTAACAATTGTATGTTTGGAAATATCCTTGACATTAAGGGAATGACTGTATATATGACTAAGAGGCTTGCTTAACTCTTCTGTGCAATATTTTAACAATTTGGTACTTATCTCATCCCATCCATGAGAGGGTTTGTTTTCAATGAGCTAATAATATTTTCTATTTCTCTTGCTGTTGTGGAGTCAATCTTAAATTCACAATTAATTTTGAGATGTGCCTTTTTTTTTTAGTATTTTAAGTGCAGCTGGGTTTGGGTCAGATCTGTTTGTTTTGCTGTTTGCTACATTAAGGAAATATGTGTTAATGTATGGTGTAATTGGATAATGATATATGGTGTAGATGCTTATTTTGATGTGGAAGGAGGCATTAAAATTAACATACTCTTGTTATTACGAGTTCTTAGTTAATATGGAATGGAGTGTTGCAAGTTTCAATGTGAAACTTTTGATACTGTGTATTTTTTCTAAAAATGTTATTGTAATTCCAAAAACTATGGCTTTAAATATTTTGTTAACTGATAGTTTGTATAGTCATTTCAGCAATGTATATGAAAATAAAGACACATGTAAATGTAAGGTTGTCAGAACATTTTGAAAAGGGAGTGATCACAAGCCAGCTGTTGATGCAAGAGGTCTCAGGTTAAGTGAATTAATTGACTAATTTGTGATACAAAAACTGGGGAAGTTACTAAATATTAGCTATGGGTCAAGCAGTAGGGATATAAAATGTAGATGAATGTCATAGAGTTCTTGCAGAAACCTCAACAAGCAATTGTATGACAGATGCAGCTTTTTAGTTTAAGTAAGCCTAACGTAACACAGTTAAATGCATGAAAGGATAAGGTTAGGTTAAGTCATCAAAGTTCAATTCATGTAGTACAGTTGAATTTGAAATTGACTATATTAATGCTCAGGGCGTTGGCAAAAAAACAAGTAGTTATTAATGAGTTTGTAGTGAAAATATTTGATGTTGTTTGTGCACTGGTGCCAAAAAAATGAAACACCAATTTAGTTAGTAGCTGCCGTAGAGAAAATTGTATTTATTGACTAGTTGCAATGTATATAAAAGAAAATCTTGCATCTCATTGTAAACGTTGATCTTGGATATCTGAGTAGAGAAATAGACTTTGAAGGTATGGGGATAATAAAATTATAAATGAGCTTAAAGTAGCAATAATTGTACTATACAGGTCTCCTAAGGTAGATCCTGATGTTTTTTCTTGAAAAGCTTTAAGATTTTTGTACTCTATTCACAAATGCTAAGTGAAAATGGTTTAATGTAATCAGTTATTGGTGGTGATGTAAATTCACATTTTGGTTTAAGAGAAGATAAATATATTGTAATAGAATTTAAAAATACCATGCACTTCAATTGTAATTGTACAAACTATAAATCAACTACGTTAACAGTCTGTTTAGATAACATTTTCACAAACATCAATGAAGCTTATTTAACTTGTGAAACAGCAGTTTTCTTGATTCTCTGATCATCACTCAGTCTGGATTAAAAAAAAAAATATATATATATATATAAAAGCTAATAGTTATATGGCAAAGACCATATTTTCAAGACCCATAACCAGTGATAAAATGTAATATTTTAGGAATGTGCTGTGCTTGCAAATGGAATGGCTTGCGGTGCAATTTATTAACTGCGAACACAGTTTTTGAAGGATACTTTATGTATTTATAAATACTTTCGAGTTATGTATTCCCCACAGAAAATGTAAGATTAGCAACACTGCAAAGAAATAACATTTCCAAAAAGATGTTAGGTATACTAGCCATTTAGCACATACAAAACAAAAAGTACTGATGTATTTTGACTTTACAAGAGAAAGAAATCAGATAGGGCCAAATTGTCCTACATACAGATCAGTAGGTAATATAAACAAATAAATGCAAAAGGCTGTTCAACCTAAATAGCTTTTAAGTTACTGCCAGTAATGCAAGAAAGCCTGGGAAAAGATAAATTCTATGGCCAAAACAAGCATAAAAGACCTCATAGAGTTAGCCCTAAATGATTTGAATGATTTCTTTTCGTAAACTTGGTGAACAAATCAGCCATAACATAGTAAAAACCTAAAGAAACTGTCTCTGAACTAATTGAACATTGTGAAAAAAAGGTATTATTAAGGTAGCTTTATTATTCAAGAAGTGACCCCTGAGTTTGTATTAAATTCTGTTGACCGACTTAAGTCATCAGATTAGTGTTGTATCTACTAATCTCCTTAAAAAAGTAATAGATTGTATTTTGTATCCACTTACATTTTGCCTAAACCAATGTCTTATAGAAGGATTCTAATCTCTGAAAATTGCAAGGGTTGTCTCCATTTATAAAAAAGGAGAAAAAAACTGCCTATCTGGTTACTATCCAATATCTTTAGTCTTGGTGCTCTCAAAAGTACTTAAAATGCTTACGTATACTCAGCTCTGCAATTATTTAGATGAAAGTAATATAATTTGTGTAAAACGATCTGGTTTCAGCAAAGGTAGTTCAACAATAAAAGCCATAGTTTTTCTTGTCAGAAAGGTTCTCATTGCTTTTGAAACTAAGATTCTAGCTCAGGCTACCTGTGATCTGAGCAAAACATTTGATTGTGTAGACCACATTCATCTTTTAACTGAATTAAATATCTATGGTATAGGTGACATAGCCCTAAAACTCTTTAAATAAAAGATAGAGAATCGCAAGCAAATTGTGTTTGTTGGAAGTGAGAAATCCAAAATGGTTATACTAAAATGTGAGGTTCTACATGTTTCTATTTTGGGCCCTTATTATTTCCTGAAGCAGTGGCATGCGTTCAGGGAAAGCAACCAAAGCACTGCTTCAGTAACAACTGCAGTAAATGTGGGAATTAAGCTGGGAACACTCTATTTGAAGGCAAGCACACTAACATTGCTGAATGCCATGAGATAGGTGATATTCAATTTATTAATAATATATTATGTCATCACATGGTTATTCAATAATATCTAGATAAATAGTCACACTTTTCCAAACATGTGGAATAAGTTACACTATTGATAGGGTATCGTGAACTGAGCTGAAGCAATGTCCCTTCAGCATCAATTGAGCAGCGAGAGACTTAATTGCAGACCTCTGAAGGTCATGCATGTGTTATGTACATGTTTTGTTGCTTCAAACAAAGGTAGCTTAAGATGGCAATTGGCAGTAATAATGAGAGTAGTGTACATGGGAGCAGAGGATTGAATGAATTGGGCAGAAATATGGTAAGACAATGGCAGAACTGAAAAGGCTAAGTGAGGATAGATTGGAATGGAGGAAATGGATTGAACGAGGCTACTCAATGTTTGATAGGGTATCAGGGAATAGAAGAAGAGGAAGAAGAATGAGAGTATTGTAGTGTATCAGTAACAGTGCTGGGTACACGCATTTGAAAAATTTAGTGAAGTCAGTAGCCCAACACAGATTGTCTGTTAACCATCTGCGATCACCTGTAGCTATAGCTTGATTTTGTGGAAAATAAAATAGAAATTGCTCTTGATGACCAGCTTAAAAATGAAATATCTTTAATCAGTTAAAAAGTGAAACAGAACAGCGGCATCCTTAAAAGGCTTATTAATGCAGTAAGTTTACTGGGGAAAAAAAAGAGTTGGCCTTTTGAGGACATGATGAAACAGCAAATCCTATTAATCAGGGCAATTATGTGGAATAGTTGAAGTACACTGCAGAATATGATCCTCTTTTAGTGGAGCACGTAGAAACCTCTACTGTGCTTAAGGAATTTCCAATTGGATTCAAAACAATCTAATACAAGATGTTGGTTCAACTGTTTTATCACGTCTAAAGTGGGAAATTGTGGATGTCCTTTCTCTAGCTATCATGGTTGATGAAACTTCAAATGCGTCAAATAAAGCTCAGTTTTCTATTGTCATGCATTATGTATGTGAAGGAGAGATAAAGGAAATATTATTGCGGTTCTGTGATACAAGTAGTGACAAACGTGCCCAGGCTATTGCAGAACTTAATGTGGCACTTCATATCAGAATTAGGTTGTAGTGAAAAATTGAAATCAAAGCACAAAGAAAGAAATTTGAATCATTAATCAAGGTTACAAATCCCAAAGCCATATTTTTTCACTGTTATACCCATATACTAAATATAGTTTTTTCTCAAAGTGCCATTTAAATACCTGAGTGTGAAATAGTTTTTAGTTTGCTTAATTGAGTAGTAGCTTTTCTTTTTTTTAAGATCTTCAAAATGTGTTAAATTTTTTATAAACTTTTGCAGCATTGTCTTCCCCCACATCTAGCTGTTCAACGTGATGGAATAACTCCTCAAGGTTGGTAAACACGTGCATGAACAGAATGAAACTTTGTGATGTTTGGTGCTTTGCTAGAACACCCTCAAGAAATTGAGTCAGATATTTTAGCACAGTGCACTGCTAATATATTAGATAAATCAAAGAGTGAGTCAAGGGTGTCTTTTATCACCAGCTTTTTAACTTATATACTGATGACGTCTTAAGGAAATTACAATAAATTTTATTAGATAATTTTAGAGTTGATAATAGAAAATAATACACATTCCTTTTCTCAGATGACCAGGCAGTGATAGCAAGAGACAAGGAGAGCTTACAAAGACCATTTTTCAATTAGAAAAAATTGCTGCTGGATGCAACCTACAAATATCCCCAAGTAAAATTAAAGTAATGGCGCTCCATAGAAAGAATCCAAGAGCCAAAATACTAGTGAATAATCTTTTAATAGAACAAGTAATTGATTTTAATTAGGTATGTAGGAGTCTTCTTAGGCCATAACAGGACAAAAGACATTAACAAAAAGTTAAATTTGTTTCAACATATTTGTGATAGAACATTAGCAAAGAAAGCCCATAGAGAAACCCTCCTAAAGTTTTATAAAGTTTGAGCTATATCTGTTGTATTGTGCAGCTCAGAATGTTAGACTCTGACTAAAAGTTTACCAAGAAGATTGGAAGCAGCAGAAGTAAAATTTCTACGACATGTGGCAGGATATACTCTTAGTCAATGTAATAACTAAAATAGAAGAATGTAGAAATAATGGTTTGAACATATCAGTAGAGTGAATGAAGAGAGGCTGCTTCATATGATACTAAATTATTATCCACAAGGACATAGAAGTCAAGTACGACCAGCTAAAAGATGGAATAAGCAGCTATAAGGAGTCAGAATAGATCAGAAATGGTCTAAACCTTGGTAGTGGATGATGATTATTATGATATTTTAGCACCGGTTAATGGCTTTTTGACACTTTTAGAATATTTCAGATTTGTTTTTCACTTAAGCACATTCAACAAAGTATTCACCTTCACCGAAGTGTTGTACAACATCCTTCAGAACCAAGCAACTGATATATTTTGTGCAGTCAACAGAATATCCAGAAAATTCACCAGTCCATAGCCACATTACGTGATGACTGAATGGGTTTTCCAATAAACTGTGTCAAATAGGAGAATCTTTTCAATGTCCCTAAAATGCATGTTGAAAGCTTTTTGACGCCATTCAATTGAAAAATGAGCTGACTGTAAAATTAAATTAAATTGAGTTTTATTTATGGATGCTCTTTAACTACTATGGTTCTTAGCGCCCATTCCATATTGGGCGTGAAAGACTGGTAATTTTGCTCAGAGGCCTCTTTATCAGGCTTGAGGTTCTTAAATCTATGACACGGGACCACCAGCTTTACTTCCCTTCCGAAGGAAGCCATGCTAAGGATTTTTACGCCTGAAAAAATCCATCGCCCTCCGTCGGGTTTGAACCTGCGACCTTGGGAAGTAGAGGCTAGGTCGGTACCACTAGTCCACGGAGGATGACAAGAGCTGACTGTAGTGCACAGTACAGAAGAGTTTAGAAATAAAACCAGGAGTGAACTTGCAAAACTACTGAGCACTAATTCAATACTAAAAAAAAGTTTTCAGAAGTTCTGTACATTAGGGTCATTATTGTATACAATTTGGGTGAATATACCTTCAGTAAAAACGTTTTAAGTGCTGAAGAGAATAAAAAGTTGTTCTCAGAATTCTACTGTGGAAGATAGACTTTCTCATCTTGGAATCATTTCAATTGAAGCTTGTCTACTAGGAGAACGCATAACAAAGGAACAGTTTCTTTCTTTTCTTTCTCTCTCTCATTCTTTCTTTTGTTTTTTTTAAGGTGGTTACCAAATTCACTTCCCAGGTAGGAGAAAGATGAAACCTTGCAGATGTGGCCTACCAAAGTGTCAAAGTTGAATTTAAGTCCAGAAGCTAGTTATTTTCTATAAAAGTGTACTTAAAGTAATTTTGTGAAATATAAGTAACTATTCTTTCAGTTTAACCCATTACCAGTTGTGATTTTTATCAAGGCCTGTTCTTTGGTTTGCTATTGTTATTAAAAACTGGAGTGTAGCTTTATATGGACACAGGAAAATGGAAAGAAAGTATCTAGAGAGCTTTGAGATGTGGTGCTGGAGGAAAATGGAGATTTGGTGGACCAAAAGGGTAACGAACAAAAGTTTTTAGAAGAGTGGACAAAGAGAGGTACATCTTGCATGCTGTATAGAAGAGAAAAGCCAACTGGTTAGGACACATCATGAGAAGAAGAGGACTTTTGCTGGATGCCATTGTAGGAATAACAAAAGGAATGATAAGACTGGGTAGAAGAAGTGTTGAGACGCTAGATGACAAACAGAAGAAGAGAAGCTGTAGGGAGTTAAAAGATGCAGCAGAAAATAGAGTTGGAGAATGGAGTTTCACATGGTGTATTGGTCACAGCATGCCGCTGCTACTAAGCATTCTGGAGTCATATATTTCATAAGAATTCTGAAAAGCCATCTACCTGACACATATTGCTTTTTTCACAGTAAAATCTCATATGGTATTTACTCGGGGAAGCAGTAGTCATGTTAATGATATGCTACCAAAGAAGATTATTTGTATGGTCTGAAATTCAGACACACTTACATACTGCAAGCCACTGTTCATCAAATTAGGAATAATGACCTTAATAATCCCATACATTTATACTATACTCCTGTAAAAAATAATTTATACAACAAGAATACAGACAGGACATACATAATCACAATACCAGGAATAATAAACATACCATGTCATGGATTTACTAAATTATTGAACAGCTTGAAATGTTTGGCATAAGATTGTATAATACTTTACCAGTAGATTTAGTACAATTACTAGATAGAAAATATAAATGTAAACTATATGACTAGCTAGTTGCTAATCCTTGTTATTCAGTACAAGAGTATTTTAAAAATAAAACAAACTTTATTGTAAGCACTTTATATGGTTTATTGAAATAAGTTTTGTTCTAGTCTCTTATTCTAAAGATTTATTTGCTGTTGTATATAACTTGCAAATATTTTCTGATGTCTATCAATGTAGTAAGCTTAAGATAAATAAACATTTATTTATTTATTTGTGTTACTTCACAATAATGTTTAACTAAGGAATTGGAACAAAATAATGCAAGTCCTCATTGTATATTTCTAGTAGAACAAAAAGCATGGTTTTCAAAGCTATAAATTTATACTTGGGGAATACAATGCCACAACATTGTTCTTTCATCTTGTTGCATTTTTAAATGATAGACTCTAGAACTAGAGTGTTTGTATTCAAAATCCATACTCAAATTATGAAAGTGACAACTAGCTTGTCCTCGCCCCTTTGATTTTTGTTTTCTAAGTTTCCACACGCAGAAGTACAAGATTTCTTCCCCTATTGTTCTCTAAGATAAATATGTTACTTTCAAAGTATAGTTGGATACATCCTTCTTGGCACCAGCCCTTGATTGCATATCATGTAGGTAAGTCAGAGTAGCATGTCTAAATGAAAGCATGCAAAACGGGTGAGATAAGCTTAAGGGGAAGTTAGTGACAAAATCTATAGGGTTAGTCTTAACTTGTGAATGAAGCTGATACTTATCACATTTCTCCAGTTGTATGGTGTGATAAGTGACTCACCGTATATTCTCCAGGAGCCAAAATTGGTGAATTCAACATTAAAACAACTGATTAGGCCTGTATCTTTAGAAGTTAAATTCATGAATTAAATAGATATATGTATTTTACTTGTGTTTAATAGGTCTGAGGAAAGAGAAAGATGAAAATAAAAGAGATAGAGAGGACTGTGAACGTGTCCTGGTCTCCACCAGGACAATATCCCATTCTGCTTGCTGCAGGCACAGCTGCTCAGCAGTTGGATGCCTCGTTCAGTACCTCTGCTGCCCTTGAAATCTACTCCTTAAGTCTTGGAGAACCAGGACTGGACATGGAACTGCGCTCATCTGTTCCAAGCAATTACAGGTACATAATGAATATATGTAGCATGAAATTGGTAGATACATAAGACAGCTTCATATTTGGTAGATGCTAATGTGCTCCAAAGGAATGTTTTCTGGTGAATCTATTATGATTATTCTGAAAATTAAGTTCATGAAGCACTTTACAGAATAAATATTTTATCAGGGCACTAAATTCCATCTAGTACAGGATGGTCACACTGCTCAATTGTGAAGAAAGCATACCTCATCCCTCTCCTCGTTTATCTGCCTCCTGGCTTTTCATATAGATGACTGGTAGATAGCAATGTTGAGACCATTCTAGCAGCTCCAGAGCATGTCTACCCAATGCTGACCTATCTGCATGACCCTAGTATTGATTGAAGGTAAAAAAAGTTGTAGACATATTAACCCTGGAATGTGCATGTTGGGTCTTTGGAAATCTTGGTGTGCTTTGATGTATAACCAATAATGGTATACACCTGGTTCACCAGAATTCAGAAGTTGCTTTTGACAGTTTTTCTACATTAATTACTACAAGGGAGAAAAGAAATCCTTTCGTCATAAAAATGCCTAATTCTTAAAGTATCTTAGGCGGGCACTTGGAACTTTTGAAATTAAAATTTTTTTCACATATTGATATGACTATAATGAACATATTTTTATTGCAGAAATAATACATTGTTGAGCATTTATGTATTGTTGATAGCTGTCTTTTATTTTGTGAAACACTAGTTTGCCACATCCTAGCTGCCAATAGAATAGCGTCTTACAGAAAAAATGCCTTAGCAGAATAGTGGGAAAAGATCAATTACATGATAATAGATGGAAAAAGAGTTAATGATGATATGAGGCATTGCTGAGCATTGTTAGCATTTATAAGTCAGGTCATATGAAAATGGTCATACTTTTGATATTAGTGAAAACGAATGTTTGTCATCAAGCAGCAATGAAGAAAGTGAACATAGCGCAGATAAATATTTAAGATCAATGTATTGATGAATTAGAAATGAAGATACAACTGTTAGTAACTATTTGGCTCTGTATGTGCTTAATTAGATAACACTGATTGCAGCATTATAATGAACAGAGTGTCTGTCTATATTCTGAAAAGTCAGGGGAAAATAATTTTGGTCAGGGAAATAGACCCCACCCTTAAAAAAATTATGAAAATTTAGGGAAATTTTCCTTCCTGATCGTTTTGAGGGGAATTTTTCATGTGCTGGTCTGCCATAAACCAGGTTATTGTAGCATTTTTTAAAGCATTTTTTACGAGAAGTTCACAACAATTATATGGTTTTTGTTGTACCCTAGTCATTTTTTTCAACCATTTTAAGTATCTAATTCTTTTTGCTCTAGGAAGCATACTTAATTATAGTGATTAACAGGCAGTGTACATTCAGTGGTGTTTGTCAATTTTTGTACTACAGTATAGTGTACACATTACTGAGTTGCTCCATTAATAAATCTATTAAAACTTTGTTCTTAGCAAGTTTATTTATTTCCTTTAGCGATGTTAAAATGGAATACCATTGTTAAAGTTAAAACTCATTTTCTATTATCTATTCCATGTCATACGGAACTAGTTTTGAGAAAATACTGTTTATCTACAAGTTACCTTTACAGTAAAAATTGTTATATTTATTATCACAGTGCCATCAGTGTAGTTGGTTGTTTAGGAAATTGTAATAAAAGAAAAAAGAATGTGGGGAGAGAATTAGGTTAGCT
Organism: Deroplatys truncata; assembly: GCA_030765065.1. Taxonomy (NCBI): domain Eukaryota; kingdom Metazoa; phylum Arthropoda; class Insecta; order Mantodea; family Mantidae; genus Deroplatys; species Deroplatys truncata. Next base: position 380,951,456 of record CM060990.1, read on the forward strand.
ATGAGGAAGGTGGAGGCTGGATTTTCTTTTTTCTTCCTTGTATAATATAATGTTTAATGAACTAATACATACCATATATGTACAAATAATCCCCAAATGTTTTTTTCCAAAATTTAATAGTTAATAGTTGGGGTGCAGGTATTATTTGTGTAAGGTTTGGTCTACTACAGGGTGAGCCAAAAAACTACGGACCGCCTGCGCAGTGTTTTTCCTGTCCGCGTCCTCGGCGCTCGTTGCTGTCTGCCGCTATCATAGAAAGGTGCAGATGAAACCATACAACATTTTTAAAACTACTTTTAAAGGCTTTGCTTACCAACTTTATGAAAGGAAATGCTGAAACTGGCCACCATAGTTGTCCATACATTTTTGGCACGTCTTTAGGAAACTATCCATCATGGATTTTGGCTCATCCTGTACTACTGCACCAAAATCTGCAAGCTGACATTCTTCTATCACAAGTGAGAACTGTGTCAGAGACTGCCTCTGAAAGTCATTGCATAGTGTCAGCTGAAGTAAAACATGTACTCAGGATGGCTGGTGTGAAACATCATGACAGGTCATTCATGGCAAAAGAAAAACCCCACATCATTCGAGGGGCAGAAAAAGTTGGTAATCACACTGATGGACAAAAACATGATGTGAATGGCAAAAAATAAGCTTGTCTTGAGCAGACAAATGGTAATTAGCAGCCATTTCTTGGACAAAAAGCAAAGTTTTCTAGAAGTGGGGAACAAATTATGTGAGTGATTGAAAAGAGGAATTTGGATGTGTTGTTACGAGTGAAATGTGCCAATTGAAAGCTATGGCAATAGCAGTGTAACTAAACATAACCCATACTGATTTTAACATAGTCATGAATGGCTCACTTGTTTTTTTTAATGTAGGAGCTTCAATTTTCATAGCAAAACGAGCATCACTCAACGTCTCCCTCCTGGTTTTGAAGAGAAAATTATGAAATTCCATGGATTTATCATCAGATTGCGGCATAGCAATCAATATTTACTGTCGCAAATTGGTAATGCAGACAACATGCCTGTGCACTTTGAAATGCTGCAAGCCTACAGTAAATAAAAGGGATGAATCCAGATGGTAATTTGAGCTGGCAGTAGTGAAAAAAAAGATGTAGTTTTATGCTACATATATCTGTGGACGGAGGAAAGCTACCACAATATATCATCCTTGAACAAAAACCCATTTCTAATGTGAATGTTAAAGGCATCATTATACAAGCTCATCCTAAAAATGAATGGCCAATGACCTTGTAGTCGACTGTGATGCAAATTTGGCAACATCCCCAGGAGCACTACTCAACTCAAATAACATGCTTGTTTTGGATAGCTACCATGATCATACTACAGCCAACGTTCAGGAAGTTTTAAATGAAGGAAGAACTGACTTACTAAAATATATAAAGAGTCGCATATTAAAACATACTTCACTTATGTCGGATGGTTAAGATCAGGAAACATTTTTCAAAGACATTCGTCTCCATCTCCAGCTGTTTGGTGACTGGCTGCCATTCCTCAGCTAATGTAATGCGACCTTGATGCCCTCTAGCGGTAGTTATACATAACTTCATTAGTTCGTTTGGCAGTAGTATCTCAAAGTTCAACAAATGATTTTGTTTTTTATAAATATAAATCTTTTCCCAAATTTTCAATTCTAAGGCCGAAGTTACAGATTTTAACAGTTTAATATCTTGTCCAATTTCATGATGATCCAACCAAAAGTGGTGAGCTACTGCCGACTTATCTGTTTGTTTTTTTATATTTCTTTGGTGTTCCTTCAGTTTGTTGTTAAAATTTCTTATAGTTTTCCCTATGTAAATTTTCTCACAATCTTCACAGTTAATTTGGCAAATTCCTGATTTCATTTTGAATGGGATAGTGTTTGATAGATTTGTTGAGTAAATTATTCAAACTATTTGTTTTGGGCAGCCAATCTAATGTTAAATTCTTGGAAAACCTTCTCAAATTTATTAAAAGCACATGGATGATACGTAAATTTATTATATTTCCAATCTTTTTTATCTGTTTCCTTTAATGTGATCAATTGTTTTAGTTTTTTGTTTTTCGAATCACATTTGATTAACTTCTTTATTGAAGTTGTTTCAAAATTATTGAGGCTTGCTATTTCTAAAATATGATGATATCCTTTTACGCATTCTTCTTGGTCTACTGGTACACTGTGGAGTCTATGTATTAAACTCCTCAAGACCATAAATCGATGGGAAATTGGATTGTATTTATTCTGCTTAATGTAATTGTCCACATGTGTGTTTTCTATACCAAATTTTAAACCATTTACATCTTTCTGATTTTTAGATCTAAAAAATGTAACACTCCTTCCTTTTTTATTTCACAGGTAAATTTAACATATTTATCTTGAAGGTTAAGTAGTTTCAATGTATCATCTTTGAATTTGTATGGAATTATGGTGAAAATATCATCCTTGTATCTAAACCAAATTTTGTAAATGTAAGGGAAGGCTTTTGTCACTAATGTTTCCAGGTGGCTCATATACAGATCTGCAAAAAAATGGTGACAAAAGGTTACCCATAGCTAAGCCATGTGCTTGCTTATAATATTTCTTATTAAAAGTGAAGAAATTTTGATGTAAGCATATTTCAGTCGTTTGTATGATATCTTCAATTTCTAAGGGATTTATATCTATGGAAATCAACCATTGTTTTAAAAGTGATGAGATTTTACCTGTGGGAATACTTGTGAACAAAACTTTAACATCAAAGGAAACCATTACATCTGTTGTTTGTATTTTCACATGTTGAACATTTTCAATTGTAAGGAATTCTTAATGCTTGTAATCTCAAATTTGTTAATATGTATTGAATTTGTTTATTAACCATTTTGCAATGTAATAGGTTGGAGAGAATACCATTAATAATTGGCCTTATGCTATCATCCTTTTTATGTAATTTGTGTAAACAATATAATCTAGGTAGTGTGGGGTTATGTGATTTTAACCTATTTTTAGCTGCTTCAGGAACTATTTTGACTTCTTGTAGCATTTTGTTCACTGTATTAATACATGCTGGCAGAGGGTTTTTCAATATTTCTATGTATTCATTTTGTGATAAGAGAATGTTGACTCTTTTAATGTAATTTTCAATATCCATAATGACTAGGTTATTGCCTTTGTCTTCTTTGAGAAAAAATACCAATTTGTCATTAAGGTTCTTTAACACGTGTGTGTTTAGATTTATTTCTTTCAAATTCTAGAGACTTGATAACGTCTATGCAACCATTCAAAGCTCTCATTTTATCCGATTCAGTTAGGTTATGAATGGCTATTTGAGTATCTACAATGTAATCTTCAATATTTTGTGAAAAATTGATGAATGTCTCAAAGCCTTTTTGTAATAAACTGAGTTCATTTCCTGTAAATGTATGTTGACAAAGATTAATAACATCAGCTTTATTTCTGTTTTGTTTTTTAATTGGTTTCTGTATGTGTATATATATATATATATATATATATATATATATATATATATATATATATATATATATGTCAGTTTGTTGGTTCCGTAATAATTCAAACTACTACTTCAATTTGTTATTCTTGTTTATCATGAATTTATTCATTTTTTCATATACATGTTCTTCAAAATTCCGCCAAACAACTTCTCCTTGTAGGGCTGTTAAATCCATATGAAGGTTATACAATTCCATATCATTGTGATTCAGTTTGATATAGTGTTCTGATATTTCAAATTTAAGTATACTTCTTTAGGCTGATTTTTGATATCCATTACTGTTAATGTATTTGACAATTTTTTTTACAAACATGTATGGGACTTTATAGTTCACACATCTTTTTAGAAAAGCTATGTCGGCTGTTAAAAATCTCTTTTTGGATTGTGAATTGAAATAAGCTTTAAAGTCTTTTTTCTTAGTGTAGAAGTCAATATTAAAATCAGTAGGGTTTCTTCTTACCTCATCATAGTTAAAATACTCCAAATTGTTCCTTATACTACCTGTGTTAAAATCCATTGGCATCATTTTGCTTCTTTGGTTTGTAAAACCACACATTAAAATTCTTAAAATTATTAAGATTCGAAGCACCATTGAAAGTGCAACAATATACATATTAAAATATATAAGGAATCACATATTAAAACATACTTCTCCTATGTTGTATGGTTAAGAGCAGGAAATGTTTTTCGGAGACATTTGTCTCCATCTTCAGTGTTTGGTGACTTGATGACTGCTGCCATTCATCTAATGTGTTGTGACCTTGATGCCCTATAGCGGTAGTTCTACATAACTTCATTATTCCGTTTGGCAGTGGAATCTCGAAGTTCAACAAATGATTTTATTTTATGTAAACATAAATCTTTTAACAAATTTCTAATTCTAAGGCTGAGGTTATAGGTTTAACAATTTAATATCTTGTCCAATTTCATAATTATCCAACCAAAAGTGGTGAGCTAATGCTGACTTATCTGTTTGTTTTTTATGTTTCTTTGGTGTTCCTTCAATCTGATGTTCAAATTTCTGATGGTTTTGCCTATGTAAAACTTCTTACAATCTTCATAGTTTGGTAAATTCCTGATTTCATATTGAATGGGATAGTGTTTTTGAGAGGCTTGTTGAGTAAATTATTCAAACTGTATTTGTTTTGGGAAGCCAATCTAATATTAAATTCTTTGAAAATCTTATCAAATTTATTAAAAGCCCATGGATGATATGTAAATTTGTTATATTTCCAATCTTTATTATCTCTTTCCGTTATTGTGGTCAACTGCTTAAGTTTTTTGTTTTTTAGATCACATTTTATTGACTTTTTTATTGAAGTTGTTTCAAAATCAGATTTTAAGAATTTTAAGAACTGACTTGGCTGTCATTCCCAGAGGACTTGCATCGATTCTTCAGCCCAATGGCTGAAATGAAAGAATTGATTTCTGTATCAATTAACCATTTAAAGTTGCATGAAGAAAACATTAGACAAGGAAGAGCGCCAACTCTCTCTCCAAGCAGTAAAGTCAATCACCCAGAAGTGGCACGCCAACTCTCTCTCCAAGCAGTAAAGTCAATCACCCAGAAGTGGCACAAACCTGTTTATGGGTGAAAAGTGAATGGGACTCAATTTCTCTATCATTGCTGGAAAGAAGTTTAAAAAAGTGTTGCATTTCAAATTACCTCATGGAATGGAGGATGATATACTATTGGAGGATAGAGTTTGTTACAATGATGACTCTCCTTGCAGTGATGATGAATAGAGGTATTGTCCGGTTGGGGAGTTATCTGAATGGCTGGAAGGTACTCGCTAGACACTCGTCAGATATGCCTATCTCTTAATGGTTTGATATCAAAAGTTTGGCACTCAAAACCTAGTCAATGGAAAGAGTGGTCGATTTCCGGCTCAGGAGCTAAGGAAGCCTGGGGGATTATTCGGAGACAGGGATAATTTGCGTATATACAGTATATCAATGGTTTTCTTGAGTTAGGGGGAAGTTTTACAAGGGAATCATGGAAAGTCTGGGAAATTTAAGAGAGAGATTCTGTGGATGCTATGAAAGTAATAACCAAGAATATGCAAAACTTCATCTCAAAGTATTTTTAAAGGCAACCCTAGTTCAAAATGAAAATGTCCTTATTCTTAGAAAAATACACTGCAGTTGACCTTACTGCCAGATTTATTATTATTATTATTATTATTATTATTATTATTATTATTATTATTATTATTATTATTAAGAATAATAATAATAATAATAATATACTGTGAATAGTGAATGGTGAAACCAGTTGCATTTGCACATGAACTGTTTGTAAAGTTCACTTGGAGAAACTTATATAATTCTTCCAGTGCTGAAGACATAATTATACCCCCGCCGCTGTAACGTTGCACTTGACAGCTAGCGTTTAAGTTGGTCACTTGCAAAAAAACAGATGAAAAGCTTCAACCGTTTGACTTCCTAAGCCAATCACAAGGCAGCATTCCGGATGGTCGATGACAAAGCGGAACCGGAAACAGAATCGGCTCTGTTGCCGGATGTAACTATTCCCAACCACGTGCTTCAGTTTGTGAATCTCTAGCACGAGCGTTGACTTGTTCTTTGCAAGCTACATATTGTTCATTGTTTATATTTGTGGTTATTGTTTGATAGTTTTGTTATTGTTCGTTTATACATATTTATCTATTTTATATATATTTCATTCATATTATTTATTTAAACAAAATTTAAGTGCGACAATGTCTGAAAAACGACGCCGATCGGCAAGTGATGATTCACGAAGTGAAAATCCTTTGCGCCGAGGTGTGTCACTTAATAGTTGTGCATTGGAACTATTAAGGAGAACCCGGGAATTCTTTGAACAGGAAAAGGAGTACGTGAAGCTTCATGGCAATCCCTCTATTCCTGCTGATAAAGCCGTGCAACGAACTGCAGCAGCTCTTGGACTAATCACGAAAACTGTTATTCACAAGGCTACGGTGGACGCGGCTTCGTGGAAGAAGAAAGTAGATCATGTGAATAAGCTAATACGAAAAGCACAAGAAATAGACAGAATTATTAGTGATTGTGAAACATTGATGATATGCCTTGGTGAAGATGATGATTCCGAGAATGACGACAACAGGGATTTGGATGGAATTGAACCATTGCAGTTTTAAATGCGTGAGTGAAAACAACTTTGTTATGGCATGGTTATAATTTGTTTTATTTCTCCTCATTGTAGCAGGAAGTTTGTATTATTTTGTTTCTATATTGTCAAAAGTGCGTAATTTATTCTACATATGCTGCAATGTTTATGCAGAGTTATTTTCAATTAACAATAATAATACGGAATAGTTATTATTCATTGACGTTCGCTACTTACGTACACTTTTTGTATGCGGCTTAGACACGATAGAAAGGAGAACAATCAGCTGTTGTTGTTTACTACGTACTCTGGCAACGTCGCAACCACAATGTAGCCAACCTTACGCAAAGCCACACGAACTGTCAAGTGCAAAGATACAGGGGCGGGGGTATAGTTGAGAAAATAAAATGTTTTGCACTATGGTGACACAACAGGCTTTTCAGTTGTACTAGTTTTGTAATAACCTATACATGGTTATTATAAAAGGACAACATTTTGCATCCAACTTAGTTTTTGTTGACATTACTAAGACAATTTAAAAAATTTTTGTTTCTTTGTAAGAAATGTTAAAAAATTAAATTAAATTGAGTTTTATTTATGGACGCTCTTTAACTACTATGGTCCTTAGTGTCCCATTCTATATTTGGGCGTGAAAGACCGGTAATTTTGCTCAGAGGCCTCTTTATCAGGCTTGAGGTTCTTTTACGTGCCGTAAATCTACGACATGGGACCACCGGCTTTACTTCCTTTCTGAAGGAAGCCATGCTAAGGATTTTTACACCCGAAAAAATCCATCGCCCTCTGCGGGTTTGAACCTGTGACCTCGGGAACTAGAGGCTAGCATGGTAACCACTACTCCACGGAGGACGACTAAGTAAGAAATGTGTTGATACCCTTAATGAAAATGATAAGATGAGAATAAAATCATAATATTAGTTACTTTCTTTGCTAATAATTACCAAATTTCTCATTATAATTCATAGCTAAAATGTGTTCCTATCTTTAAAGCAAACAATAAAATTGTAATGGTAATTAATGCATTAATTACTTGTATTATATTAATTTTCTGTAAAATTAATGAGGCCCTTAAAGCCTCAAATACTTAACAGTATGACTTTTTTTTACATGTACAACTGATTGTTGAACATATTTCACTTCATTCAAAATGTTTATTTTTTCATTACGTCAATTATGAAAACTCATGAACAATACAAAGTGAAACAGCATATTTTTGAAAGCAATTTTTTATACATTCTTAGATATTTCAGCCATTTTTAGGGTTTAGAAAGTTACACTTTGGCACATAAGTGGCCACCCTAACAAGAGGAATGAGACTGTTTTGATATACATACTCCGTAGTGGGTTGCAGTTGCTGCAACTATAGTATAACATTTTATTTAAAGGTGAGTCGGAATTGTTACACTAACATCACTTAAGTTTGGCCAATTATAAATTTTGCTTCTTGTGACTTGTTGGTCTTAAATTACGTTGATATTGTAATGAAAAGAAGCTAGAAACAGTGATGTGTATTGAATTTATTTAAAGGTGAGTCGGAATTGTTACACTAACATCACTTAAGTTATTAAAAATACATGTTTCGGGAAACGGTTGTTCCCATCCTCAGAAGTTAATTCGACTAATTAACAACTTAAGTGATGTTAGTATAACAATTCCGACTCACCTTTAAATAAATTCAATACACATCACTGTTTCTAGCTTCTTTTCATTACAATATCAACGTATAGTATAACAACTTAGTAAAATCACTCAGTCTATGGATTGTGCAGTATTCAAGAGGGATAAGTCTACTTGTCTCTTGCCTTTAGCTACTGAGTTATCCAATGAGGTGTCTTAAAGAAGAAATGGGCGGATACGCAGGAAACAAATGTCACGTCAGTGTTGTGAAGACAACAATTTTATAGTATAGAAAAATTTAATAGGATCTTGTTTACATCGTGATAACTGAAAAACTAAAATCCTTATTCTAGTTCTGTAAGAGGTACGTTAAAGAGCACAGTTTTGAGATGATATATAATTGGTCTCCTTGTAAAAAAATTAAAGCTGCTAGTTTTCTTTGTAAAATTTCAATTGAAATAATTTGTAATATGAAAATCAACCAGGGAGGAACATTTTCCTTGAAGAGATAGTGAAGTAAAGGCTATGAAATGCCCTAAAAAGTGTGCATTAACTTTTGGAAGATATCCCATGGTAATACCGCATGTATGTGAAATGCTATCGCTAGTTATATGCAAACATTTATTTTCACACCTGCTGCACCTTGCTTTATGCATGGTATGTCACAGCATTCTACAGACTCAGCATTTTGTTGCAATGCTCTTGTGTCTTTAGTCCTGCCCCTACAGTTGGGTGTTTAAAACAGGGGTGTGATAAATGACTTTGTGAGAATAAAATAAAACATGGTCTAGGCAAAATTATGGCATGTGGTGGTTAAGCAGCGATTCACAGGCAGAGTAGAAGAGGCATGCCCATCCTAGACAGTTAGAGGGAGGGAATACATGACCAGGTGAGTTACCCCTCAAAAGGATTTTTTCTAAGCTGCTGAACTATAAATAGCTGGCTCTGTATACAGAAGGAATATGTATTTTTGTTTCACTGCTTGTATAGGATCCTAATTCACACAAACGGTTACGCAGGGCTGAAGGATAATTTTAACTTAATCTGACAAAAGTTAGCACTTATCTTCAGCTGGCATTAGGCACCATTTTGCATGTGAATTCATGTCATGTGACAACTGCAATGCGATCTGAAAGTACATTGAGTTAAATGGAAGCATTTATACAATGTGACGTGACAGTTACCATGCGATGCCACAGTCACAAAATATTCTTTGTTGAATGACCTGAAAAACATGTCGCATATCTTTCAGGTCATACAACATATGCAACAGTTACACGACTTAAATTTACATGGGTGTATATGGGCCTGATAATGCATTTTGCATTGCTGCATTGTGAGCGAGATAGAGTCAGTGCTACCACTTTGGGAAATGCAGAGCTGTAGTTCTGATTTTTCATTGTGCTTTCACGTGTTGCGAAAGTGATCTGATTGTTGTCATTCAATTTTTTATCAAGTATGGATACAGAACATTTTATATAAGAAATTCATATGAGGAGTTCAATTTGAGATCTTGCGTCAAAAAATTACAAAGGTCGTGACAAGAAGCAATTTCCCAAAAAGGTTCCTAATTCCATACCAAGTTTGCAACAAATATATGTTTCCGAGGCTCCTTTAATGTAAACATTGAAAAACTTTGAAAAATGTGTGTGTGTATATATATGTGTGTGTGTGTGTGCGCATGTGTATGTGTGCATACATGCATGTGTTTTTATATAATATATAACTTTATTTGCAGCATGCTCCATTACAAAGAAAGTAATACTACATGCATTAATTATACAAAGTTTTTTACAGTAAAGTATTTGCCCAATTATTAACATTCTATGGCTGATTGTAATCTTATAACCTATTTGTTTTACTGTTTTTTTTTATTGTATTAACGGAGGTTAAACTTATAATCATAAATATTTTATTGTGTTATCTGTTTATATTTTCCCTGCCTTGTTCAATCATATATTATTAAGTTGCAGTGCATTAAAGTTTATATTTTTCCCAAGTTTCAGAAATTAATTTTGAAGGTTTTCACAAGTTCACTGTTTTGTATTGGCCATTGCCTTTTCATTCTCACTACACTTTTCCTAAGATCTTCTCTTTCACTTTTTAACCATTCACATTCTCACAGGATATGTTGCACTGTTTGTTCACTTTCCCTGCACATGCATGTTGGATCTTCCACAGCCTTAAATAGGTGAAAATAATCTATGAATTTACCATGTCCTGTAAGCATTGCTGTTATGTTGTGGGTTAATGCTAGTTTTGCTTTTAATCACTCCCGTACTGTCCTGAAGTAGTTTTTGTGATTCCTCCATTATTTTTGCTTGCCATTCTGCTTTCCATAGTTCACTCTTTTCCTTCAATTTCTTCATCACTGCGCTTTTCGGTTTTGTGCTGTACTCCACTGGAAGGCCTTTGCTATTTGCTGCTTCTTTGGCCAGTCAGTTTGCTGTTTCATTCCCTTCATTGCCGGCATGGGCCTTAACCCACAAGAGGTATATTGTCCAATCTTTCCTTAGGTGTGTGGCTACATTTTCTCTTATTTTTTTGTTTAGGATGTTGTGTTTGCCATGATTCCTGATTAGATCTATTGTTACTTGGAATCTGTATGAATTGTAGCTGATTTTTCTCGTGGGTTCAAGTAAGGTATCCTTTCTAATTGTTCAAGGGCTTTCAGGACAGTAAATTGCTCAGCTTTGCTCAATTACTGTTCAATTTGAACTAGAGCTGATTGCACCAGTTATGCCAAGACAAGCGAGCCTTTGAACCTTTTGTAGACAGGCTACTGTTGCTTTTTGTTCTGTTTTAGGCCACCACACTAAAGCAGCATAGATGACCATGTCTTACAATGGCCGTGTACAACCAGTAGATCATACTCGGTTTAAGACATTTTATGCCAAAAAGACATTAACAAATCGTAATTACTGCTAGAGTTTTTTTGGAAACTCATTTTCACTGAGGATTCCAAGTTAGTCTACTATTGAGTATTATACCCACATACTTAAATTGGTCCTTCAACTGAAGTATATTCCATCAAGAATTGGAGCTATCAGATACAGCTGCTTTCTTCTCATGAAAGATATAACATTTGTTTGGGTTGGTGCTAAGTCCATTCCTCTTACACCAGTCGTTTACTAAATTAAGGGCTCTTTATATGAGTTGGAGTTGCATGTGTTAAGACCATAGATTAGCATTGGCAAGCAGCCAAGAAGTGAATTTATAGTGTAAATAACCTAATATTTTCAAATATTATTAGTCTAAAATGCATGTAATTTAATTATGTAATTGTGAGTATTGAGAAATAAACATTCATTTGGAAAGGTAGAATCAGACGACTGAAAAGCTCAATGCCGTAGCCAGGATTTGAACCACAGATCTCCCGATCTCCATCCGGTTGCTCTAACCATTGAGCTACCATGGCAACTTGCAGGTACGACATTAAATTCCCGAACTGATTTGCATTTTTCCCGGTAAACCATAAGGAGATCTCATTGTATTGAGATGACATACCCCAATGGCACCTACAATCTTGTAAGTAGGGTTAATGCCCTTTCTATTTGCAGCCTTTTCAATGGATTCATAGATGGTGTTATCAGACACTACTTGTATATCCAAGAAGGCGCAAATAATGGTTTGCATGTGAGCAAATGTTCTTTCAGCCTTTGTGATAAGACTATGAAGGGCACTCATTGTGGATTTGTGTATGGGCAAATTGGTTGGGTTGATGTGGTTCCTTAATTAGTACAGTAGACCCTCGCTAATTCAAAATCGGATAAACCAAAAACTCTGTTAACCCATAATAGCTGCTTGATCCCTGTCAAATTACATGGATAAATCTACCGCTTAAACCGAATTTTGGATACTTCATATTATGAACTAAAATTTGGTACCCTCATTACATATTCCATACGTTATTCTTCGTTTAAACTGAATATGTATGTTGTGCTGTGCATTACGTATTTTCCGTTACGCATTTCACATAATTTTTCTCAATACTGTACTGTAATTTCTCAACAATGGCCCGACTGCTTACTTGCTGCTTATGTATCACTTCCACAGCATATGATGCAAGGGCGGGGAAAGAGGGGGTGGATCAGCAGACTGCACATGGCATGCGACTCGCAACAATCCAGAAAGCTGTTTGTCTCTGCTTGTGTACAGTGAATGTTTGTTCCCCCCTTCCCCCTTTTCACTCCCATCGCTCGTTATGCTGCCGAAAGAGAAAGCTCATAATGCTCTCATGCTGAAACAAATACAGCAAATTTTACATATGGTCGGTAATGGAGAGAAGGCCAAAATGCAGGTTGCAGAACACTTTCAGATTCCGAAATCTACTCTCTCATCGATTATAAGTTCAAAACAGAAAATAGAGGCAAGTCTGAGAAACTGTTCATTTAGTGGCAATAGCAAGCGCATGAGACCAGCGAAACATGAAGAGTTGGAAGATTCACTGTTTGAATGGTTCCAACACATGCGTTCACAGCAAATTCCACTGTCCAGCCCTATGCTTCAAGAAAAGACTAGAAATCTCCAAGAAAGAAGGAATGTATGGGTTTGTGTCTTCTGAGGGATGGCTATGGCATTTTCAGAAGAGGCATAAAATCAGTGCTGTCAGTGTCTGTGGAGAGGCACATAGAGTAAACGACGAAGATGCCAATGAGTGGGCATGGGCGTTTCAATCTAAGCTCTCTCATTATCACCCAAGAAATGTGTTTAATATGGATGAAGCAGGTGTTATCTATAACTGAATGCCTGAAAAAACACTACATGCCAAGGGCAGAAAATGCCATGCAGGGAAACTCAGTAAGGAGAGACTGACAGTGTAATTGTTGTAATTCAGATTGATCTGAGAAGCTCAATCCATTGGTGATTGGAGAATACATAAATCCACGTTGTTTTAAAAATGTCAACCTATTCAATTTACCAGATTGTACGAGAATAACCATAATGCATGAAAGACCAAATCTCTTGAATATTCAACAATAAATGGCTGTGAGAAAGAGGAATATTTTGCTAACTTTGGACCACTGTTTGGCACATCAGTTCGATGACCTGACACTTCTGAACATAGAAGTTGTGTTCTTACTAGCTAACACAACGAGCCATCTGCAACCATTGGATCATGGAATAATCGCCTCAATGAAATGTAATTACAGACGTCGACTGGTTAAAGCTGCCATCGGTGCAATAGAACTAAAAGAATGAAGGTGTAGTGTTGCCCCACGTATTGCAGGAGATATGTTTCTTGGAGTGTTTGTCCCAAGTACGATACAAACTTTCCGGTGGCCTTTGCCCCACGTTCAATTTTCCGGTGGCCTTCGCCCCACATTTAAGAATCAACTTTGTATTTTAATGTTTATTCATTTATTATATGTATGCCTTGGCTGCATCAGTAGTAATTTTTTAGAACATACACCTCTTAGCAGGGCTGGAATGGCTAAAGAACAAGGCTTACACAAATTATAAATATATTGTACTTTTTTTTATTAATCCTTCACACAATTAAATAACACTTCACTGATATATCCTACTGTAGAGCTGTGAGATTATTATTATTTGCACTCTTTAAACACGTAAACTTTATATTATTCTTACCGCATTGAAGTTTTATGTCTCACACTGAATATGTACCAAATCTGACTGACTGCTTGGGTATGCTATCTTGTAGCGTCTACCGCCTGAATTTGTATTTTCTCTCTATTTCAAGTGTCTGATTGGCTAATCCTACTCCAATAGAATACTTTTATTTAACTTAAAGCTTTTCTAGTTTTTGATTGGCTATTTATAAACTGTTTTAAATATTATTGTTCCAAGAATTATTAGTAGCATTATTAAACTTTCTAATTTATTGTTGTCTCAAGGTTACCTCATTTTTAGCAACTTTTGGCTTTTACTTTGTAATTCTGTTTGCTACGAATGGTAGCTTGCTTCTATTCTCACAGCTCCTACATTGTTGAATTACGTAATACATTTTAACATTATTATACATGTACATAATATTATAAACATAATACAATGACTTACATACACTTTATATATAATATTCATATTTCTTTAAGGCGGGCTGTTATTATATTTTATATTATATAATTAGACATATTATTTAAGTGTTAAAAATACTGCCTCAAGAAACAGTTCCACATTGGAATGTACCGCAAGCTATCTGCAGCATATCTACTGCTCGGGATGAAGTTACAACAGACACCATAATTGTTTTAAGAAGGCCTGGACAGCAACTGATAACATCGCTGAAACTCAACAGGAAACAGATGATCCAACATCTGAACTTATAATGTGGATACAACTGTGGATTCTGATAATGCTCTTCTACATGCTTACACTCGGTTGGTGCCCTCTTGTACTGTTATTTTGGAAGAATGGATGCAGGTAGACAACATCTGTGGTGCTGAAGAACCAGTCATCTGCTGATGATGCAGAAGAGAATGATAATTCTTTACTGTCATCTTCTAAGGAGGAACATGAAGATACAACACCGACCCCACACTGAAGTTCCAGCTGCAATTTCTGTTTCGAGAGATTTGCTGCCACTTCTGATGTCTCCATGGCATTTCAGGCTGCCCTGCATGTGGTAACTTTAGAGAGTGCCATAATATTATGACCAATGGTTTGCCAAACAACAATTAATGATTTCTTTTCAAATTATAGAATGTGTAATGGATAAGAGTTTTAACTAAAACATGTGTTCCGATTAAAAGTTAGTGTTAAAAGAACAGTACATTTAAAGTGTTTTTTAAGATTATTGTTTGTTGTATTACACGACTCACTAATTCAATGAGTGCAATATTGTTCCAAATAGTACTCTTTTAAAAAAAATTATGACAAGCATTTGACAGTATATTTTCTCAATTAAACAAACATACCGTATATGCAGTTATTTTTCTTTTTCTTAGAGGTCATGAAAGTGGCACACCCTCATTCGTTGGTATGCATAACAAGAGAGAAAGTGAACTCAACAGTTGTATTTTGCCATTTCAGATAACACGGGACTATTTCTACAAAATGTAAGTAATTCAAACTTTGTTAAACCGAATTGGCCATTTTTTAGTCCCTTGGAATTCGGTTAAATGAGGGTCTACTGTATTTTGCTTCTAATAAAACATTTTCCATGCTTTTCAGCAAGAGAGAACTCAGACTTGTAGGGCGGTATGAACTAGGCTTAGTAGAATCCATTGTTCCAGCCTTTGGTATAAAGGCTACCCTAACATCCCCCCAAACTAGAGGGATATATCCAAGGCTAAGGCTTGCACTAAACATCCTAGTTAAGGTACTTACAAGAACCTCAGGACCCTTTTGTAAAAGTTTAAGGAAAATTTCATCTCCTCCTGCTGCCTCCTATGGTTTAAATGTGCTAATAGCCCATTCAGTGTGGTTAGGTTCCAGCTAGTCTCATGGGTCTGTTTCTGTATACATTTGAGGAAAACCCCATTTCATACACTTGCTCCTCCCCTCTATTACATCCGAATCTGGAAAGTGAGTCTCTAAGAGTAGTTTCAATGAATCCTCTTGATTCTGTGTATACTCTCCATCTGTAAGTAGCCAGTGTTGTTTGTATGGGTTTTAGAAAGGGCCTTATATAACCAAACTGTAATAGGCATTTCATTGACGCTTTCACAAAAGCTCTTCCAGGACCTTCTTTTTGATTTCTTAAGTTCTTTATTGTAATTGGTTAGAGCAATTTGATACTCACACCAATTACCTAATAATTGGTCTTTATTGAAGAGCCAATATTTGATTATGTCCGTTAACAACTCAAGCGCCACATAGCTTAAATTTTACAGTACCATATTTGCTATTTGATCGGACCAGGTGCTCTCCTATGTTGAAGGTTCTTAATTATCTATTTTATATTGCCGTTATTACTTCTTCGCATTTGTTATATTGGGGTGAAAATGTTTGCAACACTGTTCTACTAGTGGATGCTCGTCCTTGGGTTCCTCATTTTGACTGTGGACTGCTTCTAGTGCATCTGCAAGGCGTTCAATCTGTCCTCTTGAGGTTTTGGATGTTTCTGTGGGATTTTGGCATCAGTATGGGGGTGGTACAATCGTCTCTTTGATTAGCTGCTCTTTGATTTGCCAAGTTTGGCTTGTGCCTGGTTGCATGCATTCAAGGATTGAAGAGTATTTCCGCTGTCAGTGCAGTATTCCATTGATGTGATGCATGTTTTTATTTGCCTGTGGCTTGGTTGATATTTTACAGTCTCACCACTTAAAATTAAATGGCACTGATATCGATGTTTAGTTCAAGATTTATACAGAGAAGGTCTGTATGTCAATGTTACTTAAGGAGTGGCCATTTTTATTTTATAAGATGGGCTTTCCCAGAGGCAAATATTGTGTTACATATGGATGTTTTAGGTATGAAACATACCTTGTTTAGATATGCCACTGTTCTACTGCAGAAACATATGAGAGCATAATTACAAACTAGCAGAAATCTATCCTGGTAGCTACATTTTAATAGTGGTATGGGGTTGGAGGTAGAAATTTCGACCAATAATATTTTCAATAATAACATTTGTCCCAAAAGTGCCCAAATAAAGGTAAACACGCCCACATATAACAAATAAACCAATATTACATGCTGATAGTTTTTTCTTTGATTAAAAGTTGGATAAATATCATCTTGGGCATTTATGGCAACACAAGATGCATAACTACTGAAGCAGTCAAATTTTCTTGGTTGCAGAAAGCCAGTGTTTAACTATGTACTTGTTATTTCCCTGATGTTCTAAGGCAAGGAAAACGAAGCAGAAAACATTTACCATATCCCTTTTACCACTACATATAGAATGTCTGTAATAGGGAGAGAAGAGGAGAGGGTGTGTTTGAGTAATAGCATAGTGCTGAAAATAAGAGCATAATTGTGTGCAGCTGACATGCATGACACTTGCATATAGAAGCCATGTTCGAATTCTGGGTATAAAATAGCTTGTTTTTTCTTTCCATTGTCCCCTCAGTGCTCATGATAAATATGTAGCTTCAGAGATCATTTGCGCTATCATTAGTTCATTTAATCTGCCATTCTATAAAATAAAAATAATATAGTACAAGTAAACTTTATTTTTGAGATTTTGTGATACCTGATACTGCGTTTTTGTGGGTGGTGATTTTTAGTATTTTGAAATAAGAAATTTTGTGTTTCAATTTGTACATTTAGTATTTTATATCATTCTGAAGAAAAACACAGATAATTGTTTGAGATAATTGTGATAAGTCATGTTTTGAAATAACATTAATGTGAAATTAAAATCACATTGTAAAGGGTTGATAGTGAGATGAAAATGCATACATTAAGTTTTGAATTTGTTTTGAACCAAAATAGGTTAAAGCAATGCAGAAAAATAGGACTAAGTAATACAGGCTAAAGCATAACACAGTAAAGGGAAATTTATACTAATGCAAAACCAGAGAAATAAAAAAATAAAATGGGTACTCAAAGTTAACTTAAATCAACGAAAATGAATGAATCAAATCATACAACATTCCTAAACATTTTGTTCTGTCATATGTGTTCTCCTGTCACTTATAATCAACTTGTGATTACTGAAATATATAGTTCAGCATTAATGTGAACTACTTGGGCAAACTCTGGGTATTTGAGCTTAACGGGAGTCTGCATAGTTTGTAACAGCAGAAAATAAAAATATTCATATCCCTTGACAAAACTATGCATTTTAACAACTCTAAAAATGCCATCTTTCTTTTACTTTTAACTTAAATCTTTAAAATCTATTGACCATACTTGGCCAGCAGTGTCAGGATTAAAAACCTTAACAACCTTCTGTCGAATTTTCCTCCATGTGACTGCTCATCTTTTTGTGGCAATGAAGCATACACTCCAGGAAACACTATTGTTACTTTTGTTCCTTTTTTACTTTACTTTAATATTTTCATTTGTAAAAGAGTCCATTAATTGCAACGTATATGTAGGTAACCATGCACCAGCACACCATTTAGCACTGTGCCTAAAGTTAGCAACTCATCCCACAAGTTATGTGCAAAAGGTTAGAAAGATTACTTCCAATTCTATAAACAGTTATTTACTGTGACTGAGATTTGAACCTTAAATTTAACTTGACACTTTACTTAAACGCAATTACAGTGTCACTAAGATCACAGCCAACATTGTTACTCCTATGCCCAAAAATTCAGATTTTAAAAGGATTTAATTTGAAATGTCATGGAATAAGTACAATTTACTAATTAAGCTAGTTTCACTGAATAAAGGAAGCTGCTCCCTTTTCCGCATTACCATTCCACCTTCCAAAATGGTGATCAAGTGCGTTAAACATTCCAAGAGTGTACAAACTCTGCAGTTGAGGTTTTCGGAAGAAAGAAAAAGAAAAATTTTGTTTAAAAAAGAATCGTAGATTTTACATTTGTACTGCATTTGAGCATAATTTTTCATTTTGATCCAATATTGCATTTTCAAAATACATTAAAAAGCAGTTTACAGGTTGTGAAAATCGAAAATACAAAGAACACAATTGTTTTAGTGTTTCACACTAAATCGCATTTGCAAACAATCACCATCCCTATGCATTGTAGATCTATCCATACATTTGGATAGGTATGTTGGGTTTTCACAACTTGCGAAGGATAGATGGCCCACTGGGTCAAATGGCTGCAGGAGTACAATTTTACCCTGGGGCACTGGTCTGGAAGATGTTATTCTAACGTAAACGCTCTTTCCTGAAGACCATGCCTGCAAAACTGCAACCACTGTATGGAGGTTGAGGCGAAGGAGAATGTTACAGCCTTATGCCGGTTACGCTGCAACCTGAAGTCTGTTCGGACGAAGTGACCTTGAGGTGGGAGCAACTAGAGGATCATGACAAAGGGCCAATCCTGTCGGATAAAGAGAGTAGCGATCGACCTGCTTGGGTGGACGTCGTTCCCAGAGGCCAGACCTATAAGAGCTATTGGGTATAATGGAACTCCTTGATGGTTAGGCACCATCCTTTAAGGAGAGTGGGAGTCCACGGACGGGAAAGCCAAGGTGAAATAGCTATTGTTCCCGAGGAGCAAGCTAGAGGAAGTCCTTGAGGAGAACCATGCAGGAACTACCAGAGGGCACCTTGGAGAAGTCACGTTGCTGATTTTTATTGGTCGCATCTTCGAAGCAAGGTGAAGAGGTGGCGCCAGGAATCTGACATGTGCGTGGTAAGTCTTGGGCACCCTACACGAAGTCGGCCCAAAGGCAACAGGAGTATATTGGAGTGCATTCAGAATTGCCTTCAGTGTGGCGGGTCCTTTCCCAAGGACAGACATGGGAAATCGCTATCTGTAACTGTCTAGCGACTATTTCACCAAGTGCCCGGAGGTTTACACAATACATAATCAAGAGTTTTCGACTGTTGCTAATGCACATCTGAACTTCTTTTACCGGTTCAGGATCCCCCAGCAGCTCCACAGTGACTAGGGACTGATTTAAAATCCAAACTTAGGTGAGTATTACACCAGCGCCTTGGGATACATAAAATCTGTATCACTCCCCGGCTTCCAAAGTCGGACGGAACGGTTGAGTGCTAAGACAGTCTAAGAGCATCTCCGTAAAGTGGTATCCAGCCATCAGCAAGATGGTCTCATGCCATTATCACTCCTGGTCTACCGAGTATCAGTACACGAGTCCACTGGCAAGACGCCGGCCAACATGGTATTTGGATGGGAGGTACGACTACCGTGTGATCTGTTGTTTGACAGTCCTGATGTTGACCAGCTGGCAAAGGACTATGTCGGGGTGCTAACGGACAGGTTAAAAGACACCCACCACTTCGCCAGGAAGTACCTGAAGCTTTCAGGTGACCTAATGAAAGCCCGCTATGACCGTCGGGTGAACAGTGTCGGATTCCAGGAAGGTGAACTCGTGTGGCTCTTATCTTCCCACGATAACTAAAGGGAAGTCGCCGAAGTTGAAACTTTCCTGGGACGGTCCGTATAAGATAATCAACTGTATCAATGATGTGGTACACCGCATTCGGTGTCAACCCCGAGGGAAACTGGTGGTGGTCCATCTTCATAGGCTTGCTCCATACCGCAGAGCTGCTTGGGACGTTCAGCTCTGAGGAGAGAGTTATGTGGCGAATCTGGGCTCCCCGCTTCAAGGATAGCGGTTGTACGATTGGTTAGAGAGGGAGATGCTCTCTTTCTCTCTCAGCAAACGGAAGTTCCAGAAACAGCATCGAGACACAATGAGGGATTTCTGAATATTCTTTCCTCTTCCACCTTGGATGGGAGCTTTTCTTCCGGTGAAGCAAACATTCTCGTACTCGGCGATTATAAAAAGCGTGCGTGCTTGAAACATAGTGAGGTTTTGTTGCTGAGGTTGCACTGCTTCAGCAAGTTTCCTAAGCGACCGAGCGAGAGAACAGGAGTCCTGTGTACAATACTGAGGTGAGCAAAGGGTGGAAGAGAGAAGAGGATGCTTCGTGTGTGGTTGAAGTAACAGAGAATACTGAACATAGTCAACATGTAAAACACTAGTGAATTGTTAGTTGTTATTAGACTTTTTTTGCTGTAAAATTGTGCTTTGTATCTTCATTAAATAAGCCCCGGTGTTTTTCAGATGTTTTCTGAATTATTACAGTCCAAAACAGCTGCCGATAGCCATAGATAACAAGAAATGAGCGGCGCATCACAAACTCAATTATTGCATGCACCTGAGACAATACTTGAATGTTTTACAGTACTGTGTGTTCATTGAGGTTTTAGCTAGGGATTGGCTTATCTCTCAGGTAAAGCTTGAGCTGCTGGGAGGGGTACACAGTATGCTCAACCGTGCGTGACGCGTACAGTGAAAAATAGCCAGCAGTCTTTCCTTTGTAGCACGTCTTTACCCCTCCCTTGCCTTAGACCAAGGAAACACTCCTCCTTCCAGTAGCTAAACCCCTACATGCTTGGAAGGGACCCTCACCCCCTAGCTAAAATGTCACTGTACAGGCAGTACTAATACATCATTAATGTAATTTGCAATAATATTTCCAATTATAACCAACTAAAGCACATTATGGAAAATTGTAGCTGTTGAAATAAAAATTTGGCTCTGATTATATTCAAATGTCTTTACCTACAATGTTTGTCTTAGCTTAGAGGTAATTGCAAAATACAAGTTACAATGTTGATATTGTAATGAAAAGAAGCTAGAAACAGTGATGTGTATTGAATTTATTTAAAGGTGAGTCGGAATTGTTACACTAACATCACTTAAGTTTACTCACTTAACATGTTTCGGGAAACCGTTGTGCCCATCCTCAGAAGGTTAATTCGACTGAACTGTTAAGTGAGTAAACTTAAGTGATGTTAGTGTAACAATTCCGACTCACCTTTAAATAAATACAAGTTACAATTTTTTTTCTATGCATTCTGTCTCATTCTAGAATAACTATGGAATGATGCATAACAGCATTTCATTCAGGAACTTTTGCAGACTCTCGAGGAGCTCATAAAGTAAAATCTTAGTCTCATGTTGTAAGCATGGTTTCAACGGTACACATGTTTGATTTCAACTTTTCTAAACTTCCACAGATTCTCTGTGTCATGGTTGGCTTTTCTCCGAAATAAGCATTGGCAGCTCTTGATATTCGTAATTTTGGCGTAAAAGAATTATGCTAAATTAGATTTTATTAGGTAGCACCGCGTAACATAATCATATATTGAGTTTCAAAGCATAATCTTTCTTTTTTTTTAAGTTCTATTCATATCCCGCCTTTAACTACATTGGTCTTATCAACGGCCTTTCCTTGGAGCTCATTGGCAATTGTGTTAACTCGTATTCTCTTGTCGTTGGGTTTCTTGCACTTTTTGGATTTTAATTATTAGATCTCTCTCTCTCTCTCTCTCTCTCTCTCTCTCTCTCTCTCTCTCTCTCTCTCTCACACACACACACACACACACACGCACACAGACTTTTGGGAGGATAGGGAATAATCTTGGCTAGAGAAGAATTCCCACTCCTCCAGCCGGGAGTCGAACCCGGAACCCCTCAACCCCTCGCATAGCAGGCAAGTGCTCTACTGACTGAACTACGGGGCCAGCCCAAAGTGTATCTTATAACCCGCGGAAATCACGTTTCACCAAGAGGTACAGGCGATGAGGCTACGTTGACACTTCAGGTGCGATTCCTTAGCAGCGTGACGTGGCGTTGAGGTGCGACATGTGGAGCATGCGCAGAAGAGTTTTCATACTCACGCTGCTGCTTGGCACAATGTTTTGATTCGACTGGTCCGTATAACATAAACAGCAAACCTGAGGCGTGTATGACAAAAATGTTATTCACTAGTGCAGATGACAGCTTCTTAATTGAGCTAGTGGGGCAACATCCTCGTCTCTATGACCTCAAATGTGATAATTACAAAAATCACAATTGGGAGAAAGTTTGGACAGAAATATCAGAACTAATGGCAAAATCACCAAGGGATACAGCGTATTTAATATAAATTCCAAGTTTTCACATGTCCGCTGAGTATAACGTTTTAACAAAATAATGCATGGTATTTGTGGTTGTACAAAACAGGTTTGGCAGTATGGTTATGAGCATGATTTCACATAATTGCAGTTCATAAAATACATCCTTTTTTTTTTTTTTTTAATTCTTTTAATTGCTCTAGGGCACACACATTACAGACATTCATTACATAAAATGTCAGTTTGCCTTGTCTGAAAAAGAGAATTTTAATATTACGTAAAAATAAGGTGACCATATTTTAGAAACAAGAAAACGGGAGAATTTAAATTTTTCTCAATGAAACAAAGGACAAAAGAGAGTGCGCAAAATTGTTTCATCATAAATATGAAGGTTTCGAAACTAATAATAAATAATGTGTAACTTACATATATATACTTTGAATTCGCTCCAGCCAAACAATCCTGTAGAATTATTAGTGCATCAGTCATTCCGCATACATTGGATAAGTTTAGAAATAGCCCATTGATCTGAAAGATTGGTTGTGATAGTATGGTAAGTGAACGGTGGTTCAACAGCTGCTAATTTCATATCTTTATCACCAAAAACTTTCACTTTTAAGAAAATTAGTCAATGCCGTGCTAGAAGAAGCACTTGCATGCACCATTATTTTATGTTTTTCACTGTTTATATGTTGTGATATATCCATTCGTCCCCATGGCTTATACTGAAAGTAGATGCACACTTATTGCATCAAACATCTGAGTCAGAATTTTTTTTAATGTATGGATATTCCTTTTCTGGATCACTATTAAAAACACGCTTCCTTTACGGCGATGACATATTATTAATTTCAAGTGTTTTAGCACTCGCAGTTTACGAAATTTCACTGTGATGCAGAATTTGCTATGACACCCAAATCTAATTTTTTTTTTTTTTTTTTTTTTTTGCTCGTTTTGATGTATAGATTATATATGTAGGTAATGTGGATCATGTGTAATTGTGCATTTTAGTACTGCATAATATTACGCCTGTGTATAATGTTCCTGGTCCACTAATTAGTAGTTGCCTTAAATCCTACAGTTCCGTCGAAAAAATTCTGTCCATGAGCGCCAGAATTTGAGAACCCTCTTTCTGTTAGTCTGGTCAAGGGTTAAGTATGTCTGCAAGGGTCTTCTATCCAGACACATGGGGGAGTAGATTTTGACTTGGAATGGGGAAGACATATGTGACGTGAGGAAAAGTCACATGATAAATAAGTAGTCAATGAGATGTTTGATAAATGACGAAATGTTAGACGGATGCATACTATCCTGCGAAGAATGCTCCAATAATATAGCAGAAACTTAAAGCATTGAGTGGGGGATGGGATTTTATAAATATCCATGTTCACCCCAGAAATGCGGCAGTTGATATGTAATCCCGGACACAGACTCCACGTCACTTGTGAGCAGGAGCTGGTGTGCAAATAGGGCCCGTGGAAAGCATGGTACTTTCTACAAAGTGCCGGAGTACATTTCGGATTGAGGGTGTACCTCCCATGTAATTGTAGTGCTGTGTCGAAGAATCAGTGATGCCCACGCGCAGCGAGATGACAAAGGGCCATAAGATGCGCGAAAAATTTGTCAGCTGCCAGTAACCAGGAACGTTACCTAGTGTCTTTACTAGTGGTGATAAAATTCAACCAAGTGAACTCCGTAGTGCTTCAATTCCCCTTGCAATTTCCTTTATCCCACAACCTGGATTGCTGAAGCTTATCCTTTTCAAATAGGCAGAGTCCATGCACATATCTCCACTGAGAATCAACCTAGCCAAGGGAAACAATAAACTAAATTGTTACAAGCACATCATCCTTCGACAGAGGTAGCAGCAGCAGAAGAAGAAGAAGCAGCCCTGATGAGAGGACCTCAAAACAGGTACGGTAACTTCGAAACTGTGTCAATACTTCTGCCGTGCCTGCAGATAGGTACGCTCTGCAGTGACCCGTACCCGTGCCAGGTTATAACCACGGGCCGCAACGTACAAAGCGAGCCGTGCCCCTCTCGCACGTAGGCTTCTAAGTGAGGCGTCAGAGCACTATATTTTATTATTTCACAAATGCAGAACACAGTACTGTCTTCTACCAAAGTCACAATTGTAATGAATTTCTTTTGACTCAAGCATATGCATTTACAGTTTTCGTTATTGTTGGCAGCATTCGCATCAAACATGAGTTATTACGATTTGTTTGTTGATAGCGCAGACCGGCACAGTTCAATTGTCGTCCACAATTGCACTTTTCCAACCGAATTCTCCATACGATTCAGGTGCATATGTATTGTAGACCCATAATATAAACAGCGTTTTGCTTTGGCAGTCGTTAGTATCTTTAAATGTTTCATCAAACTGATGCAAAACAGGACATTTTGCATTTTTGAGAACGAAGTTAATGGCGTTTTATGTCGACAAGTCATTGCCACAAAAAAGGGACATTTTGGCATCCCATTTCTACCTTAAAAAAGGAGGGACAGAGACTCAAAAAAGGGACTTTCCCGGCTAATACACAGTCTGGTCACCTTACAAAAAGCTATTTTATTGTACGTTTTGCCCTTGTAATTCAGAATAAAGTGAGCATACTTCTGAATATTCTGATGTTTTCAGGGCAAAATGCTAAAAATGAGCTATCTTTCTAAGAAAATGAGCTTTTTACCTGTTGTCATAAAACAATTATACCTCAAATTTATGCAAACATGTGGTGTTTGACCTTCAGTAAGTCTCCAGCCTTCTTAATAAATTATGCAAAATTGATTTAATTTTAAAACTAAAACGTTTTAGCATTTAAAAGCTCACACTCTTTAAGATTTAACATTGTTTTTGAAGCCTCCCATAAGCACATCTCAAATCTGCCTTTAGAGCGGTGCTTAAAGTGGGCCGTATGAACCGGGTACACATCCTGGAGCTAGTAAACGAGCCGGTATGGAAAATCGTTTACAGAACTTCTTAACCTGTAAGCACACGCATGAGGTGAATTATACCCCACAATAGCTTTGATATGCCGGTAGCACTGTAACATAAATTCTGTAACAATGGCCTTCCACATACCTTTCAATTAACAGTTCCGCCTTGTAATAATGTGCTATAACTGGCGCAACAGTTCTAGACACGTGAAAATCTTAATGACAGCTAGGAAGCGAGTTACATACCGGATCAGGTGTCTGCCGGTCGTCATCATGCTGCAGGAGTGCCTGGGACAGTCATTGTCAAATATACGCACACCGGCTATGCACTGCACTACACTGATAAACTTAGTTATATACAGTATATTTAAATCCACGCTGTAAAAAGTGCTTAATATAAAAACACTGTCAATCATCTACCTCCAATTCTTCCACACCTGATAGCCCTTCCTCATCTGCGGAATCACTCATATCATTGCCGTCATCACTGCTGTCGCTACTTTCTGCACCATTATCCTGGATGAGAATTCTTTCTATTTGATTTTCTACAATTCCATCTTTTTTGAAATAATGATTCTCAATTTGTTCCACATGTCGACATACATTTTCCCATTCTGGTCTTCCAATTTCAGCAAATCGCTGGCGACATAACTGCTCCACATCTTTTAATTTAAAAGTGATATTTCTGCATGCCACCCATTTTTTGACATCAGCCCAGATTAATTCTATTGGGTTTAGATCTGGGTGATATGGTGGCAGTCTAAGTACTTCATGGCCATGTTGTATTAATATCTGGTCAAGTATGTAGGACTTCTGAAGCGGTTTGTTGGCTTTAATTAAGTTATATAGATTTGTTTTACTCATGCTTTCATGAAAAGCTATATTATGCCTAAGTAACCAAGCTCTCATTTCTTGTTTCAAGGAATTTGAGGTAGGTGGTTTGTCAATTTGTGTGTTATGGTAAGAAGCATTGTCGATAACCAGAACAGACCCAGCAGGTATATTAGGTATCAACATGGTGTTGATCCACTTCATGTAATTTTCTGTATTCATTTCTTGATGAAACTCTCCTGTTTTTTGTTGTTAGACTTGTAAATGAGAAGGGCATTTGAAACGAAGCCAATTTTTCCACCAGCATGAACGATGATAAGTCTTTGCCCTTTGGCAACAGGTGCCCGCAAACCTAATTCTCTATCGTCACTCCAACTTTTAGGTGTTGTATGATTGCTGTGTATGTATGATTCATCTTCATATACTATAGTTCGACCCTCTGATTTGTACCTCCGGAGAAGAGTAAGGTACTCTTCCCGCTGAGATCGTATGTCATGCTTTTCTATTAGAACTCTTCTATTTGATTTGGTTTTCTTCCACTTGAACCCTAAATCTTTTATAACTTTTCTGAGACTTGTAGCACCACCTTGAAAATTTATGCTGTCTTTCAGCTTGATGCGCAATCTGCTTATTGTTGGCACAGTTTTTTCTTCCACGTAGAAATTGTGAATCGTGCGCCGAATGACGCATTTGTCGAAATCGTCTATTTCTGTAACACGTTTAGGAACCTTATGTGTCTTCCCAGGTGTGTCAAATGGTACTCCTTCATCTATGTGTTTTTTCTTAACTTTGAGAACTCTGGAAACGGAACTCGGTGAAACACCAGTTACTTTGGCTACTCTTTTCTTTCACTTTCTTAAGGCTTTTTTGGAACTCGGATGAACATATATTTTCTTCCTTCATCTCTGCTTCTTGCTTCATGAAGTCGAGGACAGTTGCAATTATTTCCCTGCTTTGACTATGTAATACCTTACCACTTAACTTTGAAAATGTAGGAGCCATGGTTATAAATATCACAAATAAGCACTATTTAGGCACTACTCTCTTTGAAATTACCAGATGCGGACACTTTCTATGCAGACTGTATGTGTTACGCACTGTGAGTAAGCAAAGGTATTATATCGCTTTCGCTGATTAAGCTAAACATAAACAATTCCTAGGCTCGGCAGCTGGGTTGGCAATCAAGGTCACGATTCCAGAAGTTTTCCGCGAGTAATAGTGGAGCAATTTCACGCATTATCTTAGTCAGTAAACACATGTTCTCTGTTTCTGGGTAAAAAAATACCCCGCGCGTGTGCTAAAGTAATTCCTGAGCTGGAAAAATGGGTTACAGATTCGAGCAAAACGACACGAGAACCTATCTAGATGATAGTGCAAGTAAAAATGAGATAAATAGTGAGTCCAAGGACGAAAATGACCACATTTCAGAAAGTGATCATGTGACAGATGCAGAGCAAGAGGCAGAGGGTGGTGATAATAAAAAGGATGTGCCTTCATCGACTAAGGTATATTTCAAAGGAAAAAAGACCGTAAAACCAAAACTACATGTAATAAGTGCTACAAACTGACTTGTAAGGAACATTCGTATTCAGTTTGTGAAGAATGTGCTGGCAGTGATTCTAATAATTAGAGATAATAAAGTCAACTTTCTAGAATAGACATTCTTTGTGAACATGGATTCTGCCATATGAAAAAAGAACAATGCAGTGTTAATTTTTCTAAAATATTTATTTTTAATATATTACAATACTATTTAAAAAGTAATTACGTGCATATATAGCAGATGGCTAATTTGAAATATATGTATGTACACAAGTTGTTTTCGAAAATGTCATATTGAATCATTGTAATTTTTGAGCTACTATGTCAGATAAGAACAAAGGTATTAAATATTGTTCAAAACACACTAATGTGACAATATACATAACTACATTCCAATTTCCTTAATAGTTTATGATTTTTTTTTTTTTCCGAATTGTGGTAAAAAATATCCCCGTGCGTGTAGATACGTTACAAAATTACACGTGTGTGCTTAAGGGCTAAAAGTTTGTCTTATTCCTTTACTGGTCATCCAGATTCGTCATGAAAGGTTGTTTGTTTTTTCAACAATGGATACTATTTTCATATCTCTAGCAGTGCTGTTCGTTTGTCCCATGTGTAATAAGACGGCACCCTCACTCTCCACACCCGTCTCTCATGAACGCAAGCACTTTTCATTCTGTCCTTGTCTAACCGAAAGTTACTAACACAATAATGATGTTTAGAATAAGAAGGATGTATTTTAAATGAAGAATTAGTAATTTGATAAAATTAAAATATATGAATCATACATTTAAACTTATAGCTCAACAGAATGTTTCATCTATTATTTTTATTCAGTTTATTTGAAAACGTGTATGCAACAATGACAGATATAACTCATATCTGCTGCATGCAAATTAAATGGCCCTCTGGTCAATTAAAATTGTTTATTAGTTTCGTGAGAGGTGTGTGTTTGATTAGTCTCTGTGTAACAATGTTGTAGTAAGATATATTGTACCTTATAATGAAGCATGATCACCAGTCAACAGAAGCTTATTTTAATATACCCAGTGCAGTGATACGAAAAAACAAAATGCTGTGTTGCTCAGACAGACTTATTGGCATGTGCAACTTTTGAGTTCCAGTGATGCCGTGTACAATAGGCCATTGACAAGTGATAAGGAAGTAACAGTTGAGTCAAATAGTTTTCCACTGTGTTGGAATCGGGACCAAGCTAATTTGTTTAAAGAAAAATAAGATTGGTTAGCCATTTCTAATACTCTTGGCTGTTTAACTTGTAAAGCAAAAGACTTGAAACTTTATTCAAGTTCCAGCATGTCTTTGTCACAACAGTAGATTTTGTGTGCTTTAAAACCTTACGGATCTACTACAGGAAGCTAGCAGCAATCCTCACAAGAAAATATTCAAACACAAGTAAAGTCATGTTCATTGTACAACAGAAAAAATGTTACTGGTGGTTGAGAAACAAACTTTGGAAGACTTTTTGACAGTGAAAATAAGTGTAATTTTGAAACAACATGCTGCATTTTTCGTACAGCACACTTTATTGCAAAACGAGATAGATCATTTGTGGACCATGGACATTTAATAGATCTTCAAGTTACCAAGAGGTTTGATATGGGATGAATTTAGCATAGCAATGTTGTGTGTTCTGACATAACGCATATTAGTGAAGAAATGAAACAGATTTTAAGGAAGATTATTTATCAGTGATTGATAATGATGGGTATTATAATCGATGAGTCAGCTGCGATAAATAATAAGGGTGTTTTTAATATTTATATATGTATTATAATACTTGTATATATAATATTTATATATATATATATATATATGCATTCAAATTGTAAATGATGAGCGTAACAAACCATGAAGGTAGTGATGACAATGACATCTATACATTATTTTTAGAATTAGTGATACTTGCTGATCAAAGAGCAGACACCATATTCAACGTCCTCCTGGAATGTCTTGGAGGGAATGGTTTTGATGAAAATTATCTTCGAAAATATATGGTTAGCTTCACAAGCAACAGTGAAAGTGCTTTATGTGGGAAGAAATCTGGAGTAGGGCCATAATTACAAGAAAAGTTGCCTAAAATCGTATTGTGGCATTGTCTTAGTCACCAATTGGAACTTGCCGTGAATGATGCATTACTAGCTGTTGGATAAGGTGTGAATGATTTCTGCATATTTGTCAAAAAATTGCATAACTTGTATGCGTCTCAAAGAACTGGAATCAACCTGAAAAGTGTGCACAGGCTCTGACAAGCGAATTTTAAAGATAAGCCGTATTATAGATGTGAGGTAGGTTGCCTCTTTTCGTTGTGTCGAATCGGTGTGGTGTTCCTATTCTGCATTATATGCACACTGTAATGCTGAATCTAAAAACAGTTGCCACAACAGTAAAGAAAGGAATCAGTTTGAAGGATTGGCTAACAAATTGAGTTGTCATAATTTTATCAAACCACTAGGACTTATTACTTGATGTACTGCTTGAAATGAAACATGTGTTAGAACTACTACAAATGTGTCATTGTACCATAAAGGCAGAAGTTATTAAATGTATCGAAGATGGAGATTTCAAAATTATGAAAATTAATAGCAAGGCTAGTTTTCCAGCTGTTGACAGAGGTTAGTTTATACAGTGCATTGTAGGCGATATGAAAATGAGAATGATGAATGAAATTCATCAAATTGGCCCACTTTTTAGTATTATGATATTAGGCAAGGTGAAAGAGAAGTACAAAAATTCGCTTTTAGATTTGTATTCAATTCCCAGGATATTTTAAGAGATTTTGTTCAGTACAAGGCAACAGTAAAGAGGGTTGCGAATGAGAAATTAAAGAAGTGTTTTGCCGTATACACATCAGTGAGCGTTGTTTTAGTAAAATGAACGTAATAATGTCAATCTCTGAAACTTACTTAAAATTACTACACAGTCTAATGTTTAAACCTGAACCTTACGTCAAGTCATGGTTGCTATAGGGGAGACATAGCGCGAGTGTACGTGTCCACGGCGTGAAAGAAAATTCATATAGGAAGCTGTGGGTCCGCTTGTGAGTTATAGATAACGTTAATTGTTACCATATACCTCCTATTTCATTAGGCATTAGCGTTTACTAACCGATTGTTGTTTCTCTTAAAATTGTCGCCACCCCTCTGTAACTAGTCATGTAAGTTGCATACCGGCACCTCCTTGATGCCACTTTAAGCACTGCTTTTGAGGCAGTATTTTAATGCCTAAATAATATTGTGTTTTATTATAATTAAATTCACCTTGAAAACAATATGTATATAATTATTATTTAAATTGTATGTAAGTCATTGTAAATACTTATTTTATTGTAAAACATATTTTATTAATATTATATAAATGTTTATATACTCTAATAATGCAAAAACTGTGAGATTAATATGTTTTAGGTTGTTAATAATGAGGTAATAATGTAATTTTTGTGACAATAATGTGTCTGGAATTTTTAAAAGTACTGGTAATGACGTAATTTCGCTTGCAGTTTGGAATTAGCCAATCAACAGTAAAAAAAAGTTTTAGTTTGAATACTTAAATTCTATTGGACTAGAATTAGCCAATAAGGACTGGCATTACCGAAGCTTCAAGGTTTTTACCGTTGAATTTAGTCAGTCGCGGGTAAGATGTTGTAGAGTACGGATGGTAAAAATTGTGTTCTCCGCTAAAGTGCTCACAGTTTCCTTTTATGAAGTGTTGTGTTTATAAACATGCAAGTATAAAGAGAAATATAAAGAAGTGAAAATTAAAAAGTAAATTCTGTGACGTCTTTTAATTTTTGTCTTATCACAACCTGAAACGAACTTGTGTTTCTATAGCGCAACTGAAGCAGCCGAGGCAAATTTAAATAATATTACGTAAAACAGGCATCATCTTCACTATAAGTTTGGCGTCCCAAGCATCAAGCAACATCAAAGTGTATCTTAAAAACGTTGGTTTAAATACTTCTTCAAAGTGACGCACATACGTGGGGATTCTCACATTTCACGTCCAGCATCCAGCTAAATAACTTCTTTAAAGTTGGCAACAAATATGGGGCTCAATAACATTCTTAAAGTGGTGTACAACTGTGGGGCAAACTCCTCCAAACAACTACCATCATCATAACTACCGCAAATTGACGCCTCAACGTAGAGGAACTACCATAATAACTCCTGCAAATTGGCGCACAATGTGTTGACTTTGAAGGCGACGAGAATTGGTGATGTCATAGAAGAGAATTCAACAGGGTGGCCAGAAACAACAAACATGCAGCGAGACTGCAGCTTGGAATTTAGAGATCGGCACCAATTTGACAAAGGAATCAAGGATAACAACAATTCTTCAGGAGTAAGGGGCACGTGGTTAACATCTTAACAACAAATTATGCGGGAGCACTGAGTATTAGAAATTAATTCAATTTTTTCATATTGTAAATGTAAAGTTTAGGAAAATATTGTTAATTTTAAGTAAAATTCATGCTATTGAGAAGTGGAAAAGTTAAATAGTTCAAAAGTTAATAGAAACAATAAAATGGAAGCTATAAACAAAGAAAGTATGGAGGTAGTTGAGGTTAGGTCAGCTATTACAGATTGTAATGTAGAAGTGGATGAGCAGTTATCTGAAAGTTCAGAAGTAGATGTTGAAAGAGATAGCAATAGTATGCAAAGTCAGTCAGATAGCAATAGTATGCAAGGTCAATCACCTTTACAAATGTCGGTACAGGAAACAAAACAAACAGATGCTATCCCTCACACATCTAGAAAACAAGAGCAAGAAAACTTATCACAACAAATGATGTGTCTTGTTAAAGCACTATTTAACTTAAGTAATAAGTTAAATGAAACTAGTGCAGACTTAAGTAATAAAATAACTGAAAGTAATGCAGAGCTAAGAAAAGAGTTAAAAGAAAGCAATACAGAGCTAAGAGTAGAGTTATGTAATAAGATAACTGAAACTAATAATAAGTTAACTGAAACTAATACAGTTATCTAGTATTAAAATTGACCTAGCTAGACAAATAGAAAACAGTATGAAAGAATGTAAAGCTGAAAGCAGGAAGTTAGAAATAAAGTTAGAACAATCTTCCAAAGCAATTCAGAAAGACATAGATATAAAAGTAAACAAAAGTTGTAAACAGCTAGAACAGAAATTGTCAAGTCATATTGACAAAAATGTAACTGAAATGGAGTTAAAACTTGCTGATACTAAACAGGGTATTTGTTACTAATTAGATAAACAAGGTGAAGAATTGAAAACTATGGTAGAAAATACTAATGCAGATCTTGTACAAGTACAAATAGATTTAACTGGGGAAATTAGTAAAATGCATGAAATGGTTAAAACAAATGCAACTGCAGTTAAAGATGCAAATACAGGGCAAGGACAAGTAAGGTTAATGGTAGACAAAATAAAAGAGAAAGTAGTAAGGAAATTGATAAACTTAGAAATAGCTTTGAAAATTTAAGTACAAATGTACCAAGGGTAAATGCATGCACAAGTAGTTCTGTAAATGCTAACCAAATGCATGTAAATAATACAAGTTCAGAAAGAAGTATATCACCATTGTTAACAAACAACACAAGAGACGCTAATGCTTTTTCGATAGCATCAGCTTCCCAAACACGCAACATTGACGACACACATTTGCATGTACCAAACCAAGCATCAAACTTATTCTGTGCTTAATGAGTTACCATTACCTAATTTTAATGCTTCCTCAAGTCCCGTGCAGTTTATTAATGACCTTATAGAGTATTTTAAATTGAAAAATGTGCCAGAAGCATTAAAAATGATCCTAGTTAGAAAATGCTTAGACAACAAAACACTAGAATAGTTACATATGGTAGCGGACAGTGAAATGAATTTTGAAACTTTCAGAATTTTATTCATGAATAAATTTTGGAATACAACTGTACAACATAAGATTAGGGCCAGCTTAAGCTACTCACAGTACAATATGGACGACAATTTGTCAATGACAGATTATCTGATTAAATATGCAGGATATATCAGATATTTAACTCCAGCTATGCATGAGGAGGATTTCATTAGTTTAATTACTAGACACTATCCTCTACACACACAAAACTACATGCTCATTGCTAGACCAAAAACAATCTACGAGATGACAGAACTTATATCATGACTAGAACAACAGGAAAGTTGCAGTAATGAAATGTGGAGTCCACACAGGCGAGACAGACAGATCAGGCGAGAAAGATGCAATGATATGCCGCACAATACACGTTTCCACAATGTAAACAGAAGAAATAATGAATTTCAGGTTCAGAATAGATTTAACTACAACACACAAATCAGAGATTCAAGACAACAAGGGAGACAGGAACACATAAATTATGTGAGAACTGAGAGAATGAATCAGCAAAATTCTACTTCACCCAGGGGTAATAACAGATTCCAACATAGAGGAAATATGCAAAACAGGGGAAACTTTCATAACTATAATCAGACGAGCGACGATCATCGTGAAGAATATACACGCGGAGGACGTAGCAATTTCAGAGGAAGAACGAGAGCTAGAGGGCGTGGTTCGTACTCAAATATTGATGATGAAATAATTGTAACTGCAGTACAACATGGCAATCCAGTAAATACTGAGGATACTTACCAGGAAAACTAAATTGTGTATTGCCTGACGTAGATTCTGGTAATACAGTACCTTCTGCTCTTAGTGGCAAGAGTAAAATATCTACACACTTTGATTGTTATTGTTTAAGCACAAACACAGGGAATTGTGAAAACAAATATTATTCACTGTACATACAAACTATAATAGGAAAGGAAGTAAATGTTGCAGTAGATTCAGGATCATTAAGCTCTATTTGCTCGTAGAAATTTTTTGAACAATTACTAAATGAAGGAATACAACTCATGATTGCACCAATCAGCAACTTAATATGTAGGGTAGCTATAGGTACAATAACACAAACCATCAAATCACAACCATTGATACCTGTACAGATAGCAGATAGTACATTGGAGGTTGTATTTTTAATTGTTCCAAACTTTATATGCAAAGTTATAATTGGGTGTGATGTTTTAATAGAATTCTCTGCGATAGTTGATTTTAAAATAGACAGACTTATATTAAATAAAGAAGAAAAGAAGATATATAATTGCCATTTATTAAAGATAAAGTATGTAAAGTACAAAGGATGGAGCAAGAAAATGCAGTATATGAAGAAGAGTGCTTCATACAGATAATTAATGTACAAGCGAGCAGGGAAAACAAAGAAAGATTATTGACCCTTAACTTCCAAGAACAAAACACTGACCTTACCAAATGGAACCCTCATGTAAAGAAATCTAATGCAGAAGAAAATATTTTAGAGCAGGTAGAAGATAATTATGCAACAGAGATTGAAGACAGGAAGATACATACAGACACACTGATGACAAATACAATACTGACGGACAATGAAAGGTTAATAATGGAGAAAATATTAGAAGACAATAAACATGTTTTCAGTGAAATTCCAGGATGGTGTACATCATGTGTTCACACATTCACAGTAGAAAATGTACCAGCATTTCAGAGAAAGTATAATAATCTACCAGTGAATCTAAGAAACGAAGCTAAAAAGTAGCTAGTATGTTAGAAAACATCATCATAGAACTTAGCAATTCACAATATATAAATAGTGTTTGTTGGACAGTAAAGAAAGACAATAGTTTAAGAATCACTATAGATGGGAGATATTTAAACAAATTCATGCTACTAGATCACTTTCAAAATGAAAATATAGAACAAACAATTGCAAAATTATCACATGGCAAATATATCTCTTCCATAGATCTTACAGGTTCATTTTGGCAAGTCGAGCTAGATCCTAAAGTACGTGATTATACAGCTTTTCAAGTTTTTGGATTACAATATAGGTATTGTGTAAATCCATATGGATTGAAGAATAGTGCTAATGGATTCCTGAGAGCAATACATAGTATCTTTGGTAACACAGCAGATGATTTCTTAATTAGATACACTGAGGACTTCCTAATTATAAGTCAAACCTTTGAGGAACATTTAGAAAATGTAATTTATGTGTTGAACAAATTACATGAACATGGCATGACAGTAAACATCAAAAAGTCAAAATTTTGTGTACCTGAAATCAAATTTTTAGGATACGTGATACATGAAGCAGGCATTCTAAAGAGAGCCCTTACATCTGCTGGCATTCCAGCTGTTTTGGAACCATCTGGAATTTGCAGATCTGATGACAAATGCCCAGACAGTTAACCATGGTTCCATGGAAGAATGGCAAGTCCTTGATATGGGATACCACTTGTGTGGATACTGGGCCCCTTCATACCTACACTCTACCTTCCAACTAGCTGGAGCAGCTGCAGTCAGCTGTGACTCTGAAATGGCATAAATACTGCAAGATTACATCTTTGTTACATTTCCGGTTGAAACCTTTGGGCCATGGTGTGCAGAAGGCAAAGAACTTGTTAGTGAAATTGGCCAACTTCTAGCAGATGTTCCCGGTGATTTTTGTTCAAGTGCATATTTACCATAATGAATAGCTGTCACCATACAATGAGGAAATTTTGCTAGCATGATGAGGACATTCCCAGATTCACCACCACTGGAGGAAATTTTCTATTTAAATAACGTCCCCAACAGCAGCAATTTATCACAACTGGCACCCGTTTCCCAAGAAACATCAGACAGCTCTGTGTTGAGGTCAAAGCAGAACAAATAGGTGGAAGCGAAAGTGGTGGGCCTGAATGGAATCTGGACCTCGTTTCAAGTCTGCCAAGAGGTGCTCCTGCTACCACTGCGATCCTGTTCCATAAATTCCAGCTGTCTTCTACATATTGTGGATGGAATTGTTTTGGCGACATATGTACACAGTTATTCTAATTTGCTGTACCTATTTACGTTATCTAATAATTATGTATTTAATTTTACTGAATAAAATTTAGACAAGTCTGAAAACAAAAATGTGGCTAAAGAATAAAGCATTGTCTTGTCTTTTTTATTGTGTTTCTACCAAACGTTTGTATCCTCTTGAGAATTGAAAAACATCTTTCATTCTTTGATGCGGTTTGCAAATCATGCAAATGATGCATTGTTATTTACACCCTTCATACGATTCCTTGACTAATTTAATTTTAAATGCACACTTGCAAATTTTTAAGTTTCCACCAAGAGACTACCACTTACACTGAATTCACTGGTCAAGTTAGGTATTTTAGACATGTGTTTCCGAACTCTGTATGCAACTAACATGTATGTGAATCACAACATTGCGTGTGAGTGCATGCACTGTGATTATGTGATGCGCAAACAAAAGTGACCAGCATAGATTGTAGTATAAGGGATGATCATTCATTTTCTGCTCTGAATTGCTTTAACTCTGCAATGCTATACTTTAAATAATGTATATAATTTAAGAATTTAATACCATTTTAAATCAATTCATATAACAGAATTAAATTTTAGATAGGACTGAGTACTTTTTTTTCATGTGGTGGTAGCAGTGAAATTGAATGTCTCCTCATGGAAAAGACAGTGTGGAGAAAGAACTAATAGCACAGCGCCTCGGACTCCATTAAGTTATTACCTCTCTGCACACCTCCTTTATAATCAAAGCATGTATTCATTGTCCTCTGTATTGTGACTGCGCATGCAGCGCAACCTGCGGGCCGCCCCCCGCCAAGACCTGGGTGGGGTCTGCAATGGGCTGTCAGAATAATAGCCAGCGGGGAAACAATAGCGAGTGTGGAATAAAAAGCCACTTTATGTGCTGCTTACCTGTTCTGGAGCATTCGTTTCGGCATGTTTACGTGGGTTCCTCTCCTAGAAGGTTCCGATTTGTATGCGGGACCTATATAGGGAGCTGTTCTGCCAGGACAGACATTCAAGTATTGAGTTCAATTGAGTTGCTAGAAGTGACAAAGTGAAAAGTCAACAGCGCTGTTTAATTGTGAGCTATAACTCAGGAGTCAGTTAAGAGTCGTGCAGTTCAGCAGTTCAGTTGTGATTTGACGAATCAGTTGTGTTGCATTCCAAGTGTGTACAAAGTCACTCAAGTGTAATGTTTGTGCTACATGAAGTGCCTAGTGATGAATGAAGTGTATTTTTGCATAACTTGTGTTTTCATTTGCTACACTGGTGTCAGAAGTTGGATATTAAGGCCACGATGGAGGAATGTTTAAAAAATTATTGGCTAAAATAGAGCAGATGGAGATGAAAATGGAATCCGGGATGTACAGTGAATGAACGTAATTCTGGAATGGACAACTTAGGAACTCAATAATGTCAGCTAATTTCGTAATGGAGAAGATGGAGGAAAAAGTGAATTCCGGAATGCAGAAGATGCATACAAAAATGTCTGAGATGAAGACAGAACTATCGTCCAAAATTGACAAACGACTGGCCGGCATGGAGAAAAGCATTGAGGAGTTCGGCGGAAATGTGAAAGACCTTGGCCAACGCATTGACGCCCTGGAAGACGTCGGAGAACAGCTTAGCATCCTTAGCAGTGGAAGACTTAAGGACTTGAAGGTTGAGACGCCTGGACGCGACACAAAATCTGCGTGTGTCAAGCCACCCAAATACGACGGAACGTCAAATTTTGAAGTCTTCCGCAGACAATTCGCCGCTGTCGCTCAGGGGGGTCTCTTCCCGCACTGTTTTCGCTTGTACTGATTTCGGTCCGCCTGCTGTATGACGTCATCGAGAGTGAAGTTTTAGCTAGCCAGTATTCTGCACCGTACTTTTCGGCATGAAAGTTCGTATAATATTATCGTTATACGATCTGTTACGACCCTATACTACTTGAAACAAAATCGCATCTATAACTAGACTTAGTCTTGGAAATAATAAACACAAACCTGTCTTTTTACAGCTAAATACCCAACTGGCGCCCATTTCATTTCTCCTTGAAATATTCACTAAAATGCTGTCGATATATGAAATTTGGTCTTGAGGGATGACTTACAGCATACATGTTATTCAAAGAAAGAGAGAGATGTAGATATAAAGCAGATATTTGTTATATTAAAGTTGTTCAGAAGCTCTAAGTTGCAAGCTTTAAAACCATTTTCTTAGTTTATGCTATTGCTTGACTTTAATTATATTATGTTAAAGAAAACCAATAACACATTATTCGGCCAATTTTAGCAACGAAAATAAAATACGTTATACGCTATATAAAATTCAACGTTATACGCTATCGGGTCTTAAACTTTGATTCGAAATTAAATTGTATTGTTTGTTTATGGATTGTGAAAAACGCAGCTTAATGAGAGAAACTGTATGTTGATCATGCTATTATGTAATATGACTTAAACATAGCAGTTTTAAAAGTCATGATAGCTGAAAACTTGATATATGTGCATGTTTTCCGAGACTTTTTTTTTCGCGTCTAGGTAAAAGCATGAATAATCGACATGCATATTTAAAATAATTTTTTTAAAAAGAATTTTATTAATGTAACTATTTTGGCAGAAGAGAGTAACTCCACAAAATGAATTAAATTCACATAACATTCGACTACTTGAAGTAGATAATGGACACATGCTGAAAAACAGTTATCTGCACAGCAAGTCTTGCAAATATCCTCCAATTTTCAAATATACCGAATTTACAGAGTAGTGTACATTCGAATGATGTGTTCGGAATTTGGATATTTTGGCTTCATTATTTAGGCTGAGAATGTGCTTATATAAACCTAGTTTCTTAATTATTACTAGTATAAAGTTGTTTTAATTTTTTAATTAATGAATAATTAATTGTACATAGTTCCCATTTGATCCTTCCTACTTGAAAGAGTAAGAACAAGGATGCGTCTAGCCTTAATATTTTGGAGATATTAATTTTAGAACAACCTTTGCTGTATGCTTTAGCGTACGCTCGCAACCAATACCCTTAAAAGCACACAAATGTAATGCTTTCACCCACGGGAAAGTGGGTGTTGTTAAAAGGAGGTGTATTAGTGTATTGCACTGGCGATCATTGAAACATATTACAC
This sequence comes from Deroplatys truncata, assembly GCA_030765065.1. Classification (NCBI taxonomy): domain Eukaryota; kingdom Metazoa; phylum Arthropoda; class Insecta; order Mantodea; family Mantidae; genus Deroplatys; species Deroplatys truncata. Next base: position 380,991,443 of record CM060990.1, read on the forward strand.
TGATCTTTTTAAAAGGAGGTAGATCTGAGGAACTTGCCAATTGTAATTAGGTGCCTATATTATTTAGTATTTATGCAAGGAAAGTGCAATAACTTACTCGTATCTTAGTTTTCGTTATTTTGTATAATACATGGACACATTTCACACCAAACTGGCAGGAGAGGCTTTACGAAACAAATCAATATTTTGTGAGCAAATACAGGGGAGATGAACGTAAATACATGAGAGAAAATGTCAGAGCGGTGTTTTATAAGCAGGGCGCGGATTTTGATGACTAATTGTTTTTTAAAATGACTACATTTGTTTTAAAATGACTTTGTAATTACAAAAAATTATCTAAAATGAGATTTATTTGATTTACTAAAATTAGTGTACAGAAAGTTATAAATTAATTTATATATTGATATAACTCCTATACAAGAAGAAAAATAAGTAAAAGAGCAGTGAAAATGTTCTTGTTCAAAGAATCTGAAAAGAAAAGAAAATTTTCTTACTTTCCTTTTCAGATTCTTCAAACAAGTAAGAACATTATTTTCTTTGCTTTTCAGATTCTCCAAACAAGAACATAGAACAAATATATTTTCAATTAATTTTCTAACTTATTGTGTTTTTAAACAGGTCTTACAAAAGTGTAGCATTAACTCTTTTGAGAACTCAGAATATGCAATGTTTATTGCAAATGAAGAGGATTTCACAGTCCATGTCATACATAAATAAGAGCAATATGCACTTATTAAGCAAAAAAGGGAAAACTGACCTCCTCATCCCTAATTTTGGACATGAATTCATAACAGTAGTTATACCTGTTTCCCTGACAATAACCATCTCTCCACCCACAAGCAACTCTTTCCAGACCAACCAATAATCTTTATATACTCTATACTTATGCAAGGAAGTTACCAAATAAAGCCGCAAAGGACAAAGAAATTACAAATTAATGATGTAATATCGAAAAAAACATTATCCAAAATAGAAAACTTGAAACTACCAAAATGACCTAAAATATATATATATATTTCTTAATATGGGACCCATGATAAGGATTTATATACCTTTATTGCAAGAATTAAAAGATGGCATGTCATCAGAATCCGGATCATGCTTATATGATACTTGGTCTTCAAATAGCTTCTGCTCACAATAATATACTGTTTAATACGCATTCCTGAGGAATATAAAGAACTTACTTTTTGGCAGGTAGACCGACTCATAACATGAAAACAGATGTAATGCGGGCCAAATGTTCCCTGAAAATGGCAAGCTTTTCCAGGTATATAATCCTTAACAGAACCACAGTGAACGGAAAAAGGTTGTTAAACTTTGGCTGTAAGAGCAAACAGCATTTCCTTTGAAATAATTATGCCGCTCAACTGCGTAAAAGGCAACAGATATTAATCTGAGCTTCTCTTCGCTTTAAAAGACACGTACAATTATCCTATTTTATCTCGCTATGTTGGCGGAAACTTCACAACTTAACAACAGATGTACGAAAGTACATTGTTCCTTATCACTCAGTCATATACCCACCCCCACTTCAACAAATAAGTTGCACACACATATTTAAACTAGAATCTTGAGTATAGATTCAGTTTTCTCTGCTTTGGTGAAGTGTTTAAGTCGGTGTGCAATGAGTAAGAACGCTAAGAGTAGAATGTATTGTGCTGTAGCACAATACCGTAATTACGGTTTTAAAACGGTTGGTGTGAATTATCACACATTTCCAAAAAAAATGAGCAACTAAAGCGCGTGTGGGTGTCTTCGCTGTAAGCGTACTGACAAATTTAACGCTGATAATTCACGTGTATGTTCAGTGCACTTTCTTCCTAGTAACTATAAACGGGATTTGAAGAGTGAACTTTTAGGTTTGCTGGTTAAGAAAATTCTGCTCCCAGATGCAGTTCCGTAGCAGTTCATTCCCGATTGGCATGGATATGCACTTAGTGAAGGTCCAAGTACAAGTGGAATGTTGCAGGTATGTCTTTTTCATTTTTACATCCTGTAACAGAATAATGAATTCTGGAATTATTGTTTTCATTTCTTACGGTAAAAAAATACACCAGCATATCCATTTAGCGATTCCTTTAGAGTAGTTGTAAATTTTCCTTTAGTACTAAAGTAATGTATGTTTGAATCTCTTGTAGCGCCTACAGTTTACGTTGAAGTCCTGGATGTGTTCCAGTAGTTTTGTTTATACCTAAATATATTACTAATGTAATGCAGTTTCCATTCGTTTTGCTTTATGTTTAGCCCACAATGTTTGTAGAATGCTCTGAAATAGTATACCTTTTAAAAAAAACTGGAAGAAGTGCTAATAATAAACAATTGGGAGTTAATCGGGAGGAATTTAGTGTGTTCACTGCGCTGTGTTTGTATTCCGCGCGCTCGTCTTCACTCTCACTTATGTCACAGGCGGGCAGCCAATGGCAGCTCCCACCCCGGAGTGGCTCACCTTAGTTATCTAGCCACATTGGCTGCCGCTGCCCACAACCAATGGTCAGCAGAGGAGAAAGCCACACAATAGCCAGCCTAAAGGGACGGGCAGCAGAAATTCTGAATGCGATTCCAACTTCGGCGAAGACATCTAGAAGGCCCCCGAAAGCCGGCTCTGAAACCATCGCTTGGCCTCAGTCTATCGTATTCAAATCAAAACTGGAACATCCAGAGGAGACGCTGCAGGAGTTCGCCCTGGCAACTGAAGAGCTAGAGAATAAAGCTCTGGTGAACCTCCCACCATATACATATCCCAGGAAGCTGCCTACTGCTTTGTCGACGGGATGCGTAATGCCGAGATACGAAAGCGTCTGATGTTCGGCGATTATAATACCATCCACGAGACACTAACGGCCGCGTTGAGGACGTAGGCAGCCAAGGTGACAGCTGTGCGTACCTCGAAGATCGGAAGCATTCGATACGACGGAGACAGAGGATCGACCTAAGGACGTCGACGAAGATCTTCAAGCGGTGTGTGTTGGGGATGTGACCAACCAGGACACATACTAAAGGGCTGTCCACACCAAGCAGAACAGCAGGCAGCACTTACAGATGGACGGGATAGCGCAGGTCTAAAGAAGGAGCAGCGAGGTGCATAATGCCGAGATACGAAAGCGTCTGATGTTCGGCGATAACAATACCATCCACGATGCACTAACGGCCATGTTGAGGACGGAGGCGGCCAAGGTGACAGCTGTACTTACCTCGAAGATCGGAAGCATTCGATACGACAGGATAAACAAAAGGACGTCGACGAAGGTCTTCAAGCGGTGTGTGTTGGGGGTATTACCAGCCAGGACACCTACTAAAGGGCTGTCCACACCAAGCAGAAGAGCAGGCAGCACTTACAGATGGACGGGATAGCGCAGGCCCTAAAGAGGGAGCAGCTAGCGGCCAAGTAACAGATACTCCCAATTTGGAGTTCAGTATTCGATATGATGGGGATAGAGAATCAACCAGGGTCGTCGAAGATCGTGAAGTGGTGTGTGTTGGGGCCAGCCAGGACAGCTCGCGAAGGACTACCCAAAAACCAGCCGATGAGCGTCAAGAGGTGTGTGTTGGGGGTGTGATCAGCCAGGACACCTAGTGAAGGGCTGTCTACGACCAAGGCGGGGAACGAATAAGGTCCGGCGTGGCTAGGCAGCATTCCCTCTTATCGCGGACGGCTGGATCCTAGGAAAACTGCACCGGATACTGGTGGATACGAGCACAACCTTAACTGTAATCAGACTTGATGTGGCGGAGGGCTTGCTGTCAAGGAAACTGGACCAGCCCTACCAGATAGTGACGGCATCGAGCGACACCTTACCTGTGGAGGCCCTGTTGGAGTTGACCCTGGGGCAGAGAGTCATAAGACTGGGGATGTTAATTGCAGGGATGGCTGAGGATGTGATAAAGGGATTGGATGCCCTCAGGAGCCACGACGCCGCGGTGGACGTCGGCAAAAGGGTCCTGCGACTCGGCTGGGATTAGATTGCAAGCCGGGGACCAAATGGACACCCTGGGATCTGCAGGGTGACCCTGACGGAGGATTCGACCGTGCCCGCGAGACGCGAACTAGCTGTGAGGACACGTTTGGGAGACCATCAACGCGATGTGCACAAGGTGGCCCGTCAACACATCTAGGAAGCAAGCGACCAGATGAGGACTCATTACGACCGCCAAGCCAGCAGGGTGATCTGGAGAGGTATCGCCCTACCCGAACCAAGGGGCGTTGCCCCAAACTTCATCAACCATGGCAAGGACTGTATCGTGTGGTGAAGAGGATCAGCCATGTAGTCCACCGCATCCAGAGGCTACCCCAATGGAAGGTGCTGGTGGTACACTTAGATCATTTCGCCCACTATGATTGCTGGTCGGGACGACCAACCCTGAGAAGAGAGCAATATGACCGCGCGCGTGGCCCTACTTGCGGGCGACCTCCCGGCTGGGACAAGGATGGGGGCCTGCGACAGGCAGTCGGAATAAGAGCCAGCGGGGAAACAATAGTGAGTGTGGAATAAGAAGCCCTTTATGTGCCGCTTACCTGTTTTGGAGCTTTCATCTTGCCATGTTCTCTTGGGTTCCTCTTCTACAACCGTTCTGTATACGGGAACTATATAAGCGGCCGCTCTGCCAGTACGGGCAGTCGAGTATTGAGTTCAGATGAGTCGAGTTGTTAGAAGTGGACAGTGCAGTTTAATTGTGAGTTGTAACTCAGCAGTAAGTTGAGTCGTGCAGTCAGCAGTTCAGCTGTGATTTGACTCGATGGAATAGTTGGGTTGTATTCTGAGTGTGTGCCAAAGTAACTCAAGTGTAACGTTTGCGCTACATCGAGTGCCTAGTGATAAATAACGTGTGATTTCGCAGTAACTCATGTTCTCATTTTTTACAGTATTTACCTCCTGATGAGCGAGAACAGTAGATGCGCCAGGATTTTCTGTGGGAAGGAAGTTTAGATTGGAAATGGGGCTGTATGTGAAATCATGTTAACAACCACAAAGCCAAACCTGTTTGTATAACCACAAATACAATGCATTATTTTGTTAAAACGTTATACTCAGCGGTCATATGAAAGCTTGGAGTGTATTAAATATGTTGTATCCCTTGGCTGATTTTGCCATTAGTTCTGACATTTCTGGCCAAACATTCTCCCTGGTGTGATTTTTGTAATTATCACATCTGAGATCATAAAGACTAGGATTTGCAAAATGTTTCTGGATGTCAGGTGTCTGCTAAATTTTATATGAAGAAGGCCCTGATTTCAACTATTTGGCTGAACAAAGGTAGAGGAGATTGGAGTTCATCTACAGGAGTATTAATTAGATTATTTTGGCTATAGTCAAGTATTTTTTCGAGAGGCATATAGGAGCATAATAATTTACTACAGTTCGTGTCATACTCTTGAACATTTTTCCAATGCATGTGTTTGATTGCATGGTATCATTACTAAAACGTTCAGACACGAGATAGAGTTGGGGAACAGGCAAAAATAACATTTCCGCTTAAAGAATTATGTTCTTGCTCTGACGTCTGAGTAAGTAGTAATGTAGAAGGTTGAAACTAAAACTTAGAAGAAATATGTTCAAGAAACACAGACTTATCGAGTGCAAGCATGTGTGATTAAGATTTATAAATCATTTATTTTGTGAAAACATAGTTCAGAATATCTATTTGTTATAAAACTGTGTTTTCTCTGCTGAAATTTTTAACCGACATTTATTAATGCATGGGTGCATCATATAATATAAATGGCAAAACGCTTCCCAATATTAAAAGGGATAATACAATAATTATTAATATAATGAAATTAATTTTCTTCCACATGTTACTTTTATTTATTACTACCTAACCCATAACCCAGTTTTATATATACATATATATGTATGTAAAAATGGGAAGGATGCTCAATATAAAGAATTCCCCTACTTGGTATAGGTAGGAATATCTTGCAACAAAAAACGAGAATACCTCTTTTCCTATTTTATTTCTCCCATTATAACTGTTTTCCAATAATATAAATGTTTCTATCACATAGTAATTACTTGGTAATTGTGACTAGCTTCTCGCGTAACACAGTACTTGGCATATTATTACACGCCTTTATCTACTCATTCGAAAAATGGTAGATATTTAACAAGCCAAAAAAACAATCCACCTTCCAGTAATTATTACATGATTAACGAAATACAATATATATTGACTCCCTTACAATTTCTAAAAGTATTTTAACATTATAGATTATCACTGTACAGGCAGCATTTGAATCTTGCTTTCCCCCAACGTAACATTTATTTATTTCATATAAGAGAACGTTACAGCCATCTCTCCTTGTCTGCTTGCCCTGTCTACATGGCACTTCAAATTAATTAATTTTGAAAGGTTACTCATCAAAGCTGTTGATTGGAAATTTTGAATAGTCCGAAAAAATAGTGCACCTTGGCTCACATTTCGTATTTGCGTGTTACTGGTAGGCGTGCCTCTCAGAATCTCCTTGTTCTCTCTCTCGTGCCAAGTCACCCAAGCTAGGAGAAGGTGAATAGTTCTCATTTCCTCCATTGTAGTGCTGCCGCCGCCTCACTATTGGCAACTCGGACGCCCAACCCGTGCCATCTTGAATATGTCTTTCTGATACTATGGACGTAGTTCAAACTTGCGGATGGGGAGAAAATGGCACACACACAAGCCATGTGTATGACAAGTTTGGAAAGATAGAAGAATCAGACGACTGAAAAGCTCAATACCATAGCCAGGATTTGAACCATGGATCTTCCAGTTTCCATTCGGTTGCTCTAACCAACTGAGTTACAATGGCAACATGCCAGTTCGACATTAATTTCCCCAACTGACTCGCATTTATTCCAGTAATGTACTGGCATGTTGCCATTAGCTCAGTTGGTTAGAGCAACCAGACGGAAACCGGAAGATCCATGGTTCAAATCCTGGCTATGGCATTGAATTTTTCTATCGTATGATTCTACCTTTCCAGTTATTAATGTACTGTAATTTACACTCGCTTTGATAGATGTGTTTTATTGCACGTTTTATTTCTGAATTGCAGTAATGTGTAGGATTTTGTACGTGCTGAAAACTACACGCAGTAAACTGAACAAATGAGAAATTATATGCAGAGTATTTTGATTTATTTGTTTTTTTTTTTTGTTTACATATGTTTTTTTGGTAAACTGTACAATAAAGCCTGCCATATAAAGCGTGCTTAATATGAAAACATTCCCGCCGCCCTTCCAAACTGGCAAATCACTAACCACCACGGAATGGAAAAAAAAATTGCTCCCTGCCATTAGGGTGACAAACAATAGTTGTGTCCATTACTCATATGTTCTTTCACATGCACCCTAGAAAATACTAGAAAAAGGTGGAATGCTGTTTGTTCCTTATTACATTTATTACAACTTTGTTCCTGGTTCTGTGCACATCACCTTACCAACCTGTTTTTCTCCCTTACATGCAATGATCTTTCCAGGCTTATGAACTGTGGCGAGAGCCATCTTTTTGGTCCAAAATTGTCCCTCTCCATGACACTATACAGTTGTCAAAAAATGTATCAACATTGGCATGGCTTAAACCTGCAGGGCTGCCCAAAATTATGCTCACTGGTTCATAAAGAGAAAGGGACTTTTGCCTATGCAGAAAAGCGCACAACCAATCACAGCTAGCTGTTTTTCACATTTTCCAGCAATCTGTAATGACTGTTATTCTTCAGTGTAAACAAATAAGCTAACCATTATGGTTTTTTGAGGAGAGTCCATAGTGTAATTTTGAAGCTGTTTTCAAATACATCTCTATAAGATGTTCATCCTCCTCTGAAAATAAGTGATTAGTAACATAGTTTGGTCTGTAAGTTTAATTTTTTTTTATTTCGTCTGTTACTTGTATTTCTTAACATAGCAAATTAAAGTTTGCTTATCAGTAGAAAACACTCTTGCTGAGCATGTAGGCCACCACCACCTCCTATGAGTGCATTCCCAATTCTATGAGCAGGTACAGATTTCCTTCCGGATTTGCTTTTCAAAAAGAAAGGCATGGCTGCAATAGCAGAAAAGAAAAATGTAATTCTATTGAATATGTTTAATATCAGGAATATTATACTTAATAGACTTAACCTCAATAATTATTGTATTCATTACTTGTGAAGTGTAAACTTACCTCTTAATTCTTCTACTGGAATTGTTACACTTGTTGAAAATATGTTCAGTTTCTTCTAAATTCAATTAAAAACACCCCAGAAAATTACTTTTCCTGCCTCAGAACACGTTTTTTGCTTCTGGACTGCTTACTTGTGCAGAAACCATTATGAAACTACATTAGCACACACTAGTGATAGAGGTTGATAAACTGGTGAAACAGGCATGCCAATGTATTACATGAGATGCGATATTGGTAATGTCTCAATGCTCCCTTTGTCTCAAACCCTCCCTAATTTCCCTTCAGATTTCCTCCATCCTGAGAACATGAATTACTTCTATTCTTTCTGTTGTATTGTTCTTTTGCATCCATAAACAACAGATGGATGTTATTGCATACCTGCTTATTGTTGATTTAGATCAATTGCAAACAACCATGAATTCAAAGACCATAAGTTCACATATCAAAGTGCTCACTTAATGCTCTGTAAACCCTGGAAGTTTGTCAGTTGAATTCTGTCTAACACCTTGTATATTAACTACTGTGCATAGCTATATGTATATAATTGTTGTTCTGTCCACATGTTATTTAAGATAAACATTTGCCCAGGTATAATATCAAATTCAGGAATTTGGACTTTGCAACGTTCTGAAAAAGGAAAGCTTAATCATTTATATCACCATTTGGATTTGTTTTTAACAAACTTGTACAAAGTAGAGGAAAAATGAAATATTTCCAATTAACGGATTCTGCCAAATGATGAATTTCAATTTCAGCAGGGGAAATTTTCATCCTGTGTGGTGTAGTGCTTACCATGCTAGCCTCTAGTTCCCGAGTTCAAACCCATCGGACGACGCTGGATTTTTTTTGGGCATAAAAATCCTTAGAATGGCTTCCTTTGGAAGGGAAGTAAAGCCGGTGGTCCCATGTCATAGATTTATGGCATGTAAAAGATCCTCAAGCCTGATAAAGAGGTCTCTGAGCAAAATTACCGGTCTTTCACACCCAATATAGAATGGGACACTAAGGACCACAGTAGTAGTTACAGAGCATCCATAAATAAAACTCAGTTTAATTTAATTTAGCACGGGAAATTCAAGCATACAATAAGTAATATTTTGAAAGGTGCTGTTGCTATGAAAACGTGTTACCTTAACACAAATTATAATTTGAATTAGCTCTATTTTTTCTGTAGGATATTGTTGTTCTTTTTCAACTTTCATAACATTGAATAAGAATGAAAAGGCTTTTCACAGTCAGCGAAATTCATAAGATGCATTTTTTATAATGACAAGATCTCAAACATGGCATTTTATTCAAAATTGGTCATGCGTATTTTAGAAAATACCAAATAACATTTGTCCAAGTAAAGGATTGTTTGGGATGGGAAATCATCTTTAAAATCTTTGTTTTGTATCCTTAAATGGAGTCTGACTCAAGTGTAAAATGTGGCATAAAAATCACCTATACGTTTTTGAGTTGTGCTGTTCACAGCAGGTATGCATGAACATACTGTTGTGTGTTGTGCTGGCCTTTTTCTTTAAAACAAAAAGCCAAGGTTTTATTCTTAAGATTTCAAAACTAGTAACTGTGGTAACATCTCGATATTACATTTTTGAATGGAACATAATACTTCCCCTTTTTACCACAGGTAAGTGATAAACAGGGGGAAAAAAAGACATCAAGATGCAAATGCAAACGAAGCGCATCATTCACAATATCCTTTCCAGGTTTACTCTTTAGGAACTTTATCCTGATGGTGTTCTAGGAACTTTACTTAAATTAAACAAAGCATACAGCAACTCGTTTTGTTAGCATATAGCTTGAGATGTAGGCGATTAAGTGATATTGAATACTTAAGAAGTGTATATATACGCTTTGAACTTTGGACTGTGAGCATTCAATTCGTCCTTTCAGGGGTTTTTCATAAACACGCTTGGAGAGCTGCACGCACCCGGCATTTTAAATTTCTGTACTGTACATCCTAAGATCTGTGAATAAACTCCTTTGGTAGTACCGCTGAACGGGTTGCTAGGGACTAACTCACCCTTAGCTAATCGGCCAGGACTAGGTTTTCAACTGAATTCCAGGGAGAATGGGACAGTGAGACCATTGTAGTCTCCTGTATAGCCTTGCCATCCAATGGGATAAACCCTTCGGATTCCGGGGGGGGCGTGCGTGCGTCACTCAGGGATGAAATTAACACTCCCTTTTGATGGCTACAACCAATACAAAAAGGCAACAAAAGGCTCAAGTTGAAACAGAGGTAAACACAGTGTCATCCGCTCATCATCTAGTGATACGCAGACTAGAAGAGGCTCATTCTTTTGTTAAGGTAATTCAATTCATTATTCAGTTAGATCTTGATATGATAGCTTGTCCCATTGAACCCTATACAAGTTTAAGGAATGGTTCTCTTCTTTTGAGATGTGCAATGCCGCCCAATTTGATAAGGTGCTAATGGCCAAAGTACTCGAGGGATATCTTATCTGTGTCGAGAAGCATCATAGCCTGAATTCTTCCAACGGTGTAATCTTCACCCATATGACATGCCAGAAGAAGAGATCTAGGGTTACCTGTCGGACCAAGGTGTAGTATATCATGTACGGGCAAAGCGCGATGGTGTCAAGGTGCCTACCTGTATTCATTTCCTTACATTTGACCGGCTAGATCTCCTTCAGAAGATTATGGCAGGCAATGAGGTAATCCATGTCCGGCCATGTATGCCATAACCTATGCATTGTTTTCAGTGCCAACAATTTGGACATACCAAGATCTCCTATGAAAGCACCGCTACTGTATGGGTGCACTATGGCAAGGATGACTACGAGGAGCTTGTCCATTTGCTCCGTACTGTGTGAACTGTCGAGGTGCCCATCCAGCTACTTCCTGTAGTGTCCACGTTTCATGGACGAGAAGGTCATTCAGGAGGTGCAGGTGAAATAACATTTATCTTTCACTGAAGCCCTTAAGCCACATTGTTTGCTAGCCTTTTCTTTTGAAATTTGGTACCTTTACCTCTATAGTGCTCACTGTGGTACCAAAGCGGGATATGGATAAACAAACATGGCATTTTGCCTCCACCTTTTTTCGATACTCCGAGCACACCAGAACCATATTCTTCAGTAATGGCAGGCTTAAATTCATTGTTATTGCACCTGAAATGCCTAAACACAAAACACTGCAAGTGCGCCGACTTTTTGAAAGACCCTCAGGCCTCTGGCAGGCTCACTTGAAGAAATCTTCTCCTTCACTTCAAAGATCTTGCTCGAACGATTCTAAAGGGAACAACCACCTCCAAAGGAGTTTCACTGCACCCCTCTCAACCGGAAACCGTGTTCAGCCGCTTTCTTGGTTTTCCAGTGGGAATGACAGCCTTCCTTCCGAGGAGTCTATGGAACTGGAAATTCTGCTCCCAAAAGTTCTAGCCCTATGCGCACAAAATATGTCAAGTTAAGCTGACACTAGCCATTGACAAAATAGCATTTTAAACGAGCCTCTTCCATTTATTTCAATATGTCCATGATTCAATGGAATACACTTGATATTCATTTACATAGAGCAGAACTTCAGTTACTTACTAAATCACAATCTACCCGTATCTTGTGCCTGCAGAAGACCAAGCTTAATTTCACCCTTCCTGATTTCATTCCGGTATGTTTTGACCTTCCATCGGAACCAGGTACTCCTATGCTTGGATGTGTCATGCTGCTTATTCCAACGACGTTTGTTACCAGCTTCTCCAACTTATCACTAACACCAGCTGTTGCTGTTTTGTGGTTACACTGAATTTATCTGGCTTTTTGTTTATGCCGTGTACCATGCACATACTGCCTTGTTCTTCCTTCACCAATGCGCGCTTTGCACATGGCCTCCTAAGTGTCAGCGCCCTATCTTCTGTTGGGAGACCTTAATGCCCACCACCCCCTTTGGGATTCACTTAGGGCTTGCAGGCTTTTTTACAGAAAACCACCTTATCCTTTTAAGATTACCCATCTGTAAAAATTTCAAAAATCCGTTATCTCAAGTTGCTTCGTTTGAAATTTCAATACAGTGATCCGGGTTTAATATATAATATGTAGACTAAATCCCATGCATATTTTTAAATTAGTTCTGGAGATATTAATATATTATTATTATTATTATTATTATTTATTTATTTAAATTTTTTTTTTTTTTTTTTTTACGGTTTTGAAAAATTGCTCCATGCGATGCAGTTTTTTGAAAAATATACCATTTTGCAGTTAAACGTTTTAAAAGTATATAAATAAATTTTAGAGACAAATCTTTAATTATCCTTGTGATTTGAGAGGAAATTAATGTTACATATGATAATTCAATTTGTTGCTTAAAACTATGCAATATGAATATTATTCTTCATAAATGTGGCAACTAAGCATGTTAACAAAAATTCATTTCACTATTTTTCATCTGTTATTAACAAGGGGATATATGAAATCTCATTGATTTATAGTGAAAACGACATCATGCGAAACAATTTGAAAATGACAATGTACCAACAAATGAAAACTCGAGAGAGTTTAAAAATTATAACACTAAAAACACTGTTTCTGACTTCATCTGTTTAAAAATCGTTTAGTGCATATAAGGGCCCTCCATTTTTTCTGCTCCTCTGCAATTGACCTAGTATTAAAAAATTCCTGAGGTCCCTATTGAATGGTTTGTTGACTTTAACATAGGAAAAACTTATACTTTTTGCTACAATTTTAAAGGAAGCTAGGCTTACAGGCAGACATTTGAATCGCTATATGACATGCATTTAAAACATCCTACAGCTATGCAAGCTACATAGAACCTAAGTATAAGGTTTGTAGTGTTTAATAACACTTAAGCCCATGTTTATGATTTTTGGCAATTTTGGGTCTTTGTCACAGATGTGTATCTTTAAACCGGTAAATCCACTTTCTCAGATTCATCCGACACTCTTTCTTGCTTGAATTTATCCGTTCTACAAAGCTGGCTTACTGTTTTGAATTGAATGTCGTCTCTTACACCTCCAGCAATAATTTGCCCTGTGTCATCAGCTTGCTTTCTCACCACGTTCCATTGTCACATGTAGCTACTGACAAATAGGGTCAACTGGAATCTCTATTCCAGTTTAGCTGTTTTCGAAAGCCACCTGTTTGAAGATGTTGGCCAGATGGTGGACCATCTTACCTCTCTCATCATTTCCGCTGCCGAACCTTCTATCCTCCGATCGTCTTCCCACCCAAGACATTTAACAATTCCTTAGTGGACTGACAAATGCCGGGCGGCAGTTCCTACACATAAATGTGCCCTTTGGGTTTTTCGGCGCCAGCCTATTCTTGAAAATCAGGTTGCCTACAAACATCTGTGTGCCAGGTCTTGCCGCATTATATAGACCAGCAAGAGGACATCTTGGATTGTTTTGTATGGTCCTTTAAATTCTTCATGCCTTCATTCGTCCTATGGGATAAGCTTCATCGTGCGGCTGGCAAAGTACCACAGTCTACAGTACCCAGTCTTATGACACGATCGTTAATTTTAAAGATGTTACTTACACTGTGCAATGGTTTTGTGAAAATTTCTAGCTCATCTAATTACCACCAGGGCTTTCGATCCATTAAAAACCAAATTGAATCACACAATTTCTCTTTTACATCTCTTAATCGCAAGTGTTGCAACGAACTTTTCGTTAAGCAGGAGCTGAAGAAGGCCCTATCTTCCCTAGACACACTGCTTCTGGGCCGGATGGTGTTCATATTTTACTGCTGCAGCACATCTTTTACGATGGTCAGCCCCTTCTCTTGCAGGTATATAACAGTATCTGTCGAACCTCTTAAGTTTCCATCAGCTTGGCACAAGACTACCATCATCTAAGTATTTAAACCCAGAAAGCATTGCCATCTAACATCAAGTTACCATCTTATCTCACTCACCAGTTGCATCTGCAGGTTGATGGAGTGTATGATCAACGGGCTGCTGACATGGTGGCTTGAATCTCAGAAACTTGTCGACGTCCAGTGCGATTTTCACCGCTACCGTTCAACAGTTGACCACTTAGTCGTGTTATCCACACACGTCATGGATGCATTTCTGAGAATTAGTCAGATGGTTGAAGTCTTTTTTGAACTCGAGAGAACATATGAGACACGTTGGGGAGAAGGTATTCTCCGTACCCTTGTAAGCGGGGCCTTTGTGGTAGTCTGCCCCTCCCTTTTTTCAGTAGTTGCTCCATATTCTCCTCAAAGAGTGTGTGTCAAATCCAGTATGACTCATTGTGCTGTATTCTTGTCACTGATGTTTCCATCCTTACCAGCATATACTTGTAGATTCAAAGCTTATGAAGTTTTAACATCTACCACGGCCCAAATCTTTCTCCTGTACTTGACCAGCTTGGACTTCATATACACATTGAAGGAACATTGCCCTCTAAGTGTAAATAATTGTTTATCCACAGTTACATGTATTGTAGGATGGTAGTTAGGTTTAATTACCAGTAAACATTTAAATAATGTTTCTTAGTGCAGCCAGCTTATCTGTCTTCTTTTGATCCCTATTTCTTATGTCATCAAATCTAATGAAGTGCAGTAATTGTTGAAATGTAATCTGGGACATTGTAGCAAGGAGTATATTGCCCTTGTATATCACATATTTAGTCCACAGAAACTGCATAGATTCCTGCCTAACAATGCACTCATTGTTATGAGAATGCCTAAAAATCTGTACATTTCAACATTGTTGCCTTCCATTCTCTTTGCTTATTCAGAGTTTTCATATTCTACAAATCATAAGAGTATTGTGCCTTCTTATTGGTAAAATCAGCAATCATTTTTATGATATTATCAAAAAGTAATCTGATTGAATCACTTGCAAATAGGACATTTTTAAATGAATTCTTCAAACCTTGGGGCATTGCAATTGTATTTTGTGCTGCTCAATTTGATATTTTCTGGTGGGCGAGTTAACCAGACTGTACCACTCTAGGCAGTAAAATATTTATCACTATTGCACACCTTGTTATCATTCTTGTTCATCTGTAACATCTATTTCTAATGCATCTTCCTCTTCCGATCCATCCGAGAAAACTCTTGCTCATCTTCATTGTCACTGCATTGTGTTAAATGCAAAACTTTCTTTGTCATCTTTATTCATATCATGTACCTCTTCTCTTTGACAGGTTACTAACTGACTGACTGTACAACTGTATGCATAACTATTTGTTTGAAGGCCAGTAACAGCTGATAGCTTTTATTTTGGGGGATTGAATGCAAACTCTGAAGTCAACAATGTATACAAGTTATTGTGTTGATAATGCATGACAACAATGGACACACAATAAACCAGAATAGCCTGCTTATTTATTACAGACTTCGAAAAATGTTCAAGTAGCACAAAGGGCTATTGGGTTTAAGTAAATCCCAACACCTGTAATAATTTTTAATGTTAAATTGCTCATATGTTTTGTAAGACTGTTTAATAATCTTGAACTGTAATACAGTTAAGATTCATTAAAAAGTTGTCATACTCTAAACACATTTTTTTCTAATATATTTCATTAAAAAATTAGGTTAGGTCCACTGGACCCCCACTTAGCATTAGGAAGTTTAAGGATGGGAAAGTGTATGTGATATTTAATTCCAGAACTATAGCTGGTAAAGTAATGCCATTTCCTTCTTTCTGTGTGTATTCAAAGCTTTATATTGTCTTACATAATATGCCAATTGTACTAGTTCTATGTAGCTTGTTATCTATATTTTTTGCCAGAGAATTGCCTTTTCTGTCTCATTAGGGTGGCATGTACACCTGAGGATCAGAATCCTTCATTTTGTATACCTAGAAACTTATTTCAATGGTTGCTGGAGCTAAAGCAGTGTCTAATAATTGAATTGCTGCTATCTGGGCTTGTAGCCCGTGGTCTAGAAGGAATTGTAGATACCGACGTTTTGCCAAGTACTGCACTTGGCATCTTCAGGATGAAGTGATTTGTTGTCTGCGATGTTCAGAGCCTGAATGCGGAGACTTTTTTCGAGTGGAGGAGAAAGACACATGTTACATGCTAACCTCAGCCCCGATGGGAGTCAGATGCCTGAGAGTGTGGGGCTCGCCACTAGGTGACCATACTCACAGAAAAGCTCCTCCACCGGAAGGAAAATGAAGAATGAAAAAAGAAGTAATTTAGGTGAGGAAATACAGCAGTACCGCTACTGCACCTGCACATTCAGGGAGCGGATATAGTGGCTGGTTCAAGGAACCTAAGCCAGGAGAAATGAGAGCCAGGATGCAAGCATGGCCTAGGCCCTACTTACACCTTTAGGAGTTCAGAGTGAGGAATTAAAGGAATTAGCATGATGTATCTCCGGATGGAGACCCCGGCATACTGGTCGTAGTTTATTTGCTATGTTTTAAATGGACATAGTCATTAGCATTATTAAATAAGTTGGGTTGGTTTGCTGCTTAGACCTCGGGCAGTGTTGAAACATATGTGAAGCTGTCCCCCTTGGGGGGTCATCGTTCTTCCCTAGGTGCTAGGGCCTTGAGGTCTGTTGTCAACCTGAAACAATGAATTGTTTAGGCTTTAGTATACTTACTATGATTTGGCTGTAAGACTCGTCATTGATAATGGTTGGTATTAATCATGCAATATTGTAATGTTTAGTGTTATATTGGCAACGAGCCGTGTCATTAAATTTGTGTTATTATATTTAGGACTAATTTAGTGTTTTCCAGTCGTATCCATTTGTGTTGCCTTGGTCGAATTTTGAGTGCCCGCCTACAACGCAGCCTGCCCAACCGTGGCGCGGCTGCACTCAGACGTCACTCTGGTGGGGGCTGCCCCTCCCTCCGGAGTCGTCTTGACTCTTAAGAGCAAAGACTTCAAGGGCCACTGTGTTATGTTAGATAGTGACCATGCCATGGCTAGTTTGTGAGTTTTATGTCTAGTTACTTTCGTATTAGAGCGTCTAGGTAGTCTGGGATATTGATCTCTGGTTCCCCCAGGCCATTGTTTCTATCAAATAGTGATGGAAGTCTTTTGTGTTTATCTCTTGTAATTACCTAAATCTCGAATTAGAGGTTTGGAATTTTTGTTCTTTCTGTTGTATAGGTTATAGCTTTGTAGCTTAATGAATTCTTCTATGGAGTGAAGCTTTGGCTCCTCTGAACCACATAAGCGGGAGTGACTGGTGGGAGTTTCGCTTTAATTCTGTTTTGAAGGGTTTGTAGCCTATGTAGGTGTGCCATTGTATGTCAAGAGCGGTTGTGCATGTCTAGGTAGTCTAGAAGTGGTTGCCTTGGATTTTCCTGCCATTGTGTAAAGGTGTGTGTGTGTGTGTGTGTATGTGAGAGAGAAGGTGTGTGTTTAAACCTTAGTGTGCAAGGGGGCTTAACCAGAGAGAGAGAGAGAGAGAGAGAGAGAGGAAAAAGAAAAGTTGGAGAAAAAGAGCAGCTAGCGAGCGCTAAAAAGCACGGGGATACAGAGGGCCGAATCTCAGAGAGGCGCTTAAGCAAATCTTTCGACTGCTCGCTGTGGTTGTATTTCCCCCTACTCGTCTAAACTGTGGTGCGCAAGGCTCACAGAGCTAAGCGGAGACTTTAGTATTACTACCGCGGCAATGCCGAGCCGATGGCTTTGGTATAAATACCACGGCAATGCCAGCCGTATTCACCGTGGTTGCTTCTTTGCAGCGGACTGCTTCTTTCTTGTCTTGGAGCTCCTCTGGTGGATGTTGTCTGGTCGAAGTCTCGAAGCGAAGTCCGCGGAGACTTTTTTGGGGGGGGAGGAGCAGGAATAAAGGTATACCTAAGGAAAAACAAGAATAAATAGGTAATTGGAAGGAGAAAAGAGGAAGAGAAAGGATTTGATTCTGTTGTGGCGCTATTTATTGGGGGCATAGTTGGTGTTATGGTGGCTGGTACCGCCTAAGCAAACCAGCAGTTTGTGAACAATTATTAAAATGAGGCGGGGTTCTCCGCTGTGGTGCTTAGGATCTATCATGGTCTAAGCCCTGACAGGGACCTATGTACAGTGGTGTAGCTTTTTCTCTGTTGCCCCGTACCCGGGCCTGCTAACGCCGGACGTTGGTTCTGGCGTGATGAGGTAGTGGTAGAGGAGGCTGATGTGCCCTCGATTATATTGGCGATCTTCTCCATGAAGCAGGTACGAAATTTGATTGCTGCAGTGATATGGGTGCTGAGGTACTCCTCCAGTACGTTGATTCGACTGGTCAGGCTCAGCACCTCATTGTGAAGGTCCTGTATTGCGTTAATGATGCTGGTGGTACTTTCTGTTTGCTGCTGTAGAAGGTTGTTCGTATCTGTGAGCTGATGTTCAATGTGCGAGGTGTCGATTAGTAGTAATAGTCCCGGATGAGCCAATTGGATTAACGATAATCCTGCCGCTAGGGGCGCTAGTGTCGCCGCGGATTAAGAGCGACGGCGGTGAGTTTGAAAAGCGCCATGAGCGGAAGGATTATCGTTATCGCAATTGGCTAATCCGGGACGAGATAAAAGAATTGAGGATTAGGGAAAGATGAACGAAAAACAGGAAGTGACATGGAGGGTTTTGATTGGTAAAAATAAGGCGAAATGTGATTGGTTCGTTAATTCGGGTGGAAGATGAAGGAAGGAAGATAAGAGTATGGAGGACACGTGATGGAGAGGAGCGGAGCGGCGAGGTGTTGTCTGTGCGGAGGTCGGGACTGAAAGAGGGAAAGGATGGCGAACGAGGGATAAAAAGTATAACAGAAAGTGACGTGTGAAGTTGTGATTGGTGGGAATAAGAAGTGATGTTATTGGTGGAAAGGAACAAATGAAAGTTGTTGATTGGTAATAAGAGAGATTATGATTGGTGGAAAGAAAAAGGTGTGGGAGTGGGGTATGTTGGAGGTGATGGGAAAGGTAAGTTTTCCTACCAACAAGATTTGCAAAAGCCTCTCCAGAACTCATCAGCAATTTTTGAACGTTGGATGGTAGTTTTCTTGAGTGGATAGAGAGATGGGGCGATATGAGACGCGGTGGCGAAAATGGGTACTAAACAAGATGGCGGAGACAGGTCTAAGGACGAGGAAATTTCGAGGTTAGTGGTCAACATGGCGGACGCAAGAGGTGGGGCAAGGAGACGCGGTGGTGAGAATGGGAACTAAAAGAAGATGGCGGAAGCAAGAGCTTAGAAGAGCAGATTTTGAGGTTAAAATAGTGGGAACTCAAAATGGCGGAGGGTCGGCGACAAGGAGATGCGGTGGCCAACGTGAGAACTAAACAAGATGGCGGACGCAAGAGGAGGGTAAGGAGATTTGAGGTTAAAATTTTTAGGTTAAAACAGGACGTAAGCATGGGAACGAAATCCAAGATGGCGAAGGCAAGGGTGGGACGAGGAGATGTGAGGCGCGGTGGTAAAAATGGGAACTAAACAAGATGGGGAGGCAGGAAGTTCAGGTTAAAAATATGAGGTAAACGTGGAGAACTTAAACCAAGATGGCGGTGGCGTAGTGGTGAAAATGGGAACTAAACAAGATGGCGGAGGCAAGAAGTCGAGGGACGAAGAGATTTGAGGTTAGGGTCAACATGCGAAAGATGCCGAACGCAACAGATGGTGACGAGGAGATAGAATTGAGGATTAGGGAAAGATGAACGAAAAACAGGAAGTGACGTGGAGGGTTTTGATTGGTAAAAATAAGACGAAATGTGTTTGGTTCGTTAATTCGGGTGGAAGATGAAGGAAGGAAGATAAGAGTATGGAGGACACGTGATGGAGAGGAGCGGCGCGGAGCGGCGAGGTGCTGTCTGTGCGGAGGTCGGGACTGAAAGAGGGAAAAGATGGCGAACGAGGGATAAAAAGTATAACAGAAAGTGACGTGTGAAGTTGTGATTGGTGGGAATAAGAAGTGATGTTATTGGTGGAAAGGAACAAATGAAAGTTGTTGATTGGTAAGAATAAGAGAGATTATGATTGGTGGAAAGAAAAAGGTGTGGGAGTGGGGTATGTTGGAGGTGATGGGAAAGGTAAGTTTTCCTACCAACAAGATTTGCAAAAGCCTCTCCAGAACTCAGCAGCAATTTTTGAACGTTGGATGGTAGTTTTCTTGAGTGGATAGAGAGATGGGGCGATATGAGACGCGGTGGCGAAAATGGGAACTAAACAAGATGGCGGAGACAAGAGGTCTAAGGACGAGGAAATTTCGAGGTTAGTGGTCAACATGGCGTACGCAAGAGGTGGGGGCAAGGAGACGCGGTGGTGAGAATGGGAACTAAAAGAAAATGGCGGAAGCAAGAGCTTAGAAGAGCAGATTTTGAGGTTAAAATACTGAACTAAAAATGGCGGAGGGCCGGCGACAAGGAGATGCGGTGGCCAACGTGAGAACTAAACAAGATGGCGGACGCAAGAGGAGGGTAAGGAGATTTGAGGTTAAGATTTTTAGGTTAAAACAGGACGTAAGCATGGGAACGAAATCCAAGATGGCGAAGGCAATGGTGTGGACGAGGAGATGTGAGGCGCGGTGGCGAAAATGGGAACTAAACAAGATGACGAAGACAAAAAGTCTAAGGACGAGGAGATTTCGAGGTTAGTGGTCAACATGGCGGTCGCAAGAGGTGGGGGGCAAGGAGATTTGAGGTTAAGATTTTTAGGTTAAAACAGGACGTAAGAAGGGGAACTAAATCCAAGATGGCGGAGGCAAGGGTGGGACGAGATGTGAGGCGCGGTGGTAAAAATGGGAACTAAACAAGATGGCGGAGGCAGGAAGTTCAGGTTAAAAATATGAGGTAAACGTGGAGAACTTAAAACAAGATGGCGGTGGCGTAGTGGTGAAAATGGGAACTAAACAAGATGGCGGAGGCAAGAAGTCGAGGGACGAAGAGATTTGAGGTTAGGGTCAACATGCGAAAGATGCCGAACGCAACAGATGGTGACGAGGAGATTTGATGTTGTGAAAACTAAACAAGATGGCGGACGCGCGTGGTGAAGAAGATTTCACAAAAGAAAAAATAAATATCATACCTTGAACGAGAATGGAAGCAGCCAAGTAACTAACACGAAAGTTGAAAACACAAAAGAGCACAGAAATATAATGCTTGTGTAAAAAGGAAGGCAGGAAGTGACGTGGCATGTTATGATTGGAGAAAATAAGACGATTTGTGATTGGTGAAAATAAAACGTGATTGGATTGGACAAAGGAATAAATAAGGCGAAGTGAAGGTGATTTGCGGCGGTATTGACGATAGCCGTGATCGTTAACGCATCTGTTGGGATTGAAACCCAGTACCAAAACCCAACACATTAAAAAGTTACTCTTTGAACCTTCGTTTTGAATGTGACATCACAACTTCGAATTAAACGTGAACTTTAACGGTATTTTAAATAGGAATGTTGGTGGAATGTGGACTTCTTTTTTACTTTGGGACTCAAACCCGGTACCAGAACACTAAACCATGTATTTCTACCGCAACGCTATTTTAAAATGTGGTGGAATGTGGAGTTTGTAGTTTGGGACTCAAACCCAGTACCAAAACACCAAAGGATATATTCCTACGCCAAGCAGGCCCGAAAAATAATTATGCGTGTGGTACTTACCTCTTACTGGTGTTGATGCGTCACCAAAAGCGCAGCAGCTTCACGCGACGCGAAAAAATAAAAGCAAACTGTTTTTGAAAATGCTTAACCAGCTTTAAGATCAACCAACATCACTACGCACTGATATACCTAGGTTTTTTAAAGCGGTACAGACGCCCTTTGCACAGACGTAATTTAACTATACCAAAAACCTGGTACTGGACCATCGTAATGGTCGCTTGCGTACGTAGGAGCAGGGTTCTCATTGCCGGTCGAAACCGGTCAAAAAGTGTACGACGCAGGTGTTCACAGTAGCTACTGTCGAAGTCAACCGTCGAGGTGTGAATGAACGAAATCTGTTCTTGCCGGCAATCTAGCTCGGAGATGTGAGGAGCGGTGGCAAAAATGGGAACTAAACAAGATGGCGGAGACAAGAAGTCAAGAACGAGGGGATTTGAGGTTAGTGGTCAACATGGCAGACGCAAGAGTGGTAATCAGCAGTCGATGTGCGTCACGATATGGCCGCCGCGATTAAAGAGCTGCAAACTGTGCGATAACTTGAAAAATGACTGTGTGAACGGGTGCTGATTAGAATACATGAATTATACAACAACAACAACAACGAGCGTGATACAACTTAACGCAATAATATGGCAATACGTTTTGGCATAAGTTTTTTGCATTAATTTTATATAATGGATTGCGAAAATGGAAGTTACTATTTGTATTTATGACAATTCCAACTGCAGATTCAGCGCCACTTCATTAGACAGCGGAATATGAGGATCCACAATGAGTGCATTGTTCATGAATGACCTGAGATCGCCGCCATTTAGATAGTACATAGTAGGATCCACGGGGCCGGGGACACTGGGTTCCGCGGAACTTCCACCTACCATGGTTTGAGTAGCCATGGAATGATCTACCTGGCCGTGCTGTTGTGCAGCGGAAGAAGTGGAGGGGATGGCAAAAGTTTGTTGGAAACTTCGCCCGCCGGCCATGTTGTTGTGGAGGGAGGTGGCTTCCGGCATCTTAACCAGGCTTTTTCCTCCTACCATGCTGTTGCTGATGGTGCGGTTGGCGGCCATATTCGACAGTTTATTGCAATGCGTGCAACAAGGGCACACAGCCACTTGTTGCTCGCGTCGAATGTTTGTGCGTGATTTTTCTCAGATTTTATGCACCGCACAACACAAAATCACTACACACGACACTGATAGTTTTAAATATTTGACACTGATGTTGAAGTGGAGGCGGGGCACTGTTTTTTAACTCCACACGCACTTAATAAATCACATAGCCGTGCGGAAATACTTAACTTTCCGCGAAAAGCGCTAGTGGGAGTGCAAGCTCAACCACTATTAGCAACATGTAGCAAGCGTTATAGTTCTGCTCACGTTAGTCTCGGAGAAAACAGTAAAAGAACGATTCTCATGCGCAGCGGAAGCAGCAGCAGTACGTGAATGACCGTGTGAACGGAATGCTGATGAAGCAGTCGATGTGCGTTACAATATGGCCGCCGCGATTAAAGAGCTGCAAACGGCGCGATAACTTGAAAACTCACCGTGTGAACGGGTGCTGATGGAGCAGCCGATGTGCGTCACAATATGGCCACAGCGATTAAAGAGCTGCAAACTGCGCGATAACTTTAAAAATGGCCGTGCGAACGGATGCTCATCAGCGAGAAAATCTTTTAAATGCGGTTTTATGGTCGATGGTAGGAAAAAGTGCAGCGGTGGATGGATGGTGTGACCGGAAGTGCACCGGAAATGGCTGCGATTACAACTTGGCAAGTTGTGGCGCCAGGATTTTTAATGAGGCATTTCACTCGACGCGCATGCTGAAACTCCGGTTGCGATAAGCGAACTTATAAAAACCCAGTGCCAAGAGCAGCCGGCCGTAGTGTGAAACGGAGGCAATAGTGGATTTTGCTGTAAAATCGTGCTATTTGACGTGATATAAGTTTTAGAGCAATACGCGCACATGTGCGGGTGTCTTCATCGATCGGTATTGACCATCGCCCTAGTGATAGCAGAACATACGCCGCAGCAGTTGTTCCCAGAGTGTTAAGCGGAGAAAAATAGTTTAAAATAAAAACAAAATAGCAGAAATACACAGCAGCAGCACTTTGCAGGTAAAGAGCAATCGGTGCATTCGGACGATAAGATGGAGCCGCATCCCGGGGGAAGTCGCGATGACACCTTGCAGCCTACGTTAGAAATTATAGGGCACAAGCAGAGCACGCTGCCAAGGCTTTTTTCCGGCTTTACAGAGTCGCAAATTACCGTAAACCCGGTCCCCAGAGATGTTAACCCGGAGCAATGGGTATCGCATTTGTTTAACGATATTGTAAACTTTGCGAAAGAGAACCTGTTAGAAAACGAACCCGGATATTTAGGCATATCCATAACAGACGAAAAGGAGGCGTCTAAATCCTTCAATATGAGCGTGAGGCGCGTAGAGCAATTGAATGCGGATGTCATTGTTCGAAGCATCGAAAAAGTAATGCAAAGTAACCAACAATTCTTGCTAAGCGGTCCTCTTCATGTAACGTTTGTGTGGACCAAGGAGGTCTCGGGTTCGTGCCACCAACCTTGCGATGCCTGTAGGGACAATAAAGGCATTGTCGAAATAGCCAACAAAGATAACTTGTGTTTAGCAAGAGCCATTGTTGTAGTTAAAGCCAAAGTGGATCGCGACGTCAACTATAAAACGATGACACGCTCCGACTATCTGCAAAAATCGAAGGCCGTAGCCTTGTGTGCGAGCATCGGTCAAGGCCACGACAGCTGTACGATAGATGACGTCAGACGCTTTGACGCTGCGTTAAAGGGCTACGCCGTGACGGTGTTTGGCGATCATACGGGGAAGCACGTGCTGTACGCGCCGGATAAGAAATGCGATAAATACATCGACGTCATGCTCCACGCCGGGCACTTTAATGCTATCGTGAACCTTCACAAGTGCTTTAAATGCTAATGGTATTGCCGCCAGTGTCATCATCCCTCGGCACACAAAAAAGAATTTCATAGGTGCGACGCCAGGTGTGCTAAATGCCATCAGCAGTGCGATGCGCGATTTGACGCCTACATACGCTGCGCCGAGTGCAACAGAGATTTTAAGGGACCGACATGCTTTGCAAACCACGCAAAGAAAGGCGGTTTTTTACCCAAAGGCGCTGTCGGTGTGCGATGTAGAAAAGGTGTGCACGTCTTGCAATAAGCTCGTGAAT
This sequence comes from Deroplatys truncata, assembly GCA_030765065.1. NCBI lineage: Eukaryota > Metazoa > Arthropoda > Insecta > Mantodea > Mantidae > Deroplatys > Deroplatys truncata. The sequence goes on from CM060990.1 coordinate 381,016,321, forward strand.
GCGAGGTACAGAAAAACCGCGCACAAGTGCGCGGAAAAGTACTGCTATCATTGCAAGACACACGTGAATTCTAGCCACATGTGCTATATGCAGCCGTATGCCACAAAGAACAAAAGAAACCGGTACGTGTTTATGTTTATCGACTTTGAATGCACGCAAAACATTCCATATACCGGCAAAAAGGACACATACGAGCATTTACCTAACTTGTGTGTGTGTTGTACCAAGCCTGTCCGCTCTGCATCGACGAACGCCACAAGACGGCATACTGTACCGAATGCGGTTGCAAAGAATGGGTGTTTATGGACGAGCCCGCGAAGCAGCTTTTCGAACACATCGCGCAAGCGAGGTTCGAAGCCTGGGACGTCTACGTCGTGGCGCATAACCTCAGAGCTTACGACGGGCACTTTTTATTAAAGTACATGGTGGTGCACTTAGACTGGGCGCCGGAGCTCATCATGAACGGGAGCAAGATTTACAGGATAAGGTACGGTGACGTCACATTTCTAGACTCGCTCAACTTCATACCCATGCCACTCTCCCGCTTTTCCAAGACCTTCGGATTGAAGGAATGCAAAGGTTATTTCCAGTACTTGTTTAACACGAAGGAAAACGAGCAGTACGTGGGTTCGATTCCCGACAAAAGGCATTACTGTCCGGAGGGCATGTCGGCGGAGGGTCGGAGAGCCTTCGAGCAGTGGCACGAAGACAAGGCGTCCTCCGGGTACGTCTTCGACATGAGGGCGGAAGTGGTGACGTATTGCAAGATGGACGTATTTCTACTCAGTCAGGGAGTTTCCCAATTCAGAAGGGAATTCTTGGACGAGAACGGAATAGACCCGTTCAGAGAATGCGTCACCATCGCGCAGGCGTGCATGTGCGTGTATAGAAAGCGCTTCATGCCGCTTAAAAAATTGCCCTCTTGCCAGCGAACGGGTATTGACTAGCGGACCGGCAGTCTCGCGCCGCATACATATGGCTAACTTGGGTAAAGATGCAAAACCGCATCGTCATCCAGCACGCCATGCGAGGACGCGAAGTTAAAATCGTGGGGCACAAGGTGGACGGGTACAGAGAGGCTGAAAAAACCGCGTACTTTTTCCACGGCTGCTTTTACCACGGCTGCAGGCGGTGCTTTCACAATCGCCATGCGGTGGTATACAACTCGGGACACGGAACCATGACCTCCAGGTTAGAGAGCACCGAGAAGGTCACGGCCAAGATCAAGGCCGCCGGCTACGCCGTGGTGGAAATGTGGGAGTGCGAGTTGAACGCCGCGATGAAGGCCAACCAGTACCTCGCGCGCCACGCAAAGGACTTTGCGGTACCCGAACCCCTGAACCCCAGAGACGCCTACGGAGGTCACACCAACTGCATCAAGACGTACTGCGAGGCGAAGGGGGATAGCAAGATCTACTACTACGACGTATGCAACCTGTACCCGTACGTGAACAAGACGAAGCCCTACCCCGCGGGCCACCCTAAGATCCACGTGGATCGATTCCCGCGCATGGAAGACGTGGGGGGCGGGTTGGTAAAGTGCGAGGTTCTACCGCCGCAACACCTGTACCACCCGGTGCTACCGGTGCGCATCGGCGGCAAGCTCATGTTCCCGCTATGCCGCGCTTGTGCGGAGACGGAGAACCAAGACGAGTGCCACCACGGAGAGCGCGAGAGGGCGTTGTTGGGTACCTGGGTGATCGACGAGATGAAGGTCGCCCTGGAGGAGGGGTACCGCCTCCTCCGGGTCCACGAGATCTGGGAGTACGACGTGGTGCGGCACGAACCGACCACCGGAGCCAAGGGTTTCTTCGAGGACTACGTGAATCAGTTCTTGAAGATCAAGACCGAAGCCTCCGGCTGGCCCTCGGATTGCGACGACCCTGCCGCAAAGCAGCAATACGTGGAGCAATACTTCGAGGACGAAGGCGTCGCCCTGGATCCCCAGGCCGTCGCCACCAACCCCGGCAGGCGGGAGCTGGCCAAGCTGATGTTCAACAGCTTCTGGGGCAGAGGGAAAACCTCCCCACGTGCGAGCTGGTGGTCCGGTACGACCGCCTCCTGGAGCTGCTCAACGACCCAGGCGTGGAAGTGCAGACCTACGTGCCCGTCACCGACCGGATCATGTACGCGGTGTGGAGGTACTGCGAGCAGCACCGCAAGGTAAACTCCACCGCCAACGCCGTCCTGGCGGCCTACACCACGGCTCACGCGCGCCTGGTGCTCAACTCCTACCTCAAGAGGCTGGGAGAACGGGTCTGCTACTTCGACACCGTTTCCGTCGTCGTCGCCGCCGCTCCGGGTGACTGGACGCCGGCCGTTGGACGCCTTCTGGGGGACATGACGGACGAGCTGGAGAAGTACGGGAGGGGCTCTTACATCGCCCGGTTCGCTTCCACGGGGCCCAAGAGCTACTGCATGGAGATCGTTTGCCCCGAGACGGGCAAGACCTCGGTGTGCAAGGTGAAGGGGATCACGCTCAATTCGGGCAACCTGGAGCTGGTGAACGCCGAGGTGATTCGCGACGTGGTGCTGAGGGACAACGACCGTGCGGAGAAGCTGGCGGGCACGCAGATTTCGCGGAAACCGTCTTGGACGGTCGTCACCGAACCCAGCTCGAAGACGTTTAGGATTGTGGTCAACAAGCGCGTTCTCGCCGGCGATCACGATTCCTATCCCTACGGGCTCAAGAGGAACCCATAAATTAGACGTCTAGAGCCGCGCCAATGTCATTTCGAACCGGGTGCCCCTGAGGAGACGATGCCCGGTCCCCGGGACCTGGGGCGATTCGAGTTTCCCAGCACGATGCTCGTGGCGGGGCCGTCGCGCTGCGGCAAGTCGACCTTCGTGAAAAACCTGTTACGCCACGCGCACCGGATGTTCGACGTGCGCCCCAGGAGGGTGCTATGCTGCCACCCGCCTGAGTATTCGCCGAGACTCGAACCCTCGGCTCTGCGTTGCGAGACCCACGCGGACATACCCGAACTTGCTTCGGTGGGCGAGAACGACCTCGTCGTCCTCGACGATCTGATGCTGGAGGGGGGCGGGAAGGACGTGTCCAATTTTTTCACCAGAGACTCCCATCACAAGCGCTTCGGCATCGTCTACATCCTGCAGAACGTGTTTCCGCGTGGTCAGAAATATCGCAACATCTCTCTGAATGCAAACTACGTCGTGGTCTTCAAGAACAACCGGGACAAGATGCAGATCGAGAGACTGTGCCAGCAAGTCGAACCTAGGAACTCTAGGTTTCTCTTGGAGGCCTTCGAGAATGTCACCGAACGCCCTCACGGGTATGTCGTGTTGGACTGCACTCAGTACACGCCCGCCCGATACAGGTATCGAAGCGGCGTGCTGCCGGGGGAAAACCACTCTTATTTAGTACCCAACTGAGACCGCCGAGAGGGCTCGGGTTCGTTTCGTTCTATGTTTCTGCTTTTTTTGCGTGGCTTATCCTGGCAGGGTCTTACCCAACTGAGGCCATTGATTTTAAATAAAAAGTACCGCTTTGGGAGCGAACGTCATTATCGCAAGCATGGCTAGAGGTAGGTTAAGGCTTGCGACGCTGACCAGTCCTCGCATAGCGAGACAGCACGGTAATTTGACGGCTCTGGCCAAGGCGAAGGGCCCTCTGCGCAAAAAGTTGTTAAAAATGCCGATGGCGATCTGATCAAGGCCATTAGCGAATGTATGCTCGACGTGTGCAGAGGTCACGTGCAACTTCCCGCAAAGTGCTTGGGTCGCCTAAAGAAGCACAAGGCTTCTTGGAGGAAGTTGACGGATAAACGGGTTCCTCTGAAGAAGAGCATCTTGGTTCAAAAAGGAGGTTTTTTGCCGGCATTTCTCCTACCCGTCTTGGCTTCGCTTGGCGGCGCGCTAGTGTCGAAATTAACAGGATGAAGTACGGCAAGCAGATCCTCGTTGCACCGCAACCAAAGACCGTCGATAAGCTTGACGCTATAGACCGCACCATATCCAGATTGGCTAAAGAAATTCAGAACCTGCAGAGCGCAAAGCTCTCTGCCGACGAAAAGTGGCGGCTCGTAAAATATAAATTGGACAACTACCTCGATCTCGGGGCACAAGTCAGAAAGCCCTTCCTTGGCGAAAGCAAAAGCGACGACGACGATTACGAAGACGTGTACGAACGCGTGCCGGTGAAGCAGGAGGTCGAACCCCGAACCATAAAGGTCAACCTCCTCTCGCCTCGCAAAAAGAAGAGGGCAAACCCTGGCACTCCGAAAAAGAAATCGAAATCGCCTTCCGCGTCGTACCATTTTCGCAAACGCGTCTGGCAACCCCTGTACAAGTAAAGCATGAAGGAATGGAAGGCGCTAGGGCGATACTATGCCAAACCGGAACACTATGCCGGTTTGGGTACGGTCAAGCCCCTTCGAAAGGCCACGGGTGCGTCTAAGGCGAACATCGAGTCCTTCCTTCAAGCCCAGGACAGTTACACTGCACAAACCGGTCAGAAAGCGGTTCCCCACCAGATATTATCACGTGACGAATATGGACGATCTTTGGGAGGCGGATCTAAACGTCATGAACAGCGTGAGGGAACATAACAAACCTTACGTGTACTTTCTGACCGTTATCGACGTATTTTCCAAATATGCTTGGGCCGTACCCCTGAAATCGAAGCTGGGTACCGAGGTTGCGCAAGCGTTTCGCTCCATATTCTCCCAACGCGTCCCCGGGGTCCTCCAAAACGGAGAAGGGAACCGAGTTTACCAACAAGACTTTTCGCGACTTTCTGAAGAAACACGACGTGAAACATTACACAACCAAAAATAACGTTAAAGCCAGCGTCGTGGAGCGCTTCAACCGCACCTTAAAAACCAAGATGTGGAGGTATTTCACGCACAAAAACAGTTACAGATCCCTGAAGGTCCTTCCGGCCTTACTCGAGTCGTACAATAGCTCTCATCACAGGTCCATAAAAATGGCTCCGAAGGACGTGAACGAATTTAACATTTTACGAGTGTACCGCAATCTCTACGGAAATAGGACCCTACCTCGCGCAGGGAAACCCAAATTTTCCGTGGGCAATCACGTGCGCATCTCTAAAGAAAAAATGAAATTCGACAAGGGCTACGAGCAGAATTGGACGGACGAAATATTTCGGATAGCCGAGGTGATGCGCGGTCGGCCAGTGGTATATAAGTTGAAGGATCTGGCCGGAGAAGTCATAGACGGCATATTTTACACCGAGGAGCTACAAAAGGTCGCGCTACCTCGGACTTTTAAGATCGAACGCGTTTTACAGACCAAGGGCCGAGGGCGCAACAAGCAGGTCTTGGTAAAGTGGAAGGGGTATCCGGCAAAGTTTAACTCGTGGGGTTCTGGCTTCGACCATCGATTCGACATGATTAAGACGAAGCCCTTCTCCATCACTCTCGTGAGCAACGTTTCCATGGAACACTTTACCGACAACACCACGGCCAGATTTTCTAACATCTTGCCCGAGAGAATCGTTCGGCAGGGAGAATGGGAGGTCGCCCTGCAAAAGGTCAGGTATCCGGTGAAATTTTATAACCTTTCGCGAGACGATGCCTGTCTGGTGAGCACCAAGTACACCATGACGCTCCTCCCCACGCATTCCAAATTCAGCCTGGAAATGCCGCAAGGCATCGTGCACAATCCCAAAGACTTGGTGAACCTCGTCAACGTCGTTCTACTCGAACACTTGCACGTGGAAAACTTCTTCCTCTTCGACGAGCGCAAGAAGACGGTGGGCGTGAATGCCGCCGTCGCCCATCCCGAACCACTACCTGACATTCCGTTCGACGGGTTTGTGGAAAATGTCGCGCGCACGGCCGTACCGTACGCGGTCGGCGAATACGAAGCTCTGAACGATGCGCCCCACCAGAGACCCAAGCCGAAACCGAAGCCCCCGGCTTCGGGGCAGCAGAAACCCGTGGCGGCTCGTCCCGTAAGACCCGCGACATCTACCACAAAACCCAAACCAGACGTTTCAAAATCGGAGGACCCTCCGGGACCTCTACACCGCATCCACAGTTTGCTCTTAACGCCCGCAATGGCAAAAATGTTGGGTTTCGAGCCCTACGTCAACGTCATTCTCGAAATAGCTCCTAAACACCCCGTAGATCCTTATATGGGGTTTCCTTACGAAATGTTCATCTATTGTAATCTAGTGACCCCGCAAGTCGTGGGCGACACCTTCGCCCAAGTCATAGAGAGCGCGGCCGTGGAATACGAAAGAAGCAACAACACTTACATGAGCGACGAAAAGACGTTTTTTCCCCAAAATTGGGTACCCTTGATTCAGCAAGACTTCAAGGCGGTCAACAGATTTAAGGAACGGTTACGGCGATCTCTCGCCATTCTCTTGTTCTCGCTTTTCGTCCGAAACAGACGTAATGGACGTGCACGCCGTGACGCGGTACTACCTCAATCAGGCCGGCGGCGCGTTCGATGATCGCGATTTTATTCTCTACAGGGGCAAGCGCTACCAAAGAGGCAGCGGTCTCTTTTCAGCCCTCGGAGGACTCTTCAGAAGGTTCTGCCGTTTTTAAAGAGCGGAGCAAAAGCAGTCGGAAAGGAGGCCTTAAAGGCGGGCGCTCACGTTCTGTCCGATGTGGCTGTCGCGGGAGCAGCGCCAAAGGAAGCGCTCCAACGGAGGCTCAAGGAGTCCGGATACAATTTAAAGCGAAAAGCCGACGAAAAGCTCGATGCCATGCTCGGTTCCGGCGCCAGGCGCCTCAAGAGAATAAAACCGAGCAAATCCAAAAAGAGCAAGCAGTCGAAGCTGAAACGCGGTAGGCGTAAGGTGCAAGACGTATTTTCGTAATGGCGGACGCGGCCGTCCACATGAGTTCCGAACTGGACCTCTTTACAGAGGTGTCGGTTCAGATGAGCATCGAGGAGTCACAGTTCCTATACCTAAACCCTCAAAACACTTTAATGAAAAATGCCCCATCACCTTTCATTATTCCGAAATGCGGACGATTACCTAGACTTGACCTACGTCGTACTCGAACTCATGGTGCGCATTGTAGATGACAAAGGAGAGGCCTTAAACGCTGACGCTAACGCCACTCTGGTCAACAACGCCTTAAATTCCCTGTTTCAACAGGTGGAGGTAACCCTCAATAACGTCATCGTCTCCATGCCGCAAGCCGGTTACCCCTATAGAACCTCTCCGAGACGCTTCTCAATTACTCCGAAGATGCCATGAACACCAAACTAGAATCCACCCTCTGGAGAAAGGACACGGCAGGCATCATGGACACTTTTATCGCCAATGCGGGTTTTCAGTGGCGTCAGGGGTTTACCAAAGGGAGCAACGTCGTACAGCTCATCGGTCCTCTGTCCAACGCTCTGTTTAGACAGGATAAGCTGCTTTTGAACAACGTTAGCATGACCGTCAAGCTCACTCCCGCCTCTCCCCAGTTTTATCTGTTTTCCGACGTAGATACCTTTAAGGGGTACGCCGACATCGTGTCTGCCACGCTGCGCTTAAAATCGGTGCGGCCCTCGCCGACCATAAAGCTCGCGCACCAGGCCGTGCTCGCAAAGGGCAACGCAAAGTACCATCTCAAGGACATCAGCTTTCACGCTCTCAGCATCCCCAAGGAGTCCAGGGCAATGACGTTTAGCGACGTGTGCGTAGGGCAAGTTCCCAGGAGAGTGGTAGTAGCCATGGTCACCGACAAGGCCTATTCCGGCCATTTTAACTCAAATCCGTACAACTTGAAACATTTTAAAATGAACTTCTTTCAGCTCTACGTGAACGGGCAACCCGTTCCCTCCCAACCTCTGCATCCCGACTTTACAAAGGGACAATATTTGCAATGCTTTCAAACCCTGCAGGACGGCCTAGGCATTCATTTCAAGGACGAGGGACACTCCATCTCCAGAGAAACCTACCCGCAAGGGTATACGATAATGGTTTTCGATCTCACTGAAGACATGAGCGCTAACGAGTCTCACATCTCGGGTCAGCGCCACGGAACCGTCTCTATAAGCATCGGTTTTGCCGATAAATTGACAGAACCGGTCATACTTCTGCTGCTAGCGGAAATACATCGCACGGTCGAAATCGACGCCAACCGATCCATTTTGGTATCATGAGCACCTTCCAAATACAACGGTTTCTATCGACATGCCCCTCTACGCGCTCTCACTTTTTAGGCGTCTACCCCTGCGATAAACTACCCGTATTTCACGGCATTCGAACGCCTCCCTTGGCGCTAGTGGCTAACACCGACCTCAGCACCAAATCCGGGCAACACTGGGTTTGCATCTTTGTGGACAAAAACTCGCATGGAGAATATTTTGACAGTTACGGCATAGGACGGCTTTCGCCCCATTTTCTCCGGTTCTTAAATTCGGTCTGCGGGACGCGTTGGTCCACCAACGCCAGAAGGCTGCAAGGTTTCGACAGCACCACTTGCGGTCATTACGTCATCGCCTACCTCACCCACCGCTGCTCCGGCTTACCTAAGCATAAATTCTTCTCAAAATTTCACGTCAGCAATCACGCGCAGAATGATGTCATTCGCAAAACGTACAAAGACGAATGCCGCGCAAAGTGCTCTGACGCTCAGCAAACTTGTCAACGCTTGAAGGTGAGTACGTGTGTGTGTGTGTGTCACTATTCATCACATCTAACCTAATCCATCCTCTTGCACGTGCTTTCAGAAGACGCTCCTGCTCATATAAAAAGCAACGTCACGGTGCCGCTCGCCTCATTCAGAGTGTGCCATGCAGCACGCGGATACAGTCATGCTGCCATGCAGCACGCCGACCAGGTAGGTCCGCACCTATGTATTAGCTTGCTTTTTTCTATCCCGTTTATCTCTCTATCCCTCACATTATTATTATTGTTTTGTGTGTTCCAGTATAACCGGATTTCAAACCCCGACCACCTCAAAACCCGGGGAAAAAAGGAAACTACCCATCTTCGACCTCCAACAGCATCCCGACAGCCCTGCTCCGCCAGCACAGTTCCAACACAGTGCAGTTGTGGGTCCTCTGGCGGATATCTACTTCCTCAACCCGCAACAAACTAAATTCGTCAGTGTGGGATTCTCCCCCCAGTCGCCGCACCATCTCGTCGTCACCATTGCCAAATGTGGACAGCAAAACGCAGTCGTCATGAGTTCCTCGCAGTGGCACAAACTCGTCGAAGCCATCCCCATCATTCACAAACGCTTGAATGACCCACAGGGACGTCTACAGGAATTTCAATTCAGCGACAGCGTCACCATCGTGTTTAAGTTTGTGTTCGGAAAGCTAAAGCGCGTTTTCAAAGACCCGCAAGGCGCATCCGTTATGCTCAACCAACAAGAATGGCACGTGTTGCATGTCCTGCAGCGCATCATTACCGACATCATGTATCACAAAAAGAAGGAAGAGATGGACGTGCAAAATCAAATCATGGCATACCACAAGTACATGCTTCACAACCATGCCTCCAACGTTCCCTTACATAACATGAATTTCACGCAGTTCACCAAGTACATACGGTGCGCCAATTTTAGAACATTCCTCGAGGTTCATCATTTCCTCAACACCCATTTCGCACTGCGCATCTCACAAAATAGTCCTTGGTGCGTATGTATTTCTACCAGCGTTCCAACCGCACCTCACACAATCATCTCGCGCCCTTCGCTCCCGCATCATGGATTACAGAAATTACCTGTCGGTGTACTACCATGACAGTAAGGTGTTTAAAAACTACGAGGTGGACGGTCACCCCCATAAAAATACACCTTATGCACTTCGCTTCGTCGACAGCACCTACGACGGAAAATCCGTCCGCCAGAGTTCACAGCTGCGAAACCAAAATTCATTTTGTGCTATCTAACATGTACTTCAACGATATCCATTTCAAAGCAGACAAAGAAGACGCACAACATCAGTGGTTCCAATTTGTGCCCGCAAGAGGTTTATACATCGTTTTCTACGAACAGCAATACATTTCCACAGACAAAATGCAGCAAATGTTAAACGAAAAACCCATGTGCTACGGCACGTGCTTAGCGGCGCATTTGGGTCGCGAATCACCCTATATCATACCCGATCACATTCACGGCGTTTGCATGTTCAGCACTGTTCAAAACAGAGTTCTCCTCCAAGAGTAAAACCGTTAAATCAACGGACACAGTGTTTTTCCTGCGGATGTTGTGCAATAATCGCTAAGCGCTTCCGGCGGATGTAGTGAACCTCCAACGAACGTTTCCCCCACCAGTGCTTCCCCCTGATGTGGTAAATCCCCAACGAACTTTTCCCCCACCAGTGATTTCCTGCTTCCGGCAGTTGGGTTATATTTATGCACGCGCATTCTTTTCCCCTTCATTCGGTGCTAGCCAGCCGTGGGGGAAAGCCAGGACCGACGTGTAAAGACTTCCACTGCTCGTTTTGCTTTCACCAAACGTGCAGCTGCGAACTTAGGCACCGTCTCACCCGCCTGTGCACGCAGTGTCAACTCGGTTTCTACGAAGACCTCGATCAACTCAACAAGCAAATTCAACAATTCCTTCGAAGGTACTCCGCTAGAAACACCACATGAACTGCTTCATCGTGCTCTTTCGGTATCTCGATAACGGACGAAGAATCCACCTGCTACTGCCCAGGGAACGCCAAGTGCTGCTGCAGAAGGGCATATACATCTTTGAACGTTATCCCCCAAGCGACGTCGACCTTGTGTGGAACCAACTTCCCAGAGACGCACAGGTAGTTTGCGCACCTTATCGCAGGTGTAAACAACACTACAACCTTCCTCATCAAACCACTCATATAGACGGTCCTCCCCCGTTTATCAAAAACTGCCATCTGTGCCGTCATAATGTCACAGGACGTCCTTAAAGAGCTAGAAGAACTTTCCCGCAGCGCCGACACTCAGCGTATCTACGCTTGAACAGCACGTACCGTATCGTGTCGTCGGCGTTAAAACACTCGACACACTTCACGGTACAAAGCTCGTCGCCAAACTCTACAACGACACAGAAGTTTTCCTACCAACAAGATTTGCAAAAGCCTCTCCAGAACTCATCAACAAACTCAACTCTACCTCATTCTGCATCATATACGCAGGCGAGGAAAAACTACGCAGCGGTTTCAAACGTCACATCGTCACGTTCTCCCCATATAACCCTAAATAATGTCCGACGAAACCTATCCCGTCCCCGTGGAGAACAATCTTAACCTACAACTCATTCTCAACGCAGCTTCACCTATCCGTATCCTCTGCATGTCCAACTCCTATTTCCGCAGCAGCAGAGTTGTCACCATCACACTCGACGTCCAAGGGGCTCACGCCGTCCACGTCAAATGCGTACCTACCAAAGTGCACCAGCATCAACAAGACGCACTATGCATCATATACCTCGGCAACAGCAACATTCCTGCTCTAACCAACAAAGTCGCATCCACAGGATGCTTCTCAACCAGCCATTACAAGAATTTACCATCCCCATCTATATACCAACCTTCACCGAGTTCGTCAACGAAAGTTTCTCTCACCTGCTCGTCACCTGCATCACCAAACCTATCCACCAAATTACCGTCGATAGCAGCAGCAGCGATGACGAGGACTCAAAGTGCACCACGTACTTTAAAATCATTGTTGTGCGCGAAATCTGTGTCCTAGTGCCTCAACAAACTATGAATTTTAATGTGCTTTTTTTTCTCCTAATATTTCTTATATTGTTCATTTATTGTATTCATATGTTAATCTCCTGTAATCAAATAATCCATTATGTTATTCTCAAACTATGTATTCATATGTTAAGCAAATAATACATCATGTTAATCTCAACTATGTATTCATATCTTTATCCAATGTACTGTATTCAAATTATAAATAAAGAAAACAGTCCCGGATGAGCCAATTGCAATAACGATAATCCTTCCGCTCATGGCGCTTTTCAAACTTACCGCCGTCGCTCTTAATCCGCGGCGACACTAGCGCCCATAGCGGCAGGATTATCGTTAATCCAATTGGCTCATCCGGGACTATTACTACTTCGATTTGTGGAGGTGGTGTGAAGTTCTGTGGTGTTGTGACGATGTGGTCGTTCGGCGATGTGCCCATACAGGCAGCAGCGGCGGCATGGCATTGGGCGGGCACTACGGCTGGCCTCAAGCGACAGGGTTTGCCCTAACAAGGGCAGCGCTGCGCCCAAGGCAGCCGGGTGCTCACCCTCCACCAAGAACTCTAGTCTGACCAGCGGTGTTGGACCACTTTCATTCCTGATTCTCGTGGTCCTGGCCGCAGACGGCCAGAAGCGCTGCGCTTCGCTGCGTTGAACAGGGTTGCCAGGAGTTGGCGATGCACACCCGAACAACGGCGGAGAAGCGTTGCGGCGGGCACCTCGCGGTTCGTGGTTGGTTGAGCTGGTCGGCGAGTGGGCTCTGGTTGCTTCGGCTGGCGTTGGTGACGTGGCGGGAAGATCGGCTGCGTTGTTAACTTCCCTTCCCTTTTGGGACGGAAGCTTGGCGGCTGCGGAGCTGGTAATCTTACCTATGTTGATTCTTCAAGAGCTTGAAGCGAAGTGGCGGAGCCTTTTTTTTTTTAGGGAAAACAGGAATAAAGGTATGAGGAAAAACAACAGATAGGTAAGTTGAAGGAAAGAGGAAAATGAATAGAAAGAATTTGATGCTGTGGTGGCGGTTTTTATTTGGGGCATAATGGTGACATGGTGGCTGGTACCGCCGAAGCAATCCCGACGTTTGTGAGTAATTACTAGGATGTGGTGGAGTTCTCTGCAGTGGTGATTAGGTATTTGCCATGGTCGAAGCCCTGATAGGGACCTATGAACGGTGGTGTCGTAACAGGTTATTGAGGCTCCGTGCCCGGGCCTGTTACCTCCGGGCGTTGGTTGTGTAGCCAGAGACTTCTGGGCAGTGTTGTGTGTGGTGGTGCGGTGGCTCTCTTGGAGGTGACGTAATGTAGGGCTGTAGAGTTCTAATCACTCTGTTCGCATGGTATTCGATCCTATCATGTAGGCAGTTCGAAAGGTGGTGCGGTGGGTTTCACCCATTTCGTTGATGGTGTTCGCGTACTGTGCCTGTATATCTGATGGAGGTGAACTGCGTCGTGAACTGCTCCTCTAGGGCGGTGAGACAGCTGGCCAAGTCCAGTAGCTCGGCGTGAAGATCCTGAATCGCTTCAAGGACGCTGTTGTTGCTGGCTGTGTTATGCTCTAGTAGTCTGTTGGCATTTGCCAACTGGTGTTCTAGTTGACAGGTGTCGACCTGGGGCGGTGGTGCGTAGCCTTGCGGTGTTTTGAAGATACGATCGTTCGGCGATGTTCTACGTGGGTAGAGTGGGCAGACGGCCTGGCCGGTGAAGTGCCCCTCGCTCCCGCAGGAGGCGCAGAAGTGGCGGCGATGGTGTGTTAGGTCGTGTGCCCTGCAGTCGGCGGTGAGTGTCCCATTGTCACAATAAAGGCAGCGGTGAGTGTGCCCGTAAAGGCAACAGAGGCGGCATGGTGTTGGGCGTACACTGCGGCTGGCCTCGAGCAGCAGGGTTTGCCCTAACAGGGGCAGTCCTGCGCCCAGGGCCGCCGAGTAGTCCTCGTCCAGGAAATTGAGCCTGACCAGCGGTGTTGGACCTTTGACGTTCCTGATTCTGGTCGCCTTGGCCGCAGATGGCCAAAAGCGCTGCGCTGCGTTGAGTAGAAGTGTGTCGGGGAGTTGACGATGCACTTCCCGGACAACTGCGGAGTAGCGTGCAGGCACGTAGTTCAGCGGTATGTGTGTGTCTGGTGAGTTGGCGCTGGGCGTTTCGGCTAGCGGCGGCGAAGAGACGGGAGGCCGTTCTTCGGCTGCGGTGTTGGCTTCCTCACGAGGAGGAAGCTTGGTGACTGCGCCAGTGTTCTTCCTTCCCATGTTGCCTGTAGGAGACCTTGAAGCCGCGGAGACTTTTCGAGTGGAGGAAAAATACTTTTACGTACTAACCCCATCTAAGATGAGAATGTGGGACTCCTCCGCGGCTATACCCACTAAAAACCTCCACCGTAGAGAATTCATGTTAAGGCGAGGGGTGAGGCAGTACCACTCTTGCACCTGCGGATTTTAAGGAGGGGAAATGTTGGCCAGCCAGAGGCTAAGGCCAAGGTGTGGAGAGGAGGCCGGACGTAACCATGACTGAAGCCCTGGTTGCGCCCTGGCGAAATTTAGGGTGTTCAATTGTGTTGTATTCTTGATCGCGCCATGGCGCTGGGTCCTATGATATTAGTAGTGTTGTACGTTACAAGCAATTACTTGTGCGCGAGTCGTTGGATCTGAGCCAATGGCTGCGTCCCTTGAACAGCTATTCAAATCATGCATGTATAAGTACATAGTTATACACATTTCTATTAGTAATTATTGTGCTTAATCTATATTTGTTTGCTTATTATCTTATATTAGCATTCTAAGGTACATATATAACTGTACATAGGTTCGGCCATGTGTCTCCGTCTTTTTTACATTTAGGATTAATGCAAATACTTATAGAATTATTTTGCTCCGCCAGGTGGCGTCGTCTCTTATCATTTAGTTAGGAACAGTGTACTTAATTATATTTGTTTGTAATTGTAACTTTTCGCTAGTATAGCGCTGCTGGAGCTACAGGAGCTACTGTTCTACAAGTCTGCCTCGGAAGGCAGTGTGCTATGAGTTGGATCCTCTTCTGTACATGTCGCTCGTGTCCTGGTAGGTATGGGGCTGCCCTCACACCCCGGTCCGCCCAGGGAGGGGATGTCATCCGCCGGGGGTCTTCAAGGCATCTGTCGTATGTATGGTCTCATGGCGGGACTAGGTTGTTGAGACACTCAATGATGACTGCGTTGTCATGAGTGGAATGGCGGTTTAGGGGGATTTTCCTGTCGAACAGCGATAGTGGCCGTTTGTGTTTGTCTGTGGTTACGTCATATTGACCTAGGTCGCGGATGGTAGGGTTTCGGTTGCTCTGGGCTTGTTTGTACATGTTAGCAGCGAGTTTCTTGATAAATTCCTCTATGGTGTGCATTTTGGTGTCATCGTGGAGTAAGTCCAATGGGACTGCTTTTGGTACCTTTGCACTTATTCTGAGGGCTTTGTTTTGCAGCACTTGAAGGCCTTCGATGTGCGTCTGGGCACGGTGACCCCTCGCTGGGGCTGCATATGTCATGACTGGCCAATTAGGCTTTTGTAAAGTGTCAGTCCCATATTTTGGCTCACTGAGCTTTTTGGGTTCAGGATAGAGTATGGTGCGCCTAACTGTTTGTTTGCTTCAAGTCTAACTTCCGGTGTGTGTTCTGCAAATGTGAGCTTCGAATCTGGTGTTACTCCTAAGTACTTGGCCTTATTTGTCGAACTTATGTTATCGTAAAATAGTGTTAGGGGGATGGTTTTATTGAGGTGTTTAGTTCTCCTGGAGAATAATACCGCTTCTGATTTGGTTGAGTTTACTTTTATTCTCCATTTGATCAGCCAGGGTTCTAGAACTGTTAAGGAGTTTTGCAGTTTCTGCACAATCATCCCGGGTTTCCAGGACTGTGCAGAAATTGCTGTGTCATCTGCGTATCTGGATATTTGCGTACCAGTGCTTTTCGGGATGTCATTGACAAAGACATTAAAGAGCACGGGTGCCAGCAGACTACCTTGAGGGACCCCGGCTTGTATTTCTCGGGGGGCCGAGCACCTTCCTTCGCAAGGTGACCACGAATGTTCTGCCCGTCAGGTAGTGGGCAATGACCTTAATCATTACGTCATTGAAGTTAAGGTCTTTTAGTTTACTAATAAGTCCTGCACGGTATACGGTATCAAAAGCCCGTTGCACATCCAGTAATAGTACTCCGGTCGATTTATTTTCATTGAAGCCTCGGGTTATGTGCTCAATAGTTCTCGTTAATTGTAATGTGGTCGAATGATGTGCGCGAAAGCAGAATTGTTTATTAATTAGTATGTCATGTTTCATTAAATGTGCTGTCAAGCGTTTCTGAATGACCTCCACCACTTTACTGGTCGTTTTGAGCAGACTGATTGGTCTGTAGTTGCCTGGATCTGCCCTGTTTTTGCATGGTTTTGGGAACATGAGCACATTTGCTTGTTTCCAAACATTTCGGAAAGTATCCTTTTAGTAGGCAATAATTACTTATATCGCTTAGGATATAAGTGCTTTGGGCGTTAGATGCTTAAGTACCAAATTTGGTATTTGGTCTGGGCCAGGGGCTTTGTGGTCTTTAAGGTGTTTTATAATCCACTTTAGTTCTTCTGGGTTGGTTTTTCTAAATTGATTATGCGCAGGGGTGGACAGTGTGCTGCAGGCCTCTTTCCAGAGTATTATAGAATTCAGGGTCTTGTGGGCTAGCGTTCGGTGTGCATGTTGGAGTGTGTTCGCCAGGAGGTCGGCTTTGTCTTCGGCGCTCTCCGCGTATGTGTTCTGTATTTTTAACGGTGGTATGTTTATGGGCTTCCTTTTTAGTGTCCTGACCAGCTGCCAAACTTTGGCGTTCCCAGACTGTAGCCGTTCGAGAGTATTTTCCCATTGTTGCCTAGCCTGCGCGTTGATGCGCGTTTTGAAGGCACTGTTTAGTGTTGCCAGGTTGACTTTGTGGACTAGGTCTCGTGTGCGTTGCCATCTGCGTCTTTCGTGGTCTCTCTCATGCATTAGAGCGATTACATCCGGTGGGTAGGTAAGTGCGTGTTTTACTGGCTGTTTGATCGGGACTGCGACATTTATTGCTCGCTGCAGTGCGTTTTCTAGGGCTTCCGCTGCTTGTTTTACTGAGAGTTGGCTTGTCGGTGTCGGGGCTTGCGTGAGTTTTGTGTCTAAGATTTTGGAGAAGTTACTCCAGTTCGCTCTATTGTAGTTCATGCGAGTCGGTGGCGGGTGGAATATGGGTCGCGCTTCTATGTCTATCTGAACAGCAAGGTGATCAGAGGCTAGGGTGTCGATATCGGTCATTTGGTAGTTAAATGTGATGTATTTGAACAGGGCAATATCGAGGGTGTTTGGTGTGTGATTTGTTTGCTGCGGAATGTGTGTTGGTTCTCCTGGGTGATATATTATGTAATCATTAGATAGCATGTGGGCGTATAACGCATTCCTTTGCTAGGCTGCATCCCCAGGCTGGATGTTTAGCTTAAGGTCACCTGCCGCTACCACTGCGTGATCTAGCTGGAGAAGAGCGTCTATGTCAGTCAGCTTAGATGCTTTGGTGAGGAATAAATGCTTGTTAGGGTTACCCTTGTGTTAGGTATATCTATCGAGATTTATGTGGCTTCTGTTTCGGTTAATTGGGGGGTATGGCGGTGTGTGTGCGCAAGGTTCTCTTGGACCACTATCGCTGTTCCTCCTTGCGGTTTCCCATCTGGCCTATCGATTCTGTAAATTTTGTACCCGGCTATACTGAATTTGGATTTGGGGGTTAGAAGTGTTTCACTTAGTAGTGCTATAGTTATGCTGTGGTTGTGTAAGTAGTGTTTTAGTTCCCTGAGTCTGTGTTTGGTTCCGTGGATATTCTAATATATGATTCTGTGTGTGTGTGCTGTGTGTACATTTGAGTTCGCCATTTGTTGTTGGCCTTCTCTCCTCTCTCTTCTTCCTTCTTATTTTGCTGCCTTCTTGGGCGCCCAGAGATGAGTGGGCGAGTTGTGAAGTTGGTGCAGCATATCGGACAGGCCTTCAATGAAGTTTAGTGCGCGGATTTGTTGCTGCTCGTCGTTTCCAAGGGACTCTCCGTCGTAGAGGCGCTGGTGCGAAGCTTCCCGGTAGTCGGTCTCTTTTCCTGGCGGCTCCCTCGATGTGCTCTCCTTGCAGATCCCAATCGAAATGTCCGGAGACTTTTTCTCGAGTGGAGGAAAAATATCTTTGCGTACTAACCCCATAAATGGGAGTGTGGGACTCCAAAGCCGCGGCCATACCCACTAAAAAATCTACACCGGAGTGAACTCAGGTAGAGGTGTGGCAGTACCGCTTATGCACCTGCGGATTTGAGATGTTGGTATATTGTCCAGCCCTTGGGGCTTAAACCAGGGTAAGGAGAGGAGGCCGGACGTAGCCATGACCGAAGTCCTGACTACGCCCTGGCAAATTTAGGGAGCTTGATTTGAGGTTATTTGTTTTTCACGCTGGAGCGTGTCGTCGTGTTATATTAGAGGTGTTGAGCATCACAAGTACGCACGTGCGCGAGTCGGAGCTTGAGTCGGTGGCTGCGTCCCTGAAACAAATCATTCTAGGCATGCCCAATACATATGTGTGTATACTTATTTATATTAGTTTTTTATGTGTATAGAGTAAATGTATTTGATTATTATCTCGAATTTGAAAATTCATAAGCGTTGGTTTTGCCTTGTGGCTTCGTCTTTGTAATGTATGTTGTTAGTGCTAATCTGGATGATGATAGTACTGTGCTCCGCCTGGTGGTGTCGTCTTTTTCGTATAATGATTAATTTTCTTCTTATTAGATTAATTATGAGTATTTGTTTTATAGCCGTTTGGCATCGTACTTAGCTTTAAGAAACCATTTGCATCATCCATATACATTGCACGGTCGCATAGAATGCGCACACGGCGGGCTGCCTGCCTGAAAATGCAGGTGCGAGCCAGTGTCACTCGGGGGATCCCTCAGTCCCGGGATGCCGCCTTGACTCAGATAGCAAGGACTTCGAGGGCTACCAACGATCGCGTAGTGAAGCTGTAGTCATGGGTATTATGGGAATGTTACTAGTGTGTTGAGGTATTCTTGAATATGTATTTCGGGTTCCCCTAGGCCAAAGGTTCTGTCGAATAGCGACAGCGGTCGCTTGTGTTTGTTCTCGTGGGTTTCATATGAACCTAATTCTTGTATTAGTCTATTTGTGTTCTTTCCCTTGTGCTTATAGAGATTGAAGCTTGGACTCTTGATGAATTCTTCGATAGTGTAGAGTTTTAATTCCTCGTGTACTAGATATGCCGGTGCTACCGGCGGTTGTTTAGTTATTCATATTATCCTATTTTGCAGTGTTTGTAGCTTATGCATGTGCATCTTGGCCGCATATCCCCAAACCGGGGCTGCATATGTCATGGTTGGCCTAATTAGTGTTTTATACAGGGCGAGTCCCATATTTATTTTTAGTTGGTTATTTATGTTAAATATTGGGAACAGTCTATTTAGCTGAGCATTTGTCTTGGCTCTGGCTTTAGCAATGTGCTTATTCCAGGTCAGGCCTTGATCCGTGATAAGACCTAAGTAGGTCACATGGTCCTTCCATTCGATTCTCTCGCCTTGATAATTAAGTGGCTGGAGAGCATGCTTTCCTTTGCGGTGAAATAATCTTTTGGTGAAGACTATCGCTTGTGTTTTTCTGGGATTGACTTCGATTCTTCACTTGGTGAACCAAGGCTCAAGTGTGTGATTTAGGGTTATGTAGACTGCGTTATTATAGGAGTGTCATCTGCATATACGTATTTATTTGATCTTAACAGATCTGGCATATCATTTACATATAAATTAAACAGCGTCGGCCCCAATAGACTTCCTTGTGGGACCCCGGTTTTGATTGGTTTAATGCTTTATCCTGCTTCCTCTACCGACGTATGAAAGCACCGATTGCAGAGGTAATCATCTAATGAGGGCTACAGCTGAGTCTTGGAAATTGAATTGTCTTAATTTCTTTAGGAGCCCGGCGTGCCATACTTCATCAAACGCACGTTCAATATCTAGATAAATGGCTCCTGTTGATGTATTCGTATTATAACCTTTGGTGATTTCCTCCGTCATTCTTAGTAATTGTAGGGTGGTGGCCTCTTTCCACGCTGGGGGAAACCGGCCTTGTTCAAGCGTGTAGTTGAAGATATTGGCTAATGTCTTCAGCGCTTTGACTGGGAGATTCTTTAGTACCGCATTTGGTATCTTGTCCGGTCCAGGTGCTTTTCTGGTAGGCAGGTGTTTAATGATCCAGCCTATTTCGCCAGGGTTTGTTTTTCGCATCTTATTGTGTGTTCGCATTTGACCTATATTGTCGGCTTCAGTTTCTGTTTCTAATATAAATTCGTCTTGTACAGCTGATAGATTTGGAGAGATCACGTTTTCAAGTGTAACCACGAAGGCTTCCGCCTTGGCCAGGGGAGTTTCCGCTATTGTGGTGTTGATTTGAAGGGGAGGTATATTAGTCTGAGTGCGCGCTAGGCACTTCGCTATTCGCCAAACCGTGTTTTGTTGTGGATTTAAATTCTCGAGTGTATTGTCGCATTGATTTTGGATATAAGTTCTAGCACGTTCGTTTGCTAGTTCTCTGGCTTGATAATATTCTGTTCTGAGTATTATATTTCCAGTTCTTTGTCATTTACGTCTGGCTTTGTTTTGTGCTTATTGCAATACTTTTACGTCATACGGAAATTTAGCATTTATAGAGCGTGGCTGTGTAAGTGGTACGCAAGCCGTGGTGGCTAATTTAATTTCCGTTTATAATTTACCTATCGCGGAGTCTTGCTCAGTAACTGAGTTTATTTCTAGATTTGGGAGGTAATGATCTACAATTTTTTGAAGATTTCCCAGTCTACTTCGTTATAGTTGTACCTTAGTGGAGCTGGTTTTAATGCAATCGATGCATTATAATGGTCATCAAGACCGGTAAGTGATCTGATGTGAGCTCCTGCGTGACTTCTAGGTCAATGTTATAGAAGTGCTATATCTAGTATGTCTGGCGTGTGTTTTGGCATATAGGGTATAAAGGTGGGCTCTTTCGGGCCTGTTATTAAGTAATTTCTATTGTAATTTAGTACCTTGTGCATTGGAGTTCTTGCAATTCCAAAGAAAGTGTTTGCAGTGAAAGTCTCCTGCAGCAATTACTCTCGGTCCTAAATTCATTATTTTGTCTAAGTCCGTGTCTAAGTTCCCAGGGAAATTGTAGACGGACGCCATTACGAC
The DNA here is from genome assembly GCA_030765065.1 of Deroplatys truncata. Lineage (NCBI taxonomy): Eukaryota > Metazoa > Arthropoda > Insecta > Mantodea > Mantidae > Deroplatys > Deroplatys truncata. The sequence goes on from CM060990.1 coordinate 381,037,173, forward strand.
TTCGGTGTTATCAATGTTGAGTTTTATGGTCGTGACTTAAGTCCGGAGTTTTAATTTGATGATGTTGACTGTTAGCCTGTATAGCTATCGGGGTTCCTCCTCTGCGGTCGCGATGGTTTCTGTAAATTTTGTAGCCTGGAACAGATAGGCGATCTGTGTTGTTGACGTGTGTTTCTGATAATAAAGCTAATTGTATCGATTGTGTTTGTAGCAAATCTGCTAAATGTTTTGTCTTTTTCCTTATTCCTTGGCAGTTCCAGAAAATTACTCTTATCGTGTCCGAAATACCCATGATTACATCTTACGAAGAGTTGTCAGCAAGTCTGAGATCAAGTGAGCTACGATGATAGGGTCTGTTCCAAAATGACATATCGTATCGCAGAGCTTTTGAACCTGTTCCAGTACTGTATTTAGTGGTACTTTCCTTGTGGACATACCTAGTGATTTCACTAGTTTAACCATTGTCATGCTAGGATCCTTGTCCTTGTGCTTGGTTCTTTTCCCGGGGGTGAGCGACTTTGCTTCAGGGTGAGGCCTATCAGCCATTTGTGAGGGACTTACATTTACTGGAGGAGTGTTTGCTTTTACTTCAGTGCGGGGGGGGGTCGCTTAAATTAAATTCAGTTTTATTTATGGACTCTCTTTAACTACTATGGTTCTTAGCATCCCATTCCATATTGGGCGTGAAATACTGGTAATTTTGTTCAGAGGCCTCTTTATAGGTTTGAGGTTCTTTTACGTGCCGTAAATATACGACACGGGACCACCGGCTTTACTTCCCTTCCAAAGGAAGCCATGCTAAGGATTTTTACGCCCGAAAAATTCCATCGCCCTTCGCCGGGCTTGAACCCGCGACCTTGGGAACTAGAGGCTAGCACGGTACCACTAGTCCACGAAGGACGACTCGCTCGTCGTTGATTGGGTCAGCCTCGGTAGTTGGCCGAGGGTCCCCAACCAGAGGGCCCAGTTCCTGGGGCTGGACGCGACCGGCCTTTACTGTCCCTAATGAGCCACTCTGATCTATTTGTGGCAGCCTCTGCGAAAGTTTTTGCCGTTCTGCCTAACCTTGGGGGATTCCGAGGAGGCTGTCCACGGGGCACGGTCTTACGACATGCAGCGTTGTATGCTGGGCAACCGCGCCAAGTTGCTCCATGGCCCTTAGCGCCATATAAAACGCACGACCGTTCCGCAGGAGCATTGGGTAGCAGGGTTAGGTTCAGGTGACGGAGACTTGGAGATGGAAGGAGTAGGGGTGATAGGTTTGGGTTCCGGCGCTGGTGACTTGGAGCAGAAAGGAGTAGAGGAAGTGGGTTTTGGAGGAGTGGCCTTCTTCCTAGTTGTCATAGTCCTTGGTGGTGAAACAGTTAGCTTAGTAGCCGTCGAGGCCTTGTTTGACTTCGTCATTCCTATAGCTCAGGAAGAAGAGACGAGAAGAAATGAGAAAAAATATATAAAGCCTAATATGCTACTACTGAGGCCACTCTTCTGTTCTCAAGTGTTTTTGGACTTTTCAGTAGCAGCACCTAATGGTAACCTAAGAGGGGAGCTTAAGCGCTAGATAGAGAGGAAAATAGTGTAGTAAAAGAGAAAGACAGTGAGCGCTAAAAAGCACGGGGATACAGAGCGCCGGACCTCAGAGGCGCTTAAGCAAGTCTTTCGACTGCTCGCTATGGCCGTATTTCCCCTACTCGTCTAAGCTGTGGTGCGCGCGCGCGCTCAGAGAGCTAGCGAAGGTACAAGTACCACGGCAATGCCGAGCCGTATCCAGCGGTGGCTGCTGCTTTGCAGCGGACTGCTTCTTCTTTCTTGTCTTGGAGCTCCTCTGGTAGTTGTCTGGTCGAGATCTCGAAGCGAACTCGCGTCGGAAACTTTTTTCGAGTGGAGGAGAAAATGATTTAATCACTAGCCTCAGCCCCGATGGAAGTCGGGGACTGAGAGTGTGGGACTGACCAATAGTCGGCATACCCACTAAAAACTCCTCCACCGGAAGGAAAATATATGGAAGAAGGAAAAGAGGAATTCATGTGTGTTAGTGAGGCTGTACCGCTGTTGCACCAGCGTATTCAGAGGTAAGGATATATTGGCCGGCCACTAGGGTCTAAGCCAGGTGATAAGGCGCCAGGACGCAAGCATAACCGAGGCCTTACTTGCGGCCTTGGGAATTCAGGGTGTATGGAATGTATAGGAAGTGTAGTGTGCGGATGTAGAGGAAGTAGTTGGGTGTGTACGCGCTAGCGGCGAAAACGGCAACCGCGAGACTTTGAAGCCGGAAGCTGGCTGAGTGTCGGCGTTGGAAGTCTTTCGTCCAGCATCGTCTGAAGAGCTGCCACTCCTTGACGTACCTTCTGATAGATGTGGTTATGTGGGCTACTTTCTCCGCCAGCATCGCTGTGTTGACGAGCGGTAACCTAACTGCTTCGGGGTCTGGGGTTGATATTCAAACGGATTTCGGTGACATCCTCCTCCAGGGTTGCAATCGTCTCCGATAGGTGCGGCAGTTCCGCCTGAATGTCCTCCAGCTTCTGGAGTATTTCAGGGGCAGCGTCGGTTGTGATGTGCGGAGCCTGAGCCTGAGGAGGCGGTGCGAAGTTCGCCGTCGGTAGAGCTCGGTGTGGATGAAGTGGGCACGCGGCCTGGCCGGTGAAGTGCTCCTGGCCTCCACAAGAGGCGGCGATGTGTGAGGTCATGTGCCCTGCAGTCGGCGGTGAGCGATGTATTCCCGCAGTAATGGCAGCGGGAAGCGGCGTCACAGGCGGTGGCGAGATGACCGTACTGGCTGCAGCGGCGACATGGCGTATGGCGAAGACTTCGGCTAGCCTCAAGCGGCAGGGTTTGCTCTAACAACGGCAGCCTTGCGCCCAAAGCAGTCGAGTAGTCGCCCTCCATGAATTCCAATCTGACCAGCGGTGTAGGACCTCGTTCATTCCTGATCCTCGTAGCCCTGGCCGCAGACGGTCAGAAGCGTTCGGTGTTGAGCAGGGTTGCCGGGAGTTGACGATGCACACCCTGGACAACGGCGGAGAAGCGAAGCGGCGTGTGCGGTAGGCTGTGTTGGTCGGCGAGTTAGCGCTGGTTGCTTCGGCAGGCGGCGGCGAAATGGTGGGAAGATCTTGTTCGACTGCGTAGATCTCTTCCTTTCCCTTACGGGAGGGAAGCTGGGTGGCTGCGGCGCTGGTGATCTTCCCCATGTTCACTCGATGAGAGCTTGAACCTAAGTCCCCGTTGGAGGCCTTTTTCGAGTGGAGGAGAAAATGATTTAATCACCGACCTCAGCCCCGATGGGACTCGGGACTGAGAGTATGGGACTCACCAATAGTCGACATACCCGCTAAAAACTCCTCCACCGGATGGAAAATACAAAGGAAGGAAAAAGAGGAATTCATGGGTGATAGTGTGGCTGTACCGCTGTTGCACCAGCGCATTCAGAGGTAAGGATATATTGGCCCGTCTACTAGGGCGTAAGACAGGTGAAGGTAAGGCACCAGGACGCAAGCATGACCGAGACCCTACTTGCGCCCTTGGGAATTCAGGGTGAGATAGTGTTAGGAAGTGGTGTGAGGTTGGATGTTGGGATTAAATTGCGGTTACCTGTGCTTCCGACGTCCTCGATGGTGAGTAGTCGGAGCCTCCTGTGCGGGCCCCCATGGGGGCTCGTCTGGATGCTGTGGAAGTCTGTTTGGCAGAACGTCGTCCAGCGTCGTATGGAGGGCTGCTAGCTCCTCCCTGAAGAGCCTTCTGAGGTCTTTAAAATGGTCGTGGAATTAAGTTGGTAATGTTAGCTTGCTCGGAAGAGTTGGTATAAGCTTTGCAGCGAATAGAAGAATCCTCTTGAAGTTCGGTGAATACCTCCTCCAAGAAGGCCAGTTTGGTGGTGATGTTCAGGAGCTCCGTCTGCACATCCTTCAGCTTCTGCAGGATCTCAGGCGAAGGTTGCGTTGAGTTAGTTGAGACGGTTTCAGGTGTGTCGTCCACTGCCAGAGGTCCGTTCTCCAAGACGTGGTCATGCTGCTGTGACAACAGCTGCTGCCGTGCAGGCACATTGGCCTTCTGCTGTAACGGTGTTGAGTGGTTGTGTTGACGTAGCGGACAAGCTTGTCCGGTGAAGTGGTCATGTCTCCAGCAGGTTGCACAGAAATGACGGCGACGTGTGAATCGTGCTGCTGGCAGACACGTCAAATTAGGTGCCCCACAATAGTGGCACCGTGGCTGCGCAGTACATCCTGCCTCACTGTGCCCGTAAAGGCATCAGCGTAGGCTGGGCGGCGTCCATGTTGAGCGGCTCTGTTCGATTCTTAAGCTTTTGCCCAAGAATTGCATGCCGTCGGCGATGGCAGCGTGGTAGTGAGCCTTTTCCCGAAAGAAAAGGCGCACGAGCGGTGTTGGGCCCTTTCGTGATTCGATTCTTGTAGCCTTCAAGGCAGATGGCCAAAGCTGTTTGCACGCAGCTTAGGATGGTCTGCGTCGGTAGTTTCTGGTGAACGCCCAACACCACAGCGCTAAAGTTACCATTGCGCTGGGTCTGGCCTTCACTCGGCGTAGCGGCGTCAAGAGGTATACTGAAATCCGGGACTTCAGAGTAGTGCGGCAATGGCGGCGAGCTGGCGCTGCCAGCTGCGGCGGTCGGTCGGTTCGTTGGCGGAAGTCTCTGCTGCAACTGCAGCTCTGCGATAATTTCTTCTGCCCATGGTGAGAGAAGCTCCTGTCTGCTCGAAGGATCGAGGCAAAGTGGGAGACTTTTTTTTATTTATTTTTAAATCACTGACCTCAGCCCCGATGGGAGTCGAGACTGAGAGTGTGGGACTCGCCGAATGATCGGCATACCCACTAAAACCTCCTCCACCGGAGAGGGAAAAGTCAGGAGTGAAGGTGAGGCAGTACCGCATTAAGCACCTGCGGATTCAAGGTGATACCTGTTGTTCGGCAGGCATAGCCTAAGCCGGGTGAAGGAAGGTGCCAGGACGCAAGCATGACCGAGGTCCTACTTGCGCCCTTGGGAATTTAGGGTGAGAAATATGCAGGAAGTTAGGGTGGATGTATGACAGGAGAGTGAGATGTGAAGGGAAGTTGGGAATGTAGGGTGTATGGAATGTAGAGGAAGTATTTGGGTATGTATGGAGTGTAGAAAGTGGTTGGGTATGTCTGCGCTAGCGGCCAAACCGGCCACCGCGAGATTTTGAAGCCGGAAGCTGGCTGAGTATCGGTGTTGGAAGTCTTTCGTCCAGCATCGTCTGAAGAGCTGCCACCTCCTCCTTGACGTACCTTCTGATAGTGGTGGTTAGGAAGGCTACTTTGTCTGTCAGGATGTATGTGTTGACGAGCGGAAATCTAGGTGCTTCAGGATCTGGATTGGGGTCGATGTCCAAACGGAAATCGGTGAAATTCTCCAGGGTTGTAATTTTCTCCGACAGGTGCAGTAGTTCCGCCTGAATGTCCTCCAGCTTCTGGAGTATTTCAGGGGCAGCGTCGGTTGTGATGCTCGGAGCCGGAGCCTGGGGAAGCTGTGCAAAGTTCTGCGTTGGTGGTGCGAGGTTCTGCGTTAGCAGAGTTCGGTGCGGATGAAGTGGGCACCCGGTCTGGCCGATGAAATGCCCCTGGCCTCCACAAGAGGCGCAGAAGCGGCGGCGACGTGTGCCCTGCAGTCGGCGGTGAGTGATGTATTCCCGCAGTAATGGCAGCGGGGAGCGGCATCACAGGCGGTGGCGAGATGCCCGTACTGGCAGCAGCGTCGGCATGGTGTATGACGAACACTCCGGCTAGCCTCAAGCGTTAGGTTTTGCCCTAATAAGGGCAGCCCCGCGCTCAAGGCAGTGGAGTAGTCGCCCTCCAAGAATTCCAATCTGACCAGCGGTGTAGGCCCTCGTTCGTTCCCGATCCTAGTAGCCCTGGCTGCAGACGGCCAGAAGCGTTGGACGGTGGTGAGCAGGGTTGCCGGGAGTTGACGGTGCACACCCCGGACAACAGCTGAGAAGCGAAGCGGCGGTGTGCGGCAGGCTGTGCTGGTCGGTGAGTTAGCGCTGGTTGCTTCGGCTGGTGGCGGCGCAGTGTCGGGAAGATCTTGTTCGGCTGCGATGATCTCTTCCTTTCCCTTACGGGAAGTAAGCTTGGCGGCTGCGGAACTGGTGATCTTCCCCATGGTCACTCGAAGAGAGGTCGAAGCGGGCGGTTAATGGAGTGCGGGTTGGAGACTTTTTTTTTTTTTTGGTTAGGTCGTGGATTTGAAAGGAAGTTCAAGGGAAAGGTAGCACGGTCCCGCATAGCACCCGTGTTAGTCAAACGAAAGATTCTATGCTGCCGCCCAATGGGCGGGAGCGGCGTGAAGTGCGGTCCTAGCCTACAGCCATGACAAATTGCCCTGACTGCAGCCTAGGGGGTTAGGAAGTGGTAATAGAAAAGGGGGTTCCAAAGGAGATAATACAAAGGGATGGTGATGAAGGTGGACTTACTCTGGCGCTGGAGGCCGTCGTCGTTTGGACTGGTCTTGCACAAGCGCACGGCATTGTGCAAGAATCCGCTGCTGGCTCTCGGAGATGACCAGCGGTGTCCTCTCTGGTGGTTGTGATGGTGGTGAAGGTCTTCCTTCCTCGAAGCTGGTCTCCAGGTTTTGTAGCCGTGTAGAGATGAGGTGTAGTTTTTCTAACAGGTCAGCGGCGGTGGTTTGTTGCTGGGAAGTGCCAGCAGTGATGGCGGTCTGCAAATCCTGGAGCTTCTCGGTGGTGGTGGTGATGAAGTCGTCCAGAGCCGCGATGCGCACACCTATGTCCAGGACCTCCGCGTGGAGATCCTGAACGGCGTCGCGCAAACCCTGGATTTCTTCGTGGATCGGCGTAGTAGATGATGGTGTCGGCGCTGGTGATGGTTCAGGTGTCTGTGGAGGTGCTGATGACTGCGATGTTGGTGCAGGTGGCTTCGGCGGTGCCTTCCTGCGGGGATGCAGGGGGCAGAGCGCCTGGCCGGTGTAGTGGGATGACCCTCCACAGGTCGCACAGTAGCGGCGTCGGCGGCGAAGGTCGTGCTGGGTACACGATGCGGTGGTGCAGGCTGCTCCACAGTAGTGGCACCTGGGTTGAGCTGCGCAGGTCGTCTCACTGTGCCCGTAGGCACAGCAGCGTCTGCAGGGAGCCTGGCGTTCCACTCGGCTGGCCTCGATGCGTAAGCACCGCCCTAACAAGAGCAGGCCCGCCCTCAAGGCAGCCTCGTAGTCTGCTGGATCTGCAAACTCCAACCTGACGAGCGATGTGGGTCCCTGAGCTCCGTGAATCCTGGTGGCCTTCAAGGCTGAAGGCCACTGCTGGTGGGCTGCGGTGACGAGGAACCTGGCTCGGAGGATGGCGCTCTTATATAGTGGAGGTGGGCGGGGCTTCGTGAGATCGTGTTCGGTGATTGGCTAGGTGGGTTTGGTGAGGTATTACGTCTACTGTTTCGTCTAGGTGTTTCTTCAAGACAGGTGTCCCAGCTTTATGCACACGGAGAGCTTCTTTCAGGTTAAATTGTTCTTACGTTTATAAATTTCTATGGGCTCCCTCTGTAGTCGAGCATGGTAGTTTACATTTGAAGATAAAACTTGGGTTTCTTTGAAGCTGACACCATGGCCGAATAACAATCAGTGTTTCGCCACGGATGATTTATTTGTTTGTCCCAATCTGCTGTGATGCTCGTGTTCTTTCAATCTCGTGGCCATGCTGCGCATAGTAGTGCACATGTAAACCTTGCCGATGCTATAGGGTACTTTGTATACACCTGCAGATGTATGCGGGTTACGTTTATCTTTGGCTGATCCCAGTAAGTCCTTGATTTTGTGTGTTAGTCTATAGACCGTGTCAATCCCGTATGAGCGCAGAAGGTTGCCTATTCGGCCGGGAACATTCTTAATGTACGGGAGGAAGGCCGTGCTTGTGCGGTGGTCCTTTTTCGTAGGGTGCCTAGGATGAAGCGCGCGCCGGATTTCTTTCCGCGTGTAGCCATTGGCTTGGAAGGCAGAGTTTAGATGTGCAAGTTCTTCCAAGTATTTTTCTTCGCAGATTCTTGTTTCCCGTTCTGTGAGAGTTTATCACTCCTTGTTTCTGCCTGGGGCGGTGGTTCGATGTTTTGTTTAGGTATCGATCTGTGTGGGTAGGCTTTCTGTATATACTGCATTCTAGGTTGACGTCTGGTGTTCTGATGACTACGTCCAAGAAGGCCAAAGTATTTTATTACTTTCCCCATTGTAAATTGAATATTGGGATTTATGCTGTTTAGGCGCAGCAAAAGTTGATCTAAGGTGTCTTCCCCGCGGTTCCACACTACAAACGTATCATCAACGTAACGTAAGCAGGTCTTCGGTTTGAGAGGTGTGCTGGCGAGTGCTGACTGCTCAAACTTTTCCACTTTAACCGGAAAGAAGAAGCTCTCCCTGTGCATAAAGCCTGGACACCTGTCTTGGAGAAGCACTTAGACAAAACAGCAGGCGTAATAATACCTCACCCAACCCACCCACTCCTAGAGATGCGAGCCAATCACCGCACACGACCTCACAGTAGGCCCGCCCGCCCCCACTATATAAGAGCGCCATCCTTCGAGTCGACAGGGGACTTCGCTTCGAGCTCTCATCGAGTAAAGATGGGTAGGAAGAAGACCGCCGCAGCCTCCAAGCTTCCTCGAGAGGAAGCCACTATCAGCGCCACCGCCGACGACGAAGAACAGATTCCAGCCTCGCCGCCGCCGCCGCCAGTCGAAGCGCCCAGCGCCATCTCTCCAGCCAGCACAGCCAGTCACACCGCTGAACAGCGTGCCTGCACGCTATTCCGCTGTTGTCCGGGGAGTGCACCGTCAGCTCCCGGACACTATTGCTCACCGCCGCCCAGCGCTTTTGGCCGTCTGCGGCCAAGGCGACTAGGATTCCGAATGACAGAGGTCCCACACCGCTGGTCCGACTAACTTTCATGGACGAGGACGACTACTCGGCGGCCCTGGGCGCAGGACTGCCCTTATTAGGGCAAACCCTGTTGCTTGAGGCTAGCCGCAGTGTGCGACCAACTCCATGCCGCCGCTGCTGCCTTTACGGGCACACAGACGCGTCATGTGACGCCGCTCCCCGTTGCCTCTATTGTGGTAACAGGAATTTCACCGCAGACTGCAGGGCACACGACCCGTCACACCCCCGCCGCTTCTGCGCCTGATGTGGGTGCGAGGGGCACTTCACTGGCCAGGCCTCTGCCCACTCTACCCACGTAGAGCATCGCCGACCAGCACCATCCACAAGACGCCGCAGACCAACTTTCCACCACCGCAGTTCGACGCCTCTCAACTAGGGCACCAGTTGGCGAACACCAACGCGCTAGTTGAGAAAAACACGACCAGCAACAACATCCTTGAAGCAATTCAGGACCTCCACGCAGAGTTGCTGGCCGTATCTTCCAGACTCACCACACTTGAAGACCGGCTCACCGCACTTGAAGACCGGTTTACCACACACTACACCGCACTGGAAGACTAGTTCACCACCAAATTCACCAGACTTGAAGAGCCTACGTCACACACTACTACGCCATTATAGAGACCATACAGTCACAACACGCCCCACCACCATTCGCATGGGAAACGACTACCTGCGGGATAGGATCGCAGACCATGCGACCAGGGTGAACAACACTTTCCAACCGGACATCACGACACCTCCAAGATCAACACCGCAGCACCACACTCGACAACGCTGTCCAGAGTTCCCTGGACAAAACCCGAATGCCCGGAGGTAACAGGCCCGGGCTCGGAGCCTTTATCAACTGTTAAACTCACCCCATTTCACAGGTCCCTGTCAGGGCTTCGACCATGTCAGATACCTGATCACCACAGCGGATTTACTCCGCCACACATATGTCATCACCCACGAGCCTCCGGGGCGCTTCGGCGGAACCGGTCACCAAGTATGCCACAATAAATTGTCACCCCAGAATAAGATCCCTTCTATTCCTCTCCCTCTTTCCTCTCAAACACCCTTTACATCTTGTTTTCCTTTATATCTTTATTCCCTAAAAAAATCGACAGGAGCTTCTAGCACCATGGGAAGAAGACAACGCAGGGCTGCAGTAGCAGCAGAGACCTCCGCCGACGAAGCTGAACCGGCAGCCGCCGAGCTCACCGCCGCAGCTGGCAGGGCCAGCTCGCCACCAGCGCCGTGCTCACCGGCATCGTTGAACACCTTACTGCCGGCACTAGATTCCTCGCACCACTCGGAAGCTGCTGAAGAAAGCACCACTCGACGCAGCTTCACCTGAGGGAAGCCAAACCCAGCGCAACGGTATCTACAGCGCTGTGGTTTTGGGCGTTCACCAGCAACTACCGACGCAGACCATCCTAAGCTCCGTACAGTACCTCTGGCCATCAGCCTTGAAGGCTACTAGGATTCAATCAAGGAAGGGCCCAACACCGCTCGTGCACCTTTTCTTTCGGGAAAAGGCTCACTGACGCTGCCCTTACCGACGGACTGCACTTCTTGGGCAAATGCCTTAAGATAGAACCAAGCCGCTCAACCTGGACACCACCCTGCCGACGCTGCTGCCTTTACGGGCACACGGAAGTAGGATGTACTGCTCCGCCACGGTGCCACTACTGTGGGGCACACAATCTGACGTCTATCTGCCAGCAGCACGATCTAAGGCGTCGCCGCCGCCGCTTCTGCGCAACCTGTTGGGGACACGACCACTTCACCGGACAAGCTTGTTGTCCGCTACATCCACGCAGCCGCTCATAACCGTCGCTGCAGAAAACCAAGGTACCTGCACGGCAGCATCAGTTGTCACTGCCGCATGACCGCGTCATGGAGAACGGGCATCCTGCAGCGGGAAGCACGCACGAAACAGTCGCAACCAACTTCTCTACACAACCTTCGCCTGAAATCCTGCAAAAGCTGGAGGATATGCAGGCAGAACTACTTAACATCACCAAGCTGGCCTTCTTGGAGGAGGTACTAACCGAACTAAAGGAGGGCAGCGAGTCAATCCAATCGAAACAATCATTCGACCGACTACACCTACATGCTACACCAACCACTACGCAGCTCACCAATCACATGTCTGAACTCAGGACAACACTAACGAATGTCTTCATAGATGAGCTGTCGCTCTTCATGAAGAAACCTCATCACCAACAGAGTGCTAATGAACCAGAGAGGCCGGACGCAGCTACCCGAGACGGCGCTCGGTACCCAAAGCACTACCACTAGACTTCACCACTCAGAATTGGGATTGGCGGTAAGCTGGGCCTAGTCCAGCTTGCCTTCCACCACCACACTCCTTCACTCCTAATCTTCCTTCACACTTCTCTCCTGAATTCCCAAGGGCACAAGCAGGGCCTTGGTCATGCTTGCGTCCTGGCACCTTCCTTCACCCGGCTTAGGTCCTTGTGGCCGGCCAATACACTATCACCATGAATTCGCAGGTGCAATTCTGCGGTACTGCCTTTCTTCACCCTTGACTTCCGGTGGAGGAGTTTTTAGTGGGTATGCCGAATATCGGCGAGTCCCACACTCTCAGTCCCGACTCTCATCGGGACTGGGGTAAGTGATTAAATCATTTTCTCCTCCACTCGAAAAAAAAGTCTCCGCACTTCGCTTGGAGCTCCCCAGGAAGCAACATGGGAAAGAAGACAACCAGCTTCGCAACCACCAAGTTTCCTTCCCGAAAGGGAAAGGAGGTTACCAGCGCTGCAGAAGAAAATCTTCACGTCAATTCGCCGCCGCCAGTTGAAGTAACCAACGCTCCCTCGCCGACCAGTACAGCAAACCTCAAACCGCCGAGTTGCCTACCGCAGCGCTTCTCCGCCGTTGTCCGGAAGGTGCATCGCCAACTCCCGGCAACTCTGCTCAACGCCACACAGCGCTTATGGCCGTCTGCGACCATGGCCACAAGAATCAGGAACGATCGAGGTCCAACACCGCTGGTCAGAGTGGAATTCCTGGAGGAATGCGAGTACTCAGCTGCCATGGGCGCAGGATTGCCCTTGTTAGGGCCAACCCTGCCGCTTGAGGCTAGTCGCAGTGTCCGCCCGATTCCTTGCCTCCGCTGTTGCCTGTATGGGCACACCGCTGACTCATGCGACACCGCACCCCGCAAACTATACTGCGGTAACTGGACACTCTCGGCTGATTGCCGGGCACACGACCTGGCGCAACGCCGCCGCTTCTGCGCCTCATGTGGGGCCAAGGGGCACTACACTGGTCAGGCCGTCTACCCACGTAGAACATCGCGAACGACCACATCATCGCAACACCGCAGAACTATACACCACCACTGCAGATCGACACCTCTCAACTAGAATATCAGTTGGCTAGCACCAACAACCTTCTTGAGTAGAACACAGCCAGCAACAGCATCCTTGAATCGATTCAAGATCTACACGCTGAGTTGCCGGACTTAGCCAGCCGTCTCACCGTTCTAGAGGAGCAGTTCAGAATGATTATATATCCACAGTAATTTTCCACAGAGATCAAGGATGTTTGAAAGGCTGGGAAAAGGGAAACGTCCAGAAAATTCTGTTTATCCCCCAATAGCACTTCTGATGTTTATGCTGGACGAGAGTGCTACATATCTCTGTCTCTCTTCAAACAGCTGGCCGGTACCATCCAATTGATAACTCGGCACTTAGCTGCATTGCTGTATGATTATGCCTTCACCTGCACTGTTTTTTTTTAGCTTAGAGGTAATTGCAAACTGCAAGCCAGAATATTTTTTTCTGTGTATTCTGTCACATTGCAAAATGGATGTGGAATGAAGGCCTACATTATTTCATTCAGAAACTGTTGCAGATCACTGAGGAGCACAGTGAAGTGAACTCTCAATGTCTGATGTTTTAAGCATGTTTTGAACTGATTTCAGCATAGAAAAGCTGAAATTAAATGGTATACATGTTGAATTTCACCTTTTTTTAGCTTTGATAAATTCTGTACATCATCGACTTTCCTCAGAATTAAACCTTGACAGTTCTTGATGTTAGCATTTTTGGTGCAGAACAGTTGTATTAAAGTCAGAATTTGTTCAGCAGCATCACAAAACACATCAATGGTCATACATGGAGTTTCAAGGTATATCTTATAATTATTGCAGTTACTTTTCCCACTAATTGTCTAAATTAAGGGTAATATAAACAATTATATTGTGTAGCCTGTAAGGGATTACTCAATCTGCACTCAAAATATAAAGGCTTGCATTCTTGTTTGTGACCTGCATTGAAAAGAATTGCATAAATTGAAATATTAATAACACTTTTAATAGAAATCATAACTTGTGTCACAACATCCATTTAGGCAAATCATCTGATGCTCATTCTCCAAACTGCTGCACTAGATGGTGACACTGTTGCATATTGGCAACCATTTCCATGTTACATTTTCTTGAGTTTCCTTTATTGGTACAGCATAGTATTTGGTTTGTATAATACATTTTGCATGGAGAATTGTGTGTTGGTGTACCTTGCTGTGTACAATTATTTTCTGTGTGTTGGTTGAGGCAATAAGAAAATTTTTGTTTCTTAATGATGCTGTCAGTTGTCAGGATCATATCAGTGCTGCAAGTGTGCGGGAATTTCGTCCTGCAAGAGTTCTTTTACATGCTAGTAAATTTACAGACATGGGCTTTCACTTTTAAGCACTTTTAAAAACCATTGGTCTGGGCCAGGTTTGAACTTGCAACTTAGGGATCAGAAGATCATCGCCAAACCAATGAGCCACTCACACCGACAAACTGGTTGAGGTTATGTGAATTTTCATACATGCTGTGTATGTCATGTTCACTGTTTCTACAACTATATTTCTATTATTTACATTTGCATTATTTTGGTTTTATTATTGCACATTCTTTGCATGAAGTGCATCACAATGAAGTTTAACTTGTCCTTATTTTCGTTACAGAGAGTATGTTGCTCTCTTATTTCTTGCATTTGCACATTTATTTAATTCTCTACTTTAGTTTGGCTCTCATTAACCCTTTTGCTGCTTATAACATATTTCCATTAGTGATTTTCAGTCACCCTGAGCTAATAACAGGTATATACATCAGGCGCGTTGCAGTAAAAAATGACGGTATAACTGCTAGACAAAGATTCATAAAGGTGGTTGTAACACATTGTTTCTCATGCCATTTATTGGGGTGAGAATGAAATGTCTTTAAGTTTTATATCTGTCTTGTGTTCATCTTTTGAATAGAATATTTGAAGGTCTGTGCATGATGCAAAATCCACGCCTCTCGCCTCTAGTATTCCCGCAAAAAGTATGTCGCAGTAATAAAGATAATTTTGCCGATGCGGAGTTGAAGCAGTGAAAGTGATCAAGCCAGTGCATCTGGCTATTTTGAAACAAAGATAACGTTTCATTCCGGCAAGAACGAGAAATCACCCGTGTTGCGTAGAGACAAGAGTTAGATACCGGTAGTGATCGGGGTACTAATGCGTCTGACATATCGGTACGTTGAACACACTGCATTAAAGAATTTGGGGGTTAGGCAGTCTCGTTCCAGGAATGTAAATTAGGCAAAGCGAAATATTATTTTGCTCTTCTGGTAAATAAAATAGTATTAGTGAGTCCCGCAAATTTCATTTACTACACGTACCCATCCAGAACCTGTACGCCCAAGGTCTTCGGCCCGTTTGTGTTACAAAAAGAAACGCCAACCAGATTCCCATCCTCAACCCTGATCAACCAAAATGTCCCGGCAAAGAAACACCTAAATGACGTAACAACTACACGGGGCATGGGTCATCTTCGATGCGCGCAGAAGCCGCCCGAGGGGACTTCACATCAGATACAAAGGACAGTGCCTGGCAGCCACCTCCCATCTCCCGGATCGGCGAGAGACGGTAAGTTGGCTCATCCGAAAACCGAGCCGCGCAATGACCGCCTCAAAGCCTTGGTATCACTGATGAGGGAAATTACTGGATTTCAAGCGTGTGTAAAATGGCTCCCTTGAGCAGAGTGGGACATGCTTTGGGTGATGATGAAATATTAGGGATTTCTAATGCATTACCATTTGGTTTTTCGGATTTGAGTGAGGATTAAAAATGTCAGGGTTATGCTGAAGCAGTGTTTGAAAGTGCAGTTGTAGATTGTTGTGGAAGTGAAAGTGAGGAGGGTGATCTCATTCAGCAAGGCACACCGCAAACCAAGAGACCATGCACTGACCCTTTGTTCCAGTGGCATTGTGGTGACTTCAGTCCACATTTGTACCAATTCAGGCATCATAATTCAGGTATTTCAGCAAATATAGATGATGATTGCACCATATTGGATGTTTTTCAATTATTTTTTCCGTTTCACATCATGCAGCACAGAGCAGATGAAACCCATAAATATTACATACGAGGTGTGATCAAAAAGTTTCCGGAATGAGGCCATAAACACAACACAACACTTGATTTGTCTATTCTGCAGTCACCCTCAAAGTAGTCTCCTTTGGTGTTGATATACTTGTCTCAGCACTTTTACCATTGCTGGAAGCACCTCTGCAAGTCATCATGTTTAAACACATTCAGAGCCTTCTGAGATTCCCGGTGGATAACATCAATCTCCTCAAAACGGTGTCCTCAGATTTGCATTTCAAGTTGCAGAAAAAGAAAACAGTTCGCTGGAGCTAAATCTGCAGAATAGGCAGGATGGGGAACAGTATTCATCATATCTTTATCAAAAAATTGGCAGACAGAAAGGGTTTTATGCGCGGGCATATTGTCAGAACCAGTCATCAGTCCTCCATTTCTCCGGCCAATGGCATCACACACTCTCTCTTAATCTTTGCAGCGCTTGTTTACAGAACATGTGATTCACTGTTTGCCTCTGTGGTACAAATTCCTTATGTGCAATTCCTTTAATGTCAAAAAAGAAACAATTATCATTGACTTCACATTGGATCGAACTTGTCTTGCCTTTTTGGGGTGTGGAGATGGAATCTTCCATTGTGAAGATTGTTGCTTCGTTTCTGGATCGCAGCCATAAATCCATGTTTTATCACCAGTAATAACTTTCTCCATAAACTGTGAGACATTTTGAAGCTGTTCTTTAAGATGTGTGCAGACAACCACATGGCTTTCCTTTTGGTCATTTGAAAGAGGCGGGGCACAAACTTTATGGCAATTCTTCTCATGTCCAAATCGTCTTTTAAAATGCTTTGTTACTTCCAAAGGAGAGTCATAATGAATCAGAAATTTCTCTTACTGCAATGTAATACACGTATCATTTAATACCATTTCCCTCACCTGATTGATATTTTCGTCAGCTTTGCTGGAAGGGGGTTGCCACAAATGAGCTGCATCCTTAACTGATGTCACACCACTTTTCAACTTCAAAAGCCACTGAAATGCTTGAGTTTTGCCCATTACTTCTTCCCCATAAGCTGTTCGTAACATTTCATAGGTTTCTGTTGCAGTTTCACCAAGTTTGAAGCAAAATTTGATATTCTTTGTTTTTCGTAATCTACCATTTTCTCTAGACAGAAAAATTGCAGCACGTGCAAAACACAGGTTCACTTCAGAGCTTCTACCTCTGCACTGCAAGGTCGCAGAAAGTCAATGACTTCTCATTGTTATCAGGAGGGAGGACTGCATGTACAGTCTGGGCAAGAATTAAAGGCAGGTTCAATGGCAAAATTGTGAAGCCATTCCAGAATCTTCTTGATCACACCTTGTATTCTTGTGTCAGAATATACAATCATCCCAAAGTTGTTTGCAAGCTTGGAGCAATACTACCCCAGAGGAATTGTATGTAATTTTTTTTTAATCACTATGCTCATGACAAGAGTAAAAAAGAATGCACTAAACGAGTACTGGTTCAAAGATCCTCTTAATGCCACATATCAGTTCTCAGACATTGTTTCCAGGCATAGATACCTTATACTTTTGAGGCTATGGCATTTCAATGACATGAGACGACACAAGTACAGGGAAAAGGCTGCATAAAGTGAAACTGGTAACTGACCATCTGAGGAAAGCCTTCAGAGAAGTATTTTATCCTTTTCAAGATTTTTGTATAAATGAAAATCCTAATACTTATAAGGGCTGACAGTAGTTTTACAATATGTCCCATCTAAGAAACATAGGTTTGGCATAAAAGTGTTTTTGCTCTGTTATTGTGAAACAGGGTACATTCTTGATTTCATTGTACATACAGGGGCAAACATAGATGTTCATCCTGGGTCGGAATTTTGTATTTCAGAGAAGTAGCACAAACACTGAAGCAAGGTCACCTACACAAAGGTCACACTTTATGGCTAGATAATTAATGTTCCAGTCCTCTACTGTACAGTTGGCTACATCAAAATGAAACAAATGCTTGTAATACATTGAGAAAAAACAGAAAGGAAGTACCAAAAATGAATGAGAAATTGAAAACGGGAGAAATAGACTCTAGACACACACAAAACATGTTGGTACTGACATGGATATTGACAACACTCCACACAGATTCAATAAAAGGGGATAGGGGAACACAAACAGATAATGAAGCCCTACTGTGACATGGATTATAACAAAAATATGGGTGCTAAGATAGGTCAGACAAGAAAATTAGCTCTCTCGAATATGTCAGAAAGGCTTTAAAATGGTATAGAAAATTCTTTTTTCATCTCTTAGATATAACTGCTAAATTGTCAGGCAATATACAGAACGGAAACAGTTAGGAATACTACTCTAGCAAATTTTCAACTCTGTTATTCAAGAAATTTTCGAACTCTACCATACTCTCAAAGCAACCAAAGTAGGACAACCAACATTTGGTGGCCAGCCCCTTAGACTCGTTGAAAGACCTTCACTTTTTCCACCAACTGCAGAAAAAGGAAAACCTGTTAGGATGTGTTACATCTGTTACAATACAAATTTTGGATCCAAACAAAAGGCAAGATATCAGGATTATGTGTGCTAAATGTAATGTAGGCTTGTGTGTACAGTAGACCCTCGCTAATTCGAAATCAGATAAACTGAAAACTCGGTTAACCCATAGTAGCTACTCGGTCCCTGCCGAATTACATGGAAAAATCTACCACTTAAACTGAGTTTCAGCTAATTCATACTGCGAGCTAAAATTTGGTCCCCTCATTACATATTTCTTATGTTATTCTTCGTATAAACCGAATATGTATGTTGTGCTGTGCACTACGGTATTTTCCGTTATGCATTTCACATAATTTTTCTCAATACTGTACTGTAATTTCTCAACAATGGTCTTATTGCTTACTTGCTGCTTATGTGTCACTTCCACCGCATATGATGCAAGGGTGGAGACAGAGGGTTGGTCAGCAGACCGCACACAGCGCGCGACTCGCAACAATCCAGAGAGGTGTTTGTCTATGCTTGTGAACAGTGAATGCCGCCCCCCCCCCTTTTGCTCATCATTCGCCATGCTGCCAAAAGAGAAATGTGCTCATAATGCTCTCGTGCTGAAAAAAAACCAGCAAACTTTACATATGGTTGATAGTGGAGAGAAGACCAACACACAGGTTGCAGAACACTTTCAGATTCCAAAGTGTACGCTCTCATCGATTATAAGTTCAAAACAGAAAATAGAGGTAAGTCTGACAAGCTATTCATTTAGTGGCAACAGCAAGCAGCATGAGACCAGCGAAACATGAAGAGTTGGAGGATTCGCTGTTAGAATGGTTCCAGCACATGTGTTCACAGCAAATTCCAGTGTCCGACACCATGCTTCAAAAAAAGGCTTGGGAAATGCCCAAGAAAGAAGGAATGTATGGGCTTGTGTCTTCTGAGGGATGGCTATGGCGTTTTCAGAAGAGGCATAAAATCAGTGCTGTCAGTGTCTGTGGGAAGGCACATAGAGTAAATGAGGAAGATGCCAATGAGTGGGCGCAGGAATTTCAATCTAAGCTCTCTCATCATCACCCAAGAAATGCGTTTAATATGTGTGAAGCAGGCGTTTTCTATAACTTGATGCCTGAAAAAAAACTACGTGCCAAGGGCGGAAAATGCCATGGAGGAAAACACAGCAAGGAGAGACTCATGGTGGTCTTGTGTTGTGATTCAGATGGTTCTGAGAAGCTCAAACCATTAGTGATTGGAAAATACAAAAATCCATGTTGTTTTAAAAATGTCAACCTATTCAATCTTCCAAGTTAGTACAAGAATAACAATAAAGCTTGGATGACCAAATCTCTTGAAGATTCAACGACAAATGGCTGCGAGAAAGAGGAACATTTTGCTAACTTTGGACCACTGTTTGGCACATCAGTTCGATGACCTGACACTTCTGAACATAGAAGTTGGCTTCTTACTAGCTAACACCACAAGCCATCTGCAACCATTGGATCAAGGAATAACCGCCTCAATGAAACGTAATTACAGACGCCAACTGGTTAAGGCTGCCATCAGTACAATAGAACTACAAGAAACAGTTCCACATTGGAATGTACTGCAAGCTATCTGCAACATATCTGTTGCTTGGGATGAAGTTAAAACAGACATCATAACTAACTGTTTTAAGAAGGCCTGGACAGCAACTGATAACGCCACTGAAACTGAACAGGAAACCAATGATCCACATCTGAACTTATAATGTGGATGCAATTGGGATTCTGATAGTGCTCTTCTACACGCTTACACCTGGTTGGTGCCCTCTTGTACCGTCATTATGGAAGATTGGATGTAGGTAGGCAACAACATCTGTGCTGCTGAAGAACCAGTCATCTGCTGATGATGCAGAAGAGAATGGTAATTCTTTACTGTCATCTTCTGAGGTGGAACATGAAGATACGACACCGCAACCCCGCGCTGAAGTTGCCGCTGCAGTTTCTGTTCTCGAGAGATTTGCTGTCACTTCTGATGTCTCCATGGCATTTCAGACTGCCCTGGATGTGGTATCTTCAGAGAGTGCCATATATTACGACCAATGGTCTGCCAAACAACAATTAATGATTTTTTCAACTTATAGAACTAAAATGTGTAATGGACAAGAGTTGTAACTAAAACATGTGTTCCAATTAAAACTTAGTGTTAAAAGAACGGTATATTTAAAGTTTTCTTAAAGGTTATTGTTTGTTGTATTATACGACTCACTAATTCAATAAGTACAATATTGTTTCAAATAGTACTGCTTTAAAGAAAAATGACAAACATTTGACAGTATACTTTCTCAATTAAACAAATGGCAGATGTAGCGTATACAGCGGTTATTTTTACTTTTTCTTAGGGGTTATGAAAGTGGAACACCCTCATTCGTTGGTATGCATAACAAGAGAGGAAGTGAACTCAACAGTTGTATTTTACCATTTCAGATAATATGGGTCTATTTTTACAAAATCTCATTAATTCGAACTTAGTTAAACCAAATTGGTTATTTTTCGGTCCCCTGGAATTCGGTTAAACGAGGGTCTACTGTATACCCCTGCTTTGAAAAATATCATAAAAAAAATTAAAATTCATTTTGGGAGGATGTAGTAGTTTCATTACTAAATTATATGTAATATTTATAGTTAAATGGAAGTAGTTCCCTATAAAACCAATTTTGGTCACCCTTGTCTTGTAAATAGAAAGAAAAAATGTAAATATAGTTTGTTCAATGCATCATCCTAAAATGAAAGTGAGTGGTAAAGTTAATATTTTTAAAACATTAACAATGTACGTTAGTGGCCATTGAACAACCTTTGGTCATATGTGTTGTGGGAGGTGTTTTTCATTTTTTAAAATTTAAAGATCTTAACATGTGGGTCATCTACAATTATCTACAAGAGGTTTGGCGAGTGTTTTAAAACATATACTTTAATTTTATGCATTGTAATATATATTTAAGAGAATTTAATTATTGCAGAAATAACTTAGCATGGAAGGGTTAACAAGTAGAAAACAATCTTAGCAGTGAAAGGATTAATTGCATTTACTCCTCTTGTTGTGAATGCATTTCAATTTTAGTGAGATTGCTTCATTACTCAACACATTGATCTTGCTTGTCATACTTTCCTTCTTTTCCTTGTACTCTTCTCTTACATTCTGTAATTCACTATGTGCCACATTGTGTACAGTTTCAAAATTTTGAGTTCATCATTCTCATTCCTAAACATATTTCTAATACTTTCAATTGTTTCTCTTTGGGATCCAACAGAACCTAGCTTGATCAATTTTCATTTCTTCTACTCTGATTAGTAGCTTGGCTACATTTATCCCATATCTCATTACTATTCTTTCCTGTTCCTTTTTAATTTCCCTTGCTACCTTTTCCTGATTTTTCTCTACTTTCTCAGATAATTTTGCAGCTATTTTTTCCTGATTTCTCCTAACCTCACTTGCTAGTTTCTCTCATGTATTTGCTATTTTTTTTTACCAATCTCTTATCTTTTCTAACCTCTTCTTGCCCTCCATATATTTTTACTCTCTCTACTACTTACCTATAATAAGTAGAGGAAATATTACATTCTACTCAAAAAAATTTCTAACAAGATTTCACCAGAAATACATGTTTTGAGACTCCCTGAAGCATCTTTACATGGTGTGCATGCACAAATTTGAATATGCTGACTGGAATGCTTTCGATTGATTAATATTTGGATAATCAACACTCTACTCATGTTAAATATTAAATAAGCATTCACTGTCTAAGTATGACAGACTGAGCTTACATGTGACACCTCTCTCCACAAATAAAATATGTTCTACACGGGTCTTATGTCGAAGTTAATGCATGTGGCTTGTCATTATGCAGCCAGTTGTATGCATTTCAAAGGGATTCTTTTATAACAAATAATAACCTTGGATATTTGCTGGCCTCCAAATTCAGAGGTCTCGTGTTTGATTCCTGGCTGAAATTTTCTCTTTTGCTGCCTGCTGAGTATTGAGTCCTACCCGCCCCCCCCTAAATTTTTTTTTTCCCCATTAATCAAATGCATATATAAAGCTCAGAAAAATGTTGACTCCTTAGTATTTCATGGTTATTTGGCTTGACATGGATTGATTTGCACCCAAAACCGTGTAATTAGTGGAACACCTATCAAATGCATCTATTGCTAAAATCAACCAGAAAGGTGATCTGAACTACAAGAGAGACAATAGGTACAACCAATTAAGAAATATCCAAAAAGGGGCTCTACAGTCACATCAAAGAAAAGAAATCAAATGAATATTTCAATTCTGACATAAACTATGCCTCACACACGTGATATACCGTAAATAATAGCTCGTGCCATTGAGTAATAAAATTATGTCTAATGCAGACTTAAATTATCCTTAAAAGGCTATACCATGCAAGGAAAGTTTGCAACTGAAAACAGGAGTTTGTTTAAGACAACACAAAGATTGATGTTACTTTAAGGGATTGAAACTCTAGATACCAAGTGAACTGAGTGGTGTTATCACTAGTCATTAAGTGAAGTGATACCATGGGCCAAAATTCTACATTGTAGCTTAACCTTTTCTCCACATTTTATTATTGCTTTAGACTTGGGTTTGGATATTCCAAAATAAAATATTGTATAAAAAATAAAACTAAGTTTACTACTTTTAGTTTGGTCAAAAAGAATTCAGTATAATATTTTCCATGGTTTCTTAGGTGCACTTGAGAAAGAATTAGCATTAAATAAATCAAATTTATCCTACAGCACCAGATACAGCTCTCTAAATTAATAATGAATTGATCATAATTAGCATTTGCAGTAACCTCTTTGTCGCAACTGATAAAGGATTAAAACTCAATAAATAAATGTTTTTCATGTCAAGAAGTTCAAACAACTGATACCCAAGCACCTCACTGTAGTTTTGGAGTGCTAATCCACTTGAACACAAGGCAACATTGCTAAATTGTTGTACAATGAAACATTTCGACTTCATCTTACTTTGAGATCAGCGCTAACCTATTGCTTTTTAACTTTTATGCAGCTTCTTTCCATTTGAACAAGCAATAGTTGATGTCTGTTATGTACAGGAATGAATAAAATACATGTTCCAGTGTAGCTGCAGAAGAACATACGTTTTGGCAAAAGGAGTGACATTTTAGGATATGGCTACAATTTGCAGCTTGCATTGATAAGTTTAGGGTGACTGATTCACCAATAACAAACATTTCTAAAATGTAATGAATTTTAATTATGATCTTAAGCATTTTTTCATTCCACAAAATGGTAGCTTCAAAATGTATTATCATTTTTCTGGTGGTCAGAAAGAAGTATGAAATTATGCAATGACAATTTAAACAATCATAGCATAAAATCAAGTTCATTAAATGAACACAGATGTATTCTTCTTTGTTTATATGTACATTATGTAAGTTGCATGCACACAAACTAAATTATTTTGAATTGTTGAGATGTTTAGATTAACTATTATAGATATATAGGTATATTGGATGGAATGATTCAGGTGTCAGATTGTAAATTGTCATTGAATATGCCTAAAATTGGGTTTTGTTTTCCAAACCATTGTACTTGAATCACTGGCATCAAAAGCAGTTGAACCAATCCAGTTGTAACAGAGGTTACATTTTCACTAAAATTATATATTATCTAAAAAAATCTTGTTTTGTGCAGTTGTGTATAATCATCATATTATAGCTTGTTCCTTGAGACAGCTCGTCACGTCACTGCAGCTATATGTGAACAGCAAATCACCACTGATACTGCCCAACACCCCTTCGACCCCTCTGCCAATAACCTTCAGCATAACATAACACTCAACACTTCCACTGTTGATGGATTTATTTATACTGCTGGCATGTGGTAATATGTATGTTTTGGCCTTGTGAACCTGGAAGAAATAAAATAGACAGGACCTTGACATAATATAGAATAAACAGTAGTCAGGTGTTATTTTAAAAAAAAATAAATAAATAATAATAATAATAATAAAGTGAAATATGGACAAGTGTGCAAGATGAAACAAATCTCAAGTTTTCAGCACTGAGTTCTTTTACTGATTTTGAGCACTTGGTACATTATAGCATGCAGTATTTGTCAAACTGTAATTCACAGAGTTTACAATTACATTTATCCGTTACTACCTGAAAATTAAATCATTATGGAGAACATTTTATGCATGACTCATTATGGCATTTCTTGTGCATTGATTTGGTTCTGTTATCAAATGTTTGTTCAGTTATCAGAAATGCTACTCACAAATAACATGTAGCCTTCCCTCTTCCCGCTATCTCACCTTGCAGTGCTATACTTAAATATATAATTATAATAGCTGGTAATATGGCTTTTGATAATAGCATTAGTAGTTTCACAGTATAAACGTTAACTTATAATTTGTTCTTTCATTAACAGTGTGAGAAAAAAGATTTATTTATTCATGTGCAATAATGAATCAACTGTTAGCATTGTCAAATGGGTGCACCAGGTAGCATTTCACCCTCTCATTCCCTTCTGTACAAAAGGTTGCAACATAGCTTTTCCACCACTTATTTCACACCACTTGATGCCAGAGCTATCTCAAGGGAGAAGTTATAATATGGTGATTAGTGTAATTCATTAAATGCATAAGTACTATCACTACAATTTTTCATATGAAAATACAGCATTTAAAAGACAGCAAAATACTTAGTACCATTATGGGAGTTTATAATTTTTGAGGAGAAGTTTATGGACTAACACCTTTCATTCAGAATTCTGTTTTGTAGTACCACAAACAAAATTGGTTTATGCCTTTGTGTTCCATTAAGTGTTGTATGTATGTATGTATTTATTTATTCTGCAATTGGGTACTTCCCGGTGGCAGAATTAAACCGTACAAAATTTACATCACCATGACTAGCTTACAATAATAATAATAATAAACAAGACTAACAATACAAAATGATTAATTTTAAATATTAACGAAGCTTTTAAAATCCCTAATTACTGAACCATTTATAGTTTACTTAACTATTCACAATTACTTAACTATTCACCATTTACTTCACTATTCACAATTTACTTAACTATTCACAATTTACTTAACTATTCACAATTTACTTAACTATTCTCAATTTACTTAACTATCTACAAAGTACTTAACAATTTACAAAGTACGTAACTATTTTCGAGGTACTTAACTATTTACAATTTGTCATTAAAAGAGGTACTCAGTTTAAAAATGATAAATAGTGTGATTTAATATTATTTGTAGGTGTAATGAAGGTTACAAGTAATTTAAAAGATACTTCAACCAGTCTTGAGTCACAGAGTTACTTTAAATTGAAGTTGCTTATTTCATACATATTAACCTTCGAGTGGTCATGTTGCTTGACTGAACCAACCAGAGTTCATTATTTTGCTCTGAATTCAAATTACTCATTGTTGCACTGCTGGTGGCTTCATTTAACTTCAAGTTGAACCTTTGTCTATCACCAGTATTGTTGATGGATTTTTAGCGACAATGCCTAAGTGATCATTGCAGCTTTTTTTTTTTTTTTTTTTTTTTTTTTTTTTTTTTTTTTTTTTTTACGTGCTCTGTTTGGTGTACAGAATCAACCACGTGGCCAGTAATGTAAGTATGAGTTTAAGTTTTAAAATGCAAGTATTTTTTTTAAGAACTAGGTCTTCTCCTGCATCAAGAATTAAACAAACCATCTCTACTGTGCATCAGATGGGCTCAGGAAGATGAATATGCTCAAGAAATAAGAAATCTAAGCAAAGGAAGGGAAATTGACAAATTCAGCATTTTGTCAAATCTCCATCCCAACTTATGCGACAATCTGCCAAGGGTCGGAGGAAGATTAGATCAGTCAGCTTTATCTTAAACAAAAGGCATCAGATAATTGCCTCCTAAGCACAAACTCACAAATTTCATCATTGTAAAATACTTGAGACTACTTCATGATGGTGCTCAATTGATGATTAGCTACTTATGAGTGAGATACTGGATTCCTCTTATATTTCAAGTGATTTGAAAGAACATCCATAAATGTCCGATATGTTTCGAGTTGAAGAGATGGGGCAATTTTCTAAGAAATGGGTGTAGCCTGTATGAATCTTTCTATAACTCAGGAGTTGGTTTTATAGGACCTCTTGCCATGAAGGTTAGTTTTGCTAGAAGTAAAATTACCCAAAAAAGTTGCATTGATGTTTGTATGTACGAGTGCCAGAGTGA
The DNA here is from genome assembly GCA_030765065.1 of Deroplatys truncata. Lineage (NCBI taxonomy): Eukaryota > Metazoa > Arthropoda > Insecta > Mantodea > Mantidae > Deroplatys > Deroplatys truncata. The sequence goes on from CM060990.1 coordinate 381,063,186, forward strand.
TTCACTTAGAACTTGTAATGGAACTGACAGCTAATGCCTTCATTGGTGCTTTAAGAAGATACATAGCAAGAAGAGGTCATTATCGAAACCTATTCTATGATAATGGGACAAGCTTTGTACTAATCAAGACCTTAAGTAATTATGTTGATTGCTTCTGAAGCTTTCATACACAATATCAAGAATTTTGCCACTTCTGAATGTTTACCTTGGAATTTCATTCCACCCAGTTCACCTCATTTTGGAGGATTGTGGGAGGCTAACATTAAGGTCTATGAAATATAATTTGAAACTAGTGTTGGATTCAGCTCAATTAGCATATGAAGAATAGAGGCATGTTTGAATTTAAGACCTGTGACAGTTATCTCCGATGACCCTGAAGATCATCTGCCTTTGACACCAGGACACTTCTTAGTAGGGTCATCACTTACTGTAAACTTGTAAGATGAAAGAGATACCAAAAAAACTCTTCAACTTACCAACTTAGCTGGAAAAGATGGTGTGCAGACAACCTGAATTCCTTAAAACAAGGCCAGAAATGCAGGTCAACATGCCAGACGTAAAACTTGGAACTGCGGTGTTAATGAGGGATGAAAACATCCCTCTTATGTGTAAACTTGGAATCATAACAAGAGCATATCCAGGAATCTACAACCATGTCTGTGTGATGGACGTGACATTTTCCACTTGAGTCCACAAGAGACCCTTAGTTCAGGTGGTGCCCCTTCCATTGAACATTTATAATTGATCTGACAGATCAAGGAGTGGAATACGTTAGCTATTTAGCAAATTTAATTTTGTTAATGTTGGCATTAAGTAGTAGTCACGAAAGTCAATAAATTTGGTTGATATTAAGCAATGTGTACTATTATTTGTGAATGTACTCGGGTAATAAGATTTAGGTAAGCAAAATAATAGTATCAAATATAAGATACAGTCTATACCAGATTATTAAACTAAGTATAATATAAAACAGTATGGGTGTCACTCTTCTGGATGTAGGAAGTGCTAGAGGGGCATAGTGAAAACAAAAGTGGAGCAGATGGAAAGGTAACTGTTTTTAAAAGACAGTTTTGTGGTGAGACTTTATAGTGAATAGCTTTTATCACAGTTATTACTAGCTACATATTCTTGTTTTACTCTGTGGATGATCAAATCCCACTTAAGCAATTACATATTAATTGTTTCAGGTAGGTACTGTGTTAGGGATCCTGAAATGTTGGAGTCTGAACCACCTAGTGGGCATAAGGAGGCAAGATTTAAATGCTGTACCTTCCTGTGCCTACCATCTTAGCAGGAATAGGAAGAAGGTCTACAGCCATGTAAACAAACAGCAGCAGGACAGGATTTTCTCATGCTTCATGACAGTGTCCAGCTCTAAATGACATTGTCCTCTCTGAAAGAAAGCAGAAAACTCAATACTTGAGTTATAGAGTCAAGTTCATATATGTTCCTGTTCCTGTCTGGAACAACCAGACTTAATAGTATTGCTGCCTCACTAATTGCTGGTAATGACATTCTTGAAAAAAGAGAAGGGGATCGTAAAACAAAAAACATTCCAAAGAAAAACAGCATGATTAATTCATTTTGAATGTGAAGGCTAGAGACAGCCACTACAACAGACAAAAAAGAAAAAGGCTCTATCTTTCTTTAGACATGAATATCACAAAACTTTTAAATATGTGTAATGAGAATGTTCCTAGTTTATTAAAGAATAGAAGTGGTTCTTCAATAACAACTCTAAAAATCCTAATTTGAATTTAGTGATTCTACAGTAGATGTTTGTAACTATTGCTGTAGAATGAAACATGAAATGAAACTCGTGAAGCTCACTAATGATACTGGCAAAATATAAAGAGTGCAAACTGAGTTTGCTATTCAATGGGAGCAAAGTAACTTTATAACACTATGAAAGAGAAACTGCCCAGCAGCTTGTCTTTCTGCTTTGATCTACAGCAAGCTCAAAACTTGCTATTGGCAAGGCATATTTTGCATGGCAACTGTCATTATGCTCTCTGTATTACAGACATTGTGAATAAGTCTCCAAACTTCTATTGCTGGAGTGAAAACCAGGCCGGTCGTGTACCAAAGAAGTAGCTTTAACTTTTATAGGAGTGTAAGTATAGATACGAAGTAACACTTCAGTCATAAGATATTTTCTGACGGCTGCACTGTGCAGAGCGGAAATGCCCATGTAGTTCATTATTTGTATCGGTGACTTCTAAAACAATTACCGGACTCAATGAAGGGGATACACATTGCATTCCCTGAATGTGGTCATTCCTACTTGCCTGCAGACTGTCTCTTTGGCACAGTGAGGAAGAGTCTTAGGAAACAGTCTGAAACATTAACTCCTGAACAATATTATAACATTTATCAGAAAATGGGGAAAAGTTCAAATGTTAGGAATAGACTGGACTGTTGTATACTTCAAGCACCTCTGCCATGAGTTAAAGAAGCCGGTGGGTATAAAAGACATGAAATGGATAATACTGAAAAACAAACCTCCATTGCTTTTAAAATGGAGTTCTCATACAGACTGGATGATGTATCAAAAAATTATGTTTCCTTGCTAAAAATAACTGTTGCAGCAGATCATATACTTGACCCAAATGCTGTAAGTTTGATACACACTATAAAATCAGAAAAAAAGAGGACTTACTTACTCTCCTGAAACAATAGCTTGGTGATAGGTGGAAAGAGGATGAAACCCTGAGAGAGAAGATGGTGTAACAAACAATGTAGAAGAGCTAGTTGAGGATTAAGAGAATGACTTGTTTGGAGGAGGAACTTGAATATCAAATGTCTGAAGAGGAGTAAGAGGCATAATATGCATTCAGATTTCAACAATAATTAAAATATAACAGCCTGTAAAACTACTTTTGATGGTGATATGCTTCAGCTCAGTATCACTGGATTTTCTAATACCTGCCAAAAAAATAGGTTTTTACTCCTTATTTTAAAACAGGATAATTTTTACTGCTTTGTTTAATGAATATCTAAAACTTTTTGGTGAACTACTAATATTGATTGTATTCCTTAGGTAATGAATGTGTATAGGCCAAAACAAGAAAATAACCAAAAAATCAGTGTATACATAAGTATAGTTTAAGAAATAATGAGGATTATTTTAGATCAGTATATAGGGGAACAATAAACAATTGTTGCAGTATAAGCATGGGTAAAGAGCTGTATAACAAGTTACCCATTGAAATAAAAAAAATCAATAGAGCAGAATATAAACTAAAAGAAATAAAAAAGTTCTTAATAATGAATGCATTTTATAGTCTAGAAGAATTTAAGTATTGGGATATGTAAACCCTGTATATATGTATATAAAATTGTTTTTTGACGTGTCCTTGAAATCTTGCATTTAAAGGATGAATAAGAGTATCTTATCTTAACAGAACTTTTCAGATTGTTTAGGAACAAATCAATTTTGATCCTGTTAATAATTATAATATAAGGTGTGAAAAGAACTTGCTGAATTATTTTGAAAAAAAAAAATAATTATAGTAGGTAACAGTTTTGACCGTATTCTTTAAATCATGTTTGAAAACAACGTCCTTAATTACACTTTTGATTGCATTGTTTAAATAATGCTGACATTTCTCAAAGAAACAGTATGTAACCGTTAAAACAGTGACTCATTATGATAGTACTGTTTAAATAATTGGTTGGGAACATCTTGAAAATTATCGATTTCATTGTATCAAATATTTGGCTAAAAATAAAATTGAAAAAATAAATTCGTGCATTATTTCTGAATAAATTTGTATCAAAACACAATTTGTCACTTTGGTGCAAAACGAAATAAGTATACAGGTTTTCAAAATTGAATTAGCAGCAGTGCCTTTAAACAAAGAGTGAGATTTTCCCACGTATCCTATATTCAGAAATCGTAATAAATTCCCATACATAAGTTACAAATTATTATAAAACTTCACTCAATATTAGTTTTTGGCTTCTCCTGTAAAATTTGTATTTGTGGGCTTAACATATTTTGAAAAGTTGCTTCCAGTATGTTAAGTGTTAATTTGGAAAGACTTTTGACCAGGGTTTAAGCTAGAAAATAAAACAATGTCGCAAAAATGCACAAATCAAAATTTACATTTGTGCAAAATATGATAAGTTTGTGCAAAATTCTGCTAGTAGAAAATTTTATAAATTAAACTATTAATGAGGGTTTTAAAAATGAAATACATGTATATTGAATTGAAGCCAACAAACAGTATTCTGCTAAATGAAGTTTTATTATTTTTTTAAATTTCCTTTTAATATATAGATCCACATATTCTATATCATATCTACAGTAAACTGTCAGTATTGCACATTTTGCATTACATTATATCACTTTAGAATACGTCGGTTTTTATGCATGCTCCACACACTGAATGCCTTTTCAAAATCAAAGTCATTGTGAGATGGCCCTTCAGTATTAATTATCAAAATTTTGCTAACTCTTTCTACAGAAATGCGATTTCTGTTTTTATATTGTTCATGCAACTAAACCCTCGCTCACAGTCACCTGTGTGCAGGGGAATAGTAGTGGCATATTCTATAATTAAATCTATAAAAGGGAATTGCTCGCTCATCTTATTTACTTAAATGAACCCTACCACTCTTTGAAATTCATTTCATTGCATCTACTGTTCAGCACCTTCTTAAACAATGCCCATTCCAGTAGCAGATCATTTAAATTCATAGATGTGGCAGAATTAAGTAGTGCATATATTTCTGTGATTTCCTTATTGCCACACTTGCCATAATTTCTGTACTACTTAGGATACAGTATATTAAATACTCCAATCTTATCTAAATCCCCTAGCCTCTCATTTAAATTTATAAGCAGATTATCTAAGAATTTGCAAATCGTGTACTTAACAACACTTTATGCTGCAGCGAATGTTGTATTACATTTCCACAGAACTTGAACTCACCTTCTTGAAATTCTGGAGGCACTTTATCAAGAAAAGAACTAATTTGGACCAGTTTCAATTTAGGGTCCTCTAGCCCTTGTATGCATGAGTTCATGCAAGTTTGCAAGCACTCTGGATCTAAATTTGACTTTTGAAAGGAAACACAATTGGTTAACAAAAAACATGACATCTTTCATAAAGAACAATAGTGACAAAAATTTTAGACACATTTTTTAGAAAGCCAGCAGCTACTGGTCTTTTATCTTTTTCCAGCACAGATACCAAAGAATTCCAATTTACATATTGTGAATTTAGCACCCCTCCCAATGAGAGCCAGTGAATGGCAAAAGCTTTAATAAAATTTTTCCTTGGCTCATTAAGTATTTCTTGCATACCTTTTAATGCTTTGGAGTTCTTTGGTGACTGTTCAAAGTAGCTAAATATTCTGTTTAGAATATCTTGGAACTTCAATCTCTGAACAGTATTCTGCTGCTTGACTGACTACTAGAGCTAACCAATGGGCCATGCAGTGCACAGATAATATATGGGGGTAATTGTTTTTAAAAAGAGTTGCCACTCCAGATCGAACTCCTGTCATAACAGATGCACCATCAGTAGCAATTGAGGAGCACTTACTCTTCAATGCCATGCTTATCCAAAATTCTTACAAAAGAATATGTATCTCTCGCAGTACATCTTGTTAGCAGACACAGTATTAAGTAATGCGTGTACATTTTCCCCTTCTGTACTATTTTCACATACATGATTAGAGTTTCTGTTTGGGTAATGTCAGTATAGTCTTGTCTATCATAATTGAATACACCTGGATGACTTTATTTTCGATAAAATATCATCAGTAATTATTTTACACACTACATCCTCCATATCATGAATACTATTATAACTTTGATAATTTTCATTGCCACTGAAAGTTAATTTGGTCAAAGAAAGACATCTAAGTCTATACACAGTTCTTTTAATACAGAAAATTTTCTTGTAGCAATATTCTCCTTCATTATTGTGTAGATGATTTTGGTAGTGGCTACTACGCTTTCCTTAGTGTTGTTACAGGATGCAGCCGAGGCTTTGACAAAATTTGGTGCCTCTAATGACTCTCGAACTGAATTCTTATGGTCCGCCGAGATTTCATGCCTCCTTAATGTATCAACTTTGACAACACAATATCCTGAATGTAAAAGACAAATAAAGTACATTTAGTGGTCATGGATTTACTCATATCTAGCTTCTAGCTTAGAACTAGAATTAAGATGTACTTGTAATATATGGAATCCAAATTATTTATTAATGTGGGAATAATTTAGAACTGAATTAACAAATTAATTAGGTCGACATTTATACTCGGATACATTTTAACTGGGAGCATTTTTTTTTCTTTCAGGGGAACCTAATTTGAGTTGGATATAAAGAATAGTTTTATAATTATCATTTGCGTTGCTGTCTATATTAAAACACTTTTAAATTTTTAAATTCTCGCGTTTGTGAATGTTAATACTACAGCTTACCTGATGATGACGTCAAACAGTTCTTTTCTATGTTCTCGCATAAATTATACACAAATAATGGAATTTCTTCAGAATACTGGACTTTGCACCACTTATATAACACTTTCCACTTTTCCACCAGTTGTTTATTTGGTATGTCCATTTTTAGTTTCGCTGGGACTAGGACTTCGTTCCCTTTACTTCCTTAAAACAAATTTATCCTTCACTTCTTAAAAAGCACACACATACACAGTGTACATTTGACAAGAATCAGTGAAACACGCAGACCAGGTCAGAAATGAGCTCCACTAGCTGGGAGGGAAAGCAGCATATCATTTATTTCTGTGACAGATTGTTATAGCTTGTTGAAAGGTTGTGTTTATAGCCTCTTACAAAGAAGCGGCATATTATTTGTTTCTGTGACATTGTTTTCGTATTTTTGCATATGCTGTTTTAAAGTTTCTCGTATTCTTCGACCTCGAATAGTAAAAAGTGACAAAAGCGATTGTAACTTAAACCCTACTTTTGACTTAGGTGTAAGATCAATATTTAAGTATTGGCTGTCGTTAAACATATTACTATAAAATCTTAGATTGCTTGTATATATTATGTATATTTTTGTATATATATTTTTGATTTAATACCTATTGCTCCTTTTTTTTTTTAAGATGCTGAATGGTGAATAGAGATGATGATTTAATAATAATAATAATAATAATAATAATAATAATAATAATAATCTGCAGTATCTACTCCATGATAGTAATGATTGTAATCAATAATACATACTAGCTTTATTGTAGTTTTCCCAAATTGGCTTTTTGGTACTTGTACCATTTCTGCTGAGTGCATTGTTGATATTATTCTTATCACTTTCTTGCCCATCCATGAGAGCAGAAGCACCTCACCATCTCTTTTGAAGGCCATTTTTACCCATTTCAGACTTTTCTATTGTTACCTAAACTCTTTTGGGACTCCCCATGTTTTGCCGTCGAGTCCCGCAAACAACAGTATATTGTTTGTGTGGCTCTTTAGCCAGCCCTACAGAGTTATAAAAATTGTCCATGTAAACTGCATACTCTTGACCGAGATAGGGATTTAACAGTCATACACAATGTCTGTAAGCGAAATTCAACTTCCGTTGTAAATTATGAGAGTGCAAATATATCCTGAATTTGATTTGCACACCATCCTGACTAAAATATGACATTTTATTAGCTTCCCAGTGTTATAGGTTCAAAATTTCAAATGGAACTGTTAGGCTAGCATTCCTTTGTCCAGTGAAATTTTTCTGTCTGGGGTGTACATTGTCGAAAATTTGTCACTCAGTCTCTCTTTAAATAGGTTTGATTTTATATAGTTTGTCTGTATTATCAGTTTTCACACTGCTGTCACTGAAGTGGAGAAATGAAAGAATGTGTAGAAAGATTATGGATTCATCTATTTGCGTACATGCACAAAAAGGAATCGTATTCAAGGGAAAATTTACATAACCAATAATTTTATTTCATTTTCTTAATGAATATTGAAGGCTGAATTAGTTGTAAATGGTGGGATATTCTGTATCTGTTGCCTGACTTAGTTCTTCTGACCTGTCAGTTTCAGGAATCAGAATTTCACTGCCACTGCTGTAAAAATCCATTTCAGAAATTAATAAAATTCATCACCTGAATTGGTATTGTAGAAAATGTCTAATATTTCTTTGTAAGAAACTTTTTTGCTTGATAAGTAATGACCATACATTTGCAACACAAACACTACACAGATATGCTGACATGCACTGCAATCTCAAGTAGACACTGAAGTGAGGCGAGGTTGATATATTTATTCTAGGAACACTGGGGATAAACTAGACACTCTATCACATGATAACTATTTACTTGGAAGGAGAATGTTAGTGTTGCTTCTCATAGATGGAAGTAAAGCTAACTAAATGATAAAATCGCTAGGGTGAAATAATTTCAAGTGTTGTGTACCATCCATAGTACATAACATGACAAGATATTTAAATATTATTTGCTGTCCACAGTCCTGAATTTGTTGACTGTTTCTCAGAGTTACCTACACTTTACAATTCATATGAATAGTGTTACATCCCCCAATCCTCATATTTAAATCCCCCAACACTGTCATTTCTGCATTAATTTATTTTTCTTTTGTTTGATATTATCTGTCTGCTGGCGGAGAAAGGTTTATGAAAATGTGAAGAAAGTCATGGGTTAATTTGTCGTAACCTCTACATTTTCTTTAACTCATGGGGGGGTAGAGCGAGGTACCAGTTTTAAAACACATCACAAACTACACGAGGTCCGACAGGGGCAAGCTCAACTAAGTTACTAAATACCTGAAAGTTCCTAAAAATATGCATAAATCATTGTGTTGAAGGAAAGAAGGATTAAACTACTTCAATAATCTACATAGTGAAAGTTTAGATGGACAGAATATGTATTAAATCAAAATGGATACATTGTTACCTTCTGCTGTCGACGGAGCGCCACGCTTTACCATCTGCACTGTTCGTTACATTCCAAGCAGCTCTCTTAGTGTCAGACGCTACTACTACCGAGAACCGGCTTTTACCCCCACTACTATTACATTATATTTCGGTCCGTGTTGCCAACTTAAACATATTAACACCTCACATGCCACATCTCCCCCTGGCTACCCAAATCGACGTCCCCGTCGAAGCAAGGAGGATTTTGGTTTTTACACAGAATTACAGAAAAGAAAATGACATACTTCACAAACTTATTACAACAAACAATATCTGTATATGTACAAAGGTGAGGATGGAGCAGAAATGTCTCTCAAAGAAGAAGTTGAAGATGTAAATACCTGTGAACATGTATGTGAAGCTAATACAAACATTATGGAGTCTTGAGTGCCACCGACAATATTTATTAAGATGTCTTGTCTAGTTAAGTGTACCCCGCACAGGCACATTATACCTTGCTGCCACTATTACACCCACACTACACTGCGCCAAGTCTCGACGTATCTGTTTGTGGGAGGAATTTTCACCATCACCCACAACGACGAAGTTTCAGCCGCAACTGTTGATGCAAGTCGCTGATAATGTGGGGAGCAATCGCTGACTTGGAATGCCCCCCGAAATAATGGCTCCTTTTGCCACATGCAGTGTAAACTGGCAGCAGCTCTCCATGGTGTATATATATATATATATATGCAGCCTCTGGCATGTCTCTGTTCAGCGGGGTCACTCCTCTGGACACTCGAGCTCTCAAACCAGCAAAATCACTATAACATGAGTTACAAACAGGTATAACTTGTGCTCCCAAAAGATCATATATAAAAGAAGGAAATAGTATGTCATTTAAAAGAATATGAATAGGAAATGCCACAAATTTTTCCAAAATTTACGAACATTCAATCTTAGTACTTAGAAAAGGAAAAAAAAATTGATTACATATTTACATAAAAACTGAATTTTCCAAAGGGTAACAAGCCAAAATTTTACAATAATTGCTTAAGAATCAAAGTAAGGAGACATGAAAGGGCCAGAATACATGAATATTATGTCAATTATATCCATTGTCTAAACATAATAACATAACACAGATATAGCAAAACATTTGGGATTCCAATATTAAATCTGACCAGCTGGTACAACTAACTAACAAAATGAATAAGTGCACTTATCATGCACGCACACACGCACACACACCACGGCTCAAATAATACAACACACTCACTTAAATAACTCCCAAAGCTACTGTAAACATTACTACATGCGTCAAAATCTGCACCTCATTATATGCTTCCAACCACAAATACTCATGCTTTACTTGCAATAACACAAAGTCCCATTCTCGTTACTATCATATCCTGCTCATTATGATTAGTATCATCATCGTTTCTATCATCGTCATCCTAGTTCTCAACTTCGTCGTACAGAGTAATTACTGAGAAAAGAAAATATTCACTGACATGTCTCATTCAACTAGATGCAAAATCAAAGATACTTAACATAGCATTACACTGTTGCATCCACATCTACCGAATCAAGATTAAGCTGGAAAATAGATGGTATTAAAACTTGTTGCATAAACTCAAAATATTATTCTCATTGCATTACATCTCTTTTGTGAACACATCACACACGCTATACCGGGCACATTTCAGCTACACCAATAAGCAAAACATCTCTCGACTCGTCACATCGAATTTCCAGGTACGTGTTAGCCCTCCTGAAAACTCAAACATTCAAACTTCAAGGGTACATTATAGCTATCCCACCGAGCTGACATTAACTCGTCACATCTCTCTCACTACCACCATCGGGGTTACTCTTTGGCACTCCCACCGAGGCAAATCGTCCATATACTACTCACATAACCTCACACAAAATTTATGCAACAATTTCTGCAAAGAAAAATCACAGCATCATAATGAGACACAAAATCAAACCAAAAGAATGCAACAGAACAAAGCACATCATTACCAAATTAACACTTTCATATATCATTCCTGGAAGTCAAAGGTAATTAAACACACAGTACACATCAGACAATTACACTGCAGCATAACATAACCGAATAATTTTTGATGCTCAAAAGCAAAATCCAAAATTTTGGTTACACAAAATGGTAACAAACTTTCAAATTAGCAAAACATAAACTTCATTCCTGAAAATCACAGCTTAATTAAGCATTGGTCATTAAAACAAAATTTCAGCATACCTGTCTTCATTGTGAAAGTTTAGTCATTCGAAATATACATACCACACTTTGGAGCACACCATGTGCACATACTTACAGGTTGTTTTACTTTTTCTTTTCTTTTACCAGTGCAACTTTCAAATTTCTTGTAATACACACTTCATGCCAACATTAAGGCAAATACAAGAATAAAAACAGCATCACAAAACACAAAATTTACAGTCTATAAGGACCCACAGGATCATAGTAAGGGTAAAGGCGTGACACATGAACACTCTGATGTTTGGTACGAGGAGCATGAGGTCGACCAACAAGGTAGGTAACAGGAGTGATCTGTTGGATAATTTCAAAAGGTCCAAAATATCTATGTAACAGCTTTGTACATTTACCTTTGTTTCTTATAGGAGTAAAAACTTTGACTAATTGACCTACTTTATAAACCACATCTCTATGTTTTGCATCAAATGTTTCTTTTTGTTTCACTTGTTGTTTAGTAATGTTAGCAACAGCAACCTCACGTGCCTTCTGAATCTCTTGTAAGGTTTGTTTCACAAAAAGGTCATTAGATGTAGCTTGTAGTTGAACCTGATTAGGTAAAGAAGGCTCCATACCATATATCAAGAAAAAGGGTGAGAATTTAGTAGACTCTTGAACACTTGAGTTGTAAGAAAAGATTACATAGGGCAAAATTGAGTCCCAGTTCTTTTGGTTAGTGTCAACAAAATGGCTGAGCATATTCAAGAGAGTTTGATTGAATCTTTCAGTTAGTCCATTAGAAGCTGGATGGTAGGCACTAGTAAAATTAGAAGACACTGATAGAGATCTCAACAATTCTTGTGTCACTTCACTTAGGAAAACTGAGCCTCGATCGAACAACAAGGTAGCAGGGGCTCCATGCCTACAGATGATATTATGCAATATAAACTTAGCAACTTGTGGAATTGTTGCTGAAGAAAGCGACGCAGACTCGACCCAGCGAGAAGCATACTTGGTTGCGACGATGATGTACTTGTGTCCAGAATTAGAGCGTGGGAGAGGCGCAAGCAAATCAATACCCCACCGCTCGCCTACAGAAGTAACAGGAATTGGTTGTAACAAACCCGCTGGCTTTTGATTTTTAGGTCCTTTTCTGGTTTGACAACTGGGACAGGTACGCACAAAGTGTTCAATATCTTTTTTCATCCCAATCCAATAGTATCTGGAGTGAATTTTGGCAAAGGTTTTAGAGAAGCCTAAATGACCTGAAAGAGGATCATCATGACACGAAGATAGAATTTCATGTTTCAGTGCCTCTGGAATAACCAACAGATGGAGAGGGCCAGTGGAGCCAGCATTTTTACGGTAAAGAACACCTGATTTAAGAGTATATGTAGAAATTTGTCTCTGAATTTTGGCAGGAGCTGATTGAGTATCATGAAGAGCATTAATAAGTTCAAGTAACACAGGATGTTGTTTCTGTTTGTCAGCAACTTCAACTGAAGTGTGGGAAGTTCCTCGAGCTGCTCAAGTTCACACTCTTTGTTTTGCAACACAGGAAATCTTGATAAAGCATCAGCATCATGATGTTTCTTACCAGATTTGTAGGAAATAGTATATTCAAATTCTTGCAATTTCAAACTCCATCGAGCCAGACGTCCAGTCAAGTCTTTTAAATTATTCAAATAGCAAAGGGAGTGATGATCAGATACAATATTGACCTTATAGCCATATACAAAATTGTGAAAGTGAGTAAGCCCGAACAAGATGGCCAACAATTCTAACTCAGGAACACTATAATTATGTTCATATTTAGATAATGTCCTCGAAGCATAGCCCACTGGTTTCAACACATTATCAATCTTTTGATACAAAACAGAAGCAACCCCTAGTCCACTGGCATCAGAATGTAATTCAGTATATGCACCAGGAGTATAGTGAGCTAAGACAGGAGCAGAGACTAATGAGTCTTTCAACTTTTGAAATGCAGCTTGTTGATCAATTCCCCAACCAAAACTTTGATCTTTCCGAGTCCTTGGATAAGTGGTTGAGCAATATTTGCATGATCTTTGATGAATTTCCTGTAAAAAATTAAACAAGCCCAATACTTTCCTTACATCTCTGACATTTTTAGGACGAGGCAAATTTTGAATGGAAACTACTTTATCAGAATCAGGAGAAATACCATCTTTAGAGACTTCAAAGCCTAAGAGCTTGATCTTTTGCATAGCGAAGAAACACTTTTCTGGTTTAAGCTTAAATTTATGGTTATCCAGGTGTTGAAAAACAGCTTCAAGATGTTGTAACAACTCGTCAAAAGTTTTAGCAAAAACGACAATATCATCCAAATATGCAATTGCCTTTTTAAAATTTAGAACACCTAACAACTTGTCTGCTATGTAACTGAAGAATCTAGGAGCATTCGCCAGCCTAAAACTTAAGTGGGTGAATTGATATTGACCTTGAAAAGTAACAAGAAGTAAATTTCTGGCTATCCTCTGCAATAGGTACTTGAAAATATGCTGACAGCAAATCTAGTGAGACAAACCATTTAGCCTCACCCAGATAACTTAACAAATCATCTATCAATGGCAAAGGGAAAGAGGTAGTTTCTGTAACAGCATTCAATTTCCTATAATCAACACAAAACCTCATGGAACCATCTTTGTTTTTAACTAATACCACAGGAGAAGCCCAAGAGGACTGTGATTCCTTAATAATTCCAGCATCTTGCATTTCTTTAACTTGTTCAGCAATTATTTCCTTTTGTTTATGGGGAACTCTGTAAGGTCTTTGTTTGATTGGTTTGGAGTCAGTTACTTTAATATCAAACTCTGCAACATCAGTGGTACCAAGTTCTTGCAATGTGGTGGCAGAAAGATGACTATATTTCAATAATAATGAATGCAATTCAGCTTTTTGAGTGTCTAGTAATTTACCATTTACATTAAAATTAAAATTTGAAGCTGGCATAGGGGTAACATCTGATGATAAAACAGAATTACTCTGAACTAGTGCAACATCATAAGCTTTAGCTAAGACTGTATTAGCAAACAGTGTTTGTGGAACTGCAGTATTATTGTGCACTGGTATAGTTAATTCAGATGTAGAATGACATAACAAGGTGGAATTAAAAGATTTTTCTTCTGCATAATGCTGGCAGCAGGTTCAAACATATCCTCATTACTAATGTCTGACGAGGGTTGAACTGTTACATAGCATGTAGATAACGGTGGAATTTTCACATCATTCACAACTGCCACTTTAACACCAGAGTCATTACATTCTTTATCTTGCGAAGGGTTCACTGACATATCAACAAAAGGACCTTGTACCTGGTTAATTGGTATACTAAAAGAATCATCCTCGGAAGAATTCAAAGTAATCAAATTTTGTGCATAGTCAATTATGACACCATGAGCATGTAAAAAGTCATTGCCTAAAATTAAATCATGAGAAAGCTCTTTTACAACTAATACATCTTCCTGAAAAAGAACATCATTAATATGAAATTTCAAAGCAGTGTGGTAAGGTGCATCAAGTAACTTATTACCTGCAGTTCAAAGCAACATCTCAATGGGTTTCAATGTAGAGAGTTCAAGAATATGGGCAGCATTTACAATACTAACTGCGCTTCCTGTGTCGAGTAAGATGGAAACCTCTGTCTGGGCAATATGACCAAAAACTTGTAAGATCTGACCTGATAATGCAGCCACATCCTGTTGAGGTGCAGCTGTACTGGTGGGCGGTGGTGATGCCGCTAAGTCTCGTCGTATGAGGCTCGGCGCCAGTCGTTTTTTGACTGAGGAAAACGGCTACGAGAGAAGCGAGCCAGGTGGCCCCGCCTGTTACATCTATAGCAGGTAATAGATGAGTCCCGCTGGTCGAAGTCAGATGATCGTGGAAGCTATGAAGTTCTCTGCGAAGATGGTACAGCAGGTGGTAACTGAAACTGATTAACTTGGTTACATAACAGTTCCACACGATCAATCAGCTGTTTCATGGGAGCGACAGGTGCGTCCCCAAGAGGAACATTTGGTAACTGACCAGTAGCTGGAAAAGTAACAGGAACAGATGTATTATGAAACACTGAAGTAGGTGGTGTAAACACTGCAGCCTGAGATTGGGCAGACACTAGATGTTGTTGGTTCTGCATATAAAATTGTCCTTTATCAACTCGTCGAATTATTTGCATCACTTCGTCAACAGTTTGAGGATTTAATGGTAGCAATGCCTGTACATAGAGAGGTTTAAGACCTTTAAGCAGGTGTTTTATTTGTTCAAACTGGGACATATTTGGATTTACTTGATCACAAAGTGATAACACATCATAGATATAATTGATGACAGGCTCATCATCTAACTGCACACGCTGTCTGAATTTAATTTCTAATATATCACTCTGGTTTGTCATCTGAAAAGCATTTAGGAACTGCGAAGTCAGGCAAAGCCAATCATGGCGAGGATGCCGGTGGTGAAAAGTTTGAAACCATAATGCAGCAGTATCTTTTAAGTAGCATGGAAAACATTTCACTTTCATCTCATCAGACCAGCCATTAGCAGCAGCGACCATTTCAAAATTTTGAAGAAACTCATATGGAGATAATTTGCTGGAATTCTTAAGTAAGAGGGTTCAATGACCAGTCTACATACAGCTGACTGCATTGTACTCACCGAAGCAGGCGGATTAGACATTACTGGTAACAACTGAGTAACAGCAGGTGTAGAGTAAAGATGCCCAATTCCGTGATACTTTTAGTAAACGTAGCGTAGGGTTCATAAATGGAAAAAGGTTATTTAAAAACCAACTCGGGAACACAGTTTGAACGTTTTAGAACATATTTTATTTGACTGAGAACTGATATATTGTACAAATATAGTAAAAAAGTAGAGAAATTAATTCTGTGACAGTGGCTCCTAAATATGTGATAAGATTCATAATTCCGTGAACGGTATCCTAATTCCGTGAGGCCAAAAAAAATTGAATTAGATACATAAAACCACCACTTTTTAACATTGGGCTGTACTCTTATTACATTGTTATAGTAGTGCTGACCTATTAAATTGATGTAAAGGACCTAAATGGCAAAATTCACAGAAACTTATTTCGACCAAAAATGTTGCATCACAAAATAAGAAAAATTAAGCTACAAAGGTAAAAACAGAAACAAAAAGATGGAAATCAAATACATCAAATACAGAGAGATGTTTAAGTAAAATAATAGGATGTCATCTTTTGTACAAACAAAAGCATCAGTCTGAACATAAGAAACACATATAAACATCTTCATCATAATCATCCCCTAGATCCTCACATTTGTTGTGGTACCACTGAAGACAGAAACAACACTGAATCCATTGCGCCCCAGTGCGATTCTGCATATCATGTTCATAGTCCAAACTGCACACGGGACATGCTGAGATTTGGCATTTGTTTTGGTGTTTCTTGCCCCACTTCTTCCCTGTGGTCTTGCAGAAGATGGACTAGGTTCAGGATCAGCTTTTTGTGTAGTTGGAGATACGGTATGAATCTGTGCAGACTGTGATTTTCTGCGAGTGTTCCTTACTGGGGATGGTTCACACACCGGAATGGGCAGCAGTTGCTCTTCTTCTGAGGTCTGATTAACTTCAAGAGGTTTTTCAGAGACTGAAGAGGGTGCTAGGGCCTCTGGTGGAATTGCATCTCGGTTAAATGGGTGTATCCCAGTCTTCTTGAACCCAGATTTAATTATTTGAGGGCAGAAGGATTTATCATAGCATGCATTAAATAGTGCATGAAAATCATATCTACTTGGTGCCTTTCCAGGATTCTTCCTCATATGCGTATCGAGTTCTGCTTTCCAGGCACATTTAAGTGATTTGTAAACACTGACATCTAGCGGTTGCAGAAGATGCATCGTGTGCGATGGAAAGGTAACCAAAATGATACGGTTTTCTTCGGCCAATTTAAGTGCTTCTGGAGACAAATGAGAGGCATGAGAATCCATCAAGAGAAGGACAGGTCTGGCAGGTGCAATTGATCTGATGAAGCTCTGCATCCATTTTACAAAAACATCACTGTTTATCCAACCTTTTGGAGTAACTTCTACCAATGTATCACAGTGAGCACCAGTTTTTAATGCTGGAATGTTCTGCACACCTTTGAAGATTATTAGAAGTGGTCCAGACTTCCCAGCAGCATTCCCACAACCGAGGATTGTTGTTGTCCCCTTTTTGGCATAAACTCTCCTGTAAATGTATTTTTTTCCAATGCTTGTCACAATCTTGGATCCAGCTGTGACAAACATCAACCCTGTTTTATCACAGTTCCATATCTGATTAGGGGAATTCCTCAAATTGTGGTCATCAATGACTTTCTCAAGATAGTCATAAAACCCTTGAATTAAGACAGGATTTGCGCAGGATGCACGGTACCTAGACAAGTTTTCAGCTGTTCTCATTGTTAGGTTGAATCGGTTCTTAAAACCTGCGTATCACTTTTTTCCGGCGATTTTCTGCTCAGAATTGAACCTTTCTATTGCTCCACACTTTTCCCCCAATTCATATGCCAGTTTTCTTATGTGAAAAACAGTTAGAGCAAATCCGATCTCCTGCATTTTAATAATGGATGATGCCAGCTGCTGCTCAGTCTCCGAAGGAAGAGCAAAGGGCCTGCCTACTTTGCCTAGCTCAAATTTCTGGAGCATGTTTGTGTTGCAGTCGAAGTGCTCGGTAGCTTTCATTACATTTTCTTTTAGGGTGGTCCAAGGGATTGCATAAAACTTTGAAGCTTTGTAGATGCTCCAGTCTTCCTGCAAAACATCCTTACAGCCAGTTCAAGCGTTCTTCCATCATATGACTTGCTGGAATGTTTTACACGTTTTGTCTCCTTCCTTACTTTTTCCATTATTGTCAACGGAACAAAACCTACGAGTAAAAATATTGGCATTACACTATATTCTTATCATATTGGCATCGTTTCCTTAAAAAAATAAACTTAAAAAAGCTAAAAAAAACCAATTTTGGCATAATATGGTTTAATTGAACAACATTGCCGCCATTTTAGCGCCATAATAATGGCCAGAATAATATATTTCATTGCAAAAACATTTCACACAGTTTGTAAGCACGCGTAACACTACTTTCATAAGCTTTTTTATGTAATCGCAACTTGTATCGTAATTGATTTTGGCAACTCTAGTGTAAACAAGTCGTTATGTTGAATATGTTGAAGAAAATACGAAAATAAAACATGAAACGGGAAAGCTGTTCCAGCTCTGTGTGCGCACAAGAGATCTACAATAACAAAATGCATTGACTTCCTGCAAGTTTATCCATGTTACAAACCATTATTAATGTGATTGCATCACTATTTACCTCTCAGTTCAGTACTTCTTTAGCAATGGTCCCAGTGCAGAGAAAATTTTCAGCGCTTCACTAACGTTCACGTAACAATGCGTTCTGTGGTTATCTCCTATCTCTCTGGGCGCTGGTGTATATACAATTGGAAAACAGGCCTCTTTCTCCATCTGTTGAACACTTCAGAACTTCTAAATCACGAAGCATAATGTCGTGGTAAGTGAAAGAACTTTGTATCACGGTATTAGGGGTATCGCAGAATTAGGCATCTTTACCCTACTAGTGCTAGAAATAGATTCCACTTCACTATGCTCACTAATGGGTGCAATGACCACATCAGACTTTTGCATAGTACGTCACTTAGGCATTGTGACAGCACAGACCAAGGATAACCTCAACCAGGAAATGAGAAAAATATGAAAGATCAACATTACAAATTACACCAAACTAAGCACTTATATCACCACATGAGTAACTAGGAATACCACCACATGGCCAGCTAAAAACCCAATACCAGCAATATTATAAATAAGCGCCCATGGCGTAATGTTAGCAAACTACACCAGTATATTGTTTACAAAGACTCGACACGCAAGCCACTTGGATACAAGGCCAAGATTTCAAAACAGAAAAGACACATGAGCAGAGAAAAAAAAAATATTAGTAAAACTGATGTCTTCAGCGAGGAAACTCAAACTGGAAGTTAAAAAAAAATTACGTCACACCTACTGTGACTAGCGCTCAAATTATTCCATGAAAAGCAGAAAATGCTATACACCACATAGTTTATGCGTACCTGAGTATGATGCACAAATGCGAATTTCTTTTTTAAAATAGATGCACCTCACATCCTTTTTTTAAATACACACACGCAACTTAAGAGACAAAACACGTACTGTAAAAAATTTGCTTCACATTCTAGAATTGTTAATGAATTGCAAGACCATGCAACAATTACGCAACACTAGCTAACACGCGTCAACCACATTATTAAAGTTCTAAATATCACTAAATTTTTCACAATTCACAAAAACAAGAAATTTAGAAGAACAGTGCAAACATTTTATCATAGAAACAGAATTTAACAGAATTGAAACAATGGTAAGGGGAAAATGTAGCCAAAAATTACCGACGCTCTGCCAAGACAATGTAAAAATTTTAAAGTGAGCTCAAAATAAAGATACAAAGACAGGACTTTTAAAGAAATACTTTTAGAGGAATTTAGAACATAAAATCACAATTTTCAAATAGAAACCCTTACCATTAAGCCAAAACTAAGGAGTTACATGTTCCAATGAACACGTGGAGGACCAAATCATGCAAACTACATTTCAGGCTAAGAGAAAAAAAAATTTTACCCTTCAAAATCTCAAAATATCCGGCGACTCGTGCCAATTTGTTGTAACCTCTACATTTTCTTTAACTGGGGGGGGGGTAGAGCGAGGTACCGGTTTTCAAACACATCACAAACTACACGAGGTCCGACAGGGGCGAGCTCAACTAAGTTCCTAAATACCTGAAAGTTCCTAAAAATATGCCTAGATCATTGTGTGGAAGGAAAGAAGGATTAAACTACTTCAATAATCTACATAGTAAAAGTTTAGATGGACAGAATATGTATTAAATCAAAATGGATACCTTGTTACCTTCTGCTGTCGACGGAGCACCACGCTTTACCATCTGCACTGTTCGTTACATTCCAAGCGACTCTCTTAACATCAGATGCTACTACTACTGAGAACTGGCTTACCCCCACTACTATTACATTATATTCCGGTCCGTATTGCCAACTTAAACATATGAACACCTCACATGCCACAGTATATTGTTTTGCACAGTTGTGTGTTCTGCACGTCTTTCTGATGGTATTTGCACAAAAGGGAACTTAGAATTCCAACACATGAGTTCGTTTCCAAGGAAATCCATGTCTACCAACATAAATTTGGTGGCTGTAATGACATACAATATACACTAGGGCAGGAAGTGAAATACAACCCAATTTTCCGTGCTTCATTATCTGCATCTTCATAATCCACGTATCTGACTTCAAATTATTCTTGAAATACTGAACCTCTATTATCCACCATATCCGAGAGAAATAGCTTTAGTAGAATTAGGAAAAATAAGCAGGAAAGGAATAATAATAGAGAGAATAATACAATTTTGGTATAGGTGTTTGGTTAAAGAAGAGGGGGAAATCTTAAAGTTATGCATGAAGCAGCAAAAAAGCTTAGAGAGCGCAAACAGTTGGTGTACAGGGATAGGAAGAATTATGGGTAAATTAGGAATGGGAGACACATGGAAGCTAAAAGAAAGGACTGAAAGTGATGTACGTAAACTGGTAAAAAGCAGGATAGAAGACATAGAAAGGCATGGTATATGGGGAAGTTTAGAAAGCAAGAAATCATTACAATTTTATAAACAAATGAAAAGAAACTGGGGACAAGAACCATATATAGATTAGTGTAACAGACAAGAAAAAGAAGAGATAGCATGGATGAGAACAGAAACAATATATTTTCTAAGAGACATAAGAGGTAGCAATAAAGAAATATGTGAAATGTGCAGTGAGAAGGAAAGTATAGCACATTATATGACAGAATGTTATGGAGAAAAAAGGTTTGGGAGGAAAAGTGGGAAAAAATAGAAGGGAAAATTGTAGCTATAAAAATGTTAACAGGGAAAGAAGAAAGGAAGATTAGAAGTGTAGGTGAGCTTTTACAGAAAGCAAAAGAAAAATGGGCAAGGAAGCTAAGGAGTACAAGGGAAGAAGACAGAGGGAAGGAGGGGGATCATTAAGATAAAGGGGAAGGGGTGAAACAGCTACCAGGTGATGTGAACAGCCTGGGTGCCATGTAAGCCAAGGTAGCAACAAGGTCAATCAATAATTTGTACGTAGTTTAGGTTAGATAAATGAACAATTGTAAAAGTTATGTAAAGGAAGTTGTACAATAAATTAATTCAAATTCATTATCAAGCATATTATTTTCAAATAACCTACTTTGAGTCACAGCATTAACCATCAAACAATTGACTCAAAGCCTCCTAAGTTTTAGTATCTTACTGTATTAGTAAGATACTATAATTAGATATAGTTGTTGAATTGGCAGCATTGCTTTGCCAAAAATTTGAGGTGACGATGGGTAACTTCATTAGAAATTTTTTTATTAATCATTTATTCAAAGTAATAGAACACATGATCATACAGAAAATAGTATGCAGTACATGACTTTACCTTGTCTTTTCAAACCATTTCTCAATTTTGTAACAATGCACTTCCCACATGCATAATGCAATACATTATCATCAAAACACAATATTCTATGCTCCACTTCCTGATCCACTTATCAGAATGCGCATTACCTCCTTACTTGTATTCCTTATCTCCTTAAACCAATGTTTTGTAATAAAGAAACCGTACCTCTATGTGCCCTTTCTCTTATTGGTGAAAATCTCATCTTTCTTTCTAAAATGTTTAAAACTCTTTACTGATACTGTCCTCCTTTTTCAACTATGTTTATTAGGGTGTCCCCTGTTTTGCCTCCAAAAATGTTTTTCCAAAATTTTTGCACTCACCCCTTAAATGTTTTTTATTTGGTTATATTTACTCAGGGAAAAAAAAAATTATCTCAATAGGGTGACAATAACCTGTGCCAACTTGAGTGACAACTTTTAATATTGAGAATTATAGATTTTGTAGTTTTGTTTTTTTAGTCAATGTAAAAGTTATTGAAGGGCGCATAAAATAAAAATCAAATATCTCTCTGCTTTTTAGGATGCGTGTAGTATTCTTGAGGATATCTTCTTTTCAGTGCTTGTTTCTTTCAATCCGGGTACAGCCTACGATGTTCTTGAACACAATGGAATACAAATTCCTTTTGCTCCTCATCTACGGTCAAAAGTCTGTGAAAATCTTGTATTAATTTAACACACCTTTCAGCAGAGTCATTAACAGTTTTCAACTCTTTAACTGTCGTTTTAGCTTCTAAATATGAAGTGCTGCTCATCCGTGTTGAAGGGTATTCTTGAATAAAACTAGTGTCCATAATCTTCAGGCAAGAGAACAGATCACTACTTTTGTTTGACACAAAGTCGGCTGGCATTTTCTCTGAAATGAAGATGAGATTGAATTAGGAGATGCAAATTAACGAATTAAAACCAGTTAAAATGGTAATGAGTAATATTAAACTTATCATAGAATGATCCATCCAATTCTCCACAATATACCTCTTTTTCATTTGTAGATTCTCTGTGTCCAAATTTGCTACCATTTTGGTTTTGGTTTGTACATCTACTTTGTCATCAGAGAGCGATAAGAGAGACAACTGTTCTGATAAATACCACAAATGATGACTAAATTTCCTTGCTTTTGAAATTGTGGAATCTATCCGTTCATATGATTTCAGATCCTTTAAGAAGCAGAGATCCAGATAAGCTTTTACAGCTCCACTGCACTGAAGCCACAGTTTGACATAAACAGTTATAATGAAAAGAGAGACATCTCTCAATGCATTTTTATTTTCAACGGATATTTCAGGCTGTGATCTTAGCAGAAACATTTTTAAGCAATAAATTGCTCTTGCCATCCATCTTGCTTGATGTATTGCCCCAGCAGGGTATATTTTCAGACTTTTTCCAAAGTCTTCTCCCAAAAATATTACATAGAGCTGTATGAGTTCATGGTAATCACCTCTCACTGTTGGTTTATCTAATTCACTTTCATAAAAGTCTAATATCTCCTTAATTTCTGACTCATTAAAAAATTATTCCACAATCTCTCTGCCACTGTGAAAATTACTGTCATTGATACTTTTCCACTTTTCTCACAAGTGCTTAAAAACTGATATGTCAGTACTGCTTGTTACATCATGTACTTAACATTCAAATACCCTTTCTAAAAAAGGTTCATATTTGTGATGAAGGCATGGGAAATACAACTACTCTCTGTCCAATTTGTGTTCGAGTAAGATGCATGCCCCATTAAGATGGCCAGTGTTTGTGGCAGTTGTATTGCTGCAGAGAATTTGTACATTGTCTTCAATACTTGAATGCATTAATGCATTCCAAACAGCTTTTGCTTGCTCTTTACCAGAACCATTCTGTCATTTTGGAATGCCACTGAGCTGTTCACTGTCCCCAAATGTAACAATAATTGGAAGTGTTTCTTCTTTTGGGTCCCTGTTATTTAATGCTGGCAACAGCTTACCATGCCAGTGAACAGTAATATCTGTAGGGATATCATTCTTGAAAGCTGATTTTATTGTTTGAGACTGTTCTCTTCGCTTCTTCTGTCTGAGTCTAAGAAGAGAAGATTTATTAATGCAGAGCTCTTCAGTATTGTGACCAAGTGCCTCTGCTGTCGCCTGAAGAATATATACAGAATCTCTTACACTCAGCTGGCATCTATCCAACGCAGCCTAATTTTTCAGTAATAAAATCTTTGTTACCTCGCCTTGCAGCATTCTCCAATGAACTACTTTCAGAAATATGTTGTAAAAACTTACCATCACCACTGTCAATTTTATCTGAACTTGAAAGTGCCTTATCCAATTTTTCAAATGATGAAAAAGGAGGTGCAACAAAAGATGTAGAAGTAGGTGCTGTGCACTTTTGTTTCTCTTGCCTTTTCTCTTCCAAATTTTTCTGCCTCGCCCTTCTTTATCTGCAAATTTTCGGTCTACTCCTGCAAGGTAGCCTTTACACCCTGCCTCTCTCTGTTGAAGTAAAAACATCCTGTCTTCTTCCAAATTGATTATTTGTAGAGCATTGGCATGTACGATGTCAAATGAATTGTCCAAATTATTTTTAAACTTCTCTTCATGGCGCTTAAAAATATCTTGACACTTTTATTTTTGGGGGGGGGGGACAATTTCCTCCACTCCAAATGCAAGTAAATAAGTTTTTGTGAACAATGCTGAATAGCTCTTGTCGGAATTCTTGCTTTCTCCCAAAATATAATGCACTCGCAAACCACAAGATTAGCACTTTCACTAATGGCTAATTTTACTTCCTGTATGTTACAAAATAAAACTTCCAACAGTTGTCTATTTGATGGTAACTTGTGTCAAGTTATTTGGTGTTTTATATCTCCTATGAAAAACACATTCCTTGGCACTGCATGATTGATGTGACATCTTAGAGTAGCAACTGTAAAATACGTGCGACATGATCAGTAACAAATAAACAACTGACTGCATGTACGGATAAACTGAGGTTATGTCAGCGCAACATTTGCAAACAATGTGAAATATCATGTTCCTCATGTGAGTTCATGCTCAAGTCCGTGCTTTATTTGCAACAGAATTTTGTACAGACATGTTTTAGAGTCATTTAAGCAATATTGGAGGGTGAGCGTTCAAAAATATTCAAGCTGGAAAATAAGGGACACCCTAATGTTTATACTACCACCAATTGATCTAGCTTGGCAAATAATTTATGTATGAGACTGCGCACATAGCAGTGTTAGTTAATGGTCTTCTTGATATATGACACCAAGTTTATTGAGATTTGCATTATGTATATTTTAGTAACCACATGCACAGATCCATTTGCAATGGATTTGCAGATAACTGACATCTGCATAAAACTCAAGAAATCAGCAACTGAAATCCATGAGATGTTTGCAGCAATGAAGCAATGAGTCAGCCAAAGTGTTTTGAGTGACATTCATATTTTAAGAATGACAGAGCATCATTGGGATGATAAAAGGGTAGGCTGAAAAATTAGAGCTTTTGCATCATTAATTTGCCCCCATGGGTCAAACTGTGAATGCTGCTTTTTTACTCTGATATTTTGTGGTATTTGATGGAGGACATTTGGCACAAATGACCAGAACTCTGTACTGAGAACACATGGGTGCTCCTTGATGACACTGCTCAGAATGCGCCATTTTGATCTTGTGCAAAACTAGTCGCTCGTTACCTCCTTATTTCCCAGATTTAGTCACCAGCAACTTGTTTTTTTCTCAAAGTTTAAGTTAAAACAATGGGCTGCCATTTTGACACCATGTAGGAGATCCAATGCAGATTGCAGGAGGGCTTGACCAGCTTAAACACACATTTTAGGCAACATTTAAAAAATATCAGAAGTACTGGAATTGGTGTATAGCTGCCCAAGGGGACTACATTAAAGGGGATGGCAGCTAAATTTAAATCATGTAATTTATTTGTTGTTATGGAACTAGTCTCAGAATCTACTGACTGCACTTCATAAGCTCCATTAATTCTTCACAGTTCCAAAGTCCAAACCTAATAATCCTCAATTATTACTTTTGTAGACTCACTGTACTTCTAAACTGCTGTAGGATTTTCTGACTTCAGAAATAAATCCCTGGTCTTCTCACTATACATGGTGAATCACCTAAAGCTTGCACCGCAAATATTTCGGAAATGCACAGTGCTATTGATGTTCAGTTTTCACAGCTTGATTGGTAGTCAGGGGCTCGTACATTTAGCGTATAAACAGATTTTAATAATACTGAGAAAGTGTATTTTTTGAGCAAACGTGCAATTTTTTTAATGAAATAATGCCTAGTTACATCAACAGAATAAAGGTAGGGTAAATTAGAATGTCAGTGGCGTTTGTTGCAAGATTCTAGTGCAAGTGGTTTACGAGAAATCTTATTTTGAAACTTTTACGCACCAACACTTGTACAACTTGTAGCACAAAACTAAAGAAAAACAAAAGGGAATTACAATACTTCTGTGGATTCTTACAAGTAAAGAGAACATAGCTCTTCAAAGGTTGTGTTCAAAATGACCACCGGCAGCTTCAATACACGCTTCCAGTCTGCTATGGAAAGACTGCTACACACGTTTTAGCTTTCAGCGGAAATTTCAGAGTAGGCAACAGTGATATGTCATTTCATAACGTCTGGTGTAGTTTGTACATCGTTGTAGACAGAGTCTTTCAGCCTTCCCCACAGAAAAAAGTCTAAAGGGGTCAGATCCGGTGAACTGGCTGGTCAAGGTACAGGCCCTCTTCGTCCAATCCAACAATTTGGAAACAATCCGTTAAGACAAGCTGTAGTACTTCATGCACTATGGGCTGGACAGACATCATGTTGGTACCACAGGTTCCTCCTAGTCTGCAAAGGAATGTCTTCTAGCATCTGTGGCAGATGGTCTGTCAGGAGGCTGCGATACTTGTGCGAGTTCATTGTTCCTTCTATGAACAAAGGGCCTATGAGCTGATGGTTCACTATCCCACACCACACATTTAAACTCCATGGACACTGACGTTCCCCTGATGAAGCCAACATGGATTGTCAACAGACCAATAGTGCATGTTTCTGCAGTTTACCTGGCCATGATTAGTAAATGTTGCCTTATCACTAAACAAGATGCATGATGAATCTGGAGTATCATATCTTAATGCCCATGTACAAAAGTTAATATGATTGTCAAAATCGTTTCCATGCAGCTCTTGATGGAGAGAGATGTGATAGGGATGGAACCTATGTCGATGAAGAATGCGCAGTACACTTGCCTGACTTGTGCCACTTCCACGTGCGATTGTGTGGGAACTAATTTGCGGATCTACTGCAACGGCAGCCAAAACATTAATTTCTGCCTCTTCTCCAGTCACTTGTTTGTTTCTGTTATGTTTTCTAGGTGTTACACTACCACTTTCATGTAATTGGTTGAAGAGGTTGATAAATAATTGCCGAGATGGTTGACATCTATTGGGATACGTTTCTGCATACACCATACAGGAACAAACTGCATTCTTTCTACACTCTCCATATACCATGAGCATGTCTGCTTTTTCTGCATTAGTAAACCCCATCTTCCACGCACGTCTTACGTTGCTTGAACTGTCACAAACTAACTGACCAGAAAGTCACAATGCAATCATTGAACAGAAAACACAATGCAAACAAACATAACATCATATCTAGCAACTAAGCAGATTGAATGGCTGGGACAAACAATTGTTGGGGTGGAAACTTTTCAAAATATGATTTCTCATAAACCACTTGCACTAGAATCCTGCAACAAACGCCATTGACATTCTAATTTACCCTACCTTTATTCTGTTGATGTAACTAGGCATTCTTCCATTTAAAAAATTGTATGTTTGCTCAAAAAATACACTTTTGTGTTATTAAAATCTGTTTATAGGCTATATTTACGAGCCCCTGACTACCAATCAATGCTGTGAAAACTGCGCATCAATAGCACTTTCCATTTCTGAAATATTTGCGGTGCAAGTTTTAGGTGATTCACCCTGTATACATGTAACTTGGTAATTTACTTTATTTCCATTTTCTACATTATTTAAGTGTTTTCACTATCTTCATGGGATTTTTCTGAAGTTTTCAAGTGAGTTGCAAGCTTTAAATTTGTATTACCAACTTTAATTGTTTTTTAAAATAGTAAATGATAAAGAAATAATATTTGTTGTACTTGCTACGGTATTAATGTTAATGTGTTTAACATTATTGTAACCCCACGTTTGGGAGCCAATATGCAACGGAAGATTGCTTACGTAGTATGTTGTGTTTGTTAGCCCCACATTTGGGAACCAATTTGCAAGAGAAATTGCTTTACGTAATGTTGTTTACATCAGTGTTGAAGCCATCTTGTGACATCACTCCTTTGTCTGGTTTGTAGCTCCATCTGGCGTAGCAATTTGTATCAGTTTTGAAATAATTTATTTTAAGTGTCCTCCAGCTAGCTGTTTAGGTCGAACATTTATCTCTTGCAGGGTGTGAATCGGAAAGGAATCTTTTATCCAGAAATTATACTTAATGAAGAAAATTGGTTTTATAACTTTTATTGTTGAAACACGTTCACTAACACCTTTACAAATTGATTTAGATACTCGCCAAACTGAAACTGTTTGTAATAACTTCTCACTTTTAACTCACGTACTTCAACTTTGTGTATATTTAACTGTATAATACTTTAGATTCTCGTAATTCTGCTGCGCGTAACTTATGATGAACTGAAGACAGCGTGCTAGAAATTTTGATAAACTGGGCGACCGACGTGTAAGGTATTGAGAATTTTGTTGAACTGCGGGGCGATCTACCTCGGACCTGGCTTATATACTCCCACTCCTCGACATGCCTAAAGATTATAAATGAACTGCTATTGGCTAATAAAACGCGCCAACATTAGCGTCTATTTTAATATCCAATAAAAACCACGAATACATATGCTTTAGGAAATGTTCTAGAATGTTCTAAACGGAAAAAACGCGCGAAACATTACGTAACTTCCTTGTTCCCAGTAATGATAAACAACTCACCCCATCGCTGCATTATTGCGTTATTATTGACGGTTTCAGTAAAGCCGTATATTATTATTTACTAATAATAATTACAATTAATAAACATCTGAAATCAATGTCACATAAAAGTACATATTCATATTACAATCATTATTTACATTTAAGTAATTTGTGATACAAATTACCGTATCATATGCCCCACTAGAAACATAATTATAAATATTTATAACTTGTTTGGAAATTTTATAATTGTGTTTTTAGTCTCCTAAATCTTGGAACACACGCTATCACTTTCACTTGACACTTCACACGCATTTAACACACGACATATTTTTTTTTTTTTTTTTTATCTCGCCACTACTTACTGGCTGTGGTTTAATTAATTTAGATATTAATCTGACATCACAAAATTTTTTTTATAGCAAATACTTTACCCTTAATTATTTAATCACTGCTACCAAATTGTTTACTTTCTTAAGTTGTTGACAAAAATTTATACATTTAAGATTTTTGTAATTATTATACATATTTACCAAAATATTCACCCTCTACATATATTTACATCTCTTAAATCTAGGCAATGTTTCACATTTTCTGTTTGCTACATAAGTATTTGTTTTTGTTTTTTTTATTAGTATTTTAACAATACTTTTGGAATTGTATTTACGTACTTTTAATTTAATATCATATTAAGTTTCAATCTTTGCATTCTTAATTTTCAAATGTTGTTACAGTTACTAAAAATTTAATTATATATATATATATATATATATATATATATATATTTTTTTTTTTTTTTTTAAACATTTCTCCTTTTTTTTTTTTATATAACTTATTTCTCTTTTCACATGACAATAAATAATTAGTTAACCCTCTTACGTTCCAATACATTTCTCTGCAAGTCATCTTTAACTATCCAGCATTCACTTTACATTTCATTGCTATTTACCCTCCTGGATCAAATTGTGTGTGGCTAAACATTACTCGTAGCCGTAACCTAACCTTCCAAAATTTGTTCATGAATAACCTCTTGTATTCATTTGAAATTTCATCACATGATAACATTTGAAAACAATCTAAAGCTTCCTGAACAATACATTTTTTACCAACTTTCATTTTCAATTCTTCTGCTATCTTTTTACTCTGAGAATACTCTGACAAATCTGTACTAAACTGTACTGGACTGGAGTTTTCATTTTGAACATCTTGGTACAATTTATTTCTTTGCATTTCTGATTCTTTCTGTATTTCTGATATCTCCCCTCTGAAATTAACTTGCGCCTTATTCACATCTACATTCATAACCTCTTTTATCTCTCTTAGCTCACTTGTAATGATACTAATTCTACTACCTGACTGTACATTCTAAATCAACATGTTCATTTTTAGTATTAACCTCACTTTCTTTGTTATCTCTTTCCCTGCTCATGTCTAACATTTTCTTTGAAACTTCTCCTATCTCACTTGCTATTAATTCCTCATTTTCATCTCTCATTTTTGGCATACTACTATCTAACTTCATAACTTTCTTTTCAATTTCTTCACTGCTTTGATCTACTGTTTGCTCTAATTTCTCATTCCTCCTACCAATACTTTCAATTGATTTCCTGTTTTGTTCTAAGCTTTTACCAATATCTTCCCTTAATTCCCTATTATTCTTTTGCATATCTTCCCTATTTTGATCTATTTTCTTTTCTAATTTCTCATTATTCTTACAAATTTCTTCCCTTATACTCTGAGTTAATTTATGTTCTAATTTCTCAATATTCTTTTCCATATTCTTCAGCATTTCCATAATCATCATACTCGTATCAAGATTAACATTTCCTGCTATTCTATTCTCACTTTCTGTACTAACATTTTCATCCTCAAATCCTAAAAAGTCTGGGCTATTTTCTGCACTAACATTTTCATTCTCAAATCCTAAAAAGTTTGGGCTATTTCCTGTAACCTGTATTGAATTACAGCTAACTGTTACACTATCCCCTTCCATCATTATTTCTTCTGTATTACTAGCAGCCATTGTTTTTGTTTTCTAAAAAAAAATTACAATCACCTGACCTTTGTGATGCTGTCTGTTGATGTAGCTTTGATGTCCAGCATTCTGCCCCATTCTCCTAGGTTTGTATGTCGCTTCTGCGTTGTATTATGATGAATCTACGTTGTCTCGATGTTTTTGTAGTTGAATTACTCTGTTGCCTTGTAATCTCGGAATTACGATGTCCAATCTGCGTCTTGTAGATCATTTCACTGCTCCATTCATTCCACATGCTGGTTAATTCTGCTACTTTCCTGGTTAATTCTGCTACTTCCTGGTTATTGTGATCCTTTCCTGGTTATCGAGCCCCACGTTGGGCGCCAATTTGCTACGGTATTAATGTTAATGTGTTTAACATTATTGTAACCCCACGTTTGGGAGCCAATATGCAACGGAAGATTGCTTACGTAGTATGTTGTGTTTGTTAGCCCCACATTTGGGAACCAATTTGCAAGAGAAATTGCTTTACGTAATGTTGTTTACATCAGTGTTGAAGCCATCTTGTGACGTCACTCCTTTGTCTGGTTTGTAGCTCCATCTGGCGTAGCAATTTGTATCAGTTTTGAAATAATTTATTTTAAGTGTCCTCCAGCTAGCTGTTTAGGTCGAACATTTATCTCTTGCAGGGTGTGAATCGGAAAGGAATCTTTTATCCAGAAATTATACTTACTGAAGAAAATTGGTTTTATAACTTTTATTGTCGAAACACGTTCACTAACACCTTTACAAATTGATTTAGATACTCGCCAAACTGAAACTGTTTGTAATAACTTCTCACTTTTAACTCACGTACTTCAACTTTGTGTATATTTAACTGTATAATACTTTAGATTCTCGTAATTCTGCTGTGCGTAACTTATGATGAACTGAAGACAGCGTGCTAGAAATTTTGATAAACTGGGCGACCGACGTGTAAGGTATTGAGAATTTTGTTGAACTGCGGGGCGATCTACCTCGGACCTGGCTTATATACTCCCACTCCTCGACATGCCTAAAGATTATAAATGAACTGCTATTGGCTAATAAAACGCGCCAACATTAGCGTCTATTTTAATATCCAATGAAAACCACGAATACTTATGCTTTAGGAAATGTTCTAGAATGTTCTAAACGAAAAAAAACGCGCGAAACATTACGTAACTTCCTTGTTCCCAGTAATGATAAACAACTCACCCCATCGCTGCATTATTGCGTTATTATTGACAGTTTCAGTAAAGCCGTATATTATTATTTACCAATAATAATTACAATTAATAAACATCTGAAATCAATGTCACATAAAAGTACATATTCATATTACGATCATTATTTACATTTAAGTAATTTGTGATACAAATTACCGTATCATACTCAAAGAAGTATGCATTAAGCCGTGTCCACACTGATTAACATTTACCAAAACTTGTCAAGTGCAACGTGTTAACATTTTGCATGCTGACAGAATTTAGGCTGCAGGATTGGCTTAATATATTAACTGAGAGTGTTGTGCTTGATACTTTTAACAAGTGGGATGTTTTCCCCTTTTGATGGAAGACTTAATATGTTAATTCGCTCTTCATATGTGATCAGGTGAGCTTCGGAAGTCGTAAGTTTCCAGAGTGTAACCATGGCAACTGTATACTTCCGATTCCTGCATGCTACTCTTTACATGCTTGATGCGCATTAGTTCTGTTGTTCGCTTGTATTTTTCTTTGCTCTTGTTTTTGATTTGGTTAGCTCCACGTGAAGCTATGGAATGGATGAAAGAAAAGACCCTTTCATTAATCAAAGATATTATGTTGAGGCCATCATTGTGGAACTTTCTTACAATGAGTACAGGGACAAGATAAAAAGAACGGACATTTGTGCCAAACTGTGTGCAATTTACTGTTGTTCCAGAAACAATTTTGAAAAAAAAAAAGATAGCTTCACTCCACTCACAATACAGTTGGAAATTGCAAAAATACCTCAGTGTGGCAGCTGGAATGGCTATTCTCAAATGTGTCATTTTTGTGAATTATAGGTTCTACCTTGCTCAAAACAAAGTTGAAGTCACTTTCACTCATTCTCAAGAAATGTTTGAAGCCGAACCCGTCCACAATTTTAAGCTCATTAAAAATATTTTCACTCCTATGACAATTAACCAGATGGGGCCTCATCCGCATTGTTCTTTTTTTCCATCTCATACAAGCACAGATACAAGTAAATCCTCATTACTGGAGTCCCTTTTGCATTTATTTCAGAGATTTTGTTGTCCCAACAAGTCAACCGGTGTGGATGGAATGTTAAAAGCTAACACTTACAACATGTTGAATAAAGTGTTCATTGATTGTTACTTGTTAAGCACTGTGGACTGACCTTTACACTTATATAAGAAAGAAGCTAGGAATAGTGATGTATTACTAAATTTGTACTGATGGTGAGTGGGAACTTTAGAACACTAACACCATTTATAAATTAGTTACACTGTACATGCTTTAGGAACATCTGTTCCCATCTTCAGTAGGCATTGAGTTGGTTCTTGGTGGAACTGACCATGTGATTGTAGTTGGTATTGGCGGTCTTGGCAAAAGAAACTTCCAGAGAGGGTTTAGTGGTGGTAAATTGAAATTCATGAGTTGGTGTTTTGTGTTTTATAGTGATAATTTTCTCCCAAGTGTCGAGTTCTGTTGATTATCTGGTTGATTCTGGTAATGTAATATGTGCTGAAACGTTGTAGTGTTTTGACCAGAAGTGTTGTGGTATTGAAGATTTCTCTGTGAGCCTATATTTATTGTATCTCATATACTCTATTGATCTGGTTTCTGGAGGTTCAGTTTTGCCTATGCATATTTTGTTGTATTCTGAACAGCTTATTTTATAGAAGCTAGCTTTTCTGTCATATGTTATCAAATCTTTTAAGTTATTGTAAAATAAGTTTTCTGTGCTGTGTTTTGTGGTGCCAATTGATGTTATACTTGTTGAAGATTTTCTTAAAATTATGTGTTCTTGGATTGTTTGTGAATTTTTTGAGTTGTATCTGATTCGTTTGCTGGATGAGTTTTGTAGTGCCTCCAGTGTGCTTCTGTTTTTTTAATTCTGTGATCTTGTCAATTATTTGTTTTCTGAAGCCATTGTATGTAGCTGTGGTGATAGTGTTCATATTCTGGTTTGTATTCTACTTCTTTTCAGAGGTGCATTTACTAATCTGTTGCAAGGCTGTTCAGTACTGCATATTGTAACACCCCACGGGGGTGGTTACCCCCGCAGTAGGCGATTACACGAGGGGGTTGGTAGCTCAGAGGTAGGGGGGATGCGTTGGTACCGGGGTGGTAGGCAGGCCAGGGTGGCGTTCTAGGATAGGGGGTATTTAAATGATGCACAGGGGATGCATTGACCCAGTAAATTATATTGTTACTTTAAGTGTGAGTACATTCAGTTTGGGGTGAAGCCCCGGCAAATAAACAGAACTTAGATGAGATGCATGCTTACCTGGTTAACTGGTGGCGATGGGTCTCGAGTCTGACAACTGATCTGACGACTCTTTGATAACTGCTCATTGACTACTCTTTGATAACTGCCACCTGATCACTCTCGCATAACTGCTCGCGATCACTGCTCGCGACCGAGTCAAAACCCTGTAGTATAAATACGTACAGAAGAGCTGACTCGGCGTTGTTCAGCGTGGACGTGTTCTGTTAACCTGGTTTCCACACTTGCGCTGGTTTACGACATATGCAGCAATACTCGGTGCTCAACCTGGTCCGCTACATCGGTCCCAGGTTCGCCAAATTCCGACCCGGAATTTAAAATTGAAAAGGAGGACAAACATCTTAGGGGGTACTAAAACTGTCTACTTAGACGAGGGTTGATAGAAAAAAGAAAAAAAAAACAAAATATGGTTTGAGCCTTATACAATTGAAATGCTCGGGGGTACTCTGCTATCCAAGACTGGGATACCAGGGAATTTTTAAGGGTTGGTGAGTACGTTAGGGGTGGGTTCGACTGCGCACCGCAGCCTACTGCAAATCTTTGACTCTTCTCAGCTGGTTGCTTATTTTTGTGCCCGGAGGTGAACTCTGCCTTGAATGATTGAGGTTCTGTACAGAACTGCTGAGTGACTCTGCATACTTAGCTATTTTCTTGGTAACGTAGGATTTATTTCCGCGCATGCTGCATTTCTTTGGTCAAGCAGTGGCGTTCCCTCAGAGCGCACCAATTCTTCGTGTTTTGGCGCGACTCCCGTGGTGAGTTACTGGCGTTCGTATACTGGTGGGCACTGTTCGACCTGGGTCCTTTTTGTTGGTTGCTTCTCTTCTGGCTGTCTCTTGGTGCGCAGCAACAGGGTTGTTTTTCAAAGATGGATTTCACTTAGGAAAGGTGGGAAGGATCATATTGCGTTTTAAATTTTCACGGGATGAGACGAAACACAGCAGAGAAAAGGTAAATTTAGAAAGTGAGTCGGTACCCCTGCCGATTCCTCGTCTCTCCAAATTTTGAAAAAGAGGGGAAAAAACACGGAACAGAAAAAAAAACCATTAAGTTCTGTTATCCAGGTGTGATGCGACTACTCATAAGTTCTGCTTGCCTTGGTATGTTCGTTCGAACAAAAAAATTTAAATTTGTACATATATACAATCATTATTGTCTGTAACTGTACAAAAACTTTTTTTGTGTATTTCGTTGTATGTAAGCGGTGTTTAGATGCCAGCTTTTTGGCATTTTGCTGATTCCTCGCTTCCGTAACCCGGGGAAGAGGGTCGCTGAGGCTGCTGTAGACTGTGGTTTCTCTTGCATGCTTGAGGACATCCTCTAAAACAGACTTAATTTTTTACCTTAGTTCACAGAAATATTAATATTGTAGAAGTTGTGTCCAATGAAACACAACAAAAAAAAGTAAAAACCATATTTACACTCCATTTTCTATTCATATACCTGTCGCAGTGCTACACGCCACTGAGAAGTGCGAAGTCAATCTCTGTGTGTGAGGCGACAAATACTTGTGTCAGCGAAACTCATGACAAGACTGCTGCTTTCGACACTTACCGTTCATGCAGAATTGGATGTTTATGAAGGCGATATCTATGTTTCTTAGTTTGTGAACAGAATTTCTGTACCCATTCGCGTGTGTGGAATGTGTTACGTATCTTGTGTTGCGTAATTCGTGGAGGATACCTGTGCCTTTCCTGCCTTCATCCCCTTGTTTATTTTGAGCCTTTTGATTTATTTATTTTATTTATCTCTCTTATTGATTTCTCCCTCTGTTAGTGTTGATTCTGAGGCGGGATGCGAGATTCAAAATTTCTATATTCCTGGTCCATGTCGTGTATTATCTGCCCTGGTCGAGTGAGAATTTTTTTTTTATTTATTTGCACTCGCTTATTTGCCACCTTACATTTATCTACTATTTTGCACGTTGATTTGCTTCGCCTTATCTGCTAATTGACTTTTATTTATTTAATAGCGCTTGGTTGTCGTACCAGAGTGTACGTTATTCGATTTTTTCCTACTATTATTTATTCTATATGCGCTAACGCATGTGTAAGGTGCGGAGAAAAGAATTCCTGGCATCAACCTATAGTTCTCAAAACACATTATCAAATACCTATCTTAAATTAATCTTATACTAACAATTATATAAATAACAGTACTATGAAATAACTTTCGACCTCCACTAAATCTTATTTCCTATTTATTTAACTCTGCTCCCCGAACTTAAGAACAACGACAATACTTCTTTATACTTGCTCTCTGTTGTGTCCCTCGGCCCTACTCTGAACTCCTGGGGGGGGGGGATAATGTATATTGTTCAAATTTCTGTATCTGAACATAGATATCTGTATTAAGTGAATAACAGGGTCGCGTCTCGGATTTCCCATTATATTTTCACTTCCAGATATATTTTCTCTTCATCACGAGAAAGAGAGAGCAACAAAAAAATTAAAACAGTAAAAGTGAATCGCGTGGATTATCACTTTTAGCCTAACTTAAGCTGGAGGTCCGAAGATATACTGCGTCTTGCATTGTAACCTATTACTTAACCTATTTGAGAACTATTGCTGATGTTTAATGTTTTAACTTCTTTCTTTTTCTTGTTTGTTTGTTTTTATGCCTCAGCCTTACTGCAGCGTGGAAGCATTTCGTCATGTAATAATGTCAGCACTTGTGTATTGATGGACATTGAGTGATACTTAGGCGATTTTTGTGCCATTTATATGTGGCAATAAGATTGTGTTTACTCGCTGTGCGTCTGTCGCAAGTATGCTGTATGCTCACTATGCGTAATATGGTGAAATTCTACTAACGTGGACATTCTGGCGCTTCACGGAATTTCTGGCATTAATTACGTAATTCAGGGGGCTGAGTTTTTTCATTACCCTATACGGTCCTGTGTAGTTCATCAAAAGTTTCGTGGCTCTACCTACCCTCCTTTTAGGGGTATATAGCTTCACCAAATCGCCGACTTTATACTCGACGTGCCACCTCTTTGAATCATATAAATTTTTATTTTTCCTCTGGCTCTTTACTATGTTTTGGGATGCTAACGCCCTTGCTTTTACTATTGCCTCCCGTGTTTGCTGCACAAATAGGTTTTGTGAGGTGCCCTGTAATTGAACGTCTGGGGGTGATACCGGTTTCCGTGCATACAGTAATTCGAAGGGTGTGAACGTAGTACTCCCCTGTTTGCTTGTGTTTATGGCAAACCGAATTTGATGTAAATTATTATCCCAGTCTGTGTGCTGTGTGTTTACGTAGTTACTGATTACTTGCGCGATAGTTCTATTCGCCCTTTCTATTAGGCCATTAGTTTGGGGTCTGTAGGCTGTTGTGAAAGTCGGTATTGTTCCCATCATCTTAAGTAGTTCTTGTGTCACTTCGCTCATAAATACGGACCCTCTGTCCGACATAATATTTTGGTGCGCCGTGACGACAGATGACGTCCAAGATAAATTCGGTGATATGCTCAACAGAAGCTTTTGGGATTGCCCTTAATTCCAAATATTTAGAAAAGTAATCACTTGCCGCAATTATGTATCTGTTACCTCTAGAGGACTTTGGGAAAGGCCCCAAGATATCTATGGAGAACCTTTCTCCTATATAGTTGACCTTTATGGGTTGCATTAAACCTGCGGGTCGCTGATTAACTGGACCTTTTCGTTGCTGACAGGAAGTGCATCTTCTTACATAATTTTGTATGTCCCTAGTCATTCCAATCCAATAGTAATGTGAATTAATTTTGTGAAAAGTTTTTGAAAACCCGAAGTGTCCTCCTAGCGGATCGTCATGACTATTATTTAGTACTTCCTGCTTTAAAGTATCAGGTACTACTAACAACTGCATGTTCCCTGTAGTACCAGCATTTTTTCGGTACAGGACATTCGATTTCAGCACGTATGTTGGAGCTTGTCGTGCTAGTTTAGCATTCGCTGTACCCGGCTGTCTTACGGCTTGTATTAGGGGTTTTAGCTGGGGATCCTCCTCTTGTTTTTTAGCTAATTCTATGGGTTCTATGAGACAGGTAATTCTGTCTTCCTGCTCTTGTGCTGTTTCGGGTTCAGGGGGGTCTATTGGCATTCTGGACAAACAATCTGCGTCCTTATGTTTAATCCCTGATTTATGTTGAATTGTGTAGTCAAATTCCTGTAGCATCAAGCTGTAACGTGCCAGTCTCCCTGTTAGATCTCTCAACCTATTTAGGTGGCACAGGCAAGCATGGTCTGTAACTACAGTTACAGGGTAACCATATATGTACTGGCGGAACTTCGAAAAACCGTACATAACTGCTAACAGCTCTTGTTCCGAAACGCTATAGTTCTTTTCAGCTTTGCTTAGACTTCTAGACACAAAGCCTACTGGGTGCATTTTTCCATCTCGTTCTTGGAGGAGGCAACTGCCTATGCCGTGCATGCTGGCATCGCAGTTCATTTGGGTTTTGGCTCCCGGCATAAAATGTGCCAACACCGGAGCCCTAACCATTAAATCCTTCAGCTTTTGGAAGGTTTCTTGCTGTTCTTGGCCCCATACAAACTTTTGGTCTGCCTTTGTTAGTTCGTTTAGTGGCCTCGCGACCGCTGCAAAGTTATTAATGAACCTCCTGTGGAAAGAAAATAAACCCAAGACCTGCCTTACTTCTTTGACGTTCCTAGGCGTTCTGAGCTGTGTAATAGCTTGAATTTTGTCTTTATCAGGTTCTATGCCTGCTGTCGATACTTCGTATCCTAGGAGTTTTATTCTGTCCATACCGAAAAAACATTTTTGGGGTTTTAGCTTAAACGTATGTTGTTCTAATTTCTTAAATACTGCTTCCAGGTTTGCCAATAAGTCCTGAAATGTATTTGCGAACACTATTATATCGTCTAGATATATGAGTGCTTTTTCGTATCGCAGGTCGCCTAACAGTTTATTTCCGATCTCTGTGAATGCTCTAGGGGCATTCGCGAGCCCGAAGCTCAAGGTTTGGAATTCGTAATCTCCGTCCGACGTACAAAAGGCTGAATATTTCTTACTTTCTTGAGCTAAAGGTACTTGGAAGTATGCACTTAGCAGGTCAAGCGTACAGTAAAATTTTGAACCTCCTAAATAGCTAAGTAGGTCGTCAATCAGTGGTAAGGGATAGGCGGATGCAGCTATTTGTGCATTGAGTTTTCTGTAATCTACACAAAACCGATATTCTCCTGATTTCTTTTTGACCAAAATTACTGGTGAGCACCAGCTACTCTGCGAGTCTTTTATTATCCCAGCCTCTTTCATTTCTTCCACTTGTTGGTTTATTATTTCCCGCTGTTTATGGGACACCCTGTATGGCTTCTGTCTAATTGGTGTCGTGTTTGTCAACTCTATTTTGAACTCCGCAATGTTTGTTGTCCCTAACTCTTGTAGGCTAGTGGCGAAGGTATGTCTGTACCTGTCGAGTAAATTTCGTAGCTGTTCTTGTCCTGGTTCTAGTCTAGTCTAGTATTAAATTTGGCGTCTTTGATGTCTTTGTTTTGCTGTCTCACGTGTGAAAGTGTCTGCCTGGACTAATGCAACTTCGTGTACGAGTGCTGGTGGTGTCCCTTTAAATATTCTCTGAGGGGCGGCGGTATTATTGTGGACTTGTATCTTTTGATTTTGATTATTATTGCACAGACCCGGTATAATGTTAACGTGTTTTTTCTGCATAGTATTAATGCATGGTTTTAGTAATAATGTGTTTGTAGGAAGTGAGGGTATTTTGACGTCTGTCTGTGTGGTTGCAAATGGAAGGATTTCTACGTCATGCTGACATGTTGCTTTAATTTTTGTCTCTTCAGCATCTGCTTCAAGTGTAATTTGCATGAGAGGACATTCTCGCTTTCGCTGGCAGCTTACCGTGACCTTCGAATTTTGCAGTGTTAGTGTAATTGTGTTGTTCCCTAGATCTATAACTGCTTGGTGTTTCTGAAGGAAGTTCATGCCCAGCAATAAACTATGCGGGAATTGTTTTACTACTATTAGTCGTTCTTTGAATTCCACGTCACCCATTTGGAAGTTAGTGTTAGTTTGGTATTGTGCAGCAAGTAAATTGTTATTTGCAGTTCGCAAAATCATATTTGGGGGTGCTGGTTGCTTGCTTGTACCTACCAGGTCGTCATTGATTATGCTTACTGAGCTGCCTGTGTCTATGAGAATGTCGATCCTTGTCCCTGCTAATGTTCCCATAGTTTTTAATGTGTTCCCAGGGTTGATGTTTTCTGTTATGCTTGTTACCGCGGCCCTTATGGGGGGTGATTGCTTCGAGGCTGCGCGTGAAAATTTGCATTCCTCCTTCGTGTCTGGCAATTAGCGATTACGTGGCCTACCCGTTTGCAGTAGGCGCACACAGGCCTCGCGGACACCGTTCTTCTTTGACTATATGTGCTCCTATAGCCGCTGGGGGGCTGTCCGTAATTCCTAAAGGATTGATGCTGTGGATTGTAATTCTGGGGTGGAGGGCGGGAGTTCATTGTCAGGTTTTGCTAACTCACCCACCATCTTTGACATCTCTGATACCTGCTTCTGGAGGGTATCGTCTGGCATGCTAGGGGGAATTCCCTGTGCATCGATTAGGTCTACCCTTTTTCCTGCCAGGTAGCGGGCTGATTCTACCCTGCGGACGAACTGTATGAGAGCGTCCACTGTTTGTGGGTTGTAGGGCAGTACCTGTTCTATTAGTGATGGTTTAAGGCCCCTCACGATGTGTTTTACCCGTTCCTTCTCTGTCATTTCGGGGTTGACTAGATCACACAGAGCTATAATGTCATAAGCGTATTGCTCTGTGGGCTCACTAAGTTCCTGCACCCTCTGCCTTAGTCTGACCTCCATCATTTCCTCTGCCGCGTGAATGAAGGCTTTTAATAACCCCTGCTTCAATGTTTCCCATTGGGCGTCCCTATTTCTATGGGCAAAGGTTTTGTACCAGTTTAGTCCAGTACTATTAAGGTAGCATGGTAAATACTGCGCCTTATGCTGGTCATCCCAATTATTGGCACGCGCTATCAACTCAAACTTATGGAGATAGTCCCTTACACTTTCCCCTGGTTTCCCCGCGAAGCTACCCGGATCCAATGGTGGACGACTAATGTGCATGGGTTGAGGTGCTTCAGTTACCCTTCTACTTAAAACAGGTGAGTCCATTTTACTCATAGTATTTGTGTGTTCGTCTCCCTTATTCATGGCTAACTGTTTTTCTACCCTACTTGTGCTTGGGCTAGAAGTGTTAATGATCTTGCCGGAGCGGAGACGTATTTGATTTGCCGTCTCAGCGTGTGCCGCGATTTCGTTTGAAATTCCTTTCAAATCTGTGATTAGAAATTCTTGGAATTTAAATTGTTCCCCCTGTATAGCTAATTCTGCGCACAGATTTCTAATTTCTTTAGTAGTAGGACTAGTAGAGTTTTGAGCAGGTTCAGCCATGCATAATAACTTAAATGTACTACACTAAAACAATATACATTACTTGAGAAAAGTTAAAAAAAAAAGTTATATTCTGTGTAGGTGACTCATGATGCAAAGGGTGGGAGGGTGGGTCTTCACCAGATAACCTCAGGTAAAAGGTTATCCCAAAATGAGGCGTGTTTTACACCTTGCAAAGAGAAAAGAGAAAAAAAATTGATTACATCCCCTGGCTGGAAGAGGTAAGGATGTTTTCCCCAATTATACCCGGCGGCTCCGCCACATTGTAACACCCCACGGGGGTGGTTACCCCCGCAGTAGGTGATTACACGAGGGGGGTTGGTAGCTCAGAGGTAGGGGGGATGCGTTGGTACCGGGGTGGTAGGCAGGCCATGGTGGCGTTCTAGGATAGGGGTATTTAAATGATGCACAGGGGATGCATTGACCCAGTAAATTATATTGTTACTTTAAGTGTGAGTACATTCAGTTTGGGGTGAAGCCCCGACAAATAAACAGAACTTAGATGAGACGCATGCTTACCTGGTTAACTGGTGGCGATGGGTCTCGAGTCTGACAACTGATCTGACGACTCTTTGATAACTGCTCATTGACTGCTCTTTGATAACTGCCATCTGATCACTCTCGCATAACTGCTCGCGATCACTGCTCGCGACCGAGTCAAAACCCTGTAGTATAAATATGTACAGAAGAGCTGACTCGGCGTTGTTCAGCGTGGACGTGTTTCCACACTTGCGCTGGTTTACGACATATGCAGCAATACTCGGTGCTCAACCTGGTCCGCTACAATATATAGGATGTAAATAAATAACACTGCATGAATTTTACTGGCAGTAGATAGTTCCTGGAGTATCGCTAGTAATTAGAGATAAGAAACCAATGGTTTACGGTGTCAGGTTACCGAGTTATGTCTATTCAAAGTAATTAGAGATTGGGGTCAATAAACCAAAATCATAACCAAAATGTGTGAATAGGCAGAATGAGATAGGAAGTATAGCTTGTTGAGGACTTAGTTAAATTTGTCTTTTAGCTCTCTGAATAAGCATTTCTAAATTTTGCCGTTGCTAAAATCACTGAAAATGTGGTCCTAACACTGCATGCCACTGCAATGTGTAATAGGTTGTGGGGAATGGCTAAACAAACGTAGAAAGATTCTGATAGTTGTACTGTGGCTGAATGATTAGGTGAACCGGCTGTGGACTATGATAAGAATGCAAAGTCAAGTTTAAATCTGGAATGGGTAAACTTTTTTTTTTTCTTTCTTTCTTTTCTTATTGTGGGAACAATGTTATGTCATCCTTTAAATAGGCACAATGCACAAGGAATCACTTACTGCTGCTTGTTCTCACATTGAAGCCTAGAGGGTTGTAAACTAACATTGGCTTGAAGATTTCAATCAGCGATATTTGTGTATGATGTCAGTAAGCACAATTTGAGTTTAACAGGTAATGAGGTGGAAGAAATCCACTCATCTTTGAACTAAGCAACAGCACAAAATACCATGACTGTCCAAAAGAGGCGGTGAGAATGTGGTAGCACACTGTATATTTTGATACCCGGGAGGACACTTAACACCAGCATATGGTATGGTTTTTGTTATTTATGTCATAGATAACCACTGTATTCTTCAATGCAGTAATGTCACTCACATTCTCATTTCCTATTTGCCCTAGCATACAACATCCTACTTGAATCAGCTAAATGTATGGTGAACATGGAGCAAATTTACACTTTTCTTTAACTCGCTGGTATGTACCTTGGGTTCGGTGTAGCAGGAAGCCGTGCTTCAATAGCTGCATGGATTTACAGTGAAAAAAAATTTAAAAAATTAAATTGAGCTTTATTTTTGGATGCTCTTTAACTGCTGTGGTCCTTAGCATCCCATTCTATATTGCGTGTGAAAGACTGGTAATTTTGCTCAGAGGCCTCTTTATCAGTCTTGAAGTTCTTTTACATGCCCTAAATCTACAACATGG
Source organism: Deroplatys truncata (assembly GCA_030765065.1). Lineage (NCBI taxonomy): Eukaryota > Metazoa > Arthropoda > Insecta > Mantodea > Mantidae > Deroplatys > Deroplatys truncata. Next base: position 381,106,716 of record CM060990.1, read on the forward strand.
GACCACCAGCTTTACTTCCCTTTCGAAGGAAGCCATGCTAAGGATTTGTACACCCGAAAAAATCCATCGCGCTCCACCAGGTTTGAACCCACAACCTCAGGAACTAGAGCATGCATGGTAACCACTACACCACAGAGGATGTCAGGTACCCCAATAAACAGCATCCCTATTGGAGTACTTTTGAGTCTGTAGATCGGCATTTGTAAAAAAGTGGTTCTGTGGTGCCGAATAAAGCAGGTTGTGATGCAAGATGCACTCATTACACTCCGGTGTTCAAAGAAAACATACTGCATACTGGAGGTGGAACTGTCAAACAGCACCCATCTTATTGCATGTGCAATGGGCACCAATCACAAGTTTGTGGAAAATCTTGGATGAGGAGCAGCTCTACCTCTTCCATCTACAAAAGTTGCAAGTCTTAACTCCGAGGGAATTTAATTTATGCCTGCAGTTTGGTGAATGGGCCTTAAGCCGGCCACTGGAATTGTTTTCATTAGTGTTGTTCACCAATGAAGCCACATTTACCAGGGATAGGCTGATTCTAAACAACAGTTACATATGAAAATCGCTATGAGCAGAAGAGCCACCAACAGTAGTTTATGGTGAAGATAAGGCCTGGCATTGTTTCTGACTACATCATTAGACCATACTTTCTATGTCATCTACATGGTGAGTCATTTCTGGAGTATATATTGCCAACCCTTTTGGAAGAAGTGTCACTTGATGTTCGGGCTCAACTGCATTTCCAATAAGAAGCTCCTGCATATTATGCTATAAACAGGGGCATCTAAATCAAGTTTTCCCTAATTGCTGGATCAGAAGAGGCAGTCCTACCATGCCCTGGCCACCCCGTTCTCTGGATCTCAATTCCAAGGATTTCTTTTTCTGGGTTCATCTTCAGAATATAGTGTGTATTCATCACTGACTGATTCTGAAGAGGCATTGGTTGCCTGCATTATTGCAGCCAGTGATGAGATTCATGCCTTTCTGGTAACTGTTCATTGCGCTAAAGATGCATACTTTGATTTCCTCCACTTCTTATCATACCTTGCAGTTGAATTGGAAGTGATCAGTCACATGCAAATTCCCCTAGCAATTTTAAGGCATAACTCAAGAATTTTTCTTCGTGGACCGTAGGTTTCCTATCTCAAAGTGGTTGTCTATGAACTGACTATTATCAGTAAAATTTGTGCGGGCTTATTCATTTACACCCAGTATATTGTAATGTCATTGAAGCTGCTATTCTTTATATAGTTCTCAGTAAGTGTTGGTTTCCTATATGTGCCAAAGGTTATGCTGTTTTATTTTCAGATTATTTTCAGTTCCAGAAAGGGAAAAAACCTTTTTCTATATTCATTGTAAACTCAATTGGTTTATTCTGAAGGTTTATTAGTTTGATAGGGAATTGTAGAATACAGTAGGGAGAAGCAAGGGTGCCATCCATGCACCTGTGCCAAACTTTGAATATTTAGGGAAAGGAGTTTGTGTTATGAGCAGGGGCATCATTTAGGGGTGCAGGGGAAGGTAATTGCTACCTCCCTAGGTTGCAAGAAATGATTAGGCTACTGGTTATTAATGCACTACCAAAAGAAAAATTATGACAACTGTGTTTTGATATAAGTATTTTACATCTGAGAAGTAAAAGATGGTTTTTATGCTAAATGTGTCATTAACAGGGTTAGGAGCAAATTTCAGATGAAAAAAGGAAGGGAAAAGGTGCTCAAATAAGGTGAAAAATGGGACAATAAGGTGCTGGTTTATTTAAGGGGATGCACAACTGAAATTGCTATTTTCTAAACTATCCATTCAGTTGGGCTGAAATTTTAACCACATGTAAGTTTTCTTTAGATATAATTGTTTTGCGAATTTCAATCCAAAATCTTAATTAGTTTTCAAGTTAATAATTTTCAAAATATAAAATTATGGGTATATGTAAAATGCAACATGATGAATTTTTTTTTTAGAAAAAGTTTTATGATGCTTCTGTGTCAAGGAACTGCAAATCTGTCATATAGTTTTTTTTTCTACCATTCTTAGTTTAAGAGAAAAAAAAGTTTTGCAGTTTTGTATTTGCATTTTTTTTGTATACATTGTCAACTTCAAAAATTAGTAGCGCAACAACTATTCATTACACAGAAAAATTACGTGACAGTTTTATTTATTTGGGTTTTTGAAATAAGCATAAAAAATGTCAATATGAATGGATGAAAACTACATCGTGTGGAACATTTTGAATATGCAGAAATGCCAAAAATAAGAAACGCCTTAAAATGAAGTTTTAAAAATATAAACAGCTAGCAACCAAATGCGCAAGGGTATTTAAAAACTCTCGTAACGATCCTGAAGCGTTCGCTAGGTCAAAAATAAAAGTGGATTCTAAAACTACAAGCAATGGAGAATTTTTTTGGGAACATAATCTTTTTTTTATATATATAGATTTTTTGAGATTTTGGGTTAATTTCAGTTGTGCATTCCCTTAACTAATTCAACAATTTCTCTTTCCTCTATTCTAATTTATTGAACTACCAACAAGTACATCAAATTATCACTCAGCAAAAGAAGGAAAAAACATGAGGCTGCTGTACATCAAGACATTAAGCATCTCCACATTTTTAAAAGTAAGTCTGTTTCTGTTAGGAGATAGAATCTCTTTGTAGATGCTAAAGCTTCTTTCAACATCCACAGAAACCAGCGGGGCAAACCTTGTATTCACTCGGAGTGGCAAATCTACAAATGTAGTGAATTCCTCAAAGCCTGGATTCTTCTGAAGACTAGATTCAAGTTTGTCTTTGGCAAAGCCATCTAAACTACTCCCTCACAGAAGTAAAAATATCCCATTGTGTTTCCTTTTCCAGACTTTGTTCTTCCATTCGTTTAATAGCTGCAGGCAGGTACTTGTAACTATGGATACAATATAGTTCTGTCTGCAAATTATGTATTTTCTCCGGTAACAGAAATTGCTGTGCCTTGGAAACTGCACCTGTGTCGATGGATCCAAAGAAAGCACAAACTCTTTAATTTTGTCAAAATTCTCACACAACATAGCAGCACACTCAATTCAAGATCCCCAGCAAGTAATGACCGGGAAATTTGGAAGCGGCAGGGCAGTAATTTCCCTGTAGTAAACAACACGACTTGGAGCTTTCAGTAGAATCTTCTTCAGGGCAGAGATGAATTGATTTGCAATGTCGTATTCATTCCTTATGGATTCACAAACCCTATGAAGGGCATGAGCCAAGCATGTCACATGCTTCAAGTTAGGAAATAAAGGTTTCAATTGGTTAACAGCTGAAACCATGTATGGAGCCTGGTCCATAACCACAAGAAAAAGTTTTTCAAACTCGATACCAGTAGGCCAGAGTTTTTGGCAGAAGTCCATAATGGATTGCATTACTGTACTGGCATTGGCTTTCTGCAGCTCATACATTTTTAAAATCATGGGCTTAATGCCCTGCTAAGGGAAAAACTAAAATGTTCAAAACATATCGTTCCATTGGTTTCATCCACAATGATTCCCACATCGCAATCAGACACTTTCTCCTTGATTCTTTCTATGGTTTCTTGGTAAACAGGCTCCAGGTAGTTTTTTCTTAAAGTACTCTCGTGGGGCATTGACATCTTTGTGTATTTTTCAAGAAATCTCTTGAAGGCTGGATGGTTCACCTTATTGAGTGGAATTCCTGCTTGTGTAAGAGCTGCACACAAATCAATGTTTAATTCCTTCAAATTTTGGCTTTTTGAAGAACTCTGTTGAAACGCATTTCGTAATAGAGGTTGCCATGATTTGTTTGCTTGAAGAGTCTTGTTCATTTGATGCTTAGAGCTGGAAATGTGTTGTTTGATGCGATCTCGCTGGTGTTTTTCATCTAACAAAATTCCTGAATTACAAATAGTACATCGCATAACAGTTCCATCAGTGTCTATGAAATCTTGTTTGAATTCCTCAGCCAGAACAATAAATCGAGCAGTGGACACCTTTGGCATGGTAAAATCTAGTACTAGCACACTCGTTTGGAGAGCTAAACTTGCTAACACAATGCGACTGTCACACAACTCACTCTTGCGCCCATTCGCTGTCCACATTCTCTTATAACACTGCGACAATTACCAGAATGTTCTCATTCATGCTGCAACTTCAGCCTCAGCGATTTGTAGTGGTTTCGAGCAGAACCCAGTCTTAATAATTCTTGGAACTGCGCAGGTGAGGTTACTGCCGTCTCTGCTCGCCCAACCTTCGCCTTCATGCAAACAGATGACGTCTCTCACAGTAACAAACTCACATTCACAAACAGCAGGCTACTTATTCTGGTGGATAGAATCACTCATTGTCAATTGCATTATTGCAGGCTACTTTATAGCGGTAAAGCGAGAGAAAGAGGTTTTCGTCGAACACATAATTATTTTCCCTTGTTGCGGGTGTGCTTTCAATTCCCGCGCAGCGTTTACTGAAAGAGGTAGGCTTACTATTCGCACGTACACAGCAAGCTGAGGAGACGTTAATTGAAAGTTAAAGAATAAATTGGAATGAAACTTAAAAGAAAAAGGGGGAAAACGGTGATTATGGGCATAGTTGGGGGAAAATGGGATAAAGATGCCAAAAAGGGGTAAAGGTCCCAAAAAAGGGAAAAAGGTGCGAGAAAAAATGCCTCTTTTCGCAACTAGAAACAAAATTTCACACTGTGATATCTTTGTACACAGCTTTAACTCACCCTAAGAAAAATATGTGCATCTAAAAATCCTAATCCTGGTCATTAAAATTCACACAAAAATTTGGGAAACTGCTTGAGGCAATCTTGCCCACCCCCAAGCAGAAACTGATATTATGCTCCTGGTTATGAGTTTCAAAGTGGTTTATGAGTAAATCAGCTAAGAATGGTGAGAAAGGATTACCCTTTGGTTAAGGCTGTGGTGTGTTTAAACAATGACTACCTATTGCACTACAAAATAAATTGACACAGTTAATGTAAACAAACGTTCAACACCTAATGTGGGGCAGAAAAAAATTAGAAAAAAAAACTAGCTTTTCCTACTTATTAGGAGGCCTTTGCCCGTAATAGGAAACATTAGGCTATTTATCATTTTTAATTTTCATTTTGATACTCAGGTTCTTGAATGTAAAGAAATTTGGTTGATGCACAAATTGGTAAGATTTGCAATCTTCAATTTCTTCTTGTGAGATGTTTAGAAATTCACATACAATCCAAGAGCACATTATAAATTTTAAAAAAATCTTCAAGAAGTATAACATTATCCTGGCTTCACAAACAGATACAACATAGAAAAGTTACTTTGCATTTAACTTCAAAGGATTTGGTGCCACAAGACAAAAAACTGGCAACCATAAAATAAGCTGTTCAGAATGCAACAAAGGCAAAACTAAAAGAATTAGAAACCAGGCTAAAAGAACATTATGGGCTGCATAAAATATAAGCAAACAAAAAATCATCTTCAGTATTGCACCACTTCTGGTCAATCATAAGATATCGGCAAACAATGTTACTACAGTGGAAACAATGTTACTAAAATGGAGAAAATCTTATATTAGAAAGCACAAAAATCAACTGAATTTTGATTTCCTTGATTTGATCATTTTTTTCATTTGATTGAACTTAGATTTACTACCACCAAAACCTCTCTGGAAGTTTGTGCTGCTGCAAGAGACTGCCACTACTGGCGGCAACCACGAGATTGGCTCCACTAAAAACTACTCATACACCTGCTGAAGATGGGGACAAATGTTCCTGAAACTTGTACAGAGAAAGTGATTTACAAGTGGTATTAGTGTTTCAAAATAACACACAATTAGTGCAAAAGTATTGATTTTTACCTATATTATGTACCATTATTATATGATTCTGACAAATAATACCAGAAAACACCATGGCTTATTTAGAATGGCATGACCTCATTTTGAGCATGACATGCTTCATATGTACCAAACTAATCACAAAATTAAAAATAATTGTTTTGTTTTTTTGTTCATAGAACATGCAAAGTTAATTTTGAACAATACATTTGAAGGTAAAATTTTCTTGAAATTTGTGTGGCTTGACATGGAATGACTCAGATTGAAAATGTTAAATGTACTAATTGACAATTTTGAGAAACATATGTGACTGATAAGGCAGTAAGGTTATAGTTAAGATGGTGTAAGGGACTTCTCAGGAAGTACAGGAAATTTCACAAAGCTATTTTAAAGTCATATATTGGTTCTTTGTTGCAGGTTTCATAAAGTTGCTTGGGGTGGAAGAACCCATCAGAATGATATAATAGTTGGCGGCTGTGATGGTGGTCATGTTCAGATATATAGTGCCTCCAAATTGCTTTCTAAAGAGGATGCATTACTTAGTTCTCAGAATAAACACAAAGGTCCTGTTCGGGCTCTGGACTTCAATACTTTTCAGGTATTCTCCTAAATGATAATCTTGCATAACATAAACGGCATTAGTGTGGCATGTATACTTGCACGTAGGTTTACATTGTTAATAATGCGTCCTGGTGAGGAGATTTTAAAATAAAAAGAGTATGCAAAAGTGTAAACAATATTTATTAGACCATTTATTTCATTTTCAGTCCAATTTATTGGCTACTGGAGCTTCTGAATCAGAAATTCTCATTTGGGATTTAAACAATGTTGACACCCCTATGTTACCAGGTGCCAAGTCACAACCAAGTGATGATGTATTGTGGATTTCTTGGAACAAGCAAGGTGGGTTTCTTTTACTTCATTTACACCATGAGGTAAAAATTATTTGAACATCTGCCAGTATTTTTGTTTGAAATTTGCCCATGGGCTTTTCTAATTTAGTAAATTTAGTGTGGGTTTGGCTCACCCTTTGCCTTTGAGCCTTCACTCTTGCAGGAGTACTTCTTATCGGGAGATTTAAGGTTTCCTGGAGAAGGGCAGAGTTCATTCTGTACAGAAAGCTGCAATGAGAGCTAGTATTAAATATGCATCTGTATCATTTGACATAAAATCAGCATTCTGGAACCTCCCATAAATGTTCCACCATTTTCAGATAAAGATTTCAAGTGGTCCACCACATTAAGGATATGCTTTTGTTGTGAACTCACTACCTTAGATAGCTTGCAGTATGAATGGATGTTCTGTTGTTTGCATGCAGTGGTAATTCCTAAATTGCTCTTGGATGGTAGGCAGCAAGTAAGTTGTAATGATAATGACGAATAAAATAGAAGAATGTGTAGTGTAATTGCCTAAAAAAATGACCTTGTTAACTTAGTTTATACTTCAATCACGTGTAGTATTTACACAGTTGTTATTGTACTTGTTTTATGATAACATTGAATATGGCTGGTGGAAACAACCTGGGCTGAAACTAAGGCATGAGTGTTGTAATAACAGATAATTTTTAAAAAAAAGAAGAAAAAAAAAGAGAAGTAGTAAGAGTGGTTGTGTAACAATCTGCTGTGAGATTGCTATTTGGAGTAACAAGATGCCCAAACTGTCTGCATGAGAAACATGACCACACTCTTTAACATTCCCATCTCCAAATTTCACATAAGACATGCCTACAAACTGATAGATATAACTAAAGACGAGAATTCCATGCACTATAAAATCCCAAAATATGCATACATTCATGCATGATCAAGTGAAAAATACATTAAAATATGCACTATCATTTTTGTTCCCAATTCATTAATTCACTTCCCTTTTTGTACAGTTAACAACTAACAATATTTTTAAATTTTTTTTCTGTGAGGTTCCTGAGCTTATTGGTCAAAATATTTTTATAGTCAGAAAATGATCCCTCTACATCACAAGAAGTTATAGGTGCAAATTTGAACAAACATATTTGTGACAGTGTCATGTCAAGTTCTTCATTCATGCTTTCACTACAAAATACCTTCTTCACTGAACAAAAGAATCCGTAGTCTGGGTTCCTGTTTATGACACTGTCCAGTTTGTTCTTTGCATGTACTCCCACTTTCCCTTGGGCATGACTGAGGAATCTATGGAATTCCTCAATAATTGACATTGAGTCTAATCAGTGGCAGACATGTGGCTTCTAATTTTGTCATTTTAGAGGGCAATTTAGAGAAGTTTGTCTTAATGTAAATTAAATCCTGCTGTGCATTATTGCATTCAAATGCTGCTTGTGCATCTCTAATACATACGGCATCATTTGGCGAGAAACTGTTTTACTGCCTAAAATGAAAGAAGTATTTACTTTAGAATTAAATACTGAAATATTCATTTTATTGCAATTAACCATGTATCAATTTTATTTCATACCAATGTAATGGCATCAAAATTGTCAGAGTAAAACATTGCAGCTTCCAACCAAGTACACGATCTAGTAAGAATGGGCTGAGGGGGTAACGGTATGAGAAACAAAAAATGTAATATTGAAGTGCTATTAACATATACTGTAAAAAATTGCAGTGTAATATGATTAACTGAATATTGGTTGGGAGAAAACGAAACGGAGTGCTTCAATTTACCGAACTATGGGTGGAATGCATAAAGTCAAGCATAAGCTTTACCTTGCTAATTTTCAAGTGTAATCTTGGCTTTTAATGCATAAAACAGCTTCGACTTGACTTAAGTCTAGCATTTGCTTTGGAGCCAGCTAGCTGCCTAGCTTTAGCTTGAATTTTCCAGCAATGACTTGACTTTAAGTGCAAATCCGATGCATAAAACAAGCGAAAGCTTCACTTCCTCTAGATTAATCTTGACTTTTTTCAAGCTACCTCAGTAGGTGACTTGATTCATACAAGAGAAGTCTTAAGAGTTGTTTTATCACACAAAATGGCACAGTTCATGAATATCCGTCAAAGAAAAGTGTAAAAAGTTAAAATAACTGTAACTTTAGTATGTATTTGAAAGTACCAAATTAAAAAATGTCGTGTTAGAAGCTCCCTATAACGGAAGAAGCAATAATGCATACTACTCAACAGCGCTATTAAAATGTTTGCCTCAAGTTTTCACCTATTGTTGCGGCATGTAAACATTACACGTTTCAGAAATGCTGCATGCCACTGACCACCTCTTTCGACTATAGCTAGAAAATGATAACTGAAGGCGGCGAACGTTTTAATTACTTTATTATTGTGGCGGACGGTTTAATTAAGTTTATTATTGTAAGGTATTGCGCAAGATTTCATAATCTAATTATTTAATAGTTTCCTTATTCGAACGGTCTCCCTTCATTTTAAAAATACTTTTATATTCATAAATCTATTCTTATTTGCTTAAATAACCGAATTAGGCACTTTTAGGTTCTATCACGAAAAATAGGTTTTATTAGGTCCTAACATAAAATTAGGTCAATTTAGGCTTTATAAAATTTAAGTATATTACTAGTTGATAACTAAAACATTAATATAAAGCAAAGTTTGGAGTGTATGAGGTCAGGAATAAAATAGGTCAGAACCTAAGAATCCGGGGCTTAGTTGTTAGTAATGTAACCTTATTAGATTATTCAGAGGTGATCCTAAAAGTGAAATTTCTTCAGTAGCAGAGGGATACAGATGATCTCAATTGTCATTGTTCTTTCAATAATTAACATCTTACGTATAAATGCTGGGATTACTTTTGCTCATAATAACTTCAAATCTCAATGAAAATGAGAAATTTCTTAAGAGAAATTAGTTATAAGCTGGTAAAACTAGCTCCATCAAACAAGCGCTATAGACAGTTACATTTGGAACTCTTAGAACTAGAGGAGCCACAATAGAAAAGAAAGAGTTTCCAATAAAACTTATATAAATGGTAAACTCAACAACGTCCAGTTGTTAACCAGAAATAAAGGAACCAAAATAAGCAATTTTAGTGTGGTTTACAGGAAAGACATGTGTAAACCCGTTTGAAAACTGTCTTGAAGAACCTGATAAAATTCATAATGAAGCAAAAAAAGAATTTGAAACTGTCCTTTTTTGCCAAAGTAGTATCTTATTGTTACGTACTTTATCATTCGCTGTAATTTTCCGATATATTTATATTTTATAGCAGTTACGTATAACATGTATCACATTACAGAATACGTTTTAAATTGCATTTGATACTACAAACCAAAGCAAAAAAAATTACACAAAAACTTTTAAATAATTGGCTCCTGAGATCGACTTGCATTCTTACCTGGAATACTACCAATGGTTGGGTTGCTTTCGCCATCAAGCAGCTGCAGAAATTCTTCTTCCCACCTTCTTAACCTTATTTTCTGATTTCCCGTGGCGTTACGGTCAGTTTTTCTTTTTAATTCAGTCTTCATATTCTGAATCTTTTTCTGCACCTGCTATGGAGTGAATTTTCTGCCCAAAATTTCTTCCAGTTTGATGCAGGTGGTTTGCACTGCGTTCACTTTCTCTTCTTTAATGCTCGGGATTTGCGATTTACTCAACAGTATTGGAAACTGCTTAAGAATTGCTAGAAAGGTATTCTGAATATTCACTTCGTCTGCCATTACGCATATAACTTGGATATAGATTAGGTACCGTATTCGCAAAACGCTTCTGTACTCGCCACATGAGGCAACAGTTATGAGCCGCATTTGGCAGACGACAGCTGCGCGCGCAACGTATTTCAAGCGTTTGCTGGAAAAACGTCTAGCGAAAGCTTGCTAGATTAAGATTCTTTTTATGCATGAGTTGAACAAGCCAAAGCTTAATCTTTTAGATTAATCTTAAAGCTTTCGCTTTAACTTAAAGACTAATCTTCAAGACAAAGCTTGGATTTTATGCATTCCACCCAATGTACTGGCTAGTAAATTCTTTAGATCAAATAAGAAAATGGTGGATCATGTATATACAAGGGTCGTTTCAAAAGTCCTGCACACAGTGCATGCGAAACTGTTACGGTGGCATGATCAAGTTGAAATTTATGTCAGTTGTGAGTTGGACTTTAGTCTTGGCGGTTGTATATGTGTTTGCTGGTTTGCGTGGCTGTGTCTGTCGTGAGTAATTCAGTTTTAAAATGGAAGCTGAAACTGAGTCAGGTCAGATTACTACACATAGTGACTAGCGTTCCTACATCAAAATCGAATCCCTACGTGGAAAGAACCCAACTGAAATTTACAACGCTTTGAGAGGGGTGTGTGGGAACAGTCTATTGGAGTATAGCACAGTATCACGGTGGTCTTCTCGTTTCCTTGCAGGTTGGGTAAGCATTGAGGACAACCCAAGAAGTGGAAGGCCATCAACTGCAACAGACTGCACCTCTCAGATTATTGTTACTGACATTTTGAGAGAGGATTGATGAAAAACATGCAAAGAAATTGCATATGAGGCCAGAATGCTGTCACTTCAGTTTACAGAATCATTACTGAAAAGTTAAAGATGAGAAAAGTTGCTGCCAGATGGGTTCTGCATGATCTGATTCAAGAGCAGAAAACAGTCACAGAAGAATTGCTTCAACGTTATTGAACAGAAGGAGAACAGTTTCTAAAAAGGATTGTTGTACTGGATGAAACCTGGATATGAGATTTTGAGCCAGAACTGAAGTCTCAGTCATCACAATGGAAAATGTCTGACTCTCCACACCCAAAAAAATTCTGGCGCCAGCAATCCAAGGTGAAACTGATGGTGATCTTTGCATATGACATGAATGGAGTCTTAGCTACAAATAGAGTGCCCCAGGGGACGTCTGTAACAGGTGCGTACTACAAGCTGTTTCTGCAAAATGTTTTGGCCCAAAAATTTGTCAAAGAAGGCCTGACATGCTTGTAGCTGGTGTCCTCATTTTGCATGATAATGCAAGACCGCATATTGCCCTACCAGTGAGAGAAACGCTCAACAAATAGGGATGGGGAATACTTCCCCACCCACCATACAGTCCTGATATGAGCCCACCAGACTTTGATTTGTTTACCAAATTGAAGGAACAACTCCGTGGAAAAGATTTTGATACAATTGATGAACCTTCCAGTGAGGGTGACCTGAGTAATCAGACAGCTCAGCAATGAAGGTGTCCTATCCAGAATACAGAATTTGCCAAAATGTTGGGAAGCTGTCATAAACAAGAATGGAGATTATATTGAAGGCCTGTATAGGTATTTTGTAAAATAAATTATTTTCTTTACTTCTATCTTACACTGAGCGGAACTTTTGAAATTACCCTCGTATGTTAAATCAACACTTAAATTTAAGGAGATTGATAAATTTGAATACTTACATCAGTAGGAACATTTTCAAGCCAGCATATATGAACTAATAAAATAATAATAAAATATAATTATTTGTGCATATAGAAATCCTACAAGCAACATTCAAATTTGTTTACAAAATTCAGAAATTATTTTGGACTTCTTTAAAAAGTAAAAGAGGATGTAATAATAGCAGGGGATATGGACATAAATTATTTAACTGAAAATCTATATAAAAACAGCTACAAAGCATTTTAAATATGTATGGCATGCATAATGTAAAAGTGAACCAATCAGTGTCTGATTTCACCTGTTCTGCAATTGATCAAGTAATATTGAAGACAAATGTATGGATGTATGAAATTCAGATATTTGACACAGCTCTCTCAGATTATTATGCTTGCTTAAACTGGTTTATCCAGTAGAATATTCTGCCCCAAGACAGAATGAAAAAATGTACAAAAAGGTTAGGCTTGTTAGCAATGTTAATTTAAGTTGCTTAAATTTTTTATTAAGTAAAGAAAACGTGGGAAAACGTGTATATATCTAAATCCCTCAGTGAAGCCACAAATGCATTCTTGGATATATTTGATTTTTACTTTAAAACAGAAATATCAATTGTTAAATTAACAATAAATAAGCTAGATAATAAATTAATTACAGGCGGAATACATAAGTCAAGTGATAGGTTAAGGTTCTTGAGCAAATTTACGAGGGAAAATAAAATTTATGGTGAAATTTAGGGCTTATTACTTGAAGTATAGAAAGATATATAATGGTGTTACAGAGGCCAAAAGGTTACACCATGATAAAACTATTCAAAGGGCAATAAATAAATAAAATCCAACTGGCAAATAATTTGAAGTGAAATAAAATCTGAGGTCAGAATAAAAAACAACTATTGTTTGGAAAATAACAGCCAGTGTATAAGTGATCCTAAAGATATTTCTGAATTATTTATTAAGTTCTATATAAATGTAGAAAAAATGCTAAAAAATCATTCACAAGGGAGTAAAGAAAGGTTAAACCTAAAGCAGAATGAGCACACAATATTTTTAACTCCAGTAACAGCAGATGAAATAAAAAATGTTATAACAAAATTGAAGAATAAAAAGTTAGCAGGAATAGATGGATATTCAAACTCTGTTATAAACAAATGCTCTTCATTTCTAATAGAACCACTGACATACTTAATAAATCTTTCACTGGCAAATGGGCTATTCCCCGAGAGGTTAAAAGAGGCAAAAGTGAAACCTATTTATAAAAAGGGTAACAAAGGAGGTTGAGAATTATAGACCAATATCAATAATATCATCTTTTGCAAAGATATTTGAACAAATAATGTATAGAAGAATGGGAAGCCTTCTGGATAGATTTAAAATAATAAATGAGAATCAAAGTGGTTTTAGGGGGGAAAAGAGCCCACAAATTCTGCGCTGATAAGTTTTATTGAAAAAGCATGCGATGCACTAGATAATAAACAGTTAGGAATAGGTATTTTCTTGGACCTTACAAAGGCCGTGATTTAGTTAATCAGGCATTGTTGTTAGAAAAATTATCCACATATGGTGTGAGGGGAGTAGCTTTAAAGTGGTTTAAATCATGTCTAGATAACAGGAAACAATAAGTTGAAATTAAACATTTTGGTAGAGAAAGTGGCAAAGTCAAAACTTGTCTTTCAACTAACAGTACAATAAAATACAGGGTACCTTAAGGATCAGCACTTGGACCTCTCTTATTTATATTATACATAAATGACTTGGCATATAATGTAAAATAATATGACAGTTATAAATGTAACACTTTTTGCTGATGATACTAATATTTTTATAAAGGGGGCAAGAGCGATCCAAATCCGCATATAGATAAAAGTTTGAAATACATTTTTAACTGGTTCAGTGCAAACATGCTGTTACTAAGTAAAGAGAAAACAGCAGCTCTGTGCTTCCATATAAAGATAAATAAAAGTCAAATATATCCAATATTGACTTTGGGACAATGCCAAATAAACTATGCAAAAACAAACAAATTCTTGGGCTTAATAGTAGATTAAAATTTGAGTTGGGAACCACACCCAGAGATATTGGCAAAAATACTGAATAAAATGTGCTTCCTAATAGGGGCAGTCAAATGCATGTCTAGTGTAAATTTACTGAGAGCAGTATACTTTGCATATATTCTTAGCCTACTAGTGTATTGTATTATTTTCTGGGGAAATTCCAAAGATAGTGTGAAAGTATTCAAAACACGAAAAAAAAAATAATTAGAATGATGGCGGACAGAGGCAGATTTAGGCCTTAGATAGGCAACCTAGGCAGTTGCCCAGGATGGTAATTTTCAGGGGGGCTGCGTTTTCTCTATCTTTCTGTTCCCTGTTTTTACTGTAAAATTTTTATTTTTAAAAAATGTTGGCAAATCTTTTCTGAAGTTTGAACTTGTACAACTTGTGGAAGTAGAATATTGTTGTTTTATCGCATTGTCGCAGGCTCGTGGCGAGAGTAAAAGGAAAGACTGCAGCTCCGTAATTTTATTGCAAAACATGTAGAAGGGGCGGGGAGGAAATTATTACATTTAACTGCTTGTATAAACAACAATGCCTTGATGAAAATCAAATAGGATGTATGCTTATTGATTATCGCTATTAATATAACTCCATTACATTTTCAATATAGGCCTATATCGTCATCAATAGATTAAAAATGAATCACAGCCTGCCTTTCAGAAATCAGTTTTGTTTCAACAATGAATGTTTGAATATGTTTCGAACTGCTAACAAGTATTCAATGGACTTAGATAGTGAACGGTTGTAAGCACAGAGGACTGGATATAAGAAATTATAAGTACTCGTTTCGTAAATCACAGCTTCCAAATGAGTGAACCTGAATTGCGTAAAACATTAAGTGGCTCACAATATAGAAAAAATGCTAAAGTAAAAAGAAAAAAAAAATGGGTATTAATTGGAAAGTGTAGAAAGTTAGACAGTTTTTTTCTACAACATTGCTCAACAAAAGAAAATATCGAAGACGCTGATGGTGCTGCTGTTAATACAGATTCTAATTAATAAAGAATTAACGGAAACAAGTAAATTTGGACAGTGTAGTGATATGGGTGAAAGTACCAGTAGGGATGACAATAACAATTTCAGTGCATGTGATTCAAGAGGATATGGAGATAGTGAATTTGTTCAACCATGTAATGATCCCGCTAAATGGGTTATAAACAATGCAATACGAGACTACATACTAAGACATGGCATAACACAAAATATTGACGAAAATTTTGAGTACACAAGGTGATAGTATTCAGACACTGCCAGATACCTTTCGCAATCACTATTCAACTGAACTTTAATTAATGGTGAAATGCGATCTAGATCGTGGTTAGTGTTTTCAAAAAGTAAATGCGGAGTTTATTGTGCTCCCTGTAGGCTCTTTGGAAAGACATCTATCTACCTTAGCTACTACAGAAGGTTACAATGACTGGAAAAACACAAATCAACGTATGAAAGAATGAAAATTCCTATGAACATAAATGTGCAATTACAACAATGTTAGCAAGAAAAAATACGGCTGAAAGAATTGATAGGGCTTTGCTACTTAAAACAGAAGAAGAAATTAAGTATTGGAGGGAATTTCTAAAGCGTATAATAGCAACAGTTAAATCCCTCGCTATGCATGGTTTGCCGTTTAGAGGCACAGATGAAAAGTTTGGTTCAAACAATAATGGAAATATCTATAAATAAAAAAAAAATGTAATGTCATTAGAATTTATTGCATAGTTCGACCCATTTCTCACCGAGCATATAAAGAGAGATGGAAATAAAGGAAGTGGCACATCATATTTGCCATCACAAATTTGTGATGAGTTCATTAAAATAATGTCCCTGGAGGCGGTAAACTTTATAGTAAATGAAATAAAAGCAGCTAAGTACTTTTCTATAATTTTAGATTCAACTTCTGACATTGCACATACAGATCGATTAGCATTCATCATTTGATGTGTAACTGAATGTGGCTCACCAGTAGAAAGGTTTGTGAAATTTCTGCCTAACTGTGGTCATAAGTCTGAAAGCCTAGCAACAGCTGTGATGGAAACTTTGAATGAGCTTGGTCTTGATATTAAAAATTGCCATGCTCAGTCCTATAATAATGCTAGTAATATGTCAGGCACATACTCAGGTCTTCAAGCACTCAAGATTTAAATCCCCTTGCTATGTATGTTCCATGCTTGGCTCATTCTCTCAATCTTGTTGATTCTTCTGCTGTAGGATGTTGTATGCCCGCAGTAAACTTCTTTGGTGTTATTCAGGGGCTATATAACTTTTTCTCAGTGTGTACAAGCAGGTGGAAACTTTTATTATCTCATCTGAAACCAAACTCTACGGTGTTGAAAAGTCTTTCACAAACAAGATGGTCGACCAGGTACGATGCTTGTCGTTTGTGTTTTTTGTGGTTAGAGATCCAATCAGCTTTAACTGCAATATCTGACGATGACAAAGAGAAACCATTTAATCGTTCTGAAGCTGCAGGACTTCATGATTCACTCCAAAATTTGGAGACATGCTTTATTGCATTATTGTGGAATGATATTTTAGAAAGCTTTAACCGTGTAAGCAAAACGTTACAATCTGTTGAGGCTGAATTAGAAGTTGTTATTAATCTTTACAATTCATTAGTAATCTTGAATGCAAAAGAGGTGTGTTTGATCTTTACGAGGAAAAAGCTATGAACCTGTGTGGTGAAGATGCATACAATTACAACAGCACTAGGAAACATAGACGTAAGTTGCAACTTGGTGAGCAAAGAGAAAATTTTGCATCTTCTGGCAGAGACAATTGCAGAATAAATGTTTTCAATGTTGTTATTGGCAGGCTGTGTCAAGAACTGAAACGTAGATGTAATGCGTATGAAGGATTGTTTGCTAATTTTGATTTTCTTACTAAGCTCTGTGAGTTAGATACAAAACAAATTTTTGAACGGACTCAAACTTTAAGAACGACTTACTCGGACGACATAGAGGATGAATTCGACAATGAATGCATTCACCTTCAATGCTATATGAGTGAGGACAATTTAGATAAAAAAATGTCATTGCTGTGTCTATACAGAACACTCCATAAGAAAGGCCTCTTGGATGTTTATCCTAATATTGGTGTAGTGGTACGTATATTTCTGTGTACACCTATAGCAAAGAGATCATTTTAAGTGCTCAAGAGATTTAAAAATTTTCTTCGTTCAACAACACGCCAAGAGAAACTGAATGCTATGTCAATTCTTTGCATCGAGCCTGATGTGCTTTGTCAGATAGACTTCGATGACATTATCAATGCTTTCTCTATGAAGAAAGTACGAAGGAAATCGCTTTAATTTACAAGTAAGTTGCATGTATTTTTATTCCAAATAATCTATTTTTTTTCTGAGTGTAACTTTAATTTAATGTCGTCTCATTTAAAATTAATTTGAACTCATATTGGCTTATATAATAGCTGCTTATATTGTTTGGGGAAAATTGGGGGTGGAAAATTTTAGCACTGGCTAGGGGCGACAAAATACCTAAATCCGGCCCTGATGACAGATCTCTTAACTACAACTAGTTGTAAACCATAGCAAAGCATAATCTATTTGTAAACTCTCACAGAACTAAAGACTATGAAAATAGCTTCAGATATGCTGGCTTAAATCTATGTAACAAGCTCCCTGAACACACAAAAAATATTGATTCACAACAAAAATTTAAAAGAATGTCATTAAATTTTTTAAAAGATCACAGTTTTTAGCTTTTACACTGGAGATGAATTTCCAAATCTGTAATTATTGTAACTTTTCAACTGATGTAAATGATGTATATTATATTTGACATATCCTACAGCATGTACATGTTTTAATGAATGAATAATAAATGAAATTAAATTACAGGCATATGAAATTTGTGATTGACTGAAAACGTGCATCTGTGTATCATTTTCTCAAGACTCTACAGGAGCTTCGGAGTGCTAAGCAAGCAGTGGAAGAGAGTGGACGTGTGAGGAGGAAGCTCCTGGAGTGGATGAAAGAGGGGCTTAAGTAACCATGGGAATTAGTACTGAGGTGTATAGAGCAAGAATTGGAGCATTTAACAAGTTAAAGTGGAAGGATTCTAAAACAAACAAAGGCGTAGAAGAGATGGCAAACATGTTTCTTCTCACATGTATAATAGGTATACTATTGGTAATTGGTGGAGTTGAAATCAACCCTGGGCCAAATGGGGATCGAAACGTCATGGAACAAACGTTGGCATACATTAAAGATATGGATGAGAGATTAGGAATTAAACTCAATGGGATGGAAAAGGAACTAATAGATACCAAGGGAGAGATCAAAAATGAAATGCAAGATATACGAAATGAGGTACAGAAAGTTAAAAGAAGAGTTGAGCTGCTGGAAGAGAGACACCGCAGATTTATATATTGAATTTAAATGGAGGGAGGAACAGAGGATAGAATTTAAACGAACATTAAATTCCAAGCATGGTCAAATATGTCAACAGGGAATGATTTTTATGATAAGGAACCAGGAAATAGACAATGTAAACAATATTTTTAATATGTTAATGCAAAGAGCGGGGAAGGGATGAGAAGGGGGAGGGGCAGGGTAATAAAGGAAATAGGGTGGTATGATGAGGAATGCAAAATAAATACCAGATATAAATGTTAAATGGCTAGAGAAAATATATAACACAGTAGTTGAAGCAAAAATGTTATATGGTAGTGAAATATGGGGAGTAGAACGAGGCTGGGAAGAGATAGATATGGTATATAGGAGTTTCTGTAGAGAAGTTTTAGGCCTGCCAAATGCTACAGTTAAGGAATTTGCTCTAATTGAAATGCAGAGAGTGGGGGGAAAGGGGTAATAATGGGGAGAGCTCTTAAATATTGGTACAGACTATTAAATTTAGAAGAGAAGAACTTGTTGAGGCAGTGTTTGGAATTCCAAGAAAGGAGCTTAAAGAAGAATGGGTGGAGTTATAGTATACAAACTAATTTGGAAAATAGTGGTCATGGGGAAATCTGGAGAAGGAGGGAAAATAATGCTAAGGGTTTTTGGAAAGAAGCTAGGCAGAGGTTTGAAGATATAGAGATACAAAATTTATTTAGCAACACTGGGAACAAAAGTTCCTTGGAATCATATATATTAATAAAAAATGTATGGGCTAGAGAACAGTATGTGGATAACTCAAATAAGGAACAAAGAGAAAATATTGCCTGGGCACGAGCAGGTGTATGGAGATTAATAGGAATGAGAAATGGGTTCCCACAGAATCAGTGCCCAATATGTGGGGAAAGAGAAGATTTAGAACATATCGTTTTTGACTGTAAAGGTACACAGCATTGGAGAAAGGAAGCTATAAATGGGAAATGGTTAAAACAGGACAGGAAAGTAGCTTTAAGCAAGATTTTTAACAAGGATAGTAAAAAGGTAGGAGAATACATGTCCAAAGTTAAAAAGAAATGGTTATGGACAATAAAAAGAGATGTAAATTAATTTCATCAAGTGATGTAAGTTATGTAATTATATTATTATTATTATTATTATTATTATTATTATTATTATTATTATTATTATTATTATTATAATATATTATTACTATAAGATTATTATTGGTATCATTACTATTATTTTTATTACTATTTGTATTATTATCATCATTTTTTATGTTATAATAAGAGTGTAATATGGGTAGAATATGGCAAGATAACAGCTTGGGCTGATGTATAGCCATATTCTAAGGAAGATTGCTAGCACGAATAAACAAACAAACAGGAGCTTCAACATAAATGATTCGTTAAGATGTTTATGTAAGGGATGGATATTGAATGTAGTCGTGCATTAAACATTAAGGTTATATTGTGTATTTTCTGTGAGAAAGAATACACATGCATAATTTAAAATATTAACTTGAAAGACAACCTTTTAATTTGGTTGAAATTTTAAAATTAAATACAGATAAACATATTCTTTAAACTACAAAAGTTTCCTCATGGAACCTCATTCAAGTTAAAAATACAAATAACCCACCGGAACCAAGACATGTATAGTCTGCAACCTGCCACACCCGCAACTGTTGAATTCATTCGGCTGTCTGGCACACATTATTCTGTCTCCCCATGATGAGATATCAACAAGTTTAATAGGAAAACATCTCAAAGGATTTCAGACAAACCAAAAAACGTTTTTATTTATTTATTTTTTTTAATTTTTATTTTTATTGTTAAACTGGAATCACACTGTGGATGCTGTGTATTTCTGACACAGTTTTCAGTCCCACAAATATCTGTGTGTTTAATAGTCAGGCTTCTTCATGTTCCTCTTTGGTTGCGAATGCAAAATTCCTGTGATACTTTGCGCCCATTCATAGAGCTCTTTGGGGGTTATCTGCATTCCCTGAACACTAGCATAGGCAGCAAGCCTCTCTAACTGTTCCTCCATTGCCATTACAAGCACCCTTTCCATGACTTGTGGCGAAGAAATACCATTCAGCTGATACTTGGAAATTTGTCCTAGGACACAGCAGATTTTATTGACCTGCTGCTCCATCACTGAAATGGTAAATCTTATTTACGTGTGAAAATTATTGTTGTAGATAGGTAATCAGTTGTTTTTGAAAAAGATGAACTGCAGGACTCACATGAACTAAATATTCTGGTATAATTGAAAAACATGTATGTTCCAGATTGTTGTTGGCTTTCTTGTAGTAAATAACAAATGAATGAATAGTTATTATGTTTTATTATTATGTATAATTAATGAAATTGCAGGTTTATTATGACCTGCACGGCTAGGGATTGTTTTTTTATGTAGAGCCAGTTGAAAAATTAAGTGTCTTACCCGGCTATGACATTGAATGTTTCAATTGGCTCTGCATCAAAAAAGGATGAATAGTTGCTTGAGACCTGTTCCACTGGCATCCTTGTATGGCATGATACGTGTTCCACTGGCATCCTTGTATGGCAAAACTAATTTTCAGACTGGTCAACAATAACAATTAATTCTCCATGTTGGATTGCCATTTTCAGATACTTCAGGTATGACGACTTAGCATTTGCTATGAAATATGTGGTTTAAATTTTATCAGACAGATAAGGAAATTATTGATAAAATTTTCAGTATTAGCTTTTACCAGTATCATCTCTGCTGTAATTTTCCACTTTTTATACACGACTTCTTCCATTAGATTTTTCTCCAAGAATGAATTTAGAAATTCTCTAATAATTGCACTCCCTGAGAGTTTTTCACATCTGTCTAGAAAAGAATTTGGAGAGGGACTCTGACAAACCATTTTTCATATTAAAAACTCAACACTTCATTTTATTTTGTCATCATGGCTTACTTTTTTGCAAACTTATTAATATCAATTTTTGTTTTCACAAATAGTGCGTATGCAAACTAATTGAGTTTCAGCTGCCCTGATAGTATATAGTATTTTGGTCTCAGGGATGTAAAATTTGAAAAGCCAATTTTAATGCCTTGATGTCTGTTCTTAAATTCCTTGTAAATTTCTTTAAGATTGGCTAAAAATCAACCTTTTTCTGTTTTTCACTCTCTGGCCATCCTCTTTGGCTGACTTAGTCTTTTATGCCAGCCATAATTTGGCTTATGCCATTTTAATAAAAAATTAACAAGTTTTGTAACACAAGGGTCACTCTGAAAGTTTTGAGAGTGGGCAACAATCAGTTGCGGTAAGCCAAAGTAGGTCTTCCTGACTTTAGATTGAAGTTCAGATAGTAACATGTGAAAGCCTGGATGCACTCCAATAATGTGCAGCATCAGCACTTGTGTATATGTGCATGCAGGTGTTGCTAACCCATATGCTATGATGAATCTTAAGCAAGAGCATTTCTACGCAATGATTTTCTGTGTCTTTTTAAAGTTGGTTTAGGGAGAACAGAATGCCTAGAAAGACTGCATTGAACATTTGGGCATCTTTGCCCTTTCTAGCCCATGATTTATCATTGGTTTGCAGACTTAAGAAGAAGGCGACTATGCAGAACAGCCAGTTAAGTAACAATGGATGAAAATTTAATGAAAGCAGAATGCATATTGTGTGAAGACCATGATTACAAATATTATCAGATTCAAGAATCCCTGAAGAAAATGGCAGCAGTGAACAGCTTAAAGAAAAACGTCAGGAATCTGTTCAATCCCCCCCACCCCTCACAAATGAGCAGAAAAAGGGCAGTGTTGCCAGGAAATCATAGAAAAATAAAGATACAAAAACATATTTAACATTTTAACAGGTGATGATAGCTGGACATAACAGTATGATCCAGAAACTAAGCAACAGCTATCGGTCTGGATCTTCCCAGAAAAGGATCCTCCGAGAAAAGTGAAGCTAGCAAGAAGTGTTGGCAAGAATATGATCTTTTCATTCTTCTCAGCTAGTGAACATACTGTAACAGTTCTGCTTGAGAGGAAAAAGACTGTCGCTGTGCCAGATGTCCACAAAATGTTTGCTGCAAGTATTTTATGAACTGAGAACAAAGCATCCTAAGACTTGTCTGTGTGGAACTTTGTTGCACCACAACAATGCCTTAGCCCATACTGTATTACAAAGCAATCCAATTTCTGCAGGAGTCAAATATTTGTTCCATCCTCCCTGCAGTCCAGATCTGCCCCATGCAACTTTTTTCTATTCTATTCACCCCCCCCCCAAAAAAAAATCGAAGCCAATTATTTTAATCACCCGAAGCTGCAGTATAATCGGCGCAACAGTTCTAGACACGTGAAAATCTTAATGAGAGCTATGATGCGAGTTGCTTACCACATCAGGTGGTGACCGATTGATTGCATGCTGCAGGAGTGCGTGGGACAGTCATCGTCAAATATCCACAACGGTTATGCGCTGTGTTGTGCTGATAAACTTAGTTATATACAGTATATTAAAATCCACGCTGTAAAAAGCGCTTAATATAAAAAACGCTGTCAATCATTGCCTCCAATTCTTCCACATCTAACAACCCTTCCTCTTCTGCGGAATCACTCACATTATTGCCGTCATCACTGCTGTCACTACTTTCTGCACCATTATCCTGCATGAGAATTATTTCTGTTTGATTTTCTGCAATTCCGTATTTTTCGGAATAATGATTCTTAATTTATTCAGCATGTTGCCATACATTTTCCCATTCTGGCCTTCCAATTTCAGCAAATTGCTGGCGTTATAACTGCTCCACATATTTTAATTTAAAAGTGATATTTCTGCTTGCCACCCATTTTTTTGACATCAGCCCAGATTAATTCGATTGGGTTTAGATCTGGGCGATACGATGACAGTCTAAGTACATTATGGCGATGTTGTATTACTATCTGGTCAAGTATGTATGACTTCTGAAGCTGTTTGTTGGCTTTAATTAAGTTATATAGCTTTGTTTTACTCATGCTTTCATCTAAAGCTTTATTATGTCTAAGTAACCAAGCTCTCATTTCTTCTTTCAAGGAAGTTGAGGTAGGTGGTTTGTGAATTTGAGTGTTGACCCATTGTGAAGCATTGTCGATGACCAGAACAGACCCAGCAGGCATATTAGGTATCAACATGGCATTGATTCACTTCATGTAATTTTCTGTATTCATTTCTTGATGAAAATCTCCTGTTGTTTGTTGCGACTTGTAAAAGAAGGGCATTTGGAACGAAGCCGATCTTTCCAACAGCACGAACGATACTAAGTATTTGCCCTTTGGCAACAGGTGCCTGCAAACCTAATTCGCTATCATCACTCCAACTTTTAGATGTTGTATGACTGCTGTGTATGTATGACTCATCTTCATACTTTATAGTATTTTTCTGAAATTTGTAGCACCACCTTGAAAATTGATGCTGATATAAGTACATATAAAATCATAGTCATTTGGAAAGGTATAATCAGACTGAAAAATTCAATGCCATAGCCGGGATTTGAACCACGGATCTTAGGCTTTCCGTGCCGTTGCTCTAACCGACTAAGCTATCATGGCAACATTTACTTTTTATTTTATTATTATTTTTTTATTTTATTTATTTATTTTGCTTTTCTGTTAGAACTCTTCTATTTGATTTCGGTTTCTTCCACTTGAACCCTAAATCTTTAATAATTTTTCTGAGATTTGTAGCACCACCTTGAAAGTTTCTGCTGTCTTTCAGCTGGATGACCAATCTGCTTATTGTTAGCACAGTTTTTTCTTCCACATAGGAATTGTGAATCGTGCGCCGAATGACGCATTTGAAATCGTCTATTTCTGTAATACGTTTAGGGACCTTATGTTTCTTTCTATCCAGATGTGTCAAATGGTACTCTTTCATCCATATGTTTGTTTTTTTTTTTTTCTCTTATCTTTGAGAACTCTAGAAACGAAACTCGGTGAAACACCAGTTGCTTTGACTACTCTTTCTTTCACTCTCATAAGGCTTTTGTGGAACTCGGATATAATTTCTTCCTTCATCTCTGCTTCTTGCTTCATGAATACAATGACATTTGCAATTATTTCCCTACTTTGACTATGTAACACCTTACCACTTAACTTTGAAAACATAGGAGCCATGGTTATAAATATAACAAATATAAAATAAGTACTATTTAGATACTGCAGCTCTCTTTAAAATTACAACCAGATGCAGACACTTTCTATGCAGACTGTATGTATTACGCACTGTGAGTAAGCAAAGGTATTATATCGCTTTCGTTGATAAAGCTAAACATAAACCATTCCTAGGCTCGGCAGCTGGGATGACAATCAAGGTCACGATTCCAGAAGTTTTGCGCGAGTAATAGCTGCTTACTAGAATGTATTTGCACTCTCTCCAAATAAGAATGGTATTCAGCATTTGAAAAATGGCTTTAAAGGATGAGATTTTCCATAGAATGCAATGAAGAATACTTTTAAAAGAAACAATGATCAGCTCTGAATTTTAAAAAGTTTATTGTGTTCATTCTCAGAATTTTAGTATGACTCTCGTATCATCAGGTATAACTGGCGCATAACTTCTGGAATCGTGACCTTGACTGCCACCCCAGCTGCCGAGCCTAGGAATGGTTTATGTTTAGCTTAATCAACGAAAGCGATATAATACCTTTGCTTACTCACAGTGCGTAACACATACAGTCTGCACAGAAAGTGTCCGCATCTTGTAATTTCAAAGAGAGCAGTGCCTAAATAGTGCTTATTTGTGATATTTATAACCATGGCTCCTACATTTTCAAAGTTAAGTAGTAAGGTATTACATAGTCAAAGCAGGGAAATAATTGCAAATGTCCTCGACTTTATGAAGCAAGAAGCAGAGATAAAGGAAGAAAATATATGTTCATCCGAGTTCCACAAAAGCCTTAAGAAAGTGAAAGAAAGAGTAGCCAAAGCAACTGGTGTTTCACCGAGTTCCGTTTCCAGAGTTCTCAAAGTTAAGAAAAACACATGGATGAAGGAGTACCATTTGACACACCTGGGAAGACACATAAGGTTCCTAAACGTGTTACAGAAATAGACGATTTCGACAAATGCGTCATTCGGCGCACGATTCACAATTTCTACGTGGAAGAAAAAACTGTGCCAACAATAAGCAGATTGCTCATCAAGCTGAAAGACAGCATAAATTTTCAAGGTGGTGCTACAAGTCTCAGAAAAGTTATAAAAGATTTAGGGTTCAAGTGGAAGAAAACCAAATCAAATAGGAGAGTTCTAATAAAAAAGCATGACATACGATCTCAGCGGGAAGAGTACCTTACTCTTCTCCGGAGGTACAAATCAGAGGGTCGAACTATAGTATATGAAGATGAATCATACATACACAGCAATCATACAACACCTAAAAGTTGGAGTGACGATAGAGAATTAGGTTTGCGGGCACCTGTTGCCAAAGGGCAAAGACTTATCATCGTTCATGCTGGTGGAAAAATTGGCTTTGTTCCAAATGCCCTTCTCATTTACAAGTCGCAACAAAAAACAGGAGATTTTCATCAAGAAATGAATACAGAAAATTACATGAAGTGGATCAACACCATGTTGATACCTAATATACCTGTTGGGTCTGTTCTGGTTATCGACAATGCTTCTTACCATAACACACAAATTGACAAACCACCTACCTCAAATTCCTTGAAACAAGAAATGAGAGCTTGGTTACTTGGGCATAATATAGCTTTTCATGAAAGCATAAGTAAAACAAAGCTATATAACTTAATTAAAACCAACAGACCGCTTCAGAAGTCCTACATACTTGACCAGATATTAATACAACTGGCCATAATGTACTTAGACTGCCACCATATCACCCAGATCTAAACCCAATAGAATTAATCTGGGCTAATGTCAAAAAATGGGTGGCATACAGAAATATCACTTTTAAATTAAAAGATGTGGAGCAGTTATGTTGCCAGCGATTTGCTGAAATTGGAAGACCAGAATGGGAAAATGTATGTCGACATGTGGAACAAATTGAGAATCATTATTTCGAAAAAGATGGAATTGTAGAAAATCAAATAGAAAGAATTCTCATCCAGGATAATGGTGCAGAAAGTAGCGACAGCAGTGATGACGGCAATAATGTGAGTGATTCCGCAGATGAGGAAGGGCTGTCAGGTGTGGAAGAATTGGAGGTAGATGATTGACAGTGTTTTTATATTAAGCACTTTTTACAGGTGGATTTAAATATACTGTATATAACTAAGTTCATCAGTGCAGCACAGTGTAGTGCAGTGCAGTGCAGTGCAGTGCATAGCCGGTGTGCGTATATTTGACAATGACTGTCCCAGGCACTCCTGCAGCATGCAGACGACCGGCAGACACCTGATCTGGTAAGTAACTCGCATCATAGCTGTCATTAAGATTTTCACATGTCTAGAACTGTTGCGCCAGTTATATGTGGCAATGATATTTTCTATCAGGCACTGACATTATACAAGTTTTGTTTTGAATAATTTTTACTGTGAGAGCTACATGAAGAGATGCACCAAACTTGCACATTATTTTGTCATCGGCCCAGCTTCCGGGAAGGCATGTAAGAATCGTGTATTTCTCATTAGAATTTTACATTTGCAAATTTTTCCTTGAATTCTGAAATCATTTCTTCCCCATGATTACTGTCACAGCAAACATTGAACACTTCATTAACCCTCTATCAGGCGCGCACTTCGGTAGAACGCTGTTAGTCGCGCGGGACCTAGTAGAACCACGATATATATATATATATATATATATATATATATATATATATTGTATTTTTGTTTTTTTTCATTTTTATTTACTTACAACATTTATAGTTCTCTGTGGCCTGCTAACAATTTTTTCATTTGTTCATTGATTCATATATTACTAGTGCCCGATGCCTCTTCTTCGTACGTCATTCTGTGTATGTGACTTAACGATTGTTTTAACGCAATTTTGAGCAATGATGGCGCGTCAGCCCTATATAGGTACCTCATTTACCTTTATGCTATGTCACAATTTGCACAATGCTCTTAAATGGTTCTAACAAATTATATTCACAGTTTAAATGAGAATTCTACACCTTATACAATCAACATACACCCTCGCGCCCCCCCCCCCCCCCAAAGAGCAGACTCTCAAAGCGTGTATTTGTCTACATCCAAATCATTTCCGCGACCGGTTCACAATGGTGTCTCGGCACACGTGCTTTTAGCTTCGTTCTATTAGCACCCTTCATATTGAGTCGGAGCCACTAAATATGCGCTGACAGCCGAGCGGTCATAAGCCTAGTAATGAGGCCTACCGAGGTTCGTATTCCGAGTATAATTTTTTTTTTTTTAGAAAAGCGCAACGTTTATTACTCATACTCTAATATAATTTCCAGTTGCTAAGCCTTATTTGATTTTATGCTCATACATAAAGACTGGAACACACTCCTTTTCGTTTCAAACTACATAAGAAACAAGTCAATATTATTGTCCAAAATGAAAAATCTGATGCGATACATTCACATCACTTTCTCTACCCTCTATCCTTATTAGTGGGTATACAAATTATTCTTACTAAAGCTTATTTTTCTGTCCAATGCATTTTAATCCAAATACATTTTTTGCAGAAATAGTTACATTACACATCTCGTTATAGATGCAAAGAGAACGGCGATAGTCAAATATTTAGGAACTGGACGCTATACGCTGGCCTTGAAATTCCACATTCGCATGGAAACAATATGAAATACACTTTCGAATTCTTAATAATATGGCACGGACTTTTAAAACGAAAAGAATAATTTGTGTTTTTATGCATGAATGACTTAAATGAATAGATATGTTTTGCATGGAAAACATATGAACATATATACCAAATTAAAATTTAAATAATAAAAGAACATTTACGCCACCAAGGATTCGAAGCGAGTTTGTTCCAATTACGAGACTTATGCGTTTCACCGCTCGGCAATCATGCATACAACTAAACTGAAAGGCATCTTCATACTTATTGCATAGCTTTGAATTTAACGGAGGATGGTATTAAATCGTGTATTGTGAATGCAGAATGCTTCCGACGTTTTCCGAATCGAACTCCCTCTCTGGCCGTTGCTCATTTATTTTGTCTTAGGCTGTTCAAAAATACATACATACATACAGAAATATTTAAATACAAGATAACACTGCCACTGCTCTGCCCCACTTATGCTTTTACCAATTAGGTAATCTCGCACCTTTTACTCGCGTTACAGCTGCGAATGTTCGCGTAAGCCTAAACATTATGACAACTTGAAATAGTACTCGTAGTGATAGTTTCAAACGAATATCGACAAGCATTACAGAGTCTCGTTCTTTCTGAAAATACATCCCTGTGCTTCATAAGTTCCTGAAACACTTCCTGGCTCTCTGCGTTATTCAAGTGTGCTAATGACAACCCTTTATTTCATCCAGGCTGCCATTGACCAGTCACGGCTTACTACCTGGACAGTCGGTGACCTACTTTCAAAATAAACATCATTCTCGTTTTCAATACATAGACATAATACGGAAGGGGTTGCTCTTCCCCTATATCGTCAGCTGATGGCACTGGCACGCTTATTTCTTCGGACTTTCAAGCATGGAGACTTACAACTTCAGCTCATTTATTTATATGCAGAAACTCGATAAAGAATTATTCCACGTTGAATGTTATTTCTTCCTCCGTCAAACCTGGGTTTCTTCCGCATTCAGGCTGCGCAAATGGTATCGGCCATGGTCAACATCAGCTGTGCACTTCTATAATGTATAATCGCTTCAAGGGCGAATAACATGTCATTAACTAAACTTAGATCAACCACGAGGTGACTTACACGAAGCACAGGAACTCTATCTTATGTTGGGTTGGATTGGCTACGGAGAGGACTCGGCACTGATCCACATAGGAGATATTGTGCCTACGCCCCACAAGGGCTCACCTTATGTGAGTACGGGTTTGGCGTACCCGGGGTGCCCAAGCCTCTCATCACCATCATCCCTCCACCCTCGTCTGGTCGAGGTGGGTTCGTCCTCGTGACCGGGGGACACCACGTAAGTTCTCGTGCGTTCTTTGCATCTCGTTCTATGCCGCCCCTCGCCATAGTTCTTTCTTGACCTTTCTATTTCCGAAAATTTGGCACCACGACCATTCATTCACACTTTTCCTTCCTCGCCGCCTAGCTTGCGTTACAAACGCCCACACAGTTTTGCTTTATTTTCCCATTTTATTTCTTTTAATCCTCCGTGGACGCAGCCTGACGGATACCCGCGCACTGGGTGCGCAACTGGGTGAGCGGGTAATAACGTCATCCCCACCACCCGGGGTCGTCATGTAGGGTATGTGTTCGTATCCGCTGTTCAACTGCAGTCCCGCGGGGGGTCATTGCATGAGCTGCTGACTTCCGACGGCCATTGGGTCCCTCTGTATATGTTCTGGGAGGTGTGACCCTGGGGTGAGTCTGGTATAGATAGGACACTCACCCAAGCCGGGGTAACGCCCGGGAAGTCAGAGCCCGAGGTTGGAGACGGTTGCAATGGTGGAGAATTTCTTTCGCTATGGAACCCCCTTTCTCCATTATTAATTTAGTATAGAAGGGCATTGACTCTATTGCTGGTTCGGTTCAGTCGTGCACTCGCCTTCGAAACGGGTCATTATTAGTACAGAGCAAGTCGATTAACAATCTAAGACCTTGTTGCGCGCTACGCTTCTCCACGGTTATCCCATCCGTGTTGAGAAGCACCGCACTTTGAATTCCTGTCGAGGCTTCGTCACCACGCATAGCCTCGATGGTATATCGGATCTAGTCGAATAGCTTTCGGATCAAAAGGTGACAGCGGTGCATCGAGTGCAGGCTAAACGCAACGGCGTATTGGTACCCACTCGTACCCTGTTTATAACATTTGATGGCGTCGATCTGCCCACGAGCATTTCAGCAGGGTACGAACGCATTGCGGTGAGGCTTTATATCCCTAGACCTTTGCGTTGTTTTAAATGCCAACGTTTTGGGCATACGCAAGTCTCATGTAAGAGTGCCGTTACCATCTGTGCATCATGTAGCCAGCTCTCACAGGAAGGTACCTGTTCCACAGCCCCCGTCTGCGTTAATTGCAAAGGGTCTCATTCTGCGTCATTTGCCGACTGTCCGCGGTACTTGGACGAGAAGGCGATCCAGGAGATCCGGGTAAAGGAGAAACTCCCCTTTGCTGAAGCCCGGAGGCGTTACCATGCGCGCCAACCTTCGCTTCTGCGATCTGGTACATTTAGTTCTGTTGTTGCCTCGCCAGTACCACGAAGAGATGCCGAAACTCAGACCTGGACCATGACTGTATTAACGGCCACTACCATCCGGCCGTCCATATCTGCTATCGTTACCAAGCCATGTAAAGCTGGTCCTAAAGTCATGAAGTCCCAAGACACTGATAAGAAGTCCAGGCAGAAACTCCGAAAGGAAGATTTTCTCAAAGACCCTCCGCATGCGCGCGGGAAGAAAAGTTCACCTTCTCCTCGAAGGTCTCAGTCCCAGGATGCTCCTGGGAAAGCCGCGCTCAGCGGCCACCTTCACCCATTGCCACCCAGAACCGATTCACGGCGCTTGAATCGGTTTCTGGCACTGAGGGCTTGGGCCCTCCCTTCGAGGAGCCAATGGAGTCTAACCAACTCCATTCAAAAAGCCCGAGCCCGAAGGTTAAACACACAGTTATTTTGAGCCGTTCTTCTAAGAAGTTTATCCCTTTTATTCATGGCTATCCTGACCTGGAATTTACGTGGTGTACGATCGCATAGGGCGGAACTGCAACTTTTATTGCGTTCTCATTCACCT
Organism: Deroplatys truncata; assembly: GCA_030765065.1. Taxonomy (NCBI): domain Eukaryota; kingdom Metazoa; phylum Arthropoda; class Insecta; order Mantodea; family Mantidae; genus Deroplatys; species Deroplatys truncata. The sequence goes on from CM060990.1 coordinate 381,138,071, forward strand.
ATGGTCCTGTGTTTGTAGGAGACCAAGCTTTGCTCTCACGACCCTTTTGATCTCCGAGGGTATACCACCCGTCCTTCGAGTTATTTCGCTTGATCAACAATATTTAGTTAGCTCTGCATTACTACCTCCAGGGGTTCGATTTCGACAACTCCTTCGGCATTTGGACGTTAGGCCAGCGCCGGCCCTTCCCAGGGAGAAAACGCCTTTTCTTCCATGGTTGCGCGCTGAGGCCCACTGTCACCTTGGGCTAACGTCGATGCCGAAGTCTGAGACCCCTTCTTCATTCCTTAGATCCGCGTTTGTAAACTTCAGGCAGAATTCGGTGACGTGCATTTTATATATATTGACGGTTCTAAGACTGATGTTGGAGTAGGGTGTGCCTTTGTTTTTGGTCAACGTAGTTTTACCTTTCGTTTATCCGGGCAATGTTCGATTTGAACCGCCGAACTTTTTAGTATTTATCAATCCATTTTATACATTCAGCGGAACGACTTGGGGCATTGTGTTGTTTGTACGGACTCTCTGAGTGCCTTTCGGAGTATTACCGCGCTTTACAGTAACACCCCCTCGTACAGCGCATACATGATCTCCTCTCGCTTGGTGTCTCTGGCATCAACGTCTCCTTGTGGCTTCCAGTTCATGTGGGCCTCTCCGGTAATGAGTCTTCCGACGCCGCTGCCAGATCGGCGATTTTATTACCCAGATATTTTACCTCTGTTCCCTCCACAGATTTGTTTGTTGTTTTACGTAGCCGCATCCTCTCGCTTTGGAGGGATGAGTGGACGGCCCTCCCGGGGAACAAGTTGCGGAAGGTTAAGCCTATCCCGTTTGTCTGGGGTACCTCTTCTGTTTCGTGTCGTCGGGAAGAGGGACCTTTAGCTCGTTTACGAATCGGACATTGCCTTTTTAGTCATAGATACCTGCTTCGTGGTGACCCCGCACCACTGTATGATCGGTGTGATATGCCATTAACGGTGCGTCACATTTTAACAGAGTGTCAAGTTTTAGCTCCATTGCGCGTTCGCTTGGGTCTGCCTGTTGGCATAGCCAACGTTTTGGCAGACGACGCGCATGCTGTAGAATGTCTTTTACGTTTTATCAGCGACATTGGTTTTAGCCGACGCATTTGATGCGCTGTGCGCCTTTTAGCTGTGTGTTTTTATATTATCTTTTTAATGGGGCTCTTCTCCCCAGTGGACATAAGGCGCTCATGTCCCATGCGTTCTACAGCTCTTGACAAGTCGTTTTACTCTTTTTGACCATGATTTTAGTGCGGTGGTTTTTAGAATTTGGTCTGTTGGTTTTACTGTTTTCGACCAAGCGGGTTTGTGTGTGGTATTTTAATTTTGGGCTTTTAACTTTTTATATTTTATACATTGTGAGGGCGCTAATAACCATAGATGTTGAACGCCCTCAAACCCCATATGATCATCATTATCATCGCAGCTACCCTGTGTATACAGAAGAATACGCCATTCAAGAACTGAGAGTTAAGGAAAAACTTGGCTATCGAGAGGTAAAGGAGAAACTTCGCTTGTTCTTTCCCACGAAGTTAGCTCGCGGATCCTCCCGCCAGGTTCTTCAGTCTGCAGCTACTACTTCTCCTGTGTCTTTGAAGTTGAACTGTACTTGCATTTGTACCTGTACTCCGCGAGCTAGGCATAATGGCAGTTCTTCTATCCCTACTTTCCTTCCTTTTCATCCCTCCCCCTTTCCACTCCTTTGAAATCTTCCAAGCCTCCCTGTCAGCGTTTTACTTCTCCAGCTCATCAGCGTCGGGAACCTTCGACAAATCGACCGTCACTTAAAGTGGGTAGTCGCTTTAGTTCCTTACCCTTGGATAATCCTGCAGACCCATCAATGGATACCGACCTGAAGGACGCTGCTCCTGGCTTCCTCGAGAGAATTACCTGTTCACATTTATTACGGCGGGAAACCGCGCAGTGTGTTAGGGGTGGGTACTCCTTCCACAGCTTTACGGTGTTCCACCTCCGGTACACCGTCATCGAGGTCCAGCAATTCTGGAATTTTAGACACGTTGAATTGTTTCGCATCCACCAGTGCTTTCTGCTCTGCCTTCGCTTCCCGCTGTCTCTGGCAGCATTGAGGGCATCCGTTCTCCATCTACTAGTGGTATGGATAGGGACATTTCTTCCACACCTCCTGTTGTGCCGTCTCCTTTTTTCAAGGAGTCGTGCGCGGCTGCTTCTGTGGATCTGTCCCAGGCCACCGCCTACATTTTTGTAGCAAACGTTTTACCTGCGGTGACCAGTGTTAAATTACCGTCTCAGAAGTCTAAAGCTGCTGTGAAGTCCATCACTGCTGCCAGTGCTACGGATAAATCTTTCAAGCAGCAGCCTTCTAAACTATCTTTGTCGCCAAACTCCAGAAAAAGAACTCGACATCTAAGGTTCAGGAACGCAAAAACAAACATGTATCGAAAGCGTTTGGAACTGTTTAGACAGACTCTGACTTTTAACGGTTTTTACCCTTTTTCTTCGTTTGTTACTAGTTTCCCTTTTCCCTTTATTTTTATGACCTTTTGCAGTGGAATATGCGTGGTTACCGTTCCCATAAGGAGGAGCTGAACCTTCTGCTTTCTACTTATCCACCTTTGTGTTTGTGCCTTCAGGAGACTAAACTCCGCCCTGCGGATCATATGCACTTTCTTCACTATATGGCTTTTCGTAACGATCTCCCTGTCACTTATGGTGGTCATGCCCATGGGGGGACTTATATCTTGGTGCGTCGGGACCTTTACTGCACTCTGGTCCAGCTAGTTACTGATTTACAAGCGGCAGATCTGCGTATTACCTTACCATCTCTTTCTTTCACGCTTTGCTCTTTGTACCTCCCTTCTAATTTTTCTGGGGCTGCGGAGGGCTTTGTAGACTTGCTTCCACAGCTCCCCCAACCGTTTCTTATCTTAGGTGATTTCAATGCCTATCATCCTTTATGGGGCTCAGTTCGTGAGTGTCCTAGGAGTACCCAGATTGCTGCAATTACAGATCTCCGCGATTTAGTTACGTTCAATTCTGGGATTCCCACGTTTGTGATTCTTCTGGCGCTGTTTCTTGTCTTGATCTTTCCTTGTGTTCGCCACAGCTCGCCACCTCTTTGCGCTGGTCTGTGGTTTCTGATACAGCAGTGACCACTACCCTGGTTTGCTTCATATGATTGTTCGCGGAGATAACCCTACTTGCCCACCAAAGTGGGTGTTGAGTAGGGCACACTGGTCCCTTTATTCTGAACATGTGGCCCTAGATAACACTGCCTCCTTTCCTAATATTGATGCACGAGTCCAATATCTTCGGGACGTGATACTAGACTGCTGAGCTTTCCATTCGAATGTCGTTTACTGGACGACGTACTCTGGTACCTTGGTGGTCGGAGGAATGTAGTGCAGCTCTCCGAGCTCGCCGCAAGGCCTTGAAAGTGTTGAGCGTCATCCGACACTAGAGAATATAATTACTTTTAAAAAGCTGCGTGCTCAGGCTCGGAAAGTAATTCGGCAGTATAAGAAGTCTTCTTGGGAATATTTTGTCTCCACTTTGTCACGCTGCACTTCACCCTATAGATTGTGGGATAAAATCCGACGACTTTATGGTAGACCTTCATCTATCGCTGGGCTATCTGTGGCTGGCAGTATTGTGACTGATCCCCATCATATCGCCAATTCCCTGGGTGGAGTCTTTGCTTCAGCCTCTAGTTCTTCCCACTATGATCCCCAATTCTTGGTTAAAGATCGGGCAGAGTCCTCTGGTTTTGATTTCACCTCTCAGAATCGTGAAGATTATAATCTGCCCTTCTCATTAGCTGAATTGGAGTTAGCCTTGTCGGTCACTCCTGATACTGCCCCTGGCCCGGATGGTATTCATGCACTAATGCTTAAACACTTTCTTCCAAGTTGTCGGCTTTTGCTTTTAGATACCTTTAACTATGTTTGCCTACATGGTGATTTCCCCTCTCAGTGGCGTGATTCCATTATCGTTCCTATTCTTAAGGCTGGAAAAGACCCACGGTTGCGAACTAGCTACCGACCCATTTCTCTAGCAAGCTGTGTTTGTGAAGTAATCGAGCGGATGAGCGCTAAGCGATTGATGTGTCTTGAAACGTATTCTCTTCTCACTCCTGTAAAATGCTGTTTTCGTAAACGGCGGTATACTGTTGACCATTTGATTTCTTTGGCGACTCACGTTTATAATTGTTTTCCGCGCAGACAGTCCGTCTTTTTGATCTAGAAAAGGCCTACGATACCGCCTGGCGTATGCTTATCATCCGGCAGCTCTTCCATTGGAATTTATGGGCTTATCTTCCTGTCTTTGCAGCAGTTTGTGGATGCCCGTACTTTTCGAGTACGGGTGGGATCTTCTTTCTCCCTGATTTTTAGACAGGAGAAGGGTGTACCGCAGGGCTCGGTGTTGAGTGTTCTTTTCTTTGCTATAGCCATTAATCCCATAGTGAACGTTCCCGCGGGTATCACGCCGTTTCTCTTTTTAGATGATTTTGCAATTTGTTGTAGCTCTGGACGTACGTGCGTTATCCAACGGGGCCTTCAATTCTTTCTTGACATCTTGCACACTTGGAGTTTGGATAACGGGTTTTAATTTTCAGCGGAGAAAACTCACTGTCTTAATTTTTGGCGTCGTACAGAGTTTCCTGCCCCCATCTCTCTCTCTTGGTGGAGTGGAGCTGCCGGTTGTTGAGGAAGCTAAATTTCTCGGCCTCATTTTTACCGTAAACTTTGCTAGGCATCTCATATTTTATATATTCGCGGGCGTTGTGCTCGTTCCCTGCAATTACTTTGTCCTCTTATTGCACCTCTACCGGGCTTTGTTACGTTCGAAACTTGACTAGGGGTCTGTGGTCTATTCTTCTGCTCGGCCATCTATTCTGCGCCGATTGGATCCTGCCCATCAAGGTCTTAAACTAGCCCTGGGAGCTTTTTGTACTAGTCCCACCGTAGTTTGTACGTTGAATCTGGTGAACCATCTCTTTGGATACGTCGGGATATTCTTTGTAATTATGCCTCCGCTTTGCGTGTACTGCTTTCTCACCCCGCCTATTCTATGTTCTTTGGTGCCGCTCTGGATTATCGTTATCGTAATACTCCGTCTGCATTGCTTCCCGCGAGGTGTAGGTTTCGGAACTTGCATTCAAAGTTGGATGTAGTCCATGCTTTGCTTTTCCGTAGGGGATTTCATCGTTTTCCTCCATGGATATGCCACAACCCCCTGTGTCTTAATCTGACTCGGTTGCCCAAGGACGCTACTGCTGCTCCTATATGTGCAGCCCATTTCGCGGCTTTGAAACACGACTTTCCTGGATACCATTTTCTATATACTGATGGTTCTCGAACGGATCTAGGGTGCGCAGTGGTTGTTGATTCAAATGTTGTACACAGGACTTGTTTCCCCTTTAGCGCCTCTGTTTATACTGCCGAACTGTATGCTACATTTAAAGCCACCGTTTTCTTCCGCTCCTTTTCCCTGCGCTTTAGTGTTCTTTGTTCCGATTCTCTCAGTGCTATACTTAGTTTACGGGATCTCTATAGCCAACACCCACTTGTTCAGAAAATCCATGAACAGTTGCACTCTCTCACTCTTAATGGCTTTCGGGTTGTCTTTGTCTGGGTTTCTGGACATCGTGGCATTGTAAGAAATGAACTGGCAGATTAGGCCGCGAAAACTGCGATTCTACACCATGATGAACGGGTTCTCAATTGCCTCTGTACGGATTTGAAGGTTTTTTGCTCCGACTGATCCTCTCTCAATGGCATGCGGAGTGGCTTACGTCTACCGCCAAACTCCGAGACGTCAAGGCTACAACGCTTCCTTGGCGTTCTTCTCGTCTTTCACGTCGCGAGGAGACGGTGTTTGCTCGGCTTTGTATTGTCCACTTATTTTAGTCACGGCTACCTTCTTAGGAGTAAACCCCCGCCTCACTGTTTCCATTGCAATATGCCCTTCACATTGAAGCATTTCCTAACCCAGTGTTGTTTCTATTCAGCCCTTCACGAACGACTTGGACTCTCTCCTAGTTTAATTGAGGTTTTAGGGGATGACTGCCTCTACTGCCAAGCTTTTTCGCTACATTAAATTCAGTGGTTTCCTACATAAAATTTAATCATGTAGTTTCTGGTGTGTTACTGTCTTTCCAACTGTGCCAGTACAAACTCAAGTGCTTGTATTTGCTGGGAATTAGTTCTGGTGCCTTTTAATTTATGAGCTGTTTTGTGTCTTAACTTTTGTGTCTTTGTTGTGTTTATTCTTTCTGCTTCTGTAATCTGAGTTGCCTAACCTGTACTTGTTTTGTTTTTATTGTATTGGTGTACTGACTTGAATAAATGTATAGCCAGAGGGTGGCGGTGACGACCGCCGCAGTTTTGCGCCACTCAAACCGCTATTATTACTACTACTACTTAACTCATTCGTTGGTTTATTTGCCTGCTGACTGCTTAATGCAGGATGCCCGAGCTGGGTTTCTGTCGAAGAGGATGCACATGGGCTAGTTAGGTGTCGGAATTGTATTGTGCCGTTCCGCTGCATTAGCTTTCCTGCATTTCTAAATATGGTACATGACGTTGATGTCCCAGGTATTAGGGCTCTGTTATTTGGAGAATTTGATCAATATGAGCTGTGCTTTAGGGCTCTGATAGATTGTGCGCCCCTGATACTTATGTACAATTGTTCCTTATTGTGGTGAATACATACACCGATTGCTTCGACAGTCGCAAAAGTGTGGAAGTAATGCCACGTCGTATGCAATGACTTGTTTGACTGTTTGCTGTGGTCCCCTCTGAGTGAGTCGCTGCCTTTTCTTTGAGAAATGTACCTCGGTATGTTAATATAATACATATATGCGTTTAGATGTGTTTCTGCGATAAGTGCCAAGTGAACGAGGGACGTTTTCTAAGGGTCGTTGTTTAAAAACAACCTTCATTAAGAAAAATGACATACCGAATATAACGTTTTTAAAGCCTGTATTTTCAAATTCTACATACTCTTATTTACTTTTCTACATAAATAACAAGTTTGTTTAAACACCTAAGTTGCAACAAATTTTGTATATCTTCAAAGAAATCTACCGCCAACTCAGATAACATTGTGTTGACGGCCATTCTCACTTCGTCACTGTGCGCTTACCCCAAGTTGGTGCTGCTTGTGCCGAAAGAGGTGGAAGTCACTCTTGGCGAGGTCCGGCTGTACGGCTGGTGGTCAAAACGTGCCAGCTAAAGAGTCGACTAATTCCCGGTTACGGATAGCGGTGTGTGGCCTTAGGTTTTTGTGGAGCAGCAAAATCCTTTTCGTCAGCTTGCTGCGCCCTTTATTCGGAATATCTAGCCGGAGCTTGTTCAAGGTTGCACAGTAGTTCTTTGCATTTATTGTCGTTCCTCGTTGCGTAAATTCCATTAGAAACACACTTGCACTTATCTTTCGCTGTGACATTGTTTGTCTTTGACCATGGCTGGAGGCAGTGTATGGCTCCATTCCATACTCTGCTGTTTTGATTCAGGAGCGATAAACGATACCCATGTGTTATCTCCTGTAACGATTTGCCTCAACTCGTCATCGCCGTCTTTGTGACGATTCAAAACCTTCAATGCACTGCTCATTCTCTCTCTCTCTGTCTCTCTTTCTCTAAGAAGGTTAGGAACCCATTGGGAGCAAAAGTTTAAGCTCTCAGTTACAATTATGTACGGTAATCACCATGAAATTTCAGGAAATTCTATGGTCAGTGTTTTATTCTGAATCTTTCGTCAGTATGAACTGCATTGACCAAATCGTTTGTGATGACTGACCTTTGTAATGAATGTTTCCATGGCAATCATTGGACAGTCTCCCACTACCGTACTTTACCTTCGCTCATTGCGTTAGACCATACACCTAAGTTGATGTATTCCAGCAGCCAGCATGTCTCTATCATTGACGAACCGTATCGATGACTGCCTCACATACCTTCCGTGCTTCAGCTGGGGAGTGGGAGGTGGGAGTGGAGGTTGGTTTGAGGGCGGGTGTGCGGTAGAAGTGGAAATGGAGGTTCGGTATTGGGAGAGTCGTAGATGGCAGTTAAAGTTCCTCCTGTTGACTGTTCCTCTGGTCACATGCAGCTCTGAAGAATAGCGTACCCTCACATTCACTAATATTAAACATTTTGTTTCATACAATGAAGTTAACAGTTTAGTTGCAGATATGCAATTAAGGTGCAGTCGTTTGCAAAGGATAACGAGAGTTAGCACATGCTGTCTTCGACACACAAGATACACAAGTATAAAAATAAACGGTCCTTGAAAAACGATATTCGAATATTGTTTTTTTTTTGGAGACATTCTGCTATTTTTTTCTTGCCCTAAGCTTCTGGCATTCCAAGTTTCCACTTTCAGGAAGGTTCTAAGAGTCATTAAGGAAATCAGGAGTGGTTAGAGGTTGAAATATGTCGGCATAAGCACTAAGGATCGAAGGGGACTCTGATGGCCGCTCGACAAGATAATGGAGCACTAGTGTGCAAGTTTCCCTTAGGTCTTCGTTGCTCATCCATTGGCTAGCACCTCCCGGTATCTTCCACCCTAATAAGGTCTTTAAGTCTCCTCTGGGGTTCTAATACCCATGAATTCCGCTCCCCGTCCCTGAGAAGCTGGCGTTCTCCTTCCAGGTCGTAAGTATAATCTTCTTAGCCGGCACCGTCCCACCGCAGCTCACATTGAGATAGATTGAGCCGAAACTCTTGGCAGAGCCACCGGCGTGGCTGACGGGCGCTTGCTTGGCGCCTCGTTCTGTACCGCACCGTCCCGGAGGCCGAGCATTAGCACAATGGCTCACTCTCAGACACTCAATTTCCTGTCAGGTGTAGGGACATCGCAGATGACAGACTCGCGTGACCCAGTGCACTTCGAGCACACCGAGACCTCTGCCGTACATCTCACCGCCGTATGCAGCAGCTACTGGCATCAGTTGCATTCCACTGCAATCACGGCGACGATAGTGCTCCACATTCGCGAACTGACTGAGCCTGTCCGGGTCGTCAGCAGTGGCCAAACCCGTTAGGAACCTGGCAAGAGGGTGGCAGTCGAACTCCATCAGCATGCGTAGAGAAGCAGACACGCCATGGTGATGTAGATGATGGTTGCAGCAGGTTATGACCGAGGGAAAAATTAAATATTTTTATTTATGGACGCTCTTTAACTGCTAAGGTTCTTAGCGTCCCATTCTATATTGGGCGTGAAAGACCGGAAATTTTGCTCAGATGCCTATTTATTAGGTTTGAGGTTCTTTTACGTGCTGTGAATTTACGACTCGGGAGCACCGGTTTTACTTCCCTTCCGAAGGAAGGCATGCTAAGAATTTTTGCGCCCGAAAAAAATCCATCGCCTTTCGCCGGGTTTGAACCCGCAACCTCGGGAACTAGAGGCTAGCATGGTAACCACTACTTCACGGAGGACGACGACCAAGGGAGGTTGGGTGGTTTGGGAATTGAGTCAGGTCTAGATAGGGGCCAAGTTAGGTATCAACTGGACATTATGATTAGAGCGAAGGGTTGAGAAGGGAGGGAAGGGTAGTAAGGGAGAAGCAGGAGGGGTGGTCCTGGATGGGTTGTTCAAGTGAGAGGGCAAGAGCGGGATAAGGGTGTAGACGCCAGTAGAGTAAGGCAAGTTTGGGGATTTATAGCTGTTCCGCTTACCTTCCGTGCTTCAGCTGGGGAGTGGGAGGTGGGAGTGGAGGTTGGTTTGAGGGCGAGTGTGCGGTAGAAGTGGAAATGGAGGTTCGGTATTGGGAGAGTCGTAGATGACGCAGTTAAAGTTCCTCCTGTTGACTTCCTCTGGTCACATGCAGCTCTGAAGAATAGCGTACCCTCACATATTTCGTCTTAAACTTTACCATGTGGTAGCAGGTGGCAAAATGGGTTCAGGAGAAGGAAATTAATGGAAATAAGGTTAGGTCTAACTACTAACTAGAAGGAGGAAGATACGCCTTGTTAATCTGCAGCTGTGACACTGGATGTGTATGGAACACTCATCTTTTTATTTGTTTTAATCAGCAAGCAGTTTTTAGCCTATCATAAGTGTATCTAACTAGGACCTTAAAATTAGATGGAAAAGATCGAGGATAAGGAACAGTTTGTATGTGCTAAAAACCCCGAAGAACAGAGGTATTGCCGAAAGCGCCTAAATTACAATCAAGTGACGGTGTCAGTCGCCATCTTCTCCCCAGCTAGGCTGTTCGACAACCGGTACCAAATGGGCGGTAGTACGACTAGATTGGTACTTGGCAGGTGTCGGGGCTTGTCGCTGCTGCTTTTGGCTTCGCCTGTCTCCGTTGCTGCTTGCTGTAGACAAAAATGCTCACCGCCGCTGTGTTCCCACGACTGCCTCAAGTGTGTTTATTTTAGGGGCGGTCCCCCGGTGCTATCCTCTGAGGCTACATGGTCTCATGCACATCCTGTTAGACTGGACATTTGAAACATGCAATGGCAAGGTCTACACGAAAGTGTAGTGCACACGTTAGTGTTCGTTTTCGGCTGAACACCCCGAGTATCAACGGACGGCCATTGTTTGCTTCTGTGTAGTACGTGCAAGCGTGTACGAAAGTGCCTGGGTACTGCACATACCCATGGCTGAGCACGATCCAGAAGTGAGATGTCTGTTAGGAAAATGGATATGCTTAAGGGTGATGTAAGTGCGCGCAGTGACGGACTGATTTGAACGGTTGCTTGGGGTTGGCATGCTCGAGTGGCATATATACGTGCGTTCTGATGGTTTTGATGAGGAAAAGATAGGAATCGAAGGTGAAAGTAGCGCGATCCCGCATGGCACCCACGTTAGTATGCGAAAGCTGCTTGGGCGGCAACGTGTGAGTGTAAAGTCCTAGGCTACAGGCATGACAGATTGCCCTGACTATACCCTAGTGGTGAGAAGGTGGTAATTAGAATGGGGCTCAGGGGTGATAATGGTGTAGGAGGACCGAAGGTTGAAGCTATTCAGGCGGTAGATGTGTTCGTCGTTTCTGCTTCTTTTCTCAAGACGTTCCATCTCTCGAGGAGACGCTGGTGTTTCGGAGGAATTGTGAATGGTTGGGATGACTGCTCTGGAGCTGGATACTGAGGTGAAGTATTTCAGAAGTCTTTGAAGTTCTTTTCCAGGTCCTGCAGACGTGTGGAGGTAATGTCCAGTTCGTAGGTCAGATCGGCGGCAAATGTTGATTGAAGGATGTCAGCTGCAGTTTCTGGAGCTTCTTGAAGATGAGGTTGGCCATGGTCTCTTCCGGTGCAGCTAGCCGGGCACCTATATTCACAACCTCCGTGTGGAGGTGTTGAATGGCTTTCCGAACTGCCACCCTAGTTGAAGCTTCTGGTGTTGTATCGACGGAGGTGACCGGTGGATGCAAGAGCTGCGTCGGCGTCGTTAGGTGTTCCTGCGTCAGCTGCAGTGTAAGCACTGGAGGTTGTGGAGTCGAAGCTGGCGGCTGCGGCAGTACTTTCCTGCGAGGATGCAGATGGCAAAGCGGCCGGCTGATGAAGTGGGAGGTTCCTCCACATGTGGCGCAGAAGCGGCAGCAGAGATCGTGCTTTTCATACGTAGATGTGCTGCATGAAGCGCCACAGAAGTGGCACTTCGGCTCGGCTGCGCAGGTAGTCTCACTGTCCATAGGCATAGCAGCGGCTGCAAGGAGCTGCACTTTCCCATCGGCTCGTAAGTGCCTCCCTAATAAGGCAAGGCTAGACACCAAGGTAGCCAGCAGTTCGGCGAGGCTGGCCAGCTGCACACGTACCAGCGGCGTTGGCTCCCGAGCAGAGTTGATCCTGGTAGCCTTCAAAGCAGAGGGCCATTGCCGCTTCGCTGCGCTGCTCTGCGCCGAGTACGAAACGCGCCTACAGGTTCCAGGACTTTCCAGAAATGACGCTTCTTAGGCGGCCGTGATGTGGTGGCGCCGGATGTTTGGCTACTGGCAGTTGGACATCTGCCAGCTGGTTTCGCGGCGAAGCGGCGGTGGCCGGCAGCTAAGCAGTGGCCGAGCAAATGCCCCTGCAGAACTAACTTCGGCGAGGCGTCATTGCTGCTCTTCTTCTTAGCCATCTTGAAAGGTGTGTCTGATGACAGCATGGAGTGGTGGAAAGGTCATGTCCAAGCACGGGCCGGCAAGAAAATAACCCCTCTCTCAACCATGCAGATCAATCACAATGGCGATGACCAGACCATAGTGTAGTTGCATCTGATTGAAAGACCACCCGAGCCAGTTATGATGTGACTTTACCACTATATAAGGAGGGATATTTTCCCAAATTAATTAATACCCTGAGAAAGCCTTGCAGATATGATAGCCGAAATCTTTTGACTATCTGAAATCCCATGAAGTACTACAGTATCAACGCTGAGAAAATTTCAGATCTTTAACAAATAGCTAATCTTTAAACTGCAGTTTATATTTATTTTATTGTTAAACATGTTTCGTTTTGGTAGCTTTTGATTTTATGTATTATAATTAGTTGGTGTTTTATAATAAATGGTTTTAGGGATTTACAAATTAAACATTTAACACATGTGGACAGAATTGCTGCGAAAGAGCAAGGTCCACCAAGACCTATTCTGAATATATAAAACAGGAAGGTAATTCCATGTCAAGTCGAACACCCATGAATCACCATGTCATCAAATCTCTTTGAAATTTTTTGTATGCATTTGATACTTTGGAATAGAAGACACGTAATTTTTTTGGTCCCGAACTTAAATATTTTGAATACCAGCTAAAGTCAAAATTTTCGAAAAAGCCCTTATACGTAATCGCCGGTATCTCCCGTTGAAATCCTCCTATAAACTCTATATTGGACTTATTTTAAAGGTTATGGAATCTACTTTAAATGTATACTAGAATGAATCTGATTTAACAGATATCACAGAAATTTTAATCGTTAAATTTATAGTTTTTTTGCTGTATATCTACTACTTAAAAATATTTTAAACACACACATACACGTACGCTATGTTTAGTAGCGTACACATATGCAAAGTTTCAAGAGGGCGTTAGTTCAAATATATTTATAAGAAACTTTTTCTTAGCTGGAACCCTCATCTTAACCTAGTGCAGCGGCTTCCGCCTGGACTGTGAGACCAGAGGGGATGGCGCGGCGACTCGCAGCTGTTATGAGTTGCCCAAGGTTATTCTTCTGAATCCCATCCGGATTTAAAAATACAAGCAAATCCTTATGACAGCAAACCAGGACCAGTTCGGAGGATTTAGTTTGTGGAGAGAGAGACATAGAGAGCACGGTCTGTGTTGTTTGTGAGTTTTGTCCGTTAAATTTAGGTGTGAATATTGGTTAAATATTTATTGCGAGTATTACCAGTACCGCTACAAAACGGTTATTTCAAAATTAGCAAACATATTCAAGAGAAGAAGAGAATGTGTGACCAGTGACTCATATTCAGTTATAAAATGTTTTTATAACTGAATATGAAGGATATAAAACCTACCCACAACTAACAGTATGTGTCTCATGTCGTATAAGAATTTTTCAAATTCAAGATACGAGTGAAAACGAGTGACGTCTGTGAATCTCGTGTTGTTTGACCAGTACTTATATCCGGATAGGTCAAGTAAATGAAAGTAGCTCAGAAATTAATAACTCCCCTTTACATCAAGAGTAGTAATGCGAGATCAAGGAAAGTGTAGATGTTTGAAATCTTAATACTAGTTTGGTATCAATCTTAAGCGAATCACCTATAAAGAAAAGTAAACTGTTCCAAAAAATATCCATCCCAGAAAAAAATTGCAGAAAGCTTCAGAAGGTATTTCATATTGAAGGTGTATCGATCCCCCCCCCAAAAAAAGCAGCCAGAAATAATTCAGAAGCTGGGCGATTTCATAGTACAGAAGCTTGGAACTTCAAAATTTAGATTTTGACTATTTTCGAAAGCTGGTCTTAAAACCCAGTCAAGCAACATATTGGTAATACTGTTTCGAACCACATAATAAAGGTAGCAGAAATGTTAGCTTCACAGAGAGGCATTTTGTTGACTCCTGAACCAAGTCTGGTAAACCGTTAGAATATTCCGTGGAGGGGAAAGGTATTAGTTTTACATTTCAGCATTATGGAGGGAAGAAAGATTCATGTTTACGTTAATGATGGAGGACGGAAAATTCAAAAACAGAAGAGATTGCTTTTGTGCAATCTAAAAGAAACCTTTATCACTGTTAAAGAAGAATATGACTGATAACAAAATAGGTTTCTCCAAACTTGCGCAACTGAGATCTAAACAGCCTAGGTAAGCTTCTAGGCACCCAAGATTCGCATTCTGCTTGCGTTTGCACTCGTGAGAAACTTGGGCTTGATGAAATGAACATTTCCCATCTTACTGTAGATTCAGGTATTCTCTGTAATTATAAGGACTGTCTTTTTCAAGTGATTACTATTTGAGGAACTGTGTTAACTTATCAGGAATTGAAGACTTGGTCAATAATATTCGGAACATTTCCGAGAAAAAAAAAACAGCTGGTGATTTATAAGCAGTGGGTAACCGTATATCGTACAAATTTAGAAATACTACAATGACCTGTTGCAGAACTTTATGCAAAAATTGTCAGAGATTTTAACTTATTTTTTAAATATAAAGTCAACTGAAAAATCCAATGCCACAGCCGGAATTTGAACACGGTACTCCCGCTATCCCTGTGGTTCCTCCAACCATTGAGCTACTGTGACAACATGCCGTTGGGACATCAAATTCCCTAATTGTCTCAAGTAGTTTCTCAGATAGACCACCAAGGCATCTTACTAGAGATGACAATCTCAGTGGCAACCTGCCATCGCAAGTACTGAATACTGGGTGCTTATGGGTTTATTAAGATAACCTTAAAACGGCGGCAAGAAGCGGGAAAAGTTATTGTGGCAGGAATAAGTATAATCCAAAACTATAATCAGTGTGACAAAAATAATGAGGACTGCGACTTTGGGGTTAGGTGGTGTAAGTGAATACACCGGAAGAAGGTAGTAGGAGGGGTTTACGAGAACGCGAATGATATGAATGCGAGGATAGGGATAAATCGGGGAAGGTAATCTGGAGGACGAAGATAGGAGGGAAGTGGGGTATACTTTGAGGGTTATATTGGTAAAGGCAGGGATACCAGGATGATCAGCACTAAATCGTGGAAGGCAATGTCCTGGAGAACGAGGAGAAGAAAGGTGTACGATAACGCGATAAGGTTAAATCGTGGAGATAACCCTGAAGGACGAAAATGGGCAGGAAATGGGGTACGCGTTAATGGGTAGATTGGAAAAGGTAGGAATACCAGGAGGACGAGCACGAAGTTTACTGGAAACAAGAAGTATGCTAATTAAAGAAAGAAACGGAGAAGAGAGGAGGAACACCATAAGTGCCGTGATTGGATGAAATAAATAGGAATTACTGTTGGTTAAAATACTATCTGATTGGATGAGTAGAGCACAAAAAGGGAGATAAAAGAGAGACGAACTAACGAAGAGGGGTTATAAAAAGGTGTAGGAGGAAAGAAAATCACTATAAATAACCTAAGAAAGCCGGTCATGGAGAGATACACAAATAGCGTAAATGCTCAAAAGCGGTAAATGAGATAAGAATGCAAAAATAAGATACACGGAATCAGCAGACAACTAGAAGAATCGTAAAGAGGAAATTGAAAAGCACTTGCGGAAAGCCGTTGATGAATCGGGAGCGATTAAAAGGAAGATGGGGGAGCGAGACCTTGATATGACGAGACAGGGAAATTTGGTGACAAAAGCATTAAGGAAAACTTAATCAAATCAATGACAAATTTCAGGGCTTGAAGGACTCTGTGGTGCGTTTAGGAAAATGGTGCTCAAGGACGGTTGTGACGAGGCAGCTAGTTATGAAAATGAATTGACAGAAACAGAGGAAGAAGCAGAGGTGGAAGAAGTGGAAACAGATGAAGTATGAGATAACGTAGCGGCGAACGATGGGAATGACTTAAGCCAAGAAACCAGATGATGACGAAAAAGCTAAAAGCAAGGAGAACGGGAAACTAAGGCTATGGCCTAGGGAGCAAAGTCACTGAGCTGACTGCCGAAACACAACCGATACAACGCAAATGAGTCATATACAAGTAGCAGGGGAAAGATTCGTATATGTATGACGTGAAAGAGTGACAGATTGCAAAAAAGAGAAATGGCGTAGGTACAAATGCTAAACATGCGTAGAAACAAAATGGCGCATGCAAGTGTGATGTGGGTTGGAGAGACAGGAAGGTAGTATTTATAGCGAACTGGTGTGAATATAGGGAAGATGAAACAATATAAAAATAAATTACGTGCCCGTAGTAGCTAACCACATGTGTACGAAGGCGAAATCCAGCTGCCGGAGATTGAAGACATTTATACACTCACAAGATTGAGGACGACTTAGGAGGGGAAGGTCATGCGAAGAATATACAACTAGAATTGCTAACTCAATTGAAAATGTTGAGCTATGTAACATTAAAGTTATTTTGAAAGGAGAAATGCAGTGCGCATTAAATAAAACCAAAAGAGATGTTTATATGCACTATATTAAAATATTATTACAAACATTGCTATACAGTGTGATAATAACAAATGAAATATAATGCTGGATATTGGAATTAAAATGCAATGCAAAAAATAAGCAGTATGGATGGAATACTGAAATACAAACATAATAACAAATATTGCCAAATCAATACAATAACGTATTAATGATTAATATACAAATGAAAGTTACGTTAAAAAGAAATGCCACAAAGATGAAGAGAACTAAAATTGGATTAAAAATCAAACATTTGGTTGAGCCATATTTTAGGCAATGAAAACAATGCCATGTTTTATTTTGCAGACAATCACACCGCCAGCAGCAAAATGTGGCATCTAACGAGCAGTGAAAACACTTGCACTGTTTAATATATGGCTATGTGGATTTGAGATATACAGAGCACATGCACGTGCTCTGGAGGCAAGAAGGATTAAATTAGCACCAAAACATAAGTTTTGTTATGTTTACAATTAGAAACACTTGCGCTGCATTTGCAAATGGCGTCATGAAAGAAACTGTCGACACGTTGATTTCAATTATAGCAGATGGTGGATGATGAATGAAAAGTATTAGAATCGCACATTATGTTGATACTGAGAAAAATAATATAAAAAAGACCGATTACAAAAGAAGCACCTGAAGCTACCGCATTCGGTGCAATGATAGCACTCGCATACTGATTCATGGACACAGCCACAGTGATCACAGTACACGAGGCACTAGAGGTACATTGGGAACACTTGCATAACGTATTATACTGACATGATAGGAGACCGTAGGATCTTTTAGATTTTATTGTGCGCATACACGCCGAGTCTGACATTGCAGACAGGCAGACGAAAATGTGGATGACGTGCAAACGCGTTGGGCATACGTGGAATGACTGAACGCTTGCGCTCCAATCGCAAATAGCCACATGAAAGAAACTGTCTAGCTGTTTACAATTACGGCATTGGTTAGGATTACAGAAATAATGTGGCATATGTGGTCTAATGTGGCATAACAAAATGATCATCCTCCAGACATAATATAAAAAGGCAAATGAGCGATGAAGTTTAAATGAAATTTATATATATATATATATATATATAATGTGTACAAAATGGCTCACCGTGATGCTTACCTTAGGTTAAATGACGGTGGGTCGTGCTCCAACTGAGGTTGAGAGAGCCTAACTCTAGGCCTTCAAGTAGGAATGTGTGATGACGGAGGCGATTAGTGTTCTTCTGACGACCTCCCTGTCGACCTCCTTGGTTGTTCGTTGAGTTCAAAGATGGAGGAAAGAGGCCCCCGAGGGGCTCGCCGTGGGATGTAAAACTCGGCGAAGAAATCTTTGGACACCGAGCGGGTGTACTCGTCCAACAGTTGGTTAGGCAGGGACGAAACATCTGAGATGATGCTGTACAGGTCCTGTTGTGTTGAGACTGATTTGGTTCGTTGTTCAATAATATTAGTACTTAACGCAGACAGTGCCCTTTGCAAATATTTTACGCTGCCTAAGTGGGTTACGTCGGAATCAATGTTGGGATGCTGGCGACGATGACGATGTCCGAGAACGATTGTGAGTCTCGTCGAATATATGGATGGCGGACTGGTTCGCTCATACCCAAATCATGGCGAAGGTGGAGGGGGCGGAGGCAAAGAATACTAGTCCTCAGACTCTTTAGCGAACATCAAAATTAGAATCGTTAAGGTGGGGGAACCAGGAGTCGGCAAGCAGTTGCTGCAAATTGTTGCGAAACTGTTCGTGTGTGTCCGCCACGGCGGAGATGAAGGTGTCGGAAACCTAACCCTCGAAAGACAGCGAGTCAAACCGAACCACACACGCTGTCAATGTATACATGATGAAGACTGCATGCCGGACTTAAAATATATGGTGTTACATATCTACAAGGCGACGACCCAATAGGATAATTTCACATTAGGCACCGAGTGATACAATCAAAGGTGTATGTTATAAGTAGACCTCGGAATTTTAGACCCTTATAAACCAAATCTTAGGCACCTAAATTGGGCTCTCAAATTATAAAACTAGGCACTGAAGACAGTTATAGACTCAAAAAAATTAGTTTCTA
This sequence comes from Deroplatys truncata, assembly GCA_030765065.1. Classification (NCBI taxonomy): domain Eukaryota; kingdom Metazoa; phylum Arthropoda; class Insecta; order Mantodea; family Mantidae; genus Deroplatys; species Deroplatys truncata. Next base: position 381,156,677 of record CM060990.1, read on the forward strand.
CGAGCTAAACATTGGATTTTATGTATTTGAAATGTATTTCCACTTTCTAAAAGTTAAAAGATGAAGTTAGTCAGTGAACATTAAAATTATATAACAAAAACAGTAAATTTACTAAATTGTTGCGGTTAGAAACATTTTATTTTGTCTTTAATAATGAACTTACTTTTGCTAATATGTAATATGAGCTTAACTTGAAATTACCTCTCAAAATCAACTGATAAGATCGCAGTGGAAATGCACCATGCGGTACAAATATACCATTGTGTCCTAAATTCTCTAGAGCTGACATGAAGCCATCCTCGAAATGTTTGCAAAACACAACACGTTGTTAAGCATAGCAATATTAAAGAACTGTTTGAAATATATTTGAAAAGCAACAGAGAAACCATGGAGAAATCTTGCAAATGCATGCATGTGAACAGTTAAAATACGCCATTTGAAACGGATTTCTGCCGTACTGCAGAAAACCAAAGGATGACAAAGAAATCTAGAGGGGAAAATATTCTGTGTATTTTTCTACAAAACGAATGAATATTCCGGCTAAAGTGCTAAAATTAACTAGCCTTTTTTCCCCAGAATGTGTCATTCCTACAATCAAACTAGTACAAAGTAGTTGAAACAAACCAATCCCATAATATAATTACTTTACCTTTCATTGCTGCATTAAAAAAATTAATAAAGAAACAGCACAAACGCTAAAACGGCACTTTTAAGCTCTGAAAGCTTAAAATAGTTTTCAGTGGTCAAAATAGGTACTTTGAGCACCAACAACCTCCCCCATATATATTGCATATGAAATGTGAAGATATTTAAATTTTAGTTCATTCATATAAAAATAGCCATTTAGCCTAAACTCCGAGGTCTAATTGTAATAGAGGGTGTACCTTTATTGGTGTCATATTTGGAGGACGTGTTCCTGACATCAAAACAGTAAAAAAGTTATATGTACATGGGTCTGAAAATCAACCGTTTCGTTCTTACAGCCCAAAGAAGATTTAATCCATGAGTGAACAGACGGATATGCACTACACGCATGACCGTGCAGACGGCAATGCAGCACGAACACGTGAACTTTATGCAGAAAGGTACCTTGACAGGCCGTTACCGTGTGCAAGAACCATCGCACGAATTCACCAACTCTTGAGAGAGAATGGCGCATTTGAGAGGAGTACTAGGGATGTTGGGAGACCAAGAGCGGTACGAGGCATTGAGCTTGAAAAACGAGTTCTTCGTGCTGTGGATGCAGACCCATCACAAAGCACAAGACGTATGGCTGTAAGGGAAAGAGTCATTGGACTATCTAAAGAATTCTGCATGACCATTTTCTGTACCCGCATCACCTTCAACGTGTGCAAGGATTAAATGAGGTGGACTTTGAGCCAAGACGACGTTTCTGTCAACGCATGTTACGGCAGTGCGCTGTGTTCATCAATTTCCTAGCCTGTATCTTATTCACGGATGAGGCTGGTTTTACTCGCGACGACATTTTCCATTTTCATAACACTCAACTGGGCATTTGAAAATCCTAATGAAGTACGACAGGACAACCATCAATAGAGGTTCTCACTCAACGTTTGGGGTGGAATCATTCATGATCAGCTTATGGGTCCCTACTTCTTCCCTCCGCGTCTGAATGGACAAACCTATCTCCAGTTTCTCAGAAATGAGTTGCATCTCTTAACTGATAATGTGCCTCTGGACATCATCCAACGAGTGTGGTTTTTACACGATGGTGCTTCAGCTCATTTCATTATGGTAGTAAGTTTTTGAATGATTGATTTCCGCAAAGATGGATTGGTCGAGGGGGACCAATTGCATGGCCTGTTCGAACACCTGATTTGAATCCAATGAATTTCTTCGTCTGGGTACATTTTAAGTCCTTAGTTTATGCGACTCCTGTACCCGAAGTTGACATTTTGAAAGGACGTACCCAAACTAGATTTGACCAAATACGAAACACACCAGGAATTTTCATCACAGTACGCCAGAGCATGGAACGCAGGCTTACTGTATGCATCGAAGCAAGAGGAAGCCACTTCGAGCAATTTTTGTAACTTTGGATTTTGTGTGATAACTCTGAAATAAATGATTTTTAGACTCGTGTTCATATGAACTTTTTTACTGTTTTGATGTCAGGAACACGTTCCCCAAATATATGATACAAATAAAGATACACTCTGTATACTAATTTGCTGACTGAAATGCCAAACGGTAAACTTCAGAATATTCAATCGGATGCAGTGGTAGATTGCGCGAACTCGAAAACTCCCACCGGAAGTTATCCCCAATTGCAATTTGGAATGTTCGGCGAAATAGGCGAAAGTGGAGCTGATGACGTCAGATTGCGAACTTACACACCTGGACGTTGCGGTCGGGACAACAAAATAAAAACACATGCAGGATAAGTTTACATATTAGCAAGAATTTATGCTCCAGAGAGAGAGAGAGAGAGAGACAGCGAGATTGTGAAATAAGATACCTACATGAGACAACACGAATTCCAATATACTGTAGGAAAATAAATAATACAGCTATTTTATATAAACATATAGAAGTGGTGAAAAGGTTTTACTCAGGCTTTTCTGAAACAGATATAACTGTTACGCTATTGCCTGAAGGTGCAGACCCCAAATGGTGGCTTCAAAACATGTTTAAAGAATTGCTCGAGTATGTGATTAACAGAATTATTAGGAAATGAGCCCGTATATGTAGGTCTCACTATACACGATTCTGGAAATGCTTTTACGCCTTTGAGCATTAACATGTCAGACAAATGTGTTTCTTTAAAGCACAAGGGTTATGCAAAGCAATGGAGAATTCATAATAGGATGGCCGTTACAGCTTAAGTGCGTATAGATAAATAAGCTTCAGGCAGCTGCTATAAGCCATGGGATGCCTGCTGCAGAAAAATAAGGATTCTTTGTGCTTGCCTAGGGCTCCTAGCAGTGGGGAAAGCTAAGGTAGACATGGATGTAAACTATAGTGCAATTACCAAATGCGAGTATTAGCAGAAAGGAAAGGCAATGGCGCTTTGCGTAGATGCAGGAAGGAGCATAAACGATGTGAAAGGATACGATGAAAGGTTACAAGCTTGCAGAATTACCTTTTTTGGCGATCATACCGGAAAGAACGTTTTGTAGAAGTCCAGCAATAGTGAAAACAACACACTTTAACGGGCAAGAGTACTTCGAGAACCATTTTAAAAAACGGGAGGTTCTTATTCTAAGGAGTATACAATGTGCGAAATCGAAAAGGTTTGTTTGACCTGCAACAAGTTATACAGCACTATGAATAGGAGACTACACACACCTTTGGTAAAATATTTTGCACAAACTGAAAGACACCTGTCGAAGCGAGCTATGTGTGCTATATTGAGCCGTTTCAGTTAGGAAAGTTAAAAAATGACTATTGTGATGTTTATAGAATCCACATAGAACATACCTTATGAAGGTAGGACAAAGATGTTTGAGATGTGCCTAACTTGGGTGTTGTGTATCAAGGCTGTCCGTTGTGTATATACGATTACCACCAAATGAGGTAGTGCACACCGTAGTAGTAAAGGAGTGTGTATTTGCGCAGGATCCGGCAAAGCAATTGTTTTGATCACGTCACCGATGCTAGGTATGACAGATGTACGTGATCGTCATTGCGCATAATCTAAAGGCCTATGACGGACAGTTTCTACTAAAACACATGGTGAGGGATTTGCATTATCCTCAGAGCTTAGTATGAATGGCACCAAGATATTTAGGATAAAGCACAGCAAGGTGACCTTTCTGGACTCGTTCAAATTTCTGCCAATGCCTGTGCCTATGTTTTGTACCATTTTATTTGAATCCTTTTAATATTTGTCTCGTAATTCTTACTCGCTCTCCGCCGAGAAGCCAAACTGTAGTCATTTCAGACTTAAAATTGCCCTGTGTTCTGTTAACTGCCCTAAAGGCGTGGAGACTTCACACATATCTCAGGATATTTACGAGGGATAGCTACAAATGGTACCATTAAAACACTCAGCGTTAATGACCTTTACTTCACCACAATTACTCAATTTCTGTTTCACAAATGTCCCCAGTGTACTAAAAATGTAAAGTTTAAATGTAAAGTTGCAAAGTTTAATTTCAACTTGGTGTGCACAATCACATCCCCCATTTACATAAACTATATACACATTAAAAGGATTAAACTATTACAATAATTGCAACCCTTGATGATTAGTAGCTCTTGATGAAATATGTTGCACATTTTGTAGATTATTCGTTTCTGTTAGAGAGTATTACGTTCACAAAATATCAATAGCTATATACATTCGCATTACGTTCCCAACTTCCTCTTAACGCGGTGTACATTCCGAAACATAAATTTAGATAAATTACAAAGTTGTTATGAGTTTAACCGAAACTAGAGTTTTAACAAGGTTGTTTTCTACGCCTTTTTGTAGCCCTGAAAAACAGGACCGCTTGCGTAGGCTGTCGCAATGTCTCCCCTGCCACTGTTACAGGGCGGTCCTGTCTCTTGGTCCTCGCGAGCGCTGACGTCACCCAGGCGATTGGCGCAGCAATCCACCGCGCACTCCCTAGCAGGCTAACCCCCAAGTTCTCGCAGAATAGCTTCAAGAACTGAAGTCTGGTCGAACAGTTTTTTGTAGTTCGATGCGCCAACTGTAGTCTGGGAAGGGCGATATGGTATAGTTTTAACAAACATTTCAACTCTGCGAGTTAAGGGGGTATTTTCCTTACCTTTTTAGCGCTAAGGAAAACGAACATTATGTTGGTCCCATTCCGGACCAAAATTATTACTGCCCCTACGGCATGTCCGAAAAAACTCGAATGATCTTTGATCAGTGGCATGAAAAAAAAGCCTAACTACGTCTTTGGCATGAAAGCTGAAATTGTTTCGTATTGCAGGATGGACGTCACACTCGAGCCGGGGTTTGTGTAAAATTAGAAAGTTTTTGGAAGCGTACAGCATTGATCCGTTTAGGGAATGTGTCACGTCGTGCATGAACGTGTATAGAAAGCGCTTTGTCAAAAAGCAAAATAGCCATGATACCCGGAGGTAGGCACCGCTTAGGCAAGAAACAGTCGCGCCTAGCGTGCATATGGCTGACTTGGTTGTATCGGTACCAGAAGCTGCCCATAGTGCACGTAATAAAATGTCGGAAATAAAACTTACTGGACACAAGGTGGGCTATGCTGCTGCGACCAGACGGTCTACTTTCATGGTTTCTTTCACATTTGAGCAAAGAGTTTTCCAAATAGGCATGACGTAGTGTACTGCGCGGGAAATAGACCACGACCTTCAGGTACGAGAGCACATAGGTCACAAAGGATTAGACAAGACGGCTTCACCGTTGTGGAAATGTGGGAGTGTTGCTTCAACGCTATCATAATTGCAAACGAAAAGCTGGCGCTTTATGTGAAAGTTTCTCACACTGGAACCTCTGAACCCCAAACGCATTTTACGGGGTTAGGACGAATTGTACCAAGACTTACTGCCAGGACACGAGAGGCTGTAAACTCATGATGGTTACACTGGAAAAGGGGTACCGACTCCTGGAGAAGCACAAGATTTGGAAGCATGACCTGTTTGAATATGACCCCACTACGGTAGACAGGGGTCTGTTTCAGGATTATGTCAATTAGCTCTTAAAGATAAATACCGAAGGCTCCGCACCTCTAATTGCGTGACGCCTGCCTCAAAATAGGACTTTGTCCGGCAGTTTTATAAGCGCGAAGGCGTTGCCCTAGACTAGGCCACCGTTTCGCGTAATTGCAGCAGGCGAGAGTTGGCTAAGCTTATGCTGAACTCGTTCTGAGGGAAATATGAGCAGAGGGAGTATGTTCTCACCTGTGAATTGGTAGACCAGTACTTGACATGACTTACTCAACGACCCGGTTTGGAGATGCAGACGTATACACCTGCAACAAGCGACATTGCGCACGCTGTTTGGAAGTTCTGTGACCAATGCCAGTCTGAGCCCCACCACCAGTGTTTTCGGGGAAACATGAGCTGCAGAAATACCGGAAGTGTGCTTACATCTCACGCTTAGTCCACAGGACCAAGGAGTTACTACCTTGAGGTCCACCGACCTAAAACGGGAAGACCTTAGTGTGAAAATTAAAGGCATTACGCTAAACTATGGCGACCCGAGGCTGGTAAATGCCGAAGTGATGTGAGATGTGTTTTGCGAGGATAATGCTAAGGTTAACAGGCACGCAAAATTCTAAAAAGCTTCTGTGGAACGTGGCGAGTGTGCCGGCGATGGAAACCTTTAGAATGGTTGTCACTAACCGAACATTGTTAGACGGTTATGACAATCTCCCTACAGTTTTAAGAGAAGAATATAGAAGGATGTTCCACCGCAGCATGTCCAAAACGGCTATCTTTTCCATGCACTATGCTTCTTGCAGGCCCTTCGCGATGTAGTAAATGGACATTGGTAAATAACCTTATTGTTCGATAAACCTTTGTGAAACGTTCTGTAGTGTTACCCGGAGGAACACTAGCCAAAACTAGATCTGCTTTGAATGCGAGACGCATTCAGGCGTACTGGATGTGAACATGGTGGCGGAAAACTTAAGTTCATTTTGGATGATTTGATGTTTGACGGGGATTACTTGAGCGTCTAATTTGTTCACTCGAATTTCGCATTACCAGCCCTTCGTGGTGATTTACATTTTACAAAACGTCGTTCCACAAGGAAAGAAATTTCGAACGATATCGTTAAAATCCAAACGGTATCGTGTTTAAAAACGATAGGGACAAACTGCAAGTAGAGAGACACTGTCAGTAACAGGAAACCAGAAAATCGAAATTCCTCTTGTAGGCTTTTGAAAAGGTTCCACGGGTAGCTGCTTCTCGGTTATACTCAGTGTGCACCAAATAAATACAGGTATCGATCGGCGTTATTCCGGGAGAGCGCCTATCATATTTTCTTGCAAAGGAACAGAAATATAAATGCTACCCCAGCCAGAATAGACTATACACATTAATGGACGGCATTAGGGCAGGAAGTTAAATATATACAAATTTCTATGCAATGTATTCATTTTCAATGCATCATGGCCAGGAAAAGCATGACTATTGACAAATTGAGCAGTTCGTTTATAGTGAGACGCTAATTTGACGGTGATAGCGAAGGCCAAACCCGCATAGCGCAAAGGGACTTGCAGAATGCCAGTCCAAACTTGGTAAACGGCGTTTCCAAATGCATGCTTAACGTGTACATAGGCAATGTAAAATTGCTACCAAAATACCTACATCGTTTAAAATGGCACAAAACGTATTGGAGAAAAATAGTTGTCAAGAACCTTTCGCTAAAGCAAAAAGAATTGCGTGCAGAGAGGCGGATTTCTCACAACATTTCTGTTGCCTGTCCGCTTCACTCGGTAGTGCCCTTGTGACAAATTTTGTAAAATGAAGTACGGTTTAAGGTCCTTATCGCTCCCCAGCCTAAAGCTGTCGATAACGTACACCTCAAAGACAGGAGGCTCTCCAATTTGGCAAATGAAATTAATATAGTCATGATAGCGCCAAGAGGTCTGCTGAAAAGTGGCGATTAATGAAATGTAAATTACGAAACTACCTAGGACTAATTGGACAAGTTAGGAACTGTACATACATTCGGAAGACAGCAATGACGCCTATGAGGAGAAATGGGAAAAACCTAAACCAAAGCACGAAGAGGTGGAGGCTTTAATTTTAGAAAAAAACCCATGGATAGGAAATGAAACGGAAACCAAGGTCCGAAGGGGATCTTCGCAAACTCACACTGGGGCGTTTGGAGGCGGAAAAAACACTAAAAGGACAGAAGAGTCGGTTATTCGTCTCCAAACAAACCTGTCTATTCATACGACTTTTAGAGGCGATGATGGAAACCCGAGTATAAGAAATAAATGAAGTTAAGGACCGTGCCAAAGTGGTACTATTTATTATATCTCCGAGCATTAAAAAGGCCGTGGAAATTCTTAAGTCAAATATCCAGTCATTCGTTGAAAAACAGGACGGCTGTACATATAATAAATCTGGGAAAAACCCTAATACCATAAGAGTTTACCACGTGACCTTTATTGCCGCTCTTTGGCACGCTGACCTAAACGTGCTAACGCATTAAGCAGCATAACAAACCCCACGAATACATCCTGACCGTTATGGATAAATTTTCCAAGTTCTCATGGGCTGTTCCTCAAAAGTCGAAGCTAGGAACGGAGCTTGTTTCGGCGTTTGAGTATATTCTCTGATTGAGATTCCTAGGATCCTAAAAACAAATAAAGGGACCCAGTTCACTAACAAAACCTTTCTCAAATTTCTAAAGAAATACTGTGTGAGCCATTGCACCTCAAATTGCAACCTAAGGTCCAGGGTCATATGACGCTTTAACCACACGCTATAGTCGAAAATATGGAAGTATTTCGCGCACAAAACAGCCATAGATTCATTTACGCTCTTCCGAGTCTAGTAAAGTCTTAAATAGTTCTGCCACAGATCTATAAAGATGTCGCCAAAGGATCTAAACGAGTCCACCATCTTGCAGCTGTACGACAATATATGCCAAACAGACGTCCTCACCAGAATAGAAGAGCATTGTCTCTAAAGGTGGGGGATCAGGTGCGCATGTCTGAGCAGAAGATTAAGTTCGGCAGGGGATACGAGCAGACCTGGGCCGACGAGATATTTGCAATCTCCAATGTGGTACGCGAGATCCCGTGGTATATAAGTTAAAGGATCTCTCCGGAGGTATAGACGGGCTATTGTACGTCTAAGAGCTGCAGAGGATGTCGTGTCCACGGACGTTCAAGATTGATGAAATATTCCAGACTGAAGGGCGAGACCCAAATAAGCAGTACCTAGTGAACTGGAGGCGTTATCCGTCAGAGGTCGTGAGTTCAAACCCTGCGGAGGGTAAACATCCTTAGCATGGCTTCCTTTGGAAAGGAAGTAAAGCCGGTTGTCCCGTGTCTTAGATTTGCGGCACGTAAAAGTACCTCAAGCCTGATAGAGGTCTCTGAGCAAAATTTCCGGTCTTTCACGCCCAATATAAAACGGGACGCTAAGGACCAAAGTAGTTACAGAGCGTCCATAAATAAAACGCAATTTAATTTAACAAGATTTAACTCGTGGGCTAAGGTTTCTACCCAAAAGACATGATCCGCGCTAGACCATTCTCCACAACACTCGTCAATAGTGCGTCCAAGTAACCCTGAACCGACAACACATCTAAATTTTCAAACATTTTCCTCTAGAGACTAGTTCTGCAGGGGGAATGGGAATGGGCGTTCAAATGGTAAGGTATCCGGTTAAATTCTATGACGTTTCAAAGCAGAATGGTCAGCTTAATGCGTTCGTTTACGAGCATTGCAGGTGAAGGATATGTTCCAATTCTATGACATGAAGCCAGTAAAGGTGAACACCAATGTCAATCACCCGACCCAGTAATCCACCAACCATTCCATCGATGCCCTTATAGAAAATGCTCTACCGGTCATGGTTTCGAACTGTGGAGGAGGAAGAAGAAACCATGGCCCATGCACCGAGGGATAAAGCGCTGTCGTCTAAACCAAGACCTAAGCTTGCCTACACCTCCAGCTCGAAACCGACTAGACCGCCTACAAAACCAACCGTGCTCTCGCCGGGTGGTCCCCGCGCCGTTTGACGACTTTGCCAGCGTAACTAAGCCGATGCTTCCCGAAATCGTCCCACCTAGGTATCGAACGCATCTCGTATACAATTTGCTCCTACACACATCTCTAGCAAACTTACTGGCTTTTCAGCCCTACACCTATGTCGTCCTCCAGAAAGAAGGAAAGCATCCTATATATACGTATATGGGGTAGAGGTTTGTACGGCCCGAAATTCTTATACCCGCCCTGATATGATCCAAGCCCGAGAATAGGTTGCACTGTACCACCGGGCCCTAGTTCAATTGTCTAGTGTTTTAAATAAAATTAATTTACGAAGTGGCAGTACGGGTTCGATTTCCTTTTCCGGCATAGGGGCCCTGTCGTTGGTACAAATGGAGGAGTCATTTTCCAAAAATAGTGGCATATGAGGGCTCCCTATATAATAAGCATGTTGACATTCTTGCTTTATTAGCCACATGCCGCTTCTATGACTGCACTCTGCCCAGGATGCCCTGGATGTGGTGGACCGAGGGAAGCGGAGTTTGCAGCCACCGTGTGTTGTATTGTTTGCAATTGCAGAAGCGAGCGTTGATTTCTACTGCGACGGATATGTGTGGTGCGATAATTATACTTTTCCGGACGTCTCAGCATCACGGAACAAAACAAATGTCATAAATTAGTTCTAATCGTCTTATTTTCTCCTAACGTGGACAATTTCTTGTAATGTTTTATAAAAATGGCGCTTACCATTTTGGATTAAAATGCCTTATGGTTAGGAAATTTTCATGATAAATAGAATTAATGTGTTAAATGCTATAAAATGATTTTGTTATCGAACCCAGATCAGGCCAAGCGCGAGCCCTTAGAAAATTTCTAATATGGGCTTTCCTTACGAAATGTTCATTTCCTGCAATCTAATCGTTCCTCAAGTGGGCGTGGAGATCGAAAAGAGCAACAACACTTACATGACCGATGGAATTCGTTTTCTCCGCTGAATTGGTGGCACTTGGCTTGAAACGATTTCAAAACTGTGAACATAGATATAAGAAACGGACACGGAGATGTACTGCCATTTGCCGACCTTTTTCCCGCCATTATAGTGCTCACGTTTAGACCAAAGCATCAGCTATGGTACTCAATTCCGTTATCCAGTACTACCTCAAATCAGGCAGGTGGTGCGCTAGACGATCGCGATTTCATTCTCTTTAAGAGAAAACTATATCGGAAGGACAGCTTTCTATTCTTTGCTCTTGGCGGTCTGTTTAAAATGGTTCTACCTTTTCTATAGAACGGTGCTAAGGCGATTGGGAAGAAAACTCTCAAGGTGGGCGCTAACGTACTGGCCGGCGTTGCAACCGCGGGCAGAGCCCCAAAGGAATAGTTGAAGATAAGACTCAAGGAGTCGGGGTCTAATCTGAAGGGAAAGACCAGAAAAAATGTGATTCCATGTTGCGATTGGGATTGCGGCGTCTCTGAAGAAAACGCGCAAGGAAACCAAGGAAGAAACTGTCTAGACCCGTTCGCAGAAGGCGCAAGGTTCAAGACATTTTCGTATTGATCGAGACATAGGTGCACATGAGCAACGAAGTAGAACTTTTTAGAGATCTTCCCGTCCAAAGAAAAGGGGAGGAGTCCCATATCATTTCGCTAAATTCTCAAACTGTGCTGATGAAAATGCCCCATCACCTTTCATTATTCCAGCAATGCAGACGATTACCTAGGCCTAAGCCATGTCTTGCTCGAACTCAGACTGCGTATCCTAAATGCCAAGTGGAGTGCGCTAGAGAACGTGGTGAATGCCGTCCTGACCAAGAGTGCTCTAATTCTTTGTTTCAGCAGGTAGAGTCCTCCCTCAACAATGTCATCGTTTCGGTTCCATAACCCCTACGGAACATACCTTGAAATGCTTTTAAATTACTCCTATGATGCTATGAACATTAGATTACAGTCGTATCGCTGGTGAAAGGACACGTCCGACATCGTGGATACGTAGGAGGCCAATGCAGGGTTCCTGTGGCACCACGGGTTTACCAAAGGTAGCAGTGTGGCAGAAATCATGCTGTAACTTTTTAACGCGCTCTTTAAACGGGATAACTTACTCTTAAACAACGTGTCACCATAAAGGTCACTCCATCCTCTCCGCAGTTTCACATCTTCTCGACTGTTAGGATTTCAAAGATTTCGTCAAAATTCAATCCGCATCGTTGCATTTGAAATTAGTCAGACCGTCGCCTACCATCAGAATTGCCCATTAGGGCGTACTGGAGAAAAGTAACGCAAAGGAGCATCTCAAGGATGTCATCTTTCACTCCCTCAGCGTTTCGAAGGGCTCCAGTTGAATGATGTCTTCATTGATCAGATCCTTGAAGTGTGGTTGTCGCTATGGTTACCGACAAGAGCTACAGCGGCAATTACGCCGCCAACACGTACGACCTCAGCACTTTGGCATGAATTCCTTTCAGATGTAGATCAGCGGAGAGCCTGTTTGTCGTCCGTGGTCTAGGGGTACCACGCTAGCCTCTAGTTCCTGAGGTCGCGGGTTCGAAAAGTCGATAAAAGCGGTAGAAGGGAGTATTTTGACAGTCACGGTTTCAGTCCGTCTGTGCCCCACATTTGAAGTTGGTTGAACGAAGTCTGCGGCACCAGTTGGTCACGCCGTTTCAATAAATTGCAGTGTGATTACAGTACTACCTGTGGCAATACGTCATTGATTTGCTTTCTCACTGCTTCTCGGATTTATACAGAGAAAGGTTCTTTTCCAAATTCCGCGGCAAAGATTTCAATAACGATCTCGTCATCTTAAGACCCAAAACCATGTCTGTGTGTGATCATACTCAAATTTTCGCCAGTCCTGTCAGCCAATGCGGGTAAGGAAAGTTTAGTATCGGTGTGTATCTCTACCTCCCATCCCTTTCTTTCTATTCATTTCTCTCTATTGTAATTTCAGCACTCGCTTTGTCTTCTATAAAACCTGTGCATGCGTGGACACAGCGCAAAGTGTCAGTGCATAATGAGCCATGAGATGGACAGCACTTCGTCTGGTATATCGCGATCGTATATTTTTTCTTCCCTTGCTCGTGTTCTAACCTGCATATCTCTCTCATTTGAATTCTATCATTCATGATCTTCATTTTTTTCTGTTGCGGTGACGCGCATTGAGGCATACGTAGGAGGTCGCCGAAAGCGATGGGCAGTGCAGTTCGCCGGCAAATGTTGGGCATTTTCTCAAGTTCGTGTGCGTCGGGGTTCTGCCTTTGGGGCCTTGCTGGCATCAGGTTTCGATTGGAAGGTGTGGGAACCGAAACGCACTAGTCCTAGGTGCAGAAGAGTCAAATAAAGTCGCCGGTGTAACCCATATTATTCTCGGACGAATTCACAACTTCAGGGTGGGGCGCACCTGTAAGAACTTCTGTTCACAGGCCGCATCTGCTTTCTTTTCAAGACCGTGTTCGGCAAACTTATCGTCGTCTTCAGAGACCTGAGGGAGGTTCCGTTTTCCTCGAACGCGCAAAATGGAACATGGACAGTGCAGAAACTCGTCGACATCATGTTTCACACAAGGGAAGAGGAAGTAGACGTGAAAAACCATATCATGGCTTTTTACAGGTACATGCTTCACAATTTTGCTTCCAAGGTACCGTTCGACTTTGAATTTCATTCTGTACATGAGGTACTTCCATTCCATCAACTTAAGAACATTCCCTGAGGTGGATCATTTTCTCAAAAATGAATTCGTTCAAAGCATCCTACGTCATTAGCCTTAGACAAATATTTCTTTCCTCCCCCATTTTCCTCTACTTTCCCTGTCAGTCTTCTAACATCCTTAGCCGCAACAAGCATTGGCTTTAGAAACTACGTGTTCATATAGTGCTGGTCCCAAAGTATTTAAGAAGTGGAGGGCCATCTTTTAAGAGGAATGTATCCTATGCTCTGCGGTTCATCGATAACCCTTTCGAAGGAAAAAGAATATTTCCGTTAAATGCCGTAGCTAGAGCTATATCCAGTATGTCGTATCCTACATGAATCTGCAATATATTCATTTTAAAGCACACGTAGGGTGTCTTGCAAACGTTGGCGAATGGACAGATGTTGATGACCAAGACGATCCCGATCAATTAGTTCCGAAAAGGGGAACATCGTTTTCTACGAGTAATAGTACATCTCCACAGCTGAAATGCAACAACTTAGAAATTATCTTTCAATGCTTTGGTAGATGCTTTGCGGTCACTTGAGCAACGCCTCATCGTATATTAATTACATCGGATCATATACACAACGATTGAATGTTCAGCGTCGATGAGACAGATTTCTCTGCAATAGGACGAACAAGCCGATGCGAACAAAATGGCTATGAAGAAAAAACCTGTTTTCCCCGCCGCTTATTGTTCTCCTTATCACACCATTTCTTGCAACGTGTCCGCGTGTCAGTTCCTGCTTAACTCTGGTAATGCCACGGTCAGAACGCGCACCGCTACACTACTGCCGCTGTTTTCGTCGTCAGTGCCGCTGCAACGTTCGATCTTACTGGTGCGAACGGTGCAACAGAGGCGTCTTCGCGTACTTGAACTTCTACAGAATTGGGGCTTTCCTAGAGAGGTGTCCGCCCGTTATGACAATCAAATGCCTCGAACGCCAAGGAGTTCTCGCTGAAGTCAACGGTGAGGAGCCCTGCATCGTGCTCTTTTACAACGATCTCAGCTTCCCTAGGTAACTACCTTTAATGTGATTACGATTTGCTTTGGAACAATCAAACGCCTGGACTACAGCAGAAATTCGCTTTTAATGAGTTATGTTACGAGGTGTATTCACAAACTAAGTTCCGGTTAACAATATTTAACGGATGGTAGGCCTGAATGACGTTTCACGCTTGTAGCGCTGTCTACCGATTACTGAGGAACCTACCGCAGCTTTGGTGTGACACAAAAGGCGTTTGCCAATCGTTGAGAACGGATCACAATGGTCGCGACAATCGTAGACCCCGCCAGTTGTGAAGTGCGCTGTGTGATTCCATTTATGCTGGCAAAAGGATCGTCAGCTGCGAAAATTCATCGTGAGTTATGCCTTGTTTATGGCCCGGACATAATGAGTGACAAACAGGTTCGACACTGGTTTCAAGAATTTCGAAATGGCCGCACAAATGTGCACGATGAACAGCGGAGTGGAAGGCGCAGTATTCGGACCGACATCGTTTAGCAAGTGAGCCAAAAACTTCGAAGTGATAGGCGTTTGATGATTAGTGGTTTGGCTGATGAATACTCATGTGTTGCTTGAACCTCGCTTTACAGGATTGTCACTGAACAGCTTGGATGTCGGAAACTGTGAGGTGGGTGGCAAAACTGCTCACCGGTCAGCACAATGAGCAACGAATGCGTAGCGTACGACAGTTTTTGAGCGTTTTAGACAAGATGGAGATCGGTCGTTTTCCCACATTTGGTTCGTCCTCCGTGGACTAGTGGTACCACGCTAGTCTCTAGTTCCCAAGGTTGCGGGCTCGAACCCGGCGGAGGGGGATGGATTTTTTGGGCGTAAAAATCCTTGCATGGCTTCCTTCGGAAGCGAAGTAAAGCCGGTGGTCTCGTGTCGTAGATTTACGGCACGTAAAAGAACCTCAAGCCTGTTAAAGAGGCCTCTGAGCAAAATTCCCGGGACTCTAAGGACCACAGCAGTTAAAGAGCGTCCATAAATAAAACTCAATTTCATTTTCCCACATTGTTACGGGCGACGAGACATGGATAGCGCACACCAACGTAGAATCGAAACAAGTCAATACAGTGGCGCCGTTCCGGTTCACCCAAACCCAAAAAGGTGTAAGCAATCGCCGTACGCGAATCGAAAAATAATAGCTACCGTGTTTTGGAATGAAAATGGCGTCCTTTTGATCGATTTCGTGGATCGTGGGTCAACTATTACAGCTGGCGTGTACTGTGCAATGCTTACCAATCTGAGACGTGCGATCCAAAATCGACGCCGCGGAAAACTCGCCTGGCATCATTGTCCTGCACGATAATGCGCGCCCGCACACCGCTGCCAAAACCAAAGATAAGATTAGAGTTTCGTTGGGAACTCTTTGACCACCCTCTGTATAGTCCCGACCATGCACGAAGGGACTAGTTGCTCTTTCATTTGAAAGGATGGCTGGGTGGACAAGGATTTCAAACGGACGATGAACTCAAAACAAGCTTTACCAACCGGTTCATTTCCCAGGCTTCAGACTTCTATGCCGAGGGGTTAAAGAAGCTGGTGCAGCGTTACAGCAAGTGTATAGATGTGAACGGTGATTATGTGGAAAAATAAAGTATAAGTGTGGGCACGTAGTACTCTCAATAAGTCTTATTTCGTGAACGATGTTGTTTTGACCAAACGGACCTTAGGTTTGGAATATGCCTCGTATGTGTTACATACAGATTAATTGTTTAGCTTTCAGCATTCCTGCCACTGCCACGTTTCTTGAATTCTTAAATAATTTCCTCATTTTTGTTATTTAGCTCCAATTTAGTTCCCCTCAATTTCATAATACTTATAGGTAACACACTTAAAATTTAAATTTCTCGCCAACTTTTCGCGTTATTCGCGCAATGACGCGACACCAGCGTTATCTCAGGACTAACCCGGCAATATTCATTCACATCCTTTTTTCTCCAAAATTCCCGCAATTTACTTAATCCGGTGGATTAATGCAACACGCACTTTATCCCCTGGTGGCAGAGTTATTGTTAATTCAAACTCTAATCCTTATGTATCACTACTAACGGCTTATGTTGAAATAATGGGCAAATCTGGAGCATTTGTTTGGATCTCACAATTTAAAGATTGTGTGACATCTGTTAAGGATGTAGATGGTTCGGGACGGTCTTCGTTCAGTTAAACTAAGGGAAATATTCATTGGTAGAGGGAAATGGTATTATATGATAGGTTTATTACAATAAGAGGAATTTTTTATGTACTGGGACTTACCTTGGAATGTGTTCTAAGCAATTTGAACAATGACTTGGACATACAGATTTGCAGCGAATTTCGGCCCCACCTCCTTTGAAAGGGCCAAATGGAAATCCGTTTGATTGGCTGAACATATCTTGAAGGACAGCTTCAAAATAATCCGTGGTTTATGGACAATGCTATTACTAGTGAGGAAACGTGGATTTGTATGCACGTTTAAAAACGAATAATTTTCAGAATGGAAGAGTCCTGCTTCATGCCCCCTAAAAGGAAACATTCAAATTGAGTTTTATTTATGGACGCTCTTTAATCCCTATGGTCCTTAGCGTCCTATTCTATATTAGGCGCGAAAGAATTTCTCAGAGGCCTATTTATCAGGATCGAGGTTCTTTTATGTGCCGTAAATATAAGACACGGGACGACCGGATTTACTTTCCTTCCAAAGGAAGCCATGCTAAGAACTTTTACGTCCGAAAAATCCATAACTCTCCGTCGGGTTTGAACCCGCGATCTCGGGAACTAGAAGCATGCATGGTAACCACTATACCACGGAGGACGAACTCCTAAGATAATAGCCAAATTTTGTGCTATGTGAGATTCTTTGTTTTCCTTTTGTTTACATTAAAGAAACTGTACATAACGAATTTACACCAGAGATTCAAATAGTGAATCAAGTGTTATACAAACAAGTGTTGGAAAGATTGAGGGAGAGAGTGCGACGCAACTGGCCGGAGAAATGGAGAGGACTGGCACCGTGGTTTTTGGATTATGGCGTTGCGCCCGCGCACAGATCCACTATATCCTCCAGTTTTTGGATAAAAATAGGATGAATCCAGTTCCACATCCCTCCTGTTTTTCAGATCTGGCTCCTGCGAACCTTTGTTTCTTTTCGCGGTACTAAAAATGCTGCTCCGAGGGCATTCCTGTTAACAATCGCGAATCGCAGAAGGCTTTGAACGTGTTTTAAGACTTCCAGAGATTCTTCCAGCAGTTACAACAGCGCTGGGACAAATGTACCTACTCTCAAGGAGACCGCATCGATCTTGACGGTGTGCAATAGACAAATCCAATGGCCATATGCGCCATTCTCGTTAAACCAACCTTTCAGGGACCTTCATATTACCGCTGCAAAGTTTTGACCAGGGTTATCATCACACAGTGGTGCACCAACGTTCAGCGCAGTTAAATTGCTAATTTTAACATTATTAAACCAATTTAATTAATAAAATTTTTCATCAGTCCAATGAATTTAAAATATCTTTAAACGAGCTGAACGTTGTTAGTTTGCAGGCGCTCACCTTGGTTGAGCGCATCGCTATTGCAGATAAGCTTTACTGGTGGTATCTGGAAGTACATCGAGTCGTCTCTTGTTCGTCATCGCTGAAGCACATGCATATACTTGTTCAGCGTGCAATGTAGGAAAGCAAAAGTCTTTCCATAGCAGTCTGAAAGAGTGTATTGAAGCTGCGGTAATCATTTTAACACAATCTTTGAAGGGCTATGCTCTCTTTACTTGCAAGAATCCACAGAAGTATTGTAATTCCCTTTGACTTTTCTTTGGTTTGTGCTAACACAGGTTGTACAAGTGTCGGTACGTAAAAGTTTCAAAATAAAATGTTCGTAAACTACTTGCACTAGAATCTTGCAACAAACGCCACTGACATTCTAATTTACCCTACCTTTATTCTGTTGATTAAACTAGCGTTGTTCCATTTAAAAGATTGTATGTTTGCTCATAAAATACACTTTCTCAGTATTATTAAAATCTGTTTATAGGCTAAACGTACGAGCCCCTGACTACCAATCAATGCTGTGAAAACTGCACATCAATAGCACTTTACATTTCCGAAATATTTGCGGTGCAAGTTTTAGGTGATTGACTTGTATAGGCCAATGTTGAAGTTTGAAGTCGTCATCGCTGTGTGGGGGTGGCGTATGTACCCCGTATTTAAGAACTTCCAAAATCAACTCTTGTCTGAAAATGCACAAACACACTCCTGTCTCTCTCTCTTTCCTAAAGCGTGGTTCGATTAGGCTCAGCGGAGCTTTAATTAATGGAAAGGAAAGAAATAAATCCATAAAAGCTTAACATATTTTTCTACGCAATTGTAAGGCCAGTTTTCCCCACGAATTCATCTTTAAGTTACTGCATCTATCTCTTTACTTTCGATCTTATCTTAAAAATTACACGTTAAATTTAATAACATATCTACTTCATGTTCAGAGAAGCTTGGAACTATTTTTGCTTTACTCCGTTGCACGCTGAACAAGTATATGCATGTGCTTTAGCGATGACGAACGAGAGACGACTCGATGTACTTCCGGGTACGATCAGTAAAGTTCACCTGCAATGAGCGATGCGCTCAACCAAGGCGAGCGCCTGCAAACTAACCACGGTCAGCTCGTTTAAAGAAATTTTAAATTCATTGGACTGATGAACAATTTTATTAATTAAATTGGTTTAATAATGTTAAAATTAGCAATTTAACTGCGCTAAACGTTGGTGCACCACTGTGTGATGATTACCCTGGTCAAAACTCCGCGGTAATATGAAGGTCCCTGAAAGGTTGGTTTAACGAGAATGGCGCATATGGCCATTGGATTTGTCTATTCCACACTGTCAAGCTCGATGCGGTCTCCTTGAGAGTAGGTACATTTGTCCCAGCGCTGTTGTAACTGCTGGAAGAATCTCTGGAAGTCTTTAAACACGTTCAAAGCCTTCTGCGATTCGCGATTGTTAACAGGAATGCCCTCGGAGCAGCATTTTTAGTAGCGCGAAGAGGAAAAAAAAGTTCGCTGGAGCCAGATCTGAAGAACAGGAGGGATGTGGAACTGGATTCATCCTATTTTTATCCAAAAAGTGGAGGATATAATGGATCTGTGCGCGGGCGCAACACCATAATCCAGAAACCACGGTGCTAGTCCTCTCCATTTCTCCGGCCCATTGCGTCGCACTCTCTCCCTCAATCTTTCCAACTCTTGTTTGTGTAACACTTGATTCACTATTTGAATCTCCGGTGTAAATTCCTTATGTACAGTTTCTTTAATGTAAACAAAACAAAGGGAAAACATCACGAACTTCACATTGCACCGAATTTGCCTGTTCTTTTAGGAGAGGTCGTCCTCCGTGCTGTAGTGGTTGCCATGCTAGCCTCAAGTTTTCGAGGTCACGGGTTCAAACCTGGCTGAGGGCGATAGATCTTTTTCGGGCGTAAAAACTCTCATCATGGATTCCTTCGGAAGGGAAGTAAAGCCGGTCGTCCCGTGTCGTATATTTGCGGCACATAAAAGAACCTCAATCCTGATACATATGCCTCTGAGCATAATTACTGGTATTTCACGCCCTATAATGGGACGCTAAGTACCATAGCAGTTAAAGAGCGTCCATAAATAAAACTCAATATAAATTTTTTTCTTTTAGGGGGCGTAGAGGACTCTTCCATTCTGAAAATGGTTGCTTCGTTTTTTTAAACGTGCATACAAATCCACATTTCCTCACTGGTAATAGCATCCTCCATAAACCGCGGATTATTTTGAAGCCGTTCTTTAAGATCTGCGCAGCCATTTTGCCTATTACTTCTACATACGCTGTTAGTAGTGATACATACGGATTAGAGTTTGGATTAACGATAATTCTGCCCCCGGAGGATCAAGCGCGTGTTGCCTTAATCCGCCGGATTAAGAAAATGCGGGAAATTTCAAAAAGTGTGAATGAATATTGCCAGGCAATTCCTGAGATAGCGCTGGTGTCGCGTTATTACGAGAATAAACAAAAATTGGCGGGAAATTTGAATATTAGGTCAATTATCTAAAAGCATTATGAAACTGATGGGACCTAAATTGGAGCTAAATTACAAAAAAGAGGAAATTATTAAAGATGAGTTTAAGAAACGTGGTGGTGGCGTGAACACTGAAAGCCAAACAATTAATCCGTGTGTAACACATACGAGGCGTATTCCAAAACTAAGGTTCGTTTGGTCATAAGAACATCACTCGTGAGAAGGCCTTTTATTGAGACTAATATGTCCCTACATTTATACTTTACTTTTCCACATAATCGCCGCTCACATCTATAAACTTGCTGTAACGCTGCACCAGCTTCTTTAACCCCTCGGCATAGAAGTCTGCCGCTTGGGAATTAAACCGGCTGGCAAAGCTTGTCTTGAGTTCATCGTCGCTTTGAAATCGTCCACCCAGCCACCCTTTTAATTGCAAGAAGAGGAAATAGTCGCTTCGTGCCAGGTCGGGTCTGTACAGAGGGTGGTTAAAGAGTTACCAACGAAACTCGTAAATCTTCTCTTTGGTTTTTGCAGCGGTGTGCGGGCGTGCGTTATCGTGCTGGAGGATGATGCCAGGCGACAGTTTCCCGCGGCGTCGATTTTGGATCGAACATCTCAATTTGGTAAGCGCTGCACAGTACACGTCAGCTGCAATTATTGAACCACGGTCCATGAAATCAATCAAAAGTACGCCCTTTTCGTGCCAAAACACGGTAGCTGTTATTTAGCGATTCGTGTACGGCGATTACTTACACTTTTTTGTTTTGAGTGAACCGGAAGAGCGTTGGTGTACGCTATCCAGGTAACAATGTGGGGAAAAAAACCATCTGCATCTTGTCTAAAGCGCTCCAAAAACTGTCGTGCACTACGCATTCGTTGCTCTTTGTGCTAACCGATGAGCAGTTTTGGCAGCCACCTCGCACTAAGTTTCCGATATCCAAGCTGTTAAACGACAATCCTGTAAAGTGAGGTTCGGGTAAAATTTGGGAATTCATCAGCCAGACCACTAATCACCAAACACCGATCCCTTCGAAGTTTTTGGTTCACTTGCTCAACGATATCGTCGGTCCGAATACTGGGCCTACCACTCCGCTGTTATCGTGCACATTTGTGCGGCCATTTCCAAATTCTTGACACCAGTGTCGAACCTGTTTGTCACACATTATGTCCGGTCCATAAACGAGGCATAACTCACGATGAATGTACGCAGCTGACGATCCTTTTGCCTGCAAAACTCGAATCACACCGCGCACTTCACAACGGGCGGGGTCTACGATTGTCGCGGCCATTGTGATCTGCTCTCAACGACTACAAACTCCTTCTGTGTCACACCAACCCTGCGGCAGGTTCCTCAGTAATCGGTAGACAGCGCTGCAAGCGTGAAACGTCATTCAGGCCTACCATCCGTTAAATATTGTTAACCGGAACTTAGTTTGGGAATACGCCTCCCAACATAACTCATTATAAGCGAATTTCTGCTGTAGGCCAGGCGTTTGATTGTTCCAAAACAAATCGTTATCACATTAAGGGTAGCTACCTAGGGAAGCTGAGATCGACGTGAAAGAGCACGATGCAGTGGTCCTCGCCGTTGACTTCAGCGAGAACTCCTTGGCGTTCGAGGTATTTGATTGTCATAACGCCGCGGACACCTCTCTAGGAAAGCCTCAATTCTGTAGAATTTCAAGTAGGCGAAGACGCCTCCGTTGCACATTTCGCACCAGTAAGATCGAGTGTTGCAGCGGCACTAACTACGAAAACACCTGGAGCAATGTAGCGGTGCGTACTCTGCCCATGGCATAACCAGAGTTAGGCAGAAGCTGACACTCGGACACGTTGCAAGAAATTGACAAATATGGAGGAGAACGCTAAGCGGTGGGAAAACTAGAAATTCTTTACTCATAGCCATTTTGTTCGCCCTATTGCACCAGAACTCTGTTTTATCCACGTTGAATATTCATTCACCGTGCATATGATCCGATGTAATTAATATACGACGAAGCGGTGCTCAAGTGCACCGCAAGGCATCTACCTCAATGGAATATCATATCTAAGTTGTTGCATTTTAGCTGTGGAGATGTACTATTACTCGTAGAAAACGATGTTCCCCTTTTCGGAACAAATTGAACTAATTGATCGGGAACTCTTGTTCATCAATGTCTTCCCATTCGTCGACTTTTGCAGGAAGCCCTACGTGTGGTTTAAAATGAATATCTTTCAAATTATTTTTGGATAAGACATACTGGATATTGCTCTAGCAGCTTTGGGCACTTAACGGAAATAGTTTTTCCTTCGGAAGAGTTATCGTTGAACCGTAGCGCATAGGGTACATTCCTCTTAAAAGGTGGCCCATACTTCGTAATTCTTAAATACTTTGGGACCATCGCTGTATACAAACACGTAATTTCTAAAGCCCATGGTTGTTGCGGCTTCGGATGCTAGAAGATTTAGAGGGAAAGTAGAGGCAAATGGGTGAGGAAAGAAATGTTTGGCTAAGGCTGATGATGTAAGATGCTTTGAACGAATTCATTTTTATATAATGATCCACCTCGTAAATGCTATTAAGTTGATGGATCGGAAATACCTTGTGAACAGCACGGAATTCATAAGAGTGCGAACGGTACCTTGGAAGCAAACCTGTGAAGCATTTTCTTGTAGAAAGCCATGATTTGGTTTTCCACGTTTACTTCCTTTTCCCTTTTGTGAAACATGATGACAAGTTTCTGTAGACGGTCCAACACGTTCCGTTCCACGCGGTGGATCAAAACGGAACTCCCCGCAGGTCTCTGAAGACGAGGATGATTAGCGAACACGATCTTTAAAAGAACGGAGAAGCGGTTTGTGAACAGAAGTTCTTGCAGTTGCGGCCCCCCCCCCCCGAGGTTGTGAATTCGCGTGAGAATAATAGGTTTTGCATCGACGACTTTATTTTACTCTTCTGCACCTAGGACTACTACGTTGCGGTTCACACAGCTTGTATTTGAAACCTGATGCGAGCAAGGCCCCAAAATAAAAAACCCGACACACACGAACTTGGCTTCAGCGTCATTGAGAAAATATGTCGGAAGATGCTCAACGGCATTTGTAGGCGAATTGCACTGTCCACCGCATTCGGAGGCCTTCTACGTATGCTTCATTGCGCGTCGCTGCAACAGAAAAAACGAAGATCATGCATGATAGAATTCAAATGAGAGAGAGAGAGATATGCAGGTTAGAACAAGAACAAGGGAAGAAAAATATAGCTTGCGACTTAACCAGACGAATTGCTGTCCATCTCATGGCTGGCACGTTGTGCTGTGTCCACGCATGCACAGGTTTTATGGGAGTCAAAGCGAGTACTGAAATAACAATAGAGAGAAATGAATGGTTAGAAAGGGGAGGGAGAGAGATACAGACCCAGATGAAACTATACTTTATTATTGAAATCTTTGCCGCGGAATTTGGAAAGGAACCTTTCTCTGGATAAACCCGAGCAGCAGCGAGAAAGGAAATAAATTACGTAATTACCACAGGTGGTACTGTAATCACTGCAATATTTTGAAACGCCGTGACCAACTGGTGCCGCAGGCTTCATTCAACCAATTTAAAATGTGGGCCACAAACGGACTGAAACCATAACTGTCAAAATACTCCCCTCTACTCTTTTATCGACTCAGATGCAGATCCAGTGTTTGCCAGGTTTTGAGCTGGGGTCAGTATTGACTGCTAAGGTTAATGAAAATGTTAGAGGAAGCATGTAGCAACTGATTGCATGCGAAAACAACTGAAAGGAAAGGACGCATAGAGGGGCACTTGGATAGCAACTGTTGAGGATGACACGTGTTCATGACACCAGAAGGGATCTGTTAGCGTCTATTTTAATCTTGCAATGGATCTCCGTCAAAACGAGAAGCGGTTTAGAAAAGCCTATGCTTATAGACACCGTACCGGGACGCTACCCAGAGATGCAGGAGGCGTTGTCAGTAGTGCGATCGAAAACCATAACGGTGTAGCCGTGCAGGTATTACTCAGGAAATACCCGTTGTTAAAATTGCGTTGAAGCGCTTTAGTTTGAGCAGGTTGTTTATTATTATTATTATTATTATTATTATTATTATTATATTATTTATGGACGCTCTTTTAACTACTATGGCTCTTTAGAGTACCATTGTACATTGGGCGTGAAAGACCGGAAATTTTGCTCAGAGGCATCGTTAGCAGGCTTGAAGTTCTTTCACGTGCCGTAAATCTCCGCCAGGCGACCACCGGCTTTACTTACGTTCCAGAGGAAGCCATGCTAAGTATGTTTACGCACGAAAAAAAATTATTGCACTCCGCCGGGTTTGAACCCGCCACCTCAGGAACTACAGGCTAGCATGATACCCCTAGACCACGGAGGACGACGTCGAACAGGCTCTCCGCTGGCCTACATCTGAAAGGAATTAATGCGAAAGTGTTGAATGGCGCACGCGTTGGCGGCGTAGTTGCCACTGAAAGCCTTGTCGGTAACCATGGCGATGACCACACTTCTAGAATCTGATTAATGAATACATCATTCAACATCATCCCGCTGGACCCCTTCGGAAAGCTGTTGGAAATTTGTCACAGGGGCACTACCGAGGGAAGCGAGGACAGGCAACAGAAATGTGAGAAATCCGCCTCTCTGCATGCAATTCTTTTTGCTTTAGCGAAAGGTTCTAGCCTACTATTTTTCTCCAATACATTTTGTGCCATTTTAAATGATTTAGGTATCTTGGTAGCAATTTTACATTGCCCATGTACACGTTAAGCATGCATTTGGAAACGCCGTTTACCAAGTTTGGACTGGCATTCTGTAAGTCTCTTTGCGCAATGCAGGTTTGGCCTTCGCTATCACCGTCAAATTAGCGTGGTCTCACTATAAATGAACTGCTCAATTTGTCAATAGTCATGCTTTTCCTGGCCATGATGCATTGAAAATGAATTCATTGCATAGAAATTTGTATATATTTAACTTCCTGCCCTAATGCCGTCCATTAATGTGTATAGTCTATTCTGGCTAGGGTAGTATTTGTATTTCTGTTCCTTTGCAGGAAAATATGATAGGCGCTCTCCCGGAATAACGCCGGTCGATACCTGTATTCATTTGGTGTACACTGAGTACAACCGAGAAGCAGCTACCCGTGGAACCTTTTCAAAAGCCTACAAGAGGAATTTCGATTTTCTGGGTTCCAGTTACTGACAGTGTCCCTCTATTTGCAGTTTGTCCCTATCGTTTTTAAACACAACGATACCATTTGGATTTTAACGATATCGTTCGAAATTTCTTTCCCTGTGGAACGACATTTTGTAAAATGTAAATCACCATATTCATAACCGTCCAACAATGTTCGCTTGGTAACAACCATTCTAAAGGTTTCCATCGCCGGCACACTCACCACGTTCCACAGAGGCTTCCTAGAATTTAGCGTGCCTCGCAACCTATTAACCTTAGCATTATCCTCGTGAAACACATCTCGCATCACTTCAGCATTTACCAGGCTCAGGTCGCCATAGTTAGCGTAATGCCTTTAATTTTCATGCTGATGTCTTTCCCGTTTTAGGGCAGTGGACCAAAAGGAGTAACTCTTTGGACCCGTGGGGGAAGCGTGAACTGTACACACACTTCCCGTATTTCTCCAGCTCATTATTCTCCCAGAAAACACTGGTCGTGGTGCTCAGACTGGCATTGCTCACAGTACTTCCAAACAACGTACACTCTGGCGCTCGTTGCAGGCATACACATCTGCACCTCCATAACTGGGTGGTTGAGTAAGTCAAGTCAAGTACTGGTCTACCAATTCACAGGTGAGAACATAGTCCCTCTGCGCATGTTTCCCCCAGAACGAGTTCAGCCCAAGCTTAGCCAACTCTCGCCTACCGCAATTACGTGAAACGGCGGCTGAGTCTAGGGCAACGCCTGCGCGCTTATAAAACTGCCGGACAAAGTCCTATTTTTAGGCAGGCGTCACGCAATTAGAGGTCCAAACGGAGGCTTTGGGTTTATCTTTAAGAGCTATTGACATAATCCTGAAACAGACCCTTGTCTACTGTAGTGGGGTCGTATTGAACTATGTCATTCTCCCAAATCCTGAGCATCTCCAGGAGCCGGTACCCCTCTTCCAGGGCAACCATCATGAGTTACAGCACCTCGTGTCCTCGCAATAAGTCTTGGTACAATTCGTTCTAACCCCGTAAAATGCATCTCTGGGACTCAGTGGTTCTGGTGTGGGAAACTGTTTCACATAAGATGCCAGGTTTTTGTTTGCATTTATGATAGCACTTGGTGCTCTTGTACCTGAAGACCATGGTCTCTTTCGCATGCAAAAAATACCCAAAACAGGTGTTGTTGCTGTGCTTACCAGTAATGATCAGATACAGTTGCCTCTGACTGTTATGGGTTCCATGAGGTGGTGGATGGGACAAGGGTGCAGTGATAAGCAGAGGAGACAAGAACTACCTTGGTTCAGTTATGCAGGCTTAGAGGTAAACACTGGAAGCTCCTCTACATTTTCACATAATAAGTGTAAGTGCATTAGTAAATTTAACATAATTTAAAACCTTAAACCCAAGCTATTGTTGAGGAACAAATCAATTGTAATTGCATTAGTCAGTGCACATGAATAGTCAGTAAACATAATGAAACCAATATATTTGCTTAAATGTTAAACTATTTATTAAACCATTATACTACAATGAAATATTTTTCAATTGTTTTATTCAAGGATGTTGCTTTATATTTCTTAATGTGAAACAAATTTCTCAATCTAAATATTATATTATTAAACACTGACAATTAGATGCCATAACTTAACATTCTCAAATGATAATAAGAAGCA
The DNA here is from genome assembly GCA_030765065.1 of Deroplatys truncata. Taxonomy (NCBI): domain Eukaryota; kingdom Metazoa; phylum Arthropoda; class Insecta; order Mantodea; family Mantidae; genus Deroplatys; species Deroplatys truncata. Next base: position 381,183,845 of record CM060990.1, read on the forward strand.
AAACGAATGACCTCTTATTAAGCATTCAACAATTTTGGATCAGTTACATTTGCACAGGACTACTACTACTTCTTCTTCTTCTTCTTCTTCTTCTTCTTATTATTATTATTATTATTATTATTATTATTATTATTATTATTATTTCTTTTTAAATCTTGCAGCTGCACTACACTTGATAAACGAACCTAATAAATTTCTAATATTGTCAACAGTGACACTTTTAGGATTGCTAATAATGAAATTAGACCATTGTTGCAGGTGCACATTTTGTAACATCATACTAATAAAAGTCGCAGATGTAAATTATCGCATGCTTGAAATGTTTTGATGTTACTTACCTCAATCTCTTAATGTACACTGTTTAGATTTAAATATATGTGTAATTAACCCATTTTGATTTTCAACACGTACTTGCTATAGATCATAGATTAGGGCTTAATATATAATTTAGGCAGTATCTCAATTTTGCCAAAAAGGTGGCATCTAATTCTTTCCCTGTGAAGTTCGTATGTTTAAATTAAAAAATTAATGATGCACATTCACATGATCTTCTGTCTCTTGTTGCTTCAGAAGCACTCATATCATATTACACGGGAGAGAGAAAGAAAATGGCAGATGGTGATTGAATAATTGAGAAATGTTTAGAGAGAGGGAGGGTGAGAGAAGCAACTGGTGATGAGGGAAGGAGAGATGGTGGATGTGAGAGACATTTGTAAGCAACCCTTACACAAAATTATTGTACATTATGAAAAACATACAGCCAAAATAATTTTTTTGGAGAAAAAAGTTCTGATGTATTACATTCACATGACTTTCTCTACCCTCAATCATTTATTAGTTTGTATACAAATGTTCTTATGAAAGCTTATTTTTCTATTTACTTCATTTTTATTGAGATAAACCTTTGCAGAAATAGCTACATTACATTTCATTATGGATACAAAGGGAGTAGTGGTAGTCAAATGTAAGAACTGGAAGCTATGCTGACCTTAAAATTCCATACTGTTTCAATGCAATCACAAGAAACAACGAATGGTGACAGGACTTCAAGAGAATGACCAAGTAATGAACAATTTTAACCTCTAATAATGGATATGTTGGAAATGGCTTATGCCACAAAAGAAAGCTTATTTGAAATAAATTGTGTGATTTAAAGAGATCTACATATTTGTGTGTGTGTGCGTGTGCATTCCCAGAAAATTAAAAATACACATTTTATTTCTCATGTAAATATCTTTAATATATGATATTTTAATCAAAATCGTAAGAGCCATTTTTTTCAAAATCAAATATGTCGAAAAAAATGTTCCATGCAAACAGTATTTGGGAGGGGGAGACGGCATTCCTTGAAAATCACTGTCGCATCTTTGGAAAACATTGAACTTAAATACCACGCACACGCACGCACGCACACGCTTATTTACTTACAATATTCATTCATGCATTCTGTTGTTGAGTAGTAGGCCTGTCAATAAGTTAACTCTTCTTTGTTCTCTTAAAAAGTTCGGGATGATTAATGTCTCTAATTTTTCTGGCATAGGATGGACTTTTTTTCTATAGCGTTAACCTGTGCATTGGTAGTTTTAAGTGATTTTCTGCTCTAGTCCCATAATAGTGTTGATTTTTCACATTGTGGAGTTTGTTAAAGTTTGTGTGTATCTGTTTATTTAGTTCATTTAAGTATTGTGAAGGTAAAGTTAGTACTTATATATGTTTTTAAAGAGGTTTCCACTTGATTCTTATCATCCAACCCAGAGTTGGCTTGAGGGGGGTGTGGTTGAGCTGTGCCATTGCCCAGAATGGCAGCTTTTAAGGGCAACAAAATCTTAAAACATCAACAAAATATGTGAAAATATGATAGAGTTACAAATAATGGTTAAAATCTAGCTACTTCCTGGAGATTTTTTGTTATGAAATTGGTGACAAGTGAAAAGCCGAAGTTGGTGACCTTAGATGTGACCCCTCATTGATGATCATCTTCAAAAAATCCTGTGTGTGGCAGGTGTTCATATTATGCTTTTCCATTATTTGTGTAATATAAAGATTTACTGTAGGCCTATATTTGAACTCCCAGATTGTGTGAGAGTAAGTAGTCATGTAGGACTGACATTGCAGATAGCAGGTTGTGTCTTCAAGTGTGAGGGGACCGCACTTGCAATCATTGCGGGCAAAACTCATGGAGGCTGCCCTGGTTCAACCTGAGACGTTATGCACATTATTTTTTTCTAATTTTTAAAAGTTGTTTCCCCTCCTTTTGAGCTGTCCCATAGTATAATGACATGTCATTATGGAATGGAAATAGCTGAAATATAGAATGTTTCTGATTTCAAGGTTGGTAATTTGTGCTATGCATTGCATATTAAAGCAGGCATTGTTTAGATTCTTATTTAAGTACTGTATGTATTCATCCCATTTTAGATGCTTATTTACATGTATATCTAAACATTTTATTTAATCTGTGTCGTCTTCTGTACTATAGATGGTGTATTACTTTCTGGATATTTCCTTTGTTTTTGGAAGTGCATAATGGATGTTTTTGAAGCATTTAGTTTTTATTCGTTATTGCTAAACCATTTCTTTATGTGTATTAGGTTTCTGTTATGTGCTGTAATTCTTTATTGTTTAGCCCTTTCTATAACATGTATCATCCACATACAGCCTATTCCATCTCGAATCGTCCAAAACAGAAGAAAAATGCACGTTGCATTTTTGAAATGAAATGAAGCTTATTGTATTTGGAGAAAAGATTTGGAGATACATTACTTTATACAAATTCTTAAAATTCAGAACATCTTAGTTTTGTAATTAAAATTGTTCAAATTTATCATATCTTCCTAAAATTCCCAACTTCATTCTGTTATAACTCTAAACCGTTATGTAATTATTTAAATTGAACTCTATTTTAATTTCCCTAAACTTTAATTTCATACCGATACGTAAACATGTTCTTACTTTTATTTAAGTGAAGAAGTTTAGATTTTTTCAAGTGCTGCTGGTAGTAAATTAAGAAAAGTAATTGTATTATATATAGTAAGATTCCACGATTTAAAAACAACATACGTTTTAAGCTCAATTTTTGAAGATTTAGAAGCTTGTAACAGTGATGTGTCATAATTTAAAATAGAGAGTTGAGGGTTGTTACACTACATCACTATGATATTCTTACTTGAACGCGTTTCGGGAGACGGCTTGTTCCCATCGTCAGCATTTTCTCTACAAGAAAATGAAAATGCTGACGATGGGAACAAGCCGTCTCCCGAAACGCGTTCAAGTAAGAATATCATAGTGATGTAGTGTAACAACCCTCAACTCTCTATTTTAAACATATGTTTTACTGTAATGTTAAATGGTGACTGATAAGGGTTCATCTAAAACAATTAATGAAGTAAATTACTTGATGTGCTGGAGGTACTAAAACACGTGCTCATGGTCATTCTCACAGTTGTTGTTTTTAACTGAAGGTCAAGCAAGCTGCTGTGCGTAAGGTTAAATGATGAGAACACTTACTAAGGAGTCTGCGGTACTGAGTATTTCCTCACAGATTCACATTGCTACAGGTGGACTTATAACATAGTATTGAAAAAATACAGAACAGAATTAAGTAAATCAATTTTCCTACTTCTTGCAGATAGTCACCTCAGATCTGCTCCTTTTTGCCATGTTCTCTAACTGTAACAAAATCCTTTTTCCAAGTATAGTTCTGCTATATTCCTGTGATTTGCCTAATTTAATTGTTTCCTCTGAAAGCCCATGGCTTATCTTTCTGTCCATAGCAGACATAATTACACCTTTCCTGCTCACTTCATTGCTATGCAAATCATATGCCTAGTGGCTGCAAAGTTAATCTGAATCTTTTTAATAGATCAAGTCAAGGGAAAAATGATGAGGAATTGACTTTCGTTTTGCTGTCCTCTGTCAACTTGAACACCTGTTTTAAGGCTCCCTAAGATTTCATTGTCTATTTCATCATTCATATCAGCCTGATGAAAAACCTTTTCTTTTAGAGCCTTCTCTATGGTTTTCACTTTACGTTTTTGGTATTTTATTTCAGTTAATTTATTTTTCTTTTTATGAACTCAAACCAGTCACAGTAAGCGTTTCATTTAAGGCAGCTGTGTAGAAACTAGCCGCCATTGATTGCACTTCACTAGTAATGTGTATTGCTTTACTATTACTAATTTACGCTTGAGCATTAGAATTGGTTGCTTATTTTCTTATAACCTTGCCCATGTTACTGTGTCTTTTTTCTTTAATTTAATTCTACATGAGGCAAACACATGATTATGTATCTCAATATCATTCTGAAGCGCCATATTTGTCTGTCTTAGAATGGGGTACTTTACAGAGTGTTTTGGTGCTAACATTTTTGTGAACTGAAAATTGAGGGGGGTCGAAGCAACATTGTGTAAGATTTATGTTCAACTTTAGGCAGCATATGAAAAAAGTACTGTAATGGAAAATGTATATGCATATTAGGACATGTCCTTTAATTTGATTAAAGCTTCTTTCAATTTTAATTTTCTTACCTTGAGGAAAAACAAGAGTGTATCACTAATAAAAGTTAAATTAATCACCCCTTGTGCTTAACGCACAACACTTTAATTAACATTGTTAGCACATGAAAAGACTGAAGAGAACAGAGATAAACATGAAATGTGAGTTTGTATTGTCACATTGCTGAATAGTCTGTCTTCTTTGTATTACACATGTTGTGCTGCTGCAGAATGCCTTGTGAACATCATACATAAACCACATAAAACCCTATGTTTATTCACTTTTTGTGTTATAACTATGAACACCCTAACATTACCGCTTTACCAACATTGCCAACTTCTCTTGGTGATGCTATGGATTATTCTCAGACTCATATTTTAGTTTTATAAAAATCTGACACTTAAAATAAGTTGAAACTATATATAGATTTTTGTGAATATTGTACAAATATTTATTATATGCTGTAATGAAATACAAACTTTTATCTATAAAATGAGATTTCTTACAATATTCTGAAATAAAGGGTTCCAGAGCTATGTGCACTAAAGTGCCACAAAATTAATTACTATGATAAATTTGTTGTTCAATACCAATACAACCACTGGGTTTTAGATGCTAATATTCATTAAATATGCTTTCCTGAGTACCCCTTAATAGGAAAAATTACAACGGAAACAGAAGATGTGAGGTTATTAGCCATTGGATTTTATATGGAGTGTCCCATGCATAATTGTTTTATGGTTTATGGAGTTTGTGGGGATCATTAGTGTACACTATGTAGAGTAGAAACCCTAAAAGCTTCCCTGTGGATCTCCAGTCTTGATTTGTCTCCAATTTGGTTGTGGAATTCCTGTAGGATTGTGTGCTTATGATCTTTAAGAGAGCTTGCAAACCAACTTAATGTTATAATTTTACACAATAGAATTGTAGTTGATTTGATAAAATGTCATAATCCATGCAGTCAGAAGCTTTTAAGTTATCATATATTAGGATTGTGAGACAGAATGTGCCGGAATTAATTTTATTATGTACTAATTTATTCAGTGTTTAATTTAATATATAAATTATATATGTTTACAATGTGAAAACCATGTAAATAGCAATTTCTGTGTAATGTAATATTTGTCGTGTACATAATGTTCCTGTTTAACTAAGTTTAGAACGTCTTGAACTCTGCAGTTAGGGTAGAAACATGATGTTCACATGGTCAGCGAAAACGGGATCTTTTGTGTAAGAATAGAAGGGTAAAGTTTTATGACTGTTTGTTTCTGCTCCGGAAGTATGGAGCGAGGCAAATATAACAGAACGGCAGTTTACCGTTAAATTTTAGGTTAAGCAGTTTACAATTGACGTTCAGTAGTACACAGTGAAAGAGTTCGCAGTACACAGTTAAAAAGTAAAAGAGTACACAGTTGAAGACAGTTCGCAGTTTAATGAAACAGATGAAATAGTTGAAACCGTCAAACAGTTGAATGCGCAAAATGGTGATAGGTGAACAGGAACATTCTGTAGTGTTAGAGTGAGGAAGCAACAATAAATAGCCATAAACCAAACATTAACAGTGTGTAGTCAATTCTTCTCTAAGCTCCCAGTACCACAACTGAGATCGACGAGCTTATCAAATATCATGATAGGCAGAGTCCATGCTAAAATCACCGCTGAGAACCAACTAGCCAGGGTAAGAGCGAGAAGGACAACAAGATGAAGCCACGTCGGATGGAGAAAAAGGTGCAGTGAATTTTAACATTAATTCTATCTCTACCACTACACCGCGTTCGACTCCAACCCGAGTGGGCATCGAACCCGGGACTGTCAGCAATGGCGCAGGCGTCGAAACAATCAGACGGGTACCGACGCATAAATGTTGCCCAACCTGGTGGGGCTTGAATGGAGCAAATGAGGAGAGAACAAGAATCATCAACGAGGAAATTAGGAGATGCGGGAAAGAAAGAAAGAAAGAAAGAAGATGACAGGTAGCAGAGGAAAGGAGCGCAACGAAGACAGCATGAAGCAAAAAGAAGAATCTTGTGGAAGTATTTAGTGCAGTGTTGTGATATGTGCAGAGTAGTGAATGTGCCTTAGGAAGGAAGGGGCATAAAATCAATTAGAAAAGAAAATCATATCAAGAGAATAAAAACCGCTACAAGATCCTGCAAGAAGAAAGAAAGAACAAAAAGGTCAGATTAAAATTCATGTTAAATTGTAAATCTAGTAATAGTGCTGTATAATCTATGTTATTACGTAATAATAAGATAATACGTAGGAAAATGTCTGATAAGGGTGAGAATTTTGACGAAAGTCAGGAGGATAGAGAGAGCTATTCAGAATGTGGTATGGAAGTTGGATACGGTTAAACAGAAGTAGTAAACATGCCCTTGAGTAGCATTTCTACAGAGTTGAATTTAGAAGAAAGCCCAGGTAGGTTCAGTGACCCAATTTCAAACCTAAACATTCAGAAAAACCCCAGTCCAGAGCAGGTAGATAGAGTAGATGTCAGCCAGGCAGAAAATAATGCTCAACCCTCCACACAAAACTTAGAGCAGAGTAATTTCGAGCTACTTATGTTCATGATGAAACAAATAAGTGGTGAAATGAAATACATTAAAGGGGAAATAAATCAGAAATTAAGTAGTGAAATGAAAGACATTAAAGGGGAAATAAATCAGAAATTAAGTAGTGAAATGAAAGATATTAAAGGGGAAATAAGTCAGAAATTGAGTTGGGAAATGAAGCAACTAAATCAGAAAATTAACAAGCAAAGTAGTGATCTTCAGAACTTAAGAGGGGAAATCAGCCAAAAGTTGAACCAAGAAATAGGTGAAATGAAAAAGAGGCATAAAGGACAAATGGAATCAATTAATATTAAAATCCAAGGAGAAGTTAATCAGGTTAGAAAGGAAGCTAAAGATAGGGAATGCAAAATATCTAAAGAGATATGGAAACAATCAGAGAGGGTAGATAAACTAATGTCGAAACAAGTAGTAGAGATAAAGAAAGTCAGGGAAGAAGTAAATAAAATGCATGTAAATATTACCAATAGTGTAAAACAGGTGGAAGAAAAGATAAGTGCTCAACAGGTAGAGAATATGCAGGGGTGGAATGATAAATTGCATTCAGTTCGTGAGGAAATGTGTGAGAAAATGCATAGTACTAATGATGAGATTTTAAGTAAAGTAAAAGATATAAATGACCAGTTGGCAGAGGAAATTAAGAAACAGAATGCAAATTTTCAGAACACACAAAAAGCTGTTGATGTGTTACTACATAAAATTACTAGTATGCATGTAAATAGTGAAGGTAATGGGCGTAGAGAAACCTCTTCTGTATTTTCCAACAATGTTAGTGAAGCAACAGGGGGTGCCATTCAAAGTTCTGAATCTAACAATGTAATCTCAGGTACTTCAGGTCAAACAATAGATTCCGATATGCAATCTTATAATAGCAACGTGTTGAGTGACCTACCTCTACCTACTTTTTCGGATGCCAATGATGACTCACCAATTTACTTCCTAGAGCAATTACAAGAATACTTTAGACTTAAACATGTTCCAGAGGTATTAAAGATGATGATTACTCGAAAATGCGTGGGCAGACATACTTTGAATTGGATAATGATCGCGATGGGTTCTGAAAATAATTTTGAATATTTTAAACATCTGTTCCTCAATAGATATTGGAGCGCGAGCAAACAACAAGAATTAAAAGTAAAACTGTGCTATGGTTATTATTCTCCCAGAGAAAATATGAGCATGGCAGATTACCTTTTGCATAATGCAAGGTATATTAACTACTTAAGACCTCCTGTACCGGAAGTAGATCTCATGGATATGATGGCAAAACATTTTCCAATTAATATTCAGCGTTCTTTGTTGGTCGCGTAGCCTAGAACTTTAATTGAAATGGTAGACCTAGTTTCAGCATTAGAAAATCAAGAAACTGAATCTTCAAATTCTTGGGAAAATACGCCACATAACTCGAATTTCAGCCGAAACAATTATCACCAAGAATGTAGGGGATAATTGGGGAGAGAAAACAGACCACATAACAAATATCAAACTCAGATCCCTCAGTTCCAGCATCGAGTAGATAATCGAAGAGATCGCCATGAACGCATAAACTTCATGCAATTCGAGAAGAGATTTTGTCCAAGGCGAAGATTACGTGCCCGAAATGAATTTTCACATAATTCAAGGGGACATACAAATAACTGGAGATCTGGATACAATGGATATCATTCCGATGGTGAAAGATCAAATACATCAGTACGAACAACAAACAACTGTGGAAGAATGCAACCAGTTCAAAATCAATGTGATGGGAGACCGGAAATCACAGTAGCACCTGTTCAAGATGGCCACCCTCACATGGATTGTAATACCAGTCAGTGTGACGTAATGGTTACGGATCACAGAGGCGTCACACAAAATCAGTTCGCGAGATATCCTGCAGAAGAATCAATGGAAGTAAAAACCAGGGAAATTAAAATTGAAAATAATAAATCCGACGAATCTGAAGTGCCATTGATCTCTATTAAAATAGGTGAAAATCTGTTAACCGCAATTTTGGATTCAGGCGCTACTACATGTGTATCCTCAACAAGACTATACATGCAATTAATTAACAATGGAATGCAGTTAATGAGCCTTCCCACTTCCAATCTAATATGCAGAGTCGCAGTTGGAAAATCTGGCCAAATAATAAAGAGGCAATGTTTGTTAACCGTAAACATTGAGGAAGAAATCTTTGAAATAATGTTCTTAGTTGTAAATAATCTAAATAGTGATATTATACTGGGTTGTGATTTCTTAGAGGAATATAGAGTTAAGATTGATTTTGAAAAGCATAGTGCTTTTATTCAAAAGGAAGATCGCATTTTAAGTGCTCCTTTCATTAAGGAACAAATTATTCCAATTGAACGCACGCCTGAAGAAATAGAACTTGTTGACTCGGAACTTGTTGACTCGGAACTCTTTGTACAAAAAGTAATGATTGACAATACCGAGATAGTAGAGATGCGTACTGTAGAAGAAAAAAGGACAGAGAGACCTTTTACTGATGAAGGGACAGCTAGACCGACCGATCTCCAGGTAGTAAGCCCAGGTATGACCCAGCAACGGGAAAATGATGAGACAAAGGAAGTGCAGTGATGCCAACGGCCTAAATTGTAAACAAAAGGAGCAATTGAGGATAATGTTAAATGACAACGCAGAAGTATTCTCAGATATTCCCGGAAAATGCAATATTTATACGCACAAATTTCAAGTTGACGGAATTAAACCTTTTCGCCACCAATATAATAATCTACTGATAAGTCTGAGACAACAAGCTGATAAGGTAATTGATGATATGATAAAAAATGACATCCTGGAGGAAACTGACTCAAGTTTTATAAGCCCTTTGTGTTGGACTTTGAAGCGAGGATCTCTGACTTCATTACGTCTTACTCTCGATGAAGCAGGATCACTTCCAAAATGAAAGTGTTAATCACATACTTACCAAGTTATCGCGGGGATGATACATATCATCGATCGATTTGGTCCAAAGCTACTGGCAAATCCCATTAGATGAGAGTGTACGCAATTACTGTTCTTTTATTATGGAAGGCAAAGTCCTACATTTCAAAAGATTACCCTTTGGTGTAAAGAACTCTAGCAGCGGATTTTTGCGTGCATTAAATGAGGTATTCAAGCACTCAGAGATAAGTTTCTTAGTTAATTACATCGATGATTATCTCATTATCTCCGAAAACTTCAATGAGCATCTAAGAAATTTAGATTTTGTATTGAGAAGATTAAAAGAATGTGGTTTCACAGTGAACCTAAAAAAATCTAAATTCGGAGTTCAAGAAATTGAATTTCTTGGATTTATAATTGGTAAAGATGGCATGAAACCGGATCCTAAAAGAATTGAGTCTATAAGGAAAATTCCAGCGCCGGAAAGCATTAAACAGCTCCGCAGAATTTTTGGAATCTGAAATTATATTAGCGGGTTTATCCCCAGGTATGCAGCCGAGGTGGCTCCTTTACGGGAACTACTTAAAAAGAACCGTAAATGGAAATGGAACGATGAGCTACAAAAATGCTATGAACGAGTTCAGGAACTCTTCGCTTCCACAATACTTCTTGAATGTCCACGTGATGGATGGGCTTACGAAGTCTACGTCGATGCTTCGACAGGAGGTTTTGGGACAATTCTCTGCCAGAGAAGTCCAGAGAATGAATTTCATGTTATAAGTACCGCTTTGTAAGGTCTCGATTCAATAGAGAGGAACGCTTCAGTTACTGAACTGGAACAAGGAGCACTTCACTTTGCGCTGAGTCGATTCCGAACATACATATACCAGCAGCATGTGAAGGTATTTTTGGACCATATTAGTCTTACTTTTATAAGGAAATGTAAATTAACATCTACAAAACTATCTAGATTTGTGCATGCCTTCATGAATTATGACATTGAGATAATCCACATCCCAGGGAAGCAGAATACTTTTAGCGATCTATTATCAAGGCTCAACTTTGTGAGGGGAATTCCAGAGACAATAGTAAAACCAAAAAGGGAAGTAACCGTGCTTCAGTTAGATATAAAGTTAAGTAAGGAAACTGAGAAAAATATTAAACATTTAGCCAAGCTACAGCAGGAGGATAGCAAGTTAAAAGAATTAATAAACAAAGCTCCTCAACTTAGCAGTGCGAGAGAGGAAAATGTTGTCAGGCATGATGGTCTGCTATATAAAAAACATGGAAGATTGGTTAAGAAATGCAAGGTTATAATCCCCCGTGAGCTAGAAAGAAATATAATAATGGATTTTCATCAAAGTTTACTGCACTCTGGAATGGATAGAGTTACCGCAGCACTATTAGAGAATGTATACATATCAAAAGCAAGAGAGAAAGTAGGAAAATTAATTGCTTGCTACAACTTATGTCAACGGTGTAAACAAAGAAATGTTAATTACCAATTTGAAACTAACTCTGGAATTAGAAAATCCAAGAGATTTAATTTGTCTGGATCTGCATGGACCCCTCCCATCCTCATCGTTTGACTATAAATACATCTTAGTCTGTTATGATGTTTTTAGCAAATATGTGAAAGAAAGCCAACAGTCAAGCATGTGCAAGAAAGCTGCTATATCAATACATTCCACAAGAGGGACCAATTAATCGATACTTACTGACAATGCTACTATATTCCGAGGAAAGAAGTTTTCAGAAGAAGTGAAGAGAGCAGGAATTACAATTATTGCTGTTCTAAATATTATCCCAAAGCAAACCCGAGCGAGAGAGCTATCAAGGATGTAGGCATTTTCTTGAGATTATTGTGTCACAAGAAACATAACACTTGGTTTAAATATATCCAGTCTATTGAAACCTTGATGAACGAAGTTCCTAACAATGTCACAGGATTCAAACCTATAGAGATAGCCCAGGGACAGCTCATGAAAACCGTGAACGTGAAATTACCAATCACTATCCCTGTTGATGATGACCAATTGGAAGCAGAAGAAATATTCCGAATTGCTTTAGAGAAAATAAATAAAAAAAAAGGAAGGAGAGACACGAAGCTAAACAACAAGGAATTAAGTGGAATGTTCGGATTGGTGATAAAGTACTGACGTAATAAATCGTTGTCCAATAAAATAAGGAAGGAAAACCAAAGATTAATGATCTATTACAAGGGACTGTATGATGTCATCAAGAAATTTGGCACGGATACTGTTGAAATTGCTGATATCAAAAATGGAAAAAGCTCAGGAAGATTTCATAAAACCTTGTTGAAGAAATATAAACCATCGGAAGAGCAACAACTAAAGAATATAGAGGAAAATGAAAAGTAACGGGTAGAAAAGAAAGAAGAAAAACCAGTAAATGTAAAGCAAAAATGAAAGCCAGTTAGGTAGAATACGGTTGCTCAACTAGGTTGCTTACTAGGATTGTAAAAGGTTGTAAATAAAAACAAAATAGCATAACATTGTATTGTATATAAAAATAGAATATTAGGGATATTGAAATATAATATAAATGTGTAACATGTAGATTGTGTATATTACTTCTTAGTCTCATATGGACATGTTAAAATCTTGTATTAGTGTAAATGGCGCAGAAAAGACCAACAACAATAAGTGTTATTTGGGGCGATAAATAAATGCCAGAAGTACTAAGTTATGAATAAGGAACAGTGTGTGTGTGTGTGTGTAAGCGTGTGCGTGCGTGTGCGTGCGTGATGAAGTGAAATATTTTTTTTATTAAAATTAAGGTATAAATGTCTAGCATAGGAAGGAATCGTTAGAATGTAAAGAAAGAAACGATGATTTCAAATTTTCTTTAACATCCACAATTGGGGCATTATGAGACAGAATGTGCTGGAATTAATTTTATTATATACTAATTTATTCAGTGTTTAATTTAATATATAAATTATATATGTTTACAATGTGAAAACCATGTAAATATTAATTTCTGTATAATGTAATATTTGTCGTGTACATAATGTTCCTGTTTAACTAAGTTTAGAGCGTCTTGAACTATGCAGTTAGGGTAGAAATGTGATGTTCACATGGTCAGCAAAAACGGGATCTTTTGTGTAAGAATAGAAGGGTGAAGTTTTATGACTCTTGTTTGTTTCCGCTCCGGAAGTATGGAGCGAGGCAAATATAACAGAACGGCAGTTTACCCTTGAATTTTAGGTTAAGCAGTTCATAATTGACGTTCAGTAGTAGACAGTACACAGTGGAAGACAGTTGAAGAGTTCGCAGTACACAGTTAAAAAGTAAAAGAGTACACAGTTGAAGACAGTTCGCAGTTTAATGAAACAGATGAAATAGTTGAAACCGTCAAACAGTTGAACGTGCAAAATGGTGATAGGTGAACAGTGAGGCAGTATTTTAATGCCTAAATGATACTAATTGTATTTTTTATTAATTAAATTCAATAACAGCCCACCTTGAAAACAGTATGTATTTAATTATTATTTATATTGTATGTAAAGTCATTGTAAATACTTATTTTTATTGTAAACATATTTATTAGTGATATGTAAATGTTTATATACTTTAATAGTGCAAAAACTGTGAGAATACTATGTTTTAGGATGCTAATAATGAGGCAATAATGTAATTTTGGTGACAATAATGTGTATGGAATTTAAAAGTACTTGTTATGAAAAAGATCGGTAATAACGTAATTTCTCTTACAGTTTGGAATTAGCCAATCAAAAGTAAAGAAAGATTTTTAGTTTGAATACTTAAACTCTATTGGACTAGATTTAGCCAATAAGAGACTGGCATTACCGAAGCTATAAGATTTTTACTGTTGAATTTAGTCAGTCTTGGGCAAGATGTAGTACAGAGCAGACGTAAGAGTCTCGGGCAAAATATTAGACAGAGTAGACGTGAAAGTCGTGGGTAAAAATGTTGTAAATGATAAAATTTGTGTTCTCTGTAAAAAATGTATTAAGTGCTCACAGTTTAATTTATAAAGTGTTGTATTTATAAAATGTGCAAATATAAAGTGAAATAAAAAGAAGTAAAAAAAATTGAAAAGTAAATTGTGTGGCATCTTATAATTTGAGTCTTATCACAACCCTGCAAGAACTCGTGTTTCTATAGTGCGACTGAAAGCAGCTGATGCAAATAACTTTAATAATATTACGTAAAAACAAGCATCATCTTCACTATAAATTTTGGCATCCTAAAAATCAAACATCATCAAAGTGTATCTTCATTACGAAACCATAATAATATTTATATTAAAAAAAAAGCCTACAAACTGCAAGTTGAAGAACAATACTACTTCAAATTGGCGCCCAAAGTGAGGCAGATAAACATAAAGCACCTCAATAAACTTTCATAAAAAAAAAAATTCATTCTTCAAATTGGCGCCCAACGTGGGGCAGATAAACATAAAGCACCTCTATAATTTGAAAAATTTTCATTCATCAAATTGGCGCCCAACGTGGGGCAAACTCCTCTAAATAATTACGCAACCTACTATCTGCAAATTTTGAACAATTGCTTCTTCAAATTAGCTCCCATACGTGGGGCAGATAAACATAAAGCACCTCAATAAATTTTCATTCTTCAAATTTGAGAGGCAGTATTTTAATGCCTAAATGATACTAATTGTATTTTTTATTAATTAAATTCAATAACAGACCACCTTGAAAACAGTATGTATATAATTATTATTTATATTGTATGTATGAAGTGGAATATTTGTTGGTAGTTGGAAGATGCTTCGTTTTCTTTATCTCCCCCACATATGGGAGCCAATTTGTCGCGGTCACTTCGTGTTATCTTTTTGCTGGGCGCCTGTTATTGTATTACTATTTTTAAATTTGGGTTCATTGTCCTCCGGCTAGCTATTATTTCTCGGTCGAGCAAATCTTTTGAACAGGGTGTGTAAACGGAAAGGAGTTGTTACTCAAAGATAACACTGATAAAAGAATTTGTTTTTACACTTTTATTGCCGTCACACTTCTTTAATTTCACATATTGACTCTTGATACACGCCCGACTGAAACTGTTATATTTTCTGTTACTATAATAAGTTATTTACTGCACATTATTAATTCGCGTACTTCAACTTTTTTGTAACTAACTTTACAATGCGAGAGATTTTATAGAACTGTGCGACGTGTAACCCGCGAACGATCCTGATGAACTACGCGTTACCTCTCTCTGGCATGGAATTTATACTCCCTCACCTGATATGCCTAAAGATTATAACAGAGCTGCTATTGGTTAATAAAATGTGCCAACATTAGCGTCTATTTTTATATCCAATCAAAATTACGAACACATATGCTCTAGGGAAGAAATTCCCGCCATTTCTAAGAAAAGCGCGCCAATCTGACGTCATTTGCTTGTCTCTAATAATTGATAAACAACTCACCCCCTCGCTCATTGTTACCCACTCTTATTGTCAGTTTCAGTGAGGCCGTGTAAACTTATTTCCTAACAATGCTTATAATTAACAAACATCCAAAATCAATGTCATACAATAATGCTTATTTACACTACAATCACTCTGGCATTTACATTATTGTGATACAAATTACTGCCACATATGCCCCACTAGAAACATAATTATAAATATTTACAACTTGTTTGGAAATTTTATAATTGGGTTTTTAGTCTCCTGAATCTTGTAACACACGCTATTTATCATTTGCACTTAACACTGCACACGCATTTAACACACGACATATATTTTGCCTTCTTCTCGCCACTATTCACTGGCTCTGGTCTAATGTGTTTATATACATACATCTGACATTACAATTTTTTTATAGCAAATACTGTACCCTGAACTATTTAGTTACAAAATGTTTATACTTTCTTAGATTATTAACATAGAACTTTATACACTCAAGATTTTTAACCTAGTTCATCTTGTAATTTTTGAACATATTTACCAAAATATTCATCCTCTACACAAACATATTTACATCTCTGAATTCTAGACACAATTTCACATTATCTGTGTGCTACATAAGTATTTTGCTTTAATTATGTTTACCCCTTTTTTATTGTTTTGTACTTTATATCCACAATACTCTTTGAATTATATCTACATACTTTTACTTTAATATGACATTAAGTTTTCATTATTACATGCTTCATTTCAAATGCTGTTACAGTTTACTTAGAAAATGTTCTTTTTCCCCTTTAAACATTTATTTTTATCCAGAATTTATTTCTCCTTTCTCATGACATATATACATAGATAACCCTCTTACATTCCAATACTTTGTTTTGCAGTTCAGCTTTAACTATCCAGAATTTGCTTGCTTTTTTTTTTAGTGGTCATTTCTATTCCCTTTCCTGGATCAAATTGTCTATAGCTAAGCATTACTCGTAGCTGTATCGTAACCTTCCAAAATCTGTTCATGAATAGCCTCTTAAAGAATTCATATGAAATTTCGCCCCCTAATACCATTTGAAACCAATCTGAAGTTTTCTGAACCACACATCTTTTAACAACTATCTTTTTCAATTCTTGCAGCATCTTTTTAATTTGAAAGTACTCTAACCAGTCTGCAATATACTGTACTGGATTGGAGTTTTCATTAAATTTTGGAAGTGGAAAATCTCTTAAAATATGATTATAGTTTTGAATGTCCCTTACTCCCATATTTAAATTCTCTAGTGTTACTTGTGCACTCTGAGTTTCAGCATGAGCTATAGATGAAGCCGCCGCATCACTCACATTATTAGTCATACCTGAGGAACTACCTCTATCATTATTCTGTACATCAAATACATTAACATCACATATATTTACCCTTGAATTCAATTCTAACCTATTTACAGTACCTTGCAGATTTTCTATTGTCTGTTCCAATTGTTTATTCTCATTTTGAACAGCTTGGTGCTTGTTCATTTCAGAACTTAGTTTTTGATTCAAATCTATAGACAAAACTTTAACTTCTTCAGACAATTTATTTCTTTGTGTTTCTGACTCCTTCTGTATTTCAGATATCTCCCCTTTGAAATTAACTTGCACCTGAATTAAATCTGCATTCATCTCTCTTAGCTCACTTGAAATGCTACTCATTTGACTTCCTAACTCTGTACATTTTACACTAACATGTTCAAACTTGGTATCAACCTCACTTTTTTGGTTAGATATTTCCCTGCTCATGTCTGACATTTTCTTTGAAACTTTCCCTATCTCATTTGCTATCATATCCTGATTTTCATTTCTCATTCTTATTATACTGCTATCTAGCTCCATAAATTTCTTTTCAATTTCTTTCCTGTTTTGTTCTAAGCTCTTACCAATATCTTCCCTTAATTCCCTATTATTCTTTTCCATATTCTGAGTTAGTTTTTCTAATTTCTCACTACTCTTACCAATATCTTCCCTCAATTCCCTATTATTCTTTTCCATATCTTCCCTGTTTTGATCTACTTTCTTTTCAATTTCTTCCTTGTTGTGATCTAATTTATGGTTTAATTTCTCATTATTCTTATTTAATGTTTCACCAAAATTTCTCATCATTTCCATCATCATACCAGCATCAAAATTAACATTTCCTGCTATTCTATTCTGACTTTCTTCACTAACATTTCCTCCCTCAAATCCTACATTGTTTGAGCTATTTTCTGTAACCTGTATTGAATTACAGCTAACTGTTACATTATCCCCTTCCATAATTATTTCTTCAGTATTCTTAGAAGACATTGTTTTCTTAATCCTACCACTTCTTAAGAACATTTAATTTCTCACAATTTGTTTTAGGATAAAAAATATTTACAATATTCTAACCTTTGTGATGCTGTCTGTTGATGTTGCTTTGATGTCCAGCTTCCTGCCCCTCTCTCCTAGATGTATATGTCGCCTCTGCGTCGTACTACGATGAATCTGCGCCGTCTCGCTGTCTTTGTCTCCTGTAGTTGAATTCCCCTGTTGCCTTTTATTCTCGTAGTTGCGATGTCCACTCATCCGCGTCGTCGGTCATTCTTGTGGTTTTTTCTAGAATCTGCGTCTTGTAGTTCATTTCACTGCTCCATTCGCTCCACGTCCTGGTTCCTTCGCCCCTTCCTGGTTATTTTCGCTCCTTCCTGCTTAATTCGCCCCTTCCTGGTTATTTCGCCCCACGTTCTGGGAGCCAATTTGAAGTAGATTATATTTGTTGGTAGTTGGAAGATGCTTCGTTTTCTATATCTCCCCCACATATGGGAGCCAATTTGTCGCGGTCACTTCGTGGTTTTTTTTTTTTTTTTTTGCTGGGCGCCTGTTATTGTATTACTATTTTTAAATTTGGGTTCATTGTCCTCCGGCTAGCTATTATTTCTCGGTCGAGCAAATCTCTTGAACAGGTTGTGTAAACGGAAAGGAGTTGTTACTCAAAGATAACACTGATAAAAGAATTTGTTTTTACACTTTTATTGCCGTCACACTTCTTTAATTTCACATATTGACTCTTGATACACGCCTAACTCAAACTGTTATATTATCTGTTACTATAATAACTAACTTTACGACGCGAGAGATTTTATAAAACTGTGCGACGTGTAACCCGCGAACGATCCTGATGAACTACGCGTTACCTCTCTCTGGCACGGAATTTATACTCCCTCACCCGATATGCCTAAAGATTATAACAGAGCTGCTATTGGTTAATAAAATGTGCCAACATTAGCGTCTATTTTTATATCCAATCAAAATTACGAACACATATGCTCTAGGGAAGAAATTCCCGCCATTTCTAAGAAAAGCGCGCCAATCTGACGTCATTTGCTTGTCTCTAATAATTGATAAACAACTCACCCCCTCGCTCATTGTTACCCACTCTTATTGTCAGTTTCAGTGAGGCCGTGTAAACTTATTTCCTAACAATGCTTATAATTAACAAACATCCAAAATCAATGTCATACAATAATGCTTATTTACACTACAATCACTCTGGCATTTACATTATTGTGATACAAATTACTGCCACATATGCCCCACTAGAAACATAATTATAAATATTTACAACTTGTTTGGAAATTTTATAATTGGGTTTTTAGTCTCCTGAATCTTGTAACACACGCTATTTATCATTTGCACTTAACACTGCACACGCATTTAACACACGACATATATTTTGCCTTCTTCTCGCCACTATTCACTGGCTCTGGTCTAATGTGTTTATATACATACATCTGACATTACAATTTTTTTATAGCAAATACTGTACCCTGAACTATTTAGTTACAAAATGTTTATACTTTCTTAGATTATTAACATAGAACTTTATACACTCAAGATTTTTAACCTAGTTCATCTTGTAATTTTTGAACATATTTACCAAAATATTCATCCTCTACACAAACATATTTACATCTCTGAATTCTAGACACAATTTCACATTATCTGTGTGCTACATAAGTATTTTGCTTTAATTATGTTTACCCCTTTTTTATTGTTTTGTACTTTATATCCACAATACTCTTTGAATTATATCTACATACTTTTACTTTAATATGACATTAAGTTTTCATTATTACATGCTTCATTTCAAATGCTGTTACAGTTTACTTAGAAAATGTTCTTTTTCCCCTTTAAACATTTATTTTTATCCAGAATTTATTTCTCCTTTCTCATGACATATATACATAGATAACCCTCTTACATTCCAATACTTTGTTTTGCAGTTCAGCTTTAACTATCCAGAATTTGCTTGCTTTTTTTTTTAGTGGTCATTTCTATTCCCTTTCCTGGATCAAATTGTCTATAGCTAAGCATTACTCGTAGCTGTATCGTAACCTTCCAAAATCTGTTCATGAATAGCCTCTTAAAGAATTCATATGAAATTTCGCCCCCTAATACCATTTGAAACCAATCTGAAGTTTTCTGAACCACACATCTTTTAACAACTATCTTTTTCAATTCTTGCAGCATCTTTTTAATTTGAAAGTACTCTAACCAGTCTGCAATATACTGTACTGGATTGGAGTTTTCATTAAATTTTGGAAGTGGAAAATCTCTTAAAATATGATTATAGTTTTGAATGTCCCTTACTCCCATATTTAAATTCTCTAGTGTTACTTGTGCACTCTGAGTTTCAGCATGAGCTATAGATGAAGCCGCCGCATCACTCACATTATTAGTCATACCTGAGGAACTACCTCTATCATTATTCTGTACATCAAATACATTAACATCACATATATTTACCCTTGAATTCAATTCTAACCTATTTACAGTACCTTGCAGATTTTCTATTGTCTGTTCCAATTGTTTATTCTCATTTTGAACAGCTTGGTGCTTGTTCATTTCAGAACTTAGTTTTTGATTCAAATCTATAGACAAAACTTTAACTTCTTCAGACAATTTATTTCTTTGTGTTTCTGACTCCTTCTGTATTTCAGATATCTCCCCTTTGAAATTAACTTGCACCTGAATTAAATCTGCATTCATCTCTCTTAGCTCACTTGAAATGCTACTCATTTGACTTCCTAACTCTGTACATTTTACACTAACATGTTCAAACTTGGTATCAACCTCACTTTTTTGGTTAGATATTTCCCTGCTCATGTCTGACATTTTCTTTGAAACTTTCCCTATCTCATTTGCTATCATATCCTGATTTTCATTTCTCATTCTTATTATACTGCTATCTAGCTCCATAAATTTCTTTTCAATTTCTTTCCTGTTTTGTTCTAAGCTCTTACCAATATCTTCCCTTAATTCCCTATTATTCTTTTCCATATTCTGAGTTAGTTTTTCTAATTTCTCACTACTCTTACCAATATCTTCCCTCAATTCCCTATTATTCTTTTCCATATCTTCCCTGTTTTGATCTACTTTCTTTTCAATTTCTTCCTTGTTGTGATCTAATTTATGGTTTAATTTCTCATTATTCTTATTTAATGTTTCACCAAAATTTCTCATCATTTCCATCATCATACCAGCATCAAAATTAACATTTCCTGCTATTCTATTCTGACTTTCTTCACTAACATTTCCTCCCTCAAATCCTACATTGTTTGAGCTATTTTCTGTAACCTGTATTGAATTACAGCTAACTGTTACATTATCCCCTTCCATAATTATTTCTTCAGTATTCTTAGAAGACATTGTTTTCTTAATCCTACCACTTCTTAAGAACATTTAATTTCTCACAATTTGTTTTAGGATAAAAAATATTTACAATATTCTAACCTTTGTGATGCTGTCTGTTGATGTTGCTTTGATGTCCAGCTTCCTGCCCCTCTCTCCTAGATGTATATGTCGCCTCTGCGTCGTACTACGATGAATCTGCGCCGTCTCGCTGTCTTTGTCTCCTGTAGTTGAATTCCCCTGTTGCCTTTTATTCTCGTAGTTGCGATGTCCACTCATCCGCGTCGTCGGTCATTCTTGTGGTTTTTTCTAGAATCTGCGTCTTGTAGTTCATTTCACTGCTCCATTCGCTCCACGTCCTGGTTCCTTCGCCCCTTCCTGGTTATTTTCGCTCCTTCCTGCTTAATTCGCCCCTTCCTGGTTATTTCGCCCCACGTTCTGGGAGCCAATTTGAAGTAGATTATATTTGTTGGTAGTTGGAAGATGCTTCGTTTTCTATATCTCCCCCACATATGGGAGCCAATTTGTCGCGGTCACTTCGTGGTTTTTTTTTTTTTTTTTGCTGGGCGCCTGTTATTGTATTACTATTTTTAAATTTGGGTTCATTGTCCTCCGGCTAGCTATTATTTCTCGGTCGAGCAAATCTCTTGAACAGGTTGTGTAAACGGAAAGGAGTTGTTACTCAAAGATAACACTGATAAAAGAATTTGTTTTTACACTTTTATTGCCGTCACACTTCTTTAATTTCACATATTGACTCTTGATACACGCCTAACTCAAACTGTTATATTATCTGTTACTATAATAACTAACTTTACGACGCGAGAGATTTTATAAAACTGTGCGACGTGTAACCCGCGAACGATCCTGATGAACTACGCGTTACCTCTCTCTGGCACGGAATTTATACTCCCTCACCCGATATGCCTAAAGATTATAACAGAGCTGCTATTGGTTAATAAAACGCGCCAACATTAGCGTCTATTTTTATATCCAATCAAAATTACGAACACATATGCTCTAGGGAGGAAATTCCCGCCATTTCTAAAAAAAGCGCGCCAATCTGACGTCATTTGCTTGTCTCTAATAATTGATAAACAGCTCACCCCCTCGCTCATTGTTACCCGCTCTTATTGTCAGTTTCAGTGAGGCCGTGTAAACTTATTTCCTAACAATGCTTATAATTAACAAACATCTAAAATCAATGTCATACAATAATGCTTATTTACACTACAATCACTCTGGCATTTACATTATTGTGATAAAAATTACTGCCACAAAATTGGCGCCCAAGGTGAGGCAGATAAACATAAAGCACCTCTATAATTTGAAAAATTTTTATTCATCAAATTGGCGCCCAACGAGGGGCAAACTCCTCCAAATAATTACGCAACCTACTATCTGCAAAATTTGAACAATTGCTTCTTCAAATTGGCTCCCATACGTGGGAAGATAAACATAAAGCACCTCAATAAATTTTCATTCTTCAAATTTGAGAGGCAGTATTTTAATGCCTAAATGATACTAATTGTATTTTTTATTAATTAAATTCAATAACAGGCCACCTTGAAAACAGTATGTATATAATTATTATTTATATTGTATGTAAAGTCATTGTAAATACTTATTTTTATTGTAAACGTATTTATTAGTGATATGTAAATGTTTATATACTCTAATAGTGCAAAAACTGTGAGAATACTATGTTTTAGGATGCTAATAATGAGGCAATTATGTAATTTTGGTGACAATAATGTGTATGGAATTTAAAAGTACTGGTTATGAAAAAGATCAGTAATAACGTAATTTCGCTTACAGTTTGGAATTAGCCAATCAAAAGTAAAGAAAGATTTTTAGTTTGAATACTTAAATTCTATTTGACTAGATTTAGCCAATAAGAAACTGACATTACCGAAGCTATAAGATTTTTACTGTTGAATTTAGTCAGTCTCGGGCAAGGTGTAGTACAGAGCAGATGTAAGAGTCTCGGGCAAGATATTAGACAGAGTAGACGTGAAAGTCATGGGTAAAAATGTTGTAAATGATAAAATTTGTGTTCTCCGCCAAAAATGTATTAAGCGCTCACAGTTTTATTTTATAAAGTGTTGTATTTATAAAATGTGCAAATATAAAGTGAAATAAAAAGAAGTAAAAAAAATTGTAAAGTAAATTGTGTGGCGTCTTATAATTTGAGTCTTATCGCAACCCTGCAAGAACTCGTGTTTCTATAGTGCGACTGAAAGCAGCTGAGGCAAATAACTTTAATACTATTACGTAAAAACAAGCATCATCTTCACTATAAATTTTGGCGTCCTAAAAATCAAACAACATCAAAGTGTATCTTCATTACGAAACCATAATAATATTTACATAATAAAAAAAAAACCTACAAACTGCAAGTTGAAGAACAATACTACTTCAACAGGAACATTCTGTAGTGTTAGAGTGAGGAAGTAACAATAAATAGCCATAAGCCAAACATTACAGTGCGTAGTCAATTCTTCTCTAAGCTCCCAGTACCACAACTGAGATCGACGAGCTTATCAAATATGATAGGCAGAGTCCATGCTAAAATCAGCGCTGAGAACCAACTAGCCAGGCTAACAGTAAGAAGGACAACAAGACGTAGCCATGTCGGATGGAGAAAAAGGTACAGTGAATTTTAACATTAATTCTATCTCTACCACTACACCGCATTCGACTCCAACCCAAGTGGGCATCGAACCCGGGACTGCCACCAATGGCGCAGTCGTTGAAACAATCAGACAGGGGTACCGACGCAATTGCTGTATGTTGTTTTCATCCATCATTTGGGAAATGTCATTGACAAGATTTATTAGTGCTGATATTGTTGAGCACTTTTCTTGAAAGCCATGTTGAGATTTATTGAGCTGTATGAAATGAGTTGTGAATGTACAATTTTTTCAGATGTAATAGAAAATGTCGTAAGAATGTATATTGGCCTCAAATTTTTAAAATCTTTATTCCCCTCCCTTGTAAATAGGTTTGACTATTGCATACTTCATCCTTTCTGGAAAAGTACCCAAGGATAAGGATTAATTATTTAGCTAAGCAACCCATATATTTAATATTTTATTTTCTTAATAAGAAATAGAGGTAAAGTGAGGTTCAAGCAACATTTGGGATTCATCAGCCAGACCACTAATCGCCAAATGCCTATCACTTTGAAGTTTTTGGCTCACTTGCTCACCGATGTTGGTCCAAATACTGGGCCTACCACTTCACTGTTCATCGTGCACATTTGTGTGGCCATTTCAAAATTATTGACCCCATTGTCGAACCTGTTTGTCACTCATGTCCGGTTCATACATGAGGCATAGCTCATGATGGATGTCTGCAGCTGACGATCCTTTTGCCAGCAAAACTCTAATCGCACAGCGCACTTCACAATTGGTGGGATCTACGATTGTCACGGCCATTGTGATCTGCTCTCACTGACTGGCAAACACCTACTGCATCACACCAACACTGTGGTGGGTTCCTCAGGAGTTGGTAGACAGCGCTGCAGGCCTACCACCCAGTAAATATTGTTCACTGGACCTTAGTTTTGGAATACGCCTCATACATGTTTGTATAGTTTCAATATGCTCTATAGTATTGAATAAAGTTACCTTCTGAGGTGATGGTGTGTACTTTGTGTTAACAGTTCTTTACATTTACTGGATACTGTTATGCCCATAGTGCACCAATCTAAAGAATATTTTTTAGGTATTTGTGCAGGTACCATTTTTGGAAAGCTTAACATCATAATTTAAATCTATAGAAACTTGTGGGTTGAAGGGTGAGGCTGCCATACTTAATTTTTTCTTGAAATTAGATGTATTTTCTGGGCTGTAGATTTGCCTAGCAATTTTTCTTTTGTGTTTTTTTTTTTTTTAATTTTGCGTTTTAATGGCAGTCTTGTGAGGACTGCCTTTGGTCACTAAGTCCTGCTTCCAGTACTAAACATTCAGACTAACATATGTTTGGTTTGTCAGTATGTGGTCTATACATGTTTTTAGCACCTTGTGATCAGAGTTGGATGTGTGTGCCTGAATTCAAATCCATGACTATGGATAATGTTTATATACATGCTTTTATATGATTGTATTTATTTTACTTTTACCAAGTGGATTTGTTTTTTATGTTACATTTAGGGTTTTAAGTAGGTCAGTGTTGTAATACATCACAATTATGATTTTTTTAATTTTGTGAATTTGTAATTTGTGCATCAAACTTTCTATTTTGCTTAGTAAAGATTTATTGTGTAGTAATAGGGTACTGTATATACAAAGACAGGGTAACTCAGATAAATTATGGGTCCCTTGACAAATCATGATTGTGGGGTCCCCTAACCCCCAGCTTCATCAATTCCCACATAATTATTGTACAAAATAGTGAAGTACAATGATGGGTATTGATCTACTGTAGTCTATATACATTGTGTTTCTACTTGAAACTTCTCCTTTTTCGGTACTTCCAGTATTTCACTTATCCTGTTTTTCCATTTGCAGTTCTTTGATTTCCGGTCTTGTTTTGTAAGTCCTTGTTCAGAATTTCAGTTATCTTATGAAGCGGCTAAATCACTGCCGCCTCACCACGTTTCTCATGGCTTTGGCATTTTACATTGTTTTACCTTATGTCTGAGTGGGGTTGTGGTCCTTTCTCTGTGATGTAATAATTCACACTTCCTGTGTTTTTTTGAACATGGAGAGAGTGTATTACTGCATGTTTGCAAATAATAAGGTCATTTCTAGGTGCTATCAGTATCAAAAGGCTTCATAGTTAACATTTTTATTCCACTTTCATTTGGCTCAGTTTCATCATTGTGCAAAGTATAACCACTGCTGTCTACTGAAACCCCACATCCAAGCAGCATGATGGAGATCATGGTTCAGCTGTGAAAGAAAGGTACACTCATACTTGCCAATTTTACGGCTTGCCCGTAAAATGTATGGAAGTGGTGGCCTTTTATGAGTGTGTGGCAATGAGATTGTTTTTATGGCATTGTGGGCTGATTCAGTGTGTTACAGATTTTCACCACGTACATGACAAAATATTAAATTCTATTGCGTTGCGATTGTTAATGCTAATAATGTAAGACTTACTGCTAGCTTAAAATTAGAGCCCAAATATACCATTTTAATTGGTACACAGGGCTGTGTTAGGCTAAATCTTATCATTGCATTTATTCTTCATCACCATCATGGTCCCCTTCACTGGTTTGTAACAAATTATAACATGCAAACTTTGTTTTATGGGATTTAAAATTTGAGTGCACCACTAGTGACCCCTAGTAACCAGCAGTAAATGTGCGCGATCATTCAGTAATGGATGATGTGAATTGTAAACTCAACTCCGTCAAGTAAATCATTTATCTTACTCACATTCTATGGCTGTGGAATATAAGCTACTCAACATGTGTTACAAAGAAGCAGTCTTGGCTCGCCTCACCTTGCCTTTTGCCTTGCTTCAGAATTGGACTTATTGTGCTACCTGTATCGTTTTAATGCCAATTGATTATGCCTGCACTCTTTACCAAGGAATAGTGTCTTAACAGATGAAGTTTAAAATCTTTCTGGTTCTAAAAACATTTTCCCAAAAGCAATATATCTCCTGTGAGCCAGGGCCTCAAAGGAACAGAAAGAAGCAGTACCACAAAGTCTTTTAGGATTTGTATAAAGCGGAATTCCCTTTTAAAAAAAATCAGATAAGGAAGTAAAATTTGCATTATGATCACTTGAAAGTTGAGGAAGAAGTGGAGGAGGATTTTACACTGCAGCCAGGGCTAGACCTATTGCATCTACTAAATCTTTGGAAGGAAGGGATGAGGCAAGAGAGTACGAAGGGTGGCACAGCAGGGTTGCTATCATTGCCAGATATGGTATCCCTAGATTCCCCTTTGCTGCCCCTCCCCTATCCAGAAGAATAGATGGACAGGTTCAGACAGAAGGTTCCATGCTGAGAAAGAAACAGTTCTCTCCTTAGCATGTACACTGCAATTGTCACACACCCCGACCATCATGCTAGACCATGTACCCTTGAAAGAAAATGAAATGAGGGACAGAAAAATATATTTCAATATAAAGTCCAAACCATCATTTACTTTCATACCTGGAAAAGTCATGGTGGCCAGTCCAACAGAAACCAAGAACCTCCCAAATTAGAGCCTCAAATGCTGCTGCCTGAGTCATCCCGCTTGGTTGGCAAGATTGCCTTGCATTTGTGAGTTAGATGGAATGTTAAAATGGCGTTAATTATGTTAGCAGTTTTAACTGTTCCTCATAGTGGTGCTGAATGTGAATGTGCTTTCAGTCTTGGGAGAAAGAATAGAAGACTTACATCTAATAAGATGTTAAAATGCAGCAGTGCTACTGTATGCTATGATTAGAGTTTCAGTAAAACTTAACGGAAGAGACCTAACAAAGGCACAGGAGAAAGCCTAAAAGGTTCTTCATCTACTGCCACAGCCATAAATGTAACTCTATGAGCCATGATATAGGATGATATCTCCAAACACCACCTTCAGATTAATAGGTAAGTTAGTTTAATGAATAGTGCCGTGTTAAACTGGATGCCCACTTGCAGTATGTGTATATACTAGTTGTCTTCTACTTGAAAAAGATTAAGGAATATGTTTTATTCTTATTTCAGTGTTGTGGCTTATATTACTTGCAATT
This sequence comes from Deroplatys truncata, assembly GCA_030765065.1. Classification (NCBI taxonomy): domain Eukaryota; kingdom Metazoa; phylum Arthropoda; class Insecta; order Mantodea; family Mantidae; genus Deroplatys; species Deroplatys truncata. Next base: position 381,211,569 of record CM060990.1, read on the forward strand.
TTTGTACATTTACTGCGCTTAACATTTTATATATTCTAAAGTTCATGTCGTCAAAAAATTGTGTTTTGCTGGACAAGGAAAAGTTTTACAGGTCTCAGGTTCAGGAAGTTTGCAAATTTATATATATCTGGCATTATGGTTCTGAGGAAATTTCACTGGTGAATTGTGCATAACATGTGCTACAAAGAGATGTAGGGGTAAAATCAATTCAATTCCTCAGAGGAAAATAAGGTATCATAGTATTTCATTCAGTGTTCCATGTAGAAAATATATTTAAACTGTGGACATCCATATCACTTCCATTCTGTAAAAATTTGGCATGTAATATGTATAATTTAAAGATGACCAGCCACATTCACAGCAATAATTACTTCTGCAGCCTGTAGGTGGAACCTGTGGTTCAGGCCCTGCCACAAGGTCTGGATATGGAAATATCTTTTGAAAATGAACCTGCAAGAATCACATTTTAGGACAATTTCTAACATAAAAGCAATTAAGTTTATTATTAAATGGATAACATTACTTTACAGTATTTATATGTTAATGAATTGTTGAGACAAAAATGATAACTGAAAATCATTAAGATATTCAACACGGTTTATTAACATTGCTATGAGCAACTAAGAAAACACAACATTGAGATTAGTGTTTATGTTCCCAAATATGCATAAACAGTGTTGAATTTAAAAAATAAAATATTGTAAGTTTAAGTGAACATGTTCGGCAAATGCAAGTTAAAAAAAAATGGAATTAACAAAACAAGGAAATTTTACTTATATTAACTCAAATGCAGTACTTTTCCAAAAAATCAGACTTAAAATGAAACTAAAATAAACCCAGTGGCAAATTGGTTTGTGTCTACACTTAATACTAATGAAACTTCTTATGTCTTCATAACTTGAATGCCTTACAATATTATATTCAATGCTGAACAAAACCAGAATGTTGAGCCTTTGTTCTAATTTTGAGGTTCAAAGCCTTATGTCAACTTCAGTTTTGAAAATGTCTTTTTTCTACTACTGTTTGTGGCCATAAGTGTCAGATAAATTATTCTTAGAGTGACCTTGATATTAGCAAAACAATCTTTGAAATTTTTTTCTAGGAGTGTATACATCCACCTCTCCTCACTAATTACTTTTCATTTCCTTCATCTTTTGAAGCTCATGGTAGAAAGCCATGAACTGAATAATTTCATTTCCCAATTGATTGTCTAAGGCATTGTTATATGTTTCTACTAAGTTTTGAGCTGCTGCAGTTACCTCTTCATTAGTAAGGGTATCTATCTTGTTAAGAAATCTAAAATGGGTATCAACTGGTTTATATGCCTCAAGCCTCTGCCACAATGAAAATTCAAATTTATTTATGAGAGGGAGGAAACCCTTAGGTTCAGATACTTTCTCATTCTGTCAGCTCAGCTTCTGGTGCTTGGACACAGTCTAGAGGTATGGAATGCACATTTATTTTGTGCGTGCACTGTGTTTCACTCTCATACTCAGTGCAGTCAGTTAACTAGCATCTTTCACCTCATATATTCATCAACTCTATCTCATTCTGTTACTGTGAAGCTAGTTAGCATTGCCAGTACTGAGGTATTAAAACAGACATTTTTTTTATTAATCTATCAAAATTAAAATGCTTAAAGTCATCATCTTCTACTTCTTCTGTTTCTGGTACAGACCCATAGGCTGCAGCCTAGATAGCCTCTAAATGCAGTCCTGTAGCCAGGTGTACAGCATATCCTAGGCGTGTATACAATAAACCTAGACTGCATTGAGATTTGTAACTAATTGACACACGCATAAATCAAGAATACAAGAATAGCCACACTTTATTATGTAGATTAATTACCAGAGACTTTAAAGGTCACCTGAAAATATTCTTTTTGTAATACACTTTATATGAAATTATGTATTTTACAATCTTTTAACTACATTCTCTCATTTAACACAACTGGAACATGGCTCTCAGTCAGTTTTTATATGAGTTGCAGAGTCTGTATGGTGTAATGATGAGTCAAAGGAGTTGGAGTCATTTCAAAGGAACGCTTCCTCCTTTGGAAGTGCGAAGTAAACACTCCACTAATCAGAACTGGCACTTCTTTACTTTCAACTATGTCAGAATTACTTCCACTTCATCAGAGTACTTCTAAGACATTTGCTTCCAACTCTTTCGGAGTTACTTCCACAACAATTTTACTTCCACTCCACCAGAGTACTTCCAAGACATTTTCTTCCAACTCTGTCGGAGTTACTTCCATAAAAATTATGCTTCCTACTCCGCCGGAGTAGTGCCAAAACATTTACTTGCAACTCCCTAAGAGTTACTTCCACTCTGCCTGAGCACTTCCAAGACATTTATCTCCAACTCCATCAGATTACTTCCAAAACATTTACTTTCAACTCCGTCAACTTCCACACTTCCGATTGCATCATTACATTGCTGTTCCACCACATATGTACTGTGTTATAGCTGGCGCAAAACTTATGGATTCGTGATCCTGATTGCCACCCCAGCTGCCAAGCTTATGAATGGTTTAAGTTTAGCTTAATCAACGAAAGCAATATAATACATTTGCTTACTCACAGTGCGTAACAAATACAGTCTGCATAAAATGTGTTCTGCATCTGGTTGTAATTTCAAAGAGAGCAGTACCTAAATGGTGCTTATTTTATATTTGTGGCATTTATAACCATGACTCCTACGTTCTCAAAGTTAAGTAGTAAGGCATTGCATAGTCAAAGCAGGGAAATAATTGCAAATGTCCTCGACTTCATGAAGCAAGAAGCAGAGATAAAGGAAGAAAATATATGCACCCGAGTTTCGCAAAAGCCTTAAGAGAGTGAAAGAAAGAGTAGCCAAAGCACCTGGGGTTTCACTGAGTTCCGTTTCTAGAGTTCTCAAACGTATGAAAAACACATGGATGAAGGAGTACCATTTGACACACCTGGGAAGAAACATAAAGTCCCTAAACGTGTTATAGGAATAGACAATTTCGACAAATGCGTCATTTGGCGCATGATTCACAACTTCTATGTGGAAGAAAAAACTGTGCCAACAATAAGCAGATTGCTCATCAAACTGATAGACAGAATAAACTTTCAACGTGGTGCTACAAGTCTCAGAAAAATTATAAAAGATTTAGGGTTCAAGTTGAAGAAAACGAAATCAAATAGAGTTCTAATAGAAAAGCACGACATACAATCTCAGCGGGAAGAGTACCTTACTCTTCTGCGGAGGTACAAATCAGAGGGTCGAACTATAGTGTATGAGAATGAGTCATACATACACAGCAGTCATACAACATCTAAAAGTTGGAGTGACAATAGCGAATTAAGTTTGCAGGCACCTGTTGCCAAAGGGCAAAGACTTATCGACTTAAGATTGGCTTCGTGCCAAATGCCCTTCTCATTTACAAGTTGCAGCAAAAAATAGGAGATTTTCATCAAGAAATGAATACAGAAAATTATGTGAAGTGGATCAACACCATGTTGATACCTAATATGTATGCTGGGTCAGTTCTGGTTATCGACAATGCTTCTTACCATAACACTCAAATTGACAAACCACCTACCTCAAATTCCTTGAAACAAGAAATGAGAGCTTGGTCACTTTGGCATAATATAACTTTTGATGAAAGCATGAGTAAGACAAAGCTATATAGCTTAAACCCAACAAACTGCTTCAGAAGTCCTACATACTTGACCAGATATTATTACAACATGACCATAATGTACTTATACAGCCACTGTATCACCCAGATCTAAACCCAATCCAATTAACCTGGGTTGATGTCAAAAAAATGATTGGCATGCAGAAATATCACTTAAATTAAAAGATGTGGAGATGTTGCCTGTGATTTGCAGAAATTGGAAGGCCAGAATGGGGTAATGCATGTCGACATGTTGAACAAATTGAGAATCATTATTTCGAAAAAGATGGAATTGTAGAAAAGAAAGAATTCTCATCCAGGATAATGGTGCAGAAACTAGCAACAGCAGGGATGATGGCAATGAAGTGAGTGATTCCACAGAAGAGGAAGGGGCTGTCAGGTGTGGAGAAATTAGATGCAGCTGATTGACAGTGTTTTTATATTAGTGCTTTTGACAGCGGTAGATTTAAATATACTGTATATAACTTTAAGTTTATCACTGCAGCGCAGTGTAGTGCAGTACAGTGCATTGCATAACCAGTGTGCAGATATTTGATACTGACTGTCCCATGCACTCCTCCAGCATGTAGACAAACAGTCACTTTCTGATCTGGTAAGTAACTCGCTTCATAGCTGTCATTAAGATTTTCACATGTCTAGAACTGTTGTGCCAATAATGTGCATATTATTTAGAAATCACCATAATGTTGGATATGAAATCCTTTATGGCAAATGAGATGATGTCAGTGGAGCCTGCATCACATAATTTGATAAAAAATGTTTAAATAACTTAAGTCAATAATTCTGACTCAAATACTGATGAATGTTAGTTTGTGTCATTTATGGAAAATTTAGGTTAGAGGTGGTATTAAATAATGTGGCAAATTTAATTTACATTTTGGTTGAAAGTTATTTAAAGATTCCAAAAATGTGCAAAGCATGTTTTTTTCTGATGTACCTAGTCATTTAATAATGTCAATTATGTTCTATGAGGAAAGCCCAGTTTTTAGCTGTATTTCATGAACTTGTACTTTCACATCATATAGCAGTGATATTAATAAGGAAATATTCCAGTAGGTTGAATGGTATGTACAGAATTCCAAAAATATGCAGAAGCTTGGTTTTTATCTGATGTAATCATTTAATGCCAATTATAAGAAGCCCAATTTTTATTTACATTTCGGACTCTTACTTGTGATGCCATGTACCACTGATATTAATAGGGGAATAGAATACGACAGTATGCCTGTGAGGCAAATGTTGCATTTTAACTCCGTAAAGTAACATTTTATGTTGACTCCATGTTTTAGCCTTAAAATTAGTAGACGTGTCTTTCATGTGAGCAGCACAACTTATGCATAATTAGCCATTCAGAAATATATTTTTCATTTGTTAAATTTCCATTGTAAGCAAAATAACTTTTAGTGGCACCATGAAACACTTGAAGCTACATAATGAGCAATACAGAGCTATAATAATATTTCATGATGAATGCCGTACATCACATAACCTCATTTAAAATCAGCTGATAAATGTTACTTACAGTTTCACCAATCTCTTTTCTGTTGAAAATGTTGGTACTTTACATTGCACATTTTGCTTATCAACTTCATTGTTGGCTATCCGCCATTAGGTAGATTAGTAGACGTAAACAGTAAAATAGCTGTTAATTCTGCATATGCAGATGTAGTTAAAGTATTTTGTAATTTCCATTATTCTATATCTGTCGACCTAGTTTTTCATACAGTTTGAATAATACCTTAAGAATTAGGCTATGTGATGGACATATGATTCAGAGGGGCAGCTAAAATAAAAGAATTGGTAATATGCTATTCTTTATGATGATTATCATTATTATTATCATTATTATTATTATTATTATTATTATTATTATTATTATTATTATTAAATTCTCAAAATGTTCCATTCCACAACAAAAAGCAGCTCCGAGAGGTTATGAGTAAATTTAAGTTCATTTCCCAAAACAATGTTTTATATTCATTGAAACTACATTTAATTTAAAACAACTTACCTCCACCTAAACATTTAACATGCAATAAAACCGTATTTTATGAAGTATGTATACATCTTAGTGTTAAATCCATAGTGTTGCATTCCTGTTGATTATTGTTTGCTTAAGCGAATGGAATTACAATTTATCCATGTGATTATATATACATTACAGGTGATATTACCAATATTACTTTGTAGTTCATTACACAGCATGTTTCAAAGCATAGCAAACAAGAATAGAACTGCAAGCCATTAAATCACAAACACTTATTTATGCGACAGAAGATGTTTGTTACTCCATAGCGTGCATTGAATATCAATTGCTTTAATATCACAATGGTTGTGGAATGGAGGAAGTCATTCCAGTACCACTGGAGTAAAACACTGGAAGTACTACCACCAAAGGCCGGAACTCCACTTGGAGTGGAACTGGATCTGCTTTCTTGAAACAAATCTGACTGTGGAGTGGAAGAGGTGGAAGTAGCTTGATAAAAGAACATGCTTGACCCACCACTAGTATGGTGGCCTGGTGCTAGAATAATGAAGACGGTGACCTGAGGTATGCAGGAATACCCCATTATTACAAGTCAGCTCTGCAACTTTCTGTGTAGAAGGAAAGTATAGTAAAGTCTATATTTGAATGGCACTCTTAAAGATCATTCATGGATAATGTAGGATTTTATTCTCCTTTAGAAACATGTATTGAGCTTAGGTCCATTGGCCTAAAGTTAGAACACTACCCATTATTTTTGTGTCTCAGGAGGTCACAGTAATAGTTATGACCAGGCGTAGGAATTCTTAAGCAGTGGGCTGCAATTTATCAATACATAAACCATATCACTAGAAAGAACGCAGATAGCATAAGCCAAGGGTCACTGATAGATAAAAACCGGTTTGAGTGCTATTTGCAAACATCAAAAGACTGCATGAGGGATAGGGGTAATTGGTTACCTGCGATTTCCCTACCCATGATATAGTAACAGTTAAACTTTTATTTCCTTCCATCCTCTTTAATGTGTAGAAATTCCTATGCCTGGTTATGGCAAAGAGCAATTGAATTTTAAACAGAACAAGAAGATTTTATTATTGGGAAACTGTACAGGAGATTAATGCTCATCGGTTTGTCTTTGTGCTCCTGTATGTAAAACCCTATTTGTTTGTAATTACACTCATTTGGTTTCTGTTTTCTTAATATTGTTACTACCTGAGTGACATGTTTGTAATGTGAAGAATGCAAGCATAATAATTGTACATTCTTTGTATCTTACAGTTGAGCACATTTTGGCAACTGCATTTACTACACGGTGTGTCGTGTGGGACCTCCGCAAGAATGAACCTATAATCAAACTGAGTGACAGCACATCTCGTGTAAGTTGCTCATACAATATATTATGTAGATTTGATTAAGCATTCTGTAATATTCAAAGGCCTAGCTGGGTAGTTTTTGTGTGAATAATTGTAAAGGAGTGTTGCTGAATTCAGCAGAGCAAATATAATGCAAGAATATACTTAAGTTTGTGTGACATGACGCTTCAGTAACTACAGTTTATTCTTCACAGGATATTTCTAATGTTAATAGAATATTTGTTCAGCTCTTGTGTCATTTGCATATATGTCACTTGAACATTGTTTAACTTTTCATGTAGCCTTGGCAAAAGTCAAATCAAACTAGTGATTGGTAACTAATGTCTAAATATTTAACTATGAGAATAACTAAAGGAAATTACACTCGTGAGCCACCATGACCATTGTCCACTGTGAGTTTGAATGCCACCTGATGACGTTGCAGGCACTTGCCATGGTAAGGAGAGTATATAAATGAAGCAGAGGCAAATGAAGAATCAGTCTAGTGACAATAGGTGCTGAAAATGGGAAAAACCACTGACATAAGTGACTTTGACAAAAGGCAGATTGTTATGGTCCGGTGACTGGGAACGAGCATCTCGGAAATGGCAAGGCTGGTTGGCTGTTCATGTGCTACCAGGTGCAGATTCAGAGAGGGAGCCAGAGGGACCCCTCCTATCAGATCATATGGGAATTATAATGTTTAGTGGTCCCGTGCTTATGTACTTCTTGTACTCATTATTTTCCATTTTTGAGTAACAATTTTTAGCTTTTTTATCTCTATTTATTTATTTATTTTATTTATTTTTTTTTTTACCATTATGCATTGTTGCACCTTTTTTTGTGTAATATGGTCAGTTGCAAGAAAGTAATTTTTCTATTGTTAAGGTCAAGTTGAAGCTATTGAAATAAAAAGTCTTTGTCATAAAATGGATCTGACCAGGAATCGAATCCGCATTTACTCTGTGAGAAGTAACAATGTTATTTTATTATTATAATGTCTTTATGCTACTTTTTATATATTATAATACAAATAAATATAAATGAACATAATTATATTATAACTATGTATGTTCATTTATTTTGCGCAGATTTCTTCTTCTATTCCCTGGTGCCTTTTCAAGCATCGGGGTAGTGTCGTTCAATCTAGCAGATGGTTTTAATAATAAAAAACTAAATGTGGTTCTGAAGGAAAACGATTTGCAGAGCTCTGTTTTTAATAACTGAAAAGCGGCTTGGCTGTTTTCAGGAATAGAAAAGCGGCAAAGAAAAAACAAATATGCCAACTTGTGTTACTTAAGTATCCATTTGAAATGGACCGTTTCTTTATTTTGAATCTCAAACTGTGATCTGTTAATTGTTGATTCAAAAACATATTCCAGTTACAAGAACTTCTCTCAGTAGTGCTTAGTGGAGTGAAGTGTGCAGTTCAAAGTTTGATCCTTGGCAATCCGTTGTTATTGTAAGATGTCAAAACGCAAAATTCAGACAAATTTATTACAGTTTCATTGATATTTGAAAAGAAGCTAGAAACAGTGATGTGTTATTGAATTTATTTAAAGGTGAGTCAGAATTGTTACACTAACATCACTTAGTTTACTCACTTAACATGTTTCGCGAAACGGTTGTTCCCATCCTCAGAAGCTAATCTGACTGGCCCATGTTTTGTGGACTGGATACTGTGGTGGCATCTTGTGGTGAAATGTACTTCCAGAGGGGACTTGGTGGCGGCAAATCAAAATTCATTAGATGTGTGTTGTGTTTTAGAATGGTGATGAATGAGACCAATCGTCAGCAATATTGATTCTCCTACCTACAAACTGGCAAAATGGTTAGTTCAGAGATTCTCTTCACTACCAAAATTCAATAGTAAAAACATAATGAATTCAGAAGAATTAATACAGAAGATAAAATCCCTGGAACTCGAACCAGAAGACAGATTAGTTTCCTTTGATGTCACTGCACTATTTCCAAGTGTCCCTACAGATCAACTCCTGGGTCAATTAAAGAAATGGCTCCAGCAGACTAACACGCTGGAAGAAGAAATAGAAGACCTCGTACAACTTACCAATTTGTGCATTACACAAAATTGTTTCAGTTTCAATAAGAAGTTCTATCAACAACCAACAGGTCTAACCATGGGTAAACCACTTTCACCTTTCCTTGCAGATCTATTTATGAGTTACTTGGAAACACACACAACAACTTCCTTCCCATACATTTTTAAAGTTTGGCACAAATATGTCGGCGGCATCTTCGCTGTTGTCCCTAATAGGTTCATACAAGACTCCTTAGCCTTACTAAACCTGCAGAACCAATCAATAAAATTCACCATAGAAATAGAAAAAGAAGGCATGCTACCATTTTTAGACCTAAAAATCATCAGGAAAGAAAAGAACCTAACCTTTGGCATATACAGGAAGCCAACACACACTACTAATTAAATAAAAAATAAGAGTTTCAATCCAACCACATACAAACATGCAGTACTAAACAGCCTAACACATAGACTGGTATATACCCCCTTAAATAAACAAGAATACCAGTTAGAATACCAGCACATAGTAGACACAGCAATAAACAATGGGTACAACAAAACAACAATTGACATAAAAATTGCAAAACTCAAACGACAGAAACACATCAAAGACACAACAAATCTCAACCAGCAAGATAAACAGCTAAAGTTCAAGAAATTCACATACCACCCAGAAACATATCACAAATTTAAGAAGATTTTCATGAAACACAACATCAGCCTAGCCCCACAGAACAAATTTAACATAGAGAAATTACTTTGTAACAAGTTAAAAGACCCCATTCCACAAGACAAAAAAGCTGGAATCTACAAAATCAGTTGTTCGGATTGCAATAAAGTATATAGGTAAGACAAAAAGAAACCTAGAAACTAGGCTAAAGCAGCACGAGATGTATCAAATACAAACAAATGGACAAATCTGCAGTTTCACACCAGTTTTGGATCACTAATCACAACATCAAACCCAATATTATATTATTCAAACCAGCCAAATTTGCAGCTGAATTAGATGCATGGGAGAAGATCACCATTCTAAAACACAACACACATCTAATGAATTTTGATTTGCCGCCACCAAGTCCCCTCTGGAAGTACATTTCACCACCACAAGATGCCACCACAGTATCCAGTCCACAAAACGGAAACACCAACAACACGGACCAGTCGGATTAGCTTCTGAGGGGGGAACAACTGTTTCCCGAAACATGTTAAGTGAGTAAACTTAAGTGATGTTAGTGTAACAATTCCGACTCACCTTTAAATAAATTATTACAGTTTGTTAAAAAGTCGTGTGCTGAAGGTGAGGAACTGGCATACAAAAAAGTAGTGCCGAATAGTGATTACGTTACAAACTTGAATGCTAGTATGAGTAGTGGGTGTGAACCGAAAACATTATTAGGAAGTGAAACTGTATCTAATGATTGCGATGAACTTGACATTGGAGGACATTATGTGAACCAAGATTTTTGCAGTGACAATACTAATTAAAGAACCCTGACTAGTCTGTGGCTTCCACCAAAAATTAAGATTTTCTGGTAACTTCAGAAGCAGGACATTGCAAACTTTTCCAGAATATCCAGTTAGACAGTTTACCTTGGCTTACTTATACTAAAATAGGATGAAGGTGATTACTGTCGGGTTTGTGTTCTATTTGGTCCAAAGGAGGGGGGTCGTAGTAGGGTTCAGTTATTATCTCTAGATTTTAAGCCTCTAAATAAATTTAAGAAGGCACTTCAAATATTCAAGGAACATTCAGAGAACAATCATTATAAAGCAGCCCTCGTTAGAAGTGAGAATTTTAGGAGAGTGTGTATGAAGGGAAAAAACAAAATGTTGAAGTTCGATTTAACAATAAAATGAAAAAGAAAAAAAGTACATGAAAATCATATGAAATGGTCTCCCTTGTGAAGACCATTCTCAATGGTCAGCAAAACTTTCCACTTCCAGGGCACAGGGATGGCGGTCATTGATTTAGAGCATGGATTTGAAGGTGAAAATAGGGGAAATTTTAAGGCACTTCTAAAATTTCAAGATGATGCAAGGGATAAAATTTTCAGAGACCATGTTGCAAAGGCACCTAAAAATTCTGCTCTAAAAAGTAAAACAATACAAAATGATGAGATAAACTGTTGTGCTATCATTATCGAAAATAAACTTATAGATGATGTTACGAAAGGGAAATATTTTTCTGTTCAACTTGACGAAACTGCAGACATCAGTACAAATGAATAATTAACATTTTGTGTGCATTTTGTAGAAAAATGTGTGAGGGAGATGTTTAAGATTTGTTGTAATGCACAATTTTAGTTGTGAAGGATCGTATAAGTTAATGCTGTATGAACTGCAAGACTTGAGATTAGACATTTTGAACCTGCGTGGACAAGGGTACGATGGTGATGAAAATTTTCAGGACAGTTTCATGGCGTACAAGCCTGCACTTTAGCAGTTCAACCTCTTGCATTCTACATGCATTGTGCTACACATTGCCTGAATCTTTTGGTATCTAAAACATGTTCTATCAATTCCATTAGACAAGCTCTTGACACAATTGGCAAAATTGTGATTTCTTTAGGGCGTCTAATAAGCGGCCATCGCTCATGAAAGATAAAATTAGTCAATTGTGCTCTCAGCATTAAAAAAAATAAATAAATAAATTGATATTATTGTGTGAAACTCAGTGAATTGAGTAACATGATGCTATTTTACCATTTAAGGAGATTTTCTTGCAATTGTATTATTCGTAGAAGAAGTAGAGTCTTTGAGTAAAAATGCACATACTTTACTCAGTTCAAATTCATAATTGCTCTAGTTACCATAGCTGAAATATTCGGAATAACTGTAAGCCTTTCCATGTAATAAACTAACTACAAATAACTACAATATCTGAGCATTGATCTAGTCAGTGTTATGGGATGATAGAAAGAGTTAAAGATACCTTAAAAGAATGTCAAGAAAGTCAAACTTTTCATTCGGTTTTGAAAACACTATCACATTAGCAAATGATGTTGATGTAGAAGTTAAGGTGCCTTGAATAACTTCCATACAAACTTTTCAAAGCAGTATTCTTACTACAACTTCTCCAGAAGATCATTATCACATTTATGTTTTTCTTCCATTCTCGGATTATGTTTTCAATGAATTCTCCACTAGATTCTCACATGATAAACACAACCACAACTTCAGTCCTTGATACTGGCATTTCAGAATGACCTGTATTCAGATATTGATGATTTAGTAAAAGGGGCAAGCATTTATGAACAAGACTTGCCAGGTACTATTACAGAGCTTCAGGTGAACTAAAAATATTGTCTAACATTTGGGAAACTTAACAAAGTAAACCGAAAATGGCTACTGAAGCTCTTCTCCACACCAAAAACAACTTCTATCCAAACATCAGAGAACTTGTAATCATCATGTGCATCATACCAGTAACAACATGCATGGCCGATATGTCATTTTCAACATTAAGGCAGTGAAAACTTATCTAAGATCCAATATGCAACAGGAGAAATCGAATGGTTTGATAATACTTAACATCCACTGCAATATTGGGGTGATTTCAGAGGAAGTAGTTAACCTTATCATAAGAAAACACCCCAGGAGATTACAGTTTCTTCAATGACATGTAAGTTACAACATTATTATTACCGTGCAATTAATTTGTTTTTATTTACATATGGTATTCATGGAACTAATACAATAGTCGCAATGTAAATTGAATGTCTGTCTTTTAAAAAGATTGGACATTTTCTGTGGGTCTGTGGCTCAATGTTTAAAAATAGAATCTTCATCACAGCTGGTAATTTAAATATTATTTTATTTACTTAAATATTTAGTTAATTGTTTTCATATGACCTTAATTCTGATATATCTATATGGGGTAGTTGATGGGGCTTCCCCCTGTCAAATATTTCAAGATTCATGCCTGCATGCTACTGTTGTCCGCATCTATGGAAAGTGGTTGAAAGATGGTGGAACCATGAGTAAGCGAAAAGGCATTGGACGTCCATGCCTCATCAACAAACGTACAGGTTGGAAGCTTGCTCGCACTGTAAAGCATGATAGGCAGTGAACTATGGCTGATCTGATGGCAGTGTACAATGCTGGTGCAGGCACAAGTGTTTCGGAGCACACTCTTTAGCACACATTGTTGAACATGAGGCTCCACAGTGGACGATCCCTGTGTGTTCCCATGTTCACCCAATGACATCATTAATTACGATTGCAGTGGACACGGGATCATCAAGATTGGTCTGTGGATCAATGGAAATATGCCACCTGGTCTGATAAATAATTTTTCTTGTTACATTAGGTCATTGGTTGTGTCCAGGTACACCGTCTTCCAGGTGAACAGCTGCTCAGAACATGATCGCACCATGGACACAAGCCAGTGGGGTTATTATGATGCTATGGAGGACATTCACCTGGGCTGCAATGGGACCTATGGTAGTGATTGAAAGCGTCATGAAAGCTGTGGACTACATGAAAATGATTGCGGACAGCATCCCTTCATGCTTGATGCCTTCCCTGACGGCGATGGCTTCTTTTAGCTGGATAATTGTCTGTGTCACAAGGCCAGAATCATGCTACAGTGGTTTGAGGAGCATGGTAATGAACTGACGATGGATCTCAAACCCAATAGAATACAGTCTGGGATGCTATCAGATGCCAGCTCCATTGCCACAAACCGCTGGGCTGTAATTTAAGGGAATTGCAGGACTTGTGCATCGATATCTGCCATGTACCTCCAGAAACCTATCAAGGACTTGTCAAATCCATGCTGCGCCGAATCACTGTTGTATTGTGTTTCAAAGGTGGACCAACACACTATTAAACAGGTGGTCATAATGCTTTGGCTCATCAGTGTATATACTGCAAAATAAAATAAATCTGAGCCATTTTTATGGCTGTTGGAGTTAAAAAAATCGCATTGATACCACAAAATAAAAAGAGAATAAGAAACAATGCAGTGTTGGAATTATGTTATGATAGTGTGAAACAAAAGTAACATTTTTATTAGAAAATAAAAATATGTAAATCAAAACTTATGAAATACCAAACGACACTAGAGAGATGTGAATTAATTACATTAAACTGTAATTAAATTGTTATGCAGGGTATCAGGCAGGCATATTATCTTGTGTGTATTTTTTTCACCTTTTTGAATAGGGAGAAGCTTGGAAATAAGTTTGCATGAATTATTGGAGGAAAAAAAAGGAAAGACTAAAGAAATGAAAAAGATCTTAAACTTATTAATGTAATTATTATTATTTTAATTTATTAATACATGCTATACTATATCATTAATATGTAAATATAACATCTTAGAAAGTGACATGCAAATTTGGTGGTGAAATGGTGGTTGCCTGAAACAAGAATATGTAACATGGGGCTTTATGGTAGTTGTTCTTAAGTAGCACTTATTCTTAAAGATTGTTGCTTTATATTACTTAATTGGTGTTACCTTAGAATGCTTTGCCGCTGGTTTCACACACGCATTTCAACTTATCTGTTGCATCCAGGGTTGTGCAATTATGTGTAAAAATCTTTTACATGATATGTAAATTAAGCTTAAAAACTCCTAAAATAGTACAAAATATTAAGTAAGAAAGAAATAAGATAAAAAGCAAAAGGTTTTGAGAAAACACACCTCTCCTTCAGAATTATGTGCACTAGAAATTTATTTACTGAAGCGTTATACCCTCGTGTGCAGTATGGAGAATTTACTTACTGCCTCACTCTGATAGCATTGTTAGGTATGGACACATGCTGGTGCTTTATGCTGACTGCTGAACAACTAATATTATAACCTATAAGAAAGCATACAGAGTGAGCCAAAAGACTCCGAACCTCCTGCACAGTGTTTTTCCTGTCCGCGTCCTTGCCGCTCGCCGTCTGCTGCTATCATATAAAGGCACGGATGAAACCATACAACATTTTTAAAACTACTTTTAAAGGCTTTACTTACCAACTTTATGAAAGGAAATGCTAAATTGGCCACTGTCGTCCATACATTTTTGGCACCTCTTTAGGAATTTTTATCCATCATGGAATTTTTGGGGGGAATTTTCCAAACGATGACCAATGTCGTCTAATGTTTCATCGGTAGCAACCGAACGCCATCTTTTAGATTTCTTAGCCTGAACACTTCCTGTGGCCTGAAATTTACTGTAAAGTTCATGGATTGTTGTACGGCCTGGAACTTTTACACCTGGAAATCTTTCTGCAAATCGTACTTTCACTTGGCGAACTGACCGAGTTAACACATACGAATCATAAATAAATACACGCTGTGAGGTAGAAAACATATACTGAGCCATAATATACTTTGTGATTAAGTGCAGGACAAAATAATAAATAACTCGTAATAACTGAACCACATCACATCACTGTCAACTCAAAACTGCACTTCACACTGCAAAGCAAAACCACAACAGCATGACTTTGTTTACAGCAGCAGTGCGTTATCATGTTTTTATCATATTTCCACACGCCCAATGGAAAAACACTGTGCAGCCGGTAATATTGTTCATAAAATACCCCTCCGGGGTAATTTAAAACATAAAGTATACAAGACAAACCCACAACCCTGGAAAAATTAAAACAAAATATCCGCCAGGAAATTTCTCAACATGAACTACGGTGAGTGAGGTGCCAAAAATGTAGGGATGACAGTGGCCAGTTTCAGCATCTCTTTTCGTAAAGTTTAAGTAAAGCCTTGAAAAGTAGTTTTAAAAATGTTGTATGGTTTCATCTGCGCCTTTCTATGATGGTGGCAGACGGCAGGATGTGGACAGGAGAAATACTGCACAGGCGGTTTGGAGTCTTTTGGCTCACTCTGTAGTATGTATATACTGCATAAAAATAGGAAAATATCTGTTTTTAGTTATATGCTGATTTTGAGTCATTTCGCCAAATTTTAATAATTTATATAGTATAAAATACGGATGAAGAGACAGGTTGATCACTTTTCGTGGACTGTACTGCATCCATAGCTGTTTGTTTCTCAGTGAATATGAGGCTCCTTACACATTTCATTCTTCATCATTTTTTCTTTGTGACTGAGAGATGCTAGTATGAACCTCTTAGTAATGTGTAACTACCATGTGGGTGTTTTAAGGTGAGGCCACAGACCAGCTATATGCGTAGCACATTGTCTTGCAGTGACCTTGATACTTTTCTGATGCACAACTGGTGGTGCATGATGCATTCAAGGTTATCTTTATCAGTTGTACTTCACTTGCTGCCTTGAATTCATGCTGTAAAGAGACTTGACATTGTGTGTCTCAAAAGGAAAGTTTATTCAAGATATCTGTGTTGTGTGTGATTTGCTTAAGAGTGTTAATGTGTTGTTATTAGTACACTGCAATGCCTGCCGACAAATTCATGCATGAACAATGAGTTTTTATGTACGATTGTGACAGTAATTTGTATCACAATAATGTAAATGCCAGAGTGATTGTAGTGTAAATAAGCATTATTGTATGAAATTGATTTGAGATGTTTGTTAATTATAAGCATTGTTAGGAAATAAGTTTACACGGCCTCACTGAAACTGACAATAGGAGCGGATAACAATGTGCGAGGGGGTGTGTTGAATATTAATTAGAAGAGACAAACAAATGACGTCAGATTGGCGCGCTTTTCTTAGAAATAGCGGGAATATTTTCCCTAGAGCATATGCTTTCGTAATTTTTGATTGGATATAAAAATAGACGCTAGTGTTGGCGCGTTTTATTAACCAATAGCAGCTCGGTTATAATCTTTAGGCATATCGGGGTGTGGGAGTATAAAAAGCTAAAGTCAGAGGCAGATTTCGTCAGTCCAACAGAAACATTTGTGCATTACACGTAGCGCAGTCCAACAGAAGCATTCACGCGTTATACGTCGCACAGTTAGTTCATCAGAATCGTTCGCGGGTTACACGTCGCGTAGTTCAACGGAAGCATACATAAAGTACATGTCACAATTCTACAGAATCTCTCGCGTCTTAAAGTTTGTTATAAATGTGAAACGCGAATTAATAATGTGCAGTAAATAAGTGATTATAGTGATATTAGAAAATATAACAGTTTCAGTTTGGCGTGTATCACGAATCAATACGTGAACTTAATTGTGACGGTAATAAAAGTGTAAAAACAAATTCTTTTATCAGTGTTATCTTTGAGTAACAAAATCCTTTCCGCTTACACACCCTGTTTAAGAGATTTGCTCAACTGAATAATAATAATAATAGCTAGCCGGAGCGCAATGAACCCAAAATGCAAAATAATAAAACAATAAGAGGCGCCCAGCAATAAGATAACACGAAGTGACTGCGACAAATTGGCTTCCATACGTGGTGCAGATAAACATGAAGTATCCTCCAACTACCAACTAATAACAAATATCACACTTCAAATTGGCGCCCAATGTGGGGCTAACAAAGATTCTACTTCAAATTGGCACCCAGAACGTGGGGTAATTAACCAGGAAGGAGCGAAAATAACCAGGAAGTGGCGAAGGAACCAGGACGTGGAGCGAATGGAGCAGTGAAATGAACTACAAGACACAGATTCTAGAAACAACTACAAGAACGACCTACGACGCAGATGAGTGGACATCGTAATTATGAGAATAGAAGGCAACAGGGGAATTCAACCATAACACCAAAACAGCGAGACGACGCAGATTCATCGTAGTACGACGCAGAGGCGACATATACATCTAGGAGAGGGGGGCAGGAAGCTGGACATCAAAGCAACATCAACAGACAGCATCACAAAGGTTAGAATATTGTAACTTTTTTTATCCAAAAAAAAGTTGTGAGAAGTTAAAGTTCTTAAGGAGTGGTAGGATTAAGAAAACAATGCCTACTAATAATACTGAAAAAACAATTATGGAGGGAGATAATGTAACAGTTAGCTGTAATTCAATACAGGTTACACAAAATAGCTCAAACAATGTAGGATTTGAGGGAGGAAATGTTAGTGAAGAAAGTCAGAATAGAATAGCAGGAAATGTTAATTTTGATGCTGGTATGATGATGGAAATGATGAGAAATTTTGGTGAAACATTAAATAAGAGTATTACAGACCAATTAGAAAGGAATAAGCTATTGAGGGAAGATATTGGTAAGAATATTGAGAAATTAGAGCAAAAATCAGATCAATTAAGGGAAGATATTGGTAAGACTAATGAGAAATTAGGAAAACTAACTCAGAATAATGAGAAATTAGAACAAAAACTAACTCAGAATATGGAAAAGAATAATAGGGAATTAAGGGAAGATATTGGTAAGAGCTTAGAACAAAACAGGGAAGAAATTGAAAAGAAATTTATGGAGCTAGATGGTAGTATGATAAGAATGAGAAATGAAAATCAGGAAATGATAGCAAATGAGATAGGGAAAGTTTCAAAGAAAATGTCAGACATGAGCAGGGAAATATCTAACCAAAAAAGTGAGGTTGATACCAAGTTTGAACATGTTAGTGTAAAATGTACAGAGTTAGGAAGTCAAATGAGTAGCATTTCAAGTGAGCTAAGAGAGATGAATGCAGATTTAATTCAGGTGCAAGTTAATTTCAGAGGGGAGATATCTGAAATACAGAAGGAGTCAGAAACACAAAGAAATAAATTGTCTGAAGAAGTTAAGTTTTGTCTATAGATTTGAATCAAAAACTAACTTGTGAAATTAATAAGCACCAAGCTGTTCAAAATGAGAATAATAAAAAAATGGAACAAACAATGGAAAGTCTGCAAGGTACTGTAAATAGGTTAGAATTGAATTCAAGGGTCAATATATGTGATGTTAATGTATCTGATGTACAGAATAATGATAGAGGTAGTTCCTCAGGTATGACTAATAATGTGAGTGATGCGGTGGCTTCATCTATAGCTCATGCTGAAACTCAGAGTGCACAAGTAACACTAGAGAATTTAAATATGGGAGTAGGGAATTTGCAAAATTATAATCATATCTTAAGTGATTTTCCACTTCCAAAATTTAATGAAAACTCCAGTCCAGTGCAGTTTATTGCAGACTTGTCAGAATATTTTCAAATTAAAAAGATACCGGAAGCATTGAAAATGATAGTTGTCAAAAGATGTTTGGACCAGAAAACTTTAGATTGGTTACAAATGGTATCAGGGAGTGAAATTTCATATGAATCCTTTAAGAGGCTATTCATGAACAGATTTTGGAATGTTACGGTACAGCACAGAATACGGGCAATGCTTAGTCATGGTCAATTTGATCCACGAGAGGGAATATCAATGACTGATTACTTACTGAAACATGCAAGTCAGGTTAGGAACTTGTCACCTCCAATCAATGAGGAAGATTTTGTGAGTTTGCTCACAAGGCATTATCCTTTAAGGATACAAAATTATTTATTAATTGCAAAACCACGTAATATCTATGAGATGACAGAATTAATGACAGCTTTGGAACAACAGGAAGAAGATGTATCTCAGGAATGGGAGCATAGATTTTTAGATGTGCGAGATAGACGAAATTACCAAGGTAGTTATTATCACCAAAGTAGAGGACAAGACAGACGTCATGAGAATAATACCAGACAACGGTACCAATCATACGTTCCAAAATTTGAAAGATCGAGGATAGATGGGAGACCAGGTCGACAGGAACAAATAAATTACGTCAGGACAGAAAGATTGCCGGAAAGAGGGAAAAATCAAGGAAGGCGGTACATTAGACAAAGGGGAAATTTCACTCACTGGAGGGAAAACACTAACCGGGAAAGATCCGAGGAACGGCAAGAAAATTACGTGCCAAGAGGACATAATTTCAGAAATCGAGGATTTCGAACTCGAGGAAGGGGAACTCAAAACAATGGTAGCAAAAATGAGATAGATTTAGCGCCGGTTAGGAATGGCAGTCCCGTACATGAACATGGAAGTAACCAGGAAAACTGTCAATAGACTCCTGTGCAGTAGGTTCTCAGGACGTCTTTAATAATTCAGTATCCATTACCAATACAAACAATATGCCTACACACACACTCTGTAAGAAGATTGCAGCAACGAAAGATAAAGAGGAAGATTTCGAGTCACCTCATGTTATGATAGAAATCGCGAAGAAAGAGATCATTGCTACTATAGATTCCGGTTCATCAGAATCAATTTGTTCGCAGAAATTTTATATAAATTTGATAAATGAAGGTAACAAAATTATGGCTCTTCCCACTAGTAATTTAGTTTGTCGTGTTGCAATTGGAAGAACGACGCAGGTCATAAAAACACAAGCTCTACTTAACATACTTATCGGCGGAGAAGATTTTGAGGTTATATTTTTAATTGTAAACCATCTGATTTGTGACATAATCTTAGGATGTGACTTCTTACAGGAATATGAAGCACGTATAGATTTTAAACATGAAGAGTTAAAAATGACAAAAGACAATAGAGAAATAAAGGTACCATTTATAAAAGAGAAAGTTTCTGTGATTGAGATGACAAAGATGAGAAAAATCTTTGTGACCAAGAGTTTTTTGTGCAAATAACAGAAACCGATAGAAATAGTCAGATAAAGCAGGTAGTCACAAAATATGAAGGGAATACCACACCATATTTTCAACAGCTAGTAGAAATGCCAGAGAAAGTAGAGAAATTTACAACCTGAACAAAAGACGACGGTGCAAGCGAGACAGACAACTGGGAAGAGAAGAAAAATGAGGAAATACTACACAAGTGTGAAGAAGCTTATAACATTACGAAAACACAAAAACAAATCCTTCATGATGTTTTGATGAACAATAGTTCAGTATTTAGTAATATCCCAGGCAGATGTAACGTATATCAGCATACATTTCAGGTAGAGGATGTGCCACCATATAGGCATAAGTATGACAATTTACCTATAAGTCTTAGGGACAAAGCTAGAAAACTGATAAATAGCATGTTAGAAAATGGGATTATTGAGCAAAGTAATTCTCAATATATAAACTCAATTTGTTGGAGTATTAAACGAGATGGTAGTTTGAGATTAACATTAGATGGTAGATATGTCAACCAATATATGAAGCCAGATCATTTTCAAAGTGAAGGAATCGAACAACTAATTACGAAACTTTCAAGAGGGAGATTTTTGACATCCATTGACCTCACTGCGTCATATTGGCAAGTAGAATTAGATCCACAAGTGCGTGATTACACTTCATTTCAATACTCGGGGATCCAGTATCGTTTTTGTGTAAATCCTTTTGGTTTAAAAAACTCAGGAAGTGGATTTTTGAGAGCCATTCACAGTATTTTTGGAAATTCTGCAGATGACTTTTTAATAAAGTATATTGATGATTTCCTCATCATTAGTCAAACATTTGAGGAACATATGAATAATGTACATTACGTGTTAAATAAACTGCAACAACATGGTATGACTGTGAACATACTAAAATCAAAATTTTGTGTCAAGGAAATAAATTTTCTGGATTATGTAGTGGATGAACGGGGTTTAAGACCCGACCAAAAAAGAATTGAAGCAATAATGAAAATTCCACCACCAAAGAACGTAAAGCAAATAAACTTTATTGGCGAATGTTTCTAAAATATCATGGACCATATGAAGTTGTTGAAGTATATGGAACAAATACATATGAATTATGTAACCCAACAACTCGAAAAGCCATTGGAAAGTTCCATATTGAGATGCTGAAACCATACAACAATGAGGATAAAGAAGAAACAAAAGACCAAGATGATAAAAAGTAGATTCTGGATAGTTAAAGCTGAACTGCAGAATGAAGTATTGGAATGTAAGAGGGTTATCTATGTATATATGTCATGAGAAAAGAGAAATATATTCTGGACAAAAATAAATGTTTAAAGGGGAAAAAGAACTTTAAGGTAACAGCATTTGAAATGAAGCATGTTGTAATGAAAACTTAATGTTATATTAAAGTAAAAATATGTAAATATAATTCAAATAGTATTTTGAATATAAAGTACAAAACAACAAAAAAGGGGTAAAGATAATTAAAACAAATACTTATGTAGCACACAGATAATGTAAAATTGTGCCTAGAATTAAGTGATGTAAATATATTTGTGTAGAGGATGAATATTTTGGTAAATATGTTTAATAATTACAAAATGAACCAGGTTAAAAATCTTGAATGTATAAATTTTTATGTCAACAACCTAAGAAAGTAAACCATTTTGTAACAGTAACTAAATAATTCAGGGTACAGTATTTGCTATAAAAAATTGTAATGTCAGATGTATGTATATAAACACATTAGACCAGAGCCAGTAAATAGTGGCGAGATAAAGGCAAAATATATGTCATGTGTTAAATGCGTGTGCAGTGTTAAGTGCAAGTGATAAATACCGTGTGTTCCAAGATTCAGGAGACTAAAAACCCAATTATAAAATTTTCAAACAAGTTGTAAATATTTATAACTATGTTTCTAGTGGGGCATATGTGGCAGTAATTTATATCACAATAATGTAAATGCCAGAGTGATTGTAGTGTAAATAAGCATTATTGTATGACATTGATTTGAGATGTTTGTTAATTATAAGCATTGTTAGGAAATAAGTTTACACGGCCTCACTGAAACTGACAATAGGAGCGGATAACAATGTGCGAGGGGGTGAGTTGAATATTAATTAGAAGAGACAAACAAATGACGTCAGATTGGCGCGCTTTTCTTAGAAATAGCGGGAATATTATCCCTAGAGCATATGTTTTCGTAATTTTTGATTGGATATAAAAATAGACGCTAGTGTTGGCGCGTTTTATTAACCAATAGCAGCTCGGTTATAATCTTTAGGCATATCGGGGTGTGGGAGTATAAAAAGCTAAAGTCAGAGGCAGATTTCGTCAGTCCAACAGAAACATTTGTGCATTACACGTAGCGCAGTCCAACAGAAGCATTCACGCGTTATATGTCGCACAGTTAGTTCATCAGAATCGTTCGCGGTTTACACGTCGCGTCGTTCAACGGAAGCATACATAAAGTACACATCGCAATTCTACAGAATCTCTCGCGTCTTAAAGTTTGTTATAAATGTGAAACGCGAATTAATAATGTGCAGTAAATAAGTGATTATAGTGATATTAGAAAATATAACAGTTTCAGTTTGGCGTGTATCACGAATCCATATGTGAACTTAATTGTGACGGTAATAAAAGTGTAAAAACAAATTCTTTTATCAGTGTTATCTTTGAGTAACAAAATCCTTTCCGCTTACACACCCTGTTTAAGAGATTTGCTCGACTGAATAATAATAATAATAGCTAGCCGGAGCGCAATGAACCCAAAATGCAAAATAATAAAACAATAAGAGGCGCCCAGCAATAAGATAACACGAAGTGACTGCGACAAATTGGCTTCCATACGTGGTGCAGATAAACATGAAGTATCCTCCAACTACCAACTAATAACAAATATCACACTTCAAATTGGCGCACAAACGTGGGGCTAACATAGATTCTACTTCACGATACACACATAACAATCAAATCACCTAGACAGGTGTGGAGACAATTTTAGGAGAAGTTTCATGGTATTCCAATTCCAAGTAGAGAAACTGTTAAATGTCTGGTTAATAGGTTTATGACAATGGGATCATTAAACACTAAACCGAAGAAGCAAAAATGAAATGTTTTAACACAGGAAAAAATTGATGAGATTGGTGCATGTGTTTGTGGGAAACCCTAAATAAAAAAAAAAAAAAAAAAAAATTATAGGAACAATCCCAACACCATAGACGAAGGACAAATTGTTAAGGGCAATATAAAAACAGAAATTATGAACATTACACAAGAAGAACTTAGGCATGTGAATGGAAATCTCATCCAAAGAGACCAGGTATGTCTTAATGCAGATCTCCATGTGGAGGTCCTTAATGGCATTGCATAAGCCCTGAATTTCCTGCCTGATGCTCTCTGCCATGTTGTGTTGTGCTGAAGTTTGCTGAAGAGATGGTTGTTGGGGCGCTATGTCAGTTGTGGTTTCCTGCGTTGAGGATACAGAGAACCTGGCCTGTGTAGTTTGAAGCACCACCACAGGTGGCGTAGTAGTGGTGGAGGCCTTGCTGCTTGCATGCTGGTGTGGTGGAGGAAGCACCACAGTAGTGGCACTTTGGGCATCGCTGCTCAGGTTAAGAAATTAGGACAAAAAAGTGTCAAGAGACAAAAGATTTTAAAGAATAATTGTTACATACAAATGCTTATTCTGTATTATTTTAAAAACTCTCAAAAAAGAAAGAAAAAAAAAGTTTTATTAATGCTTATAATAGAATTTACGCATTTTGAGCAGTTAATAATGTCATAGAACCTCTCTAAAATGTGACATTTTCATTTTTTGCAGATACTTTGTTCACCATTTATGTTTTCTAACAATGGAGAAATGGTATAGATGGGTGCACTATGAAGCATATAGTTGAACCGTTTACTTTGTGTAAAAGTGCCCTTCATCTCTTATGTACCTTACTCAGTGATCACAAGAGATTACCCCGTCCTCCATGGACTAGTGGTACCGTGCTAGCCTCTAGTTCCCAAGGTCGCGGGTTCAAACCCGGCGGAGGGCGATGGATTTTTTCGGGCGTAAAAATCCTTAGCATGGCTTCCTTCGGAAGGGAAGTAAAGCCAGTGATCCTGTGTCGTAGATTTATGGCACATAAAAGAACCTCAAGCCTGATAAAGAGGCCTCTGAGCAAAATTACCGGTCTTTCATGCCCAATATGGAATGGGACGCTAAGAACCATAGTAGTTAAAGAGCATCCATAAATAAAACTCAATTTCAATTTCAAGAGATTACTCCAGTGGCGGCTCGTGGCCCAAACAATAGACAAAGCTCATTTCACTCAAAATAAGAGTGACGTAGGTACATGGTTCTTGTGTATTAAGTTGATCCTCCTATCCTTTCGATTAGCATACTTTTCAATGTATTGTGAAATAGCTGTCTCATTAGGTCGTGCAGTAATGGACAACACCTGGTAGGACAGATCAGTTCGATAGCTCACAGTCCTAAGTTGAACACATATATATACACTTTCTAAAGGATTTAATGTCTGGGGTTACCAGATTTTCAAGCTGAAAATAAGGCAGATTTCTGAAATGTTTTCCCCAACACCTGAATGTGACATTATTGATCTATCAACCGTTCACTGTATTGAATTTAGATGATTTGTGCCTGTATTCTGTATGTAAATAAGTTTAACATCCATAACGTATTAACCAATAAGTATATTTACAACATGGTAATTTTTTAATTTCATTCAATTCACTCCTTTGAAAACCCACATCAAAATCAAGTCATTATGTATATTTGGAATTAAATTTACACTCACTCAGAAGCTTAGCATCAGTTCTCACAGAGTTAAAGAAGTCCTTGCAAATATTTTAAAATTTATAGTAATGAGCAATTCGGCTTTAATAAGTTCAGGAGAACTCTTGTTTCTTAATCTGTCCACTTATTGTTCATTAAGGAGAACACTCGCTCTGTGTAAGCATTAGATCATGGAATATTCATTACACAAGACAGGGGTTTTTCCAAATTGGGTACACTAATCCCATTCTTTGTGCATTCATTAAACACAGGCACTCATTTTTTTTGCAAGCATTCCCAGGAATATTAACACACATGTAGTGAGGATTTTTCTTGGGTGTTCTAGTTCCTGAGATCGCAGGTTCAAACCTGGTGAAGGGTGATGAATTTTTTTAGGGGTAAAAATCCTAAACATGGCTTTGCTTCAGAAGGGAAGTAAACCCGGTGGTTCCATGGCATAGATTTATGGCACGTAAAAGAACCTCAAGTCTGATAAAGGCCTCTGAGCAAAATTTCCAGTCTTTCATGCCCAGTATAGAATGGTACACTAAGAACCATAGTAGTTAAGAGCATCCATAAATAAAACTCAATTTAGTCAATTTCTTTGGTGTTCCTTTACTTAACAAGAAAACATGTGCTGTTCAAAAACGTTAACAATGATACAACTTTGAAGACATGATCATAGCCACATTCTACCAGCCAATGAGAAAAGAATGCTCACTGCTACCAACTACAATTATAGTAGTGCTGCCAAAATTGAGAAAAAGGAACCAGCAGCTTGATATCACATAGCAGTGAGTTGGATTCGATAGTCTGCATTCGATAGTGCCCATCACTATTCCAAATATCCAATTCAAAACTCAGAATTAATGCTGATGAACAAAATACAGGAGAAATAGGCTAAAATACTCAGCCGGCATATTCGATAAAATAAGGCTAAAATACGGGAAGTATGGGAGACCTGGCAGCCCTATTAATGTCGCTTAATCCTTCTGGATCTCAAGATATGTTTGGAGAATGCAAGTTACTCTAGTGGCATTTAACTAGGTTAAAGAAAGCTCCTAGAACACCATCAGGTGTACTCTTTACTAAAGAGTAAACCTGGGATGGAGATTAAGAATGATGTGCTCACTTGCATTTGCATTCTGATTCTTTATTCCACTTTCTCTACCACTTTCCTGTGGTAGATGTAGAAAGTGTTGTGATCCATTAAAAAATATTATGTATGTATGTTATTGCAATTAGGAGTTTTGAATTCTCCAGAATAAAGCATTAGGTTTTTGTTTTAAACAAAATGGTCAGTGCAGTGCGTGCATGTGTTTATGTGCCTGCCTGTTAAACAGCATAACTAAAAAATCGAAAATGTGGGTTAATACCGTACTTTATATTTCAGTCTGAGTCATTTAACAATACCAATCCAAGATTTACAAGAAAATTTCCCATTCTAAACATTCCTTTGGACAAAATGTTAATTATCTGGTATTTTCTAAAATATGTATGTCCAATTTTGAATAAAATATCATATATTTGAGATGTTGTTATTAAAAAAATTATGTTTGGAATTATGTGTGGATGTGAAGAGCTTTTCATTCTTATTGAATGTTACATTAGTGTTAAAAAGACGCTACAGAAAAAAAAGAAGAGAGTTTATTAAAACTACAGTTTGTGTCAGATAACATGTTTTCTTACATTATTACCTTTTAAAATACCCCTCATTTTATATTTACGTTCTCCAGTGCTGAAAAAGCCCATCATCTGATGGAATCTGTTTCAGGGTGACTGTTTTCGGGAAAAAATAGGGAAACTACAGGGAAATCAAAATACAGAAGATATACAGGGAAAATGCTTGTCATGTCAGAATATTTGATGAGACTGTACTTGAGCAGAATGAGATAGTGTGGTTATATCAAGTAGGGTTGCACAAACTGATTCTTTCAAAGTGCTCGTTCATACGCTTCATTCGTACATAGTGAACTGTTTCACATGAACCCCTGCTCACCAATCATCATAAATCATCTATAATAACTAGTTGCAGCCTACCACTGTTATTCGTTCAGTTCTTTAAAATCATCCATGCTTGCAACTTAACCAAATTCAGGGTTGTTTTATGATTGTTTATCTTCGATAAACATTTTAGTCCTATGATTTAGAATGAAAGATGAATGATTAGTTTCATATGATATATCATTCAAAACTTTTGGGGAGAAAGAGGAAATATAAATGCAAAGATGTTGTGATTATTAAGAGAGAGGGGACAGTGGACGTACATCTACAAACCACATTAAAATGGCACAACATGCAGTCACAACATTGGCATTGGGTATTCTGCACTTCGTCAATTTGGCGACATTGTTGCTGGCTAATGCTTGGGAGGAAATGCTGTTCCCTGATTGGTTGAAACGTATGTGAAACTGCTTATAGCCTGACTACAGAACCTACTTGTAGTGCCACTTAATTATTTTTAATAACTGAAGTTGGCTTCAATGATGTGAAGTACCTCATTGTTTGGAATGTAGACTACAATGTATGTTGCTGCATTTGTGTTGATCGAACACTCTTCTTCATTGTTCCTGTGTTGATGGGCAAGTTTTGACGGAGAATCACATTGTCAATCTTATTATGCGCCCTCTGCATTGTGAATGTTTTGAAATTTAATCCAGTGTGGTTATTACCATTGGTGTATAGAGAGCTTCAGTCACGGTTGCAAGAAGTGCATAATGACTCAAAAGCGCTTATTGTAACATATGCAAAAACAAGTTTACCTTAAGCAACATGGGCAAGAGGGCTGTTACCAGCCACATGTCAGGGCAAATGCATAAAGCCAGGCTCGTGGCAATGAAGAACATAGTTGATATTTCTGCATTTCTTTCCTCATTTCGTGAATAGGCAAATCATTTCATAATTTTTTTTATGTCCCTTGTATTTCATATAGTGTATAGTGGTAATTTGGGTAATTTTAAAATTTACTAACTTTAGATTAATACTTCACCTAACTCTTGTACATATTCCATTTTCATGCATGTACATAGGATTGCTGGTGTCCAGTTTGGTATGAGACTTATATTTCAGGCTGTAAATGCTTGTCTGTATTGACTTCACATGGGATGCCCAAAATCCCATATTTACAAGAAAGTAAAAAAGTGACAGTTTTAATAATCCTTTTATACAGATGTCAATATTATCGATGTTGAATATTACATTGCAGACAATTGAAGGTACACATGCAAAAGGGGTTGATGAACACTTTACAAATTTTGCAGGAGAATGTTTTTAAAGAAAGAAACCAAAATTCTTGCATATAACTCAATGTAACTAACACTCTCTTTATTTAAATGATTAGCTTAAAGATCTCAGTAAAACACTAATGTACATAAAATATCAAATCTTCAATTTCTAATATGAACAGAACTTTTAACAATTATAACAATGAAATAGGGGCTCATTGCAAGAAAAGTCTTCATATGATGAGTTTAAAATTATTATCAAGTTCAACAGCATTTTAGCAGATTGAGTCACAGTTTATTGTTCTACTCATGAGGAAGATGACTAATATTCAGCAGCGGTTGTACTGCAGAATTGTACAAGATGTTGAAGATCAGCAAATTTTGCATTTAAAATAGGTAGGGAATCTGAAACAATAAAAATTTTGTTTTAGAGTAAAACTAATTAAAACATTCTTAATAATTTAAGAACTTAGATAATTTAATTACTCACTGTTATATGAATCAGTAGCTGAAATTCAGAATGTACTGGATTAGTTAGTTCGTGTCAAGACTTCTTTTTGAACAGCATGCTTGCTCCCAGGCACCATTGTATGAATCTCAGTAGGCAATGTAGGGTCCTCTGTTGATGTTCATTTCTCTAATGGGCCTTGTGGGAAAACTTGACTTTTTGACATATCTTATGTCAAGGAATAGTGTCCATTTTTGGAAGATTTCATGATTAACCTCAACTACATGAAAAGGCGAAGGTCTCTGACGAGCATCTCTCAAAACATGGACCCAGTCGCTTGGCAGTTCTGTTTTAGCTTTAGTGTTGATCCGTCCAAAGTTTTTATCACATTCTAAAAAAGAATGTCTGTGAATGGGAAATGTAACTTTTATTGACTCTAGTTATAGTTCCACATTCACCAGGTGGTATGAGACCTAAAAAAAGTGAAGTTTTTTTGTTGGCCGCTGCAGGAGTCACAAAATATTTTCAGATGTTTTACTTTGGGCCGAAGAAAGTTGTAGACAAAGTGATGTAAAAGGGAAAATGCATCATCACTGCCTTTTTTCCCTTCAGTTTTTGCATATAAATAAAACATACTTTGTGGTGAAGATAGGATATGAATATTGAATTTGTATACTGAAAGTTGTCTGCTGTAGTACACATCATTTATGGATATATTTGGCATTGGTAAGTTCTTGGCATAGTCTATGCATATGGCCTCTTTATTATCACTAGATTTGATTCCTTGTTTAGCTTTCCTTTTTCTGTCATAAAACACTTAGGCTTTTTTCTTGTGTATTGTTTTTCTGTGGTCAATTTTCTTATTTCAGCTTCCATCTTTAACCTGTTTTCTGCATCTGATAACTTAATTTCACATTGTTTGTCTTTTATCTTTGTTGTGTGTGCCTGACAAGTAATGCAGATGTCTGTCCTGAGGTACCCGAATGAAATATTAAAGTCAGAACAAAATATCTTACAGTAGCTTACATATGAAGCTTTGTGATCTGGAAATTTTTCGGTATACATCCTATGCATCCTTTTTACATTAAGCTCTTCAGGAAGATGAGTCTTAGCCAAATCATGAAGACCAATGGCTGCTTCTTCCTTTAAATGAATTTATATGTTGTCTGACCATACTGATTGTCTCAGCAGTTAGTTTGTTCGGTTGATTACCATGTTTGCCTCATTTGTTTTCTGGTGAACACCCTGTAAATTTCAAGCTCCTCACAAGTACTTCCACTGCTTTCTTTGAGATTCCATGAACTCCAATGAAAGCCTTTTGACATACTTCTAGGTCTTCTGCACCATTCATAGCAAGAATCCTGTACTTGTATACAACATCATAGTGACGATCAGCATCTTTTTTCCTTCGTTTGACTTGCAGCATTGATATTAACCCAGAAAGATAAGAATTTTGTGCATTAACAGATTCCAGCAAGTTAAAAGCCTGTAACATTTTCAGTTGTTTTCTTCTGAAATCCTTTCGAAACACTTCATTCTACACATACAATTATCACCCATCTCATGACTTTGTAAGTTTAACCTCTTTTGCACATTTCTCATACTGCGATAAGATTTTCTTTTCTTGCTTTTAGGTTCCATTGGCTTCTCAATAAGTTCTTCACATTCAGTAGTCACTTCCATTGCAAGTTAAGATAAAAATTATACTAACACAGGGTAATAATAAATCCTATAATTATTATATGACTATAAACAAATACAGTTTCAACTATGTACAATTTAAACAATGTATATCAGGTGTACCAACATAAAGAACAGAGAGAGAGACACACACACACACAAACATTCTCTCTCCCTGCCCTCTCTCTCCCCCCCCCCCTCTCTCTCTCTCTCTCGCACGCGCGCGTGCAAAGAAAAACATTTTTCCATCAATGCAGTGAGCCCCTTCTTTCTTTCCTATGTGTAATGAGCTCCTTCTTTCAAAGTACAGTCTTTTTTCAATTTAACTTTTTGCAGTTAATGAACCAATTTATTCCAGTTTAGTTTAGACCAAATGAAAGTTCTCTGAAAATGCTACAGATGGCATTAATAAACCAATTTTCTTCAAAAATTCAATCAGCCCCTTCTGCACATGTAGCCTTCAATTGTTTCTGCATAATCCTAACGGAGTTACAAACCTTTTACGTGTGCCTGTACATTACACATCATATTGTCTTAAGATTCAGAGTGGCAATGTAACAATGAAAATACTGTTAACACTGAACAAAAGCCAAAAACAATAAAAAATAAAAAATTAATGGAGAGGCGAAAGGAATAGAATGTTCCACAGTAATACCAAAGGTGAGATCCAAGTTGCATTAATTTTTAATCAAAGTTAATATTCAATTTTTTAAGTAATAAAGACAGACACAACTTTGCTAGCCATGGTTGCGATCATGTACAAAGCTGGTTTCAAATGCTTGCAAGTGCCGGCAAGCATTTGCTAGTGTGAGTTGAAGTCCACATTTTCGTAAATGTGTCTGTTCACAGACAGAACCTTATCTGGACATGCAAGCGCTTGTTGCAGCTTTGCAAATGCCATCTGGCCAACAAGAATGGATGAAACAGTTATTTCCAGCTCTGGTCGTCTGATAAATTTTTGGAGGATGGTGAAAAATTGCCAAAAAATGGAATTTTTAGAGTTTTGTGTAGTTTTTAATTTAAAATTTGGAAATTCCTCTTTAATTTGATATGTTTTATTTTTGCAGGCACACTGCTTTTATTTAAAATATTATTTTAAAATAGTGCTACATTTGGCATTTTAGGTCTAACTACTTAAAATAGTATTTTCTTTAACATTTTCTGTTAATGATTTGGCCCACTTTCCCAAAAATGATTGAAGATTGCTAATTTAAATTATGGGATGACAAAAAATTGAGACTTTTATGGATCTACTTTTGGGTTAATATAATGGCTGGTGAAAGTTTTAAAAAATGAATTATCGATTAATTTTAAATGTATAACTAATAAAAAAATCATATCCTGCTTAATAAAAGATGTTATGGTATGAAAGTAGATCAGTAAACTTAAAGATACGTATATATTTCCTATAAAAGTTTCAACATGTTATCTTCAAAAATAGTTTGTGAGATTGTACATGAAGTTACCAAACATAACATTGACCGGTATAGGGCTTTTAATCTTCTGTAACTCTATTTTGTAAAGAGTCATTTAGGATAAATGATTGAAGCTAGGTTCCATTGGCTTCTCAATAAGTTCTTCACATTCACTAGTCACTTCCATTGCAAGTTAAGGTAAAAATTATACTAACACAGGGTAATAATAAATCCTATAATTATTATATGACTATAAACAAAAACAGTTTCAACTATGTACAATTTAAACAATGTATATCAGGTGTACCAACATAAAGAACAGAGAGACAGAGAGAGAGAGAGAGAGAGAGAGACACACACACACAAACTCTCTTTCTCTCTCCCCCCCTCTCTCTCTCATGCCACATGCCGACATATCTTGAAAGGAAATGTTTTCTAAAATAAAAGTAAAATTTATATTGTTAAACAAAAAATTGAAAATAAATAACAATGCTGCTGCCGTCGCCACCATAAGAAACAAAGTAGTTATATTTTCTTGTACACAAGTTCAATGTGCCTATTTCTTCTTCCATGAGTAAGTCTATAACTCATTCTTCAAACATCTGATCACTGGTTGGTTCTCCAAGCAGCACTTTTTACAAATACTA
Source organism: Deroplatys truncata (assembly GCA_030765065.1). NCBI lineage: Eukaryota > Metazoa > Arthropoda > Insecta > Mantodea > Mantidae > Deroplatys > Deroplatys truncata. The sequence continues at coordinate 381,244,304 of CM060990.1, forward strand.
ACGTGCTGAGATACAACAGTCGAGTGTTGGACATTGAATTCCTAAAATAATTCTTCACTCTTTTAAGAGTACTCATGCTTCCCTCACTGCTTGCTGTAGTTGCAGGTAGGGTCAAAGCCAAATGCAGTAACTTTGTTGCTTCCTCATAAACCAAATCTGTCATTGTTAACAATGTATTTTAGGGGCTTCCGTGGAGATGTGTGTTTTTTCTCATCAGCGTAAATGTTACACAGTTCATTTTTAAATTGTTCTTGGTTAAAAAAAAAAAAAAGGACACTGTTCTAATAACTTAAGCGGTTTTAGCTTTGGGAATCCCTTTTGGTAGTCCGGGAAAGACTTTTCATTCAGCAAATTGAATTTGGGGAAAATCTTGAAATCTTCTTTCCATCTGAACAATTTGTGAATCTATTATCTTGTAGGTTAATACCCTCAGGCTTGTCTTCTGATTGTCACTGAATGTTAAGTTGGCATTCAAACTCAAGCTGCATTTAATGCTTTTGTCAATAAGGTTTCTCTTCTTAACTGTTGAATGTTTCTCAACACAGTTTTTATTTCGTTGTGGCAAGCAGTTATGCTGACAGTAGCTTTTGACTGGTGAGCCTTAAAGAAATTATCATCCTAAACAAAGAATGCTCAGCATAAACAAAGAAAGTAGCCAAACACAAGATCATCAATCTGTCTTTTGAATCCCACAATTCAGTTCGACTATGGGCTCCAATTAGAGTCTATATCATCAATGATGTCATTAAAACCACTGTATAGTTCTGAGAGATGGTTTGATAGTGTTGAAACTGCCCTGAAATGAAAGTTCCGGTGAATATTGCTTGAATGTGGCAATTTAAATCCATTTTCAGTTAACAATACAGTTCGTTTTGATGACTTGCTGAAAAAAGAATGAACTGCAGTAAGATTACTTACAAATACATGTACTTATCGTATGGTTTTAGAGGTATTTAATAGTAGCAAATTTAATTGGCATGTGTAACAATGAATAAATAGCACATGTGGACAAAACTGCTTCACCAATTGTTGTTGTCCTCTTTTTTGCCACCCATTACTGAAGCATCATCATATGTTTCACCAACCACCTTTCCTTCCACATTCCATTCTTTCAATACTGCATGAAACATTTTTGACAAAACTCAGCAGTTTTATCTCCAGATACATCGTAAAATCCAACGAATCTTTCTTCAATACACTAGCTGAATATTATACTCATTGACTCTTGCATGACACATCTAATATTTCATCAGCTTGAATCGATTTGAAATTGTAGTCTTGAATTTCAGATTTTATTTTTCCATTAACTGCCAGAGTTATCATTTCTAATATATCATTCTGAATGTTTGGAGGAGTTCCTTTAAAAGCTGAAAATGTTGATAAATGATCTCGGATTATCTGCTCCTCTTGAGCTAGCAAATCCAACAATTCCAGGTAGTAACCTTTGTTGCTGGAGGATTTGTCTTCTCAATGGCTGCGAAAGGCTAGTTCTTATTTACAAAGAAACAATTTCTTGAATAAGACAAGTCAGTACTCTTCTGTTGGATGCAACTTGTTCATTATGTTTCATTGCTGCCAGATGAGTGGCTTCAGAAAGGGCATGCTCAATTCGGCTTTTGCCTAATAACTGAAAAGATTCTTTGTTCTGCAGGTGACGTTTGATATTTGATGCTTTTGCGCATTCCTGTCCAAGTTCTTTATTGTACAAATTCCCTCGTTGCACCATTCCTTTTCACCACCAAACAAAAGGCATATATAACAATGTTTTATTAATAGCACTTGCAGCCAGCCACTTATACTTCTCATGCCAGCCAGTCTGAAATGTGCATTTTTGTTTTGTTCTGCTTAAAACTGAAGTGAAGGAATAGGTCTTTTGTCCTTTAATTCTCTTCTTTTTTTTCATATGTTAATGAGGAAAAAGTAGTTATTAATAAAAATTCTACAAGGTTATCACTTGCTGGCTCACTCATGTTGGCGACACAACAAATATATGCAGTAAAATGACACAATTAAAACACAAACAGTGCTTCACATCACACTCGTTTTAAAAGCCAGCATAGAAATGGGTGAGACTAGTCTCAGTATGCTACAAGCGTAATGCATTGTCCGACAGAGAGGCGAGAGGGGAGTCGAGAGTGTCACGATAAGTATACAGCTAGCAGCAGGAAGGGAGGCAGAGACTGAGATCGGGCGAGTCTCAATATCCAGCGAACACGAATACAGTGGCTGCTGCATGAGCTACAACTGATGTGTTTTAGAACTTATATTTGGATTGTTGTTTATATTATCATATATTGATAGTAGTTTTATAAGCTTATATTGGCCGGGGAGCCTAAGTCTCAAAAGTCTTTCCTCACGCTATGCCACTGCTTATGTATGAAAATACTTTTGAACCCTCATTTATATGTTATTGCCCCATTTTGTGTTCACTTAACTAGACAAGTTGTTGGCACACACTAAAGGCTCCCTGCACCTATTTATTCTACAGCACCCCTTGTTCTTGTGAATGATGCCCTCTCTTGGGACTAAATACACTTTGCCAAAAGACTTATGAGCATTACTGTATTTCAGTCTTTTTAATTGTATTCAGGGCTATGGATCAGGTATTGGCACAGGCTTTTAAGACATGAGCAGGGGAAATTTAAGGGTTTTCAAAGGTATTTCGGAAACTAGAACAAGCATTTCCATGAGAATGATGCAGGTTTTAGGACATTTCAGGATATTTTGAAGGTATTTTGGGACAATTTTAGGGTAATTCTTACATTAACAGAGGTATTTAGGACAATTTTATGAGTAAATCTCAATCAACACAGGTATTTTAGACAATTTTTGAGTAATTTTGGTATTAGCATACGAATTTAGGCAACTTTTAGTGGCATTTCGGGTACTAACATAAGGTATTTTAGGCATTTTTATGAGCATTTCAAGCACTTTTAGGTTGTTTTGATAGTACTTTGGCTGAGGAGCAGGCATTTTAGTGCCCCATTGCAGGCGTTTTTAGGTACAGGAGCAGTGAAGACATTCTGTCATGTTTTATAGACATCTTTGCTCGTTTTATATCAAGTTGTTATGTTTTGCAGTCATTTCTCTTGTTTTACACTCATTTTAGATCCTTCTGTGAACTTCTGTATGTTGTAATGCTAACATGTGATAAGCTATGTATGTACGGCTGTCTTTTTAGGGTATATAGAACTACTCTGAACTAAGTTAACCGTCTTTTAAGAGTTATCATAACGTTTTAATCAGCATTTCTTGTTGTTAGGCTTCTTTCTTCTCCTTATTCAGCTGTTTGAAGGTTTTTAATTATGGTTTTATGTAATTTAGTTTTAGTTAGATTTCATTAGCTACTTGACGGTATTATCAGTTGTATCTACGTTTATGTAAGGTTAATCAGTGTTTCATTAGATAGGAATTGTAAGGTTAGGCGCCTCTCCTCTTTATATGTGCCTAAGACCAGCCTCGAATTTCCTCCCAGTGACAGTTAACGCCTTCCTTTAGTGTCCTATTCTTATTCTTTCTTCACCAGGCGATATCTAGGTGTATGTGCAGCGCTTAAGTGAACCTCCATTTTATAATTGTCGACTCACAGAGAAAATAATTATCTTGAGATCAAAGTCACATTCCCTTATACACTGTTTTGAACGCCATAATGTCCATATGCATGTGCCACATTCCATCCTCTGCAATGACTCTTTCATCATTGTAAGGTGTCAACGTAATTTTATTCATTTGTACTGATGTAACAATATGCTGTCGTGACAGGATCAGATTCATCGATGTTCTTATTATTTCATTTGTTTTAAGGTAGCCCACATAGCTATCAAATGTAATGTATTGCAAAATGGCACTACGCTTTATACCTTTAAGATTATCACAGAGTCATGGGTATCTAGAGCATACATCTTAGGTTGTAATCTGATAAAGCGATAGATGATTTTATCATTAGCCTCATCTTTAAATTTTCCTAAAACCTGTTTGGTGTAGAGTTGCATATATAGTTTGCTGGGTAATCAGCTGTATCTAGGTGTTCAAGAAAACGTAGCTTGTCCTGGAATACATCTCCAGTTGTCACTCGATGGATGAATGAAACTGTGTCCATATACATGAGCTAAAGGTGTTTAGCTCAATAATATGGCAACAACACGTCATAATGGTAGCGGTATATAAATGTCTGAGAGATATCCAACACATCCTGATGTATATAGACTTGCTGAACATAATCCTTCGTGAGGCCATATGTACAGTAGCCATATATGGTTCTGTGGATGAAAGTAGGTATAGCAATAAACTTTTCCAAGGTCTGCACGCACGTAGCCAGTCGTATATCCGTTCGATTAAGTGAGTTCTCCATGGTTTTTCTGAACATTGTATTGTTGAAACGTTTGTACAGAACCTTCTGGAAATCATTTGCATCGTGTTGTCGTAGCCTGTTGTTAAATTCAACTTAAAGTTTGAACCGTTGCGACTGTTGGAATTGTAGCACACGATGGATTTTCCTCAGATGTGGACCATGACTATGAGCTTCTTTCAAGGCCATGTAATGCATGACGTACTTTTTTCCAGGGTTCAAGATGAGGCACTAGCTTCTTTGTAGACGACTCCTTGGGCTTAAGATACTCGGACAGGAATGTAGACAGTCATACAGGTCGTGGAGCTCTGCAGGATACTCAATGTCGACTTCTAGTATATCCATGAGCATCATCTTGTGTTTTTAGATTTATATATTGAGAACCCCAAGCAAATTCTCCACGTGGAAGGGGTTGGCACATCGTCCAACAACCATACTGGTTATTTGCATCCTCATATGTAATAAATAGACTTCAGATCTATAGGTCCTAAAAATGTGATTTTAGTCGCCTATAAATGTCCTAAACAGTACGGAAATAAGTCTTTAATAGGCACAATAAATAAACAAATTTTATGCATCACGCCATGCAAAACACAGTGATTAATGTTTTATTTCAAAACACACTTAAATACAGTAGGATAGATAAGATGATATAGTAATTGAACAATCATTCTATAAAAAAATCTGTGTCACTGTCAATTAATTAAAATATAAAGGATAGAATTATGTCTTACATGGATTTTAAAAATTATGCAACATTGTTATTTTTTAAATGACAGAACCTTCAATTTCGGCTGTAATTGTGTCCACAATAAACAAAAGAAGCATTTCCAGATATGGGTAAGTTTGTCTTTTGTCAGTCAAAATTAGCTTAAATGCTGAAAAAGATCTCTCAACATCTGCGGTGATGACTGGAACATATTTGAAAAGAGAAACCATATGCGGATTAAATCCTGTAGGGAGATCTGCCTTACATCCGCTTAAAATATCTGATACTCCTTTCAGAACCGTATATCCAGGATTTTTGGCGAGCACCATTTGTAGTTTTTTGGAAACAATTTTCCCAACCTCACCAACAGCTTTATTTAACTGACTTTATGCTCATATAAATAATGTGATTGATTCAGCGAGATTTAGCTTTGATGGTTGTAATTGCTCTATGGTATCTGCTAAAAATGTGAAATTAGCACAAATATATGATGGATGCTGTCTCAAACCTTTCTCTCATAGGACATTCTGGGCAACCTTAATATACTGTGATTCTTCTTCCAAAAAACTATTTACAACCTCTTCAACACTGTCAGTGTTCTTACTGTAATACTTCACAGCTGCAGCCACGTACTCCATCTTGGCAAAATAGGCGCTGGTGACAAAGGCAGATTGGGACATCTTTCTTTGAAAGCTGCAATTCTAGAATTTGACTTTAAAAATACTTTCTTTATGGAGGATATTAAATCATTGATTATGGGGAACTGGTTTCTAACCTCCTCTGCTACTCGAAGTGTGTGAGCCAGACAAGTAAGGTGTGTTAAATGCTAAAAAAAAAAAACTTCAAAAGTTTCCCAGCTGCTATCATATATGGTGCTGCATCAGTGTACAGTAACAACGCCCTTTCATCCTTTACACCATTCGGATACAGTACTTTTATTCCGGAGTTTACGAAGTAGGCAACAGATTGATCATTACATTAGTTTTCTCCAACACCTTTGAACAAATCGAATGCGAATTTCCATAATTTTCATCTAATTTCCCTACAATTAAATTTGATGTACTTCGCCCCTGGGTGTCTGTGGTTTTATCTACAGAAATCCATATGTAGGAATCTCCTATTTCTGACCTTATTTCATTCAGCTATGATTCATACTCCATCTCAAGATAATTTTTTCTAAGTGTCGATTCGGAGGGTATTCTTTCTCTGCAATACTTTTCTAAAAATGACTTCATTGTTATATTTTCAACTACATTCCAAGGAATGTTGGCTGCAGCGAATGCTTTACACATATAAAAATAGAACTGGGATTTTATTTTTGAGTCATTGGGCTGTGTAAGTAAAGTTTGCTTCTGAGAATCTTTCTTTTTAGACTTTGCTTGATGCATTGAAGTTTTCTCATGTTGTACCAAACGACTCCTTTTTCCAGCAGAAACCCTAAGTAGAATATATGTATAAATATATTTTAATGTTGGCAAATCATATTTTCTTAAAATAATTAAAATTTTAAATGAATAACCAATATAATTTACATAAAAATTAGTATCACATAAAAAAAAATTGTCTTTTACAAAATTACTATTGTCTTGATGTGTTGTACTGTTAGACTCCAGTATTGAATGCATCAAACAAATTTGAGATTATTTTCAGATAGAAGAAAATGTCATACGGTACAATTAATCGCGGTAGTTAACATACATGGGCTCATGTGAATAATAAAAGTGACAGAAAATACAGTAAAAAGCTTACCTCTTTATTGCAGACCTGACAAGATTATTTTCCCATCTGTTGTATAAGACTGGAAATCCGAAATCCATGTTCTTATTAATGCACTTTTGGTAGATTTGTTCTTAGGCATTTTGCAGCACTAGCAGAAAAATTATCACAGCAACCAAAGTCCTTTAATATAGTTACATTATGAACACGAACCGACACTTTGCCTTATTTTCAAATAACTGTTTCTAAGAACCAAACGTGGGCCAATTGTTATGTATTCCATTGCTGAAGTTCCGATTTCGTATGCGGCACCTTAAGATTTCACTAATTTTTGCTTTATATATTGTTGCGCTAAGCCTTTTAAAAACGACACCACGCCACATTTTATCAAACAGAAATCAAATAAGTATCAAGTCAATGAAAGGTTTGCTGTTGTTTAAATAATTATTTATTGAATACAACAGCATAGAATAAATTCATTGGAATTTAAAAAAAAGGCATTTATAGGCACCAAACGGCAGAAATAGGCATTTATGTTGAAATAGGTGCCTGTAGGCACTGTAAAAGTTGATTAATATCTTCTTAGGTCAATTATGTGTAGTTATCCATTTTAGGCTCAATAGGCTGTAAAGGAAAACAATAGGAAGAAACCTAAATATCCGAAGTCTAGTAATAAATTGAGAGGGTTTCTGGGATCAAACTTCTTCATGTAAATGTTTGCTTCTCTTATCTATGGGAAATGTGACATGCTTATACTGGATTCCTTGCATGAGAAGCTGATCATAATCCAGACGCAGTTAGAGTTCAATTCCGGTGTACAGTTGCATAACATCCCATGTAAGTCCTGGAGAGGTAAAACAATGTGCCAGATCAACTTTGTGTTTTCAGGGTTTGGTCTCTGAATGTCTCAAAGACATAGGCTAGAAGAACATATGAGGTGAAGTAGAGATCGCTGTATTCACCTAAGTTTCTCATATTAAACTGCTTCCATACATTTGAGGCAGTATTTTAATACCTGAGTAATTGTAATTGTATTTTTATAATTAGTAAATTCAATAACAGCCCGCCTTGAAACAATATGTATGTAATAATTATTTAATATGTATGTAACAGTCATTGCATATGCTTATTTTTATTGTAAACATGTTTTATTAATGTTATGTGAATACATTATATACTTTAATAATGCAAGAGCTGTGAGAATAATAAGTTTTAAATTGCTAACAATGAGGTAATAATGAGGTAACCTTGTAGCAATAATGAGTTAGAGTTTGAAAAGTTACCAGTCATGATTATATCAAAGATAAGGTAAATTCAGTAACAGTTTAAAATTAGCCAATCAATAGCAAGGAAAAAGTTTAAGTAAAATGCAGATATTCTATTGGACTAGAATTAGCCAATCAGAGACTTGAAATACCGAAGCTTACGAGTTTTTACCGTCGAAAGTTGCACAGTTGCTGGCTAGCCTTGGTCGTGAACAGATGTAAGATGTGTTCTCTACGAGTGAATCGTAAAATATGTATACGCGCTAAGTGAAAGTATTGAAGATTCTCACAGTTCTTAAAAAGTGTAGTGCTGTATAAATATGTGCAAGATTTAATAAAAGTGAGTTTAAAAAGTTAAATTCTGTGTTGTCTACATTCTTGTTACACCGCACCTTGCATAAAATATATGTGACTCTACAAACAATACTGACGCAGTCGAGGCAAAATTCAAACATAAATAATATATAGAAGCTGTTTTGATAACAAAGTTAAATATTATAGTGTAAAACTTGGAGTGTAATAACAAAAACGCATCTTGAAATCAGCTTCTCGTACGTAGCAGCATATTGCATAATAACAGTAACTATTATGTAATTAACAAATTCAAACAGATGCCCAAAGCATGTTTTAGGATCTCCTTAAATGCAACTAAATAACTATTACGTAAAAAAATAAATATTACGTAAGCATACCAACTTCTTCAAGTCTAAACATATGTATTAAGAGAAGCAAAACAACTTCTTCAAATTTACATAAAAAAAAAAAAGCAGCACAACATAAAAGTAACGCTCTTCAAGTTTAAAAATTACGTAACAACAACACATCTTCTTCAAGCAACTAATAATTTTACGCAACAACAATCCTACTACACATTTCAGCATGCTCGTAAACATCAGGAATTTCTTCTTCAGTTTATTGTAGAAGGCTTCTATCGAAGGCAGGGGTGTATTGCTCAAGACATCTCACGATAGGGAAATACTCCCTTACGAATCATTAAGTTCAACTTGTCTTCTCTGAAGTACTTGCACGTCTGAGGATATGCTGTTAGGTTTTTTTACTACCTTATCTGGACTGGCACTCAGGAAACGATAGGTATCCACAAACCTGAATTTACTATCTCCAATATACTTGGAGAATGAGATGTAGCTTTCTTCAGAGTTCGGAATTACCTCCACTCTTTCACTTGTGCGACCTTGCTCCTTAACCATGAAATGCGAATCATATCTGCTGAGGTTATGCACGAAGACAAGTATATATTTAGGTGTTTTGCAAGCTAAATTGCACTTATTATGCATGCTTCCTCGGTATTCATCGCTTAGATGGTTGGCACCGCACACTTTGTAGTTATCTTCGGTAAATTGCTTAGGACATAAGTAGCACTCTGTAGCAGACTCGAATTCCTTTTGTTGTTTATCTGTAAGTTTCAAAGGCTTAACAGATTTATATATATACACTGTCGATCTTTGCAAGGGATGATAGGTATTCCATAAACTTCTTGGCAGCATCATAATCACGATTTACATAGGTCTGAGTAGGAAGACTAGTTTCTAGACGTTCAACAAATTGAGCAGGTTTCACATAAGCACATTGGAGAAAGCTTCTGATAAGGAGCTGTATGGGAAGTTTCAGGATTAGCAGAGCATGTATGGTATGGTATGAAAATGCTTTCAAAATCCGCATAGATGACTTAGGGAGGCTTCAACAACCTTTCCCATCCTCCGTGGTGTAGTGGTTACCATGCTAGTCTCTAGTACCCGAGGTCGCGGCTTAAACCCAGCAGAGGGCGATGGATTTCTTCATTTCCCAAGGAGATAAAGCCCATTGCCTTTTATGTTAAAAAATGCTGGGTTTCACAAAGGCAATATACAAAAACATTACTTAACCAACCATGAAGGACACAGATACATTGCAGATACGAATGTGTACATTATCATCATCATTGTCGTCCTCTGTGGTCTAGGGGTACCATGCTAGCATCTGGTTACAGAGGTCGTGGTTTCAAATCCGGCAAAGGCTGGTGGATTTTTTGGGCGTAAAAATCCTTAGCATGGTTTCTTTTGGAAGGGAAGTAAAGCTGGTGGTCTCGTGTTGTAGATTTATGGCACATAAAAGAACCTCAAGTCTGATAAAGAGGCCTCTGAGCAAAATTTCTAGTCTTTCCTGCCCAATATAGAATGGTACACTAAGAACCATAGTTGTTAAAGAGTGTCCATAAATAAAGGACTCCAAAAAAGTCATCATCATTGCAGCCATGGTTACACTACTGGTGGTGGTCATTTAGCATTTAATAATGATTGTATTGAGTTAAATGCGGTTGTAGTAAAATTGCAAATCTTTATTTCCGATTTCTATGAATATTTCTTTTTTAGGTCCTGAATGTGCTACACAGCTGTTCAATTGAAAACTCATTTGGAAAAGGCAACATTCACAGAGCCCATTCCACAAAAACACAATATACTGCTTGCTAGATACATCCTAGTTTGGGAAATTGCTCACGCCCTAAAATGAAGAACCTTGTTGCCCCATCACTCCAACCGCATTCATCACTATAGCTTCCGATTGAGCTGCAGAAGATTGTTTATCTATAGTTCATTTTCCATAGCATCTATCATCTTCATCTCCACTAGAGATATCAATGTATTTCGTGAACTTGCTGTCTGTTAAGTTTACAAAGAACTCCCACCTCTTCAATCAAAAACTTAGACATGATAGCTCATCAAGAACCATAAAAATCTGCTATTTAGCAAAAGGTTTCACCTGCAAAACACAATTTCACATGCTTTTTCATTGTTTGAAGTATTGCATGAGCAATTTCCCAAACTAGGATGTATCTAGCAAGCAGTATATTGTGTTTTTGTGGAATAGGCTCTGTGAATGTTGCCTTTTCCAAATGAGTTTTCAAATGAACAGCTGTGTAGCACATTCAGGACCTAAAAAAGAAATATTCATAGAAATCGGAAATAAAGATTTGCAATTTTACTACAACTGCATTTGACTCAATACAATCATTATTAAATGCTAAATGAGCACCACCAGTAGTGTAACCATGGCTGCAATGATGATGATGATGATGACTTTTTTGGAGTCCTTTATTTATGGACACTCTTTTAACAACTATGGTTCTTAGTATACCATTCTATATTGGGCAGGAAAGACTAGAAATTTTGCTCAGAGGCCTCTTTATCAGACTTGAGGTTCTTTTATGTGCCGTAAATCTACAATACAAGACTACCAGCTTTACTTCCCTTCCAAAGGAAATCATGCTAATGATTTTTACACCCAAAAAATCATTCAGCCTCTGCCAGATTTGAAACCACGACCTCAGTGACTAGATGCTAGCATGGTACTCCTAGACCACAGAGGACGACAATGATGATGATAATGTACACATTTGTATCTGCAATGTATCTGTGTCCTTCATGGTTGGTTAAGTAATGTCTTTGTAAATTGCCTTTGTGAAACTCAGCATTTTTTAACATAAAAGGCAAAGGGCTTTATCTCCTTGGGAAATGAAGAAAAGCTGCTTTTCCCATTCAGCATGAAATTTGCATTTATACACAAGCTTAAAATCTGCCATGACAACTTTCCAATTAGAACTATTGTCGCAGTCTGACACTGCTTGCTAATAGGTTATATCATGCATGGACATACACCTGTCACATCGAACTTCTGCAATGACATCTTCTGTCGTATGCGGTAAGGCTCGTGGTTCGTGAACCAGTAAATGCCCATGCCTGCTTTAGACTTAGGAAATGCAGAGAAAAGGAACTAGGGTAGCAAGAAGATGAAGTAAAGTAGTTTTTGCTCATTATTGGCAGAGCAGAGTTAAACAGCCCAGCAGCTTTAGAGCTGCTGATGATTCTGCTATGGAACATCTCTGAAGGAATTAAAGAAAATGGAAAAGAATGTGACAAAAATTTACATCGATAACGAACAGTTAAAGGTGCTGTTAAAGTATGTCAAAGAGGAAGTTAACTTCAGAGCTTTGGGCATGTAAAAATGTATGGAAAAGATACGGAAACAATGTTGAAAACAAAGAATAATGAATATAATCCTATTTTGGATTCAAGACAAAGTGAAGAAGCTCAATCAGATTGTAGAAGAGATATTCAAAAGTAAGCTAGGTTTCAAATTTGCCGGATGGGAAATAGTAGATTTTTACAGATATGGAAAAAGAGTTGCAAAACCTAGACCAATTCTAGTTAAAGTGGTAATAGTATCTTTCAAATGGCAAGTGCTAATCTGCACAAGAAAATTTAAAGGGAAAGACTTATGTAGAACAGGACTACAATGAAGACCAAAGAAATTACACATATATTAACTTTAAAGATGTCACAATAGAATGGAAGTTACGGAAACAGGGTAGACAATGAGTTGATTGTAGGGTCAAGAAAATATCTGAAGGAGTGAAGTTTTATGCTAAATGAGATGAAAATAAAATAACAAACATAGTTGACCAAAAGCTGTTTTTTGAGACGGAGATGTAAGTTGTCCCATTTTATTTACTTTATTGAAAATATTTTTTAAAGAGTTTTAAAAAGTAAATCTCGTAGTTCAGTGGTTGGGAACAAAGAGATACCAGGTTTCTTTATATGAATGATTTAATGGCAGGTGCAAGAACAGTTGTGGGATTACAGAAGGAAATGAATGAAATCAGCAAATTCTGAGTGGAGCATAAGGATAAATGTTAAAAAATGTAAAATAACGGTATTTAAAAAGGATGTAGCTTAATAAAAGATGAAAAATGGTATTTTAATGGATGAGAGTATGTTCATATAAGATACCAGAAATGTATGTTAATGTTTGGAGAGGTTATATGAAGCATTGGTAGAATCAAAGATGTTATATGAGTGGAAATTTGGGGATTGTCAGAAATTGTAAACAAAATTTATTTAATACACATGATGTTTTAAAGAGTTATGAGGTCTACCAAAAGATTGTTGCGAGTAATATCTTTGGCAGAGTTAGGTAGAACAGGAAGAAAAGGGATGGTGATCGAAAGAGTTTTGAAATACTGTTACAGAAATTGGAAACTAGAGGATGATATAATTAAAGCTTGTATGAATTGCCAAAGCACAATGATAACTGGTAGAAGAGATTAAAAGAAATACTGGAAGATTGATATGGGCGATGTATGACAGAGAGGAGAAAATAATTCAGTAGGATTCTGGAGATAAGCAAGGAGAAGGGTAAAAGATAATAATAATAATAATTAATAATAATAATAATTAATAATAATAATAATAATAATACAATTATTATTTTAATTTTATTAATCTTGTGAATCTTAATCTAATCTTATGTTATTATAGCTCAATACTGGATTAAGACAATGGTATAGCTTATCACCAACTTTGTTTTATATATATATATGGATGACATTTTAAATAAATGGACAGTTTTAGTAACCCGGGAATATGTTGTGCGACTGTATTCCTTGGTAAAGGGTGCAAACATAATTGAACTGGTTTTAAAATGATACAGGTAGCACAATAAGCCCAAGGCTGAAGTGCATTTGGAGCAATGACAAAATTCTGTATCAAGACAAGAAACCTGGAAATAAGAGTTAGCAATAAAGCATGTATAAATAATCTTTTGTTTGCAAACGATCTGATCATAATTCAGAAAAATGAGGATGATTTACAAAAATGCTTACACGAGTTAAATAAATTATGTAGGTTACATGATTTTAGGATATTAGTAACAAAGATTTGTGGCTTTTAAAGGCAAAAATCCAGTGCAATCTAAAATTTCCATAGAGGGTCAAAGTCTAGAACAAGTATAAAATTTCATATACAGTAGACCCTCGTTTAACCAAATTTCAAGTGACCGAAAAATAGCCAATTCGGTTTAACGAAGTTTGAATTAACAAGGTTTTGTAAAAATAGTCCCATATTGTCTGAAATGGCAAAATAAGACTGTTGAGTTCACTTTTTCTCTTGTTATGCGTACTGAGTGTGCTCTACTTTCATGACCTCTAAGAAAAAGTAAAAAGAACTACTGTGTATCTGGCATTTGTTTAATTGAATAAGTATACTGTCAAATTTTTTTAAAACAGTATAATTGTGGAACAATATTGTACTCATTGAATTAGTGAGTCATGTAATACAACAAACAATAATCTTAAGAAACACTTTAATGACTGTTCTTTTAATACTAAGTTTTAATAGGAACACATGTTTCAGTTTACAAAAATTCGTATCCATTATGCATTTTAGTTCTATAATTTGAAAAAAAATCATTAATTGTAATTGACGGACTATTGGTCGTAATATTATGGCACTCTGAAGATACCACATCCAGGGCAGCTTGAAATGCCATAGAGACAACAGAAGTGGTAGCAAATCTCTCAAGAACAGCAATTGCAGCTGCAACTTCAGGCGCAGGGTGACGGTGCGTATCTTCATGTTCCTCTTCAGAAGATGACAGTAAGAATTATCATTTTCTTCTGCATCATCAGCAGAACTGATGACTAGTTCTTCAACAGTACAGATGTCTACCTGCGTCCATTCTTCCATATTGACAGTACAAGAGGGCACCAACTGGGTGTAAGTCCGTAGGAGAGCAGTACCAGAATTCACAATTGTATCTACATTATGAGTAACTTAAGCACATTGGATCATCGGTCCTTGTTCAGCTTCAGCGGCATTATCAGTTGCTGTCCAAGCCTTCTTAAAACAGTAATGGTGTCTGTTGTAATTTCATTCCAAGCAGCAGGTATATTGCGGATAGCTTGCAGTACATTCCAATATGGAACTGTTTCTTGTAGTTCTATTGCACTGATGGCAGCCTTAACCAGTCAGCGTGTGTAATTACACTTCATTGAGGCAATTGTTCTTTGATCCAATGGCTGCAGGCGACTTGTGATGTTAGCTGGTAAGAAGACAACTTCTAGGTTCGGAAGTTCCAGGTCACCGAAATGATGTGCCAAGCAGTGGTCCAAAGTTAGCAAAATATTTCTCTTCCTCGCAGCCATTTGTTGTTGAACCTTCAGAGTCAGCTATGGAAGAGAGATTTGGTCATCCAAGCTTTATTGGTATTCTCTTAGTGACATGGCAGATTTAATAGGTTGAAATTTTTAAAACAACGTGGATTTTTGTATTTTCTAATCACTAATGGCTTGAGCTTCTCAGAACCATCTGAATTACAATACAAGACCACCATCAGTCTCCTTGCTGCGTTTTTCTCCATGGAATTTTTCCCCCTTGACATGTAGTATTTTTTTGATGTCAAGTTATAGAAAACGCTTGCTTCATCTATATTAAATACATTTCTTGGGTGATGATGAGAGAGCTTGGAGTGAAACTCCCATGCCCACTCATTTGCATATTCCTCGTTTACTCTATGTGCCTCCCCACAGACACCGACAGCACTGATTTTATGCCTCTTCTGAAAACACACACAAACCCAAGAATTCCCTCTTTCTGGGTGATTTCCCGAGCTTTTTCTTGAAGCATGGGGTCATACAATGGAATTTACTGTGAATTTAGCGGTTTGGATGCTCTTCGTCATTTCGCCTAGTTATCACTGTAGCTTTGCTACATCCGAGATTTTGGACCTGCAGTAGCGGTGACGTCATGTGTACCTAGTAACATCCCGCTATAATGCATCCTGATTGGTCAAGTTGAGGGCCAATCACATGGTGGCAGCCCTAGTGGACGATGCAGGAAACCCCAGAGAAGAGGACTTTCCCAAAATGTCGAAAAAGAAGGGCAGTTGTCACCATAAGAGAGGTTGATTACGTACATTCACGTTGGTAAGTGAGAGGCATCAGATATATTATTTGTTTCTTTGGACTTGTCAAAATGTTCATAATTTACACATTTCGGTGAGTAAAACTTTAAAACCTATTGCCAAAAATTCGTGATGGTAGGCCATGGTGCATAGTGGGGGAACAAAAGATATTCACATGTAAGTGTAAAGGGAATATGGCATGTGAAGAGAACCATTTTGTGAACTAGTTTCAAGCAAACATTAAAGCTATAAAGTTTACAATAAAAAGAATATTTGAATTCTTAAAAGTTTTGCCGGAGGAGTCAATTGTATACATACTGTTAAAGTACCAGAATGTTACAAATTATTTTTGGATTTATACAAATTTATATATATAACTAAAATTGTGAAAGATCTTTGATTAAATTTGTAAAGTTGTTTGTTGCTTAGCTACTATATCGTACAAGGTTAAATGGGGAAAAGAAATCTTGTGTGAGAGAAAATTGACACTAATATTCTGAGTTCTGATAATGAGAAAAAAATAAACTTGCAGGCTTAACTTTTAATTGTCAACTTAACTTTTTGGAAAATAAAGGGAGACATCTGTTCTAGAACATCGAATATTGTAATATACCTTTTCCTTTATATATGCCAAAGTAGGGTCAGTCCACGTCCTCTAGGGAAATCTGTTTAATTAGCTGACGTGTAGTTAATCCTTTAGTGTCATCTAACTATAACTACACGTCAATGTATACTACCAAAGATTATTAAAATTATAAACACATTGTAACTATTGGCTCAGAATGCATGTGTTGGAACCATACAAACGGTGAATCCTCCATTTCTTCATGTTTTGCTGGCCTCTTGCGCTTGCTATTGCCACTAAATGAGCAGCTTGCCAGACTTGCCTCTATTTTCTGTTTTGAACTTGTAATCGATGAGAGAGTAGACTTTGGAACCTGAAAGTGTTCTGCAACCTGTGTTTTGGTCTTCTCTCCACTGTTGACCATACGTAAAATTTGCTGTTTTTGTTTCACCATGAGAGCATTATGAGCACGTTTCTGTTTCAGTGGCATAGCGAGTGATGGAGTGAAAGGAAAAAAACAAACATTCACTGTTCATAAGCAGAGATAGAGAACACTCTGGATTGTTCGAGCTGCGCGCCGCATGTGGCTTGCTGACCAACCCCTCTCTTCCCCCACCCTTGCATCATATGCTGTGGAAGTGATACGTAAGCAGCAAGTAATCAATCAGGCCATTGCTAAGAAATTACAGTACAGTATTGAGAAAAATTATGTGAAATGCATAACGGAAAATACCGTAGTACACAGCACAGCATGCATATTCAGCTTAAATGAAGAATAATGTATGGAATATGTAATGAAGGAACCAAAAGTTTAGTTTGTAGTATGAATTATCCAAAATTCGGTTTAAGCGGTAGATTTTTCCATGTAATTTGGCATGGACCAAGCAGCTACTACGGGTTAACCGATTTCGAATCAGCAAGGGTCTACTACATGTAGGATGTGATATCAGTTTTAATGTAGAAAGGGATATTGACTCTAAAATAAATAAATAAATAAATTCCAGACATTATGTGGAACTATACAGAGAACTTTTAAAAACAAGGTAAGGAAAGAAACAAAAATAAAACTCTGCAGAGTTATGGCAATCCCCAGAATATTGTACGGCTGTGTTACTGGTTTCCAACGAAAAAGCACAAAGGTAGAATTCAAACATCAGAGAAGAGGTTCTTTAGTTAAGTAAAGGGTTACAACAAACTTGATAGAACTAAAAATGAAGAAATAAGAGAGGAACTGAAAGGACAACCTTTATATGATAACGGTAATGCACTATAGACAAAAATGGATTGAGTACATGAACCAAATGAGTGATAAGAGGTATACCCCCTACTAGTGAGGAACTACCAAGCAAGAGGATGACAAAATGTTAGACATCCTATTAAGCATTAGGCTGATGTTTTGTGGAGCTGGAATGGGCAGTTGCCTAATCCTTGCAGTGATGATGATTTAATTTTATTACAATGAATAGACACATACAGGAGCATCTGACACTGTCATATCTATACAATCAGAATACAATATAAGCTATTTACGAAATAATAATTTTATAATAATGCCCCACCAGCATGTTGTCACAGTAGCTCAATGGTTAGAGCAACCGCACGGAGAGCAGGAGAACCATGTTCAAATCCCGGCTGTGACGTTGAATTTTTCAGTTGACTCCATATTAAAAACTTGCCTAGACCAGGCTAAGGTCTATTAAAAGTATAATTAATTTATATAATAACAAAAAAAATAATTAAAAACCCTTAATAATAATATATGCACCCAGCACTGAAGTACTTGCAATAAGCAGGTCGCCGCTAAGTTTGTCATCTCGAGGGAGATACCTTAGTAGGTATGTCTGGGAAAACAACTTGAGTGAATGGGGGAATTCAATGCCCCACCGGCATGTTGTTACAGTAGCTCAATGGTTAGAGCAACCGCACGGAGAGCGGGAGAACCGTGTTCAAATTCCAGCTGTGGCGTTGAATTTTTCAGTTGACTCTATATTAAAAACAACCTGTTATTTTATCAGTAGAATCGGTCAGAATACTATACCATAAGTTATTTACAAAATAATCATTTTGTAATAATATTCACTCGCATGCATGCGCGCGCACACACACACACACGCACGCACGCACACACACTCACACACACACACACACAGTACTATTATACAAGCACTTCTGTATTAGGAATGATTTTAAAACAGGTTTAAATGTTGATTCTGTGGTATTCTTAATTGTCGATGATAATTTATTAAACTATAGCTCCTACTTTATGTGGGTCCTTATGTGTGCTCACCCCATTTAATCATTTGCCCTCCTTGTATCATATGCATGACAATCTTTATTGAGGATATTAAATTGCCTTTTATCTTTGACAAGTATAATAGTTTTGAACACATACAGTGAAACTACAGTTAGAATGTTTTGTGTTACAAATGTTTTCCGACAGGATTGGCGAAACTGAAGGTTGTGCATACTTCTTATGCACTTCTTTGTATTTTTAATAACCTGTCCATATTGATTTTACTTGGCCCCCCTCAAATTTCAGTTCCATATGTTAGATGTGGGTAAATAATACCATAATTTGCTGTTTTAAGAATATGATAATCCCCATAGTTTGCTAATTGTCTTAATAGGTACAGTCCTGAGTTCATTTTTTAAAAGACTGTTTCTCTGTGTGTGTTGTAAGTTAAAATTTTTCTATGTGTGCACCTAAAAATTTTAAGTTTCTTATTTGTTATAAAGCAATATTGTTAATGTTTATATTTAAATTATTACTTTGAAATGTCATAAGCTTTGTGTTTCTTATATTTAGCTTTAGTCCATTGTTTAGGAAATACTGTGCTATTCCATCAATTTCAATTTCACCAAGATATTGAGAGACAGGGTATATGGTAAATTTTTCAGAATAAAAGTTCTCCTAGATTGTACAAGAAAATGAAGAAAGATTGGTTTGGGAGAAGTATGTTGACAGTAATTATGATAACTGATAAGCAAGGGTGGGAGGTATATGCATGTATGCAAATGGGGAGATTTAGGAACAGCAGTTTGCAAGTATGTGTTATATGTGGGGGAGACAGAGGTATGTTTCATTGTTTGATGCTGTGTAGGGAAAAAAGTAAGTGGAAGGAGCATGTATGGTATCTGAAATGGAATAAAATTGAAAACAATATCATAGCAATAAAAATGTTAACAGTCAAGGGTGGGAAAGAAGTTGGAGTATGGCTGAATATTCAGGAAGAGTAAGGGGCAAATGGATTAGGAAAGTGAAGAGAGAGAAAAAGGAGACAAAATGTGGCTCTAACGCTTGTTGACAATAGACAGCCATGACATGTTGGGGCCTTAAGAAAAGAGCATGTCTCAATTGTAGGAAATGTGTATAATTGCATGTTATACTTTTTCTGTAGTGGAAGATTGAAATAAATATCATATGAAGTATGAAAAATAGTCAAAAGGCAGGAAAGGATTTTAATGTAGCACTAAATTATATGTATATAGCAATCAAATTTGATGGAGGAGAATAATGGGATGAAGAAAGGGAAAAGCAGCCATCTTAGCATTCAGATGATGCTTGCATAAGGCACCAAAATGGAAATGTAATGCCTGGACAGGGTATATAATATGATGATAGAAGCCAGAATGCTATGTGGAGATGATATGTGGGGACTGAATGAGGGTTGAACGTCCATTGACTTGATTCATAGAATGTTTGGTAGGAACGTACTTGTAGTACTTTATTAATGAGAGCTGAAAACATGGAAATGGGTGGGTGAGGATGAAGGGTTTGGTCATAGAAAGAGCATTAAAATATTTGTTTGTGATAATTAAATCTTAAAATGAAATGGCACAAAAGTATATTATGTGATGGTAATTAATTGTTCTTCCACGCAAGCAGTATGTAGGACAAGGTTGGAAAGGTAGAATCAGAGGGCTGAAAATTCAATACCATAGCAAGGATTTGAACTGTAGATCTTCCACTTTTCGTCCAATTGCTCTAACCAACTGAGCCACTATGGCAACATGCCGGTACAACATTAAGTTCGCCAACTGATGCACATTTTTCCCTGGTAAACAATAAGGAGATCTCAAATTATTATTATTATTATTATTATTATTATTATTTATTTATTTATTTTTTTTTTTGAGGTGACATACCTCAATGGCAACTTACAAAGTACTTATGACTAAGTACTTTGGATTTTTCAGTGGTCTGATTCTACCTTTCCAACCTTGTTGTACACACGGCTTGTGTGGAAGAACAATTAATTACCATTAATTGACCTAATAGTTGGTTAAACTATGAAGCCCAGGACTTAAAGTACTTACCACATTGTAAGTTGCCATTGGAGATCTCCTTGTGGTTTACCAGGGAAAATGCGAGCCAGTTGGGGAATTTAAAGTCATACCGGCATTTTGCCATGGTAGCTCTGTTGGTTAGAGCAACCGGATGGAAACTGGAAGATCTGTGGTTCAAATCCAGGCTATGGCTTTGAATTTTTCAGTCGTCTGATTATACCTTTGCAACCTATACCAGCTACATATAGTGCACAGCAATTTAGAAAGAAATAATTTGGGAGAGGAGTGGAAAATGAGGGGAAATAATCTGAAGGATTTCTTGAAGGAAGTAAGAAAAATAATTAAAGATATTGAAATACAAAATTATTTAGTAAAATTCAATAAAGAGATCATTAATATTTTATATTAAAACGCAAAATAGATGGGAAGAGGAAAAATATATGGGCAAGATGAACAAGAGTAAAGGAAAGGGTTAGCCTGGATAAGAACAGGAATATAAGGATTTGAAGACAACAGAAGTATTTTATGTGAGGTCGTTGTTCATTGTGTGAAGTAAGTAACAATATAGAACATACAATAAATGAATGTGATTGTATTAACGAATGGAGGAATGCATACATAAAAGATAAATGACTTAAAATGGACAGAGAAATTGCAGTAAAAGAAATGCTTAGCAAAGACTATAAAATTACCACAGTTCTCGTACAAGGTGGAAAATAAATGGTAATGGTTGGTGAATAGTAATAAAGAGTGAACACAGGGCCAGGAGCCATTGCTCACATAGAATGCCACTGGTAGCATGTATTTAGGCTCCTTGCGTATAGCAAGGTGCTAGCGCTAGCACATATTAAGAGAACCATTTGAGGTCTGTTCATTAGCAACCCGATCCTGCCCCAAACAGTGTTGCTTTAGATTATTATCTCAAAAATGTCATGTTTGAAAAAAATGACTATCGTAGAAAGTACCAACCTTATAAAGCGTAAGTTTGAAGTTTGATTATGCTGCATTATTTGGTATTTGTTTGGCAGCTATCTATAGTGAATGCTCTCAGTGAATTGGTAAATATGGTTAAAATTGGTCATCATTATGTGATGTAATACTTTCATTTGAAACGTCTCAGTCCAGCCAATATCAAAACCAAGTTAGATTTTATTCTGGGGGAGTCTGCGCCTTCATTTACAATAGTAAAATATTGGATGGCAGAGTTTAAACAAGGGCATATGAGCTGCCAAAGGCAAACATCACAGTGGTCAACCAAATGAGGTGACCATGCCAGAAAAGTGAAGAAAATCCACAAAATGATATTGGATGACTGCGACTGAAAGTGTGCAAGGTAGTAGACATGGTAGGCATTTCAATAAGTGCTGTACATCGCATATTGACTGAAAATGTGGACATGAGAAAGCTGTGTGCATAATGGGTGCTGTGTATGCTCGCAACAGAACAAAACAGTGTCGTGAGGATATTTCATTTGAGTGTTTGGCGATGTTTCACAGCAATAAAGCAGAGTTTTTGTGTCGATTCATAGCCATGGATGAAAAATGGGTCCATTACTTAAATCTAAATGAAGGCACAGTCAAAACAATGGACTGAAAAGGGAGAATCGGGCTCCAAAGACGAAAACAGTTCCATCTGCAAGCAAGGTCATGGCATCTTTTTTAGGATGCATATGGGATAATTTTAATTGTGATCATCTTCAAAAAGGAGAAATAGACAACGGCAAGTATTATGCAAACTTATTGCAGCGTTTGAGTTGCAAAATCAAGAAAAAATGGCCACATTTGGTGAAAGGAAAGTTTTGTTTTATCGAGCCAATGCATCCGTTATCATGATGGCCCTAATCAATGAGTTAAAGTTAGAATTGCATCCTCATGCACCCTATTCACCAGATTTAGCCCCTTTGGATTATTTTCTTTTTCTAAACTTGAAGAAATGGCTCGGTGGCAAATGATTTGCCAATGATGAAGAGGTGCAGTCTGTGGTTGATGGCTGTTTTGAGGAGCTCGACGGTTTTCACTAGAAACAGGGTATCAAAGCTATTGAACATCACTGGGAAAAGTGTATCGAGCTAAAAGGAAACTATGTAGAGAAATAAAAGATTCTTTTTTCTCCAAATGTTTTGTGTTTTCCTAGTCAGGTCGGGTACTTCTGGGACTATCCTTGTACTGCAGTACAGAGGAAGATGTGAAATTTTACACTTTTCCATCACACTTGACAAAATGATTTGAGAACACTGTTGATATTCACAGTAAAACATAAGGAGGAAGTATTTAGGAATCAGGGTAGTTTATTAAAATATGAATTAAATGATATTTCAGAAAACCTACTTTAACCTCTTAACATACCTATTACTTCACAATGTGATGGCTCTTTTTTCACCTATTTTTTTATTGCTAAAATGAAATATTCCATTAAATACAATAATGATAGTAACAATGAAATTAATTTTTAAGACATTCTAATCTCTGAATATCCCATAGATTAAAACCATGAGTATGCTCATGATATGCTTAACCCTTTTTTTTCTTGCTGAAATTACATTTGCAAGCCGAATTCTGGACACTGAAGCACTAAGAATGAACAGCAACATTAAATACTAAATGTTAGAAGCATTGTTTATATGTTTGTGGCTGTGTGAAATACCCTGAAGCAAGGTTCAATACATAAAGCTACACCACAATCTTTACACGTGTATCTTGATTCCCTCCATGTCCTCTTCCCTCTGACATCACGCACGCTACTGCACATCCTGCACGTCCTTGTTGGATTCTGCTTCTTCGGTGGGAGGAATTGCAGATGGAAAATGACGTCCAACAAGTCGCGTTGGGGTTGCTTTTGATGATGGATGGCCCACTGCTTTTGGTGAACACTCCTCCTTCTGATGTTTAGCAATGAGTTGCTCAGCAACAGCCACACGAGAGTCAAGGGTATTGTGCTATCCTCCATCGTTTTTGAACAGGATAAAGGCATTCCATAATGCTAATTCTAAGAGATGAAAAAATATCTTCTTTATAGTACTTTTTTCCCCTCTTGTGTGGCAATGGATTGTTTGCAATGTGCTGATCTACTTTATCCACACCTCCCATTGTATCATTATAAGCAAATACAGCCACTGGTTTTACTGTATCTTTGTTTTTTACCTTCCGTGTCTGCATTTCTGCATTGTGGATAGTGGACAACATGCAGACGTCTCTCTTGTCTTTCCATTTCAGTGCAGTTAGTTCACCTTGCTGGAATGCGACAACCTGCCCTTTCTTTAGCTTTTTGGTCCGAAAAGAAGGCAGCATTTCTTTTCTTGTTGGACACACAGTGCCATACCTATCTGTTCTTTTTGTTAGCAGTAGGTCAGCAAGCTGGGGAGAACTATAATAGTTATCTATAGTCAAGCAGTATCCCATGTTTAGCAAGGGTTTCATTAGCATCATAACAATTTGTGATGACAGTGACAGATCTTTGTATTCTTCTTCAAATTTAGTGCCCTTGCCTATGTAAATAATTAGGGACCAAACATATCCAGTAGCTGACTCACACAACATGAATGTTTTGCCAAATCTAGCTCTCTTGAGTGGTAGATATTGGATCCATCCCAGTCCTTTGTATAACATCAAGCTTTCATATATGGTCACATCTCTTTCTGGAATGCAGATCCCTCTAAATTTAGCTGACAGGTAACTCAAAATAGGCCATACTTCATTCAATTTGGGTTGTGGATGGCTTTCTGCATTATATGTTGCATTGTCGGAAAAATGTAAATTCTTTTTCAAATTTACAAATCTTTTTAGTGGTACAATCTGTCGAAAAATTGGTGTGGCTGATGTAGCTCTTTTTGTCCAGTACATCTGATATGTAGGTTTTTTAACAATGCTTTGCAACAAGGTTACAGCAATAAATATGTACATTTCATCAGTTGTTGTTTCCTTCCACACCAGGACACTTGTTTGTGTTGCGTTTTTGTTGGTCTTGGTAACCAAAATTTGCATGAATTCGTCATCAATGAATTGTATAAAATAGTGCATTACATCCTCAGTACAGGGTTGAAAATTAATTTCAGGTTTACCTGTAAAAGGAAAACGTGGTGCCACAGGTGGCAGTGGCCTAGAAGGATCTATTTCGCACTACACTCTGGCATATGCAATATCATTCTCAGATGACACTGCTTCATCACTTTCTTCTCCTGAACTCTCCTCATTGCTATCTTCTGAACTCACAGACCCACTAAATTGAATATTTAACTCTTCTTCACTCTCCATTTTCATAAGTAACACATAAGAAACTACAAGAATAGATTGTCCTCCATATTATGAATAAAACATGCGGAAAAATATTGATGAAACTGGCTGATTCAGAGACACCTGTTGGCAGAAATATACATTTAATATCAGACCACAGCGAAATCTAGAGAAAGAATCAAGGGATTACAAAAACATGAGACAGAACGAGCAAATTCGGCCTTTTGAAATGTATGCCAGTTGGAAATGATAAGCCCGAGTATACCCAGCATTTTATTATTTCGCCAAAATAAAAAAAACACGAGTATACTCAGGCTTTTATGCTAAGAGTTTAACTGTGAATTTTACAAGTAGGTTAACAATTTAATGCTAATAATGCTAATGCAAAATAGGCTACATTAGGTATATTTTTAAAACATACAGCGTTACATTACAATATAATAGCATAATTTTAATGACAGCCATTATTATAACATAATTATCAACATAGGCCACATGACAAAAAAAGAAACACAACTAATACAGAAGGAAAGGTTTGCATAATTATATGTAATCATATTGTAAATACAGAAATGGTGCATGTGTCTAAAATAAGCCACACATTTGGTTCAAGTTGTAATGCGAAAAGTTGGTGTACAGCTTATAATTATTGCCAGTAAACATCTGATCAAGGTGATAATACAACATTGCTGTGCGAATCCATGTTGAAGATTGCATTAAAAAATTGAAAGCATATAACATGCTTAAAAAAATTCCAAGTGGACTATTACTTTGCATTAATGACATAGTGCACATGATTGGCATTATTACAAATTTACAACCTCCATTGATATTTGAAAGTGATCGTTAGATGTGCATATAAGCTGCTTTAAATAGCTAATGAGAAAAATTGTTTTAACCTTTTAAATACAGCCATTTACAAACACGTTATTTCTTTGAATTTCTAAATGTATAGTTCTTACCGTAAATTAACAAATCATAAACATCAAGCCAGCGGCAGTACATAAACAGTTGACATTGAGTGAAATGTGTATCATTTTGTTGCATTTCCAAAGTTCTTTGTGCATTTTTGTAATAAAATACATGGTCTCTTCATTCTCATTTACAAAGTATTTGCCTTTAAATGAAATAAGACATTTCATTTTTAGTGCCCTTTTTGGCTTTCCATCAACTATATCAGGACTAGCAGATATCCAAGGATGGGTGAGATGTATGACAAGACCAGAATCAAAAACAGAATCTATCATATAAATTGGTGTATTCAGCAAGTGCAGGGTTTTCTAATTTATTTCCAAATGAAATTCCTAAGACCCCTACCATGAAGCAGTTTAGGGTTCATAAGGGTATTTATCAGCTTCTCATAAGGTTTTTTGTTAGTTTTAATTGAATGTTCCCTAAATTCCATTTTTTCCTTTCTGAAAACCAGAGGTCAGATTTAGTGATATGTTTTCACATAGATTTGAATAGCTTTGGTGTATTAATTACAATGTGATTGTAATGAAAAGCATTCGATAATAGAGCACCATTACCAATGCACTTATTAGTTATTATAGGCAATTGATTCCTGTTTCATTAATAAATTTGTGATTGCCTTCTTACATGCATCATTCTCTACAATAACTGTGACATTTGTTACTAAATGTCCGATCAACTTATTGGCAACTTCAACCTAGTTCTGATTTTTTTCCCATTTACAATTTTTGAGAGTTTGTAGCGGTTTTCAGTTCTGGAATTTCAATTGGTTCCAAATCAAGCCTTAGTCTGTTTTGGGAAAATGTCCTTCTAATCTTCCTGTTGCTGTATTTCTCCTTTCCTGCATTTGAGATGTAGGATCAAGACCATTCACACAATTGATCAGTCTGTGAAGTGACAAGCTTTCAGTTAATTGCATAAATGACAGCAAAAATATGTGTGCGTTTTCCTGAAGGTCCAGTAGGATGTTCACAGAACAATTTAATTGCCTTTCTAGCAGCATTAGCATATGATAACATCCAAAATGTAGTGGAATCACACACAGTGAAGCAATTGATAAAATACAATTAATGAAAGTGGAGTAAACCTAAACACTCTTACTAGCTTCACTCACCTATTTATTTTGCAGAACATGTATTGTGAGCACGAGCTCTCATCATCAGCTAACAAACCCTTTATTTAGGTTCATCCACAGGCCACCAGAGGACATCCCAGGCTTTCAACAATATGACTCAAGAGTTGATCCAGTAGTCAACAGGCAGCTGATGATATGAGTTCATGCTCACTCTACATGTTGTGCAAAACAGATTGGTGAGTGAAGTTAGTAAGAGTGTTTAGGTTGACTCCACTTTCATTAAGTGTATACGATAACATATTGAAAAGTAGGTTTAAGCAGCACCTATTGATAGGTCAACATTGTTTAATGTATACATAAATATAAATAATTGCCACATAAAGAATTGGGTACCTTCACTATTACATAGTAGGGTTTCAGGGTTACTGATAAATTGTCTTATCACATTTGCAGTTATTACACTGTCATTGCTTCCTGCAAACTGTTTCTCTTGTAAATGTTATACCTGACCATTTTCTGCAAATAGACGGCCCTTTCTTGGAAGAATTTGACCAAATACTGCTGTATAAAGCACTTTGAAATCCCAGTTATTATTCCATTGCCATGGAAGAGACAGTTGATATTTGCATGGTAACCTTCGAAGTTTACAATATTTGCCACTCGCAGATGCTAGTGCAATTCTCATTTCAATGCGCAGAGCCCATAGCAGTTAATGTGAATTAAAATATATATATTTGACAGATAAATCAAATTTGCAATTTACTCTTGGCATTAATAAGGGTAATACAAAATAAACTGTCTGAAGAAGTCATTTGGAGATCTAAAAAAAATGGTTAGTGGAATACCATACTGTTAACATGCCTCTTATTGGCTAAAACTTAAAGGTTCTTTAGCTTTTACAGGTTTGAATGAATGGCTCAGTTGTCTAACGTAATATAGGCAGTAGCCAAAGAAAGAAATTGGTATAATATTGTCAGCTGTGGATTCATTACCTTTAATTTTGGTGAGATAATTCTTGGGTGTTAGTGCTGAGAGTAAACTTGTTCACAAATGGGTACCTTTCCTAAGTGAGGGCATCATTGGATGGCTTGCTGTATGTTTCTTTTACTTTCCATATACTGATGACCACTGTTCTGTTCATAACTCTCAAGTAAATGCAGTCAGTCATACAGCTCATTAGAGACAGTAAATTTATCTATAACTAGTTAATACATAATATAAAAATTCTGTGTTACTCCTATGTTTTAACAACATAAAATTGAAAAAGGTTATTTATATCTTTAATGGTAGGTTCGTTGGAAGGTAGTGGCATGGCATCCAGAGGTAGCAACACAACTTTGCCTTGCATCAGAAGATGATCACACTCCCTTCATCCAACTATGGGATCTACGATTTGCCACATCACCACTCAAAGTCCTTGAAAATCATAAAAGGTTAGTTATTATATTACTCATATCTATTATACAGCATTCACTGTTATAATTTTACTGTATACTTTGGTCAGTCTTATGAGATAGTGGAAGGGAGAAGTAAAGACGTCGCGTGGCTGGTGCAGCTATCACAAAGTACTGCCACACGTAACAGACATGAGCATGTTTCTTGAATTACCATAAATCTTAGCATGTTGTCACAATTGGTATGTAAGCCCTCCTTTGTGTTGCACTGCTGCTAATAATCACATCTACAATGGGACTAGGTGTAGTGTGTTTTTGATACTGAGAATATTAAGAGTTTGGTGTCTGGTGCGCTTTATTGTCCACAAGCCAGAAGATGTATGTACCAGAGTGGGCAGTAAATAATGATGATGCAGACTGTGGTCGGAGTTTGAAATGCTGCTAATGCAATGGCAGTCATGATAATGCTTAGTGAGCGGAAGAAGAAGAAGAAGAAGAAGAAGAAGAAGAAGAAGAAGAAGAAGAAGAAGAAGGGGAATAATTGATAATGCCACCAGCTTAGGTTATGTAACCAGACAAAGTGAATCAGATGTTATTTGAGTTGGAATTGGTAACACACACTTTACTCTCTTTTAAAACCAAACATACGTTTCAAGAATGTTTTCATCTTTGGTTAAAGTAATGGAGGAATGTGAGGACGCCTTCATTTTACACATAGAATTGTGCACAGCCCAATTATAAATTTAACAGACTAATATAATTCTAATAGCATTCTATTACTTTATAGGAGGGAATTCTGAAAATATTATTCAGCTTGATTACTGTATAGGTTAAAGAGAGAAATAAATCTGTGATGTAAATGATTTCTTAACACCAAGCATGAGGACAAATAAGCTCATTGACCTCATGGGTACATTTGATATTATGCATACTGTAGACTTCCTCACTAGAATAAGCAGCACTTCATAAACAGCAATTGATAAAATAGCATGCATTTTATTTATAGCCGGGCCATAGATCGGTGTATGTGTAGTTTGCTTTCCCAGTGACCTCAGAATTTATCTGCAGAGAACTAGAGGCGAATTACCTGCTCAAGGCTACGTTTATCAGCTGTGTTATACTGTGTCAGTTACTACCCTCAGTACTAGCTCTAAGACTAGAGTTTGTTCATTGTGCATCTCAAAAATGAAAGTTTATCCAAGACATCTGTGTTGTGTGTGAGTTACATAAGATTATTTTTATTATCCCACTGAAATGCCTGCCGAAAAATTCACGCTTGAACAAGAACTTTTATGTATGACACACACATAAAAACTGAATCATATAGATAGGTGTGTAGACAATTTCAGGAGAAATTTCCTGGTATTCCAGTTCCAGTTAGAGAAACGGTTGGGTGTCGGGTTAATAAGTTTAGGACAATGGGATTGCTAAATGCTAAACTTAGCAAGCAAAAAAGAAATGTTCTAACAGAGGAAACAATTGAAGAAATTGGTACATCATTTCAAAGCTCTCCAGAGAAGTATTGCACAGCAAGTGGGTGTTTCAAAAACCTCTGTTCGTAGAGTTGTTAAACTTTTAAAATTTAAACCTAAGGTGTGACTATTCTTGAATCACAACCTCATGACAATGAGGAATGTCAGGAATGTGTCAATGTAGATGGACATTGCTTTCAACACAACTTATAACAAGGTTAGTACCCATTATAGTGCATGTTACTGTCACTCATGAGTAAGTAACACGGAAGTTGTAGGACGGAAAACCGCCCAGTGTAATGGACAGTGCACAGAGCACACATATGCACAATCCATGGTCTGACAATATAAAGAATGCGCTGTATTTGTGAGACAAATAGCCTAAACTCATCAACAGTATCTCTCGTAATTAAGTATTTTATCATGACACCACTGATGCTGCCACCATGTTATTATCATCATTTTAGAGGGTGGTGAGGAATAGACACACTACTAGTATCTGATATTGTCAAAAATAAATCCCAATGTTACAAAATTTAAATAAGACAAAAGATAGCATAATGTAGGAACATGTAATATTCTTTTATATTTATCTATTAGATAGCTTTTTAGTTCACATTTGAATTTGTTATGTTTGTGTGTCTTAATTATTGTTGGTAATCTATTATACAATTATGTGTCTTTTAACAGCAGATACATGTGTTATTTAAAATTCACATATATTCTGCAGAAATTGTCTTCACCTTTAGCGTTATAGTTATACAGATCACACATCATTATTGTTATTCTTTATATATATATATATATATATATATATATATATATATAGTCCTACCACAGTAAAGATTCCATTTTCTCTGCTGAATATATTTTTGCATGACTCCATGTTAGCTAATTATAAACATAATATAAATCTTCTTTTTTGTGCAAAACAAAAATCCTGTTTATAATAGTAATACAAACTGGAGCAAATTTGTTTGCATAAATAGTCCACAGGAGAATCCCAAGTATACTTTGTTTGGACTATCTTGAGACAGTGGAAGGGGCAGATAAGGGAGTTGCGTGGCTTCACCAGTGAGGCACTAATGCAAAGTGCCGCCACAGTGACAGACCTGAGCACAAGCAACCTGTTTTTTACCTTTGCCTTTTCACTATCTCAAAAGACTCAAACCAAAGTATGCTTCACACAACATACAATTGTCAAGCCTGAAGTAAGAAATGGACATGTGCAAATTGTCGATATTCACTCTGAATTTAAATGGTAGAGAAATGGGAGTGGTAATATTTGGAAAATGGTTCTTAGACTGCTTGTAAACTTGCCAAAAGACAGAAAATTTATAATAATTTTCGACAATGCAAGGTACCATTCGTGGCAGCTATTTAAAATTTCCTACATGAACATGAGGATTCAGGATATTATTACATTCATGGAAGAGCATCATATGTTGCTACCGAACCTGTTCCCATGAAAACTGTCCTATACAAAGAATCAAATTCTCAAACTTAAACAAGTATGTACGTTGATATTGTAATGAAAAGAAGCTAGAAACAGTGATGTGTATTGAATTTATTTAAAGGTGAGTCGGAATTGTTACACTAACATCACTTAAGTTTACTCACTTAACATGTTTCGGGAAACCGTTGTTCCCATCCTCAGAAGGTTAATTCGGGTCGAATTGACCTTCTGAGGATGGGAACAACGGTTTCCCGAAACATGTTAAGTGAGTAAACTTAAGTGATGTTAGTGTAACAATTCCGACTCACCTTTAAATAAAAACAATTATGTAGTTGATGAATTTAGCAGCTTCTCGTAGGCATGAAGTTTTGCGCCTCTCACCCTATCACTGCATATCTATCTCTATAGAACTCATATGGGCCCAGGATTCATTAAAAAAAAAGCAATGGAATACCAGCTTCAAGTGTCAGTGAATGAGCTGTTATGTGAGGGAACTAATAAAATTGACTTGTTTGGCCATCTTGTGTCCAGCATATCACCAAAATTTAGAAAAAGTATGCAAGTCGCAATGCAAACAACAAGTAGGTGAAATTCGTGATTCATGTAGGAGACAGTGACAATGATGAGTAAAAATAGGATCCAAAATAAACAGAAGCTGCATACCAGCTTATAAAACTTACACATCTGAAACAATACACAATTGCTTCTTATATTAACTTATTAATAACGTTGTTGTGAAGCAAGTTTATCATATTTTCAAAGCTTCAAACAAAGCAGCTATCTCCAAGTGTGACACAAAATTGACATATGCCCTACGTTTTTCATTTTTTTTTTCTTTCTTCATTTTAAGTTTTGATGTAATTACTATTTTGTTTACATCCTCTGGAACTTATTTTACCACATTGCCTGGTTGCTAGAGAAACAAAATAAAGAATGTTTTCACGACAGCTCAGTGCACAATTACATTAAGTAGAACTACAAACATACCTTTATTTATAGTAATTAACTATCAGGATAAATAACATAACCAAAGATCATACATTTATTTGCAGGTAACTGCTCCATTCAAAATAAATTCATATTAATGTGTTTTAATACTTTTTAACATTTAATGATAGTCCAACAATGTATACTTTATTCAGGGCGTGTTTCTAAGTTTCCGTCAGATGTGTTAAGATGCATTTCCATTCTTGTAGTGCAGTATATTTGTTTTTAACTCTTCCTCGGTTGTATTTTAAAGCGTTTGTAACACATGTATGTGAGGTAAGGAAGACAAACTGCATGATTGTATTTCATACATGTGAAAATCGGCTGCAAGGTTTTGCTTTTAAATACCATTCTAAACTGTGGCAACAGTGTGCAGGTGAATGTTATTCTTCTTCCCCAAGATGTTTATAGAGGGTGTGTTCAGCGGAGCTAGAGAGTGAGCATTTAGCTACTAAAAGAGAGCCACTGCTTGGGGATGAATTGAACATGATTTCTATACTAACCAATCATCTGCTGGTCTTACATTGTTGCTGCATCAGCACAACAATGAACATGTGTGCATTGTAAAATTTACTCATTTATATTGTAGGATTAAATAGCACAGTGCATGTAGGAGGAATATTTTGTGATCTTGCCAAAGCATTTGACTTAGTTAACCCCAACATTTTAATAGAAAAACCAAATTTTTATAGAATAAGAAATCAGCAGTTCAGTTGGTGTCTATCATATCTTGATTATAGGAAACAATTGAGAAAAATCCTTCACATCAAAAGCTTAACTCAGAATGGAGAACTATTAAGCATGGAATCCCACAAAGATCAGTACTTGGGCCATTAATTTGTTTTTTTCATCAATGACCTCTATTTGGCATTGAGAAACACTGCAAACAAAGATTGTTTGCTAATGATATCAATGTAAATGAATGAAGCAGGAACATAAAAAAGACTTTAAAACAAAATTGTATTTAACACCTTGCATTATTAATTTTAGGGTAATAAATTATTCCTAAATATTGGGAAAACAAAGGTCATAAAATTTGCAGCATGTAATTCCCAAAATCTCAAGTCACACATAGACATTCATAGCATTTGCTAGAGCAACTCTGCGATATAAAGTTTTATAGGTCTCCAGGTTTAAGTGTGTCTCAATTGGAAAGTTTATGCGGAGTACATCTTCTGAAAACTAAGATTGGCAGTATTTGTCCTAGATCACTGTTTCTTATTTGTTCAAACTCTACATTACAAGTAGTTTATTGTGCTTGCTTTTGCTCCCGGATGAAATGTAGTCTGATTTTTTGGGGCAATTCTGTTGGAAGTAAGCAAGTCTTAGCGCTATAAAAGAAAGAGATCCCAATGTTGAGAAGATTTATTGTAACTCCACGTAAGGAAAGCCAATTTGAAGATGTAGTATTGTAGTTCCACTGTTGGGGAGCCAAACTTGAAGTAACTGCCCCACGTATGGTACAAAGTTTCTGGTGGCCTTCGCTCCAACACTCACTTTCCAGTGGCCTTCACCCCACCGTTTAAGAATCAACTTTGTATTTTTATGTTTCTTTAAATATTATATATATTTATGTTTGCCTCTGCTGCGTCAGTATTAACTTGTAGAAACATGTATCTCTTAGCAGCTAAAGAATGTAGGCTTACACAAATTATAATGTTTACTTCACTCCTTTTATTAATCCTTCACACGATTAAATAACACTTCACTGATGTAGAGAGCTGTGAGGTTTTTTTACTAATTGCACGTTTAAACTCGTAAACTTTATTTCATTCTCGCCGTAATGAATTTTTGTCCCACACTGAATACGTATTGAACTGCTCGGGAACATTGCCGTCTAGCGTCTGGTTGGGAACGCTGTCTACTAGCGACTGGCGTTTACCACTTGAATTTGTAAATTTCTCTATTTCAAGTCTCTGATTGCCTAAGTTTACTCCAATAGAATACGTTTATTTTACTTTCAGCTTTTCTGGTTTTTGATTGGCTATTTATAAACTGTTTTAAATATTACATTATTGTTCCAAGAATTACTAGTAGCATTATTAGACTTTCCAATTCATTATTGCCTCAAGGTTACCTCATTGTTACCTCATCGTTAGCAACTTTTGGCTTCTATTCTCACAGCTCCTACATTATTAAATTACGTAATACATTCACATAACATTATTATACATGTACATAATAAAAATAATACAATGACTGTTACATACATTTTATGTCATATTGTACACATATTGCTTTAAGGTGGGCTGTTATTATTTTTATATTATATAATTAGACTGAAATAATTTAAGTGTTAAAAATACTGCCTCAAATTGCCCCCTTTTAGAAATATTTAAAATTTATGTTCTTTTTGTTTTGTTCTTTAATTTTTTTTTTTTTAAATATTATCTAAAAGTCTCCTGAAAGAAAGAAACGTATCCTTTTTGTATTATAACACTTGCTATTTCTCACTGTCACTATTTATTTAACACTCACCGGTTTTCATTACACTCGTGTATAGCAGAATACTTCATATTTGTTCTGCCACATGTTTGACACTTTAAGGTCAACGACCTGGCGTAAGGTCAATGATCTGGTGTTCAATTACCTGGGTAAAGTTTGCTTATTCACTAACACAGCCACTATTAAGTATTTTATTTGCTAGACATTTAATACTTAATTAGGCATATTAACACTTGTTACCCTTTCTTTACAAGTTATTTCTTAAGCATTTTTATATTTCTTACAATTTCTAAAATTTATATCTTATACAATATAAAGCAGTTGCAATTCAGATTTATTATGTTTTTCTTACTAGCAATGGATTTTCTTCTATTACATCTTTTTATGTAAACTCTCTTTTGTTATATTGTTAATGTATTACACTTAGTAAAGATATTATTATACATTTTTAAATTACATTGCTTTCTCCATTTTATGTTCCAGTTACTTTATTTTCTTTTTCTTCTTGTGCCACTCATAACCTGCACACTTTATTTTCTTTTTCTTCTTATGCCACAGACTTTTTAGACTTGCCCTAATCTTATGTTGCACAGTGGTATTCCAAAATTTATTCATAAATAAAACTGTAAATGTTTCAAAATTCATTTCACTATCTGCTAGCATATGTAGCCATTCTAAGGTTTTGTTATCCGAGCATTTTCTAACAAGTATCATTTTAATGCTTCAGGCACATTCTTTAATTTAAAATATTCTATTAGATCATGAATAAATTGTACTGGACTTGAGGAAGCATTAAAATAAGGGTAAGGTAATTCATTAAGCACGGAATAATAGTTTGACATCTGATTTGATACATGCACATGTGTGTCATCATTACTGTTTTGTGTTTGAGAGGCTGATGCTATGGAAAAAGCAGTAGGGTCTCTTGTATTATTAGTTAACAAAGGAGATACACTTGTTTCAGCACTTGAATTATCATCATGCATTTGATTAGCATTTACAGAACTAGTTACATTTGCATTTACCTTTGGTACACTGGTACTTAAATTTTCAAAACTATTTCTAAGTTTATCAATTTCTTTGCCAATTTCTTTGCTACTTTCTTGTACTTTATCTTTAATTTCATCTGTCATTGACTTCACTTGTCCTTGCCCTGTATTTGCTTCTTTTATTGCTTCTGCATTTGTTTTTGCCATTTCATGCATTTTATTTATTTCCCCTGTTAAATCTATTTGTATTTGCACAAGATCTGCATTTGTATTTTCTACTATTGTTTTTAATTCTTCATCCTGTTTGTCTAACTTATTACAAATATCCTGTTTAGTATTAGTTTCCTGACTAGTTTCAGTTAGCTTATTATTAGTTTCCTTTCTCAGCTTTGTACTAGTTTCAGTTAATTTATTATTATTAAATTCAGGTATCGTATTACTCAACCCTACTCTCATTTTAGTTAGCTGATCATTTAAATCTTTTATGAACTCTGCTTTCATTCCATCTATCTTATTACTAGTTTCAGATAATGCTTTTAGAATACATATAACTTGTGAGAAGTTTAGATGCTCTTGTTGGCTAGATGTGTGAGGGATGGTGTTTGTTTCATTTGTTGCTTCTTGCATTAATATATGCAAAGGTGATTGACCTTGCATAGTACTACTATCTCTTTCTATACCTACCTGTGAATTTACAGATAACTTCTTCTACATCTAACCTATTTGTTTCCTCTGGCTCTGATTGTAAAGTTACATTGTACTCTGTAATGGCTGGCCTATCCTCTCCTACTTCCATATTTTCATTGTTTTCTGTTTTCATTTTATTTTGTATATTTTCTTTTGTTGTATTTGGTTTGGAATTGCTGAATTTTAATTTTCCACTTCTTAACAGCATGAAATTACTTTAATAATAATAATAATAATAATAATAATAATAATAATAATAATAATAATAATAATTATTATTATTATAATAATAATTATATCCTAACTATCTTGACAATTATATAAATATATACTATTGGAATTTTCTGACCTTTTCTCTGGCTGTGTTAGTGAACCTTTTTATTCTGGTGTTCCCTCGTAGATTCTTGTTGAATTGTTAACTGTGTGCCCCGTACTCCTGAAAGAATTGTTGCTGTCCTTGGCGATGTTGTTGATGATTTTGAAGTTCTCCGAAGTGAAGTCTTGTAGCTTCGTCGATTCTGGTAGTTCTATGATGTTCATTGATCTCTTCTTTTCAGCTATTCTCGCCTATTCTTGTCCCATGTTTAGGTGCCAATTTGAAAAGGTTGTTGCTTCATGTATGGAAAGCCAGTTTGAAGATGTAGTATTGTAGTTCCACTGTTGGGGAGCCAAACTTGAAGTAACTACCCCACGTATGGTACAAAGTTTCCGGTGGCCCTCGCCCCAACGTTTAGGAATCAACTTTGTATTTTTATGTTTCTTTAAATATTATATATTTATGTTTGCCTCGGCTGCGTCAGTATTAATTTGTAGAAACATGTATCTCTTAGCAGGGGGTGATGTGGCTAAAGAATATAGGCTTACACAAATTATAATTTTTACTTCACTCCTTTTATTAATCCTTCACACGATTAAATAACACTTCACTGATATAGAGAGCTGTGAGGTTTTTTTGTTAATTGTACGTTTAAACTCGTAAACTTTATTTTATTCTCGCCGTAATGAATTTTCATCTCACACTGAATACGTATTGAACTGCTCAGGAACATTGCCATCTAGCATCTGGTTGGGAACGCTGTCTACTAGCGACTGACGTTTACCACTTGAATTTGCAAATTTCTCTATTTCAAGTCTCTGATTGGCTAATTTTACTCCAATAGAACACTTTTATTTTATTTTCAGCTTTTCTGGTTTTTGATTGGCTATTTATAAACTGTTTTAAATATTACATTATTGTTCCAAGAATTACTAGTAGCATTATTAGACTTTCCAATTCATTATTGCCTCAAGGTTACCTCATTGTTACCTCATCGTTAGCAACTTTTGGCTTCTATTCTCACAGCTCCTACATTATTGAATTACGTAATACATTCACATAACATTATTATACATGTACATAATAAAAATAATACAATGACTGTTACATACATTTTATATGTTTATATTATACACATATTGCTTTAAGGCGGGCTGTTATTTTTTTATATTATATAACTAGATTGAAATCATTTAAGTGTTAGAAATATTGCCTCAATGTGCAGTATTATTAATAGAACACCATATAAAGACCTACCTCTTCAAAAGCTGAACATTTTGACACTTCTTGCGAATATATCCTTTCACTTGTGTGCTTCTATTTTAAAAATAAGGAGTAGTTTGACAAAAATGTTAGTATAATATAAAATGAATATTATACAAAAAATGAATCTTCACAAACCCAGTGCTATCTTATCAAAAAGGAGTTTCTTGTGAATGTGTCAGTAAATTTAATACACTTCTAAACAATTTAAGATTACTGTTATATGGCAATACAGAAAAATATGTCTCTTCTTATAAAATATGTATGCAACAAGGCCTGTTGGTAAACATTTTATAGGTAAACAGTGAAGATCTACTTCAGTTAAGTCAAATAAGTTTTTGATTATAGTCTGTTTTCTTTGGCTGCATGGTATATGTCTTGACCAAAGGAGATGTCAGTGCAGAATATGTTAGGGCAGCCCTTGATCCTCTGCTTAAAGGAGGACTGAGCTAAATTTTTAAAGACATCTAACAATGAAATATAAACAATTCTGGGCACATTGTTGAAAATTGCATCATTCTACAAGTTCTCATTTTTATTCTGGAAACACTTTATGTTTAATGCCCACCTCGCAGTGACATCCTAAGGCTAGAATCATACCACGCCAATTATGGTCGCTTGCATTAGTTAGTCTTGCATTGCATTTAATTCCTGCTATTATTTTGTGCTTGTAGGACACTTTTCCATTCCTAATGTTCTGAGGGGTGCAAGGTCAATAATGCGTGTGTCAGTACTTATGGTTGTGCTAGTAATACTGTGTAAACAGAAATGTTAATTGTTACTCATTCCTTGATAGGGATAAGAATTGCCACGCTTACAACAAATGGGTTGCTGCTATGAAATGAAAAAACTTTGTGTCAACCAGAAATGTTAATTCATTTCAGAGAAAGTGAATTTAATCATTTAAATGTTATAAAAATAAAAATATTTAAGAATGATAAATTCAAAAGCCCTAGACTGAAAGATAATGGGGTGTTTTCGAAATTTATAGGACGACTAGAAGAAAAACCTGCCCCCCCCCAAAAAAAAAACTCTTATAAGAGTTTTCTTATAAGAGTGCAAGTGTTGCAGCTAGTCGGTAATTCAGTAAGCAATTCCCAGTAAGAAGTGCAGCTACCGTAGTTTCTGAGTCTTTACACCTGGAGTTGAAGATTGATGCTGAAATATAGTGTGAGTTGGGAGCTGAAACTTTTAGTACTATAAATGGCGCTAATGTCAAAAAAAGTTTGAATTGATGAGGAAGGCAAATCTTCAGCTGTAAATGACGATTATAAACCGAATGAATGTTTGAGAGAATCCAGTGAGGATGAAGAAAAAGATGTACGTATGTCCAGAAAATATTATTTTGTGCTTGTATGTGTAAATGCTCTCCTTGTGCTGTTCAGTATTTGTCACACATGTGGTGGGCCTGTCACTGAAAGAAAATTTAACACACGAGGGGCATTAATGTGAAACATAACTCATTGTGAATGGGCACACTTATGAGTGATGCTCTGGAAGTGAATGTGGAAGTCTGAAAAGTAATCTGTGCACATCTTTAGGCATGTATCTTTGCAGAATGACAGTTAATGTTTCTTGGCATTCTCAAAAGCAATAAAACTTAATTTTTTTCTGAATCATATTCTTATAGACTTGTTAAAAACATGTGTTGTCTCTTCTGTAAACAAAGCTGGGGTAGAAGAAAAAGAAGGTTAGTTTTCAATTGCCATGAATGATTCAAATTTATGTTTATGTTGGGATGAACACTATGACTCCCCAGGATTTTCTGCTAAATATATGACATATTCTTTAATGAATTTAGCAACAGATAAAATATCAGACTTCGTAATTGTACAGAGGGGAACTGTAAGTGGTGATATTGAAAAAGCTGCTTGCAAAAATATACTAACTTCTATGGATAAAAACCTGCCCATAAAATTGTTCTTGATGTGCACGTACACGCGCACACACGCACACACAGATAGACATATATATTAGAGCTTTGATGAAAAAGAAATTTCTGCATATACACCATGAATTTGATGAATGGCATCTTACTAAATCCCACATAAGAAGATTCCAAAATCATTGGCCCTTCATAAATGGAACCATTCTATTTATCATCAACTGTAGTGGACATCTTTTACTTGTGAAAGTGATTATGTATTCTTAAAGGAAAAGTTGACTTTAATTTTAAGTCACATTACTAATGCCCATAATAGGGTAGGTTTTGAGAAATTTCATTCCTGTGCTCATGATGTGTTGAGTGAAGAAAAAGTTAAAACACAAACTGGCTATGTAAGAGTTCCACATAATACAATAACTTGTGCAGTATCATAAAAAATGCAAGATTTTTTAAGTGACATGCATGTCAATCATTTTAATCGTACAGGAAGCCTCAAATCCTATCACACATCACGTTTGAAGTCTGTCCTGAAACGAACACATTTTTCATTTATAGGCAGTAGCGGGCAGTTCCATGGTGTATTCTAAACCAGCTGGAGAGTGCATGTATAAAAATAATTATGAGAAGAAAGCTTATGAATGGAGACAAAACCTTGTAAAACAAATAGTGAGTGAAGTAAATGAACACAAGTTTCAATACAACTATGTTGTACCAGAAGTTACTGACTCTAGTGACATATCTTATAATATTGACACACTCCAGAAAATTAAATCTAATAAGCAGGAGATGGAAGATCAGTACTAGATTACCTTTGCAAGAAAATGGCAGTAGGGGGAAATAAAATGCCTAAATAATAGACGAGTTCCGAGAAGTGAAAATTTAAAACATGGATTATCAATTTAAAGTTTTTTGAGTCGGAAAATGTAAATTCACATCACATATGTGCGCTAGGTGTTATGGCAGGAGCGCTTTCGAGAGATGTTTCTCTCATCTTCAGCTGAGAATCCGACTGACGGATCTCCCTCTCCCCTCTCCCCATGAAGCTTTTCATTAAATGTTATTTCTGCCCTCTGTTGGGAAACCTTGGAACTTAAAGCTGTTGCTGCCCTCTGTGTTGTCTGTTGGTCACTCATCATGCTTCTTTCTTCTCTCTTGTGATGTAATTGGTCTGCATTCTGTTGAAAAATCTTGAAAACACTTGATCTTGAGTTTGCTGCCCTCTGTGGAGAACCTTGGGAACTTCTATTTTTTCTTTTGTTGTTTAAATGGATCAACTGCATTAAGTGGTCTGTCGGTGGTATCTCAAAATTCAAAACCTTCTCAATGTTGAAATGAATGAAGATCTTTTCCCATATTTCCAAATGTGATGGTATCTGAATAGATTTGAGTAGTTTTATCTCTTGTCCAATCTCATGGTTGCTATTCCAAAAATGATTAGCTACTGCTGATCTATCTGTTTGTTTCAATTTTATATTTCTTTGATGTTCACTTAATCTGATTTTTAGATTTCTTTTAGTTCTTCCTATGTATAAGCCTTGACAGTCTTGACATGATATCTGGTAAATTCCTGATTTTTTTAATTTGTCAGTTGTATTACTTAAAGGTGTATTTAACATATTTTTCAAACTAAAAACATTCTGAGGTGCTAATTGAATTTGGTATTTTCTGAATAGCTTTTCAAACTTTTTGAACATGACTGGATGATATGTGAACCTCTTATATATCACATCCTTTTTATTTGGGTTTTGTAAAGTGCTACTGCTATGTAAATTTTGTTTCTTTTTGTATTTAGTAAGTAAGTTATTAATAAGTTGAGGTTTAAAACCATTTTCAGTGGCTACATTTTTTATATAATTTAATTCTATAATGTACTCTTCTTTGTCTAAAGGTACCCTCATCAATCTATAAATCAAACTTCTGAACACAGCATGTTGGTGTGACACAGGGTTGTAGAAATTATTTTTAATGTAATTATCCACATGCGTTGGTTTCCTATAAATGCCAAATTTAAGACAGTTTTCTTTTCTTTTTACAAGTATATCCAGGAATGGTAGAGAATTATTACTTTCAATTTCCATGGTAAATTTAATGTGTATGTCTTGTTCATTTAAAATATCCAATGATGAATTCATGCAATTTTGAGGTACCACTGCGAAAATATCATCTACATATCTATACCATATTTTAAAAATATGTGGATGTGAAGAGGTGACAGTTTTCTCCAAAGA
The DNA here is from genome assembly GCA_030765065.1 of Deroplatys truncata. Classification (NCBI taxonomy): domain Eukaryota; kingdom Metazoa; phylum Arthropoda; class Insecta; order Mantodea; family Mantidae; genus Deroplatys; species Deroplatys truncata. The sequence goes on from CM060990.1 coordinate 381,286,326, forward strand.
GCTCATATAGAGGTCAGCCAGTAAAGGAGATAAAGGATTACCCATTGCTAAGCCATGTGTCTGCTTGTAAAAGTTCTTATTGAAGGAAAAATAATTCTGATTGATACAACTAGTTGTAAGTGCAATCATCTCTTGGATGTAGTTATCCTGTAAATTCAGTGATTCCATCCAATTTCTTAACAAATCTGGTATATTATCTGTAGGTACATTAGTAAAGAAGCATGATGAGTGACCAACAGACAACACAGAGGGCAGCAACAGCTTTAAGTTCCAAGGTTTCCCAACAGAGGGCAGAAATAACATTTAATGAAAAGCTTCATGGGGAGAGGGGAGAGGGAGATCCGTCAGTCGGATTCTCAGCTGAAGATGAGAGAAACATCTCTCGAAAGCGCTCCTGCCATAACACCTAGCGCACATATGTGATGTGAATTTACATTTTCCGACTCAAAAAACTTTAAATGTTACATAACATCACTATAAATAATACTTCTGGTTTATCATAAAATGGATTATCAAGGCACTACAGCAACTACACATTCCTTTTGAAACTTAACACTATGACAAATTGGCTACTCCGGCAGGAGATACCTGGTTCAGGAATGCTGGCTAGCCATATGACATCACCACAGTGTGCTGTTGATGTGGAAAATACTCTGCACATTCTGAACAGTAAGTCGTGCATTGTTCCAGTTTCACCATTGTTGTGCATAATCCAAGATCTTGTAGAATACTAAATAAAATAGACATGTTAATTATTAGTTCAGTCTTCCTCTAAGTTCTAGTGAAGAACAAGACTGGAGTGCTATGTTTCTGCAAGGACTCCAGAAACTTTAAACTGTAATCAGAAAGGGCTGTTTCTCTCGAGATTGACAATGCTCACAATAATTCATTACATTGGATATAAGTCAGGAAAATGGCAAGTAACATTAGGCCCTCTGATATGGTAAATATCCATTCTAGATGGCCAGGGACTCTAGCAGTATATCATGATGCTCTTTTGCATAAGTAACACGCTAGCTAAATTTCAGTGAAGCCAATGAGTAGCTGACATATCACACCATCTGCTACCAGGACATCATTATGAAGTGCTACTGATATTGAAGGCAACTAACTGAAATTGGATGTGAAGCAATGCAAATGCGTTTGCAAGAAAATTTTGTCTACATAACCCTAATATCAGGGATTGCCATGGATCCAGTGAAAGTACACACAGTGAGGAATGTCTGCACTTTTAAGACTGGCGGAAAGCACACAGGTTCCTGGAGCTGTGCACCTGTTATCGCAGATTGACAGGGCTTGTAGAGCACCAAGTAGCTCATTTGTGTAATTCAGGATCATCAGCGATATCAATGGATGGACTAGGCCTAGGCGGCATTACAAGCATTAAAACCACATCTTTGCTGCATTCTGATTTTACGCTCCTGTGGCCTGCTGTCAGTAAAACTTCATTGTGGACACAGACATCAGCAACATTGAGAATGATGGCTTGCTGTATAAATTCTGGAATGGGCAAGAATGGATGATTGCCTAGTTCAGCAAAATGTTATCCAGTTATCCAGGGTAGAGAAGAGCTTGTGGATGTGTGACTTGGTGGAAAAGAGCTTGGAATGGTTGGATTTGAGTCTGTTCGGTTTTGTGATGCGTGGTACATTGAGTAATTAACAGTACTTTATTTGGTGGGAGGATTAGAAAGGTTGTTTCATGGCTTTCAAGAATGTGAAATAAAGCTGAGTTAAATGAAGTTTAAAAAAGATTTTAATTTGCAATATAACATGATTTATTGAACAAACATTCCTGTTTTTCTATAGTATGAGGGCTATTTTTTTCAACCTCTGATCGCTCTGCTACATGACAAGACAAACATAAGGAGGCGGATTGATAAACTATACTACTGCGCAACTACCCCACCATAATACCTGCCAAGGCCAAGTTCAATACATTGGTTGGAGTCGAGTTACAGGCACTTCAACATGGCCGGTATGATTGATTCTGCTGCCAAGTGCGAGTTGTGAAGCATTGCTCATTTTATATAGGCAGAAGGGAATAGTGAAGCAGAAATTCAACATAAAATGAGCTGTGTTTATGGTGCAAACTGTATGAGTGAGGATGTTGTGCGTGAATGGTATAGGAAATTTAAACAGGGCCATACTGATATTCATGATGAAAGTGGACAGGGATGCAAGTCTGTCACTGGTGAAGACCTTGTTCAGCGGGTTGATCAAGTGGTTCGAGAGAGATGGAGGTTTACCATCGGTGAGCTGTCTATGGATTTTCTGGACATTTCAAGGTGAGCTCTGTAAACGATTGTTACAGAACACCTAGGCTATCGAAAACTTTGTGCACGCTGGGTTCCCAAAAAGCTGTCTGAGGACCATAAAGGACCAAGGTCTGAGGACCATGGCATCAGACTTATCCTTTCTCACACATTACACTGATGATGTGGAAGAGCTTTTGAACTCCATTGTGACAGGATGAAACGTGGATTCTTTATGACAATCCAGGATCAAAAGAACAATCCAACAATGGATGCACACACACTTCCTGAAAAATACAAAATAGTTCAAACAAACTTTCAGCAACAGGAAGCCCATGGCTACTGTTTACTGGAATCAGAAAGGTGTGTTGCTTGTGGAGTTTATGGAGCCAGGGACTACAGTCATTGCAAACATGTACTGTCAGACATTATGTTGCCTGTGGAAAGGCATTCAAAACAAAAGAAGATTTGTATTGTCATCTGGAATTGTTTTGATTGATAACATAAAACCTTATGCTGCTGCGGTAACCCAACAGCTGCTTCCTCAGTTTCATTGGGAAGTGTGGTGTGATCACCCGGCATACAGCCCAGATCTAGTGCCAAGTGACTTTCATCTTTTTCGGCATCTGAAGAAAGGTCTGGGAGAACAGTGCTTCTGCACCAATGGAGAACTTCAAGATGCCTTGAAGATATATCTCCATATGCTGGTGGCGACCTTCTATGAAGAGGGTATTGGAAAACTTATCTATCAATATGACAAATATCTTAATCTTTATGGTGACTATGTGGAAAAGTAACCGTGACTGTACTTCATACCTGGTGATTCACATTTGTCTTAGAGAGATGACCATTGATCAGAAGTAGTTCATCCCACTGCACAGTGGTACTGATCACCTCAAAAACTGGCCAAAATTATTTCAAGCTGACATGCACTATTTACATTTTTTATACTACTAAGTCACAAAAAAAAAACATAATTAATTGGTTAAATTACATAATATGCTAATGTTTCTCAACCAGTGGTTTGCGACTACCCTTTTTAAATTAAACTTTCATTATTTAAAGTCAGCAATTCATATAAAATCATGAACATTGGCATTATCAGATGACTGAAAAATTCAATGCCATAGCCGGGCATTGAATTTTTCAGTCATCTGATTCTACCTTTCCAACCCTGTCCAACACACGGCTTGTGTGAAAGAACAATTAATTCCATTGGCATTATCACTTTAAAATATTACATGTTACATCAAAAAGTTTGAGAAATTCTGTTTTCACCTATTTATAGTGAAAATCTTACCTAAACAAAACATTCACTGTCGCCATTTCCTTGCAGAGAGTCAGTAGGTCTGCACTGGGCCTGAAGATGAGCTTCTGGGCAGAGTAGGAGGTCTATTCTTATTGGGGAAGATGCTTCCTTTTTGGTTTCATCTGAAGCTGCTTTCTAAGAGATGAAATCACAGGGTCTGATGTCTCCAGAAGTCTGTGAATGTCAATGTTTGTAGCTTCTCTCGAAATTTTGCAGGAATTAGATTCTCTGTATTCTTTGAAATGTTTATTTCTGGCTTCCAGAGCTTCTTCGGATATTTGCCCAATAGGGAGTAATGCCAAAGAAGTTATTGCTGACCCATGTATTAACACTTTATGGACGGAAGCGGGCATGTAATATCACGGGTAAAGAGAGATAAAGTGTTTAGCAGTTTTCCTTACATAATTTTCAAATGCTTGAGTGTCGATTTGGAAATCACTGGACATTGTTTGTAACACGATTCCAAATCGATGAACTATTTCTCTATCTAATCCTGTAATTTCTGATGATATATTTTCCCTATTGAATGCTCTGCCTGCATTGCCATCGTTTGATGTTCCACTGCCCCCGGGCTTTGGACGGTCAACATGAGGTCCCAGTTCTCTCCAAAATTTTTGCCTGAATTTCCACCTTCCATCTTACAACTGCTTCTTTATTTTGATTTCCCTTTACTTGCCATTGTGTGACTTCTAGCCTATAGGATATGTGAAGCAAGATTTAAAAAAAAAAAAAAAAAATCCAAGCATGCAATGATGAAAGACCAAATTGAAATGTTGATGTAGGTACTACAGTCAAAGCGTTCAATGGTTCATAATTTTCAGAGTAGTAGCTCCACAAATGTAACAGTTCTGTGAAGAAGTTGAGGTCATAGTGTTACAAACTTTGCCATCTACCATAGATATCACTAATTGATGAAATACACTTGATGAAAGTGAAGTCAACCTAAACACTCTTACTAGCTTCACTCACCTATTTATTTTACAGAACATGTATCATGAGCATGAGCTCACGTCATCAGCTGCCTGTTGACTGTTGGATCAACTCTCGAGTCATATTGTTGAAATCCTGTGGTGTCCTCTGGTGGCCTATGGATGAAACTAAATAGAGGGTTGTCTGCATCTGGCAAATCAAAGTTTATGATACAGTTTTCAAACTTCTTTATGTAAATCTTCTCCCATATTTCAAGCTCTCGGTTTTTGGGCTGGTTTCAGCAACTGGATATTGGTGTCTATTTCATGGTTTTTAGTCCAGAAGTGGCTTTCCCCAGGCTTTCAACAATACGACTCAAAAGTTGATCCAATAGTCAACAGGTAGCTGATGATGTGAGCTCATGCTCATGATACATGCATGTTCTGCAAAATAAATAGGTGAGTGAAGCTAGTAAGAGTGTTTAGGTTGACTCCACTTTCATCAAATGTATTTTATTAATTGCTTCACTGTGTGAGATTCCACTACTTTTTGGATACTAATTGATGAGTTACATGTGCTTGTTTTCCTTTGATTTCATATGTAGTTTTTCTCAACTGTTTTATTTGCATATCCGTATTGGAAGTTTCTTCTTTTATGAGGACTTTTGTTTCTTTCTTAAATTCAAATTTTATTGATCCACCAAATGGAGTAGAAGAATGTTTAGGATTCTGACACAATACTTTTTCAGATTTTTCATCAATAAAGTAAAGCTTTAGCGGTACCAAGGAGGTGAAGAATATATGAATCTGAAAAATCCTCTCTTTCTGCTCTCTATTTATATTGTGACTGCCTGCTGCTTCCATCCAATTCCCATTTAAACAATAGTATTAAGGATTGTAGGTGTTTTTTGTCTGTCATAGATAATACTGGTTCTTGTACTTGCATCAATTTCACTGCTGTATGATCTACTAAATCTTAAAGCTCTATTTTTGCACCATCTTGTGATACAACATTTTCTGGGTAGCATATGTTTTAGCAATCAAAATGTTTTGACATGCTGGGTAGGTGTCGGCATTAAGCTGTTTTGTTCCATGTCTGTGCAAAAGATAGGAATAGTGATATCACCAGATTCTAGGGAGAGAGCTAAAGCATTATCATTGGTGTATCTCTCAAAGGAATTGGTGCAAGTTGAAGCTGATGTCTTGGCTTTTCTTATTTTTTATGCTTTTATCAGTGTTTTCTGCATTTCAGCTAGCACTTGCACTGAATTAATATTCTCACTTTCCCTATATTACATTTTTGCTGCAAAAGTTTACGTTTCCACACATTCGGAACTACTTAGAGCTTTTGTTTTCCTTTGTTTTGTTCTCTCACTACTCTCTTCAAAGTCCATATTTGGTCTTCCTCTCTTTGAAGTTGAAGGAATACTAACATGAATGTCACAAATGGACTCGCTTCTAAGCCAGTTTTTATTGCCTAAGAAATCTATCTCTTTTTCTACCAGCTCTGTCTGGTCATCGAAACAACTCGCTACAAAATTGGGAAACATCTCTTTTTATTATTTTCAGTTTTTCTTTATAGGTTTTTACTCCTACTTCTGCTATTATATGGTTCAGCAGAATTGTCTGTTGTTCCTTTCTGGAACTGGATTTTTGTTGTAATATTGCACATAAGCTTCTCGACTCCATCTATATGCCATCTTGCACCCTATGATTAAACGAGAATCCTGTATAAGTTGGATTTATAAACCACACAGTACTAATTTTAGTAATATTTCATAACCACCAGATAGAAGTAATATTAATTATTTATGCAGTGTCATACATTGATTTTTGTTTAGTATAAACCTGTAATTTTGCTATTTTCAGCAGTTTTACATTGTAACCTATTCTCTCACTAGCAGCTTTTCTTGCATATCATTAAAAGGCGGTATTTACTACAGTGTTAAGTACTTAAAAATACGACTAATAGCATGCTATGATTAAAACTACGAATAATACAGGCATATAAAAAATAAAATATACATTATTTATAATGAAACAGAAGTACTATTTATTGGGATGTTATCATATGATAATTTAAACGGAGTCGTTATGTGTTAATTCACATCACATAAGCGCTAGATGTTAACTAAGGAGCGCTTTTGGGAGATATGTTTCTCCCATCTTCAGCTACGGTCGACTAAACGGCTCGTTCTCTCTCCTAACCCCAAGAAATATTTCATTAGACGATTCTTCTGCCCTCTGTCATGAAAAATTGGAAACTGGTAGTGTTAGGTTTGTTGCCACCTGTAGTGAAGGTTGGGAACTCATCTGTCTTCTTTCCTCTGTCTTGTAGTCTGATTGGTATTTCTGTTGTGAAGAATTGGAAACTCTTGGTATTGGATTTGTTGCCATCTGTAGTGAAGGTTTGGAACTCATGTGTCTTCTATCTTCTCTCTTGTAGCCTGATTGGATCAACTGCATTAAGTAGTCTGTAGGTGGTATTTCAAAATTCAGAGCATTCTTAATGTTGAGATGAATAAAAATCTTTTCCCAAATTTCCAATTGTGAAGGGATCTGTATGGATTTTAGTAGTTTTATCTCTTGTCCTATTTCATGATTACTATTTCAAAAATGGTTGGCCACTGCTGCTTTATCTATTTGCTTCAGTTTTGTACTTCTTTGATGTTCAGTTAGTCTTACTTTTAAATTCCTTTTAGTTCTCCCTATATATGAGCCTTGGCAATCATGACATGAAATCTGGTAAATTCCTGATTTTTTTAAGTTATCAGTTGTATTAGTCAAAGGTGTATTCAGCATATTTCTTAAACTGTAGGTATTCTGAGGTGCGAGTTGGATCTGATATTTTATAAATAATTTTTCAAAAACTTTAAACGTCACTGGGTGGTATGTAAACTTCTTGTATATTAAATATCCTTTTTATTTGGATTTTGTAGGGTACTAATTCTATGTAAGTTTATTATTTTCTTTTCTTTTTACAAGTACATCCAAGAAGGGTAATGAATTATTAGTTTCTATTTCCATAGTAAATTTGATATGTGTGTCTTGTTCATTCAAAATATCCAGTGATAAGTTAATGTAATCTTGAGGAATAATAGCAAAAATGTCATTACATATCTGTGCCACATCTTGAAAATATGTGGGTATGAAGTAGTAACAGTTTTTTTTCCAGAGAGCTCATATAAAGGTCTGCCAGAAGAGGCGATAATGGATTACCCATAGCCAAACCATGTGTCTGCTTGTAGAAATTCTTATTGAAAGAAAAATAATTTTGATTGATACAGCAAGTTGTAAGTGTGATCATTTCTTGAATGTAACTTTCTTGTAATTTAAGTGATTCCAACCAATTTCTTAACAGATCTGGAATATTATCTGTAGGTACATTTGTGAATAATGATGTAACATCAAAGGATACTAGTATATCTTCTTTATTAATTGTGTAATTCTGAATATTATTAATTAATTCTGCAGAGTTATTAATACTTAATGATGGCAAGTTTTCAATGGACGTGAATTCTTTTGTCAACCATTTAGCTAATCCATAGCTGGGCGAACCTATGTTATTAATGATAGGTCACATACTGTTATCTGTTTTATGAGTTTTTGGTAAGCAATATATTTTAGATAAAGTTGGGTTGCTGCCTTTAAGCTGTTGTTTTTTATCAGTCGATAGTATAGTTGAACTTGATATCACTTGGTTAACCTGTTTTATGCACGAATTTAAAGGATCTTTACTAATTGTCACATAATCATCTTTTTTTTTAAAATTCTTTAACTCTATTATAGTAATCATCAGTATTTAAAATTACAATTTGATTGCCTTTATCTGCTTTCAGATATACTACAGGTTTCTCATTAAGTTTCTTTATAGTTTTTTTTTTTAAGTTATTATTCATAGTGAAATCCATAATTTTAATAATGTCTGTACTTTGTAGTTTCAAACTGCTGGCTAAAGCTGAGGTTAAACCATGAGTGACTATTTCTGTATCTGCTATGTAATCTTGAATATTGTTGGAAAAAGAAATACAAGTTTTAAATCCTTTTTCTAATAGTTGCAATTCTTCCAAAGCTAAAGGTTGATCAGACTGATTGACAACTGTTTTAGGTTTCCTTACTTTCTTAATCTTATAATTTCAATATGGCAGCTGTGTTTCTTTTAAGTAGTTAAGTTTTTTCTTTAAGATATAAGTTTTATTTTGCATATAATACTGTAATTGGGAATAACATCTGTCTTCAAAATTTTTCTACATCTGATGTCCCAAAGCTTTAGTTAACAATAAATGTAATTCATAAAGTTGTAATTGGATACGATTTACATTACTATAGTGTTTCACAAATTCTGTTTTCAAAATACTTCTTTCTGCTATTTTTTGATGTCGGCCATTACCAGTATTTTTGATATATTTCTTAACAAAGCAAGGCACTACCATGTATATAATGCAAAGTTTTATGAATTTAATACTAGCTAACAAGTTTCTTCTTTTACATTGAAGTTTTACGTGGTTTTTTAGGTTAGCTTTCTGTTCTTCTAAATATAAGTTAAAGTATGGAAATCGTACGGTTGATCCATGTTGAAACTCTGTCTGTCAGTCGGCTTTTTCCACTTCTCTGGCTTGAAGGCCCAATCCAGGTTATAATGAAACAGAAGTACTTTTTATTGTGTTGTTATCATATGATAATTTAAACTGAGTTGTTATGTGTTATTCCCATCACATACGTGCTAAATGTTAACTAAGTATGGGTAATCCATTATCTCCTCTTCTGGCAGACCTTTATAGGAGCTCTCGGGGAAAAAACTGTTACTACTTCATACCCACATATTTTGAAGATGTGGCACAGATATGTAGATGACATTTTTGCTATTACTACTCAAGATTGCATTAACTTATCACTGGATATTTTGAATGAACAATACACACATATCAAATTTACTATGGAAATAGAAACTAATAATTCATTACCCTTCTTGGATGTACTTGTAAAAAGAAAAGAAAATAATATAAAATTTGGCATTTACAGAAAACCTACACATGTGGATAACTATATTAAGAATAATTTCTACAATTCTATATCACACCAACATGCTGTTTTTAGAAGTTTGATTCACAGATTGATTAGAGTACCGTTGGAAAAAGAAGATTATGTCACTGAATTAAACTATATTAAGAATGTAGCTATTGAAAATGGTTTCAAACCTCAACTTATTAATAACTTAATTACTAGATATAAAAAGAAAAATAACTTACATAGAATTAGTAGCCTACAAAATCCAAATAAAAAGGATTTAATGTACAAGAAGTTTACATACCACCCAATGACGTTTAAAGTTTTTGAAAAATTATTTAGAAAATATCAGATCCAACTGGCACCTCAGAATACCTACAGTCTAAGAAATATGCTGAATACACCTTTGACTAATACAACTGATAACTTAAAAAAAATCAGGAATTTAACAGAAAATATATATATATATATATATATATATATATATATATATATATATATATATAGGGAGAACTAAAAGGAATTTAAAAATAAGACTAAGTAAACATCAAAGAAATATAAAACTGAAGCAAATAGATAAATCAGCAGTGGCCAACCATTTTTGGAATAGTAACCATGAAATAAGACAAGAGATAAAACTACTAAAATCCATACAGATCCCTTCACAATTGGAAATTTGGGAAAAGATTTTTATTCATCTCAACATTAAGAATGCTCTGAATTTTGAAATACCGCCTACAGACTACTTAATGCAGTTGATCCAATCAGGCTACAAGAGAGAAGATAGAAGACACATGAGTTCCCAACCTTCACTACAGATGGCAACAAATCCAATACCAAGCGTTTCCAATTCTTCACAACAGAAATACCAAACAGACTACAAGACAAAGGAAAGAAGACAGATGAGTTCCCAACCTTCACTACAGATGGCAACAAACCTAACACTACCAGTTTCCAATTTTTCACGACAGAGGGCAGAAGAATCGTCTAATGAAATATTTCTTGGGGTTAGGGAGAGGAGAGAGTTCAGTCGGCCTTAGCTGAAGATGGGGGAAACATATCTCCTGAAAGTGCTCCTTAGGTAACATCTAGTGCTTATGTGATGGGAATTAACACATGACTCAGTTTAAATTATCATACATTATTTACTGTGTAAAAGAAGATTAAGATACCAGAAGCTTGTATTGAAATACAAGTGAGAAATAAGCTTAGCAGAAATGTACCAAGGACACACACAACCTCACTTTTTCCACTCTAACCACTGACTGATGTGAGTGGAAGTTCATTTGTCATCTGCAGTTTTATGCACCACAGACATAATAGAATAGTTGGAGTTAAAGTACATCCTGTTAGTCGCACTTTGAAAAATCAATTTTTTGCCAGGTTTTGAGGTGATCAGTACCACTGTGCACTGGTGGGGGGAACCAACTACCTCTGTTGGAAGGGAGGGGTGCATACACAACTAAGTTAGTGCCTAAGTGTAATTTCACTTAGGGTATTTCTTTTCATTATACTCCAGTGCTTTATCAGATCTGTTTAACCACCTAGGGCTTGCTGTACCTCCAGAAATTGTCTCACCAAGACATCAGCCCATAAAATTTATGTTTCGTGTTCCAGCTACCTGCTCTGCTAGAAATGCTGATAAGTGCAGTCCTTTGACTTTGGATGATGAAGCTGTAGACATTTGGATTATCCCATGCAGCATCTTGCATGTGAAAATGATCCTTAATTCATTACCACCTTATTGCAGAAATAGTTTTGAATGCTTTTGATATAATTGTTTTAAATTCTGTTTAAAATTGGATTCAATACTTTTAAAAGCATTTTAAATGATTGGTCTTGTAGCTTCTACAGATGCTGTTTATTTTTTGTGTCAAACATTGCAACACATCAATGCAGTTTTCTCTGTTTGCCATCCCCCAGGGGCTCACTTCGTGTGGTACGGGTTTGGCGCACCCGGGGTCCCGAGTTTCTCATTTCATTTCATTTCGTTTATTATTTGCTTAAAGGAATACATACATATTCAAAGCATCGTCAAGGGAGTATGTACAAAAATCATACAGTTTTATATATACATAGATGAGATTTATAGTAACATATTTACAATAAAAGTACATATTATACTCTATTACAATTTAATATTATATCAATTCTAATTTATTTGGCCCATATTATCTAAGATATTCATCACTTGAGTAGTAGCAACTTTCTATGCAAAATTTCTTTAACTCTTTCTTGAATACGTTAAAGTTATTAATATTTTTCAAATAGGCAGGGACTTTATTATACTGTTCATGGGCTGCAGTAGTAGGTTTATTTTTATACATTTCTAGCCTATGTGACTGAACGTGAAGGTTTGTATTTCCTCTAGTATAATGCTCATGTATTTGTTTGTTTGTTTGACCTACATCTTACCTATTGAACAATTGTACTATTACTTCATACATTTTTTTCATTACAAATAAGCCTGAACTTATTTTGTTACAAATATAATTAATGTGTTCGCTCAGGTAAGGTTTTTATCCACGATTACCCCTAGAAAATTTGCCTTATCGACTGCATTTACTTCTCTATTTTCGATGACTATCTTTGTATTTGCTATTAACCTATTTTGAGGAGTTTGAAACTGAATGTAATTTGTCTTATTTAAGTTTATGTGTAGATTATTAGACCTAAAATATTGTATAATTTGTGTTATGTTACCTATTGTCATGTTTTCCAGAGCCTGCGGACTTATACCTGTGTTTACTATTGAGGTATCATCAGCATACATAAATATCTTTCCATCAGAGATATTTGGGATATCATTGACATATATTATAAAAAGAAGGGGGCCGAGAACGGAACCTTGTGGAACTCCAAATGTCACTATGTTGATTCCTAGTATGTGTAATTTTTACTTGTTGGGATCGTTTGCTCAGATATGTCCTAATTAATTTGTTCGTTATTCCACGTACCCATAATGATTCAGTTTATCTAGTAAAAGTTCATGTTCAACGCAATCGAATGCTTTCGAAGGATCCAAAAATATACCACAATTAATTTCATTATTATCTAGCTTATCGATTATGTGGTCTATTATTTCTGATACAGCATTTTTTGTTGATTTATTTTTTCTAAAGCCGTATTGAAGGTTGACCAGAATTTCGTATTTGTCTATAAATGATATGATTTGATCAGCTATTATTCTTTCCACCAATTTGGAGAGTGATGAGATAAGTGTTATTGGTCAGTAGTTACTTGTTTCTCCCTTGTCTCCTTTTTTATATATAGGTATGACTATAGATTTCTTCAGGCAATCCAGGAATATACCTGACATAATAATAGAATTAATTAGATTTAATAACGGTTCTAACATGAAACGAGCACATTGCTTCAGCATAGTATTAGAAATACCATCTAATCCAGAAGAAACTTTGTTTTTCAGTTTTTTTACGGCTACAACTAATTCTTCCTTTGTTATTTCCCTAAGATACATGGAGTTACTAATAGTCTTCGTTTTGTAAGGATATATTTTATTCCTGTCTTTATTTAATATTAACTGATTTACACTTCCTAGAAAATAGAAATTAAATGCATTACTTATTTCTACTGGATCCTCAATTCTTAGTTGGCATTTATTTATTTGCATGTTATTATATTCACAATTATTTTTCCCACATTCATTGTTAATAACGCTCCAAGATTTTTTAACTACATTATTACTAACACTTAGCATGCTTTTTATCTGGTTTGATTTTGTTTTCTTTAATATATTTTTATATTCCTTCTTATAACTACGAAATGCTGCCTTACTTTTCTCATCATTAGTGTTTTTATATAAGATATAATATCTATTTAGTATACTTCTTTAGCTCGCTTAATATCTTGGTTTATCCAGGGTTTATTTGTGTGACATTTCACTTCCTTGGTGATTATGGGGCAGGCGATATCTAGGTAGTATTTGAAAATGGTATAAAATGTCTCCCATTTAGCATGAATGTCATCTTTATTAAATACTTCTTCCCATGTTTCATTGGATAGTAGGGAGCATAGACCATTTACACTTGCTTCCTTTGTATTTCTAACATAGCATTTCTGCTGTCTTGGTGTATAGCAATCAATTTCTATACTTTGCGCGTAGTGATCAGACAGAAGGTTTTTTATTATATTTGTCCTGTACATATTGACAGGGAGGTTTGTAATAATATGATCTATTATAGTAGTTGATGTATCTGTTACCCTAGTTGGTTCATTAATCGCGAGCTTTAATTTAAACATATTTGTTATGTCTAATAAGTTTTTGTAATTGCTGCTATTTTCTTCATTTATATTAATATCACCAAGTAATATTATATTCTGTCCATCCAGTTTATCTAATGTATTTATTATTATGTCAAAATATTCATTAATATTAGCATTTGGGGATTGATAACAAGAGATAATTATCACTTTATCTTTATTTAGACTTATTTCTATACCTGATATTTCACAAACTTTATCTATACTACTGTTTTGTATCCATTTTTTAGGTTTTATATTAATTATTTTATTTGATACAAACAGTGCCGTGCCACCACCTTTATAGTTACGCCTACAGTAATGGGCTACATTTTTGTAGCCTTCTAAATGACACAGTTTTAGTTCACTTTCCTTTAGTCCATGTTCAGAGATGGCTAGGGCATCTGGTCTATTTTCATGTAAAAATACAGTAATTTCTTCGATCTTATTGCCAAGATATTGTACATTTTGGTGTATAATGTTAAATTTACTGTTTTTGCTTATATTATTATTAGGGGAGTGTATAGTTGACTGAGCCTCTATTGACTCAGTCCCTGTGCCGAGTTTCCCTGGACTGTTTCCATATAATTAGGTTTATACACTAGAGGAATGACAGGCAGGATACTTGTGCTAGTGTTCTTAATTAAGTTTGCTAATTTACTTGCCAGTAATTCCTTCCCTTTCCAATTTAGGTGCAGCCTGTGGGCTGTATAACACTCCCTATCAAAATTATTTACCCTAATTAAACTTACATTCTTAATTTATATAAAGGTGAGTCGGAATTGTTACACTAACATCACTTAAGTTTACTCACTTAACATGTTTCGGGAAACCGTTGTTCCCATCCTCAGAAGGTTAATTCGACTGGCCCGTGTTGTTGGTGTTTCCGTTTTTTGGACTGGATACTGTGGTGGCATCTTGTGGTGGAGAAATGTACTTCCAGAGAGGATTTGGTGGCGGCAAATCAAAATTCATTAGATATGTGTTGTGTTTTAGAATGGTGATCTCCCATGCATCTAATTTGGCTGGTTTGACTAATGTAATATTGGGTTTGATGTTGTGATTAGTGATCCAAAAATGGTGTGAAACTGCAGATTTGTCCATTTGTTTGTATTTAATACATCTCATGTGCTCCTTTAGCCTAGTTTCTAAGTTTCTTTTTGTCTTACCTATGTATACTTTATTGCAATCTGAACAATTGATTTTATAGATTCCAGCTTTTTTGTCTTGTGGAATGGGGTCTTTTAACTTGTTACAAAGTAATTTCTCTATG
Organism: Deroplatys truncata; assembly: GCA_030765065.1. Taxonomy (NCBI): domain Eukaryota; kingdom Metazoa; phylum Arthropoda; class Insecta; order Mantodea; family Mantidae; genus Deroplatys; species Deroplatys truncata. Next base: position 381,301,337 of record CM060990.1, read on the forward strand.
TTAAATTTGTTCTGTGGAGCTAGGCTGATGTTATGTTTCATGAAAATCTTCTTAAATTTGTGAAATGTTCCTGGGTGGTATGTGAATTTCTTGAACTTTAGCTCTTTATCTTGCTGGCTGAGATTTGTTGTGTTTCTGATGTGCATCTGTCGTTTGAATTTTGCAATTTTTTTGTCAATAGTTGCTTTGTTGTACCCATTATGTATTGCTGTGTCTACTATATGCTGGTATTCTAACTGGTATTCTTTTTTATTTAAGGGGGTATATACCAGTCTATGTGTTAGGCTGTTTAGTACTGCATGTTTGTGTGTGGTTGGATTGAAACTCTTATTTTTTATGTAATTAGTAGAGTGTGTTGGCTTCCTGTATATGCCAAAAGTTAGGTTCTTTTGTTCTCTGATGATTTTTAGGTCTAAAAATGGTAGCATGCCTTCTTTTTCTATTTCTATGGTGAATTTTATTGATTGGTTCTGTAGGTTTAGTAAGGCTAAGGAGTCTTGTATGAACCTGTTAGGGACAACAGCGAAGATGTCGTCAACATATCTGTGCCAAACTTTAAACATGTATGGAAAGGAAGTTGTTATGTGTGTTTCTAAGTAGCTCATAAATAAATCTGCCAAGAAGGGTGAAAGTGGGTTGCCCATGGTTAGACCAGTTGGTTGTTGATAGAACTTCTTATTGAAACTAAAACAATTTTGTGCAATGCATAAATTGGTAAGTTGTATGAGGTCTTCTATTTCTTCTTCAAGTAGGTTAGTCTGCTGTAGCCATTTCTTTAATTGACGCAGGAGTTGATCTGTAGGAACACTTGGAAATAGTGCAGTGACATCAAAGGAAACTAATCTGTCTTCTGGTTCGAGTTCCAGGGATTTTATCTTCTGTATTAAATCTTCTGAATTCATTATGTTTTTGCTATTGAATTTTGGTAGTGAAGAGAATCTCTGTACTAACCATTTTGCCAGTTTGTAGGTAGGAGAATCAATATTGCTGACGATTGGTCTCATCTTATTACCCGGTTTGTGTATTTTAGGTAGAGCATACATTCTTGGTAAAGTGGGGTGATCTGGTTTTAATCTAGATTTATCAGTGTCTGTTATAGTTTTGCTTTCCTGGATGGTTTGATTGAAGGCTTTTAAATGTAATTTTAATGGGTCTTCTTGAATTTGTATGTAATTTTCTTGTTGCAGCATATTTTCTACTCTGGCAATATAATCATCTTTTTGCAGTACAACTAGTTTATTTCCCTTGTCAGCTTTTGTGTATACTACTGGTTTTGATTTTTATGTTTTGATCACATGTTTGGTTGGGAAATTGTTATGTTTATCTGCTTGTATTTCTTGGAGAACCATTTCACATTCTTTTTTTATAGCGGTTTTACTATTTTCATTTAGGTTGTAAGTAGCAATCTCAATGTCTGCGACTATTTCATCGGTTGTTTTTGTGTAGCCAACACATGTTTTTAGGCCAAGGTTTAATACCGATAATTCTGCTTTGGTGAAAGTTACATTTGAAAGATTAATTACGTCTGGGTATGACGTCGTTTTTTCATTTTTTAGGTTAGGTTTATATGAATGTTGCTTCCGGCGTAGTATGTCTAGTTTTTTCTTTAATTTCAGCGTTTTTGTTTTCATCCTGTGGCTAAGAATAGTGAGGAATTTTGATTGCATGTTTTGCCAAAGTGGGTAGCCGAGTGTGTCCGTTAATTTAAGGTGAAGAGCATATAATTCCAGTTCCAATTTTTGTAATTTTGCGTAGTGGTTGTTTCTCTCAATTATTATTACTTTTTTATCGGCTTTTATCGTCATACCCAGACGTAATTAATCTTTCAAATGTAACGTTCACCAAAGCAAAATTATCGGTATTAAACCTTGGCCTAAAAACATGTGTTGGCTACACAAAAACAACCGATTAAATAGTCGCAGACATTGAGATTGCTACTTACAACCTAAATGAAAATAGTAAAACCGCTATAAAAAAAGAATGTGAAATGGTTCTCCAAGAAATACAGCCGATAAAAAAGTAATAATAATTGAGAGAAACAACCACTACGCAAAATTACAAAAATTGGAACTGGAATTATGTGCTCTTCACCTTAAATTAACGGACACACTCGGCTACCCACTTTGGCAAAACATGCAATCAAAATTCCTCACTATTCTTAGCTACAGGATGAAAACAAAAACGCTGAAATTAAAGAAAAAACTAGACATACTACGCCGGAAGCAACATTCATATAAACCTAACCTAAAAAATGAAAAAACGACGTCATACCCAGACGTAATTAATCTTTCAAATGTAACTTTCACCAAAGCAGAATTATCGGTATTAAACCTTGGCCTAAAAACATGTGTTGGCTACACAAAAACAACCGATGAAATAGTCGCAGACATTGAGATTGCTACTTACAACCTAAATGAAAATAGTAAAACCGCTATAAAAAAAGAATGTGAAATGGTTCTCCAAGAAATACAAGCAGATAAACATAACAATTTCCCAACCAAACATGTGATCAAAACATAAAAATCAAAACCAGTAGTATACACAAAAGCTGACAAGGGAAATAAACTAGTTGTACTGCAAAAAGATGATTATATTGCCAGAGTAGAAAATATGCTGCAACAAGAAAATTACATACAAATTCAAGAAGACCCATTAAAATTACATTTAAAAGCCTTCAATCAAACCATCCAGGAAAGCAAAACTATAACAGACACTGATAAATCTAGATTAAAACCAGATCACCCCACTTTACCAAGAATGTATGCTCTACCTAAAATACACAAACCGGGTAATAAGATGAGACCAATTGTCAGCAATATTGATTCTCCTACCTACAAACTGGCAAAATGGTTAGTACAGAGATTCTCTTCACTACCAAAATTCAATAGCAAAAACATAATGAATTCAGAAGATTTAATACAGAAGATAAAATCCCTGGAACTCGAACCAGAAGACAGATTAGTTTCCTTTGATGTCACTGCACTATTTCCAAGTGTTCCTACAGATCAACTCCTGCGTCAATCAAAGAAATGGCTACAGCAGACTAACCTACTTGAAGAAGAAATAGAAGACCTCATACAACTTACCAATTTATGCATTGCACAAAATTGTTTTAGTTTCAATAAGAAGTTCTATCAACAACCAACTGGTCTAACCATGGGCAACCCACTTTCACCCTTCTTGGCAGATTTATTTATGAGCTACTTAGAAACACACATAACAACTTCCTTTCCATACATGTTTAAAGTTTGGCACAGATATGTTGACGACATCTTCGCTGTTGTCCCTAACAGGTTCATACAAGACTCCTTAGCCTTACTAAACCTACAGAACCAATCAATAAAATTCACCATAGAAATAGAAAAAGAAGGCATGCTACCATTTTTAGACCTAAAAATCATCAGAGAACAAAAGAACCTAACTTTTGGCATATACAGGAAGCCAACACACTCTACTAATTACATAAAAAATAAGAGTTTCAATCCAACCACACACAAACATGCAGTACTAAACAGCCTAACACATAGACTGGTATATACCCCCTTAAATAAAAAAGAATACCAGTTAGAATACCAGCATATAGTAGACACAGCAATACATAATGGGTACAACAAAGCAACTATTGACAAAAAAATTGCAAAATTCAAACGACAGATGCACATCAGAAACACAACAAATCTCAGCCAGCAAGATAAAGAGCTAAAGTTCAAGAAATTCACATACCACCCAGGAACTTTTCACAAATTTAAGAAGATTTTCATGAAACATAACATCAGCCTAGCTCCACAGAACAAATTTAACATAGAGAAATTACTTTGTAACAAGTTAAAAGACCCCATTCCACAAGACAAAAAAGCTGGAATCTATAAAATCAATTGTTCAGATTGCAATAAAGTATACATAGGTAAGACAAAAAGAAACCTAGAAACTAGGCTAAAGGAGCACATGAGATGTATTAAATACAAACAAATGGACAAATCTGCAGTTTCACACCATTTTTGGATCACTAATCACAACATCAAACCCAATATTACATTAGTCAAACCAGCCAAATTTGCAGCCGAATTAGATGCATGGGAGAAGATCACCATTCTAAAACACAACACACATCTAATGAATTTTGATTTGCCGCCACCAAATCCTCTCTGGAAGTACATTTCTCCACCACAAGATGCCACCACAGTATCCAGTCCAAAAAACGGAAACACCAACAACACGGGCCAGTCGAATTAACCTTCTGAGGATGGGAACAACGGTTTCCCGAAACATGTTAAGTGAGTAAACTTAAGTGATGTTAGTGTAACAATTCCGACTCACCTTTAAATAAATTCAATACACATCACTGTTTCTAGCTTCTTTTCATTACAATATCAATGTTACATTCTTAAATTTACTACAGATGTTCGTTATTTTCTCGTTACATTTTTCACTAGTGATATTTACACAAGAGGTCACTTCCAGATCGTGCCTTTTGGGAATATTCACTATCACTACGTTTGTATGATGCAGTTTTGTTAGGCGTGTTAAAGAGTTTTACATACTTTGCTCCCGTTGTTTTTTGCTATATCATTTGTTCCACCGAGTATGATCACATGATCTTTAGAGGTTAGGTTGCCCCAAGGGTTTTCTTGATTTCTAATCACTTCTTCTAAAGGTGCACCCAGCTTCACTACACTTTCTACTGCAGAATCTTGGAGTTTTTCTGATAACAGACTACTCAGTCCCCTGCCATGGCTATCTACGAAGATCTTTACATTATTTGTCTTCTTTATGTTGTTAAGGCATACAAATCTATTTTGTATCTGTATTGTACCACTCGCTGTTGCTGGTATTTTTTGTTGTCTGTTAGGTCACGCCGGTCGGCGAGGCCATTTCCAAGGATTTTCTTCTTTTGCAACTTCCTCTTGCTTTGCTTCTTTTAACTTCATGTTCTCATCTTGTAAGTGCTTTATTTCAGATTTTGCATCTTTCAAATCATTGGTTAACATTTCTATAATTAAATGCAACGAGGCGATTCTTTCTTTCTCTACACTTCCACGTGTTGCTTCTGTGTCCGACATTTTTAGCGTCTTCTGGCATCGGCATATTTCAGTAAAGTTTTGATCCCCTTTTACCACATTTTTACTGCTGTCTACACTTGTGTGCATAGATGGGATGTTCTTGTTCATTTTAAGGGTACTCACGTCCTTATTAGACCTATTTATACTATTATTACGAGGGTGGTCTGAATAGTTTCCAACCTCAACATGAAGATGGCAGCACTCGTAAATAAAAGCTAGTGAATTTCGTTGTTCATCTGTTGACAGTTACTCACCAAAGTTTCAGCCATTTTGGCCGTAAGAGCTTGGGAGACGAACGTTTGGGACGTCCAAAAACTGCAACTACCAACGAAAGCATTGCCAAAGTTCACCAAATGGTGCTAGACGACCGCCGAATTAAGGTGAGAGAGATAGCAGAGGCTATGAACATGTCAAAAGAACATGTTTGTCACATATTAAATCAACATTTAGACATGAGAAAGCTGTCCGCGCATTGGGTGCCGCGTTTGCTCACGTTTGACCAAAAACGTGTTCGAATGAACATTTCCAACGCAGTTTAGGTGCAATAAATCCGAGTTTTGGCGCCGATTAATTACTGTAGATGAAACTTGGATACACCATTATACACCTGAAACAAAAATACAGTCCAAACAGTGGACTGCAAAGAGGGAATCGGCTCCAAAAAAAGCAAAAACTGTTTTTTCGGCTGGGAAAGTGATGGCGACTATTTTTTGGGATAGTCATGGAGTTATTTTAATCGATTATCTTCAAAAAGGAAAAACCATTACAGGAGCATACTGCGCATCATTACTTGACAAGCTGAAGGCAGAACTTGCAGAAGGCCACATTTGCAGAAAAAGAAAATCCTGTTTCACCAAGACAACGCACCATCTCACACCTCAGCGGTTGCAATGGCGAAAATCCACGAATTACGGTTTGCACTGCTTGACCATCCGCCTTACTCACCAGATCTAGCCCAAAGAGACTTCTTTTTATGAGCTGCTTGGGAGTATGAGTTACTAGGACCTTCAATTACATTTTCAAAGCATGGCACAGTTTGTGGATGATGTGGTGGCTGTAGTTAACAGAATATTCCTAGAAGATGCTCTTAAATTGTTAAACCTCCAAGAATCCGCTATAAATTTCATCATGGAAATAGAAACTGACAACATGCCACCATTTCTGGTCCTGCAGTTATTTAGAAACAACAATAGAATTGAATTTATCTTAAGGAAACCCACACAAACCCAGAATTTGATCAAAGGCAGGGGTTTCAACTCTCAGCAACATAAGCACATGATTATTAGCAGCTTAACCCATAGATTGGTAAATGTACACTTGAGTAGGTCAAAATACAATATGGAAGTACCTTAAAGTATAAAGACAGCTGATTATCATGGCTTCAGTAGGGGTTTAGTAAGTAGTAAGATCCACAAATTAAAAAAGCAGAAATGTTTGAAAGAACTTAAAACATTGAAATGTGGTAAGCAAGTCATGTCATTTAGGAAAGTCAACTATCATCCTACCACTATGGATTGTTTCCAAAAGATATTCAAGGTGTATCATCTCTTTAGCCCTCAAAACAGATTTTCTTTCAAAAACCTGCTAACTTCAATCGAAAGGAATACAAAAAGAAAGAGATAGGCCAGTATACTAGATTAACTTATTCTGAGTGTGATCTCTATACATTGGAAAAATAAAAATAAATCTGAAGGTCAGATTGAAAGAACACCTAAGAAATATTAAATACAAGGATCACTCCAAAAGTAATGCACACTACTTTGTTTTTTTAATCTATGTTTCATTCTATATCTGTGCAATTTATGGAGTTCATGGATACATCCTTCCTGCTTGTGTTCAAATTTAGTTCAACCCGCATGAGTGGTGCTGTGGTAGCATGTCTTCAAGATGGCTGCTGCACTTGACATTCATCAAAAGCAACGTGCTATGAGAACGAGGCAGTGGGAAATATCCACAAGAGATTGCAGAAGGTGTATGGAGATGCTGCTGTCGCAGTACAGTTAGATGGTGGGCAAGCAGATTTTATGGTGAAAGCAGGCATACCAATATTCAGGATACTCCTCGCAGCAGCAGATCCCACACTGCACAAACTCCTGATAATGTGCGGAGGGCTAACGACATGGTTTCAGCTAACAAATGCATTACAGTGGAAAGAATCGTCACACTATGTTGGAATGGGGGAAGCAAGTGTTTGCAGAATATTGAAAGAGTTGGGGTGAAAAAGGTTTGTGCCAGATGGGTTCCAAGGAGGTTGACAGAGGCTCACAAGGAAACATTAAAAACAGTGTGCAGTGAACATTTGGAACAGTACGGGAATGGTGGAAATGACTTTCTTGCAAGAATTGTGACAGGCAATGAAATGTGGCTCCACTGTTTTGAACCAGAGACGAAGTGGTATCATGCAAACTTGCCTACAAAGACAAAAAAATTCAAAGCTGCACCTTTGGCAGGAAAAGTTATGGCTATGGTGCTTTTCGATTCCGAAGGACTCTTACTTGTGAACTTCATGTTATGTGGAACCACCATTAATTCTGACTCATATGTAGTAACTCTGAAGAAACTTCAAGGTCGACTGAGACGTGTTCGACCACATCAGGAGAAGCAGGATGTTTTGCTGTTGCACGACAATGCATGGCCTTATACTGGACAGAAAACCATGATGAGATCAGCAAACTTGGATGGACAACGTTGAAACACTTGCCTTACAGTCTGGACCTGGCTCCATGCGATTACCATCTCTTTGGTAAACTGAAGGACTCCCTTTTTGGAATAAGGTTTGAAGATGATGACTGCCTCGTGAACGCTGCCAAACAGTGGTTCAAACGTGCTGGTCCAGACTTTTACCATGCGAGTATATAGGCCCTAGTTGTAAGGTGGCGTAAGGCAGTTCAGAGGGATGTGGATTATGTGGAAAAATGAAATTGTGTTCCTAAGGGATGTATCTACACACTGTAAAAATAGTTTAACTGTAGGATGAACATGTAATTTACAAATAAATGTTGTGCATTACTTTTGGAGTGACCCTTGTATAAGCAAATGGACTAAACCATTTTTGACCATTTTTGGAACATACATCACAACATAAAATATTATATAAAACTGTTAAAAACCATGAGAAAATGCCAAGAAGTGGATATGGATCATTCCATGATAACTTACGTTACGTTTTAAAGAAGAAAAGAATCAGTCTGATTGGATTATATTCCTGTGGAATGGGAACAAACAGCTATATGACTTATAGGCTAAAGAAAATATTCTGTTTAGGTTGTGATTAAGACTGCGCAGAAGCATTTTAATTTTAAAACAAAGCAGTATTTTGTTACTGGTAACTTATGTTATAAAACAAGGAATGCTCCTGTGCAGTGCTAAATGCTTTCAAGGAACTCTGCTCTATTGGCTTGAAAATTGAAATAAGTTTTATTTAACAAAAACAATGAAAGCATAAGGAACATTTGTGTGTCTATCATGATGTCCTTACATGAACTTACATTACAGACCCTGGTAACTTAAGTTACATCAGAAACAGTAACTTACGTTAAAAACTCGAGAACTTAGTTAATAAACCTTTTAACTAAAATTGATCATGTACTTCACTAATTGTCAAACTCCCAGATGTCCCGAGAACCTTTTTTGAGAGGAGGGTTTAGTTTCTGTACAATTTGGCTTGCTATGTAGAAGATTTCATCAGTTTTCTTTGACCATAACCATAGCTTTCCTGTTGCTCCATATTTCTGCATGGCTTTGATTTTATACTCGTCATTTTCAACTTCTGTTATAACCCCCTGATAGAGTCGTCCTTCATAATTAAGCTCTACACAGTCATCTATCTTGCAACTCCCTTACATAATGTTATCTTTGCTGGCATATAATTTGAGATCTTTTGTTGTCTGAAAGCCTTTGATAGAACCGTGGAAGCAACATATAGCATGTAAATTTGTAATACCTTCAACAGGTTCAGCACTGACGATCAAGCCTTCCAAATCAAGTCTTCTGTTCTTTAGGTCAACCTGTTCTTGTACTATGTCAAGACATTGTACATTTTTTAAGCTACTTGCAACCCAGACAAACTGAGAAGAATTCTGGACAATAGCTTTTCTGCTTACTATTGCTTTTCGGACATGTCTCTTGACAGCTGCACAAATACCATCTACTGGTCCTTTGCCATGCGTTGCCAGATAGTTCCAGGTAATGTTCAAATTGTGTTTATACTGAAGTAGCTTGATTGCAGCTGCAGTGTACTTGTTCTTGAACTGTGATGATGTTCTATCTGACCAAAAGTGCACAGCTGTTACTGCTGCTGGAATTTTATCCAACAGTATGTCAGTATATGCAATAACAGTGTCTTTTGTGTGGTTGAGATTGTCAGAACAAAGAGCCAGACATGACTGTGCTTCAGAAGTCCAAAGACACACTGTTTTCCAGTGGGCACTTTGTATTTTATCCTGGTAGAAGCAGGTGAAGTTTTCAGCAAAATCAACCTGGATGATAGCATAGGGTCAAAATCAATGGACACTGCCATTTGTCTCTCTTCATTGTAGCACTTTGACTGTTCACGTTTTATATAAACATATTGCAAGAATTATGGATATATACTTTCAATGTGCTGGCATGAGTTATGAATGGTTCCCTCATTACATGCTTTTAACAAGTTCCCACCTACATCTTTGCACTCATACAATGACACTGTAGCTGGTATATCATGATAGCTTATGGCTTCTCTAACTTTTCGTTAAAGGTATTTTGACAGCTTGTATATTTATAGGACCAACATTCCTCACATGGAGCAGAACAAAGTAAGGAATCACGAAATTTGTAATCATAATTATAAATGTACTGCATTCATTACGGAAAGATTCAACTGCAAGCCTAAACTTTTCATGATATTTGCATAGGCATGAATTTAGAAGGTGTCTTGCTACTCAGTTGTACATACTGAGGACATAATGAATAAAATTTACTTTTACTTATTTTTAAAGAAGATTCTAAAGAAAACAGGGCATATGTTTCTAGAAGAGAGGAATACATATAACAACACTGCATTCGTTTTTTAGTCCCATCAGGATACGATACAGTAACAAAGTCTTCAATTCCAGGAATTGCCTATCATTCCTCTCATAAAATGCCTTGACTGTACTTGCTGTCTCAGAATCTAAAACAGTGGGTTCTTGTCGTTTAGATACAGCAGTTGATTTAATCTCATTTCCAAAAACTGATTCAGTCTTTTTACAACACATTTATTTTGTGTAGTATGTGGCAATGCTTTCCAAACTTTGTTGCCTTGCCTAATGAGCTTACAGTACTCTGTATGCTACTGGACTCTGTTCTTGAGATCTCATATTTTTCTTTCTCTCTGCACTTCTGTACTCTTTGGTGAACTTTCATCCCTTCTGATTGTTTCAGTTTATCTTGCTTATTTTTGGGTAATTTACTGACAGTTTATTCTATTTTTTCCTGCTCTTCCTAACTGATTCCCAAATTTTTAATTTGTATTCTTCATATTTTCCAGTTAGTTTGAGTTCTCATGTTGCCTATTCATTTTTTCTGCACATTTCAAAAAGTTAGGTTGTGTTAGATTTTAACATCATTGTCCTGCACAGCTTAAACCAGATCCCTTAGTAAAATGCAGTTTGCAATAAAGTAGGACCAGTGATTAGTTAATGTGGTAACTTACGTTACACTAAATTGACTTGTTCCAGAATTTATAAATTAGCAGCAGTAAACACTAACTATGCTTTACAAAGAGTATATAGCCTAAGCTAAGAGGTATCCAAGTTACAATTCAAAATCAGTTATATTTTGTTATTTACAAACAGTTTTAACTCTTTTTGGTAACTTACATTACATGAAGAATCCCTTTTTATTATTTATTTCTACTCTATAAGAAGTTAATTTCTTACAACCATATTGTGACATCATTAATAATCATAACTGTATTTATTTAAAGGTGAGTCGAAATTGTAACACTAACATCACTTAAGTTTAAGTGATGTTAGTGTTACAATTTCGACTCACCTTTAAATAAATTCAATACACATCACTGTTTCTAGCTTCTTTTCATTACAATACATACGTAATCATAACTGTGTTTATCTCACTTATTAGTATTAAGTTAATTGCTTTTATACTTAGAAACATCTCTTCACTTTTGCAGGATAGTTTTTGATACTTCTTTGGTTTACTCACAGGTCTCTATTCAAATGTGATTTGTCTTCAGACAACTTGATTTCTGTGAAAACATGGTTAACAACTTCAAGAGCATTAAATTTGATACCAACTTCCTGAAAAAATAATGTTATAAGCCGCATTTGAAATTTGTAATTAACTTCCCTGAGCATGGAGTGACCCATATATGGGAGAGCATTTTCATCGAGAAGCAGGAAGATTAAGCTATAAACTAATATTCCTATAGGTGTGAATAGATAGCAGCAGCTAATAATGTAGGTAACAACCTATGAAAGCATGCTCCTGCAGTGTATGTGTGGTATAGTGTTTAGTTGACTCCAACCCTATTCATTACATTGTTGGCGGTTAAACTGTATAAAGTTGCTTTTCAAGTTGTTTAATAGCATATATTGTTTATCCTTCAAATATTTATTATGTACCCAAAAGTAAAGAGGGTGATTATGGCAGTGATTTTAAAATATATTGTATATTTCCAAGATAGTGAAAATAACCGTGTCATTCAGAGTAATGCTCAAATGGTTATTTTTGTTTTTTTCCCATTTTTTTTTTTTTTGCTTTATTATTTTCAAGTCTTTTAACTGAAAAAGTCATATCGGATGATGAATGAATGAAATGCCAGAATGTTGCTAGCAGGTGATTAAAATTAAACTTATTTTATATCATGTGCGTCTTCATCACCATCATGATATGGCCAAATAGGTTGAGTTAGGTGTATCCTGGATTAGACCAGAGCTAAAATGAATTAAGTTTTTTAATTTTGTCATTTACTCCTGGAACATCCATTGTCATATTCCTCTCAGGATGCTGAATGTGCTGTTGAGGAGACTTACAGATTTACCAGTGTAAACCATCAGCACTCAGTGTTTGCACATGCTTAACTAAAGCGGCTACTCCACGACAGAGGGACAGGTCACCTCTTTGCATTAATCTGTTACATCATATCAAGCAGCTAAATTTTATACTACTTTGTATACATGCCATTTTGAGAAGGCACCTCCAAAATGTGATAGACAAGTGTCTACTGTGTTTTTACATATCAGCCAATATTTTATGTTGGGAATAGCTGCAAGCTTTAGCGTATTGAGAATGCATAATCTTCTTACATTTTGGGTGAAACTTTTTTTTAACTTGAATTTTGTTTATGGTATGGATTTATCACACTTGGGGTCCGGAGACATCTTGACTTCCTCAGTGTAGGTTCCTCTTGGGCTTGTATCCATAAACGGTATTTTCAGTGACGAGTTTTCGCAGACTACTTTGTTACAAAAGCATAACTTTAATGATATTCTTATTCATAAACAACAGTTTCTATACTTAATTTTTGACCTTGGAAAATTCAGATTTCATGACCAAGTTCCAAGGTAGGCTAACCCAATTTCCAAACACATGCCCTCTTTAGCAATAAAGTCAGTGCATGTAGGTCTAAAATCAGCTGACAATTGCAATAGAGAAGGCACTGGCTGAAGCATCTGCATTTCGCTCCTCCCCTCCACAACATGTGTTTATAGGGAAAACTTGAATGTGTTGAGGTTAGGTTATATATTTTGTTTTATTGTTCGTATTGTTTTATTGTGTTTTCGGAAAGAAGGATAACTTAAGTGTTAGTGATTCTTACAATATAAATGCACAAAGCAGGAACACCTAAAAGACCCTTGGAAAAATGAAGCAGTTTCTAGCTCATATGTCAACAAATTTAAAAAATCTGCATTTTTATGTATGTCAGAGACATAGCTACAGGGTGTAGGACTTTACTTGGGTCCTCCACTCAGAATTAACACAGCATGTTGTTGAATTAGATCCTTCTATAAGTCAAAGAACTTAGTTCCAAACCTTTCCTTAAGAAAATTCTTACTATACCATTAAAATTAATTTCTCTGAATGAGCTGCAATACTTTTTTGCTACAGCAACCTAAAAAATAGTTGGAAGATTTTTAACAGCAAATATTGCATCTATACATTCCTTTTCTTATAAATACTTTGCCTGTTGTGGATTACATATAAAAGAACCTGCCCAATAGCAGAAATTACTGGCATTCTGCATTCAGAATGTGAAATCCAAAATGTGATGCAAATGATGCCCTTATTACGAGGGTCATTTTTTTAAAGTAAGAACTGTTTTGTTATAGCACACAAAATATTTTATTTATGAACATAACTTTTAAAGGAAATGAAAATATGAACATTATTTTATTTTTCTACATAGTCACCATTAATGTTTAAACACTTGTTCAGTCGTGCCACCAGCTTTTGGATACCATCATCACAGAAGTCTGCCACCAGTTCTCTTGCACACATTTTTTTGTATTGAAGTTTGTCAGTAACAATTGCATAAATTACTGACCTTCAAACTTGAGGGAAATGTTGATGAAGCTTGTTAATAGCAAAGCACCTGTTTTCACAAATCTTCTCATCAACCTTTAGTGCCAACTCTTCATTGATGACAGTAGGCCGTCCAGATCGATCCTCATCATGAACATTTGTCCTTCCTTCATCGAACAGTCTGCACCACTTACGCACATTTGCATCATTCATCACACCTTCCCCATACACTGCAGTTGTTACTGACAAACTTCAATACAAAAAAAATGTGTGCAAGATGGACTAGTGGCAGAATCCTGTGATGACAGTATCCAAAAGCTGAAGCTGCAGCTGAACAAGTGTTTAGGCAGTAATGGTGACCAGGTAGAAAAATAATAATGTTCATATTTTCATTTCCTATAAAAGTAATGTTCATAAATAAAATATTTTGTGTGCTATAACAAAACGGTTCCTACTTAAAAAAAATGACACTCATATTTAAGAATACCTATATGAGGGCGGATTGATGTCAGTGGCTTTTTAAAGAAAAATAAGAGTTTTTTCCAAAAAATCAATTTTATTTCTCAACATAGTCTCCTTTTAATTAAATAGACGCCCACATTTCTCCAATTTTTTTAACACTTCCAAAAAAATATGATTCTTTGAAGTCTGCACAATATGAGGTAGTTTCTGCCATGATGTGTTCATTGGAATGAATTTCTTCCCAGAGAGCCAATTTTTCAGGTTTGCGAAGAGGAAGAAGTCGCTCGGAGCCAAATCTGGAGAATACAGTGGGTGAGGTAGCAGTTCATAGCCCAATTCCACAAATTTTGTGATGGCAGTGGCTGACTTGTGTGCGGGTGCATTATCATGGTGAAAGAGAACCTTTCTCATACCCATAAATTCATGCAGAATGTTATACACCTGTTCACTGGAGATGTTTACGGTCTTGGCTATTGACGGATTTTCACTCGGCAGTCTTCCAGCACAATATCGTGAACTTTGTTCACCATTTCTTCTGCTGTGACCTCGACCGGCCGTCCTGTGTGCACGGCATCTCTTGTGCTCGAATGGCCACATCGAAATTCTGTGAACCATGCCATGTGATGGAGCAGAGTTCGCATAATACTTGTTCAGCTTTTCTTCCATTTTCTTCACCATCTTACCACACAAAAAGTAGTGCTTTATCAGAACACAAAATTCACTTTCTCCATTTTGTATGAAGCAGCACACATCTGCTTATTTTAGATGCTCTCAACAATGTTCTAAGAAACAAATGACAGCAAATTTCTGCGATTATACCCAGAATAGATCTAAGACTTGGGTACAAACAAGAAACTTGTGATTAGAACGCTATCTTTCATCAAAGTCATGGACTTATCAGTCCGCCCTCATATGTGAGAAAACAACAATGGATTTCATTGGGTATGACGAGATTGAGATAGCTATTTATTTATACTCAAAATTGCTTAGTTTTAATGTAAATTTTGTTTTAAAAAGAAACTTCACTTAAGTCTAGAATTAAGATTATCAGCTGCTCCTAGCAGTAATCATCAATAATGTTCCATAATTCATTGTGCAGCAGAAAATTACCTCAAATTATGAATACACATTACAACTGAACATCTTTTTATTAATGTGAGATGATCTAATGAGATTACTATTTATTGCATATTGATTGAAGAAAAACGAACTCATAACATTTCGCTATGTAATACCACAGCGAAATTAATAACCATATGAGGGTGGAATAGGTAATCCACTTGATATTTCTTTCAGCAAGAATTGTGCAAACATAGCCACTATATCTACACACTATTTATTAAATCTGGATATAGATTCATTGTCCCTGTAGAACTCTTAATGGATGTTGTGCATCCCTTAAATGCACCTAGGAATACAAGCATTGCCAATAATATCCTGGATTTGTTGCATATTTTCAGCAGTGCCCATATTACCAAAAGTCTGCCATTTTCACTGTTTTCTGTGTAATGTCAGAATTAAAGTCTTAGCATGTTGGTGACTTCAAAGTGAAGTTTCAGTTAGGCTATCTTTCTGGAAAGTCTCATTCTTGAATAACAAATTGACAGTTCTGTACTTTGGAATCTCTACTTTCATCCATAGTCTCATTCATGAATACAAGCCTTAGTGGTGAGGGAACCAGTTAAAATGCCCACCCATGTGTAAGCCTTATTTGGAGACCCATATCATGGGAAAGGATGTCATGGTAGTTAAGGGGGGGTTGTATTGGAGCCTACCTTTTCTCCACAACTGTTTCAGGAAAGGTACATCTGAATATCAGTTCAATGTTTTAGCTTCTCTGTTACCGCTAAACAGGAGGCTTAGAACTAGCCCACTCCTAGGCTGTTGGCCAGGACTAAAATTTTAACTGAACTACAGGATTAGTGGGATGGTGAGCTTGCTATATCCCCTGCGTAAGTCTGTCATCCCAGTGGAATGACACCTTGTTGGGCTCTGTGGTGGGTGGTGAGTCCTGGGGGATGAAATCAACAACCCTTATTTTATGGGTTCAATCAACATGAAATGATAACAGCAAGTTCAGGAAGAAACAGTAAATCCATTTATTTTTCAATCAGGTCTTGACAAAATTGCTGGTCCTGTAAAGTCCTGTACAAGTCTTAGAAATGACCCTTTTCTTGTTGAGACACCCACTGCCACACAGTTTGACAAGTTGCTAAAGTTCAAACTACTCCATGGATATCCTATCCATTTCGAGACGCACCCCAGCCAGAACTCCTCAAAGGGTGTAATCACCACACATCTATAACTAGAAGAATTTTCCAGGCTGAGAAGCCGTGGTCTGCTGGAGTTTTCAGACCCAGACGTTTCGTTCACGACTGCGGTGAACATCTTCAGTGGCGTGGTCTAAGTCTTCTCGGAGAAGGTTTGGTCGTAGCTGACTCGTTGGCTGAAATAGCGGCAGTATTTATACTCAGGCTGCTCTCACGCGATTGGTCTGACTGGAGGTGCTTGTGCAGTGGTGGTGGAGGGAGGGGGTTAGTCACTCTGGTGCTTTTGATTCCTGATTGGTGCGGATGATCTCGTTAGGTTTGTGTCTGTTTGATGTTCTCAAGTAGTGGATGCCAGTTGGTAGTGTCAACACCCGGCTTAAGGAACACAAGAGATGTTGCCGTCTAGGTCAACCCGAGAAGTCCGTGGTTGCTGAACATGCACTTTGGGCAGAAGGGGAACACATAATTCAATATCATGAAGCAGCCGTTCTCTCATCTATGCCTTATTACTATGCTAGATTACAACGTGAAGCAATAGAAATTTACAAACATCCCATTAACTTTAATAGGAAAGAAGAAACACCAAAACTAAGCAAAAACTGGCATCCGCTACTTGAGAATATCAAACAGGCACAAACCCAACGAGATCATCCACAGGAATCAGAAGCACCGGAGTGGCTAACCCCCTCCCTCCACCACCACCGCACATGCACCTCCAGCCGGACCAATCGCGTGAGAGCAGCCTGAGTATAAATACTGCCGCTATTTCAGCCAACGAGTCAATTGTGACCAAACCTTCACCGAGAAGACTTAGACCACGCCACTGAAGATGTTCACCACAGTCATGAACAAAACGTCTGGGCCTGAAAACACCAGCAGACCACGGCTTCTCAGCCCAGAAAATTCTTCTGGTTATAATTTGGACTCCAGCTGTGAAAGCTTATGACTACTGATCACCACACATCTGTTAGATGACATGCCGGAGGAAGACATCCAGTGTTATCTATTGGACCAGGGTACAACCTCATTTTATCGTTTGCAAGCCAAGCGTAATGGTGTTAAGGTGGCTACGAATACAATTTTCTTTATGTTTGATTGGGCAGATCTCCCTCAGAAGATTAAGACAGTCTACGAGGTAAACAATGTTCGATCGTATATTCCACGGCCTGTGTGTTGCTTTCACTGCCAATGCTATGGATTTACTAAGTTACCTTGGACTGTCGCTGTATGTGTAAACTGTGGCAAGGATGATCATGACGGAACTTGTCCATCTGATCCTTTCTGTGTGAAATGTCGAGACACTCATTGGGCATCTTCCCACAAATGCCCATGTTTCCTGGATGAGAAGGAGCTGCAGCTGAAAGAATGCTTAAGTTTCATTAAACCCGCAAACGCCATCATCCTCGACAGCCTTTCATATGGAAATATACCTTTAGCTCATGTACCAAAGCAGGATATGAGTACCCAAACTTGCACTGTAGTCTCCACCACAGTCATTACTCCTAATATTCCAGGACCATCTTCTGATACAACTAGACCTAAAGTTATCCATGTTGGTACCAAAATATGGAAATTCAAAACCCATCCTAAATAGGACTACTTTCTGAAAGACCCTCTACAAGCTAACTTCAAATAATCTTCTCCTTCACTCTTCTTCATCCCCTTGGAGATCACGCTCCTACGATACCAGAGGTTCCAATCATGTTCAGTGGAGTTCTCCTCCAACCCTCTCAACAGGAAATCAATTCCAGCTGCTGTCATTGTTTTCAGTGAAAACAAGTCTCTTCCTTCCGAGTAGCCTATGGAGAAAGAACCATCTGCTCTCAAAAGCCGTAGCCCTAAGCAAAATCAAAAGGGCAAGTTGAGTGACACCCGTCATCAGGTGAACTTGGTAAACAGCTTTGCCCATTTGCTTCCAGATGTCCACCCTTCAATGGAATACATGTGGCATTCAGGGATATAGGACAGAACTGCACTTACTAACTGGAATGCAGTCTCGCCGTATTTTGTGCTTAATGAGGTCAAGCTTCACCAGCAGTACACTTTCACATTTCCTGTTTCATTCCGGTGCGCTGTCTTTCCACCAGAGCCAGGCATTTCTGTACAGGGAGAAGTCATGCTCCTGATTCTTGATGATGTTTGTTACCAGCCTCTCGCTCTAACCATAACCATCCAAGCTGCTGCTGTTACACTGACTTTGTGGTTTTTCTTCTACCCTTGGTACAGTGTATGCATCGCCTTCTCCTCCTTTAGCCATTGCAGACCTTCCACATCTGGTGTCCAAGGTCCCGGCACTTCCTGTGGGGAGACTTAAATGCCCACCACTCACTTTTGGGGTTTGTCTAGGACTTGCATAAAGGGGATGCATCCAATTTTTTTCACATAGAACCACCTTTCTCTTTTAAACACTGATGGATCCACTTTTTTTTCATATTCTTCTGGCACTTTCTCTCTCACCTGTATATTTATCTATTTGCTCTGCACAGCTTGATCACCATTTTCAGTGGAACATCATCTTTGAACTACTCCAGCGATCATTTCCCCTGCATCATCATCTTGCTTTCTCACCATGTCCCATCATCTAATGAACCTACCTAGCAAATAAATATGGCAAACTGGAGTCTTTATTCCAGCGTTGCTGTCTTTGAAGATGTTGTCCAGAAGTTGGACCACCTTACTTCTGTCATTATTTCCACTGCAAACTCCATCCTCCAGTCATTTTCCCACCCAAGACATCTACCAGTCCCTTGGAGGACCAAAGAATACCAGGTGGCATTCATGCGCATAGAGTCGCACTTTGGGTTTTTCAGCACCTCCCTACACTTGACTATTTGGTCACTTGCAAAAGACTGCACTAGGGCTTGCAGCATCATTCATGCCAGCAAGAGAACATCTTGGAGCCGTTTTGTGGGGACCTTTAATCGCTTCACACCTTCATCTGTTGACATTGTCGTGTAGCTGGCAAAGTTTCACAGTTTACAGCACCACCCGGTCTCAGGATAAATAATGCCCCATCGTTAAGCCCAACATTTTTGTTGACACTCAGAGCAGAGCCTCTGCAACTATTTCTAGTTAATCTAATTACCACCTGGACTTTCTACCTATTAAGAACTGGGTTGAATTGCATAAGCTCCATTTTTACACCTTCTAACCACGAGTATTAAAATGAATTTTTCACATGCAGGACCTGGAGCCGGGCTTAGCTTCCTTTAGTCACTCAAGCTCATGGGCAGAATGAAGTTCACATCTTAATGTTACAATACCTTCGGATGGTAAACTCTTTCTTTTGCAGGCCCATAACCATATCTAGGGAACCGCTAATATTTCATCAGCTTGGCATGAGGCCACCATCATCTCAATATTGGAAGCCTGGAAAATATCGCCCTCTAGCTTACAGTTACGGGCTGATCTGTCTTCCCGGTTACATCTTCAGAGAGATGGAGCACATGATAAACAAGCAGTTGACATGGTGGCTTTAATTTTAGAAACTGTTGTCGAATGTCCAGTACAGTTTTTGTAGCTCCTGTTAATGATCGACTGCTTAGTCATTATCCACGCACTTAATGGATGCATTTCTGAGAAAGAGTAAGTCTGCATTAAATTCTGGTGCTGAAAGGTATTCCCTCCATCTTCTCTATATCTTGGTCAAGATTTTTCTTTCGTAGACAGGATGAAGTTTTTAGGATTGATTTTTGACAGAAAGCTTAGCTGCTCCTCTCATATATCTATTTAGAAAGGAAGTGTGATCATTCTGTTAACATTTTGCGAGGGGCGTAGGCAGGGGAGTGTCACTAGTAGACCCCCTCCCCCAAAAGTTAAATGGAGAGGCCAGTGACACAGTTCACATAATACATCCCATATATTTAAAATATAGAAATAATTATTTTGAGTTAGTCAGTTCTTTGCCTTACAAAAAGGAAACAGGACCAAACCACGCATACACAACATCATACATGACATATAACCACTTTGTGTGGTTACAAATGGTACTTCTGAGTTGCATAAAAATAGCTGCAATCATGTTATTACTATAACCTAGACAAAACTTGTGTTTGTAGCTGACATGTAGAAATGTATGAGAAGAACCAGAAAAGAAGTGGTCAGAAAATCAAGTGAGAGTGGCAATCCTGTTGCTATGGTAACCATTGCTTTGTTGGCAGCATTTCCAGTGTCATTTAGCATACAGTTGTATTGTGTGTTTGTTTTTTCACTGGCCATAACTTTAACAATAATATAATGAATAGATTTGTCATCAAAAAGTTAAAAATGGATGCATGTTTTGTAGCTCCTGAAATATCTGTATGTAATATTTGTTTTGAAGATGGCGATGTGTAGCGTCATGACTGCAGTAGAGTACAAAAATCATTTGAAAAAGAACCAAATGATATAGTTAAAAGTGATATAGAAAAAATAACCAAAAGCTAAAGGATGAAGAAAGATATAGAAATGAAGGTAACAGTGGGCAACGACTAGAATTGGAAAAAGGAAAGAATCAAGTTCCTAAGGGAATCAGGTTGCATGAAGTCGAGGTGATAACTTCATTACAAGTCTTCACAGATCCTCAATAAGGATTTAAAAAAGGCACCGGAAGAGATTATATTGCTGAAAAATGAAAACAGGTGCTTGAAAAGAAAAGTGAACATGCAAATAGAAGAAGAAAAAGAAGAGGCATACTCCAGAATTGCAAGAAGACAGACAACATGTGTCATAAGATCAGAAATTGCAATGGCAAACAGGTTTTAGGTATTGGAGGAACAGCTGGAAGATGGAAACCCTGAAAGAACAGAACACGGAGAGCAAGGGCCCAAGAAAGAAGTAGTACGAACAAATCGGTGTACAAGTGGATAAACCCCAAGTTAAAGGTGCCGGAAGACAAGGAAGCAAGCAGATGCAGAAGAATGAAGACACAAAAATTGTAATTGTGTTTGGTGATTCAATTATAAAAAACTTCATGCTAAATAGAGCAGATGTGAAAGTGAATGTGCTAAGAGGAATGAGGGCAAAATCTCTTCCAAACTTTCTTGGCAGGGAAAGGCACAAAAGTGAGGTGAAAACAATAGTGCTACATACACGTGGGTACAAATGATATAACAAAAACCACAGGGACCAAATGAGGTTATGGCCCAGGTGTGTAGTAGGATAAGGAGTGCAGAGGAACATTATCCTCATGCAACAATTGTTGTGAACAGTGTAATGAGAAGAACAGATGTAAATGAAAACTTTATAAAAGAACCTAAATGAGGAGATAGATTAGGCATGTAATGCTTTGCGTGCAGTTTATGCAGATACAAATAAATTCCTAGATGTAAGTTGCTTGGATAGGAATGGACTGCATTTAAATAGGAAGGGTTCGTCACTCTTAGGGCAATTGATAAACAAAGTAATAAACATGTGCATAAAGTATAAAAATCTGATGTGTTACACTCACATGACTTTCTCTACTCTTGTACAAACTATTTTTACGAATGCTTATTCTCCATCTACTTCATGTTAATCGAGATAAACATTTGCAGACTCTATCTTATTGCTAATTTTCTTGTAGATGTAAGGGGAATATATATTTACAAGGGCAATATAGAAATACAGTATCCTTTAAGCACATACATATCTCTTAATAGCTGGTTGCTAGGTACAGCACCATTCCCTTTGCCACAGATTAATACTCTTTGCATATCCAAGAGAAAAAAATGAATAACGAATTCCCATTTGAGAAAATAAGTATTGAAAAATTTAAGGGAATAACAAGCAATATCTCAAAAATGGTTCACTCAACAAAAAAAAATGTATATGACATAAATTGTGTATTTTAATGCGATCTACATTTTTTGTGTAGTAAAATTTTGTCTATCTCTTATGGTTTACCAGTTTACCAAAAGTCGTTCACAATGAAGAATACTTTTGGAGACATTCCCAGAAAATTCAAGATATACATTTTATTTGTCATAAACATATCTTAAACATATGATATATTAATCAAAATGGTTAGAGCGATTTTTGAGAAAATTAAAATTTTCGAAAAATCTTCCATGTAAAAGGTAATCTGGGGTGGGGGGATTTTCTTGAAAACCTTCGTGTCGCATCTCTGGAAGATACTGAACCTAAATACCAACTTTGGTGTTTATCCAACTGTTCGTTTCTGAGTTATGCTGTTCACACACACACACACACACACACACGGACATGTTTCCAAAAATGCTTTTTTTGGATTCAGGGGGTCTCAAAACATGTATTTCCGGTGAAATCTCGGTATCGAATTTTTGGGTGGAACACAATACTTCCTCTAGTTACTATACGTAGTAGAGAAAGTAAAAACTAAAAACAGATCCAGGGTGGGAAAATAAAGCAGCAAAAAGAAAAGGTAAAAGATGCAACAAAGAGAGATAGATTAAGTAATTCAAGAGAAAACCAAACTATTGATACAGCTAAAGCAGGGAAAAACCCATTGATAAGGAGTAGAGTTGCCAAGAAATTACGTTTCTTTCATCAGAATGTTCAGACTATAAGTAATAAAAGGATGTTAATAGAGTTAAATATTAAAGAACTACAACCAAATATTGTGATATTTACAGAACATGGTTTAAAAAAGGAGGAAATTGTAGCTAATAATTGCCAGGGTTATACTCTAGGAGCATACTACTACCAGCAAGAACACATTAGTGGGGGAGTAGCCCTTCATGTAGAAAATCAATTGAATTTCAGAGAAATAGACTGTAGTGGTTTCTCAGTAGAAATGGCATGTAAGCTTGCAGCATTAGAAAATTAATCTAAAAGTAAAAAGTATAATTATTGGGGTATACAGAGCTCCATCCGGAGGTAAAACTATACTTTTTTGAGAAGATAGAAAAATTACTAAACTCAGTACAAGAAAACAAGACAAAACTTCTGATGGGAGATTTAAATATTGACTTATTAAGTGATAGTGCAGTTAAGTGTACATTAATGGGAATACTAGACAGGCACAACTTAAAAATTGGTGTAGAAGAACCCACTAGAATTTCAAAGCGATCGAGAACTTGCATAGACCATTATTTTATCAACTAGAGAAAACCAAATGGAAATTGACCATAATCAAAGCAGGAATAGGGGACCATTTTGGACAGGCTATAAAAGTAAATGTAAATAGAGCTGTAATTCCAAATATATTTGAATATAAAAGGCAAATAGATCATGAAAATTTAAAAATAACATTTAACAAGCTTTCTGCAGCAGCAAAGCTGCAAATAGGTTTATGAAGCGGAAACTGTAAACGTAAAGTACGATAGCTTTATCATAATTTTGCAAAAGGGAATGAACAGTACTATACCTGTAAAACAAAATGACAGAGGTGCCATATGTACACAATGGATGACAAAGGGATAAAGATCTCGTGGAAAAGGATGAAATTTTCGAACTCAGTAAAATATCTAAACGTGAATGATCAATCTGTGTAGTGTATAAAAATTAGTGATATTTTTAGAAAGATAATAGAAAATGCAAAAATTAAATATAATAGAGAACTTACACAGAAAACTGATAATAAAACAAAAACAATATGGAGCATTGTAAATACAGTCCATAAACAAGGCAAGAATAAAAATACTGAAAATATAGTGATACGAAACAATGATAAAGAAATAAGAGACACAAGGGAAATTTGCGGGATGTTTTATGAGCACTATGTAACTATAGCAGCACTACTAAACTTAAACATTCACCAGACAAAAATAGTAACTTAATGAAACAGGTAGGTCAATCAAATAGCATAGTAGTTTTGGAACTGGCAGAAGAAAGCATAATAAACCAAACAAATAAGTTAAAATCAAAGACATTGAGCATTCTGGATGAATGCCAAATGGATTATTAAAACAAATTAAATATGAAATTGCTGAAGTTATAACATATATTACAAACACATCACTAATGCAAGGAATCTTTCTAAATTCACTAGAAAGTTGTTGCCAGACCAATATTTAACAAAAAGGAAATAAGAAAGAGGTAGAAAGCTATAGGCCAATTACCCTGTGTTCTGCCTTCTCAAAACTAATGGAAGGATCATACCTAAAACAATTGAAAAAAATATGTAAAAAACAATACTATATCAGAATGGCAATATGGCTTTCAAAAGCATAAATCCACAATAAAAGCAATACAACAGGCTAATAATATTATAATAGAAGCTCTAAATGACTATGAATCTGTGGTTGCTATCTTTATGGATTTATCGAAAGTGTTTGACTGTATGAACATAAAAACACTGGTCAACAAGTTAGAAAAATGTGTAATTCGAGGCCTGGCGCAAAATTGGTTATTGATATATTTAGAAAACCGAACACAATGTGTAGAAATAAATCATCTGAATGCGAATGATATGATAGAAAAAAAATCAGATTTCAAAACAGTACACCAAGGAGTTCCGCAAGGCTCAAAATTAGGACCCTTCCTATTTTTAATGTGCATGAAATATTTGAATTGATAGAATCAAAGGGAGGCATAGCATTGAGTACGCTGATGACATGACAGTCATAATTAGGGGTCAGACAGCTAAAATGTAGAAGATAGGGCAAACTCATTCTTAAAAATCATACAGCAATATTACTCCAACCTAGATATGGTAATAAATGTAAAAAAGACAGCATGCAATAATTTGGAAGCAACAAATTGCAATTCAAATAACATAAAGTTAACAACAGAAGGTAAAAGTATATGTAAAATAAATATACAAACTTTCCCGGTATGATCATTGACAAAAATTTAAACTGGAAATCCCATGTAGCACATATTACCAAAGAAGAAGAAAAAAAAAAGCCATTTATATAATGAGAGATCAGTAAGATGATGGATAGCAAAACCATAACACAGGTCTATTACACAATTATATACTCTCACATAAGCTATGGTATTACTCTATGGGGGAATATTACGCACTGAAAAAAGCCATCTGAATAATAGGCAAAATAAATAAACAAACATGTAGAAACTTAATTAAGAACTAACTGCTCCATGCATATATAATACAGAGAGAGCCAAAAAACTAATAACTGGCTGCGCTGTGTTTTTCCTGTCCGCATCCTCGGCACTCACTGTCTGTCGCTATCATACAAAAGCGCGGATGAAGCCATACAACATTTTTAAAACTACTTTTAAAGGCTTTACTTACCAACTTTATGAAAGGAGATGCTGAAACTCGCCACTGTCATCATCCATACATTTTTGGCACCTCTTTAGGAAACTATCCATCACTCGCCATAGTTCACATTGAAAAATGCTGGCAATTTCCTGGCAGATATTTTGTTTTAATTCTTCCAAGGTGTGTGGGTTTATCTTGTACACTTTGTTTTAAGTTACCCCAGAGATAGAAATCGCAGGGGTTAGGTTGGGGGACTGAGGGGGCCACAAATCTCTACTAATAATTCTGTCCTCAAACACACTTTCATAAAGTTGTTAACTGAAGCCTTTAAAAGTATTTTTAAAAATGAGGTATGGTTTCATCCGCGCCTTTCTATGATAGTGGCAGATGGCAACCAGCGCCGAGGACAGGAAAAACACTGCGCAGCTGGTTCGTAGTCTTTTGGTTCTTCCTATATATATGAGAGTATAAAAACTATTGTACATAAAATACATAAAAAAAACTGCAATATACATACTTGAGTTTGAGGAATAATGACGATTACTTCAGAACAACATTAAGGGGAACATTGAATAATCATGTAACTGAAACTGTAGGAAGGGAATTATTCAATAAACTTCCAAATGAAGTAAAGAACATATACCAAACAAAAGCAATGATGAAAACCATAAAAATATACTTAACTGAAAATGCATTTTATAGTATAGAGGAATTTAAATATGGAAAAGCTATATAAAACTTATGTGTATCATGTAAATATGTAAATAAATTATATTGACATATCCTTTAAATGTGCTTAAAAGGATGAAAATGAAATGAAATGAAAAAAGGTAAGTAAATCCGGAAACAATTTATTAAAATTCAAGTCCAGTCAAAACATGTTAAACTAAGAAAAAAGCATCACCTGCAATCGCAATTTGTTTTGCTGCAATTTTTATAGGTATCCCATATTTTCCTAGCCTGTGATCTTATACAGAAAGTGTGTTAGTTACTCAGCACATGGTGATGGAAAATCTAATTGGAGATGGCAGAATGTTCACACGATGAGAGTCGCTGTCTGATTGGCTGGTTTCTTATGTTTAATTCAATGTTTGTTTTTATATTTATGTAAGTCATTGTGAACAGTTCCATTACAATACATATCATCTGGTTTTTAAATTTGTTTTGCATATGCTATGCTTAATTTTCATTGTAAATGGAGCCTATAGCCACTGGTGCTATTTGCTGCCAGTTCAATATATACTCTGTATCAGAAAAATTCCCCACAATTTCACAGATTTCCATCAGCAAAAAGAAATGAAAGAAAAAAAGACAACTTTAGCATTTTTATGGACTGATATAACACATTTATTTGCCACAATTGTATTTATAGATTTATTTTCTTCTAATTTTCCAGAAATAATGAACACGGTAAATAAGGTGTTGCAACTCATACAAAAGTAGCTTTTTTGCCTTAGTCTTAGATCACTCCTTCTGGTCCTGATCTAGCTTGACTTGACCAATGCGGTAATAAAGTTCCACTTTTATAGCTATTTATATAATATGCAGTTTATTATCTTGCCATTTCTTTAGGGGGCTGAGAACTAATTTCTCAATTAATATTCACCGTTAAGTAATTCTGTAATACCAAATTTTGAATGCAGCAGCAGCAGCAGCACCAGCAGTGCTTTAAGCTAGGGTTTCACAAAGCTGGTGGAGGAGGAAGTGGAATTTCCAGTCACCAATATGGTATTTATGTAGGTGCAAGCAACATCAAGGACTTGGATGAGGAAAGTCTTTTGTGATGCACTTGGGAATCTTCAGACTCACAAAAGTACTGTGAAAGAAATTTCAAGTAAAAAGAGAAGTTTTCAAGTTCATTGGATCAAATAATGTGGCTTAGTTTTTCAAGGAAACTGAATGGATCATTTTGTAAGTGGTCTGTTTTGTTCTCTCCTTCTACTGTTGTAAAAGGATTCCATGTATCTCCTTCTCCGCTTGTTGCTAAACCATTCACTAACTGTAAAGATGCCATTGAAGTGTTTGAATATCACTCGAAAACAAAATACCATAACCATTGTAAACAGGCAGCAAATGACCTTTGAAGCACATTTAATAGGAAAGATTTGCATGTTAAAGATCAGTTGGTTCATAAGCAGAAGGAAGAAATTCAAAAGAACAGGGCGTTCTTCATACAATAGAAGAAACAGTTGAACTTTGTGACAGACAGGAAATTGGTCATAATGATTCTGGAAGGCTTTCTCTTGAAGAGTCGCCAACCAATGATGGGAATTTTTGAGCTCATCTGCGCTAGCATGTAAGAGGTGGAGTTGTGCACTTGAAAAGCATATAAGGAGTGCCCCTGAAAATGCACTGCACTTAAGTCCCACTGTTCAAAATGAATTGAGTTAATTGCAAGGAATGTTCAGAAACAGATAATTATAAGGTTAAAAGAGGCAGTATTGTTTTCAGTGTGGGCTGATGAGACAAGTGATATATCTAAAGTAGAGAAGTTTTCTATATGCCAACAGTATGTTGATTCTGAATGTAATATTCGAGAGGATTTTGTGAAATTTATTCCAGTTTGTGATGTGACTGGAAGTGGGTTGGCATCTTCAATAAAAAGTCAAATTAGTAAATCTGGTTTGGAACTGGAAAACTTGCAAGGACAGGGTTATGATGGTGCAGCTTCAATGAGGGGAAGATGCAGAGCATAATTCAGGAAGTGTATCCAAAAGCAATTTACACACACATGCACGCACGCGCGCGCGCACACACACACACTCTCTGTCTCTCTCTCTTCAACTTATGGCTTGAATTTATGCTGGAATGATGCAGCAAAATAAGGCAGTGTTAGAAATTGCTTCTCAATTATTTTTTAAGTAACTTAGTTTTTTAAAAGCTCTACAAAGTGCTGCAGGTTTTCAAAAATGCATTAGCTTTTAAGTTTGACTACTTTTATCTATTCATACTGCCAGACTCGCTGGGTTGAAAGACATGATGCAGTGATGTCCTTTTGTAAAGCATTTCTTCCAGTCGCCAGTGCTTTGGAAAAGGTAATTGAGCAAACAAGTGATGCAACATTGAAATCACCAGCCAAAGGTCTTCATTCCTGTACCTGCAACTTTGGCTTCATTATTACTTTGACCATGATGACAACATTGTTTGCATTTACATACAATTTGTCAAAAGCACTTAAGAAGGAAACAGTGATCTCAGCTTAGTAATAACTCAAGTTTCATTGGTTGAAAGCAGTCTAGGCAAAATAAGAGGAAATGCAGATGTGGAACTATAAAATTTTTCAGCAAGCATCTCATAGTTTCGGAGATTGATTTGACACCTTCTGTATCTAGAATTGTTGGAACTCAAAGGTTCAGAGCAAATGTGAAGCGCAATTTATCTGAAGATTTCTACCAAAGAAATATATTTATCCCCTATTAGGCAACATTATGCTATCCGTTAGTGAACCCTTCTCTTTTCACAGTTAGATACTGGTCAGTTTGGAAAACATCTTGCCAGAAAAATCACTGGAAAAAACCTTCACTGATATCACCCCTGCCATTAAAATGTATAAAGAGCACAAGTTTGCATGTTTTAGAGGCTGAACGGGAGATCTGGAAGTCTCACTGGAATAAACCTGGTTTGGTCACAGTCTGCTCCTGAGGTTTTAAGCAATACTTGTAAACAACAATTAAACACTTTCTCGAACATGATAATTCTCCTCAAGATTTTCACTGTACTACTAGTAACCACTATCTTGATTGAAAGATGCTTCTCTACTCTGAAAAGGCTAAAGACATATCTTCAAAACAAGACTGGAGAAGAGAAGTTAATGCATTGGCACTAATGGCAGTGCACAAGGACATAATTGTTGACCGGGAAAAAATTGTCTCTCAGTGTTCTGAAAGCGCATAAAGAATAAACATTTTCTGAAAAGAAAGACTATATTTTTAGGAGTGTTTTAGAAGATTGCAATAAGCAGTCTTAAACATTATAATAAAATAAGAAGCAAAGTCATAGTTTGTACTTGTATCTAGTTTTACCAATCACTAAATAAAATGATAGTATTAGATACTTTCAAAAGAGAGTTATAAATAAACATGTATTTCTTCACACGCTCTATGGATCATATGATGCCTCTGCCCAAAAAAGAAAGATATTTCTGTCTATATCACGGTTTTACGCATTATAAGTTGCACATTCTAGAGTGCTGATCAGGCAGTTCTTTTAAGACTGTATCACGCACTGGACTGATCAAAATTTGATTATGGTTGCATTGTGTATTCTGTGGCACGATCATGCATTTTAAATTGCCTAAACCCTATTCACCATTGTAGTATTAGGGCGAGTATTGGTGCATTTTCAACAAGTCTAATTATCAGCCTGAGTTTGGAAGCTGCTTAACCTCTGCAGTCTTATCAGCACAATGTTCTTCTGTGTAGCTACACATGCAAACTCTCTAGTCTGCCTGGACATCGGTCTTTTAATTTGTTTTTTTAATAATTCATTGGATCATCAATAATCAACAAGTTCTCTGGCTCTGCTCTCTCCTTGTGTTCCTTTTCATTTACTCCTTCGGCTGTTGGACATCACTTTATGAGCAGTATTTACGAGATGGGAAACTTGATTTCCCCCATGTGTCTGCTTTGGGGGAAAGTTTCAGATGTTTATAAATTAAATCATATTTTGGAAACTGATTTCATATACACTAACGGCTCAAAGAACAATCAGGGATTGGGCTGTGCTTTTATTTGTGACTGCCAAAGTTTTAGATTTCGCTTTTTACCACCTTTTCTATTTTTACAGATGAGCATTGTAGTATTTACCAAGCTCTTTTGTATATCCAGCAGCAAGACTTGCAGCAGTGTGTTATTTCCTCTGGTTCCTTGAATGCACCTCAGAGCCTTCAGTTGCTGTACAGTTATCCTCTCTTGCAACATATCCAGCTTGCCTTCACTTGCTCGCTGTTGCTGATATTGGTGTGTCCTTTGTATGGGTTCCTGGATGCATTGGCTTACCCGGTAATGAGGCTGCAGATTCTGCTGCCAAGGCTGCAATGTTTTCTCTTAGGTGTTTTAACTCTTGCATTACCTCTGCTTATCTTACCTGGGTTTACCATTGTTCTGTCCTCTCATGCTGGCATGATAAATGGACTGCTGTTGAAAAAAATAAACTTTGGGAGGTTAAATCCCTCCCTATTACCTGGAACACTTCATAGTGCACCTCCTGTCGCAAGGAAGTGATTTTAGCCAGACTGCATATCAGGTGCTGCCATTTTCACCACAGTCACTTGTGTTCTGGTCCTGCATCTGTTTGTGCCCACTGTTATGAGCCATTGACTGTTTAACAAGCTTTATTGCAGCGTCAGTTGTTTGCCCAGTTAAGTGTGTCCTTGAGATTAACAGCAAACATATCCCAGGTGCTGGGTGGCGCTTCATGTCCTTCGAGCATGTATTAGGTGTCATTTTTTTGCAGCGATATGGATTGTCAAATATAATGTACCCTGTTTTACCTTTTTAGATTTTGTTACCATGACATCTCTATACTGTCTCTTCCATGTGTGTGTAAGTGCCCAGTATTTTGCTTATTTTTTGAAAACTGTTTTTAGTTTTAATTTGTAGGACTAGTATTTTATCTGAGACATAGTATATTTTTAACACCTTAACGAGGGCCACTGGATAATATTGAGACATGGAACATTTCCCACCCCTAGGTAAAGCATTGTTGCTGGGTCAAAATTGCTAAGTCAGTGGTGTTGTAATGGTAGCAGACAGGGCTCTGTTGTGTCATTTATTTTTCTGCATTTTATGTTTTATATCTGGAAAGTGTAAACATTCTTGCAAGTGCAATGAAGATTCAGAGAGGGCATTTTCATGCCATGATCTTGCAAAATTTAAAATGTGGCTTAAATGAAACAGTCTTTTGGGGACTTTCAGGGGCTTTTCTTCATGTGCTTTTGTGTTCCGCTGGTTTAGAGAATGTAAGAGAGGGCAACAATCTGTTAAAGATGAAGAGAAGAATTGTAGACGAACAACAGCAGCGACATATTTCTGTCACCTCTGGAAACAATGATCAAGGAAGATCCAGGACTAACCTACAGGGACATTTGAGCTGGCAATAGTGATAAGTTTTCCAAGTGATTCAACAATCCTTCATTAGCACCTTCGTATAACAAATTTTTTCTGCAAGATGGGTACCCCATAATTTAAGTACAGAAACTACACAGGGTGGAACGGTGCCAAGAAATGCTGCAAAGATTTAACTGTGAGCAGTCTCACTGTGTTTCAGATATTGTTACTTGTGATATATCAGTTTGATCCAGAAACAAAAGGCCAGTCCTGCATTTGGGTTTTCCCTGATGGCCAACCACCCTTCGAAGTCAGGAGGTCAAGGAGTGCAGGAAAGAAAATGGTTGCCTCTTTGTTCTACACAGTGGTCATGTGGCAACAATTGCACTTGAAAATCAGAGAACTGTTACCAAAATGGTACACAGAAGTTTGCCTTCCGAAAGTGTTTCAGAAAAGAACGGCATTCAAAGACGAAGGATTAAGGGGCATTTTGTTACACCATGATAGTGCATCAACTCATACTGCTAATGTAACAATTGAGTTTCTGCAAGGAACTGAGGCAAAACTATTGACCCATCCACCCTATAACTCTGACCTGGCACCATGCGATTTCTTCCTGTTCCCTACTGTGAAGAACCGACTTCAAGGTCACTAATTTTCTGGCTCCAAAGTAGTTGCAGCGTACAAGATGTTATTTGTAGTGCTGGAAACTGAGTGGCATGGATGCTTTCAGAAATGGTTCCAGAAGATGGAATGCTGAATACATTGCCAGGGAGAATACTTTGAGAAACAGGGATAAACAAATGGTATATACGAGTATGTATAATTTGCTGTCTTAACTCTTATCTAGTGGCCCTTAGGTTTTATTTAGGGCATTAATAACCATGGATGTTGTGCACTCTAAAACCCTCTACCACCACCCCTTCACTGGTTTTTCTTCATGCCTTAATAATGCAGTGGCATTATTGTATCTAGCTTTTTTCTTTCTTCCAAAATTTATTTTGACTATCCATACTGTCTACTACAAAAAATGAAATACAACAAATATTTACCTTCAAACCAGAAAGGTCTGAATAGGGATGTAGAAAAAAATGTAGATATTTATTTAAAATAGCTACATATAGTTTTGGCAGGCATAGAATGCTGGATTATCTGTATTTCTTTTCAACCAGTCTGATTTTGCTGTTGTGTGTAGCAAATGCTAAAGAACAGTGACTTAACAGAAATCAAGCTAAATCCATTAAACAAACGCTTAAACTCAATTTTGATATTCTACAAGTATGTAGCTTTATTTATTATCTCGAAATTGAACTGCTTGAAAATAAAAACAGATAATCTGGCAATCTTCAAGCTCTCCTGCCTGCCAAAGATGCACAAACAAGGAAATCAAATGTGCCTCCATATAAACAATATTAATTCTCCATCCTACCAACTGGCCAAATGCTTAACTAGAAAGTTCAACTCATTCTGTAAGTATGAAATCCTCAGCATTAACAACTCCATAGAACAGTGCATAATATCAAAGAACAGCAAATATCATACAGTGATATACTAGTATCATTCGATGTAAACTCCTTATTCCCCAGCATACCAAAACCAAAACTTATGTGATAAATAAAAAAATGGCTCCAAAGTATACATCCAAAGAAAGAGGATATAGAGGAATACATAAACCTCACCAACATAGTTATCGACCAAGCATTTTTCATCTTCCAAAGAAGATTTTATGTTCAGAACTCAGATTTAATGATGGGCAGTCCATTATCACCATTGTTGGCAGACCATATGACCAGGTCATTTCCACAAATATTTAAAACATGGCACAGATATGTCAATGACATGTTTGTTATAGTAAATAAAAACCAAGCAGAAAATGCTTTGAAACTCCTAAATTTGCAAATACCTGGGATTAAATTCACAATGGGAATCAAGAGATAAAATGTACTTCCCTTCCTAGATCTGCAGATTAACAAAAACCTAAAATTCAGAAGAAATGCATATATAGACAACCATATAAGAGCCAATAGTTTCATCCCAGTAAACCACAAACACACCACCTTAAATAGCCTCATACACAGATCACTAAGCATTCCTTTAAACAGAGTAGAGTACAAGAAAGAGTATGAAAAAATAGTGAAAACGGCAGAAAACAATGGATTCTCAAAAAGACTAGCTGCAGATACAAGACCCCCCCCCCCCCACACGCACGCACGAGAGTAAAGGATTCAAGAAATTCATATACAACCCTTGAGTAATGCAAAGATTTGGAAGGATTTTCAGCAATCACAACATAGTTCTAGCACCATACAACAAGTACAACATTAAAAACCTATTAAAATCAAGCACTTTGGAAAAACCACCACCATCTAAAGACTCTGAAGTATATAAAACAAAATGTGAAGACTGTAACAAAACCTATGTTGGGAAGACAAAAGGAGACATTGGCATCTGTCATAAAGAGCACCTCAGGCATAATAAATGCAAACAAATAGAAAAATCAGCAGTATCGGAACACTTTTGGGACCAAAATCACAATATACAAAATAGGTCTACCTTTTAAAACACGTTGAACACAAAAGAGAACTGGACAAATGGGAGAAGATATTTATAAAGAAACATAAGGTACATTTAATTAATTTTGAAATTCCTACTAAAGGCAATAATATACTCTATAACTTCATTAGTGTTTTTGGAGAGAAAATCCAAGATCAGGAGCCAACATCATTTCCAGCAGTCGATCATAGCTGAGGATGCAGACATGTCTGTGAAATATGTTCCACAGCAGCAAAGGTTAGTGAAGCGAGATAACTGTACATCCAACTCAAATAGTGTTCCATAAAATACCCCTTTTCTTTTTAAGTAGGTAACTTCAATGCAAGATAGCTTAATAATACAATTTCAGTGTTGTCCATCTTGTAGCTTCTTTTGAGGTATGTCACGAAATAACTTATATGAAGACGTATCTAATGTGCGTTGCTTCAACACATATGGTGACTTGCATTCCAGCACACGTTATTTCAATGCTGGTGGGTCCCCAGTCCAACCAGTATTAACACTTTTTATTATAAATTATGCTGTGTATTGATGTGTATAGTTTTTCACATTTGCAATCACCAGTGTAACCCTTTATGATTGCTTGTAACACAAACAATAACTGTTAGCATTCCGCCCTTTGGTGGTAGCTAATATGTAAAGAAAGAGAAGTGAAGAGGTAGTGTTTCCATTCTGCATGACATAAATGCCAGACTGTATTACAAGTGTTACAGCTACTCCCAGGCAGTTTTATTTACAAAGTCACATAGATAAGTGGAGATGCATCCACACAGCATTAGGTTCGACACTGTTGCTGTTGTGATGATATAAATGTAGGTGACTGCACTTGCCCCAGATATCTGTGTCATATTTTATTTACAGCTTTAGTACGCAGCTCTCCATTGTATTAATTCATGCATTCGAGATACAGAAGTAGCATGCAAAACTCAAAGACCAGCTGTTTGGCAGAGCTAAAGCATCTTAAATTACCCTATCTAATGATAGTAAATTTAAACCAGCACTTCATGTTTATATTTAAATAAGAAAAAGCTTCAATCCACTGTTAATAAACCAGCAGTCACTATTTAGACCACACTGTTGTAAGGAAACACTGAGAAAATCT
This sequence comes from Deroplatys truncata, assembly GCA_030765065.1. Lineage (NCBI taxonomy): Eukaryota > Metazoa > Arthropoda > Insecta > Mantodea > Mantidae > Deroplatys > Deroplatys truncata. Next base: position 381,336,439 of record CM060990.1, read on the forward strand.
ATGATTATGGTCCTCAGTGTTTACATTCTTTAGAAATGAAAACAGTGATTTAATCCCATCAAGTTGCTTCATTCTCAAATGTAAAAGCAATTTCACTGGAAATATATGTTGTGAGATCCATTGAACCCAATAAAAAGCATTTTTTGAATGTGTGTCTGTGAAAAGGATAACTCAAAAATTAAATGTCCATTAAATACCAAACTTGGTATTAAGTTCATCTGTCAGGGTGACACAAAGATTTCCAAGAAAATCTTCACATCCCAAACTACTCTAATCAAACATGCAGATTTTCTTTGATTTTCTCAATAATGGCTCTTAACGATTTTGATTAAAATATCATAAGTTTCGGGAAGAAAATATAAGATCTTGTTAAGGTGGCATTAACCATTTTCAACATATTCTTTGTTATTGGTTTCAATTTTAAAATACTTTTTACAATTGTTAAGTAAGTTGCTATTAATTTTTTCTCCTTATACAAAGAGCATTGAATTTCAAAGCCAAGTAACCTGTTATATAAAATCTGAATATTGCTTTAGCCTACTGTATGCTTCTTATCCTACAATAAAATATATAAATGTGTGCTGAAGTTTAACTTGGTAAACAAGAAGTAGATAGCAAAATAAGTTTTTGTAACAATACTTTATAGAATGGTCTGTAAAGAAAATCACGTGAATGCAACACATCAGGACTTTTAAGTGCTGTCAACAGTCTTTTCTTGCAGTGCCATGCAAAGTGTATGGTATTTTAATAGTGACTCTAGGTTCTATGATTCATTTATCTCCTGTATCCCTCTTGTATATACAATGAATTGTATAATAAAACTATTTCTGCAAACGTTTATCTCAATTAACAGAAAGTAGATAAAAGAATAATATTTTCTAAGAGCATCGTAGAGAATAAATACAAACAATGGTGGATAGTGTGAGAGAACAATTGTATATGTTTTAAGCCCCACGTTGGTGCGGTAATTTGCGATGAGATTCTTACAAATGTTTGTTTACATCACGTGTGTTGAAGCCATCTTGTGACGTCATTCATTGGTTTGGTTTGTAGCTCCATCTGGCGTAGCAATTTGCATCAGTTTTGAAATAATTCACTTTAAATGTCCTCCAGCTAGCTGTTTAGGTCGAACATTTATCTCTTGCAGGGTGTGAAGCGGAAAGGAATCTTTTATCCAGAAATTATACTGATGAAGAAAATTAGTTTTATAATTTTTATTGCCAAACACGTTCACTAACACTTTTACATATCGATTTAGATACTCGCCAAACTGAAACTGTTTGTAATAACTTCTTACTTATCACTTTTAACTCACGTACTTCAACTTTGTGTATATTTAACTGTATAATACTTTAGATTCTCGTAATTCTGCTGCGCGTAACTTATGACGAACTGACTGACTGAAGACAACGTGTAACGTGCTAGAAATTTTGATGAACTGGGCGACCGACGTGTAAGGTATTGAGAATTTTGTTGAACTGCGGGGCGATCTACCTCGGACCTGGCTTATATACTCCCACTCCTCGACATGCCTAAAGATTATAAATGAACTGCTATTGGCTAATAAAATGCGCCAACATTAGCGTCTATTTTAATATCCAATGAAAACCACGAATACATATGCTTTAGGAAATATTCTAGAAATTTCTACCGAAAGCGCGCGAACATTACGTAACTTCCTTGTTCCCGGTAATGATAAACAACTCACCCCCTCGCTGCATTATTGCGTTATTATTGACAGTTTCAGTAAAGCCGTATATTATTATTTACCAATAATAATTACAATTAATAAACATCTGAAATCAATGTCACATAAAAATACATATTCATATTACAATCATTATTTACATTTAAGTAATTTGTGATACAAATTACCGTATCATATGCCCCACTAGAAACATAATTATAAATATTTATAACTTGTTTGGAAATTTTATAATTGTGTTTTTAGTCTCCTAAATCTTGGAACACACGCTATCACTTTCACTTAACACTTCACACGCATTTAACACACGACATATGTTTTATCTCGCCACTACTTACTGGCTCTGGTTTAATTAATTTAGATATTAATCTGACATCACAAATTTTTTATAGCAAATACTTTACCCTAAATTATTTAATCACTGCTACCAAATTGTTTACTTTAAGTTGTTGACAAAAATTTATACATTTAAGATTTTTTTGTAATTATTATACATATTTACCAAAATATTCACCCTCTACATATATTTACATCTCTTAAATCTAGACAATGTTTCACCTTTTCTGTTTGCTACATAAGTATTTGTTTTGAATTATTTTTACCCATTTTTGTTATTTTGTACTTTATTTTGACAATACTCTTGGAATAGTATTTACATACTTTTACTTTAATATCATATTAAGTTTCAATCTTTGCATTCTTAATTTTTAAATGTTGTTACAGTTACTAAAAATTCAATTTTTTTTTTTTTTATATAATTTATTTCTCTTTTCAAATGACATATAAATAATTAACCCTCTTACGTTCCAATACATTTCTCTGCAAGTCATCTTTACCTATCCAGCATTTACTTTACATCTCATTGCTATTTACCCTCCTGGATCAAATTGTGTGTGGCTAAACATTACTCGTAGCCGTAACCTAACCTTCAAATTTTTGTTCATGAATAACCTCTTGTATTCATTTGCAATTTCATTTCCTGATAATATTTGAAAACAATCTACAGTTTCTTGAACAACACATCTTTTAACAACTTTCATTTTCAATTCATCTGCTATCTTTTTAACTTGAGAATACTCTGACAAATCTGTACTAAACTGTACTGGACTGGAGTTTTCATTTTGAACATCTTGGTACTGTTTATTTCTTTGCATTACTGACTCATTCTGTATTTCTGATATTTCCCCTCTGAAATTAACTTGCGCCTCATTTACATCTACATTCATAACCTCTTTTATCTCTCTTAGCTCACTTGAAATACTACTCATTTGACTTCCTAACTCTGTACATTCTACATTAACCTTACTTTCTTTGTTACCTATTTCCATGCTCATGTCTAGCATTTTCTTTGAAACTTCACCTATTTCATTTGCTATCATTTCTTGATTTTCATTTTTCATTCTAATCATGCTACTATCTAGTTCCATGAATTTCTTTTCAATTTCTTCCCTATTTTGATCTAATTTATGCTCTAATTTCTCATTATTCTTACAAATTTCTTCCCTTATACTCTGAGTTAATTTTTGTTCTAATTTCTCAATATTCTTACTACTATCTTCCCTCAATTCTTTCTTATTCTTTTCCATATCTTCCCTTAATTTCTCATTATTCTTTTGCATATCTTCCCTGTTTTGATCTATTTTCTTACTAAGATCTTCCCTTAATTTTTCCATATTCTCATTCATATTTCTCAGCATTTCCATCATCATACTAACATCAAAATTAACATTTCCTGCTATTCTATTCTCACTTTCTGCACTAACATTTTCATCCTCAAATCCTAAAAAGTCTGGGCTATTTCCTGTAACCTGTAGTGAATTACAACTAACTGTTACATTATCTCCCTCCATAATTATTTCTTCTGTATTATTGGTAGCCATTGTTTTTTTTTTTATCCTACCACTCCTCAGTAACATTTAAACTTGTTTACCCTTTTTTTTTCTAAAAAAAATTAAGATACTCTAACCTTTGTGATGCTGTCCGTTGATGTTACTTTGATGTCCAGCTTTTCTGCCCCATTCTCCTATGTCGCTTCGATGAATCTGCATAGTTTTGTCGTCCTGTAGTTTGAATTTCCCTGTTGCTCAGAATTTCGGAATTACGATGTCCAATTATCCATGCAGTCTGTCCTCCCTGTTGTTTCTGGAATCTGCGTCTTGTAGATCATTTCACCGCTGCACTCGTTCCACGTCCTGGTTATGCTGATCCTTTCCTGGTCACTCTGCTTCATTTCTGGTCATCGTGTTCCTTTCCTAGTCACTTCGCCCCACGTTGGGCGCCAATTTGTGAGAGAACAATTGTATATGTTTTAAGCCCCACGTTGGTGCGGTAATTTGCGATGAGATTCTTACAAATGTTTGTTTACATCACGTGTGTTGAAGCCATCTTGTGACGTCATTCATTGGTTTGGTTTGTAGCTCCATCTGGCGTAGCAATTTGCATCAGTTTTGAAATAATTCACTTTAAATGTCCTCCAGCTAGCTGTTTAGGTCGAACATTTATCTCTTGCAGGGTGTGAAGCGGAAAGGAATCTTTTATCCAGAAATTATACTGATGAAGAAAATTAGTTTTATAATTTTTATTGCCAAACACGTTCACTAACACTTTTACATATCGATTTAGATACTCGCCAAACTGAAACTGTTTGTAATAACTTCTTACTTATCACTTTTAACTCACGTACTTCAACTTTGTGTATATTTAACTGTATAATACTTTAGATTCTCGTAATTCTGCTGCGCGTAACTTATGACGAACTGACTGACTGAAGACAACGTGTAACGTGCTAGAAATTTTGATGAACTGGGCGACCGACGTGTAAGGTATTGAGAATTTTGTTGAACTGCGGGGCGATCTACCTCGGACCTGGCTTATATACTCCCACTCCTCGACATGCCTAAAGATTATAAATGAACTGCTATTGGCTAATAAAATGCGCCAACATTAGCGTCTATTTTAATATCCAATGAAAACCACGAATACATATGCTTTAGGAAATATTCTAGAAATTTCTACCGAAAGCGCGCGAACATTACATAACTTCCTTGTTCCCGGTAATGATAAACAACTCACCCCCTTGCTGCATTATTGCGTTATTATTGACAGTTTCAGTAAAGCCATATATTATTATTTACCAATAATAATTACAATTAATAAACATCTGAAATCAATGTCACATAAAAATACATATTCATATTACAATCATTATTTACATTTAAGTAATTTGTGATACAAATTACCGTATCAATAGACAAGGTCATGTGAATGTCACAAATGAGATTGTTTTGGATGCTTTGGAATGATGTACTGTTAAGTATGTTTCATTTTCATAACTTAACTGTAAACATAGAGGCCTTAACACAAAATAAGAGCAAGCTATATCATCTGTTATTTTATGCAGTATGGCAATATTGCTCTTGATCATCACATACGTGCAATCCCCTACCCCATAAAGCCAACCTCATATCCAAATCCACGGCTATTGTACATTGGTAAGCCCAGCTCTGACCTTCCAAATTACAGTATGGTATCTTACAGAATCTTTCCCAGTACAACTATAAACCTCTGCTGAGACATAAGAACATAAGATATTATATAGCTGAACTGTTGCATTCCTCCAAAAATTGTAAGAAATGGAGATGAATGCAATGAAAACACCTAAATTAGAGGTAGGAGATGTGAACATTTGGAAACCATGGAAGCCACCCTTCCACCCTTTTAAGACACTTTCTTTTGTAAGAAAATCATCGCAGAATATCAACAAAGGACTCCATTTTGTTACTATGTACTGTGCATGCACAGAAGAAACAGCTCATCCAAGTGTAATGTGCAAGAACAAGTTATTTGAGTCCTGTTCGCATGTGCACACACACACACACACACACACACACACACACACACACACACACTCTCACTCTCACTCTCACTCTCACTCTCACTCTCACTCTCGCTCACGCTCTCGCTCTGACACACTCACACTCACACTCACTGACACTCACTCTCTCACACTCACACTCACTCTCTCACACTCACACTCACTCTCTCACACTCACACTCACTCTCTCACACTCACACACTCACTCTCACACTCACTGACTCTCATGATCTCACTCTCACATTAATTGACTCTCACGCTCTCGCTCACACTCACTCTCTCACACTCAACACTCTCACTCTCACACTCACTATCACAGGCTCTCGCTCTCACTCGCACTCACTCTCATCTAGGAATCATAATCTAACACTGCACTAAATTTGAATACCACAGAGCCCTGTCATCCCCTTCATATACACACACTAATCTAAGTGTTGTAGCCTAACCTCAAGCTAAATTTTGAAACCACTGGACCCTGTCATCTTAGTGCATGCATTTCACTCAAATGTTGGTAGCTCTTCACTTCTGAAGTCCATCAACAATGAGAGGCATAAAGTTCCACCTACTGGCAGAAGTGCATACTCGCCAGAGGAGCTGGATAAGGAATTTTATCACATTATATTACCAGATATATGTTATACCCTATTAGTACTGTACCAGAAAGTCTGTTCTGACTTAAAACAAACCACAATATTTTTAACATCTACAGAATTCAAATGTCCTGCACTATAGTACTTTAATCATTTTAATATGGGGTGGTACAAATGCACTTGCACTGTGAATTCAAAACATAAATGATGGAAGTTATGACAGAAACATATCTTCACTGCTTTTGGGAGTTTTGCAAGTCCCCACTGTATCAGTACTAGCAGCAGCTTCTGTAACAGTAAAACAGGAAAACATTTAATTAAAATAAAACAGTAATTGAAATGTTTAAAATTATCCGAAAGTGTTTCTTTGATAGCCTCTTAACATCATTATGTGGGCCATTCATTCTGTCCTCTACACTGGTGGCAGATGGCTGTATTGCCTCCTCTAGGAAAAAGGAAACAAAGTTACTTTCATGTGGAGAGAAAGCATCAAGATATTATAATGATAAAGTCCTTAATAATTCTCGTGAGAGAAATAAGTAGCCATCTCCACAATAATTTATTCAATATTTGTAATTATCCAGATTGACTTTTCTTCCAACAGTTTAAATTTTGCAATTCATGTATAAAGGAAATAGCCCAAGTCTTGATTAATGCACGCTAGGTGTGTATTATTTTAAATGTTTTGGACAACAGATCAAACTGATTGTAAGAGAATCATAAATGCAGTAGCACATTCTACAATCACTGCAGTTTTGTCACTGTTTACGCAACTACTGATAATAGTCCACTTTCATTCTTACCTGGACTTTGATGAGGGACATTAACAACAAAGAATCCTTCCGGATTCAGCAAAACTGAATTGATGTCCACAGCATCTTTGACCTCTATATCAATGCTCAAGACTGAATCCAGCTCTGAATTGCCAGAGACTTCAAGTTTTCCCACAGCTTTTTCAGCTGTGACACATCTTTCTCAAAACATACATATTAAAAGCATTACAGTATGTCTAATTTTTGGTAAAGGCAACTCAAAATGACAAAACAAATGCCATAATCTCAATGACAATAAATAAATGGTTTTTAAAGTGCTTCTGTTTAAAGTTTTACTAATAGTATTAGGCTCATAACATTAGCAGGAATCACACATACATGCTGACATTTAAAATTAAGATCTGCTTCATAAAATTGTGTTCTTATAACTGAAAACATATTAAGGAATTTAGTAATACAATGGGGTTCCTTCATGTATATAGAGCATTTCACTGTAGTTGAATGGGAAGTAATGGAAGGAAGAATAGAAAGGCCAAGTGAAGTTCACATTCAGGAACTTCCTTTTTTTCTTACTAGTATTTTGGGTGACTCCATTCTTGTTTGGCTTTGGGTTGCATAGCATTGTGTCTTAACTTTCGAATTTGCAAAGAGAGCTTCCTGAGTGGGTGGATGAAATAATAATTTTAGTAGTGAAAAATTCTGATCTCTCCATTCAGATATTTTCTCTGCTTAATTTTCTGCAAAATATAATTCTAGATCAAATTATTAAGTGAGCATTCGCTACTCTGCCTTTAATGCAAATGAAGTAGCACCTATGAATAAAATCAATGTTATTTTCATATTACTGATTCTCTGAAACGTTTTATCATTTCCATTTGCCTGAAATAACCCATATTAGCTACTTTGCTGTAAGAGTATACAACAGTTTCATACAGCAAGCATAGTGGTTGCATTCCTTACACAAGATTTTAAAAGATATTCAACATAGCTATCTGTTTTAACGAAACTGTAACTTTGAAGAGCATTGCTTTGTTTGCGATAGCCAGCATTTTCCAAAAAGATGTACAGAAAAGAAAACTGGATGCAGTTTGCAAGTGCAAGTAAATACTTATCAGGTTATTTTCGGTGTTAGAGTTAAATTCCAATTGAATCTTTTCCCACATTGCTTTTTTCTTGTGCAAAGCCACTGCATCTGTCTGTTTATTTTTTATAACATCTTTGTGTTGCAGCACCAGGTTCATCAAATTTTGCTTTTCAGGTTCACTGAAGTTCTTTCCTTTTGGGCATATTGTAAACGTAAACAAAACACCTTTCGAGGATCACACATGTGCTAAACTTGCAGCATCAAACAAACAAATAGGAAGTGTATATCAAATTAGCAGCAGTTGACATGCGTTCATCGCCAAATGACCAATGGCATGTGAGAATGGAGATGACATAGTTCTTCATATGTTGCCATGTCTTCTACAGTTATAAGTGTTCACAGATCACACGGCCTTTAAGTGCTATCTATGAATTGCAAATCTCTTTAAGCTTTCACTCTTCATGAGCGAGCGCTCATAACATATAGGCTTCAGTTCACACTTAAGGTTTTACTATGAATCCGGCCCATAGATAAATGCACTTAAGTTTCTGGATGCCAAAACCTTCTGATAACTCTCATATAAGAAAGTTTTGCTTTATTTCCTTTGTACTTGTGTTGTAATCAAGTTCGTTAGCAGGGCATGGTAAATAATTGTATAAAGAGAGAAAATTGCTAACATTTGAAATATGTGAACCAATATTTTATATTGACAAATGAGAAGTTTATTTTTCATTGATGATCACAGACAGTGTGTCTTTCCCAAAGAGGCTAACTTGGTGGCCTGGAAGTGCAGAATCTTCATATTCACCAGCTTCACCTCTTATTTCATTGTATATGTTAACGAGTTTCTGCATTGTGTGAAAACTGTATAGCTTTATGCTATTAAATAACTATGGGACCAAAGAGAAGGCACAAAGGTTTAAAATTTCACCTAAAGTAATTATCTAAAAAATAACTTCACCATTCCGATCGATGATTCTTCCACCACCAAAGGGTACTTACAGGCTAGACAGCATTTCTGGAACTTGAAAGACTGTTGTGTGGGGAGAGTTAAGGAAGCCAAATGTTCTGCCAATAGGAGATTTTTCATCCGTTATTAGCTGAAGTTGTACCAAATTATAATTAGAAGGTGTAAAGGGGAGGATTCACCACGAAACTCCTCTAGATCATCATACAATAATTGCACAAAAAACGGGGTAAGTAAATTAAATGAATTTGTCATTCAAGTTTAAAAAGCTAACATGCAACATTGGGTAATCAGCTGGTGTTTTCTATAATAGAATCCCTCAAAAAGCAGAACAGTGAAGATTGGATGAATGCTTGGGGTTCAGAATATGACACTTATATATCATCCTCCAAAAGATGTGTTAAATATATCATACTGTGGTAATCAAAAGACATTAGGATAGTTAATATCTAGATTTGAGTTTTCAGAAAATGTCTTACTGTTCAAAAGTTTGTCCTTTGGAAAGGAGTTTAACTTTAACTCTATTTCTAAACTTTTTCAGGGATTGAAGTAGGAAATTGAAATGGAAGCCAAATGATAGGAAGATGTTTAGCTTATAACGGATGCTTTTAGCAAAGTGGGCATTTTTCTTAATCCCTCATTACTCATAAGTCTGTTCAATTTCATAACACCTGTTCTAGCGTATGCAGAATCTTTTGCTGCTTTGTCGCATGTTCAACATAATCTTCTCTACTCTTCACTGTTTTCAATCCTCTGTATGCACTCAATTGAGTTTTGAAATTAAAATTAGCAAATATTTCTTGCATTTTGATTCTTCAATTCTTATTTAATTTTTTTCCAGAAATCAACTTCTAGGGATTCTCTAGCTCTCCAACTTTGTTGAAAACCAATTTTTTCCATACATGTTCTCAACCAAGTATCTTTCCTTGACTTTCAGCCACTGATGTAAGATACTGTAATTGGCCAGCTTTTACTGTCACTTCAGAGTTCTAGAATGTTTGTGGGAGGCAGGGAGAAACAGACTTCCAGGAAAATCACATCTCACGATAGCTCTTCTGAAATGTACTTTGAGTGATAGCACTCTGCCATCTTCTTATCTCTTCAACCGGCCAGTTGGTCGTTTGCCTTCCATGCAATAAGTTCAAGCCATAGCTGCATTATGTAACTCCCTCCTCACAGCTGGTTGTCCCAAGTAGCTCTGTGATATGGAACAAGTCGATCAAGATGGACCACCATCAGCTTCCCTCGGGGTTGGCGCTGAATGCAGTATACCACATCATTGACAGGGTGATTACCTTAAACAGACCTTCCCAGGAACATTGCACCTTCTGCAACCTCCCTTTAGTCCTTATGGGATGATGGAGCCACAGGTGGTCACCCTCCTGGAATCTGGCACTGTACCCAGACAGTCATAGCATGCCTTCATATGGTCACTTGTCTACTTCAAGTGCATCCTGGTAAAATGGTGGATGTCTTTCAGTTTGTCTGTTAGCGCCCCGACATAATCCTTTGCCGACTTGTCAGCATCAGGAAGCATGCCACAACAGATCACATGGTAACTGTAGCTCCCATCGAATACCATGTTGGCCGGTGTCATGTCAGTGGATTCATGCACTGATACCCGGTAGGCAAGGGGGAGAATAGTGGCATGTGCTCATCCCAGTCACGCTGATGGCTGAATACCACTTTCCAGAGGTACTCCTCAACTTTCTTAATAATGTTCCAGCATTCCGTCCGACTGGATGAAGGGGAATGGTACAGGTCTAGTGTATCCCACAGCACTGGAGTAGCTCTCACGTAAGATTGTGTTCGAAATTCGTCCCCTGATCACTGTGGAGCGCCTCAGGGATTCCGAGCTGACAAAAAAAGTAGTACACCAGTGCATTAGCCACAGTCGAAGACACTTAATTAGGAATTGTGTAAACTTCAGGCCAATTAGTGAAATAATCCATAGTCAATAGAAGATAGCAATTTCCTGTGTCTATCCTTGAGAAAGGACAGGACTGCCTTGTCAATGGCAGTTCTTTAGAATGGCGCTATGAGTTGCACTGTTTCACCCGGCCTGACAGCAAAGCCGGGGCTATGACTTGTCACACAGATGTCACAGTGCTGGCACCGGCTCTCCATGTTGCTTCAAAGATGCAACCAATAAAACTGGTGATGTAGCTTCTCCAAGATCTTATTTACATCCAGGTGCCCTCCAGTAGTACCAGCATGAGCTTCCTCTAGGACTTCCTTCACCTTGCTCCTCGGGAGCACTAACTGTTCCACCTTGGTTTTCTTGACTGCAGATTCCCACTTTCTCTTTAACAGACTGCGTCCAGCAGCTCTTATAGGTCGGGCCCCTTGGAGCGAAGTCTGCCCATGTAGGTTATTCACCAGATTCCTTATCCATCAGGATCAGCCTATGTCTCAATCCTCCAGTTGCTCCCTCCTCAGGTTCTCTTTGTTCCAATCGACTGCAGGTCCCACCATGTCCTGACCTAAGGTTGCAACAAGTTGCAAAAGCCCAGCACTAAGGTTAGGGCTGAATGGTTTGTTTGGACATAAACTCTTGTTCATAAGGGTATTTGAACTGCTTCAGGGTCTCTCCAACAGCCAGCAGCTCTTGTTTTGTTGCGCAGTAATTTTGTTCGGCCTTGGACATGATTCTACTTAAATAGACTAGTACTCTCTTCTCCATTCCAGATTTCATGGTCTTCATTTCACTTCATAATTGCTGAAGTATTTCCTCCATTTTGCTGTTTGAATCCCACTTCTGACACAAGTGTGACTTTGTCGGTTTTCATTGTCACTTTACTAATGCGATTTAGTCAGTTTTTACTGTCACTTCACTTTTCCTCGCAAGTAGAGGCATAATGAAGTATGTGTGAAGCAGCCTCTTCTTCCTTCTGCTTCACTCGCTGGAGCATCATACACAAGACCTCTAATCACTCGCAGTAGTAGCACTTGCTGTACATCACAACTGTCATCACAACCTTACTTTGGGTAACCAGCACTTATGGCACATCAAGGACACTCACTGGCAAGCACATTTGCTTACATACAGCCACTGGAGTTTCTAGAGAGTTCTAGAAAGTTCTAGAGAGCTCTAGGAAGTTCTAGAAAGTTCACAGGAGGTGGGGAAAAAGAAGCTTCCAGAAGAATCCTGTTCTCTTGATGGTGCTCCTAGAATTTACGTTGGGTGATAGCATTCTTCTGTCTTCTTACCTCTTCAACCAGCCAGTCAGTCGGTTGCCTTCCATCTGTTAAGTTTCACAATATTTTGCTAATTAAATATCTTATTCTAAACCAATATTTCAATACTACTTCCAACATTTCCTTTTGACACCAGTTCTTCCTTATTCTGTTTGTACAACACCATTCAATAATGGCCTATGAATCATATTCATATTTGTCCACCCCTCCTCCAGACCCCAAATCTCAACACCATAAAAAAATTTAACTTTTACTGCTAGTTAAACTCTCCAACAACTTTATTACTTTCTCTTTTATGTATAGTAAGTAGGGGAAGTATTGTATTCCACCCAAAAATTTGATACTGAGATTTCACCAGAAATACATGTTTTGAGACCCCGGAATAAAAAAAGGCATTTTTAGAAAAAGGTTCGTGTGTGCACGTGCGCATGAACAGCATAACTCAAAACCGAAAATTTGGATAAATACCGAACTTGGTATTTAGGTTCAGTATTTTTCAAAGATGCGACTCAATTTTCAAGAAAATCCCCTCACCCCAGACTACCCTTTACATGGAAGATTTTTCAAAAATGTTTATTTTCTCAAAAATGGCTAACGATTTTGATTAAAATATCATATGTTTAAGATATTTTCATGGCAAATGAAGTGTATATTGAATTTTTTGGGAATGTCCCCAAAAGTCCTCTTCATTATGAATAACTTTTGTCTAACTGGTAAACCGTAAGAGAGACAAAATTTTACCACACAAAAGATGTAGATCTCATTAAAATACACAGTTTGTCATGTACATTTTATTTTTATCGAGTGAACCATTTCTGAGTTATTCCTTGTTATTTGTTTAAATTTTCTAATACTTATACTTTTTCTCAAATGGGAATTCATTATTGACTTTTTTTTATGTCCTGGACATGACAGAGAATGAAATGCTCCACATAACCAGCTCTTAAAAGATTTGACTATCACTTAAATCCTACCATATTCCCCTTGCACCTACAAGAAAATTAGCAATAAGTTAGTTTTTGCAAAGGCTCATTTCAATTAACAGGAAGTAGATGAAGAATAAGCATTTGTAAAAGTAGTTTCTACAAGAGTAGAGAAAGTTAAATGAGCGTAACACATCAGACTTTATTGATCTGGTATTTTCATCTCTACATGTTTTGATAGCTTTCAAGGAGAGTTTTGCTTTAGCTAGTATAATTTTATTTTGCTCACTCCATCCACCATTACTATTTAAATTTACTCTTAGGTAATCAAATTTATTAACCACCTCAATTTCTCTTCCTTACCAACATCAATTCTCATCTTTCCATAACTTGTAGCTTATCTTAAATACCATAATTTTTCAGGTTTTAGAAATGGGCTTTGCATGGACACAAAGCAAAGCTTTAAGTAAAAGCCAACTTCTAACATGACAAAAAACACTTTGTACTTTCACTACTATGTACTTAACAGTAAGTAAAGGAAGTATTGTATTTCACCCAAAAATTTTATGTTGAGGTTTCACTGGAGGTACATGTTTTGAGACCCCCTGAACCGAACAAAAGGATTTTTAGGAAAAGGTTGGTGTGTGTGTCTGTGAACAGCATAACTCAAAAATGAAGCGTCCGATAAATACCAGACTTGGTATTTAAGTTTTGTATCCTCCAAAGATGTGATACAAAGATTTTCAAGAAAATCATCCACCATAAACTAGCCTTTATATGGAACATTTTTCAAAAATTTTTATTTTCTCAAAAATGGCTCCTTAACAATTTTGATTAAAACACAATATTTTTGAAGCATTATCATGGCCTCACAAACCTTCTGGAAATAGAAAAATCAAATAGTAAACTGAAAAAAATTAATAACTAAACTTGTGTATAATATAGAAAATATTGGAGCATTCAAAGAAAAACTAAAAAACATTAAATGGCCTTTCAGCCTCTCAGTCTTAATGGGTATAAACTATAATAATTTTCTTCATAACTAATAATTTGTCATATTGAGTGCTTTTCCAAAATTTACCTGTATGCAAATAATTAAAAAACACTCATTAACAGGTGTGCAAAGGGAATAAGGGTATCTAGTGGACATAAGAGATTATATTCAGAATATGAAACAATGAAAAATCCTCAGTTAATAAATTATTGTAAAAAATAGAATAATAAGAAAGCAAAAAATGGTTATTGACAACTACATTACTAATTCAAAAAGTAAAAGTAAGGCAACATGGAAGATTCTAAAAGGTGAATCAGGATTAAACAAACTAATAAAAACAGATCTTCCTGTCAGGAGACCACAAAGTATAAACTCTTATACATATGCCAAATTATTAAATATTTTGTAGAAATTGGAGAAAAAAAATTGTGAGGTTTCCCCACCAACAAAGGAAGCAGAAGAAAAATTATTTAAGAATGGTGTTATGATAACACCTTTTTCTCTCTCTCCGGTATAACCCCAAACAAACTAATTAAAGAAATTGGTAAATTACAGCCAAAAAAGTCCAAAGGATGGGATGAGCTCCCTCCCTTTCTTATAAAAGAAATTAAATATCAAATATGTGAACCTTTTACACTAATAATAAACCAGTCATTTGACACAGGCATTTTTCCTACCAGGATGAAATGTGCACGAGTAAAACACATTCACAAAGGTGGAAACTGTGGATTTAAAAACTTTTGACCTATCTTCTTCCAACATTCTCAATTATCCTTGGAAAAATTGTAAAATCTAACTAATCGTTTACCTAGAAGATTTTGGCAAATTAATGGACTCACAACATGGTTTTAGAAAAAACCACTCAACCACGTCTGCATTAATAAACCTCATTAATGAAATTTCTCAAATGCTTGATGAAAGCAACAGTTGTCACTATTAATATGTTATAATTCAAAGATATTTCAGTACATAAACTATGAGATATTGCTCAAAAAATTACATTTCTATGGTATAGAGAATAAATCATTAGCCTGTTTAAATTCTGTATGGGTCATAAACAAAGAGTAATCCTAAATTATGGTAAAAAAAATTGTTAAATCAAGCTGTAGAAATATAAAATCAGAGGTTCCTCAGTGAAGCATTTTAGGACCCCTCTTATACATACCGTATACAAACAATATAAAAGGTAAAATAATCATGTATGGAAAGATACTTGCATCTTATTAAAGGGGAATGAAACTCAAAAATCATGTTTCTTCCTAAATGAAGGATATGACCTGTAAACTGTAGTGGCAAGTTTGTTTTCTTACTCTGCCACACCGTTATTGCTGTGTAAGCGAAATAATAACCACCTTATACATCATCAGAGCCAGCTGTGCGCTGGAAGCAGTTGGGAAATCACAACTTCACAAGTTGGTTGCTGTTGCACATACAGTAATACATTTTCATAAATTGAAGAAGAAGAAGAAGAAGAAGAAGAAGAAGAAGAAGAAGAAGAAGAAGAAGAAGAAGAAGAAGAAGAAGAAACAACTTTCACCATACATGGAAATGACGCCACAACGGAATATTTCATTGTTGCTTGGACATCTCGACTTTTATTTTTCAAGCCATGTGTTTTATATAGAAAGGAAGTCGCAACAATTTCTCATTGCATTAAAGGGACAATGCTATGTGTTAAAAGAGTATGTTATTGCAGTAATACATTCACTTGGAACTAACAAAATTTATCAGGAAAGAAACCAGAAGGAAATGCTCTAATAGCAAGTTCTTTGTTATTATCTGTATATTGTTTCAACAATTTAAGTCGTCCTACAATCACTGGGTTTGGCAATGTTTTCAAGGTGTACATTCGATGAAACCAATCGAAACATGGCAGCACCAGTTAGAGCATTTTGGGTTTAGAAAAGAAGAAAGAACTTGAATTCATTAAAAGGTTGTGGTGTACATAATGGTTGGCAGGAGACAGGCAGTATGACTCCCCAGGATGTTCAGCCGTATACTTAGTCTATTCTGTCATAGATTTAAATTCCCGCAAAATTATTGATTTTGAACTTGTTCAAAGAGGTATGGTGAAAGGCGATTTGGAAAAGGCTGCTTGTAACAACATAATGACTAGGCTTGCGAAACAGGAAATGTGTAGATTTGAAGTTTTTCTCTCTGACAGACATAAAGGTGTACAGCACTGTTGAAAAACTCAGCATCCAGAAGTGGAGCATGAGTTGATATATCGCATTTGTCTAAAAGTCTAATGAAAAAAATCAAAATGGTAGAAAAAAATACCCAGATGTGATGGTATGGAAAGTCAGCATAAATAACCACAAGACTATAATGAGAACGCTACCATATTGGTTGAAAAATTCACATCAATTCTTCATATATAAGAAATGAACATAAATGACTAGAAAACGGTGAATCTTGTGAACATGATGAATTGTTGGAAGAATACCAAAGAAATAAATTATGGATTAAAGGTGAATCAAATGCTTATCATGCTCTGAAGAAAATTATTTCAGATAGCACCTTTTTAAAAGATGTGACTCATATTCGACATTATATGCATACTGACAGTTTAGAAAGTTATCATAGTCTTCATCTCAGATATGTTCCGAAAAGAATACATTTTTTCATATAATGGCCTTTGACTTGGATCCATGATAGCAGCACTAGATCACAATTTCAATGTAAATAAAAAAAGAAGGCTGGTGTCAAAACTCAGTACTCCAAAGCATCTGGTTCTTGGATCAAAAAAATAAATATTAGGAATCTAACGAAGAATGGAAGCTGCTGATAATGCCTGAAATAAAAAACATCTCTGCATGCACACTGTGTGGATCCGTTGCTGGATGTAGCATTTGATCTGTCACTACCAAAGAATATAGCTCCCACGCTTCAACCTCCATTAGAATTATGATTGAAGCACTTCTCACGTTTTCAGTTAACATAAGGTTGGTCACAGACATGTTATACAGTTTTAAATAATAATAATAATAATAATAATAATAATAAATAATGGTTGAATTTAAAACCTACTATTTTTAATTTGTGTATTTATTATTGAAGTTTGAAGCCTACAGATATTCTGCTGGGTTCTGGAAAACCATTTCTAATACTAAGCACTACACATGATGGTATGACAACTCTTCTTCTGTATCCAATAGCAGTCCATGAATTAATCGAGTAAACTGTTTGTAGAAGGAATATTGCCAGGTCTTATTAGCAGGATTGTTGGCGGTGAGTAATTTCTTTTTAGGCCTACTTTTTGTTTTCAATGCTAAGTTATGCCTCACAGTGTTAAAAACATCATGATCTATAGCTAATTTGTGAAAATTAGGATGCTTTGTGATACAGACAAAATCACCCTTCACAATTTTATGTTTTCATAGTCTGAGCAACACACACTTTCCTCATAGGTATACATTTCTTTCACTTAAACCAATGGATGGAACCAGCGTGGTTTTCAGTGTTCATACTGTCTCAGAATCGCTGTTAGAATGGTGTAAATCTTCAAAATTATTCATTTTTTGTTCAAATTGATAAGGTCAGTATCACGTTCACTCATTTTCAAAGCAGATGTTGGACTACTGTTTATCCCTAGTAGGTAGGAGGGTGAGTCAATAAGTTGCAAGCATCAGTTTACATATAACATATTTAAATTCCACGTGTGTATTTTGCCAGCAGATAGCATATGTATGCTCGTTGTAGCGGGTGTACGACTTCAAGTAGACACCTGGTCAGATAGTGGCAGCCAGAAGAAGATGGCGGATGTGCTGCAGGAGTATACACAAGAAGATCAGCTTACGGTTGTGCATTTTTAGGGAACAAAAGGTCTGTCCACAGAAGAAGTGCATTGCGAAATGTGTCCTGTGTATGGTGACAACTATTTATCATGGAAAGCTCTGTTCACTTGGATTCAGAAGTTTAACATGGGAAGGCAAAGCACTAGAGATCAGAAGTGTCCTGGTCGTTCTGCGGAGGTGTCAAATGAAACCACAGTGCAGCGGGTGGAAGAAATCATTTGTACTTACAGGTATATGACGATCAGTGGTGTAGCGCGTGCTCAAGGCTATTTACATGGAACTGCTTATATCATCACCCATGAGCAGCTGAAGTTTTGGAAAGTTTGTGCATGGCGGGAAACATCCCTCCCCCACAAAAAATGTTCAAGGCTATTCCATCAGACCGTAAGGTTTTGCACACCATGTTTTAAAATACGCAAGGTGTCATATTGTTGACATCTCCGCAGGACGACCAGGATGCTTCGCCTCCCTGTGTTAAACTTGTGAATCCAATTGAACACAGTTTTCCCTGATAAACAGTTCTCATCATACACGGGATGCATTTCGCAATGTACTTCTGTGGACAGTCCTTTTGCCCACAAAAATTGCACAACCGCACGCTGTTCTTCTCATGTACACTCCTGCAACACATCCGCCATCTTCTTCTGGCTGCCACTGACTGACCAGGTGTCTACGTGATGTGCACCCACTACGACAAGCATAATTGAGCTATCTGCTGGAAAAATACACACGCGGAATTTAAAAATGTTACACGGTAGGCTGATGTTTGCGACTTACTTATTGACTCAGCCTGTATTCACTGGATTATGAAAAGTGATTGACTAGCTTTAGCTCTACTCTTGTTATTCAGAGAGGTTATGAACTTCTAGCGAAATTAACATGTGAACTTTGCTATTTATAGCACACGTTATTTATAACACCTATACTGTATACTTCTTGTCTGAGTGCAGTGTGGCTCTCATAATGTCACGCGTCAACTCAACAACAGGCCATAATCCGATAGCCATTCACCTTGGGCTGGTGAAACTGCGTGAATTGCTATTTATTCCTGACAACAAATAAACTAATGTGGTGAATGAAATATTCATTTTTGTGTTTCATTCCCCTTTAAATGGTACTATCTTGATTTAATTTAAAACACAAATGAAAAATTAATGGTACTGAAAAATTGGTTTGATATTAAAGGGCTAAAATTAAATATGACAACAGCTGCATTACTTCATTTCTCAATACATGCGAGAACTAATAACACCATAAATAATTCAAATATCACTACAGTAAGCCCTACATCTACAGGAAAAATCCTAGGGGTATATATAGGGTAGTTAAATTATATTCGAACCCACTCGCGGCCTCTCTACTGCACGAGGCAGTACATGCAATAAGAGAGGTGTTTGATGACAGAATAATTGGTGTTGATTTGTGGCCCCCTCGTTCTCCTGACCTAATGAGATGTGATTTTTATTTATGGGGTTCTTTAAAAGACAAAGTGTATCATTCCAATTCTCGCACACTACAGGAACTTAGAGAAAACATTGTGCAAGAAATCACAAGAATTCCTGCTGTTGAGCTTCGGAGAGTGAGCGAGAATATTTGCACAAGATATGATGCCTATTTGAAAGCAGAAGGTCAACATTTCCAACATCTATTATAAGGTAAGGATTTTAGTCCGCCTCTGCCGGCATAATTTCCCCAGCGACTGCTGGCTGTCTCATCAGTAGAGAGAGGCCACAAGTGGGTTCGAATATAATTTAACTACCCTATATACACTGGTGTGCAAAACCTAAGGACAAAAGTAATCTTCACATGCTGTGACACTGCCAAGTAACATAGCTTGATGAAACTTAAATTATACATAGAGGGAATTGCTACGGTATGCTACAGTAGGCAACTAAACAAAATATGCAATGAGACGAACAGAAATGCCACTTTTATTCATAGACCATAAGCTACACTAAAGTCAATACGACATATGATGGCTCTCTAGATTTACAGAAACAGATACATGGTGCTTTAAAGGGTGTATCATCACCACTGACAGCAGTGCATGCTCTGCATCGTGCTCCCATGCTGGCCACAAGGTTGGTAAGCAGTTCTTGTGGTAGAGCATTTCATTCCTCCACCTTGACAACTGTTGGATGGTCATTGGTACATGTGAATGTGCTGCAATACGTCTCCCCAAAGCATCCCACACGTGTTTGATGGGATTTAAATCGGGGGAACGGGCAGGCCAGTCCATTTGCCAAATATCCTCTCTTTCCAAGAGATCCTCCACCTGCGCTGTTCGATGCAGTTGCGCATTGTCATCCATAAAAATGAAGTCAAGGCAACTGCACCCCTGAAAAGATGCACATGGGGAAGGAGTACAGTATCACAATAACGCTGACCAGTGAGTGTACCGTGTTCAAAGATTTGGAGGTCGGTGCACCCATGCAACATTATGCCTCCCCAAACCATAACACCCGGACCACCAAACGATCATGTTCAAGGATGTTCCTGGATTCATTATGTGTTCCCACCTCTCGCCAGATGAGGGTACGTTGTGAATCACTACTTAGACTGAATCTGCTCTCATCCGAGAAGAGCATGCGACCCCATTACTCGGTCCAATTTTGATGCTCTTGGGACCATCGCAAATGGTGCCGCCAATGTGCAGATGTCAATGGAACACAACGTACTGGCGGTCGGGCAAAGAGACCACCTCTGTGTAGTCACTGTGCCACTGTGTATTGTGAGATTGCATGCCTAGCTCTCCTGTTGAATGTGGTTGCAATTGCACCCGCTGTTTGGTGTGGATCCTTTCTTGCCTGTTGCACAATGTAGCGGT
Source organism: Deroplatys truncata (assembly GCA_030765065.1). Taxonomy (NCBI): domain Eukaryota; kingdom Metazoa; phylum Arthropoda; class Insecta; order Mantodea; family Mantidae; genus Deroplatys; species Deroplatys truncata. The sequence goes on from CM060990.1 coordinate 381,357,171, forward strand.
CATCCGTGAGGCAGTATTTTAATACCTGAATAATTTCAATTGTATTTTTATAAAAGTAAATTCAATAACAGCCCGCCTTGAAACAATATGTATGTAATAATTATTTAAATTGTATGTAACAGTCATTGCAAATGCTTATTTTTATTGTAAACATGTTTTATTAATGTTATGTGAATGCATTATATACTTGAATAATGCAAGAGCTGTGAGAATAATAAGTTTTAAGTTCCTAACAATGAGGTAATAATGAGGTAACCTTGTAGCAATAATGAGTTTTAAAGTTTGAAATATTACCAGTCATGATTATAGCAAAGATAAGGTTAATTCAGTTACAGTTAACCAATCAATAGCAAGGAAAAAGTTTAAGTAAAGTGTAGATATTCTATTGGACTAGAATTAGCCAATCAGAGACTTGAAATACCGAAGCTTACGAGTTTTAACCATTGAAAGTTGCTCAGTTGCTGGCAAACCTTGGTAATGAACAGATGGAAGATGTGTTCTCTACGCGTGAATCGTAAAATATGTATACACGCTAAGTGAAAGTATTGAAGATTCTCACAGTTCTTAAAAAGTGTAATGCTTTATAAAAATGTGCAAGAATTAATAAAAGAAGTGAATTTTAAAAACTTAAATTCTGTGATGTCTACAATCATTGTCATACCGCGCCCTGCCTAAGACACATGACTCTACAAACATTGCTGACGCAGCCGAGGCAAATTAAAACATAAATAATATATAGAAGCAGTGTTAATAACAAAGTTAAATATTATAGTGTAAAACTTGGAGTGTAACAACAAAAACACATCTTGAAATCAGCATCTCATACTTAGCAGCTTATTGCATAATAACAGTAACTATTACGTAATCAACAAATTCAAACCGACGCCCAAAGCATGTTGCAAACTCCATAAAGCAACTAATATTTACGTAAACATATTTACGTAACAAAACACCTTCTCAAGTTGACTCCCATACGTGGGGCAGTTAAAATTACGTAACCAAACAAAACAAAACAAAAGCAGCACAACATAACCTCCTTCAAGTTTAAAAAAATATTACGTGAAGTAATCTACTTCAAGTTGGCATTCAACTGTGGGGCACGAATGGACAGCGAGAATCGACACGAATTTTTTAACATCAGAGAAGAAAAGGTAGACGGAATGACCAGAATTAACAAAACCACGAGACTACATCTCAGAATTTCAAGATAGTCAACAAAGTCCAAGGACAGCAACAATTCTTCAGGAGTAAGGGGCACTTGGTTAACATCTCAACAACAATCTGCGCGGGAACACTAAGTATATAAGTTTAATAACAGCTAGAACAAAAGGTCAGGAAATTCCATTGTATATTATAATAATTGTCAATTGTAGAAAATATATTGCTATTTTTGAGCAAAGCTCATGTTATTAAGAAGTGGAAAACTAAAATTAAGCAATTCAAAGGCAAATATGCAAAGTAAGATGGAAACTGTAAACAATGAAAGTATGGAAGTAGTTGAGGTTAGGTCAACCAATACAGATTGCAATGTAGATTTACAATCAGAACTAGAGAAAACAGATAGGTTAGATGTAGATGAACAGTTATCTGAAAATTCAGAGGTAGAAATGGAAAGAGATAGCAGTAGTATGCGAGGTCAATCACCTTTATATATGTCAGTGCAGGAAACAACAAAAGAAAGAGATACTATCCCTCAGACATTGTGGCAGTATTTTATATCACAACAATGTAAATGCCAGAGTGATTGTAGTATAAATAAGCATTATTGTATGACATTGATTTGAGATGTTTGTTAATTATAAGCATTGTTAGGAAATAAGTTTACACGCCCTCACTGAAACTGACAATAGGAGCGGGTAACAATGTAGCGAGGGGGTGAGTTGTTTATCAATTATAAGAGACAAACAAATGATGTCAGAGTAGTGCGCTTTTCTGTAGAAATGGGGGGAATTTCTTCCCTAGAGCATATGTGTTTGTAATTTTGATTGGATATAAAAATAGACGCTAATGTTGGCGCATTTTATTAACCAATAGTAGCTTGATTATAATCTTTAGGCATATCGGGTGAGGGAGTATAAATTATGAAGCCGAGAGACAGGTAACGTTCAGTCCAACAGAATCATTCACGCATTACACGTCGTTCAGTCCAACAGAAGGATTCGCGGGTAATACGTTGTTCAGTCCAACAGAATCATATAAAGGTTATACGTCGCACAGTTTAAGAGAATCGTTCACGCGTTATACGTCGTGCAATTCTACAGAATCTCTCGCGTTGTAAAGTTAGTTATAAATGTGAAATACGCGAATTAATAATGTGCAGCAAATAAGTGATTATAGTGATATTAGAAAATATAACAGTTTCAGTCGGGCGTGTATCCAGAGTCAATATGTCAAATTAATTGATTGTGACGGTAATAAAAGTGTAAAAACAAATTCTTTTATAAGGGTTATCTTTCAGTAACGATACCTTTCCGTTTACACACCCTGTTCAAGAGATATGCTCGACTGAGTAGTAATAATAGCTAGCCGGAGGACAAATAACCCAAAATTCAAACTATTAATATAATAACAGGCGCCCAGCAATAGATAACACGAAGTGACCGCGACAAATTGGCTCCCATACGTGGTGCAGATAAACATGAAGCATCTTCCAACTACCAACAAATATTCTACTTCAACATATAGCAAACAAGAGCAGGAACACTCCTCACAAATAAATATTATGTGCAGTTTTAAAGCATTATCTGACTTAAGTAATACTATAACTGAATCTTATGCAGAGGTGAGAAATAATTTAAATAATATGTTCACTGAAACTAATAATATGCTAGACGAAATGGAAGTAGGGTTAAGTGGTAAAATAACTGAAACTAATAATTTGATAGGTGAGATGAAAGTGGAGTTAAGTAATAATTAACTGAAACCAGTAAAGAGTTAAATAGTAAGGTAAATGAAACTAGTACAGACACATGTAATAAATCAAATGAAACTAGTACAGAGCTGAGAAAGGAAACTAATAATAAATCAAATGAAACTAGTACAGAACTGAGAAAGGAAACTAATAATAAGTTAAATGAAACTAGTACAGAGTTGAAAACAGAATTAAATAAAGTACAAGAAACTAGTCAGGAACCTGAAGAAGTAGAAAGCACAAATACAGGTATTGTGGAAATACAAATAGATTTAACAGTACCAAAGGTAAATGCAGATGTAACTAGTTCTGCAAATGCTAACCAAATGCATGACAACAATGCAAGTAGAAAGAAGCGTATCACCATTGTTATCTAACAAAACAAGAGATGCTACTGCTTTTTCCATAGCATCAGCTTCTCAAACACACAACAATAATGACAACACGCATATGCATGTACCAAATCAGATGTCAAACTATTATTCCGTGCAACATAAGATTAGGGCAAGGCTAAAACGTCTGTGGCATAAGAACAAAAAGAAAGGGAAAGTAAAGTATGTAGGGTATGCGTGGCACAAAAAGAAACAGGAAATAAATGTAAACAGTCTGAGAAACAAAAAGAAAAGAAAATATTTAGGTTATGTGTGGAACAAAAAGAAAGAGAAAATAAATGTAAACAATCTGTGGAACAAAAAGAAAAGGAAAGTAAAGTATGCAGGTTATGTGTGGCACAAGAGAAAAAGAAAATAATGTATCTGGAACATAAAAGGGGAAAGCAATGTAATTTAAAATTGTAAAGTACTATTTAAAATAATATTTTACTAAATGTAGAAAATTGTCAATAACAAAGGAAAGTTTAGATAAAAAGAAGTAATAAAAAAATCCATTGTTAGTAAGAAAAACTGGGTAGCAAGTACATTTATATTGTAAGTTAGAAATTGTAACAAATATTAAAAATGTTTAGGAAACCAATTATAAAGAAAGGGTAACAAGTGTAAATATGTCAAATTATATGTAAAATGTATAGCATATAAAATGCTTACTAGTGAATGTGATGGTGAATGAGCAAACTTCGCTTAGATCATTAATCTTATACCAGGTCATTGAACTTGGAAAGTGTCAAACAAGCGTATGAAGTGTTCTGCCTTAAACGAGTGTAGTGAAAAACCAGTTAGTGTTAAAGAAGAAGTAAAAACAAAGTGAGGAAGTGACAGTGAAAGATAGGAATTGCAATAATAATAAAACTTATGTTTCTTTCTTTCAGGAGACTTTTAGAAAATATTTAAAAATTTAAAAGAACAAAACAAAAAGAATAAATTTGAAATATTTCTAAAAGGGGGCAATTTGAGGCAGTATTTTAATACCTGAATAATTTCAATTGTATTTTTATAAAAGTAAATTCAATAACAGCCCGCCTTGAAACAATATGTATGTAATAACTATTTAAATTGTATGTAACAGTCATTGCAAATGCTTATGTTTATTGTAAACATGTTTTATTAATGTTATGTGAATACATTATATACTTTAATAATGCAAGAGCTGTGAGAATAATAAGTTTTAAGTTCCTAACAATGAGGTAATAATGAGGTAACCTTGTAGCAATAATGAGTTTTAAAGTTTGAAATATTACCAGTCATGAGTTTAGCAAAGATAAGGTAAATTCAGTTACAGTTTAAAATTAACCAATCAATAGCAAGGAAAAAGTTTAAATAAAATGTAGATATTCTATTGGACTAGAATTAGCCAATCAGAGACTTGAAATACCGAAGCTTACAAGTTTTAACCACTGAAAGTTGCTGGCAAACCTTGGTAGTGAACAGATGGAAGATGTGTTCTCTATGTGTGAATCGTAAAATATGTATATGCGCTAAGTGAAAGTATTGAAGATTCTCACAGTTCTTAAAAAGTGTAGTGCTTTATAAAAATGTGCAAGAATTAATAAAAGAAGTGAATTTTAAAAACTTAAATTCTGTGATGTCTACTAAGACACATGACTCTACTGACGCAGCCAAGGAAAATTATAACATAAATAATATATAGAAGCAGTGTTAATAACAAACTTAAATATTATAGTGTAAAACTTGGAGTGTAACAACAAAAACACATCTTGAAATCAGCTTCTCATACGTAGCAGCATATTGCATAATAACAGTAACTATTACGTAATCAACAAATTCAAATCGACGCCCAAAGCATGTTCCAAACTCCATAAAGCAACTAATATTTATGTAAACATATTTACGTAAACATATTTATGTAACAAAACACCTCAAGTTGACTCCCATACGTGGGGCAGTTAAAGTTACATAACCAAACAAAACAAAAGCAGCACAACATAACCTTCTTCAAGTTCAAAATAAAATTACGTAAGCACACATCAACTTCAAGTTGGCACCTATACGTGGGGCAGATATAAAATATTTACTTAAAAATAAATTACGTAACACAACACTTATCTCATCCGCTGCTGTAGTTGAGCGTGTTCGACCACCACCTCTCCTTGGGACAGCAGTGCCTGTGGTTTGGAATATTCCCCATGCACGTGAAACAATGCTGTGAGCAATTCCAAACTCCTGAGCAACACTCATCACACTTCGCTCTTCTTCCAGTTTCCCGATGATTCTTCCCTGGTGGTGTCTATGGGCCATGTTGCAATGAAGAACACCACTACAGTGCACTGTAACAGCTCACTAATTGCCAACACCATCTTGCCCTGTTTCGTCAACTGCCCCGTGTTGCGGGACAGACCCATTTGGCACTATAGGCTTGCTACACTCATGCCATGTGATGTCCAGCTTTCTGTGTATGTGTGAGAGACCTCTGGCAACATGCTCCCGCACCTTCATCTACTTCCATCAAGTAGTTCATTTGTTATGTTACTTTACCCATCTCATCCTTAGGTTTTGCACACCAGTGTGTATATATAGGCGTTTCAGAATTCGACCGATTAACTATAAGGGATTACAGAGGGGTGTTGGGTGAACAATTGGAGGTAGAACACTTATGGTCCCAGAGTGCCTGATTTTGTGCAATAAGCCAAAATAAATTGAGCCAGTATGCCACTGATACCACCCCAGTAGTATATGCAAGCATTTGCTGTTGTGCCAAGAGGTGTACATGTGTGGCTCAGTGGTAAAGTAGGCATTCTCAAGCCAGCGACACTAGATTCCAAGTTCAAGCTCTGCCAAATGTTTTTCCCTTCTTTTTTTTTTCCTTTCTTTTTCTTTCTTCAAATTGCTGATTGCGAAGCATATAAAATACTGCACTGCTCCCTTAGTTATTACTGCTGCTATTAACTGTAATCAAGCAAATCAAATGAATGAATTTTGAACAGGAATGTACAACATGGGGTACTGTAATGTACATACACATATGTAATCAGAATGCTTTATGGAGGTGACTTTAAAAATGGCATTACCTGGAACTAATACACTATTGTGCTTACGAATTGAGAGAATGTGCTGATAGCTCTGGAAATGAAATAACTGGTGTACAAGGCAAATCACAGTCACATTCCTGCTTAAGCGTTATTTATTCACTTCCAGAAACCATAGAAAAGTAGTTCCTCCTCAGATATATGAAAACAACTATCAGTAAGTATTCCCATTTGTGAACTCTGATTTTCTGGAATGTTTTTCTTTTGGGAAGTGCCAGTGAATACAAGATAGCACTCGTATACATTTGCAGAAAGAAAATATACCTATGAAATCACCTGTTAACACTTGCATGGATAGCTCACTCGGTAACATCTTTGACTATAGTGAAATAGTGCTGTGTTTGATTCCCTCTTGCATAAGCAAATAACAATAGTAATTTTAATTTCTGAATAATGCAGAGGAAGAAAACGTTTAGCTTTAGTATAATAAAGTCCTCTCTACACATGGTTTTGTCATTCAATTTTTAAACCTATTGCTCAGGAATACGTGCATTATTCTTGTTCACACAGTGTGGTTGCAATGCTTAGATGCCTGCTCCTTTCTGAAGGTCACTATGGCGATATTCAGTGCTATTTAGTTAAATGTAGAAATTAATTAATGATAAAAACGTTGTGCAGAAGAAGTGGCAATAAATATTCCATGGCATGGATGTAAGAAATAATCAGGAGTGATATAGCACATGCATTTTAAACAATGCAACAGCAATAACATGACAGTGATCTAATACAGGTGTGGTGTAAATTTACGAAAATGAAGTTGAAATGTTAGAGATAATGAATGAAGAATGAAATGTAGCTTTTAATTTCACAATAGACCGGAGGAAACACACACAGATAATTTAGTAGTCGTACCTCATATGTAAGTAAATGCTAGTAATCATAAAAAGAATAGGTGTTAATGGTAGTTAAATGCATTGATTACTTGTTACGTAGTCTTCTATATGCCATGAATAGAGGGAACACATTATGTAAATATTAAGGGAGAAATGGCAAAAAATTGATTACTCTATCCATTCCCTATTAGGGATGGAGAAATGTAGCTGTTAAAGATGAATGACAATGGAAACCATACATGCTCATACTTCATTAGAGGACATTTGTGAACAATAAGAAAGAGTAAGAAATGTTATAGTAGTTGTTGATGCCTTGGAGTGGAAGAAATTAGAAAATGACAGGCGGAAATTAAGAAAATAAGCTTTTTATTCACACCTCAGGCTGGAGAAAACTAGATGTAGGCAATGATGAGGAACCAGGAAAATTAAAATTGTTTATCCTCGGAGTGGAGGAAGCTTGAAAGTGATAACAGGGAAATGGGGGCAGGGACTGTATAATCAAACCTCAGACTGGAGGAAATGGAAGCACAATACAAATTCAGGAAGATTATGGAAAATAAAGGTTCTTATTTATCCTTAGAGTGGAGGGAACTGGAAAATAATGACAAATTAGGGAGAAAAACTGTTTATTCACACCTTGTAGTGGAGAAATGTTGTAGAAACCGTGGAAGATAAAGGAAAAGAAAAGCTCTTATTTATCCTCGGATTGGAGAAAACTGGAAAATGATCAAGAATTAGGAGAAAAACTGTTTATTCACACTTTGGTATGGAGGAAAGTTGCCAAGCAGTTCCTTTTCTGAGTTTATTGGGGTATCGTGTATAAGGCTCTTAATGTGACCCCATAAGAAATAATATGGAGGAGTAAGATCAGGAGAATGTGGCGGCCAAGCAACAGTACCACCACAACCAATCTATTGTCCTGGGAATACATTATTTAGATGGTTTCTACTGTATCTGTCAAAGTGGGTGGAAACTCTGTCATTTTGGAACCACATATGGCATTGGAGGACAAGAGGAACATCCTCCAGAAACCCAGGTAAGACATGAATCAAGAATTGGCGATTCATGTGCCCATTTAGCTGAGGTGGAAGAAGATATGGACCAACAAGGTAATTGAAAATTATGCCTGCCCAAGTATTGACGCGGAACATCTACCGACTGCTCCTCTGCACAATGGCATGTGGCTTATCATGGTTCCACACATGGCTGCTTCTCTGGTTGAATGCCATTCAATCCCTTGTAAAACAACATTCATCAGTGAAGAGCACTCGGGAAAAGAAATCAGGCTGCTCGACGTGCTGCTCAGAGACACAACCACAGAACTGCATTCATTGACTGAAGTCTGCTGGTGTCAAGGACACTACCTTCAAAAGATGGAACAGATGGAGCACCACCCACCATACGCTTCAATGATGTGTGTCCATTGTATGTGTAATAGCATGCATAGTAGCATATTAGTCTTGCACCAGTGTTTGATCGATGCACCTCCAATGATCCAGTTTCCCTTAGACGCTGGTGAACAGACTGGAAAGTTAGAAATGACTTTATTACACTAAAGCTAAATATTTTTTCTTATGGATTATTAACAAATTAAAATTACTATTGCTATTTGCATATGCATGCACACCTCATCTTAAACACAAGAAGAAAATAAAAGTTATTTTACAGAGGCAATTGAACACAGCACTATTTCACTATAGTCAACGATGCTACCATGCGAGTGGCAACAGGTGCTTTCATAGGTATATTTGACTTTCTGCAGATGTATAGGAGTGCTATCTTGTGATTCACCAGTGCTTTCCAAAAGGAAAATATTTCAAAAAATCAGAGTTCACAAATGGGAATGCTCACTGTCAGCTGTTTCCGTATAGCTGAAGCAGAAATAGGCTTTTCTACAGTTTCTGGAAGTGAATAAATAAAGCTTAAGCAGGAATGTGACTGTGATTTGCCTTCTACACTAGTTGTTTCTTTTCCAGAGCTAGCAGCGCATTCTTTCAATTCGTAAGCACAATAGTGTACTAGTTCCAGGTCATAGTAATGCCATTTTTAAGATCACCCCCATAAATGATTCTCATTACCTTACATATCATGTGTATATTTACAACATTACAGTATCTCATGTTGTACATTCCTGTTCAAAATTCATTTGTTTGATTTGTTCGATTACATTTAACAGCAGCAGTAATAACAAATGGAGCAGTGCAGTATTGCATATCCTTCCATATCCATACCAGTCAGCAATTTGAAGAGAGAAAAATAAATTAAAAAAAGAGAAATATTCGGCAGGGCTTGAACTTGGAATCTAGTGTCACTGGCTTGAGAACTACCTACTTTACCATTGAGGTGGTATCAGTGGCATACTGGTGCAAGTTTATTTTGGCTTATTGCACAAAATCATGCACTCTGGGAACATAAGTGTCCTATCTCTAGTTGTTCCCCCAACATCCCTCTATTAATCCTTTAAGTTAATCGGTTGAATTCTATAACACGCTATAATGTATGAATGAACATCTAAAATGGGAAGAGCACTTTAATATATCAGTAAAAGACTAAATAGTGCCTGTTTTAATATGCATTGTCTAACAAAAATTACAAACTTAGAAACTAGAAATACCAGCGTACTACAGCTATTTTCATTCTGTCATGGTATGTTGTATTATGGGGAGCAGCAACAAGCTGGGAGAAAATATTTAAGATACAGAAAATAATCATTCGTATTGTCGTAACCTCTTACATTTTCACATATTACAGGGGGTAGAGCATGGTACCGGATTTTTAAATCATAGCAATCTACACGAGGTCCAATGGGGCGAGCTCAACAAAGTTCCTACACACCTGAAAATTCCTAAAATATCCCTAGGTCATTATGGGGAAAGAAAGAGGGATCTATCTACATAAATAATCTACATGCCAGGAATTTAGATAACAAATTATATTACAAATTGGAAACGATACATGTTACCTTCTGTTTGACGGAGCGTCCTCCTACATGTGCACTACTCGCTACATCACGAGAGACAGACTCAGCGTAATAGACGCTTCCACAATCTACAACCGGTTTTCCCCCACTCTTATTGCATCATTACTGGTCCATACTGCCAACTTAAAATAGGCCAAACAATGTTGCCATAACCGCATATGTTCTTACAGAGTTGCCACAACCAAAATGCCACATCTCCCCCTGGCTACCCAAATCGACGTCCCCGTCGAAACAAGGATTTTTTTAAACAAAATTACAGAAAACTAATACATACTTCACAAACTTTTTACAAAAAAAAAACAATATCTGGATGTTAACAAAGATAAGAGGAAGCAGAAATGTCTCTCAAAGAAGAAGTTGAATATTTGAATGCCTGTTAACATGTGTGTGAAGCTTATACAAACATAATGGAGTCTCGAGTGCCACCGACAATACTTATCAAGATATTATCCCGTTTGTTTAAGTGATTCCCGCACACGCGCATTATACACTGCTGCCATTGTTACACCCGCACTACACTGCACTGCACCGCACCGTGTCGACGTAACTGTTCATGGGTAGGACTTCAACATCACCCACGATGACGAAGTTTCAGCTGCAGAGTCTTTACTAACTGTTGATGCAAGTCGCTGATGATGTGGGGTGCAATTGCTGGCTTGGATTGCTCCCCCTAAATAGTGGCTCCTTTTGCCACATACAGTGTAGTGAACGAACAGGCAGGAGCTCTCCTTGGTGTATATATGTAGCCTCTGGCATGTCTCTGTACAGTGGGGTCACTCTACAGTGGACACTCATGCTCCGCAACCAGCAAAATCACTACAACATGAATTACAAACAGGTATAACTTATGCTCCCAAAACATCATCATACATAGAATAAGAAAATAGTATGTCATTTAAAATAATATGAACAGAAAATGCCACAAATTTGGCAAAAGTTTACAAACATTTAATCTTAGTACTGAGAAGAGAAAAAAAATGATTACATATTGACAAAGCTGAATTTTTCAAAAGGGGTACAAGCCAAAATTTTACAATAAATGCTTAAGAATCAGAGTAAACAGACATGAAAGGGTCAAAATACATGAGTATTATGTCAATTATATCCATTGTCTACACATAATAACACAATACAAATATAGCAAATTATTTGGTATCCTAATATATCTAAGCAGCTGGTACAACTAACTAACACAATAAATAAGTGCACTTATCATTCATTCATACATGACAATGAAACACGATCATTCATACTAACCATGGCTCAAATAATACACAACACACTTTAATAATTACCCAAAACTACTATGAACATTACTACATGCTTCAAAATAAACACCTTGTTACATGCATCAAACTACAAATACTCATGCTTCACTCTCAATAACACAAATTCTCCTTCACATTACTATCTTTATCCTCCCATCCTTCTCATTAGCATCATTCTTGTGATCAACATCATCATTCCTATCATCGTCATCCTAGTTATCATCATCATCAGTAATTACTGAGAAAAGAAAATATTCACTGACATGTCTCATTCAACTAGCTGCAAAATCAAATATACCTGACATAGGCATAAACTGAACAGATCACATTAACATTTCAGGAATGACACAAATAATATAGCATTACACTGTTGCATAAACTAAAAAATTATTCTCATTCCATTATATCTCTTTTGTGAGCACATCACACACGTTATACTGGGTACATTTCAGCAACACCAATATGTAAAACATCTCTCGACTCGTCACAATGAATTTCCAGGTACGTGTTAGCCCTCCTGAAAACTCACAACATTCAAACTTCAAGGGTACATTGTAGCTATCCCACCGAAGTTGACATTAACTCATCACATCTCACTACCACCATCAGGGTTACTCTTTGGCACTCCCACCGAGGCAAATCTTCCATATACTATTCACATAACCTCACACACATACACAGAATTTATGCAACGACTTCTGCAAAGAAAGATCACAGCATCATAATGAAACACAAAATCAAACCAAAAGAATGCAACAGAATAAAGCACATCATTACCAAAGTAACACTCTCACACATCGTTCCTGGAAGTCAAACAAAATTAAACACAGTACACATCAAACCAATACAGTGCAGCATAAGATAACAACCCAAATAATCTCTATTGCCCCAAAGCAAAATCCCAAAATTTTCATGACACACAGTGGTGACAAACCTTCAATTTAGCAGAGACATACATAGCACACTTCATTCCTGAAAAGCAAAGCCTAATTAAGCATTGGTCAGTGAAGCAAAATAAAAATTTAGCATACCTGTCTTCATTGTGAAACTTTTCAGTTGTTCGAAATATAAATACCACACTTTGGTACACACAGTGTGCACTTACTTACAGGTTGTTTTTCTTTTTCTTTTCTTTTTACCACAAAATTCCAGTGCAACTTTCCAAATTCTGGTAACACACATATAGCTGCACCATCAACATCCAATGGGGGTGGATAAGTCCTGCTGGTCCATATTGGATGCTCGTTAAACCTATATAGGTGAAGATACTGGCACAGCTGGTGGTAGCTGAAACTTTCACTCAAATTAGTCATTTGAAATACTTTCCAAAAAAAAAATTGTGTAACTAGATAAAACCAATCATGGCAACAGTGAAGCAAAATTATTAGTAATACTACCACTAAGCGTCCACGGCGAATGTAGCCGAGTACGATGCACATATATGAATTTTTTTTTTTAAATAGATGCACCTCACTTCACTTTTTTTTTTTCTTTCTTTTTTATACACACACGCAACTTGATACACAAAACACGTGAACTGTAAAAAATTTGCTTCACATTCTAGAATTGTTGCTGAAGAGCCAAACCACGCAAAGATTACGCAACATTACGCAACACATGTGCTTACATAAAAGTTGCAAGAAAAATGCACCAAAAATATGGTAATACGTAGAAAACCAAAACCAGTATAACGGAGAATGAAAGCTCCAAAAAATATTACTAATTAGCACTGAAAATAGTAATCTTAGAAACACCAGCTAACACGTGGCAACCACATTATTAATGTTTAAAATACCACCGAAATTTCCAGAATTCACAGTACCAAAACAAGAAATTTAGAAAGAACAGTGCAAACATTTTTTCATAGAAACAGAATTTAAACAATGGTAAGGGGAAGAATGAAGCCAAAACTTAACGACGCTCCGCCAACATGAAGACAATGTAAAAATTTTAAAGTGTGCTCAAAATAATAATACAGACACGGGACTTTTAAGGAAACACTTTTAGATGAATTTGGAATACAAACCCACAAATTTCAAATAGAAACCCTTACCATTAAGCCAAAACTAAGGAGTTACATGTTCCAACGAACACGTGGAGGACCAAAGCACGTAAACTACATTGCCAAAACCAAGAGAAAAAAAAAAATTTTGCACTTCAAAATATCCAATTCTATCCGGTCCTTCACCAATGTACCCGGCGACTCACGCCAATTGTCATAACCTCTTACATTTTCACATATTACAGGGGGTAGATCATGGTACCGGATTTTTAAATCATAGCAATCTACATGAGGTCCGACGGGGCAAGCTCAACAAAGTTCCTAAACACCTGAAAATTCTTAAAATATCCCAGGTCATTATGGGGAAGGAAAGAAGGATCTATCTACATAAATAATCTACATGCCAGGAATTTAGATTACAAATTATATTACAAATTGGAAATGATACATGTTACCTTCTGTTTGACGGAGTGTCCTCCTACAAGTGCATTACTCGCTACATCACAAAAGACAGACTCAGCGTCATAGACGCTTCCACAATCTACAACCGGTTTTCTCCCCACTCTTATTGCATCATTACCAGTCCGTACTGCCAACTTAAAATAGGTCAAACAATGTTGCCATAACCGCATATGTTCTTACAGAGTTACCACAACCAAAATGCCACAGTATTATAATAAATGTTAGTCTCAAAAATTCTTGCAGAAATTTATTTAGAAAGCTAAACATACTTACCCTGTCTTTGCAATATCTCTATGAATTAACCAAACATATACATGAAAACTTAGATAAATACCATAATAAACAGAATATACATAACCATGAAACTAGAACTCAGAATTGTTTAAAAGTACCTGTCCACAGGTTCACATTATTTGAAAGGAGTCCTTTCTATTCCAGAGTAAACATTTAAAATAAATTGCCACAAAAATATGGAGAAATGAAGACAAAAATGTATTTCTCAATACATTGAAAAGGGTCCTCACAGAAAAAGCATACTATTTAGTAAAAGAATGTATGGAAGACAATCTCTAGTACCGTATAAACCATTTAAACATAAAATCTAGTTATAGTTCAACCAGTTAAACATAGATTAATAATGTAAATATATCTGTATTTAAATTTGTATATATAAAGGCTTTTGTAAACTTTTTATCATATTTTCTGTATGTTTTAGTTTGACAAAATTCTGTTAATTTGATCAGTCACCAGTTTACTGGGCTTTTGCCCAAATTATGTAAATGTATGTGGCAAATAAAGTGTGTGTCTATCCGTCCGTCCTACCCACCCACCCCTTGTTATTGATCTGAATTTTTAAATACTTATATATTTCTGAATTGGGAAGTCATTTTTTTTTCTTTCTTTTTTTCCTCGTGATCATGCGAAGAGAACAGAATTTCAAAGCCATCACATAGTGATCCACTCTAAAAAAATTTGACTATCGCTTAAGGCCTACTGTATTCCGCTAATACCCTTCTACCTACAAGGAAATACACAAGACAATTTCTGCAAATTATTATTATTTTGATTAACATGAAGTAGATCGAAGAATTAGCTTTTGTAATAATAGTTTGTTGAAGAATGGTAGAGAGTGTCATGTGAATGTGCCACACCAGATTTTTCAGTACTGTAATGGATAATAAAGTAGATAAGTATAGCATGTAGAAGTAGTACAGCTTTAAGCAGAAGTAACATAATTTAGACCTATTATGTACATTATCTTTTATGATTTGTTGTTACAAAAATATGTATACTGTTAATGCTTTCAAAATGTAAAAAGTATTTGTGTAATAAAAGAATTAATTTATTTATTTATAACGGCAGATAATACTAATTTTCATGTCATGCATTGCCCCCTTTTGTTTTGTTTTTATCCCTTTCTTTTTCCCTGTTTTTGGTATGGTTGTTTATCATTCCTCATCTTAGGAGATGGCCACCAGGGTGGATCTCAAACTTAAGATTTTAAAAAGTTTGTCTCACCTTAAGATTCTGTTCCTTTTATATAAAAAAAGCATTTAATAAAGAGTTTGAAGGCATTTGTTTAGTATTTAAAGGTGACTCAATACAATTGAAAAATGTAATGTGCTATTTTACACAAATTATACTGAACATGAATAAGGTATTTATTTAAAGGTGAGTCGGAATTGTAACACTAACATCACTTAAGTTTACTCACTTAACATGTTTCGGGAAACCGTTGTTCCCATCCTCAGAAGGTTAACTTGGTGGCGGCAAATCAAAATTCAAAGTCCTCTCGGGAAGTACATTTCTCCACCACAGTATCCAGTCCAAAAAACGGAAACACCAAGAACACGGGCCAGTTGGATTAGCTTCTGAGGATGGGAACAACCGTTTCCCGAAACATGTTAAGTGAGTAAACTTAAGTGATGTTAGTGTAACAATTCCGACTCACCTTTAAATAAAAAGGTAATTATTTTTACTGTATTGCCTTTATAATTGTCTGTTTTGTTGAATTTGGGTATTGTTGGCAGTGTTTTTCTACAAGCCCTGTTTAAGTGAAATGCCACATTCTGCTGCACTGTTAACGGTTTGGAGACTATTGACTCTTTGTCTGGCAGGACTGAAATCTTTATTTTCCTCCCAGGTACTTGGATCATCTTCAAAAAATTTGTCACAAACATTCAGTCACAAAAAGCTTTTTGGTGTTGCTTGAAACGAGGTCTGAGTTTCTTTACTTTAATCATATTTTCACAAACCTTAGCTCTTTGTAGAAGTAAGTCTTCACCTGATTTGTCTGAAGATGGGACATCATACCAGAATATTAGATTATGTGGAGGTAAATCTAGCTACAGAAATGCCAGGAGACCTTATGAAACCTTGTCTCTGCTTTAATAAGTCCTTCACTGTTATAATTGAAGGTAGAAAGCATTGGGAAGCTAATCAACAACACTGATCAGGGGACATTGTATGGTTCACTGATGGATCTAAAACAAAGGATGGAACAGGAGCTGGTATATGAGCCATTCCATGTCAAGTCGCACAAATTTTCATAAAATCTGACCATGTCTCTGATTCACTTAAAATTTTGTCTATGGATTACAAAAGCAAAGTGAATTATGTTTTAAATTCTTATTGTTTTTTAAATAGCAATATTTTAAAACATATTGCACAATCCAACTTGTGAAAAGCGGCACACCTCTCTACCTATAAATTAAAATATGTGTTAAAATTATGTTATAAAGTGCAATGCAAAGCTTAATATGTAATCTTTTACTTAATATTTAATATAATTAATATAATTAAGTGTTTACATCAATTTTTAAAATCCAAACATTTAAAAACTGTATATTCCTATTAATCCCTAAGTTAAAAATTTCTGTAAAAATTATAAACAAATTCCTTGTGGTTTTTTGTATACATTTACATAAAACAAAAATGGGATCCTGTATAGTTAATTTTAAATAAAATAACTTAGAAAGCGGTGAATAGCAGGATTCCAGCACTGCATGGCTGGAGAGTAGCAGCAGTAGTTTGTCATTGGATGTCTTGTCAATTGTTCACAGCACTTTAGTTGCACTAGTTTGTTCACATGTAACATATGCAGCATATTTTGCACATGTGCACTCACTCCTAAGTTATGGAGTAGTCTTCTGGGGTGAGTCTCCAGCAACCAAGTCAACCTTTATTGCACAGAAAAAATTATCAGAACTATTGAAGGAGTCAGCCCAAAGTCGTCATATAAACCTCTCTTTAAAAACCTGGGGATCCTCCCACTTCCCTGCATTTACATATATGCAGTCATTCTGCTTATAGTCAAGAACATTAATGCTTCTGATTCACTATTCATAACTAATAATATGGTGCATGAACACAATACTAGGGAAAATACACAAATACATGTGACCATCTGCAACACCTCACACTACCAAAAAAGTATGTTATACTCTGGCATTAAACTTTATAATAATTTACCAAGTAACATCAAGGCAATTAAAAATGTAAACCAGCTGAAATCCAGTCTCAAGGCACATCTAGTTAACCACTACTTTTATTCTACTAATGATTACCTTGAACACAAATGTATATCATGAACCATAGTATTTAGCATGTAAAGACCTATTGTATATAATGTAAAAACATATTGTATATATTGCAAACACCTATTATTGTTTATGTTTATAGCTGACATGTCCAATAGTGAATGTACATTGTATCAAACCTTTTTAACGGATGAATAAAACTGATTGACTGACTGACTGACTGACTGACTGACTGACTGACCGACCGACCGACCGACCGACCGACCGACCGACCAACCAACTTAAATTTGGCATACAGTTGAAGAAACATTCAAACTTTCAATTTTATCCTATGGGAGGTAACTTAACTATAATTTAAAGGTGCACTTTTTCCCCTTCAGGCTCAAGTGAATACCATCTGGTTATTACTGCAATATTGGTTGATGAAATAAATGAATGTAGCTCTAAGGTACCAGGGATCCCATTCACATTGCAGTATTCTTGCCTTAAAATGGTCACTATGTTCAAAACCACTTCTGGTTTATTCACTGCATTTGCACTTTGTAGCACACAATCATTGTTATCAGTGGGTGGTACTTCGCTTTTTGTTTTTCTTTCTTTTTTTTCTTTCTTTCTTTTTTCGACACACATCACACAGTTTTAGGTGCTGGTGACAAAGTTAAGTTCTCCATTTTTAAGTTTGTAAGCATATTGCAGGTAACTAAGCTTAATGGTTTCTACCTTGTGTTACGCTTGGAAACATTAAATGGAATGAAACAATAGTCATAGATACGTTATTTCAATTCTTTCATTATGCACTTTCAGAAACCACAGAGCTTAAGATTAACTTCTAACGCAAAAAGCTGAACTCAAAGTAACATTTAAAATCAAACAGTGGAGAGAGGCTTTATAGAATATCAGATTCCAGTTGCTAAGTTACACCGAACACCGAAAGAGATAGCCTATCACGTTCATACTGCGTAACAGATTGGCTGGTGCAGTGTGCTGCTGCAGTGTAAAGCTCTCAGTCAGCAGCCATGTTCTAAAACCCTATGTGCTAACACAAATAAATTGTTTAAAAGTTTACTTATAAGGAAGACCCCATCCTCATATTAACAGCTTTAAAACAAAATATATCACAGATTCCTCCTGTATTTTTTTTTTTTTTTTCGGATTTTAATATTGGGGGTTAAATATGATATTGCGGTTTAAAATATTCATACTTAAAAATGTGATTGTTTTTCATTCCGAAAAAATAGTATTTTATATAAGAAAACTACAATGTTTTTACCTACAAAACGACGTATTGTTCTTATCCTTGACCATTCTGTACTCCAAGAATAAATTACTTTTATGTAACGTTGCGTGCATAGAAGAAACTGTTAAGTACGCTGTAAATCCTAAAATAATTTGATTTTCCGCAAAATATAAAATAAGGTGTCGATTTATTTTGTGTGTGGAACACACAAACTAAACTTCAGAACATTCAGAAAAAGTGATGTTTTATGTGTGTTTGGCTTGATGTGGAATGACTCATATATGTAATACAACCCAAGCTGTAGAAGTATCCCTTGGGAGCTTTGACCACAGTATTCCAGGCAGAATTATATGCCATCAGGCTTGTGTGGAGGAGAGTGAGGACAAGTGCTACAAGAATTGTAATATCTGAATATACTCTTACTCAAACAACCAGGCAGCACTGCAGGCACTAACAGCACCGTTCACGAGATCAAAGATCATTAAGGAATGTTGAGAAGCCCTACACAGGCCAGGGGAATGCAATAGACTTGCTAGCGTGAGTCTCTGGCCACACTGGGGTAATTGGAAATGAAAATGCAGACACACTGGCTAAAATGGGAGTGCAGGTCCCATTTATAGGACCAGAACTGGTCATGGGTGTTACCAAATTAATGGTAAGGACAAATCTATTATCCTGGATTTAAAGACAGCATAAAGATTATGAGAAACATCCAGGAACAAAGACATGGAAAGTTAATGATGCAACGGCCATGTCTTAGAAGCTGAGTACTGCAGTCCTTAATTTAAGTAGGCAGCAGATGAGTCTCATGGCGGGTGTGATGACTGGTCACAGGAATTACAACAACAACAAAAAAAACAAAAAAAACTTGCAGATAATGAGGCTTTCAGAAGACTCAAGATGCAGGATGTATGGAGTAGAGAAGAAAATGGCCTAATACTTAATATTTTAGTGTGAAGCACTGCAAGTGAATAGATACAATCAATTTGGAACTGTTGATCCAAATGAGATAGCATCTAATAAAAGCCTAATCAGTGGACTCCTGGGACTTACTGGAGTTTAAGGAGGTGATGATTAGAATAACAGTGAGGAAACCGTACAATAAACCTAAGGTTTCATTGTGGGCAGGTAGGGGTATGTCCCTTCTGTTCATCTCCCTGTTAAATATATAATCTAATCTGTCTAAAGATGCTACTATTGCCACTTTCATCTCTCGGCACGTTTTCATCAAAGAAGGTAAGAGCAATTAGACTTCATTTAAATACCACAAATGTCCACAGAAACTTTTCAATACAGCATTCACAACAGACTCATATTCTGTTTTATACATAACAAAATTCTGTAATAATTCAAGATCCATACTTGGAGCAAGTGCAGTTCGAAGCAGTAAACCAGGACTTCAAATAATGCTGTATTACAAGCAAGTTAAATTCACAAAGGCAGTATAGTTGTCGAGATGATAGGTGAAACTGAGATCAAAACAAATAAATAAAAGATGGATGTTTTGTCATCCATCTAGCCCATAAATTCAAATTGAGTTTTATTTATGGACACTCTTCAACTGCTGTGGTCCTTAGTGTACCATTCTATATTGGGCATGAAATACCGCTAATTTTGCTCAGAGGCAATCTACGACACGCGACCTTCGGCTTTACTTCCCTTCCAAAGGAAGGCATGCTAAGGATTTTTACGCCCGAAAAAATCCATCGCCCTCCGCCGGGTTTGAACCCGCGACCTTGGGAACTAGAGGCTAGCACGGTACCACTAGTCCACAGAGGACGACTATCTAGACCGTGAAAAGCTCCTGGTCTATACAGGTTGTTTCAAAAATAGAGGGTATCATATCAGGTATGTTTTACCCATATGTAGGCAATGAAAAAAGTCCATTACAACATGTGTCTGGAAATGCTTGGTTTCTGAGTTATAGCCTTCAAAACAGTGATATTCACCGGAACGTATTTCTTACCACAGGTAGTTTTCTTTACAGAAGATGTTCAGTGTCCACCTTCTGCTTGAATACAGGCCTCACATCAACGTCTCATGGCCATGCGAACATGACCCCAAATTTGAGTATTGTGTATTTCCTCACAACCTGCCAAATTTGATTCTGAAGGGATTCCATGTCAGGCACTGTAGTGAATATACCAACGTTTTTAAATGGCTGCACAAGTATAGAAATCGGCAGGGTTCAAATCAGGTGAGCATGGTGGCCAAGTAATTGGGCCACCTCTACCTATCCATTGTTCAGGAAACCTTTAATCCAAGTACCGGCAAGTGGTACAACTGAAGTGTGCAGGAGCACCATCATGCAAGAATTGAGCTTGTTGACAAATGCTCAGTGGATTATCTTCATACACATGAGGTATGGCGTTTTCCAAGAAGTTCGTGTACGCCTGCCTCATAGATCTGTTTACAAATACATGGGATCCAAGTAACTGGTCACCAGTGATACCGGCCCACATGTTGAGAGTGAACCACACTTGGTGATCAGATGGAACAATTGCATGTGGGTTTTCATATCCCCATACATAATGATTGTGGAAATTAGTAATGCCAACTCATGCGAACTGTGCTTCATCTGTAAAGAATACTAAGGGGGGAAAGTTCAGATTTGTAGCACTTTGCTGCACGAACCAGTGGCAGAACATCAATCGAGTAGGGTAATCTGCTGGTGACAGGGCTTGTACATATTGTAAATGATAGGGATACAACTGTTGCTCTCGCAACAGTCTCCAGACAGTCGCGTGAGGAACATACACTTGCAATGCTAACCTTTGTGTACTTTTCTACATCTGGAGTTGTAGATCCTGGTCATCCCCTTCCCAAACCAGGAGATGTAAACTTCCCATGAGCACACAGGTGACAATGGAGATGTTCAAATGTCTTCCGATCTGGACATCTTCGCTATGGGTACCTCTCTTGGTACAAATGACGAGCCAATGCAGTGTTACCATCCACCTTACTGTACATGAAGTGCGTTTCTGCCAGCTCCTGATTTGAGTACATGTTGCTCAGTCGAATGCCAGACAGAACACTCAATGTACTCTTTGCCTCGTAATGAATTGTCAGTGTCCTGTTAATATCTTCTGTCGCGGCATATACCTGTGAGAAGAAAAACGTTCCAGTGAATATCACTGTTCTGAAGACTATAACTCAGAAACCAAGCATTTCCAAACGCATGTTGCAATGGACTTATTTTATTGTCTACTTATGGGGAATGCATTCCTGAATTGATGCCCTCTATTTTTAAAACATTCTGTATATGCAAGCTTCTGGTGCAAGTTTCTCTCCAAGAAAGAGCAGTGATAGTTGCAACAGCTCTTTATAGTCATCCCTAGAGTGATATTCTGTTAGCTGATTTCTAATGAATGCAATTAAGTCCCTTTTATTTGATTCTAATCGTTCAGAAATAACTTCATCTTCTGTGCCATACTCAGATACAGCTTTATTAAGGTTGTTTCAAGAACTAGCAAATCTCTGAAAGAGTTGGATGTTTGATCCACTTGAAGATACCATGAGTTTGTCAAAAACATGCGCAGCGAATGAGTTCAAGTACATGGTGTCTAAATGTCAGGTGTACAAGTCTTGTGTTTAGTTTTTGTTCCAGCAAAGTACATGCCCCAATTCTCAAACCTGTATTGCTTGCTGGGTTATCAAATGACATGAACTGAGCTCTTACAGTTAAATTCCATTCTTGTAACAATTTGATATACTGCATTTGCTTTTAATAGTCAAGTTCCGTTTGGGATTTTTGGAGCACCAAAAGGTTTCATAACGCTGTCCCCAGACACCATGACTGCAAGTCTGTCAACAGTCTACTACTTAGTCAGATGAGGAAGCATTTTCCCATCCCAATGTACAGTTAGTGGTACCTCGGGAGCAAATGAATTTTGTATTTTTGTTGCTATGGTCTCTCTGGTTTTTCTCCTCGGCCGTCTTATTGAGTCTTTGTTGATAGCAACTGTCTCCAGCTTTACACCCAGTGATTGAATTATGGCTTATAGGATATATGTAGCTTTCCTATCACTTAGTTGTTCTCTGCCTAATGCATATGCTAGCTCAGGATTGACAATGTCTATAGACCGTGACATTTTATGTCTTTTATGTGGGGAATTGCCTGCTGTCGGAGTACTTATATTGCCATTACTGTCCTCACCTCTGCTGAAATTTTGATTCAGTGACAATGTTTGTGACTTCTTGAATCTCAACTTTTTTTCTTTTCGATATAACTGGTTTCTGGTATCTGCCACGTCATATTAACTATCTTAAATAGTCAAAGTTTCGACCTCTTGTTGAGGGCGTCCTCAGGGCTGCACTGCACCACATAATTTTTTTTCGAGTGGAGGAGAAAATGATTTAATCACTAACCCCAGCCCCGATGAGAGTGTGGGTCTCTCCGAGCGTCGGCATACTAACTAAAAACTCCTCCACTGGATGGAAAATGGATAGTAGAAGGAAAAGTGGATTAGAACGTGGCTTTGTGCGATCCCGCATAGCACCCGCGTTAGTAAATTGAAAGCTGTTGGCTGCCGCCCTATGGGCGGGAGCGGGTAAAGAAAGGTAGTAACTAGGGTGCAGCCATGAAACCTGATTGCAACACTAGTGGAAATAGCGAGGATTTAGAAAGGAATGGAAAATGTAAAATGTGTAGGAAGAGGTTGAACTTACTTGTCGTGCGAGTGTTGTAACTGACGTGCCCGACTCAGGTATTCTTCGGCGAATTTTGAGCTGCTCGGAGGCCTTCGGTGATTACTGGAGGTCTCCGCTATTGTGGATGGCTGCTGGAATTCGTCTCTGAGTTGACTCGATTGTTGTGCTAGAGTTCTAAAACTCGGCTCTATGTTGTGGAGATGTTTCTGCGTCGTGACTGAAGTTGAAGTCTTGATGGAGTCGTCTATGGCGTTAAGTCTTGATATTGTGGTGTCAAACTGCCCAGTCAGAGAAACCTGCTGAGCAGCTGACGTGACTTGAAGCTTCCTGATGAGTTCCTCCAGGGCTGTCAGCTTCGTTGTCATGTTCAGGAACTCCGCGTGGAAATCCTGAACGGCGTCGCGTAGACCCTGGACTTCCTCGATGATCGGCATTGGTGATGGAGTTGGTGTCGGATGAGGAGAGGTCGTTGATTGCGATGCTGGTGCTGGCGGCTTCGGCGGTGTCTTCCTGCGAGGATGCAGGGGGCAGAGCGCTTGGCCGGTGTAGCCCGTCGACCCTCCACAGGTTGCACAGTAGCGGCGACGGCGGCGTAGATCGTGCTGCTTGCACGTAGACGTGGTGTTGGAAGCGCCACAGTAGTGGCACCTAGGTTCCGCCGTGCAGGATGTCTCGTGCCCGTAGGCGCAGCAGCGTCGGTAGGGCACCTCGCGTTCCACTCGGCTGGCCTCGATGCGTAAGCACCGCCCTAACAAGGGCAGGCCCGCCCTCAAGGCCCCTTCGTGGTCGCCAGGGTCATAAGTAGCCCCGGACTGCGGTGGCGGCGTCGGTTTCTCCTCGGCGGGTGCCGGAGAAGAAGAGGTTCCTGCCTTAGCAGGAGCGGCGACTCTACGTACCTTATTCTTAGCCATCTCGGAGCTGTGAGTTGTCGCCCCTTTATCACAAAAGGACCCGGAATTTGACACTTCCTATTTGCCCGTATAAAATCACCAATCGCAGACTCAGGTTCTTCCTTGTTACATGACTGGCCGCATGTTTGTGGCGCGTAATGACCTGGCTACGTTTGCCACCGCAGTGACCGAGTACCTGGCCCAGGAGGCGGTACCGCGGTGCTTGTGAGGCAAAACGTAGTCCATAAACCCATCCCTCTCCCACCCCTGCAAACCCTTGAAGCGACGGCGGTGTGTGTTGAACTGGGCGGCACGGAGGTTATAATAGCTTCCATTTACCACCCACCTGCTAGACTGTTCGTACCAGCTGACTACCAATCCATATTAGCCCTTCATCCTTGCGTGATCCTCGCGGGGGACTTCAATGCCAAACATCAGCGTTGGCATTCAGGCCCTCGAGCGGATGCAAGAGGCAACGCAATGATTCGCATGATAGATAGTGACCCTCAACTTCGAGCTATGGGTCCCTGGCAACCCACCCACCATCCGCAAGGTCGAGGACGACCCTCTGTCATCGACTTTGCGATCATCAAGCATTACCCCTTTCATCTCACGCTCACATCACTCAGCG
Source organism: Deroplatys truncata (assembly GCA_030765065.1). Classification (NCBI taxonomy): domain Eukaryota; kingdom Metazoa; phylum Arthropoda; class Insecta; order Mantodea; family Mantidae; genus Deroplatys; species Deroplatys truncata. The sequence goes on from CM060990.1 coordinate 381,382,013, forward strand.
CTTCATTCCGACCACAACCCCGTGTTGACGGAGATCAACACAAGGGTTGCCAGTAACGATTTTTCTGGACACACCAGAGAAATTGATTGGAACTGCGTAAAGGGTTGCCTCCACGCAACAATCCCGCCTAACCCCAGGATTACAGACATCCCATCCCTAGAGACAGCAGTCAAATCCTTCACATCCACAGTGGTACGAACGGTTCATAATCTCACCATCTTATCACCACCCCCACCTCACCCTGACGTCCTACCACTGGACCTAGAACTGCTCATCCGCCGCTCCTGGGCAGCCCGAAGACTATACCAGCGCCGCCGAACGCCCCACAATCGAGAGCTCCTGCGGCAACTCCGCCGAGAGGTTCGTGACCGACTGCGCGAGCACAGAGTGCAAGCGTGGGAGGCCACGATTGCTCGTCAGAATCTCGATGGTGGAGACGTTTGGCGGATAGCTAAAAACCTCCGTCGCCAACGCAACCAATACCACTCCCCGCTTCAAGGTAACCAAGGCCTTGTTTACGAACCCTTAGCAAAAGCAAATGTGCTCGCTGACCATATTGAGAACACCTGCAGGCCCAGAGATGACCCTCAGGACGCCGACTTTACTGCCCGCGTCCATCAGGAGGTGGATCATTATTTGCGATTACCTCCTGATGGAGCGGAGAATCCCCTCCCAGTCATCCGCCCGTGTGAGGTCCAAGGCGCACTCCGGCGTCTCGACAAGAAAAAGGCTTGTGGACAAGACGGTTTGACCCCCGCCATGCTCCACAACCTTCCCTTCAGAGCTGTACTTTTCCTCACGAAGGTTTTTAATATGTGCATCACCTTGGGACACTTTCCGCGTGAGTGGAGGGTGGCCCGGGTGGTGTGCATCCCGAAGCCTGGTAAGGATCCGGCTCTTCCCTCCAGTTACCGTTCCATTAGTCTCCTACCCATCCTCTCAAAAGTTTTTGAGAGGCTCATACTACGCCGCTTGTCACCACTCCTGGCTGACATTCAAGCAATCCCAACCCATCAGTTCGGTTTTCGTCCTGGGCACTCCACCGCCCAACAGCTGCTGCGGGTAGTGGAAGCCGCTGCCCTGGGCTTCCAGGACAGGGCTTTCACTCCTGCGGTGTCTCTGGACGTGGAGAAGGCCTTCTCTACGACCTGGCATGAGGGACTCCTATTTAAACTAATTCACCTTGGTCTACACAATCAGATTATACACAGCTTCCTACACCAACGTACATTCATTGTAGCAGTTGCGGGTAAAACATCCACACAACACCCACTACGAGGCGGAGTCCCCGAAGGCTCTGTATTATCCCCCACACTGTTCAGTCTGTACATGGCAGACTTTCCAGTGGCACAGGACGTCAAAATGGCCCAGTATGCTGATGACGTCCTGTTATACACATCCAACAGACACATTCTCAGAGCCTTCAACCCCGTACAACGACACCTCCGTCTCATTGAACTCTGGTGCAGGCAGTGGCGGATGTCCGTTAATCCGGGCAAAAGCCAAGCTGTCCTGCTCACCAAGAGAAGAATTCCCGCAAACAGACCACACTTCACCTATCGAGGCCAACAGATAGAGTGGGGAAATTCTATCCGCTATTTAGGTGTCACTCTAGACAAGGGCCTAACTAACTTTTCGTGAACACGTGCGGGGAACAACGAACAGGGCTAAGGGGGCGGTAGCCGCCTTATACCCGGTTCTGGCTTCCAATATGCCGGTTCACCTAAAGTTACGCCTTTACAAGGCGCTTATACTACCTCTGATGCTCTACGCCTGTGAGGTGTGGGGCATGGCAGCGGATAGCTGGCTTCTCTGGCTCCAGCGAATACAGAATAGGGGACTTCGGTCCATCTATTCTGTCGGTATTGCCTTTCCGATCAGACTACTGCACGAGGCCTCGGCCATACCATATGTGGAGGAGGTGATTAGACACCGGGCAACTAAATTTTACGGATAGTTGATTTACCATGAGAACGCCCTTGTCAGATCTCTGGGGGACTACGTACCTCAAGAACGCCAGTTCAGAAGTTACCGGGTTCCTCGCATGGCATGCGGGCATCCCCGGTAACGAAGGCTTTAAACCAGCCAACAGCAAGAACATGCTGACAACAAGTACTCCCCCCCCTCCCTCCTCCGGGAGAGGTCATCAAAATTTCATCATCAAACAAATTTTAGAACAAAAACAAACAACAGCGGAGCAGGGTATTGGGCTCTGTTCCTGAAAAGGCAGCCAATGAGGAGCCTATAAAAACTTAGCGCTACCTCCCATCACACCTTCTACATCAAAACCAAACCGCCACCCTAAAAATTTCCTTTCTACCTATGGTTAAGCCCTTCAAAGGGTAGGTACATGGAAAAATCCACTTAGGTTCACCACGAACCTACCAGATGCACTCGGACTCGGCGCGTAATGCGTTTTCCCGCAGGTCCGTGCCGGAGAGTGGGTCCGCTCAGCCGGACAGTTTCCTACTCATACCAAGGGCGTCCAGGTACTCTTGGTGCAGGAGACGCATCTCTCGCCACCCACCAAAGCTGCAATACCTGGCATGCTGTGCTACAGGACAGACAGGGCAGACGGCTATGGAGGAACTGCCATTTACGTCAGCCGTAACGTTCAGCACCATCAACTCCACTTCACACCTACTCCCAACCTGGAGGCCACCGGAGTGCAGCTGGAGACCAACAAGGGCCCGCTAAGGCTCTTCTCTGCATACATCCCCCCTGGCAAACCAATCATCCGCCGTGAGCTGGACGGGATGTTCACATCAAACCTCGCCACCATTGCCATGGGGGACTACAACGCCAAGAGCCCAGCTTGGAACTCCACTGTGCTCAACCACCGAGGAGCAACATTGGAACGTTACGTGCACGACAACAACCTAGTAGTGCTCTCGCCATCCTCTCCTACGATTACTCATGGGGATCGCCGACCCCCGGACTGGCTAGATATTGCCCTAGTCAAAAATGTCCGGTGCCATCCCCAGGTATTCTCCCTTCCCGAGCTCTCCTCGGATCATTACCCCATCCTCTTGCTGTTTGCCTCCCGCCCCTCCTTCAAAACTCAACGACTCCTTCCCAATCCCAGACACATACCCTGGCGAGAGTTCACCACAATCATGGCAGCAATGCCAGCAGCCTTGGAGCCCTGCCCCACGGAGCAGGAAGCCGACGCGCTGGCAACAAAAATCACAGCCTCCATAGTATCTGCAATCCAGCAGGCATCACCTCCAGCACGAAGGAAGTCGCAACCCACGCGGAAGCTACCACGCCACCTTCGGGAGCTCATCGCTTCAAAGAACAGGGCGCGCCGTCGTGCCCAGCACACCGGCTCCCCCCAGGACAGAAGGGAGTACAACCGCCTACAACGGAGCCTCAAAATGGAGCTAACGGACCATGCCAATGAGGAGTGGGAGCGTCGTCTCTCATCCCTCGACACAGAAGACCAATCCCTCTGGCGAATGTCCAAAGCCCTTTTGCGAATCCCCTCACAGGACAAGCCCCTCCTCCTGGGCGCCCGCCTAGCTCAGTCTGCTAGGGAGAAAGTGGAGTTGATGGCGGAATACCTGGAGACTACATTTCACCCGGCGGAAACCTGCAATGTTGATCACATTCACCAGGTCAACACAGAGGTCCAGCACTTCCTGTCCAGGCCATTCCCCCCGGACGCTGTAGCCCCCACTTCAGTGGAAGAGCTTCGCCACCTGCTCTCTAACGTCGCCCCGTTCAAGGCGACAGGGTATGACAGCATCCCCTATGCGGCGCTACAGGCCCTTCCGCGGGGCTGGCTGGAGTTGCTAGCACACCTCTTCAATACACTACTGCGATTGGCGTACTTCCCCACATCTTGGAAGCACGCCAAAATCATAGTATTGCCGAAGCCCGGGAAGAACACCTCTTCGCCAGAAGGCTACCGCCCCATCAGCCTCCTCCCGGCCATCAGCAAACTTTTTGAGAAGGTTGTGCAACACAGATTGCAACAATCGCTGGACACACTCCAAGTGCTGAGACCAGAGCAGTTTGGTTTTCGCCGACGACACTCCACCGTCCACCAACTTCTACGGCTGGTGGACAACATCATCACGGCATTCAACAACAGGCACTTTGTTGTGACACTATTTTTAGACATAACGCGCGCCTTTGACACTGTCTGGCACGAGGGTCTCCTGCATCGCCTGATACAGTATAACATCCCATCCCCGCTAATTCACTTAGTCCACTCCTACCTCGCAAACCGATCCTTCAGTGTCTCCAAAGAGGAAGTTACATCTGCCTCACGTCCCATCCACGCAGGGGTCCCTCAAGGCAGTGTCCTCGGCCCGCTTCTCTTTTTGATATTAACACATTGCCATCTTACCCAGGATGTACCATGTTCCAATTCGCCGATGACACCGCCATCTCCTCTGCTTCCCTGAAGCATAGGGTAGCGGTACAGCGCCTTCAAAGCTACGCAGACAACCTCACCACGTGGTTCAACATGTGGCGCCTAAAAGTAAACGCCACCAAATCACAAGCTGTCACCTTCAGCCGAAGGCAGCAACTGGATGACGTACCCGAACTCCAATTAGCCGGTGGTACCGTGAGATGGACAACACAGGCTAAATATCTAGGCGTCACGTTGGACCACAAACTAACATGGAAACCGTACATAGAGGAACTGGCATCCAAACTCAACCGTAGGATGGCAATGATGTACCCACTGTACAATAGAAATTCTGCAATGTCTGTGCGCAACAAAGTGCTCCTGTACAAGCAGGTGCTCCGCCCTGCTCTAACATACGCCTGCCAAGTCTGGGGAATTGCAGCTAAAACCCACCTCCAACGCCTTCAAACCCTCCAGAACCGCTTCCTTCGTACCGCCGTCAACGCCGACTGGTACATCCCCAACAACGATATCCACAGAGACCTACATATCCCCACCCTAACAGACTATATCCTCTCCCTCTCCCAAAAGTTCTACGACTCCCTACCTCACAGCTTTAATGCCCTCATCCGCGGCCTCGGGGAGTACGACATCGACCCCGGGGAGCGCTACAAGCGACCCAGACTTGTGCTTGGTAGGCACTAAATACACCTAAAAAAATGTATTTATACACATAAAATCACCCTACAGATCCTACCCTAAAACTCCTAAACAAACCCAATTCCCTACTACCTGGAACCCATCCCCTACACCCGAGATTATCTCAAATCACAAACACACCACCGTTCACCCACAGTCCCTTCCACTAACCCCATCATCCAACCAGCAAAGGACTCTGTCCTGGTATGGTACCAGTCGGGAGACGCCATCTGGAACACAGGTGGCTCCATCTCCCAACGACACCCTCCTGAAGTGTTTCCTACTCATCGCACACACAGCTCCGAGATGGCGAGAAGGAAGCGTCGCACTGTCGCCGCTCCTGCTGAGGCAGGAACCTCCTCTTCTCCTCCGGCACCCGCCGAGGAGATTTCACCGCAGCCTAGGGCAACCTATGCCGCAACCGCCGCTTCGCCGCCAGCCAGCGCCGCCTCGCCGCGACTGCCTCGGCAGTCGCCGCGTCACTCACCGGCATCAACGCTGCCGATTCTGGGCACTTCCCAGCCACCGCAGATCCAGCCTGTGCCTCATGGGAGGAACAGCGCCGTCGTTCGTGTGGTCCCGAGGGACCTGCCAGCCAGGTTCCTCGTCACCGCAGCCCACCAGCAGTGGCCTTCACCCTTGAAGGCCACCAGGATTCACGGAGCTCAAGGACCCACATCACTCGTCAGGTTGGAGTTTGCAGATCCAGCAGACTACGAGGCTGCCTTGAGGGCGGGCCTGCTCTTGTTAGGGCGGTGCTTACGCATCGAGGCCAGCCGAGTGGAACGCCAGGCTCCCTGCAGACGCTGCTGTGCCTACGGGCACAGTGAGACGACCTGCGCAGCTCAACCCAGGTGCCACTACTGTGGCGCTTCCAGCACCACGTCTTCGTGCACGCAGCACGATCTTCGCCGCCGACGCCGCTACTGTGCGACCTGTGGAGGGTCAACACATTTCACCGGCCAAGCGCTCTGCCCCCTGCATCCTCGCAGGAAGGCAACGCAGAAGCCGCCAGCACCTTCATCGCAGCCAGCATCACCTCCACAGACGTCGACACCAGCTCCATCACCAGCGCCGACACCATCATCAGCAGCGATCATCGAGGAAGTCCAGGGCCTACGCGACGCCGTTCAGGATCTCCACGCGGAGTTCCTGAACATGACGACGAAGCTTACAGCCCTGGAGGAACTCATCAGGGACCTTCAAGACACCTCAGCTGCTCAGCAAGTATTTCTAGCTGGGCAGTTCGAGACCTTCACTTCAAGACTCAGCACCATAGAAACCTCCAGCCAGAACTCATCATCAGCAACAGACACCATCACAGAACACCTAGATTCCATCGACATCGCCATCAGATCCCTGGAAGAGCAGCAGCACCAACTGCGGGCCTACTTCCAGCAGACAACCATACCGGAGGCCCCAGGCAACCGCCGAAAGCCTCCGGCTAGCGCAGCATTCTCACAAGAGTACACCAGCAGGATGCAACTTTACAAGAAGTAAGTTCCACGTCAACCTACACCTTCCATACAATCACCTTTCCAACCCTTACCTAAACCCTCGCCATTTTTCACTAGGGTTGCAGTCAGGTTTCATGGCTGCAACCTAGTACCCACCTATCCCGCTCCAGCCCATAGGGCGGAGACATCCATCTATCACATACTAACGCGGGTGCTATGCGGGACCGCACAAAGAAAAAAATTAAAAAAAAAAAAAAAAGTTTCCTACTCATGCTCCGAGATGGCGAGGAAGAAGGGTCGCTCTGTCGCCGCTCCTGCTGAGGCAGGAACCTCTTCTTCTCCTCCGGCACCCGCCGAGGAGATTTCGCCGCAGCCACCGCAGCCTAGGGCAACCTATGCCGCAACCGCCGCTTCGCCGCCAGCCAGCGCCGCTTCGCCGCGACTGCCTCGGCAGTCGCCGCGTCACCCACCGGCATCAACGCTGCCGATTCTGGGCACTTCCCAGCCACCGCAGATCCAGCCTGTGCCTCATGGGAGGTACAGCGCCGTCGTTCGAGGGGTCCCGAGGGACCTGCCAGCCAGGTTCCTCGTCACCGCAGCCCACCAGCAGTGGCCTTCAGCCTTGAAGGCCACCAGGATTCACGGAGCTCAGGGACCCACATCGCTCGTCAGGTTGGAGTTTGCAGATCCAGCAGACTACGAGGCTGCCTTGAGGGCGGGCCTGCCCTTGTTAGGGCGGTGCTTACGCATCGAGGCCAGCCGAGTGGAACGCCAGGCTCCCTGCAGACGCTGCTGTGCCTACGGGCACAATGAGACGACCTGCTCAGCTCAACCGAGGTGCCACTACTGTGGAGCAGCCTGCACCACCGCATCGTGCACCCAGCACGACCTTCGACGCCGACGCCGCTACTGTGCGACCTGTGGAGGGTCATCCCACTTCACCGGCCAGGCGCTCTGCCCCCTGCATCCCCGCAGGAAGGCACCGCCGAAGCCACCAGCACCAACATCGCAGTCATCAGCACCTCCACAGACACCAGAACCATCACCAGCGCCGACACCCTCGTCTACTACGCCGATCCACGAGGAAATCCAGGGTTTGCGCGACGCCGTTCAGGATCTCCTCGCGGAGGTCCTGGACATTGGTGTGCGCATCGCGGCTCTGGACGAATTCATCACCACCACCACCGAGAAGCTCCAGGAGTTGCAGTCCGCCATCACTGCTGGTACTACTCAGCAACAAACCACCGCCGCTGACCTGTTGGCCAAACTGCACCACATCTCTACACGGCTGCAAAACCTGGAGACCAGCTTCGAGAAAGGAAGACCTTCACCACCATCACAACCACCAGAGAGGACACCGCTGGTCATCCCCGAGAGCCAGCAGCGGATTCTTGCACAATGCCGTGCGCTTGTGCAAGACCAGTCCAAACGACGACGGCCTCCAGCGCCAGAGTAAGTCCACCTTCATCACCATTCCTTTGTATTATCTCCTTTGAACCCCCTTTTCTACTTCCACTTCCTAACCCCCTAGGCTGCAGTAAGGGCAATTTGTCATGGCTGTAGGCTAGGATCGCACTTCACGCCGCTCCCGCCCATTGGGCGGCAGCATAGAATCTTTCGTTCGACTAACACGGGTGCTATGCGGGACCGTGCTACCTTTCCCTTGAACTTCCCTTCAAACCCACGACCTAACCGGTGGAGGAGTTTTTAGTGGGTATGCCGACGCTCGGAGATTCCCACACTCTCAGTCCCGACTCCCATCGGGGCTGGGGTTAGTGATTAAATCATTTTCTCCTCCACTCGAAAAAAAAAAAAGTTTCCTACTCCGCTGCCAGCGCAATAAGCTGGCAGCTACCTTTCCACGTACTAACGGGGGTGCAACAGCGGAACCCCAATACCTTTCCTTACTTCTCCCATCAAATCCACGCCAAATCCTTCCGATTCCCGAAAACCCCCCCCCAAAAAAAAAACACCGCTTCGCCAACAACCATCGCAGCTTCGCCGCGACTGCCTCCGCAGTTGCCGCCAGCTTCACCGGTTCCAGCGCTACCGACACTGTGTTCTACCCAGCCACCGCAGACCCGGCCTGTGCCTCATGGGAGGTACAGTGCCGTCGTCAGAGGGGTCCCGAGGGACCTGCCAGCCAGGTTCCTCATCACCGCAGCACAGCAGCAGTGGCCTTCAGCCTTGAAGGCCACAAGGATCATCGGAGCACAGGGACCCACGTCGCTCGTCAGGATGGAGTTTGCAGACCCTGGCGACTACGAAGCTGCCTTGAGGGCGGGCCTGCTCTTGTTAGGGCGGTGCTTACGCCTCGAGGCCAGCCGAGTAGAACGCCAGGCTCCCTGCAGGCGCTGCTGTGCCTACGGGCACATCGAGACGTCCTGCGCAGCTCAACCCAGGTGCCACTACTGTGGATCAGCCTGCATCACCTCATCGTGCACCCAGCACGACCTTCGCCACCGACGCCGCTACTGCGCTACCTGTGGAGGGTCAACACATTTCACCGGCCAAGTGCTCTGCCCCCTGCATCCACGCAGGAAGGCACCGCCGAAACCACCAGCACCAACCTCACCGCAGACGACCACTTCACATTTACCGACATCAGAATCATCACCAGCGCCGACACCAGCACCATCAACGCCGATCATCGAGGAAGTCCAGTGTCTCCACGCGAAGGTCCTGGACATTGGTGTGCGTATCGCGGCACTGGGCAACTTCACCACCACCACCACCACCACCACCACCACCACCACCACCACCACCACCACCGAGAAGCTCCAGGAACTGCAGACCGCCATCACTGCTGGCTTTACCCAGCAACAGACCACCGCCGCTGACCTGACGACCAAACTACACACCATCTCTGCACGGCTGCAGAACCTGGAGGCCAGCTTCGAGGAAGGCAGACAAACATCATCACTCATTTCACTACCAGCAGAGAAGTCACCTCAGGACATCAGCGACAACCAGAGGCACATCCTTGCACAATGCTGTGTGCTTGTGCAAGAGCAGAACAAACAACGATGGCAGCCGCCGGAGTAAGTACACCTTCATCCTTCACAACCTAATTCTCCTCTTAACCTTTTATACTTTCACCTCCCAAACCTCTAGGCTACAGTCAGGGCAATTTGTCATGTCTGTGGCCTAGGACCATACTTTATGCCACTCCCACCCATTGGGCGGCAGCTCAGAATCTTTTGCTAGAATAACACGGGTGCTATGCGGGACCGTACTACCTTTCCTACGTACTTCCTTCCAAAACTCACGACCTAACCGGTGGAGGGGTTTTTAGTGGGTATACCGACGATCGGAGAGTCCCACAATCTCAGTCCCGACTCCCATCGGGGCTGAGGTCAGTGATTAAATCATTTTCCCCTCCACTCGAAAAAAGAAAAAGTCCACAACTCCAGCTCCAATCACTACAGACATCGCCCGGCGAGATGCGGCCCATACAAGGTCCCACATCTCTCCACAGGAGCAACGCACTCCATCACTCACCAGCGCCGCCAACTCCACCATCTCCTACCACCACCTATGCCAACTCGCCGCCATTGAAGGACTCCAGGATCACCACGACACCACCGCCATCCTCTCCACTGCCCTCAACAACATCACCACCAGCTGTCCACAGCGATCCGACTCTGCAGACTCAACAATCAGTGGCCTGGGTCATGTCATCGCCTGTCTGCCACAGACTTCACCACCACCTGCCCCAACAGCTCAACTGGAAGAGCTTATGGGCACCATTGCAGGTCTTACCAACCTGGTAAGTTTCCTGATCACTAAGACAGCCGATTGGACTCCTGTACTTGAGGACCTGAAGAGTGGTCAGGAAAGGCTATGGAACTTTCTTCTCACACAAGCAAGATACTGGAACCATTGCAGCAGATACCATCGGCAAACTTGAGCTACAAATCATCCCAACAAACAATCACCTTCTATAACTACGCACTTCCAGACGACCCCGGCTACTCTGAAGCTCTTCTCCCTGGAGGATTCAGTTGAGCATCTACACCAGTCACATTTTCAACATCATACCAAAATCTGTACACAGCTCGAAGGACTTAAAGACCAACTCCGACAGCTCGAAGAAGGCCACGTTCTCTTACGAACCTTCTTCGTACAACATCTGCTAATGTCTACAACTAATGTCTACAATGTCAGCACAACACGCCACAAGAAATCCTAACCACACGCCATCTCCAACCAAACCATACATCACACCCCACACTACTTACCAATACCTAATTCTACCTGGTGGCAGCCAGAGCTCGCCATGGCTGTCTCCGTGTTCATACCCGATATCTGACAGCACAATGCTGCAGCAAGTACAACCGATGAACTTTCGGAGGTGCTTATGTGGAACTCCACTAGGTCCTCAATACCACTTCCTAATCTAATACGCACTACTCATACCTTACTACCTGCACCTAACTGGAACCCAGAACTCCTTCTTTACAAATTCCTTCTTCTTTGGTGAAATAAGCCAACTCTTTATCCCTACCAACTCTCTGTCCCCCTTTTAAAGAAAAAAATATATATATATATATATATATATATATATATATATATCCCATCCACAAATGATTGGTTTATTTGATTGGCCAATAACAAAGTCGTATTTTGCTTGGCCAGCGGTCCATTATGCCACTTAATTCTGCCACTGGAGAAATAGATTTTTCTTATTTTTGGCAAGGTTGCACCATAAGTTGTTGATCTGTACACCGTTATCTAAGTTTTAGTTGTGTGGATGACTCACTATTTCTAAAGCCTCCTTTATTTTTCTTAGCTGCCATTTTTCTTCCCTTGCTAGTATTCTGCTGTCATCAAATAGTAGAGAGTGTTTGGTATCTGCCACACATAGAGCAAGAGCCGATTTTTCAATGTAATTCCTGCATTCCTCCACAGTTTGGCTCGTTTCTCCTATGTAAGTTTTTCCACAACTGCAAGGAATTCCATACACCCCAGCTACTTGTAGGTGTGATAAGGGGTCTTTATTCTGAACCAAGGATTGATGTAACTTTGGTGGTGCACTAAAGACCGCCTGAATGTTTTCTTTTTGCAGCAACTTCCCTATTCTATCCGTAATCCCTTGAATATAGGGTAACACCACTGTCCTTCTATCCTCCTCTTCCTTTAACTTCGTGGTGTGGCCTATGGTAGGTTCTTTTGCTGTTCTCAATGCCCAGTTAACAAGGATCTTGGAATAACCATTTGCCTGCAGAACTTGGCGTAGAGTCTTCTTTTCAGCTTGTATACTCTCCTTATCACACAACCTAATGGCTCTGGTTGCTAATGTTTTCACTACACCTCTCTTGGTGGCTGGATGGTGTGACTCTGCATGTAAATAACGGTTAGTGTGCATTGGTTTCCTGTACACCGTATGTCCCAAGGTGCCATCTTTATACCTCGTCACCAGAATATACAAGAACGGCAGCTGACCATTCACTTCCACTTCCATTGTACATTTTATCTGTTCATGTGCTTTATTCAAATAATCCAGGAATAATCAAATAATCTTTTTGTTTCCTAGTTTCTTTTAGCATTATTTTGTGTCTTTTGAAGCTTAGCTAGCTTATTATCAGCAGAGCCCATACATCCTATTCTACTCCCTATTTTTGCACTGAAACATCAAAACTTCTCTGATCTTCAACCAAAGATATTATACATGGCATCAGTATGGGCAGTATCAAACATAACATGACATTTATTAACAAAAGTGGCTTTTTTTGCTGTTGTATTTCTGTCCTCTGGATGCATTCCTTTTCAGACTTTTCCACTGAGAATGCAATTTTTTGACTTTATTGATCACATGACATGCTTTTCTGGTAGGAATTCAGGCTTTCTCCCAGAAGGTTTGAACATTTTGTGCAGTTTCTGTAGCACTGTCTTAATTAGTCTTCTTGTCATGAAGATGTTAATGAATATAGTAACTTAATACATGATGACAACTTGCGGCAACTTACTTCCAGTAATGGATTCATTGGTTCTACTTATCAAATAAATTACCTGATTTTTCTTCAAGTTGTTACAGATGCCATTTTCTTCCTGAAAGAAACTATTATAAGTATATGTTTATATTTTAATTATATAATTATATTAAATGGTGTATACATTTTTTAAAAAACCTTCAGATACACAGAGAAATAATGACTGTGAGTCACCTGTAAATGTTGAGTTAAAGCAATGAAACTTTGGGATAACAACTTTTGCATAAAAATGAAAAAATTGTGTGGTGGGACCAATGAAAACAAGAAAAAAAATTCATTATATATTTGAGAAGCACCTTAGTGGTCACCCTATACACCACAGAGTGGACAATGCTGTCTCTCCCTTTATTTACTGACAGCAAAGTGAAAGCTTGTCGTCAGTTTATAATTCTTGCTTAGTACCTTTAAAGTGTTCAAAATTACTAAGGCAGGTACTAATGACTAAAAACTGTAGACTGTAATGGTGTAATTTTTAGCCATTAGTAGCTACCTTATTGTATTTAAAATGATCTTATACTTTTAAAACAAAACTTCGTTTTTTCTTGAAAAGCACCTTCTTACAGTATTACCCCTCTGTACTTTTCAAGGGCCCAGAGGAATATTGTGTAAGCAGGGGAAAAGTGTAAATCATGGGAAACTGCTTACATAGATAAAAATGCTCCGGTATAAAATGGTAAACATTTCACAAATGCACTGTGTTAAAATAAAGTACTTTGTTTTTATTCCAAGTTCTTTTTAACTTCTTCCTCTGCTGGCAGCTGAGAGTAGATAGGATTCTTGAAGAATCCTGTTTTTAATAAGCAATTTAAGATTGTAGTCTGCTTGACATCCTTTTAGGATTTTCCAGTGAAGTGGATTGTAACCAGGATTGGGACTTTAAAAAGATGCAGGATCCTTTCCAGCATCCATCAGGCACAAAATTTGCTAAACCAGGCTCTCTCTATAAAGTGACCTAAAAGAGCATATAATCCTGAAATGTATAGACTGCAGCTTGCTTGTGCAGTTATTTGAAAGAAATTCTAACTGCATGTTCCTCAAGTGCACGTCATTGGGATGTACAGGACAACAGCCGACAAAAAGAATAATCTTCCTATTGTTTGCTCATTTTGCATCAAGAGCAGCCAACCACTGCTGAAAAAGATCTGAGGTCATCCAAGCATTTTGGTTGGCATCAAGAAGTTTGGCAATGACTGCACATTTTTTAAGCAAGAAGGCTTTTTAGACTTCACTATTACAAAAGTGTATAGCTTCTTAGAGCCATCAGCATTGGCTCCACACATTGCTGTGAGCTTCATCTTACTCTACTTTCCATCATGGCATTTATCACCTTTGAATGCCAGCGTTTTGCTGGGCAACACACTAAAAAATAATTCAGCTTCATCCAAGTTAAAAATGTGCCTGGTTTCATATTTCCTGTTCAGCTCCTATAATACTCCACTGATTCACTCTTCCATAGTTTCATTGCTAACAGCATTTGATTCTCCACAAATAGTTTTGTGGGTTATGGTATACCTTTCCCTTAATCAGTCAATCCAGCCATTGGATGTGCCAAAGTTTTCAGTCCCAAGAACATTGGCCACCTTAAGTGCTTTTTTCCCTTAAGAGCACACTATCAACTGGAATGCCTGCTGCTTTTGAAGTTTCAAATCATCTTTCTACTATTTCTTCCAGTTTCTCTAATTTTGAATATATTTTTATTTCTTGGAACTTGACCCGCATTCTCAAGCACTGGATGTAATGCTTGCTCTGTTTTTTACCATTGAATTTAGCGTGAACACAGAAAGCTGCAACTCATGTGCAAATGCAACACATGTTACACAGAACAAATCACTTTTCTCAAAATCCAAATCTTCTCTTCAATTGTGAAAGTCTTACTTTCCTCCTTTTCCATTGCTAACCAGCCAGAAAATTACATACCACCAATAAAACAACAAAGAAGGATTAACAAATAAATAAAGTGAGCAATAAAGAGATTGTGGCAAATGACTTTGGCCACTCAACTGGGATGACAAGAACGAAGATTCAAAAGAAAAAGATAACAGATGAATAAAAAAAAAGTAAAACAAATGAATGTAACAAATCACTAACAGTAACTTTAACAACTGCAACAAAAGTAAGCCTAAAGACAGTAACCATGAAACAAAGAATTTTTGATAGCTTCACAACTTTACACCAGTGTAGCATCTCAAAGAATGAAAGATCAAAAGAAAAATGAATGACCTAGATTGCAAAAGGTGTGTGAATGTGTCATTACATGCCTTCAAGCAAAACCTGAAGGTCAAGCCATGGTTGCTTGACTTGGTCATCATGCCTTGGTTACTCAAATGGCTTCTGGTTTGCTGTGATGCCATTTTACTTCAATTTTTCTCACTTAAACTGCCTAGCATGTTGTAAATGGTATGAAGCATAAAAATTTGGAAACATAAACTTGAAGGCTTTAATACGTTTCGAACTTAGGAAATCTAAGGGAACTAGCAAAAAGGGTTATAAATGATGTGAAAACATTAAAGGGAATGTAAATGCGGGATAATACTGTATAATCCTTTTCGTTCTAGAGTGATACAATTCTCAGGTAAGTGAACTGTGATTCTTGGCTATTCTAAAATAAAGAAACTTATTTTTGAATTGAAGACTCGCTTCCAAATTCAAATCTCCAAAACACTAGTAAAATATTGTGTTTTTGTTAAATGCTTTCCCCGTATCTTTGACAAGACATTTATCATCCTCCTAACGTCGCAGACTAAGAACATCAATGAAGCAAGCTTAGAATTCTTGAAAAGCCATAGTTCTTGATCTTATTTTGCATTGGATCAGCTTACTATTGTACACAAAACAACATTCTTAGGTGTTGAAGTAGAGATCATGCCAGGAAAATAAAATTTTCAAATAAAGCCCCCTCCCCACAACTAACAAAAAGCAATGAATTGAAGACAAATTTCTTACAAAATAGTCAAATATTTATATTTCTATACTAGGGATAGTTCATCTTGACTTAAGCAACAAAATGAACACATGCTCTTAGAAAAGCTGTCTGGTCGTAACATATTCATTAAGTTTTAAGCATTTGTTTCGTTCCCAAGCTTATAATTTTGCACCTGCTGCAAACCATTTTACACCATTGTTATTTTAACATGGAAATGAACTTCTGTATTCCTCAGTCACATAAAACAGGGTTGGACAGACCCACTCTGAGGTGTTAAAATGGCCTTAATATAATTACGTACCAGCGTTCCTTGACACAAGTAGGTCATGCAGGTAAGATTAGGAGATCAGGAAGAGCTGTCCTCTCTACACTTCCAAAGCAGATGTGTGCACCTCTGGTATGAATGTGATGGTGTGAGAGATGTATAAGGTATTTCATATGTTATTCCTACTAGGTGTGTATGTTGTAGGTATCACATATGATATATTCAGTATTTCAGAGGTTTTCTCACAATGGAATCCTAATTGTGTTAACAGAAAACAGCAAAGAGGACATAAAAGGTACAAACTGTGATGTGTAAGAGTACAGAAAAAATATTGGACCTAGAAATGTTAGAGAACATAGAGTGTATTAATGACTTGAAGCTTTCCTACTGGTGTGATAACTCTAGATTTTCTCTGGCTTCCACTAGGTATATAGTTGTTTGAAACAAAAATTTCAGAGGTGTTCATCTTCATACATCGTATTTATTTAGATTGACTTTGCATTTATAATTCTATATTTCTGGTCTTGGATTTATCTGTAAAATCCTTATTTGTTATATTCAATTAAAACCCTTTAGTTATAACCATGTGTTTTGACACATTTGCTATAGATCCTTTCATATGAAACAATCTATAAATTCATTTTGTGTAATCAGAATAAAATTGTAGATTTCAGCTCACATACAGTACCTTCCTCACTTATTTTATGAGAAATATAGCTTCAACATAATAACATGTATATATTTTTCATATTGTGCTAGAGGTAACTTTATTTTGATGTTTTTCCCATCACTAAAACTTCTCAGGAAAAAAAAATTAATTTTGTTCTTATTTTATTACTTTGGTTACATGATTATCAAAACTCATGTTATAATATGCCACAGAATATGGCACTGAATCCAAATTTACAGTGTTGATTATGGAAAACTTTCATTTCACCAATAACTTCATTATGAGACAAGATCTTTTGTCTTTCATATATGCTTTGTGTTTTGTATTTCTCAGTAGAGTTTGAGGAGTGACTTTCCTTTATTATGACAAGTGTGTTCTGAATATCACAAGCAATTGCAAACCAATTTTTTCTACTTTCTTTACCATCTACTTATAGTAGTTAAGAGGAGGTATTGTATTAAAAAGCATATTTTAAGACCCACTGAACCCAAAAAATCAGTTTTAAGAAAAGGTGTGTATGTGTGGTGTGGTGTGGTGTGTGTGTGTGTTTTTTTTTTTTCTTTCTTCCCCTCAACAAAATTCTCCACCCCAACTACTACTCAAATGGAATATTTTTTAGAAATTTTTTATTTTCTCAAAAGGAGCTGTAATGATTTTGTTTAAAGTGCTGTACATTATGGCAGCCCTTAATTGAGGGAAGTGTTATAATAAAATATTTACACGACAAATAAAATATATTTCTTGAACTTTATGGGAATAGCCTGTGAAATCATCATTTGGAAGAAATTTTATGTTATCTTGTATAACTTGTGTATGTTAGTGATAGACAAAACGTACTACACAAAAATGTTCATCTCTTTAAACATACCATTTATTTCAAATAATTTTTTGTGAGATAAGCGATTTCTAAGATATCCAGCTCTTAAACATTTGACTATTGCTGTTCCCTTTGTATCTATAGCAAATGTGTAATGTAGCTATTTCTGCAAAGGTTTATTTTATTTAAAATGAAGTAGATAGAAAAGTAAGCTAAGAATAGTTTATATACCCTAATAAATTATAGAGGGTAGAGAAAATCATATTAATGTAACACATCAGATTTTTAAAGTTTGTTAACAGTTAATAAACACTTCTACAGTTGACAATAAATAAAAAGTGAATTATTGTCTTCCAGGTAGCAAGGTATATTTTATATGGTCTCCAAATATGCCTCACATGTTTCATGATTTAGTGAGCATTTTGGCAATTCTGTGGTAGTTAGTGGAATGTAATATTATACTTCATTGCTTTCTTCTTTGTGTTATTTCAAATTGTTACACAAGGTTAAACAAATTTGCAGAGGGGTGTTATCAATAGCATGGTGTCCACAAGATCCAGATCTGCTGGTGAGTTGTGGCAAGGATAACCAGATATTATGCTGGAATCCCAACAGCACTGCCCCTGGAGGTGAAGTGGTGTGTGAAATTACCACATCCAATCAGTGGAACTTTGATGTTTCTTGGTGCCCTCGAAATCCAGCTCTGATTGCTGCATCCAGTTTTGATGGACATGTTAGCATCTATTCCCTAACTGGTGGACAGCAGCAAGTGCAGACTAGTAACAAGGTAGGAAAATCAATCAAATCATTGTGCAACAGTAATAATAAATTAATTTGTCTATCTTTAGAAGCCTTATTTCCTAGTCTAGCCATCTATTCTGATTTTGCATGTGTTAACATATGCCATATGTATGGAGGAATCTGTAGTCAGTATTTTACATACACATATATGTAAGCAATTACTTATTATGTTATAGGAGTAAATTCATATCTTATTTCACTTGTGCTGCTGAATAGATGCATTTTTATATTCAACTATTAAAAAGTTGTGTTTTAAAGCTTCTAAATAGTTTGAGAATTTTTGCAGCAGTATTTTGACTCCAAACTGCAATTGCTTTGATTTTGCATCAGCTAATATTATGCATTTAGCTGATTATTAATGTGGTGTGTAGAATACAGTGAAAATATGTGTTTTAATCAGATTTATGTTATCTAATGAACTGCTTTAAGCACTGTTTGAATTTATTAGAATTATATAAATGTACAAGTGCAACCTTTAAGTTCAGGGGAGACTAAGTGGTCAAAGTTGCCAAAAAAAAACAAAATAAAAAAAAAACTACATTTTTAGTTTTTTGTGTGGTCTTGTAAATTGGAATTTTCTGTTTAATGTGATATCTATTTTATCATTGTGGGCACAATACGTATATTCTAAACATATTTTTGAAAATTGTAGTGCATCTGCCATTCTGTGCTCTGAATTCTGCACCACTTCACAGAATCTGTGTACTCTTTGTAGTATTAGGTACAGTTTAGCTCATCTTTTAGGGCAGCTTTGCCTTAAAAATTGTACCATTTTAAATATGGCAGCTTCTATATGTCCAAGCAATGTGATTTTTGCTTCATAAATGTATGTGAATCCTTAGTTTGAACAATGTTTTCTCTGAATGACATTTTCGAATATAAATGACACATTTTCTCATGAACTATTGAATGCAGCTAAATGAAATGTTAATATAATGGTATTAGGTGTACTTTGGTGTTAATAAGTTGGATGGTTCAGTTTTAAAAAACTATTTGTTGATAAATTTTAATAAAAGAGATGTGTATAATTAAGAGAAAAAAAACATATCTACCTTAATAAACCACATTATTGTTTAAAAGTAGATCAGTGAACTAAGAAGAGATGCATCTACATCCTGTAATTGGGTCATGAAGTTAGCGAATTTAACATTGGCGAATAGGGCTTTCAATCCCCCCCCCTTGAAGGAATTCTTTTTCTCACACAGATTTTAAGATACACTATGTGATCAAAAGTATCCGGACACCTGGCTGAAAATGACGTACAAGTTCGTGGCGCCGTCCATTGGTAATGCTGGAAGTGAATATGGTGTTGGCCCACCCTTAGCCTTGATGACAGCGTTCACTCTCGCAGGCATACTTTCAATCAGGTGCTGGACGGTTTCTTGGGGAATGGCAGCCCATTCTTCACGGAGTGCGGAACTGAGGAGAGGTATCGAATGAAGGTTGGTGAGACCTGGCACGAAGTTGGCGTAAAACATCCCAAAGGTGTTCTATAGGATTCAAGTCAGGACTCTGTGCAGGTAAGTCCATTACAGGGATGGTGTTGTCGTGTAACCACTCCGCCACAGCCCGTGCAGTATGAACAGATGCTCGATCGTGTTGAAAGATGCAATCGCCATCCCCGAATTGCGCTTCAACAGTGGGAAGGAAGAAGGTGGTTAAAATATCAATGTAGGTCTGCACTGTGATCGTGCCATGCAAAACAACAAGGGGTGCAAGCCCCTTCCAGGAAAAATACGACCACACCGTAACACCACCACCTCCGAATTTCACTGTTGGCACTACACACGCTGGCAGATGACGTTCACTGGGCATTCGCCATACCCACACCCTGCCATCGGATCACCACATTGTGTACCGTGATTCGTCACTCCACACAATGTTTTGCTACTGTTCAATCGTGTAATGTCGACGCTCCTTACACCAAGCGAGGCATCGTTTGGCAATTTCCTGCGTGATGTGTGGCTTATGAGCAGCCGCTGGACCTCAAAATCCAAGGTTTCTCACCTCACGCCTGTCATAGTACTTGGAGTGGATCCTGATGCAGTTTGGAATTCCTGTGTGATGGTCTGGATAGATGTCTGTGTATTACTCTTTACGACCCTCTTCAAATGTCGGTGGTCTCTGTCAATCAACAGACGAGGTCGGCCTGTACGCTTTTGTGCTGTACATGTCCCTTCACGTTTCCACTTCAGTATCACATCAGAAACAGTGGACCAAGGGATGTTTAGGAGTATGGGAATCTCGCTTACAGACTTCTGACACAAGTGACACCCAATCACCTGACCACGTTCGAAGTCCGTGAGTTCCACGGAGCGTCCCATTCTGCTGTTTCACAATATCTAATGACTACTGAGGTCGCGGATAATGAGTACCAGGCAGTAGGTGGTAGCACAATGCACCTAAGATGAAAAACGTATGTTTGTGGGGGTATCCGGATACTTTTGATCACATAGTGTGTGTGTGTGTATATATATAAGGAACAAAAATTATATATATATATAATTTTTGTTCCTTATTTTCCAAAGTCAAGTCCATTCAGTTTACTGGTTTTTAATACATCTGTATCGTGTATGATGCACACATTTACCATATTTTCTGCCATATAAAATGGAGTGTCACATACAATGCACCCCATTTTTAAGACATGTTTTAAGGAAGAATTAATAAATCTACTGTAATTGAAACAATTGTAACAATTATGTGTAGGAACTGAAATTTTCGTAAAACTGAAATTCCCGCTCATCTGTTGTCTGAGATCCAAGTATAGCAGTTCAAGTTCTGGCCATTTAGAACTTGCACTTCTTAGATTATATTTACTGTGAGTTGTTTTCTTCAAAACCTCTTCCTGACTCTGCCAAGTCCTTATCTTCTCAGTTGGAGATGGCCCAAAATGCCTTTCTACAGCTCTATTTCTGCATTCTTTAGCATATGCAATCAAGTTTAAATGCAATTGTAATGTTGTTTTCCAACCATAGCCTGCAAATTACCACAATTAAATACACAAGCAGATCTTTGCACTAATCACAACTTTTGAAGTTTGAACGAACAATATGAATATTGTTAATGACAGTGCATATGCATCCATTGAATTCTATACAACTGAAATGCTTTCACCTCCACAAGGAAGCTAACAAGGGATTGCTTCAAATCGAAACATGCCAATTTTGGAAGAAATGGAGGTAATAAATGATTTGCTATTGGCATATAAGATGCATGGTGTTTTTGGACTTATTTTCAGACAAAAAAGGTGCATCTTATATGCTGGCAAATACGGTAATTATGGTCACTTGACTTCTTTCTTCAGTAATGTTGTTTTCAGTAAAGCATTAAAGCATACTAAAGGGATGTATTAACCCATTATGAATGAAACCATTCTGCCACTGTTGCTGTCTTCTGCACATCATGGAATGATTTTGCATAGCTCTGTTTGCTGTGAAAGCTGCAGAAGCTGCAAAGTCATGTGCTAATCTTACAATATTGTAACAAATGAGAACACCAGTTACTGTGAAAACACACTTTATCTGAATTCAACGACACTGACTCATCTTGAAGACAAGTCCCTCTTATACGCCTCACATACAAAGCGGAATGTCGAGAATGAGAACATACCAGAAGGGTCCAAAATGAATCTTCTGGGGCGTGTAAGTGTGACAATATGGCTATTGTTCCAAGAGCCCATTGCTTTAGAGAAGGACCGCCATTAGCATAACCTGCGGCAGGTGGATGGGCTGGCAGGCGCTCGCACCGTCGGTCCGTATGAACTTAGCGCGCGCGGTTACACTGCTCCCTCCTAAGAGCTGGTCGTCCCGACCAGCACTGCCGTGGGCTAGACGATCGCATCTTCCCTCGGGGCAGCCTCTGGATGCGGTAGACTACAACATTGATCCTCTTCACTACCTGGTATGGTCCTTGCCGTGGTTGTAGGAGTTTGGGACAATGCCCCTTGTTCCGGGTAGGGCGATACAGCCACACCAAATCACCTTGCTGGAAACCTTGGCTGTTGGTCTGGCGGTCTTAGTGAGTTTTCATCTGGTTGCTCGCTACCTGGATGTGTTGACGGGCCATTTCGTGCATGTCATGAAGACGGTCTACGAGGTTCTCCACGTAGTCGATTGCT
This sequence comes from Deroplatys truncata, assembly GCA_030765065.1. Taxonomy (NCBI): domain Eukaryota; kingdom Metazoa; phylum Arthropoda; class Insecta; order Mantodea; family Mantidae; genus Deroplatys; species Deroplatys truncata. The sequence goes on from CM060990.1 coordinate 381,404,118, forward strand.
GGCTGTTCCGCCCCAAGGGGGCTCCCAAACATCAGATCGCATGGGACAGACAGTTCTCTGCCGAAGACTAAGCTGGCTGGTGTCAACCTGGTGGTGTCGTGAGTCGACGAGAGCGGTAGGCCATCAAGAAAGCGGCAACCTAACATCCCAGTCCCTGTGGTGATTGTCCACGACCTTCCTCAGGTGCTCTTCCAGGGTCTTGATGTACCACTCGACCATGCCGTCTGACTGCGGGTGGAGAGGCATTGTACGCTTTGTGCATTCCAAGTCTCCAGTGCTTCCCTCATCAGGTCCGACCCGAAGTTCGTGCCCTGATCACTGTGTAGCTCTAACGGTACCCCAAATCGGCAGAACACTTCTTCTACTAGGCAGTCCGCGATCGTTTTGGCCTCCTGGTTAGGGATGGCGCACACTTCCGGCCACTTGGCGAAGTAATCCATGATCACCAACAGATACTTGTTACACCTGTCGATCAAATAATATTTACGAAATAAACTTTATTCCTTACTACTATGTATTTGTGTACATCAACCAGTTTTATTGTCTTTTTTGTGATTGTCAAGAGAAACTTTTAACAATTCCAATTGCAAAATAAGCACACGAACAGGTGCGTTTAACATGGAACGGTCGCACTATATGGATGGCGACACGTTCTTTTGGGTCCAAGATGCCCTCCAGAAGCCCCCGCATGTACTTCCTTTAGGACCTCCGACACCTTACTTCGAGGAAGGATCTGTGTCGTCCTCCGTGGACTAGTGGTACCGTGCTAGCCTCTAGTTCCCAAGGTCGCGGGTTCAAACCCGGCGGAGGGCGATGGATTTTTTCGGGCGTAAAAATCCTTAGCATGGCTTCCTTCGGAAGGGAAGTAAAGCCGGTGGTCCCGTGTCGTAGATGTACGGCACGTAAAAGAACCTCAAGCCTGATAAAGAGGCCTCTGAGCAAAATTACCTATCTTTCACGCCCAATATAGAATGGGGCGCTAAGGACCATAGTAGTTAAAGAGCGTCCATAAATAAAAGCTCAATTTCATTTTTCTGCAGCAACGCTCCCCAATGTTTATGCCAGGGTAACTAAATTTAATATTTTAGCTGCAAAACCCTTTGGCCTCACCTCAGTGTGTAACATTATGTGATGTTTTGTCCTTTTCTGTACGTACACAGTGTATTACCACTACTGTTTGTGAATGGAGCAAAAAAAACTGCATTGTCCGGTAACTTTTCCCACCACTTAACCACACCTGCTGAAGAAAAGATGGAAAAAAATTATCACACAGATAACTGTACCACTCGATCACCATGGTGACACAGTGAAATAGCTGGAACTCTGTAGAATAGGTCTGTGACTAATGGGCCCTGCTGGCACAGATAAACCAAGAGGGAGAACACCCCCATAGACTGCCATGGTGAGAGGGTCATAGATGAAGTGCAGCTGGAAACCTGTGCGGCTGGGGTAGTATCACCATTCTCAGCACGATCTGGGGCTGTGCTCTTCTGTGGAGGGGAGTGTTTCCTGGGGCTACCGGCAGACTGGAACAATATTTGGGGAAAGCACCAGGGTCACAATATACAGAAAAGAATACACAAGATAAATATTACAAAACAAAAAGACAGGGGACACACAAAGCAAATGAAACTTAAATCTAGAGCAAGGCCTTGCAAAAAAAACAAAAAAAAAACCATTGTTTGAGCGCTCAATTATTGGATATGACTAACAACTATTCATGAATATATTTAAAGTAGGGACACCAAGTCAAAATTTAATCACAAAATTTTCAATGTTTTAACATGACAATGGAATTTATAGCTCTTGATGCTTTACAATGAAATCTGACCATAGAAATGGTCAAGTAAGAACCAAAACACATTAAGACATTGGTACTAAGAATTTAAAAATAATATCCTCAGAGGAAAAAAAAAATTTTTTTGTTAAACCAATTTATTAGCAAACTACAATATAGTTACAAAAATACTAACTACAGGATTAAATATAGTTAGAGGAACTAACACCCACTATGCTAAGATTCTACTCCCCATGGAACGCTCTATGCGCAGTTCACAAGCAGCTGGTTTGAACTCTTTTTTTGTTTTCACAGATACATATAGCCCCCTATATACTGCCGTGGTTGGAGTGTGAACCAAGCCCCAGTCAATAGATTCTGAAAAACACATTCATAAAGCAGACACCAAAAAAGGAAAATGAAAATAGTTAGAACTGACCAAAAGAAAGAAATTATTGTAGGTAAACATTATGACATATTATGGATTTCATGACCTGCAAATTTTGGAAACACGTACTCACCCAGATAAACATGTAGTGAAGGGGAATAATGTTGCTGCTGGACAGAAGGATGACTCATTGACCATTTTCCTCTTTCCCTCAGAAAAACCGGGGGGGGGGGTTGCTATTCAGCACAATAATAACAGCTGTAGTGACTATAAGCAAACTCAAACAGTGCTTGAAAACTAATATTACTGTGCAGATACAGCAGACACAGTAACGATTTCACCTTGCTAAGTACTCAACGGCACGACAAACAAAAACAAAAATAAACATTACCCTTTGATCATACAGCATTTAAAATACTCTCACAGAGCTGGAAAGTATCATATTAAAGAATTTTGATAAGTACATGTTAATTTATCACCCAAAACAAAATGTAGTGTTACAACAAAGTACATAGAAAAATAAGCAACAAAAAAATATATATATATATCTGTAAGAGAGAGAGAGAGCAATTAACATTTTTTTTTTTGACTGGGGCAACTGCTGCCAACAAAAGCTTGCTGTGTGCCCTGGTTTGCCACACCTAAAACAAATCAGGGGTTGGCACCGATCTGGAGGTGGTGAACATGGTTGCCATTGTCCTCTCTGTGTGGAAGATGATGGTCTGTTCCTCTCAGGATAAGATGTATTCATTGCATATAACTGGTTAGCCAACTGGTCCACCTTTGCAGTTAACTCAGTGACATCATTAGTAGGCAGGTCTGGAAGAGCAGGCAAAGGTGAATGACCTGAAAGAAAAGGGTTAGTAGTCCCAGCTGGTGAAGTCAGAGGTAGAGGAGCCGAGGCATGACCTGTAGGCTGTACCTGTGGAGCGACCAATTGCTCTCTTTGTGTCATATAAAATTGTTACTTTATCCACCCGCTTAAGAACCTGTAAAAGATCATCTACAGTAAGAGGGTTCATTGGGAGGATAATGTTTACATACTCAGGTTTCAGACATTTTAGTAAATTTCTTATTTGCTCAGTTTGAGTCATACTTGGATTAACCTGATCACATAAAGACAGTACATCATAAACATAGTGCAAACCAGGTTCAGAATCTAATTGAATTCTTTGTCTGAGTTTGATTTCTAATAATTCATGTTGGTGAGCAACCTGAAAAGCTGTAATAAAAGAGGATTTTAAAAGAGCCCAATCATGAGAGGGATGCCTGTACAAAATGTCTGAAACCATTGTATAACAGCATCTTTAAGGTAGCAAGGCAAATACTTCACTTTTTGCAAATCTGACCAGTTATTAGCAAAAGCTACTCTTTCAAAAGTATTCATAAAATCAAAAGGATTGTCTACTAGCATTAAAGAAAGGGGGTTTGACAGAAGGTCGAATAGCAGACACAGTACTCTGAACAACTGCTTCTACAAGTGTAATTAAATCATTATTGGTGGCCACCAAGGTCAATGATCCAGGACTAGTAGAAGGCGTAGGAGGGTGGTCTGTTGTTTCTCTTTGGCATAGTGAAATTATATAGCACAGTATTAACACACAAATGTAGACAAAAATAATTAATTAGACACAGGCATGCAATTAAACAGTGGCTGTGTAAAAAAAAAGATGTGTGAACATACACCATGTAAAAATATTATTGTATCAGAGACAAAAATAGGTATGAGCAAAATGCATAAATATCAATGTTGTAAGAGAGGTTGATATTGCATTTATAACACAACACAGTTAAAAGAAATAAATTTCCATAGACAATGCCAGAAATTAGCAATAAATCACAAAGGTGAGAATTAATTATTCAGTATGAAGCAGTATAGGCCAGTAACGTTCACAGAAACAAATATGATAGTGGCAACGTGGCATCATATCACAATGTAATGAAAGCAAAATAGTTATATTGTGAAGCCAAAAGCAAGTAAGCTTAATAGGCTAAATATGACTAAAATGAACACAATTTCAGTAGTACAACTGTACACAAAGTAAGTGTATGCTAAAATTAGCAATGTGATGCTGATAATTGGTACAAAAAGTTATGTGCACTGTTATGAACCAAATAGTAGCAAGGTAAATAATAAAGAAATTTTCCTAGTATTTAGCATAAACTATCCATGCCTGTGCCAAAATCATACAAAAAAAAAATGATGCTGACAGTATCTGAAATGTAAAACAGTAAGCACACTGACTGTAAAGAAAAGAAAATTCAATCAGAGCACTGGTCAGAAATGTTAGGTTATACAACACATTTGTAATGCACTACAGTGACAAATTTGTCCTAAGCAGGGTTAGGATTTTTAGGTGCGCACCTTTTTTCTTAGGGTAAGTTAAAGCTGTGTGGAAATATATCACAGTGTGAAATTTCGTTTCTAGTTGCGAAAAGAGGCATTTTTTCTCACACCTTTTTCCCTTTTTTGGGACCTTTACCCCTTTTTGGCACCTTTATCCCATTTTCCCGCAACCATCCCCATAATCCTCTTTTTCCCCCTTTTTTCTTTTAAGTTTCATTCCAATTTATTCTTTAACTTTCAATTAACGTCTCCTCAGCTTGCTGTGTACATGTGAATAGTAAGCCTACCTCTTTCATTAAACGCAGCGCGGGAATTGAAAGCACACCTGCAACAATGGAAAATAATTGTGTGTTTGACGAAAGCCTCTTTCTCTCGCTTTACCGCTATAAAGTAGTCATCAATAATGCAATTGACAATGAGTGATTCTATCCCACCAGAATCGGTACCCTGCTGTTCGTGAATGCGCATTTGTTACTGTGAGAGACGTCATCTGTTTGCGTGGAGGCAAAGACTGGGCACACAGAGACAGCAGTAACCTCACCCGCGCAGTTCCGAGAATTATTAAGACTGGGTTCTGCTCGAAACTATTAGAAATTGTTGAGACTGAAGTTCCAGCATGAATGAGAACATTCTGGTGTTATAAGAGAATGTGGACAGCGAATGGGCGCAAGAGTGAGTTGTGTGACAGTCGCATTGTGTTAGCAAATGAACTAGTGTTAGCTCTCCAAACGAGTGTACTAGTACTAGATTTTACCATGCCAAAGGTGTCCAGTGCTCAATCTATTGTTCTGGCTGAGGAATTTAAACAAGATTTCATAGACACTGATGGAACTGTTATGCAATGTACTATTTGTGATTCAGGAATTTTGTTAGATGAACAACACCAGTGAGATCGCATCAAACAACACATTTCCAGCTCTAAGCATCAAATGAACAAGACTCTTTAAGCAAACAAATCACGGCAACCTCTATTACAAAATGCGTTTCAACAGAGTTCTTCAAAAAGCCAAAATTTGAAGGAATTAAACATTGATTTGTGTGCAACTCTTACCAAGCAGGAATTCCACTCAATTAGGTGAACCATCCAGCCTTCAAGGGATTTCTTGAAAGATACACAAAGATGTCAATGCCCCATGAGAGTACTTTAAGAAAACACTACATGGAGCCTGTTTACCAAGAAACCATAGAAAGGATCAAGGAGAAAGTGTCTGATTGCGATGTGGGAATCATTGTGGATGAAACCCTAGACTCAATGGAATGATATGTTTTGAACATTTTAGTTTTTACCTTAGCAGGGGAGAAAGTTAAGCCCATGTTGTTAAAAATGTACGAGCTGCGGAAATCCAATGCCAGTACAGTAATGCAATCGATTATGGACTTCTGCCAAAAACTCTGGCCTATTGGTATCGAGTTTGAAAAACTTCTTCTTGTGGTTACGGACCAGGCTCCATGGTTTCAGCTGTTAACCAATTGAAACCTTTGTTTCCTAACTTGAAGCATGTGACATGCTTGGCTCATGCCCTTCACAGGGTTTGTGAATCCATAAGGAACGAATACGACATTGCAAATCAATTCATCTCTGCCCTGAAGAAGATTATACTGAAAGCTCCGAGCCGTGTTGTTTACTACAGGGAAATCACTGCCCTGCCGCTTCCAAATTTCCTGGTCATTACTCGCTGGGGATCTTTGATTGAGTGTGCTGCTATGTTGTGTGAGAATTTTGACAAAATTAAAGAGTTTGTGCTTTCTTTGGATCCATCCAATGCAGATGCAATTTCCAAGGCACAGCAACTTCTGTTACCGGAGAAAATACATAATTTGCAGACAGAACTATATTGTATTCATAGTTACAAGTACCTGCCTGCAGCTATTAAACGATTGAAAGAACAAGGTCTGGAAAAGGAAAAACAATGGGATATTTTTACTTCCATGAGAGAGCAGTTAGATGACTTTGCCATTGGCAAACTTGAATCTAGTCTTCAAAAGAATCCAGATATTGAGGAATTCGCCTCATCTGTAGAATTGCCATTCCGAGTGAATACAAGGCTTGCCCCCACTGGTTTTTCTGTGGATGTTGAAAGAAGCTTTAGCATCTACAAAGACATTCTATCTGCTAATGGAAACAGACTTACTTTTAAAAATGTGGAGATGCTTAATGTCTTGAAGTACAACAGATTTATGTTTTTTCCTTCTTTTGATGAGTGTTAATTTGATGTACTTGTTTGTAGTTCAATAAATTAGAATAGAGGAAAGAGAAATCATTGAATTTGTTAAGGGAACGCACAACTGAAATTAACCCAAAATCTGAAAAAATCTAAAACAAAAAATTATGTTCCCAAAAAATTCTCCATTGCTTGTAGTTTTAGAATTCACTTTTATTTTCGATCTAGCGAATGCTTCAGGATCATTACGAGACTTTTTAAATACCCTTGCGCACTTGGTTGCTAGCTGTTTATATTTTTAAAACCTCATTTTAAGGTGTTTCTTATTTTCAGCATTTCTGCATATTCAAAATGTTCCACACGATGTAGTTTTCATCCATTCATATTGATATTTTTTATGCTTATTTCAAAAATCCAAATAAATAAAACTGTCATATAATTTTTCTGTGTAATGAATAGTTTTTGCGTTAGTAATTTTTGAAGACAACAATGTATACAAAAAAAAAAACGAACAAAAATGCAAATACAAAACTGCAAAACATTTTTTTCTCTTAAACTAAGAATGATAGAAAAAAAATTATATGACAGACTTGTAGTTCCTTGACACAGAAGCAACATAAGATTTTTTTTTTAAATGCATCATGTGTTGCATTTTGCATATACCCATAATTTTATACTTTGAAAATTAATAACTTGAAAACTAATTAAGATTCTGGATTGAAATTCACAAAAGAATTATATCTAAAGAAGACTAACATGTGGTTAAAATTTCAGCCCAATTGAATAGATAGTTTAGAAAATAGCAATTTCAGTTGTGCATCCCCTTAAATAAACCAGCACTTTATTGTCCCTTTTTTCATCTGAAATTTGCACCTAAAAATCCTAACCCTGGTCATAAGAAAGCAGGATTCACAACCCTCAGTAATTTCACCTGCACAAGCTATTAGCAGAGGCACAAGATACAGCAGCAAAGTGGTATAGCACATATAAAAATGTCAATATCACGAGGCGATAGTCAAATTTGAAAAATGAATGTGGTTGTATCAGACATACAAAATCCAGAAATTTCGCAGAAATACCCAAGACACTGTTCACATACATAATATAGTCATCAAATTATAGGTAGCTAACTCACTGTCGTGTGCGCTTGAAACAGAGCTACTAAGTGGAAGTTAATTAAAAGAAATAAAAACAAAACAGGCAAAACTGAAAAAGTTACTATGATGATTAAAACACATAGTACCGTAAGCAGAAAAAAAAACTTGTACCCACTATGAGTATGGTCCTCAAACCTAAAGAAAAAAATTAAGCAGTGGAGGCTTTGTAAAAATATTCAATGAGATCACCTATCTGACAAACACTTAAAATACACATGTCAAACAACGTGGGAACAGGGAAAGGAATAAAAAAAAAGAGAAGAGTGAAAAAAAAGGAAGGTAAAACAGTGGAGAGAAGGAGAAAGGAGGAGGAACTGGTAGTGAAGAGGCACCAAAAAAGTTACATAGCCGTCACATAAAAAAAAATGAAATCTATTAAATGTGAAAAATTTTCAGTTCCGAAATGGAGGGGAAAAAAATACAAGTTTGCTACGCCAAAGAAATAATTGCCATGCCACACTTTGAAGTAATTTAGAATTTTTGGTGTAACTATCAGTTACTGAGCCAAAACGTGCTACTTACACGCGGTATGCCATCCCTTAAAAAGAAATTGTATCACATCACTGTGATCCTACATAAAAAGAAACTCACTATACTAATTCGGATAGACAAATAAACCCTTCGCACACTCGCATATAAAAAACATACCTCAAGTTATAGATATAACCACCACGTGCACACACAAAAATTTTTTCACACTTACGTGCTACATGCACACAAAATTTTCTTCACAGCAATGTGATAATGTTTACAACACAAATATTATTTCATACCCGGCGACAAACCACCAAAAATGTTATACACCGGGGTGAGGCCAAAGGGTTTTACAGCTAAAATATTAAATTTAGTTACTCTGACCTAAATATTGGGGAGCATAGGTTCAGAGGCAAATGAGAGGACTAGGAACGTGCTGCTAAATTTAAAGCAGGTGTGGGATATTCATAACATGACACACTTAAACTCACATTTAACACATGACCTGTGGTTTATTAAGTAATTAACATGGTGCCACTACATTGTTCACAACAGATTACAGGTCAAACATTGGAGGGAGGTGCTCCATACTCACATGGAAACACTCATTCTACACACAACCACCACTCGCCCTGAAGAGACACACAAGACTGACGCCATGCTGCTAACTAGGAGGTGGGGAAGAAATGCCACGCTGGGCGAAATTGAAACTCCCAATCAAAATGATTATACACAACAGTGTCATCGCTACAGAGCAATAATGTGTCTGGTGTGACAATGCACACACATACACACTACAATATAAATTTAGAAGTGCCAGTAGTCTTCAAATTTGCTATGATGAAATTCAAGAGAGAACTTATAGAAGACTTGAAATTATTTGTTGCTTCTAGTTGAATTTCCTTTTCAAGCATGTTTTCATCCACATTTGGTAGTTTACTATGTTGCCTCTTAGTAACCAAGTGAGAAGGGATGTCAACTGTTTCAACTATTTTTGATTCCTTCAAAATGATTGCTCCTCGTGTGCTACAATAGCCTACTCAGAGCTTCTGATTGGTGGCTATGTACATACAATGCATATTAAACAAACGCATCTCATGAATCTCACAATTCAATATCTCATCAAGTAAATCTTTAATGAGGCGCTTCTCAGCAGTGAGGGAAATTCTTTTGCTGTAAATGATAAGATTTTTATGGTCAATAGCAGACAGAACTTTGTGCCAAAATGATATCAAAACACCCTTGGAAGACTGAAAGCACTTATTAAGTCCCAACTTGGTATTCTGTGCCAATGGAATCAAATTATCAATAGTGTCATCCAGGAGCAGGTCTAGAATTTTGAGAATCAAAGGATAGTGCTTCACTATTGGATGCACAACTTGTAGTCTTTCACTCCAGTGCGTCTCAGAATCACTTTGCAGAGATAATGGGATGGTTGTTGCAATAATTTCCACCAACCAGTGCTGCTAGAAAATGTAGAGCATAAACTTTCAATGTTTCCAAAAAAATGTCACTACATCATGATTCAGTTTGGCAGTGTTGACACCAAATCTGTTCAAGGAGTGTGCTCTGCAGGGGAGAACGTGGTAAATTCTGTTTTGTTTTTGTTTTCTTTTTTTCCCCTTCCCTTTGTTTTCTCAAGTATTCTTGATTGAACTTTACTCTTCACTAATGTGTCCTCGCAGTTTTGAGCCATTGGCTGCGGAAAGACTTTCGTTATTAACAGGGAGGAGACCCTTTTAATTCCTTCTGATGGTTGAAGTCTTAAAGGTACCAACCTGGACAAAAGCCTAGTGTCCAATCTCTTGCCTTCCCATGGTGCAGCTGTTAGTAATCACACGATAATCTTTATTTACAGAAAGGAGACCCTTTAATTTCTTTTGAAATTTGAAGGCTTAAAGAAACTGATCTGAACAAAATTCATGTGATGAACTAAAGGGAGGGGCTGCTCACCAATAAGCACTTGTCAGCTTGGTGAGTTATAGACTTGGACTGATATTCCTTCTTTTCTGTATATCTGATCTCCTCTTTAAACTTACCTAACCAGTCTTCCTTGACTCAACTGTTGTTTTCTTCGACCCCGATGGTATTAGAGTATTCAAGGCCTAGGGGATCATTTCATCTTCTTTCCTGTCCATACCTCTCTCCCCACAGGGTAATGTAATTGCCAAATTTGGTGCCCATTCTTAAATGGTTACAATATGTTTGAAATACTTCAGATGTAATTGATGTCTCCTTGGAAAGATAAATATTCGGAAGTAAAATAGTCCCCCATTCGGATTTCCAGACGGGGACTTCTATTCAAGGAAAACAACAGGATATCCATAATTTCTTAAAACTTTTGCAGTGGAATACAAGAGGACTATCACACGAAAAAATACTTAAATTGACCAAAACTATATATGACCATAATATTGATATATTTGCAATTCAAGAAGCAAATCTAACATTAGACTATTTAAAATATTACCAGTTCCAAGATGTTAGTGTAACATTACTCCCCAGAGGAAGACAAATAAGCAGTAGTTTTCTATTTGGAGTTTAAAAAAAATCTCACTTTGTCTTTTAAAATGATTAAAGAAATGAGCAACATAGATAAAATAGAAATAGTTAAACTGGGTATATGGAAGAACAAATCCCACTTAAAAATTTATTCTGTATATAGTCCTCCAAACAACACCCTAATCTTGACACTATTATTATAGATTTAAATACAATATTAATTGGAAATTTTAGTGCTCATTCAAAACAATGAGGTTGTGATAAATCAAGCAGTGCCGGAAAAATCTTGGAATATCTATTAAATTCGACAACTGCAGAAGTAATTTACCATAAAGGAGATCTACCAACCTTTATCCACTATTTTAGCGCTGTTACCAATCCTGACCTAGTTTTAGTGTCCTCTAATCTTCTTCATCCAACCAAGTGTTAAGCCATCAGGCCTGTTACGATCTCGCTAAGAAATTTTCCTTCCATCTTCATCTCATTAGTGTCTTCTAATCTGTACACACAAACCTCCAAACAAATCTTAGATGATCCTGCTTCAGGTCACAGAACTGTAATTGCCACTGTTCAGCTTGAAAAGAAAAGTTTGACTCGAGTAAACCATAAACCTAAATGGAACTTTAAAAAATCAAATTGAAAAGACTATACAAGCGAAATAGAAACCAAATTTGAAAAATCTCTAAATGAATAGACACAGCCAGATAAATTGAACAAAGATTTATGTGGAACAATTTTAAAAACAGCAAAGAAATACATAACAACAGGAATAATTAAAAACTGCAAACATTTTTGGAACCCACAACTAGAAAAGATAAAAAATGAAAGAGACCTAGCCAGAATCACAGCTGAAAAATCTAAAGATCCAAAAGAAGTACAAAATGGGAGAAAACTGAGTGTCCAATTTAAAACAGAAATTAACAGTAATAAAAGAACATTTTAATAATTTTCTACAAAGAGTGAGTTATAGAAAAGACGGCCAAAAAACGTATAGATACATACATAACATACAAAATAAGAGAACTAATCAAAAAGTACCTTTTATTTATCATAATAAAACAATTACAGATGACAGTGAGCTAACAAATTCAACAAATACTATGCTAATATATATAAATTATCTGTAAATACAAAAAGGAGCAAAAACTACTGAAGAAAAATGACAGAGTACATAAAATCAACAACGAAACTTAAAGGTAATATGTTTAACCAAGAATTCAATATAAAAGAATTGAATATTGCAATTAATAGCATAAAATCAAAGGAATATCCAAGTCCCAACAATATACATACAGGGTTCATCAAACCTCTAAGAAAAAAAGAAAAATTAAGACTCCTAAAGCTCTATAACCTATCGTGGAATAGAAAAGTAACAGATGAGTGGAAAAAGCAGTAATAATACGTATTTTGAAATTAAATAAGCCAGCAGATAATTTTTCAACTTACCACCCTATATCACTTAGTGTATTAGCAAAAACCATGGAAAAAATTATTTCCAACCAATTAAATTGGTTTTTAGAAAATAATAATAATAATAATAATAATAATAATAATAATAATAATAATAATAATTTCAATTAACCAAGCAGCATTTAGAGAGCAGGGATTTCTTAATTTTTTAAATTTTAGTCAAGACGTTAAAAATGCATTGAAAAGAATATACCTTGGCAGTATTCATTGATTTTCAATGAGCATATGACTATTTGGAGATACAAGCTACTCAAAAACCTTAAAATTTTAGTAGTTCAAGGCAGAATGCTACATTGGACAAGTGAATTCATTATCCAATGCTTTATTGCTACCAAATATAATGATCAATAGACAAGGCAGTATCCTTAGTACCACACTTTTCAGTTTTTATATCAATGATCTTCCCTGCCAGTTACAAAAAATACAATCCAGAGTCTTAATGTTTGCAGATGGTGTAGTCTTATGGTACACTAAACCAAAGAATCAAAGTCCACTGTTAATAAATGTAGCACAACATTCAGTAATAAAATTATAGAATTGGGCACAAAATAATCTGATTAAAATAAATGCCCAGAAAGCAAATCAGCCCTTCTCCTAAGGAAGAAGCCATTAAATACAGAGAGTTTTTCACAATCTATGGTAACAATATGAGACAAGCACAATAGCATTCAGAAGTATGAGTGTATCACTGTTTGCTCAGTTGTGTGCTCTTGTTCTTGCTGCATGAGATGGCATCAAAAATAGAACCATTCTGATAAGGATACATTATTGCTCTTTCTGTTGCAAAATACTTGTATTCTAAGATTATTAAGCAGTGCAAGAGGCATGGTTTCACCATATCCAAGAAAGTGATCTCGTGTGCGCTCAACAAAAAAGGTAAGGCCACATCAGGACTTATTCCAAAGGGCAAGAAACAGGGAAATCCATGACCGGCCACCAGTCGCACCCTGGAGATAAATGCCTCTAGACCAAATCCTGAAACACAAAGGCCCATTGCACTGTAATCAAGGATCTCTGTTACTACTGTGAACAGCATAATCAACCAGGATTTGAATCTAGAAAAGTGCCATAAGAGCCGGGGATATAAGCTGTTGCCTAAACACATAGCCGAACATGCCACTAACAGCAGAAAGCTGTATGAACGATACCTAGCTGGTGAAAAGTGGATGTTTGTCTTTTTAGATAAGGCATATGTTTATCTAAGTGACTGCAACAAACCCTGGGCTATATATTACCGACCAAGGGGAGAAAAAAAATTTGAAAATTGGTATAAGGAAACTAACAAAAATTTCCTTAATGGTTTCATGGTAATAGCAAGGTGCAGTTACAATGGCAAATTAACCATTCGTTGTGTAGGTTGTGAAAATCAACTCGGCCTATTATCAGACTAACGTTCTGATACCAATTTTCCGTACAGAAATCCCTGCTTTCTATGGTGCAGATGTAAATAAGGCCTGGTTGCATCAGGATAACGCATCAAGGCATACATATGCTTCAACCTACAAATTTTTGGAGAACATAGAGAAATAGGAATACATTACATACATTTTAGCGACATTTGTGTTAAGTCATCTGATGCACCACTGATGGAGTTTTATGCATTTGTGTTGCTGAAAAGAACCCTTGGAAGTAGATGGCCGTGAACTTTGGATGGTCTGTGGAAGACTGCCAGGAGAAATGGAATAAACTGGACATACCTGTATTTTGTAGCAGTTTGCTCCAGTGGAAGCTCCAGTGCAGATTGATAAGCTCAAGCTAAAGGCTGCCAGATAGAACATGCTGGTGGATTTTTTTTTTTTTTTTTTTTTTTTTTTTTTTTTATATGGATGCTCTTTAACTATTGTGGTCCTTAGTGTCCTATTCTACATTGGGTGTGAAACACCGGTAATTTTGCTCAGAGGCCTCTTTATCAGGCTTGAGGTTCTTTTACGTGCCGTAAATCTACGACACAGGACCACTGGCTTTACTTCTCTTCTGAAGGAAGCCATGCTAAGGATATTTATGCCTGAAAAAATCCATCACCCTCCGCCAGGTTTGAATCTGCAACCTCGGGAACTAGAAGCTAGCATGGTAACCACTACATCACGGAGGACGACTGCTGGTGGAGGCATGGTTTTTCATAAGGTAAGGGAGTCTTAAATTTATTACTATAGATTGCGAACAACCCTCTGTATTTCATTAAGACTAAAAGGGAAAATACAAAAACTTGTGAAGCCAAATATTTATGTATTGGTTTTTATACAGAATTAACATGGAGAAAACACATTTATAATGTATGCAAAGAAACTGAGAAAGAACTACCACTATTAAAAAGACTAGCAACGAAAAAATGGGGAAGTACTACACAAACTTTGAACACTTTTTATAAAATGTATATTAAACCAACTTCCAGATATTGTGAAGAGATATTAACAACTACAAATGTAAAAAACTTTAAATATTCTACAAAACCAAATTCTTTGTTTAGTAACTGAAGCTGTTAAAACTACCCCAGTACTTGCTCTGCTCTCTAACCAATAACTCAAGAATTCATCTTGACATTAAAAAAGCAACTATCATACAATATGAAAAATTAATCAGACCATCCTATAGCAATTGGGGAAAAAAGAAAAACAAAAACCACAGGTAAACTTAAAATTCAACAAAGCTTGCTTAATAAAGTCCAAAAAAATCAAACAGAAATTAAAACTCCCATACTTAAAAGAAAACTTAAACAAAAAAAATCAACCCTTTTGATATAGAATGCTATCTACATTTAGCAGAAGAATTTAAAAAAAATCTGAAGCCTCTCCATGCGTTTTGAAACAAATGTCACTAGAAATAATAAATTTAAAATATCCTACTCTTTCATGGAAGAATGAGTTCAAATTCTCAAATTATGATGGTGAAATTCTAGCAATTCTTCTTAGCTTACAAAATCTGCTATATCAAATAAAAACTTTAAGAGAGTTGTAATATTATCTGACTCTAAGGCAGTTACAATATCCATAGCATCTGATGCTACAGCCCAAAAATTATAAAACAGTTAACTAATTTAAATAAAAGAGTAGTACTTCAGTGGATACCAGCACACTGTGGAATAGATGATTATGAAACAGCTGATTTTCTGGCCAAGAAAGGTAGTAAAATTACATCAAAATCATCTGGTCCACTGTCTTATCAGTCTATCAAAAGAATAATTACATCAACATACAGTACAAAAATTAAAGAAAAATATGTATCACAAACAAAAGGAAAACAATGGGAAAACCTCCATAACATGCCTAGAATTACAGCACTACCAAGAAAATTTTCTGTAGCAGTTTTTAGATTATTAACAGGCCATTACTGGCTCAACAAACATCTACACAGGATTAGCATAGCAGAATCTCCTATATGCCCTTTTTGTGAACTTGAAGAAGAAATGGAGAGAAACCACCTGCTCCACCTTGGTCAATATACCAACCTATCATCAAAATACTGGAGTGCTAGTGAGCAAATGGTTTCATTGCCAACTGCACAACATTAGATATTAACCAACCAGTTCAAGCCACTGTAGTAACCGTGTGTATGACAATCTGAAAGTGGCTCTTTTTCATCAGTTAATGCCTCACCTGTTTTCATACTAAAGTTCTAAATTCAATAAATGTCTCACAAATTTCATATGAATTTATTTCTTTATTTTGAAAAAACATAACACAGAATAGGAATCTTTGGTTTTTGATGGGAGATGTCAGGAGTCGCATCAATAAATTATGTCACAAAAATTGCCTCTTTTCTTTGATTCAAAATGCTTTTATAAGTTTTTCACCACATTGGGAAATAAATTCATTTTGAGAATATCATGATAGATCTGAGCTTGGCCTTTCATGCTTTTGTCTTCAAGTTGATTTTCTTCCTCTTTGGCCAGATGTTCATGAGTTACATCATCATATTTGCCCATCAGTTGGTCTGTAGAATTCTATTTTTTTGGGAAAAATATCTTTGGAGCAAAAAGAACTACTTCCAGCATATTAAATAACTTGGCTAAACCAAAACAAGAAAATTTGGACCAGATGCCAGGCCCCTACATTCTCCGGGCCTGGGAACTAAAACTACACTTGAAACTTGTGTGCTATCCACAGGTGTCTAGAATGAAGGTTGAGTGGACCTACACTACCCCTTTTGTGCAGTACTAGGATGCAAAGCCATTCCATGGTCAAGTACTCATACAATCACATAGCTCTAAAGGAGCTGGGTTTCCACCTTGGTTGCGGTGTGTCGCTGAGATGAACGACGGAACCCGATGTGTTACTGCTGTTTGCGGCCTGATGTAATCAACCATAAGACCCCTGAATCCACACTGGCTCTCGAGAACTGTGTGGCCTAAAGTGGGGAAATCATTGGCAGTTATTTTAGTGGTAAGGGAATAAAGTCAGGCCTGCCTATGATAAACACTTCGAATAATGGTCAGTAGTGATAAGTGGACTAATGGACATAAGACTACCTTTTTGAAGAATTCTTAGAGACCAGGCCTATAGATAGTGCTTCACACCGGAAGATGTGTGTTTTTTTTTCATCTCCAAATGGTAGACTAACCCTGACAATTCTATAAGGATGAGTTTTCATGTTTCCTCTGTCTTCCACCTCCTCAACACATTTTCTTGTTATACAGCTTGATTGTGAGCTTAAAATGAAGAACGACACAAGTAATTTTTATATGTACAAAGGAAAATTGATAGGATCTGCAGTGTAGTGAAAAATGCTATACAGTGTTCATACAGGACAGTATTGATCGAAGTGTATAATGATGAACAACACACGAATCTGTTGAGAATCACTCTCTTGGGCTGTTACACAGGGAATATGAAATAATGTAACACACTAAACAGCAACCGTGGAGTAAGAACTATTGCTAATTTAGAAGTTGTCTCTAATGAAAAGATAATGAACTAACTGTTGGATCAGGATGTCCCCAGGGCACACCAAATAATTGGCAAAAGGGACGATAAACTGCTTCTGCTGCAAAGGGTTTTTTTGACCTCGGAATGAACAGTGCTACTGTCTTTTATCTTTCGGCATTGCGAGCAGGCATCTTCATACAGAACCCTTTGCAATTCTATCACTGCCAGAAGTTCGGACACACGCATCAATGATGGCCTGGCTTCCTTTATGCCCTTGTTGTGGTACACCAGCTCATGATGGATTGGTATGCCCCAAAGATCCCACCTGTGAACTGTGGGAGTGGACAGCCAACTAGTTCGAAACACTGCCTTGATTTCTAGAGAAGCAGAAGATTAAAGAGCTAGAGCTCAAGGAACATCTCATTTTTCCGAAGGCCAGAAAATGTTACCAGGAGCGTCACCCAACTACTCTGTTGCGGTATTTCACAGACATATGCCAAGCTACACCAAAACAAAATGTCATAGTTCAGACTTGCTCAAATCCTTTTCCCCCTATCTCTTAGAGAATTCAGACTGATTCTTCAGAGATTGTAATTCCTTGTGTTGATATTCTATCCCCTGGATAGGTCCCTTTGCCAGCTACAGCTTGAGCATCTGATAGTGTCATTGCTAACTCAAATCCCTTTCCAGCCATCGCAAAAGGTGCTCCTGTTGTCATTAACTAAATTAGCTAAACTAGCCGGTTTGGATACTGCTAGCAGCAATGGTGCTGTGGAATGTCTTCGAGCTTGTTTGCCATATACAGGACTGCCTCCAGGAGTTTTGCCCTCCCTCATGTTTTCAGACATAACTAATTTTATATGCAACTTCAGTCTTCCCTGACTAATTCTCAAACAAAGTAAGTTTATTTATTTATTTGCTTGCAGGGGTAATGAATAAATAAAACTTGAAGAGATAAATATGTGGTGAAAGACCGATTTTCAGGATACCACTAGGGCGATAACTGACCTGAAAGGTTTGTGAGTCACCAATGTAAGCAAATAAACTATAAAGCTAAAATAGTGGCTTGAAACACTCCCATTTATTAATGTGATGTTTATTGAAAAAATAGTAAAATCTTCTGGGCTGGAGGGCCATGGTTCTATAGGTAAAATTGTTTACACCCGATGTTTCGATCAATTGGCTGTGCCTTCATACGTGATGTTTATTGTTGAAAACCTCACATGCATGGGATGGGATGTTGTGACAAGATCATCAATGAGGATCACATCCAAATCACTCTGGAGCTACATTTGTCACTAGCTTTATGACAAAAATTTCCTGAAGGTTACTGGAGTTTAAGCATGATTTGTAATTCCATCATATTTTCACTTATCTTGTTAACTTGTTCATACTTAAGAATTTGCTGCCCCTAAAACCTGCCGCCCTGGGCAGTGGCATGTCTTGACCACCCCCCCCTTCCACTCGATCTATCCCTGGCCATATAGGCCCAATGTCTCCTAACAACAAGGCAGCAATACTATGCATATGATGTCACATTGTGAGGCCATCATCAGTCTTAGCCCAGATACACTGATCCCAGTGCACTATTTTTCATTCCTCATGGCTCAAATTTTTTAAGATTGATTTTAGGGGCAGAGGAAGCTCAAGTTCATACAAAAAGAGAGAGAAATTGTCATGTCATTTAATTTATCTATATTATAATTCACATTGCAACACATACAATGATATTAAAAGCTAGTGTGCATTTCTGGGACATTAATAAACATTAAAACAGAGCCAAAATGGTTAACTATAAAATGCACCTGTTTGTGTGCCTATTTTGCAATTGGAATTGTTAAAAGTTTCTCTTGACAATCAGAAAAAGACAATAAAACTGGTTGATGTACACAAATACATAGTAGTACGGAATAAAGTTTATTTCCTAAATATTATCTGATCGAAAGTTTTAAGGCTCTTTGGAATGGTTTAAAAAAAAAAAAAAATCATGAAATTTTTTTGTTTAACGGTTTTTTATTTTAACGTAATCTGTGATCCTTCAACTTTAAAATGTTATATGATTTATTTAGTTTACTTAGTTTTAAACCTATGTAACTTAATTTTAAAAGTAATGTCATGTGGGCGTGGCATTCTTAATGACAATTTTAAAAACTTAGAACTTAGCATGAAAACATTCAAATGGAAATATAAGGGACAATTAACATTTTTAAGGATTCTCGTCGTATGTAAAATGTTAGATACATAAACTATTAGGGTATGGGGATTCCAAAGCATTCAAAGAAGTAATAGTTGCAAAACCTTATGGAGGTGATCTACATATCCAGAAATTAGAATGCATTGGGCACACAGAAAAATGAATGGGCACCAAACTGAGAAGGTTAAAAACAAGTTATAAGGGTCAGATGTTGAGTGATGGTACAGGTTTAAAAGTAAAAGCATTATCTGCAGCCACCATAGGCAGAATTCAAAACTATTATGAGATGGCCATCGGCTATAACACTGGAAATGTAGAAGACATGAGTAAAACTATATGGGCATTATTTTTTCACGTAGCTTCATCTGATGAGAATCCTCAACATGGAATGTGTCTCTCTAGAAGCAATAGTTGGTGTAAAAAAAACAGAGGGAAGGAAATGGAAGAAAAATATCACCATAGACATGGTCTGCCTGGCCCAGTACTGGAAATTATAAATCCAATATTCATGGATCTGGCAGATAAAGATTTATTACAAAAGTGTGTCCATGGTCAAGCTTAGAACCCCACGAATGTGTCAGTGTATTATATATCCTACATGAACCATGAAGATGAAGTCTTGACGCACTTCATTTGTGTATATATGGTGCTATGGCAACATTTAATAGTGGTGGTAAATCAGGTGCATTTCACTACAAAAAATGGGCATTTCAATAGGCTGCAGTACAATAAAGGCAATGACTAAGTTAGACAAAGAAGGGATTAGGGCATCTAAGACCACCAGAGCAGTGGGTGAAGCAGCACAGTAGAGAGTGCGAGAGGAAATTGGGAGATGAAATGGAGCATGAACCAACATATGGAGCAGGAATGCTTTGAAAACTTTAAAGTTCCGTAAGTTACAGTTGTTTTATATATGATAGCTTTTCCCAGCTTCTAGAAGAGATATTGCTTTGAAACTTTTAGGACATGTTTATTACACTATTTTATCATATTTTAACACGTTTTTTAAGAAATGTTAATTATTTCCTGCTTTGCTCAAAAATAGATTTTGAAAAATAAAGAAAAACTACATATAGTAATAAAAATAATTATATATAATTAGAAAAACAAAATATTTCAGAACATGCATGTTAACATTTACACAAAAGTACAGTCTTGCTGCTATAAAAAATTCAGCTGTCTATTCACAGTTAAGACAAAAGCTACAAATACGGATAATTTAACATTGCAAGGACAGGGCATTCCAGAGTGCCTTAAATAGCAATACATGACAGAGTTCCAATTTTACTATGCAAATTATTGTAAAATAAGTGTTATTTACATTTTTTAGTATACCCTTTACAGCCTCACTTTAGGAAATTACCAAAATGCCACATGGCTTAGTCTTTAAGTGGGAGAAAAAGTATATGTATATATCAAGTTTCATAGCAACTGATGCAGGCAAACTTTTTGGCTTCATGTAAAATCAGCTATTTATCTAAAATTAATCAGATACATTTTTGTTATGGTTTTATTACATATCATCATCGACCTGTATAGGTTAGAAAAGGCAGAACTTGGCAAATATTGCAGCCAGGAATGAATTCCCTAGTATTAAGATGATAAAAAGGATGAGAAAAGGAAAGGAATTGTGTTTAAATTTGTAATTATAAAGTTAGGCACATTCCAATTACAGTGATAATATTGTATTTTCTTTGAAAAAATTCAACAACTACCTACATCTCCTATTCTTATGAGACACTCATACATGAAATAGATGTGGGCATTTCACTCATCCAGTACAAATGGTAGGTGTAACATTGATATAAATAAGAAATTATAAGATGCACTTCATGTTAACATGATGTGCAATTCATTCATAGTAATGTATACCAATGGTTCAAAATGCTGAAGATAAATCAGTAATGTTGCCTTCTATATTGAAAATCTCATTTCAAAAACCTTCAGACTACCATCTTTTGCATCTGAATTTAAGACTGAAATATTTGCTATTAAACAAGTTATTCTTTATGCAACTGAGAATTTTCTAAAGAATTTAGTAATTTTAACAGATTATCTTACGGCTTTAGAATTACTAAAATCAGTTCTTTACTATTCCAGTTGTAACTGATGCTTATTGAGTTTAAAGTACCTAATATTTAGTAACAAATATAACATATGTCAAATTCTTTTGAATTTCTGGACACAAGAACATTATAGGCAATGAAATGGTAGATGAATTAGCAAAATTAGGCAGAGAAAAAGGAGAATCCTTTGACTACAGTGTTGCATATACTTATATTTTAAGGCAAAAAAGATTAATTGTTGATAAATGGCAAGAAAAATGGTATCAACTAAATGCTGTAAAACTCTAAAGTACCACAATATTCAGAAAATTATACTGAACATTATACTGAAGTTATACTATATTCCCTGGTTTTATCATGCTAATCTTTCTAGAAAAGTAACCACTACTATTCTTAGAATCACACCAGGGCACATATCCACACCTAAACAAATACACAGAATTGAAATTAAAAATGATTCCTACTGCAATTGTTGAGAGCAGGGTTCAGTAAATAATTTGTTTTTGACTGTCCAAACCTGTAAACTGAGCTCTAATCTGAGTTAATTACAAAGAATTGCAATATTTGTTAAGCAAACCATCTCCAAAAGTTTGTAATAAGGTATATTAGGATTTCTTTCAAAATGTAAAATGAAAATTTAATGTAATATATACATATATGTTTGCATGCATACATGCTTGCGTGCAACAGTTTTGTTGTACTTATTGTAAATGGTGAAATATTCCTGATAATAGAATGTAGTCCAACTAAAAGAATAAAAAAGAGGAATTTTGGTTAATTGAATATGAAACATTTTAACACCAGTAAGTACATTTGAACTCCTATACAGAATGTATCATAATAACTAAGGTAATTTTCAGATTTATAGAGGACATAAAAAAATATTATTTTGTTAATAAAGTAGTGCCTTTGGAATATTTAGTTTTTAATATAAATTCTGAAACTGATTTCTTTTTAATTGAGATATTGTCTCAGGTTACACCAATTACTTCATATCTTAAATTCAAACAGGATTTCAGCTTGTATTGTTTTCACAGGCAATATTATATGAATGTGTTGTGTATCAAAACTGTGTGCCATAAACAAATATGCAGCAAATGCACACTCAACCCCATTGTATGCCTGGCCAACAATTTTCCAACCTTATAATCCGCAAATGATTTCAGTGAATCTCATCCATTAAGAGGAAAACAGTTCTATCCTTTTCACTTAATAATTCAGCCTTTTTAGCCAAATACCCCAGAAAATTGGCAGAATCCTGCTCGGTTATCAGTGTTGTGGAAAAGCTATAGCACCCTCGAGACAAAGTAACTGGACTTGGCATTATTAACAAAGCACTACTCCTTAAAAGCTTGTAACAGTGAGTGTGAGATGGAATGTACCAGAGACCAGAAAACTATGGCTTCCCACGAATACCTTGCCCCGACTTGTGACAAGTTAAGCAAAGAAACCTGCTCTTTCATAAATGAAATTGCTTCTTTTTTCTCTGCTAACTTAACAAATTTATTTAAGCATCCTCTATTAGTCCATGTTATTGTCGTGTTGATTTTGACCCCGATTGCTGAAATTCAGACAAGAAGTGATCCAGAAATGATCCATCTTCATTAGTGTTACTACTACTACTGGCAGCTTCATATTTCCTACCCAGTGCAATTAAACTTCATTTACAAAAGTTGATAAAAACAAAGCACTTGTCAAGTATAGCATAACAAGCGAATTTTGGCACTGGACTATCTCTCACTAAAACAAAATATATGCCACTGTCTTTTTTTTCTAATAACCCTTTCATCATTTAGTTCACAGCAAGGAGGCTTTTCAAGTAGTTCCTCTTTAGTGCAAAATGCGGTTTACTTGATATGCTCTTCTTCAGCACTCAAGCTCTCTGCAGTTGCTGCATTAAGGAGTCATTTTCCAAATGCTGTTCAGGATCCTCTCTTGAAGTAGAAGGTTTTGACAAATAGGAAGAACACCATTGCAAAAGAGAAGCAATTGCACCTGCAACAAGTTAAAGAATGTAGCTTATTAATGAAAATCTGTAATGGCATATAAGTAATAACCAGGTTAATTACACTTGAAAATCCACAGCACATCAAAGCAAATACTACATTTCAACATCTTATTATATATGATTAATAATAATAATAATAATAATAATAATAATAATAATAATAATAATAATAATAATAATAATAGGATCTATATTATTTTAACAACAAGAATCACATTTGCAGCTCAAAGCAGTGTATATGAGTGCAAATAATTAAGGAAATTTAAGAAAGTTTTACATGATAAAATCTGTAAATGGTTTGTTTGTGCAATATAATGACATTCTTTCACATATTTTGGTCACTAGCATCCCATTCTGCTTAGGATGTGAAAGGTCAGTAAATGTTTGCTCAGAGTTGGTTTTATATATATATATATATATGCTTGAGAGTTTTTAGTGCCTTAAATGTATGATATGGATTCCGGAAGCAAACCAACTTTCTCAGGGCAACAAAATTGTTTTAGTAATAAGCAAGTATATGTTTCAAACTTTTATATCCACATCACATTTATCTTGTCCACAATATAATGCTCAAATATTTATTTCCATTTATAGTCTTACAAAGTGAATTAATGTGCTTAATATGAACTCATTCATTTGTCATATCATTTGTGAAGCACAGAGACAATATGCCACTGCTTTAATTCATCATTGTGAACTTTCATGTGAAAATATTCTATATGTTAACCCCAAATTATTATTTAACTTTACACTGTGTGGGTGGTAAACATAGACTAACAAACTATAAGCTATAACAAGCACAGTGAAGCTAGTACTGTAGGTTAGGTTAGGGTGTGTGATCAGTGTTAATGTAATTACAGCAGTACTAGGAGGTGGCGAAAAAAACCTGTCATTTCCAAAACAGCATACTTTCCAGGAAGTAGAAAAAGCTAATGAGGCTTCGCTTTACTCGACCGTAACAGATATTTTTATGCCTAATGTGTCTTAAATCCCTTGATATCATTCTGTAATTAATAATTCTTTTATACTTTTTGTTTACAGTTTACAAGCAAAAATGTTTTGGAGATGTCCAGTTTTGTCTAGCAAAGTTGGAAATGTCTGACGACTTTGATTGTAAATACATTGGAAATGTTCATTTTTTATTGGAAATGGACGAAATTAACATATTTCTTAGTGTATCATACAATAGATTTATTTTTCCTGCTTTATGGTACAACTTCAGAAGCAATGCTCTTTTAAAGATATAACTGTGTATACAGTTTTGAAAAGGGCTTAAATGTTAGACAACATATAAATTTGAAGAGAGTTCAACTGAAAAGAAAGAAAAAAAAAAACATGACAAAGATAAATTATATTTTAAAGTCTTTTCTGTTTTAAGGTGATTTAAAGAAAGAACCATCTTAGTTTTTAACTTCAAAATTATTCAATTTTAAATCCAGGCTGTTTCACTATTGATGTTTCTCTTAAGCCTTTAGATGTATGGCATACGCAAAGAAATGGTTCTACACAGTATAGAGAGAACTTAGCTAAACAAAATCAATAATATTTATGTACCTATAAAAATGATATGAACAAAAACCATGTTGGTTTAAACACAGAGGCCTATATCTTGTTCCATATAAGAACAGCACAGGTATCATGACTATTCTCTTCAAAATTTTTCTCTGTTGATTATATATCATAGAGATAGTCTTGGATTTTCCAACAAATCTTTCTCGAGTAGCCTCTTCATATCCTTCTTCCTACCAGCACTTATTCTGTGTTGTAAAGGCATTTGTTTTAGCTGTACAGCATGATGATTCTTTCCTTTTTTGTAAGGCTGAAAAATGCTTCAATAGATGCCTCAAATCTGTAACTCTGCATTCCTTTTACTTAGCAAGTTAAATGTTATTTAATAGCGCTCTTCATTTTATATATATATATATATATATATATATATATATATATATATATGTGCATGCTCACTTTAAATCCTGAATACCCTGCATCTTTGAATATACATTTTGCAGCATTTTTAAATCCCAAAGTTCCTTATATTGAGGAGCCAGAGGGAAAACGGTGCAGATCAATTAATCCCCAGTGCCATTGGTGAACAACAACAACAACAACGTTTCTGGACCTCTCGTAGAATATGTATTGCAACTGCCCGAGGATATAGGTCTACATATTCCTCCTCTGTTGCACTACGGGATGCTTCCTCATTTTTTCTACCCTCCCCAAGGCCCTTTTCTAGAACAAATTTAAAAAATGAAAATAATTGAGTTCTAAAACAAATAAAAATGCCATGTATTTCATACATACTACTTCAAATAAAATATGAAAGAGAACTTGCGTAGTATTACTGAAAGCCCTGGTTTTACTCTTTCTGAGGTGGCATCTAGATAGTGCAACTGGATATATCATTTGGGTTAAATAAACATGCTGAGGAGTCTTTCCTGTGTGCCTATAATATAGTATATTGTGATTCTTCATAACATTGGCCAGGGTTACTTTGGAACATGAACACATCTTATTGTTGTGAGAGCAAGTTCATCTGTAGCTAGCCAGAGATGGATTGGGATCACAGTACCTAATATTTGTTTCTTCACTTCAAGTTTTGAACCAGATGGATCAAAATGTTAAGTGCTTTAATTTGTTTGCATTAAGGTAGAGATACTTGCTTCAGATTCCTTGCAGACACAGCTTTGCGTCTCACACTTCTTTTCTTCCTGGTGCCACAATTAACATCAGCTGTGCTTTTATGGTTCATTTCTCTTGATAAATGTTACACTAACATCAAAGCAGAATGAAATATAATTAATAACTTGTCATCATGTTTTGTATTGATTATTCAGCAGATTGTTGAGGAATCATGCAGGGAAATGTATTGAGGTCTAGTGATAGGATTTCACCAACGATAAAGCATGTAGGTGCCTTTACAATAACTATTGCAGTAAGGAAAGAAAAGTTTTACAAGCACAAGGAAATGATGTTTTTGAATGGAAACACCTCTGGTAATGGTATGGAATTGTCTAGGTTTGATGCAAAACCAATAGAGAATTATCCCTTGTATGCTATGACATTGTCCAACTTTGATTGAAAATACTTCCTTTATGTTATTTTCTCTCATGTAAATGATGGCTTTTGGACAAAACCAGTTACAAATTCTGATTGCTGCTTACCTAAAGCTATTGAAACCATAAAAAACTAATTTTTAAGTTCTGTGTAAATAACTGGTTTTGTTCACAACCTTCACACTTATAATGCTTGGTTATGCATATAAAATTTTGCCTTTTCAATTTTCTTCCACCTAAGACACCTACTTAAAGCTATTATAGTGCACTTTCATTTGAAAATATTTTATATGTTAACAGCAAATTATTGCTTAACCTTATAATGATGATTGGCAAGAATAGACCATCATACTATAGGCTATAGCAAGCACAGTGAAGCTAATGCTGTAGATTAGGTTAGGGTGTGTGATCAGTGTTAATGTAATTATAACAGTACTGTATTTATAATGCTACAGTTATAAAAATTAAATTGAGTTTTATTTATGAATGCTTTTTAACTGCTGTGGTCCTTGGCGTCCCATAGTATATTGGGTGTGAAAGACTGGAAATTTTGCTCAGAGGCCTCTTTTATCAGGAAAGCCTAGTCACTTGACGAGTAACCTATTCCCCCGTCGATGTAGTACTTTTTCTACGAGATATGTGTCAGGGTACCTGGTTCGTAATAATTCATGACTGTAGAATTCACCTTGTATTTCTATTCCCTCGCCATCTTCCAGATGATAGGTGGGTGGGACTGTGTGCCTTACCCTGACAATGCGAAAAATTTCAGTGCTCCAATTAGGTGTGTAACCTTTCTCGAGTAGACCCTTATGCCTAGAGATCCTCACATTGTCTCCAACATTGAACCTCCTGGCCTTCCTCTTTTCGTACCTCATAACATCACGACGATATACCGTGAGGAGGAGATCGTTGTTCCTGACATCGCGAGGCTTCATCTGAATCACCGAATGATAAGTAGTGTTGTAGGTGTTAATGATTCTTGGCAAGAGATCCAGCCATTTATATGAACCTTTAGCCAAAAATTCCTTATGCATCATAGTTTTAAGCGTTCTTATTAAATGCTCGACAGCAGCAGCCTTAATGACACTGAATGTACTATAGCGATTAATTCCATACCTAGTCATTAATTGTTTTAAATGCTCATTGTAAAATTCCTTGCTATTATCGGATTGAATATTCTTAGGCGCTGTATCCAGATCCTCCAGTATATCTCGCATGCTTTTGTAACATTCACTCCGGTCTTGTCTTTTACAGGTCTTGCATAGGCCATTTTTGAGTAAAAATTAACAGCAATAAGAATGTACTTATAGTTTCTGTTTTGTTTTGCGTAAGGTATCATTTCAATAAGGTCTATTTGTAATAAGTCATTAAGACCTTTACTAATTATTTTCCTATGTAGAAATTCCCTTCTGGCTGGGGAATGCAATTCATTAGCGATGTTTCATCTAATCATGCTATTATTTTTGTGTTTCTCAATTCTGTGACGATCTCTTGAATTTCCGTTGTATGATTCAAATTGCCAGCCACCCTCGATGCAATTAGCAATCTGAGTCTGCTTATCAGACTATTAGATCGGACCAGTATACGTAGTTCAACTTCCTACCTGGAACGTGCTCCTTCCATTCGAGACCGGAACCGGTCGTAGTGTCGATTAGCCTGCGTATGATATTCTTATATTTATACCCCTTGTTTGATCTCAGACGACCGCTCCTGCTGTAGCCCTGTCTGTGAACTAGAGTTTGTTTCAAAATCTGAGAATAAATATCCAGATCGTCTTCCGTATACGACGAGGTCTGAGGTACGCGCTTGAATAATAGTTCGTACAGCCCTGGGCTAGCCGCATAAGTCTCATCTCCTATCTGAACACTGTTATCTGCAAATGTAATTAATTTATTTCCTATCTTATAATCTCCGTCTTCGTACCGTACTCCAAAGGTAACGTTCAGATCGCTGCGGCTAGCTGTTCGAACCTTCTTCAGATAATTCGCAAGGGTATCGGCTTCTTCGTCTTCTTTGGAGCGAGAGAGAGGGGGTTTGCTCTTTTCTTGATTCTTTATTATATCCTTCAGAGGAACAGTGACGGGCTGAAGAACCTCGGACATCACACGTTGGGTTTCGAACTTGAGACCCCTCAGGGAACGTAACTTTTCCCTTATCGCTTTATTGTGTCGAGCGATGGACTGCTTGAGTCTGATGCCTAGTACATCCATCTTAAAATGAATGCACATTTAAGCTGCTGCTGTCAATATATAGGAGATTTTCAGTTCGATACTTAGAATATGTCCATCTTTAGCACGATTAACTGGAGCTGTGAAGGTCAACTTATCGTCTATCATGACGGGTGCAGGATAACTTTCAACTAGCTTATCGTGTATTGCAAACATTGCATCCATTCTCGTATTGGGATGCGGTGATGAAATCATGGAGCAGCCAATCACTTCTCCGCTAACCGAGGACTTGTAGTATTCGAGTCCCGAAGATAGCATGTATCTCTGTGAGTTACCTCTGTACGGTTTCGTTTGCAATGTAATGATCAGCTGTCCTCTCATTTGTTCTAAAATAGCATTTATTACACCCACTTGCGATTTAAGAATATCAGTATTATTCCTAGTTGAGGTTAGGCACTTATCCATCGAACTTTGACAGTTTACCACGGTTTCCAGATTTTTTCTACTGCTGCAACAATTTCTTGAGGTATAGAAGCTAGAGTTCGGTTTAAAACTGTCTGTTTCGGCATTTTTCTTTACAACTAAATGTCTAACATATTTTTTAGTTGGGGCATCGTTATCGTCCACGGGATCGGCTATCTCCCCTATCCGCTTCTTTCGAAAGGAAACGTTACGGTTCGAATCGGGAAGCGGCGTGCGTGCTTTATGTAATCCAAAATATGTTTTTATTCAGAACATCATGGTCGTGAACTGGAGGCAATAGTACCTTCATTGTTATCTAATTCAGAATGACATTTTCTGCATCACGTTTGAAAGCATATTTACTCAGGTATTCCATTACGCTCTGATGTTGACCTTCGAGCGATGTTCGCACGTGCTGCCTAAGCATAGCTTCAAATTCGCCCATACGCTGATATGAAGTCTTTTCTGTGAACGTCTGCATTTGATGCTCGACGATAGTCGTAAGCGTATCCACATACTGTTTAGTCGTTGCATCATAGTCTTCTTCAGGATCCTGAATGTTGCATAATCGCTTTTTCTTGAATTGATAGTTTCCCGTGTCATCTCGATTTATGATATAACGATTAAGCACACCCCTGAATGGGATGATCCTGCGCGATCCGAATCTGTCGCTACTCATAGCTGTAATGAGCGATACTCTCTACTTATTCACTTATAAATACATCGAAACCGTTTCTGTATCGTCCTTCTTTCAGCGGGAATTCAGGTACTATGTCAACAAAGGGTCTCGAGCTCGATCTGTCATTAGTCTCCCATACTTGCTTACACAGCTCTCTGAACTCCGTATACGACATGTCAGTATTTACGTAATCGTCGTATATGTGCTTTAAGTTTAGATTATCTTGTCGGAATAGCGCGATCATATTTGCATTGTCTCTAATTAGATGTATGGGTACCTTTGCATAAGATTGTGCTAGGTATACAGCATCGACGTTGCGGTGTCTGCCCATGCTGTAATACGAAGCTATTTCACCCTGTTTCTCGTTGATGTCATCGAATACGAATATGGAGTTTTCTCTGGCTTCGGAGGTTCCAGTACTTTTTCACCGTCCTCGAACTTGTACACTCCTATATCGGGTATGGTTTTCAACGTTTTGAGCAGGTACTGATATTTCGGTTCATGCAGTGATTTCGAGTAAATGTAAAGATTCTCGAACCTTAGTCCGTTCTCGTGGATTAACAGGTTGAGTAAGATATTCGTCTTTCCCGCATTTGAGCTACCCAGAATGAGCGCTCTGACATTGCTCGGGAAGAGAGAGCCGTGCCTTCCCTCGCGAATGTCATTGTCGAAGTCTAAAACTTGTATGGGTAACGAGCACTTTTGCTTCACTACTTCCATCGTGCGACTAAGATTATAAGTTATATATTTCGCTTTTTATTTTCATAGTGTATCATGAGCTCTGGACGCGTTCAGAAGGGTTCCGGAATACTTAATTCTTTGATTAATTCTCTACCGTTTGAGGCTCATTTCCCGGCTAGAGGTACTACGGTCCCGGAACTAAGCTACATAAGCGCTTGCAGCGAGGGGATCCGCCTATAAACGAATTGGACGCCGCGTGTCGAGAACACGATATCGCCTACGCCGCTCATCAGGGTACTGTTCCGAGGCATTTGGCTGATAAGGTTGTTGTGGAAAAAGCCTGGAGTCGGGTGCAGTCTGCCGACGCTACTTTTGGCGAGAAGCTTGCCGCTAGACTTGTGACCGCGATCATGAAGGGAAAACTGGCCATGGGCGCTGGATTGCGCAAACGTCGGAAGAGAATGCCGCCACCCGCCAGAGGCGGGATCTTACCTTTGCTACCGCTTTTGGCGGCATTGGGTGCTGCAGGTAGCTTGGCAGGGGGAGCCGCACAGATCGCTACCTCGGTGAATAAGAAACATGATGCGGAGAAGCAACTGAACGAGCTGGCTCGTCACAATCAGCACATGGAAGCCTTAGCCACGGGCAAGGGCAGAGGTCTTAAGAAGGGAGGTGGACGACGCAGGAAGGGAAGAGGCTTGTATCGACGTCCAAAAATCTCAGGGCAAGGTCTGTACGTATCCTGGAAAAAGCCTTAAGTGGTGCGGAGATTGAAACTTATGCTGAACGTCTACGTATTCCTAATTTTAGAGGCGTATACATGCTAGATAAAGTACCTCTAAGACCTAGACGTGCAGAGAGGATCGTCGTCAATTTGGACAGCTCGCAGAATCCGGGTACCCATTGGGTTGCTATACGCAAGGATGGAAATTTAGCGTTTAATTTTGACAGTTTCGGCAATCTGACACCTCCAAAAGAGATCGAATCCCATTTCGATGGTGTTAAGATCATGTATAACAGACAGAGGTATCAGAATTTTGATTCTGTCATTTGTGGTCATCTATGCTTACAGTTTCTGTTATAAAACGCTTTCGACAAGATGTTTGAATGGTCAAATTGAGTTACACTATCACTGTGAGCGGATCTGATTCTAGTTTCTCTACCCATCTGAATCCGCCACTCCATCTGGATCCAGATGGAGTTTACGAGATTGCTCTACTGAATTTTGAGATATTTTACTCGATACCAAATGCTGATCCTAGCAATAACCTTTTCCATTACGTGTGGGATGGAAAACTTGAAACCATCGAAATTCCACCAGGAACTTATGAAATAGAAGATATAAACACCTTCCTCAAGGATAGACTCAAAGCCGGCGATGACTTTTTCTCCGTCCCAATAATAACATCATGAAGGCTGAGGTTCGGTGCCCCTACTTTATCGATTTCACTCGAGAGAGATCGGTCGGCTCTCTTCTCGGTTTCACCGGCAAGCGCACGGTGGAGCCGGGTGTACTGACCGAGTCTGACGAACTGGTGAACATCTTTAAGGTCAGCATCATACGCGTCGAGTGCAGCCTTGCCACTGGATCCTTCATCAACGGTAAAAGCGGGCATTCTCTCTACGAATTTTTCCCGTCGTTTCCTCCGGGCTACCGGACCGGAACCGCCCAGTCCTGTATATCTAGCCATCATCGACACGAATCTCATTGATCATCTCAGCATTCGAGTGGTAGACCAGAACGGGGATACGCTCGACTTCATAAACGAAGCTGTTACAGTGAGACTGCACATAAGACGGGATGGGAATAAATTTTAAAAAGCATTACTATAATAAAAAGCTTCTCTCGAGATTCATACCTAATCAGTCTTCGACGCGCAAACTGCTAACACCATCCAACCGAGAGTTTCTCGAGCGACTGGGCTTCAAGGTTGTGTAATGGATGTTTTATTTGTGACCGGAGTTCCGACGTTTGACGATAAGATTAGTAAGGAGGAACATGTCTTTCTACCTTACAATACGTCTGCTATGGATGTGAATGATGAAATTAGAATACCATGCCAAGCCAAGGATTTGTACACGCTTCCCAGCAGAAGTTATCTCTACATAGAAGGGTCTATGACAAAACCTACTGGTAAAGCTTCATCTGCAAAACTGACCAACAATGCCATGGAGTTTCTGTTCGAGGAAGTTCGCTTAGATATGAATGGTACTACTATGTATAGAACGAGAAATCCCGGAATTTCTACGACTATGCCCAGCTATGCAGCTCTCAACACTTTGGACTCCAATCGCCTGCAGAACGCCGGCTGGACCTATCCCGGAGAAGCTGTAGACATTGTGAACGCATCGAATGGTGTATTCGGCGCTATCATTCCTCTTTCGATGCGTCTGGGTTTCGCAGACGATCACAAGGAGCTCATACTTAATAGCAAATTTGAACTCGTTCTCATTAGATCTAAAAATTCTAATAATTGTGTAATGGGCAACGATCCGACTATCATTAAACTAATCCGCATCGAATGGAGGATGCCCGTACTTAGACTCTCCGATGCCGAGAGTCAGATCGCCCGCTGACGTTGCCTTTTGAACCCTGGACCTTCACACTCAACCTGCAATACCGCAGACTAAAGCATTCACGTGGAACGTTGCAACGACATAGAAGCTTGAGAAACCGCGTTTTGTCATAGTGGGTGCACAGACCGACAGACTGAACCACATTGCTAAAGATAGCTCTATCTTTGGTCACTGCAATATCACCAATCTGAAGGTTTATCTCAACAGCGAATGTTATCCGTATCATGACATGAATTTGGATTTTGCAAATTCAAAGTTTGCGTCTTTGTATGACCAGTATTGTAAATTTCAATACTCTTATTATGGCAAAGAAAATTACCCTCTTTTGAAGAGAAGCGATTTTCTGAAATATGTACCACTATTCGTCATCGACTGTTTTCATCAACCGGAGGAGACCGTGACTGGAGCCGTTAACATCAGATTGGAAGTTCAAGCATCGGCGAATTTTCCTGCACAAACGTCTTTGTTTTGTTTAATTATTCATGATAAATTGTTCACTTATAAACCCCTAACTCATGTTGTTCAATCTATCATATAAAAAGTGAAAATGTATTTTGTTTATATCAATAAAGAATGGAATATTATATTTTTTTATTGATTTTAGCATGCATCTCCTTTAACTTTTTTCTGACACTCCTACCTCTAACATCGTATGAACACATTGATTTATGAATGTCATGCAATTGAAATAAATATATTTCAATTATGGAATTAGTCTCTTCATTCCTGCTATTGCAACAATGTCCAGGTTTATGACATTTTCGTTTAGACACGTATTCACAAATGCTATTTCATTAACTTGATTCATATGCACTGTTATATTATATGCATAAATTATATTCTCACTGTACGATAAACGAGGAAGCTTACCGTATTTCACATACGTTTCAATCACAGCTTTATTTTGAACTATCTGCCAGTCATCTTTTTATGTATACAAAAGTTTTGTAAACTGCTTTGATGATGCGAGTTCGTAATGCAGTCCTATATTCACACAATGCTTGGAGCTGATGGAGATGTCGAGCATAAACACACTATTTGGATTCATGTTTCTCCGACTTTTCTGGAATGGGGTCAAAGATGAGTACTATAACGTTCTTTCGAGAGGCTTCCAACATCTTGTGTACTATCTTTGCCTTGTTCCTCTTCTTGTTCAGGCTTCTTTTCGAACCTGTAGACATACACAAGATCTCTGTTTTAACACACGAGTCATTAAAAACCGCTTTCTTTTTATTCACAATGATTCTGCTTACCTCTCTTCTTCTACACGTTCTTTCTGTTCCACGGGCTCGGACGTCGACACCGACCGATCCACGTCACGGTGCAGTGGCACATCATCTCCTTCGGGAGTTCTGTAAAAAATTGCACAGTTTTTTGCTTAGCTATCTTTTTTTCTCCCTTACTACATCTATTCTATCACATGTTCTTTACTTACTTACCCTTTTGCTTTGAGATACACGTCACAGCACTCTCCACAACGGAAGAATGACGACATATGTTGATGCTGTAATGGTTCCTTACAGATGATGGTATGCGTATCGCCATCACATATTTCCTCATGCTTATCGAGACAGTGCTGCTTCATTTGCTCGTACTCCTCGAGGTTCACCCAGGAACAATTGTCACTATCGCTCGCGATTCTGATATTTTTACTGCTGATCGTGCTGGCTCACAGTCAACTGTGAACGCCGATCCATTCTCGTTTCACATTTAATGGATAGGGTGGGGGGTTTGAACATGCTCGTTCTTGCACTGACCTCGTTTATACCGTTACGCACGTGGCTCTTGCTCACATACGCTTCTGACATCCTTTTTTTTAGCATACTCATGCAGCCTATCTTTCATTACGTATTGGATAGCTGCACTACGCTTTGATGAAAGTTTCCAAGTTTAGCTGCGGGGACTCGAAACATACTTTGATATGACGAGATAACCGTACACCTAATTCGAATATTATTAGTATAATTTAGTATTTTATAGTTCATTGCATTCTTGCCCTTCGCTTTTTCTGTTACTGACCCAGCATGAACGGGGTTTCCTTGATGCATTTCAGAGTCATACTTTAGTTTTAGCTGTGGGAAACAAACATGAGATAACCTACACATAACTCGAATATTATTAGACCATATGTCTTCTCTTCGAAGCACGCATCAACATTTTATTTTATATAAGAACGTAGGCTTTCACGGCCGGTGTCACAATTATAACTAATATAATTTTCCGGGCTGTTATGCCGTGGTCTGCTGAAGAAAGATTTCCCAGACGTTTCGTCCACAACTGCGGTGGACATCTTCAGTGGCGCGGACGAAGTCTTCTCGGTGAAAGTATCGCAGCGTCTGATGCGTTGGCCGTTAGTGCCGCTCTCTTTATAGTGTGGGCGCTCTCTGCTGATTGGCCCGCTGGTATGAGGGGGCTGGCGCCGGCTGTGTTGTTGCTCTCTTCTGATTGGCTCGCAGTGTTTTTCGGTTTTGTATGACCTTTCTTGTTTTTGATGACTAGATGCCAGTTACTGTTGAGTTTCAATGCTTCTTCTTTCCTATTGAAATTATTGGGATGTTTGTAAATCTCTATTGCTTCGCGTTGTAGCCGGGTATGGTAATGCTTTATGGAGGGAAGAATGTTGGTGTCCTGAAATCTAATAATGTGTTCGCCCTCGGCTTCAATGGCATGTTCGGCGACTGCCGATTTTTCTGTATGGCCCAGGCGGCAGTTTCTTTTGTGTTCGCTGAGTCTGGTGTTAGCGCTCCGCTGTGTGGTACCAATGTACACTGAACCACAGGAACAAGGAATGCGGTTAACACCGGCCGATGACAGGGGATCTCGGGGTCTTTGGAAGAGCGCAGTAGGCTATTTAATTGTCTTGTAGGTTTGAATACTGTTTTGACGTTATGACGTTGAAGTATATTTTCAATACGGTCAGTGACATTTCTGAAATATGGCAGAAAGACAATGGACTTGCTTGTCACAATTATAACTAATATAATTTTCCGGGCTGTTATGCCGTGGTCTGCTGAAGAAAGATTTCCCAGACGTTTCGTCCACA
The DNA here is from genome assembly GCA_030765065.1 of Deroplatys truncata. Lineage (NCBI taxonomy): Eukaryota > Metazoa > Arthropoda > Insecta > Mantodea > Mantidae > Deroplatys > Deroplatys truncata. The sequence continues at coordinate 381,440,188 of CM060990.1, forward strand.
ACTGCGGTGGACATCTTCAGTGGCGCGGACGAGTCCATTGTCTTTCTGCCATATTTCAGAAATGTCACTGACCGTATTGAACATATACTTCAACGTCATAACGTCAAAACAGTATTCAAACCTACAAGACAATTAAATAGCCTACTGCGCTCTTCCAAAGACCCCCGAGATCCCGTGTCATCGGCCGGTGTTTACCGTATTCCTTGTTCCTGTGGTTCAGTGTACATTGGTACCACACAGCGGAGCGCTAACACCAGACTCAGCGAACACAAAAGAAACTGCCGCCTGGGCCATACAGAAAAATCGGCAGTCGCCGAACATGCCATTGAAGCCGAGGGCGAACACATTATTAGATTTCAGGACACCAACATTCTTTCCTCCATAAAGCATTACCATACCCGGCTACAACGCGAAGCAATAGAGATTTACAAACATCCCAATAATTTCAATAGGAAAGAAGAAGCATTGAAACTCAACAGTAACTGGCATCTAGTCATCAAAAACAAGAAAGGTCATACAAAACCGAAAAACACTGCGAGCCAATCAGAAGAGAGCAACAACACAGCCGGCGCCAGCCCCCTCATACCAGCGGGCCAATCAGCAGAGAGCGCCCACACTATAAAGAGAGCGGCCCTTACCTTCGATTCCCTTCCATCACTGTAGTGTAGTTAGTGCATGGTAGGGGAGACGATGTAGATCCCTTTCGGATGATCGTCACCTGGTGTGGCGGAGGAGGGGCCACACCATTTAAAAAAAAACAAAAAAACAACGCATCAGACGCTGCGATACTTTCACTGAGAAGACTTCGTCCGCGCCACTGAAGATGTCCACCGCAGTTGTGGACGAAACGTCTGGGAAATCGTTCTTCAGCAGACCACGGCATAACAGCCCGGAAAATTATATTAGTTATAATTTTATTTTATAGTTCATTGCCTCTGAACCCCAGCATGAACGGGCTTTCTGATGCATTTCAGAGTCATACATTAGTTTTAGCAAAAAACACTTTGATATGACGAGATAACCGTACGCATAACTCGAATATTATTAGACCATATGACCTGTCTTCTCTTCGAAGCTCGCATCAACATTTATATTTTATACTTCATAATACACACCGAAAACAGATTTTCTGTCGCGGAGGACGTGAGCGCACGCATAGAGGGCTTCACATTTTTTGTTTTTAATATTTTTTATTATCCATTGACTACACACAAAAGAAAGTGTATCAACAGCTTCACGAGAACCTGTAGCGGGCTGCAGGAGAGGGATGGGCTTCGTACCGACTTCCCCTTACACTATCAACATCGCGTAATCCCACACGATACTTACACGGTTTCTAACTCCGTTTATTTCAAACGCGGGTTCTAACACATTGAAATGACTTTGTCCAAACCCGCGTTTTGATTCTACTAATGACGGAGAATGGGGATAAGTGATTACGGCATAGCAGTAGCGTATCCATGTACTTTATGAACAAGACCGTTTGTATCGACCTGTGCGTATTCTGTAGGATTTCTCATAGCGTTAAATATTTTTGGTTCAGCACGTTTTGCAGTATGTTTATATGAAGTAAGTGATGTTGGTTCTATGTATGATGTTTCTAAGTGGAGATCTATTTTCTTAGGATGTAGTTAATTTTTTTATTAAAGACTGTTAATTCGTCCTTCGTAGAGGTTAACCATGCGTGATCTTTCGTTAGCACCGTTTTTTGCGCGTCATAGTGTCTAATAGTTGTTCATCCGTGGCGGCCAGCATGCGCACCTGATGCCTGGTTGCCACCAGGGTGAAACCTCTCCTTTGCCGTCCACTTCTGTCTCCGCCGAAACTGAAAGCTGCTCCGTGTAATTTGCGTAATTCCGCGTCCAAATTTGTTCCTGCGTAATCTGTGTCATTCTTGTCGATTTGATTTGCCGCAGCCGCCTTACCTGCTGGTCTTCGTATGGTTAGCTGCTGGGTGTCCAGCTTTCCCCTACTTACCATCAATATTAGTAGCACGGATGCCTAGTAAGCCGTCGTGCGGATAGGACTTCTACACGGCCCCCGTGATTATTATGACGGGTGTCTCCTGCTCTCCACTGCAAAGGCTGGGGAGTTGGGCGAGTGATAGCAGTGGGCTATATGCATAAAATCCAAGCTTTGTCTTGAAGATTAGTCTTTAAGTTAAAGCGAAAGCTTTAAGATTACTCTACAAGATTAAGCTTTGGCTTGTTCAACTCATGCATAAAAAGAATCTTAATATAGCAAGCTTTCGCTAGACGTTTTTCTAGCAAACGCTTGAAATACGTGCCGCGCGCAGCTGTCGTCTGCCAAATGCCGCTCATAGCTATTGTCTCATGAGGTGAGTACAGAAGTGTTTTGCGAATACGGTACCTAACCTATATAGAAGTTGTATACGTAAAGGCAGCTATGGCAGACGAATTGAATATTCAGAATACCTTTCTAGCAATTCCTAAGCATTTTCCAATACTGTTGAATAAATCGCAGATCTGAAGCATCAAAGAAGAGAAAGTGAACGCTTTGCAAACCACCTGCATCAAGCTGAAAGAAACTTTAGGCAGAAGATTCACTCCACAGCAAGTGCAGAAAAAGATTCACAATATGAAGACTGAATTAAAAAGAAAAACTGACCTTAAGGCCACGGGAAATCAGAAAATGAAGTTAAAAAGTTGGGAAGAATTTCTGCAGCTGATTGATAATGAAAGCAACGCAACCATTGGTAGGATTCCAGGTAAAAATACAAGTCTCAGGAGCCAATTATTTAGAAGTTTCTGTGTATTTTTTTTTGATTTGGTTTGTAGTATCACATGTAATTTAAAACGTATTCTGTAATGTGATACATGTTATACATAACTGCTAATATTTCTGGGTAACAACTGGACGTTGCTGAGTCTTATTGGAAAATCTCTCTTCTATTGTGGCTCCTCCAGTTCGAAGAGTTCCAAAACGTAACTGTCTATAGCACTTGTTTGCTGGAGCTGGTTTTACCAGCTTATAACTAATTTCTGTTAAGAAATTTCTCCTTTTCATTGAGATTTGAAGTTGTTATGAGCAAAAGTAATCTCAGCGTTTATACTTAAGATGTTGATTATTGAAAGAACAATGACAATTGACATCATCTGTATCCCTCTGCTACTGAAGAAATTTCACTTTTAAGATCACTTCTGAATAATCTAATGGAGGTTACATTACTAATCACATGGGGGACAGCTTAATCTGTAAACACGACCTTGTAGCACTGGCAGCAGAGCGTTGTCAGCAATAATCAGGCCACAGCTGGACGACAATGCATTTCCAGGAAAGTAATGTAATACCTTACAGTGTCATCAACTCCAAACAATATAATCACTAACTAAATAAACTAGTTGACCTTTAGACTCCCTTACGGCTAGTTTATTTGGTTTTTTGTTTACTGTTTAGGTGGATGTGCTATGGGTGGGTAAGGTTTGGAAGAAGAGCTACCAAATGATGGAATGGAGCAAGTTGAAGTGGAGCATTGCCCTAAATACCAATAAGAACACTAATGAAAAAGGCGCAATCAAATAAATCTAAATTACCTGAGACCCCTGAAACAAAACACCGGACTACGCATGAACTGCAAAGATTGGTTCTCTTAGAACAATTAAAACTGATACGCGTGCAGCAGGAGGAGTATTACACAGACAGCGTGCTTCAAGTAATAGAAGTACAGGGATCAAATGTTATTCAAAACCTGTAACTATATCCGATAAGCATGTTAAACATTACAGGTGGCATGCATTTATATTTCACTCACAGCTACATAACCATTTGCATTTGTATGTATAAAGTTTAAGATTGCCATCAAACTTGGACTGTATAGTTTATATTCATAATAGTATGTAATTTAATCATTTGCAACATGTTCATGCAACTGTGAAATTTCGTTTCTTCTTTGCATTCCACGTCGTCCCCAATCTTCGTTTTCATTCCTATCTTCCCCTTCTCCCTCATATTCCTCTTCATTTCCATTGTTGCCATCTTCTACAGCATCGTCTCTCACATGTTTAGCGACAGTATGCAACATACAACAATACGCGGCACTTTCTCCGTAGGAATTCTGATGGTGTTTATCAATATAGGAAATCGCCTCTTTAATTGCCCGAAACATCTCTATTGCAACTCTACTTCGGGCATGTTGACGATTATAGTATTCTTCCACAGCATTCACGGGGTTTCTGTATGGAGTTAGTAACCAAGGAGCAAATCCATATCCAGAATCGCCCAGCAGTATCGCCGTTCCGTCTTGTTCTCGCAATCTTTCAAACATATTTGAATTTCTGAATATGCGGCTGTCATGCACACTGCCAGGCCACGTTGCGTCCATACTTGTGAACACTTCATCTGAACTGCATGTCGCTTGAACATTAATAGAACAAAAACTTTTTCGTGTATGTACTCGTCGCCCTGTACTCGTGGCTTCAGAATTGGCACATGTGTGCAATCTATTGCTCCTATTACACTTGGAAAATTAAATCTATTTTGCCAGTCTTGTTTTGCAGCATTAACTTCTTGCAGTCGTGATGCAAATTTTATCCACTGATTAGCTTTTTCAAAAATTATTTCACTCACATAATGGATGGTTCTACTTACAGTTTATTGAGGAACTCCAGCATCTTCTCTGACACCAGTCTGAAATCCCGGGTCGCCAACGAAACGTAGAAATATTTGCATGCTTTGCTTCGATGTCAGTGCACCTCCTCGTGTTTCTGCGTTCTCTCCCAAGAAATGGTGTGAAATAAACTCGACATTGTCCTCATTGAATCTATAAAATGATTTGTATACACATTCTCTGCACTGTCGTTTCGCTTGATACACTTTTCTTTGACGGATATTCATGAACTGTGTCATTTTGTAGGATAAAACAACTCTTAAGACTTCTCTTGTATCAATCAAGTCACCTGAGGTAGCTTGAAAAAAGTCAAGATTAATCTAAAAGAAGTGAAGCTTTCGCTTGTTTTATGCATCGGATTTGCACTTACAGTCAAGTCGTTGCTGGAAAATTCAAGCTAAAGCTGGCCCCAAAGCATACGCTAGACTTAAGTCAAGTCGAAACTGTTTTATGCATTAAAAGCTAAGATTACACCTGAAAATTAGCAAGGTAAAGCTTATGCTTGACTTTATGCATACCACCAAGTTTCTTGGTGCACGCCATCTCCTGGTGCTTCTGAAATAGGATAGTTTCACCACCTGTTATCACCCTCCTGCTCACGTCGAGTTTTTGAAACACCTTAAGGGCTGTACCAGTGGATAGATTCACTTCAAGGGTCTCCTTCACCTTCTCGGAGATCCCGCTCGTTTCATTTCAAAGGGAAAAACCGCCTTCAGCGAAGTTATACTCCGCATCTCAACTGGAATCTGCTTTCTTCGCTTTCCAGTAAGAGCGAGGACCTTGCTTCCGAGTAACCCATGGAGCAGGAATATTTTGCTCTCAAAAGCCGTAACCCAATGCGCACCAAAATGGGCAAGTTAAATTAACACCCGCGAGTACCCAAATGTCATTTCAACGAGCTTCCACTTCAAGGTATGCACAATTCAATAGAATACGTGTGTCACTCGTACACATAAGGCAGAACTGAAGTCACATACTAGATCGCAGTATTAACGTATTTTTACTTAGAGGATACAAAGTTTAGCCAGCAGGACACTTTAACCTTTCTCGGTTTAATTCCTGTGAGCTTTGATTTTCGACCGGAATTAGGTACTCCTGCACATGTAGGTGCCATACTCATTTGTGACGTTTGTTACCAGCCTCTTGTGCTTACCAATACATGCAAGCTGTTGCTATTATACTGATTTACCTGATTATTTACGTTTTGTGCCGTGTACACGCCGCCTTGTTCTCCCTTCGTTATTGCGGACCTGGCACTTCTGATGTCCCTACCTTCTGTTGGGACAGGTAGTGCCGAAACGCCCCTTTTGGGTTCGTGCAGAGTTTGTGTGAGGGGGTCACATTCTTGCGTATTTTGTTTTCTCACAGAACCCATTTTCCCTTTAAACACCCGTGAACCCGCTTTTGTTTCAGATTCTTCCGGTACACTCTCACTTTAAATACTCAATTTACTCTGCTCAGCTTGCACCCCGATTACAGTGGAATGTCTCCTGACAGCTTCTCCAGCGACCGTTTCCTTTGAGTAATCAGCTTGCTTTCTCGCTACATCCCACCGGCACATGTACATACCTGGTAAATAACCAGGGGAAATGAAACCTTTATTCCAGCCTAGCCGTTTTCGAAGACCGCATTTTGGAAGATAATGACAAGGTGATGGACCACCTTACTTCCGTCATTATTTCCTCTGCCGAACGTTCTATCCCCCGGTCATGTTCCTACCCAATGCGTATACCGATCCCTTTGTGAACCAATGAATGCCGGGCGGCTGTGCGAGCAGGTAGAACTGTTTTTGGGGTTATGGGTGCCATCCTACAGTTTAAAACTTGGTCGCTTACAAAAAAAAACTGCGCCAGGACACACCGCGTAATTCAGGTTTGAGTCGGCCTCTTAGACTGACTATGTGGAATCCTTAAATCGCTGCGCACCTCCGTCTTTGGTATGGGACATACTTCGTCGTGTCTCTGGAAAGGTACGAAATCTACATTACCCAGTCTTAAGGTAAACAATGACACCATCTTTGATCCTATAGACGTTATGACACACTAAGTAATGACTTCGTGTTTGTTTCGAGGTCATCAACTACCGCCCAGCTTTTCGCTCTTTTAAGAACCGGGTTGAATCGCATGAACTGCCTTTAAATTTTTTGATCGTGACTATTACAATGCGTTTTTCACTATGGAGGAGCTGGAACAGACCCTGCTCTCTAGGCGCTCAGCTCCTTGCCAGATGTTTCTTCATGTTTTAATGCTGCGGACTTCCCTTCTGCGGGTGAACTACCTTACATGTGTATAACTGTATGTGGTGAACTGCAAAGTTTCCATCAGCCTGTGCGAGGCCACTATCGTCCTAATATTAAAACTTGAAAATGTTGACATCTTCCTTCCATTTACCGGCCGAGTCCCTCGTCAGTTGCACTTGCACGATGATTGAGCGCATGATTAGTGCTTGGTTGATATAGTGGCTGGAATCTCAGAAACTGTTGTCGAAAACTGCCTCTTAGCCTCATTATTCATGGACATCATGAACGAAATTCGGAGTGTCAGACAGTTGCAGTTTGTTTGACCTTGAGAAAGCGTATGATGCTTGCTGCAGGGAAATTATTCTTGGTACCCTTCATAAATGTGGCATTCAAATACGAGTGGTTTCGGTTTTATCTCGTGTTTTAATGGAGAACGAAATGCTGCAGGGCTTGGTGCTCATTGTCACCCTTTTTGCAATTGTCATCAATCGCATTGTGTGCTGTGTTCAACCTGGTTTTCGGTCTGCATTGCTGGTGGATGATATCTCCATTTACCGTAGTTCTTGGCGGACTTGTCTCTCAGAACGGTGACTCCAACGGTGTCTTGCCCACTTCCACACCTAGGGTATCGAATAAGATTTTAATTTTTCCTCCGAGAAAACCAGCTACCTTAACTTCTGTCATCGAAAGGGATTCCCTTCGCCTTCTAACATCTTGGTCCAGATCTTCGTTTAGCAGAGGAGATGAAATTTTAAGATTGACTTTTATAGAGAGCTTAACTTTCTTACACATATATTCTATTTAAAAACGAAGGTTAGGCGTTCTCTTAACGCTTTACGTGTTTTATGTTGCTCCTCATCCTGAGGAGCTGATCGGACCATTCTACGAGCATTAGCTCCAAACACTTTTAGCAGCAGCCACAATTACTTTTCAACGGAGTTGTAACTTGTACAACTCTACAAAGTATTCTCCATTATGGCAAATAAACTTTTGCATTCGTTCAAACCACTTTGGAAATGCATGTGACCAAGCTTCTTGTGGAAATTGGCCCACAGCCTTCTAGTAAGCCCCAACGGCTTCTTCATGTAATGAGAAATGGCGACCCGGAGCTTTTCTTTTATTTTAGGAAAAAGGAAAATGTCAAATTGTGCTAAATCTGGAGAATAAGGGGTTTAGAAGGACTCTGATGGTTTGCTCAGCCAAGAAATCGAGTGCTCTGGCCGCTGTGTGTGCAGAAACACTGTCATGGTGAAGCAGCATTTGACCAATCGTCCATCGTGGATGTTTTGTTTTCCATGCTGAGACTGCAGAACCGTTGCTCACATACCATTCTGTTGTTACGGTGTCCAGGGTGACGGATGCTGTGTGACCGGTTTTTGAGACGGAAGCCACCACCTCCTTTCCTGCACTTTTGCATCTTTGCACTTTTGTTGATGGGCCATCAAGGTTTAACCGCTGCTAAACGCTTCCGGAGTGATCCTTGTATTAGGACTGCATCGCTTACTGTTGCGATTGATACTTCATTACGTTGCATCGTGTATTCTTCGGCGCAACCAACCATTTTTAATTGAATAAACCTTCCAACACCGTGTTACCAGGCTGGATATCGGCGCCTTTCCAATGGGTCCAGTTATGGGCTTGATTTCGAGAGCTGTTGAACCTTCGCTATCTTTTCCACGCCATGTCCTTCTGTGTAGCTATGCATGCATCCTCTGCAGTCGGCTTGGAGATCCTTCGTATAATTTGTTTATAATGATTCCTTGGACCGTCAGTACTCGACGAGCTTCCTGGCTTTGCTGCATTCTGGTGTTCTTTATCGTAAACTCCTTCGGCTGTTGGACCCGGCTTTACCGGCAACATTTACCAGAGGTAACACCGGATTTCCCATGGCGTCACTTTGAGACTCACGCTGAAGTCAACTACTCCAATTTCGGTAATTATTTCAGCCTTTTTAGGAACCCATATAATTTTGGAAACTGCTATTTTATTTATACTGATGTCTCAAAGACTGATGGTTGAGTAGGTTCTACTTTCACTCACGACTGCCAAAGTTTTAGATTTGAGGCAGTATTTTAATGCCTAAATGATATTAATTATGTTTTATTATAATTAAATTCAATAACAGCCCACCTTGAAAAACACTATATAATTATTATTTATATTGTATGTAAAGTCATTGTAAATACTTTTTTATTGTAAACGTATTTATTAGTGATATGTAATGTTTATATACTCTAATAGTGCAAAAAATGTGAGAATAATATGCTTTAGGATGTTAATAATGAGGTAATGATGTAATTTTGGTGACAATAATGTGTCTGGAATTTAACAAATACTGGTTATGAAAAGATCGGTAATAACGTAATTTCGCTTACAGTTTGGAATTAGCCAATCAATTTAGTTTGAATACTTAAATTCTATTGGACTAGAATTAGCCAATAAGAGACTGGCATTACCGAAGCTATAAGAATTTAACCGTTGAATTTAGTCAGTCGCGGGCAAGATGTTATAGAGAGTAGACGTAAAAGTCGCAGGTAAGATGTAGAGTACGGATGGTAAAAATTGTGTTCTCCGATAGAATATATAAAGTGCTCACAGTTTTTTTCTTTTATAAAGTGTTGTGTTTATAAATGTGCAAGTATAAAGAGAAATAAAAAGAAGTGAAATTAAAAAGTAAATTCTGTGACGTCTTTTAATTTTCGTCTTATCACAACCTAAAAAGAACTTGTGTTTCTATAGTGCGACTGAAAGCAGTCGAGGCAAATAACTAATAATATTACGTAAAACAAGCATCATCTTCACTATAAAGTTTGGCGTCCCAAGCATCGAACAACAGCAAAGTGTATCTTAAAAACATTGGGTTAAATATCTCAAAGTGACGCACATATGCGGGCATTCTCACACCTCATATCCAGCATTCAGCTAATTAACATTTTCAATGTTGGCAACAAATACAACAAAGAACAAATACATTCCGCAAATTGGCGTCCCTCAACGTGGAGCTAAATAATTACGTAACAGCACACTTTTTCAAATATACGTAATATTTACGTAACCTAAAATACTATCTCAAAGTCGCATACAACTGTGGGGCAAACTCCTCCAAACAACTACCATAATAACTTCCGCAAATTGGCGCCCAACGTGGGGCTTCGAAGCGACGAGAATTGATGACGTCACAGAAGAGAATTCAACAGGGCGGCCAGAAGCAGCTTGGAACTTCAAGATAGGCACCAAATAACAAAGGAATCCAGGATAACAATTCTTCAGGAGTAAGGGGCACGTGGTCAACATCTTAACAACAAATTACGCGGGAGCACTTAGTATTAGAAATTAAATAACCACCAAAAAGAAAGGTTAGAACATGCAATCTTTTCATATTGTAAATAAAGTTTAGGAAAAATATTGTGAATTTTAAGTAAAATTCATGCTGTTGAGAAGTGGAAAAGTTAAATTAAATAGTTCAAAAGTTAATAGAAACAATAAAATGGAAGCTATAAACAAAGAAAATAAGGAGGTAGTTGAGGTTAGTTCAGCTATTACAGATTATAATGTAGAAGTGGATGAGCAGTTATCTGAAAATTCAGAAGTAGATGTTGAAAGAGATAGCAATAGTATGCAAGGTCAGTCAGATAGCAGTTGTATACAAGGTCAATCACCTTGACAAATATCATGGCATGGAATAATAGAAACAGATACAATCCCTCGCACATCTAGTACACAAGACCAAGAAAATTTATCACAACAAATGATGTGTCTTGTTAAAGCAATAAATAACCTAAGTAATAAGATAACTGAAGGTAATGCAGACTTAAACAATAAGATCACTGAAACTAGTACAGACTAAAGTAGAGTTAAGTAATAAATTAACTGAAACAAATACAGAGCTATCTGGTATAAAAATTGACCTAGCTAGACAAATAGAAACTTGTATGAAAGAATGTAAAGCTGAAAGCAGGAGGTTAGAAATAAAGCTAGAACAATCTTCCAAAGTAATTCAAAAAGACATAGATGTTAAAGTAAACAAAAGTTGTAAACAGCTAGAACAGAAATTGTCAAGTCATATTGACAAAAATGTAACTGAAATGGAATTATAACTTGCTGATACTAAACAAGGTATTTGTTACAAATTAGATAAACAAAGTAAAGAATTGAAAACAATGGTAGAGAATACTAATGCAGATCTTGTCAAGTTCAAATAGATTTAACTGGGGAAATTAGTAAAAGGCATGAAATGGTTAAAACAAATGCAGCTGCAGTTAAAGATGCAAATACAGGGCAAGGAGAAGTAAGGTTAATGATAGACAAAATAAAAGATAAAGTACAAGAAAGTAATAAGGAAATTGACCAACTAAAAAATAGCTTTGAAAATTTAAGTACAAATGTACCAAGGGTAAATGCAAGTACCAATAGTTCTGTAAATGCTAATCAAATGCATGTAAATAATACAAGTACAGAAAGAAGTATATCACCATTGTTAACAAACAATACAGTAGACGCTAATGCTTTTTCAATAGCATCAGCTTCTCAAACACGCAACATTGATGACACATATTTGCATGTACCAAACCAAGCATCAAACTATCATTCTTTGCTTAATGAGTTACCATTACCTAATTTTAATGCTTCCTCAAGTCCAGTGCAGTTTATTAATGATCTCATAGAGTATTTTAAATTGAAAAATGTGCCAGAAGCATTAAAAATGATCCTAGTTAGAAAATGCCTAGACAACAAAACACTAGAATGGTTACATATGGTAGCAGATAGTGAAATGAATTTTGAAACCTTCAGAATTTTATTCATGAATAAATTTTGGAATGCAACTGTACAACATAAGATTAGGGCAAGCTTAAGCTACTCACAGTACAATAGGGATGACAATTTGTCAATGACAGATTATCTGATTAAATATGCAGGATATATCAGATATTTAACTCCAGCTATGCATGAGGAGGATTTCATTAGTTTAATTACTAGACACTATCCTCTACACATACAAAACTATATCCTCATTGCTAGACCCAAAACAATCTACGAGATGACAGAACTCATATCATCACTAGAACAACAGGAAAATTGCGGTAATGAAATGTGGAGTCCACATAGGCGAGACAGACAGATCAGGCAAGAAAGACGCAATGATATGCCGTGCAGTACACGCTACCACAACGTAAACAGAAGAAATAATGAATTTCAGGGTCAGAATAGGTTTAACTACAACACACAGATCAGAGATTCAAGACAACAAGGGAGACAGGAACACACAAATTATGTGAGAACTGAGAGAATGAATCAGCAAAATTCTACTTCACCCAGGGGTAATAACAGATTCCAACATAGAGGAAATATGCAAAACAGGGGAAACTTTCATAATTATAATCAGACGAGTGACCATCATTGTGAAGAATATACACGCGGAGGACGTAGCAATTTCAGAGGAAGAACGAGAGCTAGGGGGCATGCTCGTATTCAAATATTGATGATGAAATAATTGTAACTGCAGTACAAAATGGCAGTCTGGTAAATACTGAGAATACTTACCAGGAAAACTAAATTGTGTATTGCCTGACGTAGATTCTGGTAATACAGTACCTTCTGCTCTTAGTGGCAAAAGTAAAATATCTACACACTTTGATTGTTATCGTTTAAGCACAAACACAGGGAATTGTGAAAACAAATATGATTCACCGTACATACAAACTATAATAGTCGTAAAAGAAGTAAATGTTGCAGTAGATTCAGGATCATCAAGCTCTATCTGCTCAAAGAAATTTTTTGAACAATTGCTAAATGAAGGAATACAACTCATGATTGCACCAATCAGCAACTTAATATGTAGGGTAGCTATAGGTACAATAACACAAACCATCAAATCACAAGCATTGATACCTGTACAGATAGCAGATATTACATTGGAGGTTATGTTTTTAATTGTTCCAAACTTGATATGCAAATTTATAATTGGGTGTGATGTTTTAATAGAGTTCTCTGTGACAGTTGATTTTAAAATGGACAGACTTGTATTAAATAAAGAAGAAAAGAATATATACTTGCCATTTATTAAAGATAAAGTATGTAAAGTACAAAGGATGGAGCAAGAAAATGCAGTATATGAAGAAGAGTGCTTCATACAGATAATTAATGTCCAAGCGAGCAGGGAAAACAAAAAAAGGTTATTGACCCTTAACTTCCAAGAACAAAACACTGACCTTACCAAATGGAACCCTCATGTAAAGAAATCAAATGCAGAAGAAAATATTATAGAGCAGGTAGAAGATAATTACGCAACAGAAATTGAAGACAGGAAGATGACAAATGCAATACTGACAGACAGTGAAAAGTTAATAATGGAGAAGGTGTTAGAAGACAATAAACATGTTTTCAGTGAAATTCCAGGACGGTGTACATCATATGTTCACTCATTCACAGTAGAAAATGTACCAGCATTTCGGAGAAAGTATAATAATCTACCAGTGAATCTAAGAAACGAAGCTAAAAAGTTAATAGCTAGTATGTTAGAAAACATCATCATAGAACTTAGCAATTCACAATATATAAATAGTGTTTGTTGGACAGTAAAGAAAGACAATAGTTTAAGAATCACTATAGATGGGAGATATTTAAACAAATTCATGTTACCAGATCACTTTCAAAATGAAAGTATTGAACAAATCATTGCAAAATTATCATGTGGCAAATATATCTCTTCCATAGATCTTACAGCTTCATTTTGGCAAGTCGAGCTAGATCCTAAAGTACGTGATTATACAGCATTTCAAGTGTTTGGATTACAGCATAGGTATTGTGTAAATCCATATGGGTTGAAGAATAGTGCTAGTGGATTCTTAAGAGCAATACATAGTATCTTTGGTAACACAGCAGATGATTTCTTAATTAGATACACTGAGGACTTCCTAATTATAAGTCAAACCTTTGAGGAACATTTAGAAAATGTAATTTATGTGTTGAACATGGCATGACAGTAAATATCAAAAACTCAAAATTTTGTGTACCTGAAATCAAATTTTTAGGTTATGTGATAAATGAAGTAGGCGTTCAACCAGATGAAGAAAGAATAGAAGCCATATTAAGAATACCACCACCTAAGAATATTCGACAGCTATGACGGTTATTTGAAATTTGGAATTATGAAAGTAAATTCTTACCAAGATATGCTATAGAAGTAGAACCTTTAAGACAACTACTGAAGAAGACAAATAAATGGAAGTGGACAGCAGAGCTACAAGAATGTTTTGGAAATGTCTGACAGCTGTTTGCAAATGCAATAGTATTGGAACGTCCAAGAGATGATTTAGATTACGAGTTGTACGTGGATGCATCTTGTCAGGGATATGCAGGAATACTTGGACAAAGAGAACTTGACAACATATTTCATGTTATTAGTGCTGCATCACGTGGCCTTACCAATATAGAAAGGAATGCATCAGTAACAATGTTAGAAAATGGAGCATTATATTTTTCACTACTAAAATTTAAAACATATATATTTCAGAAGAAAGTGAAAATATATACAGATCATATTAGCTTAACTTTCATTCAGAAATGTAAGTTATATAGTGGCAAGTTAGCTAGAATGATTCTTGCTATAATGGAATTTGATGTTGAAATTGTCCATATTCCAGGAAAACAAAATACATTTAGTGATTTAATTTCAAGGTTCAATCACAACAAAGAATTTCCTGAAAGTTGTTCAAGACAACAATATGAAATTAAAGTGCTTACAATTGACATTCCAATGAGGAAAGAATTGAAGAATCATTTCAAGAATATTAAAGAAGAACAAGACAAAGATATTAAACTAGCAGGTTTAAAAGAAAAAGTTCCAACGATAGAAGAGGCAAAGAACAGTACAATTGCTGTTAAAGATGGTGTACTTTACAAGAAACACGGAAAAGAAATAAAGAGGTGGAAAACGTACATTCCAAGCATGGAATTAGAAATAATAAAGCAATTTCATTTAGGATTAATACATGCAGGTACAGAGAAGACAACCCTAACCATTTTGGAAAATTTATACATCTCAAAATTAGGACAAAGTTAGAAAATATATATCATGTTGTGATCTCTGTCAGAAAGCAAAACAAATTAATGTTGCCTATGACTATACAACAAATTCAGTACTTAGAGATAGACTCAGATGTTTATTGAGTTTAGATTTACATGGTCCGATGCCTGCAAGTACATTTGGATACAAATTTTTATTTGTATGCTATGATGTATTTAGTAAATATGTTAGAATTTATGCACTCAAGAATGCAACCAGCATAGCGTGCTTAAACAAGGTAACAAAATCATATTTCCCAGAGGAAGGAATAGTTGAGGCCATACTTTGTGATAATTCATCAGTGTTTACTAGTTCTAAATTTATGAATGGAATTAAAGATTTAGGAGTCAAACAGCATTTTTCATCAAGATACAGACCAAATGCCAATCCAGTGGAAAGAGAAATTAAAGAAATTGCAAATTATCTACGTGTAGTATGTCATAACAAACAGAGCAGTTGATACTCATACATCAGTATTATCCAAAATCTATTAAATCAATCCATAAATGCAGTTACAGGATTTAAACCAATTGAACTTCACCATGGAAAATTGTACAGCACATTGAGCTCTAATGTACCAAAAGTTATTGAAGACCAAACAACTAAATTACCAGAGAAAGAAGAAATCTTCAAATTAGCATTTTCAAAATTACAAGCAAAAGCCCTCAAGAGAAAACAAAAACATGAAGAAAGAAAACAAAGAATTTGGAAAATAGAATTAGGAGATCAAGAGTTAGTGAAGATTAAAAGATTATCAAATAAACTTGTAAAGAATATTGGAGTAATTTTATGAGAAAATTCAGTCTCTTGTACCTGAAAACATGTTAATGGGAGAAGGAGAAGAAAATACTAATGGAAAATTGTGATATTCCTTTGAAAAAAGAAAAATTTCTAAAAAAATTGAAAGCATTGAGATATACTGCACTGCCGTTTGTGAAAATTGCAACACCAAGAAAGAATTTCCTGAATAACTCCAAACTAGGTGGAAGTGTAGAGGAGTGTGCAAGCAATGAGTGATTAGGTTTGCAGAGAGATGGGGTACATGTAGGTCGAGCAGAGCCTCTCGTGTCGGTCCGACAGGGTCTGTGTTGCACCCAGTGTAGTCAGTAAAGAGCTGTCAAACAAGGTGGAAACAATAAAGTGAGTGCCAGTATGCCTCGTCGACATCAAAGGGAGCCATGTCAGCATGTGAGTGAGTTCGAACGAGGCGGAATGATCGGTCTCCGGGAAGCGGGTTTGTCATACCGTGACATTTCGGCTCGTACAGGGCATGCTGCTATGGCAGTGCTGCGTGTGAGGAAGCAGTGGATAGATGAAGGTCGTACCCAGTGAAGAGCAGGTACTGAACCACAGAACATTACCACAGCATGGGATGACTGTCATCTTGTCCACATGACCATAAGGACCGTACAGCTTCATCGACAGTATTGACTAGACGTTGGAGCACTGCAACAGTTGTGAACTTGTCTGCATCAACGGTTCGTCGACGTCTGCTGCAGGTTGGACTGTTTGCATGCAGGCTATTACGTTGGCTTCCATTGTCCAGAAACCACAAGCTCCTCCGACTGCAATGAGCACGTGAACACCGACACTGGGGTGCTGAGTGGCAAAATGTAGTCATGAGTTCCGCTTCAACGTGTCCTACAGTGATGGCCGCATATGTGTCCGACGGTACCGTGGTGAGCACAACCTGGAGGGCTGTATTGTTGAGCAGCATAGCGGACAAACACCAGGTGTGATGGTTTGGGGCACCATTGGTTACAACAACCGATCTCGCCTCCTACGAATTGAGGGCACTTTGAACAGCAACCGGTACCTAACGGTAATTGTAGAGCCTGAGGTACTCCCCCTGCTTTAGGCATCTCCACAGGCCACATTTCAACAGGACAATGCCCGACCACATATTGCGAGCAATGTACAAGCCTTCTTCGAAGAGCGACGGGTACCATTGCTTCCCTGGCCTGTACGTTTGCCTGTCATATCGCCCATTGAAGATTTCTGGGATATGGCTGGTCGGCACCTGGTGCGTCACGGTCCTCCAGTAACCATTGTCACAGATTTGTGGGTTCGAATACAAACTACGTGGAGGAAAATCCCTCAGGAACTTATTCAGAAGCTTTTTGATTCAATGCCAGACGTATTGCAGCTCCAATTGCAGCGCATGGAGGCCACACCAAATACTGAATATTAGGGCTCAAAGGTCATGTATATATTTGAAAAGTTTATCATTTATTACTTGTCATGTACTTAACCTGTGGTATTAAATTCATTGAGTTCATGCATTTCCTTCTTGGTGTTGCAATTTTCACAAACGGCAGTGTATTTAAATACACAAATATCTAATTGAAACCTTGGAGATAAACTTAACTTCCCATTGTAATCCATGAGGAAGTCATCAGCACTTTATTATTTTGCATGGAGGATGTTAAATAGGTTTTATCTCCACAATCTGTCCAGTTTTAAGTTAAGATCTTAATTAGACAATCAAATGGAGTTTGACTAAGATAATCATTATTACCAATCATTTCCTACTATTCTAGTGTTCTGAACAATGCTTCGTTTATGTTAAATAGGTTACATCCTCACGGTCTTGTTCAGTTTTAAGTTAAGATCTTCCTTAGACAATCAAATGGAGTTTGATTAAGATAATCATTATTACCAATCATTTCATATATGATAGTGTTCTGAACAATGCTTCTTTTATTTGGACTAAACTCGATTAGACACTGAGAAGAGAAATGTGCCACTGATCCTTCTTGCTCTTTGGAATAATTTCTGTCATTCTGCAGTCACCAACCTATAGCAAAGGATGACAAAGGTAAAGTAAGGACAAGTAATCTCTATTTGTCCTTTTTTAGGAATTTCTCTTTTCTGCAACGGAACTATCACAATGTCTATGGAGTAAACCAACTCCATTATATTCAAGATCTAACTTTTCATTGCTGTATGAAAAGTATCAGTTAAACTACATAAATAGTAATGGGCACATTAGCCATTAAAATCCTGAATTACGCTTTAATGCTCAAAGTAAGCAGTTTAATTGCCACATCACAGCTTCCATACGTTTTATATGGACGGACGGATGGATATTTTTTTTTAACTTCATTAATTACATAAATTAATTCTCATATAAAGTTCTATAATACATAATTTTATCTTTACACATTACTCTTTACGTATCATTTTCTCTCTTTCACTAAGTTGCTGCATTTCTAAGGGCCTGTAACATCCAACACCATAATTGTCGAGTTACTGGGTCCTATTTAATTTTATGATTCACCAATCTACATTTTCTTTCTATTCCCTATTTATAATTTTTTTCAGCCATTTATTTCTCACTACACCTAAATATTTTCCCATTTTTAATAACCTTTCCTTCGATTTAACTCTTAACATCCTTTTACGTATAATTTCAGTTGGTAATCTAGACCAATTGTTTCTTTTCAATTTTTTCCTCATATTCATTCTTCCTTCACATTCTAACATTAAATGCCAATAATTATTAAACTTACTATTACATAATGGGCATTTGCCTTCATTTTCTTCTTCTCCTATGCCTTTTAACCTCACCAACCCTGACACCTAGCCCATGCAAAGCCCTCTCTTGCTGTTTTATTACAATCATCAACATAGTTTTCTCTTTCCCATGTCCTGTATATACATATAATGATCTTTTTGAATTAAAACTACCAATTATTTCCTGTCTTTCCATATCTTCAATCCTCAATCTAATTCTTTTCCAACACCCCTTCTCACGTGATTTGCTATATCTCCAAATATCCCCACACCCTATTTCATTGAGAATTGCTTCTAGGCGCTTGTACCAAGTATCCTCTTTATTTAGCTTTTGCTGAACCTCCAAAACATTGTTTTAAAATATTATTTTTCTGTAATTCCTCAATTCTCAACCAATAGTTCACTACTCTTTCAATAATTTTAGCATTACTACCGAATCTCCCTAGCTCCATATGTGCAACCCCATTGGGTGAGGCTCTTGGTAGACCCAAAATTATTTTACAATAGCTCCTATGTACTTTATTTACCTGTTCCCACCCCTCCTCGATATCCCAAATCTCTGCACCATACAGCATTTTTGCCTCAACTACTGCTCCATATACTCTTTCTATCCATTTTACGTGCATCCCAGGTATTTTATCTAAACATGCTCAAATAGCTTTCATTGCCACTTTTCCTTTAGCTAAAAACTGTTTCTTTTGTTCACCCCATCTACCATTGCTACTTAGTCTTACTCCCAAATAATCAAAATTCCAACAACCTCAATTTCCTTTCCTTTCCAACTCCATTTTTCATCCTTTCTCAGCTTGTTACCCTTTTTGAATACCATTATTTTTGTTTTGCTTGTATTAACCCTAAGGCTTCACTTGTTACAAAAGCTCTCTATTGCTCCAATTACTTTGTTTAATCGCACAATAGTTATTGAGCCTGCAACCAAATCATCCGCAAATAGTAACCCTGGTATCTTCTCATTACCAGTTGTTGGAGAGTGACTATTTTCAAACTTAATTATCTGTAAAATATCATCAATGAATAAATTAAATAGTATAGGACTTAACTTGCAGCCTTGCCTTAAACCTATACAATTGTTAATTTCCTTCGTCCTTACATTTTTGTCAAACCTTATACAAAAATCATTATTTTAATATATTGTTTGTATTATTCTTATACACTTGTTGCTCATATTTTTCATACCCAATTTATTATTTTATTTTATTATTTATTTAATTTATATATTTATTTTATCAAAGGCCTTTTCTAAATCAACAAATAAGATATACAATCTTCCCCTTTTGTTTGATATTTATTAACCATTGAAGATATTATAAAAATATTGTCTATTACTCTCTTGTTTATTTTATAGAGACTGAAGATTTTACGTAACTTCAGTTATTCATTTACATAAAAATAGGTATTTAACCTAAAATCAAGGTCAAGTTATAAGCACAAATTTTAGTGTTTCATATTTGGTGTCCCACTTGAAGGAGGCACCAGAAAATGTGTAAATACCGTAAATGGAGAGGAAATGAAATGAAATTTGAACATGGCATTGTTGTATGTGTGTGAGTTTAAAGTACATCACAAGTGAAGTTGGAAATGACTTTTAAACACAGTTCAACACAATGCTGCAAGTTGGTGAATGTAGGTGCCAGGACCTCAGGTGTCTGTCTGTATTCCATGGCAGATGTTCTGCCATAATTCATTGGTGGCTGGTTCCTGTAAACCTTTCACTTAAGGTTAACTCTCAAGAAAGAGTCAGGTGGGGTCAAATCCAGTGACTTTGGTGGCCATAATCCTTATGAAATAATTCTGTCAGGGAAATATGATTCCCTCTGAGCTGCACTTATCAAGAAATATGACATATTGTTCTATCTTGTTGCTACCATTCATGTGTCAGTTCCTGATCATCTAATTGTTTCACAAATTCTCAAATCAGTTCCATTTCATTCTCTTGTCACAGTAGAGTAAAAAAGAAAAATTAATAAATAAAAAAAAATATACGAATTATGTAGGCATCTCTCGTCATGTCAATCCAACACTGTTCCACTTTCTCTAGCTTTCTCACTATGTGTGCAAAATTTTTACAGTCCTTGTCAGCCACCAAACCATTTCAAAAACTTCTGCTGACAGGTCCTAAAGGAACCACTAATCCAATATTGTTTCACAAGAAACACACGCTCTTCTGCAGCAATTATGCATTGTCACAAGCACTAGCAGGAAGGCATATCATATCACCTATTCCACTTCTGCTGAACTGGGACATAAGTGTGAAACACAACTCGCAAAACCTCTGACACACTTCCTCAGTGTTTACAGAGTATATTGTTACCATGTTGACTTTCTCATGTAATGGACCGTCTTCTGTTTGAATTTAATCGCATTTGGCAAAATGTTTACTCAATGTTCTGGGGCCCCTTTTGAGTGGGACACTCGACTACAATACATATAGAAAAGAATGTTATTCATTCGATAGATGATTTGTGTCCTTTTAACATCAATATTAAGATTTAAAAAAAACAGCAAATAAAACTGAAGAGAGTTGTTCAATGCATTTGAATTTAGATAACTTTTAAACTTTTTTCATAAATTGAGTGGAAATAATTAAGTGAAACTTATGATCATGTAACTTTTCTTCAGAAAGTTACAGCTTTATGGTCAAGATTCTTTAATTTATTTGTATATTTCAATTCATACTTTTGTGTCAGCCACACATTGTGTAGACTTTGTTAAAATCATTTACTCTAGTATTGGGAAATTGAAACCCTTCCACTTGTTGTACAGAATTCACGAATATAAGTATTTGAGAAAAAACGTTTGTAATAATTAAAGTGTGATGTGAGAACTGCGAAACTTATAAAAGGGGGCATGGATTGCGGAAATTTGGCTATCACTGATATAAAGGATGTTCCAATACCTCTCTTCATTCAGTTTCTGCACACTTTCTTACACTCTACCAGTTTCTCTTCCTTCTTATTGACTAGATTATTACTGCTTTCTCTCTCTTAATTTTACATAGCTATTACAAAAAGATAATGAACTCTTTTTGTTCCCTTGTCTTCATATTTCTGCAACCCTAAAATTCTTGGGGTCCTCTCAAAAAAATGATATAAATGCTTGCTTTTCCTGCCTGCCTCCTTCCTTCCTTCCTTCCTTCCTTCCTTCCCTCCTTTTGTTTCTTTCCTTTTCTTGTCCCTTCCTTCCTTCTTTGACAGGTGACTGACAAGATGGTGACGGGTAAAGCTTCGTTACACAGTGACTCCATAAAAAATGTCGTTAACAGCAAGTATAACCTAAGAAACCAACATGAAATGAGTGAAAAAGGTCATATAAGTGAAAGTTAATGTGTGAATCAATTAAAGAAGTCAAGAACTCTGTCGTATAGTGAGATATTAAAAAACAATGATAGTGCAACATGTGGCGTGAATGATACAATGTAGGAAAAGGATCAAATAGCTTCCTTGCAGAAGATCGAGGTAATGCACAACAAAATGAAAGTAGCTTACAGGGAAATCACAAGATTAAAAAACGAAACCAAGAATTGAAAGAAACTCATAAAGAAGAGCAAGAGGAAACACAATATAATGACTGACAGTATCTGAACAAGACAAGTAATCACATGCGAATGAATCGTTCCACTATAGCATTATCGAACTCCTACAGCATATTAGGTGAACAGGACACAATTGAAGACTTCAACAAGGAAAATGCGAGTAATGAGGTGATTAAGAGAAACAAAATAGCAATCTACGGAGATAGTCATGCATGAGGGACAGTACTGCTGCTTAAAGATGATAACGTGACTGGGTACACACTACAAAATTTCAACATGTGATTAAAACTGCCAAAGAAGATACCGATGAACCAGAAATCATAGTCCTCATAAGCAGAGCAAATTACGTGTATAAAAATGAAGCTCATCATGCAGTACTGGAACTTCAAACAGCTCTAACCTCAAGACTAAATCAAGAGAAGACTGTAGTAGTCAATATACCCAACAGTTATGACTTAATGTATACATCTTGTGTAAATCAGGCAACACGTAAAACCAATCCATCTGTACAGGTAATAAAAATGTAGAGCTTATAGATAGAAGCAATTTAGAAAGGGATAAGCACACTGCCCATGGCCTTCATCTGAATGCCAGAGGTAAAAGGTATGTTGTGAAAATGATTAGACAGGCTATAGATAATATATATAATAAAGAAAAAGCTCTTCTTGCTGATTTTATGGGCACGGTACATACACTCAAAGATGAGGATTGTACCCAAATGCCGGAAAACTCCCAGCATTGGAGGAAGCAAGATCTCACTTAAACAAAACATTCAGAATATTGCACCAAAATGTACAGTATCTAAGTAATAAAATGCAGGCCTTAGAAATAATTCTAGATGAGGTAAGACTGCAAGTAGCTGTAATCATAGAACATGGTTTTAGTGATAGTAATATAAATCTGTGCAAGATCCCTAATTTTAAACTCGCAAGCAGTTTCTGTAGACAAAAACATAAAGGTGGAGGTGTTGTGATATATGTTGGAAATAATGTAAAATTCCAAACTTTAGGATGGGCTCCTAAATCAAGCACAGAAAAAACTTCAGAGGTAGCTGCAATTAAAGTATTTAACGAGAAGACAGTGCACACTATATTGGGACTATATAGGTCACCTAATGCTCTGGTTTCTGCATTCTTCAAGCACCTCGATGGTATTCGTAACAAATTATTGACTAAAGAAACTAAACTGGCTATCTTAGGTGATATCAATATAAATGTAGATAACACTAATAGGGATTATTGTAGGTTAATTGATATTCTAAAATCTTTTAATTTAAATGATGTAAAGGAGTCAGCAAGGGTGACTTCACAAACAGCAACTATTATTGACCATGTATGCACAAATATAAAAATAAGCTGCTACTAAATAGGTATACATAACTTTCATCCTTTTGACCACCATGCTGTATATATTGACATATATGATTTTACTGTAGCTATCAATGAAGATATAATTTATGAATTTAGAAATGTGTCAGATGAGAATGTAAATAAGCTTAATAGTATATTAAAAACGGACATTTGGACTAAGGTATACACAGCACAAATTAATAATGAATAATGGGAAATGTTTATGACTATATTAATTACTTATTTTGATATTGTCTGCCCCATTAAATTTAAGAATATCAAAAAGAAGCCTGTACAGAAATTAAAATTGCCTGATTAAATCTGTATGTTACGTAACAAAATGAAATGTGCATATGAATTGCACATGTTAACAAAAATAGAAGATCACAGGACACTAACTAACCTAAAATCACAGTATTCTAAACAAAAGATAAATAACTCCAATAATATAAACAAAGCAGTATGGAATTTAGTCAAGGATAGAAGTGGCACTCATAGTAATGTCGGTGAAAACATTAGGTTACTTCATGAAGGTGAATATATAGAGGGTCCTACCAAAATTTGTAACATGTTTAATAACCATTTTGCAACTGTAGGCACTAAGAATAGCTATACTCATGACAATAATATACATTTTGCAGAATGATATTGCAAACACCATCTTCATGAGTGACACCATTGTAGAGGAAATTAAAGAAATAAGTAGCTTTAAAAATCAAACATCTTCAGGATGGGATGGTATATCTACCAAAATATTGAAAAAAGTGCAAGAATCTGTTTGCTACTATCCTAAATCACTTAATAAACTGCTCCATAAATGAAGAAATATTTCCAAACTGTCTAAAACTTGGAATCATAAAACCAGTATACAAAAAGGGAGATAAAAATGTCAATAATTATAGGCCAATATCATTAACTTTGGTATTTGGGAAGGTCTTTGAGAAAATTATATTAGTTGGAATGGTTGATTTTTTTAGTAAAAATAATGTATTAAATTGCCATCAGCATGGGTTTAGAAAAGGTCTGTCAGCAATTACAGCTGTAATTTTATACATGGAATTTTGGAAAATCTTGATAAGGGTATGAATACTGCAGGAATCTTCATTGATTTGTCAAAGACATTCGACAGTTTCTCATACCAAACACTAATAATAAATTAGAATCTTATGGCATAAGAGGCAAAATGTTAAACATAGTTAGTCTTACCTAAACAACAGAAAATGTTCGACAGAAATTTACCATAAAATAGGCACAAAAAATACAAAGTTCATATCAGAACAAACAGAAGTAACAGCTGGAGTACCACAAGGGTCTGTTCTGGGGCCACTGTTATACCTAGTATATGTAAATAGCCTATCAAATATGACAAATGCTATTATATCCTGCGCAGACGATACCTCAGTGATTTACCTTGATAAATCCCATAGTCAATTAGAGAAAACAATTTCCCATTCTGTAAAACAGCTAGCAAACTACCTTAATACAATAAATTTAAAAGTAAATCCTTGTAAAAGTAAGCTGATCCTATTTGAACATTGCCATTTAATAAAGAAGCAGATATTATTCTATTTTTAAATAATGCTAAAATTGAAAAAGCGGATCAATTTCTTGGGCATACACATAGATAATAAGCTAACTTGGGAAGCTCATACTGATTATGTATGTAAAAAGATTAGTTCTAATATACATGCATTAAGACAACTATCATTGTATTTAGATAGAAAGATGTTCCAAACCTTAAATTTTGGAATCATATACCCCTATATCTCCTATGGCATAGAATTATGGGGAAGTACCAGCATTTGCTAATATGAATAGGGTATTGTACTACAGAAAAAATGCTTACGATGTATATATGGGTTAGCAAACACAGAATCATGTAGAAATGTATTTATAGATAACTAAATTCTTATAGTGGTGGGGTTATATGTATATAAGGTAATAGTCATTGCAACAGAAAAGGTAAATAATGGGCTAAGTAACAGCATATTTTACACTTATCATACTAGAGGTAAGGACAATTACCACAGGACACATGTTAACTTTAAATCTACTTGTAAGGACCCATTGATCAAGGGATTGATATTATTCAGTAAATTACCATTGGAGGTTAAATTACATAAAAGAAAGAGATTTAAAAATAAACTTAAAGCATATCTAACTCAAAAATGTTTATATAGGGTGGATGAACTGTAATATTTCTGTTAATAGAAGTTAATCATAGTGGATAAAGATTTGTAAAAATGTTGTGCTATATAAATGAAAGAGATTGAAACATATCTAACTCAAAGCTATATTTGTAAATAGCAAGTAAACATAAGTGACCAAGACTTGTTTAATGTTAAACTGCACAAAGGAACTTGTGTGTATGTAAATTAATGTGTACTTAATATAATTTGATAATGTAGAATGTATGACAATGTCCGAAACATGTATGAAGTCAATGGACAATAAATTATTATTTATTGTTTGCTTCCTCTCTTCCTCCTGTTTCTTTCCTTCCTTCCTTTCTCTCCCTTGCTTTCCCTCCTATTCCTTTCCTTTTCCTTGCTTCCAACATTTCTTCCTTCCTTCCTTCCTTCCAATCCCCTTGTTTCAAATTACTTTGCAAAGTTGCATCATAATCGAGTAGAGTTTACTTATATCCCTGTGTTTTATACAGAATGAAAGGGAAATACATGTCCTATAAACTGCTAAGAAAACTTCTGTTAGGAAGCAAAATGTTCTTAACCTTTGGACTATCTCCAAACATTTATTTAAAAATAAGTGACTTTTGCATCACTGATGTACATGCAGAGCTTGTAGCAGAGCTCTTGCAATATTTCATAAAGTAAACAACCTGATTCTCACATGAACAGAAGTATGCTGATGATCCCTTTGCTAGGAAAGAGTAATGGTGTATGGGTAGAGAATGTTTACTCTTTCCATTTGTATTCATGAATAAATTATCAGGAATTCTGCATCAAACATGTCCACTAGTACAAACTACAAAGCACAAAGCAATTATTAACCCATTGCCGTCATATGAAAAGCTGTACTCTAATATGTTAGTAATGGTATGGCATTTAAATTGCATGCAAGTGTGTGCTGGCCAATGAAACCACATATACGAGGGCTGATCAGATGTTTATTACTCCAATTCAATGTTTACATGATCATTTTCAAAGTAGTCATCTCCTACTTCAATGCATTTTTTATAGCGTCTCTGCCAGTCTTTGAGCACGTGCTGCAGATCATTCTTTGTCAGGTCCTTGAGAATCGCCTCACTTTTCTTGAGCACTGCTTCAGAGTTCTCAAATTGAATACCCCTAAGCTTTGCCTTTAGTTATGGGAATAAAAAAACTCACAGCGTGCAAGATCGGGGCTATAAGGTGGATGTGGTACACAGGTAATGTTGAATTGAGCCAGAAACTGCATGACTTGATTTGCGACGTGAGGCCGTGCATTGTCATGATGAAGTCGCCACCCAGTCCGAGAAAGCTCTGGTCGTTTCTTTGCAATGTGCTTCCTCAGTGTAGCCAATACTGACGTGTAGTATGCTGCTGTAACAGTAGTGTGAGGGGGAACTGCATGCTGGTAAATCATTCCATTACAGTCAAAAAATGTGATCACCATCACTTTCCCTGCAGATGGAACAACTTTTGCCTTTTTTGGTGTTGGAGAACCTGGCGATTTTCATCTGTGCTGGCTTGTTTTTTTTTTCAGGATCATAATGATGCAGCCATGACTCATCACCAGTGATAATCGATTTAAAAAATGCATCCCCTCCATCAGCAAAGAGACGCAGCACCTCACGGCTTGTCTCCATTCGCACAGCCTTTTGTTTGGGAGTCAACAGACGTGGCACCCAATGAGCACAAACTCGGGTCATATGGAGATGGTCGTGCATAATTGTAAACACACTGCCATATGAAATTCTCAACACTTCACTGAGGTTACGTAATGTTATACGCCGATCCTCTCGGACAATCACAGCAGCTGTGTTGATGTTGACTTCAGTCACAGCAGAAGCCGAAACACCAGGCCCACCTTGCTTAACACTGACAAGTCGGCTTTCTTTGAAGTCCTTGAACCACCTAAACACTATTGCACAAGGTAGTGCATCTTCACTGTATGCTTGCTTCAGCTTTTCATAAGTTCCGGTGGCTGTATGGTTTAAACGAAAACAGAATTTGATTGCGCTGTACTGCTCCTCTCGCATCACCTCCATTGTCTGGTATGCGAAATACATGTAGGGTCTACAAAATAGAGCATTACTACCAACCTACCAATATGAGAGTGCTGCCGCCTACCAACATTATACATAAAAACCCACTCTTTTCAAATATTTATGTTACAGATACGAAACTATCACGGAAGCTACAGGAAAAAATCAGTCTCAGTCTTTGTTGATCAGCCCTCGTATTTGCATTTTTAACTAACAGGTGGCATTCAAAGGATCTCCATATATCTTTAGAAGGCTAATGAACAGAAAAATTAATGCAGTTGGCATTGTGAGAGCAAATTAGAAGCATATTATGTCTCCTGATATATCATAATAAAGTGAAACATGGCAAGCATGAATCCTGGTTCACAATGAATGTGCTGTGTGTGAAATAGAAGGATAACAAAGATCTTTATTAGCTACCAATGAAACACAAAGCTGCTGACATTACAGCAACAGGCAAGCTGAGAAGTAAGAAAGGTGAGACACTCAGATAGGAGGTAAAGAAACCAAAGTGTGCCCTTTAGTAACAGAAGCGAATGGGGCATGTTAATTTGTAAAATTAAAGACTGCTTTGTGTTCTTATAATGTGGCATACAGCTAGAACATGTGCTTATTGAATTGTTTCATTGTATTTCACAAATAATTGCTAGAAAAGAGGTCACTACATGTTCTACATATCTAATGGAATCTAAAGTCATTAGAAAAAATAGAACAAAAATATGGGTTGTGTGCATACTATGGAGGAGGGCCATAGCAAAATGCTTGGCAATGCAAAAATTGTTGTGTTGCCCTTCATTTAGAGAACTGTTTTGATATCTGCCACACCCAACAATTGCATTAGGCCATAAAAATTGGTGAATCAATGCTTCCAATATTGCATGCAAAATTTCAGGAAAGAAATTGTATTTGTTAATTTTATATAAATGTTTAAACTTCAAAATGCACTCTTGCAGCTGTACACTGATTTAACTTAGATTGCTGAGGTAGCCATGAGGATATTTATGTAAGACACTAAAAGGTTAAGATATGGTGTCAGTAAAACACTATAGTGAAAATGAAATTTAACAATTAGCACAAGAGGAATTTATTGACATAATGTTCTTGTCTTTTAACATTCACATTTTCTACTGGACACACATGCTTCTTATGATTTCATTTAATAGTATATTTGTTAAACATACCAAAACCATTTGTTACTTTTACCAGTGTAAAACAATCTGCATGATGATGGAGCAGTCATGTAAAAAATCTTATCTTTGGTTCAAAACCGTTCTCATGATGTACTGCACTATAGTAAAGATAAGGGTATTTATTTGCAATCCATTTTTAACTTGTTAATGTATAAGGCAATTCTCAGAACCTTGCATTGGTGTCAAATTTTTGCATATGGTTACTCTATTAAAGTATATTGAAAATGAAATTAATACATTCCTTGGTTTTGGTGATATATGCTGTAGTTTGCCTGCACAAAAGTAATGTATGTGGGAACTCTGAGCTCCTTTTGCATGCAAGGTCACCAATGGACATCAGCAAGATCATGCTTGTCAAGATAACAAGCCATACAGGGAGGGTGTTGATTATTATTCCGTCAGATTTTTGAAGAGAGCTGCAACTCCTCTGTCATGTTCAAAACATGAGAAGTTGTTGCCATATACCAATAAAATATTTTGCGAGGGTCACTCCAAAGATAATGCACACTATTTTTTTAAATCCATGTTTCATTCTACATCTTTAGGAAGATGTGAAAAAAATAGTGTGTATTATCTTTGGAGTGACCCTCGTAACATATTTTATTGGTATATGGCTACAACTTCTCATGTTTTGAACATGACAGAGGAGTTGCAGCTCTCTTCAAAATCGGACAGAATAATAACTTTCTTTGTGGAATAAGGTTTGAAGATGATGAACACTGAACACTGCCAAACAGGGCTCAAACATGCTGGTCCAGACTTTTGCCATGTAGGTATACAGGTCCTAGTTCCAAGGCGGCACAAGGCAGTTGAGAGGGATGGGAATTATGTGGCAAAATGAAATTATGTTCCTAAGGGATGTATTTATACACTAAAAAGAATTAAGCTATAGGATGAACATGTAATTTACAAATAAATGTTAAGCAGTACTTTTGGAGTGACCATTGCATTTTAATTATAACTAGTGATGATACGATACCACTAATTCTTGATGCCAATACTGATTTTTGAACATCGATGCTCATGCTTAAAGAACTGTAAAGATATAGCATGTTCACAGAAGTGTTCTTATTCATGGTTTTTTGTGTATAAACGCATGTAAACAATTTTGTATTGTATGCTAATGCTGAAATTCTTCCTGTATGACATTCTGCAGTGGCAGCAATTTTTTTATCTTGATAATGCCACTTATTATTATATACTCCCATTGTTAGTCAAGGATGATGATGATGATAATAATAGTTTATTTGCTACCCCTTTTATGTAGTTATATTTTCTGCTGAAAACTTAATGTTAAAGGATTTTATATCCTTAGAAAACAAATACTACAATTCCTCTTTATTCTGCAATTTTGAAAATATAAACTAATATATATTTTACGTGAAACTCAAACAAATAAAAATGTGTGTGTTACACCATTCTATCACTATTCACAACTACCACATAACGTATGTACTTTTTCATCCAGTAATAAGTAATTAGCCATATAACACTGAAACATAGTGATTTTGTGGATTAAGCCTCTACATTAGCATATACATGTTAAATACAAATGTTTCACTTGCGTAAACACAAACTAGCAGATGGAAGGAAAGAACAAATATTTCCATGCACTGTATGATCTCATGTCATAAGTTCAGATTTGTTTGTGCTGAATTCACAGATTTTGGTCACAGGGTAGGTAAATGTAATGGCTGAGAGTGCGTCACCAAGTCAGACTATTGCAGAAATGTGGTTTAGTGTGTTGGCTAAATCAGCTTCATTCACAACTCAGTTAATGCTGCATGTTACAGGAGTATCTCC
The DNA here is from genome assembly GCA_030765065.1 of Deroplatys truncata. Classification (NCBI taxonomy): domain Eukaryota; kingdom Metazoa; phylum Arthropoda; class Insecta; order Mantodea; family Mantidae; genus Deroplatys; species Deroplatys truncata. The sequence continues at coordinate 381,470,734 of CM060990.1, forward strand.
ACTCATTCCACCATTGTTTTGCATGTTTTCATTTAGACTCAAGAGTCTCTCGAATAATGATTCATTCACCCACAGGAAATACAGTCGGTGTATATCAAGAAATATCCAGCAACTCTTTTGGAAAACGTGGCAGGTAGTAACGTGAAGTCTCAGTTCCTTTCACTCCTTATGTAGCATAAAGTTAAATGCAACAACTTTCAGTACTGCAAAGCTTAAAAACTTAAAAGTATCGAAAAACTATCAAAGGTTTATCTCAAAATATTAGTATCGAGGTATCGAGGGCCCATCCCTAATTTTAACACTGACATGGAATCCGGTCTTGTGTTACAGATTGCAGAGTCATTTCCTGGAATGGATACATATGTTCAAGCACCATTTCCCCAGCAGCTTCAAAAGAGTTGTGCCAAACTTCTTAAGCCTCCTAAGTGGTTTAGAAAGCCAGTTAAAGCAACTTTTGGGGTAAGTACAGTGCACAGTGTAATTGTTAATATTGTGATGGAACATCACTAAATTGGACGAGGAAGAGTGTATAATTCAGTTTTCCATGCAGGAGAGCTAAGCTTGGCAGAGACGTGGCAGAGAGGAGCAGTGGTAAAAGGGAGTTATTGAATTGTAACTCTTGGTTCCAAGATTTGCTTTAATTACTCTATGCACTATGCCATGTTACATTCCTGATCTCAGAATGAAGGAGCTGCTCCAGACAGCTGAGTAATTATACGTTGACGGCAGTGGAGCGATGTTCCATCTTTGTCGTCCCTATGGCCGATGTCAAAGTTGAAAACTAAGCACAAAATAATCTAAAATTTCGAGCGTCACAGAGTCCTGATTGGCACGTGATAGAGAGTGAAATCCATTCAAGGACTCTTAACTTCAAATACAGAGAATACGCTGATTTAGTGCTTCATACAGCACTGGCATACGCGGTGTCATGATTTGCATAATCCACCCATGTGTGGATACATTCGCGAATATTCGCAAAACGTTCCCCTTACGATCATGCGATACTCCCCTGCTTACATAAGCACCCGAGAAATTACTTGGTAGAATTTCTAAAGCCAATTTCATCATTCCTCATAAACAAATCTTTTTTTTTTTTAACATTGTACGTTCTAAAATTATATTTATCACAATCTTATGAAGTAGAAAAATAACCGACACAACCTCCGCGCCAAGAAAATTAGCTGCCCGCAGCTCTGATGAATAAGCAATAACTGAAAAAGGAATTAAAAAACAATAGTTCCCCAAATTCGGGGAAAAGAAAACAATGCCAAAATACCGTTTGATGGGCCGGGCAGGACGGAGCAAGAACAGGATCGGGACGGAGGTTAAGAATTGAATTGAGTATTTATGGATGCTCTTTAACTGCTATGATCCTTAGCGTCCCATTCTATATTGGGCGTGAAAGACAGGAAATTTTGCTTAGAGGCCTATCAGGCTTGAGGTTCTTTTACATGCCGTAAATCTACGACACGGAACCATCGGCTTTACTTCCCTTCCGAAAGAAGCCATGTTTGGTATTTTTACGCCCGAAAAAATTCATTGCCCTCCGCCGGGATTGAACCCACGATCTCGGGAACTGGTACCACTAGACCACGGAGGACGACACCGAGGTTAAGTATAGCAGGCGAACAGATGGAGGACAAGTAAAGAAAAAAAGAATGAACCAGGTACTGCTGGACAACGAGAAGAAGGCGAGCAGGGCCTGAGGGGCGAGCGGGTTTCTGAAACCGTTTATCTGTTAACGTACTGTCGATTGTTTATTACGTTTACTACGAAATGTGTTTATGTGTGCAAATGAACCACACATGCTGCCAGATCTGATACTAGTAGAACAGCAACCGCCGTAATAGGTGTTAACGCATTGGCTTTTGCTGGTAACACGCGTTATGGTATATACTATAATACTACAACATATCATTTTTGTTACTTTTATTCTTTCTTTATTATTTACATATGGCTGGAATTCGAAAGAAGGGACAAACTATCCACAGTGAATCAAGGGAAGTAATAAGAAAAGTGATTGAAGTATGTGACAAAGAAGCAAAATCAGGACAATTGCCATGTGTAATTTCACAAAGTAATTCACGCGTGGCAAATTATTGTGGGATATCGGAACGCACTGTATCAAGAATAAGGAGAGAAGGTGTTACAGCTGGTGAAAAACTATTGCATACTCCGGGAAAAAAGAGACTGTGTGCCAAGGAATTTAAATTTCATTGTGATGGCTTTGATAGAACCGTAATTAAAAACTTAATTCAAGATTTTTATTTGGTTAGAAAAACGGTGCCTACTGTTCTCAAATTACTTGTAGCAATTAGAGAAACTGTACATTTTCCATGGTGAAGAGAGACTCTACGGAAGCTGTTGCGCAGTATGGGCTACAAATGGAAACAATGTGGAAGCAAGAGAAAATTACTTATTGAACATCCAGACATAGTTAACTGGAGAGCTAGATATCTAAGAACTATAAATGAATATAGAAATGCTGGGAGAAATATCATTTACATTGATGAGTCCTGGGTAGACAATAACTTGACGTTTGGAAAATGCTGGCAGAGTGATGATGTCTATGGCATAACGACAAACACCAGCTCTTCGAACCACCTGATTCTTATAAATGCAGGCAGCATTGAAGGTTTCATACCCGGAGCCTCTCTGATATTCAAAGCTGGACTTGCTTGCGGGGATTATCATGGTTAAATGAATGGAGTAAATTTCCAGAAATGGTTGGAGAGCGGCAGTGACAGCAACGAAAATGAGGACTTCTCAGACTTGGATCTTGCACAACCGCTGCTGGACTTCTAGTCATGGGTGAGTACTTGACAACACTGTGTAGTAGTTTATAACCTCCTAACATGCTTATCGTATCCACACGGCAAGCGTAAATATGATACGGACACAGGAAAGTGTTGATGTTACATATTCCTCTCGCTTGCCTTCTTTTCGTGGTCTATCAGTATACATGTATAAAGTGTTCATAAATATATATATATTTATGAACACTTTAACTACTATGGTCCTTAGCATCCCACTCTATATTGGGTGTGAAAGACCGGAAATTTTGCTCAGAGGCCTCTTTATCAGGCTTGACGTTCTTTTACGTGCTGTAAATCTACGACACGGGACCACCGGCTTTACTTCCCTTCCGAAGGAAGCCATGCTAAGGATTTTTACACCCAAAAAAAAAATCCATCGCCTTCCGCCAGGTTTGAACCCGCAACCTCAGGAACTAGAGGCTAGCATGGCAACCACTACACCACGGAGGATGACGTGACACAAAGTGAGAGTCTTGCCGCTGTTACACCAAATAAATGAAAGCCCTGTGAAACACACCTAAGCACACTGGCAACTCCCTGTAGGAGCAAGGGTTGGGACTGAGGCGTTTTTGTTTGTTTTGCTTTTGTTGCCCATCGTCTGCATTCTCAAATCTGTCAATGCGTTGTATACAACATAAGATAAATCTTGAAGGAAAGCTTCTGAGGTACACTTATGGCCATACACAATTAACTGGCGAGTAGAAAAATAGGCACAGCCATTGAAGTGTTCAAGCAGGCATGAAAATGTAGAGGAGGGAGGCCTGTTAAGTCTTTATCATCTAGTACAGATATAACATTTGAACAGAAAGGTACAACCTCCGTAGTCGGTGGCCATCCGGCGAACACACACCATTGCGCCCAAACATGTCTGTGAGGGAAATCGGCTCTCTCCGCGGATAATGCGAAGGTGAATAGAGTGTCGGAGCTGCTTCGTGGAGGTGTGTCCTCAAATAAGAACCCTCAATGAGGTAAGGGTAAGAATGCGTAGACGTGCGGCCTTATATACATACAACGAATATTGCGGTGCTTTAAATACCAACGTTTTGGACACATATAGGTCTCTTGTAAGAGCACTTGCTATCTGTGCCTCATGCGGTAAGCCCTGTTTACGATGGTGACTGTACCTTTGCACTTTTCGGTATGAACTGAAAGGAAGCTATTTAGCTTCGTTCCCGAATTTCCCACGGTACGTGGATGAAAAAGCCATTCAGGAACTCCAGGTTAAGGAGAAAAACTCCTTGACGGAGGCCCCGAAATGGTATATTGCCCATCAGTCTCACTCCTGTGATCCGATGCTTTTAAGTTCTGTTGCCGTTGCGTCAGTAGCGTGAAGGGATCGGCCACGCAGACCGACCGTGACTACTGTTTCCGAAGCTAGCATAAAATATTCAAGATCACGCTCTAGCACTAAGCCGCCTAAATCCAGCCAGTCTGTCACTGAAACTAAACCAAGCCTGGTGCATTTTAAGCCCAACCGAGCAAGTTAAAACCCGGTACATCCGGGAGGATTTCGTGAAGGTGCCATCATGTGGGAAAGCTAAAAAGCAGTCGCTTTCTCCTTGTATGTCTCATGGCCAGGATATTTTGGGTCAAGTCGAAGTCGGTGGTGTTTTCCCTCTAATTACTCCAGAAAGGATTTTCGGCGCTGGAATCTATTCCAACACCCGAAGGTGGAAGCCCTACCTCCGAGAGTTCTATGGATCACGACTACATACAACACAAATTTCCAGGCCCCACATGAAAGAAAAAGGTCACTTAGTGCAGGCCTAATAAATAACCACCTACCCATTTGCCAATGACTATATTGGCGTGGAATGTACACTGGTGGACAAAAAAATAAAGTCATCTCCAGATTCCATGTGCGGATCGGAGGGCTCGTGTACCTTTGTACCAGCTGTGTTCAGAACATACATGCAGGAACTGTAGAATGGTCTGCACCTGTGAGGCAATGGTCACTTTAAGCTACTGAAAACAAGAGCGCGGAACGACGTTATGGTGAAGAAGGTACTTCTTGCGCTCATAAATTACATGGATCAAATCTCGCATTAGTTGTTATTTTTTATGTTAATTCTATGACTGGATATGTAGAACATAATATTGCATTAATATAGCTTTAGCATTTTAAGTTTTAGCCATGTCTATGCACACAAAAATATAATTCTACTAAAACACTTGTTTTTAATAGCTAAAGAACTAAATGGAAATGCGCTATTATCTTCTAAAACTAAAACACACAAAAAATAAACAAAATTAATATGGGCGTATGAACCCTTAGCATGTATAATGCCCTCAATCTTTGGGGCATAGATGAAATTCAATCCCTGCAGCAATGTGGACGAGAAGCTATAATATTGCAGGCTTTGTGAATTGTGCCCAGAAACCATCTTTTGCCCTTTGCGTATCTGCAGGGAAATTCAAGCACAGCTCCTTTTTCACCTCATCCCACACATTTTAATAGGGTTGAAATCTGTTGAGCAGGGAGGCCAGTTTATCACTCTGATATCCTGCCTCTCTGAGAACCAATTTGAAACCTATTGACTTCTGTGGACAGGATGGCCGACTTCAACATTGTCTTGACCGCCTCTACACATGGAGAGAAAATGGCTTTAACTTCTCTGCCTAGAAATTCATCTGCATGCACTTCTGCTGATGCCAAAAGACATTGCCTTTGCCTTCTCTACCTTTCGCAGATGAGGTAAAATTTTTAGGATTGATTTTTGTGCAATGGCTCGACTGACCTCACCAAAAAATGAATAAGAGTGAGGAGGCCACCGAAGCCAAGCAGCCACTTATGCAGACTTATCTGAAGCAGGAAATGCTAAGATTCAAACCACAACTCCAAAACGAAGATAGGAATGGAACGGCCCAGGAAATATGTCCCAATATAAAGAGTCATATAATTCAAAAGAGAACTTTCACTGGCTTTATTCCATGAAATCCACAACCATTAACCATCAGTTTTCACCAAATAATGAACATAATAAAAAACAAACTAAAATAATTTTATTACACAATTCTTATCAACTGATAACACAAAATACCTCAAGACGTTTCAAAGTGGAAAAAGGAAAACTTAATCAAACATTAACTTAAACAAAATTTAACTTTCAAATCATAAATACTAAGCCCAAATCCTCATAAATATACTACTAAGAGAAAATGATCACAGTAAAGCAAACTTTAACTGATCAAATGGAAAAGAAAGATTAATATTAAAAACTTGAAAACAATGATGGCTTATTTAACATGCCCTCTCAAGGATTTCTTAAATTTTGTTGTAAATTTGTTCTTTATCAATTTATCTCAGTTAGACTTTGGGATCTTGGTTGCTGTTTTGTTGTGTTGGATTAATCCAGTGAATCTGTCTATGCCTTGGACGATTGATTCTTACTGTTACATTTAGCTGCAATAATCACTTAAAAAGTGACATTTTTATAAAAACTAGCATCACACAATAAATGAACTTTCGAACAATAGTAATAGAAAAAGAAATATTTAATCTCCAAATGTTAAATAGCAATTAAATTTGTATTTGGGTTATAAAAACAACCATCAGTGCTATCATTTGAAATAGAATTCTACATTTTCCTATATCTTTTCCAGTTCCTAAAGTTACAAAACTGGTATTCCAGGAAAGCATTATTTTGCATATTAAAAATGCCTTCCGTAGAAGAAACAATTTTGTAACAATTTACAAGTGTTATAATAACCTGATGCCAAATTCTTCCATGTACAGTGGATGCATCCATATCAACTATGACTCAAAAAAAACAAAAAAAACCATAGCAAATGTGATGTGTTCACAGGTTATCATCTTGCTTTTCTGATACAGAAAAATTTTGGGAGGGATGTTGAAATATAAGGTACTTAAATCACACATGCATTTATCGTCAAGAATCTGCGCCTTACACTACCATGTATAAAATTTGGCAAGAAAACAAAATCGATAAGCACACACTTAAAACTATGGATAATGAGAGCCAGTCACTTGCGAGTTACCTGTAAAACGATATATTTTGGTTTCTGCCCTAAACTCCATCCACCCCAACCAAAATTCAGAAACACTGAGGACAAAGCTTACCTTTACTTATGAAGAAATCCCAGACATCTATCAAACGACGCCCAGTAGTAATAACGCCACCAGCAAAATTTGAGAAAAGAACTCTCCATTTAATTAATAAAATCTTGTCAATAAAAATACTCATAACTGCTAAACATTAGCAACACTGGCGAACACCAAAATGTAGGAAAATGATTCCACTCCAGGACGAATGTCTATCCCGCAACCACACCATACCTGCAATGCAGATAAAGAAACCCTCCCACCAGTCGCATAGGACAATGCACCGGCCACGCCCTAAATACATAGAGAAAGAAAGCAAAATCGGAGCGACGAGGTAACCAAGGAAATAATCAAAACAGGCTACATAAGTGACTGGCTGAATATATAACAACAAATAATACACCCAAAACATATCAGCACAATGTCCCCCCTCCAATCTGCGAGCTTGCGAGAAGTAAACTAAAAGGGGGAAACAATGTATGGGAACTCTTGGAAAAGCAAAAATAAAGAGCAAGAGGTGAAAACTAGCAAAACAGAAGGAACATGCTACACTGTAGGTTTACTAAGACGGGATCTCCACACATACTGTCCCCATCCTATACTAGCTGACACTGAACACATGTAGGGCAGTCGATAATAAGGCAGACAAACTCCTTCAGTACTTAATTCACGACGTAACAACCGGGCGGACATCCATGTGATGATAAAAGTTTAAGATGCAGGATATAACTCCCAGAAACAGTCACTGGTAAATAGCTGAATCATAATCTTGGCAGCAAAACTAAGCTTACACGCAGCTAACCAAGAGCATAGTTTTTGCATCACTCATAACATCAACACTGCAGACGAATAATGCTAAGGCTGACACTGGCACGGGCCTAGACATGTACAAAGCTGACAGGTTCCGGACGAGGAGGCACAGGCACAGTATTTTAAACAACCAATTAGCACCCAATGGCGAAATTCCCATGTAGGACCATCCGGCTGCACACACCACAGGAGCAGAAGAAACTTGGACAGCCGTCAGCATATCAGAAATCAGCAGAGCCAGGGAGTTCACACAGAGTAGCACGAGGAAGGAAAGAAAGGATATTAGCCAAGAAAGATGGGAATCTTAAACATAATAAAAACAAGCCAGCAGAGGGGCCTCACAAAGCACAGAAATAACCTTAGAAATAACTAAAAACATCTTAAACGAATTAGAATATTATATACATACAAATGTTGAATTTGATAATAAACCTTTTCCTTTTTAAATAGACATGTATATGATTACAATTACAGAAAATGAGGTAAGCATGTTATAAAAGGAGACAATTATGAGGCATAGTGCACAATATAACAAATATCTACAATTAAAATTTTAATTCACTTGCCCAGACCCCAAACAAACTATAACTGGGGAAAGGCAAGTGAACAGAGCACGCCGGTATGGCATCACCAGTGTGGAAGCAAAGAATTTCACCCAATAAGGACTATTTAATTAAGCTGCCACCCACTGAAATTAAGTGACTATATATTGAAGTATTTAGGTTACGTAAATATTATTATTACGTAATATTTGCAAAAATGTTATGTAATTTATAGCTCCATGTTGAGGACGCCAATTTAAAGAATGAAATTGAGCCTCATTGTATTTGTTGCCAACTTTGAAAAAGTTGTTTAGCTGAATGGTGGATATGAGATGTGAGAATTCCTGTGTATGTGCGTCACTTTAAAAATGTATTTAGGTTACGTAATGAAGATACACTTTGATGTTTAATGCTTGGGACGCCAAATTTTATAGTGAAGATGATGCTTGTTTTACGTAATATTATTGAAGTTATTTGCCTCGGCTGCTTTCAGTCGCACTATAGAAACACTAGTTCTTGTAGGGTTGTGATAAGACAAGAATTAAAATACATCACAGAATTTACTTTTTAAGTTTCACTTCTTTTTATTTCTCTTTATACTTGCACATTTATAACACAACACTTTATAAAAGAAAAAAAACTGTGAGCACTTTATATATATTCTAGCAGAGAACACAATTTTTACCATCCGTACTTTACAACATCTTACCCACGACTTTTACGTCTGCTCTGTATAACATCTTGCCCGCGACTGACTGAATTCAACAGTAAAAATCTTATAGCTTCAGTAATGCCAGTCTCTTATTGGCTAATTCTAGTCCAATAGAATTTAAGTATTCAAACTAAAATTTTTCTTTACTTTTGATTGGCTAATTCCAAACTGTAAGCGAAATTACGTTATTACCGATCTTTTCATAACCAGTATTTTTTTTTAAATTCCAGACACATTATTGTCACCAAAATTACATTATTACCTCATTATTAACATCCTAAAACATATTATTCTTACAGTTTTTGCACTATTAGAGTATATAAACATTTACATAACACTAATAAATACGTTTACAATAAAAATAAGTATTTACAATGACTTTACATACAATATAAATAACAATTATATACATACTGTTTTCAAGGTGGGCTGTTATTGAATTTAATTATAATAAAAATACAATAAATATCATTTAGGCATTAAAATACTGCCTCAGTATATAAAATTATATTTAAAATGTTTCCCCACATTTAACAATAAACCAAAATAAAACAGCATTTTAAAGTAGAAACCAAAATTAACTAAACAAATAAGAAAAGGATCACTCATTACAACAGGATAAACAGAAAACGTAGGCTCCACCCAGCAGCTAATACTCCAGCAAGGGCGAATTGAAATGAGGCAAAACTTTCGGTCCAAAATAACCATACACGTTACCATATTAAACGTGCACACTAACTTGAAAAGGAATTCATAAACTCCCAAAAAATATTCAGGTTCTTGCAAGTGACTAATCATAAAATAGCACTAGCACACGAAACATAGCCATACATGCCCCAGAGAACAAAATGTACGAATTCTAGAAACAAAGCCAGTAGTTAACCCAAACTACTCCGAGTGATACAATTTAAGCTGCGACAGGTGAGCGCGGCGCCTGCAGGAAGAAGACAGTTCTTGCAAAAGAACAGACATCCCCTTATAAATTCTGAGAATTTTAAAAGGGCCAAGATAGCGAGAAGCTAACTTGTCGGCAAACGCATCTGTCGAGGACTGTGGATAATTTCAGCACATAACAAAATCTCCCACCTTAAATGGGGAGGGTTTACGGGCAGCATCATATTGGCACTTTCTCACAGAATGGTCCCTACATAAATGATTCAAAGCGGCCTTCCAATTAGCATGGATGGTATGTGGAGAATTATCTGCCGGCAATATAAATCATTTAATGCTCACAAATTTTCTAAGGGAGACGAAGGTTGGTAAGCAAATAACAATGAAAATGGCATCTTATGAACCTCATGTCTCATTGAATTGAAAGCAAACTGAAGTTGCTTCAAGTATTTATCCCAAAAGTTGTGCTGTTGGTGATGATAAGCAATTAAGGCGGACTTAAGGTTGCAGTTGACCTGCTCCACTAATGAGGGATTAGGGTAATAAGGGGTAGTGGTAAAATGCATAATACCCCAATCAAAACAAAAGGAATGAAAGAGACGCGGTTTAAATTGCGAACCATTATCAGAGACCAGATATTGTGGAGCACCAAAAGAGCCAAATATTGTACCAAGTTCCCGAATAGCGAGGCGAGCAGTAGCAGCACTTAGGGGTGGTATCCATACGAACTTGGAGAAGGCATCCGTAACCACCAATGCAAAAAATATTCCCTGAATAGAACGAGGAATGGTCTGATAAAATCTACAATTTTTCCATGGGCGCGGAGGGAACCTCCGATGCCAAATATCCCCAATTTGTAGCCTGCGCAGGTTCAGACATGGCGCAAATGCGGCAAGCCTTAACATGCTTTCTTATATCAAGATCCATGCCCGCCATATAAACTGTTGACTAATTCGATTTTTAGTTTTGGCAATGCCTAAATGACCCCCGAAAGGAGAATCATGAAAATACCTAAGAAACATGGGAATAGCCAGCTTCGGAACTAGGACTTTATAACGCCGATCAAAACTAGTTCTTCCCATCAAAACACCATCATTAATCTTATAGTCCTGCAGTGAAACTCTCGATTTAAGTTGCTGAATAATTGACGCCAACCCAGAATCGGTAACTTGAAGTTCAGGTATACTGACAAACATTTCAGGAAATGCCAAGAACGAAATAGTCACAATCCGAGTATCCGCAGTAGGAGCATTCAAGCTCTCTAAATAAACACACTCCTCAGTTGGTTCGAAAAATACATGGGTAAGAGCACCCGCAATACAATTTTCCGAACCTCTGATAAAGGAAGGAGTAAACTTAAAGGCTCTTATCCAGACATCCCAACGGGCAAGACAACCTGTCTTCCTTGGAACGGCCAATGCTCACATTAATGCCTGATTATCGCACTCTAAAAAGAAATGCACATGTTCCAAGAACACTGTATACTTCTCCAACCCAAAAAGCAGAGAAGGAGCGACAAGGAAATAATCAAAACAGGCTACATCAGTGACTGGTTGAATATATAACAACAGCAACAAATAATACATCCAAAACATATCAGCACATTTGATAGAAGACTATGCTGATATTCTCATGTTGAACTTAAAAAGTGAAGTGGAATGCTCCGTTAATCAATGCAATATAAATGGCACATCCCGGGGAGTTTATCCGTCAGTTCTTTTAAGACTGTGTAGGTCACTTTTCTTATTGAAACTTGATTATGGGTGCATTATGTAATCATCGGTATGACTTTTCAATTTATGTCATCGAAATTCACTTCATTGTGGTATAAGGCGATTATCAGTACTTTTCCCACAAGTCCAGTTATTAGCTTGTGCACAGAAGCTGCTAAACTTTGCTTAACATAGTGTGATGTTCTCTGTAACTATCCATGTAGACACTCTAGCAGGGTTGGACATCCGTCTTTTAATTTCTTATTTTAATGATTTGTTGCACTTGTCAGACGCTACAAGCTCCCTGGTTGTACTTTCGCCGGGTGATCATTTTCATTCGCTCCTTGGGCCACTTATCACTTATCACTTTACTGGCAATGTTTAGCAGAGGGGAAACTCATTTTCCTGCATGGCTCCGGGTCGAAAGCGACGTCTATGCCAAAGTCTATGACCCCAATTTTGGTTACTCATTCAGTCTTTTAAGAATTAAAAGTGCCTTTTGAATGTTGCCATTTTCTTTACAATGATGGCTCAAAGAGTAAACGGAGAGCAGACTGGCTCTTATTCTTGAGCAATTGAGTTTTAGATTTTGCCTATAGCAGAGTGTACAATGTTTACTGCTGAGCTTTTAAGTATTTTCTAAACTTATTTATATATTCAACAGTAAGACCTGCAGCAATGTGTTATTAACTCCAATTTCTTGAGTGCACTTCACAGCCGTAAGTTGCTGTACAGTTACCATCCTCTTGTGTAGCACATCCAGGATTGCCTTTGCTTGCTCCCTGGTACTGATACCAGCATGTACTTTGTGTGAGTTTCTAGACATGATGGCCTACCAGGGAAAGAGACTGCTGATGCCACTGCCGAGGCTGCAGTTTTTTATCTCTGAGATACAACTCTTGTGTTCCTTCTGATATTTTTTATGCTTTGAATCTCACTGTTACATTGAATGGGCTGGCCCTCGAGGGAACAAAATTCAACAGTTAAGCTGCTCGCTATCACCTGGAGTATCTCCTCGGATATCTTCCTTCGCTAGGAAGTAATTTTAGTCAGATTGCATCTTGAGCAACTAAAACTGCTGTTTGTCAGTTATTGTTATGTTCTGACCCTGAACCTCTTAATGTTCACTGTAATCATCCATTGACGCTGCACCATGCTTTAATTCAGTGTCAGTTTTAGCTCAGTTACTTGTCTCTTTGTGTTTGCCATCAACCAAGTCCCAGTTGCTGTGTAACGTGTACTCTTTCCCACATTTGTGCTATCACAGCAACACCATTGTCACTACAAACCTAGTGCCTTGTGGATGTATATCTGTTACCTTTGCGGCCTTGCATGCAGCAACTGTCTGTGCAGTGGCATCTTGTGACATTTGAATTTATAACACTTGAGCATATGATAAGGATATGTTCAAATGTATTTGAAGTGAAATGTGGCACAATTGTGGGGATGTGGAGGGCGAATATAGAATCTTATGACATTGCCAGAGCAATACCTACCACATTCTGCAGTGTGCAGTGATAGATAACAGTGTGCCAAGATGAAGGATAAGAAACTGAAGAAATCAGCAGCCAAATAAGACCACCCCAAAGAAGGAGGCTGCTTTTACAGCAGAGGTGGAACATGTGTTTTTCAACTACTAACTACTAAAATTCCATTTATTTTATATTAGTTTTCTTTATTATTATTATTATTATTATTATTATTATTATTATTATTATTATTATTATTATTATTTATGGTATGGGCAGAATTAGTTGTTTGTTCCAATTGGAAACCATACATAACTCATTCCCCTTTGTTTATAATTTTCCATCTTCAATGGATTAATCTCTGTTTGTATGACTCCCAAGGACTTAGAAGCCAATGCTTTGGGTCAGTAGCCTTTTGAGGAGCAAGCTAACTTTTTGATCATAGCATATCCAGGATAGGTGATTAGCCCAATGCCTGGTATGGCGGTGAAGAAGAAGGAAGTGAATGTTAGTGATGAAAGGGATGATAGGAGCATTTGTAGATCAAATTATCCAATCCAGGAAAACCATGAAAAAAAACCTTCGGTCAGTTTGGTCAGCCCTGGCAGTTTGAACCCAGGACCTCCTGAATGTGGGTCGCACATGTTATGCCACCTTGCTGGGTATGTTTATAATTCCAAACATTAAAGTATGTTTTATTATAAATTATGTTGTATATTTATTTCTAGGGTTTTTCACATTTGCAGCCTACAGTGTAACCCTTGCGATTGCTTGGAGCACAAGCATAAACTGTTTAGCAGAATGCCAATGCTGAGGCAGCTGATATATAAATAGCAGTGAAAACTCCATTTATCATGATAGCATAAATACTGGACTGTTGTAAATTATTAAAATAGCTTATTGGTATGGCATTTCTGCTTTTTTTGTGTCTTTACATGTTTGATGCTTTGCCTGTCTTTTAGCTACCTGTTCTTCGGTTGATTACACTACTTTTAATTTTTATCTGTAGAAATTTTACTGGGGGATGTGTCCGATGGCATTTTGTTCTTTGTGTTTGGTAATGTTTTACAGTGTTAGAACACTAATAGTCCTAGATGTTGTACAACTTAAACCCCTATACCAGGACCACATTTTGCCTCCACATCTCCTGAACCATGTTTCATAGAATCAGAAGCCAATCCTGTAATTCTGAGTCATGCATGTTTATAGAACAGTACAAGATAATCCAGGCTGAATTAAACTGTCTGGTGGGAGATGTAGAACTTTAGAACTATGAAAATATCTTGTAGAAAATGTGAAAGTTTTTTTTTTTTTATGCACTTATAGAAATTATTACAAACTTCTGTCTAAAGAAATGTAATCTCGTGTTCTTTATCAAAGTATGTGGTTTATTGGAGGTTTAAAGCATTCAGTACATACTGGAAGAGTAGAGGCTATACATAGATGAAAATTAAGCGTACTACTTCATTAATGACAATGAATTATCAGTTAAGCTGTACTACTTCATTAATGTCAATGAATTATCATTAGTTCATGTTGCTAATAGTGATTATAATAATGATGATGATAATTTATTGTGGTTCAGTACACATTTCCATACATAGTTGCACAAATTAACCAAGTCAGACGGTTAAGAATGATGATTTACATGTATTCAATTACATTTTGTACAATTAAAAAGATTTTACATTAATTTATGTATTCATCCACATTGTAATAGGCTTCTTGGGTTAGAAGTTTCTTCAGGTGGGTCTTGAATTTTTTTATAGGTATTTACATATTTCTTTCAGCAGATCATTATGTAAAGCCTTATTCCAGCATAATTTGGTAATCTTTTGCACAGGCTGTGACTCGAAAATGCAAGGTGATTTTTCCCTCTCTCTCGCTCTCTCTTCTCTCTCTTAATTTTCCTTGGAGGGGAAATGCTAATGCACGCCAGTCTCACTGGCAAATGTGGTACTCTCATCCTAACTAAAATCCTTCCAGCACCACCTCTCAGCATTACTTTGCAGTGTAGCTAAATGTTTTTAACTTCCTTTTTCGTCCTTTTCCTTAGCTTTAATAATGTTAACCATAATTTCTTGTAAAATATCCCAATTCTTTTTACTCACTAGCATAATTTCAATTATGTTTTCTACTACAAGGTCTTTTCCAGTTTTTCATTCGATTTATAACATTTTAGTATTGTATGCTCAGGGGGTATCTCTATCTCCACAATATGAGCAGTTTTCATTGTTAACTAGTCCCATTCTGAATAAATAAGATTTAAAATGTCCATGCCCTGATAGAAACTGTGTTAGGTAGAAACCTACTTCTCCATGATTCCTGGTCATACATGCCGTAATCTGCGGCATGAGCCTCTTTATCCATTGGACCACATCTGTTTCTGTTTGTCATTCTTGTTGCCACATTTCCATAGTGTTATCTCTTGCTTTTTCTTTTGAACTCTCTTGTTTACTACATTGCCATATGTAGGTTCCTTGACCAATAAATGTATGTGTATGGTGCCCGCCTTCACCTGTACTGCCTAAGTAGACCGTCCGGTGTGCGCTAGCTATTCTTATTGCTATCTTGCACTGTACCTTTTCAATCATTTTCCTATATGTTGTTTTACCTATGCAAGTGTTCCAAGCTGTTGCACAATATAGAATTATTGAGTACACTACCCTGCCCAACACTCTCCTTTTACTTGCTTTTCTTGCTCCAATATTTGGCATTAATCTTACAAGTGCTGCAGCAGTTTTTTTTGCCTTATCGGCCACATATTTGGTATGTGCTCACATACTCAGTTATGTCCAATTAGGATACCAAGGTATTTTAAATATCTTTTAGATCTGATTTCCTGGTTACTGAAAATAATATTTGCTTCTCTTATTGTTCTTTTTCCTTCCAAGATGACAATTTCGGTTTTCTTGGGCCTAGCCGCAAACCATTTTGAAGCATCCAGATGTAAAATCTTATTCATAGGCCATGCAATTTTTTCTTCTATTTCTCTGTTTGTTTTAACAAATATTATTATTGTAAGATCATCTGCATATCCTATAGTTGTGGTTCCTATTGGTAAATCCAATTTTAACATCCCATCATAGGTCAGGTTCCACAAGGTAGGTCCTAAGACCGATCCTTGTGGTACTCCGCAGCTCATATCTAGTCTTATCTTTTCTCCTATTAAGTATTTGTCTCTCTTTTAGATAACTACAAATAATTTAAAATAAAGAGAGTTGAAGGTTGTTACACTACATCACTAAAATATTCTTTCTTGAATGCATTTTGGGAGACGGTTTATTCCCATCGTCAGCATGTCCTCAACTCATACGCGTTCAAGTAAGAATATTTTAGTGATGTAGTGTAACAACCTTCAACTCTCTTTATTTTAAATTATGACACATCACTGTTACTAGCTTTAAATCTTCAAAATTAGTCAACTACAAATAACTTTTAAGTATGGGGCTACTTCCCTCCTTTTCTATTCGTTGATTATGCCCGGCCATGGTGCTGAGTTAAAAAGCATTTTTTACATCTAGTGTAACCATGATTGCATATGTTTTATTTGTTCTTTCCATTTCTATTCTTATAGTACTTATTATGCTCTCTGTTGCATCTAGCGTTGATAGGCATTTCCTAATTCCATATTGCCTTTCTGAGAGATCTTCTTTTTGTTCAATCTCTTGTAGGAGTCTTTTATTGAGATCTGCTTGAAGAAGTTTCCTACCACATTAATTAAACAAAGTGGTCTGTACGAGATATTTTCATTACCTTTTTTTTTTGGTCTGTCAATTAATATTAATCTAGCTATCTTCCCTCTTTTGGAAATATACTTTTTATAATAAGTTTGTTTATTATTTTTTTAATTATCTCAAGTTTTTGTTGAGAGGATGCATTTTGAATGTTTATATTGGGCGACAAAAGTTTATATTAAAATGTGTTACTCTCTGGGTTCAATGAAATTTTTATAATTTGATATTAATTAAGCCTCAGCTGCGTAAGTTATGATCGGTATAGCAAATCTCTTTTCTGGGTGTAATGCAGCTATAGGAAAACTAGTAACATACAAGATACAGCAGTTTGTTCAGCAATATATATAGTAATATTTTATATATTATATTTATAATAATAGTATAATTTATTATAATGATAATATATAATAAAATAGTAATATATATATACCGAAATTTGGAGCTGTAAGATAGTTAATATCTTTCTTTACGTTCGTTAACGATCTGCAGTCAACGGTGAATTTTCTAAGTTCTTACCTGAGTTGCCAAATAAAATTAAATATCGTACATATTTATCTCAGCAATTTTGTTAAAAAAATATATTTGAATTTCATAGTGTTTATCTGCTAGTAAAAAACAATATTTGAATTTCATAGTTTTTATCTGCTAGTAACTACATTTTTTTTTTGAGGAAGTTAAATATTTTTCTTTCTCACTTAACTAGCACAACATTTTTATGTCTATACACCACAAATCCTCCACAGTGACTGACTTAGCTTGGGCGCTCTACTTCTTAGTGTCCACAACTTAAAAATTTTAAATTTACTACTTTTATATTCTGATTGGCTCAAGTTTTGCTAGCAGAACACTGTTGGTTTGCGTTCCATTGGTTTTTTGTTCACACATGATTATTTATACGAAAATCTGGATGTTACTACCGTACTTTTCCACTTACTTTTGAAAACTTTTACCAAGCTTCTAAGTTATTGTTCGGCTACACTAAGGTTATACCTATTGTCTGCCACCCAAATGTTCTTGAGTTTATGACTGTTTTCTTGCACAAACTTATTCCTAGCACTTATAGCTCCACTGTTACTAAAACTAAAAATACATTTCGGCACAATATCTTATACATATTTACAACATATATATATATTACGTAATGATTGTGACACAGTTTTGAAGTAGAATATTTTTTTGTAGCTGGAAGATGCTTCATGTTTATCTGCCCCATGTATGGGAGCCAATTTGTCGCGGTCACTTCGTGTTATCTATTGCTGGGCGCCTGTTATTGTATTACTAGTTTGAATTTTGGGTTATTTGTCCTCCAGCTAGCTATTATTACTACTCAGTCGAGCATATCTCTTGAATAGGGTGTGTAAACGGAAAGGATTTGTTACTGAAAGATAACACTGATAAAAGAATTTGTTTTTACACTTTTATTGCCAACACTATTAATTAATTTCACATATTGACTCTTGATACACGCCAGACTGAAACTGTTATATTTTCTAATATCACTATAATCACTTATTTGCTGCACATTATTAATTCGCGTATTTCACATTTATAACTAACTTTACAACACGAGAGATTCTGTAGAATTGCACGACGTATAACGCGTGAACGATTCTCTTAAACTGTGCGACGTATAACCTTTGTTTGATTCTGTTGGACTGAACGACGTATTACCCGCGAATCCTTCTGTTGGACTGAACGAAACCTGTCTCTAGCACGGAATTTATACTCCCTCACCCGATATGCCTAAAGATTATAACCGAGCTGCTATTGGTTAATAAAACGCGCCAACATTAGCATCTATTTTTATATCCAATCAAAATTACGAACACATATGCTCTAGGGAAGAAATTACCTCCATTTCTAAAGAAATGCGCGCTACTCTGACGTCATTTGCTTGTCTCTAATAATTGATAAACAACTCACCCCCTCGCTCATTGTTACCCATTCTTATTGTCAGTTTCAGTGAGGCCGTGTAAACATATTTCCTAACAATGCTTATAATTAACAAACATCTCAAATCATTGTCATACAATAATGCTTATTTACACTACAATCACTCTGGCATTTACATTGTTGTGATATAAAATACTGCCACAATTTATATAAATTATTAATTATTAATAGGCAGGCTATTATTTGATTATGTTACAAATAAAAATGATAATTTTAGGTCAGAAATACTGTCGCAAATTACCCCCTTTTAAAAAATACCTAAAGGTAGATTTTTAACTTGCACTATTTATATTGCGCGCACTGTTTTTTACAACACAGCCATTACTACTGCAGTTTTTATACATTTCATATTTAATTATAATCATACTAATAATTATGTTCCCTTGCAATTTATAACTTATTTCGTAATACAAATTATCATTTATGTAATTTTATTCAAATTCTTGTTTGTTTTTCAATAACAATGAATTTTTGTTTTATTACAGGATATTTATCTAGTAACTTTTGTTTCAAGGCTTATTTAGTTACAACTACTAAAGAAATGTTAGAAATGTCTATATGGAATTACTTAAGTTATATGTACAATGCACTGTAATTGTTAAATACTCATTATGTTTTATTTTTGCATATTTCATGAAAACATGTGTATTATAATAATAATAATAATAATAATAATAATAATAATAATAATATTATTATTATTATTATTATTATTATTATTATTATTATTATTATTATTATTATTATTATTATTATTATTATTTACAATACATGTAGGAAATGTAATGCTATACATATACCGTATTTATGTGAATCTAATGCGCACCCCATATTTGAAACTTAAAAATATGAAGAAAAGGGTTTGTATCGAATGTAAAGTGCATCAGTGACAGAAAATAGGTGATAGGTATTTTATTTAAATTTATTTAATACAACACAATGGATTTATCGTATATATAAACCATCAGATTATTCAATTGAAATGTTAGGTGACATTGTTAAAGAATAAAATTAGTGTTAGGCACTGTTTTTCGCACCCTGTTGTTTTGATGATAACTTCCTTTGTCCCCTTCTCAGGAATAGTGTAGTTCCACGGCATATCAAACCAACTTGGCGTCTCATCAGCATTGCCTATTTGCCCCATTGAAACATTATTTTTCTTCCAAAGTGAAATGACATACCACTGAAACGTTTGTAGTTTGTCTTCAAAATCTGCAGGAAGCTTCTGGCACATTGTTGTATGGCATCTTAGAGATAAACCAGTTCACTGCATGAAACGATCCACCCATCCACGGCTAGCCCTAAACTCTTGTTTCAGAATACCAAGAACTTCAGCGTCCTCTTTAGCTTTCTTTCATATAGCGTCACTAGCCACAGGTTGCCCATTCCTCCTTTCACACACAAATTCCAACACTTTTTCTTCAACTTCAGGTTGTCTTCCTTTGCGAGGACCTGTAAATTTCTTCCTATAGCTTAGTAGCAAATAATGACAATTTCTGTTTTAGCTACAAGCGAACATTGCTCTCTGATACATTGAACTTCCTTTCTGCCTTTCTATTACCATTTTTTTCAACATAAAGGATTACTTTATGCTTTAAAGAAGCATCATAAGACATTCTTCTCTGTTTGCCCTTGCCCTCCATATCATAACTCAATAATAGGCCAATGATAAATGAGTGGCTAGCTTGTCGCGAGTTTCCGGATGCATGTTAACTCCAGCAATCCATTGTGACGCAATAAACGAAAAATTTGAATGAAGTTACTGGCATTCTATGGAATGGATTTGCACTCAAATCTAATGCGCACCACAATTTTCAATACTACATTTGGTCAAAAAAGGTGTGCATTAGATTCGTGTAAATACGGTATATTACATTATTTAGAATTTACAAAGTTATCACCTTTTATGTTCCAGATACTTTATTTCTTTATTTTCCTTTATTAATTGTTTTTCTTTTTCATCTTGTATTTTAGACTGCTTAGTTTTGTATGCTTTAGCATTTGTTTATGAAATCTTCCAATTATTTTGTTTGTTTTATTATTTCTAAGTTCATATGTATCAGTACCAAATATGTACATACTGAGGCTTTCATGGCCGGCGTCATAACTAATAAATGAATTACAACTATCCGGGCTTGTAGGCTGTGGTCTAGAAGGCATCGTGGATACTGACATTTTGCCAAGTACAGCGCTTGGCATCTTCAGGGTGAAGTGATTCAGTGTCTGTGGTGGTCGGAGTCTGAATGTTGAGAACGGAGGATGGCGCTCTTATATAGTGGGGGTGGGCGGGGTTTACTGTGAGGTCCTGTGCAGTGATTGGCTCATGTCTCTGGGAGTGGGTGGGTTTGGCGAGGTATTATTATGTCTGCTATTTCTATGTATCTGTTTCTCCAAGATAGGTGTCCAGGCTTTATGCATACGGAGAGCTTCTTCTTTCCAGTTAAAATTGTTTTTGTGTTTATATATTTCAATGGCCTCCCTCTGTAGTCGAGCATGGTAGTTTGTAGTTGTAGATAAAACTGGTTTCTTTGAAGCTGATGTCATGGCTGAATAATAGCAAGTGTTCCGCCACGGATGATTTTTCTGTTTGTCCCAATCTGCTGTGACGCTCGTGTTCTTTCAGTCTCGTGCCCACGCTGCGCATAGTAGTGCCTATTAAACCTTGCCGCAGCTACAGGGCACTTTGTAAACACCTGCAGATATATGCCGGTGACGCTTATCTTTGGCTGATCTCAGCAAGTCCTTGATTTTTTGTGTTGGTCTGTAGACTGTGTCAATCCCGTATGAGGCACAGAAGTTTGCCTACTCGATCGGAAACATTCTTAATGTACGGGAGGAAGGCCGTGCTTGTTGTGCGGTGATCCTTCTTTTCCGTAGGGCGCCTAGGATGAAGCGCGTGCCAGATTTCTTTCCACGTTTAGCCATTGGCCTGGAAGGCCGAATTTAGATGTTCGAGTTCTTCTTTCAAATATTTTTCGTTGCAGATTCTTTTTGCCCATTCTGTGAGAGTTTTTATCACTCCTTGTTTCTGCCTGGGGTGGTGGTTTGATGTTTTGTTTAGGTATTGATCTGTGTGGGTGGGCTTCCTGTATATACTGCATTCTAGGCCGAGGTTTGGTGTTCTCATGACTTTTACATCTAAGAAGGCCAAAGTGTTGTCTTTTTCTTTCTCCATTGTAAATTGTATATTGGGATTTAGGCTGTTTAGGTGCAGCAGAAATTGATTTAAGGTGTCTTCCCCATGGTTCCACACCACAAATGTATCAACGTAACGTAACCAGCTCTTCGGTTTGAGAGGAGTGCTCTGAGCCATAACGCCTTACCTAATGTTGTTTTTGCCTACATGTACCGGCATCATGCAGGGACAAAAAGGTCAGAATAGATCATGAGCACAACAGAAATTAATACCTTACTTTCTATTAAAATATTTCTGTTACACTTATTATTCTTTATCCACTGATTACATATTACCTGATGTTGTCTATTACTGAAATAAGCTTAATGTGTAACGGTATTAATGTTACAATGCGTTTAACATTATTATAGCACCACGTTTGGAAGCCAATTTGATGCGGTATTAAGGTTGTGTGACTTCATGTGTTGCCATCTTGTGACGTCATTCGTTTGTTTTGTTTGTAGCTCCATCTGGCGTAGCAATTTGTATCAGTTTTGAAATAATTTACTTTAAATGTTCTCCGGCTAGCTATTTGGGTCGAGAATGTATCTCTTGCAGGGTGTGAATCGGAAAGGAATCTTTTATCCAGAAATTATACTTAATGAAGAAATTGGTTTTATAACTTTTATTGCCGAACACGTTCACAAACACTTTTACATATTGATCTGGATACTCGCCAAACTGAAACTGTTTGTAATAACTTCTCACTTTTAACTCACGTACTTCAACTTTGTGTATATTTAACTGTATAATACTTTAGATTCTCGTAATTCTGCTGCGCGTAACTTATGACGAACTGAAGGACTTACTGACGACGTGTAGTGTACACGAAATTTTGATGAACTGGGCGACCGACGTGTAAGGTATTGAGAATTTTGTTGAACTGCCGGGGCGATTTACCTCGGACCTGGCTTATATACTCCCACTCCTCGACATGCCTAAAGATTATAAATGAACTGCTATTGGCTAATAAAACGCGCCAACATTAGCGTCTATTTTAATATCCAATGAAAACCACTAATACATATTGCTTTTATGGAAACATTCTAGAAGCTTCTACCGAAAAGGCGCGAAACATTACGTAACTTCCTGGTTCCCGGTAATGATAAACAACTCACCCCATCGCTGCATTATTGCGTTATTATTGACAGTTTCAGTAAAGTCGTATATTATTATTTACCAATAATAATTACAATTAATAAACCTCTGAAATCAATGTCACATAAAAATACATATTTATATTACAATCATTAATTACATTTAAGTAATTTGTGATACAAATTACCGTATCAAATGACAGTTAAATATTACTTACTTATTTATTTATTTATTTGTATTGGGCAAACCCAGATTAGTTGGAGTAAAAAATGTATTGCACAACAGTGCAATACTATGGATGCTAGAAACTTCATAAAAGGAAGAAAGAGAGAGGAATGCTCACATAGAGCCAACAACACCAGGCTGATCCAGATAGCTTGAGAAGCACTCCCAAGAGGAAAAGAGTCAATAAAAAAGCCATGGAAAGAGGGACTGATATCCTTTACTTAGTCATCCCGTATGTGATGACAAACAGGCCAAAGGCCTATACAAAAGAGGAGAAGAGGAAAAGGATTTAACAATTTTATGTCTGTCTCTGGAACCTTTGTTTCAATTGGTGTGGATGCAAAGGAGATGTACAATAACTTGAAACTCCTACTTGGTTTACTTCATCTTAATAATCATAAATGGCAAATATTTCGAAATTGAAAGTAATGTCAATATTAACTGAATAACAAGATTAAGGGGAGTAAACCTACCCATACTAATCCTGCATTTTTCAGGTGCATTGTTCTCAAAACTGGAATGAGATATAACTTCCAATTTTTACATCTAATTTTTACCTTGATTTATAATAATAGGAAGCAGTTTTATGAAAGTTTAATTGTTGTCAAGGTATATTTATAGTAATATATACACTGCCGTTTGTGAAAATTTCGACACCAAGAAAGAATATCCCTAATAACTCCAAACTTGGTGGAAGTATAGAAGAGTGTGCAAGCAATAAGTGATTAGGTTTGCAGAAAGATGGGGTACATGTAGGCCGAGTTGAGCCCTCTTGTGTATCGGTCCGACAAGGTCAGTGTTGGGCCCAGTGTAGTCAGTGCAGAGCTGTCAAACAAGGTGGAAACAATAAAGTGAGTGCCAGTATGCCTTGTCAACGTTAAAGGGAGCCATATCGGCATGAGAGTTTGAACGGGGCAGATAGATCAGTCTCCGGGAAGCGGGTTTGCCATTTCGCGACAGTTTGGCTCATACAGGGCATGCTGCTACGACAGTGCTGCGTGTGTGAAAGCAGTGGTGACTGTCATCTTGTCTGCATGGCCATAATGCATTGTACAGCTTCATCCACAGTGTTGGCTCGACGCTGGAGCACTGCAACAAGTGTGAACTTATCTGCATCAACGGTTCGTCGCCGTCTGCTGCAGGTTGGACTGGTTGCATGCATGCCATTACGTCCGCATCCATTGTCCAGAAACAACAAGCTCCTCCGACTGCAATGGGCACGTGAACACTGTCACTGGGGTGCTGAGAGGCAAAATGTAGTCTTTTTGGACGAGTCCCGCTTCAACGTGTCCTACAGTGATGGCCGCATATGTGTCCAGTGGTACTGTGGTGAGCGCAATCTGGAGGGCTGTATTGTTGAGCGGCATAGCGGGCAAACACCAGGTGTGATGGTTTGGGGCACCATTGGTTACAACAACCGATCTCGCCTCCTACGAATTGAGTGCACTTTGAACAGCAACCGGTACCTAATGGTGGTTGTGGAGCCTGAGGTGCTCCCCCTGCTTCAGGCATCTCCACAGGCCACATTTCAACAGGACAATGCCCAGCCACATATTGCGAGGAATGCACAAGCCTTCTTCGAAGAGCGACGTGTACCATTGCTTCCCTGACCTGCACACTGGCCTGACATGTCTGGGATATGGTTGGTCGGCACTTGGTATGTCACGGTCCTCCAGCAACCAGTTTCACAGATTTGTGGGCTCGAATACAAACTGCGTGGAGGGAAATCCCTCAGGAACTTATTCAGAACCTTTCTGATTCAATGCCACTGCATATAGCAGCTGTAATTGCAGCGCATGGAGGCTAGACAAATACTGAATATTAGGGCTCAAATGCCATGTTTGGATTTGAAATGTTTATCATTTGTTACTTGTCATGTACCTAACCTGTGGTATTAACCTGATTGAATTCACGCATTTTCTTCTTGGTGTTGCAATTTTCACAAACGGCAGTTATATACAGGATGGACCATTTAAGTTGAGACTGTACAATATCTCCAAAACTAAGCATTGTAGAAAGAAATGTCTTGAACAAAAAAAAGTTGCTTGATATTATGGGGAAAAGCAAATGCCATTAGTTGTGTTTTATTTGGAGTATGTTGTGATGGTCATTTAAGGGTGAATTTAATTGGACCCTAATTGTAGGTACCCATTTTAAAAAAATTAAATTGACTATCACAACATCCTCCAAACAAAACACAAATGGCATTTACTTTCCCCCATAAAAGCAACTTTTATTGAATACATTTCTTTTTACAATGCTAAGTTTTGGAGATATTGTACAGTCTCAACTTAAATGGTCCACTCTATATATATAAGTATATAATGTTTTAATAAATATCGCCATATTTTTTGTAGCTGTTTATCACGGAAACATGCTGTAGAAATTTCATTTCATTATTTTCAATAGTGTCTTTAGTAAGCATTAAAGTTTGAAATCTACGTGTTAACGTGTTCATACAATTTTAGAAATGGTTAAATTTGGAGCATTAAATATTTGCATTTACATTCCATCTTTCAGCATAGTATTTGTATGATGTCAGAGATGCAAAAACAATAAAAAAAAATCTCAATTTTGATACTTTGAACCAATTTCAGCTGGCTAGCTCCCCTCAAATTAAGCAAGTAGTTTTCTTTATGACTGGAATTATAGAAATAGATATTCTCACTTTGAGAAAATGGAATGGCCGCTTTGGCAGCATCTGAAATCCAGAAAAATGTTCACTCAACACAAGCCTCTAGTGGAATCTGGGAAAGATTTATTTCATTCCTTTCACATAAAACTTGGCGTCACCAAAAGTTTGAGAATGAATGAGAATTTAAAAACCTTTCAGATTTCTTAATCTAAATCAAACAAAGATTATGGAAGAAGTTTTGTGTACTGCGTTTTAAAGGAATTGTTTTTAGGAGCTCCTCATTTACTGTGAAGTCATTAAAAACAATTCGAATGAACAAGGCTAACTGTGCTGTATCTGTAGATTCATCTAACTGCATTGAGAAGTAAGCACAACATCCCAAATTAGTCTTCAAAAGACAAGTAACATTTTCTGACTTATTTTTCAACATGTCTAGTAGCTGTTTGGGCTGACAAGTGAAGAGAATTTATTGCAGAAACTATCACTGATTTGTTTTGAAAGTTTCCAAATAGAGGATCTGCAGCTAGTATAAAACATTCTTTAACATCCCCCGCATCTTAGATTTTTTTTTTCCTTTCTTTCTGCAATAAGCTGTGATATTTTATAAGAAGTAATTGTAGCGGCTTTATTTCTGTTAATGAATGTTAAACAAGATTGTTGGCCACTCAGTCGATTTTTAAAAGTGCTTAACTTTCTCCTTTCTGATATTCCTGTTCAGAGGAAACTCAGCGTTTATTTTCAAATGATTTGGGTTAAAATGTTTCTCCACATTACCTTTCTTTCCCAATGGCGATGTTGGCATTGCACAATAAATTTACATACTTGTGATTTACTTCAACAAAACAATAATCACGTTCCAAATTTCTTTCACACGGTGATGTTGGCATTGCACAATAAACACACATACTTGCATTTTACTTCAGTAAAAAAGTAATCATGATCGAAAATAATCCACATTTCCCTTCTGAATGGAAATAGTAAGTTTTCTTCTTTTTAGCAGGACTCATTATTCTTCTTGCAGGCTACTCACAATAAATGAGGCACATTCAGTGCTAATGATGACACCAACAAAACAAAGGAGAGTAGCTGTCAGAATGACACACGTACACACACATTACTTCAGATCAGACTTCAAGCTTCCCAAGTTGCACTCTGATGAGGATGAACTCAGCCACTTAGGAGGCAGGAGGGGAGTGAGCAGTATGCTGCCTTCATGCAGTGACAAAACCAATTTGGTGGTTACTGCTTGGCCCAGGATGGAGATTGTGCCCCACTGGCTTGGCCACTAAACAAAAAAGCCGGTTTTGGTAAAATTTCTCTGCAAGCTACCTGATATGGCATGGCAATTGACCAGCAATTGATACATTGCCGACCTTTGTACTAAACTGTTCCTGTTACAGTTGCTAAAGCTGAAAGATAATTTTTCTAAATTAAAACTGATCAAAAACTATCTTAGAAGTTCTGTGAATTAAGAATGCCTAATGGTTTGGTTCTATTGTCAATAAAAAATGAAAGGACATTGGTAAAGACGTTGATTTCTTTGCCAATATGCAATCAAGAAAGAAAATCTTCACATCTCAAGTTGAGTCATGTGTATATTGTTGAATAAATAATTTATTTTCCATATATCAAGAAAATATGTATTTTATGCTTTGTTAAATTTGCCTTTGTTTGTATTACTTTAAATTGTCCTTTTAAACTTGTTTTACATTTACTACAATAATGCCTACTAATGACATAGTTGAATGGTATGTCTATTTTAATTTTATAAAAAGTTCAATTAATTTATCCATGCAAAACTAAGTATTTTTATTTTGAAAAGCATATGGCTACTTATTTGGTAAGACCACAAGTCCAAAATAACACCTGTTTTAATCTTGTTGGTCTTATTGTAACAATAAGTGAGTGCCATACTTTTTAGAGAAATACAAAGCTAAATCAAATAATTAACAATTCATTGTTTGATACCATTGTTCTTCAAATTTATAAAACCCAGTATTACATATGCATATTCGTTTATGTATGGTTAAATGTAATTTTGTATAATGCCTATATAAATATGATTTAAAATGCCTGAATTCACCAAATTTTTTAAAAAGCTTGGTCAACTTTATATACACGTTTTGCTCCACTTGTCAAACCATAGTAGAACATGTTTCAAGGAGGCTCCCTCCTCATCCGCAGCTGATCGGTCAGCTGGTTCTCATCAGGTATCTACTTCTCTCTTCCCCTGCTGTTTGGCCTGCTATTGTACTTATTGGTGAGTTGTATGATGTCATCTGATGTTGGCACAATAGCAGGTTAAACAGCAGGGGAAGGGGGAAGCAGATACCTGACGAGACTAGTGTCGACATTTCACTGTGTTTTTCTTACTTTTGAATTTACTAGTATTTTGTGGCTCATTATGACGAATAACATCAAACAAAGTGGCCCTAATGAAGGAAGAGAAGATGAAGGGGAAATCTCGGGTGATGAAGGCAGCAAAACTGAAGATGAAATTGTGAATTTGAACAGTGAAAGTGAACATAGCGCAGAAAATGAGCATGTGAGTGATGATGACATTCCATTATTGTAAAGATTGTGTTAAACTGCATTAGACCATCTGCAAATGGTGTTCATAAATAAACAAATATTTACAAGAAGAGTTGTCCTATGGTACCAAAAGCAGCTCAGCCACCTCAGAATTTCCTCACTTTGCTCCCAAAATATAGTGACTCATTTACCAGAGGTAAACCGTATTAAAAGTGCTAAACCTATGAAAGAGGCTTGTAGTGTGTTTTATACCAATATGCTTCAAACTTCTCTCTCATTCACTAGTGCTGAAATTGACAAGGTCAAGGAAAATTATAGAGGAGAGAGAAATACAAGTCCTACAAACAAAATAGCATTAAAATTTTTGTGTGTGTGTGCGTGCATGCATGTGTTTTTTTCTTTTTTTTTTAATTATTCATTTTTTAAAGACCTAGCCTGGCCTAAGATTGTTTTGAATGTACAATCAGCTAAAAAATTCAATGCCATAACTGGAATTTGAACACAGATCTCCTGCTTTCCATGCAGTTGCTTGCCTTTAAAAAAAAAAGGATAGAGAGTGAATGTGTGTGTGTGTGCGCGTGCATGCGTGCGTGTGTGTGTTTTTTTTTTTAACCTTATAGTTGGTTTGAACTATTTGTGTGCCTGGGAATTAAGGTACTTACTAATTGTAAGTGGCTAGTGAGATTGCTATCTCTGAAGTGAGATGCTAGTGGTCTACCTGGGGAAAAAACTCAAGTCATTTGGAGAATTTAATGCCCTATCGGCATGTTGTCATACTAGTTCAATGTTTAGAGCACCGCATGTAAAGCAGGAGATTTGTATTCAAATCCTGGCTATGGCATTGAATTTTTCAGCTGATTCTACATTAAAAACAAACTAAAATCTTTGTTGGGCTTATTTTTCCAGAAGAGTGATCCCATCTCAACACACAAAAATGTGTGATGTGTCAACATAGATTCTATTTCCTGCTCAGATCTCAGATTTGATAACAAAAATGACAGCGAAGAGAGGAAAATGTTCCATACAATGATGCCAACTAGGGTGCTATTTGAACTTCGGTAACATTTTCAGTTGTTCTAGTAATTCCAAAAGATTGATTCAATGCATACTGGTTGTTCTAGTAATTCCAAAAGATTGATTCAATGCATACTGGCTGACATATTACATTTGAAAATTTGTTTACCAGCATTCCATTAGCTGAAGGATTACCAAGACCTAACAGACTTATGCCAGGATTACAATGAATCTAACGTAACATGACTTAACTTAACACAACATAATGTGAAAGTCTAACACATTATATTCAATGGAGCTATTTAGGTTTGACTAAATGATGTAATTTAAGAGTTTGGCAGTGTCAAACTTTTCCTTTCCGTTATGTCAAGTGTGATGTCATGTGGTAATCAGAGTCATTCTCTGTGAAGCATTAGCATGAAGTAATAAAAGAACTACCAGTCAAGAGTCATTCCCTTTATGTTAAAGGGGAATGAAACACAAAAATCATATTTCTTCCTAAATGAAGGATATGACCTGTAAAATGCAGCAGTAAGATGGTTTTCTTACTCGGCCCTGCTGCTACTGCTGAGCAAGTGAAATAACCACCACCTTATACATCATCAGAGCCAGCCGTGCACTGGAAACAGTTAGGAGATCATAAGTCAGTCATTGCTGCACGTGCAGTGATACATTTTCAAAAATTGTTTTTGTTGGTATTTAAGTTCAAGAGTAGTCTCCTTTGTGGTTGTGTTGGTTTGGTGATGTTACTGAGTCAGTTTATTATTATACAAACAACGTAATATTGTGAAAAATAAAATACCTCAATGTTGTGCATATGGCTGTAATGTGAGAAGGGAAACACACAAGGGAACTCATTTCACGCGTTTCCAAACTTGAGACAAATCTCCCAAAAGATATAGGATATGGATAGAATTTTGCAAAAGAAAAGATTCTTTGCCTGATCCCGGTGCTTATTCCTTCCGTTTTAAGGACACAGATTATAAACAGACACAGTTCTTAAAGAAGTAGCTTATGCCATATGAAAATTTCAGAGGGCCTTTATTAAAACTTGGAACTATTCCTACTATAAGGAAAAATGAAGACAGTTTCCAGATATAAAGTTCTAGTAAGACAATTGATCCTTCACCATCTTCATCCAAGAGCAAACGACAGTTTCTGAGCTATGCGACAGTGCTACTTGCAATAAGACTGACAACGAAGGCAATGATTATAAAAGTAGTCAAAGAGAATTCAGAATAGAGGGTGATAAAAGAACCAAGAATTCAGAAGTACAATGGGAACTAGTTGCTGAAATCATAAGGAAATATATATTGTTGGAACCATAAAATATTACGAAACAAGCAATGATGAGGAAGATCAGGATAAGCTGAATGAAAGTTTTTACGAACCTGATACTTCAGATTCTGATACAAGTGATAACGAAGAAGAAGGAGAAGGGGAAGCTTTCACTATACATGGAAATTAAGCTACAGCAGAATATTTCATTGTTGCTTGGACATCTCTACTTTTGTTTTTCAAGGTATGTGTTTTATGTAGAAATGAAATCAAAACAATTTCTCATTACATTAAAGGGACAATGCTATGTGTTAAAACAGCATGTTATTGCGGTAATGCATTCACTTGGAACTCACAAAATTTATCAGGAAAGAAACCGGAAGGAAATGCTTTAATAACAAGTTCTTTATTATTATCCGGTATAATGTTTCAGCCATTTAAGTCCTTCTGCAAATCACTGGGTTTGGTAATGTTTTCAAGACGGACATTCGATAAAACCATTCAAAACATGGCACACCAGTTGTTAGAGCATTCTGGGTTCAAGAAAGAAGGAAAAAAAAACTTGAATTCGTTAAACGTGGTAAAACCTTAATGCTTGGCAGGGGATGGACAGTATGACTCCCCAGGATTTTCAGACAAATATTCCGTAATGGATTTAAATTCCCGCAAAATTATTGATTTTGAGCATGCTCAAAGAGGTGAAAGGCGATTTGGAAAAAGCTGCTTGTGACAACATAATGACTAGGCTTGCAAAACAGGAAATGTCACTCAAACGTGTGCGCGCGGACCTTTTTCTTCAGGATACCTCAAAACGCGTATTTCCACTGACATCTCGGTCTCGAATTTTTAGGTGGAATGCAGAAATTGTAAGGGTGGATATTGTTAACATGAAGTGGAAAGCTTTGTTGCTAGAGATTACAGGTGGTAATGCTTAGATTCAACAATAAAAACAAGTGAACATTGAAGTAGCTTTTTGATTTTTGCTACACTTTAATTCCGAAAATTGAAGAAAAACTTCATCCTGTCGAGATAATGTGACAATTTCAAATTAACTCATTTCGATGAATTCCCCGAGATGTAACGCATCGCATGTATCGTTTTTATAATAGCGTATTGTTTATACATTAGGAAAGCTTTGAAATACAATATATCATCTCCAAGCACCATACCGGTAAGAGATATCCTGATGCACACTAATCTCCAGAGATGTGGCGTTTGCCATCTCTCAGGCGACCAGTGAGAGGACGAGGGCGTGTCTATATCAAACTCCAGTAGGGGACATCTGTGGCATACCTTTCCAGTGCATTCCAAAGTAATGGCGCTGTCCAGACATATGTAGTTAACTGGCAAATTGCGAAATAAACTACGCTCGTGTGTCGTGGAAAGTAATTTTTAAAGATGGAATTATTTATGCCTCTTTAGTTGTTTTGCAACTCATCATGCAAGGAAAGGTTCTTGAATACAAAGGTTGGGCTCTTGATCAGGTTCTAACTAGTTATTGACGTCGCTGTTGCCAGGTAGGAGCCAACTGCCTAACATGTAACATATTGTGGCTTTCCCTTGACATTAGTACCATCTTTAGTCTCTTTATTACATTAGTCTCTTGAATATACAAATGCGGTCAATTATAAATTGCTTATTTGTATTAATCAACCACTCCACATCTAAAGTAGAAAATCCTATCATTAATAACTTGCTGTTGTATCATTGCAGGATATTAATTATTAATTACATGTCTTGAAAAAATTAATCGAGCTAATTCGTTTTCTTTGCGCCTCGCATTTATGGGCAAAATCACACTTTGAAGTACTAGACCAAGCGATCATCTAGGATGGGGCTCGATGTCTCCCAAGGTCCTAGATCTTCCATGTAATTTGTTCGATCCTTGCGCGAGATTATTTGATATTTGCAATTCCCTCATCAATTCAAGACCTCGTTAAAATATGTGTGCATAAGGTTTCTGGTTGAACGTCTCTGCTTTTTCTTTCTTTCTCTCGTTGACATGTAAATGAAGATAAACAGTTCCGATCAATACTTTCCGGCTTGTGGTACTAGAAGGTATTGAATTCGATTATTAATCACTTAATTGTGTTAGTCGATTCAATGGCACGCCAATTTCATTCCCGCTAGCCTTTAAAGTATGTCAGACACACACACACTTGTAACAATCAATTACCTGTTTGGGAATAAGGGGTAACGGTAGAACAAATCTGACGACGCCAATCGATTCAGGAGACAAAATCAGTTGAAATTGACACCTTGCTCGTAACTGTAGCCTAATTAATAAGCATTTTGATTTTTGCATGCATTATATCAAGCTCAATCAAAATGACTTGTGGACAGTCTAATTAGGGAAGCATATTAATGTATCGCAAACATTTCAATCCCGCGTTGAGGGAACAACTCTAGCCGTCAACTAAGAGAATTCACGTGTAGCTAGTTTCTTCCATCTCGGGCTTTGAGGGACAGGCCCCCAAAAGTATTTTACGCCATAGGTATGCGTGGGTGGATGAAGGTGTGTCGTGACGTCACATATAGCTAATTAATATTCAAAAGTGGATTGAAATTGTTAACTTCTGCCTACTACGGTGTACTCTGGCTTTGTGACAGATAATAGGATGTATCTCTTCGTCATTCGACCGCTAAAGCAACGCTATCCCGATATCTGATGTACTAGCATTGCAGTGCGCTTCTGTCTTCGCCCCGGTCTGAATGAGCCAACACGGGTGCTGAAACCATTAAATCAAGGTTCTTTTAATTCTCCTTGGCGCTCTTTTGTCAATGTAGGTTTTTTCATCCTTCCTTGTTAAGTCATTTAATGGTTTTGCGATATCTGCGACATAATTTATAACTCTCCTGGAGAAAAAAAAAAAATAGTCCTTGCACATGACATCCTTGTCTTACATTTTCGGGTATACTGGACTAGTGGTACCTTGCTAGCCTCTGGTTCCCAAGGTCGCGGGTTCAAACCCGGCGGAGGGCGATGGATTTTTTCGGGCGTAAAAATCGTTAGCACGGCTTCCTTCGAAAGGGAAGTAAAGCCGGTGGTCCCGTGTCGTAGATTTACGGCACGTAAAAGAACCTCAAGCCTGATAAAGAGGCCTCTGAGCAAAATTACAGGTGTTTCACGCCCAATATAGAATGGGACGCTAAGAACCATAGTAGTTAAAGAGCGTCCATAAATAAAACTCAATTTTTTTTTTTTCGGGTATACTGAGATGTGTGATCACCAGGATGTTATCCTTATAATTTAGTTCCTGCTGCTTACATCTCAAATCCTAGTAGGTTAATTTTTGTCATTGCTAAAATACATTTCTGGGGCTGTAACTTAAACTAGTGTTGTTCCAATTTTTTGAACACATCCTATAAATTTTGCCACCAATCCTGCGAAGATCGGTGCGAAGACTATTATGTGGTCTTTCAAAGCTTTTTTGTGTCTCAGTTCTCCTAGTAAACTATTACCAATTGCTTCGGAACATTAATCAAGCTGAATAATACCCTATGAAGTTGGTGTTGTCCGTACAGAGTTGCAAAAGATACAAATGATCTAACAAATTATTGTTTGCTATACATAGGAGCAGATGTGGAGGGGCTAATTGTGTTTCTGCACTCGCAAAGCTGTCATTTATTATACTCATGGAACTTCCAGTGTGTATCAAAATGTTAACTCTCTCTTCTCTTCACTATGCTTATCATCAGTAATGTGTTCGCTGGCTTCAGGGAGCTATGTTGTACAAGTATTTTTTAAAGGGGTTTGAACATTTTCGCCTATGTATGCTGTTATTGCAATTTGCTATTGTGTCTCCACTTCTTTGCAATAGCTGCAGACAGGTGTGTTGCTTACCGTGAGTTTCTGACTGTATGAGATGCCGCCTCTCAGTGCATCATAACCAAAATTCCTGTTCTGGTTCCTATTTGTTACCCTCGTGGAGATGGGTGGGCTGGTGCTAGTGCGAAATTCCTTCACCTGCATAGTCAGTTGCACATTGCTATGTTCCTAATCTGCTCACGAATTCCGTGGTCTTGTTTCTCAGGGACAGCTGGTTGCACAGAAAATAGGTGTACCCTCTGGCCAACTAGAAATCTTGCTGTGTCTATTTTCCTTACAACTCCAATCAAGCTGTCTATTGTCTCGGGGTTGTAGGGCAATACCTGCTCCAAAACGATGGCTTTAACCCACTCAGGATATGCCTTAGGTGCTTTCATTCCTTTATGTGTGGGTTATCGAGATCACATAACGTCATTGCACCGCAGAGGGAATGCTCCGTAGGCTCGCTCAGATCCCATATCCTTTGCCTTAGCTTGTACTCCAACATTTCATCTTCACCACCTGCATGGAAGCTCTATGCAACCCTTCCTTTAAGTCTGTCCAGGTGGTTTCCAGCTGCCTCAGTGTAAATACCTTGAACCATCTCACTGCCCTCTACATGAGATAGCACAGAAAATATTGTTTCCTGTGTCTACACTCCAATTGTTTGCTTGCACAATTATCTGAAACTTATGGAGGTAATCCATAATACTTTGATATGGTTTTCCTGCAGATGTGCCTGGGTCTAATAATGGACTTGCCATTTGGATTGTAGGCAAGTCCACAATCCAGACATCCCGAGTTCTGCAATGAATATTTTAACCTTATTACTCACCTCGCTTTTTCCTGCATTATCTGTCCATGGGAGTGGCATACTTTCCCTAATTTTTCCAGTTTGAAGTAGCAGAGAAGGAGGTGCACTTAATATTTTGCCTGAACATAGCCTTATCTGTTCTGCCAGTTGTAGGTCCAGCGCAAATTCAACAGAAGTATTATGCCAGTTGGTCATCACATACTCCTGAAATTCTGTTATTGGGCTAGCCTTGCAAGTTGTCTAACTGGTTTATTTCTTATGTTACTGGGCAGTCATCCTTGCCCTTATAGAAGTTTGCTATTCATTGGGGGGGGGAGAGAGAAGTGGTTTAAAAACTATTCTAAACAGCCGGTCATGGCCACACTTTGCCACTGCAGCACAAGTTGGCTTCCATTGGGGATCAGCATTTTTGTGTTGCCCTTCTCTCAACTGTGGCTACCATTATCGCTGCATGCGAGGAACTTTCTAATCTTCACATAATGCTAGGAGTAACAGCTAATACTAAAATTTAACTTGGAAAAAATCATACAACTATACACCCTCTTAAATGTACTTGGAGCTTAACCCTAAATTGTAACAGAGGGGGAGAAAGGATGAATAAAGGATTCACAGGGAATTGCTCAGTACTTCCACCTACTTGTGACGACCTGGGAATTACTGCGTGCTACATGAATGATGGCTCTGCAGGGAGAAGCATTCACCAAGGGGGCATACAACGCTTGAAATGGGGGTGCAGGTTACAGTGGTGAAGAAAACACTAGGTAATGCTGCTGCCCATTCCTTGGGTCCTTATATTCTAACCTAAAAGTCTATGGCCCAGTCTGTAAGTATTGCAGCTTGTTCCATACCTGCTGGTGGTGAATTGTTTCTTACACAAGATTCCAAAAAGACTCATTGCAAGTTTGACCTGCGCAGAAATGTTCCATTTCAGGTTTTGAGGTAGCTTTCCCTGTCACTTCAATTCGGTCAGCTTAAATATCCTAAGCTGTGAGGCATCAATGTTCTGTTAATTTAAATTCATCCCATTTCCTGATTTTAACATTTCCAAGAGTGTTGCCTCACCATGACATCTGAGGTTCGTTCCCAGCCCTGTGATGCTACAATATTTTTCTTCTGTTCATTTAATTAACATGTATATTGTGGTTTATTCCCATAATTTTTACCATTTCAAAATGCTCAGTGTTTGGCACTTTCACCATCTGATTCTTTTTGTTCATATCCATTAATTCAGATTATCTAATTGCGCATTGTATCCAAAGTACTTAGGTATGTAATGTATTGTTTTGCTTAGTTGTGCAGAGGGGCACATTTCTGTTGGGGCATTGCTTCTAACTTGCAGTTCATCTGTTAACATCATAAAGTTTGTCATTCTCGCATGTAGAATGTGGATATGAAAACCTGAACAACATGACAACATACTCATATCTCTTACCATCATACAACACTAGAAGCATTGCAATGCTTATTGGTAATGTGGTCAAACCAGTATTGATTGCCTCTCAGGATGACCCACAAACTAAATGCTATGTGCTTACATGAAAGATGTCTTGGTACTGGAAAAACTCTCAACAGGCACAACTTTATGTTTATCAGCATTGCCTGTTCCACCATTACTAAAAATTTCACCAGAAATGCAATACCTCCTCTACCTTTTTAGGTATGTGGTAGAATAAGTAAAAGTGTTTTTTATTTAGGGGCCTCAAAACATGTATTTGTGGTGAAATTTTTGTGTGAAATGCAATACTTCTGCCTAAGACGTACGGGTAGAGTAAGTAAAACTTAATGAAAAAAAAAAAATAGAACATTTTCTATTTTTCTTGCCAGAATTTACGTATGCTTTGCTTTAAACATTATTTATGTTTGGCTTCATGTACGTGTTTTATTTTACAGGTTATGCGTTTCATTTTTGTGTTTTTGCACACAATCTGCGCTTATTTCTGTGCGTTATACCCATGTTTATGCATATTTCACTTTTTATTTACCCTTATAGAAAACCTGCATTACTTATTTTACGCATGTAAAAAAACACCAAATACATCATATGCACATTTTAACATCACCTATGTGTTCTCTGCTTGTTTAATTTTTTTTTTTTTTTCCCCTCCACGTTTGTTTAACGTCTAGCGATGTTAAATATTACGTTGGTAATGGCTGGCATACCACAAATATACAGTTTTGATGTTGGCAGTTTAGTAAGGCTTTGCGCGCGGCCGCCATAGTAAACAGAGTCATTGCACAGAATTATCCAGAAATCTTGTAGACTGTTTCTCCACGTGGTGGACACTCAACAAAACTGTTCAGATGTTCTCTTTGTAGTGTCCAAACTTCTCCTAGAATATTTCTATGCATGTGGAATATGATAGTTTAACTGTATAGAGGATGTTTTACAGCACTTGAAGGTGATGTTGCCCATTATAAATGTACCAGTAGCAAGCACAAATAAATCTTCCAGCAATAGCTTAGAGGGTTCTTTGACTATATCAGCCATGATAGTGTTGTCGAAACAAACAATGATTTTAAATGAAAGATAAACAAAAATTCTCTCCTTTTAAAGTGCATGGTGCAAATACTGGCTGTGTAGCAAAGCTTTTTCCACTCTGAATGAGAATAAACGCAGGTGATCAAACAATCCTTTCAGTGCAATAGACTTAAAGCAGAAATATTCTGAGTTACTGAAGATAAAACAGCACAGATGATTTTATCTGCTTGGCTTGTGATTATATCGTGGGTTGTACACCAGTGTGAAAGCAGATCGAAGTCAGCACATTGAAGGAATGATAATGTAGGAATGAAAAGTTGACAGTAAAGTGGTGAGAGTACTACTGTTCTTGTTAGACTTGTATGTTTTATTCAAATAAATATACATGGACTGATAGCTGTTAACAACAGAATTTAATGTGTTTATTGACTTGAATTTTTGTATTCAGAGCTTTCAAGAGTTCATTCCATTTGGCATTTTGTTTTCAAATAAATTTTTTTCCCCCTGAAGGGTTAAGAAAGTAAATTATAATATTTCTCAATGCTACCTGTAGAATACTTACACCAATTGATATACAAATTAGCTTATTTCCAATATTTCATACATTTTCTAATTCTGCTCGAATGATACACAATTTATTTTACCATTCATTTTAAATATTACTGTGAGTAATGGCTCTGCTTCACAGTTCTGATTATTTATCCATATCCACTTTATACCTTTACTTTGTATAGAAGGTGCCTTAATTTATTAAAATCATTTTGAACATTCTCTTGATATCATCTCTTTTGTTCATGTTTGTATACTTCATATTAGGTAAATAAGTACAGAGCATTCAATATATTGTCAGACCATGGATTGCGCATATGCTTGCTCCGTGCACTGTCTATTACAGTGGGGGGTTTCCATTCTAAAACTCTCGCATTACTTACGAATGATAGTAACATGCACTATAATGAGTACCAACCTTGTTATAAGTTATGTTGAAAGTGGTGTCCATCTGCATTGAGACATTCTTGAGTTTCGGATGAAATTTCCTTTCACACGCATAAGTTCTTCTTGCTCAATTTTCATAATTTCTGTTCTTATAATGTCCTTAAGTTCATTTATGGTGTGGGGATTGTTCCTATAAACTTCATTTTTTAGGGTTCTCCACAAATAGAAGTTGCACACAGTAATATCCAGGAAATAGGGGCCATAGTTCTTTAGAAATTATCCTGTTATCAAAAACCATCTCTGTTTTCCAAGGAGTTTTTAGCAGTTTAGGCTGTGCAGAATGTTGTTGGAAATACCTCTCATTATCTGACAAGATTTGAAAAATGGTGTAAGAATATCTCTTCAGTATCTATCAGAATTTACGGTATGATTGAAAAATATGGGCCCTATTATCCGTTTTGCTGTTACAGCACACCATACACCAATTTTTACTTCATGCAATGGAATCTCATGAATTAAATGAGCATTCTCTGTGCTCCAATACATATTGTTCTGTGAGACAACATGACCATTTAAATGAAAGCATGCCTCATCTGAGAAATTTATTAAATGTGGGTCACCTGTACCATCAACAGTATTTTTTAAAACCTAGTTACAGAAATAGACTTGTTTTTTGTTGTCACGAGGTAGTAATTCATGAACTATAAGTCTTTCTGTAGGGTTTCAATTTTACAAATTTAGCAGCTGTATGAGCAGAAGTTTTTGAAACGCCCACTTGCTGTGCAATATGTCTTGGAGACTTCTTTGGAGAGCATTTGAATGATGCACCAATTTCAT
This sequence comes from Deroplatys truncata, assembly GCA_030765065.1. Lineage (NCBI taxonomy): Eukaryota > Metazoa > Arthropoda > Insecta > Mantodea > Mantidae > Deroplatys > Deroplatys truncata. The sequence continues at coordinate 381,510,270 of CM060990.1, forward strand.
CAATTTTTTCCTATGTTAGAACATGTCTTTTTAAACTTTTCAGGATTAGCATTTAGCAATCCCATTGTCCTAAACTTATTAACCAGACATCTATCAGTTTCTCTACTTGGAACTCGAATACTAGAAAATATTTCCTGAAATTGTCTACACACCTGTCTACATGATTCGTTTTTTACACATCGCTGTGTGAGAATCAGAGGAACATATCTCCATTTTAGCGATTTTACAGGAGAGCTGAAAGAAGGTATTTTTAAATGTAATTTCCATGTTTCAGTAACGTAATACAAACTTTATTGAAAAATCTCTAATCCACTTCGAGTACACATAAAAATCAGTCATATGATAAGATAACTTGAAAAATACTCCTTACTGGTTCACCACTAATTGATGTTTAAGATAGTGCTTAGGATATACGTCATTATAACTAAGAAAATCAATCTAAATGGAAGTTTTACACTCTGGAGATACACACTTGGATGAGAAAATGCGGAATAAAAAGTGAATTTTCACATTGAAAAACATACTAGTAGCAGTTAAAAAAAGCATATTAGTGAATTTTGGTACCAATGACACTAGTGAATGTTCACTTTCTCACTAACTTCATCACAATCATTGCAGCCACGGTCTGAAACTCCAGCTCTCTCTTCTTGAAGACCTCTGTAGAGTGCATGGTATACTGTTCCCTGATAATGCCGGAGCGGCAAAGATCTAATAGGTCTTTTATTTTCTCTTCCTGGAGTTTTAGTGCCCAGTCGTATTTCAGTTCCAGCTGGAAGACTGTATCAGAATTTCGGAATTTTCTGGAAACTGGCAAAGTTTTGAATTGTTGCTCATGAAAATGTTTGAAAAAGATGTGATTAATATTGATACGGTAATTTGTATCACAAATTACTTAAAGGTAAATAATTATTTTAATATGAATATGTATTTTTATGTAATATTGATTTCAGAGGTTTAATAATTGTAATTATTATTGGTAAATAATAATATACGGCTCTACTGAAACTGTTAACAATAACACAATAATGCAGCAAGGAGTGAGTTGTTTATCGTTACCGGGAACCAGGAAGTTACGTAATGTTTCGCGCGTTTTGTCCGTTTAGAATATTCTAGAACATTTCCTAAAGCATATGTATTCGTGGTTTTTATTGGGTATTAAAATAGACGCTAATGTTGGCGCGTTTTATTAGCCAATAGCATTTCATTTATAATCTTTAGGTGTATCTTAAGGCAAGCCTATAAATAAGCCAGGTCGAGTTAGCGGGTCCCCCAGTGTGCAACAAGATTCTCAACACATAACACGTCAGCCCCAGTTCAACGGAATTCTCATATCGTCAGTCAGTCCTTCATTTCGTCATAAGTTACACGCAGCAGAAGTACGAGAAATCTTATAAAATATTATACAGTTAAATACACACAAAGTCGAAGTACGTGATGTAAAAGTGAGAAGTTATTACAAACAGTTTCAGTTTGGGCGAGTATTCAGATTAATATGTAAATGTGTTAGTGCACGTGTTCGACAATAAAACATTATAAAACACATTTCTTCACTAGTAATTTTTGGATAAAAGATTCCTTTCCGCTTCACACCCTGCAAGAGATATAAGTTCTACCAAGATCAGATGATAGCTAGCCGGTGGACATTTAAAACTGATACAAATTGCTACGCCAGAGGAATCTACAAACAGAACAAATGAACCAACCAACGTATGACGTCACACAAGATGGTTTCGCGTGAAGTAAACACATATTTGCTCTCGTAAATTGGCTTCCACAACGTGGTGCTTTAAAATATAAATACAATTTGTTACACCCGCAAATTGGCTCCACAACGTGGTGCTATAAACACGTAAAATTGCTATTGCAAATTGGCTCCCATACGTGGGGCAGTTAAAGTTATGTAAACAAACATTTATTTGCAACATTTGTTATCTTACAATATCACTTTTGGGATATTGAAGCTGGGTCACCTTAAGCCACTGTACTTTATTTCCTTCACTGTCAGTTTTCGTGTTTTCCAGGAAGTCCTTTTGGTGCATTTCAATGACTTCATACAGCCTTTGTTTCGAAGCAGTCTGAACAATGGTATACCACCCTGAAGGATCATAGATGTTAACTTTTTTTGCAGCCCCCTCTATACTGGCATGGACTGAATCACACTCCATTAAAGAGTGGTCAGGCTCAAGCATTGCTGTAGCATAGGAATTTCAGAGTTTGTACAGCATGAAGAAGCATGGTGCTCATGTTGACGTTTCGATTTTGTCCTCCGCAGGTGTCGGATAACAAAATAACTGGATGGACATCTGCAATCTTCTGGAGTTCTTGAAATATGCATGATGCTACTTCAATTGATCCATGTTTAGCCACACCTTCATGCCACATGTAATTTCTAGCTTTCCTGGTAGCAGTATTGTATGCTGTGAGATTGTATACAGCCAGTCTTCTTTTATAGAAAATGGCCTTAGCAGCTAGGATTGGACAATACCTTACAGCTTCTACGTCAAATTCCAGTAAATGGTATTCTCCTGCTCGGGCCCATTCTTTCATTTCATTTTTTAGATTTCTAGCTTCCTCTTTTCTCTCTAGGCATTCAAAGTGCTGGTCCTTCTCTGCCTCTTGATTTTTTTTGTAGAGATTTTGAAAATGATTGCAGTGGTCGCACACATCTTTTCTAGGCACATGAAAGCCTAGATTAAACTCTGTATTGAATATTTCTCTGTAGAGCCAATATTTTTCAGCAGTAACCCTTTTCTCTTCACATTGTTTCTTATATAGATTGTGCATTATTTGTATATTCAGATCTCCTGGTAAGAACTGCATGCAGTGCTCTGTCGGCAGTAATGCAATGGAAGAGTAGGAAACAATTTGATACGGCTCCTTATTCTCTCCCTAGCCTCGTCGGGTCTACTTACTCCTGGATGATGACGCCCTCTATTGTCAGTAGTTCAAAATCATGTTGCTGCTGTCTCTTTTTTTCTGTATGTATCGCACAAATGTTTCTGATACATTGAAAGTGCTAAGGAAATACCCTAGATATACTTGTACTTCACAACCATCTTTCAGTAGAAAGTACTTCTTTGTAACATTTCTACGAGATTGTGCTCCTGCGGAAAGTGACCTTGCTTTAGGTACCTCCTTGATAAGTGGAGCTAAATACTGCCACTGCTTTTCTATATCTTTCATTATCCAGAATCCATGGAACATCTCTCTCACTGATGATCTCACCACACTTTCCCGGGCATTTGGAGCAGTTTTTGTACTTACGATCTCCGGTTAATAGTCATGGTTTGTAATCTATCAGTTATCGCTACCTGAAAGTTAGGTGCATTGCCATGTATTACAAACGCATATCAACCGATGGTTAGTAACCCTAAGGTTTATGATGCTGGGCAAGAAGTTGGCAACACCAAAGAGATATGTATTTCTCCTTGGCAATAGTTTTCTGAAGTGATTTCACTGTTTATACAACGCTATCTCATGGTAACTTGCAACATTACAGTGTCATTAGTAGTAAGAAGGCCAGCGAACAGAGCATAGATTTTGAACAGTTTTGGAGATTTTTAGAGCATTTTGTATTTTTATCATAGATTTTTAGAGCATTTTTAGTAATACTTAGCTTATTCTAGGGTTTAGGTTTAGTTTTGTTATAATTAGGTAGAAACTATAGTTCTTGTAGGGAAGTAAGTAGTGTTAGGCTATATTGTGTAATACTTTTTTGGCTAGCATTAGTAAATAGGGTAGTTATGGACGGAGAGAAGAAAAGGTAACGTTCTGCTAATTATACAGAAGAGGAGGGAATGGTGCTTTTGAAGCTTATTCACGAGCATAGAGATGTGGTAGAAAACAAAGCCACCTGGGGCGGCCACGTGGAAAGAGAAGGTGTGTTGAGTCATGTTTCACTTGCTTTATACTTATTTTTTTTTTTATTTGGATAAGGTATAAACATTAATTTGATAATTTTACCATTTCAGGAGAAAGCTTGGGAAGCAATAGCTAAAAGGTTTAATGCCGCTACCGCTAATCAACGAACGTTGACGCAGGTAAAGGAAAAGTATGATAAAATGAAAAAAAAAAAAAAACGTGCAGGGCAAATGCAGAGCAGAAGAGGGTTCAGTATGGTACAGGAGGAGGAAAACCACCTTCCCCTAAAACCTCATCGGCAGACGATCTCCTCAATTCATTGATGGGCACTACGGCCAGTGGTAGAAAATAATCCACATGTGACTCAGATCTTTTTGGTAAGAATGGCAAGTGTTTTCTGAAGTCAATCCTGTGAAAATATAAATGAGATCTAATGTTTTAATGTATAATGGTATTGCAGATGAGAGCACCGATGTTTTGGAGGTGATGATGATGCCAGGCAATGCTGTACCCAGCACACCAGCCGAAATCTTGGAGGTAATAATGGTGCCTGAGAGTGATGTGCCTCAAGATTCTGCTGGTGTGGATCAAAGACCTGCCCTAGTAGAAGGTAAGGAATTCCTGTAATAATACATCTGTGCAATGGCCAGAAGTGTGGTATTGTCTATATCATGCAGTGTGCTCTTGGTGTATATACAGTAAAGAGCTGGAGCAGCATTTTCCCCTATAAATTTGAGGTATCAAATATATGTGTATATTAATTTGTTTGTCCTATAATGGGACTTCATTCAGGCAGTGAATGGGGAAGGTGCCAAAGCTGTGTCACATTCACATATAGCGGAACATAAAGTATCACCCTTGTTTATGAAATTCCTTTTTTTTCTACTTTTATGATATCTATTCTACATATTTCATCTACGAACATGGGGCCTGTTAGAACAACTGATATATGTAGTGTGTCTGCCTACTGTACAAATGTTCCAGAATTAATTCTAGTTTTAATCAAGAAGGTTCCTTGGTATGGTCAGTTGGTGTGTGATACTGAGCAAAATGTGACATGTCAGTATATTTACTGGCATGTAACATGACTCCTGCATAACAAAATTGTACCTTACTGGTCATATGATATTTTACAGATGCTGCCTTAAATAACATCTCTTGAGAGTGAAATTGTCTCATGCCTCACAATATTTAAACCAACGTTGTTAGCAGAATTTCTTGAAAATATAATACTCCATATTTTTGAAGGGCTGGTTGCATCCTCAGGAAACGTCTGCTAAATTCCAACTCAATAATGTTTATGTAATCTGTATTCTGCATGTCAGATGGATGTGTTTTAGAAGAGCTTGTTTTTATGGATGTAGGAGACCTAAAAACTAGTATATCTAGTGATATATGGCTTTTAAGTTAGGTTCTTGTGTATTTCTGCTTCTGTTACAGCGAAGGTGGCATAGAATGCAATTTGTATATTGAATTGTAACTCAGTGTAGTAATAAATCATTTTGTAATTTTCAGACCCTGACTGGGGAGACTATTCTTCGAAGATGTTGAAAACCCCCAAAAGTGCTGCACTGCGAACCACCAGTACTGCAAGTAAGTTTTTTTAGACATGCATGGCTGCTAGCAAGCCTTGAAGGATACTTCGGTAGATACATTCAGTCATCCAATAGGTTTTGATCATGGAATACCCTGGAACAAAATGGCTCTTTACTGCTGTAATTCATTCATTCATTCATTCATTCATTCATTCATTCATTATCTGTTTACCCTCCTCTTATGTAGGACTTACACCCCCCAGGACTTACAAGCGGGTGCCTGGGGTCAGAGGCCCGTCGAGGAGCAGACACTCATGGATCAGACAGAGCAGCCAGCTGTAATTCAGCTTTACTTAAAACAGTAAGAAATGCATGTGGGCGAAGACAGAATAAGCTCAGTCCATGTGTGTATTGGGCATATTTTAGTTTGTGTCTGGACACATTTACATAGGATTTCTTTGTACTTTTTCTACTGCTTACAAAAATATTGTATTCCATCCAAAATTCTGATACAGATTTCAGTAGAAGTAGACATTTTGAGACTGAATAATAAAAAAAATTCTGATTGTAAATGGCATAACTGAAAAACGAAAGGTCAGTTAAATATGAAACTTAAATACTAAGTTCAGCATCTTCCAAGGATACAACTTTAAGGTTTTCAAGAAAACCCCCCTCACCGCAAACTACGCTTTGCATGGAAAATTTTGATTAAAATATCATATGTTTCGAATATGTAGCAAATACTCATATCGCATCTACAGCAATGTAGATCTTGTTAATGCACATAATTTGTCATATAATGTTTCTTTTTTTTTGGGTGGAGTTGACCATTTTCGACATACTCTGTTATCGTATGAATTTTCAAATACTTACACTTTTCTCAAATAGGAAGTTATTCATTTTTTATCATCCTGCGAAGAGCATAGAGTTTCAAAGATGTCACATAGCGACACTCTTTAAAAATGTGACTCGTTTTACATACTGTATCCTACAAGAAAATGTGTAAATAAAATTGAAAGTTGATCTGGATTAACATGAAGTAGCTAGAGAAATAAGTTTTTGTAAAAGAGCCAGTAGAGAAAGTCAGGCGAGTTGAACACATTACCAAATATTTATATACAGGAAACTAAGAAAATTGGTTATAGAACACTAGTTGTTTTACAGTTGCAATTAATCCTTCTTTGTCTCGATGTATGTAAAAGAAGTGATGAACATCTGATTGACCCTTGTCAACACAATAAATTGGTTGACAGAAACAACTTTTATGTTAAGAGACAAATTGTCATGCTTGATGTATGAGCAAACCAAATAATTTATAAAAATAACCTTGTTTGAATAATGGTGCACTTGCACATAATAGAACAGCAATCGTGGTCATGGGTTATCCATTCCAGAGGGCTATAGACATTACTACAATTTCTTTGTTGCTCAAATAAATGTGTAAAACCACATCAGCAAATTGAGAACTGTGGCGTCAGATAATTCTCTCACAGAGAATGGTGTGTGTGTGTGTGCGTGTGCGCGTACGTGCATGCGTGCGTGCGTGCGAGATATATATATTTATTGGCAAAGAGAGAAGAAATTCTCAAAACTCAAGTGTTTTCAAAATAGAAATTTTGTATCTTACTTCTGTTGAGGGTATAGAGCGTACAGATAAAAAAAATGAATCAAACCTAGCATAAGAAAAAGAGCATTTATCAAATCACACTTTTAAAGAAATGCAAAAAGTCAAAAGCTTACATTCCACTGAAACATTAAGTTCGAGGGCATACAAAGCAGTTCGTTTTCAAGGTTTTGAAGACATTTGCTTTAAACTTAATTTCAAAATTGTTTTGTCTTAAGGGAATGTGAAATTTGACACATTATCAAAGCCTTTATGTTTAACATAAAAATAGCTAAAAACAGTCACAGCATATCTTGGACTCAGTGGTGAGTTGAAACCTACAGCTTGTGTGAATTGTCGTGATAATCCATATGCACAAGAGAGGAGAAATGAGTAGTGGTGAGAGTGGTGGGGAGCACATGATATCACAACTCGGAGGCAGCCACATACACAATGCATTGTAAACAAATGTGTAAGGTTACCTTGCATTTGAGCTCGCAGCAGTTGGAACACTGACCCCCATCTCTCTTATTATGCAAGTGGTCTGGTCAGTGCTATTGAGCATATGTGCTTCAGGAGTGGGGGACTGTCACGACGATTTACACAAACTGTATTTAAATTTGTACATGTGACATTTCCCTACCTAAAGCCTCAGTTTTGAGACAACCTTCTAGTTTACAGACCTTGGACCACTTTATTGTTCCTGAATGGTAATGTTTCCATGTATATGCAAGAAGCAATGAAATTGTGGCTCTGTAATAACTGCATGTTTCATTATCTGCATTTACAAAGAAGAGAAATAAAGTACAGCTTAGTTTCATTAGTGGGTAACCATAAATTTTGTTGTCCACAGATAAGAAACCAAGAATGTCGCCATCTCTTCATGGGAAGGACCTCTCATCTTGGGTGGCAGAGAGGAAAGTACTTGCGACACTCCAGCATCAGCTGCTTCAAAGAGAATTTGGTGCTAGGGAAGCACAAGAAAAAGAACTGCATGAGCACAAGCTAGAGCTTGCGCAAAAACAAAAGGCAAGGGAAAAGGAACTGCACGAGCACAATTTGGAAGTGATGCAAAAGAGAAAAAAATTATTGGACCTAAAAATTATGGTGGCGGAAAATAAGTTGAAAAATAAATAAAGCAGTTTTTATTAAATAAGTGTTTTATTCTTAGATACCCTAATTATTTACACTAAAAATATCTTTATTCAATTGATGAATAGAAATTACCTACATTTCATTAGAAAGAAAAATAAAATTATGAGTAGGAGTCTAAAGAGAGGTGAATAATGTAACACAAAGTAATTTACAACATTACCCCGAAGATTCATTAATTTTGTCTATTTAAGTCCTTCCACATCAAGTCGCACAACACTTCACCAGGATTACAAAAGCAAAGTGAATTATATTTGAAATAGTTTTTTTTTTTAAATCGCAATATTTTAAAAAATATTGTGCAATCCAACCTGTGAAAAGCGGCTCACCTATCTGCCTACAGGTGATAAGTGATAAAATTATGTTTTAAAGTCCAATGTAAAATTTAATATGTAATCTTTTACTTGATATAATTAATTATTTACGTTAATTTTTAAATTCCAAGCATTCTTAAAAAGTATATATATATTCCTATTAACCTGCATATTTAAACTTCTATAAAAATTATAAATAAATTCCTTGTAGTTTTTTGAATATCTTTGCATAAAACAAAGATAGGATCTGTATAGCTAATTTTAAATAACATTACTTAGAAAGCGGTGCGTAGAGGGATTCCAGCGCAGTGCAACTGGAGAGAAACAGCAGTCTGTCATTGGATGCCTTGTCATTTGTTTACAGCATTTCAGTTGCACTAATTTGCTCATATGTAACTGTCAAATTTGGCATACAGTTGAGAAAAATTCCAACTTTCAATCTTATCCTATGGGAACCAACTTAACTACAATTTAAATGTGCACTTTTTTACCTTTGGGCTCTCAAATGAATACCATCTGGTTATTATTGGTTGATGGAATAAATGAATTTAGCTCCAAGGTACCAGGGATCACTTTTGCATTGCTGTATCTTGCCTGAAAATGATCACTATGTTCAAAACTGCTTCTGGATTATTCATAGCATTGGTGCTTTGAGACACATAATCACTGTTAGCAGTGGGTGGTACTTTGGGAATTTTTTTTGCAACCTGGATCACATAGTTCTAGGTCTGGTGAAAAAGTTAAGTTCTCCATTTTTAAGTTTGTAGACATATTGCAGGTAACTGAGCTTAATGATTTCTGCCTTGTGTTATGCTTGGAAACAATAAATGGATTGAAGCAATAGTCATAGTCCTGTTTCTTCAGTTCTCATTATGCACAACCAACACAAAAAGCTGAACACAAAGTAACATTTAAAATGAAACAACGTGGAAAGGCTTAATAGAATGTCAGATTCCAGTTGCCAACTTACACCATTAGTCATAGCATATCACGTTTGTATGGCTTAACCATTGAACGTGCTGCTGCGGTGTGAGGCTCTTATCAGCAGTCTATGTTTTAAAACCCTATGCGCTAATACAAACTGTTTAAAAGCATACTTCTAAGGAAAATGCCATCCTGATATTAACAGATTTGAAACAAAATATATCACATTCCTTCTGTATTTTTTCCATATTTTAATATTAAGGGGTTAAATATGATATTGTGGTTTAAAATTTTCATACTAAAAAAGTGATTGTTTTCTTATTATGAGTAAATGGTATTTTGAATAAGGAAATCCACGCTGTTTTTATCTACAAAATGATGTATTGTTCTTATCCCCGATTATTCTGTATTCCGAGAATAAATTGCTTTTGTGTAACGTTGTGCATGTATAAGAAAAATGTTAAGCTGTAAATCCCAAAACAATTTGATTTTATGCAAAATAAAAAATGTGTGTCCATTTATTTCATGTGCGGAACACACAAACTAAAATTCAGAGAAAGTGATGTTTTATGTATGTTCTGTTTGATGTGGAATGACTCATAGTGCAATAGGAAAGATTACATACTTCTAGTTGTTAAGCTCTATATGCCTGTAGCCTATTTCTGAAATAGTCCACAAATGTTCTGCGAATAGCATCGTGTGCATGGTGAGGGGCATTTCCTTCCTGGAGTGCTGCCAACACATGCTCCTCCTGAATGTATTCCTCCAACTGGGCCTGGATGTTTGCATCTATTGGAGGAACATCTTCATGGATGATGCGTGCAATATTATGCAGCACAGCACATGCTACAATTACCTCTTGAACAAGATCAACGTTTGTCTGGATTCCCAGGGAAAGAATCTTGCTTTCAGGACAGCATAGCATCCTTCAACAACATTTTGTGTCGAATCTGTGATTTATTATACAGCTGTTCCTCCGGTAACTGAGAAGCCTGCAAGGGTGGAAGGAGATATGGGCCTACCGCATATGCTGAGTCACACAACACAATACTGTTTGCAAATTCATTATTCTCCAGGCGGTGTCTCAACCTGGAGTGGTTATAAATTGTGGAATCATGTGCAGACCCAGGCCATCGTGCCACAATGTCTCTTATCATCAATTTGGCATCCACCAAGGTCTACACATTGAATGAAAAGTAACCTTTTCTATTGCAGTAGTGCTCTGCCTCCTCACCGCCTGGAGATTTGATCTGCACATGGGTGCAGTCAATAGCTCCTGAAACTCTTGGAAAAGCTGAAATTTCAAAAAAAAATTGCCTGAACACTCCTCACTTCTTGTGCTTGTGGCAGACTGATGTATCTCGGCCGTAATGAGGCAATGGTGGTAGTGATACTCTTGATGATTCTGCCTGCTGTGGTCTTATGCACACCACTGAGGTCACCAACAGAGGTGTAGGTGCCAGCTGTTGCATAAAAGCGCAATGCCATTAACAGCTGCTCTGTGGCTGAAAGGCACGCATTTCTGAAAAAAGAAAAGATCTTATTGTTTCTTTTTGTACAAGTAGAATTGAGGCTTTACAGCACATTACGGCTTAAGTCATGAGCATCCTGACAGAATCAGAAAATACAAACATCAGCTCTAGTCCTGTCTGCAATATATCTAAAACAACTCTTTGTAATAACAATTATGTGGAGAGGTGGCATATACCTTTTTATAATCTCAGATTGAAAGGTTAATGATTTTACAAAAGGGATACAAAAAATGTGCCAACACATCTGTAAAGCATTTCAGCAACATATAAAAGTAAATAAGTTTCATAGCACTACAGTCCATGAAGGGCCTCCCAGCCTCATGCCCGCTTATGCACAGCAGAGGTGGGTGATGTGGCCAGCATCTCTCAGCTGGAAAGTTAGCTTACGAGGCCAGGAGTGCCTACTGTATCTCCTCACTTTCCTTATAATGCTCAGTGGGCACCAGTCCTATACCCAGGACTTAAAATCCTCACTCCCATGAGTGGGATCTAACCACAGCTCCATACACTAGCCTAAAGCGCAGGACAGTAACATCATAGAAACAGCACTTATTCTTTAAGAAATATTGTACAGTGAAGAGACTAATAAAACTACATGCAAAAACATTTTTCTTAAGGATTCACACAAAACAGGTTTACTTCGAAAAATGGAAATATGCTTGAAAGAAATTGCATTAATGTTGATTCCTTAAAATATATACATAAGCTTTTGTTTCAGACTAATATTTTCAAAATAGGGAAAAACGTTTGCATCAGCAAATAGTCAAAAGTGTGCCAATGCATGTGATTAGCACCATTTGATTTAGGTTTCTCAAGCATTTATTTTGCAGCTGATGCAAACAGTCAAAAGTGTCCCAATGTATAACAAAATGTGATTAGCATCATTTGATTTAAGATTACTTAAGCATTTGTTTTGCAGCAAATGTCATTTACCAAATACATGCTTTTTTTTTTCCTTCTTTTCCTACTCTGATAGTGAAGCAGCATCAGGTAAGACCAACGAAGTAGAACCTCCTACTGTAAACACTATTTATAATACAGCAAGCTTCCTGCTTGAGCAGTTTAATTTAGCGTTTGTGCTAAATAGTATTACAAATGTGTTATGCACAGCTTCAGTACCTTCAATATCTTTGGATTTTCTGGTGATTATGCAGCTGAACTTCCTACACATCTCTTTCTTACATTATACACATACATTCTTGATATCTTTCAAAACTATAATGTATCTTCCATTGTTTTTCAATCTGTGCAAGGTCCTCATCAAAGATAAATACCTACTACAAATGAACCTGTTATTTTTATTTTATTTATTTATTTATTTGTGCTAGCAATCTTCCTTAGAATATGGCTATACATCAGCCCAAGCTGTTATCTTGCCATATTCTACCCATATTACATTCTTTAATTATAACATAATAATAATAATAATAATAATAATAATAATAATAATAATAATAATAATAATAATAATAAGTAGTAATACCAAAATAATAATCTAATAATACTAATATTATAATAATGATAATATAATTACATAACTTAGCATCACATGATGAAACTAATTCACATCTCTTTTTATTGTCCATAACCATTTCTTTTTTACTTTGGACAGGTACTCTACTATCTTTTTACTGTCTTTGTTAAAAATCTTGCTTAAGGCTACTTTCCTGTCCAGTTTTAACCATTTCCCATTTATAACTTTCTTTCTCCAATGCTGTGTACCTTCACAATCAAAAACGATATGTTTTAAATCTTCTCTTTCCCCACATATTGGACACTGGTTCTGTGAGAACCCATTTCTTATTCCTATTAGTCTCCATACACCTGCTCGTACCCAGGCTATACTTTCTCTTGTTCCTTATTTGAGTTATCCACATACTGTTCTCTAGCCCAGACATTTTTTTATTAATATATATGATTCCAAGGAACTTTTCTTCCCAATGTTACTAAATAAATTTTGTATCTCTATATCTTCAAACCTCCGCCTAGCTTCTTTCCAAAAACCCTTAACATTATTTTCCCTCCTTTTCCAAATTTCTCCCACACCGCTATTTTGCAAACTCCACCCATTTTTCTTTAAGCTCCTTTCTTGAAATTCCAAACACGACCTCAACAATTTCTTCTCCTCTAAATTTAATAGTCTGTACCAATATTTAAGAGCTCTCTCCATTATTACCCCTTTTCTCCCCACTCTCTGCATTTCAATTAGAGCAAATTCCTTAACTGTAGCATTTGGTAGGCCTAAAACTTCTCTACAAAAACTCCTATGTACCATATCTATCTCTTCCCAGCATCGTTCTACTCCCCATATTTCACTTCCATATAACATTTTTGCTTCAACTACTGTGGTATATATTTTCTCTAGCCATTTAACATTTATATCTGGTATTCTATATTTGTCCCTCTAATCGCTGACATTGCCCCTTTCCCCTTCATCAATACCAGTTTCTTCTGTTTCTCCCATTTTCCACCCCCATCCATTTTAACCCCTAAATATATACAATCTCTGACCACTTTATATTCCTTCTCTCCATTCTTCCACTTTTCATACTTGCCCAGTTTGACACCTTTCTTAAACACTATAATTTGAGTCTTCTCTTGATTTACTTTCAGATTCCACTCATCACAGTATTTATTCATTTGCTGTAGGGACTGCTTAAGACCAATCATTGAAACTGATCCTATCACTAAATCATCAGCGAATAATAACCCAGGAATTTATACATTATTTATCACAGGCAACCAATTATTATTCCTTCCTATCTCAATGAGGATATCATCAATATACAGATTAAATAACACTGGACTTAGCTTACATCGTTGTCGTAACCCTTTCCTTTGGTTTACTTCCTTTGTCACCAATCCTACTCCTATTTTAACACAACATGTGTTCTCCTTGTGTAGAGCTTTAAATAAATTCCCCATTTTGACTTACTCCCTTCTTCAAGAGTTTGTGCCACAACAAATTTAAATCAATGCGGTCATACGCTTTCTCCAAATCAACAAATGCCATGTACAATTTTCCCCTTTTTTCTGTTAAATACTTATCCAACAGAGTTTTAATTATAAATAAGTTATCTACCATTCTTCTCATCTAACGAAAACCCATTTGAAACTCGGAGAGGATATTATATTACTCTACCCAGTTTTGTATCCTATTTGCTAAAATCCCTGTGAAAATCTTTCCAACATTTGAAAGTAATGCTATTCCCCTGTAATTATTATGCTTAGCAACACTCCCCTTGCCTTTGTATATAGGATGAATTATTACTTTCCTCCAGTGCTCCGTACATACCCCTTGGTTTTTATTACATTAAACAAATCTGTAAACATCTTTACTCTAGTCTCATTACTACACCATTCTTTGATAAACTCAGGAGGAATTCCATCAATACCCGTTGCCTTATTATTTTTCATTGACTTCACTTGTTTCACTACCTCCTCGCTTACTTCACTATCCAATATATCTATGTATGCCACTCAAAAATCCGCCACTGGTTTCATCTTAATAAACCCTCCTCCTCAAATAACATTTTAAAATACTCCATCCAATCTGCTGAAGTGATATTTGGTTTAATTAACCATTTGTTATATACGTGGATTTTAACGCTCTCCACACCTTGCTGGCATTGTTCTCCCTTAAAACTTTAATCAGATTACTCTGTTCTTTATTTCTCCATTCTTGTTTCTTTTCTTCTAATAGTGCATTATATAAATTTCTACTCTTTAGGTATCCTTCTTATCTTCCTCACCCCCTCTCTTTTTCCATCTTACTAATGCCTGTTTCACCACCTTTTTTGTTATTTTGCATTCCTCATCATACCACCCTATTTCGTTTATTACCCTGCCCCTCCCCCTTTTCATCCCATCCCCTGCTCTTTGCATTAACATATTAAAAATATTGGTTACATTTTCTATTTCCTGGTTCCTTATCATAAAACTCATTCCCTGTTGACGTATTTGACCATGCTTAGAATCTAATGTTTGTTTAAATTCTACCCTCTGTTCCTCCCTCCATTTAAATTCAATATATTGCTTAGTATTCTTTCCCCATTCCCGTCTAACTTCCCTTACTTCCTCTGATCGCTTTTGAATCTCCACTACCAGCGGGAAGTGAGAAGTATTAGATACAAAATCTAATACCTTAAAGTTTCTTATTGTATACGCCTTGCTAATCAGCCATAATATATAATCAATGACACTTTGCCCGTTCATATTAACAAAAGTAAACTCTCCCTACAAATCATCTCCATATTTACCATTCAATAGTTCCTTTTCTATTCCATTGAGTTTATTTCCTAATCTCTCATCCATATCCTTAATGTATGCCAATGTTTGTTCCATGACGTTTCGATCCCCATTTGGCCCAGGGTTGATTTCAACTCCACCAATTACCAATAGTATACCTATTACACATGTGAGAAGAAACATGTTTACCATCTCTTCTACACATTTGTTTGTTTAAAAATCCTTCCATTTTAACTTATTAAATGCTCCAATTCTTGCTCTGTACACCTCAGTACCAATTCCCATGGTTACTTGAGCGCTTCTTTCTTCCACTCCAGGAGCTTCCTCCTCACACATCCACTCTCTTCCACTGCTTGCTTAGCACTTGAACCTGTTGTAGTCTCCCCCTAAAAGTTTGCAGTGTTTAAAAACAGGAGTGTAGTATTATTAAGTAATGATGATAATGACAGGAATATGAATAAATTCTGCACAAAGCAAAGTTTTAATTTGTATAAAATCTGGAGTGTACTACATGAGACATTTATAAGTAGCACTGATTTGGTTTTACTGTTATTTTTTTGGCATTTAAGTAGCCTGTACTCGCTATGCACAACAGGAATAATGGCTGCACTGGCCACAAGTAATGCTAAAGATATATGTCCTGAGTAATGGTTTAACATTGCAAATCTCTCAAGTCACAACTACAATACTTGTGTGATCTATGGGAAGAGAGGTTGTCCAAAGCTATGTGTAAGAAAAGTAAATAAATGAACCATGCTGCAGGAATAATGATCTGCCAATTGGTGGTCCCATGTCGTAGATTTATGGCACATAAAAGTATTTCAAGTGTGATAAAGAGGCTTCTGAGCAAAATTTCTGGTCTTTCACGCCCAATACAGAATGCTTAGAACCATAGTAGTTAAAGAGCATCCATAAATAAAACTCAATTTAATTTTCTGACAATTGGTTTTGTTGAAAATAGCACATTTTATAAGTAAAAATGCTCTACTCTTGTTTGCATTATATTACAGCACCTCTTGCTGATTAGGATAGTGAAAGCTTGGGAGACAGTGCATACTTCTATATCCCGTCAAGCTGCAGTATGTATTTCCTTTAAAAGTAGTTAGACACATGATCTGAATAATTGATAATATTCTGTTTTGTTTTGAAACATAGCTTCATCAGCTGTATATATGAAACCTGTTTAGATTTTGGCACTTTACCTTTTGAGAAAACTTGAATGAAATTATGTGGCCTTTGAGATAAAAGTTTAACCATGTATATGAGAAAATTTATTAATTTATTTTTACATTCCTACCTAATGTGGGCATGCTGATATTCTCATTTATATAAATCCTATAAATGATACAGCTATGTTTCCAATTCTAAAGCATCTTAAGTTTATAGTTGTAGTGCAATTGCAAAATCTGTAGCACAATATAAATAATTTCTGTTTTGTAAGTTAGCTTAACTGAAGTCGATCACATATATGGTACTGCATGCTATTCAGTTTGTAATTAGCAAATGGGATTTGGATGCAAGTGTAGCTAAAGATATTACTATACTTTAAAATAGAGAGTTGAGGGTTGTTACACTACATCACTATGATCATTATCATAGTGATGTAGTGTAACAACCCTCAACTCTCTATTTTAAATTATGACACATCACTGTTACAAGCTTCTAAATCTTCAAAAATTGATATTACTATACATTAATGCTTCTTCAGTTTACATTAAAAATTTTACGCAAATGCTTCATGAATAGCACTTACAAATAATGCTGTAAACCAATTGATAATTTTAAACACTAGACATAAACATAACCTAAAATGTAATTTATATACATGTCATTGAGCTTACAAGATGCGGTTCTAGTACGTTATTGGATTACTGAGCTACAATAGGATACCGTAAACAATAGTTATAATTACCCTTTTATTAGCTTTTCCGTTCGCGAAAGCTATTATATTTATAGAAAAGTAAAATCGATGGTTCTAATGTTGATTCGGATTTACATGTGTTGCCAGATATTTAAGTTCAACAAAATATTCTTAGGTTTGTTTCATCTTTCAAATCTTTCGAATACCGTTCCTTGGCTGTTCTATTTGGAAAATTATGCCACACTTGAAAGTTTCGTTAAAAAGTAGTGTTAAGAGTTTTGACGTAAAAGTTTTAGAATATCACTTTAATAAGCCTGAAAACCATAGTCTTTTGACGCAAACATTTCATGAATATCACTTAAAACTAACGTGGAAAGCCATTCAACAATTTTAAAAACCAACCTAAATATAAACTAACACGCAAAATACGTTTACCTTTGCCCACACAGCTTGTCATTTAACTTAAAAGTTTTGGCCTTCCAAAAACAATCCAAGCACAATGGTTAGTTCCTTACGCCCTGACAGTAATTTTTAAGACTGAGTGTTGGAGTGAACTATTGTAATGTATAGATAACATTTGCAAAAACTTGAAAATATATTAGTACTTGCTGAAAACTTACCTGTCTGTCGCAAATTCAATGCGATGTCTTATGTGTTCCAAAATTTCTAACGTGGTAGTTTTTGATAACCTGTAGCGTTGCCGAAACTCTTGATCATCCCACTCCTCGAAATTGTCCTTTCGTTGCCTTATTTTCTTTGCTTTTTTCCTATTGTACAAATATTGCTCCAGCATTTCGTCTTCTGAATCACTCTCAATAATCAATCTCTGCCGGTGGTACGCCATGTTTCATTCGGAAATACGAGTTGAAGAAGGATAATTTATTGTTTTATTTGAGGTGCTTTATGTTTATCTGCCCCACGTATGGGAGCCAATTTGAAGAAGTATATTGTTCTTCAAATTGTAGATAGTATTTTAAGCCCCACGCTTTGGAGACCAATTTGCGAGAGATTTTTGTTTAGGTAAATATTATTAAGGTTACGTAATGAAGATACACTTTGATGTTGTTTGATTTTTAGGACGCCAAACTTTATAGTGAAGATGGTGCTTGTTTTTATGTAATATTATTAAAGTTATTTGCCTCGGCTGCTTTCAGTCGCACTATAGAAACACGATTTCTTGCAGGGTTGTGATAAGACTCAAATTATAAGATGCCACACAATTTACTTATTAATTTTTTACTTCTTTTTATTTCACTTTATATATGCACATTTTATAAACACAACACTTTATAAAATAATACTGTGAGCACTTAATACATTTTTGTTGGAGAACACAAATTTTATCATTTATACTTTACAATATTTTTACCCACGACTTTCACATCTGCTCTGTCTAATATCTTGCCCGAGACCATTACGTCTGCTGTTCACTACATCTTGCCCAGGACTTTCATGTCTGCTCTGTGTAATATCTTGCCCGAGACTGACTAGAGTCAACGGTGAAAACCTTTAGCGTCGGTAATGCCATTCTCTTATTGGCTAATTCTAGTCCAATAGAATTTAAGTATTCAAACTAAAAATCTTTCTTTACTTTTGATTGGTTAATTCTAAACTGTAAGCAAAATTATGTTATTACCGATCTTTTTCATAACCAGTACTTTTAAAACTCCAAACACATTATTGTCACCAAAATTACATTATTGCCTCATTATTAACATCCTAAAGCATATTATTCTCACAGTTTTTGCACTATTAGAGTATATAAACATTTACATATCACTAATAAATACGTTTACAATAAAAATAAGTATTTACAATGACTTTACATACAATTTATATAATAATTATATACATATTGTTTTCTAGGTGGGCTATTATTGAATTTAATTAATAAAAAATACAATTAATATCATTTAGGCATTAAAATACTGCCTCAGAGTTAACTCCAAGATATCATCTTTATCCACCACTTGAGGTGGTGGTTAGTTTACCTCCAAAAATAACTCCCGGGTAGCCCTTAACCAAAGATTGTAATACTGTCGCAGTACATAACTCTCAGGTAACTCTTAACCCAAACCTTAACCGGAGATCGTAATACAGGCCGTTAAATGTTCTGGCTGGCACGTCTTTCTTAGCAGTTGATATGTGTGCCTTTCCTGACTGCCTATGCATTTTTCTTATATTCCTTCTCCATTTGTCTGTGTTCTTAGTCCTTTTTCTTGTTTTCTTTTCCACTCCATTTCCTCTGTCAGGTTGCCTAGGTTCTTTATCATTAGCATTCACAGTCAATAATTTACTTCTTTCTGGTGCATGTTCATTAACATCACAAAAACTTTGCCCAGATAAATTGAGTCATCAGGACTGAATAGTTGATTTGTCACTAAATGGGGATTTGTGACATTGATTCCCTTCGTGGCATTGCCTGGAAGAAAGAAAATGATATAATTTATAATGTACCTTATCTAGAATTATGTAACACATTAATCAACTTTCAGTTGAACCCAGTCCCGCAGATTATAAAACTCATAATATGCGATAATTATGACCAATGCTACTACCATTGTACCCAAAAGCAAATGAGGCCTTAAGTCTGCCGATATGCATTATGTAATTATTTTAGTAAAATTTCAATTAGGAAAGTAAATAAATCGGAATCTACCCTAGAACCATTATGAAAAGGTGCATACACAACCGTCTAAGGTGATAACGTCTTTGTATACATATTTGGTTTGTCTTTATTATATTCCTTTAATTATACATTCAAATAATTCATGGCGAATAAATTAGTATTTGAAATGTTAAACAGGACGCACATGGAAAATCAAACTTTTACTTACTAGCTGATTTTTCTGGTGATTGGAGTGCTTTCGGTTGGACCGCAGCTCTCCTTTTCTTTTGCCTCGGAGATGGTGATGAAGAATCTGTGTTACTTTCGGGTATGTAATTATCTGATGAACCCAAACTAAATACTTTGAATTCATTACACTCTTCTTCACATAACTCCGACAGTCTGTCCATATTATAATTGTTTTATAATACAGATGAGGTTTTTCACCATTCTTTTCTTCTCTAACTTCTAAAATAAATAAATAGGAACCAAGTTCAACCATTGCAATCAAATTAAAGGTATATATCTCCATGAAAGACTAGCTTGTAGTTAAAAACAACAGTAACTTGGCCTACCTTTATCCGATGTTGAATAACTTCTTTTGTTGCGGTAATTTTGATTCATCACTAGATCAACCATTATCCTTCCTCTTGATGTCATTTCTATAGCTAATACACAATGTGCACTAACATTAACCTCTTCACACTGAGTCCTCCAATAAACTAATAAGCAAAATGTGACGTGGCAATGAAAGCAACATTATTAGGTTGACAATGCTTATAACAATAATAAGTCTATCGTCTTTGCACCACCTAATATACTCGCAATGGAAATGCAGTAGCTTGAAACCTTGTAAACAGTTCCAAGAACTAGTGGTTAGACAAATGCAGCAATTAAGATTCAGCAGTATGTGAGATGTGCTGTAACATGTCCACCTCATATTGCCAGTGTCATTAGCTGCCAGGCAAGCTATAGTTCTATTTCAGGTACACAGGAAAATGGCACATATGTGCAGGAAAATTATATACAAAACAATCAGATAGTTGTCTCTGGTGTGTTAAAGCATATTTCCAAAGTTAGGTTATGAAGTTAGAAGTCAGAAGAATGTAAGTGCCATTACGTTTTGCTATTCCTAAAATTGAGACACACTTCTTCGAGACAGAAGAACGTAAGTGCCAATACGTCTATCTGTCTCTTAAATACACTTGTAACTTGGAGATACGCAGCACCTTATTCTTACCAGGAGAAGAGCTGCAGATACATCGTTTTGACACAACATAGAGCTCATTACTGTGACAACATACATTGGAAAAGCCAAAAACCCCATTTTTGGAGTTATGTTCCTCTGGCTCTCACATGACGACATGTATCATACATAAAAATTCTTTGTTCAATCGTTAATTTTTCGGTAGAAATTTCAGTGGACTAATAAGACAAGAACAGCAACAATAATAAGAGTATTCTAAAGTAATTCACACACAACACAGATGTCTTGAAAACTTTCACCTTTGAGATGCACAATGAACAAACTCTAGTCACTAAGGCTGGAACTGAATGCAGGAACTAACACAGCTGATAAATGTAGCCTTTAGTGGGCCATTCACACTAGTGCACTGTAGAAAAATACCAGGGCCACTGCAGTGAAAGCGAATTATGCATATATGCGATCTGTGGCCCGGCTGTAAATCAAATGCATGATATATCCCTCAAGTCCTTTGTTGCATTGCATTTAAATAATAATTTCCTTGCATATAATGGACACGCAACTTCTCAGCCCACCTCTGTGGTAGGAGGATAGCAAGTCTGTCCTCCAACTTGGAGGGCCCAAATTCAAATTTTGATTAGAATGAGTTATGTGGTTAAGATTTTTCTTGGGTTTTCCCTAATCCTCATTAGGCAAATGTTAGGTGACTAAGCTCAGTGGAACCCAGGCTCATTTGAGCATCATTGCACCCATTTGATTCATTACCTGTGAAGTAAGCACTCAAGTTGTTAAAATGGTCTTTAAGCACATTTAGTGAAGGATTCAGAGCAATTTCTAAATCCCCTCTGGTTGCATGCAGCTACCGTAACCCTTGCCAATATTCCTTGTTCTTGGCTTACTGTATATGCATCACTCCCTATTATGTTTTTGTTGGCCAGGTTGGTGGTCAGTTCGCATGGGTTCTCTGTTCCCAAAATTGTGGATTTGATCTTGGACCGGTATGGTTGCATTTGAGTGTCATTAAATGTGAACATTTTTACAGAAGTCATGGAGAACACTCCTGATTGTGGTAAAAAGTCTAAAATATTCTCCTTTTCTGTAAATATAGGAACAGGGTCATCATGGATTCTTGGGGTTGATTGTGTTCCCAAAAGTTCTGAAAAAGCATTCCCTGCTCATTAAGTGTCACTTTTAATGATAAGCACATATTTTAAACCATTTCATTAATTCTTGACTGCATATGCAAAACAAATTGTCAGAAAATGTGTTGTGGACAAAGTCTGGTTGTTAAAGATATTCTGCAAATGTGTGTCTAAACAGCTGTCATAGCATGACTTATAATGAAGTTAACTGAAAGTGCATTGTTTGACAAATTACAAAGTTCTGATTTGTGCATGTGCAAAGATAGTTATATCATTGATGTGTGACTTTGCACTAAAGAACTAGGGATGCAAAGTCAGTTGAGTTTTTAGGTTGACTTAGCAATCACCACCTGCTATATACTCACCTACCCATTCATTTGAAAGCAGCAAACATCCAGTTAGCATTTCCATTATATTACTAAGAATTTTCTTTATTTAAAGGATTCCTACTTGCATATTACAGTTTTCTGGCACATATTGATGTTCCTTTTTATGCACTTTGGAAGTGCTGTAAGGAAATACAAGAAACAAGCTTCATATGAGGCAAATCCTAAAAAGTTTATCATTAACAGCATGCACTTTTCAGAAATGCAGCATTTTTCTTACTAAAGCCTCTCAATCATTTTTTGTTGGGAAACAGAAATTGTATGTTATATTAAATGCTCATTTTAAATGTATTGCAGATATTACAAAACACCACAAGATTGTGCCTACCAACCACACCACTTAGGACAGATTGCAGTTCCATTTTCAAACCAGATGACAGAAACATTCGTGTGGTAATTTGCTCACATTTTTTCCTCCATAAACGAGCACAGATAATCCCAAATAATAAAGC
The DNA here is from genome assembly GCA_030765065.1 of Deroplatys truncata. Classification (NCBI taxonomy): domain Eukaryota; kingdom Metazoa; phylum Arthropoda; class Insecta; order Mantodea; family Mantidae; genus Deroplatys; species Deroplatys truncata. Next base: position 381,533,092 of record CM060990.1, read on the forward strand.
AATAAACCATTTTGGTAATAATCAGTGCAACCTGCAACAGTAATATGTGTTAATGACAGTATTAATAGGCGGTGAATTGTAGTGTTTATATTCACCTGCTCTATTCTCTTAACGCACTGAGAAATGATGTTACTAGTTTGATTTAGTATCTGTTTTACTTCTAAGATTTTAGTTCCTCTTATCTGCACTGCATACAATTTTGCAGCATCAAGGAGATGTTAAATTTTTGGTTACATGTTGTAGAGAAGACTTGGCCTTAATATGAACATATATAATTTTATATTTCTTTACAACTACCTGCCTAAATGAACATTCAGTTCTTTCACCTCATGTAAACACATAGTGATTGCAGAATAAGGGCGTATTTTATTATTGCAGAACTTCTAATTACATTTTTTCCTTACACAGCTATTAGAGGTGACAATGACGACAGTTATGTTCAAAGTGTGTATCTTTAAGTGAAAGCTCCAGTGAGAATTAAAGATGGCACAGATATAGAGGCAATGATGTGGGTGACAGTATATAAAACACATAATTTAGATTTACTTACTGGAAAACAAGTAGGGGTGGGACCAAACTTGCTATTTACCTGAATTATGGAACTCATTGGACTTTTTTGGAAACAGCTTCTTTAAAATGTATGGAGTAATGAGTAAAATGAACCCACTGTACCCTGAACCGTCAACTCATAACTCTCAAGAATAAAACAAATTCTCCTCCCTAGGTTTCCCAGTGATACGTGAAAATCAATGTGAGAAAAGAAATGGTGAACATGGTTAAAAGGAATTGCCCTCTTAGGGGATGTTGAATTCGTTTTTACATGAAAAAGAACAATGTATCCATAAAAGTACTGCTTGGTGCAACTCTATTAAAGCAAACAGTTTTTGAGGTACCACAACTTCATCCAATACTAAAAGGCTGTGGTAACCCTTTCAGGCTGAACACATTTTAATTTTAAAAATGATTTCTTTTTTCCTTAAGAACACACCGTATGATAACTGAAAAAAGTGTACCATATAAGGGAAATCAAGAAGGTACCAGCACAAACTTGTGGGTTGGGCTTTATTGGAGAAACACATACCTGCCTTAGCAAATCTCCACCTGTGTGTCAAATTTATATCAGAGAGATATTTGACACAAAAGATACATATAAAGCCTAGCGATATTAATGTATTAATGAAAAAAGCTTTTCAGTTCTGCTTCAAACTATCTTTTCAGTAAAGTATACCTAAAATATAACATAAAAACAGCTGTGGCCATTAGGCAAGTGATTATGATGCAAATGTCGGGCAAAACTCGATTGATTTAAAACATGAAAATTCATTAAAAAAATTGTGATATTTCACAACAGTGGTAATGTAAAGGGTTTATTGTTATTCGGCATTAAAATGAACCTCAATTATTTTGAAGAAACCATATGTTCAAAATGGTACACTTGTTTAGCATCAAGGCTTATTTTTACAATGAAATGTTTATTTAAATGGCTGCAGACAGTGAGCAAACGTTTCATACAAGAGGTCATTTTAACCCATTAGTGCATAGTGTCCATTAAAACAGATGCAAGGAAATCTTAATTTTGGGGTTGTGTAATTTGAATTATGTATTCCATCTTGGTGTCATTAACTTCAGGAAGAAAGTACCTAACTTGACTTTAAGTGTTTCCTGCGGATTTGGTTCAGAAAGTATGATTTAGACACACATGTTCACAAGACAGTACACGGTTACGCAAAAGAGGTAGGTTAATCAATTTATAAGTCTTTAATTACTGAGAAAATTAGAACTCTTAGGGTATTGGCTATATATCTAACATCAATATGCATGTGTTGAGATACAACACCACCAGTGAAATGATACTAGTGTTACAGTACGAGCTCTTAAAGGCATACATCCATTTAAATGGATGCAATGCAGGCGAAGTGCTCACTGTCAGTCACATATAAGCGGTAAAATGCGCTGTAATGACAATGTTGCTTGTTGGCTCAGGTGATAAGCAGTATAGCTCATAATCCCGTTCATAGTTTTGCTCATGGTTCAAATCCAATTTCTTGTCAGTGTTGTTGTTGTGTTTTTTTTTTTAAGTGTACAATTTATTTTGTACCTATTTTTTTGTTTCTTCCAAGTTCTAATTGTTATTTTATTATGGTTTTCACTCTGTATATTTTATTTTGAAAACTATTAGTTTTCCTCGTGGTTTTATGCGTGTGCAGGTACTGAAATGATTTCTCACACTCATTTTCAGTCTGTCGGTAAGCCAGATGCTGGATATTTTTGACAACATTGGACCTGAAGGTGAACAACTAACTTTTGTCACTCCTCCTGAAGATGCATTAGAAACAGATGCAGACAGTCACAAATCTGATGACGAACATGATGCCAACCTGAATCATCTGGGTGGGAATATGCTTCAGGCGTAATGTGAAGTACAGTCAACATCTAGGAACGCTGAAAAAGTAATTGATTTCTCTGTCAAAAAGCAATCAGAAAACGTAGTAGAGGAGTTGGAAAAACCTGTAAAGCAAAGTTGATGCAAGCTGTTGTATGGCAATGAAGCGTACAACCTTTACCAAATGTTTCTGTGGCTACTACCTTAAACAATGGTTCCTGTACCACCACCACGACTACTACTACTACTCCTACTACCACCACCACTGCCAAAGGAGCAAGTCCTAAATGGACAAAAAGCAAATCTGTTGGTGCCATGTAGACCAACTACACAGCTATACCCCCATCAGATGAAGAAAGGGCATGTGAAACACCATTAGATTTCTTTGCATTGTTTTTTTACAGACAAATTTATACGCATCACACAAAAATTCTATACTTGTAATGACTCAAAAGGAGTTTCTTGCTGTTATTGGGGGAATTTTGATGTATGGACGTGTTAAATAACCAAAAAAAATGGATGTACTGGTCTAAAGAAAATGATTCACCTACATTGTTGTCAGGTGTAATTGTTTTGAGTTAATATTAAGGCATTTACATCTAAATGACAATGCTTACTATGATGGAACTGACAGACTTTTCAATCTCAGGCCATTACTAGCTTTGTTGGAAGCTGCCTATAAGAAACATGATGGTTTAGAAGAGAACATCTCCACAGATGAAAGCATGATTCCATATTATGGGAAACATTATGCTAAACAGTATATTAGAGGAATTAAAAAAATTGGGCATTATGCTCCAATACAGGTTGCTAGGTAACATTTCAAGTGTACACCAGTAAAGAAAATGAGAGACCAAAATAATATGGACTTGGTGGGAGTGTTGTCTTGTCCCTAATTGAGGCAGCTGGAATTCACCCAGAAAAAGGACATAAAATATTCTTTTGATAATTATTTTATGTCTGTCAAACTAATGAGACATCTAGCTTCAAGAGAAATATGTGCGACAGGAACACTTCAGGAAAACCGAACTGAAAAATGTCCTCTCAAAACAAAATAATTATGGAAAAGGAGAAAAGAGGATCATATGATTATAGAAACAGCGGTGACGTACTTTTAGTTCGTTGGAATGACAACAGTGCAGTCACTGCCACTACAAATTATGAAGACTTGAAAATTGGTGCCATGACTAGGTGGAAAAGTGAGAAGAAAAGCAAAGTCTCCATACCTCTACCCTTACTTTTTATGTCATAGAACAAAGTGATGGGAGGGGTAGATCAACTTGACCAATATGTGGTAGCTTATCGGTCACATATGAGACAGAAAAAATGGTGGTGGCCAATATTTTCTTACTTCCTGGATGTTAGTGTTGTAAATTCTTGGCTTCAGCACTGCAGGATACAACCAGATCGCTCTGGTCCCCTGAAATTTTGACGTTACATAGCCATAACCTTGTTGAAAATGAACGAGGAGGCATCTCATCAAGGAATGCTCTTCTCTACACCAATCAAAGAAATTCGTTTTGATGGAATAAACCATTGGCCACTACTAAAGGATACAGAGGAGATGTGCATTGTGTAAAAAGAAACCTAAGTTCACTTGCAGCAAATGTAAATTAAGTCTTCATCCGAAATGCTTCAGAGAATGTCACATCCAGTAATTGCTTCAATGAAAATGTAGCTGTAATGTAAAGAGTTATGTATATATTTCTTTTGTAATTTTCAGAAAAAATTTCAGTTATGCATTATGTTCTATTGATACTTGTGCAATTCATTTTACTTCATTATAAATAAGCTTTTAGTAAAATATTGCTTCATTTACTATTACCATCACTCTTGCTCTTTATATAGTAATTTATCGATTCTGGTTCATGGCATCCGTTATAACGGTTGGGCAATATTTTGAAAGCTGAAAAATATGAAACTTCAACAACTGTTACGAAATGCTTTCTTACGTATTAGAAACATAAATTAATTTCAAAAGTTAAAAGAAAATTCCTAATGAAGTTTATGCATTAATGGGTTAATAAGCTTCAAATTGACATGAATAAAGTGCACAACTTAATTTAAGCATAGTCTTTTCTTTCTTTTGTACTTTCTCTACCACTACATAGTAGGTAGAGAAGGTATTGCATTCCACCCAAAAATTCAATATCGAGATTTCACCGGAAATACATGTTTTTGAGGCTCCTGAATCCAGAAAAAGCATTTTTAGAAAAAGGTCTCTGTGTCTGTCTATGTCTGTGAAAGCATAACTCAAAAACAAAAAGTAGGATAAATACCAAATGGTGTTTAAGTTCAGTATCTTCCAAAGATGTGACATGAAGGTTTTCAAGAAAATCTGCGACCCCAAACTACCCTTAAATGGAAGAGTTTTCGAAATTTTTGATTTTCTGAAAAATAACTTAACGATTTTGATTAAACTACCATATGTGAAAGATATTTACATGACAAATAATATGTATACCTTGAGTTTTCTGAGAATAGCGTATGAAGTCCTGTTCATTCAAAAGGAATTTTATATAATCTTTTATAACTGGCAAATGTTAAGTGATAGACGAAAACGTACTACACAAAAGATGTGGATCTCTTTAAAACACACAACTTATTTCAAATAGCTTTTTTCATGGCATAAGCCATTTCCAAGATATTCATTATTAATTGTTCACATTTTTCAATATTTTGTCATTCTTTTAAAATCCTTGTTGACATTCAGTTGTTTTTTGCAATTGTGTGGAAACAGTATGGAATTTTAAGGCCAGTATACGGCATCCTGTTCTTGAACCTTTGACTATCACTGTTCCCTTTGTATCTATAATAAAATGTGTGATTTAACTATTTCTACAAAGGTTTATCTCTATTGAAATGAAGTGGATAGAAAAATAGGCTTTTATAAGAATAATTTGTATACCCACTAATAAATGATAGGATGTAGAGAAAGTTATATGAATGTAACACATCAGATTTTGTTATTTTATTTATTTATCTTTTGGTTGTGTGGTGGGTTTAGCTTTTTTATTTAATCCCAAAAGGCTGTAATATGAGAAAAAGGAAATATGTCGGAAAATGTCCATTCTCAACCTGAATATACACCTCGCATGTTAAAAATAAAGGTTCTCCATGGGCAAATGGTGCAATTGAAGAAGGATCTCATATATTAGCGTATGGTAAAAATATCAACAAGTTGTGCTGGAGCTGTCCCTGTGTTTGATTCTAGAGCTATTGATTTACTCCTGGCACCAGGCCTATTATCTTCGCCATGGCTTTAATATTCTGAGGATTTTCCAAGATATTTATTTGCTGGTATTTGGAAAGATACATCTTTGCCACCATCTTTATCATCAGAAAATTCACTAAGATCTGAATTTCCTGCTAACCATTCAAGTAGAGTATCCACATCACTAAAGTGGCACCACTGGATGACATCTAAGGAATAAAATTTATTTTAAGCCTGATTTAATAAGCAAGATATTACTTTATAAACTAATATTAACAACCTCCTCAATTAAAAGGAATATATGTTAAGCAGAGTTTTTGGGAAAGTAATCTGGAAGTTATTATTTTGAAAATTAATTAATTTATTTATTTACACCTAAATACACTTTCTGTCCCATTAAAAACAAAATACTGACATTAATATGAAAAGCATACAGTATTATGTGTGCTCTAATGACAAATATACACATTACATAAGCTCTCATTTTTATTGCCCATACAAGACTAAGTCCAACCCACATAATCATGTGAGTACTACTTTATTTCGCTTAAAGGCATTTGATTTTAAAAAATGTGTAATTATTAATATTGATTAGTCCTCTTCAATCTTTTAGACTATTGTAATGCATATAATACTAGGTTTTATAAAACTGTGAGAATACATACCTTTTTGTGTTACACTACTTGTAGCACTGCTAGGCAAAATTTGTTAATTCTCTTTTCTTGGCACTTTCTTTTGGCTGTTGGTGATACCAGCTGATAAAGCACAACCTGCACTTTGTTGCAAGCTGGTCTGAGTGGGAAATTCAAAATTCAAATTGAAAAAAGCAATGGAATAGTAAGCCTACTAGAAACCTGCATGATTGTGCGGGTAGGGTGAGAAAGGGCTAAGTGCATTATCAAGAATTTCTTTACAGATATGAACCTTCGAACTGAGTAATGCAAAAGTCTGGTTAAAGCACTCAATCTTGGGAAGCAGATATTTAAATACACCATCCTCAAATTATTGTTAGAATTTGAATTTTGATGCTGTAAAACCTAACTATTATTTTCTCAAAAACTTCAAGGTGCACAAATTGTGCACTTCAATTCAAACACAGTTCGGACACGGATTGAAGATTGGTTTATCTTTGCATGAATAATAATTGGAACACTTTTCAAAAGATGATTTTACTTTTATATATATATATATATATATATATATATATATATATATATATATATATTTGTTTGCTGGGCATAGCAGCTAATATTCCCTTGAAAATAAACTTGTAACCATTTATCAACTTATAACTATTATGATATCAGCACCACAGTGACAAGAAAGAGAACTGCAGCATGTTTGCGCTTATACATTGCTGGAAGCAGAACTGGGAAGGCTTGTATACAGCAGACAGCAATGTCTTAGTTTACTGTACGGTGATTAGGCATTAATAGTGCTCATCTTTTCATCTCCCTCCCTTAACTGAAAATGCACAACGGGCATATATTGGTATTTTTATAGAATTTTTATTATTCATAGATTCTTGCAGGCTATTATTTCATTTATTATTTGAGTGGTGTCGCCTTACACATCAGTGAGCATATTATTAAATTCTAGATGTAGGAAAGAGGAAAGTTGCATTGGTGACCAGACTGACAGTATCGTAGCACATTAACATGGGTCATATTATTATTATTATTATTATTATTATTATTATTATTATTATTATTATTATTATTGCTGTTGCGTCTTGTAAAGTCAAGTTCTCTGTGCTACAGCGTTTTATTATTGGTGAGCAAGTTATGTATTATACTGATAATGAAACATTAGTTACTAACAAAATAGAGAGGTGGGGTTTCATAATTGACATTACATTTGTGGCCTGAAGTGCATTGATTTTGAATGTACAACAGTTTCATTTTGCACCAAACATATTCAAACTCAAGTTAAATATTGAAAATTGTGCTTAATTTATGGTATACATGGGTCATTATAAATATCTCAATGTTTTCTTATTAATCTGTGGTTAACTAACAGTCAGGTATGTGACATTAAATGTAACAGTTTAACCTTATTTATTATTGGTGCACATTCGTAAGTGTGGTGTGGTGTTTAAATTTTAAAGAAAAATATGTCCAACATTTTCAATCTTGTGTTTCAAACATTTCTGATATGTTTACGAAACCTTACTAGAAAATAAATTTAAATAAAGTGAATTAAACCAACAGATGTTTGCAATATAAATACTTATTTTAGAGCAGAGAAGTTCATGGCAGTTAATGAATGATATATGAGCATCCATAGAAGGCAAAGATGAACAGTGGTAAGGAGTCAAAACTTGAATTCAAATCTGATGATTGGGTTACTTCAGATACAGAAGATGAGGTCAGGGCAAAGAAAAAATCACAGCAATAATCACAAGCTGCTAGTGACAATGAGTTAAACACACATGAAGCAATAAAGGAAAGTGAAAGTCACAATGGTACCAATTATTTGGTCACTGGTGAAGACCAAACAAAGGAGAATAGTTGGTCTAGAAGGTATTCATAAGCAACATTTTAGACAAATAACAGTTGGTTACATCTAGAAATGAATGGAAAATTTAAACCTGTTTATAAATCTTGTCTCCCAAAGGTTTCCTGAGAATATATGGTTTACAGAAACTGTAATTCAGATAAAAGTTCAAATATTTCAGATGTTCTATAAGAAGATACAGAGGCAAACATGAATCTGAGAATGTATATTACAGTGAAGTCATTGTTTCTGTACATAACGATCTACTTTGTATACCCAATTGTAAAAGTTATTACCCCAGAAAGTAATCCTAAGGTAAGTATTTGCCATCACACATTGTCTTATGTGCCTTGTATGAAGAGAAGATTCTTCCAGGCTGGGTAGCATGTGAGGAGTAAATGTTTATTTTCCATGATTTAAAGATAATTATTAAAAAAAAGTCAAATTTAATGTGTGCCAGACATTTGATTAACTTCAGATGAAATGCAGGCTTTCTGAGAGGGAAGAAAAGTGTATGTTCAAGCAGGAGAAGGAGCATCAGAAAAAGGCTGACCCGGTTATGAAGAAAAATCTGTTTATAAGTCTTTGTCAAGAAATTATCCAGAAAGAAAAAGTATAACGTTTGACTTACAACAGTGTTTGCTGACTTGCTGTTGATTAGCCCCAAAGCTTTCCAAAACCCTTGAAGGACCTTCACTTTACCGTGGTAAGAATTTGATCAGGGTAGTCATCACACAGCGGTGGACCAGTGTTCACTGCAGTTTAGCTGACCGTGGTTACTCAACTTGATTGAGCACACTGCTCATTGCAGGTAAACTGTACTGAACTACAGTTGCATCATCTCTTTTTCATTTGTTCTACCTCTTTGCTGAAGCACATGCATATATTTGTTCAGCATGCAATGGAAGAAAGCAAAAGTAGTCCAAAGTTTATATAAACAACATGAAGTGGACATGTTATTAAATTTAACATGCAAATTTTAAGAAAATGTAAAAAGTAAAGAAATAGGTGCAATAACCTAAAAGTGAACACATGGGAAAAGCTGGGAAAACTATTACAGATTTTTTGTTTTGTTTTTTCCTTTCCTTTCTTTCCTACTGATTAAAGTTCCATCGAGTTTAGTTGACATTCACTATCTGAAAGAGAGAGACAAAAAAGACTATCCAGAGACAAGATTTGAACTCGGAACCTCTTGAATATAGGGTGCACAAGCTACTCCTACACCTTCAGAACAACTTTGAACTTTGTTACTCACCTCGTTAGGTTATCAGATTCTCATATATGTGCAATTAATGTATCATAACATTCCTGAGAATGTACTAATTACACTAAATCCATTCATTGTTATTGGAACTGTGTTTAAACTAATGTGATTATATGTAACACCTTGATTGTGTGGATTTTTGTTACATCTTCGGTCAGGATATTTAAGGCACCCATTGCATAAAAAGCTTTAAGGCATTAAAAACTACCAAGTATCTGACAGACCTTAACTTTATCAGGATGCATTCATTGACGAAAATGGAATGTTTCTTTTGGTTGGGAATTCTAACCTATATCATTCTGACATTTTAACATTACAATGCAAGCGACCAACTGTTCATGGATGGTCAGATTTAACCACAATAAAATCCTCAAACTTTTACTATTGTTGATGCATCACAAATGACCATTCATTGTAGTAAAGTCAGTATTCTACCATGGTAAAATCTTGATCGAGGGTGGTGCATATAGCCAAAGACTCGACTTTGGTCTTAAAATTTGACAATTCACAACTGCAATTACTGGCAAGCATATTGCTATATATGGCTTGAAGGGTACGGAATTAGCTGTTGCCTACACAAATATCTAATGGAACTTTATCTTGGTATAAAGGTATTACCATGTATTCAGATTCTTGTCAAGGACAAAATAAGAATAGTTATATTCATGGCTGCACTTCAGGAGAGAACCCCACACTGTAGTCAATTAGCCTCAAGTTTCTAGGTCCTCATGACACTCAATTAGAGAGCATTAGTGATCATACAAGTATAGAGAAAGGGAAAATAAATGTGGAAGTTCAAATTTTACCATCCTCATGACTGGATGTACCTAGTCTGCCATTCTGCAAGGAATAAGCTATTTCTTGTCAGTGAAATGTCAATGCAGGGCTGTTACAGTTCTTCATTGGTGCTGGGAAAAGAATTTGTGTGCCAAAGATTTTATGTGAATGGAGAAAAGAAAATTTGGTGGTATATTCATTGGCTTCGTTTTGAAAGTGAATTCTTTTGAACTTTTTCCTCTCTCTTAGTGTCATGTGTTAGAGCCAGCCTTAAAGTGTCAGATGCAAACAGATTGGCTTTGAAAGTCCATCCCGTTGAGTGCCAGAGCCGATCACATCAGCTTGCGAAAGCATTAATAGTAAAACAATTTTTGTGACATCCTATACTGATGGAATTAACACCCTTGGAAAGGTTCAGCCTTTTTCCTTTGACTGGTTGATTTATAATGGTATGCCTGGGTTTCACAATATTAAGCAGCCCCTCAGTATATGTTTGCACATTGTGCACTTTGCTTTGTTTGTAAAATAGCAAGCAGTTCTCATGATATTTTTAGACCTGGTGTCAACAACGAGAAGCTGAAAATGAAATTGAGTTATATTTATGAACGCTCTTTAACTGCTATAGTCCTTAGCGTCCCATTCTATTTTGGGCGTAAAAGACCGGGAATTTTGCTCAGAGGCCTATCTGTCAGACTTGAGGTTCTTGTACATGCCATAAATCTATGACAGGGTACCACCGGCTTCACTTCCCTTCTGAAGGAAGCCATGCTAAGGATTTATATGCCCAAAAATCTCCATTGCCCTCCACCAGGTAATGAGAAGCTGTTGCATTATTTCAAGCAATATGACATTAATGCCAGTGAGTTGTCAGATGATAGTGATTCTGATAATAGTGACATTATACCAGACACTCCTCCTGGTTCTCCACTATGAAAAAGGAGGCATTTCAGCAACTCGCTTGGAAATTATGTTAAGATCATTGTCAACAATGGGATGCTGCAGAATTTGAAGATGATTCCAATGATGATGATGGCAACAATGACAGTGACAACAATGAATATGATGATGCACAAGAAACCTTTAGGGAAATCTTGTCAGTGATACTGACCACACTCCTTCACCTTCATTTTCTTTCTTGGAACTACATGGACCAAAACACATGGCTGCACCAGATTCTTCTCCGTTGTCCTATTTCAATCTTTTCTTTACCTCTGCATTCCTGAAAACCTAATTGTTAATGAAACAAATCGTTAAGTGGATCAGCTGCTCAGGTCTCAAGAGTTACCACCCAGTTCAAGATCTAGAACCAGGATTAAAACAACTGTAGAGGAGATGAGGGCCTTTATTGTCGTTATTCTGAACATGGGTCTGGTCAAAGAACCAACTATTTATTCCTACTGGAGTACAACAGATTACTTCTATACTCCCTGGTTTGGCAAAATGTTTTCAAGGAGTGGGTTTCAGCTTCCTCTAAAATTTCTCAATTTGACTGACAACACCAAGCGTTTTCCTCCTGGTTATCGCAGTTATAATCCCTATGCTTGATCCCAGCCCATTGTGGATCATGCAAACAGAGTTTTTTGGCATCATTATATTCTTTAATTGTCCAATGATGATACAATATATGCCAAATAAACATCGCGTAAGTGGGGAATAAAATTCTGGATGGTGTGTGATACAGTAAATAAATATTGTTAAAGTTTTATACCTACCAGAAGGTTGGTTGCGTGAGTGCAAAGAGGTCGGACATGTAAGGTGAACACTCTAACTACGGAAAAGATGGATGTCATGTTGCAGTTTTATCGAGCATGGATTGGGCTGTTCAATTGAAGGAAAATCAAGAATATACATGTAAATAAAGGAAGTGGACCAACTGTACTAAACTTTTGGATTGCTTAGTACTGGCAGCCCTACTAATAATCGGAGTTGTGGAACTCAACCCAGGTCCAGTTATGGGCGAAATAAAGGCAATGCTGAAAGTTATATCAGAAGACATACAAGATATCGAACACATAGAGAAGAGCATGGAAGAAAAAATGGAAAAGAACATTGAAGAAATAAAACGCAGCATAAATCAAATGGAGCAAGAAACAAGACAAGAACTAAGGGAATGTAGAAATAGAATAGACCAACTGGAGAAATCAATGGACGCAAATAGAAAGCTGAATGTAGTGATTTTTGGAATAGAAGAACAAAGAGGCAAAAGGACATGAGAAGAAGTGGAAGGAATTATAGAAGGGACGCTCGGCATCATACTTGCAGGTTGGAGATTATAGACTCCTTAAGTATTGGATGAAGGGGGTGGAAACCAAGACCAATTTTGGTCAAATTAACAATGATGAATTTCAAGTGGAAAATTTTAAGCAATACAAAAGAATTTGAAAGGCACTAGAATATTTATTGAAAACGACTACGGGAAAAAAGAATGAAAAATAAAACATGAATTACTAAAAGAGCTGAAGAAATCCAGAAACGAAGGAAGGAGAGCTGTCATGCGAGGCATGCAATTATACATCGGTGGAATTCCCTTCACTCAGCACCAAGGCCAAGGAACTTTAGTTAGAAGAGAGGAAAGGAGGGGTGAAGAGGCAAGCGTGCTGCAGGGTAAGGACCATGCAAGCAGCAAACCAACCAGGGATGTGATGTCACCATTGAAGAAGGTCAGCACACAGAAACAGCTGGCAGATGAAGCAAGGAGTGACGTATTAGCGGCGTCAGCTGGACTTGACGTTTGGAAAGATGGGGAAAGGGATGAGTGTAGCATCAACACCCGAAGGCAGTATCCTAACCGTAGAAGACCACAGGAGGATTTGGACACAACATGAGGGGAGGCTAACAAGAACAAATGCAAAACTACAACAATTTTGACTAAAAAGATCCGATTCAGCATAGGATGAGTCTCCCCTGGCAGTGGTTTGCTGGAATGTGGAAGGTTTATTAGACAAAATTAATAAAGGGGAATTGGCTCAAGTGTTGAAGTGGGGTGATGTGATAGCAGTGGTGGAAACTTGGTTAACCAAAAACACAGTGATAAACACGGAGTGAAAACGAAAATGAAAGGCAGGGTCTCAGGGGGAATAGGAGTGTTTATTACAAGAGACAGAAATTTCAGAGCAAAGGAAATAAAGAGTATAGGATCAGAGAGAGTGTTGTGGGTTATGTTACAAAATGTGACAAGAAAGTGCCAGAACTTTTGCATGGGTGTGGTATATAATCCGCCAGGGATATCAGATTTCTATGAACCAAGGCTTTTGAGTAAGAGAATGATATGGAAACCATGTCACAGAAGTATGATACTTTGGATCTCTTGTTATTAGGAGACTTCAATAAGGGTAGGAGAAGATCAATTACATATAGCTAAATTAGAAAACCATTTAGGGAAAGACAAAGAGTGTGCGTGCTTGCGTGCATGCGTGTGTAAAGACAAAATAATTAATAGAGAAGACAAAAAATTAGCAGAACTTTGCGAAGTTAATAACCTAGTAATGTGTAATGGGGCAGGAGGGTCAGGTAAATCTGGAGAATTCACATTTATTAACGAAAGGGGATAAAGTGTAATAGACTACATGTTGTATTCTTAGACTAGATTTCAAGTTATTCAGATGGTACTGAATAGCTATCACTTCCCATTAAGAGCAATTTTTAAATCAGTTGGAGGAGTGGAACAGGAAGAAGATGTAGAGAAAGGAAAAAGTGTGGAGAACTATAGGTGGCGAACAGAGGAGAGGGAATTTGATCTCATATAGAGGAAGGAAATATCAAAGTAAAATTACCCAACTAACTGAGAAGGGAAACGCTGAGGAAGCAATGTTATACCTAGAATGGGAAGTGAAGGTAGCAGGAAAGACAATGAAAATTAGAAATCATAGGAAAAAGATAGAAAAGGGTTGGTATGAGGTGGACTGTTTTGCAGCAAAAAACAGGTTAGAAAGGGAGTTTTGGAGGTGGAAACAAATGGGAGAACTAGTTGAGAAAGGAAACTTCCCTAATAGTGAGATGGGGCTATAAATGCTTAATAGAGGAGAAAAAGAAAGAGTGGGGTGAAAAAATTGGCCAAAAGATGCATGAGGCAACAAAAGAGGAGGATGGAAATTCCATATGGGAACTGGTAAAAAAGTATCTAGGACAAGAGTATTACAGAATAAAATTGGTCCTAATGAATGGAAGGAGTATTTTGAGAAATTATTAGGTGGAAGTAATGCAACATTGCAGATAAAAGTGCTAGGGAAGTTACATAACTGTGTTGAAGTACTGGATCGGGAAATACTGGAGAATGAGATATCAGAGCAGGTTAAAAAACTAAAAAGTAAGAAAGCAAGTAGAATAAATGGAATAACAAGGACTATTCCATAGCTTATGGCATAAGAGTACTCTGATATCATATAAGGGCGTTAAGAAAGAATGGTGAAGAGAAAAATACATTGAAGTTTGTGACAAAATGGAAAGAGAGGGTCTGGCATGGGCAAGAATAGGAACAATGTTATTAAAAGGTTTGAGGGTTGATAAAGCGTTATGCCCACTTGCGGCATTGCAGATAATAACTTTCACAGTATAATGGAATGTTCGGAAACCAAAATGTGGAGAGAGGAAATATGGAACAAAAAGTGGGAAAAGTTACACGTAGATATATTATACATAAAGCTTTTTGGGAACAAAAGGAAAGAATTTATGAAACAAGTAGGCAAATACGTAGGGAAAGTAAGAGGTTGATAAAAATCATTAAAGAAAATGAGGATCTAAAAATGATAATGATGATGTGGATAATGAGGGAATGTAATTGAAGTTACACTTGGAGGAAAACATACATGTAAAACGTAAGATACATATACACAAACAACCTGGGTGTTAATTGTATATGTTACCACTTTTAAGCAACTCATGGGGAACAGATTATACATATGTACAAACCAAAGAATTAGCGTACACCATTTGCTACCTTAGAATCAGACTGACTTAACTACATTTTTTGCTGTTTTTGAGTTACAACTACTTCCATAGTCAGAAAATTGCGCTCTATCTTAGGATCAAACAAACGTATCTCTAGCTATAATAGTGTCGAAGTTAAGCATCAATGTAACTACAATATCATACTTTTTGCAAGAGTCAAATGAACATAAAAGTCACGCTATCTGCAAAATAATATTTTGGTAAGAGTCAGAGGATTGTGAAAGCTGATGCGTTTGTCTGACCCTAACGCTTCATTTTATTATTGACACCTGACCAGCTCTTATGTATGTCTCACCCTTCCTGCCTACATGACCGACCACATGTAATTTTCCTGTTTTCTTTAATTGCCTTTACATACACAATTCCGCATGTGAAGGAATGCAAATCACCAAATCGCGCATGAAAGCGCATGTATGTAAAGACACTTTATAAAATACATTGGAACAAAATATAAATAAATATATGTTTATGTTAGTTATTATGCTTGTATATATGATATTGAAATAATAATTGAATTATATGTGAACTGTCATTATACTTTGTAACTTAGTTAAAGCATTCAGTACTTTGTTATTTTATAGTTTGACAGTGGGACATCACAAGATGAGGAAGGAGAAGCATTGTTTAGAGAATTTATAGCAGGAGCTGAATCAGATACTGATCCTGATTATAAGCCAGAAATGGTCTAAGTGAGAGTGGTGAGTAATTGTGATGTTATGGTTTTGGACTAGTTTCTACTACTCCTACTACTTGTTGTTATGACTGTTATTATTATTATCATTGTTGTGGTTGTTGTTATTTTTGTTTTGGAGGTCTACACTATAGCCATATTATTCATTTATTTCAGATTCTAATGAACAAGCACAGAAATGCGTTGTCAATCATAATGTGAAAGCCAGAGTTCTGGTGGCAGAATCTATGGAAATTAATGGTCCTGAGTCAGTTAAAGAACCCAATAATGATTCTAATTATCTGGATGAGGAGGGTGAATGATCTTATAACCTTCTAAGAGTTCTGATTAACATAGATACTGTATTTTGGAATATAATTAGTATTAATGTATTACAGATTCTAATGAGCAGACACAGAGAGGCATTATTAGTAAACATGGTTCAAGTTGCACAATCTATGGAAATGGATGATACTAATTCAGGCAAAGAGCTTGTGCTAGATGATCTGTGTGAAAGGGGTGAGTCATCATAGAACCTAGGGAACTGTCTTTTTATTAAACCATATTTATTCCTGTATTTAGGAATAGGCCTATTTATAGCTACAGTTTATTATTAATTTACTACAGTTTCCAACTATGATGAACAAACAGGAAGGGATGTCAATGAAAATATCAGAGAGCAGGTTGCAGAATCTAAAGAAACTAATGGTAAAATCACTGAAGACTGCATTACAAGGAAAAGAAAGAAGTGAGTTATTGTGGAGAATGGAAAAGAAACAAAAGAAGACTTAATAGACAGCCAGGGAAAGCATACACTTCTACTACACATCAAGATGTTCCAGCTCAAAGAGTGCATGAAAAAGATTGTTCAAGGTGTATTCGAAAATGTAATGATAATGTCAGTAACGATGATAGACAAAATGTCCATCAAGCTTTCTGGGACGTTGGTTCTACTGAACTTCAGAGACAATATTTGAATTCATTAGTTAATGAATATGAAAAGGAAAGTATCAGAACACAATCAGAACATTCTAGAAGAAAAAATAGTAAACGTTTTTTCCTAGTCAAAGGATCTGATAAATTTCAGTATGCAAGCAATTTTTCCTCACTACCTATGACATATCGGAAACTTTGTGAGGACAACCATTAAGAAAAGAGGTAAGCACAACATAATAGAGAAGGAGAAAAGGGTCACCATGCACCTGGTTTGAAATGACCGGAAGCTAAGGAGGAAGAAATCAGAAACCTTATCCAGAAATTTCCAGTTCTCCCATCACATTATTCCAGGAAGAAGTCTAACAAGGAATACTTACCTGCAGATTTAAATATTCTGACCATGTATAACATGTACAAAGATGAGTTCATTCAACAAGGATGCACCGCTGAAAAATTTGGGCTCTACAATAAAATATTTAAGACAGATTTCAATTTAAGTTTTCACCGGCCTAGAAAGGATATGTATGATAAATGTTTCAAATATTCTAATCATGCACAGATGGAGAAGGAAGATGAAAATACAAAGAAAAATCATGATCACATCAAGAGGAAAGAATTGGCGCAAGAAATGAAGAACAAGAAAAAGGATGAAGCAAAAAAAGACAAATGTGTTATGGCAGAATATGACTTGGAGGCAGTACTGTACTGTCCTAAGACAAATTCTAAGTCTTTGTTTTATAAAAGACAATTTTCCGTCTATAACTTGACAATTTTGAATTTATCAAACAACCAAGCCAATTGCTACATGTGGGATGAGTCAATAGCGAAAAGGGGTTCAACAGAAGTGGCATCTTGTGTTTTGCCTTTCTGAAAAATGTTGCAAACGGAAAGGAAATAACACTACTTTCAGATACATGTGGTGGACGATACCGAAATATTAACATGTGTGCGATGTTATTGTATGCCATCCAGAATATGAACATTCCAGTAATTAATCAGTGCTTTTTTGAACCAGGCCACTCACACGTGGAAGTGGATTCTGTATATGCCAGCATAGAACAGAAAAGCAAGCATGTATATGTGTTCGATCCCGTAGGATGGTTCACTGTAGTGCGCATGACACTGTAGTGTCATAGAGATGGATTCTACGAAGTTCATAAACTTTACAGAAATAAACAATTAAGAATAGGAAGATGGATGAAAAGGGAGAAGCAGTGAACTTCTTGAAAATTGCATGGATGCAATACTGTAAGGGTGAGCCATACAAAATATATTTCAAGTATTGTTACAGTGAGGCAATATTTCATGATTTAAAATAGAGAGTTGAGGGTTGTTACACTACATCACTATGATATTCTTACTTGAACGCGTTTCGGGAGACGGCTTGTTCCCATCGTCAGCATTTTCGTCAGCATTTTGAGTTGAGAGAAAATGCTGACGATGGGAACAAGCCGTCTCCCGAAACGCGTTCAAGTAAGAATATCATAGTGATGTAGTGTAACAACCCTCAACTCTCTATTTTAAATTATGACACATCACTGTTACAAGCTTCTAAATCTTCAAAAATTGAGCTTAATATTTCATGAGTTGCAGACCATAAGAGCTGGGCACAGAAGAAGAAATCAAGCAGAGGCATTAGCATTATAACCCGCCTATGACGGTCCACTACCAGTCACCAAAGAGAAACTATCCGATCTGAAAGAGTTATGCCAGAAAGGGATAATACCACAGGAGCACCATTAGTTTTATTCCTCACTTCAAGCTCATTAAAACAGTGTAATATGAATGTAATCTTGTTTAGCATTTATTTTATACTTTAATAAAAAAGTCTTACAACAACAAAGTGAGTGCAGTTTCATTATAAGATTGCAATAGCCACAAAGTCACAGCAGAAAATCTTAATTTATTTAGGATCAAAGAGATGTAACTACAGTGCATTTTATTAAACACTTAAATATCTACTTAATAATTGGTTATGACAAATTAAATAACTATGCCAATCATTGGGCAAATGAACTAGATTAACGAATTTCATAACAAAGTTTGTGTTCAGCAACGTTAATATACATATATCATCACAAACTTAAAAACTTAAATATCTCAAAACATGCATTCGTATAGTTACATCAGTCTGATCCTAAGGTAGCACATTGTAAACAAGCTGCTTTCTCTAAGCAATTACATAGTGGCAACATATTACACCTCATATAAAATTAATATGTACAAATTACTATGAGGCGTGTTTTTAAAGTAAGTACCGTTTTAATGTTTTGCCGCTGCAGCTCTGCAGTCACGAGTTTTAGCATGCACAATCACTTCCTCCATTCATTAGGAATGACCCTAATTGTAGGTTCCCATTTAAAAAAAATTAAATCAATTTAAATTGACCCTAAAATGACCATCCTAACGTCCTCCAAACAAAACACAACTAATGGCATTTACTTTCCCCCATAATATCAAGAAAACTTTTATTAAAGACATTTCTTTCTACAACGCTTAGTTTTGGAGACATTGTACAGCCTCAACTTAAATGGTCCACCCCTGTATACAGAAACTATTATTGCATATAAAGAACAACCTGGGAAATTTAATTACAAATGTTGAAGTACATGATTCTCATTAGATCACTGCATTTAAAAAATACTTGAAGTTCACTGGATTAAAATTGTACAATAATCTGCCAACATCTATAAAAATAAGCTCAGTATTAAAATTTAAAAAAGAAATACACAAGTTGTTACTGAATAACAACTTCTAAAAGAATATATGGTGTACTATATAGAAAACGAACTAGAGATATCTGCAAATCACGCTGTTAAATAAAAGTACTACTTAAGCTTTTTTTTTTCATGTTGCATTAAATATATAACTTCTTTGAGGCATATGCATTGGTCCTGTATACAAGAGGACAATGCTAAGTTGATGGACAAATGAAGCAAAATAAAAGTTATTGCTTATAGTTGTTATTGTTATGAAAATAAATCTTTTCTGTGTATACCTTGTAAATATCTCGATGATTTCTCTATAATGTATATATGATCAATGGAAGATAATAAATTCAATTCAATTCATCTTCAAAGACTATATCCATTAATAACACAGCTGTGTGAGCTTCATGTGACTTCATTCACATCAGATTGCTTTAAGTATTATTTTTATCATGTATATGTATTTTGAAATCATTACAGCATAAACTTAATTCTTAATTTTCCAGGAAATTGTGTTAATTTGTTTAAGTGCCATTGGGATGCACTGTCTCGGCAAATAAAGAACCATATAGAGAACACCTTTAAGAAAGAGTTGCAGAAGCATTTCATTGAAAAGTGCCCACAAAGATTAGATGAATATTAACTTTTGCATGAGTGTGCGTATGTAAAATTGGTAACCTATACATAAGCATGTGTATATTATACATAAACAGTTGTTTTCACATACATTGTTTTAAGTTAATAGTGTCATTTTGTAAATATTGATAAGTATATACATAATAAATTTTACAATTAATATAGAATACTGCGGTAAATTTTACAAGTAATATAAAATTCTGTGGTTAATATGGGTATAACATTCTGATAAACTGGATAAGTTAAAATGATGATGTAAAACCATATATAGGTAATTCAAGATGATGATGATTTGTGTTTAGGGCGCTGAACTTCTAGGTCATTAGCGCCCTTGTAAAATAGATCATGGCAAAGGCCAGAGATGAAGATCAGTGCAAAATACCATGGCATAGCCAGCAATTTAAGAGGCTGAGTTGTATGCTTAAACTACTGTTGTCTAATTCTCCAAAGTTCACAGTACATATTTCACTAAAATGTTCATTATGTTAGTCCAGAGAAAGTTTAAGGGATGCATGTACATTTTTAAATTAACATTTCTTGAAAATAGGTTTTCAGACATTGCTTGTTATGCCCACACAGTTGAGCATTTGTTATCATCCCCAACTAGTTGTATTTGTTTTTGTTGTTACAGATTGCCATAATTATTATTAATAGCCTCGCTTGAGGACCTTCATTCTTAATCCTTTCCGAGCACTTCATTTCCATAGTTTATGACGGTGCAGAATGAAGGAAAGATATAGGTTCTTGTACCACAGTCCTTGCATAGAGTATGATGGAGAGAGGATGGATGGCATAAATTGGCATCTAGCATAGCACATAATAGTGTTAGTTTTTTTTTTTTTTTAATTTATTGTACTAAGCCAATTACAAAACATAAGAAGAAAATAAGACCAGCATTCGGCCCTGGCTCTTAACCGGTCATATTCATAAATTGCAATATTTTCCTTAGTCAGCTTCCTTTAATTCTTAATTTCTTAGTTTATTTATCTCTATTCACTGTCCAAATCCATTTATTTTTAACTTTACTAAAAATTGCCCTAATCTCCTACTGTCCTTATAAAACATTTCATTGATAGCAAAATTTCTATCTATCTTAAACCATTTCTTTCTGATACACTCTTTTCTCCATATTTCTGTCCCTTTGCACTTAAATATTATATGTTCAACATCTTCATCTCCTCTACATTTGGGGCATTGATTTTGTGGAATACCTTTCCTTAAACCTTTTAACCTTCACACACCAGTTCTTACCCATGCAGTGTTCTTTCAGTCTTCTCTATTTACTATGTCTGTATACTTTTCCCTTCCCCATATGTTTTTATTGATATATAAAACACCAGAGATCTCTTTTCAGCTAACTCGCTAAATAGACTTTGTGCTTCTATATCTTCAAATTTCCTCCTTGCCATTTTCCAAAAGTTATTCACATTATTTTCCCTTCTCCAAATCTCTCCTAGTCCATTACTCTCCAAATTACTCCATACACTGTTTATCCATCTACTATTCTTTAAGCTTTTTTCTTGGTATTCTAAGTATTGTCTTAATGGATTTCTTTTGTCTAAGTTCAAGATTCTGAACAATATTTCAGAGCTCTTTCCATTATCTTTCTCTTACTTGGCACCCTGCCCATTTCAATTTGAGTTACCTGTGTTACAACATCATTCGGTAATCCTAGCATTTCTCTGCAGAACATCCTATGCACCTCATCAATACTCTCCCACCTTCCCTCTAATTCCCATATTTCTATGCCATACATAATTTTTGCCTCCACCACCATACTATGTACTTTGTCTAGTTTTAAATTTTAAACATTTTACTTTATTAGAACTTTTTTGTTTTACTTTTTCAAAACTTGTTAGGTGATGGTAACATCTGCGATATAGTCATCTATATTATTTGAATTGGTAACACAGGTTTTAAAACTGTTATTTAAAAAATCAAATTCCTCCTTACTGAAGTTTGTGCTGATACATTAACTGCATTATTTTCTAATCTTTTTGTGTTTGTTTCTACTCTATTAGATCATCTAATGATCTCCATTGAACAAGCTCATAGCAACTACACAAAAGGTTATTAAAGAAAGCAACATACTACCATGTAACGTTAAAAATAAAGTAACAGAAAACAATCCTACGTTACTCAAATTATATTGTTTACCAAAATTTCACCAAAAGGATGATAGCATGTGACCAATAATCAATAACATAGATTAACCCACTTACCTGTTGTCAAAATGGCTAGTTGATGAGCATAACAGTTTGAAAAATTTGAATCTCTGAGTATTAAAAATTCTTTGGATCTTGACAACAAAGTAAAAGATTTGATTGTAAAATCAGAAGTGATGGTATTCTTTGATATTAAATCACTTTGCACTAGCATTCCAATAGTTAAATTACCACATTTAATCAAACATTGGCTATGCAAAAAGAATATAAACACAGAACAAATTACTGAATATATAAAAATAATTGATTTATGTGTGGGACATAATAGCTTCATGTTTGACAATAAATTTTACCAACAGACTGCAGGCTTAGCCATGGGTAATCCTCTGTCACAGTTTTTTATGAGTAACTTTGAAATCCAAATAACTAATGCTTTCTCTTCATATGTTCCATTGTTGGTATAGATACGTTGATAACATGTTTGTGATTGTTCCAAAAAATCAGTGGAAGACATGGAATTGTTGAATTTACAGGAGAAATCAATAAAATGTACAGTTGAAATAGAAGCATAAGGATGCTTACCATTTTTTAATTTAAAAATTATGAAAAGCCAATTGGGAGTAGAATTCGGGATCTATAGAAAACCAACAAATATGGAGAATTACATAAAATGCAATCAATTCAGTCCAACACCACATTGATATGCTATTTTTCAGTTTGGTTCATAGACTGATTAATGTCCTGTTGACAGAAATGGAATATGAATATGAATGCATACATATACACCAGGTAGCAAAGTTGAACAAGTTTCATCCTAGTTTTATAGATAGGTTAATTAACAAACAGAAAATGAAAAAAGTACGAAAGAAAATCACCACTTTGGAAAAATTAGAAGTATCAACACTGAAATACTGTAAATTCACATTTCACCCAAAATATTTTTGGAAATTTAAAATATCATCAAAGAATTGAACATTAATTTAGAACCAAAAAACAAATACAATATCTGGAATATATTAAATCATCCTTTGAAAAATAGCACACTGGAAATAAAATTATCTGGGATTTATCAAATGAATTGTCAGGACTGTAAAGTGATATACATTGGAAAAACAAAGAGAAATTTGGACACCAGAAGGAAAGAACATATGAGAAATTTAAAATTCAAATACATTGATAAATCAGCCATAGCTTATCATTTTTGGACAGAGAATCATAACATTGAACCAGGAATTAAATTGATAAAATATGTAAAGAACCTTTAGAATTGGACACTTGGAGAATATTTTTATCAAAAACATAAAGGAAATCTTATGAATTTTGAGATTCCCACTTTAGATGGCAGCACCCCTACTGATAGAACCGGACACAGCATGAGAGCAACAGTTGACCAAGAAACTGATGATAGGGAGGATATTCCCAGAAACTAGTCTTTTTTAAACTTCGACAAGTAAGTGGAGAATTTAATGTGCTTTTAAATTTTGACTCAATTTTTAAACATTTTACTACAATTATGCTCTACTGTACGAAATGCTTCTTAATTATTTATTTGCTAAAAAGACCCAAAGGCCCAAGAAAATGAATATCTAATATTATTTGACAGTAATACATGCATTTCTAGTTCCACAGAATGCAAACACAGCAGTACGTGCATGTGTTGCATAAGCAATTTTTTGCTTCTCTTAAGTGCTGTTCCCTTTGGTGGACCAAGTTCTTTCTGAACCAAACACTGTACTTTGAAACCATTTTACAGTTGGAAGGTTTAATTAGCCCTATATTTGAAACAAACAGATTGCACACATAGATTCAGCGTAATTGAAATAGCTGGGAATCCACATCAAAAAGCATTTCTTCCAAGGGTGGACTTTATGCGTTTTGTTCCAATTCTCCTTATATGATCTTTATGGAGCATGTTAAGCCCTAGAACATATATAAAAAGGTTGAGGAGTAAAATGTTTAACTTCCAGAATCAGGAGGTCGGAGATAGTTTTTAAAAGGCAAAGCTACACACTTGGCACGTGACATTAGTGGTGTAGGGTTGTCAAGTTACATACTGCTTATTTTAAATAAATGTTTGAAAATGGATCGAAGGTTATTAGGTGTCTTACTTTCTTTTCAGTGAATTCTTATAGCAATAAGGTGGATATCTATTCCCTTCCATTCTGTGTGCTGACAGTGCCATTTTACTTTCTTTACTACTTACCTAGTAGGTAGAGGAAGTATTGCATTCCACCCAAAAATCTGATGTTAAGATTTCAATGAAAATACAAGTTTTAAGGTACCCTGAATCTTAAAAAGGTATTTTTAGAAAAAGAATATGTGTGTGTGCGTGTGCGTGCATGGCATGACTAAAACAAGATATGTTAGATAATATCAAACTTGGTATTTAAGTTCTGTATCTTCCAAAATTTTGGCATGAAGACTTTCAACAAAATCCTCCATCCCGAACTACCCTTTACATGGAAAATGTTTCCTTATTATTTTCTCAAAATGGTTCTAACATTTTAGGCAATGTCATGTGTTAAAAGATTTTTGCATGATAAATAAAATGTGTTTCTTAATTTTCTGGGAATAGCCTGCAAAGTCATGTTCATTCAAAGGACATTTTGTACAATTTTTATCAACTGGTAAACTATAAGAGATAGACAAAAACTTAATTCTTCAAAAACTGTAGATCTCTTTAAAAAAAAAATTGATTTTTTTAAATACAGCCATTTCCTGTGTTATGTTTTATGTATTTAGAAAGGCTGTAAAGTGCATGCATTTGATTCCAGTTTGGTGGAAGGTTGGTGTCTTTTGTCAACCAGAATCAGGTGGGTGGTGTAGTTTTGCCAAGAACTGTATACATCAGCCAGATAGTGACAGAACAAGAGCTTGTGAATGATGCTAACATGTTAGAGACCACAATTCAGTACGGGCAGTATTCTCTGTATTGTGAAAATAAGGCAGCTGCAAGCACATCCTCACATGATCAGTGTTTGTGGAAGTTCATGGGTGCTTGGTTCAAAACTAATCGACGACATGAATTTTCCACAGAGTTGGGCTTCAGTCAAGACCAAATCAGTAATAAGGTAAGATCCATTACAATAGTAATTATATTACTAATCACATGCCTTTTCCACAACATTGACAGTGCCATGATCTTGCAAAGTAGTAAAATGAATGGCTCATAATCAGTTAACCTGCATAACCACATTTTACTAATTTTTCAGAATTTTTGTTAACTGTTTTAAAGTAATTTTTATAATAAGTTGTATAATAAGTTAACATAATTTTATAATAAGATGTAAAACAGTTGTTACTGCATAAGAGCAGTGAAAATGCATTCTTTTTTACTTCTCATGCTAATCTTATTTAAATATTAGATAAGCATTTAAAAGACTGCCGATTAAGTATGTTTTAAGTTTGTTTATAAATGTTTTCCTTTGTATAATTTAACAGTGATTGGTAATTTATTGTATAATATCAATGCTTTGATTAACGCATCCTTACGAGTTGATTTAAGGTTAACATGTATTCTGTTGTAATTGTCCTTAACTCTGATAATTATTAGGGCTCAGATTTTTGGGCACTTATAAATCGAAAAGTATTTATTTTTTATGTGCTTAAAACGTTGAAAATATGTTTCAGTTCTATGAAAATATTTTCTTTAGGCGGTCTAAACAATATTAACAAAGGACTCGCCTAATCCACTAGTTGCCAAAAGAAGAGCAGTTGCAGTGAACCACAAAAGTAGAGTTTAAGTTGGCCATCTTAAAACTGTGATGATTGTCCTGAAATAGTAACTTGTACCTTGAAAACATATGTTAAGCATCACAGGATGTTAGTCTTGCATACTTGTAACATGCAATATCACTGCCACTCAGATGTTCCATCTTCTCATAGGTCTTCGTTTATTACCCATTAAAATATCTGAAATTTTGCACATCACGTGTAACCCTTTATTTTTATTTAGGCATGAGAGGAATTTTTATTTAATTTTTAATGTTGTTGATTTCTTTTATTGTTTCTGTCAACAATTGTTTTGATTTTTCCAGCTTAGTAATGCAGTGTGAGAGAACACCAAAATTTGCACTAATGAAGGCCAAATCAGCTTTAAGGTGGCTAGCTCATTTAGAGTGTGAAATATGCCCTGCAGTATTGCATATGGAAGATGCATCTTCAGTGTCAAATTCATTTATCGTAGAATAAATCTGTTCAGAATTAGTTCCATAATACATAACAGCATCTACTCAAGTAACCCAACGGGTGATGGCAGAAGTGAAGTGTTTGATGCCCTACTTTTAAATAGTTGTATTCTACTTGGTGATTTTATGAAAACTTTTTTGTATTAGTCAATTTATCCACATTTGGATCCACTGAAAGTCCCCTCCAGCTTTAATCATGCAAGGGGCAGTCAGTAAGTTGTAACAACACATTGTCGTATTTCACATCCCCTGGCCAGAGAATATGCATAGCATCATTGAAAACATGTGCTACAGTTGTGTGATTCACTGCAGAAATTTCTTCACATGCTAAAAGAAAAACCTTATCTGACAGTGCATCATCGTCTTTCAGAACCCCAATTACAACATTCACAATTTTCTTTCTACTACTGTCGCGTGTTTCATCAAATAACACCATTTTTTTCATTCTCACACAGTTTTCTAACTTTATTTAGCATTTCCTTGTAGCACTTAGGCAGGTAGTACTTATGAATGTTGATTTTTGTCTGGAGGATCTATCAGTGTATATTTCTGAAGAAAATCCCTAAATACAGGATCACTTATTCTTAAGACTGGAATGTCTGCAGAAATAAATGCGTTGCACATATCTGTTGAATATTTTGCAAATTTTGATTGTTCTGAAAATGTGGAGGAAGAAGAAGCAAATGATTCACCAAGAAGCTATTGCCTAGTTGGTTGATATTTTTTTAAATGCTTTACTGCAGCTGTATGTTTATGTCCATTTAAGTGCCGAACCACCTGAGAGCGTTGATTTGCCTTTATACTGTTTTCATATGCCTTACAGAAAAGAATTTTATTGTCTGTTGTGAATACATCTTTAAATTCAGTTACATATTGTCATAAACAAACAGCATCACTGCTCTTTACATTTCCCATTGTTCTTACCCGAACCACAACATAACAAATCTACTTTAATTTACTGAAAAGGATGATGAACTAAAGTGCAAAACAAATGAACACAAGTAACAAGAAGTAGACTGTAGAGCAATGTAGAGAGATAGGCTTACTCCAGGGCCACTGGGGAAGTCCCTATCACCATTCATTGCATCATTAGTACAGGCCTTGAGCTGATGTAGCCTTACTCATAACTATCCTGAAAGTACATTTCAGGGTAGCTCAAATTTGGCACAATGTTATAAACAGTCAAAATATTAATTTTTAAATGTGGTTATAATTGTAAAATTATTTATATTATCAAAAATATTTATCCAAATAAAATATATATATTCACAAGGTGCTAGGGATATGAATGTGCAGACTTCAATGGCAACTTCCTGACGTTAAGCTGAACCATAAGTTCCTGTACCATTTTCCTCTGTAGTGCTTGGTTACACAAATAAAAAATAAAATTGGTCAAATGTTTGATTACGAATGTCACCACTCCTTTATCATTTACTTCTGCATTTAGAATAGCGAGGTAGAGCTACAAAAGATGAGTTATTCATGTTTTTACCATTTGTTGCTAAAATGAGTTGTTTAGACACAAAATGATGTTAAAGAATTGAATTCCAGCATGTCTATTGGAATAAATTCATGGGCATCTGCTTGGCAACTGTGCAACATTGGCGTGTGTAGAGCCAAAGGTCAGGAATGTAAACAGTAAAACTACCTGCCTCGACACCTTGCACAACAGTGGTTCTGTCAGTGCTTCAGATGCGTTAAATGCATTCAGAACTATGGCAGTCTTTACAAATCAAGAGCGTCTAGATATGCTTCTTGCTTATGGAAAAGCCAAATGCAACACACGGGAAGTGCAATGCTTGTATACGGATAAGTTTCCCAATAGGAGAATTCCAAAACCCAAGGTCATTTGCTGTAATAGCTTAGTGAGTACGAGAATCGGGAAGTGTGATTCCCCAACCTGAAAACTGAGGACCACAGCACTCGAATGTGGTACTGCAGGCAGAGGAAGCAATTTTGCAGCTGGCGGAAGAGGATCCAGGTGCAAGTACACGAGGTATGGCACATGCTGTTGTTGTATCAAATTGGACAGTTCATAGAACATTATGAGAACAGCTACTTCGCCCATATCATATTCAAAGAGTGCAGCACCTCGGAGTAAGTGATTACCCACCTAGAGTAGCATTCTGTCAATGGCTAAAGGAACAGTCTGTGCGCAATCCTAATTTTTCGTCACAGGTGCTAGTGACTGACGAAGCGTGTTTCACATGTAATGGCGTATTGAATTTTCAAATCATATGTCGGCTTTGATAATCCTCGCACAGTGCGACAAGCTCATTTACAGCACCAGTTTTCACTGAACATCTGGGCTGTGATAATTGGAAATAAATTGACAGGCCCTTTTGTATTATCCACAAGATTGACTGGAACAACTTATCAGCAATTTCTTAAAAACAATCGCCTTCTGTTTGAAGAGGATATTCCTCTTCAAACAAGGCAAAGCATGGGGTTCATGCATGACAGGGCAGCCCCTCACAACAGTACAGTTGTTCGACAGTATTTAAATCACACGTTTCATGATCGGTGGATAGGCCAATTTGGATCAATACCTTGGCCTGCAAGAGATTATTATTTCTGGGGACATTTGAAGAGTAAGGTGTACCATGTCGAGGTTGCTACCATTTATGAACTTCACACATGTGTGTTTGAAGCAGCTCTAGAGATTGGGCAGAACGCAGAAGCTCTAATGAGAGTAGGGCAAAATTGGCTAAGAAGATGTGATGCCTGCATAGATGCTAATGGAGCACATTTTGAGCATCTACTATAAATGAACATACACTACATGATCAAAAGTATCCGGACACCTGGCTGAAAATGACGTACAAGTTTGTGGCGCCCTCCATCGGTAATGCAGGAAGTTAATATGGTGTTGGTCCACCCTTAGCCTTGGTGACAGCGTTCACTCTC
This sequence comes from Deroplatys truncata, assembly GCA_030765065.1. Lineage (NCBI taxonomy): Eukaryota > Metazoa > Arthropoda > Insecta > Mantodea > Mantidae > Deroplatys > Deroplatys truncata. The sequence continues at coordinate 381,562,382 of CM060990.1, forward strand.
GCAGGCATACTTTCAATCAGGTGCTGGAAGGTTTCTTGGGGAATGGCAGCCCATTCTTCACGAAGTGCGGAACTGGAGAGGTATCGATGTAGGTCGGTGAGACCTGGCACGAAGTCGGCGTTCCAAAACATCCCAAAGGTGTTCTGTAGGATTCAAGTCAGGACTCGGGGCCGCCTTGACTCAGAGAGCAAGGACTTCGAAGGTTACCAAGGGTCACGTAGTGTAACCATAGTTATGGGTAATGTTTCACGGAAATCTTACTATGGCGTCAATATGTTCTTGTATACTTAAAATTTGAGTTGGTATATGTTAATTCACATCACATAAAGGCGCTAGTTGTTACCGTAGGAGCGCTTTCGAGAGATATGTTTCTCTCATCCTCAGCTGAGACGCAACTAACTGGATCTCCCTCACCCCTCACCACAAGAAATGTTTCATTGAATGTTATTTCTGCTCTCTGTTGAGAAAAATTGGAACCTGGTGGTATTGCTGCCATCTGTGGTGTCGGTTGGTCACTCATCATACTTCTTTCTTCAATCTTGTAGTCTAATTGGTCTGCATTCTGTTGAGAAGAATTGGAAACGCTTAATCTTGAATTTGTTGCCATCTGTGGAGGAAGTTGGGAACTTCTATTTTCTCTCTTGTAACTTGATTGGATCAACTGCATTAAGTGGTCTGTCGGTGGTATTTCAAAATTCAGAGCATTCCTAATGTTGAAATGAATGAAGATCTTTTCCCATATTTCCAAATGTGAAGGTATCTGAATGAATTTTAGTAGTTTTATCTCTTGTCCAATTTCATGATTACTATTCCAAAAGTGGTTGGCTACTGCTGATTTGTCTGTTTGTTTCAGTTTTATATTTCTTTGATGTTCACTTAGTCTTATTTTTAAATTCCTTTTTGTTCTTCCTATATATAAGCCTTGACAGTCCTGACATGGAATCTGGTAAATTCCTGATTTTTTTTTTTAAGTTATCAGTTGTATTAGTCAGAGGTGTGTTCAGCATGTTTTTTAAGCTGAAAGCATTCTGAGGTGCTAGTTGAGTCTGGTATTTTCTAAACAATTTTTCAAAAGTTTTAAACATTACTGGATGATATGTAAACCTCTTATATATCACATCCTTTTTATTTGGGTTTTGTAGAGTACTAATACTATGTAAGTTTTGTTTCTTTTTGTATTTAGTAAGTAGGTTATTAATAAATTGAGGTTTAAAACCATTTTCAATGGCTACATTCTTTATATAATTTAATTCAGTGATATAATCTTCTTTTTCCAATGGTACTCTAATTACTCTATGAATTAAACTTCTAAAAACAGCATGTTGATGTGATACTGGATTGTAGAAATTATTTTTGATATAATTATCCACATGCATTGGTTTCCCAAATTTAAGATACTTTTCTTTTCTTTTTACAAGAATATCCAAGAAAGGTAGTGAATTATTAGTTTCAATTTCCATGGTAAATTTAATATGTATATCTTGTTCATTCAAAATATCCAGTGATGAATTCAAACAATCCTGAGGTACAACTGCAAAAATGTCATCTACATATCTGTACCAAATCTTAAAAATCTTTGAACATTTTGATGAGAGAAACATATCTCTCGAAAGTGCTCCTACAGTAACAACTAGTGCCTTTATGTGATGTGAATTAACATATACCAACTCAAATTTTAAGTATCATATAACATCACAATAAGAAATACGTCTGGTTTATTATAAAATGTTCTTGTATGTTGATTTCGTGTTCCCCCAGGCCGAAGGTTCTGTCAAATAGGAACAGCGGCCTTTTGTGTTTGTTTTGATTCATTCCGTATGTACCTAATTCTTGTATTAGGTCATTACTGTTCTTTTCCATGCACTTATAGAGGTTAAGGATTTGACTTTTAATTAGTTCTTCACTTGAGTGGAGTTTTAATTCCTGATGTGGGAGATGTGCCAGTGCAACCAGCGGTTGTGTAGCTATTATTCGTATTATCCTATTCTGGAGTGTTTGTAGCTTATTTATATGTGTTTTTGTAGCATACCCCATACCGGGGCTGCAGACGTAATGGTTAGCCTAATTAATATTTTCTATAGAACAACTCCCATATTTAGTTTCAGATGGCCGTTTGTACTGAAGATTGGAAATGGTCTGTTTAGCTGACCATCGGCTTTGCTCTGACCTTAGCAATGTGCTTATTCTAGGTAAGGCCTTGATCCATAAACAGACTTATGTAGGTCACTTGGTCTTTCCATTCAATTCCTTTGGCATGATAATTAAGGGGCCGAAGGATGTTTTTACCTTTTCGGTGAGGTAGTCTTTTCGATAAGATTATTGGTTGTGTCTTTCTGGGGTTAACCTTAATTCTCCACTTGGTAAACCAAGGTTCGGGCGTGTTTAATGTATTTTGCAGGATTAAGTGTATGATTCGCAGTTGAGTAGATTGCGTTATTATGGCAGTGTCATATGCATACATGTTTTTGATCGATCTTACTAGACTAGACATGCCATTTATGTATAGGTTAAACAGTGTCGGCCCTAAGAGACTTTCTCGTGGAACCCCGGATTTTATTCGTTTGGTACTTGAGACTGCTTTCTCTACAGTGGTGTAAAAGCGTCGATCGTAGAGGTAATCCCTAATGAGGTCTATAGCAAAGTCTGGAAAGTCGTATTGCTGTAATTTCCTGAGAAGTCCAGCTTGCCAGACTGTCAAAAGCGCATTCAATATCTAGATAGAGGACACCTGTTGATTGTTCGGTTATTTCTTTGGTGATTTCTTCCGTCATTCTTAGCGGTTGTAGGGTGGTAGAGTGTTGTGCTCTAAACCCAAACTGTTCGGGTATTGGTATATTATGTTGGTTTATTGTTTGTTTATTCGTTTTAGTATTATTTTTGCTAATACTTTGTTTATAGTTTTCAGGATGCCAAGTGGCCTATAATTGATGGGTAGTGCTAGATTTTTGTTTGCTTTCAGGAATAGCTTCTTTCCAAGAGGGGGAAATCCTGCCGTGTTCGAGAGTGAAGTTAAATATATTAGCTAATAGCTTTATTGCTCTGTTTGGGAGGTTCTTTAACACCACATTTGACATCTTATCCTGTCCCTGCGGTTTTCTTGTAGGCAGGTGTCTGATGATCCAGCCTATTTTGCCCGGGTTCGTTTTTCTCATTCTATTGTGCGTCCACTTATGGCCTATGCTATCGGGTTCGTTTCGATCTCTAATGTGAAGTCGTCTTGTCCAACTGCTGGGTTGAAAGAGAATACATTCTCTAGAGTGACCCGCAAAGGCTTCGGCCTGTCTTGTGGAGTTTCTGCACTGGTGTTGTTAATTTGGAGGCGAGGTATCGTGTACGCGTTGAGCACTTCGCTATTTGCCAAACTGAATTTTGTTGGGGATTTATATTTTCAAAGAGTGTTGCATTAATTTTGGATGTAATTTCTGGCGTGTTCATTTTCTAAGTCTCTAGCTGGACAGTATTTCAGTTTATTACATTTCTAGTTCTTTGCCATTTACGTCTGGCTCTATTTTGTGCTTGCAGTATTTTATGTCCTTGGGAAATCTAGCATTTGTACTATGTTGCTGCATTAGGGGTAATTTCCAGTCTACTTGGTTGCAATTGTACCTTAAAGGAGCTGACTTGAACGCAACTGCAGCATTAATTGCCATCAAGGCCAATAAATGATTTGATTAATTGCAGTTCTATGTTATGGGGTACATCATTTAAAACCACGTAATCTAGCTTGTCCGGCGTATGGTTCTGCACGTAAAGGTATAAGAGTAGTTTCTTTCGGGCCTGTTATTAGGTAACTTGTATTGCTAATGTAATTTAATGCCTTGTGGATTGGGGTTCATGCAGTTCCAGTGATAATGTTTGAAATTGTAATCTCCTGCTGCGATTGCTCTTAGTCCTAAGTTCATGATTCTGTCTACGCCATCTGTATCTTTGTTTCCCGGGGGATTGTAGACTGACGCTATAACAATTTGGGCATAATTGATGTTCAATTTTATTTCCGTGGTTTCGGCGCAAATTAGAACTAGAGGGTTAATGTGATAATGATCTATGTTAGACTGTATGGCTATCGCCTTTACGACCGCGATCGTTTCTGTAAAGTTTGTATCCTGGAACAGATAGGCGGTCTGTGTGGTTTGCAGGTTTTGTTTATTAATATAAATGGCCTGGTGCCAATACATTGGGCCCGACTTACAGGTGATAATTTATATTGTGTTACAATGATCCAAAATAATAGTTGATTTTAACCAAAATGCACACGGTGGCCAAACTAGGCCACCGAGAACAATCTCAGTCCATATTTTTGTGGGTTTATATGCTGATGGTGTTATAAACGTTCTCTCTCTCACACACGCACGAGCGCGCATGCACCCCCCCCCCCCGCGCGCACTGGTACTATTTACATTCCGCTGTTTTTCTGTGCGGCAGCGAGGAGCAGGAGTGTATTGATGCGGCAAATGGCTGCGGCCTCTGCTGTAGGTAGGTGTGGCCTTGGGTCTGGTGTAATGGGCGCGCATATTGGCGAATTGTCGGAACCTTAGAATTGTCTGATTTTCGTATGTTTTCTGCGTTTCCTCTGACCACTGCTGATGCTGCAGATGAGGGTGTTTGAGTGGCCTCTAATGCGCGCCCATACAGAGGATTTCTATTTTGCTATGGCTTCTGCGATGGTGAGTATGTTCGCCTCTCGGTGAAGGTTCCGGTTGTATGTGAGGAGGGCAGCTTGGAGAAATTTTCTGATGGAAATGTTCTGAAGAAATTGAATGTGCTTTTGAGCGGTGTTAGAGGCGTTGGCCCAGGCCACAAAGGCATACAGAACCACCAACAGAATGAAGGATTGATATAAGATTAATTTGGATGTCAGCTGGACCTGTTTGCTACGAAAGATGGTGCATAACTTTAATCGCTGCCGGCCTTGTTGGCGGTATTTTTAGGTGGGCAGTTCACCGCAATGTGCAGTTCATGGTGACGCCGAGGTAGGTACTTGACTTGTGATGGCAGTGAAATCGCTAATCACCGACCTTTAGGTCCATTGTCAGAGGGCAAAGTCACTAAGAAAAGTAAATGTATTGGCTCTTATTTGCATTCATTTCTATCCTCCAATCATGGGGCCATGAGAGGAAGCGGTCAATATACTGCTGCATTTCTGCTAGTCCGAAACGCGAATTTTTGTGGTGGTTGTAGATGGCAGTGTCGTCAGCATACATGGCAACTTTGCATCTGGCGACCACGGGGAAATCATTGGTAATCAATATATACAAAACGGACAATATCGCACCTTGAGGGACGCCAGGCTCACAACTCGCTCCCGAGAGGAGAAGCAGCCCACTTGGACGTAAACATGTGTAATTCTGGAGGCCGGGATAGTTGTGGTGCAGTTTATAAAATAGGCTATTGTGCCAGCACGGTCGAACACCAGGCTTTATTCTACATCCAAGAATAATGCCAACTTTGAAGCCCCATTGTTAAATTTCTCGCTTATGTCGTCTACAAGGTGTAATAGTTGTAATTCTGTGGAATTACCCTTTCTAAAGCAAAACTGAGATTTTGAGAAATGAATTTTCAAGACCATTTTTTGGAGTAGACAAAGTACAAGTTTCTCGAGCAATTTGCCAATAGTAGTCGAGAGACTAATGGAACGGTAATTTTGAGGTCGCCCGGTGCTTTTCCCTTTCTTCGGTAGCATAATTACCTTGGCTAGTTTCCGAGTTGTGGAAATAGTTATGCCTCAAAACAGGCGTTGAAGATCTTTGTGAGTTGCACACGGGCTTTTCTTGTGAGATGCTTGAGTTGCTCATTGGTTATCCTGTCGGGCTGGTGGCTTTCCCATTAGGCAATCGCTTAATGAGCTTTTAGACTTCCTGCAGTGTTATGAGTGCCAGCTGTTGCTCTTGCTTCTGCGTTACCCAATTTTGTACCTATGTCTGCAATTCCCGTTCCTGGCTGGAGTTCGTTGTCTGGTTTTCTGTAAAGCTGTCTTGGAGACAATCGGCAAAGACCTCGGATTTCTCCTCTCCGGAGAAGTGCAAGCGGAGTGTGAAGCGCCTCAGTGCCAGGATTAACGCTAGAGGAGATCTTGAATGCCTTTAACAATTTCCATAAAGAATTGTCCAAATGGATGGTACTCAGCATCTTGTTTTACCACTGCTCTATTTTGTTAAGTTGAATCTGTTGCCGAATGAATTTGCGTAGCCATTTTGCTAGCATTTTGTACTCGGGCTGGCGGGTGAGATGCCAGTCTTGTCAGGCGTTGTCTCCTGGCAATGAGGTGCTCCATCTCGGGGTATGTGCAAAACCTGGGTGGACTTGTGGTGTACGTGGTAGCGTTTCTTTTGGCCGTGTGTAGCAAGGCAGTGACGTTTTCTATGGAGGCATCGATGTATGCCTCACAGTAGTATGTCAGCTTAGGCTGAGCTGTCTTGTGCATGTCTGAAGTAAAATGGTTCCAATCTGTTTCTGCTCTACGTTGAGGGCCGAACAACCCGGCCGTGACTGCGGTGCAGATGTCAAAGTGCACAGGGTGATGGAGTCTAAGCTGTGATGTACCATAACGTTCTGTATGAGAGAGCCACATTTTTTGTGAACACAAAGTCCAAAATCTCAGGATCAAAGTCACCTGATTTTTGCCAAAAGGTGGGTTCTGGGTGGGGGGAGTGAGCCTGAATGTCATTTTCGTTGTAAGTTCCACCAGGAGATTTCCGGTTGCATTCGCTTGGCGAGAATGCCACAGTGGTTGTCGAGCATCGAAATCGTTTAGGTTTCACTCTTCCTTTTATATCTGCAGCCGTGAACCTTAAGTCCAGTCCCTTGTTTCGGTGCACGGTGGTACCATCTCTTCTTTATTCCTTAAAATATATACAGCAGCGCCTCTTAGTGGCGATCTTGTTAACTTTTTACAATGTGGTCCGGCGAACTTTGTCTGGAATGTTATTCCACGATTTACATTGTTGATTCACAACATACCATTTAAAAAATTAAATTCCAAAGAATAAAAATAAAAAATCAAATAAAAATGTTTTGCAAAGAAAATCGATTCCAGGTTGCCTTAACATAAAAGCTACTTCATTTTCGGTAACTTCAGGCAGTTAAAAACATTTGCTGGAGAATTAACTCCCCTATCACCACCATTGTTTACTGGTCTCTTGGTGGACCAATGAATGCCAGGCAGCTTTTCGTGCACATAGAACTGAGCTTTGGGGTTTACAGTGCCACACTACACTTGAAGATTGGTCGTTTACACATAACTCCGCGCCAGGGATCACCTCATCATTCAGGGCCAACAAACAGGCATCTTGGGTGCGCTTTGTGGATTCCTTTGATTGCTTCACACCTTTGTCTTTGGTATGGGATAAGCTTCATTGCATGGCTAACAGAGTGACACATTTTTATAGTGCCTGGTCTTTAATAAATGATGACACTATTGTTGATTCTGTAGGTGTTGCTGACACTCGCGGTAATGCCTTCGCGGCTGTTTTGAGCTCATCCAGTTATTCAACTTTTCGCCATGCTAAGAACTGGATCGTATGAACTCTCTTCAACTCTCCTAATCGCTGTGTTATAATGCATTTTTCATCATGCAGGTGCTATTCTCCTCTAGGCACTTAACTCCTGGGATGGATGATTTTCACGTTTTAATTCTGCAGAATCTTCTTGCACTGGCAAACTTTTTATCTTACAGGTCTATAACAGTGCTTGGCCAACCGCTAAGTTCCATCAGCTTGCTGTGAAGCCACCATCGTCCCAATATTAAAACTTGGAAAGGATTGCTAGATACCTTCCACTTAACCAGCCCATCTCCCTCACTAGTTGCATCTGCAAGGTGATGGAGCGCATGATCAACAGGTGATTGTGACTTGAATGTCAGAAACCGCTGTCGAACTCCCAGTGCAGTTATCATCACCACAGTTCAACAGTCGATGCTTAAGTCCTGTTATGGATACACTTCTGAAAAAGAGTCAGATGCTTCAGTCATTTTTGACCTTGACAAGGCGTATGGTAGTTGCATAAGAGAAGGTATTCTTCATACCTTCCATAAGTGGGACATTCGTGGTCGTTTTCACCGCTTTATTAGGAAGTTAATGAAGGATAGGTATTTCGGGTACTAGTGGGCTCATTTTACCCTCTCTTTACTCAGGAAAATGGAGTACCACAGGGCTCTGTACTCAGCATCCTTTTTTTCGCTATTGCCATCAGTCCTGTCGTAGAGTGCATTCCACCTGTTGTCTTCATTGTTCATGGGTGGCTTCTCCATTTACTGTAGTTCATCATTCTTAGAGTGACGACTTGACTGCCTCTACACTTGGAGTATCCAAGATGGCTTTACATTCTCTGCTGAGAAAACTGCCTAGATTAACTTCTGGCGCCAGAAAACATTCCCTTCGCTTTCTCTATATCTCTCTTTTAAGATTGTATATCTCACTGGTCCATTCGAAACTTGATTATGGTTGCATTGGGTATTCCTCAGTGCGAGTATCGATTTTGAATAATCTAAGCCTTATTCAACACCGTGGTATCAGACTGAGTATCAGTGCCTTTCCAATGAGTGCGGAAGCTGCTGAACCTCCGCTATGTTATCGGTGCGACGTTCTTTTGTGTAGTAACACATACAGACTGTGTAGTCTGCCTGGACATTCATCTTATAATTTGCTTTTTAACAATTCCTTGGACCATCAGTATGCAATGAGCTTCCTGGCTTTACTCTCTGCTGTTTGTTCTTTCGGCTGTGTTGTCGTCCTCCGTGGACTAGTGGTACCGTGCTAGCCTCTAGTTCCCAAGGTCGCGGGTTCAAACCTGGCGGAGGGCGATGGATTTTTTCGGGCGTAAAAATCGTTAGCACGGCTTCCTTCGGAAGGGAAGTAAAGCCGGTGGTCCCGTGTCGTAGATTTATGGCACGTAAAAGAACCTCAAGCCTGATAAAGAGGCTCTGAGCAAAATTACAGGTGTTTCACGCCCAATATAGAATGGGACGCTAAGAACCATAGTAGTTAAAGAGCGTCCATAAATAAAAACTCAATTTCTTTCGGCTGTTGGATCTCGCTTTAACTGCAACAGTTTCCAGAGAGAAAACTTGATTTTCCCCCATGGCTCCATGCGAAGACCCATATCTATCTGGGGTTGGTGTCTACACCGAGGTTGACAACTCCAAGTTAGGTATTTCGGCTTTTTTAAAAATTAAACAGCAGTTTCGAACCTGCGACTTTATTTATACCGGTGTCTCAAAGAACGATTGGGGAGTAGAATGTGCTTTTGCTCATGACTGCCCGAGCTTTAAATTTTGCCTTTTACCGCAGCATTTGGTTTTTTACAGTGGAGCTAGCTGTTTAGTGGTTACCAAGCTATTTTATATATTCAGCTACAAGACTTCAGCATTGTGTTATTTGCACAACTCCCTGAGTGCACTCCATAACCTTATGTTGCTGTACAGTTACCATCTTCTTGTACATCTCAGCCAGGATTCTCTTTGCTCAATGGCTGGAGCTGGCACCAGCGTGTCTTTCATGTGGGTCCCTGGACATGCTGGCTTGCCAGGGAATGAGGCTGTAGATGGCAGTGCCAAGTCTGGTGTTTTATTCTCCAGGTGTTTTAGATCTTATGTTCCTTGTGATGATTTTAGTGTTTTATGTCATTCCATTCTATTAGGCTGGAGCGATGAGTGGACTGATGTTCAAGGAAACAAGCTTTGGGAGGTTAATCCTCACCCAATTGGCAGTGTGCACCATGTTGGAGTAAACTGTTTCGGAAGTAACGTTTACTAAAGAAGTCCGTACTACGGGAGCAATTTACTCTGGAAGTAACATTGGAGAGCTCAATTACAATTTACTGTTTTAGTTACGACTATGGAAGTAAGAGCTTATTACTCCTGGAGTATTGTTTTGTTTGCCCGATTTACTTGACACGATCAGGCTAAGGTTATGTGCGATAGGAATGGGGGGACGAGAAACGTAAGCGAAATGATAGATGTTTGTTGGTAGAGATAAAGAAAATTCATTTAAACAATATGAGCGAAAACAACATGATATAAAGATTCTGAAGGAGAAATACCTTGAAACTCGTGGCTGAGGAGTTTAATGTTCGAGCGACGGGAAACATACTGAATAGTAGCTTAAACTTCTGGAAATAATGTTTCTAATCTTCATATTTGCATCGCCGATCATTTGCGTGTTGTTGGAGAAATGCCCTCTCCGATTTTGGAATAGTTCACCATATTCACTGATGGGTATAAAATAGGAACATGCATGCAGTCAATTGCACCCACAATGTGTGGGAAATCTGCAACATTGAAGAATTGCCCTGTATTTTCTGAACACTCATATGTATTTATTTATGTAGTTACGTTGCTCTTAATCTCTAAAGCGCTATAACAACGCGATGAAAGATAGGACCAGCAGGTGCACGGTCAACTTTTATAAGATCGCCTGTAATGCTGGGATTAAGATGAACTTTACTTAGCGTGGGTAAACTAAAGGTCTAATTGGGAAGCACTTAGCGTAATGGGTATGACTCTTGATAGGTAGTATTTTATATTGCTTTGTGCTTGTGCTTCACGCCGATTGGTTTTAATTACCACGTGACATCAAACGTGACGTAACGGGGAGGAAAAGTTTGACATTGCCAAACTCTTAAGTTACGTTGCGTTAAGTCAACCATATATAGCTCCATTTAATACAGGGTTATGCCGTCACGTTTCGTTAACTTCATTGTAATCCTGGCGTTACTATCTGAAATGTTTCGGTATGAAACATTCGCAGGACGAATAAGAATAATTGCAGTTTGGGTTACAGAGCTGAATTCCTGTCTGAGTTTTGTTATAAATGCTCTCTAAGCAGATTCAAAAGGAATATAAAAGATTCTTTTCTAATACAGAAACCATATGGATCTCACATACCACTATTGCATTCCCGTGGTATTCTTCGTTGAGATCATCACTGTAATCTAGGAAATCCATGAACACGTCAAAATATCTTCCTTCAAATATATGGTACGATACTCTAGTTCAATCGACAGGCTAGTTACACCATCCATTTTGCGAGAGTAAATTCTAACCTGTATTTGTCCTCTATTTAATCTCGTAACATACTACATGACGGTGCGCTCCAAAATTTACTTCTGCAGTAATTTGCTCTAAGAGTATCTGAAAGGAGTAAAATGCTTCGGAAGTGCTTTACTCTAGTATGGAAGTCGCCGAGTGTTGACTTGAATAGTAGTTTACTACGGAAGTAGAGCTTACTCTAGGTTGGTGTATGTCGCCGTATCACTTGGAGTACCTCCTCACGTGCATTTCGGGCACTGCCATTTTAGTTAGTCACATATCTTCTGACACTGCACCTCTTTGTGCTCATTGTAATTAGCTGTTGACAGTGAAGTATGTTTTAATCCAGTGTTAGCTTTAAGCTCAGTTATGTGTGTCTTTGCATTTGCCATCAACCATATCATAGGTGCTGGCCAAGTATAGTGTCTATCTTTATTGACACTTTTCACTTTTGTGTGATGATCGGCCTGTCTTTTAACTGTAAGTTCTGCAATTGCTGACACTGTTACAGCCATAGTTTTCTTTTGTTTTAGAGTTCAGGATTAGTACTCAATTTTTATATTTCTGTGGTTTTGTCAGGGTGTTAATGACCCAGCAATTGTGTGCACTAAAAACCCAACTCTTAGGGCCAGTTTCACCAACAGATGCTAAATTTTAACACAGTGTTAAACTGATTTAATACTGAAGTTAATGCAAATTCTGTTTCATCAATGTTAACTTTAACAATGTGTTAAACTCTGTGTTAAGTTAACTTCACCGTACCTCTGTATTAAGGCATTTAACAAAAGTTGGAAAATGGCTGCCACAACCAAGCTGTTGATGCAAGTTTGTTACATTTGGCATTTTTTAATGCCATTCCTGATGGAAGAGCAGTTGTGTAACATAACATAACATCTCAATCTATAGACGCTACAGTGAGCTAGACCAGCTTAAAGAAAGCTAGTCTACGTATATATTGTAATGAAAAGAAGCTAGAAACAGTGATGTGTATTGAATTTATTTAAAGGTGAGTCGGAATTAGTGTAACAATTCCGACTCACCTTTAAATAAAAAGCTAGTCTACTCTAGGATGTAGAGAACGTTAGAGCTAAACAATTTTAAAACAATATTATTTATACTTAATGTAGTTATAAAATTTGGTAACATTTTACAGTCAGTTATTTTTTTGAATGAAAGAAATCCTCCTCTGTATAGAAGGTGTGAGTGATGAGATATCTTTTTAATGCTAACTTGAATTTATTTTTATTAGTTTTCAGTTTTATCAGTTTATATGATGGAAGTGAATTAAATAATACTATACCATTGTAGTAAGCCCCTTTTTGGAATACTTGTAGGTTATTGCTTGGCCTGTGTAAGTCCTGCCTATTTCTGGTTTGTTTGCTGTGTATGTCTGAATTTTTTATGAACACTTCTGCGTGGTCAACCGCAGTTAAAAGTACAGCTAAAATATACTCACAGGCTAATGGTAGAATTCCAAATGTTTTGAATAGTGGCTTACAATGAGTTGATTTCTTTACACCTGCCATTATTCTTATTACCTTTTTTTGTAAAAGAAATATTTTTTTTTTGTCTACTGAATTTCCCCAAAATGTTATTCCATAAGTCACAATTGAATGAAAATAAGTATAGTATACTGTTTTTAGGATGCTTTTATTTGTAAAATGAATTAATGATCTAATTGCAAAACATGCTTATTTAGCACACTGAAAATACCGTTGGATAACTCTGAGAGGTGACTGATGTTGTGTTCTTTAATTATAATACTTGTATCATCTGCAAAGAGAACTGGGTGAGCATGTTCATTTATTACTCTGGGGAGGTCGTTGACATATATTAGAAACAATAATGGACCCAAAATCGAACCTTGTGGAACACCATGCTTTATTTCTGATCATTTGGAATATATTTTGGAATTATCTGCAGTATTTATTATGACCTTTTGATGTCTGTTTGATAGGTAAGATGCTATCAATTGATATGTTTTATTCTTAATGCCATAATATGATAATTTTGATAAGAGTATATTATGATTTACACAGTCAAATGCTTTTGATAGGTCACAGAGTATTCTTAGTGTATTACATTTATTATCAAGTGATTTCAAAATTTCATTCGTTAAGTTGCAAGTGGCATCATCGGTTGACATGTTTTTCCTAAATCCAAACTGTTCCTTTGCTAAAATATTATTTTTAATTAGGTGGTGACATATTCGTTTTAACATAAGTTTTTCAAATACTTTGGAGAAAGCAGTTAGTAATGATACTGGTCTATAGTTTGACAGTTGTGACTTTTGCCCTTTCTTGTATAGTGGTTTAACTATAGAATATTTTAGCCTGTCAGGAAAAATTCCTGTTACAAAGGAGAAGTTACATATATGACTTAAGGGTTTGCTAATTTTATCGGCGCATAGTTTTAATATCTATGTAGTTATTTTGTCATAACCCGATGAATTCTTGCTTTTGAGGGATTTTATCGTTTTATTTACTTCTGTCATGCTCGTGGGTACTATTTCTGTACAAATAGGCTGTTCTAAGCTTGCTTTTTTCAAATATGAAATAGGGTCCTCCACTTGTTTGGACTGTAACAGTAAATTTTCTGCTAACTGAATATAATACTCATTAAATAATGTTGCTATTTCTTGTTGTTCTTTTGTGGTGATATGACTTACTGTAATTTCTTTTATTTCATTTTTTGTGTGATGTTTACAAGTCTCTTTTTTTTTATAATTTTCCATATTGTCTTAGGCTTGTTATTTGAGGACTCTGTCTGCCTTTCATAGCAGACTTTTTTAGCTACATTTATAACCTTTTTTTAAAATTTTACAATATTTTTTATAGTGTTGTCTATGTTTCTCACAGTTGCTTTCTCTAGTAGCCATGTAGAGTTCTCTTTTGTGTTTGCAGGGTATCTTAATACCTTGTGTTAACCAGCCATTTCTAGGTGGGTTAATAATTTTCTTTACATGAGTTGGAAAACTTGAGTTATGAATTCTTATGAAAGTATTTAGAAAGGAGTTAAACTTGTCATTCATATTGTTCTTTTTGTGTATTTCTTCCCAGGTTTGTTCTGAAAGCTGGTAATTAAAGAGTTTTATGTTCTCACTGTTAATGACTCGGTAGTTGGATACATGATTCGTTATTTTGGAATGGGGAATGTTATAATTGATTTTAAGCAACTGTCCATCATGGTCTGAAAGTCCATTAGTTAAGGGTTGGATTTCATGGTACTCCTTTTTTAGACATATCTATGAAAATATTATCAATAGCTTTTTTGGAATTTTTTTGAATTCTAGTTGGAAAGTTGACTATGCATAAGGTTGTATGTTCTTAATAATGAACAAATTTGTTCCTTTTGGTTGCTGTCTTTAATGAAGTCTATATTTAAGTCACCACAAAGTATAAATTCAATATTAGGCTTGAATAGATATTTTAGAGCAGCATCCAGATTGTATAGGAAGTTTCAAAATTGGCAGCTGGGGTTCTGTATACTGTTAATATAATTAGTTCATTGTCATAATAAATTTGAAACCCTGCAAAAGGAGGAATTTTTAAAGTGATGCAAACCGACCAAGGGCTCATGAGCATGATTTTATGGGAAATACGAGAGGTGAGAATACTACCAACAAAATCATACCTCTTTCTCGTATGCTACAAGTGTTAATTACTTTGAGATTTTATGCTACTGGCATTTTTCATGTAATTGGTAGGTGATGATGTTGGTATTTCCAAAGCTACCATTTATGGGTTCATCCGGAAGGTTTCCAAAGCAATTGCTTCAGGAAGCAAACAGTATTTATTTTCGGGTCTGCTTGATCCTTAATCAGCATAACACATTTTTGTCCACTTTAGTTTCAATGCAGTGTCCACCACCGGTTTTAAACTGTTTTAAATGCACTTTGCACCTAACATTTCTGGTGCTGCATTTCATTAACATAAAATTGCCACAATTGCTTACTGGACCTGGGAGAAATGCATTCATTCTAATTAAATTACTTGCACATTTTCTCCCAGGCTGAAATCTTATTCTTTATTATAAGACTGTCAGCTTTTTCATACGTGATATACATCTATATTTAGTATCCAGTTCTTACGCATTTTAAACGGTAAAACAATTGTTTCATTTGATATTGTGATTCTAACCTCAAACAGTTGGGAACATCACATATCAATTGCCATGAATGTAAATAGTTGTCTGCCACTGACACAGAAAGTGCTGCGACATGTAGACAAAAGTGCATTGGAGCACGTTTAGAAGCAGTGTAGTTTGGTCACCACCTTCTCGAAAGCTAGCATTTGCCGTTGTCTTTGATGTTGACAAGATGTTAGTTACTTTGCTGTAAAAGCTGAATGAAATGCAGAAGTTTTAACATTATGTTAAATTTTGAACACATTAATAAACAAAATGTTAGGGTATTTTTAATATCGGTTAATGAAACCAGCCCTTAAAACTTAAAAGCTTCAGTCCTAAACAAACATTTTGCCAAAATGTTCATATTTAGTCTTTAAATCCACTAAAATTTAATCATTATACATTTTCCAGATCTTAGGGACACTTAATTCAGAAGGTGGATTACTCAAGTCTATCATAATGGACTTCTTTAGCGGTCATTTTTCAATCTATGAAGACCGTTTTTCTACACACACACTTCTTTCTACATACTAACAAGAGCAAGTGTCCCCATTCCTAATTACCTTTGGTGACACTCTTAAAATATTTCTTACATACTGATTTTATAGTAGTGTTGCTTTATTATGCATGTGTGTGGCATTGTAGGTAAACATTTTGAAACATCTTTGAAAGCCATAACAACTGAGTAAATATGAGGTTGTGAATGTAATTTGTATATTATATCAACTGTTAATGCATCCTGTAGTTGTGGGGTCTGACCCCTTTAGCTGCCAAGGTTCAGGCATTGTAAACCCCTAGCGCATGTGGTACTTCTTTTATCCTAGAAGTACCTCAGGTTGTACATCTGAGTTCCTCCCTTGGGAAATTGTTGAGATTGGGTGGGACTTGGTGGGACAGTGATCCTGATAGCCATGGGAGATTGAGTACATGTGGGCAGTGATGCTAACTGGAGTTATGAAATGCCTCATTGTCCTCCAGTACCAGCCTGGAGAGCTGGAAGATGGTGAGCTAGACACTGTTGCCCCACTGAGGTTCTTCAGTAATTTTCCCTCTGGTTTGATGTGCTTAAGTGGTAATATCCACTTCTGTCCATGCACAAGTTAGGGACCTTCATCAATAAACCAAGTATTGACATAATGGAAAAATCCATGGAGGCAGTCCACTTGGATGGTGCTTTCCTGGCTCTATGGGGGTGGGAGCTTCAGCTGCAGGTATACCTTCACTGTAAACTTATTTGTTTATACAGAAGTGAAATATTTTAATAATTTTGTGCTCCTTTTAAGAATATTCTCCTTTTATTATGATGGGTCTTGTGTTCTTTTCCCTCCTCTTTCAGCACTCTACATGCACTGCATTAGGAATGACTGCTAACAATGGATTACCTCACAGCTTACATTATTGTTATCGAGAATAAGACACCTACTTCTACATTCAACAGTGTGACTAGAATGATAGGTAACAAAGAAGAGTTCACTTCTCTTTAAAGCAGTGCATAATGCTTCATGGATATGGCAGATAGTAAAAATCACATGATGACACTAAGCAGGTTTTGGAAATGTAAACAAAATAGCCAGGAAAAAGATGTTTTGGAGCAGTTTCTTGTTGCAGACATAAAGGTGCTAGTAGGTTAACTCAGTTTTGAAGAAAGAATAAAAAAATGGATAAGATGGGTTTTGGAATAGAATGCCTCAAATGAAAGCTTACTATTTTTTTCCTAGAATGAGGCTGCAAATAAAGAATTGAAAACCTGAATTTTGCAACATAAAATAGGCTGCCAATGTATTTGGATGCACATGCATCTTGCAAGGGACCATCAGTCAATCTTAAGAAAACTTGAAACTGATTTATACATCATCCAAAAGAGCATACTGAAATATGCAAAATCCTCAAATGTTAAATTCCTGTTATACATATATCACACACAAGTTACAGGGTGGTAAAGATGTGTGGTTGGGGGTAATCAGTATCCAATCAGAATGAAGTTCTCTTGTACTGCTGGTGTAATGTGTTGCTGATGACACTACTAATTGGAGAGAGAGAGAGAGAGAGAGAGAGAGAGAGGGAGAGGGAGAGCGAGAGCGCGCTCTGTTAACACAGTGCATACGTTATATAATCACTTTAACCAAAGATGAGACATTGTTTCAGTATTTAGTAGAATTAGAGTCTGTTTCAGAAATAATATATATGTGCAGACTTTAGATATAAATGAATACAAACCAGTATCTGAAACAGTGTAAGTGCCCGACAAATATGACACTCCTCAGAAGAATCTACTTCACCATCAAAGCAGGAATCAACATCACAAGTCTACGAAACCTGGAAAAACATAGAGTAGAATGGTCTTTGGAAGAAAACAAGAAAGGTTATAAACACATGGTTGAGAGCAAAGAAACAGAATCCAAAGAAAAGATTTCCTTGCTTATCATGGAACTCTATGAAAAACATACTTGATTGCTGCACAAGAGGCACTTGTACCACTTTAAGGAAGATATTGCAAAAGCGGATTCTATTGGCAAGTCATTTTTTAATTTAACAGTCACAGATAAATATAGGCATGAGTTGGTGTTCATGAAATTTATGGAAGCTTGCAAAACAACTTGGTAATGCATGATATGAACTTATAAAAATTGGTCCATGAAGAAGCCAAATCATTTAATTTACCTTTGTCAGTAAGTGTAACATGGATATTATGGAATTTCAAGCAACATTTTCAGATAGGATCACGAAAAATTATGCAGTTTGTCACAAGAAAAGAAGATGAAACTATTAACAACATACTGCATTCCTGGAGAGAGAAAACAGTGTTGCTTATAGAACAGTATGGTGCTGGCAATGTGTAAAATGCAGATCAATCTAGCATCAATAAAGAAATGCATTCTGGGAGAACACTTGGTCACCATGGTAAGAAGGTAGTATGTGGTGTTATACAATCACAAAGCACACTGACACATTCATTCACAATGCCAATTGTATCATGTATGGGACCTCGCCTTTGCTGTCTGTTTGTTGTGCTGCAGGAATCAATGCCACCAAGTCAAGCTGTCCAGCAGGGTATGTTTAAAGCCCCTAATTTAATTGTGCAGTGGTCGAAATCAGGAAAAATGACAAAAGCTTTTTCCTTAGTAAAACCCCTTGTTAAACAGAAATATTTCATGGTCCCATGAATTTTGGGGTGAAAATCATGCTAAATTCCCTTTATTAAATGGAAACTGTCTTACACAGACAACAGAAATCAAATACACCTTTTAACAGAAACTTTTCAAACTGTCTTACGCAGACAACGGAAACCAAAGTACACCTTTTAACAGAAACTTTTCAGTTCCTGAATGCAGAGTTTAGAAAATTTTCAGACACCTTGTGAAAGTTTGCATTGTCTGCTCTAAGTACGTGATGTTTAAGTTCAAACATGACCATTTTGCTGCTACATGACCAGTATAGGAGGGGGGTGCAGTAATGACGGTTTGAATATTGAGAAACCTGTCACACTCGTCCTTCACTGCATACTTACGTTAACAATAAGCAAGGCTGATTGTTTTTTATTCTTGTCTCTTCCCTTTCCATTTCCTGCTCTAATGACTTGTCAGACAGCATAGAATACAGCTCTTAACAGTAGATCTCTAAACTTACATAGGTGATGATTTAGTTTAGCAGTAGTCACCAAATCTTCAAAAACAAGAGTTGTGCTAGATCTTAATACAAGAGTGAAAGTGATTTATGCTAGTGAATGTGATAAATTGAGTGTAAAGCAGATCATGAAGGTGTTCAATGTAGGCAAAGCTCAAGTTTACGAGATTCTAAAGAAGAAAACAGAAATTGGGAAAATTGTGCCAATGGAAAAAATAAAGAGAGAACTTAAGAAAACTGAAAAGCAGGACATTAATAAAATAGTATGGGAGTGGTTCGTTAGTGTTAGGGCAATAAATCACCGCATATGGGGGCCTGTTACAGGAATATGCTAAAAAGGTAGCTGAAAAACTGGGTAAGACTGAATTCAAAGCATCTAATGGATGGTTGGAGAGTTTCCGCAAAAGACATCAGATATTTTTTAACGAACTTTGTGGTGAATCGAATGACGTTAATATTGAAACTATCACTGATTGGATTGCTAAACTACCTTCAACAATCTAAGGATATGAACCTGAAAGCATAGCAAATGGTGACAAGGCAGGACTATTCATCTGCACGTTACGAAATAAATCATTGTGTTTAAAAGGTGAGAATAGGTATATGTTTATGGTTTAATTTTGTTAATAGCCTAGGCCTACCTTTGTTAAACGGAAACCTATCTTTAATGTAAATGTTCAAGAGCCCCATTCAGTTCCGCTAAAGACAGGTTTTACTGTATATTTGGAGTTAGCATTTATACCTCCATCAAAATATTTACTGTTGGATTCCTGGGCGCCTCACTAAGATGATAATTTAATACATGAAGCAGTCGGTGAAATAGCCATGAACCTGAAAAGTTAATAGTGCAAATCATTTCAGCAAAAATAATTTCTGATTTACAACCATTAGCCAGGCATTTTAACTGACTGTTCAAAACAATGGACTGACATATCTGTGATTTCATTGTGTTAAATAACATTGATGTGAACTTGCAACAGCACAACAATATTCTCAATGCATGTCAATTGATCTACAATCAAGAATGTTCAGCATGCTTCTGTTTGTCACATAGACATGGGTAGAAATTAGCAGGTCTAATTACCACAAATGAAACTTAGATGAGTGCATAATTTAATCAGTATGTACTCAATAGTGTTTAAATTTTCACCTTGAATACTTTATTATTCCCCATGCTATTACAATATAACCACAGGTTAGTATTTAATTGTGTCTTTAAAACATGTATAAATTAACTACAGGTTTTGTGATTACTGCATTATGATTTAAAAGAAATTAATACATGGTTTAACATAGTACAACGTTAATAAGGTTCACTGCACTCAGTCAGTACCCCCCTCTCCCCCTCTCTCTCTCTCTCTCTCTCTCTCTCTCTCTTCCACAGCAACACATTGTGCCAGCAGTTCAAGAGAACTTCATTCCAAGTGGACACTGACAACACATCTCTACCACACTGTAATTGTGTGTGTGCGCGTGCGTCATACTAGATTTTACCTTAAAGCAATTTACACATAATTTCCTTCAAAACAGTTCCTTTCTGCAGTGACACACTTCTGCCACCGCGTGTAAAAAGACTGGAAGCCATTTTCAGATACCTGTCATAGTGCTTCAGCATTCAAAAACCTTCGCCCCTTCAGATGAGATTTCAGATTTCTTTTTTTTTCATTGCTGCTTCACCATAAGCTTCTTCTAGCAATCTCTGGGGGATAATTGTGTAACAAAACACAAAGCTTTATGTTTGAAGGTTGCTCTATTGCCGACAGTATGAAATGCAATAAATGAACATGTTCAAGCAGCAAAAACTGGTTGCCTTGCAAAGACAACAATCATTATTATGAAAATTCAAATGAAGTGTTGTCATGGACATTACCAACACCTAATAAAAAATCCTTTACTTTTGTATACATTAAAGAGAAAATAAACATTTCGGTAACTTTTTGAATATAGGGTTATATATGCATGATAGAAAGTAATATTTGATGGTTTTACATATTTCTATCTGCTCTTTCGATTAATGTATAAATCAGTTCCAAGTTTTCTTAACATTGATTGATGATCCCTTGTTAGTAACAAAATATGATGGATGAGTGCTGAGGTAATTAGGAAAAGGTATTGAAGTTAAGAATTCAGAAGTCTTGAGGAAATAAATTGATTACTTGATGAAAGGAAATCATTATCACTACTACTACTACTACTACTACTACTACTACTACTAATAATAATAATAATAATAATAATAATAATAATATTTCTTCCCATTATTTTGATGCTTCACATAACATAGTTAAAACTAACAGGGGAAATGTTCTACTATACATGCACTATATTTGTTGAACATTGCTTTTACAGGAATGTGCAGATGGAGCAAGTAAATTAATACCTCTATTTAGACATGTGAGCAAAAGCAACAAGAAACTTTTGCCATTATAAAAGTTATAACTGCTCTTTGTAGTAATATTAAACAAGTAGCATTCTCTTTACTTAGCATAAAAAGAATTAAAAGCTAAACTTTTCAGAACCATAATTTATCTCATCCAGCATTTTTGGCGATGGTGTTAATTAAGCAAGGAGGATATTTAATTATTTGAACATAATGGCATTTTATTTGTTACCCTTTTTGTCAGGTTTTATAAATTTGAATTGAATTTTTCTATATTTCACAAGTTCTTAAACAGTAAAATCTAAAAATAGAATGTCTATTTCTACAAAATAAATTTGAAATGAAAAAATTTAACACAGTTTAGCTAGTGTTTAAGCTACACCTGATTATTCAAATTACTTTGAATACAATACTTGATTATTCAAAGAAGTAAAAGAAAAAGGCAACACTCTAAGAGATTGAACCTTAAGCAATAGGCCTGCCAGTTCTACATGTCGCTGCATTAGATTTACAGTTGCTGGAATTACAAGACATCCCTCTTCTTTTAAGAACTGTGGACATCTGAGGTTTAAGTTTTGAAGACAATACTCTGGATATACCAGTAATGTTCTACTGTGCAGGCATTTTAAGGTGAGGCCACAGGTTGGCTATATCGTCGCTCATCTGACGAAGTGGCGTAAGCGCCAGAATCGAAGAAATTGAGATATTTCGCCTGTACACTCCATTTGGACGTATCTGTATTCTGACAAACTGGCGTACCTCCATCTCTAATGGTTACTTTGCAGTAAACATCGTGTTACCATCGTAAACGCCATTGCTCACTCATTCTTTTTCAGATGAACAGGTGTATGAGACTCGCAAGTCGCTTACGTCTCTTCGTTATATACTACCATTATTAAAATTGGTCGATACGTCTAAATGCTCAGTGTAATGCTAGCCACTCTAGACCAATTTTTGCCACCTGATGCCAACAATAAACATTTGTTTATAAATTTGGACAAGAAAAACCTGGTTCAACAATATTGATTGGTCTGAATACACCTGCAACAAACTAATGCAGTCTCAGTAAAGCAGCAGTCTGTTATGAACGTGGACTTATTAGTGAAGCGGAGAGATGGATCTACGAATGTGGTATAATGCAACGAAATTTAATGCATTGAAAGTGATGCGTTAAAGGTAGGTGCTGAAATTAAGTATAGTGGTTATCAGACAAGAAGTATTATTATGGGAAAGTGATTCAGATGGATCGTTCAGAGGAAACTCGGAACAAAATCAGGAACGGAGTCTATGGATGTTGCTCTCAGCATTTTAAAGATCCACACACAAGACAGTTATGAAAATGTAAATGCTACATCTGCAGACAGTACTAATATATGAGAACAGTGTTGTCATCAAGAAAAGAAAATATGCCAGCTGGAGTAGCCATTTAGTGACTAACAATGGTAACTATGATCCACCATATAGTGAAAACTATCAGTTTCTCAATTGCAAAAATGAAGGTTCTGGCATTTGCCCACTTTGTTTATGTTTGCTATGTACAAAGAATTCAAATAACAATAACGAATGCACTTACCATCGTCCAGAAGAGTTTTCTTAAGAATATTTACATTCAGACCTGACACTGTCTAAAATGTATTCTATGCACAATGAAGATAACATCTCACAGCCCAAAGCCAGTTATCAAAAACTTACTCCAGAGTATACAAATCAATTAGTCTATCATTCTAGTATCCTAAGGAGGACTAGTGCAGTTTGTGTGTAACTTAGTGCCATGTGAGGCTGCAAAGAAAACGGAGTTGCAGGATGTGTACGACAAACACACTGAAGAAAAGAATGCTGTAAGAAATAAGAAAAACAATCCTAAAATAGCTGCCAAAGAAAACCCAAGATAATATTCCTCTGCGGTATTTGATCTTCAGCAAATGATTCAGCTGCACCTTTCCAAAGAAAGTGCTGAATTATATCAAATGCGTTTGTCTGCACATAATTTCATGTTTTACAACATTTGAAACAAAGAGTGTCTTTGCTTTCAGTGAAGCGAGACTTATCAGCAAAAGGGTATCATCTGAGATTACAATCTGTGTGGGAATCTACCTTCAACATCTTGATGTCCACGGTGTAAAGGATGTCAGGCTGTTTGCTGATGCCTGCATTAACCAGAATACTACCGCAGTGACCATGTTTTTGTACATTCTAAGCAACTCAAAAGAATTCACTGTCTATCAACTTGTGCTTCTTCGAACCTAACCATGGTCAAAACGAAGGTGATTCTGCCCGCAGCACTATTTCAAGAGCCCTGACTCAGGCATGGAACATCTTCATACCTTGCCAGCTGGTACGTATTGTGAGACTTCCTCGGGTGCTGCTCCGTATGAAACACATTCTATGAGGGTATAAGATTTCTTGGACTACAAAAGCATTTCAGATAGCCTACAGCTCCGATCCCCAGGGATTTCAATCTGGAAACAAAGTGGATTGGACTGCAATCACAGAAGTCAAAGTGACCACAGATGATGCCGCTTGCGTCTTTGTAAAAAACAGTCATTTGGCCAAACATTATGAGCGGCTATCTCTGAAATCCAGGAACACTTCAAGGGTTTTGAAGCTTCCTCTGCCTCGACTTAATGTCACCTCTCCAAAGGTTTCGGTTGAGAAGTACAGCGATCTACAGGAGTTATGCAAAGAGCCAACACCAGTAATAAGAGATGCTGTTTACAAAACGTTCTACAAGGAAGTGCAACACTTCTAAGTTGTATTAACCCATGGACATTTTCAATACTTGTTTGCGTTTCCTAAAGCATTTGTAAATAAAACAAAACGTTATTGTATGTAATTTGGAAAAAAAAATAAATAAAAAATAGCATACATATTAATACTTGATATTGCTATGGTTAAAGAGAATTTCCTATCTGTTTCCTGAAAGCATTTGTAAACATATTATTGTACATTATTCTTCAAACTATTATCATTCAAAATAGCACACCTATACGCTTTATTTTGCTATTGTTAAAATAAATTCATAAGTTGTGTTTCTTTAAAGATGTGTAAACAAACAAATATATTATTTGCTAAATTATTGCAGGTAATTAAAAATAAATAAAACACACTTAAATACTTGATATTACTGTTGTTAAATAAGCAGATACCTCTATTTATTTTATTGACTTCCAACGCTTTACATTGTACTATATTCTTAGAATATAAATATATACGTGAAAAATATACATAAAAAGAAATAAATAATGGTACAGCCCAAAACGATAGCAAAAATCAGAATAATATATTAATCAAGTATATGGTGTAAGCGCCTTACTATCATGGGTGAAATCTTTCAAACCAACGTATCTCCAATTTAGGCCTTTTTGACCTATATGGTATCCAAATCCCAGAGTCTAATATTAGTCCTTATTAAGAACAACTATTAAAGATTTGAATGACTGTATAATATTTGATGTGTCATTTTATGCTTTTGAGCCATAGGTCCCTAAATAAACACACTTTTCTTTAAACTGTTCTCCTGTAAAATTACATTTATGTCGCTTACGTCTTTTCGTCTTTTTAGCGACGATATGCATAGCAAGCTGTACTGTAGTGACCTCAGTATTTTTCTGATGTTCAACTCATGGCGGATGACCCGTTGAAGGTTATTTCTATCAGGTATGCTTCACTCGCTGCTTTCTTTTACATGCTATAAAGAGAGTTGTGCTTGTGCATTTCAAAGATGAAAGTTTATTCAAGACATCTGTGTTGTGCGTGATTTGCTTAAGGGTGTTAATGTCTTGTTATTAGTCCACTGCAATGCCTGCCAACAAATTCACGCTTGAACAACAAATTTTTATGTGCAATAGATATGTAAAAACTGAATCATGTGAATAGGTGTGGAGACAAATTCAGCAGAAATTTTCTGGTATTCCAGTTCCAAGTAGAGAAACTGTTACACGTCTGGTTAAGTTTAAGACAACGGGATCACTAAACTTAAGAAGCAAAACCAAAATGTTCTAACAGAGGAAAAAATAGATGAAATTGGCACATCTATATGTTGGGGAACCCTAAAAAAATGTTTAAAGGAACAATCTCCACACCATAGATGAACTTAAGGACAATATAAAAACAGAAATTATGAACATTACACAAGAACAACTTACGCGTATAATGGAAATTTCATTCAAAGATGCCAGGAATGGAATGTCTTCACGCAGATGGACACGACTTCCAACACCACGTATAACAAGGTTAGTACTTATTATAGTGCATGATGCTATTACTCGTGAGTAAGTAATGCGGGAGTTACAGAACGAAAAACCCCCAGTGTAATATCAGTCTACGGAGCATGCATATGCGTGATCTGTGGCCTTACCATAAAATGATCGCACTACAGATGTGTGGTAAATACTGACAGTGCACTGAATATGTGGGACACCAAATGGATCATTTATGAGGAGTTCTTGTCTGAAAATACATGGTTTTCCCACAATGCACTATCAATGTTTGTTCAAAGTGCTTTTAGTATCGAAAGGTGGGCAATGTATTGCCATTAGTGCAAGATGAATGGATGAACTGCACCTAACAGTTTTTTTTGTTCATGAGCAGCATCACTCAACAGTCCAGTGGTTCACTTTCTATTGTATATCTCTAAGATTGTAGAGAAAACGTTTATCAGTACACAACTATTACTGCATATCTAAATTGATAGAATGATAGAGGGAGCTTGTTCCATGGTCACTATATCATACACTCCTTGACCATTTTGAGGTACTGTGAAGAATATGATGTACAAGGTTCTTGTAACATCAGAGGAGGACTTCCACTTCCATACAGCAGCTGAAGTACTTAGCACATAATAACACATTTTTGATCATATGAATTAATCCTTGCACCATCAATATACGCTCTGCAACAAAGTTTAAAATGAATAGTTCTGATATTAATGCATGTTAAGATGCCCTTGTTGGGTTGATGGAGGTTTCTGGGTAAAATGTGGAACACCATATCCAAAGCATTATCATTATTTAATGCCTTGCAATAGCCAAACTGCTTTGGAATACTGGTTCCCTCTCACAACATTATCAACTTATTATAAGTTATGCACCTGCACCACGTACTACATACAATTTGTAACTGCTGTGTATATTTAACATGCCTGCTTTAATTATCCATTCTTAGGTATTCTTAATCTAAAATTTGCACATTTTAGTCTACAGACTTTGTAAAAATTGTTTTCCACTTGCCAAGTAATACATTTTCTGCAGCTAAACTTCTTGCAATAATTTATGGAAAAATTGATTTGGGGTTGAAACACAATCACTTTCATTTTTGTGCTTTGAATGGTTTCAAGAGGTGCTTGCTCCCATTGTCCGAAGTGACCAACTGGCTCATGATGGTGGTGTCCAGTGCATGTGTGTTTGTTTGTGGTGACATCTAGTGATGGCGTGATGGACTTTCATAGTGGATTTAGTGGTGACAATTCAAAATTGATTAAAGAGTGTTTGTGTTTTATGATTAACATCTTTTCCCAAGTATTCAAATCTGTTGTGTGTTTTGTAGGTTTTAGGAGTGGTATGCTTGGTGTGACGTTATGAGTGGTTGTCCAAATGTGATGCTGAACTGTGAATTTATCAGTCTGTCTGTATTTGATGTATTCCGTATGTTATTTTAATCTGATTTTCTAAATTTCTCTTAGTTTAGCTTATATAAACATTCTGGGTAATTGGTTTGATGAATTCCTGCATTTTGGTTCTGAGGTATTGGGCCCTTCAATTTGTTGCAGAGTAATTTCTCTATGCTGGATTTATTTCGTGGAGCTATGCAGATGTTATGTTTTTTGAAGATGTTGTGGAATTTGTGGTGAGTACTTGAGTGGAATGTTCTAAATGGTTCTAAAATCATTTTTTCAATGTTTGTTGGGCAAGTTTTGTGATATTCTTAATCTGTATCTGTTTTCTGAATTTTGCTATTTTGTTG
Source organism: Deroplatys truncata (assembly GCA_030765065.1). NCBI lineage: Eukaryota > Metazoa > Arthropoda > Insecta > Mantodea > Mantidae > Deroplatys > Deroplatys truncata. The sequence continues at coordinate 381,589,498 of CM060990.1, forward strand.
TCAGTGATTTGTTTGCTGAAGCCATTATATATTGCTGTGTTTGTATTCCCCTTTTGTTAAGGGGATGTAAACCAATTTATGGGTTAAACTGTTTAGGACAGCATGTTGTTTGTGCGACCGGGTAGAAACTATTGTTTTTATGTACATAAAACAACACAACAACAAAACAGACACAAGCAGCATCAAAGAAGCTGTGGAAGGCTTACAACTAGTGACAGTTTAGCTGAAACAGAAAGCATGATGGTACAGAAATATTTTAGAGATCATCAGCAGAGTTTTGATGGGGCAGGTAGAGTAGTGGATAGTCACTTCCAAATGTGATGTGGACTCGGTGATCATTGGTTTGAACCTGGTGCTATGATCTCTCTCTCTCTTTCTTCCAGGTTTCATTTTGCTTAGAAGAGGTTAGGACAAATATAATGTATTAATGGAATGCAATGTAGTTGTTAATGTAATGTGCTGTATCTGCTATGGTAACATTATATGTATTTATTTATTCAATCTTAATTTTTTCACAAGTGTGCTGAGGAAGTTTTAGTTTTAAAGAAAGTGACATTTCAATTGAAGAGTCGGGAGGGGTGTAGGGGTAAATGCTTTCGTCCACAAAAAATTGAAATTCATGTTTTGCAACTTTTGTATAGTTCAGTACCATCAGTTTTAACCACGAGGCACACATGAGCAAAAAGGAAAAAAATATCAACAGGAGAAGAACGTACCTATTGATGAACTGAAAGTTTTGTACAAGGTCCCAATCCCAATCTCTCGTATGAAATACAAGGACCTGCAATCTTTAACAAGGTTTCTCATTACAACTAAGATCTTTTACAACACAATTTGAATTAGGATGGATGTAACAGCAACAAGCAGCATGATAATGTATAATTGGTCTTCATCAACAACAATGATGACTAAAAGTGATTATTTTTCTGCGCTACAACCAATATTACCTAATTTTGCCTGACTTCACAATAATAATAATAATAATAATAATAATAATAATAATAATAATAATAAATATCAACTTTATATACATTTTATACACTGCAATCTATATGCTACAACTGTGGGTTTTATTCAGAATCCTGCTCAAACAACAATGTGGAGACCAAGAGAAATTTTTTTCATACCCATTTTTATTATGTATACAAAAAAGTTGTGTTTACTTCTATATACTTTACCATGATATAATATTAAAATCAGGATCTCAACAGTGTAATTAAACTATATTTTTAAGGAGAAGCTTTGTTTTTAGTCTCCTAAAACTCTTTAATGAATGGACTGAAAGCATTTTTCTCCCTGACCCTTTAGTTGTTCCTCAATAACCTTAAGCCTTAACCGTTATTATGTGTTTATAACTAACATACAGTGAAATTTCATACAGAAATATCAATTCTCAAGCAACAAGTAATACCCCTCAAGAAAGAAAGAAAAAGGGGTTAATTCTGCCATCCAAGATGTAAAAGTTAACATTTAATACATTAAAAACTGCCGTTAGTAATAATTATTGTTTCTTACAACTCAGATTTCTTGTTTTGAGAGTGAGAAACATTATTGTTTTGTTGGATTGTTTCAGTGATAAATTTCCTTACTTAATTCCGCATATTTCAGGGGTTTAAGTCCTTCAGATTGAATCTCAACAGATAAAGGAAGTATTGACAGTTAAACATAGTTTTAATGCTCTTTATTCTACAGCTGATCAACTACATAAACAAAGTCAGAGACTCAAACTTTGAAGAGGATGTTAACACTGTCAATCTTGGGTGCTCTATAGATGCTGTGAAAAATTTAAGTAATCAGCTGGCTACACTTGGACATGAAGTAAGTTTTAACTTGTCTTGATTATTCTTTTGTTTCTTTAGTTTGTATAGTATAGCTTTCTGGCATACAGAAAGCAAACAAGTGGTATGTTTTTTTTAAGAAAGAAGGGAGGAGAAGTGGATTGTGGGTTCTGGAGAAAGATCATGGAATGTGCAGTGGATAAGTTTAAGCTCATAATTATACAAAATAGAAAAATTAGATTTAAAAGTTCTCAGAGATTGTGCAAAGAACATGAATGAGTATCAAAATGTTAGCCTGACAAATTGTACTTGCAGCATCTCTGAAAATATAGTGGTGGAATAAACTTTTCAAGTTAGCTGCATTTAGAGCAAATTCTCTAATTTTATTAACATAATTTAAGAAGTCAATGGGAGAGAATAATGAACCATGGTTTTCAATATATGTGTTGTAAATTCCACTGGAAAAGGAAAGTGAGGCCTTTTTAATACTGAACTAGAGGAGGGTTTGCCTATCTGTCTATGGCATAGCCCCTGCGGCCACTCAGGAAAATAAAAACTAGATATTAAATCTTGAGGTAGAAGCTAAATTTCACACTTGCTCTAAACTGCATTACTCTCAAAACCATTAACTTTAAAGACATAGGACATGTCAAGGGACTCTGCCACAGCAAATTGTTTTAAAAAGCGCTCCAAAAGTGAAAACATTTGGGAACTGTATTGGTGAAAAGATGTGATTGGTTTTTGAGTGCAGTGAAGCACAAAATTATTCATTTTGGTGGTGGCGGCAGTGCATTTCTAATGAAAATTTCCCTCAAGCAGAAAATAACATTCTAGACAGATGATTAAAATTTGTATGGATTTCTTGGCCAACATTGAAGACTACGTAGGATGTAAGGGAATATAAATACATTGCCAAAAACATGGATAGCAGGGAATACTATTTATATCATAAAGGTGAAGACTAGTGTCCATTTGTCACAATTTTGTAGTATTGAAGTATCAGTTTATAAAACGTGCAGATTTTTCCTTTGGTAGTACATTCGGGTGGTAAAGAACAGGTAGCAGCCCAGCAGCCTGCTTACCTGTATTCAAGCAGTGTCATATGGTTGCCATCCCTCCATACAGCACAGCACATCAGCATTTGGTGTGAAGATCAAGGTGGGGTAACTGGCGAAAATAACTTATCGCCAGAGCAAAAATGAAGCATTTGTGTTCATCTAGCTTACAGGTAGTGCAGAGTTAGTACTCCAGGAAGAAAAATGTGCTCTTCCATGCGCAAATTGGCAGATATCATTTGCGGGGAAGCCCATTGCATTTTGGAGGCTGCCATCAGATTTTTAGGAAAAGATTTCCTAATCATTGAGCTTCTCACAGAAGAACATTCCTAGCTTCATTCTGGTGATTAGAGAAACTGGTAGGTGTTTTGCCTTCTTGTTGAGATGTTGGCTGCCAAAGATCTTGGCAAGTATTACAAGCTGAAGAGTATGTTGTGAACATAATCGAACAAACCCTAGGAGCAGCACATGCAATATTGCATGAAATGTCGGTGTTTCTCATTGAACAATGTATCGTGCATTGCCTCAGGAGCACTTACACTCTTATCATGTGCAATGAGTAAAGTACCTGTGAGAAGAGGGCTTTCCAGCAAAAACAGAGTTCTCTACATTGTTTCTAAATGAATCAACATGAATTCAATGTTTTCCTTCGTAGATATTAGCCAAATACTGGACAGTGTTGTAGAAACCATTTGCAATTCCACAGGGGGATTTTCAGCTGTGTTTTGCTCTGAATATGTGGATGGGAATCTTTGATGATCATTTGACTGGGCCTCATGTATTGTCCACTCATTTGCAGGTGCTAGCTACTTAGGTTTTCTTCAGGATCTACCACAATATCTAGAAAATGTACCACTGCAAATAAGAATGAACATGTACTTTTCTCATGATGGTGCTCCACAGTAAATAAGTCGCTATGTATGTGATTGACTTAATTTATTATCCACAGTGATGGATAGGGCAAAATGGACCCATTCATTGGCCAGCTTGGAGTCCAAATTTAAATTGTGTAGCTTTTCATCTATGGGGCCACAGTATGGTATACATCAGTGAAATTGGCACTGTGGATGAGCTCCAGCAATGGATATTTGCTGCAGTGGACTCAGTACTGGCCAATCTGCATGTGTTTGAACGTCTGCGCACATCTTGGATTCATCACTGTAAAACACACCCATGATCATATGGGACACATAGAACTCCAACTGTAGAAACTATTATGATACTGTATGTATAATTACAAGCTCTTCATGTTTGATTTTCAGTGTGAAATTATTACCTACAGTAACTACAGGCAAACTCAGGGATACCACCAGTCAGGCAGGGGTTTACATGTAGATGGGGGTTAAATTGAGACTGGAGTATTACTTGATAACCTGTTTACTCTGTCAAGGTCAATAGGAAAAGGTTCCTTCTCACGCTTGTAGACATTTGTCATGCACCAGGGACATAAACAAATTGTTTAAATGTTTGCTATGGGTCAGCAATATAAAGGATAACCAAAAATGTGTTTCTGTTCAGTTCTAGAAAACAAAGTCAACATAGAAAGTTGCTTAATGAGTTGATTTTATTACAAATACACTTCCCATAAGCCCCCAAACTTTTTGGCACTACATTCCCTTATACTCTGCGTAATCATTTTAGAGGTAACTGCCGGAAAATTCTTAAAAAACATAGAAAGGGAAACAGAGCCATACAAGAGCATAAGTCATACAAAAATATTACTAAATCACTTCATGAAAAATATGTTATTTGCACAAAAGCTTGCAAAGGGAACAAAATGGTCTTAATGAAGAAGCAAGATTATATTTTCAATAGGCCGGAATTATTAAAGGGTAATGAATTTCTGGAAATCAAGTCAGATCCAGTAAACAAATGTGTTAAGGCAACAAATGGGATCATAAAGAATTCAGATGTAATTCCAAAACAAATACAATATAAATCCAATTCATGCAATACTACAGTAGCTATAATTATATGCTCTTCCAAAAATGCATAAAACAGGAAGTAAGATGTGGCCTATAATCAACAATATCAACATCCCATTTTATAAATTGGCTAACGGCCTGTATTACGAACTCCGGTTAAGGATTGGGGTAAGAGTTACCTGACAATTACGTACTATACGACAGTATTACAATCTTTGGTTAAGGACTACCCGGGAGGTAAACTAACCACCACCTCAAGTGGTGGATAAAGATGATACCTTGGAGTTAACTCGTATTTCTGAATGTAACATGGCGTATCACCGGCAGAGATTGATTATTGAGAGTGATTCAGAAGACGAAATGCTGGTGTAATATTTGTACAATAGGAGAAAAGTAAAGAAAATAGGCAACGAAAGGACAATTTCGAGGAGTGGGATAATGAAGAGTTTCGGCAACGCTACAGGTTATCAAAAACTACCATGTTAGAAATTTTGGAACACATAAGACATAACATTGAATTTGCGACAGACAGGTAAGTTTTCAACAAGTACTAAATATATTTTCAATGTTTTGGAAATGTTATCTATACATTAGAATAGTTCACTCCAACACTCAGTCTTAAATATTACTGTCAGGGCGTAAGGAACTAACCATTGTGCTTGGGTTGTTTTTGGAAGGCAAAAACTTTTAGGTTAAATGACAAGCAGTGTGGGCGAAGGTAAACATATTTTGCGTGTTAGTTTATATTTAGGTTGGTTTTTAAAATTGTCGAAATGCTTTCCACGTTAGTTTTAAGTGATATTCATGAAATGTTTGCGTCAAAAGACTATGGTTTTCAGGCTTATTAAAGTGATATAAATATTTATGTCAAAACTCTTAACACTATTTTTAACGAAACTTTCAAGTGTGGCATAATTTTCCAAATAGAACAGCCAAGGAACGGTATTCGAAAGATTTGAAAGATGAAACAAACCTAAGAATATTTTGTTGAACTTAAATATCTGGCAACACATGTAAATCCGAATCAACATTAGAACCATCGATTTTGCTTTTCTATAAATATAATAGCTTTCGCGAACGGAAAAGCTAATAAAAAGGTAATTATAACTATTGTTTACGGTATCCTATTGTAGCCCAGTAATCCAATAACGTACTAGAACCGCATCTTGTATGCTCAATGACATATAAATTACATTTTAGGTTATGTTTATGTCTAGTGTTTAAAATTACCAATTGGTTTACAGCATTATTTGTAAGTGCTATTCATGAAGCATTTGCGTAAAATTTTTAATGCAAACAGAAGAAGCATTAATGTATAGTAATATCTTTAGCTACACTTGCATCCAAATCCCATTTGCTAATTACAAACTGAATAGCATGCAGTACCATATGTGATCGACTTCAGTTAAGCTAACTTACAAAACAGAAATTATTTATATTGTGCTACAGATTTTGCAATTGCACTACAACTATAAACTTAAGATGCTTTAGAATTGGAAACATAGCTGTATCATTTATAGGATTTATATAAATGAGAATATCAGCATGCCCACATTAGGTAGGAATGTAAAAAAAAATTAATAAATTTTCTCATATACATGGTTAAACTTTTATCTCAAAGGCCACATAATTTCATTCAAGTTTTCTCAAAAGGTAAAGTGCCAAAATCTAAACAGGTTTCATATATATAGCTGATGAAGCTATGTTTCAAAACAAAACAGAATATTATCAATTATTCAGATCATGTGTCTAACTACTTTTAAAGGAAATACATACTGCAGCTTGACGGGATATAGAAGTACGCACTGTCTCCCAAGCTTTAACTATCCTAATCAGCAAGAGGTGGTGTAATATAATGCAAACAAGAGTAGAGCATTTTTACTTGTAAAATGTGCTATTTTCAACAAAACCAATTGGCAGAAAATTAAATTGAGTTTTATTTATGGATGCTCTTTAACTACTATGGTTCTAAGCATGTTGTATTGGGCATGAAAGACCAGAAATTTTGCTCAGAAGCCTCTTTATCACACTTGAAATACTTTATGTATTTATACATATATATATCACCCACCTCTGCTGTGCATAAGCGGCCATGAGGGTGGCAGGTGCTTCGTCCATGTAGTGCCATGAGACTTATTTACTTTTATATGTTGTTGAAATGCTTTGCAGATGTGTTGGCACATTTTTTGTATCCCTTTTGTAAAATCATTAACCTTTCAATCTGAGATTATAAAAAGGTATATGCCACCTCTCCACATAATTGTTATTACAAAGAGTTGTTTTAGATATATTGCAGACAGGACTAGAGCTGATGTTTGTATTTTCTGATTCTGTCAGGATGCTCATGACTTAAGCCGTAATGTGCTGTAAAGCCTCAATTCTACTTGTACAAAAAGAAACAATAAGATCTTTTCTTTTTTCAGAAATGCGTGCCTTTCAGCCACAGAGCAGCTGTTAATGGCATTGCGCTTTTATGCAACAGCTGGCACCTACACCTCTGTTGGTGACCTCAGTGGTGTGCATAAGACCACAGCAGGCAGAATCATCAAGAGTATCACTACCACCATTGCCTCATTACGGCCGAGATACATCAGTCTGCCACAAGCACAAGAAGTGAGGAGTGTTCAGGCAATTTTTTTTTGAAATTTCAGCTTTTCCAAGAGTTTCAGGAGCTATTGACTGCACCCATGTGCAGATCAAATCTCCAGGCGGTGAGGAGGCAGAGCACTACTGCAATAGAAAAGGTTACTTTTCATTCAATGTGTAGACCTTGGTGGATGCCAAATTGATGATAAGAGACATTGTGGCACGATGGCCTGGGTCTGCACATGATTCCACAATTTATAACCACTCCAGGTTGAGACACCGCCTGGAGAATAATGAATTTGCAAACAGTATTGTGTTGTGTGACTCAGCATATGCGGTAGGCCCATATCTCCTTCCACCCTTGCAGGCTTCTCAGTTACCGGAGGAACAGCTGTATAATAAATCACAGATTCGACACAAAATGTTGTTGAAGGATGCTATGCTGTCCTGAAAGCAAGATTCTTTCCCTGGGAATCCAGACAAACGTTGATCTTGTTCAAGAGGTAATTGTAGCATGTGCTGTGCTGCATAATATTGCACGCATCATCCATGAAGATGTTCCTCCAATAGATGCAAACATCCAGGCCCAGTTGGAGGAATACATTCAGGAGGAGCATGTGTTGGCAGCACTCCAGGAAGGAAATGCCCCTCACCATGCACACGATGCTATTCGCAGAACATTTGTGGACTATTTCAGAAATAGGCTACAGGCATATAGAGCTTAACAACTAGAAGTATGTAATCTTTCCTATTGCACTATGAGTCATTCCACATCAAACAGAACATACATAAAACATCACTTTCTCTGAATTTTAGTTTGTGTGTTCCGCACATGAAATAAATGGACACACATTTTTTATTTTGCATAAAATCAAATTGTTTTGGGATTTACAGCTTAACATTTTTCTTATACATGCACAACGTTACACAAAAGCAATTTATTCTCGGAATACAGAATAATCGGGGATAAGAACAATACATCATTTTGTAGATAAAAACAGCGTGGATTTCCTTATTCAAAATACCATTTACTCATAATAAGAAAACAATCACTTTTTTAGTATGAAAATTTTAAACCACAATATCATATTTAACCCCTTAATATTAAAATATGGAAAAAATACAGAAGGAATGTGATATATTTTGTTTCAAATCTGTTAATATCAGGATGGCATTTTCCTTAGAAGTATGCTTTTAAACAGTTTGTATTAGCGCATAGGGTTTTAAAACATAGACTGCTGATAAGAGCCTCACACCGCAGCAGCACGTTCAATGGTTAAGCCATACAAACGTGATATGCTATGACTAATGGTGTAAGTTGGCAACTGGAATCTGACATTCTATTAAGCCTTTCTCCGTTGTTTCTATTTAAATGTTACTTTGTGTTCAGCTTTTTGTGTTGGTTGTGCATAATGAGAACTGAAGAAACAGGACTATGACTATTGCTTCAATCCATTTATTGTTTCCAAGCATAACACAAGGCAGAAATCATTAAGCTTAGTTACCTGCAATATGTCTACAAACTTAAAAATGGAGAACTTAACTTTTTCACCAGACCTAGAACTATGTGATCCAGGTTGAAAAAAAAATTCCCAAAGTACCACCCACTGCTAACAGTGATTATGTGTCTCAAAGCACCAATGCTATGAATAATCTAGAAGCGGTTTTGAACATAGTGATCATTTTCAGGCAAGATACAGCAATGCAAAAGTGATCCCTGGTACCTTGGAGCTAAATTCATTTATTCCATCAACCAATAATAACCGGATGGTATTCATTTGAGAGCCCAAAGGTAAAAAAGTGCACATTTAAATTGTAGTTAAGTTAGTTCCCATAGGATAAGATTGAAAGTTGGAATTTTTCTCAACTGTATGCCAAATTTGACAGTTACATATGAGCAAATTAGTGCAACAGAAATGCTGTAAACAAATGACAAGGCATCCAATGACAGACTGCTGTTTCTCTCCAGTTGCACTGCGCTGGAATCCCTCTACGCACCGCTTTTTAAGTAATGTTATTTAAAATTAGCTATACAGATCCTATCTTTGTTTTATGCAAAGATATTCAAAAAACTACAAGGAATTTATTTATAATTTTTATAGAAGTTTAAATATGCGGGTTAATAGGAATACATACTTTTTAAGAATGCTTGGAATTTAAAAATTAATGTAAATAATTAATTATATCAAGTAAAAGATTACATATTAAGTTTTACATTGGACTTTAAAACATAATTTTATCTTATTATCACCTGTAGGCAGATAGGTGAGCCGCTTTTCACATGTTAGATTGCACAATATTTTTAAAATATTGTGATTTAAAAAAAAACCATTTTTAAACATAATTCACTTTGCTTTACTAATCCTGGTGAAGTATTCTGTGATTTGATGTGGAAGGACTCAAATAGACAAAATTAATGATCTTCGGGGTAATGTTGTACATTACTGTGTTACATTTTTATGTTCATTATTCACCTCTTCAGATTACTTCTCATAATTTTATTTTTCTTTCTAATGAAATGTAGTTAATTTCTGTTTATCAATTGAATAAAAATATTTTCAGTGTAAATAATTAGGGTATCTAAGAATAAAACACTTGTTTAATAAAAACTGCTTTACTTATTCAACTTATTTCCTGCCACCATAATTTTTAGGTCCAATATGTTTTTTTTTCTTTTTCACAAGCTCTAGCTTGTGCTCATGCAGTTATTTTTCTCGTGCTTCCCTAGCATCAAATTCTCTTTGAAGCAGCTGATGCTGGAGTGTCGCAAGTACTTTACTCTCTGCCACCCAAGATGAGAGGTCCTTCCCATGAAGAGATGGCGAAATTCTTGGTTTCCTATCTGTGGACAACACAAAATTTATGATTACACACTAATGAAACTAAGGTGTAGTTTATTTCTCTTCTTTGTAAATTCAGATAATGAAACATGCAGCTATTACAGAGCCACAATTTCATTGCTTCTTGCATATACATGGAAACATTGCCATTCAGGGACAATAAAGTGGTCCAAGGTCTGTAAACTAGAAGGTTGTCTCAAAACTGAGGCTTTAGGTAGGAAAATGTCACATGTACAAATTTAAATACAGTTTGTGTAAATCATCATGACTGTCCCCCACTCCTGAAGCACATATGCTCAATAGCACTGACCAGACCACTTGCATAATAAGAGAGATGGGGGTCAGTGTTCCAACTGCTGCGAGCTCAAATGCAAGGTAACCTTACACATTTGTTTACAATGCATTGTGTATGTGGCTGCCTCCGAGTTGTGATATCACGTGCTCCCCACTACTCTCACCACTACTCATTTCTCCTCTCTTGTGGAGATTATCATGACAATTCACACAAGCTGTATGTTTCAACTCACCGCTGAGTCCAAGATATGCTGTGACTGTTTTTAGCTATTTTTATGTTAAACATAAAGGCTTTGATAATGTGTCAAGTTTTACATTCCCTTAAGACAAAACAATTTTGAAATTAAGTTTAAAGCAAATGTCTTCAAAACCTTGAAAACGAACTGCTTGGTATGCCCTCGAACTTAATCTGCATCATTTTTAATGTTTCAGTGGAATGTAGGCTGTTGACTTTTTGCACTTCTTTAAAGGTGTGATTTGATAAATGCTCTTTTTCTTATGCTAGGTTTGATTCATGTTTTTTTATCTCTACGCTCTATACCTTCAACAGAAGTAAGATACAAAATTTCTATTTTGAAAACACTTGAGTTTTGAGAATTTCTTCTCTCTTTGCCTAAAAATTACACACACGCACACACGTGCACACGCACGCGCACACGCACCCCCCACTCTCTGTGAGAGAATTATCTGACGCCACAGTTCTCAATTTCCTGATGCGGTTTTGGACATTTATTCGGGCAACAAAGAAATTGTAGCTAATGTCTACAGCCCTCTGGAATGGATAACCCATGACCATGATTGCTGTTCTATTATGTGCAAGTGCACCATTATTCAAACAAGGTTATTTTTATAAATTATTTGGTTTGCTCATACATCAAGCATGACAATGGGTCAATCAGATGTTGATCCCCCCCAGGGGCTCACCTTATGTGAGTACGGGTGTTGGCGTACCCGGGGGTTCCCGAGCCGATCATCGCCATCATCATCCTTCCACCGCCGTCCGGTCGAGGTGGGTTCGTTCTCGTGACCGGGGGACACAAGGTAGGCTCTCGTGCATTCTTAGCATTACGTTCATACCGCGCCTCGCCATCGTTTCTTTCTTCTCTTCTCCTTACACACATTTCGCCCCACGCCCATTCATTTACACATCTCTGTTCCTTCTCGCCGGCCTACCTTGCGTGCGAAACGCCCACACAGTTTTAGTTTCTTTTATCTTTCTTTTAATCCTCCGTGGACACAGCCTGACGGATACCCGCGCACCAGGTGCGCAGCTGGGTGAGTGGGTAATGGCGTCATCCCCACCACCCGGGGTCGTCATGTAGGGTTTGTGTTCGTATCCGCTGTTCAACTGCAGTCCCGCGGGGGGGCCATTGCATGAGCTGCTGACTTCTGATGGCGATTGGGTCCCTCTGTTTATGTTCTGGGAGGTGTGACCCTGGGGTGAGTCTGGTATAGATAGGCCACTCACCCAAGCCGGGGTAATGCCCGGGAAGTCAGAGCCCGAGGTCGGAGACGGCTGCAATGGTGGAGGATTTTTTTGCTATGGAGCACCCTTTCTCCATTGTTAACAACAAGCGCCGCAAAGTTTTAGTAACAGAAGTAGCACCGCCAACAGCTGGTTGTTACTTAGTGATTACCCGTACCGAGGAAGGTCAAACTTTCGAGAAGGTGAACCCTTTTGTTATCCAAAAGGGCATTGATTCAATTGCTGGTCCAGTTCTTTCCTGCACTCGGCTTCGTAATGGTTCGTTGTTAGTGCAAAGCAAGTCCGAGGCACAAAGTAAGTCCTTGTTGGGCGCCACGCTTCTCCACGGTTATCCCATCCGTGTTGAGAAGCACCGTACCGTGAATTCCTGTCGAGGCGTCATCACCACCCATAGCCTCGATGGTATGTCGGACGAAGAGCTAGTGGAATATCTTTCCGACCAAAAGGTAACGGCAGTTCATCGAGTGCAGGCTAAACGCGACGGAGTATTGGTACCCACTCGTACCCTGTTTATAACATTCGATGGCGTCGATCTGCCCACGAGCATTTCCGCAGGGTACGAACGGATTTCTGTGAGGCCTTATATTCCTAGACCTCTGCGTTGTTTTAAATGCCAACGTTTTGGGCATACGCAAGTCTCCTGTAAGAGTGCCGTTAACATCTGTGCAACATGTAGCCAGCCCTCACACGAAGGTGCCTGTTCAATAGCCCCCGTCTGCGTCAATTGCAAAGGCTCACATTCTGCTTCCTTTGGTGACTGTCCGCGCTTTTTGGACGAGAAGGCGATCCAGGAGATCCAGGTAAAGGAAAAACTCTCCTTCGCCGAAGCCCGGAGGCGTTACCATGCGCGCCAACCTTCACTCCTGCGATCTGGTACATTTAGTTCTGTTGTTGCCTCGCCAGTACCCCGGAAGGATGCAGAGACTCAAACTTGGACCATGACTGCATTGACTGCCACTACCACCCGGCCGTCCAAGCCTATTACTGTTACCAAGCCCTATAAACCTGGTCCAAAATCTATGAAGTCACAAGCTCCTGAGAAGAAATCGAAGCAGAAATATCGCAGGGAAGATTTTTTAAAAGACCCTCCGCGTGCGCGCGGCAAGCCAAGTTCACCTTCTCCTCCTCCTCGGAGGTCGCAGTCCCAGGACGCTCCTGGGACAAGCCGCGCTCAGCGGCCCCCTTCACCCGTTGGCACCCAGAACCGATTCTCGGCGCTGGAGTCGGTTTCTGGCCCTGAGCATGTGGGCCCTCCCCTCGAGGAGGCTATGGAGTCTGACCAACTCCATACAAAAAGCCCGAGCCCAAAGGTTAAGCAAAAGATTCTTTTAAGCCGCCCTTCTAAGTAGACAGTTTATCCCTTTTATTCATGGCTATCCTGAGCTGGAATTTACGTGGTGTTCGATCGCATAGGGCGGAACTGCAACTTTTATTGCGTTCCCATTCACCTATGGTCGTATGTTTGCAGGAGACCAAGCTTCGCCCTCAAGACCCTTTCGATCTCCGAGGGTACACTCCGGTTCGCTACGATCTTGAACCGGAGGAGGGCGCTCCTGCCCATGGAGGTGTCATGTTGTTAGTGCGTAACGACGTTTATTTTCAAACTCTCGCTCTTACGTCCGACTTGCAAGCTGTTGCCATTAGACTGCAGTTACCCGGTTTTTTCTTTTCTGTTTGTTCTGTGTATTCACCTCCATCGTCTCCCCTCGCTCCCGCGGACATTCGAGCTCTTCTGTCCGCTCTCCCAACACCAGTTCTTCTGTTGGGAGATTTTAATGCCCATCACCCACTATGGGGTTCGCCAAGGGCTTGTGCGAGGGGAACTCTTCTTTCCGACATTTTTTACCAGTTCAATCTTTCAATCCTCAATACAGGTGAGCCTACTTTTATTTCTGATTCTTCTGGTACATTCTCACACCTGGACCTTGCCGTTTGCTCACTCCAGCTTGCTAGTCGTCTGCAGTGGAACGTCGTCGCTGACACCTACTCCAGCGACCATTGCCCCTGCATCATTTCTCTTCTGTCACACCACGTACAACATTCCAGAGTACCTACCTGGATATTCCCAAAAGCCGACTGGAGTTTGTATTCCAGCCTCGTGCATTTTGACGACCAGCCCTTCACCGACATTAACCAACTAGTGCAGTACCTTGCGTCTACTATTTTCTCTGCTGCCGAACGCGCAATTCCCCGTTCATCCTCTCAACCTCGGCGAATGCCTGTTCCGTGGTGGAACAAGGATTGTCGGGACGCCGTTCGTGTTCGTAGGACTGCACTTAGGGTGTTTCGGCGCCACCCTACACTTGATAATTTGGTGACTTTTAAACAATCGCGTGCCAAGGCTCGTCGCACTATTCAGGATAGCAAGAAGGCATCGTGGGCTCGTTTTGTCGAGTCTTTTAATCGCTTTATGCCTTCATCTGTTGTTTGGGATAAACTTCGTCGCTTCTCAGGTAAAGTGTCGCATTGTACTGTTTCTGGCCTTCAGGTTTCTAATGCCACCATAGTGGATCCGGCTGCCATCGCTAACACTCTGGGATCTGCCTTTGAGGTGGTTTCCAGTTCAGACCATTATTCCGCCGGCTTTCGCTCTATTAAAGACCGGCTGGATTCTGCACCATATAATTTTCGCTCTGCTAACACTGAATGTTATAACAAACTTTTTACAATGAGGGAGCTGGAGCACGCTCTTCATTGCTCTAAGCACTCCGCTCCTGGCCCGGATGACATTCATGTCCTGATGTTAAAGCACCTTTCAGCCGACAGTAAACTCTTTCTCTTACAGGTCTATAACCGTATTTGGCAAGACGGCTTTTTTCCTTCCGTTTGGCGTGAAGCCACCATTGTCCCTATACTTAAGCCTGGGAAGGATCGCCAACTTCCTTCCAGCTACCGCCCTATCTCCCTCACCAGTTGCATTTGCAAGGTGATGGAGCGCATGATCAACGGGCGGTTGACATGGTGGATTGAGTCTCAGAAACTTCTAGCAAACGCTCAGTGCGGATTTCGTCGCTGTCGCTCTACCGTCGACCATCTGGTGTCCCTGTCGACGCATATTATAAATGGATTTCTGAGAAAGTGTCAAACCGTGGCTGTGTTTTTTGACCTGGAGAAAGCTTATGACACTTGTTGGAGGGGCGGCATTTTACGTACACTTTACGCATGGAATATCCGCGGTCGTCTTCCCATATTTCTTGGGGAGTTAATGACAGACCGCCTGTTTCGTGTACGTGTGGGCTCGGTTTTATCTAGTCGTTTTATTCAAGAGAACGGAGTACCGCAGGGCTCGGTACTTAGTGTCACACTTTTTGCAGTTGCTATCAACCCCATTGTTGATTGTATTCCACCTGGCATTACATCGTCCCTTTTTGTTGATGATTTTGCCATTTATTGCAGTTCACGGCGGACTTGTCTACTCGAACGCCGTCTCCAGAGCTGTATCGACCGTCTGTATGCCTGGAGTAATGCCAACGGCTTTAATTTCTCCGCCGAGAAATCCGTCTGCATCAACTTCTGGCGCCGGAAATATTTCCCTCCGCCCTCTCTCCATCTTGGGCCGGAGGTGCTTCCGTTTGCAGACGAGGTGAAATTTTTGGGGTTGATATTTGATCGAAAGTTGAGCTGGACTTCTCACGTATCCTTTTTAAAAGCAAAGTGTGACCGTTCTCTTAATATTTTACGTGTTTTAAGTGGCACATCCTGGGGAGCTGATCGGACCGTCCTTCTGCATCTTTATCGCTCTTTGGTCTTCTGATGAGGTGAGGAGAGTTAAATGGCCAGGTTTTAATATTTCATAGACTGAGAAAACTTGGTCTCAGTTAGAACTGCTCTTTGTTCATTGGTTAATATGTGGGTGGATCAAATATGAACTGACCTTCATTTTTAAATCGCCATTATTTTGCAACATAATATGAATATAATTTTTCTACACAGTTTCTAGCTTTATCTACACACTTCTGCCACCGAATTGAAAGTTTCTTAATATCAGTCTCAAGGAATGAACGAGGACATGTCAGCAGCCAGTTGCACACGAACTGCTACATCTGCTGATCACCATGGAAATATCCCCCTTCAAGTGCCTCTTTGAGTGGCTCGAACATATGAAAGTCACTGGGCCACAGAGAATGTGTTGGAGGGCAGTCCATTGCATTTCCACCACTTTCTGCTGTGTCTGAGATGCAGTTTGGGGTCAAGCATTATCATGGAGTAACATCACATTGCCAGGACTTTACGTGCTGACAAAACAGTTTTTAGCTTTACTGGACATTTCTCAACTTTTTATCATCACCCCTTGCTGACACACTTCAATTTTGGTTAAGTGGTGCACCCATGTTTCATTGCAGGTCACTGTGTGCCGCAGAAATGCCTCTCCTGCTTCATAGCACATCAAACATTTTTGGGAAATTTCCACATGTGCAGCCTTCAGTTGGTAACTCAGCAGCCTTATGGCCCAACGAGCAGGAACTTTTTGGTATTGAATCTCATTTTAGATAATGAATTGGACACTCCTGCAGCTGATCAGAAACTTCATTATTAATTTGCAACACTGTGCAGTGATGTTCAGCTTCATTAGGAACTCCATTGATGCTGATCTTGGGGCGGTGTTCATGCCTTCTATTTTGCATGATATCTCATTATTTGCAAAATTGTTTGCACCAACATTTCACCTGTGTTTTCAACATTGATTGTCTACATAGTCGGAACTAAATTTAAATAGTCCAAACATCTTCCTTTGTAAGAAGATGAATGGTGATTAGCCTCGCGCACAGTGGGTATCCAATGTGTTCTCCAGGGCTAGCTTGTGTGTATTTGGTTGGAGAGAGAGAGCGAGAGCAAGAGCGAGATGGATGGGGGAGGTGCTTGCAGCTAATGAACCATTTGCAACACATTTTGGGAACCTGGGAAGTTTCTAGATTGCCCTTTTCTCTGGGTCGCACCGAACCTTCTTGAATGTTCATAAAAGGAATTGGTCACCACAGAAGTAAGGTCATTGTGACAAGTCCTGTATTCGACACTTTAGTGAGTGACTGGAAGAGAGAAGAGGAATCCAGTGTTTGATACCCTCGTGAGAAACCATAAGAGAGAAGAGGCAGATTTGTGCACTGTTAAATGCAGTGCTCTGCGCAAGAAGTAGATAAGTGACTGAGAGGAAAAGTGAATGAAGTCAGAATACCTTGTGCAACAGAACATCTAAATGAACAGCATCAGCCTTGAAGTAGCTTTATGGTGGGGGACCCTACTTCCCACTGCACCACTATCAAAAAAATCCCATCTCCTCTTAGGTGCTCGCTGGACACCAGGAGGACAAGTAGAATTATATTTGATCCACCCTCATACATATTAAATCAATAGGTAATTATCTTAATACTTGGGCACTAATGAAAGTAAATGCAAAATTATAGTGTTTAAAGAGGAAGCTATTTAGATGCCAGGGTGTCCAATAATGGAAGTTGGGCAGTACAAAAGAAAAATATCCTAGCCAAAGAAAGAATGAATATCAGCTGTAGAGTACTTAATCTTTAAATCTGAACAGATTTTCATAAATTAAGACAAAAATGAATCAGAGTGATCAAGAAAGAAGTTGGAAAAAGTGAGGAATAGTTTGGCAAAGTTTCTACATTGCGCCAAAAATCAAGATCTTGAGGTACAAGTAGCTCACTGAAAAAAAGAAGAAGAAGAAAAAAAAAGTAAATCATTAGACAGTGATGAATAGCTAATAGTAACACTAACATCACTTAAAGTTTTAAACTTATGTGAACTTGTTTCAGAAACATGTTTCAGCAATTATGTGACCCCTTGTCAGAAAAAGTTGCTTGTGGTTGACTTGTTCGTTGAAGTAAAATTATAGTTTAACAAGACTAGAAACAGTGATGCAAACATGTTCAAGTAAGTTTAAAACTTTGGGTGATGTTAATGATACTATTACCGACTCTTCATCATTTAATGATAAACACACCACAGTTTCTAGTCTTCTTTTATACTATAATATAATGCGATAGTTTATAGGTTATGTAGTTGTTTGGAGGAGTTTGCCCCACAGTTGTACGCCACTTTGAGATAATAGTTTTCTCAATCTGAAGTTTGTATATTAAGCCCCACAGTTGTATTTGTTGCCAACTTTGAAGAAGTTATTTAGCTGGATGTGAGATGAGAGAAGCCCCCACATATGTGCGTCACTTTGAAGAAGTATTTAGCCCCATGTAATGAAGACACACTTTGAAGTTGGTTGATGCTTGAGACGCCAAACTTTGTAGTAGTGAAGATGATGCTTGTTTCACGTAATATTATTTAAATCTGTCGCGTTGCTTCAGTCGAACTGTAGAATCAAAAGTTCTTGTTCAGGTAGTGATATGACAAAAATTAAAGATGTCACAGAATTTACTTTTAAATTTTACTTCTTTTTATTTCTTTATACTTGCACATTTATAAAACACAACACTTTATAAAAAGAAAACTGTAAGAAAAAAAGCTTTATACATTCTTAATGTATTTTACTAGTGGAGAGCACAATTTTTGCCATCTGCACACTATCACATCATGTCCGCGACTGACTAATTCCAACGGTAAAAACCTTAAAGCTTCGGTAATGCCAGTCTCTTATTGGCTAATTCTAGTCCAATAGAATTTAAGTATTCAAACTAAAACTTTTCTTTACTGTTGATTGGCTAATTCCAAACTGTAAGCAAAACTTACGTCACTACCGATCTTTTCATGACCAGTACTTTTCAAAATTCCAGCACATTATAGTCACAAACATTACATTATTACCTCATTATTAACAACCTAAAGCATATTATTCTCACAGTTTTTTCACTATTAGAGTATATAAACATTTACATAACATTAATAAATACGTTTACAATAAAAAATAAGTATTTGCAATGACTTACATATAATTTAAATAATAATTATATACATATTGTTTTCAAGGTGGGCTGTTATTGAATTTAATTATAATGAAAATACAATTAATATTATTTAGGCATTAAAATACTGCCTCAGTAACAAGTAACTTTAGTCTTAGTAGCCATGGTATCTAAACTATTCATTGTAGTTTTCAGTTCTGAGTACATTTGCTTATATGGTAATGTAAATTTCCAACAGATATAATTTAAACCATAGCTTCCTATTGGACAAAATTTCCTAAAAACAGTAATAATGTTATTTTTTTCCTCAAGTGGAATAAACTTAAATGTTGCTAGCTGCCTAATTTGAATTTATCTTTAACAAGAAGAGATGTGTAATTTTAAAATTATACATTTTCTGAAAATTCTCAGCCTATGCAACAAAAATGTTAGCATTTTTTATATTAGTTTTACAACAGAAATGAGGAAGTTAAAAGAGAGGTTTTAAAGGAAATTGGAATTATGTTACATATTACATTCATTGTTTGACACATAAGCACAAGTTATTCAATGTCTGGTTAATTGCATCAGGTGTGTAGCTTAAGTTTATAAAAATTCAGTTTATAATGGTTTTATGTACAATTAGAAGATGTCAAGTGCTTCATGCTTAATTCTTTAACATTTTTGTGTCCATAATATTTAATATCGTAATGGAGACAGGAACTAGAAAGAGGAGACCGTAGGTAAGTTAAGAAATAGGGAACATATTACCATTTAATGACATCATGCTCTGGTTATAATACCTTTCTATACCTGTAAAATATTATTTCATAAGATACATTAAACAAATGCAAATAAGACAGATTACATGTTTATCTTAAAAAAGCCATAGTTATCAGTGCAAATAGTTCACTGTGTTGTAATGTACTGTTCACATGTTGACATTAAATTGGTAGACTGGTCAGGGCTTTCTCGTTTTAGTTGTGAACACCCACAGAACATGTAGCAAAAGTGCACTCCAGTTAATGTGTACTGTCTTTTAAGCATGAGACACACTATAGTATGACACACCAGATGGCATTATTTTCAATTATCTATGGTTATAAATTCCTAGCAATAGGTTTCAAGACCAAGGCCATTCTTATTAATGATGAACAACCATATATTTTATTTGCCTTTAGCAGAAGAAATGCAGTGATCATAGGTGCTGCAGCTGTGATTATGTTTCTGCATTTCTTTAGTTTGATTCATGGTATAAATGTCCATCATTATTCTAAACAAACATATTTGGATTTTAAATGTGGGCATATAAATGGGGTACACTTACGCAAATTAAAATGTAATATAAATCACTGTGAATCTGTATTGTCATAACAGATGCACCTGATTATAAATGTATGCATGAATTTTGGGAAATCTCGTACAGCTGTGGAGCTATAAATTTTTAAACATTTATAAGAAAGCGAAAGGAGTATTTTCCAAGTTTTTCAAAACATAAAAATTAATTTAAAGTCTGTGAGTAACACCATCAAAAACTTCATATGTATTTGTTTTATGATGTTCTGTTATGTGTATACTAAACTTCTCATTTTCATTCATTAATAATTGAACTGTATCCTGATATATACATTTTGCAGTTTGCAGAAATACTGTTAAAGTTTAATACCTAAAGACATTTTCTCAGCACTTAAAAGATGTAATAATTAATTTATATACAGAAGGAATTTAGACAAAAGCAAAAATATATTTCTGTTAAAGATAGATAAATGATTTTGTTTCTAATAAAAGAAAAATATCCAAAAGATACATTTTTGTTCATTTAATACCAGTGTGTCCGGTTAAACAAATTTGTACAGTCTTTCAACATTCACAGTAATAGTGTTGTTTGGCTTCAATTTGTATCTTTGATGGAATTAAATTATGATGCTAGTGGTTTCCATTAACAGAAAATTTCCAGTTCTCCCTTTCTTCCCCCCTCCTGTTGCCCTCTTGAAATCAGGCTTATTGCCTGTTTATAAGTAGAGCAAAAGTAGATTGTGGTGTTGACCCTTTGTTAAAAAAGAGTATATGCCTTTGATAAGTACAGCTTTGCTGCACCACGTAGTTTACACCAACCACTAAACAAGCATATGCAATGACATTAAAACCTTACACTTGCAGATATATTGTAAATAAAACTGTTTAACTGAATGAGATTTTAAATGCTACTTTCAGGTACCAGAGTGTAGTCCAGTCACAGCATTTGATAACATGGTTATAAACAAGGAAGCTCCTGAGTTGGTGAACATTTTGACTAGTGATGGTAAATATGTAAAATCTTATTTTCAGAATTTCTGTATAAAGCATTCCTCTTTCTTTCAAGGGGGGGGGCTGGCTATTTGCACATCATCTTCTGGTATTCAGCTTTGTGAAACCTGAAAAGTACGTCATCAGATTATGCCAATCTGCAATTTTTTTTCACTTATAGCTGGTTTAAACAGTCTTTAGTACAGTACAGCAACTTTTTAAATAAAATACTCATTTGTCATCTTTTCTAAATGTATTGTTGATTAACATGCACAAATTTGTGATTTCTTTGTTACTGAGAAAACAAAATAGTACAAAATGTATTTAGAATATATATTGAACAAAATGAAAATGCTTTCTGTGTGATATTTGAAGAAGTAGTAGCTACAGAGGTAAAACCAAATGAAGAGATTACAACAAGGATGTAAATTGAGTCCAATACTCTCTGACTTGTACGCTGACGATATGTTATAAGGTATAAGTATGAATAATAATTTTATGCCAGCTATAAAGAACACTGCAATTAGTAAAGACTGTAAGATAGCAGGATAGTGCATTTATTTAGGAATTAAAATTGATAAGGGTGGGAAAGGGAGAAGGAAAAAAAAATTAGCAATCACAAAAGGAAAAGGAGCTATGTCAGCTGTTAAAAGTTCCAAATGCCAAATACCTAATATAAATATCAAATGGTAGAAGAGATCTACAATATGATGGTTGAACATAAATTTTATACAGTATTGACAAATGGGGACTAGATGGCAGAGAGAAAATCATAGGTATTGTACGCAGGATATTTTGCAGGGAAGTGCAAGTGTAAAGGAAGTAGTGCAAATGGAACTGGGAAGTGTGTCAAGGAAGGGCACGATTATGGAAAGGGTTTTTTAATACAATGGAATCTTGTTAGGACGTTCCTCATTAACACATTTTCCCGTGTATTACGTTGAATTATAAAAGTTCTAGTACCAAATGCACCAAATATAATAGATAACGTTTGTTTAATGTTTTCTCGCTCCTGTTTACTACATTTGAAGTTTAACATCCTCATTTGCTATATTGGCCAATCCTTGATCGGTCCAGTGGGAGTAAGTGCTTACTACATTCGAAGTTTGACGTCCTCATTCGTTATTTTGGTCAATCCAGTCATGGTGAAGACCATTTGTTAATGACATGCATGTATTTGTGTGACATGATTTTTGTGGCCAGGATAGAGAATGCTTTAGCTTGGTGTGGTTAGTTTCTACTGTTGAGTGTTGACCAAACATATATAGATTGTATTTTAACTTTTCGTTCACAATGGAGAAAAAGAAAGTGCAGTGAAAAACTGAAAATCCTTGAAGTAGATCGCAAGGTTAATCAAAAAATTCAAGCAACAAAAAATGATAAAAGAAAATATAACCCTCAAACCACACAAACAAAATCCGACATACAAAAAAGTCAGATTTCACCCATGGGCACATAACAAATTCAAGAAAATTTTCAATGATAGCAATGTGGCACTCATCCCTGAAAATAAATTCAGCATAAAATTCCTCATAAATGCAAACCAAAAAGAAAAAATGCCAGCTTGTAAAAAATCCGGTATTTATAGAATAGATTGCAAGGATTGTGAACAAATCTATATTAGTCAAACTAAGCGTAACATAGAAACGAGGCTTAAGGAACATTTTCGAAACATCAAATCCAGGGAAGAAGAGAAATCAGCAGTTGCAGCACATTTTTGGATACAGGGATATGAAATTGAGGACACAGTATCACTTATCAAGCATGCACAAAAACCTATGGAATTAAACATTTGGGAGAAAATATTTCTTTGGAAATTTCGTCCAAGGTTAATGAATTTTGACATCCCTATGGACAAAAATTTGATTACTAAACTTGTAGAACCACCACTAGAGGGACAATGAGACATCTATAACCATCAGAGGAAAGCCAACCAATTGCAATCAGCTGATGATGAAGTGATTCCTCGAAACTAGTTCTGAGGTATTGTATCTATTTTAGTGAAATTGTATATGCAACCATTTCTATATATTATATTTAATCTTTTCACTATGTCTTCTGATTTAAAATTAATGAATAATTGGCCAACAAGTCAAATAGAAGAAATAAGCTACTGGAAAAACAAGATGGAGGTAAGATTTGACATCAGTGATTGGAATGTTGGTTCTATGACGCCCGTTTGTAAAAAAGACATTACAAAACTTTTCAAGCTGAAATTAAAGAAAAAGAAAATTTTTGAGGATATAAAATTTATCAATGAGTGCCTTTCCAGAAAATTGGTTCCTAATTTTGTCAAGTTATACGTTAAACAAAATGGAAACAATGCATTGCAACGGGCTGCCGAAAACAAAATATTAATAATGGAAAAGAATCGCCATTACAAAACCATGAATGACCTTGATGTACCATTGTATGTCTTGCATTTAAAACTTTCAAAGCTCCTTGGGTTTGAAACCTGGGCATGCTTAGAACAAAACGTTTTTGAGCGAGTTAACCTCCAAATTAATAAAAAGCGCGTCACATTAAGGAACAAACTAGCCAGATTAAAGCATCAGAAGAATAGACACACTATGATCCACATTGAAAGAAATGAAAACAATTAGTGAATTTACCACAAGAAGATTTTTCAGCTTCAGAAATAAATCTCCCAAAGAAAGGATTAAAGACATGCATTAGCTACAGTAGAAACATTGACGAATATGTTGCTGATATCGAAATTGTGATAGCTAACCTACCAGAAGGCGAGAAGTGGACAATCAGAAACAAATGTGAACCTATTTTGAGAAAAATAAAAGATACATGCCACATCAGCAGCCCTTTCAGAAAAGTTGTAAAAAGCTTAAATTCAAAAGATGTAACATTCCATAAAGCGGATAAAGGCAATAAATTGGTAATCTTGGACAGCCAAAATTACATACAAAGCATGGAAAATCTTCTAACAGCTCCTGAATACACCCTATTAAAGAAAGATCCCTTAAACAAATGCATTCAGCACACAAATAAAAGCCTAGCAACTGTCCAATACATTATAGGCGACAAAGATAAAAATAGATTAAAAGTAGCCAACCCCTCAACTCAAAAAATGTATGGTTTACCAAAAATACACAAACCTGGAAACGAAATCAGACCAATTATCTCATGCATTGGAGCCCCAACTTATAATCTTGCAAAATGGCTAATCTACAAATTTCAAGAATTCACAAAATTTGAGTCTTTAAGCATCAGGAATTTATTTGAGTTAATCACTAAGATAAAGGATTTTCAACTTGGAGATAGGGATACTTTAGTGTCTTTCGATGTGGTTTCACTGTTTCCAAGCCTACCTAAAGATAGGGTGCTAGAGATATTAAAAAATTGGTTAACTGCCATCAATAGAAACCCAACAGAAATTGAAGAACTCATTAATCTGACAAAACTGTGCATAGAGCAAACCTTCTTCAGCTTTGAAGGAAAATATTTTGAACAACACACAGGCCTAGCCATGGGAAATCCAATGTCACCCTTTCTGACTGATTTATTCATGAGTGCTCTTGAGACAAGAGTAGTAAAAGCCTTTCCTTGGTTATTTAAAACTTGGGCCAGATATGTCGACGACGTATTCACAATAGTTAACAAGAAACATGCGCAAGATGCTCTCAAATTATTGAATTTGCAAGACAGTAATATTAAATAAACCATGGAAACTGAATTGGATAACCAGCTCCCCTACCTGGACCTAAAAATCGTGAAGAAGAACAATAGATTAACTTTTGGAATATACAGAAATAACACCTATATGGATAAGTATATAAAAAACAATAGTTACAACCCCCCATCACACAAAGTTGCAGTTTTTAACAGTTTGACCCATAGATTAGTGAAAATCCCCCTCAATGAAAAGGAATATAACTTAGAATACCAAGAAATCTTAAAAACAGCTAGAAAAAATGGCTAAAAACAGATATGGTGGATAGGTTAATCATAAAATTCAAAAAATGATAAAAGAAAATACAACCCTCAAACCACACAAAACAAAATCCGACATACAAAAAAGTCACATTTCACTCATGGGCACATAACAAATTCAAGAAAATTTTCAATGATAGCAATGTGGCACTCATCCCCGAAAATAAATTCAGCATAAAATTCCTCATAAATGCAAACCAAAAAGAAAAAAATGCCAGCTTGTAAAAAATCCGGTATATATAGAATAGATTGCAAGGATTGTGAACAAATCTATATTGGTCAAACTAAGTGTAACATAGAAACGAGGCTTAAGGAACATTTTCGAAACATCAAATCCAGGGAAGAAGAAAAATCAGCAGTTGCAGCACATTTTTGGATATAGGGACATGAAATTGAGGACACAGTATCACTTATCAAGCAGGCACAAAAACCTATGGAATTAAACATTTGGGAGAAAATATTTCTTTGGAAATTTCGTCCAAGGTTAATGAATTTTGACATCCCTATGGACAAAAATTTGATTACTAAACTTGTAGAACCACCACTAGAGGGACAACGAGACATCTATAACCATCAGAGGAAAGCCAACCAATTGCAATCAGCTGATGATGAGGAAGTGATTCCTCGAAACTATATATTATATTTCTATATATTATATTCCTCTGTCAACCTTAAACACAATTGTTAGCAAATGTAAACTGATTGAAACTGCTTTTGAAGAAGGGAAAAGTGCTAAAAGAAACTGTAATCGCCCTGGCCAGTTTCCAAATTAGAAGATGTTCTACTAAAGTGGTTTACACAAGCAAGAGCTTCAAATGTGCCAATTGACGGTACTGTGGTTTGAGCTCAGGCGACACATTTAGTACAGAAGATGGGTCTGGACAATTTCAAAGCGTCCAATGGCTGGATTGAAGGATTCAAGAATTGGCATAGCTTAGTTTACAGATGTGTGCGAGGTGAGGCTGCTGCCCTAGATAATGATGCTACACTGTGTGAAAATATAGAAATGTGGAAAAATACAACACTCCCATCAATTTTGAAATACTACAGCCTTGACGATGTTTATAATGCAGATGAAACGGTACTATTTTCCCTTCTTTTGCCAGATGAAACCTTCAATTTTAAGGGCACTAAGTGTCATGGTAGGAAACATAACAAGTAAAGGATTACAGTTTTATTGTGCTGTAATGTAAGCGGAATGGAGAAATTGGTACCACTGGTTATTGGAAAAGCATGCAATCCGCGATGCTTCAAGATTGTGCGATCTTTTCTATATAAGTACACTTCCAACACAAAAGCCTGGATAAGTGCTGCGGTATTTAAAAATTTCTTACGAGCAGGGGACGCAAGACTGGGTATAAGAAGCAGGAAAATTGCACTCTTCATTGATCAGTGTGCCGCTCATCCACCAACTGTTTCAAATTTAAGAAACATAAAGATCATTTTTCTCCCAGCAAACTGCACGAGTCAGCTACAACCTTTAGATCAAGGCATAATTCGGTGCATGAAGCAAACATATCGGAAGAGGCTGGTACAGAGAAGGTTGGCTGCACTGAATCGATGACAAGAAAAATCACTGTCTTAGATGCCATGCATTTCATTAGGACTGCCTGGGATTCTGTGATGCAAGATACCATTAGGAACTGCTTTAATAAAGCTGGTTTTTGCCAGGTTCTTGGTGATGACATCATGCTGGAAGACGAGTTTTCCGAAAGTGAAGAATGGCACCAAATAGCAGACAATGCCAGCGTGTCTTTTGAAACATATGTAAACATTGACAATGAAATTCCAGTGTGTAAAACAGCGACAATAGATGAAATACTTGAACAAATGAAAGAAGAAGCGTCATTGGGAGATGAAAGTGATGGTGAACCAGATCCTGAGCCAATTCCTACAGTGTCGGAAGCAATGGACATAGTGAAGCGATATGTATGCA
The DNA here is from genome assembly GCA_030765065.1 of Deroplatys truncata. Classification (NCBI taxonomy): domain Eukaryota; kingdom Metazoa; phylum Arthropoda; class Insecta; order Mantodea; family Mantidae; genus Deroplatys; species Deroplatys truncata. The sequence continues at coordinate 381,616,474 of CM060990.1, forward strand.
GTTTCAAAGTTGATGACAATGTAATGATTTTACTTAACATGATGGACAGTAAAATTTTGGCATTAAAACCAACAAAGCAATCAACCATAGATATATATTTCAAACTGGTGTAAATAGTGTCCATGTTTCACATCCGTTTTGGAGGTAAGCTGTATTATTAGGTTTTATTACATAATTATTTTCTTAAATTGCAGACTCTGTATTTTTGTTAACACATTTTCCCATCTATGACGTCCAAATCCTTAGGTCCCTGCAAAGACGTACTAACAGATTCTACTGTACACAAGAATCTCGTTTATCTGGACTAGGTGGTACCGGAGGTAATCTGGATTAACGAAAATCCAGATAACTCAGAAATGTTGTACCAAATGCAAAAACTCTAATATGCACTACAACATACAAACCTTTCACGCATCACTGAAAGCAAGTGTATGCCATAACAGGCTTTCCATCTTTCCAACCAACCTTGGCTGATATGAAGTTAGGATCACCATTGGGTGGCTTGCTGTTTAAGTTAAGCACCTTTTCCTGCAGGATTAGACTGGATATTAGATCACCATGCTCTCTCTTCTCACTGAACCAAATGAATAATCTAGTGTTTCTTTTCTTGCTTTCTTTATTGTAACTCAGTTCTGCAAACTGTCTTTAGTAATCATTTTGAAGCAGAAGTCTTCAGTTTCTTTTTGGTTCTTCTTCTATTCTGACACATATCCTGCAACTATGTTTTTCAGCAGTTCTCCTTTGTTTATTCTGTTTAGTGCTTTCAACTTTTTGTCGATTGAAACAACCACTTCCTTTCGTTTGAAGCCATTTCACTCACACACACTCAAAACATGGGAACAAAAGAACAATACCGTGTTCAAATCCCGGCTGTGCCATTGAATTTTTCAGTTGACTATATTAAAAAACTTGCCAAGACCAGGCTATGATATGTAAAAAGTATAATTAATTGAATTAATTATATATATATATATATATATATATATATATAATATTAAAATAAGTATAAAGATTTTTGGAAAGAAGCAAGGAGGAAATTTGAGGATATGGAAATTAAAGGATTCTTCAGTGAGATAACTAAAAATCAATCTCTAATATTTCATATTTCAATGAAGAACACTTGGGTAAGTGAAATATATATTAATAAAGCAAATGACAAGGAGAATCACATGGATAAGAATAGGTGCATAGATATTAATAGGACTTAGAAAGGGTGTCCCACAGAATCAGTGCCCTATTTACAGAGGGAATGAAGACATTGAACATACGTTATTTGAATGTAAAGGGGGTGATCTGTGGAGGAACAGGCTAATAATTCAGAGATGGTTTAAATTAGTTAGAAAAAATAGCTTTGATTGGAATCTTCATAAGGATAGTAAAAACATGTGCAGCTCTTAAGTAAAGTGCAATTGGTCTGTTAAGAGAGGTAGCACAAACATAACTGCTTGGTAGATTTTAACACTTTAGTAATTTTTATGAAATGCTATAAATTGTATATAGAAGTTATATAGTGCGTATTGAATATGACTGGCTAAGAGCCTGGGAATGTCTTGTCATATTATGTTTAACATAAATAAATAAAACATACTGAGCAAGAACTACGTCTCATCAAAACCATATTTCACTTAAAAATGACTTTGAGTAGCAACAGTCAATTTATGCCATGTTTTAGAATGGATCTAGTGGAATGGATCAATTTTTGTCTATTATTTTGAGGATCCAGATTTGATTCCTAGCTGAGCTTCATAACTTTTTACCATTTTCTTCTTCTTCTTCTTCTTCTTCTTCTTCTTCTTCTTCTTCTTCTTCTTCTTCTTCTTCTTCTTCTTCTTCTTCTTCTGCTCCTCCTCCTCCTCCAGTATATAATTAACCTATTTCAAGACAACTGCTTGGTAGATACCTGAACACACATTTTATAGTAATTCTATGTAACACATTGCATCATCCATCAACTGCAAACATATTGTTCACTTGTGCATTATGAAGACCAACAGGTAAATTTATAATCTGTCTGGTTTTGTTGACCAATTAAATTGGAAAGTAAATGTGGTATAATGCAACGTTAATGGTCATTCTATCCATTTCTGTTTAATATTCCTCTTTTGCATACAGCTACCTTATAGCTTTATATAAATATACAGTAGAGGCTCATGAGTATGCATTTTGGGTGTTCACAGAATTATAGTCATAGATCCTATTTACAGAATCTCATTAATACGTTTTTGCAGGAACCCAAGGATTTGGATGTCATAGACGGGAAAACATGTTAACGAAAATACAAAACCTGCAATTTAAGAACATAATTACGAGGGTAATCCCAAAAGTAAGGTCTCCAAAGCGCTGGGATCGCAGGGAAACTGTTTGTGTGGATGTTGGCCATACTGCTTTTTTTCTTCCTCCCTCCACTCTTTTCAGAAACCACCACACATCCCTTAGCGCCCTCAGTCTTGGCTTGGCAGCCAGTTATAATGGAGCTCCCGTTAGCCACTACTGCCAGGTGCGAAGTTCGCGCAGTTATTTGCTTTTTTAGTGCAAAAGGGGTTAAACCTGTCGAAATTCATCGATGGATGTCAAAAATGTCTGCAAGTGGCGTAGAGAATTTGCAAATGGTCGCACGGAAATTCATGATGAGGAAAGAAGCGGGAGACTGTCCATTTCTGACAAAACAATCGCAAAGGTTGAACAAATTGTGCTTCAAGATCGGCGGATCACTCTCGATCAGCTCTGCATTGTTGTTCCTGAGATTTCTCGAAGCGCTATTCATCGGACTTTGATTGAAGAGTTGAAATTTCGGAAGGTGTGCGCAAGATGGGTCCCAAGAATGCTGACAGAAGATCACAAAAGGCAATGCACTGAAACTTCCTGCCAATTTCTTCAACGCTATGCAGATGAAAAGGACAACCTTTAGGATTCAATATCACGGGTGATGAAACCTGGGCTTTCCACTTCACACCTGAGACCAAACAATCACGTGAGTGGTGGCATTACGGTTCACTCAAGCCACGAAAATTCAAGAGAACACAGTCTGCCGGTAAAGTCATGGCAACTGTGTTTTGGGATCGAAAGGGGATATTGTGGGTCGACTTTATGGATTCTGGGACAACAATAAATGCCGACAGGTATTGTCAGACATTAAAAAAACTCAGACGGGCAATTCAGAGCCGTAGAAGAGGAATGTTGAGCAAGGGCATAAGCCTTCTCCATGACAATGCTTGCCCCCACACCGTCCATCAAACCATGGATCTTCTGCAACAGTTTGGATGGGAAACCATCGCCCATCCACCCTATAGACCGGAATTAGCACCCAGTGACTCCACTTGTTTCCCAAGTTGAAAGAACACTTGGCTGGAAGGTGCTTCGGTGAAGATGAAGTGAAAAATGAGGCCCATCACTTTTTCAAGAGCATGGCGGCAAGCTGGTATGACATGGGCATACAAAACCTGCCACAGCGTCTACAAAATGCATCGACTGAAATGGTGATTATATGGAAAAATAGACAAATGTTAAAGCTTCAAAACTATATACCATTTGTTGTCAATAAAAGTTTCTGTGTATTTTAATAAATATTGGAGACTTTACTTTTGGGATTACCCTCGTATGTAATAAACTCTAATAATTACTATGTTTCCATGTGGAATTGAGATCGATTCGAGTCCAATTCCATACTGAATATGATCCACGTTTTCATGTTAAATTCAATATGTATTGTGATTGATTTGGGCACAAAGTCTGAGAGTAAATAATTCAAGGTTTTATGTTGGTCAACTTGGATTTACATGGGCGAACCTGTTAAACATATGTTAGTTGGTTTCTCTGTATAATTTAAGCAGGTTTTGAGGTCAGTGAATGTTTTTGAGAAGAATAAATTGCGAATTATGGAAGCGATAAAAGTGGCTTTGCCGTGTGTTTTATTACACATATAACAATTTCTACTGAAAAAACAAAATGACGAGCGTGCATCATTTTACGAGTACAGTAAAAGATAGTATCTTTGGTGTATTCATTACGATTTGAATACGGTAGGTGTTTCCATGCAACAAATTTCGATTCAATCCTCTTCTGATCCTGCTTTCCAAAAGGAAAGTTTTGTTTTAGAATTTTCTCTTCTTCAAAAGCAGTTTCAATCAGTTTATGTTTGCTAACAATTGTGTTTAATTTTGATGAAGGAATGTTTAAGTTACTTATTATATCCACAAGTTTCATATTTGGATTGCAATCTACTTCTTCAAGCATTTTCAGTTTTTCACTGTTATTTGCCGCACTTTCTTTTTCTCCATTGCAAATGAAAAGTTAAAATACAATCTACGTTGTTTGGTCAACACTCAACAACAGAAACTATTGTTGGTATTTACCATGCCAAGCTAAAGCATTCTCTATCCAGCCTCCACAAGTCGCGTCACACAAATATGTACATACATGCATATCATTGGCTGCCGCTCTCCACCCCGTGACCAAGGATTGACCAAAGTAGCAAGTGAGGACATCAAACTTCGAACAAGTTAAGCACCTGCTCCCACTAGACCAACCAAGAATTGGCCAAAACAGTGAATGAGGACTTCAAACTTTGAAGGTAGTAAGCGCGACTGAGAAAATGTACTAAAAAACTTTATTTATTACATTTGGTGCTGGAACTATTATAATTCAACATAATACACGGGAAGAGTGTTAATGAGGAGTGTGCTGATGGGACTCCCCTGCATTAGCTGGAGGCACCCAGTAGGAAGTGTCCATTACCGATGCTAGGAACATCAGTGATAATTAGGATGGTGATGAAATGAGAGGATCTACAGTTTTTACTATGGACTATGAGCCTCATTGGTTCTTGAGGATTCCGTACAATAGCCAGTTAGAAGTGAAGGCTTGGATAAGACCAACCTAAAATCATCTAAAAGTCAGGAATTGAACCATGAATCCTCGGCACAAGAGATGCAAACAAAACACCGAGCTATCATAGTGCCCAATTCTGATATGCATGTAAATAGAATAAATTGCCAAAACTATACTGAAATATGAAAATCTGTAATACTTGCTAGTGGAGTAAACACCACTATTTTACATGGCAAGAATTTTCCCTCTTGCTTACAGATAACGTAGCAATCACTAGTGACTTAGTCTGAGGTAATGTTCTGCTTACATTTTGCATTTCCTCAATGCACAGTTTGGTTCTCAGGTTCTAACACCGTATTGAAAGACACTTCATCACCATCCATGGAGAAAGATACTGTTTTAGAGGCAGTAGACCCTTGTATTTTACCATGTCAGCAATTTGAGTGCCTTTTTCCTTAGTATTGCTTCATTTACTGGAATTTCTGGAGCATGTGCCTTCTGAAACCATTGTTCCACCTTTTCCATTTTTAAATCAAACTTAGCATTTGACATATAAAGAGAACTTGAAGTAAAGCTTTGAAGATGTACACACATTATTTAACTGACTAAAGCTGTTGCAACGTACCACATATGAGAGATCAGCCTGTTAAGTGCAATGCTGTGACATAAACAAAACTTAAATTTGGTGATTTGAACCAATTACTGTAGCAACCATGACCATGACTTAGTGCCATTCAATCAGAGGCTATTCTGCAACTTTTTTGTTGAGGCTTAACAGCTCATTACAGATGCTAACAAATTCCTATGCGTTGTATGGTATTCTGTAACTTCGAAACAACAAACTTGTTGAGACTGACAAAATGTTTGTTAAAGCTACCAAGTCCTGAGATCCTGTTGTTGAAGTAATTGTAATACAAGAGATTATGTGGTTGTAACAGAGAGAAAAGGGACACCATTCTGATGCTGCTAGATGATGAGCATTGTAGAAGGTATGTAATTTTGTTAGCAAGTGCTTGTGTATGTATTGCAACATAAGATAGAAATGGTGAATGTAGATTTTATGACTTTCGTCAACAGCATTCTTTTGGATAACATAGCTGATGCTCCTAACCTGTTATAGATAATCTGTAAAAATTGTAAAAGAAATATGTTTAATGATCTCTCTGTATTAATAGGTGTTAATAATAGATTTTGCTTTTAAAATTTAAACACCATAGGCTAAAATAGTAGTGGCACCCAAATTATTATGCAGGCAGCATCTCATGCTTTGCTTCTTTTGCATTTTCAGATTTAGGTAGCATGTACTTACCAAGAATTAGGCTTGAGAGAAGTTTCCTGAAGTGACATACAGCCAAAGTGAGGAGACTTAATTCGATAAGGTAGTAATCAGTGGCAGAGCATGAACAAGACATGAGCTGGAGCAGCTAGAAGCACATAGACTGGATATCCCAGAACAACAGGTAGCAGTGGTGACTGAGCAAGCAACAGAAGCAGGAAAGCTCACACCCACCCAGCAAGTGCAGGAGAGGATAGCAGAGGCACAGCAGGTTCAGCAGTCAGGGACGGTGAATGGTACCCAAAGCCTCAACTCAACAGAGCTTCCATTCCAGTGGGGAGCAAGAGATAGACAAAGAGCACTGTCTTAGATACTGTTCTGAGAAGGTTCTCACTATGCCTGGCAGAGGCTGCAAAAGTAAGACAAAGGAGTGTTGGGAGGAGAAGTTATGGTTGAGAAACCCTCCTCACATAGGTTGCTGGAACGTGGAAGGTATTATGAGAAAACTGAATGGAAGTGACTTAAGAAACTTTATAGACATGCATGACATCTTCTGTATGACAGAAACTTAGTTAGGCCCTAATGATGAGTTAGATTTTTAAGGATTTTTGTGATTTTAATAAAAATATTACAATTAGAGGAAAGAGGGGTAGATGACTGGAGGGATATCAACGTTGCTTAAAATGGATGTACGGAGGTGGGTTAGGGCAATAGAGTTGGGAATAAATGGTATGTTTTGCAACTCTGTGAGTGTTAGAGAGACAGAGTTCATAATTATCATTGTTTATAATGTGCCAACTACATCCAAATATTGCAATCACATTTCTTGAAGATATAGCAGAAAAAGTGGTGGATCTACAGGAAATGCATTCCAATGCTATTATTAGAGCTCTGTGCAATAGGCGCTAAAACCTTAAAATAGACAGGCAAGTAGGCATAACAAGTTCAAAATAGGCACTATCAAGAATGATAAGCATTGAAGTAGGCAGAATCATTTATTCAGCCAGCGCTTAAAAATAGATTTTGGCATGATAGAACAGTATAAAAATAACAAATAGCCATATCCCATATATTAAATTTACTTAATTCCACTATTCCCTTAAGGGGGAAACTGGTGAAAAATCAACCATTTTCATCAAAATTTGCATTTTTACTTCTCTGCGTAAAATAAATCTGTTATATTTAGTGTACATGCTGACCAAATCCCAAAGTGCTATGTCAAGCGGACATGACATTAATGACATCATATTTAAATGCCTGCACTCCTCAGATCCCACCATGAATGGGCATGGCACATGCTGAACTTGAAACCTCACACATTTCAGAGTTCTGTACTTATGTATAGGCAGATTTTTTCATCCTGATCCCACTTGTCTGTATGCGTAGAAGCTGGACAAGTACGTATCTTCTGGGAGGGGTGTTAGGTCAGTACTAACAGAGTAGCAGATGCATACACGTGAGATAAATTGACATCAGCATGCATTCCGAGTGATTGTATTACAGTCTCATACATAATTATTGTGTTACTATGTCTGTAGCTAAAAGTAAATTGGGTGGAAGTAATGTTCCTCTTCTCAGACACAGGAACTGATATACAATGTGTATAATTACTTTAAAGAGAATCTAGATCAATGACAGTCACTTCACAAACCCATAGAAGAATCTACTGGTGTATCTGTGAATAGTGCAACTTTTGACAGTACTGTACACGTTTACATTTATGTTTCAGTTGCAAACTTTATGCTTCCTGTTGTTTCATGCAAGGGGAATACTGCCAGCCATTCTTTCACCACCCTAGACTACCTTCTCCTCTGTGTTTCTGCAGGGTCAGGTCGAAAAAATCAACCTATAAATCTAGTTTTTTTCAGCCACATTTGATTTACATGGTTTCTGTAAGTGAAACAATGTGGCTGGTTCAATTAGTACACAGAATGCACACAAGATAGCACTGTAAACGTACATAAACTGAAATTTTGGTAGCATAAAAATCCTCTTTGTACAATTTGTATAGCTTTCGAAAGCCATGGACAAGTGAATTAGAGTAAATAAACAGGCTTGTTTTTTATGCACGTGGTGGTTGTACAATATTTTGCTCCTCAAAAGTTTATTTTGGGTGCAAAGTTTCTATAAATAATCACATTTGAGGACAGCTACATCTAGGTTAGCATCGTGTGTGTATGTATGTATGTATGTATGTATGTATGTATGTATGTATGTGTATATATATGTATGTATATATATAATTATTATTATTATTTTTATTATTATTAGTGTTACTTTTAGGATAAGTAATTATATTATATTTGTAAATACAATGAAGTAACATGCCTAAGCAAAAAGTTATCATCCCACCATAAAAATATTGCAACAAAGCAATGGAGGGAACATAAAACAAGTGAAAAAGACAGATAAAACAGTATTGTAGTGTCTTACACCAGAAGTAAATATCAGACAAATGGAGTTAGAAATTAGTTTAACTACTGTACATAGTGCCAGTAGTGACGAGTGTAAATTTATTGTTATAGATTCAGGTTTACTTTCTTTACTGGTGAGTGACTTATGTTGTAATGACTGGGGCCAAAAATCTGTGCAGCTGAAAGTGGCTCTAGAAAAGCAAGGGTTTTGCCATAAGATAGTGCTGTTTTGCAGTACTTTTGGGGAAATAAAAACATCAGTGTACTAAAAGCGCAAAAATGACACATCAAGTAGACCAGGGTTTGATGTCATTCAGTGAGTAATGCAAGGATTTGTTAATATTGGGCAGGGATATTCTGAACTGCAGCAGTTTGCAATGGCAATGAACATTTCAGTCGTGAATAAATCTACATTCAGTGACCATTTTGCTGTAATGCAGAAAGCCACTGAAAATGTCACCAACAGCGTACTCCAGCAGAAAGGAGCAAAGTGAAGAAAGCTTATGCTGACATCAATTTGCACAACCGGGTATCGTAAATGTCAGACGTATGTGTTAGCTTTGATGGAACATGGTTGACTTGGGGACATACTTCATGTTTGGAGTAGGTTGTGTCATTGACCTACTAACAGGATTTGTCATTGACTACACACTCATGACCAAACACTGTTACAGATGTATGAGAGCAAAGCAGCACATATCTGCAAAGGATTTTAAAGTTTGGTATGCTGCTCATACTTTAGATTGTGGTATCAATTGCATGGGTTCATCAGGGGCAGTGGTAGCAGAAGCTGCATTACTGCTGTGAAAAAACTCCAAGGAATTTGGACTGAGGTATATCATTTTACTGTCTGATGGCGATGCAGCAACTTCCAAAATATTGTGTGATGAGAAGTTCTATAGTGACGAATTAACCATAAAAAAAGGAGAATGTGTGAACCACATTGGAAGGAAATGAGGCATTGCTCTGAGAAAGGCTGTAGAAGAATGTTGTTCTCATGGTAGAAGTTTTCAACAGGAATTTAACAAGTTTTATAGCAGCTTGATCCTGTTCTCATGTTCATTACCTATGTTTTACAAGCAAATGATGGTATTTTCAGAATTTTTCATCCTTTTTACAGTATTTGGGGCATTTTTTCAATCATTTTCGGATACTTTATAAACATTTCCTCCTTTGTTACAGTACTGTTTATTTAAAGTCCTTTTCTATATCTTTTATAAACTTACGTATGGCAAGATGCTGAGGCTTGAGATGTGGGAGGATAAACTCTTTATGAGTTTACTGTCTTTCTGAAGCATATTCACTAACCTAGCTTAACCTCATACTAACCATTGTAACCTAACAGAGACCACCCCCTCATCTATTCCATGCTACCCTTGTCTAACCTAACCAAGACCATCTCATCAGCCATTGTACCAATCATTCTAGCCTGAACAAGAGCATCATACAAGCAAATGTAACTAGACGTGATCAAAAACATGACCAGAAGTGATCAGAAACGTGACCAACACATTGCTAAGATAACCTACGCTAACCCATCCTTCACAACTTAGATAATAAGTATGCAAGCCTAACCTAACCTAGCTTAGACGATCCTCTCATCATGTATTCTATCCAGGAACCGTCTAATCTAACCTAGCACCGAAGCTTCTAACCTGGCATAATCAGAGCTATCCAACACTAACCAAAGCTGACCTCGAGTTTCTGTTAGTGAAATTACAGTGTTTTATTTAGGTTTTATTATTTGAGAGTCTTAATTAGAAAGTTTTACGTCAACCTAGCGTTATTTTAGTTTGTTGTTGGCATCTCTCTTTTATCTGGGCTTGAGACCAGCACTAGAAGTTACTTCTAGTGTCATATTTACCGCCTTCCACTTCCTTTCTTCTTCGTCTTTTGCTTTCTTAATCCTGTTATGCACGGTATATGTGAGTGATAGTTGAGTAAACACCCATTTTCTGTAAGCAGACACGGAAAAAACCAGCATATTAAGAATGCATCACATGCATGGCTCACTATGCTGCAATGACCATAAGGGTATGTAGATATTCCATCATCTGCATTCACTCTTTTGTCGTTATGAGTTGATAGAGCGATTTTGTTAGCTTCAACTGTTGAAACAGTATGACGGTGAGACTGAATTAAATTCATCAGAGTTCTTACAATTTCATTGCTTTTTAGACAATCTACATAACTATTGCATGTAATATAGTGGTTGATAGCACTCGCTTAATCTTTTTAATTACAATTTCATCAATATCGAGCACATACATTTTAGGTCTAAGACCTATAAAGCATCAAATAATTTTTCCATTGCCTTCATCTTTAAATTTTCTCAACAACTTTTTGTTTTGAGTTGAATAGCACATATGGTTTGTTGGGTAATCAGAGGTGTCTAGGTACTCAAGCATGTGTAGTTTATCCTAGTATACATCTGTTGTAGTCACTCAATGGATGAAGGAGTCGATATCCGTATACTGGAGTTTAAGGTTTTCAGCTCCATAATAAGGAAGTAAAATGTCATATTGATATAAATACACGAGTGTTTTTGAAATGTCTAGCACCTCAGCCTATGCATATTGGTTTGTTAAATGCAGTCTGTTGTGAAGCCATGAGGCGTCTGAGCAAAATTACCAGTCTTTCATGCCCAATATAGAATGATACGCTAAGGACCACAGCAGTTAAAGAGCGTCCATAAATAAAATTTAATTTTTAATTTACAGCAGCCAAGTTATCTCCATATGTAGTTCTATCAGTGCATGTAGGTTTTGCTATAAGTTTTTCCAACCTTTTAAGATCTGTCACAAGCCGTATATGCATTCAGTTCCGGATGTTCTCACTTGTTTTCCCGAACATAGCATTGTTGAACAGCTTGTAGAGATCCTTTTCAAAATCGCTTCTAGCTCCTTGCCATAGGTTGTTATTAAATTCGACATAAGGTTTTAACGATTGCAATTGTCGAAATCATAGTGCACGATGGATTTTTGTTAGCAGTAGTTAATGAGAGAGAGAGAGAGCCTGTTTAAGGTCACATAGTGGACAACATACTTTCGTCGAGGCCCATGGTGAGGAATTAGCTTCTTTGTAGAAGATTTGTTTGGTTTCAGACAATCGGACAGGAATGGCAAATCATTATGCAGTCCATGGTGCTCAGCAGGATATTCGACATCAACTTCCAAAATATATCCGTGAGGACCATCTTTCAAACCGTTTAGATCGATATCTTCAGGGGAAACCCACTCAAATCCACCATAAGGAAGGGCATGGCACATAGCCCAACCATATTGGTTATTGGCGTCCTCATATGTGGTAATTTTAGAAGGTTTCAGAGGATCAAACTTCTTCATGTAGGTGTTATTTGCCTCTGCATACCAGTGGGAAACTTCGAACAAACCTCCCCTTATACCAGATTCCACCACGAGAAGCTGGTCATAATCCTGTAGCAATTCCAAGCCAATTCCAGCAATAGAAGCATGGTGTTGCAGGTAAGTCCAGGAGAGGTAAAATAATGAGCAGGATGAACTTAATGTGTTTTCAGGGTCTGCTCTCTGAATGTCTCAAAGACATGAGCCAAGAGAAGAACATCTGAAGTTAAGTAGAGGTGGTTTATTTAACTAAATTTCTTATGGTAAGCTGCTCCCTCGTTTTTAGCATGATTTTAGTCATCAATGTTAATTTCTTCTTCATTTAATTTGCTGTAGAATGCTTCCCTTGAATGCAATTGTTTCTCATTGAAGGCATCCCATGAAGTCACGTATTCATTTTGAAATATGCCCTTGAGGATCGTCAAACTCGACTTCTCATGTCCAAAGTACTTCATTGTTTCGAGATGTGCTGTTAGGTTTTTTACTAGCTTATCCAGGCTTGTATTCAGAAAACGATAGGCATCCGCAAACCAGAGCTTTATATTGTCAACATACTTAGAGAGTGAGATGTGGCTTTCTTCAGAGTTAGGAATCACCTCTACTCTCTCACTTGTACATCCCAGCTCCTTAACGATGAAATGTGAATCACATCCTCTCAGCTTATGAAGGAAGATAGGAATATATTTAGGTGTTTTGCACGCTAAATTGCACTTATGCAGACTTCCTCGATATTCGCCATTGATATGGTCGTAGTCGCGTTTTTTGCAGTTCCCTTCTGTAAATTCCTTAGCACATAAGTAGCACTCTGTAGAAGACTGCAAATCCTTTTTCTGTTCATCTGTAAGTTTCAGAGGCTTAGCAATGTATATATGCCATCGATTTTCTTTGCAAGGGATGTTAGGTATCCCATAAACTTCTCAGCAGCATAACCACAATATACACAAGGCTGAGTAAGAAGACCGGCTTCTAGACGTTCAAGGCTGGATGACAGCTGGACGTAAACAAAAGAATTCATCGGAGAATGTTTCTGATATGGAGTTGTATAGGAAGTTTCAGGATTAGCAGAGAATGTGTGATACGGCATGAGAATACTCTGAAAATCTGCATAGGTGAAATAGGCTAGTTTCAGCATCCTCTCCACATTTTTAATTGTATGATAGAGTTGTCGTTTGTAGGCACAACTATCCTAGCTATATCATGTTGACTGCAGATTGTGGAATGTTCTTCTGGCATTTCCAGTCAGCATCGACCATACCGATCATCAAAATGAGTGAATCACTGTTTGCATGTGTACTCTTGTCCTTCATATTTTGTTTCCTGATGTCAAACGAGCTTCCTGAAATTCTCTATATAAACAGTGTTTTACACCAGTAGCATCACTCAACAGAAGGAGGTCACGATGGTCATAGAGTTCATCAATGACCCTTATAGGAAACACTTCTTGTTTCTCATTTAGTCCAAACATATTTATAGACTTGTTATTCTTTTGCTCAAACTTTGAGTATTGAGCCAATGTCATAGGAAATGAAACACATTAGAAATCATATTTATCTTCAAGCTCCTTGAATTTGCTCACATGTTGTGGATCCTTTTGTATGAATTTTGCGAGGATAGCATACATAAAGCATTTATCATCACGCTAGTTCTGTGGGATTATACATGCTTTTCTTGCTTCAACAGAGACTGGTAGAGGTAGGTGGATGGATGGATGGGTGGGCGGGTGGGCAGGCAGGCAGGAAGCCAGGCACTTTATTCGTCATATACATTTACATAACTTGGGCAAAAACCAGTAAACATTGACGCATCAAATTTACAGAATTTTGTCTAACTAAAACATTACAGAAAATATGATGAAATATTTACAAAAGCATTAATACATACAAACTTATATACAGCAATATTTACATTATTAATGTATGTTGAACTATAACTACATTTTATTTATATTTAAATGGTTTATACAGCCCTAGAGAATGTCTTCCATATATTCTTTTACTGAATAATATGCTTTCTCTGTGAGGGTCCTTTTCAATGTATTCAGAAGTATGTTTTTGTCTTTTATTTTTCTATATTTTTGTGGCAATTATTGTAAATTTTTATTCCAGAATAGAAAGGACCCTCTTCAAATAATGCAAGTCTGTGGGCAGGTACTTTAGGGCAATTTTGAGTTCTAGCTTCATGGTTATGTATAATCTGTTTATTGTAGTATGTAACAAAGTTTTCATTCATATGTTTGGGTAATTCATACAGATATTGTGAAGGCAGGGTAAGTATGTTTAGTTTTGTAAATAAATTTCTGCAAGAATTTTTGAGACTGATATTTGCATAATATGAATAATTTTTTCTGTATCTTAAGTATTTTCTCCCAGCCTGTTGCTGCTCCCCATAATATAACACAATATGGCATGATGGAATGAAAATATTTATAGCATACTGTCTTTCTAGTTCATCAGTTCATAATTTTTGTTAGACAATGCATATTAAAACAGACACATTTAGTCTTTTACTGATACATTAAAAGGTTCTTCCCATTTTAGATATTCATTTATAGGTACCCCCTAAGATTTTTCTTGTAGATACATGGCTTACTGTAGTGACATTTGCATTATTTATAGTGTTATTAGTTCTCATATGTGTTTTGAATTGAACTAAAGCAGTTTTTGTCATATTTAATTTTAGTCCATTATTATTCAAACCAATTTTTCAGTACCATTTAATGTTTCATTTGTGTTTTGAATTAAATTGTGACAGTACCATTTAATAAGATGGAAGTATTATCTGCTACATTATTATTTTATCCTTCATATTGTTTGGGAGGTTGTTTGTATACAGTATCTATAGGAGGGGTTCTAAAACACCTCCCTGCAGAACCTCTGATTTGATATTTCTGCAGTTTTATTTAACAGTGTTTTTACCATAATTTAGCATTACTCTTTGTTTACAATCCGTTAGAAGAATTGAACCAAGCTAATGATTTATTCTTTATACCATGTAAGTATAATTTTTTTAGCAATATTTCGTTGTTTACGCAGTTAAATGACGCTGAATTATCGCATATTAATACTGACGTCTGATGGCTTTCATCAAGCATTTGGGAAATATCGGTTGAGTGGTTTTTTTTTCTAAAACCATGTTGTGAGTTTGTTAATTTGCCAAAATATTCTACGTAAAAATTTGTTGTGATTTTACAATTTTTTTCAAGAATAATCAAGAATGTTGGAAGAGCTGAGATAAGTTGAAAGTTTTTTAAATTCGCAGTTTCCACCCTTGTGAAGGGTTTTACCTGTGCATATTTCATCATGTCAGGAAAAATGCTGTATCAAATGACTTGTTTATTATTAGTGTAAGCAGTTCATATATTTTATATTTTATTTCTTTTATAAGAAAGGGAGGTAGCTCATCCCATCCTTTGGATGTTTTTGGCTGGAATTTACCAATTTCTTTGATTACTTTGCCCGGGATTATATTGGAGAGGGAAAAAGAAGGTGTTAACATAACACCATTTTAAATAACTTTTCATCAGCTTCCTTTATTGATGGAGGAACTTCACAGATTTTTTTCTCCAACTTTTGCAAAATATTTATTTAAACACTTGGTATATGTATTAGTGTTTGTACTTTGTGGTCTCCTGACAGGAAGATCTCTGTTTATTACTTTGTTTAATCCTAGTTTACCTTTTACAATTTTCCATGTTGCCATACTTTTACTTTTTTGAATTAGTTATGTAGTCATAAATAGTCATTTGTTTAGCTTTCCTTATTATTGCTTTGTAAATTTTATTGCATTTTTTATAATAATTTGGTAACTGAATATTTTTCGTTGTTTTATATATTCTAAACATAATAGTCTCTTATGTGCACTAGATACCCTTATTCCCGTAGTGTACCAGTTTAATTAGTATTTTTTAATTATTTTGCACAGGTAATTTTTGGAAAGCACCCATTATGGCAATTTATTAGTTCTCGAAGAAAATTATTGTAGTTTATATCTATTGAGATCGAGAGGCTGAAAGGCCATTTAATGTTTTTTTAGTTTTCTTTGAAGGATCCAATATTTTCTATATTATATACACATTTAGCTATTAATTTTTTAAATTTATTATTTGATTTTTCTATTTCTGGAAGATTTGTAATGACTGCTTTATGATCCGATAGACCTGACTCTAATATCACACAGTTTATAGAGCCATTTATTTTGTTTGTAATAATGTGATAATTTTTTTATTATAGTATAAAGAAGATAAATAAATTAAAAAAAGAAAGAAAGATGATGATTACAGAAGTCTCCACTCTCAAACCAATCAAAATGCAATACAGTTTCCGCAACCATCCACATTTTTATCACAAATTTAAAAACATCTTTAGAGAATTCCATGTAAAACTTTCACTGTATAACAAACACAGCATTAAAAATCTCCTAAGTTCAAAATTGAAAGATCAAGTCCCTCCAGAACAAATGTGTGGAATATATGCCATAGAATGACTAGATTGCAACATGAAATACATTGGGAAAACCAAAAGAAATATTGAAACGTGCAGAAAAGAGCACTTCAGGAACATTCACCAAAAACAAATTGAAAAATCTGCTGTTGCGAATCATTTTTGGGAAAAAAACCACGGAATAGACCCGGATGTCAAACTGTTAAAAGAAGTCTCAAAACCTATAATTGTCCGCGTGTGAGAAAATCTACATTTGGAAGAACAAGAATATTGCAATGAATTTCGATATCCCAGCAGAAGACAAACTCAGCAAGTACATCAAACCCTTACCAGATGCCACCACAGATGGTCAACTCAGACAGATACAGGACAATCAAATAACCACCAGCCAGTAGGTCAGCAGCTGACAATGAGAGCAAACGACACTCAAAATATGTCCAGGTAATTTTATTTAAGTGAAGAGTGTAACTGAACTCCTCGTTCATTTTCACATGCTGTATACTCAAAATAAATCACATAATTCAATATAACGCATTGAACAGAACAAAATAATACTGTATTTATGCGAATCTAATGTGGCATTGAATTTAACACACACCCCAAATTTGAAATAATAAAAGAAGAGCTAGTTGGCGAATGTAATGCACATCAATGATAGGATAAATTTATGTTATACAACAGTGGATTTCTGCATAACGTTTCAGAATATACCTAGCATTCATAAGTAGCCTATTGTTACATGACACAATGTTAAAGAAATTACCGCTACCTACTAAAGTGAACATGAAATATTTACGTTGATATTGTAATGAAAAGAAGCTAGAAACAGTGATGTGTATTGAATTTATTTAAAGGTGAGTCGGAATTGTTACACTAACATCACTTAAGTTTACTCACTTAACATGTTTCGGGAAACCGTTGTTCCCATCCTCAGAAGGTTAATTCGACTGGCCCGTGTGCCCGTGTAAACTTAAGTGATGTTAGTGTAACAATTCCGACTCACCTTTAAATAAATTCAATACACATCACTGTTTCTAGCTTCTTTTCATTACAATATCAACGTAAATATTTCATGTTCACTTTAGTAGGTAGCGGTAATTTCTTTAACATTGTGTCATGTAACAATAGGCTACTTATGCAGCTTGTTGCAACAAGAAAATTACATACAAATTCAAGAAGACCCATTAAAATTACATTTAAAAGCCTTCAATCAAACCATCCAGGAAAGCAAAACTATAACAGACACTGATAAATCTAGATTAAAACCAGATCACCCCACTTTACCAAGAATGTATGCTCTACCTAAAATACACAAACCGGGTAATAAGATGAGACCAATTGTCAGCAATATTGATTCTCCTACCTACAAACTGGCAAAATGGTTAGTACAGAGATTCTCTTCACTACGAAAATTCAATAGCAAAAACATAATGAATTCAGAAGATTTAATACAGAAGATAAAATCCCTGGAACTCGAACCAGAAGACAGATTAGTTTCCTTTGATGTCACTGCACTATTTCCAAGTGTTCCTACAGATCAACTCCTGCGTCAATTAAAGAAATGGCTACAGCAGACTAACCTACTTGAAGAAGAAATAGTAGACCTCATACAACTTACCAATTTATGCATTGCACAAAATTGTTTTAGTTTCAATAAGAAGTTCTATCAACAACCAACTGGTTTAACCATGGGAAACCCACTTTCACCCTTCTTGGCAGATTTATTTATGAGCTACTTAGAAACACACATAACAACTTCCTTTCCATACATGTTTAAAGTTTGGCACAGATATGTTGACGACATCTTCGCTGTTGTCCCTAACAGGTTCATACAAGACTCCTTAGCCTTACTAAACCTACAGAACCAATCAATAAAATTCACCATAGAAATAGAAAAAGAAGGCATGCTACCATTTTTAGACCTAAAAATCATCAGAGAACAAAAGAACCTAACCTTTGGCATATACAGGAAGCCAACACACTCTACTAATTACATAAAAAATAAGAGTTTCAATCCAACCACACACAAACATGCAGTACTAAACAGCCTAACACATAGACTGGTATATACCCCCTTAAATAAAAAAGAATACCAGTTAGAATACCAGCATATAGTAGACACAGCAATACATAATGGGTACAACAAAACAACTATTGACAAAAAAATTGCAAAATTCAAACGACAGATGCACATCAGAAACACAACAAATCTCAGCCAGCAAGATAAAGAGCTAAAGTTCAAGAAATTCACATACCACCCAGGAACTTTTCACAAATTTAAGAAGATTTTCATGAAACATAACATCAGCCTAGCTCCACAGAACAAATTTAACATAGAGAAATTACTTTGTAACAAGTTAAAAGACCCCATTCCACAAGACAAAAAAGCTGGAATCTATAAAATCAATTGTTCAGATTGCAATAAAGTATACATAGGTAAGACAAAAAGAAACCTAGAAGCTAGGCTAAAGGAGCACATGAGATGTATTAAATACAAACAAATGGACAAATCTGCAGTTTCACACCATTTTTGGATCACTAATCACAACATCAAACCCAATATTACATTAGTCAAACCAGCCAAATTTGCAGCCGAATTAGATGCATGGGAGAAGATCACCATTCTAAAACACAACACACATCTAATGAATTTTGATTTGCCGCCACCAAATCCTCTCTGGAAGTACATTTCTCCACCACAAGATGCCACCACAGTATCCAGTCCAAAAAACGGAAACACCAACAACACGGGCCAGTCGAATTAACCTTCTGAGGATGGGAACAACGGTTTCCCGAAACATGTTAAGTGAGTAAACTTAAGTGATGTTAGTGTAACAATTCCGACTCACCTTTAAATAAATTCAGTACACATCACTGTTTCTAGCTTCTTTTCATTACAATATCAACGTAAATATTTCATGTTCACTTTAGTAGGTAGCGGTAATTTCTTTAACATTGTGTCATGTAACAATAGGCTACTTATGAATGCTAGGTATATTCTGAAACGTTATGCAGAAATCCACTGTTGTATAACATAAATTTATCCTATCATTGATGTGCATTACATTCGCCAACTAGCTCTTCTTTTATTATTTCAAATTTGGGGTGTGTGTTAAATTCAATGCCACATTAGATTCGCATAAATACAGTATTATTTTGTTCTGTTCAATGCGTTATATTGAATTATGTGATTTATTTTGAGTATACAACATGTGAAAATGAACGAGGAGTTCAGTTACACTCTTCACTTAAGTAAAATTACCTGGACATATTTTGAGTGTCCTTTGCTCTCATTGTCAGCTGCTGACCTACTGGCTGGTGGTTATTTGATTGTCCTGTATCTGTCTGAGTTGACCATCTGTGGTGGCGAAACATGTTAAGTGAGTAAACTTAAGTGATGTTAGTGTAACAATTCCGACTCACCTTTAAATAAATGAAATATTTATGTTACATAAACATTTGATATGAACAGCTACTACTGCCAGTATTATAAGTACCTTTATGCTAGCTTTAGTTACAAATTATGCCAATTTTAATTTTTTCTGTTGCCATCATAAGTGAACGTTGCTCTCTGCTACATTGAACTCTCTTCTTGCATTTTGTCACCATTTTCTCGGCATAGAGAGTCACTTTACACATGAAAGTAGCATTGCTTTACAGTGGTTGCAAATTTCATTTAGCAGACCTGCATTGAACTCTGCAATAGCGTTTTCATTTTCAATGGTGGTACAGCCTAATGGACTTGCATCTCTTTCACAAATATTTAGTACCTACATTCAATTTCTGGTTCTTGCTGTTGAAGAATCTCTTGGCTCTATACCACGCTGCCTTGGATGTCTTCTTAAACAATGGCTCATTATTAAACAAACCAATATAACTCAACGAACAGAACCAAATAATATAACATTTTTATGCTTGTGGCACTATCTTCTTTTTAGCAGATAAACATTTGGTGACATATTAAAATATATAAAGAGTCACATACTAAAACATACTTTACTTATGTCAGATGGTTAATATCAGGAAACGTTTTTCGGAGACATTTGTCTTCATCTTCAGCTGTTTGGTGACTGATGACTGGCTGCCGTTCCTCATCTAATGCATTGTGAGCTTGGTGGCCTCTAGCGGTAGTTCTACATAACTTCATTAGTTCATTTGGCAGTGGAATCTCAAAATTCAACAAATGCATTTCTCAAAAACAAAAGTTATGAATAAAAAGTGATCAACGTATTTTTCTGTTTGATTGCAACAATATAGGTGGCTATGAACCAAAAACAGCCAATTGTTGTGAAATCGATTCATATTTTGCAATTAACAAAGTAATTTTAGAATTTAATATTTTTGCAATATTGTAGAGACTGAGCAGTTTCAATTGGTATGCTACTCTTAGTCCGTACCTTCAGGATTAATGCGTAAATTCATGTGCAGCTTCAAATTATATATATAGATATATGTGTACATCTACATACAGTTCTCTTAGGGAATTACATGCCCATCTAACATTTTCATTTACTGATCTGTTAAAATTGAAGTTTATATCATTCTTTTTAACTACACTATTCACTGTGGCTATTGCCTTTGGAAATTTTTTTTCCTTAGTGTTCTTTTTAAGTTCATACATATCCTATAATATTTCATCAGGATTGTTAACTTCTTTCAGATTATTGGTGCCTGGATTCCTACCTCCAGATTTTTTTGGATAGTATTCACAGTCACACTGAATTTTTAGCTTATCTCCCAGCTGTTCAACTCTAATGCCTCTCTAAATTTTTCTGTACACACGTTTTAGGCTAATTTGGGAGAACATAGAGTCACTTATCGCTAACACTTTTTCTTCTTCCACTGTTATATTTCTTGTAGGTTTGTGGAGGTTAGTAGTTTCTTGATGTATACAGTTTTTCCTTCATTTTCTCGTGGCTCTGTAGATAATGCCATACTGACAAAGGAATTTCCTGTCACCAACACATTTTCTTCTGATGGTGATTCACTTGTAGGTTTGACTTTGGGATTATCTTGATGGATAGCATTTTGTTCTTCCACTTCTTGTAGTACATCAAACTTATTTGATGTTTGTATTAATGCTGGTTTATATACAGCTTCCTTTTTCTTTATAACATTTCTCTTATTTATGCCTGTTTCATTTGATTCAATTTAACCATGTGGTCATCTGATGTGATCATTTTGAGGTCCTCTGCTTGCTTCATTATTGGACATCTTTACACAAGTGTATGGTTTGTTTTTCTGGTGTCTGCTTTTCTTCTTCCAGTCTTGTTTTTAGTCAAGAGTTCTTCTGTTCTTCTTTTCAAATGTTTTTATTTGTGCAACTTTGTCTTGCTGTTCCAATCTGATCGCTGTTATTCTTGGGGAATCACTGTGTTACCTATTCAAATGTACCTATAGAATTTGAATATCTTACTAATGATTTCATGAGCACTTCCCCAGCTTTTAAAACAACATGACATCATTCTTTGTAACATAACTTACTTGTGTAATATACCCTTTTGTAATCAATGTTACTGCAAGAGTGTATTATCACCATGGTGGCTCGTGAAAATAAATGGGAGCGTGCTACTTGGACTCACCTCTTTCTTAATGCCGAAAGTGTAACTCCATTCTCCTGTTTTACTTGTCTGCAAATTTCTCAAGCTAATGCAGTCAGGTGTTCCTGGGCCATCGTATTTTGGAGAAAGGTTTCCACACAATTTAGTGAAGAGAAACACTTCTCAGGTTCAGATGTTTTCTTTGGAATTGTGATGATTATTCGCAAAAGGGTCACAAATTTTTGCAAAACTTCCTTAAGTTTGGTATTAATAATGATCTTTAACAAAGGTACAGTGCTGGCAATGTTCCTGAAATCTTCCCTTTCGTACAAAGCTTTGAGTTCTGTTCTTAGTTTAGTTTTGTTCAACAGTGGGTATTTCTCTACAGTAAGTTGCAAAATATTTTCTGGGAACAATTTTGAATATTCTAGAAAATTAAAAGAATCCAGCAATTTAGAAGAATCAAGGCAATCTGAATTTAGAAACTGACTGTGCACTTCAATGACATCTGGGATCCTGGCAGATTTAGTTCTATGACATTTTTCCATGTTTGAGTGAGCCTCTACTTCCTGTGAAATTAAACTAACATTTTTGCAAATTTTCTGCATTGCCACAACAAATGCATTAACAGCATTTTTCCTCTTAATAGTATCAATATGTCTTGCTTGAATTTGCTTATACAAAATTTCAACATGCTGCATTACTGTGTGGAAAAACAAAAGCCAAAATATGAAGTCCCTATCTTCAAGATGTAATCTGAGACCACAGGCTTCTTGTACAGTTGTTCTTGATGCAGCTGTTTCTAATTTCTTGAAGCACTCCGCCAATGCTTCTTTTGTTTCATATATGGCACTAACAGTTCTAGTCTTAAAATTCCACCTTGTTGAAGGTGTTGGAATATGCCTAGACTTCATCTAGTGCTGAGAGACATAGAGGGGATTGAGAGAAAAATGCCGGAAACCCTGACAGAGTGCAGAAAAATGCTCTTGCTGATTGATTTTGTGATGCAGCTTTTTCCATTACAAGGTTCAGCTGATGGACATAAAAATGAATGAATTTCTAGCTTGAGCACCATTCACTGCACCACTCATAACTGACACACCATCAAATGCCTGTGCAATTAATTTGTCATCTGAGCTAATAAGTGACTTAAGTTCTTTCAAAATGCAAACCAAAATATTTTATGCATTCTGCCCATCTGGCTGGAAAAATCCCCAGAACCATTTATGAATATTACCTTTCAGTTCATACCTAAAAACAATCACCAACTGAGCTTGGTTTGATACATCTGTACATTCATCTGGCATTATTGTTATATATCTAGTCTGCATCATTTTGTCTTTAATGATGTCTTAGCATACCTCAAGCATATATTCCAGCATCTCGTTTTAAATGGATTTTAAAGTATACTTAGAAACTATTTTCTGTATGCACCCTCACGTCATTGCCAATGCTACTAATGTAATCTATTAAGCCAAGGAGTATGCCAGGATTTTCTGAATAATCAGATTCAGAATGACCATTTAATGCTAGCTCAAAACCCCATAAAGCTTTATACAGCCTATAATCTTGGAAAGAATATAGTGGTTCTTTTTGACTTGATTGTTGTGTTTCTGAATGGAATCCTGATAAGCTCGACTCGGCTGTGCTGCAATATTAACATTGCCTAGCACATTGAAGTTCAGCATATTATGAATGTGGGTTTTGCTTTCACTGTGTTTTTTAATATGTACTTTTAAATGTCCCAGGTCCTTTACCCCTGTATTTGACCAAGAACCTTTGCTCCTGAAAAGCAGACAGGGAAAATAAAATAATGAATTTCTCACACTGCATCTGCAAATCTAATTATATTCTTTGTACACCATTTGGTTAAAATGTCTAACATAAGTATGATCTTTGCTTCTCTTATCAGCTTGTGTTACATTTAAATCTGGAGTAGGTCGACCTAAGTTCTGTATTTCTATTTTGTGTTCCATGTTCTCACATTAAAGGGTTGTTTTAGGAGAGAATCCATGGCATTCATTTTCAAAGAAATATCTATTAAACTAGCTTATGAAAATAATTATTTACAATCACTATTCATTACAGTATGCAATGCAACTGAAATTATTTCATCACTACCGTAAAATTACGAAAATTTAATTTTAATCAGCACAATTTAAAACACAGCTATTCACTTGTCACCACAATTTAGACTGCACTGCAGTACTTTCTGAAGAAATCTGTTGAATGATTATTGGTATATTGACACCAAAAGCTACAAACTCTCTAAATTGAGCCTGCTGGAAACCTGATTTTACAAAAATCTGCAAGGTGGGGGTAAGGAAAGACACAGTGAATAGGACTTTATCAGCCTCTGGATCACTTCAAGGGGAGCAATATCAAGGCCATAGCATTTGGCTTTCAATGAACCTAACAGGACTTTGAGAGACAGCAAATTAATGTATGATTCAACGGAGGCTGGTAGCATTGGTTATAAAATACGTATTTGTATATTTTAACAAGAGGTCTAGTAATTTTTAGCTCTGCAAACTAATTCCAAAAGCTTGATGAACACTTGCTAGATTTCAGGCATGCTGTAGTACGGTAGCCTGTATTGAAAAGCTGTCACTGACTGTCAATATTAATTTTTCATTGTTTACTTTAGTGTTTCATAATTTAGTCTCTGATCCTTTGGCCTTTGTGATCATCAGCTTTGGTTTTCTCACCCTCATTTAGGCTGTAGCCAGAATTGTAATGCTCTTTGTGCTGATTTCTCAGTTATGCAAATTTCCTGCATAGCATCTCGGTGCATCTGTTGATGCCTCTCAAATGCTTCGAAGGGCCTACTGATGCAGTGCATTGGCCTGTATGTGCTTCTGTGACAAGAGATTTACAAATTCCATAATCATCATTAAACACAGGAATAAAATTTGAAAATAACAGTAAAATGAACATCAAACCCTCTTTATTATTAAAATGGGAAGTAAATAATGTACCAAAGATAATTTGCAATTGGAACAACTTATCACACCAATTTGCTCTACTCACCTAATTTAGTTTGGATCATGTTTTTCAGACAGTGGTGTGCCAAACCTATGCTAAGTTCAGTTAAGTGAATGGAGCAAACTTAGTAGAAGAATATTGCAAAGTAGCAAAGAAATTAGCAGAAGAGCATAAAATGTAAATCCAGTTGGAAACCTTATTTTATCAAAAGCTATCTCCTTATTCTAATTATGAGCCTGCAGCTTGCATTGTACTGGTAGATAGGACTACTTCTTCTGATGCTGGTATAACAATTGCTGATGTGTCAAGATCCTTATCTTCTCATACAGATTATTGATTGTTGGTTCTGGAGCAGTTTACTATACAACATCAATGGAATGTGGTATGGTCACACTAGGTATGGCTTAAGAGGACAAATTAACAAGAAGAAGAGGAAGGAAGGAAGGAATATGAAGAAATATTTAGAATTTAAAAATAATTTTGTATAATTTAGTTTGTCAAAAACATTTCCACTTCATTTTAAAACTTATGTATGCTCCTAGATTTGTGTATTTCCTGTTTTGAACATAAAATATTTGTGCCCTTAATATTACTTTTATGCTGTAAAATTATTATGGTTGGAATAATCATTCTTATGGCTAACTTTTAATGCTGAGTCAGTTTTTATAATAAGAGAATACAGCAAAGAGGGATTTAATGATAATCGTGATCCAATAAAGGCAAGAGCAAAAATATTTCACTGCTTAGTATTTGTTAAAGATAATATGCCTAGACTAGGATATTATTCTAAGCTATTATAAATTATAAGGCAAGTATTGATAATAATTTTATGTACAAGTTCAAAATGGTGTTGCAGGTATGACACAAATAGAGAAGCCATAGAACTCAAGAAATAAAATTAATACAATTAACCTAAAAGTCATTTCCATTTGAACCAAGCAACATGAAACTGAACAAGATGTTGAATGAATTTTAATAAATAGCACTTGAGCTGCCCATAAAAGCAGTGCTGTCTTTTTATTTAATATTTCAAACTTATTTATATGCTTTGTAGTTTTTAATCTTTGGTTTAAATGTATACTAGGAATTTCAAGAAAGAAAGGGGAGAAAAAAAAGAGCATATTCTGAATGTAACTCTGAATAAATGTGAAAACTTGAAACAAAGTGGTCAGAATGCTTCTCACACCCCCCCCCCCAAAAAAAAATTCATAAGTTTTGTTTAATCATCATTGAGTGAGAAGGTGCTTCAGTTATATGTGCGACTCAAATTTGGAAGTCAAATTTGCTTTAGGGTTTAAACTCCCAGGACTGACCAACCTGACTGAAAGTTTTTTTGTTTTTTTTGTGGTTTTGCTCGTTGCTAGGCAGATGCTGGGTTGGATAAGTTGATTCACAAATTTTCCTATCATCTATTTAAACACTACATTTCATTTCATTTCATTTCCTTCTTCTTCACTGCCATACCAGGCATTGGGCTGATCACCTATCCTGGATATGCTATGATCCACAGTTAGCGTGCTCCTAAACAGGATACTGACACAAAGCATTTGCTTGTAAATCCTTGGGGATGTAAGTGCTACAAAGAGGAGGGTAATTCATTGAAGAAGAAGAAGAAGAATCGATGACCAGTTTTAAACATGCCGTATTTTTTGTAATTGAAGAGCTTTTATTTTTTTTTCTCCTTCAATTTTGACAAAATTGAGATTATATTGTTTCATATAGTTTTAAGTAATAGCCTTTCCAATAGTTGTAATGATTTTTTTCGTATTTCAATTTCTATTGCACTCTAAAGAGGTAGAAAAATGGGGATTTTCTCAAAACAAGATATCTACAATTAAGGTACTCTAACAAAATCTGATACCTGTGACGAATAAAACATTGGCACATTTTTTTATGCAGTAGCAGGAATCATTGTACTAAACATTGGCTCCAAGTTCGTTAATGATACATGTAAGATTGATAAAATGAATGAATACAATGAATGAAGGTGGCAGATATTCTACCCCAGTTGAGGTTACGGAAGGTAGAAATAGAAGAAGCAGTGGTTATTCTGTAGAGTGAGTGTGATAGATGAAAATCCCAGTTTTTGAGGGGAAGAGAAGTAATGTAAGATTTGAATGTTGTGTACAAGAAGTAACCATTTCAAGCATGGGAACTGCAAGATGTGAAGCAGGGAGACTTGACACATGACCTAAAAGGTTAGTGGTACAATAGTTATGTAGTACTACAGTGCCTATGATGTAAAATTGATAGCTCTAACCAAATGTACAATTTAATAGTAATGTTACATTGCTAACATTTAACTATTCAGAGATTGTATTACCTCCCAGCCATTGTTGTTACACATTATAAGCAGATAAAACCGAGATAAAGCGAATGCTTCATTCCCAGGGGGGGGCAGGCATCTCTGTGCTAAACAAACCTCCCAAGAATTTAATGATCATAACCATTCCTTTATCATCATCATCATTGTTAAACACTTTCAATATAATAATGTTTTCAATAATTCAATGCATTTAAAATAGCTAGCATTTCTTAAAAAAAAATGTATGCTTGTTTAGATTCTCCATTATACTCAGTAGTAGATAAAGTTGACAAAATTATTAATGCACCACTTGTAGGTTTTCATGCAATGGTTAATGCATACCAAAGTCTGAGCAAGATGGCTTCTAGTTACATCACATAAATATGTCAAGTTCAGCAAGGAGAACTGTAGAAGCTAAACTGTTTCAGGAAAATAGGAACGTTACTCTTCAGTACAGTGTAAAAACTACTCCAGGAAACCTGGTTCCTGTTTGAGCAAAAGCTTCCATCAGAATCACAGGTAATTATGTGCATTATTGTTTAACAAAGTAGAAGGTTTTTGAGCCCTAGGCACTCTATATTTAAAATTTCCCTTTGTCCTTAATGCATTAACTTCTCCTTATTTCATTCTGTTGCAGGAATAGGGAAAGACAGGTTAGGGACACAGGTAAAACATGCAAGAATGTTGTCTAGCTTTCCTGCAGAACAAAGAGGAGGTGGTAGAAGTACTAAAGAGGTTGCATCTTAAGTTAAAAGGAGTTGTAAACAAAACCACTTGACAAGGTAGCAAGCACTTCATTGAATGGTGGGTGAGCTGCAACTTTTCCCACTTAGCATGTTGTCTCTTCCTCTACATAAAACAGGTCGGTTCAGATCGTAACATTTTTTGGTTATTCTTGTGCAGGCAAATTTAAAAAGCCCATTATTGTAATTAAGTTACGAAACAAAATGTATTTATTCAAATTGACCTATAACTAAATGAACCCTTAAACATTGGGTTTCTGAGACTATGTGCAGGGGCTGTATTTTGTTTCCAGTTTCCAGATAAGCTGTCAGTGTACTCCTTGCCATGTGGTGCATGTGTTGAGAAAATATTACTTTTGAGAGTGGCATAGCTGAAAATCACATGTCACTTTGGACAAACATAAATGCAGAAAGAGGAGAGAAGATAATCATTATAAATGTTTTTAACAAATTCTTTGAAAAGTACCCATCTTTAATCAGCAATGAATGTGGTTAGGTGTTGTTTAGAAATAGTTGAATTTCATGGTTAGTGATGCAGAATTGTTGCTTGGATTGTTTGCGTCGTTTTGTGTTCTGTTATATTTTGTAACCTATAATATGCATCATTTTTTTAACTTGACTCATAAAAGTAAAAGTGGTATACTAATATTAGTCATTAAAGAATGCTTTCTAAAATCTAAATTTAAGAGTAGTTTAATGCAGCATCTTCAAGGACTAATAGATAGGTAGAGCTGCCAAACTATTCAGGTACCACTTTTATTTGTTATGCTTAGTATTATGTGTTATAAGTTTAGTATGTAAGGTAATATATAGAAACAAGACATATAAAATGTTTAAAAAGCTAATGATCCCCAAGCTGCAGAATGTGCCATATTACATGCTGTCTGGAGCAATTTCCTCTTGCACTTAGTTGCTTCCTGTCATATCTCCACATGGTGGTGCCATGTTTTGGCAGAGTGATACAGATAAGATAAGATGATTTATTGTCACATATGCTTATATTACAATTTGAAAAAAGGCTCCGTAAGCAGGTGACTCGTCAAATAGATTACACGTACATAATATATAAAAGGTAGCTATTTATATACAATATAGAAAGTATATAAAATATGAGATAGTGTTAACAACAATGATACTTTATGAATAATAAACAGCAATAATTTATGTATTAAAAAAAGTGAAAGAAAATAAAATATTCCACACTCTTCTAGTTCAAAACATTTATCTTTATAATTTTATAAATTGTCATTCATGTATTCCGTTATGGAGTAGTAGGCCTTGTCAATAAGTAAACTCCTCACTCCTCTCTTAAATAGTTTGTGATCTTTAATGTCTCTGATTTTGTCTGGCAGTTTGTTGTAGGCTTTAATTCCGGCAGAGAATGGACTTTTTTTTACATAGTGTTAACCTGTGAGTGGGTGGTATTAAGTTACTTTATGTTCTGATAACTGTAACAGTGTTGATTTTGCACATTGTGGAGTTTGTTACAGTTTGCATGTGTGTATTTATTTAGTTCATGTAAGTACTCTGAAGGGAAAGGTAGTATTTGTATGTTATAAAGAGGTTTCTGTATGATTCTTTTGGACCAACCAGATACATTATGCATACTAATTTTTTCTGATTTTTAAAAATTGTCTCCCATCCTGTTGAGTTACCCCATAGTATAATGCCATAAGTCATTATGGTGTGGAAATAGCTGAAATATACTATTTTTTCTGATTTCAAGAGTGATAATTTGTGCTATGCATCGCATATTGAAACGGGCAGTGTTTAGTTTCGTGTTTAAGTAGTGAATGTGTTCGTCCCATTTTAGATGCTTATTTATGTGTATGCCTAAACTTTTTGCATAATCTGTGTCGTTTTCTATCCTAGATGGTGTATTACTTTCTGAATGTTTCCTTTGAGTTTGGAAGTGCATTATGGATGTTTTAGAAGCATTTAGTTTTAATCCGTTATTACTAACCATTTCTCTATAGTTATTAGGGTTTCTGTTGTATTGCATTGTAATTTTTCACTGTTTAGCCCATTCAGTATAACTGATGTATCATCAGCATGCATAATTATTTTAGTGTTTATGCAACTTGGTAGATCATTTATGTATAGTAAGTAAAGTAGAAGCCCTAAGACACTTCCCTGTGGGACTCCAGTCTTGATTGGTCTCCATTTTGATTGTGAAATTCTGGTAAGGTTTAAGATTACCCTCAGCTTACAATCTTTAAGATAACATGCGAAACAGCCTAATGTTATATTGTTTACGCCACAAAATTATTTATTTAATAAGATATCATGATCCACACAGTCAAAACATTTCGCGTTATCACATATTGGGACTGCTGTGTGCTGTTTTTCATCCCTCATTTGGGAAATCTCACTGACTAGAATAATTAGTGGTGATATTGTTGAGCACTTTCTCAAAAGCTGTGTTGAGAGTTATTTAGCTTAGTGAAGTATTCTAGGTATGAAATGAGTTGCGAATGTACTATTTTTAAAATACAATGGAAAATGTTGGAAGGATGGATATTGGCTTGAAATTTGTATTCCCCCTTCCCTTGTGAATGGATTTGACTACTGCATATTCATGCCTTCTGAAAAAATACCAGAGGATAAGGATTTATTAATTATTTGGCTGAACGGCCCATTTCTTTTATATTTAATTCATCCCAGTCTTTGGAAGATTTTTCCTTTAACTTTGTTGTTGTGTTTTCAACCATTTTTGAAGAGACTGTAGTGAAAGTAAACGGAGGTGTTCATATGAGGCAGCTATTTTTGTAGAGGCCTTCTTTAGCCTCCTGAATTGAAGGGGGAGCTTCTCTGATTTTACTTCCAATGTTAATAAAGTAATTATTTAAAGATTCTGCCATTTTGTTATCCCCAATATCTGTGCTACAACTGCTGTTACTGCTATTTAATCCTAGCTAGCCTTCGATTATCCTCCATGTGGCCTTGCTTTTATTTTCTGCAGTTTTGGTATAGTTCTCTATGGCTATTTGTTTGGCTTTCTTTATTACATGTTTGTAGAGTTTATAATATGCTCTGTAGTATTGAAGTTAAGGTCTGAGGTAGTCTTGTATATTTTGTGTAACAGTCTTTTACGTGCACTGGATACTCTTATGCCCCTTGTTCACCAATTTAAAGAATATCTTTTTGGGTAATTGTGCAGATACTATTTTTGGATCACATTCATTGCAACAGTTTAGTAATTTGGAAGAAAATTAATAATTTATATCTACAGAAATTTGAGGGTTAAAAGACCATGCTGCCATTCTTAATTTTCTCTTGATATTTGATGTATTTCTGGGCTGTAGATTTTGTAGCGGGAAATGGTGCTGTGCGCTATTTGTAGCACGAAATCATTGATCCTTGGGTTGTTGTGGTCTTCGGCAGTGTTCTTCCTCGGCTATTGATGCTCATCGGTTGTTGCTTATTCCATTCCTAACGTTTCCTACCTATATCTAATTCTTAATTCTCAGGTTATAGTGGGTGAGGCAAGTTAAAAAATACACTGCAAGTTTCCCTTAATCAATGAAGTTTATTCACAATTGAAATA
Source organism: Deroplatys truncata (assembly GCA_030765065.1). Lineage (NCBI taxonomy): Eukaryota > Metazoa > Arthropoda > Insecta > Mantodea > Mantidae > Deroplatys > Deroplatys truncata. Next base: position 381,647,912 of record CM060990.1, read on the forward strand.
ATTATGGGCGGCTAGCTTTTCCCATTATTATAAGCCCACCACTTTAAATAAGTCAGGAGCCTAGCTATCTGCACACCACTCCCACCCTTGTGCACACACGTGCATCTGTAGCACCTCGTGCCGACGACAATTCTAGAAGATCAGTTAGAGAGAGAGAGAGAGAGAGAGAGAGAGAGAGAGAGAGAGGGGGGGCTCTGATGCCTTGCCTGCCCTTATACATGGGAGCCTAGTGACATCTCATCTCTGTGTTTAAAAATGTAACAACGTTTCCTATTGGTCCTCAGACTGCGTTACCTTAACAGGTATGAGAATGTGTGGCTTCAAATCCGTGCACTTAAGCATCACCCTGGTGTGTTGTGAAGCCTGTTCAATATCTCTGTCTCTTTCTATTTCTCTGTACCGTTACCGGTTCCCTGCCTGTTGGCTTGGTGAAAGGTACGCTCTACTTAGGATTATGCTTTTCCTGGAATTTTGCTAGCTCGCTCATTTCTTACAATCAGCTCTGTACGAATGTTAGATGTTGAATATTTTAAAATGTTAGTGAATTATATTATTACTGTACACTTTTTATATATATATGGTATATCCCCTTTCAAATGCCCCGCAGCTATGTTGCTAAAATTCCACATGGACATTTTTGGAACATAGGTGAATGTCCCCAAACAAAACACAATAAATGCATAATACATAAATAATCTGCTTAAAACTAAAAATAAAAGAAGTAATGACAAGTATGTAGAATATTATAGACATTGATAATTTAATTGTTCTGTAATGTGAAGTATCTTCGTATTGTACTTAAGTGTCCAGCACGGCTAGTGTTTGTGTGCTGTGTAAGTCGCACAAGGAAAAGAGAAAGAAAAAAAAATACACTTTTTTTTGGGGCTCTTCGTTTTCAGAGGCGGTTTCAATATAATTTGCTGTTTCCACTTTACCAAAAACTGGTATTTTTGGGCTCTTTTTCACTATTTCACTGATTCACTTGCACTAGCCCTTTGGTTGCCTGTATTTCTAGGCCACTTCACATGCATATTGTGTGCACTGCTTATAACTAATTACAAATGTGTGTAACTAATTAAGATGCTACAGTGTCAGCCGTGGTGCCTGCTCTCTGATGTGACATTAATCATACATTATAGTTGTAACATACGAAAAACAAGTTTTAATCATTCTCAATTAACCCTCGAATTTGAGTTCATTATTTTTGTTGGATTTTACAAACTTTTTCATAATGCATTAAATTTACTGTTTAGCAATTAAGACATACAAATTATTTGAATGAACCCTTATACTTGTAATATTAAAACTAATGTACAAATTACAAATATTAAATTCATGTATTAAGTTATTGTTTGCAAGAGTCAAAGTTGTTTTCGTACATAAATGAGCGTAAATATGTGCTTAAATTTCTTGTTACTCATGTTCTTCACAAATTCTTTTCTCTCGCCCGTGGCGAATTTACAACTTTTACATAAACAGTGACCGGTCAAAAAGTGATCAATGGCATTATACATAAAATAGACCCTAAATATTCCTACTATATATACATAAATTATGAGACTTTTTATGAAGGTTCAGCGAGTTGGAACAACTTGTTTAAGTTTTAAATGGCTTTAACAGCTACCGATGATAGGAAACCTCAAATTTTGTTGTCATCTAAACCCTTTAATTGGTAAGTGTGTGGACTAAACTGGGCTGCTATCTCCGTTGGCCCTCTGTACAGTAGATACATTCAATGATATTCTTTGCTCCAGGCTGACGATTTCTTCTTATTCCTGACGAGTAGAACTAAACCTTCAAAGTTTGTGTCAATTTCTTCCTGAGCCTTTTTGTTTGTGCTGATTTCTCATCTATACCTTTGTTTCTCCTTATTTTAGCCGCGCGGTCTTTGTCGGCTGTCAACACCTCTTGATGCGGGGCCTGGACCGGTTTTTTCTCCCTTGGCAGCCGGTCGGCATGCAGCGTATACAGGTCAAAGTGTTCCGACCTTTCGTCAATAGCTTGCGTGTGGACATAAAGTGCTTCTTCACAATCATCGCCTTCTGTAGTAATATTCTGTGATTCCTTATTCACATTGATAATGTCGATCATAAATTCATTTTGTACCGTGATTGTTTCCACAAAAAATTCCTCCTCGTGTAGCTGGCTTTTCTCCTCGGTGGGACCGCTGTTTTTATTTAAATTTTCTTCGTTGAGCGGTACTTGAATAGTTCCCTGCTCCAACGATATACATTTTTCCTCAAAATTGATGACTCCCCAGGCATAAAAACAATCTGCACCAATAATTACTCTTTGTTGCAGCGGTGGCACGATTAAGAAAATTACATTAAATGTTTTGTTTCCTATTTTAATGGAAAGCATGGCTTGGTGCTTTACCTGTTCTGCCCTTTTTGATATTGCCACAGTACAATAAACATTTTTATGGGTAGCAACATTATTTTAATTTTTCTGTTTAACAATTGTTGAAAATATTTGCTCCAGTGTCTAAGAGTACTGTTGTATTGATATCCATTATGTCCACTGTAATTCTCGGCGATTCATTGTTTTCCTTATTTCCTAATCTCTTGTTAGTATTGTTGTGTCCTACGCCATTGTTGCACTTTTGTATCAAAGCAATGGGCCCTGAGTTTGACGATTTTGTTCTGTCAGCAGTGTGAAAGATGTTTACCTGGCCCCTGCAACCACCTGGGCTTGGTTTCCCAGATTCTGATTGTTGCTTGTGTTTGGATGGTCATTGTTTAATTCCAGGTTTGATCCCCATCTTCTCCCAATGCTTGTGTTTTCAATGATCTGCGAGGGTACCGGACTGTGTCTCCCTGATCCATTGGAATATCTGCGGCGTGTGTCACGGTTTCCTTGGTGCACGTTTCTATCAGGCGAGTTTCTGCCTCCATTGTTGCAGTTATCTTGGTGATAATGGCTCCGTCCTGTATAGCGGATATTGTTAATGTTTGCTGCTCTTCCATGTGGCCTCTGTTGTCTATTGGGTTGATGTGGTTGCTGTCTTCTCTCATATCGTGGTGGCTGGAATCTATTTCTTGTCCTTGGTGATGTTGGGTGCCGTTCATTGTTATATTGAGGGGCTCTTGCCCCGGTCCCCAAAAATGGTGGTGACTGGCGGCCATCTTGTGGATAGATGCTCCTCTGTGTGTGCCACATGGTGCTTGTGCTGGGCTTGTGGTCGAAAGCTATGATGAACTCCAGCATTTTGGAAATCGTTTGCGGTTGGGCAACAATTAAACCATTTCTTACTTGAGGATCAAAATGGTTGATGAGTAGAGCAATCACTTCTTTGTCTGGCAGTGGCGGCTCTGTTTGCTCTTTTGTGCCAATTTGAGTACGTAATCAATCAGGCTGCCGTGTATATTCTGGTTATAGTGGCCATTGTTGAGCTGTAGTCTTACTTTGTTAACTTCTGTTGGTCCCCAGTAACGTAATAGTAAAGCCTGTTTAAACTCACTGTATGACAAAGAATCCCCCAACATGAGACGCAGCCAGTTCTGTGCACGCCCTTTTAAGCATTTTCTCACAACAATTAATTTTATCTCTGGAGTGGCTTTAAGTCTAAAATATTGTTCCAATTCGCTAATAAATTCTTTTGGGTGATACTCTTTTATCTCATCAAACATTGGAGGTGACAACTCATTTAATAAGTGTGAGTTGAAATTACTGTTGTTATGAGAGCAGGTGACCGGTGGTGTTACACTTCTAGCATGCACATCATAATTACATGAATTGTGTACATTGTTGGTGGCCTCACCCAGTAACAATGGAGTGCTGCCGGGGTCCGTCGATCTTTGGCATTCACTAGGTGAACTTGGACTTGCAGTAAGTTTCAGTTCCAATCTTTCTACAGAATTCCTTAACTCATTAATGTCTTTGTCATGCACTGCATTCATTGTTTGTACAACATTTCTAAGTTCGTTAATTTCACATGAATTGGCTACTTGAGACGCAGTTACCACTTTCTTAACTGCTCTGAGTTCCGAATCTATCCTGTCTGCTAATGCTTATTGACTATGTGCTAAGGTTCCTTTTACCTGCCCTAACTGTTTTGTATTATCTCATTCTTGGCTGTTAATGTGTCTACCTGTGCAGTGACAAATTCAAAGTGGCTATTTCACCTTTATTTACTAGCAACTCTTGTTTTAATGTTAAAACCTCTTATTTAATGTTTTCCTGCCCTAAACTGATTTGTTCTAGCATTTCCTGTACATTATTTAGTTGTTGATTGCTAGCTACGAACATTTCCTTACTTGTTGGCTATTTGTTATGATTTTTGCTTGTAATTGCTCCTGTAATTGTTGGCTACTTGTGATTTTTTCTTGTAATTGTTCCTGTAATTGTTGGGTATTTGTTGTGATTCTTTCTTGTAATTGTCTATTCGCATCTCTCAATGTTGATGCGAGCATGGACTGCGGCATCTGCATTAAATTGGCAGAGCTGTGTCTGGATTGTACTGTGTTAATTGTGGCCTCATCTGGTATGTTTTGCATTGCAATAGTATGTGACTCAGGTAGTACGTGATTATTATGCTGGCCCAGAGGTGGAGCACTGGCTTCTCCGTCTACATGGGTGTCAACATTGGATTTTTCAGCCATGATTATAACTTTGTTGTTTCTGAGCAACATGCAATTTTAAAATGTAACAATTGAGACTGATATAACTTATAAATTATATTTTGGTACTTTACTCGGTGTAGACTTGAAGGTCTGGAAGATCTAGTTGCGTGGGTGGTGACTTGAAGCTGATGTGCGTTGACTCCTTGACTGCGTGGTGATGCCTCCTTTAATGAAACCATGTTGGCGCCATTTGTTTCGGGAAAGGGTTGTTCAATTGGGCGCCATTTGCAGCGGGAAACAGTACTGTGCGCTATTTGTAGCGCGAAATTGTTGATCCTTGGGTTGTTGTGGTCTTCGGCCGTGTTCTTCCTCGGCTGTTGATGCTCGTCGGTTTTTGCTTATTCCATTCCTAACTTTTCCTACCTATATCTAATTCTTAATTCTCAGGTTATAGTGGGTGAGGCAAGTTAAAAAATACACTGCAAGTTTCCCTTAATCAATGAAGGTTATTCACAGTTGAAATAATTATGGGCGGCTAGCTTTTCCCATTATTGTAATCCAACCATTTTAAATAAGTCAGGAGCCTAGCTATCTGCACACGCACTCCCACCCTTGTGCACACACGTGCATCTGTAGCACCTCGTGTCGACAACAATTCTAGGAGATCAGTTAGAGAGAGAGAGAGAGAGTGGGCTCTGAGGCCTTGTCTTCCCTTATACATGGGAGCCTAGTGACACTCATCTCTGTGTTTAAAAATGTAATGACGTTTCCTATTGGTCCTCAGACCGTGTTACCTTAACATGTATGAGAATGTGTGGCTTCAAATCCATGCGCTTAAGCATCACCCTGGTGCGTTGTGAAGCCTGTTCAGTATCTCCATCTCTTTCTATTCTCTATTTCTCCGTACCATTACCGGTTCCCTGCCTGTTGGCTGGTGAAAGGTACGCTCTACTTAGGATTATGCTTTTCCTGGAATTTTGCTAGCTTGTCCATTTCTTACAATAGCTCTGTACAAATGCTAGATGTTGAATATTTTAACATGTTAGTGAATTATATTATTACTGTACACTTCATATACATGTATGGTATATCCCCTTTCAATTTGCTTAGTGGTTTTTCTTTTAGGTTTGTTTTTAATTTTCTGGTTTATTGGTAGTCTTGTGAGGTTTGCCTTATGGTCACTAATTCCTGTTTCAAGTACTAAACATTCAGCCTGTCCATATGTTTTGTTTGCCAATATGTGGTCAATACATGTTTTTGAGCACCTCGTGATCCAAATTGGATGTGTGTTTGTGCCTGAATTCGAATTCCATGACTTTAGATAATATTTATGTACATGTTTATAGGACTGCTATTTATTTGACTTTCACCTAGCGGATTCATTTTGGAAGTTTCATTTACAATAATATTGGTTTTAAGTAGGTCAGTGTTACAATCCATGGTAATTATGACTTTTTCTTTTTGTGACTTTGTAATTTGTCCATCAAACATTCAATTTTGCTTAGGTAAGACTTAAGTGTGTGGTAATAGGGTATCCTATATACAGAGATCACTATGGTACCCAGACTGCTTATTTCAATGTTAGGTATTTCAAATTTTTGTCTATACCCTTTTAAGTCATTTCTAATTTTTGTTTGTCCAAAAAGATGATTTCAGACTAATATACAGGAACCAGCCCAAGTTGATTCACTCCTAATGAAATGATCAGCCAAAGAGAATGCTTTTAGATTATTTAGCAATTTTTTTCTTCATTGTTTAGCTAATGCTCATTAAAGAAAATTACTTCTATATTTGCTTCTGTCATTTCCTTTAAAAATAAATTTAACTCATAAATTTTTGACAGTAATCCTTGGTGTGTAGATGCAAGAGCTAACCCGCAGCCTGAGCACATAGTGCTCTCTGCATAAGAGCACTTCTTTCACTCTTTTCTAAGTTTATATTTGTGTCAGAGTCACCTACTGGTTCTAATCTTAGTTTTTCTGCTCCTTCTGGTTATTGTGCTAACTACATTGTTTATAACTTGACCTAACCTCCATGAGCCCTTTCGGTTCAGGTGCAACCCTCTTTCCCCAAACAAGAGGGGTTAATATACTTGTCAGCATCACATACAGAGTTTTCAGAGACTCAAAAGCCCACCTAATGTCTTTGTTTACCTACTTGATGAATTCATGGTTCACATCACTTCTTTTTATCACACTGTTTACAGCTAGTACAGCTTTAGGGAGCTTCATTTTTATGGATTTATTGGTACTATACACTTCTCCTAGAACTGCATCTGTACACTTAGCCCTTTTTAAGTCATTTGTTCCCACATGTAACACAACCACTTCAGGATTTTCTGGATAACTTTTGCAAATGCACTGATTTTATATTTTTTTGGATAGTTGGTTAGCCTTTATGCCCCTGTACACTTTTATGTTCACACACTTAATGCTTAACATGAGCAATAATTGAATCACCAAGTATTAGCACTTTGTTGTGTTCAGGAGTAACTTCACTCGTGAAACTGTTTGGGTCGATAGCAGTCTGTGTGGAACCTTGTTGATTGTGTTCATTTAGCAGCATCGATAGCACAGCAAATTTGTCAGAGGTCTCAATCACTGATGGCTGAGATTTGGCTTCCCTATTTTTCTTCTCATTGCAGCTTATTACACTCGTCCATCTTAATTTGTCATTTACATACTTCTATTTAGATTGAAGAGGATTGTTTTGTTCTCTAAGTAATGCTGCCCTCTCTTCCAACAACACCTTTTGATACAGTACGTCTTCTCACAACTTGTTTTCTGCTTCACAGTTTTTTGATTTCCTGTCTTGAATTGTGTAAGTCCTTGTTCAAAATTTTGATTATTTTGTGAAGTGACTCAATCACTTCCACTTCACCACATGCCCCATGACTCCATACATTAAGGTTTCTTTGAGCTACTTTGAACTTAAGAGTGAAGCAGGTATATACAACTGACAAATCTGTGACTGAAGAAGTTATAAAGCACATTAGAACTTTTAAGTGTAGGGAAAGTCACTACAGCAGGGAGAAGTCATCCAGACTCTACTTGCCACCAGAACTCAATTTAGGGAAGATGTGGAGAATATTTTGTGCAGGGCAAAAGAGAAAGGTTTGCCAACTTAACCCATATCTAAATATAAAAGAATTTTCTATTCCTAGTGTAACATTGGCTTTGGTAGTTCGCATGAAGATGTATGTTCTAGCTGGAAATGATAGGATTAAAAGCTGAAATGTCCATCGGTGACTGAACAAGGAAAATCTATTTTTATGGTGAGAAACAGCTTCATAAAGAAGAGCTAATAAATTCTATTAGCAAAAAACTGAGGGTGATCCGTAAAAGTCTGTTTTGATATTCAGCAAAATATACCCATACCAAAACTTTGTCCAGATGTGCTCTACAGCAGGCAAGTTTGGCTCCACTATCTATTAAAAATTTGAAAGACATCTTTAGCTACATCTGGATAGAGAGACAGTTGGGTAGAGGAGCAAATGTATCCTTTGGTGGTGGTCATTTTTTGAAGCACCTTGAACATGATTTGTTAGAGCAGGGGTTGAAGAAGCAAAACTTTTGCTGTTGTCTGATAACTGTGCAGCTCAGAACAAGAATTCTGCAATGTTTGCAGTACTGTTTTTTTTTTGGGGGGGGGCGAAGAGCAAAATGTTCAAGGAGTTACCCTAAGTTTTCTCTGCATCTGGTTAAGTTACATGCTGCCTGAACAGGTATTTGGTGGATGGAGAAATTCTGTAGGCTTAAGGAAGAAATGATTTCTCTCAATATACTGAAACACATTGAAGAAAAATGTGAAGGTACAAATGCTTAATCAAGACTGGAAAACACAGGATTTTAATAAGTTTTCAGGTCTGGCATTGAGATCCAAATTGCCATTTCAGATTTCAGCATCAAAGGATCTTAGGATAAAAAAGAAAAAGCTAAAAGGAAAAGTGAAGTGCTTTTTGATCTGGCTATTTTTAATTGGATTGTGAATTTGAGGTGCTAAAATGGATGTTCAAGACATAAAAGTGTTTGCTGAAACCAGTGAATTTCCCAAAGTAAATTATGCATCATTAGAAAAGGAGCAGAATGTTGAAAAACTAATGTAGTAATTTTCAGTTCCTGATGATATCAAAGCATTTTATGCCGATGCAATGGCTCAAACAAAGAAATGAATGTAGTACTTATATGTGTTAAACATAAATATATTTAAAGATGTTTTCAAATAAGTATTCTGACTTACTCTGGGTGCCTCAAAAGTAAACATGCTTTATCTAAAACCACTTGATTTTGAGCATCACAGCATTGTTGAGGTAACCACTGAGTTGCTTATGTTTCTATTTAAAATATTTCTATTCTGAAGTAGTTTTGTTGCTCTGTTGTGTGTATTCACATTGACTATAAAATATTTCTAGATATTTAATTTTTATACTCTAAGAAGAAACTGCTGGATAAGGACCACATGCATATATGGAGTAACAAACATTGAGTGACTGCCTGCAATTATGGCCAGATAAGTAACAGCTTCACAAAATGCTCATTAGCAATAGACAATTAAAAGATTAATCTACAGTTCCAGTGCATTGTTCTATGTATATACCAGATTTTGCGAAAAACTTTGAATATTCTTAGCTGAAATAAACCACGTTGCATTTTTTTCTTCTAAATCAAGATATTAGTGTTTTAAAAATGTTAGTATGTACATTTTTATATATGAAAACAAAATTGCTTAAGGTCTCAAGTATATATAAAAAAAAGAACTTCAGTTATACAGCTGTGCAACTAGAATTACTTCAGTTCTTAAAAGTGCATTTAGTTGCAGCCCTTGAGCAGCTCATGCTGCTCTTTGCTTGGGAGATTTTTGACAAAACCTTGCTAAAAGCTGAGCTGTCCATTTATCAAAATTTTAGCTGTTAACTTGAGTGATGTGTACACACCATTTTAATGAACTATATTAACCTATATAAAGTTAAACATATAGCATTAATGCTGACAATAAGTGAAGTGTTGGTGTTGAAATTACTCAGCCTTAAAAACTGATTCTTCTTACACTCCTTCAATGCCTTAAATTAACATCTCCTCCTACTGAGGAACCAAAACCACCACTTTTTAAATCTCTCTGCAGGAGCAGCAAATGTCTACTTGTAAAATAACACATCGACATATAAATTTACAACTGTCAGTCAAAAAGCTAATTTATTGTAACATTGTAGGAACATTCCTGCAGCACAGCAATAGGACTGAACAGATACAGTGCGTGATTTTAAATACTGCGAATATTAGCATAACCTGGTTGATGTTAGACATTATTAACCTCTTTCCTGGCATGGATGTGTATAGACAGACAATGTAAAATTGGCCCAAGTAGTATGGACATGCATAGATGTCCAGCAAGGGCTGCAAATCTAATAATTTTCAATCATTAATTGCGTTAAGGCTTCTTTAAAAAAGAAACCTAAATAATAATAATAATAATAATAATAATAATAATAATAATAATAATAAGATAACGCTTGATGGGAAAGGCAGCCAAGTAGATAAAATATTAATAAAAATCTAGTGGCAACACACTCTAACTTCACTCTTTCAAGATGATTACCTTGTGTGTGTTTCAAAGACAACTTGTCTTCATCATCAGCTAAGAATCACTAACGAGTCTGTCGGTTTCGGTGTAGAGGTCGCCGTTGGGCTTCCTGACGTTGACATCATTTTCGGTTTGATATATTTAAAGATGAGATCCTTTTCCGGAGGGAAATTGACTGGTATCGTTTGATGTCATTTCTTTGTTCCCTAGCATACCAAGAGAAAAACTCCTTACATATACCAAGCAGTGGTTAAAGTCAATAGACATGGATAATGAAAAAATAGAGGAATATCTTGCTCTGATAAAGTTATGTATCAATGAGAACCATTTTACATTTACAGATGAATACTATTGCCAAATTGATGGACTAGCGATGGGAAATCCATTGTCTCCATTTTTAGCCAATTTGTTCATGAGTTTTCTTGAAACCCACATAACAAATGCATTCCCATTTTTATGTAAACGATGGTTCAGATATGTTGATGGCATCTTTGCAGTAGTTAACAAACTTGCCAAAGATACCTTGAAGCTACTTAATTTGTTAGACAGCTCGGTAAAATTCACAATGGAAAAAAGAATCAGACAACAAACTCCCTTTCTTGGATATAATAGTCATCAGAACTAACAATAAATTAGAATTCATAGTTTTTAGAAAACATAGACATACAGATAATTACATAAAGAATAAAGGATATAACCCAAGACCACATAAACATGCAATTTTCAACAGTTTGGTCTTTAGATTGGTAAACATACCTTTGAAAGATGAGGAATATAAGAAAGAGCTCCAAAATATCATAGAGGTATCCTACAAAAACTGCTTTGAAAAAGAATTAGTATACAAGAAAATCAAAAAATTTAAAAAAGATAAAGAAAGAAAGGAAATTACCACACTACAAAAAATAACAGAAGACAATAATTTTAAAAAGTTTACATTTCATCCTTGGGCACATAAAAAATTCCAAAAGATATTCAAGCAGTGGAACATTAAACTAGCACCCATCAATAAACATAGTTTAAATAACATATTAAGGACAAACACAAAAGATAAAATTCCTAGAACTAAAATGCCAGGCATTTACCAGATAAATTGTAGTGATTGCAAACTTGAATATATAGGCAAAACAAAAAGGAACATAGGGGTGAGACTGAAAGAACATTTTAGAAATATAAGACAAAAAGAAACTGAAAAATCTGCCATCACATATCATTTCTGGTATACAAACCACAACATCCATAATAAAATAAATTTAATTAAGTCGATCCAAAATCCAATAGAATTGATGATATGGGAAAAACTCCTCATACAAAAAAACAAAAGCCAGCTAATGAATTTCAACTTCCCTCCGGAAAAGGATCTCATCGTTAAATATATCAACATCAGGAAGCCCAATTGCGACCTCTGCACCGGAACCGATAGACTCGTTAGTGGCTCTTAGCTGATGATGAAGACAAGTTGTCTTCAAAACGCATACAAGGTAATTATCTTGAAAGAGTGAAGTTAGAGAGTGTTGCCACTATATTTTTATTAATAAACTTAAATAAATTCTATAAAATAGTGCAACCCTACCTTTAAAATATATGTTTTTAATTATGCACCTTGAAGCATGGTTAGTGGCATAAAGGCACATCTCCACAGTTAACAGGAGGTCTGCAGTTCAAATCTGCATGGGCCATCCTCCCTGACTGAGGTTTTTCCAGGTTTTTCTCAGTCTTTATATCTGGTATATGCCAGGGAGGTGCACTAAACTTAGGCCTGGAATCCTTATCAAATTTCCTTCCCCAATTATCATTTTATTTCATGTATCATCAGTGTCCACTGCTTTTGGTATCATATGCAGTAAGAACAGGTGATAAACATCACCAAAAAAAAAAATCTCTTCAGGTACCACAAGTCATGTTGGTTACAAGTTATGTTGGTTTCTGTGCATAAGTAGAGCACACTATGTAATATCTGTTTTAAAAGGCATTTGTAACCAAAAAACACTAAAAATGATATACTTCTCTTATGTGCAATCTGCACTTGCCTATGGTATATTTATTTGGGGATCTGGCAGTGAAATAAGCACTCTCTTCATACTACAGAAAAAAATAATCAGGCTAATGCTAAACCTTAGTAAGATGACATCATGTAAACCACACTTCCGTCAACATAATATTCTTACTCTACCAAGTCTGTATATATTAGAAACTGTATGCTTTATCAGGAACAACATTCATCTATTCAATATGAACAACACTGTACATGAACATTCCACTAGAAACAGTAATAAAATACACTTACAGACAGCCAGAACAACGAAAAAGGCCAACTCAATACCGCATAAGGCCATACAAATGTACAGCCTCATTACAAATAAGGTAAATGTTTGTAATCAAATTAAGTTTAGACACAATGTTAAAATTTTTTTAATTAAGCAAACTTTTTATAGTATGGAAGAGTTTTTTGAATACTTCAAAAACTAATAAGTTAACTTACTGTTACTACTAGTATTATTATTATTGTTGTTATTATTATTATTATTATTATTATTATTATTATTATTATTATTATTATTATTATTCATTAATTAATATGTATTCTCTGTATATAACACTGTAAAATGTACATTTCCTGTATATATTCCTCCTATATTGATTAAATCTTGACGAAGCCATGAATTTGTAAGAAATTTCTCTCGGTGAATAAAAACACATACATACATACATGCATGCATCCATACATCCATACATCCATACATCATACACACACACACACACACACACACGTGCACGCACGCACACATGCGCACACACACGCGCGCGCGCGCACACACACACACACACTTCCAAAATGGACGCAATTCTTTCCCTGTAGACAGTATTATTTTAGAAAAGTGTTTTTTCTGCTATCTGAGGGAGGCAGGTGCTTCAGACTTTCTGCCTCCTGTGTATACAGATCTCTAAATTTGGTAACTTGCAGTTAGGCTGCAAGGAAGTAAAATACAGAATTTCAAATCTTTTTTTTTTGGATGGGCAAGGTTAGAGGTCTCCAAATTACCAAACAATGTGTAAAAATTTTTTTGCTTCATTTTACAGTTTTTCATAAAGAGGTATATGGCTGCAGTACCTGTCCTCTAATCAACACCTCCCCATATGCATTTTATTTTCATGTATTTCAGGCTTGAGTTGTCAGTTTGGTTTTGACACCTATGTTTTCCATGTCATTCATCTAACTTTTGGAACTGCAATTAGATAAAGCCATAACTACACTTCTATGATGCCAAGCAATATAGGTCAAATGCAGAAGCTGACACACTTCCATTCCCCTTCTCTTTAGAACCTGTATATTCATATCCTTTTAAAATCCAATACGATTTGAATGTAGGAGGGCAGATTAATAAGTCCATAGCTTCAACGAGAGATAGCATTCTAATCACAGGTTTCTTGTTTTCACCCAAGTCTTACATCTGTTCTGGCTATAATCTCAGAAATTCGTCGTCATTTGTTTCTTAGAACATTGTTGAGAGTGTCTAAAATAAGCAGATGTGTGTTGCTTGTAGAAAATGGAGGAAAGTGAATTTTGTGTTCTGATGTAGCGTGACTTTTTGGTAAGACTGTGAAGGAAACAGAAGAAAAGTTGAACAGTATTATGGGGACTCTGCTCCATCGCATGGCATGGTTCACAAGTGGTTCACAGAATTTCGATGTGGTCATTCGAGCACAAGAGATGCTGTGCACACAGGACGGCTGGTTGAGGTCACAACAGAAGAAATGGTGAACAAAGTTCACGATATTGTTTTGGAAGACTGCTGAGTGAACATCTGTGAGATAGCCAAGACCATAAACATCTCAAGCGAACAGGTGTATAACATTCTGCATGAATTTTTGAGTATGAGAAAGCTGTCAGCAAGATGGGTGCTGCGACTGCTCACAGTTGAGAACAAGTAGAAATGTGTGACCATTTTACAGGGATGTTGGAACATCTTCCAGTGCAACCCAAATGAGTTTTTGTGGGGTTATATCTCGGTTGATGAAACTTGGATCCATTACTATCAACCTGAAACCAAACAGCAATCAAAGCAGTGGATTTCCTTCAGCAAACCTGCTCCAAAGAAAGGAAAAACCATTCTGTCAGCAGGAAAAATCATCACAGCTGTCTTTTGGGATTCATAAGGGGTGATAGACATCCACTACCTGGAAAAGGGTAAAACAATCACAGGTTCATACTATGCCGCAATGCTGGATCAGTTTCACAAGGAATTGTTAAAGAAACGACCCCATTTGATGAAGAAAAAGGTTCTCTTTCACCAGGATAATGCACCTGCACACAAGTCAGCCATTGCCATTGCAAAATTTGTGGAATTGGGCTACGAACTGCCACTTCACCCACCATATTCTCTAGATTTGGCTCTGAGCGACTTCTTCCTCTTCGCAAACCTGAAAAATTGGCTCACTGGAAAGAAATTCATGTCCAGTGAACACATCATGGCAGAAACCACCTCATATTTTGCAGACTTCAAAAAATCATATTTTTTGGAGGGGTTAAAAAAATTTCAGAAAGGTTGGGCAATGTGTATAGAATTGAAAGGAGATTATGTTGAGAAATAAAATTGATGTTTTGGAAAAAAAAATTACTTTCTTTAAAAAGTCACTGACTTATCAATCCACCCTTGTATATTTTTGACAATCCAATATGATTTGAGTTACTGTTCCAATGACATTCATTATTCTTTTATATAAAACAATAAATTACAGAGGAGTTGTACCAGTTGTCTAGATAACACAGTCTTACCGTACTCAAGCACAGGTTCCATGAGGTGCATGGCTATGGAGGCAAATAACCCGAAGTCTTTTGCTTGTGTGTTGTCAGTCTTGCAAGTGTAAATACAGGTATTATAGACATATCCTGGTTACTTTCACAAAGATCAAAACTCTTTATGATAAATCTGGTGATTTTGGTTTTGATATATTGTTTCCAACCCAAGCAGCCCTTCCAGAGCATCAAGCGTTCAGCAACAGTGGCCTTTTCACCAGGAAAATAATTTTCTTTGAATTTTAAAATAAGGCAATAAAAAATAGACCTAACTTTATGTAATTTATCACTAATATTTTCTGTGCTGTTGAAATGAAAAAAACACAATGTAAACAAAAACTGGAGTTGATAGGCATGGCATCTGTAGACCAGTACATGCCTAAGGTACATCTTCAAATAACACCTATACCTATTGTAATCATGCCAAATAGCCTGTAAATTTTTGTGTTACATCTGACCACCTCTGCATCCTACTTTTAGATCATAATTTTCCTTTTGAGGTCAAATCTTTGTGCACTTTAAGCTTATATACATTTATTTCATTAACTACGGGAGCTGCTACTAAATCTGCAGTAAAAAATCTTGGTGAAAAAAATCAATTGGCATCAATTGGTGTGTGAGCTGGGTATGAGGCAGGTTATACTCCAAAAAATGTGTTGTTTTGTGCCACAGTGGTTTTTGGAACATAATCCCATCTCTGCAGTAACTTTCATTTTCACTGTCTTCGGCACCTATTTTGAAACACCAGTTACAAAATCCCTATCAATATCCAAATCAGTCGCAATTCAAAATTCTTCAGTGTTCTCTGAAGTTATTTCAGAAGCTGCAATAATTCTTACACAAGCTAATTTAGAAGCTATACCACTAGTTGAAGCCATGATGCAAACTGGGATTAACAAGTTTGTAATTTCTACCCAAGAAATATTGCCTAATGTAAACTTTCTCAAATACAAAAAAAAGAAAAAGTGGTACATAGAACAGATTCTGTTATGAAGTTGCGTAATTATCTACCTTAGCAGCTGAAAATTGTATAGCTGACCTGAGCATAACAAGTTAAGCTAATTATGAACATGATCATTTTAGTTTCAACCTCATCTAAAGCCATAAACATGTGTGTGTGTGTGTGTGTGTGTGTGTGTGCGTGCGCGTGCGCGCGCTCTCTTGGCACAGGAAGAAAAAACGAGAGAGAGAAGAACTGAGTTGCTGCTCATAGCTGTTTGCATGCAATGCAAAACAAGAATGTTGGATCATGGTAGAGCATTCGAAAGGAGAAAGTAAGAACTCATTTACCACTATAAATTGGAATCAAGGACACACAAAATACATTCCAAAATTGAAACCATCTTTTGATATTTCATAACTGAATATTGTATTGCTTGGAATTGGTGCAGACTGCACTTAGTATCATTTATTTCAGTTTTCATTACATTAAGATATCATAAAAAAGCAAAATATGAAGGTTTATTCTGCAAAATAGAAATTTAAATTGCAGGCCAATTTAAATACCTACCTATTAAATGAACCTTTTTCAGTCTCTAGATCTTACTGTATGCAATTTCTATTTATGGGGGGAGCCTTAAAAACTAGAGTGTCAGAATAACCCTATATGTTGGAAGAACTGAAAGACAATATGAGAAGAGAAGTTGCTGCAACTTCAGAGGAAGAATTAATGAGTGGTAATGCAAATAGGTTTACCTACCTATTAAATGGCTATTGGGCATTGGTTAAGATTTCAAGCAGAATTCTTATTTTTCAACCTTTAAAGAAGTTCCTATGAAAGTACTGCTGTGGTTACATAATCTTGGATTGGATTGTGAAGGGGATCTGGCACGAATCCAGGAATGAGGATGTTGTACCGATGCCCCATGAGGGGTCGCCCCCAGGAAGAAGGGATGAGGTGAAAGGAGACACTGGGTGGCCGGAACCACTAGTGACGGCACAGCAATGACAGGGTCTTTACAGTTTTCAGATTGAGATGCCCCGGAGTCAGACAAGCAGACTGGAGACCTTGCCCCACACAGGGTCCAACATCCCCCCAAGGGGCAGTTCTTATACCCTGCTAACCAGCCAAAGGCTGAGGGATGAAAAAAATTCACAGAGAGCATCCTTTTCCCCCATACTACACCGAAACACCATCAAGAACACTTCCAACCCTGAAACAGACCAAACGAGTTGAAGGATGAATGAAATGATTAATGGAATGAAGTGTGAAGTGGAGGGACAGAAAATTCAAGGGATGAAAGAAACCACACCAGCATTTGCCTGATGACTTGGGAAAACCCCCAAAAAACCCATGGATCAGAGTGAGTGGTTGCCGGGAATCAAACCTGTGACCTCAGGAATGCGAGTCGCTTACACTACCACGGTGCCACTTCGCCCGGTTATATAATCTTAGTAAAACAGTTTACTACAGATCTGATTAAAATAAGTGGTTTGCATCAAAAGATCTCAAGTGGGCTTTTGTGACTTCGGTATAAAAAGGGTATTTAACTTTTTTTATTTATGAAATCCTCCATTAATGATTTCAGAAGAAACAATCTGAATATGGTTAGTTAAAATGTTAGCCATTTTGAATTTTTTCCTTAAGTTTACCAAGCTGTTCATTTCCTTACTGTTAATGACTTTTATTTGGTTTCGAAGCACTTGGGTATTTTCGTGTGGATCCGTGCATTACTTAACTGCAATGTATTTCCTTCTCTTATATCACAAACCATTTAGTCATGCATTGACAAATGGAAACTCCAATGCTGTGCTGCTCTTTTGTATATATATATATATATATATATATATATATATATATATATATATTTAGTAATTCCCTAAGCTCAAAATGTAAATGACTAAGCAACATAAATAAATATAAGCTACAAAATTAAGAGTAGTACAGAGTCTTTGTTTGGACACGTGACTGGTTTAATGTGGCTTTGCTTGCCCTGCACAGTATCTAACCAGTTTGTTTTCTCTCTCCAGGACTGGCTAATCAGTTGATGCGAAGTCTTTGTGCTCTACAGAAGTTGTTGCATTGTGAGACCACAGGTTTCAGGTTTCAGGTGTTAGTGGTGTTATAGTGCCAAAATGTCTGTAGACTTTAGCACACAGAAGCTTCATGATTCCTATGTGACAACAAAGTCTAGAGAAGCGAGGAGGTGATTTATAGACATTCCTTACTGTTCGTGCACCTCAAAGAAAGAAATAGTTCTTAATCATGTGAATGGATTTCAGGAAATGACACCTGTTCATGATAGGAAACCAAAAGTAAATCACTTTGTCTTACAGAGGAAAAACTTGAGTGACATTGGAGAAAAGTTAGAATGAAGTCCAAAGGAATCTCTGAGAAAGCTTGCATAGGCATCAGAAATTTTGCAAACCTTAACTTGGAATGCCACTAAGCTTTTAAAATTAAAACCTTATAAAATAACTGTAGTTCAGGAATTGTAACCATGTGATAATACGAGTTAGGGTTAATTATCACTCTATTGACCCATGTTAAATTTTCATTTTACAGACAAAGCATGGCTTTATTTACATGGCCATATAGTGACACAAATTAATAGATACTGTAGTGCAGAAAAAACGTGATATTGTACACAAAATATGATTGTATGACCAAAAAATTGGTTTTTTGTGTGCTGTGAATGCTTACAGAATTAAAGGATCTATATTTTTTTAAGACAAAATGAATGGGCAGAGGCACAGGAATGTCATCGTCATCATCATCATCATCATACCATTCCTAGAAGAATTGTGTGACATTGAATATTCATAGGCTTATTTTCAACGAGATTCCACTACAATGCTTACAACTGGACTCATGTTAAAATGAATTGAGGAAATTTTTTAAGATAGAGTCATCAGTAAGTGATTATGGACAGTGCAGTCTCTAGATCTTACTGTATGCAATTTCTATTTATGGGGGGAGCCTTAAAAACTAGAGTATCAGAATAACCCTATATGAAGAAGAAGAACTGAAAGACAATATGAGAAGAAAAATTGCTGCAACTTCAGAGGAAGAATTAATGAGTGGTAATGCAAATTTTCTTAAAAGGTATGTGAGATGTGTGGCGGCACAAGAACATAATTTCCAACATCATCTGTGATGAACATGTGTGTTATTATGGTTATAATTTGCATGAGAAATCTAGGTGCTTGAATTTAAGGGGCTATGAATATCCGACTCTGCCAGTGAACAGTGTACTTCCTGATGCCAAGCAAATCCTTGTTAAGCTGTCCACGCATCCAAATGAAGGCTCCATATTATCAGGAAGTGTGTAGTTTAAGCTCTAGTCTAAAGCAATATACAGAAGATATTGCAATAAGTAACATCAATAACAGAATACATTAAGCTTAATTTTTTCAGATTTAACATTTTTCCTGAAGCTATTTCAGAGCTATTGAACAGCTGGACAAGCTGTTTCCATTTTACTTCAACCTTGTGCTATGTTTTTGGTTACATAAATAATATTATTAAGGTTACGTAATGAAGATACACTTTGATGTTTGATTTTTAGGATGCCAAACTTTATAGGGAAGATGATGCCTGTTTTTACGTAATATTATTAAAGTTATTTGCCTCGGCTGCTTTCAGTCGCACTATAGAAACACGAGTTCTTGTAGGGTTGTGATAAGACTCAAATTACAAGATGCCACACAATTTACTTTTTAATTTTTACTTCTATTTATTTCACTTTATATATGTACATTTTTATAAATACAACACTTTACAAAATAAAACTATGAGCACTTAATACATCTTTGGCGGAGAACACAAATTTTATCATTTATACTTTACAACATATTTACCCACGACTTTCACGTCTATTCTCTACAACTTCATGTCTGCGACCCTTACGTCTGCTGTGTACTACATCTTGCCCGAGACTTTCACGTCTGCTCTGTCTAATATCTTGTCCGAGACTGACTAGATTCAACAGTAAAAACCTTTTGCTTTGGTAATACCATTCTCTTATTAGCTAAATTCTAGTCCAATAGAATTTAAGTATTCAAACTAAAAATCCTTCTTTACTTTTGATTGGCTAATTCCAAACTGTAAGCGAAATTACGTTATTACTTATTACCGATCTTTTTCACAACCAGTACTTTTTTTAAAACTTCGGACACATTATTGTCACCAAAATTACATTATCGCCTCACTATTAACATCCTAAAACATAGTATTCTCACAGTTTTTGCACTATTAGAGTATATAAACATTTACATATCACTAATAAATATGTTTACAATAAAAATAAGTATTTACAATGACTTTACATACAATTTATATAATAATTATATACATACTGTTTTCAAGGTGGGCTGTTACTGAACTTAATTAATAAAAAATACAATTAATATCATTTAGGCATTAAAATACTGCCTCAACCTCCTTGGGATAGCAGGAATGTGTGGGTAGCTTTCTTTACAGTTTGAATCCTCAACATAAATATTGTACTGCCTAAGCTGCATTTTTTCTTTACAATGCCAATAGCCCATTTGTTTTTGTCATACTGGTAGCAGTGGAGAAACAAAAACCTTCTCAAAGCACATGAATTCTCAATCACTCCAGGTGGCTAACAGCATCAAGGACAATAACCACTGCAATACCAAATGAGTATCAGAAGACCAAATAATGCAATGCTTGTTATGATGAGCTTTATTAACCTTGACAGTAACAATAACAGTTTTCTTAACAGCAGAGTTGCAGAATAGCTCTTATAGTATGCTCTAAGCCTCGCTAGTGTTCTGAAGGGATGCAAACTGCAATAAGTTCAAGAATATGCATGTTTAAATATGTGGTTAAAAATGCCTTATAAACATACAGAAACCAAAGAGTCAGCAAAAAGATTGTGTAAATGAAAAGAATTGCGTATTCACCAACACAACTATTACACACAAAAAGATGTCCATTCCCATAATACCAGATCAGCCAATCAAATTTCAATAGACTCGCTGAGCTCCGCAAAATATGGCCTAAAAATATTGTGTTTGCTGCCAAAATATATAACCACCTCCCCATAAACATAAAGAACTCTCCAAACCTTTGTCACTTCAAAAATAAATTATTTCAATACCTAATGAACAGATACAGCAACCCAGGCTAAATAATAGCATTAGGAAGAAAATATTTAATTACATAAATTGTAAAATTGCAGCAAACTCAAAAATGTATTAACCTATAAGTTAGTGTGTATACAACACCAATCTCTTACTAAGTTTTTACACGTTCAAGTTATTTTGAATTGTTTTGAATTCTCTGGAGAAAAAAAAATCAATACATCCAATCAATAAATTCTGTAATTTAGATGTAAATAATTAATAGTAATTATACTATTGGATTTTACTTCAAGTAGTTAATAAAAAAAAAAGCCTGTATATTGTATTCAATGTTTGTCTAGTGTAGCATACTTAGTTTTAGAGTAGCTTAATCTAGTGTTTGTTTGTTTTCCATTTATAATAGCTTAACTTAGCTGCCATATTCCATTGTAAAGGACAGTCCCTCCTTAGAACTGTCAGCTCATTGGGACATTCTGTATCCATAAATAAATAAAATGATGGAAAATGATTAATTCTGGTTTGAAAGTTAGGCTATACTTTTTTATTATGAGTTATAAAAGCAAAACAGATTGTTACAATCAAAAAATCAACACCAGATGCATGAATATTAACCGGTTATAGTTTTTGCCTGGAAATGGCAAAAAAATATAAAAATTAAAAGTTTATATATAGTGATACTATTGCAGAAAATCTCAGATAACCGCATGAATTGAATGCATTAAAAAATAAGATGTCAGTAGATACAGTTTATTTCAATACAACACTTCCTTATTGACATATTTTTATGACATAAGTTTTGGAGATTAGCAGAACCACAGGTCCGTTCAAGTTATTCTGTTAACTGTACAACTACCTGCTACTAACTCTACCTCCCTTTACCGCTCCCTTGTTTTCTCCCAGATCCTCTCCCTTGAGATAGTTATTGTTTCTTTTATCTTGTTTGCACCACTTTTTGGGCGTCAATTTGAAGTAGGTCGTATTGAAGGAGTTGTATTGTAGTTCAACTGTTGGGGAGCCGAACTTGAAGTAGTTGCAACTGCACGTATGGTAAAAAGTTTCCGGTAGCCTTCACCCCAATTTTTAAGAAATATTAACTTTTTAATTTGACTGTTTCTTTAAGTGTTAAATATTTATGTTTGCCTCGGCTGCGTCAGTATTTTTGTTAGAGACACGTTTCTCTTAGCAGGGTTGTGATGCGACAAGAATGTAGGCTTACGCAGATTATAATTTTACTTCACTACATTTATTAATCCTTGACACAATTTAAATAACACTTCACTGATATTGAGAGCTGTGAGATTCTTTTTATTAATTAATTACACTTTTTAACACGTAAAACTATTTTCGTCTCACACAAATACGTATTAAATCTCTCGAGGATGTGTCTTGTGTCCGGTTAGGAACACTGTTTGCAGGCAACTGACAAGATTTCTAGCACCTAAACTTGTAAATTTCTGTATTTCAAGTCTCTGATTGACTATTCCTAATCCAATAGAATACCTTCATTTAACTAAAGCTTTTTCTGGTTGTTGATTGGCTATTTTATAAACTGTCACTAAATTTACATTATTGTTGCTCCAATAATGACTAGTAGCATTATTAAACGTTCTTACTCATTATTGCCTCAAAGTTACCTCATTGTTAGCAACTTTTAACTTATTATTCTCATAGCTCCTACATTATTAAATTACGTAATATATTCACATAACATTATTGAACATGTATACAATAATATAAGCAATTACAATGACTGTAATATACACTTTTTATATATATTTTTACATACATATTGATTTAAGGCAATATATATATTATATTTTTTTTTTATTATATAATTTGACTAAAAATCATTTAAGTGTTAAAAATACTGCCTCACCCTCTATCACCTCCCATTCTCTTTCCCTCATGCCATTTCTCCATCTCTCCCCTCTCTCTCTCTCTCTCTCTCTCTCTCTCTCTCTCTCTCTCTCTCTCCCCCTGTGCAACATACACATTGTGATGTGCGCAGCATGCATATTGTGATGTTTTGAGTATCTCCTAAATTAACTTGTGCCTGTTTCTTATCCTTGTTATGTGATCAGACCTGTGCTATTTGCTAATAACACCAATGAAAAACTGATGTAACCTTTCAAAATTTTATCCTATTAGAATCTTATAAATAACAAAATTTGTCAGAAAAATTACTCTTATAAACCCTTCTTATGCAAGCGTTTTCAAAAACCTCAATAATTAGCAATATACTTTTAGTTCTTAACTTTGTGCCCCATTAGAACACTCCTTTCACTCTTGAGAAAGTTAAGCACTGGATTCCCGTGCCCACAGTTGATGGTTCTCTCCCAGCCCAAGTTGATGGCATTTAGATGTGCTTAAATGCAACAGTCTCATTTCAGTGTATTTACTGACATGTATAAGAACTCCTGCATATTGATTCCAGTACATTGGCAATGCTTGATGATATGAACCTCGCAGTTGTAGCATCATGCACACATTATTATTATTATTATTATTATTATTATTATTATTATTATTATTATTATTATTATTATTATTATTATTATTACATGAGACTTAAAATGTGTTAGTAAATAACTTTTCAACAATGAGCTTAGCATTTTTAGCAAAATGCAAACTCATACAGAGTTATGGTCACTAACATGGCTCTTCGAAGGTTTTTGTTGAGTTTCATATCCGAGAACATAGTTTCACTTATGGGACATTCCATGTGAAATTGAGTGGCAAAAAACCTTTTATCTATTGTTTCCATAGTAATTTTTCATATTAATGAAGGGTGCTAAGGAAAACATATTTATCAAATATTAGCATTAAAACCGAATGGTTGTCATGGCATTGAAATATAAATTTGTGGTATTAATTCACTTCAGGTTGAATTCATAGTCATCACTTAAGTGAAAAGGAGATGCTTAAGCAGTAAGTATTTCCTTCTTATAAGGAAATGTTTATTACCATTTGGTATACATAGACGGTACTTATATGCTCAGTGTTAAATGCTTACTTATTTCCGAAGCACATGTGACAACATGGTTCAGCTGTTTCACAGCCACTCGGATGCGTGAATAAATGTGTAAACGACATGCAGGTGACCACATAGCCAGCCACCATTTCCATATCCATTATTGTTTTGTTCACAACAGCTGTTAAGTACATGGTAGAAGTTTGGGAGTTTTAAATGGTACAGCGAGCCCCTTCTTACATTGTTGGAAGTGTTAGAACCAGCTAAAATCCAAATAGTACAGTCAATTGCACCACTTGCTTCTTATTTTCCTAATTTGGTGAAACCGGAAGAAATTGAACAAACAGATACAGAATGGAGGCTGCTGCACAACACTGACATTGCATGTGGTAGTGACGCTACAGTGCAAGAATTTTGGACCCAAGTAAAGAAAAAGAAATTACATTAGTTAGGTAAAAAACATGCCAAAATGAAAACATTTCAGCAAGCAGGAAAAAAAAACCAACTAAAAAAGTTGGTGCTGATATACAAAGACATCGTGGAATGTAGGCAATTGGATGCTGTGTGACGTATTGGCCTTAAGTGGTATTCGCTCATGGACTGTTTTAAAATAAAAACCCAACTTTCTAGCATAAAGTGTTAGTAGCTAGAAGTATTTACAGCAATCTGTGCACTGTGTATATGCATGCTTGGAAGCAAACCACAAATGCAATTACTACACCATCTAGCAGTAAGCAGAAAGAAAAGTAGCCAATAAATTACAATGTTTGGCTTGAACAGCGGTTTTACATGCAAAATTGGTAAACCTGTGTTCATGATTTGGATAATCCAGCGTATATTTGTGAATTAATGGTAAAGACGTGTGACTTAAGTGATCCATTACAATCGTAGGGATTATGCAAAATAGACAATTTGGTCGAGAAAAGCACTACATAGATGCAGTTTATTTATTGCAGAAATATTTCCACATTTTATTTTTATGATTTTATTGAATTATTCTGAATAAATGCAGCAGTGTCTCGTTTTATAGGTACCTAAGGAGTTTGAACAACATAAATGGGAAAACATCTGAACAGAAAATAACTATAAAACATGCATTATAGCACTGAGATTCTATGCATTATCTGTTCAATTAAGCCTGTCTCGCATTGCAACTTCATAACCTCTGTTAAGGTTAAGTTGTTTAGCAGAGGCATTAGATTATTACAACAGCGGCTTCGGTAAACCAGTATTGCTTCTTAAATTTAGCATCCTTATACGTTTCAAGTGAATTCTGAAAATCACGCAAATATGTTTATTAATGCACAGTACAATTTCATTATGAAATTCCATATACTCCACAAAATCACTGTTATCATTAACCTCTGTTGTAGGCATTTGATGTAAGATGTCATCGGCTCTCCTTGTTGCATATAAGTGGAGGTGGGAGCTTCCTTATATGAATAAGCATTTCCTTATTCGCCTGAAAGAGTAGGGTCTGTGTATTGAAAATCTCTGCTTAAGAACTTCCTTGAAATAAGCGACGACTATGAATTCAACACTTAGTATCATTTTAAGCATGCATAACTTTGGAATCCTTTATTTCAGAATATTATATGAAATCTCATTTTGTAGATGGAAGCTCTTATTTCATGATGGCATATGATAATTATTTTTATAATATAAAAGCTATGCACAGTTTTTACTTATTTTAATCAGTGTTGGATTTTTATAAAACTGAAGATTAGATTGCGGGTAATTCATAATATTATTAAGAGAAGATGTTGATAAAACAGTAATATTAGGTTGTTCATAGTTACAACATGAAACATTAATAAATGCAACAATTTATGTGATTTATGCACTGTTTGCTAGGCACTTCGTAGTAGCGCAACATGTTTAATGCAATGAATTCAGGGTGATTCAGTAATGTGACAATACAAACTCACATTTCATGTTTATTTCCATTCTCTTCAGTCTTTCTGTGTGCTAGCAAGGTTAATATGGGTGTTACAAGTTAAGCGCAAGTGGTTATTAATTATATTTTTGTTAGTGATATGTTCTTATGAATCTTTCATCAAGGTAGGAAAATTTAACTTAAAAGAAGCTTTACTTAAGTAATGTCCAAAGACAACACTAATATGCAAATACATTTTCTGCATCACAGTAATTCTTTTTTTATAGATTGCCTAAATTGGAACATGCATGTTACGTGGGTCACCATTGCTTCAACACCCTTCAATTTCCAGCTCACAAAACTGTTAACACCAAAGCAATCCATGAAGTATGTGATTCTATGACAAATATGGTGTTCCAAAATTATATAAAAATATAATTTGTGTATTTACCTTGTGCAGAATTAAAGGATACAGTAGCACAGTCAAGGTCAGTAGGAGAAAATGTGCAACCAATTTTAGTGTACAAGGAGAAATTAGTGATAGCAACAGTAGGAGTGATACAGATAGTAGCAAAGTGCAATCCATTGAGATGCCTTAAATGAAATGACTACTATGATTGGTTGAGTCCAATAAAGAAAAAGAAACTAACTGAAATAAAATACCTTAAAAGTAAAGTGAAACCCATAGGGAAGGCTCTAAAAGAGGTTTTTCATCAGGTTGATATGAGTGAACCTATGGATAAAACTCAAAGTGGCATCTTAGAGAACCTTAAAATGACTTTAAGTTGGCGGAGAACAGAAAGAAAAAAAAAAAGTTGGATCCTCACTGTTCTTCCCCTGTCATGATCCATTAAAAAGTTCCAGGTTAACTTTGCAGCCATTAGGAATATGATTAGCCTAGCAACAAAACTGAATAGGAAAGGTGTAATTATGTCTGCTCAGGACAGAAAGATAGAGCTTGGACTCACAGGGGAAACAACTAAATTAGTTAAAGACTTCTATGAATCAGAAAAATATTTATTTATTTATTTTATTGCTGTACAATGCAGTGGCAGAGCACAAAAGTACAATGTCAAGATTCATACACACTCACACATAAGAAATACACATTCACCCATAAGTATGCACACAATCACACCCACATATATTCATTCATTTATTTACAAATTCATTTATGCTATAATATGCTTTTTCTATTAAAAACCTTTTTAACAACACATTAAATTTATCATTTGTACACAGTGTTATGTTCTCAGATAGCTCATTGTAGAATTTTATTCCCCTATATCTAGGCAACCTTTCAAAAAGGCGTAGTCGATGACTGGGGATTGCTAAGTCATCTTTATGTCTTGTGTTGTCGTTGTGCCTATCAGAATTAGTTTCAGGAAGAGAGTTGAATTTTCTTAAGTGTAGTATAGTCTGATAGATATATAGACTGGGTAGGGTTAGAATTTTCAACTGTTTAAATGTTTCACGACAGGATTCATTGTATTTGAGGTTACCAAGAAGTCTGATTGCTTTTTTTTGTAGTAAAAATATTGTATTAAAATTTGTAGTTGTGGTATTTCTCCATAGCTCTATCCCGTATGACAGTTGTGAATGGATGAAAGAGTAGTATATCATTTTGGCCGTGGTTTTCGGTACATATTTAATTAAGTGTTTAAGGGCAAATAAATTTTTGCTAATGTTGTTACCTAGCTTGTCAATATGATTGGTAAACATGAATGTTTTGTCTAGTGTGACACTCAGCAATTTTGCACTTTCCACTATATTAAGTGGGTTGTTACCAATGTTCAGTGTTATTTGTAAATTTGTGTTTTTGGCTCCAAATGGCATTAGTTCACTTTTGCTAGGGTTCACAAACAGATTCAAATCATTAAAATATTTCAATAATTTATGTGTAGTGTCATTTAGGGTTTCCTCTAGCATATGTGAATCTTTATGGCATACAGTAATAGTGGAATCATCAGCATACTGAAAAAGTCTGGTGTTGGTGGGTATAAATTTATCGATATCATGCATGTAGAGAATAAAAAGGAGTGGCCCTAAGATAGAACCTTGCGGTACGCCATGAGTTAGTACTTGTCGGGGAGACATAAATTCGTCATATTCAGTTTTTAACATTACAAACTGCTCTCGATTGGTTAAGTAAGATTTTAGGATTTGTTGTGCATGGCCTCTGATGCAGAGGTCGTAGATTTTGTGTAGCAGGATTATCGGGGTTAAAGGTCTTATCTGTCTTATTGAGCATGCTAGCCAGTTTAAGACATATGCGTAATTGTTTAATTTGGGGGGTAGTCCATTTATGTTGGTATGTATGTTTTGGGATGCCTGCTTTTACAGGTCTAAGGGGGCAAAAAATATTAATGTAATACTGTAAAATGTTGTAGAATATTTTTAGTTTAGTATTACGGTTTGCTTCCGAAAAAACGCTAGCCCAATTTTCTTTAGTTAAAGCCTTATTCAATGCACTCAGGTTTGCAGCATTAAAAGTGTTGACCTGTTTGTGTCTCATTTTGTGAGTAATTTTAGGAAGTTCTACTTCTCTCAAAATTATATACTGAGCTATATGGTCAGATAAACATGAGTGAAGAACACTTACATGATAGCGAGCGTTACTAAAATTAGTGATAACATTATGTATCGCAGTACTAGATGTAGCTGTGATTCTGGTTGGATCATTGATTGCTGCAGTTAGGTTATATTCATTTAGGATATATTGTAACTTAAGCTTGTCAGGGGAGTTCTGTAGAAAATCTATGTTAATGTCACCCATAATTACAATTTTGCTATCAGGGTTAGTTGTGTTTAGGTTTAATAAAAATTTCTAATTTATCAAAAAACATGTTGAGATCTCTGCTGGGTGGTCTGTATACCCCAATAATATTTATTTTAGATTTAGGGAGGGTTATTTTAATTCCAGCAAGCTCAATATGCCCCTCTACTGATAAATTTTGCATATCGAGTTCACTGATTTGTCCAGATAGATAGGGGTTGGTGTAAATACAGACCCCACCCCAGTTTTTGATTACACGACAAAAGCTAGATGATGGACTCATGCTGGGGATTAGGTTATATGCGAATTCCTGCTCTCGTAGGCCGTGCTCGGTGAGAATCAGGACATCAGGTTTTTCTTCTAGAATGAATATATTTAATGGCTCTATCTTGTTAGTAAGCATTTGGATATTCTGATGTAATAACTTTAGTATGCTACGATTTTCCATCTTGTTTGAAAGGGTGCCTAGCTTTTTAGGTTGGGTACAGTTGATTCCTTTTGGCTAGTTACTTTATCTTTTACAGAATTATGATTAACTTTTGGTTGCTCATGTCTTACCAATTGTGGTGGATCTCCATTCCTGCCTACCTCAACTACATCTAAATATGCTTTATACAAGACTTCACCTAACCTTCTCTTGCCGTATTGGTTAAAATGCAGGCCGTGTTTAGTGTGTACTCTACGATCAGCCGTAGAAGCTTTAACTACTTTGATATGCTCAAAACCTTTAAATAAAAGATCAGTATTCCTATTTACTATCTTAACAACATGGTGAATTGCACTGTTTTGTCTATAGTCATACCTTGTGGGAAGATCCACTATCACTGCATTTATGTGACTCAATTCTGGTAGTAACTTCTCTAAACTTTCACTGACTGCTTCCGGGTTTCCCTTTTCTATATCATTTATTCCTCCAATTAACACTACACAGTCCTTTTTCGTGAAATCCCGTACACTGTTGCCGATGGTGTTTATTATGCTGCTGATACCCGCCCCTGGTAGTACACAGGCCTTTGTTTCCAGACTTTTGTGGTTGCCTCCGACGTACATTGTTAATCCTCTGCTGTGACTATTGCCGAAGATAAGCATCCTGCCTGTTTCATTTCTGAAGTTCCACATGGAGTCCTGATGTCTTACCTCTTTATTTCCCATAGTATCCAGCACTTTCTTGCACTGAATTCTCAAATCATTTCTGTCATTTCCCAGAATCTCGTGCCTATTCTTTATTGGAATAGGGTTCAGCAATGTTTCTTTGTTCTTTTTTTGCATCCTTTTCTTCGAATTAAATACTGTTGTCCATGGACTGCAGTCGCCATCGTCACGTGGCATCTGTTCATGGCCATTTACATCTTTACGTTCTGCCTTTGTTTGGATTGTCTTTTCAACTTTTGTTCCACTTTTACTTTGTTTCAGTAGTCTATTTTCTTCTTTTAGTGTTCTAATTTCTTCATGTGCCGTTTTCAGGTCCCTGTTTAGAGTTTCAATCAGGGCCTGTAGTGATAGTATAGACTCAAGGCCACTCTTTTTGTTGTTTACATCGTTCACGCATTCGCTATCCTGAACATTACTGATTTTCTCTCGAAAAATTTTGTCCCGTCTTACTCCTTCATTTCCACATTTGCTGTCGTTATTAATTAACTCGTCATTGTTCTCAGCACTCATGTTTTCTTGATTTTTATTGACATTTAACACATTTAGAACTCTACTTCATGTAGTAATTCCACACGCTGCCGCCATCTTGATAATTAACCGATAATCTTAACTAATCTTGATAATTATAGCAGAACTATAGTTAGAAAGGATTTTGTATTAGAGAACATGACAGAAAGGAGCCGATCTGAGGTGACTATCTGCAGGAAGTTCAAAATTGGCAAGTCAATGCTGGTCTCAGTATTTCCTAAGTATCATATTGTTATACTTTTTCCTGTAGCAATGTGAATCTGTAAGTAAATAATCAGTACCACAAGCTGCTTAGTAAGTGTTCTGATTGAACCTTACACACAGCAGCTTGCTTGACCTTCAGTCCAAAACAAACATGTAAGAGTGACCATGAGCATATATTTTGATACCTCTTATGCATAAAGTAAATTACTTCTTTAATTATTTTAGACAGATCCTTATAGCCATTACAGTAAACTAATGTTTTATTATGTTTAAATTATATAATACAATTATATAATAATGCAGTAATGTAACTACAGTACAATAATTATGCCACGTGTTAAAAAAAGGATTTCCATGTTTTGAGAGTTGGTAGTGTGAACCAAAACAAGAAAAAAAAATGCCTAGTAAACATGGGTTCTAAAATGCATACCTTAAGAGCTATGAGCACTTGTTCATCTTCGCTACTGTAAAACATCTCTTCTTCTGCAAGCTCTTTGTTGTTACTTATGTCTTACAGCAGGCAATAAACAAATGAGCACACATTACTATTGTCCATGGATACAGCAGCAAACTGTATTCACAGTTCTGGGTAAGTGCAACACATATTCTTATTAGTTCTAATGGAATCAGTTTATGTTTTGATAAGTTTGTGAAATGCTTTTACATTGTAGTTTTATCTTGAAATCTTTGGTGTATGTAGCCCCCATTAATGATGCACAAACAGTACATCAATGCCTGCCAGAGCATCCTTGACCAAGCTGGAGTCTTTCAGAGAGAGTGTGTGTGAATCCCTAAAACGTCGGATAGAAGCATGCCTTACCATGAATGGGCGCCATATTGAGCACCTCCTTTAGCGAGGTTCAAGTCATAATATGTAATCACAAGCAGATTAAATTAGAAGCTATGCTATTTCATAGTAACAGTAGTGTGTCCTCATTTGTTTATTGCATTCTGCAGGTCATAGCAAAAAGCTTGTAGTAGAAGAGATGTTGTTTTACAGTAGCAAAGATGAAGAAGTGCTTATAATTCTTATGGTATGCATTTTAGAGTCTATGTTTACTAGACAATTTTTTCTTGTTCTGATCCATACTACCAGCTCTCAAAATATGGAATTCTTTTTTTAACATCTCGTATATAATAAAATTGTTTTTCTTAATTCAAAACTACCTACACTTGAAGCAATTTAAATTGCTTCACTTAAATAGAAATAAGGACAAGTTTATGTATTAGTGTGAAATATAGTGACACAATAAATTTGAATAATTTTATTGTAATTACAAAATATGATGTTCTAATTTTAAGACTTTGCATAAAGTAAAGTGTCTGTCTTGTCTCCAAAAACAAATTAAGCTTTATTTTGTTTAAAAATGTAAAGTCAAGTTTTCTTCTGTTTCAGATGATTTGAGATGTAATAGCATATATATTTTTTTAATCATCTGACCCTATTTAGGGTTTGCTTAATGACACACAATACTTAAAATATCAATTAATCACATTAAAATAATGTGGTGATGGAAAGCATACATGACAATGATAATAATAGAAGCAATAACAATAATGGAACATTAATACAATATAATGATACAAATTTACACTACACACACCAATAGAAATTGGGATTAATGACATGTCACTAGAACAAATAGACAACATTAAATTTCTGGGCCTCCAAGTAGACAGATATTTAGATTGGAAAGTTCACATTAGGTATATCATACCCAAACTCAGTTCTGCATGTTATGCTATCCGAGCATTGGTAAATGTCAGTTCTATAGATACACTTAAATTAGTATACTATGCATATTTTAACTCTATCATTGAATATGGAATATTATTTTGGGGAAATTCGGTAGAAAGTCAACGAATATTCCTCATGCAAAAGAAGGTTATAAGAATCATTTCCAGCACTCATAGCAGACACTCTTGCAAACATCTTTTTAGAAGACTAAAGTTATTAACCCTACCTTGCATGTATATATTTTCAATCTTAAAATTCTATGTATGCAATCGAACCACATTTATTACAAACATGGAAATTCATGAGATAAACACTAGACAAAAGGGTAACATCCATCGTCCCAGTACAAAGCTTTCTTGCTTCCAGAAAGGTGTATATTATGAGACCATAAAAATATTTAATACTCTCCCTAATGATCTTAAGAGAAAAGTTGACAACTTCAATGTCTTTAAAACTGCTGTTAAAGAGTACCTATGCTCAAAAGCATATTATTCTGTACAAGATTATCTTAATGACAAATTATCCTACTGATACTACTTATATAGCTCTGTAAGTAGTATTAGTAAATATTAATGACAATTGCCAGTCATATTTGATATCTGCTCTAGAATTAATGAAGCTATTTAAATGTATGTATATTAAGAACTGACAGTAAATGCTATGCATTACACATCAAATAGAACAAAATGATCAGACTAACAAAGGTAAAATCCTAGTGAATGTTAAAATAACTGTTCTTGCCTATACGTATGTTAACCTTATAACAGTAAGGAGGTATACAACTCTGTAATAAATTACACTTGATTTGTTTCATTTTGTATATAATATGTCCTTATTTTATTTTAAATGTTCTGTATACTATGCAATATTTATGTATATATGTAACTTTATTGTACATTTCCTTAACACGCATATAGTATTTGTATTTTATTTCAAATGTTCCATATTCTATGTAATATTTATGTTTATATATAATTTTTGTACATTTCCTTGACATGTTCTATGTTCACAAGTCTTTATGGCTGCTAGTGAACTCACAGAATACAATCTAATCTAATCTAATCTAAATTTAGACATAGTATATAGCTGAGCAATGTATTTCCCATAAAGATGATTTCTCAAAATGACTACAGAATATTTTATTATTTTTGTGACAATCTGGGACTCTGTTGGTTTTTTTTTTCTAGTTTATATTTCCTCTGCCATGAAACAAAATGCTTTGTAATAATTCCCCATGCACCAAAGAGGAGACCACTTTCATAAATTTTCTGAATGGTATTTATCTACAAAATAAGGGATTACTGATTCATATATACTCTTCTGTATCAATTTCTTCAGGCTGTGTAATTTTCTGTTCAAACCGGATTGTTGGATTTACAATTTCTGCCTCATTCTTCTTTCCATTGATGCAGATGATGTCTACGTGCCTTAATGCCTTATGCTGCCATTATCAGTGATGCAGTGTACTTCTTCATGTACTTCCAAGTCCTTAAGAGTAGAGGCCATTTGCCAGCAAAGTTCTTACACTGTCATGCCTCTTGATGCAAAGTAGTTGTCCCTGAGGACAATTCCCTATCATGTGAGGAAGGGTTTCAAACTCATTGCAATGTCTGCAATGGCTAGTGCTAGAAGAACGTCCTGGGAGTGACAAAATGGATGGTAATATGGCATTCATTTTGATCACATTGCATCATTCCCTACTTGATAGATCTTGCTTGGTAAGGATCCATTTATTTACTGAGGGTACTTGGGAAAAGAGTGCAGTCCCCTTACCTTTGTGGGGTTAGAAGCACCATTGTGTGAATTCCCTTCCTCAGAAATGTTGAAGTTGTCTGGTATTTTTTGATTTCATCAAATTGTCTATTTTGAGTTTTTGAAGATAAGTTTTAATGTTGTTGTAATCTGGAACAATGTTTACGTGGGGCTTAATGACTGCTTCTAGAGTTTGGCTTATGTTGAGCTGTTGTAGAAATGCTTGCCATGATGTACGAACAATTTATGGCATGTGTAGATTGTGCTATTTGGAGTGTTGCCTATTAGGGTAATCGTAAAATTTATTTGATAGCACTGTGTATCATTTTATCAGCCTTGTTTAGGAAGAATTTCAGTATATTTTATAAACATGATGTTGGAAGAGAAAAACTAATGCTGGACCTATAAATTGATTAACCACCATCAGTTTTTGCAATATTGTCATTGAATTGAGAATTAATCACTTGTTAAATGTTGCACCAAAGTATTTGATTCCCTCATTGGCTAAAGTAGTTTAAATGTTTCCACAAATTGTTGTAATTTCACCTTGGAATAATTTGCCCTAATGAATGTTGATAGCTTGCGATTTTATGACATGTATAGACAATCCAATTTCTTGTAATAATGCAGTGACCCTAGTTATTAAAATATTTGCAGATTGTAAACCTTTATCAATTATTACCAAGCCATCAGCAAAACCCAGTACTGTTAGAGCACCTATGTCTTCTGAAAGTTTGAAAACATAAGATTTTGCAATGGTATTTTCAGTGAGCTCATTGAATGTATGATTAATACTTAAATTGAAGAGGAATGATGAAACTGGATCACCCTGCATTACTCTGCATTATATGTTAATTGACTCTGTTGTTTTCTTTCTTTTCTCACTCCACCCCCATCTGTCTGAATTCAAGTGGTGGTATGCCTCAGTAGATTTTTCAACAATGTTTTCAGTGGAAGTAGCAAGGAAGTGTGTTCAGTGGTAAAACAAAGGTGATTATGACCAACACTGTCAAATGCTTTACTGACATCAGGAAAGACAAGGCATGCAGAAGGATTATTGCTAGTTGCATGGTGTAGAATTCCATCAACAATATTGATATTAATAAATGTACCAGGAGTCATTAAATCCCCCTTTGCTGTGGATTAAGTTCTATCACTTGTCGAATCATGTAGTCTATCATCTATGCAAAACAGATGATATTGTTATCAGTCACCACTTATCTAAAGTATTTGTCTCCACCTTTGTGGATGAGTACAATTAGAGCTTCAGTCAGGATGTGGGCACATAACCCATCTGAATCATTCTTTCCATAAGCAAAGCTATAGAAGAAGCAGCAGTTGGTTCTCTAACTATTCTTAGAAGAACTTTATTAGGTCCTGGGCTAGTGTCAAAGTCATCTGTAACTTCTGGGATGAGATTATATTCACTGGTATATGTTTCATAAGATTCCTGCATATTTTGTAGCTCTTTTTTGTTTTATTCTACATGATGTTCATAATGCTGAAATATTTTTCATCCTGATTATTATCATTTCTCATGTCTTGTTATTTCCTTATTTTTCATTGATGAACGGTTGAAAAACACTACTGCATATCCAGTGATTCTTCTTCTTCTCTTCTTCTTCTTTTCCTACAGTATGCCAAAGAGTACTTCAGCCGTTGAAAATATATCCCTGAACATTTATGAATGGACTGGAAAGACAATCTTCTGTATAAAAAGGGAAAGGTGTTACTTTTCCTTGACTGGAAATTACCTTGAAAATTCTGTAATTGGAACTCCAATGCTTATCACTAGAAATCTGAATTTTTTTTTCAGTTAGTTTATCCAAAATAGCTGTGCATATAAACTGACTTGTGTCATTCCATGTAAAATTTCGGAGTATGAACATGAGGATCTCTGATGTTTTTTATACTGTAGTATATGAATGCCCTTTATGTTAATATGTTCATGCCACAATATAAGACACTTTGTATTTATATTATGGCTTTCAGAAGCACTTAAATTCTTAGCCTTCGGACTGATGGACATTTGAAGACATATCTTTGTGGAACATCCTTCGTTTGCGGGAAGCAACTTAAGTATCACAGGGAAGATAAAAGACTCGCAGTTCATGTGAGGTTTTATTTTTGTGTAAACAGTTACTTGTTTGAATTTGAAAGTAACTTAAAAATTGTAAATCATTTTAAATATAAACAAACCTTCATTTTTATTTCATTTTTATTTCTTAGGAAGAATACAGGAAGTTAGTGCATATGTGTTAAAGTTCCGTCCGGTGTCTATAATAATATAGATGCTACAGTAAACAGAAAATTTCTCATAAGGCTCAGTATTGCTTGAAACACAC
This sequence comes from Deroplatys truncata, assembly GCA_030765065.1. Classification (NCBI taxonomy): domain Eukaryota; kingdom Metazoa; phylum Arthropoda; class Insecta; order Mantodea; family Mantidae; genus Deroplatys; species Deroplatys truncata. The sequence continues at coordinate 381,684,242 of CM060990.1, forward strand.
AAGTCAAGGCTGCACACGCGATGACGGAACACAGACCCAATGTGAGTGATAAACTGCGGAGATGAGTTAAACACACCAGTAAGTGCGCATCACCAGTTAACATCAGTCCATAATGCCTAAAGTTAAAGAAAATAAACTGTGTAATACCTTGTGGTGTTGTAATCCCTTTGGATTGGAAAAACATTCTAAGAAAGTGGGTAAGAGAAAGGTGACAGAAAACATGAGCAAAAAAGGTTCGCATTTAGTAATAGGCGATGCTATTTGTATAACTTGCAGTGTTAGGATTTTCAAAATGAAAATCACATCAGATGAGACGGACTTGGAAATTGCTACATCTTCCATTGAAGAAGAGTGCACTAATACTAGCATGAGGAGGTCCAATGAAGAGGAATACATATATGCTGAAGATACCGTGAGTACATTAAACACAATTTTAACCCAGTTAGGTGAATCCTTTAATTCTAAATCAAAATTGTCTCGCGTTAAATCGTACTTGTGAAGGAAATCTGCTTCTGTGGCCAGAACACTGAACAGAAGTATTTTCAAAACTCATGTTGAAAAAAATGATTAGGATGAAATGATTTCTCTATTTAAAGATAAATTTGCAAGCGTAAACTCCGCAGCTGAAAAATAAATGATATTAACCTGCCTTCCCAAAAGTTGGAGTGAGCACAAAATGTGTTCAGAGTTTGGTGTATCTAGATATGTGGCACATACTGCAAAACTAATGCAGGCTCAAAATGTACACCAGGCAGGCGCTACCAATGTAATCTACCAGATGATGTTGAAACAGTAAAAAGATTTTATGAAGAAGAGACATCAGCAGAATGATGCCAAGCATGAAGGATGTAAAGTCTATAAAGGAAGGAGGAAAAAAGAAAGAAATCAGAAGAGGTTACTTTTGGCCAATTTGAAAGAACTCTATAGGGAGTTTAAAATCAGGAATCTGGGAACAAAAATAGGATTTTTACGATTTGCATCCCTGAGGCATAATACTGAGTCTTGGCAGGAGCAGTAGGAACACACAGTATATGTGTGTGCACGATTTGTGAAAACACAAAATTAATGTTCATAAGCCTCAAGAATCTCAAACATGAGAGTGACAGTTCCTTCACAGAAATTAATAGCGATTTGGTTCATAAATTAATTTGCTTTGATCCATTGCCAGATTGTTATTTAAACAAGTGTGAAAAATGTCCTACAGATTGAAACATTGACAAATTTATTCCAGGCCAATCTAATAGAAAGAAATTATCTACAGGAAGCAGAAAATGACGGACAGGGCAAGAACGACCTTGATAAACCGCCTCCAAATTTCATCCATAATTTCATAATAAATTTTCAAAAATCTATATCACACAATTTCATTGCAAAAGCACAATATAATTACTTAGGGCATCTGAAAACCCAAATAAAGCAGAAAGAACTTGCAGTTATTGGCGATTACTCAGAAAATTAGTTTCGTCATGCAGGATGCTATACTTGGGTACCATTGGAGTCATTCTAAGCAACAATACACCCCTTCGTCATTTATTACAGAACAATAGATAGCACTTTAGACAGTATCTGTTTCTCAGTGGTTTCTGAATATTTAGTTCATGACACTGCAGGATTTCATCTTTTCCAGAAGAAATTAATTGCCCATCTGAAACAAAAATTCCTACAGCTCAAAAAAATATTTTATCAGTGATGGAGCTGCCACATTGTAAACCCCCCCTCCAAAAAAAAATCCTTGGAAAATGTGCTTCATCATGAAGAAGACTTCAACATGCAAGCCAAGTGACACTTCTTCGCCACAAGCCATGGCCTGTGATGCTGTGGGGGCTATAAAACAAATAGCTGCGCATGCAAGTATTCAAGGAAACAGTGATTAACACCCCCAAGAACTCTATGAATGGGCAAAGTCCAACGTAAGTGGAAATGTGTGTTCATTTACGACAAACGAACACAAAAATTAAAGCAATTATTTAAATTCTACGAGGTTTGTAGGTCTAAAGACTGTTCCGGAAACTAGAAACATTCATTGTGTTGTGCCTGCAAATGGAAAAATACATGCGAAAACGTACTCAAACTCTTCAGAAATGCAGAGAGAAGTGGAAGTGCGGCGTACAACGCTCCCTGCATGCAGCAGGTGTAGGCATGCAAGCAACAGCACCATGCAGCAGAGTAACTGTGCATTGCACGCTAGTCAGTTATTAAAATTTATTTAACCAAATAATTGTTGAAACATCAACATGAGAGTTTGGCAGCTTAGAGGCAAATGTCAGTTATCATGGGTAGCTAAACAATTATTATCAACAGGTTGCAATTTTAGATATAAGTATTTATATATTGATTAATTAGTTATCTGTTATATTAATTTTGAAGGTAAAGACAACCGGGTGTCTTTGAAGGCACTGACATTCTTCCACTTAAAATTACCTTCAGAATTTATACTCAATATTTGTTATGATCACTAGACACCATTCATTACAAGCATGTCAGCAGTAACCTTGAAATTTCAACCCCACATTATACAAAAACGGTGGAGGTTAGGGGCTTCATATTGCTTGTGGTACTCATGTGTCATCTGCAAACTGTTGTTGTTGTTTTCTAATGTGCTGCATTTGACACTAAAGTCATTGGCAGTCTTGCTCTCCAGTACTTTGCTGTCCTGCAATCTTCACTTTGTAGTGCAATGCAATTGTCCAGATGGTGTTTGTCCATATTCTCTTCTGTGTTGTTGCATAAGATGCATTTAGGGGATGCGAAGATTCATCTGCAAATAACATGCATAAGAATAAACAATTTTCGAGATGTTGATGTTTTCGGCAGTCTGTTTTGGATGGAATTACCCACTTAAGACAGTATGCAGGGAAAACTGGAAGATTACTCAAAAATATGCAAACATTCTTTTATACATTTTACTCCATTCTGCAAGATTTAATCTGTGTGCTCATCAGTGTGTGAATAAAGCTTGTGGGACATGTCCCTTTACTAGTGTTAGAAGCTCTGAAATTTTACCAGCCATGACACTAGCACCATCACAGCAATGACCAATTTCTCTTTTAAATTAAAATCCAGGAGCACTTAAAGTAATAAATCACATTTTCAGAAGCAGTTCTGCTTAAACTGATATTATGAAAACCCAAAAACCGATCTTGAAATACTCCTGTATTATCTATGTACTTTACAATGAACCACAATTGTGAGATGTCTGTTGTGTCTTCACACTGAATTAAAAAAAGCAAACTTCTTTAATTTCAGTTCTTATTTTAGCCATTACTCCTTAACTATATATGCATTCAAAAACTCATTTTGAAGGCCTTGGGCAGACCTGTAAAGTATTTCCCTAGTTCCTCCCAATGTTGATGTAAGTTATCATACTACACGATGCAAGTAACAATTTCTGTTTATTTCCTATGGTTCAGTGAGGACTGACTTTCATTGTGGCCATGAAATCTAAACTCTGGCTTACATAGCAATGTGCAGACATTAGATAACCGGCTCATTATTTGCCTGTTTTATTACACTTTCTTGTTAAACTGTTGCCTTGCAAATCTTTATTGCTTGGATAGCATCTCCAAAATGGGGTTTTCTTTTGGAAAATGGGAAATTCTTTTCTTGTCTCCTTAGATTTATAATGTTAAATATTTGTTCTTCTGAAACTTCATACTTATGAATGGCTTTCAATAAATTTTATAAGTGCTTTCTCTGAAATAGAGTAGCAAACAAGGCTATAATTTCACTCTGTGTTAGCGATTTGTGTGTTTCATACTGAAGGATTACATTTTCTCACACTTTTGCCAACAGCAGCATGAAAAAAACAAGCTTATTAAAGCTGTGGGGCTACTATTATATATAAAAATCATTCTCCAGTGTAACTGCGATTTTCAGCTACTATGTCATGATGGAATATTTCTTCTAGATATAATAGAATTATAAGACCTAAGACCTAAAAGTGCACCTTTATGTGTATTACAAAAAAAAAAGTTTCACTCTTTCTTCTAAACACACGATTGTTGCAGCAGTCACTTTGCAGTTGACTTGGGACCGCCCGTCAATTATCAGCAAGGCAGGCAGATTTGCTATACTGTTGTCTTGCAAATTTTACAATGCATGTGCCACCCTAGAATTCAGAATAGCCTTTTTTCCTAATGCTTATTACAGGGTGCTACAAACTTGCATACAATTAACTTGGAGCTGTGACCAAGAGGTAAGCTGGTTTTGAAATCTGTATATCGTTTGCAGACAAGCAACTGTGGTCTTTCTGGTATCTAGCATAGTTTTGTCTTAAAAATCATTCTTCCCTTCCAGGAGATGGCAAACCTAGCCAAATGCTGAAGAATCCCATCATTATATATTTTTTCAAAGATGTATGGAATATTAATAATATTTTAAATGCTAGCAAATTTTGTTTTCTTTTAAAGGAAAGGTGCTGTTTTAATTTAGTTATTTAATATTATTGAATTGATTAAACACCTTTTAAAAACATTTTCTTCAACTATTAGGTAGACGTAGCTACCCTGCTTACCCTGAATAATCGCCTCTGAATACAACCCATACTCATTCTTCCTTTTGCTAACACTCCCCCATTCTCATTCCATGAACTTCTGTTAGTATGCATTTTCTCATCTAAAATGTTATTTTATTAACCACTTCTACTGCTCTTCCTTCTAAATTCCATTTTTCAGCTTTTTTAAGTTTGTTTCCTTTTTCAAACACTATAATTTTTGATTCAGTTCTGTGAATTTTTTGGCCCCATTTATTACTGCTCTAACACATGATAATCTTCTGGTTTTAGTTGGTCTTGCAGCTGAATCATCTCCAAAAATTAAGCCTGAAACATTCTTGGCATTGAACATTGGACTGAAAATTCTTACTGTAATTTTATTGATACGAAATATGGAGGAGTATAACAAACTGTTAAATTCCTTTAACAGTTTTAAGCTTGTAGCCATTTAGTAACTTTGCATTGGCTTACAAGTTATGATTAACATCTTAGTTTGTAGTCACCTGTTGCCTAAGGTAGTAACTACTAAAATATGCCAGTAACAAGAAAATATCTGTTGCTCTGTAACAGACTGAACAGGGCTATGACAGTGGATCATGATTGCAAGATGAATTATGCACAAACATTGAACCCTAATAATTAGAATATTAACATTACAGTTTAGAAATGTTACTGAATATATTTTTGTAATCATTTATAGTTGCAAAATTATACATATTTTTCACACATATTGCATTTTGTGCAATCATTATCTACACATGTGAAATAACATCACATGATGTGTTCTCATTTTATATTTCATTACCAGGCTAATTGGTTAGATTGAAGGGCAGGTGGAAGACGAGCTACAAGTAATTCTAAATGTAAAAATTAAATGCTGCAGTACACTTAGTTGGTATTTCTGTTTACTAGGCCTAATCATGCACAGTGAATGTAGTTAATGTTATCTATCCCCAACTTTGGTAGCTGTTACAGAGCCACCTGTTAGGTACTTTTGTTTCTATTATACTAATGTAACCACTAGAGAGTAACTGTAAAATTACTGTTTGGCCTTCACTAATTTTGAATGAATAGGTGAATTAGTTCAAGGTGAACTTATAGCCTAAAAATGTCTTTGAACTTCTTAATGAGATTAATCATAAATTCTTATGAAAAACATAATAAGAGAAGGGAACATTTGCTTAAGTTAGTGAGCATACTTATTCAAGAACTTCAGTAGGTATAAATTCCCAAGTAATAAATTATGGTACCAGTGAATAAATGCAGTGATTTTGTCGCAAATACAGAAGTCACTCTATAAAAAGGAATAAAGTTATGCTAAATATTTCATTAATGTAAGTTCAGATTTAAACGTGAATGTTACAGCTGTATTTGTGGTGTCACAAAGGAAATGTGTTTAGATGTGACATTGCTGATTTTCCTTGTGTTATTAGTGCATAGTTTACATATACATCCCCATTGATCCCCTGTTTTATATTTTAATACACTTGTGAAGTTCATTAATAAACACTGCAATATGCTTGGGAAGTTCATTAATAAACACAAATGGGCAAAGTCCAACGTAAGTGGAATTATGTATTCATTTACGACAAACGAACACAAAAATTAAAGTGATTATTTAAATTATATGAGGTTTGTAGGTCTAAAGACCTTTGTGTTGCATGACATTGCAGAATACATGCACCATTCAGTTGTGTGTGTGACAATTATGTGTTGTATTTTTATTGGCTAAGTGGATGCAGAGCATTACTGAAACGCATGCACTTCAGGTGTGGCACTTGCAACCTTTCCAGTAACAGATGCAACACCAGTTAAGTACTTGTTGGGCAATGACCATCAATTTTTGTAGTAAAGCATCTCTGTGCTGCATTGTTAATAAAGTGACATTTAGCCTACTTATGTTGTTATTAAACCTTCATGCTTAAAATTTTCTATTTAAGAGTTACTGATTTTCCTGCCTTTTACCAGTTCTTGAAAATCTAATGTACTCTCCCAACCATGCCTAGTCTTAACCATCATTCTCGTCTTCAACATACTGTTAATTGGCTGCAAAAGTGTCAATGAAGCATGAAAATTTGAGGCCAAAGCATGGTCATGTTTGACCTGGAATGACCTTAGTTGATACTGTTGGTACATATGAACCTATAGTTTCCAAATAAGTAAATTTTCAGAGACATTTATATTTTACCATCAGTGAATAAAATTTCCTATGAGTAGCGAAATAGAAGAATAATTTAAGATTTCTATGATAAATTCACATTTGATCGTGAATACCCTGGTTGATTTTGGTTTCATAAATGATATGTTAATTTTCTTAATACTTCTCTTGTATGCATTTGCATGTTTTATAAAGCAACCTCCCCCCCCCATTTCTTTCAGATATTGAGTGATTATCAATTTTAGTTGATTTTGGTGACACTTTTATGCAACAGCTCTAATTCCTTTGGCATACTGCTGTCTCTAAATTTGCAAATGCACCATTAGTTCTTTTATCTGCTTCCAGACACTGAAGGTTTGGTATCCCAGGCTTTGCTAATAGGTGATATTGAAGCAGCAGTGGAACTGTGTATGAAAAATGCTTGGTATGCAGATGCTATAATTTTATCAACAGCTGGAGGTATAGAGTTACAGGAAAGGACTCGGCTTCAGTATTTAGAGGTGAGTAGAACATCATCCTTCCCATCGCACTAAGTAAGACCTTTATGCCCTCTCTTCCATTCCATCAGAGATGTCATAAATATTGTACACATGCTAAAAATAAATCACCTCAAGTAACATTATGATGAACACCTAATGGCAAAGTGTTATAGAGAAAATGGTCCTATTTTATGACTGAGTCCTTTTTTAATGTTAGTTGTGATTACTTATTAGGCAAGTCGGGATACATGTGTAGTGTTGTGGCTGGAGTGTTCATACCTATCAAAAGCCAGTTTCTTAATGAATTCTTCTGTTGTGTGTAAAACAGTGGTCAGTGAGTAATTTTTTGGATTGTATTACAAGTGAGGCCTTCACTACCATTCTAAGAATCTAGATTTGGAATGTCTGAACTGAAATTGCTGCAGGTATGTTTTCTGATCAAAATAGAAAGCTTTAGAGTTTAAAAATTAACAGGAGCAGTATTGCTATATTTATAGTGACAGGAAAGCTTTGGTTTATTCCTTAGCTGATTTCAGTGATATTTTCTGCAGTTCAGTGTTATTTCTTTAAAGGGAAGGGTCTCAGCTCAAACAGGAATTTTTTGTTCAAAATGTATACATGAACATGCCTTAATTGTACAACCTTATAGTGATGCTATTAAATTGTTTTGTAAGGAATATGTATAAACCTTGAATGGAATGTAAGATTGCATAGGTGAATAGAAAATATCATTCTGGTTGAATACGAAGAGTTCAAAGTCATTCGAGCTTGTAAGGCCTCATTTTTCCACTAAGGCATGTTAAAGTTTTCCGAAAGTCTTGGTGGCTGCAGGTTTGTCTCCTGCAAATTGAAGAAAAGTGTCCTTCAAATATATATGTGGAGACTATCACAAGTGGCAAGATACCCAAAAGCCCTTTTAGAAATGCTTCTCTCCAGCGTTCTCTCTGAAAATCTCCCAAGCAACTAAAGGTTATTCAGTTTCGTGATTCAGGAAGTGCTCACAAGGATACTAAATTGATAAAAGTATCAGTTACTGGCAAGGATGTTGAATATATAATCATAACACCAAAAACAATTAAACATGTACATCCCTTAGATATTTATTTATTTTGACCATATAAGATATGCGCAAGGAGGATGAATTACGTTTAAACCCTGGTAGGAAATCCAGGATCTAAGCAGGGATATTACGTTTTTATTGTCAAAATACATTCATAATCCACAGTCAGGTATCTGTATTGCCAAATGCTGCGGTATGCTTGACAGTCCCAATGTTCCTCTGAAGGTTACTGTACAGTTTCTTTTGCCATGTGTACCTATTGCGAAATGCCTTCTGTTTTCATCACTTTTTGGAAAACCCCCATCTACATTTGTGAAGACAAAACAATGGTCCATGTCTACCAAACAATTTGTTACATGATCGAGTAGCATTGCAGACTCCTTTAGTGTTCTAAGGCAAGTCTTTGTATAAATTTTAAATAAAAAGTTTTTGTGGAACTGAGGTCCTTTTAGCATCGTGAAATTACTTTTGGAGTTATTTATGGGGTTCATACTGTTAAAATTAGGGCAGCAGAAGTGGCTAAAGTGACTTCGCATGAACTTATTCCTATATATTTTACTGAGTGCGACATGCACCATGTTGGAGTAAATTGCTTCGGAAGTAACGTTTGCTAAAGAAGTCCCCACTACGGAAGTAGGTTACTAAGGGAGCAATTTACCCCGAAAGTAACGTTGGAGAGCTCAATTACAATTGACTCTTTTAGTTACGACTACGGAAGTAAGAGCTCATTACTCTCGAAGGTATTGTTTTGTTTGCGCGATTTACTTGATGCAATCATGAATAAGGTTATGTGCGATAGGAAAAGGGGAGAAATGAAAGCGATAAATGTTTGTTGGTAGAAATAAAGAAAATCCATTTAAACAAGAGTGTAAAAAACGTGCGATAACCTGCATTACATTGATCTTCAAAGCCAGTGAGATACCGCCAACACTCGCAACGTGCGTTCCTAATTACTTTTTATTTTAGGTTTATTAGTTTTTTACGTTTGTGATTTACGGGAGGTTAGGATAGGGTTGGATTTTTTTTTTTTTTTAATATAAGCTTAGGTTCCTGATTTACGGGAGGTTCCTTTTATTAACGTTTTCATTGAAGACCCAAGTAAAGCAAAAAAGCGAAAATGTGTTATAAAGATGCTGGAAAGTCGTGATGGACGAGTTTAATAATTCTAGCGACGGGAAACGTACTGAAGAGCAGCTTAAAATTCAGGAAACAATGTTTTCTAATCTTCATTTTGCATCGCAAATCTCTGGCGTGTTAATAGAGAAATACCCGTTCTGATTTCGGAAATTTCGAGTGTGCTTCGAGCTGAGCTAGTAAGTACCGATAGATTCTAATTACCATGCGAAATCAAACTTGATGGGAAGAAAAAGTTTGACATTGCCAAACTTTTAAGTTACATCGCGTTAAGTTCAATTCTAAATATCTCCATTTAATACAGTGTAAGACTGTCACATTACGTTACATTCATCGTAATGCTGGCTCAAGCTTCTGAAATATTTCAGTACGAAACACTCATAGGACGCATAACAATAATTGCAATTTGGATTATGGAGATGAATTTGTGTCTGAGTTTTGTTGAAATGTTCTCCGAGCAGGTTCAAAGGCGTGTATAAGATTCTTTCCTAATACCGAAATGTTCATTGAACTTTCTCTGTATAAGAGCTAATTACTCCCGAAGGTATTGTTTTGTTTGCGTGATCTACTTGATGCAATCATGAATAAGGTTATGTGCGATAGGAAAAGGGGAGAAACGTCAGCGAAAGAGATAAATGTTTGTTGGTAGAAATAAAGAAAATACATTTAAACAATATCAGTGTACAAAACGTGCTATAACCTGCATTACGTTGGTGTTCAAAGTGAGATAGCGCCAACACTCGTAACGTGCGTTCTTAATTACTTTTTATTTTAGGTTTATTAGTTTTTTACATTTTTGATTTATGGGAGGTTAGGTTCCTGATTTACAAGAAGTTACTTTTATTAACGTTTTCAATGAGGACCCAAATAATGCACAAAAGCCAAACGTGTTATAAGATGCTGAAATGTTGATTGACGAAATGTTGAAACGTACTGAAGAGCAGCTTAAAATTCTGGAAACAATACTTCTAATGTTCATTTTGCACCACAGGTCACTTGCGTGTTGATAGAGAATACCCTTTCTGATTTCGGAAAAGTTCACCATATTCATGGATGGATACAAAATAGTAACATGTGTGCAGTCAAGTCCACACATAATGCGTGGGAAATCTGTGAAAGTGAAGAAGAATTGCCTTTTATTTTCTTAACACTCGTGTATATTTATATGTGTAGGTACCTTGCTCTTAACCTCAAAAGCGCTCTAACAACGCAGTGAAATACATGGCCAGCAGATGCGTGGTGAACGTTTATATATAAGATCGCCTGTAATATCGGGATTACAATGAACTTTGCTTAATGTGACATGAAAATGCTGGTAAACTAAAGGTATAATTGGCATGCACTTAATGTAATGGAAATGACTCTTAATTCATAGTACTTTTATTACTTCGAGCTAGTACCGACTGGTTCTAATTACCATGTGAAATCAAACTTGACGTAACGGGAGGGCAAAGTTTGATGCCAAACTTTTAAGTTACATCGCGTTAAGTCAGTTCAAAATATCTCCATTTAATACAGTGTAAGACTGTCACATTACGTTACATTCATCGTAATGCCGGCTCAAGCTTCTGAAATATTCCGGTACGAAACAATTATAGGACGCATAACAATAATTACAATTTGGATTATAGAACTGAATTTGTGTCTGAGTTTTGTTGAAATGTTCTCCAAGCAGGTTCAAAAGGCGTGTATAAGATTCTTTCCTAATACCGAAATGTTCATTGAACACACTCTCTCTCTCTCTCCCTCTCCCTCCCCCTCCCCCTCCCTCTCCCTCCCTCTCTCAGTATCATATGGTTCTCGCATAGCACTATTGCATTTCCATTGTTTTAATTTTTTGCCATCGAGATCATCAATGTAACCTAAGTAATAGCTGTTTTCTTCATTGAGATCATCAATGTTATCTAAGTAATCCATGAACGCGTCAAAAATATCTTCCTCCAAATACAATATGGTATTCTGGTTCAGTTGACAGGGCAGTTACTCCATCCAGGTCGCAAGAGCAAATTCTAACCTATATTTGTGCTCTATTTAATTCCGTAGTAACATACTACACAATGGTGCTCTCCGACATTTACTTCTACGGTAATTTAATCTGGGAGTATCTGAAAGGAGTAAAATACTTTGGAAGTAGTTTACTCTCGCATGGAAGTCACCGAGTGTTGACTTGAATAGTAGTTTACTACGAAAGTGGAGCTTACTCCAGGTTGGTGCACGCCACCCCGAGAGTTTCAAATTTTTATACCAAATATCTTGACTACTACTCAGCTTTCTTCCATTTTTTGTTAATATTTTACAATGTCGAAAGTGTTTAATATTTATTAGTTTTTCATCTGCTATGTCTAAAACTGTAAGAAGGATCAATTTCACCCATGCAAATATATAGCATTAATTGTGGAGTAACATTTACTACAAATGATCAGCAATGTAGTTTCAACAATCAGCAATGTGCAGATACAAACAGTTGTGAATTTTTGGGGCATGGCGCATGTGTACATAGTCTGTTCTTGTGTCCATCACTATGTTTTCATTTAGCCAGTGTTCTGTATCCAACAATGTTTTATAAACATGGGGTTTTCTGATATGATTTCTTCTTTGCTAAAGAAAACTAAAAAATTTAATAATCTAGAACTAAATCTTCAAAAATCAAAAGCAGTCATATTCCAAAACTGAAGTAGTAGGTAAAAAAATGAAACTGTAAATGTGAAAATACGTGAAGCTATTGAGCACTTAAAGAGTATTAAATTCCTGGGAATAATTATAGACAAACACATGTTATTCAAGTACTATGCAAAACCAATCTGTATTTATTGAGAAATCTCATAAAGATACTTAATCTTAATATAAGGTTAGTTTATTAGGGATTAATTAACTCCCATCTTCAATATGGAACTGAGTTGTGGGGTAGCGCTGAACAGATTGTTAGTCATATAGACAAAATCTGATGTGTTATGCTAACATGACTTTCTCTACTACTTTTATACAAGCTATTCTTATAAATGCTTATTCTTTTATCTACTTCTTGTTAATTGTGATAAACATTTGCAGAAATTGTCTCTTTACATATTTCCTTGTAGGTAAAATGGGATTAGGGTAGGCTTTAAATGATAGTCAAATCTTTAAATAGCAGGTCGCTATATAGGTAATGGCTTTGAAATTCCGTTCTCTTTACATGGCCAAGAGAGGAGGGGGGGATGAATAACAACTTCGCATTTGAGAAATGTGTAAGTATTTTAAAATGCAAACCAATAATGAAGAATATCTTGGAAGTGGTTAACTCAAAAAAACAAAACAAAAAAAAAAAAAAAAAAACAAAAAAAAAAAAAAAAAACTGATTTGACATATATCGTGTGGTTTAATGAGATCTATATTATTTTTCTAGTACAATTTTGTCTATCTCTTATGGTTTACCAGTAACACAAAAGTCATGCAGCATGAAGAGGACTTCAGAGGCTCTTCCTAGAAAATTCTAGATAAACCTACATTTCATTTGTCATGAAAATACCTTAAACTACAGTATATATTTATCAAAATCGTTAGAGCCATTTTTGAGAAAATCAAAACTTTTGAAAAATTTTATCTTCCAAAGATGCTACATGATTTTCAGTAGAATCCCCCTCCTGAATTGAATTGAGTTTTATTTATGGATGCTCTTTAACTGCTGTGGTCCTTAGCGTCCCATTCTATATTGGGCGTGAAAGATCCGTAATTTTGCTCAGGGGCCTCTTTATCAGGCTTAAGGTTCTTTTACGTGCCATAAATCTACGACACGGGACCACCGGCTTTACTTCCCTTCCAAAGGAAGCCATGCTAAGGATTTTTACACCTGAAAAAATCCACCGTCCTCCGCTGGGTTTGAACCCGCGACCTCGGGAACTAGAGGCTAGCATGGTAACCACTTCACCACAGAGGACGACATCCCCCCTCCTGCCCCAAGCTACCCTTTACATGGAAAATTATTTGAATTGTTTTTCTTTACTCAAAAATGGCTCTTACCATGATTAAAATGGTTTATAATTAAGGTGTTTACATGAAAAATAAAATCTATATGTTGAATTTTCTAACCTGAGAAGTCCTCTTCTTATTCGGGTGGAATTTTGTATAACATTGTAAATGTTCCACAGATAGGCTGCTATTAACCCAAACAGGTTTACAAGTGAAGTTTTTCCTGAAGCAAAAATGTGTTAGTGTTTGATGATTCAACGATTGCTCATGTAAGTGTTAAGTCTGCAGACATAAAAGTATAATAATAATAATAATAATAATAATATTTATTTGCCACAAACTGGCATATGCATCCAGAAATGATATCATCAAGGAACTTAACTATGTATTACATATTTACACATCTACAGATATTACCTTACATTGTAATTTTTACATCACTATTTATAAATTCATCAATTGAATAAAATGGTCTGTGTACTAGCCAATTGTAAATACAATCTTTTAGTCTATTAACAAACATTTTTAGCTCCTTCAGGTAATTTGTTGAACATATTAAACCCACTGTGAAGCAGGTGTTAGAGCTAAGAGCTAATCTCTTGTGTTGAAGTTATGAAATTCAGCCCTTGGAAAATATTAGTCCATATTGGTTTTAGTGTGCATCAATGATTTGTATATAAACAGATTGTACACAGTCATTACCCTTAATTCAGTGAGCAGTGGTTTACAGTGTTCCTTGTTATTCTTATTTAAAAGTATTCCAGTGCTTTTTTCTATAGTATTAGGATTTTATGGGCATCAGTTGAATGCCCCCATAAATGTATTCCATAATTAGTATGTGTTTCAAACAGAGCAAAATAGACTTGTCTGAGTATATCTCTCGATACAAACGATTTTAATTTTCTAAAGAGAAAGATTACTCTAGATAATTTAATGCCCACATTGTTAACATACTTTTTACATCTTACTTTGGAATCAAGGTAGAACCCCAAAAGTTTAACAAAAGGCAATTCATTTATAATTTTGTTCAATAAACTAAATATATATTGCGAAGGTTTCTTTGCATTTAGCATTAACCTTTTTACCATAAACCAGTTTTTTTCAATGGTAAAATTATTTAGTTCCAACCCTTTTAATTCATTATAGTCTGAATGTGATGTTATTAAGGTAGTGTCATCAGCATACATGATACAATGACAAGCCTATAAAAAATTAAAAATCTTCACATTATTTTCACTATGCATATTTGAAACAATAATGTTAGTAAAAACAAGATTGACAAATTGCAAATTGAACAAGCAAATGCATAATTATGCAATCCGAATACGCAAAAATTTCCACGCGCAGACACATAGCACTGAATTGTATAAAACTAAATTTAACTTTGCAGCATGCTATCTTTACAATAAATTACCTGAGGAGATTAAAAATATTCAAGAGACAAACAAGTTCAAAAGAGAACTTAAGAAATTTTGTATTTAGTGCTGTTTTTATACTTTAGTTGAACTTTTGAATGAATAGATCTTATTATTTGTTTGGTTGAATATGATTGTATATACTGAAATTATGTTTAGTTTAAACATTAAGATATTACTCCCATATACTTGTGACGTTGCCCAAATCGTAAGATTATCAATCGGTATGAATAAAGAAATGAAAAATGAAATGAGATGGAATAAGATCTTGAAGATTGTGTGCCAGCTGTTAATGATTAAAAGAAAAAGAAAAGGACCCAATATAGACCCCTGAGGGACCTCATTGTTTATATTGCGCACATTAGGGCATTTGTCTGCTACAGTAACCTGTCGCCTGTTTTCTAGATAGGATTTTGTAATTTTCCCCCCTGATACCATAATATTCAAGTTTGCATAATAGCTGTTTGTGTGATATACAGTCATAAACTTTATTAAGATCATACAAAAATATAGATACATTTTCTTTATTTTCAAATGCATTTACTATAACTTTTATTAGATATTCTATGGCCAATATGTGGATTTATTTTTCTGGAAACCAAATTGTTTGTTGTAATAATTGAATGTTGATTTAGCGTCTGATTGTATATAAGTGACAATTGTTGGGTCTAGAATAATTGATCTATGACTATCAAGTGCGATTTTATCCCTTCATTTATAAATGGGTATAACTTTAGATAGTTTTAGGCATTCTGGAAATAGTTTATCCAAGATGCATCTGTTAATTAAAAAAGTTAGTTGTGTTACAATTGCTCCTATAATCTTCTTCACAAAAAGATTGGAAAGGCCATAAATATCTTGACTATGAGAAGAAGAGAGTTTAAATACTGCATGTAATACTTGTTCTTCATTAACATAATGCCATTCAAAATTTGATTCTGTGTAAGGAGCATTTCTACAGAAGTTCATAGCTTTGGATGTATCTGTGTCAAAATTGGAAATAATATCTTCAACAGACTGAATACAATAGCCATTAAAGGCATTTACATCAATAGTTACATTATTTGATTTGTGTGTGCCTCTTCCTTGGTTAGAATCCAAACAGTTTTACATTTGTTAAATGTAGCAGTGATAAGTCTATCATACATTGCTCTTTTAGATTCATTTAATTTATTTTTTTTTACTTCTGTTTTTGTAAGAGATATTTCACTTTAGCAACTTTGGTTTTTGAACTTAAAAATACTGTGTGATGAGCCAGGACATGCTCTTTTAAAATTTTAAGCTCATCGTTACACCATTTAAGACTAGTTCTGTTTGTAATCTTCTTGCATTTAACAGTAAAGCTATTTTAAAAGCATACGAGAAGGTAATCCATAAAGTTTTGGAAAGATACATCAACATTAGCATCTGTAATTAAGTGATGCCAGTCCACTGATTTAACAAGATCACAGAAATTCACTACATTATCATGACCAAGATCACAGATGAGTTTATATCTATTCTCATGACTATATGTGGCTTTTGTAATTTTAGTACACATTATTAAACCAAAATGGTCAAAAATGCAGAAATTATATCGTGACAGTTTATAGCTTATTTGTGAGATGTGAAAAAGTAATCTAGACAGGCACCATTTCTTGGAGGTTTGAAGCTAGTTGAATAGAAATTGTGTGATCATAATAAATTTAGGAAAAATGCAGTTTCATTGGTAGATTTAGTAAGGTTGCAGCATAAAAGCCAATCAACTATCCAAAAAGTCCAAAATCAATGCACATGTGAAAGTTATTCACAAACCCTAAAGTTCTTGTGCTACATGTGGGAACAAATGACTTAAAAGGGGCTAAGAGTGCAGAAGCACTTCTAGAGCAAGTGTATAGTGCCATAAAGTCCATGAAATAGAAGTTTCTGAAAGCTGTAATACTGTAAACCCTGTAATAAAAAGACACTGTGTGAGCTATGGTTTTAGCAATCAGGTAAATGAAAACATTAGTTGGGCTTGTGAATCCTTGAAAACCACAAATGTTGACTAGTATCTTGATCCCTCTTGTTTGGAAAAATATGAGTTGCATCATAATCGAAAGGGCTCATGGAGGTTGTCAAGTTATAAACAATGTTGTTAGCATAATAACCAGAAGCAAGGGACAGGGAGAGTAGGCTCAGAACCAGGAGGTGACTCTGATACAACAATAACCTCCGAAAATGGAAAAATAGTACTTTTATGCTGAGAGCACTACCTGATCACTTTGTGGGTTGGCTCTTGTGTCTAAACTTACAAGAATTACTGCCAAAACCGATGAATGAATCCTTCCATGGTTATGTGAAATGGTCGAGTCATGGGGGAAATCTCCAAAGGTGCTAATGAATAGTAACAATTGCCATTAGTGCAATCTGTTAGTTTTTATTTTTTATTATTCTTACATATTTAAAATCTTATATCTTCATTTTTTCATCTCAGCATATTTAAGAATAACAAATATCATGTATACAGAGAATGAACATGCTTATATGTGTGTGGTTCTTAATCCTAAGTTTTTTCAACAACACATGGTTTACATTGTTACAATTCGTTAAATAATCACACTATTTTATCTATAAAGGTTAGAAAAAACAAGAATTTTCTATAAGTTTTACACCCTTAAATATTAGATTGAATTATTATGTTAATTTAGCATGATTTTGTACTACTTGCCAAACAGTAATCCAAAGCATGATTCCATTCTTTCATCTTCAGTTTCCTCTTCTGACATAAAGGTGCATTTTCTGCAGGAACTAATTTTTCTGTTTTGCATATAAACCTTTGCCACTTTCTGGAGATAGAAATTGTCGAATTGCCAAAGCCCTTTCTGGATCAATAGAAATATCATCCCGCGTAATCAAATGACCTAAAAAGGAAATTTGGGTCACCCAGGATTTGACTTCCGCCGGACTGTCATCCCAGCGCGTTGAACACAATGAAAAACTTAAACGCAAATACTCAATGTGCGTGTTGAAATCCGGAGAGTGAATAAAAAGATCATCCAGATAATTGAATTAAAATTTGTACTTAAATTCATTCAGCACGTCATCAAGAAGACGGAGTAAATTTGAGCACTGGTAGATAATCCAAAAGGAACACGCCGAAATTGGGATAATTCGACGGTGTGACCCCCCCCCCCCCCAGGGGCTCACTTCGTGTGAGTACGGGTTTGGCGCACCCGGGGTCCCGAGCCACTCATCGCCATCGTCATCCCTTCACCCTCGTCCGGTCGAGGTGGGTTCGTCCTCGTGACCGGGGGACACAAGGTAGGCTCTCGTGCGTTCTTTGCATTTCATTCCATGCCGCCCCTCGCCATCGTTTCTTTCTTCTCTGGTCTCTATTTCCGAACATTTCACTCCACGAGCATTCGCACATCTCTCTTCCTTTCTCGCCGGCCTACCTTGCGTGCGAAACGCCCACACATCGGTCCTCGAAACCATTCGACCCTTTTTGGTTTCTTTTACGATCTTGTTTATTTTAATCCTCCGTGGACACAGCTTGACGGATACACGCGCACTGGGCGTGCAGCTGGGTGAGTGGGTAATGGCGTCATCCCCACCACCCAGGGTCGTCATGTAGGGCCTGTGTTCGTATCCGCTTTTCAACTGCAGTCCCACGGGGGGCCATTGCATGAGCTGCTGACTCCCCACGGCCATTCGGTCCCTCTGTCTATGTTCAGGGCAGTGTGAACGGTATGGATAGGCCACTCACCCAAGCCGGGGTAACGCCCGGGAAGTCAGAGCCCGAGGTCGGAGACGGTTGCAATGGTGGAGGATTTCTTTCGCTATGGAGCCCTCTTTCTCCATTACTTCCAACAAGCGCCGAAAACCACCGCCATCTGGTTGTTACTTGATCATTACCCGAACAGAGGAGGACAATCTTTTGAGAAGGTGAACCCTTTTATTATACAGAAGGGCATTGACTCTATTGCTGGTTCGGTTCAGTCTTGCACTCGACTTCGAAACGGTTCATTGTTAGTACATAGCAGTGCGATCAACAAAGTAAGACCTTGTTGCGCGCCACGCTTCTCCACGGTAATCCCATCCGTGCAGAGAAGTATCGCACCTTGATTTCCTGTCGATTCGTCGTCACCACCCATAGCCTCGATGGTATGTCGGACGTGAACTGGTTCAATATCTATCTGATCAAAAGGTAACAGCGATTCATCGAGTGCAGGCTAAACGCGACGGAGTGTTGGTACCTATTCGTACCCTGTTTCTAACTTTCGAAGGCATCGATCTGCCTACGAGTATTTCAGCAGGGTACGAACGCATTACGGTGAGGCCCCATATTCCCAGACCTCTGCGTTGTTTCAAATGCCAACGTTTTGGGCATACGCAAGTCTCCTGTAAGAGTGCTGTTTCCATCTGTGCCTCATGTAGTCAGCCCTGTTCATCACCTCTCGTCTGCGTTAATTGCAAACGGTCTCATTCTGCGTCATTTGCTAACTGTCCGCGGTACTTAGACGAGAAGGGATCCAGGAGATCCGGGTAAAGGAAAAACTCCCCTTCGCTGAAGCCCGAAGGCGTTACCATACGCGCCAACCTGCGCTCCTGCCATCGGGTACATTCAGTTCTGTTGTTGCCTCGCCAGTACCCCGAAAGGATGCCGAAACTCAGACCTGGACATGACTGCCACGACCGCTACTACCATCCGGCCGTTCATCTCTGGCACAATTATTAAGCAATCTAAAGCTGGTCGTAAGGTACTGAAGTCTCAAGGCACTGAGAAGCAATCAAAGCAGAAATTCCGTAAGGAAGATTTTCTTAAAGACCCTCCGCGTACGCGCAGTAAGAAAAGTTCACCTCGAAGGTCGCAGTCCCAGGACGCTCCTGAGACAAGCCGCGCTCAGCGGCACCCTTCACCTATTGCCACTCAGAACCGATTCTCGGCACTTGAATCGGTTTCTGGCACTGAGCGCGTGGGCCCTCCCTTCGAGGAGCCTATGGAGTCTGACTAACTCCATCACCAAAGCCCGAGCCCGAAGGTTAAGCACAAAGTGATTTTGAGCCGCCCTTCTAAGTAAGAAGTTCATCCCTTTTATTCATGGCTATCCTGATCTGGAATTTACGTGGTGTACGATCGCACAGGACGGAAATGCAACTTGTATTGCGTTCCTATTCACCTATGGTCGTGTGTTTGCAGGAGACCAAGCTTCGCCCTTACGATCCTTTTGATCTCCGAGGGTATACTCCGGTTTGCTACGATCTTGCACCGGATGAGGGTACTCCTGCTCATGGAGGTGTCATGCTGTTGGTGCGTAACGATGTTCATTTTGAGGCTCTCACACATCTGCCTTGCAAGCTGTTGCCGTTCGGCTTCAATTACCCGGCTTTTTCTTTTCTTTTTGCTCCGTCTATTCACCTCCATCGTCTCACCTCGCTAGCGCGGACATTCGCGATCTCCTGTCCGCTCTCCCAACACCATTTCTTCTGTTGGGAAATTTTAATACCGATCGCCCCCTGTGGGGTTCGCCAAGGGCTTGTGCAAGGGGAACTCCTCTTTCCAACATTTTTGCTCAGTTCAACCTCTCCATCCTCAATACAGGTGAACCTACTTTCTTTTCGATTCTTCTGGTACATTATCTCACTTGGACCTGCTGTTTACTCTATACAGCTTGCTTGTCTGCAGTGGAACATCGTCGCTGACACCTACTCCAGCGATCATTACTATTGCATCGTTTTTCTTCTGTCTCACCACATCCAACATTCCAGAGCACCTACCTGGCATTTCAGCAAAGCCGACTGGATACTGTACTCCAGCCTTGTGTCTTTTGAGGACCAGCCCTTCATTGACGTTAACCAAATGGTGCAGCACCTTACCTCTACGATCGTATCTGTCACCGAAAGCACCATTCCCCGTTCATCCTCCCACCCTCGGCGTATTCCTGTTCCATGGTGGACCGAGGACTGTCGGAACGCCGTTCGTGACCGTAGAGCTGCGCTTAGGGTGTTTCGGCAACACCCTACAGTTGATAATTTTTACCTTTAAATAATCGCGCGCCAGGACTCGTCGCATTATTCAGGATAGCATGAAGACGTCCTGGACTCGTTTTGTCGAGTCTCTTAATCGCTTCACGCCTTCCTCTGTTGTTAGGGATAAACTTCGTCGCTTCTCCGGTAAAGTGTCGCATTGTACTGTGTCTGGCCTTCAGGTTCCCAATGCCACCATAGTGGATTCGACTGCCATTGCTAACACTCTGGGTTTTGCCTTTGAGGCGGTTTCCAGTTCTGACCATTATTCCGCCGGCTTTCGGACTCAGAGGCCGGCTAGATTCCGAGACCTATATTTTTGGTCTCCTAATCAGGAGCGTTATAATGAACTTTTCACACTGAGCGAGCTGGAGCCCGCCCTCTATTTCTCTGGGCACTCCGCTCCTGGGCCAGGCGGCGTTCATGTCCTAATGTTACAGAACCTTTCAGCCGACAGTAAACTCTTTCTCTTACAGATCTATAACCGTATTTGGCAGGACATCCATTTTCCTTCAGTTTGGCGCGAAGCCACCATCGTTCCAATACTTTAAGCCTGGGAAGGATCGCCAACTACCTTCTAGCTACCGCCCTATCTCCCTCACCAGTTGCATTTGCAAGGTGATGGAGCGCATGATCAACGGGCGGTTGACATGGTAGCTTGAGTCTCAGAACCTTCTGGCGAAAGCTCAGTGCGGGTTTCGTCGCCATCCCTCTACCGTCGACCATCTGGTATCACTGTCGACGCATATTATGAACGGATTTCTGAGAAAGTGTCAAACAGTGGCTGTGTTTTTGACCTAGAGAAAGCTTATGACACTTGTTGGAGGGGCGACATTTTACGTACACTTCACGCATGGAATATACACGGTCGTCTTCCCATATTTCTTCGGGAATTTATGACGGAACGTGTCTTTCGTGTACGTGTGGGCTCAGTTTTATCTAGTTGTTTTATTCAAGAGAATGGTGTGCCGCAGGGTTCTGTACTCAGTGTCACAGTTTTTGCGATTGCTATCAACCACATTGTTGAATGTATTCCACCTGGTATCTCATCGTCCCTTTTCGTTGACGATTTTTGCATTTATTGCAGTTCACAGCGGATCTTTCTGCTCGATCGCCGTCTCCAGAGCTGTATCGACCGTCTCTACGCCTTGAGTAACGCCAACGGCTTTAATTTCTCCGCCGAGAAATCCGTCTGTGTCAATTTCTGGCGCCGGAAGGCTTTCCATTCGCCCTTGCTCCATTTTGGGCCGGATGGTCTTCCATTTGCACATTTCATTTTTAAAAGAAAAGTGTGACCGTTCTCTTAATCTTTTACGTGTTTTAAGTGGCACATCCTGGGAAGCTGATCGGACCGTCCTTGCGCGTCTTTATCGCTCATTGGTCCAATCCAAGCTTGATTACGGTTGCATTGTCTATTTATCGGCGTGTCCATCTGTGTTACGTCGCTTGAATGCCATTCACCATCGTGGCATAAGATTCGCTACAGGGGCCTTTCGAACTAGCCCTGTACCCAGTCTGTATGCTGAAGCTGCAGAGCCTCCGCTGTCCTTCAGGTGTGAGATGCTTATGTGCCTGTCGACTCTCAAGCTTCCTGACCACCCGTCATTCCAGTTATTTTTGTAGGATTCGCTTGATCGGCAATATTTAGTTAGCTCCTCTGCATTCCTTCCTCCAGGGGTTCGATTTCGCCACCTTCTTTGGCATTTGGACGTTTCGCCAACGCCGACCCTTCCCAGGGGGAAACGCGGTATCCTCCTTGGTTGCGCGCTGAGGCCCACTGTCACCTTGGGTTAACGTCGATGCCGAAGAATGAGACCCCTTCTTCAGTCCTTAGATCAGCCTTTTTAGAACTTAAGGCACAATTCGGGGAATTTCATTTTATATATACTGATGGGTCTAAGACTGATGTTGGAGTAGGGGGTGCCTTTATTGTTGTTTAACATAGTTTTACCTTTCGTTTACCGGGGCAATGTTCGATTTCTACCGCCGAACTTTTTAGTATTTATCAATCTCTTTTATACATTCAGCGGCACGACTTACGGCACTGTGTTGTTTGTACAGACTCGAGTGCTCTTCAGGGTATTCGCGTGCTGTACACCTACCGCGCGCTCGTACATCGCATTCAAGACCTGCTCCACTCGCTTGGTACTTCTGGCATCAGAGTCTCCGTGTGGATTCCAGTTCATGTGGCCATTTCAGGGAACGAGTCTTCCGAAGCCGCTGCCAAATCGGGAGTGTTATCACCCAGATGTTTTACCTCTGTTGTTCCCTCCACAGATTTGTTTGTTATTTTACGTCACCGCATCCTCTCGCTTTGGCGGGATGAGTGGACGGCCCTCCGGGGCAACAAGTTGCGGGAGTTTCAACTTCTCCCGTTAGTCTGGGGTACCTGTTCTCGCTCTTCTCGTCGGGAAGAGGTAATTTTAGCTCGTTTATGAATCGATCATTGCCTTTATAGTCAGACACCTGCTCAGTGGTGACCCCGCATCACTCTGTGAGCAGTGTGATGCGCCCTTAACGGTAAGTCACATTTTAGCAGAGCGTCAAGTTTTAGCTCCATTGCGCGTTCGTGTGATTCTACATGTTGGCATAGCCAACGTTTTGGCAGATGACGAGCATGCTGTAGTATGTCTCTTACGTTTTATCAGTGACAGTGGTTTTAGTTGGCGCATTTGATGCGCTGAGCATCTTTTAGTTTTGTGATTTTATATTGTCTGTTTTAATGGGGCCTCTTCTCCCCGGCGGACATATGGCTCTCTTGTTCTTCACCTTTTACAGTTCCTGACACATCGTTTTAATCTTTTATTGGTTTATTTACCATGTTTTTAGTGTGGTGGTTTTTAGAATTTGCTACCTTGTGTTTTAGTGTTTTAGACTAAGCGGATTTGTGTCCCGTATTTTAGTTTTTGGATTTTAAATTTTATATGTTGTAAGGGCGCTGATGACCTTCGATGTTTAGTGCCCTTAACCCCCATCTCATCATCATCCAAGATGTGAAGTACCGTGACGGGACGTCACGTTTCAGCCAACGGAATCTGATATTATGCCTGATTTACATCATGTGTGGTAAACATTTTTGCGCTGAGGAAATAATTCGCTGGAGAATGCATGTTGGGCAAAGGCATGGAATCCTGTTGGATACATTTATTTAGCTTCCTATAACCAACTGCCAAACAAGAATCTCCATCTGTATTCGGAACCAAAAAGCACAGACTGGAATATGGACTGATGGTCCAGTAATCCCTTGCTCTAAATTTCGATTGATTTTATTACGTAAAAGTTCCTTTTAAGGCAGAGTACATTTCTAAGGTGGCGTACATACTGGAATAGCATCTGTTAATTGTATTTCATTTGGTAATCCTTTAATAGTATCTAATTGATTGATAAAAAGGGTGAAAAAGTACGCCACCAACAGAGAATCGTCCTCCGTAGTCTGGTGGTACCATGCTAGCCTCTAGTTCTCAAAAGCAGCTCGTTCATGCCCTGCGGAGGGCGATGAATTTTTTCGGGCGTAAAACCCCTTAGCATGGCTTCCATTGGAAGGGAAGTAAAGCCGGTGGTCCCGTGTTGTAGATTTACGACACGTAAGAACCTCAAGACTGATAAAGAGTCCTCTGAGCAAAATTTCCGGTCTTTCACGCCAATACGGAATGGGACGCTAAGAACCGTAGCAGTTAAAGAGCGCCCACAATCAAAAACTCAATTCAGTTCACCAACGGAGAAATGCGACCACGT
The DNA here is from genome assembly GCA_030765065.1 of Deroplatys truncata. Classification (NCBI taxonomy): domain Eukaryota; kingdom Metazoa; phylum Arthropoda; class Insecta; order Mantodea; family Mantidae; genus Deroplatys; species Deroplatys truncata. The sequence goes on from CM060990.1 coordinate 381,708,648, forward strand.
TCTGAATTTAAGTGTAACAAATGCAAATTTAGGGCCAGTGGAGACGAAGATAAAACAGCCAAACTCACCGGCCAACAAGCACCCAATGAAAACTCTACCAAACCTGTGACTTAAATGCAAAGGATAAAATGAAATTGGAAAAATTTAGATGTAGTTATGACTGGATCAAATTGTGTACCCAAGATCATATCATACGAAAGTTCCCTAGCCACATTAAAAGATGAAGTGCAAGAAGATTAAGGCATTTTAATATGTGATTTCACTTAACTTGAAAGATCAAGTTCAGATCCTGATACAGAGATAGACTGTAATGTCGAGAATTCAAATAGTTTACATAACTTAGCAGATATGGCATACCAAAACCATGCACTAATGAAATTAGGAGCAGAATCCGAATCAAGTAGCACCGACGTGGACCTAAGCACAGAACGTACAGTAAGGTTAGGTAAAAACAGAAAGGAACCCCCAAAGCTGGTAAAGATTTCAAAGTTTTTCCACTATGAATGACAGATTGTCATAATGGCGGCCCGGACGACGTTCGTAACTGCTTACGCCACAAAAAACAAAAACCATTCGTGTGACCTGATATGTGACAGTAGGAACAAACACGTGTCCCATCCCGTGATACTGGAGAGTGGAATCAACCTGCGATGTAGAAACAGTAGTTCGCGTTTCTTGCCCAAAGGCACATTTGGCAAAACCTCAGATTTTAAACTTTGACATGCTACTGGCATTTGAAGCGTAATGTGCATTTGCTGATACCACGAAATCACATCATCTACTTCCCTAAAAATATCACGGAATTGTAAAAAAGTACAATGCAACGAGTTAATTGATTGAGTCCAGATAATATAGATTAAAAATGTGTTGTTCTGAATCAGGTAATTTAAACACACGTGCAAGTATCTTTACACCCAATACAAACGTGAGAAATTCCTGGAATCCAGCTGCACTCTAATAATAATACTGAAAAGGATACTGATTAAAAACACGTGGTGGGAAAAAAACACTGAAGCACTGAGGAATGAAAGGCTGCCAAAGTCAACGGTTTCGATAAGGCTGCTTGTAACAAGAAAACTAATTTACATTGTGGTGTATCCAAGAGCAAATTGTATAATACATCCTGAAATTTCTGGTAATACACAGCAGTCACCAAGGGGTCGTATCAATAAAGTTGAGAACATTATTTTCTCATCTTTGTTATGATCAAGATGAGCATGCTCATTTCATGGAGAATGGTGGTAAAAATTGTATCGATAAAAGCATTTTTCTCTTTCTCCGCACAAACAGAGAATTTTCTCAGCTCCCCTGCAGTGTGACCATGTAGCAGTTCATTCTGGTATGTGTATCTATTAAGGTGCGATCATGTCAGAAATGAGTAGTTCTGAAATAGAAGTTACTGCAGATGAGGACGAATCTTTGTCATATTTTGTAGATATACCACAGTCGTATCCCATAGCGTTCCAGAAATCATTGCTACCTGATACGAGGCAAAAGAGTCCTCCTCCGTGGTCTAGGGGTACCATGCTAGCCTCTAGTTCCCAAGGTCACGGGTTCAAACCCAGCGGAGGACGATAGATTGTTTTCGGACGTAAAAATACTTAACATGGCTTCCTTCAGAAGGGAAGTAAAGCCGGTGGTCCTGTGTCATGGATTTACGGCACATAAAAGGCCTCTGAGCAAAACTTACGGTCTTTCACGCTCAATGTAGAATAAGTCGCTAAGGACCACAGCAGTTAAAAAGCGTCCATAAATAAAACTCCATTTAATTTTTGAGGCAAAATTGATCTATAGCTCTTCCTGAGATTAAGGAAGAATATGAGAGCAAGTTCGGAGTTGGTATTTCAGAGGGACGGTTGTTAAAATATTAGCAAATATTAAGACTCATCTGAAAAAAGAAAACCGATTGCAACCTGACAGTTAATATTCCAATTGCTCTAACTGACTGGGAGAGGAAACTCTACAATCTAATGGAGGGTGATAACAAACCTTTGTTAACAAAGTTGCAGGCACGTAATTAAAATTATTCTCTTTTAATGATGGATAAGACGATGACAAGAGGTTAACTTGAATTACTTGCTTAGACAAATATAAAACAAATAACTTTTATGTATTAGTAGCTGTGCAAGTCGTTTTTGTGTTAATAATTTCATAGAGCTTTCATCGCGATGACCAGGAAACTACGTCCTCTCCTTTGTTTGAAAAAATGGTTTCTGCTACCCTACTGCCTCCATCAAGCATTGTCAACCCAGCCCGGTCATCAAGCAATACAAGACGGAACAAACAAAACACCTGAGTATTGTTGAGTTACAGAGGCTAGTATTATTACAACAATTTGCAACTCTTAAAGAATGATATGAACTTACTAATCAAGTGAGAGAAATGTTAGCTGTGGGTAATGATGATAATATGCCCAGTTCTACTCTTAAATAACAATACAACTTGCTAAAGAAATGAGAGGAAGGTTAGCTATAGGCAATGATGATAATATGCCAAGTTCTGATCCCACTTCTCTTACTTTGTAAACCTTTATTTTGCTTGTTATAACAGTAAAACACACACTATAATAAGATGTTTACTATCATTATTTTCTGTTAAAATTTAAAATTTTTCTACATTTTCAGCTCTATTTGAGTTACATTTACATCAAATACCACTTGCTATTTTACTTTATAAACCAGTTGTCCTGCAACTGCTTCACACAGACATTTAGAGTATTATGATATATATTAACATAAATACAGTACTCTGCCCCACAATTTATTTTTATTGTATTATGATTGGTGGTGGTGGTGGTGGTGGTGGTGGTGGTGGTGGTGGTGAAAGTGGTGGTAGTGGTGGTAGTGGTGGTGGTGGTGGTGGTGGTGGTGAAAGTGGTGGTAGTGGTGGTAGTGGTAGTGGTGGTGGTCGTGGTGGTGGTGGTGGTGGTGGTGGTAGTACAGGATAATTTAAATGACCATTATGAATAATTCTGATGATTCTTCTTCTCTCTTGCCTCCTTTGCCTCACTTGCTACCCTCCTCTTCTGCTGGAATGCCATCACCTTTATGATCACCTGCAACCTCAAAATCTTCATCTCTTAAGCACTTAGCACAATTGTGCAACACAAACAAGATAAACTTACAGAAGGCACTTTTCTTGTTTGAAGTCTAATTTTAGAACTAAGAATAGGGAATCTCTTTTTAACTTGTCCAAAACATCACTCAATTACAATATGATCTCTAATAAAGTAGTTGTTGTTGTAGGCCCTTTCTTCTGGTTAGCAGGTTCATAAAGTAGTGTCATGAGTCAGGGCTATGGCGTATCCTGAGTCACCTAACAGGAGAGCATTAAAGATTAAAAACAGAAGCGTTATTAACAGTGAAATATTCATCATGATTTAGATTGAGTCACACTTTTTTACACTCACCTTCACTAATTAAAGTTACACGAAACAGGAAACGTTTTCGAGGGTATTCGTCCTCATCATCAGCGACTGGGTGACTAAGGGTCGCTTTCTCCCATGTCCTCTTCTTCCTCATCCTGCGAATTCTGACCCTGTTGCCATCTGGTGTTAGGGGCACAAAGTTTTAACACATTGCTTACAGGCGGGATTTCAAAATTAATGACGTTGTTGCTGTTTTTGACGATGTGTATTTTTTCCCAGATGTTCAATTCTATTGGTGTGGTGAGGGGTTTTGACAATTTTATACTTTGGCCAATGTTGTGGTTTTCAGTCCAAAAATGGTGTGATACAGTGGATTTCTCTATTTGTTTTAGTTTTATGTTTCTTTGGTGTTCCTTAAGTCTGGTTTCCAAGTTTCTTTTAGTTTTTCCTATGTAGTATTTCTCACAATCCTCACAACTGATCTGGTAAATTGCGGATTTTAGTGTGTTTGGGATGGTATTTTTGAGAGGTGTGTTTAGTATGTTCTTCAAGCTGAATTTGTTCTGTGGAGCTTGTCTAATGTTAAATTTGTTGAAGCTTCGTTCAAATTTTCTAAAGGCCCAAGGGTGGTATGTGAATTTCATTGTCTTAACACATTTCTTTTTTTCTAAGTTCAAGAATCTAAACCAATATTTCAGAGCTCTTTCCATTATCTTTCCCTTACTTGTCACCCTGCCCATTTCAATTTGAGCTACCTGTATTACATCTTTTCGTAATCCTAGCATTCCTCTGCAGAATATTCTCTGCACATCAATACTCTCCCACCCTCCCTCTAATCCCTGGATAAGATCTGGTTGTTTCTATGCCATACATCATTTTTACCTCCTCCACCATACTGTATACTTTCTCTAGCCATTTAATATGTGTATCAGACACACTATGTTGACTACTATTGATAGCTGACATAGCCCATTTTCATTTTGCTAGTGCAAACTTTTTATGTTTCTCCCATTTACCGCCTCCATCTATTTTGACTCCTAAATAAATACTGTCTTGCACTACCCTATATTCTTTATTTTCTCCCCTACATTTTTTATATTTACTTATTTTCCTCCTTTCTTAAATACCACAATCTGTGTTCTCTCTTGGTACACTTTTAATTTCCATTTTTTGCAGTGTTTGTCTATTCCTTGCAAGGCTGTTTTAAACCATTAATTGCAATCAATCCTATCATTAGGTCATCTGCAAAAAGTAGTCCCGGAATTTGAATAGTCTTGGTGACTGGCAAAAAATTTTTATTCCTCCCAATTTCTAGTTATATATCATTTATATATAAATTGAATAGGACTGGGCTTAATTTGCATCGTTGTCTGAGGCCTTTCTTTTGCTGGATTTCTTTGGTACTACCCCTTGCTCCACTCTAATTTAGAAAGTATTCTCATTACACAATGCTCTAAGAATATTCACCATGTGTCTACTTACTCCTATACTTAATAATTTAAGCTACAAAAAATGTAACTCTATCCTGTCATATGCTTTTTTCAAATCAACAAAGGCCATATATAATTTACCTCTTTTATCTTTTAAGTATCTGTCTACTAGTGTTTTTATAATAAATAAATTGCCAACTGTTCTCCTCCCTGTCCGAGAGCCCATCTGGAATTCTGAAAGGATTTTATATTCTTCAACCCAGGTTTATAATCTTCTTGCCAAAATGCCTGTAAAAACTGTTTCCTACATTTGACAATAATGCTATTCCTCAGTAGTTATTGGGTTTATGGACACTGCCCTTGCCTTTATAAATAGAATGTATAATTGCTTCCCTCCCTTTTTTGGTACATAACTGTTTCTTACAATTGAATTAAATAGATCTGCTAAGATCTTAACTCTATTTGCAACCATTCCTTAAGGAACTCTGTTGGAATACCATCTATTCCAGTTGCTTTATTTTTCTTCAGTAATATAACTTGTTTGATAATTTCCCCATTTGTTATCTCACCATCCATCATTTCTACAAAACTGTTTCCAACATCCATCATTTCTACAAAACTGTTTCCAACATCCATCATTTCTATAAAACTGTTTCCAACTTCTGGAATTCCTACAGATTCTATACTTCTATCCTCCCCCCCCATATAAAGTGTTTTAAAATACTCATCCATTATGAAATTAAAATGAAGTCATTATTAACATTGGAGCTATATGACGAGTATTAACACAAATTAGAAGAAGCACATGAACTCCACATACTTCAAGTAGTTAAAACGCTCCAAAAGAGAAACTGTTGATGAGGAGCATGCATCTCGAAACGCGTTTTATTTACTAGAAGTATGTGGAGTTCATATGTTTTTAATTTGTGTTAATACTCCATCCATTGTCAGGGTTCAATACTGGGTTTTTATATATATATACTTTTTTTTTTATAGGTTGACTTTAAGGCTTTTCATACCTTGCTAACATTGCTTTCATCATTTAAGACCTTTATCAGATTGGTTTCATTTTTCTTCCACCATCCCCCCCCCCCCCCCCGGCAATTGGTTATTCTAACATCTTCCCTGCATATGAACTTCTCTACATTCTTCTCTCTTTTTGCTACTCTACATTCTTCATCAAACCAGTCCTCATCCTTTTTGTAAACCCTCTTTTTTATTCTCATATCCTTTCCAGCCCTTTGCATAACATTATTTAGAATGACAACTGTGCTCTCTATTTAATGTTCCTTTGACATAAATTCTATTCCACATAGGCATATTTGCCCATAATTTGAGTCTAGTGTTTGCTTAAATTTATCGTTAAATTGTTCTTTCCATTTGTACCTATTATACCCCTTATTTCGATACCTTTCCTCCCTTAGATTGTCTACCATTTGCTCTGGATACATCTTAATATCTACAGTCAGTGGAAAATGCCCACTGTTAGAAGTTAAATTTAGAACCTTAAGGTTACTTAACATGTACCCAATATTAATTGGCCATAATATGTAATCAATGACACTTTGCCTATTGCTACTAACAAAGGTGAATTCTCCCTTTTCATCTTCACCATGTTTTCCATTAAAAATATCCAAAGCATTGAATTCACAAATTTCTATAAATTCTTCACATCCTCTATCAACAACCTTGTCCTTGTCTAACTTCTCAGTTTTCGACACTATTTCACCACACATCCAATCACCTTCAACATGCACATCACTTTCCCCAATCCTAATATTAAAGTCTCCCTTTACTATTATTTCTAAGTTCACATATTTCTCTTTTATCTCCTCTATGTCTCTTTCCATTTATTTAGAGAGCTCAGGCTTATGGATCTGCGATGACACAGGGAGGTTATATACTATTCCTGTACATATATTCTCTTCTATCTGCTTGCCCTCCATTATAATCCATAATGTTTCTTTACTTATGGACCATGTTTCTTTTATTCCTCTACTTAAGGTTCGCCTTACAAAAAAACCTATCCCTCCAGAAATCCTCCCCTTCCTTGCTACTGTTTCACCCTTTCTTCTTATATATTCAAAATCCTTTATATTTATCTGCTCTACTTTTAACCATGTTTCTACTACCACTAAGTAGTCCAACTTTGTTAACAGCTGCTTCAAAACTTCCTGCATATAATATATTTTTAAGGCCCTCACAGTTCAAAAAACCCAACCTCCTTACTTTTCCTTTGACTTATTGTGAGCCTGCCCTATGTCTAAATCTGTCTAATATTTTCTTGCTTCTTAATTCTACTCCCTCTTTCGATGTAGACAATTTATTTCTGTCTAACACCAAAATGTTGCTGTGCTGTGATAAAACAATACTGTCCCCTCTTCTCCTCACTATTCTGCTCCCCACACCTTCTTTCTCCCTTCCAGCAATTCACATGCTGCTTCTGCCTCTCCCCTTAATGGTGAAAAAATTTTCTTGAGTGACATCACTCTCTTGGCTCCTCCTTCCTTCACCACTGTAGTCATCTCTGCCGTCATTCCTTATTCTATTGGTAAGTCAGTTATTCTGTTTGACATCATTGCACGTTCATCTGTTCTCTCATCCCTGCTGGCCACATGCTTTGCACTGCTCCTTCCGATATTTACTGCTTCCCCCATGTTCGTGGACTTTGTATGTTCATTTCCTGTAGTTGCCACTAAAAATTGCTGATTAATTTCCTCTCTGTTATGCCAATAAGCCCTTGTATCCATCTTATTCATATCTGATATATTTCCTCTGTTGACCCAAAGCTGCAGGTTTCTAATATATGCCATTTTCCCCAATGCTCTTTCATCTTTCATTTTTTGAATTAAATTACATTGTATTGCTCTCTTGTTCGGCAAAAGATCTTTATTGATGAAAATATCTGCTCTTTTTAGTTTCTTGGTTCTTATGAGCTCTTCATATACCAGCTGAAATGTTGCCAGCCTTGCCACAATTGCCCTCCTCCCAACTTGTCTTCCAGCTCTGAAAGCCCCAACTATTTCCCATCCATGCATCTCCATTTCTAGCTTCTCCGTCATTATTTGTGTTACCTCTTCTGCAGGCCATACCTCTCTTCTCTCCTTTACTCGTAAGAAGACCAAATTAAATCTTCTCTCCCTTTCCTCCCATTTTGTCTTTAACTATTTAATTCCCATATTGTCTCCTGCACTTGATCTCTGACATCCTCTAAGATATCCTTTAAAATCATTTTCATTTTATCACACAATCGCTGTTCCATGTCTTCCATTTTATCCATTTTCTCATTGAGATTTCCCGGCAGTTCCTGAATTTCTTTAGCAATACTGTTAGTACATATTCTATAACCAGTATGTTTGACATTGACTCCCCAAAATCACTTTAGTTTTCCACAAATTTCATTTCCCTAAACATTCCAATTCTCATCCTATGCACTGTTATGTCGACTCCCAGTATTCCTTAGATCTTTCTTCCTTCAAACTCAAGAGCTCCTTATGAACACAACCTTCCTCCTTCACTGCTAGCTTAGCACTCAAGTATATCAATATTATCCAAAGTCATGGATTCGAATTCAGGCATACACATCCAGCTCTGATCACAAGGTTCTCAAAAACATTTATAAATCCATACTGACGAAGAAAACATATAGACCGGCTGAATATTTAGTCCTGGAAACAGGACTTAGTGAACATAAGGCAGTCCTCACAAGACTGCCAGTAAAACACAAAATTAAAAACAAACCGAAAAGAAGAATTACTAGGCAAATCTACAGCCCAAAAAATACATCCAATTTCAATGAAAAATTAAGCAAGGCAGCCTGACCTTTCAACCTGCAAGTTTTTGTAGACATGAATTATAATAACTGTATTGCTGGATTACTAAACTGTTACAATGTGTTTTCCAAAATCAATAGTATCTGCACAAATCCTAAAAAGTATTCTTTGGATTGGTGCTCTAAGGGCATAAGAGTATCCACAGCACATGTAACTGATTGTTACTTAAAGTATACAATACTACCTCAGACCGTAACTTCATTCAGTACTATTACAGCTTATTGTAAACTCTACAAGTGTGTAATAAAAAAATCAAAATGAATGACCATAGAGAAATATATTAAAAATGTGGAAGATAAAAGCAAGGCCACATGGAGGATAATATAGCGCTAACAACACGTGTAGCACAGATATTGGGATTGTCTTCCATGGTGTAGTGGTTACCATGCTAGCCTCTAGTTTCTGAAATTGCGTGTTCAAACCCGGCAGAGGGTGATGGACTTTTTCGGGCATAAAAATCCTTAGCATGGCTTCCTTCGGAAGGGAAGTAAAGCTGGTGGTTCCGTGTCATAGATTTTTGGCACACAAAAGAACCTCAAGCCTGATATGGAGGCCTCCAAGCAAAATTACCAGTCTTTCACGCCCAATATAGAATGGAACGCTAAGGACCACAGCACTTAAAGAGCATCCATAAATAAAACTCAATTCAACAGATAGTGGGGATAATAAAATCACAGAATCATCTAAATAACTACTTTTTTAATATTGGAAGTCAAATCAGGGAAGAACCCCATCAACTCAGGAGTTGAAAGCAGCACTATGCAGAAATAGCTGCCTCATGTTCACACCCTCATTTGCTTTTGCCACGGTTTTTTCAGGAACGTTCAGATAGGTAATAACCAAGTTAAAAGCAAAAGCTTCCAAAGGCTGGGATTAATTCCTCCCATTTCTTATTAAGGAAATAAAACGTGAAATAAGTGCACCTTTTAATCAAATAATCAATCCTTAGCCTTGGGTATTTTTCCAGAAAGGATGAAGTATGCAATAGTAAAACCTGTTCACAAGGGAGGGGGGATAATAATTTTAAGAATTTCTGGTCAGTCTCCATTCTTCTGCCATTTTTATTGTATTTGAAAAACTTGTATACTTGTAACTAATTTCACCAAGCTCTCTCAACATGGTGTCTAAGAAAAGTGCTTAAATCATCTGCACTAATAAATATCGTCAATGGTGTTTCCCAGACGATGGATGAAAAACTACATACAGCAATCCTAATATGCGATAACTCAAAAGCTTTTGACTGCCTGGATCATACATTTTATTAAATAAACTGCAATTCTATGGTGTAAACAATATAACGTTAGGCTGGTTCACATGTTATCTTAAAGTTCATTAGTAGAGAATAATCTTAAACAATCCTGCAGGAACTGCACAATCGAATTGGAGACAAATAAAGATTGGAGTCCCACAGGGAAATGTCTAAGGCCTTTACTCTGTATAGTGTACACTAATAATCTCCCAAACTGCATTAAGGGTAAAATAATTATGTATGCAGATGATACATCAGTTTTACTGAAAGGGCTAAACAATGAAGAATCACAACACAATACAACAAAAAGCGTAATACTTGTAAAGGAATGGTTTAGTAATGGCAAAATAGGTAATTGTGCTCTTTATCGTAAGAACTTGTTCAGAATGGAAATGTTTTAGTATGTTTGCCTTTAGATGATCTTTAATGGGTCACATTTTCCGCATCTTATCCCTATAAATGCTTTTTTTACAGCTATCTTCAAAATGAAGAAACCTCGGAATTTGTTGGGCACAATTTCTGCACATCGATTTTATCACCATTTCATTCGGTAGGTTTTCATCAATACTCCAAAATGTTCTGACACACCTGTGATAATTATACCCAGTTACAAGTAAAATGTCACTGAAAACTTTTGAGTTCCTCAACTGTAATGTTTGGATTCGGTTTCCCAAGAAATGCTGCATATTTTCTAGATTCGTCACAAATATGTTCAAGTAAGGCATCATCAAAAAATTTCTGGAACAGTTTGTGTGGTTTTAGCCTCCTACATCTGGTGTAATTAGCTGGTGGAAATAGGGGTAAAATTGCTCCGGAATCCTCATTCATCCAAACAAATTTGGTATTCTTATCAGACAGTGGAATTGAACATGTCGATTTAGTTGCTATAACTTGACACAAGCTCCCTGAAGGAGATAAAATGGACAGTTCAGAGCTATAAATGTTCTATAAATCTGTTTCTATACTTTGATAAAAGTTTCGTAAAACATCACCTAAAATATCATCTATTCCAGCTTCATTTGTTATAGGTATTTATTCTTGATTCGAAGACACTTCATCAGTTGAATCAAACTCAACCTGCATGAAACACTATTTCACAACTTGCTTTCAACTGTCCAGGACACAAATTATCCGTATTACCACATTCTTCATCATTGGCATAATCTTCTCCACTTATTATGCCATCTTCTACCTCAGGGGGCTCTATGTACAATGCCTGTGGTTTTTCATTGTCTGCCAATATTTCATGTAAATAGTCAAGTGCATCCACCAGTGAGAAGTCCCTAAAACAAAAATTATTCGATCATTTTTTCAATCTTAAGCACACAGATAGTGTAAAACTAATAACATAAGCCTAACCGCTCACTCCAATTAATTTCTCAAGGCTCATTGGATGCTATTGGAGGCCTATTATTGCTCCAAAAATGTTCTGGGATCCTGGGTTTCAAATAACAACATAAAATCTATAGCTAAACAAATATGAGGTAAAGACAGACCATCAAGGAAGAAAAAAGAGAACCCCTTGGAACGACCCAGTGTGATCATATGGCAACACAGGCAAAAAAAAACATTAGAAACAACTACTAAATTTGAAACATTCCAAAATCGACCTCTAGAGTGGAACAAGCTTACCTTTTACTACAGAAACTCACAAAGATTAATAACAAATTATGAGAAGAAGTGTGAATAAAATACATAATTACCTTGTCATGTCACTGCGATCCCTTTTATTTGACATGTTGCTCTGCCACTACAACTTTAAAATGTTCCCATGATGAAACCACACAAACTACTTAAATCAGTGAGGCATTTCCTGAAGGACTTATCTATGTAGAATGAAAACGTATATCCGACATCAACAATGAGGTTTGTGTTTACCCACTAGGACATGCCATCTGTGTGTGTGTCCATTGTTGCCACATGGTAACTCTGGGACAAATCAGATCAATAGCAGAAAAACAGTATAATAATGAAATAAGAGCTGAAGCTTTCCTGGCAGTGTTAATTCTCTAGATTTTTTTGGGCTTCCACCTAGTTGGAAGCCCGAAAAAATCTACAGGAGTATAATAATGTCACACCCCACCACTGGGTGTGATCGGGAAGCGTAGGTGGACAGGATCAGAAGGCAAAGACACTCGCCTAAGCTACTGACTGCATGAATATATTTTGAAGGGAAACCCTGAGATGGTGATGTACAATGTTTAGGCAATGACTTTGTAACTACATGACTCAGATAGTAAAAGCTATTACTAATAATACCCTTCTGGGCTTACCTTGGAGATATGTTCGTTGCACAGGAAGGAGTTGCAAGTCGATGTCAATCGTGACCAGGTGTACACGATTCCCATCCGTACCAAGACGAGCAAGACGAAGAAGAGAGCGAAGAAGAGCGCGAGCGGGCCTCGCTCGCTTGCTTATATAGAAACCCGGCTTCAATCGGGGTCTCCATATTGTCCGAGCGGATATTACCGTATACGGTTCGAAGCCGCCCTAGAGTTACGCATGAGCGCATGACTTTCCCAGAAACACATATTCATTTCTGGAACATTGTTCCATGAGTTTCCATGGGGAAGTTGACGTCACTGTAAATCCCAAGAAACACTCTTAGGAAATAAGCAACCGCTAGCGTCCGGTCACATACACAAGATTAACAGAAATGTCATAAACTAAGAAATAAGTAGAATAAGATTCTACATAAATTTAGAAGAATGTGACCGAATATTAAGATATCACCAATTGGTGTGTAATAATAAATTCAAGACCCAACTCCTTACCGGTATAACGTGACATATCCCCCAAAACAAGAAAAGCGACCCCTGGCGCTTGCAAAACAATAATGAACACCAATAGGGGACGAAAATGAATATACCTAATGAGGAAACCACACATCTCAGGAGAAGTATACAATCCAAATGTGTACAGCAAAACATAAGTAAACCACTATGTGGCAGTAAGGATATACAAGACACACAGCCAGAAGGGCTGAGTCAAAATAAGCGACAGTCATTATATATACAATGAGAAACACAGCCAGAAGGGCTGCATCCACAAAAATATTGCAACTGACCTACACTGTAAGAGGTAAAATGGCAATACATTATACACAATCAAAAAATCAAATAATTTGGAATCAGATAATATCACAGAAAAAATTAAGGCACAACGAGCGAAAGTTTGTTGTACAAATATGAAAAAAAACTTAAGAACAAATTAAGAAAAGTGAGTGACACAATACATACGTAATATAGAACTAAGGAAGATGCTGTCTAGAAGGTAAGGGAGGACGGGAGGGAATAAGGGAAGGAGTAACAGAAGGGGATGGGGTTGCAAAAATAAAGTTCAGTAATGGCGCACACGAGAACAAAGAGTCATAGAGGCGCACATACATATTCACACCAGGTAACAAAGTTCAGATGCACGACCAGAGTTTATAACGATCCATCACTGCACGGCAAAATATTCATCTTGACGAAGAGTACACCACTGGAGACAGAGTGCGGTTGATAAGAGCATCCGCACGAGAGTACAGATAACAGTTCTGATGTCCTTGAAGCGAAGACAGTGTAAGTAATAATCAGCTGAAGATGTCATGATATCAGTCGAAACGTAGAATTCCAAGCGTAGTTGTTGTTGTCTTGCAAGGGTCAGTGCAAACAGCAGGTGTGTTGTGATTGAGCCAGAGGGAATGCTCCGGGATCGTGAGCGATCTTCAACAGGCACAGCCAAAGTGCAGAAGTTCTTGATAAATGTTCTCGTGCCAAACCCCAAGGTCAGGTAGGTATGATGAAAAATAAAGACAAAGGGGTGCATTAGTAATCAAATTAACTGAATGGAAAGTAAGCATAGGAAGGTAATAATTTGTAGAAGGGAATGGGAGAGAGAGATTGTCTTTCGTTAATGGAAAAATCATAAGAAGGGAAGACAAGGGAGGAATCAGGGATAAACAATATAGGTAAAAGGGAAATAAAAATAAAAGGTTCCCTATAAAACCTCACAGAAAGATCTGTTCAAAAAAGTAGTTTAACAATTAAGCAAAATAAATTAATTTATATGGGTGAATAAAAATAAAAATTTGCTTACTTTCAAGAGTATGTTACAATCTCCAATGAAATCTCATGATAAAATTCCAAATAAAAGAATAATAAATGTACAGAAATTATACACGTAAGCGTAAATTAACATGTTCAGCAGAAAAAACTAAAATAGTATCACATAGTGAAACGATGAGAGCATGTCAGATATTACCAAAATAAAATAGTAATGTGACCAAATAAAGCAATAAACTGCTAAAAGGATTTTTATAAATTTAAGTCTCAATCTATAAGAAAATAATTAAATCATCAGTTATAGCTTGTAGACCTACTGATAAAAATCAGACAGTGAAGTAGTGCAAACACCGAACATACAAAATTAAACTAAATGTCAGCATTTGTCTAAGGTAATGCCTGGCGGTGTGTAAATTAATTCTTAATTACAACTTAAAGAAGGGTAGGATCCCCAAATAAAATTTAACACAACCAAAGATAGACAAGACAGCAACAAAGCTAAAATAAATAAGGGGAAAATTCAGAACCAATTTGCAATAAAGTTATTACCCATTACACACCGACATGCATAAAAGATTAAAAACCAAAGTACATAAAAATGTAATACTATGAAATTTCAAAATTAATAAATTTGAAATTGAAAGTTACAATAATTGGTAACAAAATAGATTATAATACAACCAAAACAAACAGTTGAGTCTTCTGGCCATATCGTGATGTGAAGTGGTGCTCGAAACATAGCAACCTTTAGAAAGGGACGATGCCACAGGGAAGGAATGTCATTCAGACGTAGTGTAGTCATAAGTTTCACAGTTTGAGGCAGCCACTGGTCAAAATAATTTATTCTGAAAACAGAACTTAAAAATATGTATTAATCACCAACGTTAAAGAAAATAAACATGACAGCAAAGGGAAATAACCCAGAATTCGCTGAGAACTGTACTGGCAACAAGGGTACCGAATTCTCATGCCAGACAACCAGTTCCGGACAAAACTAATGTTCAGCGTATGGTCACCTAATGAATTTAAACCGGCCGAATACTTTCACAACAAAGGAATGACAGGAAAATTGGTCATACTACAAGTAGTAGTAATGTAGGTAACTCCGTAGACCTACAAAAATTACATCAAATATCACCATCGTCAGCAGGTAACTCCGTGGACCTACTAATGTTTCTGCACTCCGCCGGCGCTAAAAAAAACATTTACACGTGCAATAACAACAATCTATACGTATCCCAACTTCCGAGTGGGCATCTAATAACAGCTTGCAAGCATGAAACAACAAAGTGCTCGCCTGGGGAGGCCACGTAGGGTAACTTCCCAGAACAGAGCCACAATATATTCGAGCGTCCCACGCTCATGCTTAATACAGGGATAATTGAAATCTTAGGGGTCTAGCGACAAAACCTAGGACGGCAATATCCAAAATTCTTTATAGATTCCTTGCCTCCAGTGCCTCGCGGCGTACCTGTAAACAAAGGAAACCAACGGCGACTCCCATAGTCACTTAAAAACTATATCAACGATGATAATGCAAAATCAACACCATTAAACCAATACGAACTCTACTAACCGGATAACCTCGCGATATATCCAGTGTGAATTCATTAAACCAGAAGTTCCTGACATGCCGTAGACACGTACAATATTCAATTACGAATCATTATCTCCAAAAAGTAACCTAAATAACCAAGCCTGTACTCAAACAAAGCTTAGAGATCCGGAAATTAATGAAACTTAGGGACCGAACAAGCAATCAGACGCAACCTTATACTATCATTCGCAAGAAAAAGTATCTAAGGGAAACAAGAATAGGAACAGTGAATTTGCACAGAAAATAAGTAAACCTATTACAATAAGACAGAAGAAATATATATATAAATATGTAGTTATCGCAGAACTATATCCGCCAGTTTAATTGTGTTTAAATATAAACAGAAACTCATAAAAGCAATATATATGCTAAGAAAATCTAAATAATGTAAACTATTATATAGGTAGAATTCGAAAAGACTAAATAAATGATTTTTCTACATGAATTATTGAACCTGTAAGGCATCTTGGTATGTAAATGTGACGTTAAGTGTTTAAAGAAAAGAAATTAAATAAAATATCAAGTAGGGTTTTAGGTTTCATCCCTCTTGTACCGAACGCAAATAGTTGTTGGAAACATATTGATTCTAAAAGGGTACGGGTAGGGAGAAGCGAGATAAAAAAAGTGAGTTCCTACCATTCCCTGCCGACCATAAAATGGCGGTAAAGCAACTTTGTGTAGATGGTAGTAACCCAAAGGTAACACCTAATCAGAAGAATAGTTCATATTGCGCGCAGAGCTATATTGCAAAAGGGTGTACCTCAAAGTTAACCTCTAATGTGCAAATGGATAGAGTGGGTAAGGGTGGATAGAATTACACTAGCAAAAAAATGAAGATGGCCTGCGAAATCCGTAGTAAATAAACATGTAAACAAAACATCACCTAAAAAGAACACTTGGCAGCTCCCAAGTTTACAATCTGTACTTATAAGGACGTTAATAGATAAGAAAACAGCTGATCATGTACAGTTAGATCATACATCAATATAACAAAGATGCAATCGCTCTCAAATTATAGATCAAGCTAATAACAAACAAGGATGCTCAGCAGAGCTAGTAGAATATTTGGTACAATATACAAGTTAAGAAGAAAGGGGTGGCATCATGCATTTCACAAATTTTGGTTCATTGTCTGGAAAAAGAAGTAAGGATCTGTATCATACCCTAGAGTATAGCAAAATTAGGTATCTACGAAATAAGCTATCTACCATTAGCTACCAATGAACCCGCAATAATTATATAAGGGCTCAAAAAAATTAAAACGCTGACGGAACCTTCCGGCGAATCCGTAAGCCCAATGCTACAAAAATAAGTCGGCGGTAAAATTATCCTCACTGTTTTACCTTAATCTCAACCAGTCTAACTCGAGGGGCCTCGCGCCACGCTTCAAGATGAGGGTTGAAAAATACAATTTGGCTGTCATGCACGTAATAAAATTCTTGACAAGCTCCAGGTATAATGAGAATTAACAGAAAACAGAGATGTGGCATTTCTCAGCTAAAAGATTCTGCGGTAAGCGCATCAAGTCGTCAACACGATAAACTAAAGCCACTTCCGTAAAAATTTCCATGAGATACTCATCTGGGGGGGCTATGCGTATAGCAGAACAAAATAAATATATATCATGGAAATATGTAGTACATATGATTGTGAAATAAATTCACTTTTCGGAAATGGCGGTCCAGTCACCCAATAGCGTTTGAAGAGCGTATGTATACTATATGCAGCAAGAACTAATTGGAAATCATTAGTCACGCTGTATAATTAGCTAAAAACAATAGATTGGTATATGCAATATGTCTTTATAGTCTGGCGCAAGATGGGGCAGACAAAGGGAGCGAATAAAAGAAATAGGCCTTTCAAGACTGCTAAAGCAAGAGTATTATAAATAGTCAACTTGCTCGAGTGGCATAACCAAGGAAAAATATAGAAATGAAAGTGTACATTAAATGTTAGTATGTATAACATTTTATTATTGTGCAATAACTGTATCGACTCATTAAGTAAGGGGGGGAAGGTAAATATACCTTTGCATGCACATTAACAAATATATAGAGAGATAACAATACAATAGAACATGAGAGGAACCTGCAATAAAATACAACGTAAAATGCTCAAAATTATATTAATTAAAAATCTTATATGTATAATATCCCTAATTTATTTTCAAACCATGAATAAACAAGTACAGTCGTGTTACTATAGTTATGCGCCAAGCAAGTCAAATGCATAAAAAAAAATACTGTGAGAAATCGACGTTTTTATCTGGTAATTCTCTAACTTGCAGAATGGGCCAAAGGATCGGACAATTAGGCCTGTGTACAACAGAAATAAAACAAAGTCACGCAGGTCTTATACTCAAGATGTGAGCAAGGTGGGAAATCCTTGCGGACAGTGCTTATAGGCCTGCAGAAAACTCCACGGAATAAACAACTATGCAGCTACAGACATTGCGGTTAACATTCGCGTCATATCGTTACTGTCAGGACGTAAGAATTCTTCCGCTGGTCAGTATGAAATCAAACGCTGGTGGATGCACAGTGAAGTTCAACGACGAACGGTTAATAACGGCGTGGTTATAAACTATGTGTAAATCAAAGAAGAATCGATAAGTTCACATAGAAGTTAATCCGGGTGAGTACACAATTAACACTTATATAGTTATTGTAAACGCACTACCGAGGTAGTTCAGCGTGTTACATGTTTCCAGATTAAGCGCAATTAAGATGAATGGTATGTAATGTTAAGATGAATCACGCTGGAGTGTAATGACATAATTTAAAGTAACGTTACGTTACCGGGGAAAGAAAATTAGCCGAATCCTGCATAATAGAATAATCTTTAAGTTTGTAATATGCAGTGAAAAATAAAGATCTTGTGCTACATTCACATAACTTTCGCTGCCATGGTGCAAGCAACCTTTTTGTTTGTTTTGTTTTGTTTTTACAAACGCGTATTTTACTTTCCCTGTATGCGTATTAAGATAGACATTACTAGGAATGGTGTTTGTCACGATATTTCGTGGTACAAGGGAATAAAGGAATATGAGTTAAAGTAATATTCAACTCTTATTAAAAATCTCTTCCATATATAGTGGTAATGAACCATTTAGGATATATAATATATAAATTGTTTTGTTTGGTAAGGTGTTCACCTACACTTAAATACATACATGAACCTTCATCGAAATATGTGTGTCGTCGGATAAGAAACCCTAATGCGTGTAATTCCGGTGTAGTCTCAAGATGGAAATTTTAGGTGGAATGCAACACCTTCTGTCAATCAACGTGCTGCATACTAAACAGTGTAAAAAAATGTATTTCCAGTTGTATTGTAATAGTGTAATGGAGGGTTATTAATGATTATCTAATGATAATCATGGATTATTAAGGGAATTTACTCCGCTAAAGAAAGAAACATAAAACATTTCAAAATGTTGGCATGTAAGCACGCATGTGTCATAAGCATACAGGATGGTACAGCTTCATTAAACAGAAGTTTATTTTATCATAATACAGCTGTGGAACACTTTGAGAGAAAAAAAAATGGTAACGAAATATCTGGGAAACATTATTCAAAATGCTTATATTTTGTAAACACAGTGTGTGTAAACAAGAATCTGCTGTCGCGGGAAATGCGAGTTTACAGTGTATTAACGAAGTGGTTAAATGTCACGAAAGTTGGCAATGAGGATTTAAATATGTGATCATGATTTCAAGACATAAGGTTATACTTTAGTGTAAAACTGACTTTTTTTTTTTGTTTATAGATCATTATAATTCCGAAATTTAACAATTAAAGGTATACATATCGAGGTAACGTATTCCGAACTCAAACAAAGAAAAACAACAACAAAAATCAATAAAAAGTCATTATTGGAACTACATGTCTAATGACACACATATATAACAATTTCCATAAGTTTTCAGAAATGTGGATGCAAATTTATACCAAAAAAAAATTAAAAAAAGTGGACGGGGGTGGCGGTGGTGGTGGATCGGTAACTGGATAGCACACTGTTTGACGTAGATGGATGGCGACATCCTACTGGTACGCTTGCTACTGATCTTGAGTCTGGTGCAACCAAACTTAGTCTGGGCAAAAGTGGCCGTGGTGAAAGTGAGTGACGCCGTAAAACAAGGGATGATGGATGTTATCTGACTTGGTAAGCCTTCGTAGGTATTATTATTTAATAAAGCTCCACCGAAAGATGAGGCCACGGCCTCGATGGGCCTGAAACACTGCGCCTCAGGATTGAGGGTGTGGTGACTCCGCGGTCTGCGACAAAGGAAGTAACGTGTGGATCAAACAAATTGCTGAATAATACCTTAATGGTACCCTTCTCGCCGATCCTATAACTAACTTCTCCGGGATCGACCCATACTGTCAACTCTGGTGGCAGTTCCTGGAGAAGATCCTGAATGGGAACCCGCTTCCTTTGGCAGCTTGCCCCAGAACTGGATCCACTCGAGTACCGGTCTGGAGACATCTGAATGCCGAGCCCTTTAATGGCGCTTCTGGGTGCCAATGACCCTTGAACTTGTTCTTTAATAACTTTTGAAGTTCTTCTCCGAACATGTTTACTCTCTGCCTGGGCAGCTTATTGTACAAGTGAGACATGACGAAATTTAGAGCGACTTTTACTTCCATGTGCATCGTGGACATTTCAGGTATTTTTGTTTTGTTTTTGTTTTTAGCTTAGGGGCGAATATTTCTGCTTCAGGCGGCAGTTAATTAGAAAAGAGGACTCCCAAATCTTAAAGAGAAAACAAACTCATACTCAACATACCGGAAAATTGGAAATACCGATAGGGGTGGATCTTAACTCAAGACATGGGTGTTATGCCCTATTTTTCTGGAAAGGAGGCAAATACAGAGAGATACTGACTTGAATCATGCCAACTTGAAAAATTAAATTTGAAGGGGCTGGCTCTTGGTGGATGTCTAGGAAAAATGAATTAGAGAGGCCGCTGCCTGTACCATAAACATCTTATAAGGAATAAGAAACAGAGGTACGGGGTCGAACCATACTTCTCAAAAATAATTTACAGAAGCCGACGCCTCCGCCATAAAACAGAATTACAGAAATATAGAGGGTACCAGGAGCGAAACCATACTTCTCAAAAAATTAAAGAAGCCGGCGCCGTCCACCATAATGTCACACCCCACCACTGGGTGTGATCGGGAAGCGTAGGTGGACAGGATCAGAAGGCAAAGACACTCACCTAAGCTACTGACTGCATGAATATATTTTGAAGGGAAACCCTGAGATGGTGATGTACAATGTTTAGGCAATGACTTTGTAACTACATGACTCAGATAGTAAAAGCTATTACTAATAATACCCTTCTGGGCTTACCTTGGAGATATGTTCGTTGCACAGGAAGGAGTTGCAAGTCGATGTCAATCGTGACCAGGTGTACACGATTCCCATCCGTACTAAGACGAGCAAGACGAAGAAGAGAGCAAAGAAGAGCGCGAGCGGGCCTCGCTCGCTTGCTTATATAGAAGCCCGGCTTCTATCGGGGTCTCCATATTGTCCGAGCGGATATTACCGTATATGGTTCGAAGCCGCCCTAGAGTTACGCAAGAGCGCATGACTTTCCCGGAAACACATATTCATTTCTGGAACATTGTTCCATGAGTTTCCATGGGGAAGTTGACGTCACTGTAAATCGCAAGAAACACTCTTAGGAAATAAGCAACCGCTAGTGTCCGGTCACGTACACAAGATTAACAGAAATGTCATAAACTAAGAAATAAGTAGAATAAGATTCTACATAAATTTAGAAGAATGTGACCGAATATTAAGATATCACCAATTGGTGTGTAATAATAAATTCAAGACCCAGCTCCTTACCGGTATAACGTGGCAATAATGATCAATATATTCTAAATTCTTACAACAAATCAAATGCATCGTGGAAGGTAATAAAACAAAAACTGGGTACCAACTTAGAAAAACACACTTACAGTATAGAAAATGAGAGAAATGAAGCTATTGATGAACCTTTAACTACACCACTGCACTTAACAATTACTTTGTAAATATAGTAAATCAAATATCAATGGAAAGCAAAGTGCAATTGCAAGATGATCATATTCCCACCAATTCAAACTCTTATGTTTTAAATATGTTTATATTTCCAGTTTCCCAAGAAGAAATAAAAACTGTTCTTAAGCATACAGAAAACAAATACTTATGGTTTAGATGAAATACCTGATTGCATTCCCAAGAAATGTGCACAGTTTCTGATAGACGCACTTTGTCACCTAGTTAATTTGTGTTTCTCCACAGGGAACTTTCCAAATTCCTTTAAAACAGTCAAAATCACACCAGTATATAAAATGGGAGAAAAGGATACAGTGAAAAATTACGGACCAGTAGCATTGCTGTCCTCCATATAAAATATATTGGAAAGCGTAACGTTCAGTAGATTTGAAAAATGTATTCTAAAATATGGAATATTAAGCCGAACACAGAATGGTTTCGTGAAAGGACAATCATTTGGCACAGCAATATGTAGATTTATCAGGAATGTACTTAACTCTTTAGATAAGCAGGAACATAACACAGGGCTTTGTTTAGATCTTTTCAAAGCATTTGATCTGGTTAATTATGAAATACTTTTGAAAACATTAAATTGCAATGGCATCAGAGGAAAGACAATTTCATACTTAAATGGATGTGAAAAATGAGAATGCAGAAAAATGAAAAAACACTTACTTTTGAAGCATGTTGATCAGACAGAAAACATATGATGTGTGGAGTTCCACAAGGCTCAATCCTTGGGCCCCTTGATTTGTCAGCATCTCTGCATCCTCTCTCCATTATGCTGTTTGCTGATTTCACAACAGTAGATATAAAAAGCAATAGTGAAGAAGTATTGTATATTAGCATTTAGTACTAACACTGAAAAATCTGGAGCTATCTCATTCTTTAACAGGCAGAAGCCAAACCCATATAAGCCAAAATTAAAGCTAAATAATGAAATAATTCAGTATAAGCCCTCCACAAAATTTCTTGGTAAATGGATTGATGAGCACTTGAATTGGGACATACACAGAAAAACTACCTGCTAAACTAAGTCAAATTAATTTCTAATTCAGGACTAGCAATAAAGCAGTAAGTTTTAGTATAATGAGGAACCTGTGCTTTGCTTGTTTTAATAGTTTAATAAGAAATGAAATTGTATGCTGGTGTGGAATTTTGATGCAGGAGAGAGAATTTTTAAACTGCAAAAAAGAGTAATCAGAAGAAGAATGAACCTGAAACAAACAGATTCATGTACACCTGGTTTCAAACTGCTAGGCATATTACCACTTCCATACTTATATATCTTAGTAGTATTGGTGGTGGTGGTGGTGGTGGTGGTGGTGGTGGTGGTGGCGGCGGCGGCGGCAGCGGCGGCAGTTAGAAAGCACATTATTTATTTTGAAATAAATGATGATAAACACTACACTACAAGAAATAGGGATCTATTGAGCCTCATTACTCACTGACAACGATCTTTGGCAGGAACTTGATGTATCATGGGATTTTAGCTATATAACAAATTACCCAAAATGTATATAAAAACACAACTCAGAAGCAAAATTTAAACAGAAAATCAAAACTGCATTATTGTAGCACTGTGTTTACTCAGTAGATGAATTCCCATAGCATAATAGTTCATTTGTTTTTAAGTTATTAGAATTTATTACTTTTTTCTTTTCTTTGTTTTCGAGTGCTATCTTCTATATCTATATCCTTGTCGGAATGTATGTAATTTTTTTTGTAAGAACATTACACATCCCATACTCAATGTAAGTAAAATGGGATGACATAGACTTATACTTAGAAAGTGTATGATTTTTTAATTCATTCTACACCTTTGTCATCAATCCCATGTTCAGGACGTAGTTGACATCAGTCCATTAATTGAACGGACCTCTGAACATGGATCTTTCATGTAGTCTCTTATGCAAGTTCGCATATAAAAATGGGTGGAAAGTGCTGAATATAGCTCTAATTGACCTTGTCTTGATGAAACTCATCTGACTTGCAAAGTCTTTCCTATCACACCAAGTGGGATGGCTCCACAATAATGTTTGTGGCTCACATTAGGGAGGTCCAGGGTTTTATTCCTGTCATACTGGCCACTCTGACCTTAGGTTCTTTTGTGGGTTTTCCAGGTCGGTAGGTGAATGCGTGGTTTCTCTTCTGCCTTGAATTTCCTTTCCATAATTTCTTGGCCCTATCATTTCCTTTCATCTGTTAAATCTTTATATGTTTCAGGGTTGTAGGACCAAGTGATGATCGGTTCATTGCAGTGTGACAGTGGAGTTTGTGCTGTATAAGATTTTTCCCTGGTGCTTGGATTGCCGGCTGGTGCCCTTTCCTGAGGGGCTCATTCATCCTGGGACCCCTAGGTTAAAAATGGTGCAGGCAGGCTCACATCGGCATCAGGATATGTGTCATTCTGGAATTGTTAGGTGCTGTCCTTGTTGAGGCAATTTGCTGATGCCTAGCTGACAACTCTGATACACTCCTTAGCAGATTAGATGCTCCATCTCAAGCAAATGATATAAAATTAAAGTATTAAAAACTCTTGTGAAAAGTGTTAAACAGCACAAGCATTTAAGAGATCATAAATGCGCTGAGATGAGGCTTTTAGAAATTATGTCAAAAATACGCTGCATGTTTCCTTAAAACTATGCAGGCATACACAAAGAACTGATTTTTGACTTGCTCAAGTGGTTTCATTCAACATTACACCAATCTTGAGATTGCTCTCAACAGTCTGCTGAACAACTATTTTTCTTATTTCCTTAGCAATCAGCTAAGAAACATACGGCTGAAATTTGGAATGCAAGATTGATCCCATGCACACATCATTTGATTTTCCTCATTAACCCAATTAGAATCTTAGTCATCAAATCAGAAAATTCTCTTCCTAGCTTATCAAAACTGTACACTGTATGCAAAACTCTGCAGGTACTTCCTAACAGTTGCATTTCAAAGTATGTTTATTGTCAACTTCAAGAAACTTAAAACTTTGGTTATGAGCATAAGAAATTTTATCATTGAGGATCTTTTATTTCTAATTGCCTGACACATATTTGCATCATTGTCACCAAAAGCATTAACATTGTTATGAATCTCAGTGATTTGATAAACATAATCTTTATGATTTGAAAGCACCTAATCAGGATTGCCATTCTCTTTGGTAATTATGGGAACATATAATTTTAATGCCAATAGGACTTACGATACTGGGAAAATGTGCAGTATTTTTAAAGCTGTTAATGCAGTGACTATATAACAGTTACAGTGTTAGTTATAGCAAATTACACTGTACAATATTGTATGTTTATTAATATTTATTAATAATCACAATTATTATGTTGTTTCGATGTTAGCAGTACATTTAATTAAGTATTCACTCTTAGTGTGGTGCATATTTGTTATGGTATTTCCCCTTCTAAGACAAAGTCAGATCGTTGCGGCTTTGTATATTGCATTACTGTGGAGTGGTTTATAAATAAGTGAGGTAGTGCATTTTGGTTGAGTCAGTTGTATTATAGTCTTTTAGACTTAGTTTCAAAGACCATTTTACACATAGAAGGGTTTTGTTATCAAAATGCAAATGTTCAAATTGTCATTGAATATTAAATATCAATGCAGGATTTTCTGTAAAGCTTGCATGTTATAATACCATGAGTAATAAAATTGTATTCCTAAAATGTCAATAATTCGAGTAAAAATCCATAATTTTTAAGTGTTGGTAGAATACTTGTATATTTTAAGGTTGGTAACCCTGCACCTAATGTTCCGTTAATACTTGTGCATACCTTGCAAATGAAGCCCTTTATTTTGCTGATATAGAAACTTTGCTTGTCACTAGTAAAA
This sequence comes from Deroplatys truncata, assembly GCA_030765065.1. Lineage (NCBI taxonomy): Eukaryota > Metazoa > Arthropoda > Insecta > Mantodea > Mantidae > Deroplatys > Deroplatys truncata. The sequence goes on from CM060990.1 coordinate 381,734,062, forward strand.
TTTCAGAAATTTTGGCAAGGAATTGGAATCTACTTTACTGTAATGTTAATGTCATGAAGTGTCCAAAGTATGTGAAGATGTTTTCCCCCTCCCACTAGTCTGTCATTTTGTCATCAGCACAATTATTGTTATTTTCTTTGAAGCTCCTCTTCATTCCTCATAGAATGAGTTTCTCGATTATCAAATGTTGCCACTTCCCAACCTTCTATCAAATGAATGACTCATTCAGGTACCATGTATGAAACCCAAGCCAAGTGAGTCCAGCGAGATTCACATCTAAATGAGACTTTCCAACAGTTGTTCTGATGCAACATCTGATTTTTGGATTAACTTTTATTTCTTTCACTATGCAGGTCTAAGCAAAAGTAAAGGGTTTTTAAGTGAATTCAAATACTAGCTAGAAGCTCAACATTTCCGAATGTTCCTCGCATTGAATGCAGCTTGGATAGTGATATACAGGGTGAGCGGAAAGTCCCTTTACACTATCTTTGAAACTGTACAGTTATGTACAGCTTACCTCCTATTGGTCCAAAACGTCTGTGTGGGTATCTCCATGTTTGTAGCATAATTTAATGCACCTCCATGTCCGATTTTCATTTGCAACAGCAGATTATGGGGTGATGGTTTGAAATGCCGCACAAACTGCGTTTTTCAGTTGCTCATCATTTATGTATCTGCATTTTCTCACATCTTCTTTCACAATACCCACAGTGCATTATCAGGTGTGGTGAGGTGAGGTCAGGACTTCTTGGAGGCCAAGGTAATGGAGTCGCAGATTGTTTTGAGCCATCTCCAATTCAGTGATTTGGAAAAATTTCATCCAGGCGTTGGCGGACGTGAACGGTGAAATGCCCTGGTGCCCTGTAATGTTGAAAGAAGGCGGTTGTTGGCAATTCCTTGTGTCGTCAATTCTGGAAGTAACCACTCTTTGATCATTTTCAAATGAGTGTATTGATTGACACGCGAGTGCTCAGTCGCTCACTGCATTGCGCATTGAGAACACTTCCCCAGGCAAAAGTGTTTTTCTTCCACAGCAATAACGTTGGACATGACAGTAGTGCTTTGCCAAAATGCACCATGAAGTTGTTCTGGATACCCTGCACTGTTTTTTCTGTGTTTCGGCATTCGTGGACCACACAGAAGCCACCAAATGCTCTTCCACACTAAAAGGACTTGTATCGGCCAAAACTTTACCAGCCATTTTGAGCAATTATTGTAGTGAGTATTGTTGCGTATTGCTTCTGGTATCACTATCGATGTTGTCAGATCTACTGACTTTATTGATAATCGATTACACATTCGATAATTTGTATTCATATTACACATTTCCTTCCTTCTTTGCTTCATAGAACAGGGTTAAGGCAGTGTAAAGGGACTTTCCGCTCACCCTGTACAGAGTAATAAACTAGCATTGGTGACATCAGCTTCCACCCTGTTCATCCATAGCATAATTGACCAAGTTCCTGTGTTTGACTCCTCTTTCCACAAGCAGATGACAACTTTCTGATCTGTGTTTGATTGAAATATACTGAAAAATTCAAAGTTGTGCATTCAGTTTGAAAATATGCCAATCAGCATTTGAGCAGCAGACATTTAGAATTGTGAAAGAAAACACAAAGTAATCTCTATTACCAAAGTAGTGTAAACAAATTTAATAATTTAAAGATTATGTTTTAATTCACTGCCAGTATTCCAGTTTCCAGTTGTAGTATGAAATTTGGCAACAAAACCAATGACAATAAGGCATACTGATGTAGACCATCCTACTTTTCACACTGCTATAATTCTCCGAAGAATTGTAACTATTCCTGAAAAATTAGTAATTAAATCATGATGTACTAAATCCAAAAGTTGCATTTACATATTGAAAATTTAAGGTATCACTGTTTTCAAGTCAAATATGTGAATGTAATTGTATATATATGTTTATTTTTTCTGTAAACAAAATAAGCATAAATAAACCTGAGAGTAGGAGTTGATTAAACAGGTTTCACTCACCACATTAGTATGCAGAAACGTTTTTGTAGGCTATTGCCTACATCATCGGCTGCCTTCAACTAATTTATGTGTCAGGTTTCCTTGTGGTTGGACGGGCTTTCTCTGGTGGTGGAAATTTCAACAACTTGGTATATGCATTTATCTCTGTTGGAATTTCAAAATTCATTACAATTTCTTCATGTTTCAGGATAAAGATCTTCTCCCATACGTCTAATTCCTTTGGGTTTTTGGTGGTTTTTAGTAGTTTTATTTTGTTCTGTATGTTGTGGTTGTTTACCCAGAAATGGTTGGCTGCTGCAGATTTCTCTCTTTGTATTTTATATTCCTAAAATCTTCTATCAGTCTTATCTCAGGCTTCTTTTGGTTTTTCCAGTATAAATTTTATTGCAATCCAAGCTGTTGATTTGGTATACTCGTGGTTTTCTTTTGTTGGGGGTTTGTTCATTTTATTAGAATTCAACAAGTTTCCTAGAGAGAATCTGTTTTTTGGAGCTAAAACTATGTTATGTCTCTTAAATATTTTCTTGAATTGATACATAAATGTTGGGTGATAAGTGAACTTTTTGTATGCTGCTGTTTGTTTCCCATTATGGAGCGTTGTTATCTCTTATCAGGTGTTTCAGTTTTTTTAACTTTTGAATTATCTTAATTGCTAGCTCTTTGCTGAAGCCATTGTATTCTGCTGTTTTGATGATTTCTATGTACTCATGGTTATATTCCTTGCTGTTTACCCTCAGGGGCTCACCTTGGTGAGTACAGGAGTGGCGACACCGAGGTACCTGAGCCACCCGTGTCTGGGGGTATAACCAGTCCACCCTGTCTCCTGGGGTCAGAAATAAGGAGACCTGGTTCTCCAGGTTGGGGTTAAGCATGGGGCTCTCAACCCCACTTGTAAAAACCTTCTTAAGAAGGATGGTTTGTTGTTGGCAACTTGGAATGTTCAAACTATGGTATGACCTGGAAAAATGAAAGAAGTGGCAAATGACTCTTAAGGTATTGGCTGGACAGTAGTGTTGCAAGAAAAAAGTTGGGAGTGGAAAAGGAAGAATAGATAAACCGGATTACCCATTATTGTATTGTGGATCAGCTGAGCCTGGACTACACAAGATAGGATTTATTATCGCAAAGGGAATAAAGAAGAGCCTAATAGAGTTGGACCCAGTTGTTGAAGGATTGTGTAAAATAGACTTAAGGTCCAATTTCGAAATGTGACTATACTTTCTGTGTACGCATCTATGGAGGAAAGGACGAGTTGACAGGGAAGAGTTTTCATGAGAGTTTGGAGGGAGAGTGTAGTGAAGGAGTTTATGGATACGTTGATGTTCTTGGGTGATTTTGATGCTGGAGTGACGGGGAGGCAAGTGTTACATGCATTAGGTGTCGAGGTTGGTGCCTTGCATGGACAGTTTGTGATTGGAATTAATTGGATTATTAAGGAAGGAAGTTTCTCGTGTGTTATTGTTTTTTATAACTGTGTAGAATTGCATTGTACATTTACATTTGCTTAGAGTTAGTTCTTATTTGCCATATTCTGTGAGATTTCTATTGCTTAATTTTTGCATTTGTTGATTTCCTATTTCTATTTTTGTAATCCTGGTGTTTCTCTCTGTGAATGCTCTGACTGTATTGGCTTTGTACCAGAATGTGATTATCTATATAACCAGAGATGCTTCTGTAATCTGAGTTGCTTAACTTGTCCTTTTTTGTTTTTCTTGTATTGATGTACTGATTTGAATAAATTTATAGCCAGAGGGTGGCGCTGATGACCGCCGCAGTTTTGCGCCACTCAAACTGCTATTACTACTATTACTCGCTGTTTAGGGGCAGGTTTACCAGTCTATGGACCAAACTATTCATTATGGCATGCTTATGTTGGTTAGGGTTGAATCCATTGGCTTTAATGTAGTTATGTGTGTGGGTTGTCTTCCTATAAATTTCAAATTCAATCCTGTCTGCATTGCATCTTAGCTTTAAGTCTAAAAAGGGTAGCTTTTTGTTGGTTTCTGTTTCCATAGTGAAATTTATTGTGGTTTCCTGAAGGTTTAACAGTTTGGGGGCATCATTTAGAAATTTTCTATTTACAATAGCGATCACATATCTATCAAAGCATTGGTGCCATGCTCTAAAAATGTGATTGAAGGTTTTACAAATGTGTGTTTCAAAGTTACTCATGTATAAGTTGGCTAAGAAGGGTGATAAAGGGTCATTGCTAGTCCAAAGTCTTGTTTATAGAATTGATTGTAAAACTGGAATGCTGATTGTTCAATTCAAATTGTCTTTAGTTAAACATTTAAGCTTTTGAATTGGTCAACTTAACACTCATGGGTTTTCCTTAATGCAGGAATATGTATTTGTAGCACCTTGTCTATATCATCAGCTGCTTCTACTGGTTGAACAACTGGGTGAAAGGTAGTTAAATGTGTATCCTTTGGTGGCATAAGTTGGAACAATTTTGCATAAGCATTGACATCATTAGGAACCTTGAAGTTCATCACACGTCCTTCATGTTTCTTAATAAAGATCTTTAACATTTCTGGTGGTCTTTAAGAGTTTAATTTCTCCATTAATGCTGTGGCTAGTTTTCCAGAAATGATCGGTCATTGCTGATTTGTCTATCTGTTTATATCTGATGCTTCTAAAATGTTCTTTTTTCCTCACTTTTAAGCTTCTCTTTTTTTCTTGTATATAAATCTTATCTCAAACCAAACAGCTAATCTGATATTCCCCTGGTTTTCCATTTGTTTCAGCTTTGTCCAATTTGTTTGATTTAATTAAGTTCCTCAAAGATAGTCTATTCTGAGGTGCCAAAATGATATATAGTTTTTTAAAAAAAAAATTGAAATTTGTGCATAGCTGTTGGATGGAAGGTGAATTTTCTATACTGCATATCAGGTTTTTCGTTTTTGAGCATTTTCATTTCTTCCAAGTGGTTAAGTCATTTAAATTTTTGGATTTTCTTTTTTACTATTTCTTTGGTAAAACCATTACATTCTGCCATCTTTAAAATTTCTGTATGCTTCTTGTTGTATTCCACACTGTTCAACGGTATATTGACTAGTCTATGAGTGAGTGTGTTGATTATTGCATGTTTATGTTGTCTAGGATTAAAACCATTGGCTTTGATGTTTTGTGTGCGAGTGGCCTTCCTAAACATTCCAAATTCGATTTTCCCACCATTTTTTATTAATTTCAAGTCTAGGAAAGGTAACATGCTATCAGTTTCCATTTCCATAGTAAACTTAATGGATTTCTCTTGCAGGTTCAATAGTTTTAGTGAGGAACTATTAGAAGACATTCGCTGTACAAGGTATAAACCAACTGCATGCAAGAATATAGTACAATCGCTGAATCTAAAGAATGTAGTGTATATGAAAGCTGACAAGGGCAGTACCATTGTCATAATGGACAAAGATAAGTACATAGATAGCATGAATTTTATCCTACAGAGTGATGCATTTATTGAAATCAAACATAACCCTTAAATAAATTTTCACAGTAAGTCAATACAGCTATCAAAGATAGTAACATTATTACTAGGACAGAAAAATTCAAAATAAAAACTGTCAACCCTACATTAGCCACAATACATGATGGTTTACCAAAGCTCCATAAAACAGGAAACAGAAAAGGGTTAGTAGTCTCATCTGGTAGAGCCCGAGGTGGAGGAGTGCAACATGACCTGTAGGCTGTATCTGTGCAGCGACCAAGTGCTCTCTTTGTGTCACATAAAATTGTGCTTTATCCGCCCACTTAACAGCCTGTAAAAGATCATCTACAGTGAGAGGATTCATTGGGAGGATAATGTTTACATACTCAGGTTTCAGACATCTTAGTAAATTTCTTATTTGCTCAGTTTGAGTCATACTTGGGTTAACCTGATCACATAAAGACAGTACATCATAAACACAGTGCAAAACAGATTCAGAATCTAATTGAATTCTTTGTCCAAGTTTGATTTCTAACAATTCATCTTGGTGAGCAACCTGAAAAGCTGTAATAAAAGAGGATTTTAAAACAGCCCGATCATGAGAGGAATGCCTGTGACAAAATGTCTGAAACCATTGTATAGCAGTATCTGTAAGGTAGCAAGGCAAATACTTAACTTTTGAAAATCTGACCAGTTATTAGCATAAGCTACTCTTTCAAAAGTATTAAGAAAATCAAAAGGATTGTCTACTGCAGCACTAAAGAAAGGGGATTCGACAGAAGGTCGAATATCAGACACAGTACTCTGAACAACTGCTTGTACAAGTATAATTAAATCATTATTGGTGGCCACCAGGATCGATTACCCAAGATTAGTAGAAGGCGAGGAGGGTGGTCTTCTACAGGCATGTCTGAGGGTTGTCTGTTATTTCTCTTTGGCATAGTGAAATTATATAGTACAGTATTAACACAGAAATGTAGGCAAAAAAAAAAAAATTAATTAGACACAGGCATGCAACCAAACTGGCTGTAAGAAAAACATTTGTGAACATACACCATGTAAAAATATTATTGTATCAAAGACAAAAATAGATATGAGCAAAATGCATAAATATCAATGTTGTAAGAGAGGTTGAGTTTGTTTTATAACACAACACAGTTAAAAAAACTAAATTTCCATAGACAGTGCCAGAAATTGGCAATAAATCAAATATTAAGTCAATGGTACACACAGGTGAGAATTAAACACTCAATATAAAGCAATATAGGCCAGTAACATTCACAGAAACAAATATGACAGTGGCAAAGTGGTATCATATCGCAGTGTAATGAAAGCAAAATAGTTATATTGTGAAGCCAAAAGCAAATAAGCTTAATGGGGCTAAATATGACCAAAATGAACACAATTTCAGTAGTACAGTTGTACACACAGTGACAGTATGGTAAAATTAGTAATGTGATGCTGAAAAATTAGTTCAAAAAGTTAAATGCAGTGTAATGAACCAAATCAAAGTAGCAAGGTAAATAACAAATAAATTTTCCTAGTATTTAGCATAAACTAACCATACCTGTGCTAAAATCACACAAAAATGAGGCTGATAGTATCTGAAATGTAAAACAGTAAGCGCACGGACTGTAAAGAAGAGAAAATTCAATCAGAGCACTGGTCAGAAATGTTAGGTTATACAACACGTCAGTAATGCACTACAGTGACAAATTTGCCATAAGAAAGCAAGATTCAAAACCCTCAATAATTTCATTAGTACACATAAAAATGTCAATATCATGAGGCAATAGTCACATTTGAAAGACGAATGTAGTTGTATCAGGTATACAAAATCCAGAAATTTCACAGAAATACCTGAGACACTGCTCACATACAGAATATATTCATCAAATTATAGGTCGCTAACTCACTGTCGCGGGCGCTTGAAACAGAGCTACGAAATAGAGGTTAATTAAAAAAATAAAAACAAAACAAGCAAAACTTAAAAGGTGACTATGGTGATTAAAACGCACAGTACCATACACACACAAAAAAAAAAGAACTTGTACCCACTACTAGTGTGGTCCTCAAACCTAAAGAGAAATTAAGCAGTAGAGGCTTTGTAAATAAGATGCAATGAGATTACATAGCTGACAACAGTTGAAATACACACACATACACACAGCAAACAACGTGGTGACCAGGAATGGAATAAAAAGAAGAGAAGATTAAAAAAAAGAAAGGGGAAACAGTGGAGAGAAGGAGAAAGGAAGAGACAATGTAGAGGCACCAAAAAAATTACATAACCATCACATAAAAAAATGAAATCTAGTAAATGTGAAAAATGTTCAGGGCCAAAATAGAGAGAAAAAACATACAATTTTGCTACGCCAAAGAAAGTATCGCCACGCCAACCTTTGAAATAATTTAGGATTTCCGTGTAACTGTCCGTTGCTGAGCCAAAAATGTGCTGCCTTACATGAGGTATGCTATCCCTTAAAAAGAAATCCTATCACATCGCTGTGATCCTACATAAAAGCAAAACTCACTATACAAATTCAGATAAACAAATAAACCCGTCACACGCTCACAATAAAAAACTTACACTACAGATACAACCACCACGTGCACATAACAAAAAAATTAACACATATGCGCTACACACGAAAGTTTCTCTTCACAGCGATGTGATCACAAATATTATCTCCTACCCAGCGACAAACCACCAAAAATGTTATACACCAGGGTGAGGCCAAAAGGTTTTGCAGCTAAAATATTAAATTTACTTACACCGGCATAAACATTGGGAGACGTAGCTAAAAAGCAAACGAGAGATACCAGGAACTTGCTGCACAAAGCTAAAGCAGGTGTGGGATATTTATAAATATAATATATATAAATTCACATTTAGCTCTGGTTTATTATAAAGTTACCTTGGTGCAGCTACATAATTTCCAAAAGGTTACAGACAAACATTGGGGAGAGATGCCCCACACTCACACATGGCAATACGCATTCCTACATACAACCACACACTCTGAAGATATTCACTCGACTGATGCTACTACTAGAAACACACTACTGGTTTGACCCATGCTATCAGACAAAGAGGCTCGTCTCTCAACTTGCCTTCACACCCCCTGACTAGGAAGGTGGAGGGAAAATGCCACGTCGGACAAGAATTCAACTCGCAAACAAAATAATTAGTTCAATAATGTCATTCTACACAGCAATAATGTGTCCGACGCAACAATGCACACACATATGCTACAATATCAGTTGGCAAAATGGCTTAATACAAAATTCACCACTCTTCCTCCATTCGAAAGCCTCAGCATTTAGAGTTCTTTGGAACTAGTAGAAAAATTAAAAGACATTCAGTTAGCCAGTGACAGCATTTTGGCATCAATCAATGTAGTGTCACTATTTCCAAATGTACCCAGAGAAAAACTTTTAATCTGTTTGGAAAGATGGTTGTCTTTAGTAAATCTCGCCATTTTGAAATGCAAGAACTGAAATACCTCACAAACATCTGCATCAAACAATCTGTTTTTCAACTCTTTGAGAAATACTACAAGTAAGGTTGGGGCTAGCAATGGGTAACCCATTATCACCTCTTTTGGTCAACTTGTTCATAAGTCACTTTGAATTGCATATCACAAAATCCTTCAACTATATTTTTAAAAGGTTTCACCATTATGTTGATGATGTGTTCGCCATAATAAATAAGAATTCATAGAGGATGCATTAAAATTTTTGAACCTGCAAGAGAAATCCGTAAAGTTTACTATGAAAATGAAAACTGACAACATGTTGCCTTTCCTAGACTTGAAATTAATAAAAAATGGTGGGAAAATCGAATTTGGAATTTTTAGGAAGACCACTCGCACACAAAACTACATCAAAGCCAATGGGTGGAATGCATAAAGCCAAGCATAAGCTTTACCTTGCTAATTTTCAAGTGTAATCTTGGCTTTTAATGCATAAAACAGCTTCGACTTGACTTAAGTCTAGCATTTGCTTTGGAGCCAGCTAGCTGCCTAGCTTTAGCTTGAATTTTCCAGCAATGACTTGACTTTAAGTGCAAATCCGATGCATAAAACAAGCGAAAGCTTCACTTCCTCTAGATTAATCTTAACTTTTTTCAAGCTACCTCAGTAGGTGACTTGATTCATACAAGAGAAGTCTTAAGAGTTGTTTTATCACACAAAATGGCACAGTTCATGAATATCCGTCAAAGAAAAGTGTAACAAGTTAAATTAACTGTAACTTTAGTATGTATTTGAAAGTACCAAATTCAAAAATGTCGTGTTAGAAGCTCCCTATAACGGAAGAAGCAATAATGCATACTACTCAACAGCGCTATTAAAATCTTTGCCTCTAGTTTTCATCTATTGTTGCGGCATGTAAACATCACACGTTTCAGAAATGCCGCATGCCACTGACCACCTCTTTCGACTATAGCTAGAAAATGATAACTGAAGGCGGCGAACGTTTTAATTACTTTATTATTGTGGCAGACGGTTTAATTAAAGTTTATTATTGTAAGGTATTGCGCAAGATTTCATAATCTAATTATTTAATAGTTTCCTTATTCGAACGGTCTCCCTTCGTTTTAAAAATACTTTTATATTCATAAATCTACTCTTATTTGCTTAAATAACCGAATTAGGCACTTTTAGGTTCTATCACGAAAAATAGGTTTTATTAGGTCCTCACGTAAAATTAGGTCAATTTAGGCTCTATAAAATTGAAGTATATTACTAGTTGGTAACTAAAACATTAATATAAACCGAAGTTTGAAGTGTATGAGGTCAGGAATAAAATAGGTCAGAACCTAAGAATCCGGGGCTTAGTTATTAATAATGTAACCTTCATTAGATTATTCAGGGGTGATCCTAAAAGTGAAATTTCTTCAGTAGCAGAGGGATACAGATGATGTCAATTGTCATTGTTCTTTCAATAATTAACATCTTACGTATAAATGCTGAGATTACTTTTGCTCATAATAACTTCAAATCTCAATGAAAATGAGAAATTTCTTAAGAGAAATTAGTTATAAGCTGGTAAAACTAGCTCCATCAAACAAGAGCTATAGACAGTTACATTTTGGAACTCTTAGAACTAGAGGAGCCACAATAGAAAAGAAAAATTTTCCAATAAAACTTAAATAAATGGTAAACTCAACTACGTCCAGTTGTTAACCAGAAATAAAGGCAACTAAAATAAGCAATTTTAGTGTTGTTTACAGGAAAGACATGTGTAAACCCGTTTGAAAACTTTCTTGAAGAACCTGATAAAATTCATAATGAAGCAAAAAAAAGAATTTGAAACTGTCCTTTTTTGCCAAAGTAGTATCATATTGTTACGTACTTTATCATTCGCTGTAATTTACCGATATATTTATATTTTATAGCAGTTACGTATAACATGCATCACATTACAGAATACGTTTTAAATTGCATTTGATACTACAAACCAAAGCAAAAAAAATTACACAGAAACTTCTAAATAATTGGCTCCTGAGATCAACTTGCCTTCTTACCTGGAATCCTACCAATGGTTGGGTTGCTTTCGCCATCAAGCAGCTGCAGAAATTCTTCCCACCTTTTTAACCTTATTTTCTGATTTCCCGTGCCCTCACGGTCAGTTTTTCTTTTTAATTCAGTCTTCATATTCTGAACCTTTTTCTGCACCTGCTGTGGAGTGAATTTTCTGCCTAAAATTTCTTCCAGTTTGATGCAGGTGGTTTGCAAAGCGTTCACTTTCTCTTCTTTGATGCTCGGGATTTGCGATTTATTCAACAGTATTGGAAACTGCTTAAGAATTGCTAGAAAGGTATTCTGAATATTCACTTCGTCTGCCATTACGCATATAACTTTGATATAGGTTAGGTACCATATTCGCAAAACACTTCTGTACTCGCCACATGAGACAGCAGTTATGAGCCGCATTTGGCAGACGACAGCTGCGCGTGCAACATATTTCAAGCGTTTGCTGGAAAAATGTCTAGCGAAAGCTTGCTAGATTAAGATTCTTTTTATGCATGAGTTGAACAAGCCAAAGCTTAATCTTGTAGATTAATCTTAAAGCTTTCGCTTTAACTTAAAGACTAATCTTCAAGACAAAGCTTGGATTTTATGCATTCCACCCAATGGTTTTAATCCTAGACAACATAAACATGCAATAATCAACACACTCACCCATAGACTAGTCAACATACCGTTGAACAGTGTGGAATACAACAAGGAGTATACAGAAATTTTAAAGATGGCAGAATGTAATGGTTTTACCAAAGAAATAGTAAAAAAGAAAATCCAAAGATTTAAATGACTTAAACACTTGGAAGAAATGACCGCTCAAAAAGGAAAAACCTGATGTGGAGTATAGAAAATTCACCTTCCTTTGATAGCTATGCACAAATTTCAAAACATTTTTAAAAAACACCATATCATTTTGGCACCTCAGAATAGACTATCTTTAAGGAACTTAATTAAATCAAACAATTTGGACACACCTGAAACAAATGAAAAACCAGAGGTATATCAGATTAGCTGTTTGGTTTGAGATAATATTTATATATGAGAAACAAATAGAAGCTTAAAAGTGAGGAAAAACGAACATCTTAGAAGCATCTGATATAAACAGATAGACAATTCAGCAGTGACAAATCATATTTGGAAAACTAGCTACAACTTTAATGGAGAAATTAATCTCTTAAAGACCATCAGAAATGCTAAAGAATTGGGTGTTTGGGAGAAGATATTCATTAAAAAACATGAAGGATGTGTGATGAACTTCAAGATTCCCTAATGACGTCAACACCTATGCAAAATTGTTCTAACTTACACCGCCAGAGGATACCTTTGACCCGGTCGTTCAAATCAGTCAACAGCATCTGATGCTGTAGACAAGATGCTACAAAAACATGTTCCTGCCTTAATTATGTGTAAGTGAAACCCATGAGTGTTAAGTTGACCATTCAAACCCTTAAATGTTTAATATTGGTTTCACTGTGTTAAGTTCTTCCTGCATTGGATTTAATTGTCTTTAGTTTCTTCAGTTCTTGAATTTCATGGCTTTCTAGGTTTACTGAATTTAACCAGTTTTCTAAGTGAGATAACAGTTTCTCTCAAGAGATACTTGGAAAGAGCAACACAACATCGAAAGAAACTAGTACGTCATCCTTTATGACCCGAACATTCTTGAGTTTTTCCACTAATTCTAATTAATTTCAAATGCTGAGGCTTTCAATTGGTGGGAATGAATTATACTTTGCATTTAGCCATTTTGCCAGAAGGTATGATGGGGAATTGATATGACTTATGATGGGACGTATCTTACTTCCAGGTTTATGTATTTTTGGTAGTCCATATGTTGTGGCTATCTCTTATGGCTTTATTTACTTCCTGTACATATTTAAAGGGTTAGATTTTATTTCTTGGAATTCATCATTATGTAGCATTGTTTCCATGTTTATTATGTATTTATCTTTATCCAATATTACTGTGTTGTCCTTATCAGCTTTTGTGTCTATGATGTCTTTCTTATTGTTGTCCTCCGTGGTCTAGTGGTACCATGCTAGCCTCTAGTTCCCGAGGTCGCAGGTTCAAACACAGCGGAGGGCGGGTAAAATCCTTAGCATGGTTTCCTTTGGAAGGGAAGTAAGTCAGTGGTCCTGTGTCATAGATTTATGCCACGTAAAAAAACCTCAAGCCTGATAAAGAGGCCTCTGAGCAAATTTTCCAGTCTTTCACACCCAATATAGAAAGGGATGCTAAGAACCATAGTAGTTAAAGAGTGTCCATAAATAAATAAAAAAAGAAAGTTTTTCTTGTTTAACATTCTTATATTATTGTATGGGGTTTTACATTTCCTATTTTGAATGTCCATTAGTATATCTAGGCAATTACTCCTAATTATGGTTTTTTCTGTTTGACTGTAGTTCATGATTGGTCCTTCTATATCAACTATTTTTCTTCCATCTTGTTGGAAAAGTTAATGCATCTTTTAGCCCTTGGTTCAAAACTCTCATCTCTTTTTTTATTAAAGGTTTCATGTGATAGATTGGCTACGTTAGGGAAGTTCTTCAGGGTTCCTGTGTTTGGTTTTTTGACTTATAGGGCATAGTTTGTTCATTTTTTGTTTCTGTAAGCTGACCTTTTTGCTTAAACAACCAAAACATACAGAACGAAATTAAACTACTAAAAACCACAAAAAAACCCAAAGGAATTAGATATTTGGGAGATCTCTATCCTGAAACATAAAGAACTTTTAATGAATTTTGAAATTCCAACCGAGATAAATGCATATACTAAGTTGTTGAAATTTCCACCACCAGAGGAAACCCGTCCAACTATGAGGAAACCAGACATGCAAATCACTCAAAGGCAGCTGATGATGTAGGCAGCAGCCTACAAAAACGTTTCTGCATAATAATGTGAGTGAAACCTTTTGAGTGTTTAATTAACTCCTGCTCTCAGTTATATTAATATAAATTGGATTCACTGTATTAGTTCCTTCTATGTTTAAATTTAATTAACCTATTACTCAGTCTAAAAGATGAAGTTTTACATGCATATATTATGAGATCAGTGATCCAGGTATGTCACATTTGCTGCTCTTCTAATATGATATTGCAATTCCAGTGGTACTTTAAGCACCATTTTAGCATTTTGTTCAAATGGTTAATGTTTCATATTTATACAGTGGAACCCCCATTTTAATGTTCCCACATTTAATTCCCCTTTTAGCGAATATTTTTAGAAGTCCCAGAAAAAAGCCCATAGGGGAAATGCTATTTAAACCTGCATTTTATGAAACCCAGTGTAAGAAAAAATCTGCTTTCAAGGAATCTTTTTGTCATAAATTTGTGAATGTGCACCCTAAATAACAAAAGTTTTGGTAGTGCATTTTTACTTCTGCCACAGATCACATCTAGTGACAGGTCATCATAAGTGTGCAATACTTTCACTTTCTTCAATTTTGGCTGGATACCATAGATTTGCATCATTTTACTGTGTATACTGAACAACTATAAATGTGTACAGTGGTGTATAGTACTCAACATTTAATTTTGATTTCTAGTTGGTGGATTAAAATGGCTGCAGGCAGAAGTGGTTAACTATTCACCAAAAAGTAGCAATGCTTTGAGATGTGGAAAATGAAGTGGTATTATTCATTTGTTTGTCGAGCCCCACGTTGTGGTAGCCAATTTGCGATGGTATTAGTGTTTGTTTGAAAGATGCTACTGTTTATTTGCCGCACGTATTGAATACAATTTGTCGCGGTCACTTCGTGTTATCTTTTACTGAGCGCCTGTTATTGTATTTAATTTTTGGGTTCACTGTCCTCCGGTTAGCTATGATCTCTCGGTCAAGCACTTATCTTTTACAGGTGTGTAAATGGAAAGGAGTTTTTATCCAAAGATAACACTGATGAAAGAATTTGTTTTACACTTTTATTGTCTTAACACATTATTCACTTTCACATATTAATCTTGACACTCGCCAAACTGAAACTGTTATAATAACGTATTTATTGCACATTATTAATTCGCGTACTTCAGCTTTTTGTGTAATTAACTTTACAACACTTTTCATAACTTTGCTACGCGTAACCTGCGAATCGATAAACTATGCTCTGAATTCACCATGACTGTTTCTGTTGAACTCGACGACGTGTAATACACAAATGTTTCCGATAGACTGGAGGAATCTGACTCTGACTTAGCCCTTTTTATACTCCCACACCCCGATATGCCTAAAGATTATAACTGAGCTGCTATTGGTTAATAAAACGCGCCAACATTAGCGTCTATATTTATATCCAATGAAAATTATGAACACATATGCTCTAGGGAAAATGTTCCCGCAAATTCCTAAGAAAAACGCGCCAATATTATGTCATTTGCTCATCTCTAATAATGATAAACAGCTCACCCCCTCGCTATATTATTGCACGCTATTATTGTCAGTTTCAGTAAGGCCATATAAACCCACTTCTCGACAATAATTACAATCATCAAACATCTCAAATCAATGTCACACAATAATGCATATTCACACTACAATCACTCTTTACATTTACATAATTTGTGATACAAATTACTGCGTCATATGCCCCACTAGAAACATAATTATAAATATTTACAACTTGTTTGGAGATTTTATAATTGGGTTTTTAGTCTCCTAAATCTTGGAACACACGCTATTTATCACTTTCACTTAACACTGCACGCGTATTTAACACACGACATATGTTTTGCCTTTATCTCGCCACTATTTACTGGCTCTGGTTTCATGTGTTTAGACATTAATCTGACATTACAATTTTTTTTTTTATAGCAAATACTGTACCCTGAATTATTTAGTTACTGTTACAAAATTGTTTACTTTCTTAGGTTGTTGACAAAAATTTATACATTTAAGATTTTTTGTAATTATTACACATATTTACCAAAATATTCACCCTCTACACAAATATATTTACATCTCTTAAATCTAGACACTATTTCACATTATCTGTTTGATACATAAGTATTTGTTTTAATTATTTTTACCCCATTTTGTTGTTTTGTACTTTATATTCACAATACTCTTGGAATTATATCTACCTACTTTTACTTTAATATAACATTAAGTTTTAATTATTACATGCTTCATTTCAAATGCTGTTACAGTTACTAAGAATTTTTTTTTTTTTTTTTAACATTTAGTTATGTCCAGAATTTATTTCTCCTTTCTTATAACATACATACATAATTAACCCTCTTATATTCCAATACTTTGTTCTGCAGTTCAGCTTTAACTATCCAGAATCTACTTTTCATGTCATTGCTATTCACCCTCCTGGATCAAATTGTCTGTGGCTAAACATTACTCGTAGCCATATCCTAACCTTCCAAAATTTGTTCATGAATAACCTCTTAAAGGATTCATATGATATTTCACCCCAAGATATAATTTGAAAACAATCTAAAGTTTTCTGAACCACACATCTTTTAACAACTGTCATTTTCAATTCTTCTGCTATCTTTTTAATCTGAGAGTACTCTGACAAGTCTGTAATAAGCTGTACTGGATTGGAGTTTTCATTCTGAACAGCTTGGTGTTTGTTAATTTCAGAAGTTAGCTTTTGATTCAAATCTATAGACAAAAGTTTAACTTCTTCGTACAATTTATTTCTTTGTGTTTCTGATTCTTTCTGAATTTCAGATATCTCCCCTCTGAAATTAACTTGCACCTGCATTAAATCTGCATTCGTAGCCTCCTTCATCTCTCTTAACTCACTTGAAATGCTACTCATTCTGCTACCTAACTCTGTACATTTTACATCAACATGTTCTATTTTATTATTAACCTCACTTTTTTGGTTAGATATTTCCCTGCTCATGTCTTAACATTTTCTTTGAAACTTCACCTATCTCATTTGCTATCATTTCCTGATTTTCATTTCTCATTCTCATCATACTACTATCTAGCTCCATAAATTTCTTTTCAATTTCTTCCCTGTTTTGTTCTAAGCTCTTACCAATATCTTCCCTCAATTCCCTATTATTCTTTTGCATATCTTCCCTGTTTTGATCTATTTTCTTTTCTAATTTCTCATTACTCTTACCAATTTCTTCCCTTAATTGATCTGTAATACTCTTACCAATATCTTCCCTCAATTCCCTCTTATTCTTTTCCATATCTTCTCTCAATTCCCTATTATTCTTTTGCATATCTTCCCTGTTTTGATCTAATTTCTCATTCATATTTCTCAGCATTTCCATCATCATACTAGCATCAAAATTTACATTTCCTGCTGTTCTATTCTCACTTTCTGCACTAACATTTCCTCCCTCAAATCCTACATTGTTTGAGCTATTTTCTGTAACCTGTATTGAATTACAGCTAACTGTTACACTATCCCCTTCCATAATTGTTTCTTCAGTATTATTAGTAGACATTGTTTTCTTAATCCTACCACTCCTCAAGTACATTTAAATTTTTACCCCCTTTTTTTTTTAGAATAAAAACAATCACACTTTTCTAACCTTTCTGATGCTATCTGCTGATGTTGCTTTGATGTCCAGCTTCCTGCCCCTCTCTCCTAGATTATATGTCGCTTCTGTATCGTATTATGATGAATCTGCATCGTCTCAATGTTTTTGTGTCCACTCATCTGCGTCGTCTGTCGTTCCTGTAGTTGTTTCTGGAATCTGCGTCTTGTAGTTCAGTTCACTGCTCCATTCGCTCCACGTCCTGGTTCCTTCGCCCCTTCCTGGTTATTTCACTCCTTCCTGGTTGATTCGCCCCACGTTCTGGGTGCCAATTTGCGACGTTATTCTTTGTTAAGTTTGTTAGCCCCACGTTGGGCGCCATTTTGAAGTGGTATTATTCATTTGTTTGTCGAGCCCATTGTTGTGGTAGCCAATTTGCGATGGTATTAGTGTTTGTTTGAAAGAGGCTACTGTTTATTTGCCGCACGTATTGAATACAATTTGTCGCGGTCACTTCGTGTTATCTTTTACTGAGCGCCTGTTATTGTATTTAATTTTTGGGCTCACTTTCCTCCGGCTAGCTATGATCTCTCAGTCAAGCACTTATCTTTTACAGCTGTGTAAACGGAAAGGAGTTTTTATCCAAAGATAACACTGATGAAAGAATTTGTTTTACACTTTTATTGTCTTAACACATTATTCACTTTCACATATTAATCTTGACACTCGCCAAACTGAAACTGTTATAATAACTTATTTATTGCACATTATTAATTCGCGTACTTCAGCTTTTTGTGTAATTAACTTTACGACACTTGAGATTTTTCATAACTTTGCTACGCGTAACCTGCGAATTCATAAACTATGCTCTGTATTCACCATGACTGTTTCTGTTGAACTCGACGATGTGTAATGTACAAATGTTTCCCATGGACTGGAGGAATCTGACTCTGACTTAGCCCTTTTTATACTCCCACACCTCGATATGCCTAAAGATTATAACTGAGCTGCTATTGGTTAATAAAATGCGCCAACATTAGCGTCTATATTTATATCCAATGAAAATTATGAACACATATGCTCTAGGGAAAATGTTCCCGCAAATTCCTAAGAAAAACGCGCCAATATTATGTCATTTGCTCGTCTCTAATAATGATAAACAGCTCACCCCCTCACTATATTATTGCACGTTATTATTGTCAGTTTCAGTAAGGCCGTATAAACCCACTTCTCGACAATAATTACAATCATCAAACATCTCAAATCAATGCCACACAATAATGCATATTCACACTACAATCACTCTTTACATTTACATAATTTGTGATACGAATTACTGCATCAAAAATAATCCGTAGTTTCTTTGTTGCACATTGGAAAGAATTATGAACTGACTCTATTCATGCTGATAGTAATTCTGAAGCAAAAGGTTGTGGAAGTAGTATAGCATAGTGGTGTAATTACAAAATGTTAGATTTTTGTTCTGTGCCTGTTGTGCAAGTGGAGGAAGTTTTAGTGAAATCGTTTGCAGCAAGAGGAAGCAAAATATACCTGTTGACAGTAACATTTTAAAGAAGGCTGGAGAAATTTCAATAAAATTGAAAGTGGATGGTCTCCTGTTTCCAGTGGGTGGCTCGATAGATTTAAGAAATGAGGCAACCTTACATTTAATATCATGTGCAGTGAGAGTGTAAAAGTGAATAATGGCACTCCATCTTCGTAATGGCTACCATTCAAAGGACGTTTTCAGTGCTGACAAAATGGGAGTGTTCTTCAGTATGCTTGCAAATAAAGTATATATAATCTGAGGGAAAATGTCATGGTGATGAAAAAACAAGCAGCAATTTACAGCACCAATGTGTGCAAACAGTGAAGGCAGCAAGAAACTTCCCCTGCTAATTTTTGGTAAATATAAAACTCCAAGGTGTTTTAAAGACATTCGCATATTTCTGTGCAATTATGACATTCAGACAACTTTCTAGATGACTTTTGAAACATTTGTAAAATTCTTGTGTTGAAAACATAGAAGTTTGCAAGTTCCAAGCTTTCATTTTTATGTCTATGCCAAATTTAAGAAACTTGCCAATCAGAGAGCAATGCTTCATACACTTCATCACATGATCATTCTGCCATCTCACATCAGATTTTCCATCTCCTGTGTGTTGTCTCGCTAACTACCTTTCTATATAAGATTATGGACCAGAAATCACTGGGATACCTATGAAAATTGCAGCAAAACAAATTGTGACAGGAGGTTGTGCTTTTTGTGAATTTAATGTTCTTTAACCAGGTAGACTTTTTGATATATGTACTTAACCTCTTTTGTCATGTATACTGTCAGTGGTGCTTTGCAGGCCTCCAATTAGCTCAGCTGTTTCAACCCTCTTGCGATTGTCTGAGATTTATGCTTCCGTTTATCATTGTGAATGTCAACATACCACATTAGGTTTATGTTTAAGTTTTGCATAATTATATTAATGCTTCATTTTCATTGGGATTTGCCCCTTACACTCTCATTTCATTTCATGAGCAAACATTAAATTTGTACAGAGTGCAGTAATGAAGAAGAGGAAATAATTAAAATGTACTTTTATTTCAGCAAAGGAAAGGGCCCTTGTCAATGCTAATTTCAGCAGTTGTAACAGAAGATTGGAGCAAAATTGTAAAGAACAATGATTTAGATAGCTGGAAGGAAGTATTAGCTGCAGTACTCACTCATTGCAAAACAGCAGATTTTCCTGTTATCTGCGGTAAGTATATCAGCACATCTAATTTTTGCAGAATAAAGTATTCTTGTTCTGCAAAGCATTCTTGTCACTGATGTTTGTTTTCCAGAATGCATTTATGATAGTGATGTAAAAATATTGATTTAAAGGAGCAATCATGTGTAAAATCATATGAGCTTGAAAAGAAAGACCTTAAAAGAAATGTAACAGCATTTTCTGCATAAACTTCTGAGCATGTATTCTCAAGCTGCACAGATCAGTGTAGAATATTGTGACATCACTTCTACTACTATTTATGTGGTTTGCTAGTTTCACACCAAGCAGTAGCTTACACTAGGTTACAAATGAAAACTTTTTTTCTGTGGTATGATTAAAAATAGGTGGCTTTTACTAATTTTAGTGAGCAGAATTAAAAAATGCATTCCATTTTTCCATAGTACATCTTGTTTAGGCATTATGACAATGTTCGATGAAAATATAATTGTAAAATTTGCAAAAATAGTACATATACAGCTCATATACAGCTTTTAAGGATAATAATAATAATAATAATAATAATAATAATAATAATAATAATAATAATAATAATAATAATAACAATAACAACAACAACATGAAAGCATACCTGAAATTGAGAATGTATGTTATGTTGTGTACACCTTTTTCTTTTCCCATGGAACTTCAGTGTACATGATTTTCTCGAGTGTTCTCTGGTAGGTTCATCGCGTGCAAGATACCAGCAGTAATCGGCCATCATATGTACGTCCCAACATCCCTGATAACGTCATTCAACATCTTTCAAGTCCCGATGAAACCTTTCACTTTGCTTTTCACTGACAGCTCCTAAATTCGACGGGAAGTAGTTAAGATGTGACTTGAGGAAATGAAGCTTCAAACTTGTATTGCAGCCGAGCAGTCTGATATTTTCCAGCATATTTCTGACAATTTCTTTGTATTGAGGGTCTTTCACATTGCCCAGAAATTTCTTAACAACTTCTCTGAATCCATTCCACGCATGTTTTTCAATTTCATTCATAGAGCTGTTAAAATTAACATCTTTCATCCATTTCCTTATCTTTGGTCCATCAAATACTCTCTCTCTCTCTCTCTCTCTCTCTCTCTCTCTGATTTTAGCCTGTGACAATGATGGAAACTTTGTGCATAAGTACTGGAAGCAAGGACAACTTTTGCCAAGTGCTTTAACGAATTGTTTCATAATGCCAAGTTTTATGTGAAATGGGGTAGTTGAATTTTTTGACACAAGAGGCTTATTAGTAACATTTTTTGATCCAGGTTCCAGTTGCTGCCTCTCAGGCCAATGGTCAGTTTCCCAATGTTTGTCCTTGCCCTGCTATCCCATTTGCAAAGAAAACAAGGGAATTTTTGTGTATCCTCCCTGTTGTCCTAGTAACAGACCAATGACCTTCAAGTCACCTCATATTGCCACTCA
The DNA here is from genome assembly GCA_030765065.1 of Deroplatys truncata. Taxonomy (NCBI): domain Eukaryota; kingdom Metazoa; phylum Arthropoda; class Insecta; order Mantodea; family Mantidae; genus Deroplatys; species Deroplatys truncata. Next base: position 381,755,634 of record CM060990.1, read on the forward strand.
TGGTTGCGGTATGTAATTTTCTCAAGAACACGCTTCAGAGTTTCATAAGACACTCCTAGTTTTGCAGAATGTGCAAGTGGTATTGAAGCTAAGGTGTTGCCATTATGATGTACCACTGCCTTAAGACTTTGTTTGGAAGAATCAGTAAAAAGACGCCAGTTACTTGGCTCATATACTTCCCTGCCCAAGTGTTGAATAAGATTACACACATCCACACAAAACACAAGTTGATCGTCTTCTGTGTTGTACTTGAACTGTATTTCGTGATTCCTATACCACAAAAATGTAATGCCAGGTGATAACAAATCCTTCTCCTGTAGTCTTGATCTCAGTAATTCACTTTTTTGTTCTGTGAGGCCTAAATTCCTCACTAAATCATTTAACTCAAAGTGATTAAACTGTTGTGGTGAATTGTCAAATTCTTCTGGATCAGAGACCAACTTATTGTCAGAAGTCACGGAGCTGCTTTCAGATTCACTAAAATGGAGGTCTGCTGGTGGTGTAGGTATGGGTAGTTCGGGTGTATGAGGAATAGGCTGCATAGCCGAGTTCAGATTTGGATATTTAATTTCTGCCTTATTTTTGTTGTTGTAGCCAACAACTTTGTACATGCAAAAGTAACAGTCATGGTGATTCTGCTGTTCCCTCCATATCATTGGTTTGGCAAACTGCATTGCCTTCTGTTTTCCTTCATACCAATAACATAATCCCTCAACACTACTGTTACATGCAATATGAGGTGCAAATGATTTATCCTGATCAACTTTCTCTTTGAAATATGAATGAATGAATAAACTTTATTTGTACATCTTTTATACACTATCCTTTTTACAATATTCCACTTGTAAACTAACTTAAGCTATGTAAAAAATTTCTTGCCAGCTATGTTCTACCTATACTGCTCATTTTGCCTGGCACCCTGGCCTTATGGCTCAGCTGAACAACCCTGCTACCCTTAATTACCTATTGTCCATCCTCTCCCTCCTCCGTTTGCCCTTCTATCTTTCTTATCTCTCTTACTTTTCTAATCCATTTCTCCTTTACTTTCTTTAAGAACTCCCCCATATTCTTATTTTTGTCTTCTTCTTTTCTTGTTAATATTTTAATTGCTACTATTTTTCCATCCATTTTTTTCTCCCATACTTTTCGTCTCCATTCTGCTAATTCTTTGCATTCTGTCATATAATGCTCTGTGCTTTCACTACATCTGCATAGTTCACAAATTCCGCTTTTTCTGCCTTTTAGCCCTATCAGGTACATTGATCCTGTTCTCATCCATACAAACGCTTCTTTTTCAGCTCTATTACAATAATCCACGTAACCTTCTCTACTGCATTTCCTTTTTACTAATCTATAGAACCTTAGTGATTTTTTATTCTCTAAGCTTCTCCAGATCTCTTGTCTTTCTATGTCCACTCTGTTTCTTACTGCTTTCCAGAAGTCGTTGCTATTTCTTTCTCCTGCTCTCCAAATATCTCCCTTTCCTATTGTCTCCATAATTTTTTCTACCCCTGTCCATTAATTTTTCATATTCTTTTGTTGTTCCATACATATCTTTAAAATTTCCCCTTCATCTTTTTTTCAGGCATCTAAACCAAAATTTCAATATCCTTTCCAGTATCTCCCATTCTTCTTGTTCTTCCTAATTCCGCTAATGCTACATCCCCTGGTGCTGATCTTGGTAACATCAATAGCTCTTTACGGAACGTTCTATAGCTCTGGTCTATTTTTCTGCTTAATTCAGATCCCCCCCCCCCAAATTTCAACTGCATATAGCATCCTTGCTACTACCAATGCCTCGTACATTCTTTCTATCCATTTAGTCGGCATTTCTAATTTGTATTTGCACATCCTTACTCCTGTCATTGCTGCCTTTTCTTTAGCCATAACCTTCCTGCTATGCGCTGCCCATTCACCATTACTGCTCATCCTCACCCTCAAATAATCAAACTCCTTGACCACTTCTAGCTTTAAACCCCCCATCTGCCATTCTTTTTTTAATGTATTTCCTCTTTTAAATATAATAACTTTTGATTTATTTATATTTGCTTTAATTCCCCATTCTTCGCAGAATTCATGTATTCCGTTGATTGCTTTCTGTAGCCCAATTACCGTTATAGCCCCAACCATAAGATCATCCATGTATAGTAAACCTGGTATCTCTCTATTTGCTATTATGGGACAATGCAGACTTTTTCTTTCACTCTTTCTAATATGTCATCTATGAATATATTAAATAATATAGGACTCAATTTGCACCCTTGTCTTAATCCTATTTTTTGCTCAGTCATTTCTGTAATTCCATTATTTTTACATCTTATACAAAATTTTATATCTTTATAAATCTTCCTCATTTCTTTTATAACATTTTCACTTACCCCTTTCTTTCTTAATTTATAAGCTAATGCTTCTCTATTTATTGTATCAAATGCTTTTTCAAAATCTGCAAAAAAACATGTATATCCTTCCTCTTTTCCTGCTCAGATACTTATCTACTATAGTCTTTATTATAAATACATTATCAATTGTTTGTTTACCTTTCCTAAATTCTGCTTGATATTCTTAAATCCTGCTTGATATTCTGACAGTTTTTGTTTCTCTTCCACCCATTTTCTTAATCTGTCGACCAATATACCTGTGTATATTTTCCCTAATATTGATAATAAACTTATTCCCCTATAGTTTTCTGGTCTATTTGCTCCTCCCTTCCCTTTGTATATTGGTGCCACCGTACTTATTTTTCAACATTCTGGTACATCATTCTTTTCTTTAATTTTATGTAATAATTTTGTCATCACTTTTAAACCATTTTGCATTTCTCAATACATTTTCCAAAATTCCCCAGGTATTCCATCTATTCCTACTGCCTTGCCTGTTTTTATATTCCTTATTTGCTGGTAAGCTTCCAGCTCCGTGATTTTACCATCCAATTTTTCAATGCCCTACCTCTTTTGTATCTAACTTTACTCTCTTCTCTTCTCCAATTAGCCTTCTAAAATATCCTATCCATTCACTTGGTGTAATTTCATTTTTCTCCCCTCTATTCTTATTCATCATCCTCACTATTTCCCATACTTTTTTTACTATCCTTTCCATCTATTGCTGCCTTTCTATATTTTTCTCTTAACCTCAAGCAAATCTTTATATTCTCCCTTAAGTTTCATCTGTTTTGTCTATCCCTTTCCTTCTGTGATCTCCTCCACCTAATAATCTCTTTAAATACCTCCCTTTTTCATTCTCTGCACTCATCAAACCACCCCTTAATTTCCTGGCCTTTTCCCTGCCTTCTTTCCATCCCTGCTCCTGCTCTTGTTAGTAATAATTTCAGTAGCTGTAATGCTTTTTCTGGTTTTCCCTCATTCATAGCCATTTTTATTCCACACTCTAAAATCTGAGTTACCTTTGAATTTAATTCTTTTAAAAAATCTTCTTTTAGTTTCACCCTCCATTTATACACTTTCATTGCTTTTATTTGAGGTATTTCCTATTCTTTACTTTTCGCTCCAAAACGTTATATTTCCATCAATGGAAAATGGCTGCTACTTACTACTTCATTTATTATTTTAAATGCAGTGATTCTCTCCTCCAGTTCCTCACTACATAATATGTAGTCTACTACACTTTGTCCGTTTGCGTTTACAAATGTAAACTCCCCTTCCTCATCTTCTTCCATTGTTCATTACATATTAACAGGTTGTTTAGCTCACAGAATTCTAGTAATTTGTTTCCTTCCCTATTACTCACTCCATCCCTGCTTTTCCTTGGCCTTATCACATCCCTATCCTCTTCCACCTGCTCTTTGCCTAATAACCTTCCATTCTCCTCTCCTATTCTCGCATTCAAATCTCCCATCACAATAAATTCTGTCTCTGGTATCTTTTCCTGTATTTCCTCCATGTCTTCTTCTAGCTTACTATAAAAATTACTGTCGTAAAAGTATGATGCTTCTGGAGGGTTATATGCCACCCCTATTCATAATTTTGCTCCGTTTTTCTGTTTAATTATTCACCATAACATATTGGAACCTCTGTTCTCCATTTTTTGTATATCAATAATTGTTTTCATATTGTTCATTACAAACAGACCTACTCCTTCTGATGCTCTTCCCCTATCGCATCTTTTCCTCGCCTTTTTCTCTATAAACTTAAAACCTGCTATCTCTGCTACCTCTTCCTTTCCCAACCATGTCTCTGCTACTCCTATAAAATCCATAGAACCCATAATGTTTATAATTTCACCCCTGCCTATCTTATTTCTTAGCCCTTCCACATTCCAAAATATTAATTTCAGCCCCTTTCCCTATTTGCTCTTTGGTTGTTCTTGAAACTTAAAACTCTCCATTTTCCTGTATCTTATAGTTTTAGGCTCTCTTTCCCTTTCTTCTCTTTCACTCCTAAGCTGAGTATAATCCTCCATGAATATAATTTCTAAACCTTTCTTTTTTATTATTTCTTCTGCCTCACTCATGGATCCTACCCATATCACTTCCACACTCTGCGCTTTGCCCCTCCCCAGACTTTCACTTCTCACTGTCTCCCTTCCATCACTCCTCACAACTCCTGCTGTCTCCCCTCTTCTTTCTTCTGGCCCCTCCCTCTCGGTCATCTTGCTCACCAATGTTGTTCCTTCGCCATCCCCTTCCACTACCAACTCTTCTTCCTGCCTTCCCCTTGTTGTTTCTTGTTGATGTATCTCCCTTGTCTCCTCCTCTTGTTTCTCTCCAAAGCTGCTTCTCCTGCCCTCCTGATCAGCTGTCGTATTATATGTCTCATAGTTCTCTCGTGTTGATGCCCTCTTCTTGCCCATGTTTGACTTTGCTGAAATCCTGCTGATGATCGCATTCTCTGTTCAGGTCTTTATCCTGTGTTTTCCGGCCGTTCTGTATTTTGCTGCGGTGCGTACGTTCCTCTGGCTTCGTTTCTTTTAATATTCATACTCCTTTTTCACCTTATACTATTAACTGTAGACCTCTTAAAAATGCTTTTTTTCCTTATGCCCATGCTTCCTTCATTCTTTGAATTAATTCCTTCTTTAGGTCTTGTTTCTCTTTCGTATAGTCCTGTTCTATAAATGTTTTTGTCCCCCTTAGTCTTCTTGTTTGTCTTATAATCTCCCATTTTTTTGTCATTGTTCTCAATTTCAAAATAATAGGTCTTGGTCTTCTTCCTTTTTTGCCTATCATAAACGTATCTTCAATTTCCCAGCCGTACATCCGTATTCCCAGCACATCTTCTATGATTTCATATACCGTGTCTTCCAGATTTCTTCTGTCCTCTCTCACCCCAAATATTACAGTTTTTTCTTCTCTTATCTATTTCGTATCTTTTTTCTATCCCATCTACTCTTTCTGTACATTCTGATCTGTTTCTCCATTTCTTTTCTCTGTATTTTCATTGCATCTTTCAACTCTCTTGTATTATTATCCATCCTTTTTCCTAGTTGCTTTCCCATCTCCCTTATTTCTTCCATTAACCTATTCATTTCCGCTGGTCCTGGGTTCTGTTCCACTCCTATTATCAGCAATATTGCGATTACCACCATGATGACTCCATATCTGAGTTTCCATTTTTTACTTTTCTGTCTTTTCTTATTTTTTTTTTTCCTGCCAAAACTTCAAATTCTCCATCGGTATGTTTGAATATCCACTCCCATTTTATCGTGTTCTTTCATACTGGCTCTGCTACACAACCTTCCACTCTCACTGCTGGCTTACAACTCCCTTTGAAATATGAGTAATATAGTTTCTTTGTTTGTGAGTCTATTTTACGTACTTTTCCATCAAACACATAACACCACAAATGTAGCAAAACTTCTGGGGACTTTGTAGACACGCCTCCTGCGTAATCCCGATGTAGAAGTTTTATTTTAGCACTACACATATTGAAAATGAACATGTGTATTAACACAAGTTTTCAGCTCAACTGAAGTTGAGATCTATTATAGCTGTAAATGTAAATATAAATACCTCACAAGCAGACAGATCTGATACATAATACAAAACTGATAAGTGCTGGGAATATAAACATAAACATCTGGGTGATAAGGGAGGAGGGAAGTGAGCCGATTAGGAAGAAAAACAACAGATTTAGAAAAACATAATGAAACATAGCAGTAAGCTGTATAAGCCGAATGAATTTAGCACCATAGTCATATATGCACATATCTTAAAAAAACAAGATATAATAGGTTAAAACGGACTTCTTTTTTGAAATAAGGGCACTGATTTCCATTAAAGCCACATTTTCCCTTGAAATACAGAATTAATGTTGACCGGTGTTATTTGCAACAAACTTGCTGCTATTCTTTAAATGGTAATCGTTGCAGAATGTCACAGTATTATATATTTGAATGAATTCCTATACCTGGGAAAAAGATATACCTCTCTTTTAATTGGTATCCTAGTCCTAAAAAGTCACCAAAGTTATTTGTATCCTTTAGAATGACCAGGAAGTTCCTCAAGCATTCAAAATATTTTACCCTGGGTGACATAATGAAAGATTGTAAAGTTAAGGCTTCATTGAACGGAACTGTGAAGCTCATTACACGTTAAATGTATTAAAGGTGATTATAAACGGTAAAACTTATAAGTATTCTAATTTTCAGCAGATTGGTGGCACTTTAGTTTCACTTACCAAGTTTTCACTCAAAACATATTTTGAAGATATTTGTCTCCATTCTCAGCTATATGTCCGGTAGCATCTGGAAGGGAATCCTCTATTTCAGTGTCAGTTGTGCTGCCATCTTGCTGTCTAGTGAAGATCTTCACCAGCAGAATTTCACAATTCATTACTCTGTGTGCATTTTTATAATGTGGAGTTTTTCCATTACTGTAAGCTCTGTTACTGTGAGTTTTGCAAGTATATTTTGGCATGTTTTCAAAGCTTTACTTCATGTTTAATGTTATGTTCTTATGAACAAAAATGGTGACTAACTGCAGATTTATCTATTTGTTGTAATTTTAAATTTCTTAATTGTTCCGTTATTGTGGTTTGTAGTTTCCTATGTATATTTCTTGGCAGTCTCCTTAATCAACCTGGTAAATCCCCGATTTCTTAGTGTTCAGTATAGTGTCCTTAAACAGGTGATGAAGTAAGTTTCTGAGGATGTGTTTATTGTATGGAGCCAAGTTTATGTTTGTGGAATTTATTGTAAATTTGTGAATGGATCAACACCTACTAGGAATAAGGCTGCCACACCGAAATATGTTTGGCTACTAATGTCACAATCAGGAGTCGATGTGTGTGCTGTTAGTTAAGCTATGAGTTTTATGATGTTTTATTAATGTATAACATAATTGGTGACAAAGTGTAAACTGCCACACAAATGTTGTATGCCCTAGTGTAAAGGAAATTATTCTTTGGGGCTGAAAGTAAGTGTATTTAAGTACTTAAGAAGGAAATGGTTAACCAAAAGTTGTTCACTGGGATAATTTCATTCCTACAGAATATGTTGTGGTAATCTGATAAGTTTTTATAAAACAACTATACACATAGACATATTATTAACAACTCCTTTTGCTTTTATTGATATGTGAAATTGCATTTGGAAATCTTTGGTGGAATGTTTAACATAACCTATACATACATGGGTATAGTAGAATGTTAAATTGTTTATAACTTTATTCATTGAAATCAATTTTGCTTTTATAGGTTTGTGAAAAGCACTTTCAACCCCATGATATAGAAAGAAGTGTATCATTGTATGACAGTAAGACTGGAAAATAACTTAGAGCTCCACTAGATCACCCACACCTAAAAAAAGGTTGGTTTCTTTGTAATCATTCTCCAGGTCCCTTAATAAGCATCATTCAGGACAAAATACTATTTTAAGTAATAAATGAAGAATCAGTATGAAGTAACCATACATACTTATTTCTAATATCCATTCACTACCACACAATCATACCATTAATAAAGGAACCTAATAACGTATGGTTAAGCATAAAGAATATTTTCAAATGAAAGAGCACTATGATAAATTCAAGTGTCTTAGCTGGAAGAAAATTAAAAAGGTAAAAGCCTTATATGCATAATTGTAATTATAGTAACACTGATCACACACCCTAACCTTACCTTCACTGTGCTTGCTATAGGGTGTTGGCCTATGCTTGCCAACCATGCATTGTAAGGTTAAATAATAATTTATGGTTAATATATAGAATATTTTCAGATGAAAGTTTACAATGATGAATTAAATCAGTAACATATCTTTGTGTTTAACAAATGATATGGCAAATGAATGGGTTCATATTAAGCATATTAAGAGTGTTAGTGGATTAAAAATGACAAAAGCAGCAAGCAGGGCCTATATTTGAGCATTATATTGTTAATAAGATAAATGAGATATGGATATAGATGATTGAAACATATGCTTGATTATCCCTAAAATAATTCTTTTGCTCTGAGCAATTTGGTTTGCTTCTGAAAGGGAAGTAAACCCTGGGTCCCATATCATACGTTTAAGGCACTATAAAACCTTCAAGCCTGAAAAAAAGAAAGCCTCGGATTAAGTTTGCTGTCCTTTTACATCCTAAGGTCCGGTTTCACAGTATAAGCTTAAACTTTGAATCGGGCTTAACCATAGAGTTAAGCTACAGCTGAGTTTTACAGTGCGTCGTTCAAGCGCTAAGCCGAGATTATACGGGACTCGACTTGAACCGTACTGAACTGCGGTTTAAGTTAAGGAGTCACCATGTTATCTGAGCACAACGATTTTAGTGACGAGGAAATGCAAATTATTTTAAACCATATTCACAACAGAAGACGACCTAAAGTGTTTAGAATGCGTCCAAATCATTTCCACATATAGAATGACCGAGAATTGTACGAGAGGTTTCGGTTAAGTAAATAGTCTGCGATGATGGTACTAGAGATTATTGATTATGCAAATAAACATAAAACAGACTGGTAAGTAAACCTTAATATTAAATTTATTCTTACACCTTTATAATATACTTTATCGCTCATAAGGTATTATTACTTCATATTTCAGGAACAAAGCCCTCTCGTCAGAAGCGATGCTTCTTTTGACGTTGAGGTTATATGCAAGTGGAAGCATGCTAATTGCAGCTGGAGATTGTTCCGGCGTCTCAAAATCTACAGCATGCATGGTTGTGAAAATTGTTTCATATCCATAAATTTGGACACCAATTAATTCCTTTATTTCCTCGTCGATTGGCGTAATTAACGATGGCATAGCTGGACCTCCACCTGTACCCCGAATAGCACGTTTCTCATCGGCGTATTTCTTTTTTGTAACTTTCTTCAAATTGTCATATTTCTTCTTCAACACGGTAGCATCTCTGTATATTATTCCGCTCTTTGCATTGAATAACTCCGCAATTTTCCCCCACATTTGGTTCTTCCTGCTCCACAGTACGTTATCAGATTGCTTACACTCTATTATGTGCTTATACTGCTTTACAATTTCTAACAGAATGTTAACTTCTTGAGAAGTGAAGTTAGCAGTACGTCTTGGCTCTGATTTTTCTGTCATTTTAATGTGTGTATCTGAATAACCTATAAAACCTTACGAGTCAGGAACAGCGCCGCCATTAACAAATGATGGGAATTCGCTCGATGCGCATGCGCAAGCGTTACCAACTTTAAAGTTCCGAGGAGTTGTTCAGCTCAGTAAAGCCAAACGTGGTTGCCCTACTGTGAAACTCGCAAAGCTTTAACCAAAGCTTAAGTTTTGTTTAAGCTGCGTCCGTAGCTTAGTAAAGGTTCGACTTAAACTTGAACTGTGAAACCGGCCCTAAGTAGAATGGGATACTAATGACCAAGGGATGTTAAAGAATGTCATTAAATTGTCTTGATTATTTGCACTTTATATTCTACCATGAGCTACAAACATTATTAAAATAATATTGCTTCTATTATTATTATTTGTTATTTATTATTATTATTATTATTATTATTAATGTATAGTAAGATGGTGTAATGTAGTATTTTGTGTTGGTATGCTGTGCATTTTCAAGTGTAGTTAGTTTGATTGTTACTTATATGCCATTAAAGATTTTCATTAATAAACTATATTGTTTAACTTCTTACAGGTGCAATTCCTTCTCTTTTGCCTGGGTGTCCTTCCTATTTGTCAAAACCCTCTACTTCAAGAGAGGATCCTGAAGAGCATTTGGAAAATGTCTTCATAAATGCTGCAATTGCAGAAAGCTTGAGTGCTGAAGAAAGGTATATCAAGAAAACCACATTTTGCACTGTAGAGGAACTACTCGAGAAGATTGCTTGCTGTGAACTATATGATGAGTGGGTTATTATACAAGATGGTGCCGGGGCTTGGTATAGTGACACAAGTGGCCAGTCAACTTTTAAAGGCAAATAGTGGTAAAGAAGTGGACAATATATAATCAGAGATAATATCCGTAATTGACAACAACCAAGTAACTACTGTGAATGAAGGTGGTGAAGAGAAGCAAGTGAAAGAGTTTAAAAGTTCAGGTGAATTGAAAACGCATGCTTCGGCATCGGCGAGTGAAACCATAGCGTCGCTTCAAATGGTGATCTCGTTAATAAGCAAAGACCTACTTAAGGCGCAAACCGAAATAAATACGTTGAAGGAAGAAAATGAAATGCTGAAAAATAAAATAAATAATGAAAACAGAAATCAAAGTTATTCTGCAGTAACAAAGAAACGATCTACTGGATCTCAACAGGCACAAAACAATACAAACATTGCAACACGAAACAGGTTTCAAATTCTGGATGAAGCGGATGATGGAGATGCTCAACTGTTTCAAAATCCAGTCCAAAGGGATTATTTTGACTCAACGACTCAACGAAAGGATGAAGACAAGGTGCTGGTGATTCTTTGCTAAAATTTGCGGGTGAAAAGTGCAAGGAAGAGGGGTACAAGGTATGCTGTTTTCCTCGCATTAAAGTGACAGAGCTTCAGCATCAAATGGAGAAAATGAGCTTACAGCAATCAAAGCCTGATGTGGTGGTGATTCATGCGGGAACAAACGACATTAGGCATGGTGTTATGTCCCAACAAATAATGGGCAATACTATGGACTTAATAAAGGTAATTAGAGGTCAGTCTAGAGACACTAAAATCATAGTAAGTGGTGTACTGCATAGATGTAATGTAAACACGATATATATCAGGGATTTAAATCAGGAACTTGATTGGATGTGTTCTGTAACAGATTGTCTGATGGTGGATGCAAATTTCTGGATAAATGATTGGGATTTTGGCAGGGATGGGATTCACTTAAACTGTAGGGGTTCGTTAAAGTTTGGGAAGTTACTAAACAGAGCTATATCTTCACTATTGGTGGGAAGCGAGTAAAACCAGAGGTGGATGCTTTTCTATTAGAAATTAGAAATTCTGCTGTGCATCTAGATACTCAATGTACAGAAGTTCCAAATCAAACATTTATAAAACTTAGTACTCCGCCATCCAAAACAAGTAACACTGGTAATCAAACTCATTCAAACCGCAAAGGAAAAAGCTTAAACTGTAAAATCTTTCACCAAAATATTCAAAGTATTAGAAGCAAAAAGTGTAATATTGAAGTGCTGTTAAATTCTTACTTAAAAGTTTTAAACGCAGTATGCTTAACTGAACACTGGTTGGAGAAACATGAAATTAATCAGTTTACTTTACCTAATTATGTGTTAGCCAGTTCTTATTGTAGGAAAATTAAGAAAAACGGAGGGTCATGTATATATGTAAAATCTAGTGTTAACTTCAAAGAAATGATCAGTTCAACTACTTAAATCAAGAAGAAAATTTTGAGGCCAGTATGTGTGAGCTAATTGACTTCAAAATGGTTCTAATCAGTGTATATAGAAATCCAACAGGGAATATTGTAGTTTGTTTACAAAGCTTAGAAACTATTTTAGATATTTATAGGCAGTCGAAAAAAGATGTAGCAATTGTAGGAGATAGGAATATAAACTATCTAACTGAAAATCCATGTAAAAGCCAACTCCAAAACCTTCTAAATATGTATGGTATGCAAAATATAGTTAGAGTACCAACTAGAGTCACTAGCCTTAGCAGTACTGCATTGATCACGTTATATTAAACACAGAGAAGTGGATGTATGAAATTCAGGGTTTTGACTCAACACTGTGAGATCATTATGCACAGATACTGCAGTTAGCTGTTCAAATGAAAAATTGCTTACCACAACAAAAGGAACACAAAGTTTTTAAAAGTGTTAGGCTTTCAAATGATAAAAATTTGAATTATCTAAATTTGTTATTAGGCAAAGAAACATGGGAAAATGTATATATGATCAAATCACTAAATGGAGCAGTAAATAAGTTCTTGGACATATTTGGTTTTTACTTTGAAGCAGCAGTACCAGTAGTCAAAATTGAGATAAATAAAGAAAATAAAAAATGGGTCTCAACTGGGATATGTAAATCAGCGGAAAGATTAAGGTTCTTGAGTAAATAAATTAGGGAAAATAAAGTATCACAAGAATTTAAGGCCTACTATCTGAAATATAAAAAAATATATAATAAGGTAATCAAGGAGGCTAAAAGGTTACTCAATGATAGCACAATCAAATTAGCAGTTAATAAATCTAAGTTGTTGTGGGAAATAATCAGGGGCGAAATTAAAACTGAGACAAATTTAATAAATAACTATTCTATCAAAAACAATGGTCAAAACATAAGCAATCCTAAAGATATATCCGAATTATTCAACAGCTTTTACACAAATGTTGCTGAAAAGGTGCTAAAATAGAATTCATTGGTAAGAGCAGCAAAACTAAACCTAAAATATAATAAAAATACTCTCTTTTTAATGCCAGTAATGATGGAGGAAATTAAAACAGTGATCAACAAATTAAAAAACAAAAAATCGGCAGGAATTGATGGATATTCAAATTATGTTGTTACAAAATGTGCCTAGTTTCTAATAGAGCCGCTGTGCTACTTAACAAATCTTTCACTAACAAGTGGAGTATTCCCTGAGAGGCTAAAACAAGCGAAAGTGAAACCTATCTACAAGAAAGGTAGCAAGGATGATCGATATCAGTAATATCCACCTTTGCAAAAATTTTTGAACAGATAATGTATAGCAGATTGATAAACTTTCTGAATAGGTTCAAAATAATAAATGAAATCAAAATGGTTTTCAGAAAAATAAATCAATTAATTCTGCATTAATAAATTTTATTGAACAAGCTTATGGTGCACTAGACAATAAACAATTAGGATTAGGCTTATTCTTAGATCTAACAAAAGCGTTTGACATAGTAGATCATTCGTTACTACTTGAAAAATTATTTGCATATGGCATAAGAGGACTAGCATCAAACTGGTTTAAGTCATATCTTGAAAATAGAAAGCAGTCTGTAGAAATTGAGTATTTTGATAGTAAAACCAATGAAATTAAAAAAGAGCTGTCTGACTTCAAAAATATAAAATACGGTGTACCTCAAGGATCTGTTCTCGGGCCACTGTTATTCATACTATACATAAATGACTTAGCTGACAATGTAAATAGCCTGATGAATGTGCATGTAACACTCTTTGCAGAAGACATGAGCATTTTTATAACAGGGGCAAATTATGATAATACTAATCATTATATATACAACATTTTAGGGTATATTAAAAAATGGTTTAATGCAAATTTGTTACTTTTAAATAAAGAGAAAACAGCGGCTCTAAGCTTCCATAATAAGCCTAATAACAATGCTATATATCCAAAAATTAAAATGGGGCAAGACGAGATAAAATACGTAAGAACCAACAAATTTTTGGGTTTGGTATTGGATGAAAATTTAAGTTGGCAAATGCGTATAGACAGCCTGATTAAAAGACTCAGTAAGATGTGCTTCTTAGTAAGGTCAGTCAAATTTATGTCCAGTGTACATATTCTTAGGGGAGTTTATTTTGCATACTTTCATAGTTTACTAGTATATGGCATAATCTCCTGGGGGAATTCTAAAAACAGTATTAAGGTCTTCAGGATTCAAAAGAAAGTAATAAGAATTATGGCTGATATCTCTAATACAGCAAGCTGCAAGCCATATTTTAAAAAATATAAAAATTTGCCATTACCATGCATGTTTATATATGAAAAAGTATTGAAGAAATCAAAGTTACTAAAAGGAACAAATATCTTTATAAACAGAGATTTATCGGTGGAACAACGGGCCTTGAAGAAGGATTTAATACAACAAATGATGCTGGCAAGAATGGAAGGGAAACAGGCCTTCATAAAGAATCTACGACTGTGGGTCAACGGGCGCATGGTGACGGGATACGAAAGTGACTCAAGGAACAGTAGATTCCAGGAGCAGGATATGATTCAGCAAAATACATCCGAGACCAGAGAATGCAGAGGAAGTCCAAAGAGCGATCGGAGACCAGAGGATAAGGATCGACACATGGAAGTTACGTCACTGGCACGTGGAGCTGGTGGAAAGAAGATGACAGTGTTGGAGACAAGCCGTGGAGATGACGTAGCCAGAACGTCAGATCAGAGTGACGCAAGGACATCAGCTGGCGAAACAAGGAAAGTGATTTCACCAAGGAGGGAGGAAGCTAAATTGGCATGTGACCTGGCCGTGGGCAGGGCGGGGGCGTGGTCTCAGAGTGATGGAACGGAGGGAGAGGAAAGCATTGTGTTGACACCCAGTGGGAGTATACTGGTTTTGGACAGAAATTTAGCGGGACCATCAAAGGAGAAAACAGGAATAGAATTACGGAGTAGGAAAGTGTTGGACAGGTTTAGAAGCAGAACAGGTTCACAGTAGGGAAAGGAAAAAGGAAGGAGGAAGATTGGGTTCTGGAATTGCGAGGGATTAAAAAATAAAATATTTACAGGAAGTTGAGACATCTACTAGAAAAGGTAGATTATTTAGGGGTAGCAGAAACCTGGCTATGGGAGGTAAATATAGAGGTTAAGGATTATATATATGTTGGAATGGAAGGGGTGGGGTTAGCAAGGAAGGGAAGAGCTTCTGGCAGAGTGGGTCTTTTTGTAAGACAATCCATAGGGAAAGTAGTAAGAGATACTTGGTCCAGGATTAAAAATGTTTTGTGGATTATATTGAAAGATAAACTGATAAATGAGACGACCATATGTTTAGGTGTAGTGTACAATGCACCCGCTCCCTCGCAATACCATAATCCTGAATTGTTGAAGGCGCTAGAGAGAGATATAAATAGGTTAAGAGAGAAGTACGGGAATATGGAAGTAATAATTATGGGGGATTTTAATACCAGAGTAGGTGAAGGGGATGTGAATATAGAGTGTGATATGTTTGTTGGAAATGAAACACGTTCCAGAAGGGAGCAGTTCAGGCGAAGTAAAGATAAGTGTGTTGATAAGTCAAGTGATAGTTTTATCGAATTTTGTGAAGTGAACGCTTTAGATATATTGAACGGTAAATATGGAGATGATTTGTAGGGAGAGTTTACTTTTGTTAATATGAACGGGCAAAGTGTCATTGATTATATATTATGGCCGATTAGCAAGGTGTATACAATAGAAAACTTTAAGGTACTAAACTTTGTATCTAATAGTTCCCACTTCCCGATGGTAGTGGAGATTCAAAGGCGATCAGAGGAAGTACGGGAAGTTAGACGGGAATGGGGAAAGACTACTAAGCAATATATTGAATTTAAATGGAAGAGGAACAGAGGGTAGAATTTAAACTAACATTAGATTCTAAGCATGGTCAAATATGTCAACAGGGAATGAGTTTTATGATAAGGAACCAGGAAATAGAGAATTTAAACAATATTTTTAATATGTTAATGCAAAGAGCAGGGGAAGGGATGAGAAGGGGGAGGGGCAGGGTAATAAAGGAAATAGGGTGGTATGCTGAGGAATGCAAAATAACAAAAAAGGTGGTGAAACAGGCATTAGTAAGATGAAAAAAGAGAGGGTATGAGGAAGATAAGAAGGAATACCTAAAGAGTAGGAATTTATATAATGCACTATTAGAAGAAAAGAAACAAGAATGGAGAAATAAAGAACAAAGTAATCTGATTAAAGTATTAAGGGAGAACAATGCCAGTAAGGTGTGGAGAGTGTTAAAATCCACGTATAATAAATGGTTAGTTAAACCAAATATCACTTCAGCAGATTGAATGGAGTATTTTAAAATGTTATTCGAGGAAGAGGGTTTTATTAAGATGAAACCAGTGGTGGATTTTGGAGTGGGATACATAGATATATTAGATAGTGAAGTGAGAGATGAGGAGGTAGTGAAACAAGTGAAGGCAATGAAAAATAATAAGGCAACAGGTATTGATGGAATTCCTCCTGAGTTTATCAAAGAATGGTGTAGTGATGAGACTAGAGTAAAGATGTTTACTGATTTGTTTAATGTAATAAAAACCAAGGGATATCTACCGGAGCATTGGAGGAAAGCAATAATTCATCCTATATATAAAGGTAAGGGGAGCGTTGATAAGCCCAATAATTACAGGGGAATAGCATTACTTTCAAATGTAGGAAAGATTTTCACAGGGATTTTAGCTAATAGGATACAAAACTGGGTAGAGGAATATAATATCCTCTCAGAGTTTCAAATGGGTTTTCGTAAGAGCAGAAGAACAGTAGATAACTTATTCATAATTAAAACTCTGGTGGATAAGTATTTAAAAGAAAAAAGGGGGAAATTATACATGGCATTTGTTGATTTGGAGAAAGCGTATGACCGCATTGATTTAAATTTGTTGTGGCACAAACTCTTGAGGAAGGGAGTAAGCTAACAGATGGTGAATTTATTTAAAGCTCTGTACAAGGAGAACACATTTTGTGTGAAAGTAGGAGTAGGTTTGGTGACAAAAGAAGTAAACCAAAGGAAGGGGTTACGACAAGGATGTAAGTTAAGTCCAGTGTTATTTAATCTGTATATTGATGATATCCTCACTGAGATAGGAAGGAATAATAATTGGTTGCCTGTGATAAATAAGGTATCAATCCCTGGGTTATTATTCGCTGATGATTTAGTGATAGGATCAGTTTCAATGATTGTCTGAAGCAGTCCCTACAGCAAATGAATAAATACTGTGATGAGTGGAATCTGAAAGTAAATCAAGAGAAGACTCAAATTATAGTGTTTAAGAAAGGTGCCAAACTGGGAAAGTATGAAAAGTGGAAGAATGGAGAGAAGGAATATAAAGTGGTCAGAGATTGTATATATTTAGGGGTTAAAATGGATGGGGGTGGAAAATGGGAGAAACAGGAGAAACTGGTATTGACAAAGGGGAAAGGGGCAATGTCAGCGATTAGAGGGTGCAAATATAAAATACCAGATATAAATGTTAAATGGTTAGAGAAAATATATAACACAGTAGTTGAAGCAAAAATGTTATATGGAAGTGAAATATGGGGAGTAGAACGAGGCTGGGAAGAGATAGATATGGTACATAGGAGTTTTTGTAGAGAAGTTTTAGGCCTGCCAAATGCTACAGTTAAGGAATTTGCTGTAATTGAAATGCAGAAAGAGGGGAGAAAAGGGGTAGTAATGGAGCGAGCTCTTAAATATTGGTACAGACTATTAAATTTAGAAGAGAAGAACTTGTTGAGGCAGTGTTTGGAATTCCAAGAAAGGAGATTAAAGAAAAATGGGTGGAGTTATAGTATACAAACTAATTTGGAAAATAGTGGTCTGGGAGAAATTTGGAGAAGGAGGGAAAATAATGTTAAGGGTTTTTGGAAAGAAGCTAGGCAGAGGTTTGAAGATATAGAGATACAAAATTTATTTAGCAACATTGGGAAGAAAAGTTCCTTGGAATCATATATATTAATAAAAAATGTATGGGCTAGAGAACAGTATGTGGATAACTCAAATAAGGAACAAAGAGAAAGTATAGCCTGGGTACGAGCAGGTGTATGGAGACTAATAGGAATGAGAAATGGGTTCCCACAGAACCAGTGTCCAATATGTGGGGAAAGAGAAGATTTAGAACATATCGTTTTTGACTGTAAAGGTACACAGCATTGGAGAAAGGAAGCTATAAATGGGAAATGGTTCAAACTGGACAGGAAAGTAGCTTTAAGCAAGATGTTTAACAAGGATAGTAAAAAGGTAAGAGAGTACTTGTCCAAAGTAAAAAAGAAATGGCTATGGACAATAAAAAGAGATGTAAATTAATTTCATCATGTAGTGTTAAGTTATGTAATTATATTATTATTATAATATTAGTATTATAAGATTATTATTTTGGTATCATTACTATTGTTTTTATTATTATTATTATTATTATTATTATTATTATTATTATTATTATTATTATTATCATCATCATCATCATTTTATGTTATAATAAGAGTGTAATATGGGTAGAATATGGCAAGATAACAGCTTGGACTGATGTATAGCCATATTCTAAGGAAGATTGCTAGCACAAATAAATAAATAAAATAAATAAGATAAAAATAAATAAATATATGAAACACTAAACTATACAAAACAAAACTTAAATTCCTTTAAAACAAATGCTGAAGTTCATTTACATGGCACTAGAGCAAAAAACAATTTATTTGTAAATTCACACAGAACCAAACTCTATGAAAATAGCTTCACATATGCTGGTCTACACTTATATAATAAACTACCTCAATATATAAGGGATACTGAATCCCAAGAAAAATTTAAAAAGGTTTTATTTAATTACTTAATGGAATATAGCTTTTATAGTGTAGATGAATTCATACATCACGAAGTAGTTAGTGTAAAATGTTAATTTGTAAATGATTCTTTATAACTCAAATCTGTATAGCCTTTCATGTATGTTGTTATTCTTTTCCTTTGTGTTTTAAAATGTTGTTGAATCTTATATCTCTGCATTTGTAATTATTTATGTATCGTGGTATATTTTCCTTGTATCTTAAACTGATGTGTCCTATAACATATGTATTATGTTTTTATGGATGAAATAAGTAAATAAATAAATATTAGAAAAAAAGACAGTGGCATATATTTTATTTTAGTGAAAGATAGTCCAGTGCTAAAAGTTGCATGTTACACTATATTTGACAAGTTCTTGTTTTATAAACTATTGTAAATGAAGCTGAATTGCAAGGGGTGGGAAACATGAAGCTGCCAACAACAGTAACACTAATCAAGTAGGATCACGTCATTATCTTTGTCAGAATTTCAGCAATTGGGGTAAAAATCAACCCATTGACAATAGCATGGACTAATAAATGATATTTTAATGAATTCCTTAGGTTAGCAGTACTTTGTTAACAATGTCATGTCCAGTTACTTTGTCTCATGTAGCAATAGCCTTTCCACATTACCCATAACTGAGAAGGACTCTGCCAGTTTTCTGGGGTATTTGGCTAAAAAGGCTGAATTATTAAGTAATAATAATTTATTGCTTGTGTACTTGGAAATACAAGTTAAAACCATGGTAAAAGGAAGACAATGTGTACATAACAAGTTTACAACAGTTTTACAAAAGTTTATACACACTAGCATTCCCAACAATAGGTGTCTCTCTCTCTCTCTCTCTCTCTCTCTCTCTCTCTCTCTCTCTCTCTCTCTCTCTCTCTCTCACACACACACATATACACACTCTCTCACTCTCACTCTCTCTCTCTCTCTCTCTCTCTCTCTCTCTCTCTCTCTCTCTAGTCAGAATTCATCCATTCTGTACAGGGGTCTATTTACAAGGTAATCTTTTAATCTGGTTTTAAAAATGTTGGATCTTAACATTTTTAGTTCTCTAGGTAGTTTATTATATAATGTTGCTCCTATGTTTTTAGGATCTTTGTCATTAAATGTTTTTGTGTGATTGAGTCTGTATACATATTTTGTGTTCTGGTATTGTAGTCATGCACATTGCAACTTCTAGTAAGATCACTGGTGTTATGTATTAGTAATATGACACAGTATACATATAGAGAGATGATTGTAAGGATTTTATTTTTTATAAACAACTACTTGCATGGGTGCCCAGGGGTTACACCTGACATGATTCTCAAACATTTCTTTTGCAGGTGTAATACTCTATTAATATACAAATAAGCTGCTCCCCCCCAGAGTTCAATACCATAGAGAAAATGAGGGTATATTATCCCATAATAGATGGTGTTTAATAGATTTAAGTTTTTAAACCTGGCAAAATAACGTAACAAACACACCCTTGCTCACCTTGTTGCACACCTGATCAATGTGTGCACTCCATGTGAAGTATTTGTCAAACTGTATTCCCAAAAATGATTTATATTCACTTTCGTGAATAAGTTCATTACAAATTTCTACTTCAAGTAAGTTTTCTCGTCTGTGAGATACTGCAAAATTTACTATTTTGGTTTTACTTACATTACATCCTAATTTATTATCATTAAAATAGTTAAGTAGGTGAGTTGTAATAGCAGTTATTTTCTCTCTAAGTCCCTGTGTAGATGAATCCCAACATATGGCAGCTGTATCATTTGCATATGACAATATCTTAGAATTTGCTATAGTAGGAATGACGTTAGTGTATAATATAAATAATAAAGGTCCCATTACAGAACCCTGTGGAACTCCACATTGAACTATTTCCTCACTGGATTTGTAGATTTCCTTTTGATTGGTATTATAGAATGGAATTTTAGTCCTTTGGACTCGATTGCTTAAATATGATGAAATTAACTGGTTACCAAGCCCCCTTATACCATAGTGGTTAAGTTTCATAAGTAATATTTTGTGATCGATACAATCAAATGCCTTAGATAAGTCTAGAAATACCCCTGCTGTCTTGTT
Source organism: Deroplatys truncata (assembly GCA_030765065.1). Lineage (NCBI taxonomy): Eukaryota > Metazoa > Arthropoda > Insecta > Mantodea > Mantidae > Deroplatys > Deroplatys truncata. Next base: position 381,776,338 of record CM060990.1, read on the forward strand.
TTAAGAGGTTAGAACTGTTTTCCTCTTAATGGACAAGAGTCACTAAAACCCTTTGCAGATTATAAAGGTGGAAACATTGTTGGCCAGGCATGCAAAGGAATTAAGTGTGCATCTGCTGCATATGTGTTTATGGCATGCAGTTTAAACATACAGTACAGTGATATAATTATATTGCCTGTGAAAACAATACAAACTATAATCTTGTTTGAATTTCTGAAAGGTATCATACTGAAATTGGAAAGCTTAAGATATGTCTAATGTGACATCAGACAGTATCTCAATTAATAAGAAATCAGTTTCAAGTTTTTTTTATTAAAAACAAAGCAGTTTCAAGAGACTATTCATTATTAAGATAGTATTTTCATGTCCTCTTAAGAGTCTGAAAATTAGGAATAGTTATTATGATACTTCCTGCATAGGAATTCAAATGTGCTTACTTTAAACTGATGTTAAAATGTTTCCTCATACAATTAACTAAAATTCTTTTTTTCTTATTGGACTGCATCCTATTATCAGGAATATTTCATGCATTTACAATACATACAACAAAACTGTTATACAAATACAAATATATGAATAAATTAACATATATGAGTCATTCTGCATCAAGTCGCACAAATTTTCACAAAATCTGACCATCATGTCTGCAATTCACTTTAAATGAATTATGTTTTAAATTCCTATTTAATTTAAATCACAATATTTTAAAACATGTTGTGTAATCCAACTTGTGAAAAGTGGCGCACCTCTCTACCTTTAAATTAGAATATCTCACAGGCGATAAGTGATAAAATTATGTTATAAAGTGCAATGCAAAGCTTAATATGTAATCTTTTACTTAATATTTATTATAATTGATATAATTAACTATTTACATCAATTTTTAAAACCCAAACACTTAAAAACTATATATTCCTATTAATCTGCAAATTTAAATTTCTATAAAAATTATAAATAAATTCCTTGTAGTTTTTTGTATTAAAACAAAGATGGGATCCTGTATAGTTAATTTTAAATCAAATAATGTACAAAACGGCGCATAGTAGGTTTCCAGCACAGTACAGCTGGAGCGTAGCAGTAGCAGTGGCAGTCATTGGATGCCTTGTCAACTGTTCACAGCACTTTAGTTGCACTAGTTTGTTCACATGTAACTTAAATTTGGCATACAGTTGAGAAACATTTGAACTTTGAATCTTATCCTATGGGAGGCAACTTAACTACAGTTTAAATGTGCACTTTTCCCCTTCAGGCTCAAATAAATATGATCTAGTTATTATTGTACCATAGAGCTAAATGAATTTAGCTCTAAGGTACCAGGGATTCCTTTTGCATTGCTGTATCTTGCCTTAAAATGATCACTATGTTCAAAACCACTTCTGGATTATTCACAGCGTTGGTACTTTGTAGCATACAATCACTGTTATCAATGGGTGGTATTTTGGGATTTTTTTTTTTTCACAATGCATCACATAGTTTTAGGTCTGGTGACAAAGTTAAGTTCTCCATTTTTAAGTTGGTAAGCATATTGCGGGTAACCAAGCTTAATGATTTCTGCCTTGTATTATGCTTGGAAACATTAGATGGATTGTAGCAGTAGTCATAGCTATGTTTCTTCAGTTCGCTCATTATGCACTTTCAGAAACCACAGAGGTAAGAATGAACTTCTAACACAAAAAGCTGAACACAAAGTAACATTTAAAATGAAACAGAAGTGAGAGGCTTTATAGAATATCAGATTCCAGTTGCTAAGTTACACCAAACACAGGAAGTGATAGCCTATCACGTTCATGCTGTGTAATGCATCGGCTGATGTGGCATGCTGCTGCAGTGTAAAGCTCTCAGTCAGCAGTCTATTTTCTAAAGCCCTACACACTAACACAAATAAACTGTTCAAAAGAGTACTTCTAAGGAAGAGCCCATCCTGATATTAACAGATTTAAAACAAAATATATCATAGATTTTTTCTGCATTTTTTCCAGATTTTAATATTAGGTGGTTAAATATGATATTGCACTTTAAAATATTCATACTTAAAAAAGTGATTGTTTTTCTATTCCGAAAAAATATTATTTGATATAAGGAAAACCACAATGTTTATATTTACAAAATGACGTATTGTTCTTATCCCTTATCTTATTCTGTATTCCGAGAATAAGTTACTTTTATGTAACATTGTGAGTGTATAAGAAAATGTTAAGTATGTTGTAAATCCTAAAATAATTTGATTCCCGCAAAATATAAAATATGTGTCCATTTATTTTATTGTGGAACACGTAAACTAAAATTCAGAGAAAGTGATGTTTTATGTGTGTTCAGTTTGATGTGGAATGACTCATATATGCATTTAAAAGTATGAGCTACATTGTTACAATCATATTCAGTATGCAATAAAACAGTCTACTATCAAACATGGGCGTTTAAATATGTATACACACACACACACACACACACACACACACACACACACACACGCACGCACGCACGCACAATGTATATATTACATTAAATTTTCATTTTACATTTTGAAAGAAATGCAAATGTATTACAAACTTTTGGAGATGATTTGTTTAACAAAGATTGCTTACTTCTGGGGGTTCAAAATTGTTGTAATTTACTTGTAATAGAGCTCATTTTACACCATAGGACAATCATAAACGAACACTTTACTGAACCCTGCTGAACAATTACAGTAGGAATCATTTTTAATTTTAATTCTGTGTATTTGTTCAGCTTATGTGATTCCAAGCATAGTAACTGTTACCTTTCCAGGAAGACTAACATGATAGAACCAGGGAGTATTCAGTATAATTTCTGAGTATTATAGTTCTTAAGAGGTTTTCCAGCATTTAGTTGATCCCATTTCTTTTTCCATTTATGAACTAATTTTTTTAATGTCCCAAAATATAAGTATATGGCAAACTGTAGTCAAAGAATTCTCCTTTTTCTCTGCCTAGTTTTGCTAATTTATCTATTTCATTGCATCTACTGTTCTTATGTCCAGGAATCCAAAAGAATTTGGCAGATATGTTATATTTGTTATTGATTATTAAGTACTGTAAATCGGTAAGTGTCAGTTAAATTGGAAGAGTAATAAACTGATTTTAGTGATTTTAAAGCCAAAAGACAGTGTTAAAATTACTAAATTCTTAGAAAATTCTGAGTTGCATAAAGAATAACCTGTTCAATAGCAACTATTTCAGCATTAAATACAGATGTAGAAGATGGTAGTATGAAGGTTTTGAAATGAGATTTTCAATATGTAAGGCAGCACGTACTGAATTATCTTCCAAGCATTCTGAACCATAGGTCTATATTACTGTGGTCTAATTCACACATATTAACATGAAATGCATTTATGAGGCATGTTTTTAAAGTAAGTACCGATAATTTTTTAAAAAATAACAAAACATTATTTTCAAATACTTTATCATCATTCATTACCTCACACCTTACACTATTTCTCCACATAGTCACCGCCATTATTCAGACACTTGTTGTAATGGGAAACCAGTTTTTGTATGCCTTCATCAAAGAATGATGCCGCCTGTGATAAAAGTCAGGTCTGCACTTCTTATCATATTTGTTGAAATGTTTTCCAATAAGGAATCTCTTCAGATGAAGAAACAGATGAAAATCGCTTGGTATCAAATCCGGACAGTAGGGATGGTGCTTGAATTGTTCTCAATCAAATGATGCAATCAGATCTTGAGTTTGTTTGGCTGTGTGTGGCCAGGCATTGTTACTCATTATTGTTTCCCCATAAACCTTACACAAGAGAATGAATTTTTGCTGGTGTAACCTTTCCCACATTCAAAATACAAATCACTGATCTGACTTCATGTTCGGCAGTTCAATTGTTTTGAACATTTTGACATGCTCTAACAACAGGAAAATACAAAGTGACGATTGCTCTAAGCTGTGTCTGGTTTCCTAATAAATGGAGGAAGTGATCGCAACTGCAGCGGAAAAATATTAAAACGGTACATACTTTAAAAACATGCCTCGTAATAATTTCTTATTTATATCAATGTTACACCTATCACTGTACTGGATGAGTGAAGTGACTACATCTACTTCATGCGAGAGTGTCTCATAAGAATATGAGATATAGGTAGTTGTTAAATTTTTCTCAAATAAATAAAATATCACTGTAATTGAAGTATGTCTAGTTTTATAATTATACCTTTAATAACAATTCTCTTCCTCTTATCTTTTTATTATTTTAATTTTGGGGAGTTCATCTCTGGCTGCAATAGTTGTCTAAGTTCCACTTTTTCTTACCTATACAGCCCTATAATGATGATAACATGTAATAAAACTATAACAAAAACGTATCGTGATTGATTTTGGACAAATAACTGATTTGATATAAAGCCAAAAATTGCATTTTTAAAATGTTTACCTGTATCAGTTGCTATGAAACTAGATACATAAACATACTTTTTCTCTCACTTAAAGCCTGGGCATTTTAGCAATTTCCCCAAGGTGAGGCTGTAAAGGGGCACCCTCAAAAAACCTAAATAACACTTATTTTAAAACAATTTGCATAATAAAATTGGAACTCTTTGTCACACATTCCTATTTAGAACTTTAGATAGGATAATGTTTAGAAAATTTACATGCAGTTTTCCGTACTAGTATGTATTTGTGTACGTCAACTGATTTCATTGTCTTTTTCCGGTTATCAAGGGAAACTTATAACTGTTTTAATCGCAAAATAAGCATAGGAACAGGTGTATTTTATACAGTTAAACATTTATGCATGTTTTAAAGTTTATTAACATCCCAGAACCAAACACTAGCTTTTAATAACATTGTATGTGCTGCTTTGCGAGTTATAATGTAGTTCAAATTAAATGACATGGCAATTTCTCTTTTCATTTGAAGTTGAGCTTCCCCTACCCCTAAAATTAACTTTAAAATTTGAGCCCTGAGGAATGAAAAATAGTGTACAGGGATTAGTGTACCTGGGCTTAGTTTGATGATGGCCCTCTATCGTGAAATCATATGCGCAGTGTTGCAGCCTTATTCCTAGGAGTCGTTGGCTGAATCCACTCTGTGTGGCTACTTTTTTAATGTTTTGATATTACCTGTTATATTCCTTTTCTTGGAGTGCACAGTGGGACAAAACTAGAATCTGGCTGAAAAGAAATTAAGTTTCAACCTTCTTATATTTTAACGTTTTCATTATCCCTTGATACTTATATAGTTGGGACATGCTTTAGTGTCTATCTTCTTTTTCTTTTTTCTTTTTTTTCTCAGAAACACTCATCTTTAGTTTACAGTCAAATGTCTGTGGTCATTCATGCATTTTTATTGCTATAATATTTACATGGGAGTGTGCTACAGTTCTTGAAACGTCTTGGGTTTCCCAAATTTGCCTATTACAACTGGCTGTAATTTGACACTGCCATCTGCATTTGTGAAAAAAAACACTGTCAGTCTCTGCGTGCTTTGCTTTCCACCATGGAATGAATCGCCCTTTACACTACGCTCTTGAGGGCATTAGTTGAAAAAGCAATCCAGTTTCATCAACATTATAAACGCCCTGCTTTTCGTAGCCTTCTAAAAGTTTGGGTAAAGTCACATTCATTTAATGCAGCACACTTTCTTCACCACTTTCACCGTATATCACCCTACTGAAGTCCATTTCGCGTTCTAAATCTGTCCAACCATCCGTTTATTGCTTTAAAGTCCACCAAACCTAACCTTAAAGCAATTGTTGATGCCTTTTCCTTTATGAAGCTACCATCAACAGGTAAGCCAGAAGATCATACACCATTAAACCATTCCATTAATATTTCTTTCATATCCTCATATGGGGAACATCTAATCTTTTTTTTTTTTTTTGTCGTCCTCTGTGACGTAGTGGTTACCATGCTAGACTCTAGTTCACGAGATTGCGGGTTCAAACCCAGCAGAGGGTGATGGATTTTTTCGGGTGTAAAAATCCATAGCATGACTTCCTTCAGAAGGGAAGTAAAGCCGGTGGTCCTGTGTCATAGATTTATGGCATATAAAATAACCTCAAGCCTGATAAAAAGGCCTCTGAGCAAAATCTCGGTCTTTCACGCCCAATATTGAATGGGGCGCTAAGGACCACAGCAATTATAGAGCATCCATAATTAAAACGCAATTTAATTTTTTTTCTAATTATCTTACAATTTATGGACTTAAAACCAGATTTTGCTTCTTCACTCAAAATTGCAACTCTATTTTCCAGAATCCCACTAAGAGTTGAAATGGCTATACCAAGCCTTCTAAACATTTCCATCAGTTTTAGTTTTGGATGCTTTTCAACTTCCCAAATGATAACTACTTTTTTGGAAAGAGAGAATGTTTTTCTCTTTGCTGCTGCCATTTTATTTGGTACAAAACATACCTTCATGCACAATCGCAAAACAAACCACTTTTTTGTATGCAAAATGAACATGTAGTGATCCCATTCATAAGCTTCAATGATGCCGATGAAGTAAGCAAGTCATAATAAACCAAGATGCTAATGCTACATCTGGATACTTTGAAACAGCTTGGAACCCATGCTACAGCCAATCAATCACATTGTGAGGAATGAATATAAGGTGTACACATCTTGGCTAGCAGATGGAAACAGTGTTGCAGAATTGGCATATTGCAACAGATTGTGAAGAAAAGCAGCTGTTGAAAGATTAATAGTTTTGAATGAATGTATAATTTGCAATAAATCTTTAAAAAGGTGATAATTTATTCAGGTATTCTGTGTAATTTAGCATTATATGCCGCAAAGCAAACCTCACGTTACATCGGATTAAAAACTTTATTAATCAAATGAAATAAAAGTCAGGACTTCAAAATTCTTTCGCTATATGTGGGTTAAAGTTATAAAGGGAATTGTTATAATGGGGGTTCATATGGGCTTACAAATTTTAAACAAGACACTCAAAACTTATATCTATTTAGTGGAAATGCATCATATACTACCAACCTATCATTGCAACTTAAACACTCTGGAGCTGATTAGGAACCATCCCTCCAAAATGATGTTTATGAAATGCAATATAGTGAAGAACAGCAATGTAAAATAGCTGTATGAAATGTAGTTGAAAAAGTGACAGTGAAAACTTGAAGAAAAGTTTGCAAACATGTGCATGACATTCACAGTTTTACAGAGAAATGGATATTTAAGAGATGGGATTAGTTTGTTGGAAAATTCAGACAGTGACAATGGCATCAACTTGAAATATTTAATAATGTAAAGGATGATGTCTGTGAGTCAGGAAATTATTAGAAATTTGGCCCTTGATCCTTCTTACTCTTTGGAGGGGATATACTGCAGTCACAATCAATATAAAAGGATGACCAAGACAGCTAAAGAGAGTGAGTACCTCTTCCTACAAAATGAGTGACTGACAAGCAGAAAACATGGACTCAAACTGCCAAGGTGCTAAAATAAACTAGTCCTTTTCCAAGAATTTCTCATTTCTACTTCTAAGCTATTACAGTGTCTTTGAAACATATCAACCCAATGATATTCAAGACTTTATCTTTCATTGCTACATTGGGGGAAAAAACAACACAATAGAAAAATGGCACTTTTAGGCTCTAAAACCTTAAAATAGGCTTCAGTGATCAAAATGGACATTTTAGGCACATAAACCTTTCCATATACTTTATATAAAAGATGAAGATGTTTAATTTGTTTTAATTTATTCATACATATAGAACAATAGACATTTAGCCTAAAATCTGAGTTCTAGTCATGATGGATCCCTGTGTTTTGAAGAATGTCATTAGGATGAACTTTTTGGCTCAAGTGAGCTGGTATATTTTGGCTTGGTTCAAGCCAGTATGTTTCCACTGCATGTTGGTAGACTTTACATATGATTCAGAGTGATAACACCATAATTTGTCTCTAGTCACAAACTGCAGGAAGTCTGTACATACTGAGGCTTTCACGGCCAGCGTCATAACTAATAAATGAATTACAACTATCCGGGCTTGTAGGCCGTGGTCTAGAAGGCATCGTGGATACCGACGTTTTGCCAAGTACAGCGCTTGGCATCTTCAGGGTGAAGTGATTCAGTGTCTGCGGTGATCGTAGTCTGAATGCGGAGACCGGAGGATGGCATTCTTATATAGTGGGGGTGGGCGGGGCTTACTGTGAGGTCCTGTGCAGTGATTGGCTCGCATCTCTGAGAGTGGGTGTGTTTGGCGAGGTATTATTATGTATGCTATTTCTGTGTATCTGTTTCTCCAAGAACAGCAGATTGGGACAAACTGAAAAATCATCTGTGGCGGAACACTCGTTATTATTCGGCCATGACATCAGCTTCAAAGAAACCGAAGTTTTATCTACAACTACACACTACCATGCTCGACTACAGAGGGAGGCCATTGAAATATATAAACACAAAAACAATTTTAACCGGAAAGAAGAAGCTCTCCGTGTGCATAAAGCCTGGACACTTATCTTGGAGAAACAGATACACAGAAATAGCAGACATAATAATACCTTGCCAAACCCATCCACTCCCAGAGACGCGAGCCAATCACTGCACAGGACCTCACAGTAAGCCCCGCCCACCCCCACTATATAAGAACACCATCCTCCGGTCTCCGCATTCAGACTACGATCACCGCAGACACTAAATCACTTTACCCTGAAGATGCCAAGCGCTGTACTTGGCGAAACGTTGGTATCCACGATGCCTTCTAGACCACGGCCTACAAGCCCGGATAGTTGTAATTCATTTATTAGTTGCAGAAAGTCTGTTCACCCTCATATTGAGTCAGATGCTGTAAGCAGAAAGTCATTTGCTGTTTTTTATGGACTGCAGTCAACAAGCAAAACACCCACATGCATTCCAATACTTGTAATTATTAGTCAGAGTGGTATACAGGATGGGCCATTTAAGTGAGACTGTACAGTATCTCCAAAACTAAACTTGTAGAAAGAAATGTCTTGAATAAAAGTTGCTTGTTATTATGGGAGAAAGTAAATGCCATTAGTCGTGCTTTATTTGGTGGATGTTGTGATGGTCATTTTAGGTTCAATTGACCCTAATTGTAGGTTCCCATTTCAAAAAATTAAATTGACCTTAAAATGACCACCATAATGACCTCCAAACAAAACATGACTAATGGCATTTACTTTCCCCCATAATATCAAGCAACTTTTATTAAAGACATTTCTTTCTACAATGCTTGGTTTTGAAGATATTGTACAGTCTCAACTTAAATGGTCCACCCTGTATACGGTAATAAGGAAAATGTCAAGCTCACTTAACAAGTCACAAATATCTCATTCTTGATGGCATTGTCAGTATCTGTAATTGTACAATTGGGTATGACATTGTTTGCCTGACTTGGACATGACAGATCCACAGATTCCTCACATTCATTACAGTACCTTCATGGCCAAATAATGGTTGTCTTTGATGCAGTTTTATGGTCTGTATCCTTCAGTCATTAAAACCTGTACTACCATTTGCTGGTGTTGTTTGGATGGACTGTGATCCATATGTGGTGCCATACATTTACCGATGAGGCCTTTCAAAAATTAAAGTCCTTAGCACATATTCCTTGCGCATGTAACTTCTCTTCTGCAAGTCTGTTTCAGATTCAGTCACCAGCTCACAAAGTAGCATGCTTCAAATGGGTTTCATTTGAATACTTTTGTAACTACAAGGATGTTCTCAGGTATCGCACCCAATGCAGAGCATTTTATAATTGCAACATAATCTGTTTTTATTTAAAATAGCTATATATTTTGTGACTGTATTGCTGTAGAGAAAAAATGGCATCTTTTTGTTATAGAGCTGCTGGGTGCCCGATTGGAGAATGAGGGCCATGGATCACAAGTTTTGAATGCACAACTTTGCTACATTTGTGCAGGAAATGTCAACAAGTTTGTTGAGAGCTGGAGTAGCGCTCAGCCTGTAGTTGATACAAGTTCTCTTCAGAAGTTGGCAGAAATGGCAGTAGTTTTCCGTGTAGCAGTGGAACATGCAGGAAACTTGATCACTGTATCAGAAACAATGGCAGAATTTCTATGCCATTATGCTGAGCTGCTAGCATCACAAGGAAATCTTGGAGCAGCCCTAACCTATTTGGAAGACTCAGATATTGTAAGTATAAGTAATAGAATATTGCTATATGAAATGTATTTCTGCATTTGTAAATATGTTAATTCTGAAAGTTTTAAATATTGCATCCTGTATTTTAAGTGGTTCACATAATAGAATCTACAGAGATATGATATAAATATTATATTTCCTTAACCTCTTAACATAAAAGCCCGAGTATACTTGTGATTTTTTATTTTGACAAAATAATAATGAAATGCCGGGTATACTCGGGCTTATCATTTCCGACCGGCATACATTTTAAAAGGCCGAGTTTGTTCATTCTGTCTTGTGTTTTGGTAGTCCCTTGATTCTTTCTCTAGATTTCGATGTGGTCTGATGTTTTGAATGTATATTTCTGCCAACGGGTGTCTATGAATCAGCCAGTTTCATCAATATTTTTCCATGTGTTTTATTCATACTCAATATTTTTCTGTGTGTTTTATTCATACTGGAGGTCTGTGTTACAATCTATTCTTGTAGTTTCTTATGTGTTACTTATGAAAATGGAGAGTGAAGAAGAGTTAATATTGAATTTAGTGGGTCTGTGAGTTCAGAAGATAGCAATGAGGAGAGTTCAGGAGAAGAAAGTGATGAATCAGTGTCATCTGAGAATGATATTGCATATGCCAGAGTATGGTGTGAAATAGATCCTTCTAGGCCACTGCCACCTGTGCCACCACGTTTTCCTTTTACAGGTAAACCTGAAATTAATTTTCAATCCTGTACTGAGGATGTAATGCACTATTTTAGACAATTCATTGATGACGAATTCATGCAAATTTTGGTTACCGAGACCAACAAATATGCAACACAAACAAACGTCCTGGCGTGGAAGGAAACAACAATTGATGAAATGTACATATTTATTGCTGTAACCTTGTTGCAAAGCATTGTTAAAAAACCCACATATCAGATTTACTGGACAAAAAGAGCTACATTAGCCACACCAATTTTTCGACAGATTGTACCATTAAAAAGATTTGTAAATTTGAAAAAGAATTTACATTTTTCCAACAATGCAACCTATAATGCAGAAAGCCACCCACAACCCAAATTGAATAACGTATGGCCTGTGTTGAGCTACCTGTCAGTTAAATTTAGAGGTATCTGTGTTCCAGAAAGAGATGTGACCATAGATGAAAGCTTGATGTTATATAAAGGACAACTGGGATGGATCCAATATCTGCCACTCAAGAGAGCTAGATTTGGCATCAAAACATTCATGTTGTGTGAGTAGCTACTGGATATGTTTGGTCCCTAATTATTTACGTAGCCAAGGGCACTAAATTTGAAGAAGAATATAAAGATCTGTCACTGTCATCACAAATTGTTATGACGTTAATGAAAACCTTGCTAAACATGGGATACCTCTTGACTGTAGATAACTATTATAGTTCTCCCCAGCTTGCCGACCTACTGCTAACAAAAAGAACAGAAATGTATGGCACTGTGCGTCCAACAAGAAAAGAAATGCCACCTTCTTTTCGGACCAAAAAGCTAAAGAAAGGGCAGGTTGTCGCATTCCAGCGAGGTAAACTAACTGCATTGAAATGGAAAGACAAGAGAGACGTCTGCATGTTGTCCACTATCCACAATGCAGAAATGCAGACACAGAAGGTAAGAAACAAAGATATTGTAAAACCAGTGGCTGTATTTGCTTATAATGATACAATGGGAGGTGTGGATAAAGTAGATCAGCACATTGCAAACAATCCATAGCCACACAAGAGGGGCAAAAAGTATTATAAGAAGATATTTTTCATCTCTTGAAATTAGCATTATGGAATGCCTTGTCCTTTTCAAAAAACATGGAGGAAAGCACAATGCCCTTGACTCTCGCGTGGCTGTTGCTGAGCAACTCATTGCCAAACATCAGGAGGAGGAGTTCTCACTGAAAGCAGTGGGCTGTCCATCATCAAAAGCAACCCCAACACAACTTGTTGGACGCCATTTACCATCTGCGATTCCTCCCACCAAGAAGAAGCAAAATGCAACAAGGATGTGCAATAGCGTGCGTGATGTCAGAGGGAAGAAGACACGGAGAGAATCAAGATACATGTGTAAATATTGTGGTGGTGTAGCTTTATGTATTTAACCTTGATTCAGGGTATTTCACACAGCCACAAACATATAAACAATGCTTCTAACATTTAGTATTTAGTGTTGCTGTTCATTTCGTAGTGCTTCAGTGTCCAGGATTCGGCTTGCAAATGTAATTTCAGCAAGAAAACAAAGGTTAAGCATATCATGAGTATACTCGTGGTTTTAATCAATGGGATATTCAGAGATTAAAATGTCCAATTTTAAGCTCTTAAAAGTTAATTTCATTGTCTCGGATCTTCACTCTTTCTAGTATATAATAATGATTCTGCCTGTCAATATACCACATGCTGAGACTATATTATATGCTGATGACACCAATCTTATTCTCCAGGGTAATACATGCACCAACCTGCAAAGTCAAGCTGATAATGTAATGACTAGTATGGCAAAATGACTAACTACAAATATATTAATATTAAATGGGAAAAAATCTCACTGTATGTGCATTACACAATCCAATAGAGGTAGTAAATCAGTAGGACCAAAAATTGTATATAATAATGGAAACCATACAGTATGTCTCTGAAACAAAATTCTTGGGAATCATAATTGATAAACTCCTAAATTGGAAAAGCCATATTAAGAATGTTACAACAAGAATAAATAGAGCACACTATATAATATCTGTTTTAAAAGGTATTTGTAGCCAAAAAACATTAAAAATGATATACTTCTCTTATGTACAATCTGCACTTGCCTATGGTATATTTATTTGGGGATCTGGTTACTAATGATGTGTTATGACAACATGAATTCAAAATTGAATGCTGCTGACACATACGGCCTCAAGTATGTTATTTTCTCAGTATATACCGTATAACTCTTGTGATCAACATGTGACATACATAATCATAATGGCTAAGGCATACTTGATGTTTGGGTAATAGAAACGCATTTTCAAATGGTAGTTAAAGTTTGAAAATGTCGCTGAAGTTCAGTGTGCATGGAGATTTAAGTTTGTAATACAACCTCCAACTTGCTTGAAAATTACACAGCTTTGTGATAGTTTGAGATGCATGGTACCCTTTGTGATGTGCATAAGGGAAGATCTAATAGACTTCTAATAGGTACAAGTCCTGTTTCTTCGGCTATGGTCTTGGAAAGGTTTGCAAACTCTCCTCAGATGTCTGCTACACAATGTGCTTATGAGACAGTGGTTAGCAATGCAAGTATATAATACATTCTGAAAGCCACTAGGTGGAAAATATACATAACAGGATTACTGCATACATTAAACGAGGGTGAAGGGCTTAAGGTAAACATTGTATGGATTGATGAGGACCAATTCAAACTTAACCGAACAGCGAATCATCATAATTGTGTTTACTGGACACTAGAAAATCCACACGTTCATGTCGACAAGACAATCCAATCTCCCGGGAGTAGGTGTATTGTGTGGACTATCATCTAGAGGTTTAATAGAGCCCTGCTTCTTTGAAGATACATTTACTGGTGCGAGCCATCTGGAAATTCTAAGCACATCAATTTTACCAGCTGTATGTGCACTTTACAGATGCAGTGAGTTCCTCTACCAACAGAGTGGGGCACTTCCATACTACCACCAAGATGTGCTCATGCTCCTGGATGAGAATCTGCAGCAGCACTGAATAGGTTGAAGGGAGCATTTGAGTTCCCAGCATATTCACAGATTTAACATTTCCAGACTTTTACCTTTTGAGCCTTGAAGTGTGCCATGTATCACAGGAAACCACCTTCACTGGAAGCCCTTCATCAAAAAATTGCAGCAGCATGTGAAGAAAACCCAGTGGACACTGGCCAGCAGTGTTCAAGCAACCATTTGCCGTTGTTGTGATGTGTGTCTGGCAGCTAATGGCAACTATTGTGAGAGCTGAAAATAGCTTAACAGGTACAGGAAGGTTGTGTTTAACCTCGATGTATAATTAAGTTCAGTAATGTAATGTAATATTTATTGAGTGCCAAAATAATTACAGTCATGTTGGGAGTGACTGCTTCTGGCCCTGGCCATTTTATAGTCATCTCCCCTCCTATAGTTATAATAATGATGTATTAATCTATTGAGCATTATGTTATTACATATTAAATGCCTTCTCGGATTACTATTACATGTTAATACAATTATTAATTTTTATATTTATTTGTATTTACATTATTTTCTTCCTTTAACCATCCATATCCTATTCAATCCATACCATGAACTTTCTTTTCTCCTAATCTCTATTTCTTTGCATTCATATATAATATATTATATATCTTCTCTTCCCCCACCCTTTTGATCTACATTAGATTTATGTTCATGTTTTTTTTTTTGTTTTTTTTTAGTTTTATCTCTTCCTTATTTTACTCACATTATTTTCTGTAATAATTTTAGTTACGTTCTCTGCTTATCTCTTTCCCCTATTCTTACGTTAAGGTCCCCATTATTATAATTTCTATGTTCGTATATTTATCCTTTAACATTTATATATCTTTCTCAAAAGATGGTACAGTCCAGGATTGTGAAATTGTGAAGCAGCCAATTTGGCCTTCACAATTCCAAAATCCCATTCTCCTTGTTGACCGCTATTGCGATCCCGTTCTGTTACAGAAAGGTGTAAACCTCTCTAAAGTTTTTTTACTTCTCAATTTAATTCCCTCCACTGATTTTTGCATTTATTTCTGGAGCACCAATATACTTCCATGTGGAGATGATATAATGTTTGAGGCAGTATTTTAATGCCTAAATGATATTTATTGTATTTTTATTAATTAAATTCAATAACAGCCCACCTTAAAAACAATATGTATATAATTATTATTTATATTGTATGTAAAGTCATTGTAAATACTTATTTTTATTGTAAACACATTTATTAGTGATATGTAAATGTTTTTATACTCTAATAGTGCAAAAACTGTGAGAATAGTATGTTTTAGGATGTTAATAATGAGGTAATAATGTAATTTTGGTGACAATAATGTGTCTGGAATTTAAAAAAATACTGGTTATGAAAAGATCGGTACTAACGTAATTTCACTTACAGTTTGGAATTAGCCAATCAACAGTAAAGAAAGATTTTTAGTTTGAATACTTAAATTCTATTGGACTAGAATTAGCCAATAAGAGACTGGCATTACCAAAGCTATAAGATTTTTACCGTTGAATTCAGTCAGTCGCGGGCAAGATGTTATACAGAGCAGACGTGAAAGTTGCGGGTAAGATTGTGTTTTCCGCTAGAATATATTAAGTGCTCACAGTTTTTCTTTTATAAAGTGTTTTGTTTATAAATGTGCAAGTATAAAGAGAAATAAAAAGAAGTGAAATTAAAAAGTAAATTTTGTGACATATTTCAATTCTTGTCTTATCACAATGCTACAAGAACTCGTGTTTCTATAGTGTGACTGAAGGCAGCCGAGGCAAATAACTGTAATAATATTACGTAAAACAAGCATCATCTTCATTATAAAGTTTGGCGTCCCAAGCATCAGACAACATCAAAGTGTATCTTCATTACATAAGTTAAATACTTCTACATACATGGGAATTCTCACATCTCATATCCAGCATTCAGCTAAATACAACGAGGCTCAATTTCATTCTTCAAATTGGCGTGTTCAACGTGAAGCTAAATAATTACATAACACATTTTTGCAAATATACGTAATAATATGTACATAAGCTAAATACCTCCCACAAATTGGTGCAAAACGTGGGGCTTACAAGAAACATCTCACAACAAAAACACATCACCTAAAAATAATTTCCTGCAGATTGACGCCCAAGCATGGTGGCTTCAAAGCGATGAGAAGTGATGACGTCACAGAATAAAATTCAACAGGGCGGCCAAAAACAACAAACATACAGCGAAACTGCAGCTTGGAACTTCGAGATCAGCACCAAATTAATAAAGGAATCCAGGATAACAACAGTTCTTCAGGAGTAAGGGGCACGTGGTTAATATCTTAACAACAAATTATGCAGGAGCACTGAGTATTAGAAATTAAATAACTACAAAAAGAAAGGTCAGAACATTAAATTTTTTCATATTGTAAATGTAAAATTTAGGAAAATATTGTAAATTTTAAATAAAATTCATGCTGTTGAGAAGTGGAAAAGGTAATAGAAACAATAAAATGGAAGCTATAAACAAAGAAAGTATGGAGATAGTTCAGGTTAAGTCAGCTATTACAAATTGTAATGTAGAAATGGATGAGCAGTTATCTGAAAATTCAGAAGTAGATGTTGAAAGAGATAGCAATAGTATGCAAAGTCAATCAGATAGCAGTTGTACACAAGGTCAATCACCTTCACAAATGTTAGTGCAAGAAACAAAACAAATAAATACTATCTCTCAAACATCTAGCCAACAACAGCAAGAAAACTTTCAACAACAAATAATGTGCATGCTAAAAGCAATAACTGAAAGTAATACAGAGCTGAGAAAAGAGTTAAAAGAAGACAATACAAAGCTAAGAAAAGAGTTAAAAGAAACTAATAATAAGATAACTGAAACTAGTAAAGAGTTGAGTTAGGTAATAAATTAATTGAAACTAGTGCAGACTTAAGTAATAAATTAACTGAAACTAATAATAAGTTAACAGAAACAAATACAGAGCTATCTAGTATTAAAATTGACCTAGCTAGACAAATAGAAACTTGTATGAAAGAATATAAAGCTGAAAGCAGGAGGTTAGAAATAAAGCTAGAACAATCTTCCAAAGCAATTCAGAAAGACATAGATATAAAAGTAAACAAAAGTTGTAAACAGCTAGAATAGAAATTGTCAAGTCATATTGACAAAAAGGTAACTGAAATGGAGTTAAAACTCACTGATACTAAACAGAGTATTTGTTATAAATTAGATAAACAAGGTGAAGAATTGAAAACAATGGCAGAAAATACTAATGCAGACCTAGTACAAGTACAGATGATTTAACTGGGGAAATTAGTAAAATGCATGAAATGGTAAAAACAAATGCAGCTGCAGTTAAAGAAGCAAGTACAGGGCAAGGAGAAGTAAGGTCAATGATAGACGAAATAAAAGATAAAGTACAAGAAAGTAGTAAGGAAATTGATAAGCTTAGAAATAGCTTTGAAAATTTAAGTGCAAATGTACCAAGGGTAAATGCAAGTACAAGTAGTTCTGTAAATGCTAACCAAATGCATGTAAATAATGCAACTACAGGAAGAAGTATATCACCATTGTTAACAAACAACATGAGATGCTAATGCTTTTTCAATAGCATCAGCTTCTCAAACACGTAACATTGAAGACATACATTTGCATGTACCAAACCAAGCATCAAACTATCATTCTGTGCTTAATGAGTTAGTTACCATTACCTAACTTTAATGCTTCCTCAAGTCCAGTGCAATTTATTAATGATCTCATAGAGTATTTTAAATTGAAAAATGTGCCAGAAGCATTAAAAATGATCCTAGTTAGAAAATGCCTAGACAACAAAACACTAGAATGGTTACATATGGTAGCGGATAGTGAAATGAATTTTGAAACTTTCAGAATTTTATTCATGAATAAATTTTGGAATCAACTGTACAACATAAGATTAGGGCGAGCTTAAGCTACTCACAGTACAATAGGGATGACAATTTGTCAATGACAGATTATCTGATTAAATATGCAGGATATATCAGATATTTAACTCCAGCCATGCATGAGGAGGACTTCATTAGTTTAATTACTAGACACTATCCTCTACACATACAAAACTATATCCTCATTGCTAGACCCAAAACAATCTACGAGATGACAGAACTCATATCATCACTAGAACAACAGGAAAGTTGTGGTAATGAAATGTGGAGTCCACATAGGCCAGATAGACAGATCAGGCGAGAAATACGCAATGATATGCCGTACAATACACGCTTCCACAATGTAAACAGAAGAAATAATGAATTTCAGGGTCAGAATAGGTTTAACTACAACACACAGATCAGAGATTCAAGACAACAAGGGAGACAGAACACACAAATTATGTGAGAACTGAGAGAATGAATCAGCAAAATTCTACTTCACCCAGAGGTAATAATAGATTCCAACATAGAGGAAATATGCAAAACAGGGGAAACTTTCATAACTATAATCAGACGAGCGACGATCATTGTGAAGAATATACACGCGGAGGACATAGCAATTTCAGAGGAAGAATGAGAGCTAGAGGGCGTGGCTTGTACTCAAATATTGATGATGAAATAATTGTAACTGTGGTACAAAATGGCAATCCAGTAAATACTGAGAATATTTAGCAGGAAAATTAAATTGTGTATTGCCTGACGTAGATTCTGGTAATACAGTACCTTCTACTCCTAGTGGCAAAAGTAAAATATCTACACACTTTGATTGTTATCGTTTAAGCACAAACACAGGGAATTGTGAAAACAAATATGATTCACCGTACATACAAGCTAAAATAGCAGGAAAAGAAGTAAATGTTGCAGTAGATTCAGGATCATCAAGCTCTATCTGCTCGAAGAAATTTTTTGAACAATTGCTAAATGAAGGAATACAACTCATGATTGCACCAATCAGCAACTTAATATGTAGGGTAGCTATAGGTACAATAACACAAACCATCAAATCACAAGCATTGATACCTGTACAGATAGCAGATATTACATTGGAGGCTATGTTTTTAATTGTTCCAAACTTGATATGTGAAGTTATAATTGGGTGTGATGTTTTAATACAGTTCTTTGCAATAGTTGATTTTAAAATGGACAGATTAATATTAAATAAAGAAGAAAAGAAGATATATGTGCCATTTATTAAAGATAAAGTATGTAAAGTACAAAGGATGGAGCAAGAAAATGTAGTATATGAAGAAGAGTCTTTCATACAGGTAATTAATGTCCAAGCAAGCAGGGAAAACAAAGAAAGGTTATTGACCCTTAACTTCCAGGAACAAAACACTGACCTTACCAAATGGAACCCTCATGTAAAGAAATCTAATGCAGAAGAAAATATTTTAGAGCAGGTAGAAGATAATTATGCAACAGAGATTGAAGACAAGGAGATACATACAGACACACTGATTACAAATACAATACTGACAGACAATGAAAGCTTAATAATAATGGAGAAGTTGTTGGAAGACAATAAACATGTTTTCAGTGAAATTCCAGGATGGTGTACATCATATGTTCACACATTCACAGTAGAAAATGTACCAGCATTTCGGAGAAAGTATAATAATCTACCAGTGAATTTAAGAAACGAAGCTAAAAAGTTAATAGCTAGTATGCTAGAAAACAACATCATAGAACTTAGCAATTCACAATATATAAATACTGTTTGTTGGACAGTAAAGAAAGACAATAGTTTAAGAATCACTATAGATGGGAGATATTTAAACAAATTCATGCTACCAGATCACTTTCAAGATGAAAGTATAGAACAAATCATTGCAAAATTATCATGTGGCAAATATAACTCTTCCATAGATCTTACAGCTTTATTTTGACAAGTTCAGCTAGTTCCTAAAGTACGTGATTATACAGCTTTTCAAGTTTTTGGATTACAGTATAGGTATTGTGTAAATCCATATGGATTGAAGAATAGTGCTAGTGGATTCCTGAGAGTAATACATAGTATCTTTGGTAACACAGCAGATGATTTTTTAATTAGATACACTGAGGACTTCCTAATTATAAGTCAAACCTTTGAGGAACATTCAGAAAATGTAATTTATGTGTTGAACAAATTACATGAACATGGCATGACAGTAAACCTCAAAAAGTCAAAATTTTGTGTACCTGAAATTAAATTTGTAGGTTATGTGATAAATGAACTAGGCATTCGACCAGATGAAGAAAGAATAGAAGCCATATTAAGAATACCACCACCTAAGAATAATCGACAGCTAAGACGTTTATTTGGAATTTGGAATTATGAAAGTAAATTCTTACCAAGATATGCTATTGAAGTAGAACCTTTAAGACAATTGCTGAAGAAGACAAATAAATGGAAATGGATGGCAGAGCTACAAGAATGTTTTGAAAATGTCCGACAGTTGTTTGCAAATGCAATATTATTGGAACACCCAAGAGATGAGTTAGATTACGAGTTGTATGTGGATGCATCTTGTCAGGGATATGCAGGAATACTTGGACAAAAAGAACATGACAACACATTTCATGTTATTAGTACTGCATCACGTGGCCTTACCAATATAGAAAGGAATGCATCAGTAACAATGTTAGAAATTGGAGCATTATATTTTTCACTACTAAAATTTAAAACATATATATTTCAGAAGAAAGTGAAAATATATACAGATCATATTAGCTTAACTTTCATTCAGAAATGTAAGTTATATAGTGGCAAGTTAACTAGAATGATTCTTGCTATAATGGAATTTGATGTTGAAATTGTCCATATTCCAGGAAAACAAAATACATTTAGTGATTTAATTTCAAGGATCAATCACAACAAACAATTTCCTGAAAGTTGTTCAAGACAACAATACAAAATTAAAGTGCTTACAATTGGCATTCCAATGAGGAAAGAATTGAAGAATCAATTCAAGAATATTAAAGAAGAACAAGACAAAGATATTAAACTAGCAGGTTTAAAAGAAAAAGCTCCAACGATAGAAGAGGCACAGAACAATACAATCGCTGTTAAAGATGGAGTACTTTACAAGAAACATGGAAAAGAAATAAAGAGGTGGAAAACATATATTTCAACAAGCATGGAGTTAGACATAATAGAGCAATTTCATTTAGGATTAATGCATGCAGGTACAGAGAAGACAACCCTAACTATTTTGGAAAATTTATACATCTCAAAATTAGGACATAAAGTTAGAAAATATATATCATGTTGTGACCTCTGTCAGAAAGCAAAACAAATTAATGTTACCTATGACTATACAACAAATTCAGTACTTAGAGATAAACCCAGATGTTTATTGAGTTTAGATTTACATGGTCCGATGCCAGCAAGTACATTTGGATACAAATTTTTATTTGTATGCTATGACGTATTTAGTAAATATGTTAGAATTTATGCACTGAATAATGCAACCAGTATAGCATGCTTAAACAAGCTGACAAAATCATATTTCCCAGAGGAAGGAATAGTTGAGGCCATACTTTGTGATAATGCATCAGTGTTTACTAGTTCTAAATTTATGAATGGAATTAAAGATTTGGAGTCAAACAGTATTTTTCATCAAGATACAGACCAAACGCCAATCCAGTGGAAAGAGAAATTAAAGAAATTGCAAATTATCTACGTGTAGTATGTCATAACAAACAGAGTGGAGTCTTGGTCGAGACGTGGTGGAGTGTGGACGTGTTTTGCTCAGTGCGGTCAGGGGTGTGAAAAGAAAGAAAGAATAATACAATGGAGGAAGTGAAGGAAATGATTCGAAACCTGGCAGAAGAAATGAAGCAAGGTTTTAGCAGGTGCTGCGGGAAGGACGAAGTGTTAAGTGTTAATACAAGAGTAAGTGCTGCAATGGACAGACTTAGCTTACTAGAGCAAAAAGTAGACTATTTAGAGAACCAAAGTAGAAGGAACAATATTGTGGTGTATGGAGTGTACGAGGAAGACAGGGAGACTTGGGAAGATACCGAAGTGCTAATTC
The DNA here is from genome assembly GCA_030765065.1 of Deroplatys truncata. Classification (NCBI taxonomy): domain Eukaryota; kingdom Metazoa; phylum Arthropoda; class Insecta; order Mantodea; family Mantidae; genus Deroplatys; species Deroplatys truncata. Next base: position 381,798,120 of record CM060990.1, read on the forward strand.
GGCGAGTGGTGGCGCAGCTCGGAATTAATTTGTCACCAATGGATATCGAGCGAGCACACAGGGTCGGGAGATGGGCAGGAACAAACCGTCCCATCGTGTGTAAACTGGCTTTTTATAAGGTAAAAAGTGAGATATTGAGGAACAGTAGATACCTCAAGGGATCGGGAGTGCACATCGCTGAGGACTTCAGTGACAGAGTGAGGCAAGAAAGAAGCTTTCTAAAGCGCCACTTGGCCGAAGCAAGGAGGCAGGGTTGCCACGCTGTCCTCCAATTTGATAAACTTATAATTAATGGCAAAGTGTGGTCGAGGCACGAGCTGGAGGAACTGGAGTTGTGCGGCAGGGACAACCCTGAACAGAGAGCAGTGCAGGCAGAAGAACCAGCGACAGGAAGTGACTACCGGAAAGAACAAGTGGAGGTGGCGGAGGGAGCAGAAAAGCAGCAACAGGTTCAACGACCAGGAAGGGACAGCCCGAAGCCACCCCTTAATGGAGCCCTCCCTACAGCGATGCGAGAAATACCACAGAGGGGCAGGGGGAGCGTCTCAAAGGAATTCAAGCGACCACCAGCAACTGCAACCAGAGGGACGACAAAGGCAACGGGGGTAAGGGATTCACCAGCAGAGAACACCAGAGCAGGTAGGAGAAGGAACTAGGAAGTAGCCGCCCATGTGACAGTCGGCCTTTGGAATGTTGAAGGTCTAAAGAAGAAATTGGCTAATGATAGGTTCATTGACTTTGTACACAGTGTAGATATATTGGGCTTCACAGAGACATGGCTTAAAGCTGGGGAAAATGTAAATATTGGTGGTTTTAATGGTGTATTCACGGGTAGTGAAACCAGGGGCCTGAGAGGCAGATATCCCGGGGGTGTTGCCGTTTACACTAAAGACCAGCATGATATGACTTTTCAACACATAAATATTAAGGTATTTGGAACATTATGTGTATACTGTAAATTAACTTCACTTGAGTTGTGCATTATTGTAGTATATCGACAACCAGCAGCATCCCGATATACCAACCCCAACTTATTTATCAATTTGGCCGACATGATTGTAGAAATTCAGGAAATACACCCAAAAGCAAACTTAATCATAATGGGAGATTTTAATGCCAGAATCGGAAGCGAAAATATTACGGTAGAAAGGGGGGAAGCAGATTGTAGGAGAGAAGTGCGGCGAAGTAAGGATACAGTGATAAATTCAGATGGAAAAGAATTGCTAGCCTTTTGTGACGCGTTTAAATTGGAAATCCTAAACGGCAAGTATGGATCAGATAAGGAAGGGGAATTAACATTTATCAATAGTAATGGAGGAAGTGTTATAGATTATGTAATTTGTTCACAGGAAATAATACCATTAATAGAGGACTTTCAAATTTTAAATAGAGTTGAATCACACCACTCACCCATCTTACTCACTCTAAAAAGACACTCAAACAACGTCGGGGAAACACATGAAAAAAAAATTGCTTTGTCATCTATGGTGAGATATCGATGGACCCCAGGGGGAAGCGAGGAATTTCTTGCCGTTTTGCGTGATCGGACAGGTAAAACTGAAGTGGGGGAAAGAAGCGGGGAATATGTTATTAAAACAATAACAAATAATTTACAAATAGCTGGTAGAAGCATGAGAATACGAAATGACAAAAGAATCTCGAAAGCTACAGGCTGGTACAACGGTAGAAGTAAAGAAGCGAAGAAAAAAGCTGAAACAGCCCTTAAGGCGTATAGAAGAGAAGGTTCCGAGGAAAAGCGTCTTTCGTATACCCAAATTAGAAAGCAGTATAAAGATGTATTAGTAAGTGTAAAGACGGAATGGCAAAACAAAATGGCGACAGATTTAAGAATAGCGACAGAACGGAGAGATTCGATATACATGTGGAAGGTAATTAAGAAAATTAAAGTGCGAAGACGGGATAACGTAAGCATCAAACCAGGAACATGGTTAGCGTATTTTAATAGTGTGTACGCTGAAGTTGGTGGGGATGAGTGGGAGGGACCCCGGATGTCTTTCGCTGAACTATGCTTAAATTCTACAGTACCAATTCTAGATGGGGAAATAACTGACGGGGAAATTGTTCGGGCAATAAAAAGCCTAAAGAATCACAAAGCACCGGGAATAGAAGGAATTCCGAGTGAATTTGTTAAATGCTCCATAGAAGTCCCTAAAATATTATACCTTCTGCGGGTGGCATTTAACAAATTATTTAACGGAGAGAAGTATCCTGAAGCTTGGACAACAGCAATTATTCAGCCAATATTTAAGGGTAAGGGCAGCAGTCAGCAACCAGAAAATTATAGAGGAATTGCGTTGTTATCTATACTGGGTAAGGTATATTGCAAAATTATCTATGACCGGTTAAGGGGTTGGGTAAAAGAGTTCGATATGATTTCTAAATTTCAGGCGGGTTTCAGGGAAGGGTTCTCTACTGCAGATAATATTTTCATATTAAAAACATTAATTGATTCAAATTTGAATAGAAAGAGGGGGAAACTTTATTGTGCTTTTGTTGATTTTAAAATGGCTTTTGATAGTGTGCAGAGGAATGCCCTTTGGGCGAAACTTCACCACAAAGGACTCTCTGGTAAAATGATGAAAGCTCTAATGCAAATTTACAACAGTGTGAATTTCAGCATCAAAATAGACCAAAACACAATAACTGAATCTAAATCGGCCAGTAGAGGAGTTCGTCAAGGATGTATTTTATCGCCCCTATTGTTCAATTTATTCATAGACGATATAACAGACGTGTTAATAGCAGAGGAAATGAATGGCCCAAAAGTAGACGATGTCTGTATTCCTGTACTTTTATACGCGGATGACATGACAATTTTGTCAGTGACGACAGAAGGCTTACAGAAAGGTATTAATAGGTTGGAACAATATTGTAAACAATGGGGTCTGGTGGTAAACATTAACAAAACAAAAACAATGGCTTTCAAAAATGGCTATGTGTATGGCAGGGATGAGAAATGGTATTACAAGGGGCTAGAACTACAAAACGTTAAACATTTCTCCTATTTAGGAGTAATGTTTAATATGAGAGGAAAATGGAACAAACATCTATCTGTAACTAACTACAAAGCACGAGGGCAGTTAAATGAATTATTACGTACCCTCTCGCGGATACCGGATGTACCTGTAGATACATTAGAAAAGATGTATAACTCCATGATAAGGCCTGTTCTGTTATACGGCAGTGAAATCTGGGGATGGGAAAGAGCAGAGCATGTAAATAAAACACAGGTAGCATTTTGGAAAAGAGTTCTTGGAGTTTCACAAGGCACATCAAATTCGGGGGTATTGAGGGAGGTAGGATGCTATGAAGACACAATACACTGCAAAATAAGAGCAGTGAAGTACTGGCTAAGGCTGATGCATGGGGATAACTCCACACTACGATCCAAATGTTATAAATACCAGCGAGAAAACCTGTCTCCTAAGTTTTGGGCAGCTGATTTGGAAAGGGGTTTGAGGAGAATAGGAATGGGATCAGTATGGCTAAGAGCTGAAACAAATGACAAAAACATATGGAAAGGTGTTAAAAGAAGACTAAGAGACATCAACCAACAGGAAATAGAATCGGACTGTAAAATTAAACCTTCTCTAAGTCTAGCAAATGAAATAAAATTGAACTGGGGTAAAGAGGCATATATACTTAATTTAGGAAGAAAGGAAAGATCAGGAATGGCATGGTTTAGACTGGGGGGCTGGAGAGCACAGAAAATGACCGACGATTCTGGCAGGAGAATCTGCCCATTCTGTGAATTGGATGAGGACTGGGTACATATTTTGGCGGAATGTGCACAGTGGGAGAACCAGCGAACGATTAAACTCAAAGAAAAATTCTTAAGTCCCTTAAGAAAGAGATTGGCATGTTGGGATCTACTGGCTGACCAGAGGAACTGGCAAAACATGGGCAATTTTCTGGCTAAAGTGCGCGAAGCTAGGTCAAATTTGTTCAGTTAGACAAAGGTAATTTATTTCTATTTCCCTTTTTCTTGTTCCTTTTGTTGTGTTTTCTTTATCTGTTGTTTATTTTGTCACCCTATTGTATCTTAAATATGCATGTACGGTCAATGACCCATGCACTAAATACTTGTGTAATAACTTCAATAATTTGAAACCAATAAAGATACCTTATCTATCTATCTATCTATCTAACAAACAGAGCAGTTGGTACTCATACATTAGTATTATCCAAAATCTATTAAATTGCGACGGAAAATGTTGCTTGCGTAATATTTATAGCGTAAGTTATTAGAACTTGTAGATCATATGTTGTGCTGCTTTACTTCACGCGTTCATATTTACCAAAATATTCACCCTCTACATAAATATTTACATCTCTTAAATCTAGACAATGTTTCACCTTTTCTGTTGGCTACATAAATATTTGTTTGTTTGTTTTTTTTTTTATTATTATTATTATTTTTACCCATTTTTGTTATTTTGTACTTTATTTTAACAATGTTCTTGGAATTGTATTTACGCACTTTTAATCTAATATCATATTAAGTTTCAATCTTTGCATTCTTAATTTTCAAATGTTGTTACAGTTACTAAAAATTTAATTTATTTATTTTTTTTTTATATATAATTTATTTCTCTTTTCAAATGACATATAAATAATTAACCCTCTTACGTTCCAATACATTTCTATGCAAGTCATCTTTAACTATCCAGCATTTACTTTACATCTCATTGATATTTACCCTCCTGGATCAAATTGTGTGTGGCTAAACATTACTCGTAGCCGTATCCTAACCTTTAAATTTTTATTCATGAATAACCTCTTGTATTCATATGACATTTCGTTCCCTGATAACATTTGAAAACAATCTACAGTTTCTTGAACAATACATCTTTTAACAACTTTCATTTTCAACTCTTCAACTATCTCTTTAATTTGAGAATACTCTGACAAATCTGTACTAAACTGTACTGGACTGGAGTTTTCATTTTGAATATCTTGGTACAATTTCTTTCTTTGCGTTATTGACTCCTTCTGTATTTCTGATATTTCCCCTCTGAAATTAACTTGCGCCTCATTTACATCTACATTCCTAACCTCTTTTATCTCTCTTATCTCACTTGAAATATTACTCACTGGATTTCCTAACTCTGTGCATTCTACATTAACCTCACTTTTAGTATTAACCTCACTTTCTTTGTTACCTATTTCCCTGTTCATGCCTAACATTTTCTTTGAAACTTCTCCTATCTCACTTACTATTACTTCCTCATTTTCATCTCTCATTTCTGGCATACTACTATCTAGCTTCATAACTTTCTTTTCAATTTCTTCACTGCTTTGATCTACTGTTTGCTCTAATTTCTCATTCCTCCTACCAATACTTTCAATTGATTTCCTGTTTTGTTCTAAGCTCTTACCAATATCTTCCCTCAATTCTCTCTTATTCTGATCTAGTTTTTGTTCTAAACTCCTATCAATATCTTCTCTTAATTCCCTATTATTCTTTTGCATATCTTCCCTGTTTTGATCTATTTTCTTTTCTAATTTCTCATTATTCTTACAAATTTCTTCCCTTATACTCTGAGTTAATTTTTGTTCTAATTTCTCATTATTCTTTTGCATATCTTCCCTCATATTTCTCAGCATTTCCATAATCATACTAGTATCAAGATTAACATTTCCTGCTATTCTATTCTGACTTTCTGCACTAACATTTTCATCCTCAAATCCTAAAAAGTCTGGGCTATTTCCTGTAATTTGTATTGGATCACAGCTAACTGTTACACTATCTCCCTCCATAATTATTTCTTCTGTATTACTAGCAGCCATTGGTTTTATTATCCTACCACTCCTAAGGTACATTTAAATTTGTTTACCTTTTTGATGCTGTATGTTGCTGTTACTTTAATGTCAAGCGTTCTGCCCCATTCTCCTAGATTTGTATGTCGCTTCTGCGTTGTGTTATGATGAATCTACGTCGTCTCGATGTTTTTTGTAGTTGAATTACCCTGTTGTCTCGGAATCTGCGTCTTGTAGATCATTTCACTGCTCCATTCATTCCTTCCTGGTTATGTTGATTCATTCCTGGTCGTGTTCCTTTCCTGGTCACTTCGCCTTCCTTTCCTGGTTATCGCGCCCCACGTTCTGGGTGCCAATTATGCGACGGAAATGTTTCTTATGTGTTTAACATTATTATAGCCCCACGTTGGGCGCAAATTATGCGACGGAAAATGTTGCTTACGTAATATTTATAGCGTAAGTTATTAGAACTTGTAGATCATATGTTGTGCTGCTTTACTTCACACGTTGCCATCTTGTGACGTCACTCCTTTGTCTGGTTCGTAGCTCCCTCTGGCGTGGCAATTTGCATCAGTTTTGAAATAATTCACTTTAAATGTTCTCCGGCTAGCTATTTAGGTCGACATTTAACTCTTGCAGGGTGTGAATCGGAAAGGAATCTTTTATCCAGAAATTATACTGACGAAGAAATTGGTTTTATAACTTTTATTGTCGAACACGTTCACTAACACTTTTTACATATTGAGATAGATACTCGCCAAACTGAAACTGTTTGTAATAACTTCTTATTTATCACTTTTAACTCGCATACTTCAACTTTATGTAATTTTTTTAACTGTATAATACTTTATAATAATTCTCGTAATTCTGCTGCGCGTAACTTGACGAAATGAAGGACTGGCTGACGATGTGTAGTGTACACGAAATTTTGATGAACTGATCGGCAAGCTACCTCGGGCCTGGCTTATTTATACGCTTGCCTCAAGATACGCCTAAAGATTATAAATGAACTGCTATTGGCTAATAAAACGCGCCAACATTAGCGTCTATTTTAATATCCAATGAAAACCACTAATACATATTACTTTAGGAAACATTCTAGAAGCTTCTCAACGGAAAAAACGCGCGAACATTACGTAACTTCCTTGTTCCCGGTAATGATAAACAACTCACCCCATTGCTGCATTATTGCGTTATTGTTGACAGTTTCAGTAAAGCCGTATATTATTATTTACCAATAATAATTACAATTAATAAACCTCTGAAATCAATGTCACATAAAAATACATATTCATATTACTATCATTAATTACATCTGAGTAATTTGTGATACAAATTACCGTATCAAAATCAATCCATAAATGCAGTTACAGGATTTAAACCAATTGAACTTCACCATGGAAAATTGTGCAACACATTGAGGTCTAATATACCAAAAGTTATTGAAGACCTAACAACTAAACTACCAGAGAAAGAAGAAATCTTCAAATTAGCATTTTCAAAATTACAAGCAAAAGCCCTCAAGAGAAAACAAAAACATGAAGAAAGAAAACGAAGAATTTGGAAAATAAAATTAGGAGATCAAGTGTTAGTGAAGAACAAAAGATTATCAAATAAACTTTGTAAAGAATATTGGAGATTATTTTTGAGCTACCATGGTCCTTATGAAGTAATAAATATATTTGGAACACATACATATGACCTTAGAAACAATAACACAAACAAAATAATTGGAAAATTCCACAAACAAATGTTAAAAGCCATATAAAAGTAAATAATATGAGGCACAATAGAAGAAAGAAATTAATGTATCTGGAACATAAAAGGGGAAAGCAATGTAATTTAAAATTGTAAAGTACTATGTAAATAATATTTTTTTTTACTAAATAACAAAGGAAAATTTTTAGAAACAGAAGCATTAAAAATCCATTGTTAGTAGAAAATCTAAGTAGCAATTACATTTATATTATAAATTAAAATTTAGGAAACAAATTGTAAACAAAGGGTAACAAATGTTAACATGTATAATTGTATATAAAAATGTAAAGCATATAAAGTGTTCACTAGTGAAAGTGCAAGTGAATGAGCAAACTCAGGTCATTAATCTTATACAAGGTCATTAACCTTGAAAAGTGCTATACAAGTGAATAGGAAGTGTTCAGCTATACCCGAGTGTTGAAGAAAAAGTGAGAAAGTGAAAGATAGGAAGTGCAAAATAAAAGTTATGTCTCTTTCTTTCAGGAGACTTTTAGAAAATATTTGAAAATTTAAAAGAACAAAACAAAAAGATTAAATTTGAAATATTTTAAAAGGGGGCAATTTGAGGCAGTATTTTAATGCCTAAATGATATTTATTGTATTTTTATTAATTAAATTCAATAACAGCCCACCTTAAAAACAATATGTATATAATTATTATTTATATTGTATGTAAAGTCATTGTAAATACTTATTTTTATTGTAAACGCATTTATTAGTGATATGTAAATGTTTTTATACTCTAATAGTGCAAAAACTGTGAGAATAGTATGTTTTAGGATGTTAATAATGAGGTAATAATGTAATTTTGGTGACAATAATGTGTCTGGAATTTAAAAAAATACTGGTTATGAAAAGATCGGTACTAACGTAATTTCGCTTACAGTTTGGAATTAGCCAATCAACAGTAAAGAAAGATTTTTAGTTTGAATACTTAAATTCTATTGGACTAGAATTAGCCAATAAGAGACTGGCATTACCAAAGCTATAAGATTTTTACCGTTGAATTCAGTCAGTCGCGGGCAAGATGTTATACAGAGCAGAATACTCCCCACTTTTCCGGCGATTCACACCACTTCCCTTCCCCGCCACATGCATGGAAAGTCGCGGGTAAGATTGTGTTCTCCGGTAGAATATATTAAGCGCTCACAGTTTTTCTTTTGTAAAGTGTTGTGTTTATAAATGTGCAAGTATAAAGAGAAATAAAAAGAAGTGAAATTAAAAAGTAAATTTTGTGACATATTTTAATTCTTGTCTTATCACAACCCTACAAGAACTCGTGTTTCTATTGTGCGACTGAAGGCAGCCGAGGCAAATAACTTTAATAATATTATGTAAAACAAGCATCATCTTCATTATAAAGTTTGACGTCCCAAGCATCAGACAACATCAAAGTGTATCTTCATTACGTAAGTTAAATACTTCTACATACATGGGAATTCTCACATCTCATATCCAGCATTCAGCTAAATAACTTTTTCAAAGTTGGCAACAAATATGAGGCTCAATTTCATTCTTCAAATTGGCATCCTCAACGTGGAGCTAAATAATTACATAACACATTTTTGCAAATATATGTAATAATATTTACGTAAGCTAAAAACTTCCCGCACATTGGCGCAAAACATGGGGCTTACAAGAAACATCTCACAACAAAAACACATCACCTAAAAATAATTTCCTGCATGTTTTCTTCCCCTTCTTCTTCCGAATACTCCCAACGATTCTCTCCCCTTCCCTTCCCCCTTATATGCTTTTTTACACTGCTCACTGCACACTGTTGCCATGCCTCTTCCCTTTCCTCTCTCCCCGGTGACACATTGATGTTTTCTTCCCCTTCTTCCTCCGAATACTCCCCACTTTTCCGGCGATTCACACCACTTCCCTTCCCCGCCACATGCTTTTTTCCATTGCTCACTGCACGCTGTGGCCACGCCTCTTTCCCCTTCTCTGCAAGGACACGTGCAGCTTCCCTCTCCTATCTCCCCGGTGACTATCTTCTTTGGCGATGACGTATGCCATGATGTTACTGGACTTCTCCTTCCCCTTTGGTTTGGTGTTATTGTTTCATAGATATGTTGTGACGTACCTTCACCGTTACATTTACGTCATTTTCCTTTCGTGTTGGATCTATCTTCTTTCCTTTTCTCAGCTCTGTTCTGGACTTTGTACTTCCGCTGGCTGCCACTGGTGTTAATTTACTTCGTTCGCCGCCATTTTGCTGACTTCTTTCCTTCCATTCTGGTTCTCTCCACCATAGCTCCTTTTTGCCGGTATATGTTTCATCCTCTTCATCTATCCAAACCCGTAAGTTTCGAATGAATGCTCGTTTGCCTTCTGATCTTGCTTTCTTCATCTTCTGTATTAGGCTTCTTTTGAGGTCCCTCTGGGCTGGGGTCAAGTCTTTGTTTATAAATATATTACTTCCTTTTAGCATTTTTGACCTTCCTAAAATTTCGTAAATTATATTGAATGTTGTAAATTGTACTATTATTGGTCTTTTCCTGCCTTGACTACCCACTCTGTATGCTTCCACAATCTCCCATCCTATTAGATCCATTTCTAGTTTATTTGTTATAATTGTTCTTATTTCTTCATATGGCCAGATACCCCTTCTCTCTTCAACTACTGTGAACATCAAATTGAGTCTCCTCCTCCTTTCATCTATTCTTTCCATTCTCTCTTTAATTCTATCAACTTCTATATTTATTCCTTGCACCTCTTTACTAACATTTTCTTTTATTTCTTCAGCCACTTTGTTTAAATTATCTTTTATGCGTTGTTCCATTCCGTTCATGTTGTTGATTTTTTTCTACGAGATCCTCCATCATTTCTTGCATATTCTTTGGACCTGGATTTAATTCAATCCCTCCGATCACTAGGAGCATAAGTATCACACTTCCTGTTGTCAACCAATTCATCAACATGTTTTGGTCAGTTTTACATTTAATAAACTTTTTTGCCATAAATAGTCCAATTCTCATTCTGTATACTGTAATTTCAACTCCCATTGTCCCTTAATTTACTTTTCCTCTCCAGCCACCGAGCTCCTTACTAGCACAACCTTCCTCTTCCCCTGCTCACTTAGCACTCCTAAGTTCAGTACTAACACACAGTAAGGAATTTGTGTATACTAAAGTGTGTGTAAATTTTTTTAATGGACCAAGTATTTATCTTCAACAGTATGTTTATGCTCCCCAATTAAATTGAGCTTTCTTTCTTTTAGAGAAATGCTAATTCCCATACCTTTACTTGTACACTTTAATCAATTATAAAGGTATTGCTTTCTATTAAGGTTGGTTCACAATTACCAAGAATAGTTTGATGCAGCGGCTATGGCCCAAGGTTATTGGGAGGTTGGTGCCGGGCGGTCTGAGTAAGCAACAGTAACAGCTGCTCGCCAGCGTACACACAGGATGCATTATCGGCAGATAACTAGAACCTTCTGGAAGCTTCTTCTCCACCCTGTCCTCCAGAAAGGGTATCGAAATAGTTCTAGAACGTTCAAGAACTTTGTCGAAAGATTGCACTGACTATATAAGTGAGCACTCTGCCGGCAGTCAGTCAGTCAGTGCAAGCCGAGTCGAGTTGCGAGGTGAGCAGAGTTGTTGAGTGAGTTAGTATCTCTGGTGCGACATCAAGAGCAATTTGGCGAGCGAGTTGGTGACAGGTGTTGTGGCATGCAGCTAGTGTTACTGCAGAGCGACAGCTTGTGTTCGACTCCTGAGTGAAGTGAACCATCCAGTGAAGAGTCTACATCACAAAGGAAGTGAAGGGACAGAGAATTGAACTAGTTCACCTCAGTGAAGTGATAGTGTGAACAAAGGGAACTCCCGGTAAAGTTGAACTAGATAAGAACTTAGAGCAGTAACAGTGAGAACTGAGAGAAGTGACAGTTGAAAAACTGGACAAAGTCACAATAGTAACCAGAACAAGAACAACAAAGTTAAAATACATGTATTGCAATGTGAGCATTCACAATCAATGGCAAGCTTTCCCGGATCCTGGGAATGGGAAAGAATGCTTGGCCAAGTTTTAATTTTCTCATTCTCATTCCCTGGCACGGTGTATCAGATCTATATTGTTCATATTAGACTCTTCACTGTAGAGATTATTCTAGGCATCCGTGACATGAAACAGCCATAGAGCTCTCTCTGGTTGTAAACTGGAAGAAATTCTAGTATATGTGTGTCCTAACCTCAGATCCTGACATATGCAGATCCAAGGAGGGCTTCTTCCCATTTCTGCACATTTTGCCTGAGCTGCATTATTTGAGCTGCCAATGACTTTCTTATATAAACAGTTTTGTTTCTGCATTATGCATGCAACAAAGTACATATTGCCTAATTTGAAAGCTTTTCTATTAGTGATGGGACAATATGACTATTTCTCGATACTCGATACCAATACTAATTTTTGAGCACCGATATTCAATACTCACTACTCACTTTATAAAAAACTGTAAAGGGGACAGCTTGTTCACTAAATTATGTTTGTATTAGTAGTTTTCTGTGTATAAACGCATGTAACCATTTTGTATTGTATGCTAATTCTGAAATTGTTCCTGTTTGACTTTCTCCAATTGACAGCAATTTTTTCCCTTGATAATGCCACAGGTTATATATCTCCTATTGTTAGTCAAGGCTGATGATGATGATGATGATGATAATGATAATTTCTTTGCTTCCCTTTTTATGTAACATTGTCCTCTGTGGTCTAGGGGTACCATGCTAGCCTCTAGTTCCCGAGGTCATGGGTTTAAACCCAGTGGAGAGTAATAGATTTTTTCGGGTGTAAAGCTCTTTAGCATGGCTTCCTTTGGAAGGGAAGTAAAGTTGGTGGTCCCATGTCATATATTTACGGCATGTAAAAGAACCTCAAGCCTAATAAAGAGGCCTCTGAGCAAAATTGCTGGTCTTTCACACCAATATAGAATGGGTTGCTAAGGACCATAGTAGGTAAAGAGCATCCATAAATAAAACACTCAATTGAATTTTTTTTATGTAACTATATTTTGTGCTGAAAACTTTCTTTTAAAGAATTTCTGTCCATAGAAAAACAAATATTAGCAATTCTTCTTTATTCTGCAGTCTTGAAAATATAAACTAATATATATTTTACGTGAAACTCAAACAACTAAAAAGAACATGTGTATTCTATAATTCTACTACTAATCACAACTACCACATAACATATGCATTTTTTCATCTGGTAATAAGTAATTGGCCTTTTAGCACTAGGAAATATAGTAAGTTTGTGGATTAAACCTGTATACTACCCACCTCATACATTAGCATACACCTACATATTTAATACAAAGGCATATTAGATAAAATTAAACATTTGAAGAAAAAATCAATGAAGATTTTATGGAAGGAACAAAATATGAAATGCAGAGATATAAAGAAATCAAAGATTTTTGTTTAAGAACATGAGGCATTCTTGAAAGAACAAACATTTTCATGTGCTGTATTATCTCGCATCTTAAGTTCTGATTTTTTTCTGCTGGATTCGCAGAATTTGGTCACCAGAGTAGGTAATTGTAATTGTTGAGAGTGAGTCACCAAGTCAGGCAATTATGGAAATGTGATTCAGTGCATCAGCTAAATCAGCTTCATTCACAACTCAAGTTAACACTGTATGTTACACGAGTACTTCTGCTCCTTCCCCCATTGTTTTGCATGTTTTTATGACAATATAAAACTATAAATAGTCTATGGAATATTGCATTCATCGCAGTCAAGGTCTATCAGAATCTATAGTCCATCAACTCTTTGGGGATACATGCAAGGCAATAACATAAACTCTCGACTCCTTTCATTCTTTATCTAGCATAAACTTAAACGCAACAACGTTCAATAATGCAAAACTTAAAAATTTAAAAGTATTGAAGGTTCATCTCAAAGTATTAGTCATACTTCAATACTGCCGAGTATCAAGCTACTGAGGTCCCATCCCTAATTTCTAGGCAAACATTTGCCATGATTATCTTGAAGTGGATAGAAGAAAACTTTTTACAGGAGTGGTACAGAAGAGATAGGTACCTGTGAGTACCTAATGGGTAGAGAAAGTCATATGAGTGTTACACAGATTTTTATAACTCTGTTGAACCCAATTACATGTAGATGTACAAATTCATATTACCTTAGATAATATTGTTAACAGATACAGTTTATGACATACCCTGCTACCTTGCTTACAGAACCAAAAGTACCTGTGTAGTATGAAGGTAAAGTACAAACTCACACTATTATCTCTCTCCTTCTCTCTCTTAAGTTTAAATATTTGTAACATTGATTTACATTTGCTTTTGGGTACCTATAATATAAAGGATTTGAGGCCATTATTGTAGTAAAAGTGCAAGCAGCATTTATGGTGGAAATAGTATCAAAACTAACTTCTCATAATCATAATGCTTTTTAAAGTATAATTACTTATTAAAGTCAAACTCAGCCGATAAAAATAGACAAAATACAAAAGCAAAATGAGCTGTTAGATGCAAAACTGTAGCCACATATCATATCAACTAAAAACTACTTAAATGCTTGTTAGAATGCACTCTTGAGAGAGTTTTGGGATCAGATTTCTCACTACAGAACATACCTGTAAGATATAATTTAATTTGTATGAACAATCAGAAAATACCTACTTATCTTCTCATAAAAGAAAAAACAAAATGTGTTTTATATATGTTGCTGAATTGTTATATACAGGATATGTCATATGCACATGTTTGTAATCTTGTGATAGCCTCTTTGGAAGTAATGATTATCAGGGCCCAGGTTTGATGACCTAGAAAGGTTTGAAAAACAACCTATAAAATGACTGAAATTTTTTAAAAATGACATAATGATTACAAAAAATGGCCTAAAACTGAGACTTGTTTAATTTATTAAAATTAGTGTACAGAAAGTTTTAAATTAATTTTTACATGGATATAACATGTATACAAGTAGAAAAAGTAGGTATAAGAATAATGATGAAATAGGTAATTTAGAAAATTAATTGAAAATAAATGTGTTCCATTTTCTTGTTTGAAGAATCTGAAAAGAAAATTAAGGAACTCATTTTTGAAGCAGTTCCCTAAACTGTAGTATTAACTCTTTTGAGTTCTCAGATTATACAGAAATTCAGAGCGAATGAAGAGGACTTAACATCCTATAACACAATGAAGAAAAAGGACAATAGCAACTGACTATGCACTCATTAATGGAAAAAGGGAAGACTGACCTGTCTCATTCCTAGTTTGGGACATGAACTCATAACTGTAATTATACCTGCTCCTCCAATAATAGTCAACCTTCCACCTACAAACAACCCTTTCCACACATTAAATAGGTATGATTTTTTTTTCCAGGAATGCAAAACATAGATATACACAGTTTTTTTTTCTCGCTTGAATAGTGAAATTCATGATGTTTAGTCTGTATATAAAATGTAAATAATATAAACATTTCTGTATACTCAATGTAAATGCAAGAAAATGGCACAAAATTGAAAGAATTCCCTAAAAATAGAAAAGGGCATAAAATGACCAAAAAGACCTAATAAATGTGCATTTTCATAATCTGGGGCCAGTGAGAAGGATTTATTTACATATTAGCAATACCTATGATGCAGCAATTAAAAGAATGACATTTCTTCAGAATCCAGGCCCTGATGGTTATATTTCAATGCTTATATCGATGCTAACAATGACTGTAAGAGTCTTAAGTTCTAGTTTGTGCACTTTGATATTTCATATTAAACACCGTAAATATATTCAGTTTGTTAATATTAGTCAGTATATTGTCTCTTTTCTTTCCAGAATATTAACAGAAGGTGAGCCTAAACAACTTGTGTATTTTTTCATTTGGTTTTGTAATATGCTTTTAGGAGCCGGCAGTGGAGCTGCGGAACCGTATATATGTTGCAGTACAGGGATCACAGAATTTTCTCGTTCAGCATGGCAAGCACATTACTCCTCATAGTGATGCACATTATAAAGGACAAATGGTGAGTTTAAATGTGGTAATCTTTGGCTGATGTGTAGGTGTCTTAAATTTACAGGTGGGAGGTATGAATTTACTATAAACATAAGTAGGAAATTGGTGTACTGAGACAAATACTAGAGTACTGTTGTCAGATTCTGGCCATAGTCATTTCAGATAATTCAACACTTTATATCAGTCAGTTTTAACACTTATTCTTATCAGTAAAACAGTAACCCAAAATATCTCCATTTAAAAATAATATGACTATGTCCATTGAAGTGTAAACATTCACTTCAACTGAAAGTTATATTTTTAATAAAATAATTCAAAATTCAGTTCACCAATTAATGACAGCAGTGATTAACCACATGTGATGAAGACTTTATCTACAGCACTGGTTGTATTGGTACTTAACTACTTCCCATACGACCTGCAAACTTTAAAGTCCATGGATGGAGCCTATGTAGGAAAGATGACCACATGTAAACGGAAGCTAGGAAATTTGAATACAACACATTTTTCAAGATTCAGTAATTTACTTTCAATTGTTAAAGTACATATTTTTCTTTTAATGTGGTATAGTTCTTGTTTGCTTCCTAGATTGTCTCTGGATAAACAGTTAAACAAACCATGCGTTAATTCATTGCTCTGACGATGTTCACTATCAAAATTTTAGAATGCTTGGGCTTCCACGTAACAAAAGTGTCCAAAGATGTGTGTGCCCATTCGCTATGTCCGATTTATATGTTCACTTCATTTAACAAACAAGTATACAACATGGCTAATTTCAATCAATTTAATGTTAATTTAAACTTTGAAAATTTTAACAAAGATAAACTTTAAAATTGTAACATGAGAGACAAAACTTAAAAGCTTTCCGAAATAATATCATTATATTAAAATTAAAGCTCATGTAACCTTTAACGGTTCTCTTTCTTCTATTACTTTAAGGAATTGCAAAACTTAGACAATTCATCATGGTAAAGGAAATTACTCGTGTGTTTTGAAAACTCCTGAACGGATCTCTCTAAAAATGCGTCACTCTGGCTAGAATTTCTGAACAATTATTACCAAAAGAGAATTTAGATAAATACTCACTGAAAGAATAAGTAGATAGCAAATTTTGAGCCGAAAAGAAACTTTGAAGTTCTAACTCATTCGTACCCTACACGTTCTTCACTCCAGTTGCAACCTGTCAGCTCGACACACTTTTCCTTTCTTATTCCTCTTGCCAGTGGCCATGCCGGGAGCTGACCTGAATGCAGCTTGCAGTTTTCGCCGCTAGAGCAGCCTGTTATGTCATTCGGCTGCCGAATCCACCGTAGAAGGATGGCAGTTGCTAGCATGTGACCAGGCTGTTGATAGACTACCTCTCTCGGCATCTAGTGGTCTGGTAGATTAATGCATAGTAACCTTTCAGAATTGGGGGAGCCGAAATGGTACAACACTCTCCCCTCCACGCAGAAGCCCAATGGCAGCAAGACAGTACAGGATCTTCAGACTCCCTTCTGGCGGAACATGAAAACATACAGCTATTAACAACAGGCAACTAGAGGGAGAGATAAGAGAAGCAAGGGCATGCAAGATGAGTCAAACAATAACAACAATTAATAAGTTAGAATGAGATCCTTTCAAAAGTAGTAATAGAAGAAGGGAGAACAGGAATACATGCCCTTCAAGGTTAAATGTAAATAACAGTATAAAAAATAAAATATATGTAAAATATACATGAGATAACAAAAATAAATAAAGTTGTTTAAACCCTTAATAATGTAAAAGCTTAAAGTGCAGTACATGAATAGAAAAATGTGACCAAGGATAGATCCTAATCAAAATTGCACTTACACAAATAATATAAAGGAAGGTTAACTTAAAATATAGGGAATAAATTTAAGGAATCACAAATTATTAAGTGCCCAGGAGATCTCCCTTCATAATGCATAATATATGTAGAAATTATAGATAATAATTAAAGCATTGGAGCATAGGAATAAGTAATTGGTGCAAAATTTAACAATAATGTGAAAATCAGGATCCAAGAAATATTCCACACACTCACTCATACATACACTCTTCTGCAAACAAGGTGTGTGCCTGGCCAGGTCTTGAATAATAAGAACAAAAGATCCACATAAACTAATGGGCCCATCTACAAACTATATGGAAATATCTACTAAAAGAAGGCATAAAACTACAGGGGACTATCCTCGAGGACACAAAATACAAGGGGAAAAGGAATACGAGAAAGGTAAAAGAGGAAGAGAAGGAAGGTAGAGGAAGAAAAGGAAAAACAGAGTGCAGGTGAAAAGTTCCCAGCTCGTTTGCGAGAAGATGAGCCGCAAGTGGCCAAAGCGAGCGGGGATCATCACAAAGAATAAGTGAAATCCTGCGCCCTGGTGTGTGAAGACGAGCTGCAAAAAAAATATCAATTAGTTGCAACAGGTTTTAATTGAAAAGCGTGGGATGTAGTCCTAGCACCTGTAGTGCAATCTTGTAACAAATAGGAACCATTATTAACAATCTGCATAATACGGAAAGAACCTACAAAGTGCGGAGCATGTTTATGTGTGTATGCCGCAGCGGCATCACTCTGAGGATGGGAGCATAGAAGCACCAAATCACCCACTTGGAACGTGGCTGGTCATCGATGACAATTGTAACGTGTCCCCTTCTATGGACATCGTCCTGGAAGGAACATACGCGGACTCCCATCTATTACGTAGCTGAGAGGTTTCTGGAAGTAGATGAGAAAGTTTCCAGAGATTACTGAGAGGGCAAGATGGTATAAAATTAAACATTAAAGCAAAGGGCATTCGCTGATGCGCTTTGTGAATAGAAGTATTAAGGATAAACTGAATTTCAGGAAGAAATTTATCCCAAGACGTATGGTTACCCGAATGGAATGAAATAAGCACACTTTTGAGGATGCGATAACCAGTTTGGCCAAGGACAGTTTGGGATAGTAAGGAGATGTACGAATGAATTTAATACCTCTATTAAAGAGAGAGGTACGAAAAAGATGCGCCTGAAGATACGAAGCATTATCAGAAACTAAAATATCTGGGGTACCAAAAGGACGCAAAAACTAAAGACAAGATGGACAAGGACTGAAATGCGGAACCACTCTAACTGGGTATAGCCAGATGAACGTTGTAAAAGCATCTATAATGATGCACAAATAAGAGTTTCCATGTGGAGAACGAGGCAATGGTCGTATTTTGCGGAGGTTTGGAACGTAAACAAATCTCACATTTTCAAAAAAAGTGAGCTATATCACGGTACATGCCATGCCAAACAAAATATTGTCTTATTTTTAATTTTGTTTTAAAAATACCAAGGGGAGCTCCTAAAGGCGCAGTGTAAAATATTGTAATACTAGTGGAATAAGTGTCTTCGGTAACAAAATGCGCTGTAAATTAGATCGTGGCAAGATGGCAAACAAAATGTCATCACGAAAGTAATATCCCTGTGGAGCCAAGCCATTTTTTGCTTGGTGCTATAATAAACCTATGTCAGGATCATTCTGTTGGTGGGCAGAAAATGATGTGAAAACTTGTGAAAATCTTTAGGAAAAACACAAGAAGCAGCAACAGGAGCCAAAGAAGACGGATGATGGTTCAAGTCTGAACTCTCCTCGGAAAACATACGTGAGAGAGCATCTGCTATGGCATTCTCAGAGCTTTTAATATGGGTAACCTGAAACTGGAAAGCACTCAGTTTTACCGCCCAATGTGCTAATTTTCCCGTTTTTCGTGCATGTGATAATACTCAACTAATGGCTTGATTATCGCACTCAGGATTAAAACATCTGTGTTCAAGAAAGGAGCGAAACTTTTCAAAAGCAATAAGAACAGCTAAAGCTTCCAGTTCGTAAACCGATAAGCGTCGTTCCACTTGAGACAAACTCGAGAAATGTAAAATATTGGTCGTCAAGAATCTTTTGGACCCCGAAGTAAAACTGCAGCCACAGAAAAACATGAAGCGTCAGATTTGTGACGGTAATTTGTATCACAAATTACTCAGATGTGGTTAACGATAATAATATGAATATGTATTTTTATGTAACATTGATTTCAGAGGTTTAATAATTGTAATTATTAATGGTAAATAATTATTTTCGGCTCTACTGAAACTGTTAACAATAACATAATACTTTAGCAAGGGAGTGAGTTGTTTATCGTTACCGGGAACCAGGAAGTTACGTCATGTTTCGCGCCTTTTCAGTAAAAAAAAAGCTTCCAGAAGATTCTATAAAAGTAATATGTATTAGTGGTTTTCATTGGATAGTAAAATAGACGCTAATGTTGGCGCGTTTTATTAGCCAATGGTAATTCATTTATAATCTTTAGGTGTATCTCGAGGCAAGCCTATAAATAAGTCAGGTCGAGTTAGCGGGTCCCCCAGTGTGCAACAAGATTCCCGATACATTACACATCGTCTCCAGTTCAGCAAGATTCTCGAAGCATTCACATCGTTCTCCAGTTCGGCAAGATTCACGAAGCATTACACATCGTCCGTACATTACACGTTGGCCGTTCAGTTCGTTAAATTACACGTAGTGAAAATCATTAAAGATCTAAAATATTACAAAGTCACTTATATACAAAAATTGAAGTACGTGAGTTAAAAGTGAGAAGTTATTAGAAACAGTTTCAGTATGGCGATTATCAAGATAAATTTGTGAAAGTGTTAGTGCATGTGCTCGACAATAAAACATTATAAAATACATTTCTTCACTAGTAATTTTTGGATAAAAGATTCCTTTTCCGCTTCACACCCTGCAAGAATTAAATGCCTACCTAAATAGCTGGCCGGAAGACAATATACATAACCTTAAAACTAATTCATATAGATTGCTACGCCAGATGAAGTTAGCAGGCGACCGACGAATGACGTCACACAATATGGCTGCACGCGTGAGGTAAGCAACATTACGTGAGAAACATTATCCACCACGTGGGGACACAAACACACGAATGCTACTTCAAATTGGCGCATCAACGTGGAGCGACAACTAGGAAAGGAAGGCTAGACGACTAGGAAAGGAACAAGAATAACCAGAGAGGCGAAAGCAGCAATGAAACGACCTATAGACGCAGATTCCGAGACAGAAGGGTAATTCAGCTACAAGAAAACATCGAAACGATGTAGATTCATCACGATACAACGCAGAAGCGACATACAAACCTAGGAGAATGGGGCAGAACGCTGGACATCAAAACTACAGCATCAGACAGCATCACAAAGTCAGGTGATTGTAATTTTTTTTTAGAAAACAAAAACAATGGCCACTAATAACATAGAAAAAACAATGATGGAGGGAGATAGTGTAGCAGTTAGCTGTAAGTCAATACAGGTTACAAAAAAAAGCTCAAACAATGTAATATTGGAGGGAGGAAATGTTAGTGTAGTAAGTAGGAATAGAATAGCAGGAAATATTACTATTGATGCTAGAATAATGATGGAGATGATGAGAAATATGCATAGGGAATTAAGGGAAGATATGCAGAAGAATAATGAGAATAGTAGGGAAATGAAGGAAAATATTGAGAAATTAGAACAAAAACTAACTCAGAATAGTGAGAAATTAGAAAAACTAACTCAGAATATGGAAAAGAATAATAGGGAATTGAGAGAAGATATTCGTAGGAGTTTAGAACAAAAACTAACTCAGAATAATGAGAAATTGAGGGAAGATATTCGTAGGAGCTTTGAACAAAACAGGAAATCAATTGAAAATATTGGTAGGAGTAGTGAGATATTAGAGCAAAAAGTAGATCAAAGCAGTGAAGAAAGTGAAAAGAAAGTTACGAAGTTAGATAGTAGTATGCCAGAAATGAGAGATGAAAATGAGGAAGTAATAGTAAATGAGACAGGAGAACTTTCAAAGAAAATGCTAGACATGAGTATGGAAATAGGTAACAAAGAAAGTGAGGTTAATACTAAAAGTGAGGTTAATGTAGAAGGCGCAGAGTTAGGAAGTCAAATGAGTAGTATTTCAAGTGAGTTAAGAGAAATAAAAGAGGTTAGGAATGTAGATGTAAATGAGGCGCAAGTTAACTTCAGAGCGGAGATATCAGAAATACAAAATGAGTCAGTAATGCAAAGAAATAAATTGTACCAAGATATTCAAAATGAAAACTCCAGTCCAGTACAGTTTAGTACCGATTTGTCAGAGTATTCTCAAAGTAAAGAGATAGCAGAAGAATTAAAAATGAAAGTTGTTAAAAGATGTGTTGTTCAAGAAACTGTAGATTGTTTTCAATTGTTATCATGGAACAAAATGTCATATGAATACGAGAGGTTATTCATAAACAAAAATTTGAAGGTTAGGTTACGGCTACGAGTAATGTTTAGCCACACACAATTTGATCCAGGAGGGTAAATAGCAACGAGATGTAAAGTAAATGCTGGATAGTTGAAGACGACTCGCAGAGACATGTATTGGAACGTAAGAGGGTTAACTAAATATATACGTTATTTGAAAAGTGAAATCAATTAAATGATAAAATAAAAAAAAAAAAAAAACAAAAAAAAAGAGAAATGTTTAAAAAAAAAAAAAAAAAATAATTAATTAAATTTTTAGTAACTGTAACAAAATATTTGAAAATGAAGAATACAAAGATTGAAAATTAATATGATATTAAAGTAAAGATACGTAAATACAATTCAAAAAGTATTGTTAAAATAAAATTCAAAATAACAAAAATGGTAAAAATAATTCAAAACAAATACTTATGTAGTAAATAGAACATGTGAAACATTGTCTAGATTTAAGAGATGTAAATATTTGTGTACAGGGTAAATATTTTTGGTAAATGTTTAAAATTACAAAAATTCTTGAATGATAGATTTTTGGTAACAATATAAGAAAGTAAACCATTTTTTTGTAACAAAAAAATTTATTGTAACGAAAGATTAATATTAAAACAAATTAAACTAAAGCCAGTAAGTAGTGGCGAGATAAAACATATGTCGTGTGTTAAACGCGTGTGAAGTGTAAAGTGAAAGTGATAGCGTGTGTTACAAGATTTAGGAGACTAAAAACAAAATTATAAAATTTCTAAACAGGTTATAAATATTTATTATTATATTTCTAGTGGGGCATATGTGACGGTAATTTGTATCACAAATTACTCAGATGTGGTTAACGATAATAATATGAATATGTATTTTTATGTAACATTGATTTCAGAGGTTTAATAATTGTAATTATTAATGGTAAATAATTATTTTCGGCTCTACTGAAACTGTTAACAATAACATAATACTTTAGCAAGGGAGTGAGTTGTTTATCGTTACCGGGAACCAGGAAGTTACGTCATGTTTCGCGCCTTTTCAGTAAAAAAAAAGCTTCCAGAAGATTCTATAAAAGTAATATGTATTAGTGGTTTTCATTGGATAGTAAAATAGACGCTAATGTTGGCGCGTTTTATTAGCCAATGGTAATTCATTTATAATCTTTAGGTGTATCTCGAGGCAAGCCTATAAATAAGTCAGGTCGAGTTAGCGGGTCCCCCAGTGTGCAACAAGATTCCCGATACATTACACATCGTCTCCAGTTCAGCAAGATTCTCGAAGCATTCACATCGTTCTCCAGTTCGGCAAGATTCACGAAGCATTACACATCGTCCGTACATTACACGTTGGCCGTTCAGTTCGTTAAATTACACGTAGTGAAAATCATTAAAGATCTAAAATATTACAAAGTCACTTATATACAAAAATTGAAGTACGTGAGTTAAAAGTGAGAAGTTATTAGAAACAGTTTCAGTATGGCGATTATCAAGATAAATTTGTGAAAGTGTTAGTGCATGTGCTCGACAATAAAACATTATAAAATACATTTCTTCACTAGTAATTTTTGGATAAAAGATTCCTTTTCCGCTTCACACCCTGCAAGAATTAAATGCCTACCTAAATAGCTGGCCGGAAGACAATATACATAACCTTAAAACTAATTCATATAGATTGCTACGCCAGATGAAGTTAGCAGGCGACCGACGAATGACGTCACACAATATGGCTGCACGCGTGAGGTAAGCAACATTACGTGAGAAACATTATCCACCACGTGGTGAAGTAAACAATATACAATTTGTCCTCTCGCAGATTGTACAATAAATGGCTGGTTAAAATCCGGCATATCCAACACCGGCACATTCATAATAGCTAGTTTTAATCTATCGAAAGCTAATTGTTGAAGTGAGGTCCAAACAAATTTTGCTCCCTTTCTATGAAGAACGTGTAATGGCTCAGGAATGTAAGCAAAGTTCGGGATAAATTTTGCAAAAAATGTAACCATTCCCAAAAATGACGCTAACTGTTTAATAGTTTGCGGAGGTGGGAAGTTATGAAGGGCAAGAGTTCTATCGGGATCAATAGATACACCTCGCGGTGATATAATATTGCCAAGAAATTATAATTGTGAAACCACAAATTTGACCTTGGAAGGCCTTACTGTTAACCCTGCTTTCTGTAAACAGCGAAAAACCAATCGTAAATGGACCAAATGTGGTTTGAAATCAGGTGAATAGATAACTAGGTCATCCAAATAATTAAATACAAATTTGAATTTGTACTCACCCAAAATTTCATCAAGTAGGCGTGATAACACTTGTGCGCCAGTTGATAAACCAAATGGGACCCTGGTAAAGTGGAACAGATTCCAGGGGGTCGAGAAGGCTGCAAAATGTTTGGAAGATTCAGAAAGCAGAATTTGGTAGTAAGCCCAATTCAAATCCAGGGTGGTAAACACAGATGCATTACGAAAGTAATGTGCTGCAGTATGAATTTCGGGTAATGGCATAGCATTCAAAAGAATCTTATTAAATTTTCTATAATCAATTACTAATCTAAAATCATAATTGGGTTTGGGAACCAAAAAGCATGGACTCAAAAATGCACTATTCAAGGGTTCAATAATCCCAGCTGCCAACATCTGATCAAATATATTTTGAAGAATATCTAGTTTAGGTGGTGATAAATGATACGGCAGCAATCTTACCGGAGTAGTATCAGAGAGATGTATGGAGTATGTTTGATTCCGAACAGCACCTAATTTATTGGTTAAGACATCTGAAAATTGTGTTATAATATCTAAAAGGTCTCTCCGATCAGAAATCGACAAATGCAACAAATCAAAATTAACTACCCCCGTAGCTGCGATCACTGGGTCAAAGTTGTGCACCATACGTGCAGCTAGAGAAAATTTGACCGGCTGTGTAGAGTTAAATGCAAAAGAAAATTCCCAAAATAAGTGAAGCTTTAGTTTTTGACAAAAATGGTAATCCTAATACCATAGGAAACGATAAATGCTCCACTATATGAAGTAAAATATTCCACGATAAATTTCCTATCTTCTCATGCAAAACAGACAATCCGTAAAATGGTAAATGGTCCCCAGAAATAGTGGTCCCATTTAACATTGTAGACAGAACACTACCATGTTTTTTTTACTTGGAAGTGAGTTCCAAAACGGTTTGCTAACAAGGTTAACAGCAGATCTAGAATCTAATACGGCATCACTGTAATTGTTAAAGCATTCCACTTTGACTGATGGAAACACCATAAACCTGTGAAGTTGTATTTAAGGCAGGCCGATCCGATCAGTCAGGACTGTTGGTTATGATTAAGATTAAGTTGGTGACGTTTCTTAAAACAATAATTTATTGTATGGCCACGTTTATTACAAAAGGTACAAAACCTGGTGGAAGGACTATTGGCATCCTGTGAAATGGGCAAGCTATCTGAATTACATAACTCTCCGGAACAATTAACCTTTTCTGTTATCGGCAGTAATTGTGTTCCTGTTTGTACGGATGACAATTGCAACGCAGAATTAAATGGTAATTCCAGCAAGTGCAATGATGTCGTAGAGTACATCAACTGTTGTACATAGGAAACTAGAACATCTAATTCTTGAAACGTAGAAGGAGGGGTTTGAAATGTACATAATATAGGGTCTGCAAATTTAGCCCTGTTAGTATTAAATGACAAATCTTTGTTCAGAATCGGCAACAAGAATACACGGGCAAATAATTTTCACTCGGGTAATAAATACAATTAATTCTTCCGATGGTTTCTGAGGAGCAAAATAATGATCCTGTAAGAATTATGTACGTATGCGTAACGGAAAAAAGAAATCTAATAATTTCACATTAAATTCTTGAAATGGGTAATTATCATGCAAGACTGACTACAAAAAGAACATAATCTTACCCTCAACAATACTCATTAATAACTGGTACAAATATTTCGGATTATAAGTCACAGGCAAACACACATCACATAATTTGAACAAAAAACTGCAAAAAAATTCAATGCCTATGTGGCATCATTTACTACAAAATGGGAGTTGTCTATAAGATTTTGTGCTGAAAGTTTTACACACAATGTTTGGAACAAAACGACAGGTTCATTTAATTGTCATGAATTATTTATACCAGGTCTGGAATTCCTGAGTACTTCTGTTTCCAAAATGGGAGCATTTTGCTTCGCTTCAACAACAGATGTCGAATCATTGTGTAATATGGATAATAATTCTTGATATTGTTTTAGCAAAGTTTGTGCTGAAGACAATACGTCTTTAATAAATGGTGAAGTAAGCAAAATGTTTAAATGCTCGATATGATAGTTTATATGCGCCTTCAATCGCCGTAGTGCTGCTGGAGAAAATTCACCCAATTGTTCCATAGTTACAGTTTTAAATTCAGTGTCATGAAACAAGCCCATAATATCGTCTCTCAGAAAACAATTAATATCTTTGAAGGTGTCTACATTCTGTCGTAGCACTTGCAATAGGTTTGACAAAGTATCGCTGCTATTATATTTTACACCCCATAATTTGAGAAGAAAGAAAACCTCATTCTTTCGCAATAGCTCAATATTTGTGAGAGACATTTCATACATAGGTATAAACCAAAGAAAACACAGAGAGAACCACTCGAGAAAAACAGGTACACAGTCAAATGGGCGCACACGTTTTGAAAATATTGTGAGACATTAATTACACCAATCCTAGCAGAAAATATATGTGAAAATACAAAAATATCATTGGTGTGTAATCATTTATAAATGTTGTACACCTCATGTACTTCAGGAAATTCAATGTACACCTACATGTGCTTGGGAAAGAAATCATATAAGCTTTCCCACACTATCTGCTACCATTTTTGCACTGGCTGTATTGGTACTTAACTACTTCCCGTATGACCTGCAAACTCTTTAAAGTCTGTGGATGGAACCTACGTAGGAAAGATGAGTTTATGTAAAGGAAAGCTAGGAAATTCGAATACAACACATTTTTCAAGATTCAATAATTTACTCAATTGTTAAAGTAAATATTTTTCTTTTAACGTGGTATAGTTCTTGTTTGCTTCCTAAATTGTCTCTGGATAAACAGTTAAATAAACCATGCATTAATTCATTGTTCTGACGATGTTCACTATTAAAGTTTTAGAATGCTTGGGCTTCCACGTAACAAACATGCCCAAAGATGCGTGTGTCTATTCGCTATGTCTGATTTATATGTTCACTCCATTTAACAAACAAGTATACAACATGGCTAATTTCAATTAATGTAACATTAATTTAAACTTTAAAAATTTTAACAAAGATAAACTTTAAAATTGTAACATGAGACAAAACTTAAAAGTTTTCCAAAATGATATCATTACATTAAATTTAAAGCTCACATAACCTTGAACGGTTCTCTTTCTTCCATTACTTTAAGGAATTGCAAAAATAGACAATACATCATGGTAAAGGAAATTACTCGTGTGTTTTGAAAACTCCTGAACTGATCTCTCTAAAACTGTGTCACTCTGGCTAGAATTTCTGAACAATTATTACCAAAAGGGAATTTAGATAAATACTCACCAAAAGAATAAGTAGATAGCAAATTTAGAGCCGAAAAGGAATTTTGAAGTTTTGACTCATTCGTACCCTACACCTTCGTCTCTCCAGTTGTGACCTGTCAGCTCGACGCACTTTTCCTTTCATGTTGTTTTTGCCAGTATCCATGCTGGGAGTTAACCTGAACGCAGCTTGCAGTTTTCGCCGCTAGGGCAGCCTGTTATGTCATTCGGCTGCCGAATCCACCATAGAAGGTTGGCAGTTGCTAGCATGTGACCAAGCTATTGATGGAGATGCCGCCTCTCTCGGCATCTAGCGGTCTGGTAGATTAACGCATAGTAACCTTTCGGAGTTGGGGAAGCCCAAATGGTACACTAAAAAAAAAATAACTGTTTGCAAAGCAATAATGCAATAATTGCCTCTTGAACTATGTGCTTAGAAAATGAAGTGCATCAAGGAGGCACTGTTTTCCAAAACATATTTCTACAAATTTTGTAGTGATAGAAGAAAAATGCTCATGAACATTTGCTCTTTGAGATCTCCTCTGGTATAAAGGATTATATAAATACCATTCTACTCAACATATAAGTGCAAAAGCGTATTTTAGGGACAATATGTAATAACAATGTCATAATTTCTTATTTCAGATGATGCCAAATATCATTCTGAACTTAAAAACCTGCCTTATATAAAATGTATTATATTAATTTCAAGCATGGATACAGCTGCATAAAGCTATACAGGATGTTTCAGAAATACTTTTACAAACTTCGGGTATGGGTTCCTCACACCAAAAGAAGGGAAAAAGTTCATATGAATATATGTCCCATAATCCTTGGTTTTCACATTATTCCTGTCACATTGAAAGAGTGAGTTCAACGGCCTTCGGGGTCCTACCTCAAAACTTCATTTCTCTATGCATTCATAGAAGGCATTGGCCCATTGTACTACATACGATAGATGGCGAAGTGTTGCCATGGAGACTTGTTTACGTTTGTCATTTGTCATTAGTCTGTCTTCAACGTTTCAATTGTGTACATGTAGTGAGTTAACTGCACGTGTTTCGTTCCACCATGGCTGGATATTCATTTCGTGAACAGGCAGACATGATTTTTATGTATGGTTGCACGAATGGTAATGGACGCGAGGCTGCAGGCTCTATCAGATGGAGTTTCCAGACCGAAGACAACCGAGTCATCCAACCTTTGTCGCTGTTTATCGTCGCCTTGCTGAGACAGGAACTGGACAGGAACTGTTGATCGAGGAAGACCAAGAGTTGTTCGTACGCCGGAACGCGAAGAACAGATGTTAAAGTGTGTCGATGATGATCCAGGTATCAGTACAAGACAATTGGCTGTGGAATCTGGTACATCACACGTGACAGCATGGAGGGATAGGCAGAGGAGGACCAGTTCGATGGCCTGCATTTTCTCCCGACCTCAATCCTGTGGATTTTTACCTCTGGGGGCATCTTAAATCATTGGTTTATGGAGCAGCCTTCCTGGATGCATAAACGCTTCATCGACGTGTCATGGAAGCCTGCGAAACCATTCGACACCATCCCGGAGTTTTTGACAAGGTGCGACATTCCATGATTTGACGAGTACAGGCATGCATAGAAGCAAGAGGAGGATATTTCGAGCATTTATTATGAGTTTTGTGTGTTATAAGTATACCACTGTGTTGAACACCTCCTAACGAGAAAACAAAGGATTATGGGACATATATTCATATGAACTTTTTTCCTTCTTGTGGTGTAAGGAACCCATACCCGAAGTTTGTAAAAGTATTTCTGGTTTAAATTTGTGCTAATTTGAAAATTAACTGAAGTCTATAATAATTCATTGTTCTTTCACACAAGTTGTGTGTAGAACAGGTTGGAAAGGTGGAATCAGACTAAAAATTCAATGCCATAGCCAGCATTGGAACCATGGATCTTCGATCTCTAGTCAGTTCTCTAACCAACTGAACTACCATGGCAATATGCCCACATAACATTAAATTCCTCAACTGAGTCACATTTTTTCCAGTAAACCACAAGGAGATCTCAAATACATTTTGAGATGACACCCCAATGGTGACTAACAATGTCATAAATGCTTTAAGTCCCAGGCTTCATAGTTAACCACTATTAGGTAAGTTAATAGTAATGTAAGTCAGTTGAAGAATTTAATGCCATGCCTGCATGTTGCCATGGTAGCTCAGTTGGTTAGAGCAACCAAACGGAGATGGGAAAATCCGTGTTTCAAATACCAACTATGGCATTGAATTTTTCAGTCGGATTCTACGTTTCCAGCTGAAGTCTAGTTTATATTATTTAAGCTGCATGAGAGGGCACATGTTATACTTTTACTTCATTTTCCCTTTGAGTAAGACTTGTTCTCTGGAAAAGAAAGAGCAATTCAAAGTCAAATATGTCTAAAGGTTTTGACATTTTGTTGTTTAAAATTTACGCAGAATGGCATTGTGTTTGTACTTGCTAATGGTATGTAGCAAGAATGCTTTTGAAAGATTATGAAAAATCAATTCAATTATCAATTTCCAAAATACAACACAAATATATTAGAAAAACACAGACAGATATCAAGTGGCATACTTGCTAGCATTAAACAATGCATAAATGGAAAATTTGAAATTATAAAAGAAATGAACCAAGATGACATTTCTGAAATAATAAGGATAAAGCTTGTAAAAAAAACATAAATTTAAAATCTATGGTATCTACAGCCCACCTAATAACAATCACCTCAACCTGGACATAATTGATATTGATAAAACCTACATACACTACTCAGGACAGTCAACCAATCCAGATATTGCTATGATATCAACTGATTTAGAAGATAAAACTACAAAAAAAGTAATCGAAGATAGTGATAATGGACATAGAGCCATAATAACAAAAACAGATCTAAATCTTGAACCGCCTAGAACAAAGGGAAAAATAAGACCTAAATGGAATTTCAAAAAGGCACACTGGGAAGAATATAAAACAATAACAAACTTTTCAAAGAAATTAAATTGGAACAAAACATAAACAAAGTAGTGAAAGAACTAAATGCCACAATTCTAAAAGCTACAAAACAATGTATCCCAAGAGGGAACATTCATAAATACAAACTCTTTTGGAATGAACAGTTAGCACAATTTAAATCAAAACGAGATAAAACTAGAGAAAAAGCAGAAAGGACACAAGACAAAGCAGATGTTATAGAATGCCGAAAAGCAAACGCACAGTTAAAACAGGCTATAAAACTGTCAAAAAAACAGAGCTTTGAAGAATTTATAAACAAACTAGACTATAGAACAAATAGTACTAAGGTACATAATTACATTAAACAAATAAATGGAGTAAACCAACAAAATCAGCCATTAAATGTCGATAATAAAGAAATATACGAGGATAACCTTATAGCAGAAAAATTAGCAACATACTATAAAACTAGTACTACATTAGAAAATAAAAACATAAAACAGAATAAATACTTAAGAAATGCGACCTCGAAGATACATCTAACTTTCAAAGCATCTTCAATGAGCCATTCACACTCCCAGAAATAAAGTAAGCAATAAGGACACTAAAAAATAAAAGGAGCCCAGGTCCTGATAAGATACATCCAGAGCTGCTCAAGAATTTGCACTCCATACTTTATTAAAAATTTTCAATAAAGTCTGGACAACCGGAAATAACATACCAACACTGTGGAAAAAAGCAAAAATTATACCCATTAAGCAGAAAGGAAAACCAACTCAAATGTTAGATAGCTATAGACCGATATCCTTAACATCAAACATAGCAAAACTCTTAGAAAGAATGGTAGCTACAAGAATGACATACTATCTAGAAACAAAATCTATTAGTCCCTGAACAAGCTGGATTTAGGAAGGACAGCTCAGCAATACACCAGGTTGTAAGACTCATACAGGACATTAAAGAAAATTTCAATAATAATAAGACTACTCTAGCACTGTTTGTTGACTTCAAAGATGCGTTTAACACAGTATGGCGAGAAATGCTACTATACAAGATGAAGACATATGGCATATCAGGCTACATGCTAAACTGGTTTCAAACCTTCCTATCCCAAAGATGGTTTGCAGTACAATACAAAACAGCCACATCTAAATGGAAACAAATGAGAGTTGGACTACCTCAAGGGTCTGTTACAAGTGCAATTCTGTTCAATATATATATATATATATATATATATATATATATATATATATATATATATATATATGACCTAGTAGATGTACTAAAGAAAATAGGTAACATACGAGTAGGAATGTTTGCTGACGACGTGGTAATATGGACTTTAGAAAAGAACATAAGATCTGGGAAACATTACAAAAAACTACAAACAACAATGGAGAATACAATCATAACCCTAGAACAGTGGACTAATTATAACAATATGGAAATAAATACAGGAAAAACTCAATATCAACTATTCACAATGCAGCATAAAACAGAAAATATATGCCTGCAAATCAACAACAAAAAACTACAAGAAGCAACTACAACAGCATATCTAGGAATAGAATTAGATCAAAAACTATCAATGAAAGAACATGTAAACAATGTAACGAATAAAATCAACAAAAAGAACAACATTTTAAAACGTTTAGCAGGAATAAAATGGGGTGGAAGCATGGACCTCCTTAATAATACAATATAAAACATACATAAAACCTAACCTATTGTATGGAGGAGAACTACTAGCAACAGTAAACAAGAGACTTAAAAGTAAACTAGAAATTTCACAAAATAATTCACTAAGAATAATAACAGGAGCTGTAAAAACACCAATCATGGTACTGCAAAGCCTCACAAAAAACATGGCTAAAGAATTGGAACATGAGTTAAAAGCAATTACTCTAGCACAAAAACTGCAAGTCAGTAGAAACAGATACAAGTGGTACCACACAGCAGATACTATAAGTAATTTAAAAACTCAAATAAGCTTCAGAACATATATAAATTTAAACTTAAACTACAAGAATACAATTACAGCAAATATAATTGCAACAGAGGTAACGAGACCAATAGAATATATTGATATACAATATCAGAATGACCTGATATATACAATACACAAACAAAACAATATAGCAGATGACATGAGAGCCATGGCAATAGCTATGGAAAATGAAAGATACCCAGAAAAAAAAATGGCTCCGAATATATACAGATGGATCCCTCATCAATAAAAGAGATGCCCCTGCAGGAGTATACTGTAAACATTTTGCACTGTATCTAACATTAGATGAAACGTCAAACCACTATGATGGAGAATTAACAGCTATAAAAGCAGCATTACAGCACATTTTATATAGACCATACATAAAACAAAAAAAAAATCATCTTATCAGACTCAAAATCAACCATAGATGAAATAGTAAATTACAATAATAAAACAACAAGAAATATTAGAGAAATAAGAAGCCTAATTAAAGCAGTTGAAACTAGAAATCATGTCACTCTACAATGGATCCCAGCTCATGTCGGACTTTTGGGCAATGAACATGCAGATCAATTAGTAAAGAAAGGTGCAATATAACAAATAAAACCTGTTGGAAAAATAGAAATAAATAAACAATTAAATAACATTAAACAGCATTTCAAAAGACAGCAGAGACTTGATGAAGAAGATAAATTAAAAGATAATGATTATAAGAATATTAAAGATAGAGTTGATATCAAAAAATGCCAAGGAAGACTGCAGTGGCCTTATTTAGAATGGCAACTGGCCGGGATTGCCTCGCAGAACATCTCTACAAGATATGATGCCTACCTACACCCAAGTGCACTCACTGTGAAGAAGATGTCATCCTGAACAAACAACATCTCGCCAAATGCAAAGGCCTTAAAAGTGATAACTTACAGACTTTATATTGGAAAGCCAGAGGGAAAATGATGCAGATCAGTTAATCCGCAGTGCCATTGGTGAACAACAACAGATTATGGAAAAAAAAAAAAAAGTATATATTGTTAATATTTGCACACATTATCTCAAAATTGGATATGTTTATGGAAAAGCTCTTTGTGAAGGATTGTGCCATCTGTGTTCAAAATCCTAATTTCAAGTGACACAATACTATTAACTACTATTTTTGTTATGGCAGCGCTGTTACGTGAAAGAATGCCATAAAGGACTCTCTATTGAAGATGTCATTTCATTCCCATGTGAATCAGAAAGCATTAAAAGGGCATCACTGCTAAAGATACTGTAATTTTGTTTATTACAAGGAAATTATGATGGCATCAAGCTTGAATGTGATTATAAGTGTAGTAATTAGTATAAAATATGGGTAAGCTAGTAACAGTGATGTGAATTTGAAATTGTATAGAAAATTTGAGTCGGAATTTGATGAAGTAGTTGTTTTGTTACGTATTGTTTTTACGTAAACTTGAAGATGATATTTAGCTCCACGCTTGGGAAGCCAACTTGAGAGAATAATTTGTTAATGTAATGTTTAACTTGAAGAAGGTTATGTTGTGCTGCTTTTGTTTTGTTTGATTACGTAATTTTAACTGCCCCACATATGGGAGCCAATTTGAAGTAGAAATGTTTGTTACTTAAAAATATTAGTTGCTTTAAGTAGTTTGCAACACGCTTTGGGCATCGGTTTGAATTTGTTGATTACATAATAGTTACTGTCATTGCGCAATATGCTGCTACGTACGAGAAGCTGATATAAAGATGTGTTTTTTTTGTTATTACACTCCAAGTTTTACGTTATAATATTTAACTTTGTTATTAAAAACTGCTTCTATATATTATTTATGTTTGAATTTTGCCTCGGCTGCATCAGTCTTGTTTGTAGAGTCACGTATATCTTAGTTAGGGTGCGGTGTGACAATGATTGTTTTTTGTTATTACAGTCCAAGTTTTACGTTATAATATTTAACTTTGTTATTAAAAACTGCTTCTATATATTATTTATGTTTGAATTTTGCCTCGGCTGCATCAGTCTTGTTTGTAGAGTCACGTATATCTTAGTTAGGGTGCGGTGTGACAATGATTGTAGACATCACAGAATTTAACTTTTTAAATTCACTTCTTTTATAAATTCTTGCACATTTTTATAAAGCACTACACTTTTTAAGAACTGTGAGAATCTTTAATACTTTCTCTTAGCGCATATACATATTTTTATGACTCACACTTAATATTTCTGTAGAGAACACATCTTCCATCTATTCGCTACCAAGGCTTGCCAGCAACTGAGCAACTTTCAATGGTTAAAACCCATAAGCTTCGGTTCAAGTCTCTGGTTGGCTAATTCTAGTCCAATAGAATATCTGCATTTTACTTAAACTTTTTCCTTGCTATTGATTGGCTAATTTTAAACTGTTACTGAATTTACCGTATCTTTGCTATAATCATGACTGGTAACTTTTCAAACTCTTAAGGTACTCGTCCACGATGCCAGTTTTATGGCATGCCACTTTTCTTGCGGGCCACAAATGTGACATGTTCTGTTTACACACAGTATGCAAAGTTGCACTATTTTGAGTTGCGCCACTATAAAAGTGGCATGTCCACAGAAATGTTGCACTGAGCATTTACATGATGCTATATTTGTGGCGGTAATTTTTCTGCATGCCACTTTCTAGTCAGCTGTGTGCTTGGTATGGCGAATATGTCATCTGATGAAGTTTTATCCGTAGCATGCCTGTCTCTTATTTTACTTCGTCGACGTAGAGAAAAATGTAAAAGGACGGCCAGAAAGTGTTGGGTAAGAGAGTGGATTTTAAGTCGTGAATATTGCGGGGTTGTAAACAACTTGTTGCAAGAGCTCTACGACGGAGATCAAAATTTAGAATTTCCTACGCATGTCAGCGGTTGATTTTAATTATCTGCTTAGAAGAATAGCACCTGTAATACAAAAGCAATATACAATAATGAGAAGGCCAATATCAGCAACAGAACGTCTTGTGTTGATACTGAGATTTCTAGCCACAGGTAATTCAGCTTAAAATGATGGAGCGGCAACATTACCGAGTTTAATATATAACACGTTCGGCTGTCATTATTTATAACTATATAATCAATGTGATTTTTTTAGGCAGCAGCTATCAGTCAAAGAAGTATTAATTTCTTATATTTGGCACAACGAGAACTAATAATCATCTACTGCATCATTATTGGTGCTGGTGTGGTAAAACAAACTGCAGTGCATCGTAAAATTCCCATTTTGTTTTATACTTGTCTTTTGCACCACTTCCAGATTTCCCTGCCTTCATTTTGTTCCTTTCATTGGTGAACTGGGTTCTCAACCCGTGGATTTTTACTTTAATTTCCTCTGCTGACATGTAGAACTCTATTTCTATATCATGTAACGCATTTTGTCGCTTTTGTTTATTTTTGTAATCCGCAGTGTCTACTCTTCACAAGCAATCTGTGGTCTCAATCAGTTCAATAAACATTTTGGTCATTTCCCTCGTCCATTTATTGTTAAGGACATTATTAGTTATGAAGAAATAAATTGTCACAGTACTACAATAAATTGTTCGTATTGTTGAAATAAAATGCACTTATCTGTCTTAATTCTGTATTTAGTGTAACACAAATTATAATCCTTGTACCTACCTCTCAAACAGCTATTTACTGTCCCAGCAGACGACATAACAAAGTTGCACGGAATAGGCCACAAAAGTTTTATAAACTGTTCAAGCCACTTTCAGATGCCGCAACTTTCTGTTTTTCGCTGTGTACACGAAGCAACTTCCTAGTTGCACGCCACTTAGAAGTTGCGCTGAATTTGAGTTACGCGTGCAATTTTCCTACTTGCTTGGCAGTTTACACGATGCAACTCCACTTTTGTTGCGCAGTTCGAAGTTGCAAGCCATTTAAGTTGCATCGTGGACGAGTACCTTTAAACTCATTATTGCCACAAGGTTACCTCATTATTACCTCATTGTTAGCAGCTCAAAACTTATTATTCTCACAGCTCTTGCATTATTAAAGTATATAATGTATTCACATAACATTAATAAAACATGTTTACAATAAAAATATGCATTTGCAATGACTGTTACATACAATTCAAATAATTATTTCATACTTATTGTTTCAAGGCAGGCTGTTATTGAATTTATTAATTATAAAAATACAATTGAAATGATTCAGGTATTAAAATACTGCCTCAAATGAATATGATGTCTAACTTTCTCTCCATACTGAGCCAGAAAATGAGTATGAAAACTTTAAGGCTAAAGAAAAAACTCACTAACTTAGGTAAGATGCAAAATCCACGACATAACCTCAAAAAAAAACAAAATCTACAAACCAAGAAATAGTGAACCTATCGAAACATACTTTCAGTAAAGATGAGCTTACAGTACTAAATAAGGGCCTAAAAACTTGTGTAGGCTATACAAACAAAGTAGATGAAATAGTCGCTGATATGGATATTGCCACTACCCAGTTAGAGGAAAACATTAAAGCAATAATTCAGAAACAATGTACAGCAGTCCTAGAAGAAGTTATAGATACCAATCACAATAGTTTTCCAGACAACAGAATCATAAAGTCACTAAAATCCAAACCCGTTATTTACACCAAAGCTGATAAAGGTGGCAAATTGGTAATCCTGGACAAAGAAGACTACTTTGCCAGAGTGGAAGACCTACTCCAAGATAAAACATATACAGAAATCAAAACAGACCCACTAAAAGCTCAAATAAAATCCTTCAATCTCTCTATGAGTAAAGTTAAAACTTTAACAGATAAAGAAAAAACCAGAATCAAACCTAATCATCCCACATTACCAAGACTGTACGCACTCCCAAAAATCCATAAACCAGACAACAAAATGAGAACCTATAATAAGTAATATTGATTCACCCACATATAATTTGGCAAAATGGCTCACACAGAAATTCACTTCACTACATAAATACAACAGCTTAAGTATCAAGAACTCCCAAGACTTGATATAAAAATAGAACATGCAGAATTGAAACTTGAAGATAAATTAGTATCTTTTGACGTCACTGCGCTTTTCCCAAGTATCCCTATAGGTAAACTTCTACAACAACTAAAAAATTGGCTTATCCAAAACAATATAACACAAGATGAAGTAGATGACCTTTTGAATCTCACAGAACTTTGCATCACTCAGAACACTTTAACTTTCAACAATAGATACTATCAGCAGACTTCAGGTTTAGCCATGGGAAATCCTCTATCACCATTCCTCGCTGGCTTTTGCATGAGTAATTTTGAATCACACATAACCATCTCCTTTCCGCAAATTTACAAAGTCTGGCACAGATATGTCGATGATATACTTGCAATAGTACCCAAAAGCTCATCCAGGATGCCCTCAAACTACTAAATTTACAAAACAGATCTATACAATTTACAATGAAAACAGAAAACGAAGATTTGAATGTGATTAGAAACCAGAACAAGATTAATTTTAGAATCTACACGAAAGCTACACATTCTGAAAATTACATAAAAAACAATAGTTTCAACCCGATACCACACAAACATGCAGTCTTAAACAGTTTGACCCATAGTTTGGTTTACACACCACTAACAGAAACAGAATACAAACATAAATACAAGCTCATAGTTAACACAGCCATGAACAATGGCTTCACCAAACAAATCATTGACAAAAAAATAGCACATTTCAAGAAACAAAAACACATTAAAGACACCGCAAATCTAACACAACAAAAAAGCAAAATGATTTTCAAGAAGTTCACTTTCCACCTAAGGACTCACTACAAATTCCACAACATCTTCAAAAAACACAACATTTACCTAGCTCCACAAAACAGATTAAGTATAGAGAAATTACTCTGCAACAAATCAAAGGACCAAATAACTCAGAACAAAAAAGCAGGAATCTATCAAATTAATTGCCCAGAATGTGACCAAATATACATAGGTAAACCAAAAAGAAATTTAGAAACCATATTAAAAGAACATATGAGAGACATCAAATACAAACAAATGGACAAATCTGCAGTTGCAGATCACTGATCACTTTTGGACAACAAATCACATCACACCAAATATAACACTCTTAAAACCGACAAAGCACACTGTAGAGTTGGATACTTCGGAAAAGTTATTAATCACAAAACACAAACACCAGTGATGAATTTTGAATTGCCGCCACCGAACCCACTATGGAGTTTCATATCTACATCAGATTCCACCACACACAGACGCACACGGGACAACACCACAAGGAACCAGTCGGCCACTTCCGATGATGGGAGCAATTAGATCCTGAAACTGGTCAAGTTGAAAAACATGTAAGCGATGTTAAGTGTTTCAATTCTGACTCAAGTTTTCTATATAAGTGTGTAGTATTTTTAAACTTTGTAGTTATCCTTATTTTTAAGATATTTTAAAATCTATCTTCAAAGTGTATACAAATATGAAAAGCTTTGCATTTAAGGAAACTATCATATGATGGAGAAGGCCATGATTACATGGTACAGTACTTTGGCATGACGGCATCATTAGTATGCCAAACTTTTTCACTACATTTTTGGTTAATCCTAAAGAGCTTAACCACCTTTTTAGAAGTATTGGAACTTTTTGTAGATGTTGCTAAAGAAAACCTGGTCAGCATTTGGTATGTTAATGAAATATTTACCATAGCTGATTGTTGGCAATGTGCTCAAACTCCTAAATTTACAAGACAGATGATTGAAGTTCACATTAATGGAAGAACAAAATTACCCCTCCCCTTTCTTGGATTTGAAGATCAAAAAGAATGACAAACAAAGAAATCCATCATACACACATTATTGCATTAAGCTCTCCAAAACCACAGCAGTTTTCTGTCTTCAACAACTTAGCATACAGATTTCATCAGGCAGGCACAAGTTCACTAAGGAGTACCATTATACATAGGTTGGAACTTTAATAGTGATGATTTATTTACTACTATTACAAGAATGATACATGTATGAAATTTCTACAGTCCTTCAATGTAATCATGAGCACTTTCAATGACCTGTTGCCAGTGACGTGGAAGTCGTAGGGTCCCTGTTGCAGTGCCTGTTTTGTTGATGTTCCTGATGGAGCGACCTAATGCCCGCAGAATTTCAGGAACAGTCCTGAATCGAATTCCACAAACGGTTCCTTTATGTTTAGAATTAGGTCATAATCACAGGGGCTTAGCTCCAGTGAATATAGTGGATGGAAAAGCACCTTCCAACCCCAACGGCAATACAGATCAGTTACAGGTTGTGCCACGTGCGTCCTGAGCATTGTGTTGCAAAATGACGGGAGGATTCTGTAAAAAGTGTCACCACTTTCTTTGCAATGCTGATCTGAGATGATGCTCAAAAAATGACAGAAATACTGTGGAATGATATTTTGTCCTTGTGGCATGGTGTGAACATGACGAAAACACAACACACTACACTTTAGATCAATGGCTCATATAGATCAATCTTCTACTCACCACAATGCATGCACTTTGAGTTGAAAGGGAGGGTCCATTTATTGGTGGTGGATAAGATATAGGCAAATACATGGTAAATCTGAAAATAATTACTGTTTCCACAACAGTGTTGCCACTATTAAAGTTCCAACCCACATATAATCAATACAGCCAACAACAAAAGATTTAGCATGGATATACCAACATGGGTGGCCAAGGTAATAGCATGGACTCATTAACATGAGGTCCATGGTTCAAATCCCTTGAGGACCATCCTTCTTGACAGAAATTTTTCTAGGTTTTATTTCATTCACATAACTGGCTAATACTGCAGAGGTATTCTAAAACTAAAACTTAGGCCTGGGATGTTTCTTTCCCAAATATCTCCTCATTTCATATATAATAAGTGTGTACTGTATTAGATGCTGTATGTAATAAGAATGTGTGTTAAACACAATTTTTAAAAGAAAGAGAGAGAGAGAGAGAGAGAGAGAGAGAGAGAGAGAGAGAGAGAGAGAATAATTAAGTATAAGCAACAAAAAGCAGATACACTGCCATCTTGAAAGTGATGAGAATAGAAATTGAATGCAGAAAATTTACTTATCATACCAGACTAAATGGTAAATTCAAGAAAATCTAGAAATAGTATAGCCTTAACCTGGCAACCTATAACTTGTCCATCACCAAAACTCTAATCAGGGGAACCACTATTAGATGTGATACCAGCACATAAGAAGTCAACGAGCATTCTAAACTCATTGTGCAGATTAGTACCATATCTGTATTGGAAGGACCAAGAGAATAAATATATATATATATTTTTTTTTTGCATAAGTTCCATTTATACCTCGCCTTAACTGCAATGGTCTTTTCGGCGGCATTTCCTTTGGAACGTATTATTGCCCAGGCCATGGTGTTAACTTGTATTTGCTTCTCATTGGGTTACTGTGAACTTTGGGTTTTTTCATTAGATCACACACACATTCACACTCTCATTCATACTTCCAGACTCTGGGGAAGATAAGGAATATTCTTGGCTAAAGAAAAATTCCCACCACAGCCAGAAATCAAACCTGGGACCCTTGCACAGCAGGCAAGTGCTCTACCGACTGAGCTACAGGGCCAGCTAAGAGAGATTTGAAATCAGGGCTGAAGTACATTTTAGAAGTATCAGATATAAGCAATTGGAGCACGCTTTTGGGACAGCTACAAAATAAAACCAAAAGCAAAGTTACTAAACCAAGCAATAATACCTGTAGAATTAATACTATAATTTATATTTTAAAAAACAAGGATCATTTAATTAACTGTGATGTTTACCCACCAGACTGCCTTTACAGATTCATCTGGAAGACACCTGATACTGACAACAGCCACTGCATTGAAGCCAGGTGACTATAGGAGTAAATGCTGCCAAAACCGTTTGGTGAATTACTCAGCAAGTGAAAATTGTGAATAACTGACACATTCACTGCTTTTTAGCTTCTCGTCTTTGGTTAGTCTACTGTTATGTTTAAAAGATATTGCTGAAGTGAAAATAAATATGTTTGCAAATAAAACAAGCAAGTGTAAAATATAATATAACATTAAAGAGAAAATAACCTTGGTAATGAACACCATATTATCCTGGTTTATCAAGCCTGACAAAGAGGCCTCTGAGCAAATTTTCTGGTTCTTTCAGGTCCAATATAGAATGGGACGCTAAGAACCATAGTATAGGGAACACAAGCTATTGGAGTTCACCAAAAGCCAACTGTGACATCTTTCCTCCATTATAGTGCTCTTTGGTTACATTTGGTGACATTTTGTTTGTTCAGTTGACATCAGTATCAGTAACTGCTACTAAAATATACACGTGGTAAAGATATGGTCATAGTTTGTGTTAATTACAGCTGTTATGTTGGCAGTACAGGCATTACCTTGGAGGACATCAACTGTTGAGTTTAAAGCAAGTAAACCTTGGTTGGGTATAGGTCATTGCATTCCATGTGTACGTTTATTTGGAATTGTTTTAGAGCTTACATAAGTGTTCCACACTTTTTAATTGTTGGTTTTACAACACAATTTCCAATTAAATACATTACGATGCAATATTTAGCACTGGGAAGTGATTTAATGAACTTGTGTTGTTTTCAAAACATTTTTTCCAAAATAATAGAGGGAATTTTTTGTAAATCAGCTACAGAGATTTTGCAAGAAATACAAAATAATATCAGAATACCAGCTTGGCTTTCAAAAAGGGAAATCCACAATAAACGCTATCTGTAAAGGAAATGACATTATTACAAAGGCAATAGACAAAAAGAATACGTAGTGGCAATTTTTCTTGATATGTTAAAAGCATTTGATGATGTGGACATAAATAAATTAATCATAAAACTTGAAAATTACAGCATCAGGGGTTTACCGCTGAACTGGCTAAAATCATATCTGCAATATAGAGAACAATGTGTCGAAATAATACATAATTTAGGCGCTAAATTACACAAAATTAGATCATCATTTAAGAAAGTTACGCATGGTATCCCGCAAGGCTCGAAACTTTGTCCATATCTATTCATATTATTTATAAATTGCTTATTTAAAAAGATAACAGATGCTGGTGGTTTAACCATTGGATACACAGATGACACAACGATCATTGTGAATGGAAAGTCACAAATGGATGTACAAAATAAATCAAATTTACTACTAGAAACAATTAATGTATCCAGTTAAAAGAACTATGTATGGCACTGAATATTAAAAAAACAGACTGGATGAAAGTAACACTAAGTAATGCAACACAGTCCAATGTACAACTAAAGATAGAAAATAGATTAATTCGGCAGGTTACAGAAACAAGCTTTTTAGGACTAGTGATAGATTATAAATTAAATTGGAAGAAGCATACCGATTAAACAGCCAAAAAAATAAACTCAGGGCTATATATCCTAAGACAGTCTGCACAAATAATGGATAGAAAGAGCTTATTACAAATATATTATGCATTCATATATTCACATTCGCACCTAAGCTATGGGGTTGTATTATGGGGCAACCCACAGAAAAAAACAATGTTTAGAATTTTTAGGCTTCAGAAGCGCTCCTTGAGAATAGTATGTAATTTAAAAAAGCTTGATACTTGTAGAAATGCATATAAAACATTAAATATACTAACATTTCCTGCACTGTATATATATATATATATACATATAAATGCATTAAATATACAATAAAAAATCATAGTAGTCAAACTAAGAACATGAACAGACATAGACATAATACAAGAACAAAGCAGAACTATTTTATTAATAGATTAAGAGGAACATTGGGACATAAAAGTATAGAAAACAATACTAAAGATTTGTACTATCACCTAAACACATAAAACAAATAACAGAAGATAAGAAAAAACTTAAACTACAATGTAACTGTTAGAAAATGTATTTTATTCGGTAGAAGA
Organism: Deroplatys truncata; assembly: GCA_030765065.1. NCBI lineage: Eukaryota > Metazoa > Arthropoda > Insecta > Mantodea > Mantidae > Deroplatys > Deroplatys truncata. Next base: position 381,841,359 of record CM060990.1, read on the forward strand.
ATATAAATTGCTCAATGCATATAAACCTTGATGTAAATTTTTTTATGTACCTTTCATATGTATAGTCGGCAGAAGAGTATAAATTGCTGATGCAAATGTTTTATGGTACCTATTGTTGTACAAGATGTTTCTTTGTTCAATTTTATATATACACTTATTCTTTTTCTGTAACACTCATGTTTTAACAATTTGACAATCCTTGTAAAATGTATTTATAATTGGAGCTAATAAATGAAATGAAATGAAATTTGATTTACTGACTGACTTAAAAATAGCAATCCTCGTTGTAAGGTTGGCAGTATTTTAGTTTAGTGTAAAGTCGGCCATTTTGAATTCTTGGAAACTGCCATTGAATTGCCTCCCCTATAGTTAAAGATCATTCATAAATAAATCCCCTTTTTTCCCCCTGGTTTAGAGCAGATAAATCCAGGTTAAATGAAGATAAAATTGAATTTCCAACACAAAAATGAAAAAAACCAGTATCAAACTTGAATCAGAAGAATGAAGTGCAAAGTTGGAGCATTGTTTTTGGGATTGTGTTTTACTATAATCTTTGTTGGTATAAGCACATTTGAAATTAAAGGCTTGATTTACTCTTATTTGGTTGAAAGCATGTGTAACTTTAAATGTTCCTAAATGCTGTCACAGTGTATTTTCATTCATATTTACTGTATAGAATAATATGGGAAAATTATGTAAGAAGTAATCTTATTTTCAGGCTACAAAATAAAACATTGAGAATCATGATAGATATTAAAAAAAGGTGACAGCTGCAAAGAACACTTTAAAGAAATTAATATATTGCTTTGTCCTGAGTAATGTGGAAGTTCATGTTCTACACACACACAAATAAATTATATGAAAAATATTTTATGTATAATAGCCTAACACTGTATACATAACAATGTACTTCCATAACTATGGAAAATAGGTGTTGTAACATTGGACTAAATAAATTGCTGCTGTTTAATCAGCTCTATTCAGTTGATTCAACAATTAATGTCTTACAAAAAGAGTAAATGCTCTGGAGGTAAAATCATTTATCTGTAAAAGATGTCCACTCATGAGCCTACAGTAAAGATACAGGTTTGGCACATGTAGAGTCCTGAACCACCCTGACTTCCTTGGTGTGAGCTCCTTCTTATGTTGAGGGATTCATTCAAAATGCCAACCCAGTGTAGGCCATGTGTGGAGACTATGTCAAGGCAAAGGGATATCCTGATGGTTGAAGGCAATATACTGGAGCCTGACTTCTCCATGATTTGTTCCAGGGAAGTTACATTTTAACATCTATCAAAACACTCCTGTGGCTTCTCTAATACCACCAAATTGGGGGCTAACCCATCCTTAGTCAACCGGCCAGGACTTGATTTTTAACTGAACTCCAGGGTAAGCAGAATGGTGAGACTGCTATATCCCCTGTGTAGCCATGTCATCCCAGTGGGAAGATTCCCTTTTTGGCTCCATGGTGGGTGAGGAGCACTGGTTTGTTGAAATCAACAGGCCATCGTTTATGTCTTCAAACAACATTAAACACAAACTTCAAGATGAAACACAGATAAATGTGGTGCCATCTGCTAATTATCTAGTGATTAGTTAGATTAGAAGAGGTAGTCATTTCTGAAGGTCAGCTGATACATTATTCAGTCATGTCTTGACAAGATAGCCGGTCCTATGAAAGCTTGCCCATGTCTTAGAAATGGTTCTTTTCTGATTGAGATGCACTCTGCCATCCAGTTTGACAAGTTGCTCAAAGCCAAATTCTCCACAAATATCCTATCCATGTCAAAAAGCACCATAACCTGAACTCAAAGGGTACAGACACCACCTATCTTCAGATGATATGCTAGAAGGAGACATCCAGGGTAATATATCAGGCTAGGGTGTAACATCTATTTACCATGTACGAGCAAAGTGCAATGGTGTCCAGGTGCCTACCGGTAACCCTTTTCTTCATGTTTGATTGGGTAGATACCCCTCAGAACTTTAAGGCAGGCTATGAGGTAATTAACAGCTATCATGTATTCCAAAGTCCATATATGTTTTTAGTGCCAACGCTTACCATCCCTGTGTGTGTCAAATGTGGCAAGGATGCACATGATGAAGCTTGTCCATGTGCTCCCTGCTGTATTGACTGTTGTGGCACCCATCTGGTGACTTCTCACTAATGCCCATGTTTCTTGGCTGAGAAGGATATTTGACCTGTGGGTGAAAGGACGCTTATCTTTCAATGAACCCTGGATATGCCATCTTGCTTACCAACCTTGTGTATTGAAATTTGGAACCTTTAGCTCATTGGTGTCTACCCCAGTACCAAAGTGAGATATGAGTACCCAAACGTGCTCTGTAACCTCCACACAGTCATTACTCCTAGCATTTCAGGACCATTTTCTTCTAATACAACCAGACCTAAGGTTAATCATATTGGTGCCAAAACATGAAGATATATAACCCAGCTGAAATGCGCCGACTTCCTCAATAACCCTCAGATCTCAATTGGATAAGTTTGCTGTAAACAGAGTTCTGCTCATCTCCTCAAAGATTCTGCTCCCATGAATCAAGAGGGAATAATTATGTTCAGTGGAGTTCTACTCCAACCTTCTCAACTGGAAACCGCTTCCCGGGCTATCTTCAGTTTCTGGCTAGGAAGAGGAGCCTATGGAACAGGATGAAAATAATTCAGTGGAATACACGTGGCATTCATGCACATAGGGCAAAACTGCAATTAGTTATTAGATTGCAGTCTCTCCATATTTTGTGCTTACAAGAGACCAAGGTTTGCCAGGACATTTCCTTGCTTTACGATTTCATTCCAGTGCAGTTTTACCTTCCACTAGATCCAGATACTCCCGCACATGGGGTTGTCATGCTCCTGATTTGTGATGTTTATCAGCCTCTCGCACCTACCACTACAATGCAAGCTGTTGTTGTTACACTGAATTTACCCAGTTTTTCTTTTACACTTTGTATCATATACATACTGCCTTCTGCTTTAGCCACTGCAGACCTTGCACATCTGGTGTCCCAGTGCCCTACCTTTGTTGGGAGCTTAATGCCTACCATCCCTTTTAGGGCTTGCCAGTTTTTTCACACAGAACCACCTTTCTAATTTAAACACTTATGTTTCCAGTTCTTCTGGAACTCTCTTGCATTTGAATTTATCCATTTGTTTTGTACAGCTGCATACCATTTTCAAGTGAACATCATCTTTGACACCTCCAGCGATCATTTCCCTTACATCGTCAGATTGCTTCCTCACCATGTTCAACCTCCAATGGAATACTTACTCCAGCCTAGCTGTTTTCCACCTTTTGGAAGATGTTGACCATATAGTAGACCACCTACTTCTGTCATTTCTGCTGTCATACACTCTATTCTCTTGGTCATCTTACTAACCAAGATGGCTACTAGCCCTTTGGTGCACTGACAAATGCCAAGCAGATATTCATACTTATACAGCTGCACTTCAGAAGTTTTGGTACCACCCTACACTTGAAAATGTGGTTGCTTACAAACAACTGTCTGCCATTGTTGCTGCATCATTCAGGCCATCAAGAGGGCATCTTGGACCCATCTTGTGGAGTCCTTTAATTGCTTCACACCTTCGTCTGTGATATGGGATAACGTTTGTCGTGTGGCTGGCAAAGTACGACAGTCTACAGTATCTGGCCATTAGATAAATAATGTCACCATCGACCCTAAAGATGTTGCTGACACACTGGGTAATGCCTTCATGGCTGTTTCACTCTGTTAAGAACCAGGTTGAACCTTATGAACTCTCTTTTAAATTTATTTAAAGGTGAATCGGAATTGTTACACTAACATCACTTAAGTTTACTCACTTAACATGTTTCGGGAAATGGTTGTTGCCATCCTCAGAAGCTAATCCGACTGGCCCGTGTTGGTGTTTCCGGTTTGTGGACTGGATACTGTGGTGGCATCTTGTGGTGGTGAAATGTACTTCCAGAGAGGATTTGGTGGCGGCAAATCAAAATTCATTAGATGTATGTTGTGTTTTAGAATGGTGATCTTCTCCCATGCATCTAATTCGGCTGCAAATATGGCTGGTTTGACTAATGTAATATTGGGTTTGATGTTGTGATTAGTGATCCAAAAATGGTGTGAAACTGCAGATTTGTCCATTTGTTTGTATTTGATACATCTCATGTGCTCCTTTAGCCTAGTTTCTAGGTTTCTTTTTGTCTTATCTATATATACTTTATTGCAATCTGAACAATTGATTTTGTAGATTCCAGCTTTTTTGTCTTGTGGAATGGGGTCTTTTAACTTGTTACAAAGTAATTTCTCTATGTTAAATTTGTTCTGTGGGGCTAGGCTGATGTTGTGTTCCATGAAAATCTTCTTAAATTTGTGATATGTTCCTGGGTGGTATGTGAATTTCTTGAACTTTAGCTGTTTATCTTGCTGGCTGAGATTTGTTGTGTTTTTGATGTGTTTCTGTCGTTTGAATTTTGCAATTTTTTTGTCAGTTGTTGTTTTGTTGTACCCATTATGTATTGCTGTGTCTACTATGTGCTGGTATTCTAACTGGTATTCTTGTTTATTTAAGGGGGTATATATCAGTCTATGTGTTAGGCTGTTTACTACTGCATGTTTGTGTGTGGTTGGATTGAAACTCTTATTTTTTTATGTAATTATTAGAGTGTGTTGGCTTCCTGTATATGCCAAAGGTTAGGTTCTTTTGTTCTCTGATGATTTTTAGGTCTAAAAATGGTAGCATGCCTTCTTTTTCTATTTCTATGGTGAATTTTATTGATTGGTTCTGCAGGTTTAGTAAGGCTAAGGAGTCTTGTATGAACCTATTAGGGACAACAGCGAAGATGTCGTCGACATATCTGTGCCAAACTTTAAAAATGTTGGAAAGGAAGTTGTTATGTGTGTTTCTAAGTAGCTCTGCAAGGAAAGGTGAAAGTGGGTTGCCCATGGTTAGACCTGTTGGTTGTTGATAGAACTTCTTATTGAAACTAAAACAATTTTGTGTAATGCACAAATTGGTAAGTTGTATGAGGTCTTCTATTTCATCTTCCGGTGTGTTAGTTGCTGTAGCCATTTCTTTAATTGATGCAGGAGTTGATCTGTAGGGACACTTGGAAATAGTGCAGTGACATCAAAGGAAACTTTAATTACGAGAGTGGCAATGTGTTTTTCAGAGTGCAGGAGCTGGAACAGGCCCTGTCCTCCTCCTTGAAACTAATCTCCTAGGGGCTCATGCTGCCGCACCTCCCTTCCATTGGTAAACTCCTTCACTTACAGGTCTATAGCTGTATATGGTGAACCGTTAATTTTCCATAACTGTGGTGCGAGGCCACCATTGTCCCAATATTAAAACCTGGAAAGCATTGCCATCTACCTTCCAGTTGCATCAACGAGGTGATGGAGCACATGATCAATAGGTGGTTGACATGGCTTGAACCTTAGAAACTGTTGTCAAATGTCCGATGCTGCTTTTGTCGCTAACACTCAACGGTTGACCACTTAGTTACATTAGTAGAAGTTACCACCATCACCTCCACCATCTGGTAATATACCAAAGTAAATAAGACTGCATTTTAATTATTTTATATTCTGCTGTTTTGTATATGAATTATAAAGAAATAACATTTATTGTTGCCATTTTGCTTGTTGAATATGCTGCTGGTATCCATCATATCAGATATTGAGGGTAAAATTGAACCTCACTTTTGTACACACTTCACAAGACTGATTACTTAATCATGTACAGTAGATTATTTTTACTGAGTGCTTATCACTGAAATAAAACAGTAGTCCATGTACTCTACTAAAATGTTTTTGTAAATTAATACAGGTGTAATGTTACATGTATAAAATTTGTTATGTTTCAGAGGTCACTGCATAGTCAAGCAAACACGAGGTCATCAACACAGACTCCACAGTCAGTTACTGCTCTGCCAAATGGCATGCCTCAGCCACAATATGATGCTGGTGCTGGGACCTTAGGTGCTGCATTACCAAAAGCTCCTCTTGTCACAACAGCTTCTGTTCCACCACCACCACTACTACTTAAATCATTTTCTCCTGAACTTAATTTGCCAAGTGCTTTCCCTAAAAGTAGCATGCTTTCATCCACACCCTCTGTATTTGGTAGTGCACCTGCCTACATAGGCAAGTATCTTTATTTTCTGCCTTCATCTTTATCTCTTATGGATTAAGCATATTGTTTAAATATTTAACGCAGGAACAGGTGTTTGTTGCATGAGATAGAGAGAGGTTTGGATAAATCAAACGTGGTACTTAAGTTCAGTATCTTCCAAAGATTTCAAGAAAATCCTCCCATGCCAAACTACCTTTTATATGGAAACATTTTTTAAACTTGTTTTTTTCCTCAAAAATGGCTCTTAATGATTTATATTAAAATACCATATATTTAAGATATATACATGTCAAATTAAATTTATATCTTGAATCTCCTGGAAATAACCTGTGAAGTTCTCTTCATTCAGAAGGAATTTTATGCAACAGGTAAACCATAAGAAATAAACAAAAACTTACTACCAAAACATGCAGGTGTCTTTAAAACACACAATTTATCTCGACTAACTTTTTTGTAGCATTGGCCATTTCTGAGATATTAGTTTTTGGTTTGTATTTTTTAATACTTTTGCTATTTTTAAGTGCTGTCGCCATTTTGTTGTATCTCACTTAGTCATGGAAAGAGATGGAATTTCAAAGCCAGCATATAGTGACCAACTTTTAAATATTTTACTATCACTTCAATTTTCTGTATCCCCCTTGCATTTACAACAAAATGTGTCATGAAACTATTTCTGCAAATATTTATCTCAAATAAGGGGCAGTACCTTAGATAGAAAAATAAGCTTTTGTAAGAATATGTTATAGAGGTTATATAAAAATGGATGACAGTGGAGAAAGTCAGATGAATTTAACACACCAGATTTTTTACTTGTGTTTTTATTTATTGATTTTCCTCAGCCACTAGGGGAATTTCTGGGTTGGATAATTTGATACGCAAATTTTCCTGTCATCCCTTTCATCACTACATTTCATTTCCTTCTTCACTGCCATACCAGGCTTTGGGCTGATCACCCATCCTGGATATGCTGGCCTCCAGAGTTTGCTTGCTCCTCGATAGGCTACTGACCCAAGGTATTGGTTTGTAAGTTCTTGGGGGTGTAAGTCCTACAAAGAGGAGAGTAATCCATTAAAGAAGAAGATTTATTTATTTATTTATTTATTTATTCATTCCAGAATTATATTGTGTGTGTTTTGGAATACTGCACATTTAGTGAGCCTTAAATGGACTAAATTTTACAACTTCAGAGATTTTGTAAATTGGACCATTAGCACAGTTCAACCAGGGATGTGGGGTAATAAGTTATTACGAAAATGCTTAAGAGTAAAAGCCTGTTAATTATTTTTTACTTTATTTATTTGGCCTTCAGGCATTGACCATCTATACAATATTATACTTAACTACTTGCTGAAACTAAAACAAACAATCTCCTACTGCAGCAATGGAGACACCCTTGAGCCTTACTCCATTGCATGTAGTTGTAATGAAGGAGGCAAGAATGTAGACTGCAACATGCTAAGCAACTGAGAAATCCTGAAATAGACTCAGGTTTGCTGAGAATTAGGAAATACATAGTAGATGCATCTTTAGAAATGCCATCAGTATATATAATTCAAATTAAACACCTTATAGAGAACTTCCGGGTCATTATTGATCCTGAATGTTGGACGAATAAAACTCTGGAAACTCCTGAGAAAACTGATGTGGTTTACAGATGGCTCAAAAATGGCTCAGGATCTGGAGTATATGGTAATGGCATAAGACCAAGGTGCAAAAAGTTTTTTTTCCTTGGGTATATATACTACTGTTTTTGAAACAGAAGTTTATGCTATTATTCAATGCATACATGAAAACATAAAGAGAGCTTACACTGGTAAACAGATCCTTATCTTCTCAGATAGCCAGGCTACACTTAAGGCTGTAAATAGTCATAAGTTAATGTCAGGACTGGTTTTAAACTGCCTGTACATGCTCACAAGCTTGGCAGAACAGAATGAAGTTCAACTCATCTGGACACTAGGTCATAATGGCATAGAGGGAAATGAGAAAGCTGATGAACTTGCAAGATAAGGAGCAGCTTCACAATATATTGGGTCTGAGCTGGCTCTAGGAACATCTCTAATGTTTAGTAAGAGAGGCTATTAAGAACTAGTCCAAAGCAGAACATCATAAAACCTGGCTTAAAACTCCAGGAAACAAACATGGTAAACTATTTATTATAAAACCATGTAAGAAAAGAGCTGAAAGCTTACTTAAATGTAACAGACTTCAGCTGAGAATAATTAGTGCATTTCTTACAGGACATGCTCCTGTGAAAATGCATCTTAACATGATGGGAGTGTTTCAGCGTAACTTAGATTGCAGAGTGTGAAAGAAAGATACTGAAACAGCCTAGCACATTGTGAGGCCTTGCCTCACAGGAGATATATTGCTTTTGGGAAAATGTTTTTAGAACCACAAGAATTGAACCATATCTGTACATCAGATTGTATTCCCTGGTAAAGGGCGCAGGCATAATGAATTGACTTTAAAACGATGCAAGTAGCACAATAAGTTCAAGGCAGAAATGTGAAATCTGTATCGAACAAGATAAACTATAACAATAGGTTTAAAGAAACTTGGTACCTATAAATAAAGTGTTTGGTTGTAAAACAAGGTAATTGGCATTTTGAACAGAACAGAAGTAGTGATGGTGGGTCATTTTGTGCTTAAATTTTGTATTTACCTTAATTACATCATATCTAAGTCTGCCTGGACTTACTGTTTAATTGGAGTGCTAAGCTATTTGGGGAAGAGGAAGGTTGTGAGTGTGGTGAGCTGTTCGAGTTGAGTGGAAGAGAGATATAAGCAGCCATGGGTGTGGACATTGTAAAATATAGAGTAAGAATTTGTCAGTTTACAAGAATGAAATTTAAAAGAACAAGTTGCAAATCTGGTGTAAAAAGATTAACATACTGATTATTGAAAGTGTGCTAGTAGTACTTCTAATAATTGGAGGTGTAGAATTAAATCCTGGACCCGTTGAGATGCAAATGATGATGGAAAACCTAATGGAGAAATTGAAAAGAATGGAAGACATGGAGCAACGGATAGGAGACAAGCTAAATACAATAGCCAAGGACATTAAAGAAGACATTACAGTCGAGGTTCAAGGACTAAGGCAAGAAGTAGGAGATACGAAAGGAAGAATGGAAAGAATGGAGAATAGGAGTTGAAGATTTGGCGTAATCTTCATCGGAGTTTGAGAGAGAAGGCATGTTTGGCCCATGGAAGAAATCACAGAAGTAATGAAGGGAAGATTGGAGATGCTGTTAGAAGGATGGGAAATTGTTGAAGCTTGCCATGTTGGAAGAAATGCAGGCAAGAGGGTAATTGTAATGAGGTTGGTGTATTGCAGTTGGTGTATGAGAGGCTCAAAAGAGCAAATAAGCTAAGAGGAACAAGCATATTTATAATAGAGATTGTCAATCCAAAGAACAATTCAGCATGAAATGATACAAAAGATGAAAGAAGCAAGAATGTCTGGAAGAACAGTATAATTAAAAATGAACAGCTTTGGATCAAAGGACAAAGAGTCGATCATATGAGCAAAAACAAGCTAACAACCAGCAGAAGTAACAGGGGAATCAAAGTCAGCAGAAAAATAAAGAAGCCATGGTAACAGCAGACATTGGCACAGGAAGATTAACACCCGCAAATGGGGAAAGCAAGGTAAATTTAAATATGGCACATGGAGAGAAAGGAAGTTAAAATAGTCATGTCAGCTTTATGCAACAGAGTAGTGACCAGAGAATAGAGGCAGCAGAAAAGATGCCAGAATATCCAGTAGGTGGAACCCTGAAGTGATGTCACTCAACCAAATAGTGACACCACAGAGGTGAAAGAGAGAGCACATGACCTGGCAGAGAGGGGAAGGAAGGCATGACATCAGAGTAATGGTTGAAGTTCATTTGAAGGGGAAAGGAATAAAAGAAGTGATAGCTAGGAAGGGAAGACTTCCCTAGCTCTTTGTGGTTCCATAACCTGGACTTGCTTAAGCATCTGAATAAAGACATTGATAGTTTAAGGGAAAAATATGCAAATGTGGAGTAGGGATGAGAATAGGGGAAAGTGATGTGGTTTGTGAGAATGTTTGGATGAATAACAAAGTGATACTGGAAAGATAATATCGCAGACAGTGATATGAAAAATTAATTGAATTTTGTGAACAGAACTCACTAGACCTTTTAAATGGGAAATATGGCAAAGATGAGTGAGGAGAGTTTACATGCATGACTAATAACAGACAAAGTGTAATAGACTACATACTGTGGCCAACTAATATGTTGTATATGTTAAGTAATTTTAGGGTGCTCAATTTAAGTAGCAATGGGAGCATTTTCCATTGATTGTGGAAATTAAAGCACATACAGGGTATATGTCAAGTCCAGAGAAATTAAGACTGCTGTAAAGAATATAGTAGTTTTAAATGGAAGGTAGTAAATATAAGCAGTCACTAGTTTCAAATTACTTTCAAATCTGTCACTACAGGGTAAGTGACCCTGGCTAAGAAATATAAAATTGAGAGGACAATCAATATTTGAATCTTCATAATGCATAGTGTGGGTAGGCAGAGAAAATGAGAAAGAGGGCCAAAGAAAAGCTTGAAAACTGGTTCAATGAAGAATGTAGGTGGGCCAAAAGGTAGTGAAAAGAGTTGTTGATTAAATGTAGGAGGAGAAGAATCTATGGAAGAATACTGGCAATGGAGAAATCACTATAACCTATTGCTAGAAAAAGAAAGCAAAATGGAGAAAGGAACAAGAAAGTAAACTGGTTAGGATTTTAAATGGGAATGATAGTAGTAAGGTATGGAGGGTTATAAAATCAATTTATAGAAATACTAAACCAAACATTGAGCTGGGCAAATGGATGAAATACTTTAAAACCTTATATGGGGGGAATGTGATAAAATATCTCTACCAATGAGAGATTTTGGATGATAAAATAAGAAATTAAGAAATAATAAAAGCAACCGAAATAAACGGTATCCCAACTGAATTTTTAAAGTATGGTGTTCAAATGCAGAAAGAGTTAAGGTTATAACTAGGGCCTGGATTTTTAGGTTTTAACCTATATTTTTCCTCGCTATTTAATTAACAAATTTCAAGACATATATTAGTTTCACACTTCCTGGAGCAAAATATTTGAACTTCATTGCACCTAAAAAAAACTAAATGAGGGGTTGATACCTAAAATAACCTAAATAGCTGCTTTCTCTTTTTTGAAATGAAGAATGTTATTCTCCGATTAAAATTCATCGTAAAATTATTTCCACCACTTGTAGCCAGTAGGCAGTTCAAGTTACTACCGTTAAACGCAGCACATGTGACATGTTGTGACACCTGGATGCAGCTGGTAGAAGGTCAGGAGATCACCTCCAGTTGTTCACCAAGAGTACAACAGGCAGAAAGTGAGGTGATTGATTGTTGCATACTTTTCTAGTGTAATTGTTGTATAGTGAAACAATGCCTAAATCACATTTATTGGAAAAGCAATGCAGATCCACATTTTACTACGGATGGTCGAGTAGTCTTCTATCAGGCATGCTCCAAGCAAGTAAGTTTGCCAAAGTAAAAACTGCACCAAAATATCCTAGCATGCTTAGTGAAGTATATTTAAGATTTGAATTTTTATTTCAGGTTAAATGTGAGCAGAAATCTCATCTTGAACAGCATAAATCTGCAGCTGCACAAACCACAAATGTGACTAGGAGAAATAAGTCCAGCAGCAACAGTGAGCAAACACTTATTTCTTCCACAGTTGGCAATCCTGAAGATAACTTTAACTTTCGCCTGTGCCAGGCATTGGTGTCTGCTAATATCCTATGGAATGTGCTAACCACCCTGACCTTGAAAATTTTTTTAGAAGACATCATTGGCCTCAATATACCTAATGAATCCACTTTAAGGAAGAATTATTTAGTTCCTGTTCACCAGAAGACACTAGATGAAATAAGAAAAGACATAGGCGACCACTATATCTGGTGTTCTGTTGATGAAACATCTGGCAGTTGCAGCCACGTTATTGTGAATGTGTTAGTAGATAAGCTGGACTCAAATGAACCAGGTACTCCTCATGTAATTCTTTGTAAAGAAATAGAAAAATGTAACAATAGCTTGTACAGTGAGGGATGCTTCACGCATATTGTGTCCAGCAGAGAATCACAATAGTAAGTTCCTTTTGTTAGTGACAGACAGTGCTGCCAACATGTAGAAGGTTGGGGAGGTTTTACAATCCTTCCACCCGACCATGCTACATGTTACATGCTTGGCCCACAGCCTGTACCGCCTTCCAGAGGAGATTAAAAGCCACTTCGATGACGCGAACAGCATGATATCTTCAGTCAAAAAGCTTTCCTTAAAAGCCCCAACACGTATACAATTGTTCAAAGATAAAGTACTGGCAACCCCTCTTCCACCTGAACCGATACTTACCCTCTGGGGAACTTGGCTGTCTGCTGCCATTTACTATGCTGAGCACTTAAAAAAAAAAAAAATGTTAAAAATGTCATCAATGAATTGGATAAAACAGAAGTTTCCTGCATTGCCAAACCTAAGTCACTCAAGTGCCCTACTCTTGCCGCTTCCCTTGCATATATTAAGACACAGTTTTGTTTTATACCAGAAGCTATTCTTCAGTTGAAAAGTGCAACTTTGCCTCTGAAAGATGCTCTAGATATCATTGGCAATGTTTTCAGTAAAGAAATACCTGGACCAGTGGGAGTTGCACGTTCTTCGAGTTTGCAGAAAATTCTTCAACGAAATCCTGGTTGTGAAGATATGAAAATTATCAGTTCAGTATTGCAAAGAGAAAAGCATACAGGAAAACTACTAGAACCTGCTGCACTGGCATCTATGTTCGACACTCCAATGACGTCATGTTCCGTTAAAAGAACCTTTTCTTCATACAAGAATATGTTACATGATAATAGGAAATCGTTTACACCAGAAAATTTGGGAATGTATGTAACTATGTATTGCAATGCCAAACACTAAATCTTACAAATAAGTACCAGAAAAAGAAACTTATTGATACCTGCATTATTCGCAAAGCAAAACAAAAAAAGAACTATTTTAATAAAAACAAAACCTATTTTATGCATATAAGAAACCTAAAATGAAGGTTTATTCCACCTAAATATCCAGGCCCTAGTTATAACAGAGGCATTTAATGCAATAAAAATCGAAGTTTATGTACCAGAGAACTGGAGGAAAGTTATTATCCACCCAATATATAAAGGAAAGGGCAATGTCGACAAACCAAATAGCTATCTTGGTAAAGCATTATTATCAATTACAGGAAAAAATATTCACAGGTATTTTGGCAAGAAGAATACAAAATTGGATAGACGAGTACAACATCCTTTCAGAGTTTGAAATGGGCTTTAGAAGGGGGAGGAGAACAGTCAACAGTATATATTATTATTAAAACACAAGTGGATAATATACAGTCTTTATCAACCTTGAGAAGGCATACAATCAAGTTGAATTGCAACTATTGTGGCATAAATTACTGAACAAGGGTATAAGTAGCTGTATGATGAATATTATTAAAACCTTGTACAAAGGGTACATAAAAATGCATAAAAATTGAGGAAGGAATAGTAACTAAAGAATTCACCCAAAATAAAGGTCTACAGCAAGGCAGCAAATTGAGCCCAGTTTTATTTAATTTATTTATTGATGTTGTATTAGTAGAGATTAGTAAGTACAGTAACTTGATGCCAGTCTTTAATAATATACAGGTCCCTGGGCTACTATTTGTGGATGACTTGGTGGTGGGATCAATCACAACCAATGGTCTAACACAGAGGTGGCAAAAAGTGACTTGCAAGTTATTTTGACTTGCAGGCGCCGTTCCCTCTCTGCAACTGCCCGTTCATTTTTCACATGCTGCTGAGTGATGCAGTGCATGTTGCATATTTGGTGACTAGTGGAAGGAAGTCATTTTCGCCACCCTTGGTCTAAAAATTCTTTGGAAGCAATAGATAAATATTGTGAAACTTGGACATTATAAGTGAACCAACCTCAGACTCAGATTGTAGTATTTAAGAAAGGGGGAAAATTAAGCAAATATGAGAAATGGAAAAAAGAGAGCATAGAGTACAAGGTAGTGCAAAAGTGTATATACTTAGAAGTAAAACATTATGGAGATGGCTCATGGGAGAAACAAAAGAAATTAGCACTAGCAAAAGGGAAAGGTGCTGTGGTAGCCATCAGAGGATGCAAAAGTAGAGTACCTGGCAAAGAGGTCAAGTGGTTAGAAAGAATTTATAACACAGTAGTAGAGACTAAAATGCTGTATGGTATAGATGTATGGGGGTTGGATGGAGGGTGAAAAACTATAGATTTTGTACATAGGGTGTTCTGCAGGGAAATATTAGGCTTAGCCTCTGCAGTTGTAAGGAAAGTAGCTCAAATTTGGACAGAGAGAGAGTGACAAAGAAAGGGGTGGCAATGGGGAGGGTATTGAAATATTGGTACAGAATCCTAAATCTAGATGAAAGTAATGTCTTAAGGCAATGTTTAGAGTATCAAGAGAAGAGTTTAAGAACCAGTGGATGGGCAAAGTCTTTGAAATAACCTGGAAGGTAATGGGCTAGGAGAGGTATGGAGGGGGAGGGAAAATAACACAAATGGGTTTTAGAAGGCTATAAGAAAAAGATAAGAACATAGAAATACAAAAACTTTAGTGCAGTAGCAGATAAGAGCTCCTTGACTTTCTATGCTCAGATAAGCAGTTAATGGGAAAGGGAAACATATATAGATAAGGTAAATAAAGAAGAATGAGAGGGTATTGCATGGTTTAGAACTGGTGTTTGGAGATTAAAAGGATTTTGAAATGGTATACCTAGATCCAATGCCCCTTATATGGTGATAAGGAGGATACTGAACATATATTTGAATGTAAAGGGACTGACATATGGAGAAAAGCATTTCTATCTGAAAAATGGTTTAAAGTTAGCAAAAAATGTGCCATAAGTGGTTTTTGCTGTAAAGACCTTAAGAAATTAGGTCAGCATCAAGACAAAGTGAAAGGCAAGTGGAATTAACAGTGAAAAAATAGTTATCTGCAATTTAGAGTAGATCTTAAAAATGTATGTTTTCAGAATGTAAATAAGGGTATGACAGGCAATGAACCTGGGCTAAATGCCATGTCATATTCAAATGTAATTTGCTTAGCGTAAATAAACAAATAAATAAATAAATACTATTTAACTGCATGCAGACTTTTAAAGCCATTATCACATATTACTATTTTCATTGCTTTTTTGTACTTTCAAAGCTAAATAAAATATGTAGATAATATTATATTAGAAGGCTGGAACTTTTACTGTACATCCTGAAAACAACTAGGAAACATATATTCAGAATCAGTTATGGTTTTGGAATTTTGGATATATGGTGAAAGTAAACTTTATTTCTCCTGTTTTAGTCAAGGTAAAAAAAAAAAAAATTGTGTCATGTACTCGGGATGTTTTCAGACTTCAAGCCAGGTGAATTGTTGCTGGAACACTGATGTTTCAATAGTGTGCATCTATCCTATCTAGAGTATATATGTCGACACGAAAGCTTGAGTGTGTGATGTGCTTTTAAATACATGTTTAGGCATGTGGAAAAAGAAGTATGTGTAAATTTACTAAAAGAGTGTACAACTTGTTTCATTTTGAAATGCTCATACATTTCAAAACATAAAGTTTGATAACTCAAAAGGTAATGAGTTTATAGAAATGAACCTCTGCTACTATTGTTGTTTTATTCATAGCATGCATACAAATAATAAGTAGGTGGCTTTAAAAATACCATTCATCACTCACCCTTGAATGCATTACACAATATTTGACATTTCAAGCTTTATATAGGTTCTAGTAATTTAATAATATTATATAGTTATTTGAATCAATCTTTCACTACAGAAAAAATGTAACAAATGATTATATATATTTCCTACAATTGAGACTGATACTCTTTTTTTTAAGGCTCCAATGTCATGGCTCCCTGATCATCAAGTGTTAAAGACCTATTTTGACTACTAGTTTCCTCTTCACTTTACTAAGCCGTATGTTCCTTACTCTTCCTTAATATTCACCCATATTCCAACTTCCTTCCCACACTCTATCATCAATGAAATAAAATGGGACTCAGCTTACATCCCTGTCTTAAGACCAGCTTTTAATCAACTACATCCATTATTCCAATTTCTCTTCATCTAACATAAAACTTTACTCCTTTATATGTTTTTTGATCCCTACAATGAACTCATTGCTTACACCCTTTTCCCTTAATTTCCATTCAAGTGCATCCCTATTGATAAGAGTCGAATGCTTTTTCAAAATCAGCAAAGAACATATACACCCACAATAGCTAAAAGGGGCATTGTTAGACATAGCAAAGACAAGACATAAATAAGGTGAGTGAAAAGTTCATTGACTTTTGTGAAGTGAATGCTCTAGGCATTCTGAATGGTAAATGTGATGAAGATGTAGTAGGAAATTTAATTTTGTTAATAAGAATGTTCTAAGTGTTATTGACTATACAGGATGTAACAAAAATGTACGGCACAAATTGCAGGACACATTTCTCACATGTAGACAAAGAAATTATGTTATATGAACATTGGTCTGAAAACGCTTTGTTTCCATGTTTCAACTCATTAATCAGGGAAACACACGCGAACAGAATGTTAGAATCATGGGGAACATGCACTCTTGGTTACGTCTGGTTATGTTGGCATTATTGTAGCTGCACCACCAGTGTTTTGTTTTACATATCCCTGTTGCCTTGCGACTTATGTCATTGCTTGTTTACAGGTAACATCAACTGTTCCAGTGAGAAGTACGACCTTGCAAGCACACAGGTTACTACATACTAGTAGAGCTGATCATAGACTTGGCTCTGTCAATGGCTGTGTACACAAATGCAGAGTTGGCAGATGCCCATTTGATGTATGGATTAGCAGACGGCAATGGCGCTTGCACTCAACATTTGTACCAGGAGAGATTTCCAGGATGAAGGTGCCCCGACAGGAAAACATTTGAAGCCATTGATCGTCGTCTTAGGGAACATGAGGCATTTCAGCCTGATACTCGCACCGGGGGAGGCTTAGAAGGATGAGGACACTGCAACGGGAGGCGCCAATTCTTCAGGCAGTTGACGATGACCCTAGTGTCAGTACAAGACAAGTAGCTGCAACAATGGATGTTGACCACATGACTGTCTGGCAAGTGTTACACGAGGTTTGGCTGTATCCATACGATTTACGTGTGCAGGCACTATCAGCAGCTGATTTTCCTGCACGGGTACGCTTCTGCGAATGGTTTATGCAACAAAGTGTCAACCCTAATTTTAGTGCAATGGTACTGTTCACAGATGAGGCTTCGTTTCAACGACATCAGATTGTAAATTACCACAATTACATGCTGTATGGGCTGACGTTATTCCTCACGCAACTGTTGAAGCAAGTCATCAACAAAGATTTTCTGTCAATGTTTGGACCGTCATTGTTGGTGACTGTTCGATAGGGCCTCACGTTCTTCCACTCAGGCTCAACGGACAAAGTTACCATAATTTCATAGAGAATGTTCTACCTGATCTGTTAGCAGATGTGCCTTTAGCTGTGAGACAAAACATGTACTTCATGCGCGATAGAGCACCTCATCATTTTAGTGTTAATGTCCGTCGGCTTCTAAATGACAAAAGTTCTTGTGTATCGAAGCCCCAGTACCAGTTGTTCAGAGTCCCTGTCCCGTATTATGGAAGGCTGCAAAACCATACGCAATACTCCATGGATACACTATTATGGCGGGTTGATGCATGTATCAATGCTCATGGAGGGCATGTTGAACATCTCCTGTGAGAAAGAGTTGCATGTGATATGCTGGTACATTCTATTTTTGTGTGTTTCCCATGATTAATGAGTTGGAGAAAATGAGTTGTAACATGGTAACATTCCAGACCCATGTTGATATAACATAATTTCTTCGTCTACATGTGAGGAATGTGTCCTTCAATTTGTGCCGTGCATTTTTGTTGCATCCTGTATATTATGGCCAGTTAACATGGGGTACATATTAAGTAATTTTAAGATACTGAACTTTATTTCAAGTAGTAGCCACTTCCCACTGGTAGTGGATATAATAATTTAATCGGAGCAAGCAGCTGACATTGCAGGGAAGGGGGAAATGTCACTAGATGATATATTGAATTTAAATGGAAGGAGGAACACAGCAATAAATTTAAACTGACATTAGACTCTTTAAGTATGGTCAAATCTGTCAACAGGAGATAAATTTTATGCTAATGAATTATGCGGGAGTTATTATGGTAGTTCCTCGTTGAGGCGTCAGTTTGCGATAGTTTATAGGTTACGTAGTTGTTTGGAGGAGTTTGCCCCACAGTTGTATGCCACTTTGAGAATGTTATTGAGCCTCGTTGTATTTGTTGCCAACTTTGAAGAAGTTATTTAGCTGGATGCTGGATGTGAGATGAGAGAAGCCCCACGTATGTGCGTCACTTTAAAAAAAAGTATTTAACCCAACGTTTTTAAGATACACTTTGATGTTTCTTGATGCTGACGCTAAACTTTATAGTGAAGATGATGCTTGTTTTACGTAATATTATTTAAATTTGCCTCGGCTGCTTCAGTCACACTATAGAAATACAAGTTCTTTTTAGGTTGTGATAAGACAAAAATTAAAAGATGTCACAGAATTTACTTTTTAATTTCACTTCTTTTTATTTCTTTTTATACTTGCACATTTATAAAACACAACACTTTATAAAAGAAAACTGTGAGCACTTTATACATTCTAGCGGAGAACACAATTTTTACCATCCGTACTCTACAACATCATGTCCGCGACTGACTAAATCCAACGGTAAAAACCTTGAAGCTTCTGTAATGCCAGTCTCTTATTGGCTAATTCTAGTCCAATAGAATTTAAGTATTCAAACTAAAACTTTTTCTTTACTGTTGATTGGCTAATTCCAAACTGTAAGCGAAATTACGTTATTACCGATCTTTTCATAACCAGTATTTTTTTAAAATTCCAGATATATTATTACCTCATTATTAACATCCTAAAACATATTATTCTCACAGGTTTTGCACTATTAGAGTATATAAACATTTACATAACAATAAATACATTTACAATAAAAAATAAGTATTTGCAATGACTTAGATACAATTTAAATAATAATTATATAAATACTGTTTTCAAGGTGGGCTGTTATTGAATTTAATTATAATAAAACACAATTAATATCATTTAGGCATTAAAATACTGCCTCAATTATGAAATATAGAAATCAACCATTACTTTAAGTACATCAATGCAATAGCAGCAGATGGGATGAGAAAGGGGGTGGGAAGTGCAGAAAAGAGGTGATATGTGGTTTGATGAAGAATGTAAAGCAGCAAAAAGAGTGGTAAAACAACATTGGGAAAATGGAGAGAGCTGGTGACAGAGATGCAAAGTAGGAGTATTTAAATAGTAGAAATTTTTATAATCTATTGTTAGAAGGTAAGAAATATGAGTGGGGAAGGAAGAATGAAAGTACCTGATTAGGGTATTAAAAACAATATTAGAAGATATGGAAAATGTTAAAATCAACTTAATAATAAATATGTAACCAAACCCAATATCAATCAGAAGAATGGATGAAATATTTTAAAACCTTATTTGGTGAGGACTGTGGTACTAAGGCAAAACCAATGGTAGAATTTGGAATGAGTTACATGCAAGTATTGATTAATGAAGTGAGAGATGAAGAGGTAGTAAAACACACAAAATTAATGGAAAAGTATAAAGCAATGGAATAAATGGGATCCCACTAGAATTTATTAAGGAATGGTGTAATGGCATAAACAGAGTCAAGCTACGTAGAGGGCTTTTTAATTCAATTAAAGCAAAGGAATATGTACCAGAATATTGAAGGAAAGCAATAATTCACTCAGTATATAAAGGCAAGGGGGAATAGTTAAGTCCAACAATTGTAAGAGTATTGCATTACTATTGAATGTCGGAAACATTTTTACAGGAATCATGACAATTAGGTTACAAAATTGGATAGAGTAACATAACATTCTTTCTGGATTTAAAATGGGGTTTTGTGGGGGAAGAAAACCTGTAGATAATACATTCATAATAGAAACATTAGTGGATAAGTTAAAATACCTAAAAGAAAAAAAAGGAAAACTGTACATGGCATTTGTGGACCTAAAGAAAGTGTATGACTCCATAGATTTAAAATTGTTTGGCATAAACTTTTGAGCAAGAGAGTAAGTCAACATAATAATGTGAATACTCTTAAAGCCTTATACAAGGAGAAAACTTTCTTGTGAGAGTAGGGAAAGGAATTGTAACAAAAGAAATAAATTAAAGAAGAGGTTAGAATAAGGGTGTAAGTTAAGTTCAGTGGTATTCAATCTGTTCAGTGATGTACACTAAGTAAGATAGGAAAGAGTAATAACTTTCTGCCAGCAATAAACAATGTGGCAATCCCTGGGTTATTATTTGCAGATGATTTGGATGTAGGATGCATCTCAATTGTACTAACGCAATCTTTGCAACAAGTAGATAAGTACTGTAATGAGTGGAATTTTAAGGTAAATAAAGAGAAGACTCAAATTATAGTACTTAAGAAAGGGGCAAAATTGAGTAGATATGAAAAGGGAAAGAAAGAAGACAAAGAATATAAGGTGACTCTAGATTCTATTTATATAGGGATCAAAATTTCATGGGGTGAAAATGTCGGAAGTAGAAGAAATTGGCAAAAGCAAAAGCAAAAGGAAGTTGTAAATATAGAATACCAGACATAAATGTCATATGTGTAGAAAAAATAAATAATATGAGGGTTGAAGGAAAAATGGCATTGAAATATGGTGACTAGATGAAAGATGGAAAATTATGGATCCTGTGCATAGGATGTTTAGTAGGGTAATTTTGACCTGCCAAGTGCAACAGTGAAGGAATTTGCTCTCAAATAGAAAGCTTGGCAAAGGAAGGTGTGAATATGAAGAGAGTTCTTATACATTGGTTTAGAATTTTGAATCTGGATGAATGGAATTTGCTAAGACAATGCTTAGAATTTCAGGAAAAAGAGTGCAAGGAGCAGTGGGTGAAGTTACAGTATACAAACTAACTTGGAGAGTAATGGATTGGGGGAAATTAGGAGGATGGAAAATAATGTAACACGTTTTTGGAAAAAAGCAAGGAGGAGATTTAAAGATATAGAAATTCAAAAACTGTTTTGTGACATAGCTGGATAAGGTTCATTGGTATTGTATATACCAATAAAAAATCTGATGTGTTACATTCTCAATATTTTCTCTACCCTCTATTGCTTATTATTGCATATACAAACTATTCTTATGGAAGTTTATTTTCCTATCTACTTCATTTTAATCAAGATAAACCTTTCCAGAAATAGCTACATTACACATTTCATTATAAATGCAAAGGGATTAGCAATAGTCAAAGGTTTGAGAACTGGATGCTATATGTTGGCCTCACTTTTCCCATGCAATCACGAGAAACAACTGAATGTTGACAAGACTTTAAAAGAATGACAAAAAATATTGAACAGTTCAAACCATTAATAACATGTATCTCGGAAACAGCTTATGCCATACAATTGTGTGTTTTAAAGAGATCTGTGTGTGTGTGTGTGTTTTTTTTTTTTTGTTTTTTTTTGTAGTGCGTTTTTGTCTATCACTTAATGTTTACAAGTATATAATGTTATACAAAATTCCTTCCGAATGAAGACTACTTCACAGGCTATTCCCAGAAAATTCAATATATACATTTTATTGGTCATATAAATATTCTTAATGTATGGTATTTTAATCAAAATCGTTAGAGCCGTTTTTGAGAAAATAACATTTCAAAAAATGTTCCTTGTAAAGGGTAGTTGGGTGGGGGATTTTCTTGAAAACCTTTGTGTCGTATCTTTTGAAGATACTGAAATCAAATACCCAGTTTGGTATTTAACCAACTTTTCGTTACGCAGCATGCACGCACACACCTTATTTTTAAAAATGCTTTTTTTTGGATTCAGGGGGCCTCAAAACGTATATTTCTGGTGAAATCTCCGTATCTAATTTTTGGGTGGAATGCAATACCTTCTCTACCTACTATGTATATGGTAGAGAAAGTAAAAATACACAGGAAAGGGAAACATATATTAATGAATTAAATAAAGAACAAAGAGAGCATCACATGGATACTGGCAGGTGTGTGGAGGCTAACAGGGATGAGAAAAGACTTCCAAAAGAATCAGTATCAATTATGGAGGAAAGGAAGATGTAGAGCATATAGTATTTGAGTGTAAATGAACAGAGAAAAGAGCATAAATGGGAAATGGTTTAAATTAGAAACGTAGCTTTAATTAAACTCTTTAGTAAATATAGAAAAAGGTAGGTGAGTACCTAAGTAGAGTAAGAAAGAAGTGGAGTTGGATAATAAAAGGAGAAATAAATCATAAATAAAGGGTTGTTCAAAATAGAATGTTCAAATATTAAGGAAAGTTTGTGAATGAATAATAGCTAGCTAAGAGTCTGGACTGAATGCTATGCTATATTCTTTTGTATTTTTGCTTTTTACAAATAAACAAATATATACCCTTTCTCATTTGTAGCTCAAGTATTTGCTTACTATTGTCTGTATTACCATTGTAATATCTGCTGGTCTTCTCTTTCTGAATCCTCCTTGAAATTCAATTACTTTGTTTTCTATTTCTGCCCACTCTGTAATCTTTCTAACATTATCCCTTTATGTATTTCCCCTAATATAGATGGACGAGTAATTCCTCTATAATTATCTGGTTTATTTATATCTCCTTTACCTTTGTATAGTGGAATCACCATATTTATCCATATTTTGAGTATCATTTTAATCTCTCTCACTTTATTAAAGAACTCTACCATTATTTTCACACCCTCATGTGTTTTTTTTTTTTTTTTTTTTAAATATTTCCCCAAAATCCTCCTGGAATTCCCAATATACCTACTGCCTTATCTCTTCATACTACTTATTTGTTGCTCTACCTCATTAGCGGTAACTTCATGGTCCAGCTTTCATTTTTAATATCTGGCCAATGATTTTCCATTTCAAAACTTTCTGTAACACCTCCACTGCTGAACAAATTCCCAAAATAATTCAGCCATTCCTTTGTAAAATCATCTTTTCTCCCCCTTTCTGTGTAAATATGTTTCACAGTCCCAGATATTTTTGCTATCTTTGTCTTTTATAGCCTGCTGTATTTGTTTCCCCATTTTATCTTACCATTCATTCATTTCTTTTAAATTCCAACAAACGCTTATATCCCTACTTACCAGTGGCATGTAGTCCGTGTACGCAAGGTAAGCAGTGCTTACCCTGAAAAATTCTGCAAAATTAATTAGATTAAATTATCTTCCAGTACGTGTTATTTTGTTCACCACTTCTACTTCAGTGAAATAAGATTTAATTTTATTGTTCAAGGATACGATCTCGTACGTTTAACGTGCTCTGTCCATGCGACTGCATTTTCATAGCATTTCAGGTCAGCTCGGTTGCCATCGCCTCAAGGGAAGCAGATGCATTAAGTGCGGGCGAAGGTGAATGAACTTCAACAATGGTAACAACTAACAAGTGCATTTCGAGGGAATGTACATATAAGTAACGAGTGATTTTGTACAGTGTTTAGCCTTATTATTCTATGACTAGTGTGGCATCTTGTTCTCAGTTCATTTATGTTTAATTTTCCTATATTTTACGTGCCATGTTGGAACAAAATTATCCTCTATTAAGCATATGGTAAGCATTTTCAACAAGTGCGTACGCTAGTGATTGGACAACAAAACGTGTGGAGGAAAGATGGAATCTTTGCTTTTGTCAGAGAACAGAAGTGCAGACGTGGATGACTGCATAGTGTGCAATGTTATATCGCGAAGTTTTTCTTCTCGAAACTATGAAGAAAAGATTAAAATTGTGCAGGAAGGAAGACCAAAGCCTGGCCTAAACATTACTACTGCAATGAAAAGCGGTATACGAAAATTCAGTTCACAACTATACATTACTAATGAATGGCTTACCAGTTGTCCGCACAAACAAAAGCTTTACCGTTGGTGTTGTTTTCTGTTTGCTAACGACAAAAATGTGTGGTCTAGTGGCGAGTTTAGTGACATGGGGAATATTCACAAAGCAATTAAAAAACACAGTTTGACCAGCACTCATCTCCAAACCATCATTCTGCTGAAAACTTTTGGTAAATCCAGAATAGACCACTTGCTGGATATTCAGCAGAAAGTGAGACAAAATCAGCACAACGAACTAGTGAGAAAAAATAGAGAAGTAATGAAACGCCTAATTGATATTTTTTGTTTTTTGGGAAAACAGGATTTAGCATTTAGGGGTCATGATGAATCATCAGAATCCAGCAGCAAGGGGAATTATGTAGAACTTGTAAACCTGCTTTGCCTGTATGACGACAAGTTGAGAACTTTCATGGAACAGTGTTTACTGGGCTATCAAATCTGATTCAGAATGACTTAATTGAATCAATAAGCAATGTTCTAATGGCGGAGATAAAGAGAGAAATCCAAGAGACCAGGTTTGTTGCCATTAGTTTGGACGAAAGTACAGATGTTGCCAATTTATCCCAACTTTCTGCAATAATGAGATTCGTTGGAGCTGAAGGCGATGTTCAAGAAAGATTTCTCTGTTTCATGAATATTTCAGATGATCGGTCAGCTGATGCATTATACAACATTGTAAACGATTTCATGGAAGAATTTGACTGTGGGGAAAAGCTAGTTGCTCAGATGTATGATCGTGCGGCTGTTATGACGGGCCATTTAAATGGACTTAAAGTGAAAGTAAGAGGATCACTTCCCCATGCTCTATTTGTGCACTGTTTTGCCCACAGATTAAATCTTGTTCTATCACAGGCAGTTTCACACATTCGAGAATGTAGGATATTGTTCATGACCGTTAATGGGATAGCAGCATTTTTTTCAAAGTCTTATAAGAGAACTTAGACCCTAGACAATGAGATACATAGAAGATTGCTGCGTGTTTCACAAACACTGGAGCTGCAGCTCTCGTTTGGTGGAAAGAATCTATGAATACAGAAAAGAACTTATTTCATTGTTTGAAACTATTGCCAGTGCTGATTTAAAGTGGGATCAAGATGCTTATACTGCTGCACGAGGTTTCATGAGCACAGTGGAGGATTTCACCTTCAAATTTCTATTACAGATGTTTGCTGTAATATTCCCCATCACTGACACTCTATATGATATTCTCTAAGCAAAGTCATCTGATATTGGATATTGCTTATTGAAAGTTAAGGAATTTCAGACGGCCTTGGAAGAGAAGCACAATTCCTTCGACGAAGTATGGGATAAAATTCAAGAAGATATTGGTGATCAAGAACCACCTACGAAGCGCCATATGGGCAGTGATTGTTTGAACAGGAAAGTGCACTACAAATGTTTGTATTGTGAGGTTCTGGATACACTTTTACTTCATCTCAGAGAAAGATTTGGTAATATTGAGTCTCTGCATTTTCTGGAATTGTTAAATTTTAAGAACTTCATCAAATACAAGTCATATTTTCCAGAATTACCTATACAGTCACTAAGAGAGTCCTATGGGACAGTCTTTGATTTTGTTGCTTTGAGGTCACAACTTTCTGCAACTTACCTGTCACTAGACATACATCATAAATCTGTGATTGATATTCTAGCCTTCATCAAAACAGATGAACTGAACAGGGCATATAGTGAAGTAACAAAACTGTGCAAGTTGGTGTTAACTATCCCAGCAAGTAGTGCTGCAGTTGAACGTAGTTTTTCTAAACTAAAAAACATAAAAAATTATGCACGCAACACTCAGGGACAGGAAAGGCTTTCAAACCTATCTTTGATAGCACTGGAGAAGGAACTTCTAGTAAATCTACAACTGGATTCCAAATTTTATGACCATGTGATTGATGATTTCGCCAAGAAAGGAAGGAGAATTCAGCTCTGCTTCAAATAAGATAAGGTAAAAATACTGTATTTTGTTACAATGTAATGCACAGGGTGACAGTAATATTATCGTTTTAATTGCAATTATGTATGTATCTACAGTATATTTTAGTGTAACCACTTACAGTGAGATTGCTTGCCCTGGCGGATACCTTCACCACACGCCACTGCTACTTAGTAAAAACATCTTGTCTATCCAAGTCCTCGTCTGTTCTCCTCCATCTCAGAGGCACTCTTTGAAAATTTTCTCCTTGCTGTCATGCATTGCTCATCTAACAACCCCCTCCTGTTTTTGTTTGCAGTTTGCCTCAACTCCGTGTTTGAACCTGCTCTTTTTATTAGCAATTCTTAACAATTTCAGTGCCTCCTTTATTTTACCATTGTTGATGGCATTTACAACAGTCCATATGCAGCATTCTTTCCCTTTATGAAAGAATTACAACTCATACTGCATTTCCTCCCTGAAATCTTCAAAGTAGATTCCACTCTGTGAGAGAATACAATCTAAACTTCCCCATTCCACTAGAGGAGGTATGAATATAATTGAGGACTGGAATTTTCAAAGGTGTTAAGTGCCCAAAATTTACAAAATGAGATATTTATTCAGAAAGGTTCTTTAAGCCAAATCCATTTTCCCCTCAAAAGCACTATGTTCCTGTTCATCATCTTCGAGTTGAAACTGATGGCGATAAAAGGCTGGGTGTTAACTCCAGCAGTTATGGCCTCTTGAAAAGTGTTTGCCGCCACATTGGTAATATCACTGATGAAAATTAACATTGTTAGTGTTGGTAGGTCTGATTTCCGCGTGGTTCAAGGTTTATTAGTGTCAGATTATATAAATTTGATAAAGACATTTTAGTTATATTATTATTCGAAAAATGTTTTTGTAAATTTCATGACATAACGCCTTTCAGAGGAAGTTCAATTGTGAGATTACCACATTTCCTAATTTCAGATTTAAATATTAATTTGTATGCATTTTAGCTCAATATCATTTACATATGCTTAATATTGTAAACAATGCAGTAAAAATACTGTAGTTTGACCTAGTTCTTTGTACAAGAACCAATGAAATACTTAAAACATATATTATTTATAACAAAAAGTAATGTTTTGTCACATAGCACCTTTGAGAATTCCAGTCCTCAATTATTGAACTTGAATGCATGCTTGTTAGGAAACATGAGGACTGCTAGAGGGGAAGTAAATTCATGCTGGAACTAAATTAATTATGCAAGTATGTTTGATATAGTTATTATTGAAATTAAAAATTCAGTGGTGTATAAATATATAAAGTATTGAATAATTTAGTACTTTGAATTGCAATTTGCAACATTAACCTCAGTTCCCAAACTTGGAACTTCTCATGGAAAAAAATTTACATTTAACACATAACACTTTAAAATAATTCAACAAGAATCTGAATCAATCAATTGATGACTTTCTCACTAATCACAAAATCTGTGCCTCAGTGGATCCAAATAACTTGAGATAAAAATCTGAATAAAGGCTATTGTTCTGAAAGCCAGCTAAACATTTAAATGCCCCATTAAACTCTTTACCAGTGCGTATATGAAAGCATATCTGAGTAATATCTATATTCTGTAAATTTAGAACTTAGAAATGGACAACAGAACACCATATATTGAGAGATATTTAAAATGTGTCTGTGTATAAATTAACAAATACATTATCAAAAAATGTTATCTTGTTCCATTATTGGCCTTGGTTCTCGGAGACAGCAGACAAGATGTTGACTGCTTGCCAGCTCTGGCAGTTCTTTCTGTCATAATTTCGCGCAGTCCAGCAGGCAGGCTTGCAGAGGTGTAGGGGAGAGAGGGCTGACATCACTGCCTAGCATGTCATATGATGACAGTACCAACTTAAGCTGGCCAGTACCTTTTTTACCACCACAGTTTACCTCTTGCTGTGACAAAATTTTTTTTTTAGATATGGTACATGTGGCAGGCAGGAAAATCCTAGGCTAACTTCTACAGGTGCACTCTTGGTCCAGGCTCCTCATCACTATTGTTTGTATTTGGCATTAGAAATTTTGATGATCAGAACATTTTACATCAATGTTTAATAGTGCAGGAAAGACTTAATCATAAAGAGTCTTGGCTAGGTAAGATAAAGGAAACCTTGATGAAGATAGGTTTTGGGGAGCTTTGGAGAGCTAAAGAATTACTAAAAATAGGTTTCTGGAATGAAAATAGAACAAGAATAGAGGACATGGAAAAACATAATTTGTTAGCGAGTTTTACTTTTAAGAGCTCACTGAGATTATATAGAGAAATGGAAGTAGTATGGAGCAGGGAACAGTATGTTGATATATGTGATAAAACAGCAAGAGCAGGATTTGCATGGGCTAGGACAG
The DNA here is from genome assembly GCA_030765065.1 of Deroplatys truncata. Classification (NCBI taxonomy): domain Eukaryota; kingdom Metazoa; phylum Arthropoda; class Insecta; order Mantodea; family Mantidae; genus Deroplatys; species Deroplatys truncata. The sequence goes on from CM060990.1 coordinate 381,869,867, forward strand.
GGGTGGTGAATTTGAAAGGTTTGAGAAAAGAGATTGATTTGGAGAAATGCCCACTATGCCACCGGAAAGTTAAGAGTGGCATAGTTTTAGAGTGTGAAGAAACAAAGTTGCTTAGAAAGAGGATAGAGAAGAGAGAGTGGTTAGATTTACCAATAGAAATTCAAGCTAAAAAGTTAGTAAATGTAAAATCTAGGAAAAATATAATAGAAGTAGGAAACTTTTTGGGCAGAGTAAGAGCAAAATGGATGAAGAAAATTAGCAAGGAAGAGGCAAATGAGCATTAAATTACAGTAGCTTTTATTTGATATGTTGCAAGTAGGACCCAACAGCTCGACAACCTCAAGGTTTGAGTTTGTTGGAGTCCAAGAAAAATAATTTAAGTTAGAGTTAGTATTGGGGATTAAATAAATTGATAATTGTACTTTTAGATTAGGAGGATTGCTGGATACCAGTAGTTAAGAGGTTAGTTTTCTTTATATTTTATTTTATTATTTTTAGAAACTGGGTTAAGAATAAATTTGTAAAATGGTTGTTTTAAATTTGTACAATTAATTGGGTTAACAACAAAATTACTTATATTTGGCATGCCCATAAAGAGGAGAACCAAGTACACAAGATGCAGCTAAAACTCTCAGTAGACCTCATTTGCCCACCAGCATTTCCGCAATGGATCACATTGTTGCCTGCTACTACAGATCCAGTGATGTTCAGTTCCTTAATTCATCCATCCAAGCTCCAATGACAAGTCAAGTAAATGGAAAAACACAAACGAAAGTCCTAAAATTAGTGTAGCACCTCAACTTACAGGTACATACTGTAAGCTTTACAGCAGATAAAAAATTCAAAGTGTTAACACATTTTTAAATTCAGAAGAACTGGCTTTGCAACAGTTCACTTTCATTTCTTAAGTTGTGACACATGTGTCTGTACTGCCTTTTGTGTAACATCATTCTTCAGTAACACAGAAACTGGAAACAACAGTTTCATAACCACATAAGAGCCCACATACCATGGTGCGAGCTTGGCTGTATACTTATCCTTCTTTTGCTTATAGGATTAAACTTCAAATATACCTTATCACCTACCGCAAAATTATACGTACTCCTACCCTTATTATAAGTTACTTCATTTCTCAGCCTACTATGCTATAAATTCTTCTTAACCCTATCCTGTACTTGTTTAATATCCTTCACTTAAACTCGTCCGGTAAAATATCCTTAATGTTCCAGACATTCGTTAAAGGGCATTTTGGCAGAAATTACATCATTAAATCAAACAGACATTGACCATAAGCCTCATGCACAGTATAGTTAAAGGCAAATTGGAGCCAATGTAAGATTTTGGTCCCAATTTGTCTGACTATTGTGATGGTATGCAATTAACAGCACCTTCAAGTTAAAACAAAATGTCCTTAATATATGAGCTTTAAAATAAGATGCATTATTTGAAACAATCACCTTGGAAACACCAAAACAAGACATAACTCTCCGTAATTTGACGATAGTGTTGTATGCGTTTGCTTCACGCATTGGCATCCACCAAACACCTACATAAATTTACTCCCCTGAGTGCTTCTCGGAAATTGCCTAATATAATCCAAAAATAATTTTTCCATGGGATGTTTCACTACATTAGAAGACAAAAATCCCAACTGAATGTTGTGCAGGCTTATTAAGTTTACATAACTGACAAGCTTTAACTCTTGTGCATATATTACCAACTATACTGTGGCAAATAAAGTACTGGCAGATTTTGTGATGTGTCTTGTATATACCTTGTGCGCACCTTCACAAACCTATAATAATATTTAAACAACAAAGTTACCAACTTGTCCAGGGCCACAAGCTTAGATTTATCTTGTCTATCCCTACAACATAAATTATCCTTTCTCACAAAGTAAGGCTCGTGTCTACCTGTAACTCATGAATTGTCACTTTCAACTTCTCATCCTCAAGTTGATATTTCGCTAATTCAGTGAATGCGGGAGGAGTCTAAGTATGGTGCTAAACCGGATTCTGTATATGATTCATCAATCTTTTTATCATACATACGTGAGAGAACATCAGCTATGCAATTAATTGAATTATGGTTCACCTTAAATTTAAATGATGAAATTGTCACAGCCTACCTAGTGATCTTCCCGCATGGTTAGGGCTTGGCGAAGACCCACGACAGTGCTTGATTATCGGTTTCTAAGTTGAGAATTTTGTTCTAAATAAAATCTAAATTTCTGCAGCCCATATATAACTGCCAAGGCCTTCAACTTACATATGGAGTATTTCCTCTCTTGATGAGGAAGTGCTCTTGAAGATAGGCAACAACCTTTCCTCCCCTTGTTGTAATAAAGTACTAGATATATGGTGCTTCCACAAGCATCAATTTGTGAAATAAATTCCTTTGAAAAATAAGGAATCGCTAGCACAGGTGGTGAAATCAGTGCTTATTTCAATTTATCAAATAAAATTTGCTGTCAATCGCCCCACTTAACTTTGACACCCTTCCTACATAAGATATTCAACTTACTTGTAGAGTTTGCATAATCTGGGATAAATTTAGCAAAGTAATTAACCATCCCAATAAACCTGGAAACATGTTTTTTTTGTCTTAAGCACCAGATAATGCTCCTTCTGTCTTAAGCACCTTCAGCTCTGTTTGGGTATCCTCGAATTCCATCACAAGAAATAACATGACCCAGGAACCTGAATTTAGATAATGCAAACATAAGTTTGTCAGGATTTACAGTTAAATCAGCTTTATGGAGACACAATAAAACTTCCCTTACATGTTCAATATGTTCCTCAAATGTACCCAAATAAGTGAATAACTCATCCAAATAATGACGTAAATACTTATACTTTATATCCAAGAGTACTTTATCTAACAATCTTGTTAGTACTTGTGTTCCTGTGACCAATCCAAAGGGTAAAACATTAAATTCAAATGTATGTTAATTGGTACAGAATGCTGTATACTTCTTCAACTCTTCCTATAATGGTATGTGATAATATGCACTATTAAGATCAAGGGTTGTAAAGTATGCTTGTTTCCAGTAATGCCATCCCTGCAGTTTTGGGAGGCTTCTACTGGCCTTCATAGGTGAGGATGTATAGCAAGGAGGAGGTGCATGTGCCTGTTTAGCTTTTTGCACATGCATTGGCAACCTGTTTCACGTGCACAGTTCTAGATTATTCACATATGAATATATAACCTTGAGCAATAGCTTTACCCTTCATCACGTATAATAACCATGGTAAAATAATATATAATTAAATAAAACCATCTTTTGCTCAATATCTCCATGAGAAAATATTTTTAATGGCAACATGATGTAAATTCAAAGAGGACACATTTACTAGCCATTATTGGAATCCTCATTCCATTTAAATATGCAGCTAAATAAAATACTGTTTTGCACAATCTCTAGATGAAAAAGTATTTTTAATTACAGTATAATGTAAAACTTAAATTAAATTGAGTTTTATTCTTGGACGCTCGTTAACTGCTGTGGTCCTTAGTGTCCCATTGTATATTGGGCATGAAAGACCTGCAATTTTGCTTAGAGGCCTCTTTATCAGGCTTGAGATTCTTTTACGTGCCGTAAATCTACGACACGGGACCACCAGCTTTACTTCCCTTCCGAAGGAAGCAATGCTAAGGATTTTTACGCCCGACAAAATCCATCGCGCTCCGCCGGGTTTAAACCCGCGACCTCGGGAAGTAGAGACTAGCATGGTAACCACTACACCACGGAGGACGTGAAGTAAATTATACTTTTTATTCTCAAAGGGACACATTTACTAGACATTGGAATCATCTGTCCATCGAAATATACAACTAAATAAAACACTGTTTAACACAATTTCTCCCTGAAAATGTTTCTAATGACAACATAATATAAAACTAAAGTAAATGGTACTTTTTACTCACAAAGAGGACACATTTACTAGACATTAATTTAGTAATATATCCAACTTCTATTCTTGTCCAAAATATATATTTATGTTTTTTATATATATTTCATTCATATTATTTATACAAGATTTGAAGTGCGACAATGTCTCAAAAACAACGCTGACCACCAAGTGATGATTCATGAAGTGAAAATCCTTTGCGTTGAGATGTGCCACTTAATATTCAGGCATTGGAACTGTTAAGAAGGACCCAGGAATTCTTTGAACTGGAGGTACGTGAAGGTTCGTGGGCATCCCTCTATTCCTGCTGATAAAGCCATACAACCAACTGCAGCAGCTCTTGAACTAATCACGAGAACTGTTATTGACAAGGGAGTGAAACTCCAAGAGAGAGGACAAAATTCCTGAACCTTCTGTAACATAGCATGAGTGAAAATAGCTTTGTTATTCCAGCTTATACTTCGTTTTATTTCTTCTCATTGTAGCAGGCACATTTGCATTATTTTGTTTCTATATTGTCAAAAGTGTTAATTTATTCTACATATGTCGCAATGTTTATGCTGAGTTATTTTCAATTAACATTAATAATAATAATAATAATACAAAATAGTTATTACTCATTGACGTTCACTACTTATGCACAGTTTTTATATGCGGCTTAGACACAATAGAAAGGTGAACAATCAGCATTGTTGTTTACTAACCACTCTGGCAATGTTGCAACCGCAATGTAGCCAACGTTATGTGAAGCCACGCAAACTGTAAAGTGCAAAGATTCAATGGCTGGGGTATAGTAAACATGTTCTCTTTGTGAGTAAAAAGTATAATGTAATTCAGTTTTACATTATGTTGCCATTAAAATACTTTTTCATGGAGGAATTGTGCAAAATAGGGTTTTATTTAGTTATAAATTTAAACATGATTATTATATGTAAGTGAGGATGAGTATAGCTATTACTCAAGTTATATGTTCATATGTGAATGATGTATAACTGTGCACGTAAAACAAGACACCACTGCATGCACAAAAAGGTAAACAGATACACGCACCTCCTCCTTGCTATACATATTCACCTGAGAAGGCCAGTAGAATGCCTCCCAAAGCTACGGGGATGATATAAATGGAAGCAAGTGTACCTTGCATTCAGGAACCAATGATAACACAGGCCTGCGAATTTACAATTTTTTCTGTAGCACGGAGTTAAACAGGTCTCTAAACCTAATTTTGGTATGCTGAATTCAAATTTGAATTCTATTTTTTCATATCAAGTACCATTTTTTGCATGCAGAAAGGAAATATGTAATATTTGAGTTTATTTCTAGTTTTAAGTACAATTTAAAATGCGTGAAATCATGCAACTAGGAAACAATCTCAATTCTACAGATGCAACAGCTTACATTGAACTAAGAAATTTCAAACATACCTTATGACTCAATGGATTTGGAGTGTCATCTTCTAAGTCTGGGAACCAATCAAAGTATCAGTATACTCTCTGGTAATACTGTAGGTGATGATGGAACAGGAACATCAGGTCCATGAGGCACAGCCCTAATTGCTGGTGGCAAGTTTGGATATATAATACCCGCTTTGTTTTTCCTATTGAATCCGATATATTACACAGACAAAAATAACAGTCATTAAAATGATTTTGTTGTTTGCGCCATACCATATGAACACCAAAGAGCATAGATGAACAAACTCCCTTGTACCATTGTCTTAGATTTTCTACACAACTTTTAGTCACAATATGAGGAGCAAAATTCTTGTCTTTATCTCCTAATTTAATTTTAAAATAGGCCACATACAAACTTGATAAACACGGTAATGTTTCTTTTCTGCTGCTTTATCACATAACAGAAATTGTTAGGATTGTTCACACAGCCTCTCTTAGATATACCACTCGAACCACTTGAACTTGCCATTTTTTCCACAAATAACATTCACGGCTTCAAAAGAGACCCACTGAGAAGAAGTTTAAAACTGTACTGAGGATTCTAAGATGGTTTCCTGTTGATATCTTAGACAATAAATGTTTATGAGATAGGTTCAACATTAGCTGTAAACATAGTGGTATAACATGATGTCATATGATTTAGCATGTTTACATAATCTAATCAACCATGCTGTAAGTTGGATGTGCAGTAACGTTAATACTAGCATACTGAACTTTTAATTTTGTGTTGAAACAAACAATTTTGTTTGTTCAAAATCTGTACGTGATATGCAAAAACTATTATTATTTTCGAAATCGGAGCATCCAATTTGACCATTATGACGTAAAATATTTTGTGCCACAAAATCTTCGCAGGCCTGTGTAATTCTTGTGTAAATGAGGCAATGGAACTTGATCAATACAGATCTTAGAATTTAGAACTCTATAATCTACAACCATTTTATTTTTATCGTCAGGTTTTAGTACTAAAATTACTGGGCTAGATTAATTTGAGGTCGACAGTCTAATTACGCCCTCCTTTAACATATCCTTAACCAGTTGTTCTTAAGGACTGCATTCAATGTGGAGGTAAACAAATAAGGTGGTAAACTTACTGGAGTAGTGTCAAGTAATTGAATTTGATATTTAATCAAATTTGTACAACCGAATTTAGATGACAACAGGTCTATGAATTCTTCTACCACTTCGCCTAATTGAACGTGTTGACTACTATTCAAGTGTGCCAATGGTTGTACCTCATGATTAGCAGAGTGTATATTTCTTAGGTTTTTTAAACTTAAGATACTGTTTATATTTCCCGTTATGTAATGTGACCATATTCTCTGAAGCTGAAAACAGGCCACTTCTCAACAGGACATTTTTTTTAATTAGCTTTAGCCTTGGGCCTGTAGTTACTGCAATTACAAAATCTAAAAGCCCATTTATTTATTATTAATAAACATAAAGCATAACTATCAGATTACTCATATTGTATTACGATAATTAAGGGCAATACTATTACAATACACAACATATAACATTACTATTACTATAAATATAAACACACAAAAATTATCATAAAACTGTTTGTTATGGACATATTTTCCTGAGGAATGGATTTTCTTCAGAAGTTCATTTTGCTTCAAGTAATTAAAAAACTCAAGGCAACTGTATTATAAATTCACTTTGGTAAGCAACAATGCTTTCAGCTTTCAATTGCGTTTTTTATGATATCCATATTTTGTTCATGCTTGCAAAAACTCTCTCTACAGGTGCATTAGTACCTGGAAGTGATAATCCAAATTCTACAATCTTAGAAAAGTTACTGAAGTTATAGAAATACTGAAACATTTCTACCCATCTCAGATGGAATTCTTTTCCCTCATTATTCCATTGATTAATTTTGTCTACAGTAGCAAATTGCTTAACATAAACAAATTTGATAAAAATGGCGTTAACATCAACATTTGTTGATTCACCAGACATATTTCTAATCATTGGTATATATAACATCATTCCATTTTAGGACATTGTTAAGCAAAATCCATACAAATGTCTCATACACTTCAAAGCTGTCAGTCCAGACTGTTAGGTATTGAATACATGAATCATAGAAAGCACTTGCTGCTTTTTGGAAATCCTCTACTTTCACCTCGCCTTCATCTTGCAATTCCTTTAAAGCTCATTTTACAATGTTTGGGATAAAAATGTTCTCCTTTTTCTCAGTCATATTTACTTTCAACTTGGAAAGAGCCATAACTGCTTCAAGACCTGTTGTTTAGCTCACCTTCTACCTGGAGAACTGCCTGGTGGAAAGTTGTGGCTTGGTTATGGAGTAAAAACAACTTTTGCCAACAGGTTTTCAAAAAAAGGATTTTATCATCACTGGACAGTTTTTCTGACTAATAAAATAGGACCCCAGTCCTTCAAAAAGTGCAGGAACTCTTCCAAGTGCTTGGCATTAACGCTAACCATCTAGTGTTACTATAACCTAACAATTTCCTGTACTCAATCTCAGCAAAGCTGCAGAAATCCTTTTAGTAATTCTATTCTCATGTTGTATGTGTGAAAATGGTAGCAAATTTTTTGAATAACCATTTCTACATCAATAGGTAAACAATCTGCAGCATCTTAATTGTGTTGTGCACTATATGTGCTGCACATTCAACCCCAAGGATTTCACAACCTAATACCATTTGAAATTTGTGAAAAATATTTATTGTTCCTTTACATGCTGCCCCATCAAAATTACTGTTGGCATTATCACCACAGAATGCAATTATCTTGCTATCTAGGTTGTTTTTTGCAAGCACATCAGTCAGATAATCAGTAACAATATCTGCTGTTTCAGCAAGACGTTCATCAATTTCCAAAATTAGAACACAGATACCCTGTAATGGTAAAAAGTGCATAACCATAACAGGGAAAAGCTTTTTCTCCCCGTGATTAGAAGCATCTGTAAACACTGTAACATGACTGACTTCCTGCAATTCCTTATGCAATATTTCACAAGAATGAGGTGCAATTATGTTCACAACAATGGCTTCACACTTTGTGCGAATGCAAGAGAATTTCTGTTTAAACCAGTTTCTTACTAGTTTCGAGGCACAACCATTTGAGTAAAAACTATGATTTTCTCCAACCATGTGCTAAGCCCAGGTTCCTTCAATTGCAGCCAAGTGGAATTCATGGCCGGAAAAATGAAGTTACACTTCTGGATGACACTGCAGCAATTTCTGCTTTTTTATTTTACTTGATACTTGATATTGCTCAATGTCGCTCTTCCCTCCATGGTACACATAAAACTCTGTGTTACAAATGGTACAATGAATGTCAGAATTGGAATGCATTTTCTTTATGAATGTGTACCTACAATAGAAAATAAGTATAAGTAAGAAAAACTTAATTTGTTGATATATGCATAATCACAGTGGGTTGAATTTAAATTTTATTTAGATTAGCTATAAAGTATAAGTCCTATGTCTTGGGCTAAGACATTTACTTCTCTTTGAGCTCAGCAGTGAAAACACACTTTCGTTTTGGCATCTTGAATTTTACCATGGAACTGACAAAACAATGCACATCACACTCCTACTGTCGCTGAGAGAATGGAATTGAATTGTTGAAATGCAGCGCAAGAAACAACAGAAATGCCGGCAGTGTAGCCATTATATTATTTGTTGTTGCTAATGAATTTTGTCCATTGATAACATAACATTCCTTCATAGCAATTATGGACATAAAAATTTAAAACAATTACTGTATTCAATATTACGTAGCATAACGTAGAGAATAAATGTTATTTTCCAACAAAATGGGATAAAAAGGCATCCCTACAAAATCTATCAGGACACAGGGACAACAGGATGAAAAACGGCACTGTTCTGTTCATAACAGGACGTCTGGTCACTTTACATTATATCAGTTTTAACAACTACAATGGTATTTTAACTTTTGGCTGAAAAGCAAACCAAGTAACACAGTTTGCAACGTTGATTATCATACTTGTTCTGTCAATAAACTTAGTGCCCAATATAACCTGTGCAGGCAGGTTTGGAACTACATCAAATTCAGCATTCTAACAAAGTAAATTATTTTCACTGGCAAAATACATTCACCAATAACTCTCAATGGGTCTGCAGAAACACTAATGCATTTAATTTCAGTATTCATAACCTTAACATGTAGGGACTTAGCAAGACTTGCATTAATAATGGAAACTACACTTCCAGTATCCAGCAATGCAAGAATAAGAATATGCGCTATCGCAGGACTTATAATTCAAGGCCAAGTGGTCATATTGGTAGTGATTAACTTGTTCCTTACACAAACATTTCTTTGTTCTGGGAAAAGAAAGCTGTCGTAAGGCTTCATTAGATTTTGCTTTTCCATTCTTATTATTCATTAATGCTAAATGTTTAAGAAAATCGTGATTAATGTGACCCATTTTATTGCAAAAATAGTATACTAGCGGCTTCTCGATTTTCTGTTGGTTATCCTGTACCTCAAAGACAATTTTGTATCTAAATGTAGGAGGAAATAACTAAGTTTAGTTACTACTAATTCCAGTTGCTCAGAAGAATTATCTTTCTATGGTACAAGAAATAAACAAATTTCAGGATGACATGAATTCATTATTATCACATTCACAATGTGACTTTCAGAATCCAATACATCTAATGCTAATGCTATGTTGCATATATCTGTTACAAAATCTCAAAAATTTTCACAGATACCCTGCCTACAGTAATATTGCGCATTTAACTTTTTATATTGCACAGGCGATAAACATAATTTAATCATAGAAAAATTGAGTCAAAGTTGAAACACTTAACATCGCTTACATGTTTTTCATCTTGACCAGTTTCAGGTTTTGAGAGCTACTTGCTCTCATCATTAGAAATCAAAACAGAACCACTAAAATCTCGAATAAAATCCTTCAATCTTTCTTTGAGTATAGGTAAAACCTTAACAGAAAAAGAAAAATCCGTAATCAAATTGAATTATCTTACATTATGAAGATTGTATGCACCCGAAAATGCATAAACCAGGCAACAAAATGAGACCCATAATATACAATATTAATTCACCAACATATAATTTGGCAAAATGGCTTACACAGAAATTCACATCACTACCTAAATAGAACAGTTTGAGTATCAGGAACTCTCAAGACTTAATTAGGAAAATAGGACATATAAAATTAAAACTGGAAAATAAATTAGTATCATTTGACACACTGCCCTTTTCCCAAGTATCCCAATAAACGAACACCAACTGAAAAAATGGCTTAGCCAAAATAGGATAACACAAGAGGAAATAGATGATCTTTTGAATCTCACAGAGCTTTGCATCACTCAGAACAATTTCACATTCAGTAATATATACTATTAGCAGACTTCTGGTTTAGCGATGGGCAACCCACTATCACCTTTACTCGCTGACTTTTTCAGGAGTAATTTAGAAACACACATAACTACCTCCTTTCCGCACATTTACAAAGTTTGGCATAGGGATATCGATATATTTGCAGTAGTACCTAACAAGCTCGTCCAGGATTCCCTCAAATTACTCAATTTACAGAACAAAGCTATACAATTCACTATGGAAACTGAAAATGAAGGCACATTACCATTTCTAGATTTAAAAGTAATTAGAAACCAGAACAAGATCAATTTTGGTATCTACAGGAAGCCTACACATTCTGAAAACTACATAAAAAAACAATGGTTTCAACCTGGTCCCACACAAACATGCAGTGCTAAAGAGTTTGACCCATAGATTGGTTTACACACCATTAACAGAAAGAGAATACAAACAAGATTACAAACATATAATTAACGCAGCTATAAACAATGGCTTTATCAAACAAATCATTGACAAAAAGATAGCACAATTCAAGGAACAGAAACACATTAAGGATCCCACAAAGCTCACTCAACAAATAAACAAAAAGATTTTCAAAAAGTTCACTTTCCACCCAAGGACTTACTACTACAAATTCCACAACATCTTCAAAAAACACATCATCTGTCTAGCTCCACAAAACAAATTCTGTCTAAAGGAATTACTCTACAACAAATCAAAGGACCAAATACCTCAGAACAAAAAGGCAGGAATCTATCAAATTAACTGAGCAGAATGTGACCAAATATACATAGGTAAAACAGAAAAAAATTTAGGGACCAGATTAAAAGATCATATGAGACACATCAAATACAAACAGACGTGATTTGTCATCCAGAAGTGATGTGTAACTGCAGATTTATCCATCACACCAAACAACACTCCTAAAACCGACAAAATATGCAACAGAGTTGGATACTTGGGTAAAGATATTAATCATGAAACATAAATACCATGTAATGAATTTTGAATTGCCACCACCAAACCCACTATGGAAATTCAATTACTCTGCCACCAGATGTCACCACACACAAACACACACTGGACAACACCAGGAGGAACCAGTCAGTCACTTCTGATGATGAGAGCAAGTAGCTCTCAAAACCAGTCAAGACAAAAAAACATGTAAGTGATGTTAAGTGTTTCAACTACCGACTCAGTTTTTCTATAATTTCAAATTCACATCACTATTACTAGCTTATCCATATATTATAGAAATAATTTAATCACTTTGGCATGAAACCACTTAATTGTTCTTTGCTCTCTAATATTGCTCTTAATGGCAACTGGAGCTTTAAGATGTGTATGAAAAATTTGCAGAAGCACATGGCCATTGACCTTATACGCAATCACTTGTTCAATTTTCACTAATTCAATTAAGAATTGTAATACGGTTTCTTGGGAATCTGAAGCAATATCCTTTACATTATCAATTATAGTCTGCCATGGATTTGGTAAATGAGCTTTAGTGATATCAGACTGTAACTGCATGCATTGTGTTTTATCAGAATTATGTTCCTCTCTGACTGCATTAAACGAGTCAGTTTCTATATTTCAAACAAACTTGCCCTTGACTGAGCCTGTTCTACACCAACAGCTTTAATCTGCTTAACTTCCTAAGCATATCGTTAAATTGCACTAATAAACTATCTACCGTTGCCTTACTTTCCATCTTCTTCTATCTCTGTTTACCCTCCTTGTATGTAGGACTTACAGCCCCCAAGGCTTACAAGCTGGACCTGCGGTCAGAGGCATATCGAGGAGCAGACACTTTGGATCAGAGAGAGTATCCAGGATGGGTGATCAGCCTGATGCCTGGTATGAGAGTGAGGAAGTAGATGATATGAAATTATAGTGAAATGGATGAAAGGAAAGGTGATGATGGAGCAGTTGGTGGAATGATGGCATGGGAAATTGGAGAACCCAGAGAAAACCTGCTCAGATGCCGCTTTGTCCACCACAAAACCCACATATGGGTCCCTGGGATCGAACCTGGGCCGCCTTGGTGAGAGGCGAGCGGTCTAACCACTCGGCCATGTGCTGCCATGCCTTACTTTCCAAGAGAACAAATTCTAAGAAGCTTGACGTTCCAGAGAGCCAATAACATATCCTCACCTTCACTCTGCATAATTGTGAAATTGTTGTTCCTGCCTTACTATACTGGTGTACAATCACGTGAAGTAAATTCTTACTTGTCTCTACATTGAGTACCTCATGTTGAAAATCTACAGCCAAGCCCTCCCACAACAGTGGCCCCGTTTGTTCCTTGGCTGAGGTCTTCAATTTCTTGATTAAATCCTGCAGCGTATCACCATCACCAGCTATTACACCTCTGCTCATGCATCCATGGTGTAACTCCTCAAGTCAAAACCTCAGGCTGAAATTGCAAATCCATGTGTATGTATCTTTATGCACAGAAATTCTTATTTGTCATACACTTCTCCAAAACCAGTTTTATACGTAAATTAACTCAAGATAAGCTTGTGCTACAATTATCTTTCCTGAATTTAACTTTCAGTATGTACTTATTTTGTATGAATGCTTGCATACATTATTCAGAAATTTCCGTAAATAACATAAGCTACAACTTCAGTAGAATTTTCTTAATGGACTACATAAACTGCAATATACCAAAACTTTTATTCACTGATGAATTTTCATGATAAGTATGCGTGAATAAACTAAAATAGCTGTGATTGGCTACCACACTCACTCTGCAGCATTCTTTCCCTTTACAGAAAGAATTACAAATCATGCTGCATTTCCTCCCCAAAATCTTCAAAGTAAATTCCACTCTGTGGGCGAATATAACCTGAACTTTTCCATTCCCACCGGGGAGATGTGAATATAATTATTGAATTTGGAAGTGTGTTGGTGAGGAAACGAGGATTGCTAGAGGGAAGTGAATTCATGCTGGAACTGAATTAATTATGCAAGTCATTTGATGTAGTTATTATTGAAATTAAAAATTCAATGGTGTATAAATATATATGTACTGAATAAGTACTTTGAAATATATATATATATATATATACCAAGTGAGTCTTCTCAGCCTGCAGATTGAGAAGATATGCAGTCCCAGCGTTGTACAGGCTATGCTGTAAACACTGTCCATTGCATCGTGTCATACCAATTTTGGCCGAAATGACTGGTTTGTACCACTGGGCGTGCAGTAATTTGCACTCATAGCGCAACAGTGTGCATGTTAGCCTTCAGTGGTGAAGGTCCCAGGTTCAAATACTGCCCTTGAAGGTACTTTTTATGTTTAGTAAATTTAACGAGAACTGATAGTTTGGCATGGAAGTGTCATTTCACTTAATTAGTTTAATTATGTGAATTTCATTAAAACACAAATTGTTACGTGTTAGAATATGCTTTAAATAAATGCATATAACATTGTAATTATAACTTACAAACGTAAGGCATCATTAAATAATATTTTACTATTTAAAGTTATTCTTTCATACAAAAGAAAGCCAATAAATTGTTCTGAGAGTTTACAAAATGCAGTATGTACATACAAACTGGATAATGTTTGCAAGCCCATATTATGATCATTGTGAACCTCTCTGGTTCTGGTATATTGTTTATATAGTCAGTGGAATCTTTCCACGAGGTTTTGAACATTCTAGAACTATTTCGACACACTTTCTGGAGGAGGGGGGAGAAAAAGCTTCCAAATAGTCCTAGTTATCTCCCGATAGCGCATCTGGTGTTTACGCTGGTGAGTGGCGGTTATCATGTTTACACCAGCCACTCAGCACCAACCTCCTGATTACCTTGGGCCATAGCCTTGCGTCACAATATTCAGCTGGTCTTCATGGCATGATTGAGTTGCAAAGGAAAATGAGGAGGAATGTAAAAACAAGGTTACAGAGGTTGTAAGAAATAACCTCCATACAATATTCCTTTGGCCTATTTAGGAAGAAAAATGTGTAAAATTTCCTTACTCTTGCCCATGAATACTAGTTTGTTGTGCTGGAAGTAGAGTAAAAATTACCAAGAACGTTCATATGTGATCTAAAGGCATAAAGCATAATTTCAAAAAATTGAAAAAGAAAAAGAAATGCAAAAAAGAATTTTACACCACAAGGCATTGTACTAGAAATTACATCATGGTAGGTCACCCCTGTGACAATGCTGTGAACTTAATTTTCCAGCTTTCACACTTATTTTACTATGTATTTTTCCACACCCCCTGTTCCTGTATTTATATCCATGATTATTCAAGTTTTAATAGTTCATTTTAAATGGATTTGTTATTTTATCTCAGAAGCTCCAATTCTTTTTGATGCTGCAATAAGCAGCGTAATTATTGTATAACAGTTCATGCAAACACATTTTGAAAGTATGAATATGTAATCTTAAGCACATTAAAAATAATTAAAAAGGCCTTGCTTACCTTCCATGGTGATAACATTTTCTTGTGGAAATGCAGTTTTTATTTTCTTTGCACACTACTCAGTACTACTACGAACAACTTTGTTGTATAGCAAGCTCAACTAGAAGACATGCACAACTCGATATTTTGTCAGACCCGATCTGAACACCTTTGCTAATGCTTTTTTCCATATGGCACTAACAATAGTTGAGTATAAAAATACTTGGTAATCAGCTGGCGAATGTATGCATTACTAACTGCATGATTTGGTAGGCCGCTTTATTGTAGAAAAGCCGAACTCTTTGCCTCCATGCCAAAACAGAGAACATGAAAATAGCATTTAATAAAATAGATTATTGCCAGTCATTTATTTATAATTATTATGATGACTTACTCCCTTGCTCAGTAGTCATTTTTAAATTAGTATGAGGTACAGTATATGGAATTTGTATGTCTGGAGAAATAGAGTTGAGAAAAGAGGGGCAGATTCATTTTTTCTTTTTTCACTATAAAGTATAATTAGGGTTCTGTATTTCATTTTATTCTATGATGGAAAACATTATTTTAAATGTACTCCAGTATTGTTTTGAAGGATTTCGATATTTTTCTTGATTTTCTGTATTTTGAAACTTATTTTTTATTATTTAATAATAGTGTAAACAAGCTGTTGAATCTTGCTGATCACATAATTATCATACAAAACTTAAAGCCTCTTCAGCATTATAGTTATTGAAAACATAAATTAATTAACTAAGGAGCTTACTTCTGAAACACCTCTTGTCCAAAAATGTTGAGATTGACTGTTTGTATTTTTCACATTGAGCATGACCAACATAATGCAGGAAAGACATATTTTCATTCCAAAACATTCTAGAGTCCCAATACAAACTGTGTTGAAGTTGGAAGTTATTTTTAAAAGTCCTTCCCCCAAAAAACGACCAGTGTTCAAATGTTTTTCACTTGGTATGTGAATAGTATGGGTGATATGTATGTCAAAGAAGTTCCATAGCATAAATAATCATATTTAAAAAATGCATTATGTTAACTCTCATACACAGAAACATTTTCTTTTGACTTCCCAATATTTTGCCTGGATGGATAAGAGATGTTTTGGAAATTATTTCAAGCATACAAATCAGAATTAATTATTCACTTAAATTTCACAAGTAATAACAACTGAATAAAGAAACACAACTTCACTAATTCATATAAGAGAAACTTAGAATTTCCAGAACGTGTTTCAAAGCCAAATTGCCTTTGCTGTGATCTACTGCTGATTCATCACTTCGTTTAGGGAACATTTCGTCAGCTTTATGTATTTAGCGATGAGATCTGCTTCATTGGGTATATCAGGAATATAGGGCAGTACTGAAGTGAAGTTAAAAACAAATGGAATTGGACACTAAGAAGGGAAGTAAATTAAAAAAAGATTCAAGGGTATTTAAAGTGTATCTTTAGACAGTAAGGAAATCTGTCTTGTAAATATGGCAAGCTAAGATCTGGGCTGAGTGGTTAGCCATATTCTTTTGTAACTTAGCACAAATAAAAGTATTGAATTTACAAATGAATTGGAGAGGATGAGTTTAAAGGTTGATGAAATGACTCAAGTTGAGCACACTGAAAACTCAAATACTTTGAAATATGTTTTTGAGGTCGTTCCATTGACAGCCCAAGAAAGTATCCTGGTGTAAACAAATGCATGTATCACCGCTGCAGCACACCTTTCAGGCAAATAAAAATAGTTTGTTACAGCACTGTATGTATTATCAGTTTATCATTCTTTTTGTACTTCGAATAATAAAGATACTGAATAGTGATAGTATGTTAATAATCATTTTATTTAAATACAGCTAAAAAATTAGCTTTTATTTATTATCATGGTCATGCAGCCATCGTATTCCCATGTTTTTCACTGCTGCAAAGCAATGATCATGCCAATGCCATATTGTTTCTGTTGTGATTATGGATGAGTATGTAGCAAGTCAGAGCAGTATAATTTAACATAGAAGTGGCAAAGCTCTTAAAAGTGTTGAAAAGCTATAGTTTTGAATGTGTTAAACTTTTTGTCTGAGCGTTATGATACCCTTGCTGTTAAGGATGTCATTAAATTAACATTGAAAGCAACTAAGTGCAACTCTGTGCAACTAAGTTGTAGATAGGCTGATTATAAAATTTGGAAGACAACTCGAGCGATATCACCACTTATAATTACAAGCTGGGTGTTTCAGTATTTTCCAAGGATGCTGATTAGCATGTACATTTTTACTAATAAAAGATATTTCGTAACATATTTTCATGCATTCTTAAATTAGTGCATGAAGTCTGGTCAGTATATGCTTATCTATTTATTTCAAACTCATTGCTACTGCAGTGAAAGATAGTATGTGGTTAACATAACATTGGGTCCTTGGGAAGTAACGACAGCAGTTTCCTCAAATCGTGACAGTAAATAGCTGGGCAGCTGTTGAGGGGAAACAGAGTAAGTTTCTCCATGCATTCATGAACCATTAAGTGTGCAGTGATACTATGTGCATTGTTTATGTTAGGACCAATTCTTGGGCTGGAAGGATTATAGTTCCCACTGCCACTCTCATTTTCTCCAGGTGTTTATTTGGGTGTAATAAACTGGATGCAGGATGTCTTCTCTCTTGGAAAAGCTTATGTAGGTTAGCTGTATATTAGTGGCCCAAGAAAACATAACCTTAAATCTACTGAATTTTTAAGTAGTCCCTTTCAAACTCGCTGTAGTTGTGCACCTCTCTAAAGGTTTAAGATTAAACTGATTGAGATTTTTTTTTATAAATGTACAACAGTTGGAAAGTAAATGTGATGATCCTTTCATGAATATTGGATGTATTTGGAATCAGTTTTTCTTAGATTGTGAAAATAACAACACTCCATAGCTGAATATATGGTTGATGAGTGGCTTTTGGTCTTTTGTGGAAATTTTGCATGTGTGTAATATCTTTTGGATTTTTGTCCAGTTTTAGACATATGTATCTCAGGTAGGAAGGAAAAGTGAGAAAAATCAAGGAAAGTCAAAGTAATGGATTTGGAGGAAATTCCGTTATAAAGTTAGACATGTTTTACAAGATTGGATATTAAATACATTTCCTATCTTTGTAGATATTAAATTTATGATAGCATATAGGCAACTTGTAATGCACTGATAATTATCTATTTAAACTATTGTTATACTTTATTGCTCTGTAAACAATGTGAGTCAGCAATTTTCAGAAACAATCCATTCTGTGCTAACTTTTAGTGAGTTGCCTCACTCTAGACAGGTGATATTTTACTTTAAATGCTACAATAATAATGGTGAGACTGATATCTTGATAATAATGTAACAAATTAGAATTCTAGTTACTGCAAAACACACTTTATTTATCACTAGGCACTCAGTGGAGCACAAAAGTTACACTTGAGTCACTTTTGGCTTACACTCAGAACACAACGCAACTGATCTGTGGAGTCAAATCGCAATTGAACTGCTGAATCATGACTCATGACTAAACAGCACTGTCCACTTTTCACTTCATTACTTCTTGACTAACTTCTTGTCTGGGCAAGAGCAATCCCTTCAATAGGCCCTGCATAGAAAGCAGAACGTTCTAGAGCAGGAACCTACTACTAGAACATTCCGAAAACAAATGTTCTGAAACAAATAAACAGCACACAATGGACTATAGCTGTTGTTCTGACAGTGGTTTTGAAGGCCCCATCCAGATGCCAGGCTGAGAGATGCAGCCCGCAGGTAGCTTTGCACATGTGGCCAAAATAATATAGTGTTAAACAGGTTAAAAAACAGAAAATTCAAGCACTATCCTCTTCAGATTCAATGACAACAGGGATAATGTTCAGAGCATCTTTGCTAATTTTGAACCCTTCGTAGAACTTGTGAAATACTGTGAAACAAAAGGCAGTAGAGCCAAAATATCTTTTTATCTTCCAACAGAGATAGGATTGGGCCTAGCTTTGAGGTGGCTTCAGGATTTAATTTGCCTTACCTCTTCTTAAGAAATTGACAGTTTTAAACTCTGTTGTGTTATCAAGAACAGTTTTGTAAAAAAGAAACCCTGATTTTGCTTTCTCATAATGTAATAATTTAATTTCTCTTCAGTTCAGTTTCTGTCCATTTGAGTTGATTTTTCACAGCTGCAATGGCCCCTTCAGTAAAGAGGAAAAGCTCTTACAATTATGGAAGCCATCCCATTCATAATAAAAGGCTTTGTTTTTCCATACTGCCGAACTAAGTCAACACAATCATGAGGTTTTCAATTTGGCTCTTGAACTACTACTTTGTTTTCTCAATTTGGCTGTGATCACCATCACACTCCATATGTGTATGTCCAGGAAGTAGAAATTTGTGATCTATTGTTACTAAGGTAGAGGGATCTTGGATTGCTGTCATACACATGGTAGAAATGTGATATTCTTATTTTTCCCACCACATGTGTCTAGGTACAATCGAGTGCAAGAAAAACGTGCTGATGCTTTTGGTTACTTTAGTGTTTTCCATTCTTGAATGTTGGCAGAATTTCCTCATCATTTGTGTTCTGTGCCTGCCTTAGGTGAGCCATCCTCTAAATGGTTTTAGCTGAAGTCCAATACGCTAGCATTACCCTATGAAGAAAGGTCAGGCCTACTGGTGAGGAAAGGGGTGGAGAATCAATATATGTCACCTGAATAGCTGAAACAATTTGCCTCCCAAAGACTGTCCATACTAGCCCCTGAATGAGTCCACCTCTTATTGGTTTGGCATTCAAGCATTAACCTCTGTAACCAAATGGGGAATGGAAGGCGCGGCAGAGGCATGTTAATTATTGTTTGCCAACTTAAACTGTGGTTCCTCATATTGGCACGTTTTTTTGCACCCAACTGTAATACATAGTCATATATTTTATTGAAGGTTCAATGCAAAGTAGAAGCTTACACAAGCAAGATGCGACATCATTGACACCTCTTCCACCAAGGCCCTCATACCACATAAAACAATGTGCTTGCTTTTCACCACAATCATGTATGGTCAGATTAAATGTCCACAACTGATGTTTGCAAATGCCAGTGGATTTTGGAATAATGGTGTCAATTTTGGATTAATGTGCATTATTGCGTATCAAATGTTATTGCTTTTTGCTCAGGAACACATTCTGAGATGATCTTATCAGCTGATTTTGCATGATAGGCAACGTCAGCTTGTAGGTGAAGCTCATCAAGCAAAGCTTTAATTTCTTCCTAATTCTCTGCCAGATCCATTTGTAGATTAAGCCTGCCACAGGTTTGATTTGTATCAGTCTTGGTTTTCTTTATTGTCAGTTTCAAGTAATGAGATTTTGTCTCAAACATTTCGTGGCTCAAAGGGTTTAGTAGTGTTTGTTCTTTATACTCATTTTATAATTGGATCAAGGTCACATGAGGTGGTAAATATTTTCTTGTAGAATCCCTACATGTGTGGTGACACTCATAAGAAGATATTGAAAGCAAAAACTTGTGTGTTTGAGCTGTTTGGTCTTGGTTTTTCTTATTAAGTGACTCACACTTCCCTCTTTGATCTTCCTGGGGAATTCCAGCTGTATTGGCTTGTTTTTTGTTTTTTTTTTTTCAATTACTGTATCAATGAATCTGTTTTTTTAATACAATGTTTTGTGAAAGCAAGCCTTGCAGACTGACTTCTTTTCATCATTCAACTCTAGGTTATAACTTACTGTAATTGGTCTAAAGTGTTGGCTATTTGGATCTTATTGTCTCAGTTTATTCACTTAAGTATTTTTAATTTATATTGAATCTTCTACATAAGAGAGTTAGCAATTATTTTCACCCATGGCCCACTACTCATTAAAAATCCTTTGCCTCTCACAGTCTTCAAACTTTTCCGTCAGTTTTTCTTATATATTTTAAGGGGTTCCATTCTTTTCAAAGGCAGAATTTTCCCTTTGGTTGTACCATATTCTCATATTCTAGTCCTCGATTCCAGCAGATTTCCTTTCACTTTTCTTGTTTCCCCTTTAACAGCACGGACACTAGGTTGTCCCCTCTTGCTTCTAAAACAATCAGATGTGTAGGTATTATCTATATTATTAAATTCTTGTAAAGGCTCTTTGTCGCTCTTTTCCTTTACAACTTCTAGTTCATTGATATGTGTCACTTCACCCTGTCCAGTGTCAGCCTCCCTTGTCACTGAAATTTCTCTTTCAACATTTTCAGTAAATAGAATATCACTTGTGGCAGTTTTTTTTTGTGTTGCATAGTTTTTTTCCACTACACTATCGGGATAATTGAACACCCCATCACATAAGAATTTGAATATTTTCCTTGGCAGAGTATCTTCAAATTCTGGTATGTAATCTGGATCCTGAATGCTGTCATCTGAATTTAATACTTTCCTTTAATTCATCTGGCAAGGACAGTGCTTCATTCCAGTCTGAGAAAAACAAAATTAAAAAATTGTTACACCCTGTAATACTTCGCACACTATAATTAATTATACTTATTTTTTTTACCCCTCAAATAGTGGTTTTTACTACAGAAATTTTAGATAATTGACATCCATTTCGTTATTTTTGTTTTGTTATAGTTTTAACCTTTATGCCATTTTTGCTATTTACATAATAAAATTGTTGTCATTATTGCTCCTATAATATTAGAAACAAGTGCTAGTGATTTAAGTAAGACATGACAGCCTTAAAATAAATGAAATAAAGTCAGCAAGAATTAGCCAAAGCACTGTCCTGACATGCAAGACAAAATGAATTACATTTACTTTACCCAGAGATGCATAAATGTGCTTACCTGTATCTTCATCTTGGCATTTATTTGCTAACATGACCATCCTCTTCTCTCTTCGAAAACATTTGTATTGTGTGTGCTTATCACAAGTCTAAAAGCACATCAGATCATATCTAATGTATACACAAAAGTAGCATTAGCAGCATGCAATAATGCAGCAACAATATACTCCTGCGAATATTTTTGACCGTCACACACACCACTAGCTCAATTTTTATTGGATAGAAAGATATACAATATGTAAAGACAGGTAACTAAGCATTTTCTTTAGTTATCCCTCATTACACATTGCCAAAAATTATGTAAACATGTGAAGAGAGGTATATGTTACTTTTCAGTTGACATAACTCTCTTTACACACCATTTTTAGTGAAATTGTGAAATCCTACCTCAATATTCACAACACCATTTCTAAGCAAGTAATACAGATATGAGTTACCTCTCTTTACCCACATATGCAGAAAAAAAATACCTTCGTTCACTGATACAGTTATCTCAAAGATTACAATTTTTTACTTACCTCTCTTTTCCCACCCACCCAAGTTGTATACAGTATACGACAAAGCAAACAACACTGAAATTATCAATCATTTGCTCTCCAAGTTTCCATAGCAGTGAAGTATTTGTTTATTGTGTATAATAGTTCGACATATTGGCAATTAAGTTTTTTGTTGACTTCTGCAATTATGGTTCTCACAACAGAAGAGAAGGTGTTAATCATGGAACATTATTTCCAGCATACAGAGTAGGGCGTCAGAATGGTCCAAGTTAGCTTCATGTTAAAAGACAGTACAAGGAGAGATTTAATAACGAGGCACCAAATAACATATGCTAGCTGTCTTTGGCAAGTTCTATTGATCTGTCCTATGTCAGCAAAAGGGGACAACAGGTCACCCAAGAACTGTCACCACAAACAAGAATCGAGGACTATTTCTGCAACAGTGGAGTCACCAAAGTGTAGTCTACAATGCTGAAACTTGGTTTGAGCAATATAGATCTGTTCAGCAGATGTTTTAAGAACTGGATGGATTTGTATACTGGATTCAAGTTGCTGAACATCCAGCTGAAAGGGATGAGCGAGCCCAATTACACAAAGTGCAAACTAATGTTTCAGTTGTTTGTTTTGCTGCCTACTGTAAAATAAGCCTGAAAAGTAGAACTGAAGTTTGTGTACCTGTGTGATACAAACTCAAGATACTAGAATTCCAGTGTACCTGTTTAAGGCAAAGGAACAAATAAGGAAGTGGGACTTAGCTAAAATTTGAGGAGGGAATTGTCTGAACCTGTTCATAAACAAATTTTAGTGTAGCAGATGGCAATTTGTTTACCTCAATCCCTTTGTTATTGCCAATGAAGGAGCTTACAAAACAAATGTTGGGACACTTTATAGAAATAAACCAGTTATACCTAACGAACTCCTAGAAACGAAAGGTCAACCAGCTGGCACATCAAATTTTCTATATTAGATTCTCTACTGGTTTTGAGGTGGGTTGAGGAGACAAAATAGTTTTCTCGTATCATCAATGCACCATACACCTACAATTCTACCAAGTGATAATCCTGGTCATTCATTATTATGATGAAATTAAATGTGGAATAGGTTGCTTTGAGAAAATGTACAAGGACTATTCTTGCAGTAGAGGCACCAGAAGATGGCCATTGGTTCTTTTTATGGTCTTCTCAATGCTGCAGGAATTAGTGGATTTATCAGTTTTTCCTTATGTAAAGCAGCAGAAGGAAAATGGGCATCGGCATGCCTGTCATTTCTTTGGGATTCTGGGCTTCAACTAGCAACACCTGACATAAGAACATTTCAGTGCTAGATAAAAAAAATTTAAGCTCTTTTGAATGAATACAACAGCAACCATGGATCATTAAATCAACAACAGACACTGGGTCCAACAGGGAATGTGCAAGATATGCAAGAGGAGAGTGACAAAACATTTTTCTTGAAGTGTTCCTCTTACTTGAGTTTTGTCTGTATGAATCATCAATGCATGTTTTCCAAAATTGTGACCAATAGATTTTTGATGACATTTTTATTGCTCTGAGATACTCAGCTGGTGGCTACTCCATTTTTATCTCTGTTTACAATAAAACAATGCATTAGCTTTCATATAAAACAGTTTCAGTCAAATATACTAACAAAAGTTGATAAAATAAATAAGCGGAAACCAACAGGTTTATAGCATTTGTGAGAGTGCAAGTAAGAGTACCTTTTAGAGTTTAAGTTTAACATATATTATTAGTGAGAAGTGGCAACTACTAAAATAGGGATTTAAAACTTTAAAATTACTTACAGTTTAGCTAATATCCATTTGCCATAGTACATGATCTGTTATATTTTGGCTGCCTTTTTCAAGAAAGGCAAATTCCTCGTATTCGTTCTCTCTGTTCTTTTCATGTAAATTGTCAGGTGCATTTAGTTCACCAAATCAACAAATTTCTCATTTTCTCTGTCTACAGTTTCAGCTTTACTGTGTCTTAATCTCGGTTTCAACAAATACATCATTCTACCAAGCATTATTTAAATTCATATTATTGTCTCATATTCTTATATTAAAATCACCATTACTATAATCTTTATAGGCACCATGAATGCTACTGAAGCAGCAGAGTGTAGCACTGATCTTCAAAGAGAGCAGTCGTGCACTTGCATTTAGTTATGACTGCACATGGAGTGATTCCCTCTCACTCTGGGTGACATTGTAATGAAATGTAGCCTTTGCTGATAAAGCATGAATGTCCAAATGCCAGTTCTTATGCAAAAGTTAGTGTGTAAACAATTTATAAGCTCAACATATGGGCAATAATTATTATTTATAGAAGGTAACAGCTCCATTACTCACTTTTTGCAAAATGTGTGCTTTTCACCTCAATTGCTTTACATGTTTCAATTTCTGGAAAGTCCCTCTGGGATGGTGTCCAAACTTTGTTTATTGATGCCTTTGAACATCTCAGATCAAGTTTAAATTTGTCTTTAAAAATTTGCGTCCTTCATCTACTGGCAATATACCTCACCCCAGCTACATTAATGAGTACTGTATTGAGCAATTTTCTCTTCTACTTCATTCTTTCTGTTCTCTCCTGATTCCATCTATTTCTCTTCTTATTTCTTTTACATTTCTCTAAAATCCCTTTTGTATATCTTATCGGTTGTTTCGTTCCATCCATTTTGTCCATCTTTTCAATGAGATTTACCTACATTGTTTGAATCTCCATTAGCCCTGGGTTTAAGTGAACCCCACTCCCCCCGTCACCAGTAGCAGTCCTTTTACCAAACAGTTCATCAGTATCTTCAGTATTTTGTTTGTGTGAGAGAGAGATTTATTATCATAATAATAATCATCATCATCATATATAACTTCTCACTTTAACAAGATTACTTGTGATTTTTTTTCTCATAATCTATTTTATAGCAATTAGTTTCTTTGCAATGCTTTGCTATTAGTTTCTTTGTATGTCCAACTATCTTGTTTTCTGTGAAGTACATTCTCAGTAAATTGTTTCTCCTGATACTTTTAAACACATTTTACGTACTAATATTCCGTATGGATAAGGTTGGTTTCTTTACTTTTATAACCCTATAGGTCTGCTTCGCTGAACTGGAATTGAATACATATTGGAGGGGATTTGGCACAATCCAGTGAATGCTGATATTGTACCTATGCTCAAGGAGTCGTTCCCGGAAGGTGAGAGGATACACCAGGCAGCCAGAACCAGGAGTGACGGTGCAGCAATGACAGGGTCCCTAAAGTTTCCAGATGGAGATGCCCCAGCAGTCAGACAGGCAGACCGGGAACCCTGCCCCACACAGAGGCTCCAACACCCCCTCCCAAGGGGTAGTCCGTATACCCCAGCAACCAGCCGAAGTCTGAGGGACAGAGAAAGTTCTACAGAGAGCATCCTTTTCCCCTGCCATGTTGCACCGGAACACCATCGCCGACATTTCCAACCCTGAAACAGACCTAATGGGTGAAGAATGAATGAAATGATTAATGGAAGATATGGAGGGGCAGGAAATTCAGGGGATGAGACAAGCCACTCCAGCATTTGCCTGATGACCTGGGAAAACCCCTGAAAAAACCCACAGATCAGAGTGGGCAGTTGCCAGGAACCAAACCCAGGACCTCCCAAATGCAAGTCGCATGCATTACCGTGACACCACCTCATTCAGTTCTGCTGGACTTGTCACATAAGGCATTCTCTTGCTGTATTCTCCTAAACTTAAGCTCAAAAGAGGATGTAGACCTTCCTCCTATCACAGAAACCAGAATATCTTCAACATATTCCATGTCCTTTATCCCACATCAAACATGGATCTTCTTGGTAATATGGAAGCAGC
Source organism: Deroplatys truncata (assembly GCA_030765065.1). Taxonomy (NCBI): domain Eukaryota; kingdom Metazoa; phylum Arthropoda; class Insecta; order Mantodea; family Mantidae; genus Deroplatys; species Deroplatys truncata. Next base: position 381,896,132 of record CM060990.1, read on the forward strand.
ATAACAAATCAGTCCATGTGCTGCCTATGCTCTTAAAATGCAATACCTTTGCAAAAGAACACAGTGACTACTTATATGGGGAGCATAATTATAATAAAAATAGTCTTTTACTATACTCGCTGCCAATGAAGAAAGGGATTGACGTTTCATGGAGAGAGAGAGAGAGAGAGAGAGAGAGAGAGAGAGAGAGAGAGAGAGAGAGAGAGAGAGAGAGGCGACATTGCTGCTTATCGTGAGCACTTGGAGAGAGCATTAGAATTACATGTATGAAGGCGATTGGGTTATGCCTGCATTGTAGGGTGGGTATTACTTATATTCATATATGAAGACAATTATAAAATAATGAATCTACATGCAAAGGATAGAACATGCAAGAATATAGTAGTGTAAAGATCTGCGTTAACAAGAGACATACCTGTGAAATATTGATATTCTAATGCGAAAACGCCGCTGATTCTCTCACAGAGCATATTATTTCCAGCGCCTGTCTTTAATTGGGATACCTTTACCAAATACATTTTATTCGGTTACTGAGTAAGCTCAGTTTTTCATTTGGCTCGCAGTCTTTGTCACTATTTTTAGGTATTATTAGATATCCATTAAAAGTGTTAACACAATTGCAAATGCCACAACACATGCATAGATACATGGACGCAAACACACGTAAACACAAAACAAATAACCATACAAATAGGATGATGCAAAATAACTTGTCACTACACAGGCAATCTCTAAACTGATGCAAATATATTGCAAGCTGTGGCAAAAGGAAGGCATTATTTATAACTGCAGCGACAGCAGAAGATAAGATGTGCAGTTTATGTTACTGCAACGATCGCTCGCCAGGCACGTCTTTGTAATCATGTGTTACAATATCAGCAACAAGGTTTTTGCAATTATTGTTGCTATGGAAATGTGTTAGTTCTAATAGGTCCTTCTAATCGTTGCTATGATGACCGCTATGACGTATCCATCCCCTCCCATTCATTTAAAGCTTTCAGCCACATGGTTAGTAACTGTCAATTCCTTTCTTGATTGGCGCCGACTATAGTTATTCAGAAAGCCAAACATAAGGGAAATTGAATCAAGAAAAATAAAATGTGTAGATCATTTACTTAGAAACTGTCCATTTTAATGCTAGGAAAATGGGACTACCATATTAACGACAGCTCACCTGCATGGAAGAAGACCTACAGATATGTAATACAAGGATCACTCAAAGTCTAGACTTGACCAAACCAATAATGGAAAAAAGAAACCACCTGCTCCATGTGAAATACCATTCCTTTGTCTTTCAAGAGAGGAAGTTTCTGCACTCCCCTATGAAGCATGTATTGGTGGAGGGGTAACATTACAGTGTGAAAACCAGTTGAGTCAACACGATGAAGGTTGACAGAGAGCATATTTGTAGTTTGATTTTTAGGACTTAAAGTGGGTGCAATCATTTGAAAGGCTTGCATCATCTTTAGAGGACCTTGCCCATTCCCATGCTACAGTTGTAGTTGGATCACCAAATTTTGGGGAACTGAATGATATTCAAGCTGAAGAAAGGAGCACGAGATCATTAGCAATGGTGGCCGAGGAAAACACTGTGGAGAAAAAGGTGCAAGAAGACCCCTACAGAAATATTGAGACAAAACTGACAATTGGACAGTGGTAGTTCATTGACAAATATTCAGGGCAGGTAAAATACATTTCAGGCAATTATCATCCATTTGTCTAATAAACAGTTAATCTTACCTTATTTATAAAGTGAAACAATGCACTGATCCTTTCTATTGGTATAACACTTAATCATGTCATCATACCAGGACTCTGCTTCTCCAGTTGATCTAGAAATATGGCCTTCAATAGTGACTAAAGCTGTAAGTGTGCTTTGTTCATGGTGCCTTTACAGAATAGCACAGTTACATATATGTCATACACATTGTACTTATTTTGTAAGCTTACAAGTGCAAGGGTTTTCCTATTAACAATATTGCATGAAACATCATCAGATCAGATTTCACAAAGCAAGCTCAAGCTTCTATCTACTTCATGCACAAATTCAAGATTGTTTGTGGACTATTAGAGCAGGCTAAAATGCATTGGTAAGAGAAGCCCTTTTCAAAGCTGCACCTTGCTGCTTGAATAGTTGCAGCCAAACAAAGCAGTTTGTACACTTCTGGTCAGGCGATTATTCCATATAGGATGTGAGGATCATCCTACAGATCACGACTATCTGCATAAGCGTTTTCTTGTTGGAAAGAAAATGTTGCTGACATCTTTTGCCACAAATGCTCATGTGGGAATAATACCACTTAAAGAACAAAGGGCAGTGATTGCAAAAAGATACATAATTGCTGCTCTCCACAGATGTTCAAAAAAGTCAAGGAGAGAAGGGAAAGAACTGGACCTAAAGGCATCCTTCTTCACCGTGGCAATCCCCCTAGGGGCTCACCTTATGCGAGTACGGGTTTGGCATACCCGGGGTGCCCGAGTCACTCATCGCCCGATTCATCCCTTCATCCCTGTCCGTCGAGGTGGGTTCGTTCTCGTGACCGGGGAACACAAGGTAGGCTCCCGTGCATTCTTTGCATTTCGTTCCATGCCGCCCCTCGCCATCGTTTCTTTCTTCTCTAGTCTCTTTCCGACCATTTCGCACCACGAACACTCGCACATCTCTTTCTTCCTCGCTGACCTACCTTGTGTGTGAAACGCCCACACACTTTTGGTTTATTTTCCCCTTTTATTTTAATCCTCCGTGGACACAGCCTGACGGATACCCGCGCAGCTGGGTGAGTGGGTAATGGCGTCATCCCCATCACCCGTGGTCGTCATATAGGGTATGTGTTCGTATCTGCTGTTCAACTGCAGTCCCGCGGGGAGGCCATTGGGTCCCTCTGTCTATGTTCTGGGAGGTGTGACCCTGGGGCGAGTCTGGTATTGATAGGCCACTCACCCAAGCCGGGGTAACGCCCGGGAAGTCAAGAGCCCGAGGTCGGAGACAATTGCAGTGGTGGAGGATTCCTTTCGCTGTGGAGCGCCCTTTCTCCATTATTAATAACAAGCGCCGAAAAGTATTTGCAAAAGAAGTAGCACCACCAACATCTGGTTGTTACTTAGTCATTACGCGAACAGAGGAAGGACAATCGTTTGAGAAGGTGAACCCTTTTATGTACAGAAGGGCATTGACTCTATTGCTGGTTCGGTTCATTCCTGCACTCGACTTCGAAACGGGTCATTATTAGTACAAAACAAGTCCGATCAACAAACTAATACCTTGTTGCGCGCTACGCTTCTCCACGGTTATCCCATCCGTGTTGAGAAGCACCGCACCTTGAATTCCTATCGAGGCGTCGTCACCACGCATAGCCTTGATGGTATGTCGAATGTCTTTCAGAACAAAATGTGACAGCGGTTCATTGAGTGCAGGCTAAACGCGACGGGTTGTTGGTACCCATTCGTACCCTGTTTATAAGTTTTGATGGCGTCGATCTGCCCACGAACATTTCAGCAGGGTACGAACGTATTGCGGTGAGGCCTTATATTCCTCTACCACTGCGTTTTAAATACGCAACGTTTTGGTCATACGCAAGTCTCATGTAAGAGTGACGTTACCATCTGTGCATCATGTAGCCAGCCCTCACACGAAGATACCTGTTCAACAGCCCCCGTCTGCGTTAATTGCAAAGGGTCTCATTCTGCGTCATTTGTCGACTGTCCGCGGTACTTGGACGAGAAAGCGACCCAGGAGATCCGGGTAAAGGAGAAACACTCCTTCGCTGAAGCCCGGAGGCGTTACCATGCGCGCCAACCTTCGCTCCTGCGATCGGGTTCATTTAGTTCTGTTGTTGCCTCGCCAGTACCCCGGAAGGATGCCGAAACACAGACCTGGACCATGACTGCATTGACCACCACTACCATCCGGCCGCCCATTTCAGCCACAGTTATTAAGCCATCTAAAGTTAGTCCAAAGGTTATGAAGTCACAGGGCACTGAGAAGAAATCTAAACAGAAACTTCGTAAGGAAGATTTTCTGAAAGACCCTCCGCGTGCGCGCGGTAAAATAAGTTCACCTTCTCCTCGAAGGTCGCAGTCCCAGGATGCTCCTGGGACAAGCCGCGCTCAGCGGCACCCCTCGCCCCTTGCCACCCAGAACCGATTCTCGGCGTTTGAATCGGTTTCTGGCTCTGAGCGCGTGGGCCTTCCCTTCGAGGAGGCTATGGAGTCTGACCAACTCCATACCAAAAGCCCGAGCCCAAAGGTTAAGCAGAAGGTAATTTTGAGCCACCTTTCTAAGTAGACAGTTTATCCCTATAATCCATGGCTATCCTGGCCTGGAATTTACGTGGTGTACGGAACTGCAACTTTTATTGCAATCCCATTCACCTATGGTGTTTGCAGGAGACCAAGCTTCGCCCTCACGATCCTTTTGATCTCCAAGGGTATACTCTGGTTCGCTACGATCTTGCACCGGATGAGGGTACTCCTGCTCATGGAGGTGTCATGCTATTAGTGCGTAACGACGTTCATTTTCAGACTCTCACACTTACGATCGACTTGCAAGCTGTTGCCGTTAGACTTCAATTACCCGGCTTTTTCTTTTCTGTTTGCTCCATCTATTCGCCTCCGTCGTCCCCCCTAGCTAACGCGGACATTCGAGATCTCCTGTTCGCTCTCCTAACACCATTTCTACTGTTGGGAGATTTTAATGTCCATCACCCCCTGTGGGGTTCGCCTAGGGCTTGTGCAAGGGGAACGCTTCTTTCCGACATTTTTTCTCAGTTCAACCTCCTCATCTTCAGTACAGGTGAGTCTACTTTTCTTTCTGATTCTTCTGGTACATTCTCTCACTTGGACCTTGCCGTTTGCTCCATCCAGCTTGCTGGTCGTCTGCAGTGGAACGTCGTCGCTGACACCTACTCCAGCGACCATTAACCCTGCATAGTTTCTCTTCTGTCTCACCACGTCCAGCATTCCAGAGTACCTACCTGGATATCCAGAAAAGCCGACTGGAGATTGTATTCCAGCCTCGTGTGGTTTGAGGATCAGCCCTTCACTGACGTTAACCAAATGGTGCAGCACCTTACCTCTACGATGCTATCTGCCGCCGAACGCACAATTCCCCGTTCATCCTCTCACCCTCGTCATATTCCTGTTTCGTGGTGGACCGAGGACTGTCGGGACGCCGTTCGTGCCCGTAGAACTGCGCTTAGGAGGTTTCGGCGACACCCTACACTTGATAATTTGGTTATTTTTAAACAATCGCGTGCCAGGGCTCGTCGCATTATTCAGGATAGCAAGAAGGCGTCCTAGACTCGTTTTGTCGAGTCTTTTAATCGCTTCACGACTTCCTCTGTTGTTTGGGATAAACTTCGTCGCTTCTCCGGTAAAGCGTCACATTGTACTGTGTCTGGCCTTCAGGTTTCCACTGCCACCATAGTGGATCCGGCTGCCATTGCTAACACCCTGGGTGCTGCCTTTGAGGCGGTTTCCAGTTATGCCCATTATACCGCCGGCTTTCGCACTCTCAAAGACCGGCAGGATTCCGAGGCCTGTAATTTTCGGGCTGCTAATAAGGAGTGTTATAATGAACTTTTCACAATGAGGGAGCTGGAGCACGCTCTCCATTGCTGTAGGAACTCCGCTCCGGGGCCGGACGGCATTCATGTCCTGATGTTACAGAACCTTTCAGTCGACAGTAAACTCTTTCTCTTACAGGTCTATAACCGTATTTGGCAAGACGGCTTTTTTCCTTCCGTTTGGCGCGAAGCCACCATTGTCCCTATACTTAAGCCTGGGAAGGATCGCCAACTACCTTCCAGCTACCGCCCTATCTCCCTCACCAGTTGAATTTGCAAGGTGATGGAGCGCATGATCAACGGAGTTTGACATGGTGGCTTGAGTCTCAGAAACTTCTTGCGAACGCTCATTGCGGATTTCGTCGCCATCGCTCTACCGTCGACCATCTGGTGTGTGTCGAAGCATATTATGAACGGATTTCTGTGAAAGTCTCAAACAGTGGCTGCGTTTGTTGACCTGGAGAAAGCTTATGACACTTGTTGGAGGGGCGGCATTTTACGTACACTTCACGCATGGAATTTCCGCGGTCGTCTTTCCATATTTCTTCGGGAGTTTATGACGGAACGCGTCTTTCGTGTACGTAGTTTTATGTAGTCGTTTTATTCAAGAGAACGGTGTACCGCAGGGCTCTGTACTCAGTGTCACACTTTTTGCGGTTGCTATCATCCCCATTGTTGATTGTATTCCAGCTGGCATTTCCTCGTCCCTTTTCGTCGACGATTTTGCCATTTATTGCAGTTCACGGCGGACCTGTCTGCTCGAACGCCGTCTCCAGAGCTGTATCGACCGTTTCTACGCCTGAAGTAACGCCAACGGCTTTAATTTCTCCGCCGAGAAATCCGTCTGCATCAATTTCTGGCGCCGGAAGGCTTTCCCTCCGCCCTCTCTCCATCTTGGGCCGGAGGTCCTTCCATTTGCAGACGAGATGAAATTTTTGGGGTTGATCTTTGATTGAAAGCTGAGCTGAACTTCGCACATTTCCTTTTTAAAAGCAAAGTGTGACCGTTCTCTTAATATTTTACGTGTTTTAAGTGGCACATCCTGGGGAGCTGATCGGATCGTCCTGCGTCTTTACCGCTCTTTGGTCCGATCCAAGCTTGATTACGGATGCATTGTCTATTCATCGGTGCGTCCGTCGGTATTACGTCGCCTGAATGCCATTCACCATCGTGGCATAAGATTCACTACAGGGGCCTTTGCAACCAGCCCTGTACCTAGTCTGTATGCTGAAGCTGCGGAGCCTCCGTGTCCTTCAGGCGTGAGATGCTTTGTGCAGCTATGCATGTCGACTCTCAAGCTTGTCTGACCACCCGTCCTTCGAGTTATTTTTCGAGGATTCGCTTGATCGGCAATATATAGTTAGCTCCTCTGCATTGCTCCCCCAGGGGTTCGATTTCGACAGTTTCTTCGGCATTTGGTCGTTACGCCAGCGCCGGCCCTTCCCAGGGGGGAAACCGTTTTCCTCCTTGCTTGCGCGCTGAGGCCCACTGTCACCTTGGGTTAACGTCGATGCCGAAGAATGAGACCCCTTCTTTAGTTCTTAGATCAGCGTTTTTAGAACTTCCGCCGCAAATCGGGAGCTTTCATTTTATATATATTGATGGGTCTAAGACTGATGTTGGATTAGGGTCTGCCTTTGTTTTTGGTCATCATAGTTTTACCTTTCGTTTACCGTGGCAATGTTCGATTTTTACCTCCGAACTTTTTAGTATTTATTAGTCACTTTTATACATCCAGCGGCATGGCTTACGGCACTGTGTTCTTTGCGCAGACTCCCTGAGCGCCCTTCAGAGTATTAATGCGCTGTACCATTACCACCCACTCGTGCAGCGCATACATGATCTCCTTCACTCCTCGGTGTTTCTGGCACCAGCGTCTCCTTCGTGTGGATTCCGAGTCATGTGGGCATCTCAGGTAACGAGTCTGCCGACGCCGCTGCCAAATCGGCGCTTTTATCACCCAGATGTTTTACCTGTGTTGTTCCCTCCTCAGGTTCTTATATTATTTTACGACACCGCATCCTGTCGCGTTGACGCGATGAGTGGACGGCCCTTAGTGGGAACAAGCTGCGGGAGGTTAACCCTCTCCCGGCTGTCTGGGCCACCTCTTCTCGTGCTTCTCGTCGGGAAGAGGTGATTTTAACATGACTTCGTATCGGACATTGCATTTTTAGTCATAGACACTTGCTTAGTGGTGATCCCACACCACTCTGTGATCAGTGTATGGCACCCTTAACAGTGCATCACATTTTAAGAGTGTCAGGTTTTAGTACAATTGTGCGTTCATGTGTCTCTGCCTGTTGGTATAGCCAACATTTTGGCAGACGACGCGCATACTGTAAAATGTCTTTTACGTTTTATCTGTGACAGTGGTTTTATTCGATGCATTTAATGTGCTGAGCGTCTTTTAGTTTTGTGATTTTATATTTGTCCGTTGTAATGGGGGGTTGTTCTCCCCTGGGGTCATATGGCGCTCTGGTCCCTTGGCTTCTACAGATCCTGACATGTAATTTACTCTTTTATTGTTTGATATACCAAGTTTTTAGTGTGGTGGTTTTTAGACTTTGATATGTTTTTTATTGCTTCGACTAAGCGGGTTTGTGTCCCATATTTTAATTTCTGGATTTTAAATTTTATACATTGTAAGGGCGCTGATGACCTTAGCTGTTTAGCACCCTTAACCCCCATATCATCATCATCATCACCGTGACAATATCTCTGCCCATGCAGCAAATATTGCCCTAAATTTTGTTAAGAAGCATCCTATGCAGCTGCTGACCACCCCGTCCCTGTAGTCCCATTCTGATATCTTGTGGCTACTTTCTGTTCTGAAGTAAGCAATTTTCAAGTGCTAAAGGTGTTGTTGCGGCCTATGTAGAGGAGTTTGGGATCCTATAAGAAAATGAATAGTACCAGTACTTCCAAGTTTGGTTTAGGTTGGGAATATTTATAAAAGCTGAGGGGGAGCACTTGTGAAGATACAATAGAAAGTTTTATGTTAAAGCATTACCCAGACAGCATCTAGAAACTTAGAGAGACCCTCAAAAGGGCATAGAAGAAGAAACCATTAAGTGGAATCCAGTGGTGGTCGAGGAGTATACAAACTTGTGTAAAAGTTGAGGATAAGTGCTTTGGGAAGATATGAATTTACGCTTCATTTTAGGTATAGGCTCCATAAATGGTGACATCAGCCATTGCTAAGAGGCTGTAATGCTTTCTAAACAACTGGTTGCTAAGCAGTTTGTGCTGTATATTTGTCTACTGCTTTGCAAGAATGTTGTTATTTTGAAAAGTCTATTTTAATTATTTACCAATCCTAGATAAACACCATTGCTAAGAATATAGTTATACTTACACTGTGTAGCAGCCATTGTTAGTGCTAATAGCTATTAGGAATTATAGTGGTAAATATAGCCGCCCTAAGTGGGCATTATGATATAACATGATTGGGAATCTGAGTGAAATAGTGAAATATTTTGAAGATAAATTTAGCCTGGTGAAGCTGCTGTTGATTGTACTCATGTCTTAGCTGTGACGTATGGTGGGGAAGTTTCCTATTTGTGAGGCCAGATTTAAGCCAGCATGAAAAATAAATCTTACTATGTCCAGGTAAGAATAATTAAAGAATACTTTTATATATTTTGTCCTACAAATGAAAATGAGCAGTTATATGTATTCACTACCCATTGATAACGTATAAGCATAGATCCCATTACATTTGTAAAGGTTTGGGATAAATGTCCATAGGGTAAAACTTTACTTTATGGCCTGGTGAAGGATTTTGCTGAACATATTTTAGTATATTAAAAATATGATAATTACAACTGTTGTTTGCAGGGTAAATGTCTAATTTTGACGAAAATAATTAAAATAATTTTCTTGTCTGTATGTATATTGTTTGCCCAATCTGTAATGTAACACAACTAAGGGTGGTACATAACATAATAAAGTATAAAAGCTGTAATGTAACACAATCAAGGCTGGTACATAACACATCAAAGTACAGAGAGAGCCAAAAAACTATGAACTGGCTGCGCAGTGTCTTTCCTGTCCACGTCCGCTACGCTCATTGCTGTCTGTCGCTATCATAGAAAGGTGCGGATGAAACCATACCACATTTATAATACTACTTTTAAAGGCTTTACTTACCAACTTTATGAAAGGAGATGCTGAAACTGGTCACCGTCGTCCATACATTTTTGGCACCTCTTTAGGAAACTATCCATCACTCGCTGTAGTTCACGTTGAGAAATGCTGGCTATTTCCTGGCGGATATTTTGTTTTAATTCTTCCAGGGTATGTGGGTTTGTCTTGTACGCTTTATGTTTTAAGTTACCCCAGAGATAAAAATCGCAGGGGGTTAGGTCGGTGGACCGAGGGGGCCACAAATCTCTACTAATAATTCAGTCCTCAAACACACCTTCAATTGTTCTCATTGAAATATTGGCCATATAAGTTGTTGCAGAGTCTTGTTGAAAAAAGGTAAAATCGCGCTCCCTGTCTGTCAATTCTCTAAAAAAGGGGGCAAAATTGTATTCACATATGCACGGGCATCAACTGTTGACTCAAAAAAAATCAGCCCTATAACTCTTTCACCGCTCATGGTGCACCATACACCAATTTTTTCGTCATGAAGGGTTACTTCATGAACAATATTACCGGCTGCGCAGTGTTTTTCCACTGGACGTGTGGAAACATGATAACGCACTGCTGCTATAAACAAGGTCATGCTATTGACATGGTTTTGCTCTGCAGTGTGAAGTGCAGTATTGAGTTGACGTGATGTGATGTAGTTCAGTTATTATGAGTTATTTATTATTTTGTCCTGTACTTAGTCACAAAGTATATTATGGCTCAGTATATGTTTTCTACTGCACAGCGTGTATTTATTTATGATTCATATGTGTTAACTCAGCTTGCCAAGTGAAAGTATGATTTGCAGAAAGATTTCCAGGTGTTAAAGTTCCAGGCCGTACAACAATTCATGAACTTTACAATAAATTTCAGGCCACAGGAAGTGTTCAGGCTAAGAAATCTAAAAGACGGCGCACGGTTCTTACTGAAGAAACATTAGACAACAACGGTCATCGTTTGGAGAATTCCCCCCAAAAATCACTTAGGCATCTTTCACAACAGGCAGGCATTTCTTATGGCTCTGCACAAAGAGCTACCAAATTGCTGAAGTTAAAACCATATAAAATAACTCTGGCACATGCTCTCAACCAGGTGATCCTGTAATTAGGCACACATTTTGTGAGTGGAGTCTCAATAGTGTACACAATGGTGAAATGGACCCATATTTAATATTTTTGACGGATGAGGCTGGGTTCCACCTTCATGGATATGTGTGTATGCAAAATAATCGTTATTGGAGCTCTGACAAACCTAACCATAGTTATTTAGTCTTATCACACATAATCAAATTTATTTACAACATCAGTTTCACTCCCCTCTAACCACCATTTCTCGTCTCTGCTGAGTTTATTTCCATTTTTACAGACCATAATTTTGGATTTACTTTTATTTATCTTTAGACTCCATTCTTTACAGTATTTCTCTGTTGCTTCTATTGCTTTCTTTAATCCTCTGCTTGTAATTGCTGCTGCTACTAAATCATCTGCAAAGAGTAAGCCTGGGATGTCTTTAGTATTAATTGATGGACAGTGCGTGTTTTCCTTCAGTATGTCATCTATAAATAGGTTAAATAACATGGGACTTAATTTACAACACTGTATTAGACCCATGGTATTTGGTACCCATTCTGTTACTTTATTATTGCCAATCCTAATACAAAATTTATTATCTGTGTACAACCTCTGTAATAGTCCTATAAGCTTCTCACTCACCCCCTTTACTCTCAGGTTGCTACAGAGCGCTTCCCTATGGATGGTATCAAAGGCCTTTTCTAAGTCTGGTGAAACAGATATATCTTTCCTCTTTTCTTACGTAAATATTTATCTATCACTGTTCTTAATATAAATATATTATGCACTGTGGATTTCCCTTTTCTAAACCCCCCTTGAAATTCTGATAATTTTCCTTCTCTCTCAGCCTATTCCTGTAATCGCTTTGCTATTACCCTGTAAACACCTTGCCTATCACTGATAAGAGACTAATGCGTCTATAATTGCTTGGATTGTTCACCTCCCATTTCTCCTTTAAAGATTGGTACAATCAGTCCTAGTTTCCAATTCTGTGGGATCTTTCCGCCCTCTAGAATCACATTGAACAATTTTTCCTAAAGCTCTCATCTTTCCGCATCTTCATACCAGATGTTCCAGAATTCCCCCAGTATTCCATCCATTCCATTAGCTTTCTTAATTTTCAACTTTGCCACCTGTTCTGTTATCTCATTCTCTAATATTTTTTTATCTAGTGCTTCAACATAATTCATAAACTTCCCTAACCTTTTTGTCTGCCATACCAAATTACACCCTCCAAGTAGTTTCGCAAAATAACCTCTCCATTTATTATGGCTAATTTTATTCTCTATTGATCTTACTCTACATACTTTTTTCACTAAATCCCATATAATTGTACTCTCCTCCTCTTTTGCTTTTGCTTTTTTCACCCCTTTCTCTTTTTTTCCTCAATTGGACATTTGTAACTCCATCTGGCTATTAGAAAATTCTTTTTTTCTAATGGTTCTTCAATTTGTTTCCACCTCCTAAGCTCTCTTTCTACCCATTTCTTTGCTAAAAAGCAATCCTCATCATACCAACCCTTTTCTAGCATTTTCCTTTGATTCCTAATTTTCATTGTCTTTACTGCTGACTTCACTTCCCATTCTAAGTACGACATTGCCTCATCAGCTTTTCCCACCTCAATTAGTTTTTAACTTTACATTCAGATTTCTTCCTTTGTTCGAGTTTAAACTTCCAATAAACATTTCCCTTTACTCTGAATGCCACCTATAATTCTCAACAATTTTTCCTTGCTCTATATCTTCTTCCTGTTCAACTACCTTTTCTGTTTGGAATGTTACTACATTGGAAAATGGTAACTGCTCAATACCTTCTGCATTACCTCAAAGTCTAAAAGAGCGTTATCTAAGTTCCTTGAACACAACATATAATCAATTACAGTTTCCCCCCTTTGATTAACCACTTCAGCGATGGCCATTTAAACCCTGCACGGGCTGGGAATGGATACCCAATAAACAGCGCAAGACATTTAAATTGTTAAATGGGGTAAAAATGCTGCATAAATACACATTCCTATCTTCCGTATTTATTAAGTTATCTTAATGAAACAAAAACTGGTTTAAAGCTCATTAAAGGTAGTATAGATCTACGGTATCAACAAAGTGTAAACTATTTTAAAAAACGTTGAAATATCACTACTTTGTTTCTCTGTAGCAAAAGCCATTTGTGCATCGAACGCACCAAATTTGTGAGTCAGCTTCTTGTTTGTGTGTACGAACGATATAGCTGCCTCAGCGATGTGTTCTCCGGTTCAAGGTTTCATGCTTTCGTTTATATTACAACGCGATAATGTACTTCTGTGTATTGCAACATGCCAGCTACAAACAAAGCAAACCTGTCTGTCAGCATTTGTATGTGCCTACATCTTAGAATATTACACAACTGAAGTGTATGGTAGATGAATGCAGTGATATTTTCATTCAGTCTGGAAAGCTTTCGTGTTCTGTACTGAAAAGCACATTTGAAATGGTTATATCTCAGTGCTAACCATGGCTTCAACTATCAACGTAGCAAATCAATTAGCTCACCTAGGAAGTGTAAGGGCATCTGAAATTACTTCAGAAAATGTGGAGGACTTTTTGCTGTGTGATAGTGACTTGGATATAGATGGCGGGTTTTCAGATTTTGATGGCGGTATTGAGGATATAGGTAGCAGTGAGGAAGAAAATGACACTCTTCCTTCAGGTGTTCGTGAAGAATCAACATTGTGGAGTGGTCAAAATAACTCCAACAAATATAGACATATCTTCACGAACACAGCCTCTGGTGTACAACCCCAGGCTCAACTGACTTCTGACAGCCAACCAATTGACATTTTCACAAATTTTTTTACTGCTGACTTAGTGTCTCTCATTGTTACGGAAACAAATGTATATGCGAGTAAGGTGAAGGAAGACCTGACCTCTAAAGGCAATTTAGACCCTAAGAGTAGAATTCAGAAGTGGACAGAAGTAACACTGAATGAGAATTACTGGCTACTTGATCTAATTACGCTCATGGACGTTATTCATAAACCTACATTACCAATGTACTGGTCTACAGATGACATGCTAACTACTCCATTTTTTGGGAAATGCATGTCAAATAACAGGTTTACTTCCATTTTGCGATTCCTACATTTCACATGCACAGAAAATGTAAATGATAAGCTACACAAAATCAGGCCGGTTTTTTATTGTATTATTTTAAAATTTAAAGAAAATTACGTGCTTAGTGAAAAAGTCACTGTTGATGAAAGCTTGATGCTTTGGAAGGGTCGCTTAGGTTGGAAGCAATACAACAAAACAAAGAGGGCCAGATTTGACATAAAGAGTTTTGATCTTTGTGAAAGTAAAACGGGATATCTTTATAATAGTTGCATATACACTGGTCAAGGGACTGATAATACTGGAGACAAAGATTTGGGGTTATCTGGCTCCATAGTAATGCACCTGATGGAACCTCTATTTGATCAGGGTAGGAGTGTATATTTAGATAATTGGTACAGCTCCCCAAAATTATACATGGCCTTATACTAAAGAAAAACAAATGCAATTGGAACAGTACGTTCAAATCGTATTGGCTTGCCAAAGGACGAGAATACAAAGGCTCTAAGGAGAGGAGAAATGCAGGTTTGACAGCTCCCACCTTTGACCTACATTGCTTGGCAAGACAGGGGGGTAGTTACGGCATTATCCAATTGCAGCTCTAAGATTTTGAAGATTGATACTGGAAAAATAGATTCTCACACCAAAATGTCAATTTTCAAGCCTGATGTTATTCAGGAATACAATATGCATATGGGGGGTGTGGATCTAGTAGATCAGGTATTGCAAGCATATCCCTCTTTACGAAAAACAGTTAAGATGTATAAAAAAGTATTTTTGCACCAGTTGGACATAACCATATACAATTGTTTGGTAATTTGGAGAGCTCTATACCCATGCAAGACAATGACATACCTGGACTTCCGCATATCAATATCTCGTAGCCTAATTGAGCAGTATAATATTCAGAGGCCTCTTCATACTGGGGGTAAGAAATCCACAACCCTTGCATCCCTCAGACTTGAAGAAAAACATTTTCCTAAAAGGATACCACCCACCGCAAAAAAGACGTGTCCATTTCGAAAGTGTCTGGTGTGTCACAAAAAAGGTGTTGCAAGGAAACCAATATGATTTGCCGTGAATGTGATGTGCCCTTGTGTGTTTATCCATGTTTTGAGGTATACCATTCAAGAAGAAACCTTTAAAGGTAAGCCTTGATATCTTATAGAATTTATTTAAATTTATTATAAAAGAGAAACATTATAAGAATTAGGGTTAAATAAGCGTCCATATCCTTTCTCCTGCATTTTATGATGTCCATATCCCCGAAAGGGTTAATAAATGTAAATTCTCCAGACTTATTGGCCCCTCTTGCCCCATTACACATTACTAGATTGTTAACTTCACAAAGTTCTATTAATTTTCTACCTTCTCTATTACTTATTTTGTCCTTACTATATCTCTGTATATATAAATTTCCTTTCACTTGGTGGTCTAGTAGATCAGCTATATATATTTGATCTTCTCCTACCCTTGCATTAAAGTTTCCTACTATCAGAAGATCTAAATTACCATATTTCTGCATCAAAGTTTCAATATCCATTTCTAGTTTTTTGTAAAGGCTTGGGTCATAAAAATCTGATGCCCCTGGCAGATTGTACACTACTCCAATTCCTAGATTTTGTCCATATGTACCTACTATAAGACAGATACATTTACGAGGGCAGATTGATAAGTCGACTTTGACAAGAGATAGCATTCTAATCACAGGTTTGCACCCAAGTCTTACTCTATTATGGGTATAATCGCAGAAATTCGTCATCATTTGTTTCTTAGAACATTGTTCAGATCGTCTAAAATAAGCAGATGTGTGTTGCTTCATAGAAAATGGAGATAAGTGAATTTTGTGTTCTGATAAAGCACTACTTTTTGCATGGTAAGATGGTGAAGGAAACCGAAAAAAAGCTGAACAAATATTATGGGGACTCTGCTCCATCACATGGCATGGTTCACAAGTGGTTTACAGAATTTTGATGTGGTCGTTCGAGCACAAGAGATGCCGTGCGCACAGGATGGCTGGTTGAGGTCACAACAGAAGAAATGGTGAACAAAGTTCACGATATTATGTTGAAAGGCCGCCGAGTGAAAATCCGTGAGATGGCCAAGACCGTAAACCTCTCGAGTGAATGGGTGTATAACATTCTGCACAAAGTTTTGGGTATGAGATAGCTGTCAGCAAGATGGGTGCCGCGACTGCTCACAGTTGAGAACAAGTGGAATCATGTGACCATTTCACAGGGATGTTTGAACATGTTGCAATGTCCATTCATGCTCTTGCTCTATGTATCACCATAGAAAAGGAAGAATCCTTTTTAAACTTAAAAAATTCAGAAAGAAAAATATGAATGATAAATTCTGGGCAAAGGCTAAAAGGAGGGGAAATGAAGATAGATAATACTTTTCTAGAAAAATGTTAACACCATAGGATTCAATCATGCTCTTTCTAACACAAAATGGAATATGAAGAGGTAGATATCTTCTCCAAAATCGATTTTCTTTACCAGAACATCCAAAATCAGTGATACAAAACTCCAAATCCAATATATTTTATCACAATTTTCTCCGTGAATTGCAGGGCTGAGATGGGGTGACTGTAACTTGAAATGCTAATTAAGAATTAAAACATATATACCCTAATTTTATGTAATTACACGTTAATTTGCAGAAACTAATGTATATATATTTGAAAATATTGCAAATTACTTTTCCTTAGAGAAGTCTTCAGCCACATTCAGAAAAACTAGGTAGGTATGACAGTTCACTTTGTTTTCTTTTAATCACATTATAAGCAGTACTCTGGGATGTCATACAAAAACTGTCATTAATAAGATAGGAAGTAAGTTATACTTCTTTCACCTATCATCACTTATATTAGTGCACAATCAAGCAACATGGCAGTCATATACACCATAAAAATACCAATCTAAATTCAAAACTTCATAGTTGAAACATGCCATGCAACCATCAAGAATATAACATCACTAAGAACTTATATGGCTTATGCAATGACATTCGTTGATTATTCATAAATAAAGTTGCAGAACAAAAAGGCCTTGTTAGATATTTTGTAAGAGCAAAACAGTTTGCAAGCGCATTTGCTAATAATAAACTGTTTTATAGCAAGTTAGCTCTGGGCCCCTATAGCTTCATGTTAATGTGGTATTGAAGTGATGAGTAAATAGGTTGGGAAAAACAAGCCACATGCCTAATTGAATGTATAGTTTAAAGTGTTCCGAGTATGATAACACTTTAGCTGCACTCAGCTCAATAAACTTAATTAAGTAAGAGAGAGATCAAAGCAAACACAGGAGTAAATTAAAAGAATGATGTGATTGTGACCAATCAGCACAATATATAATTATAAACATTAAATGTAAGGTAACTGTATCTCATGCTGTATTTATGCTTGGGTAACCCCAGCAATCATGTAAGCTTAAAACCTTGGTAATGCCAAGGATCCAAATAGTACAAGTTAGACATAAGGTTAGTTATGTTTGGTTTACTTTTCCAATTGGATGTTAGTTGTGATATTCCATAATTTTTTAAACCTGAAATTCCTGGAGTGTAAGCATTGATAGCTAATCTCATTAATGGAAATACTATGGAGGGGATGTAGCAAAGGCTAAGCATAAAAATTAAAAAGAACAAGGTATGAGTGCATACTAGCCTTTCTTTAGGTTTCCTTTTCTTGAATTCTACAGAAAAAAACTGCATATATTTTTTTGGATTCCTCAGAAACAGTGAGGGACCATTTTCCTTAATGACATCTTTAAAGTGGCAGCTGCAAACTAGGGAGTATTTTGAAGGTTTCCTGTCACCTCTCCTGCAAAACAATAAATAAGATCATGCAAAACAGAAGCACCGCCATATTTTGCTGTTTTCTTAGTTTTCGGTATTTTATATATACACACACACAGTCCCTCAAGAAAGTATTTGGCTGCTAGAACTTTTTAAAGTGCAGACGATATATATACTCCCTCAAGGAAGTATTCGTCTGCACTTTAAAAAATTTCTGGCAGCCAAATTAATGGAGGGAAAAATCTAATTTTTTTTGACAAAGATCAAATGATAATACAGTTTACGTATTTTGGCAGTTTTTCAGATCCTTCATTTTATCAGTTTTATACATTTTAAAAAAAATATGCCAAAATTGCAACTCTTTTGTATTTGGTGTTCTCAAAATTATCTTACATGCATAGAGTAGGGAATTATTTTTGTGTTTTACTTGATTTTGTGTTGAAAATAGGATTTTATTTGACGGAGGAATAAAATGTCAAGATTGGAATTTTCAACCTTTTTGCCTTAATTCCTCATTTTTGGCTGACTTTTTATGACTTCATGAATTTATTTTTCCAGTTTGTCGCATGTCGATGAAAGTGTGTGGATGTATGCACAAAAGACACTACCCAATGAATGAAAGATAATTTTGAAAACACCATGTACAAAAAAATTTGCAATTTTGGCATATTTTTCAAAAATTTATAAAACTGATAAAATGAACGATTTGAAAAACTGCTAAAACACATAAACTGCATTACCATTTGATCTTTATGTCCAAAAAGAAATTATATATTTCCCTTCATTAATTTGGCTCTAGAATTTTTTAAAGTTCAGATGAATACTTTCTTCGGTGGGTGTATATGTTTTTATACAAATCTAATAGCAGTTACCCACTTTCTGGCTTCATGTTTGTCTTTTGGAAATGTATAATATCGACACATGTTCTGTTCACTATAGTGCTTGCAGCCAGGGATAACTATTGTGAGAGAAATGCTCTTGGATCTGCCTCAACTATTCTAAATACCTTGGCTCTGTCCAAAGTAATTGAAACTAATATATTACAGCACAATTACAATAAATATTATTAATTATATTAAAGACTTCCAATTACTCGCTTTAGGAATCTGTGTTGTTTAAAAAGCGAGCCGGTGATCGCCATGGCAATGGCTAGCTCTGACATCAGACTTATGGAGTCGGTTACCCAGACAGTATCTCAGAAAATTTCTGGGTGTCCTTCAAGAGGTAGAAAACTAAAACATTTAGTAGAATTCAATGAATGGATACAGGTCACTTTGGCCATCAAGGCTGTCAAATAGCTGTTGAATGTTGAGGTTTATGTCATCATCATTGCTGTTACTCAAGCACTTCCCGTCAGTAATTACATATACGCTTAAAGCACTCATTTTTAGATTTTGGAAAGCTTACACTTTTCTTATCACTTACACCAATTTCTTTTCTTTGCAGGGGTTCTTGTCTTGTTTTGTTCGATACAGATTTCCATCATTGCTCAAGATGCACTTAAGCCTCGGGCTTGTTGTGCTACCTGTGTCGCTCTACAGCCAATTCATTATGCCTGCACCCTTTACCAAAGAATACAGTCGCATAGCAGATATGGTTTCAAATTCTTCTGGCTCTAAAAGCATTTTCCCAAAAGCAATATATAATGTGCTGGGCTGTTTCAGTTTCTTTCTTGCACAATCTGCAATCTAAGTTACCCTGAAGCACTCCCATTGTGTTAAGATACATTTTCACGGGAGCATGTTCTCTTAGAAATGCAGTAATTGTTCTCAGCTGAAATCTGTTACATTTGCTTTTACATAAAGTAAGCTTTTAAGTAAGCTCTTTTCTTACCTGGTTTTAATAAATAGTTCACCATGTTTGTTTCCCGGAGTTTTAAGCCAGACTTTATGATGTTCTACTTTGGAACAATACTTAATAGCCTCTCTTACTAAACATCAAGATGTTTCTAGAGCCAGTTCTGGCCCAATAAATTGTGAAGCTGTTCCTTGTCTTCCAAGTTCATCAGCTTTTTCATTTTCCTCTATGTCACTATGACCTGGCACCCAAATGAGTTGAACTTCATTCTGTTCTGCCAAGCTTGTGAGCATGTTTAGGCAGTTTAAAACCAGTCCTGACATTACCTTATGACTACTTAGAGCCTTAAGTGGAGCCTGGCTATCTGAGAAGGTAAGGATCTGTTTAGCAGTATAAACTCTCCTTAAGTTATCACTTTGCAGGGGTTAGTAATGCTTTGAAACTCCCACTTCAGAGTTCATGTACAAAATGACCATCATTGCTTAGCCATCATATAGTGAATGATAACATTGCTACTTTGTACTGCTGTCCAGGAACATACATGTTCTGGGAATGTTATATCACTGAAACAGTTTATATGGGCATTTAGAAAAACGTATATAGAGTAAAAGTACAGATAAGAGTAACTTACTGTTTTTAATCTGCCTGAAAATTAATGGAATTGTTATAACATTTTATAATATGAGTTATTGGTACATTGTGGCTAATGACATGTATTACAGGTGAAAGAAATGCATCAACATACAGGAAGCCATACGTGATAGATCCATCAGTGCAGACAGGTTCATATAGTGGAGGTTTCATGTATGCCTCTGCAGGCGGTGGCTGTGCACCTGTTAACAAATATCCTGTTGGTTTAGTGCCTTCTTATTATGTAAGTCAGCCCAGTGCCATTTATGGTCCAACCAAGCCTCAGCAATTATGGCAACCCACAGAGTCAGCCGTGGAACCACCATGCAAACCAGCCCCAACAAGTGCTGCTGCTGGATGGAATGATCCACCTCTATTGAAAAATGGAACTCGCAACCAGGTGAGAATTCATTACTTTTTCAAGTAGATTAATAATAATTAATAATAACAACAACTTTATTGTCATTGAGCTTTACAGCAATAGACGTCAGAGTGGTACAGTCAAATTACAAATAATATTACATTTATATAATACAATATATGTACAAAACTTAAAGTGCAAAGTTATACATAATAATACAGCTTACAAATTACAAACTATACTACTGTAGAGGTCTTCCAAAGCTCTACCAAGTATTGAGATGTAGTTGTTATACTTAAAAATATTCTTGTATAGAATAGAAAGGTAAGACGACGAGCCAGTCGTATAATTTATGTTTAAAACTTGCTGTAGGACATTGTTTTAGTTCAAAGGGTAGCTTATTATACATCTTAGAACCTATTACTTCAAAACTCTTCTGAGTTGTAATCAATCTACAATGTGGAACATCAATATGTTGGCATGATCTGGTATTATACGAGTGTATATCTTGTCTATTATGTAATTCTGAAGAACGATTTTTTTATATATAATAACACATTGTAAATACATAGATTTATTAGGTCATTATTCTTAATTTAATAAATAGAGGTTTGCAGTGGGCTAATCTTGATTCATCAGAAATTATTGTAATTACCTTTTTCTGCAGCAAAAGTATACTAGAAACATGTGGGCTATTGCCCCATAGTACTATACCATATGCTATAATGCTACGAAAAAATGCAAAATATGCTGATCTGATATAAGCTTCAGGCACATGCATTTTCAAATTTCTAATCAGATATATAACTCTGGACAGTTTCGACATTATGTGATCAATATGTGGTGCCCAGGATAATTTACTATTACTACACCAAGGAATTTTGCAATTTCCAAGTTATTAGCTATGGAGGTATCCCTGCAATGCAGGATCATGTGTTGAGTTTTGTTCTCGGTAAGTAAGAGACTGTTAGCTCTGAACCAAGTATCAACTTGGGTCAGTGTGCTTTCAACTTTAGATTTGAGCAACTGAAAGTCTTCACTCACGTTAAAAATAGTAGTATCATCGGCATATAGAATTGAGTGTGAGATCACAAAAGATGGGAGATCGTTTATCATTATTAAAAATAATAAAGGTCCAAGAATTGAGCTCTGTGGGACACCATGTTTTATCTCAGCAATTTTTGATTTCTCCTTTCCTATACAGACCACCTGCTTCTGATTTACAAGGTAGGACCTGAGAAGTTCAATAGCAGGGCTTTTGACTCCGTAGAAATTTAATTTACTGAATAGGTGGGTGTGGTCCACACAGTTGAAAGCTTTACTTAGGTCACAGAAGGTGGCCTGTGCACAGTTTTTCTTTTCAAATGCTTTAAGTACTTTTTGAATTAGTAAAACTATAGCATCAATGGTGGATTTCCTTTTCCTGAAACCAAACTGTGATTCTGTAATTATGTTATTTGATTCAAGATAATTATACAATTGAGCATACATAAGTGACTCTAGCACTTTTGAGAATATGGGTACTAGAGATATGGGATGATAACTAGCTGAGAGGGTTTTATCACCTTTTTTATAAATTGGAATAACTTTCGTTACTTTTAGTGCGTCTGGGAAAATTCCTTCGATAAGGCATTTGTTTAAGCTGTAGGTAAGCGGGTCTACGATACAGTCTTAAACCTTTTTTAATGTATTGTTAGACAAGCCATAAATATCCTTGCTATCCGATGGCTTGAATCTATTCACCATGCTTAGCACTTGTTCAGGAGTTACTTCTGAGAAAATGAATTCCATGTTATTTCCTATATTATGTTCTTTTATTAAATCTATTGTAGATTCAGCAGGATGAATAATGTTACCTCTAATTTCAACTGATTTTATAAAAAATGTATTAAAACCATCGGGGGTAATTTCTATAATGTCATCTTTGTGGTCTCTAGCAACGGAATTGATTATGCTCCAAACCTTCTTGCATTTATTACTATTTGATTCTATGCTTTTAAGGTTATGAAGCCTTTTTTGCTTCATTTATAGCAATTTTATATTCTTTTCTTGTGTTTATTATGAAAGTAGCATATGAGTAATATATAAATGAACAGAAATGCCTGAATTCAGGAAGAAATATTGAAGACTATTAAAAGTCCATAACTAGTAATGTCATTATGATATTTAATGGTCCAAAATCCACTCTTTGCTAATAATTCTTTAAGGTATGACATGTGTATGATGATCTTGAGAATTAAAGATAATATAATAAAAGCTTGACCTATTGTTTTCAAGGAGACAGATAAACAAAATATAATCATAGAAAAGCAACTATATGAGAAAAACCATCCCTGTGATTATTTGCCATTCAGTGGTACTACAGGGATCATGGAAGATTATACCATCAAAGTTGACTTTCATATTTATATCAATTTTTCCATTGTATTTAACTCTTCAGCTCATATGAGATATGTCATCCAGTCTGAACAGGGTCGTGCGTTGTGTACAAGTTATATCATCCAGTACAAGCATAACATCTAACCCATCTATGGCCTTGGCAGAGGAAAGTAGAGCATGGTAATTCATGCAGTAAGCATTCACTGCTCTCTGACTGCATGCCTTAAAATGCTTCTAAAATTTATATTGCCTGCAGCTGTTATATAAAGGTAGTAATTTACAATTTGCCTGTTTTCAAAATCCTTCCACTCATTTACATTACTGTTCCTAAACTGTCAAAGGTCTGTGTGAAATAAAACTTAAAGAGATGTACACAACACCATTGTTATAACTCTGTTCCTACAGTATAGTCTTGTTACAAATTGTTGCAGAGACCCAAGGATTTCGACATCACAGATGGTGAAACATTAACAAAAGAAAAGACCAAATCTGCAATTTAAGAACTTTATAATTTTGTAACAAGAATCTAATAATACATCTTACCTCACAATTGAATACAAAATATGTACATTATTTACACTGGTTTGAAATACATATCTATGGTTCAATGCTTTTTGTTTTTAATGCCAAAATTTTACTGTCCATCTTGTTTAGTAAACTCATTACATCGTCATCAACTTCGAAACTACAAACATATCACTTCACTATGTCCATTGCCTCCATTGCTTCTGATACTGTAGGAATTGACCAGCATATTGCTCATAGCCACTTTCATCCCACATTGACACTTTTTCTGTCACCTGTTCAAGTATTTCATGTGTTGTCACAGTTTCACACACTGGAATTTCATGTCATTGTTTACATACATTTCAAAAGAGATGCTGTCTCTGCTATTTGGTGACATTCTGCAAACTCGGAAAACTCATCTTTCAGTGTGACATCATCACCAAGCACTCAACAAAGGCCAGCTTTATTGAAGCAGTTCCAAATCCCATCTTGTGTCATAGAATCCCAGGCAGCCTTAATGAAATGCATGGCATCTAAGGCTGATTTTTCTTGTCGTTGATTCCAATGCAGCCAACCTTCTCCATACCAGCCTTTTAATGATATGTTGACTTCATATACCATATTATACCTTGAACAGAAGGTTGTAGCTTATTTGTGCAGTTTGCTGGGAGGAAAATGATCTTCATGTTTCTTAAACTTGAAACAATTAGTGGATGAGTAGCACACTGATCAAGAAAGAGTGCAATTCTCCTGCTTCTTATTGCATCCCATACACATAAGAAATGTTCAAATTCTGCAGAAGTTGTCCAAGCTTTTGTGTTGGAAGTATACCTACGTGGAAAACATTGCACAATCTTGAAGCATCACAGACTATTTGCTTTTCCAATGAGACCAGTGATACCATTTTCTCCATTCCTTCATTGTTACAGCACAGTAGAACTGCAAGTCTCTCCTTGTTAACTTTCCCACTGTGACACTTAGTGCCTTAAATTCTAGGGTTTTTTATTTGGCAGAAAATGGAAAAATAGTCCCATTTCATCTGCATTATAAACATTGTCAGAGCTATCGTTTTTAAAAATTGATGGCAGTGTTGTATTTTTTTCACATTTATATATTTTTGCACAGTGTCAGACTGGATGACGTATCTCATATGAGCTGAAGGGTTAAATACAATGGAAAAAAGCATCCAATGGCTAGATTGAAAGATTCAAGAATAGATATGACTTATGATGTAGATTGAGTCATACTTTTTTACACTCACCTTCACTAATTAAATTTCACATTCCACCACTCTAACACCTCTCTCAAACACAAATTGGAAATACAAGAAATTCACATACCACCCTTGAGCCTTTAGAAAATTTGAACGAATCTTCAACAAATTTAACATTAGACTAGCTCCACAGAACAAATTCAGCTTGAAGAACTTACTAAACACACCTCTCAAAAATACCATCCCAAACACATTAAAATCCGGAATTTACCAGATTAGTTCTGATGAATGTGAGAAATACTACATAGGAAAAACAAAAAGAAACTTGGAAACCAGACTTGAGGAACACCAAAGAAACATAAAACTAAAACATATAGAGAAATCCGCTGTATCACACCATTTTTGGACAGAAAACCACAACATTGGCCAAAATATAAAATTGTTAAAAACCCTCACCACACCAATAGAATTGAACATCTGGGAAAAAATACATGTCATCAAAAACAGACGTCATTAATTTTGAAATCCCGCCTGTAAGCAATGTGTTAAAACTTTGTGCCCCCAACACCAGATGGCAACAGGGTCAGAATCCGCAGGAGGAGGAAGAAGTGGACACGGGAGAAAGCGACCCTTAGTCACCCAGTCGCTGACGATGAGGACGAATGCCCTCGAAAACGTTTCCTGTTTTATATAACTTTTAATTAGTGAAGGTGGGTGTAAAAAAGTGTGACTCAATCTGCATCATGATGAATACTTCACTGTTAATAATGCTTCTGTTTTTAATCTTTAGACATGACTTAGTTTACAGATGTTTATGAGGTGAGGCTGCTGCCCTAGATGTTTTAAAATCATATAGTCCCATCTTCTGTGCTAAATGCATCACCTTAGCTTAAACCACAGTACCATCCATTGACACATTTGAAGCTCATGCTTTTGTTAATCAGTTTAATAGAACGTCTTCTAATTCTGGGAACTGACCCTGGCAATTCTGCTTTCTTTTAGTATTTTCCATTCTTCAAAAATAGTTTCAATCAGTTTACGTTTGCTAACAATCATGTTTAAGGTTGACAGAGGAATATTTAACTTCTGCACTAAATCCACACATTTCATATTTGGATTAATATCTACCTCTGGATTTTCAGTTATTCATAGTTTGTTATATGCTGCACTTTCTTTTTCTCCATTACAAACATATAGTACAAAGTTAAAATACGATGTACGCAGTTTAGTCAACACTAGTAACTATCGTTGGCATTTACCATGCCAAGCCAGAGCATCTATCCAATCCACAAGTATTGCATTGCACATATGCATGCATGCCATTGGCTGCCTGTCCCCATGCCAAATTAAAGCATTCTCTATTCCACCCACACAAATCATGTCACAGATGCATGCTTGTCATCGGCTGCTGGTCCCCATACCAACTGGACTGAACAAGGATTGACCAAAAAGGTGAATGAGGACCCCAAACTTCAAATGTATTAAGTGGGAGTGGGAAAATGTTCTAAAACGTTTATATAGCATTTGATGCATTTGGGACTGGGAGTTTTATAATTTGATGTCATATACAGGAAAATGTGCAACTGAGGAACATCTAATGAGATTCTACTGTATCTTGTATGTGCAGAGAATCCAAACCATTTTTAAGTTCAAAGTGAACATAATACTAATGAATATTGCTTCAGTAACAACATAAGTTTTGATAAAGCAAAACTTTTAACTATAAATCACTGCATCGAAAAATGTTTCATCTATAGTGTTGTATACAGCAGACATCTGCTAGCAGAAGACATCAGTGGGTTGGTGGTCAGTCCTAAATGGTGAGTAGCAGTGAAGTTCGTAACATACTCATAAAACTCCAGCTTCCAAGTGCTGCAGCTTTAGTTATAAGAGTGGGCTACTGCCTATGTCAATCTAAAACAGGGATGTATAAAAGTGTTATAATTTTTTCCCCTTTGCTTTTCTTTTGTGTGTGTGTGTATCTGTGCGCGTGCGCATGCATGTGACATAAATTAAGGACTACTTCAGGAACTGCAATTGTTAGGGAAAAAGCTATTTAATACAAACACAATATTTTAACAAGTTCCACATATCTGCAAGTTTTCGTCATTCCTTTTCCATTTACATTTATGCATAAAGGAATTTAACGTCCTGTTTAATACATAAATCAGGCCAATTGAACTGAGAATTACCAGAAATATTTATGACGGTAGGGGGAAGAAACTTGGAAGAAATTTTATTCGGCAACTCACTTTAAACGAGATTTGAAAACATGACCTTTGGGTATATATACCTTATGTTTTCCACCAGGCATCTGGGCATTTCCTAATGATTATGCGTATAACTTGGTGAGAATTAAAAGGACTTGATAGGCTAGTCATAAAATATTGCGAAACAAATTTTATTTGTTAGACAATGTAAAAAACATATGCTATTATATTCAATACGGGCGCTAATGACCTTTTAGGTTGAGCGCCCCTAAACCCAATTCTCTCTCTCTAACCAAAACTGCTAAGGCCATTTGCGAAAAAATAAACAAATAACAAAAACGTTTTCGTGTGAAAGGAAAGTTTGTGTTTTGGGGATTTTATATTCATCTGCACATGGCATTCTTAAACGGTGTCTGACTAGGCTACTTGACTATGAAATTTTGTATTTATCCTATTAAATCTGTTTTATTTACTTGCACTATTCCTGCATAGACACACAAGCAAATTTCCCAAACTGTTTTTACTCTGTGAACAAATCGTGTATTTGATATGAAAGTTCAACATGGAAGTTTTGAATGGAATGCATTGCTTCCTCTACCAAAAACTGTTTGTGACAAATATCTCCCTACCCGAATCTTCCTCTAACAAATACACACCAGGAAAATTACATTGCATTTATAATTGAGCTTACTCTAAAAAGTAAATTAACTGATGGCAAATTATGATGTTTTTACATATCTCTGAAACTAGTTCATGTTAATTATACAATTTCAGGAAGGCAGTAAGTTTCATTAAAATCACAGGTGCGCTGCAGTAATCTGACCCAGAGCTAAGAAAGGGACAGCAAAATTATTGGAAGAAACAAATGGATATAACAGAAATGCCAAAAAAAACTGCAATGAACATATAATATGACAAAAACACTATCATAAAGATTTAGGCTGTTTGCGATTTTATTTTGCGTTATACTGGGTTAAGTATACCAAAATAGACAGTATTCCTGAGCATTTTAAGGCTTTACAAAACTTAGAATGTAGGTAATATGAAACTAGCATTGTGGTTAAAAGGGCTTGTGATCGTCAAACATTCCATCAAATGGTAGTGTCCTCCTAAGGGTCAAAGGTCAAATGTTCCTTTGATATATAAAGATGCAAAGTTTGCAACCTGTTTTAAAGCACAGCAAACACATCGCACCATTTCTGGTTGTAGGTCCAGTCACAATACAATCTAGCTTTAAGTTTAGTCAGCCCTCGTAGCTGTGGTCGCTGGAACATATGTCTTCGGCCGCTCCACTGCGCTGAGGGTCACATGTTCGAGTCCCGCCTTGGGTATGAGTGTCTGTGTGTATTGTGTATATGCATAAACAACGGAAAAGAGGAAAGCATAGAAAAATAAAGCGGGGAACAAGGGAATAAAGAAAAAAAGGCCTTCAGTAAGTTACGAGCTGCATTGGGGCCTCTCCCACCTTTTTTGTACCTATCACCCATGAAATCTGAAATCCTTTATCTAATATTACAAGGAACGAGAGCTGACGCGACGATGGGTATAGACACGGAAGCATACAGAGTGCGGATAGGCAGCTTTGGGAGAAGAAAAATCACGAAAACAGGAAAGATAATGATAGATTTCCAAGTATGGGTGGTGGCCGTAATCCTGATGCTGCTAATGATTGGTGGAGTGGAGATGAATCCAGGGCCAGTAGAAATGGACCAGTTAATGGAATCTCTATAGGTACTTGGAAAAGAATTAGGCAAAAGAATGGATAAAAATAAGACGACTCGAGGAGGTTATGAAAACACAGAGAGAAGAGATGGAACAGCAGATAATGGATTGCAGGAGAAAAATTGAAGATACATAGAAAAGATTTTAAGCAGGACAGAGAAGAAAGAACTGTAAATTTCGGAGTGAAAGAAGAAAACAGAAGCTTAGAAGAAATAGTATACGAGATCATGGAAGAAGGACAAGGTATAAAAATGTTTGGTTGGGAGATAGAGGACATGTTCTGAATTGGAAAAAGAGGAAGAAAACCTAGACTCATTGTTATAAAAATAACGACAATGGGGGGAAAAGAGGGAAATTTTAAGGAATGCCAGGAGGTTAAGAGGTACAAGAATTTTTATAGATCAAGACTACACGAGAGAGGAACAAATTTTGAAAAAAGAACTAATATCCAGGATGAAAGAAGCAAGAGCAGCTGGGAAAAAGGCATTTTTGAAAGGTTTTAAATTATTCGTGGAAGATGAAGAATGGAGTATGAGTATACGGGGGAATGAATGAGAAAGAATGTGTGAACGTCAACAGAAGCAACGGCCCAGGGCACATTCAAGTCAAAGACTGAGAGAACAGCTGAGTCGGTAGATTGGGGAAAGGTCTCCCCAGCATTTGCCGGTCATGAGAACTAAGAAAAACCTGGAAAAAACCTATCAGCAAGGATGGTCCTGACAGGATTTGAACTGTGGACCTCCTGAATATGGGCCTCACGTGTTACTGTGGAGCCATCTTGCTCGCTCATGTGTCATTCATTGTAAATCAATATCTGAAAATTTTTTGTATGTGTTTCATGTGCATGTACAAATCTAATGTACAATGCCTATCATTGTGGCACAGGCTGCTATTCTGTTTCCTGATGATGCATATCATATGATCATATTCATTAATGTGAAATTAGGAACAGATAATTTTCTTGCTGTAGTTTGGATGTTGTGTCATATAGTCAATGATTCTCTGCATGTTCTCTGTTGAAATTGCAACACCTTTTGTTCGTCTAGCTGGTAATGTAAGTGATCCATGTGCTGTACTCCCTTGTCCTCAAATGTTACTTCATCTCCCTCAGAATTGCCTTCTGCTCAGGCATAGGCTTCTTTATTTGCTTCAGGATGAACCTTCTCTAAAACATTGAGTGTGTGTTCTATGACAAATTCTAGTTCTTCATCAGCTAGGAAATCTGTATTTATCTACTTAGAGTTATCTATTGTATTATATGCATCATTATATTTTCTGCCAGCTCTGATTAAATTATTTACTTAACAATAGTGTAGTCTCCAATTGCCATCTCTTGGGCAGTGATGCTTCTTGATTACTGCCTGAATCACATTGCTTGTGTCTTTTATAGAAAATAATGAGCAATACTATTATAAGAATGGATGTATTATTATTATTATTATTATTATTATTATTATTATTATTATTATTATTATTATTATTATTATTATTAATTGGAAACAATGCAACAATGTGCTGGACACTGAAAATGTTCACTTGTCCAAATTGTAAAATTCTCTACAAAACACTATCTGCCTACTGACATTCATTCACTTTCACTATAAATGAAATACAAACAGAATCAGCTGTGGAAATTTTGCTGTCCACAGACTTCTCCAAGTGAATTGGAGGGGAGGAGTGAGCAGCAATAAGGGAAAGAAATTGTTTGCATTATGGAACAGCATACCTAATTGGCCTGCTGTGGAAGTAGTTTTGTTTGTGGACAGTGTACACAAGAGGCAAACAACTATTTTTCCTCCTCTTAATGAGTCATGCATGACTTACCTGCCTACAGAAAAAAGTTACATCATACTGTAACCAATATTTTCCAAACTTAATGATTCAGCATTTTTGTTTTTTTCTACACTCCACATGACATTAGCAGCTACAGTTTGCCTGATAGTCATTTTAGCGTTGTATAGCTTTTCATTCTGCAAACATAAAATAAGAAGTAGCTAGGTCTGCTTGTAAGAAAACAGTTTCTGCTTAAAACTTAACATTATCAGCTCAAAACTTTATATATTGCAAAATTTCATAGATACAAATCAACTCTGAATGTGATCAGCCCCAATAGTGTACAGGAGAAGATTGTAGTCTAAAGAGCTGTACAAATGAATGTACACAAAATGAAGTGTGTGTAAGCGAATGAGTGCAGTTGTCTTTTGTCCAACTTTGCATGTGCTCACGCAGAATGCCTTGATTTAAAGCAAGTAGTGTACCATGGAGACGGATGGTGAGAGGATAAGAATGGTATTGCTAGAAAGTCTTATGTTGGACACAAGGTAACATATTATGCATTAAAATTTCTCATCATGAGGCCTCCTCAACATTTAGAGAGGACTGTTATCGCAGGAATAGGCTTGTACATAGTGAAAGGTTTATCAGCTTAAATGTGACAATAGTTTTCAGTCTTTGAACCTCTTGGGCTGAAATTTGTATGAACAATTTATTACCTTAAATCTTATTCTTTTGAGCTGTGTTTTCTCACAAATATTAAATTGCTAGTATGGAGATATAAGTGTTTACATTTAGTTTGGATTGCACAAATAAGAACCTGTTTCTATCGCCAACATACTAGTTTAGTGGTTTTTGATCTGGGCTTTAGTTTTGGTCTGTCAAGTGGCTGAAGTTGGCTTTAACAAACAGTCAGCTGCATATTAAAACACACATCCTCACTTTTGTTGGTTAGATGCTGTTTTAAGTGTTAATTACATCCGGTATCATTACATTTCCCTACTGGTGTTTTTAGTATATATGATGTAAGATAATTTTTGCTCCAACAGATAATCTGTGCATGAGCAATTGTAGATAGAATGTTTAAGTTGTAACATATTGAATTCAATTTCATATACATTAACTTGATTACATTATGGACTTTTTTGTTAGCTGTTAAATAATGTTGGAGTTAAATGCTATGCAGTGTGGACAAACTTTCATTGTACATATAAATATGTGTAACATACAGCTTGATGTGTCTAATATCAGGCATATATTAGTCTTAATAGTGTGATAACTAGAAGCCTGCAGTATATATATTTTTTCCCCTCTCTTTGGGGAGGGGGGAGGCTTGAACCATCTTCAGAGTAGATGTCCAGCTTTGGGTGATATCAGTTGTCCTTGTTCCCTTTTTTCCTTTCTTTCTTTGGGAGGTGGGGGGACATAGAGGAGGGGAAAAAATGAACCTCCTTTGGAGCTGAGGTCCAGCTTTGAGTGGTATCAGTTGTACTTTGTAAAACTGAATTCCAAGTAGGGAGTGTTTATTTCATTCACTGCATTTTCAGTCAAGGTATCTAGTTACAATCATATACCTACTAGTCCTAATAAACTGTAGGATAATTGGTGGAGTAACTAATACAATGTGTTTGGTGTATATCTCGTTGAAAATTTGCATCTTGATACCTTTATTTTATCTGTGTATTATTTTATTTAAAATTAATATTGATTGTAACCAAGCAGGATGGCTCAGGCAGTTACAGCATTTGGAATGCCCTGGGGTCGATCCCCGACAACCGCCCACTCTAGCCCATGAGTTTTTCATGGTTTCCCCATGTTGCCAGGCAAATTGTGTGGTGGTTCATCTTTTATCACGACTCTCCTTCCTCTCATTTCCTGTACCCATCATCTTCCTTGCCATCTGTTTCAGGGTTGTAGGACCAGGCAACAGTGTTTGGCAGGTGCGCCTGGGCAGTGGCTTGCGCTCTGTTAAAGGTTTGTTCCCTAGCATCCCTGCAATACTGCTCAGTTAGGTATCTCCTTAGCATGGGGCTCTGCTCCGGGGGATCCAGGAGGTTGGTGACTTGTGGACAGGGACCGTGCGGCGTCGGATGCATTCTATCTGGAAACGTTAGGGACCCCATCCATGCTTGCACCCATCAGCATCCGTATCTGGTTGCCCTTCGGGTCTCTCCCCTTATCCTTCCCTCCCAGGGGTCACGGAAGCAAAAAAGGGCCACTTGGCCTACTTTGATGCTCTGCCCCAGTTCCGGGGACCCCTCCGCGATACGTACATTTACCTTTGCCTTTAATATTGATTGTATGAGGTACTCAATTAGTAGAAACAACTATCAGTATCAATACATCTCTTACTTTTTTATACTATACAGGGTGGAAGGTACATGATGCACCATGTGTTAAGAGAATATACTACAGTATAAGTGTAACAAATAATTCTATTACTGTTTTATTTGCTAAGACATGAATTAGAAAAAACAAAAATCTCCGCCACAGTTCTGGAACAGTCTAACATGTTAATGGCTCAAAATGAACTGCTGATTGCTGCAGAAATGAAAGCCTATACATTTTCAGAACAAATTTCACCTGATGTCTTTTTCTTGCAAGTCTAGGAGTTAAGCCAGAAATTAAGATTGAAATGTTGTGTTAAACCTGGTTTTTCAAATAAACTTGGCTATGCTGTCAGCCATTATGCATGCTAGCACATTGCAGTGTAAGAAGGGGTTAGAAAATGACAGTGACATCACTTCCTATGAGTGAACGTAGGTGAGTGACAGTAGAGTTTTGAATTACTTGACAGTGAAGTGACAGAGCATACAATGGAGCTCTACACAGTAAAGAAATACTATCATTTGGAATTTATTATTTTCACATAGTGGATTACATAAGGTTACTCCTGTGTTATATTAATTTTTAAAATAATTTTAAATGAAGTGTTAACAATTCAAACTATGGTAGCTGTACCTTGAGAAACAAATTTCACATTCCTTTCCTATAATGCTATGTGAAAGAGACATGGAGGAAAGCAGATTCCCCTTGTAAGATTGGTACATTATCACCCGCAGCAGCAAGTACCAAATACTGAAATGAATGATTTGCTTTTCCAAAAATTGAAAAGTAGTGAAATAATGAAACAAACAAAACAAACAAAAAAAACCAAAAAAAGATAGAAATCCTGTCCACATTTAGTGTCGCAGTGCAAAGCATGAAACATGTTTTGTCAAGTGACCTTGTGTAGGTAGTAGACTACAACACCTGCTGCAGAGCTCTGTTTACATTAGAGGTGCTCACGCAACCTTGTTTATTTTTCCACTTCATCAGAATTGTGGAAAAATAAACAAGGTTGCGCAAGCACCTCTAATGTAAACAGAGCTCTGAACACAGCATCAGAATTGCCTATATCCTGCCAGCAGCACCACGAACACATGCTGGTGACATCACTAATACTGGTGTTGCCAAATACATAGGATTTAAATGCTTTTTTCACGAAAACTACAAATTATAGGAAAACACTTGCATAAAGCATTTTAACCATCCGATACCATAACTGATATATATTTCTGCTTTTAGTTTAGTGCATCAAGTACCTTCCACCCTGTATTGTAACAAAGAAGGTGAACTATCATAAAGAGAAAATTGTACTAAGTATGAAAGCTATTGGATACTCTTAGATAAAAAAGTAAAAGCTATCAATGAAGAAAAATAAAGAATTTAGGAGGAAATCACATATTTACAGAAAACGAAAGTAAAAGAAGAAATTAGTGTAAGCCAAAAGATTAGATGGAATGAAATCTAGGGCCTCTGCACTGTTGCTCCATTTCAAATCATATAAGTTACTTCATTCCCACGGAATTTCTTTGAGAGCACATTATATAACTTACCTTCCTGGACATATGAATGAATGAATTTATTTGTACAATTTGTTTACAATTTTATACAATATTTTATATAATATAAAGTCTTCTCTACCCATATACCTTGTGTACAAATTGTCTGGTGCTTAGCTCCCTATAGGCCACTCAGATTGCTTGGCTCCCAGGTCTTATGGGTCACTGATCGGCTCATTCCTTCTCACATCTCTTACTTTTCTAGACCAGTTTTCTTTTACCTTCCTTAAAACCTCCCCCATGGTTTTGATTTTCTTTTCTTCTTTCCTTGTCAGCATTTTGATAGCTACTATCTTCCTATCCATATTTTCCCATTTCTTTTCCCACACTTTTCTCCCCATACCTTTATTTCTTTACATTCTGTCATATAATGCTCTATACCTTCCCTTCCTCCATACAGCTCGCATATTCCTCTTCCCCTGCCTCTCAGCCCTCTTAGATACATTGCTCCCGTTCTCATCCAGCTAAACTTTCCCTTTCTTGCTTGTTACAGTAATCAATGTATCTCTCTCTCTTCCCCCCTTCTTTTATTATTTTATAAAAGCTTAATGATTTTTTATCCTCTATGCTTCCCCATATCTTTTGTCATTCTATACCTTCCACTCTGCTGCTTACTACCTTCCAAAAACCATTAATATTTTTTTTCTTCTAATCTCTATACATCCCCCATACCTGTTATTTGCATTGTTTTTTCCATTTCTTTCTACCAGCTGTTTTTGCCTGTCAGACTCTTTTGCTGTACCATGCATATCCTTAAAATTTTAAAATTTATCCTTCCTCTTTTGTTATACACCTAAACCTAGATTTTAAAATTCTTTGTATTATTATACCTTCTAGTTCTACCTAGTTCTATAAGTGCAACCTCACCTGGTGCTCCTCTTGTCAGTCTGAGTAATTCCTTACAAAACATTTTGTACATTTGATCAATTTTCTTGCTTAATTCGCCCGCCCCCAGATTTCTACTGCATAAAGCATTCCTGGTTCTACCAATGCCTCATACATTCTCTCTAGCCATTTAGTCAACATCTTTAGTTTATATTTACATATTCTTATCCCTGTCATGGCTGCCTTTCTTTTAGCTAACATCTTCCTATTGTGAGCTCCTCATTCTCCATTATTACTCAATCTTACTCCTAAACAGCCAAAATCTTTAACTACCTCTAGTTTTTGTCCACTCAGGAACCATATTTCTTCTTTTCTCAGTTTGCTTGCTTGTTTAAATGCTATCACTTTTGAATTGTTTATATATATCTTAATTCCCCATTTTTTACAATATTCTTGAATTTCATCTATTGCTTTCTGTAACCTTATTATAAATATAGCACCTACCATAAGTTCATCTGCATATAATAAACCTGGGATGTCCTTATCCCTTATTAGTGGTGCTGGTTTCATACTTTAACTTTATCCAATACATCATCTGTGAAAAGATTAAATAATATGGGACTCAGCCTACACCCTGTATTAATCCCATTTTTTGTTGAATCATCTGTGTAATGTTTTTATTTTTTTCACAACGTATGCCAAATTTTACATCTTTAAAGATTTTCTTAATTTCTCATATAAAATTGCCACTTACTCCCTTTTCCCTTAATTTATATTCCATAGCTTCTCTATTTAGTTTGTCAAATGATTTTTCAAAGTTCGCAAAGAACATATATACCCTTCCTCTTTTCCTGCTGAAATACTTATCTGTTATAGTTTTTATTATGATTATGTTAACTATGGTCTGTTTTCCTTTCCTAAAACCTGCCTTGAATTCTGATATCTTCTTTTTGGCTTCTGCCCATTCTCTTGGTCTATCCACCAGAATTTCTGCATACACTTTTCTTAGTATAAATAGTAGGCTTATTCCTCTATAGTTCTCTGGCCTATATGCTCCTCCCTTCCATTTATAAACATGTATCACCATACTTGTTTTCCAGTCTTCTAGTATGTCATTTTTTATTTTTATTTTATTTAGTAACTCTGTCATTTCTAGTCCTCTTTGTGTTTACCCATATTTTTTCCAAAATTCTCATGGTATTCCATCTATTCCTACCGCTTCTCCTTTCTTTATATTTCATCGTCTAGTATTTTGTTTGTTATTATTTCCTGTCCAAATATTCTATGCTCTAATCTTATCTCTGTCCCCTCCCCAACCAGTTTTCTAAAATATTCCACCCATTCAGCTGATTTTTTTCCCCCTCCTTTCTTGTTCACCCCTCTTACTATTTCCCATATATTCTTACTATCATTCCCTTCTATTGCCTTTTTTAATTTATTTTCTATATCTTCTTGCCATTCTCTTTTCTTTTCCTCTAACATTTGTATCCCCATTTATATATCATCACTTCTTGCCTGTCTTCTTCTTTTTCTGATCCCCTCCATCTAATTTATTTGAAAATCTTTTTTTTTTTTTTTTTTTTTTTTTTGCATTTTTACATTCTTCATCATACCACCAAGGTTCAAGGTTATTTATTCAAGCTTAGAGTGCCTGGAGCCAGTACAGTGGGCCTGGCTTTCAGGATACATTTTCATTTTTGTTATAAATGTCTGATTTGCATGGCATTGTCTACGGGGTTTTTGTCCGAACCCATACAACTGCCCTTTTCTTGGGCAGCCGAGAACAGTTCAGGTTTGAAATTAAGTGTTTATTTCACACTTTCATTTTGTTTGTTTGTTTTGGCTTTATACAATATTTACACTATTTACACTCACACATTCATGCCATTCATCCTTCCTCACACATTCTCACATACAGACATCCACACGCACACTCACGTTTTACACTATGTACACTGTACATTTCCGCAGTTTTGCTGTGCGGTCAGTGCTGCCTGGATCGTTGTGAAGGTGGCGGCCCCTCAGGTAGTGTTTGCGTGGCCGTGGGCCGGTGGTTGTGGGCGCGCGGAGCGACGAACTGTGTTTGTGGTTTAGAATATTTTTATTCGTTTGTGTTTTCTGTGTTTTGGTTCGCCGCTCCCAATTTTTGAGATAAGGTTATTGGCATGTGATCTAATGCGCGCCCACGTGTTGGTGGCTCGTCGTCTGATGGTTTCTGTGAGGTAGGGAATTGCTAGTTCTGTGTGGATGGTATGATTGGAAGTAAGGATGGGTGTTCTGAGTATTTTGCGGAGAGATAAATTTTGGATTGTTTGTAGTTTGTTTCTGACAGTTTTTGATGCGTTTGCCCAGGCCACGCACGCATATAGCATCACAGAAAGAAGGAAAGACTTGTAAAGGATTATTTTGGATCGGATTTTTAATTCCTTACTTCTGAACACGGGGGCGCACATCTTTAGGCGCTGCCGTCCTTTGTTGGCCGTATTCGTAAGGTGGGCGTTCCAATTGAGTCGACTGTCCAGGGTGACTCCTAGGTATTTAACTTGCCGACGACATTGCAATATTTGACCACCGACCGTGAGGTCCATGGCCGGAATATTCAGCTTCTTCGAAAAATATATGAGCTGGCATTTGTTGGCATTAATTTCAATTTTCCAATCATGAAGCCATGAAAGGAAGCGGTCAGTATACCGCTGCATCTCAAGAAGGCCGAAACGAGGATTTCTATGGTGGTTGTATATTGCAGTGTCGTCAGCGTACATGGCGACTTTGCATCTGGCGTCCACGGGAAAGTCATTGGTAAATAAAATATACAGGAACGGGGACATGATTGCCCCTTGTGGTACGCCCGCCCGCATAGCTCGCTCATGTGAGGAGGAACGATCCACCTGGACATAGAAGCGCCGGTTTTCTAAAAAACTGTGGATTAAAAACAGGTAATTTTGTAGGCCGGGAAAACGGTGGTGCAGCTTGTAAATTAGCCCAGCGTGCCAACACCGGTCAAAAGCGGCTTCTACGTCCAAGAATAAGGCCAACGTTGAAGCTTCATTGTTAAATTGTTCGGTGACGTCATCAACTAGACGTAAAAGTTGCAGTTCAGTGGAATGACCTTTTCTAAAGCCAAATTGTGCATTGGAGAGCTCTTGTGCTTCCGAAATTTGTTTCTTAAGCCGAAAAAGTATGATTCTCTCGAACAATTTACCAATAGTGGACAGGAGACTAATGGGTCGGTAATTTTGAGGGTGCCTGGTACTCTTCCCTGGCTTTGGGAGCATAATAACCTTGGCTCGTTTCCAAGTTTTGGGGAAGTAATTGCATCGTAGGCAAGCATTAAAAATCTTTGTTAGTTGTACCAGGGCTTTTCTCGGAATGTGTTTTAATTCCTCATTTGTCACCCTGTCCGGGCCGGCGGCTTTCCCATTAGGCAGCTGCCTAATGAGTTTGAAGACTTCCTGAGTTGTGATGAGTGGTAGCGGTTGCTCGTGCTTCTGCGCCACCCATGCTTGTACCCAAGTTTGCACGTCTTGTTCTTTTTCTGGAATTGTGGTGACGTTCTCGCTGAATCTTTCTTCGAGGCAGTCAGCAAACAGCTCGGCTTTCTCCTCGGAGGAGAAGTGCAGGCCGAGATGAGTGCGGAGTGCCTCAGAGCCAGTGTTGACGCTTGAGGAGGTCTTAAATGCCCTTAACAATTTCCACAAAGAATTGTCCGAATGGGTGGTACCCAACATTTTGTTCTCCCACTGTTCAATTTTGTTTATTCTAATTTGATGCCGAATGGTGGTGCGTAGCCAATTTGCTAGCATTTTAACTTGGGGCTGGCGGGTTTGCCTCCAGAGCCTCATCAGACGTCGCCGCCTGGCAATGAGCTGCTCCACCTCGGGATACGTGCAGAAGCTGGGTGGGCTTGTGGTGTATGTGGTAGCGCTTCGTTTGGCTGTGTGTAACGAGGCGGTAAGATTTTCAATGGCGGCGTCAATTTCCGCCTCGTTGGTGTAGGATAGCCTGGGCTGCGCCATCTTGTGCATTTCCAGTGTGTATTTATTCCAGTCGATGTCAGCGCGGCGGTTGGGTTTTGCGTTCTGGGCTGCGATGGTTCCGCAAATGTCAAAGTGTACTGGAAGATGATCGGAGTCCAGGCTATGATACACAGTGAAATTCTGTGATGTTGCCGCATTTTTTGTTAAAACGAAGTCCAAAATCTCAGGGTCAAAAAGACCTGAGCGGTGCCAAAAAGTGGGGTCAAGGGGGGTGTGTACCTCCACATTGTCATGTTCTGTAATAAAGTCCACCAGAAGATTTCCGGCCGCGTTTGCCCGGCGTGACTGCCACCAAGGGTGCCGGGCGTTGAAATCTCCTGCGATGATAACATGCTCCCCTAAATCGAGGATTTTTTTGAGGTCTCTTAAAAAGAAAGGTGAATTAGGGGGCCTGTAAAGCGCTACCAGTGTCACCGTCTGGTTATTGATTTTTGCTTTAAGTGCTGTGCACTCCAACGCTTCCAAAACAGGAAGCGTAACAGAAGCACGAGCAACGGTCTGTTTTAGTATAAGAGCTGTGCCTCCCCCCTGTCTGCCAAGTCTATCGGTCCGAAAAATATCATATCCCCTGAGTTTAAACGAAATCTCTGGCTGTAATTTAGTTTCGCAAATAAATGCAATTTCAATTTTGTTGCGCCTCAGGTAGCCTTCAAGTTCGTATTGTTTCCTGTAGACGCCATCTGCGTTCCACAGGAGTGCGCGTGTGAAAGATGTACCTCCCCTTAATGTAGCCATTTAGTCTAAAACAGAAGTAAGGAAGCATATGATGGCCTCTAATTTGTCCCAAGTGCCCGTGCAGCTCTTGAACTTTTCTAGAAATGGTTTAACCTTGGGCAAGAGCGCTGGTAAGTTGAAGGATTTTAGAAGTGCAAAGAGTTCCGAAAGACCTCCCAGGTCAGTTGAGGACCCCTGGGAGGGGGGGGGTTGATTTGGGGGGCCAGCGGGTGGCGGCGGTGGCGCACTTTCCCCACGGGCTGCTCCAGCATAAGACAGCCCGGTTTGCACAAGGGCTGGATTGGCGATGGGTTGCGGCCCTTGCGGGGCACTTGGGTTTGCCCTGGCCATGGCGGCCAGTTGGCGGCGGTGGCGTTCGTGGGTGAACGTCTCGCACCCCCTGTAGCTGGCTGGATGAGCCTCCCCGCAGTTGATGCACAGAGGAGTGGTATCATCCTTGGCCCGTTTTGGGCAGTCAGCAAGGCGGTGGAGGCCACTGCAGAGGACGCACCGGGAGGTCAAGTTACAAAATTTATATGTGTGTCCTAACTGCTGGCAGTTAAAACACTGTGTGATGTTATTATTAGTTTTGAGGACCTCCACGGCGACCATCATATTACATATGACTGTTTCTTTTAGGAGGTTCTGGTTGGAAGGAGTGCGGTCAACTGTTACCTGAAAGTTGGGGAGGGGCCGCCCTCGTGGTCTCAGCTGCCGGACCTGCACCCTGGTGTAACCTTTGTCCTCGAGGTCCTCTTTGAGGAACTCGACATCGAGGTCGGCCGGCAGTCTCTTTATCATAAATCGCAGAGGCTGGTCGCTGCGTGGCGCGAAGCTGTAGTGTTGTATGCCTGCCGCTGCCAGGCGCTGCATTGTAGGCCCGGCGTCAGCCTTTCTTTGGAGAAACAGCTTAATGCACTCACGAGTGCACTGAAGTTTAAATGCATCAGCTGGCAGGAAGGCACGGAGGAGGGGAAGGAGCTTCGAGGTGAGGCTTGGGTCAGGTATTATTATTCTTGGAGGTTTCTGGTTGTTGCTGTCAGGTTGTGTGGGAGGGGAGGGAGTAGCTGTGGAAGTGGATGGGGTGGGTGCGTGACCAGCTGAGCGCTTTGATGTTGAAGATGTCTGAGCCGGGCCTGATGTCCTTCTCGGTCGCTGCTGTCTGGGTTGTGTTGATGTGGTGCGGACGTTCTCAGCTTCCTCTGTTGGAGTGGCGTCCTCAGCATGGTCGTCGTCATCAGGTGTTAGAACCTCGAATTGGTTGGCGGTAGTGGTGGTGGCTGCACACTCCTGTCTGGTCTTCTTCCTTCCCGGTTTAGGGCCCGTCTTGTCAGCGTCGGAGTCAGTGTCGGGCCCGCTGCCGGGGCGGAGGCGTCGTTTCCTCGGGATGGTAACCCGCCAGCCCTCTTCGAGTTCTCCCAGGAGACGCATTTTTTTGGTGAGGTCCCTGTGGCAGTTCCCCAAGTCCAAGCAGATTTTCGTGTAATGTGGGTTTGATTGTTTGACTTCCGTCACTAACTTTTGATAATATTCTATCTCGTCTTGGAGCTCCAGGACGTCTTTTTTCAGCTGGGCGATTCTGAATTCCTCATCTGGGTTGGAGAGGAATTCGGTTTCCATTGCTGCGGCTGTGGCCAGTGGCTGGTCAGTGGGCTGGCTCAGCGCGCTGCTGGCCCCGCCCCTCTCCGGTATAAGAGAGGGCGGCCGGCCGTCATTTCTGCTCATTTCACTGCCAGTCCCCGTGGGAAGCGGAGCTGTAGGTGGTGTTACTGCGGTCACGGCCTGTTGAATCGTTGCGGTTGCGGCTGTCGCCATGTTGGTCCTGGAGGTCAGCAACCTCCAGCCGCAAGTGCTGCTGGGAGCAGTCTGTCTGGCGGGGGGACGCGCCCGGTGCGTGCAACAAAGGCACACGGCCGCGCGTCCCGCGCTATGATTTGGCACAAATGCAGTAATTTACAGGCAACACACGATATTCACCGCACAGCACTTTACACCAGTTAAACACAACACAGTTACACAGTATTTACGGAGAACAAGGAACACTTATATACACATATTTACAGTTGCAGCCGTACTTGAGAGGGAAAGTTTTTTTACTCGCACAAATACTAACAGAATTAGCAGTTTTTCTGTTTCCACATTATCTTGTGGCAATGATCCACATGTTTTCACTCTTTAATTTATAGTTTTAGAGGGTATTTTGAGGTGTCGAATTTTACACAGCGCTGACGTGATATGCACTTCACGGTGTCTACAACTCGAATGCATCATACCACCCTTTGTGTGTTTCCCTGTTTTATATCCATATCTGTCCCAGCTCTGTTTACTAATAATTTCAATAACTCTAGTGCTTTCTCTGTTTTTCCTTCCCTTAGATCCACCATTATTCTACAATCAATGATTTGACATACTTTTGAACTTAAAACTTTTGTGAAGTTTCCTTCTAATTCCTCCTACCATTTATATGCTTTTAATCTATTTATCTGCATTACCCCTTTATCTCTTACTTCTTGTTCTGCTACCATTAATTCTATCATTAGCAGGAAATGACTGCTATTCACTATCTCGTTTTTTACTATTAAAATTCTTAATTTTCTCCTCTAATTCCTCCCTACACAACATATAGTCTGTTACACTTTGTCCATTTGCATTAGCAAATGTGAATTCACCCTCTTTATCCTCTCCTACTGTTCCATTACAAATTAACAGATTGTTTATTTCACAAAGTTCCAATAGCTTTTTTCCTTTTTTATATTACACTATCCCTACTTTTCCTTGCTCTTAGTTCATTTTTTTCTCCTTCTGTGTCACTTCCTAGTAAGCTACCACTCTCTCTTCCTATCTTGGCATTAAAGTCTCCCACTACAATAAACTCTTATATCTGGCCACTTATTTTTAATTTCTTCCATGTTTTCATCTATAATTTTGTACAGGTTATTCTCATGGAAATCTGATGCTTCTAGTGAGTTACATACTACCCCAACCCCTATACTTAAATTTACCTTATTTACTTGTTTTATTATCACCCGTAAAACTTTGCTGACCTTGTTTTCTATCACTTCTTTTTCAATAATTATATCCATATCTCTTTCTACAAATATACCTATTCCTCCAGAAGCTCTTCCTTTCTCATGTCTTTTACTTGCACTTTTGCCTATCAATCTAAAATCCTTTAACTCTAAAACTCTATTATTACTCTATTTTCTCCATTTTCTCCTAACCCTGTCTCTGCCACCCCTACTTTGTCCATATTTCTCATCATATTTTGCACTTCCCCACTGTATATCTTGCTTTTTATACCCTCTGTTCCAAAGCATCATATTTATCCCCTTACCCTATTTGTTCCTTGGTTTGTCCTGAAATTTTATCTTTTCCATTGCTTTCCTTAATCTTGGTTTCTAAATAACATTTCCCATCACTTCCCTCCCCCTGCTACATTATCTTGCCTTCCCTCTTCTCTATTATTACTAACCCCTGCAATTTCCTCTACTTGACTAACATTTTCCACTCTATTACTTCCCTACTTATCACTTGTACATCTCCCAGCTCTACATACGTGTTTGTTGCTGAACTACTTCACTGCTCCTCGCTTCTTCTCTTGACTGCTCCCCACTTCCCCCTACCTGTGCTGCTTCCTCATTCATCATGCCTTCAGTGT
Source organism: Deroplatys truncata (assembly GCA_030765065.1). NCBI lineage: Eukaryota > Metazoa > Arthropoda > Insecta > Mantodea > Mantidae > Deroplatys > Deroplatys truncata. Next base: position 381,939,494 of record CM060990.1, read on the forward strand.
TAACTCCTCTTCTCCCATCTGTACTGCTGATTCTCCCACCTGGTTTCCTTCCAACTGCCTGACTAATCTCCCCCCGCTTGCAACTTCTTGTGTTGGACCTGTTAACCTCCCCTCCTTGCTCCATTCTCCTGATCCAGTTGTTCGGTTGGTTTGTTGACTTGGTTTCTCCATGATTTCCTGCTGTCATTTGTGAATTCTTTCTCGGTTCATTCCTCCAGGCATTTAAACTCCACTTTTCACCTTCCACCACTAATTGTAGTCCTTTCAGGAATGTCTTCTTCCCATCTGCTCTCACTTCTTTCATCCTTAGTATTAATTCTTTCTTCAAAATCTGCTCTTTTCTCATATAATCTTGCTCAATAAACCTTCTCGTGCCTCTTAACTTTCTTGCATTCCTTAAAATTTCCCACTTCTTTCCCATTGTCATTATTTTGATGATAATAATAGGCCTAGGTTTTCTTCCTCTTTTCCCAATTCTAAACATTTTTATTCCTAGTCCCTCTTCCATGATCTTGTATACTATTTCTTCTAGTCTTCTATTGTCCTCCTCCACTTCGAATATCATGCAATTCTTCTTCTGCACTCCATTATCTGTAGTTCCATTTCCTCTCTTTGCATCTTTACAACCTCTTCTAGGCGCTTTGTGTTCCCGTCCATTTTTTTACCTAATTCTTTTCCCAGTGCCTTAAGTGACTTCATCAGCTAGTCGAATTCCACAGTCCTGGGTTTTGTTCTACTCCGCAGATTATTAGGAGTATTAATATTACTACATCCAACCATACTTGAAAACCCATCTTTATCTTTCCATTTTTCCTTATTTTTCTTCTTCCGAAGCTGCCGATCCTTACTCTAAACATTTGCGTGTCCACACCCATTGCTCACATCCACTCTCTTACACACAACCTTCCCCTCACACTGCTAGCACCAGACTCCTCCTGGACATAACAGGCAGTATTTTGCATATGTAAAAAGATATTATGCCATTATTGATTCCGTAGGCTTCAAGAGCCACAGCATTTTTGTTCTGTCTTGCATAGTATGCTTGCACCAGAATGCATATAACTGTGGAATGTACACCTCAGCTTAAATAAACCTGTTTTCAGAGAATTAATATCACATTAAATGCTTGTTACCTTTAGGTCACTTTTGTTTTTAAAAGTGAGTAGGTATTCTGAAATAATAAATACTTAATTGTACTTCTACTGGTATGACTGGTATGCAAAAGATAAATGGGATATGCTGTACATAATTTCCAACTGTAAGATGCAACATAACTTGGTAAGAATAGGCGAAGCACGGTGGCATGCATATCCAAAATTGGTTACTCCATTACAATCAATACGTTTCTGGACATATGTATTTTGCACATCTGTTCTGATTCTGGCTGCAATAATCATCTAGTCTTTTGTATTTTGTTTTATACTTTTAATGAAAACTAGGATTAAGCCCATCTTGCAGGCAGTTGTAACAGTTTTCTAGAATGGGTTAATGTACAATAGCCAATTACAATTTATCATTATGTTACCATTGATTTTTTTCTTTCCTCTATTGTTTACAAGCTTCCATATATTGACTACTCATTTGTAAGTATTCAAAATATTTATTTTATTTATTAATTAATCCTTATGTGATTTAATGCAGCAGTTTTTCCTTTCATGAGAACAGACAGAGAGCTATGAACCAATGACAGGGTTCTCAGCAGAACATGCAGGTGCCAGAAAATGGAAAAGCATGTTAAATAGTAAGGTATTAGCATGTACCCTCATTGTCTTCTGTGAGAGTCTAAATATGCTTTCTAATCCTTTAATGATAACAGTTTACTATTTGTCCCTCTATCGGTGGTTGTAAGAATTTTGTGATGAGCTTTTGGTTCATTGGAATCTTTAGAATTCATTAACTGTAGTCTATTTTTCCATAAAAATAATTTTTCCCAAATATTAAGTTCTCCAAAATTTTGCACATACTTAATTAGTGTCACTGAACAGATAATTTCATGTCCTTTCATGTAAAAATGTGCCACTACTGCCAAGTTTTCAATCCGCATGTTCCAGATAAAATGATTGTCAATCCATAGACCTTAAAATTGGTTTCAGTTTCACAATTCAATGTTTTAGATCCAAAACTAATATTAGGTTTTTCATTTGTCTTAGGATTCTCATGTTGGAAATTAATAGCTACAGTTCTTTCTTCATTAACAACTAACTTATTTGTTTTGAACGGGTTTAGTACTTTGTTAATGGCATATGCAACATTTCCGTTAAGGTGTTTTTTTTATCCCTTCCCGCAATAAACATGCTTGTGTCATCAGCGAACAGTGTGATCTTAACTACCTTATCATTTTTTAGATACATTCTTCTACTATTGATATAAATTAGAAATAATAATGGACCAAGAATGATCCTTGCAGAACTCCATTTTTTTTTCTCTAGTTTCAGAAGTTTCTGTCATTACCTCCATTTTTTGTGGGTTAATATATTCTATTTCTACTAATTGTTTCATATTTGCTATGTATAATTGGAACCAATGGTGTACTAAATCCCTAACTCCACATTTATACAATTTGTCAAGTAGTATGTCATGATCCACCATATCAAAAGCTTTGGTTAGGTCCAAGAATAACCCCACCCCTAGTTCACTGTAATCAGCATATCATAAGCACCTGTAATTTTGATGCAAGCCATTCTCTGCAACTCAAAGAATTGGAGTCTTGCAAACCGCAAGCCTCACCCTGGGCCACCAGATAAAGACAGCATAGGATAAAATAGGTCTGAACATAGAGATGTAGATCCAGTATACTACTTTAAGTTTCACCCCCAAGTTTTACCAAACATGCATCTGCAGATCCAAAAGGCCCTGCATGCTCTCTACATTTCTATCTACCTGTTTATTCCAGGTTAATCCCTTGTCTAATATTAGACCAAGGTATTTAATGTGGGTAGGGAATTGAACTGCTGTCCCTCTAATACTGGGTTCCTTCAGGTCCACTAGTTTGTGTTGCCTTATGAAGGGTACAAAACCATTTTACTGGGTTAATTGGTATTCCACAACCAACCCACCAGCTAGTTACTCTTTCTAAAGCTGCCCTTAGCACCTCAGGAACAGTTCCAGGAAATTTCCCTCTAATTAGTATTGCCAAATCATCAACAAAAAAAATTGAGTTTTATTTATGGATGCTCTTTAACTGCTATGGTTCTTAGCATCCTACTTTATTTGGGTGTGAAAGACCAGAAATTTTGCTAAGAGGCCTCTTTATCAGGCTTAAGATTCTTTTATGTGCCATAAATCTACGACACAGGACCATTGGTTTTACTTCCCTTCTGAAGGAAGCTATTCCAAATCATCAGCATACCCAATATTAAAATATCCGCTATTGTTCAGATCCTTAGTCAAATTTTCCACAACAAGGATCCAGAGCAATGGCAAAGCAACACCTCCTTGTAGACAGTCCCTTGCCATGGAGACATGAATGGTCTCTTTACATGATGTGGAAATTATATTTCTGTCCTTTAACATGGAGTTTATCTATCTACAGATGGTATAAGCTACTCATGTTCTGTAGCAGCTTTCATAATAGCCTTAGCAGAGGTTCTAATGAAGGCACCCTCGACATCAGGAAATACTCCTATAGCAGTTTCCCCATGATGCATTGCACTATGTTAGTTACAACATAGTGCAATGCAGTTTATACAGCTTTCACGCTCAATATAGAATGGGATGCTAAGGACCACAGCAGTTAAAGAGCATCCATAAATAAATTAAAAAAAAAAAAATAAGATACATACTTTCCAGGCTGATCTGCACATCGGTATATGTGGAAGGGATTATTCCTTAATAAACATTCCCAGATTGCCTGTCAATAAGCTTCTCCATTACTTTCAATAAACATGATTAAGGTATAATTGGACAATAGGCTTTGGTGTCATTAAAACCAGATCGCCCAGGCTTCGGTATATAAGTTGCCCTTACATGCCTCCAGGACAACCAAATATGCCTGAAAGCCTGAATATGTAACAAAATAGGGATAATGTACAATCAATCCCTGGTTGTAACAGTGCAGGTATCAGTTGATCTGGACCTGCCAATTTAAATGATTCAAATTAATTAATAGCCCATCGTACTCCAGTTTGTTTGATGACAACCTAGACAGCATCCAGTCTTCCCTGTTCATCTTCACAGGCTCCAGGTATGGCTGTGTCTTTCCAGCTACTTGTCCATCACTCACTGTAGAACCTGGAAACTGAACATTTCTGCCACAATCTCTCTTTCATTCATTGTATAGCTTCCATTTGGTAGCTTCACTGTGCCAAGTTTATTTACAGCACTCTTTGCTAACACCTTCATGAGTCTAGCCCCACTAAATGAATTTTCAATATTCTGGCTATGCTGCTTCTATGAAGTTTGTTTAGCCTTTCTGACACCTTTTTGTAATAGGTGAGTACAGTCTTATAGATATGCCAATCATACATCAGTTTAGCTATTTTAAATAGCCTCCTAGTGTTTTGTCTGAGTTTGCTTAGCTCTATACCACCAAGGAACACTCTGATGAATTAGCAATTATAGCCTTACAATTGTGGCAGGATAGGAGAATTGATTGTTGCAAGTGGTCAACAGCAATCTCCAAATCCTCCACAGAACCTATGTTCTTTGAAATCCCCAACACCAGTAATAACAGGTCTCGTTGTTATGACACACAGTAAGTATTTATAGGATTTCTATAAATCATTGGCTCAAGTTCAATTGATTTTGTATTGAAACATACATACTCATGATCAGACAGCATAATATCTTCTGTTAAATGCAGGTTTTCAACCAGATTATCTAAAATGCAGTTCCTAGTTTAATGTCAATGACCTTCTAGAGTTAATGAAGGTTGATTCATTGCCTCTATTAAATATATAAAGGTTTGTATTCACCAGATAGTCAATCAAGCTTTTCTCTTCTATTGATGTCAGTGCTCCCCATAAAGTGTGGTGTGCATTGGCATCACATCCAATATGAGCTCATGTCCTGATATTTCTTTATAGGCTCTGAGGTCCCTCACCATTGAAGATGGTGGGTCTTCTTCACCATAGGGGAATTAGACAGATAGGCAGAGTAGCTATTTTCTGGTTTATGCCACGTCATATTTGCTCACAGCAATGTTTTGACCTCTTGTTGAGGTCGTCTTCAGGGCTACACTGCACCATATGCTGTGGATTGTCGCCCTTTTAAATAGAGGACCCGAGAAATCCCAAAATTTCTATTCGCTTGCATGAAAACATCAATCGCAGGTAATTGCAGGTGTGAGACCTTCCCTGCTGCATGATTGGCCAGGTGTTCATGGCATACCTTGTGTTCTTTCGCAGGTCCGTGCCAGGGAGTTGGGCTGCCATCCTGGTGTGGCCCACTGCACTGCTGATTGGTTCCCAATATTAGCCAATGGGGAAGCCGCATTTTGCTTTGCTGGTCATTGCATGTACCACCATGTTATGATGCTGGGAGGTGCACTCTTTACGGTCTTCTTGAGTGCTTCTCTTATTTTTTGCAGAGTTGCACTAAATGTTATTGATCTGTGCACCCTTGCCTAAATTCAAGTTATGAGAATGCCTCACTATTTCTAGGGCCTCCTTTATTTTCATGTGGGCGAATGGAAGTTTTGGGATTTCTCTGGTCCTTTAGGATAAAAAGGCAACAATTCCCAGCATGCGGTGTAGTGCAGCCCTGGAGACTACCTCAACAAGAGGCTGAAATGTTGCTGTGAGTAAACATGACGCGGTGTAAACCAGAAAATAGCTACATGAATGACACTGGCTGTGAAAGCCTAAAAGAACAAAATAGGCAAAAATTACTAAACGAGTCCTTCTGCATCCATCTACCCCTAAGGTTATCTTAACTGTTATGTCTCTAAAACAAAATTTTAAAATTGATAGTGCTTTCACACAGTTCTTGATACAAATACTGGATGATCAGCATAGAGCAGAACAGGTTTCATGGCTCTTAGCTGGCCAGTGGTGAAGTGCGAGGGTTCAGTGTTAGTTGAACTCTTGCAAGCGTGGCATGCATTTATTAGTTGACGCAATACAGTGCATATTAAGTGAAATGGCTCTATTCGGGTACCGGTATTCTGTTCCCCAAAAAGTATTAATTTATGATTCATACATCCGTACAGAATCTGCAAGTGCAGTAAGGGGATGTTTACTGCAAACGTGCTGTCATCCACTCAACATACATAGCAAGCAGCACCGCCGGCCAGCTAAGAGCCGCGAAACCTGTTCTACTCTATGCTGATCACCCAGTAGAAGTCCTGGGATTAACAGTATTGTTGGGACTTACTAAGCAGTCCCCATTAATATCATTCCTCTTACTCTACCTTTTTATGTCCAAGATTCCTGTATAAGAGCTATATCAACATTGTGAGTAACAAAGATTTTGCAAAAGAAAGCAGCAGCTGCCTTTTTGCTGTAAGTTAATCTTGAGCTATTGAGATTCTCCCCATAGTTAGACTCTCATGCAGATTATCTGTTTATCCTCAGCAGCTTAGATCTCCATGACTTAAATTGCAGTCTCAGTTGCCATGTCTCCCCTAGCTGCCTCAGTCCTTTCATCCCCTTGGGTCTCTACATGTTTGTTAGGATCAGCAAGGATCTTAAAAATACCCTTGTCCAGTCCTGTGTAGCTGCCATATTAGTCTCCTTAATTTTCTTGGCAGATTCCTGTACAACCAAGAATATAAGACATTGGCCCACAGCATTCACCTGCCTATCCAGTGCTTTCAGTGCTCTGTGCTTAGTCTTGGATTTGGCATCTTCATTCACCATAAAAGCACCGTAGAATCCCCTGCTGAGTATTTCTTTAAAAATATCCTTGACTTCTTCAGTAAATTTAGTTACAGGATATTGCTCTTTAGTTAAAGTCCCTAATCCTTGAAGTACTAAAGAAGTAAGTGCTTCCTGTCCTAATTGCCTTGAGCCCCAATATCAGGTTGAGCCACTGCCTTTCTTAGTTTGTTTAATTTGCTCCTGACAGCTTTGGAGCAAGATGTAGCTGATTTATGTTAGAAGCCATATAGCCTCTTTTCTTGTCTTCAGGTGTGTGCTGGAAATACTAGCTCCCTAACAGGAGAAAGGTGTCCTTTTGGGCCCCTGGTCCTGTATTTGATTCATTTTTTCCATTTCTGGTTTCATTTTTGTTTCCATTCTTGTCCTATGAGTACTGGGGAATTATAAGTTGGCATGAATGGAACCCTATATTTAAGTGCAAGGCTACATACAACAGGGTTTCACCTGGTGCCCTGAGGGGATCATTAGCAATACCATTACATACTCCAGTGCCATTCAGCTATCAGCATAATACCTCACAAGCTTGGGTATACCAGATCCCTATTGGTATGTTTAATCCTTCTCCTGGGAGTCATGGACTGGGTTCTCAAATTGGGAGCCTTCTCTGGATTGGATATTATGTTGGTAAGCCGCTTCTTATCCTGGTATCTCTCCTGTGACTACTCTGGCATGAAACTCTTCCAGTCATTGCTATCTCCAGTACAGCCCACAGGATCAGAGACATGGGTGCCCCCTCTCACAAGCTTCAGGTCATGTGGTTTCTAGGGGGAAAGAATAAAGGCTAACCAAAAAGATAAATTACCCCCTCACAAAAATTTGGCATTTACAGGATAGATTACAAAGACTGTGGAAAGTATTAATACAAGTCAAAGAAGCAAAACATAGAAATGAGACTTAAGCAGCACTTCAAGAACATCAAACCCAGAGAAAAGGAAAAAATTAGTAGTAGCTATGCATTTTTTGACAAAAGGAGATGAAATTGCCAACTCACTGATACTAATTAAGTATGCACAAAAACCCACCAAACTAAATTTAGGAAAAATTATTTTTATGGTAACATCTCAAGGTTAGTGAGCTTTGAGATCCCAATGGACCATACTTTTATCAGAATTTTTACCACAGCATTGACTGAGGGACCAGTAGTGAACCATGGTCATCAGGGCCAGGCTATCCAGTCACAGTCAGCTGACAATGAGGAAGACAGTCCTTGAAACTAGTTCTGAGGTAAATACCTAATTTAGTGAAATTTGTATATTTGCAACCACATATAAAACTTTTGTGTTTTCTAATGTTAATTTATATTAGTCTATTCACCAGAAGTCAGGACATTTTCAGTCATGTAAATTCCATGCAGAGCTTATTTTACAGGTTGCAAGCCAAAGGTGACTAAGCCAAAAGGAAGAGGTTTGGAAATATAGTAGAGTAAAGGAAAAAAGTAATAGTTAAATCCGCAGCAAGTGTTTGTATCCACACAAAATTTATTTGCAACCTACAGGTGTGAAAGGTAATACACAGTAAGAAATATATGAACTTCTTACTTAAGAAATCTTGTTTTTAAAGCACTGTAAATGGTAGCCATGTATGGTATAAAACAGAATACATTTTCTTTTCAAACTAAAAATGTAGTCATTTCTGGCATTTTCAAACTAAAGTGCCTCAATTTGCTGTTTAGCATACAATAATTATTGTTGAACAAAATATTTACTTATTTCATGAAAATTTGGAAATACGAAGTTGACTATTCCATTTAGATTTCTATGAGAGCGAATCAGAAAGTATTTGCCCCTATTTTTTTTAACCAAATTACGGCTGTAAATTGGAAGTCAACATACCTATTATCAGCGGTGGACCTTTCATGGACCGGCCCGGCCTTATCTGCTGGTAGCTCCATGTCATGATGCTGCTGTCAGTTGTTGAAGATGGCAGTTGTGCTTCACACATCCATGGTGTACGAGCAATGAAGTGTGATTTGTTTTCTATGGAGCAAGGGATGAATGCCCATCGAGATCCACAGGGAAATGCAGCCCACATATGGGGAAAACTGTCTCGCTTTGAGGCGAGAGGTGTTGTGAGTTCGCTAAAGGCAGTGAAGTCTTGCATGACAATGAGCATTCAGAAAGGCCACATTCATCGCTGACTGACAACAACATTTCCCGCATGGATGCAATGGTAAAGCGGATCGGCATGTGCACCTTAGGGTCATTTCCTGGGAGCTTAACATTTCGTATGGTAGTGTTTACAACATTGTTCATGGGTCCTTGGGTTACCTGAAAGTTTCATGTCGGTGGGTGCCTAAACATTTGGATGACATGATGAAAGGCAAGTGAATAATTGCTTCATTGAACCATCTGCAATGGTACGCTGAGGATGGTGAAGGCTTCCTGGACCACATTCTTACTGGCAATGAAATGTGGATACTGCATTTCATGCTGGAATCGTAGCAGCAGAGCATGGTGTGGAAACATCCGGGTTCGTCTGTGACAAAAAAATTCTGCTCAGTGCCTTCTGTTGGGGAAGTGATGTTAACGGCCTTCTGGGATCACTGTGGACCGCTCCTGCTGGAGTTCATGCCACAAGGTGCAACCATCAATGCCAGCAGCTATTGTTTCACACTGTCACATCTGCAGGCTGCCAGCAACGAAAGCACTGAAGGATTCTCGATGTAAACAGTGTGATTCTCCTCCACGACAATGTGAGGCCACATGTGGCAATCAGAACTCTGGCAAGCACCAGGCATTTTACTGGGAGAATCTGGACCAATCACCATACAGTCCAGACCTCATCCCTAGTGATTTCCACATTTTCGGACTGCTGAAGAAGTTCCTGGCAGGACAGTGATTAACATGCAACAATGAAGCCAAGATAGCAGCCTGATGGTGGTTCCACAATCAGCTGGACAAATTCTACCACACGGGCATCTAAAATTTAGTGCTGCAACAGGAAAATGTGTGAACCAGTATGGGGACTAAGTGGAAAAATAGTGTAAGGTACGTAGAGTAGTACATTTATTTATAATTGCCTGTATGTACCATATTTTGGTTAATAAAAACTAGGGGCAAAGACTTTCTGATTCGTCCTCGTAAATGAAAATATCTTCAGTGTTGCTACTTACTGTAAAATTCATGATGAGCAGGTGGAACGTAGTGGCACAAAGCCATCAGATCTTTGAGCTTTTCCTGTGTTAATGCCCTTGTTTCTGGGAACTACAAAGGTAGTGGAATGGTTTTAAGAGCTCTTCCTCCCCTTTACTTTTCTGTTTTAAGTACAATGTGGAACATAATACATCATCATTGCTCTGCTTCATTTTTAGAAATCTGGATTACCCTTTCTCAATTCTGATCCAAGATGCTTTAAGCCACTCTACTTTGCTACCATCAACAAATATGTTTCGATTCACTACATCTTTTTCAAGCTGTAAGACATTAAAGAAATAATCACATGCCATCTGAATATTAATTATGAAACTGGGGAGCTCTCTTTTTAGATTTTTAATTACATTCAGCCATTGGCTTAGAATGTATGCTTCAGGATTATACTTTTTATCTTTTTCATTGACTGCAAAGTTTTGGTCATATTCATTGAAGCTGTGTCCTGGAATGAAAATTTTCTGGTCAGTAATCTCCAATGTTTGAGAATTTTGTAATAAATGCATGAGAAGAAGTGACATTTTTATGATGCAGTTTTGACACCTATAGCTGTCGCTATACAAAATCAAATCATTCACCTCTGGAGGAATGTAATTTTATTTTAGACAGGATTCTGTTTCCTATGCTCCTCTTGAAGCTATACCTTCATTCCAAACATACTTGAAGCCAGTATTTGTTGTTGTATCACGTATGACAAGGTTGAATGTCCATATTTGCTATTAATAGTAAGCCACATTTGTACACAAAAAAGGAGTTGGCACAGTTTTGTGGAGATCAAAAATGACAACCTTCTTTCTTACATGGATTTTGCTTCACTTACATCTTAATACTTCCCCAGCCTGGCTCTTAGAGCTTTTTTATGATGAAATTTCTGGCAGTCCATTGTCTGTTGTCTTTCATCTTCAGATAATGTCCATTTCAGCTTTTGGTTGAAAGCATCACATTGATTAGAGGTGTCACTCTTAGGAATATAGAATAACAAATTAAATTAATTCTTGAAAATGCTAAGGAAGGAAGAGAAGCACACTGGTTTCCAACTGATCTTACATCGTTCTTTATACATCCTGTATAATATAGACAAATTCAAACCTGGAGGTAAGTGTTTTCCACTTTCATTGTCCTTCATACTGTAGTGTGAATGGTGTGATGGAAATTCCTTGATGAAACTGCAAACAATTTTGTTCTCTTGAGCTGTTTTAATATGGGGTATGGGGTTCATGACCACCACATCTGTCTGCAGTTGGCCCTACTTTTATTTCCTTCTTTTTCAAGGTGAGATCAGCTTTACCATTAGAAATCTGTAACATTTGTTTGAAAAAAGTTTTGCACCCAACAATGTCTCATTATCACCAAATGAGCCTCTAGAGTCTCGTATACTTACATCTTGAATAATTACCCTTGAAGAATTACCCACATTCAACATGACTCATAATGGAAGCAGATTTAAAGGGGAACGAAACACAAAAATGAATATTTCATTCACCACATTAGTTTGTCATCAGGAATAAATAAAAATACACACAGTTTCACCATCCCAAGGTGAACGATTATTGTCTGATAATCGCCTGAATGATTATGGCCTGTTGTTGAGTTGACGCATGACGTCATGAAAGCCACACTGCACCCAGACAAGACATACACAGCATAGGTTTTTTAAATGACTAATAAGTTCACATGTTAATTTCACTAGAAGTTCATAACTTCTCTGAATAACAAAGAGTAGAGCTAAAGCTAGCCAATCGTCACTTTTCATAATCCAGTTAATACCTACTAGGTGATAAACAGTAGTCCAACTTCTGCTTTGAAAATGAGTGAACATGGTATCTGACATCAATTGAACCATAAAAGAGTGATTTTGAAGATTTACACTCTTCTGACAGCAATTCTGAGACAGTGTGATCACCGAAAACCCTGCTGATTCCATCCATAGGTGTAAGTGTAAGGAATGTATACCTATGAATAATGATGAGGAAAATGTGTGTTGCTCGGACTAGGAAAACATAAAGTTGGTGAAGGGTGATTTTTGTCTGAATCAAAAGCATACTAATTTTCACAAATTAGTTATAGATCGTGATGTTTTGAATATTGTGGGGCTTAGCTTAGCTTTAAAAACGAAAAGTTGAGCTAAAAAGAAATTACTCACTGCCAACAATCCTGCTAATAAGACCTGTTGATATTCCTGCTACAAATAGTTTACAGCATGGATTAATTCATGGACTTGGACAAAGAAGAAGAAGTTTTCATACCATTAGGGGTAGTGCTTAGTATTAGAAACGCTTTTTTAGAACCCAGTGAAGTATATGTAGCCTTCATACTTCACTAATAAACACACAAATTAAAAATAGTAAGTTTTAAGTTAAACCATTGTTGTTGTTGTTATTATTATTTATTATTTAAAATTGTATAGCATGTCTTTTACCAACCTTCTTATGTTGACTGAAAACGTGAGAAGTGTTTCAATCGTACGAGGGTAATCCCAAAGGTAAGGTCTCCAATTTTTTTTAAAATACAAAGAAACTTTTATTGTCAACGAATGGTACATAGTTTTGAAGCTTTAACATTTGTCTATTTTTCCACATAATCGCCATTTCGGTCGATGCATTTTTGTAGACGCTGTGGCAGTTTTTGTATGCCCATGTCATACCAGCTTGCCGCCATGCTCTTGAAAAAGTGATGGACCTCATTTTTCATTTCATCGCCGTCACCGAAGCGCCTTCCAGCCAAGTGTTCTTTCAACTTGGGAAACAAGTGGTAGTCACTGGGTGCTAAGTCTGGACTATAGGGTGGATGGGTGATGGTTTCCCATCCAAACTGTTGCAGAAGATTCATGGTTTGACGGGCGGTGTGGGGGCGAGCATTGTCATGGAGAAGGATTATGCCCTTGCTCAACATTCCTCTTCTACGGTTTTGAATTGCCCGTCTGAGTTTTTTAATGTCTGACAATACCTGTCGGCATTTATTGTTGTCCCAGGATCCATAAAGTCGACCAACAATATCCCCTTTCGATCCCAAAACACAGTTGCCATGACTTTACCGGCACACTGTGTTCTCTTGAATTTTTGCGGCTTGGGTGAACTGGAATGCCGCCACTCACGTGATTGTTGTTTGTCTCAGGCGTGAAGTGGAAAGCCCAGGTTTCATCACCCGTGACTATTGAATCCAAAAGGTTGTCCTTTTCGTCTGCATAACGTTGAAGGAATTGGCGGGAAGTTTCAGCGTGTTGCCTTTTGTGATCTTCTGTCAGCATTCTTGGGACCCATCTTGCACACACCTTCTGAAATTTTAACTCTTCAATCAAAGTCCGATGAATAGTGCTTCGAGAAATCTCAGGAACAACAATGCAGAGCTCATCAAGAGTGATCCGCCGATCTTGAAGCACGATTTGTTCAACCTTTGTGATTGTTTCGTCAGAAATGGACGGTCTCCCGCATCTTTCCTCGTCATGAATTTCCGTGCGACCATTTGCAAATTCTCTACACCACTTGCAGACATTTTTGACATCCATACAAGACTCTCCATACACTTCCATCAACTGTCGATGAATTTCGACAGGTTTAACCCCTTTTGCACTCAAAAAGCGAATAACTGCGCAAACTTCGCACCTGGCAGTAGTGGCTAATGGGAGCTCCATTATAACTGGCTGCCAAGCCAAGACTGAGGGCGCTAAGGGATGTGCGGTGGTTTCGGAAGAGAGTGAGGGGAGGAAGGAAAAAAGCAGTATGGCCAACATCCACACAAACAGTTTCCCTGTGATCCCAGCGCTTTGGAGACCTTACTTTTGGGATTACCCTCGTAGTAACTCTAATGGAGGTCGAAGTTTGGGAGCTATATTCTTTGGTAGTGACAAATCAATTGCTGTGTCCGGTAATGGATCCACACAATGTGCATGCAGAGATTTTTTGTTTCACTCATTATCAGTAGTTTCCATTCTTCACTAAATTCTTCACATTTATTTTTCATGATCCAAGACCCAGGTGCTTTGGAGTACTGAGTTTTGTACCAGTCTTTTTTTTCTGTTTATGTTGAAATTGTGATCTAGTGCCTACTATCATGGATCTAAGTTGAAGACATTTATATGAAAAATGTATTCTTTTCTGAGCATATCTGAGACGAAGACTGTGATAACTTTCTAAACTGTCAGTATGTGTATAATGTCGAATATGAGCTAAATCCTTTTAGAAAGTGCCATCCAAAATAATTTTCTTCAGAGCATGATAGGTGTCTGATTTGCCTTTAATCCATAATTTATTTCTTTGGTCTCCTTCCAACAATTCATCATGTTCACAAGATTTCCATTCACTGTTTTATAGCCATTTTTGTTAATTTTTTATATGATGAAGAATTGATGGGAATTTTTCAATTAATATGGTACCGTTCTTATTACAATTTTGCATAGCCCACCATATTTATGCTGGTTATTTTTTGCTCTGGGTATTTTTTTCTACCATTTTAATTTTTTTCATCAGACTTTTATACAAATGCCATACGTCAAATTCATGTTTAACTTTTGGATACTGAGTTTTTAACAGGTATCTTACATCTTTATGTCTGTTGGAGAAAAAACTTCAAATCTACACATTTCCTGTTTTGCAAGCCTAGTCATTGTGTTGACACAAGCAGCCTTTTCCAAATCACCTTTCACCATACCTCTTTGAACAAGTTCAAAATCAATAATTTTGCGGGAATTTAAATCCATGACAGAATAGACTAATATTTGGCTGAAAATCCTGGGGAATCATACTGCCCATCCCCTGCCAACCATATAGGTATACCACAACCTTTTAATGAATTCAAGTTCTTTTTTCTTTCTTGAACCCAAAATGCTCTAACAACTGGTGCTGCCATGTTTCGAATAGTTTTATCAAATGTATGCCTTGAAAGCATTGCAAAACCCAGTGATGTACAGAAGGGTTTAAATTGCTGAAAAAATTTACCAGATAATAATAAGGAACTTGCTATTAAAGCATTTACTTCCGGTTTCTTTCCTGAAGATTTTGTTAGTTCCAAGTGAATGTATCAGTGCAATAACACACTGTTTTAACACACAGCATTGTGCCATTAATGTAATGACAAATTGTTTTGACTTCATTTCTACATAAAGCACATACCTTGAAAAATAAAAGTAGAAATGTCCAAGCAACAATGAAATATTCCGCTGTAGCTTCATTTCCATGTATAGTGAAAGTCTCCTCCTCCTCCCCCTCTTCTTCTTCTTCTTCTTCTTCTTCTTCTTCTTCTTCTTCTTCTTCTTCTTCTTCTTCTTCTTCTTCCCGGTTATCACTTGTATCAGAATCTGAAGTATCAGGTTTGTAGTTCAGCTTATCCTGGTCTTCCTCATCATTGCTTGTTCTGTAGATATTTTCAGTTTCCAGCAATATTTATTTCCTTATGATTTCATATCTAGTTCACATTTGTACTTCTGAATTCTTGGTTTTTTCATCACCTTCTACTCTGAATTCTCTTACACTACTTTTATCATTATTGCCTTCGTTGTCAGTTTTATTGCAAGTAACACTATTGCATAGCTCAGAAACTCTGCTTTTGCGATTTCTAGCCTCATATAGTTCTGTTCTTTGTTGTTTGCTCTTGAATGAAGATGGTGAAGGATCAGTTGTCTTACTAGAACTTGATATCTGGAATTTGTCTTCATTTTTCTTTATAGGAGAAATAGTTCCAGGTTTTAATAAAGGCTCTCTAAAATTTTCATCTGGCATAAACTGCTTTTTTAATAACTGTGTCTGTTCGTAATCTGTGTCCTTAAAATGGAAGGAACATAAACGAGCACCGGGACCAGGCAAAAGATGTTTTCTTTTATAAATTCTACCCGTATCCTATATCTTTTGGAAGATTTGTCTCTGTTTGAAAATGCATGAAAATGAGTTCCCTTATGTGTTTCCCTTCTCACATTACAGCCATATTGCACAACATTGAGGCATTTTATTTTTGAAAATATTACTTTGTTTGTATAATACTAAACTGACTCAGTAACACCATCACCATAACACCACCACAAAGTACACTACTCTGAACTTAAATACCAACAAGGACATTTTATGAAAAACGTATTACTGCACGTGCAGCAATGAATGACTTGTGATCTCCCAACTGCTTCCAGCTCACGGCTGACTCTGATGATGTATAAGGTGGTTATTATTTCGCTTGTGCAGCGATAACAGTGTGGCTGAGTAAGAAAACAACATTACCACTGCATTTCACAGGTCATATCCTTCATTTAGGAAGAAGCATGATTTTTGTGTTTTGTTCCCCTTTAAGATTCCAGTTCATTTTGCAATAACCTTTGAGCATTCTCTGCCTTCTATCTGCTGTTATGCTTTGGTTACAGTTTAGTGAACAATTGTATGGTGAATCAATAAACACTTTTTAGAGACAACATTTCCTCTAGTGTTAGCATATTCCTCATCCGCCTCTAACTTCCATTTTCTTTCTCTTTTCTTCAATTATTTGTTCTTTCGCCTTCCTATTTCAACACTCATAATTCCAGAATATAGTAACTATATCCTGTAATAAACACACCAGTACGTATTAGCTTCTTCATTCAGGTTTAGTAAACAACCAAATGACTTTCGATTCCCAGACATTTGTGTTTTCCAAGACATTTGAAATGATTAACTACATGTCTCTGGTTGGTCATGGGTGGCTTGATGGAATTAGCATTTACTATGTAGTGCTTATCCATTTTCATAAGGTGCAGCACATTATGCACAAGGAACATGTTTATTTTAATTTACATTAGATAGTACATTGTTTTAAGAACTGATTAATATGATGATATATATTTTCTTAATTTTGAGGGATAGTCACCTTTGACTTGAAACCCTTCATTTAACAATGTGAAATACCTCCGTTGTCTTAGGAATAAAAGACATGGGAACTGATGTTTTCATTTGCTACATTTTACTTATGTTTGTACTGTACAAATTGATATTTGAAAGATATACAGAGTACTTCAATACATGGTCCCTAGTTTTGAAATACTAACATAAAAACAGTCTATCCATTATCATCAGTCCAAAATCTGAGGAAGTATTTGTTGTTTAAGTTGACTAGCCTGAAATTTTTTACATGGCTTGAAACAATACTGAGTATATCTGTTACATAGCATATCTTTCGGCTTATTTGTTTTTTTGCCTGAAGCCCTTTTTCCATGGATTTCATATGGGTCCTATTAATTTAAGGTTGCCATAAGAGTGATACAATAATCAGGCTTCTGTCCCAACATATTGTAATGTATTACTTATTTTTATATGGTCATAAGATAAACCCAGAAAATTTGCAATGTATGTATGTGCAGGGCTACAAGTATCATATTTGGATGTATCAGTAGGTTTGTTGCTTTAATAACCCCTTCACTGTTTCCACAGTACCAGTACATATATACATTCTGTGCTGAATTTTAATTGTCGGAATTTTAAACATTTTATATTTGAAATATTTCAACGTTTATAAGTTAGGTGACAATATTTCATGTTGTAAACCCTACTTTTCTGGTTTTGCATCCACCACACTCTGCAGAAACTACCATTAATGTTTTATCCTGTCATTACAAATATTTGTTGCACACCACTAAATGATAGTGCAGAATGCACCAACAATTTTCTACTCTTCCATATAAATAAATGTCAAATTTACCACTGTAGTTTGTTATGGCAATATATTACAAAACTCTAAGCACCATTTCTTGTCTCACACCTAGAGCCCCAATAATGAAGGAGGGTGTGGTATCTTTCAAAACAGGGTACAGCACACGATGCTACATTGCAATGGGAACGCATGTATCTGCATTCCCTTCTCTTTCTCTCAACTGTTTTGTTGCTGGAGCAGACTGCAATGTCTTGTTGGATTTTGTTTATTTTCTGTTGGAGGTACAAGGGATGGAAAATGCCTTTGTTCCAAATGAAGAGAGTAATCAGAAGATGTGGAAGGACTTCTCTTTTTACCCGACTGTTTTGGAGTAGCGTGCCTTTTTAGAATTTCTTAAATTACTGCCAAGTGGAAATCTGCAATGGGTGTGTTTGCACTGTGTTTACATTGTATAAAATGTGAGCATTCAACAATGATAAGTCCAGGAGATGAAAGAAGAATGTTTTGTACCACTTGATAGACTTGCACATGGACTGAACAGAAGAAAGTAACATATCAGACCTGTCAACAGCACCCCTGTCCTCCATCTGAGTGCTATCATATTCAAAGTACATTTTGCATGTGTTTTATCCTTTTGTAATTTCTTTGTGAACTGGAGCATTCCTTTACTGAGTTTTCTTACTGTTCCACAATATTGAATTTTTGTTTGTGCAGAAAATCAAAGAGCAGGGGACTTGAATACGAATTATCAATCCATAAATTGTGCTCTTTTCCAGAATACTTTTCTATGATAGTCTGAACTTCAGCTCCAGACATGCCTAAATGATGAATAGGAACTATTTCTTCCATGTCAGTATATACAATGAAATCCAGAATGTATCCTGTCTCACAATCACAATAATAAACAATTTAACCCCAAACCTGGTTCTTTTGGAAGGAGTGAACTGATGGAAGATTAGTCTACCCTTGAACAATACCATGCTCTCATCTATGCAGAGATTTGAAAATGGATTGAAAGAAGAGCTGAACTTATGCTGAAGGTGGTCTATAATAATTGCCTTCAATTTATACAGTCGGTCACCTCCCGATTGCATATTGTTGTCGCAGAAATGAAGGGTGTGCAGTAACAATAAATATCTATCCCTTGACATGTAATTATGGAAATGGGGTGTTTCAATTAGGGGATCAGTAGACCAATACTCTTCACTTGAGAGCTTATTCACTCTTGGCATGAGCATGGTCAATGCAAAAAACACACACATATCAGCTACATTAGTGCTGCACCAATTTTGTAGCCAAGAGAAAGGAGAAGAAGGCAGAGTCTTGTTTTTCATAAATGTATAAAAGCTATTTGTTTCCTCTACAATTTGTTGAATAATATCAATACTAAAAAAAAATTACAGAAAATGTCCAATATATAAAAAGGGAAACACAAAAATTCTGGACTACTATAGGTGGGTAGCGCTTCTTCCAATAATGAAAATTTGCTGTAAGATTGTATATGAGCGACTGGGACAATGCATTTATGAAAACAACAAATTAACAGTATTTCAAGCAGGGTTCAGGGAAAAATACAGTACGGTAGTCAATATATTTATATTAGATAGTGTTAGAGTGAAACAAACGTGAAAAAAGATGGGAAAATTACACTGTGCTTTTATAGATTTTCACAAAGCGTTCAACTGTGTTGAAAGGCAAGCACTCTGGGTGAAATTACAGGCGAAGGTTTTGTCAGGAAAAAGTATTAGGGCACTTCAGGCAATATACAAAAAAGTTGAGTTTTGTGTAAAGTGCAATTCCAAAACAATATCGAAGAATGTTATAGCTCAGAGGGGAGTAAGAGTATTCTCTACCAACACTTTTTAATTTGTATGTGGACAATATACCAGAAGTATTGAATTCAGTTGAACCTGATGCTCCTAGTATACAAAATATCCCCATACCCACTCTGCTATATGCAGATGATTTAATTTTAATGTCCACATCAATTTCCGGGCTGCAAAGAGAACTAATATGCTTAGAAGCATATCATAAGGAATGGTGAATGAAGTGCAAACTATAACACTAACGTTCAAGAATGGAGCAGTATATAGCAATCAGGAAATTTATATATATGCAGGACAGACATTGGAGTATGTTAAAGTATTTACATATCTGGGAGTTGCATTATCTATGAATGGGTGGTGGGGGAAGCACATTGACATCACAAAACATAAATGCATAGTAAAAAATATAGTCATTAAAGTCTCTTATAAATGTTCCTGATATACCAATGAGGACAATGGAGATGGTATACAGAGTTGTTGTTAGGTCTAGTTTATCATGTGGGGCAGAAATTTGGGGTTGAGAAAGTATTGAAAAATTGAACCAAATCCAGACGCATTTTCTGAAGTGAATTCTACAGGTGGGGAGGGTTACTGCAAACTGTGGGGTTCTTAAAGAATTGGGCTTATACAATGAAATTATACATCTAAAAATAAGGGTAGTTAGATACTAGGTATGCATAGTACGGGGAGATCAGGCACTTCTATGTGCACTGTGTTTCAGGGAGTAAGTTTTGGGAAGGGTGGGATACATGTTGGGCAACAAAATTGCACAGGGACTTAGAAGAAATGGGAATGGGGTACATTTGGCTATAGGGGAGGGACATGGAATGTAGCAAGTGGGTAGATAATTCAGAGACGACTACGTGATATTGACTGACAGAATTTAGAATCACAATGTATGTCTAAAATTTCACTTAACTTGCAGTGTCAAATAGCTGTGGGAGGGAGGCCTGTTTAGATAACTGTACATGAGAGAGAAGAAGCAGTTTAACATGGCTAAGATTGGGCACCTAGAAAGGCAGTTAATTAACTGAAGATATCGGAGGGAGAATATGTCCACTCTGATGATTGAGAAACATGGAATCATATTCTGGCTGAGTGCAGAGAAATGGAATTGCTAAGAAAACATATTTACCACCACAGTTTCTGGAATCCAATACGGGAATGGAGGCTTACTTGGATGTAATGTTGGATGGGGGGGGGGGGGTATTGTAAAAGTTTTTTTTTTTTTTTACCTAAGATCCAGTAAAGAAGGCTAATTGCTCTGGAGAATGGAAGAGGAGGGTATGGTGCATAAGAGCGAGTTGTTAAGGGTCAGAGTACTGTATATATTTGATGCTATGTGTGTAATTGTAATTCATGCTTATTATTTCTTTTTCTTATTTTTTTTCCTTTCTTTCTTTTCTTTATCCCTTTATTATGTTAGTATGTAGTTACCAAGAGTATATATTTAGTATTATACACTCATTGTTTGATTACAGAGACAGGAAAAGCATGTACGGCCATGAGGCCCATGTGATTGTTGTATTTTACGAGAGTAGACTGAAATTGCTCAAAGTAAAAGTGCTGCTGCTGCTGCTGCTGCTCCTCCTCCTCCTCCTCCTCCTCCTCCTCCTCCTCCTCCAATACTCCCGTCAATACTATTATCAAACGGATGAATTTGCGGCACCAACACATCATCTTTCTAATGGAACAAAGGAGCTTACATTTGTGGTCTTTTACAAAAATGAGGTTGACCTTCACTATTATTGACTATTTCGTTTTCACTTTCACTGCCACTTCCTGATTCACTTGAAGGAAAATTAAACTCTTCTGATTCTAAAGTAGTGAAATGTCTAAAAGTTCCTGCTCAGAAAATGCCTTACCCAGCCGAAAAGATGCCATCTTAACTTTCACTGGCAGTCATGGCAGTAGCGTACTGTACTTCACAAAAACTAACACATGACTTGGTGCAGAGTTTTGTTCATTTGCCTGCAGATGTCATGCAAAACCAGAGATGGGTTTGAAACACATCTTAAAGTGAAGCCAAGAGATGACAAAAGATGACAGTGCAGTTTGGATTTCTCTAATGCAAGCAATTGAGCAGATAAGAGCTTTAGGAAAGTGCCATTGTGTTACATTGAATATACTTGATCTTAGTGCCACAGTACAGAAACACTGTAGCCTATTTGACTTGATCGTAGTAGTGAAAGGGTTAATCATTCTTAGCCTTACACTACTCATATTTTCTGAAAATAAAATCTTCTTCAGCAAAACATTGTTTTGCATCAGCTATTCATGCAATTCCAAGCGTGACATGCTTTTCAAATCAGCATATTGAAACATCAGGTTAGCTCCAATGGGTTTAATTTTTAGTCTATTCCTGCCATTTGTCCATTGCGCATTCATCATGGAGAAGATTCTTTCCACACATGCATTATGGGCAAGCAGACAGAAATAGAACTGGTCAATCTTTTATAGTATTGAATATTGCTCACTATTCTTACAAGAACTGAAAAATTCCACACATTTGTCAATAGCTAGTCTTTGCACGAAATTAGTGTCAGGGCCAGGACCATTCAGTATTTCTTTCACAAACTTTATTAACCAAGCTGATTGGTTGAATGCTAATGAGTCATCAACTTTGTAACCATACTTCAGTAAATATTTAACAGTACCTTGTATGTGTCCACCCCAGTTGGTATTTCCTTCAAGAGCAACCAATTGAAACAACTGAGATTAGTGAAAGAATATAACCACTTTTGTAAATAACCAAGACAAGTGATATAACAATTTTTTGAATAACCAGGACAAGTGATATAACAATTTTTTGCTTCTTGTTCATAATTCTTTACAATGGCTGGGTTATCTATTTCTTCAAAAATGTCTTTCACATTAAGAGGCAGAAAATGTTGGCCATTTCTCTCTTTAAGAATGTTTGCAACCAAGTTCACTTCATTCACAACCTCAATTACAGATACATATTCTGTCTCTACGTTCATTATAGATTTATGAATGATTTGAGAGAGTAACAAACTTAAATAAAAAAATGCCTTGTCAAATGGATTTAAGAAAATATATTTTAACATTTTTGGGCAGTTAACAATTGATAAAAATATTATTTAAATGCTGCAAATAGTGAAAGTGTTCTTTCGATAGCAGGAAATACACTTATCCATCTCATCTTTGAATGATAGAGCAAATATTGGTAAGCAACACTCACAAAATCACAGAATTCTCTAATACATTTACTCTGATGGTATAGATTGAAAATCTTAATAATTAGAGTTTCTACATCAACACTTAAGACATCAATACCAGCATGTAGTGTGTTGTGCATAATAGCTAATTATTATTACTCTCTTTGGTGCTAGTTCTTGTAGTAGCGGTACAGCAAGTTGTCTATGGTGCAGCACTAACATTACAACTGAAATGCAAGAATAACAGATCTTCATTATTCAGGACATTTAACAATTTGTTGAAAATCGGGCGGGACTCTTTTCCATGTGTTAAAATTCAGGAAAATCCCACTTTTTCAGGACATATGGCAACCCTATATTAAATGGGCACAAAAAGCATATTGGAATACAGTAGAACCTCACCTAACCAAACTAAAGGAGCAGAGCCATTTTGGATAGCACAATTTTTCAGATAATCGATGGTAACTATTTTAAGCAGCAAAAGGAAGAAACTATTATTGTATTCCAAATGCATTTTATAGTGCTTAATAAAAAACTACTACTTTATATAGTATTAAAATATGCATTACAGTATTTATAAAAACTATTTCATAAAATCAGTTGTTGATTCACTGTTTTCTTCTACAAAATCCAAGGCAGCCTAAAACAAACAGTTTTGTGTTGTTGATAGTGTCAGTAATTCGTTATTTCCCATTAATATATCAAGATGAATTAATAGTCTTTCTTACTTCTAATGCTTTGTATTCCTTGTCAGTGTTGGCTTTAACTCTCTGTTCAGTGCTTATTACAACATGCTTTCTTTTTGCTGACATCTTAAACACAAATAAACCACACTAACCAATAACAACAACATAAGATAACAATGGGCCTCCTCACTGAATGTGTGTGCAAGCAGTTAACAACTATTATAATGGTACAATATTTCTTGGAATGTGGGTTAGGGGATGAGGATTAACTGCATATTATACCAAGTACCTGTATTGGAATTTAGGTTTGGGGCAAAAGATATTGACAGTTATTGCAACAACTTTGCCAGTACGAATTTGAGCATTTCATTTTGTTTCTAACCTTTTTCTTGACCATTTTGGTTAAGTGGGGTTTTACTTTATACATGATTAATTGCTTGTTGGTTTGTGCGCTTTAAATGGAAAAAGTTGTCTATGAGAATATTGCTGTAATTATTACAGCAAGCTGTATGTTCTATATTTTTTAAAAAACCTAATCATTAAATAAACTTGCTTTCATACCCAGGCTTTCAAGAAGAAAGTACCTGATATTAAATGTCTGTACATATTCATTAAGAAATTGTAAATGAAAAATGCAACTTTATGATAACCAGAAAATTTATACTAAAAATGAATCAGTGTTTCATCAATCAGCTAATGATTTAATGACAGCCGTAAAGAAAAGAAAGAAGGAAAAAAAAAACTATAATAAAAGTGCCCGAATCAAGTTTCCTATTTGGGCATATTCCAGCATGGCAGAGATGGAGAGGAAGGAGAGAGTGAGAGATCTTAAAGTACCTAAGCAGGGATATTTTTTCTTTTCTTTGGTATAGATTTGCAGCAGCTTAACTCATATACCCATTTTATGAAGCTATGCTTAAACATTACAAATTACAAAATGTTTGACAATAAAATATTAGAGGAAAAAAGGCTCTCAGGTGGCCGTGACTTATAGTAGAAGTACTTGGTGAAATTGCTCTCTTATACGAGGGTGGTCTGAAAAGTTTCCGACCTAATAAAGATACAAGACATTTTTTTCAGAATTTTTTTTTTTTTTTTTATTTTTCAACATAGTCTCCTTGTAACTCTACACACTTCTCCCAGCGATGCTCCCATCTCTGTAACCTGTCCAAATAGTACTCGGCACTTTTCTCTGCAAAATAATTGTTCACGAAGGTGATTGCCTCTTCATTTGACGAAAATCTCTGTCCTCCGAGCGCAATTTTCAGATGAGGGAACAAAAAGAAGTCTCTTGGGGCTAAATCTGGTGAGTAAGGCAGATGGTCAAGCCGTTCAAACCGTAATTCATGGATTTTCGCCATTGCAACCGCTGTGTCTTGGTGAAACAGGATTTTCTTTTTCTGAAAATGTGGCCGCTTTTCCGCAAGTTCTGCCTTCAGCTTGTAAGTAATGATGCGTAGTATGCTCCTGTAATGGTTTTTCCTTTTTGAAGATAATCGATTAAAATAACTCCATGACTATCCCAAAAAACAGTCGCCATCACTTTCCCAGCCGAAAAAACAGTTTTTGCTTTTTTTGGAGCCGGTTCCCCCTTTGCAGTCCACTGTTTGGACTGTATTTTTGTTTCGGGTGTATAATGGTGTATCAAAGTTTCATCTACAGTAATTAATCGGATTTATTGCGCCTAAACTGCGCCAACAGAACGTTGGAAATGTTCATTCGAACACATTTTTGGCCAAACGTGAGCAAATGCGGCACCCAATGCGCGGACAGCTTTCTCATGTCTAAATGTTGATTTAATATGTGACAAACACCTTCTTTTGACATGTTCATAGCCTCTGCTATCTCGCACTTTAATTCGGTGGTCGTCTAGCACCATTTGGTGAACTTTGGCGAAGTTTTTGTCGGTAGTTGCAATTTTTGGATGTCCCGAACGTTCATCGTCTCCCAAGCTCTTACGGCCACGTTTAAATTCAGCTGCCCAAAATTTCACTGTCGCAAATGATGGTGCAGAGTCCCCATACACAGAATCCAACTCATCTTTGATTTGCGTAGGCGTATTGCCTTTCAAAAACAAATATTTAATGACAGCTCAATACTCAATTTTGTCCATTTTCATAAAAACACTCACATCACCTCACTCAAACGACATAACAACTGAGCATCCAAAATGGCTGAAACTTTGGTGAGTAACTGTCAACAGATGAACAACGAAATTCACTAGCTTTTATTTACGAGTGCTGCCATCTTCATGTTGAGGTCAGAAGCTTTTCAGACCACCCTCGTATTTATGTGTTGCATTATTAAAATGTGGCTAAATTTCTGCAAAGGTAACGCATTAAGTACTTTTTCTGTCCTTCATATTTATTCAATATCGTAGGTTAATTTTGTGTTTGTATCGCTCAACTTCTAAATTTGGACATCATGTAACTGTTGCAAGAGATGCAAAGGAATGTCAAGAAAAAAAAGTGGAATACTCTTCACCATTTGTCAAACTAATAAATTTGTAGTTCTTTCTTAAGCATCAAAGGAAAAAAGCGCATCAATAGATGTAAGTACCAATGCTGTTTGTGATCTAACACCAGCTAAAAGTGAGAAAAAATATTCCTTTGCCCATATTTATTATTATAACCTAGTAACCATTAATCAGCTCATTGTAGATAGGAAACAAGTGAATGTAGGTCTCTTCAAACATTACATTATAGGCTACAACAAAGTGAAGGTGAACTTGGAAAATACAAATGACTACAGGGCTATGATTAAATATCTGCAATCTCATAATCCACAATTTCATATCTACCAAATGAAAACTCTTGGGAGTTGTGGTTAGGGGTTTGTGATGTTAATATGATGAAAGAAGAACTCCTGAACAAGGATTTGAAACTATACAAATGATTCCTGTGCACCGTCCATAATGAAAGCACTATGCCAGTTGGTTTTTTCTTGATCTTAAGCCTAATGTGAATAATAATAATAATAATAATAATAATAATAATAATAATAATAATAATAATAATAATAATATAAAAAAAATAAGACATGCAAAGTAACTCAACTTGTGTGGAGCAATAGGAAAAATCTAACCACCCAATCTAACCACCCAAACCTAAGAGATACGTAATTCAGTGCATTAAATGTCAGGAATATGTTCATTCAGAAAACTACTGCCATAAATCACCTCACTGTGTAAAACATGACCAACAGCCGGAAACCCCAAAATGCCACCAGTGTGTGTAGGCTGTAAGGGCCAGCATACTGCTAATTACAGAGGCTGCCCAATGCACAAAAGACTACAAAATCTCACATGCCCTGCCGCAAGAATCAATGAAGCTCATTGAGATGATAATAATATGTGGAATGAGCAGTCTCTAGCCAGAATAAGGAGGATCAAAATTCAGTGGTACCCCCATGTTCACACTAAAAGCAATTTATGCCATAGTTTTAGAATCTACTCCAAATAACAAATAAAGCCTTATTTCTAAAGTAATGGACAAAATAGACCTACTGTTATCCCTATAGGTTTCCCTTATGAACACGTTGCAACAAGTATTATTATGTCTTGCCACAAAAAAATTGAATTTCAACCTTTCTCAGAGAAACATTAACATTTGTGCTTGGAATTCCAAAGGAGTTATAACAAATATTCTGAACTAAAGGATTTTAATATGCTTCATCATATCAATGTACTTTTAGTGACAGAAACAAAACTTTCATCATATATTAATTTCATAGTGCCAGAATATGAAATACACAGAGATGATCTCAAACACAAAAGGTGGCTCAGCAATTATAAGAAACTCACTTCTTCGTGACCAACTGCTACCTATTAGAGAAAATGAATACAAATTAACGCGGATAAAACTACACTCTAATGATTTAACACTACAAATTGGATCATTCGATTCTGCTCCAGCCAATAAAATATGTGTTTCAACATTCTGGGAAATTACTTATTTAATGAGTACTTGTTTTTTAGTAGGAGATGACTTCAACAGTTGACACTCAAGTTGAGGCTCAAATGTGACCAATCTTGAAGCAAAGTGATGCATTCCAACTCTCCTTAGTGGTCATACATCCAAACGAGCCTGTTTATTATCCACCCTCAATTGGTGTTCCAGATCTACTTGACTTTTTCATTGGAAAAGGAATAAATGGTTTTCGTTCATTCCCATTCATCTTACGCAAACTCAGTTCTGGCCATTATCCTGTTGTGGTGACAATTAATAGCAGTAGAAACAGTATGAAATGGCTACATTTAATAAGACATCCCTTTGGTGGCATCAGTATGCAGTTCTATAAGATATTACTGATTTGAGAATCCCACTGAAGACCCCTCATGATATACACAAGCTATTTTAAAGCTAATGAGAAATATTCATTATGCAGTAAATTAAGCAAGCAACAGGCAGTCAACTAGTACCAAAGATTATTCTCTGGCTTCTTTCCCAACTCATATTCAGTTACTACATCAAGAGAAGAATACATGTTGCCATTTTGGAATGTTCTAAATATCCTGTAATAAAACAGCACACAACAGAGCAACATGTAAAATGTGAACTTACGAGTGTGCTTAAACAATTGAACTGCAAGGCTACCAGTTTTTAGCTTAGCAGACTGAATGCTGAAAATGGAAACCTATGGAGGAAGGCAAAATATTTTAAAAAATCATATGAATGAATACCAGCACTGAAAATAAATTACAGATGGTATACTTCCACACAAGAAAAGGCCAACATATTTAGCGACATTTTCAAACCTAAATTTACTACCAGTCCAATTAGTAACCAAGACTTCACAGACATCATGGCTGAAAACATATCACAACCGTTACAGCTATCTCTGTTTTCCTATCAGTTTCTGCTTTGCAGGTTAAGAATGTCATCATGGAGACACCTTCTAAAGCATTATCTTTGTGATGCCATAATGGTGCAACAATTTGAAGCAGTAACATTGGTCGGCACTTTGGAGCCATTTACTTTACCTGTTTCTGATGTTGTCATTGTTGATTCTACCGCCGTGATCTCATTTAAAGTGATCTAATACTCAGCTTTTGAAGTGAGTTGCCAACCATTTGAAGATAAAGAATGAAACTGATTATGAATCGTAGCACTCTAAATTGTAACAACTGAATTATAATATCTGCTAACTTCTGCAGTATAAGTGTTACTGTTTGAAGTAACTGTTTCTGCAGTAGAAGAAACTAGTAGCATAACTTGCCATGAGTCGCTAAAATGCTTATTGGCGAGACCCTTCGCAACAGGCATGAAATCTTACTCACACAAGTGTGTCACTAAGCGCTTAAAATATCACATGAGCAGGGCATAGCAGTGATGGTACCAGAATAACACTTTGATTTCGATTGCACTAATGTTTATTACTTAAGCTCCGCCTACATTAGAATTGCTCCCACCAACATTATTTTATGCCCAGGCCAATACTTAAAATCTCTCCATGCACGTCTCTTAGTTTGTTGCTAACTGAGCCTTTCACATTTCTCAGAATTTCTTTTGCTTCTCTAATTTACAGAATTGGCCTACATGACTGCAAACATACTGAACTTACAACCTAACCGAATTCCCAGAATCTTTAAGCTAATGCGTTCACTGCTTTGGCTGATATGACTTCCTAATTACCTTCATCTTTCTGGACAAACATTGGAAATTATTTATTGCAATTATTTGTCTATTCTAACCATTATTTCTTTATTTAATTATTTATATCTGCCTGTCAATAATTATGGTATCAAAATGCCCCATTACATTCATTTCTTATTTTCAGTAATAAAAGAATATGCACATTTGTCCAATCAAATTTTAACTTATTTTAAATTTATCTGATCCCCTTTCTGCAACTCTTTCAATTTTCATACAATATTTTACACATTTCTTCATTACTACTTATGCTTGTATAAAAACATTTCATTTACAGTTAATATCCCTCATATACATAAATACAATACTCTTTATGCTAGATTTACTAGGCTACTTTTTTTTACATTGTTAATTTCTCTTCTGACTTTGTATACATTTCCAAGAGTCTGTTTTCTTTGTTTTTGGTCTTCAGTTTGTCTTTGTTTGTGTATTTTGAACAAAATTCTAATTTTGTTAAGTTCACTGCACTTCACTTTCACTGTTTTCTGCTTAAGACCTAGTTTTTTACAATTTTTTATTATTTATTATCTAGTTACAATTTTCAGAATCTTATCTTCCACATCATACATATTTATTATAATCATTTATAAACCAACTTGCGCCCACAAATTTAATTTGTCAAAGTTAGAAGTACCTGACTGCATCCTACTAATTGCACCATTCCTGCTAAACTTTTATTTGCAGTTCTATTTTGACCTGTCTGATTTAGGTTATTACCTTCTATTTGCCTTGTTATTTCTATTGTTTCTGCCCTATCTTTTTCTATTGGTGAATTTCTCCCACTTCTATTTCTTTACTCCTGTCTAGGTAATCTAGACAGATATTCATAATTATTTTCAGGTCTCCAATATTCATTATTTGAGTTATGTCTACCTCTAAACTTCTGATTTCTTCCCCTAGGTCTATCAAATCTTCCCATATTCATATAATTAACCTGAACATATCTATCTCCCTGGTCTGAATTTCTATGTTGCTGATTTCTATCAAAACGATTTTTGTTTCTAGTTTCTCACTGTGCTGGTTCTGATCTAGGAACTGGACCTCTATATCTATTCCTAACTTCATTTTAATTTCCATTTCTATGAAACTGTGTCCCATGCCCAAAGAAATGTGAACTTTCCATTGTATTACGTATATATTGTAATGAAAAGAAGCTAGAAACAGTGATGTGTATTGAATTTATTTAAAGGTGAGTCGGAATTCACCTTTAAATAAATTTCCATTGTATATTTCTTGCTTGGTTTCTGTCAATTTCTGCCCCAGACTTTTGTTTGTTACTAATGCTATCAACAAATCAATCATTTCTGACATGTTACTTGGCTTTGCTATTACTAAATAGGAGGGCTGTCCTAGAAGTACCCGACCTAACAAAGAGAAAACAAAAATTCTGGGAAAAAACATCTTTATTTCTCTACATAGTCTCCTTTCAGCTCGATACACTTTTCCCAGCGATGTTCAATAGCTTCGATACCCTGTTTTAGTGAGAACCGTCAAGTTCTGCAAAATAGCCATCAACTGCAAACTCCACCTCCTCATTGTTGGCAAATCTTCTACCACCAAGCCATTTCTTCAACTTTGGAAAGAGAAAATAATCAGAGGGGGCTAAGTCTGGCAAATAGGGTGCATGAGGAAGCAATTCGAACTTCAACTCATTGATTTTGGTCATGGCGATAATGGATGTGTGAACTGGTGCATTGTCTTGAGTGAAACAGAACTTTCTTTTTCGCTAAATGCATCCGTTTTTGCTTGATTTTTATCATTCAAACACTGCAATAAGTTTGTATAATACTCACCATTGATTGCTTTTCCTTTTTGAAGATAATCAATTAAAATGATCCCACGCACATCCCAAAAAACTGACGCCATGAACTTGCCTGCAGATGGAACTGTCTTCGCCTTCTTTGGAGTCAATTCTCCCCTTTCAATCCACTGTTTTGACTGTTCCTTCATCTCAGGTGTGAAGTGATGGACCCATGATTCATCCGTCAAAAACTTGGCTTTATTGCAGCGAAGCATTGCCAAACACTCGACTGAAACGTCCTCACAATGCTGCTTTTGTTCCATTGTGAGTAAACACGGCACCCATCTTGTGCACAGCTTTCTCATGTTTAAATTTTCAGTTAGTATGTGATGTACAGCACTTTTTGAAATGTCTACAATGTTTGCTAGCTTGCACACTTTCAGTCGATGGTCATCCAATACCATTTTGTGGATTTTCTTCACAATTTCTGGTGTGGTCACCTCATTTGGTCGACCACTGCAATGTTCGTCTAGGCAGCTCATACGGCCTCGCTTAAACTCTGCCACCCAATATTTTACTGTTGTAAACATAGGTGCAGACTCCCCCAGAGTAGAATCTAGCTCAGCTTTAATATTAGTTGGACTAAGACCTTTCAAATGAAAGTATTGTATCACATTACGATGGCCAGTTTTATCCATGTTTACAAATTCGCTGAGAGAGTTCACTATTAATGGCTGCCAAACAATTACTAAACAATGTAGCATCGTCAAACTTAAGCTTTATAACAGTGGTACTTTCTATCATAGTCATTTGTTTGAAACAACAACTGCTATATATACGTCAGGTCAGGTACTTCTGGGACTGCCCTCATAGTGCTGAATAGTTTCTGGAAAATGTGTCATTACACTATTTATGAGATCTTTGTCACTTGTTGGTGGATCTAACATTCTTGATTTCCTGATTAGTTCCATAAAATAATTAGCCATTGAATAGCCAGTTCTCTGGTAATGTTTTCCATTGCTCAACTCTAGTCTAATGCTTGCTCTCCAGTATCTGCTCATGAACATATTTATAAAGGCCCTGAAGTCATTTCCTACAGTTATATCTGGCCAAGTTGCTGCATTTCCTAACAATGGTCATTTTGTATTCCTCCGGTATACATTTTACGGTGAAATACTCTTGCAATTCTCTAATAAAAGATTTTGGATCATCTGAGTCCTCATTTTCAAAAGTTGGCGGTGTAATTTAATTTAAGATATGATTATGCCAGTACATGCTATGGTTCTGATCTCTGTTTCTCTGTACATTAATTCTTCTAGGTTCACATCTGGAACTGCTTGCACCTGTATTTGGCAAAAAGATGTCTGCTAACACATTTTCTACTGCTTCGTCTCTTGCTGCTGGTTCACTTACATTACTATAGTTTAAATTTGGTACATTTATACTTATTCTTAAATTCTGTAATACACATCTCATTTCTGTTACTTCTATTGCTACATCTTAAACCTGATCTGTGGTTTCTTCTAAGCTTCTAGCCTGCCTCCTGCCTTCCCTTTCTGCTTTTTCTTGCCTATTTCTACTTTCTTATAATACTTTTCTAGCTATATCCCTTTCTGTTTAAAATTTCTTGCCTACTTCCTCCATTAATTTCCTATTTTCTATCTGATTTCTCACTAACTTGTTTACAAATTTTCTTTTCAGATTTTTCTATTTCTTGGCTAATTTCCTTCCTAACCTGTTCTGTTTTCTTTGATCTCACTTCTTACCTTGCTTATTTTCCCTTTAATTTCATCCTGGAATGATTCTAATTCAAGCTGTTGATTTCTAGCTTCTTTCCTAATTCCTGTCGAGTATTTGCTAACTTCTGATTATTTTCCTCTAATTTCTCTCCTAGCTGTTCCCCTAATTTCTAATTATTACCCTCCATCTTTTTCTCTTATCTCTGTTGACTAATTTCTAACCTCAGATTAATATTTTCAAATATCTGATTAGTTTCCTCCAATTTCTTTCCTAGCTCTTCCCCTAAATTCTAATTATTACTCTCCACCTTTTCCCCTAATTTGTTTCCTAGCTCTTCCCCTAATTTCTTTTCTAGCTCCTGTTGACTGTTTTCTAACTACTGTCAAGTATTTTCTAATTTCTGATTATTACTCTCCAACTTTTCCTGTATACTTTTAAACATTTCCATCATTCCCATTAAATCATTTCCTGCCATTCCTGAATTAGTTGCTCTTTCTCCCTGACTTCTATTGTTTCCTGTTGCTCTATTCTGTACAGTTTCATGCCTACCATTGCTTTCCCCTTCCTTAACATCCTTTCCTCCTACTAAATTCTTTTCACCTAACACTTTTCTACTTCTCAGCCACATCTACATGAATAACATTGAAATAAATAAATTTACACTCAGTACTTGTTTGCTGATTGACTCACTGTTGTCTACCATTGCTGATGTCTCTTTTCTTCATTCTTGCTCGCCGTGTATCTGTGTAGTCTTGAGTTACCGCCGTTCTGGATTGTCTTCCTTCCTTCTCATGCTGTCAGTCGCTGGGTTTGTTTCCCAGTGTAGCTTCCTCAGCTTCTGGTGATTCTCAATTGGAAGTCCGGTGATGGTGTGCCATTTTGAAGCAGTAGACGAATGATGCCATGATGGGGCGACAATTTGAAGCAGTAATGTTGATCGGCACTTTGAAGCCATTTATTTTATCTGCTTCTGATGTCATCGTTAATTCTACTGCTGTGATCTCATAGCTCGTTCTGTTGTCTCATGTGCCAGCTGCTCCAGTGGTAAGCTATGAAACCTGGGTGTATTGTTAAAGAATAACACCAATTTAAATTGAATGAGAAATTTAATGTGATCTGATACTTTAGCTTTTGAAGTGATATGCCGACCATTTGAAGATAAAGAATGAAACTGATTATGAATCGTAGCATTTGAAATTGTAACAGCTGAATTATTATATCTGCTAACTTCTGCAGTATCAGTTTTACGATTTGAAATAACTGTTTCCGCAATGAAAGAAACTAGTAGTGTAACTTGCTGTGGGTCGCTCAAATGATTATGGGCAAGACCTTTAACAATAGTCACAAAATGTTACTCACATAAGCACGTCACTAGGTGCTTAAAATATCGCAAGAGCAGTACATATCGGTGATGGTACCAGAATAACACTATGATTTTAATTGCACAAACATTTATTACTTAAGCTCCACCTACATCAGAATTACTCCCACCAACATTATTTTGCACCCGGGCCAATACTTAAAATTTTCTTCATGCAAGTCTCTTACTTTTTTGCTAACTGAGCCTTTCACTTTTCTCAGAATTTATTTTGCCTCTCTGATTTGCAGAATTGGCCTAAATGACTGCAAATGTACTAAACTTACAACCTAGCTGAATTCCCAGAATCTTTAAGCTAATGTGTTTGCTACTTCAGCTGATACTAATTGCTTTCATTAACCTGACTTTCTAATTACCTTCATCTTTAAGGACAAACCTTTCAATTCAAACTTGTTACATTATACACTGATTTAGTGTACGAAAATTATATATTGCAATTATTTCTCTATCTTACTGTTATTTCTTTATTTAATTAGGGGTTTTAAGGCTTTGTAGTATTTATTACACTTAACTTACAATTATAAATCATACATCAAATGAAAGAGCAACTCAAACAGTTTTGTTGGGTACACCTGTGCACATGCGCATGCACTGTTTCCTCTGTCTGCTGTTAGAAAGCACTAGTAGAAAAGATGATGACTAGTCAACAAAAAGCTTTTTGTGTTTTGCAGCTTGCAAGGACAAAATCTGTAGTTACAGTGCAATGTGCATTCCATATTAAGTTCCATTGTGATCCTCCAAGTGATAACAACATCCGTAGATGGTATCATTAGTTTGAAGACACCAGCTGTCTTTGTAAAGGGAAGAGTACGGGACGGTCAAGATTGACTGAAGAACATGTTGAATGAGTGAGGGAGGCTTTCATGCATAGCCCCAAGAATCAGTTTGGAAGGCTAGTTGTGAATTAGCAATTCCAGTGACATCTGCGTGGAGAGTTTTAAGGAGACACTTACAAGTATGTCCTTATCGTTATAAGCTCTAAAGCCTACAGACTACTGTTTTACATGTCAACTTTGCAAACGAAATGTTGTTGCATGAAGATTAAGGTTTTCTGGATTGTATCATCTTTAGTGATTAATCGACATTTCACCTAAATGTAAATGTGAACACTCATAATGTGCGCATCTGGGGGTCATCTAATCCCTACGAGATGGTACAGTTGCAACGACACTCCCCAAAATGTAATGTTTTTTGTGCTATATCCTGGTGGAAAGTTTATGGGCCTTTCTCTTTCGGTGAAGTAACTGTAACTGGTGTTTCTTACCTTGATGCACTATAACTATGGCTCTTTCCTCAATTGGAAGAAGCTAAACCAGAGAACTTTATTTGGCAGCAAGATGGTGCACTGCCTCACTGGCATCACTCAGTACGTGATTGGTTAAACAACGTTATACCCAACCGCTGGGTTGGCCGCAAGGGGCCGGATGACAGAGCTTGTTTTGCATGGCCTCTATGTTCACCTGATGCGACTTTTACCTTTGGGGGTTCATAAAGGATCATGTGTATGTGCCTCCGCTACCAGCTGACCTATGCAACTTAAAAAAATAGGATTCAAGCAGTTGTTGCAACAATTACTCCAGAAACACCGATCAAAGTTTGGGAAGAACTCGCCTATCGACTGGATGTGTGCCGTGTAACGAATGGTGCTCATATTGAGCACTTGTAGGAAAAACTGTTTGAGTTGCTCTTTATTTGATGTATTATTTATAATTGTAAGTTAAATGTAGTAAATACTACAAAGCCTTAAAACCCCTATATTCATTTTGGAACACCCTGTACATCTTATCAGCATTTTTAAGTTTAATGTTTTATGCTGTCTGCAGAACAAATTCACTGGAAAAGTCCTCCAGTGTATTTGCACTTTGAAAGGCAGAGTTTCTTAATTACTTTTTAAAAAAATAAGTGGTGGCACACTGGACATTTGAAAATAATAAATCTTGCTTTAAGCCCTTTGCTTTCAGGCATTTAAATGCCTGTGCCACAGCAGCATGCCAGCCAGCATAACACTCAATTTAATTGGTGAGTGTTCATAAACACAATTTACTGTGTTATTTTTCAAGGCGTTTGAGTGAAACAAAAATCATATGCAGTAGAACCTTGATTCATTATTCTGGGAATAATTTTTTTCCACATTTATCATTTTGATTACACAGTCCTGAAACACTTACATTTGTAACACATGTTAATAAAACCCACATTTGCCATCATTCCTCAAGGTATCATTTTACTGCATTACTCATTCTGAAATATCATCCCATCAGAAATCCTTTGAATTATTGTTTTCAAACTGGAGTAATTGAAGCCATGGGCATCACCATGAGGGACTACCAAATTATCACTATCCTCAGAATAAAATTAATTGTAGTTAACAATGTGAATAATAACCAACCATTTTCTTCCAAAGGATCATCTACTGTTTTTAACATATCACTGTTATCTGTACAGGAATGTATGATTATTCGTGCAAGCCTCTACTCTTTGTATGCTCAAAGAGTAGGTGCAGGGGGAATATTTGAAGGCATGGCTTCACCAACAGGCAGTTCAATGAGATGTATATATGGGAGTGTGGTAACTCTGCCCAAGATATCGCTGTGTTTTATATTGATTTTTTCAGGTCACGTTGTGACATGAATTTCTTGTCCACAAACACAGTATAGCTGCTCCATGTGTTCTGTATGGTAGCTTTGCCATATGCTCTGTATGGCTGCCTCTCATGTGTATTTTTTTTTGTTTATCCAGAGAGATCTGTAGTAGTGTATTTGGGGGCATTTCTGTTAAACATCACATATTAAATGTCAGTTATATGGAATTAAATTAATTCGATAAGTACGAGGCATGTCCGTAAAATAAGGTCTCCAAGGTGCTGGAGCCATGAGGAACGCTTTTATGCGAGATCCGGCAACACTGGCATGTAGCTTGGTTCTTCCCCTTCAAATTCCCACCAAACTGAGCCCGCTGCGATGCTTAGTCTTGGTTGGGCAGCACTTCGCGATGGAGGTCCCCCTCGCTTCTCCAGCCAGGTGCGAGTTGAGTGCAGTGATCCGTTTTTTTGAGTGCCAAGGACACTACATTGACATCCATCATCAGTTATGCGAGGTCTATGGGCCACAGGTATGGAGGTCTAAAACGTGCGAAAGTGGGTCAGAGTTCAAGGACGGAGTACGAAAGTCCATGATGAACAGCTTTCTGGTCCGCCTTTGGTTTCGGCCGAAACAATTGCAAAAGTGGAGAAAGAAATGCTTGAAGATCGGTGCGTGACAGTTTGCGAGCTGTGCGAACGGATCCCTGAAGTCAATAAGAGTACGATTGACAAGAGTTTGACTGAACATTTGCATTATCGCAAGGTGTGTGTGAGGTGGGTCCCCAAAATGCTCACCGAAGACCATAAACGGCAACGTATTGAAGCGGCCCTCGGTTTCCTGGAGCGCTATACAGAACAGGGCGAGGAATTTTTGGATTCAATTGTAACTGGCGACGAAACCTGGGTACACTACACAACACCTGAAACTAAGGAAAAGTCTCATCAGTGGCGGCATTCAAATTCGCTGAAGCCGCAAAAGCTCAAACAAACGTCTGTCAGCAAAGTGATGGCCGGTGTGTTCTGGGACAGAAAAGGTGTATTGTTGTGCGAGTTTATGCCTACCGGCTCAACAAAAACACTGCTCGCTTCTGTGAGACTTTAAAAAAACTGTGTCATTCCATTCAAAATGGAAAGAGAGGAATGCTGACGAAGGCAGTCTGTTTTCATCACGACAACACTTGTCCCCATACTGCCCATGCAACAGATGATCTCCTGGCCCAATTTGGATGGAACATCCTCACCTATCCCCCCTACAGCCCAGACTTAGCACCTAGTGATTATCACCTGTTTCCTGAGCTGAAGTCATGGCTGGGTGAACTACATTTCCAGACTGATGACGAGTTGATAGACGAGGTTGAGCGCTACCTGCGCTGCTTGGTGGGAGAGTTCTGTGACAAGGGTAAATGAAAAATGCCACAGCGCATGCAAATGTGCATCAATCACAATGGTGATTATGTCAAAAAATAGCCGAAAGTCCTGCCTTCCCATCAATTTAACATTAATTGCCAAATGTGTTTTCTATGTGAAAAAAAAAATTGGAGACCTTATTTTATGGACACACCTTGTAGTTTGCAGTCCCAAACCTTTTCTTCAAGGCTGTTAAAAATTGAAACAAAAAGGCTTAGAAGGTCTACTCCTGCATTCAAGATTTCACAAACATTTTCAACAATAGTTAAAACCTCCAGCAGAAGTTTCAGTGCTGGTATGTTTGAAAAATGTTATTGATTATGCAGGTATGATGTCAAGAACATTTTCCCTTTGTAATGTTCAGTGCTGAAGAATTTTTGAACAAATCAGAAATGAATGATGTGCATCATCTAAATGAAGGACTTAAGAAACATTAGACATCACCAGCCCATATGAAAGATGTCCTAGGCCTGTCTCTCAAGATAAATGTAATATTGCTGCTCAGCAATTGAGGTGCACAACCAGAAAATTGGTCTTAAGAGGCCATGACGAGACTGATTCTGCTTCTAACCCAAGCATATTTTTTGGTCTTATGGTGGTGTTATTTGTGGTAAGTGCTGAGCTAGACAATGCAATGAAGACTTTTCTGCATAGTACAGCAGTCTTAAAGACACATCAAAGACCATCCAGAAGGAGCTTCTGCCGATTATCCTAGAAGTCTGTCATGAAGAGATTGCATGCAGTTAAAAACTGTAGCCATTCTACTCCTCATTGCTCACAAAACAAGTGATGTCTTAAGTAAATTTCAAGTGGTCATAATATTTAGATTTTTTGACAACAGTAGACTTGTAGATAGATTTGGGGCTTTATTGTTCCTTCTCGCCATGATTCCAAGTCTTACTAACTGCATAACCAGTGAATTTGATTGTCATTTAGAAAACTGTACCAGGGAACTCATTGCTCAGACATACAGCAATGCATCAATTATGAGTGACTTTTTGGGCGGAGATCAAGCACTGATAAAGTATCCAGAGGCAGCATATGTTCATTGCTATGCACATCAACTCAATCCAATCATGCAAAATGCTGCATTAACCAACCACAACGTGAAAATACTTTTTCTAACATACAGGGCATCTGTACATTTTTTATTAACTCCACAGCGAACTGCAGTTTTAAATGAAGTGGTGAATAAAGGACTACCAAGATCTGTTCCAACTAGATAGAAATATAAATCAAGATACATAAATGGTGTACATGAGCATAGAGATGAGCTGATTGAATTTATGAGGGTAATTCACATTGAAGAAAACATTTATCATTTTATAACCCATACACATGCCTGTGGTTGTGAAGAAATTCTCCAAAATGAAATATTCTTACTTTGACCTTTATTCTTTTATCAAATAATATTGTAACTTGATAGACTTAACCAAGTTCAGAGTAGAACCTGTGATCCATAATATCTGCATAAGCAGATCCAAGCCTTTAAGCATATAATTTCCAACATCTGAGATAATGCTGAAATATGTACTGCACATGAGAATATAGCCAAAATAGGAGAACTGTTAATAACTGTCAATCAAGAAAACAGGAGACCAAAGTAATATGCACATAATAATGCAACAGGCTAGACTGCTTTGAATTCAAAGGTCATGTTTCAGCAGAATAGCATGATTCTATCCCCAACAGTTATCTAAAAGAGTCTACTAGAACCAGGGCTTCATAGATGTAAAGAAACTTTGAACCAAACTGTATGCAGTTTATGAATAAGAAGAGTTTATAAGCATCGAAGGTGCACTTCCCTTGTTTGAATTTATAAATGACTATAATTTAGACAAAACTGTCATTAAATGTGTAAAACTCCTCAAAGTTTTGCTCACCATCCCCATCACTACGGCAGAATGGTGCTTCTCTATGCTGAAAAGGATAAGGACATCAATGATGCAAGCCAGATTTTTGGCTCTTGCTATGCTTTGCGTGGTACAAGATCTAACAATGCAAATTCTAGGCTTCAGTCAAAGGATGTCTGATAAATTTGCAGCCAGCAAAGACAGAAAAATTTGTTTCTTCCTCATATAGGTGAGACGAAACTTTTCAATTGAAATAAATTATTTGATATATCTAAAGAAATCATATCTTAGTTCAGCAGCCATTTAGAACAGCTATACATTTTATGAAACCTGGGTAGTTTGATATTCAAATAGGCAACCCTTGACATTTGAAGTGATCAGCCACCCCTGATTGAAGCAACAATTGTATTTCTTATGCAGTTTGCTGATATTGTTTAAGCAGCCTGAAATGTTACTTTGCAACCTCAATCATGACAAAGACTATGTCCAGGCTTATTAGACACACAAATGAGTGAGGAAGTTAGGAAGAAACAATGGTCATGTCCCTGTACTGTCAGTCATATCATTTTTATGCATCCTTTGAGCAAGTTCATGAATTGTGCCATCTACTATGACAGCTACATCGCTAAAGGCAATCCAACAGCCAAAGCAATGCTGATGTTTTTTACCAGTGTTTACAGAAGTGTTGAGCTCTCCGAGCTTAAGGGGGGTGATGGGTAAAATTTCTATTTTGCACAATTTTAAAGCTACATACTTAATTTTTTGTACACATATTTGGGGTGTTATGTGGAACTATTTGGCAGAGTTTCATTTTTGTATGTCAATTAGCTTGAATTATTGAAACATTTCTTTCAAAAAGTTTGCAAATTTCAAAATGAAATTCACTCCACACTTTTTTGAAAAAAAGTTTGAAATTTTGTTTTGCAAAACCAGAAACTCATTTAAGAAAACTTGACACATGGGTTTTGTAATATCTTAACTATAAGGGAAATTAAAAAAAAATATATATGTATATATGACCTGCATAGCAAAATTTTCAGAATTTTTGCAACCACTACACACATTTTATTTTTTATCTCAAAAAGTACTAAGTTAATCTTGAATTCCATGTGTCAGTTTTTTTGTTATGCTTTATAGAATGTACAGTAAACATTTCAGCCCTCTAACACCTAATTTGTGGATGTAATTTTGTTTTGAAGGAATAAAAGTGTAGCAAAAATTAAAGTAAGGAAAGATGAGATTAAAAGTTTGCATGCAGTTAACCAGAAATAAGACTTACAGACCTTCCTAGAAGTGTCCAGCTTAGATGTGTAATTTGTACTCGTTTTTTCATTACAAGCACTGCAAATCAGTTCTAATTTATGGCATAAGCCTGCCAAGTCCTATATACAAGCACTTTTGATTGCGGTCATTACACTTCAGGTCATTCACCAATGATGACAGTATACTGGTGTCCACCAATATGTATTTACACTCTTATTTTTATTTACAACAGGTATATGTTCACATTATCCTCTAGCTGTTTCTGACTTAAACGTTTCTTTTGTACACCACATTCTTGCTCATCTAACCTTTCATCACTGGTATTATTCACATTATTTACACTTGTTTCTGGCTCATGTATATGAAACAACATATAATTTGATGTACTTGACATCTACCAGAGAGCTGCTGTTACTACGATGGCTGATCAATAATGACTGAGACTGATTTTTTTTCACAGATATTTATTACTTCATTTCAATGTTGACATGATCTTTTCCAAAGTAGTCCCCTCCTAATTGAATACACTTTTTATAGTATCTCTTCCAGTCCTCGAACACATGTCGCAGGTCATTTTTTGTCAGGTCTTTGAGAATCGCCTCACTTTGCTTCAGCACTGCTTCAGTGCTCTCAAATTGAATGCCCCAGAGCTTTGCCTTTAGTGATGGGAATAAAAAGATATCTCAGGGGGCAAGATTGGGGCTATAAGGCAGATGCGGCACACAGGTAATGTTGAATTTAGCCAAAAATTCCTGGACTTGATTTGCGACATGAGGCCATGCGTTGTCATGATGAAGTCACCACCCATTCTGATGAAGTTCTGGACGTTTCCTTGGAATGTGCATCCTCAGTGTAGCCAATACTGACGTGTAGTATGTTGCTGTAACAGTAGTGTGAGCGGGGACTGCATACTGGTAATCATTCCATTACACTGTTGCACGAGGTAGTGCATCTTCATCGTATGCTTACTTCAGCTTTTCAAAAGTTTCAGAGGCTGTATGATTTAAACGAAAAGAAAATTTTATTGCACTGTATTGCTCCTCTCGTGTCACCTCCATTTTTTGTTATGTGAAACTCAAATAGGGTCAACAATATACACCATTACTACCAACCTACCGATATGAGAGTGCTGCCGCCTATGGACATTATACATGAAACCCCGCTCTTTTCAAATATTATGGTAGAGACAGGAAACTATTAAGGAAGCTACAGGAAAAAATCAGTCTCAGTCTTTATTGATCAGCCTTCGTATGTTCGATCACAGTGACTCGGTGACAAATCAGAAACTAACCTTCATGGAAAAAATTGGTAAACAAAAAAAAAAGCAGATTTTTT
This sequence comes from Deroplatys truncata, assembly GCA_030765065.1. Classification (NCBI taxonomy): domain Eukaryota; kingdom Metazoa; phylum Arthropoda; class Insecta; order Mantodea; family Mantidae; genus Deroplatys; species Deroplatys truncata. The sequence continues at coordinate 381,981,700 of CM060990.1, forward strand.
GCTTCATGCAGCGATTTCATCACCTGCTACATCTCTTCAGGGACATTTAAAGAGCACAGACCTTTAAATATGATGTAATTAGAGCAACTTCCAGGCACTGCAAGGCTTTAAACTTTGCATATATGCACTTCAAATCACCTAGTATTTTTTGGTATAAAAACACAAAATGTGAAATTTTGTCATTTTTGGTCACATTTTCACCCATTTCTCCCCTTAACCAAACTGAATGAGCCTTCATCAATGCATGACGATGGTGACAAGCAGTAGAACATTTTAAATGTGGGAAGTTGAATGTTTAAATGAAAAAGAAGCAAGGATCATTTAAAGACATTTTACAAAGAACAGGACTGGGATATTTATTCAAATAAATGTGTAATTAACCATTTTGCTGATATGGACATCAATGGACGTCTATAGATGTCCTGTGCATACATGCATTTAATGCTTATTTAACCCTGATTATTTTTATTTTTCTCTTTTAAGATAAATTAAATAAGTTCTATAAGAGATTAAGACTTGCCTTTAAAAGTTTCTTCTTGAATGGCACCCTTGAAACATGGATCAACACAAAAGGGCATATCTCCACATTCACGACAACTCATGTTAGTTTCCTTGCAAACTCCTTTTTTACGACACACCAAACACTTTCGAAATAGACACGACTTTTTAATTGGGGGGTATCCTTTTAGGAAAATGTTTTCCTTCAAGTCTGAGGGGTGCAGGTGTTTTGGATTTCTTACCCCAGTATGAAGAGGCCTCTGAATGCTATAATACTCGATTAGGCTGCAAGCTATTGATATTGGTAGTCCAGGTAGGTCATCATTTTGCGTGGGTTTAGAGCTCTCCAAATTACCAAACAATTGTATATGGTTATATCTAGCTGGTGCAAAAATACCTTTTTATACCATTTAACTGTTTTTCATAAAGAGGGATACGTTTGTAATACCTGATCTACTAGATCAACACCACCCATGTGCATATTGTATTCTTGGACAACATCAGGCTTGAAAATTGACATTTTGGTGTGGGCATCTATTTTTTCAGTGTCAATCATCAAAATCTCAGAGCTGCAATTGGATGCCATAAATACCCTCTTGTCTTGCCAAGAAAGTAGGTCAAAGGTGGGAGCTGATGCACCCCTGTTTCCCTTCTTCTTAGAGCCTGTGTATTCACATCCTTTGGCAAACCAATAGGATTTGAACATGCTGTTCCTATTATATTTGTCTATCTTTATTATAAGGCCATGTATAATTTTGGGGAGCTGTACCAATTATCTAAATATACAGTCCTACCCTGCTCAATTACAGGTTCCATCAGGTGCATTGCTATGGAGCCAGATAACCCCAAATCTGTGTCTCCAGTATTATCAGTCCCATGGCCAGTGTAAATGCAGCTATTGTAAAGATATCCCATTTTACTTTCACAAAGATCAAAACTATTTATGCCAAATCTGGCCTTCTTTGTTTTGATGTATTGCTTCCAACCTAAGCGGCCCATCCAAAGCATCAAGTGTTCATCAGCAGTGACTTTCACTAGGCACGTAATTTTCTTTGAATTTTGAAGTAATATCATCGAAAACCAGCCTAATTTTGTGTAGTTCATCATTTACATTTTCTGTGCAAGTGAAATGAAGGAACCGCAAAGTGGAAGTAAACCTGTTATTTGATATGCATTTCCCCAAAAATGGAGTAGCTAGCATGTCATCTGTAGACCAGTACATGTGTAATATAGGTTTACGAACAACACCCATGAGCATAATTAGACCAAATAACCTGTAAATCTCATTGAATGTTACTTCTGATCACTTCTGAACTCTACTCTTAGGCCCTAATTTGCCTTTAGAGGTCAGGTCTTCCTTCACCTTACTTGCATATACATTTGTTTCCATAACATTGAGACACACTAAGTTACCAGTAAAAAATTGTTGAAAATGTCAATTCGTTGGCTGTCAGAAGTCAACCTAGCCTGGGATTGCACACTGGAGCCTGTGCTCATAAAGATATGTATATTTGTGATGCAAGTGTTATGAGTACTCCACAATGTTGATTCTTCATGAACATCTTAAGGAAGACAATCATTTTCTTCCACACTGCTACCTATGTCTGCCTCAAAATCTGAAAACTTGCTGTCAATTTCCAAATCACTGGCATACAGCAAAATGCCCTCCACATTTTCTGAAGTAATTTCAGATGCCTGTACACTTCCTATGCGAGCTAACTTATTGGCTACATTACTAGTTGAAGCCATGGTTAGCACTGAAGTATAAACATTTCAAATGTGCCTTACAGTTAGCTAAAATAAATCTCTTTGAACCCCGATACAGCTAAATAAATACTCGACTTCACTGAATGAAAACAGCATTTGCAACTAACTCATAAGGCAGCTAAAATAAGCTACAGCTAACAGAAAATTTCGCTTGAAAAAATATTCTGTCACATACATACAGAGGTGCTTGGTTTATTTGCAGCCTGTTGTGTTGTGCAATATGGCATACAAGTATATTATTGAATGGTAGCTGGAACTGAATCATAAGGAATACTTCGCTGAGGCAGATATATTGTTTGTATGCACAATATGACATGTGTTCATTGTACAAAATGACTTAGCTTGCTACAGCGGAACAAAATAGTGTTTCAATGTTTTTTAAATAGAGTCTCTACTTTGTTGATACTATGGGTGTAGACTGCCTTCGCTGAGCTTTAAACCAGTTTTTGTTTCATTAAAATAACTTAATAAATATGAAAGATATGAATTTGTATTTACAAAGTATTGTTAACCCATTTAACCATTTAAATGTCTTGTGCTGTTTATTGGGTATCCATTTGCAGACCATGCAGGGTTTAAATGGCCATCAGTAAAAAGGTTAATGAATTTCCTGTATCCATTGCTTACCCAGTTTCTTCTTCTTCTTCTTCTTCTTCTTCTTCTTCTTCTTCTTCTTCTTCTTCTTCTTCTTCTTCTTCTTCTTCTTCTTCTTCTTCTTCTTCTTCTTCTTCTTCTTCTTCTTCTTCCTCCTCCTCCTCCTCCTCCTCCCAAAATGATTAATCAGGGTTTGATGTATAATAACTCAAAGTATAATAATCTACTAATATAGATATACACACACACGCACGCACGCACGCGCGTGCGCGCGCATTAGGATTACCAGGTTTCTAGAACCATATCCAGGCACAGTTACAAAAATCTGTTCTTTCTGTCAACAGTTATCCATTGTTTGTAGCAACTGCTTCTATCATTTATTTTCAAACGCCTGCTGTAAATATTGCATTGAATCTGTTGTTAGTGGACAATTTGAAATAACGACCAGAAGATGTGGTGTTACACATAATTTGTGAATGGAGATCTTTCTATTTTTGCATTGGGCAACTAGAGCGACTGTCAGCTTCACAATGTTTGAGCTTATTAATTAGCAACTTTATGATTTCATGGTGGACACAGAAACAGATAGAATGTGTTCCACTGGCTCCAGGAAGTACACAGTTCTTTGGTTTTAGTTCCTAAAATTGTGAGACTAACTTTTGTATTTGGATATTTGTTCTTAATAGATCTAAATGTCTCCTTAAAATTTGATAGCAAAAATCTCTTCTGCTTTTAAACTTCTTTTAGTAAAACAAAATTTTTCTATCCCATCATGACACAACTTCTGTCATTATCTGTGTAACAATCAAGTACTTTCTGTGCTGTAGTTTTGTCTAAATTATTTTGAGGTTTGCTTTCTGAAGTAGAGAGAATTCCCCTATCTGCAGTTATGTCCTTTGTAACACCAATCGTGTGATTTTATACTTTGAAGTATTCCCTAATTTAACTGTATGGCCAATCCTCAAAGATAGTTAAAATCTCAATTTTAACATTTGGTCACCAGTATTCCAGAAATGCACACCTGTGGTTCACTAATTATACTGCAGCAGTTACTCTGCTCCTTAGGGGATTTTTGTTTGTTTGTTTGGTTTTTTTTTTTTTCAATACCAATAATCATTTCTCCAAGGTTCCATTTTTATCTTCTGAAATTTTTATTGGGAATATCTTTTCTGTGATAGCCTCTTCTTCTTAAATGGTGTTTTGCCCACTGATCCTAAACTTTCATTAAGCTTTTCTAAGTCTGTATCTGAGAATACGCAATGATGAGTTTCTGATTTGGCTGAACTTCTTTCTTCCTCGAGTAAATTCTGATCACTAAAGAAACCTGGAACGATATCACTGTTGTTGACATGGATTCAACATCTGGTAATCATGAAATTTTCTTATGACACTTCTACAAACTCAAAGATTGCATGACACTTGGGTGTGTTTATATTCATTTGTTTAGTATTGTCGAAGTAATACACCTTAGTTGTTCTTTCTTGTACCTACGGCCATGGTTACTTACATTAAAGAGGGTTAAAGCACTGATGTGCAGGTTGTGTTGTGTCACTCATTTTAATTAGTCTAAACACTAACTGCGCAAACCAAAAGTGTTTTGTTGTAAGAAAACTTTATCAGCACATTGAGACACTTGTCAATAAATACAGCGTATTTCAAAACTAGAGGGCATAATTTCAGTATGCATTCCCCATATGTAGTCAATAAAAAAAAATCCATTACAACATGTGTCCGTAAATGCTTGGTTTCTGAGTTATGGCCTTCAAAACAGTGATATTCACTGGAACGTATTTCTTACTGCAGGTAGTTTTCTTTGCAGAAGATGTTCAAAGTGCCTACCTCCTGCTTGAATACAGGCCTCACATCGACATCTCATGGCCGTGCGAACACCAAATTCCAGGAGTATTTTGTACTTCCTCACAGCCTGCCACAATTCGATTTTGAAGGGATTCCATTTCAGGCACTGGAGACGACTACACCAACGCTCTTAAATGGCCTCACAAGTAGAAATTGACAGGGTTCAGATCAAGTGAGTGTGGTGGCCAAGCAATTGGGCCACCTCTACCTATTGATCGATCAGGAAACCTTCGATCCAGGTACTGGTGAGTGGTACGATAAAGTGTGCAGGAGTGTCATCATTCAAGAAGTGAGTTTGTTGATGAATGCTCAGTGGAGTGCCTTCATATACATAAGGTATGGTGTTTTCCAGGAAGTTTATGTACTCCTGCTCCTTAAGTCTGTTTACAATTACACATGGTCCAACTAACCAATCACCACTGATATTGGCCCACATGTTGAGAGTGAACCACACTTGTGATGAGATGGGACAATTGCATGTATGTTTTCATATGCCCATACATGCTGATTGTGGAAATTTGTAATGCATCTCGTGTGAACTGTGCTTCATCTGTAAAGAATACTAAGGCAGGAAAGTTCGGATTTGGAACACACTGCTGCACGAACCACTGGCAGAACATCAATTGAGCAGGGTAATCTTCTGGTGACAGGGCCTGTAAACATTCACTTACAACGCTAACCTTCGTGTACTGATAGAAGGAGCCATGTGCACAGAACCCAGAATCTCCTCCTCTACATCTGGAGTTGTAGAAAGTTGGTTGTACCCTTCTCAAAGGAGATGTAAGCTTCCCATGAGCGCACAGACGGCGATGGAGACATTCAAATGTGTTCCGATCTGAACATCTTTGCTGTGGGTACCTCTCTTGGCACAAATGATGAGCCAGCACAGCATAGCTGTCCGCCATGCTGTACATGAAATGCATTTCTGCCAGCTCCTGATTTGAGTACATGTCGCTCAGTTGAACACAAACACAACACTCAATGTACCCTTCGCCTCGCAATGAACTGTCAGAGTGCCCTGTTAACATCTTCTGTCATGGCAACTACCAGCGGGAAGAAAAACGTTCCAGTGAATATAGCTATTTTTAAGGCCATAACTCGAAACCAAGCATTTCCGGACACATGTTGTAATGGACGTTTTTACTGTCTACATATAGGGAATACATACCTGAATTTATGCTCTCTATTTTTGAAACACCTTGTATATTGATACATTCATTAAACACATCAATTGTAGGTGGCAACTGTATACATTGCTAAAGTCTTCCCTTCACTTGCTTTCCACTGTGAGACAAATATTCTAAGAAATTAGAGTTAAATGCATAGATAACTGATTCATACATACACATGGCATTTGCATTAGGAAATTTCATATTGCAATCTCCATGCTCATTAAACAAAATATATGTATTGCAAACATTACTCATCTCATCTTCAGTTTCCAAAGCATTACAACATTTCTCATGAGATAAAGTTTTGCACAACCATCCTGCAACATATGCACTTAAACACTTCTCAATTTCATCAATAACATTAGAGTACCTGTATTTATACTCGAAGGAGGAACATTACTAAAATGTGATCTCATTAGAAAGAATTTACATGCATCAAGAGCATAATTACTCCCTTCAGGTGGATCTGGTAACTGATAAGTCATTACTAGCCTTATTGTACACTTAAATCAGAACAATCAGAAGTCACATTATTCCCACCTTTACCCCTTATTACTGAAAAGTAATTCTCCAGACAATGCTGTGTTAATCTCGTAGTTAAGAGAAATTCAAACCCAAATTCTTTTTCCAGATCATTCCAAAGCATTTGCAGGGAAGAAATATTCTCAGTCCAACCCCTAACACAATGTAGCTGAATATTTATTTTGTTGCAGATGTTCATACTGGAAAAATAATCCCTCATAGAAAGTAGGTAATCCATTTGTTTTGCTCATCAATGAATCCACAAGAAAGTTAATTGGTATAATTTTTACCTGAATTGAAAATGTCAAAGAGCTTGTCAATCGTATCTAAAAAAACAGCTGTACATAGAGCATCTAACGACATAGCTTTTCTTAACACAATTCTCATGATTCCACTTCTGACAGAATGACTAAATACATAAGCACCTATTCCTTTTTCACTATAAGCTGAAAGAGAAGCAAACAAAACTTAAATGTATCACTCCGCCGAGCATATGACAGCACCACGTGGAGGATGACGTGAGAGGAAATTGCTTCAGACAGAATGCGAATATAGTATATTGCGCAGCTTGGGATCATTAGTTTTTAAACATTGTATGTCTTATTCCTATATTTTGCCTTACATCCTAAACTTTTAACACATAATGCTAAGAGTAGACAAATAAAAGTTGTACCTGAACAATTCGGCATCTGTGATTAAAGGTACTGGATTAAACTGTTCTTAACTTCAGGCTTTAGAAATCATTCATTTAATGACTAATACCAATATACCACCTTTGCTTTAACCTTTTATGAGTCAACAAGTTAAATAACGATTAGCACTATAGGTTAAAACACAACAGAAAACAAACACAACCCAAGCTATTCTGTATCACTAACAAAGAAGTTCAATTATTGCTAAACAATGGCCAACCATATTCATTGTCGATTAAAGGTGGGCACTTTCCACAGAATTTGTTAAAAGTATTTAACACAATTGTCTTCTTTCCATTTCCTGCATTTATGTTTTCTACAGTGGCAGAAGATTCTCAGCCGGAAACTGGAAACGAACTACAGCGCCTGCGCATGGCCTCATAAACCCTCTGCTGTAACGGTTCATTTAGTTATAGCTGAATCTGAACAAACACATTTAGTTTCATAAATTTAACTGTTACAATAATGACTTTTTTAAATTTCTCTGCACGAGAATAACCATAAAATGTTACGATCTGAACTGAACTGTTTTTTTGTAGAGGAAGAGACAACATGCTAAGCGGGAAAGGTTGTAGTTTGCCCACCAGCCAATGAGGTGCTGTCTTGTCACATGGTTTTTTTTTACTTCTCCTTTTAGCTTATAGTGAAAAAGGTATAGACAAACAGGCATTGGGGTGAAAGGTGGCAGTTCTATACACTCCCGTTTCAGCTGAGGAGCTAACCTAGTTACCCTAACTTTATCTTGATTGTAGAAATCAATTATATGTGTCCATTAAGAACGACCATCATCAGTGACAATATCATATTTCTTAAAATTATTCCTTGGTGACTTAAGCAGATGTGGATCATCATGAGAAAAGTATGCATTATTATTATTATTATTATTATTATTATTATTATTATTATTATTATTATTATTATCATCATCATCATCATCATCATCATTTACTTGAATGAATGGACACTGCTCATGTATACCCAGCAATGACCTCATTTTTAGGTTATTTGATCCCTGATCACATATGATAACATCTCACCAAAATCTACAAAGCCATCAAAAATATCACTCCTAGCATCGTATGTCATTTTTTTTTAAAGTGACATTCAATCTAGAACAATGGACACCACACGTTCTGAGGGCTCTAACTTTCCTGCTTTGATTTTCATCAGTGAAAGTACATCGTCAATAAACCCAGGGCTGACTTGTAAATTTTGCAGCCACTTTTGAAGAGATGACACAGATGGAAGACACACTAAGGTATGCAGTAGTTGTAGCACTTAGAATACAATGCCAATGCTACAGTTTTATCATGCTCTGTGTATTGCCTCCCTCTGGTTTTACAAGTGATGCTTTTTAACTGACAAGTCATAAAACTATTTTGTCACAGTCATGGAAATATTTAACTAGCTCACTCTTTGTCTCAACTTGACTTTAGCATGTTAATTTCTTTCCTTAACTTCCTTATCATTTTGTTTTTGTAGGAAATCACTTTGTGAGCTTTATTAACTTTGTCCTTAAAATTTTAACCTGCTTTTCTGCACGTTTACTATGAGTAGCATTCACTATCTGTGCAATCTCTTTTTCTGGGAGATTATCCTCATTAATGCTACTGCCATCAACATGTCTTCTTCCTTTCTCTTATGTGGACTAGCTCTCATTTCTGTGGTTCCAGTGTGTTACTGCTTCCAGGCAAATTCCAAGATGGAACAGTACCAGGTTTCAACCTGAAATCATTAACAAACAGTATTTAGAATCACAATAAATTACTTTGCAGATAAATCTGTAAGGTGTCAATAAAATGTACTGGATCACAGTTTTACTTACCCTTGGCTGAAGAGCTTTGGATTTCTGAAGTCATTTTCAATAAAATGATCAAAACAAATCTTATAGGTCTTGTACATCTTTAACAGGCCTTCCTTTTTATATAAAGCATCCAGATCACTTTTCCTGCATCTAAGCACCCAAGAATCACATCTGCAAATTCAAAGCATTGCTTGCATTATTAACTTATATTTTTGATTCACATAACCTCACTTAAGCCTTAACCAGTATGTTGATATTCTAAGATGATGTAAAAACAAACCAGCTAAGCTTATAAATAAATTACCCACAAACTACATTTTTACGGTATTTATATGAAGTAAATACAAAACTGAGCAAGAAAACATTATAGGTACTTACAGTTTTTTATCCTTTGGGAAACGAAAGAATGACCATGAATTCTTTTCTACTTTGTAGTTATTATATCCAAAAACTGTACAGAATTTTCCAGACATGTTTTATGCATCATTAAGTATGAGTAAACATATTATTATATTCTCAAGAATATAAATCAGAGAAATTAATATAAAGCACACATTCATCAAGCATTAAACACCACAAATGAATACAATGAACCAGATCTCACCATCAGAGAGCACTGCTGTCATTGTTGCAAGATTTATTGAGGAGATGGCTGTCTTTCCCTCTACTGTTTTAGTTACTACTCATAAACATAAGCATAGTGCATCCAGCACCAAGTTAAGCTGAAGTCATGGGATAGCTATATACATGTGTGTTCATTTAGACATTTTTTGCTCCATCATTTATTACTGCCCCAACCTGAAATTCTGCACCCATAAAGACAATTAAACGAACATGCGAGTATTTCAAAATTGTAATTAAATTAGTGTGAACTATATGAAAACGATTGTTTATTTCATAATTGTAATGTAATGTGTAGTGGATAGATGTGTTAACAAAAAGTGAACATATAGCCGGAAGGCACAAGTTTTAAGCTTTAAAATAAAAGTTTTCTCAACTTCATACAATAAATATGTTGTAATTCAATTCAATTTTTATTGCTCATATAACTTGTGTTACAAGCCTAGAACATAGTCTAAAGCTAATACATATAAAATACAAGATGTTAAAAAATATACAAATAAAATCAAAACGGTAGTATTTCCAATCTATATACAATTTATTTTAATTTAATAGCTCTTCTAGTCTGTATGGGCACATTTCAATTAGATACTTTTTTACCTGTTGAGCAAAGGAGTTTTTTCCTGAATGATCTTTTATACTTTTTTGGTAGGACATTATATAGTATCGTTCCCATTATAATCGGATGTTTTTTTGTTGAGGCCTTATTTATGTGTAATCTATGATAATTTATGCTTTCCCTGGTGTTATATGAGTAAATGTTTGTATTTTTAATAAGTAGTTTGTTTTGAGTAAAAATAATTACTTTATATACATAAATAGCAATAATTGTTAGTATTTTATTCTTTTTAAAGGTTGGTTTACATGTATCAGTAGTTTTTAACTGGTAAATACAATGTCTGCATGTTTTCTGTAATAATAATAATAATAATAACCTATTTAATTTTCTAACCCGACATCCTCCCCAAATTTCAATGCCATATTCCATATGGGCACATTTTAATCCATAATATATAGCTCTAAGTTCTACATTAAGTTAGTTTGAAAAGTATTTTAATAAATATATGTTTCTTGTAATTTATTACCCACTTAGTTTACATGAGTTTCATATGTTAGGTGTTCATCAAGATATATTCCTAAGAAATTATGGATAGACACCTGTTCTACTTTAGCATTATCTAGTTTTACATTTATGTATCGTAGTTCTTCACTTCTGTTTTGCTGGTGCTGAAAATGAATCAATTTGGTTTTTTTAATATTTAATTTGAGAGAATTAACAGTAAGATAATTTGAAATTTGCTATAAATTTTGAGTAACTTTATTTTCTAGTTGCAGCAAGTTTTTTCCTTTGCAAGTGAGTGAGGTATCATCTGCATATGATATAAGTTTACTGACCTGATTCCACCAAATCATTTACATATATAATGAAAAGAATGGTCCTAAGATGCATCCTTGGGGAACCCCAAATTTTACACTTTGAGTGTTCGTTTCAACTAATTTTAAATTGTTTCCATACTGCCAATATAGTTTACAACTTTGATTACGATTTGCTAAATAAGAGTGTAGTATCTTATTTGTTTTTCCTCTTAGTCCATAAGTTGCTAATTTTGTTAGCAACATTTCATGTGAGACACAGTCAAAGGTCTTAGATAAATCTAAAAACAGCCCTATAGTATTTTCACCTTTATCAACATTTGTCAGAACTTCATGAATGAATTCTACAGAAGCACTAATAGTTGAATATCCCTTTCGAAATCCATGTTGGAAATTTACTATAATGCTATTAGCATTTAAGTAATTATCATTCATGGTTCTAGTACTTTTTCATATAATTTAGCAAAAACCAATGTCAAGGTAATAGGCCTGTAGTTTGTCTTGTCCATTGTATTCCATTTTTGTATATAGGATGTGCTGTACTGATCTTAAGTTTTTCAGGGAAGGTACCTTCTTTAATCGAATAATTTATCAAATACACCAATATATCTAATAGGGCATGTTTGCATTGTTTAAGCATAACAGGTGAAAAACCATCCCATCCACAAGATCTCCTGCTCTTACAGCCATTTATTAATGTGTTTAGTTCACTAGTATTTGTTTCATTTACATACATAGATTTAGATATAGTTCTATTGCCATTTTCCATTTTATTTTGGACTGTAGTATTTCCAATATTTATAAAATAATTGTTGAAAATATTGCTAATGTTGACAGGTTTTATTATTATTTCCACACCTATAAGTAAATATTTTTTTGCTGTTTTACATCTAAATTTTTTTGCTTATTTATAATTTTCCACATTGTTTTAGTTTTGTTTTCTGAATTAACAATTGTTTCCAAATAGAAGTTGGCATTATTTGCTTTCAGTGCTGATCTATAGTATTTTTTATACACACTATATAATTATTTATATATGTCTAACTTAATATATAGTTTTTTATATATGTCTAACTTAGTAACCCTATAATAATCATACATGTCTTTAACTTTATTTCGCAATAGGCTCACCTCATAGCTAAGTGTTTATTTAGGGTTTAGTTTACTACTATGTTTTATAGATTTTTTTAGTTATGGGACATACAATATTAAGGTAATAACCGAGAGTATTAAAGAACTGGTTGCATTTTTCCTGAATATTATCTGCACTATATACATTATTCCAATCTTCTTGTAGCATCACCTTATATAGTTCATTAATTTTATTCTCACTTGTGTCCCTTGTAAAAGTAAAGTATTGCTCATAAGGTTTAGGTTGACAATTAAAAATATCTATTATGTGAGGTATGATCTGAGATATGAAGCTCATTATTAATGGTTGTATATTTACTTTATTTTAGATTAGTTATAATGTAGTCCAACATGGTACTCGAATGGCTTATAACTCTAGTTGGACCCAGAAATGATGTATCGTGTAGATTAAAACTTTTTAATAGATCAGTAAATACACAGTTACCTACATCTGTTAAAATCTGCTACAAGAATAAAATTTTGTTTATGAGCAGGTAGTTTATTTAGTAATAATTCTAGCTGTTTTAGAAATTTTTCTACTTTTGATTTGGGCGATGTATAAATTCTCATTTTAATTATAATCCCAATTTCAGTAATTAATTTCACACCTGCTATTTCAAAATCCATTTCTATGCAGGATTTTGATAGATTATTCATCAGACTGCATTGTATCTCCCTACCAGCATAAATTGCAATGCCTCACCTTTATGTAGATTTCTACAATAAGAAGCAATTGGTTTATAGTTACTAAATGTATGTATTTTTAGTTCGTCTATCTTTAAACTGTGTTCTGAGAATACAATAATATGAGGATTAAGTTGCTGCAGTATACTTTCTATTATATCTATTTTATTACTGATATACTGTGTATTTTGATGTAATATTCTAAGCACTGAAGAATTTATTTTATTGCTACTGTGGGAGAAGTTAAGTGTATGTTGTGGGGAGAGAATTACGTCCCCAGAAGTTCTACCCATACAGTCTAGAATTGCAGGATTATTTATCCTAACTTTTAATAGTTCCATTTCTTTTATTAATTTGATTAATAAAGCTTTTTACCTTTTTCATTCAATTGTGATCCATGTTTTGTATAAAATTTTCTGTTTAAATTACTTATATTTATTAAAACTACATTCTGATTTTCTGAACATAAAAGTTTCATTTTCCTATTTGTTTTCCTAATTTCTCTATTTATGAAAGAGTTATACTCTATATCGTATCTATGTGGAATATTTACAATGATTAAATGCTGATTACTAAATTTAATAATCGTTTCACTGAGCACATTTAAAAGTTTCACTGCTTCATTACAACATGTATCATTTGTACTAGTTATTATAACCTTAAATTTTGTATTTATGTTTATATTTGCTATAACATCCCTAATCTTGGCATTAGGTTTAACATACCTAATAACATCAAAATCACTCATATTACTGATTTTCATTGCTAACCCCATGGCACAACTATCACCATGAACACTTATTTTCAATTTTTGTTTACCTGTTGAGATGTTTTCCCTTATAATATTTCCCGGTGTGGTGTTTACATTCACATCTTCTTCTTTCAGTCTAAGAAAAAGTTCATATAGATTTCCATTTGATGTGTCATTACATGTGGTGATACATTCATTATTTATGTAGCTCCCGGTATCTGAGTTTACACCGCTATTTTGCTACTAGATAAGATATCACTCTGTACATCAAGCTACCAAGGTTTCCAGATCCCTTTCTATTCATGTGAAGACCATCTCGCCTTAAGTCCCACTTATTTAACCATAAGTTCCCATCTACAAAAATATAATCGTTTTGTTTGCACACCCAGTGAGTGTAGAATTTACAGCACTTATATATTTAGTCTCTTCATTCCTATGATACTGAATTCCACTAACACACAATTCTGCCCTTGGGAATTGTACTTTTACCTTTTTCACTAGACTTTCCATTTTATTCATGATTTCTTGGTCATCTTCATTTTCCACCAACTTTCTCTGTAATTGCTGGATCTTGATCCCTGAGTAGCAATACACCTGGGTGTCTTTGTTCAAGTATCCCCCTACATGATGAATCATTGAATCCCCTAGCACTATAGCAGGTCTCTTCACATACTGTTTACTTTATTCACTGTTGATTTTTCCGAGCAGCTGCTGTAACTTCTTTCCTCTCCTTCTGGGGTAAATTTTTTTTTTTTTTGTGTGTATTTCTTTGCAAAAGATTAGAGTGCATATTTAAAGTGAGGCTAGGTTGACTGTTTGTAGTCGAGTTGATTAATTCTTGTTCCGGTACTTAAATTTATTCTGGAGAGGGATACAGCTATTTTCTAAAACTTGAGTCTTCTCTTTGTTTATGCACCAATCACTGTTTTTCTGTACAGTAGTCCAACAGTCATCTGTATTTACACTTTGATTATGTTCCCGATTTTTGACTTCTTCATCACTTTGGTTAATCTTGTTAAATAATACGTAATTTTCTTTCCTTAATCATTGTATCTCCCCATGCATCTTGAATCTTTCAGCCAAAGCTTCATCCAAATCCTTTTTTAGAATTTCAATTACCATACAAAGCGAAGCAATGCTTTCATTAGTTTCTCATAAGAAACAAACATTTGTATATATTTGTATGTATGCTCTTTCCATAATTTTGATGCCACAAAAATTCCAAAATAATGCCTGGCCAAAACAAAAATACAAGGTATCTTTAATTTGCCTATAAAATACATATAAAAAGTTACAGCAAAGTTTGAAAACTGAGGTCAGAAGTTTGCCCAGTTTGATGTGGAATGGCTCATATGGCATAGCATGCAAGAACATTGAAACTAATATGACACATATCTTGTTGATTCATTCCCAAAGTCCAAATTGAAAAGGAGTTAGTACCAAAATTGAGAAAGAGCAGGAAAGGTTATTCATATACTACATTTCTACCTAAACATTTGAGCTTTATGCAAGTTCCTTGAATCTATAATTACATTTAATTTATGGTTGCAAGAGGGAACTTAAGAGGGAGTTTGTAATTATTATTTGCTTTTTGCCAAACCAGGACCTACAGGTAGCATTCAGCCAAATGTCTCATTGTGCTTGTCTGGCAAATTGTCTTTGTGTGTAATTAATAAAGATCTAGAAATTCATAACTTCTCTGACAGAATCCCAAAGGGTCTGCATAGAACAAAGACTTTTTTCAAAGTCTCATGTTTGATGCCTGTGCTCTTCAATATATTGTACACTGATTTGACCATTAAGTAAATTTTCTACTGTTTTCAGCCAATGCCCACAAAGCACTGTAAGGAAAGTGGGGTATTGTGATACATAATGAGATTGGCAGTAGGTTTATACATTGAGCCTTAATTGGGGACACATCACCATGATTGTGAATTAAATTTTTAAAGTTCAATTGATTATCTGCACATTTGTCTTTCAAAAGGGTAGCAAACTTAATTGGACAGTACCATTCCTCAGTGGGGAAACATTATTGAATCCAGTAATGATTATTTTCTTCTGATGAACTTAATATTTTTCTTGTAATGGTGTATCATTTTGTAATTCATAATATGCATAAAATGAATTAATTATGAGCAACACTTCGAAACAGTAATTGCAAAGTAAATGATGCTACAATAGCTATGCAGCAATCATTTAAGCATCAAGCAGAGTCATATATATGTTTATGCTTATTATTTTTGTGTTTTTATATATTATGTAATGCAACAAAGCATTATCAATTAATTACGGCCTGTAATTTTCATGATTGTGAATCTGAAGTAACATTTTTATTTGATGAAACAAGCCACTTTCGCTTTATCTTATAGTAGCTAAAGGAAGTACTGTACTGTATGCAAGAATTTGGTATAGAGATTATTTCATTGGAATAGATGTTTTGAGGCCCACTAAAGCCCCAGAAAAAGCAGTTTTAAAAAGGGGGAAGGAGGTTGTATGTGTGAGTGAGAGAGAAAGAGAGAGGAGATGAAGTCTACTATACAAAACATATATTACATATATCATAGCAGTTGAGTACTGGTATAATTTTTTAAGTGATAGCTTTAAAAGCACATGCTTTTGTGTAAAATAATTCCAGAAAAGAGTAAATGAGTAAATGAGTAAAACAAACAATGTTCAACACTGTATACAAAGAAACTGAACATAGTATAACACAGCACCTAAAGGCCTACCATTGCCTCATACATGGTTTGTAATGTTTTTATTGGTATATCTGGTACCCAGGTCAATATCCTCAGATAAATTTTGTTTAAACATATGTGGTACTTGAACATTTAAATATATGTGTGCGTGTGTGAGAGAGAGAGAGAGACGGTTGGATAGATTCAGAGAATTTTTCATTTTAAGTGTGTGTTTTCAGTGTTGTGAATATATATTAGGTGTTTTCTGGTCCATTCTGCAAGTCAAGTTTACCAGACCAGAGCATGCATGGTCTTTTGACCCATGCAATTGTGTTTCACAATTAATGTAACACTAATTACTCAATAAATACCACCAGCGCTGGCGTTTGAATTGTTAGCATGGAGAGGTAAAGAAAGCATGCCTCTCTTCACATGTTTCCTTGCCACATTCCTGTCTATTCATTCACTCCTTCCCATTATACAATATGGCAATATAATAACATTTGCAAATATATTTTATAATGCACATATGGCATTTTAAGACCATATGCTAACTTGTAAAGTAGAAATAAGAACAGTACCCATCTGCTCAATATTATACAATGTGCTTTCATTAGTCATACATGTCTTTTATATCTTCTGGAATATGATGCATCATACTGTATAAATCAATCAACTTCAGCTGTAATAGGACCTTTATTATTTGGTAACAATAGATGAAGATTTAAAAGGAAAAAGTAAAAAATAAAAAGATCTGTTTGATTGGTAAAAGTAGACAGTTCTCTTTTTAAAGAAATTTCTTGCACTTTCGCACCCTGTTGTCAATGTATATGTCCATAATTTATTTTCAAGCATCAACCACAAATGCTAATTGATGCAGAATTAAGATTTATGTTAATGAAAAACCTATTTGCACAGCCCTCAGTTGCAAACTAGTAATCTCCACTCAAATAATAGTGGCTACACTTTTCTTCATTATTAATATTATTACTAAAGATAAGATTAGTAATCATGCTTATCCTCATTTACAATAAATGGCATCAAAATCATGATTTTGTTGTTTTTAAATTTTCATTTAGCCAATTGATGATTATTGCTGTTCATTTAATAAAGATGATAGTATGTTTTGTAAATATTATCAATGAAAAAAGTTATTAATACAGATTCTGTTAGTCTTATATATAATTTATTTATTAAACAAAGTGTCATAAGAATTAACTGCTTTTCACAGTGAAAATCAACAAATAAAACGTGAACATAATTTACTCACATTCACTTGCGAGAGCTTCTCATTGAAGTGAGTGATATTTGAAAATTCTGTATAGCACTATTTTGCAGAAACATGATAGTTTTATGCAGTATAAAAAAGTCTAACATGCAGAAAGACATCATGAACAAAATGATGAGTAGAAATAATGAAAAATATACCTTTTTTAAATAAGAGTAACTTTCCTGATTTACCATTTTTTAGCACAGAAGTCACTGTACACTTCCTTGGGCAAACTTACAGAACACTTTAACCTCACTCTGTATTTTAACTGTTTCTGATTTTTGCTCTTTAGATTTGGATTCATCAATATCAAAACAACATTTCACCCTTTTTATGCTGATGACAGAAATAGGCACCATTGATTTTCCCTGCGCAGAAGACAGAGTGATTACATCACCAACCTACCATTGCAAAATTAAGTCATGTCAGTAGGCAACAAGGGTTGCTGTGCTTAAGGTCAGGCAACTTTAATTGATTGATCTGCCATGGCCTTTTTTTAGCACAAATGCATTCTTTTGGCAATACCAGTGTCACCCAGGAGTAACTGTTAGTGTAGCAACATGCAAGTGTTGATGAAAATTGGCATAAAGCATTCTTGCAGATCATTGCAAGAATGTTTTGACTTAGTTCCGTGTTCACTGTCATTTCACTTATTAGTTTTTAAGCAGTAATTCAAATTAGTCAATAGTGTAACTTATTTCAGTTTTCACTGTCACTTCACTTTTCCTCCTGCTTCACTCGCTGGAGCATTGAATACAGGATGCCTATTCCCTCTTCTGGTGACTCACTGTCAAACACAGGACTTTGTTTCTCTCACATGCTGAACAGCACTTGCTGTCTGTCACAACAACCCACTCACTAACTTCCATGGCAATTACACTTCTATTTATACCCATCCTAGATTCTGGAAACTTCCTATGCTGCCGAGGTGGAGGGGAGATAAGTCTGGAAGCTATGCCATTGTTCTGGATTAATCTTCCAGATAATTATTGTCTATCTCTAGCTAAAATTTATGCATATGCCCTGCTAGCCATTCAGCAGAAGTGCCAACTTAATCTCAATATATTATTGGATTTTTCAATTCTTGTTTTAGACTATCAGCGATCCTAATATTCGAGATGTTGTTTAATTGTAACCAAAGAATCTATTCAAACAAAATGGGGTCCATGATGTTCTTCTGGAATTAGGCTGAATTTAACATAGCATTTTTGACCACTCTGTGAATCCTGAATTGACTATGGACAGAGTAACCTACAACCACCATGAAACCTTTGGAAAGCTGTCTTTGTTTTCTTAATTGAAACTGAAGTGCCCCTTTTGCTCCACTGGACAGTAGCAAAATGCATGAATTCAGTTCATTGCATTCAAATATTCACAAATCACATCCATTGAAACCACCCATTACTATTTGCTACCAGCCAGGTGAGATTC
Source organism: Deroplatys truncata (assembly GCA_030765065.1). Taxonomy (NCBI): domain Eukaryota; kingdom Metazoa; phylum Arthropoda; class Insecta; order Mantodea; family Mantidae; genus Deroplatys; species Deroplatys truncata. The sequence goes on from CM060990.1 coordinate 382,000,546, forward strand.
AGTAATTTTTAGGCATTAGTGAAGTGTTCCTTGACTATCTATTCTCTCAAGGAATGCCTACTTTCTTTACAGTGACATTATATCAGTGATTACCAGAATGGGGGCACAGACAACTTACTGAGATGAAAGAAGAAACATAGCATCCATAATAAATCTGATTTTATAATGCTGTTAATATATAAATCACTTTAAATTACTCTAGAAATGCACATGAATCCAGAAATCTAGATCAGATGTGAATTCATACTTCTAATTGTTTCTTAAAAATTTGTTGTTAAATTAAAGAACAGAAGTGTCCCCAAAACATAAGGATTCTGATTAATGGCATCGTTAAGGGTTTCAACATGGTAATGATGTTTATACTCTTGATGTTATAAGCAGGAATTTTCATTACTGCTTTCTCATAAGAGAATAACATGGTAACTACAGGTACAAGTCCATCCCTATAAAGGAAAAACTATCCCTCGACATTTTGTGTTCTGGTGAGGTTCATCACATCATTAAAAAAAATGAAAAATGGCTGCTAAGGGTGAAAGGAGATGTTAATGCATATTTGTTTTAACAAAAAAAAATTAAATTAAATAAAGTTTCAAATGAATGAATGAATGTGAATAGAATAATAATTAATTCATTTATTCATTCATTTAGTTACTTGATTATGTAACATTTTCTATGGGGTAAAGCTCTGTATTTGAGCAACAGCTTTATATTGAGATTTGTTAACATATTGGTTTTGTGTGTTTCAATTTACGTGCTTTTATCAGCCACATATCCTGTGGTATTTGTTAGTTTCTGTCCATTTATGAGTTTGAAAACCTTGTGATTGTTCCACATTATTGTCCGATAATTTTTTTTCAGAAAAAACATTTTCAGTAACCATGGGAGACACGGAGATTGCACAGCTTTTTTTTAATTTATGGATGTTGTTTAACTGGTGTGGTCTTGAGTGTCCCATTCTATATTGGGCGTGAAAGACCGGAAATTTTGCTCAGAGGCCTCTTTATCAGGTTTGAGGTTCTTTTATGTGCCGTAAACCTATGACATGGGACCACCGGCTTTACTTCCCTTCCGAAGGAAGCCATGCTAAGGATTTTTATGCCTGAAAAAATCCATCGCCCTCCGCCAGGTTCGAACCTGTGACTTCGGTAACTAGAGGCTAGCATGGTAACCACTACACCACGGAGGACAACGATTGCACAGCTTGCAGAGAGGGGTGCCAGTTGGTAAAATTTTGAAACCACTGCATTATAGCTTAAGATTAGCATGGATTGTACACCATACTGTACCTTTACAAGTCCTTGTGTGGTCAGCAAGGCTTCTTTGTGTTGGTTAGTTTTCCTGGTTTACTGTTTTGTTAATGTGGACCAGTATTATTGCAATTTGTCTTAGCTATGGCTGCTTTGTTTTTAGTATTTTTGCCCTTTGAATTTCAGATAGGAACCCATTCTTGCAGAACTAAGTAATGTGACCCACACACAATTTGCTAATGCTCGGCCTTTCTCTTTGCAGCAGTTTTGCAATCATTGATAGGCTAAAACTATTGTTATAAACTCCAATAATGTACCTGTGTAATAGAACCATAAGTCTTTATGATTTTCATAAACAACTCTTACATGCAAATATACCAACAGCTACTCCAGAGTGATACAGGCACTGTTAACAAGAATGGATATGTGTAGCCATGGCAGACAAATATAAACCAGACAAAAAATAATTCTTTGTAGTATATTTAAACTGCAACAATAAGGAGGATAATATTGCTTATATCAGTCATGCAAAAAAGGAATTTATAAATTCTGAAAGTACAAAACAAACATATCCATGTTTCATAGAGATTATGTGATAAATCCCATGGGATTTAATGCTTATAAATCCCATGGGATTTAATGCTTACCTAGCGTGTTCTCTATCTTAAGTTGAAAAATAAAGTAGGGTTCATTGAGCATGTGCATGTTAGTTTTTGCTAGAGACCGTGACACTTTTCACACATAAGAAATAATAGATGAATCTTACCTATACTTGCAGTCTTTGGTCCATTACTGAAATATCTGATACAAAATGTGAGAATGAAACTCGGTTTTTTCTTTTGATAAAAAATAATGAATGTTTACATGGCCAGAAACATAATTTTATCTGCCTAAATCTATAGTAATTAAAAGCTCTAAAATAATAAAATAGACGCTGGTACATTTCAGGAGTAATATTCTATAAAATATTTCATTGTTATAATGTAATTTGTTCCAGCCAAAGACAGACTATGTGCAAGCAGATCCAATTACTCATCCTATATATGGTGTGGTACCACAAGAGTCAGTTCCGCTGAGTGCAGCAAATGTAAGTGTAGTCATTTTCACCTGAATGTTGTCCAGTCAGTTTTATAATGCAGTTGGAATTATTTCAGTTAAACTTTAACCTCTTGATAAATTATACTGATGAAAATAGCAAGCAGAATTAGAAAATTAATAGAAAGCATTATTGGAAACTATGATTTTTAAGTCTTACAGTGCTTCAGAAAAGTTCATAAGATTTATGTCAAAATTAAGTTGGTCATTGATAAGTGTATGTTAAAAAGCACCAAAAAGTTATTTTGTTATAAAATATTGGTAATCCTGTTTTGTAGGGTAATTAACATATCCTTTCAGCAAACGTTATTAAATGTGGAATCATTAAAATGAAAACAGCATGCCTTTTGTTCTTTCCTCCCTTCCCCTTCAAAAGATCATGCATACCTATTCTAATATCCATCAGAGAAATAACTGCATCATACTAACAGGACACACATGCCCAGTGGTGGCTGCTGTATAAGAGCACGTGAACACCCTAACTTTTGACACCTTACGGATTTGTTGCTTATTTTTTCTCTGACTATTATTAAACATAACATATAAAAAGTGATTTAAAATCTATGGCATTTAAATCTACTCCTTTAAATTCAATGAAGCGTGGCAACAGGTCAATAATACATCTTGACTTTGCACGTTTTAAGGAGCTTTTGCGCTTGCACAGCTGGTATGATGTAATTACCTTATGGGTCAAAATATACAGGTCATCCACACTTGAAGGCGTGCATGAAGCTTCTCCCGCACTGTGTTTACATACTATCACTTCAATTTTACATTAATGCCATTAGATGGTAGCACTATGGCAGAAGTAGGTAATATGTACGAGTGTAGAAACTTCTCAGAGTTGTTCCATACCATCCATATGCTCAACTACAATTTAATTTACACATTACTGCATTCTTGACCTAAAATGCTGTACATTTATTATGTACACAACAATCATCAACAAAAAAACCTTTCTTTTGTCAGACAACTTATGCATTATCATCATCATCTTTTATTTTTTATTATTATTATTGTTGTTGTTGGGAGTGGCTGCCATTGTATCAAGTTATTCATAATCTTAACTATTATGCAGCAGATCCCATTTCTTATTTTCAGGGTTATTGACTTTGAAATTTTGTGAACACCCAAAATGTGTATTCTTGAGCCACTACTGCACATGTCCCTTTTACAAAAATTCTCTGGGAATAACACAAATAATATATAATGCTTTAAATGGTCCACCGCCACCGCCGCCGCCGCCACCGCCACCGCCACCGCCACCACCACCACCGCCACCACCACCACCACCACCACCACCACCACAACATCATATTTTTGCACCTGAAAAATATCTATTCACATTTACCTAATAGGGTATTTTTCTTCTGATTACGATTGTTATAATGTAGTACCTACTGATGTTAATGTCGAAAACATCAACAGTTAGCAAACTCTTAATTTCTCTCCCATATATTTGTAACTCAGATGAAGTAGTCATTTTATATGTATAGTTAGTTACCTACAGCAATAAGCAGGAAGTCAAACATTTTGCAGAAAATTATTTTCTAAGAGCTGCTGACTTTTGATGATAATTACAACCTTTGTGTTTTTTAACAATTTGATACTGGTATGCATTCTTGAGTCATACATTATAAAAGCAAGACTTATCAACAGTAGGAAAATGCTGTTGATGTGTTTTCTGGCATTGGTGAATTTATTGCAGATGCCTCTCAGTGCTCCACAAGTAGATTCCATGATGAGTCAATCATATCAACCACAGCAGGTTCATCCCTCATATCATATGCAGGAGCAACAAATGGCAGTGGCTAAGGCAGCTGAACCTAGTAAACCAAAAGACCCTATTCCAGAAGAGCATATACACCTCCAGACAATACTGGATGAACTCCGAAATAGATGTACCTGTACAGCTGCAAATCCAGTAAGTATTGACAACTATAAAATGTAAATTACATTTTTTTGTTCTTGTGTACTCAGATACCAGTTACCTGGGTTAATCATATTCAGTAAAATGCACAAGAATGTAAGCTTTTGTCCACTAGAATATAGGTAGTTATTTAAACCCTGCCATGGTTGCTACCTGAAATGTTGCAAAATTAGGCACTGTAATTGTAATTTTTACACCAATGAAACAAGGAGATGGCAGTAAAACTTAACAGAAAGTGTGGAGTAGATGGCAGGTAATGAATGCCACACTCTTATACTGATATTCAATGCTCTAATTAAAAGGTATAGCCTTCTTCTTTTTTTTTTCTTTTTTTTTTCTTTCTTTTTTCTTCTTCTTCTTGTTAATATTAGCATGAGTAAACTACTAGTTGAAGTAGGTGTATTAGGAAATGTGGGTTTTATTCTCTCCTCTCATACACATCAATACATAATATTCATAATGTGTATTGTTTACATTCATATCTACCTCCATAACAATTGGATTTTTGATGGCCAGTATATTTTCAGCCTCACTGATTCAGTCATTGCTCAGGTTTCATTACTCATCTCTGCTATTCATGAAGCCATGTTGTGTTTGTCAGACAAGTCAGGAGTGCTAAATATTATTCTAACATTTATCCACCTTGTTCAGACTTGAACCCATAGAAAATGTGTGGGCTGAGGTAAAACAATAGTTGCACTTGAGTTTCCATGCACATGCATGAAGGGCTTAAGGGGACAAGTTCAAGAAACCTAGGATATCTTAACCTCTCATCGATGTTACTGTAGGAATTTGGTTTCATCAGTGCCTGTAGTTTGAGGAGGCAATTATATGTGCTAAGGATTCATATATCTCATATTAATTTTTCATTTATTTCTATGTATTTTCATTGTAGAAGATAATACTTTCCTATCCTCATTTATTTCTGTAGTGGTGTGAACCCATGAGTTTACAAACAACAGTAATATCTTCTAAATCACCTGACCTAGCCCAACCTTTCTTTTCAGTTGCTTATGCATGATCATTGCATTCTCTAGCAAAGAAACTACAGCGGTCACTAAATGTACATACCTTTCTGTAAAATGTACATGCCTTAGCTCAGCCTTTCTTTGCAGTTGCTTATGCATAATCATTGCATTCACTAGCAAAGAAACTACTACTGTCACTAAATGTAATGTGAGCATAGCTTTTGTGAGCATTCACAAAGATGTACAATCATATCACAGATTCTGAGGATGAGTCTTTTTCTCCCCCAAGGATACCCTTAAAGTGAAATTCAAATAGGTACAGTAACTTTTAAATTTAATATCTAAAAGCATGTTATCCATATGTTTTCCTAAATGCTCAATGAAAACTAATAAATGCAAATCAGCCACTTTATTTAGCAATTTATAGAACTAAAATAAGTATTTTTAAGTATTAAGTATTTCTTTTATAACTCCAAAGTACAAACAACATAACAAACCATATATTTAAAATAAATTTAGCACTACTGTACCATGGCTCTCCCATACCTTAACTGCCAGACTTTATGTATGGAAAAGAGCCTCTACAATATGTCATCATTATCACAACTATGTATGCCTTCATTCTCCTACTTTAAGCTTCTCATTCACTACTTACGTTAATACTTATAATAAATGTATAAAATAATACAGGAAAGTGTTGCTTAATCTAAAAGCAGAACAAATAGCAAAGAAAATAATGATCTCCAATAATACTACAAAGACGGTGTGGATTAAATCCCATATAGGGGAACACTCAAGTATATAAATCTGAGCCAAAATGGACAAATACTACATGATCCTTCTGAAATCTGCAAATTATTTAACAGCTTCTTTCTAAATATTAATGATAATCCTATAATAATTAGTGACATTAACAGTAAGAAAACTAAAGACAAAACTGTTATGAATAGCTTGTATTTGCATGAGAGAAATGCTGAAGAAATATACAAAATAATTTACAGTATTAAAAATCAACAATCCTCTGGGTGGGAGGTGCGTTACCTATAGTACTAAAACATTGCAAACAAGAATTGATGAATAACTGGTGTATTTAATAAACTATTCAATGAGCAATGACATATTCCTGGAAGTATTAAAGATTAGCATGGTACGACCAATTCACAAAAATGGTTCAAATACAAATGTTAGTATTTACAAACCAATCATTTTAACCTCAGTATTCAACAAGTGTATGAGAAAGTACTAATAGCTAGAATAAATAGTTTTTTAGAATCTAGTAATATCCTTAATCATTATCAATATGGATTTAAATTAAATTATTGACCATCATGGCTATAGCAGAATATATGCATAAACTGTTGGAATTGAAAGATAATACTCTTAAAAACACAGCAGGAATTTACTTAGACCTCTCCAAAGCTTTCGACTCTGTGTCTCATGATCACCTAATCTCAAAATTAGAATACTATGGTTTTAGAGGACAAATTAATAAACCACTAGCAACATACCTTAAAAGTTGTGTGCACTGTACAGAAATAAATTGGAAAGAGATGACATTATACACATCATTAAATCAGATCATTGCATATTAAAGTTGAGGGTACCACAGGGATCAGTACTGGTACCTACACTTTTCTTGATCTATATGAATAATTTACCTGAACTGGAAAACAGCAAGGTGATCTCTTATGCAGATGATACATCTGTAACATATTGGAGTGAGTGAACATATTGGAGAGAAAGCTTAGAAGAAAAAATGGCAATTGCAGTTGTAAAATATCACAATATTTTTTAAACAGTGGACTAAAGTTAAATATAGGAAAAATTCATGACATTTTAAAGCAGTGCCTAATTTAAATATGAACATAACAATATTGCTTTAGAACAGCTAAGAAGCCTACCATCATATGAATTATCATTATACAGAGCCTTCGTTTTCTGGCCCAGCCACGGATCATGTGTGTTTATAGCTCGGTTGCACTGCAGTGACCTCAGTATTGTTCTGCTAGCTCATTAGTGGTGAATAACCTGATCATGGCTTCACTGATCAGCTGTGAATGTCAACAGCCAGTTGCTCCCTACTGTCCGTGCTGTAAAAACTAAAGTTCATTCATTGTGCATCTCAAAAGTGAAAGCTTATTCAAACATCTGTGTTGTGTGTGAAGTACTTTAGATATTATTATTGCTGCTCTTCTTGTTGTGTTATTAGTCCACTGAAATGCCAACCAAAAACCAGTCGAGGTGAGCTCGTCCTCGTGACCGGGGACACATGGTAGGCTCTTGTGCGTTCTGCGCATTTCGTCCCATGCCGCCCCTCGCCGTTGTTTCTTTCTTCTCTAGTCTCTATTTACGAACATTTCGCACCATGACCAATTACACATCTCTTTCCCTTCCTCGCCGGCCTACCTTGCATGCGAAATGCCCACACCCTTTTGGTTTCTTTTCTGATTTTAATTATTTTAATCCTCCATGGATACAACCTGACGGATACCCGTGCACTGGGTGTGCAGCTGGGTGAGTGAGTAATGGCGTCATCCATACCACCCGGGGTCGTCATTTAGGACCTGTGTTCGTATCTGCTGTTCAACTGCAGTCTCATGGGGAGGGGGCATTGCATGAGCTGCTGACTCCCCACGGCCATTGGGTCCCTCTGTCTATGTTCTGGGGGAGGTGAGATTGGTATAGATAGGCCACTCACCCAAGCCAGGGTAACGCCTGGGAAGTCAGAGCCCAAGGTCGGAGACGGTTGCAATGGTGGAGGATTTCTTTCGCTATGGAGCCTTCTTTCTCCATTACTTCAAACAAGCGCCGCAAAGTATTTGTAACAGAAGTAACGCCACCAACATCTGGTTGTTACTTGGTCATTACCCGAACAGAGGAAGGACAATGTTTTGAGAAGGTGAACCCTTTTATTATCCAGAAGGGCATTGATTCTATTGCTGGTTCAGTTCATTCCTGCACTCGACTTCGAAACGGTTCATTGTTAGTTCTAAGCAAGTCTGATCAACAAAGTAAGACCTTGTTGCGCACCACGCTTCTCCACGTTTATCACATCTGTGTTGAGAAGCACAGCACCTTGAATTCCTGTCGAGGCGACGTCACCACCCATAGCCTCGATGGTATGTCGGATGATGAAGTGGTCGAATATCGGTTCATCGAGTGCAGGCTAAACGCGACGGAGTGTTGTTACTCACTCGTACCCTGTTTCTAACCTTCGATGGCGTCGATCTGTCCACGAATATTTCAGCAGGGTACGAACGCATTGTGGTGAGGCCCTATATTCCCAGAGATTTGCGTTGTTTCAAATGCCAACGTTTTGGCCATATGCAAGTCTCTTGTAAGAGTGCCGTTTCCATCTGTGCCTCATGTGGTCAGCCCTCACACGATGGTACCTGTTCATCACCCCTCGTCTGCGTTAATTGCAAAGGATCTCATTCTGCGTCATTTGCTGACTGTCCGCGGTACTTGGACGAGAAAGCGATCCAGGAGATCCGTTAAAGGAAAAAACTATCCTTCGCTGAAGCCCGGAGGCGTTACTATACGCGCCAACCTGCGCTCTTGCGATCGGGTGCATTCAGCTCTGTTGTTGCCTCGCGAGTCCCCCTGAAGGATACCGAAACTCAGACCTGGACCATGACTGCATTGACCGCAACTACCATCCGGCCGTCCATCTCTGGCACGCTTATTAAGCAATCTAAAGCTGGCCCTAAGGTACTGAAGTCTCAAGGCACTGAGAAGAAATCAAAGCAGAAACTTCGTAAGGAAGATTTTCTTAAAAGACCCTCTGCGTGCGCGCAGTAAGAAAAGCTAATCTTCTCCTCCTCGGAGGTCGCAGTCCCAGGACGCTCCTGGGACAAGCCGCGCTTAAGGGCGCCCTTCACCTATTGCCACCCAGAACCGATTCTCGGCACTTGAATCAGTTTCTGTCACTGAGCGCGTGGGCCCTCCCTTCGAGGAGCCTATGGAGTCTGACCGACACCATAACCAAAGCTCGAACCCCAAGGTTAAGCAGAAAGCTATTTTGAGCCGCCCTTCTAAGTAGGAAGTTTATCCCTTTTATTCACGGCTATTCTGACCTGGAATTTACGTGGTGTATGATCGCATAGGGCGGAACTACAAGTTTTATTGCGTTCCCATTCACCTATGGTCGTGTGTTTGCAGGAGACCAAGTTTCGCCCTCACGATCCTTTTGATCTCCGAGGGTATACTCCGGTTCGCTACGATCTTGCACCGGATCAGGGTACTCCTGCTCATGGAGGTGTCATGCTATTAGTGCGTAACGACGTTCATTTTCAGACTCTCACACTTACGTCCGACTTACAAGCTGTTGCCGTTCGGCTTCAATTACCCGGCTTTTTCTTTTCTATCTGCTCCGTCTATTCCCTCCATCGTCTCCTCTCGTTAACGCGGACATTCGAGATCTCCTGTCCGCTCTCCCAACACCATTTCTTCTGTTGGGAGATTTTAATGCCCATCACCACCTGTGGGGTTCGTCAAGGGCTTGTGCGATGGATACACTTCTTTCCGACATTTTTGCTCAACTCAACCTCTCCATCCTCAATACAGGCGAGCCTACTTTTCTTTCTGATTCTTCTGGTACATTCTCTCACTTGGACCTTACCGTTTGCTCCATCCAGCTTGCTTGTCGTCTGCAGTGGAACGTCGTCGCTGACACCTAATCCAGCGATCATTACCCCTGCATCGTTTCTCTTCTGTCTCACCACGTACAACATTCCAGAGCACCTACCTGACAAATCAGCAAAGCCGACTGGAGACTGTTTTCCAGGATCGTGTCTTTTGTGGACCAGCCCTTCACTGACGTTAACCAAATGGTGCAGCACCTTACCTCTAAGATGTTATTCTCCGTTCGTCCTCCCACCCTCGGCGTATTCCTGTTACGTGGTGGACCGAGGACTGTCGGGACGCCGTTCGTGCCCGTAGAGCTGCGCTTAGGGTGTTTCGGCGACACCCTACACTTGATAATTTGGTTACCTTTTTAAACAATCGCACGCCAGGGCTCGTCGCATTATTCATGATAGCAAGAAGGCGTCCTGGACTCGTTTTGTCGAGTCTTTTAATCGCTTCACGCCTTCCTCTGTTGTTTGGGATAAACTTCGCCGCTTCTCCGGTTAAGTGTCGCATTGTACTGTGTCTGGCCTTCAGGTTCCCAATGCCACCTTAGTGGATCCGGCTGCCATTGTTAACACTCGGGGTGCTGCCTTTGAGGCGGTTTCCAGTTCTGATCATTATTCCGCCGGCTTTCGCACTCTCAAAGACCGGCTAGATTCTGAGACCTATAGTTTTCGGTCTCCTAATCAGGAGTGTTATAATGATCTTTTCACAATGAGAGAGCTGGAGCACGCTCTCCATTTCTCTAGACACTTCGCTCCTGGACCGGACGGCATTCATGTCCCGATGTTAAAGAACCTTTCAGCCGACAGTAAACTCTTTCTCTTACAGGTTTATAACTGTATTTGGCAAGACGGCGTTTTTCCTTCAGTTTGGCGCGTAGCCTCCATCGTCTCTATACTTAACCCTGGGAAGGATCGCCAACTACCTTCCAACTACCGCCCTATCTCCCTCACAAGTTGCATCTGCAAGGTGATGGAGCGCATGATCAACGGGCGGTTGACATGGTGGCTTGAGTCTCAGAACCTTCTGGCGGAAGCTCAGTGCGGGTTTCGTCGCCATTCCTCTACCGTCGACCATCTGGTGTGTCTGTCGACGCATATTATGAACGGTTTTCTGAGAAAGTGTCACCCAGTGGCTGTGTTTATTGACCTGGAGAAAACTTATGACACTTGTTGGAGGGTTGCATTTTACGCACACTGCACGCATGGAATATACGCGGTCGTCTTCCCATATTTCTTCGGGAGTTTATGACGGATGGTGTCTTTCGTGTACGTGTGGGCTCGGTTTTATCTAGTCGTTTTATTTAAGAGAACGGTGTACCGCAGGGCTCTGTACTCAGTGTCACACTTTTTGCGATTGCTATCAATTCCATTGTTGAGTGTATTCCACCTGAGTAGGGGGAGAATAAGAGGGCTGGCGCACTTTATATGCAGGAATTTCTATTCATATGCAAATGAGCCCCCCTCCCCCATTTTCCCCATTCCACCCCCACCTCCATGGTAGTTTTAGTTGCAAATCTTGTTGAGTACAATGGAAGCTTGACAGTTAAGCAATTAACGTTATCCTTCACCTGTCAAAACGAACAAAGGGTTCATAAATTTATGGCTCTGTAACAAAAGCGAGATGTTTTTCCTACCCATTCCACATCCGGCCACTTCTGCACCTGCGACAGTTACCCACCCCCACTTCCATTGTTTCTCGAACACGTGAGGGAAGAAAGAGCTTGCTGGACAAAGGAAGGGATTTCTATTGTGTGCCTTTCTATTGTCCGGGGCAAGGCTACTTTCTGGCATACTCATTCCACTAGCTTTTAACAAAAGAACAATGCTTACCCTTCAGCTGTCAAAATGAACAAAGCCCATGATGAATTAGGGTCGTGACAAAGAGAACCTAAAGCCAGTTAACAGAGAAACAAGTTCTATTGTCCGGGGCAAGCCTTTATTTCTCATTCCACTGCCCCATAACAAAGCCGGTCCCTTTCCATTGTTTCTCGAACACTGCTAGCTTAACAAAAGAATCTGAGGGTGGCTTCATGCTCGTCCTGTCCTTGTTCGCGTGAGAGAGAGAGAAGCTTGTTTACCAGCTATACGTAAACAACGTCAGAGTCGGCCATCATTATTTTTGCCCTGAGGGGCTGTTCTCTCCGATGTTTTACGAGATCCTACGAATATATCCGAGCATAGTTAAACAAGCTCTCTGTTTATGTAGTTGACTTTTCAATCGCGATATAAAAATGTATTTAACCTATGTCATTACATACATTAAACCTCTGCGTGGATATCCATAGATCGGTGTTCGATTCTTACTGTAATCAAAAGTTTATTGCTAATTAGAAATTAATGATTGATATTATTATATCATTACCTTAATTAATAAAAGGGAGTTCAGAGGATTGTAGCTCGAATCTTACCAAGTGAAACTCTTAACGCATAATAACTATTAAACTATGCACGGGCAGATTAAAAATGTATTTAACAAATATAATTTAATTTTTATATATCATTACAATAATTAATAAAAGGGTGTTCAGTGAGTCCTAGATCGAATCTGCGAAACGCTAATGCTAATAAATATTAAACTATGCAAGGTCAGATTAAAACGCATTTAACAAATATAATTTAAATTTTATATATCATTACAATAATTAATAAAAGGGTGTTCAGGGGGTACTAGATCGAATCTGCGAAACTCTAATGCGCAATAACTATTAAACTATGCACGGGCAGATTAAAATGCATTTAACAAATATAATTTAATTTTTATATATCATTACAATAATTAATAAAAGGGTGTTCAGGGGGTCCTAGATCGAATCTGCGAAACTCTAATGCTCAATAACTATTAAACTATGCATGGCTAGATTAAAATGTATTTAACAAATATAATTTAATTAATGAAACGGTGTTCAGAGGGTTCTAGATCGAATCTGCGAAACTCTAATGCTTAATAAATATTAACTATGCGAGTATTGGGCGGTCAGATTAAAACGTGTTTAACAAATATAATTTAATTTATACAACATTACAATGTTTAACGAGCTGTATTCTTAGGAACCCAGAGGCCGCCAGCGAAACTCTATAATAACTATTAAATTATTGAAGCAGCGTGGGCGGTCAGATTAAAATTGCATTTAACAACTATAATTGTTTATATTAAACCACCGCGTATACTTAGATATCCTGATGCCTAGACACCATTCTTTCTTCTCTCTTTTTCTTTCTATCTATCTCTTTCTTTCTATCTATCTCTTTCTTTCTCCACGACTTGTACACATTCAGGCGTTCACATATACACGAGCATTTGTACACACATCAGCAAACATACACCAGTACACGCACACACGTACATGCAAGTACACACACGCACACACACACACACACGCAAGCACATACACACACGCACATACATACACCAGCACACACACATACATACACCAGTACACACCCGCATTCACGCACCTCATGCGTATACATACATACACCAGTGCTCTTACACTCACACATACATATACATGGACACACACACACGCACACACACTCACGTACATACATACACCGTTACACTTGCACATACGCACACGACCACACACACACACACGCGTGCTGTAAACCTACTGCCCACTCGTACAGCGCATTCATAACCTGCTCCACTCGCTTGGTGCTTCTGGCATCAGCATCTCCTTCACGTGGATTCCAGGTCATGTGGGCATCTCAGGGAACAAGTCTGTTGACGCCGCTGCCAAATCGGGAATTTTATCACCTAGATGTTTTACCTCTGTTGTTCCCTCCACAGATTTGTTTGTTATTTTACATCGCCGCATCTCCTCTCTTTGGCGCGATGAGTGGACGGCCCTCCGGGGGAACAAGTTGCGGGAGGTTAAACCTCTCCCATTAGTCTGGGGTACCTCTTCTCGTTCTTCTCATCGGGAAGAGGTAATTTTAGCTTGTTCACTTATCGGCATTGCCTTTTTAGTCATAGACACCTGCTCAGTGGTGACCCCACTCCACTCTGTGAGCAGTGTGATGCACCCTTAACGGTGCGTCACATTTTAGCCGAGTGTCAAGTTTTAGCTGCATTACGCGTTCGTGTGTCTCTGCCTGTTGGCATAGCTAACGTTTTGGCAGATGACACGCATGCTGTAGAATGTCTTTTACGTTTTATCAGTAACAGTGGCTTTAGTTGGCGCATTTGATGCGCTGAGCGTCTTTTAATTTTGTGATTTTATATTGTCTGTTATAATGTTGGCTCTTCTCCCCGGCGGACATATGGCGCTCTTGTCCCTTGCGTTCTACAGTTCTTGACACATCATTTTACTCTTTTATTGTTTTATTTACCATGTTTTTAGTGTGGTGGTTTTTAGAGTTTACTGTCTTGTTTTTAGTGTGTTAGACTAAGCGGGTTTGTGTCCCGTATTTTAGTATTTGGATTTTAAATTTTATACGTTGTAAGGGCGCTGATGACCTTAGATGTTTAGCGCCCTTAACCCCATTTCATCTCATCTCACCTACCAAAAAATTCTCGCTTGAACAAAGAATTTTTATGTACTATACATATGTAAAAATCAAATCATGTGGACAGGAATGTACACAATTTCGGGAGACATTTCCTGGTATTCCAGTTCCAAATAGAAATAGTCAGATGCCTGGTTAATGAATTTAGGACAACAGGATCTGTAAATGCTAAACCTAAAAAGCAAGAAAGAAAACATTTTCTAACAGAGGAAAAAAATTGACGAAATTGGTGCATCATTCGAACGCTCTCCAAAGAAGTCTCTTTAAGATGTGTTGCACAGCAAGTGGGTGTTTTAAAAGTCTTTGTTTATACAGCTACTAAACTTTTAAAACTGAAACCCTACAGAATGAGTAATGAATTACAACCTTGTGAAACGAAAAATGAGTCTCTTTCTATAACTGGAGTTTATAAATATTGTAGATGATACCGTTGAGCCACATCTAATAATCTTCTCAGATGAGGCGTGATTTCATTTAAATGGTCATGTTGTCTCACGGAACAATAGGGATTGGAACTCCAAGAATCCTCATTTAATTCATAAAGTTCCATTTTATGATATAAAAATTAGTGTAACAGCAAAACGGATAATAGGGGTCATATTTTTCACCAATACTGTAAATTCCAATAGGTACTGCAGAAATATTCTTGCTCCATTTAATCAAATGTGGCCAGATGATGAGAAAGAAAATTATATTTTCAACAGGATTCTGCCACAGTCAATACTGCTCAAAACTCCTTAGAAGACATAAAGGCAGTGTTTGGTGACAGGATGATTTCAAAAGGGTTATGGCTCGCCCATTCCTCAGATCTTGTGTGTGACTTCTGTTTTTGGGAAACCGTAAAAAAATAAAGTTTATAGGAACAATCCATACACCATTAAAAATAATATCAGAGCAGAAATATGGAAAATTATGCAAGAAGAACTTAGGCGTGTGAATGGAAATTTCATCCGAAGATGAGGAATGTTTCAATGCAGGGATACCATTTTCAACACCACTTATAACAAGGTTCGTACTCATTATAGTCCATGTTACTATTACTCATGAGTAATGCAGGAGTTTTAGAATGAAAGCCTCCCCCCCTCCAGTGTAGCACATAGTGGGTGGAGCATGCAATTTGCAGCTTAACCGTAAAATGACCACTCTGTGTTATCAATTGTTCTTCCTTTCCTGAAACCAGCTTGAAATTCTGGTAGTAAAATGACCACTCTGTATTGTCAGTTGTTCTGCATCCTTTCCTGAAACCAGCTTGAAATTCTGATAATTTTCCTTCATTTTCAACCCGCTCATGCAATCTTCCTGCTAGTATACCATGTATGTGTTACTTAAAATAGATAACAGACTATTTCCTCAATAATAACTTGGATTGTTTAAACCACCTTTCCCTTTATATAAAGGTACAATTATTCTCACTTTCCAGCTCTTGGATATTTCCTCCTATTTAATTCTGTTTAATAGCTTTTTAACAACTTCTAATTTCCATCTACTTTCCCAAATATTTTCCAAAATTGTCCTGGAATTCCATCTATTCCTGCAGCACTTTTACTTTCTCTACCATGTACATAGTAGGTAGAGAAGGTATTGCATTCAACCCAAAAATTTGATATTGAGATTTCACCAGAAATACATGTTTTGAGGACCCATTAAATAATGAAAAAAAAATTATAAAAAAGGTCTCTCTCTCTCTCTCTCTCTCTCTCTCTCTCTCTCTCTCTCTCTGTGTGCGCGCACGCTAAATACCATATATTAAAGATACTTGCATGACAAATAAAATGTATATCTTAAATTTTCTGGGAATAGCCTTTGAAGTCCTCTTCATTTGGAAGGAATTTTGTATAACTGGTAAACATTAAAGATACATGAAAATGCACTGCATAAAAAAATGTAGATTTCTTTTTACATATTTTAATTCTAGTGCTTCCTCTACCTTAAAACATCCTCCTAAGCTTATATTCAGCCTGAATGGGAAGTGTCCACTACTTGTTATTTTTTCCTGCCATTCGTCTTCCGAAAATTGGTCATTGGTACAGATGACCATAAAATTAAGGTTATGAATTTTTTTTAAATTGTGGAAAAGGTGGGTTCATCACATAATTAGATACAGCAAGACCTACAGTATGTTAAAAGTAACAAACATGTATGCACTGAGTGATTAAGACCTTATTTAGTTAATGCGCAGCACAATAAATGAAATAAACATATATAATATATACTTTATGTACTTTAGTCTATATGAACACAGGAATATTATGTAGCAGGTAAGTTTAAACTAGTCTTATACTGTAGAAAGACATTTTTGGAATTTACCTTTTTGTAAAAGAATCTTCCAGTATGGTTTGTTTTGTACTGTTTCTGCTTCTCTTTTTAACGGCACATGTTTCAAAGGTTTTTCTAAAAGTTTATTCAAAAGTGAGACACTATTCTCACCATACTGTTCTTCTAAGATGTAGCACAGTGGCTGTATGCTATGGAGAGTTGCAATCCCCTCCTTTAGAGATAACAGTGGTTTACAGATATCACTGTCGCTCTCTTAACCACTCTCAGTATTCTCAGGCACAGATGTCCCTGTAGAAGCCAAATGACATCTATTACAGGGATGTGAAGAAAGAGAAACAAAAGAGAAAAGATAATAGCCTACATACTGTATGCAAACATATATTAACTAACCTTCACAATTATCCTAAGTCCAGCCTCCCAGTCATCCTTAAATCATCAAAACTAGGAACATCTTCAATCTCAGCGTCAACATTGTGACCTATATACTGCCCTTGTCTCTGCCAGCACCTGAAGTTCCTCCAGTTGTTCCTCTATATCAAGCCTGTGGCATTGGGCCAACACAGGATGTGTTATGAACACCAAATCTCCTGGAACATTTCTGAATGGTTTTTTCCTTCACTGCATCCCAGGCAGATTTAGGCCAGGATACAGCATTAACATTAACATTTTTCTTAAATCTGACCCACATTCAACATCATCCATTCAGGCTACCAGGGATTGGAGAACTCTCTTCCTGTACTGCAGTTTGTATGCCTGAATTATCCCTTGGTCCAGAGGCTGAGTGTGTGACATAGTGTTCAGTGGTAAAAGCGACAATTTCACATTGGAGAGTTGAATTTCAGGGTGACAAGGAGCAGTAAGTTCATGTCGACATTTTTGAAGCAGCTGGATCTCTGATTTCCCTATCATTAAAGGTGTCTCCTTATCCCCTGCAGCATTACAACAGAATAAAAGTGTAACTTTTTCTATAACGGGTTTATCCCCCTTGCAAACTTCAGTTTTAAATGTCAACAATTGCTGGGAATGGTTCTATAAAAGAGGTCAGTCTCATATATTGTAAATGTCCTTAAGATCATACCCTACCAAGTTTGAGAGCAATCTGCTTTTCCATTCATGACGTCTTTCATTGAAACGTCATCCCCTTCACCACAAACTATCCGGAACGCAATGTGGTATAATTTCGCATAACATTCCAGCCATCCATTGCTAACAACAAAATTGTGCACATTTAATTCTTTTATTATCTGTCCTGCTTTTTCCTGTATCATTGGTCCATTGATCAGCAGTTTGTAGCATATGCATATTTAAACCATTCATAAACAAAATTGTTCCCTTTTTCTTTTCATTCCATTTCGTCTGTTTTCATCCCACTCTTTTAAAATGCCCTCTTTATTTTTTAGAAATTTATTCACATGTGTCCTGATGCATTTGAAAATGTTGGCAAGTTTACTTGCAGAAATTTGTTTCTCACTTTCAAGAATCACTTTTCTCCTTTCTTCCAATGCTAAAACAACCCTAGACTCGTCACACATTATGATATTCCTTATATATTCACTGAGTGAATACCAGTGAATGAATTAGTATACAGGAGTGCAGTTGCTTCACAAAGGAAAAGCATTCCACCCACAACTAATGCAGTGGCAACGTTTGTGGTGAAGAGAATGAAGGGACCCTTCACCTTCTTTGCACTTAAAAATTAAAGAATCATGCAATCAATATTTATTTGAACATTGTCAGCCTAGTTGTTTCCAGAAGCTGACCTGCTGGAATGTTTTTTCTCTGCAGTCTGCACTGCTTCACAAGATTGTTTGTGCATTCTCAGACAACAGGCTGGCAAACAACATTCAACAGAGAGGTAGTGTATGTTCTATCTTTCTCTAAACACCTGCTAGTGAATGTGAAGGGGCACTGTGTGCCAGACCCTGTCTCTCCCTCTAGTTTACATGGTTGCTATGACAATGTGACATCAAATAAGAATCATTTCACATCCTTCCCATCTAACTGTGAATCATACTTGCCCTAGGGGCCAGGGGGAGGGATATACCAACATCACACTCAGTCATGCTTTCATTGTTGTCAGTGAAGTGTTTAACATTTGTTACAAGTGGCTTGTGGATGTGTTCACGAATTGAATCCAATTAATGATATAGTTTGTAATATACTTGAGACACCATTCTCCAGGTGGAAATACAAGGATAAGAAAGGTGTGTTAACAGTTGGAAGATCTACCATGCCATTTCATCTTTGTATAAAAAAGGAAAAGAATGGTAATTGCTATAATGTTAATTTTAAAACATCTTGGTTTTCCTTATTTCTGTGGTTGTGCAGTAGCTCCATTTAAAAAGTCTATTTTGTTGGGCCTGTTTACTTCTTAATAGTAATCATAATGTCTGGAATAAGGAAGGATTTTTTTATATTAAGAACATTACATGAGCTCTAAATAAGCATAAAGATTCCGCTCAACACCTGAAATGCAAACTGCAATTGAACACTTGTTTAAAGAATGCAAATACAATTTCTGATGCCCTACAGGAAAATGCAAGGCTATTTATGGCTCAATTTAATGATAATGTTCATAAGAATAGATTATTTTTCCAGCTGGTTATAGATGCTATGCTATATTTAGGTAATCAAGTACTTGGATTTACGGTGCATGATGAAAGTGTAGTTCAGTAAATTGTGAAAATTTCAAGGAACTGCTTGCTTTATTAATATCGTGGAGTCCAATGGAAATTCAAAGTCACTATTTGAAAATCAATAGTGTATTCACTGGGAATTCCAAGAAAATTCAAAATGAAGTATAAACGGCATATCTGAATACATATAAGAACATATAAAAAATGAAATTCATAACAGTAACCTTTTTGCTATTGAAGTTGATGATACTACAGATATAACTCAAACATCACAGTGTTCTATCATATTAAGATATGTGAATTTTGAAGGAAATGTTTTTGAGCGTTTTCTAGGGTTCTATGATGTCAGTGCCGATAGTACATCTGAAGCTTTGTTTAATCTTCATGGGATTTTGTCTGAGTTTTCAGATGAGAACAAATTAGTGGCTCAATGTTATGTTGAGGCAAGTGTAATGGCAGGTCACTTAAATGGTCTTCGGAAGAATATTGAAGACAAAGCACCTCAGTCTTCTTTTATGCATTGCTTAGCTCATTGACTGAACTTGATGCTTCAACAAAGTTTAGATTGTATTTCTGTCACATATTTTTTGCAAACATCAGTGGGATTTCTTCATTTTTCCACCATTCATCAAAAAGAACAGAGGTACTAGATTAATTTTCAGCTAGACGTATTCCAACCATAGCAGAAACTCTGTGTTCTAACTCGAAACTACTCACTAATTGTAGAAGATTGGGAAAATTTGAAACAAGTGTTTGAGAATACTATGAATGACAAGCAATCTGATAAAAGATCATTTCTGCTCAGTGAGGGATTTTTGAATGAAATTAATAGTTTTGACTTGATTCTGCTGGTTGTAGTGTTCAATGACATTTTTTCTTTGACAGGCTTTGAAGATTTGCAAAAGAGATCACTGAACATTGCTTATTTCATTTCAGAGATCAGGGTGACATGTTATTTAATAAGCAATAAACAAAATGGATGATATTTTTTGGAATTATTTAAGAAAGCCAAAAAACTGACCAATCTGACTCAAAGAAGAGAGAATATGGAAACTTGATAGAGGATGAAATTTTCAAAAATTTCAAGATTTTATTTTTCTAAATTTTTCAGTGGAAACTAAAGGAAGGTTTCAGGATTATGAACAGTTTACAATTTCTTGCCCTTGTGGATACCACAAAATTTGAGAATTATGCTAAAGAGTTTCCTTCTTCAGCTCTTGAAAATTTACAACAATATTATTTAAAGATATTTAAAAGAATTGATCATTTAAAGAAGGAACTGCATCTTTTGTATGCTGATAAGATGTATAGGTCTGTTACTACGCTAGAGTGTTTTAAATTGCGCCAGGAAAATAAGAATGTATTTGAGGAACCATGCAAGTTATTTGCTTTAGTTTTAACAATTCCATCCACAAGTACATCATTGGAAAGAAGTTTTTCATGTTTGAAAAGAATTAAATCTCACTAGAAACACTATAGCACAAAGCAGACTCACATCATTAGTGAACATCTCTATCGAGAAGACAATTTTGTGTAAACTTATAAGGAATGAGCCATGTTATGAGGACACCATGGATAAGTTTGCTGCTCTCAAAGACCGGAGGATTGACTTAATATACAAGAAATTAAACAGGTCAATCTCGCATGATAACTATTATTTAGCTACATTATTGTGTTTAAATTTGGCTATCATTGTTTATTATAGTCTGCAGCCCTTCACCTACTATATAAGGCATGGGCTGCCACTGAACTAATAACTGTCTAAATCAGTCTTCACACCCCAGAATAGGGAAACTGTAATTTTTTGTCCTTGAAAACGACCAGTAGCAACCCTGATTTTATGGAAGTGACAACCACATGTTGACCTCATGTGGAGAAAAAGAATAGAGGATGGATGGTCCTATGTTATAAAACCACTTCCGAGAATTAAAGGCAAGCCTGTGATGGTTTTAGGGTAACAAAGTGTTCATAGTTGATAGGACTGGCCATTTAATACACATCATTTTCTGAAATTTGTATGGCTGTTGACCACAGTGTGAGGTGGCTGTTGAAGAGAGAGGTTATTAACAAGCTTTATGGGAAAATTAATTGGTTCCATAGAGAAATGGCTATTTATTGAACTGACCACTAAGTGAAGGTGGCTGTTTAGGCAGGTTTGAGGGTGTATAATCAATCACACTTTGCCCTGTTGCATTCGTAAATGTGAACTCTTTCCATTGGTTCTATCCCCTTGCACCATTATACATAATTAGATTATTCTCTTCACAAAATTCAATCATCTCTCTGCCTTCCTTACTGAACACTCAAACCCTGATTTTTCTTACCCATACACACTCACCCTCCAAGCTGAAAGATCTTAAGTAATATTTACTGACTCTGTCATGGAAATTGCCAACTACAATAAACTCCATACTCTGGTTTTGTCTTCTTAGTTCCTCAAGAATTTGACTTAGTTGTATATACAAGTTCTCATTATGGAGCTCTGATGCTTCATGTGAGTTGTTGGTCTAGGTGGCTCAGTTGGTTAGGTGCTGGCCTTGATCTCAAGGTTGCAGGTTCAAACCCAGCCCAGATCGATGGTTTTTAAGTGTGTTTAAAAATGACAGCTCCATATCAGTAGATTTACTAGCATATAAAAGAACTCATGTAGGACAAAATTTCGGCACACCGGTGGCACTGATATGTTCCTGGCAATAAGAATATGTAAATACAAGCTAAGAATGTATGAGACTCTAGTGGAATAAAAAGTGCTTTATGCAGTAGAGGTCTGGGGGGTGGTGTTCACAAATGTAAGCTAATATTAGGGTAACCAAGATCAATGCAAAGAGATGTAGCTTTAGTAGAACTAGGTAAAACAACAAAGAAAGGAATAATAATGGAGAGAATGGTAAAATTCTGGTATAGATGTTTGGTTAAAGAAGAGGGAGGAATCTTAAAGTTATGCATGAAGCAGCAAAAAAGCTTGGAGAGCACAAACAATTGGTGGCCAGGTATAGGAAGAATTATGGGGAAAATAGGAACGTGAAACATATGGAAGCTAGAAGAAAGGAATGAAAGTGATGTGGGTAAACTGGTAAAAAGCAGAATAGAAGACATAGAAAGGCAGGAGATATGGGGAAGTTTAGAAAACAAGAAATCATTACAATTCTATAAACCAATATAAAGAGATTGGGGATGAGAACCACATGTAGATTACTGTAACAGACAAGAAAAAGATGGGATAGCTTGGATGAGAACAGGAACAATATTTCTAAGAGGGATAAGAGATAGAGGTAAAGGAATATGTGAAAAAATGTGTAGTGAAAAAGAAAGTGTAACTAACACATTATATGACAGAATGTAAGGAGTCAGGATTGTGGAAAAAAAAAGGTTTGGGAAGAAAAATGAGAAAAAATAGAGAAGAAAATTGTAGCTGTAAAAATGTTAACATGGAAAGAAGAAAGGAAGATTAGAAGCATAGATGAGTTTTTACAGAAAGCAAAAGAAAAATGGTTGAGGAAAGTAAGAGTATAAGAAAAGAAGACAGAGGGAAGGAAGGGGATAACTAAGACAGAAGGGAAGAGATAACATGAGCTAACAGGTTAATTAAATTTGCACATATTTTATGTTAGACAAATGAAAAAAAGAAACAAAAATTGTAAAAGCTGTGTAAAAGAAGTCGTACATATAAATTCATTCATTCATTCATTCATATGATCCTGCCAATTGACAGCGTTGTTAACAATTCTTTTTTTTTTTTTCATGTGGGTTATACACTATTCCCAATCCTACACCTGCCTTCACTCCCCTTATCTTATTTACCTTTAGCCACATTACTTGGCAGTTTTTATACATAACACTTCACTAACATTTATTCCTCTACTCTTGTTAATGAACACCCCTATCCCTCTGAAACCCTCCCTCTATTACGCTTCCTTATACCATAATCACCTATATATCCGTACACATCTATGCTTCCATCTTTGTCCAGCCATGTTTCTACCATTGCTATCATGTCCTTTAGCTTTAACACTCTTCACCACTTGCAGTTTTCGTCCTTAGTCCAAAATTCAATACCACCACCTTGCAGTCCAATTTCTATCTTGAACCACACTGTCCTCTTCTGAATTTCTCCAACTTTGCTTTGTATCGTGTTGGTCTCCCCCCTCCCCAGCTACCCACTCGGCCTCATTACCAGCCAACCTTAATATATTGTGACTTTATCCAGTTTCTCAACTCTCACTTTTCTCAGTTCTCACTGTCACTGTTCTAAGTTCTTGTCTAGTTCAACTTCACTGGGAGTTCTCTTCGTTCACACTATCACTTTATTAAGGTGAACTAGTTCAATTCGTCCTTTCACTTGATTTGTGATGTAGCCTCTTCACGCCGGACGGTTCATTTCACTTGGGAGTCAAACACAAGACCTCCACAACCCGTCACTTCGCAGTAGCTTTCGCTGCACGTCACAACAGCCGTCACCAACTCGCTCGGAGAATCGCTCTTGATGTCGCACGGGAAACACTCGCCAACTCGCTCGCTCGCTCACTGACTGACTGACTGACGCAAGTCAACTCACATTCGACTCGACTCGCACTACTCGCACGACTGACTCCCGTGAGAGCGCTCGCTTATATAGTCAGTGGAATCTTTCCACAAGGTTCTCGAATGCTCTAGAACTATTTCGACACACTTCCAGAAGTACCCAGTTATCTTCCGATAGCGCCCCTGGTGTATACCTAGCGAGTGGCAGTTATCGTTGTTTATTCGTCCGCCTGGCGCCGACCTCCCAATAACTTTGGACAATAGCAGCTGCGTCACAATTACACCCTCATCAGACTCCAGACTTTGCAGAACAGGGCACTCAGGACAATCTACGGTACCGGCTGGAGATTCCCATCTCACATTCTCCACGAACATTCTGGCATCCCGTACATTATCGACGTCATCAGATCGAGGGCCCGATCAATGTACATCAAAATCAATTCCCACCCAAATCAGCTGGTCAACACTCTGGGAAATTACAATCAGAGAGAGCCACGTCGCTTGCCATCATACAAACTGCCAAGGGACGCCATTGGTCCGCTCGGCTAAGCCACGCCCCCATTCACCAAAATCGATCAAAAGGCATCGATTCTTGGGCTAGTCCGCCCTCGATCCGAGACCCAGCCAAAGGTAGCGCAGCAAGCTAAACTCCGACCAAGACACATAAATCAAAAGCTTGTGTACATTCTTTTATCCTTCTATATCGCACAGGTAAAGCCGCATACGCGGCTAGGTACTGTGGCGATTACATTCCGCCCAGGTGAACCTGGGCGACCTGTTCTCGATTGCTGGATTGCTGGATTAACAATGGACAAGCGACATATCACCCGTAATCAAGACGGGGTTAATTAACTAGTACCTCGGCCACCATCAAATTGAGTGACCGATTAAACAAATTAGGCGGGAGGAAAACGCGCGGCCATCTGATTGGCCCGCGCGCCTGCCCGTGGGCGTGTCCCATCTATCCAAACTGAACACAAAACCCAAAATTTTACATTCCATCTCGAAACCACAACCTTAAAACAAAAATTCCTGCAGAACATACACATCCTAGTGCTCATTTCGCAGGTTAAGCCGCAAAGCGGCTCGGTACTGCGGCAACTGACACACGACCGGGGCAAAGTCCCCGATCGTCCTGACTTTCCTCTGGCCTCTGGCGTCACATAGATCCCTCCTCCGTGTTGTTCGTCCTGAACCTGTGGCACGAATGTCCCATGGCGGGCACCACCCCTCCACGTCGCTTCGAAGATGCAGGCAATAGAACCGACGATGTAGCTTTTTCGGGGTCTTGTTCGCATCCAGGCGCCCGCTGGTAGTGTTGGCACGGGTTTCCTCGAGGACTTCCTTTACCGCTTTCTTCGGGAGCACCAGCTGTTCCACCTTAGTCCTTCTAGCTGCGAACTCCCACACTGTCTTCGGTACACCGTTCCTGACCACCAGGGAGTCCCACCGCGTCTCTCATAGCTCGGGCCTCTGGGAGAAACATCCGCCCATGCGGGTCGTACGCCAAATTCTTTATCCTTCAGGATCGGCCCTATGTTTCGATCCTCCGGCTACTCCCTCCTCAAGGTCTCGTCCCAACCAACTGCAGGTTGCAACGTGATTGGGCGTAGGGCTGCAGCACACTCCGTCATCTGCTGGTCCAGACGCTCGTCCACTGCAGCCTTTATCATTCTCTTGCTTCCTTTCGTTTGCCCGTCTAGCCGTTTTCCTTGCTGATCTAGACACTCCTCCACTGCATTAATGTCATCCATGTCAAATTGAGTGTCTTTTTAACTCCTTTGCAATGTCGTCTTTCAGGGCTTTCACCGTTACCTTTTACGCCTGGAGTAACGCCAACAGCTTTAATTTCTCCGCCGAGAAATCCGTCTGCATCAATTTCTGGCGCCGGAAGGCTTTCCCTCCGCTCTCTCCATCTTGGGTCGGAGGTCCTTCCATTTGCAGACGAGGTGAAATTTTTGGGGTTGATCTTTGATCGAAAGCTGAGCTGGACTTCTCACATTTCCTTTTTAAAAGCACAGTGTGACCGTTCTCTTAATATTTTACGTGTTTTAAGTGGCACATCCTGGGGAGCTGATCGAACCGTTCTTCTGTGGCTTTATCGCTCCTTGGTCTGATCCAAGCTTGATTACGGGTGCATTGTCTATGCATCGGCACATCCATCTGTGTTACGTCGCTTGAATGCCATTCATCATCGTGGTATAAAAGTCGCTACGGGGACCTTTCCAACTAGCCCTGTACCCAGTCTGTACGCTGAAGCTGCTGAGCCTCCGCTGTCCTTCAGGCATGAGATGCTTTGTGCAGCTATGCATGTCGACTCTCAAGCTTGCCTGAGCACCCGTCCTTCGAGTTATTTTACGAGGATTCGCTTGATCAGCACTATTTAATTAGCTCCTCTGCATTGCTCCCTCCAGGGGTTCATTTTTGACAGCTTCTTCGGCATCTGGACGTTACGCCAGCGCCGGCCCTTCCGAGAGGCGAAACGCGTTTTCCTCCATGGTTGCGCGCTGAGGCCCACTGTCACCTTGGGTTAACGTTGATGCCGAAGAATGAGACCCATTCTTCAGTCCTTAGATCCACGTTTTTAGAACTACAGGCGCAATTTGGGGACTTGCATTTTATATATACTGATGGGTCTAAGACTGATGTTGGAGTTGGGTGTGCCTTTGTTTTTGGTCAACGTAGTTGACACACACGCACACACACACACACACACACACACACACACACACACAGAGTTTTTTAACGCCTTGACTGAAAACAAACTACAGTACATTATTGGTGTACACCTGCTCCATGGAACGTTTTAGATATTATTATATTAATGTTAGGCACCATCATTTGCACACTAGCAAGTCGCAAAGCACATTTCAAGTTTTGATTGGTGAACTGTGTTTTTGAACCTATCTTTCATTTCAGTGCCGTACTGTAAGTCAACTCTAGTTGTAGTTCTGGTCTAATAGTGTTTACATCCACTGAGAAGAGCGTAGCAAACACCTGATAATCCTTTTGTAATACCTGAATATCTCGGAACCTATTCTTAAACTCATCATCTAGTTTCCTTAACACATCTTCATATTCTTTTAACATTGCACCAGATACATTTGAAGGTAAAGACAATTCTGCCATCAAACTGGGAAAATGTGCTGTGTTTTTATTCCTAAACTGACATTCCCACAACTGCAGTTTCCTCTCAAAAGCTTTTATACGGTCAAAGAGGTGAATAATTGTAAGACTTCTGCCTTGTAAGGAGGAATTAAGAGCATTAAGGTGACCAGTAAGATTCACTAGAACTGCCAAATCCTGTATCCATTTTGCATTCTTTAGCTCTTATAATGATTGGTTTTGCATTTCCTTGAAGAGAGCTATTTCTTTCTTGAGGGCATAGAAGTGACATAAAACATTTCCTTACTTAACCATCACACTTCTGTAAAATAAAATAAGGAATGTTGCCATATTCACTTTCAATGTTGGCCAGAAACTTCTGAAACTCTCTATGATTAAGTCTTTTTTATCTTATTGGTAGATTTAGCAACTACAGACTTAACAGTTCCAAGTTAAATCTGTTTTGCACATAGATTTTCTTGATGAATAATGCAGTGCACAGCCAGAAGATGACGTTGCATTTTCTTTTCTTTTAATTATTTTGGAGATGTCCTACCACCCCTGCGTTCTCACACATTGCAGCTTTTATTGTATTACTCTCATACAAATAAATGCAGTGGAATGTCTGTAAAGGATACTGAGATGACATTCTGTGTTTTTGTTTGTTTGTCTTTCATGCTAGTATAAAAACTGGCAAAAGTATTAAGTTTTTGCTATCCCTCTAAACCGTTCATATCTCCACTGAAAGGGGGAGTTATGTTTGTGTATATATCACAGGTCCAGAGTTTAACACTCCAAAGCAGAGTCAACAGAGCAAAGAAAAAGGATGTTGACACACACTTACAGAAGAGGTTCGGGAAAAAGTGGAGACATGAGGCTGAGCTGCAGTCTTATGTGAAGGTTCTGGATGAAGAGACTGCATTCTGTAGCAGAAAATAGAATGAAGAAGAATTTTACTGTTTGGAGGAAGATGTGGGCATTTTTTAAATACAGAAACACTGTTGTGTTTGTTGAAAGAAGCATTGATATTGTGACTTAGCAGCCATGGCCCAAGGTTATCAGGTGGTCAGCGCCAGGCAGTCGGAGATAAAGATATGTCATGGTCTTGCCTGGCATAAACATCAGAAGTGCTATTGACAGATTACTCAAATCTTCTGCCATTACATGCAGTGGGTACTGCTACTGCAGGAGAGATTGGAGATGTCTTGTGTTTGACTCCCCAGTGAGTGAAGTGAACCATCCACAGAAGAGCCTGTGTCGTGCAGATTTAATTACACCACTATGCCACAATAAAAGTGAAGCATCAGAGGGAATTGAATTAGTTCACATCAGTGAAGTGACAGTGTGAACTAAGTGAAGTCTTAGTGAAAGTTGAACTAGATTAAAACAGTGATAGTGAAAATTAGTGAAATGACAGTTAAAAACTGGACAGTCACAATATAAAGGCATTTACAGAAAAAGTGACAAATGAGATTTGAAGACACTTTTTTATCAAAAAATGCACAAAACAAATTATAAATCTGTGTTTGCAAGTGGAATTGAAATAGTTTAGTAAAACATCATTAAATCTAATTTTTTGCCATTTTTTCTTAATGCTTATGATAGTATTTTCAGCATAATTGGTTCAAAATGCACTAATTTCATTATAAATCTGGTATTAAACAAAAAATTATTTTGGTGATAACAGTACTTAGGAAAGTGGCATTTGCGCTATTTTAGTATAAAGAGCTTTGAAAAAAGAACTAAGTTTAGGTGATATGAATTTTTTGTCTCTCCAGAAAACTTTTTTTACTATGCACTTAGTGCTTTTCGATTCAATGCTGCTCATATATTGGCATTTGAAGATCCTAACACAGTGTTACAGGATCATTCCTAGCGGCAATTTTTACTTAATATGTGGGCTGAAATAGTTGGAGATAAGTTAAAGTCACTCTCAGAATTAACAGGAACCAAATACAAGCATATTCTCAAAAACATATTGTTTCCCATTTTGGAGGATGTTCCTCTTCTAACAAGGCAAAAACATGGTTTATGCATGACAGGGTGCCTCCTCACATCAATTCATAAACATTTGAAAAATTTCCTGATGTGCGCGCACAAACATACACACTCTAATTACACACATTTTAAACATATACTCTATACAAGGAGGCATCACACACAGTATTCACATTGCACTGGAATAAGTAATTTATAGTTATGAACTTCTTGAACAGTAGGGATGATGGTTTTGTTTAAAATATGCACCATACTATAATAAACTATTTCTAATGTTCGTATTTGAATGCTATTAACTTTTATCTTGAGAACCAAATTTTGCTTCTGTTTGTAACCCCATTTAACACTATCCTCTACTGCTGTAAGCAAGAGCTGTAAGAGTTTGGCTCTTTAGTCCTACTCTGTTGCCATACTGTTGCAGATAATTTATTCGATAATATTCAGTTATTGAATGTAGCTGAATTTTACATATAGGCATTTTTATTAATTCATCACCACATGAAATGTATAATAAGCATCCCTTGCTGAATAGAAAAATCAGAGATGATCTTGTGAGTCGTCTGTCTATGAAAATGCAGTAGTGACTTAAATTATTTCTGTTGCAGCAACTTCGACGGAAGTTGGATGATGTAGCCAGGAAACTGGAGTGTTTGTATGATTCACTGCGTGAGAGAAAGGTAAAATATAAATATATAACTTTCATGCTATACATATATAGGGGATGAACAAACTAGAATGAAAAATAACCAAGTAGTTAATTTTTAAATTCTTGCAATGGGTATTCGGTGTGTTCAAATACTTTCTTACTGTTTGCATCTGCTTACATTAAAACTTGCTTTAAGGTTGAAATCAGTTCTCAGATTCAGCGAATGATGTGCAAGCTCAAATCCACATGTAATATTTGAGTACATTGCACATTCACATGCACTCACTTGCACTGACTTCTCATGTCAAAACTGGATAGTCAAGTGTGTTGCATTTATTCTGCTCACACAACCACAATAAATATTACTGAAAGTGTTTAAAGCTGCCCATTAAAATTAAATCCTTGCATGTGGCATAGTACATTGAATGCAACATAGTTTTGGTTAAATATTTTGAAACCTGTTCTCAAGAAATATTTACACAATACATTTGTTCAGTATTAGAATTTGCTTATTTTGGTTCACTTGAATGATTTTATTGAGCTTTGCCATTTGTTTTGATATTCTATAAAATATTGCCTGATGACGATGACTGTCATCAGCATTGTTGTTATCACTTAGGAAACTATTAAATAGCTTTCCCAGGTTACATGTGTAGCATCTGAATATTTGTGTATCCCTGCACCTTGCATTCCATCCAAATGAGTTTTGTTAAACTGGACAGCTCACAAATGTTAGCAGAAGCATGCTTTCACCCAAGAAAATGGACATAATTATTTTGTTGAATAACTACTTAAGACATGGTATTTTCCTTGTACAATAAAAGTGAACTCCTAAAACAAATTACTGCTTCTTGTTGTTGTTCTTCCTTTTTTAACAAGGATAGAGGTTCCAAGGATTAACAAAAGGGAGGGAGAAAATAAGGTAGAAATGAAATAGGTTAAAGGAATAGAAAATGATGTGGTGCTGCTATTGCAGCTGCAGATTTAAGTGAATATGACTGGCCAACAGAAATTCTTATCGGCCAAGGAAGAAGGTAGAGACATGCTTGACCAAGGCCCAGCTTAACATTATGGTGGATTCAGAGTGAGGAAGTTAAGAGTGTAAGGAGGATATAATATATTTTTTTTATTTGGTTGTGCTTCTATGGCCTCCAAAGGGGGTACTTTGTCCTTTAAAGGCATTGTGCCTTGGAAGGACTGCCACATCCTCCGCTGGTTTCATTTGTTGGGAGATCTTCCAGGACAAGCCTTAAAGTTTGAGGTCAACATGACCTTCCATGCTGCTAAGCTGTTCAGTTCAATTCAGTTGGTGTTGAGCTTTGTGTGCTGCTGAAGCTCCAGGAGAGTGTTGCTATTGATGCTGAGTTCAGAGGTAGTGTCCTCAGTGGCTGAGACTCGTGCCATGATGATGTGCAGTTTGGTGGCCTTTAGTATCTCCCGAAGACTGGTGATGCCATCCTCTCACCATGGCAGCGAAACACAGGCTGCTGCTGGAGAGGCTGAGGTTCGGTCTAAGCTCTGGCATGGGGATATTCAGGGCAACTGGCCTGGCCCATAAAGTTGTTTGTACTACCTCAGGTGCCACAAAATGACATTGATGGCCAGGTTGTGCTCTGAACACAGCTGGTTTGTGTAGCTGGCACCACAATAATGGCACTGCTGTGGAGATGTGCATCTTGCAGCATCATGTCCGAAGCGACAACGTGGAGAAAAATGCTGGCTATGGTTGGCTCAATGTGGAATAAATTCCAGCAAGCCGAATGCCTTCCCGCAGCATGGTGCCTCAGTCTCCCTCTTTAGAAGATCAGGTGGATGAGGCTCATGGGTCTCATGGCTCAGTAGATCCAGCATGTCGCTACTATCAAGATCCAAAGTCTCTGAAATTCACAGTAAAAACGTGGCAGTGGAGAGCTGGCAGGGGAACCCATGAATGACAGCACTGCTTTTGTTGACAGTTGGCGGAGGAGATGAGGCATAGCTGTGACTTCAAAGAGATGTGCTGGTTCAGGCTGCAGTGGCATTGGTAATTGGTGAGGTGGCAGTGGTGATGAGGGAACCTCAGGATTTCCCCCATGTTGGCTGCTCTCAGTAGCGGCAAACTTGGCTGAAACATTATGGGCAAAGTTATTCTTCCAGCAATCCATCTGCTGCATTGTATTCACATGCTTAAATTTGTATTGATTTCTAAAGATTAAGATCAGTGAGGAGGAGTCATTAAACAAATACAATAAAAGGAATAATGTTTTTTTGTAGCAGGGTTCTTCTTTCCATTCATAAAAAGAGCTACATGATGCATAATGAATTTTTTAAACAAATAAAGTTAACACTTAACAGGATATGGTGCTTATATTATCAGTGGAAAATGTGGGAACAATACACATGTCTGATAAATTGTTATTACATCGTATCTTCACCTTACTGGAAACCTGAGAAAACTTGAAACTATTATTTCGCTAGGAAAAATTCACCACACATTTAATTTTCCTTTACAGGGAGTATATTAATCAAGAAATTAGAAGATATCAAAGTCTGCATGAGAAGAATGAAAATTACTTAGTTTTTTAGCCTTCTTATGTGGATATTGAGACAAAGAAGTCGTACTCCACTATCCAGTCAAAAGTACCACTACCACTGGAATTTTAAGACATGCCAGCAGTGTATTGGTGAGAGATCACATCAAGGACACATGTCTTCAACTTTCTGTCACTGACAAGCGATTACTCCATTCCTTCTGGTCACTGTCATCCAAGCTTTCTCCTTCAGACTATGAAAGCATGGATCACTCCTCATTAGCATGTGGCTACTCAGCATTCATCCAAGACACCAACCAACAATCTGGAAAATTTCAGGCGCTCTCCAGGTACAACGATTCTGTGCAGCCACTGGAAACTAACTATATTGTAATCAACTTGACCAAATTATAACTAGACAAAGCCACCATTTTGGTACTCTCAGGATGTCTCAACTTTGTTTCTACTCCTAAGCACTTCCCTTTCATAGATACCATCTGTGGCATTGAAGCAACCATCACTGGACTATGCTGGAGAAATATGACATGAAGCTGCCAGGGCCCTCTCCAGAGCCTCTCTTTCAAAGTCCAAAATCAGCCGTGAAGAAGGCATGTCATCACAGAATCTTTATAAGAACAAAGAATTAGGAATTTTACTAGTTGATAAAAGTAACACCAAGGTTCTCCTCTCAATACAGCAGTATGAAGACAAAATCCAAATACTTCTGGACAACGCAACTTACTGGACACTCAAAGAGGACCCTACCAACATTAGAGAGATGCACGATGCAACTGATCAAGATACAAAAAGCAGTTTAAATTTCAGGCTCCATACCAGCCAGACTTCATGGTCTACCTAAAATCCACAAGCCAGATGTTTCTCTGAGTCCAATCATGGAGACCATTGATAGTCCCGCATATCAACTGGCACATCATCTCTCCTGCAATCTAGTCAGATGCTGAACCCATCATGTCAAGAACTCTGTTGAAGCTGTCCAGATCCTAGACAGCATAAGCATCACCACATTTGATTTGTTAGTTAGTTTTGATGTGCTGTCTATCTTTATAAGAATACATTTCCTGAGATTGTTAAAGTACTTACCAACATTTTTCCTGCCAGAATTCACAGAACTTTGCCAAATTGGCATCTACATCTTTTCTTAACAACAACACTTACTGGCTCTCCATTCTAACCAGAGCTAATTTGTACACTTACTATGAATATAGCAATGTGATAGTCACGGGTTCCCCAATCTAACCAGAGCTAATTTGTACATGGAACACCTGGAACGTGAGATTCCTGCCACAGCTCCATTACAGCCTTCATACTTTTTCTGGTATGTTGACAATGCCTTTACCATTTGGCTACATGGTATAGACACACTGCCAGTCTTTCTCACTCATCTGAACAGTTGAGACCTCAAATGTAATTCATCGTGGAGATAGAAAAGAATGGTTTGCTACCATTTTTTTCTTAGACATGCTCATTTCAAGAAAAATAGATGAAACTCTCACCCATGCCTCTACCAGAAGCCAACACATACTGACTTTTACTTGAACAATAACAGTTTCCATCATAAATCATAACACTTGGGGATTCTCAACACTCTAGCACAGAGTCGCTTCTGTCTTGGATACTAAACACAGAAAGTCTGAACTCCAGCACCTAAAACTTAAACTTCAGTAGAATGGTTAGTCCACCCATGACATCTCAACAGCACATGCCCCAAGATATCCACAGAGCTGAAAAAAAAGAAAAAGAAAAATCAGCTCCCATAGCCAGTATTCCTTATGCTGGCAATGATTCAAGTAACATCAATAGATTGCTCTCTAATCACAGCATAAAATTCATACACAAGCCAACAGCAAAAATCAGAAACCTGATTAAACCTGTGAAAGATAATCTAGCCCTCCAAATGCCTGGTGTGTACCAATTCCTTGCAAATGTGATGCAACCTACATTGGACAGAAAGGACAAACCATTGCTTTACATTTAACAAAACACCACATAACCATGAAATTAATTCAAGCTGAGAAATTTGACCTGGCAGAACATTGTCTAGATAATGACCATAGAGCCAAGTTCAAGGAAACTACAATACTAAAGTGTTTTGGTTCCTGGAAAAGCAAAGTGAAAGGAACCCTAGCCATTTCCTCTGGAGATGACAGTTTAAGTAGAGATGAAGGATTTCAACTTAGCACAGCATGGGCTGTGGTGCTAAAACACCTAAAAGACCCAACCAAAGCACACTCTATGCCAGGAAACTGAGATGATGGGCCTGTAGTGTTTTCCAAGAAGCCCATATCCACATGAGAGGTCCGTACATCATGATACACTGCCTCAGACATAGCTCCCAGTGCTCTAACACACAAGCAGACTAATCAGTGTTTAGTAATGCAGCTGCCCTGGTTTCCTGCATCATGATGTCAATCAACCGTGAAGATGGGAATGCTGAACGTGCCTGAAACATTGGTATTACACCATATCTTTATCTGACTGAAAACCTGAAAAATTTTGAAATTATTCACCAAGTTTAACTTTTTATTTTTTCTTAATGTCCCCATTTATGTTAGACTTTTGCATTTCCCATAAGAGTGGGATGGATGAAAAGTACTTATCAATGGTTACACTCATATTTGTGTTTACAATTAGTGTGTCAATCTCGGAACTGATTGCATGGAAATGCTAAAGTACTCTTTGTCCATGGTTAAGTCCTATGCCATCTGTTCCCCTTCTGCAATAAAGATACATATTGTAGAAGTAGGAGTATGTGCATCAATGAAACACACAACCTTAAAGCCATGTGTTGCTGGCTTTTGTAGAATATATACTTTGAAACTGCATTTTCTGTGAAATGATATGAGCATTCTCTGAACACAAACATATTTGCCTAAGGAACAATTATGATCTCTGACAATTTTCAATCAACTTCTGGTAAATGTTTGAAATTGCAACTTCTCTGTCTTCACTTTTTCTCATTTCTCTGGTCTGTGGATTATGAAAATGAAGACAAAACAAAAGTGTTTGAAGATGTTCAGGCCGACCAGCCCTAAATAACAGCCTTCCTTCTATGAAAAAAGGGGTATATATCAAATCCAGATTTGCAAATTGAGCATAATGTTAGAACAGTAAGTACTTTTACTATTTGTAGGTCTGAAGTTACATGTTTGTTCTTCTTGAATTTTATTTCTGATGCTTCTAACTTTACATTGGTCCATGTAATCTCTTGGATTATGATATCAAATAACATGGAGCAAACATCAGCCTTGCTTAGGGTTTCTCCTAGACTTTGTATGTGACCAGTCAAAACTGGCATCCTTGGTATTATGTTTTCCCAAGGTACACGTCGATTCCTGAGTGATCCTTTTGCATTCCATATAAAGCATTTCTGTCTTTGTAAATACTTATTATTTCATCTTCTAAAGGGGGTTCACTATTTGTACTTCCATGTACATTGGCATTTGAACACATATCCTCCTCGAATTCACTTTCTCTGACTTCACTAACAGTAAGTGAGGCAGAAATGAAGAATCAGTATCATAGTCATCAGAAGAGAATATTATAGGATTTTCATTTTTCTCTTCTTGTACTTCATCTCACATTTTGACAATCTTCTTTGCAAACTCAGGATCCACTGCACTGACAGGTTTCACATCCTATTTCTTTCCTGAACTACAGGGTGATTCATTTCCTCAACACATAACATCTATGATACATAATGTAGCTAAGATCATTGAACTAACGACTAAAGGTATTGAACTCTAAAGTCATTGCAGAAAATAGGAAAATAAAGCTTAAGCATAGAAAAAAATATTGCTTTTGGAAATCCCAATCTGAGATACACACAAAAATATCTGCAATACTGGAAATGCTTATCTGTCAAGGCTCTGCGAGGTTGCATAAAGCTGTTGTAGAAGCTCACACGAAACCACCAATAATCAACCTCTTTGCTGCACCTGTAGCTCAATAATGAGATGGTATACAGGATTTCAGCAAGTTACTACTATCAGTTTTGCGCAGAACTCCGTAGGTGTCTGACAGACATGAATTTTCTGTTAAGGTATATAGGGTGGATCATTTAAGTTGAGACTGTAAAGTATCTCCAGAACTAAGCATTGTAGAAAGAAATGTCTAATAAAAGTTGCTTGATATTATGGGGGAAAGTAAATGCCATTAGTCGTGTTTTATTTGGAGAGCAGTAGCAAAGGTATATTTGAATAGATTATTCATTCTTCAACAGAAGTGTATTAGGATTATAAATAATACGTTACCCACAGAATCATGTAGAAATGCATTTATAAACAATAATGTACGCTCTATTCGCTATGTGCATATAAGTCAATACTATTTGTAAGGGAAAGAAATCTAACAACAAACAATAATGTACATAACTATAACATTAGAAATAAGGCAGATTATTACAGAACTGGATTTAGTAAAGCATCTACTGAAAAAGATGTATATGTTATGGGAACTATTTTTTTCAACAAATTGCCAACTAATATAAAACTTCAAAATGAACCTAGATTTAAGAAGGAACTTAAAAAATACTTAATTAAGAAATTATGTATTCCATGAATAAATTGTAAAATTGTAATAGAAATGACTATGCTTGATATTTGTATAAAACAAATCTGTAGGCAATAAATATTATTATTATTATGATAGTCATTTTAGGATGAATTTAATTTTTTAAAATGGGAACCTACAATAAGTGTCAAATTAAATTGACCCTAAAATGACCATCACAACGTCCTCCAAATAAAAATGACTAATGGTATTTACTGCCCAATTAACTTGAGGTGGCAGCTGAGGAAAGGTGTGCACTAAACGATAAGTCCATTATCTATCTTGAGAGGAGAGTGGGAGTCAGTTGCGCATGTGGAGTTGTTGATGGTGCATGTGCGTTATCTAAGCTTCTGTAATTTTTTAAGGCTCGTGTCAATGCGCGTTATATGTTCATCTATAACAGCATATATACGAAACAGTTTGCTTTGTTCTGAGTTTATTCTCTGTGTGTATGTGTAAGTGTGAGTGCCTGCATCGAGTATTTTTTTTGATTTGCGTTTTACTTACTGTTAATACATGGGCAGTAAACTTAAAGGCAAAGTACTGCACTCCAAAATCAGGGAAGTTATTAGCAATGTATATAAATACATGAAAATACATGTAGAGGCTGGCGTGGTAAACACAGTGTGAAAAACATTGGAAAGAGTGTTGCTGAGGCAACAGGCGCTTTCAAAAGAAGTGTAAGAAGAATTATTAAGGAAACCAAAGCTATTGATAGTGGCATGTTGCCTTCATTTTCCACACCACATAAAAAGAGACCTAAAAGGTCTTATCGTGCGAGCTTAGATACTTTCAATGAGGCAGTAGTGCGCCAAACTATGAATGAATTCTGTATTCTTCACAAGCAAAGACCGACACTGAAGAAGGTGCATGCAAAGTTAAAGGACTCGATCAACTTTGAAGGGAGTGTATCTACATTAAGAAAGATACTACTAAAGTTGGGTTTCACCTGGAAAAGGACAAAAAAGAATAGAAAAGTCCTAATGGAGCGGCACGCCATCAGAACTAAGCAGCTCCATTATCTTAGAATGATAAAACAGTACAGAAGTGAGGGCCGTCCCATAATATATATGGATGAGACATGTATACATTCATCACACACTACTCCATATGCTTGGAGTGATGACAGCTTCCATGGGCTCTTAGCACCGGTTTCCAAAGGTCAGCGCCTTATCATTATACATGCAGGAGGTGAGCAAGGGTTTATCCCTAATGCATATGTTTGGTTCAAGTCCCAGCAGAAAACCAGAGACTACCACGATGACATGACCTATGTCAATTATGAGAAGTGGATAAAAGAAAGACTGATCCCTAACCTTCCTGCAAATTCTGTTCTGGTGATTGATAATGCACCTTACCACAATGTGGTACTTAATAAGACACCTACTGCAAATTTCAAAAGAGAGGCAATGATTTCCTGGCTGAGAGAAAACCTTCCCACAGAACATTTCACTGCCATTGATTTCTCCTCCTTTCACAAACCTGACATCTATAATATGATCATCCCTCTCAAACCCAAAATCCCCAAGTACAAAATAGACACCGGGAGAACCGTGGTTCAAATCCCGGCTATGGCATTGAATTTTTCAGTCATCTGATTCTACCTGTTCAACACATGGCTTGTGTGAAAGAACAATTAATTTCACAAAATAGACAATTTCCTTCAGGCACATAACCATACTGTTTTATGCCTACCACCTTATCATCCTGAGCTGAACCCAATCGCTCATTTGGGCTGTAGTGAAGAACTGGGTTGCAGAAAGAAACATCATTTTCAAAATGGATGACGTAATTAAGTTAGCTGACGAGAAGTTTGCTGATATTTCTTCAGAAGACTGGCGGAAAATATGTAGGCATGTCATCAATGTTGAGCTGGAATTCATGCGCAGTGAAGACTTGCTGGATGGCGGACAGGAAATTATCATTCATCTAGGGGGCGACACCGATGAAAGTAGTGATTCCTCTGAGTTTTCTAGTGAAGAGGAAGGTGAAGACTGTCATGAGCAAGGAACTGCAAATTCAACTGGATCTTCTGCTAGTGTTGCGTCTGTTGTCTGAAACCAGCCTCAAGGTAAGATGCATGTGATTTCCCCTCCCTCTTGGCCGCATGTGGCTGCAGTTGGTCTCCCACCACTCTTAGTTTCCCCTCTTCTATTGCGCAGCGAGCTGCCACCTCAAGTTAATCGGGCTGTACTTTCCCCCATAATATCAAGCAACTTTTATTTATTAAAGACATTTCTTTCTACAACGCTTAGCTTTGGAGATATTGAACAGTCTCAACTTAAATGGTCCACCCTGTATAAGATATTGCAGTGACCCTAGGGTGGAAGAACCCAGGGGTTGCTAACAACAGGAGGGTAGCAGTCTCAGATGGAAGAGGCAGTCAGTACTGTGCTTGAGGGGTGCCATCTGAAAGCTGGGGGTCGTCAAATAAAGAATACGGCAGATTCTATAAAAACTATGGGGCTATGCCATTTAATTAGATGAATTGAGGTTAGGGAAGGGGCCCCCTACAGGGTCCTGAAATGTGAGAGCTTAGGTACACATTGCAAGGACTTTCCTGAACTGGTTCTAGCAGGACAAGGCACAATAGAAAAGTAGACTTTGTTAGAACGGAGTTTGAGATCCTGTGTAGACATGAGGTGCCTTAACTGCAGTGTGATGGCAACAAGATTGAATGACAATTGTCCATTTGACATAAAAATCTGACCAATAAATACCCTTTGCTATGCAACTTTGGCAACGTGCTCTCCTAGTTGCACAGTTTGTTCCGGTTATGCCACTTTATGAACTTTGATGCAACTTCCTGGTTGTGGCTTGAATCCCACTAAGGTTCATTAAAGTAAAATGTGTCATGCAGAAGGGTTCGTCTTTCCATTTTTTAAAAAGTCACAAGATGCATAGTAAATTGTTAGCGCCTTTGTTGTTATTTATTTAAATACCCATTTCAAAGCAGCTTATCTCCTGATATCTGTTTAACTCACAGTCAACATTTAAATTTATGAGTGTTCAAGAAAATAGAGTTTACTCCATTATTTTCAAGATATTTGACCGCAACTAAACCCACAGAAATAAAAAGTATTGCTCTATAAGCATTTGTTACTATTGCGTTTTTAATTCTGCATTAATTTTGATTTATTTTTCATGGAGCACTATCATCAAAATAGCGTACATAACACACACAAAAATCTGATGTGTTACATTTATGACTTTCTCAACCCTCTATCGCTTATTAGTGGGTATACAAATTGTTCTTACAAAAGTTTATTTTCCTATCTACTTCATTTTAAACTAGTTAACCTTTTTGGATATAGCTGCATTATAAATTGTTTGTAGACACAAAGGGAATAGCGATTCTCAAATGTTCTACAACTGAACTGTATACGCGGGCCTTAAAATTCCATAGGCTTCCCATTATATTGCGAGAGACAGCTGAAAATTGACAGGACTTTAAAAGAATGACTAAGTATTGAACAATTCAAACCATTAATAACAGGCATCTCACAAATGGCTGATGCCACAAAAAAGTTACATGAAATAAATTGTGTATTTTAAATGGATCTACATTTTTGGTGTAGTACGTTTATGTCTATCGCTTAACGTTTACCAGTTATGCAAGATTATATAAGTTTCCTTCCGAATGAAGAGGACTTAACAAGCTATTCCCAGAAAATTCAAGATATACATTTTATTTGTCATGTAAATGTCTTTCCTATATTTTATTTTAATCAAAATCGTTAGCCATTTTTCAGAAAATCAAAAAATTAGAAAAATGTTCCATGTATGGTTAGGGGAGTTTTCTTGAAAATGTTTGTGTCGCATCTTTGAAAGGTACTGAACTTAAATACTAAGT
Organism: Deroplatys truncata; assembly: GCA_030765065.1. Lineage (NCBI taxonomy): Eukaryota > Metazoa > Arthropoda > Insecta > Mantodea > Mantidae > Deroplatys > Deroplatys truncata. Next base: position 382,041,044 of record CM060990.1, read on the forward strand.
TTGGCATTTATCTGACACTTATCTTTGAGTTACCTATGCTGTTCACATGCACGCACGCACGCACTCACTCACTCACTCACTCACTCACTCACTCACTCACTCACTCACTCACTCACTCACTCACTCACTCACTCACTCACTCACTCACTCACTCACTCACTCACTCACTCACTCACTCACTACTTTCTTACTTTCTTTTCTAAAGATGCTTTTTCTGTATTCATGGGGTCTCAAAACATGTATTTCCAGTGAAATCTTTATATCTAGTTTTTGGGCAGAATGCAATACTTTCTCTACCTACTATGTAGTTGTTAGAGAAAGTAAACAAATCCAATGTGTTACATTCACATGACCTTCTCTACCCTCAGTCACTTATTAGTTGGTATAAAAATTATTCTTACAAAAGTTTATTTTCCTATATATTTCATTTTAATCCATATAAACTTTTCCAGAAATAGCTGCATTGCACATTTCATTTAAATACAAAGGGAATAGTGATAGTTAAATGTTTTAGAACTGAATGCTATATGCTGGCCTAAATTCCATACACTTTCCATGACATCGCGAGAAACAACTAAAAATCGACAAGGCTTATAAAGAATGGCTAAGTATTCAACAATTCAAACCATTAATAACAGATATCTTGGAAATTGCCGATGCCACAAAAAATAGTTTATTTGAAATAAATTGTGTGTTTAAAAGTTTAAGAGAGATCTGCATTTTTGTGTAGTACGTTTTCATCCACCGTATAACGTTTACCAGTTATACAAGATTATACAAAATTCCTTCTGAATGAAGAGGACTTCACAGGCTATTCCCAGAAAATTCAAGATATACATTTTATTTGCCATCTGAATATTTTTAATATATGGTATTTTAATCAAAATCGTTAGAGCCATTTTTCAGAAAATCAAACATTTCAAAAAGTGCTCCATGCAAAGGTAGTTTGGAGTGGGGGATTTTTGTGAAGATCTTTGTATCGCATCTTTGTAAGGTACTAAACCTAAATACCAAGTTTGGTATTTATCCAACTTTTTGTTTTGCTGTTGAGGGACTCAAAGACAGGCACACACATACACATGCACATGGAGCTTTTTCTAAATTTTTTTTGTTATTATTATTATTTTATTCTGGGAGTTTCAAAACATATTTTCAGTGAAATCTCTGTATAAAATTTTTGCGTGGAATGCAATACCTTCTCTGCCTACTATGTATGTGGTAGAGAAAGTAAAAAGAGAAATGGAGCCAATGGTCATTATACTTTGTGGGCTGTGCACCAAAGATGTTAGTTGGAAACAAAACCTCAACTACTGGTGTCTTTTAACTAGAAACCAGGATATGTGGTGAAATAAAATGAACAGAAGTGGTGGAATAAACTGCTCAGAGTGGTAAAATAAAATATTCAGAGTGGTGAAATAAAAAATCAAGAAATGACAGCTCAAGTGGAGTAAATATTGCTTTTCTATTGAAATAATCATAATTACAATTATCTTAAAAAAACAATCACACAGAAATGAATAGCAAGTGCAATAAAATTTATCTAAAAGTGTCACCAAAGTACAAACACGGCATTGTTTCTACATTTTCTGCACATAAATGTAAACAATAAGTTTGCATATGCAAAAAGCCTCTCTCACTATCCATCTCTGTAGTTGGAATCCATGCAGCCTTCAAGCATCGGCTTGAAAAATCAGGATATTCCTGCATCAGCCGCTTCAGTAATTCAGGTTCCACATCCTGCTTCACCTCTGTAATGCTGCAATGCTAGGTATCCTTTCAGAAATGCATCTTTAGAGAGGCACTTCAGAAGTGGAATCTGACTCCTGTGTGACATGAGCTCATTGGATACTGCTGCTACCAGTAAATTGGATAAATGTAAATGCTGGGCAGTTGAGCGAAAGATCTGCAGGATCTTCTGCCAACAGCTTCTCCAGCTTTTCGATGCTGCATTTGGCTAATTTCATCACTCAAATGCCTTCCCTGCTTGGTTTTATCCTTCAGCTTACCCAGGGTTAAGGATGTTTCCTCTCCAGACACCTTATTTTTATGAGCTGCACTTTACCAAGCAAAGTAGTCACTCTTGACACAAGCTTGTGCACTGTAGGATATTGACCCCCCTTCAAAAATTGAGTAATCTCAGAAATAGTGCAGCAATGCTCTTTCACAAAAGCAGCCTCAAAACAAATCAGTTTCTGTCATCATTTGAAAGCTGTTTAAAGTAACTGACTGCTGGATTAGAGTCAGTCAGTTGCTTGAAGTACTCGAGATCGCTGAAGTATTCCCCAACATACAGGACAGATTTTATCCATGAACCCCACCGAGTTAACACAGGAATCTGAAACATCTTTGCTTCTTTAGCGCTACCATGTTTATGTTTCAAAAAGGTTATATACTGGTGTTTGCTCTTCCTAGCATTCTTGAAGGCTCCCTTAACCATAGAGTGCACAAATAAACAATTAAACAATAAAAGCTTGACATCGTCTGCAGCATTTCACTGCATTTCATATTTTAAAGTAGATTTTGTAAAATAAAAACATTTCACAATATTTCATGGCTTCAATTTAAAAAAATGAAGTTTATATCATACAAATATGTGATTTTGATAACGTTAAATGTGTTACTTGAAAATGTCGCAGTTATCGTTAATACCAGAAATCTGGGCCTCTACCTATGACACAGCAATGATACAATGAATACATGTGCATAGCATCAGGTGCTTTGATTTCAGAATGAAACATGTTCATATAAACCTACTTGATCATGCTGGAGTGTGTTCTGATACTTGTATAAGCAAATGGAGTAATAAATAGTCTTGTGTATATGCTCTGCTACTCCATGAGCTGTATTGAGTTACCTGCAGAGGAAGTGATGATACAGAAATTGTCAGCTGTAATATCTATTTTTACCTCATTTAAAAGCAAAGTAAACAAGCAGGAATAGTTTGCCTTTTGAGGGAAATTAGTCAAAGTGGACTAACATTATAAACTCATGTAGAAGATCTTTAAACCTTAAAATTATATAAAATATTAAGCTGGGGATTAAACTTATGGATGACATACCCACTGCACTTGTTGCATTAGATATCTTTATTGTAAATAGTTTCTAGTTATCATTAGCCTTTACAGCTTTCAAACATGTGCAAAACTTGGCAGAGTTGTTCTGCCCATAACTGGTTAAGTCTGTACAAGTTGTTGAAATGGTTTCATTCATAACAATGAAGAGATTAAGGACATATGAGTGCAAAGTTTACTGTAGTTGAATGCTGTACTCATCCTAAGGTAGCCAATAAGATCATTACTTGGGAACATAACTTACTCTTCAATTTGCATTTACCATGTGATTGCTGAACTCGAGAACATTAACCATGCACTACTCAAGTGTTATTGTGTATTTAGTATTCCTGAACTTTCATTCAGTTTTTTATTCTTGCGAATATATCGATACAAGGTAACTGATTCTGAAAGACATTTGATCCTGTCCATAACTACTACTACTGATTTCTGGAGCCCGGGGTAGAACTGGACAGCAGAGCAATGAAGTCACAGGTGAGCTGACTGTCATATGTGCATCTTCAGCCATTGGAGTCATCTCAGGCCACAAGTTGCAAGTGTTAAATTCAGGAGAATATTGCATCTTTTTGAATGTTCACAAAAGTATTTTTGGACATGGCAGCAAAGCAGTAAGAGAATCTGTTGCAAGACTTCTGCTCAAATACTGGAACTGGAAAAGCACTGCTGCTGCCACCTTCACAAGAAATTTTACATTTTATTTTGGCAGAACTCTTTACAAAAATGTAAATTTTGGAAAATCGAATGCAGGAGAGGCAGCTGTTTCTTTTATCCAATCACCACTACCCTCCTCCTCCTCCTCATCATCATCATCATCATCATCATCATCATCATCATCATCATCATCATCATCATCACTACAACCTCTGATGCCACCTCCATCACCTTAAAAATCACCACTGTTGGAAATTATACAACTTATTTTGGTGGACCTCGTTACAAAAGCATACATTTTAAAGAATCAAGCAAAGCACAGGCTGTTCCTCCTATAAGTTTTATACTTTCCCTTTTTTTTAATTTCCCCCTACTGTGAGAAATTTTACAACTAATTTTGGTGTACCTCTTTAGAAAAGCATAAATTTTGGAGAATCAGAAGGTTAACAAATAGCAATATCTGTACCATAATGCTGCAAGCTTCTGATTTTTCCCTGGCATAACATTATTGTAATTTGGTATGTACATTTGAATTCCATCTGCAAAGACAGATTGCATCACTGTCACAATCTAGGATAGCCATTTGAGATAGTAGTAGTGTAATGGTTGCAATGCATATTAAAGTACAAACAAAATGAGAAGGCACATCAGTTCTTCCAATCTGTAATTAACTATCAGCACTGTTGCTGGAGAACATCATTATGCAAAAGGAGATAGGGGAGATGTACATGTGCGGGATATCCATAGATAGCAGTGAAAGATACAAGCTCCCCAAGTTAAACCTGTTGTAACAATTTTCCTTGATTTAAAATGAGAGATTAGGCTTTCTAATGTAATGTTCTACTTTAAATATCAATTCGTTGTCTGAGCAGCAATTTTCATTTGGAATCTAATATTTCAGAACTTTTACATCTTAAAATATCATACCTAAAGCTATATATTTTAAAGAAAATATGCACCTGAAATCACAAAGGAGTTGCAAAGATTTCATCCTCCTCCTCCTCTTCTTTCATAACCACTTCTATGTGTGAGCCCAAATCACTGTCTCTAAAATTGATTACCAAGTTCTGAACAATGCTGCCTCTTGCTGCTACTTTGTAAAAATCTTCCTGTTACAGTTTTTCAGCATGAGCAACACGCCTCGCCCAATCCTCTACCATAACTATCCAGAGCCTCATGCATCAGTTTCTCAACACCCACCAGCTGAAATGTCAAATTTCATGCAGCAACTTCACATTTTATTCTTGTCCAAACTAACCCTATCAAGTTGTACAGACGGCTCCAAATGTTTTCCATTCCACCTGTAGTGGGGCAAGCGGGGTGTCTTATCGAGAGGTTATGCCAGATGCCTTAGCTCATATTGGCTCTACGAGCTTAGGTAATGCTAAAGGGTAGTGCTAAAGAAAATATCACTCCAACACATTTCCCTTAGACTTGGCTGTAAGAATGTAATAACTGTGAAAAGAAAACAGCAATAACATTACAACACAGCGACAGAAGCAGTATACAAACTAATTTTTAGGAATTAGAGGCATCATATTATTGTATAACAAGCAAGCGCTAAAACAAAATGGTTTGGTTTTCAATATTCACTGCTTTCTCTACCCATTATCAACTTTATTTATTTATCATAGTGTCCTTTTAAAGATGGTTTTTCTGTGCACTTTACCTTAATTGTGACAACAGTTAGGCCAGAAATTATTTTAAGTTGCAGTCCAAGTTACTTTTTTCCCTATTTGGTTGTATGCAAGATGCCGTAACGACAAACAGCCGCTTATCTATACCATAACTCTTCTTTTTACTGTCTCTATTATTTACCTATAATAAGTAGGGAAAGTGTTGTATTTCACCTAAAAATTAAAAAAACGAGATTCACTGGAAATACACGTTTTGAGACCCACTGAATCCAAAGAGAGCACTTTTACTTTCCCCTACTACCCACTTACAGTAAGTAGAGGAAGTCTTGTATTTCACCCAAAAATTCAATAAAGAGATTCACTGGAAATACAGGCTTTCAAACCCCCTGAATCCAAAGAAAGCATTTTTACCTTCTCTACTACATAGCTACAGGAGGTAAAGAAAGTATCATATGCCACCCAAAATTCAATAAAGAGAACATCGGAAATACACGTTTTGAGACTCCCTGAAACTAAAGAAAGCGTTTTTGCTTTCTCTACTACGTAGCTACAGGAGGTAAAGAAAGCATTGTATTCCATCCAAAAATTGAATAATGAGCTTCATCGGAAATACACGTTTTGAGAACCGCAATACAAAGTAAGTAGTTTTACTTTCTCTACTGCATAGCTACAGTAAGTAGAGAAAGTATTGTGTTCCTCCCAAAAATTGAACAACGAAATTCACCGGAAATACACGTTTTGAGACCCCATGAATCCAAAGTAAGCATTTTTTAGCATTACCACGTAGCTACAGTAAGTAGAGAAAGTACTGTGTTCCACCTAAAAATTAAATTTCGTAATTTCACCAGAAATCACGTTTGCGACTCCTTGAATCCAATGAATTTACTTTCAGAAAACGGCCTGCGCGCGCGCGTCTGTGTGTTGGGGGTGGGGGCGCACGCATAAACAGTGCAATATTTGATTTTTAAAGAACATATTATATAAAGAGAATGTTAATTTACTTCGCTTGGATAAATCTAGTAAAGAGCAAAGTATTTAGTTTCGTCTTCTTTCCTCCTAGAGCCAGATCGCTGAATTATACGAGCATACACAAAAGTAAATGTGACCTTTGAGCTGGCACTTACTGTCAGCTATACCCAAGCATGACTAGTCGAGAAGACATTCCCCCTCTTCCTCTACACCCCTTGGTCCATCGGAAAACATTTGGAGCCCACTGTACATGTATTGATAGGGGTTATCAAATAATTTGATGACCTCTTTCCAAAGCAATTTCACCTCATTTGTATGGTTTTTCTTGTGACTTGTTCTGCTTAAGTTTTTGAAGTGCTGTTACTGTTTCAGTGGGATTATAAGCAATATTATGGGTTTACAGCCATTCCTGAATATCTTGTTTCCTAGATTTTATTGTGGGATCTTATTAATTATTTAGAGTGTTATAACTTGCATTGTCCATGATGATAATTGAGCCCTTTACTAGTAAATTAAAAAGTTCAGAAATGGTTGCACCTTTACCACTTTGAGGTCACTTCCTGGGAATTCCTGCCATATGGTTTTACAAGAACGATTTTGGTTCACCCAGGTCTCATCAGCATAAAATATGGAATGACTATCACCTCTATCCTTTTGTTCTCAAAATTTAATTTTGGTGGTAACAATGTCATTCCTTTGTAAGAGAAATTTTCTTTCATCATTAGTTCTTCTACAGGGCAAGCCAAAAAACTACGAACAGCCTGCATGGTGTTTTTCTTGTCCACGTCCTCGGCACTTGCTGTCTGCCGCTATCATAGAAAGGCGCGGAGAAACCATACAACATTTTTAAAACTACTTTTTAAAGGCTTTACTTACCAACTTTATGAAAGGAAATGCTGAAACTGGATAGTTTCCTAAAGAGATGTCAAAAATGTATGGGTAATGACGGTCGCCAGTTTCAGCATTCCTTTCATAAAGTTGGTAAGTAAAGCCTTTAAAGGTAGTTTTAAAAATGTATGGTTTCATCTGTGCCTTTCTATGATAGCGGCAGATGGCGAGCACCGAGGACGTGGACAGGAAAAACACCACGCAGGCGGTTCATAGTTTTTTGGCTCACCCTGTATAATGAGATCCTGTATTTATCCTTAGATGATGTGTAACCTTAATAATCTATTTTATCCCTCATTTTAAGAAGTTTTTTAATAATAGGACATTTGCCAATATCGTATACTTAAAAAATGTTGCAGAAAAGAACGTCTATTTTAAAGTTGTCCAGATTTGAAACACACTTTTCTGTCTTATGGTGTTTTATGGAGGATTTAAACTAGGATTGCCCTGACTCAGAATTGGTTGTTTTACCTGTTACACTATATGCGAGTGAGTGTTCACTTACACTGCTTGCCATAGCTGTTAGCATCCCACTCTGTTTAAATGTAGTGTTACCATGTACTTTTACTGAGACTAATTCTTTAAAAAACAGTACACAACCCCCGCATCTGAATGCAGCACTTTCCCTTTTGATTTACTCATCTGTGGGCCACTCATACTAAGTTTTGATAATTACATGTTTCACTTAACACAGCAAAATAAGTTACAGTAACTATTGGAGACAAATATTACTGTTCAAACATGTCTTGAGGCATCTGCACCCTTAAGAAGAAAATAATCCAGTGGTAAACTAAACAACCATGATGCAACATGCAACACATCTGACTGATCACTGATAGCAGTGTTTATTCAGTTACTCATATGTTGGGCTTTCAGGCCACTTAAAATGTTGCTTCTTGGACAATCAACTTCAAAATTTCCAGCTCTATTCAGTACAGTAGCTTATAATAATGAGCAGCTGTTGGATTTGATGAGCACAAAGAGAAAAGTGAAAAGCAACTATTGCGCTGGGCAGCACATTACTGAACTAGGCAACAATGCCTCTCCAGGATAAGCTACTCACTTTCCCAGCTTTGTCTATTTCTGCCTCGTGTGCCTTCTTGTTTCATATGCACTTTAGAACTGTGGATAAACCATGGCTATGCTGAGTGTCATTTCCACAAGTTATCTGTAGCTTTTGCAACTTCTACTGATATGATTGTGTTATTGCTGCATTTAATTATACATTTTAATTAGGGAAGCCCAAAGTGGTGACAGTTGATTCCAAAATTGAAGAAAAAGGCTTTCATGTTTTCAGCAAATGTGACCTAATGTGTGAATTAATTGGGAAAGCAAAGACATATGTAGAAAGTACTGCAAACTCTCACAAGTGCTCAAGAAAATAAAAGAAGCTACAAAAACAAAAAAGAAACAGGCAATGGCACATCTAACACAAGACCTGTCGCATAGACAGAACTCACTGAGTGAACAGCAGACAGCATGAACTTTGCAACAACCCAAACTCTCGGCAGTAGCAACAATGCTTCATTTTATCCGCACATCAGATCGCTTAGAAGGCTTGGTACAGGCTGAGGGAAGGGGAGCTCATTAGTGTGAAAATGTGTTAACAACCCAAACTGCATATTTTGGTAGGTTCGAGATACTAAGGTGTATATAGCACATGTCTTAATTGCTTTTTTTTTTTTTTTTTTTTTTTTTTTTTTGAAGGTGGTGCCTAATAGTCAGTAAAGTCACACCAAAACAAATTACTTGTTGAATACCTAATAATCATAAACCTTGTAATTTAATTAACCTCCCTTTACTAGTTGAAGATCAGTTTATTTCCCATTTTGCAGTTAATGTCCACCGTGCTCTATTTTTGAATGCCCTGTTAATAAAGGGTTAATGCCAGAGAGCAAATTGAGTGAATGATATATGGACAAATTAGACTCAGGTTGTTTGGCACCCATAGTTAATGTGGCATTTTTACCTGCTGGACTATGGGCCTGCATTATGTTCTCCAATTAAGGTTCCTTTTCGGGTGTAAAAATCCTTAGTGTGGCTTCCTTTGGAAGGGAATTAAAGCCGATGGTCCCATGTTGTCGTGGATTTACGGCACGTAAAAGAACCTCAAGCCTGATAAAGAGGCCTCTGAGCAAAATTACCGGTCTTTCACGCACAATATAGAATGGGACGCTAAGAACCATAGTAGTTAAATAGTGTCCATAAATAAACTCAATTTAATTTTATCAATTAAGGTTCTGGTTAGGTGCTAACTGGGAGCTAGGTCCAAATGTTTGTATTGTGACTTTCAGTTAATAGTTAACTTGGAGCTGTTCTTAGCGATATGCTAACCACCACCTCAGACAACAGTTAAGATTACTAACTTGGTGATAGCCATACTAAAATGATGTACCTTCAGCCTTGATTATTGGATCAGTATTTATGTAAGAAGGAAAGTCAAAATAATTAGATCCTCAAAGAATAATTTCCAGGGTTGGAGTGAGGAAGAATTATGAATACAATATAAGGTTGTGAAAGTTGCCTGGTTGCTTTATTTTCTATTACATTTCTGCTGTGTAATACCTCCAGCATTATTTCTAAGCATAGTGTTGCATCTTGTGACTTATTGGTCAAACCTATATTTATGAAGTTTTAAAAATGCTAAAAACAGTGAGGTGTTTTAAATTATTAACTTTAAAGATGAGTCAGACAAGGAAACAAAAACATCACTTACTTTTATTAATTTAGCAAGTTTCAAGAGCCAACTTCTCCCATCATCAGAAATCGTCCTCCTGGTTTATGGTGGTGCTGTTCTTTGGCTTGTGGTGGGAAATGTATTTCCAAAGGTGCTTGGTTGCAGCAAATCAATTGGCTACCACATGGGAAATTGAGATTAGAAAATGGTGGAAATGAAAGTATGATTAGGTATTCAATGTTTTAATACAAAACTTAATGGAACCAAGAAAGAAATAAAACTACTCAGAAAATTAGAAGAAAAAAGAAAAAAACACATTTGCAGATATCTGTTCTATGAACCTTTGCAGGCTGCATAAAATCGCACTAAAGTTTGTAAGATGAGTAGTAAAATATAATCATAACAGCAAACACCAAAAATCAGCAAACAGAAAAGTAATTGAAATAGGAAGAAACAAGCATTGCGAAGATTATGAACCCTAAAATTAGAATTATACACCCTACACTTTAAATTAACATCCACACTGGGTTCCCACTCTGGAAAATATGTGTTCTAAGTTATTGTGTATTCTTAGTCATAAAATAAAATGAAAACAAAAGCTTTAAAAGTAAAGAAAAAACTCATGAACTTAATGCCAGGAATAAAAGTCCTCCTAATTTCAGAAAAGTTGCATCAAACCACAAAATTGTTATCCTGTCTAAACAAACCTTCACAGAACCAGAAATATCAGTATTAAACAAGGATCTAAAAACAGCTATTCGTTGCACAAACAGAATAGGAGAAATATTACCAGACATTGATATTGCCACCAATCATCTAGAAGAGCAGATCAGAATGACAATTCATAAAGAGTGTGTAACTGCCCTTAAAGAAATGTAAACAGATAACCACATCAAACTTCCCAACCAAACAAAAACTAAATTTTTAAGAGAAAAATCAGTAGTATATGCTAAAGCCAACAAGGAAACAAATTATTAGTATTACACAAAGACTACATTGCCAAAATAGAAAACTTACTACAGGAAGAAGCACATAGAAAAATCAAAACTGGCCCATTAAAAATCACACTTAAAATACAACTAAACAATGAAAGAAATTAAAACCATGACAGGCATAGAAAAATCCCAAATTAAACCTTACCACAACAGGAGGAGGAGGAGGTGGCATTTATGTTAAAGCGACAAATACACAATGTATAAAAGTTCAGCATATATTTACACTGTATATTATAAAAATATATTATGTAGAGAGAGAGGGAGAGGGATTCACTGTATGTATCAGTACAAGGAATTTGTTTTTCACTTCTATAAGTGTGAATTTTTTAGTAACAATCATTATACCTCAGCATACAAATGTAATCAAAAAAGAGGAAGAAAGGATGCAAATGTCTCATTTTTTTATAGAAATATAACAGGTTTCTAAAATGTCCTGCTCGAATGTAACCTATGGTTTGTAGATACATTTTGGTTTTAAAAAGAAAATCTAAAAGCATCGGTTTTGTTCTATATGTGTTTAGCAACTTCAGTTGTACCTTTGTAAATTATCTCTGTAATTGCAAGAACAGACGAAATACCAAATGTTTAAATAATAATTAGACTTTTAACACACATTTTTCTCCCTTTCCTATGGGACAATTGCATAGCTTTAAAAATTAGTCTGTAATGTAGTAGTTGCCATTGATGAGTCATAGGTTTTTGAAAAATATATCATATAACAGAATTGTAGTAAGCAAGATGTTTATATACTGGAATTTGGAAAAAGCATAAACCTGCAGTATCTGCAGCATCCATACACATCAAATTGAAAATGTGATTTAGTAAAAGAATCACAAGAAGAGACATTATTATGTAGCATGCTTGCTTCTCTGTGGTAAAGCATGATTACAATGCTTGCTTTGCTATGTGAACATACAGATTGTTGTATGCATATCCAATGCTAATCATAATTAAAAAGGAATGCAATTAGAAGATTACTTTTCTAAACAAATTTGTCATAACTTGCAGAGGAAAACTGTGGTGTAGTAGTAACGAAACTGTGCTGTACAGCAAATATGCAGAATTATAGTGATTGGAATAACATAGATTTTAATATACCTACTAAAAATGGTCATAACTAAGTATGCTTATCTTCTTTACTATGTAACCCAACCTTAAAACTGTGTGATTCCCTTGCTGGCATCGCCAAATTCTCAGCCATGACAGCATTGTTGGTACTCGCTAGACCTGTTTTCTTATCTTAGCTACCAGTGACACAATTGCAAATTGTTCATAAATGGTAGTTGCTCCAATTTGACAGTTTATCTAAAAATAAAGATAACATCTTAGTATACAACATGTTATTTAACATCTCTGATATTACTTAAAACATGTTTAGGTATTAGGAGTTTTCATAGTTAGCAATGACAAGAATAATGTTAAAAAAGGTGAATTTTACAATAAACTAAATGGAGTAATAGAAGAACTTGGAAACGGAAGGGAGATTTTAATTGCAGGAGATTTTAATAGTAGAACAGGGAAGGAAAAGCAAAGTAAAATTGTAGGTCCATGAAGAAGACATAGTGAATGACAATGGCAATATATTAATTTACATATGTGAACAGAATTCCATAAGAATATTAAATTGATATTATCAGCATAGGGATATCCATAGCTTTACAAGACACTAGGATACACTTCAACAAAAATCAAGTATTGATTACATTATAGTTAAACAACAAAAAAAATTAAAGGTGCAATATGTGAGAGCGTATAGAGGGGCAGCATTTGGTGACCATTTTTTAGTCAATTCCAAAATTTTATTTCCTTTTATAACAGTGAATGGAAGGGAAATTCAAACTAAGGGTGCTAAGCAAGAAAAAACAGAAATAAGTGCTCTTAAATATGATTTGACAAGTTCATAAGATGAAAGCACCGTTTACCTGCATAGGAAAAGACTGAATGAGAAATTAATAGAAACAACATTTGATTCTATGCAAATTCAATATGAATGGATAAAATGCATGAAGCTGCAAAAGAAGCTATTGGTGAAAAATGTGACAGTCAAAAAGAGAATAGGTGTATTGGAATGAGGAAGTAGGAAAGGAAGTACAATTAAAGAGAGATCTTTATCTAAAATGACTGGACATAGAACAGAAACTAGAATTAGAAAACAACAAGCAAAGATTAAGAAGAAAACATCAGAAACAAAAACAACAGTTGGGAAAAAAACATGTCAAAAGGTGGAAGCGTTCATTGGAGGAAAAAGGAGTACAGAAACATGGAAGACTAAAAAACATTAGAAGGAATGGTAAAGGAGTGTTTTGTAAATATATTAATTTTCAATCATGGGAGAAGTATTTTAAGGACTTACTGATAGAAAACAGAGAGCAATATATGAGTACAATGGAGGAAGAAGTTAATGAATTGAATGAGTATATGCACTTAGAAGGAAGCAATAAAATTGTTAAAATGTAGAAAAGCACCATGGATTGGAGGTATCCTGGTTGCATTGCTAAAGCATGGAACAGATAAACTATATGAACAACTGAGAGTTTTATTTGAAAAATGCCTGAATGGTGAAGATTGGAAAATAAGATATATTTCCACAAGACATAAAAACTTAGAAAAGATGAATATAAAAACTAAAGAGGCATTACAATAAATAGCACATTAAGTAGACCATATGGTAAAATAATTAAGCATTTCCTTGAGCTACAATACAAAGATTTGGAAGCAGAAGAACAGTCAGGCTTTAGAGCAGGCAGATCATATATTTTGTTTACAACAGATAATACAGAAGGAAACAGCTAGAACACAACCCCTCCATTTGGAGTTCGTTGATATAGGAAAAGTCTATGATAATGTGCCATTATCACAATTATTAGCTTTAGAATTGACAGAAATTAGACCTATTTTGTTAAGATAAATTAAAAATTTATACAAAAATGCATATGTAAAAGTAGAAATGGAAAAAAATATTTTCAAGTGATTTCATGTTAATAAAGGATTACGACAGGGATGCCATGTATCTGCTACATTATATAAAATTTACACAGAAAAAGCTATAGAAGGTTAGAAAAATAAGTGTAAAAATATGGGAATTCCAATAGTTGATGACTCAATGATACACTCCCTGCAAATTTGGATGATCACTTAATTGTGGCCCAAGAATATGAAGATGTAGAATATCTTACAAGGAAATTGATTCAAGAATACAACAAATGGGGTCTAAAAGTAAATATGTATGGATAAATCCAAATATATGGCCATTGGAGATGTTCATAAAGATTTGGTACTGGAAAATGAACTGGGGATAATTAAAACACATAGGGGAATATAAATACCTGGGAGTAAAGATTACGTAAGATGAGAAACAAGAAGGAAATAAGATCAAAGATAAGTATGGAAAGTAAGGAAAGTATGCTATATGTACTTTCAATGCTATATTATGGGATAAGCAGGTCTCAAAAGAAATTAAAACTACAATTTTTAAAACACTAGAAGTATTATAACGTATGGCTCCAACATGTGGATTCTGAACTATTAGTTAAAACAAAAATTATTGGCAACAGGAATGGATTATTGGAGGAGATCTGCTAGGATATCTAAAAGAGAAAAAATTAGAAATGAGATTATAAAAGAAAATATGAATGTTCAAAATTCAATTTTAGATTTTATTCAACAGGAACAATTAGAATGGTATGGGCATGCTAAAAGAATGGAAGATGAAAGATTACCCAAAAGAATAATGGAGTGGACACTACCAGGAAGGAGGAGAAAAGGAAGACCACATAGCACGTGGATTCAAAGAATTAGAGGGGCAATGATGGATTGGAAAATTGAGGAAGATTTATGGCCCAACAAGCAAGAATGGAGAAAAGTGAAAAGATGTTAAAAACTCTAGTCTTAGGTGCCAGAAAAATGTTTGTACATAACCGGAAAAATTTACATACAGGACCGACCATTTAAATTGAGACTGTACAATATCTCCAAAACTAAGCATTGTAGAAAGAAATATCTTTGATAAAAGTTGCTTGATATTATGGGGGAAAGTAAATACCATTAGTTGTGTTTTGTTTGGAGGACATTATGATAGTCATTTTAGGATCAATTAAATTTTTTTTAAATGGGAACCTACAATTAGGGTCAAATTAAATTGACCTTAAAATGACCATCTAAATGTCCTCCAAATAAAACATGACTATACCCCCGCCGCTGTAACGTTGCACTTGACAGCTAGCGTTTAAGTTGGTACACTCGCAAAAAAACAGATGAAAAGCTTCAACCGTTTGACTTCCTAAGCCAATCATAAGGCAGCATTCCGGATGGCCGATGACAAAGCGGAACCGGAACTAGAATCGGCTCTGTTGCCGGATGTAACTATTCCCAACCACATGCTTCAGTTTGTGAATCTCTAGCACGAGCGTCGAGTTGTTCTTTGCAAGCTACATATTCATTGTTATTTATATTTGTGGTTATTGTTTAATAGTTTTGTTATTGTTCGTTTATACATATATATTTATCTATTTTATATATATTTCATTCATATTATTTATTTAAACAAAAATTAAGTGCGACAATATCTGAAAAACGACGCCGATCGCCGAGTGATTCACGAAGTGAAAATCCTTTGCGCCGAGGTGTGCCACTTAATAGTCAGGCATTGGAACTTTTTAAGCAGAACCCGGGAATTCTTTGAACAGGAAAAGGAGTACGTAAAACTTCATGGCAATCCCTCTATTCCTGCTGATAAAGCCGTACAACGAACTGCAGCAGCTCTTGGGTAAGCACGAGAACTGTTACCTATACACAAGGGAGTGAAACTCCAAGAGAAAAAGGACAAAATTCCTGAACCATCTGGAACGCAACAGGTATTTCTATCAACTCCAGGGAAGAAAAGGAAGCAGCCTCGTCCAGTCACAAATCTTGATGCTTTCCAATTAGACGTCATACGTAGACACATTTATGCCTATTATCATAGAAAGGAGTAACCGACCATACCAAAGCTGCTTATATCGCTTATTTTCAATTAACAATAATAATACAAAATAGTTATTATTCATTGACGTTCGCTACTTGCGTACACTTTTTGTATGCGGCTTAGACACAATAGAAAGGAGAAAAATCAGCTGTTGTTGTTTACTAGCCACTCTGGCAACGTCGCAACCGCAATGTAGCCAACCTTACGTGAAGCCACACGAACTGTCAAGTGCAAAGATACAGCGGCGGGGGTATAATGGCATTTACTTCCCCCCATAATATCAAGCAACTTTTATTCAAGATATTTCTTTCTACAATGCTTAGATTTGGAGATATTGTACAATCTCAACATAAATGGTCAACCCTGTATGTATATATGTACATATATATCTGTGTGTGTGTGTTTTTTTTTTAAATGTATGAGTACATGCAGATATAGGAAGCTCACACATTCAGCATTATTTCACTTGGCTTAACCTAATCTGTGGCACTGGTGCTTCCCTTGCATAATAAGAGCATTAAGGGGAGGTGCTACTAAAATTTGAAATATCTACATTATTATTATTATTATTATTATTATTATTATTATTATTATTATTATTATTATTATTATTATTATTTATTTTATTTTATTTTTGCACACAGTCTCTTAAATGCATGGTAAGAGTAATGTAATTTTTTTTTCTCCCATTTTTAGAATGATTATATTGATTGTAATAGAATAATTCATTATAGTAATTAGAGATTCGTTAGTGAAACTGCCATTTTTTAATAAATATATTTAATCCCAAACTAAAATTATTTTCTGCTAGCTAAGAAGCCCTAATATGGGATGTAGGATTGAAATTTTCTTATTTTTATAGTTCCAGGGGAAAGTGTTACGATATTTCAAAATTTTAAATGTCATTAAAAATTGCTAAAGGCTAGTATACAAAAAATTATATTTTCCTTCATTTAGTAAGTATCAGAATTTCTATGCTCTGTTCCTTAGATATATCCTTGCTGAGTATGTGTACCAAGTTTCATAAGAATTGTGTAATTCTGTGAAGAACAGCATGAACACTTGTATGGGAAGATGCATAAATATATCATTTTGAGATAATTGGCTTTAAAGTCTTACTTAATATGTATTTTATAAACCACAGTATTTACTGGCTCTGAATTTGTAAATATGAAACAGAGGATTGTTTATGATGGGCATACAAAATTTTAAGACCTGTATAGGTTCATCTACAGCAAGTAGCAAATTCTCTCTTCTTATGTTTACTAACATTTGTGTTCGTAGCAATAGTATTTTTCTTGCTTCTAGCCATGAGCATAACCTCCACACTGAACACTAATTACTACATAAAACTATCTAAAAACCTGTAATTAAATAAAATATATTATGCCCACAGCACTTATTCATTGGAAAAGAAATAATTAGAAACAAACAGAATGCTAAGAAGTTAGCACACTTTCACAAAACTTCCACAAAAACAAATGAAAATCAAACAGTAAACAATACCTATAAAACACCTGCTCACAGTGTTTTGAAGAGCCATCTGTGGAGAAACTGTTCAAATAAAGTACAGTGCTATGATAGCTTTCTTCAATTGTAATATTCTTTATTTTAAATGTAATTAAAAATAAGGATCCACCGAACACCCATGCCACAGCGCCAAGGAATTTAAATGACTGAATTGATTGCAGCAGCTGTTGGAAATGTCATAAAGCATTACTTAGAGTTAAGATATTGATGTGAACCTTTCACTAAATGATTCCTCATGAAACAGTGGATGTTTTGGTGGGAAAAATTAAAAGTTGAAAAAATGACCAAATTTCAGTAGTGTTTCTACCTAATAGATCAATTGCATGAATGCAGTTCTCTTACAGCATTGTGTTTAAAACATCCATGAACTACCAACAAGAGTTGCACAAAAGTTGTTGTGTAGAACTGACAAATATAAATAAAGAATATACAAAGATCCTTTTCATTAATTTCTAGCTGTTTATAACATGCACCTTCTTTGCGTTTGTCACAATATGATGATATTTTCATTTGATTTCCTCAGCACGACAGATTTGTTTACTTTTACATAGTTGTTTATCCCATAAATAATAGTCTGAATATCTTCCCAACTGACACATAAAGATATTGATGAAGTTGAATGTAACTTCCACCTTATACTTGCTACATACTGAACTTCTGTTGTTTTTTCATCTGTTCATGATGTTGCCAAATGTAAAATATGGACAATGGGCTGCTCACCCAGCCATGCACAGCCTGTATTTTAACATTTCAAAGATTCAGTCGCTGATCTTGTGCTGAAATGCATGGGTTTAAACCATGCCTAATGGCATCTTTTAGCAGTCAGCTTTAGAGTTTTGCTGGAATGTAAATACACTGTAACATATGCAGGCTAAGAATATCTGCAGTTGACGTAGAGCTTGTATTCAGACATTTAGTTAATGACATCACATACTTGAAACCACGACCTACTAGAAGAATGTTTGTTGCCCATGCTTTAAACCTACATCTCAATCAGCTGACAAAGGTATAAGCAGGGAATGTAGGAAGAGCTTAGCATGTGTTAGCTGTTATAAATGACACTAAAATAGTTTTCACAATTCTTTTGCATATAAAAATATGCTGCTATTTGTTGATGATGCAGGCTTAGTTAATACAAATGTGTAATAGGGGACAATTCTTAAATATCCAGCTTGGCAACTGTATATTCTACCAGGGAAAATGTGTATGGATTAAAATTCAGAAACCGACTCTGCACTAACAATTGTTAATCTTTCTGAGTAATGCATGCAATTGCCTATTTTTATTCCAGGCTGGGATAGTATTTTGATGTAATGATATGTATAGCATCTCCATAGAGGTGAATAACAAAAACATTTATGTCAATTATTCTGCGTAGCAGACCTCCTCATTTCTGTAAACCTTTTTAAAACTTTTAATATTCTTGAGAATAAATAGGATGTTAGCAATAATAATTTCAGAGTGAAGCTATCACAGCAATATCAGATGCAGTTTATTAGCATTCACTAGTAAAATTGCTTGTAAAAGCACTGTTAAATGATTTATCTCAAGCTTCTTAAATTATTCTGTAATTAAAAATGTAAAAAACACAAAATGAAATCAGAACAGGTTTTCTGAACTGGTGTTTAATACAAATAGGAGCAATAAACGTAATCCTGCATACAAATGTAAGTAAATAAGTTTATTTGTTTATATGGTTTCATATTTACATAGCCTTTTAGATTAATTCTTTCATTACCCTTTGCTCATCACTAGAGCTCGGATTTTTGCATATTTGCATGTTTTATTCCTTGATAGTTAGACGTATGCAAGTAAGTAATAAATTTATTCCATATTGTAAGGAGTTTATTACGGAAGTTTTATAGTGCATATAAATGCATATTTAAGGGGTTAGTGCATATTTAACTAATTTCTGCATATTTTTACATATATTTTACTTTTTCAGCAATTATTCATGAAATACGAATTTGTATTTCACAACAATACTTGAAGAGAAAGAGAGGGTTCAAAGAAAATTTCTCTTTTGTTGTTCTGTTTGTGTAGAACTGTTAAGCTATCATGTTTCTAAATGCATAACAGATCGCCGAAAATGAGAACATAGCTATCAACAACCAGCGCTTCCTGACATAAAAATGTGCCGTCAACAGATAAACTAGATATGCGGCAAATGTTTAAAGTTCGGCGAGGCCATTGTTACTAGATACGGTTTGTATTAATCTTACACAAACGAAGCCGTCTGACGCAACGATAACATTTCCAAGAAATAAAAGGTGCCATTTTCAGTCACTCTTAAACTTGTAACTAGTGTGTATTCTGAAGTGTAAGCAGTAGGAAACGGAATATTACAATGCCTAAGGAGAAGAGTAGTAAAGCTTACTTGCTTCGAAACTGGATTGATGGAAATCCTACTCTTAACAACAGATGGAAATATAGTACTGTGTCAAGTGTCTGAATAATATGTAAGTTTTATTGTTGTATTTTCAGAATATTTTAAAAATCAACGCGATTTTCGTTAGTGAGTGTTGGTTTTATTTAACTAAAATAACCTCATACTATTTCTATACAATTGTTATAGGTGTCCTGCGACAAAAAAATTTCAGATTATGCAACATCTACAAACAGCTACTCATAAACTGCTATCAATAAAAATGTCTCCAAGATCCAAACAACCTTACCAGCAGCATTTTCTGCAAGCAGAAGTGGAAACGATGACAGTAATAATTTTTCGAAAGATATCTGCAAGCTTTAGTTTCAGCCAACATTCCTTTGAATAAGTTAAATAATACGGAATTTCAAAATTTCCTGGAAAAATATTCCAGACGAAAAGTTTCTAACAAATCAACAATACTACCTTGGCAAAGTTTATGAAGAGGTAAGTTTAAAAATTTATTAAACAAACCCAACAACCCAACACTACCCCAACACCCTCCCTAATATTTTCAGCTTTATAAAAATTTGTCGTTTATTTAAAACTTTTAAATGCATTATAGACAAATATTTTCAAATGGAAACAAAATTACGTATGGCCCGTAGTGTCATAGAGTTTTAATTTCTTTAGTTGTTTATCAAGAAACACTTTTTTATATATTTTTAAACTTGTTTCCCCTAAAACTGAGCCTCCAAATTACATCCTTTATCTTTACTAATTTTCAACATAATAATTATTTTTTCAGGTAATACAAGAAATAAGAGACAATATCGGCGACTCAAACTTGTGGTTATCTGTGGACGAAACAACTGACTCGTGTGGGAAATTTATTGCCAATGTCGTCGTGGGAAAAATAACTGAATCGGAACCAGGAATGCCACATCTCATTGTCTCCAGGGTACTGGAAGTAACAAACCATTCGACGATTGCTAGAGTTGTTCGTGATGCATTACGTGTTTTGTGGCCTTCTAAGGAAAATGAGGAAAAACTCTTGGTGATAGTTACAGATGCAGCAGCATACATGCTTAAGGCAGTTAAAGCTTTGCAGGTATATTATCCTAAGGCAGTTCATATGACTTGTTTAGCACATGCTCTCCACCGGTTAGTGGAGGAAATTTGAGCGAATTTTCCAGAAGTAAATGCCTTAATTTCCTCTGTGAAAAAAGTGTTTGTGAAGGCGCCATCAAGAGTGAAATTATTTACTGATATGATACAAGATACTGGTTTACCCCCAGAGCCTATCCTCACGAGATGGGGAACATGGATTGAAGCAGCTCTATATTACAGTGATCATCTGGAAGACATGAAAAACGTGCTCAACGTGATGGACAAAAATGAAGCTGCAAGTATCCCTGCTGCAATGGGAAGGTCTCCAGAGTAAATTAGTGTTTATTAAGACCTACTTTAGTAAAATACCAGCCGCAATCAAACATTTGGAAAAAAAAGAAATGTCTTTATCTTCTGCCCTGCAAGTATATGATACAGCTGTCGCAGAAGATATACCTGGAGAAATAGGAAAGTGTCTTAGTAACAAAATTGAGAAAATTGAAGCAAGAAATCCAGGTTTAATGTTTCTTCGGGATGTGAATAAGGTGCTACAAGGAGAATCTGAAAAAGAACTTAATGCTTATTCTGTAAGTGACATAGCCTCTTTCCGATACTGTCCTGTGGCTTCGTGTGAAGTAGAGAGATCTTTCTCTTCATATAAAAACATTTTAAGCGACAGAAGAAAGTCGTTTCTTCCTGAAAACTGCAAAAAATATTTAATTGTTTATTGCAATAAAAACGACTAATGGTAAACTAGACTGAAAGAAAGACTAACAATTATTAATTTTGTTAATGTCTCTGTTTAAGACTGAATTTACAATCTGATTACTTCATCAAGATTAATAAATGTGAGAAAGTTAAACTAATATGCTTTATTTTAAGTGCATATTTTAAAGTTTTTAGAGCATATTTTACAGATTTTTAGTGCATAGATGCATGCATATATTCATACTTTATACTGCATATAAATATGAGCTCTACTCATCACATATAACTGGGACAAATCACTTTTGGAAATGAACACTATCTGTAATGAAAGTTCATAATGGCTTCTCAACTTCCTTGAAGTTATCACTGTGTAATGCACAGAAACATGAAATTTTCAAAACATACATGCCACTGTTATAGAATATTTCAACACCAAATAACATAAGCCCACATTTTAGCACATTAACATGCTAAGTAATAGTCCCTTTTTGTGGGTAAACATTAACGGCTTGTTCATCACTGTATGTATTTATATTCTGCCCTAAAAACAACAGTAATAATTTTGTGATTTTTTGTTGTTCGGCTCATTAATAACTTCACAAACCGTGAGGACTTATTATTTAATTAGATATACACAGCACAAAGTTATACATAAAAGTTCACAATTTTAAAGTACATGGAAGCCGGGGGACAGAAGCCAAGAGCATTCTGGGATTCATACTGCCAATCTTAATACATTAAATAGTTGCAGATAACATGGAATGTTCAATTGCTCCTTCCAACACTTCCCCTCAATTTAACATTTGTGTTTGAATTCAGGAATTATAATCACTTCAAACATACATTTTGTTACATTACAGTGGAATCAGTTCAAGCCTAAGCTTACAAAACTGACTTCCACACAGACATGTGGTTAGTGTATCAGTTATCTCTTTCTTTGATTCAGTATACTCTGTATTGATTACACCTTTTGTGCAAGTTTTTTACAAAAATATTTCATATCAATATGTTTTTGTGTGGTATGATCTGGCTTTTTCAACAATTTAATACAAGATTGACTATCTTCGTATAACAATATAGGAGTTTCAACATTTATACCTAGATCAGTTACAATTTTCTTTATCCAGATTAATTCTGTTGCACAGCTACTTAATGCAACATACTCTGCTTTTGTAGAAGAGAGTGCTGCTGTTAATGGGTGTTTGGACATTCAAAAAATGTACTGCCCAACACTTTAAATAAATATTGTTGTAGATTTTCTGTTTGGGTCTTCTGCCCAATCTGTATCTACATATTCAACAATCTTTATTGCATTCCTGTTGTTTGGAAACAATAAAGCAAGATTTATAGTGTGTTTGATCTATTTGAAAATTCTTTTCAAACCTTGCCATTGCAATTCAATTGCATTTGTTTGGTACCTGCTGTAGAATTGACTGCTGCACTAATGTCTGGCCTAGTCATCCTACTAACTCTTTAGAGTTCACATTTACAATACATGGTCCTGACAAGTCTGTAGCTGGATTGATTTCCAGAAGTGTTGTTACAGTTTACACTCACTCATTTGGAAACATTCAGGGATATTTGTGTAATAAGTTTTCTGATCTAACACAATGGGTGATATAAATAAAAACAAGCAAAAGCTTGTGAGCTGTAGCTCCAAGCAAGTTGAGAAACGAGCAACAGGTCGTGGTTTGGTATAAATAAAAATTTCCCCTCTTCGTTGAGCTATTGCTATCAGCTACGAAGCTTTCGCTCAGTGACCTTCACCACGACACATCGTCTGAGTAAACAAACATGCCCATTCTTTGTCAGGAGGCGATTTAAATCTTTACTGCACCTAAATATACATATACTCATTCATGTTAATCATACTCTCATTTATGAAATCTAATAGACATGCAAATTTTAAATAACACAATTATAATTAAGATTTCGCAAATGAAACAGACATTGAGATTCACCCAACTTTTAACAGATAAGGTTCATCCCCTTTCTAAATCCAATCCCTCATTTGATAGTATTACAAACGTGTCACCAACTGATATATTGAAAGTAGATTATTTGTACTTCTGTTTTTGCACCTTTATATTGATATCCTCTGCATCTATATAAAATATCACTACACAATTCTAAGAATTTAAATGATGTTATCATGAATTAAAGTTAAACTGGATTAAAGAGATTCATTTGAAAGTTAAATTTAAGTTTGGTTTTAATTGAAATTCTTTAGTTATAATCCGGTTTTGACTTGTGCAAATATTCTGCTCTATGTAAGTGTTTATTTGTATATCGCTTTGATTATATTACCAGTCTTCCATTAATAAGAGCGGCTCGCTGTGACCTCACTCACATTCTGTTTAGCATTATAGTACCCAGATGAAAACACATCAGTATCTTTTCAGCATTGTTAGAAGGTCCACCTCGTGTTTTTCATTTGCCTCTGGAAGTAAATGTTGCGCAAACTTTCATATTTTCTGTTTTAAATAACTGTTTATATCAGCACACATCCGAGTTCTTGCGTCTTGAAACAAATTTTAATTTCACTATCACTTACGTATAGCAAGTAGAGGAAGTATTGCACTCTACGCAAAAATTCGACCGAGATTTCATCAGAGATACACATTTTGAAAGTGCCTGAATTAAAAGGAAACATCTTTAGCAAATGTGTGTGTGAGCAGCATAAATAAAAAAACTAGTTCAAACTTAGTATCCTCCAAAATGTGATAAGATTTTCAAGAAAATTCCTCTACCCCAAAACAATCCCTTTACTTAAAAATGGCTCCAACAATTTTGATTAAAATCTGCTATTGTTTAAGATATTTGCATGGCAAATATAATTAGGTATATCTCGAATTTTCAGGGAATAGCCAGTGAAGTGCTCTTCATTCTGAATGGCTTTTATGTAATGCTAAACTGTAAGAGATTCTACTACAAGAGTCCTACTACGCATCTGTGTCTGAACAGCAAACTCAGAAAGGCAAAGTCGTTAAACAACAAGTTTGGTATTTAAGTTCAGCACCTTCCAAACATGCGTCAGGAAGATTTTCAAGAAAGTTCCCCCTCCCCAAACTGCCCTTAGCATGGAAACTTTTTCCAAAGGCTTTATTTTCTCAAAAATGACTCTTAACGATTTTGATTAAACACGGCATGTTTAAAATGTTTTCATGTCAAATGCATATATTGCATTTCCTGGGAATATCCTTCGAAGTCCTCTTATTTCTCAGTAACTTTTGCACAATTGGTAAACCATTAGTTAGACAAATCTATCTACAAAAAATCTTACTACAAAAAGAAAATTGTTCTCGTTAAGCACACATTTTATGTCAAAGCATTTCTGTTTACTTTCTCTACTACGTATAGTAAGTAGGGGAAGTATTGTATTCCACCCAAACATTCGATACCGAGATTTCACCGGAAATATGTTTTGAGACCCCCTGAATCCAAAAAAAAGCATTTTTGGAAACATGTCCGTGTGTGTGTGTGTGTGTCTGTGAACAGCATAACTAAAAAACGAACAGACGGATAAACACCAAACTTGGTATTTAGGTTCAGTGTCTTCCAGAGATGCGACACGAAGGTTTTCAAGAAAATCCCCCCACCCCAGATTACCCTTTACATGGAACATTTTTCAAAAACTTTAATTTTCTCAAAAATGGCTCTAACAATTTTGATTAAAATATCATGTGTTTTAGAAATTTTCATGACAAATAAAATATATATTTTGAATTTTCTGGGAATGTCTCCAAAAGTATTCTTCATTGTGAACGACTTTTGCATAATTGGTAAACCATAAGAGATAGACAAAATTTTACTACACAAAAAATGTAGATCCCGTTAAAATACACAATTTATGTCATATACATTTTTTTTTGTTTAGTGAACCATTTTCGAGATATTGCTTGTTATTCCCTTAAATTTTTCAATACCTATTTTCTCAAATGGGAATATGTTATTCATTTTTTGTCTTGAATATGCAAAGAGTATTAATCTGTGGCAAAGAGAATGGTGCTGCACCTAGCAACCAGCTATTAAGAGATATGTCTATGCTTAAATGCTACTGTATTTCTACATTGCCCTTGCAAATACAAAACAAGGGGAACATAGTAGGCCTTAAGTGACAGTCAAATATTTTTAGAACTGGTCGCTATGTATAAAATGTAATTCTCTTTGCATGTCAAAAGATCGTTTCTGCAAATGTTTATCTCGATTAATATGAAATAGAGAATAAGAGTTTGTAAAAATAGTTTGTACAAGAGTAGAGAAAGTCATGTGAGTGTAACACATCAGATTTTTTTACTTTCTTTTTTTAACTTAATCATTCCTGAGATATTCCTTGTTATTGGTTTAAACTTTCAAATAACTACTTATAATTCTCTCAAATGGGAAGTCGGCATTCAATATTTTCTCGTGGTCATCATGCAAAGAGCCTCGAATTTCAAAGCCCTCATATAGTCAGGCGCTTTTTAAAAAGCTGACTCACTTTGCCTACTATATCGTATAACAAAATTGTAAGTGTAAATTGATTTATCTGGATTAACAAGAAGAAGCTGGAATAATAAGCTCTTGTAAGTACAGTTTGTAGAAGAATGACTAGAGAAAGCCATGTGAATATAGAATATCAGGATTTTTCTTTCTTTTTTCCGCGATCATTTGAAAAGAACGGAATTTCAAATCCATCAAATAGCGACCCACATTTAAAATATTTGACTATCCCTTTAGTTTACTGCATTCTTCTATTCCTACAATGATAGTTTATCTCGATTAGCAAGAAGTAGCTACCAAGAATAAGGTTTTGTAAGAATTGTTTGTAGAAAGAGTGATAGAGAAAGTCGTGTGATTTTTATTTTCCTCTCTGGAACCATGATCATGAACTCCACCAATGTATTAAAATGCAGTTAAGCAAGCTGAGGTACCTACGGAGGTACCTCAAGAAATAGCAAGCAAAAGCTTACTAAAGGTGAGCAGGACTTGTTTTTATTTATACCATATCGCGAGCAATAGCTCAGCAATCAAGGTCAGCAAGCTTTTGCTCGCAAGGAGGTTGAGCAGAAAAGTTTTATTTATACGAAACCTAGCAAAAGCTTGGAATTAGTGAGAAATGAGCTAATGCTTGCTTTTATTTATACCACCCAATGTCTCTTCTCCAGGAAAATAAATTCCGAGACATTTCTGAAGTTTTCCAAGTCTTTTACTTTGAACTCTGACATTCTTTACAATTACCACTTTCTGTTTCACTGTTTTCCCAGTCTATTAATAATTTTCTTGTATTTGCAAATTTATTTTCATCAAGAATTATACCCCTACCTGAAATTACTTTCCTATCTTGTGGACTCCACAGTCTATAGCCATTGGGACAGTATACTACCAAGTAATATTTGAAAATTGCGGACTCAAATTTACTTTTAATTCCAGCTTTTCCAACCAAGTTTCTAGTCATTCTCTCTGCAATGCTGGCCTATTGAGGAGTATACCTTACTGTGAACTGTAAACTCAAATTGAATTCCTTTTCCTTCAAAGTGAAATTTAATTTCATTGGATATGAACGCACCTCCATTATCACATCCAAAACAACTTATCTTTTGGTTATGATGAACAGTTGCCATTGCTTCATAGGCTTTAAAGTAGTAAAATACTTATAATTTGGACTGTCGAAAGCAATTGACTGTAAAATGAATATAATCATCAATGAAGGTAAGAACATACCTTTTGCCATCCCAAGATATTGGTTCTTTGGTACCTGGTATAAAACTTTGAACAAGTTTTAGTGACCTACTTCCTGTGATTCTTTCCTGAGTATGAGGTAACTTAGTTTGCTTTCTGCAACAGATGTTCACATACTTTGTTTCAATTTCAATTTATTTTCATCCATGAGAACATCTACATGTTGTCGATTCGTCAAGTACAATAATTGTTTACAATTACAATATTTACAAATACAATATATTTACAATTCCTGATTACCAGTCCCATGCTTAAATTCCTCCAGACTATAAAATGCATTTACTAGTAGGTGACTTTTTATTTCTTTCACAGTTTGATCAGCATTTTTTATCAATTTTATTTTTTCAGGTAACTTATTATAAAGTTCTTTTCCCATATTTTTTACACTATGTCTGTTTAATGTGCCTTTAATTACTGTTCTGAAATAATCATCATTGTTTCTTAGGTTATACATGTGTATACCAGCATTTTTTGGATCATTTTCCTCCAAAAGCTGTTTTATCATCTCATAAATGTATATACAAGGAACAGTCAATATACCATATTGTTTAAACATTGATTTACATGTGTGTCTATTTTTAACATTACCTATTATTCTAATTGCTTTTTTTTGTAATTTGAATACCTTTTGCACTTCCGTTGTAATATTTCCGCACAATATTATTCCATATTTTATGTGTGAATAAATAAAAGCATAGTATACCTGTTTAAGTGTTTCGTCATCCATGGTTTTCCTCACCTGTCTCATTATATATAAACCTGTATTTATCTTCTTTTGTTTATATGGCTTCCAATTTAGCTGTTTGTCTATTATAACTCATAAAAAATTTGTGTGTTGAATCTCTGGTATTTTTTCACCATCTATTTCCAGTTGTATACCATTTAGATTATGGTTTTTTAATTCAAAATTTATCCAGGCTATCGTTTTGGTATTTAAAATCATGTCCAGATTTATATAATATTGTTTAATTTTTTCATTAAATCATTTGCTTTTAATTCTACCTCAGTAGCTGATTTACCTTTAATTACTACTGTCATGTCATCTGCATATCCAATTGCTACATTTCCATTTTTTGTACTAATTCAAAAATATCATTAATATATATTAGAAACAAAAAAGGACCTAATTTCGATCCTTGTGGTACTCCTTGCCGAACCATTTGAAAATTTGATTTAATTTTTTCTACAACACCAGTAATATTTGTATGGTTTATTTCAACACACTGCATTCTGTTCTTTAGTAATCTATTGGCATTTGTTCCTAAGTGCATGCCTTCTGCTAATTTCTCAAGTTTTTGTAAGTTTTCTTTTCCTATATGACCTAACATCTCATACTATATCCTAGTTTCAGCTTAAGTTGGTTTAGCTATATATCATCAATGATAGGTGTGAAACTTTGTAAAGCTTGTCTTCTCCATAACCTATTGCAACAATGCATTTATTCTTTTTAATGATTGCTTTACTAAAAGAAATGATAAATCCTGCCAAATCTAGATGTTTTTACAGACAACAGATTGTAGTTCTGAACATTCATAACATCCTTGATCGTGATTCTTATGTTTTTCCTATCAACAAATGAATTTACCTCATTGTCTCCATACCTTCCTACTTTTATGTACTGAACCTGACTTTGTTACTTTTATGAGCAATGATTTTGACAAAGTTTTGATATTTGTTACATACTGTTCATTGATTACTGGAGTCTGAATCTAGATACTGCTGAAATTGGTGCTCTGCTTTGCTAACATCTTGTGTTGCTGAAAAGGAGAAAATGGCCGGTTCTGGTGAACTCGTTCCTGCTTCATTGGCCTCTGAAGTTTCTTGATGTGTTGAAGTTCAATACCTGCTTCATGCAGTCTGTCCATTTATGTCCTGGTCTTCCACAGTTGTGGCAAAAGAATGGGAAGTTTCTCTGTATTACCCTGCTGCTCTGGCCTTTGGACCAGTGTTCACTGAAGTGTTTTCTAGGTGTTCCAGCCACTTTTGCTGTATTCTGGTAGTTCCTGACATTCAGTTGCCCTTTCTGTGATAAGTGTAAATGCTGTTGTTGACTGAATTTCTCTGGTGTGCTGTCTTCTAGGAATTTGAAGTGCTTCTTCATCAATAGTCTTCATTTAATGACTTCCATTGTTATTAGTTTTTCATCTGCAATGGAGAGTGCTTCTAGTCCACTGAGCACTGTTTTGTACTCATTAGGGAGAGATTGCAGAAGATTTAGAACTGCTTCTCTTTCTTCTAGTTTTCCACCAGCATTTTTGAGTTGTTGTATAAGTTTGTTATATTTGGGAAAGTAATTCTCTAACCTGTCTTCTTTGGAATTAAACTTCAACTCAAAGAACTTTTGTTTGATTTGGCTTTGAGATGGCCGCTCAAAACTTATTTTTAGGGCTTTCCACGTGTCTCCTCTCCTTGAATATATTCCAAGTGTGATTTGGCTACCATTTATATGATTTCTTTCTGGTGTAGTTCTGCGCTCCAATTGTGTTGTTTTTGTTCTTCTTTAGTGCCTTTAACTTCGACAAATTGTAGTTTTTTCCATGCAAATTCCAGAAGGTCCTTTTCAACAATGAAAATTTCTATCCTGAATTTCCAGTTTGCATAATTTGAGCCATCAAATAAGGGGAGTTTGTATTTTTCATCTTCCAAAGCAATTTCTATTGATTATGTTAATGTGTTGAATTTTAATTTAAGAAACACTCACAGAAATTTACTCCTCCTTTGCACTCTAATTGTTGTTCTAGTCCTGGGCCCATAACCTGTAGTTTGACCCATTAATAACTTCACAAACCATGAGGATGTATGTTTGATGTTGGTTTCACATCTCAGCATAGTTTAGTCCATTTGCTCTTTATCTGTATACATGCTCGAAGAATGTTAATGGATGGTCATCACAACTTAGGGACCTTAAAATCCTAAAATGGCATTCAGCACTCCTGATTAAACTTTGTTGTGAGAACATAGTAAAATATTCATTCCCGCAAATATTCTGAAACTTGTAATGTGCTTTCACAATAGAAAGAATAGTACAAAATGAGGGAAAACAATAATTTAAATAAAAAAATGCATATGGATAGAGATATGTGGAAGAAATGGGTGGAAACCTGACAGCTAAAGGGTTTGAGGAGGAAAAGTAATATGCTTTCAGTGGTAGCTCTTAGCAGTTGCAGAGTTCTTTCTGAGGCAAAATTGTTGTTTTTATGAGCAAGGTAGTTTTTCCCTTTTATTAAATGTTCATGTGCTTTTGAGTTCTTGTGTAGGCTGTCTATAGGAACTCTTGAGTTAAATGCATCTATCAGATTACTGAGATCACTTCTGAATGTCTCTGTTGACTCACTATCTTTGAACCCAGGTGACTTATATCCCTATAAAACTGTATTCCATTGGCCACAGAATTGCTAAACAATCAAAGAAAGCCTTACACTCGCCTAGTAAAATGAAGAGGAGTCCAAATGGGCAGAGGTCAGTTTGTGGCAAACTTTCAAACTGGCATTCTCAGAATTGCCAACTTCATATACTCTTTGATAAAAATTATAACTTATTAATTCATTGTTATAAATAACTCGACTTTATCCTGGAAGCAGTTTCTTACACAGTTCGTTATGTGTACAGCATCTGAAAATTCCCATATTTTCCTGGTAATCATAGGAATGTTAAGTCCTCCAAATTATTCATGTCACAAAATACCCAGTGCTTACGAAACAGAGCAAATGAATTGAAAAATATTTACTTTGAACTAAAACAGAATCAAGGTAGTTTTTATCACTGAACACTAGCTAGTGAGCATGAATAATCTTAACTGGCCTCAAAAATTTTAAAATTGCAGTCAAGTTTAGTTGTTCTTTAAAGAATGGAGGTGTTGCCATTTTTGGAACAAATGTTGAATCAACTAACAGAATTATAACTTCTAACCGTTTAAGCACAAAAGAAATTATGAACATGCTGTAGTAGAAGTAGAGGCCTGATGCAAAGATATTAGCAGTTTGTATTTACAGATCTTCTGAAGATTGCTTAGAAACATTCTTTGAGAACTTTGAGCTTTTATGTGAATATTGCAGCACTGAAGACCCTTTGTTATATGCGCTGACTTTACTACTGATTTCTTAGCAGATGATAGTAAGAAAACTCATTCTGTTTCTTTAATGGTTTCTTTTAACCTAATCCCCATAATAAATACTGCAACATGAACAACAAAGACCTCTAAAACATGACTAGACCAGATTATAATTAGCAACTGTCTTCTCAATAATACTATGAACAATGTTGATTTTGATCTGTGTGAACACACTGCAGTGTTCATAAATCTTAATTTATCCAATAAAATCCCAGCGGAGGCAAATCAAGTAAAAAAATATACAGTAAAGAATCTATAACCCCAAAACACAAACTACCTCAAATACTTATTAGACAAGGAAGACTATTCTGAAATCTTGGAAGAAACAGATCATGATAGAATGTTCCAAACATTTGTTGAAACATCTTCTTATTATTTTATCATAGCTTTTCCATTAAAAATTGTAACTCATAACAGGAAACAGAAAAAAACCTTTAGACTGGATCAACAAAGGCATATGTACCTCCTGCAAAAGGAAGAACATATTACACTCAGTATATAAAACCTAAAATGATAGCAGTTTCTCACATTTTGTAAGAAATATTGTAGAATTCTTACAAAAAGTAACTTTTGAAGTTGAGAAACTCTATAATTATAAACACACAATAAATCTTCAAAAATAAATGAAGTAATTTGGGATATTGTAAGAAAAGAAACTAACTCCAACTACTGGTGCTGGATTGACCAAAACTGAAATAAATTATTGGGGAAACATTATAAATGATAAATCTCATTTGGCAAATATTCTTAGTATTTATTTTGCAAAATATTACAAATATAGTGCACCATCTAAGAAGTTCACCAGCCACATCCAATTTAGACTATTTGGCATATTTTACAGGAGGCACTTTATTCCTTGCTCTTGCTACTGAGAGGGAAAACACAATGATTCTAAATAAATTCATTCATTCATTCATTATCTGTTTACCCTCCTCTTATGTAGGACTTACACCCCCCAGGACTTACAAGTGGGTGCCTGGGGTCAGAGGCCCGTCGAGGAGCAGACACTCATGGATCAGACAGAGCATCCAGGATGGGTGATCAGCCCGATGCCTGGTATGGGATGAAGGAAGTAGATGAAACGAAATGTTGGTGAAATGGATGAAAGGAAAGGTGATGATGGAGCAGTTGGTGGAATGAATGGCGGGGGAAACCGGAGAACCCGGAGAAAACCCGCCCAGACGCCGCTTCGTCCACCACAAATCCCACATGCAGGTCCCTGGGATTGAACCCGGGCCGCCTAGATGGGAGGCGAGCGGTCTAACCGCTCGGCCACAGCGCCGCCGATTCTAAATAAACCTAAAAAGAAATGTTCATGTGGACCTGATGATGCATCAGATGCAGTACTGAAAGGATGTGCAGATGTAATTTGTTAAACCTCTTGCTGATATTTGTAATGCATCATTCTTAAATGGATATTTTCCTGAAAATTAAAAAGTAGCCAAAGTCAAGCCTCTATTTAAAAAAAAATAATAGTGCATTATTTTCATTTCTTGCTCATATTTTATTGGCGAAGGACCTTAGAAATTGTACACTTGGTTTATTTGTAGATCTCTCAAAAGAATTTGTACTGTAAATCATGATATACCATTTTAAAAACTTAATTCATATTACATCAGAGGATTCTGTAATCAATGGTTTCAGTCCTACCTAAAAAAAAAACAGTAAATAGTTTGTGGAAATAGATTCTGTAGATCTGATCTAAGATCAGTAAATCATGGTGTTCCACAAGGTTCTATTTTAGGCTCAGTATTATTTATTATTCATATCAATGATGTACCTACCCCCAATTCCATCACAGGGCCCGTTGCCATGTGAAATGGTGAAGAAGTGCCATTCAGCACTAATTCCAAAATCCTCCTCATGAAAACATGTGTTTACGAATTGTTTTCTGTCCTTGTACTGAGAGCTAGTGCCATTGGGAAAGTAAATTATTTTTTCCAGATCTATTATTTCCTTGTTTATAATGTTTGTTAACGGGCATTGGAATAGATAAACAGCATTTGTATCATGTTTCTAAACTTTCTGATGTGACATAATTTTTATGTTTTAAGCTGTTGTTTTCTTTACGTTAATTACAAACGAATGGATTGCTGCTTGGTTATTGTCCTATGTACCCCCTGAATGGAATCCTGTATGACAAAGGCATAATTTTCCAAAAAATCGCAAATTACAATACATTCTTTAGGTTACAAATTTTATTTCTGTTCAGATAAAAACACAGATTGTTATTGAGCTATAAAGGTGGAGTTAAATGATCTGACAATTTTGCTGACAATTTTTCCAGAAAGTCTTACAACAGGTGATTGTATTATTTCTAAATTTGTGCAATCTATGGTTACCCACTGTTCATAAGTCAACTAGTCTTACTTTTTCCTTTGAAATTGTCCCAAATATTGTTGACCAAATTTACACTCCCTGGGTAGTTAACACATTTTTATAAATAGCAATTTGGTAATGGGGGTTACAAATTACTTGAGAGAGACGCTTCTTATAATTACAGGGAACAATACCTGAATATGCAGTAAGATGAGAAATGTTCAGATCATCAAGCATCAGTTTCACATTCTCATAATGAATGCAAACCCAAGCTGAATGTGTACCTTGGCTGCCTAGAAGTATAAACTGATTATGTCTCAGCTGAGCCAATTTTGAGAAACCTATTTGGATATCAGGATATTTATCTTTAATACTCTGGAAGTTTTCTTTCAGATTGCAAAAAAATCAGT
The DNA here is from genome assembly GCA_030765065.1 of Deroplatys truncata. Taxonomy (NCBI): domain Eukaryota; kingdom Metazoa; phylum Arthropoda; class Insecta; order Mantodea; family Mantidae; genus Deroplatys; species Deroplatys truncata. Next base: position 382,075,169 of record CM060990.1, read on the forward strand.
CTCTACTGTTTTTTAATTTTCCGTTCTCCTTCTTTAACTATAACATAATTATTTTTTCCCGCTGTAACTTTGTGTATATCGTCAGAAATGTAAAACTGTAATACTTTTTCACCACAGAGTATCTAACGGTTTATCAGATTTGGATTCAGAGCCAACAAAACGCTCCTCTCTGAAATTAAATGTGTTTCCTACCTTTATCATGTGGTTCGAAGCACTATTGCTGAAATTTTCTTAATTTGGTTGTAAGCCCAGCTTTTGAAAATAGTCAAAATCCTGAATTTTTAAGTTCTTACAATCTGTACTATTAAATCTACCTATCACTTCTGAATTATTTGTAAATCTTGTTTTTCTTCTGGGACTGATTCACCTTCAATATGAAATACCTTCTCCATAAGTTATCCTGTTATTTTTTGTAAATTCTGGGATGTAATATTTTTTCAGACAGTTTTCTTTTCTTTATGGGTGATTCGCCTAAGATTGATATTAAACTAGTATTAAGAATTGAAACATATACACCTTCCTTGATGTCATTCGCATCACTACTTTGATCTGATGGTGAGCTATCAATTTCTGAGCTTATTGCATTTACTTGACCTGCCAGGATATCATAGGTACTGGGTCCAGCAACATAGATTCACAAACATCACTCTTGTCTTCACTCGTATTATCTGGAATTTGAAAATTTCTTATACAACGTGAGGCACACACTTTAGTTTTGGGAACAGTTCTACATCCTCCATCTTCAGTTTTAAAAGCAAATTCTTTTTGTCTTGAACATGTGTTTGATAATTTTGAACAGGTTAAAGCAGCAGTCATTCTGTTTTGTAGCGGTACTGGTACTACTCATATTAAATATTTAACTAATATTCAAAACCAAATTTAACTGATCAGATTCACAAATGACTACAGACTGTGGTCTCTCTTCATAAACTAAATATTATGGACTGGTCCTCTGTGTAAAGAAATTACTAATCTGGTTTGCCGTGATAAGGGTTTGTTTGTATTTTAAATCCAAAAATGATTCAGTCTAGTAACCTTTAGTTACTCATAATTGAATCTCCATGTCCTCCCCTTTTCTTTCACACTCCAGGTGGAAGCCACTACACTGTCTTATTATAAGTAGGGTTCCGGCTGAGAAAATATTTTCTTATAAATATATGTGAACTTTTCTTTTTCGCTTCAAGAAATCGAACTGGCAAGGTTTTAGAAATGAACTTGAAATAACTATCACCAGAGAACTTTGATTTTAGTAAGGATGGACCAGATATAAATAATAATAAATTCTGTGCTACAATTTTATTAGCAACAAAATACCATATCTCAAGAGAGAAAATATATAAATACAAACCCTTTTTGGTCTGCAGAGCTCAAATCACTGAATGTCAAAAGAGAGACAGCCAGAAGGCAAGCTGAAATATCTAAAAACCCCAATGTTGTAGTTAAATGGAGACAAAAGGACACATTAATGAAGAAAGTTTATCAAAGAGAAGGAAACTTAACATATTCATAAGTGAACTAGATTATCAAAAAGATAGTAAGAAAGTGCATAAATTCATATCAACTCTGGAAAGTCAAGAATGTCAGAGAATGCCAATAATAACAAATGCCAAAAAGATATCCAATGATAAGAAGATTGTGGAGGCATTCACTAAACATTACACTAAAACTACAGCATTGCCTAAGAGATTCAAAGAAGAAAAATTAATATGGAGAAGATTTAAACAAGCCTGCGAACAGAAGAATACAGAAATTTTCAACAAATATTTTCAACTGAATGAGCTACATCAAGCAAGGAAACAAAGAGAGGGAAGAGCCCAGGAAGTGACTATATCTGTACAGAATTCCTAAAACAACTCGGACCATCTAGCCAGGCCTCCTGCTTATCATTGTTTAATCAAATATGGCAATCAATAGTCCTCACAGCATGGAAAAAAACCATAATCATACTGCTCCTTAAGTAAAAAAAAACAAAAAAAAAAAACAGCAAACAGTATCACTAGTTATCAACCCATATCACTGAAAAGCATACTAGCAAAGATAATGGAAAGGATGGTGCATGGTAGATTAACTTGGTACCTGGAGAGTAATAACATCATTTGTACAGAGCAAACTGGAACTGGATTTCATAAAAACCAATCTGCCACTCAGGAAGTGTTAAAACTCGGCCAGCAAATAAAAGATGCATTAAATGAAAGGTAAACTACTGTGGTTGTATTTGTTGATTTCAAAAAATGCATATGACTTAGTGTGGAAAGAAAAAAAATGCTAGATAAACTAAGAACATGTGGAGTAAATGGAAGAATGCTGAGCTGGATCAGAAACTTCTAACCCAAAGACTGTGTGCAACCAGATACAATGATGCCACCTCAAAATACAAGCAACAAAAGATGGGATTACACCAAGGATTAGTATTGAGCCCTGTATTATTTAACATTATGATTAATGACCTGCCTATCTCACTCACTAACGTAGCTGATATAAGATCAGCTTTGTATGTGGACAACCTTGTCATGTGGCTGTCCATACCCAGAAAATATCACAGTAAACTAAGTGGAATGATGGACCATGGACTGAGAATCCTAGGAAAATGGGCAGAAAACAATAGGATGGCGGCAGTTAATCCTGATAAAACATTCCACCACGCATTTACCATGCTACATAAAACACCCCATATTGACATGAAATACATGGGTGAAAGCATTGCAGTGAACAAAGAACCTAAATATTTAGGTATGCATTTGGACCCAAAAATGAATTGGAAAACTCATGTCAAGAAAACAGCCGAGAAAGTGAGATCTAGGCTAAGCATATCAAAAAGACTTAGAGGGAGTAAATGGGGATGTTCCCTAAACAGCACTAAAATGCACCTACAACACTTATATCAAACCAGTTTTGCTATATGGTTGTGAAAACTTAATATCTGCAGACATAAGAGAACTAGAAATCGTGCACAACCAAGTGATCAGATTAATCACAGGTGCTATGAAAACAACACCAATTACAGCATTGCAAATTGCAGCTGGTAATGCTCTGTTATTCTATGAAATACACAAATTGACTCCCATACAATATGAGAAATTTAATAGACTACCTGTGGAATGTTTTTGGAGAGAATATCCAAGGAAACCTAGGAAGCTGAAAACTACGAATTGGTTCACCTAATGTACAGATGCAATAAGAAACAAATATATCCCAGATATGAAAATTAAAGCACCAGTAAACCAAATAAATTTTACAAAAGTCACCATTAAGTTAGAGCAGGTAGAACAATTAAAGAAATCCGAAACTCGGAAAGATATTCTTAAATGTATCACTCTTCAGACAATGAACACATTATATCCAGAAAACGAATGGCTCCACATTTTCATTGATGGATTGAAGTTGGAAGACAGTGATAATATAGGTGTAGGAGTATACTGAGTCTGTTGGGAAACTAAAAACAAACTTTGATGGTGAGATAGAGCAATATATGTGGCACTTTCTCAACTATATTTATGGACCCATTCATTTGAGAAAGCTGTAGTACTTTGTGATTCAAGTTCAGCAATCCAAGCAATATCAAATGTTAAATATACATTGACCTCGAGACTTACAGAAATAAAACACATTCTAAGTAAACTGAAGCTAATGAATAAATAAATAATTTTTCAGTGGATTCCCTCACATGTTGGAATACAAGGAAATGACACAGCTGATTATTTAGTAAAAGAAAAAAAAGGTACTAACATAATACCAAACAATAATTCTGTCTTTTCACTCAGCAAAACTAATAATTAAATCATCTTTCAATGCAGAAAAAATGGATGAAGCAAACAAAATAGCTAGTGAGAAAAGCTGGATGGACTGCTTCCAAACAGAAGTTAATTACCAGAGCTACCACAGACCGAGACTGTTGCAGCATTTTGCAGAATAACACATCATCGTTGTTTGGCAGAGCATCTTCATTGGATGAAAATTATTGAGTTGCCAAAGTGTATGTTGTGTAATTGGCAGGGTTAAGATTTTTAGGTGCGCATCTTTTTTCTTAGGGTAAGTTAAAGCTGTGCAGAAAGATATCACAGTGTGAAATTTTTTTTCTAGTTGCGAAATGAGGCATTTTTTCACGCACCTTTACCCCTTTTTGGCACCTTTATCCCATTTCCCCCCAACCATGCCCATAATCCCCTTTTTCCCCCTTTTTTCTTTTAAGTTTCATTGCTATTTATTCTTTGACTTTCAATTAACGTCTCCTCAGCTTGTTGTATACGTGTGAATAGTAAGCCTACCTCTTTCAGTAAACGCCGTGCGGGAATTGAAGGCACACCCACAACAGTGGAAAATAATTGTGTGTTCGACGAAAACCTCTTTCTCTCGCTTTACCACTATAAAGTAGCCCGCAATAATGCAATTAACAATGAGTGATTCTATCCCACCAGAATCAGTAGGCTGCTGTTCGTGAATGTGAGTTTGTTACTGTGAGAGACGTCATGTGTTTGCGTGGAAGCGAAGGCTTGGGCACGCAGAGATGGCAGTAACCTCACCCGCGCAGTTCCGAGAATTATTAAGACTGGGTTCTGCTCGAAACTACTAGAAATCGCTGAGACTGAAATTCCAGCATGAATGAGAACATTCTGGTAATTGTCGCTGCGTTATAAGAGAATGTGGACAGCAAATGGGCGCAAGAGTGTGTTGTGTGACAGTTACATTGTGTTAGCTCTCCAAACGAGTGTACTAGTACTAGATTTTACCATGCCAAAGGTGTCTAGTGCTCGATTTATTGTTCTGGCTGAGGAAGATTTCATAGACACTGATGGAACTGTTATGCAATGTACTATTTGTGATTCAGGAATTTTGTTAGATGAAAAACACCAGCGAGATTGCATCAAACAACACATTTCCAGCTCTAAGCATGAAATGAACAAGACTCTTCAAGCAAACAAATCACGGCAACCTCTATTATGAAATGCGTTTCAACAGAGTTCTTCAAAAAGCCAAAATTTGAAGGAATTAAACATTGATTTGTGTGCAGCTCTTACACAAGCAGGAATTCCACTCAATAAGGTGAACCATCCAGCCTTCAAGGGATTTCTTGAAAAATACACAAAGATGGCAATGCCCGATGAGAGTACTTTAAGAAAAAACTACATGGAGCCTGTTTACCAAGAAACCATAGACAGAATCAAGGAGAAAGTGTCTGATTGCGATGTGGGAATCATTGTGGTTGAAACCATAGACTCAATAGAACGATATGTTTTGAACATTTTAGTTTTTCCCTTAGCAGGGGGGAAAGTTAAGCCCATGTTGTTAAAATGTATGAGCTGCAGAAAGCCAATGCCAGTACAGTAATGCAATCCATTATGGACTTCTGCCAAAAACTCTGGCCTACTGTTATCGAGTTTGAAATACTTTTTCTTGTGGTTATGGACCAGGCTCCATACATGGTTTCAGCTGTTAAGCAATTGAAACCTTTATTTCCTAACTTGAAGCATGTGACATGTTTGGCTCATGCCCTTCACAGGGTTTGTGAATCCATAAGGAACAAATATGACATCGCAAATCAATTCATCTCTGTCCTGAAGAAGATTCTACTGAAAGCTCCAAGCCGTGTTGTTTACTACAGCGAAATCACTGGCCTGCCCCTTCCAAATTTCCCGGTCATTACTCGCTGAGGATCTTGGATTGAGTGTGCTGCTATGTTGTATGAGAATTTTGACAAAATTAAAGAGTTTGTGCTTTCTTTGGATCCATCCGACGCATGTGCAATTTCCAAGGCACAGCAACTTCTGTTACCGGGGAAAATACATAATTTGCAGACAGAACTATATTGTGTCCATAGTTACAAGTACCTGCCTGCAGCTATTAAACAATTGGAAGAACAAGGTCTGGAAAAGGAAAAACAATGGGATATTTTTACTTCCGTAAGGGAGCAGTTAGATGGCTTTGCCAAAGACAAACTTGAATCTAATCTTCAGAAGAATCCAGACATTGAGGAATTCGCCACATCTGTAGAGTTGCCATTCCGAGTGAATACAAGGTTTGCCCCACTGTTCCTGTGGATGTTGAAAGAAGCTTTAGTATCTACAAAGACATTCTATCTCCTATTTGTGCTTAATAAATTCAAAGATTTCACGCTAGCAGCATGGTCATGTAGGGACAGTAAAAAAGGTGGGGGCGCATGTATTCTTGTAAGAAAAGGCATCAATTTCAGAAACATAGAAACCATCAATCGTATTACAAAGGAACAGGACCTAGAAATATCAGGTGTGTATTTACCTGATTTGCAAATAACAACACTCTGTATATATAGAGCTCCTGACACCAACATAAATTCATTTCTGAGTGGACTGGAAATGGTTCTAGATAATATTAAACACTTTAAAAATACTGTAATAGTATGTGGTGACTTCAATATTGACTTTTGTAAAGAATCAGAAGCTACCCCTGGCCTACTAAATACGTTAAAATCTTATAATCTGGAACCCACAATCCATGGTCCAACTCGAATCACAGAAAACTCTTCAACACTAATCGATCAAATTTTTGTTAATAACAATACTCTCCTGTGCAAAAGCCAAACCTTTGATATGGGTTTTAGTGACTATAATGCACAAATACTAAACCTTCCCTTGGCTAACAAATATTCCCAATCAATAGAATTCACTAAAAAAAGGATCTTCAATGATGAGAATATCCAATACTTTACTCACTTACTTAACAGCGAAGCATGGGTAGAAATCTATAAAACCAAAAGTGTATCAGAAAAGTTTGAATTGTTCCTTCAGACACTACAACATTACGTAAACTTAGCTTTTCCATTCAAAACTGTAAAAAATGTTCCAGAAAAAAATGCTAAATCCTGGATTACTACAGGAATTAAAAAATCCTGTGAAACTAAACGCTATCTACATAAATTATCAAAAACATACCCATTAACCGTAGAATTTCAAAACTACATCAGGAAGTATAAACTAATCTTCAGTAAAGTAGTAAGAGAAGCAAAAACAATTACAAATGACCGACTCATCAATATAGCAAGTAACAAAACAAAAGCAATGTGGAACGTAATTAAAAAGGAAACGGGTACTAATAAAATAATAGTGAACAACATAAATTTGCTCATAAATTCTAAAAAAGTTGTAGATCCAATTGAAGTAGCAGAAAACTTTAATACATACTTTGTTAATATAGCAGATAATCTCATAAAACAAGCCTCATTAAATAATCCCCCTCCTACATTAAATTTTCACAGCTCAATACATGAATCAATATACCTTACACCGACAAACGAGAAAGAAATTTTACAAATAATAAAAGATCTTAAGCCAAAAAACTCAGCTGGCATTGATAGGGTACCAGACTTTCTTATTAAAAATGTGCACATGTAATTGTGAATCCAATAACACATCTATGTAATGAATCTTTAAGCTCAGGTTCTTTTCCCACTTGCCTAAAAACAGCCATAATCAAACCATTACATAAAAAAGGGAAAAACAATGATATGTCTAATTATCGGCCCATAGCGCTACTTTCAGTTTTCTCTAAAATATTGGAGAAACTGTTTCTTAAACGACTTTCCAACTTCTTAGAGAAACATAAATTATTATCGGACTCTCAGCACGGTTCAGGAAAAATTACTCAACTGAATCAGGAATTTTCTCATTGATAACCGCATCCCTTAAAGCCATTGATCAAAAGCAACATGCCTCGGCTATATTTTTAGACTTAACAAAGGCATTCGACACCATAGATCATCAGCTTTTGTTAACGAAAATAGAGGCTCTAGGCATAAGAGGGTTGGCCAATAAATGGTTAGAATCATATCTATGTGGTCGTATGCAAATAGTGGAAATAAAGAATAAATCAAATAATCAGATCAATTATTATCACTCCAGTCCACTCCAAGTAAGCTATGGTGTGCCACAAGGTTCTATACTAGGTCCTGTCCTATTTCTTCTTTTCATAAATGATTTACACATAAATGATCCATGTACTAAAACCATTTTATATGCTGATGATACAAATATCCTGGTTAAGGCAACCCAGAAAGAAACCTTTCTAACCTCTATTCACCAAGTCTCAGAGAAAATCACAAACTATTTTACATTGAATAATCTTATTATAAATACAAATAAAACTGTAGCAATGGATATACACACAAATATGAACAAAAATTATCTTGCCCCTAAAATACAACTCTCTAATCAGACACTTAAAAAAGTAGAATCTATAAAATTCCTTGGGGTCTGCGTACAAAGCAATCTGAAATGGGATGCCCACACTAGCCTCATAAATAATAAACTCAGCTCTCTATGTTATATGCTAAGAATATTGACAACATGCACAAGTAAAGAAACAGTTAGAGCAGCATATTTTGCACATGTGCACTCACTCCTAAGTTATGGAGTAGTCTTCTGGGGTGAGTCTCCAACAAGCAAGTCAATCTTTATTGCACAGAAAAAAATTATCAGAACTATTGAAGGAGTCAGCCCAAAGTCGTCATGTAAACCTCTCTTTAAAAAACTGGGGATCCTCCCACTTCCCTGCATTTACATATATGCAGTTATTCTGCTTATAGTCAAGAACATTAATGCTTCTGATTCACTATTCATAACTAATAATATGGTGCATGAACACAATACTAGGGAAAATACACAAATACATGGGACCAGCTGCAACACCTCGCTCTACCAAAAAAGTATCTTATTCTCCGGCATTAAACTTTATAATAATTTACCAAGTAATATTAAGGCAATTAAAAATGTAAACCAGCTGAAATCCAGTCTCAAGGCAAATCTAGTTAACCACTCCTTTTATTCTATTAATGATTTCCTTGAACACAAATGTATATCATGAACCGTAGTATTTAGCATGTAAATACCTATTGTATATAATGTAAAAACATATTGTATATATTGCAAAAACCTATTATTGTTTATGTTTCTAGCTTGACGTGTCCAATAGTGAATGTACATTGTACAAAACCACTTTAACGGATGAATAAACTAACATAACTAATAGAAACAGACTTACTTTTAAAAATGTGAAGATGCATAATGTCTTGAAGTACAACAGCTTCATGTTTTTTCCTTCTTTTGATGAGTGATAATTTGATGTACTTGTTTGTAGTTCAATAAATTAGAATAGAGGAAAGAGAAATCGTTGAATTAGTTAAGAGAATGCACAACTGAAATTAACCCAAAATCTCAAAAAATCCCCCCAAATAAATTATGTTCCCAAAAAATTCTCCATTGCTTGTAGTTTTAGAATCAACTTTTATTTTTGACCTAGCGAATGCTTCAGGGTCGTTACGAGACTTTTTAGATATACGCTTGCTCATTTGGTTGCTAGCTGTTTATATTTTTAAAACTTCATTTTAAGACATTTCTTATTCAAAATGTTCCGCACGATGTAGTTTTCATCCATTCATATTAACATTTTTATGCTTATTTCAAAAACCCAAATAAATAAAACTGTCATATAATTTTTGCGCTACTAATTTTTGAAGATAACAATGTATACAAAAAAAATGCAAATACAAAACTGCAAATCTTTTTTTTCTTTTAAACTAAGAATGAAGAAAAAAATTATATGACAGATTTGTAGTTCCTTGACATAGAAGCAACATAAGATTATGTTGCATTTTGCATATACCCACAATTTTATATTTTGAAAATTAATAACTTGAAAACTAATTAACATTTTGGATTAAAATTCACAAAACAATTATATCTAAAGAAGACTGACAGGTGGTTAAAATTTCAGCCCAATTGAATGGATAGTTTAGAAAATAGCAATTTCAGTTGTGCATCCCCTTAAATAAACCAGCACCTAATTGTCCCTTTTTTCACCTTATTTGAGCACCTTTTCCCTTCCTTTTTTCATCTAAAATTTGCACCTAAAAATCCTAACCCTGGTAATTAGGATGAGATCATGGACAGGGAACACCTTAGGACATGTAGTGCACTTTGGAATTACTGGTCTAAAACAGATGGATAATTATATTGGGAAGCCAGAACACTGGTGACAGCATTTCAAAATGTTTAGAGCATTAGAATAAATAAATAAAATAAATATTTGAACATGTGACATCCTGATACTTTTCACATGTATACACTACTAAACGGAGAATATGTGTATTTAAAAAGTATTTTTAGGTTGTCGATGTATAACACAAAATTGAATTTTAAAACTCCAAATTTCTGCAATAAGTAATTAAACTGCTGAATCAGATTCAATCTAGTATGTGCTTAAAGCAGATTCCATAAGCTTTAAAATGATCCAATATGGAGTTTATACAAGAAATTGAACTGAAGATAAAAGAGATTATGTGTGGGTGGCTTACCCACTTTTTCGAAAATTTTGACTTTGGCCGGTATTTAAAATATTGAAATTATGGAACAAAAAAAATACATGTCTTCTATTTCAAAGCATCAAACGCATATACAAAATTTCAAAGAGATTTGATGACTTGGTGTTTCATTGATGTTCAACTTGACTGGAATAACTCATATAGTGATGCGGTATAGCTTACGTAATATATTTTTACGTGATTTTGTTGTTGAGCCCCACGTTGTGGGCCAATTTGCGAGAGCAAATATATGTTTTAAATACCACGTTGTGGAAGCCAATATGATGGGAGAATGTTATGTTGACTTCTGCGTTGCCATCTTGTGTGACGTCATTCGTTGGTCTGGGCCGTAGTTCCCTCTGTCGTAGCAATTTGTATGAATTAGTTTCTAAAAGAATTTAAAGGTTATGTATATTGTCCTCCGGCTAGATATTTAGGTAGACATTTAATTCTTGCAGGGTGTGAAGCGGAAAGGAATCTTTTGTCTAGAAATGATATTGACGAAGAAATTGGTTTTATAATCTTTATTGCAGAACACGTTCACGAACACTTTCACAGATTTATCTTGATAATCGCCATACTGAAACTGTTTATAATAACTTCTTATCACTTTTAAACTCACGTACTTCAACTTTGTATATTTAACTGTAGAATACTTTATAAGATTTCTCGTACTTCTGCTGCGCGTAACTTTGCGAATTGAGAGACCGACATGAGAATCTTGTTGAACTGGGAGCTGACGTGTTATGTGTTGAGAATCTTGTTGAACACTGGGGACACGCTAGCTCGGCCTGGCTTATTTATAGGCTTACCTCAAGATACGCCTAAAGATTATAAATGAAATGCTATTGGCTAATAAAACGCGCCAACATTAGCGTCTATTTTACTATCCAATGAAAACCACTAATACATATTTCTTTTAGAGAACATTCTGGAAGCTTTTTTACCGAAAACCCGCGAAACATTACGTAACTTCCTGGTTCCCGGTACTGATAAACAACTCAATCCACCGCTGCATTCTTGCGTTATTGTTAACAGTTTCAGTAAAGCCGTATATTATTATTTACCAATAATTATTACAATTATTAAACCTCTGAAATCAATGTTATATAAAAATACATATTCATATTAAAATAATTATTTACATTTGAGTAATTTGTGATACAAATTACCGTATCATATGCCCCACTAGAAACATAATTATAAATATTTATAACCTGTTTGGAAATTTTATAATTTTGTTTTTAGTCTCCTAAATCTTGGAACACACGTTATCACTTTCACTTTACACTTCACACGCATTTAACACACGACATATGTTTTATTTCGCCACTACTTACTGGCTTTGGTTTAATTAATTTAGATATTAATCTGATATTACAATTTTTTTTTTATAGCAAATACTTTACCATAAATTATTTAACTAGTGTTACAAAAAATGGTTTACTTTCTTATATTGTTACCAAAAATTTATACATTTAAGATTTTTTTTATAATAATTATACATATTTACCAAAATATTTACCCTCTACATATATTTACATCTCTTATATCTAGGCATAGTTTCACCTTTTCTGTTTGCTACATAAGTATTTGTTTTGAATTATTTTTACCATTTTTGTTATTTTGAATTTTATTTTAACAATACTCTTGTAATAGTATTTATGTACTTTACTTTAATATAACATCATGCTTTATTTCACATGTCCAGTTACTAATAACATGTTATTTTCCTCTCAAACAGTTAGTCATGACCACAATTTATTTCTACATTTACATGACGTACATTTTTATTTAACCCTCTTAGGTTCCAATACATTGCTCTTCATTTCGCCTTTAACTATCCAGCATTTACTATTTATCATCTTTGTCTTTTATTTCATCATGATCTTCATGGTTGTATGGTTTAAGCATCTCAATATGAAACTTTCCTATGCTTTTTCGAGTTGTTGGATTACATAATTCATATGTATTAGTTCCATACACTTCAACAACTTCATATGGTCCATGGTATTTGAGAAACATTCGCCAATAAAGTTTATTTTCTTTGTCCGACAATTTCTTGGTCTTAACCAAAACTAAATCTCCTATTTTGATCCTCCATTCCTTTCTCTTCTTTTCTTCATGTTTCATTTTTCTTTTTATGGCTTTTTTCTTCATCCTCTCAAATGCTTTTCGGAACATCTCTTCTTCTGTTGGTGGTATCGAATGCGCATCTGGAATGGCTCCTGGAATTTTTTTACACATTGTATTGATCTTCTTTCCCAACTTAAGTTCACATGGTTTATATCCTGTCACATTGTTTATGGTTTCATTTAGTAGGTTCTGAACAAAGTTCACGTATCCATACCATTGGGTGTGTTTTCGATGACATAACACCCTTAAATAATTTGAAATTTCCTTAATTTCCCTCTCCACTGGGTTGGAGTTCGGTCTGTATCTTGACGAAAAATATTGTTTAATGCCATTTTCTTTCAGCCCATCCATAAATTTTTTTCCTGTGAAGTACGAAGCATTATCGCTCAATACAGATTGAATAGGTCCTTCTTCTATCACATATGACTTAAGTAATCTATTCAAACATGCTAAACCTGTAGGTTTTCTCAAAGGGTAAATTCTTACATATTTGCTGAATATATCATAACAGACAAATATATATTTATTTCCAAATTGACTTGGAGGCATCGGACCATGAATATCAATACTAATTACACATCTCGGCTTATCCCTTATAACCGAATTAGTTTCAAATGCATATGCTGCATTTATTTGCTTTGCCTTCTGACACAGGTTGCAGCACGATATAAATTTGCGAACTTTTTGACGCAATTTGGATATGTATAAATTCTCTAAAATCATAGAAGTTGTTCGGTCCGTCCCTGAGTGTGCTAACCCTTCATGAAAATTCTTAATTAGTTCCTTTTCCATGCTTTTCGGAACCATTACCTTCCAACTAGGCATTTCTTTTCCATGCTTCTTGTATAATGTCCCATCTCGAATTGCTATAATTTCTTTCTTTGCCTCCTCAATCAATGGTGCATTTTCTTTAAGTTCAAATAATTTTGCATCCTCATTTTGAATTTCCCCCATATTTTTCACTTTTCTAATCATTTCTTTGCTTAAAGGAATTTCAATTGTCAATATTTTGACTTCATTTCTAGGCCTTTCAATATTTTCGGGAATTTGTGGGTTGTAGTTCAATCTTGATAGTAAATCACTGAAGGTATTGTTTTTGCCAGGAATGTGGATAATCTCAATATCGAATGCAGATATTGCATGAATGTATCTAGCAAGTTTTCCACTACATAATCTACACCGTTGTATGAAAGTTAAGCTGATGTGGTCTGAATATACTTTCACCTTTTGCTGATAAATATAGGTTTTAAAACGAATTAATGAGAAATATAGTGCTCCAATTTCTAACTGAGTCACTGAAGAATTTCGCTCAATATTTGTAAGTCCTCTAGAAGCTGTACTAATGACGTGAAAGTCATTATTGATGTCTCGCTGCCCTAAAATTCCGGCGTATCCTTGCATTGATGCGTCGACATAAATCTCATATTCCAAATCTTCTCTGGGCCTCTCGAGTAATATGGACTTAGCAAAGAGTTCCTTTACTTTCTCAAAACATTTTTGATGATCCTCTGTCCATTTCCACTTATTGTTCTTTCGGAGTAGCTGCCGCAGTGGTTCTATTTCAGCCGAATATCTTGGTACGAACTTACTCTGAAAGTTCAATACCCCTAAGAGACGTCTAATTTGTTTTACGTTCCTGGGTGGCGGAATTTTCATTATTGCTTCTATTCTTTTCTGATCAGGTCTTATACCTCGTTCATCCACTACATAACCCAGAAAATTTATTTCCTTGACACAAAATTTTGATTTTAGTATGTTCACAGTCATACCATGTTGTTGTAGTTTATTTAACACATAATGGACATTATTCATGTGTTCTTCAAATGTTTGACTAATGATTAAGAAGTCGTCAATATACTTTATTAAAAAGTCATCTGCAGAATTTCCAAAGATACTGTGAATGGCTCTCAAAAATCCACTTCCCGAGTTTTTTAAACCAAAAGGATTTACACAAAAGCGATACTGGATCCCTGAGTACTGAAATGAAGTGTAATCACGCACTTGCGGATCTAATTCCACTTGCCAATATGATGCAGTGAGGTCGATGGATGTCAAAAATCTTCCTCTTGAAAGTTTTGTAATTAGTTGTTCAATTCCCTCACTTTGAAAATGATCTGGTTTCATATACTTGTTGACATATCTACCATCTAAAGTTAATCTCAAACTACCATCTCGTTTAATACTCCAGCAGATTGAATTTATGTATTGAGAATTACTTTGCTCAATAATCCCATTTTCTAACATGCTATTTATTAATTGTCTAGCTTTGTCTCGAAGACTTATAGGTAAATTGTCATACTTGTGCCTATATGGTGGTACGTCTTCTACTTGAAATGTATGCTGATATACATTACATCTGCCTGGGATATTACTAAATACTGAACTATTGTTCATCAAAACATCATGAAGGATTTGTTTTTGCATTATCGTAAGATTATAAGCTTCTTCACACTTGTGTATTATTTCCTCATTTCTCTTCTCTTTCCTGCTGTTGTTTGTCTCGCTCACATGGTCGTCTTTTGTTTGGATTGTAAATTCCTCTACTTTCTCTGGCATTTCTGCTAGCTGTTGAAAATATGGCGTGGTATTTCCTTCATATTCTGTGATTACCTGCTTTATCTGACTATTTCTATCAGTTTCTGTTATTTGCACAAAAAACTCTTGGTCACAAATATTTTTCTCATCCTTTGTCATATCGATTACAGAAATTTTTTCTTTTATAAATGGTACCCTTATTTCTCTATCTTCTTTTGTTATTTTTAACTCTTCATGTTTAAAATCTATACATGCTTCATATTCATGTAGGAAGTCACATCCTATAATTACGTCACAAATCAGATGGTTTACAATTAGAAACATAACCTCAAAATTCTCTCCGCCAATAAGTATGCTAAGTAGAGCTTGTGTTTTTATGACCTGTGTAGTTCTTCCAATTGCAACACGACAAACTAAATTACTAGTGGGAAGAGCCATAATCTTGTTACCTTCATTAATCAAATTTATGTAAAATTTCTGTGAGCAAATTGAAGCTGATGAACCAGAATCTATAGTTGCAATGATTTCTTTCTTCGCAATTTCCATTCTAACATGAGGTGACTCAAAATTTTCTCCCTTATCTTTTGTTGCTGTAATCTTATTACAGGGTGTATGTGTAGGCGTATGATTTGTATTGGTAATGGATACTGAATTATTAAAGACGTCCTGAGAACCTACTGCACAGGAGTCTGTTAACAGTTTTCCTGGTTATTTCCATGTTCACGTACGGGACTGCCATTCCTAACAGGCGCTAAATCTATCTCCGTGTCGCTACCATTGTTTTGAGTTCCCCTTCCTCGAGTTCGAAATCCTCGATTTCTGACACTTTGTCCCCTTGGCACGTAATTTTCTTGCCGTTCCTCAGATCTTTCTCGGTTATTATTTTCCCTCCAGTGAGTGAAATTTCCCCTCTGTCTAGTGTACCTCCTTCCATAATTTTGCCCTCTTTCAGGCAATCTTTCTGTCCTGACATAATTTATTTGTTCCTGCCGGCCTGGTCTCCTATCTATCCTTGATCTTTCAAATTGTGGAACATATGATTGATACCGTTGTCTGGTATTAATTTCATGATGTCTGTCTTGTCCTCTAATTTGCTGATAACTACCTTGGTAATTTCTTCTATCTTGTACATCTAAAAATCTATGTTCCCACTCCCGAGACATATCTTCTTCCTGTTGTTCCAAAGCTGTTATTAATTCTGTCATCTCATAGATGTTCCGTGGTTTTGCAATTAATAAGTAATTTTGTATCCTTATAGGATAATGCCTTGCGAGCAAACTCACAAAATCTTCCTCACTGATTGGAGGTGACAAGTTTCTAACCTGACTTGCATGTTTTAGTAAGTAATCAGTCATCGATATTCCCCCTCGTGGATTAAATTGACCATGACTAAGCGTTGCTCGTATTCTTTGCTGTACCGCAACATTCCAAAATCTGTTCATGAATAATCTCTTAAAGGATTCATATGAAATTTACCATTTGTAACCAATCTAAGGTTTTCTGGTCCAAACATCTTTTGACAACTATCATTTTCAATGCTTCAGGTATCTTTTTAATTTGAAAATACTCTGATAATTCTGCAATGAACTGTACTGGACTGGAGTTTTCATTAAATTTTGGAAGTGGAAAATCACTTAAGATATGATTGTAATTTTGCAAATTCCCTATTCCCATATTTAAATTCTCTAGTGTAACTTGTGCACTCTGAGTTTCAGCATTAGCTATGGATGAAGCTGCCGCATCACTCACATTATTTGTCATACCTGAGGAACTACCTCTATCATTATTTTGTACATCTGATACATTCACATCACATATATTTGCCCTTGAATTCAATTCTAACCTATTTACAGTACCCTGCAGATTTTCTATTGTCTGTTCCAATTTTTTATTATTCTCATTTTGAACAGTTTGGTTTTTGTTAATTTCAGAAGTTAGCTTTTGATTCAAATCTTTAGACAAATCTTTAACTTCATCAGACAATTTATTTCTCTGTTTTTCTGACTCCTTCTGAATTTCAGATATTTCCCCTCTGAAATTAACTTGCACCTGTATTAAATCTGCATTTGTAGCCTCCATCATCTCTTTTAACTCACTTGAAATGCTACTCATTCGGCTACCTAGCTCTGTACATTTTACATTAACATGCTCTATTTTATTATTAACCTCATTTTTTTGGTTAGATATTTCCCTGCTCATGTCTAACATTTTCTTTGAAACTTCACCTATTTCATTTGCTATCATTTCTTGATTTTCATTTTTCATTCTAATCATACTACTATCTAGCTCCATGAATTTCTTTTCAATTTCTTCCCTGTTTTGTTCTAAGCTTTTACCAATATCTTCTCTTAATTCCCTATTATTCTTTTCCATATTCTGAGTTAGTTTTTGTTCTAATTTTTCACTACTCTTTTGCATATCTCCCCTTAATTGATCTGTAATACTCTTACTAAGATCTTCCCTTAATTCTTCCCTCAATTCCCTCTTATTCTTTTCCATATCTTCCCTTAATTCTTCCCTCAATTCTCTACTCATATTTCTCAGCATTTCCATCATCACAATAGTATCAAGATTAACATTTCCTGCTATTCTACTCTCACTTTCTGCACTAACATTTTCATCATCAAATCCTAAAAAATCTGGGCTATTTCCTGTAACTTGTATTGGATCACAGCTAACTGTTACACTATCTCCCTCCATAATTATTTCTTCTGTATTATTGGTAGCCATTGTTTTTATTATCCTACCGCTCCTCATTAACATTTATTTGCTTTTTTTTTTTTTTTTTTTTTTTTTAACAAAAAAATTGAGATTTTCTAACCTTTACTTATGCTGTCCGTTGCTGTTACTTTGATGTCCAGCGTTCTGCCCCATTCTCCTAGATTTGATGTCGCTTCTGCGTTGTGTTGTGATGAATCTACGTCGTTTCGATGTTTTTGCGTTGAATTCCCTGTTGCCTCGTAATCTCGGAATTACGATCGAAGTCTGTCGTCCCTGTTGTTTCTTGAATCTGGGTCTTGTAGATGATTTCACCGCTGCATTCCTCCTTTGGTCCTCTCGATTCTTCTTGGTTAATTCTGATCCTTTCCTGGTTACTCGAGTTCCTTTCCTGGTCGCTTTGCCCCACGTTGATGGCGCCAATTTGATGCGGTATAGCTTACGTAATATATTTTTACGTGATTTTGTTGTTGAGCCCCACGTTGTGGGCCAATTTGCGAGAGCAAATATATGTTTTAAATACCACGTTGTGGAAGCCAATATGATGGGAGAATGTTATGTTGACTTCTGCGTTGCCATCTTGTGTGACGTCATTCGTTAGTCTGGGCCGTAGTTCCCTCTGTCGTAGCAATTTGTATGAATTAGTTTCTAAAAGAATTTAAAGGTTATGTATATTGTCCTCCGGCTAGATATTTAGGTAGACATTTAATTCTTGCAGGGTGTGAAGCGGAAAGGAATCTTTTGTCTAGAAATGATATTGACGAAGAAATTGGTTTTATAATCTTTATTGCAGAACACGTTCACGAACACTTTCACAGATTTATCTTGATAATCGCCATACTGAAACTGTTTATAATAACTTCTTATCACTTTTAAACTCACGTACTTCAACTTTGTATATTTAACTGTAGAATACTTTATAAGATTTCTCGTACTTCTGCTGCGCGTAACTTTGCGAATTGAGAGACCGACATGAGAATCTTGTTGAACTGGGAGCTGACGTGTTATGTGTTGAGAATCTTGTTGAACACTGGGGACACGCTAGCTCGGCCTGGCTTATTTATAGGCTTACCTCAAGATACGCCTAAAGATTATAAATGAAATGCTATTGGCTAATAAAACGCGCCAACATTAGCGTCTATTTTACTATCCAATGAAAACCACTAATACATATTTCTTTTAGAGAACATTCTGGAAGCTTTTTTACCGAAAACCCGCGAAACATTACGTAACTTCCTGGTTCCCGGTACTGATAAACAACTCAATCCACCGCTGCATTCTTGCGTTATTGTTAACAGTTTCAGTAAAGCCGTATATTATTATTTACCAATAATTATTACAATTATTAAACCTCTGAAATCAATGTTATATAAAAATACATATTCATATTAAAATAATTATTTACATTTGAGTAATTTGTGATACAAATTACCGTATCAATAGGTATACTGTTTTGTACACTAAATACTTTAAAACTGTTATGCATTTCTCCCATTTCAAAAGCTGATTTTGAAAAACGATGATTTGATGGGCTCGGATTCTGACAGCCCAGGCTGCTTTCTATTCTGTTTTCATTGGTAACCATGACAATGCCACAGTTGTAAGGTTGTCCCACTCTCTTAGTTAAGACCAGCACAGGGCTCAGGAAAATCAGTTCTGGTGCCAAGGAATGTATGGAGTGGAAACTCTTGTTATTATTCTTTCTGTAGTATTGACAAGATTGATGTTAATTATTGCAAATTTATAGAACTAAATGTCACTAGTTATAAGTACACAAAAGTGACCAGCTGTTAAAATTGCCTGACATTGAATTTGAGATACTAACGCTGGAAATAACCACTCCCATTTCAAACTCTTGAGTGAGGAGGTATGTATATCCGAAGTAAGGGATGAGGTTTCTTTGTGTGGCTATTTCAGAGCTTACAGTTTTCTGACCTGATGATGTCCAGTCAATCAGTAACCACTTGACATTCAATTACAGTGCTTGTCAACATGCAGTAAAATGAAAGTTTTTGAACTAAAAAGATTGAGTTTTGTTTGCTAAGCCTACGGAAAAGTTAGAAATTACAAACAGTGGCCAACCAAAGCCCGAGCTTAACCTTATGAATTGTAAGAGTAAAGGTTCTTTACTCTTATAATGGGATTGCATTTTGAGAATTTTTGTTGTATGCAAAAATTTCCTGGCTATATGGCTGTGAAGAAAAAAAAAAGTGTTCTTCTGCTTCATGTGTCTGTTGTTCAGTGGTGTTGGTGATGAATTGATGATGATGATGATGATGATGATGCATGGGTGAAATACAGAGTGTGTGACTTGAAACATATGCATAAAAACATAAACAAAAAAAAAAAGCCTGATGGTTCTTCAAAGCACAAGGAGCACATTATGACAGATGACATTAGGTCATCTTTAAGTAGTGCCTATGAAGAATCCATAAAAAAGCACAACGAAATAGCGAAGAAAAATCGCGAAATTCTGTCAACAATAATTGTCATAAAATTTATGTGTTGCATGTAATCTTCCTCTTCGTGGTCATGACAAAACCGCCTTATCCAACAATAAAGACATGATTTTAGAAATATGGGGATTATGTATGCCACTCAGTCCTGTTCTTAACAGCCATTTTCAAAGGTACCTCTAAAACTATCCAAAATGACTTGTTAGATTGTTTGCTCCATGTTAATAGGGATTTAATTTTTGATCAAATTAAGCAGTCTTCTTTCCTCTCATGGTTGATGATACAACGGATGTATTGAACACTGTGCAGACAGTGCTAGTGTGTTGATATGAACTTCAAGGCAAAGTTTACGAGCACTTTTACACATTTGCAAATGCAGAAGGTTTATCCAAGTGCATTTTGGAACAAATGCATCCATTGATTGGAAATTATCCTCAGAAACTAATTGTCCAGACTTGTGATGGAGCTGCTGTATTTCGAGGTCATTTAGGTGGTGTTAATGTGAAAGTTAAAAGAGGTGTATAACAATGCTCATTATATTTATTGTTTTGCCTTTCAACTGAATAAATTAATGGAGCAGACCTCTTCTTACATTTCAAGTGTCAAAATATTCTTCTGAACATTAGAGGTATCTGTACATTTTTTCTAACTCTCCTGAAAGGACTTCTGCCTTAGAAGGTATTTGTAAGAAACGAATACCAAGACCTACAGAAACTAGGTGGAATTTTCGCTCTAGGTCAGTATAATCCATCTTGAAGCATGAAACATCACTTACAGCTTGTTTAAAAAATACTCAATCTGAAAGCCTAAGAAATTTAATGTTAACACAATATTTAAAATGACTAAACGGCCATATTTTTCTCTATTGGTTGAATTTCTTCAGCAAACTGATGCCTCTTGTTGACGTTTTGTATGACCAGCTGCAAAAGGTAGAAACATATTACAAAAATACAGCAAGCAGTAAGTTTTTGAAGCTGTAGTGCAGAAAATAACAGACCACATACCATGTTCAGAAACGAATAGGCTTGTCTGAGGAACCAGAGCAAAAAAATACATGTGGATTGTATATGCAAAATTTGAATTCTGCTGCAAAAGAAACCTGTGACATAATTCTCACCCAAGTGAGAGATGTTTTTAAATTCACAGATCAGCTTTGTGGCACAAAATTATTTCTGCAGGACAAATATGAAGATTACAGAAAAGTATTACCCCTAGATAGCCTTCGCAATTTTTGTAAAGCTTTCCCTAATGTCAATAAAGATGCACTGAAGACACAACTGTAGTCCCAACCAGAATTTAGTGAAAGTGATATATGTGGCTGTTTAAACATTCTGAAGTTCTTCATTTCCTTTGGTTTGGATACCACCACTGCCTTCAAAGAAATATCCAAGGTACTTAAAATACTAATTACACTGCTCATGACTACTTCTGAAACTGAAAGATACTTCTCAAAATTTAAACTAATAAAGACATTCTTGAGTACTGCATGAATGGGGACCGATTGACTGCATTAGGTATATGTTGATAAAGAATGTACTGGTATTCAAAATTCCTGGCTTCAGCAAGCTTGTGACAGAAATTCTGTGAGAAGGGTAGTATGGAGTTCCAGTTTAAATGAAACGTAATTGCATCTGTATTTTTCTTTGGCATGGTTTGACATCCTTATATCTGTCCATATGGCTGTTCTTCCACCCATCCGTCTAGCAATCTACTCATCCATTCCATTCCACTCTGCCCCAACCCATCCCATACCATTCTATCCCATCCCTCCATCCATTTTTTGCCACTAATTCCAAGGCATTTCCACATCGTTTTGTTGGATTGGCTTCCATCAGAAGTAAAATTTAACTGTTGTAGCCCCAGCTTTTTCCAATTATTTAATGGCTTGAATTAATATTATTCAGGAGTAGCATTGCTACTCACATGCTGAACTCAATGGTGCAACAATGATACAAACACAGACACTAATGCATGATCTACAATTTGTTTCTTGTACTTGTCTGGAGTATGTTCTGCTAAATCAACAAAACCGTCAACTTTCAAAGCAGTGTTGTTGAATTTTATGTGCTCTTTAAGTTTGACTTCATAAAAAATAACAGTAAGCATTTAACAAATGAGAACACAGTTACTGCGAAACACACTTTATTTATCACTTAGACACTCAGCATAGCACAAACGTTACACTTGAGTCACTTTTTGCACACACTTGGAACAAAACAGAACTCATCCATCGAATCACAACTCACAACTGAATTGCACTGGCACTGGCACTGTCACTGTCAACTTTCACTGTCCAATTTTCACTTTGTAACTTCTTAACTAACTGAACTCAACTAGGCCTCGCATACAAAGTGGAGTGTTCTAGAAAGGTAGCTACTAGAACATGCCGAAAGGAATGTTCTGTAACAGGGAAGCTGCACATAATGGGTTATTGTTCAGCATTGACTATTGTTCCGAAGGTCGGTCGAAAGCCCCGCCCAGGTACCGGGCCGGGAGTTGTTTACTGGCTGCCCGCAGGTAGCTTCGCGCGCGGTCACATTGCTCCTTCCTCAGGGCTGGTCGTCTCGACCAACACTGCCATAGCAACTTAGACGATCTAGGTGTACCACCAGCATCTTCCCTCTCGGAAGCCCCTGGATGCGGTAGACTACACGTTGATCCCCTTCAACACGCGGTACAGTCCTTGCCATGGTTATTGAAGCTTGGGGCAACGCTCCTTGGTCTGTGTAGGGCGATGCAACCACACCAGATCGCCCTGCTGAAAACCTTGGCTGTTGGCTTGCCGGTTGTAATGGGTCTTTATTCGCACGCTACTTGGATGTGTTGACGGGCCATCTCGTATGCATCGCGACGAGGTTCCTTGACCGCTGGCCACACAGCCAGCTCGCGTCTTGCTGCATAACCGCATCCTCCGTCAGGATCACCCTGCAGATCCCAGGATGTCCGTTGGTGCTTCGGAGGTCACCTCATCCCAGCCTAGTCGCAAGACCCTCTTACCGAAGTCGACCGTCGCGTCGTGGCTCCTGAGGGCATCCAGTCCCAATATCATGTCCTCAGCCACCCTTATGACGAACACCCACAGTCTTGCAATGCTCCGCCCGAGGGTCAACTCCAGCAAGCATCCTCCACAGATAAGGTGTCACCTGATGCCGTCACTATCTGGTAGGGCCGATCCGGTTTCCTTGACGGCAAGCCCTCCAGCACGTCAAGTCTGATTATGGTCACGGTTGCACCTGTGTCCACTATTACCCGCATAGTTTTCTTTGTATCCAGCCGCCCGCAACAAGGTTGTCATTCATTCCATCGATAAAATAGTAGGCAGTTTCTCGGGACACGTAACTGGGCGGGAGGTTCACCAGCTGTTCGATTGCCAGGGCGAACTCCTGCACCATTTTCCCTGGGTGTTGCAGCCATAACTTGAGTGGCTACAATAGGCTGCGGCCAAGCGATGGTTCCCGAACGGGTTTTCAACAGCTTCTCAGATGTTTCCGGACGCTGCTGACGTCGGAATCGGATCCAAAACTTGTGCCGCCTATTCCTGCAGGCTGACTATCAGTTGTACGGCTTCCTCCTCTGCTGAGCATCGGTTGTTGGCGGCGACGATGACAAGTTGTTGGCGGAAGACTTGGAAAGTTGATGTTCTGCCGTATTTGGGTGGCTTGACACGTGCAGATGTTGTGTTGCATCCTGGTGTCTTAACCTTGAAGTTCTTAAGCCTCCTGTCAAGCATTTCTTCCATCATGACATTCAGTTCCTTGATGCTGCCTTGACTCTTACCTCCAGGACACTAAGCTGTCTTCCAAAGTCCTCCAGGCCTTTAATGCGTTGGCCAAGATCTTTCACCTTTCTGCTGAGCTCTTCCATGTCTTTCTTCATGCCGGCCAGTTGTCAGTATTTACCAATAACTCCGCCTTCATCTTGGACATTTCTGTCCTAATTTCTTCCTTTACCCCTGTCATTTCTGTCTGCATCTTCTCCATTGCAGAATTGACTGTCATTATTTTACTTTACCATCTTGTCCATTACAGAATTTACATTCTTCATTTCACTCGCCATCTTCTCCATCCCAGAGTCCATTTTTGTCTTCATCTTCTTCATTTTGGCCAATAATTTTTAAGCATTTCCTCCATCATGGCTTTCATATTCCATTCCTGATACCAGCGTAACAAATGGGAACACCAGTTACTGCGAAACATATTTTATCACTTAGGCACCCAACGTAGCACAAATGTTACACTAAAGTCACTTTTTGCACACACTCGGAAAACAACACAACTGATCTGTCGAATCACAATTCACAAATGAACTGCTGAGTCACAACTCATAATTGAAAATCACTGGCACTGTTTCACTTTCGCTGTCCACTTTTCACTTTGTAACTCCTTAGCTAACTGAACTCGAGTGAACCCCCGGGCAAGAGCAATCTCTTATATAGCCTCACATACAAAGCAAAATGTTCCAGAAAGTAAGACTACTAGAACATGTCAAAAGGAATGTTCTGGAACAGGTAAGTGGCACATAGTGTGCTATTGTTCCGACAGTCAGTCGAAGGTCCCACCAAGGTGCTGGCCTGGGAGGTGTTTACCAGCGACTCGCAGGTAGCTTCGCACATGCGGGCACACTCTGGCACAATTTTTCTATAATTTCAAATTCACATCACTGTTATTAGCTTTGTTCAAATATTGTACACATTTATTTTCCTGTTTCCTCAGTAAAGAAGGCTTGCAGTGCCCTGAACTTATGAGTATGTAGGCCATATGGACATTTAACACCTATTACTAAATTCTTTAAATGGGACTCTGAGGGGAAGGAAAGTTAACATTTCATATCTCAAACAATGTCTGTAAGCTTTGGGCAACTTAACTTTTAGCAGTAAACTATTTAAAAGGAATTTGTTGTTATATCTCAACAATTTCTTGTTTCTTTAACTGACATCCTTATCATTGTTTCTATACTTAATTTATCTTGTTGCCCAGTTTAGGATGATGAGATAATGTTAATTTGTCCCTCAGTCAAATGGCATTGCTATCCTGACTCTCCACTTTTCTTTTCAATAGAGCCATTGTTTGGTCAGCTGTTGCCTGATATGTTTCTACTTGAGATGAAGTTCTGGAATAGTTTTCACTTTCCACCAAACACATTTCCCATAAGGATCATTCCGTCTTTTTAATGACAGGCACTTTCTGATTCTTAAATTATGAGATGAATATTTTGACTAGCCTGGAAATATGTGAGGAACTGCTCCAGCTTTTTGTCATTAACATTTCTCTCTGTATCTTCACTCATATCCTCTACCAGAAAAAAATCACAAAGTTCTTAAAAAAAACTGCAAGTCACAAACATAAATACTTGTAAAATAGTTGCCTGTCTTTTTGGGGAATTGTTTTCACCCATTTAGGAAGTTCTATTTTGTCTTTAGGAGGTTAAAAAAGTGTTAACCTTTGGGTTCTTTAGTTATCAGATCTGTGGCCCAGAATGAAGCACTGAATGCATTAGTAACTTTCGCACAGCCATGTAAACTAAGCCTTCCTGATATACTTGGATGGATGGATGGACAGACAGACGGACGGACAGATTTAATACTTTTAAATGGGAGCCTACAATGAGGGTCAGTTTAAATTGACCCTAAAACCACCATCATAACATCCTCCAAATCAAACAAGACTAATGGCATTCACCTTTTCCCATAATATCAAGCAACATTTATTCAATACATTTCTTTGTACAATGCTTAGTGTTAGAGATATTGTACAGTCTCAACTAAATTGGTCCACCCTGTGTATGAATAATACAGTGTTTAATATTGTAATTAATTCCTTCACTATTAACATTATGCTACTAGACTTAAGGCGCCACATGCAGAAATTAATCACAAACAAAGGTGCTGCCAGTGTTTCAGTGAACCGCCACATGCCCATACTTACCATTGTTTGAACAGATGTAGTCATCACACTTTCTCCTTTTTGTTCATTATGATAACAGCATAACCCATATATACATGTAGCTTAACATTTAGAAATGTACCTCTTCCTAACCTACTCAAATCATTATATTAAAAGGAAGTACGCAATATTATGTTCCTGAATGCATCCAACCTATTATTAAGCTACCCAAAACAATCTACATTAAAGGCAAGAGCCCAATACACTTTAATAAAAATGTTAGATTTTGTTGAAGTAAATCAGATCGCAGGTTCAAGAAAATTACAACTGTGTTTATTTTGAAGATCTAATGCTACATGTTTCCACTTAGGTGACGTGAAATTGCATACAGAAATATTGCCAAACATACCAAATTGTTAGCAAACTCCAGGTTAACTAGCAGTTACCTGCTTTCATAATATGGTGCAGTCCATTTAACCACCAGTTAGCAAACCTCAGCTTTTAACCGGAGATCATAATACAAGCTTTAAGAGGAACCTCAGATAAAAATCTCGCTTAATACATATTAAAATTGCCCCAAATTTAAGGAAAGATTCATTTATCATGTTAAAAAGTTACAGAGGTTTACATTGAACTAAGTAATATGCTTAAGATATGCTCAATAATTGTCTGTTGATCTTTCAGGCTCTACTAATTACTTACAGAGAAATTAATTTTTCACTGTTCAGTAATCAACCATTTTTGTACAATGGAAGTACTTTTTATAAATAGATTTAGAAATATCACTGAATTCCTGAGAGCAGTATATTGTTCTACTAATTTATACAGAGTTGGTCCCTTTGTATTAATACATCATTATTTTTTTTCTTTCTTTTATTATAGCTGTCATCAAGCACACTACATGGTCTTCATGACATGGTACAGATGATTCAGATTGGAGACTACCCAGGAGGACTAACTCTCCACACACAGCTTGTGTCAGGCCCTGATTTCTCACAGATAGCCAGTTTCATGCCAGGCTTGAAAGTACTTTTGCAGTTAGCCTTGCAGTTGGGTGTGTATCTGCAATAAAACAAATTCATGTTTAGCAATAAACTGATGTTTATTTTGGGTAAAAATCTTGTTCATATATAAACAGTAAAATTGTTGTTTAGAGTTGGGTAATAATATTATTTATGGCTATTTCTTTGTACTGTGTTTAAACATTTGTTTCAAAAGAAATAAACAGTTTTCTGTGCATAAAAATAAGAAAATATTCTGATGGTGGACTTATGAATTAAATCATTATATCTTATATTACTAATAGAGGAATGGGTATGAGGATGGGTATGTAGTAACTCCAGAAAGTCTAGTTTTGTGGTAATTGAATTTTAAAATTGAGTGGCTCCCTATAATTCTTAGTGCTGCATATTTACTTCCTGGTTGTTTAATCATGGTTGTTGCAGTATAATTAAGCTGGCACTAAAGTATCTTAAAGTAAGAATTTAAATATTTTAACATTTATGAAGATGTTTGGAAGAAATAGATTTAACACACTTTACCCACACACCAACCTGCTAACTGTAAAAGAAGTGCATATAACTTTTAACACAGTTTCCAGATCTGTGATGCCGGCAAAAGATAAGATAAGACAAGACGAGATGATAAGACTAAATGCCCAGAATTTTGATAGAAATTCAAGTGTTTCCAACTGCTTCAGCATTCATGCTTTGTTGCTATTTCATTTATTTTTAGCTATAAACATTTCAAAACAAATCTTATTTTCATTTCTCTTGTATTTTGATGTGAAGCTATTTTCTATTTATTCTTCAGAATGAGATACCTGATTCAGCAAGTAACTGTTTGTCTTACATTCTGAGTTATATTTAGAAACAGACAAAACTGCCTAGGGAAGATTTAAATTTATGCTTGTTTTGCATGTTCATGTTTTTCTTATACATACAAAGCCTTATAATATAAACTTTAATCAAATGTTCACTTAAGTAATTTAAGTGTATGTGTTGTTGGCTTTACTTAACTACACTACAAAGCAAGATGGCTCCGTGGTAACGTATGAAGCTCACATTCAGGAGGTGCATGGTTCAAATCTTGCTAGGACCGTCTTCCCTGTCTGAGGATTTTTTCCAAGTTTTCCTCAATCTCATAACTGGCAAATGCCAGAGGAGTACCCTAAACTTAGGCCTGAAGAATTTCCTTTCCAAAATTCCTATCCTAGATATAATTTAATTGCATGTATCAGGAGAGTCCACCACCTGTGGTGCCAAGTGAAGTAAGAACGGACGTTAAGCACTATACTATTTAACTACTCTGACAGAGAAATGACCTAATGATTGCTCTACAGAAGGATCATCTTATTAGCATATGTGCAGATGAACAAGCATTTGGAACCTTACTCATCAAATAAGCCTTTATCAGTTACAAGGTCATTTCCTTCTCTCTCTCTCTCTCTCTCTCTCTCTCTCGCTCTCTCGCTCTCTCTCTGCGGCTTTATGCTCAAAATATGTATTTATATTTTTAGCTTTAAAAAATTATGTTCATTAGAAGGTGAATCATTGATTTCAGGTATAATTTTAGTTTTAAATTACATTAGAACTTTCCAACATACATACTGAATCTTTCTTGAAATACTTGGAAGCTCACTTTCAGTCTGCTTAGGCAAAACTTATTCTGATAACAGCTATTATAGTAATGCATCATGACGAGCTCCTCAGCAAAAGCCATTCCAGCACTAATTTTGTGGTTTAGCTAAATGCTCTAAATATAATAGTTGCAAGTTTGGTTGTTTGCTTTCTCAGAAATATATATATACACACTCACTCCCTCTCTCTCCCTCTCTCTCTCTCTCTCTCTCTCTCTCTCTCTCTCTCTCTCTCTGCTGTCACTAAACTCATAGGGGGGAAAAGTATTTTCTACAGGTAAGTGATTTCATCAAGTGTTAACACTTTGTTCCTGGCATATTTGCAGAAATTGTAAATGTTTGATTCACCTCTTTTACTGATCGTTTGCTTGTTCTTATTATGTTTGAAAGCAAGGACTACGTAACAAATGCTTTCTAAGGCTGACAGAAAGATTTGTAACATTATATTCATGTATTAAAGCATTATCTTGTGTACTTATATAGTCACTATTAAATGTAGATGCTCTAACTTTATCAGAGTGAATTTATTCATAAATTTGAAAGTATCAATAATAAAGTTGCTGAGTTAAAACAATATATTTTGGAAAAAGTATTGAATTGGAGTTTTTAATGTGGAGTATTTAAAACATATGCAGAAGTAATGTATAATAGTAAAGTGAACCTCTGTTAAATTTGCAGACTTCACTGTGGAAAGGGCAGTTGCTATTTTCACTAGTTTATTTTTGGTTTATATTGCAATTTCAATTTATTTTCATCCATGAAAACATCTACATGTTGTGGATTCGTCAAGTACAATAATTATTTACAATTACAATATTTACAAATACAATTTATTTACAATTCCTGATTACCAGTCCCACGCTTAAATTCCTCCAGACTATAAAATGCATTTACTAGTAGGTGCCTTTTTATTTCTTTCACAGTTTGATCAGCATTTTTATCAATTTTATTTTTTCAGGTAACTTATTATAAAGTTCTTTTCCCATATTTTTTACACTACATCTGTTTAATGTGCCTTTAATTGCTGTTCTGAAATAATCATCATTGTTTCTTAGGTTATACATGTGTATACCAGCATTTGTTTGCTCATTTTCCTCCAAAAGATGTTTTATCGTCTCATAAATGTATATACAAGGTACAGTCAATATACCATATTGTTTAAACATTGATTTACATGGGTGTCTATTTTCAACATTACCTATTATTCTAATTGCTTTTTTTTGTAATCTAAATACCTTTTGCACTTCTGTTGTTGTAATATTTCCCCACAATATTATTCCATATTTTATGTGTGAATAAATAGAAGCATAGTATACCTGTTTAAGTGTTTCGTCATCCATGGTTTTCCTCACCTGTCTCATTATATATAAACCTGTATTTATCTTCTTTTTTATATGAGTTATATATGGCTTCCAATTTAGCTGTTTGTCTATTATAACTCCTAAAAAATTTGTGTGTTGAATCTCTGGTATTTTTTCACCTTCTATTTCCAGTTGTATACTATTTAGATTACATGTTTTTAATTCAAAATTTATCCAGACTGTCTTTTTAGTATTTAAAATCATGTCCAGATTTATATAATATTGTTTAATTTTTTTCATTAAATCATTTGCTTTTAATTCTACCTGAGTAGCTGATTTACCTTTAATTACTATTGTCATGTCGTCTGCATATCCAATTGCTACATTTCCATTTTTTTGTGCTAATTCAAAAATATCGTTAATATATATTAGAAACAAAAAAGGACCTAATTTCGATCCTTGTGGTACTTCTTGCTGAACCATTTGAAAATTTGATTTAATTTTTTCTACGACACCAGTAATATTTCTATGGTTTATTTCAACACACTGCATTCTGTTTTTAAGATACGAACTAATCCATGCATTACTCAGGCTAAGACTTACTGTATTTTTGTGCAATTTCTTTTGAAACTTTGAATATTTATGGATATTAATGACTGCATACAACAGGAAAATTATCAGATGCTGAAAGTTTCTATTAATGTTGGGAAATCAAACATAAATAAAACTGTCCACACCCTTATTACAACTTCATCTTCAAATACTTAAATTCCTGGCTCAACAACTCAAATGTGCCCAAGCATTTTGCACTGCTGTTGCTAATTCCTTTGGCTCAAACCTCATAGCACATTGTGGTCAGGGTGCAGTAATGGGTTGGCATGTGGTCAACATGCCACATATACCCAGCCACTTAGTTTACAAGGGTGGAAGCTGCTACTTTTCCATCAAGTAGCTCCTCAATTGGCTCACAAAGACTTCACTAGGCATATTGCAGTAAATGCCAGACTTCCCAGCTGGAGAAAAATCATCATGCCAGTACCAGGAATCAAATCCTCGTTCCTGGTCCACTCAAACTGCAAGCAGTACAATGTGACGGCCATTTTCATTTACTGTTGTTTTAAGTTAAAACAGACAGAACAGTTGATTATGCACTCAAAAATATAAAGGGACATGATATTAGCAACATTCATTGGTGCATATCTGGCATATAAATGAATGAAAAAAATAAGATACTTTATTCATCCTTTCAATATACAAGATTTCAAGGACACATCAAAATTTCAATTTATATGTACATACATACAGACTGTATCTAGTGTAACACTATGCCATCTATCCAATACGATCTTCAGAAGTAATAAAGGAACATTTAGATGTAATTATGTAAATAATAAATGTATATACATGTGCTATTATCCAATATAAGACTATCCAATATCTTCAGAAACAATGAAGGAACATTGAGATGTAATTAGGTAAATAATAAGATAATACGGATTTATTTCTTCAATGTATATAAATATGAACATGTTAATATTCAGTTAATAAGCTTATTTATTAGTCTAATTATTATTAAATAAGGCAACTCTTATTAACTGAGTATATTGTATCCTACCCTTGCGAATTGCTGACTATTGTATTACCCCCTAAGCTTTAAATTGTAGTTAACTTGCTATCGGGGCTCTCTATACAAAATATTTACCCATTATCTATTTCCATAGAATTTACTGCATCTTCCTTGATTAATTTTTTCATTGATTTTCTTTTTACCTTTACTGAATGGCTACCTATCTCAATAGCTTATCTGATTTTAATTTTAACAATTTTTGGTCCATTATATCTGTTGGTAAGTTAGCCCATTATCTACCTTAATTTTCCTCTCAACACTGTGGTTTCTTCATATTCAAGAATTCCATGCCAATAATTAGTTTTCATTCTGCACATTGGACATTCATGTAAATCTCTTTTCCCTCTTAAACCTCTCAGTTTTGCTACCCCTATTGTAGTCCATGCAATTCCTTCCTTGGCAGCTTTATCTCCTTTTTCCAGGTATTTCCCCATAGGGGCTCACCTTATGTGAGTACGGGTTTGGGCGTACCCGGGGTGCCCAAGCCTCTCATCGCCATCATCATCCCTCCACCCTCGTCCGGTCGAGCTGGGTTCGTCCTCGTGACTGGGGGACTCAAGGTAGGCTCTCGTGCATTCTGTGCATTTCATTCCATGTTGCCCCTCACCATCGTTTCTTTATTCTCTCTTCTATTTACGCACATTTTGCCCCACGTCCATTCATTCACACATCTATTTTCCTTCTTCACCAGCCTACCTTGCATGCGAAATGCCCACACACTTTTTGTTTTATTTTACCATTCTATTTATTTTAATCCTCCATGGACACAGCCTGACGGATACCCACACACTGGGTGTGCAGCTGGGTGAGTGGGTAATGGCGTCATCCCTACCACCCGGGATCGTCGTGTAGGGCCTGTGTTCGTATCCGCTGTTCAACTGCAGTCCCGTGGGGGTCCATTGCATGAGCTGCTGACTTCCGACGGCCATTGGGTCCCTCTGTCTATGTTCTGGGAGGTGTGACCCTGGGGTGAGTCTGGTATATAAGGGGCATTCAAATGAAACCTGGTCAGTGCGTCTAACTTTGCATTACACGTAACTGGCACCACGTAACTGCGTGTATGGTGGCACCATCTATTGGTAGAGCGACTGCAGCGTGCACAACGTTTGACGTTGCATAGCGACAGTGTGGTTTCACGCCGAAGAGAAGGTGGTCACACAAGTTATCGTCCACTACTGAACATGAAGGCGAGTAAGCAGGAACGAGGAGTGATTCGATTTTTAACGGCGGAGGGAGTTGGAGGCCGTGAAATGTATCGACGGATGAAGGCTGTGTATGGTGAGTACAGTGTGTGTCGTTCAAGTATGGTGAAATGGCGCAAAAGATTCCTTGAGGGGCACGAGTTACTGGAAGACGATGCTCGTCCTGGACAGGCACATCGTGTCATCGCATCTGAAATGATTGCGGAAGTGAATGCTTTAGTCTTGGGCAACCGCAGAATCACCGTGGACGAGATCCATCGGTTACTGGGTATTAGCATGGGCACCATTCACACCATAATGCATCAACACTTGAAATTTCGAAAAGTTTGTGCGCAGTGGGTTCCCCACCAACTGATCGCCGAACAGCGCAATACTCGAATAGCGCTGTCTTTTGAGTCATCTGCAACGTTATCATGAGGAGGAATACGGCTTTCTGTCGCATATTGTCACTGGTGACGAAACATGGTGTCACCATTTTGGACAGGTCTATAACCGCATTTGGCAAGACGGCCTTTTTCCTTGCGTTCGGCGCGAAGCCACCATTGTCTCTATACTTAAGCCTGGGAAGGATCACCAACTACCTTCCAGCTACCGCCCTATCTCCCTCACCAGTTGCATTTGCAAAGTGATGGAGCGCATGATCAACGGGCGGTTGACATGGTGGCTTGAGTCTCAGAATCTTCTAGCGAACTCTCAGTGCGGATTTCGCCGCTATCGATCTACCGTCGACCATCTGGTCGACGCGTATTATGAATGGATTTCTGAGAAAGTGTCAAACCCTGGCTGTGTTTTTTGACCTGGAGAAAGCTTATGACACTTGTTGGAGGGGCGGCATTTTACGTACACTTCATGCATGGAGTATCCGCGGTCGTCTTCCCATATTTCTTCGGGAGTTTATGACGGACCGCGTCTTTCGTGTACGTGTGGTCTCGGTTTTATCTAGTCTTTTTATTCAAGAGAACGGAGTACCGCAAGGCTCTGTACTCAGTGTCACACTTTTTGCGATAGCTATCAACCCCATTGATTTATTCCACCTGGTATTTCATCGTCCCTTTTCGTTGAAGATTTTGCCATTTATTGTAGTTCACGGCGGACCTGTCTGCTCGAACGCCGTCTTCAGAGCTGTATCGACCGTCTCTACGCCTGGAGTAACGCCAACGGCTTTAATTTCTCTGCCGAGAAATCAGTCTGCATCAACCTTTGGCGCCGGAAGGCTTTCCCTCCGCCCTCTCTCCACCTTGGGTCTGAGGTCCTTCGATTTGCAGATGAGGTGAAATTTTTGGGGTTGATCTTTGATCGAAAGCTGATCTGGACTTCTCACGTTTCCTTTTTAAAAGCAAAGTGTGACCGTTCTCTTAATATTTTACGTGTTTTAAGTGGCACATCCTGGGGAGCTGATCGGACCGTTCTTCTGCGTCTTTATCCCTCCTTGGTCCGATCCAAGCTTGAATACGGGTGCATTGTTTATTCATCGGCACGTCCATCTGTGTTACGTCGTTTGAATACCATTCATCATCGTGGTATAAGAGTCGCTACAGGGGCCTTTCCAACTAGCCCTGTACCCAGTCTGTACGCAGAAGCTGCAGAGCCTCCGCTGTCCTTCCGGCGTGAGATGCTTTTGTGCAGCTACGCTTGTCGGCTCTCAAGCTTGCCTAACCACCCGTCCTTCGAGTTATTTTACGAGGATTCGCTTGATCGACAATATTTAGTTAGCTCCTCTGCATTACTACCTCCAGGGGTTCGATTTCGACAACTCCTTCGGCATTTGGACGTTGCGACAGCGCCGGCCCTTCGCAGGGGGGAAACGCTTTTTCCTCCATGGCTGCGCGCTGAGGCCCACTATCACCTTGGTTTAACGTCGATGCCGAAGACTGAGACCCCTTCTTCAGTTCTTAGATCAGCTTTTTTAGAACTCCAGGGGAAAATCAGGAACTTTCATTTTATATACACTGATGGGTCTAAGACTGATGTTGGAGTAGGGTGTGCCTTTGTTTTTGGTCAGCATAGTTTTACCTTTCGTTTACCGGAGCAATGTTCGATTTTTAACGCCGAACTTTTTAGTATTTTTCAGGCACTTTTATACATCCAGCGGCATGATTTACAGCACTGCGTTCTTTGCGCGGACTCCCTGAGTGCCCTTCAAAGTATTAACGCGCTGTACAGTTACCACCCACTCGTACAGCGCATACATGACCTGGTCCACTCGCTTTGTCTCTCTGGCATCCGCGTCTCCTTCATGTGGATTCCAGGTCATGTTGGCATCTCAGGGAACGAGTTTGCCGACGCCGCTGCCAAATCGGCGATTTTATCACCCAGAAGTTTTACCTCTGTTGTTCCCTCGTCAGATTTCTTTATTGTTTTACGTCGCCGCATCCTCTCGCTTTGGAGCGATGAGTGGACGGCCCTCCGGGGGAACAAGTTGCGGGAGGTTAAACCTCTCCCGTTAGTCTGGGCTACCTCTTCCCGTGCTTCTTGTCGGGAAGAGGTAATTTTAACACGCCTTCGTATCGGACATTGCATTTTTAGTCATAGACACTTGCTTAGTGGTGATCCCACACCACTGTATGATCACTGTGCTGTACCCTTAACAGTGTGTCATATTTTAACGGAGTGTCAGGTTTTAGCACAATTGCGCGCTCGTCTGTCTCTGCCTGTTGGTTTAGCCGACATTTTGGCAGACGACGCGTATACTGTAGCAAGTCTTTTATGTTTTATCCGTGACAGTGGTTTTATTCGACGCATTTAATGCGCGGAGCGTCTTTTAGTTTTATGATTTTATATTGTCCATTTTAATGGGGGGACTGTTCTCCCCTGGGGTCATACGACGCTCTGGACCCTTGGCTTCTACAGATCCTGACACGTGGTTTACTCTTTTATTATTTGATTTGAAACGTTTTTAGTGTGGTTTTTTAGACATTGATATGTATTTTAATGTATCGACTACGCGGTTTTGTGTCCCGTATTTTAATTTCTGGACTTTAAATTTTCGACTTCGATGGCTTATGTTATAGTGTTGTATCTCCGGTTTTTTACCCCTATTTTATTTTTTGGACTTTACATTTTATACTTTGTAAGGGCGCTGATGACCATAGCTGTTGAGCGCCCTTAAACCGCATCTCATCATCATCGTCACCACCACCATTTTGGACCGGAAAGCAAGCGTCAGAGCAAGCAGTGGAAACATGCGACTTCACCACCTCCAAAGAAATCAAAGACCGTGCACAACAGTTCTGGTAAGGTCATGATGTCCTTTTTTGACCACAATGGCCCACTGCTTGTCGAGTTCCTGAAAGACGACATTGCAGAAGTTTCGATGGGAAACGCTGGAACATCTAAGTACAATCCAGACCTTTCATGTTTATGGACCTCTGAAACAAGCTATTCGCGGACATCGATTCACAACGGATGATGAAGTGTGTGAATGGGTCCTGGTCTGGATCCAACAGCAGCCAACTAGCTTTTTTAAAGATGGAATCGACCGGCTAGTGTCGCAATGGGATAAATGTGCCAACAGTTTTGGCGACTATTTTTGAGTTAATAAAATCGTTACCGTTACTTTACACAAGTGACCGGGTTTCATTTGAATGACCCTCATAGATAGGCCACTCACCCAAGCCGGGGAACGCCCGGGATGTCAGAGGCTGAGGTCGGAGACGGTTGCAACGGCGAAGGATTTCTTTCGCTATGGAGCACCACCGATATCTGGTTGTTACTTAGCCATTACGCGAACAGAGGAGGAACAATCTTTCGAGAAGGTGAATCCTTTTAAAATCCAGAAGGGCATTGACTCAATTGCGCTGGTCCGGTTCATTCCTGCACTCGACTACGAAATGGTTCGTTGTTGGTTCATAGTAAGTCCGATCAACAAAGTAAGACCTTTTTGCGCGCCACGCTTCTCCACGGTTATCCCATCCGTGTTGAGAAGCACCGCACCTTGAATTCCTGTCGAGGCGTCGTCACCACCCATAGCCTCGATGGTATGTCGGACGAAGAACTAGTCGAGTATCTTTCCGACCAAAAGGTAACGGCAGTTCATCGAGTGCAGGCTAAGCGCGACGGAGTGTTTGTAGCCACTCGTACCCTGTTTATCACTTTCGATGGCGTCGATCTGCCGACGAGTATTTCAGCAGGGTACGAACGAATTGCGGTGAGGCCCTATATTCCTAGCCCTCTGCGTTTTAAGTGCCAACGTTTTGGGCATACGCAAGTCTCTTACAAGAGAGCAGTTTCCATCTGTGCCTCTTGTAATGAACCCTCACACGATGGTACCTGTTCATCCGCCCCCGTCTACATGAATTGCAATGGGTTTTATTCTGCGTCATTTGCCGACTGTCCGCGGTATTTGGACGAGAAGTCGATCCAAGGGATCCGGGTAAAGGAGAAACTCTCCTTCACCGAAGCCCGGAGGCGTTACCATGCGCGCCAATCTTCGCTCCTGCGATCGGGAACATTCAGCTCTGTTGTTGCCTCGCCAGTACCCCGGAAGGATGCCGAGACTCAGACCTGGACCATGACTGCATTGACCGCAACTACCATCCGGCCGTCTCTTTCTCTATCTAAAGCTGGTCCTAAGGTACTGAAGTCCCAAGCCCTTGAGAAGAAATCAAAGCAGAAACTTCGTAGGGAAGATTTTCTTAAAGACCCTCCTCGTGCGCGCGGTAAGAAACGTTCACCTGCTCCTCGAAGGTCGCAGTCCCAGGATGCTCCTGGAACAAACCGCGGCTTAGCGGCCCCCTTCACCCATTGCCACCCAGAATCGATTCTCGGCGCTTGAATCGGTTTCTGGCACTGAGCGCGTGGGCCCTCCCTTCGAGGAGCCTATGGAGTCTGACCAACTCCATACCAAAGCCCGAACCCCAAGGTTAAGCAAAAGGTTATTTTGAGCCGCCCTTCAAAGTAGACAGTTTATCCCTTTTATTCATGGCTCTCATGACCTGCAGTTTACGTAGTGTACGATCGCATAGGACGGAACTGCTACTTTTATTGCGTTCCCATTCACCTATGGTCGTGTGTTTGCAGGAGACTAAGCTTCGCCCTCACGATCCTTTTACCCTCCGTGGGTATACTCCGGTTCGCTACGATCTTGCACCGGATGAGGGTTCTGCTTCTCATGGAGGTATCATGTTATTAGTGCGTAACGACGTTCTTTTTCAGCCTCTCACACTTTCATCCGACTTGCAAGCTGTTGCCGTTATGATTCAATTACCCGGCTGTTTCTTTTCTCTGTGCTCCGTCTATTCGCCTTCATCGTCTCCCGTCGCTAACGCGGATATTCGCTATCTTTTGTCCGCTCTCCCAACACCATTTCTTCTGTTGGAAGATTTTAATGCCCCTGTGGGGTTCGCCAAGGGCTTGTGCGAGGGGAACTCTCCTTTCCGATATGTTTTATCAGTTCAGCTTCTCCATCCTCAATACAGGTGAGCTTACTTTTCTTTCTGATTCTTCTGGTACATTTTCTCACTTGGATCTTGCCTTTGCTCCATCCAGCTTGCTTGTCTGCAGTGGAACGTCGTTGCTGACACCTAATCCAGCGATCATTACCCCTGCATCGTTTCTTTTCTGTCTCACCACGTGCAGCATTCCAGAGCACCTACCTGGCAAATCGGCAAAGCCGACTGGAGACTGTATTCCAGCCTCGTGTCTTTTGTGGACCAGCCCTTCACTGACGTGAGCCAAATGGTACAGCACCTTACGTCTACGATCTTATCTGCCGCCGAACGCACCATTCCCCGTTCGTCCTCCCACCTTCGGCGTATTCCTGTACCGTGGTGGACCGAGGACTGTCGGGACGCCGTTCGTGCCCGTAGAGCTGTACTAAGGGTGTTTCGGCGACACCCTACACTTGATAATTTGGTTACTTTTAAACAATCGCGCGCCAGGGCTCGTCGCATTATTCAGGATAGCAAGAAGGCATTTTGGACTCGTTTTGTCGAATCTTTTAATCGCTTCACGCCTTCCACTATTGTTTAGGATAAACTTCGTCGCTTCTCCGGTAAAGTGTCGCATTGTACTGTATCTGGCCTTCAGGTTTCCAATGCCACCATAGTGGATCCGGCTGCCATTGCTAACACGCAGCCTTTCAGGCGGTTTCCAGTTCTGCCCATTATTCCGCCTGCTTTGCACTCTCAAAGACCGGCTGGATTCCGAGAACTATAATTTTCGGTCTGCTAATAAGGAGTGTTATAATGAACTTTTCACAATGAGGGAGCTGGAGCATGCTCTCCTTTCTCTAGGCACTCCGCTCCTGGGCCGGACGGCATTCATGTCCTGATGTTAAAGAACCTTTCAGCGGCCAGTACACTCTTTCTCTTACAGGTCTGTGACTATTTGGCAGGGCGGCGTTTTTCCTTCAGTTTGGCGCGAAACCACCGTTGTCCTTATACTTAAGCCTGGGAAGGATCGCCAACTACCTTCCAGCTACCGCCCTATCACCCTCACCAGTTGCATTTGCAAGGTGATGGAGCGCATGATCAACGGGCGTTTGACATGGTGGCTTGAGTCTCAGAAACTTCTTGCGAACGCTCAGTGCGGCTTTCGTCGCCATCGCTTTACCGTCGACCATCTGGTGTGTGTGTCGACGCATATTATGAACGGATTTCTGAGAAAGTGTCAAACAATGGCTGTGTTTTTTGACCTGGAGAAAGCTTATGACACTTGTTGGAGGGGCGGCATTTTACGTACACTTCACGCATGGAATTTACGCGGTCGTCTTCCCATATTTCTTCGGGAGTTTATGACGGACCGCGTCTTTCGTGTACGTGTGGGCTCGGTTTTATTTAGTCGTTTTATTCAAGAGAACGGAATACCGCAGGGCTCTGTACTCATTGTCACTTTTTGCGATTGCTATCAACCCCATTGTTGATTGTATTCCACCTGGTATTTCATCGTCTCTTTTCGTCGACGAGTTTGCCATTTATTGTAGTTCACGGCGGACCTGTCTGCTCTAACGCCGTCTCCAGAGCTGTATCGACCGTCTCTACGCCTGGAGTAACGCCAACGGCTTTAATTCCTCCGCCGAGAAATCTGTCTGCATCAATTTCTGGCGCCGGAAGGCTTTCCCTCCGCCCTCTCTCCACCTTGGGTCTGAGGTCCTTCGATTTGCAGACGAGGTGAAATTTTTGGGGTTGATCTTTGATCGAAAGCTGAGCTGGACTCCGCACATTTCCTTTTTAAAAGCAAAGTGTGACCGTTGTCTTAATATTTTACGTGTTTTAAGTGGTACATGCTGGGAAGCTGATCGGACCGTCCTTCTGCATCTTTACCGCTCTTTGGTCTGATCCAAGCTTGATTACGGGTGCATTGTCTATTCATCGGCGCGTCCGCCGGTGTTACGTCGCCTGAATGCCATTCACCATCGTGGCATAAGAGCCGCTACAGGGGCCTTTCCAACCAGCCCTTTACCCAGTCTGTATGCTGAAGCTGCAGAGCCTCCGCTGTCCTTCAGGCGTGAGATGCTTTTGTGCAGCTATGCATGTCGACTCTCAAGCTTACCTGACCACCCGTTCTTAGACTTATTTTTCGAGGATTCCCGTGATCGGTAATATTTAGTTAGCTCCTCTGCATTGCTCTCTCCAGGGGTTCGATTTCGACAGCTTCTTCGGCATTTGGACGTTACGCCAGCGCCGGCCCTTCCCAGGGGAGAAACGTGTTTTCCTCCTTGGTTGCGCGCTGAGGCCCACTGTCACCTTGGGTTAACGTCGATGCCGAAGAATGAGACCCTTTGTTCAGTTCTTATATCAGCGTTTTTAGAACTGTAGGCGCAAATCGGGAACATTCATTTTATATATACTGATGGGTCTAAGACTGATGTTGGAGTAGCGTGTGCCTTTGTTTTTAGTCAACATAGTTTTACCTTTCGTTTACCGTGGCAATGTTCGATTTTTACCGCCGAACTTTTTTGTATTTATCAGTCAGTTTTTACATCCAGCGGCATGACCTACGGCACTGCGTTCTTTGCGCAGACTCCCTGAGCGCCCTTCAGAGTATTAACGCACTGTACAATTACTACCCACTCGTGCAGCGTATACATGATCTTCACTCGCTCGGTGTTTCTGGCACCAGCGTCTCCTTCGTGTGGATTCCGAGTCATGTGGGCATCTCAGGTAACGAGTCTGCCGACGCCGCTGCCAAATAGGCGCTTTTATCACCCAGATGTTTTACCTGTGTTGTTCCCTCCTCAGATTCTTATGTTATTTTACGACACCGCATCCTCTCGCATTGGCACGATGGGTGGGCGGCCCTTAGGGGAACAAGTTGCGGGAGGTTAAACCTCTCCCAGTTGTCTGGGCCACCTCTTCTCGTGCTTCTCGTCGGGAACAGGTGATTTTAACACAACTTCGTATCGGACATTGCATTTTTAGTTATAGACACTTGCTTAGTGGTGATCCCGCACCACTCTGTGATCAGTGTGCGGCACCCTTAATGGTGCGTCACATTTTAACAAAGTGTCTGGTTTTAGTACAATTATGCGTTCATGTGTCTCTGCCTGTTGGTATAGCCAACGTTTTCACAGACGACGTGCATACTGTAGAATGTCTTTTACATTTTATCCGTGACAGTGGTTTTATTCGACACATTTAATGCGCTGAGCATCTTTTAGTTTTGTGATTTTATATTGTCTGTTTTAATGGGCGGCTGTTCTCCCCTGGGGTCATATGGCACTCTGGTCCCTTGGCTTCTACAGATCCTGACACGTAGTTTACTCTTTTATTGTTTGATTTACCAAGTTTTTAGTGTGGTGGTTTTTAGACTTTTATATGTTTTATATTGCTTCGACTAAGCGGGTTTGTGTCCCGTATTTTAATTTCTGGATTTTAAATTTTATACATTATAAGGGCGCTAATGACCTTAGCTGTTTAGCGCCCTGAACTCCCATTTCATCATCATCATCATCATCATCATCATCATCCAGATATTTTCCCTTCCCCACTCTAACTTAACTCCCTATAATTCCCTGACAGTTTGTTTTTAAAACTATCAAGCATTTCCTGAATTTCAATATCCTCAATTCTTGATTTAATTTCTTTCCAAAAGCTTCTTTCTTTTAAATCTCTATCTCTCCAGCTCATCCCCTCCTCAATTTTTTCCAAAATAATTTTAATTCTATTAATCCAATTCCTATGCTGAGTGATGTTCTCCTGGAAAATCAGACATTGTTTCAAATGGTTTTGTTCATCTAAGCTCTATAACCTAGACCAATATTTTAAAATTCTTACCTTTATTTTTCCTTTGCTACCTGTGCTTACTAATTCTGTCTGCAACCCCATTATTTGAGGTTTTAGGTAGTGTCAGAATTAGCTTTTAGAAGCTCCTGTGGATCAAATCCACATTACTCCAGCCTCTATACCACATATTTCCACCCTATGCAGCATTTAGTCTCGACTTCTGCTGTGTATACTCTCTCCAGTCACTTCATGCACACCCCTGTAATGTAGGTCTGCAAGTAACAATAGCTTCCAGTGCCGCCACCCTTCCCTTTGCTAATGCTTTTTTCTTTTGTTTGCTCCAAGCAGCATTACTATTGAATCTTAATGCCTAAGCAATCAGATTTATTAACCTTTGTTCAATTTCTGTTCCTTCCCAAAATCACTTTTCATTTTTTTGTAACTTGCTACTGTTCTTCAATATCATAATTTTCGATTTGTGAATATTTATTCTTTGGGCCCATTCTTTACAAAATTTAGATATTGCTTTAATCATTTCACTAGCCCAGCATTTGTTGTTGACCCTACTATTTCCGTATTAATTCATTACCTTATAATAAGACTGGAATATACCTATTTGCATTACTGACTACCATGATATGATCACTAAACAGATGAATAGTAGTGGGCCTAACTGACACCCTTGTCTAAGACCTGCCCTGTTTGAGGTTATCTTATCCTGTGAAATCTTAAAACAATATTCATTATCAGTATGATTGTACTGCAGTGTCTTTATTAATGTATCGCCTACTCCTTCTCTACTCAATTTAGTCATAATGTTTTATCATTAATTGTATCAAATGCTTTTTCAAACTTAACAAATAACATATATAACCTTCCTCTTTTTTGGCCTAAATATTTATTATCATTTTACTTAAAATGAAAATATTATCCTCACTTCTATCTTCTTCTAAAATCTTTGATAGTTATTTTCTTTTTCTACCCATTTTTGAGGCCTTTCTGCCAATATTCCAATGTAGATCTTCCATAACACAGATAATTTACTGGGTTATTCATATTGACTTTTCCCTTTAATGTTGGTATTAAGTTGCTCTCCTCCATCCTTTTGGAACCTTACCTCTTCAAATATCATATTAAATATCCGAACCAACAAAATCATTGTACTTGTAAGGTTCCAAGCCCTCCTAAGTTCCCCTGATGTACCATCAATATCACTAGCTTTATTTTCTTTTTAACTTGCTCTTTTATTTTATTAAGGTCAGTCTTTCTGTTACAACAAATTTAATGAATTTGTAATGGTCACATATCTTGATTAAATACCTCTTTAGCTCCCAAAAGTCTTTTAAAGTATTTATTCTTCTGCACACATTTTTTTCAGCTACTTGCCTTTTATACATTTTCTGAACTATTAACTATATTGATAATTTTCTCAAGGTTGGAAAGGTAGAATCAGACTGAAAAATTCAAAGCCTTAGCCAGGATTTGAACCACGGATCTTCTAGTTTTCGTCCTGTTGCTCTAAACAAGTGAGCTACCCTGGCAA
This sequence comes from Deroplatys truncata, assembly GCA_030765065.1. Lineage (NCBI taxonomy): Eukaryota > Metazoa > Arthropoda > Insecta > Mantodea > Mantidae > Deroplatys > Deroplatys truncata. Next base: position 382,118,698 of record CM060990.1, read on the forward strand.
CATACCAGCAATATTAACTATTGTTTTACAGTTGTTAGATCATATTGTATGCTGAAGAAATTTTTCTGATTTTCTCCCTATATTCTCTGGGTTTTTTTTCTTCCATGAAATGTTTATATTCGCATTTTTCAATCAAATAACAATTCCTTTCATGTTGTTCTACTGTTTGTCTTCATTTTCTCAACTTCTTCTTACTCTAAGTTTAGCGGTGCTACATTCTTCATCATACCAACCACATCTCTCGTACTGCCATATCCTCTCACTTCCATCATACATCCTGCTAATTTAACTGCCATCTCCATCCTCTCAATTATTTCCTCTGATTTTCCTTCTTTCATTAATACTTCTAGACTAACAAATGAACTTCCAAAGAGTAATTCTAACTCTCTTGGAAAGCCTTCTAATTGATCATCTCTCCACCTAAATCTCTCACTCTTGAATTCACTATGCTTACAAACTCCATTCTCTTTTCTGCCTGTATTTTTAAATTTCTGCTTCAAAATCAGCCAGATGAAACCGATAATGCTCTGGGTATTAGTATTTATAAAAGTAAATTCCACATGGATTCCTTTTCCTCTTTTACCATTACACATTATTATATTACATTCCTCACAGAAATCTTAGCAGGTATCCACTGCCTCAGCAATCAACACATAACACTCAATGCTAAACATAAACAACTTTAAAAACATGTAATGTGAAACATGTTGAGTCATACATGAGGTTGGAATTCCCATCAATATTCCATCTCCACTGATTTAACAACTGAGGCAAAGTGTAATCACATTGCATTCATTAATACCAATTATCACATGGATTCTGATTATGAAGATTTAGCCTTTGTGGTAACTGTGTACTTGGTGGAAGAAGCGCAATAGTAAAAGAAGAAAGTTATGTGTGCACCCTTTACTAAGCAATAGAACACTGTAAAGAGCATCTTGTCTTAAAATTAAAATTTGAGGGTGGATTCAGCTTCAAGAATTTTCTAAGAATGTTTGAAGAAGATTTCAATTTGTTGCTGACTATAATTTCACCCGCAATACAGAACAGGAGATGAATTTCAAAACAATATAATTACAATGTTTTATTTTAGAAAATCAGATGCTAAAGTCACAGAAAAAAGAAATTGAATGAAACATGTAACTCTGTCATTTAGGTGTTAAAATTACAGAACAAAAATACAACGAAATAGTGATGGCACCTTTAACAAATTACAAAGTATTAAAAATTTCAAACAAATAATAATGCTTATTCTGGAAATGGCTCATGCCAGAAAGAAAGGCGTAACTTGGTCATTTATTTCTTAGAATAAATAAACTGTTGGAGCAAAATGAAAATGAAATGAAAGTAATGATTATTATCAGATTAAACTTTAATGAAATAATAAAACATGTCAAGATTTTTATCTTTACATTTACTATCCTATTAGTTTCTTTAAATTACCCCTGTACTATACTTACTATCCTAAGTGTCCAGAAACTTTTGGCTGGCAGTGTATATCGCACTTACATTGCTTTCCACCTCTCATTTTCATTCTGGAAGCATTTTTATGTTTAATGCTCACCTCACGGTGACATCATGAGGCTAGGACTGCACCATGCTACTGAATGTTACTTGCATTAGTTAGCCTTGCATTGCATTTAATTCCTGCTGTTATGTTGTGATTGTGAACACTATCCTAGTGTTGTGTGAGGTGTTAGGTCAAGAATGCCTGCTTGCAGTGCTTATGGTTGTACAAATAATTCTGGCATAACCAGAAATGTTGATTATTACCCATTCCCTGATAGAAATAAGAGTCGACATGTGTACAACAAATGGGCTGCTGCTATGAAATGCAAAAACTTTATGCCAACCAAAAATGCTACATTATGTGGAATTCATTCCAAAGAAAGAGATTTTAATGAGTCGGATGTTATAAAAAGAGGAATAATGAACAAGAAATTCAAAATCCCTAGACTGAAAGATAATGTGGTGCCTTCAAAATTTTTAGGACTAGAAGAAAAACTACCCAAAAAGAAACTCAAATTTTTTTGTTTTTTAAAAGAAAGCAAGTCCTACAGCTAGTTGATAATTCAATGAGCAATTCTCAGCAAGAAAGTGAAGGCACACTAGTTTCTGAGTCTTTACACGTGGTGTTGAAGATTGAGCTGAAATACAGTGTGAGTTGGGAATGGAAACTTTTAGTGCTGTAAACAGTGATATTGTGAGCCAAATTTTAACTGATGAGGAAGATGAATCTTCAGTAGTAAATTATGAAGATTAAAAGCTGAATGAATATTTGAGGGAATCTAGTGAAGATGGAGAAGATGATGTAGATATGCTCAGAAAACATTCTTTTGTGTTTGTATGTGTAAATGCTCTTCTTGTGCCATTCATATTTGTCACACGTGTAGTGCACCTGTCACTGAAAGAAAATCTAACACACAAGGGGCATTAATGCAAATTATAACTCATTGTGTGAACGGGTACACTTATGAGTGGTGCTCTGGAGGTGAAAATGGAAGTCTGAAAAATGATGTATGCATAGCTTCAGGCAAGTATTTTTGCAGAATGAGATTTAACTGTTTCTTGGCATTCTCAAAAGCAATAAAATTATTATTTTGTAGACTTGTTAAAAAATTTATTTTCCCTTCCGAACACAAAGCCTGGTTAAAAGAAAAAGAAAGTAATTTTGGAATTGTCATGAATGATTCAAATTTATGTTTATGTTGGGATGGACATTACGACTTATGAAAAAGAAATTTTCACAAATACACCATGAATTTGATGTATGACATCTTGCTAAATCGCTTATGAAAATGTTTAGTAAGATTCCAAAATCATTGGTCCTTCATGAATGGCAGCATTCTGTTTATAATCATCTGTGGTGGGTACCTGCTACTTGTGAAAGTGACAGTGTACTCCAAAAGGAATAGTTCATGTCAATTCTAAATCACATTACTAATGTCCATAATTGGGTATATTTTAAGAAATTTCATTAATGTGCTCATGATGTGTTGAGTGAAGAAAAAGTTAAAAATACAAACTGGCTATGTAAGAATTCCACAGAATACGACGGCTTGTGCAATATCAAGATTTTTAAGTGACATTACACATATAAATAGTTTTCATCATACAGGAAGCCTATCTACCCTATCACAATGAGCGCTTGAAGATGCACATGCCTAGAAATGAAAAATGTATTCGTTTTGGGACGTCAGTTCAATGATAGTTGCTGTAGATCATAATTTTCGCCAAGGGAAAAAGGTAGTGGACAGTTCCATGGAATATTCTAAATTGGCTGATGATGGGGTGTACAAAAAGAAGTATGAGAGAAAAAAACTTATTGTTGGAGACAAAACCTTGTAACCAAGTAGTGAGTGAAGTAAATGAACACAAGTTTCAATATGAGTATCTTGTACCAGGAGTTACTGACCATAGTGACATTCCTTGTAATATTGGCTCTCTCCAGAAAATTAAACATAATAAGCAGGAAATGGAAGGCTGGTACTTTTCGCAGTTTGGAATACCTTTGTGAGAAAATGGCAAAAAAAAACAAATAAAGACTGAGACGAATTGAAAGAAGTGACATTTTAAAGCATGGATATTCAAGGCACTACAGTGTCTTCACATTCTTGTTGAAACTTAAAGTTATGACCAGGGTTAGGATTTTTAGGAGCACACCACCTTTTTTCCTAGGGTAAGTTAAAGCTGTGCGGAAAGATATCTCAGTGTGAAGTTTTTGTTCTAGTTGCAAAAAGAGGCATTTTTTCTTGCACCTTTTTCCCATTTTTGTAACCTTTACCCCTTTTTGGAACCTTTATCCCATTTTCCTCCAACCAGGCCCATAATCGCCTTTTTCCCCCTTTTTTCTTTTAAGTTTCATTCCAATTTATTCTTTAACTTTCAATTAATGTCTCCTCAGCTTGCTGTGTACGTGCGAATAGTAAGCCTACCTCTTTCAGTAAATGCCACATGGGAATTGAAAGCACATCCGCAACAATGGAAAATAATTGTGTGTTTCGACGAAAACCTCTTTCTCTCGCTTTACCACTATAAAGTAGCCCGCAATAATGCAATTGACAATGAGTGATTCTATCCCACCAGAATCAGTAGCCTGCTGTTTATGAATGTGAGTTTGTTACTCTGAGAGACGTCATCTGTTTGTGTGGAGGCAAAGGCTGGGCACGCAGTAACCTCACCCGCGCAGTTCCGAGAATTATTAAGACTGGGTTCTGCTCGAAACTACTAGAAATTGCTGAGACTTAAGTTCCAGCATGAATGAGAACATTCTGGTAATTGTCGCAGTGTTATAAGAGAATGTGGACAGCGAATGGGTGCAAGAGTGAGTTGTGTGACAGTCGCATTGTGTTAGCAAGTGAACTAGTTTTAGCTCTCCAAACGAGTGTACTAGTACTAGATTTTACCATGCCAAAGGTGTCCAGTGCCCGATTTATTGTTCTGGCTGAAGAATTTAAACAAGATTTCATAGACACTGATGGAACTGTTATGCGATGTACTATTTGTGATTCAGGAATTTTGTTAGATGAAAAACACCAGTGAGATCACATCAAACAACACATTTCCAGCTCTAAGCATGAAATGAACAAGACTCTTCAAGCAAACAAATCACGGCAACCTCTATTACGAAATGCGAAGTTCTTCAAAAAGCCAAAATTTGAAGGAGTTAAACATTGATTTGTGTGCAGCTCTTACACAAGCAGGAATTCCACTCAATAAGGTGAACCATCCAGCCTTCAAGGGATTTCTTGAAAAATACACAATGCCCGATGAGAGTACTTTAAGAAAAAACTACATGGAGCCTGTTTACCAAGAAACCTTAGAAAGAATCAAGGAGAAAGTGTCTGATTGCGATGTGGGAATCATTGTGGATGAAACCATAGACTCAATGGAACGATATGTTTTGAACATTTTAGTTTTTCCCTTAGCAGGGGTGAAAGTTAACCACGTGTTGTTAAAATGTACGAGCTGAGGAAAGCCTATGCCAGTACAGTAATACGATCCATTGTAGACTTCTGCCAAAAACTCTGGCCTACTGGTATTGAGTTTGAAAAACTTCTTGTGGTTACAGACAAGGCTCCATACATGGTTTCAGCTGTTAACCAATTGAAACCTTTATTTCCCAACTTGAAGCATGTGACATGCTTGGCTCATGCCCTTCACAGGGTTTTTGTGAATCCATAAGGAACGAATAGAACATCGCAAATCAATTCATCTCTGCCCTGAAGAAGATTCTACTGAAAGCTCCAAGCCGTGTTGTTTACTACAGGGAAATCACTGGCCTGCCCCTTCCAAATTTCCCGGTCATTACTCGCGGGATCTTGGATTGAGTGTGCTGCTATGTTGTGTGAGAATTTTGACAAAGTTAAAGAGTTTGAGCTTTCTTTGGATCCATCCGACGCAGGTGCAATTTCCAAGGCACAGCAACTTCTGTTGCCGGAGAAAATACATAATTTGCAGACAGAACTATATTGTGTCCATAGTTACAAGTACCTGCCTGCAGCTATTAAACGATTGGAAGAACAAGGTCTGGAAAAGGAAAAACAATGGGATATTTTTACTTCCGTGAGGGAGTGGTTAGATGGCTTTGCCAAAGACAAACTTGAATTTAATCTTCAGAAGAATTCAGACATTGAGGAATTCACCACACCTGTAGAGTTGCCATTCCGAGTGAATACAAGGTTTGCCTCACTGGTTTCTGTGAATGTTGAAAGAAGCTCTAGCATCTACAAAGGCATTCTATCTCCTAATAGAAACAGACTTACTTTTAAAAATGCGGAGATGCTTAATGTCTTGAAGTACAATAGCTTCCCGTTTTTTCCTTTTTATGATGAGTGATAATTTGATGTACTTGTTTGTAGTTCAATAAATTAGAATAGAGGAAAGAGAAATCGTTGAATTAGTTAAGGGAATGCACAACTGAAATTAACCCAAAATCTCAAACAATTTAAAAAGAAAAAAATTTTGTTCCCAAAATATTCTCCATTGCTTGTAGTTTTAGAATCCACTTTTATTTTTGACCTAGCGAACGCTTCAGGATTGTTACGAGACTTTTTAAATACCCTTGCGCATTTAGTTGCTAGCTGTTTATATTTTTAAAATTTCATTTTAAGGTGTTTCTTATTTTCAGCACTTCTGCATATTCAAAATGTTCCATTCATACTGACATGTTTTATGCTTATTTAAAAAATCCAAATAAATAAAATTGTCATATAATTTTTCTGTGTAATGTATAGTTTTTGCGCTACTAATTTTTGAAGATAACAATGTATACAAAAAAAATGCAATACAAAACTGCAAAACTTTTTTTCTCTTAAACTACAAATGATAGAAAAAAAATTATATGACAGATTTGTAGTTCCTTGACATAGAAGCAACATAAGATTTCTTTTTTTGAAAAATGCATCATGTGTTGCATTTTGCATATAGTCATAATTTTATATTTTGAAAATTAATAACTTCAAAACTAATTAAGATTTTGGATTGAAATTCACAAAACAATTATATCTAAAGAAGACTGACATGTGGTTAAAATTTCAACCCAATTGAATGGATAGTTTAGAAAATAGCAATTTCAGTTGTGCATCCCCTTAAATAAACCAGCACCTTATTGTCCCTTTTTTCACCTTATTTGAACACCTTTTTCCTTCCTTTTTTCATCTGAAATTTGCACTTAAAAATCCTAACCCTGGTTATGTCTGATCAGCTGCTCCAGCAGGAGATACCTGCTTCAGGAATGCTGGCTAGCCACATGACGTCACCACAGTGTGCTGCTGGTGTGGAAAATACCCTGCAGATCCTGAATGGTAAATTGTACATTGTTCCAGTTTTCAACATTGTTATGCATAACCCAAGATCTTGTAGAATATTAAACAAAATAGACATGTGAATTTTTAGTTCATTGCTGCTTTAAGACTGCAGCTTATGCCTAGATACTCTGTAAAGTATTTATTACGTGTTAAGTGTTTAGGATGTGTGAAGGTAAATTATTTTACATTAAATGTGGTTTCAGTAAATATAAAGTATTCTTTTGGGAAATGAATTTAATTATATAATCTCTATGAGCTGATTTTTATGTTATTGTGAAACAGAACATTTTGAGAATTTAATTTAAAAAAATGGCATACTCCAATTTAATTTTATTTTATTTACCCTTCTGAACCACAAGTCTACAGCATAACATTTACTGCCTTTAGGCATTTAGTGAGCAATTCTGAAGGTATTACCCAAACTTTATGGAAAAAAAACTAATGTTCATGACTCCTAATCTGCCTTATGGCGGATAGCCAACAACAAAGCAGATAAGGAAAATGTTCAATGTGAAGTACCAACATCTTCAACAGAAAAGAGGTTAGCAAAACTGGAAGTAACATCAGCTTCAGCTGATTTAAAATGAGGTTATGTGACATATGGCAATTCATGACTAAATGCTATAGTAGCTTTGTATCGCTCATTATAGTGTTTTATAAGTTTCCTGGTTTCATAGCTATTTTGCTTACAGCAGCAATTTAACAAATGAAAAATATATTTCTGAATGGGTAATTATGCATAAGTTGTGATGCTCACTTAAAGGACTCATCTACTAATTTTAAGGCTAAAACTCAGTCGACATAAAATGTTGCTTTAGGGAGTTAAAATGCAATATTTGTCTACAGACATACTGATATTACCTTATTAATATCACTGCAAACCATCATTAAACAAAAAGGCTAACTTAATAAAACAAGTAGGTCAACCAAATAGTATGGCAGTTCTGGAAGTCACGGAAGAAAGTGTAATAAATGAAATAAGTAAGCTAAAAACAAAGAAATCGTGTGGTTTAGATGAAGTTTCAAATGAATTATTAAAATTGATTAAACACGAAACTGCTGAAATTCTAACACACATTATAAACGCATCACTAATGCAAGGGACTTTTCCAGATACATTAAAAAAAGTTGTTGTCAGACCAATATATAAACAAAAGGGAAGTAAGAAAGAAGTCGAGAACTATAGGCCAATTACTCTGTGCTCCACTTTTTCAAAATTAATGGAAGGGCTATATTTAAAGCAATTGGAAAATTATATAAAAAAACTAAATATTTTATCAAAATGGCAATATGGCTTCCAAAAGCAGAAATCTACAATAAAAGCAATACAAAATGCCAATAGTATTATATTAAAAGCACTAAATGACCATGAATTCGTAATTGCTATCTTTATAGATTTATCAAAAGCATTTGACTGTATGAATATACAAACACTCGTTAACAAATTAGAAAAATGTGGAATTAGGGGCCTCGCACTAAAATGGTTGTTGAGTTACTTAAAAAACCGAACACAATGTGTAGAAATAAATTATATAAATACAAATGGTATGATAGAAAAAATAAAGTCAGACTTCAAAACTGTACACCAAGGAGTTCCGCAAGGCTCAAAAATAGGACCCTTTCTATTTTTAATATATATAAATGAAATATTTGAATTGATAGAAACAAAGGGTGGCATAGCAATTGGGTACGCTGATGACATGACAGTTATAATTAGGGGGCAGGCAATTAAAGATGTAGAAAATAGGGCAAACTCAATTTTAGAATCCATAAAGCAATTCTACTCCAACTTAGATATGGTAATAAACGTAAAAAAGACAGCATGCATGCACTTTGAGATAAGGAATCACAATTTAGGTAACATCAATTTAAACATAGAGGGTGAGAGTATATGTGAACTAAATTGTACAAACTTCCTCGGAATGATAATCGATAAAAATCTAAACTGGAAATCCCATGTAATGCACATTACAAAAAAGATAAACAAAGGCATCTATATTATGCGGCAGGTTAGAAAGACAATGGATAACAAAACAATGATACAGGTTTATTATGCCTTCATATTTTCACACATAAGCTATGGTATTACACTATGGGGGGATATTACACAAAAAGAAATGGAAACAGTCTTTAAACTACAGAAAAGAGCCATCAGAATAATAGGTAAGATAAATAATAGACAAACGTGTAGAAACTTGTTCATAAACCTAAAAATTCTAACTGTTCCATGCATATATATATATGAAAGTATAAAACTTACTGTAAATAAAGGACACAAAAAAAATAGTAATGTACACACCTATAACTTGAGAAATAATGACGACTACTATAGGACAACATTGAGGGGAACATTGAATAACCGTGAGGTAGAAATTATAGGAAAAGAATTATTTAACAAACTACCAAATGAAATAAAAAACATAAACCAAATACAAGTAATGTTGAAAACTATAAAAAAATACTTGTCTGAAAATGCATTCTATAGTATAGAGGAATTTAAACATGGATGTATGTAATGCTCTACTGTAAATAGTTTATAAGGTTAGATTATATAAGGTTATATTATGTAAATAGGCTATATTTAAATATTGACGTGTCCCTTTAATTGTACTTAAAAGGATGAAAATAAAAGAAAGAAAGAAAGAACATGATGTGGGAAGTAATAGATGGAAATGTAACTAGAAATTGGGATTTTCTCACAGAAGCATAATCAGCATTAAATGATTATATCAGAGAAAACCAAGCTTCTGCATACATTTTGGAATTCTGTACATAACATTCCACATTCTGCAATATTATCTTATTAATATCACTGCTACATGACATGGGAAGTACGAGTTGATGAAATATAACTAAAAATTTAGCTTTTCTCATAGAAGCCTAATTTACATTAAGCATTACATCAGAAAAAAAAACAAGTTTTTGCATATTCTTGGAATTCTGTATTAACATTCATTGGAAGCATTCATTGCATTTGTCGTATTATTCAATAGGACATTTAACCTCAATTTTCCATAAATGAGACAAACTCGAATTTATTAGTACTTAAGTCAGAATTATTAACTTAATTTATTTAAACATTGTTTTGTCAAATTACAACATGACTCAGGTTGCAGTGATGTCATCTCATTTACCATAAAGGAAATTATATCCAACGTTTATGGCGACTTCTAAATAATATGCATAATACAGTACAGATTAGGTGTTGGTATGGCAGTGGAATTGGAGTGATGTAATTGGAAGTGTGGAAGTGAAAATGACTCCAACCAGTTGGAAGTAAATATCCTGGAAGTACTCCGGCAGAGTGGAAGTAAAATTGTGGAAGTAACTCCAACGGAATTGGAAGTACTCCAGTGGAGTTAGAAGTGGTTGGAAGCAAGGAAGTGCCAGTTCCGAATAATGGAATGGCTACTTCACACTTCCAAAGGAGGAAGTGTTCCTTTGAAAGGATTGCGACTCCTTCGACCCATCACTACTGTTTTTGCATAAGGTAGTAATGGCATTTAAATTGCATGATGAGCTCAACTTGCAAGTGTGCACTGGCCAATAAAACTACATATATTTATTTATAACTTGGGTGGCATTCAAAGCATCTCCAGATCTCTTTAGAAGACAATTGGACAGAAAACTAGTGCAGTTGGTACTGTCAGAGAAAATAGGAAGGATATGCTGGCTGATATCTCTCATATACTGAAATGTAGTGGAGTATGAATTGTGGTCTGAAAAGAATGTGTTATATGTGAAGTAGAGGGATAACAAAGATGTGTATTTTCTATCGACGAAACATGAAGCTGCTGACATTATAGCAACAGGCAAGTTGATTGGAAGGAAAGGCCAGACACCCAGTGAGGAGATAAAGAAACTTAAGTATGCCCTTGAGTACTAGAAGAAAACGGAAGGTGCTGATTTGTAAGATCAGGTGACGGCTTTTGTTTCCTATAATGCAACACACAGGTAAGGAAAATATTTTTCTATGTGCATATTCAATTATTTCATTGTGTTTCACAAGATGACTGGTAATAATAATAATAATAATAATAATAATAATAATAATAATAATAATAGTAATAATAATGCTTTATTGTCCATAGACCTGTATACAAGTTTCAGACATTGTCAAGTCTCATATTTACAACACAGTAAACCTATTTACAACTCATCCAGAGAATACAAGCATTTTTCAATCAAGTAGTTTTTTAGATAAATTTTGAAGTTAGATTTTCTTGCAGTTTTGATTTCTAATGGTAAGTTGTTATAAAAAATCGTTCCTATTACATCTCTATCCTTAAATACAATTTGTTTATTACACATATACCTATGATAATTTATGCTACTTCTTGTACTATAACCATGAATATCATTATTTTTTGTAGGATTCTTGTTTTGTATATATAGTACAGTCCTATATACATATAAGGAATAGACTGTTAATATTTTGTGTTCTTTAAAAGCATTTTTACAAGATTCATTAAATTTTAAGTTGCTAATAATTCTAATGCATTTCTTCTGCAATACCATCAACTTATTTATATGCACCTTAGCTGCACTTCCCCACACCTCAATCCCATAATGTAGATGTGGATAGATTACACCATAATATATCATTTTCAATTCCTCACCACCTAAGGTATGTTTGAAAAATCTTAAGAGATAGATGGATTTGCTAATTTTAGTAGATATTGCATTTATGTGTTGTGCCTATGTCAGCCCACTGTCTATCCATATGCCTAGGAACTTGTGCACGTCTATCTTATCACAATTTTTATTCTCAGTCACAAGTGAATGCTCCATTTTTTCTTTTATTACAAGTTCATATTTCAAAAATTTTGTTTTATCCATATTGCAAATGAGATTATTTACTCTAAAATAGTCTAATATTTCATTAGTACCCAAAGCAATTTTTTTCATTAAAGATGCATTACAGTCCCTCAAAAATTTACTGTAGTGTCATCCGCATACGATGTTATAGTGGAGTTTTTTGGATGACTAATATCATATACATAAACTAGAAACATTAAGAGGCCCAAAACTGACCCTTGGGGTACCCCATATCTTACTATTCCCTGCTTTGACTTTACTTTTGATAAACACATATCATACTAAAAGAGTCTTCCGGGCTGATTTGCCGTGGTCTGCTGGAGTAATTGGATCCAGACGTTTCGTCCACTACTGCAGTGGACATCATCGGTGGCGTGGTCGGAGTCTTCTTGGTGAAGGTACAGTTGTGTCTGAGGCGTCGACTGTCTGGGATGCGGTATTTATACACGGGGGGGTCTTCTCTGATTGGCTCGGGGCTCGCTGAGGCAGTGCGGTAGGTGGGAGGGGCCTAGCTGCATACTCAGCGCTACTAGATTCTGATTGCTTCGCGTTGTTTGACTGTCTGTTAATGTCATCGATGATGGGGTACCAAGTTTTGTTGAGCTTGAGGGCTTCTTCCTTCCTATTGAAGTTGTTAGCATGCTTATAAATTTCTATGGCTTCGCGCTGTAGTCGAGCATGGTAGTGTGGGATGTTAGATAGAATGCTGGTGTCCTGAAACTTGATGAGGGGGAGCATGAGGTTGTAAAATAATGTAATTTTATCGCGGATTATACTTTCTAGTTGAATACCATCACAATGCTATATAATTACAATGATATTCCTCAGCATGGACCAAGTGTTTTTATCCTTAAAATGGCAAAGAAAATGTTTTTCTTATTTCGGATTTTAAAAGAGCACTTGCATAGGTATGCAAAAGGGTTATCAGCCTTTTGTCCACGTTATACCTGAATTTCCACATGATGTGGTATTTAAGGCGGTATATTACCCTAAGGCAAAGCGAACGTTATTAGATTTCACCTTCTTTTATCTCTCTGTTGAACTTCTTGAAAGTTTTGGAGACGTTGTGTCTGAGTCCTTGTGCATTTGAAACAGCGTGAACAGGTATCATAAAGCGTGCCAAATTACCCTATTAGGTGCATTTGATTGCACATGTTCACGCACTAATTTCTAAAACAGCATATTTCCTATTTTCTGGGGGAAAAACCATTCTTAAATAATGCCTATATAATTATTTCGTGGATTTGCAGAACAAATCTTTAAATAATATTTTTCTGTAATGCATTGTACTGACCAATCTTGAGCAACAATTTTGTACCCCACAGGTGCAAACGTTGTTTGGTAAGCATTGTTGCTCACTAAATAAGAATGCTCTTTCCGATTACTTAGAAGTTCTAGTTGTGGATGGATTTGGAAATACAAGTGTGGTGTGCATTCGTGTTCAAAGTGAATGTTAAAAAAAAGTTAGCTGTGCTGTTGCGTAATGTTCTAGTATAGGAACAAAAACCGCTGGAATTATGTATCATAGATTTCCTAAAATGATAATCTAAGGTGCATGTGGGTGTCTTGCTGTAAACGGAGTGATAAATTCAACACTGATAATGCTCAAGTCTGCCCAGTATATTTTCGGCCTGAGGACTATGAATGGGACTTAAAATGAATAACTTGGCTTACCTCTACAGAAAAGTTTACGTGGTGTGCAGTGCCGTGTCTGTCTCCTGATGATATGATTCCATGGCTTTCATATTTCAAATGTGTTAAAGAGTATGAAAACACATAGCGACATAATTTACTCTAAATTCCCTGATTTCGACAAAAGAATTGTTTATATATACGTCAGAACCTGCACATTTATTAGGATACGGCGTTTGAATACAAAATTAAAAGCTGCAACCGAGGAAAAAAGAGTTACAAGGAAATGTCAGCAGCATGACCAGCCACTTCTAAATTTAAACCTACTTTTAAGATTAAACAAATAATAATTTGTTACTTTTTATTTTAGTAATAGTTTTGATGGTGGTGTTGATAAAATTGGTTTGTAATTAGTAGAATGAGTTGAGAAAAGTTTCCTATGCATTTTCAGTTAAAGTATCTTTCATAACATATATCATTGCATTATGTTACACTTCCTTAATTACTGCTTAACCGTTTACACAATGGGTATACCAATCCGTGCCTTAAACTGTACGTATTAAAACGGGTTTAAACCCTTCTCTTTCAATTACTATCCAAAGAGCGCGCGTGCTCAACCTTCCACATGACGTCACAGGCGCGAAGCCAATGAGAGCGAAATGGCCGGAGTGGCCAACCTTCCCTATACTCAAGTTACCTTGGGTTTAACGTAGTGTTGTTACGATGTTTTCGAAACAGGAACAACGGAGTTGGATCAAGACAATGTGCCAGAGGTCGTACAGCACGACAGTGTCATCAAGGTCTTGCGGGGAGTCTGCATTGCCTTACAGAACAGTGGCACGTTGGGTAAAAGCCTTCAACGATGGTCGGCAAACTGTGGCAGACATGCATCGGGCAAGTTGTCTTAGCGTCAGTGAAGAAGTAGTACATGCTCTTGCCGCGTTGCTGGACAGTGATCGACGCCAGACGATTCTTGAGCTCGCCCAAGAAACCGGATTAGCGCATACGACTGTGCTTCACATCCTGAAGGATCGCCTGGGCATGCGAAAAATTGCATCACGATGGGTTCCGAATGATTTGACGGAAATGCAGAAATGATTACGTTACGATGCTGCTAGGATGCACTTGGAGCGCTATGAGCACGAAGGAGAGGCTTTCTTACGCCATATCATAACGCTGGATGAGACATGGGCCAAATCGTATGAGCCAAAACTGAAACGTCAATCGAACGAATGGCGTCATTATGGGTCGCCACAAAAATCGAAAGTTCCTCAGAACCCCAGCAATGTGAAAGTTATGGTGATTCTCGTATACGACTGTGATGGTGTTATCCTAACGCATTACATTCCTTCACGGCAGACCGTCAATGCACAGTATTACCGTTCGTTTTTGGAGCACCACCTGGACCAGCGTGAAAAAGAAGCCGCAACACTTTCTGCAGAATCCATCCATCATTTTGCATGACAATGCTAGGGTGCATACAGCGCAAGCTGTGGCTGATTTGTTCGGTCGATGGGACTGGGAAGTGATGTACCATCCACCATACTCCCCGAACTTAAGTTCTTGTGACTTTGATTTGATTCCGAAGATGAAGGAACCACTTCGTGGCATTCGCTTCAGAACTGTTCCAGAGATTCGTTAGACAGTAGACCTCTCCAGTCGCACTATCACAGAACAGGCTCTGCTAAAGGTATACTACAACTTTCACATTGCTGGCAACGGGTTATACACAATGCTAGTGACTACATTGAAGGGCAGTAAAGGTTGCTAACATGTAACTCTTTTGTATCGGCTGTAAACAAATAGTTGCCACTATTTAAGTTCCAACCCTCGTATTTCTGTCTATTAGTTTTTAATTGAATTAGATACTCCTTCCTATGTTTATTGTACTTATTTTTGTATACTTCCAAAGAAGTAGATTTATAAAGCATATAACAATCCTTAGCTTTTTCCCTTAGCTCGTAATATAGCTAGGAATATTTACTCTAGTGTATCTATTTCTCATTTTCTTAGTTATTATAAGACAAACCATATCATAATGAATTTTAAAGGCTTTAAAAAATACATCCCATTTATCATCAATGTTGTCACATTTATATACATCCTCCCAGTCTTCCTGTTTTAACAAGTTAGCTAATTTTTTTAAGCTTCCTTCTTTTAATTGCCTAGAGGTTTTAATAATATTTTGTTTAGTTTTCCCATAAATGTTTCTCACCTCAAGATATTGAGCTCAATGGTCCGAGACACACGAATCTATTATACCTGCAGCTATTATTTCATTCTTCATATTTGTAGCTATGTGATCAATAGTAGTAGCAGTATTTACCGTACTTGCGTGGGTTCATAAATAGTATCTATAATATCATAACCATCCAAAATATTTTTCAGTTTACTGTTTATGCCATCTGCTAAATTTATATTAAAATCCCCAGCTAGGATTATGTTTACATTTTTTGTTACATAATCATTTAATAATCTAAGTGACCCAGGAAATCATTCACAGATGATGCAGGTGATCTATGCAAACCAAATATCAATACAATCCCTTCCTGAGTTGAAACTTTAATACCAGTGACTTCAAAAACTTTTTCCTCACAATATTGATTCAATTTTAGGACTTTAGCCTCTACATCTTCCCTGGTTAATATCATTACACCACCACTCTTATGAACACTTCTACAAAAGGAACATGCAATTTTATAATTCATAATATTATACAGATTTTCTTGGTCTACTCTTAACCCATGCTCTTTAAAGATAGCTATTTGTGGGCATACCTCATTTACAAAGTGCTCAAGGGCATCTCTTTTATTACTAATATATTGCACATTTAAATGCAACACTTTAAATGTTGTAGTCAAATTTCTATTTAAAACTTTTACACTATCACTACACACTATATCTACACTATCAAGAGCACTCGTTCATCAAGTCCCCATTGTCTGTTAAATCAGAAATATGCTCACCGCTCTCTGTTATATCTAGTTTTTTGAGACAATATTCTCAATGACTCTATTTAACAGTCTTCCAAATTTTCTTATCCCCATTCTATTAAAATGAACACCATCTTTACCCAGGTCATTATCACCAATCCACGAGTTTCCATCAAGGAACACACACTTATTTGTTTGGCATATCCAGTCTAAAATAGAGTTCACTGCGTCTACAAAGCGAAAATCTTCATCTCTGCGCCTGATTATACCACTTACACAAATCTTTGCACGAGGATACAGTTTTTGAGCTGTAGATACTGTACAAGCATATTTTCCCTTATTTCATCTGGACTCTGCATTGTATGGAGGTTATTTGTTCCAGAATGCAGTATTAAAACGTCTGGATCATCCGTGTTTTTTAAGCATATTTTCAAGATGTTCAACTCTTGATCCAGGCATCCTTATTAATGGCTCTGGGGAATGAGACCTCGAGGGTTAAGTCTGTTCAGTAGATCATCCACCACCAGACACTGCAGAGTAGGTGACGAAACTCCCCCTTGTGGACAGCTCCGGAGTACTGATGCCCTCAAGGTCTCATTCCCCAGAGCCATTAAAGCCTGACGGCCTTTCAAGGAGGTCATAATTCGGTCCGTAACCACCGGACCGACTTCTCGACCCTCCAGACGCTTCCTAATGGTGCCTAAAGTCATATGATTATATTCACCCTCAATATCCAGGAAAACCGCAATGGTCAGTACTCCAACAGTCCAGCATCCCCTCCAGTCTTGCCAAGAGCTGATGCAGCGCCATTTCCATGGATTTAACCGGCCAATAGACATACCGATGTGGATGTATGGGTCTGCCAACCAGTACCCCATCCCTCATATATTTATCTAACTGTCTCTCCAGAGCCTTCAACAAGAAGGATGCTAGACAAATGGGGCAAAAAGCCTTAGACCTGCAGTAGGATTGTCTATCCAGCTTAGGTATAAACACCGCTTTGACCAGCCTCTAGAGGCGAAAAACATCTCATAGACAAGACAGACCCTGAAGACCTTCACCAGGTGAAGAGAAACGATCTCTCAACCCTCCTGCAATAGAGCCGGGAAAACCCCATCCTCAACCGCGCTTTTATAGAGTTCAAAAGAAAAAAATAGCCCATTTACTTTCTTTAAAAGACACAATCTTGGAGACCACATGCCAGCTTTCATGCAAGTGCCCTATCTTCCGAGACCAGCAATTTCTGCAAGCGAGCAACATTCTACCCCTTCTGAATTTTATCACATGTGCCTGCAAGATTACTCGGAGGTCCTCCTGGTCTTTCTCTCTCTTTTTTACTTTCTCTGGGATTTCTTATAGGAGCCCCAGGTTGCCTGACATTTATAGAGTTCCAATTGGTCCTAGGGTTCCTGACCAGGATGTCCTTTCGTTTTTCCCCCAAGGTCAAAGCAGATATGTCTTGATTGTGTAAGGAAGGTTTCAGACAAACCCTCCAATCCCCAACTTCCACTAGAACCCCAATGACGCTGGTGACAAATCTAGGACTTCCTCCTTTTGATAACTCACAAAAGTCAGGACGTCCGCTTGGTTCAAGATCTCGATATCTGTTGTGTTCAAATACTCGAGCAACGCCTCCCCCTCCTATTGATGTCCGCACTACCCTAAACGCTATGGTGGGCATTGGAGGCACAGCAATCAAGTTGAGGTTTCTATCCTTGCAGTATAACCAGATTCCTGAAGTCCTTAGGAGGGGGAATTTCCTGAGTCATAAGCGAAATAGGCCGAGCAGACTACCACCTGCCGTGGCAATTCTCCTTCCTCATACCTTACTAGGACCTCCACCAGATCTTTCGTAAGAAAGCCTGACAGAGCCGGAGTGTTACTAAGTGTTGACAAGACGCGTGCTCTAGGCTTTACATCAGGTGGAGCACTGAAAATAGTAAAACCCTCTATATTTAGTCCAGTAATATGATCCTGCCGAAACCAGCGTTCTTGTATTATGGCGACTTCTAGATGTTGTCTTCTTACGCTACTACTTAGAGGTCTTAAGGCAGTAATACTGCGTTGTAAGTTAGCCTGAATGAATTAATGAAATCATTATAGCTTAACTAACCCCACTTCTTTTCTATAAGAGGACAGTTCTATGGAAACCTGATCCTCATTTGGGATTACTGAAAGGCATTGGTCCCCCTTTGCGCCACTCCGCGGCTTAGACTTCAATTTTAGGGTGCCGACCTCTGGTCGGTTCCTCCAAAACGCCAGTTTTATTCTCTTTGAAGGTAGTTCCTGCTTCTCCAATCGCAGGGAGTTATAGTTTCCACCTCCATTTGTTTACTTTGCGTAGCAGTGTCCACCTTCGGGGCCCCAGATACCGCTCTTTTGTTTTTGATGCTCCCGGATTCCGTAAACGGGCCTTCCGGTTTTGGAGGCAGGGGCTGCTTCTCATCTCTGGGAGTCAAGGTTCTTGTCTCCGTTGATTTAGTTTGGATAGCAAGGTCCCCTTGCGAGGCCCTAGCTACCTCTATTTTAATAATAATGCTCTCGGAGTCCCCAGAAGGGCTTTCAGGTTTGGCAGAACTAGAACAATGTTCCCACAATTAGCTAAGGATATCTCTGGACCTCCCAGATAGAACCCTGTATGCCTGGGTAAGACTAAATACTCTGAGAGGCCATCAGGTATATCGGAGGCTCCGTTAACGACACATCTCCCATGTGCCATGCACCCCATCGCCACGGGTCGCATAACACCTTGCGGTTGGGAAGTTGATTCGCGCGGTCTCCTACTGATTATTCGGAGACAGACCTGTCAAGCATGTTGGTAGTCAGCCGACAATGCCGCCGATCTGGTCCCGGTATCCACCATCTGCCGACGCATCCCGTACCCACTCAAGGTCCAGCTTTAAGGACTTTGAGGCCGTTAAGCCACCCCAGAGGCACCTCGCTGCAGATGTTTTGTACTGAAAGTGATATTAATATATGATGCACCATCACGGCGAACAAATGTAGACGCTTCCGGAGCTGTAAACTACCAGATCTGCCTCTGCTAGCCATCCAGCCATTAGTTTTCCTCTAGCGGGTTCAATTGCATAACTCTATTGATGTGACTGCATTAAAATCACCTCCCACAAGCACTTCAGTTGCGGGCACTTCATAGACAATCACAATGCGCATAAAATCTGTACAAAGATGGAGATATCCACATTTGGGAAGATAGAGAAGCCATATACACTTACCAGCGTAGTCTTCATCCAAACGAATCCATCGCCTGCTCCGCTCTGTGTTACCTGAATATCACCGTTGGCTACTTTCAAACCACATCTGTGTTGGTATCTACAAGACAATGCTCCTGATGAATTCTGGCGACAGTAGCTTTAGCCTAAGAATTAGGCCAATCCTTCGTTCCACGACCATTTGGTACAAAAGATCCATAGCCGCTCTCCCTCTATCAACATTGCCCAGCAATATCCGCAGCACAGAGGTACAGCACCCATACGTTGATTTCGTACGCACTATCGATTCTTACTCAATTGTGAGACTGCCATTGCGGTTTGTTGAGGCGCTGATACTTGGCGCCACCAATTTTACGGTACTTAGAACAACGATTAGTTCCTAGTTTATGACCGTGAGCCTCGCACGTCAGGCAATAAGGTTCACTAGTATAATACAATCCAAGGTGGCCGTCTTTACCGCAATTCATACAAACATGTCGTCTATTAGTTACACTGCACCTGTGTGCGCGATGTTCTCGAAATTTGAAAGAAAACCATCCAATAAGGACAGACCCTAATTGTGTAAGTTGGCGGCCCAGCTCTGCTTTTAAGGTGACCTTGGCAATCTGGCCTTCAGCCGCTGTAGGCCTCATAGATTTAGTCTGGACAACGTCGGTTCCCAGTCCTAAAGCCTGGGAGATTCCGCCTTGCATTTCTTTAGTAGTAGTAATAGCATCAATAGCACGAATATGTAAAACCATTTCGGTTCTCCAAGAATGTCTTTAATGATGTGCACAATAACTTAACTTATCTGTTGCGCCGTATCACGTCTTCCTCTAACTTTGAAAATAAAACGCTCCTTACTCCAAACACCCCCCTCTACTGGCACTTTCGTAATTGAAGAAAAACAGGCCGTAGCCGCATATTCTTGGACATTCGCGAGATCCATTATTTCCGGGTATCGTTCCTGGTGTAGCCTATTGATGCCCTGACTCATATTGGGTAACTCATCCGTGACAATAACCAAGTCTCCTTCCTCATCCGACAAAGGGGATTTCCCGGTACAAGTTTCACATTCTGGAAAGAAGACGCAGGGCAGGATTTGTTCAATAGACTTTTAAGATGAGCAGTGCTGTCAATGCTGGGGCTTCATTTCAGGCTATAGGGGATCAATTGCCCCCCCCCCCCAATTTATGAGAAATATTTAGGTTGTTATTGCTCTATCAAAAGATAAATTACTACAACTGCACTTTTAATACTAATATTTCACATTTAAAGGATTAAAAAATTCGGACATCCGCTTCAGGAAATCATGCCCCCCCCCGACTAAGAAAATGAAATGATGCTCCTGCGTCAATGACAGCAAACTCCGCTCTGATTTCTAAAACAATACGTGTTTCCTCAGCAATCCTGTTCGTCTCATCCAGCAGACCGGGACACATACTAAAGGTGGTGGTGGTTCAGTTTGCACCTCGATGGATTGCAGGGCTGTAGTATCAAGGCTGACCTTGGATTTAGAATGTAGCCCAAGCTCCGTAGACGTCCGATCAGTTAACAGGTTAGGAGCTTAACTCTCTGAATATTGAGTTTACTCTCCATTTTAGTGTTGACACTTGAACCAATGAGGCCCACGAGTACTGAAACTACTCCAGATAACCGGTCAATCAGTCCAGAAAGACTGTCCTCCCCCTCATCTCCAGCAACAGTTGCACAGTTCTTGCACCTGTACCACCAGCTTAACGCACCGTAGAGAACGCACTTTCAGAAACATCAGGCCTTGGCGACTCCGATGAAGTCTGCGTTCGTTTAAAATCATAATTACTGCCTGCAGCTTGTATCTTAGTCGCATCTGAGACTGGTCCTTTTGATACTGTAAACTACTGCCAAAATCCCCCAATAGCAGAAGACGGATCCAAGACCTGGCGCAATACCTGCGTATCCTGATAGTCGCTTGCTGACAATCGGGTGGAGCCTCCCTCCCGACTACCATCACCGACCGTTTCTGGGGTTCCGAAGCTTCTATCCCGTAAACAAGCTTCCTGTGTAGAACTGTCCATAAAGGTATCAAGTCCAAGTAACCGTCTCGGCACCAAATGGCACGCCATATAGAGGGACGAAAGAAAAACGAGGTAGGAAGAAGAAAGAAAAGAGGCTCTCTCCCGGGAATAGAGGAAGAGTGAGAATCCAGCTTTTGGACCCGGATGTGCCATCCCCGTGCTCACGAGAAATAAGCCCCTTGGGGTGGTAGTAGTAACAGTAACAGTGTTTAATTCCTGTTCTTACTGCATATACTTAAGTAAGGAAGCGTTCCAGGTCTAAGTTTAGGATGCCTCCCCGACATTTACCAGTTATGGGGGACAGAGTAAAACCTGAGTGCGGGAGGACAGCCCTGGCGGGATTTGAGCCGTAGACCTCCCGTTCACGTGTCCGTGTCGTAAGGACATCGGCCACCCGTGTCGGTCCCAAGGTTGCTTAGAACCTTTGGAGAACTACATGCGGTAATGAAAGATTTTAATGTAATGACTAGTAGAGATAATGTATTGCTTTTAAATGACGACGAAAACCATATTTTGCGGTTTTCTTTTCAAAATAATTATCAATTTTAAGTGAAATGAAAATTGTGTTTGGCGTACTTTTAAACGTTTTCTTAATATATTTCATCATTTTTTATAGTTCAGGGATTGAAAGGCAATAATTACTTCCCAGTGGTGCTTTTCTCGCTGCCCGATAACATGTGGGAGTACTGAGGAGATTTTTCTCGCTCTTCGACGTCCTATGAATCCAGACAGAACTTAATATGATTTTGAGAAATCGATCCATTTAGCAGAACAGTTTAGACACAAGTAAATATTAGATCCTGCAGATTTCACCTTGGACAGGCATGGTGGAGGAAAATTCACACACTAGGCTTGTTGCAATAATATAAGCGTAATAATGGATCTGAGATTGGACAACTACTTAAGTGTTTTTCGGGCTACCTTTTCTGTCGTCAGAAGAACAAGAAGCTGACCGCTGAACCGATGATTTGCTACCAACATAGCCTATCCACTCTCAATTAAATGAGTTCTTTATGTTCTTACCAATTATGTAAAAAGTTATAGTGACTTTTCGCCAATTGTATTGGCTCAAATTAGTAGAAACCCATAACGAACTACAACCCTGTGAATCATTCCACAGTAGATTCAGTACTACCACGGCTTAAATCCTAGTATATTTCAGTTATTCGTAGATGCGCTTAAAGAAGTACGGACAAGCTTTTAGCAAAGTTAGGATTAGCCGTAAACAGAAATTTAAAAAAAAGCTATGAGTATAAAGAACACTTTATACAAGAACAACACTACTTTGTACAACTGGCACAATTTTGCCATTTATGTTCTTCCAGCAGTATGCTACAAGTTTCTGCCGTCGTAAGTAACGTTAGCTTCATAAGGTAATCCTCCAACTGATGTTGATGCTATAATCACAAGCTACATTAATTGTGTTTGAAACGATGCCTTAACTACTATCAAAAGTAAAGCTGCAAGCAATATTTAAACCATTCCTACATAGTAACCAGTTATAAGTCTGTTAAAATGGAAAGGAAAATATTGTAGGAACCTGCTCGGACCTGGGGGTCGTAACTGACCGAGAACTACCTTACCATGTCCCCTCCAAAGGTAGTCGAGCCCAAACATCTATTCCAAACGTGGGCTCAAATGCAAACAAAGTACAGAAGTTACATAGAGTCGTTGAGGTTCTGAAGCACATACGAGGACCAAACGAGAGAGGAGGAGGCATCAATCATTTTAGCAGGTGGTCGTCCGTATTTAATTGTTTTAAAGATACCAAGTGCTTTGAGGATCACAACCCATAGACGCCATTTTGAATTTATAATGTACTTGCTTCTAGAATATCACATAGGTGACTAGTTCGCCTGTCTCTAGGAATCTTACTTCTTTAAAATATGATATTTCAAGGTTCGATTTGCCTGAAAAAAGAACTTTTCTTTCACACGAACAATGAATACCTTCCTGTCGCATTACTTTTTCTTTGCAACTTTGGGATTTTCCTCAATGGATTGTCATTTCATTCCCTTTTTCTCATTTGGCTGGCTTCTTTTTAGCATTTCCAAATGTTTACATTCACTTCCTAAGTGATTCTGCGTTCCCAGTTTCGCATATTGCAGTATTTGCGCATCAATACGCATTTGTCCACAACGCAAAACCTTCAACTGTGGAATGAACTATCGCCGCATATGAATGTGCACATAAGGTCGGCAATAACACCATCTTATCAAAACGAAAGAAGAGTTGCAAGAAGCTGTCGCTTATTTCTGGAAATGATGTTCACGATGCTTCTTCCGGTTTCTCCATAGCTTCAATATACAATACACCCGTGGTACTAAAAGTGTAGGCACTGATATGCTATACTGCTATTGGTTTCTGTGGTCAGATAACATTCTACCCCAAAAATTGACATAAGCTTTGAATTAGCAATTTTTCGGGGGTAAAAACCCTTAGCATGTTTTCCTTCGGAAGGGAAGTAAAGCCGGTGGTCCCGTGTCGTAGATTTACGGCACGTTAAAGAACCTCAAGTCTAATAAAGAGGCCTCTGAGTAAAATTCCCGGTCTTTTGTGCCCAATATAGAATGGGACGCTAAGGACCATAGTAGTTAGTGTCCATAAATAAAACTCAATTTCATTTCATTTTCTGTGCATGCTTTTTCAAGAATGAATAGGCAATTCCAACCGTCAATATTTCCCAGCGACTTCGAGTTAGCAACCATGAATGCAGTAAGAACTGCCTTCCCCGGCGTGCACATCCAAAGCTTTCTCTTGCATTTTACCCAAGCTGTTTGGAGATATATCGCTACACACTGCCGGTTCAAGATCCTGTATGACCAGAACCAGGAGGTGCGGGACTCCATGAGATGCTTCTTGCACTTCCTTCTGTGCCTCTCTCGGGTTTGCAACAGGTGTTCATAATGGTGGATAATTCCTTACATCCTAACGTGCAAGACTTGGCGGCATACAGTGAGATGACTTACATCAGTGGACGTCCTGGCAGAGATCGGCGACGAGCGGTTCAACCCGATATCCATCTCAGATCTGGAATGTATATAACAAGTTGTGAATGGTTCGCAAAGAACCAAACATGTCGTATAGGGGTGGCATTCACGCCCTCAGAAAATGATACGCATCATGTGTTCCCTTGGAAATTTATTGAACACACACAGAAATACCAACACGGCAAAGAAATGATAACACAGTTAAGAGCGGGACATGTGAATGTGCGAGCACCGATTTATATGTTTGAATCGGGAACCGATTGAAAAAATTGTCACTAAACATGAAGAGTGCAAAGAGCAGGATAACATACTACAGGCGATCAGTTACAACTTGAAGTTCTATTCCGAGATAAACTAAGTGGAGGAAGAAGAGTGATTAATTGTATGTATTAACTAATTTATTGATTTTTGGACGTAATGTCATTGTGGATGTATTATTAAATGGACGAAAAATGCGTGGGTAAAAGTTCATGGGCAAAATATCTTATGGGTAAAATCTATGCGTGGACGAAATGTGGTATGGACGTGTTTGCCTAATGGACGAAATGTGTCTTAACAGAACGTCCACACACCATTATGGCACATACAAGGTACCTCATGAGGGCCTCAGGAATCAATATATGTGCTTTTCATATTAATTAAACGCATAGAGCCAACATTTTAGTTACTTTGCGATGGCTTATTCCTACACATAATTAGGGCTATTCTGTAACGTTAAGAGGGCAACTAGAATTGTTTGTTAAGTTTAAGTAACCGCTCCTAACAAATGTGCCGCTATTTGGCATTCTGTAACTTGTTATTGCGATATTTGTTTTCTCGCAGTTTGTTAGCTCACTGGAGTGACTAATCGAAAATTCGTGCGCTCTGCGACAGCGTTTTGTTTTCACACTGCCGTCAGCGCTGTAATACCGACTACCGAGTACTTTCGTTACTTTTCCTTTCTAAGATGGAGACAAAACCTGCTCTGAAAAACATCACACGAAAAATATAAAATATATGTGGATATCTAATATGCGCACCCTTTACTTAGAATAGTATGACTTACATTTTCTTGTGACCCCAAACAATTAGATCTTAATGGGTAAAACTCTCCAAGCTGTTGAACAACTGTGGCAGCGGCCCTGTAAAATGAGTAAATGGGTTTAATTTTAGGTTAGGAATGACGACAAAAGAATTAGCAACGCAGTTTCATATTGTTTTGATGCAAGTTTCACTAATTCATATCAACCCACAGTTTAATTTTTTTTTGCTTTTAATTGCACTTTTATAGATACCCGGGATCGTGTAGATTTTTCTAAAATTTTAATGTATAACATCAAATATCAGTAGGTATATTTATTCTTTTTATTCATGATTTAGCAGTGTTCAGTTTTAATTCAGTTCTGTGGACATGTTCTTGCATCCTAATCTTTGTATGAAAATTTTTGGTACCTAATAATATCAATATTATTTTAGGTATTCGTTAAGTGGAAGGTCGTAGTGAAAAGACTAGTTGTGTTATCTGGGGTAATGTTATAGCTACAAGTATTTTATTTCGAATTATTTTTCACACACAAATTTACTACTATAAACTATCATTTTATAACCACACTGACTGTTATGTTCTTCCTCTTCCAGCAGCATCACTATAAATTAAATTTCTAGAGTTACGAGAAACTGTAAATAGCTTTCTGGTAGCCAATTCTTATAGCAGATTGGAAATTATCTTACAATAATTCTGGGAACGAAAACGTATCGCTGGACTTTCCTACAGCTCTCAAAAGTGTTCAGTTCCTAACCTTAACCTAAAATGAGGCAAATGAATTCGTGAACTATGCATATAAAAATTTATCACCATTTGAACCTAAAATTCTTAAATCAATAACTATTAGTTTTTATTACGATACGAGATTGCATAACATTTATTTTCCTATTAAAATTTGTCTCTTAAAACTTATGTTGGGAGCATCATTTACCAACGCTATCACACGGAACATTGCTTACCCAGCGTAATTCGTAACATTTATATTTTACGATAAAACGAATAAATAAACATTTGATAATTAAAATGACAAGCTTCCATCGTGCTTTTTCTCTTAGAGCAGCATTAAAATGTCGTCTGAGTCATTCCACATCAAACCGAACACACACAAAACATCACTTTCTTTGAATTTTCTGAATTTTAGTTTACGTGTTCTACACATAAAATAAATGGACCCGTAAGTAGTGTGTTAACGCGGGCTTCACAATAGGTACGTATGTGTGTTTGTCCCCATGTAATGAATAGACGGTTTTAGAAACCGTCTATGTGAGTAACGTGAGGGGATTACGTGATGTTGAGAGTGTAGGGTGAAGTGTGTAGGAAGCTCGTCCCTCTCTCTCTCTCTCTCTCTCTCTCTCTGGGGTTTTTGAAACAGGTATGTATGTGTGTGTGTGTGTGTTAGAAGCCGTGTAATGAATAAACGGAGTTAGTACCCGCGTATACGAGTAACGTGTGGGATTACGTGAAGTTTGGGAGTCTGAGTGGAGAATTCTGAAGTCCGTCCCCCTCCTCTGCGGTGCTCCCTGGAGCACGTTATTTCCCCTCGTGAAGTTGTTGATACACTTTATTGTTATGTTGTGGAGTTAAATGAATAATAAAGATAATTAAAAGCCGAAAAAATGTGAAATTTCGATGTGTGTGTGCGCGCGTGCGCGCTCACGTCCCCCCAGTTGTTTGCTAAACCGGAATGTATGCCTTAATTGCAAGAAGAACCCCGTTCAGAGGCAATGAAGTGTATATATATATATATATATATATATATATATATATATATATATGTGTGAAAAAAAAGACGTATGGTCTAAATAATATTCGAGTTATGTGTACGGTTACATCGGTTTGCTAAAAAAACTAATGTATGGCTCTGAAATGCATCAAGAACCACGTTCAGAGGCACTAATAATTTTCGAGATCCCACAGCTAAAAACTTGGAATCTTTCATCAAGAAGGCAATGGACTATAAAATAAGAAAACCATGCGAGACTAATATAATATTCGAGTTAGGTGTACGTAATGAATGTTAGGCTGTATGAGTATGTTACAGAAGACTGTGTATGTGAGAAAGAGCCCACGTGCGTAACGGTATAAACTAGGTCAGTGCAAGAACGAGCATGTTCAATCCCCACCACCGCCCTATCCATTAAATGTGAAACGAGAATGGATCGGCGTTCACAGTCGACTGTGAGCCAGCACGATGAGTAGTGAAAATATCAGAATCGCGAGCGATAGTGACAATTGTTGCTGGGTGAACCTCGAGGAGTACGAGCAAATGAAGCAGCACTGTCTCGATAAGCATGAGGAAATATGTGATGGCGATACGCATACCATCATCTGTAAGGAACCATCACAGCATCAACAAATGTTGTCATTCTTCCGTTGTGGAGAGTGCTGCG
The DNA here is from genome assembly GCA_030765065.1 of Deroplatys truncata. Lineage (NCBI taxonomy): Eukaryota > Metazoa > Arthropoda > Insecta > Mantodea > Mantidae > Deroplatys > Deroplatys truncata. Next base: position 382,146,560 of record CM060990.1, read on the forward strand.
ACGTGTATCTCAAAGCAAAGGGGTAAGTAAGTAAAGAACATGTGATAGAATAGATTTAGTAGGGGGAGAAAAAAGATAGCTAGCAAAAACCTGTGCCTTTGTTTTTACAGAACGCCCGAAGGAGAAGATGTGCCACCGCATCGCGACGTGGATCGGTCGGTGTCGACATCCGAACCCGTGGAGGAGAAAGAAGAAGAAAGGTAAGCAGAATCATTGTGAATAATAAAAAAACTCTTTCTTTTTAATGACTCGTGTGTTAAAACAGAGATGTTGTGTATATGTCTACAGGTCCGAAAAAAAGCCTGACAAGAAGAGGAACAAGGCAAAGGTCGTAAACAAGAAGAAGATGTTGGAAGCCTCTCGAGAGAACGTTATAGTGCTGATCTTTGACCCCATTCCAGAAAAGTCAGAGGAAGATGAATGCAAATAGCGTGTTTATGCTCGACGACATCTCCATCAGCTCCAAGCATCGTGTGAATATAGGACTGCATTACGAACTCGCATCCCTCTTCATCAAAGCAGTTGACGAAACTTTTGTATACATAACAAAAGAGGACTGGCAGATAATAGTTCGAAATATAGCTGTGATTGAAACGTATGTGAAAGACGGTAAGCTTCCTCGTTTATCGTACAGTGAGAATATAATCTATGCATATAACGTAACAGTGCATATGAATAAAGTTAATGAAATAGCATTTGTGAATACGTGTCTAAACGAAAATGTCATAAACCTGGACATTGTTGCAATAGCAGGACTGAAGAGACTAGTTCCATACATTGAAATATATTTATTTCAATTGCATGACGTTCATAAATCAATGTGTTCATACGATGTTAGAGGTAGGAGTGTCAGAAAAAAGTTAAAGGAGATGTATGCTAAAATCAATAAAAAAAATATAAAAATTTCATTCTTTATTGATATAAAAAATACATTTTTCATTTCTTATATGATAGATTGAACAACATGAGTTAGGGGTTTATAAGTGAACAATTTATCATGAATAATCAAACAAAACAAAGATGTTTGTGCAGGAAAATTCGCCGATGCTTGAACTTCCAATCTGATGTTAACGGCTCCAGTCACAGTCTCCTCCGGTTGATGAGAACAGTCTATGACGAATAGTGGTGCATATTTCAGAAAATCGCCTCTCTTCAAAAGAGGGTAATTTTCTTTGCCATAATAAGAGTATTGAAATTTAGAATACTGATCATACAGAGATGCAAACTTTGAATTTGCAAAATCCAAATTCATGTCATGACGGATAACATTCGCTGTTGAGATAAAGCTTCAGATTGGTGATATTGCAGTGATCAAAGATAGAGCTATCTTTGGCAAGGTAGTTCAGTCTGTCGGTCTGTGCACCCACTATGACAAAACGCGGTTTCTCAAGCTTCGATGTCGTTGTAACGTTCCACGTGAACGCTTTAGTCTGCGGTACTGCAGGTTGAGTGTGAAGGTCCAGGGTTCGAAAAGCAACGTGCAGTGGGCGATCTGACTGGACGAGTTTAAGTTTCTCCACCCTCTCGGCATCGGAAGAGTCTAAGTACGGGCATCCTCCATTCGATGCGGTTTAGTTTAATGATAGTCACATCGTTGCCCATCACACAATTATTAGAATTTTTAGATCTAATGAGAACGAGTTCAAACTTGCTATTAAGTATCAGCTCCTTGTGATCGTCTGCGAAACCCAGAAGCATCGAAAGAGGAACGATAGCGTTGAATACACCATTCGATGCGTTCACGAGGTCTACAGCTTCTCCGGGATACGTCCAGCCGGCGTTCTGCAGGCGATTGGAGTCCAAAGTGTTGAGAGCCGCATAGTTGCGCATAGTCGTAGAAATTCCGGGATTTCTCGTTCTATCTATGGTAGTACCATTCATATCTAAGCGAACTTCATCGAACAGAAACGCCATGGCATTGTTGGTCAGTGTTGCAGATGAAGCTTCGCCAGTAGGTTTTGTCACAGATCCCTCTATGTAGAGGTAACTTCTGCTAGGAAGCGTGTACAAATCCTCGGCTTGGCATGGTATTCTAATTTCATCATTCGCATCTAGAGCAGACGTATTGTAAGGTAGGAAGACATGTTCCTCCTCTTTACTAATCTCATCGTCAAACGTCGGAACTCCGGTCACATCTAAAACATCCATTACAGAACCTTGAATCCCAGACGCTCGAGGAGCTCTCGGTTGGATGGTGTTAGCAGTTTGCGTGTGGAAGACTGAGTAGGTATCAATCTCGAGAGAAGCTTTTTATTATAGTAATGCCTTTTAAAATTTATTCCCATTCCGTCTTATGTGCAGTCTCACTGTTATAGTTTCGTTTCTGAAGTCGAGCGTATCCCCGTTCTGGTCTACCACACGAATGCTGAGATGATCAATGAGATTCGTGTCGATGATGGGTGGATATATAGGACTGGGCTGTTCCTGCGAGATGTGGTAGCCCGGAGGAACCGACGGGAAAAACTCGTAGAGAGAATGCCCGCTTTTACCGTTGATGAAGGATCCAGTGGCAAGGCTGCACTCGACGCGTATGATGCTGACCTTAAAGATGTTCACCAGTTCGTCAGACTCGGTCAGTACACCCGGTTCCACCGTGCGCTTGCCGGTGAAACCGAGAAGAGAGCCCACCGATCTCTCTCGAGCGAAATCGATAACGTAGGGACACCGAACCTCAGCCTTCATAGTGTTATTATTGGGACGGAGAAAAAAGTCATCGCCGGCTTTGAGTCTATCCTTGAGGAAGGTGTTTATATCTTCTATTTCATAAGTTCCAGGTGGAATTTCGACGGTTTCAAGTTTTCCATCTCGCACGTAATGGAAAAGATTATTGCTAGGATCAACATTTGGTATCGAGTAAAATGTCTCGAAATTCAGTAGAGCAATCTCGTAAACTCCATCTGGATCCAGATGGAGTGGCGGATTCAAATGGGTAGAGAAACTAGAATAAGATCCGCTCACAGTGATAGTGTAACTCATTTTGACCATTCGAACATCCTGTCGAAAGTGTTTTATAACAGAAACTGCAAGCACAGATGACCACAAATGACAGAATCGAAATTCTGATACCTGTGTCTGTTATACATGATCTTAACACCGTCGAGATAGGATTCTATCTCTCTTGGAGGTTTCAGATTGCCGAAACTGTCAAAATAAAAGGCTAAATTTCCATCCTTGCGTATAGCAACCCAATGGGTACCGGGTTTCTGCGAGTTGTCCAAATTGACGACGATCCTCTCTGCACGTCTAGGTCTTAGAGGCAGTTTATCTAGCATGTATACGCCTCTAAAATTAGGAATGCGTAGACGTTCAGCATAAGTTTCAATCTCCGCACCGCTTAAGGCTTTTTCCGGGATAAGTACAGACCTCGCCCCGAGTTTTTTGGACGTAGATACAAGCCCCTTCCCTTCCTGCGTCGTCCACCTCCCTTCTTAAGACCTCTGCCCTTGCCCGTGGCTAATGCTTCCATGTGCTGATTGTGACGAACCAGCTCGTTCAGTTGCTTCTCCGCAGCACGTTTCTTATTCACCGAGGTAGCGATCTGTGCGGCTCCCCCTGCCAAGCTACCTGCAGCACCCAATGCTGCCAAAAGCGGTAGCAAAGGTAAGGTCCCGCCTCTAGTGGGTGGCGGTAGTATTCTCTCCCGACGTTTGCGCAATCCGGCACCCATGGCCAGCTTTCCCTTCATGATTGCGGTCACAAGTCTAGCGGCAAGCTTCTCGCCAAAAGTAGCGTCGGCAGACTGCACCCGATTCCAGGCTTTTTCCACAAGAACCTTATCAGCCAAATGCCTCGGAACAGTATCCTGATGTGTGGCGTAGGCGATATCGTGTTCTCGACACGCAGCGTCCAATTCGTTTATAGGAGGATCCCCTCGCTGCAATCGCTTATGTAGCTTAGTTCCGGGACCGCAGTACCTGTAGCCGGGCAAATGAGCCTCAAACGGTAGAGAATTAATCAAAGAATTAAGTACTCCGGAACCCTTCCGAGCGCGTCCAGAGCTCATGATACACTATGAAAATAAAAAGCGAAAGATATAACTTATAATCTTAGTCGCACGATGGAAGTAGTGAAGCAAAAGTGCTCGTTACCCATACAAGTTTTAGACTTCGACAATGACATTCGCGAGGGAAGGCACGGCTCTCTCTTCCCGAGCAACGTCAGAGCGCTCATTCTGGGTAGCTCGAATGCGGGGAAGATGAATATCTTACTCAACCTGCTAATCCACGAGAACGGGCTACGGTTCGAGAATCTTTACATTTACTCGAAATCACTGCATCAACCGAAATATCAGTACCTGCTCAAAGTGCTGAAAACCATACCCGATATAGGAGTGTACACGTTCGAGGACGGTGAAAAAGTACTGGAAACCTCAGAAGCCAGAGAAAATTCCATATTCGTATTCGATGACGTCATCAACGAGAAACAGGGTAAAATAGCTTCGTATTACAGCATGGACAGACACCGTAACGTCGATGCTGTATATCTAGTACAATCTTATGCAAAGGTATCCAAACATCTAATTAGAGACAATACAAATATGATCGTGCTATTCCGACAAGATAATCTGAACTTAAAGCACATATACGACGATTACGTAAATACTGACATGTCTTATACGGAATTCAGAGAGTTGTGTAAGCAAGTATGGGAGAGTAATGACAGATCGAACTCGAGACCCTTTGTTGTCATGGTACCTGAATTTCCACTGAATGAAGGACGATACAGAAACGGTTTCGATGTATTTATCAGAGTGAATAAATAGAGAGTATCGCTCATTACAGCTATGAGTATCGACAGATTCGGATCGCGCAGGATCATCCCATCCAGGGGTGTGCTTAACCGTTATATTATAAATCGAGATGACACGGGAAACTATCAATTCAAGAAAAAGCGATTATGCAACATTCAGGATCCTGAAGAAGAATATGATGCAACGACTAAACACTATGTGGATACGCTTACGACTATCGTCGAGCATCGAATGCAGACGTTCACCGAAAAGACTTCATATCAGCGTATGGGCGAATTTGAAGCTATGCTTAGGCAGCACGTGCAAACATCGCTCGAAGGTCAACATCAGAGCCTAATGGAATACCTGAGTAAATATGCTTTCAAACACGATGCAGAAAATAATGTCATTCTGGATACGATAAGAATGAAGGTACTATTGCCTCCAGTTGACGATCATGATGTTCCGAATAAAAAATATATTTTGGATTACATAAATGCACACACACACCGCTTCCCGATTCGAACGGTAACGTTTCCTTTCGAAAGAAACGGATAAGGGAGATAGCCGATCCCGTGGACGATAACGATACCGCAACTAAAAAATATGTTAGACATTTAGTTGTAAAGAAAAATGCCGAAACAGACAGTTTTAAACCGAACTCTAGCTTCTATGCCTCAAGAAATTATTGCAGCAGTAGAAAAAAATCTTGATACCGTGGTAGTCTCAATTATGAATAGTATTGCTAATCTTAATTCGCGAGTGAATCTAATAAATACTATTTTAGGGAAAATGAGTGGACAGCTCATCATTACATTGCAAACGAAACCGTATAGAAGTAACTCACAGAGATACATGCTAACTTCGGGACTCGAATACTACAGGTCCCCGGTTAGCGGAGAGGTGTTTGGCTGCAATATGATTTCATCATCGCATCCCAATACGAGAACTGATGCAATATTTGCAATAAATGATAAACGCGTTGAAAGTTATCCTGCACCCGTCATGATGGGCGATAAGTTGACCTTCACAGCTCCAGTTAATCGTGCTAAAAATGGACATATTCTAAGTATCGAATTAAAAATCTCCTATATATTGATGCCAGCACCTTAAATCTGCATTCATTTTACGATGGATGTAGAAGGCATCAGACTCAAGCAGTCCATCGCTCGACACAGTAAAGCGATAAGGGAAAAGTTACGTTCCCTGAGGGATCTCAGGTTCGAAACCCAACGCGTGATGTCCGAGGTTCTTCAGCCCGTCACCGTTCCTCTGAAGGATATACTAAAGAATCAAGAAAAAAGCAAAACCCCTCTCTCTCTCTCTCTCACCCCGAAGAAGAAGAAGCCGATACCCTCGTGAATTATCTGAAGAAGGTTCGAACAGCTAGCGGCAGCGATCTGGACGTTACCTTTGGAGTACGGTACGAAGACGGGGATTATAAGATAGGAAATAAATTAATTACATTTGCAGATAACAGTGTTCAGATAGGAGATGAGACTTATGTGGCTAGCCCCGGGCTGTACGAACTATTATTCAAGCGAGTACCTCAGACCTCATCGTATACGGAAGACGATCTGGATATTTATTCTCACATTTTGAAACAAACTCTAGTTCACAGACAGGGCTACAGCAGGAGCGGTCGTCTGAGATCGAACAAGGGGTATAAATATAAGAATATCATACGCAGGCTAATCGACACTACGACCGGTTCCGGTCTCGAATGGAAGCAGCACGTTCCGGGTAGGAAGTTGGACTACGTATACTGGTCCGATCCTAATAGTGTGATTAGCAGACTCAGATTGCTAATTGCATCGAGGGAGGCTGGCAATTTGAATCATACAACGGAAATTCAAGAGATCATCACAGAATTGAAAAACTCGAAAATAATAGCATGATTAGACGAAACATCGTTAGTGAATTACATTCCCCCGTCAGAAGGAAATTTCTACGTAGGAAAATAATTAGTAAAGGTCTTAATGACTTATTACAAATAGACCTTATTGAAATGATACCATACGCAAAACAAAACAGAAACTATAAGTACATTCTTATTGCTGTTAATTTTTACTCAAAAATGGCTTATGCAAGACCTGTGAAGGACAAGACCGGAGTGAATGTTACAAAAGCAATGCGAGATATACTGGAGGATCTGAATACAACACCTAAGAATATTCAATCCGATAACGGCAAGGAATTTTACAATAAGCATTTCAAGCAATTAATGACCAGGTATGGAATTAATCACTATAGTACATTCAGTGTCATTAAGGCTGCTGCTGTCGAGCGTTTAATAAGAACGCTTAAAACTATGGTGCATAAGGAATTTTTGACTAAAGGTTCATATAAATGGCTGGATCTCTTGCCAAGAATCATTAACATCTACAATAATACTTACCATTCGACGATTCAGATGAAGCCTCGCGACGTCAGGAACAACGATCTCCTCCTCACGGTGTATCGTCGTGATGTTATGAGGTACGAAAAGAGGAATGCCAGGAGGTTCAATGTTGGAGAACATGTTAGGATCTCTAGGCATAAGGGACTACTTGAGAAAGGTTACACACCTAATTGGAGCACTGAAATCTTTCGCATTGTCAGGGTAAGAAGCACAGTCCCACCCACCTATCATCTGGAAGATGGTGAGGAGAAGGTAATACAAAGTGGATTCTATGGTCATGAATTATTAAGAACTAGTTACCCTGACACATATCTCGTAGAAAAGGTACTACGTCGACGTGGGTATAGGTTACTCGTCAAGTGGCTAGGCTTTCCAAAAAGTGAATGGATAGAAAGGAATGCTGTAGTGTAGAAGATGCAAAAAAAACTAAGACATGTTTTTAACAACCTGTAAAAATGTTTTTAGGATTCAGGATGTGTGTTGTATAATTTTATTTCTTAAGAAATAAAGCAACAGAATCCAAAAGTAATTGAGTTTTATTTATTTTTTTAAAAATAACCCTACTTATTCCCCATCACCCCCAAAAAAGTATAAACATGTAAAAATGAGTACTTATTCAGGTGGACATGTGTTTGCATTTATAAAACAAGATTTTGTGAACTTCAAAGCATAAAAAGAAATCTCTCTAAAATGAGTACTTATTGAGGAGGACATGTAAAAAAAAAGTATGGTTTACATCATAAAAAGCTTTAAGTATAAGAAATGCACAACAATCTCTCACATTAAGCAGAATTACATTAAATGGGGAGGACATTCATAAACAACACTTGTGAACTCAAAAAAATTTGGTTTACATAACATATACCATAAACTTTAAAGAAAATATAACCCTCATCCCAAAAAAGTATAAACATGTAAAAATGAGTACTTATTCAGGTGAACATGTGTTTTCATTTATAAAACAAGATTTGTGAAGTTCAAAGTATATAAAAAATTCAATTACAAAGAAACCTCTCTCTCTAAAATGAGTACTGGACATGTGAACTCGAAAAAAGTATGGTTTTACATATCATACACCATAAACTTTAAAGTATAACAATCCCTCTCTCTCTCTCCCAGTAAGCAGAATTACATGAAATGGCATACTTTCAATAAGGTAAAAAACACATAGTCTCTCTTCAACGAGAATTACATGAAATGGAACTCCTTCAATCTCTCTCTCTCTCTCATTAAGCAGAATTACATTACAATGTCAGCTGTGCTCAGAGGTAGCAGGATCTCTTGGAATAGAAAAATGTCCCCAGGCCATAGTTTTATGCGAGTTTTCAATCATATAACGTTTGGTATCAAGACCTCTCAATGCAATTTTGTTCATTTCTACTGTGTGAACGTTATGCTTACGACTTTGGAAAGTTGTTTGTCTGGCATAGTGTGCTACATTTATGCCATTGAGACAAGATAGGTAATCATCAAAAGTTATTGAACGCATTGCAGCCTTTGAAACGCCTTTTGACTTCTTAACAATCTGACCATCAAAACGATATGAGTACAGCTTAGACCTTTGCCCAGCGTATTCTGTCATTAATTTGCCCGATAATTCGTCTTTAAATAAGCCCATTACTTTCCTGTTTACCAGAGGTATCGAATATATGTTATCGGGTGGGTAATTGGTTGTATCAAAATGCTGAATGTTGGTTTTGATAAAATCATAAACATCTGTACTAGTTTCAAACAAAAATGAATCGGTATCCATGTAATTTAAAGACAAATCATTTAGGTTCTTTTTCAGAATGTTATAATAAAAGTGGTATATCACATATTTAGAAATGTCAAGTATTGCCTGTCCTATGTATATGGGCTTACACACGTGAATTTCTTCATTTGCCAGTTCGATACCCACAAGGTTCTCTCAAATATAATGTAACGCAAAAACGTTTGACGCGATATCAGCTTTTTCGCTTGTTTCCAACTGGTAACGAGACGAAAATCGTTATACTTACGTACATTTTCCATAAATTTTCCATAAACACAATTATTCATTTTTTTCCATAGATTCTGACCGAATTTAGATTTCTCCTCAGCACGTTTTGCAGCGTTCAAGTCAATGTATGATTTTAACCAGAAGGATTGTTTGTAAGCCACTGCTTTATGTATGTATTTCAACTTCATTCCTAATTATACACATTGCTGTAGATTACGGTAATGCAAGACATACTTAGACTTATCAGATAGTGTTGCAAGGAGCTTATTGCATGTATCCTTTGGAGGTATTTCGCTCTTTGGACACAGTGGAAGATCGTTGTGTTCGTCGTGAATGGCTTTAGGATATTCGAGATCGACTTCGAGCACATAACCCGTTTCCGAATCTGGCGGTACGGTTAAGAATTCTATTGCATTAATTTCATCTCTATTTAACCATCTGAGTTCGCCACACGAAGTTGCATGTCTTGCCATAACATACCCGTATAAGTTTGTACAATCAAAAAGTGCTAAGTATTTAGCTGGTAGCGATTCGTTGTATTCATTCATGTACTTGTTATTGGCTTTGGAGTATCGCTGCGACACCGTGCAAAGCCCGCCCCTGATTCCTGACTCGAAAAACTCTAGCATTTCTTTGTCGGTGATTAGCGATAATTTTGTTTTAGTCGTCTTTAACATTGCCTGATAGGCCAACCCGTGAGCGGTGTAGAAATGCACGGATCTAGTTTATATAAATTTAGGCATAAGTTTCTGAAAGTTTCAAAAATATCAGTCAATAACCATGTGTCAGTCTTAAGATATAGATCGCTGTATTCGCCTAAGTTTCTGATATTTAACTCTCGCCATACTGTTTGAGCATTCAAGTATTCTTCAGTTGTTATATCATCAAATTGTGATATATCTGGTAATGCGGTCTCTTTCAATTTCTCTACGCAATCCAGATATGTGTATGGAAATACGCCTTTACGTCTCATTAGCTGCCGATGTGCAGGATTTTCGTATGCTCTGTTTGTATTTTTAAAGTCCTCGGGGTTTAGCATATCAGCTAAATTGCTCAATTTATCATCGAGGAATCTATAACTATCAAGAAATCTGAAATATATACTTTTTCCATTGGACGTATATCTCTTACTGAATGATAGATAGTTTTCAGATGTTTGTGAAATACATGATATGGGTTCGTAAGCGAGATGTTTCACGAGAAAATGTGAATCGTAGTTTGACAGACAATGAAAAAAAATCGGTTTGTAATTTGGTAACTTTCTATTCAGATTACACGAATTGTGGGCCGGTCCTATGAATCTACCGGTCAAATGGCAATGGTCTAATATTTTGTCAGATTCGGACTCATATTTATCTTCACACAGATGACAGAAATCAGTATTTCTGAATTTTATTTTATCTGCATCGGTCATATTTAACTCTTTGTTTTTCGAGTAAATATCGATTACATCGTCTGCAATTACAGTTAATTCGCTGAAAAAATCTTGAATCGCATTAGGACCTCTAAAGATTTTGAATTTCGATAAGGTATCGTCATAATTGCATACAAGGTTTAAAGCTATTGATACTGCTTCGTATCTTTGTAGCGATCTCGTCCAACTGCTATCTGCGGAGGGCTGACATGAATGCACTTTTTTAAGTATTGATTCGATATCTGCATATATGACAAATGGCACCGGAGAGCACTTCGAGTATGAATTGAATCGAATGGTGTCAATTACCCCTATTTCAGGCATACTAACAACTTGCGATTTCATGCATCTCCTTTTATGTTTAGCTAGGTTGCTTTCATTCGAGAAGTATTTCATGCATGCCTCACATATACACATCCTACACTTCCGTTTAGTTAATTGTGAGGACAACAGGCGAGATAGGTCATTTATTAAGCAATAGTGTGATCTAGCTTCATCGGCAATTCTTAAAAGGTTCACATGATGCTCTTTACGTTCCGAGGTTTGATATAATGGAATAATTGAAAATTCGTCTACACCATATACCGTGATAGATATATTATCATTTTGCTTTTCAAATTTTTGTATGTCATCTAAAGATACTGGAAACTTTATTCCAGCGAAATTAAATTCTTTAAACATATTGTACTTGGAGTACGAACTCACTCTGTAGCTGTTACGCTTTACCGGAAATTTGGATGCCAGTAGGCAATATCCGAAACATTTGTTATCAGTATTCCTAATATTGGTCACTGCTCTCTTGTGTTTTATGAAACCAGGCACTTTTATGTTACAGCCTGCATTTAACGGATCGTAGTGACAGAAATTTAGAATTAACGAACATATTTGGTATAGTGATTTCGAACTGCTTTTCGATTCGAATGTATCAATGTTGAATAATATGGGATGTTTAAGTTTATTCTCATACCAATCGCTAATGTTTGTACCTTGTAAGATAGCATCCATTTTACTATTGAAATTAAATGTCTCGATCTTTTCATTTTCGGGTGTTTGGATGACATATTTGCATACTAATGTAGCACATAACTTTATTCCTGACAAATGACGAGCGAGATTGCTCCGAATTTCACTGCATACATTCATCTAGAAATGTTTCAGGATCTATCATCCCCACGAGTTTTCTATTTAACTCGTATAGATCCGATTTTTAAATGCCGATTCAATAGTCATGCATGCAAGATCCTTCTGCCTCTGTTCACTCACCGATTCTGTTCTTGGTTTCTTTGATGGAGACGCGCTATCATCTTTCGAGGTGTTCGGTGTCGTCCTCTTGTTCGGGGCTCCGGTCTTATTTGAGATCACGTGCACGTGTTCCTCTGAAATTGAAATAAATGAGGTGTCATCAGTAATACATATTTGATATCTTTTAAGCTGAATAAAATGAAATCGAATTTTCTTTTTTTCGTGATATTAATTTGTTACTTTTTTGAAGCATGCATGAAAGCTGAAAAATCTGTAACAAATAGTTCATTTTTATTTACAGTAATGTTTGATGTCAAAGTAACTTTAAGCTGGAAAAAATGTTGATTTTATTTCAAGTAAAGTTTTTTTAAATCGAATTTTCTTTTTTCGTGATATTAATTTGTTACTTTTTGAAGCATGCATGAAAGCTGAAACAAAAATATATAGTTCACTTTATTAAGGCTTTTATTTCAAAGTAAAGTTTAAAACCTGAAATCTAATTTTCTTTAAAGCTGAAAAGAAAAATATCCCTTTTTTAAGCATACATGAAAACTGAAATACACTTATATAATAAAACTGCTTCATTATTAATGTTTGATGCTACTGACATTAAAGTTATATATTAAAAAGAGGAAATAGAATTTTACTTATAGCTGAAATAGAAATAATGTCAAGTTATATTTTTTGTTGAATGTTTAAGCTGAAAAAATTTATTATCTTATCCGATTACTTTATTATTTTTCAAAAAGTAATGTTTTGTTTTAACACATACATGCGAACAATAAGAAAAACAATAACTCACCTTTTCTTGTCATGGTCTAATTTTCTGTGGATTTCTTGTTTTACTGCAGTGGCTGAAAAAAATGATAAAACAAAAGTGCTGTGAATAAAACTACAAAGCGTTATATATTACAGAAAGAATGTTCCATTTTAACACTTTAGAAAGCCGATTTTAGATAGAACCACATGTAAACGTTTTACTCACTTTTTTCAGATGCATCTCCTGCGCTTGAGAATTCTCCTGCATGTTTGAACTCGTCTGAAAATTATACAATTCATTATTGCAACGATCTGAGAAGTGAAAATAGTATGTCATAAATAACATATATATGTTCATTTTATCGACTGGTTATAATCTGAAATTTCGAGATATTCATTTTCTACACGTACAAAGACAAGATTTTTTATCCATGCAGTATAGTTATGTCAAATTAATCTTAAAAGTTCAAAAAGTTAGAACTATTCCATTCAAAAAATGACATTAAGAATTTTTTTCTCTTTTCCGAGATGCATTATTTTTTTCTGAACTGAGCTAACACATGCAAAAAACTGTTTTAATATACATTTTTTGTAAAAAAGTAATCTTGTGACGTCGATACCCGCTAGCTAGCGTCTCTTGTCCCATATACACAAGGTGATAGCCTCCTTCATTTATAGCAGTTTTCTGTTCTGTAGTCATACTCTTAAATCGCTCGGGAAGAAAGATCTGATACTCATCTAATATTACTACGACGCGTTCCCCATATCTTGTGCTAAGCGTCTTCACCTTGTTTATTTTGAACGGCACGTTTATCTGCAGATCTGCAAGTTTCTTTGTTGGTACTATTGGAGTGCCTTCTCCAATTTCATTGAGCTGGCTTATGATTTGATCTGAAACATACAGACACGTTTCAACAGGATTATATTATTTAGGTCACGAAAAAACACGGAAATAAAAGACACATTGAATCGATTGTTGGGGTCACTGAAGTATATGTAAAAAGACACACAGATCGAAATTGTAACAAATAATAATTTTTTTCACTTACCATCCATGTTCTTTCCTGGCTGCGCACTTCTGTTGCAAATGGTCTTTTTTCGTACTCCCTTACACATTTTGTATGTCCCCGACGTTGTTAACCCCCCTCCCCCCACAAACACTTGTTCTATGCTACAGTCACATGTCCAGCGGAATAAGTACTAAGTTCTTAAGAACGGTATCCTACGTCTTTATAAGTTCATGATTCAATACGCCTTTTTTCCCTTCTCCTTCACGTATGCGCACGCAGTTATCTGACCATTGGCTGAGATTCGTTCATGACAAAAAATTACCTTGTCCACCTGGCTCCTGTACTTACGATAATTATAGCATTGGTAGGATCCGTGTTGCTTCTTCCTTTTTGCTACAGGCAATTTCTTACGCTACTTTCACAGTTTTTCCTTAACCTATAATTAGGTTCAATTTTATAAATTCTGAAGTCCTGGTTTCTCTCTATGCCTTCGGGTTACAGAGACGAGAACACATTGCCTTTTCACAATCTTAAAAGACATTGCATTTGCATGTCTCAGCATTAGTTTTATCTGTGAGCTCGATATGCCGAGGAATCATTCACATGGTTTTTTTAAAGCATTTAATTTTAGTAATTTATAGCTCATTGCCGTCTTGACCCTTCTGTTACTGATCCAGCGTGAACGGGATCACTCGCATGGATTTCTTATTTTATACTTCATTGCCTTCTTGATGAAATATTCCAAGTTTTTAGCTGGGGGGGACTCGAAAACGTACGTTTGTTATGACGACGTAACGGTACACCTGACTCGAATATTATTAGCCCCCTTAGTTGTTTTTGCCAATTTATAGTTCATTGCCTTCTTCCTGAACGGGATCTCTTCTTCTTTGATTCATTTTTTCAGTCATACATTAGTTTTAGCAAAGCCAAACCTTGGATATGACGGGATAACCGTACACATAACTCGAATATTATTAGATCACATGTCCTCTGCCTCTGAACGCGGTTCTTGATGCATTTCAGAGCCATACATTAGTTTTTTTTAGCAAACCGATGTAACCGTACACATAACTCGAATATTATTTAGACCATACGTGTTTTTTTCTCATATATATATACACTTCATTGCCTCTGTACGGGGTTCTTATTGCAATTAAGGCATACATTCCGGTTTAGCAAACAACTGGGGGGACGTGAGCGCGCACGCGCGCACACACACATCGAAATTTCACATTTTTTTCGGCTTTTAATTATCTTTATTATTCATTTAACTCCACAACATAACAATAAAGTGTATCAACAACTTCACGAGGGGAAATAACGTGCTCCAGGGAGCACCGCAGAGGAGGGGGACGGACTTCAGAATTCTCCACTCAGACTCCCAAACGTCACGTAATCCCACACGTTACTCGTATACGCGAGTACTAACTCCGTTTATTCATTACACGGCTTCTAACACACACACACGCACACACATACATACCTGTTTCAAAAACCCCACAGGGAGAGAGAGAGGGGGGGGAGGGACGAGCTTCCTACACACTTCACCTTAGACTCTCAACATCACGTAATCCCCTCACGTTACTCACATAGATGGTTTCTAAAACCGTCTATTCTTTACACGGGGACAAACACACATACGTAGCTGTTGTGAAACCCGCGTTAACACACTACTCCCGTATTTTATATTTTGCGGAAAATCAAATTATTTTAGGATTACAGCATACTTAACATTTTTCTTATACGCACACAACGTTACATAAAAGTAATTTATTATCGGAATAGGAATGGTCAGGAATAAGAACAATACTTCGTTTTGCAGATAAAAACATTATGGTTTACCTTATATAAAATATTATTTTTTTCGAAATAAGAAAACAATCACTTTTTAAGTATGAATATTTTAAACCGTAATATCATATTTAACCCCTAATATTGAAATCTGGAAAAAAAATACAGGAGGAATCTGTGAAATATTTTGTTTTGAATATGTTAATATCGGAATGGAATCTTCCATTAGAAGTACGCTTTTGAAGAGTTTGTGTTAGCGCGTAGGGTTTTAGAACATAGATAGTTGACCGAGAGCTTACACTGTAGCAGCACGCCGCGCCGGCCGATGCGTTGCGCAGTACGAACGTGATAGGTTATCACTTCCGGTGTTCGGTGTCACTTAGCAACTGAATCGCTTATTCTATAACGCCTCTCTCCGCTGTTTCATTTTAAATCTTACTTTGTGTTCAGCTTTTGGCGTTAGAAGTTCATTCTTAGCTCTGTGATTTCTGAAAGTGCATAATGAGTGAACTGATGAAACGTAGCTATGACTATTGCTTCAATCCATTTAATGTTTCCAAGCATGCTACAAGAAGAAATCATTAAGCTTAGTTACCCGCAATATGCTTAAAAACTGTAAAATGGAGAACTTAAGTTTGTCACCAGGCCTAAAACTATGCGATGCGTGTCAAAAAATAATTTAGTGCCAATGGGGTGAACAATCCAGAAGTGGTTTTGAATATAGTGCCCATTTTAAGGAAAGATACAGCAATGCGAAAAGGATCCCTGTTACCATAGAGCTAAATTCATTTATTCCATCAACCAGTAATGCAATAATAACCAGATGATATTCACTTGAGCCTGAGGAGGAAAAAGTGCACATTTAAATTGTAGTTGCCTCCCAAAGGATAAGATAGAAAGTTCGAATGTTACTCAACTGTATGTCAAGTTTAAGTTACGTGTAAACAAACTGGTGCCACTAAAGTGCTGTGAACAGTTGACAAGGCATCCAATGATAGACTGCTGCTGCCACTCTCCGGCCACGTTGCGCTGGAATCCCAGTACGCACCGCTTTCTAAGTTATTTTATTTAAAATTAACTATACAGGATCCCATCGTTGTTTTATGTAAATATACACAAAAACTACTTATGTATTTATAATTTTTATATAAATTTAAACTTGGGGGTTAATAGGGATACATAGCTTTTAAATGTTTGGATTTTAAAAATTGATGTAAATGGTTAATTGTATCAATTATAATAAAATACTAAGTAAAAGATTACATATTAAACTTTGCATCACACTTCATAGCATAATTTTATCACTTATCGCCTGTGAGATGTTCTAATTTAAAGGTAGAGACGTGTGCCGCTTTTCACATGCTGGATTGCACAATATTTTTAATAATATTGCTATTTAAAAAAAATAAGAATTTAAAACGTAATTCACTTTGTTTTTGTAATCCATGGACAAAATTTGAAGTGAATCTGAGACATGATGGTCAGATTTTGTTAAAATTTGTGCGACTTGACGTGGAATGACTCCTATGCGAATCTGTTGTATAATAAACGCGTTAGAATGAGGGTCTCGGGTTTTGTTGCGCTCAACAAACAAATCTTTATTCTTAACAAAATTTTGTTTTGATACTAAGTTACAGAATGCTGATCAATTGGTTAGCGGCTTTAAGAAGCCTTAATAAAATGTTACAGAATAGCCCCGAAAATCTAGGCCACACACACTGCAAACCAGCTAAAAGCGAGTAAGAGGAAGTCGCCTTTCAATACTCTTAGATGAGAATGAAGTATCACGTCTTAATACGTTACCTCGAGTCAGGCAAACAACAGTAATCCATAGAGTATTTTTCAGTTACAGTTATGCGTGAAAATTGTTAGTTACTTCATGGTTTTTTCTTATTTCTTCATGTATTGGCAACGTTATAAAAGATATAGTAAACTGGTTGAAAGAGGATAAGAGAAAACCCTCTTCCAATATTCTTGTAGCAGAACGAAAAATCACGACTTATGTGAAAGAACGTGAATCTGATTCTGGAAAGTAATAGTATTTAACAATATTTTGTATGCGTTAACGGTGCTAGTGAACTTGCTTGACCGTTATTTTGGAACGGTTCGTTGGAACCCAAATTTCTTTACTTTTTTTCTTTGTTTTATTTACTCTATCTTTATGTATTTATTTATGTTTTACTTTAACTGTCGGTTATTTTTCAATTACAGTTCCATTTTACCTCTACTTTAGGTGCCAGTGATACTGTATCGTGTAAGGCGATTAGAAAAAAATATTGATCACGATATTCTTGATGGGGCTAATTGTATAAACACTTCAAAATGCAACTGCTAAACAAGAAGGTGCAATCCCTTACAGATATGTCTAGTGGCGTTTACTGCCATATTAAAGTTTTTTTTTTGCCTCTTCAGTCGGCGCAAGGCAAAGATCGCGGGAACGCTCTGGACTTTAGGCTTTACGTAAACCAAGAAAAGCTAATCTTAGGTTGACTCAAGTTATCCGTTGTTCTTTTCCTCTTGTTTCTGTATTTTAAGTTAGGTACTATTAAAACACAGTTATAATTCTGTAGGATGTCACATTCCTTGAAACGTTATCTCCAAATAAACGTTGCTTTGAGGACAATAATAAAGGTGATAATGAAATTTCTAGAACAAAGATTACTTTATTATTATTATTAATATTATTATTATTTATTCCTATAAATATCCAAGATTTATTTTTAAATACATATTAAATCACATTCAATAATATTCATAATCACATTTCATCAGTAAAATACTTGATCATTTTTATACTAACGTTATGTCTATAAAGAAATATCCAGAATCTCTAGCAGGTGGGGCCCAAATGACCTAGTTGTCGACGGGCCCTTAAACTCCACTCCACCACATCTAGCAGGTATTATTAGTAGGAATAAAAGGACGGAGTTAGCATAATCGGACTGGGACAAGATGGCACGCGTCCTCAAGCTGGATATGTGAGAGAGGAGGGGGAGACAGGCGGCAGGATAACCCGAGATGCGGGTCAGTCGTTTTCGCTCACGATTGATATAAGACAGTTGTGACGTCTAGGTTGCTGGGGCTTAAGATCGTGATGAGTAATTCAAGATGGCAGCATGTGTATTGTGTAATGTAAGGGATATATATACCTGAGAGACGTGAGTTAGGTGGCTGCATGTTTCCCGATTGGTGATGCAAGAAGGTTGTATCTAGAATGGTGGGGGTCAGGATTATTACGGGCAGTTAAGAGGGTGTTATATTTAATCTAAGAGAAAGGGAAGTCTGAGAGGAGGCAGAGGTACGTGGGGGATAATTTGAGTTGTTGGTCAGTAAGTTGGTTGCTGTGTCTAGACTGACGAGGCCCGAGATCATGATGGATAATCCGATATGGTACCATTTTGTAATATAAGGGAAGAAAGCTGAGAGACACTTGGAATAGGAGGTGAAAATCGCCATGCGATAGTGTAGAAGGAAATAGACGTAGTAGTATAAGATATTCAGTTGCGAGTTTAGATAGATCTTCCTAATACACAAAATGACTAGATGTCTTAAGTAATCATGCTATGTCAAACACGAAAGCTAGAAGGTATAGTCAGCCATTAACATTACAGCAAGGGTGTCTTACACAGATGTAGCTAGTACTATACTACCCTCTAAGGGGGAGGTTTCCAGCATTCGACCAGTCAAAGCTATGCATAGTATACCTCCAGTAAGTTAACTAAAATGCTATTCGTAAACTCTCATGATTGACATACTAGCAAGATTTGAAAGCTCGGCTACCGATCACGTCTCAGAGGCGTATTTCTTCGTGAAGAGCACCACGCATTATGGTTAAATTTAAATTAAGATTAGTTTTATTTATGGACGCTCTTTAACTGCTGTGGTGCTTAGTGTCCCATTTTATATTGGGCGTGAAAGACAGGAAAGTTTGCTCAGAGGCCTCTTTATCAGGCTTGAGGTTCTTTTACGTGCCGTAAATCTACGACACGGGACTCCGGCCTTACTTCCCTTGCGAAGGAAATGCTGTGGATTTTTACGCCCGAAAAAAAATCCATCGCCCTCCGCCGGGTTTGAACCTGCGACCTCGGGGTTAAATTTAAAGGAGCATCATAAGACACAGTTGAGAGGTTATACTTGTCTGAATATGCTACCTTTTAGGTGTCACTTTTTATCTGGGCTTCAGAGCAGTATTAGAAGATACTCCTAGTGCCAGAGTTATCACCCTTCTACTTCTGTTTTGTTCTCCATCATGTGTAAGCTTATACGAGAGATAATTGGGTAAAATACTATTTTATATACCGAAGCTCACGAAGAAAATTATTGCCTAAAATAAATGTCACCGTTTCTTATGCATTATCAATAATGCTGTAATGCCCATTAGCATAAATATTCTACCATCCAATCACACTTATTATTAGGCAGTGAAGCGATTTTTATTAATATCTACTGGAGAAACAATTTGTTGGGACTGTATCAAATTTATTCGCGTTCTTATGATTTTATTAGTTCCAAGACATCCTAATGTAGGTATCAAATGTGATGTGTTGATTAATAGGGCTATGCTTGATACCTTTAACCTATTTTATCACACCTCCAATATCGAGAGTATATCTCAGGTCTGAGACCGAAAAAGCGTTGAATGATTTTGCCATTGTCTTCATCTTTAAATTTTTTCCAAATTTTTTGTTTTGTTTAGAACGACATACATGATGTACAGGATAACTGCAGGTATCTAGATGCCCCAGAAAGTGTAGCATACTGTGGTGGGTATATATCTCTGGTTGTCAATGTTGAATGAAGGAGTCAGTATCCATATACATGAACTTCGCATTTTCAATTCCGTAATGGTATAATAGCACATCATATAGTGACGCAGAAACTCTGGCCCAAGGTGATCAGGAGGTCGGCGCCGGGCAGTTGGAGATAAACAAAGATAAGTAGCGCTCTCGCCAGCGTAAACACCGGAAGCACTATCGTCAGATAACAAGAATCCTCTGGAAGTTTCCTTCCCCCGTCTCCAGAACGTGTGTCCAGAACATTCTAAAATGTTCTGTGGAAGCTTCCACGGGCTATATAAGCCAGCGGGAGTGCGTTTTTGGTGCGACGAAAAGTGATGTTATCCTACCGAGTTTGTGGCGATTGCTCTGACGTGCAGTGAGTGCTGCTACTGCAAGAGAGATTGGAGAGGTCTTGTATGCGGCTCCCCAGCGAGTGAATCGTCCAGACAAAGAGGCGACGCCGTACGTATTTCGTTACGCTGAATCGTCACGAATAAAGTGAAGTGATAGCGAAAGCTAAGTGAAGTAACAGTGAAAAGTTGAACTAGATCTCATTAACGAAGTAGCAGTGAGAACTTAGTGAAGTGACAGTAAAGCCGGACAAAGTCACTCTGGTGTCAGAAGTGGAATGTATACGTCACTGTGGATGAAATATTTTAGCAAATGTTAAGGGAAGTGAAGGTCATGAAATTTGGGGTGGAGAAGAATGGAGCAGAAATGAATGGTAATAAGGGAGAAATGAACGAAATGAAGAAAAATGAAATCCAAACTTCGCTATGACATTGAGAACGAAACTGAGAAAAGAAATCCGAACTCTGCTTTGACATCGACTCTGCAAACATCAGGGATAAGCGCTACGGTGATACATGACAGGCGACATCACAAAGGAGCTAGAAGAAATTAAATCTGGCACGGAAGATAAAATTAATGCGGTGGAAGAGTGTCTGCATCAGCAGAAGAAACGGCTTGACGGGCAGACGAAAGGAAACAAGGGGATGAAGGATACCGTAGTGGAGGAGCTGTGCCGAGACGTGAAAGCCAAGATCCGTGCCGAAGGCGTAGAGGGTTCCACGATTACGAAATCGCTTAATAGTAAAACAGTGAAGCCAGCGAATTTCGACAGTACTCCCGGAGCGCACCTGGATGTGAATATCTTGAAGCTACGTCGCCGATTCTATTGGTTGCATCTTCAAAGCGACGTAGAGAGGAGACACCAGCAATGCGACATCTACGTGGAAGGTCTTGGGCGCCCGTCACGCATTCGGTGTCAACCCCGAGGGAAGCTGATGGTAGTTCGCAATGATATCCTTGCTGCAGATCGCGGAGCTGTTCGGGATGACCAGCTCTGAGGAGGGAGCTATGTGATGCAGTGGCTATGGTCCAAGTTATCGGGAGATTGGTACCGGTCAGTCGTAAATAAACAAGTATAAGTAGCGTTCTCGCCAGCGAAACACTGGGAGCGCTATTGTCAGATAACCAGAACCTTCTGGAAGTTACCTTCCCCCCTGCTTCCAGAACGCGTGTTCAGAACATTCTCAGATATTCTGTGGAAGTTCCATAGGCTATATAAGCCAGCGGGTTCACCAGAGAATGAGTACGCGAGGGAATGAGTTAGTGAGCGAATTGGCGAGTTTGTTTGTTATGCAACGAATATTGCTGTTCTCCTATTGAGTTTGTGACGACTGCTGTGACGTGCAGTGAGTGTTACTACTGCAGGAGAGATGGGGCTTCTCTTTTTCGACTCCCCAGCGAGTGAACCGTTCGAAAGAAGAGGCTACATCGCACTGCGCGAAATTTCAGCAGTCTAGCTGAACTTAAATGTTATATTGTTATGATGGTCACTAAGGTTGGGTTTTACTATTGTGCAGCATGAATAAGAAATATAATGATGCACACATCATGTTCTATATTCATGTCAGTAATTACAAACACAAAAGTATCAAATGCGCTGTGGATTCAAACCGAAAGTATTAACTAAACAGAAACACTGTTGGCGATAGGAAATAGACTATATTGTTAACAATAATAATATAGAAAACATATATCTATATTCTGATTGCGGTGATTATTTACACATAGGAGAACACACACATACCCAAGTGGCACATAAAAAAGCTACTCGGAATTTGTATTATCTTCATTCGTGTTCTGATTAACAAGTTGCGGCAAGGATGGCTCTTTCAATAAAGCTAACACTTTTGGTATAAGGTCAAGGTTTCTTCTTTTAGTCGAACCCCGAATACTAGATATATAGAGATCTGAGTCAGTTAGCAATCGGTTGATCAGATGGTTTGTCTCTTCCCTTGAAGTTTTTTTCGAAAAGAGCTCACGAAACTTACGACTATCTTTATGTCTGGCCTCTTGAGCCTCTTCCGACAATTGCAATTGTCGTACTGGTAGAACACTAGAAGCGGCAATATCTCTTTCATGCACAAGAATCTTGTGTACTGTAACAGGCATTAAGTACCACGAATAGTTTTCTAAGTACAAGGCAAACGTTTGCCTAGTGTAGTCTACAAACTTTTCGGCATCTATTGGGAAGCCGCAATTCAGACATTCCAAAATAACGCGGAAGCGTTTAATTAAATCAAGCTAACATCAGTTATAGGTGACTTCTCTGGGATTCCGAAACAATTTCAAGCGGTATTCCCGTCAGCATTTTCAACCTGCTGTTTCGACATGTCGACCAACAAACCAAGGTCTTTCCTGAATTTTTCCTGCACCTTCCTTTTTTCTGCTACTTTTTCTTGCTTTCCTCTCCACAAGCCTGCCAGGACTTAATCTCTGACGTATAGCATATATGTAATATGCATTCAAACATTCGAATCCATGCATGGAGGGGCGACAACCCAAATGTTAAGTAATCTGGACTCACGTTTTTCAGGGATAACGAATCCATTTTATTCATTTCCCGTGGCTTTGCTCCACATAAATAACACGTTTGGGATGATGCAAGATGAGATTGCATTACATAGCTTGCTATCAATCATACAGAAAACCATTTCTGTCGTAATGACAACATGTTTGTCGCCAACAAAAAATGTAGTCGGGCATAGTTTAGGCATTTGTTCCCTGACTGGTTTAACTTCACTCTCTATAACATTGACAGATTCCTTGGCAAGCACAAACTTGATTGGACGGCAGTATCTGGTAGAAGAGGGTGCAGAATTCCGCCATGTTACATTTCTACTGTCGTTTTACAGAGTGGATTTGAATTTGGACCATGGACACACTGAAAAGGCTTTCATCGGAAATATGTTCGTCGTTAAACTTTTGTTTCTACCTTGTCTGTTCCGCCCCATCGCATCCCCGTTTCACTATACACCTCAACTTCAGTTTGTCAATGTTTTTCAAACCTCGAATGACGTCTTCTCGGACTTGACATATCCATTGTCAGTATGGTCAATTAATGACTGCACTGGTGTTTCAGTAGAGGTTTCTGTTATCTATAAATCGGATGGATAGCACAATTTTTAACCTATCGAACCTTGTAATAAGGTGGATACGTGAGTACTAATAGTCCCGGATGAGCCAATTGGATTAACGATAATCCTGCCGCTGGGGCGCTAGTGTCGCTGCGTGCGACGGCGGCGGCAAGTTTGAAAAGCGCCCGGAGCGGAAGGATTATCGTTATTGCAATTGGTTCATCCGGGACGAGTTAAATGAATTGAGGATTAGGGAAAGATGAAGGAAAAACAGGAAGTGACGTGGAGTATTTTGATTGGTAAAAATAAGATGAAATGTGATTGTTTGGTTAATTGGGGTGGAAGATGAAGGAAGGAAGATGAAAGAGTATGGAGGACACGTGATGGAGAGGAGCGGTGTGGCGAGGTGTTGTGTGTGCGGAGGTCGGGACTGAAAGAGGGAAACGATGACGAGCGAGGGATAAAAAGTATAACAGAAAGTGACGTGTGAAGTTGTGATTGGTGGGAATAAGAAGTGATGTTATTGGTGGAAAGGAACAAATGAGAGTTGTTGATTGGTAAGAATAAGAGAGATTATGATTGGTGGAAAGAAAAAGGTGTGGGAGTGGGGTATGTTGGAGGTGATGGGAAAGGTAAGTTTTGCTAGCAACAAGATTTGCAAAAGCCTGTGGAGAACTCATCAGCAATTTTTGAACGTTGGATGGTGGTTTTGTTGAGTGGATAGAGAGATGGGGCGATATGAGATGCGGTTGCGAAAATGGGAACTAAACAAGATGGTTGAGACAAGAGGTTTAAGGACGAGGAAATTTGGAGGTTAGTGGTGAACATGGCGGTCGCAAGAGGTGGGGGCAAGGAGACGCGGTGGTGAGAATGGGAACTAAAAGAAGATGGCGGTAGCAAGAGCTTAGAAGAGCAGATTTTGAGGTTAAAATAGTGGCAACTAAAAATGGCGGAGGGTCTGCGACAAGGAGATGTGGTGAGAACTAAACAAGATGGCGGACGCAAGAGGAGGGTAAGGAGATTTGAGGTTACAGTACCAAAACACGAAAGGATATATTCCTACGCCAAGCAGGCCCGAAAAATAATTATGCGTGTGGTACTTACCTGTTACTGGTGTGGATGCGTCACCAAAAGCGCAGCAGCTTCACGCGACGCGAAAAAATAAAAGCAAACTGTTTTTGAAAATGCTTAACCAGCTTTAAGATCAACCAACATCACTACGCACTGATATACCTAGGTTTTTTAAAGCGGTACAGACGCCCTTTGCACAGACGTAATTTAACTATACCAAAAACCTGGTACTGGACCATCGTAATGGTCGCTAGCGTACGTAGGAGCAGGGTTCTCATAGCCGGTTGAAAGCGGTCAAAAAAGTGTACGACGTAGGTGTTCACAGTAACTGCTGTCGAGTCAACCGTCGAGGTGTGAATGAACGAGATCTGTTCTTGCCGGCAATCTAGTTGGGAGATGAGAGGCGCGGTGGTAAAAATGGGAACTAAATAAGATGGCGGAGGCATGAAGTTGAGGTTAAGGAGCGGTGAGGTGTTGTCTGTGCGGAGGTTGGGACTGAAAGAGGGAAAAGATGGCGAACGAGGGATAAAAAGTATAACAGAAAGTGACGTGTGAAGTTGTGATTGGTGGGAATAAGAAGTGATGTTATTGGTGGAAAGGAACAAATGAAAGTTGTTGATTGGTAAGAATAAGAGAGATTATGATTGGTGGAAAGAAAAAAGGTGTGGGAGTGGGGTATGTTGGAGGTGATGGAAAAGGTAAGTTTTGCTACCAACAAGATTTGCAAAAGCCTATCCAGAACTCATCAGCAATTTTAAACAACTATATTTCGGGGTTTTCTCTGGTTGGTAGACAAATGCAAGCTGTTTCTGCTTTTTCATAGGTTTTCCCAAAATTGAAAATGCATATATATTGTAACACATGTGTGCAGTGCAAAAGAAAATAAAAATTAAATAGGCACACTCGTTGCAGTTGCCATACTTATATTATTCGTCTTTTCCTTTTTTTCTTTTTTTCTTTTTGTTTTTTCGTTTTTTTAAAAAATAACTAGTTTTTGGGGGTTTTCTGTGGTTGGTAAACAATTGCAAGCTCTTTCTGCTTTTTCATAGGTTTTCCCTGGTTGGTAGGCGTTTGCTGTAGTGGTTGACGAAGCCGTTTCTAATTTCGAGGTTTTTCAGGTTTTTAGTGGTTGTCCCTGCCCGGTAGGCAAATGATGAAGTTTTACCTTGTCGGCGCAAGGATACTAGGCACATACTCGCACACACACACATTTAATAGTAGCGTGTAGCAAACTGTTTTTGAAAAATGCTTAACCAGCTTTAAGATCAACCAACATCACTACGCACTGATATACCTAGGTTTTTTAAAGCGGTACAGACGCCCTTTGCACAGACGTAATTTAACTATACCAAAAACATGGTACTGGACCATCGTAATGGTCGCTAGCGTACGTAGGAGCAGGGTTCTCATTGCCGGTCGAAAGCGGACAAAAAAGTGTACTATCTTGTTTTCATGGGTTTTCCAGATCGGTAGGCGTTAGAATACTCTTAGAGCTTTTTTCAGGTTTTTCGTGGTTGTCCCTGTCCGGTAGGCAAATGATAAAGTTTTTCTATAATGTCGTCGTTTTGGCTTGTGGCGCACGGATACTAGGCACATACTCGCACACACACACGCACACACACATTTAATAGTAGCGTGTAGCAAACTGTTTTTGAAAAATGCTTAACCAGCTTTAAGATCAACCAACATCACTACGCACTGATATACCTAGGTTTTTTAAAGCGGTACAGACGCCCTTTGCGCAGACGTAATTTAACTATACCAAAAACCTGGTACTGGACCATCGTAATGGTCGCTAGCGTACGTAGGAGCAGGGTTCTCATTGCCGTTCGAAAGCGGACAAAAAAGTGTACTATCTTGTTTTCATGGGTTTTCCAGTTTGGTAGGCGTTAGAATACTCTTAGAGCTTTTTTCAGGTTTTTCGTGGTTGTCCCTGTCCGGTAGGCAAATGATACAGTTTTTCTATAATGTCGTCGTTTTGGCTTGTGGCGCACGGATACTAAGCACATACTCGCACACACACACACACTATAATAGTAGCGTATAAAAAAATTTAACAAACCGTAGATTTTCAAGAAAATTCCCACACCGCAAACTACCCGTTTAGTGGAAGAAATTTCGTTATTTTTATTGTCTTAAAAATGGCTCTAACCCTTTTGATTACGGTACGGTATGTTTGAGATATCTGCATGACAAATAAAATGTATAACTTCAATTTTCTGGGAATAGCTGTGAAGTAGTCTCATTCTGAATGTCTTTTGTACAACTGGTAAACCGTAGGAAACGAAGCCTTACTGTACAAGAACTGTACAAGAACGTTAAAGCACACAATTTATGTCTATTATTATTATTATTATTATTATTATTATTACTACTTTTTGGCGTTGTCTCTTTACAAAGTTTGCATGTTGATTTTAATGTTTAAAAGCTTTAGACCTTTCTCACTAAAACTCGTCATTCTTTTATCTTTTCTTTTTTCATTTTCATACAAAGAGAACGGAATTTCACAAGTGAAACAGTACTGTGATAACGATACCAACAAACTAATTATTATTCACCCACTGTAACACATAAAAACAATAAGTAATAATCACAGACCCAGTTTGTGGGTATTTAAATGAAACATCATGCACAATACAAGCCAATTATGTAATTAGTTGAAATGTGTAAATCTAAAGATGTATTTCTGGTGAAATCCCGGTATGCAATTCCTCCTCTATCTGCTATGTACGTGGTAGAGAAAGTAAAAATAGTTACAGTGACTATACAAATGTAACAATAGAGAAACCCACTTGAAGAAAAAACGGAATAAAATAACAAGGCGTCAGACTCAACTTTCGCGCCATTCTCCGAATATCTGAGAATATTCTTAATATGAGACAAGCATTTTACCTTAAGCAAGTAGTTTTAATCTTACTTTTATGAAAATCAGAGTTTTCTCTATATGCTTTTATTAGTTGCTTTAAATCCTTGTCATTTCATTTACTGACGTTTGGCGTAGTTACATTTATGCCTTCCAAGAAACACTAAACTAACCGTATCTTTAAATCAGATTTCGACAAATTAATTAACCTTCATAGTGAGAATAGAGGGAATTACTTTCGGTGAAAAATACCATAGTTATTACATGTATAATCATCAAATTTGTGACAACAACGCTAAGTTTCGAGCTAGCTATACTCACTTTTGTTGCAACTATATAAGTTTAAACCAATATTAACAAATTTCTCGTAATCCCAGAATTTATTAATCATAGCTGTAATATTTTTCACAACTTCATGTAATAATATTGATTTAGGGGCTTTTTAGTAATTTGCTATTCGTTCTAAAACCTTTTATATTGTCAAGCTGGACAACTGTGGACCTGTGCATCCTATAAACATTCACATCAACATTAGTATAAACTTCCCTACAGAGCTTTATATACAATTTTACAAGTTGTTTTAAGAAATTGTTAAATTTCGGTACCGAAAAAAATAAAGATACGGTTTTCCAAAGATTTCGAAAGAACTAAGTTGCTGTATCAAAATTTCCTTGTTACAAATTGTGCATTTATTTCTTAAGGAAACCAGGAATACAGATTTTTATAAACTTAGCGTGCACCGATCTATATTTTTAACTTTTACGCCTACGTTTCTCGTCAATAAACACCATTGCTGAAGAGGTTGCTATTTCTACTCTCTCTACCACGTAAAATAGTAGGTAGAGGAGGTATGCATTGCATCCAAATATTCAATATTGAGATTTCACTGGTAAACTAAATACTTGTTTTGAGGCCCCCTGAATAAAAAACATTTTTAGAAAATTCTGCGTGTGTGTGTCTGTGTGTATGTGTCAGAGCAGCATAACTCAAAAATGAAAAGTCGGATAAATACTAAACTTGGTATTTAGGTTGAGTACCTTCCAAAGATACGACACAGAGATTTTCAAGAAAGTCCCTCCACCCCAAACTACCCTTTACATGAATTATTTTCCGAAATGTTTTATTTTCTAAAACTGTCTTTGACGATTTTAATTACAACACCATATATTAAAGACATTTATATGAAAAATAAAATGTATATCTTGAATTTTGTGGAAATAGCCTGTGAAGTCCTGTTGATTCGGAAGAAATTTTCTATAATCTTGTACAACTGCTAAGGTTTGAGGAAAACATACAATACAAAAAATTTAGATCTCTTTAAAAACACACACAATTTATTTGAAATAACTTTTTTGTGACGTCAGCCATTTCCGAGATATCTGTTATAAATGGTTCGAATTGTACAATGCTTAGCCATTCTTTTTTAAAGTCATGTCGCTTTTCAGTTCTTGCTCGCCATGTTGATGGAAAGAATTTAGAATTTTAAGGCCAGTGTATAGCGTCCCTTTGTATGTATAACGGATGTGTAATGCAGCGATTCCCCGAAAAGTTTATCTGGATTAAAATTAAGTGGATATGAAAATAAACTTTCGTACTCACCTATAAGAGATAGAGGGTAGAGGTCATACGAATGTAACACTTCAGAATTTTTTATTCTGCAGTTGGTGTTACTCCTTAGAAAGGAAGTATCTGTTGATTCTATTTAATCCTTACATTTTACATAACACGTATGCACAGCACAACACAAAAACACTACACACGACACTGATAGTTTTAAATATTTGACACCGATGTTGAAGTTGGGGCAGGGTACTGTTTTTAACCCCACACGCACTTAATAAATCACATAACCGTGCGGAAATACTTAACCTTCCGCGAAAAGCACTAGTGGGGGTGCAAGCTGAACCACTATTAACAACATGTAGCAAGCGTTATAGTTCTGCTCGCGTTAGGCTCGGAGAAAACAGTAAAAAGAATCATTCTCATGTGCAGCACTACGTGAAAAGACCGTGTGCTGATGTGTGTTACAATATGCTGACGCGGTTAAAGTGTGTGAAAAATGAGCGTGAGAAGCGAATGTTCGTCAGCGAGAAAATCCCTTAAATGCAGTTTTATGGTCGATGGTAGGGAATAGTGCAGCGGTGGATCGTGACCGGAAATGCACAGCAAATGACTGCTGTGACAAGTTGTGGCGAAATAAGGCGTCAGGATTTTAATGAGGCATTTAACTCGACGCGCATGCTGAAACTGCGGTTTAAATCCTTGTTTCATTTCCTTTAACCTTTGGTAATGCAAACAATAATTACTCTGGGGAAATGCTTTATTTCTGATACATTCTATAACGGGTCAGGCGTTTTACGTTTGTAGTTTTCTTTTTTACTTTCTCTACTACGTATAGTAAGTAGGGGAAGTATTGTATTCCACCCAAAAATTCGATACCGAGATTTCACCGGAAATACATGTTTTGACACCCCCTGAATCCAAAAAAAATCCATTTTTGGAAACATGTCCGTGTGTGTGTCTGTGAACAGCATAACTCAGAAACGAACAGTCGGATAAGCACCAAACTTGGTATTTAGGTTCAGTATCTTCCAGAGATGCGACACGAACGTTTCCAAGAAAATCCCCCCCAGACAACCCTTTACATGGAACATTTTTCGAAAATTTTAATTTTCTCAAAAATGGTTCTAACGATTTTGATTAAAATATCATATGTTCAAGATATTTTCAAGACAAATGAAATGTATATCTCGAATTTCCTGGGAATGTGTCCAAAAGTATTCTTTATTGTGAACGACTTTTGCATAACTGGTAAACCATAAGAGATGGACAAAATTTTACTACACAAAAAATGTAGATCGCGTTAAAATACACAATTTATGTCATATACATTTTTTTAGTTGAGTGAACCATTTTCGAGATATTGCTTGTTATTTCCTTAAATTTTCCAATACTTATACGTTTTCTCAAATTCGTTCGACTTTTGCATAACTGGTAAACCATAAGAGATGGACAAAAGTTTACTACACAAAAAATGTAGATCGCGTTAAAATACACAATTTATGTCATATACATTTTTTAGTTGAGTGAACCATTTTCGAGATATTGCTTGTTATTTCCTTAAATTTTCCAATACTTATACTTTTTCTCAAATTCGTTATTCAATTTTTTGTCCTGGATATGCAAACAATAGAATGCGCCACATAGCAACCAGCGCTTAAAAGATTTGACTATCGCTTATAACCTACCATGTTCCCCTTGCATCTACAAGAAAATTAGCAATAAGATTGACATCTCGATATCTCGATTAACATGAAGTAGATGGAGAATAAGCGTTTGTAAAAATAGTTTGTACAAGAGTAGAGAAAGTCATGTGAGTGTAACCCATCAGTTTTTCTATAAAATCGTGCTATTTGACGTGATATAACTTTTAGAGCAATACGCGCACATGTGCGGGTGTCTAGGTTTAGTATCTTCCAGCGATGCGACACGAAGGTTTTAAGAAAATCCCCCCACCCCAGACTACCCTTTACATGGAAGATTTTTCGAAAATTTTAATTTTCTCAAAAATGGCTGTAACGATTTTGATTGCAGCTTCGATACGTGTCCACGGAGATCTTAGTGCTAGGCAACTATACTTGTTTCTATACGTGAACGGCATATTGCAGCTTCGATACGTGTCCACGGAGACCTTAATGCTAGGCAACTGTACCTGTGTTTCTATACGTGAACGTCAGATGGCAGCTTCGATACGTGTCCACGCAGACCTTAGTGCTAGGCAACTGTACCTCTGTTTCTATACGTGAACGGCAGATTGCAGCTTCGATACGTGTCCACGGAGACCTTAGTGCTAGGCAACTGTACCTCTGTTTCTATACGTGAACGGCAGATTGCAGCTTCGATACGTGTCCACGGAGACCTTAGTGCTAGGCAACTATACCTCTGTTTCTATACGTGAACGGCAGATTGTAGCTTCGATACGTGTCCACGGAGATCTTAGTGCTAAGCAACTATACCTGTTTCTATACGTCAACGGCAGATTGCAGCTTCGATACGTGTTCACGGAGACCTTAGTGCTAGGCAACTGTACCTGTGTTTTTATACGTGAACGTCAGATGGCAGCTTCGATACGTGTCCACGGAGACCTTAGTGCTAGGCAACTGTACCTCTGTTTCTATACGTGAACGGCAGATTGCAGCTTCGATACGTGTCCACGGAGACCTTTCGCTTCAGGTGACAAAATAACACTAGGCACTTGTGTGCCGTGGTGTAAGCCGCAATCACGGCATTGGTAGCGTGGATCACCTTGGGGCTCTCCTCGGAGTTACCTCAACACCACGTACATGACCTGGCTCGTCACGGGTACGCAGGTCTGCACTACCACTTCCTCGGCATTGAGCAGGCCCAGGAGGCCATCGTACCGGTACACCAGCTAGCACGTGGACATGTTATCGCGCTGTGGTGTTGCGTGTGCGAGGTATGGAAACTCAAGGCGCAAAACATGCACGACCGAGGGTTAAAAAGTAGAACAAGTAGTGACGTGGAACGTTGTGATTGGTGAAAATAAGGCGATCTCTCATAGGTGGACAAATTGAAATAACGTGATGTGATAGGCGAAAATAAAATCAAAGGTGATTGGATGAAAAATGACCAGAAGGAATTAGCGGTGAATTTGTGAACTAAGATGGCGAAGATTTCTAAAAAAAAAAAAGGAAGACGGATAATATAAGTATGGCAACTGTAACGGTTTACGGCAAACGCGCGCCGCGCAATGCGTCACGCCGGGCAATAAAACAAAATCCATATTGAGCAAGATGGAAAATTTAAGGAAATAACAAGCAATATCTCGAAAATGGTTCACTCAACTAAAAAAATGTATATGACATAAATTGTGTATTTTAACGCGATCTACATTTTTTGTGTAGTAAAATTTTGTCCATCTCTTATGGTTTACCAGTTATGCAAAAGTCGTTCACAATAAAGAATACTTTTGGACACATTCCCAGGAAATTCGAGATATACATTTCATTTGTCTTGAAAATATCTTGAACATATGATATTTTAATCAAAATCGTTAGAACCATTTTTGAGAAAATTAAAATTTTCGAAAAATGTTCCATGTAAAGGGTTGTCTGGGGGGGATTTTCTTGGAAACGTTCGTGTCGCATCTCTGGAAGATACTGAACCTAAATACCAAGTTTGGTGCTTATCCGACTGTTCGTTTCTGAGTTATGCTGTTCACAGACACACACACGGACATGTTTCCAAAAATGGATTTTTTTTGGATTCAGGG
Source organism: Deroplatys truncata (assembly GCA_030765065.1). Lineage (NCBI taxonomy): Eukaryota > Metazoa > Arthropoda > Insecta > Mantodea > Mantidae > Deroplatys > Deroplatys truncata. Next base: position 382,179,317 of record CM060990.1, read on the forward strand.
GGTGTCAAAACATGTATTTCCGGTGAAATCTCGGTATCGAATTTTTGGGTGGAATACAATACTTCCCCTACTTACTATACGTAGTAGAGAAAGTAAAAAAGAAAACTACAAACGTAAAACGCCTGACCCGTTATAGAATGTATCAGAAATAAAGCATTTCCCCAGAGTAATTATTGTTTGCATTACCAAAGGTTAAAGGAAATGAAACAAGGATTTAAACCGCAGTTTCAGCATGCGCGTCGAGTTAAATGCCTCATTAAAATCCTGACGCCTTATTTCGCCACAACTTGTCACAGCAGTCATTTGCTGTGCATTTCCGGTCACGATCCACCGCTGCACTTTTCCCTACCATCGACCATAAAACTGCATTTAAGGGATTTTCTCGCTGACGAACATTCGCTTCTCACGCTCATTTTTCACACACTTTAACCGCGTCAGCATATTGTAACACACATCAGCACACGGTCTTTTCACGTAGTGCTGCACATGAGAATGATTCTTTTTACTGTTTTCTCCGAGCCTAACGCGAGCAGAACTATAACGCTTGCTACATGTTGTTAATAGTGGTTCAGCTTGCACCCCCACTAGTGCTTTTCGCGGAAGGTTAAGTATTTCCGCACGGTTATGTGATTTATTAAGTGCGTGTGGGGTTAAAAACAGTACCCTGCCCCAACTTCAACATCGGTGTCAAATATTTAAAACTATCAGTGTCGTGTGTAGTGTTTTTGTGTTGTGCTGTGCATACGTGTTATGTAAAATGTAAGGATTAAATAGAATCAACAGATACTTCCTTTCTAAGGAGTAACACCAACTGCAGAATAAAAAATTCTGAAGTGTTACATTCGTATGACCTCTACCCTCTATCTCTTATAGGTGAGTACGAAAGTTTATGTTCATATCCACTTAATTTTAATCCAGATAAACTTTTCGGGGAATAGCTGCATTACACATCCGTTATACATACAAAGGGACGCTATACACTGGTCTTAAAATTCTAAATTCTTTCCATCAACATGGCGAGCAAGAACTGAAAAGCGACATGACTTTAAAAAAGAATGGCTAAGCATTGTACAATTCGAACCATTTATAACAGATATCTCGGAAATGGCTGACGTCACAAAAAAGTTATTTCAAATAAATTGTGTGTGTTTTTAAAGAGATCTAAATTTTTTGTATTGTATGTTTTCCTCAAACCTTAGCAGTTGTACAAGATTATAGAAAATTTCTTCCGAATCAACAGGACTTCACAGGCTATTTCCACAAAATTCAAGATATACATTTTATTTTTCATATAAATGTCTTTAATATATGGTGTTGTAATTAAAATCGTCAAAGACAGTTTTAGAAAATAAAACATTTCGGAAAATAATTCATGTAAAGGGTAGTTTGGGGTGGAGGGACTTTCTTGAAAATCTCTGTGTCGTATCTTTGGAAGGTACTCAACCTAAATACCAAGTTTAGTATTTATCCGACTTTTCATTTTTGAGTTATGCTGCTCTGACACATACACACAGACACACACACGCAGAATTTTCTAAAAATGTTTTTTATTCAGGGGGCCTCAAAACAAGTATTTAGTTTACCAGTGAAATCTCAATATTGAATATTTGGATGCAATGCATACCTCCTCTACCTACTATTTTACGTGGTAGAGAGAGTAGAAATAGCAACCTCTTCAGCAATGGTGTTTATTGACGAGAAACGTAGGCGTAAAAGTTAAAAATATAGATCGGTGCACGCTAAGTTTATAAAAAATCTGTATTCCTGGTTTCCTTAAGAAATAAATGCACAATTTGTAACAAGGAAATTTTGATACAGCAACTTAGTTCTTTCGAAATCTTTGGAAAACCGTATCTTTATTTTTTTCGGTACCGAAATTTAACAATTTCTTAAAACAACTTGTAAAATTGTATATAAAGCTCTGTAGGGAAGTTTATACTAATGTTGATGTGAATGTTTATAGGATGCACAGGTCCACAGTTGTCCAGCTTGACAATATAAAAGGTTTTAGAACGAATAGCAAATTACTAAAAAGCCCCTAAATCAATATTATTACATGAAGTTGTGAAAAATATTACAGCTATGATTAATAAATTCTGGGATTACGAGAAATTTGTTAATATTGGTTTAAACTTATATAGTTGCAACAAAAGTGCGTATAGCTAGCTCGAAACTTAGCGTTGTTGTCACAAATTTGATGATTATACATGTAATAACTATGGTATTTTTCACCGAAAGTAATTCCCTCTATTCTCACTATGAAGGTTAATTAATTTGTCGAAATCTGATTTAAAGATACGGTTAGTTTAGTGTTTCTTGGAAGGCATAAATGTAACTACGCCAAACGTCAGTAAATGAAATGACAAGGATTTAAAGCAACTAATAAAAGCATATAGAGAAAACTCTGATTTTCATAAAAGTAAGATTAAAACTACTTGCTTAAGGTAAAATGCTTGTCTCATATTAAGAATATTCTCAGATATTCGGAGAATGACGCGAAAGTTGAGTCTGACGCCTTGTTATTTTATTCCGTTTTTTCTTCAAGTGGGTTTCTCTATTGTTACATTTGTATAGTCACTGTAACTATTTTTACTTTCTCTACCACGTACATAGCAGATAGAGGAGGAATTGCATACCGGGATTTCACCAGAAATACATCTTTAGATTTACACATTTCAACTAATTACATAATTGGCTTGTATTGTGCATGATGTTTCATTTAAATACCCACAAACTGGGTCTGTGATTATTACTTATTGTTTTTATGTGTTACAGTGGGTGAATAATAATTAGTTTGTTGGTATCGTTATCACAGTACTGTTTCACTTGTGAAATTCCGTTCTCTTTGTATGAAAATGAAAAAAGAAAAGATAAAAGAATGACGAGTTTTAGTGAGAAAGGTCTAAAGCTTTTAAACATTAAAATCAACATGCAAACTTTGTAAATAGACAACGCCACAAATTAATAATAATAATAATAATAGACATAAATTGTGTGCTTTAACGTTCTTGTACAGTTCTTGTACAGTAAGGCTTCGTTTCCTACGGTTTACCAGTTGTACAAAAGACATTCAGAATGAGACTACTTCACAGCTATTCCCAGAAAATTGAAGTTATACATTTTATTTGTCATGCAGATATCTTAAACATACCGTACCGTAATCAAAAGGGTTAGAGCCATTTTTAAGACAATAAAAATAACGAAATTTCTTCCACTAAACGGGTAGTTTGCGGTGTGGGAATTTTCTTGAAAATCTACGGTTTGTTAAACTTTTTATACGCTACTATTATAGTGTGTGTGTATGTGTGCGAGTATGTGCTTAGTATCCGTGCGCCACAAGCCAAAAGGACGACATTATAGAAAAACTTTATCATTTGCCTATCGGACAGGGACAACCACGAAAAACCTGAAAAAAGCTCTAAGAGTATTCTAACGCCTACCGATCTGGAAAACCCATGAAAACAAGATAGTACACTTTTTTGTCCGCTTTCGAACGGCAATGAGAACCCTGCTCCTACGTACGCTAGCGACCATTACGATGGTCCAGTACCAAGTTTTTGGTATAGTTAAATTACGTCTGTGCAAAGGGCGTCTGTACCGCTTTAAAAAACCTAGGTATATCAGTGCGTAGTGATGTTGGTTGATCTTAAAGCTGGTTAAGCATTTTTCAAAAACAGTTTGCTACACGCTACTATTAAATGTGTGTGTGTGCGTGTGTGTGTGTGCGAGTATGTGCCTAGTATCCGTGCGCCACAAGCCAAAACGACGACATTATAGAAAAACTTTATCATTTGCCTACCGGACAGGGACAACCACGAAAAACCTGAAAAAGCTCTAAGAGTATTCTAACGCCTACCGATCTGGAAAACCCATGAAAACAAGATAGTACACTTTTTGTCCGCTTTCGACCGGCAACCTACGTACGCTAGCGACCATTACGATGGTCCAGTACCAGGTTTTTGGTATAGTTAAATTACGTCTGTGCAAAGGGCGTCTGTACCGCTTTAAAAAACCTAGGTATATCAGTGCGTAGTGATATTGGTTGATCTTAAAGCTGGTTAAGCATTTTTCAAAAACAGTTTGCTACACGCTACTATTAAATGTGTGTGTGCGAGTATGTGCCTAGTATCCGTGCGCCGACAAGGTAAAACTTCAGCATTTGCCTACCGGGCAGGGACAACTACTAAAAACCTGAAAAACCTTGAAAATTAGAAACGGCTTCGTCAACCACTGCAAACGCCTACCAACCAGGGAAAACCTATGAAAAAGCAGAAAGAGCTTGCAATTGTTTACCAACCACAGAAAACCCCCCAAAACTAGTTATTTTTTAAAAAAAACGAAAAAACAAAAAGAAAAAAAGGAAAAGACGAATAATATAAGTATGGCAACTGCAACGAGTGTGTGTGTGTGCCTATTTAATTTTTATTTTCTTTTGCACTGCACACATTTGTGTTACAATATATATGCATTTTGAATTTTGGGAAAACCTATGAAAAAGCAGAAACAGCTTGCATTCGTCTACCAACCAGAGAAAACCCCGAAATACTAGTTATTTAAAATTGCTGATGAGTTCTGGATAGGCTTTTGCAAATCTTGATGGTAGCAAAACTTACCTTTTCCATCACCTCCAACATACTCCACTCCCACACCTTTTTTCTTTCCACCAATCATAATCTCTCTTATTCTTACCAATCAACAACTTTCATTTGCTCCTTTTCACCAATAACATCACTTCTTATTCCCACCAATCACAACTTCACACGTCACTTTCTGTTATACTTTTTATCCCTCGTTCGCCATCTTTTCCCTCTTTCAGTCCCAACCTCCGCACAGACAACACCTCACCGCTCCTTAACCTCAACTTCATGCCTCCGCCATCTTATTTGGTTCCCATTTTTACCACCGCGCCTCTCATCTCCCAACCAGATTGCCGGCAAGAACAGATCTCGTTCATTCACACCTCGACGGTTGACTCGACAGCAGTTACTGTGAACACCTACGTCGTACACTTTTTTGACCGCTTTCGACCAGCTATGAGAACCCTGCTCCTACGTACGCTAGCGACCATTACGATGGTCCAGTACCAGGTTTTTGGTATAGTTAAATTACGTCTGTGCAAAGGGCGTCTGTACCGCTTTAAAAAAACCTAGGTATATTAGTGAGTAGTGATGTTGGTTGATCTTAAAGCTGTTTAAGCATTTTCAAAAACAGTTTGCTTTTATTTTTCGCGTCGCGTGAAGCTGCTGCGCTTTTGGTGACGCATCCACACCAGTAACAGGTAAGTACCACACGCATAATTATTTTTCGGGCCTGCTTGGCGTAGGAATATATCCTTTCGTGTTTTGGTACTGTAACCTCAAATCTCCTTACCCTCCTCTTGCGTCCGCCATCTTGTTTAGTTCTCACCGCATCTCCTTGTCGCAGACCCCCCGCCATTTTTAGTTCCCACTATTTTAACCTCAAAATCTGCTCTTCTAAGCTCTTGCTACCGCCATCTTCTTTTAGTTCCCATTCTCACCACCGCGTCTCCTTGCCCCCACCTCTTGCGACCGCCATGTTCACCACTAACCTCCAAATTTCCTCGTCCTTAAACCTCTTGTCTCAACCATCTTGTTTAGTTCCCATTTTCGCCACCGCATCTCATATCGCCCCATCTCTCTATCCACTCAACAAAACCACCATCCAACGTTCAAAAATTGCTGATGAGTTCTCCACAGTCTTTTGCAAATCTTGTTGCTAGCAAAACTTACCTTTCCCATCACCTCCAACATACCCCACTCCCACACCTTTTTCTTTAAGCCAATCATAATCTCTCTTATTCTTACCAATCAACAACTCTCATTTGTTCCTTTCCACCAATAACATCACTTCTTATTCCCACCAATCACAACTTCACACGTCACCTTCTGTTATACTTTTTATCCTTCGCTCGCCATCTTTTCCCTCTTTCAGTTCCGACCTCCGCACACACAACACCTCGCCACACCGCTCCTCTCCATCACGTGTCCTCCATACTCTTTCATCTTCCTTCCTTCATCTTCCACCCCAATTAACCAACAATCACATTTCATCTTATTTTTAGCAATCAAAACACTCCACGTCACTTCCTGTTTTTCCTTCATCTTTCCCTAATCCTCAATTCTTTTAACTCGTCCCGGATGAACCAATTGCAATAACGATAATCCTTCCGTTCAGGGCGCTTTTCAAACTTGCCGCCGCCGTCGCACGCAGCGACACTAGCGACACTAACGCCCCTAGCGGCAGGATTATCGTTAATCCAATTGGCTCATCCGGGACTATTACTACTTACGTGTTACATGTCAGTTGTAGAGCATGATTCCGTACGATATATTGATTCGATGAGAGGTTAGCAACTATTAATGCTAACGCCTGATTTGGACACATTTTGGGGGGAGGGTGTGTCATATATTTTCTTGCTTTCTTCAATTGAGTTCCTCCTTCAGGAGAAGCAGAACTAAGTTCTTTCATGATAGGAGCAGAATCTCGTTTACCAAATTTGTACAGACTGTCTTCTGTAGCTTTTGACAATTCCTCTGTAGTGGCACTCCGTAGAAGAGGCTTTACCTTCCACTTTTGAACCTTTATGTTGCAGTCTTTAAAATCCCTTTCGGATCAGCCTTTATCTTTTGACATGCTTGAACAATGACGCCAGCCAATGTAATGCTGATTTTGAGCCATGCTGCATTGCCTATTAAAAGTTGGTCTCTATGTCTGTATGGTTTCGTCCATTTCGTCCCGATTTGAAAAACACAATTAGAGATACTTGCTTTTAAACTCCTCAAGGGGTCGTGCGGAATATCCGATATCCCTCGCCTTTCGACAACAAACGCTATTATTGCGTCTGATCAAGTTGCTTGCGAACGCTGAACCCAAATGTTAAAGATAGAGCGGCGAAAATTTCAGGATGCATTCTGAAGAATTGATATATAGGATGGCAGTAGTAGGGATTTAGCGGTTTAAAAGCACTTAATATGCAGAAATGTCTATTCATATACAAATGAGCTCCCCTCCCCCACTTCCCCCCTCCACGCCCAGCTCCTTAGGACTTCCAAGTGCAGCTGTGGGCCAAAAATCTTGTTGAGCACAATGGAAGCTTGACAGTTAAGCAATTAAGGGTATCCTTCACCTGTAAAAACGAACAAAGGGGTCATAAATTTTACGCTTCTGTAACAAAGGCGAGATGTATTTCCTACCCATTCCACATCCGGCCACTTCTGCACCTGCAGTAGACCACCCAAGAGGCTATCTATCACTGTCAAAATGAACAATGTGGATGCAGGACAAAGGAAGATATTTCTATTCTATTCCCTTTCTATTATCCGGGGCAAGACTACTTTAGAAACACCATCTGGCATTTCTCATTCCACAACCCTATAACAAAGCCGGTCCCTTTCCATTGTTCGAACACTGCGTGCTTGACAAAAGAATCCGAGGGTGGCTTTATGCTCGTCCTGTTCTTGTTCGCGTGAAAGAGAGAGAAGCTTGTTTACCAGCTATACGTAAAGACTTTAACAGCGCCAGAGTCAGCCATCATGGTTTTTGCCCTGAGGGGCTGTTCTCTCCGATGTTTTACGAGATCCTACGAATATATCCGAGCATAGTTAAACAAGCTCTCTGTTTATGTAGTTGATTTTCAATCGCGATATAAAAATGTATTTAACCTATGTCATTACATGTATTAAACCTCTGCGTATACTTGGATATCCATAGATCGGTGTTCTATTCTTACTGGAAATCAAATGTTTATTGCTGATGAGAAATTGATGATTGATAGTATTGTATCATTACCCTAATTAATAAAAGGGTGTTCACAGGGTTCTAGCTCGACTCTTACCCAGCGAAACTCTAATGCTTAATAAATATTAAACTATGCAAGGTCAGATTAAAATGCATTTAACAAATATAATTTAATTTTTATATATCATTACCCTTATTAATAAAAGGGTGTTCAGGGGTCCTAGATCGAATCTTACCCAGCGAAACTCTAATGCGTAACAACTATTATACAATGCAAGGTCAGATTAAAATGCATTTAACAAATATAATTTAATTTTTATATATCATAATCCTAATTAATAAAAGCGTGTTCAGGGGTCCTAGATCAAATCTTACCCAGCGAAACTCTAATGCGTAATAACTATTAAACTATGCACGGCCAGATTAAAATGTATATAAGAAATATAATTTAATTAATGAAAGGGTGTTCAGAGGGTTCTAGCTCGAATCTGCGAAACTCTAATGCTTAATAAATATTAAACTATGTGAGTATTGGGCGGTCAGATTAAAACGTGTTTAACAAATATAATTTAATTTATACGACATTGCAATGTTTAACGAGCTGTATTCTTAGGAACCCAGAAGCCCCCAGTTCGAATGTTACCCTGCGAAACGCTATAATAACTATTGAATTATTGAAGCAGGGGGCGGTCGGATTAAAATTGCATTTAACAACTATAATTGTTTATATTAAACCACCGCGTATACTTAGATATCCCGATACCTAGACACCATTCTTTCTTCTTCTCTCTTTTTCTTTCTATCTATCCCGCATATGATTTTCGCTACACGCTCTTCTTGCATAAACATTCACATGATTTCTCCTCGCATTCTTCTATTAACATTCATATAATTTCACTACACGTTCTTCTGAAAACATTCATATGGTTTTCTCAACACATTCCTCTATTGACATTCACATGATTTCTCCTCGCATTCTTCTATTAACATTCATATGATTTCACTACACGTTCTTCTGAAAACATTCATATGGTTTTCTCAACACATTCCCCTATTAACATTCACATGATTTCTCCTCGCATTCTTCTATTAACATTCATATGTTTTCACTACACGTTCTTCTGAAAACATTCATATGGTTTTCTCAACACATTCCTCTATTGACATTCCATGATTTCTCCTCGCATTTTTCTATTAACACTTATATGATTTCACTACACGTTCTTCTGAAAACATTCATATGGTTTTCTCAACACATTCCTCTATTGACATTCACATGATTTCTCCACGCATTCTTCTATTAACATTTATATGATTTCACTACACGTTCTTCTTCTGCAGACATTCATTTGGTTTCTCAACACATTCCTCTATTTACATTCATATGATTTTCCTCGCCTTCTTCTATTAACATTCATATGGTTTTCACTACACGTTCTTCGAATGAAAAGAGACAAAATGATGCAATAAAAACTAATTATAGCTCGGGATGCAAGGCGCCAGTTACGAATTGTTCGAAACTGGTCTGGATGCAGGGGTTCGAGTACTAGGACTGATTACAAATTCATCTTCTAATAACTCCAAAACTAATTAAAATAAAGACGGTAAATAAACTTTATTACCTTTATGTCATTAGCTCGTTTCTTGTGCATATATATTAGAGTACCAGGTGTCATGGGTTCGATCCTTAATTTTAAAATCTCAATTATCTCAGAAACTAGCAGGGATAAAGGTGCGGACCAAAGCATGATTGTTAGCTCCTATGATGGAAAAATGAGACCTTATATAATTTCCAATCAGTTGTCCCTAGTTCGAATCCCGATCTTTCACTGACTTCCTTAATTTTCCACTGTACACTAGAATATATCACTTAGATCGATGCTGTAACTGCATACAGGTCTTTAAACACATCAAACTAATATTATAAATAATTTTGTTTCTGGCGTTCTGAGTTCGAATACCGATTGAATGAAATTTACTTATAAATTTAATAACATAGTAAATAAGACAAGGGCACCAAATAAACCTATTACGTTTATGTCATCAAGTAGTATCTTGCGGGTGTATATTCGGGTACCTGACGTCCAGGGTTCGATCCTTAAGTTTAAATCTCTATTATCGCAGAAACTAGCAGAGATAGAGCTGTGGACGAAAGCATGTTTGTTAGCTCCTACAATGAATAATTAATTATGTATATAATTTCCAATCAGTTGCACCTAGTTCGAATCCCGATCTTTCAATGCCTTCCTTAATTTTCCTCTGTACACTAGAATACATCACTTAGATTGATGCTGTAACTGCATGCAGCTTTGTGTAAAGACATTATAGATGTACTCTGAGAGAGAGAGCGAGAGGAAGGGAAGCAAGTAGGGATAGAAGTGCTGAGAGCCTACGCATGCGCAGCAAGAGATGTCATTGGCTGCAATAATCACGTGATGTGTAAGCATCACAGCCATGATGACGTGCCGGCATCGCCTGGAGGGGGTTTAGATTCCTATATAAACAGATATCTGCTCATGTTAGAACTGTTTTGTACTTATTATTTTTTAAAGAACTTTAAAAGCAACGTGAGCTTCAGGCCATCTACACATACAGCACATATCAAAACGTAACAATGCAAGGTGAGTTTTTACATAACTATACCAAATCACTGTTGGCTTTTACAATACATTTAATTTTGTTTAAACGTTGCAGTACATGAAAGACGATTCGTTACAAGAGCATCATATTTTCTAATCTGTACTTTACATTCACATGGATTACTCTGCGTACTCTTCTCCAGTTCACAGGATTTTTTCTACTCATTCTTCTTCTATAAACATTCACATGATTTTCGCTATTAATTCCTCTTACATAAACATTCACACAATTTTCTCCACTCATTCTTTGTTTCCCTGCAGGTTCATACTCAATTAACATTCATACATTTTCTCTACTCATTCTTTGTTTCACTATACATTCACACGATTTCCTATACTCATTCTTTGGTTCTCTGCTGGCTCATCTTCCATGAACATTCACATGATTTTCTGTACTTATTCTTTGTTTCTCTACACATTCATAGATTTTTGCTGCACATTCTTCTATTAATATTCATACGATTTTCTCCATTCGTTGTTTGTTTCTCTACACATTCATAGGCATACTTACAAAACATACACACACCATAGTTCTAATATAAAGAAGTGTATAACTTGTTCTTCAACTTGAATAATGTAGTGAAAATAATAATTCATGTCAATGTCTGTTACAGATTGTTTAGCTGATAGACTTAACAAGATGGTTGAAGAGCGTAGTTTCCTACCGACTCGCGGAGTTCAAGATCTCGAAATAGGTCTTAACTATGAGATAAAGTCCTTAAAGAGAGTTCAAACAAGATACGGTACCAGGATCGTATCTTCGCTGGAGGATTGTCAAGTGTTCTTGCCAGAGCGCTATAATTCGTTAACCGATCAAGAGATTGCAGAAATACCTGGGAACGTATACCTCCAGTATAACGGTATGGCAGAGTTGGGGAAATTTAAGACATGTAAATTGTCTTTTTTACATGCAGAGAAGGTGTGTAGAAGTGTTAAACTTAAGTATTGAATGTTCCCCTATTTTAACATAAAAATTCATAAATAAAACAACTGACTCATTGATAATACATATAAAGATACAAATGATACATGTTATAGTATTTATAAAAAAATTTACAATATCACATATTTAATTTAGTTATATCTAATGCATTGAAATAACGATAAATATCCGAATGTTTATACAAATCTTTTGTGTTTCATTTTTCATGTATCATAACAAAAAATGTAATTCTTTCAGGTTGCCTTTACTAGTCCAAATCAGTTTTCTAAAACTTTCATTGTGCAATTTTTTAGACTGTGCAATAAGAGGAATAGCCTGCAGCCATGCAAAGGAGGCTGACGCTATTGGAGGATAGAATAAGCAGCATCGACATCTCCAAGAAACATGCTGGTAAGAAGCGGGTGCTGAGACATCTACATCACCAAAACACGCTAAGAAGGATAGTTATATAACATTACAGGGCATATGATGAAAAACGCGGACAATTTTGTATACAATTCAATGCATAGCTGAGAGTTAGCTCAAGCGAGTCTCCCTATATTCGCTGAAATTGAGCATTGTGAACAGTAATTTAAATGATTGTGAAATACTTTTAAATAGAGATGAAATTTGTACCCTAAAAGACTTGAGCCATGTATACATTAACAGCATTAAGACTGTTTGCCACGCTGGAATACAAATTATGAAAATAAAAAGACTTTCATTTAAATAATAAAGAAATTTACATAACCTACTGTTACATGTGTAATGGCATATACAGAAACAATGAGTCGGATGAGGAAGTGATAGAAATGTAAGATAAATAATAACAATAAAAATAATTAAGGTATGCTTTTACATAGTGTTTTTATTCATTAAAAATCCTTACATTTCTAATGAAACATAAATCATTACAATGATTAGTTTAAGTTATGTTACAATGATCAAAAAGAGAACCGTCTTTAGACGCATTACTCGATCTTAAAGCCAGAGCACCAAAAATGACAAATCTCGGCTTCTCCATTTTAGATGTGGTGTCACTATTCAGGTAAAAACTCCTGTAACACAGCAGGTTGAGTATGCAGATCCATGGTCCTAAATGGGTGAAACAGAGTCTTATCCAGCTTAACAGTCTTGAAGATCTCAGCATCAGAAAGTCGAATCACAGGCCTTCTCCACTCGATGAGTACAGGTTTAACAACGGCATTCTCTTCACCTGAGACGGGGTAAAGTATATAAATGTTCAACTTGACAAGGGATTCTAAACTCGTTGTTAGAGTCCAGAGCTGATGTATTATATGGTGAAAACACATGTTCCTCTTCTTAGTGATCTTGTCGTCGAATCTCGGTGTCATTGCGGTGCCGGTAACATTGAAGATGCCCATGATTATAGGATTCTGAAGCCCAATAACTGTAGGAACTGGCGAATGCGTAATGTTAACCTGATGGGCGTCAACGGCAGAGCATGATGTGTGCGGCGAATCATTCCATTATTATATCCTCGACGTCGTTGACGTCTTCTAAAATCTATAGGCATTATGCTTATATCCTTGTTTCTAAAGGCAATGATATTGCTGTTATGCTCCCCCGTTTGCTCTATGAAGCGGATGTTTATGAACAACAAGTAAAATTTCATTTGATGGTTCTTGTGAAATATGGTATCCAGGCGTAACAGATGGGAAAACTGGTAGATCGAGTGTCCACTTTTACTATCGAGGAAGAAGACTGATGCAATACTGCGCTAAATTCGTATGATGCTCAACCTAAATATATTCACTAGGAAATCAGATTCAGACAGCTGATTAGGTGGAATAACGTTGTCATTGAAGGGCCTCAGAACGTTCCTATAGAACAATCACTGGAAAAAATCAAGAGTGAAAGGACATTTTAATGACATTGCATTATTATTATTATTATTATTATTAATTCATCTAATAAAGAAGACATTCGCATCCTAATATGAGGAATCGTTCTAACTGTTTCTTGGTTTCAATGTTCTGCAGATGCTAATCACGCTATAAAATCACCCAGCTTTAAATTCTGAATAATTTCGCTAATCGCATCGGAAAAAGTCATTTTTATCAGGTGTATGAAGCATCATTAGTACCCTTAGCATGTTTACCAAATCATTAGAATCGGTGTAGCGGTATAGCATCTTCTCTGTATTCGCTTTGGATATATCTTCTAATCTAGGTGAGTTGACACTAGTATGCTTGCTTTCATTGGTGTGTTTATTCAGAGCTTGCTGATTCAAAGAAACTGCTCTTATTGTTTCATCAGTGGTAGCTCTTGAAGTTATTACAGGATCACTTGAACTGGTTCCAAGTACGGTACATCTTGAATCCCGCTCTTCGGAACTTGAGAAGATTTCAGGATCTCGTTTGGGTATTGTAGTCAATGCACAGCTGGTCATCACTTTACAACATCTTCTCCTATGTTGCTTAAGCGTTGAAATTGTCCTGTTTTTTAAAGTTCTATTACATATGCAGCACTTAACAAAGCGATTCCTCCCCCATTGGGAAACATACGAAAACTCAAGATTCTCGTAAATTGACTGTACTTGTCCATCTTTATGAGTGTTCATGCTCAAAAAGTATATATATAAACTAGTCAATGTATACTGTAGATGTTGAATTCGTGTACGATAACACGAGACTGAGCTATTTTTTCAACATTTATGTATTTATATATGTTCTCAGGCTTTAATGCATATAAACAGACATATCCGAATTAGACTAAGTAAAATATTGTAGAATTCAAACATAATAGTTGTAATTCCGTTAATTATAACTATTTCACTAAACACAAGCAGATTCAAGTAGCATGAAATGGATTCATAGAGGTAAGAGCACAAGTTTTCTTTATAGTTAGCACAGAGAATGCGAGAGTTGAGTGAGATACTGGTCTAACTGGCACGAGTCTGAAGCTCATGTATCATCCTTTAGCGAAAAATGGCACATGTATCTGAGAGCCTTTAGTGAGAGCGGGTCACCTTTTTCCTGCCCTTTTCCCTGAGTGGGTCACCTTTTTCCCTGTGTGTGGGTCACCTTTGTCCCTGAACGGGTCACCTTTTCCCCTTTGTGGGTCACCGTTTTCCTTTATGGGTCACCTTTTTCCCTTTGTGGGTCACCTTTTCCCTTTGTGGGTCACCTTTTTCCCTTTGTGGGTCACCTTTTTCCCGTTGCAGGTCACCTTTTTCCTGAGCAGTCACCTTTTTCCCTGAGCAAGTCACCTTTTCCCTGAATGGGTTACGTGATGGCCATGTCTAGAACATTGACATGAAACAGTTTTTCCTCGAAGTTCACGTCTAAAGTCGCTTTCAAAGTCTAACATATGAATGGACTGTGAGCATTCTTGCTTCATCCGCTCTAGCTTGACAGCTAAAAATAAAAATAAATCGCTCTTAATTGTATATAGCTAATGAGAAAGTATAGAAGAACTATCCCGAATTAAATCAATTAGTATACCATGAGAACTAAGGTGGTTAAGCTCGCAAGAGGTTTAATTAACTCTATCGATAACCTGCTACCCTTTGAAGTACATTTGCCTGGTTACATATACTGAGGAACTGGGGCAAAGCTAGAGAAAAATTAAAGAGAGGAGACCCTGGAATCATTCCGTTAGACGAATCGTATAATCTTAGCAACATTGCCTACGCGCAGCATAAGGTCTCTGCTTCGAGAAATCATTGCTGACAAGATCTTGGCTGAAACGGCTTGGAAAAGAGTGAAAACATCTGATGTTACATTAGGTGAAAAAGTTGGCAGCGCGACTAGTAACAGCAATTATGAAGGGAAAGGTAGCTCCAGGTGTAGGAACCACGAAGAAGAAACGAGGAGGATTTCTACCTCTCATACCAATTATTGCAGCTCTAGGCGCTGCTGCTGGAGGTGCAGCTCAAATTGCCTCAGCAGTAAATAAGAAAAAGTCAGCAGATAAACAAATCGCCGAAATGATGAGGCATAAGAGACAAATTCAGAGAAAGGTATTTGTTGGCGGCGGGTTCAAAAAGAAGAAACGAGGAGGATTTCTACCGCTCATACCAATTATTGCAGCCCTACAAGCCGCCGCTGGAGGCGCATCACAAACTGCTACAGCCGTAAATAAGAAAAAAGTTGCGGATAAACAACTTGCTGAAATGATAAGATGTAACAGAGAAATTGAATCAAAAGGGAAAGGCCTACGAGTGAAGAAGAATAAGGGGAGGAACTTCAAATCGAAGAGAGGGACAGAGCCTGAAAGGGAATTCAAAAACTCTGGCAGAGGTCTATAATTGTCTCTGAAAAAACATTAAGTAACATAGATCCCGGCTTGTATGTCCAATGTTTTAAGATTCCTCATATTAGGATGCGAATGTCTTCTTTATTAGATCAATTAATAATAATGCAATATCATTAAAATGTCCTTTCACTCTTGATTTTTTCCAGTGATTGTTCTATAGGAACGTTCTGGGGCCCTTCAATGACAACGTTATTCCACCTAATCAGCTGTCTGAATCTGATTTCCTAGTGAATATATTTAGGTTGAGCATCATACGAATTTAGCGCAGTATTGCATCAGTCTTCTTCCTCGATAGTAAAAGTGGACACTCGATCTACCAGTTTTCCCATCTGTTACGCCTGGATACCATATTTCACAAGAACCATCAAATGAAATTTTACTTGTTGTTCATAAACATCCGCTTCATAGAGCAAACGGGGGAGCATAACAGCAATATCATTGCCTTTAGAAACAAGGATATAAGCATAATGCCTATAGATTTTAGAAGACGTCAACGACGTCGAGGATATAATAATGGAATGATTCGCCGCACACATCATGCTCTGCCGTTGACGCCCATCAGGTTAACATTACGCATTCGCCAGTTCCTACAGTTATTGGGTTTCAGAATCCTATAATCATGGGCATCTTCAATGTTACCGGCACCGCAATGACACCGAGATTCGACGACAAGATCACTAAGAAGAGGAACATGTGTTTTCACCATATAATACATCAGCTCTGGACTCTAACAACGAGTTTAGAATCCCTTGTCAAGTTGAACATTTATATACTTTACCCCGTCTCAGGTGAAGAGAATGCCGTTGTTAAACCTGTACTCATCGAGTGGAGAAGGCCTGTGATTCGACTTTCTGATGCTGAGATCTTCAAGACTGTTAAGCTGGATAAGACTCTGTTTCACCCATTTAGGACCATGGATCTGCATACTCAACCTGCTGTGTTACAGGAGCTTTTACCTGAATAGTGACACCACATCTAAAATGGAGAAGCCGAGATTTGTCATTTTTGGTGCTCTGGCTTTAAGATCGAGTAATGCGTCTAAAGACGGTTCTCTTTTTGATCATTGTAACATAACTTAAACTAATCATTGTAATGATTTATGTTTCATTAGAAATGTAAGGATTTTTAATGAATAAAAACACTATGTAAAAGCATACCTTAATTATTTTTATTGTTATTATTTATCTTACATTTCTATCACTTCCTCATCCGACTCATTGTTTCTGTATATGCCATTACACATGTAACAGTAGGTTATGTAAATTTCTTTATTATTTAAATGAAAGTCTTTTTATTTTCATAATTTGTATTCCAGCGTGGCAAACAGTCTTAATGCTGTTAATGTATACAGGGCTCAAGTCTTTTAGGGTACAAATTTCATCTCTATTTAAAAGTATTTCACAATCATTTAAATTACTGTTCACAATGCTCAATTTCAGCGAATATAGGGAGACTCGCTTGAGCTAACTCTCAGCTATGCATTGAATTGTATACAAAATTGTCCGCGTTTTTCATCATATGCCCTGTAATGTTATATAACTATCCTTCTTAGCGTGTTTTGGTGATGTAGATGTCTCAGCACCCGCTTCTTACCAGCATGTTTCTTGGAGATGTCGATGCTGCTTATTCTATCCTCCAATAGCGTCAGCCTCCTTTGCATGGCTGCAGGCTATTCCTCTTATTGCACAGTCTAAAAAATTGCACAATGAAAGTTTTAGAAAACTGATTTGGACTAGTAAAGGCAACCTGAAAGAATTACATTTTTTGTTATGATACATGAAAAATGAAACACAAAAGATTTGTATAAACATTCGGATATTTATCGTTATTTCAATGCATTAGATATAACTAAATTAAATATGTGATATTGTAAATTTTTTTATAAATACTATAACATGTATCATTTGTATCTTTATATGTATTATCAATGAGTCAGTTGTTTTATTTATGAATTTTTTATGTTAAAATAGGGGAACATTCAATACTTAAGTTTAACACTTCTACACACCTTCTCTGCATGTAAAAAAGACAATTTACATGTCTTAAATTTCCCCAACTCTGCCATACCGTTATACTGGAGGTATACGTTCCCAGGTATTTCTGCAATCTCTTGATCGGTTAACGAATTATAGCGCTCTGGCAAGAACACTTGACAATCCTCCAGCGAAGATACGATCCTGGTACCGTATCTTGTTTGAACTCTCTTTAAGGACTTTATCTCATAGTTAAGACCTATTTCGAGATCTTGAACTCCGCGAGTCGGTAGGAAACTACGCTCTTCAACCATCTTGTTAAGTCTATCAGCTAAACAATCTGTAACAGACATTGACATGAATTATTATTTTCACTACATTATTCAAGTTGAAGAACAAGTTATACACTTCTTTATATTAGAACTATGGTGTGTGTATGTTTTGTAAGTATGCCTATGAATGTGTAGAGAAACAAACAACGAATGGAGAAAATCGTATGAATATTAATAGAAGAATGTGCAGCAAAAATCTATGAATGTGTAGAGAAACAAAGAATAAGTACAGAAAATCATGTGAATGTTCATGGAAGATGAGCCAGCAGAGAACCAAAGAATGAGTATAGGAAATCGTGTGAATGTATAGAGAAACAAAGAATGAGTGGGGAAAATCGTATGAATGTTTATGTAAGAAGAATGTGTAGCGAGATCGTATGAATGCGTTGAGAAACAAAGAATGAGTAGAGAAAATGTATGAATGTTAATAGAGTATGAACCTGCAGGGAAACAAAGAATGAGTGGAGAAAATTGTGTGAATGTTTATGTAAGAGGAATTAATAGCGAAAATCATGTGAATGTTTATAGAAGAAGAATGAGTAGAAAAAATCCTGTGAACTGGAGAAGAGTACGCAGAGTAATCCATGTGAATGTAAAGTACAGATTAGAAAATATGATGCTCTTGTAACGAATCGTCTTTCATGTACTGCAACGTTTAAACAAAATTAAATGTATTGTAAAAGCCAACAGTGATTTGGTATAGTTATGTAAAAACGCACCTTGCATTGTTACGTTTTGATATGTGCTGTACGTGTAGATGGCCTGCAGCTCACGTTGCTTTTAAAGTTCTTTAGAAGTTAATAAGTACAAAACAGTTCTAACATGAGCAGATATCTGCTTATATAGGAATCTAAACCCCCTCCAGGCGATGCCGGCACGTCATCATGGCTGTGATGCTTACACATCACGTGATTATTGCAGCCAATGACATCTCTTGCTGCGCATGCGTAGAGGCTCTCAGCACTTCTATCCCTACTTGCTTCCCTTCCTCTCGCTCTCTGTCTCTCAGAGTACATCTATAATGTCTTTACACAAAGCTGCATGCAGTTACAGCATCAATCTAAGTGATGTATTCTAGTGTACAGAGGAAAATTAAGGAAGTCATTGAAAGATCGGGATTCGAACTAGGGGCAACTGATTGGAAATTATATACATCATTAATTATTCATTGTAGGAGCTAACAAACATGCTTTCGTCCACAGCTCTATCTCTGCTAGTTTCTGCGATAATAGAGATTTAAACTTAAGGATCGAACCCTGGACGTCAGGTACCCGAATATACACCCGCAAGATACTACTTGATGACATAAACGTAATAGGTTTATTTGGTGCCCTTGTCTTATTTACTATGTTATTAAATTTATAAGTAAATTTCATTGAATCGGTATTCGAACTCAGAACGCCAGAAACAAAATTATTTATAATATTAGTTTGATGTGTTTAAAGACCTGTATGCAGTTACAGCATCGATCTAAGTGATATATTCTAGTGTACAGTGGAAAATTAAGGAAGTCACTGAAAGATCGGTATTCGAACTAGGGACAACTGATTGGAAATTATATATATTATATATATTGTCCATCATAGGGGCTAACAATCATGTTTTGGTCCGCACCTTTATCCCTGCTAGTTTCTGAGATAATTGAGATTTTAAAATTAAGGATCGAACCCATGACACCTGGTACTCTAATATATATGCACAAGAAACGAGCTAATGACATAAAAGTAATAAAGTTTATTTACCGTCTTTATTTTAATTAGTTTTGGAGTTATTAGAAGATGAATTTGTAATCACTCCTAGGACTCGAACCCCTGCATCCAGACCAGTTTCGAACAATTCGTAAATGGCGCCTTGCATCCCGAGCTATAATTAATTTTTATTGCATCATTTTGTCTCTTTTCATTCGAAGAACGTGTAGGGAAAACCATATGAATGTTAATAGAAGAAGGCGAGGAGAAATCATATGAATGTTAATAGAGGAATGTGTTGAGAAACCAAATGAATGTTTCCAGAAGAAGAACGTGTAGTGAAATCATATGAATGTTAATAGAAGAATGCGAGGAAAAATCATGTGAATGTCAATAGAGGAATGTGTTGAGAAAACCATATGAATGTTTTCAGAAGAACGTGTAGTGAAATCATATGAATGTTAATAGAAGAATGCGAGGAGAAATCATGTGAATGTCAATAGACGAATGTGTTGAGAAAACCATATGAATGTTTTCAGAAGAACGTGTAGTGAAATCATATGAATGTTAATAGAGGAATGCGAGGAGAAATCATGGGAATGTCAATAGAGGAATGTGTTGAGAATACCATATGAATGCTTTCGGAAGAAGAACGTATAGTGAAATCATATGAATGTTAATAGAAGAATGCGAGGAGGAATCATGTGAGTGTTTATGCAAGAAGAGCGTGTAGCGAAAATCATATGAGAGATAGATAGAAAGAAAAAGAGAGAAGAAGAAAGAATGGTGTCTAGGCATCGGGATATCTAAGTATACGCGGTGGTTTAATATAAACAATTATAGTTGTTAAATGCAATTTTAATCCGACCGCCCCCTGCTTCAATAATTCAATAGTTATTATAGCGTTTCGCAGGGTAAGATTCGAACTAGGGGCCTCTGGGTTCCTAAGAATACAGCTCGTTAAACATTGTAATGTCGTATAAATTAAATTATATTTGTTAAACACGTTTTAATCTGATCGGCCAATACTCACATAGTTTAATATTTATTAAGCATTAGAGTTTCGCAGATTCGAGCTAGAACCCTCTGAACACCCTTTCATTAATTAAATTATATTTGTTATATACATTTTAATCTGGCCGTGCATAGTTTAATAGTTATTACGCATTAGAGTTTCGCTGGGTAAGATTCGATCTAGGACCCCTCAACACGCTTTTATTAATTAGGGTAATGATATATAAAAATTAAATTATATTTGTTAAATGCATTTTAATCTGACCTTGCATTGTTTAATAGTTGTTACGCATTAGAGTTTCGCTGGGTAAGATTCGATCTAGGACCCCTGAACACCCTTTTATTAATTAGGGTAATGATATATAAAAATTAAATTATATTTGTTAAATGCATTTTAATTTGACCTTGTATAGTTTAATATTTATTAAGCATTAGAGTTTCGCTGGGTAAGATTCGAGCTAGAACCCTGTGAACACCCTTTTATTAATTAGGGTAATGATACAATAATATCAATCATCAATTTCTCATTAGCAATATACATTTGATTTCCAGTAAGAATAGAACACCGATCTATGGATATCCAAGTATACGCAGAGGTTTAATGCATGTAATGACATAGGTTAAATACATTTTTATATCGCGATTGAAAATCAACTACATAAACAGAGAGCTTGTTTAACTATGCTCGGATATATTCGTAGGATCTCGTAAAACATCGGAGAGAACAGCCCCTCAGGGCAAAAATCATGATGGCTGACTCTGGCGCTGTTAAAGTGTTTACGTATAGCTGGTAAACAAGCTTCTCCCTCTTTCACGCGAACAAGGACAGGACGAGCATAAAGCCACCCTCGGATTCTTTTGTCAAGCACGCAGTGTTCGAACAATGGAAAGGGACCGGCTTTGTTATAGGGTTGCGGAATGAGAAATGCCAGATGGTGTTTCTAAAGTAGTCTTGCCCCGGACAATAGAAAGGGAATAGAATAGAAATATCTTCCTTTGTCCTGCATCCACATTGTTCATTTTGACAGTGATGGATAGCCTCTTGGGTGGTCTACTACAGGTGCAGAAATGGCCGGATGTGGAATGGGTAGGAAAAACATCTGGACTTTGTTACAGAAGCGTAAAATTTATGACCTCTTTGTTCGTTTTGACAGGTGAAGGATACCCTTAATTGCTTAACTGTCAAGCTTCCATTGTACTCAAGATTTATGACCCACAGCTGCACTTGGAAGTCCTACGGAGCTGGGCGTGGAGGGGGGAAGTGGGGGAGTGTAGCTCATTTGCATATGAATAGACATTCCTGCATATTAAGTGCTTTTAAACCGCTAAATCCCTACTACTGATGTCTATTCGCAAGGCTCTGCAATATCTGTTTGTTCACTTCACTGGTTTAGTGTTGCAGCTTCAACATGGTTGCAGAAGGAACGCTGAAAAACGGTAAATAACTAACGTTAACCTCCAGTGAAGGCAAGGAAACTATGTGGTGACGAAAGCGCATCCACCGCTGTACCTTATCTTACATTGCTTTAAAAGTGAGGAATATAAACCAACAAAACAGGTCAACACGTGTCACTGCACAGTTGCTCACTACTGTATGAAGAAACACATGTAACTGACGCGAGACCGCGCGAGCCATCGGACGGTCGTATGCAAGTTCTGCTCTGTTCCACGGTGCGGCACAAATGATAATTTTCTGGGTGTTGATAAATATACTGCATGACAGGTTCCGTTTGCAGTTCATGTGGGATGTCTTAATTTCCTTGATGGTCTCATTTAGTGTGGCCCGCTGTTCAGTATATAAACTTCATTTCACCGGCCGTAATTCTATTTTCAGCGCATTTTCGTAAGGTCCAAGTTTACTGTCATAACAGAGGACAGGTCCTGCCGAGATCTTGCACAGGCATTGCGGGTTTGTTTTTGTACTAAGGAAGATTTTATATACTGCTGATAATGCCAGCAGATTGAATAAATTTGAAGATTTTTCTGATAGAGAAGGTAAGTTTATAACCAAGGTAATTAAATTCATAAAAACTTTCTAAAATGTTTTCATTTATACAAATTTTGCTGCGTACAGGTTGTTTGCCGCATATGCCATTACTTCCGTTTTCACTGTAGGTATTTCCAGGTGATATTTATCAGCTATTCATGCTAAATTATACGCTGATCGTTGTAAATCATCTTGTGAATTGGCTAGCAAAACCAAATCATCTGTAAAACTCAGGTCATCTAGGTGTAACTGTCGATTTATACTTATATGACCATGCCTTGTGTTTATAAATTATCCTATTATTCCATTCATTTAAATATTGAATAAGAGGGGCGAAGAATGGCATCTTTGTTTGATAATGGTAAACATTTTTAACCGATAAGAGATTTTCTCATCATTAACAAATCTATCAAAGTTTGAGAAACTCATTCTATATCTATAAATGTATTTGTACTCGATGAAGGTTATAACCTGTTCCCTCTAATACCAAGACCTATAGCTAGAAAGGAATGCAGATGCAGCCGAACCATGGAATCGGCCACGTGAGATCCAGTAGGAAAGGCGTGGGAACCTTGCCGTGAGCAGCAAGATGCATAATTGCTTACAACGAAGTGTTAGTTCCAACGTAACTGTGATACGCAAGAGAAGCGGTAATTACGTCTATGCAGGAGGAAATAAAGTACTTGAAGAATGTCGTTCTGCGTATATGTGACAAAAAGGAATATCAGCAGTATATTTAAGGTGAACTTCACTGTGGAATTTCGGATGTTTTTCTACATACCAAAAACAGTGAGTTCACGGTTATACTACTTATGTATAATGCCTGAACGTTTCACATGTTTTTCAGCATAATTTCACAGATTCAAAACGAGTACAAAGCCGACATGCAGAATGTTTCCCGGGAAGGGGGCTCAAAAGAATAAATATCTTGCACAAAGTTCTAAAGTAAGAATGGTTAAAAAACATACTGAAGCCAACAAATGGTTGCACTAGTTAGGAAAAGACAAAAGTTAACATAAGGAATGCTAGTGCTGAGGAAACTGCATAACTATCCCACTCCCGAAGCTAATGACATGTTTGCCGGGAATGTGTTCACTACCATACATGAAAACATATTAACATGCAGAAACTTCTGCGTCGGGCGAATTTACTCCACGTAAATTACAGTAACCTATAGATTTTATCACCACTGTGTCCAATAAGGCATTGTAGCAAAAAAGAAAGAAAAGAGAAACCTTTGTCATTAAGCGAAAAGAAGGGGAATTGCAAATTCTCAGTAAATGTAGCAAACGAAGCTGGATTCGGCAATTCGCACTATGAAGAGTAGGTGGCCAATGAATGAAATTGAGAACATTAGTCTACACAACTCTGAGATAATCAATTACGGAATAAACGCTGAATATCAGTTCTTTTGAGAAACAAAATTATAGGATTGTGCCATGTGTATATATATACCTACAAGAAAGACGAAGCAAAGTACCATAATGGCTGTATTTAATTAGCGTTAAAACTGGTGTTTTGTGTTTTCTGCGTTTTTTGTGCATACAATACATAGTGCTTTAGCTAAATTCATTTATTTGGCCTCCAAATAATATGAGTAAATAAATGGGCTGCAAAATGGTACAATGTGTCAAAAGAATTTAGGAGCAAAATTCAATATAGTTCAATATAAGCCAGAAAGTAGACGAGTCACAAGTTAACAAATTCAGAGAAAATTTACAACACTAAAATTATTATGAATATTTCAACACTTAAATAAAATTACTCAAAGGTGTTTATTCCGTAAACAGCTGAATGTGGGCGTTAATGCTTTAAGGAACTGAGAGTTTTATTAGATCTTGCATTAATTAGCCAGTAAGGTATTGTCGCGAACATGATTCGGCGAAGTGGGGGATAGCTATTTGAGGGTGGTAAAAGGAAGGCAGATGGTAGAGCAATGATAACAACGAGACTTAATTAAGCGAATATATTAAGAAAGATTAAGCAATTTGTTGGTTGCGCATGTTTGGTTTACAAAGGTGGGGTTTGCAACATATTCCGTTAACCCTGGCCAATGTTATTCTGATTATGAGGTTACTAATACAATGCCTTACCTTAAGAAATGTGTCATGGTGTGTCTAGGCGAGGTAAGAGATGAAGTGGTAGCCGGTTGAGCCCGGAGCGACGCCTCAAGACGCACACAACAATGTAGAGTTTCCTCCGACGGTCAGTCAAGACGGTCGGGTCTACAGTCCCTTAAATAGATTTAGCGGCATCCCGGAAGGGTATTCCAACATGGTGGCCGTTCTCCCAATATGGAGAACCAACACCCTGATAGTGGGTAGACTTAGCCAATCAACACCGAATGCTTAAATATTCTAGAATATCCGGTGTGACGTCAAAGTGCGAATGTGCACGTAGACCAACGGAAGTTGGTGGCACCAAAAAGTCCACTGGGAGTGCCATCGGAAGAGGATAGTCACTTCCATCCTGTTAATTAATCAGCTTATAACAAAGCTTGCATTTTTCCAAGAATATGTAAGAATCAAGTCCCAATAAATTCAGATTAATTAATTCTTAATTAATAAAATATTACTAAAACAATATAAGTTAAACTCTCGACAATGACACATGCTACATACCTCCGAACGGTAAGAAAAGCGGCCCCTGACACTTGTTAAAAAAACCAAGAGTACCAGGTATAGCAACAAACAAATATTGAAAGGGGGATACCAAACACCACAGAACGTAACGCAATTATAATATTACATAAAACATACAAGAAAGTTCTGAGAAAATGAGTAGCACCTGCAAGAGAATAAGGTTAGGGAGCCTAAGGAGGCTAAAGTAGGGAAGTGACGTAGAAATCGTATCATGGTCACCATAATATAGGGAAGTAAATTCCATGCTAGATCTTAAGGAACACTGGTAGAGAATTGTCTTGCAATTAGCACACTCTTGAACCAGAATCTCGACGAATATACCAAGTTCGCAAATGTTAACCCAAACTTGATGAAATGTCAACCACCAAGGCGAGAGATAGGCGCCCATAATTAACGCGCCATCTCGCAATGTCCAGATCATGCGATTAGCACTGGAAGTCCGGCGGGAGACAAAGTTCATTATTGGTTACACCAGGTTTTGTATCCAAGACTGTTCTGGTCGACGTGTGCAAATCCTCTGTTCTAGTGTCCATCCAGGAGTAAACGATGTTAAATCTGGTTCGTAGTAGGATGCAAATTCTTGGTGAAAGACGTGTCCTTGCCGATGAAGTAGTCATGCGGGTGACCAGTGAAACAAGCAGAAAATAAAAAGGAATTAGGAACGAAACATCACCTAATGATAAAGGTAATAAAATCTGCATAAGGTAAATCAGGTGAAGGATGAGGGGAGTGAATTGTCAGAAAATTCAAAGGGTGGATGTGCCAAGGAAAAAAAGCGGAAAGATGGTTGATAAAACAACGGAGCTACCACAAGCATAATTAAGTGAAAAGTGCCGAAATAAGATTTAACAATTAACATTATAGGTTGTGAAACATCTAGGTAATAATAAATTTGGGCAATGCAACATGGCGTAGCAGAAGTAAGATTACAAAATAAGTGATAAAACATTCAAATGGCACTGACAACGTGCCAGAGGTTAAAATTTGAAACTTAAAGACTCGTGCTACCAAACTAAAACATTACACAGATGTTTCACCAGAACACAAAAATTACAAAATGAATCATGACAATGTCAGTGTAATACCAGTAAGAAAATAACATAAAACATTAATTATTACCATTCATGAGTGGATTTATAAATATTTATATGAAAATAAAACGTTAAGCTTCATTAGTGAAAATAATATGAAGTAGACCTTAGTAGCAGGCACAAAATCATAACATCAACAGAACAACTGTTGCACTTATAAAATCAAATTTTGGACAATTAATAACAAGAGGTGTGCCTGACAGAAAAGTTTAAATAAACTTTAAATAATCAATTGAAGAGAATTTAAGTGAATAAAATATTAATAAACAAGTCAGTATATTTAATAACAACATTGTGAACACCGTAGATTAGACCGGTTGGGTGCGAGGGAGACTATGCGATAATAAACAGTATAAATATAAACCATAAGGGGGTGGATAAAATTAACTATAAAAATGTATATATTCCTAAAAGAGTGCCCAACAGAAAAAAAAACATCAATCAATAATGCGGGAATCAATACTTTAGCAAGCCAAGGAATTATACATTATATGGCCACAGATAGATTCAAAGGTATCACCCTCTCTCAATAAATAGCGTATCAATTCCCCGGAGATAGCTATATTGCTAAAGGGCGGTCCCTCCAAACTAATCAATAATGTTTATATTGGTAATGTGATGTTTGCTTGCACTATAATCTAGCACTGTGTGAAAAACTAATTAAAAGTTGTTTGAAAGTAAAATGCAATAACAAAAAGGATATTAAGTTTCCATTATACATGTTTGAGATATAAACATAAAATTATCCAGCAACTGTTACTTTAAAGAAATGGGGATAACTTATCCATCCATTATTTGAATTAGTATTTGTAAATTGTGTGCTACATTTACTTAAGAATTTGCCAGAGAGAAAAATAAATACACAAATAAAAAAACACATAACATCAGGACCGTGGGTGGTCAGTGCCACGATCAAATATCCTAGACTAATTATTCCTCTCACTAGTCTATGAATCTATCCCGGGATACTGAAAACTCATTATATATACACATATTACGGGAGCGACCCGTTATCAACAATATAACGCTTGTGTGCACCACATTAAAACTCTACGTAGTTTCCCAAACTACATGTTCCTAAGATTACTACCTGATGGGACCCTGCGGTTTCCCCAGCAAATAAAATAAGCTTTATATTTCACTACAAATATAACCTATCCCAAGTTTATTATCCACATCGATTAATGTTTCACCAGAGACCTCGTGGTTTACTTAAGAAATGCAGTAATCAAGTTTATACTTGACACACATGAGTTTATTTTCGTAACAATTACCACACGAGAAATGTTTCACTTAGACAAAATTGGAAGAAATTACTTGGTAGTACCACTGCTTCTTTAATGTCGACTTCTTTCATTACAAATCTGATATACGACTGCTTGAAAACGGAAGTCTTCGCTGATAAGCCTTGCTCTTTCCGGCCAACGTGGCAAAACTTTTACTGCATGTCAGAAATTTATCTTATCGTATTATAAATTCTGTCAGCTTTCATATTTCTTAATTATTGTAATTTTTTATAATCCCTATATTTTATGTACAGAATTTTACTTTGCGTTCAAATGCAATTACGGACTATCTTACTTTATATCCTTCATAGAGCATAATGCATTATATTAATTCAATATTTTTAGCAAAACTCCACTTAAAAATACATGCAAGTGTTGAAGGGAACACCGTTAATCTATTTACTAAACTTTCTCTTGGATGTATTCCGTTCTTTGAGTAACGTAATGATTACCTTTACCTCTCACGTGTATTGACGAGTATTGATATACTCGTATTTTGCATTAGTTGTTTAATGATTCAGCTTGATAGCTTGCCTTAAATACGCTTTAACCTTTAATTTTTTGCTAGTGCATACTTTAACGGTAGATAATTTCAAGTTTAATTTTTGACCGTCGATATTTTGGAAATTCTAATACCTGTGTAGCATTTTGCTATACTTTGGTTCCTACACTGTGTTTTAAGTTCTGATTTCAGAACGCACTTCAGTAAGGGGAACATAAGAGTTTACGGCCAATTAATATGCAGGAATGTGTGTTCATATGCAAATGAGGTCTCCGCCACTCACTCCCCCACCCCCTCCCCACCACCATGGTACCTTTTGCTTGCAGCTGAGTGTCAAATCTTCTTGAGTATAATGGAAGCTTGACAGGTAAGCAATTAAGGCTGTTAATCAACTGTCAAAACGAACAATGGGTATAATAAATTACGCTTCTGTAACAAAAGCGGAGACGTTATTCTACCCACTCCATATCCGCACACGTGTGCACGTCTACACTGAAACAACCACCTCCCAGTCGCATTGTTTAACGACCACGTGCAAAAGAACAAAAGGTTACCCATCACCTGTCAAAATGAACAATAGAGAATGCTGTAGTATTGCGAACAAAGGATCAGACACTATTGTCCCAGCTCTATTGAATTCCGTGAGCGTGTACTTTTACGAATGCAAGCTCGCAGTCGCATTGTTTGGCGAACACGTGCAAAAGAACAAATCTTGCCCTTCACCTGTCGAAATGAACAAAGACCTTCGTAAATTATGCTTATAACAAAAGAGGAGCCTTGCTAACAAAGGAGCAGATGCTATTGTATCCCTTCCTATTGTGCAGAGTAAGGCTTCTTTAGAAAGACCACCCGTGTAGCATTCCGCTTCCACAGCCATATAACAAAGGACAGGCTGGACCCTTCTAACAAAAGCTTGATTAACAAAGGAACAGATTCTATTGTCATCCATTCGATTGTCCGGACACGTGCATATTAGGTGAATATAACAAAGAGGCAGTCAGGCGAAGCATTAACAAAAGAAACTAGTGGAGGCTTTATACTTGCCCTGTCTTTGTTTGACTGTGGGAAAGACAGAGAGGTCAGTTTACCTGCTAGATCATCAAAAATTCTACCGCCGCTCGAGCCCCACATCATGGCGTTGGCTTTGCCCCGAGGCCAGTTCTCTC
Organism: Deroplatys truncata; assembly: GCA_030765065.1. Taxonomy (NCBI): domain Eukaryota; kingdom Metazoa; phylum Arthropoda; class Insecta; order Mantodea; family Mantidae; genus Deroplatys; species Deroplatys truncata. The sequence goes on from CM060990.1 coordinate 382,208,598, forward strand.
TGAGAGCAGTAATGTCTTCACGAAGTCCTACGGATATACCCGAACATAGTGATACAAGCTTACTGTTTACGCTTCTATCGGCTCTTTCAAACAGCGATATCAAAAATGTATTTAACGTATATCGTTACCTATATTAAACTCGTGTGTATATACTTAGATATCCATAGCTCGGTGTTCGATTCTTACTGCAATCAAAAAGTTTAATGTTTTAATTGCTAATGAAAAATTGATGCTTTGATAGGGTAAAACGTTATTATATCGTTACTCCGATTAATGAAAGGGTATTCAGAGGGTCCTAGCTCGAATCTTACCCAGCGAAACTCTAATGCGTAATAAATATTAAATTATGGAAACATGCACAGATAGATTAAAATGTATTTAACATATATAATTTAACTTTTTATATATCATTACCCTGATTAATGTAGGATGCCCTTAGGTGCCCAGAGGTCCATAGTTTGAATCTTACCCTGTGAAACTCTAATGCGCAATAACTATTAAATTATGGAAGCATGCACGGGCAGATTAAAAATGTATTTAAGAAATATAATTTAATTTTTATATGACATTACGAAGTTTAATGAGCTGTATTCTTAGGAACCCAGAGGCCCTAGTTCGAATCTTATCCAGCGAAACGCTATAATAAATATTAAACTAGGTGAGCATGGGCGGTCGGATTAAAATGCATTTAACAAATATAATTATTTATATAAACCCTGGAGTATACTTAGATATTCCCGATGCCTAGACATGATTCTTTATTTTCTTTCTTTCTTCCTTTTTCTTTCTATCTCTTTCTTTCTTCTCGACTTGCACACATCCATGCGTTCACATATACAACTAAGCTTAAAATGAATTTGTATACTGTAGGTGCAGATCCATATAGTGTAGTTATGAGATAAAAGAAAATAAATAGAGCAACTAAAATCTGTATGAAAAATTAGATTGCTGAAAACACAAGCAGAAAGGTTTCTTACTCTCCCAAATTCCTTAAAACTTTAACAATCTTTATAAACTTACAATTAAATCCACCTCAAATTGTATTTTAATATCAATCCATAATAAATAAAATATATTGTAATTCTATGAAACCTTTGAAATTCTATGCAAAAGCTATTAAACACTGAACATGCATGTACTTCTGAAAATTACTTAGGTGTATAAATTCGCTGTAAGCAAGTGATGTTCTTTCAGAACACCTAACACTTAGAAAACTATAAATAGCACAATATTAAAATAGGTACTCGTACTAAACTGAGAATAGCCATGTGCTCTATACTTCAACGTACAAGGTAATTAACTCAATCTTTTCCGGGAATACTACTTTTAGCAATAGTCTAAATTTAAAAACATTGGAACTGAAAAAAGAAAGAACCCTCTGGAAAGAAAAAAATTAAATCCACGTTTGAACACTGCATGTTGGAACCAGAATTACATGCCCATTATGATTTACAGGGAGGCGTTATTGGCTAAAAAAGAGGAAGTTATCACATTAGGTTGAATAATTAGTGGACAAAAATTTGGTAGTAGGGTACCCTTACCAGTGAAAAAACAGGAAGCGGAAAAAAAGACTACCCTGCAGACGGGTGGGATCGAACCATATCCCTAATTAAAAGAAGTACGGACCGGCACTTCACGCAGGGTCCCTTTATCCGAACCAGCGCGTTTACCAGATATCGTGGAAGCCCTGGCGGCTCCAACTGATGGGATGAGGAAGAGGACGTAGGTTTCCAGAACGGGAGAGCACAGAGGGGGGGGCTGGGATTTCCAGAGGAGAAGGGTGGCAAATTATTGGCGTATAACTCTGGTTCCTAATTTAGTTTATTTATCTACAGTGCTATTCTACACTACAATAAACATGTCAGCAAGATTAGTTAAAGTTTTTACTCTACATTACTACAAATATAAACCAATGATAGGGCTTCAACAGAAAAGTTTGCCTGGAGTGCGAAGACTTCCATGTTCTGAAAGTCTTGCGGCGTTGCTGAAGATTAGGTTAAAGATTAAGAGACTGAGTGTCTCAGATTCCTGCTAGCACGTGTCAGCAGAGTGACAAACATCAAGAAAATGTAACTTTAAATACCGAGGAGTATGCTGACTAGTGCTTTAGTTAGCACTTAAGTTTGCGCGTGTCAGTTTCATTTTGTACATTCCATTCACGTCTAAAAGCTTCGCAAATATTCGAAAAACGTTCTTTAAAAATTACGCCATACTTCCGTGCTTACATAACCGTCCGGGAAATGACTCATCAGAATTTCTAAAGCTAATTTTATCGTTCCTCTTAAACAAAGTTTGTTCTGAACACCCTAGCCTTATAAAATTATACTTATCACATTCTTGTAAAATAGAAATATAACCGTCACTATAGTTTGTGAAAATTCTTCCCGAAGGTCTAACTGATTTCACATGATATGTAGGTAAATATATTGTTCATAGTTAACTATTTTCACAATCGTATTCCTGATATTTTCTTATCAATTAAATAATGTTTAGTATTAAATGAAATTTTGTGTACACAATCCACTGACATATGTTCTATAAGTACCGAATGCTTGTGTCATAAGGTTTTATATCACATATTTTTTTAAAGAAATGTCTCAGCATAAAATAAATTATAGAAATAAAAGAGCCAAAAAAGGTATCAACTTGCTAAGGCTTCAAAATAAAGAATAAACCTGTTATTTTTCGCATCTACTTGAGTTTTAATTGCGTTTCCTGTAAAACTTATATAATGCACAAACGAACTTACGGCAGAGAGGCAAAGTTTAGAAGCTCCATCGCAAACAAATTATATATAATTGGATGTTTAAATCTCTTGTGAACATTGCTGAAAAAGACAATGTTTTAAAGAGCATAAAAGCAGGGAGATAAGATGTTTGAAAGTTAAAATAGGTTCAATTAGCGACTGGTTATTTCCTCAGAAACAACACTTGAAATGCACTCCCAGACATACACAAAGGGGAGATTTGTGACTCGTCTAAGTTGTTTCGTTCCCCGTTACAACCATCTTCAGATGTTCTCAACAATTTGCTGGGCAACTGTTTATTCTCATTTCTTCACTAATCAGGATAGTAATTCAGGTTATTAATCGCAGAGTCTTAATGCTTTCAAATGCATTAGGCTATGCCAAGAACATTGGAATAATATATAGTGGTGCGTAATCGTAAGTGTGTATTAAATGCATATTAATGTTACTGAATGTGTAATAATAATAATAATAATAATAATAATAATAATAATAATAATAATAAGTCGTCTCCTCTTCAGGGGACGCGTACCCCTAAGCTTTATCTGGCCACAAAGTGGTGTTTTACAGTAGCGGAAAACTTAATATTTGCCAACGATTTCATTTTTTTCGTGTTGATCCTTAAGCTTCAGCTTATTTCTTGCTTATTACTCATTTGTATAATAAGCCCGATATGAATGATGCCAGCGCAGTGTTTAACTGATTGGTGAAGTGCTTATTCACTTCCTGTTCCTGTCTTGTACGCGTGATTGCAAGCACATTTCGTTGCAAGTTACCTATCAGGTTAAGGTAAGGTAACCAGCAAAATAGCCAACTACGTTACTTGTTTTGCTGTATTTAAAAAGTTAATGTGAAAACATAATTCCTGTACGAGTAAAAATTCAGGAAGTTCTATGTTGTTAGTGGATGATGAAAGTTAAACTGAAAACCTGAATAACGAACCCACATGTGAAGATAAAGTGAATAAATGTGTGTGTGTGTTAGTAAATGGCATCTTCCAGACTGTTAGACTTGGGTAAAAAATTACACTTTCTGAGAAAAAAATGAAATTTGCGAAGTTTGCAATGGAGTACGAAATTTTGGCGTACATCTAGTTTCACCTTACTTTACTCCGCATGTCAACAAAACCACGTCCTTCTAGTCTTCTCTTATTGTTGGCTGGACGCATAACCGCTTATTGCATTACAGATCAGCTCTATGTTCAAAACAGTAGTTCGCCTTCATATATTCAAATAATCACAAAACATGCAAGCACATGCATGAAATTAGTACGTGGAGGCATTGGCTCATTTATATATTGACGCCACAGTGGAATGCTTGAAGGTTAGTTCTGGTGTTTTAACTTGACTCGAGTAGCATAAGACACATACACTTTGATTAGATTACCGCAGGTTGTTTAGTTTGTTGCCTGACTGTATCGTATATAAAAACTCCAGTTGAGCGTAAAGGTGAAGAGTGTTAGCATTGTTATTTACAGACAGCTGAAAAGTGCGTTGTTTTTTCCGTATATCATGAAAATGCTGCATATTGGCAGAATCTGCGGGTACCTTTCAGCTCAAACATTATAAAGGGAAACCCTTAAGCAGTGGCGGGAAAAGTCGTCTTACACGTTTTTAATGTCCCTTAGGAAAGACATCCAGTTGTACCAACACGACAAACTGAGGAGCTTGTATATGAATTTCGGTTGTAAGTGTTAGCAATGTAGGGAATTTGCCGAAAGGAAATTAAAACAACTGGAAACGAATCCAAGCAGAAAGAGGAAGACAGAGAAATGTATGCTCAGTAGTTGTGAAGAATAGGTTAATTCGGCGTTGCGTATGCATGTACATAGACTTTTTTAATAAGCTACCAACGATACATAACGTTTTGTCGGTAGTGAGCCAAGATCCTGATTTACCTAATGTTAGCAGATCTACTCTGCGTACGATGCTTAAGGAAATGGGATTTATAAATAAAAAGAGGCGTAAAAGAAATGTATTAAGAGATAGGGATGACATAGCATTATTTTGTAGACTGAAAACGATTAGACAGTACAGGGCCACGAACCGAAAACTTTCTATATTGAAGAGACCTAGGTAAATCAGGGGCATACAGCGAGGAAGCTATGGCATGATACAACAGTAAGCAGTGAAAGACAATCGTTTTTACAGGTTGTCAGCTGGATATGAAAATCGAAGTGGTAAAGCAAAAACGTTAATCGTCACGCGCATAGGCAGTAATAGGGTTTTTGTATACGGCGGTTTGCTGTTGTTTAGGTCCAAAAAAGCGGCTATTATCACGAGGACATGATCGGGGAAGTATTTCAGCAGTGATTTGAAAGTATTTTGCACAACTGGAACCAAATAGTCAGATTGTGAAAGAGAATGCTCCATATCACAGTGTCCGTACAGGAAACAAACCCAACAAATCCTGGAAGAAACTGGACATAATCAACTGGTTAATTATGAATATTAAACTGTATATGAATCCCTTATGTAGGTGGAACTGCTGCAAATAGCACAAAAGCACGCCAGTGACTGCGATAAGTATGATGCTAACGAAGCAGCAAAAGCAGCTGCCACGAAGTTCTTAGCTTCCCCATAACACTGATTTTTTAACCCAATTGAGCTGATATGGAGACATACTAGGGGCTTCGTGCAATAAATTACACCACATTCCAAATACAGGAGGTAACGACTCTGCTTAGCACAGTATTGTTGCGGATCCTCGTGCAAATGGGAGCGAGCACTTAACCATGACCTTATGGAGAATCACAAATCATGGGAGCTAGATAACATCACCGACAATGTCGTTGAAAGCATTGTAATGTCATCGAAAGTTCTCCTTCCGACAGGAAACCTGACATCACTGAATCAGACTCCGACATAGAAGGAATCACGTCACTACAAAGTTCTCCTTAGCTATATAATACAATAATGATAATAATACAATTGCATGCTTCAGACACTTCATTTGTATGAAAGCATATTACTAGTATAGAAATAAGAGATCCAGAACACTTAATATGCAGGAATGTGTATTCATATGCAAATGAGCCCCCTCCTCTCCCACCCCCTTCCCCAGCTCCCTGGTACTTTCAGTTGCAGCTGAGGGTCATAAATCTTGTCGAGTATAATGGAATCTTGACAGTTAAGCAATTAAGGCTGTCAATCAACTGTCAAAACGAACAATGGGGTCATAAATTTACGCTTCTGTAACAAAGGCGGAGAAGTTTTTCTACCCATTCCATATCCGGCCACTTCAGCACCAACTCACCCCACTCGCCTTGTTTAGCGGTCATGTGAAGGAGGCTATCCATCACTGTCAAAATGAACAAAGAGGATGCAGGACAAAGAATCGGACGCTATTGTCCTCAGCTCTATTGTTTACATTTAGGTGAAGCCACCTGCGAGCTCGCAGTCGCATTGTTTAATGACCACGTGCAGGACGTTATCCATCACTGTCAAAATTAACAAAGAGGATACAGGACAAAGGAACAGATTCTGTTGTATTCCCTTTCTATTGTCCGGAGCAAGACTTCTTTAGAAAGACCACCTGGCATCCCATTCCACTGTCGTATTACAAAAGAACAAAGCTAAACCCTTCAGACAAAAGCCTGAATGACAAGGGAACAGATTCTATTGTGTCCCTTTCCATTGTTCGACCACCTGCACTGTGGCAACTCACCCCACTCACATTGTTTAGCGAACACGTGCAGGCGAACAATAGAAAGCCTTGACCCGAGCTAACAAAGGAACAGATTCTACTGTATTCCCTTTCTATTGTCCAGAGCAGGGCTTCTTTAGAAGGACCACCTGGCATCCCATTCCACAACCCCATAACAAAGAACAAAGCTGGTCCCTTTCCATTGTTCGACCACCTGTGTGTTTAACAAAAGAAACTGGGGGAGGCTTTTATACTCGCCCTGTCTTTGTTCGAATGTAGGAAAGACAGAGAGGTCAGTTTACCTGTTAGACGTAAACAATTCAACAGCGTTTAAGTCAGCCATCGTGACTTTGCCCTGAGGGCAGTTCTCCCCGAATGTCTACAAGAAATCCTACGAATATACCCGAACATAGTTACTCTATTTGTGTAGCTGACTGTTTTCAAACAGTGATATAAAAATGTATTTAACCTATACCGTTACATACATTAAACCTCTGTGTATACTTGGATATCCATAGATCGTGCGCGATTCTTACTGTAATCACACGTTTATTGCTAATGAGAAATTGATGATTGATAATATTATATCATTATCCTAATTAATGAAACAGGGTTCAGATGCCCCTAGTTCGAATCTTACCATGCGAAACTCTAATGCTTAATAACTATTAAACTATGCGCGATTAGATTAAAATGTATTTGACAAATATAATTTAATTTTTATATGTCATTACGATGTTTTAATGAGCGGTATTCTTAGCTGCCCAGAGGTTCTAGTTCGAATCTTACCAGAACTCTAATGCTTAATAAATATTAAATAATGAGAGTATGGACAGTCTGATTAAAATGTATTTAACAAATATAATTTAATTTTTGTATGTCATTACAATGTGTAAGGAGCGATATTCTTATTGACCCAGAGGCCTCTAGTTCGAACCTTACCCAGCGAAGCCCTATAATAAATATTAAACTAGGTGAGCATGGGCGGTCGGATTAAAATTGCATTTAACAAACATAATTATTTATATTAAACCCTGGTGTATACTTAGATATCCCGATGCCTAGACACCATTCTTTCTTGTCTCTTTTTCTTTCTATCTATCTCTTTCTTTCTTCTCGACTTGCACACATCCAATATTTCACATATACACGAGCACTTGTACATGCATTAACAAACATACACACACACACTCGTACACATACACACTCTAATACGCACACACATACACACACTTACACACGCCCACACCCGCACGCACACACATACACGCTCATGCACACACGCATATTCACTCATGCACACACGCACATACACAACCACACACATACACACACGCACATACACACTCACGCAATGCCCTGAATGAAAAGAGATAAAACGATGCAATAAAAACTAATTATAACCTTGGAATACGACGCGCCATTTACGAATTCTTCGAAACTGGCCTGGATGCATGGGTTCGAATCCTAGGAGTGATTACATATTCATCTTCTAATAACGCCAAAACTAATTAACATAAAGACGCCAAATAAAGTTTATTACTTTCAGGACAATAGGTTTTTTTCTGGTGAATGTATATTAGGGTACCAGGCGTCATTGTTTCGATCCTTCATTTTTAAATCTCAATTATCTCAGAAACTAGCAAGAACAGAGGTGCAGACCAGAGCATGCTTGTTAGCTCCTATAATGTACAATTAATACTGTATATTGTGGTGGTATTACTTGTATATTTATATTTATATTGATTGAGCCCCACGTTTGGGAGCCAATTTGCGACGGTATTATTAATGTTGTTTGTGTATTTGTGTTTACTCCACGTGGTGAAGCCATTTGTGACGTGATTCTTTGTTAAGTTTGTTAGCTCCATCTAGTGTTAGCAATTTGCGGCAGTATTAGTGTTTGTTTGAAAGAATGCTACTTTTATTTTATATAATTTTGGTTCACTGTCCTCCGGCTAGCTATGATCTTTTTGGTCGAGCACTTCTCTTTATACAGGTTGTGTAAACGGAAAGGAGTCTTTTGTCCAAAGATAACACTGATGAAAGAATTTGTTTTACACTTTTATTGTCGAACACATTCACTATCACAATTTACACATTGATCTTGACACCCGCCAAACTGAAAATGTTATAATAACTTCTTACTGATCACTTTTAATTCGCGTACTTCAGCCTTTTGTATAATTAACTTTACAACACTTGAGAATTTTCCTAACTCTGCTACGCGTAACTTGCGAATCGATAGCCGACGTATACTTTACAAATATTTCTGCTGGACTGAGGGCGACGTGTAGCATACAAATATTTTCGGTGAACTGACGGACTCTACCTCTAACCTAGCCCTTTTATACTCCTACACCCCGATATGCCTAAAGATTATAACTGAGCTGCAATTGGCTAATAAAACGCGGCAACATTAGCGTCTATTTTTATATCCAATGAAAATTATTAATGCATATGCTCTAGGTATAATGTTCCAGCAAATTCTAAAGGAACACGCGCCAACATTACGTAACTTCCTCGTCTCTAATAATGATAAACAGCTCACCCCCTCGCTGCATTATTGCACGCTATTATTGTTAGTTTCAGTAAGGCAGTATAAACTTACTTCTCAACAATAATTACAATCAACAAACATCTCAAATCAATGTCACATAAAAATGCATATTCATACTGTAATCATTCTTTACATTTAAATTATTTGTGATACAAATTACTGCATCAATATAATTTCCAATCAGTTGTACCTAGTTCGAATCCCGATCTTTCAATGACTTCCTTAATGTTCCTCTGTACTCTAGAATATATCACTTAGATCAATGTTGTAACTGCATAAAGGTATTTTAAACATATCAAACTAATATTATAAATAATTTTGTTTCTGGTGTTCTGAGTTCGATTATTGATTAAATGAAATTTACTTATAAATTTTATAACACGGGAAATAACTAAGATAAAGCCACCAATAAACCTTATTACGTTTATTTATTAGATAGTATCTTGTGAATGTATATTCGGGTACCTGTCGTCATGGGTTCGATCCTTAAGTTTTAAATCTCCATTATCTCAGAAACTAGCAGAGATAGAGGTGTGGACGAAAGCATGTTTGATAGCTCCTACGATGAATAATTACTACTGTATATAATTTCCAATCAGTTGTCCCTAGTTCGAATCCCGATCTTTCAATGACTTCCTTAATTTTCCTCTGTACTCTAGAATATATCACTTAGATCAATGCTGTAACTGCACACAGCTTTGTGTAAAGACATTATGGATGTACACTGAGAGAGAGCGAGAGGAAGTGAAACAAATAGGGATAGAAGTGATGAGAGGCTCTGCACACGCGCAACAGATGATAATTCCATTGGTGTAATAATCACGTGATGTATAAGCATCCCCACCGTGATGATGTGCCGGCATCGCCTGGAGGGGGTTTAGATCCATATATAAACAGATACTCGCGCATGCTAGAACTGTTGTGAACTTATTAACTATACATTTAAATTTTTAAGAACTTTAAAAGCTACGCGAGGTGCAGGCCACCTACACGTACAGCACACATCAACAAGAAACAATGCAAGGTGACTTTTTACATAACTATCACTGTTGGATTTTACAATACATTTAATTTTGTTTAAACGATACAGTACATGAAAGACGATTCATTGCAAGAGCATCATATTTTTTAATCCGTACTTTACATTCACAAGGATTTCTCTGCGTACTCTTCTTCAGTTCACAGGATTTTCTCTACTCATTCTTCTTCTATTAACATTCACACCATTTTCTCTGAAAATTCTTCTTGTATAAACATTCAAACGATTTTCTCCGCTCATTCTTTGTTTCTCTGCAGGTTCATACTCTATTAACATTCATACATTTTCTCTAATCATTGTTTGTTTCTCATCGCATTCATACGATTTTCGCTACACACTCCTTTTACATACACGTTCATACGATTTTCTCTACTCATTCTTTGTTTCACTATACATTCACACGACTTCCTCTACTCATTCTTTGTTTCTCAGCAGGTGCATCTTCCATGAACATTCACACGATTTTCTCTGCACATTCTTCTTGTATAAACATTTACATGATTTTCGCTACACATTCATCTTACATAAATATTCACACAATTTTCTCCGCTCATTCTTTGTTTCTCATTCACACGATTTTCTCTACTCGTTCTTTGTTTCTCTGCAGGTTCATATTCCATGAACATTCATATGATTTTATGTACTTATTCTTTGTTTCTCTACACATTCATACGATTTTCGCTACACCTTCTATTAATATTCACACCATTTTCTCCACTCGTTCTTTGTTTCTCTGTACACATTCATAAGCATACTTACAAAACCTTTGGTGATGCAGTACAACACACACTTTAGTTCTAATATAAAGAAATGTATAACTTGTCCTTCAACTCGAATAATGTAGTGAAAATAATAATTCATGTCAATGTCTGTTACAGATAGTTTAACTGATAGACTTAACAAGATGGTTGAAAAGCGTAGTTTCCTACCGACTCGCCGAGTTCAAGATCTCGAAATAGGTCTTAAATATGAGATAAAGTCCTTAAAGAGAGTTCAAACAAGATACGGTACCAGGATCGTATCTTCGCTGGAGGATTGTCAAGTGTTCTCGCCAGAGCGCTATAATTCGTTAACCTATCAAGAGATTGCGGAAATACCTGGGAAAGTATACCTCCAGTATAACGGTATGGCAGAGATGGGAAAATTTAAGACGCAAATTGTCTTTTTACATGCAGAGAAGGTGTGTAAAAGTGTCAAACTTAAGTATTGAATGTTCTCCTGTTTTACAATGAAACATTCATAAATAAAACAACTGACTCACTGATATTACATATAAAGATACAAAAGATACTTGTTATAGTACTTTATAAAAAATTTACAAAATCACAATATCACATGGTTTGAACTTAGTTATATCTAACTCAATGAAATAACGATGAATATCCGAATGTTTATACAAATCTTTTGTGTTTCATTTTGCATGTATCATAACAAAAAATGTAATTATTTTCAGGTTGCATTTTCTTGATCAAAGCAGTTTTCTAAGACTTTCATTGTGCAATGTTTCAGACTGTGAAATAAGGGAACAGCTTTGCAGACATGCAAAGGAGGCTGACGCTATTGGAGGATAGAATAAGCAGCATCGAAACCTTCAAGAAACATTGCGGCAAGAAGCGGGTGCTGAGACATCTACATCACCGAAACACGTTAAGACAGGATTTTTATATAACATTCCAGGGCATACGATGAAAAAACACGGACAATTTTGTATACAAGCCAATGCATAGCTGAGAGTTAGCTCGAGCGAGTCTCCCTATATTCGGTGAAAATAAGAATTGTGAGCAGTAATTTAAATGATTGTAAAACTACTTTTAAATAGTGATGAAATTTATACCCTAAAAGACTTGAGCCCTGTATACATTAACAGCATTAAGATTGTTTACCGCGGGGAATAAACATTATGAAAATAAAGAGACTTTCATTTAAATAATAAAGAAATTTGCAGAACCTACTGTTACAAGTGTAATGACATATACAGAAACAAGGAGTTGGATGAGGAAAGTGATGGAAATGCAAGATAAATAATAACAATAAAAAAGAACGAAAGTATGCTTTTACATAGTGTTTTTATTCATTAAAACTCCTTGCATTCCTAATGAAAAATAAATCATTACAATGATTAGTTTAAGTTATGCTACAATCATCAAAAAGCGGACAGCCTTTAGTTGCATTACTCCATCTTAAAGTCAGAGCACCAAAAATGACAAACCTCGGCTTCTCCATTTTTAGATTGGTGTCACCATTCCAGGTAAATGCTTGTAACACAACAGGTTGAGTATGCAGATCCATGGTCCTAAATGGGTGAAACAGTCTTATCCAGCTTGGCTGTCTTGAGGATCTCAGCATCAGAAAGTCGAATCACAGGCCTTCTCCACTCGATTAGTACAGGTTTAACAGCAGCATTCTCTCCACCGTTGAGACGGTACAATACAGTTTTTTAGAACCCTTGGATCGAATCAGCACCAACACCGAATATCTATTGTGCATAAGCTTTGCAGTAGTAGCTGCTCCATTAGATTTGGTAATACTTCCATTGTTGTATAGATAACTTCAAGTAGGTAAAGTATATAAATGCTCAGCTTGACAAGGGATTCTAAACTCGTTGTTAGCGCCCAGAGCTGATGTATTATATGGTAAAAACACATGTTCCTCTTCTTTAGTGATCTTGTCGTCGCATCTCGGTGTCCCGGTAACAATGAAGATGACCACGATTATAGGATTCTGAAGCCCAATACCTGGAGGAACTGCCGATTGCGTGATGTTAACCCTCTGGGTATCAGGGGCAGAGCATAATGTGCGCGTCGAATCACTCCATTATTATATCCTCGACGTCGTTGACTTCTTCTAAAATCTATGGGCATTATGCTTATATCCTTGCTTCTAAAGTCACTGATATTGCTGTTATGCTCACCTATACGAAGGCTGATTTGCTCTATGAAGGGAGTGTTTATGAATAGCAGGTAAAATTGGATTTGATGGTGGTTGTGAAATATGGTATCCAAGCGTAACAGAAGGGAAAACTGATAGATCGAGTGTCCTCTTTTACTATCGAGGAAGGAGACTGATGCTATACTGCGCTAGATTCGTATGATGCTCAACCTAAATATATCCACCAGGAAATCAGAATCAGACAACTGATTAGCTGGAATAACTTTGTCGCTGAAGGACCCCAGAACGTTCCTATAGAACAATCATTGGAAAAAATCAACAGCGAAAGGACATTTTAATTACAGGTTTCATTGTATTATTTTTATTATTATTGTTATTATTATTATTATTATTTGATCTAATAAAGAAGACATTCTCATCCACCCTAGCTTATCTCTGATGTATTCATTAATGTCTGTAATCTCATAAGTTCCAACAGGTATATCAATGATCTTAATTTCATCATTGTGAATGTATTGAAATTGACTATTACTCTGACCAATATATGGAATGGAATGGAATAGAATAGAAGGTTTCAAATTCAATAGAGCAATCTCACAATGATGCTTCGAATCTGGTTGAAGAGGAGGATTCAGGTATGTAGTAAGAACAGACTCGTTGACACTGTCAGCGATAGTATAACTCACTGTGATAGCAATTGCAAACACAAGTGCCCGCAGATGACTGAATTGAAACTCTGAAACCTCTTAACAGTGCCTTAACGCATATGAGGGAATCTTTCTAACTCTTTCGCTGGTTTCAACGTACCGCACATGCTAATCACGTTATAAAACCACCCAGCTTTAACTTCTGAATAATTTCGCTAATCGCATCCGGAAAGTCATTTTTAGCAGGTGTATGATGCATCATTAGCACCCTTAGAATGTCTACCAAATCATTAGGATCGGCATAGCGGTATAGCATCTTCTCTGTATTCGCTTTGGATATATCTTCTAATCTAGGTGAGTTGACACTAGTATGCTTGCTTTCATTGGTGTGTTTATTCAGAGGTTGCTCATTCAAAGAAGCTGCTCTTATTGTTTCATCTGTGGTAGCTCTTGATGTTATTACAGGATCACTTGAATTGGTTCCAAGTACGGTACATCTTGAATCCCGCTCTTCGTAACTTGAGAAGATTTCAGGATCGCGTTTGGGGATTGTAGTCAATGCACAGCTGGTCATCTCTTTACAGCATCTCCTCCTATGTTGCTTGAGCCTTGAAATTGTTCTGTTTTTTAAAGTTCTTTTACATATGCAGCACTTAACAAAACGATTCCTTCTCCCTTGGGAAACAAAAAATCAATATTCTTGTAAATTGACTTTCATTGAGCATTTTTATGAGTGTTCATGCTCAAACAGTATGTATAAACTAGTCAATGTATACTGTAGATGTTGAATTTGAATACGGCAACAGGAGAGTGGACTATTTTTGGCATTTACGTATTTATATATGATCCCATGCTTGGATGTATATAAACAGTCATATCCAAATTAGACCAAGCGAAATATTTTAGTATTCACACATTAATGTTGTAATTCTGTTAATTATAACTATTTCATTAAGTACAAACAGATTCATGTAGCATGAAATGGATTCATAGGGGTAAGAGTGCAAGTTTGCTTGATAATTAGCACTGAGAATGCGAGAGTTGAGTGAGATACTGGTCTACCTAGCTCGAGTCTGAAGCTCATGCATCATCCTTTAACGAAAATGGTGCACATATCTGAGAGGTTTTAGCGAGAGTGAGTCAGCTTTTTACGTGAGTGGGTCAACTTTTTCGCTGAGTGGGTCACCTTTTTCCCTGAGGGGTAACCTTTTTCCCTGAGTGGGCCACCTTTTTCCCTGAGCGAGTCACCTTTTTCCCTGATTGGGTCACCTTTTTCCCTTAGCGGGTCACCTTTTTTCCCTTAGCGCGCCATCTTTTTTCCCTGTGCGTGTCACCTTTTTCCCTGAGCGGGTCACCTTTTTCCCAGAGTGGGCCACCTTTTTTCCTGAGTGGGTCACCTTTTTCCCTGAGCGGGTCACCTTTTTCCCAGGGCGGGTCACCTTTTCTCCTGAGTGGGTCACCTTTTTCCACGAGTGGGTCACCTTTTTCCCTGAGTGGGTCACCTTTTTCCCAGAGAGGGTCTTCTTTTTGCGTAAGCGGGTTACGTGATGCAAATGTCTAGAATTAGCGTTCTAACATTGACAGGAAACAGTTTTCAATGAAGCTGGTGTCTAAAGTCGCTTTCAAAGTCTAACACCTAATAGGCTGCGAGCATTCTTGCTGCACCAGCTCTAGCTTTACAGCTAAAATAAAATAAATCGCCCTTAATGTATATATGCTAATGAGAAAGTATAAAATAACTATGCAGCAATAAAATCAATTAGTATACCATAAGAACTAAGGGCGATTAAGGTCGCAAGAGTTTCCGGTTTAATTAACTCTCTCATTAACCTGCTACCGTTTGAAGCACCTTTGCTTGGTTACACAAACTGAGAACCTGAGACAAAATCTAGAAAAAAGATTAAAGTGAGGAGACCCTGGAATCAACCCGTTAGACGAAGCGTGAAAACTTAACGACATTGCCTACGCTCAGAACAAGGACTCTGCTTCGAGAAACATTGCTGACAAGATCTTGGCTGAAACGGCGTGGAAAACGGTGCAAACATCTGATGCTACATTAGGTGAAAATTTGGCAGCGCGGCTAGTAACAGCAATTATGAAGGGAAATGTAGCTCCTGGTGCTGGATCCATGAAGAAGAAACGAGCAGGCTTTCTACCTCTCATACCAATTATTGCAGCTCTAGGTGCTGCCACTGGAGGTGCAGCCCAAATTGTCTCAGCAGTAAATAAGAAAAAGTCAGCAGATAAACAACTCGCTGAAATGATGAGGCATAAGAGAGAAATTGAGGGAAAGGTATCTGTTGGCGGTGGGTCCAAAAAGAAGAAACGAGGGGGATTTCTACTTCTCATACCAATTATTGCAGCCCTAGGAGCCGCCGCTGGAGGTTTATCACAAATTGCTACAGCCATAAATAAGAAAAAAGCTGCAGATAAACAACTTGCTGAAATCATGAGAAATAACAGAGAAATTGAAGCAAGGGGAAAGTCCTACTAGTGAAGAAGAATAAGGGGACGAACATCGAAACGAAGAGGGGGTAGATCAAGAAAGCGAATTCAAAAAACTCTGGTAGAGGGTTATACTTGTCCCTGAAAAACCATTGAGTACCATAGATCACTACTTGTATGTTCAATGTTTTAAGATTCCTAATATTAGGATGTATGTCTTCTTTATTAGATCAATTAATAATAATAATAATCATAACAATAATAATACAATGAAACCTGTAATTAAAATGTCCTTACGATCTTGATTTTTCCAATGATTGATCTATATGAACGTTCTGGGGTCCTTCAGCGACAAAGTTATTCCAGCTAATCAGCTGTCTGAATCGGATTTCCTGGTGGATGTATTTAGGTTGAGCATCATACAAACCTAGCGCAGTATTGCATCAGTCTCCTTCCTCGATAGTAAAAGAGGACACTCGATCTATCAGTATTCCCTTCTGTTACGCTTGGATACCATATTTCACAAGAACCATCAAATCCAATTTTACCTGCTATTCATAAACACTCGCTTCATAGAGCAAATCAGCCTTCGTATAGGAGAGCATAACAGCAATATCAGTGACTTTAGAAGCAAGGATATAAGCATAATGCCCATAGATTTTAGAAGAAGTCAACGACGTCGAGGATATGATAATGGAGTGATTCGACGCGCACATTATGCTCTGCCCCTGACACCCAGAGGGTTAACATCACGCAATCGGCAGTTCCTCCAGGTATTGGGCTTCAGAATCCTATAATCGTGGTCTGCTTCATTGTTACCGGGACACCGAGATGCGACGACAAGATCACTAAAGAAGAGGAACATGTGTTTTTACCATATAATACATCAGCTCTGGGCGCTAACAACGAGTTTAGAATCCCTTGTCAAGCTGAGCATTTATATACTTTACCTACTTGAAGTTATCTATACAACAATGGAAATATTACCAAATCTAATGGAGCAGCTACTACTGCAAAGCTTATGCACAATAGATATTCGGTGTTGGTGCTGATTCGATCCAAGGGTTCTAAAAAAACTGTATTGTACCGTCTCAAGGGTGGAGAGAATGCTGCTGTTAAACCTGTACTAATCGAGTGGAGAAGGCCTGTGATTCGACTTTCTGATGCTGAGATCCTCAAGACAGCCAAGCTGGATAAGACTCTGTTTCACCCATTTAGGACCATGGATCTGCATACTCAACCTGTTGTGTTACAAGCATTTACCTGGAATGGTGACACCAATCTAAAAATGGAGAAGCCGAGGTTTGTCATTTTTGGTGCTCTGACTTTAAGATGGAGTAATGCAACTAAAGGCTGTCCCCTTTTTGATGATTGTAGCATAACTTAAACTAATCATTGTAATGATTTATTTTTCATTAGGAATGCAAGGAGTTTTAATGAATAAAAACACTATGTAAAAGCATACTTTCGTTCTTTTTTATTGTTATTATTTATCTTGCATTTCCATCACTTTCCTCATCCAACTCCTTGTTTCTGTATATGTCATTACACTTGTAACAGTAGGTTCTGCAAATTTCTTTATTATTTAAATGAAAGTCTCTTTATTTTCATAATGTTTATTCCCCGCGGTAAACAATCTTAATGCTGTTAATGTATACAGGGCTCAAGTCTTTTAGGGTATAAATTTCATCACTATTTAAAAGTAGTTTTACAATCTTTAAATTACTGCTCACAATTCTTATTTTCACCGAATATATGGAGACTCGCTCGAGCTAACTCTCAGCTATGCATTGGCCTGTATACAAAATTGTCCGTGTTTTTTCATCGTATGCCCTGGAATGTTATATAAGAATCCTGTCTTAACGTGTGTCGATGATGTAGATGTCTCTGCACCCGCTTCTTGCCGCAATGTTTCGTGAAGGTGTCGATGCTGCTTATTCTATCCTCCAATAGCGTCAGCCTCCTTTGCATGTCTGCAAAGCTGTTCCTCTTCTTCTTCCCTTATTGCACAGTCTGAAACATTGCACAATGCAAGTCTTAGAAAACTGCTTTGATCAAGTAAAGGCAACCTGAAAAGAATTACATTTTTTGTTATGATACGTGTAAAATGAAACACAAAAATTTGTATAAACATTCGGATATTCATCGTTATTTCATTGCGTTAGATATAACTAAGTTCAAACCATGTGATATTGTGATTTCGCAAATTTTTTATAAAAATCTATATCATGTATCTTTTGTATCTTTATAGGTAATATCAATGAGTCAGTCGTTTTGTTTATGAATTTTTCATTGTAAAATAGGAGAATATTCGATACTTAAGTTTGATACTTCTACACAACTTCTCTGCATGTAAAAAGACAATCTACGTCTTACATTTTCCCATCTCTGCCATACCGTTATACTGGAGGTATACTTTCCCAGGTATTTCTGCAATCTCTTGATAGGTTAACGAATTAAAGCGCTCTGGCAAGAACACTTGACAATCCTCCAGCGAAGATACGATCCTGGCTCCGTATCTTGTTTGAACTCTCTTTAAGGACTTTATCTCATATTTAAGACCTATTTCGAGATCTTGAATTCGGCGAGTCGGTAGGAAACTACGCTCTTCAACCATCTTGTTAAGTCTATCAGTTAAACAATCTGTAACAGGCATTGACATGAATTATTATTTTCACTACATTATTCAAGTTGAAGGACAAGTTATACGTTTCTTTATATTAGAACTAAAGTGTGTGTTGTGCTGCATCACCAAAGGTTTTGTAAGTATGCTTATGAATGTGTAGAGAGAAACAAAGAACGAGTGGAGAAAATCGTGTGAATATTAATAGAAGAATGTGTAGTGAAAGTCTATGAATTTGTAGAGGAACAAAGAAAAAGTACAGAAAATCATAGAATGTTAATGGAAAATGAACCTGCAGAGAAACAAAGAACGAGTAGAGAAAATCGTATGAATGAGAACCTAAGAATGAGCGGAGAAAATCGTGTGAATATTTAAGAAGAATGTGTAGCGAAAATCAAGTGAATATTTATACAAGAACAATGTGCAGAGAAATTCGTGTGAATGTTCATGGAAGATGAACCTGCTGAGAAGCAAAGATTGAGTAGAGGAAATCGTGTGAATGTATAGTGAAACAAAGAATGAGTAGACAAAATCGTATGAATTTTGTATGTAAGAAGAATGTGTAGGGAAAATCGTATGAATGCGTTGAGAAACAAAGAATGAGCGGAGAAATTCGTGTGAATGTTTACGCAAGACGAATGTGTAGTGAAAATCATGTGAATGTTTATACAAGAAGAATTTTCAGAGAAAATGGTGTGAATGTTAACAGAAGAAGAATGAGTAGAGAAAATGGTGTGAATGTTAATAGAAGAAGAATGAGTAGAGAAAATCCTGTGAACTGAAGAAGAGTACGCAGAGAAATCCTTGTGAATGTAAAGTACGGATTAAAAAATATGATGCTCTTGCAATGAATCGTCTTTCATGTACTGTATCGTTTAAACAAAATTAAATGTATTGTAAAATCCAACAGTGATAGTTATGTAAAAAGTCACCTTGCATTGTTTCTTGTTGATGTGTGCTGTACGTGTAGGTGGCCTGCACCTCGCGTAGCTTTTAAAGTTCTTAAAAATTTAAATGTATAGTTAATAAGTTCACAACAGTTCTAGCATGCGCGAGTATCTGTTTATATATGGATCTAAACCCCCTCCAGGCGATGCCGGCACATCATCACGGTGGGGATGCTTATACATCACGTGATTATTACACCAATGGAATTATCATCTGTTGCGCGTGTGCAGAGCCTCTCATCACTTCTATCCCTATTTGTTTCACTTCCTCTCGCTCTCTCTCAGTGTACATCCATAATGTCTTTACACAAAGCTGTGTGCAGTTACAGCATTGATCTAAGTGATATATTCTAGAGTACAGAGGAAAATTAAGGAAGTCATTGAAAGATCGGGATTCGAACTAGGGACAACTGATTGGAAATTATATACAGTATTAATTAATTGTCGTAGGAGCTATCAAAAGTGCTTTCGTCAACACCTCTATCTCTGCTAGTTTCTGAGATAATGGAGATTTAAAACCTAAGGATCGAACCCATGACGTCAGGTACCCGAATATACATTCACAAGATATTATCTAATAAATAAACGTAATAAGGTTTATTGGTTGCTTTATCTTAATTATTTCCTGTGTTATTACATTTATAAGTAAATTTCATTTAATCAGTATTCGAGCTCAGAACACCAGAAACAAAATTATTTATAATATTAGTTTGACATGTTTAAATGACCTGTATTCAGTTACAGCATTGATCTAAGTGATATATTCTAGAGTACAGAGGAAAATGATGGAAGTCATTGAAAGATCGGGATTCGAATTAACAACAACTGATTGGAAATTATATGCAGTATTAATTGCCCATCAAAAGAGCTAACAACCATGCTTTGATCCGCTCCTCTATCCCTGCTAGTTTCTGAGATAATTGAGATTTAAAAATTAAAGATCGAACCCTGGACGCCAGGTACCCTAATATACATTCACAAGAAACTACCTATTAACATGAAAGTAATAAAGTTTATTTGGCGCCTTAATATTAATTAGTTTTGGATTTATTAGGAGATGAATTTGTAATCACTCCTATGATTCGAACCCATGCATCCAGGCAAGTTTCGAACAATTCGTAAATGGCGCCTTGCATCCCAAGCCTATTAATTAGTTTTTATTGCAGCGTTTTATCTCTTTTCATTAAAGTGCATGTGTGTGAGTGTGTATGTGCGTGTGTGTGTGAATGTGTGTGTTTGATTGTGTATGTGCGTGCGTGTATTTTGTACACGCGTGTGGGTTGGTGTTGGTATGTGTAATTGAACAGGTATATGTGTGTGCGTGCGTGTATGTGCGTGTGTGTACGTGTGTGGGTTGGTGTTGGTATGTGTAAGTGCACAGGTATATGTGTGTGTGTGCGTGCGTGTGAGCGTGCACCCGTGTATGCGTGTTGATGTATGTGTGCTCGTGTATATGTGAACGCTTGGATGTGTACAAGTCGTGGAGATAGAAAGAGATAGATAGATTGAAAGAGGGAAAAGGAAGAAAGAGAGAAGAAGAAAGAAAATAAAGAATCGTGTCTAGGCATCGGAGTATATAAATAGTTATATTTGTTAAATACATACATTTTAATCTGCCCGTGTATGCTTCAATAATTTAGTATTTTTTAAGGATTAGAGTTTCTGGTAAGATTCGAGCTAGGACCTCTGGGCACCTAAGAATACCGCTTATTAAAACATCGTAATGGCATATAAAAATTAAATTATATTTGTTAAATAGATTTTAATCCGACGGCGCATAGTTTAATAGTTATTAAGCATTAGTTTCGCATGGTAAGATTCGAACAGGGGTCTCTGAACCCTCTTTCATTAATTAGGGTAATGATATATTAGTATCTATCATCAATTTCTCATTAGCAATACACGTTTGATTGCAGTAAGAATAGAACACCGATATATGGATATTTAAGTATACACAGAGGTTTAATGTATGTAACGGTATAGGTTAAATACATTTTTATATCAGTGTTTGAATACAGTCAGCTACATAAACAGAGTAACTATGCTCGAGTATAACCGTAGGACCTCGTGAAAACATTCGGGGAGAACTGCTCTCAGGGCAAAGCCTTGATGGCTGATTCAAACGCTGTTGAATTGTTTACGTCTAGCAGATAAACTGCCCTCTCTGTCTTTCGCACGGACAAACAATGACAGGGCGAGTATAAAAGCCTCCCCCCAGTTTCTTTGGTTAAACACGCAGGTGGTCGAACAATGGAAAGGGACCAGCTTTGTTCTTTGTTATAGGGTTGTGGAATGGGATGGCAGGTGATCCTTCTAAAGAAGTCTTGCTCCGGACAATAGAAAGGGAATACAATAGAATCTGTTCCTTTGTTACCTCGGGTCAAGGCTTTCTATTGTTCGCCTGCACGTGTTCGCTAAACAATGCGAGTGTGGTGAGTTGCCACAGTGCAGGTGTCCGAACAATGGAAAGGGATGCAATAGAATCTGTTCCTTTTTCATTCAAGCTTTTGTCTGAAGGGTTCAGATTTGTTCTTTTGTTATACTGAATTGGAATGGGATGCCAGGTGGTCTTTCTAAAGAAGCCTAGCTCCGGACAATAGAAAGGGAATACAATAGAACCTGTTCCTTTGTCATGCATCCTCTTTGTTAATTTTGACAGTGATGGATAACCTCCTGCACGTGGTCATTAAACAATGCGACTGCGAGCTCGCAGGTGGCTTCACCTAAAAGTAAACGTAAGAGCTGGGGATAATAGCGTCTGATTCTTTGTCCTGCATCCTCTTTAGTCATTTTGACAGTGATGGATAGCCTCTTGCACGAGGTCGTTAAACAATGTGAGTGGGGTGAGTTGGTGCAGTGCAGGAAAGCACGTAGCCGGATATGGAATGGGTAGAATAATGTCTCCGCCTTTGTTACAGAAGCGTAAATTTATGACCCCATTGTTCGTTTTGACAGTTGATTGACAGCCTTAATTGCTTAACTGTCAAGCTTCCATTATACTCGACAAGATTTATGACCCTCATCTACAACTGAAAGTACCAAGGAGCTGGGGAAGGGGGTGGGAGAGGTGGGGGACCTCATTTGCATATGAATACACATTCCTGCATATTAATTACGCCAATCCCGCAAATGTCCCCCACTCATATTGTTATATTTCAATCGCGGCTATGTTGTCTGTTGATCCCACGGTCGCTGGTGGTAGAAGAGGCGCATTATATCGCCCGAACAGCCTTAGCCACCATGATAAAGTGGGAGCAGAGTAATACCCTTTGGTACGTTTACATGCGGATTAAGCTTAGAAGAAAACGGGCTACAAAGAAATGAGCGAGGCATTAACATTGTACAACTTTGGGCTGCAGTTTCTGTGTCGTCCGCTGGTGATACATGAAAAGAATAGTGCTTTCTTTCCGGAAAAAAGTATAAGCGTAAAGAGAGCTCCTCTCACCAAACTGATGCCCAAGTGCTGCTTTGTGCTAAAGAGGATATTTTGTAAAATGTTTGCATTAGGGCGTTTGAAAATAAGGCAACATATATGTTTCGCACTGCTTATAAAGTCGCGAAAAACAATCAACTTACAGTGATTTTGAGACAGATGTTCCCCTGCAACAACTTAACAGAGTTGACCTGGGCTCAATTTGTATTCTGAAAAGGCTTACGCTAACATTAATCACATTGCACAAGAAATTACAAGACCAAAAATATCATTAATATTATTGATATGAGCACAACAATTACCCAATTATTATCCTAAATAATTTATTTACGAACTAAAGCCCCTGATGAGAGAACACACTAATATTTTCGTTGATATATTTGAGCTAAATAATGTTTTCACTGAAGGTATTTGTAAGACATTATTAAACTGTTTGGAATCCATAGGATTTTTCATGAGTTCCTGACAGGAAACTTTATTGCAATTGCAATGTAGGGAGCAGCAGTGATAATGCGAAATAAAAAAACGAGTTCTTAGTTTACTCAAATAGCATTTCCCACATGATTTTGTTTGGCATTGTGCTAAGCATAGTCAGTTGATAATGAAATAAAAAGAGACTTCCCAATGCATGTGAATCACCTCAGGTCTCTCTTAAGACAAGTTGTCACTTTACTGCCAGTCATCGAAGAAAGGTAGAGATTTAAAGCAGAATGGAAAGTTTCTTGAAATTCTGAAAATATGCAGAATCTTGGGCACCAGATGGGTAGCATCAAACTTCAGAAGTGTGCCAGTGGTATGGAAAATTTTTAAAGCCTTGGTTGGTCACTTTATAGCTGTGTAAGATAATAAAAGCAGTGAGTCAACTGACAGAGGTATGTACGAGTATTAATCAAAATTATCTTCATTCTCTACTTAGCTTTAACGCGTGATGCCTTTCAAGAATTATCCAAAGTATTGAACTACAATCGCGAGATGTCACACTATATTCTGTCCAATGGAAGATCAGAAATAAGCTCATGGTGTTCGAAGAAAGAAAACTAAGCAGTGGTTCTCATTACTATGAAGCTCTCAATGCAGAAGAAGCAGCTGCACTTCAGAGGAATTACACTGGAAATCGGAATAAAAATCAGACGTCTTGAGCCCAGCAGATCTATGATTCCCCAAAGCAGTAGGTGAAGAATGGACCTTATAGAGTCAGAGGATATTGATACCTCTAAATATGCGGAAGAGCTGGAATCTTCGACTTGGCCACAAAATCCGGTTATAACCAGGCACAGGGTTTTTAGTAAGTAAACCATCAAGTTAGGAGCGCCCAGAGGGATGGTGGCGAGGGAAATTGGAAGTGTTTGTGACATTGCAGTGCTCTCTGTAAACAAAATAATATTGTGTACAGTTGTGGGCAGTACTCCCTACTTCGAAAGTAGACCAGGATTAGGGAGTATTAGAAAGGAAAAATGTATGTTTAGGAGTGGTTTAATAGGGGGATTTTGGCGCGCTTTTTTGGGCATATATGGGAAAGGATAGGGAAAACGAGGGTACATGCGGCGGTTCAAGGAGGAAAATGGGTTTATATGAGACACATAGACCATACGACGATCGATACTATGCTAGACAGGGTTCAGGAGGGAAGTGCGTTTATATGGAAGAGATAGTGGAGAGGTGTTAGGCTAGACAGAGGTTGAGGAGTAGAGTATGGTTTATATGAGTGGTATAGGAAAACGAGGAGAGATGTTAGGCTAGACAGAGGTCGAGGAGTAGAGTATGGTTTATATGAGAGGTATGAGAAAAGGAGGAGCAGTATTAGGCTAGGAGAGTTTGTGTATGTGTTTATAAGGAGAGACGAGAAAACGGAGAGATATCCTATGCTAGGATAGACAGGTGTTAAAGGTAGAATGTGTTTTATATAGGTTAGATAGGAAAGCAAAGAGATACTCAGCTAGACAGGGGGCAGGAGCGGAATACGGTTTATGAGAGGTAGGGGATACGGTGAGAGATGCTAGACTAGACGGAGGTTGAGAGTAGAGTATGCGTTTATATGTATGAGAGGTATAGGAACAGGAGGAGAGGTGTTAGGCTAGACAGATACTGAAGGAGTAGAAATATGAGCTTATATACAGGAGAGATAGGGAATGCGAGGGGAGGAGCTAGACTAGTCACGACTTGAAGGGTAGAATATGGCTTTTATATGGGAGAGATAGCAAACGGAGGAGAGGTATTAGGCTCAGGAGGTTGAGTATGCGTTTATAAGGAGAGACGAGAAAACGGAGAGATGCTATGCTAAAATAGACGTGTTTTATATAGGATAGATAGCAAACCAAGGACAGATACTCAGCTAGACAGGGGGCAGGAGGCGAATGCGCTTTATGAGAGGTAGGGGATACGAGGAGAAGTGCTAGGCCAGACAGATGTTGAGGAGTAGATTATGCGTTTATATGGAAAAGATAGGGATTACGGGGAGAGATGCTAGAATAGACAGACGTTGAGAGTAGAGTGTGCGTTTATATGTATGAGATGTATTGGAACGGGAGGAGAGGTGTTAGGCTAAACAGATACTGAAGGAGTACAAATATGAACTTATATACAGGAGAGATAGGGAATACGAGGGGAGGAGCAGGACTAGACAGGACTTGAGGGGTAGAATATGGCTTTTATATGGGAGAGAGCAAACCGAGGAGAGGTATTAGGCTAGGAGGGTTTGAGTATGCGTTTATAAGGAGAGACGAGAAAACGGAGAGATCCTATACTAGGACAGACAGGTGTTAAAGGTAGAGTGTGTTTTATATAGGTTAGATAGAAAACCAAGGAGAGATACTCAACTAGACAGGGGGCAGGAGGAAAATGAACTTTATATGGGAGAGATACAGTATACGAGGAGAGGTGCTAGGCCAGATATGTCGAGGAGTAGAGCATGGTTTATATGAAAGGTATAGGAAAACGAGGAGAGGTGTTAGGCTAGACAGAAGTCGGGGGGTAGAGAATGGTTTATATGATAGGTATAGGAAAACGAGGGGCGGTATTAGGCTAGGAGAGTTTGAGTATGTGTTTATAAGGAGAGACGAGAAAACGGAGTGAGATCCTGTGCTAGGATAGACAGGTGTTAAAGGTAGAATGTGTTTTATATAAGTTAGG
The DNA here is from genome assembly GCA_030765065.1 of Deroplatys truncata. Taxonomy (NCBI): domain Eukaryota; kingdom Metazoa; phylum Arthropoda; class Insecta; order Mantodea; family Mantidae; genus Deroplatys; species Deroplatys truncata. The sequence goes on from CM060990.1 coordinate 382,234,698, forward strand.
ATACCAAAGAGATACTCAGCTAGACAGGGGGCAGGAGGGGAATACGCGTTATGAGAGGTAGGGGATACGGGGAGAGATGCTAGACTAGACAGACGTTGAGAGTAGAGTATGCGTTTATATGTATGAGAGGCATAGGAACGGGAGGAGCGGTGTTAGCCTAACCAATTACTGAAGGAGTACAAATATGAGCTTATATACAGGAGAGATAGGGAATACGAGGGGAGGAGCTAGACTAGTCAGGACTTGAAGCGTAGAATATAGCTTTTATATGGGAGGGATAGCAAACCGAGGAGAGGTATTAGGCTAGGAGGGTTTGAGTTTGCGTTTATAAGGAGAGACGAGAAAACGGAAGGATTCTATTTTAGGATAGACAGGTGTTAAAGGTAGAATGTGTATTATACAGATTATATAGGAAACCAAGGAGAGGTACTCAACTAGACGGGGTCAGGAGGGAAATTTGCTTTATATGGGAGAGATACAGCATACGAGGAGAAGTGCTAGGCCAGACATGTCGAGGAGTAGAGTATGCGTTTATATGGAAAAGACAGGGATTACGGGGAGAGATGCTAGACTAGACAGAGTTTGAGAGTAGAGTATGCGTTTGTATGTATGAGAGGTATAGGAAAACGAGGAGAGCTGATAGGCTAGACAGATACTGAAGGAGCAGAAATATGGGCTTATATACAGGAGAGATAGGGAACAGGAGGGGAGGTGCTAGACTTTGAAAGCGACTTTAGACGAGAACTTCATGGAAAAGTTTTCCTGTCCATGCTGGAACATTAATTCTAGATAGCTGTAGCACTTAACCCTCTCATGCTAAAAAGGTAACCCATTCGCACTAAAATAGGTGACCCACTCATGCAAAAAAGTGACCCACTTACGCAAAAAAGTGACCCATTCACGTAAAAAGGTGACCCACTCACGCAAAAAAGCGACCCACTCACGCAAAAAAGCGACCCACTCACGCAAAAAGGTGACCCAATCACGCAAAAAGGTGACCCACTCACGTAAAAGTGCCCCCTTCACGTCAAAAGTTGACCCACTCAGTAAAAAGGTGACCCGCTCACGCAAAAAGGTGACCCACTCTTGCAATAAGGTGACCCACACACGTAAAGAGGTGACCCACTCACGTAAAAATATGACCCATTCATGCAAAAAGGTGACCGACTCACGTAAAAAGGTGACCCACTCATGCAAAAACGTGACCCGCTCATGCTAGAGGTGACCCGCTCACGCAAAAGGTGACCCATTCACAAAAAAAGGTGATCCACTCACGTAAAAAGGTGACTCACTCACGGAAATAGGTGACCCGCTCACGCCAAAAGGTGACACACTCACGTAAACAGGTAGCTCACTCGTGCAAAAAGGTGACCCACTCACGTAAAAAGGATGACCCACTCACGGAACAAAGGTGACCCACTCACGCTAAAACGTAAGTAATTCAGGTCGTATCACATGGTAGGGTAGATTCCGGGAAGCGGATTTAGCATAGTTCCGTATGATTTCACAGGTAATTCAGATAGTATCGTAGGTATTTAGGATAATTCAAGTATCATAGGTGTTTATAGTCACTCAGCTAGTATCACAGGAGGCTAGATTGCTTAGTTGTGTGTGATTTCACAAAAAATTCAGCTAGTATCGTAGGTATTTAGGCTAATTCAGCTAGTTTCACAGGAGGCTAGATTCCAGGGGCAGGGCGTTTCATAGCTGTATATGATTTTCAGTGGTAATTCAGCTAGTATCGTGGGCATTTAGAATAATTCAGCTAGTATCACAGGAGAATAGATTCCAGGGGTGGGGTATGGCATAGTTTCGTATTTCACGGGTAATTCAGAGAGTATCGTAGGTATTTAGGATAATTCAAGTATCATAGTAGGTGTTCAGAGTAATTCAGCTAGCATTACAGTAGGGTAGGTTCCAGTGCTTGGTTATAACATAGTTTCGTATTTCACAGATAGTTCAGGTAATATCGTAAGTATTTGGGGTAATCGGCATAGTTTCACAGATATTCGTGATAACTTTGATTAACGATTTGTATCACAGCTATTTAAGGTAATTGCAGGTTTTTCAGGTTGTATTAAAGATATTTGAGTCATTTTAACAGGTACGTCAACTAGTATCATTGATATTTATAGTGAACCAGATAGTATCACAGGTGGTCGTGTTAATTTCGAGCAAGAATTCGTATCAGAGCTATTTAAGGTAATCACATAATTTGGGTAGTATCGCAGGTATTTAGGTCATTTTAACAGATAATTTAAATAGTATCACAGGTATTCATGGTAATAACGAAATTAGTTAGATTATAAACATTTCTCATCCAACGTTACAACACTTTATATACTTTTTTTTCTAAATCTTATAAACCTTTTATATGTTAAACAGATAGTTGCGAGGCGCAGAGGGATAAACTGCATATTGGTTTACAAATTGAAAAGCTTTGCGTCAACATATCCTTGTATTAGTTAGTCGCAGGTGCCTTTCCCCTTTATCTAGGCTTGAGACCAGTACTAGGATTGCTCCTAATGGCAGGGTTACCACCTTCCCTTTAATCTTCTTCTTTCTTCATCAGGCGTCTGCTAGTTGCATACAGAGCACACGGATAAACTTCATCTTTTTAAGATTGTAGATTCACGAGAAAATCTTCATCTTCGACTTACATTCTGTTAAGCACTTTTTGTAATACTGTAATATCCATACTCATAGGTAGTTGTTCCATTCTCGGCAATCACTCTTTTATCATCAAAGGGATTCAATGCAGTTTTATTCACTTGCACTGTGGTAGAGGCGTGCTTTCGTGATAGGATTAGTTTCATGGACGTTATCATGATTTCACAGGTTTTAAGACAGTCTGTATAGCTGTCAAACGTAAGGTACTGCGTAATAGCTCTACGTTTTATACCTTTAATCTTTTTTATCATTGAGCCGTAGATATCTAGTGCATACATCTTAGGTCGTAGTCCTACAAAGCGCTGGATGATTTTACCATTAGCCTCATGTTTAAATATTCCCAGCACCTTTTTATTCTGAGTAGGGTGGCATATGTGGGTTGTAGGGTAATCAGCAGTATCCAGATGCTCAAGAAAACGAGCTTGTCATGGTACACATCTTTAATTACCCCCTACTGATTAATCGCTTATATCTCCTGAATGAAAAGAGATAGGACAATGGGATAAAATATAAATTAATTCCTTGGAATTCTGCGCGTCCTTGGCGTATTGCTCTAAGTTGACGTGGATGCCCGGGTTCGAATCCTAGGAGTGATTACAAATTCATCTGCTAATAACTCCGGAACTAATTAAGATAAAGACATCAAATAAACTGTATTACATTTATATCATTAGGTAGTTTTTGATGATTCTATATATGTGTACCTGGTATCTTGGGTTCGGTCCTTAATTTTTATATTTCCATTATCTCAGAAACTAAGGGAGATAGTGGGATATATCAAAGCACCATTTATAGCTGCTATGTTGGACGATTAATACTGTTAATAATTGCCAATCAGTTGTCTTTGGTTCGAATCTCGATCTTTCAATGACTTCCTTCATTTACCTCTATACTCTAGAATATATCACTTAAATTGATGTCGTAACTGTATACAGCTCTTTTAAACATGCCAAACTAATATTATAAATAATTTTGTTGCTGGTGTTCTGGGTTCTAATACTGATGAAATGAAATATACTTATAAATTTAATAACTCCTGAACTAATTAAGATAAGACGTAAAGTAAAGTTTATTACATTTATGTTATTAGGTAGTTTCTAGTAAATGTATATTTAGATACCTGACTTTCCGGTTTCGATCCTTAATTTTAAATCTCCATTATCTCGGAAACTAAGAGAAATAGAAGGGTGAATTAAAGCATGTTTGATAGCACCTGTAATGGATAATTTAATACTGTATATAATTGTCAATCAGTTTTCCTTAGTTCGAATCCCGATCCTTTAATTATTTTCCTCTATACTCTAGGATATGTCACTTAGGTTGATGGCGTAACTGCATACAGCTCTGTTTAACATACCAAAGTAATATTATAAATAATTTTGTTCCCGATGCTCTGGGTTCGAATACCGACTCAATGAAATTTACTTACAAATTTAATAACTCGTAATATAATTTAGATAGACACGTCAAGTGAAAAGTAAACAGAGTATCTGTCCCTAAATATCGTTATCATGACAAGCCTTAGTTTTAAGGACTCAGATCGAATCCCTAAGGGATGATTTGGTATATCTTCAAGTCTATGGATCATATCAGGTTTGAGTAAAGATTAAATGGTAGATTCTAATGCGGGGGAGCTAAATTGCAAAACAACATTTATTAAAAAGTATTACTGGGTTCGATTCTACAAGCTTAGAATCTGTCTAATTATGGAAAAATTCCTTTGCTCATGATTTTAGTGAAATGTAATGGTCTTTCTGGGAGAAGATGGAAAGGAAGATTGAAAAGGGAATGAAAACATGAGATAATGCAGTATATACATGCATTTAACTAAATAAGGGGGAAAATCTTCTACGCTACCTTTTAAGCTTTTACTTTTAAGGATTGTGATAATAGAGATTGTGCTAGCTTTGGTGTATTGGATGGTGGTAGCGGTAGTGGTGGTGGTAGGCTTAGAATGGAAACATATGACTGAATGAGAGTGTGAGAATACTTCACTTGTTGGTGTGACTGCATATACAGATAGCTATGCAATCGAGTTTAAACATGTTTGATACTGCCAGACATCCTGTCTCTGGGTGTGACGTCAACGACATCGAGTATCCTGTAGAACTTCACGATCTACACAACGATGTATCTTTCCTGCCTGAGTGTGTGAAACCAATGGAATCATCTACAAAGAAACTTATGCCGCATCTTGGACCTCTAAAGAAGTATGTAGTACATTACATGGCTTTGAAGCAAGTTCTTAATCATGGGTTACGTTTGACTAAAATCCATCGTGTGCTACAATTCCAACAGTCACAGTGGTTAAAACCTTATGTCGAATTTAACAACAGGCTACGACAAAAACCTGCAAATGATTTCGAGAAGGACTTTCACAAGCTCTTTAACAACGTCATGTTTGGAAAAACTATGGAGAATCTGCATACCCGTAAGGATATAAGACTGGTGACAAATGAGAGGACTCTAGACAAGCTGATCGCAAAGCTTACGTTTATCGATAGCACAATATATGCAGCTAATCTAGCTGCTGTACATATGGCCTCTCGTCAGATTGTGTTCAACAAGCCGATATATATTGGTATGAGTGTGTTAGACATCTCCAAGACATTAATGTACCACTATCATTACGACGTGTTGTTGCCATATTATGGGGGTGAAAACCTAAACCTTATGTATATGGACATTGATTAATTCATTCATCGTGTGACAACTGAAGATGTGCACCATGACAAGCTACATTTTCTTGAGCATCTGGATACTGCTGATTACCCTACAAGCCACATATGCCACCCTACTCAGAATAAAAAGGTGTTGGGAAAATTTAAACATGAGGCTAATGGTAAAATCATCCAGCGCTTTGTAGGAGTACGACCTAAGATGTATGCACTAGATATCTACGGCTCAATGATAAAAAAGATTAAAGGTATAAAACGTAGAGCTATTAAGCAGTACCTTACGTTTGACAGCTATACAGACTGTCTTAAAACCTGTGAAATCATGACAACGTCCATGAAACTAATCCTATCACGAAAGCACGCCTCTACCACAGTGCAAGTGAATAAAATTGCATTGAATCCCTTTGATGATAAAAGAGTGATTGCCGAGGATGGAACAACTACTTATGCGTATGGACATTACAGTATTACAAACAGTGCTTAAGAGAATGTATGTCGAAGATGAAGACTTTCTCGTTAGTTTACAATCTTAAAAATGAAGTTTATCCGTGTGCTGTGTATGCAACCGGCAGACGCCTGGTGAAGAAAGAAGAAAATATAAGGGAAGGTGGTAACCCTGCCATTAGGAGCAATTCTAGTGCTAGTCTCAAGCCTAGATAAAGGGGAGAGGCACCCACGACGAACTAAAACAAAGGTATGTTGAAGCAAAGCTTTTCAATTTGTAAACCAATATGCAGTTTATCCCTCTCCGCCTCGCACACTAACTGTTTAACATACAAAAGGTTTGTAAGATTTAGAAAAAAGTATGTAAAGTGTTGTAACGTTGGATGAGAAATGTTTATAATCTAATTACTCTCTACATTACCATGAATACCTGTAATGCTATCTGAGTTATCTGTTAAAATGACCTTAATATCTGTAATACTACCCGAATTATGTGAAATTACCTTAAATGGCTCCGATACGAATCCTTGCTCGAAATTAACACGACCACCTGTGATACTATTTGGTTCACTCTAAATATCAATGATACTAGTTGAATTACCTGATAAAATGACTCAAATACCTTTGATACAACCTGAAAAACCTTCAAGTACCTTAAATAGCTGTGATACAAATCGCTGATCAAAATTATCACGATATCTGTGAAACTATGCCGATTACCCCAAATACTTACGATATTACCTGAACTATCTGTGAAATACGAAACTATGTTATAACCAAGCACTGGAACCTACCCTCCTGTAATGCTAGCTGAATTACTCTGAACACCTACTATGATACTTGAATTATCCTAAATACCTACGATACTCTCTGAATTACCTGTGAAATACGAAACTATGCCATACCCCACCCTGGAATCTATTCTCCTGTGATACTAGCTGAATTAGCTTAAATACCTACGATACTAGCTGAACTACCTGTGAAATCATACACAGCCATGATGCAGTCAGCCTTTGGAATCTAGCCGCCTGTGATACTAGCTGAATTAGTCCAAATGCCCACGATACTAGCTGAATTACCACTGAAAATCATATACAACTATGATACGCCCTGCCCCTGAAATCTAGCCTCCTGTGAAACTAGCTGAATTAGCCTAAGTACCTACGATACTAGCCGAATTGTCTGTGAAATCATACACAGCTATGATGCAGTAAGCCTCTGGAATCTAGCCTCCTGTGATACTAGCTGAAATAGCTTAAATGCCCACGATACTACCTGAATTGCCTGGCAATCATATACAGATATGATACGCCCTGCCCCTGAAATATAGCCTCCTGTGATACTAGCTGAGTGACTCTAAACACCTATGATACTTGAATTATCATAAATACCTACGATACGTTCTGAATTACCTTGAAATCATACAGAACTATGCTATATCCTCTTCCCGGAATCTGCCCTACCCAGTTATACCTGAATTACTTACCTTTTGGCGTGAGTGGGTCACCTTTTTCCATGAGTGGGTCACCTTTTATCCGTGACTGGTCACCTTTTTATGTGAGTGGGTCACCTTTTTTCGTGAGTGGGCCACCTTTTTGCGTGAGCGGGTCACCTTTTTGCGTGAGCGGCTCACCTTTTACGTGAGCGGGCCACCTTTTTACGTGAGTGGGTCACCTTTTTTGCGTGAGTGGGTCAGTTTTTGCGTGTGTGGGCCACGTTTTTGCGTGAGTGGGTCACCTTTTTGCGTGGGTGGGTCACCTTTTTACGTGAGTGGGTCAACTTTTTGCGAGAGTGGGTATCCTGTTTTCGTGAGTGGGTCACTTTTTTGCGTGAGTGGGTCACCTTTTTACGTGAGCGGGTAAGGTTTTTACGGGAGTGGGTCACCTTTTTGCGTGAGTGGGTCACCTTTTTACGTGAGCGGGTCAGCTTTTTACGCGAGTGGGTCACCTTTTTGCGTGAGTGGGTCACCTATTTGCGTGAGCGGGTTACCCTTTTACGTGAGTTGGATACCGTTTTACGTGATTGGGTCACCTTTTTGCGTGAATGGGTCACTTTTTGCGGTAGTGGGTCACCTTTTTACGTGAGGTCATTTTTTTGCGTGAGTGGGTCACTGTTTTTTAGCGTGAGTGGGTTACCTTTTTAGCGTAAGTGGATCACCTTTTTGCGTGAGTGGGTTACCTTTTAAGCATGAGAGGGTTACTAGCTACAGCTATCTATAATTATTGTTCCAGCATTGACAGGAAACATCTTTCCATGAAGTTCTCGTCTAATGTCGTTTTCAAAGTCTAGCACCTCCCCTCCTGTTCGCTATCTCTCATACACACAAACGCATACTCTACTCTCAAACTCTGTCTAGTCTAGCATCTCTCCCCGTAATCGCTATTTTTCCATATAAACGCATACTCAACCCCTCGACATGTCTGGCCTAGCACTTCTCTTCGTATCCCCTACCTCTCATAAAGCGCATTCGCCTCCTGCCCCTGTCTAGCTGTGTATCTCTTCTTGGTTTCCTCTCTAACCTATATAAAACACATTCTACCTGTAACAACTGTCTATCCTAGCATAGGATCTCTCTCCGTTTTCTCGTCTCTCCTTATAAACACATACTCAAACTCTCCTAACCTAATACCTCTCCTCGTTTTCCTATACCTCTCATATAAACCATACTCTACTCCTCGACCTCTGTCTAGCCTAACACCTCTCCTCATTTTCCTATACCACTCATATAAACCATACTCTACGCCTTAACCTCTGTCTAGCTTAACACCCCTCCACTATCTCTTCCATATTAACGCACTTCCCTCCTGAACCCTGTCTAGCGTATTATTGATCGTCGTATTTCCTATCTCTCCCATATAAACCCATTTTCCTCCTTGAACCGCCGCATCTAGCCTCGTTTTCCGTATCCTTTACCATATATGTCCAAAAAGTGCTCCAGAAACCCCTATATAAACTACTTTTAGATGTTGATAGAGTGCAATTTGCTTATGAAAGTTACTAAACAAGCTTTTTGAAAGCTTTACGTTCTTTAAAGCGTGTCCGCTTTTATTGGTGTATGAAACACCAATGCTATGCTCGAAATATTCTGATTTGTAGTTTGGGGTTGAGAGGGAGGGGTTGAAGGTTTTTCTTTCCTAATTTTTCCTTTCTAATAATGTCACCTGTTCCTTGTGTTTCATTGAATTACATTCGTATTTAACGCGATGTTTTAAACGTTTTTTTGGGCTCCATGTTACATCTGATGGTCTCGTCATTTGTGCTGAAGTGTTCCCTGCCACATTCCTGCACAAATGATTCTAATTTTGATGTATAAACTCTTCTTTGCTTTAGGCATATTGCCACAATTCTCCACAGGTGTATATGCAGCGGATAAATGGAACAGTTATAACGAAGTCGTCTGTTGGAGAGGGGAGGAGTCCGTGCGTCGTACCTGATTAACGTATACTCCTTGCGGTAACGGAGTTGCTCTGTTTACTTACTAAGACTCCTCTGCCTAGATGAATGTGCGTATTAAGATAGTATGAAACAAGCTTCAGGTTACATCTAAGCTTGTTTATTTTTAACAGTGTTTAACACACATGTAATCGGAGACAGAGGACACTGTGATACATGTAATATGAATGTGTGTATTAAGATAGCTAACGTATGGTGATACAAGCATAAAAGCCTTATGTGGTCGTTTTGTACTTCCGGAAATAATGATAGCAATTTCCTCCCTTTTTTCTGTGGAAGCTAGAGTGGTGGTGGTTGTGGTAGTAATGCGAACAACTTCTGAGGCCATTAGCGCCCTGACGACACCGTAGAAGCAAAAAGAAACAGTACTATTTCTGCGTTCTGAAGCATAGTAGCAGCAATAGCAGTGGGGTTTAAGGGCGCACAACCACAACGATTATTGACCCCTAGCTAGGTAGCTGCCCATCTGTCACAAAGGATAAAAGACGTACTCACAGCCTGTGTAAAGCACAAAACAACTATAAAGCATTAAAGGGAGCAAATTTAACTAGTGTCAGCAGCTGTAGAATGCGAGAACAAAAAGGCGACAGAAGGTGAATTATAGCATGCCCTAAAACACTCCTCACGGCAAGGAAAGCAGCGATTTTACATGCTGCCGGATAAACCATAACGCCTAATAAAACATAAAACACATTCTACAGTAGACGCTTCATCATCCAACACACTGGAGAAGTTGTCCGGCAACAACAAGGAGATCCAAAGCGGAGCTAAGAGCTGTCTGCGAATTAAAATATGGTACCGCCAGAGGCTCACTGCAATGACAGAAAAGAGGTATGGGTTACCCCGCAGTAGATGACGGTGTCTGAAGCCGCACTGTCCGATACATAATGCGGCTAAAACCATTTCTTCGCATCGATAAACATGGGAAGAGGTATCCCAGTCGAAAGCCAGTGGCTTAATCTCCCTATGTTAATTCCCTCTTAGGGCAGACCACTAGATGCACCAGCGCGAGAAAACAGCCTGACGTAAGAGACACGAAAATCATCTGAGGAAGCAGTCACGTAGGAAAATCGCCTAGGAAATAAAACGACGGCCTTAGTGGTAGCGTCGGCTACTTCATTCCCTGAAATGCATACCAGGAGCCTACAAAAACGACAAGCTAATACCAGCATCAGCGAGCAGCAGCGGCGGCAACGGCAGCAGAAACAGTGTGCGTTTAGGGTGTACAACTGCTGAGTTCATTAGGACCCTGACAAAACCATAGATAGAAGAGGTCAGGTACTAGTCCTGCGTACTAAAACATAACAAAGATTAAAACTCTCGTTAAAACAGTGTCAGCAACTGCAGAACATTTAGCTAAAAGGCAGGAAGAGTATTACACACGTAGGCACACAAGTGGGGAAAAGTGCCAATAGCCAAACGCCAGAGTAATAAAATGTAAAAAGGAAAATTTACACAGGTCATGCAAGGTGGACATACTGCTACGACGAGTAAAACATAATACACGCTCTGCAGCACGAAGTGTCAGCCTGCATCTGGGACATGGTTGCTGGTAATCCCAAGGAACACACCTAACTGAGCTAAAAGCTGACACATGATTAAAGCTTACCGTAAACGGCTCATTACAATAAGCGCAAGGAGGTGCTCAGTCAGAAGATAATAGGCCACTATAACTAAAACGGCTATACCCAATACGCATACTGGTTAAAAATAACCTCCTCGCGACGATAGGTGCACGAGGAGGTATTCCAGGTAATAGGGAGAGGCTTAACCTCACGATGGTTGTTTTCTTCAAGTTCAGTTCACTCATCGCTCCAGCATGATAGAAGGGCGCGTGTAACGCAACAGTAAAGCAGTCAAAATGAACATAAGTTAAAACACCTGGAGGATGAAATAGTAGCCTTGTCAGCGGCATCGGTTGCCTCATCCTTGTCAGGCTGAGGTGTCTAGAGACCCAAACAAAGGACACTCTGGTGCCACTACCAGCGAGCGATGCACTTTACAAGATGAAGGTAACCGTGACCCAAGGCTCTGGGGTGCGCTTAAGGAATCGCTGCTAGTAATGCACTACTGTAAGTCATATATAAAAGCATACCCTAATCCCCGACCATTTTTGAGTGAGTGTAAAGAAAATAGGAATTTCTAGCCTAGTCTTTAAGTCTGAAATGGCCGAACGAATAACCGAATTGTGGTCGCCGATTAGGCGATTCAAGATCGATGGTCGCGCCGAAAAATACACAATGGAACCGTAATTAGGTGTCGATCGAATCAGTGAGCGACACAGCCTTAAAAGAATGGTCCGATCAGCTCCCCAGTATCTGCCACATAAAACATGTAGAAATTTAAGAGAAAGTTAAAACACTTCGCTTTTAGATAGAAGATGTGAGAAAACCAGCTAAGCTTTCTGTAAAAAATGAATCCTAAAAGTTTCGTCTCATCTGCGAAAGGAAGAACTGGGTGGAAATGTAGAGAAGCCAAAGGGAATGTCATCCGGCACAAGAAGTTAAAGCCGTTTTCAGTGCTACAAGTAAAGAGGCTATCGAGACACCGTTGGAGTCAATGCTTTAAGTGACAAAACCTCCGGGAGCTACAGTGAATGCCGAAGTCATCCACGAACAATGATAACCAAACACTAGGTACAAGACACTCCCCAGTCAGATTGGTGGCAATGGCGAAAATTGTGACGCAAAGTACCGAGCCCTGTGGTTCTCCTGTGTGAAACCACAGGATGAAACCAAGCCACTCGTATTTGAAATACCCTATCATTCATAAACTCCCGAATAAAAAGGCTAAGACGACCACGAATGCTCACACATGAAGGTTACGAAGAATAACTTCCCTCCAGCAAGTATCACACGCTTTTTTGATGTCAAAAAAGACTGCAAATCTCCAACTCTTTCTCAGAAATGCATCCATGATGTGCGTAGATAATGAGACTACGTGTTCCAGCGTTGAACGGTGGAGACGAAAACGGCACTGGGCGGTCGACAACATCTTCTGAGATTACAGCCAGCATGTCAACTGCCTGTTGAGGAAGCTCTCCATCACCTTGCAGAGGTAAATGGTGAGGCAGAAGGGACCGTAACTGGAAGGCAGATAGTGACTCTTGTCAAATTTAAATATTACAACGATGGTGGCCTCTCGCCAAGTTCATGGATACTTAGCGGTTCCTAGAACACGGTTATAAACCTGCAAAGGAAAGAGTTTATCGTCGTAAGAGAGGTGCTGCAGAATTAAAACATGAAAACCAACGGACCCAGGAGATAAGTGCCTTTCTGAGCACAACGCCTTCTCCAACTCCTGCGTTTAAATAAAACGCATTGTAACATCCGCGTTTACAGTTTTTCAAGAGAGCTCTTACGATTCAATCGGGTCTTAATAGATAGAAACTCCGGGTGGTAATTGTATGAGCTCAGAAACAGCCGAAAAGGCATTGTCCACAGTGTTAGCAGCATGTTTAGGATTAGCAGTGGTATCGTTATCTTAATCCCGGGTGCTGAAGACTATGGTGGTTTGCCAGTCACACGACCAAGCTTATCGCATACGACAAACGAGGGTGTGAGACGACTAAAACTGCTCCAGGATATCATCCTGCTTGTATAAGAGATGGGGCGAGCCCTGGTGCGCAGTTATTTGTAAGTGACCAGTTTATGAAACGTAGGTTGATGTCAAAAAAAAAAAAAAAAACGAAGTGTAGCGAAGCCCTATGTGCACGAACTGCCACCTGAAATTCGTCGGTCCATCAAGGGATCGGTAATGTCTTGCGAAAATAGACCGGGGATTAGAAAGTTGGGTATCAGAAACGATGGCAGAAGTTATGAGGTTTACTATCTGGTCCTCATCTTCGAAAATGTGGTCTTCGAGAACAGGACAGGATGGAAACAATTTCCAGTTAGTCCTTTTTCTTTGCCAGGTATATACATGTGATGATGGAACGGGGTTAGAAACCAAAATGATGACACCTGATATGATCGCTGGAGTCGGTGTCCACTAAAAATGATGTGCAAGCTGTGAAGAGCAAAGCGATGATGCCAAGTGAGATATCTTATACTAGAAATATCTTGTACAAAAGTAGGCTCACCAGGGTTTCTGTGTGATAAAATCGGCAAAATGTGTCCCCATTATACAAGCACAAGGCGAATCCATAAAGGGGCAGTGAACATTCATCTCCCAACAGAAGGTTCGGAGCTGGGAGCTGGGTCACTAGATGGGCAAGGTCCACGCTGGTGAAGGGAGAACAAGGTGGTGTATACACGGTACAAAGTGGAAAATAAACACCAGGTAAATTCAGTTCAACAGAAACCGCTCTCATGGTAGTGATAAGCGCGAGAGTCTGGTATCAAACGTCGTCGCGAATCAGGAGCATGATATCTCTGTGTGCAGGAGTACGTGGCTCACTTAAGCGCACCGGGATGAAATCAGGAAAGGTGAAGTTGTTCGGTACCGAAGTTTGGATTCCTGCAAGTAGAAGCTACGTGTAGATTGCGATCTAATAAGTAACTGCAGTTACGTTCCGTGTCACGAATACCAAGTGTATTCCCTTGAGTTGTAGACCTTTGAACTAAGTGAAAGAAGCTCGTTAAAAACTTTATTTGGGGATTGGCGGGTGTCGATTTTGTTTGCCCTTTTTGTTGCATGTAGAGCTAGGTCTTTTAGGAGCAGGATGTTCCTGCTCCATTGGTTTCTCGGATGGAAGGCTCTCGTTATCACAGGAAATCTGCTAGACCTCGTGATTTCTCTTCTCAACCTTTGCCATCTATAATTCAGATACAGTCACAGAATTTTCTCAAAATGCCACGGTATCCACGAAAAGCCTTAATAATTAGCGCACTTTCTTCAGTCCCATTTTATTGAAATAGGCCTTCTAAGGGAAATAAACGTAAACACAATACATGGCCTTTGAGTTCCCGATATAGAGTTTACAGAATGATCGCGACCGTAGAGGAGAAGGAACCGCGACAGCTATACAGTCAAACACAGATGATAATCAAATCAATTATCAAATCCTAAACTGTGCCGAAGCCACGGTAATAAATGTTAAAATTCATAATGCGGAAATTGTAATAACCAAGAGTAATTGAGGAAGGAGATTTAAAATGCAAACGCTGTCTTTTGAACTGCATGAGCCCCAATCTGTAGGGCATAGAATCAAATTACATTAACAACACCGATTACTTAATAATAGGCCCGGAAGAACAAAGTTTGTACCGCATACGCCGAACCATAAGCCGGAGATACTAAACAATGCGCTGCTAAATAATATACCCTCTGAAATAGAATTAGAAATGCTACAGGAACTCACGTCAGAGCACTTGCCTGTTGTAATGACAATTATTCTCTTCACATTCAAACCAGAACCCTTAATGCTAAATTACAATCAAGTAGACTAGGATGATTTCAAGAACACTGTAGACCACTACCTATCAAATCTCGAAATAACCTCCGCCGAAGAGCTGGACTTCGCAATCAATAAACTCGAAACGGAAATACAACTAGTCACTTCAGCCTGCGTCCCTTTAAAACAGCAGCTCACAATTAATGCTTGATTCCCATCAAACATAAAGATGCTGCAACAAGTCCAGAATAGTGCCAGAAGCAAATGGGAACGAACAAAAAATTTAACTCGTCGAATCGAATTTTAAGAAGCTAAAGACATAGCAACGACCACGTCCGAAACTGTATTCGTACCCAATTTAACAATACTCTCGAAAATCTAAATACCCAAGATAACACAGTCTGGCGGATAGCAAAATATTTAAAGTGCAAAAATATCTCTCCACTTCAAATAACAGAGTGAGGCTCCCCAGGCCAAGGCTGAAACATTTGCAGACATCGTAGAGAATATATTCACTATCAAACCAAAAAACGGGCAAAAATAATTCACTTTAGACATCCAAAAGGAAGCCGAAAACATAGGCCAAACACGGACACAGCATAATGCGAAAGACAAACACTGGTGAGAATGGATGGATTATTAAACAGCTGCCCCTAAGAAAAGCGCCAGGACCGGACAAAATGCCATCTGTGATACTAAATAACACCCTAATTTAACAGTAAATCTTTTATCGAATACGTTTAACTACATTCTTGACAAAGGTGGGTTTCCCCAATTCGAAAAGAAGCAAAAGTACTCCTATTTCCTAAAGCCAACAGTATTCTCGTTCTACCCACTATTATAGACCAATTAGCCTCCTGAATACAATTATCAAGGTTTTCGGGAGTAATAGAAAAAGAATTAAACTCACACATAAACATACACAATATACCAATACCGGAACAATCTGAATTTAGATCACATTCCACCATCTTACCACTTCTAAGAATGACGAAACAAATCACCAGAGGGTTCAGTACAAATAAACTATACTTAGATATAGAACCGTTTTTGGCAAAGTATGGCACGCTGGGCTACACAGTAAACTGAAGCAATACGAATTTATAGACTCTGCCGTAGCCCTAATCATGATTACCTCTGCGACCGAAGATTTCACACTTCGGTAGCGTATACAGTATCAATTAGCAAAGTAATAAAGGCTCACAACCAAGTCCATTTGGATCCGTTCTGTTTAACTTATACGTTAACGACGAGACCAGAACTAATGAGAACAAACACATATATGTAGATGGTACTGTCTTAATCACGCAGTATACTCAACTGCGAATTGTACATTTATATCTACAAAACGTGTTAAACACTCTGGAACCTTGATATAAGAGCTGAAGCTTTCCTGGCGACGAACATATTCTAGACATTCTCGGGCGTCAAGACAGGTAAGGTGATGTTGATACATCAACGTTTCGGGAGCGTGCATCTCTCCCATCTTTAGGATCCTTAATGACTGATCCGGTGAAATGGCTTTTTTTCCGTGGGGGAAAAAATGCGTTACTGCATTCAACCCCCAGCCGGTGTGAAAAGGCTGGGGGCATATGTGGGGCTCGTCGCCCAATTGCGGAATACCCACTAAAACGCCTCCACGTGTTAGTGTGCGTTAATTATTAGTGCATTCGTGCAAGCTAGTCGGCTTGTGCATAACACCCCGGTTAGTCAGTGAAAGATGTGATGATGATGATGATGATGATATGCGGTTTAAGAGCGCTAAACTGCTAAGCGCCCTTACAATGTATAAAATATAAAGTCAAAATTTAAAAGACAGGTAAAAGAACCGCATAATTAAAAAACGGGACACAAACCCGCGATGTCCAAAAAGCTAAAAATAACAATAATATAACAATAACAATAATAACAATACAAATATCCGAAAAACCAACACACTAAAAGCATAGGCAATAAAAGATTAAACCGTGTCAAGAACTGTAGAATGCGAGGGACATGAGCGCCTTTTGTCCACTGGGGATTAGAGTCCCCATAAAAACAGACAGAATAAAATTACTAAGCTAAAAGACGCTCAACGCATTAAATGCGCAGATTAAAATCACTGTCATGAATAAAACGTAAAACACATTCTACAGCACGCGTGTCGTCTGCCAAAACGTTGGCTAGGCCAACAGGCAGACCCACACGAGCACGCAATGCAGCTAAAACCTGACACTCTGTTAAAATGTGACGCACCGTTAACGGCACGTCACACTGCCCACAGAGTGGTGCGGGGTCACCACTGAGCAAATACCTATGACTAAAAACACAATGTCCAATCCGTAAACGAGCTAAAATTACCTCTTCCCGACGACACGAACGAGAAGAGGTACCCCAGATCAACGGGAAAGGCTTAACCTCCCGCAACTTGTTCCCCCGGAGGGCCGACCACTCATCGCGCCAGCGCGAGAGGATGCGGCGACGTAAAACAACACACCAATCTGACGAGGGAACAACAGAGGTAAAAAATCTGGGTAATAAAATCGCCGATTTCGCAGCGGCGTCGGCAGACTCATTACCTGAGATGCCCACATGACCTGGAATCCACATGAAGGAGACGCTGATGCCAGAGACACCAAGCGAGTGGAGCAGGTCATGTATGCGCTGTACGAGTGGGTGGTAATGGTACAGCGCAGTAATACTCTGAAGGGCACTCAGAGAGTCCGTACAAATAAAACAATGCCATAAGTCGTGCCGCTGAATGTATAAAACGGATTGATAAATGCTAAAAAGTTCGGCGGTAAAAATTGAACATTGTCCAGGTAAACGAAACGTAAAACAACAGTGACCAAAAACAAAGGCACATCCAACTCCAGCTTCAGTCTTAGTTCCATCGGTAAAGATAAAATGGAAGTCCCCGAATTGAGCCCGTACTTCTAAAAAAGCCGATCTAAAGACTGAAGAAGGGGTCTCAGTTTTCGGCATCGACGTTAGCCCAAGGTGACAGTGGGCCTCAGCGCGGGACCATGGAGGAAAACGCGTTTCCCCCGTGGAAGGGCCGGCGCTGGCGGAACGTCTAAATGCCGAAGGAGCTGTCGAAAGCGAACCCCTGGAGGTAGCAAAGCAGAGGAGCTAATGAAATAGTGACGATCAAGTGACTCCTCGAAAAATAACTCGAAGGACGGGTGTTAAGGCAAGCTTGAGAGCCGACAAGCATAGCTGCACAAAAGGATCTCACGCCGGAAGGACAGCGGAGGCTCTGCAGCTTCTGCGTACAAACTGGGTACAGGGCTAGTTGGAAAAGCCCCTGTAGCGACTCTTATGCCACGATGGTGAATGGCATTCAATCGACGTAACACAGATGGACGTGCCGACGAATAGACAATGCACCCGTAATCAAGCTTGGATCGGACCAAAGAGCGATACAGGCGAAGAAGGACGGTCCGATCAGTTCCCCAGGATGTGCCACTTAAAACACGTAAAAGAGTAAGAGAACGGTCACTGCTTGGGTTTCTTTTCAGCGGCTTGCGACTTCATTGACTTTGGACCAGGTTTATAGGGCTTGGTAACAGTAGCTCTAATGGACGGACGGATGGTAGTGGCGGTTAATCCAGTCATGACCCAGGTCTGAGTTTCGGCATCTACTCGTGGTACTGGCGAGGCAACAACAGAACTAAATGTGCCAGATCGCAGGAGTGAAGGTTGGCGCGCATGGTAACGCCTCCGGGCTTCAGCGAAGGAGAGTTTTTCCTTTACCCGGATCTCCTGGATCGCCTTCTCGTCCAAGTACCGCGGACAGTCGGCAAATGACGCAGAATGGGACCCTTTGCAGTTAACGCAGACGGGGGCTGTGGAACAGGTACCTTCGTGTGACGGCTGGCTACATGAGGCACAGATGGTAACGGCACTCTTACAGGAGACTTGCGTATGCCCAAAACGTTGGCATTTGAAACAACGCAGAGGTCTAGGTATATACGGCCTCACAGAAATCCGTTCGTACCCTGCGGAAATGCTCGTGGGCAGATCGACGCCATCAAATGTTAGAAACAGGGTACGAGTGGGTACCAATACGCCGTCGCGTTTGGCCTGCACTCGATGGACCGCTGTCACCTTCTGGTCTGCAAGATATTCTACCAGGTCCTCGTCCGATATACCATCGAGGCTATGAGTGGTAATGACGCCTCGACAGGAATTCAATGTGCGGTGCTTCTCGACACGGATGGGATAGCCGTGGAGAAGCGTAGCGCTCAACAAGGTCTTACTTTGCAGATCGGATTTCGTTTGAGCTAATAAGGAACCATTCCGTAGACGAGTGCAGGACTGAACCGCACCAGCAATAGCATCAATGCCCTTTTGAATGATGAAAGGGTTCACCTTCTCAAAACTCTGTCCTTCTTCGGTTCGTGAAATGACCAAGTAACAACCAGTTGTCGGTGGTGTCACTTCTGTTACATAAACTTTTCGGCGCTTGTTGGTAGTAATGGAGGAAGGGTGCTCCATAGCGAAATAAATCCTCCACCATTGCAACCGTCTCCGACCTCGGGCTCTGACTTCCCGGGCGTTACCCCGGCTTGGATGAGTGGCCTATCTATACCAGACTCACCCCAGGATCACACCTCCCAGAACATAGACAGAGGGACCCAATCGCCGTCAGAAGTCAGCAGCTCATGCAATGGCCCCCCGCGGGACTGCAGTTGAACAGCGGATACGAACACATACCCTACATGACGACCCCGGGTGGTGGGGATGACGCCATTACCCACTCACCCAGGTGCGCACCCCGTACGCGGGTATCCGCCAGGCTGTGTCCACGGAGGATTTAAATAAAAAGATAAAAGAAACTAAAACTGTGTGGGCGTTTCGCACGCAAGGTAGGCCGGCGAAGAAGTAAAATAGAGGCGTAAATGAATGAACGTGGAGCGAAATGCGCAGAAATAGAGGAGAAGAAAGAAACGATAGTGAGGTGCGGTATGAATGTGATGCAAAGAACGCACGAGAGCCTACCTTGTGTCCACCGGTCACGAAAAGAACCCACCTCGACCGGATGGGGGTGAGGGGATGAATGTGGCCATGATTGGCTCGGGAACCCCCGGGTGCCACAAAAACCCGTACTCACATAAGGTGAGCCCCTGAGGGGGAAAGATGTGATGCTGGCATGCATTTCATGCGAGCGCATCAACAGTTACCCTGAATTACACATGACTATAGTGCCGTGAGTAATCCCGGGTGATTAGTCGTAAATTATAATATGAAGTAGGTGCTAGATAATTATAATAAAAGTATTAATCAGTTACATACAATGGATATACATATCTATATTCCTGCAGTTATTGCAAATGTTATGGTTATATATCTAAACTAAGTTAGTGTAATGTTTTAGCCTGGGGTTGAGGTAAATACTGTTAGGCTATGGTAAGCCAGTTCTTGGTGTTGGCCAATCGTTTTATAAGAGCTTCTGGTATTCCTTCCCATGGAAAGAGCGTCATGAATGCCGCCAGGAGGATCTCTTGGAACATCCAAATTACTGTTTGCAAATTACCTTGCTCGTCTTCTCGTGGTCCATAATTGAATGCAGTTCGTCGTTGTGCCGACACAGATAAGCGGACAACCCATCTCGGCGCAGCTGCACGAGTGTGCCACTCAGGGAGGCCTTCTTTTCACACGGCCGCCTTGGCTGGGTAGCGCAAGGACTTCGAAGTCTGCTGCATGGACTGGAAATCTATAACAATGAGAAGGTCGTGTACTGAGATTAGTCTTGTCCTTAGGCAATTAGAGGGTTGTCTAGGAATTCTTGGATGTTAGGCGTTGTCGTGTTATTAAATAACGTTCGGTCGAATATTGAGAGGGGACGCTTGTGTTTATTCGCTTCGGTGGTATGGTTGCCTAAGTCATATATTAGAGGGTTGTGATGTGTTGGAAGCTTTTTGTATGTATCAAACGCAAGCTTTTTAATAAATGCCTCAATAGTATGCATTTTTAGTTCATTGTGTAATATATCAGCCGGAGCTATCACTGGCACTTTTGATATTAAACGTGAGATTTTATTTTGGAAAGTTTGGAGTCTTTTGATGTGGGTTTTGCGGCATATCTTCACACAGTCGCTGCATAGGTTACAATGGGTCGAATTAGTGTTTTGTAGAGGGTTAGGCGTAATTAAAGGTTTAGTTGATTGTTTAAGTTTATTAGAGAGTATATTTTGCCTAATTGGGCATTTGCTTTTCCCTTAACTTTGTTTATATGGGCTTTCGAAGACAAACCTTGGTCCATTTTTGTGAACTGTGTCTTGGGAATCTGATTTATTCGTTTTGTGAAGTTTATTGCTTGGCTCTTTGGGACATTTACATTGATCCGCCAGTTTGTGAGCCAACTCTCCAGAGCTCGGAGGATGAAGGCGGGTGTGTATTACTTGCAGTTTGAACGATTGCGCCATTGTTGCTGTATCATCCGCGTATATGTAGAGGGCGGTGTTTGTAGATTTGGGCATATCGTATATGTATACGTTGAATAGCGTAGGTTCGAGTATACTTCCTTGGGGAACGCCCTCTTTAATGGGCCTTATGACGCACCGATTGTTCACCGAAGATTGGAATTTTCTGTCATTGATGTAGTTAGCCATTAGTTTTATTAGCGGGTCCGGAATGCCTAATGAGGCTAACTTTTTCAGTATTCCGGCATGCCAAAATTTGTCGAAAGCCCGTTTGACGTCTAGGAGTAATGCTCCTGTTGACTTTCGTATGTTGATGCTCTCGAGTGTGATGCCTGTGGCCCTTAAAAGTTTCAGGAACTTTGAGTGTTTGGCTCGGAAACCGAACTGTTCCGGGATGAGGATGTCGCGTTTAATGATTGCTGCGTTGAGTCTTTTTAGTCTTACTTTTTCTAGTAGCTTGCCTAATGTGCTCAGTAGGCTTATAGGGCAATAGTTGTTGGAATTAAAGAGATTCTTTTGCTTTTTTCGGAATGTGCAGTACGTGGACAATTTTCGTCCTTCGGCGAACAGCCCTTGTGTTAATACGAAGTTGAAAATGTTTGCTAATATGTGTACCGCGTCATCGGTTAGATATTTAAGGGCTACGTTGGGTATTTTGTCCGGTCCCGGGGCTCTTCGTTGCGGTAGATGTTTGATTAAACATTTTATTTCAAAAGGGCAGGTTTTGGAAATTAAGTTGTGCGCCTATCGTGCGTGAAAGTCGCAGGATTCCATCTCTATGTGTGCTGTAAATTGTGGAAAAGATGGAGCTTCAATCGGGGTTAGTATGTCTTGAAGCGCGTCAGCCAGTGTGTCGTTTTTTCTTGGTCTGTAGTTGCTATTTCTGGGTTGTGGTGTAGTGGGGTATGCGTACTTTATCCCAGGTCAAGCTTTTCGCTATGCGCCATAGTGAAACGTTTTCGTGATTTAGGCCGTCTAGAGCGTTCTATCATTGTTGGTAGGTATAATTCGAGGTCACTGTCTAAGTTGTTGAGATTTTGGAAGGCTTCGAGATTAACTATGTGACGTATTCGCTACCATTTTCGTCTTGCTCGATTTCGTTCCGCAGTCAGTGTTTTAAGGTCCGCTAGAAGTTTTATGTCATAATCCTTCTGTACATGTATCGGCACTGCCGTGATTGTTGCCAGCTGGATTACATCTTCAAGCTGCATTACGGCTGCGTCAAGGTCCTCTTGGGAGTTAAGTTGCTCCTGGGGAGGTTTTCGCTAATAGTCCGTTCAAAAGAGATGATTACTAGGAGGTGGTCAGACGAATGTTCGCTTCTAACTTTTAAGGTAACTCTTTGTTTATGTGCCTGGCGATTGCTGTGTCCAGGATATCAGAACTTTGGTTTCTTGAGAAAGGGATATAGGTGGGGTCAATGGGAGCATGAATTATGTAGTCGGAATGTTTTTCGTGCTGGAACAATGCAGTTCCGGCTGCATTAGTGCGCCTGCAGTTCCAAATTTGGTGCTTGGCATTGAGGTCTCCTGCAATTACTACTCTGTTGCTTATTCGCAGAATTTGGTCAATTTTCACCCTTTTTAATGGCGCTGGTGGGTTATTTGCCGCTACCACCAAAGTTTGAGCATTCTCAGTAGTGATGAGTAACGCCGATAGCTTCTAGCGTCGCGAATTGTGGGAGAACTGCTACGTCATGTGCTATGTTTTGTTCTATGATAATGGTTATGCCTCCGCCGCGGTTGTTCCTATCCTTCCTATGTGAAATGTAACCTGGTATATTAAATCTAGTGTCTAAATTTGTTTCTGTGATGAGGGCTATTTGTATATTGTTTAAATTTAGAAAGCTGAAAGTTCTGTTTTCGTAATCCTGTAGCATTCCAAGTGAGTACTTTGGGGATAGGTTTAATGGTCATTAAGAAAGTCAGGAATGGTGAGGAGTTGGTAAACGTCGGCGTAGGTAGAGAGCATAGAGCGCGTCTCCGACGGCCTCTTGATGAGATGATGGAGCACGTGGATTTAAGTCTCCGTCAGGTTTTCATTGTTCATCTCTAGGTGCAGTTCCTCCTGGTACATCTCCCTCTGGTAGCTTCGTCTGGAGTCATCGGTCGTCTGAGGCTTTGGTCGACGAGGATCACGGCTTCCGTCTTTGGGTGGATAGCGCTGCTCCTTCCTGGTCCTGAGCCTGCTCCTGTCCCCGCGATAAGGCACCGGGCCACCTACAGCCCGCACAAAGCTAGATTGTGGAGCCGTCGCTCTGGGTCGAGCCACCGGGACAGCCGTCGAGGTTGGGTGCTCTCTCGCTGACCCGCTTTGTGAGGTACCCTCCTGGAGGTTGCGAATCAGGGCAAGCTGACGCTGGTACTCTGGACATGCCCGGTAGCGAGCTCATGGCCCCGTCCACGACATAGAGCACACTTACTTTCAGGAGGGGGACATCGCAGGAGGCCGACTCATGAGACGCAGTGCACTTCGAGCACTCCGGGGCTGACACCGTGCACCTCGCTGCCGTATGCCGCAGCCGCTGGCACCCACTGGACCGGGATAACAGGTCGGCGGTAGAGCTTCATCTTTAGCTGGAAGTGAAGGACGAACTCCAACCTCCGCAGTCTGTCCAGATCGTCCGCAATGGCCACATCCGCTAGATACATCAGGAGAGGTGTCCTGTCCCTGTTGAAGCGCCGGAGCTGCACCACGCGGAGCACCGACAGGAGCGCCATTGTCTGCTGCTTCTTCGTGGCTTCCTTAGCCCCTTCGTAGAGGCCGTTCTTCACGACCGCCCTATAGATCTGCTTCGGCTCCGACGTAGTCAGCTGAAAGTGTGCCCGCCGTTCCCGAAGAAATGCGACGAAGTGGCCGCAGTCAACGAAATTCGTAGTTCTCACCAAGAAGTGGTGAGACACCGGGGCTCTCGAGATCACGCAGCACTCGTTAAAGCAGGCAGCATCGAAGTCCTACATTAACCTGCACAGAGAAGCAGATAGATTACGGGAGATGTAGATTCGCGGTTGGAGGACGACGTTGAGGGCATCAGCATCGGACCAGGGGGGTTAGTAGGTATAGAAATAAGGTTAGCAGGAATAGGTATGGGGTCGGATCTGGAAGAGGCGCCGTGTTGATGTGTGAGGGGAGCGGAGGTAGGGCTAGAACGAGGAGGAGAGGTAGGATGGGGATCATTGTGGCGAGGTGTGGACCTAAGAAGGAGGAGAGAGGAGAGACAGAGAGTTAGACGAACGGGAACGAGGTAGATGGGTGTTAAGGGCAGCAGAAGAATAAGTAGGATTTAACTGCGTCGTCACAGCTGAACCGCTTACCATCCGGACTTCAGCTGGGGTCAGGAGTGGAGCTGGGGTTGGGGTAGCGGGTAGGGGAGAAAAGGAGGAAGTAGAAGGTAGGTGGTTGGAAGGGATAATGAAGTCCATGGACCTTCTGTTGATCTTATCCCTGGTTACACGCAACTCCGAAGGAGAGCAAACGTTAAAATATTTTCCCTTAGACTTAGCCATTGGGAATAGATCAGGATCAGGTTGAGGTTTTAAGGTGTGATAACGTATTAAATCTAATTTGGAAGAGTGAGGAAGAAGTGTAAACCTATTTGATGGGACCTAACGGGGAGCTTAGGGCTAGATAGAGAGAGGAAGAGGAAAACAGCAGTTAGTGAGCGCTAAAAAGCCCGAAGAACAGAGTACCTGCCGGAAGGCCCTAGATTCCACTCAAGAGACTGTTGCTAGCGGTCGTGTTCCTCTGCCCAGCTAAGTTGTTGGAGTACTGCAACTAATACAGCAGTAGCGGTAGCACGCTTGCTGGACTCTCGCTGGCTGTTTTTGTTTTTCGAGTGGAGGAGAAAATGCTGTTAGGTACACCTGTCCCGATGGGGGTCGAAAAAGGGAGTGTGGGACTCACCATAATTGGCCATACCCACGGGAGCGGGTAGCGTGTGGTCCTAGGCTACAACCATGAAAGACTGCCCTGACTGCAGCCTAGGGGTTAGGAGGTAGAAATAGGAAGGGGTTCAGAGGAGATAATAGGAAAGGAGGGGTGAAGTTGTAGTAACCGTCGCTGTTTCAGTTTCTCTTGCAACATGGCACGGCATTGTGTAAGCAAGCGCTGTTGCTGGTCGCTAATGACTAGCGGTGATTTCTGGGCTGGTTTTGGAGTGTGTGGAGTTTATGTTGGTCTGGCTTCCTTGAAGCTCTCGTCCATGTTTTGCAGCCGTGCGGTTATGTCCAGCTTGGACATCACGTCAGCGGCGGAAATCTGTCGCTGGGTGAAGCCTGCAGTGATGGCGGTCTGCAGAACTTGGACCTTCTCGGTGGTAATGAATTCGTCCAGTGCAGCTAGTCGGGCACCAATGTCCAGGACCTCCGCATGGAGGCCGTGAACGGCGTCCTATAGGTCTACCTGGGTTGGGTCTGCAGGTGCCCTGACTTAGATGTTGAGTCGCCTGGTGATGAGTCGTCGGCTTCTGCTGCGTTGTCGGTCTTCTCTTCGGATAGAGAGGACACTGAGCCTGGTCGATAAAATAAGTTGTTCCACCACATATGACACAGTAGCGGCGGCGGTGACGAAGGTCGTGCCCAGTGCACTCGGCGGTGACGGCGTTGGTATAGCAGTAGTGGCACCTCGGCGGCAAAGAGCAGGTACCAGCGCTGTGCCCGAAGGCACAGCAGCGGCGGCAAGGAACCTGGGCTTTCTACTCGGCTTCCCTTGATGCGTAAGTACCGCCCAAACAAGGGAAGGCCCCCTCTCACGTCCGGTTCGTTGTCGTCAGGATCTGCAAACTCCATGCTGACGACTGACATCGGTCCTTGGACTCCGATGATCCTGGTGGCCCTCATTGCTGAAGACCACTGCTGGTGAGCTGCGCCGATGAGGAACCTGGCTGGCTGTTTTTTTCCTTTAGGGGGGAATGCATTGCTGCATTCAACCTCCAGCCGTTGTGCAATGGCTGGGGGATATGTGAGGCTCGCCGCCCAGTCGCGGAATACTCACTAAAAACCCCTCCACGTGTGAGTATGCGTCAGTTGTTTGTGTGTTCATACAATCTAGTCATGTCTTGCATAGCACCCCGGTTAGTTAATGAAAACTGTGAAGCTGGCATGCATTTCATGCGTGCGCGTCAACATTTAGTTACCTGGAATTACACATGACTCTCGTCCTGAGTAACCCCGGGTGATTAATCGTGCATTACAATATGAGTAAGTGCTAGGTAACTATGAAAACAGTGTTAATCAGTTACATGCAATGGAATTAGTGATTTACGTTCTTGCAGTTAGTGCAAACGTTATTGTTGTATATCGAACCTAGGTTATAGTCTAAGGTTCAGGTAAACACTCTTAGGCCATGACTAGCCAGTCGTCTTAAAGATCTTCTGGTTTTCCTTCCCTTGGGAAGAACGTCATGCAATTCCGCCAGGAGGCTCTCCTGGGACGTCCAAATTGCTGTTTGCAAGTTTGTCTTTCTCGTCTTCTCGTAGTCCTTAATTGAAGCCGTTTGTCATTGTGCCCACACAGATAAGCAGCCAACCCATCTCGGCGCAGATGCACGAGTGGTTCACACGGGGAAGCGTTCTTCTCCCGGGGCCGCCTTGGTTGGATAGCGCAAGGACTTCGAAGGCTGCTGCATGAACTGGGAATCTGTAACAGTGAGAAGTTCGCGTAGTGAGATTAGTCTTGTTCTTGGTGATTTTAGGGGTATCTTAGGAGGTTGACTAGGAATTCTTGGATGTTAGGCTCTGTCTTGTTGTAGAATAGTCTTTGGTCGAATATTGAGAGGGGACGCTTGTGTTTGTTCGCTTCTGTCGTATAGTTGCCTAAGTCATGTATTAGAGCGTTGTGATGTGCAGGAAACTTTTTGTATGTATCAAACATAAGCTTTTTTTTAATAAATTCCTCAGTGATATGCATGTTTGTTTCATCATGTAGGATGTCAGTGGGAGCTATCACTGAGACTTTTGATACTAAGCGTAAGATTTTGTTTTGGAAAGTTTGTAGTGTTTTGATGTGTATCTTTGCAGCGTATCCCCACACAGGTGCTGCATAAGTTAGAATGGGGCGAATTAATGTTTTGTAGAGGGTTCGGCCCAATTTGAGGTTTAGTTCATTATTTAGGTTTATTAGAGGGTATATTTGGCCCAACTGGACATTTAATTTTCCCCTAACGTTCTTTACATGGGCTTTCCAAGACTGTCTGCTTTTTTCCGTGGGGGTAAAATGTATTACTGCATTCAACCTCCAGCTGATGTGCAATGGCTGGGGGATACGTGGGTCTCGCTGCTCAGTCGCAGAATACCCACTAGAAAACCCTTCCACGTGTTAATTGTGTATTGCTGTGTTTTTTGCGTGCAATTCATGCATGGTCGGGTCCCGCATGGCACCCCGGTTAGTATGTGAATAGCTAAGTTGCTGGCATGCATTACATGTGAGCGTGTCAATGGTTAATTACTGGGATTTTCCATGAAACCTGAACAATACCAGTGGGATTCCATGCGTTATGAAATTGTGTATTTTATAGTTGCTTACATTTTAATGTTGTAAGTGTGTGCAGGAAGTTCCTGCTAGTCAAAATGTTAACTTAGGCTAATATGTTTGTGTATTGTATGCCTCTTGTAACTTGTGCGTCATGATTTTGGCTTAAGCTGTTAGTGTACATTAGTAATAGAATTAAGTGCACAATGGTAATATCGTGGAATGTTGTTGAATAATATATAAGTGTGTTGTAAATGTTGCTTCCTGTGCCGGTCTTCGTAGTTGATACCTGTCCGTTAGTTGTGCACAGTAGCTCGTCCGTTTGAATCCAGCTCTCTGGCGTTCGTCAGGCTCGTTGTCCGAGTAGGCTGTTTTTTTTGTTTTTTTTTTTCGAGTGGAGGAGAAAATGATTTAATCACTAAGCCCAGCCCCGATGGGAGTTGGGACTGAGTGTGTGGGACTCTCCGAGCGTCGGCATACCCACTAAAAACTCCTACACCGGAAGGAAAATGGATAGTAGAAGGAAAAGTGGATTAGAACTTGGCTTTGTGCGGTCTCGCATAGCACCCGCGTTAGTAACTGAATACTGGTGGCTGCCGCCCTATGGGCGGGAGCGGCTAAAGGTAATAACTAGTGTGCAGCCATGAAACCTGACTGCAATACTCGTGGTGATAGCGAGGATTTAGGAGGAAATGTATAGGGTGGAATATTGAATATGACGTACTTGACAGTTGTCAGTGAATTTCCCGGTTAAGGTACTCTTTGACGAACTTGGATCTGGCCGGAAACCTTCGGTGAGTACTGGAGTTCTCCGCTGTGGATAGCTGCTGTGAGTGGTCTCTGAGATGACTCGTTCGCCGTGCCAGAGCTCTGAGACTTACCTCTATGTTGTGGAGATATTTTTGCGTCGTTTCTGAAGTTGATGATGAAGTCCTGATGAATTCGTCGACGTTGTTGAATCTAGATGTGACGGTGTCACACTGCCCAGCTAGACAAATCTGCTGAGCAGCTGACGTGGCTTGAAGTTCCGTGATGAGATCCTCCAGGGCTGTCAGCTTCGTCGTCATGTTCAGGAACTCCGCGTGCAGATCCTGAACGGCATCGTCTAGGCCCTGAACTTCCTGGATGATCGGCGTTGGTGATGGTGTCGGCGCTGGTGATGGTGCTGGTGTCGGCGGTTGTGGAGCTATCACTGCTGCGGTGTTGGAGCTGGTGGCTTCAGCGGTGCCTTCCTGCGAGGATGCAGGTGGCAGAGCGCTTGGCCGGTGAAGTGCGTTGAACCTCCATAGGTTGAACAGTATCGGCGGCGGCGTAGGTCGAGCTGCTATGGGGTTGTGCTGGAGGCTCCAAAGTAGTGGCACCCTGGTTGAGCGAGCAGTTCCTCTCCTCGTGCCCGTAGGCAGAGCTGCGCCTGCAGGGCACCTGGCGTTCCACTCGACTAGCCTCGATGCGTAAGCACCGCCCTAACCAGGGGCGGCCCGCCCTCAAGGCCGCTTCATGGTCGCCAGGGTCTGCGAACTCGATCCGTACGAGCGACGTGGGTCCCTGGACTCCGAAGATCCTATCGGCCTTCAAGGCTGAAGGCCACTGCTGGTGTGCGGCGCTGTTGAGGAACCTGACTGGCAGGTCCCTAGGGACCCCTCGAATACAGCGCTGTACCTCCCATGAAGTACAGGCTGTATCTGCTTAAGGTGGGAATTCCCAGGATCGTCGGCGTGGATGCCGGTGAATGTGGCAGCGACTGCGGGCGCAGTCGCGGTGAAGCTGGATGGTTGGCGGCGCAGCGGCGGTCGAGGCGTAAGTTGTCCCGGGCTGCGGTGGCTGCGTCGAATTCTCCTCGGCGGATGCCGGAGGAGAAGTACCTGCCTTAGCAGGCACGGCGACCTTACGTTGCTTCTTCTTTGTCAGCTTGGAGCTCAGTGAGTAGGTTGTTTTTTACCGTGGAGATGAAAAATGCATCACTGGATTCAACCACCAGCCGATGTGCAATGGCTGGGGGGATATGTGGGGCTCGCCGCTCAGTCCTGCAATACCCACCAAACAACCCCTCCACGTGTTAATTGTATATTGCTGTGTTTAGCGTGCAATTCATGAATGGCGGGTCCCGTATAGAACCCCGGTTAGTATGTATATAGCTAGGTTGCTGGCATGCATTGCATGCGAGCGCGTCAATTGTTAATTACTGGGATTCTCCATGAAACCTGAACAATACCAGTGGATATTCATGTGTTATGTAATTTTGTATTTTGTATTTTGTAGTTGCTTGCATTTAAATTTTGTAAGTGTGTGCAGGGGGTTCCTGCTAGTCATGGTGTTACTTATGCTAATATGCTTGTGTATTTATGCTACTTGTATCTGTGTGCAGGGAGTGCCTGCTTGTCATGATTATTCGCTTAAGTTAAGTTAGCATTGCATTAGTAGTAGACTTAAGTGCAAGGTGATAATAGCGTTAATGTTATTGGATTATATGTGTTGGAGTGTTGCTTCCCGTGACGGTCTTAGTTGTGCACAGTAGCTCGTCCGCTTGTATCCAGCTCTCTGGCGTTTGTCAATATCATTGTTCGTGAAGGCTGCCAATGTCGTTTTTGTGATCGGCTCCATAATGCATCGGCCCGAAACTCGCTGCCCACGTCGATCACGGTGGGAGGCCCTTTCTCCCAGTCGGTTTCAGCAAATCCGGAGGGCATTGCAACGGGCTGGTCTGAAACAAAAGGAAGAAGAAAAATATTAATGTTGGGTATTTAGTGGGGGGTAGTACTTTGTCAGTGTCTTTGTCCTGTTTGAATGAGATTGTCAACGAAGTGTTGTATTTCATAAGTGTAATCAATAGATATTATTCAAACGAATAGTGATAGGGGCCTGTTGTGTTTGTTATTTTCTGTATCGTAGGTCCCTAATGTTGTTATTAGTGGGTTATGATGCTGGTGTAATTTTTCGTACATACAGTATGTTAGTTTCTTAATGAACTCTTCAACTGTGTGCATTTTAAGCTCTTCATGCAGTAAATCGGATGGAGCTATGTAACGTACCTTGGCTAGTATACGCAAGATCTTGTTTTGAAATCTTTGTAATGCTTTGATGTAGGTCATGGCGGCATATCCCCATACTGGTGCAACATAAGTGAATATTGGGCGTATTAATGCGTTGTACAACGTGAGTCCCATGTTTAGATTTAATTGGGAATCAATGTTGATGAGTGGGTAGAGCCAGCCCAATTGGGCGTTGACTTTTCCCCGAATCTGCTGTATGTGCTTTTTCCAAGTTAATCTTTGTCCATTTTTAATCCTAACCAGGTTACCATGTCTTTCCACTCAATGTTGTCTCCAAATATTGTAGCGGACCAGTTGAGCACCGAGTATTACAGCATATGTCGTAAACCAGCGGAAAGTGTGGAAACCGGGCTACCATAACACGACCACGCTAAAGAACGCCGAGTCAGCTCTTCTGTACGTATTTATACTACAGGATTTTGACTCGATCGGGAGCGGTTATCCGAGGGCAATCGAAGGAGTTATTAAAAGGCAATCGGGGGCAGTTATCAAAGAGTAGCTGTCAGGTCAGTTGTTGAATCCGTCGTTGAGACCCCGTACACGATTCGCCAACACAACACCCGGGTGAACAGGTAAGAGTGTATCTCTACTAAGTTCTGCTTACTTGTCGGGCTTCAGCCCATTCTGAGTAGCCAATGTACTCACTTAAAGTAATAATATATTTTATTGGGTCAATGCATCCCCTGTGCATCATTTAAATACCCCCATCCTGGAACGCCACCCTGGCCTCCTACCACCCCAGTACCGACGCATTCCCCTACCTCTGAGCTATCACCCCCTAGTGTAATCACCACCCGTGGGGTGTTACAATTTGATGTAGGCGCCGGGTACAAATTTTGCGGAGGCGCCGGCTACAATATGGTGGCGGTGCCAGCTACAATGAGGGTGAGCACAGGGAAAAACACCCTTACCTCTTCCAGCCATGGATGTAATCGTTTTTTCTCTTCTCCCTCTTTCTTATTTTCTTTTTGCGAGGTGTAAAGCACGCCTCATTTCTGGATAACCTTTTACCTGAGGTTTTCTGGTGAAGTACCATCCTCCCACCCTTTGCATCATGAGTCACCTACACAGAATATAACTTTTTTTACTTTTCTCAAGTTATGTATGTTGTTTTAGTGTAGTACATTTAAGTTATTATGCATGGGTGAACCTGCTCGAAACTCTACTAGTCCTACTACTAAAGAGATTAGAAATCTGTGCGCAGAATTAGCAGCTATACAGGGGGAACAATTTAAATTACAAGAATTTCTAATCACTGATTTGAAAGGAATTTCACACGAGATCGCGTCACACGCAGAAACGGCAAATCAAATACGTCTCCGCTCTGGCAAGATCACTAACACCTCTAGTTCAAGCACAAGTAGGGTAGAAAAACAGTTAGTCATGAATAAGGGAGACGAACACACAAATACTATTAGTAAAATGGACTCACCTGTTTTAAGTAGAATGGTAACTGAAGCACCTCAACCCATGCACGTTAGTCGTCCACCATTGGATCCGGGTAGCTTCGCAGGGAAACCAGGGGAAAGTATAAGGGACTATCTCCATAAGTTTGAGTTGGTAGCGCGTGCCAATAATTGGAACGACCAGCATAAGGCGCAGTATTTACCATACTACCTTAATAGTACCGCACTAAACTGGTACAAAACCTTTGCCGATAGAAATAGGGACGCCCAATGGGAAACATTGAAGCAGGGGTTATTGAAAGCCTTCATTCACGCGGCAGAGGAGGAAATGATGGAGGTCAGACTAAGGCACAGGGTGCAGGACCTTAGTGAGCCCACAGAGCAATAAGCTTATGACATTATAGCTCTGTGTGATCTAGTCAACCCCGAAATGACAGAGAAGGAACGGGTAAAACACATCGTGAGGGGCCTTAAACCATCACTAATAGAACAGGTACTGCCCTACAACCCACAAACAGTGGACGTTGTCATACAGTTTCTTCCGCAGGGTAGAATCCGCCCGCTACCTGTCAGGAAAAAGGGTAGACCAAATCGATGCACAGGGCATCCCCCCTAGCATGCCAGACGATACCCTCCAGAAGCAGGTATCAGAGATGTCAAAGATGGTCGGCGAGTTAACAAAACAGGTGCATAACCTGACAATGAACCCCCACCCTCCACCCCAGAAATAC
This sequence comes from Deroplatys truncata, assembly GCA_030765065.1. Classification (NCBI taxonomy): domain Eukaryota; kingdom Metazoa; phylum Arthropoda; class Insecta; order Mantodea; family Mantidae; genus Deroplatys; species Deroplatys truncata. The sequence goes on from CM060990.1 coordinate 382,267,338, forward strand.
AATCCACAGCGTCAATCCGTTAGGAACTACGGACAGCCGCCCAGTGGCTATGGGAGCACATATAGTCAGAGAAGAACGGTGTCCGCGAGGCCTGTGTGCGCCTACTGCAAACGGGTAGGCCACGTAATCGCTAATTGCCAGACACGAAGGAGGAACACAAATTTTCACGCGCAGCCTCGAAGCAATCACCCCCCATAAGGGTCGCGGTAACAAGCATAACAGAAAGCATCAACCTGGGAAACACGTTAAAAAACTATGGGAACATTAGCAGGGACAAGGATCGACATTCTCATAGATACAGGCAGCTCAGTAAGCATAATCAATGACGACCTGGTAGGTACAAGCAAGCAACCAGCACCCCCAAGTATGATTTTGCGAACTGCAAATAACAATTTACTTGCTGCACAATACCAAAGTAACACTAACTTCTATATGGGTGATGTGGAATTCAAAGAACAACTAATAGTAGTAAAACACTTCCCGCATAGTTTATTGCTGGGCATGGACTTCCTTCAGAAACACCAAGCCGTTATAGATCTAGGGAACAACATAATAACACTAACACTGCAGAATTCAAAGAAGGTCAAGGTAAGCTACCAGCGAAAGCGAGAGTGCCCTCTCATGCAAATTACACTTGAAGGAGATGCTGAAGAGACAAAAATTAAAGCAGCATGTCAGCATGATGTAGAAATCATTCCATTTGCAACCACACAGATAGACGTCAAAATACCTTCACTTCCTACAAACACATTGCTACTGGAACCATGCATTAACACTATGCAGAAAAAACACGTTGACATTTTACCGGGCCTGTACAATAATAATCAAAATCAAAAGATACAAGTCCACAATAATACTGCCGCCCTACAGAGAATATTTAAAGGAACAACACTAGCACTCGTACACGAAGTTGCATTAGTGCAGGCAGACACTTTCACACGTGAGACAGCAAAACAAATAGACATCAAAGACGCCAAATTTAACATTAATTCATGACTAGAACCAGGACAACACGAACAGCTACGAAATTTACTCGACAGGTACAGACATGTCTTCGCCACTAGCCTACAAGAGTTAGGGGCGACAAACATTGCGGAGTTCAAAATAGAGTTGAAAAACACGACACCAATTAGACAGAAGCCATACAGGGTGTCCCATAAACAGCGGGAAATAATAAATCAACAAGTGGAAGAAATGAAAGAGGCAGGGATAATAAAAGACTCGCAAAGTAGCTGGTTCTCACCAGTAATTTTGGTTAAAAAGAAATCAGGAGAATGCCGGTTTTGTGTAGATTACAGAAAACTTAATGCACAAACAGCTGCATCCGCCTATCTCTTACCACTGATTGACGACCTACTTAGCTATTTAGGAAGTTCAACATTTTACTGTACGCTTGACCTGCTAAGTGCATACTTCCAAGTACCTCTAGCTCAAGAAAATAAGAAATATTCGGCCTTTTGTACGTCGGACGGACAGTTCGAATTCGAAACCTTGAGCTTCGGGCTCGCAAATGCCCCTAGAGGATTCACAGAGATCGTAAATAAACTGTTAGGCGACCTGCGATACAAAAAAGCACTCATATCTAGAGGATATAATAGTGTTCGCATATACATTTCAGGACTTATTGGCAAACCTGGAAGCAGTATTTAAGAAATTAGAACGACATACGTTTAAGCTAAAACACAAAAAATGTTTTTTCGTTATGGGTAAAATAAAACTCCTATTATACGAAGTATCGGCAGCAGGCATAGAACCTGATAAAGACAAAATTCAAGCTATTACACAGCTCAGAACCCCTAGGAATGTCAAAGAAGCAAGGCAGGTCTTAGGTTTATTTTCTTTCTACAGGAGGTTCATTAATAACTTTGCAGCTGTCGCGAGGTCACTAAAGGAACTAACAAAGGCAAACCAAAAGTTTGTATGGGGCCAAGAACAGCAAGAAACCTTCCAAACGCTGAAGGATTTAATGGTTAGGGCTCCGGTTTTGGCACATTTTATGCCGGGAGCCACAACCGAAATGAACTGCGATGCCAGCATGCACGGCATAGGCAGTTGCCTCCTTCAAGAACGAGATGGAAAAATGCACCCATTAGGCTTTGTTTCTAGAAGCCTAAGCAAAGCCGAAAAGAACTATAGCGTTTCGGAACAAGAGCTGTTAGCAGTTCCGCCAGTACATATATGGTTACCCTGTAACCGTAGTTATAGACCATGCTTGCCTGTGTCACCTAACTAGGTTGAGAGATCTAACAGGGAGAGTGACACGTTACAGCTTGATGCTGCAGGAATTTGATTACACAATTCAGCATAAATCAGGGCTTAAGGACGCAGATTGTTTGTCTAGAATGCAAACAGACCCCCCTGAACCCGAAACAGCACAAGAGCAGGAAGACAGAATTACCTGTCTCATAGAACCCATAGAATTAGCTAAAAGCCAAGAGGAGGATCCCCAGCTAAAACCCCTAATACAAGCCGTAAAACAGCCGGTACAGCGAATGCTAAACTAGCACGACAAGCTGCAACATACGTGCTGAAATCGAATGTTCTATACCGTAAAAATGCTGGTAGTGCAGGGAATATGCACTTGTTAATAGTACCTGATAGTTTAAAGCAGAAAATACTATATAATCGTCATGACGATCCAGTAGGAGGACATTTCGGTTTTAAAAAACTTTTCAAAAATTAATTCACATTATTATTGGATTGGAATGAAGAGGGATATACAAAATTATGTAAGAAGATGCACTTCCTGTCAGCAACGAAAAGGTACGGTTAATCAGCGACCCGCAGGTGCAATGCAACCCATAAAGGTCAACTATATAGGAGAAAGGTTCTCCATAGATATTCTGGGGCCTTTCCCAAAGTCCTCTAGAGGTAACGGATACATAATTGCGGCGAGTGATTACTTTTCAAAATATTTGGAATTAAGGGCAATCCCAAAAGCTTCTGTTGAGCATGTCACCGAATTTATCTTGGACGACGTCATCTGTCGTCACTGTGCACCAAAATATATTCTGTCGGACAGAGGGTCCGTATTTATGAGCGAAGTGACACAGGAACTACTTAAGATGATGGGAACAATACCGACTTTTACAACAGCCTACAGACCCCAAACTAATGGCGTAATAGAAAGGGCAAATAGAACTATCGCGCAAGTAATCAGTAACTACGTAAACACGCAGCACACAGACTGGGATAATAATTTACATCAAATTCGGTTTGCCATAAACACAAGCAAACAGGGGAGTACTAAGTTCACACCCTTCGAATTACTGTATGCACGGAAACCGTTATCACCCCCAGACGTTCAATTACAGGGCACCTCACAAAACGTATTTGTGCAGCAAACACGGGAGGCAATAGTAAAAGCAAGGGCGTTAGCATCCCAGAACACAGTAAAGAGTCAGAGGAAAAATAAAAAATTATATGATTCAAAGAGGCGGCATGTCGAGTATAAAGTCGGCGATTTGGTGAAGCTATATACCCCTAAAAGGAGGTTAGGTAGAGCCACGAAACTTTTGATGAACTACACAGGACCGTATAAAATAATTAAAAAACGCAGTCCCTTGAATTACGTAATAAAATAAAAAAAATTCCGTAAAACAACAGAATGTCCATGTTAGTAGAATTTCGTTATATTGTATTTAGTGGGGGTACAACACGCTGGCAACACAGCGAGTAAACACAATCTTATTGCCACATATAAATAAACACAATAAAAAAGTCGCCTACGTATTACTCAATGTCTATCAATACACAAGTGTTGACATTATTACATGAAATGCGTTACACAATACCGTCCACGCTGCAGTAAGGATGAGGCATAAAAACAAACAAACAAGAAACAGAAACAAGTTAAAACATTAAACATCAACAATAGTTCATAAATAGGTTAAGTAATAGGTTATAATGCAAGACGTAGTATATCTTCGGACCTCCAGCTTAAGCTAGGTTAAAAGTGATAATCCACGCGATTCACTTTTAATGTTTTAATTTTTTTTGCTCTCTCTTTCTCGCGATGAAGAGAAAATATATCTAAAAGTGAAAATATAATGGGAAATCCGAGACATGACCCTGTTATTCACTTAATACAGATATCTATGTTCAGATACAGGAATTTGAACAATATATATTATCCCACCAGGAGTTGAGAGTAGGGCCGAGGGACACAACAGAGAGCAAGTATAAAGAAGTATTGTCGTTGTTGTTAAGTTCGGGGAGCAGATTTAAATAAATAGGAAAGAGAATAGGAAATAAGATTTAGTGGAAGTCGAAAAGCTATTTCATAGTACTGTTATTCATATAATTGTTAGTATAAGATTAATTTAAGATAGGTATTTCATAATTTGTTTTGAGAACTATAGGTTGATGCCAGGAATTCTTTTCTTCGCAACTTACACATGCGGTAGCGCATAGAGAATAGATAATGGTAGAAATAAAAAAAGTCTAATAACGTTCACTCTGGTACGACAACTAAGCGCTATAAAATAAATAAATGTCAATTAACAGGTAAGGCAAAGCAAATCAACGTGCAAATCAGTAGATAAATGTAACGTGGCAATTAAGCAAATTAAAATAAACAAAATTTCTCACACGACCAGCTCAAATAATACACGACATGGACCAGGAATATAGAAATTTTGAATCTCGCATCCCGCCTCAGAATCAACACTAATATAGAGGAAGAAATAAATAAATAAATACAAAAGGCTCAAAATAAACACGGGGATGAAGGCAGGAAAGGCACAAGTATCATCCACGAATTACACAACACAAAATACGTATCACTTTACACATACGCGAATGGGTACAGAAATTCTGTTCACAAACTAAGAAACACAGACATCGCCTTCATACACATCCAATTCTGAATGAACGGTAAGTGTCGAAAGCAGCAGTCTTGCCATGAATTCCGCTGACACAGGTATTTGTCGCCTCACACACAAAGTTGACTTTGTACTGCTCAGTGGCGTACAGCACTGGGTCAGGTATGTGAATAGAGAATGAAGTGTAAATATGTTTTGTTTTGTTGTGTTTCATTGGACACAACTTCTACAATATTAATATTTCTGGAAACCAACGTTAAAAATTAAGTCTGTTTTAGAGGATGTCCTCAAGCATGGAAGAGAAACCACGAGGGAGGGTCAGTCTACAGCAGCATCAGCGACCCTCCTCCCCGGGTTACGGAAGCAAGGAAACAGCAAAATGCCAAAAAGCGGACACCATCTAAACACCGCCTACACACAATGAAACACACAAAAAAGGTTTTTGTACAGTTACAGACAATAATGATTGTATATATGTACATATTTAATTTTTTTGTTCGAACGAACATAACAAGGCAATCAGAACTTATGAGTAGTTGCATCACACCTGGATAATGGAACTTCATCTTTTTTCTGTTCCGTGTTTTCCCCTCTTTTCAAAATTTGGAGAGACAAGGAATCGGCAGGGGTACCTACTCACTTTCTAAATTTACCTTTTCTCTGTTGTGTTTACTCTCATCCCGTAGGAATTAAAAATGCACTACAATCCTTCCCACCTTTCCTAAGTAAAATCCATCTTTGAAAAACAATCCTGTTGCTGCTCACTAAGAGACAGCCAGAATAGAAGCAACCAACAAAAAAGACCCAGGTCGAACAGTGCCCACCAGAGTACGAACGCCAGTAACTCACCACGGGAGTCGCGCCAGACCACGAAGAATTGGTGCGCTCTGAGGGAACGCCACTGCTTGACCAAAGAAATACAGCATGCGCAGGAAATAAATCCTACGTTACCAAGAAAATAGCTACGTATGCAGAGTTAATCAGCAATTCTGTACAGAACATTCAAATATTCAAGGCAAAGTTCACCTCCGGGCACGGAAGTAAGCAACCAGCAGAAAAGAGACAAAGATTTGCAGCAGGCTGCGGCGCGCAGTCGAACCCACCCCTAACGTACTCACCAACCCTTAAAAAATTTTGTCCCTGGTATCCGAGTCTTGGACAGCAGAGTACCCCGAGCATTTCAATTGTATAAGGCTCAAACCATGTTTTCTTCTTCTTCTTTTTCTATCAACCCTCGTCTAAGTAGACAGTTTTAGTACCCCCTAAGATGTTTGCCCTCCTTTTGAATTTTAAATTCCGGGTCGGAATTTGGCGAACCTGGGACCGATGTAGCGGACCAGTTGAGCACCGAGTATTACAGCATATTTCGTAAACCAGCGGAAACCGGGCTACCATAACACGACCACGCTAAAGAACGCCGAGTCAGCTCTTCTGTACGTATTTATACTACAGGGTTTTGACTCGATCGGGAGCAGATTTCCGAGGGCAATCGTGAGAGTTATTAAAAGGCAATCGGGGGCAGTTATCAAAGAGTAGCTGTCAAGTCAGTTGTTGAATCCGTCGTCGAGACCCCGTACACGAGTCGCCAACACAACACCCGGGTGAACAGGTAAGAATGTATCTCTACTAAGTTCTGCTTACTTGTCGGGCTTCAGCCCATTCTGAGTAGCCAATGTACTCACTTAAAGTAATAATATAATTTATTGGGTCAATGCATCCTCTGTGCATCATTTAAATACCCCCATCCCGGAACGCCACCCTGGCCTACCTACCACCCCAGTACCGACGCATCCCCCTACCTCTGAGCTATCACCCCTCTAGTGTAATCACCTACTGCGAGGGTAACCACCCCCGTGGGGTGTTACAATATGGTGAGCGGTGCTAGCAGTTGTTTAGGAAATCTGTGGTTGATACGTTTTGTGAATATAATGGCTTGTGTTTTTGGTGCATTTACCTTGATGCGCCATTTTGTGAGCCAATCCTCAAGATTATTGAGGGCGCTTTGTAGTCTTCGGTGTATGTATTCGGTTTTGCCGGATTGTGTCATTATTGCTGTGTCATCCGCTAAATATATGTTTGTGTTCGGCGTTTTTGGTATATCGTTTATGTATATATTAAATTGCGCCAGCCTGAGCAGATTTCCTTGTGGGAATCCTACTTTGATTGGCCGCTCCGTTGAGAGGTGATTGTTCACCCTGAATTGGAATTTTCTGTTGTTTAAGTATTTCGCTATGAGTTTGATTAGCGAGTCGTGTATGTTTATTGTTTTGAGTTTCTTTAGTAAGCCCGCGTGCCATACTCTGTCGAATGCTCGTTCAGCGTCGAGCATTAGTGCATCTGTTGATTTGTTTATGTTAAAATCGTAGATGATGCTTTCGGTTGCTCTGATTAATTGTAAGGTTGTCGAATGTTTGGCTCTGATCCCAAACCGTTCCGGAATTAGAATATTTTGCTTAATTAGCTGTGTAATTTTTCGTTTGAGTATTACTTTTTCGAGACGTTTTGCTAATGTTCTCAGTAGACTAATTGGTCTGTAGTTGTGCGGGTTGGACAGATTTTTCCTGTTTTTGAGGAAGTGAGCCACTGTGGCCAGCTTCCGCCTGTCCGGGTAGTGCCCGCTTGTTGACACATGATTGAATACGTTTGAGAGTAGTTTTATGGCATCCTCCGGCAGATGCACGAGGACTGCTGTTGGGATATCTGGTGCTGGAGCATTTCTTCTAGGGAGGTGACATATTAGCCATTTGATTTCGTTTGGGCAAAGTTTTCGCAGTAGATTGTGATATCCTGCTCTTTGTAGTTGTCGGATTCAGTTTCCATTTCTGCCGTGAAGTGAGGGCAGGATGGAGTGAGATTCGGTGTCAGTGTTTGCTGTAGCGCATTCGCAAGGGTATCCGCTGTTTGCTGGTCACTTGAGGCGACTGTTTGTAGTGTAGGGGTGGAATTTGAGTTTTGTTGCGAGTTAAACAACGAGCTATTCTCCACACAGATTCTCGTTCATAGTTGAGGTTCTCTAGTGTGTGCTGCCATTGCTGGGAAATAAAGTTCGTTGTTGTTTCCCTTACTAAGGCGCTTAGGTATCTAAAGTATTCTTCTGCCATTTTCGCCTAGATCTATTTCTTTCTTCTGATAGCATGTGTAGTAGGCTGCTTGGCCGCTAATCCGACTTGGAAAAATAGGCGGACTGCGAAGAAAACGACCGCCACTGCTCGGAGTGTGCTGCCGGCAGCTGCTGGCTGGCCGGACGAAGGGGCTGTTTAGCTGCTAGTGGTGAAGCGTTGAGCATCTATGGACTATAGCGCTAGCTCTAATCCCTTCCTCGCGTTTTTATCAGGTTAGTCAGTCTCTTCTGGTCTTCGTCTGTTGTGTCCTATTTCTCTCCCAAGGTTCTCGAAGTCGTCTTAAAAATAAAAAAGTATCTTCTTTACATGCATTACTTTGGTCCGGCATAGCACACCGGTTAGTGTGTGGATAGCTAGGTAGCTGGCATGCATTGCATGCGAGTGCGTCAATGACTAATTGCTGGGATTGTGCATGAGTCCTGGACATAACCAGTGGAGATCATGCGTTAATTTTGGGAGTATTAATTACTTATTTCTAATGTTGTGAGTGTGCGCAGGGTGTACCTGCTAGTCTTTATATTTGTTGTCTTAACTTAAGTTACTTATTCTGCTAAGTTAGAGTTATTAATGTAGTGATAATGTAAATATGCTAATGTGTGATATTGGTGTTGCTTCCTGTGCCGGTTCTTGCAGCTGATCCCTGCTCGTCAGATTTGCTTAGGCGCTTGTCGTTTAAATCCGGCTCTTCGTACTTAGTCAGGTTGGTTGTCCACGTGGTTGCTGATGACGTCTGTGTGATCGGCTCCATAATGCCGCGGCCCGTCTTTCACCTCCCACGTCGATCGCTGTGGGAGACCCTTTCTCTCGGTCCGCCTCAGCCGTGGCTGTGGAATTGGGGACTCTGCGACGGGCTAGGTCTGTAACAAAGGTAACAAGATGTAATAAAGATAAATGATGGGATGTAGCTAGTCTTAGATCTGTGTCAGTGTCTTTGTCATAATTGTAGAATATTGTCGAGGAAGTGTGGTATTTCTTCTGAGTGGTCTGTGATAATGTTCGATGGAATAGCGACAGGGTCTGTTGTGCTTGTTATTCTCCGTTTCGTAGTGCCCTAATGCTTTTATTAGCGGGTTGTGTTGAGAAGGCAGTTTTTTTGTATGTATCGTGAGTTAGTTTCTTAATGAACCCTCTACTTTTTGCATTTTAAGTTTTTCATGTAATATGTCAGATAGAGCTATGTAAGGTACTTTAGTTACCATTTGTAGTATTTGTTTTGGAAAGATTGTAATTTTTATGTATGTTTGGCGGCATATCCCCATACTGGTGCAGCGTAGGTGAATATTGGGCGTATCAGAGATATGTATAGCGTGAGTCCTATCTTAAGGTTTAATTGTTAGTCCATGTTGATGATTGGGCAGAGCCTGCCTAATTGTATGTTGACTTTATCCCGTATTTGTAGAATGTCCTTTTTCCATGTGACACCTGTTGCATTTTCAGACCTAGCCAGGTTACCGTGTCCTTCCACCCCATGTTTTCACAGAATATGGTGAGTGGTGGTAACTGGTGTTTAGGAAATCGGTGATTAATGCGTTTTGTAAATATTATCGCTTGTGTTTTTGGCGCATTAACTTTAATGCGCCATTTTGTAAGTGAATCCTCCAGACCATTGAGGGCTTTGTAGTCTTCGATGTATGAAATTCGGATTTGCCTGATTGTGTCATTATTGCAATATCGTCAGCGTACATGTATGCGTTTGTGTTTACGGTTTTTGGAATGTATATCTAAGATAGAGTCGGCCCAAGCAAACTGCCTTGTGGCATTCCTGCTTTGATTGGGCATTCAGTTGTGAGGTGATTGTTCACCCTGTACTGGAATTTTCTGTTGTTTAAGTAGTTTCCTATAAGTTGTATTAAGGTGTTATGTATGTTTATTGTTTTGAGTTTCTTCAGTAGAGCCACGTGCCATACTCTGTCGAAGGCTCGTTCAGCTTCGAGCAAGAGTGCACATGTTGATTTGGTTTTTTAAAGCCCTAAGTAATGCTTTCGGTTGCTCTGATTAATTGTAGGGTTGTTGAATGTTTGGATCGGAAACCTAAGTGCTCAGGATTTAGGATATTCTGCTTAATTAATTGGATGTTGAGGCGTTTAAGTATTACTTTTTCGAGAAGTTTAGCTAGTGTGCTAAGGAGACTAATTGGTCTGTAGTTGTGAGGGTTCGATAGCTTTTTGCCCTTTTAGGGGAACTGAAACACGTGGCCAGCGTCCACCTGTCCGGGTAGTGCCCGCTTGTTAGCACATGGTTGAATATTTTAGAGAGTATTTTAATTGCCTCCTCCGGTAAGTGCATGAGGACTGCTGTAGGGATGCTGTCTTGCCCCGGGGGCGCTTCCCCCTGGGAGATGCCTAATTAGCCATTTGATTTCGCTAGGGCAGGTCTTTCGCACCAGGTTGTGATTTACCTGTTGCTTACAGTTGCCAGTTTCCATCTCAATTTATACCATGAAATATGGATTGGACGGAATGGGATTCAGCGTAAGTGTTTGTTGTAGCGTATCTGCTAGTGTATTCGTTTTTGCTGAACTGTAGAAGCAATAGTTTGATTGTAATTAAGGGGTGGAATTTAGGTTTTGTCGCGCGTTAGACAGCGAGCTATTCTCCACACAGAGTCTCGCTCGTAATTGAGGTTCTCTAGTGTGTGCTGCCATTGCTGGGAGATATAAGTAGTATTAGTCCCGGATTAGCCAATTGGATTAACGATAATCCTGCCGCTAGGGGCGCTAGTGTCGCTGTTAATCCGCGGATTAAAAGCGACGGCGGTAAGTGTGAAAAGCGCCATGAGCGGAAGGATTATCGTTATCGCAATTGGTTAATCCGGGACGAGATAAAAGAATTGAGGATTAGGGAAAGATGAACGAAAAACAGGAAGTGACGTGGAGGGTTTTGATTGGTAAAAATAAGACGAAATATGATTGGTTCGTTAATTCGGGTGGAAGATGAAGGAAGGAAGATAAAAGAGTATGGAGGACACGTGATGGAGAGGAGCGGAGCGGCGAGGTGCTGTCTGTGCGGAGGACGGGACTGAAAGAGGGAAAAGATGGCGAACGAGGGATAAAAAGTATAACAGAAAGTGACGTGTGAACGTGTGATTGGTGGGAATAAGAAGTGATGTTATTGGTGGAAAGGAACAAATGAAAGTTGTTGATTGGTAAGAATAAGAGAGATTATGATTGGTGGAAAGAAAACGGTGTGGGAGTGGGGTATGTTGGAGGTGATGGGAAAGGTAAGTTTTCCTACCAACAAGATTTGCAAAAGCCTCTCCAGAACTCATCAGCAATTTTTGAACGTTGGATGGTAGTTTTCTTGAGTGGATAGAGAGATAGGGTGATATGAGACGCGGTGGCGAAAATGGGAACTAAACAAGATGGCGGAGACAAGAGGTCTAAGGACGAGGAAATTTGGAGGTTAGTGGTGAACATGGCGGACGCAAGAGGTGGGGGCAAGGAGACGCGGTGGTGAGAATGGGAACTAAAAGAAGATGGCGGAAGCAAGAGCTTAGAAGAGCAGATTTTGAGGTTAAAATAGGGGAACTAAAAATGGCGGAGGGTCGGCGACAAGGAGATGCGGTGGCCAACGTGTGAACTAAACAAGATGGCGGACGCAAGAGGAGGGTAAAGAGATTTGAGGTTAAGATTTTTAGGTTAAAACAGGACGTAAGCATGGGAACGAAATCCAAGATGGCAAAGGCAATGGTGTGGACGAGGAGATGTGAGGCGCGGTGGCGAAAATGGGAACTAAACAAGATGACGAAGACAAAACGTTTAAGGACGAGGAGATTTCGAGGTTAGTGGTCAACATGGCGGTCGCAAGAGGTGGGGGGGCAAGGAGATTTGAGGTTAAGATTTTTAGGTTAAAACAGGATGTAAGAAGGGGAACTACATCCAAGATGGCGGAGGCAAGGGTGGGACGAGGAGATGTGAGGCGCGGTGGTAAAAATGGGAACTAAACAGGATGGCGGAAGCAGGAAGTCCAGGTTAAAATATGAGGTAAACGTGGAGAACTTAAACCAAGATGGCGGAGGCGTAGTGGTGAAAATGGGAACTAAACAAGATGGCGAAGGCAAGAAGTCGAGGGACGAGGAGATTTGAGGTTAGGGTCAACATGCGAAAGATGCCGAACGCAACAGATGGTGACGAGGAGATTTGATGTTGTGAAAACTAAACGAGATGGCGGACGCGCGTGGTCAAGAAGATTTCACAAAAGAAAAAATAAATATCATACCTTGAACGAGAATGGAAGCAGCCAAGTAACTAACACGAAAGTTGAAAACACAAAAGAGCACAGAAATATAATGCTTGTGTAAAAAGGAAGGCAGGAAGTGACGTGGCATGTTATGATTGGAGAAAATTAGACGATTTGTGATTGGTGAAAATAAAACGTGATTGGATTGGACAAAGGAATAAATAAGGCGATGTGAAGGTGATTTGCGGCGGTATTGATGATAACCGTGATCGTTAACGCATCTGTTGGGATTGAAACCCAGTACCAAAACCCAACACATTAAAAAGTTACTCTTTGAACCTTCGTTTTGAATGTGACACCACAACTTCGAATTAAACGTGAACTTTAACGGTATTTTAAATAGGAATTTTGGTGCAATGTGGACTTCTTGTTTACTTTGGGACTCAAACCCGGTACCAGAACACTAAACCATGTATTTCTACCGCAACGCTATTTTAAAATGTGGTGGAATGTGGAGTTTGTAGTTTGGGACTCAAACCCAGTACCAAACCACCAAAGGATATATTCCTACGCCAAGCAGGCCCGAAAGATATTTATGCGTGTGGTACTTACCTCTTACTGGTGTTGATGCGTCACCAAAAGCGCAGCAGCTTCACGCGACGCGAAAAAATAAAAGCAAACTGTTTTTGAAAATGCTTAACCAGCTTTAAGATCAAACAACATCACTACGCACTGATATACCTAGTTTTTTTAAAGCGGTACAGACGCCCTTTGCACAGACGTAATTTAACTATACCAAAAACCTGGTACTGGACCATCGTAATGGTCGCTAGCGTACGTAGGAGCAGGGTTCTCATTGCCGGTCGAAAGTGGTCAAAAAAGTGTACGACGCAGGCGTTCACAGTAGCTACTGTCGAAGTCAACCGTTGAGGTGTGAATGAAAGAAATCTGTTCTTGCCGGCAATCTAGCTCGGAGATGTGAGGAGCGGTGGCAAAAATGGGAACTAAACAAGATGGCGGAGACAAGAAGTCACGAACGAGGGGATTTGAGGTTAGTGGTTAACATGGCAGACGCAAGAGTGGTAATCAGCAATCGATGTGCGTCACAATATGGCCGCCGCGATTAAAGAGGAGCAAACTGCGCGATAACTTGCAAAATGACCGTGTGAACGGGTGCTGATGAAGCAGTCGATGTGCGACACAATATGGCCGCCACGAATAAAGAGCTGCAAACTGCGCGATAACTTGAAAAATGACCGTGTGAACGGGTGCTGATGAAGCAGTCGATGTGCGTCACAATATGGTCGCCGCGATTAAAGAGCTGCAAACTGCGCGATAACTTTAAAATTGGCCGTGCGAACGGATGCTCATTAGCGAGAAAATCTTTTAAATGTGGTTTTATGGTCGATGGTAGGGAAAAGTGCAGCGGTGGATGGATGGTGTGACCGGAAGTGCACCGGAAATGGCTGCGATTACAACTTGGCAAGTTGTGTTTTTCCTCCTGTGGCGTTCATGTATTTGAGTCTGGCGCTCTTTTCCAACTGCAAATGCAGCGCCACTTCATTAGACAGCGGAATATGAGGATCCACAAAGAGTGCATTGTTCATGAATGATCTGAGATCACCGCCATTTAGATATTACATAGTAGGATCCACAGGGCCTGGGACACTGGGTTCCGCGGAACTTCCACGTACCGTGGTTTGAGTAGCCATGGAATGATCTACCTGGCCGTGCTGTTGTGCAGTGGCAGAAGTGGAGGGGATGGCAAAAGTTGGTTGAAAACTTCGCCCGGCGGCCTTGTTGTTGTGGGGGGAGGTGGCTTCCGACATCTTAACCAGGCTTTTTCCTCCTGTGGCGCTCTATTCCAACTGCAAATGCAGCGCAACTTCATTAGACAGCGGAATATGATGATCCACAATGAGTGCATTGTTCATGATCTGAGATCACCGCCATTTAAATAGTACATAGTAGGATCCACGGGCCCAGGGACACTGGGTTCCGCGGAACTTCCACCTACCATGGTTTGAGTAGCCATTGAATGATCTACCTGGCCGTGCTGTTGTGCAGCGCCAGAAGTGGAGGGGATGGCAAAAGTTGGTTGGGAACTTCGGCCGGCGGCCATGTTGTGGTGGGTGGAGGTGGCTTCCGGCATCTTAACCAGGCTTTTTCCTCTTTGGCGTTCATGTATTTGAGTCTGGCGCTCTTTTCCAACAGCAAATTCAGCGCCACTTCATTAGACAGCGGAATATGAGGATCCACAATGAGTGCATTGTTCATGAATGATCTGAGATCACCGCCATTTAGATAGTACATAGTAGGAGCCACGGGGCCGGGGACACTGGGTTCCGCGGAACTTCCACCTACCATGGTTTGAGTAGCCATGGAATAATCTACCTGGCCGTGCTGTTGTGCAGCGGCAGAAGTGGAGGGGATGGCAAAAGTTGGTTGCGAACTTCGGCCGGCGGCCATGTTGTGGTGGGTGGAGGTGGCTTCCGGCATGTTAACCAGGCTTTTTCCTCCTGTGGCGTTCATGTATTTGAGTCTGGCGCTCTTTTCCAACTGCAAATTCAGCGCCACTTCATTAGACAGCGGAATATGAGGATCCACAAAGAGTGCATTGTTCATGAATGATCTGAGATCACCGCCATTTAGATATTACATAGTAGGATCCACAGGGCCGGGGACACTGGGTTCCGCGGAACTTCCACCTACCATGGTTTGAGTAGCCATGGAATAATCTACTTGGCCGTGCTGTTGTGCAGCGGCAGAAGTGGAGGGGATGGCAAAAGTTGGTTGGAAACTTCGCCCGGCGGCCATGTTGTTGTGGGGGGAGGTGGCTTCCGGCATCTTAACCAGGCTTTTTCCTCCTACCATGTTGTTGCTGATGGTGCGGTTGGCGGCCATATTAGACAGTTTATTGCAATGCGTGCAACAAGGGCACACAGTCACTTGTTGCTCGCGTGGAAAGTTTGTGCGTGATTTTTCTCAGATTTTATGCACCGCAAAACACAAAATCACTACACACGACACTGATAGTTTTAAATATTTGACACTGATGTTGAAGTTGAGGCGGGGCACTGTTTTTAACTCCACACGCACTTAATAAATCACATAGCCGTGCGGAAATACTTAAGATTCCGCGAAAAGCGCTAGTGGGAGTGCAAGCTCAACCACTATTAGCAACATGTAGCAAGCGTTATAGTTCTGCTCACGTTAGTCTCGGAGAAAACAGTAAAAGAACGATTCTCATGCGCAGCGGAAGCAGCAGTACGTGAATGACCGTGTGAACGGGTGCTGATGAAGCAGTCGATGTGCGTCACAATATGGCCGCCGCGAATAAAGAGCTGCAAACTGCGCGATAACTTGAAAAATGACCTTGTGAACGGGTGCTGATGAAGCAGCCGATGTGCGTCACAATATGGCCGCCGCGATTAAAGAGCTGCAAACTGCGCGATAACTTTAAAAATGGCCGTGCGAACGGATGCTCATTAGCGAGAAAATCTTTTAAATGTGGTTTTATGGTCGATGGTAGGGAAAAGTGCAGCGGTGGATGGATGGTGTGACCGGAAGTGCACCGGAAATGGCTGCGATTACAACTTGGCAAGTTGTGGCGAGATAAGGCGCCAGGATTTTTAATGAGGCATTTAATTCGACGCGCATGCTGAAACTGTGGTTGCGATAAGCGAACTTATAAAAACCCAGTGCCAAGAGCAGCCGGCCGTAGTGAGAAACGGGAGCGATAGTGGATTTTGCTGTAAAATCGTGCTATTTGACGTGATATAAGTTTTAGAGCAATACCCGCACATGTGCGGGTGTCTTCATCGATCGGTATTGACCATTGCCCTAGTGATAGAAGAACATACGCCGCAGCAGTTGTTCACAGAGTGTTAAAGCGGAGAAAAATAGTTTAAAATAAAAACAAAATAGCAGAAATACACAGCAGCAGCACTTTGCAGGTAAAGAGTGATCGGTGCATTCGGACGATAAGATGGAGCCGCAACCCGGGGGAAGTCGCGATGACACCTTGCAGCCTACGTTCGAAATTATAGGGCACAAGCAGAGAACGTTGCCAAGGCTTTTTTCCGGCTTTACAGAGTCGCAAATTACCGTAAAGCCGGTCCCCAGAGATGTTAACCCGGAGCAATGGGTATCGCATTTGTTTAACGATATTCTAAACTTTGCGAAAGAGAACCTGTTAGAAAACGAACCCGGATATTTAGGCATATCCATAACAGACGAAAAGGAGGCGTCTAATGCCTTCAATATGAGCGTGAGGCGCGTAGAGCAATTGAATGCGGATGTCATTGTTCGAAGCATCGAAAAAGTAATGCAAAGTAACCAACAATTCTTGCTAAGCGGACCTCTTCATGTAACGTTTGTGTGGACCAAGGAGGTCTCGGGTTCGTGCCACCAACCTTGCGATGCCTGTAGGGACAATAAAGGCATTGTCGAAATAGCCAACAAAGACAACTTGTGTTTAGCAAGAGCCATTGTTGTAGTTAAAGCCAAAGTGGATCGCGACGTCAACTATAAAACGATGACGCGCTCCGACTATCTGCAAAAATCGAAGGCCGTAGCCTTGTGTACGAGCATCGGTCAAGGCCACGACAGCTGTACGATAGATGACGTCAGACGCTTTGACGCTGCGTTAAAGGGCTACGCTGTGAACGGTGTTTGGCGATCATACGGGGAAGCACGTGCTGTACGCGTCGGATAAGAAATGCGAGAAATACATCGACGTCATGCTCCACGCCGGGCACTTTAATGCTATCGTGAACCTTCACAAGTGCTTTAAATGCAAATGGTATTGCCGCCAGTGTCATCATCCCTCGGTACACAAAAAAGAATTTCATAGGTGCGACGCCAGGTGTGCTAAATGCCATCATCAGTGCGATGCGCAATTTGACGCCTACATACGCTGCGCCGAGGGCAACAGAGATTTTAAGGGACCGACATGCTTTGCAAACCACGCAAAGAAAGGCGTTTTTTACCCAAAGGCGCTGTCGGTGTGCGATGTAGAAAAGGTGTGCAGGTCTTGCAATAAGCTCGTGAATGCGAGGCACAGAAAAACGGCGTACGAGTACGGGGAAAAGTACTGCGATCATTGCAAGACACACGTGAATTCTAACCACATGTGCTATATGCAGTCGTATGCCACAAAGAACAAAAGAAACCGGTACGTGTTTATGTTTATCGACTTTGAATGCACGCAAAACATTCCATATACCGGCAAAAAGGACACATACGAGCATGTACCTAACTTTTGCGTGTTGTACCAAGCCTGTCCGCTCTGCATCGACGAACGCCACAAGACGGCATACTGTACCGAATGTGGTTGCAAAGAATGGGTGTTTATGGACGAGCCCGTAAAGCAGCTTTTCGAACACATCGAGCAGGCGAGGTTCGAAGCCTGGGACGTCTACGTCGTGGCGCATAACCTCAGAGCTTACGACGGCAGTTTTTATTAAAGTACATGGTGGTGCACTTAGACTGGGCGCCGGAGCTCATCATGAACGGGAGCAAGATCTACAGGATGAGGTACGGTGACGTCACATTTCTAGACTCGCTCAACTTCATACCCATGCCACTCTCCCACTTTTTCCACGGCTGCTTTTACCACGCCTGCAAGCAATGCTTTCACAATCGCCATGCGGTGATATACAACTCGGGACACGAAACCATGACCTCCAGGTTAGAGAGCATCGAGAAGGTCACGGCCAAGATCAAGGCCACCGGCTACGCCGTGGTGGAAATGTGGGAGTGCGAGTTCAACGCCGCAATGAAGGCCAACCAGGACCTGGCGCGCCACGCAAGGGACTTTGCGGTACCCGAACCCCTGAACCCCAGAGACGCCTTCTACGGAGGTCGCACCAACTGCACCAAGACGTACTGCGAGGCGAAGGGGGATAGCAAGATCTACTACTACGACGTATGCAGCCTGTACCCGCACGTCAACAAGACGAAGCCCTACCCCGCGGGCCACTCGAAGATCCACGTGGATCGATTCCCGCGCTTGGAAGACGTGGGGGGCGGATTGGTGAAGTGCGAGGTTCTACCGCCGCAACACCTGTACCACCCGGTGCTACCGGCGCGCATCGGCGGCAAGCTCATGTTCGCGCTATTCCGCGCTTGTGCGGAGGCGGAGAACCAAGACGAGTGCCACCACGGAGAGCGCGAGAGGGCTTTGTCGGGTACCTGGGTGATCGATGAGATGAAAGTCGCCCTGGAGGAGGGGTACCGCATCCTCCGGGTCCGCGAGATCTGGGAGTACGACGTGGTGCGGCACGAACCGACCACCGGAGCCAACGGTCTCTTCGAGGTCTACGTGAATCAGTTCTTGAAGATCAAGACCCAAGCCTCCGGCTGGCCCTCGGATTGCGACGACCCTGCCGCAAAGCAGCTGTACGTAGAACAATTCTTCGAGCTTGAAGGCGTCGCCCTGGATCCCCAGGCCGTCGCCACCAACACCGGCAGGCGGGAGCTGGCCAAGCTGATGCTCAACAGCTTCTGGGGCAAATTGGGGCAGAGGGACAACCTCCCCACGTGCGAGCTGGTGGGCCGGTACGACCGCCTCCTGGAGCTGCTCAACGACCCGGGCATCGAAGTGCAGACCTACGTGCCCGTCACCGACCGAATCATGTACGCGGTGTGGAGGTACTGCGAGCAGCGCCGCAAGGTCAACCCCACCACCAGCGCCGTCCTGGCGGCCTACACCACGGCTCACGCGCGCCTGGTGCTCTACTCCTACCTCAAGAGGCTGGGAGAACGGGTCTGCTACTTCTACACCGATTCCGTCGTCGTCGCCGCCGCTCCGGGTGACTGAACGCCGTCCGTTCGACGCCTCCTGGGGAACATGACGGACGAGCTGGAGAAGTACGGGCGGGGCTCTTACATCGCCCGGTTCGCCTCCACGGGGCCCAAGAGCTACTGCATGGAGATCGTTTGCCCCGAGACGGGCAAGACCTTCTCGGTGTGGAAGGTGAAGGGGATCACGCTCAATTCGGGCAACCTGTAGCTGGTGAACGCCGAGGTGATTCGCGACGTGGTGCTGAGGGACATCGACCGTGCGGTGAAGCTGGCGGGCACGCAGATTTCGCGGAAACCGTCTTGGACGGTCGTCACCGAACCCAGCTCGAAGATGTTTAGGATGGTGGTCAACACGCGCGTTCTCGCCGGCGATCACGATTCCTATCCCTACGGGTTCAAGAGGATTGCATAAATGAGACGTCTAGAGCCGCGCCAAAGTCATTTCGAACCGGGCGCACCTGAGGAGACAATGCCCGGTCCCCGGGACCTGGGGCGATTCGAGTTTCCCAGCACGATGCTCGTGGCGGGGCCGTCGCGCTGCGGCAAGTCGACCTTCGTGAAAAACCTGTTACGCCACGCGCACCGGATGTTAGACGTGCGCCCCAGGAGGGTGCTGTGGTGCCACCCGCCGGAATATTCGCCGAGACTTGAACCCTCGGCTCTGCGTTGCGAGACCCACGCGGGCATAAACTTGCTTCGGTGGGTGAGAACGACCTCGTCGTCCTCGACGATCTGATGGTGGAGGGGGCGGGAAGGACGTGTCCAATTTTTTCACCAGAGACTCCCATCACAAGCGCTTCGGCATCGTCTACATCCTGCAGAACGTGTTTCCGCAGGGTCAGAAATATCGCAACATCTCTCTGAATGCAAACTACGTAGTGGTCTTCAAGAACAACCGGGACAAGATGCAGATCGAGAGACTGTGCCAGCAGATCGAACCCACGAACTCTAGGTTTCTTTTGGAGGCCTTCGAGAAGGCCACCGAACGCCCTCACGGGTATCTCGTGTTGGACTGCACTCAGTACATGCCCGCCCGATACAGGTATCGAATCGGCGTGCTGCCGTAGTAAAACCTCTCTTATTTCGTACCCAACTGAGACCGCCCAGAGGGCTCGGGTTCGTTTCGTTCTATATTTCTGCTTTTTTTGCGTGGCTTATCCTGGCAGGGTCTTACCCAACTAAAGCCATTGATTTTAAATAAAAACTACCGCTTTGGGAGCGAACGTCATTATCGCGCAAGTATGGCTCGAGGTAGGTTAAGGCTTGCGACGCTGACCAGTCCTCGCATAGCGAGACGGCACGGTAATTTGACGGCTCTGGCCAAGGTGAAGGCCCCTCTACGCAAAAAGTTGTTAAAAATGCCGATGGCGATCTGATCAAGGCCATTAGCGAATGTATGCTCAACGTGTGCAGAGGTCACGTGCAACTTCCCGCAAAGTGCTTGGGTCGCCTAAAGAAGCACAAGGCTTCTTGGAGGAAGTTGACGGATAAACGGGTTCCTCTGAAGAAGAAGAGCATCTTGGTTCAAAAAGGAGGTTTTTTGCCGGCATTTCTCCTACCCGTCTTGGCTTCGCTTGGCGGCGCGCTAGTGTCCAAATTAACAGGATGAAGTACGGCAAGCAGATCCTCGTTGCACCGCAGCCAAAGACCGTCGATAAGCTTCACGCTATAGACCGCACCATATCCAGATTGGCTAAAGAAATTCAGAAATTCGCAAAAGTGACGACGACGACGACGATTACGAAGACGTGTACGAACGCGTGCCGGTGAAGCAGGAGGTCAAACCCCGAACCATAAAGGTCAACCTCCTCTCGCCTCGCAAAAAGAAGAGGGCAAACCCTGCCACTCCGAAAAAGAAATCGAAATCGCCTTCCGCGTCGTACCATTTTCGCAAACGCCTCTGGCAACCCCTGTACAAGTAAAGCATGAAGGAATGGAAGGCGCTAAGGCGACACAATGCCAAACCGGAACATTATGCCGGTTTGGGTACGGTCAAGCCCCTTCGAAAGGCCACGGGTGTGTCTAAGGCGAACATCGAGTCCTTCCTTCAAACCCAGGACAGTTACACTCTGCACAAACCGGTCAGAAAGCGGTTCCCCACCAGATATTATCACGTGACGAATATGGACGATCTTTGGGAGGCCGATCTAAACGTCATGAACAGCGTGAGGGAACATAACAAACCTTACGTGTACATTCTGACCGTTATCGACGTATTTTCCAAATATGCTTGGGCCGTACCCCTGATATCGAAGCTGGGTACCGAGGTTGCGCAAGCGTTTCGCTCCATATTCTCCCAACGCGTCCCCAGGATCCTCCAAACGGACAAGGGAACCGAGTTTACCAACAAGACTTTTCGGGACTTTTTGAAGAAACACAACGTGAAACATTACACAACCAAAAATAACGTTAAAGCCAGCGTCGTGGAGCGCTTCAACCGCACCTTAAAAACCAAGATGTGGAGGTATTTCACGCACAAAAACAGTTACAGATACCTGGAGGTCCTTCCGGCCTTACTCGAGTCGTACAATAGCTCGCATCACAGGTCTATAATAATGGCTCCGAAGGACCTGAACGAATCTAACATTTTACGAGTGTACCGCAATCTCTACGGAAATAGGACCCTACCTCGCGCAGGGAAACCCAGATTTTCCGTGGGCAATCACGTGCGCATCTCTAAAGAAAAAATGAAATTCGACAAGGGGTACGAGCAGAATTGGACGGACGAAATATTTCGGATAGTCGAGGTCGTGCGCGGTCGGCCAGTGGTATATAAGTTGAAGGATCTGGCCGTAGAAGCCATAGACAGCATATTTTACACCGAGGAGCTACAAAAGGTCGCGCTACCTCGGACTTTTAAGATCGAACGCGTTTTACAGACCAAGGGCCGAGGGCGCAACAAGCAGGTCTTGGTAAAGTGGAAGGGGTATCCGGCAAAGTTTAACTCGTGGGTTCTGGCTTCGACCATCGATTCGACATGATTAAGACGAAGCGCTTCTCCATCACTCTCGTGAGCAACGCTTCCATGGAACACTTTACCGACAACACCACGGCCAGATTTTCTAACATCTTGCCCGAGAGAATCGTTCCGCAGGGAGAATGGGAGGTCGCCCTGCAAAAGGTCAGGTATCCGGTGAAATTTTATAACCTTTCGCGAGACGATGCCCGTCTGGTGGGCACCAAGTACACCATGACGCTCCTCCCCACGCATTCCAAATTCAGCCTGGAAATGCCGCAAGGCATCGTGCACAATCCCAAAGACTTGGTGAACCTCGTCAACGCCGTTCTACTCGAACACTTGCACGTGGAAAACTTCTTCCTCTTCGACGAGCGTAAGAAGACGGTGGGCGTGAATGCCGCCGTCGCCCATCCCGAACCACTACCCGACATTCCGTTCGACGGGTTTGTGGAAAATGTCGCGCGCACGGCCGTACCGTACGCGGTCGGCGAATACGAAGCTTTGAACGATGCGCCCCACCAGAGACCCAAGCCGAAACCGAAGCCCCCGGCTTCGGGGCAGCAGAAACCATCGGCGGCTCGTCCCGTCAGACCCGCGACATCTACCACAAAACCCAAACCAGACGTTTCAAAATCGGAGGACCCTTCGGGACCTCTACACCGCATCCACAGTTTGCTCTTAACGCCCGCTATGGCAAAAATGTTGGGTTTCGAGCCCTACGTCAACGTCATTCTCGAAAAAGCTCCTAAACACCCCGTAGATCCTAATATGGGGTTTCCATACGAAATGTTCATCTATTGTAATCTAGTGACCCCGTAAGTCGTGGGCGACACCTTCGCCCAAGTCATAGAGAGCGCGGCCGTGGAATACGAAAGAAGCAACAACACTTACATGAGCGACGAAAAGACGTTTTTTCCCCAAAATTGGGTACCCTTGATTTAGCAAGACTTCCAGACGGTCAACATAGATTTAAGGAACGGTTACGGCGATCTCTTGCCATTCGCCGACGGATTTTCCTCTACTATAGTTCTCGCTTTTCGTCCGAAACAGGCGTAATGGACGTGCACGCCGTGACGCGGTACTACCTCAATCAGGCCGGCGGCGCGTTCGACGATCGCGATTTCATTCTCTACAGGGGCAAGCGCTACCAAAGAGGCAGCGGTCTCTTTTCAGCCCTCGGAGGACTCTTCAGAAGGTTGCTACCGTTTTTAAAGAGTGGAGCAAAAGCAGTGGGAAAGGAGGCCTTAAAGGCGGGCGCTCACGTTCTGTCCGATGTGGCTGTCGCGGGAGCAGCGCCAAAGGAAGCGCTCCAACGGAGGTTCAAGGAGTCCGGATACAATTTAAAGCGAAAAGCCGACGAAAAGCTCGATGCCATGCTCGGTTCCGGTGCCAGGCGCCTCAAGAGAATAAAACCGAGCAAATCCAAAAAGAATAAGCAGTCCATGCTGAAACGCGGTAGGCGTAAGGTGCAAGACGTATTTTCGTAATGGCAGACGCGGCCGTCCACATGAGTTCCGAACTGGACCTCTTTACAGAGGTGCCGGTTCAGATGAGCATCGAGGAGTCACGGTTCCTATACCTAAACCCTCAAAACACTTTAATGAAAAATGCCCCCATCACCTTTCATTATTCCGGAAATGCGGACGATTACCTAGACTTGACCTACGTCGTACTCGAACTCATGGTGCGCATTGTAGATGACAAAGGAGAGGCCTTAAACGCTGACGCTAACGCCGCTCTGGTCAACAACGCCTTAAATTCCCTGTTTCAACAGATGGAGGTAACCCTCAATAACGTCATCGTCTCCATGCCGCAAGCCGGTTACCCCTATAGAACCTACCTCGAGACGCTTCTCAATTACTCCGAAGATGCCATGAACACCAAACTAGAATCTACCCTCTGGAGAAAGGACACGGCAGGCATCATGGACACTTTTATCGCCAATGCGGGTTTTCAGTGGCGTCAGGGGTTTACCAAAGGGAGCAACGTCGTACAGCTCATCGGTCCTCTGTCCAACGCTCTTTTTAGACAGGAGAATCTGCTTTTGAACAACGTTAGCATGACCGTCAAGCTCACTCCCGCCTCTCCCCAGTTTTATCTGTTTTCCGACGTAGATACCTTTAAGGGGTACGCCGACATCGTGTCTGCCACGCTGCGCTTAAAATCGGTGCGGCCCTCGCCGACCATAAAGCTCGCGCACCAGGCCGTGCTCGCAAAGGGCAACGCAAAGTACCATCTCAAGGACGTCAGCTTTCACGCTCTCAGCATCCCCAAGGAGTCCAGGGCAACGACGTTTAGCGATGTCTGCGTAGGGCAAGTTCCCAGGAGAGTGGTAGTAGCCATGGTCACCGACAAGGCCTATTCCGGCCATTTTAAGTCAAATCCGTACAACTTGAAACATTTTAAAATGAACTTCCTTCACCTCTACGTGAACGGGCAACCCGTTCCCTCCCAAACTCTGCAACCCGACTTTACAAAGGGACACTATTTGCAATGCTTTCAAACCCTGCAGGACGGCCTAGGCATCCATTTCAAGGACGAGGGCCACTCCATCTCCAGAGAAACCTACCCGCAAGGGTATACGATAATGGTTTTCGATCTCAATGCAGACATGAGCGCTAACAAGTCTCACATCTCGGGTCAGCGCCACGGAACCGTCTCTATAACCATCGGTTTTGCCGATAAATTGACAGAACCGGTCATACTTCTGCTGCTAGCGGAAATACATCGCACGGTCGAAATCGACGCCAACCGATCCATTTTGGTATCATGAACACCTTTCAAATTCAACGGTTTCTATCGACATGCCCCTCTACGCGCTCTCACTTTTTAGGTGTCTACCCCTGCGATAAACTACCCGCACTTCACGGCATTTGAACGCTTCCCTTGGCGCTAGTGGCTAACACCGACCCCAGTACCAAATCCGGGCAACCCTGGGTTTGCATCTTTGTGGACAAAAACTCGCATGGAGAATATTTTGACAGTTATGGCATAGGACCGCTTTCGCCCCATTTTCTCCGGTTCTTAAATTCGGTCTGCGGGACGCGTTGGTCCACCAACGCCAGAAGGCTGCAAGGTTTCGACAGCACCACTTGCGGTCATTACGTCATCGACTACCTCACCCACCGCTGCTCCGGCTTACCTAAGCATAAATTCTTCTCAAAATTTCACGTCAGCAATCACGCGCATAATGATGTCGTCATTCGCAAAACGTATAAAGACGCATGCCGCGCAAAGTGCTCTGACGCTCAGCAAACTTGTCAACCCTTGAAGGTGAGTACGTGTGTGCGTGTGTGTGTGTGTGTGTGTGTGTCACTATTCATCACAACTAACCTAATCCATCCTCTTGCACGTGCTTTCAGAAGGCGCTCCTGCTCATATAAAAAGCAACGTCACGGTGCCGCTCGCCTCATTCAGAGTGTGCCATGCAGCACGCGGATACAGTCATGCTGCCATGCAGCACGCCGACCAGGTACGTCCGCACCTATGTATTAGCTTGCTTTTATCTATCCCGTTTATCTGTCTATCCCACACATTATTATTATTGTTTTGTGTGTTCCAGTATAACCGGATTTCAAACCCCGACCACCTCAAAACCCGGGGAAAGAAGGAAACTACCCATCTTCGACCTCCAGCAGCATCCCAACAGCCCTGCTCCGCCAGCACAGTTCCAACACAGTGCAGTTGTGGGTCCTCTGGCGGATATCTACCTCCTCAACCCGCAACAAACTAAATTCGTCAGTGTGGGATTCTCCCCCCAGTCGCCGCACCATCTCGTCGTCACCATTGCCAAATGTGGACAACACAACGCAGTCGTCATGATTTCCTCGCAGTGGCACAAACTCGTCGAAGCCATCCCCATCATTCACAAACGCTTGAATGACCCACAGGGACGTCTACAGGAATTTCAATTCAGCGACAGCGTCACCATTGTGTTTAAGTTTGTGTTCGGAAAGCTAAAGCTCGTTTTCAAAGACCCGCAAGGCGTATCCGTTACGCTCAACCAACAAGAATGGCACGTGTTGCATGCCCTGCAGCGCATCATTACCGACATCATGTATCACAAAAAGAAGGAAGAGATGGACGTGCAGAATCAAATCATGGCATACCATAAGTACATGCTTCACAACCATGCCTCCAACGTTCCCTTACCTAACATGAATTTCACGCAGTTCACCAAGTACATACGGTGCGCCAATTTTAGAACATTCCTCGAGGTGCATCATTTCCTCAACACCCATTTCGCACTGCGCATCTCACTAAATAGTCCTTAGTGCGCATGTATTTCTACCAGCGTTCCAACCGCACCTCACCCAATCATCTCGCGCCCTTCGCTCCCGCATCATGGGTTACAGAAATTTCCTGTCGGTGTACTACCATGACAGTAAGGTGTTTAAAAACTACGAGGTGGACGGTCACCCCCATAAAAATACACCTTATACACTTCGCTTCGTCGACAGCACCTACGACGGCAAATCCGTCTCCGCCAGAGTTCACAGCTGCGAAACCAAAATTCATTTTCTGCTATCTAACATGTGCTTCAACGATATCCATTTCAAAGCAGATAAAGAAGACGCACAATATCAGTGGTTCCAATTTGTGCCCGCAAGAGGTTTATACATCGTTTTCTACGAACAGCAATACATTTCCACAGACAAAATGCAGCAAATGTTAAACGAAAACCCCATGTGCTACGCACGTGCTTAGCGGCGCATTTGGGTCGCGAATCACCCTATATCATACACGATCACAGTCACGGCGTTTGCATGTTCAGCACCGTTCAAAACAGAGTTCTCCTCCAAGAGGAAAACCGATGAATCAACGGACACAGTGTTTTTCCTGCGGATGTTGTGCAATAATCGCTAAGCGCTTCCGGCGGATGTAGTGAACCTCCAACGAACGTTTCCCCCACCAGTGCTTCCCCCTGATGTGGTAATTCTCCAACAAACTTTTCCCCCACCAGTGCTTCCCCCTGATGTGGTAAATCTCCAACGAACTTTTCCCCCACCAGTGATTTCCTGCTTCCGGCAGTAGGGTTATATTTATGCACGCGCATTCTTTTCCCCTTCATTCGGTGCTAGCCAGCCGTGGGGGAATGCCAGGACCGACGTGTAAAGACTTCCACTGCTCGTTTTGCTTTCACTAAACGTGCAGCTGCGAACTTAGGCACCGTCTCACCCGCCTGTGCACGCAGTGTCAACTCGGTTTCTACGAAGACCTCAATCAACTCAACAAGCAAATTCAACAATTCCTTCGAAGGTACTCCGCTAGAAACACCACATGAACTGCTTCATCGTGCTCTTTCGGTATCTCGATAACGGACGAAGAATCCATCTGCTACTGCCCAGGGAACGCCAAGTGCTTCTGCAGAACGGCATATACATCTTTGAACGTTATCCCCCAAGCGACGTCGACCTTGTGTGGAACCAACTTCCCAGAGACGCACAGGTAGTTTGCGCACCTTATCGCAGGTGTAAACAACATTACAACCTTCCTCATCAAACCACTCATATAGACGGTCCTCCCCCGTTTATCAAAAACTGCCATCTGTGCCGTAATAATGTCACAGGACGCCTTTAAAGAGCTAGAAGAACTTTCCCGCAGCGCCGACACTCTCAGCGTATCTACGCTTGAACAGCACGTACCGTATCGTGTCGTCGGCGTCAAAACACTCGACACCGTTCACGGTACAAATCTCGTCGCCAAACTCGACAACGACACAGAAGTTTTCCTACCAACAAGATTTGCAAAAGCCTCTCCAGAACTCATCAGCAAACTCAACTCTACCTCATTCTGCATCATATACGCAGGCGAGGAAAAACTACGCAGCGGTTTCAAACGTTACATCGTCACGTTCTGCCCATATAACCCTAAATAATGTCCGACGAAACCTATCCCGTCCCCCGTGGGGAACAATCTTAACCTACAACTCATTCTCAACGCAGCATCACCTATCCGTATCCTGTGCATCTCCAACTCCTATTTCCGCAACAGCAGAGTTATCACCATCACACTCGACGTCGAAGGGGCTCACGCCGTCCACGTCAAATGCGTACCTACCAAAGTGCACCAGCATCAACAAGACGCACTATGCATCATATACCTCGGCAACAGCAACATTCCTGCTCTAACCAACAAAGTCACATCCACAGGATGCTTCTCAACCAGCCATTACAACGAATTTACCATCCCCATCTATATACCAACCTTCACCGAGTTCGTCAACGAAAGTTTCTCTCACCTGCTCGTCACCTGCATCACCAAACCTACCCACCAATTTACCGTCGATAGCAGCAGTAGCGATGACGAGGACTCAAAGTTCACCACGTACTTTAAAATCATTGTTGTGCGCGAAATCTGTGTGTCCTAGTGCCTCAACAAACTATGAATTTTAATGTGCTTTTTTTCTCCTAGTATTTCTTATATTGTTCATTTATTGTATTCATATGTTAATCTCCTGTAATCAAATAATCCATTATGTTATTCTCAAACTATGTATTCATATGTTAAGCAAATAATACATCATGTTAATCTCAACTATGTATTTATATGTTTATCCAATGTACTGTATTCAAATTATAAATAAAGAAAACAGTCCCGGATTAGCCAATTTCAATAACGATAATCCTTCCGCTCATGACGCTTTTCAAACTTACCGCCGTCGCTCTTAATCCACGGATTAACAGCGTCACTAGCGCCCCTAGCGGCAGGATTATCGTTAATCCAATTGGCTAATCCGGGACTAATACTACTGATATAGTTCATTGTTCTTTCTATTACTAGGGCGTTTAGGTATCGGAGGTATTTTAGGTCCGCTACTTGCCGCGATTTCTGCCGTTTTCGTCTAGATCGATTTCTTTCTTCAGTTAGCATGTGTATGTCTTATGGCAGTTGAGACTGGGTTTGTTTCGGTTTGCTGAACGGTACCGCCGCGTTGGGTCTGGTCTTGATAGCTCGTTCGAGTTGTGTTACTGCCGCATTCCTGTTTTCGATCGTGCTTAACGGTATTGTGGGCAAGTTGTTTTACTGTCGTTGCGAACCTTTCCCAGTGATCTTTGTTGTAGTTGCGTCGCTGGGCTGCTGAGCCCTTTAGGATTATTAATAGTTGTAAATGGTCGGAGGATAATTTGTGTTTTACTTGTAGGTTGATTCTGTGGGTTAGGTTGCGAGTGATTGCTAAGTCTAGGATTTCAGGGCTGGCGTTGGATTCTGCTGTAGGGGATATACGTGTGTACAGTCGGATCTTAGGAGGTTGTCTAGGAATTCCTGTATGTTATACTCTGTTACGTTACATAATAGTGTTCGGTCGAATATTGAGACAGGACCTTGTGTTTGTTCGCTTCGGTGGTATAGTTGCCTAAGTCATGTATTAGATGACTGTGATGTGCAGGAAGCTTTTTTGTATGTATCAAGCGTAAGTTTTTTTAATAAATTCCTCAATGGTATGCATTTTTGTTCATCATGTATGTCAGCCGGAGCGCTAATACTGGTACTTCTGATACTAAGCGTAAGATTTTGTTTTGGAAAGTTCGTAGTCTTTTAATATGTGTTTTTGTGGTGTATCCCCACACAGGCGCTGCATAGAATAGCCTTTTTTGCGTGGGGAAAAATGCATTACTGCATTCAACCTCCAGCCGATGTGCAATGGCTGGGGGATATTTGGGGCTCGACGCTCAGTCGCGGAATACCCACTAAAACACCCTCTACGTGTTAATCGTATGTGCTGTGTTTGCATGCATTCATGCATGGTCGGTTCCCGCATAGCAGCCCGGTTAGTATAGGAACAGCTACGTATCTGGCATGCATTGCATGTGAGCGCTTCCATTGTTAATTGCTGGTATTGTCCATGGAACCTGAACAATGCCAGTGGGATGTCATGCGTTAAAAGTTGCATATGTTATAGTTGCTTACTTTTTAATCTAGTAAGTGTGCGCAGGGACCTCCTGTTAGTCATGGTGTTAATTTAAGCTAATATGTATGTGTATTATATGTTACTTATAACTGAGTTGAGTTAGAGGTTAAGTGTATGCTATAAAAACAGTATAGTAATAGTGTGAAATGTTAATGAGTAATATATCATTCTGTGTTGTAAATGTTGCTTCCTGTGTCGGTCTTCGCAGATGATCCCTGCCTATCAGTTGTGCACAAAAGCCCGTCAGCTTTCGTCAGTCTCGTTGTCCAAGTAGGCTGCCAATGTTGCCTGTGTGACCGGATCCATAATGCAGCGGCCCGAAATTCGCTGCCCACGTTGATCACGGTGGGAGGCCCTTTCTCCCGATCCTCCTTAGCAGTTGCTGAGGGTTTGAGGGCACTGAAACGGGCTGGGTCTGAAACAAAAGGAAGAAAAAGAATAATTTTGGGAATTTGGTGAAGAGTATTCCTGTGTCAGCGTCTTTGTCATTATTGGATGAGATTGACAAGGAAGTGTTGTATTTCTTCAGTGTGATCGGTGGATAATGTTCTATGGAATAGTGATAGGGGTCTGTTATGTTTTTTATTTTCTTTACGTGGTTTCCTAATGCTGCTATTAGTGGGTTAGGATACTGGTGCAATTTTTCGTACATATCGTATGTTAGTTTCTTGATGAATTCCTCGACTATGTGCATTTTAAGCTCTTCATGCAGTAAATCGAATGGAGCTGCGTAAGGTAGTTTGCCTGCCATGCGCAAGATTTTGTTTTGGAAACTTTGCAATCTTTTGATGTAGGTTGTGGTGGCATATCCTCATACTGGTGCAGAGAAGGTGAATATTGGACGTATTAGTGTTTTGTACAGAGTGAGTTCCATATTTACATTTAATTGGGAATGCATGTTGATGAGTGGGTAGTGCCTGCCTAATTGGGCGTTGGATTTACCTCGTATTTGTTGTATGTGTTTTTTTCAAGTTAATCCTTGATCTATTTTGAGTCCTAATCAGGTTACGGTGTCTTTCCGCTCAATGTTTTCACCAATATGGTGAGCGGCGGTATCTGGTGTTTGGGAAATCTTTGGTTGCGACGTTTTGTGGGATATTATCGCTTGTCTTTTTGGTCCATTAACCTTAATGCGCTATTTTGTAAGCCAAACCTCAAGATTGTTTTGGGCGCTTTGTAGTCTTCGGTGTATGTATTCGGTTTTGTCTGATTGTGTCATAATTGCTGTGTCTTCAGCGTATATGTATAGGTTTGTGTTCGCGGTTTTTGCTATATCGTTTATGTATATGTTAAATAGCGTCGGCCAAAGCAGATTGCCTTGTGGCACTCCTGCTTTAATTGGGCGCTCCGTCGAGAGGTAATTGTTCACCCTAGATTGAAATTTTCTGTTGTTTAAGTAGTTCGCTATGAGTTTGATTAGCGAGTCATGTATGTTTATTGTTTTGAGTTTGTTCAGTAAGCCCGCGTGCCTTCCTCGGTCGAATGCTCTTTCAACGTCGAGCATTAGTGCACCTGTTGATTTTTTATGTTAGAACCGAAGGTGATACTTTCGGTTGCTCTGATTAATTGTAAGGTTGTTAAACATTTGACTCTGAACCCAAAATGTTCCGGAATTAGGATATTTTGTTTGACTAGCTGAGCGTTGAGTCGTTTAAGTATTACTTTTTCGAGAACTTTCCTAATGTGCTCAGTAGACGAATTGGTCTGTGGTTGTGCGGCTTTGGCAGATTATTGCCCTTTTTGGAGACGTGAGCCACAGTGGCCAGCTTCCACCTGTCCAGGTAGTGCTCACTTGTTAGCATATAATTGAATATTTTTGAGAGTAGATTTATGACACCCTACGGTAGATGCTTTTGGGATGCTATCTGGCCCTGGGGCCTTTCTTTTGAGAGATGCCTTATTAGCTATTTGATTTCGCTTGGGCAGGTTTTTCGTAGTAGGTTGTGAGTTACCTGTTGTTTGTAGTTGTCGGTTTCCGTTTCTGTTTCTGCCGAGAAATGTGGACAGAACGGAGTGGGATTCGGTGTAAGTATTTTCTGTAGCGCATCGGCAAGAGTATCCGCTTTTTGCCGATCTGTTGAAGCGATAGTTTGCTTGTAGTCTAGGGGCGGAATTTGGGTTTTGTCGTGCGTTAGGCAGCGAGCTATTCTCCACAAAGAGTCTCGTTCGTAGCTGAGGTTCTCTAGTGTATGCTGCCATTGCTGGGAAATAAAGTTCGTTGTTCTTTCCCTTACTAGGGCGTTTAGGTATCTGAAGTACTCTTGGTCCGCAATGTGCCGCGATTTCCGCCATTTTCATCTAGCTCTGTTTCTTTCTTCTGCTAGCATATTTATGTCTTGTGGCAGTGGAGGTTGGGTTGGTCTAGGTTTACTATACGGTATCGCCGCGGTGGTAGCGGTCTCGATAGCTTGTTCCAGTTCTATTACCGCCGCGATCACGTTTTCGATCGTTCTTAGTAGCATTTTTGGTAGGGTTTGGTTTACTGTGGTTGCAAATTTTTCCCAGTCACTTTGTTGTAGTGGCGGCGCTGAACTGGTGGGTCTCAGGTTGCAGAGCTCTCGAGGATTTTTAATGCCGGTAAACGATCATAGGATAGCTCGTTCTTAGTTGTAGGTTAATTCTGCGAGTTAGGTTGCGATTGATTGCTAAGTCCAGAATTTCTAGTGGTTGCTTTCTGCTAAAGGGGATGTATGTGTGTTCCGTTGGGGCGTGAATTATGTAATCTGTGTTGTTTTCTAAGTTTATTAGGGCCGTGCTTTGGGGATTGGTTTCGTTGCATTACCAAATTTGGTGCTTTGTATTAAGATCACCAGCTATTAGTACTCTCTGGTTTGATTGCATGTGTGCGTTTATGTCCGCTGTATTTAGTAAACCTGGTGGGCATATGCCGCCGTAACTAGTACGCGGTTATTATCTAATGCGATGTAGATGCTAGTTGCTTCTAGTGTTCGGAGCCGTGGTTGTAATACTAGGTCATGAGTTATATTTTGTTTTACTATTATAGCAGTTCCGCCTCCGCGCCTGTTTCTAACCTTACGGTGTGTAGTGTAACCTTGTATGTTAAATCTATCTTTGTCGCTGAGATGATTTTCGGTAATTAGGGCTATGTGTCTGTTATTTCGTACAAGAAAGTCTAAATTCTGTCATTCGTCTTCGAACTCTGGGTGCGTTTTCCAGGTTATGAGGCTAAGGATGGGCGAGTATTTCAAAGGAAGCCCGGAGTGGTAAGGAGTTGAAAAAAAACCTCGGTAGGTGGCCAGGATGCTTCGGGTCTCCTACTCCCTCGAAGGAGCCAGCAGCTCGACGATATGTCCGCAGACTTCCCGGATCTGTGCGTCGGACTATCTGGTAGCCAGGCATCTGTGGTGCATCTGTCGTTGGTGTTCTAGTCGTGGGTTTGCGATATTCTCTGGTCGTGTAGGTCGCTCCCTCGCTAGTTGACGTGGTCTACCCGGTGATTGGCTAGGCCTCTGATTCCTGGGCCCACTCTATCTCACAGGTACCACTGCCTGCGTCTCAGGCACACCAGAGACGGGCGGCACACGCGCCGGAGCGTGCCTTTTTTAAAGGTTCCCTTGTTTTAGCCAGTTTATGATACTGTGTTTTTACGGTTTTCGTTACCACTTATAACCGCAATTACACAACACACATACACACACAAGCATCCATGCCCATGGCGGGACTCGAACCCGCGACTCTCAGCTTGGCGGAGCGCCCGAGCTATACACTCCAGCGACCACGGCTACGAGGGCCGACAGCCCTCGCTCACGACGCCCACTCGCATACACGTCTCCCGTCCCCCAAGAGGTTGTGAGCCGCAACAAATTGCTTCTTGTACTCGGGACAAACCGGTACCCTACCCCGAGGCCCAAACAGAGACAAAAGGCGCACTTGCTTTGGGGTAGGGAACATTGCAGGTCCGTGAGTCATGCGGGCCCGTGCACTTGGAGTACACCACACCGGTTGAGGTACACCTCGACTCGATGTGTCTAAGCTGCTTTCGTCTTCTGCACTGTGGCGGGATGACTGGCCGTCGATACAGCTTCACCTTCACCCAAAAGTGGAGCACATACTCATTCAGCCGTAGTCGATCCAAGTGTTTAGCCGTCGCCAGCTCCACCAGGTAAAACGGTAGAGGTGTTCGGGCCTGGTCGTAACGCTGCAGCTGCGAGACACGCAGCACTGAAAGTGCACGGCCTGCAGCTCAACCTTAATAGCCTCTTCCGTGCCGCCGTAATAGATGTGCTTCAGCACAGGACGGAAGGTCGGGTAGCTGTCGGTCCGAGTCAGTTGGAACTGGACCCTGCGTTGCTGCAAAAAACCAGTCAAAATCGTTTAGTTACCCGCAGTCCTGGTGCGTACCAGGAAGTCCCGCGACAGCTGGGCCCCGGAAATGACATAGCCATTATTGGGATGCAGGGCGTCGAATTCACGGAGTGTGTGAAACAAGGTAACGTGCTGTTTGGTTACAGATATGGGAACCTAGGTTCAGGAGGTTAGAGCTTCGGCGTAAGTGGAGGGAGGGCAGGTTGGAGCTGGATTGGGGATCGGAGCAGAGTGGGAAGAGGAGGCCCGGATGGGAAGGAGACCAGCGGGAGGGTTAGCGGGAGTGGCTAGAATGGCAGGGATAGGAGGGGGACTGGCTAGGGATAGAGAGACAGACTGCGGGTTTGTGTGAGGGACACGGAGAGGACGTAAGAGGAAAAGAATGAACTGGAAGCAGGAAGAGGGGTGTCTAGGGTAGCCACGGAGAGAGGACAGGTTCCAACAGAAATACACGGGCTCACAGCGTAGTTGTCATCCATACCGGTAGGGTTGAGTGTGCAAGGGGTGGAAGGTGGAGCGGAAGAAACGGAGGAAGGGGTGCGGAGGAAGGAGCAGGAAAAGTGGCAGAAGAAGGGACAGTAGGAGTGGAAGCAGAGTATGGACCGAAGCGTAGCTGAGTCTCGATAACCGCTTGTCTCGTGACTCGCATCCCGATGAGAGTGCTTCTTGAGCTTACGTTTGGCCATTGGAAGTGTCGGTAAGGGTAAACAGAAGAAAAATGCACTTAGGAGAGTGGATGGTAGAAAAAAGCTTAAAAACAACGTTTCTGGGCGTTTAAAACCTAGAAAAAGAGGAAAATGTAGGACATTTAGAGAGAACCAACAGCTAGAGGGCGCTAAAAAGCACGAAATCTAGTGACCCTACCCGAAGGTGCCTAAGATTCCAGTCAAAAGACGTTGGCAGCGGACGTGCTTTTCTACCCAATTAGACCGTTAGTCACAGACCTGCATGTCTTTGGCACTAGGCCTCGGCAGTGACGAGCCGATCCAACAGTGGCTACTTCTTTGCTGCGGACTGCTTCTTCGACCGCTTGCTCGGAACCCCTCGGCTGGTCTCGCTCCTCGTAGGTCTTTCCTCGTCGGCTCCTAGGCTGCGACTGGCATACTTTTTTGGAGTGGCGGAGAAAATGATTTAATCACTTGTCTCAGCCCCGATGGGAGTCGGGACTGAGAGTGTGGGACTGTCCAAGCGCTGGCATACCTACTAAAAACTTCTCCACCGGAAAGAAAATGGATGGTAGGAGAAATAGTGGAATAAACGTGTGGTGTTACGGACTCGCATAGCACCCGCGTTAGTAAAGGAAAGCTGTTGGCTGCCGCAATTATGGGCGTGACCGGGTAAAGGTAGGAACTAGGGTGCAGCTATGAAACCTAACTGCAAAGCTAGTGGAAATAGCGAAGATTTAGGAAAGAATGGAAATGGTAAATGTGTAGGAGAGGTAGGTTGAATTTGAGCTTAATTGTCGTGTGAGTGTTGTAGCTGACGTGCCCGACTCAGGTATTCTTCGGCGTATTTTGAGCTGCTGGAGGTCTTCGATGATTACTAGAGGTCTCCCGTTTTGTGTATGGCTGCTGAGAGTAGGTTCTGAATTGTTGCTGCAGTACTCTCAGAGATCTGAGATGCTGGTCTATGGATTCGTGGCGTTGATGAGTCGTGTTTGAAGCTGATGATGAATTTTTGGTTGAGTCATCGATAGTGTTGATTCTAGATGAGATGTTGTCGAACTGCCCAGCTAGAAAAACTTGCTGAGCAGCTGACTTGACTTGAAGTGAGGCTTTAAGGTCACTGCTGGTGTGCTGCGCTGATGAGAAACCTGACTGGCAGGTCACTCGGGGCCCCTCCGATGACAGCACTGTACTTCCCATTAAGTACAGGCTGGAATCTGCGCTGGCTGGGAAGGTCCGAGAATCGGCGGCGTGAATGCCGGTGAAGGTAGCGGCGACTGCGGAGGCAGTCGCAGCGAAGCTGAGCTGGGTTGCGGCGAAGCTGCAATCGAGGCGTATGATGCCCGGGGCTTCGGCGGCTTCGACGGTTTCCCCTCGGCGGATGCCTGCCTTAGTAGGCTTGGCGACTCCACGTTGCTTCTTCTTTGCCATCTCGGAGCTGAGTGTGTGTGCTGGCCTATTTTTTTCCGTGGGGGAAAAATGCATTGCTGCATTCAAACTCCAGCAGATATGCAATGACTGGGGCTCGCCGCTCAGTCGCGGAATACCCACTAAAAACCCTCTACGCGTTAGTATGCGATAATTATTTGTGAGTTCGTGCAATTCAGTTGGGTCCAGCATAGCACCCCGGTTAGTCAATGAAAGGTGTGTAGCTGGCATGCATTGCAAGCAGCCTGGCAACAGTTACATACTCGGAATTACACATGACTGGGCTCTGAGTAACCCCGGGTGATTAGTCGTGCATTACAATATCCGTTAGTGGTAGGTGATTATGAGCAACATGTCAATTAGTCACATGCTATAGAATTATTGTGATTTGCTTTCTTGCAGTTAGTGCAATCATTATTATTGTATATCTAACCTATGTCAGAACAAAAGCTTTAGGTAAATACTCTTAGGCTATAAGGTTAGCCAGTCTTCTTAAAGTCCTTCTGGATTCATTCCCTTGGGAAGAGCGTCATGAATTTCAGCCATTAGAATATCCTGGGAGTGCGAATTGCTGGTTACAAGATTGTGTTGCGCGTCTTCTCGTGGTCCTTGGTTGAAGATTTTCGTCGTTTTGCCCACGCAGATAAGCAGCCAAACCATCTCGTCGCACGAGCACGCGTGTGTCACACGGGGAGACCTTCTTCTCCCAGGGACACCTTGGCTGGGTAGCGCAAGGACTTTGAAGGCTGCTGCATGG
This sequence comes from Deroplatys truncata, assembly GCA_030765065.1. Lineage (NCBI taxonomy): Eukaryota > Metazoa > Arthropoda > Insecta > Mantodea > Mantidae > Deroplatys > Deroplatys truncata. Next base: position 382,304,315 of record CM060990.1, read on the forward strand.
ACTGGAAGCCTGTAACTGTGAGAAGGTCGTATAGTGAAATTAGTCTTGTTCTTGGTGATTTAGGAGTATCTTAGGATGTTGCCTTAGAATTTTTGGATGTTAGGCTCTGTCGCGTTGTAGAATAGTGTTCGGTCGAATATTGAGAGGGAACGGCTGTGTTTGTTCGCTTCTGTCGCATAGCTGCCTAAGTTGTGTATTAGAGCGTTGTAATCTTTTTAATAAATTCCTCGATGGTATACATTTTTAGTTCATCGTGTTGTAGGTCTGCAAGAGCTATCGCTGGCACTTTTGATAGTAAGCGTAATATTTTGTTTTGGCATGTTCGTAGTCTTTTGATGTGTGTTATAGCGGCGTTTCCCCGCACAGGCGCCGCATAGGTTAGAATGGGGCGAATTAGTGTTTTGTAGAGGGTTAGGGCTAATTTAAGGTTAAGTTGATTATTTAGGTTTATTAGAGGGTATAATGTGCCCAACTGGGCATTTGCTTTTCCCTAACTTGGTTTATGTGGGCTTTCCAATTGAGGCCTTGGTCCATTTATCTCGGGTCACATACATTCGTGGTCCAGTTTATGTTCTCACCGAAGAGGGTTAGCGGTTGTAAACTGTGTCTTGGGAATCTGTGATTTATTCGTTTTGTGAATATTATTGCTTGGGTCTTTGGGACATTTACTTTGATCCGCCAGTTTGAGCCAACTCTCCAGCCTTCGAAGAGGATTTTGAAGGCGGGGTGTGTTACTTGTGGTTTGAACGATTGCGTCATTATTGTATATGTAGAGGGCGGTGTTTGGAGTTTTGGGCATGTCGTTTATGGATTGGTTGAATAGCTTCCTTGGGGAACCCCGCTTTGATGAATCTAATGGAGGACTGACTGTTGTTCACTGAAGATTGGAACTTTCTGTCCTTCAAGTAGTTAGCCATTAGTTTTATTAGCGAGTCCTGAATGCCTAATGAGGCTAACTTTTTCAGTATTCCCGCATGACAAACTTTGTCGAAAGCCCGTTCCACGTCGAGGACTAATGCTCCGGTGGACTTTCGTATGTTAAACCGTATGTGATGTTCTCTGTTCCCCTTAAGAGTTGCAAGGACGTTAAGTGTTTTGCTCGGAAACAGAACTGTTCCGAGATGGGAATATTGCGCTTAATGATTGCTGCGTTGACTATTTGTAGTATTACTTTTTCTAAAAGCTTGCCTAATGTGTTCAGTAAGCTAATACGGTGAGAGTTGTTGAGATTGGAGAGATTCTTCTGCTTTTTCGGGAAGTGCAGTACGTCGGCAATTTTCCATCTTTCGGGAAACAGCCCTTGTGCTAATACGAAGTTTAAAATGTTTGCTAATAGATGTACCACAACATCGGGTAGGTGTTTATGAGCTGTATTATGTATTTTGTCTGGTCCCGGGGCTTTTCATTGGGACAGATGTTTGAAGAGCCATTTGATTTCGGATGGGCAGGTTTTATGAACTAAGTTGTGCGGCAGTTATTGATGAAAGTCGCGGGTTTCAATCTCTGTGGCTGCTGTGAATTCTGGACAAGATGGAGCTTCATTCGGAGTTAGAGTGACTTGAAGAGCATCTGCCAGTGTGTCGGCTTTTTCTTGGTCTGTGGTTGCCATTTTACGGTTGTGGTGTAGTGGGGGTATGCGTAATTTATCTCGGGTCAAGCATCTCGCAATGCGCCATACTTAATTAGTTTGGTGATCCAAACTGTTTAGACTGTTCTGCCATTGTTGGGCAGAGTAGTTTGAGTTTCTCTTCCTAACCAAGTTATTGAGGTTTTGGAAGGTTTCGAGATCAACTATGTGGCGGGTTCGCTGCCATTTTCGTCTTGTTCGATTTCGTTCCGCTGCCAGCGCTTTAAGGTCCGCTGGAAGTTTTATGTCATATGTCTTCGGTACGTGTACTGGGATTGCCGTAATTGTTGTCAGCTTGATAGCATGTTCAAACTGTGTTACGGCCACGTAAAGCTCCGCTTGGAAGTTAAGTTGCTCCTGAAGGAGGTTTTCGCTAATAGTTCGTTCGAAAATTTCCCAGTTTGCTTTTGTGTAATTATACCTTGTTGAAGACTGTGTCATCAGAATCGGTTCCTCTAAAGAGATTATTACTGGGAGGTAGTCAGACGATATTTCGTTTCTAACTTGTAACGTAATCCTTTGGTTTATGTACCTGGCGATTGCTATGTCCAGGATGTCAGAGCTTTGATTTCTTGCAAAGGGGATGCACACTATGTGATCAGAAGTATCCGGACACCCCACAAACATACGTTTTTCATCTTATGTGCATTGTGCTGCCCCATACTGCCTGGTACTCATTATCCGCGACCTCAGTAGTCATTAGACATCGTGAAATAGCAGAATGGGACGCTCCGTGGAACTCACGGACTTCGAACTTGGTCAGTTATTTAGTGCCACTTGTGTCAGAAGTCTGTACGCGAGATTTCCACACTCCTAAACATCCCTAGGTACACTATTTCTGATGTGATGGTGAAGTGGAAACGTGAAGGGACATGCACAGCACAAGAGCGTACAGGCCGACGTCATTTGTTGACTAACAGAGAGCGCTGACATTTGAAGAGGGCCGTAAAGAGTAATAGGCAGGCATCTATCCAGACCATCACACAGGAATTCCAAACTGCATCAGGATCCACTCCAAGGACTATGACAGTTAGGCGTGAGGCGAGAAACCTTGGATTCCATGGTCGCGCGGCTGCTCATAAACCACACCTCACGCAGGAAAATGCCAAACGACGCCTCGCTTGGTGTAAGGAGCCTCAACATTACACGATTGAACAGTGGCAAAACGTTGCGTGGAGTGACGAATCACGGTACACAATATGGCGATCCGATGGCAGGGTTGGGTATGGCGAATGCCCTGTGAACGTCATCTGCCAGCGTGTGTAGTGCCAACAGTGAAATTCGGAGGTGGACGTGTTATGGTGTGGTCGTGTTTTTCCTGGAGCGGGCTTGCACCCCTTGTTTTACGTGGCCCGATCACAGCGCAGACCTACATTGATATTTTAAGCACCTTCTTGCTTCCCACTGTTGAAGAGCAATTCCGGGTTGGCGATTGCATCTTTCAACACGATCGAGCACCTGTTCATACTGCACGGGCTGTGGCGTAGTGGTTACACGACAATAACATTCCTATAATAACTTGGCCTGCACAAAGTCCTGACTTGAATCCTATACAACACCTTTGGGATGTTTTGGAACGCCAACTTCGTGACAGGCCTCACCGACCTACATCGATACGTCTCCTCAGTTCCGCACTCCGTGAAGAATGGGCTGCCATTCCCCAAGAAACCTTCCAATACCTGATTGAAAGTCTGCCTGTGAGAGGAAACACTATCATCAAGGCTAAGTGTGGGCCAGCGCCATATTGACTTCCAGCATTTTCGATGGAGGGTGCCACGAACTTGTATGTCATTTTCAGCCAGGTGTCCGGATACCTTTGACCACGTAGTGTAGGGGGCTGATTGGGAGCATGAATTATGTAGTCAGAGTTGTGTTTGTGCTGGAGTAATGCAGCTCCGGCTGCATTAGTGTGTCTGCAGTTGCAAATTTGGTGCTTGGCATTGAGGTCTCCTGCAATTAGTACTCTGTTACTTATTTGGAGAATTTAGTGAATTTCCCTGCTGTCTAATGGCCTTGGTGGATCATACGCCGCTACTACTAAAGTTCGAGCATTCTCAATATTAATGAATATAGCTTTTGCTTCTAGGGTCGCGAATTGTGGGAGTAGTGCTACGTCATGTATTGTTTTTCTATGATAATGGCTGTGCCTCCACCGCGATTGTTCCTATCCTTCTATGTAAAATGTAACCCGGTATATTAAATATAATGTGGTCTAAATGTGTTTCTGTGATAAGTGCTACTTGTATATTGTTTGCATTTAGGAAGCATGAAAGTTCCGTTTTTCGTCTATGTAAGCCTCTAGCATTCCAAGTGAGTACTTTGGGGATGGGTTTAATGGCCATTAAGAAAGGCCGGAATGGCGAGGAGTTGGTAAAATTCGGCGTAGGTAGAGATCATAGAGCGGTCACCGACGGCCTCTTAATGAGATGATGGAGCACATGGGTTTAATTCTCCGTCAGATTTTCATTGTTCATCCCGCGGTGCTGTTCCTCCTGGTACATCTCCTTCTGGTAGCTTCGTCTGGAGTCTTCGGTCGTCTGAGGCTTTGGTCGACGAGGATCGCGGCTTCCGTCTGGATGGAGCTGCTCCTTCCTGGTCCTAGGCCTGCTCCTGTTCCCGTGATCAGGCACCGGGCCACCTACAGCCCACACACGGCTAGATTGTGGAGCCGTCGCTCTGGGTCGAGCCACTGGGACAGACACTGATGATGGGCGCACATTCTCCGGTCCCTCACTTCGTGCCGTACCCTCTTAAAGGTTGCGAAACAGTGCAAGCTGCCGCTGGTACTCTGGATATGTCCGGTAGCGGACCCCATGGCCCCGTCAGCGTCATAGAGCAAACTTCATTTCAGGAGGGGGGACATCAAAGGAGGCCGACTCATGAGGCCCAGGGCACTTCGAGCATACCGGGGCTGACACCGTGCAAATCCCTGCCGTAAGCCGCAGCTGCTGGCACCGGTTGCACTGGACCGGGATAATAGGGCGGCGGTAGGGCTCAATCTTCACCCTGAAGTGAAGGACGAACTCGAGCCTCCGTAGTCTCTCCCGGTCGTCAGCAGTCGCCACGTCCACGATGTACATCGGGAGAGGTGTCCTGTTGCTGTTGAATTGTTGGAGCTGCACCGCGCGGAGGACCGATTGGTGCGCCATCGTCTGCTCCTTTTTCATGGCTTTCTCTTCCCCGTCGAAGAGAATGTTCTTCACGACCGCCCTGTAGGTCTGGATCTGCGATGCCGTAGTCAGTTGAAAACTTACCCGCCTTTCGCAAAGGAACGCGACCAAGTGCCCGTGATCAGCGACAGTCCTGGTTCGCACCAAGAAGTCGCGAGATACCGGGGCCCTCGAGATCACGTAGCCCTCGTTGGGGCAGGTAGCACCAAAGTCCTCCATTAACCTGCAGAGAGAAGCGGAAATATTACAGAATACATAGATAGGTGGCTGTAAGACGAGATTTAGGGCTGTAGGAACGGAGTTAGGGCCAGAACGAGGAGGAGAAACGGGGTGGTGGATGGGTGGTGGAGAGGAGTGGGTCGCGGAAGGGAAGAAGGGGAGAGATGATAACAGGAGGGGTAGGTGGAAGGGTAAGGACGGGGGAAGAATACGATGAACGGGAACGAGTTAAAGGGGTGTTAAGGGCAACAGAGGAAGGAGTAGGAGTCAGCTGTGGCGTCGCGACTGGACCGCTTACCATCCGGGCTTTAGCTGGGGGTCAGGAAGTTGGAGCGAGTTGGGTTTGGGAGAAGCGGGTGGGGGAGCAAAGGAGGGGGCAGTTGGTATGGAGTTGGAAGAGATGAAGAAGTCCAGGTTCCTTCTGTTGTCCTTGCCCCTGGTCATACGACCCTCCGAAGGAGAGCAAACCTTAACAGATTTCCTCTTAGACATGGCCATTTGGAAAGGATCAGGATCAGGTTTAGTTTTCTAAGGTGTATTGAAAGTCTTAAGAGTGAGTGAGGAAGAAGAAGAGGAAGTGTAAAGCCTGTTTCAGGGGCCTACGGGGAGCTTAAGTCTAGATAGAAAGAGGAAAAATAGAGAGAGTAAAAGAAAAAGAGTGGTTAGTGGGCGCTAAAAAGCCCGAAGAACAGAGGATCTGTCCGAAGGCGCCCAGATTCCCGACAAGAGACTGTTGGTGCGGACGTGTTCTTCTGTCCAGCTAAGCTGTTGGAGTGCTGCAGCTAGTACAGCAGTAGCGGTAACATCGCTGGTTGGACTTCTCGAAGGCTGTTTTTTTCCGTGGAGGGGAAAATTTCATTGCTGCATTCAACCTCAAGCCGATGTACAATGGCTGGGGGGATATGTGGGGCCCGCCGCTCAGTCGCGGAATACCCACTGAAACCCCTCCACGTGTTAATTGTATATTGCTGTGTTTAGCGTGCAATTCATGCTTGGTCGGGTCCCGCATAGCACCCCAATTAGTATGTGTATAGCTAATTTACTGGCATGCATTGCATGCGAGCGCGTCAGTTGTTAATACCTGGGATTGTTCATGGACCCTGAGCAATACCAGTGGGAATTCTTGCGTTAAAAGTTGTGTATTTTATAGTTGCTTGCATTTAAATATTGTAAGGTTCCTGCCAGTCACGATGTTAACTTAGGTTAATGTATTTGTGTATTATGAGTTACTTGTAACTGTGTGCAGGGAGTGCCTGCTTGTCAGAGTTTTAGCTTAAGCTAAGTGTTAGTGTACATTAATGTTAGAACTTAAGTGCACAATGGTAATAGCGTGGAATGTAGTTGAGTAATACATGATTGTGTTGTAAATGCTGCTTCCTGTGCCGGTCTTCGCAGGTGGTTCCTGTCCATATTTGTGCACAGTAGCCCGTCCGTTTGATTCCAGCTCTCTGGCGTTCGTCAGTCTCGTTGTCCGGGTATTCTGCCAGTGTGGTTTTGTGATCGGCTCCATAATGTAGCGGCCCGATGTTCGCTGCCCACGTCGATCCCGTGGGATTCCCTTTATCCCGGTCTGCCTCAGCAGTTGCTGAGGGATTGAGGGCATTGCAACGGGTTAGGTCTGGAACAAAAGGAAGAAGAAGAAAAATATTATTGTTGGGAATTTAGTGAGGAGTAGTCCTGTGTCAGCGTCTTTGTCATGAATGGATGAGTTTGTCAAAGAAGTGCTGTATTTCATCAGTATTATCAATGAATAATGTTCTATCGAATAGTGACAGGGGTCTCTTATGCGTGTTATTTTCTGTATCGTAGTTTCCTAATGCTGTTATTAGTGGGTTGTGTTGCTGATGTAATTTTTTGTACGTGTCGTGTGTTAGTTTCTTAATAAACTCTTCAACTGTGTGCATTTTAAACTCTTCATGCAGTTAATCAAATCGATCTACGTATGGTACTTCGGCTATCATTCGCAAGATCTTGTTTTGAAAACTTTGTAATATTTTGATGTACGTTTTGGTGGCATATCCCCATACTGGTACAACATAAGTGAATATTGGACGAATTAGTGTTTTGTACAGCGTGAGTCCCATATTTAGATTTAATTGCGAATCCATGTTGATGAGTGGGTAGAGCTTGCTTAATTGAGCGTTGGCTTTTCCCCGTATTTGTTGAATGTGCTTTTTTCAAGTTAGCCCTTGATCCATTTTTAAACCTAAGCAGGTTACCGTGTCTTTCCACTCAATGTTTTCACCAAATATGGTGAGCAGCGGTAGCTGGTGTTTGGGAAATCTGTTTCATACGTTTTGTGAATATTATGACCTGTGTTTTTGGTGCATTAACCTTAATGCGCCATTTTGTAAGTCAATCCTCAAGATTATTGAGGGCAATTTGTAGTCTTCTGTGTATGTATTCGGTTTTTCCAAATTGTGTCATTATTGCTGTGTCATCAGCATATATATATGCTGAGTTCGCGGTTTTTGGTATATCGTTCATGTATATATTAAATAGCGTCGGCCCGAGCAGACTTGCTTGTGGGACTCCTGCTTTGATAGGGCGCTACCACGAAAGGCGATTGTTCACTTTTGATTGAAATTTTCTGTGGTTTAAGTAGTTCGCTGTGAGTTTTATTAGTGAATCGTGTATGTTTATTGTTTTGAGCTTCTTTAGTAAGCCCGCGTGCCATACTCGATCGAATGCTCGTTCAACGTCCAGAAATAGTGCACCTGTTGATTTTCTAATGTTAAAACATTTTTAATGCCCCCCTGAGGGGGCAAAGGACGGGTCCCACACCCGCCCGTCCCGGTGGTGATCGTCCGGCATGCGTTGCCGTGCAAACTACATCGCCTTCCTCGTGCAGTTAGTGTGTCTAACATGCCGGGAGTTTGTTAGCAGTTAGTGCGTAGGTTAGTCGGGTTCCGCATAAGCACCCCGGTTAATTACGTGATATGTGTTGCTGGCATGCTTTGCATACGAGCGCGTCAATGAATGAATTCCCAGGCTGCAGCCATGAACAAGTCCTGAGTGCAGCCTAAGGGATTGATGGTGTAAGTGAGGGAGAATTTGGAGGCATTCTAGTGATGTATGGTGATTTGGTTAATAGTACCTTGTACGTGCATTTTTAGTAGTTACGTGAGGTTTGCATGCATTTGCGTAATGGCATGGCGGGAGCGATAATGAGTTTTATTCTACGTGGTCTCCTTAATTGGAGCCGTGTCCGTACTCTCGTGTACGGCAGGAGGGCGTCGTCAATATGTTCCAATCCCGGGTCCGGTGTTCGTGCAGGGTCGTCTAGAGTGCACACTCGGCTGGCTGCCTGCCTGATGGTGCAGGTCAATGCCACTCGCGCGGAGGCCCTCATCTCCCGGGTCCGCCTTGGCTGGTTAGCAGAAGGACTTCAAGGGCAGCTGTGAAGTGGATGGTGTTATGTCTGTGAAGAAATACTGAAAGCAGAAAGAATGTGGATTAATGTAGAAGGTTGTCAAGAAATTCTGTTGCTTCGTCTTCGTAGTCGGTATTGGAAAGATTTCTGTCAAACAGAGATAGAGGTCGTTTGTGTTTATCTATCGTCATGTCATATTGGCCAAGTGAAGAAATTTGTGTGTTATGGTGCGCAGGGAGTTTACTATACATATCGAAGGCTAATTTCTTAATGCATTCTTCTATCGTATGCATGTGTAGGTCATCATGCAGTACTTTTGATGGTGCTAGCAACGGGACTTTTACTACTATTCTGAGTATCTTGTTTCGAAGAGTTTGGATGCGCTGGATATGAGATTATGCTGCGTAGTCCCAGACCGGCGCTGCGTAAGTTAATATAGGGCAGATGAGAGATTTGTTAGAGCGTTAAGACCATGTTTAATTTGAGTGCATTGTTATAGTTTATCAGTGGGTATAATTTGCGTAACTGCGCGTAGACTTTTCTGCGTACTTCGCTAGTGTGTAGGCGCCAGGTTAAACTGTGGTCCATCACTAGCCCAAGGTATGTGACCTTGTTGGTCCAGTTAATATTGTCATAAAAGAGTTTTGGTGGTAGTAAGTTATATTTTTGGTAATAGCGTTTTGTGCGTTTGGTGAAGATAATCGCTTTGGTTTTGGTCGCGTTTACCTTGATTCTCCATTTGGTGAGCAAAGGTTCTAGGTGGGTGAGCGAAGTTTGAAGGTTTCTGTGTATGAATGAAACTTTAGCTGATTGTGCCATAATGGTTTTGTCATCGTCGTACAGGAGATGCAGGCAGGTTGAGCTTTTGGGTATATCATTTATGTATAGGTTAAAGAGCAGGGGTCCCAAAATACTACCTTGAGGGACGGCCGCCAGTATTGGGCGAGGTGTTGATTACACATAGTTGATTACCGAGGAGAAGGTTCGGTCACGCAAGTAGTTTGCTATCAGCTTGGTCATTGGGTCCGGAAATTTGTAGTTAAGCATTTTCCGTAGTAGTCCTGCATGCCACACTCGGTCGAACGCGCGTTCTGTGTCAAGAAAAACGGCGCCCGTCGACTTCCGAATGTTGAAGCCTTTCGTAATGTGTTCAGTGACGCGAAGAAGTTGTGGTGTAGTCTGGTGCTTCGCCCTGTATCCGAAGTGTTCAGTTATGAGTATGTTGTGCTTGATCACGAATGCATTTGCACGTTTGAGCATGATATTTTTTTCAAAACGTTTGCTCATTTTATTAAGCAGGCTAATTTGTCTATAGTTGTGTGGATTTGCTTGGTTTTTGCCCTTGTTCGGAAGTGAAGCATGATTGCTGTTTTCCACCTCCTGGGGAAGCAACCGTGATATAGGCAAAGATTAAAAAGAGAAGCTGGTGTTTTAAGGCGTTGAGGGATAGGTCTCTTAATACGATGTTTGTTGTTTGGTCTGGTCCGGGAGTCTTTCTTATCGGAAGGTGTTTTATAAGCCATTTGATTTCGGAAGGATGCGTTTTACAATTTTATTGTGCGTTTACATTTTGTGTATATTTTCGGTGATTCTTTCGGTTTTGTTCGTAAATGGGGGTAGCGCTGGTGTTAAGTTTGGAATCATGTGCTTTACAGTGCGTTTGCTAATGCTTCTGCTTTTTCTTTGTCGGTAGTAGCAATATGTTATCCCACGTAGAGAGGTGGACGGAGATGCTGTCCCTGGTGAGACATTTGGCTATTCGCCATACTGTGTTATTTTGCGGTTCAAGCGCCTGCACTGGTTTGTTCCACTGCTCTGAAATAACGGCAGCAGTGTGCTCGCGAAGTTGCTGGTTTAGTGTTCGGAGGTGATGTTGTGTGGCAGCACTTCGAGTGTATTGCGATTGTCTTTGTGCTCGGTTACGTTGTTTAAGTGTTGTATGTCCGCTGGAAGTCGCGTGTTGGTCTTTCTTTGCCGTTGTAAGAGGACTGCCATCATTGTGGCATATTATATTGCTTTTTCGATCGTTTCTGTGGCATTGTCAGTGTCTTCAATAGAGTCTGTCCGTATGTTCGAGATTTGTGCGTCCACTGTTTCCGCAAAAAGGTCCCAGTTACCTTTGTTGTAGTTGCACCTAGGTCTGGTTGGTGCTGTTTGAAGAGAGCCTTCTAGGTATATCAATACTGGTAAATGGTCCGATGATAGATCATTATGTACTTTTAGCGAGATGCGAGCGCTGGTCTGTCTTTCTATTACGATGTCGAGTACATCTGGGGCCTGATTTGCCTGAAATAGGATGTAAGTTGGTTCAGTGGGAGAGTGAATTATATAATCGGACCTATTTTCGTAACGTAGTAGTGTTTGTCCGGCAGTGTTCGCGTGCGTGGAATTCCAAAGTGGATGCTTTGCGTTGAGGTCACCTGCTATTATTACGCGTTGGTTTAGTTTTATGAGTAAATCTATATCCGCTGTGTTTATATCACCCGGAGGATTGTAACCCGAAATTATGAACAGATTGTTTTGGTTTAAGGAGGTGTTTATGGCGCTTGCTTCGAGTCTTTGTAGCGGCGGAAGTTGAATTTGATGATGTTCGATGTCCCGACGGACGGCAATGGCAGTGCCGCCGTCGCGTCTGTCTCGGTCGTTGCGGTATACTAGATAACCCGGAAGATTTAGCCTGTCTCGCGGGCTGAGGTGTGTTTCCGTTAGGAGAGCTATTTGGACAATGTGTTTGGCCAAGTAGTCTAATAATTCATGCTTTTGTTGTCTCAGCCCCTGTGCATTCCATGTCATTGATTTGCCTTTTGTTGAGCTAACGTCTATTGGAATTGTCAGAGTCTAGAAGCAGTTGGAAGTATTGACGATAATGTTGAAGTGTCTCCAGTTTCTCCTCAGGTCCGTAGGTCAGTTCGTCGATCACAAGCAGACACATGCGGAGGTTGTATTGCTATTCTCGGCTGTCAATTGTGAGTCTTGCTTGCCTGGGCTGGTGGATCACGCGGTCCTGTCTGTCACGTCTGCAGGGAGCGTCACGCTGTGAGCTGGCAGCAGCTCTTTGAGCAGTCTTGGGAAGAGGCGCACTGGCTCCGGCACTTGCCGGGTTAACAGTGGGGCCATATTTTGGGACTGATGGTCTCGGCTTCCTCCCAGCGTTGGGATTGGTCCTGGGATCGGGGGTCCGTAGGACAGCTAGGTGTCGCTGGTACACAGAGCAGCCATGAAAGCGTGCCCTGTGCCCTGCGAGCCACAATGCAGTCACATTCGCTGTGGCAACGGTACATCGCATGTCTGGGACCCGTGTCCGCCCCCATACTTCGAGCAGGCTGCTCCTGCCCTGCAGTTGACAACCAAATGGCCCAACCACTGTCAGTTACCGCACTGCTTAGGAAACCGTGGTGGGCGGTAATCCTCGATCGTCAGCTGTGTGTAAAGTATAATGGTCTTTGTCATTAGCCGCAGCAGGTCGTCTGGTGTTTTGAGTTCAACAAGGTAGTGAGGAAGGGGTGTCCTGTCTTTATTGAACCTACGTAGCTGGGCAACACGCACCACTGAGAGTTAAGAGTCCGCAGGTTCCTCTTTAATCTCAGGCTCGGTATCATTCATGTAGAGGCGCTTAATTACCGCCCTACAGCTCTTTGAATGAGCTGGTGCCACAATGTGGAAACCCACATTGGCCTGGCGCAGGTAGTCGCACATACGTTAGTAGTCTTTGGGGGTCCTAGTCCTGAGTTCGTAGTCGTGTGTCAGTGAGGCCCGGCGTACCTCAAAGTCTGCAACTCCGGTCCGTCTCGTGAAGTCCGTTAGTAGTTTGCTAAGGTATGTGCTGTGTCCTTGGTTGACGTAGATAGGAGGTTGGAGAGAGGTAACATAGGCACAGGATTTAGGAAGGACGCTGTGGTGAGGTAGAAGAGGAGCTGGTTCAGGTCTGGAAGAGGGTGCGGGTTGAGGGCTTGGGCAGGAAGAAGGTAGCGGGTAAGGTCTGGAAGAGAGTCCGGGTTGAGGACTTGGACGGGAAGAAGGTAGAGGTTGAGGGTCTGGTCTAGAAGAGGGTCCACGTTGAGAATTGGATGGGGACTTGGGTCTAGGCTTGAGGTTGGTGAGCAGGGCAGTGGTTTTGGTATGGGGTTTAGGCAAGTTAATCAGATGGATAGAGTGGGTGGGGCAACCAGTTTGAGGAACAAATGAAGGGGTTGCTGGGTCAGGAAAATTGCGGGATTTGACAGGAGTACGGTGTTGGGGCGAAGCTGTGCGAGGAGGAGAGAGCAGGAGGAGGATCATGGATGCTGGAGAGGGAAAAGCGAGAGGATGAAGAGGAGCTGGAAGTAGAGCGGGAGAATAGAAGAAGGGTGCTCAGGAGTTGAAAGATAGGTGTAGGATGGTTAGGGTTAGATGAATGAAGAACTGGAGTAGAGGTGGTAGATCCGTAGTTGGGTTGAGGACATGAAGGTTGAGGTTCAGGTGTTTGGGATCCGGTGCTGTCCAGGGTGGTCTTCACAACAGTCCATCGCGTCGTCCGTAAGGCCGTCGGAGAACATCGCGTCGTTCGGTTGGTCCTAGTCCCGCCCTTACCCATGTCAGCATTCAACAGAGAATGAGTCAGGGTAAGGGAGCGTAAGTGAGATAGAGAAGAGGAAGGAAGAAGTGTAGTTAGAGAGAAAGAGTCTCTGGCAGGTGCCGAAAGACGCGAGCAGCAGAATGCCGGACACAGGCGTGCGCCGTTAACTTTTCCCAAGAAAGTTGGTATGGTTTTGCTGCTCTGCCTGGCCAAGAAGACAGGTGCTAGGTACCTTGCGGTCGGTTTCCCTGCAACCGAGTGCCAGTCCAGATGGACCAGCAAAAACTGACTGATCGCGTAGAAAACGGTCGCCGCTGCATAGAGAGAGTTGCCGGCGGGTGCTGGCTCGCCGAGGGGCCCGGTTAAAGGCCTACGCTGGCAGGCTCTCCACGCCGCACTTCTTGCGCGCTGTCTGCTCTGCTTCAGGCCTAGATGGCTGGAAGAGTGCCTGTTTTCGACTTGTCGATCTCTCTATTCCTTTTTGTTTTTAAAAAAACTGTTTTTTAAAGGACGGGCCCCATACCCGCCCGTCCCGGTGGCGATCGTCCGGCATGCGTTGCCGTGGAAACTACATCGTCTCCCTTGTGCAGTTAGCGTCTAACATGCAAGGAGATTTGGTTATGTGTTAGTGAGTAGGTTAGGCGGGTCCCACATAAGCACCCCGGTTAATTACGTGATGTGTGTTGCTGGCATGCTTTGCATGCGAGCGCATCAAAGGATGAATTCCCAGGCTGCAGCCATGAACAAGTCCTGAGTACAACCTGAGGGACCGATGGTGTAAGTGACGGAATGTTTGGTGGCTTCCGTTTGTTATGTGTGGTGATTTGGTTAATAGTGCTTTGTACGTGCATTTTGAGTAAATACGTGAGGTTAGCATGCAGCTGCGTAATGAAGTGGTGGGAGCGGTGATGAGTTTTGTTCTGCGTGGTCTCCTGATTCGGAGCCGTGTCAGTACTTCCGTGAACGGCCTGAGGGCGTCATCAGTGATTTCCAATCCTGGGTCCGGTGTTCGTGCAGGGTCGTCTAGAGTGCACACTCAGCTGGCTGCCTGCTTGATGCTGCAGTTGCGGGCCAGTGCCACTCGCGGGGAGGCCCTCATCTCCCGGGTCCGCCTTTGCTGGGTAGCAGAAGGACTTCAAGGGCAGCTGTGAAGTGGATGGTGTGATGTCTGTAAAGAGATACTTGAAGCAGAAAGAACGTGGATTATTGCAAAAGGTTGTCTAGAAATTCTGTTCTCTTGTCGTCGTAGTCTGTGTTAGAAAGATTTCTGTCAAATAGAGATAGAGTAGTCCGACTACGAACTAGTGGCGGACCGCGAAGAACACGGCCGCCGCTGATCGAAGAGAGCTGCCGGTAGTTCCTGGGTCGCTGGCCGGAGGGCCTGGTAGGTGTGTAGCGGGCTAGCGTGAGCAACTCCCGGCTGTAGAGCTGACTCTCTTCCTTTCTTCGCGCTTTTGTCAGTCTAATCGGACTTTCTGGTGCTCAGCTGTTGTCTTTGTGCTGACTTTTGTTTTCGAGTGGAGGAAAAAACGCTTTAATCATTGAGCTCAGCCCGATGGCAGTCGGGACTAAGAATGTGGGACTCACCGAGCGTCGGCATACCCAGTAAAAACTCCTCCACCGGAAGGTAAAAGGATAGTAGGAGAAAAAGTGGAATAAACGTGTAGGTTTTGCGGTCCCACATAGTACCAGCGGGCGGGAGCGGGTAAAGGTAGTAACTAGGGTGCAGCCATGAAAACTGGCTGCAACACTAGTGGGAATAGCGAGGATTTAGAAGGAAAGTATGAGGTGAATGTATAGGAGAGATGTAAAAGCTATCCTTGGTTGAACATGTCAGAGAATTTCCCGGGTAAGGTACTCTTCAGCTTACTTGGTTCTGGAGATCTCCGTTTGCGCTGATGTCTCCTGAGAGTAGGCTCTGAAATGTTGCTGAAGTATTGTCAGAGTTCTGAGAGTGTGGTCTATGGAGTCGAGGCGTTGTAGTGTTGTGTCTGTAGCTGAAGATGAGTTCTGAATGGTGTTAATTCTTTATGTGATGGTGTCAAACTGCCCAGCTGGAAAAACCTGCTGAGCAGCTGACGTAGCTTGAAGTTCTCTGTTGACTTCCTCCAAGGCTGTCAGCTTCGCCGACATGTTCAGGAACTCCGCGTGGAGATCCTGAACAGCGTCGCGTAGGCCTTGGTCTTCCTCGGAGACTGCGATGATCGGCAGTGGTGATGGTGCTGGTGTCGGCGGCTGTGGAGCTGATGCTGGCTGCGGTGTTGTTGCTGGTGGCTTCAGCGGTGCCTTTCTGCGAGGATGCAGGGGGCAGAGCGCTTGGCCTGTGAGGTGCGTTGAACCTCTATAGGTTGCACAGTACCGGCGGAGGCGAAGATCCTACTACCTGCACGTGGATGTAGAGCCGGAAGCACCAATGTAGTGGCACCTTGGATCTGCCGTGCAGGATGTCTCGTCGTGCCCGTACCCACAGCAGAGTCTGCAGGGCACCTGGCGTTCCATTCGGCTGGCCTCGATGCGTAAGCACCGCCCTAATAAGGGCAGGCCCGCCCTCAAGGCCGCTTCATTGTCGCCAGAGTCTGCAAATTCGATGCTGACGAGCGACGTGCGTCCCTGGGCTCCGAAGATCCTAGCGGCATTCAAGGCTGAAGGCCACTGTTGCTGAGCTGCGCTGATGAGGAACCTGATGAGCAGGTCCCTCGGTCCCCTCTGATGACAGCACTGTACCTCGCATGATGTACAGGCTGGATCTGGGCAAGCTGGGAAGCTCCCAGGATCGGCGGCGTGAACCCCGGTGAAGGTGGCAGCAACTGCGGAGGCAGTCGCGGCGAAGCTGGGCTGGATGGCGGTGAAGCTGCGGTCGAAGTATATGTAGCCCCGGGCTGTGGCGGCATCGTCGGGTTCTTCTCGGCGGGTGTCGTAGGTGAAGAAGAGTTTACCGCCTTAGAAAGCTCGGCGACTCTGCGTTGCTGCTTCTTCTTCGCCATCTCGGAGCTGAGTGCTTTTTTCGAGTGGAGGAGAAAATTATTTAATCACTGACGTCAGCCCCGATGGGAGTCGGGACTGAGAGTGTGGGACTCACCAATAGTAGGTATACCCACTAAAAACTCCTCCACCGGAAGGAAAAATGGAGGAAGGAAAAGTGGAATAAAGCGTGGCTTTTTGCGGTCCCGCATAGCATCCGCGTTAGTACGTGAAGGCTGTTGGCTGCCGCCCTAGGGCCGGGAGCGAGTGAAGGTGGTTGCTAGGTTCAGCCATGAAACCTGTCTGCAACATTAGTGGGAATGGCGAGGGTTTGGTAAAGAATGGACGTTAGTATTGAGGATGGTGCTGATGATGCTGCTGTTGTTGGTTAAACTCCTTGCATTGCTGCAAGAAGTTCGCGACTCTGTCTGGGTTGCTCTTCAGCCTGGGACCAAGAGATCAGACCCGGATGGTTTCGGTGATGGCGTTGACTCTGGATGAAGTTCTGTAAAACTGCCCAGCCAAGAAAACTGTTGAGCAGCACATGTGATTTGAAGATCCCTGATGAGTTCCTCCAGGGCTGCCATCTTCGTGCTGCTGAGTGTGTGTGGCCTAATTTTTTCCGTGGGGGGGAAATGCATTACTGCATTCGACCCCCAGCCGGTGTGCAATGGCTGGGGGATATGTGGAACTCGCCGCTCAAAGCGCGAAATAGCCACTAAAAACCCTACCACTTGTTAATTGCGTATTGCTGTGTAAAAACGTGCATTCATGCTTGCGTGCTTTAGTCGGGTCCCGCATAGCACACCGGTTAGTATGTGAATCGCTACTTGGCTAGCATGCATTGCATGCGAGTGCATCAAATGTTACTTGCTGGTAATGCTCATGAAACCTCAACAATTCCAGTGGGTTATATGCGTATTTTCTTATATATGCTTAATTTATTGCTTAAGTTCTAATTTGTTGTGTTGTTTGCAGGTAGCGCCTGCGTGTCATCTGACTTAACGTAAACTTGTTGCTAATTTAGGTGTGTATTGTAGAACTAATTCTATGCATAATTGAAAAATTGGTGAGGATGCGTCCTGTGCTGTTCTTCCCAGCGATTCCTGTTCTTCAAGAGGGCACAGGCGTTTGTCGTAGCATCCGGCCGTTTAGGTCCTTCGTTGTACTCGTTGTCCTGATGATCGCCATTGTCGTCTGTGTGATCGACTCCATAATGCAGTGGCCAGTCTTTCACTGCCCACGTCGTTCACGGTGGGAGGCCCTTCTCCCGGGCCGCCTCAGCGGTTGATGAGGACTTGAGGGCTCTGCGACGGACATTGGCTGAAACAAGGGTACAAAAATAAGAAAAAGATTTGTGCTGGGATATAGAGATTAGAAGTCCTGTGTCAGTGTCCTTGTCACGTTTGGAGTATATTAACGCTTTGACTACATCATTGTGATGTACGCGTAAGCTTTTATACATATCGTAAGTTGGATTTTTAATGAATTCTTCTACTCTGTGCATTTTAAATTCCTCGTGGAGTAAATCAGATAGCGCTACGTCGGCACCTTAGCTACCATGCGGAAAATTTCATTTTGAAATGCGTGTAGTTTTTTATGTATGTTTTGGCGGCATACCCGCAGAAAGGTGCAGCATAACTGAATGTTGGTCGTATCAGCGTTTTAAATAGCGAGAGACCCATGTTGAGATTCAGCTGGGTGTCCATGTTGATGAACGGGTAGAGCTTGCGTAATTGGGTGTTTGCTTTTCCCCGTCTTTGAGTGATGTGTTTCTTCCACGTTAGGCCTTGATCAATTTTGAGGCCAAGCCAGGTAACCGTGTCGTTCCACTCGATGTTTTCAACAAATATGACAAGTGGCGGTAACTGGTGTTTCGGGAATCTGTGGTTGTTGCGTTTTGTGAATACTACCGCTTGTGTTTATGGAGCGTTTACTTTAATGCTCCATTTGAAAGCCAGCCCTCTAATCTATCGAAGGAGTTTTGGAGCCTTCTGTGGATAAATTCGTTTTGCCTGATTGTGCTATGATTATCGTCCGCGTAAATGTATAAGTATGTGTTAGCGGTTTTTGGAATATCGTTGATATATATATATATTGAATAGTGTGGGCTCGAGCAAACTCCCTTGTGGGACTCCTGCTCTGATTGGTCGCTTTGTAGAAAGATGGTTGTTAACTTTCGATTTAAATTTTATGTTTAAATAATTTGCTATAAGTTTTCTTTAGCGCGTCATGCATGTGAAGTGTTTTGAGTTTCTTTAGTATTCCGGCGTGCCAAACTCTGTCGAACACACATTCAACGTCAAGAAAGAGTGCGCCTGTTGGTTTTCTTGTATTGAATCTGTACGTGATGTTTTCCGTTGCCCTGAGTAATTGTAGGGTCGTTGAATGTATGGCGCGGAATCCAAACTGTTCTGGAATTAATGCATTTTGTTTAATTAACTGAACGCTGAGGCGTTTGAGTATTATCTTTTCTAGAAGTTTGCCTATTGTGCTCAGTAGACTAATTGGTCTTAGTTGTCCGGGTTGGACAAATCTATCCCTTTCTTGGGGAAGTGGGCCGCAGTGACCAGCTTCCATCTGTCTGGAAAGTCCCCGTTTGTTAGCACGAAGTTGAGTATTTTTGAAAGTAGTTTTATTGCATGCTCCGGCAAATTCTTTAGCACTGAGGTAGCAATGCTGTTTGGCCCAGGGGCTTTTCTCTTCTTGAGATGCCTGAGTAACCATTTAATTTCGCTTGGGCATGTTTTAGGTACCATGTTGTGTGTTTATTGTTCTTTGTAATTTTCTGCTTCCGCCTCCGAGACTGCCGGAAAAGTGGGCAAAATGTAGTGGGATTTGGAGTTAATGTTTCTTGTAACGCATCTGCTAGCGTGTTCGTTTTTTGCTGGTCCGTTGACCCGATTTTTTGGTTGTGCTGTAATTGTGGGATGTGAACCTTGTCTTGAGTTAGGTAGCGGGTTATTCGCCACACCGAGTCTCTCTCATAGTTGAGGTTATCGAGTGTGCTTTGCCATTGCTGGGATGTGAACTTTTTAGTTCGTTCCCTGACCAGTGAATTGAGGTGTCTGAAGTATTCTTGGCCCACCAGATGTCTCGATTTCTGCCATTTGCGCCTGGCTGGATTTATTTGTTGCGCTAACATGTGTATGTCTTGCGGAAGATGTGAGTAATTTGTTTCGGTTTCCTTAGCGGTACCGCTTCTGTGGTTGCGGTTTGGATAGATTTTTCTAGTTGTTCGACTGCAATGTTCAAATTTTCAACAGCATTTAGTTCTGTTGTTGGGAGGTGTTCGCTCATAGTCATTGCGAACTTTTCCCTGTCCGCTTTGTTGTATTTGCGGCGCTGGGCTGGAGGTTCTTGAGCGACAGAATCCTCCAGAGTTATCATGACCGGTAAGTGGTCAGAGAATAGCTCGTTTTTGACCTGGAGGTTTATTCTTCGTGTTAAGTTGCGAGTGATTACTATGTCCAGGATTTCTGAGCGCTGGTTTCTGCTGTATGGAATATATGTTTTTTCGGCTGGTGTGTGAATTATATATTCATAGTTGTTTTCTAGGTTTAAGAGGTCCGACCCTTTGCAGTTGGTCTCGTTGCAATCCCAAATTTGGTGTTTTGTGTTTAGATCACCTGCAATTATTGCCCTGTTGTTTAGCTGCATGAGTGCATCTGTATCTGCTGTCTCTTGTGTGCTGGGTGGGGCGTACGCTGCCGTTATTAATAGGCGATTTTCGTCTATAGTGGTGTATATAGTTGTGGCTGCAAGTATTCTGAGCTGAGGTTGAGGTGCTAAATCGTGGGGAATGTTTCGTTTTATTATTATTACGTTTCCGCCTCCACGCCTGTTTCTATCGTTACGGTGGATTGTATAGCCTTTTATGTTAAATCTGTCGCGATCACAAATATGCGTTTCGGTAATTAGCGCTATGTGGGTATTATGTTGCGAGAGAAAGTCTTTAGGTTCAGTCTTTCGTCTACGCACTCCTCGGCCGTTCCAGGTAATGATGTTCAGAATGGGTGTGTAATTCATAGGTAGCCAGGAGAGGTAAGGAGCTGAAAGAAGTCGCGGTAAGTGGCAAGGATAGGGCGGGTCTCCGACGGTCCCGACGTTGCCAGAAGATCAAAGACGTGGAGGCACGTCTCCCGCAGGTTAGCTGATGATCATCCTCTTCGGCGGATCCGGAGGTATGTGGATCTCTGTTCGGCGCCTCCCTTGCAGATTGACGTGGCTCACGTAGTGTTTGGTTGGGTTTCAGAGTACTAGACTCCTCAGCCCATGCGGTCGCCTGTGCTGGCCTCCCCGACACGGTAGAGGAGGGTGGCACCCGCGCCAAAGCGGCCCCTTATACACGGTCCCCCACTCTCCGCTCGCCAGAGCGACCACCATTCCCGGCAAGCTGGGAACCGCTACAACGTGTCTCTGGTACTCGGGACAAGACCGTTATCTGGCCCATGGCCCGAACTGAGACATGGGGCGCACTTCCTCTCGGGGCGCTGCAGGGGGGCGAATCGTGAGGCGCGGTGCTGTTAGAGCACACAACAGCGCTCGCCGCTCACTTCTCCTATGTGTGCCGATGCTGCTGCCATCGCTACACTGCACCGGGATAACCGGTATACGATACGGCTCCACCTTCACACGAAAGTGAAGCACGCATTCGAGCTGCCGCAATCGGTCTAGGTCGTCAGCCGTCCCCAGGTCCGCCAGGTAGAACGGTGGCCTTTTTTTTCCGTGCGGGGAAAATGCAATATTACATTCGACCCACAGCCGGTGTGCAATGGCTGGGGGGATATGTGGGACTCGCCGCTCAAAGCGCAGAATACCCACTAAAAATCCTACCACGTGTTAATTGTATATTGCTGTGTTATAACGTGCATTCATCCTTGCATGCTTTATTCGGGTCCCGCATAGCACCCCGGTAAGTATGTGAATGGCTACTCTGCTGGCATGCATTGCATGCGAGCGCTTCAAATGTTACTTGCCGGTATTGCCCATGAAACGTGAACAATACCAGTGGGTTATATGCGTATTTTCTAATGTTGTTAATGTATGCTTAATTTAATGCTTAAAATCTAATTTGTGAGTTGATTGCAGGGAGTGCCTGCGTGTCATGTGACTTAACGTTAACTTACTGTTAAGTTAGATAAGTATCGATGTGTATTATTTATAGATTAATTGAAAAATTGCTGAGATTTCGTCCTGTGCTGTTCTTCCCAGGGGTTCCTATTTGTCAAGTGGGCACAGGCGTCTGTCGTAGCATCCGGCCTTTTAAGTCCTTCGTTGTACTCGTTGTCCTGATGATCGCCAATGTCGTCTGTGTGAACGACTCCTTAATGCGGGTGACCCGTCTTCCACTGCCCACGTCGTTCACGGTGGGAGGTCCTTCTCCCGGGCCGCCTCAGCGGTTGCTGAGGACTTGAGGGTTCTGAGACAGGCGTGGACTGAAACAAGGGTAGAAAGTAAGAAAAAGAATAGTGATGGGATATAGAGATTAGAAGTCCTGTGTCAGTGTCCTTGTCACGTTTGGAGTAGATTATTTAGAAACTGTTGGGTTTTTTCTTCCGTGCTGTCTTGGGATAGCGTTCTATCGAATAGAGAAAGTGGTCTGTTATGTTTGTAGCTTACGGAATCGCAGTTACCTAACGCTTTGACTAAATCATTGTGATGTACGCGTAAGCTTTTATACATGTCATAAGTTAGCTTTTTAATGAATTCTTCTACTCTGTGCATTTTACGTTCCTCGTGGAGTAAATCAGATGGCGCTACGTACGGTACTTTAGCTACCATGCGCAAAATTTTGTTTAGAAATGCTTGTAGTCTTTTGATGTATGTTTTGGCGGCACACCCCCAGACAGGTGCGGCATAAGTAAGCATTGGACGTATTAGTGTTTTGTATAACGTGAGACCCATGTTGAGATTCAGCTGGGTGTCCATGTTGATGAGCGGGTAGACCTTGCCTAATTGGGCGTTTGCTTTTCCCCGTATTTGTGTGATGTGTTTCTTCCACGTTAGACCTTGATCCATTTTGAGGCCAAGCTAGGTAACCGTGTCCTTCCATTTTATGTTCTCACCAAATATGGTAAGCGGCGGTAGCTGGTGTTTCGGGAATCTGTGGTTGTTGCGTTTTGTGATTATTATCGCTTGCGTTTTTGGAGCGTTTACTTTAATGCGCCATTTTTCAAACCAGTCCTCCAATCCATTGAGGGTGTTTTGGAGCCTACTGTGGATAAATTCTGTTTTGCCTGATTGTGTCATGATTGCCGTAGCGTCCGCGTAAATGTATAAGTTTGTGTTAGCTGTTTTTGGAATGTCGTTAATGTATATGTTGAATAGTGTGGGCCCGAGCAAACTCCCTTGTGGGACTCCTGCTCTGATTGGTCGCTTTGTAGAAAGATGGTAGTTAACTTTCGATTGAAATTTTATGTTGTTTAAATAATTTGCTATAAGTTTGATTAGCGCGTCATGCATGTGAAGTGTTTTGAGTTTCTTTAGTATTCCGGCGTGCCAAACTCTGTCGAACACACGTTTAAGGTCAAGAAAGAGTGCGCCTGTGGATTTTCTTGTATTGAATCTGTACGTGATGTTTTCCGTTGCTCTGAGTAATTGTAGTGTCGTTGAATGTATAGCGCGGAATCCAAACTGTTCTGGAATTAATGCACTTTGTTTAATTAACTGAACTCTGGGGCGTTTGAGTATTACCTTTTCTAGAAGTTTGCCTATTGTGCTCAGTAGACTAATTGGTCTGTAGTTGTCCGGGTTGGACAAATATTTCCCCTTCTTGGGGACGTGGGCCGCAGTGGCCAGCTTCCATCTGTCCGGAAAGTCCCCGTTTGTTAGCACGAAGTTGAGTATTTTTGAAAGTAGTTTTATTGCATGCTCCGGCAAATTCTTGAGCACTGAAGTAGCAATGCTGTTTGGCCCAGGGGCTTTTCTCTTCTTGAGATGCCTGAGTAACCATTTAATTTCGCTTGGGCATGTTTTACGTACCATGTTGTGTGTTTCTTGTTCTTTGTAGTTTTCTGCTTCCGCCTCCGAGACTGCCGTAAAAGTGGGCAAGATGCAGTGGGATTTGGAGTTAATGTTTCTTGTAACGCATCTGCTAGCGTGTTCGTTTTTTCTTGGTCCGTTGACCCGATTTTTTGGTTGTGCTGTAATTTTGGGATGTGAACCTTGTCTTGAGTTAGGTAGCGGGTTATTCGCCACACCGAGTCTATCTCATAGTTGAGGTTATCGAGTGTGCTTTGCCATTGCTGGGATATGAACTTTGTAGGTCGTTCCCAGACCAGTGAATTGAGGTGTCTGAAGTATTCTTGGCCCACCAGATGTCTCGATTTCTGCCATTTGCGCCTGGCTGGATTTATTTGTTGCGCTAACATGTGTATGTCTTGCGGAAGATGTGAGTAATTTGTTTCGGTTTCCTTAGCGGTACCGCCTCTGTGGTTGCGGTTTGGATAGATTTTTCTAGTTGTTCGACTGTTTTGTTCAAATTTTCAACAGTATTTAGTTCTGTTGTTGGGAGGTGTTCGCCCATAGTCATTGCGAAATTTTCCCTTTCCGCTTTGTTGTATTTGCGGCGCTGGGCTGGAGGTTCTTGAGCGACAGAATCCTCTAGAGTTATCATGACCGGTAAGTGGTCAGAGAATAGCTCTTTTTACCTAGAGGTTTATTCTACGTGTTAAGTTGCGTGTGATTGCTATGTCCAGGATTTCTGAGCGCTGGTTTCTGCTGTAAGGAATATATGTTTGTTCGACTGGTGTGTGAATTATATAGTCCGAGTTGTTTTCTACGTTTAACCCTGCAATTACTCGGGCAACGGAAAATATCATGTACGGATTGAATACAAGAAAATCCACAGGAGTCCTGTTTCTTGACGTTGAACGAGCGTTTGACAGAGTATGGCACGCCGGAATATTAAAGAAACTTAAAACACTTAACATCCATGACTCGCTAAATCAAACGTATAGTAAACTACTTAAACAACAGAAAATTTCAATCGACAGTTAACTACCATCTTTCTACAAAGCGACCAATCAGAGCAGGAGTCCCACAAGGGAGTTTGCTCGGGCCCACACTATTCAACATATACATTAACGACATTCCAAAAACCGCTAACACAAACTTATACATTTACGCGGACGCTACGGCAATCATGACACAATCAGGCAAAACAGAATTTATCCACAGTAGGCTCCAAAACACCCTCAATGGATTGGAGGACTGGTTTGAAAAATGGCGCATTAAAGTAAACGCTCCACAAACGCAAGCGATAATAATCACAAAACGCAACAACCACAGATTCCCGAAACACCAGCTACCGCCGCTTACCATATTTGGTGAGAACATAAAATGGAAGGACACGGTTACCTAGCTTGGCCTCAAAATGGATCAAGGTCTAACGTGGAAGAAACACATCACACAAATACGGGGAAAAGCAAACGCCCAATTAGGCAAGCTCCACCCGCTCATCAACATGGACACCCAGCTGAATCCCAACATGGGTCTCACGTTATACAAAACACTAATACGTCCAATGCTTACTTATGCCGCACCTGTCTGGGGGTATGCCGCCAAAACATACATCAAAAGACTACAAGCATTTCTAAACAAAATTTTGCGCATGGTAGCTAAAGTACCGTACGTAGCGCCATCTGATTTACTCCACGAGGAACTTAATATGCACAGAGTAGAAGAATTCATTAAAAAGCTAACTTACAACATGTATAAAATCTTACGCGTACATCACAATGATTTAGTCAGAGCGTTAAGGAACTACCATTCCGAAAACTACAAACATAGCAGACCACTTTCTCTATTCGATAGAACGCTATCCCAAGACAACACGGAAGAAAAAATCCAACAGTTTCTAAATAATCTACTCCAAACGTGACAAGGACACTGACACAGGGCTTCTAACCTCTATATCCCATCACTATTCTTTTTCTTACTTTCTACCCTTGTTTCAGTCCACACCCGTCGCAGAGCCCTCAAGTTCTCAGCAACCGCAGGGGCGGCCCGGGAGAAGGGCCTCCCACCGTGAACGACGTGGGCAGTGAAAGACGTGCCACCGCATTATGGAGTCGTTCACACAGACGGCATTGGCGATCATCAGGGCAACGAGTACAACGAAGGACCTAGAAGGCCGGATGCTACGACAGACGCCTGTGCCCACTTGACGAACAGGAACCCCTGGGAAGAATAGCACAGGACGCAATCTCAGCAATTTTTCAATTAATCATAAAATAATACACTACAATACTTATCTAACTTATCAATAAGTTAACATTAAGTCATATGACACGCAGGCAGTCCCTGCAATCGACACACAAATTAGATTTTAAGAATTAAATTAAGCATACATTAACAACATAAGAAAATACGCATTTAACCCAGTGGTATTGTTCAGGTTTCATGGGCAATACCAGCAAGTAACATTTGACACGCTCGCATGCAATGCATGCCAGCAGAGTAGCCATTCACATACTAACCGGGGTGCTATGCGGGACCCGACGAAAGCATGCAAACATTAATGCACGATATAACACAGCAATATACAGTTAACACGTGGTAGGGTTTTTAGTGGGTATTCCGCGCTTTGAGTGGCGAGCCCCACATATCCTCCCAGCCATTGCACACCGGCTGGGGGTCGAATGTAATAATGCATTTTCCCCCACGGAAAAAAGAAAGAAATATACAGCAGGCCTAAACGCACTCATGCAATTAAACCAGAGAGCAATAATAGCTGGCGATCTAAATGCCAAACACCAAATTTGGGACTGCAATGAAACCATTCCCGAAGACAGGGACCTGCTAAACCTAGAAAACAACACCGATTACATAATTCACGCTCCAACGGAACACAAATATCAACGACCAGAAATACTGGTCATAGCAATTACTCGCAACCTACCTGGCAAGATCAACCTTACAGGTTAAAAATGAGCTATCCTCTAATCATGTACCTGTATTAATATCCCTCGAAGATTCAGCAGCACAAGATCCACCAGTTCAGCGCCGCAACCATCACAAAGCGGACTGGGAAAAATTTGCGACGCTAGTAAACCATAACCTACCCACAATCCAACTAAACACGACCGAAAACGTAAATGCACCGGGGCGGTACCGTTAAATAAACCGCGACCAACCCATCTACCACTGCCAAAAGACATACACATGCTAGTAGAAGAAAAAATCAGAGCTAGGCGAAAATGGCAGAAATCGCGTCACATCGCGGAGGAAGAATACTTTAGTCATCTAAACGCCTTAGTAAGAGAAAGGACAACAGTTTTTATTTCCCAACAATGGCAACACACTAGAGAACCTCAACTACGAATGAAACTCGTAGTGGAGAATAGCTCGTTGTCTAACACACGACAAAAATCAAATTCCAACCCTACACTACAAACAATTGCCTCAACGGACCAGCAAAAGGCGGACACACTAGCCAATGCACTACAGCAAACGCTAACACCGAATCCCACCCCATCGTGCCCACATTTCACGGCAGAAACGGAAACTGAAACCGTCAGTTACAAAGAACAGGTTACTCACAACCAACTGCGAAAAACCTGCCCAAGCGAAATCAAATGGCTAATTAGTCATCTCCCAAGACGAAAGGTCTCAGGGCCAGACAGTATTCCAACATCAGTCCTCATGCATCTGCCGGAAGATGCCATAAAACTACTCTCAAAACTATTCAATCATGTGCTAACAAGCGGGCACAACCCGGACAGGTGGAAGCTGGCCACAGTGGCACACTTCCCCATAAAGGAGAAGAATCTGTCCAACCCGCACAACTACAGACCGATTAGTCTACTGAGCACATTAGCAAAGCTTCTCGAAAAAGTAATACCCAAAAGACTCAACACACAGCTAATTAAGCAAAATATTCTAATTTCGGCACTGTTTGGGTTCAGAGCCAAACACTAGACAACCCTGCAATTAATCAGAGCAACCGAAAGCATCACCTATGGTTTTAACACAAACAAATCAACAGGTGCGCTAATGCTTGACGTTGAACTAGCATTCGATAGAGTATGCCACGCGGGCCTACCAAAGAAACTCAAAACTATAAACATACACGACTCGCTAATCAAACTTATAGCGAACTGCTTAAACAACAGAAAATTGCAATCTAGGGTAAACAATCAACTCTCAACGCAGTGGCCCATCAAAGCAGGAGTCCCACAAGGAAGTCTGCTCGGACCGACGCTATTTAATATATACAGAAACCACATACCAAAAACCGCGAACACAAACTTATTATTTACGCTGATGACACGGCAATAATGACAGAATCCGGCAAAACCGAATTCATTAAACGAAGACTACAAAGCGTCCTCAATAATCTTGAGGACTAGCTTACAAAATGGCGTATTAAGGTAAATGCACCAAAAACACAAGGATTATATTCACAAAACGCATTAGCCACAGATTTCCCAAACACAAGCGACCACCGCTCACCATATTTGGAGACAACATTGAGTGGAAAGCGCGGTAACCTGGTTAGGATTAAAAATGGACCAAGGATTAACTTGGAGGAAGCACGTACAGCAGATTAGGGGAAAAGCCAACACCCAACTGAGCAGGCTCTACCCACTCATCAACATTGATTCCCAATTAAGTCTAAATATGGGACTCACGCTGTACAAAACATTAATACGTCCAATATTCACTTATGCTGCACCAGTATAGGGATATGCCGCCATAACCTACATCAAAGGATTACAAAGATTCCAAAACAAGATCTCGCGCATGAGTACCAAAGCACCTTACACAGCTCCATCCGATCTCATGGATGAAGAGCTTAAAATGCCCACAGTTGAAGAGTTCATTAAGAAACTAACATACGATATGTACGAAAAACTACACCAGCATCATAACCCACTAATAACAACATTAGAAACCTACGATACAGAAAATAACAAACACAATAGATCCCTATCACTATTCGATAGAACCTCTAACCATTGATTACACTGATGAAATACAACACCTCCTCGACAATCTCATTCAAACATAACAAAGACACTGACAAAGGAGTACTCTCCACTAAATACCTAACATTAATCTTTTTCTTCTTCTTAATTTTGCTTCAGACCAGCCCGTTGCAGTGCCCTCAAGTCCTCAGCATCTGCTGAAATGGACCGGGAGAAAGGGCATCCCACCGTGATCGACGTGGGCAGCGAATTTCGGGCCGTTGCATTATGGAGCCGATCACACAGACGACATTGGCGCCTTCACGGACAACGAGATAGACGAACGCCAGAGAGCTGGATACAAACGGCGGGCTACTGTGCAAAACTAAGACTGGCACAGGAAGCAACACTCCAATACTATACTTCAATAACGTTAACGCTATTATCATGGTGCACTAAGTCTAGTAGTAATGCAATACTAACTTAACTTAAGCGAATAATCATGACAAGCAGGCACTCCCTGCACACACATACAATTAGCATAAGTTAACATCGTGATTAGCAGGAACTCCCTGCACACACTCACAACATTAAAATGTAAGCAATGACAATACACAATTACATAACGCATGAATTTCCACTGGTATTGTTCAAGTTTAATGGACAATCCCAGCGATAAGAATTGACGCGCTCGCATGCTATGCATGCCAGTAACTTAGCTATACACATACTAACCGGGGTGCTATGCGGGACCAAACCATCCATGAATTGCACGTTAAACACAACAAATTAAGATTAACACCTGTAGGGGTTTTCAGTGGGTATTCCGCGATTGAGCGGCGAGCCACGCATATCCCCCCAGCCATTGCACATCGGCTGGAGGTTGAATGTAGCAATGCATTTTTCCCCTACACCGTAAAAAAATCCAACATAAGTCACACTCAGCTTCAAGATGCTGAAGAGGAAGCATCGCATAGCCTGCTAAGGCAGGAATCTCCTCTTCTCCCCCGGCATCTACTGAGGGAACTTCGCCACAGCCGCCACAGCCTGGGCCAACCTACGCCTCGGTCTCAGCTTCGCCGCTCGCCAGCGCAGTTTCTCCGCGACCGCACCAGCAGTTGACGCTACACTCACTGGCATCTACGTTGCCGATTCTGAGAAATTCCCAGCCACCGCAGAGCCAGCCTGTACCTCAAGGGAGGTACAGTGCTGTCATCAGAGGGGTTCCTCAGGCAGGTTCCTCATCACCGCAGCTCACCAGCAGTGGCCTTCAGCCTTGAAGGCCATCAGGATCACCGGAGCACAGGGACCCACGTCGCTCCTCAAGATGGAGTTTGCAGACCCTGGCGACTACGAAGCGGCCTTGAGGGCGAGCCTTCCCTTGTTAGGGAGGTGCTTACGCATCGAGGCCAGCCGAGTGGAACGGCAGACTCCCTGCAGGCGCTTTTGTGCCTATGGGCATAATGAGACGTCCTGCACAGCACAACCGAGGGGCCACTACTGTGGCGCCGCCAGCACAACAGCATCATGCCAGCAGTATGACCTTCGCCGCTGTCGCCGGTACTGTGCCGCATGTGGATGTTCAACACACTTCACCGACCAAGCGCTCTGTCCCCTGCATCCCCGCAGGAAGGCACTGCCGAAGCCACCGACACCAAACTTGCCGCAGACGACCACTCCACATCCGCCGACACCAGCACCATCACCAACGCCAATCATCCAGGAAGTCCAGGGCCTACGTGACGCCGTTCAAGATTTTCACGCGGAGTTACTGAACATGACGGCGAAGCTGACAGCCCTGGGAGACCTCATCCGAGAATTTCAAGCTCCATCAGCTGTTCAGCAAAGTTTCCTAACTGAGCAGTTTGACACCGCATCATCACGACTCAACGCCATAAATGACACCATCCGAAACTCAGCTCCAGGTTCCAGATTCAAAAAAGATCCAGAGAGTGTCGCACGCTTCTTGCAGCAATGCAAAGAGTTTAAGCAGCAACAGCAGCATCATCAGTACCATCCTCGTTCCTAACTTCCATTCTCTTCCAAACCCTCGCCATGCCACTAGTGTTGCTGTCAGGTGTCATGGCTGCAACCTAGTAACTACCATTACCCGCTCCCGCCCATAGGGCTGTAGCCAACAGTCTTCTCGTATTAACGCGTGTGCTATGCGGGACCGCACAAAGCCACGTTTATTCCACTTTTCCTTCTTCCATTTCCCTACCGCTGGAGGTGTTTTTAGTGGGTATGCCGAATATTGGTGAGTACCACACTCTCAGTCCCAACTCGCATCGGGGCTGGGGTCTGTGATTAAATTATTTTCCCCTCCAGTCGAAAAAAGGACAAAAGTCACACCGCTCCGAGATGGCGAGAGTCGCCGAGCCTGCTACTGCAGGAGCCTGCAAATCTCCCCCCGTGGCTGCCGTGGGGAAGCCATCGCAGCCACCACAGCCCGATGCAACATACTCCTCGGCCGCCGCTGCTTCGCCGTAACTGCCGTCGCAGTTGCAGTCATCCTCACAGGCATCAACGCCGCCTATCTTGGGTAATTTCCAGCCTGCTCAGATCCAGCCTGTACTTCATGGGAGATACAGTGCTGTTATCAGAGAGGTCCCGAGGGACCTCCCAATCAGGTACCTCATCCGCGCTTTACATCAGCAGTGGCCTTCAGCCCTGAAGGCCATTTGGATCCTTGGAGCACAGGGACCTACATCGCTCGTGATGAATAAGCTTGCGGAGCCAGGCGACCACGAAGCTGCCTTGAAGGCGGGCCTGCCTTTGTTAGGGCGGTGCTGACGTATCGAGGCTAGCCGAGTGGAACGCCAGGTGCCCTGCAGACGCTGCTATGCCTACGAGCACACCGAGGCAAGCTGCTCAGGTCAAACAAGATGGCACTATTGTGGTGCCGCAAGCACAACGGCATCGTGCAAGCAGCATGACCTTCGCCGCTGCCGCCGCTACTGTACCATATGTGGAGGGTCAACACATTTCACCGGCCTAGTACTCTGCCCCCTGCATCCTTGCAGCTAGGTACCGCCGAAGCCGCCTTGTCCAGGACAGCTTCCAACGACCTTTACACATCCAACGACACCAGTACCATCACTAACGCCGATCATCGAGGAACTCCAGGGTCTGCGCGACGCCATTCAGAATCCCACGTGGCGGTCCTGGACATTGGTGCGCGTATTGCGGCACTGGACGACTTCATCACCACCACCAGCGAGAAGCTCCAGGAACTGCAGACCGCCATCACTGCTGGCTTTACCCAACAACAGACCACCACCGCTGACCTAAAGACCAAACTGCACATCATCAGTGCACTGCTGCAGAACCTGGAGGCCAGCTTCGATGAAAGTAGACCAACATCATCACACATTCCACTACCAGCAGAGAAGTCACCACTGGTCATTAGCGACAACCAGAAGTGCAGCCTAGCGCAATGCCGTGAGCTTGTGCAAGAACAGAACAAACGACGGCAACCAGGGGCAGAGTAAATTCATCTTCACCATTCCGTACCTAACATTTCCTCCTAACCACTTATATTTCCACCTCCCAACCTTTAGGCTGCAGTCAGGGCAATCTGTCATAGCTGTAGCCTAGGACAACACTTTACGCCGCTCCCGCCCATTGGGCGGCAGCTCAGAATGTTTCTCTAGAATAAACGGGTGCTATGCGGGACCGTACTACCTTTCCTACGAACTTCCTTAGTAGTTATAGTCCCGCATTAGCCAATTGGATTAACGATAATCCTGCCGCTAGGGGCGCTAGTGTCGCTAGTGTCGCCGCGAGCGACGGCGGTAAGTTTGAAAAGCGCCATGAGCGGAAGGATTATCGTTATCGCAATTGGCTAATCCGGGACTGTTTTCTTTATTTATAATTTGAATACAGTACATTGGATAAACATATGAATACATAGTTGAGATTAACATGATGTATTATTTGCTTAAGATATGAATATATAGTTTGAGAATAACATAATGGATTATTTGATTACAGGAGATTAACATATGAATACAATAAATGAACAATATAAGAAATACTAGGAGAAAAAAAGCACATTAAAATTCATAGTTTGTTGAGGCACTAGGACACACAGATTTCGCGCACAACAATGATTTTAAAGTACGTGGTGAACTTTGAGTCCTCGTCATCGCTGCTGCTGCTATCGACGGTAAATTGATGGATAGGTTTGGTGATGCAGGTGACGAGCAGGTGAGAGAAACTTTCGTTGACGAACTCGGTGAAGGTTGGTATATAGATGGGGATGGTAAATTCGTTGTAATGGCTGGTTGAGAAGCATCCTGTGGATGTGACTTTGTTGGTTAGAGCAGGAATGTTGCTGTTGCCGAGGTATATGATGCATAGTGCGTCTTGTTGATGCTGGTGCACTTTGGTAGGTACGCATTTGACGTGGACGGCGTGAGCCCCTTGGACGTCGAGTGTGATGGTGACAACTCTGCTGTTGCGGAAATAGGAGTTGGAGATGCAGATGATACGCATAGGTGATGCTGCGTTGAGAATGAGTTGTAGGTTAAGATTGTTCCCCACGGGGACGGGATAGGTTTCGTCGCACATTATTTAGGGTTATATGGGGAGAACGTGACGATGTGACGTTTGAAACCGCTGCGTAGTTTTTCCTCGCCTGCGTATATAATGCAGAATGAGTTAGAGTTGAGTTTGCTGATGAGTTCTGGAGAGGCTTTTGCAAATCTTGTTGGTAGGAAAACTTCTGTGTCGTTGTCGAGTTTGGCGACGAGCTTTGTACCGTGAACGGTGTCGAGTGTTTTGACGCCGACGACACGATACGGTACGTGCTGTTCAAGCGTAGATACGCTGAGAGTGTCGGCGCTGCGGGAAAGTTCTTCTAGCTCTTTAAGGGCGTCCTGTGACATTATAACGGCACAGATGGCAGTTTTTGATAAACGGTGGAGGACCGTCTATATGAGTGGTTTAATGAGGAAGGTTGTAGTGTTGTTTACACCTGCGATAAGGTGCGCAAACTACCTGTGCGTCTCTGGAAGTTGGTTCCACACAAGGTCGACGTCGCTTGGGGGATAACGTTCAAAGATGTATATGCCGTTCTGCAGCAGCACTTGGCGTTCCCTGGGCAGTAGCAGGTGGATTCTTCGTCCGTTATCGAGATACCGAAAGAGCACGATGAAGCAGTTCATGTGGTGTTTCTAGCGGAGTACCTTCGAAGGAATTGTTGAATTTGCTTGTTGAGTTGATCGAGGTCCTCGTAGAAACCGAGTTGACACTGCGTGCACAGGCGGGTGAGACGGTGCCTAAGTTCGCAGCTGCACGTTTGGTGAAAGCAAAACGAGCAGTGGAAGTCTTTACATGTCGGTCCTGGCATTCCCCCACGGCTGGCTAGCACCGAAAGAAGGGGAAAAGAATGCGCGTAAATAAATATAACCCTACTGCCGGAAGCAGGAAATCACTGGTGGGGGAAAAGTTTGTTGGAGATTTACCACATCAGGGGGAACCGCTGGTGGGGGAAACGTTCGTTGGAGGTTCACTACATCCGCCGGAAGCGCTTAGCGATTATTGCACAACATCCGCAGGAAAAACACTGTGTCCGTTGATTTAACGGTTTTCCTCTTGGAGGAGAACTCTGTTTTGAACGGTGCTGAGCATGCAAACGCCGTGATTGTGATCGGGTATGATATAGGGTGATTCGCGACCCAAATGCGCCGCTAAGCACGTGCCGTAGCACATGGGGTTTTCGTTTAACATTTGCTGCATTTTGTCTGTGGAAATGTATTGCTGTTCGTAGAAAACGATGTATAAAACTCTTGCGGGCACAAATTGGAACCACTGATGTTCTGTGTCTTCTTTATCTGCTTTGAAATGGATATAGTTGAAGTACATGTTAGATAGCACAAAATGAATTTTGGTTTCGCAGCTGTGAACTCTGGCGGAGACGGATTTTCCGTCGTAGGTGCTGTCGACGAAGCGAAGTGCATAAGGTGTATTTTTATGGGGTGACCGTCCACCTCGTAGTTTTTAAACACCTTACTGTCATGGTAGTACACCGACAGGAAATTTCTGTAACCCATGATGCGGGAGCGAAGGGCGCGAGATGATTGGGTGAGGTGCGGTTGGAACGCTGGTAGAAATACATGCGCACTAAGGACTATTTTTGAGATGTGCAGTGCGAAATGGTGTGTTGAGGAAATGATGCACCTCGAGGAATGTTCTAAAATTGGCGCACCGTATGTACTTGGTGAACTGCGTGAAATTCATGTTATGTAAGGGAACGTTGGAGGCATGGTTGTGAAGCATGTACTTGTGGTATGCCATGATTTCATTTTGCACGTCCATTTCTTCCTTCTTTTTGTGATACATGATGTCGGTAATGATGCGCTGCAGGGCATGCAACACGTGCCATTCTTGTTGGTTGAGCGTAACGGATGCGCCTTGCGGGTCTTTGAAAACGAGCTTTATCTTTCCGAACACAAACTTAAACACGATGGTGACGCTGTCGCTGAAATGAAATTCCTGTAGACGTCTCTGTGGTTCATTCAAGCGTTTGTGAATGATGGGGATGGCTTCGACGGTTTTGTGCCACTGCGAGGAACTCATGACGACTGCGTTGTGCTGTCCACATTTGGCAATGGTGACGACGAGATGGTGCGGCGACTGGGGGGAGAATCCCACACTGACGAATTTAGTTTTTTGCGGGTTGAGGAAGTAGATATCCGCCAGAGGACCCACAACTGCACTGTGTTGGAACTGTGCTGGCGGAGCAGGGCTGTCGGGATGCTGTTGGAGGTCGAAGATGGGTAGTTTCCTTTTTTCCCCGGGTTTTGAGGTGGTCGGGGTTTGAAATCCGGTTATACTGGAACACACAAAACAATAATAATGTGAGGGATAGAGAGATAAACGGGATAGAAAAAAGCAAGCTAATACATAGGTGCGGACCTACCTGGTCGGCGTGCTGCATGGCAGCATGACTGTATCCGCGTGCTGCATGGCACACTCTGAATGAGACGAGCGGCACCGTGACGTTGCTTTTTATATGAGCAGGAGCGCCTTCTGAAAGCACGTGCAAGAGGATGGATTAGGTTAGTTGTGACGAATAGTGACACACACACACGCACACACGTACTCACCTTCAAGGGATAACAAGTTTGCTGAGCGTCAGAGCACTTTGCGAGGTATGCGTTTTTGTACGTTTTGCGAATGACGACATCATTATGCGCGTGATTGCTGACGTGAAATTTTGAGAAGAATTTATGCTTAGGTAAGCCGAAGCAGCGGTGGGTGAGGTAGGCGATGACGTAATGACCGCAAGTGGTGCTGTCGAAACCTTGCAGCCTTCTGGCGTTGGTGGACCAACGCGTCCCGCAGACCGAATTTAACAACCGGAGAAAATGGGGCGAAAGCCGTCCTATGCCGTAACTGTCAAAATATTCTCCATGCGAGTTTTTGTCCACAAAGATGCAAACCCAGTGTTGCCCGGATTTGGTGCTGGGGTCGGTGTTAGCCACTAGCGCCAAGGGAGGCGTTCGAATGCCGTGAAGTACGGGTAGTTTATCGCAGGGGTAGACGCCTAAAAAGTGAGAGCGCGTAGAGGGGCATGTCGATAGAAACCGTTGAATTTGAAAGGTGTTCATGATACCAAAATGGATCGGTTGGCGTCGATTTCGACCGTGCGATGTATTTCCGCTAGCAGCAGAAGTATGACCGGTTCTGTCAATTTATCGGCAAAACCGATGCTAATAGAGACGGTTCCGTGGCGCTGACCCGAGATGTGAGACTCGTTAGCGCTCATGTCTGCAGTGAGATCGAAAACCATTATCGTATACCCTTGCGGGTAGGTTTCTCTGGAGATGGAGTGTCCCTCGTCCTTGAAATGAATGCCTAGGCCGTCCTGCAGGGTTTGAAAGCATTGCAAATACTGTCCCTTTGTAAAGTCGGGTTGCAGAGGTTGGGAGGGAACGTTTTGCCCGTTCACGTAGAGCTGAAAGAAGTTCATTTTAAAATGTTTCAAGTTGTACGGATTTGAGTTAAAATGGCCGGAATAGGCCTTGTCGGTGACCATGGCTACTACCACTCTCCTGGGAACTTGCCCTACGCACACGTCGCTAAACGTCATTGCCCTGGACTCCTTGGGGATGCTGAGAGCGTGAAAGCTGACGTCCTTGAGATGGTACTTTGCGTTGCCCTTTGCGAGCACGGCCTGGTGCGCGAGCTTTATGGTCGGCGAGGGCCGCACCGATTTTAAGCACAGCGTGGCAGACACGATGTCGGCGTACCCCTTAAAGGTATCTACGTCGGAAAACAGATAAAACTGGGGAGAGGCGCGAGTGAGCTTGGTGGTCATGCTAACGTTGTTCAAAAGCAGCTTATCCTGTCTAAACAGAGCGTTGGACAGAGGACCGATGAGCTGTACGACGTTGCTCCCTTTGGTAAACCCCTGACGCCACTGAAAACCCGCATTGGCGATAAAAGTGTCCATGATGCCTGCCGTGTCCTTTCTCCAGAGGGTGGATTCTAGTTTGGTGTTCATGGCATTTTCGGAGTAATTGAGAAGCGTCTCGGAGAGGTTCTATAGGGGTAAATGGCTTGCGGCATGGAGACGATGACGTTATTGAGGGTTACCTCCACCTGTTGAAACAGGGAATTTAAGGCGTTGTTGACCAGAGTGGCGTTAGCGTCAGCGTTTAAGGCCTCTCCTTTGTCATCTACAATGCGCACCATGAGTTCGAGTACGACGTAGGTCAAGTCTAGGTAATCGTCCGCATTTCGGAATAATGAACGGTGATGGGGGCATTTTTCATTAAAGTGTTTTGAGGGTTTAGGTATAGCAACCGTGACTCCTCGATGCTCATCTGAACCGACACCTCTGTAAAGAGGTCCAGTTCGGAACTCATGTGGACGGCCGCGTCCGCCATTACGAAAATACGTCTTGCACCTTACGCCTACTGCGTTTCAGCTTCGACTGCTTGCTCTTTTTGGATTTGCTCGGTTTTATTCTCTTGAGGCGCCTGGCGCCGGAACCGAGCATGGCATCGAGCTTTTCGTCGGCTTTTCGCTTTAAATTGTATCCGGACTCCTTGAGCCTCCGTTGGAGCGCTTCCTTTGGCGCTGCTCCCGCGACAGCCACATCGGACAGAACGTGAGCACCCGCCTTTAAGGCCTCCTTTCCGACTGCTTTTGCTCCGCTCTTTAAAAACGGTAGAACCTTCTGAAGAGTCCTCCGAGGGCTGAAAAGAGACCGCTGCCTCTTTGGTAGCGCTTGCCCCTGTAGAGAATAAAATCGCGATCGTCGAACGCGCCGCCGGCCTGATTGAGGTAGTACCGCGTCACGGCGGGCACGTCCATTACGCCTGTTTCGGACGAAAAGCGAGAACTATAGTAGAGGAAAATCCGTCGGCGAATGGCAAGAGATCGCCGTAACCGTTCCTTAAATCTATGTTGACCGTCTTGAAGTCTTGCTGAATCAAGGGTACCCAATTTTGGGGAAAAAACGTCTTTTCGTCGCATATGTAAGTGTTGTTGCTTCTTTCGTATTCCACGGCCGCGCTCTCTATGACTTGGGCGAAGGTGTCGCCCACGACTTGCGGGGTCACTAGATTACAATAGATGAACATTTCGTAAGGAAACCCCATATAAGGATCTACGGGGTGTTTAGGAGCTTTTTCGAGAATGACGTTGACGTAGGGCTCGAAACCCAACATTTTTGCCATAGCGGGCGTTAAGAGCAAACTGTGGATGCGGTGTAGAGGTCTCGGAGGGTCCTCCGATTTTGAAACGTCTGGTTTGGGTTTTGTGGTAGATGTCGCGGGTCTGACGGGACGAGCCGCCGCGGGTTTCTGCTGCCCCGAAGCCGGGGGCTTCGGTTTCGGCTTGGGTCTCTGGTGGGGCGCATCGTTCAAAGCTTCGTATTCGCCGACCGCGTACGATACGGCCGTGCGCGCGACATTTTCCACAAACCCGTCGAACGGAATGTCGGGTAGTGGTTCGGGATGGGCGACGGCGGCATTCACGCCCACCGTCTTCTTGCGCTCGTCGAAGAGGAAGAAGTTTTCCACGTGCAAGTGTTCGAGTAGAACGGCGTTGACGAGGTTCACCAAGTCTTTGGGATTGTGCACGATGCCTTGCGGCATTTTCAGACTGAATTTGGAATGCGTGGGGAGGAGCGTCATGGTGTACTTGGTGCCCACCAGTCGGACATCGTCTCACGAAAGGTTATAAAATTTCACCGGATACCTGACCTTTTGCAGGGCGACCTCCCATTCTCCCTGCAGAACGATTCTCTCGGGCAAGATGTTAGAAAATCTGGCCGTGGTGTTGTCGGTAAGGTGTTCCATGGAAGCGTTGCTCACGAGAGTGATGGAGAAGGGCTTCGACTTAATCATGTCGAATCGATGGACGAAGCCAGAACCCACGAGTTAAACTTTGCCGGATACCCCTTCCACTTTACCAAGACCTGCTTGTTGCGCCCTCGGCCCTTGGTCTGTAAATTGCGTTCGATCTTAAAAGTCCGAGGTAGCGCGACCGTTTGTAGCTCCTCGGTGTAAAATATGCCGTCTATGGCTTCTCCGGCCAGATCCTTCAACTTATATACCACTGGCCGACCGCGCACCACCTCGGCTATCCGAAATATTTCGTCCGTCCAATTCTGCTCGTACCCCTTGTCGAATTTCATTTTTTCTTTAGAGATGCGCACGTGATCGCCCGCGGAAAATCTGGGTTTCCCTGTGCGATGTACGGTCCTATTTCCGTAGAGATTGCGGTACACTCGTAAAATGTTAATTTCGTTCACGTCCTTCGGAGCCAATTTTATGGACCTGTGATGCGAGCTGTTGTACGACTCGAGTAAGGCCGGAAGGACCTCCAGGTATCTGTAACTGTTTTGTGCGTGAAATACCTCCACATCTTGGTTTTTAAGGTGCGGTTGAAGCGCTCCACGACGCTGGCTTTAACGTTATTTTTGGTTGTGTAATGTTTCACGTCGTGTTTCTTCAGAAAGTCGCGAAAAGTCTTGTTGGTAAACTCGGTTCTCTTGTCCATTTGGAGGACCCTGGGTACGCGTTGGGAGAATATGGAGCGAAACGCTTGCGCAACCTCGGTACCCACCTTCGATTTCAAAGGTACGGGCCAAGCATATTTGGAAAATACGTCGATAACGGTCAGAATGAACACGTAAGGTTTGTTATGTTCCCTCACGCTGTTCATGACGTTTAGATCGGCCTCCCAAAGATCGTCCATATTCGTCACCTGATATCTGGTGGGGAACCGCTTTCTGACCGGTTTGTGCAGAGTGTAACTGTCCTGGGTTTGAAGGAAGGACTCGATGTTCGCCTTAGACGCACCCGTGGCCTTTCGAAGGGGCTTGATCGTACCCAAACCGGCATAGTGTTCCGTTTTGGCATAGTATCACCTTAGCGCCTTACATTCCTTCATGCTTTACTTGTACAGGGATTGCCAGAGGCGTTTGCGAAAATGGTACGACGCGGAATGTGATTTCGATTTCTTTCTCGGAGTGGCAGGGTTTGCCCTCTTCTTTGTGCGAGGCGAGAGGAGGTTGACCTTT
Organism: Deroplatys truncata; assembly: GCA_030765065.1. Classification (NCBI taxonomy): domain Eukaryota; kingdom Metazoa; phylum Arthropoda; class Insecta; order Mantodea; family Mantidae; genus Deroplatys; species Deroplatys truncata. The sequence continues at coordinate 382,343,674 of CM060990.1, forward strand.
ATGGTTCGGGGTTCGACCTCCTGCTTCTCAGGCACGCGTTCGTACACGTCTTCGTAATCGTCGTCATCGTCGTCGCTTTTGCTTTCTCCAAGGAAGGGCTTTCTGACTTGTGCCACGAGATCGAGGTAGTTATCCAATTTATATTTTACGAGCCGCCACTTTTCGTCGGCAGAGAGCTTTGCGCTCTGCAGGTTCTGAATTTCTTTAGCCAATCTGGATATGCTGCGGTCTATAGCGTGAATCTTATCGACGGTCTTTGGCTGCGGTGCAACGAGGATCTGCTTGCCGTACTTCATCCTGTTAATTTGGACACTAGCGCGCCGCCAAGCGAAGCCAAGACGGGTAGGAGAAATGCCGGCAAAAAACCACCTTTTTGAACCAAGATGCTTTTCTTCTTCTTCTTCTTCTTCTTCTTCTTCTTCTTCAGAGGAACCCGTTTATCCGTCAACTTCCTCCAAGAAGCCTTGTGCTTCTTTAGGCGACCCAAGCACTTTGCGGGAAGTTGCACGTGACCTCTGCACACGTTGAGCATACATTCGCAAATGGCCTTGATCAGATCGCCATCGGCATTTTTTAACAACTTTTTGCGCAGAAGGGCCTTCGCCTTGGCCAGAGCCGTCAAATTACCGTGCTGTCTCGCTATGCGAGGACTGGTCAGCGTCGCAAGCCTTAACCTACCTCTAGCCATGATTGCGCGATAATGACGTTCGCTCCCAAAGCGGTACTTTTTATTTAAAATCGATGGCCTCAGTTGGGTAAGACCCTGCCAGGATAAGACGCGCAAAAAAGCAGTAATATAGAACGAAACGAACCCGAGCCCTCTCGGCGGTCTCAGTTGGGTACGAAATAAGAGAGGTTTTCCCCCGGCAGCACGCCGGTTCGATACCTGTATCGGGCGGGCGTGTACTGAGTGCAGTCCAACACGAGATACCCGTGAGGGCGTTCGGTGGCCTTCTCGAAGGCCTCCAAGAGAAACCTAGAGTTCCTAGGTTCGACCTGCTGGCACAGTCTCTCGATCTGCATCTTGTCCCAGTTGTTCTTGAAGACCACGACGTAGTTTGCATTCAGAGAGATGTTGCGATATTTCTGACCACGCGGAAACACGTTCTCCAGGATGTAGACGATGCCGAAGCGCTTGTGATGGGAGTCTCTGGTGAAAAAATTGGACACGTCCTTCCCGCCCCCCTCCAGCATCAGATCGTCGAGGACGACGAGGTCGTTCACGCCCACCGAAGCAAGTTCGGGTATGCCCGCATGGGTCTCGCAACGCAGAGCCGAGGTTTCGAGTCTCGGCGAATATTCCGGCGGGTGGCACCACAGCACCCTCCGGGGGCGCACGTCGAACATCCGGTGCGCGTGGCGTAACAGGTTTTTCACGAAGGTCGACTTGCCGCAGCGCGACGGCCCCACCACGAGCATCGTGCTGGGAAACTCGAATCGCCCCAGGTCCCGGGGACCGGGCATCGTCACCTCAGGGGCGCCCGGTTCGAAATGACTTTGGCGCGGCTCTAGACGTCTCATTTATGCGTTCCTCTTGAACCCGTAGGGATAGGAATCGTGATCGCCAGCGAGAACGCGCTTGTTGGCCACCATCCTAAACGTCTTCGAGCTGGGTTCGGTGACGACCGTCCAAGACGGTTTCCGCGAAATCTGCGTGCCCGCCAGCTTCACCGCACGGTCGTTGTCCCTCAGCGCCACGTCGCGAATCACCTCGGCGTTCACCAGGTCCAGGTTGCCCGAATTGAGCGTGATCCCCTTCACCTTGCACACCGAGAAGGTCTTGCCCGTCTCGGGGCAAACGATCTCCATGCAGTAGCTCTTGGGCCCCGTGGAGGCGAACCGGGCGATGTAAGAGCCCCTCCCGTACTTCTCCAGCTCGTCCGTCATGTCCCCCAGGAGGCGTCCAACGGGCGGCGTCCAGTCACCCGGAGCGGCGGCGACGACAAAGGAATCGGTGTCGAAGTAGCAGACCCGTTCTCCCAGCCTCTTGAGGTAGGAGTAGAGCACCAGGCGCGCGTGAGCCGTGGTGTAGGCCGCCAGGACGGCGTTGGCGGAGGCGTTGACCTTGCGGCACTGCTCGCAGTACCTCCACACCGCGTACATGATCCGGTCGGTGACGGGCACGTAGGTCTGCACTTCCACGCCCGGGTCGTTGAGCAGCTCCAGGAGGCGGTCGAACCGGCCCACCAGCTCGCACGTGGGGAGGTTGTCCCTCTGCCCCAGTTTGCCCCAGAAGCTGTTGAGCATCAGCTTGGCCAGCTCCCGCCTGCCGGGGTTGGTGGCGACGGCCTGGGGATCCAGGGCGACGCCTTCGTTCTCGAAGAATTGGTCCACGTACTGCTGCCTTGTGGCAGGGTCGTCGCAATCCGAGGGCCAGCCGGAGGTTTCGGTCTTGATCTTCAAGAACTGATTCACGTAGTCCTCGAAGAGACCGTTGGCTCCGGTGGTCGGTTCGTGCCGCACCACGTCGTACTCCCAGATCTCGTGGACCCGGAGGATGCGGTACCCCTCCACCAGGGCGACCTTCATCTCGTCGATCACCCAGGTACCCGACAACGCCCTCTCGCGCTCTCCGTGGTGGCACTCGTCTTGGTTCTCCGCCTCCGCACAAGCGCGGCATAGCGGGAACATGAGCTTGCCGCCGATGCGCGCCGGTAGCACCGGGTGGTACAGGTGTTGCGGCGGTAGAACCTCGCACTTCACCAACCCGCCCCCCACGTCTTCCAAGCGCGGGAATCGATCCACGTGGATCTTGGGGTGGCCCGCGGGGTAGGGCTTCGTCTTGTTCACGTACGGGTACAGGCTGCATACGTCGTAGTAGTAGATCTTGCTATCCCCCTTCGCCTCGCAGTACGTCTTGGTGCAGTTGGTGCGACCTCCGTAGAAGGCGTCTCTGGGGTTCAGGGGTTCGGGTACCGGAAAGTCCCTTGCGTGGCGCGCAAGGTGCTGGTTGGCCTTCATCGCTGCGTTGAACTCGCACTCCCACATTTCCACCACGGCGTAACCGGCGGCCTTGAATTTGGCACTGACCTTCTCGGTGCTCTCTAACCTGGAGGTCATGGTTTCGTGTCCCGAGTTGTATATCGCGGCATGGCGATTGTGAAAGCACCGCCTGCAGCCGTGGTAAAAGCAGCCGTGGAAAAAGTACGCGGTTTTTTCAGCCTCCCTGTACCCGTCCACTTTGTGCCCCACGATTTTAACTTCGCGTCCTCACATGGCGTGCTGGATGACGATGAGGTTTTGCATCTCTAGCCAAGATAGCCATATGCATGCGGCGCGAGACTGCCGGTCCGCTAGTCGATACCCGCCCGCTGGCAAGAGGGCAATTTTTTTAAGCGGCATGAAGCGCTTTCTATACACGCACATGCACGCCTGCGCGATGGTGACGCATTCTCTGAACGGGTCTGTTCCGTTCTCGTCCAAGAATTCCCTTCTGAATTTGGAAACTCCCTGACTGAGTAGAAATACGTCCATCTTGCAATACGTCACCATTTCCGCCCTCATGTCGAAGACGTACCCGGAGGACGCCTTTTCTTCGTGCCACTGCTCGAAGGCTTTCCGACCCTCCGCCGACATGCCCTCCGGACAGTAATACCTTTTGTCGGGAATCGAACATACGTACTGCTCGTTTTCCTTCGTGTTAAACAGGTAGGGAAATAACCTTTGCATTCCTTCAATCCGAAGGTCTTGGAAAAGCGAGAGAGTGGCATGGGTATGAAGTTGAGCGAGTCTAGAAATGTGTCGTCACCGTACCTCATCCTGTAGATCTTGCTCCCGTTCATGATGAGCTCCGGCGCCCAGTCTAAGTGCTCCACCATGTACTTCAATAAAAACTGCCCGTCGTAAGATCTGAGGTTATGCGCCACGACGTAGACGTCCCAGGCTTCGAACCTCGCCTGCGCGATGTGCTCGAAAACCTGCTTCACGGGCTCGTCCATAAACACCCATTCTTTGCAACCACATTCGGTACAGTATGCCGTCTTGTGGCGTTCGTCGATGCAGAGCGGACAGGCTTGGTACAACACGCACAAGTTAGGCACATGCTCGTATGTGTCCTTTTTGCCGGTATATGGAATGTTTTGCGTGCATTCAAAGTCGATAAACATAAACACGTACCGGTTTCTTTTGTTCTTTGTGGCATACGGCTGCATATAGCACATGTGGCTAGAATTCACGTGTGTCTTGCAATGATGGCAGTACTTTTCCCCGCACTCGTGCGCGGTTTTTCTGTACCTCGCATTCACGAGCTTATTGCAAGACGTGCACACCTTTTCTACATCGCACACCGACAGTGCCTTTGGGTAAAAAACGCCTTTCTTTGCGTGGTTTGCAAAGCATGTCGGTCCCTTAAAATCTCTGTTGCACTCGGCGCAGCGTATGTAGGCGTCAAATCGCGCATCGCACTGCTGATGGCATTTAGCACACCTGGCGTCGCACATATGAAATTCTTTTTTGTGTGCCGAGGGATGATGACACTGGCGGCAATACCATTTGCATTTAAAGCACTTGTGAAGGTTCACGATAGCATTAAAGTGTCCGGCGTGGAGCATGATGTCGATGTATTTATCGCATTTCTTATCCGACGCGTACAGCACGTGCTTCCCCGTATGATCGCCAAACACCGTCACAGCGTAGCCCTTTAACGCAGCGTCAAAGCGTCTGACGTCATCTATCGTACAGCTGTCGTGGCCTTGACCGATGCTCGCACACAAGGCTACGGCCTTCGATTTTTGCAGATAGTCGGAGCGCGTCATCGTTTTATAGTTGACGTCGCGATCCACTTTGGCTTTAACTACAACAATAGCTCTTGCTAAACACAAGTTGTCTTTGTTGGCTATTTCGACAATGCCCTTATTGTCCCTACAGGCATCGCAAGGTTGGTGGCACGAACCCGAGACCTCCTTGGTCCACACAAACGTTACATGAAGAGGTCCGCTTAGCAAGAATTGTTGGTTACTTTGCATTACTTTTTCGATGCTTCGAACAATGACATCCGCATTCAATTGCTCTACGCGCCTCACGCTCATATTGAAGGCTTTAGACGCCTCCTTTTCCTCTGTTATGGATATGCCTAAATATCCGGGTTCGTTTTCTAACAGGTTCTCTTTCGCAAAGTTTAGAATATCGTTAAACGAATGCGATACCCATTGCTCCGGGTTAACATCTCTGGGGACCGGGTTTACGGTAATTTGCGACTCTGTAAAGCCGGAAAAAAGCCTTGGCAGCGTTCTCTGCTTGTGCCCTATAATTTCGAACGTAGGCTGCAAGGTGTCATCGCGACTTCTCCCGGGTTGCGGCTCCGTCTTATCGTCCGAATGCACCTATCGCTCTTTACCTGCAAAGTGCTGCTGCTGTGTATTTCTGCTATTTTGTTTTTATTTTAAACCATTTTTCTCCGCTTTAACACTCTGGGAACAACTGCTGCGGCGTATGTTCTGCTATCACTAGGGCGATGGTCAATACCGATCGATGAAGACACCCGCACATGTGCGCGTATTGCTCTAAAACTTATATCACGTCAAATAGCACGATTTTACAGCAAAATCCACTATCGCCCCCGTTTCTCACTACGGCCGGCTGCTCTTGGCACTGGGTTTTTATAAGTTTTCTTATCGCAACCGCAGTTTCAGCATGCGCGTCGAGTTAAATGCCTCATTAAAAATCCTGGCTACACAACTTGCCAAGTTGTAATCGCAGCCATTTCCGGTGCACTTCCGGTCACACCATCCATCCACCGCTGCACTTTTACCCACCATCGACCATAAAACCACATTTAAAAGATTTTCTCGCTGATGAGCATCCGTTCGCACGGCCATTTTTAAAGTTATCGCGCAGTTTGCAGCTCTTTAATCGCACATCGGCTGCTCCATCAGCACCCGTTCACACGGTCATTTTTCAAGTTATCGCGCCGTTTGCAGCTCTTTAATCGCGGCGGCCATATTGTAACACACATCGACTGCTTCATCAGCATCCGTTCACACGGTCATTCACGTACTGCTGCTGCTTCCGCTGCGCATGACAATCGTTCTTTTACTGTTTTCTCTGAGACTAACGTGAGCAGAACTATAACGCTTGCTACATGTTGCTAATAGTGGTTGAGCTTGCACTCCCACTAGCGCTTTTCGCGGAAAGTTAAGTATTTCCGCACGGCTATGTGATTTATTAAGTGCGTGTGGAGTTAAAAAACAGTGCCCCGCCTCAACTTCAACATCAGTGTCAAACATTTAAAACTATCAGTGTCGTGTGTAGTGATTTTGTGTTGTGCGGTGCACAAAATCTGAGAAAAATCACGCACATCTTTCGACGCGAGCAATACGTAGCTGTGTGCCCTTGTTGCACGCATTGCAATAACCTGTCGAATATGGCCGCCAAACATCCGTTCACACGGTCATTCACGTACTGCTGCTGCTTCCGCTGCGCATGACAATCGTTCTTTTACTGTTTTCTCCGAGACTAACGTGAGCAGAACTATTACGCTTGCTACATGTTGCTAATAGTGGTTGAGCTTGCACTCCCACTAGCGCTTTTTGCGGAAAGTTAATTATTTCCGCACGGCTATGTGATTTATTAAGTGCGTGTGGAGATAAAAAACAGTGCCCCGCCTCAACTTCAACATCAGTGTCAAATATTTAAAACTATCAGTGTCGTGTGTAGTGATTTTGTGTTTTGCGGTGCATAAAATCTGAGAAAAATCACGCACAAACTTTCGACGCGAGCAACAAGCGGCTGTGTGCCCTTGTTGCACGCATTGCAATAAACTGTCGAATATGGCCGCCAACCGCACCATCAGCCACAGCATGGTAGGAGGAAAAAGCCTGGTTAAGATGCCTTAAGTCACCTCCCTCCACAACAACATGGCCGCCGGGCGAAGTTTCCAACCAACTTTTGCCATCCCCTCCACTTCTACCGCTGCACAACAGCACGGCCAGATAGATCATTCCATGGCTACTCAAACCATGGTAGGTGGAAGTTCCGTGGAACCCAGTGTCCCCGGCCCCGTGGATCCTACTGTGTACTATCTAAATGGCGGTGATCTCAGATCATTCATGAACAATGCACTCATTGTGGATCCTCATATTCCGCCGTCTAATGAAGTGGCGCTGAATTTGCAGTTGGAATTGTCATAAATACAAATGGAAACTTCCATTTTCGCAATCCATTATATAAAATTAATGCAAAAACTTATGCCAAAACGTATTGCCATATTATTGCGTTAAGTTGTATCACGCTCGTTGTTGTTGTTGTATAATTCATGTATTCTAATCAGTACCCGTTCACACAGTCATTTTTCAAGTTATCGCGCAGTTTGCAGCTCTTTAATCGCGGCGCCCATATCGTAACGCACATCGATTGCTGATTACCACTCTTGCGTCTGCCATGTTGACCACTAACCTCAAATCCCCTCGTTCTTGACTTCTTGTCTCGGCCATCTTGTTTAGTTCCCATTTTTGCCACCGCTCCTCACATCTCCGAGCTAGATTGCCGGCAAGAACAGATTTCGTTCATTCACACCTCGAAGGTTGACTACGACAGTAGCTACTGTGAACACCTGCGTCGTACACTTTTTTGACCACTTTTGACCGGCAATGAGAACCCTGCTCCTACGTACGCTAGCGACCATTACGATGGTCCAGTACCAGGTTTTTGGTATAGTTAGATTACGTCTGTGCAAAGGGCGTCTGTACCGCTTTAAAAAAACTAGGTATATCAGTGCGTAGTGATGTTGGTTGATCTTAAAGCTGGTTAAGCATTTTCAAAAACAGTTTGCTTTTATTTTTTCGCGTCGCGTGAAGCTGCTGCGCCTTTGGTGACGCATCAACACCAGTAAGAGGTAAGTACCACACGCATAATTATTTTTCGGGCCTGCTTGGTGTAGGAATATATCATTTGGTGTTTTGGTACTGGGTTTGAGTCCCAAACTACAAACTCCACATTCCACCACATTTTAAAATAGCGTTGCGGTAGAAATACATGGTTTAGTGTTCTGGTACCGGGTTTGAGTCCCAAAGTAAAAAAGAAGTCCACATTCCACCAACATTCCTATTTAAAATACCGTTAAAGTTCACGTTTAATTCGAAGTTGTGATGTCACATTCAAAACGAAGGTTCAAAGAGTAACTTTTTAATGTGTTGGGTTTTGGTACTGGGTTTCAATCCCAACAGATGCGTTAATGATCACGGCTATCGTCAATACCGCCGCAAATCACCTTCACTTCGCCTTATTTATTCCTTTGTCCAATCCAATCACGTTTTATTTTCACCAATCACAAATTGTCTTATTTTCTCCAATCATAACATGCCACGTCACTTCCTGCCTTCCTTTTTACACAAGCATTATATTTCTGTGCTCTTTTGTGTTTTCAACTTTCGTGTTAGTTACTTGGCTGCTTCCATTCTCGTTCAAGGTATGATATTTATTTTTTCTTTTGTGAAATCTTCTTGACCACGCGCGTCCGCCATCTTGTTTAGTTTTCACAACATCAAATCTCCTCGTCACCATCTGTTGCGTTCGGCATCTTTCGCATGTTGACCCTAACCTCAAATCTCTTCGTCCCTCGACTTCTTGCCTCCGCCATCTTGTTTAGTTCTCATTTTCACCACTACGCCACCGCCATCTTGGTTTAAGTTCTCCACGTTTACCTCATATTTTAACCTGAACTTCCTGCCTCCGCCATGTTGTTTAGTTCCCATTTTTACCACCGCGCCTCACATCTCCTCGTCCCACCTTTGCCTCCGCCATCTTGGATTTAGTTCCCCTTCTTACGTCCTGTTTTAACCTAAAAATCTTAACCTCAAATCTCCTTCCCCCCCACCTCTTGCGACCGCCATGTTGACCACTAACCTCGAAATCTCGTCGTCCTTAGCCTTTTTGTCTTCGTCATCTTGTTTAGTTCCCATTTTCGCCACCGCGCCTCACATCTCCTCGTCCACACCATTGCCTTCGCCATCTTGGATTTCGTTCCCATGCTTACGTCCTGTTTTAACCTAAAAATCTTAACCTCAAATCTCCTTACCCTCCTCTTGCGTCCGCCATCTTGTTTAGTTCTCACGTTGGCCATCGCATCTCCTTGTCGCCGACCCTCCGCCATTTTTAGTTCCCACTATTTTAACCTCAGAATTTGCTCTTCTAAGCTCTTGCTTCCGCCATCTTCTTTTAGTTCCCATTCTCACCACCGCGTCTCCTTGCCCACACCTCTTGCGTCCGCCATGTTGACCACTAACCTCGAAATTTCCTCGTCCTTAGACCTCCTGTCTCCGCCATCTTGTTTAGTTCCCATTTTCGCCACCGCGTCTCATATCGCCCCATCTCTCTATCCACTCAAGAAAACTCTCATCCAACGTTCTAAAATTGCTGATGAGTTCTGGAGAGGCTTTTGCAAATCTTGTTGGCAGGAAAACTTACCTTTCCCATCACCTCCAACATACCCCACTCCCACACCTTTTTCTTTCCACCAATCATAATCTCTCTTATTCTTACCAATCAACAACTTTCATTTGTTCCTTTCCACCAATAACATCACTTCTTATTCCCACCAAACACACCTTCACACGTCACTTTCTGTTACACTTTTTATCCCTCGTTCGCCATCTTTTCCCTCTTTCAGTCCCGACCTCCGCACAGAAAACACCTCGCCGCTCCGCTCCTCTCCATCACGTGTCCTCCATACTCTTTTATCTTTCTTCCTTCATCTTCCACCCGAATTAACGAACCAATCAGATTTCGTCTTATTTTTACCAATCAAAACCCTCCCTGTCACTTCCTGTTTTTCGTTCATCTTTCCCTAATCCTCAATTCTTTTATCTCGTCCCGGATTAACCAATTGCAATAACGATAATCCTTTCGCTCATGGCGCTTTTCAAACTTACCGCCGTCGCTCGCGGCGACACTAGCGACACTAGCGCCCCTAGCGGCAGGATTATCGTTAATCCAATTGGCTAATCCGGGACTATAACTACTTTCCTTTCAAATCTCACGACCTAACCGGTGCAGGGGTTTTTAGTGAGTATGCCGACGCTCGGAGAGTCCCACACTCCAAGTCCGGACTCCCATCGGGGCTAAGGTCAGCGCTTAAATCATTTTCTCCTCCACTCGAAAAAATAGAACTAAAGCAGATACATTTTCAGGCTTCGAGAGATATCAGCTTCACAGGAGTACAGCCCTCTCTTCGTGACAGGAGTGTTTCCACATCGCAAGCGCTTCGCCGAACTTTACACAATGAGAAGACGCAGCAAAAGCAACCAGGCCACGGGAAATACTGCTAAAGGACGGGTAATTGCGGCATCTCCGCCGCCTCTACCGTTAGAGCAGCAGAGAAAGCAGGCCCCGCCTTCCCTCCCGAGCCGGACCAATCAACAACGCCGCCATCCAACAGCCCCACTCCTCAGGCAATTTTTCGCCCAGGATGGCCTCTAAGCCATCTTCAATGACGAAGCTGGCATCTCCTGCACAGCAGTCCGACGCCGCCTCGGTTTCACAACGGAAACCTAGAAAACGGACTTCGCCAGCAGCAAACACAGCCTCTCCATGGGAATTGAGCTCGCATCCAACCGTCGTCGTCTTTGCTTCTGTACGGAAGCCGAGCCCAGCTACACTGCCAGCCGCCTGCCCAGCGCCTCCGATGGATTTGGGACGGCAACCGACGCCGGCGCTATCACAGATGGATGGACGACACAGCGTTGTCATCTGTGGTGTGCCCAGAGATCTCCCACCGCACTTTGTACTGGAAGCAGCACGTCAGCACTGGCGCTCGGATTACGGGTCTCATGCATTCACTTCCGCTAAGGGCCCAAATTTGCTGGTCCGCCTGCACCTGGGAGCCGCATCGTACGTGGAAGTGATCATAGCCTCAGGTCTGCCTCTACTTGGGAGGAACCTGCGTGTAGAGGCCACCAGAGGAGAACGTCCGGTGCCTTGTCGACGCTGCTCTGCCTTCAGGGACTCAGCGGAGGCCTGCTGCGCTTCGCCCAGATGCCACTACTGGGTGCACTTGGGGCCTCAGTCGCGGGGATTCGAGAGTTTCAAACAACCACAAACAACGCCATCAAACAAAACGTCAAAGGAATTCATGACCACTTCAACCACCTTCAGAAAGGCTAACCTTAATCCGTAACTTCTTGGAAACACACGTGATGCCGCACTCTTCTCAATCCTTTACCTTAGCACATAATTCCTATCGAAAATCCAAGCGCCACTAATTCTACACATCACGTGGAATCCCAACTATTCTCACCATAACTTCGCTGCGGTGGCAGGCTGGGCCATGGTCAAGGCTGTTTCCCGGCATTAAATCCTAACTCGCCTGGTGACCGCATTGCGGCCCAGTCACACCGTCACCTTGGAATGCGCGTTTGATTTAGGTGGTGCCGCTGCAAACCTTCTCCCTTCTTACTTCGGTGGAGGAGATTTTAGTGGGTATACCAATTCATTTGTGAGTCCCACACTCCCAGTCGCGATCCCCATCGGTGTTGGGGTTAGTGATTAAATTATTTTCTACTCCGCTCGTAAAACGGAACAAAAGAGAAAGGTATCTCGTCTCCTCCCCCGGCATCCGCGGAGTGCAAATCGACGCAGCTTTGCCGCGACTGCGCGCTCGGTCACCATTTCATTCACCGGCATCCACAACGGTGATTCTGGGAGCCTTCCAGCCACCGCACAGTCAGCCTGTATCTCAAGGGAGGTGCAGTTCACGGCGGACATGTCTGCTCGAACGTCGTCTCCAGAGATGTATCGACCGTCTCTATGACTGGAGTAACGCCAACGGCTTTAATTATTCCGCCGAGAAATCCGTCTGTGTTAATTTCTGGCGCCGGAAGACTTTCCCTTCGCACTCTCTCCATCTTGGGCCAGGGATACTTCCGTTTGCAGACGAGGCGAAATTTTTGGGGTTGATCATTGACGGAAAGCTGAGTTGGACTTCGCACATTTCTTTTTTAAAAGCAAAGTGTGACCGTTAATCTTAATATTTTACGTGTTTCAAGTGGCACATCTTGGGGAGATGATCGGACCGTGCTTCTGCCCCTTTATCGCTCATTGGTCCTTTCCAAGCTTGATTACGGGTGCACTGTTTATTCATCGGCACGTTCATCTGTGTTATTTCGCTTGAATGCCGTTCACCATTGTGGCAAAGTGTCGCTATATGAGCTTTTCCCTAGCCCTGTACCGCTTCTATACGCTGAAGCTACAGAGCCTCCGTTGTTCTTCACGCGTGAGATGCTTTTGTGCATCTATGCATGTGGACTCTCAAGCTTGCCTGACCACCCGTCCTTCGAGTTATTTTTCGAGAATTCGCTTAATCGGCAATATTTAGTTTGCTCCTCTGTATTGCTCCCTCCAGGGGTTCGATTTGGCCAGCTTCTTTGTCATTTGGATGTTACGCCAGAGCCGACTTTTCCCAGGGGAAAATGCGGTTTCTTCCTTGGTTGCGCGCTGAGGCCCACTTTCACGTTGGTCTAACGTCGATGCCGAGGAATGAGACCCCTTCTTCAGTCCTTAGATCAGCGTTTTTAGAACTTCAGGCGCAATTCGGGGACTTTCATTTCATATATACTGATAGATCTAAGACTGATGTTGGAGTAGGGTGTGGCTTTATCGATGGTCGAAGTAGTTTTATCTTTCGTTTTTCGGGGCAATGTTCGATTTTTATCGCCGAACGTCTTAGGGTTTACCGATCTCTTTTATACATCCAGCGGAACGACCTACGGCACGGTCTTGTTTTTTCAGACTCTCTGAGTGCTCTTCAAAGCATTCGCGCGCTGTACAGTTACCGCCCACTCGTACAGCGCATTGATGACCTGCTCCACTCGCTTGGTGCCTCTGGCGTCAGCGTCTCCTTCGTGTGGATTCCACGTCATGTGGGCATCCCAGGGAACGAGTCTGTCGACGCCGCTGCCAAATCGGCAAGTTTATCACCCATTATTACCCGTGTTGTTCCCTCGTCAGATTTGTCTGTTATTTTACGTCACCGCGTCCTCTCGCTTTGGCGCGATGAGTGGACGGCTCTGCTGGGGAACACGTTGCGGGAGGTTAAACCTCTCCCGTTTGTCTGGGGTACCTCTTCTCGTTCTTCTGGTCGGGAAAAGGTAATTTTAGCTCGTTTACGAATCGGACATTGTCTTTTTAGTCATAGATCCCTGTTCAGTGGTGACACCTCACCACTCAGTGAGCAGAGTGAGGCGCCCTTAACGGTGCATCACATTTTAACAGATTGTCAAGTTTTAGCTCCATTGCGCGTTAGTGTGTGTCTGCCTGTTGGCATATCCAACGTTTTGGCAGACGAAGCGCATGCTGTAGAATGTCTTTTACGTTCTATCAGTGACAGTGGTTTTAATCGGCGCATTTGATGCACTGGGCATCTTTTAATTTTGTGATTTTATATTGTCATTTTTAATGCGGGCTCTTCTCCCCGGCGAACATATGGCGCTCTTGTCCCTTGCGTTCTACAGTTCTTGACACGCCATTTTACTCTTTGGTTGACCATGATTTTAGGGTGGTAGCTTTTAGAATTTTGTGTTTTGTTTGTAATTGTTCTTGACTAAGCGGGTTTGGGTCCCGTATTTTAGTTTTTAGATTTTAAAAGTTATACATTGTAAGGGCGCTGATAACCTTAGATATTTAGCGACCTTAAACCCCAGGTCATCATCATCATCCGCGTTTGTGGGGCGAGCCCCACATTTCACGCCATCCGTTTCACACCGGCTAGGTATCGAATGCAGTAATGCATTTCCCTCCCCTGAATAAAGGTCAGTCATTCAGCATCCTGAAGATGGAAGAGATGCACGCTTCCGAAACGTCGATATATCAACATTACTTCACGTGGCTTGATGCCCGAGAACGTCTAGTGTATACTTAGGAACCTTGGTTCACAAAATGGCGAATTAAATTTAACACAAGAAAGTCACTAGCAATTGTCTTCACGAAAAGAATATTCGACCGTAAAGGCAATAACGCCTTTCCACCTCCACACTATCAAGGCGGAGGAATAGAATGGAACGACCGTGTGATCTATTTCTGGTCATGGAATAAGCACGTCGCAAAAGTTAGAGCAAAGGCATTGGAAACAGTTAAAAGCGATCATTTCCTATCATTAATACAAATAAATTAATTAATCTGTATTTGGGACTTACCCTATTATTACTTACCAGTTATTACTTACCTAAACCAATTCTTACTTACGCAGCCCCGGTATGGGGTAGCTACCAAAGCACACGTAAATGGATCATACATACTGCAGAATAGAATAATTGGAATAGCTACCAAACAACAACTGGTAACGCCGGTATATCTCATATATCAGAAGTTAAAACTTCACTATATGCATGCACTTATTAAATACCCAAGCTTTAAGAATCTACACGCATAGAGAGTTGAGTTGAGTTTTTTTTATTTATGGACGCTCTTTAACTACTATGGTTCTTAGCGTCCCATTCTATATTGGGCGTGAAACACCTGTAAGTTTGCTCAGAGGCCTCTTTATCAGGCTTGAGGTTCTTTTACGTGCCGTAAATGTACGACACGGGACCACCGGCTTTACTACGCATAGAGAGAGTTATCCTAACGGTCTAATACAGAACTCGGTATGAAACTAACGGTGATTAACATAACGGACCGCTATCTCTATTTGACCATACCTACGGCCTGGAAAACCGGAAATAAACATTCAAGAATGCCCAATACGTTAGTAATATTCCCTTAAAATATTATGCGTGACTTCGATTCGATTACACACTGTTGTTCAGAATACACGACCTCGATAGCCCTCGAAGTCCTTGCTCTCATAGCCAATGCGACTGGGGGTAAGAGAGACCCCATCCTGGATGACAAGATCAAACTTTTTATGGAGATGATTTTTTAGGCTATGTTGCATGTAAAATTAAGAAATAAAAATAAATACGCTACACAATTTTACATATATATGCATATATAATTACAATTTTCAACATAAGATACAGCTTAGAAAACACTCCGATGTAGTTGTTGCAAAGTCACACTATATTAAAATTTATTTTAGTCTACTTTTCAATAGTTTGGAATAGCCTTTAAGGACTATGTTAATTTCATTTCACCTCAATACCCTAATCTATATATCACCAGGTTAATGTCTTAGTATGTTTCTGTGCCCAAAGTGCCAACGCGCAGGTTTACCTACCATGCATCCCGCGAGAAGGTCCCTCCCAGTTGCTCACCTTATGTGAGTACGGGTTTGGTGCACCCGGGGTTACCGAGCCAATCATCGCCATCATCATCCCTCCACCCACGTCCGGTCGATGTGGGTTCGTCCTCGTAACCGGCGGACTCAAGGTAGGCTTTCGTGCGTTCTTTACATTTCGTTCCATGCCGCCCCTCGCCATCGCTCTTTCTTGATCTCTCTATTTACAATTATTTCGCACCACGACCATTCATTCTTATATCTCTTTTGCTTCCTCGCCGGCTTAACGTGCGTGCGAAATGCACACACAGTTTTAATTTATTTTACCTTTTTCTTTAATCCTCCGTGAGCACAGCCTGACGGATACCCGCGCACTGGGTGCGCAGGTGGGTGAGTGGGTAATGACGTCATCTCCGCCCCCGGGGTCGTCATGTAGGATTTGTGTTCGTATGCGCTGTTCAACTGCAGTCCCGCGGCGGGGGCCATTGCATAAGCTGCTGAATTCCGACGGCTATTGGGTCCCTCTGTCTATGTTCTGGGAGGTGTGACCCTGGGGTGAGACGTGTATGGATAGGCCACTCACTCAAGCCGGGGTAACGCCCGGGAAGTCAGAGCCCGAGGTCGGAGACGGCTGTAACGTTGGAGGATTTCTTTCGTTATGGAGCCCCCTTTCTCCATTACTAACAAGCGCCGAAAAGTCTATGTAACAGAAGTAGCACCACCAACATCTGGTTGTTACTTGGTCATTTCACGAGCAGAAGAAGGACAAAGTTTTGAGAAGGTGAACCCTTGTATTATTCAGAAGGGCATTGATGCTATTGCTGGTGCGGTGCAGTCCTGCACTCGGCTACGGAATGGTTCCTTATTAGTACAAACTAAGTTCGAAAGTAAGACCTTTTTGGGCGCCACGCTTCTCCACGGTTATCCCATCGGTGTTGAGAAGCACCGCACCTTGAATTCCTGTCGAGGTGTCGTTACCACCCATAGCCTCGATGGTTTGTCGGACGAAGAACTCATAGACTATCTTTCAGATCAAAAGGTGACATCAGTGCATCGAGTGCAGGCCAAACGCGACGGATTACTGGTACCCACTCGTACCCTGTTTATAACATTTGATGGCGTCGATCTTCCCACGAGTATTTCAGCAGGGTACGACCGTATTGCGGTAAGGCCCTATATTCCTAGACCCCTGCGTTGTTTTAAATGCCAACGGTTTGGGCATACGCAAGTCTCATGTAAGAGTGCCGTTACCATCTGTGCATAATGTAGCCAGTCTTCACACGAAGCTACCTGTTCAACAGCTTCCGTGTGCGTTGATTGCAAAGGATCTCATTCTGCGTCATTTGCCGACTGTCCGAGGAACTTGGAGGAGAAGGCGATCCAGGAGCTCCGGGTAAAGGAGAAACTCTCCTTCTTTGAAGCCCGCGTCACCATGCGCGCCAACCTTCGCTCCTGCGATCGGGTACATTTAGTTCGGTTGTTGCCTAGCCTGTACCCCAAACGGATGCCGAAACACAGACCTGGATCATGACCGCATTGACCGCCACTACCATCCGGCCGTCCATTTATGACACAGTTTTCAAGCCATCTAAAGCTGGTCCTAAGATACTGAAGTCGCAAGCCACTGAAAAGAAATCAAAGTAGAAATTTCGTAGAGAAGATTTTCTGAAAGACCCTCCGCTTCCGCGCTATAAAAAAGGTTCAACCTTCTCCTCCTCCTCAAAGGTCGCAGTCCCAAGATGCTCCTGGGACAAGCCGCACTCCGCGGCACCCCTCACCTTTTGCCACCCAGAACCGATTCTCGGCGCCAGAATCGGTTTCTGGCTCTGAGCGCGAGGGCCCTACCTTCGAGGAGGCTATGGAGTCTGAGCAAGTCCATACTAAAAGCCTGAGCCCATAGGTTACGCAGAAGACAATTTTGAGCCACCCTTCTAAGTAGACAGTTTATCCCATTTTCTTCATGGCTATCCTGACCTGGAATTTACGTGGTGTATGATCGCATAGGGCGGAACTGTAACTTTTATTGCGTTCCCATTCACCTATGGTCGTGTGTTTGCAGGAGACCAAGCTCCGCGCTCACGATCCCTTTGAGCTCCGAGGGTATACTGCGGTTCGCTACAATCTTGCACCGCATGAGGGTACTCCTGCTCATGGAGGTGTCATGATATTAGTGCGTAACGACGTTCATTTTCAGACTCTCTCACTTACGTCCGACTTGCAAGCTGTTGCCGTTAGACTTCACTTACCCGGCTTTATGTTTTCTGTTTGCTCCAGCTATTCACCTCCGTCATCTCCCCTAGCTAACGCGGACATTCGAGATCTCCTGTCCACTCTCCCAACACAATTTCTTCTGTTGGGAGATTTTAGTGCCCATCACCGTCTGTGGGGTTCGCCAAGGGCTTGTGCGAGGGGAACTCTTCTTTCCGACATTTTTGATCATTTCAGCCTCTCCATTCTAAATACAGGTGAGCCTACTTTTCTTTCTGATTCTTCTGGAAAATTCTCTCACTTGGACCTTGCCGTTTGCTCACTCCAGCTTGCTATCGTCTGCAGTGGAACGTCGTCGCTGACACCTACTCCAGCGATCATTGCCCCTGCGTCGTTTCTCTTCTGTCTCACTACGTCCAGCATTCCAGAGTACCTACCTGGATATTCAGAAAAGCCGACTGGAGATTGTATTCCAGCCTCGTGTGTTTTGCGGACCAGCCCTTCACTGACGTTGACCAAATGGTGCAGCACCTTACCTCTATGATGCTATCTGCCGCCGAACGCACAATTCCCCGTTCGTCCTCTCACCCTCGGCGTATTCCTGTTCCGTGGTGGAACGAGGACTGTCGGTACGCCGTTCGTGTCCGTAGAACTGCACTTAGGGTGTTTCGGAGGCACCCTACACTTCATAATTTGGTTACTTTTGAACAATCGCGCAAGGGCTCGTCGCATTATTCAGGATAGCAAGTTGGCATCCTGGACTCGTTTTGTAGAGTCTTTTAATCGCTTCACGCCTTCCTCCTTTGTTTGGGATAAACTTCGTCGCTTCTCCGGTAAACTGTCGCATTGTACTGTTTCTGGCCTTCAGGTTTCCAATGCCACCATAGTGGATACGACTGCCATTGCTAACACTCTGGGTGCTGCCTTTGAGGCGGTTTCCAGTTCTGCCCATTATTCCACCGAGTTTCGCACTCTCAAAGACCGGCTGGATTCCAAGATATATAATTTTCGGTCTGCTAATGAGGAGTGTTATAATGAACTTTTCACAATGGGGGAGCTGGAGCACGCTCTTCATTGCTCTAGGCACTTCGCTCCTGGGCCGAATGGCATTCATGTCCTGATGTTACAGAACCTTTCAGCCGACAGTAAACTCTTTCTCTTACAGGTCTATAACCGTATTTCGCAAGACTGTTTTTCCTTCCGTTTGGCGCGAAGCCACCATTGTCCCTATACTTAAGCCTGGGAAGGATCGCCAACTACCTTCCAGCTACCGCCCTATGTCCCTCACCAGTTTTATTTGCAAGGTGATGGAGCGCATTATAAATGGGTGTTTACATAGTGGCTTGAGTCTCAGAAACTTCTAGCGAACCCTCAGTGCTGATTTCGTCGCTATCGCTCTACCGTCGACCATCTAGTGTCTCTGTCGACGCATATTAGGAATGGATTTCTGAGAATGTGTCAAAGAGTGGCAGTGTTTTCTGACCTGGAGAAGGCTTATGACATTTAGTGGAGGGGCGGCATTTTACGTACACTCCAGGCATGGAATTTCTGCGTTCGTTTTCCCATATTTCTTCGGGAGTTTATGACGGGTCGAGTCTTTTGTGTACGTGTGGGCTCGGTTTTATCTAATAGTTTTATTCAAGAGAACGGTGTACTGCAGGGCTCTGTACTCAGTGTCACACTTTTTGCAATTGCTATCAACCCTGCTGTTGATTGTATTCCACCTGGTATATCATCGTCCCTTTTCGTTGACGAATTTGCCATTTATTGCAGTTCACGGCGTAGCTGTCTGCTCTAACGCCGTCTCCAGAGCTGTATCGACCGTCTCTACGCCTGGTGTAACGCCAACGGCTTTAATTTCTCCGCCGAGAAATCCGTCTGCATCAATTTCTGGCGCCGGAAGGCTTTCCCTCCGCCCTCTCTACATCTTGGGCCGGGGATACTTCCGTTGGCAGACGAGGCGAAATTTTTGGGGTTGATCTTTGATAGAAAGCTGTGCTGTACTTCGCACATTTCCATTTTATAAGCCAAGTGTGACCGTTCTCATAATCGTTTACGTGTTTTAAGTGGCACATCCTGGGGAGCTGATCGGACCGACCTTCTTCGTCTTTATTTGGAGGGGAAATGTGTTTATATGAAGGAGATAGGGAAAACAAGTATAGGTGTTAGGGAAGCTGGTGTTGCTGCATGTACAATGTCCAGTCTTCTTCCATTTTTTTAAAATTGTAGGTTCGCGGAGAAAATCTTCATCTTGAGATTCAGGTTACATGCTGTTAAGCGTTGTTTGTAATACTGTAAAGCCCATATGCATATGTTATAATTCCATCCTCGGCAATAACTCTTATATCGTAAACAATAGTCAATGTGACTTTATTCACTTGCACTGTGGTAACGGCATGCTATAGTGACAAGATCAGATACATAGGCGTTCTTATTATTTCTCGGGTTTTAGGATAGTCTGCATAGCTGTCAAATGTAATGTACTGCTTAATAGCACTACGCTTTATGCCTTTAATCCTTTTATCATTGAGCCTTGCGATATCTAGTGCATACATCTTAGGTCGTAGTCCGACAAAGCGTAGGATGGTTTTGCCATTAGCCTCATCTTTAAATTTTCCCAGCACGTTTTTGTCCTGAGTGGAGTGGCATGTATGGTTAACAGGGTAATCAGCTGTATTTAGATGCTCAAGAAAACGTAGCTTGTTCTGGTACACATCTTCAGTTGTCACCCGATGAGTGAATGAATCGGTGTCCATATGTATAAGCTTCGGGTTTTCAGCTCCATAATATGGCATCAACATATCGTAATGACAATGATACATTAATGTCTTAGAGATGTCCAATACACTCATTCCAATGCATATAGGCTTGTTGAATACGATCTATCAGTGGGCCATATGCAGAGCAGCTAGATTAGCAGCATATATTGTCCTATCGATAGACGCAGGCTTGGCGATTAGCTTTTCCAGACTCTTCTCGCTTGTAACCATGCGTATATCCATACAATTACGCAGATTCTCTATAGTTTCTTTAAGCATGCCATTGTTAAAGAGTTTGTAGAGTTCCTTCTCAAAATAATTTGCATCCTGTTGCCGTAGTCTGTTGTTAAATTCTACATAAGGTTTTAACCTCTCAGACTGTCAGAATTGTAGCACGCGATGGATTTTACTAAAGCGTAACCTATGATTAAGAGCCTGCTTCAAAGTCATGTAATGTACTACATACTTCTTTCGAGATCCAAGATGGGGTATCAGTTTCTCTGTAGACGATTCATTGGGCTTCATAACTCAGGAAGGAAGGATAAATCGTTGTGTAGATTGTAAAGTTCTGGAGTATACTCGATGTCGACCTCTAATATGTATCCTTGAGGATCATTTCCTTGTCCCTCCAGGGGCTCACCTTATGTGAGTACGGGTTTGGCGTACGCGGGGTGCCCGAGCCTCTCATCGCCATCATCATCCCTCCACCCTCGTCCGATCGAGGTGGGTTCGTCCTCGTGAACGGGGGACTCAAGGTAGGCTCTCGTGCGTTCTGTGCGTTTCATTCCATGGCGCCTCACGCCATTGTTTATTTATTCTCTCTTCCATTTACGCACATTTCGCCCCACGTCCATCCATCCACACATGTATTTTCCTTCTTCGTCGGCCTACCTTGCGTGCGAAAGCCCCACACACGTTTTGTTTTATTTTACCATTCTATTTATTTTAATCCTCCGTGGACACAGCCTGACGGATACACGCACACTGGGTGCGCAGCTGGGTGAGTGGGTAGTGGCGTCATCCCCATCACCCTGGGTCGTCATGTAGGGCCTGTGTTCGTATCCGCTGTTCAACTGCAGTCCCGCGGGGGGTCATTGCATGAGCTGCTGACTTCCGACTGTCATTGGATCGCTCCAACTATGTTCTGGGAGGTGTGACCCTGGGGTAAGACTGGTATAGATAGGCCACTGACCCAAGCCGGGGTAACGCCCGGGAAGTCAGACCCCGAGGTTGGAGACGGTTGCAATGGTGGAGGATTCCTTTCGCTATGGAGCCCTCTTTCTCCATTACTTCGAACAAGCGCCGAAACGTTATGGTAACAGAAGTAGCACCAACGAAATATGGTAGTTACTTAGTCATTACGCGAACAGAAGAAGTACAATCTTTCGAGAAGGTGAACCCTTTTATAATCCAGAAGGGCATTGACTGAATTGCTGGTCCAGTTCATTCCCGCACTCGACTACGAAACGGTTCATTCTTGGTTCAGAGTAAGTCCGATCAACAAAGTAAGACCTTGTTGCGCGCCACACTTCTCCACGGTTATCCCATCCGTGTTGAGAAGCACCGCACCTTGAATTCCTGTCGAGGCGTCGTTACCACCCTTAGCCTCGATGGTATGTCGGACGAAGAACTAGTCGAATATCTTTCCATCAAAAGGTAACGGCAGTTCAGCGAGTGCAGGCTAAGCGCGACGGAGTGTTTGTAGCCACTCGTACCCTGTTTATCACTTTCGATGGCGTCGATCTTCCGACGAGTATTTCATCAGGGTACGAAAGAATTGCGGTGAGGCCCTATATTCCTATTTAAATGTCAACGTTTTGGGCATACGCAAGTCTCTTGCAAGAGTGCCGTTTCCATCTGTGTCTCTTGTAGTGCCCCTTACACGATGGTACCTCTTCATCCGCCCCCGTCTGCGTGAATTGCAAAGGGTCTCATTCTTCGTCATTTGCCGTCTGTCCGCGGTATTTGGACGAGAAGGCGATTCAGCAGATCTGAGTAAAGGAGAAAATCTCCTTCACCGAAGCCCGGAGGCCTTACCATGCGCGCCAGCCTTCGCCCCTGCGATCGGGAAGATTCAGCTTTTTTGTTGCCTCGCCAGTACCCCGGAAGGATGCCGCGACTCAGACCTAGACCATGACTGCATAGACCGCAACTACCATCCGGCCGTCCATTTCTGGCACAGTTATCAAGGCATCTATAGCTGGTACTAAGGTACTGAAGTCCCAAGCCCCTGAGAAAAAATCAAAGCAGAAACTTCGTAGGGAAGATTTTCTTAAAGATCCTCCGCGTTCGCGCAGTAAGAAAAGTTCACGTTCTCCTCCTCCTCCTCCTCCTCCTCGAAGGTCGCAGTCCCAAGATGCCCCTGGGACAAGCCGCGCTCAGCGGTCCCCTTCACCCATTGCCTCCAAGAACCAATTCACGGCGCTTGAATCGGTTTCTGGCACTGAGCGCTTGGGCCCTCCCTCCGAGGAGCCTATGGAGTCTCACCAACTCTATACCAAATGCCCGAGCCCCAAGGTTCAGCAAAAGGCTATTTTGAGTCGCCCTTCAGAGTAGACAGTTTATCGCTTTTATTCATGGCTCCGCTGACCTTAAATTTACGCGGTGTACGATCGCATAGGGCGGAACTGCAACTTTTATTGCGTTCCCATTCACCTATGGTCGTGTGTTTGCCCGAGACCAAGCTTCCCCTCACGATCCTTTTACTCTCCGTGGGTATACTGCGGTTTGCTACGATCTTGCGCCGGATGAGGGTTCTCCTGCTCATGGAGGTGTCATGCTATTAGTGCGTAACGACGTTCATTTTCAGCCTCTCACACTTACGTCCGACTTGCAAGCTGTTGCGTTAGGATTCAATTACCCGACTTTTTCTTTTCTCTGTGCTCCGTCTATTCTCCTACATTGTCTCCCCTCGCTACCGCGGCCATTCGCAATTTTAATGCCCATCACACCCCCTGTGGGGTTCGCTAAGGGCTTGTGCGAGGGAACCTCTCCTTTCCGACATTTGTTATCAGTTCAGCCTCTCCATCCTCAATACAGGTGAGCCAACCTTTCTTTATTATTCTTCTGGTACATTTTCGCACTTGGACCTTGCCGTTTGCTACATCCAGCTTGCTTGTCGTCTGCAGTGGAACGTCGTCGCTGACAGCTATTCCAGCGTTCATTACCCCTCCATCGTTTCTCTTTTGTCTCACCACGTCCAGCCTTCCACAGCACCTACCTGGCAATTCCTTAAAGCCGATGTGGACCAGCCCTTCACTGACGTGAACAAAATGGTGCAGCAACTTACGTCTACGATCTTATCTGCCACCGAACGCACCATTCCCCGTTCGTGCTCCAACCCTCGGCGTATTCTTATACCGTGGTGGACCGATGACCGTCGGGACGCCGTTCGTGTCCGTAGACCTGCACTGAGGGTGTTTCGACGATACCCTACAATTGATAATTTGGTTACTTTTAAAAAATCGCGCGCCAGGGCTCGTCGCATTATTCAGGATAGCAAGATAGCATCTTAGACTCGTTTTTTCGAGCCTTTTAATCGCTTTACGCCTTCCTCTGTTGTTTGCGATAAATTTCCTCGCTTCTCCGGTAAACTGTCGCATTGTACTGTGTCTGTCCTTTAGGTTTCCAATGCCACCATAGTGCATCCAGCTGCCATTGCTAACACTCTGGGTGCTGACTTTGATGTGATTTCCAGTTCTGACCATTATTCCGCCGGCTTTCGCGCTCTCAAATACCGGCTTGATTCCGTGACCTATGGTGTTCTGTCTCCAAATCAGGAGTGTTATAATGAGCTTTTCACAATGAGGGAACTAGAGCACGCCCTCCTTTTATCTAGGCACTCCGCTCCTGGGCCGGACGGCATTCATGTCCTGATGTTAAAGCACCTTTCAGCCGACAGTAAACTCTTTCCTTTACAGGTCTATAACCGTATTTGGCAGGGCGGCAATTTTCTTTTAGTTTGGCGCGAAGCCACCGTTGTCCCTATACTTAAGACCGGGAAGCATCGCCAACTACCTTCCAGCTACCGCCATATATCCTTCACCAGTTGCATTTGCAAGGTGATGGAGCGCATTATCAATGGGCGATTTACATAGTGGCTTGAGTCTCAGAAACTTCTAGCGAACGCTCAGTGCGGTTTTCGTCGCCATCGCTCTACTGTCAACCATCTGGTGTGTCTGTCGACGCATATCATGAACGGATATCTGAGAAAGTGTCAAACAGTGGCTGTGTTTTTTGACCTGGATAAAGCTTATTTCACTTGTTGTTGGGGCGGCATTTTACGTACACTACTCGCATGGAATTTACGCGGTCGTCTTCCCATATTTCTTCGGGAGTTTATGACGGACCACGTCTTTCGTGTACGTGTGGGCTCGGTTTTATCTAGTCGTTTTATTCAACAGAACGGTGTACCGCAAGGATCTGTTCTCAGTGTCACACTGTTTGCGATTGCTATCAACCCCATTGTTGATTGTATTCCAGCTGCCATTTCTTCGTCCCTTTTCGTCGACGATTTTGCCATTTATTTCAGTTCACGGCGAACCTGTCTGCTCGAACGCCGTCTCCAGAGCGGTATCGAACCGCCTCTACGACTGGAGTAACGCCAACGGCTTTAATTTCTCCGCCGAGAAATCCGTCAGTGTTAATTTCTGGCGCCGGAAGACTTTCCCATCGCTCTCTCTCATCTTGGGCCGGTTTGTCTTCCGTTTGCGGACGAGGCGAAATTGTTGGGGGTTGATCTTTGACCGAAAGCTGAGCTGGACTTCGCACATTTCCTTTTTAAAAGCAAAGTGTGACCGTTCTCTTATTCTTTTACGTGTTTCAAGTGGCACATCCTGGGGAGCTGATATGACCGTCTTTCTGCGTCTTCATCGCTCTTTGGTACGAACCAAGCTTGATTAGGGTGCATTGTCTATTCATCGGCGCGTTCGTCAGTGTTACGTCGCCTGAGTGCCATTCACCATCGTGGCATAAGGGTCGCTACAGGGGCCTTTGCAACTATCCCTGTACCCAGTCTGTATGCTGAAGCTGCAGAGCCTTCGCTGTCCTACAGGCGTGAGATGCTTTTATGCAGCTATGCACGTCGACTCTCAAGGTTGCCTGACCTCCCGTCCTTCAGGTTATTTTTCAAGGATTCGCTTGATCAGCAATATTTAGTTAGCTCCTCTGCATTGCTCCCTCCAGGGGTTCGATTTCGACAGCTTCTTCCGCATTTGGACGTTACACCAGCGCCGGCCCTTCCCAGGGGGAAACGCGTTTTAATTCTTGGTTGCGCGCTGAGGCCCACTGTCACCTTGGTTTAACGTCGATGCCGAAGAATGAGACCCCTTCTTCAGTTCTTAGATCAGCGTTTTTAGAACTTCAGGCGCAAATCGGAAACTTTCATGTTATATATACTGATGGGTCTAAGACCTATCGTTTACCGGGGTAATGTTCGATTTTTCCGCCGAACGTTTCAGTATTTATCAGTCGCTTTTATACATCCAGCGGCATGACTTACGTCACTGTGTTTTTTGCGCAGACTCCCTGAGCGCCTTTCAGAGAATTAACGCGCTGTGCAATTACCACCCACTCGTACAGCGCATACATGATCTCCACTCGCTCTGTGTTTCTGGCACCAGCGTCTCCTTCGTGTTGATTCCGAGTCATGTGGGCATCTCAGGTAACGAGTCTGACGACACCGCTGCCAGATCGGCGCTTTTATCAATTAGATGTTTTAACTGTGTTGTTCCCTCCTCAGATTCTTATGTTATTTTACGACACCGCATCCTCTCACTTTGGCGCGATGGTTGGCGGCCCTTAGGGAGAACAAGTTGCGGGAGATTAAACCTCTCCCGGTTGTCTGGGCCACCTCTTCTCGTGCTTCTCTATTCGGGAAGAGGTGATTTTAACATAACTTCGTATGCCTTTTTAGTCATACACACTTGCTTAGTGGTGATCCCGCACCACTCTGTGATCAGTGTGCGGCACCTTAACGGTGCGTCACATTTTAACAGAGTGTCAGGTTTTAGCACAATGGCGCGTTCATGTGTTTCTGCCTGTTGGTATAGCCAACATTTTGGCAGACGTCGCGCATACTGTAAAATGTCTTTTACGTTTTATCAGTGACAGTGGTTTTAGTGGACGCATTTAATGCGCTGAGCGTCTTTAAGTTTTGTAATTTTATTTTGTCTGCTTTAATGGGGGGCTGTTCTCCCCTGGTGTCATATGGCGTTCTGGTCCCATGGCATCTACAGATGCTGACACGTAGTCTACTCTTTTGTTGTTTTATTTACCAAGTTTTTATTGTGGTGGTTTTTAGACTTTGATATGTTTTTATTGCTTCGACTAAGGGGTTTGTGTCCCGTATTTTAATTTCTGGATTTTAAATTTTATACATTTTAAGGGCACTGATGACCTTAGCTGTTTAGCGCCCTTAACCCCATATCATCATCATTTCCCTGTAGTGTTTCTAAGTTGATTTCATTCGGGGAGAAACCGACTCAAATCTACCATAAGGGAGGGAGTGGCACATTGACCAACCATATTGGTTATTTGCATCCTCATAGGTGATAAATTAGGTTGGTCTCTGCGTATCATACTTATCCATGTAAGTGTTATTTGCTTCGGCATACCGGTGGGAAGCTTGGCATAAACCTCCGGTTATACCGGATTCTACCATGAGTAGTTCATCATAATCCTGTAGTAATTCCAGCTGAAATCCAGTATACAGCAACATGGCATCCCAGGTAAGTCCTGGAGAGGTTAAATAATGAGGGGGTCGACTTTATGAGTTTTCAGGTTCTGATCTCTGAATGTATCAAAGGCATCAATTAGAAGAAGAACGTCTGAGGTTAAGTACAGGTCGCTGTACTCGACCAGATTTCTCACACTAAACAGTTGCCATACATTTCTAGCATGGTTGTAGTCAGCATCACTAATTTCTTTTTCGTTTAATCTATTGCAGAAGGATTCTTCATGAGGCAGGCAGGTTTTGTTTAAGAGATCCCACGAAGTGACGTAATCATAGGGTAATACTCCCTTGCGAGCCATCAACAACAACAACTTGCCTTTTCCGAAGTGCTGCAGTGTTTCAGGATACGATGTTAGATTTTTCACCACCTTATCCAAGCTTGTGCTCAGGAACCGAAAGCTAACCACAAACCGAAGCTTTATATCGCCTACATACTAGGGGAATTATATATAGCTTTCTTCAGAGCTAGGAATTACTTATACCTGCTCACCTGTACATACCAACGCCTTAACATCGTAATGCGGGTCATACCCACTGAGGCTATGCATAAAGACAGGAATGTATTTGTGTATTTTGCAGGCTAAATTGCATTCATTATGTAGACTTCCAGGATATTCACGACTGATATGATCATGGTCGCTAACTTTATAGTTCTCTTCAGTAAGGGGTATTCCACCCAAGTGGCATACTTTGGAAGAGTCAAAATCCTTCTGCTGTTGTTCTGTAAGTTTCAGAAACATGATATATTTGCATATGTTATCAATTTTCTTTGCAAGAAATGTCAGGTATAGCATAAACTTCTGAGCAGGATCAACACCACGATATACATAGGGATACTTAAGAAGACCAGTTTCCAGATGATCAACAGATTGAGTAGGTTTCACGTAAACACAGAAACCCATAGGTACATGTTCCCGATAAGGGGTTGTATATGAAGTTTCATGATTTGTGATGCATGTATGACATGTAGCGGGGATGCTTTCAAAGTATGTTTAGATGACGTAAGGTGGTTTCAACATCCTTTCAAAATTTTTAAATTTTACAATTTATTTCTCCTTGGTAGGCATAACTACCCTTGCTGCACCATGTTGATTACAGATGTAGCACCTTTTTGTAGTTTTTTCAATCTTCGTGGGCTATTGTTTTTGTCGCTTGCCGCCACAATCGCCACCGCAGATCTATGGAGGAGATAAGTTCTTAAATATCTGTGTTAATCAATCAGGTAATGTTCGTCCATGCATAACGTCATCCAACATTATTGAAAAAAAATCGAGGATTTATACTGCTAATGTCCCGGCATAGGGCCTCTAAAAGGTTGCACGCAGACCATCGATCGAAGTACCTCGCCGCGTGTATTTTGATCGATTAATGTAATAAAGTGTATATGAATTTACTCGTGCACCTGGTTCCCATCGCATATGTGTGTGTGTGTTAAGGTGATTATTACGCGTGTATAAATATTACGAATAATAACACTTGTTTAATTCTGCTTTTGACGGAACATTTTTTGGGGTCTTATAAGAATATTACATCACTTAGGTGAATTAAGAAATTCATGACTGAAAGGACGGTGTTAGCGTGAATAGCTAACACGAGACGCTATCGAGTGAAATTTTTCACGGAAAAACTCGAACGCCCGGTCCATCTCCTGCAGGCGCTGTCGCGCTTATGATGTACTCTCGGGTCTGTAGCCGAGTGTAGACCAGTTCACCCCTATCCAAAACACTGCTTCCCTTTCCCTTCCTGTCACTGCCTTCCGTGCACTCGAGCGGACAGCGCCGGATGTCATTCTTCCGGCCTGCCAGGAAGACGGCAGAAGTCGGCCATTTTGAGGGCTAACACACGGAGGGCGGCCATATTGGCTCCCGGGAAATAACTAGCATAAATCATTTGAAAGGGTGATAAGGAACCTCGCGCTTCAAGATATTCTTTCTAAGGCATGTTTACACTTAGGTTTGGCTCTGAAAATAAATAAATACGCATTAACATTATATTTAAATAATACATACGTTATTTATAAATAAATAAATAATGAACTAAATAAATAACGAAACATGGAGAGATCCCTAAACAAAACGTTCCCTTTTGTTGCTATTTTAATTAACACTAGTTAAAGAGCGATCTGAAATAAAAAAATATATTTTTTATTCCCGTAACAAAACTGAAAAATACTGCTGTAAAAGACTCGTGAGTGTTTAGACATGCAATGTCTAAAGCGGTATTAAATGCCAGCGGGAAATCTAACTCTGAACTCAAGCTAAATATGCATGGACTTTCAAAACATGCATTCTTATCTTAGTAAATATATAAGTATCGCGAAATGGTGTAAATAACATAGGGAGGGGACTTCTAAACATCAATCCCTTTGAAAGATATGTTGATTACTCCAGCAGAGAGATCGAGCCATTACGAAGACTTCAAATATAAATTTGATATTCGTTTAAAATCTTCTTTCTAAAGACGCAGACCAGTGGTCTTCGAGAAATTCGACAATGTGTTATTCAGCTGTACACCGCTTGCAAAAATATGTTTACATCCTTTGAAGAGGGTAAACCATGGTGCGGTCAGGTTTTTCCAGTTTTGAGGCCATATGCACTTACAGATTAATGGATGGGATTCCTGAGTAGAGATAACATCTAGAAGTGAATGTTTCAAATATAACTCTTTGAGTGGGGTTTTAGCAATACATGCCTTCAAAATAATCGCCTGGACTTATACACGTGAGTGAATTTCCCCTATAAACACCGAAAATTCCTAAGCAAAAAAATTACACGATCTCTACATTGCTCCAGGAAAATTATATCAAGAGAAACAGCGATACCTTGCTTTCATTACTGCCACTAAAATTATTGTTAAATAAAGCATGCAATACGTTATAAATAAATAAATAATGAAATATGGAGAGTACGCTAAAATCCCCATTTTCAATGTTTTAATTAACGCTACTTAAAGAACGCTCATAAATAAAACTCAATAGAAATGTATAAAGACACTCGAGGTAAATAACAGAAGGTCTTCATTGTTAACGGTCTTCGATAAGTAAAATAACATGGACACGAACCTTAAAACAGGCATTATCGATAAAGCACTCCACCCACCACACAAGCACGCACATAGGCAGGGACTTTAAAACAGTCATTGTCGATAAAGGATCCCGCTGACTCGCTCAAGCAAGCGCATAGTTTGGGACTTTAAAACAGTCGTTGTCGATAAAGCACCCCGCCCGTCACGCAAGCACGCTCCTAGAGAGGGACTTTAAAACAGTCATTGCCGATAAAGTAGTCCACCCCCCACACAAGCACGCGCATAGGCAGAGACGTTAAAACAATCATTGTCGATAAAGCACCCCACCCGCCAAGCAAGCACGCTGTTAGGTAGGGACTTTGCCTGCGATGAAAAAGGCGGAAGTCGGCCATCTTGAGGATTTAACACACGCAGGGCGGCCATGTTGGCTCACGTGAAATAACTGGCATAGAGTAGCTATCGCAATTATTAATATTAATATTATTATCGTTCAAGAAAGCTTGTTTGTTTATTCCATTTAAACAGATAGGCGTTTCAGCCGCCATTACTAAAAACTTATATGATTCCGCATCGCTCCAAGGTAATAATAAATAAATAGCAAGCTTCTTTGAGAGGTAGCATGTATACTTCACATTCGAGTGGTCCCGAGTTCGAATCTCGGTTAGGTGAGTTACCGGGTAAGGGCAAACCCTCCCATTAAGCGCCTTTATAAGCGCAGGTGTATATTGCGTGTTTTTAAAATGATTTCTCATTCGCCTGAAAAGACCGTTCTTATCGCAAAAAACCTCCCCATATAGATGACGCTGTAAATCTTGTAACTTGTTTAGTCGCATTTTATTTATATACCTGTAAAATACAAGAATTTTTTCTATGATACAGATAATAAACTGACTTTTATGGAATGTTAAACAAATAAATATGATTTGGAGAGGGTTATAAGCAGAGTATGGTATTTAGAATTAAAAGGGAGAAAGAGTTCAACTTAAGCATCCCTCCATTTTTGGACATTCTCTTAAATATATATTCAATAAAGTGATCCAAAGCCTGATGTGGAGTTGTCTTTTGTGTCGGAACAGACTTCATAGTTTGATCTTGAAGAAATAAGATCCTAACTAGCGCCGTCTGTAATCAAGATAGTCCTCTAAGACGACTACGCATCTAAGGTCATTTGCCTGTAACACAATAACTAATCGACCGGAATGGTTCAGACGGTAACGTCTATGGACCGCATTCGGAGGTTGAGAGTTCAATTCCCAGCAGCTGACACTCCTGACCCCGGGGGTTTTTCGGGGCTTTCCCTGGTAGCTAGGCAAATGCTACGAAGGTTCATTACAGCAGTGAAGTTTTACTCCATTCCGTTTCACCTACATTCTCATTTAACTCCGCCTTTCATCTCCCTGGCTCTGAGCGGTAATATTTAATACTGAACACCGGGACTTATGCGATACAAATGCTTTATGAATAAAGAAACGTAGATGTATCTTGCATGTAGCTAAAAGGATAGGAATGGCGTAGTGTTTAAAACAGACATTTGCGTATCATCGAGGTAAAATAGAGGGAACGCCCTCAAAACATGCATTTCCGAGAATATAAGGAGTAAAGTTCCTGTATATAAAGTGCTATCCTTAAACAGTCGTAGAAGGAGGGGAAAACCATTTGAGTGTATGGTCTTTACTTCTCTTTTGATGTAACAGCATATACAGCTAGTAATGACCTATGCATAAACATGTCGGTCGGTGACTAGACCGTCTATCTCATGGTGTGATGTCATATGGTGAGGTTAAAGTATTGTCACGAGTGGTATACATTAATCCCGTTCTTTTTTTACGATATGGTTCAGGCGGTAACGTCTGCGGTGCGCATTTGAGAGGTTCCGGTTTCGATTCCCGTCGGTCGCACACTCTAGCTCGGATTTTTCGCGGTTTTCCCTGGTTGACAAAGGCGAATATCGGATTGGTGTATGTTACCACGATTTCCTTTCCCTTTCTTTCGAATCTTTCACGTGTGCTTCTAGGTTTCGTTGCGCATGGTGAATGCTTGCTCAAAGGATACTTGTCCCTTGATCCGGTTGACGGATCGTTCATCACCCTCAACCAGCTAGCTTTTGTTTCCTCTCTTTCTTTCTCTCTCTCTCTCTCTCACACACATTAAGGCACACACACTCAATCATGCATAAACAGACATAAATACTTCTGAGATAAGTTGTATACGTCCTGTATGTAGGCGCTGTGCTTAAACATCCGTAGAAGGAAGGGAAGGCCATTCGAGTGTATCATCACAGATATTTTTCTTTATGTGTCTTTGAGGCAAACCCGTTTTTACGACTTGGTTTATAGATGAATGAAATACTTGAGGGATTACAGTCTTATTTAACTTGTGTAAAAGGTGTTTAAGCCATGTTTTGATAAAAACTACTTTGCGGTACCGTGTGAGGCCTGCATTCGAGAGGTCGCGGGTTCGATTCCCGTTGACCATCCCTGTCTGACTTTAGGACCTGCACGAAGGTCTACGAATGCATAGAGCACACTTGAAAGATGCGAATGAAAGGGAAAGAAAATCTTGGTAGCATACACCACTGCGGCATTCGCCTTTGTCAACAAGGGAAAACCGCGAAAAATCCGGGCTAGAGTGTGCAATCGACGGGAATCGACCCGGAACCTCTCAAATGCAAGGCGCAGACGTTAACGCCTGAACCATATCGTAACAAAACAAAGGGATTGTTGTATACCGCTCGTTAGAATACTCTAACCTCACCATATGACATCACATCATGAGATAGACGGTCTAGTGACCGACCGACATGTTTAAGCATGGGTCATTACTAGCTGTATATGCTGTCACATCAAAAGAGAAGTAAAGACCATACACTCAAATGGTTTTCCCCTCCTTCTACGACTTTTTAAGGATAGCATTCTATATACAGGACCTGTACACCTTATATTCTCAAAAATACATGTTTTGAGGGCGTTCCCTCTATGTTACCTTGATGACTCGAAAATGTCTGTTTTAAACACTACGCCATTCCTATCCTTTTAGCTACATCTACATTTCTTTATTCATAAAGCATTTGTATCGCATAAGTCCCGGTGTTCAGTATTAAATATTACCGCTCAGAGCCGGGGAGATGAAAGGCGGAGTTAAATGAGAATGTAGGTGAAACGGAATGGAGTAACACTTCGCGGCTGTAACGAACTTTCACAGCCTTCGCCTAGCGACCAGGGAAAGCCCCGAAAAACCCCCGGGATCAGGAGTGTCAGCTGCTGGGAATTGAAATCACAACCTCCGAATGCGGTCCATAGACGTTACCGTCTGAACCATTCCGGTCGATTAGTTATTCTGTTACAGGCAAATGACCTTAGTTGCGTAGTCGTCTTAGAGGACTATCTTGATTACAGACGGCGCTAGTTACGGATCTTGTTTCTTCAAGATCAAACTATGAAGTCTGTTTCGACACAAAAGACAACTCCACATCAGGCTCTGGATCACTTTATTGAATATATATTTAAGAGAATGTCCTAGAAATGAAGGGATGCTTAAGTTGAATTCTTTCTCCCATTTTAATTCTAAATACCATCCTCTTCTTATTACCCTCGCCAAATCATGTTTTTTTGTTTAACATTCCATAAAAATCAGTTTATTATCGGTATTATACAAACAATTCCTGTATTTGACTGGTATATAAATAAAATGCGACTAAAAAGGTTGGAAGATTTACAGCATCATCCCGATAAGTACGGTCTTTTAAGGCAAATGAGAAATGATTTAAAAACACGCAATATACACCTGCGCTTAAAAAGCGCTTAATGGGAGGATTTTCCCTTACCCGGTAACTCACCTAACCGAGATTCGAACTTGGCACTGTTCGAATGTGAGGTAAACACGTTACCTCTCAAAGAATCCTGCTATTTATTTATTATTACCTTGGAGCGATACGGAATCATATATTTTTTTAGACATGGAGCCTGAAACGCCAGTCTGCTTAAATGAAATAAACAAATAAGCTTTCTTGACGTAAATAATAATAATAATAATAATAATAATAATAATAATAATAATAATTGCGATAGTTACTTTATGCTAGTTATTTCCCGGGAACCAACATGGCCGCCCTCCGTGTGTTAAACCCTCAAGATGGCCGACTTCCGCCTTGTTCCTCGCAGGCAAAGTCCCTGCTTACGAACGTGCTTGCGTGTCGGGTGGGGTGCTTTATGGACAATGTCTGTTTTAAAGTTCCTGCGTATGCGCGTGCTTGCGTGGTGGGTGGGGTACTTTATCGGCAATGACTGTTTTAAAGTCCCTACCTAGGAGCGTGCTTGTGTGGTGAGTGGGGTACTATATCGACAACGACTGTTTTAAAGTCCCTACCTACGCGCTTGCTTGCGCGAGTGGGCTAGGTACTTTATCGACAATGACTGTTTTAAAGTCCCTGTCTATGAGAGTGTCCTCGCAGCCGGGTGTGGTACTTTATAGACAACGACTTTTTTAAAGCCCCTGCCTATGCGCGTTCTTGCGTGGTGGGTGGGTGCTTTATCGACAATTTCGGTTTGAAAGTCCGTGTCCATGTTATTTTACTTATCGAAGTCCGTCAAGAATGAAGACCTTCTGTATTTTACCTCGTGTATCTTTATACATTTCTATTGAGTTTTATTTATGGGCGTTATTTAACTAGCGTTAATTAAAACCGTAAAAATGGGGATGTTTTGTTTAACGTACTCTCCATATGTCATTATTTATTTATAATGTATGGCATGTATTATTTAACAATAATTTTAGTGGTAGTAATGAAAAGAAAGTATCGTTGTTTCTTTTGATATAATTTTCCTGGAGCAATGTAGAGATCGTGTAATTTTTTTGATTAGGAATTCCCTGTATCTATATGGGAAATCCGTCGCGTGTATAATTCTGGGCAATTCTTTTGAAGACATGTATTGTTAAAAACCCACTCAAAGAGTTATTTTTGAAATATTCACTTGTAGATATTATCTTTACTAACGAATCCCAACCATTAATCTGTAAGAGCATATGGCCCCGAAACTGGAAAAACCCGACCGCTCTATGGTTTACCCTCTTCAAAAGGTGTACAACATATTTTGGAAGGGGTGTACAACTGAATAACTCATTGGCGAATTTCTCGTAGACCACTGGTGTGCGTCTTTAGAAAGAAGTTTTTAAACGAATATCAAATTTATATTTAAACTCTTCGTAATGGCTCGATCTCTCTACTAGAGTAGCCAACATATCTTTCGAAGGGAATGATGTTTATAAGTCCTGTCCCTAAGTTATTTACACCTTTTCGCGATATTTATGTATTTACTAAGAAGGGAATGCATGTTTTGAAAGTCCATGTATTTTTAGCTTGAGTTCAGAGTTCGATTTACCTCTGGTATTCAATACCGCTTTAGACATTGCATGTCTAAACAATCACGAGTTCTTACACTCGTCTTTTTCATTTTGTTACGGGAATAAAAATATAGTTTTTTATTTATGATCGCCCTTTAACTGGTGTTAATTAAAACAGCAACAAAGGGAACGTTTTGTTTAGGGTACTCTCCATGTTTCATTATTGATTTAGTTCATTATTTATTTATCTATAAATGACATATGTATTATTGAAATATAATGTTAAGCCGTATTTATTACATTTTTAGTCAACCCTAAGTGACTTCCTCGCAGGCCGGAAGAATGACCTCTGCCGCTGTCCGCTAGACAGAACGGAAGGCAGTGACAGGCAGGGAAAGGGAAGCAGTATTTAGGGTAGGGGTGAGCTGGTCTACAGCCGGCTACAGACCCGAGAGTACATCATAAACGCTACAGCGCCTGCAGGAGATGGACCGGGCGTTCGGGTTTTTTCGGGAAAGATTTTACTCGATAGTGTCTCTTGTTAGGTATTCAGGCTAACTCAGTCCTTTCAGTCATGGATTTTTTTAATTCGCCAAAGTGATGTAATATTCTTATAAGCCCCAAAAAATTTTCCTTCAAAAGCAGAATTAAACAAGTGTTATTAGTCGTAATAATTATACACGAGTAATAATCACCTTAACACACACACGCAGATATACGATGTCAACCAGGTGCGCGAGTCAATTCATATACACTTACTTACAATCAAAATACACGCGGCGTGGTACTTCGATCAAGGGTCTGCGTGCAACTCTTTAGAGGTCCGATGCTGGGACGCTAGCAGTATAAATGCTCAATTTCTTTTCAATAATGTTAGATGATGATATGCATGGACGAACATTACCTGATTGATTGACACAGGTATTTAAGAACTTATCTCGTCCATTAATTTGTGGGGGCGATGGTGGCGGCACGCGACGAAAACAATAGCCCATTGTTCGACGATCTCCGGCTGCCGGGATAAGTAGCACAGAAAGCACCTCCATTAGCGACGAGTACAATAAGACATTGTCCTCGTGCAAGGACAATAGCCCATTGTTCTACAGCTCTACCGGGCGGCATTCAGACCAGCACACAAAGGACAATATCCTATTGTTCTACCCCTCTGCCGGGCGGCATTCAGGCCAGCACACAATGGACAATAGCTCATTATTCTACTCTCTCGTTCGGCATTCAGACCAGCACTCAAAAGAGAGGGGGCGTGGTCGGCGGCGTCCGCGGTGAGGCCACAAAGGAGGGGCTTGTCCGCCGGTATGGAACAAAGGGATATCACATTACATCTTATCAGTTGTCGGTATCTCTTTCTGTGCTCAAGTCCCCACCTTTATTCTACTCACGTCCTTATTTGCTTTCAAGACTTTCATAGAATTAGAAGCAATTTGGCAAGAAAATTTGGGAAGTTGCGACAACTCTTGAAAAAGCTCGTAATAATTGAGTTTGACAAACATTTGATCGTGTATAGGGAGCTTTACTTTTGTAATCCATTTTTATTTTACTTGCCCTAAAAACTTTACCGTGCCTCTATTTTCTTTTTTTCTTTTCCTGTGAGAATTTCTATAGTTATTACTTTTCTGCCCATTTTTCCTGTACTTTTTCTCTCAATATCATTAGTTCTACACTCTCTCATGTGGTGCTCTATATTTTTCCTTCTGCCACATTAATTCACATATTCCTTTTCCACTGCCTCTTAACCCTCTTAAATATATTGACCACGTTCTCACCCATGCAAACCTTTATTTTTCCTATCAATTATATTGGTGAACATACCCTTCTTTATCCCACTATCTTTTTATTGTTTTATAGAAGCTTAATGATTTTTATCTTCTAAACTTCCCCATATCTCCTGATTTTCTATGTCTTCCAATCTCTTTCTTACTACAATAATCTAATACTTTGCTCTGCTATTCTAGCCCTAACGTCTCCCATCACAACAAATTGTACACCAAGCAAGTGTGCACCTAATTCCTCCCATTTCCTCAAAAATTGTATATATTTTGTCATAAAATTTTTCTGGAGGGTTATAAGCTACCCCATATAACTATTATTATTTTACTCTATTTATTTGCATTATTATCAGTCATAACACTTTTCTGTTCATATTTTCTGATAGTTCTGTGCCAATAAATATATCCATATCTTTATAAATAGATCATTCCTCCTGATCCTCTCCTCCTAACAAATCTTTTGCTTACATTATTCTTTACAAATTTGAAATCTTTTATCTCTATTGATTCATTTTCTCCTAGCCATGTCTCTGCTACCCCTATAATGCTCATACTTCTTAGTACATTTTGCGTTTCACCGTTGTATATTCTTGTTTTTTTAACCTTTCTACATTCCAAAACATCACCTTTAGCAGCTTTCTTTAGTTTTTATTCCACCTTGGGATTTAAATTTCACCATCTCTTTCCTTAGTCCTGTATTTGTGTGAGCTGTTTCGCTTTCTTCACTTTCCTCTTCCTTTTGGATGGTACTGCATTCCTCCTTCGTTATTATTTCCAACCCCCTCTTTTTCGCTATCTCCTCCGCCTGCCTTTAAACGTTCCACCCGCATTATTTCCCCACTTAAAACTTGCACTTTGCCCCTCCCCATATTCATAGTCTTTGCTGAAGATATTCCACTATTCTCCACCTCTCCTCTTGCCCATACCCCTGTTGATTTTGCTCCCTCATTCGTCAAGTTCGTCAACGTTGCCTCTTCTTCCCCCTCTTGATCCGCGTCATTTCCTCTCGACTCCCTCCTGTTGGTTCTTCTTGAATTATCTCCCCTCTTGTTGCTTCTTGTGTTGGTCTGTTCTCCCCCTCCCT
The DNA here is from genome assembly GCA_030765065.1 of Deroplatys truncata. Taxonomy (NCBI): domain Eukaryota; kingdom Metazoa; phylum Arthropoda; class Insecta; order Mantodea; family Mantidae; genus Deroplatys; species Deroplatys truncata. The sequence goes on from CM060990.1 coordinate 382,381,751, forward strand.
CCACTGTCCCAGCTGTGGCTGTTTCGCTTCGCCTAGTTAGTTGACCTCTACTCTACTTAGCTTGAATTGACCTATTTCTTTCATTGTCTGCATGTTTTCTTGCTCTGCTCGTGCAGTTTTCCACGTTCGTTTCTCCTTGCATTCAGGCTTCACTTTTCATCTTCTACGAATAGATGTAGTCCTTTTATGAATGGCTTTTTCTCGTCTGCCCTCACTTCTTTCATACCCAATATAAATTCTTTTTTTGATTTCTGTTCCTCTGTGTAGTCCTGCTCTAATAAAAAATGTTTGTGCCTTTAAATCTTGCGTTTCGTTATGTTTTATATTTTCCCTTTGTCGTTATTGCTATGATTATTGGCCTTGGTCTTCTTCCTCTTTTTCCTTTTTTGAACATGTCCTCTATTCCCTAGCCGTGTATTCTTATTTGTAGACCTTCTTCTATGATTCACTATTTCCTCCAATCTTTGTCATCATCTCTCGCTACATCTATTACACAATTTTTCTTCCACTGTACTATTTCATTCCTTTGTGCTATTGCTTCAATTCTTCTGCATTCCGATAAATTCTGGTCCATCCACTTTCTCTGTTGTTTTACTGTGTCTTTCAGCTGTTTTGTGTTGTGCATTTTTTGGCCTAATTATTTTCCCAATTCTTTTATCGATTCTGACAGCTTGTTCAAGTCTACCGGTCCGAGGTTTTGCTCCAATCCTCCAATTATGAACAATATTGCTATTAAAGTAGCCATTCATGCTTGCAACTCTAGCTTTATCTTTCCATTATTCTTTCTGAAACTTCCTAATCTAGTTGTATATGTTTGTAGTTCCACACCTATTGTCTCAGTCTTCGTACGCTCTCGTCACAACCTTCTCTCGCTGCTGACACTAGACCGCCAAATAATAACAGAATGTGACGTTGTTCCACATACACCAGAAATCTCGGACAGAGTACGAGAATCGTTCCTTCACCGCTGTCAAGTTTGCCTTGAAAATTCAGGTCGCCATTTTGAGCAGTTCCTATAAAGCTGACGTAAATACTCTGGTATTTTTATGCTTTTATTCTTTCTTTTACTCTTTAAACCACTTCCCGTTTTGAAGTACAGCATGTGAATGTATTAAGCATAATTCAACCGTTTTCGCAAGGATTGCAATTAATTGTACTGATATTATGAAACTAAAATGCATAATTTGAAACATGAATTTAAAACTTAGGCCGAAACTGCACTAATATGCTCTACTCAAAAACAACAACATGTGGTCAATAAGACTGGAACTCGAAAACAATGGCTACTTTTATTCGAAAGCTAATTTCAACCATTGCGCCAGAGAAGTACGCTCTGAAATGTTCCTTCGTTTTTCTGTATTGTGCCTCTTGATATCATCATTAACCAGTGATGTACTGGCACTTTAGTAACTAAAAGCTGTAACTTCGAAATTTGAACAACCAGGCCACCCGTCTCCTGTTTCAAATTCCTTGTTTAAGACCCTCCCAATTCTCTGAAAATATTTCGGTGTAGTTTATTAACGGCCTGTAGAAATAAACATTCCTAATGGAATTAATTGTTCTTCCTCACAAGCCGTGTGTTGGACAAGGTTGGAAAGGTAGAATCAGACGACTGAAAAATCCAATGCCATCGCCGGGATTTGAACTACGGGTTCCTGGGTTTTCGTCCGGTTGCTCTAGCCACTGAGCTACCATGGTACCATGCTGGTACGACACTAAATTTCCCAACTCATTCGCATTTTTCCCATAAACCACACATAGAGATCTCAAACCGTATTGAGATGACATACCCCAATGCTGTATGCGACTTACAATGCTGTAAGTTTTAAGTCCCGGGCTCAATATTTTCGACCACTATTAGGTCAATGAATTGAACTGGGGATTTCTAAAATAATTCATTTAATTCCTTGAAACTCCTGCTTTCTTAAATTAGGCATTTAAATCAGGTGCTAAATCAATGAAAAGCTGATGACACACTGAAAGCTAACTTGTTCATTCAAATGCCCCATTCAACCTTTAAGTTAACTATGTGCCAATACAAGCATATCTGAGCAACGGTTACGTTCCATTCATTAAGAATTCAGATAATACTGTGCAGAGTGCATATTATCCTGATGAGAGAGTTCTCCGTCTGTACATAATGAAAAGACAAATATGTACATAAAATAAACAACTTTATTGTCATCTTTTGGGAAGATGTAATGGTATTTGTAGGCAAAAGAGTTTCAATATACTTTACCAAACTTTAAACAGAACGCAATCCTATACTGGTCTTGGTGTGAGAGAACGAAACCTTGTTCTCTCAGAGAAGGTCCAGGTATTCGCTTCGTAAAGGCAGAAATTATTCTCTCTGAATTTAGATCACGCAAGTCAATAACAAGCCAGAGTAGAGGAGGAGAGGTAGACAATAGCAGTGAAGGGGAGAGACGGCTGGTATTTACCTTGCCACGTTGTATCACGATGCATACAACCCAAAAGTGGCGGGGTACTTAATACCGCCACAAGGCATGTTTCTTTATAAATATGTTTATACATGGTGGAAGTGAAATAGTCCTGGGGACTGGGGGAGGTGGGAGAGTGGATGTAGATGAGCAAAAGCTCCAACACCTTTTTGTAGACGTTTTAAAAATGCGGAAGCAAGAGTAATGTTAATACCAAACTGTAGAAGCAATTTGAGCACAACTAAGTGCAACACTCAGGTTTCTTCAAAATGAGATATATTTTGCGTTTATTGCTGAAAAACGGATAAAGATTGTTTTATATGAAACGTAATTCCCGCTTACACACACTCACAAGAGAAAGGAAGAAAACCCGTGCCAACCTTATAGTGGACGTCGAGTAAAAGAAGAAAATGTTAATAGATACGAGGAAACAATGTTTAGCGCAAAATATGCAGTTTCTATACTTGTTTTATTCGGTTAGGATAACATATAAGCTAAATTTTCAAAATGTGACACTAAAGTGTTAATGCAAAACAGTTGATGTGCTTTTATTCCAGTTGGTTCCTTATTTGAAAGCACTCTGTTCTGAAAATTCAAATTATTTCAAAAGTAAACTTGCTTTCAAATTAAAAATCTGAAGAAAGGAAGAAAAGAAAAAAAAGCTTAGGAAGTAACATACGGTGTTAGACCTGGATGCTTTGTATTATTATTCACGTTCTGAATTCTTAAAATGCTTCTCCTCCCTGGTTTGGAATAGAATGTAAAGTGTAACGGAGGGACTCGGCCCCGAACCGTTGAATGAGGATATTGTGCCTGTGCCCCTCGAGGGGGGGCGACCCACGGAGGGAGGAATGAACGAGATGAGAGACACCGGGCGGCCGGAACCAGGAGAGGCGGCACAGCAATGACAGGGTCTCTAAAAGTTTCCAGATTGAGACGCCCCGACAGTTGGACAGGCAAACCGGGGACTCCGTCCTACACAGAGGGTTCCCCAAGGGGCGGGACGTATACCCTGGCAACCAGGCGAAGACTCAGGGACGGATAAAGTTCCATAGAAAGCATCCTTTTCCCTGCCATGCCGCACCGGAATATCATCGCCGACACTTCCAACACTTAAACAGACCTAACGGGATTAAGGATTAATGAAATGAGGAATGGAACGAAATGGAGGGACAGGAAACTCGGGGGCTAAGGGAAACCACTCCAGCATTCGCCTGACAACCTGGGAAAGCTACTGAAAAAAACCGATGGATCAGAGTGGCGGTCGCCGGGAAGCGAACCAGGGACCTCCTGAATGCGAGTCGTACGCGTTACCGTGGCGCCACCTGGACGGAACCTGGAAGATCCGTAGTTCAAATCCCGGCTATGACATTGAATTTTTCAGTCTGATTCAACCTTTCCAACCTTGACCTACACACGGCTTGTGACTTCTTGTTAATTGAGATGAACTGTCATTACACTCTTTTAAACCTCGCTGTAAGCATAAGAAGAATGCATTAGCTAAAACGATAGTCATATTTTTATATGGCGCCTTTGATACTCCACGCTGTTTGCATTACCACGAGAAGAATCTAATGTATTGCATTCTACAAATTATTTTTAGTAAATCTTATTTTTCTATCTACTTCCTGATAATCCAGATAAACTTTCAATTCACATTTCGTATCTCTGTGGTGTGGGGTCTGCCTCACATTCAAGAGGTCCCGAGTTCGAATCTCGGCTAAAGTGAGTTATCCGGCTAAAGTTTTTTCCATGGTTTCCTCTTGTCCTGAGAAGATGAATGTCAGGTAACTCTAAGCTCTAGGGACCTCGGGCCCATTTGAGCATCATTTTGACCATTTCGTTTATTTACCGTCCGCAATGACCTGCCCGCTTAAAGAACGTCAATTAAATACCAAAAGAAAAAGTTCACATTTAGAAATTTCGATAAAACGATAGTCACATTTTCAAAAAGCATGCCACAAAGTGAAGCTTTGGAATACTGTTTGCATAACCGCGACAAAAACAACACGAACAGCGACTTCCCAGTTACAAAAAGTATTCAAACCAATAACAAAAAATATCTAGTAAATAGTTAATTTCATAAAAAATATGTATGGCAAACTGTGTGCTTTAGCGGGGTCTGCATTTCTTGTGTAGTAAAACTTGGTCCATGTTTTACAGTTTACTAATTATACAAAAGTCATTCAGAATGAAAAAGACTTGAGAGGCTCCTCTCAGAAAAATTCGAAATATATATCTTATTTGTCATGAAAATATTCTTAAACAGAGAGTATATTAATCAAAATCTTTGGGGCCACTTTTGTGAGAATAACAAATTCCGAAACGTTTACCATGTAACTGATTGTTCGGGGGGGGGGGGAGATTTTCTTGAAAATCTTTGAAAGATGCCGAACTTATCAAGTTTGGTGTTTGACCGACTTTTCGTTTTGGAGTTATGTTGTTCACTGACACGCAGGCATACAGAGCTTTTTCTGTAAAATATGTGTTGCATTCACATGACTTTCTGTACTCACTCTTCTACAAACGATTCTTACAAAGCTTACTCTTGCATCTATTTCGTAATACAGATAACCTGCATTACTTATTTACACGTTTCGTTGTAGGCATACATAGAACATATTAAGCTAAAGCGTTAGCCAAGCCCCTCAAAACTGATCGCTGTGTGATAGCTTAAATTGGATAGGCTACGGAGGGGCTTGGCACTGGTCCATATAGAGGATATTGTGCCTACGCCCCACGATGAGGCGTCCCCGGGAGGAAGGATGAGGCGAGAGGAGAAATCGGGCGGCCGGAACCAGGAGTGACGTACAGGAATGACAGGGTCCCTAAGTTTCCAGATAGATACTCCCCGACAGACGGACAGGCAGACCGGGTACCCCACCCCGCTTAGAGGGATCCCAACGCCCTTCAAGGGGGTTCGTATACCCCCAGAGCCAGCCGAAAGCCAAGGGACGGAAAAGTCACAGAGTGTTCTTTTCCTCTGCCATACTGCACCGAAACACCTCGCCGGCGCTTCCAACTCTGAAAGAGACCAACGGATGAAAGATAATGGAGGGACAGGAAATTCGGGGATGTGAGAATCCTTTCCAGCATTCGCTTGGTGACCCGGGGAAAAAAAACATGGGTCAGGAAGGTCGGCCACAAGAATCGAACCCACGGCCTCCCGAATGCAGGCCATAGACGTGATAGCTTTGAAATTCTGTTCTCTTTGTATGAACTTGAAAAACAAAGAAGGAAAAACAATAGCGATTTGCAGTTGAGAGAAGTATAGGTAAACTATTTGTAAATTCAAACTAATAACAAAGAATATTTCAGAATGGGTTAACACCATAAAAATGTTATTTGACATAAATTTCATGCTTTAACAAGATCCACATTTACTGTGCAGTAAGATTTTTTCTCTTCCTTACGGTTTACTAATTATCAAGTCATTCACATAAAGACGAATTTAAGACCACTCCTAGAAAATTAATGATATGCATTTTATTTATCATCAAAATAGCGTAAAAATATGTATGTTTATCAAAAGTGTTAGAGCCATTTTTGAAAAAATAAAAGTTTCGAAAAATGTCCAATGTGAAGGGTAGCTTGGAGTGGGGGATTTTCTTCAAAATCTTCGTGTCGCATCCTTGGAAGATTTTGAACTTAAATACTAAGTTTGGTTTATAACCGACTTTTTGTTTTTGAGTTATGTTATTCACGGATCTACACACACATACCCTTGGACCTTTTTCTAAAAATACATTCTTTGGATTCAGGAAGTCTCAAACATGATTTCTGGTGAAATTACGACATTGAATTTTTTGGTGGAATACAATATTTCGTCTACTTACTGTAAGTGCATAGTAGGGAAAGTAAAAATGCTTTCTTTGGATTCAGAGGGTCTCAAAACGTGTGTTTCATGTGAATCTCGTTATTGAGTTTTTGAGTGGAATACAATACTTTTCCTGCGTAGTATAGGTAAGTAGTAGAGACTGTAAAAAGAAGAGTTGTGGTATAGATAAACGGCTGTTTGTCATTACTGCATCTTGCATGCAACCAAATAGGGAAAAGTGTAACTTAGACTGTAACTTGCAATAATTTCTGGCCTAAATTGTTTTCACGATTAAGGAAATGTGCACGGAAAAACCATAGTTTATAAGGATATTGTGACAAATAAAGTCCATGTTAGTTGACAATGGGTAGAGAAAATAGTGAATATTGAAAACCAAACCATTTTGTTTTAACACTTGCTTATTATAGAATGTTATGATGCCTCCAATTCCAAAAACTTAGTTTGTACACTGCTTATGTCGCTGTGCAGTAATATTATTGCCGTTTTTTCAGTTATTACTTTCTTACAGCCAATTCTAAGGGAAATGTGTTGGAATGATATTTATTTAGCACTATTATATCCCCTAACCTTGTAGAGGAGGTATGAACTAAGGCATCTGGCATAACCTTTCGATAAGACCGCAGCTTTCCTCCCTACGGCTACAAACACATGGCACGGAAAACATTTGGAACCGTCTGTACATTATCAGTCACTATGTGTTGCTCTCGTGGCCAGGAAGCGACCTGGACAATGCAGGGTAAACGGAAAGAAAACAGGAGTGCAAGCGATCATTTATAGAGAGAGACTGCTTAAACCGAACGACGAAACCAGTTTAGATAGCTCGCTTGCAGTCCTCTAAGACTTACCCTATACAAAACATTAATTAGACCAATTATTACCTACTCAGTCCCGGTATTGGGATACGTTGCAAACACACATAAATAGACTACAGACATTAAAAATAGAATATTACGTATAGTTTCTGAACAACCCCAGGCAGTACCAGCACATTTCCCATTCAGAAATTAAAACTTCACCTCAATTGAGGACTTTATTCAATATCTAAACTTCAAACTCCACACGTGTAAGGAAAGGCAACATAATGGTCTAATACAGGAAACAGGTAATTACGAAACGGCTATGGATGGTTAAATTAAGCTTGCATTTAAAAATAAAAAATAAATAAACAATGTGCACGATTAAATTACCAACGTAATTCTCTTTAAAGGATACTCCCACGCAGCTATTGCGAAGTATTACTTTATTATTTTAATCTACATTTCACTAGCTTAGAATAGCACTTAAGGCCTAGTATAATTCAGCTTACTACTCTACCTTAATCTACATACCACTAGCAATGGGTAACACTTGTACCAATTTAATTTAGTCTAAGTATGTTTCAGCGACCGAAGCAACAGCGCGCTGGAGGACATTTACGATGCAGCCCGCAACTAGGCCAGAGGATAGGCTAAGTAAAATCAGAAACACTAGCGAGTGCTACTATAGTCAGGAATGCTTACGCTTTCCACCTCCAAATCTTAACTCCACAACACAGACTAATCAAGCACTAACAGCATGAACTTCCAACGCATCACAACAAGCTAATTATAATCCCATACGCTTAATCCTAACGGATAAGATGCATACTCACTGCCTGAAATCGCCAAGGAAGCATACTAGGCTTAGTAGTCGAGTATATCTTCTAGGATCCTGCACGATATATAGCTCCAGCATGTTATGGCATGGGAGCCCTTCACTCTATCTCCATTGAATCCCGGAGTGCAGTAGCGGTACCCATACACCTTTCTCCATCTCCGTTTGTGGACTAATTGCATGAGGAGGCGATATAGACTTTCTTGATTGATAGCCTCTGAGAGGTAGCGAAATGAGACACTTCTCTCCTTCTCGGAAGTTTAAAAAGTTTTTACCGCTTTATCAATTACTGAAGAAGGCCCCAGAACATGCATGGCCGAAAGCTCGAGGATTTCATTGACATCACATGGATGGTAACCCGAGACGTTCCTATCAATAAACGATACAAAGATATCTCTGTACAAATACTTCAAATTAAAATCTGTTTTAACATCCATCACAGTCTCCTCTTATTGATGTGAACAGTCTATGACGGACTGTGACTCACATATGCTTTAGAGTGCAAAATTTCGGAATAAGTAAAACCATGTTGAAATTTCTCCTAGCTACACTCAATGAAATGAAATATTCTCTCTAAAATCGGTCAGGTTAATTTAGTGATAGAGTGTTGGCACTAAAGAGATTCAAATTCCCGCAATAACATTACATTCTTCACTTGTGATTCAATTTTCAAACCTTAGCTAATACTATGACAGTATGAAACATACATGAACACCCATACATTAAAGAAGAGATTGCTGAAGTGTCTGATGTGAACTGTGGTAATAAATGAAGTGCGGAATCTTGGACGTTGTGACGAAGTCGCAAAAATCTCCGAAATTATTTCAGATGAATAATAAGAAGTATAGGGAGTTTAGAAAGAGCAGGTGAAAGACCGATCAGAAAAAGCCAAAAGGAAATGGCGGGATCACTGGAAAGGAAGCAAATGTTTGCTAAGAGATGCACAGGAGGGAATGTTGTATGGGAAAATTATTCGGTATATGTTAGAGCAATATTAAGGTAAACCCAGAAGGTGAAAAGGAAAGCGGAAAGAGGGAAGAATTAAGTACGCAGTTTGCAGTAAAGCATATATTCTTGCTCATAAAACTTGTAACTTCTGATTTATATTTAACATGAAAGTCGGAGATCTCGGTATCTGAAATTAATAATCCCCTGTGAATTACTAAAGGAAACCCTAGCGTGTAACATATAGTATAGAAGAGGCTGAGATAACCTTCAAAGGTTTAATAAACATGAAGATAACATTAGCTACAATACAAAGCATTCCTTTTAAACTGTGCAGTCAGCAGTAAAAAGGTGGGGACTTCAGGCCACGATCAGATGCCGACAACTGATAAGATGTAATGTGATATCCTTTGTTCTGTGCCGCAGACTCCTGCACCCCTGCTTTGTGGTCTGATCCGAAAAGCCGCCAACCACGCCCTCTCTTTGTACGCTACTAACATGTCAAGCTGTAGAGTATTAGAACAAAGGGCTATTGTCCTTTTGTGGCGTGCCCCCGAAAAGCCGCCGACCACGCCCCCTCTTTGTGCGTTACTAGCATGCCGCGCGGTAGAGGTGTAGAACAATAGGCTATTGTCCATTTGTGGCCTGACATAATACCCGCCAGGAAAGTAGAACAATGGGCCATTGTGCTCATCGCTAATGGAATTGGGTCTTTGTGCGCTACTGATACCCACAGCCGGGGATCGTCGAACAATGGGTTATTGTTTTCGTCGCGTGTCGCCGCCCCCGCAAATCGATGTAGGAGATGATTGTGTGAATCAATCAGTTCATGTTCATACATGCATAACATCGTCTAACGTTATCGAAAAAGAATCAAGCGTTTATACTGCTAACGTCCTGGCATCGTGCCCCTAAAGGGGTGGACGCAAACCCTCGATCAGAGTATACCCACCGCATGTATTTTGATTGATTAATGTAATTAAACGCTACTCGTCGATCATGAATGCAATTAAGTATTTTTGATTGATTAATGTACATAAGTATATATTGGTTCCCGAGAAATAGCTAGCATAAATAATTTGAAGGGTGACAAGTAACTTCGCGCTTCAAGATATTTTTTCTAAGCTTTGTTTAAAACGTAGGGCTTACGCTGAAAAATAAATAAATAAATAGGGTCAACATTATAGTTAAATGTTACATTCATTCATTCATTATCTGTTTACCCTCCTCTTATGTAGGACTTACACCCCCCAGGACTTACAAGCGGGTGCCTGGGGTCACAGGCCCGTCGAGGAGCAGATACTCTTGGATCAGACAGAACATCCAGGATGGGTGATCAGCCCGATGCCTGGTATGGCATGAAGGAAGTAGATGAAACGAAATGGTGAAAGGAAAGGTGATGATGGAGCAGTTGGTGGAATGAATGGCGGGGGAAACCGGAGAATCCGGAGAAAACCCGCCCAGACGCCGCTTCGTCCACCTCAAATCCCACATGCAGGTCCCTGGGATTGAACCCGGGCCACCTCGGTGGGAGGCGAGCGGTCTAACCACTCGGCCACGGCGCCGCCTTAAATGTTACATACGTTATATAAATAAATAATTAACCAAATAAATAATGCAATATGGTGAGTGCCCTAAACAAAACACCTTCCTTGCTACTCTTTTAATTAACGCTAGTTAAAGAACGCTCATAAATAAATCTAAATAGAAATATATAAAGACAGTCGTGGAAAAATACAGGGCAGGGACTTAAAAAACAGACGTTGTCGGTAAAGTACCACACTGCCAGCGTAAGCACACGCAAGCACTTTGTAACGGTCATTGTCGGTAAAAAAACAACGCATCCATCACGCAAGCCACACACACACACACTCTCACTCTCTACATTACGCCAGAGACGTCAAAGATTTATATAGTGGTTTACACACCCCTTGCAAAAATATGTTGTACACCCTTGAAAAGGGTAAACCTGACCTCGAGAAATTCCCACCTAATGGACGGGATTCTTGAGGAGAGATAGAATCTAAATCCAGTGTTTCAAATTTAACACTTGAGTGGGGTTTTAGCAATACACGCGAATGGATTTTCCCTAAGATTCCGGGAATTACATCGAGAGAAACAACGATAATTTGTTTTCATTACTAACGCTAAAATTATATTATAATCAAGAAAGCTTATTTGTTTATTCCATTTAAACAGACTGGTGTTTTAGCCGCAATGTCTAAAAATTATTTGATCCAGCATCATTCCAATGTAATAATAATATTATTATTATTAATAATAATAATAATAATAAATATCAGACTTCTCTGAGAGATAGCGTGTCTATTCACATTCGAGCGATCCCGAGTTCGAATCTCGGTTAGGTGATTTACCGTGCAAGGGCAAGCCCTCCCATTAACGATCTTTATAACCGTGGGTGTAATATATTTCCTACCGGGTATGATGTATAGACCCTGTATAACACTGTACTTAAACATTCGTTATCTTCACAATTATTATTATTATTATCATATAATTTTTTATTCCCGTAACAAAAATGAAAAGACGAGTTAACAGACCCGTTATTGTTTAGATATGCAGCGCCTAAAGTGGCATTGAATACCAGAGGGAAATCGAACTCTGAGATCCAGCTAAAAATACATGGACTTTCAAAACATGCATTCCCTTCTAAGTAAATATATAACATAGGTCGCGAACTTTTAAACAGCCCTCCCTTCGAAACATATTTTGTCTACTTCAGCAGAGAGATCGAACCAATACGAAGACTTCAAATATAAATTTGATATTTGTTTAAAATCTTTTTCTAAAAACCCACACCAGTGGTCTTCGAGAAATTCGTAATGAGTTATTCAGATGTACACTCCTTGCAAAAATAAGTTGTATATCCCTGATGAGGGTAAACCACGTCTCGGGAAATTCCCGGTAGCAGGATACCATCCTACAGACATTAAGAGACAATGGCAAACCCTTCCAATTAAGCGTCTTTATAAACACAGGTGTATATTGTGTTTTAAAATGATATTTCATTCGCCTGAAAAGACCGTTCTTATCGGAAAAACCCTGCCCATATAGATGATGCTATAAATCTTCTAAATTGTTTAGCCGCATTGTATCTATATACTCCTCAAATACAAGAATTGCATGATACCGATAATAAACTGATTTTTATGGAATGTTAAGCAAAGAAATATGATTTTGAGAGGATGATAGGAAGAGTATGGTATTTAGAATTAAAATGGGAGAAATAATTCAATTAAGCATTCGAACGTATGTTCACAGATATTTTTTCTTTATGTGTCTTTGAAGCAAAGTAAATCTTCTAACTTCTTTAGCTGCATTTTATTTATATACCCGTCATGTACAAGGATTGTTTGTATGATACCGATAATAAACTGATTTTTATGAAATGTTAAACAAAGAAATATGATTAAAGAGGGTGATAAGAAGAGTATAGCATTTAGAATTAAAAGGGGAGAAAGAATCAACTTAAGCATCCCTTAATTTCTAGGACATTCTCTTAAATATATATTCAATAAGGTGATCCAGAACCTGATGTGGAGTTGTCTTTTGTGCCGGAACAGACTTCATAGTTTGATCTTGAAGACAGAAGATCCGTAACTACCGCCGTCTGTAATCAATATATTCCTCTAAGACGGCTACGCAACTAAGGTCATTTGCGTGTAACACACTAACTAATCGGCCAGAATGGATCAGACGGTAACGTCTATTGACCGCATTCGGAGGTTGTGAGTTCAATTCCCAGTAGCTAACACTCCTGACTCCGTGGTTTTTTTCGGGGTTTTCTCCGGTTGCTAGGCGAATGCTGCGAAAGTTCATTACAACTGTAAATTTTTCCCTCCATCCCGTTTCACCTATATTTTCATTTTACTCCACCTTTCATCTCTCCGGCTCTGATCGGTAATATTTAATACTGATCATCGGGGCTCATGCGATACAAATGCTTTATGGATAAAGCAACGTAGATGTATATTGCATATAGCTAAAAGGACAGGAGTTACGTAGTGTTTAAAACAGACATTTTCGTACCCTCGAGGTAAAATGCAGGGAACGCCCTCAAAACATGCATCTCGAGAAGATCAGATATAAGGGTCCTGTGTATAGAGCGCTATCCTTATACAGACGTAGAAGGAAGGGAAAACCATTCGAGTGTATGGCTTTTACTTCTCTTTTAATGTGACAGCATATACAGCTAGTAATACCGCAATGCTTAAACATGTCGGTCGGTGACTAGTCAGTCTATCTCATGGTGTGATGTCATATGGTGTAGGTAGAGTATTGTCACGAGTGGTATACAACAACCCCGTTCCTTTTTTGCGATATGGTTCAGGCGGTAACGTCTACGGTTCGCATTCGAGAGGTTTCAGGTTCGAACCCCGTCGGTCGCACACTCTACCCCGGATTTTTCGCGGTTTTCCCTGGTTGACAAAGTCGAATGCCGGACTGGTGTATACTACCACGATTTCCTTTCCCTTTCATTCGCATCTATAACGTGTGCTTCTAGGTTTCGTTGCGCATGGTGAATGCTTGCTCAAGGATACTTGTCCCTTGCTAGGTTGACGGATCGTTCATCACCCTCACTAGCTAGCTTGTGTTTCCTCTCTCTCCCTCCCTCTCTGTCTCTCTCTCTATCTCTCTCCCTCATACACACACGTGCACACACTCAATCACGCATACACGGGCATAAATACCTCTGAGATAAGGTGTATGCGTCCGGTGTATAAGGGGCTGTGCTTAAACACTCGCAGGAGGAACGGAAGGCCATTCAAGTGTACCATCACAGATATTTTTCTTTATGTGTCTTTGAGGAAAACCCGTTTTTACGGCTTGGTTTATAGATGAATGAAATGCTTGAAGGATGACGGTATTATTTATCACGTGTAAAGGTGTTTAAACCGTGTTTTGATAAAAACTACTTCGCGGTAACGTGTAAGGCCTGCATTCGAGAGGTCGTCGGTTCGATTCTCGGTGACCACTCTGTCTGACTTTAGGACCTGCAAGAAGGTCTACGAATGCATAGATACATGCGTACACTTCCACCAAGCACCAAAACCTGCACGAAGACGTACGATCATACCAGAGCAATACATACACCATGGTAATACTTTAAACTCTGACTCTAAGCATCCGAACCTACACGACGGTCTGTGCATACATAGATGCATGCGCTCACTTCTATCAAGCACCCGCACTTGCACGAAGATGTACGATTATACCCGAACAATACATACATCCTCGCAATACTTTAAACACTCACTCTAAGCACCCGAACCTGCACTTAGACGTCCGAACATCCCCGAACAGTACATGCATCCTCGCAATACTTCGCTCACTCACTCTAAGCAGAAGAAACTATACGAAGACCTATGAATACATGCAATCGCACATAAACATCTCTAAACGCCTCTCTAAATATTCGAACATGCACGAAGACCTACGGACATGCTCTTACCAGAACCCATAATCAGATTGGAATGACAGACTTTAATGTAGATATTTATTTACAAACATAACAAGAGCACATCACATCTAAACAGTGTCTTAGACAGGAACTTTCTCTTTAAGGTACGCTATTGCTATTCGCTTGTTTAGGCTCAATAGAGGTCCTAAACTTTCATATCGTAAAACATTCGTAGGCAATTTAGGGCGCTCTTAAAGTTAAGATACTTTTATCGATGATTCTCTTAAATGAACGCGTGACAGACAATGGTTCTTATGTATGCTTACAATTGCGAGTTCACGACTTCAGGCGCGCGTATCTGACAATCAACTAATTTGCTCAGACGGCTGATAAATACCCGGTCATATGGTTTGAACCCGCGACATTGGGAACTATAGGCTAGCATGGTAACCACTACACCACGGAGGACGACACACAAGTAAGGTCGTTTATGTGTAACACACTAACTAGTCGAGTGGAATGTTTCAGGCGGTAACGCCTGATCGAGCGTTCAATCCCAGCAACTTACACCCCTGGCCCATGAGGTTTTTTCACGGTTTCTCCGATCGCTAGGCGAATGCTGTGAAGGTTCGTTCCATCTCTGAATTTTCCCTACAGCGTTTCACCTATATTTTCATTTTACTCCATCTTTCATTTCCTTGGTTTTTTCAGGGTTGAAAGTCTCGGAGGGGGGAAGTCTCGGCATACGCACAGCAGGGAAAAGGGTGCTCTCTGTTACTTTCATCCACGGAATGAGAGTGGTCTCCAAATCCTAGACCTCTCAGGAGATGTGTTAGTCTGTAGTCTTTGAGAGATTGCGCCAACTACAACCAGGGAATTTTTTAATCCGTGAAAGGTAGGGGCCCTGCCTTCTACCCTGTAGATGTTACCTGTCTCCACACACATCTGGTCCCTCCCACCTGTGAAATTAAACACCCCAGCAACATCTGGATAATGTATTTTATAGGTTCTTGATATTTAAATGTTCGTGTAAAGCATCTTCAAAATTGATTAACACAATTTCCTCATCCTGTCATGCTAAAACTTTAGGTGCTTTCAGCTTACTTATAATTTCTCCAATCTCCACCGTATGATCACTAATACCAGCCTCTCTGGATGCAATTAGTAACTTCAATATATTTACCAGTCTATTCGGATTTTAAATCGTAGATATCACTGAATTATACAGATATGGAGACTTTACGCGACTTCCGCTGTATCCAGATTCCTCACCAGCAGTAGACTCGAGTGAAGGACAGAGGCCCGATCCGGTATAACATTCCCCTCTATACATCTTCGGATCTTCAAGCGTAGATATCACTAAATTCTCACCATATGAAGACTTCAAATTCACGCGACTTCCGTTGTATTCTGACTCCTTGCCTACAGGAGACTCGAGTGTAGAAGAGAGAGAGTCGAATCAGTATAACATGTTGCTCTATATAGCTTAAATCCTGACAAAGAGCGAATCTTAAAAATCCGCCCGCATATACAGCATTTAATGAGTCGTTTTCCTCCATGTGTAATGTATGAAAAATTGAGTTTCTCATACGTTGGTTGCACAGATTTTCTCCGGCAATAGCTCATGCTAAAACTGTAAAAGAAATTAAATGAATACGTGAATGCTAACGCTCGAAGGAATTAAAGGAGAATGAATGAATTCATAACCGCAACTGTGTATATATCTCGGATGAGGACAGCGGAGGGAACCTCGATCTATGCATAGCAGCGGGAAAGGATGCTCTCAGGAAACATTAGTCATCTAGATAGCAATTGGTCTCAGGATCCGTAGACGCGAGGTTGGTTGGAACAGACCCCAGGTTCAAATCTTTAAAAGGTAGGGAACCAACCTTTTGCCTGTCATGCTTCCTGGACCGTCCTAACAGCGTAACATCACGTTACAACGCCACTTACCAGAAGATAGAGACTGCGAGCAGAGGAAAAGTATGCTCTCTGGAAACATTCGTCATCCGCACAACGATTGTTCACAGAGTCAGTAGACGTCAGGTTGGACGGGACAGACTCCAAGTTCAAAACTTTAAACGCAGGATGTCCCTAACATTTCCAGATCTCAGCCCGTTTCAGATCGTCGCGCGTCTCTGCCATTCGTATGTCGACAATCTGTGACCTGAAGTAAAGTTTGGGGGTCGGTATGGATCTGCAGTCTGCATTGCGCTGGATGTCCCTAACAATCCCTGCTCCCGGATCATTCCAACTCGTCGCGCGTCTCTGTCATTCATATGTCGACAATCTGTGACCCTCTGAAGAAACATTTGGTGGTCGGTTTAGATCTGCACAGCTTACGATGAGCTGGATGTCCCTAAAATTTTCCAGGTCCCAGACCGTTCCAGCTCGTCGCGCCTCTGTAATCTTGTATGCGAATTATCTCTGGCCTTCTGAAGGAACGTTTGGTGATTGGATTAGATCTGTAGTCGGCATTGCGCAGGTTGCCCCTAACATTTCCAGCTCCCGGACCGTTCCAGCTCGTCGCGCGTCTCTACCATCCTCATAATCGTTCCAGCTCGTCGCGCGTCTCTGTCATTCTTATGTCGACAATCTGTGACCTTCTGAAGGAACGGTTGGTGACTGGTTTAGCACTGTACAGTTTGCATTGCGCTGGATGTCCCTAACATTTCCAGCTCCCGGAACGTTCCAGCTCGTCGCGCGTCTCTACCAACCGTATGTCGACAATCTGTGGCCTTCTGAAGTAACGTTAGGTGGTCGGTATAGATCTGTACAGTTTGCATTGCGCTGAATGTCCCTAACATTTCCAGCTCCCAGAAAGTTCCAGCTCGTCGCGCGTCTCTGTCACCTGTATGTCAATGATCTGTGGCCTTCTGAAGGAACGCTTGGAGGTTGGTTTAGATCTGTAGTCTTCATTGCGCGGGGTGTCCCTAACATTTCCAGCTCCCGGACCGTTCCAGCTCGTCGCACGTCTCTACCAACCGTATGTCGAATATCTGCGGCCTTCTGAAGTAAAGTTTGGTGATGTGTATAGATCTGTAGTCTGCATTGCGCAGGGTGTCTAACATTTCCAGATCTCAGCCCGTTCCAGCTTGTCGCGCGTCTCTGTCATCCGTATGTTGACAATTGGTTGTCTTCTAAAGGAAAGTTTGGTGGTTGGTTTAGATCTGTACAGTTTGCATTGCGCTGGATGTCCCTAACATTTCCAGCTCCCGGAACGTTCCAGCTCGTGCCGCAACTCTACCATTCTTATGTTGTCAATCTGTCGCCTTCTGAAGGAAATTTTGGTGATCGATATAGATCTGTAGTCTGCACTGCGCAGGGTGTCACTAACATTTCCGGCTCCTGGATCGTTCGAACTCATCGCGCGTCTCTGTCATTCGTATGAGCACAATCTGTTACCTTCTGAAGTAATGTTTGGTGGTTGGTTTAGATCTGAACATCTTGCATAGCGCTAGGTATCCCTAACATTTCCAGTTCCCGGACCGTTCCAGCTCGTGCCGCGTCTCTACCATGTTCATGTCGACAATCTGTTGCCTTCTGAATGAAAGTTTGGTGGTCGGTATAGATCTGTAGTTTGCATTGCGCTGGGTGTCCCTAACATTTACAGATTTCAGCCCGTTCCAGCTCGTCGCGCGCCTCTGTCACCCGTATGTCGATGATCTGTGGCCTTCTGAAGGAAGGTTTGGTGGGTGGTTTAGACTTGTAGTGTGCATTGCGCAGGGTGTCCCTAAAAGTTCCAGCTCCCGGACCGTTACAGCTCGTCGCGCGTCTCTACCATGCGTATGATCGCTCCAGCTCGTCGCGCGCCTCTGTCATTGTATGTCGACAATCTGTGACCTTCTGAAGGAACGTTTGATGGCTGGTTTAGATCTGTACAGTTTGCATTGCGCTGGATATACCTAACATTTCCAGCTCCCGGACCGTTCCAACTCGTCGCGTGTCCTAATCAACCGTATGCCGACAATCTCTGGCCTTCTGAAGTAAAGTTTGGTGGTCGGTATAGATCTGTACAGTTTGCATTGCGCTGGACGTCTCTGACATTTCCAGCTCCCAGACCGTTCCAGGTTGTCGCGCGTCTCTGTCACCTGTGTGTCAATGATCTGTGGCCCTGTGAAGGAACATTTGGTGGTTGGTCTATGGTCTGCATTGCGCGGGGTGTCCCTAACATTTCCAGCTCCCGGACCGTTCCAGGTCGTCGCGCTTCTCTACCATCCGTATGTCGATAATCTGTGGCCTTCTGAAGTAAAGTTTGGTGGTCGGTATAGATCGTAGTCTGCATTGCGCAGGGTGTCTCTAACATTTTCCAGATCTCAGCCCGTTCCAGCTGGTAGGTCTTCGTGTAGCTTCGTCTGCTTAGAGCGAGTGAACGAAGTATTGTGAGGATGCATGTGTTCTGCGGGGGGTGTTCGCACGTCTCCGTAAACGTTTTGGTGACCACTCTGTCTGACTTTAGGACCTGCACGAAGGTCTAGGAATGCATAGATACATGCGTACTCTTCCACCAAGCACCCAAACCTGCACGAAGGCGTACGATCATACCCGAGCAATAGATACATCCCCGCAATACTTTAAACACTGACTCTAAGCATCCGAACCTACAGGAAGGTCTACGAATAGATAGATACATGTGCTCACTTGTATCAAACACCCGAGCTTGCAGGAAGACGTACGATTATACCCGAACAATATACGCACCCTCGCAATACTTTAAACACTAACTCTAAGCATCTGAACCTACGCGAAGGTCTACGAATACATAGATACATGCGTTCACCTACATCAAGCACCCGAACTTACACGAAGACGTAGGATTATACCCGAACAATACATACATCCTCGCTATACTTTAAACTTTCACTCTAAGCATCCGAACCTACAAGAAGGTCTACGAATACATAGATACATGCGCTCACTTCCATCAAGCACCCGAACTTTCACGAAGACGTACGATTATACTCGAACAATACATACATCCTCGCAATACTTTAAACACTCACTCTAAACATCAAGTATTTCATTAATCTATAAACCAAGCTGTTGTCCATGCGCAACGAAACCTAGAAGCACACGGTATAGATGCGAATGAAAGGGAAAGGAAATCGTGGTAGTATACACCACTCCGGCATTCGCCTTTGTCAACCAGGGAAAACCGCGAAAAATCCGGGGTAGAGTGTGCGACCGACGGGGTTCGAAACCGAAACCTCTCGAATGCGAACCGTAGACTTTACCGCCTGAACCATATCGTAAAAAAAGAACGTGATGGTTGTATACCACTCGTGACAATACTCTACCTTCAACATATGACATCACACCATGAGATAGACTGACTAGTCACCGACCGACATGTTTAAGCATTGCGGTATTACTAGCTGTATATGCTGTCACATTAAAAAAGAAGTAAAAGCCATACACTCGAATGGTTTTCCGTTCCTTCTACGTCTGTATAACGATAGCGCTCTATCTACAGGACCTTTACATCTGATCTTCTCGAGATGCATGTTTTGAGGGCGTTCCCTGTATTTTACCTCGAGGATGCGAAAATGTCTGTTTTAAACACTACTTCATTCTTGTCCGTTTAGCTACATGCAATATACATCTACGTTGCTTTATTAATAAAGCATTTGTATCGCATGAGCCCCGATGATCAGTATTAAATATTACCGATCAGAGCCGGAGAGATGAAAGGTGGAGTAAAATGAAAATATAGGTGAAACGGGATGGAGGGAAAAATTTACAGTTGTAATGAACTTTCGCAGCATTCGCCTAGCAACCGGAGAAAACCCCGAAAAAAACCACGGAGTCAGGAGTGTTAGCTACTGGGAATTGAACTCACAACCTCCGAATGCGGTCCATAGACGTTACCATCTGAACCATTCTGGCAGATTAGGTAGTGTGTTACACGCAAATGACCTTAGTAGCGTAGCCGTCTTAGAGGTATATATTGATTACAGACGGCGGTAGTTACGGATCTTCTGTCTTCAAGATCAAACTACGAAGTCTGTTCCGGCACAAAAGACAACTCCACATCAGGTTCTGGATCACCTTATTGAATATATATTTAAGAGAATGTCCTAGAAATGAAGGGACGCTTAAGGTGAATTCGTTCTCCCCCTTTAATTCTAAATACCATACTCTTCTTATCACCCTCTCCAATCATACTTCTTTGTTTAACATTCCATAAAAATCAGTTTTATTATCGGTATCATACAAACAATTCTTGTACTTGACGGGTATATAAATAAAATGCAGCTAAAGAAGTTAGAAGATTTACTTTGCTTGAAAGACACATAAAGAAAAAATATCTGTAATGATACCGAATGCTTAAGTTGAATTCTTTCTCCCATTTTAATTCTAAATACCATAATCTTCTTATCACCCTCTCCAAATCATATTTCTTTGTTTAACATTCCATAAAGAATCAGTTTATTATTGGTATCATGCATACAATTCTTGTATTGGAGGAGTATATAAATAAAATGCGTCTAAACAATTTAGAAGATTTACAGCTTCATCTATATGAGCAGGTTTTTTCCGATAAGAACGGTCTTTTCAGGCGAATGAGAAATCATTTTAAAACACAATATACACCTGCGCTTATAAAGACGCTTAATGGGAAGGGTTTGCCATTGTCTCTTAATGTCTGTAGGATGGTATCCTTCTACCGGGAATTTCCCGAGACGTGGTTTGCCCTCATCAGGAATATACAACATATTTTTGCAAGGGGTGTACAATTGAATAACTGAGTGTGATTTTCAAGAAGACCACTACTGTGGGTCTTTAGAAAAAGATTTTAAACAAATATCAAATTTATATTTGAGGTCTTCGTAATGGTTCGATCGCTCTGCTCGAGTAGACAAAATATGTTTCGAAGGGAGGGCTGTTTGAAAGTTCTCGCCCTATGTTATATATTTACTATAAAGGAATGCATATTTTGAAAGTCCATGTATTTTGTAGCTTGAGTTCAGAGTTCGATTTATATCTGGTATTCAATACCGCTTTAGACGCTGCATATCTATACAATCATGGGTCCGTTACACTCGTCTTTTCATTTTTGTTACGAGAATAAAAACACAAATGATAATAATAATCATAATAATTGCGAATGTTTAAGTACAGTGTTATACAGGGTCTATACATCATACCCGGTAGGAAATATATTACACCCACGCTTATAAAGATTGTTAATGGGAGGGCTTGCCCTTGACGGTAAATCACCTAACCGAGATTCGAACTCGGGACCGCTCGAATGTGAATAGACAGGCTATCTCTCAAAGAAGTCTGATGTGTATTATTATTATTATTATTATTATTATTATTATTATTATTATTACATTGGAATGACGCTGGATCAAATAATTTTAGACATGGCGGCTGAAACACCAGTCTGTTAAATGGAGTAAACAAATAAGCTTTCTTGACGATAATATAATTTTAGCGTTAGTAATGAAAACAATTTATCGTTGTTTCTCTCGATGTAATTCCCGGAGTCTTAGGGAAAATCCATTCGCGTGTATTGCTAAAAACCCACTCAAGTGTTAAATTTGAAACACTGGATTTAGCTGCTATCTCTCCTAAAGAATCCCGTCCATTAGGTCGGAATTTCCCGAGGTCAGGTTTACCCTCTTCAAGGCTGTACAGCATATTTTTGCAAGGGGCGTATAAACCGCCATATAAATCGTTTACGTCTCTGGCGTAATGTAGAGAATAAGAGAGAGAGAGAGTTTGCTGGCGTGATAGATGCGTTTTTTTACCGGCAATGACTGTTTTAAAGTCCCTGCATACGCGTGTGGTTGCGCTGGCAGTGTGGTACTTTATCGACAACGTCTATTTTAAAGTCCATGCCTATGCGTGTAATTCGGCTGCGGGTGGAGTGCTTTATCGCCAACGTCTGTTTTAAAGTCCATGCCTATGCGCCTGATTGCGCTGCGGGTGGAGTGCTTTATCGACAACGCCTGTTTTAAAGTCCCTGCCCTGTATTTTTCCTTGAATGTCTTTATATATTTCTATTGAGTTTTATTAATGAGCGTTCTTTAACTAGTACTAATTAAAAGAGTAACAAGGGAGGTGTTTTGTTTAGGGCACTCACCATATTACATTATTAATTTATACATAGCGTATGTAATATTTAACTATAATGTTAATCCGTATTTATTTATTTTTCATAGCCAGCCCTACGTGTAAACAAACCTTAGAAAAAATATCTTGAAGCGCGAAGGTCTTTATCACCCTTTAAATTATTTATGCTAGCTATTTCCCGGGAACCAAACATGGCTAACATCCGCATGTTAAACCCAATATGGCGAACTTCCGTCTTGTCTCTCGCTGGGCGGAAGAGCGTAGCTTCGTCTCTGTCAGCTAGAGAGCGCGCGGGAGACCGTGAGTGGATTGGAGAGGGAAGGGGTGTTTGGGAGGGGATACGAGGCAGTCCATGCCTGTAGATCCGACGGATAATTAGCCTGCGGGAGCACCGTACACGAGATGGACCGCGCCCGGGTTTTCAGTGAAAGAATCACTCGTTAATGTCTCGCGTTAGCCATTTACGCCAACTCTGTTTTTTCAGTCATGGATTCATCCAAGTTAAGTAATATTCTTATAACCCCGAAAAAATTTCCCTCAAAAGTAGAATTAAACAAATATTATTAGTCGTAATAATTATACACGCGTATACGAAGGTAACCAGGTGCGCCAGTCAATACATATACGATTGTTTACATTAATCAATCAAAAATACTTATTTGTATTCATCGATCGACGAGCAGCGTTTAATTACATTAATCAATCAAAATACATGCGGTGGGGATACTTCGATCTAGGGTTTGCGTCCACCCTTTTAGAGGCACGATGCCAGGACGTTAGCAGTATAAACCCTTTATTCTTTTTCAATAATGTTAGACGATGTTATACATGGACGAACATTAACTGATTGATTGACACAATTATCTCCTACATCGATTTGCGGGGGAGGCGACACGCGACGAAAACAATTACCCATTGTTCGACGATCTCCGGCTGCCGGCATCAGTAGCACACAAGACACACCTCCATCAGCAACGAGCAAAATACCCCATTGTTCTCCTCTCCCGGCCGGCATTAGAGAGAGAGAGATGCGGTTTAAGGGCGCTCAACAGCTAAGGTCAGCAGCGCCCTTACTAAGTATAAAATGTAAAATCCCAAAATAAAATAGTGTAAAAAGCAGCACTGTCAAAAACACTATAAAAGAAGGCATCATATGTTAAAACCACAAAAAAACAGTAAAAACAAAACAAGGACAGGATAAAACGTGTCAAGAACTGTGGAACGCATGGGACATGAGTGCCTTATGTCCACTGGGGAGTAGAACCCCCATTAAAAACAAATCTAAAATCACACAGGCTAAAAGACGCTCAGCGCATCAAATGCGTCGGCCAAAACCAATTTCACGGATAAAACGTAAAAGACATTCTACAGCATACGCGTCGTCTGCCAAAACGTTGGCTATGCCAACAGGCAGACACACACGAACGCGCAATGGAGCTAAAACTTGACACTCTGTTAAAATGTGGCCCACCGTTAAGGGCGCATCACACAGGTCACAGACTGGTGCGGGGTCACCACTAAGCAAGTGTCTATGACTAAAACGGCAATGCCCGATCCGTAGACGGGCTAAAAGTACCTCTTCCCGACGATAAGAACGAGAAGAGGTACCCCAGACTTACGGAAGAGGCTTAAGCTCACGCAATTTGTTCCCCCGGAGGACCGTCCACTCATTGCGCCAAAGCGAGAAGGTGCGACGACGTAAAATAACACAGAATCTGACGAGGGAATAACAGAGGTAAAAACATGGGTAATAAAATCGCCGATTTGGCAGCGACGTCGCCAGACTCGTTCCCTGAGATGCTAACATGACCTGGAATCCACATGAAGGAGACGCGGAAGCTAGAGGCACCAACCTAGTGGACCAGGTCATGTATGCGCTGTACGAGGGTGTTGTAATTGTACAGCGCGCGAATACTTCGAAGAGCACTCAGGGAGTCTGAACAAATAAAACAGTGCCGTAAGTTGTATCGCTGGACGTATAAAAGTGGCTGATAAATACTAAAACGTTCGGCGGTAAAAATCGAACATAGCCCGGCTAAACGAAGTGTAAAATTACGATGACCATAAACGAAGGCACACCCTACTCCAACATCAGACGTAGACCCATCAGTATATATAAAATGAAAGTCACCGAACTGCGCCTGAAGTTCTAAAAAAGCAGATCTAAGAACTGAAGAAGGGGTCTCATTCTTCGACATTGACATTAACCCAAGGTGACAGTGGGCTTCAGCGCGCAACCATGGAGGAAAGCGCGTTTCCCCCTTGGGAAGGTCCGGCGCTGGCGTAAAGTCCAAATGCCGAATAAGCTTCCGAAATCGAACCCCTGGAGGGAGCAAGGCAGAGGAGCTAACGAAATATTGCCGATCAAGCGAATCTTCGTAAAATACCTCGAAGGACGGGTGGTCAGGCTAGCTTGAGTATCGACGGGCAAGGCTGCACAAAAGCATCTCACGCCTGAAGGACAACGGAGGCTCTGCAGCTTCAGCATACAGACTGGGTACAGGCTGTTTGGAAAGGCCTCTTTAGCGACGCTTATGCCACGATGGTGAATGGCATTAAGGCCACATAACACAGATGACGTGCCGATGAATAGACAAGCTTGGATCGGACCAAAGAGCGGTAAAGACGCAGAAGAATGGTCCGATCGGCTCCCCAGGATGTACCAGTTAAAACACGTAAAAGATTAAGAGCACGGTCACACTTTGCGTTTAAAAAGGAAATGTGCGAAATCCAACACAGCTTCCTATCAATGATCAACCCTAAACATTTCACCTCGTCTGCAAACGGAAGGATCTCCGGCCCAAGATGGAGAGAGGGCGGAGGTAAAGCCTTACTGCACCAGAAGTTGATGCAGATGGATTTCTCGGAGGAGAAATTAAAACCGTTGTCGTTACTCCAGGCGTAGAGACGGTCGATACAGCTCTAGAGACGGTGTTCGAGCAGACAGGTCCGACTTGAACTGCAATAAATGGCAAAATCGTTAACGAAAAGGGACGAGGAAATGCCAGGTGGAATACAATAAGAAAATGGGGTTGATAGCAATCGCAAAAAGTGTGGCACTGAATACAGAGCCCTGCGGTACACCGTTCTCTTGAGTAAAACTACTAGATAAAACCGAGCCCACACGTACACGAAAGACGCGGTCCGTCATAATCTCCCGCAGAAATGTGGGAAAACGACCGCGGATATTCCATGCGTGAAGTGTGCGTAAAATGCCGCCCCTCCAACAAGTGTCATAAGCTTTCCACAGGTCAAAAAACACAGCCACGGTTTGACACATTTTTAGAAATCTATTCATAATATGCGTCTATAGAGACACCAGATCGTCGACGGTAGTGCGATGGGGACGAAATCCGCACTGAGCGTTCGCTAATAGCTTCTGAGAGCCACCATATCAACCGCCCGTTGATCATGCGCTCCATCACCTTGCAAATGCAACTGGTGAGGGAGATAGGGCGGTAGCTGGAAGGTAGTTGGCGATAATTCCCAGGCTTAAGTATACGGACAACGGTGGCTTCGCGCCAAACGGAAGGAAAAAGTCCGTCTTGCCAAATACGGTTATAGACCTGTAAGAGAAAGTGTTGTTTACTGTCGGCTGAAAGGTTCTTTAACACCAGGACATGAATGCCATCCGGCCCAGGAGCGGAGTGCCTAGGGCAATGAAGAGCGTGATCCAGCTCCCTCATTGTGAAAAGTTCATTATAACACGCTTTATTAGCAGACCGAAAATTATAGGTGGCGGAATACAGCCGATCTTTGATAGAGCGAAAGCCGGCGGAATAATAGTCTGAACTGGAAACCGCCTCAAAGGCAGCACCCAGATTGTTAGCGATGGCAGCCGGATCCACTATGGTGGCATTGGGAACCTGAAGGCCAGAAACCGCACAATGCGACACCTTACCTGAGAAGCGAAGAAGTTTATCCCAAACAACACATGAAGGCGTAAAGCGATTAAAAGACTCAACAAAGCGAGTCCAAGACGCCTTCTTGCTATCCTGAATAATGCGACGAGCCCTGGCGCGCGATTGTTTAAAAGTAACCAAATTATCAAGTGTAGGGTGTCGCCGAAACACCCTAAGCACATTTCTAAGGGCACGAACGGCGTCCCGACAATCCTCGTTCCACGAAGGAACAGGTAGACGCCGAGGTTGAGAGAATGAACGGGGAATTGCGCGTTGGGCGGCAGATAGAATCGTAGACGTAAGGTGCTGCACCATTTAGTTAATGTCGGTGAAGGGCTTGTCGTCAAAATACACGAGGCTGGAATACAAACTCCAGTCGGCTTTTGTGAATATCCAGGTAGGCACTCTGGAATGCTGGACGTGGTGAGACAGAAGAGAAACGATGCCGGGGTAATGGTCGCTGGAGTAGGTTTCAGCGACGACGTTCCACTGCAGACGACTAGTAAGCTGGAGTGAGCAAACGGCAAGGTCCAGGTGAGAGAATGTACCAGAAGAAATAGAAATAAAGGTAGGTTCACCTGTATTGAGGAGGGAGCGATTGAACTGGTAAAAAATGTTGAAAAGAAGAGTTCATCTCGCACAAGCCCTTGGCGAACCCCAAGGGGGTGATGGGAATTAAAATATCCCAACAGAAGAAATGGTGTTGGAAGAGCGGACAGGAGAGCTCGAATGTCCACGAGAGCGAGGGGAGACGATGGAGGCAAATGCACAGAGCAAACAGAAAAGAAAAAACCGGGTAAGTGAAGGCCAACGGCAACAGCTTGCAAGTCGGACGTAAGCGTGAGAATGTGAAAATGAACGTCGTTACGCACTAATATCATGACACCTCCATGAGCAGGAGTACCCTCATCCGTTTCATGGTCGTATCGAACCGGACTATACCCTCGGAGCTCAAAAGGGTCGTGAGGGCGTAGCTTGGTCTCCTGCAAACACACGACCGTAGGCAAATGGAAACGCAATTAAAGTTGCAGTTCCGCCCTATGCGATCGTACACCACGTAAATTCCAGGTCAGGATCGCCATAAATAAAAGGGATAAACTTCTTATTCAGGAGGACGGCTCAAAATTACCTTTTGCTTAACCCTTGCCTCGTGCTTTTGGTATGCAGTTGGTTAGACTCCATAGCCTCCTCGAAGGGAGGGCCCACGCGTTCAGAGCCAGAAACCGATTCAAGCGCCGAGAATCGGTTCTGGGTGGCAATGGGTGAAGAGGGCCGCTGAGCGCGGCTTGTCCCAGGAGCATCCTGGAACTGCGACCTTCGAGGAAGAGGAGAAGGTGAACTCTACTTGCCGCGCGCACGCGGAGGGTCTTTAAGGAAATCTTCCCTGCGGAGTTTCTGCTTGGGCTTCTTTTCGGTGGCTTGAGACCTCAGAAACTTAGTACCAGGTTTAGATGGCTTAATAACCGTGCTAGAGACGGATGACCGGATGGTAGTAGCGGTCAATGCAGTCATGGTCCAGGTCTGTGTCTCTGCGTCTTTATGGGGTACTGGCGAGGCAACAACAGAGCTGATTTTCCGGATCGCAGGAGCGAAGGTTGGCACGCATGGTAACGCCTCCGGGCTTCGGCGAAGGAGAGTTTCTCCTTTACCCGCTTCTCCTGGATCGCCTTCTCGTCCAAATACCGCGGATAGTCGGCAAATGGAACCGAATGAGACCCTTTGCAATTAACGCAGACGGGGCTGTTGAACAGGTACCTTCGTGGGAGGACTGGCTACATGTTGCACAGATGGTAACGGCACTCTTACCTGAGACTTGCGTATGACCAAAACGTTGGAATTTGAAACAACGCAGTGGTCTAGGAATACAGGGCCTCACTGCAATATGCTCGTACCCTGCTGAAAGACTCGTTGGTAGATCGACGCCATCGAAGGTGTAGGGTACGAGTGGGTACCAAAATTCCGTCGCGTTTAGCCTGCACTCGATGAAGAGCTGTCACCTTTTGAACAGAAAGATAGTCGACAAGTTCTTCGTCCGACATACCATCGAGGCTATGGGTGGTAACGACCCTCGATAGGAATTCAAGGTGCGGTGCTTCTCGACACGGATAGGATAACCATGGAGAAGCGTGGCGCGCAACAAGGACTTACTCTGCTGTTCGGATTTGGTTTGAACCAACAATGAACCAATTCGAAGACGAGTGCAGGACTGAACCGCATATGCAATAGCGTCAATGCCCTTCTGAATAATGAAAGGGTTCACCTTCTCAAAACTTTGTCCTTCTTCTGTACGTGAAATGACCAAGTAACAACCAGATATGGGCGGTGCTACTTCTGTTACATCGACCTTTCGTCGCTTGTTGTGAGTAATGGAGAAAGGGTGCTCCATAGCGAAATAAATCCTCCACCATTGCAACCGTCTCCGACCTCGGGTTCTGACTTCCCGGGCGTTACCTCGGCTTGGGTGAGTGGCCTATCCATACCAAACTCACCCCAGGGTCACACCTCCCAGAACATAGACAGAGGGACCCAATCGCCGTCAGAAATCAGCTGCTCATGCAATGGCCCCCCGCGGGATTGCAGTTGAACATCGGATACGAACACATACCCTACATGACGACCCCGGGTGGTGGAGATGACGCCATTAGCCACTCACCCTGCTGCACACCTAGTGCGCGGGTATCCGTCAGGCTGTGTCCACGGAGGATTAAATGAAAAGGGTAAAAGAACTAAAAGTGTGTCGGCGTTTCGCATGCAAGGTAGGCCGGCGAAGGAGAAAAAGAGATGTGTAAATGAATGGACGTGTGGCGAAATGTGCGGAAATAGAAGAGAAGTAAGAAACAATGGCGAAGGGAGTCATGTAATGAAATGCACAGAACCCACGAGAGCCTAACTTGAGTCCCCGAATCACGAGAACGAACCCACCTCGACCGAACGGGGATGAACGGATGAAAATGGCGATGAATGGCTCGGGCACCCCGGGTACGCCTAACCCGTACTCACATAAGGTGAGCCGCTAGGGGTGGCCGGCATTAGGTCAGGCCACAAAAGGTCAATAGCGTGTTGTTCTACACCTCTACCGCGCGGCTTGCTAATAGCGCACATAGAGGGCCGTGGTCGGCGGCTGCTCGGGTCAGGCCACAAAAGGACAATAGCCCCATGTTCTACACCTCTCTCTAGCGGAATGACAGTAATACACAAAGGAGGGGCGTGTTCGGCGGTGTGGAACAAAGGGATAAAACATTACAAAGTTAATTGGCTTACATCCTTATCAATCTGCGGCATCTTTCCTTTATTCTTGAATGAACATCTGTTACCTACTGCAGTCAACAAACACCAGTAACAGAAATCTAGTAATGAGACATGACAATGACCATTCATGCGATCTCGCATGGGTATGTTTCAAAACTTATTACAGGGGCATTAATGTGAATGTCTTAAATGACCAGGGTTACGAACTTGTACTATAATTATGGGGTATACGATAATTTTAATGTTTATACGATGTACAATAATACGTTGTATGACACCGGTTAAGGATACGATAATAGCACTGTCGTGTTTATCAAAACAGCTAAATGAAGCGAATCTGAAAACGCTACCTTCTTCCTCAAACCGATGTATTGTTGAATGTACAACCAAATCTGGCTCCATCTGAATTTTTGCCCTCGTGGTCTGTTTACATACCTTTAGAGTATCTTAAAGGACCTCCTTCCGTTTTTGTCTCATTGCCAGCGTGCCTAGAATTGTTAATCCCAATGAACACAAGTAGCTTATTATAGAGAGATCTGGAACAGTATTTTGCGTTTATATAGGAAAGGATAGGGAAAACGAGGCTAGATGCGGCGGATCATGGAGGAAAATGCGTTTTTATGGGAGAGATAGGGAATACGAGGGCTGATGCTAGGCTAGACGGAGGGGTTGAATGGGGGGAAATACCTTTATATGAGAGGGACAGGGAATACGAGGGCTGATGCTAGGGTAGACAGGGTTGAAGGAGAGAAATGTGTTTATATGAGACGCAGAGTAAAACCTCCGTTCCTATGCTAGGAGGTAGCTGAAGGAGGGGAGGAAATGCGTTTATATGGGAGAGGTAGGGAAAACGATGATAGGTGTCAGGGATTGTGATTAAAACTGTAATACAAAGAACCGCAATTATGAAGTGAAAGGTAGCTACAGGTGTAGGAACCATGAAGAAGAAACGAGGAGGATTTCTACCTCTCATACCAATTATTGCAGCTCTAGGCGCTGCTGCTGGAGGTGCAGCCCAAATTTCCTCAGCAGTAAATAAGAAAAAGTCAGCAGATAAACAAATCGCCGAAATGATGAGGCATAAGAGGGAAATTGAGAGAAAGGTATCTGTTGGCGGCGGGTCCAAAAAGAAGAAACGAGAAAGATTTCTACCGCTTATACCAATTATTGCAGCCCTAGGAGCCGCCGCTGGAGGTGCATCACAAATTGCTGCAGCGGTAAATAAGAAAAAGGCTGCGGATAAACAACTTGCTGAAATGATGAGACATAACAAAGAAATTGAATCAAGAGGAAAGGCCTACGAGTGAAGAAGAATAAGGGGAGGAACATCGAATCGAAGACGGGACAGATCAAGAATGGGAATTCAAAAGCTCTGGCAGAGGGCTATACTTGTCCCTGAAAAAACATGAAGTAACATAGATCCCGGCTTGTATGTCCAATGTTTTAAGATTCCTCATATTAGGATGCCAATGTCTTCTTTATTAGATCAATTGATAATAATAATAATAATAATAATAATCATAATAATAATAATAATGCAATGCAATTATGTCCTTTCGTTCTTGGTTTTTCCAGTGATTGTTCTATAGGAATGTTCTGGGACCATTCAGTGACAAAGTTATTCCACCTAATCAGCTGTCTGAATCTGATTTCCTAGTGAATATATTTAGGTTGAGCATCATACGAATCTAGCGCAGTATTGCATCAGTCTGCTTCCTCGATATAAAAGTGGACACTCGATCTATCAGTTTTCCCATCTGTTACGCTTGGATACCGTATTTCACAAGAACCATCAAATCAAATTTTACCTGTTGTTCATAAACATCCGCTTCATAGAGCAAACAGCCTTAGTATAGGGGAGCATAACAGCAATATCATTGCCTTTAGAAACAAGGATATAAGCATAATGCCTATAGATTTTAGAAGAAGTCAACGACTTCGAGGATATAATAATGGAATGATTCGACGCATACATCATGCTCTGCCCTTGACGCCCATTGGGTTAGCATCACGCAATCGGCAGTTCCTACAGTTATTGGGCTTCAGAATCCTATAATCATTGGCATCTTCAATGTTACCGGGACATTGCTTTCCCAATGACACCGAGATTCGACGACAAGATCACTAAGAAGAGGAACATGTGTTTTCATCATATAATACATCAGCTCTGGACTCTAACAACGAGTTTAGAATCCCTTGTCAAGTTGAACATTTATATAATTTACCCCGTCTCAGGGTGAAGAGAATGCTGTTGTTAAACCTGTACTCATCGAGTGGAGAAGGCCTGTGATTCGACTTTCTGATGCTGAGATCCTCAAGACTGTTAAGCTGGATAAGACTCTGTTTCACCCATTTAGGACCATGGATCTGCATACTCAACCTGCTGTGTTACAGGAATTTACCTGATTAGTGACACCACATCTAAAATGGAGAAGCCGGGATTTGTCATTTTTGGTACTCTGACTTTAAGATCGAGTAATGCATCTAAAGACGGTTCTCTTTTTGATCATTGTAACATAACTTAAACTAATCATTGTAATGATTTATTTTTTATTAGGAATGCAAGGATTTTTAATGGATAAAAACACTATGTAAAAGCATACCTTAATTCTTTTTTATTGTTATTATTTATCTTACATTTCTATCACTTCCTCATCCGACTCATTGTTCCTGTATATGTCATTACAGTTGTAACAGCAGGTTATGCAAATTTCTTTATTGTTTAAATGAAAGTCTTTTAATTTTCATAATTTGTATTCCAGCGTGGCAAGCAGTCTTAATGCTGTTAATGTATACAGGTCTCAGGTCTTTTAGGGTACAAATTTCATCTCTATTTAAAATTATTTCACAATCATTTAAATTACTGTTCACAATGCTTATTTTCAGCGAAAATAGGGAGACT
Source organism: Deroplatys truncata (assembly GCA_030765065.1). Classification (NCBI taxonomy): domain Eukaryota; kingdom Metazoa; phylum Arthropoda; class Insecta; order Mantodea; family Mantidae; genus Deroplatys; species Deroplatys truncata. Next base: position 382,414,164 of record CM060990.1, read on the forward strand.
CGCTTTAGTTAATTATGCATTGCTATGCATTGAATTGTATACAAAATTGTCCGTGTTTTTTCATCATATGCCCTGTAATCCTTCTTAGCGTGTTTTGGTGATGTAGATGTCCCAACACCCGCTTCTTACCGGCATGTTTCTTGGGTGTCTCGATGTTGCTTATTCTATCCTCCAATAGCGTCAGCCTCCTTTGCATGGCTGCAGGCTATTCCTGTTCTTCTTCCTCTTATTGCACAGCCTGAAGCATTTCACAATGAAAGTCTTGGAAAACTACCACGTCAAGTAAAGGCGACCTGAAAAGAATTACATTTTTTGTTATGATACATGTAAAATGAAGCACAAACGATTTGTATAAACATTCGGATATTTATTGTTAGTTCAATGCGATAGATATAACTAAATTCAAAACATGTGATATTGTGATTTCGTAATTTTTTTATAAAAATTCTATAACATGCATCTTTTGTATCGTTATATGTAATATCAATGAGTCAGTTGTTTTATTTGTGAATTTTTCATTGTGAAATAGCAGAACATTCAATACTTAAGTTTAACACTTCTACACACCTTCTCTGTATTATTTTCACTACATTATTCAAGTTGAAGGTCAAGTTATACACTTCTTTTTATTAGAACTATGGTGTGTGTATGTTTTGTAAGTATGCTTATGAATGTGTAGAGAAACAAAGAATAAGTACAGAAAATCATGTGAATGTTTATGGAAGATGAACCTGCTGAGAAACAAAGAATGAGTAGAGGAAATCGTGTGAGTGATGGGTGGAGAAAATCGTATGAATGATTATATAAGAAGAATGTGTAGCGAATATCGTATGAATGCGTTGAGAAGCAAAGAATGAATAGAGAAAATGTATGAATGTAAAGCACAGATTAGAAAATATGATGCTCTTGCAACGAATCGTCTTTCATGTACTGTAACGTTTAAACAAAATTAAGTGTATTGTAAAAGCCAACACTGGTTTTGTATAGTTATGTAAAAAAACTCACCTTGCATTGTTACGTGTTGATATGTGCTGTATGTGTAGATGGCCTCCACCTCGCGTTGCTTTTAAAGTTCTTTAAAACTTAAATGTAAAGTTAAAAAGTACACAACAGTTTTAACTTGCGCAGATATCTGTATATATAGGGATCTAAACCCCCTCCAGGCGATGCCAGCACGTCATCATGGCTGTGATGGTTACACATCACGTGATTATTACACCCATGAAATTATCATCTCTTGCTGCGCATGCGCAGAGACTTTCAGAACTTCTATCCCAACTTGTTTCACTTCCTCTCGCTCTCTCTCTCTCTCTCAGAGTACATCCATAATGTCTTTACATAAGCTATAAAAATGTGTTGTGATGAAAGCTATGTGAAGGTGGTAGCCTGAAAAGAATTACATTTTTGCTAGGTTACAGTGAAATGAGACAACGATTTTTGAATTCTGTAAAGTTGATAATTTCCAATGTTAAATGTGTATGTGCTTGCATGTGTGTACGTGCACTGATGTATGCGTCTATGCCTGCAGGCTTATGTGGCAGTGTGCGAATGTGTAAGTATACTGGTGTATGTATATATGTATGCGCATGTGTGTATGTGGTGTGTGTGTTTGGTTGTATATGTGCGAATGTAAGTATACTGGTGTATGTGCTTGCATGAGGTGTATGAGGTGTATGTGCGTGAGGTGTATGAGTGTGTACATGTGTGGGTTGGTATGTGTAAGTGAGCTGGTATATGTGTGTGTGTGTGTGTTTGTGTATGTGTGTGACTATGCGTGTGTGCGTGTATGTGATTGCAACCGTTTATGTGTGTATGGGCTTGCGTGTGTGTGACTATGCGAGTGTGTGTGCGTGTATGTGATTGCAACCGTTTATGTGTGTATGGGCTTGCGTGTGTGTGTGTACGTGTGTGGGCTGGTGTTGATATGTGTAAGTGAACAGGTAGATTGCATGTGTGTATGTGCATGTGTGTGTGCGTGCGCTGGTGTATGCGTGTGGGTTGGTATTGGTGTGTGTAAGCGAACAGGTATATGATTATGCATGTGTGTATGTACACGGGCGTGTGGGTGTGTGCGTGCGTGTGTGTACGTGTGTGGGTTGGTGTTTGTGTGTGTGTGTAAGTGAACAGGTATATTTGTATGTGTGTGTATGTTAATGTGTGTATGTGCTTGCGTGTGCGTGTACTGGTGTATGTTTGCGGATGTATGTACAAGTGCTCGTGTATATGTGAACGATTGGATGAGCGCAAGTCGAGAAGAAAGAGATAGATAGAAAGAAAAGGAGTGAAGAAGAAAGAATGGTGTCTAGTCATCGGAATATCTAAGTATACGCAGGGGTTTAATATATAAACAGTTATAATTGTTAAATACAATTTTAATCCGAGCGCCCATGCTCACCTAGTTTAATATTTATTATAGCGTTTCGCTGTGTAAGATTCGAACTAGGGGTGTCTGGGTTCCTAAGAATACAGTTCATTAAACATTGTAATGTCATATAAAATTAAATTATATTTGTTAAATGCGTATTTAATCTGCTCGTACATGCTTCCAATAATTTAATAGTTATTAAGCATTAGATTTTCCGGGTAAGATTCGAGCTAGGACCTCTAAACGGTCTTTCATTATTCAAGGTAATGATATAATAATGTTTTACCCTAACAAAGCATCAATTTGGATGCCTAAGTATACACATGTGTTTAATATAAGTAATTATAATTGTTAAATGCATTTTAATCTGACCGCACATACTCCCATAGTTTAATATTTATTAAGCATTAGAGTTTCGCTGGGTAAGATTCGAGCTAGAACCCTCTGAACACCCTTTCATTAATTAGGGTAATGATATATAAAAATTAAATTATATTTGTTAAATACATTTTAATCTGACCTTGCATAGTTTAATATTTATTAAGCATCAGAGTTTCGCTGGGTAAGATTCGAGATAGAACCCTCTGAACACCCTATCATTAATTAGGGTAATGATATATAAAAAATTAAATTATATTTGTTAAATATATTTTTAATCTGGCGGTGCATAGTTTAATAGTTATTACGCATTAGAGTTTCACTTCGTAAGATTCGAGCTACAATCCTCTGAACGCGTTTTTATTAATTAGGGTAATGATATAATAATATCAATCATCAATTTATCATTATCAATAAACTTTTGATTACAGTAAGAATCGAGCACCGATCTATGGATATCCACGCAGAGTTTTAATGCATGTAATGAAATATATATTAAACGCTTTTTCGGAGTCGCTGCTTGAAATGAGCCAAACAGAATGCTTGTTAACTATGCTCGGGTATATTCGTAGGATCTCGTAAAACATCGGAGAGAACAGCTCCTCAAGGCAAAAATCATGATGGCTGACTCTGACGTTAATAAAGGTGTTTACGTGTAGTAGGTAAAGAGACTTCTCTCTCTTTCACGCGAACAAGGACAGGGCGAGCATAAAGCCACCCTCAGATTCTTTTGTCAAGCAAGCGGCTGTTCGAACAATGGAAAGGGACCAGCTTTGTTATAGGACAGTGGAATGAGAAATGCCAGAAAGAAGCCTTGCCCCGGACAATAGAAAGAGAATACAATAAAACTTGTTTCCTTGTTAGCAGGCTTCAGGTTCCCTTTTGTCATGACCCTAATTTATCATTGCTTTGTTCATTTTGACAGTTGAAGGGCAAGCATTTTTCTTTTGTTAAAAGCTAGTGGAATGAGGATGCCAGGTGCTCTTTCTAAAAGTAAACAATAGAAAGCGATACAATAGAATCTATTCCTTTGTCCAGTATACACATTGTTCATTTTGACAGTGATAGATAGCCTATTGGGTGGGCTACTGCAGGTGCAGAAATGGCCGGATGTGGAATGGGTAGGAAAAACGTCTCGCCTTTGTTACAGAACCATAAATTTATGACCCCCTTTGTTCGTTTTGACAGGTGAAGGATACCCTTAATTGCTTAACTGTCAAGCTTCCATTGTACTCAACAAGATTTATGACCCACAGCTGCAACTTAGCATATGAATAGACATTCCTGCATATTAAGTGCGCGTAAACTGTCATTTCCCTACTACTGACTTAGGGGGGTTTTCCACTAAGACCCCTCCTCGAATACCTTACAAGTGATCTATGCTCGAGTCTTTTTGTTGTTAAAGTTCTTGAATAATGCGGTTCTTTGTATTACAGTTTTAATCACAATCCCTGACACCTATCATCGTTTTCCCTACCTCTCCCATATAAACGCATTTCCTCCCCTCCTTCAGCTACCTCCTAGCATAGGAACGGAGGTTTTACTCTGCGTCTCATATAAACACATTTCTCTCCTTCAGCCCTGTCTACCCTAGCGTCAGCCTTCGTATTCCCTGTCCCTCTCATATAAATGTATTTTCCCCCATTCAACCCCTCCGTCTTGCCTAGCATCAGCCCTCGTATTCCCTATCTCTCCCTTATAAACGCATTTTCCTCCATGACCCGCCGCATCTAGCTTCGTTTTCCCTATCCTTTCCGATATAAACGCAAAATACTGTTCCAGATCTCTCTATAATAAACTACTAACACAGTACTGTCCAGAAATAGTAATCAGTGGAGAAAACTCTGAATAGCTGACATTTTCTACGAAATAAAGAACATGTCTGAATTTAAATATCTTCTGGAGTGCTATTAAACACATGTACGATCCTGATGAAAATAATGATTTGAGCGAACCAGTGGAATTTGCATTGGTAATGATTTCGTTGCCCTACTGCAACGCTTCTTGTGAACAAGGTTTTTCTAAAGTGGGTTTAATAAAAATTAAATTCAGAATAGACTGGCATTAGATACGGTAAACGGGCTCATTCTGTCATCCTATACTTAAAACAATGTGGTGGGTCTGAACACCTTCAAATCATCGAGAAGATGTTAAACCCTGCGTTAACAAATGCGTATGCTGTTGCAGTAGTTCAGAGTAAAGATGATACACTTTCTGACGAGTAGATTGAGAAACGCATGTGCTAATCCTGGCTGTTGTCATCGATATTGCAAGTATAAAACTGAACATTTTTATCGACAGTTTATTTTAGTATTATTGAATTTGTTTAGAAGTAAAATAATTTTGAACGTAAATCTATAATTCTTAGTGGCTGTACGATGTATTTACATTTAAAAGTTGGCAACTCTGTTAGGGATTACTCTGCACGCATATATATATATATATATATTTGATTTGGATGTGATATGTTCAATTAATAAGTTAAAAGACGAATATTAAGTATAACCCAGATGAGTACGATCAGTCTTTACTGGTATATTTTAATTTGAGTATATTCTCTCTCGTTTCCAGTTACATGCCAGAAAACATGAAGTGCGTATTATGATCGACGGCATTTAATCTTTCATTATTCACATTTTTCAACAATATTTCCTTGAAAACTTGCTTCCACGGGCATAAGATACTGTGACATTATCCAGTTTTTCAATTTTCACTTAGTTCTTACTGCCACTGTTTCGTTTTTATGTAGTTTACCTTCACTGGGAGTTCACGTCACTAAGGTGAACTAGTTCAGTTCTGTCACTTCACTTCCTTCGTGACATAGCCTCTTCACGCCGGATGGTTCACTTCACGGGAGTCAAAGCAGGTCCTCCAAAAACCCTCGCTCCGCCGTAGCATTCGCTGCACGTCACAACAGTCGTCACCAAGTCACTCGGAGAATCGCTCTTGTTGTCGCACCAAAAAAGCAGTCGCCAACTCGCTCGCATACTGACTGACTCAACTCCACTCTGTCCCACTCGACTCACAACTGACTCGCACTGCTCGAGAACACTCGCTTATACAGGCAGTGAAATCTTCCACAGAAGGTCTTCGAACGTTCTAGAACGGTTTCGACACACTTTCTGAGGAGGGTGACAAGAAGCTTCCAGAAAGTTCTATTTATCTCCCAATAGCGCGTTCGGTGTTTACGCTGGCAAGCGCGGTTATCTTGTTTACTCTGACAGTTCGGCGCTGACCTCCCGATAACTTTGGGCCACAGTCGCTGCGTCACAATACGGTACATACTTCAGTGTTTCGATTGAGCACTCAAATTTATGGAATCGACTCACAGTTTGTCACCGATTTGAAATAAAAACAAGTAACATACTATTACGAACGAACGTTGCTTAAAGTATGCGGAAATCCAAAACGATAATAGGAAATATCTCATAAAAGGGATTCACTGGAATATTTCACGTTTAGAGAAAAACTCCAACGACCGGTCCCTTAAAGGATTGCCATTATATACCAAAGATGAAATGGTTGTTCTGACTTAAACTTTCGGCTCTCTTTGGTAACCTTTATATAATCATCCATTGAGAGTATGTTTTAGAAATGCCATTTGTAGTCGTAACTATAAAGGAATAAATTTTACTAACAACTACGTATAATTTCTAGGCAGACATTTTCACCGTGGTGAAGGGAAAGAAAGATTAACATTTATGAACAATATAATTAAGGTATTCATCCGTGTTTTATTTCACAATACACTTGCACATTTAAATCTAGCCTCCCTTTTGCCTTTATAGGTTAGAGCCGTATATGCCCTCTATTCTACACACACATTGTAAATGTTTTTTCACATTAAGGAAAATATGTTATATGAATCAGTAAACATTGAAAGTTATCGTACTGTAGAATCGTTCGTTATTACTTTAGATTACATTTGAAAATATAACAACACAATAACCGATTCCATTCTTGAGGACAGCATAGTTTCTTACAGTTGTTGAGGTACCAGGGTTTCTAGTTCTATCAATAGTTGAAGATTGTGATCTAGTTGTATTTCATCAAACATGAATCCTGTGATAAGCTTTAGAGTAGCTGCTGACGCTCTATTAGGTTTGGAAATAGATCCCTCGATGTAAAAACAATTACTTCTGCTAGGTAGAGTATGCACTTTGATAAGCCGTTCAGAAGATATTGAATATTAAACAAAAAGCGAAATATCAAGCGAAGAACCTCAAGTACGTTATAAATCCGTAATCCGTCATGTAAGAGTAAGCCAAACACACATAACGTTTCAAATGAATATTGCTTAAAGTACTTGCAAATTCAAAACAATATAAAGAAAACCTCGTAAGTGAGATTCATTTGAGTACTTCACGTTTCTGAAAACAATTCACAGATCTGTCCCTTTAAGAGCTTGTCGTTACATACCCAAATTTAAATCTTTGTTCTGTTTGAATAGAGTGATGTGAAACAAAAAGAACCGATATAACACATTTTGCTTCCTTTGACAGCCGTCAAATAGTCATCTATTGAGAGTATATTTTAGAAATGCTACTGCAAATCGTAACCATAGAGGAATAAATTAAAACTAACGACCATTTACAATTTCTAGGCATGCATTTTCATTGTGATTAAGTGGCTGAGAATCACTTTTATATGAACAGTATAATTAAGATAACTGCCCGTATCATGTTTTTGCGACAGTTCCATACTTCAATCTGTAGTCCCTTTTTTTCATTACATCTCAGAGGCATATATCTTCTCTGTTTTATACACATATAATAACTTTTTCATATTTTGCAAAATGCATTAAGGGAATCGGTAATCATTGCAGCTTATACAACTGCATAATCATTTTGTATTAATTTATATTACATTTGAAAGGGTAAAAAAATAATATCTTGAGAAATAAAAGTGAGTGAGACTTAAGAGCACTTCACGGGATATTTAATGCAATCCCAACGTATACAGGGATTTGAAATGTAAAACTTTTCGATCTCACTGCTCATCAACTAACATCTAGGTGACGCATCACACTTCAGCCTAGGGAAATCCTAAAATATATGACAACCAATATTTAGAAACGATTTATTGCGCTAATAAAGCACAATATGGTTACCATAAAATTCCAAATTGACTACATTTCCGTCCATAGTAAATTTTATGTCTATCTCTTCTTGATTTCCCTGCTATATATAATTCACATGAGACCTCATATAATATCCAAGACATACATTTTATTTTAAAGTCAATATCTCAAACAAGCGACATCTTAAACAAAATCACCATTACATTTGTATGATTATTTTAATATTTTCCATTGTCAGATATATGCCGTGTGGAAGAAAGTATTACAGTATTTGTCAAAACATGACGCCTCGCCTCCCACCCCTGCCCAAGTCGGCAGAGCTTTGAGGGTTGGTTCTACAGGGTTTGCGGTTTTAAGCAAGTCTCACAGTGCCAGGTCTTACTTAAACTGCCGGGCGCCATTCTCGGATGGACACATCAAAAGGTTTCTTTACGTAACCTAGCACCTCTTCCAATGGTGGAGCTATTCTTATTTTTCACGGGAGCCTTTGGTGGAAAAGTTTGCTGATGTTGATTCACATCATCAGATTCAGGTTCAGGTGGTATCCAAGATCGGAAAAGGAACGACATGTTGTGTACTAACTCATAGGTTTGCAAACATACAACATCAAGCACGAAACTGTACTGATGAAGTTGAAGGAATAGCAGAAAGCATACAATATTTGGTCACGTTGTTCCTCACCCTTCTAATGAGGGTCGCCTTTTGTTTGCTAATGGTTATTGCCCGGTGGCAGTCTAGCCTATGGGGCAAGGCTGTCATGTTTAAAAAAAATAGTGTAGTCTCAGACCTACGAAACCTAACCATACGTAAGGGACAAGAAAGAGGCCATGTCACGTCATTCAGTGATTGTAAACAGAGAGTCAAAGTGTACTGGCTGTGCCTCTCAAACCTATCCTACCGGATACGCTTCAAACAGGGGTGAATAACTCCGTAACGATGAGTCGTGGGATGGTGGTTGCTTGAAAAGAATGTTCCCCTCTACGAGATCTATCACTCCTCAGAGCTTTTCGCTGAGATTCTTTAACATTCTGTATAGTGTATAAGTCAGGAGCTAAACACACGGACGCAGATGCATTATACTGTCTTCCATTTAACATTCCTAGCACTGAGGATTTGTCAGAAACAAATTACTTAATCAGATGTGTCCTTAACACCAGTAGAGCTCGGTAACCTCCAACATGCAGACGCAGACAGTCTACCGATAATTCAAACATGAACAAATATCGGTAGGTGAGCAGATACTGCAATTACAAGCTGCTTCCTATATTCTGAAATAAGGTGCACTTTACCGTAACAACGGTGGAACAAATCTGTCATTTTGACGTAAGCTGTGATAGGTCCGAAATTGTAAATATTGAGATATTGCCACCATCGAACTTAACAGAAATTGGTCGATCTGGAGGTATACTAACGCAACTCCAGTCTGAAATAGATTTTCAAGTAGATTCAATTTTTCTAAAGAAAGTAAGTTTCTAGCAGGGTGAAGCAGTACGTTTTGATTACTTGAATAAAATTACAATCTTAGGGAGAATAAATATCAATAACAGTAACGATAGTGTTATATAAAACTGGAAAGCGAGTGTGACTGTAAATTTGTCGAAGGGTTGAGAGAGACAAGGCCATCAGCGGCCGGAAACGGGTGGTTTTTCCCTCTATTGTTAAGTGTCCCGTTAGGTTTCTGGAACACAGAGGTGTTGAAAAGGGTCAATGTTCGCCAAAAGCCAGATAACCTTAGGCCCCCAATGGAAGAAGCTAGAAATCAGGTGATAGTGGAATGGGGAGATATACAACGTTTGAAATAGAGAAACAGGAGATTTTAGAATCCACACTTGGCCGTGGAGTCTCCTTGGAGATGGTTGTTAGAAAATGTGTAGGAGGGTTTAGAATACACACTTGGCCGTGGTAGTTCCATGGAGATGGTTGTCAGAAAAGTTTAGAATACACACTTGGTCGTGGTAGTTCCTGGGAGATGTTTGTTAGAAAATGTGTAGGAGAGTTTAGAATACACACTTGGCAGTAGTAGTTCCTCGGAGAGAGTTTGTCAGAAAAGTGTCGGCGGATAGGTGCGATGATATGAAACGTAACAAATAGGAAATGCGCGTGTGTGTGTCGAAGTAATAGCAGGAATAAAATGTTAAAACGGCGACGGTAAATAAACGAGCAGGAAAACAAACAGTCGTATTCACCACTAACCCGAGATCCAAGATCCATGCAAGAACCCTGAGCTAGTACCGAACCCGGGACCATTCCTACACATCCTGTACCACCGCCAAACAATCAGAAATACTACCGCAAATGGGCGTCCTAACGTGGGGCCCACAATCAAACCACCAGCAAATACGACAAAAAATTGGCGACCAACGTTGGGACCTGAATAAAATCCACTGTACCACACATCGTGTGAATCAACCGACAGTAAAAGAAGTGATCGAACGTGCCCAGGACACCAGGTATAAATCCAGCAACGCACGAGACGACAGGAGACCATCTCAACACGACAGCAGGAGGCAGATGCAGCAGTAACAACGGCAACCAAAGCAGAAAAAAGTAAGTGCAGTGATTTTATAAGAAGTAATGGTCAGATAGACTACGTCAATAGAAAAAAAGAAGAAGAAACGTGTAGCTCAGTAATATATATATATATATATATATATATATATATATTGGTAGTTCGTTAATCTATAAAAAGTGTATTTAAATAGTCTATGATTTTAAGAAATAGAAAAGTTGTAACTAATTTTAAAATAGACACTCAAATGGAGCAGAAATTGGAAAGTGATAACATAAGCAAAACAAGTGTAGGAAATGCAGAGGCAGCAGCCGAGTCAAATCCTGATGGGCTAATGGTTAGCGAACAGCAAGATCAGAATAGCATTATAGAAACCTTTTTCAACAAATGTTATTGCAATTCCAGGCAATAGATCAAAAGTTAGAAAATCATAAAGAAGCAATAGATAGGAGGGTAGAAAAGCAGAATGAGGTTTTATGTGAAATAAGATCAAATCAAAATTACATGCATGAGGAATTTCTGGTAGTTCGTGCCGAAGTGCAAGAAGCGCACGGCGAAATTGAACAGGTTATAAAGCAAATTGAAACAATAAAATGTACCACTGAAAATGTGCATGAACAATTGTGTGATGATTTTCGTAACAATTGTGAGAGGATCGAGCAAAAACAAACAGAAATGCAGAATCACATCCGCTTTGTATTGAGTACAATTAAGAAAACAGTGGAAGAGCAAAACAAAAATAATTCGGAATAAATAAACGTATTGAAGGAATCCCTCACACAAATTGTTGGAAGTCAGCACGAAAGTTCTAGGGACTTAGCAGAAATGCGAGAGGCCATAAGCCGCATAGAAATAGAAAGAATTCAAATCAAAGTGCTAGAACTGCTATATCCGCAGAAGTTTCAAACACAAATGGTACGGCAGATCGATTTCGCCACAAACATGTGAATATAGCAATAATGGTGCAGGCAATAACTTGAATAATAGTTTTATGCATGGTCAGTTGACAATACCCACACAATTGTTAAATGAAATATCAGTTCCAATGTTCGATGACAGTATTGAGAATGCTAAGCGGTATAACCTTGATTTAGAATCATATTTTGCATTGAAGGGTATTCCTGAAATATATAGAATGATAGTAGTGAAAAGAGGGTTAAAAGGACGATCCCTTAGTTAGTATAGATTAACCTTAGGAGACCACGCAGCCTATCTGCAGTTCAGGCAAGATTTCTTGAACAAATATTGGAACGTATCCACCCAATATAATGTCAGGATACAAATTAATAATGGACGTTACCAATCGCATTTAGGGGAAGGAATGGTCGATTATTTTCTAAAGCTGGCACAACAAAGTCAATTGTTAGAACCACCTATGAGGGAGGACGAATTTATAGCCTTAATGGCTTACCAGTTTCCAAGTGAGATTAAAAATCACCTTATCGTAACTAAACCACGAACTGTGGGGGAGGTTCTTGAACTTTTGACGGCTTTTCAAAGTCAGCCTTATGAAAGAAGCGATATTGGCCTAAGAACCCATAGAACTCATTTCGCAGACGGGGAAGGGGCAAGCCAAAATTGGCGCGACTCGCATGCGTGAGTCGTACCAAGTTCGCGAGAGATATAGAGACAACACTTCTAGAACACCTAATAGGCAGAATTATAGGAGAAATGGACCTACAGGCGGAAACTATAATTGTGTCCATAGGGCACAAAACAGGCATAATTTCGAGATAAACATTATTCAATTTGAAAACGAAAAGAGAGGAGACTATAGGTCATGGAGAAACAAATGGGGGAGTGATAATAATAGACAATATGCAAATGGATCGAGACGTGATGGACACGGTAGCACGAATACCGGACGTAACTCACCACGATGGAGAGGGCGTTCACCCAACCAAACCATGCACGAGGAGGCGAGAGTAAATCCGCCAGAAATAGGCTCAGGACATGTCGAACCAATGCCTCTGGAAAACTCAAATTAGACCGAACTGTGTCTCCGGGTACGGTCAGAGACCAAGTAGATGTAAGCAATGCATTACTGAGAGAAGGGGACGAAAAAATGAACAAAATAACGTCATGAAATTAAGCAGCGAGAGTAGCGCGTCAGTGCGATTAGGCATGCCAAGCGGTACAGAGATGATAGACAAATGCGAGATCGTGGAAGCACCGAAAATCAAAGTAGCAATAGAAAAAGAGCAATATTATGCGACTATAGATAGTGGCGCATCGGTATCTGTAATCAGTTCAATAATATTTAACAATTTAATAGCAAGGGGATTAAAGCTACAGACGCTACCCGCAAAGAACTTATTCTGTGTGTTAGCGATTGGTCGTTCGAATAAACAGCGCGTAAAACAAGTTATGTTGACGCTAAAAGTAGGAAGCATTGAGTTAGATTGTATTTTTCTTGTCATTCCATATCTGGTGGTAGAAATATTATTAGGTAGTGATTTCTTAACCGCAATGAGAGCACAGCTAGATTACCAACACGAACGGTTAATTTTAAAAACAGCTGGTCGTGAAATCATTGAACCTTTTATTCAGGTAGAGACAAGCATAGAGCATGGACAGACACGAGAAGAAAGGGAACTGCAGGAAGAAGTAGCATTCTTTGTGGAATATTTAGAAACAAATGGTCATGAGGAAATTGTGAAGTTTGGTTTTGAAGATGATGGTTACAAAAGGATGTAGATTATTGTGATGAAATAAATGAGAACGAAAATGCGGAAGACGAGCAGTGTAAAACTATTAAATATTACAGTCTAACGGTGGGACAAGAGTCGAAGCAATTAGCACGCGTAAATAGGGAATCTGTGCAGGTAAACGAGGCTAATGAGTCTGAGATCCTTCGGAAGATAAAAATGAAGGTGAATAGTGCACATAGTTTGAATAATAAGCAGAAAGAGATGTTATTTAAAGTTCTAGTTGTTAATAGCCCGGTATTTTCTGAGAGAACTGGATGTTGTAATGTGTATGAGTATGAGTTCGATATAAGCGAAATGGAGCCGGTGAGGCATAAATGCCGAAATATTCCTATTGATCTCAGGGAAAGTGTTGACCAAGAAATAAGAAAAATTTTGAACGAGCGGATAATTAAAATATCAAAATCGCCTTACGTGAATCCTCTGTGTATCGTAAAGAAAAAGAACGGAGCAGTAAGGATACCTAACTATTGACGCGCGGAGGTTGAATAAATTTATATCCCCTGATAACTTCCGTACTGAAAGCATTGACCAAGTGCTCACGAAAATAGGGCGAAAAAAATGGTTTTCCTCTATCGACCTTACTAACTCATATCTGCAAATACCACTCAAAAAGCATTTATGGAAATATACAGCTTTTATTCACGGAGGGGTAGTTTACGAATTTTTGAAATGTCCTTTTGGTGTGTCTACCAGTGGGTCAGTATTGTTAAGAGCAATGCACAGAGTATTTGGAAACGTCACCGAGGAATTCATGACGCAATATGTAGACGACTTCTTGTTACACGACACAAACATCGAAGAACACATACGTCATATAGGCCTCGTGCTATCTTGATTAGTTGAATGCGGGATGACAGTCAATCTAGAAAAATCAGAGTTTTTCTCTACCCAAATAAACTTTGTCGGGTTTTTCGTATCTCAGAAAGGTGTGTCCCCGGATCCCGAAAGAGTGAGCGCCATAAATAAAATACCTGCTCCAAAGAATATCAAACAATTGAGAAGATTTCTCGGGATAGTGCAATTTCAACCGAGGTTCCTTGCAAATTATGCGTCAGTGGCGGCACCTTTGAGAGCATTATTAAGGAAAGGATCACCATGGAGTTGGGGTGGAAATGAGAGAGGAGCGTTCGAGCAGATAAAGGAATTATTTGCCCAAGCTATACTGTTATAACGACCCAATATGGATTTTCCATTCGATATTTATTGCGACGCCTCTAGTCTTGGATACGGGGGAATTTTATCACAGTTAGATGAAAAAGGTGAAACCCATGTGATTTCAACGTGCTCTAGGTCAGTATCACGCACGGAGAGCGTAGCTTGTGCCGCAGAGATGGAAATTGCGGCTGTTAATTACGCACTTCAGAAATTCAAATCCTACATATATAACAGACCTATAATCATATACACTGATCACATCAGTCTGTCATTCATAAAAAGTTGTAAGCTTACGAGCTCTAAAATCTCCCGCTATATACATGAAATATTGTCCTATGACGTAGACATAAGGCACAGACCGGGAAGCAAAAACGTGTTTAGCGATGTATTGTCAAGATTGCGGACAGGTCAAAATATACCTGAAAACCTCGGAGGTATCCAAAGGGAGTGGCCATTCTTAAACTCGACCTAACCATGAACAAACAACTTGTGACGAAATTAAAGCAGTGAGGACAATTACAGAAACGTGATGAGAAACTGGGGAAACTATTACAAACGGCGCCTGAAATAACAATGATACACCAGGACCTATAGGAAAAAGAAACGAAATTTTATACAAATTGCATGGGAGAGAAAATCCGAAATGAAAGACATACATTCCGACAGGAATAGAATAATTAGTTATTAACGCTTATCACCGTGCACTAGTACATTCAGGGAGCGAGTGTACCGCGCTAGCGATCGGTGAGCACCTTTACATTGCCCGCCTGCAACATAAGGCGAGGAAAATAATATCTGCGTGTGAAACGTGTCAAAAGGCGAAACCTTTGAATGTAAAATTTGACGCTCTACCACAACCAATATTGCGCGACAGACCACGAGCTCTTATCGCTATTGACGGTCATGGTCCCATGCCCATGGGTAGAGCTGGTATGAAGTATGTGTTTGTGATGATGGATGTATTTAGCAAGTTTGTTCGTGTATATCCAATGAGGAAATTAACAAACGCCTCATGTGCAGGGAAAATAGTCGTCGAATACGTGTTGGAATATGGGGATATAGATGATATTATTGCTGATAATGTGTCAATTCATAAGGGAATACCGCAAGTGTTAATACAATTAAAAGCTATTGAACAAAGGAGCACATCACTTAACGTATTATAGATTAACCTTGTTTGGTTTTAATAAAAGTGCGCTTATATACAAGTCCTCGTATTAAACAATATCTATCATAGAATGAATTAATTCATCTAACAAAATCATTATCTATAAAAACTCTAGATCTCGTTGTGAACATATAAGCAATACTTATTCTCATAAAGGATAAAGCATTTAAAGAATATAGCACCAAATGATTAATAACACATTGGAAGCAGTAAACATTATATTGCTGGTAATGCATATGATATACGCAAGGAACAGGGTCGATACGCGTGTTTATACAACCACGATGTCCCAAACGTTAGGAAAAGTAACACAGAACTACATTGCACATTCACCTCCTTTGGGAAGGTGGTTGGATAGACATGCTTATAGACCCTCCGCCGTCATAGAGGATCGCTCCAATCATTGTTCAAGTCTACCAGTGAAATTAATGTGCTTTCGAGGACGTTTGGGCCACGTTTGTCTTTGCTGCAACTCAAGCCAATTCTCTTTCTCAGTGCATGCAATTCCCGTTTGAATGTGGCATTCTAAGTATAAATAATAGCTTTGTTCTTTATAACATTATGCACCCACGCATTTAGAAGTTATTCTACTCAATTCTCCTCGGTGCATGCAATTCCCGCGTAAATGAGGCTGTCACAGTGTAAATAATAGCTTTGTTCTTCATAGCATTATGCACCCACGCGTTTAAGAGTCTTTCTAGCATTATTATACATGTTTAAAACTATAATGTTTTGTGTTAATAGTAGGGTATAAAACGTTACATTGAATTATTTTCCATTATTCAAAGTGGCAATGTATTCGAGTAGGCATATAGAAAGCAATACATATAGTGATTGTGGGAAAACATTTTTAGGCTTTTTAATTTACGGAGGCATATCACAACCTACTACCCAGCGAAACATTTGCAGCGCCTATAAGGAAGGATTAAGTTTGAATTTAACTCTGAGGTATGTAAAAAAGATTTGGTAATTCAAAATACCTTTGCTTTCACATGAGGCATGAACATGCAATTTCTCCTAAGGAAATAAGAAATTATTTTAAATGCTCGCTGTGAGAAGAAAGCTTCTTGGCCCGGAAATCTATATTGGAGCAAGAGCATTTTGAGTGTTCACATTATATTAACGTTAAAGAGAAAACGCTACAGTTTTCATCCATGGAAGAGTTCATTGATTTGAGGAAAACCACAGACAATGAAACGCGTACGGAGTTCTTAAAAACCCACACTAATAATCAAAGAAGCTATTACAAATATCATCGCTCAGGAAATTGTGCTTTTAAAGGAGAAGGGAAAAGGCACCTAAAACTCAGGGCAGCAATAAGATAAATGCATTCTGTCCAACAAGAATATTACTTCTTATTCAAGAAGGAAAGTATATTGTAGAGTATACTGAAACACATATTGGCCACAATAATGCTTTAGGTCACATTGGCTTGACTGGATATGACTGCACAACCATTACCTCAAAAATTGCTGCCAAAATTCTCTTTTCAAAAATATTGAATGATGTGAGAGAGTGTTTCAGGAACAGATCTCGAAAGGCAGCATTTATTGACTCAAAAAAGGATACAACATTAAAAAATCCTTTAATTTAGTTATCAAAAGCATAGTAATTATGCAGTAAGTGTAGATGCATGGGTGACTGACATGAAATAATTAGACAAAACCTGCGTTTTATTTTATAAGCCTCAGAAAAGCTCATGCCAGCAGTATTCATAGTTAAAGGATGAGGTTTTTATCGTTAACTATTATAAGCGATGCTTAGAAAGAAATATTGAAAATTTATGGATGTGATTGCATCTGTTTATATGGTGCGCATGGACTTAACAAGTATGGGTTTGAAGTAAATACCCTTCTTGCTATTAACAATATGAGGCAAGGGTTTCGCTGCTCTTTCATTATATCCAGCAGATCAAATTTAGATATATTAACAATTTTCTTCAAAGTTATAAGATGTGAAACTGTGTGTTACAGCCTAAAGTCCTGATAGCAGGACATTATTATAAAGTCTGGTTGACTATACTGGAGGAACCGCAATAGAGACTTTACTGCTCGTGGTATGTTATTTGAGCATGGAAGAAGAATATGGCTAAAACCCAAAGCCGAGAAAATCAGGAGGAATTGTCCAAACTTCTTAGAACTATGCCGATGGAAACAGATAATATTGTTTTCACATTATGTCTCCTCAGGTAATAGAAATGCTTTATTGTGATGAGAAGACCAAAGAACTTAGTTTTCTCAATATTATGGATCCAATGTTGAAAACTGGGCTTATTACCACCTCATTCATGCGGGCATAAACACAAATATGCACATCGAGACAATGAATAGAACAATAAAGTATTTTACGCCCAAGGCAAAAGAATAAAGCAGCTTAATAACATTTTGCAAATCCTAATGTAAATTATTAGACAAACTGTTCGATAGGTTGGTCATCCATCACAAGGGAAAAACCGCAAGCAATATCAAGGTCATGCGCTCGCGTTACAAGACATCTTTGTCTTTATCGACAGAAAATTCAGATATCACCGGAAAATGGGATGTATGCAGCTCTTCAGCTACGGAGATATATACAGTGATGTATGAGAAAGACTGCAGGTATGACTTGGCTTGTTCAGACTGCAATATATGCATTCACAAGTATTCATGTTCCTGCTTGGATTCATCTATACAGTAGAATATGTGTAAACACAACCATCTAATTTTTCAGTTGTCGCTGTCGATCAGTACTGAGAAAAAGTCCTAAACTAGTAGCGATGAGAAGAATAATTTATTTATCAGCTGAAAATGTGGTCTCCTCATTAGCAGAAGCCGCTGCATTAAATAATTAATTCTGCCAGTGAAGCCCAATTTTGTAGCGGTAAGGAACCGCATTGGAAGTCTACATATCCCTTCATCATCAACTGCGGAAAATATTTCTAATGCATCTAATAAGAAGATCACACCACAAAAAGGAGCTTTATTTTCTACTAAAAGCTATTTCCAAAAATAGAAAACTGGCATTTCACAGTAGCAATGAAATTGCATCACAATTTGTTGCAGTTTCACTAGTTACACGGAATAACCAAGTTTAAGTATCTATTAAGTATGATGTAAATATTATATTATATTTTCTAACAGTATATATAGTCATATTCCTTTTAAATATTAGTCAATGCGTGGGTGACTAAAGTACATTTTAGTAATCAGTTAATGCTTTGTAAGACAAAGAGACTGAATGTGACAGTGCACAAGTGTTAAGAAACCTGCTATCGGGATATGAACCTAATGCCTACGTCCTCCGGATGATACTCTTGTAAGCAACACGTTATTTTCCCCTCAATTACTTCTTCTCATAAGTGTTATTTCAACAGAATTACTGATTCACATTTTATAATTATCTCGCCGGTGAGAAAAGTACGTTTTAGCGCTCTAAAACATAACATACTTTTGAAAGAAATGAGATTGAATGTTGGTGAAAATTCAAATTTTGATCGGAATGGTATCGGGAGACAAGCAACTTCGGAATCGCTTCGGAAAGCTCCGAAAACGCCATCTACACGCTCTTTTCACATTCACGTGGTTTACACAAGAGGAATGAGTAGAGAAAGGCGTGTAAATATGTACACTATAAGGCGAAATTTGAAAACACCATTTTTGTGAATATAATAGGTTTTTTTTATTGAAAAGGATCGTGCGGAGTCGGCCGGTGCAAAACAGAGAACTGAATACAGATGGGGAAGGGGAAGACAGGTGTCTTGGATAATGACAATGAATACAGGTGTGAATAGAATCGCATCTCCCTTGTCGAGTGATAACAAAAGAAGGGAAGACGTCTTTTGTCGGGAAAGCGCCCATTGTTCAACAAACAATAAACGATTGATGACGGTCACCTCTATTGCCATTAAGGGAGTCCTGTGTGGGAGGTGGAATGTTACCAGGTGGTTTTTCTTTGGATAAACGACAGGAAAAGTGGAATGAGGTATTAATTAACATACACAAGTGTGCCAGAACGCCCATGCTAATATTTTAAATGCGATATAGACGAGTCCATGACTCGTGGGAACGAAACCATACCCCACCTAAAATATAAAAAGCACCACACAAAATTGAATACACCATTCAGGGGCACGTCAAAACAAGATCAATTGCACTCATATCTTGACAGTAGCAAACAGGGAAGCAGAATAACATCTGCAATGTCAACTGGCACCTATTGTTAAAAAAACAATACACAATTTATGACCTTCATTGTCAACACAAAGGTATCGGGGGGCATGACAGGTGGAAGGGTGTTTAAATAACATATTAATTACAAATTCCTGCATATATAAGTGCGCTTGAACTCATTTTATGAATACTGTCTTGAGGTTTTTTCCATTAAAGGCCCCTCCCCCGAATACCGTACGAAGGGTCTATACATAGGTCTTTTTGCTGTTAAAATTCACGAATAATGCTGTTTTTGTATCGACGTTTAGAACCACAACAACATATGAGCTAAGGATGCTCGCTATAGATTCGACCAATTGCCAGTAACACAATAAAAACTTGCCTTCGCTTTTAACAATGGGTATCCATGTGTATCATTCTAGCCGAAATATATGCCTTATTCAAAAAGTTAACACTACCACAAGTCCCTGTAATTGAATGAAAAACAATAATGACTCAACTTTCTTAAAACGCTGCTGACTGCCGGTTGAACTAGAAAAACGTTGGGAAGTAGGCTACATAAAGGATTGAATGCATGCCTGGTTTGGAGTAGAACAAATTATGTTTAAGTATCAAACTTGGAAAGCATGAAAAGAAGAGAGAGATAACATAACTCGCAATGTATGTATCTATGGTATTTTTAAGAGTTTAATACTCGATTATTTGGTTACGTTTCTTAAATTAAGTTAACGTATGACAATGGAATGAAAAACCTTTTCTGAATGCTGGCGGGTTTTAACAAAAGCTGGCAGAATAGCCTGTGTGTAATGAATGGTTGAGTCAAATTCCTTATATTACAATAGGGATCTTGTGATGGAAAAACTTGCTTTTCAGTCTCTCCCCTTGAAACTTTGGCCTGTCGCATTATCACTTGCGTATTTGAAATCCTTATAGAACACTGATTATAATTCTTAAAACTGGTCCGAGTTCGAGTCTTAGTGTAGCAGAACTTTAATGTTTAATAGCTATTAAACTGTTTAACTTAGATAAATGGATTAAAATGCATGTAATTAATGGTAATATGTAGATTAAACCCTGGTGTGTAGTTAGGAATCCTGAGGGCCGTGTTCGAATCTTACTAAAGCAAAAGTTTAGTGATTAATAAATATTAAACTAAGGACATGTACCTGTGGAGTAAAATGTATTCAACAAATACAATTATCTATATTAAACTCTGGTATATACATATATATCACAAGGACTAGCTTCGATTCTTAATTTTCTTTTCTTATTTCTCTTTCTTTCTTCTTTCTCCTTTCTTTCTTTTCTTTCCTTATTCTTGAACCACAGACAACCAAACACACATGCTTACAGCCTCATCGCCTCCCATAAATACATGCACATACATACATATACAGCAACACTATTACACAAACACACCACCCAGTCACAGTTCAACACGCACACACATACATACACAACAACATTATCACGCAAACACAAATAGAGACAGTTAAACACACACACATGTATGCACCAACACATCAACACAGAAGCATTCAAAAACACCTGCACCAACACACAAACACCTCTGAACAGCTCTCTCTAAACGCGTGAACATGTATGAAGCCATACGAACACCTCCAAACACATAGTTGCACATACACAACGCATTCTAACACTTCCCCCAAGCACACGAACCTGCACGAAAACCTATGGACACGTCCGAACACATACGTAAACACCTATTGAAATATAAGAGTTTAGATGCTTAATCACCGCTTTATTGTTAAATTCAGTATATGATTGATCTAAAAGGTCCGTGCCCCCTCTATAAATAGGGTACCTTCCGGCACTGGTCTTGACATCGAGATGTCATTACCGCCGGTACGGAACCCTCTGTTCAGAACGGCACGGTGGAAACACCGCAACGCCGGCATGAACAACTGGACACAACCATGGGCCACGGGGATCATCGCAGACCCGCCGGCAACCGCCGATCCTCCGCCGCCGTTTTTTTTTTTTTTTTTTTTTTTTTTTTTTTTTTTTTTTTTTTTTTTTTTTTTTTTTTTTTTTTTTTTTTTTTTTTTTTTTTTTTTAATGGTGTGGCCCCGCCTCCGCCACACCAGGTGACGATCATCCGAAAGCGATATACATCGTCTCCCCTACCATGCACTAACTACTCTACGGTGCTGGAAGGAAAGCGAAGGTAAGGTGTTTTCCGGTACCGCCGAAGCAAACCGAATGTTAGTGGGTGATTACTAAAAAGGGCGCCTGCATACAAGGGAGTATGCAGACAGAGTGGAGGTTAGGTACTGGCCTTGGCAGAGCCCAGGCCAGGGACCTATGGTTAATGGTGGTAATCATGCTCATGCAAAGAGGAAATTGGTTATTGGGTATCATGCTAAAATGTAATGTTGTACAGTACCTTGACTCATGGCTTCAGCTGGAGAGGGAGCTGATTGGTCTTTGTTCCTCAGCGTGCTGCTGTCGGTCCTGCAAATAAAGATGGTGTGGGGAAATGTACATAGGAAAGGGGGTTATTTACAATAAATAAATCTCTGCTTTTGTAATTAGTAACTACTTTTTTTTTCTTTTAATTATTATTATTTATTATTTTAATTAATTTTTTTTCCATTTTCTTTTATTTATTTTTTTTTTCTTTTTTTTTTTTTTCGGGGCTTTTGGGGTTTCGTTGCTCCGCTGCTAACCTTAAAAAAGGCTGCGGCTGGCAAGGAGCAGGAACCTCTGTCCTCGTGGCTGCCTGAAAAGGCAGTCCAATTTATTTTCCTTTTCTTCTTCGTCCTCTGCTGTACATTCCTCTCTTATCCTGTGTGCGCCGTGGTCGTCTTAGGTTGGGGCTGCCCAGTGGCCCCGATCCGCCCCGGGAGGGGAAGAGCATCCGCCCGGGGACTTGTGGGCACTTCGGTTTCTATGGTGGTATGAGGCTGTCGAGGTACATCGTGATGGCTGCTTGGTCATCTGTGCTGTGGCGGTTCAGTGGGATGGTGCGGTCAAACATCGATAGTGGCCGGTTGTGTTTGTCTTTGGTGGCGTCATATCGTCCCAGGTCGCTAATGGTTGGGTTGTGGCTGTTTTGGGCCTGCTTATACATTTGGTGTGCTAGTTTCTTGATGTACTCCTCAATCGTGTGCATTTTGGTGTCGTCGTGCAGCAAGTCCAATGGGACTGTTTTCGGGACTTTCGTTATTATTCGGAGGGCCTTGTTCTGCAGCAGCTGTAGCTTCTGTATGTGGGTTTTGGCGCAGTGGCCCCAGGCTGGGGCTGCGTAGGTCATGACCGGCCTAATTAGGCTCTTGTACAACGTCAGACCCAGCTGCTTGCTCAGTGTACTCTTGCGGTTAATGAGCGGGTAGAGGGCACCAAGTTGCTGGTTTGCTCTATGCCTAATGTCTGTTACGTGTTCTGCAAAGGTGAGCTTGGAGTCGAGGGTTACCCCTAGGTATTTGACCTTGTTAGTCCAGGTCACCGCATCGCCAAATAGCGATAATGGCTGTGTTTTATTGAAGTGCTTGGTCCGTTTAGAGAAAAGGATGGCCCGGGATTTGGTTGCGTTGACCTTAATTCGCCATTTTGTTAGCCAGGGTTCCAGCTCTAGGAGCGCTGTCTGTAGCCTGCGGCCGATCATTTCAGGCTTCCAGGACTGTGCGGCTATTGCCGTGTCGTCAGCGTATATGGAAAGTCGAGTGCCGTCCGTTTTTGGTACATCATTTATATATATGTTGAAGAGTACGGGTCCCAACAAACTACCTTGTGGGACACCTGCCTCGATTTTTCGTGCCTCGGTGCGTTGTTCTTGTAGGCTGACGGTAAAGTGTCGTTCAGTGATGTAGTGTGCTATAAGCTTCACCATTGCATCATTGAAATTTAGTTCTTTGAGTTTGTGTATAAGACCGGCGTGATAGACTGTATCGAACGCGCGCTGTACGTCCAGAAAAACAACTCCAGTGGACTTCTTTTCATTGAAACCCCTGGTTATGTGCTCAACAGTTCGTGTTAGCTGCAGGGTAGTTGAGTGGTGCGCACGGAAGCCATATTGTTCGTCGATTATGATATTGTGCCTTTTGATATGGGAGGTTAGGCGCTTTTGGATTACTTTCTCCGCTACCTTACTTAAGGTCTTTAGTAGGCTAATTGGCCTATAGTTGTCGGGGTCTGCTCTGTCCTTTCCCGGTTTTGGGAACATTAGTACAGCTGCTTGTTTCCAGCAGTTCGGATAGTAGCCCTGTTGCAGGCAGTAGTTGCAGATGTCGCTAAGGTGCTGGAGCGCCTTTTCAGTAAGATGTTTCAGTACCAAATTTGGTATTTGATTCGGTCCCGGGGCCTTGTATTCTTTCAGGTGTCTTATTATCCATCGTAGCTCTGCCGGGCTTGTCTTCCTGCATTTGTTATGCACTGCGGATGTGAGGATGCTTTGCAAGTTTTGTTCCATCATTGCGCATATCTGGTGGTCAAAGTGGCCGCCATTGGGTGTGCACGCCTTCTGTAGAGCGTCAGCCAAGACGTTGGCTTTGTCGCTGTCACTCTCCGCGTAATGGTCGTCCGGCGTTTTAAGTGGGGGAATGTTTATCGGTTGCCTTTTGAGCGCCCTGACTAACTGCCATACCTTATGGTTTCCCGGTTGCAGAGTCGCGAGGGTGTGATCCCACTGCTGTTGGGCTTGCGTGTTTAATCTCGTTTTAACGGCACTGTTCAGTGTCGCCATGTTCACCCTGTGCACTATGTTTTGCGTGCGCTGCCATCTTCTCCTCTCATGGTCTCTTTCGTGAATGAGAGCCAGCAAGTCCGGTGGGTATGTGCTCACGTGCCTGGCTGTTGGCTTCAGAGGGACTGCGGCCTCTATCGCCGACTGTATCGCCTTTTCTAGTGTTTGTGCGGCTATGTCTGTCTGTTGGTAATCATCCAGTGTTGGGAATGCCGCCAGTGCTCTGTCGAGGTGGGTGGCAAATGCATCCCAGTTCGCTCTGTTGTAATTTTTGCGCGGTGGTGGGGGTCGGTAACCGGGGGGGGCTTCTATGTCAATTTGGACCGCGAGGTGATCGGAGGCTAGGGTGTCTACTATTTGTATGTCATAGTTAAATGTAATGTTTCTGAAAAGTGCGATGTCTAGCGTGTAGGGCGCTTGGTTGGTCTGTTGTGGTATGTGCGTCGCCGCTCCGGGATGGTCTATGATGTACTCATTGTTTAGCATGTGTGCATACAGAGCATTGCCTTCGGTGTTTGACATGCTGCAACCCCAAGCTTGGTGCTTCGCATTGAGGTCGCCGGCTGCTATTACTATATGGTCAAGGTTTAGGACGGTATCCACATCTTGCACTATTAAGTGCCTTGGCGAGGAGTATACACTTACTAGGGTTACGGACCGGTTTTGTATAGTAATCGAGATAGCAGTGGCCTCCATTGCTGTCAGGGGGGGTGTGTGTTTGCGTGTGTGTGGAAGGTGTTCCTGTACCACTACCGCTGTGCCGCCGTGTGCTTTCCCGTCTGGTCTGTCAGATCTGTAGATTTTGTAACCCGGGATGTTGAGCTTCGCTTTTGGAGTGAGAAAAGTTTCATTCAGTAGTGCTACTGTAATGTGATGGTTGTATAGGTAAAGTTTGAGTTCTCTGAGTTTGCTTCTAGCTCCCTGTATATTCCAGTAGATGATCTTGTGTGTGTCTGCTGGTTGGTGGGCGTTATTGTTTTTCATGTGATGGGCCATTTCTCTTGCTTGGGCCGCTAGTTTTTTTTTTCTTCTTCTTCTTCCTTTTTTTTCCCCTTTGTCTTTGTTTTACCTAGAGGAGGTCGGGGTCTGTGGCGCCCTGCTACTTGTAGATCGCCCCGACAAGACTTGTGGTCGCAGTTGTTCTGTGGCTTGTGCGAGTATATCCATGAAGTGGAGTATGTGCTTCTCGCGATCCGAGTTGTCCGTGAATTTGATCTCTTCGTATAGCAGGTGGTATAGTTTTATCATCTTTTCATACCCTTTCATATAGTTTTGCTTTCCTATGAGCATCAAGTTAAACTTGACGCTTGGTCCGGCGTTTAGTGTTGGGTTTCCTGCTTGGTCTTTTCCAAAGTGTCCTGGATATTTCTGCTGGTTGTGGTGGATTCTGGCCTGCACGTCTGCTTTTAGTTCTTCTGCTGACTGCTGTGGGCTCGTAGGCACGTTAGCTACCTTGTCAGGCTGTGCTGGCGGAACTGCCGGCATTGATGTTGACGGAGGTTCCAGTTGCATCTGCGCCGTCGTGCTCTGTGATCTTCTTGGTGGTTGTGTGATGCCGGATTGGCCGCTTGTTACTGCAGCATATGAGTCTGACTCCTGTGTAGCCCTCCTCCATTGGCGGGGAGGGGAGGGACGAGCTTGTGGCATGCCTGGGAAAGCAATCCTTTGGTATTCTGGACACCCTCTCCAGCGTGCGCCATGGCTGGAGGAGCCGCAGAGAGCGCATTTTCTTGTTTGGCTCTGGCATTGGCCTTTGAAGTGTGGTCCGGCACATATGGAGCAAATCTGAGGGGCCTCACAGTTCTTTGTGAGGTGCCTGAACCGGAGACATCTTCCACATTGTGGTGGGCCGTTTGGTGCTCTATAGTTCTCCACCTTAATTTTGCAATGGAAGAGATCTGTGATACTTCTTAGGGCTATGGAAGCCTCGATAGTTGCCTGCTCGACCACAAATATCGGTACATGTGTTCTCGTCCTCTTCGAAAACAGCTTATATACCGTCACGGGTTCCAAGTGAAGGCTTTGTAGCTCCTGGTGCAGCTCGGTTGGGTCCAGGTTTGCGTATAAGCCCTTTATAACAACCTTGTATGTGCGGTCGCTGACCGGGGTGGTGACGTGGAAAGGCACCTTGTTGCTCCTACAGAAGTGCACGAAGTTGTTGTAGTCCTTGAGTATGCTAAACTTGAAGCCGTGGTAGTGGTCCCTGAATTGTGAGGTGTATTTCGTGGGCCTGTATAGCCTGTCAAATTCATTGGTGAGGGCACCGTAGCTTTTTGCATGGTAGTCTGCCACAAAGACTTTGGAAATGTTGTGCCTCACCTGGTTGAGGTACTCGTTGTTGTCGGTAGTTCCCGCGCCTCGGCCGTGTGTGTTGCCGTTTGCCCGCGTCGCTTGGCTATTCCGATCTGAGGCTTCTTCTTGGGCGCTATCTTCTTCTAGCGCTGTGCCCGTGGTAGCTGCTGTTGGGTCGGGCTGTCTGCTACAGCCAGGTTGTGGATTTGGCGCTGTTTCGGTGGTGCACTTTTGCTTGGGCGCTTTCGTTGAGGCGACATCCTTTGGTGCTTTTGCCTCCTGTGAAGCACTTGCCGCGACTCTGGGCTGGTCATCAGTCGTCGTCGCGTCGCTAGCCACGTTGTCCTCCTGCTGGGCGTCATCTCTGCTGCTGGTGCTGCGGGTATATCTTCCTGTCTTTGCCATTTTGGTTCCTCTTGTTCTATTTTTTTTTTTTTTTTTGGTTTTACTTTGGAGAGTATGAAAGCGCACACACTAGCCTTAAGAAAGACCGGCGTGCGCTGTGAATTTGCCTGCTACTGTCTTTAGAAAGGCAGATAGCAGGCTTTTGTAGGACCTACTGCTCGATGAGCAGCCGGCCGCAGCAGGCTCCGCCCTCTTTCCCGAGCCGGCCCAATCAGGATCGCCTCGGCCTCCAAAGCCGAAACTGACATCCTCTGCGACTCAGACCTCTCGGCCCTCTTGAGAGATGTTCTGTACTGCAACGCAGACCGCCGCCGCCTCGGCTCCTCGGGAGTCGAGCACACAGACGCCACCATTAGCTGACCGGGCCACTCGGCCTTCTAGGCCGCAGATGGTCACCGCCACAACGCAGACGCCGCCAGCTACTGACCGGGCCTCTCCAAAGAATGCAGCCCAGCGGCCAATCACCGCTACCTCTGCCTCTTCAACGACGGAGAACCCACCGACGCCACCAGCTGCCAGCCCGGCAACTGACCTGGGACGACAAACGACGCCGGCGCACTCCCGGATAGATGGACGCCACGGCGTCGTTATCTGTGGGGTGCCCAAAGACCTGCCACCTCATTATGTGCTGGAAGCGGCACGACAACACTGGCGCTCGGCAATACGGGCCTCACGCATCTCTTCTGCAAGAGGCCCAACATTGCTGGTCCGCCTGCATCTGGGAGCCGCATCGGACGTGGAAGCGGCCAAAGCCACAGGTCTACCTCTACTTGGGAGGACCCTGCGCGCAGAGGCCACTAGAGGTGATCGTCCGGTGCCCTGCCGACGCTGTTGTGCCTTTGGGCACACAGCAGAAGCTTGCAACGCTGCGCCCAGATGCCACTACTGTGGGTCAGGCTCCCTTACGTCAGCCTGCACCCATCACGACCTCAGACGACGCCGACGCTTCTGCGCCACCTGCTCCGGGAACATACATTTTACAGGGCAGGCACATTGCCCCCTGTATCCCCGGAGCAGCTACAAGACCGACGACAACACCAGCAACCTCAACGACACCAGCACCGTCAACGACGCCAGCAACCACAGTGACACCAGCAGCTACAGACGACCACCTGAGGCAGCCCTCGGTGAGGGCTCTGCACCTGACCAGCGGCATCACCGACGAAGAGCACCATGGACTTCAACGCCTCCTGTCAGCCATACAGGCAGCCATACAGGACCTCACCTCACAACTGGCTGAGCTGAGCCGTGCAACCTTCACGCGCCTTTCGGCCGTGGAGGCCAAGCAGCGAACTTCGGCCAGGGTGATCACTGCTCTCACCAACAAGATCCACAAGCTTCAGGACGAAGATGGGGTTCTCGCGTCGGCCCAGCGCAAGCTGGGAAGAATCGAGTGTCACCTTGTCGAGCCCTACACCGACGGCAGCGGCGACCGGTCCACGAGACTGGGCGCCCTCGGCGCCTCAGTCGAAGGGATTCGAGAGCTGCATACCAGCACCAGCAACTCCATTACCGAGAACTTCAAAGCGCTCAGCGCCAACTACGACCACCTGCAAGAAGGATACATCCTGGTCCGGAACTTCCTTGAATCCCATGTGATGCCACACCCTCCCAATCCTCTTCCCATCCTCATCCTCACCGTAAACCCAAACGCCATTAACACATTATCACTTGGAATACCAAACACCTTCTGCTTCACTTCGCTAGGGGGCAGGCTGGACCTTGGTCAAGCCTGTCTCCTAGCAAACATCCTTACTCTACTGGCGACCGCACTGCGGCCCAGTTTTAACCATCACCTCGGACTGCGCGGGTGCTTTAGGCGGTACCGCAGCAAACCTTTCCTTTCAATCCGGTGGAGGAGTTTTTAGTGGGTATGCCGACGCCTCGGTGAGTCCCACACTCTCAGTCCCGACTCCCATCGGGGCTGGGGTAAGTGATTAAATCATTTTCTCCTCCACTCGAAAAAAACTGGTCTTTATTGCGCTAGTTAGTCTTGAGGTGTTAACATCGTGTTCTCTCCAATAATAACCAGTTTTAAAAAGTGTTATCGAGGTGAAGTAGTCAACATTTCCTTAAAGAAAGATTAACACGCTATTACATCAAGAGTAAAGATGATTGACTCTGCATATAACGATATCATTCCCAGTGCATCAGGATATTCCTGCGGTAGATGCGGGAAGAAATTCCTTCGAGGTTATGACAAGAGAAGACATAGTATGGGCTGGGCTGCAATCGGCTCTTCAAGTGTAAACATTGTAATTCATCCTTCGGCGATGGCTATAAGCGACAACGACACGAAGCTGTATGTGAAATAAGCATACCTGAGAAGAAAAGCAGATTGAAGCCTACTAAATATCAGTTATTATCTACAATGGACGATTGTAACATGAAAGCATACGAAACTTCATTCGAAGGACGATTGAAATCGTATTTCATACGATGCGATTCATCCAAGGATCTGAATATGTACCTGCATGAGGCAAAACAACGGATAATCCTGGTTTTTCAGGAGGAATTGGGTATTCACAAGAGTGTAAAAATTAATCTGTTTGTTGAATGCCGATTTGTGAACGGTATCGGAAAACCTGTGACAAAACATTTAAAACACGGAATCGTGCCGTGTTTCTATGAACGAATCTGTTGGAAATAAATTACATGAAAATGGTTACTGAAATGGAGGAGTCACAGCTTAAGGGTAGCAGCTGGGCGTTGCTTGATGTGGAAGGAGTTAGACTTCGTATCAACAAGTATAACCCGTTACGAGGAAGTAGCTATATACCACTACCTGCATCTGTTGAAGCAATAAAAGCCAGAACTACAACGACGAGAAATGCTTCATGTATTCTGTATTAGCCAAATTCGTTGGTAAGGCTGCACAACGCGTTAACAAATACAAGAAACTTCAAGAAAAGTATGACTTCAGTGGTGTTTCATATCCTGCGACACCTGCTCAAATACCTAAGTTTTAAAAGCCTAACGGGATGTTTATCGACGTTTTCGGCCTGAATGAGAAACAACAAGTGTATCCAATAAAGATTATTGGTACTGAGCTCGCTGACCATCGTGATTTGTTACTATTGAGTGACAGCAATAGAAAACATCACTATGTATTCATCAAGAATTTTGAGAAACTTATTTGGCGCCGGAAAACTAAGCATAAAGAACGAGTGTGAACTTGTAAGAGGTGTTTCACGCACTTTGATGATCGATATGGACGAAGTGGGTTGGAAAAACTACAAGAACATGCATCCATTTGTAACCAGCGTGATATTGCGAGAGTAGTTATGACTACAAAGGTGAACTCCTCGTACAATATAGACATTTTGAAAGGATGTTGAAACTACCTTACGTCATCTATGCAGATTTTGAAAGAACCCTCACTCCATGTCATACGTGCATCCGCAATCCTGAAAATTCCTATACAGTTCCTTATCAGGAGCATACACCTATGTGTTTCTGTGTTTACGCGAAACCTCCTCAACCTGTTGAACATCTGAAACTGGCGTTCCAAAGCAACCCTATGTATATCATGCTTTTAATGCTACTCAGAAGTTTATGGAATACCTGACACCCTTGCAAAGAAAATTGATAATATATACAAATCTGCCAAGTCTCTGAAACTTACAGATCAACAGCAGAAGGATTTCGACTCCTCTACAATGTGCCACTTGTGTGGTAAAACCATTGCTAAAAAGAACTACAAAGTACGCGAGCATGATCATATCAGTGATGAATATCGTGGAAGGCTATATAATGAATGTAATTAGTTCTTCAAAACACCTAAATATATTCCCGTCTTCATGCATAACCTCCGTGGGTATGACTGACATTTCATTGTTAAAGAGCTGGGATGTACGAGTGAACGAGTGGAGATAATTCCTAGCTCTGAAGCAAGCTATATATCATTCTTCAGGTATGTAGGAGATATTAAGCTTCGATTTGTGGATAGCGTTAGGTTCCTGAGCACAAGCTTGGATAAGCTGGTGAAAAATCTAACATCATATCCTGAAACACTGAAGCACTTCAAAGAAGACAAGTTGAAGTTGATGACTCGTAAGGGAGTATTTCGCTATGATTAGGTTACTTCATGGGATGCCTTGAACGAAACTTGCCTGCCTCCTAAGGACTCCTTCTACAATAAATTAAATGAAGAAGAAATTAGTATTGCCGACTACCATCATGCTAGAAATGTATGTAAACTGTTTAATGTGCGAAACCTGGGTGAATATAGCGACCTGTACTTAACCTCAGATGTTCTTCTTCTATCTGATGTCTTTGAGACATTCAAAGAGCAAACCCTCAAAACACACAAAGTCGACCCCGCTCATTTCAGTTTTCCAGGACTTAACTGGGACGCCATGATACTGTATACTGGAATTCAGCTGGAATTGCTACAGGATTATGATCAACTACTCATGATAGTATCTGGCATAAGAGGAGGTTTGTGCCAAGTTTCCCACAGGTATGCCGAAGCAAGCAATACCTACATGAATAAGTTAGATCGGTCGAGACCAACCCAATTTATCACATACGAGGATTGAAATAACCAACACGGCTGCGCAATGTGCCACGCCCTCTCTTATGGTGGATATGAGTGGGTTTCTCCTAATGAAATCAATTTAGAAACACTACTAGAAGATAATTCTCATGGATACATATTAGAATTCGACATCGGGTATCCTGCTGAACTTCACGATCTACACAACGATCTAACTTTTCTACATGACTGTATGAAGCCCAAGGAGTCGTCTACAGGGAAACTACTACCCCATCTTGAACCTCGGAGGAAGTATGGAGTGGATTACATGACTTTGAAGCAAGCTCTTAGTCATGGGTTACGCTTGATTAAAATGTATTGTGTGGTACAATTCCGGCTGTCTCAGTGGTTAAAACGTTATGTAGAATTTAAAAACAGACTACGAGAACAGGCTGCAGATGATTTCGAGAAAGACCTCTACAAACTGTTTAACAACGGCATGTTTGGAAAAACTATGGAGAACCTGCGTAATCGTATGGATATACGCTTGGTTACAAGCGAAAAGACTGGAAAAGTTAATCGCCAAGCCTACGTTTATGACCGAACAATATATGCTACCAATCTAGCAGCTGTGCATATGGCCTCCCGACAGATCGTAGTCAACGAGCCTATATACATTGGAATGAGTGTGTTGGACATCTCTCAGACATTAATGTATCACTATCATTATGATGTGTTGTTACCGCATTACGGAGCTGAAGATGAAGGTTATGTATACAGACACCGATTCATTCATTCATTCATTGGGTGACAACTGAAGATGCGTACCAAAACAAGCTACGTTTTCTTGAGCATCTAGATACAGCTGATTACCCTGTTAACCATATATGCCACTCCGCTCAGAACAAAACGTGCTGGAAAAATTTAAAGCTGACGCTAATGGCAAAATCATCCTACGCTTTGTCGGACTACGACATAAGATGTATGCACTAGATATCCAAGGCTCAATGATAAAAAGATTAAAGGCATAAAACCTAATGCTATGAAGGGGACCTAGGACAGATTTTTAGTCAAAATTGCCAACCTTTTTTAATTTTTTGATTTCTGCAAAAATTAACTCTTTATAATGTTAGTCAAACATTTAAATGCGTTTTATGGTGATATAAACGTTTTAAAGGGTTTGGCAGGCGTTTTTAAAAATGATGCACGGAAGCTTAAATGTCTGCCACGCCCATTTTTGTTCTCGCTTGCAAAATCATTCAAATTTGCGCCATAGTCAGTGTGCCAAGAGGATGAGTACAGGATTAAGGAAACCGGGAAGGGAATTTCCGCGAAAAACATTCTGCTACACACTGCAATGTGCTTCCATCTGCAACTTGACTTCGACATCGGGATGTATGGCCATGCGCTCTAAGGCACGATAGGAGTAGCTAACCTATAGAGACCAAGGATCGAAGGATCGAAACCCGGTAAAATGCATGTTCGGCATTCAATTAAAACTGTGGAAAAGGATGGGGGCCCAACTAAAGCAAGCGGTGTGACGGCACGGTTGGATGCTGACGGGTTTCAATTGAGTGCAGAACATGCATTTTACCCCTTTTATAGAAAAAAATCACTCAATATATTAGGCAGTTAATGAAACCAAACAATGCTGCAGCTATCATGTGTTCAGATGGCCGAGCAGTTTAAGGCATTGTGGCATGGTGTGGTATGGCTACGTTGCATAGTCAGATGTTCGCGCCCCAAAGTAACATTTTGTAAATTTTTATTCTTACTCTCATTGTTAATTAATGAGATCAGACAATGCTGCAAATATCATGTGTTCAGATGGCCGAGCGGTTTAAGGCATTGTGACATCGTATGGGTATGTTGCATAGTCAGAGGTTCGCGCTCCAAAGTAAC
Organism: Deroplatys truncata; assembly: GCA_030765065.1. Classification (NCBI taxonomy): domain Eukaryota; kingdom Metazoa; phylum Arthropoda; class Insecta; order Mantodea; family Mantidae; genus Deroplatys; species Deroplatys truncata. The sequence goes on from CM060990.1 coordinate 382,447,459, forward strand.
AAAGAAATCTTTATTTATTTTTATTCTTACTCTCATTGGGTATCCTTGAAGGGGTTAATGAAGGATGTAGTGGTAGGCTTAAAGTTATGCAGAAAATGGGTATCAAAACTGGTCAAATTATGAAGACAGCATTTTTAAAAGAATGATACAGGCAAATAAAGCAAAAAGAGGAAGAGAGGAGCTCAAAATAACCATATTACAACAGCAGAATTGCACCAGAAAGAAAAAGAAGGGTTGAAATTGCAAGCAGAGGAGGCGAAGAAGGAGAAGGGAAAGAGCTATGGTTCTGGACAATTTTAATCCTTTACACCAGGTACGTTAGCCTGTATAAATGTTTTCAATATAAAACTTAAGTTTTCTCAGAACGACATTTTTCAATATGTAAAATGCCCCATGCGGGACAATTTTCCATAGTTTTGTATGAAACTTGACATAATAGTTCTACTGTTCTATCTAAAGAAGTTGTATTATCATTTTTGGGCTACTATGTAAAACTTGGGCACAGTGGGCTATTAATCCTAAAAAAGTTTACTTTTTAGGCTGTAATATCTGCATCAATGATTATAATTAGTAATTTGTTATTCAAAGCACAACATGAAAAAGAATACTAGGATAATTTGTTTGGAGTTCAAATATAAATGTGACAAAGTAGTACTGATGAAAAATAAAATTTGTCCTGCAAGGAGTATTTCATAATTTTCAAATATCGTGATATGAAAAACAGAAAATAACTCATATCTGAAAAACTACTTCATCAATTTTAACGAAATGTACACATTTAGAAGCAGGAGGAAAAGAGCTATAGTTCTGGACAATTTTAACCCTTTACACCAAGTATATTAGCCTGTATAAATGTTTTCAGTATAAAACTTAAGTTTTCTCAGAACGACATTTTTCAATATGTCAAACGTCCCATGCGGGACAGTTTTCCATAGTTTTGCATGAAACTTGGCATAATAGTTCTACTGTTCTATCTAAAGAAGTTGTATTATAATTTTTGGGCTACTATGCAAAACTTGGGCATAGTGGGCTATTAATCCTAAAAACGTTTACTTTTTAGGCTGTAATATCTGCATCAATGATTATAATTAGTAATTTGTTATTCAAAGCACAACATGAAAAAAGAATACTCGGATAATTTGTTTGGAGTTCAAATATAAATGTGACAAAGTGGTACTGATGAAAAATAAGATTTGTCCCGCAAGGAGTATTTCATAATTTTCAAATAACGTGATATGAAAAACAGAAAATAACTCATATCTGAAAAACTACTGCATCAATTTTAATGAAATGTACACATTTAGAAGGAGGAGGGAAAGAGGTATGGTTCTGGATAATTTTAACCCTTTACACCAAGTACATTAGCCTGTATAAATGTTTTCAGTATAAAACTTAAGTTTTCTCAGAACGACATTTTTCAATATGTCAAATGTCCCATGCGGGACGGTTTTCCATAGTTTTGCACGAAACTTGGTATAATAGTCCTACTGTTCTATCTAAAGAAGTTGTAGTATCATGTTTGGGCTACTATGTAAAACTTGGGCACAGTGGGCTATTAATTCTAAAAAAATTTACTTTTTAGGCTGTAATATCTGCACCAATGATTATAATTAATAATTTGTTATTCAAAGCACTAAATGAAAAAAGAATACTGGGATAATTTTTTAGGAGTTCAAATATTAATGTGACAAAGTGGTACTGATGAAAAATAAGATTTGTCCCGCAAGGAGTATTTCATAATTTTCAAATATCCTGATATGAAAAACAGAAAATAACTCATATCTGAAAAACTACTTCATCAATTGTAATGAAATTTACACATAATGCTATTTATTATGAAGGAAACGAAAATACAATATTTTATAAATATTGAAAAAAAGTTGTAGAAAATCATACAATCTATCCTAGGTCCCCTTAAGCAGTATATTACATTTGACAGCCATACAAACTGTCTTAAAACCTGAGAAATAATAAGAACGCCTATGAATCTGATCCTGCCACGCGAGCATGCCGTTACAACAGTGCAGGTGAATAAAATCACATTGACTCCTTTTGGCGATAAAAGAGTTACTGCCGAAGATGGAATAGCAACATATGCATATGGGCATTACAGTATTACAGACAGCGCCTAAGAGAATGTAACTTGGATGTCAAGATGAAGATTTTCTCCGCCAGTCGACATTTTTTTTAAAAAAATTGAAGTTTACCCATGTGCTGTATATACACCTTGCTGACATCTGGTGAAGAAAGAAGAATAAGAAGATGGAAGGGGGAGACGTTAACCCTACCATTAAGAACAAATCCTAGCGCTAGTCTCAAGCGTAGATAAAAGGCGAGCGACGTCTAACCTTACTATCCTTATCTAATGAAACAATGGTTAACCGATACATCTGCTGCACTTAGACAAGGAATGCAACTATATAGAACAATAAAACTAGCTAAAACGTTGTAATATCTCCTCAATCATGCAGATGGGTTAGTTTAGACTACTTCTATATACCCTCACTGAACTCCTTACACAGTTTAGCGCTCTCCGACTCACACGCTAGGTGTTTAGCGTATAAAAGTTTATTAGATTTAGAAAAAAGTGTATAAAAGTGCTGTAACATTGGATAAGAAATGTTTATAAAGAACTGGGTTACTCCCTACATTATCATAAATACCTGTGATACCATCGGAATTACCTGTTAGAATGGCTTAAATACCTGTGATATTAGCTGAATCACGCGAAATTACCTTAAATAACTCTGATACGAATCGCTTCTCAAAATTACCACGAACACCTGCGCTACTACATGGATTACCCAGAATACCAACGATACTACCTGAATTACCTGTTAAACTGACTTAAATATCTTTGATACTACCTGAATCACCCGAAATTCGCTTAAATAGCTGTGATCCGAATCGATGATTGAAATTATCACGAACACATGTGATGCTCTGCGCATTACCCTAAATACCAACGATACTAGCTGAATTACCTGTGAAATCATACGGGATTATGCTACACACAACCCCTGGAATCTGTCTGTCTGTGATACTACCTGAATTACTCTAAGTACCTACGATACTAACTAAACTAGCTGTGAAATCATACGGAACTATGCTACACCAAATTCCTGGAATATGTTTGCCTGTGATACCACCTTAATTACCCTAAATACCCACGATACTACCTTAATTACCCGTCAAATCATTGGTAACTATACCGGACCTAAACCATGGAATCTGCTCTCCTGCTGAATGATGGATGGTGCTATCCTGGATAAGACGTGGACATTCTTCATGCAGTAACCATAGTCGCGCTAGAACCTATCTTGTTTTCCCTATCTCTCCCATATAAAATGTATATTCTACCCTTCAAACTCAGTCAAGCCTAGCACCTCACCTCGTTTTCCTTTCTTTCCTATATAAAACACACATTCCACCCTTTAACCCTGTCCAGTCTAGCATCTCTCCTTGTTTTCCCTATCTCCCTTATATGAAACGCACATTCTACCCTTAAACCCCCTCCTAGTCCTGCAGTTCTCCACGTTTCCCTATCTATCCCATATAAACCCATATTCCCCTTCAAACTCTTTCTAGCCTATTATCTCCCCTCGTTTTCCTATCTCACCCATATAAACGCATACTTAACCCATCAACCTCTGTATAGTCTAGCATCTCTCTTAGTATTCCCTACCTCTCTCATACAAAGCACACATTGTAGAGTTCAACCTCTGTCTGGCCTAGCCCCTCTCCTCGTATTCCTATCTCTCCCATATAAACTTATGTTCTACACCTCAACCTCTGTCTAGTCTAGCATCTCTCCTCGTATTTCCAACCTCTCTTATATAAACGCATATTCTATCATTCAACCCCTGTCTGGCCTAGCATCTCTCCTGGTATTCCCTGTCTCTTCCATATAAATACATATTCTATCCATCAAGCCCTGTCTAGCCTAGCTTCTCTCCTCGTATTCCCTATCTGCTCCATATAAATGCATTTCCCTCCTTCAGCCCCTGCTCCACATAGCATCTCTCCCCATTTTCCCTGTCTCTCCCATATAAACGCATTTCCCCTCCTTCAACTCTCTCATATTATAGCATCTCACATCGTATTCCCTATATCTCCCATATAAACGCATATTCTACCCTCAACCACTTTCTAGCCTAGCATCTCTCCTCGTTTTCCATATTTATCCCATATAAACGCATTTTTCTCAAAAATGCGCCAGCATTCCCCTATCTATCCTACTGAGCATTGTAAGTTTGTGAATTAGATAAAGGCAATACTACCCACTCTCATACATTGGTATATGCATGTTTAATACAAAGGCATATTGGACAGAATTAAAAATTTGAACAAAAAAAATCAAGGAAGGTTTATATGAAATGTAGAGACATAAGGAATCAGATATGCTTGTTTAAGAACACCGGCATTCATGAAAGAACAAATATTTCCATACGCTGTATCATCTCACGTGTTAAGTTCTGATTTGTTTCTGCTGGATACACAGATTTAAAACACCGGAGTAGGTGAATGTAATGGCTGAGAGTGAGTCATCACGTCAGACTATTGCCGAAACGTTAGGTAAGTCAGCGTGATTCACAAATCAGTTAACGCTGCATGCTACATGAGTATCTCTCCTCATTTCCTCATTGTTTTGCATGTTTTGATTTAGCCATAACAGTCTATGGAATGTTGCATTCATCGCAGCCAATCTATCAAGATTTACAATCAGCAACTCTTGGGGGACACGTGCAAGGCAATAACTTGCAATCTCGACTCCTTTTATTCCTTATCTAGATAAAGCTAAACACATCAACTTTCAATAATGCAAAATTTAAAAATTTAAAAGTATCGAAGGTTTATCTAAAAAATATTAGACTTACTTCGATACCAGCGAGTATCGAGGTATCGACTGTATCGAGAACCCATTCCTAATACCGATGTTCAAGTAGCGTTTTATTTAGATCTAAAACCCTATGGGTTTTAAAGATCTGTGCTGCTGTTAAAATAATTTTAAAAGTCTGAAGGCAAGGGGATCAGTTATGCATTCACACATGTTTACGTGAGGTCTAGTCTAAGCGGCTACAGCGAGACAGAGATGTGACACGTTCCCCGTGCAGCAATTTTGGTAAATATACCGAGTGGGGCTGGTCTCTGGTGGCCACTATCGGAACTATCCCGCCTCCCACTCGTCTATGCGATTATATACTAGAAAGGGGGTGACTTGAACGTTCCCTTTTGCTTCCTGTATTTTCGAAGCGTCCCGAAGCGATTCCGAAGCTGCTTGTCTCCGCTTGATTCCGATCGCAACTTGAATATTCACCAGCATACAATCTCATCACTAATCCGTATAAATTCATTCTAAATAAAACGTTATTGGAATATCCGTATAACTTAAGCTAGCACTAAATTGTCTTAAGATACTTTACTTATATATAACGTATTCTGTAACAGCTAATCGCCGTAAAAAGACATACGTTTTCTTTTTATTAGTTATACGTAACTTTTTCATCTTAGGGTTTCCTTGTTTTAAACCTTTGCCATTCCAAAAAATTTGCGCCTGAGTGACATTCTAATTTTTTCTTTCCTTTTCAAAAAAAAGTTATTGCGGTATAACCAAAACGTATTGCATGATAACGTTTATAACTCCCCAGCCTAAGAAACATTACACTCTTGTTTTTAGTGTTATAAACACTTTCTCAGAGGTTACTTAATAATTACAACGCAAGTATGTTTACCGAAATACAAAGCTTTCTAATTTACGAATGAATGACATTTTGAAACAAGCTGCTTTCGTGAAAGTAGGAATTTCAAATATGCACTTTTTAAAATAGGATTATAAGAGAGAAAACATAGAGACAAAAATCTAATCTAAGATAGGCAATACTTTCGTATTGTCTTAAATTCATAACTAAGCATCCTTACGTCTATCCGATTGGGATGTCTCAGGCGGTAACGTCTGTGGCCAGCGTTCGGAAGGTCCCGGGTTCGATCCCCGGTGACAGCCTATTCAGTCCTATGGGTTTTTAGGGGGGTTTTCCGGGTCGTCAGGAGAATGCTGGAGTGGTTTCTTTCATCCTCCGAATTTCCTGTCCCTCCATATCGTTCGATTATTAATTTCATTCATCCTTCACCTGTTTGATCTCTTTCACGGTTGGAAGTGTCTGCCATGGTGTTTTTGTGCAGCGTGGCAGGAAAAAAGGATGCTCTCTAAGAACTTTCTACGTTCCTCGGCCTTTGGCTGGTTGTCGGGGTATAAGGGACGCCCCTTGGATGGGGCGCTGGACCCTGTGTGGGGCGGGGTCCCCGGTCTGCTTTTCCGACTGCCGGAGCGTCTCCATCTAGAAAATATAGGGACCCTGTCATTGCTGTCCATCACTCATGGTTCCGGCCGTCCGGTGTCTCCCTGAAGCTCAACCCTCCCTCCCGGAGGCGATCCTCGTGGGGCTTCGTTACAATATCCTCATTCCTGGGTCGGTGCCAAATTCTCTCCCCTTCTCAAACCAATTCTTGCGTGTATAGTAATCTGATGAAATGCGAAAATTTTCTTTCTTTCTCCAAAACACATTTAGATCTAACGCCATTTTATACATGTTAGAAATTCTATCTCTCAGGAAATAAGATATTTTCGTTAAGGTAGGAATTCCAGTCACTAATTATTTAAGATATGTTTCCATCTCAAGGCTCGATAATATCTTATCTTCAGAACATTTTTAGGCGCCTTTGAAATATGATACAGGGCAAAGAGTACGAGACTTGAATTCAGAGGTGTTTTAAATTACCGTGCAAGTAGGAGCAAGTTTGTTTACCGAAATACGACACTTTGATAAGAAATAGAATATTTAGTAAACGCATAAATATTTCACTAGATAATACATTTATTGAAGCATATTGACATGGAAACTGTTAATTACATGATCTATGGAAATATAATACTTTCTTATTTCCTATACTAAACTTGTTTCAGAGTTGTTTTAAATTCCGATGCAGCCAAAAACAGGATATTTTTTCACGATATAACCCGAGTTTCCCCCCAGACAATAAAACAATAGCAACGCTCTAAGACCTGAGGTTAATTCTCTCCAGCTAATAGAAAACTGTACATTCTTTTCCAATAATCTTCAGTCTGAAATAAACTAATCAACCAAACAAATAGATTCATGCATTTCATCAATCATGCTTATATACATTCTATGACATGGTATTTTATAGAAATCGGATGCTATAACATATGAGTAGCATATATAGGGAGCAGCTGGCACAGAAATGCGTTTACATGGGAAAAGATAGGGAATACGAGGGTAGATGCGACAGTTCAAGGAGGAAAATGCGTTTATAGGGAAACCGAAGAGAGATCCAAAGTAGAGCAGGTGCTGCAGGAGGGGAACACCAGTAGGTAAATATAGAGAGAGCTGGGCCACTTTTTGGGCACATATGGGAAAGGATAGGGAAAACGAGGCTAGATGCGGCGGTTCAAAGAGGAAAACGGGTTTATATGGGAGACATAGGGAATACGACGACCGATACTATGCTAGACAGGGTTGAGGAGGGAAGTGCGTTTATATGGAAGAGATAGTGGAGAGGTGTTAGGCTAGACAGAGGTTGAGGAGTAGAGTATGGTTTATATGAGTGGTATAGGAAAACGAGGAGAGGTGTTAGGCTAGACAGGGCTTGAAGGGTAGAGTATGGTTTATATGAGAGGTATAGGAAAACGAGGAGAGGTATTAGGCTAGGAGAGTTTGAGTATGTGTTTATAAGGAGAGACGAGAAAGCGGAGAGAAATCCTATGTTAGGATAGACACGTGTTAAAGGTAGAATGTGCTTTATATAGGTTAGACAGGAAACCAAGGATAGATACTAAGCTAGACAGGGGTGGGAGAGTAATACGCTTTATGAGCGGTAGGGGATACGGAGAGAGATGCTAGACTAGACAGAGATTGAGAGTAGAGTATGCGTTTATATGTATGAGAAGTATAGGAACAGGAGGAGGGGTGTTATGCTAGACAGAGGTTGAGGAGTAGAGTATGGTTTATATGAGAGGTATAGGAAAACGAGGAGAGCCGTTAGGCTAAACAGTGGTAGAGGAGTAGAGTATGGTTTATATGCGAGGTATAGGAAAACGAGGATAGGTGTTAGGGTAGACAGAGGTCGAGGAGTAGAGTATGATTTATATGAGAGGTATAGGAAAACCAGGAGAGGTATTAGGTTAGGAGAGTTTGAGTATGTGTTTAAAAGGAGAGACGAGAAAACGAAGAGATCCTGTGTTAGGAAAGACAGGTGTTAAAGGTAGAATGTTCTTTATATAGGTTAGATAGGAAACCAAAGAGATACTCTGCGAGACAGGGTGAAGGAGGGGAATACGCTTTATGAGAGGCAGGGGATACGGGGAGAGATGCTAGACTAGACAGTGGTTGAGAATAGAGTATGCGTTTATATGTATGAGAAGTGTAGGAAAAGGAGGAGGGGTGTTAGGCTAGACAGATATTGAGGAGTAGATTATGGCTTATATGAGAGGTATGGGAAAACGAGGAGAGGTGTTAGGCTAGGCAGAGGTCGAGGAGTAGAGTATGGTTTATATGAGAGGTATAGGAAAACGAGGGGAGGTGTTAAGCTAGACAGAGGTCGAGGAGTAGAGTATGGTTTATATGAGAGGTATAGGAAAACGAGAGGAGGGTTAGGCTGAGGTCGAGGAGTAGAGTATGATTTATATGAGAGGTATAGGAAAACGAGGAGAGCCGGTAGGCTAGACAGATAGTGAAGGAGTAGGAATATGGACTTATATACAGGAGAGATAGGGAATAGGAGGGGAGGTGCTAGACCTTGAAAGCGACTTTAGGCGAGAAGTTCATGGAAATATGTTTCCTGTCAATGATGGAGTACTAATTCTAGAGAGCTTCAGCACGTAACCCACTCGCGCTGAAAAGGTAACCCACTCACGCTAAAAAGCTGACCCACTCACACAAAAAGGTGACCCACTCACGGAAAAAAGTGACCCACTCACTGAAAAAGGTGACCCACTCAAGCAAAAAAGGTGACCCACTCACGTAAAAAGATGTCTCACTCACGCAAAAAGCTGACCCTCTCACGGAAAAGGTGAAGCACTCAAGCAAAAAAGGTGACCCACTCACGCAAAAAGGTGACTCACTCACGGACAAAGGTGACCCACTCACGGAAAAAGTGACCCACTCAAGCAAAAGCGGTGACCCCCTCACGCAAAAAAGTGATTCACTCACGGAAAAAGGTGACCCACTCGTGCAAAAAGGTGTCCCACTCACGCTAAAAAGGTGACCCACGCACGCAAAAAAAGGTAATCCACTAACTTGAAAAGGTACCCACTCACACTAACAGGCAAGTAATTACGATAGTATCACATGGTAGGACAGATTCCGGAAAGTGGATATAGCGTAGTTCCGTATCATGTTACAGGTAATTCAGATAGTATCGTGGGTATTTAGCATAATTCAAGTATCATAGGTGTTTAGAGTCACTCAGCTAGTATAACAGTAGGCTAGATTCCAGAGGCAGGGCGTATCATAGCTGTATATGATTTCACAGGCAATTTAGCTAGTATCGTGAGCTTTTAAGCTAATTCAGCTAGTATCACAGGAGGCTAGATTCCAGAGGCTGACTGCATCATAGCTGTGCATGATTTCACAGGTAGTTCAGCTAGTATCGTAGGTATTCAGGCTAATTCAGCTAGTATCACAGGAGGATAGATTCCAGGGGGTTGGGTATTGCATAGTTTCGTATTTCACAGATAGTTCAAGTAATGTCGTAAGTATGGGTTAATCAGCATAGTTTCACAGATATTCTTGATAATTTCGATCAGCGATTTGTATCACAGCTATTTAAGGTAATTGCAGCAGATTCAGGTTGTATCAAAGGTATTTGAGCCATTTTAACGGATAATTCAACTAGTATCATTGATATTTATGGTAAACCAGTTAGTATCACAGCTGGTCGTGCCAATTTTGAGTAGGGATTCGTATCAGAGGTATTTAAGGTAATTTCACATGATTCGGGTAGTATCACAGGTATTTAGACATTTGCGAGTGTATTATTTATAATGTTATTTGTGTAATGTTTGTTTACTTCATGTGTTGAAGCCATCTTGTGACGTCATTCATTTGTTCGGTTTGTAGCTCCATCTGGTGTTAGCAATTTTGCAGCAGTGTTAGTGTTTGTTTAAAAGAACGCTATTGTTTTTCTAATTAATTTTGGTTTACTGTCCTCCGGCTAGCTATTATTTCTCGGTCGAACATGTTTCTAGATCAGGGTGTGTAAACGGAAAGGAATCTTTTATCCAAATATAACACTGATGAAGAAATTTGTTTTACACATTTATTGTCGAACACGTTAACTATCACATTTATACATTGATCTTAACACTCGCCAAACTGAAACTGTTATAACAACTTCTTACTGATAATTCTTTTAATCCACGGACTTCAATCTTTTGTATAATTAACTTTACCATACTTTAGATCTTTGATAATTCTGCTGCGCGTAACTTGTGAATCTATATCCGATGTATGCCGTATCAATACTTTCGACGAACTGACTGACTGAAGACGACGTGTAGTGTACACAGATTTTTGATGAACTGAACGACTGAAGGCGACGTGTAATGTATTGAGATTTTCGATGAACTGACCGCGATCTACCTCTGACTTGGCTTTTTTTACACCCACTCCCCAATATGCCTAAAGATTATAACTGAACAGCAATTGGCTAATAAAACGCGCCAACATTAGCGTCAATTTTTAATATCCAATGAAAATTATGAATACATATGCTCTAGGGAAACATTCCAGAAGGTTCTCAACGGAAAAACGCGCCAACATTACGTAACTTCCTCGTTTCCAATAATGATAAACAGCTCACCCCCTCGCTGCATTATTGCGCGCTATTATTGACAGTTTCAGTAAGGCAGTATAAACTTACTTCCCAACAATAATTACAATCAATAAACATCTCAAATCAATGTCACATAAAAATGCATATTCATATTACAATCATTATTTACATTTAAGTAATTTGTGATACAAATTACTTAAATGTAAATAATGATTGTAATATGCCCCACTAGAAACATAATTATAAATATTTACAACTTGTTTGGAAATTTTATAATTGGGATTTTAGTCTCCTAAATCTTGGAACACACGCTATCACTTTCACTTAACACTTCACACGCATTTAACACACGGCATATGTTTTTTTTATCTCGCCACTACTTACTGGCTCTTGTTTAATGTGTTTAGACATTAATCTGACATTACACAAATTTTTTTTCTATAGCAAATGCTGTACCCTGAATTATTTAAATAATGTTACAAAAAATGGTTTACTTTCTTATATTGTTAACAAAAATTTATCAATTCAAGAATTTTTTGTAATTATTAAACATATTTACCAAAAATATTCACCCTCTACACAAATATATTTACATCTCTTAAATCTAGGCACTGTTTCACATGTTCTGTTTGCTACACAAGTATTTGTTTTAATTATATTTACCCCATTTTTGTTATTTTGTACTTTATTTTAACAATACTCTTGGAGTTGTATTTACGTACTTTTACTTTAATATAATATTAAGTTTCAATCTTTACGTTCTTAATCTCAAATACTGTTACAGTTACTAAAAAATGTTATTTTCCTTTTAAAAATTTTGTTAAGTCCAAAATTTATTTCTCCATTATCATGACGTATATATTTATTTAACCCTCTTACAATCCAATACGTTGCTCTGCAAGTCATCTTTAACTATCCAGCATTTACTTTACATCTCATTGCTATTTACCCTCCTGGATCAAATTGTGTGTGGCTAAACATTACTCGTAGCTGTATCCTAACCTTCAAATTTTTATTCATGAATAACCTCTTGTATTCATATGACATTTCGTCCCCTGATAACATTTGAAAACAATCTAAAGTTTCCTGAATTACACATCTTTTAACAACTGTCATTTTCAATTCTTCTACTATCTCTTTAATTTGAGAGTACTCTGACAAATCTGTACTAAACTGTACTGGACTGGAGTTTTCAATTTGAACATCTTGGTACTTGTTAATTTCAGAAGTTAGCTTTTGATTATTTACAGGCAAAACTTTAACTTCGTACAATTTATTTCTCTGCATTACTGACTCCTTCTGTATTTCTGATATTTCCCCTCTGAAATTAACCTGCGTCTGATTCACATCTACATTCATAACCTCTTTCATCTCTCTTACCTCACTTGAAATATTACTCATTCTACTACCTAACTCTGTACATTCTACATCAACATGTTCACTTTTAGTATTAACCTCACTTTCTTTGTTACCTATTTCCCTGCTCATTTCTGACATTTTCTTTGAAACTTCTCCTATCTCACTTGCTATTTTTTTCTGATTTTCATTTCTCATTCTCATCATACTACTATCTAGCTCCATGAATTTCTTTTCAATTTCTTGCCTGTTTTGTTCTAAGCTCTTACCAATATCTTCCCTTAATTCTCTCTTATTCTGATCTAGTTTTTGTTCTAAACTCCTATCAATATCTTCTCTTAATTCCCTATTATTCTTTTGCATATCTTCCCTTAATTTATCATTACTCTGAGTTAATTTTTCTAATTTCTCATTATTCTTTTGCATATCTTCATTAGTTTTTTTATATTCTCATTCATATTTCTCATCATTTCCATCATCACGCTAACCTCAAAATTTACATTTCCTGCTGTTTTATTCTCACTTCCTGCACTAACATTTCCTCCCTCCAATACTACATTGTTTGAGTTATTTTCTGTAGCCGGTATTGAATTACAGCTAACTGTTACACTATCTCCCTCCATAATTATTTCTTCTGTATTATTAGTGGACATTGTTTTCTTTATCCTACCGCTCCTAAGGTACATTAAAAAAAAATTTTACCCCTTTTTTTAGAATAAAAATCACACGTTTCTAACCTTTCTGATGGTATCTGCTGATGTTGCTTTGATGTCCAGCTTTCTGCCCCTCTCTCCTAGATGTATATGTCGCTTCTGCGTTGTATTAATGATGAATCTGCGTCTTCTCGATGTTTTTGTGTCCGCTCATCCGCGTCGTTTGTCGTTCCTCTAGTTGTTTCTGGAATCTGCGTCCTCTCGATGTTTTTGTAGTTGAATTCCCCTGTTGCCTTGTAATCTCGGAATTACGATGTCCAATCATCCGCGTAGTCTGTCGTCCCTTTTGTTGTTTCTGGAATCTGCGTCTTGTAGATCAATTCACTGCTCCATTCGTTCCACATCCTGGTTAATTCTGCTACTTTCCTGGTTAATTCTGCTACTTTCCTGGTCAATTTGCCCCTTTCCTGGTCACTTTGCCCCACGTTGGGCGCCAATTTGCGAGTGTATTATTTATAATGTTATTTGTGTAATGTTTGTTTACTTCATGTGTTGAAGCCATCTTGTGACGTCATTCATTTGTTCGGTTTGTAGCTCCATCTGGTGTTAGCAATTTTGCAGCAGTGTTAGTGTTTGTTTAAAAGAACGCTATTGTTTTCCTAATTAATTTTGGTTTACTGTCCTCCGGCTAGCTATTATTTCTCGGTCGAACATGTTTCTAGATCAGGGTGTGTAAACGGAAAGGAATCTTTTATCCAAATATAACACTGATGAAGAAATTTGTTTTACACATTTATTGTCGAACACGTTAACTATCACATTTATACATTGATCTTAACACTCGCCAAACTGAAACTGTTATAACAACTTCTTACTGATAATTCTTTTAATCCACGGACTTCAATCTTTTGTATAATTAACTTTACCATACTTTAGATCTTTGATAATTCTGCTGCGCGTAACTTGTGAATCTATATCCGATGTATGCCGTATCAATACTTTCGACGAACTGACTGACTGAAGACGACGTGTAGTGTACACAGATTTTTGATGAACTGAACGACTGAAGGCGACGTGTAATGTATTGAGATTTTCGATGAACTGACCGCGATCTACCTCTGACTTGGCTTTTTTTACACCCACTCCCCAATATGCCTAAAGATTATAACTGAACAGCAATTGGCTAATAAAACGCGCCAACATTAGCGTCAATTTTTAATATCCAATGAAAATTATGAATACATATGCTCTAGGGAAACATTCCAGAAGGTTCTCAACGGAAAAACGCGCCAACATTACGTAACTTCCTCGTTTCCAATAATGATAAACAGCTCACCCCCTCGCTGCATTATTGCGCGCTATTATTGACAGTTTCAGTAAGGCAGTATAAACTTACTTCCCAACAATAATTACAATCAATAAACATCTCAAATCAATGTCACATAAAAATGCATATTCATATTACAATCATTATTTACATTTAACTAAATTGTGATACAAATTACTGCATCACATTTTAACAGGTAATTCAACTAGTATCACAGGTATTCATGGTAATATAGAGAGTAATTAGATTATGAACATTTCTCATCCAACGTTACAACACTTTATATACTTTTTGTCTAAATCTTACAAACCTTGTATATGTTAAACAGCTAGTGTGCGAGGCGTGAGGTAGTATTTTAATGCCTAAATTATATTAATTGTATTTTTATTAATTAAATTCAATAACAGCCCACCTAGAAAACAATATGTATATAATTATTATATAACTTGTATGTAAAGTCATTGTAAATACTTATTATTATTGTAAACGTATTTATTAGTGATATGTAAATGTTTATATACTCTAATAATGCAAAAACTGTGATGATACTATGTTTTAGGATATTAATAATGAGGCAATAATGTAATTTTGATGACAATAATGTGTTTGGAATTTTAAAAGTACTGGTTATGAAAAAGATCGGTAGTAACGTAATTTCGCTTACAGTTTGGAATTAGCCAATCAAAGGTAAAGAAAGATTTTTAGTTTAAATACTTAAGTTCTATTGAACTAGTTTTAGCCAATAAGAGAATGGCATTACCGACGCTAAAAGTTTTTACCGTTGAATCCAGTCAGTCTCGGGCAAGGTGTGGTACAGAGCAGACGTAGTTGTCTCCAGCAAGATATTAGACATAGCAGACGTGAAAGTCGTGGATAAAAATGTTGTAAAGTATAAATGATAAAAATTTGTGTTCTCCGCCAAAAATGTATTAAGTGCTCACAGTTTTATTTTATAAAGTGTTGTGTTTATAAAAATGTGCATATATAACGTGAAATAAAAAGAAGTAAAAATTAAAAAAGTAAATTGTGTGGCGTGTTATAATTTGAGTCTTATCACAACCGTACAAGAAATTCGTGTTTCTATAGTGCGACTGAAAGCAGCCGAGGCAAATAACTATAATAATATTACGTAAAAACAAGCATCATCTTCCCTATAAAGTTTGGCGTCCTAAAAATCAAACGACATCAAAGTGTATCTTCATTACGTCACCTTAATGATAGTTACGTAACCAAAACCTACAGCAAATTGGAATACAACGTGGGGCTTACAAGAAACAACTCACATAAAAACATCGCTAAAAATTGCCTTTTTCAAATTGGCGTACAACTGTGGGGCAAACTCCTCCAAATAATTACGTAACCTACAAACTGCAAGTTGAAGAACAATACATTCTTCAAGCGGAGAGGAATAAACTGCATATTGGTTCACAAATTGAAAATCTTTGCGTCAACATACCTTTATTTTAGTTCGTTGTAGGTGTCTCTCCCGTTTATCTAGGCTTGAGACTAGCACTAGGATTGCTCCTAAGGGCAGGGTTACCACCTTACCTTCCACCATCTTCTTTCTTCATCAGGCGTCTGCTAGTTGCATACACAGCACACGGATAAACTTCATTTTTAAGATTGTAGACTCACGAGAAAATCTTCATCTTCGACTTACATTCTCTTAAGCACTGTTTGTAATACTGTAATGTCCATACGCATAGGTAGCTATTCCATCCGCAACAATAACTCTTTTATCGTCAAAGGGATTCAATGTAATTGTATTCACTTGCACTGTGGTAACATCATGCTTTCGTGATAGATTAGATTCATGGGCGTTCTGATGATTTCACAGCTTCTAAGGCAGTCCGTACAGCTGTCAAACGTAATGTACTGCTTAATAGCGCTACGTTTTATACGTTTAATTTTTTTATCATTGAGCCGTGGATATCTAGTGCATACATCGTTGGTCGTAGTCCAACAAAGCGCTGGATGACTTTACCATTAGCCTCATCTTTAAATTTTCCCAACACCTTCTTGTTTAGAGCTGAATAGCAGATATGACTTGTGGCATTATCAGATGTATCTAGGTGCTCGTGGAAACGCAGCTTGCCCTGGGACACATCTTCAATTCTCACTCGATGAATGAATGAATCAGTGTCCATATACATAAGCTTCAGGTTTTCAGCTCCATAATACGGTAACAACACATCATAGTGATAGTGATACATTAATGTCTTGGAGATGTCCAACACACTCATTCTAATCTATATATAGGCCTGTTGAACACAATCTGACGAGAGGCCATATGTACAGCAGCTAGATTGGCAGGATATGTCGTCCTATCAATAAACGTAGGCTTGGCGATCAACTTTTCCAGAGTCTTCTAATTTGTCACCAGTCGTATATCCACAGGGTTACGCGGGTTCTCTATAGTTTTTCCAAACCTGGCGTTGTTAAGGAGCTTGTAGAGATCCTTCTCGAAGTCATTTTCAGCTTGTTGTCGTAGCTTGTTGTTAAATTCCACATAAGGTTTCAACCACCGAGACTGTCGGAATTGTAGCACACGATGGATTTTTGCTATTCGTAGTCCATGACTAAGGGCCTGCTTCAAAGCCATGTAATGCACTACATACTTCTTTCGAGGTCCAAGATGGGGTATCAGTTTCTTTGTAGATGCTTCCAATGGCTTCATACACTCAGGCAGGAAAGGTAGATCGTTGTGTAGATCGTGAAGTTCTGCAGGATACTCGATGTCAACTTCTGATATGTAGCCATGAGGATCATCCTCTTGTACACTTTCTAGGTTGAATTCTTCAGCCGAAACGCACTGAAATCCACCAAAATGAAGGATATGACACATTGCCCACCCATATTGATTATTTCGTCCTCGTATGTGATAAATTGGGTTGGTCTCGACGAATTAAATTTCTCCATATAAGTGTTATTAGCCTCTGCATACCGATGAGAAACTTGGCATAAACCTCCTCCTATACCTGATTCCACCATGAGTAGTTGATCATATTTTGGTAAAGCTCCAGCTTAATTCCAGTATACAATAACATAGCGTCCCATGTAAGTCCTGGAGAGGTAAAATAATGTGCAGGATCAACTTCGTGTGTTTTGAGGGTTTGCTCTCTGAATATCTCAAAGACATCAGCTAATAGAAGTACATCCGAGGTTAGGTACAGGTTGCTGTACTCGCCCAGGTTTCTCACATTTAACAGCTCCCATACATTTCTAGCATGATCGTAGTCATAATCATTAATTTCTTCTTCATTTAACCTATTGTAAAAGGAGTCCTTGGAAGGCAAGCAGGTCTCGTTCAGGACATCCCATGACGTGACAAAATCATATGGTAATACTCCAATACGAGTCATCGAGACCAATTTATCTTCTCCGAAGTACATTAGTGTTTCCGGATATGAGGTTAGATTTTTTACCAACTTATACAAGCTTGTACTGAGGAATCGAAAGCTATCTACAAATCGAAGCTTTATATCTCCTACATACTTGGTGAATTCGATATAGCTATCTTCAGACTTAGAAATTACCTCCACACGTTCACTTGTGCACCCCAACTCCTTAACAATGAAATGAGAGTCATATCCGCTAAGGTTATGTATGAAATCTGGAATATATTTAGGTGTTTTACATGCTAAAGTACATTCATTATGAAGACTTTTACGATATTCACCGCTGATGTGATCATGGTGGCGTACCTTGTGGTTCTCTACTGTAAAGGGTTTTCCACACAAGTAGAATGCCGTAGAAGACTCAAAATCCTTTTTATGTTGATCCATAAGCTTCAGAGGCTTGGCAGGTTTGTATACATTACCAATCATTGTTGCAAGCGATGTCAGGTACAGCATAAACTTCTGAGCAGCATCATATCCACGATACACATAGGGTTTCTTAGGAAGACCAGTTTCGAGATGTTCAACACTGGATGTCGGCTTCACGTAAACACAGAAGCTCATTGGTCAGTGCTCTAAATAAGAGGTTGTATAGGAAGTTTAAGGATTGAGTATAAACATATGGCATGGAGTGAGAATACTCTCAAAATCCGCATAGGTGATATAAGGTACTTTCAACATCCTCTCAACATTTTTAAACTCAACAATTGTTTTCTCCTTGGTAGGCATAACTACTCTCGCAACACCATGTTGATTACAGATTGATGTATGTTCTTGCAGTTTTTACAATCCGCTTCGCCCGCTCTGATCATCAAAATGTGTAAAACTGCGCTTACAGGTATAAACACGTCAATTACGGTTAGTTTTCTGACGTCGAACGAGTTTCTCAAAATTCTTCATATATACGTAGTGATATTTTCCACTACTATCATTCCATAGTATCAGGTCACAGTGCTCAGGTAGTTAAATGTCAGCAACCCTTATCGGATACACTTCCTGCTTCTCATCCAGCCCAAAAACGTTGATAGACATCTTGTTATTACGTTTGCGTTGCTAGGTAGTATCTTATGGATGTGTAATTAGATGCATGACGTCCTGGATTCGATCCTTAATTTTAAAATCTCCATTATCTCAGAAACTATGAGAGAGAGGGATGAATCAAAGCAGGTTTGATAGCTCCTATGATGTGTAATTAATGCTGTATGTGATTGTCAATCAGTTGTCCTTAGTTCGAATACCGATCTTTTAATGATTTCCTTAATTTTCCTCTAAACTCTGGGATATGTCGCTTAGGTTGATGATGTCACTTCCTACAGCTGTGCTTAACATACCAAACTAATATAAATAATTTTGTTTCTAATGTTCAGGGTTCGAATACCGATTCAATGAAATGTACTTACAAATTTAATAACTCGTAATCTAATTTAGATAGTCAAGTCAAGTAAAACGTACAGAGTGACTACTTTACAAATGTCGTTATCATGACAAAAATTTCTTTAAAGTACTCAGATCGAATCCCAAAGGAGAGATTTCATATATCTTCGAGCCTATGGATCATATCAGTTTCTATTAAAGATTAAATGGTAGATGCTGATGCGGAGAGGCTAAATTAATAAAAATACATTTATTAAAAGTATTACCGGGTTCGATTCTAGAAGCTTAGAATCTGTGTAGCTCGGGAAAAATTACTCTGCTCCTGATTGTAGTGAAATGTAATGGTCTTTCTGAAAGAAGATGGAAAGGAAGAATTGAAAAGGGAATGAAAACATGAAATAATGTATTATATACATACATTTAACTAAACAAGGGAGAAAATCTTCTACGCTACCTGTTAAGTGTATATTTCTAAAGTATTGTGATAACTGAGATTGTGATAGCTTTGGTGTAATGAATGGTGGTAGCGGTGGTGGTGGTGGTGGTTGGCTTTGAATGAAAACATCTGTCTGAATGAGACTGTGAGAATACCTCTCTTGTTAGTGTGATAGCATATACAGGTAGTTATGAGACGAGTTTAAACGTGTTTATTACTGCCAGACATCCTGCCTCTGGGTGTGGCGTCATAAACATCCTGCTTCTGGGCGTGAGGTTATATGGTGGAAGTTAATATGCGTAGAGCTATCATATACCGTTGGTTATGGAGCGAGTTTATGATTTATCTAAAAGGTTCGTGCTCCCTCTATAAATAACGACTTGTAGGGCATTGGACTTCATTGTGTTAATTAGTCTTGAGGTGCTAACATCGTGTTCTCTTCAAGAATAATCAGCTTTCTAAAGTGTTATCAAGGTGAAGCGGTCTACATTTCCTTTGAAGAAGGATTAATACGTTATTACATCAAGAGTAAAGATGAATAATTCAGCGTATAAGAATATTATTCCAAGTGCTACTGGATACGCTTGCGGCAAAATGTGGGAAGAAGTTCCTCGGAGGTTATCAAAGAAAAGACACGAGATGACTTGTAAGAAGCTCTTCAAATGTAAACATTGTACCTTGACCTTCAATGATGGTTATAAGGGGCAGCGACACGAGGATGTATGTGAAATAAGCAGTCCTCAGAAGAAAAGAAGATTAGAGCCTACTAAACATCAGTTATTATAAACAATGGAGGACTGTGATATGAAAGAGTACGAGACATCCTTCGAAGGACGATTGAAATCGTATTTTAAACGATTTGAATCACCTAAAGACTTGAATATGTATCTGCATGAGGCAAAACAACGCATAATCCAGGCTGTACATAAAGAGCTTGGTATTCATAAGAGTGTTAAAATTAATCTGCTGGCTGAGTCGATTCGTTAACAGTATTGGAGAAACCTGTGACAAAATATTCAAAACACGGAATCAGCCTGTTTTCCTAGAAACTGATCTGGAGTCAACGTTGGAAGCGAAATTCAAGAAATTGGTGACTGAAATGGAGGAGTCTCAGCCTAAGGGTAGCAACTGGGCTTTGCTTGCTGTGGAAGGAGTTCGACATCATATCAACAAGTACAATCCGTTACGAGGAAGTGGATACATACCCCTATCGCCATCTGTTGAAGCAAGGAAAGCGTGTATAAACATTCAGAACTTTAGTGATGAGAAATGCTTCATGTATTCTATACTGACCAAATTCGTCAGCACCAAGCCTCAACGCTACAAACAACTTCAAGATAAGTACGACTTCAGCTGTGTTTCTTACCCTACTCCACTTTCTCAAATATCTAACTTTGAGAAGCTTAACAAGATGTCTATCAAAGTTTTCGGGCTGGATGAGAAGCACGAAGTGTATCCGATAAGGGTTGCTGACATTGAACTACCTGAACACTGTGGACTGCTACTATTGAATGACAGTAGTGGAAAATATCACTACGTATATATGAAGAATTTTGAGAAACTCGTTCGACGTCAGAAAACTAACCGTAATGGACGTGTTTATACCTGTAAGCGCAGTTTTACACATTTTGATGATCACAGCGGGCGAAGCGGATTGTAAAAACTGCAAGAACATACATCAATCTGTAATCAACATGGTGTTGCGAGAGTAGTTATGCCTACCAAGGAGAAAACAATTGTTGAGTTTAAAAATGTTGAGAGGATGTTGAAAGTACCTTATATCACCTATGCGGATTTTGAGAGTATTCTCACTCCATGCCATATGTTTATACTCAATCCTTAAACTTCCTATACAACCTCTTATTTAGAGCACTGACCAATGAGCTTCTGTGTTTACGTGAAGCCTACATCCAGTGTTGAACATCTCGAAACTGGTCTTCCTAAGCAACCCTATGTGTATCGTGGATATGATGCTGCTCAGAAGTTTATGCTGTACCTGACATCGCTTGCAACAATGATTGGTAATGTATACAAACCTGCCAAGCCTCTGAAGCTTATGGATCAACATAAAAAGGATTTTGAGTCTTCTACGGCATTCTACTTGTGTGGAAAACCCTTTACAGTAGAGAACCACAAGGTACGCCACCATGATCACATCAGCGGTGAATATCGTAAAAGTCTTCATAATGAATGTACTTTAGCATGTAAAACACCTAAATATATTCCAGTCTTCATGCATAACCTTAGCGGATATGACTCTCATTTCATTGTTAAGGAGTTGGGGTGCACAAGTGAACGTGTGGAGGTAATTTCTAAGTCTGAAGATAGCTATATCGAATTCCCCAAGTATGTAAGAGATATAAAGCTTCGATTTGTAGATAGGTTTCGATTCCTCAGTACAAGCTTGTATAAGTTGGTAAAAAATCTAACCTCATATCCGGAAACACTAATGTACTTCGGAGAAGATAAATTGGTCTCGATGACTCGTATTGGAGTATTACCATATGATTTTGTCACGTCATGGGATGTCCTGAACGAGACCTGCTTGCCTTCCAAGGACTCCTTTTACAATAGGTTAAATGAAGAAGAAATTAATGATTATGACTACGATCATGCTAGAAATGTATGGGAGCTGTTAAATGTGAGAAACCTGGGCGAGTACAGCAACCTGTACCTAACCTCGGATGTACTTCTATTAGCTGATGTCTTTGAGATATTCAGAGAGCAAACCCTCAAAACACACGAAGTTGATCCTGCACATTATTTTACTTCTCCAGGACTTACATGGGACGCTATGTTACTGTATACTGGAATTAAGCTGGAGCGTTACCAAAATATGATCAACTACTCATGGTGGAATCAGGTATAGGAGGAGGTTTATGCCAAGTTTCTCATCGGTATGCAGAGGCTAATAACACTTATATGGAGAAACTTAATTCGTCGAGACCAACCCAATTTATCACATACGAGGACGAAATAACCAATATGGGTGGGCAATGTATCATATCCTTCATTTTGGTGGATTTCAGTGCGTTTCGGCTGAAGAATTCAACTTAGAAAGAGTACAAGAAGATGATCCTCATGGCTACATATCAGAAGTTGACATCGAGTATCCTGCAGAACTTCACGATCTACACAACGATCTACCTTTCCTGCCTGAGTGTATGAAGCCATTGGAAGCATCTACAAAGAAACTGATACCCCATCTTGGACCTCGAAAGAAGTATGTAGTGCATTACATGGCTTTGAAGCAGGCCCTTAGTCATGGACTACGAATAGCAAAAATCCATCGTGTGCTACAATTCCGACAGTCTCGGTGGTTGAAACCTTATGTGGAATTTAACAACAAGCTACGACAACAAGCTGAAAATGACTTCGAGAAGGATCTCTACAAGCTCATTAACAACGCCATGTTTGGAAAAACTATAGAGAATCCGCGTAACCGTATGGATATACGACTGGTCACAAATTAGAAGACTCTGGAAAAGTTGATCGCCAAGCCTACGTTTATTGATGGGACGACATATCCTGCCAATCTAGCTGCTGTACATATGGCCTCTCGTCAGATTGTGTTCAACAGGCCTATATAGATTAGAATGAGTGTGTTGGACATCTCCAAGACATTAATGTATCACTATCACTATGATGTGTTGTTACCGTATTATGGAGCTGAAAACCTGAAGCTTATGTATATGGACACTGATTCATTCATTCATCGAGTGAGAATTGAAGATGTGTCCCAGGGCAAGCTGCGTTTCCACGAGCACCTAGATACATCTGATAATGCCACAAGTCATATCTGCTATTCAGCTCTAAACAAGAAGGTGTTGGGAAAATTTAAAGATGAGGCTAATGGTAGAGTCATCCAGCGCTTTGTTGGACTACGACCAACGATGTATGCACTAGATATCCACGGCTCAATGATAAAAAAATTAAACGTATAAAACGTAGCGCTATTAAGCAGTACATTACGTTTGACAGCTATACGGACTGCCTTAGAAGCTGTGAAATCATCAGAACGCCCATGAATCTAATCTATCACGAAAGCATGCTGTTATCACAGTGCAAGTGAATAAAATTACATTTAATCCCTTTGACGATAAAAGAGTTATTGTTGGGGATGGAATAGCTACCTATGCGTATGGACATTACAGTATTACAAACAGTGCTTAAGAGAATGTAGGTCGAAGATGAAGATTTTCTCGTGAGTCTACAATCTTAAAAATGAAGTTTATCCGTGTGCTGTGTATGCAACTAGCAGACGCCTGATGAAGAAAGAAGAAGATGGAAGGTAAGGTGGTAACCCTGCCATTAGAAGCAATCCTAGTGCTAGTCTCAAGCCTAGATAAAGGGGAGAGGCACCTACAACGAACTAAAATAAAGGTATGTTGACGCAAAGCTTTTCAATTTGTGAACCAATATGCAGTTTATCCCTCTCCGCCTCGCACACCAACTGTTTAACATATACAAAGTTTGTAAGATTTAGACAAAAAGTATATAGTGTTGTAACGTTGGATGAGAAATGTTTATAATCTAATTACTCTGTATATTATCATGAAGACCTGTGATACTAGTTGAACTACCTGTTAAAATAACTTAAGTACCTGTGATACTACTCGAATCATGTGAAATTACCTTAAATATCTCTGATACGAATCCCTACACAAAATTGGCACGACCAGCTGTGATACTATCTCGTTTACCCTAAATATCAATGAGACTAGTTGAATTATCTGTTAAAATGTCTCAAATACCTATGATACAACCTGAATCAGCTGCAATTACCTTAAATAGCTATGATACAAATCACTGATCGAAATTATCACGAATATCTGTGAAACTATGTTGATTACCCCATACTTACGACATTACCTGAACTGTCTGTGAAATACGAAACTATGCAATACCCAACACTCTGGAATCTATCCTCCTGTGATACTAGCTGAATTAGCCTAAATACCTACGATACTAGCTGAATTACCTGTGAAATCATTCACAGCTATGATGCAGTCAGCCTTTGGAATCTAGCCTCCTGTGATACTAGCTGAATTAGCTTAAATGCTCACGATACTAGCTGAATTGCCTGTGAAATCATATACAACTATGATACGCCCTGCCTCTGGTGTCTAGCCTCCTGTGATACTAGGTGAGTGACTCTAAACACCTATGATACTTGAATTATGCTAAATACCCACGATACTATCTGAATTACCTGTAACATCATAAGGAACTATGCTATATCCGCTTCCCGGAATTTGTCCTAGCATGTGATACTATCGGAATTACTTGCCTGTTAGTGTGAGTGGGTACCTTTTCCCGTTAGTAGATTACCTTTTTTGCGTGAGTGGGTCACCTTTTTAGCGTGAGTAGGACAACTTTTTGCGTGAGTGGGACCTCTTTTTCCGTGAGTGAGTCACGTTTTTGCGTGAGTGAGTCACCGCTTTTGCTTGAGTGGGCCACCTTTTTCCGTTAGTGAGTGACCTTTTTACGTCAGTGGGACACCTTTTTTGCTTGAGTGTGTCAACTTTTTCCGTGAGTGGGTCACGTTTTTGCGTGAGTGGGTCACCTTTTTTGCTTGAGTGGGTCACATTTTTCTGTAAGTGGGTCACCTTTTTACGTGAGTGGGTCACCTTTTTTCCTTGAGTGGGTCACCTTTATCAGTGACTGGGTCACCTATTTCAGTGAGTGGGTCACATTTTCCCCTGAGTGGGTCACCTATTTACGTGAAAGGGTCACCTTGTTGCGTGAGTGGGTCACTTATTCCCCTGAGTGGGTCACCTATTTACGTGAGTGGATCACATGTTTGCGTGAGTGGGTCACCTTTTTCCGTGAGTGGCCACCTTTTTGCGTGAGTGAGTCACGTTTTTAGTGTGTGTGGGTTACCTTTTTAGCGCAAGTGGGTTACGTGGTGAAGCTGTCTAGAATTAGTGCTCCATCATTGACAGGAAACATATTTCCAGGAAGTTCTCGCCTAAAGTCGCTTTCAAGGTCTAGCACCTCCCCTCCTATTCCCTATCTCTCTTGTATATAAGTCCATATTCCTACTCCTTCACTATCTGAATAGCCTACCGGCTCTCCTCGTTTTCCTATACCTCTGATATAAACTATACTCTACTCCTCCACCTCTGTCTAGCCTAACCCTCTCCTCATTTTCCTATACCTCACATATAAACCATACTCTACTCCTCGACCTCTGTCTAGCTTAACACTTCTCCTTGTTTTCCTATACCTCTCATATAAACCATACTCTACTCCTCGATCTCTGTCTAGCTTAATACCTCTCCTCGTTTTCCTATACCTCTCATATAAACCATACTCTACTCCTCAACCTCTGTCTAGACTAACACCCCTCCTCCTGTTCCTACACGTCTCATACATATAAACGCATACTTTACTCTCAACCACTGTCTAGTCTGGCACCTCTCCTCGTATCCCCTGCCTCTCATAAAGCGTACTCCCCTCCTGCCCCCTGTCTAGCTGAGTATCTCTTTGGTTTCCTATCTAACCTCTATAAAGCACATTCTACCTTTAACACCTGTCTATCCTAACACAAGATCTCTCTTCGTTTCTAGTCTCTCCTTATAAACACATACTCAAACTCTTCTAACCTAACACTTCTCCTCGTTTTCCTATACCTCGCATATAAACCATACTCTACTCCTCGACCTCTGTCTAGCCTAACGCCTCTCCTCGTTTTCCTATACTTCGCATATAATCCATACTCTACTCCTCACCCTCTGTCTAGCCTAACACCCTTCCTCCTGTTCCTATTCTTCTCATACATATAAACGCATACTCTACTCTCAACCTCTGTCTAGTCTAGCATATTTCACCGTATCCCCTACCTCTCATAAAGCGTATTCCTTTCCCGCCCCTGTTTAGCGTATCTCTCCTTGGTTTCCTGTCTAACCTATATAAAGCACATTCTACCTTAACACCTGTCTATCCTAAAACAGGATCTCTCTTCGTTTTCTAGTCTCTCCTTATAAACACATACTTAAACTCTTCTAACCTAATACTTCTCCTCGTTTTCCTATACCTCGCATATAAACCATACTCTACTCCTCGACCTCTGTCTACCCTAACACCTATCCTCGTTTTCCTATACCTCTCATATAAACCATACTCTACCCTTCAAGCGCTGTCTAGCCTAACACCTCTCCTCATTTCCCTATACCACTCATATAAACCATACTCTACTCCTCAACCTCTGTCTAGCCTAACACCTCTCCACTATCTCTTCCATATAAATGCACTTCCCTCCTCAACCCTGTCTAGCATAGTATCGGTCGTCGTATTCCCTATCTCTCCTATATAAACCCATTTTCCTCCTTGAACCGCCGCATCTAGCCTCGTTTTCCCTATCCTTTCCCATATATGCCGAAAAAGTGGCCCAGCTCTCTGTATATTTACCTACTAACGACCTTTATATGAGAGAGGTGGGGAATACGAGGAGAAGTGATAGGCTAGACAGAATTTGAGGTGTGGAGTATGCGTTTATATGGGAAAAATAAGGAAAACGTGAACAGATAATAGGCTAGACAGATGCTGTAGGACGGAGGGATACGCTTTATACGGGAGAGATAGGGACTACGAGGAAAGATGCTGGATTAGACAGGACTTGAAGGATGGAATATGACTCTGTATGGGAGAGATAGCAAACCGACGAGAGGTATTAGGTTAGGAGGGTTTGAATGGCAGAGTATGCGTTTATATGGGGAGACGAGGAAAACGATGGGAGTAGCTAGGTTGGAGGAACGTTCAAGGAGAAGAATGTGTGTATATGGGAGAGATAGGGAAAACTAGGAGAGATCCCAGGTAGAGCAGGTCTGAAGGAGAGAAACGCCCTTTATATGATAGACGTAGGGAATACGAGGAGAGGTAGTAGGTTATACAGAAGTTGAGGAGTAGGTTATACGTGGGGGAAGATGTGGGAAAAACGGAGAGAGATCCTATGCTAGGAGAGAGTTGAAGGAGGGCAATGCGCTTTATATGAGGGAGGTGGGGATTACGAGGAGAGTTGCTAGTCTAGATACATATTGAGGAGTACAGTATGCGTTTATATGGGGAATATATGGGAAACGGAGAGAGATGATAAGCTAGACATATACTGAAAGAGGGGGAATGTAGGTTTATACAGGTGAGGTAGGAAACTAAGCAGAGATGCTAAGCTAGACAGATGCTGAAGGAGGGAGGGATACGCTTTATACGGAAGAGATAGAGGAAACGTGGAGATATGCTAGGATAGACAGAGTTCAAGCAGGAAGAGGTTTACGCCACAAAGACACCGCTAATTGACGTTTACAAATGTTTTAACACCTTTTGGCGGTATTTTCTCGACACTGAGGGTGAAGTGCCCCTGGCGCTAAAGTTCTAAATATCTGTGTCAACCAATCATCATCTCACGTCATTGAAAAAATCGGTTGTTTATACTGCTAACAAACGCTATATTGCGGTCTAACGTCCCGGTATCACGATCTTAAAGGGCTGGACGCAGGCAGGTTGATTGAAGTACCCCCGCCCCAAGTATTCTGATTGATTAATATAATTAAACGCTGGTCGTCTATCGATGAATACAATTTTAAGTGTTTTTTATTGATACGGTATAAACAGTAATTCGGATAGTATCGTATATATGTAGGGTTAACTGGTTAGCATCACAAGTGTTCATGGTAATTCAGAACAGCGATTCGTACCAGAGCTATTTAAGGTAATTTCGCATGATTCGGGTAGTATCACAGTTATTTAAGCCGTTTTAACAGGTGATTCAAATAGCGTCCCAGGTATTCATAGTAATATAGAGTGTAATCAGATTATAAACATTTCTCATCCAACGTTACAACACTTTTATATACTTTTTTCTAAATCTTACAAAGTTTTATGTTAAACAGTTAGTGTGCGAGACGGAGAGGGATAAACTGTATATTGGTTTACAGTGACGGTATATAGAAGTATTCTAAACTAACCACACACCGAACGATCTAACCTATCCCTACCTTCACTTCTCATTGTCTATTCAATCCTATCATCATCTAACCTAACCAACGTAACCAGACGTAACACCACATAACTTAGCCACTTAACCACATAACAAGACGTAACGTAACCAGCGAACGTAATCACGAGACAAGGCGTAACACAGCGTAACATAACCAAGTCACCAGTAAACGTAACCAACTAAGGTAACCACGTAACAAGACTTAACACCACGTAACATAGCCGCGTACAACAACGTAAAATAAGCACGTAACCACGTAACAAGACGTAACACGGCGTAACATAACCACGTAACAAGACGTCACACTACGTAACCTAAGCACGTAATCACGTGACAAGACGTAATACCACGTATCATAGTCACGTAGCAAGACATAACAACACGTATCATAAGCACGTAACCAACGTAACAAGACGTAACCAATGTAACACAGCGTAACATAACCACGTTAATTGCAAACGTAACCAACTAAGGTAACCACGTAACAAACGTAACACCACGTAACATAGTCACGTAACACAACTTAACGTAAGCACGTAACCACGTAACAAGACGTAACACCGCGTAACATAACAACGTAACAAGACATCATACTACGTAACATAAGCACGTAAATACGTGACAAGACGTAGCACCACGTATTAATACCACGTGACAAGTCGTAACCAACTTAATATCCCGTAACATAAGCATGTAGCACTGCGTAACATAAGCACGTAACCACGTAACAAGCCGCAACAACCATGTAACCACGTATTATAACCACATAGATTGACGTAACACCCTGTGACATGACGTAACCAGAAATGAAACAAGACGTAACACCACGTAAACTAACCACAAAACACGACGTAAAAAGACGTAATATGACGTAACCAGAAACGTAACCACGTAAAAATACGTAAGAACAACACGTAACCAACACATTGCTAAGACAATGTAAGCTAACTTATCCTTCATAACTTAGACAATAAATACGCGAGCCTAGCTTAGCTTAACTTAACCAATCCCAGGCCATCCTCTCATCATCTATTCTACTTAGTCATTGTCTAACCTAATCTCCCTAACCAGAGATAACCCCGAGTTTCTTTTAGTGAAACTGAGGCGTTTTATTCACGTTTTATTATTTGAGAGTCTTAATTGAAAAACTTTTTACGTCAACATACCTATGTTTTAGTTCGTTGTAGGCGCCACTCCCCTTTATCTAGGCTTGAGACTAGCGCTAGGATTGCCCCTAATGACAGGGTTAATGCCTCCCCTTTCATCTTCTTATTCTTCTTCGTTCATCAGGTGTCTGCTAAGTGTACACGCATCACATGGACAAACTTCCATTTTTTAAATTGTAGATTCACGGAGAAAGTCTTCATCCTCGACTTATATTCTCTTATGTGCTTTTTGCAATGCTGTAATGCCCATATGCATATGTCGTTATTCTATCCTCGGCAATAACTGTTTTGTCATCAAATAGAGTCAATGTGATTTTATTCACTTGCACTGTGATAAGAGCTTGCTCGCGGGACAGGATCAAATTCATGGGCGTTCTGAATATTTCAGGGTTTTAAAACAGTCTGTATATCGGTCAAATGTAATGTACTGCTTAAATGCACAACGTTTTATGCCTTTAATTTTTTTTTATCATCGATCCTTGAATATCTAAGGCGTACATCTTAGGTCGTAGTCCAAAAAACCGTAGAATGATTTTGCTATTAGCCTCATCTTTAAATTTTCCCAACACCTTTTTGTGCTGAGTGGAGTGACATATATGGTTGACAGTGTAATCAGCTGTATCCAGGTTGTCGAGAAAACGTAGCTTGTCCTGATACACATCTTCAGTTGTCACACGATGAATGAATGAATCAGTGTCCCTATACATAAGCTTGAGGTTTTCAGCCCCATAATATGGCAACAACAAATCATAATGATAGTGATACATTAATGTCTTGGAGATGTCCAACACACTCATACTGATGTATATAGGCTTTTTGAACACGATCGGTCGCGAGGCCATATGTACAGCGGCTAGATTACCAGCATATATCGTCCATTTGATAAACGTGAGCTTAGCAATCAACTTTCCCAGGGTCTTCTTAATTGTAACCGTCATATAACCGTACGATTACACAGGTTCTCCATAGTTTTTTCTAACATAGCGTAGAGGTCCTTCTAAAGTCATTTGCAGCCTGTTGTCGTAGCCTATTATTAAATTCCATGTAAGGGTTAAACCACCGTGACTGTCGGAATTGTAGCACACGGTGGATTTTTGTTAGTCGTGGTCCATGATTACGAGCCTGCTTAAAAGTCATGTAATGTGCTACAGACTACTTTCGTGGTCCAAGATGGGGCATCAGTGTCTTTGTAGTCGAATGCTTAGGCTTCATACACTCAGGCAGGTAAGGTGGATCGTTGTGTAGATCATGAAGTTCCGCAGGATACTTGATGTCAGCTTCTAATATGTAATCTTCTTGTAGTCCTTGTAAGTCGATTTTATCATGTGACACCCATTCAAACAGTGGTGAATATCGTGGAAGTCAACATAATGAATACAGTTTAGCCTTCAAAACACCTAAATATACTCCAGTCTTAATGCATAACCTCAGTGGGTAGGACACACACTTCATTGTTAAGGAGTAGGATGTACAAGTGAACGGGTGGAAGTAATTCCTAGCTCTGAAGAAAGCTATATATCATTCTCCAAGTATTTAGGAGACGTAAAGCTTCGGTTTGTGGATAGCTTTCGGTTTCTCAGTACAAGCCTTGGATAAGCTGGTGAATAATCTGTCATCCTATCCTGAAACACTGAAGCACTTCGGAGAAGACAAGTTGAAGTTGATGACTCGTAAGGGGGTATTTCCCTATGATTGAGTCACGTCATGGGATGTTTTGAACGATACCTGCTTGCCACCCAAGGATTCCTTCTACAATAGGTTAAATGAAGAAGCAATTGGTGATGCTGACTACAATCATGCTAGAAATGTATGGGAACTGTTTAATGTGAGAAACCTGGGCGAGTACAACGACCTCTACTTAATCTCTGATGTACTTCTTCTAGCTAATGCCTTTGAGACATTTAGAGATCAAGCCCTCAAAACACACAAAGTCGATTCTGCTCATTTCAACCCTCCAGGAATTCAGCTGGAATTGTTACAGAATTATGATCAATTGCTCATGATAGAATCCGGTATAATAGCAGGTTTATGTCAAGTTTCTCACCGGTATGCTGAAGCAAACAACGCCTACATGGATAAGTATGATCCGTCGAGACCAACCCAATTTATTACATATGAGAACGCCAATAACTAATATGGTTGGAAAATGTGCCACGCCGTCTATTATGGTGGATTTGAGTGGGTGTCGCCTGAAAAAGTCGACTTAGAAAGACTACAAGAAGATGATCCTCATGGATACATGTTAGAAGTTGACATCGAGTATCCTGCGGAACTTCATGATCTATACAACGATCTACCTTACCTGCCTGCGAGTATGAAGCCTAAGTATTCGACTACAAAGACACTGATGCCCCATCTTGGACCTCGAAAGAAGTATGTAGCATATTACATGACTTTGAAGCAGGCTCTTAATCATGGACTACGGCTAACAAAAATCCATCGTGTGCTACAATTCCGACAGCCACAGCGGTTAAAACCTTATGTGGAATTTAATAATAGGTTACGACAACCGGCTGCAAATGGTTTTGAGAAGGACCTCTACAAAATCCTTAACAACGCCATGTTTGGAAACATTATAGAGAGCCTGCGTAATCGTATAGATATACGACTGGTCACAAATGAGAAGACCCTGGAAAGGTTTATTGCTAAGCCCACGCTTATCGATAGGAGGATATATGCTGCTAATATAGTTGCTGTACATATGGCCTCGTGACGGATCGTATTCAACAAGCCTATATACATCGGTATGAGTGTGTTGGACATCTACAAGACATTAATGTGTCACTATCATTATGATGTGTTGTTGCCATATTATGGGGCTCAAAACCAAAGTTTATGTATATGGACAATGATTAATTCACTCATCGTGTGACAATTGAAGATGTGTACCAGGACAAGCTACGTTTTCTCGAACATCTGGATACAGCTGGCTAACCTGCTAAGCATATATGTCACTCCACTCAGAATAAAAAGGTGTTGGGAAAATTTAAAGACGAAGCTAATTATTCCACGGTTTGTTGGAATACGACCTAAGATGTACGCCTTAGATATTCAAAGCTCGATGATAAAAAAGATTGAAGGCATAAAACTTAGTGTCATTAAGCAGTACATTACATTTGACCGATATAAAGACTGTCTTCAAATCCGTGAAATCATCAGAACGCAAATGAATCTGATCCTGTCTCGTGAGCATGCTGTTAGCACAGTGCAAATGAATAAAATCACATTGACTCCGTTTGATGGCAAAAGAAGATGGAATAACGACATGTGCATATGGGCATTACAGCATTACAAAAAGCACATAAGAGAATATAAGTCGAGGATGAAGACTTTCTCCGTGAATCTACAATTTAAAAAAATGGACGTTTGTCCATGTGATGCATGTACACTTAGCAGACACCTGATGAATAAAGAAGAATAAGAAGATGGAAGGGGAGGCGTTAACCCTGTCATTAGGGGCAATCCTAGCGCTAGTCTCAAGCCTAGATAAAGGGGAGAGGCGCCTACAGCGAACTAAAACTTAGGTATGTTGACGTAAAAAGTTTTTCAATTAAGACTCTCAAATAATAAAACGTGAATAAAACGCCGCAGTTTCACTAAAAGAAACTCGAGGTTATCTCTGGTTAGGGAGATTAGGTTAGACAATGACTAAGTAGAATAGATGATGAGAGGATGGCCTGGGATTGGTTAAGTTAAGCTAGGCTAGGCTCGCGTATTTATTGTCTAAGTTATGAAGGATAACATAGCTTAGATTGTTTTAGCAATGTGTTGGTTACGTGTTGTTCTTACGTATTTTTACGTGGTTACGTTTCTGGTTACGTCATATTACGTCTTTTTACGTCGTGTTTTGTGGTTAGTTTACGTGGTGTTACGTCTTGTTTCATTTCTGGTTACGTCATGTCACAGGGTGTTACGTTAATCTATGTGGTTATAATACGTGGTTACATGGTTGTTGCGTGTTGTTACGTGGTTACGTGCTTATGTTACGCAGTGCTACATGCTTATGTTACGGGATGTTAAGTTGGTTACGACTTGTCACGTGGTATTAATACGTGGTGCTACGTCTTGTCACGTATTTACGTGCTTATGTTACGTAGTATGATGTCTTGTTACGTTGTTATGTTACGCGGTGTTACGTCTTCTTACGTGGTTACGTGCTTACGTTAAGTTGTGTTACGTGACTACGTTACGTGGTGTTACGTTTGTTACGTGGTTACCTTAGTTGGTTACGTTTGCAATTAACGTGGTTATGTTACGCTGTGTTACGTCTTGTTACGTGGTTACGTTTGCTGGTTACGTTACGTCTTGTTACGTGGCTATGTTACGTGGTGTTACGTCTTGTTACGTTGGTTAGGTTAGATGATGATAGGATTGAATAGACAATGAGAAGTCAAGGTAGGGATAGGTTAGAGCGTTCGGTGTGTGGTTAGTTTAGAATACTTCTATATACCTTCACTGTAAACCAATATACAGTTTATCCCTCTCCGTCTCGCACACTAACTGTTTAATATATAGAACTTTGTAAGATTCAGAAGAAAGTATATAAATTTGTTATAACGTTGGATGAGAAATGTGTATAATCTAATTACTCTCTATATTACCATGAATAGCTGTGACGGTATTTGAATTACCTGTTAAAACGACTTAAATACCGGTGATACTACCCGAATTATGCGAAATTACCGTAAATAGCTGTTGTACGAATCGCTGCTCTGAATTACCATGAACACTTGTGATACTAACCGGTTTATCTACATGTATACGATACTATCCGAATTACACTTTATACCGTATCAAGCAAAAATATTTAATTGGAATAATTGTATTCGTCAATAGAAGACCAGCGTTTAATAATATTAATCAATCAGAATACATGGGGCAGGGGTACTTCAATCAACTGCCTGCGTCCAGCCCTTTAGGGTCGTGATACCGGGACATTAGAACGCAATATAGCTTTTGTTAGCAGTATAAACAACCGATTTTTTTCAATGACGTGAGATGATGATTGATTGACACAGATATTCAGAACTTTAGCGCCCGGGGGTCCTCACCCTCAATGTCGAGAAAATACCGCCAAAGGGTGTTAAACATTTGTGAGCTGTAATTAGCGGTGTCTTTGTGGTCTAAACCTCTTCCTCCTTTAGCTCTGTCTATCCTAGCATATCTCCATGTTTTCCCATCTCTTCCATATAAGGCGCATCCCTCCCTCCTTCAGCATCTGTCTAGTCTAGCATCTCTTCTTGGTTTCCTACCTCATCTGTGAGTAGTATATATTTGCGGGTTTAAAGTCACTTAATATGCAGCCATCATTGCGTTGGCTTTGCCCAAGGGGGCTGTTCTCCCCGAATGTTTTCAAGAGGGCCTACGGTTATACCCGAGCATAGTTAAACAAGCTCTCTGTTTATGTAGTTGACTGTTTTCAAACAGCGATATAAAATGTATTTAACCTATATCATTACATACATTAAACCTCTGCGTATACTTGAATATCCATAGTTCGGTGTTCGATTCCTACTGCAATCAAACATTTATTGCTAATGGTAAATTGATGATTGATAATATTATATCATTACCCTAATTAATGAAAGAGGGTTAAGAGAACCCTAGTTCGAATCTTACCATGCGAAAATCTAATGCTCAATAACTATTAAACTATGCGCGGTCAGTTTAAAATGTATTTAACAATTAGAATTTAATTTTTAAATGTCATTACGACGTATTAATGAGCGGTAGTCTTAGGTGGCACAGAGATCCTAGTTCGAATCTTACCAGAACCTCTAATGCTTAATAAATACTAAATTATTGAAGCATACACGGGCAGATTAAAATGTATGTATTTAACAAATATAATTATTTATATATTCCGATGCCTAGAACACGATTCTTTATTTTCTTTCTTCTTCTCTCTGCTTCTTCCTTTTCCCTCTTTCAATCTATCTATCTCTTTATTTCTTCTCGACTTGCACACATCCAATCGTTCGCATATACACCAGTGCACGCACACACACGCACATGCACATACACACTCACATACACACACATACATATACCTTTTCACATACACAGCCACACACACATATGCTTGTTCATTTACACATACCAACACAAACCCACCCACATACACACACGCACATACACAACCACACACACATGCACATACACATATACCTATTCACTTACTCACACCAACCCTCACACGTTAACACATACACACACGTAAGCACATGCACACACGCACACGACCGCACACACACACACACATTCACACTAATGCACATATACACTCACGCACACGCCCTGAATGAAAAGAGATAAAATGATCCATAAAAAACTAATTATAACCGTGGGATGCGACGCGGCATTTACGAATTCTTCGGAACTGGCCTGGATGCATGGGTTCGAATCCTAGGAGTGATTACAAATTCATCTTCTAAAAACTCCAAAACTAATTAAGATAAAGACGCCAAATAAACTTCATTACTTTCCTGACAGTAGGCTGTTTCTTGTGAATGTATAACAGGGTACCAGGCGTCATGGGTTTGATCCTTAATTTTTAAATATCAATTATCTCAGAAACTAGCAGAGATAGAAGTGCGGACCTAAGCATGATTATTAGCTCTTATGATGCACAATTAATACCCTATATAATTTCCAATCAGTTGTCCCTAGTTCGAATCCCGATCTTTCAATGACTTCCTTAATTTTCCTCTGTACTCTAGAATATATCACTTAGACCAATGTTGTAACTGCATACAGGTCTTTAAAACATGTCAAACTAATATTATACATAATTTTGTTTCTGGTGTTCTGAGTTCGAATACTGATTCCATGAAATTTACTTATAAATTTAATAAAACAGGAAATAATTACGATAAAGCCACCAATAAACCTTATTACGTTTATTTCATTAGATAGTATTTTGTGAATGTATATTCGGGTACCTGACGTCATGGGTTCGATTCTTAAGTTTTAAATCCCCATTATCTCAGAAACTAGCAGACATAGAGGTGTGGACGAAAGCATGTTGGATATCCCCTACGATCAATCATTAATTCTCTATATAATTTCCAATCAGTTTCTTTAGCTCGAATCCCGATCTTTTAATGACTTCCTTAAGTTTCCTCTGTACTCTAGAATATATCACTTAGATCGATGCTGTAACTGCATACAGGTTTGTGTAAAGACATTATGGATGTACTCTAGAGAGAGAGAGAGGAGCGAGAGGAAGTGAAAGAAATAGGGATAGAAGTGCTGAGAGCCTCTGCGCACGCGCAACATATGATAATTCCATTGGTGTAATAATCACGTGATGTGTAAGCATTCCCACCGTGATTATGTGCCGGCATCGCCTGGAGGGGGTTTAGATCCCTATATAAACAGATACCTGCGCATGCTGGAACTGTTGTGAACTTATTAACTATTCATTTAAATTTTTAAGAACTTTAAAACCAACGCGAGTTGCAGGCCATCTACACGTACAGCACACGTCAACACGAAACAATGCAAGGTGAGTGAGTTTTTACATAACTATACAAAATCACTGTTGGCTTTTACAATACATTTAATTTTGTTTAAACGATACAGTACATGAAAGACGATTCATTGCAAGAGCATCATATTTTTTAATCTGCACATTACATTCACATGGATTTCTCTGCGTAGTCTTCTTCAGTTCACAGGATTTTCTCTACTCATTCTTCTTCAATTAACATTCACACCATTTTCTCTGCACATTCTTCTTGTATAAACATTCACATGAACTTCGCTACACATTCTTCCTACGTAAACATTCACACGATTTTCTTCGCTCATTCTTTGTTTCTCTGCAGGTTCATACTCTATTAACATTCATACATTTTCTCTATTCATTCTTTGTTTCTCAACGCATTCATAAGATTTTCGCTACACATTCTTCTTACATAAACATTCATACGATTTTCGCCACACATTCTTTGTCTCTCATTCACACGAATTCCTCTACTTTTTCTTTGTTTCTCAGCAGGTTCATCATCCATGAACATTCACACGATTTTCTCTTCACATTCTTTTTGTATAACCATTCACGTGATTTTCGCTACACATCCTTACATAAACATTCACAAGATTTTCTCCGCTCATTCTTTGATTCTCATTCACACGATTTTCTCTAATTGTTCTTTGTTTCTCTGCAGGTTCATCTTCCATGAACATTCATATGATTTTCTGTACTTATTCTTTGTGTCCCTACGCATTCATGCGATATTCGCTACACATTCGTCTATTACTATTCACACGATTTTCTCCACTCGTTCTTTGATTCTCTCTACACATTCATAAGCATACTTACAAAACCTTTGATGATGCAGCACAACACACACTTTAGTTCTAATATAAAGAATCGTATAACTTGTCCTTCAACTTGAATAATGTAGTGAAAATAATAATTCATGTCAATATCTGTTACAGATTGTTTAACTGATAGAGTTAACAAGATGGTTGAAGAGCGTAGTTTCCTACCGACTCACCGAGTTCAAGATCTCGAAATAGGTCTTAAATATGAGATAAAGTCCTTAAAGAGAGTTCAAACAAGATACGGTGCCAGGATGGTATCTTCGCTGGAGGATTGTGAAGTGTTCTTGCCAGAGCGCTATAATTCGTTAACCTATCAAGAGATTGCAGAAATACCTGGGAAAGTATACCTCCAGTATAACGGTATGGCAGAGATGGGGAAATTTAAGACGTGTAAATTGTCTTTTTTACATGCAGAGAAGGTGTGTAGAAGTGTCGAACTTAAGTATTGAATGTTCTCCTATTTTACAATGAAAAAGTCTAAATAAAACAACTGACTCATTGATATTACATATAAGGACACAAAAGATACATGTTATAGAATTTTATAAAAATTTACGAAATCACAATATCACATGTTTTGAATTTAGTTATATCTAACACAATGAAATAACGATCAAAATCCGAATGTTTATACAAATCTTTTGTGTTTCATTTTATATGTATCATAACAAAAAATGTAATTATTTTCAGGCTACCTTTAATTGATCAAAGCAGTTTTCTAAGACTTTCATTATGCAATGTTTCAGACTGTGCAATAAGGGAAGAAGAAGAGAAACAGCTTTGCAGACATGCAAAGGAGGCTGACGCTATTGAAGGATAGAATAAGCAGCATCGACACCTCCAAGAAACATTGCGGCAAGAAGCGGTTGCTGAGACATCTACATCACCGAAACAAGTTAACAGAGGATTCTTATATAACATTCCAGGGCATACGATGAAAAAACAGGACAATTTTGTATACAAGCCAATGCATAGCTGAGAGTTAGCTCGAGTGAGTCTCCCTATATTCGGTGAAAATAAAAATTGTAAACAGCAATTTAAATGATTGTGAAAATACTTTTAAACAGTGATGAAATTTGTACCCTAAAAGACTTAAGCCCTGTATACATTAACAGCATTAGGATTGTTTAAGGTGGGGGGAATAAAAATTATGAAAATAGAGAGACTTTCATTTAAATAATAAAGAAATTTGCATAACCTACTGTTACAAGCGTAATGACATACAGAAACAAGGAGTAGGATGAGGAAGGTGATGGAAATGCAAGATAAATAATAACAATAAAAAGAATGAAAGTATGCTTTTACATAGTGTTTTTATTCATTAAAACTCCTTACATTTCTAATGAAAAATAAATCATTACAATGATTAGTTTAAGTTATGTTACAATGATCAAAAAGGGATCAGTCTTTAGTTGCATTACTCGATCTTAAAGTCAGAGCACCAAAATGTCAAATCTCGGCTTCTCCATTTTTAGATGTGATGTCACCATTCCAGGTAAATGCTTGTAACACAACAGGTTGAGTATGTAGATTCATGGTTCTAAATGGGTGAAACAGTCTTATCCAGCTTGGCTGTCTTGAGGATCTCAGCATCAGGAGGTCGAATCACGGGTCTTCTTAACTCGATTAGTACAGGTTTAACAGCAGCATTCTCTCCACCCTGAGATGGTATAATACAGTTTTTTAGAACCCTTGGGTCGAATCAGCAGCAACACCGACTGTCTATTGTGCATAAGCTTTGCAGTAGTAGCTGCTCCATTAGATGTAGTAATATTTCCATTGATGTATAGATAACTTCAAGTAGGTAAAGTATATAAATGCTCAGCTTGACAAGGGATTCAAAACTCGTTGTTAGCGCCCAGTGCTGATGTATTATATGGTAAAAACACATGTTCCTCTTCTTTGGTGATCTTGTCGTCGAATCTCAGTGTCCCGGTAGCATTGAAGAAGACCACGATTATAGAATTGTGAAGCCCCATACCTGGAGGAACTGCCGATTGCGTGATTTTAACCCTCTGGGTGTCAGGGACAGAGCATGATGTGCGCGTCGAATCACTCCATTATTATATCCTCGACGTCGTTGACTTCTTCTAAGATCTATGGGCATTATGCTTATATCCTTGGTTCTAAAGTAAATGATATTGCTGTTATGCTCTCCTATACGAAGGCTGATTTGCTCTATGAAGCGAGTGTTTATGAATAGCAGGTAAAATTTCATTTGATGGTTCTTGTGAAATATGGTATCCAAGCGTAACCGATGGGAAAACTGATAGATCGAGTGTCCTCTTTTACTATCAAGGAAGGAGTCTGATGCAATACGGAGCTAGATTCGTATGATGCATAACCTAAATATATCCGCCAGGAAATCAGATACAGACATCTGATTAGCTGGAATACCTTTGTCGCTGAAGGACCCCAGAACGTTCCTATGGAACAATCATTGGAAAAAATCAAGAGAGAAAGGACATTTTAATTACAGGTTTCATTGCACTATTATTATTATTATTATTATTAATTGATCTAATAAAGAAGACATTCTCGTCCACCCTAGCTTATCTCTGACGTATTCATTAATGTCAGTAATCTCATAAGTTCCATCAGGTATATCAATTATCTTAATTTCATCATTGCGAGTGCATTGAAATTTATTATTACTCTGACCAATATATGGAATGAATTAGAAGGTTTCAAATTCAATAGAGCAAACTCATAATGATCCTTCCAATCTAACTGAATAGGTTGAAACTCTGAAACCTCTTAACAATGCCTTAACACATATGAGGGAATCTTTCTAACTCTTTCACTGGTTTCAAGGTTACGCAGATGCTAATCACGCTATAAAACCACCCAGCTTTAACTTCTGAATAATTTCGCTAATCGCATCGGAAAAGACATTTTTATCAGGCGTATGAAGCGTCATTAGCACCCTTAGCATGTTTACCAAATCATTAGGATCGGTGTAGCGGTATAGCATCTCCTCAGTATTCGGTTTGGATATATATTCTAATCGTGGTGAGTTGACACTAGTATGATTGCTTTCATTGGTGTGGTTATTCAGAGTTTGCTCATTCAAAGAAGCTGCTCTTAGTGTTTCATCTGTGGTAGCTGTTGATGTTATTACAGGATCACTTGAATTGGTTCCAAGCACGGTTTATCTTGAATCCCGCTCTTCGGAACTTGAGAAGATTTCAGGATCGCGTTTGGAGATTGTAGTCAATGCACAGCTGGTCATCTCTTTACAGCATCTTCTCCTATGTTGCTTCAGCCTTGAAATTGTTCTGTTTTTTTAAAGTTCTATTACATAAGCAGCAATTAACAAAACGATTCCTTCTCCTTTGGGAAACATACGAAAAATCAAGATTCCCGTAAAGTGACTGTAATTGAGCATCTTAATGGGTGTTCATGCTCAAACAATGTATATAAACTAGTCAATGTATACTGTAGATGTTGAATTCGTATACGAAAACAGGAGACTGAACTATTTTCGGCAATTACGTATTTATATATAATCTCAGGCTTGGGTTGTATATAAACAGTCATATCCAAGATAGACCAAGCGAAATATTTTAGTATTCATACATTAATGTTGTAATTCTGTTAATTATAGCTATTTCATTAAGCACAAGCAGATTCATGTAGCATGAAATGGATTCATAGGGGTAAGAGTGCAAGTTTTCTTGATAGTTAGCACTGAGAATGCGAGAGCTGAGTGAGATACTGGCCTACCTAGCTTGAGTCTGAAGCTCATTCATCATCTTTTAGCGAAAATGACGCACATCTCTGAGAGCTTTTAGCGAGAGTGAGTCACCTTTTTCCCAGTGTGGGTCACCTTTTTCCCTTAGTGGGTCACCGTTTTTCTCAGAGTGGGTCACCTTTTACCCTGAGTGGGTTACATTTTTCCCCTGAGTTTGTCACCTTTTTCCCTGAGTGGGTCAGGTTTTTTCCTTGAATGGGTCACCTTTTTCCCTAAGTGGGACACCTTGTTTCCCTGAATGGGTCACCTTTTTCCTGAGTGGGTCACCTTTTTCCCAGAGTGGATCACCTTTTTCCCTGAGTGGGTCACCTTATTCCCTGAGTGGGTCACCTTTTTGCGTGAGCGGGTTACGTGATGGAGATGTGTAGAATTAGCGCTCTAACATTGACAGGAAACAGTTTCCATGAAGTTCGCGTTTAAAGTCGCTTTCAAAGTCTAACACCTGAATAGGCTGCGAGCATTCTTGCTTCACCAGCTCTAGCTTGACAGCTCAAATAAAATAAATCGCCCTTAATGTATATATGCTAATGAGAAAGTATAAAACAACTATGCGGCAATAAAATCAAATAGTATTCCATGAGAGCTAAGGGTAGTTAAGGTCGCAAGAGGTTCCGGTTTAATTAACTCTCTCATTAATCTGCTACCGTTTGAAGCACATTTTCCTGGTTACATATACTGAGGACGTGGGACAAAGCTAAAAAAAGATTAAAGACAGGAGACTCTGGAATCAATCGTTAGACGAAGCGTTGAAACTTAACGACATTGCCTACGCTCAGCATAAGGACTCTGCCGCGAGAAACATTGCTGACAAGATCTTGGCTGAAGCGGCGTGGAAAAGGGTGCAATCATCTGATGCTACATTAGATGAAACGTTGGCAGCGCGACTAGTAACATCCATTATGAAGGGTAAGGTAGCTGTTGGTGCCGGATCCATGAAGAAGAAACGAGGAGGATTTCTACCTCTCATGCCAATTATTGCAGCTCTAGGTGCTACCGCTGGAGGTGCAGCCAAAATTGCCTCAGCAGTAAATAAGAAAAAGTCAGCAGATAAACAACTCGCCGAAATGATAAGGTATAAGAGAGAAATTGAGAGAAAGGTATCTGTTGGCGGCGGGTCCAAAAAGAAGAAACGAGGAGGATATCTACCTCTCATACCAATTATTGCAGCCCTAGGAGACGCCGCTGGAGGTGCATCACAAATTCCTACAGCCGTGAATAAGAAAAAAGCTGCGGATAAACAACTTGCTGAAATGATGAAACATAACAAAGAAATTAAAGCAAGAGGGAAAGGCCTAAGAGTGAAGAAGAATAAGGGGAGGAACATCGATACGAAGAGGGGACAGATCAAGAAAGGGAATTCAAAAACTCTGCTAGAGTGTTATACTTGTCCCTGAAAAAGCGTTGAGTAACATATATCCCTACCTGTATGTCCAATGTTTTAAGATTCCTCATATCAGGATGTATCTCTTCTTTATTATGTCAATAATAATGCAATGAAACCTGTAATTAAAATCTCCTTTCTCTCTTGATTTTTTCCAATGATTGCTTTATAGGAACGTTCTGGGGTCCTTCAGCGACAAACTTATTCCAGCTAATCAGCTGTCTGAATCTGATTTCCTGGCGGATATATTTAGGTAGAGCATCATACGAATCTAGCGCAGTATTGCACCAGTCTCCTTCCTCGATAGTAAAAGAGGACACTCGATGTATCAGTTTTCCCATCGGTTACGCTTGGATAACATATATCTCAAGAACCATCAAATCAAATTTTACCTGCTATTCATAAACACTCGCTTCATAGAGCATATCAGCCTTCGTATAGGAGAGCATAACAGCAATATCATTTACTTTAGAACCAAGGATATAAGCATAATGCCCATAGATTTTAGAAGAAGTCAACGACGTCGAGGATATAATAATGGAGTGATTCGACGCGCACATCATGCTCTGCCTCTGACACCCAGAGGGTTAATATCACGCTTTGGGCAGTTCCTCCAGGTACTGGGCTTCAGAATCCTATAATCATGGCCATCTTCAATGTTATCGGGACACCGAGATTCGACGACAAGATCACTAAAGAAGAGGAACATGTGTTTTTACCATATAATACATCAGCACTGGGCGCTAACAACGAGTTTAGAATCCCAAGTCAAGCTGAGCATTTATATACTTTACCTATTTGAAGTTATCTATAGATCAATGGAAATATTACTAAATCTAATGGAGCTTATGCACAATAGACAGTCGGTGTTGCTGCTGATTCGACCCAAGGGTTCTAAAAAACTGTATTATACCATCTCAGGGTGGAGAGAATGCTGCTGTTAAACCTGTACTAATCGAATTGAGAAGATCTGTGATTCGACTTCCTGATGCTGAGATCCTCAAGACAGCCAAGCTGGATAAGACTCTGTTTCACACATTTAGCACCATGGATCTGCATACTCAACCTGTTGTGTTACAAGCATTTACCTGGATTGGTGACACCACATCTAAAATGGAGAAGCCGAGATTTGACATTTTGGTGCTCTGACTTTAAGATCGAGTAATGCAACTAAAGACTGTTGCCTTTTTGATCATTGTAACATAACTTAAACTAATCATTTTAATGATTTATTTTTCATTAGGAAAGTAAGGAGTTTTAATGAATAAAAACACTATGTAAAAGCATACTTTCATTCTTTTTTATTGTTATTATTTATCTTGCATTTCCATCACTTTCCTCATCCAACTCCTTGCTTCTGTATA
This sequence comes from Deroplatys truncata, assembly GCA_030765065.1. Lineage (NCBI taxonomy): Eukaryota > Metazoa > Arthropoda > Insecta > Mantodea > Mantidae > Deroplatys > Deroplatys truncata. Next base: position 382,491,848 of record CM060990.1, read on the forward strand.
TGTGATTACCCTTGTAACAGTAGGTTATGCAAATTTCTTTATTATTTAAATGAAAGTCTCTTTATTTTCATTATTTTTATTCCCTCCGCCTTAAACAATCTTAATGCTGTTAATGTATATAGTGCTCATGTCTTTTAGGGTACAAATTTCATCACTATTTAAAAGTATTTTCACAATCATTTAAATTGCTGTTTACAATTTTTATTTTCACCGAATATAGGGAGACTCGCTCGAGCTAACTCTCAGCTATGCATTGGCTTGTATACAAAATTGTCCGTGTTTTTCATCGTATTCCCTGGAATGTTATATAAGAATCCTGTCTTAACGTGTTTCGATGATGTAGATGTCTCAGCACCCGCTTCTTGCCGCAATGTTTCTTGGAGGTGTCGATGCTGCTTATTCTATTCTCCAATAGCGTCAGTCTCATTTGCATGTCTGCGAAACTGCTCCTCTTCTTCTTCCCTTATTGCACAGTCTGAAACATTGCATAATGAAAGTCTTAGAAAACTGCTTTGATCAAGTAAAGTTAGCCTGAAAATAATTACATTTTTTGTTATGATACATATAAAATGAAACACAAAAGATTTGTATAAACATTCGGATATTGATCGTTATTTCATTGTGTTAGATACAACTAAATTCAAAACAAGTGATATTGTGATTTCGTAAATTTTTATAAAATTCTATAACATGTATCTTTTGTGTCCTTATATGTAATATCAATGAGTCAGTTGTTTTATTTAGACTTTTTCATTGTAAAATAGGAGAACATTCAATACTTAAGTTCGACACTTCTACACACCTTCTCTGCATGTAAAAAAGGCAATTTACACGTCTTAAATTTCCCCATCTCTGCCATACCGTTATACTGGAGGTATACTTTCCCAGGTATTTCTGCAATCTCTTGATAGGTTAACGAATTATAGCGCTCTGGCAAGACATTTCACAATCCTCCAGCGAAAATACGATCCTGGCACCGTATCTTGTTTGAACTCTCTTTAAGGACTTTATCTCATATTTAAGACCTACCTCGAGATCTTGAACTCGGTGAGTCGGTAGGAAACTACGCTCTTCAACCATCTTGTTAAGTCTATCAGTTAAACAATCTGTAACAGACATTGACATGAATTATTATTTTCACTACATTATTCAAGTTGAAGGACAAGTTATACGTTTCTTTATATTAGAACTAAAGTGTGTGTTGTGCTGCATCACCAAAGGTTTTGTAAGTATGCTTATGAATGTGTAGAGAGAAAGAAAGGACGAGTGGAGAAAATCGTGTGAATATTAATAGACGAATGTGTAGCGAAAATCGTATGAATGTGTGGAGAAACAAAGAATAAGTACAGAAAATCATATGAATGTTCATGCAAGATGAACTGCAGAGAAAAAAAGAACGAGTGCAGAAAATCGTGTGAATGAGAAACAAAGAATGAGCGAGGAAAATCGTGTGAATGTTTATGTAAGAAGAATGTGTAGGGAAACTCATGTTAATGTTTATACAAGAAGAATCTGCGGAGAAAATCGTGTGAATGTTCATGGAAGATGAACCTGCAGAGAAACAAAGAATGAGTAGAGGAAATTGTGTGAATGAGAAACAAACAATGAGTGGACAAAATCGTATCAATGTTTATGTAAGAAGAATGTGTAGCGAAAATCGTATGAATGCGTTGAGAAACAAAGAATGAATAGAGAAAATTTATGAAAGTTAATAGAGTATGAACCTGCAGAGAAACAAAGAATGAGCGGAGAAAATCGTGTGAATGTTTACGTAGGAGGAATGTGTAGGCAAAATCATGTGAATGTTTATACAAGAAGAATGTGCAGAGAAAATGGTGTGAATGTTAATAGAAGAAGAATGAGTAGAGGAAATCCTATGAACTGAAGAAGAGTACGCAGAGAAATCCATGTGAATGTAATGTACAGATTAAAAAATATGATGCCCTTACAATGAATCGTCTTTCATGTACTGTATCGTTTAAACAAAATTAAATGTATTGTAAAAGCCAACAGTGATTTTGTATAGTTATGTAAAAACTCACTCACCTTGCATTGTTTCGTGTTGACGTGTGCTGTACGTGTAGATGGCCTGCAACTCGCGTTGGTTTTAAAGTTCTTAAAAATTTAAATGTATAGTTAATAAGTTCACAACAGTTCCAGCATGCGCAGGTATCTGTTTATATAGGGATCTAAACACCCTCCAGGCGATGCCGGCACATAATCACGGTGGGAATGCTTACACATCACGTGATTATTACACCAATGGAATTATCATATGTTGCGCGTGCGCAAGGCTCTCAGCACTTCTATCTCTATTTTTTTCGCTTCCTCGTGCTCCTCTCTCTCTCTCTAGAGTACATCCATAATGTCTTTACACAAACCTGTATGCAGTTACAGCATCGATCTAAGTGATATATTCTAGAGTACAGGGGAAACTTAAGGAAGTCATTAAAAGATCGGGATTCGAGCTAAAGAAACTGATTGGAAATTATATAGAGAATTAATGATTGATCGTAGGGGCTATCCAACATGCTTTCGTCCACACCTCTATGTCTGCTAGTTTCTGAGATAATGGGGATTTAAAACTTAAGAATCGAACCCATGACGTCAGGTACCCGAATATACATTCACAAAATACTATCTAATGAAATAAACGTAATACGGTTTATTGGTGGGTTTATCTTAATTATTTCCTGTGTTATTAAATTTATAAGTAAATTTCATGGAATCAGTATTCGAACTCAGAACACCAGAAACAAAATTATTTATAACATTATTTTGACATGTTTAAAAGACCTGTATGCAGTTACAACATTGATCTAAGTGATATATTCTAGAGTACAGAGGAAAATTAAGGAAGTCATTGAAAGATCGGGATTCGAACTAGGGACAACTGATTGGAAATTATATTCGGTATTAATTTTGCATCATAGGGGCTAACAATCATGCTTAGGTCCGCACTTCTATCTCTGCTAGTTTCTGAGATAATTGATATTTAAAAATTAAGGATCGAACCTATGACGCCTGGTACCGTAGTATACGTTCACAAGAAACTGCCTACTGTCCTGAAAGTAATAAAGCTTATTTGGCGTCTTTATCTTAATTAGTTTTGGAGTTTTTAGAAGATAAATTTGTAATCACTCCTAGGATTCGAACCCATGCATCCAGGCCAGTTCCGAAGAATTCGTAAATGCCGCGTCGCATCCCACGGTTATAATTAGTTTTTATTGCATCATTTTATCTCTTTTCATTCAGGGCGTGTGCGTGAGCGTGTATGTGCATATGTGTGAATGTGTGTGTGCGGTCGTGTGCGTGTGTGTATGTGCTTGCGTGTGTGTATGCGTGCGTGTGTATATATGTGTACGTGTGAGGGTTGGTGTTGGTGTAAGTGAACAGGTATATGTGTATGTGCATGTGTGTGGTTGTGTATGTGCGTGTGTGTATGTGCTTGCATGTGTGTATGTGGGTGGGTTTGTGTTGGTATGTGTAAGTGAACAGGTATATGTGTGTGGCTATGTATGTGAACAGGTATATGTATGTGTGTATGTGAGTGTGTATGTGCATGTGCATGTTGACGCAGTATTTTATAACACAACAATGTAAATGCCAGAGTCATTATAGTGTAAATAAGCCTTATTGTATGACATTGAGTTGAGATGTTTGTTAATTATAAGCATTGTTAGGAAATAAGTTTACACGGCCTCACTGAAACTGACAATAAGAGCGGGCAACAATGAGCGAGGGGGTGAGTTGTTTATTAATTAGAAGAGGCAAACAAATGACGTCAGATTTGCGCGCTTTTCTTAGAAATGGAGGGAATATTTTCCCTAGAGCATATGTGTTCGTAATTTTGATTGGATATAAATATAGACGCTAATGTTGGCGCGCTTTATTTACCAATAGCAGCTCTGTTATAAGTTTAAGCATATCGGGTGAGGGAGTATAAATTCCGTGCGAGAGACAGGTTTAGTTCAGTTTGACAGAATAATTCACGAGGTAAACGCCGCTCTGTCCAATAGAATCATACAAAGGTTATACGTCGCACAGTTTAAGAGAATCGTTCACGCGTTATACGTCGCGCAATTCTACAAAATCTCTCTCGTCGTAAAGTTAGTTATAAACGTGAAATACGCGAATTAATAATGTGCAGCAAATAAGTGATTATAGTGATATTAGAAAATATAACAGTTTCAGTCCGGCGTGTATTAAGAGTCAATAAAATAATTAATTGTGACGGTAATAAAAAGTGTAAAAACAAATTCTTTTATAAGTGTTATCTTTCAGTAACAAATCTTTTCGGTTTACACACCCTGTTCAAGAGATATGCTCGACTGAGTAGTATTAATAGCTAGCCGGAGGACAAATAACCCAAAATTCAAACTATTAATACAATAACAGGCGCCCAGCAATAGATAACACGAAGTGACCGCAACAAATTGGCTCCCGTATGTGGGGCAGATACACATTGATGCAGTAATTTGTATCACAAATTACTTAAATGTAAATAATGGTTGTAATATGAATATGCATTTTTATGTGACATTGATTTGAGATGTTTATTGATTGTAATTATTGTTGGGAAGTAAGTTTATACTGCCTTACTGAAACTGACAATAATAGCGCGCAATAATGCAGCGAGGGGGAGAGCTGTTTATCATTATTGGAAACGAGGAAGTTGCGTAATGTTGGCGCGTTTTTCCTTGAGAACCTTCTGGAATATTTCCCTAGAGCATAGGTATTCATAATTTTCATTGGATATAAAAATAGACGCTAGTGTTGGCGCGTTTTATTAGCCAATTGCAGTTCAGTTATAATCTTTAGGCATATCGGGAAGTGGGAGTATAAATAGAGGCTAGGTTAGAGGTAAAGTCCTTCAGTCGGTCAGTTCATCAAAAAATCTGTGTACACTACACGTCGTCTTCAGTCAGTCAGTTCGTCGAAAGTATTAGTACGGCAAACGTCGGGTATCGATTCACAAGTTACGCGCAGCAGAATTATGAATTATCTAAAGTGTTGTAAGGTTAATTATACAAAAAGTTGAAGTACGTGGATTAAAAGTGATCAGTAAGATGTTATTATAACAGTCTCAGTTTGGCGAGTGTTAAGATCAATGTATAAATGTGATAGTTAACGTGTTCGACAATAAATGTGTAAAACAAACTTCTTCATCAGTGTTATATTTGGATAAAAGATTCCTTTCCGTTTGCGCACCCTGATCAAGAGATATGTTCGACCGAGAAATAATAGCTAGCCGGAGGACAGTAAACAAAAATTAAATCAAATAACAGTCGCATTCTTTCGAACACTAAAACTGCTGCAAATTGCTAACACCAGATGGAGCTACAAACCGAACAAATGAATGACGTCACAAGATGGCTTCACATGAAGTAAACACAAAACACAAACATCACAAGTAATAACATTATAAAGAATACCGTAACAAATTGGCTCCCAAACGTGGGGCTACAATAAATAAATAAATACAACATGAATACCACCGCAAATTGGCACCCAGAACGTGGGGCAAAGTGACCAGGAAAGGGGCAAAGTGACCAGGAAAGGGGCAAAGTAACCAGGAAAGTAGTAGAATTAACCAGGAAAGTAGCAGAATTAACCAGGATGTGGAACGAATGGAACAGTGAATTGATCTACAAGACGCAGATTCCAGAAACAAAAAAAGGGACGACAGACTACGCGGATGATTGGACATCGTAATTCCGAGATTACAAGGCAACAGGGGAGTTCAACTACAAAAACATCGAGAAGACGCAGATTCCAGAAACAACTATACGAACGACAGACTACGCGGATGAGTGGACACAAAAACATCGCGACAACGCAGATTCATCATAATACAACGCAGAAGCGACATACAAACCTAGGAGAGAGGGGCAGAAAGCTGGACATCAAAGCTACATCAGCAGATAGCATCAGAAAGGTTAGAAACGTGTGATTTTTATTCTAAAAAAAGGTGTAAAATTTTAAATGTACCTTAGGAGCGGTAGGATAAAGAAAACAATGGCTACTAATAATACAGAAGAAATAATTATGGAGGGAGATAATGTAACAGTTAGCTGTAATTCAATACAGGATACAGAAAATAGCTTAAACAATGTAGTATTTGATGGAGGAAATGTTAGTGCAGAAAGTCAGAATAGAATAGCAGGAAATGTTAATCTTGATGCTAGTATGATGATGGAAATGCTGAGAAATATGAGTAGGGAATTTAGAGAAGATATGAAAAAGACTAATGAGAATATGGAAATGAATATAGAGAAATTAGGGAAGATATTATTAAGAGTGTAGAACAAAAAATAGATCAGAGTTTTGAGGAATTGAGAGAAGCTATAAAAAAAAGATCATAGGAAATCAATTGAAGATATTGGTAGGAGTAATGAGATATTAGAGCAAAAAGTAGATAAAAGCAGGGAAGAAATTGAAAAGAAAGTTACGAAGCTAGATAGTAGTATGCCAAAAATGAGTGCTGAAAAGGAAATGATAGCAAATGAAATAGGTGAAGTTTCAAAGAAAATGTTAGACATGAGCAGGGAAATATCTAACCAAAAAGTGAGGTTAACAATAAAATAGAGCATGTTGATGTAAAATGTACAGAGTTAGGAAGTAGAATGAGTAACATTTCAAATGAGATAAGAGAGATGAAAGAGGTTATGAATGTAGATTTGAATCAGGCACAAGTTAATTTCAGAGGGGAGATATCAGAAATACAGAAGGAGTCAGTAATGGAAAGAAATAAATTGTACGAAGAAGTTAAAGTTTTGCCTATAAATAATCAAAAGCTAACTTCTGAAATTAACAAGTACCAAGCTGTTCAGAATGAAAACTCCAATCCAGTACAGTTTAGTACAGATTTGTCAGAGTATTTTCAAGTTAAAAAGATACCGCAAGAATTGAAAATGACAGTTGTTAAAAGATGTGTTGTTCAGGATACTTTATATTGTTTTCAAATGTTATCATGGGACGAAATTTCATATGAATACAAGAGGCGATTCATGAACAAATTTTGGAAGGTTAGGATACGGCTACGAGTAATGCTTAGGCATACACAATTTGATCCAGGAGGGTAAATAGCAATGAGATGTAAAGTAAATGCTGGATAGTTAAAGATGACTTGCAGAGAAATGTATTGGATTGTAAGAGGGTTAAATAAATATGTACGTCATGTGAAAGGAGAAATAAAATTTTGGACATAATTAAATTTTTTTAAAAGGAAAATAAACATTTTTTTGGTAACTGTAACAGTATTTGAAATTAAGAATGTAAAGATTGAAACTTAATATGATATTAAAGTAAAAGTACGTAAATACAATTCCAAGAGTATTGTGAATATAATGTACAAAACAACAAAAATGGGGTAAAATAATTAAAAAAAACAAATACTTATGTAGCAAACAGAAAAATGTGAAACAGTGTCTAGATTTAAGAGATGTAAATATATTTGTGTAGAGGGGAATATTTTTGGTAAAAATGTTTAATAATTACAAAAATTCTTAAATGTATAAATTTTTGTTAACAATATAAGATTGTAAACCATTTTGAAACAGTAATTAAATAATTCAGGGTACAGTATTGGCTATAAAAATTGTAATGTTAGATTAATGTCTAAACACATTTGACCAGAGCCAGTAAGTAGTGGCAAGATAAAGACAAAACATATGTCGTGTGTTAAATACGTGTGAAGTGTTAAGTGAAAGTGATAGCGTGTGTTCCAAGATTTAGGAGACTAAAAACCCAATTATAAAATTTCCAAACAAGTTGTAAATATTTATAATTATGTTTCTAGTGGGGCATATGATGCAGTAATTTGTATCACAAATTACTTAAATGTAAATAATGGTTGTAATATGAATATACATTTTTATGTGACATTGATTTGAGATGTTTATTGATTGTAATTATTGTTGGGAAGTAAGTTTATACTGCCTTACTGAAACTGACAATAATAGCGCGCAATAATGCAGCGAGGGGGAGAGCTGTTTATCATTATTGGAAACGAGGAAGTTGCGTAATGTTGGCGCGTTTTTCCTTGAGAATCTTCTGGAATATTTCCCTAGAGCATAGGTATTCATAATTTTCATTGGATATAAAAATAGACGCTAATGTTGGCGCGTTTTATTAGCCAATTGCAGTTCAGTTATAATCTTTAGGCATATCGGGAAGTGGGAGTATAAATAGAGGCTAGGTTAGAGGTAAAGTCCTTCAGTCGGTCAGTTCATCAAAAAATCTGTGTACACTACACGTCGTCTTCAGTCAGTCAGTTCGTTGAAAGTATTAGTACGGCAAACGTCGGGTATCGATTCACAAGCTACGCGCAGCAGAATTATGAATAATCTAAAGTGTTGTAAGGTTAATTATACAAAAAGTTGAAGTACGTGGATTAAAAGTGATCAGTAAGAAGTTATTATAACAGTTTCAGTTTGGCGAGTGTTAAGATCAATGTATAAATGTGATAGTTAACGTGTTCGACAATAAATGTGTAAAACAAATTTCTTCATCAGTGTTATATTTGGATAAAAGACTCCTTTCCGTTTACACACCCTGATCAAGAGACATGTTCGACCGAGAAATAATAGCTAGCCGGAGGACAGTAAACAAAAATTAAATCAAATAACAGTCGCATTCTATCGAACACTAAAACTGCTGCAAATTGCTAACACCAGATGGAGCTACAAACCGAACAAATGAATGACGTCACAAGATGGCTTCACATGAAGTAAACACACATACACAAACATCACAAGTAATAACATTATAAAGAATACCGTAACAAATTGGCTCCCAAACGTGGGGCTACAATAAATAAATAAATTACAACATGAATACCACCGCAACATGAAGCATCTTCCAACTACGGCTAACAAATATTCTACTTCAATGTGCGTGTGTGTGCGTACACTGGTGTATGTGCATTGATGTATGTGCATGTGCTCATGTATATGTGAACGATTGCATGTGTGCAAGTCGAGAAGAAAGAAAGAGATAGGTAGTTTGAAAGAGGGAAAAGGAAGAAAGTGAGAGAAGAAGAAAGAAAATAAAGAATCGTGTCTAGGCATCGGAATATATAAATAATTATATTTGTTAAATACATACATTTTAATCTGCCCGTGTATGCTTCAATAATTTAGTATTTATTAAGCATTAGAGTTTCAGGTAAGATTCGAACTAGGACATCTGGGCCACCTAAGAATACTGCTCATTAAAGCATCGTAATGATATATAAAAATTAAATTATATTTGTTAAATACATTTTAATCTGACCGCGCATAATTTAATAGTTATTAAGCATTAGAGTTTCGCATGGTAAGATTTGAATTAGGGGTCTTTGAACCCTCTTTCATTAATTAGGGTAATGATATAATATTATCAATCATCATTAGCAATAACGTTTGATTGCAGTAAGAATCGAACACCGATCTATGGATATTCCAGTATACGCAGATGTTTAATGTATGTAATGATATAGGTTAAATAATTTTATATCGGTGTTTGAAAACAGTCAGCTACATAAACAGAGAGCTTGTTTAACTATGCGGTGTATAACCGTAGGACCTCGTGAAAACATTCGGGGAGAACAGCCCCTCAGGGCAAACCCAACGCAATGATGGCTGACTCGGACGTTGTTGAATTGTTTACTTGTAACAGGTAAACTGACCTCTCTGTTTTTTACATGGACAAACAAAGACAGAGCGAGTGTAAGCATCGCCCCAGTTTCTTTTGTTAAGCACGCAGGTGGTCGAACAATGGAAAGGGACAAGCTTTGTTCTTTTGTTATGCGGCAGTGTAATGGGAATGCCAGGTGGTCTTTCTAAAGAAATCTTGCCCAGGACAATATAAAGGGAATACAATAGAACCTGTCCCTTTTGTTAGCTCGGGTCAAGCCTTTCTATTGTTCGCCTGCACGTGTTCGCAAAACAATGTCTCTCAGTGCTCGAACGTGCTCGAACAGTGGAAAGGGACACAATAAAATCTGTTCCATTGTCCAGCATACTCTTTGTTCATTTTAACAGTGATGGACAGCCTCTTGGACGTGGTTGTTAAATAATGCGAGTGGTATGAGTTGGTGCAGTGCAGGAAAGCACGTAGACGGATGTGGAATGGGTAGAATAATGCCTCCGCCTTTGTTACAGAAGCGTAAAATTTATGACCCCTTGGTTCGTTTTGACAGGTGAAGGACACCCTTAATTGCTTAACTGTCAAGCTTCCATTAATCTCAACAAGATTTATGAGCCTCAGCTGCACCTGGAAGTACCAAGGAGCTGGTGAAGGGGTGGGGGGAGAGGAGGTTGGGGACCTCATTTGCATATGAACTCACATTCCTGCATATTAAGTGATTTTAAACCCGCAAATCTATACTACTCCTGTATAAACCTACATTTCCCTCCTTGAGTATTTGTCTAGCTTATCATCTCTTCCCGTTTCCCATATATTTCCCATATAAACGCATACTGTACTCCTCAATATCTGTCTAGACTAGCAGCTCTCCTCGTATTCCCCACCTCCCTCATATAAAGCGCATTGCCCTTCTCCAACACTCTCCTAGCATAGGATCTCTCTCCGTTTTACCCCATATCTTCCCCTACGTATACCCTTCTCCTCAACCTGTGTATAACCTACTATCTCTCCTCGTATTTCCTACCTCTATCATATAAAGGGCGTTCCCTTCCTTCAGCTGTGCTCTACCTTGGATCTCTCCTAGTTTTCCCTATCCCTCCCATATAAGCGCATTTTCCTCCTTAAACGCACGTCCAACCTAGCCATTCCGGTCGACTTTCTCGTCTCCTTATATAAACCCATACTCTGCCATTAAAACCTCCTAGCCTAATACCTCTCCTCGGTTTGCTATCTATCTCATATAAAGTCATATTCTATCCTTCAAGGCCTTTCTAGTCTAGCATCTTTCCTCGTATTCCCTATCTCTCCCGTATAAAGCGTATCCCTCCGTCCTTCAGTATCTGTCTAGCCTATTATCTGTTCACGTTTTCCCTATCTTTCCCATATAAACGCATACTTCACACCGCAAACTCTGTCTAGCCGAACACGTCTCCTCGTATTCCTCACCTCTCTCATATAAAGGGCGTTTCCCTCCTTCAGCACTTGCTCTACCTTGGATCTCTCCTCGTTTTCCCTAACTTCTCCATATAAGTGCGTTTTCCTCCTTGTACCGTCCCACCTACCCTCCTTTTCCCTCTTTTTTCCCATGTAAACGCACTTCTGTACCAGCTGCCTCCTATATATGCTACTCAGGTGCTCTTTGCCATTACATTTTACTTTCTAACACGAGTTCTTTGAGATATTACATTACAGAGAAATCTAGAGTGTTAACGACTGTTTCTGAAGAGTTTATAAAACTTCTGCAAATAAATCTTGGAATAATGAATGGTAAATATCAATCTTAAAACATATTCATTTTATTTAATACATTTTGTATTCGATGTACGTGAAGTGTATTGAAGTGTTTTCCTTAAATGATTTAACGTTTGTTTTGGAACGTTTTCATATACGACCACTTTGTCGTTTACATACATTAATTTATCTTAACATCAAAATCAACCAAGTATTCCTTTAAGCTAAAAACACATCATAACATTAAGGTTTGCTCTTGCATGTTAATTCAGAAGTAATACTTGCTGTAACGAGAGTGATTCTGTGATCTTTTTAAACGATATGTCGTTATTATGTACGAGGCTTTTAAAGATTCCCTCTGAACAATATTTTGTTAAGACACAACCTAATGTGATTATCAGTTCGTGGGAGTTCATGGAACATACAATTAAACAAAATTAGAAAAAACAAACAAAAATAAATACAAGATTACTGAACTTTTATGATGCTTAGGAAATACGCTAAACATAAATGCTACGTATATTCCTTTAAGGAACGAATTTAACTTTTCTATCATAAAGCGAACAGTGAACTAATTTCATCTCTACTGTGACGCTGAATAATACTTTTCTTTCGTATAGATATAACCGAATGTGAATATCAGTTCGTGAGAGTTAATGGTAGATACAGCTAAACAAAGAACAAAAATAGAATAAAAAAACTAAGTACAAGGATACTGAAATTTTATTATCCTTGGACAATATGCTAAACATAAATGCTACCTATATTTTTTTAAGAAAGGGATTTAACTTGTATACTGCGAGGCGTATTCCATAACTAAGGTCCGTTTGCTCATAATAACAACATCGCTCATGAGAGAAGGGTTTTATTGACAGTAATACGTGCCTACATATGTACTTTACTTTTCCACATAATCGCCGTTCACATCAGTATACTTGCTGTAATGCTGCACTAGCTTCTTTAACACCTCGGCATAGAAGTCTGCCGCCTGGGACTTGTACCAGTTGATAACGCTCGTCTTGAGTTCATCGTCGGTTTGAAATCGTTGTCCACCCAGCCACCGTTTCAGATGCAAGAAGAGGAAATAGCCGCTTGGTGCCAGGTCGGACTGTACGGAGTGTGGTCAAAGAGTTCCCAGCGAGTCTCTTGAATATTCTCTTTGGTTTTGGCTGCGGTGTGCGGGCGTGCGTTGTCGTGCAGGAGGATGATACCAGACAACAGTTTCCCGCGGCGTCGATTTTGGATCGCACGTCTCTGTTTGGTAAGCGTTGCACAGTACACTCAGTTGTAATTGTTAACCCATAAAATCAATCAAAAGGACGCCCTTTTCGTCCCAAAACACGGTAGCTATGATTTTGCGATTCGCGTACGGCGATTGCTTACACTTTTTTGGTTAGAATGAACTGGAACGGTGCTACTGCATTGACTGTTGTTTCGATTCTGCATTGGTGTACGCTATCCATGTCTCGTCGCCCGTAACAATGTGGGAAAACAAACCATCTCCATCTTGTCTATAGCGCTCCAAAAACTGTCGTGCACTACGCATTCGTTGCTCTTTATGCTGACCGGTGAGCAGTTTTGGCACCCACCTCGCACAAAGTTTCCGATATTCAAGTTGTTCAGTAACAGTCCTGTAAAGTGAGATTCAAGCAACGTTTGGGAATTCATCAGCCAGATCACTAATCGTCAAACGCCGATCACTTTGAAGTTTTTGGTTCAATTACTCAACGATGTCGTCGGTCCGAATACTGGGCCTACCACTCCGCTGTTCATCGTGCACATTTGTGCGGCCATTTAGAAATTCCCAACACCAGTGTTGAACCTGTTCGTCACTCATTATGTCCGTTCCATACACGAGGCATAACTCACGATGGATGTCCACAGCTGAAGATCCTTTTGCCAGCAAAAATTTAATCACCCCGCACACTTCACAACCGGCGGAATCTAGGATTGTCGCGGCCATTGCGATCTGCTCTCACCGACTGGCAAACGCCTACTGCGTCACACCAACACAGCGGTAGGTTCTTTAGGAGTCGGTAGACAGTACTGCAGGGATGAAACGTCATTCAGACCTACCATCCGTTAAATATTGTTCACCGGACCTTAGTTTTGGAATAAGCCTCGCATAAAGCGAATAGTGAACTACTCTTATCTCTAATATGGCGTGTTAAGGGACTTTTCTTTAATAATACATCATCTTGGCATAAATAAAAAGACTATGAGTGATTTTTAACAGTGCTGGGAAAGTCATTGCAATGGAACTGAAAATGATAAGAATGTATTCATATAAAGGAAGGAACCGTTAAGCTATAAACATACTGAAACAAATCGAAACATTTCAAACAATATTTAAAGCCACTACTTCCATTATTTGTACGTATACTTTAAAAAATGATATTGTGTACTAAACCCAAGGAGAGTTAAGCTATATACAGACGGAAACGACTCGAGTCAAATTAAAGCATTTCAAAGACAGTACTTAGTACTTTTCAAGGCAATATGCACGGTGTTATTATTTTTGACGTTTTTTTTATTAATTGTAAACCCTGAATAGTAATTTTACAAGTTCAACATGTGATCGTATCAGTAATTCAGTGTAGTCTCTAGAAATACGTATATGGTATTGGACATACGAGATTTCTCGTGACGTACTGCTTAAAGCTATTTGATTATTGAAGTGAATGTTTACATTTTATACAAAAATTATAACATTCTTTCAGAAAAACCAAATTTAATGTGCATCTAAATAAAAAACTACTGGATGAAATGTTTCCACTTCTGGCATATTTGTCTGATGCAGCTAAGGACGCCTACAAGCGCCTGCAAGTTGCAGCGTCCTTTGCATCAATCAGAGCTTGCCAGCAAGATCCAAATCTACGAATAAGCCTTCAGCAGAAAATCCCAGGACCATTCCAGCCTTTCTCAAACATGGACTGCTTCAAATGAGCAAGCAGTTAGAAAATTCAATATTTATAATCGTCAAGCTATGAGATCGGATTCTCATGGAATGAATTCAGCATCAACATCGGCGAGACGCAATCCCCAGGGAATGAACGCCGCTACCCTGATACGTGCACTTGCCAGTATTTACACAGTATGAGCTCAGAGAATCAGGGGATGAACTCACCATCAATATCCACGAGGCCGGAACCTCGGAGATGAATGGCGCTAGTCTGATGAATGCAGCAGCAAGCATTTATACAGCGCTAGGTATGAGACCATGAGCTCCGATTCAACATTCCTAAGACCGGAGCCCCAGGGTATGAACGCTGCTACCCTGATGACCGCACCAGCCATTATTTCATTCAGTGACGTTGAATCTACTTCATCAGGGATAACACTTTCCACGGTAGCGAAAAGAAAAGACAACGCCAGAGGCTACATCAGGCAAAAAATCAAAGTTTAATTCACATAAAAACAAAAAACAATGCAAGAATAGTTCTAACAGGCATGTGTGTATGTAACTCAAGAATGTTGGCATCCTCATAACACTTAGTATGAAGTGAAAATAACCTTAAAATTCCCATACAGACATTGCAATGAAATGTAACATTGGAAACGTATATTTTACACTTCGCACAAATCATATTTCTTACTGAAAACAGTGAAACAACGATTACAAGTGTACTTATATTCAGTCGCTATTGTCGTTTATACAAAGTTAATTAGTATATTATTAGCTTTATTTTGTTGAGCTTTCTTTGTATTTATTGGGTGAGCTTTCCTGTTTAACGAGTAGTGTCCCCATGAAAGTGTTGCACAAGAGCTTCAATCGACTTTCTCTTATCATTATTAGGCAATTGGCCAAGTTTATTAACTTCTACTGACGAAACAGTTCTCTTGGGACGGGATCAAATTCATCAGATTTCTTGCAGTTTCAGTACACCTATAGAAATCCACATAGCTTTTGAAGGTGATATAGCGGTTAATAACGCCAAATTTTATGTCTAATATGTTTAAATGCAGAACTACACCAGTCAAGTTCATACATCTTTGGTCTTAAATAGTCACAACGATGGATGGGCTGAACTCATCTTTTAACTTTCCCATAGGTACCTTTTTGCTTTGGACTGAATAGCAAATGTGTTTTGTAGGATAATCAGCCGTAGGTAGACAGGCATTCAGAGATGCGCGTAAGGCGCTAACAGTTCAGTAATTATCTGTATCTAAGTGCTAAAGAAAACGTAGCTTGTCCTGGGATACATCTGTTGTGGTCACTCGATGAATGAAGGAGGTCGTATTCCATGTACATAAGCTTCACGTTTTCGGCACAGTACATCATATTTATAGCGATACCTGAAGGATTTTGAGATAACTAGCAGGCTCATGCCGATGTATATAGGTTTGTTGAAGATGAGCTGGCACGATGGCATATATATATATATATATATATATATATAAAATATACGCACGAGCCGCATCCAGAAAGAAAGATTACCCATATTTTTAAAACAAAAAAAAAACATAGATGAAAAACTTTATTGGCAACGGGTACAGCAATGTTTGAGCTATTTTTCGACATAGTCACCACAAGAATTGAAACACGTGTCATATCGTGGGATCAACTTTTGTATTCCTGTGTCGTAGAAGTCTGCCCCCTGTGAATGGAACCAGCGCGTGACAGTCGTCTTCAGCTCTTCGTCGTTATCAAAGCGCTGACCGGAGGACAGGAATTTCTAGAGGTGCAAGAAAAGATGGAAATCGCTGAGAGCAAGATCAGGACTGTATGGTGTTCGATCAAACAGCTTCCAGCCGAACTCTTGCAGAACAGTTGTTGTGCGCCGAGCCGTATGTGGACGAGCATTGTCATGGAGCAGCACAACACCTACAGTAAGCATTCCACACCTCTGCAATTTTCGCAGTGTTTCACAGTAACCGTCAGCGTTCACTGTTTCACCTCTGGGAAGGAAGTCGTTGAGAAGAATGCCCTTCCTGTCCCAGAACAGCGTGCACATCGCTTTCTGCACTGACACAGTATTATTGAATTACGTCCTGACCGCAGATCCACTGTGACGCCATCGTATTTACTGCTGCTTGGTTTCCGAGCTAAAGTGCGCAATCCACGTCTTATCGCCCGTGAAGATCCTGTCGAGGAACTCGTCGCCGTCATCATGATGCCGCAGCAGAAACGTCAGTGCTGCTCCTAAGCGTTTCGTTTTGTGCTCAGGTGTCAGGTTTTTCGGCACCCACCTGGCACACAATTTCCTGAACAGCAGGTGCTTAGTGACAATTTCATGCAACAAGGATCCCGATATCTTCAGAAAATGACTGCTGAGCTGCTCCGTAATCGTGAAGCGACGGTTCTCTGCGATGCGCTGCTGCACCAGCTCAACAAGGTCATCATTGATGAGGGACGGTTGCCCTCTGCGTTCTTCATCATGAACACTTTGACGACCTTCGGAAAACTGCCTACACCAGCGACGCACCATCTTCTGTTTGCTCATGAAGTTCAGTCCATAGACCTAACAGAGCTAACGATGAATTTCATCGACGTTATGTTTTGTGCAGTAAAAAACTTTATCACTGACCGAACCTCGCTGGCGGCGGGAGAAGGAATACGAGCCGCAATTTCGGACCGTTGTGCCGCGCTACTGGCTCCAGGCGGGATCTGTCCTGCTGGCATATGATTGCTACGTCATAGATCTGTTACGCATGCGTAATTTTCCCGGCTAAATAAGTTTACTTTAAAGGAAACAAAATCGGAAAACGTACTTTTTGGATGCGCCTCGTAAATATATCGCAGCCAAAAATATATAGTTCGGTCACGAATGTAGGTTTAGCAATCAGCTTTTCCATTGTTTTCTCTTCGTATAAAGTCCTATATCCATACTATTCCGGATGATCTCTGTAGTTTTTTCAAGCATGGCATGCTAAAAAGTAGAAATCCTCTTCAAATGGTTTCTTGCACATTGCCGTAGCCTCTTATTGAATTCGATGTAAGGTTTTAACCAACATGAATGGCGCAATTGAATTATATACTTTTGATGATCATATTCCATGCAAAAGAGCCTGTTATAAACCATGTAATGAACTACACACTCTTCAGAATTTCTAGATGTAAAGTCAGCTTCTTTGAAGATTATGAAGTTCATGTATCTCTGTAGGTTATTCAGCGTCAACTTAATATATATGAGAATCATCTTCTCTTATCGTTTCTAGCTTGATTCCGCTAGGAGAAACCCAATCAAATCCTCCATAAGAAGCGGCATGATGTTTAAATATAGACCTATTTATAAAAGTTGATTTCTTTGAATACCTTTAATTCCAGTGTAGTAGTATAGAATAGAGCGACCTGGCACAGGTTTTGCGTTTATATGGGTAAAGATAGAGAAAACGAGTGTAGATGCGAGAGTTCAAGGAGGAAAATGCGTTTATATATGGAAGATAGGGAAAACCGGGACAGATGATAGGCTAGAGAGATGTTGAAGGAGGGGGAATATGGACTTATATACAGGAGAAATAGGGAATACGAGGAGAGGTACTAGACTAAACACGGCTTAAAAAGTAGAATATGGCTTTTATAGGGGAGAGGTAGCAAACTGAGGAGAGGTATAAGGCTAGGAGGGTTTGAATGATAGAGTATGCGTTTATATGCGAGATATAGGGTATACGAGGGCCGATGCTAGGCTAGATAGGGGCAGAATTAGGGATATGCGCTTTATATGAGAGGTAGGGAATATGAGGAGCAGTGCTAGGCTAGATAGGCTTTGAGGTGTGGAGTATGACTTTTGTGGGAAAGATAGGGAAAACGCGGACGGATGCTGAAGGAGGGGAATATAGGCTTATATGTGAGAGATGGGGAATACGAGGAGAGGTGCTAGACTAGACAGGGCTTGAGGGTAGAATATGGTTTTTATATGAAAGAGCTAGCAAGCCGAGGAGCGTTATTAGGCGAGGAGGGTTTGAATAGTAAAATATACGTTCATATGAAGAGTCGAGGAAGGCGAGGGCACATGCTACGATAAGAGAGCCTTCAAGGAGGAAAATACGTTTATATGGTAGAGATAGCGAAAACGAGGTGAGATCCGAGGTAGAGCAAGTGCTGAAGGAGGGGAGGGAAAACGCCCTTTATGTGTTAGAGGTAGGAAATACGAGAAGAGGTAGTTAGTTAGACAGAGATTGAGGGGTACGGTATTCGTTTATGCGGGGAAGATATGGAAAACGAAGAGAGATCCTATGTTAGGAGAAAGTTGAATGAGGGCAATGCGCTTTATATGAGAGAGGTAGGGAATACGAAGAGAGGTGCTAATCTAGAGGAGTAGTGTAGGCGTTTATATGGGAAAATATAGGAAAACGAGAAGAGAGGCTAGGGAGCTTAGTGTTGACGTATGTGTAATGTTTATCCATACATAACATGATTCATTGACGTCGAGATTTAAACGCTAACAAAGGCTATATTGCGTTCTAACGTACCGGCATCGTGCCTCTAAAGGGCTGGATGCAGACCCTCGATCGAAGTACCCCGCCGCGTGTATTTTGTTTGATTAATATAATTAAAAGCTGGTCGTCGATCGGTGAATACAATTATTCCAATTAAGTATTTCTTTATTGTTACAGTATGAAGAGTATTTCGGATAGCATTGTATATATGTAGGGTAAACCGGTTAGTGTCACAAGTGTTCATGGTAATTCAGAGCAGCGATTCGTACCAGAGCTATTTAAGATAATTTTCATATGATTCGGGTAGTATGTCGGGTATTTAACACATTTAACAGGTAATTCAGATAGCCTCACAGGTATTCATGGTAATATAGAGAGTAATTAGATTATAAATACTTCTCATCCAACGTTACAACACTTTTATGTACTTTTTTCTAAATCTTACCAACTTTTTATATGTTAAACAGTTAGTGCGCGAGACGGAGAGGGATAAACCGCATATTGGTTTACAGTGAAGGTATATGGAAGTATTCCAAACTAACCCCACACCGAACGCTCTAACCTATCCCTACCTTGAGATCTTATTGTCTATTCAATCCTATCATCATCTAAGCTAACCAACGCAACAAGACGTAACACCACGTACCATAATCGGTAACAAGACGTAACGTAGCCAGCAAACGTAACCACGTAACAAGACGTAACACTGCGTTACATAACCACATAACAAAACGTAACGTAACCAATAAACAAACCACGTAACACTGCGTAACACAGCCACGTAACAAGACGTAACACCACGTAACAAGACGTAACCACCATAACATCGCGTAACATAATCACGTAACACCAAGTAACATAGCCAAGTAACACAACGTAACATAATCACGTAAGCAGGTGACAAGACGTAGCACCGCGTAACACAACCACGTAACAAGACGTCACACTACGTTATATCGCCAGGAAACCGCGTGACAAGAAATAACATCACGTAACATGACGAAACCAACGTAACACCGCGTGATATAAGCACGTAGGATCACGTAACATAAGCACGTAACCACGTAACAAGACGCAACAACACGTAGCAACCATGTAACCACGTATCATAGCCACGTAACATGACGTTACACCCTGTGACATGACGTAACCAGAAACGTAAAAAGACTTAACACCGCCACGTAACCAGAGATAACCCCGAATTTACTTTAGTGAAATTAATTGCAGCGTTTTATTGAGGTTTTATTATTTGAGATTCTTAATTGAAAAGCTTTACATCAACATATCTTTATTTTAGTTCGTTGTAGGCGCATCTCCCCTTTATCTAGGCTTAAGATTAGCACTAGGATTGCTCCTAATGGCAGGGTTAACGCCTCCCCTTCCATCTTCTTAATCTTCTTTATTCATCAATTGTCTGCTATGTGTATACACATCACATGGGCAAACTTCCGTTTTTTTAAATTGTAGACTCACGGAGAAAATCTTCATCCTCGGCTTACATTCTCTTAAGCACTTTGTAATGCTGTAATGCCCATATGCATATTTCGTTATACCATCCTCGGCAATAAATCTGTTTCGTCGTATGGAATCAATGTAATTTTGTTCACTTGTAATGTGGCAAGAGCATGCTGTCGTGACAGGATCAGATTCATGTGCGTTCTTATTATCTCTCTGGTTTTAAGACAATCAGTATAGCTCTCGAATGTGACGTACTGCTTAATAACACTACATTTTATGCCTTTAATCTTTTTTATCACAGAGCCGTGGATATCTAGTGCATACATCTTAAGTCGTAGTCTGACAAAGCGCTGGATGATTTTACCATTAGCCTCATCTTTAAATTTCCCAAGCAACTTCTTGTTTAGAGCTGAATAGAATATATGGCTTGTAGGATAATCAGCTGTATGTAGGTGCTCAGGAAAACGTAACATGTCCTGGTATGCATCTTCAGTTCTCAATCGATGAATGAATGAATCAGTGTCCATATACATAAGCTTCAGGTTTTCAGCTCCATAATACTAACAACACATCATAGTGATAGTGGTACATTAATGTCTTGGAGATGTCCAACACATTCATTCCAATGTATATAAGCTTGTTGAACACAATTTGTCGGGATGCCATATGCACAGCAGCTAGGTTGGTAGCATATATTGTTCGATCGATAAACGTAGGCTTGGCAATTAACTTTTCCAGAGTCTTCTCGTTTGTCACCAACGGTATATCCACACGATTACGCAGGTTCTCCATAGTTTTTTCCGAACGTAGCATTGTTGAACACTTTGTAGAGATTCTTCTCAAAATCATTTGCAGCCTCTTGTCGTAGTCTGTTGTTAAATTCCATATAAGGCTTTTAACAACTGTGACTGTCCGAATTGTAGCACACGATGGATTTTTGTTAGCCGTAGTTAGAGCTTGCTTCAAAACCATGTAATGTACTACAGTCTTCTTTCGAGGTCCAAGATGAAGTATCAGTTTCTTTAGGGTTCATACACTCAGGCAGTAAACGCAGGTCGTTGTGTAGATCGTGAAGTTCTGACGGATATTTGATGTCGACTTCTAACATATATCCATGAGGGTCATCTTCTTGTAGTCTTTCTATGTCGATTTTTTCAGGTGACATCCACTCAAATCCACCATAAGGAAGGGCGTGGCACATGGCCCAACCATATTGGCTATTGGCGTCCTCATATGTAATAAACTGGGTTGGTCTCGACGAATCATACTTATTCAAGTAGGCGTTGTTTGCCTCGGCATACCGGTGGGAAACTTGGCATAAATTTCCTCTTATGCCGGATTCCAGCATGAGTAACTGGTCATTATCCTGTAAGAATTCCAGGTTAATTGCAGTATACAGCAACATGTCATCCCATGTAAGTCCTGGAGAGGTGAAATAATGTGCAGCGTCGACTTTGTGTGTTTTGAGGTTTTGATCTCGAAATGTCTCAAAGACATCAGTTAGAAGAAGTACATCATAGATTAAGTATACGTCGCTGTACTCGCCTAGGCTTCTTATATTAAACACCTCGCATACATTTCTAGCAGGATTGTAGTCAGCATCACTAATTTTTACTTTATTTAATCTATTGTAGAAAGAGCCCTTAGGAAGCAAGCAGGTGTCGTTCAAATCATCCCATGGTGTGACATAATCTAGGGAAATACTCCTTTACGAGTCATCAACGTCAACTTGTCTTCTCCGAAGTGTTTCAGGGTACGATGTTAGATTTTTCACCAGCTTATCCAAACTTGTACTGAGGAATCGAAAGCTGTCCACAAACCGAAGCTTTATATCTCCTACATACTTGGAGAATGATATATAGCTTTCTAGGAGCTAGGAATTATTTCCACCCGCTCACATGTGCATCCCAGCTCCTTATTAATGAAGTGTGAGTCATACCTAGTGAGGTTTTGCATGAAGACTGGAATATATTTAGGTGCTTTGTAGGCTAAATTACATTCATTATGTAGACTTCCACGATATTCCCCACTGATGTGGTCATGGTCACGTACTTTGTAGTTCTCTTCATTAAAGTTTTTTTTCCACACAAGTAGCATACTGTAGAGAAGTTGAAATCGATCTGCTGTTAATCTGTAAGTTTCACGGGTATGGTAGATTTGCATATATTATTAATTTCTTTTGCAGGGAACGACAGGTGTTCCATAAACTTCTGAACAGCATCAACACCACGATATACATAGGATGCTTAGGAAGATCAGTTTCCAGCTTCTCAACGTCGGATGACGGTTTAAAGTAAACGCAGAAACTCATGTATACATGCTGCTGGTAAGAGGTTATATGTGAAGTTTGCGGATGGGGTATACATAAATGACATGGGGCGAGAATGCTTTCAAAGACTGCGTGGCTGACGTAAGGAAGTTTCAACATACATTCAAAAATTTTAAATTGAACAATTGATTTCTCCTTTGTAGGCATAACTACCCTTGCAATACCATGTTGATTACAGATGGTGGCATGTTCTTGTAGTGTTTCCAGTCCAATTCGTCCATATCGACAATCAAAATGTGTAAAACAACGCTTACAGGTATAAACAGGTTCCTTCTATTTCGTTTTCTGACGTCAAATAAGTCTTTCAAAACTCTTTATAGAAACGTAGTGATGTTTTCCACTACTGTCACTCAATAGTAGGAGGTCACGGTGGTCAGGTAGTTCAGTCTCAGCAACCTTTATCGGATACACTTCATGATTTTCATCCAGTCCGAAGACGTTGATAGACATCATGTTAACCTTATCAAATTTAGGTATTTGGGAAAGTGGAGTTGGATAAGTAACACAGCTGAAGTCGTATTTATTTCGAAGTTGCTCGTATTTGCTCACGCGTTGAGGCTTGACGCTGACGAATGTGGCTAATACAGAATACATAAAGCATAGCTCATCAGTTAAATTCTGGATGTTAATGCAAGCTTTTCTTACTCCGACAGATGACGGTATTGGTATGTAACTACTTCCTCGTAACGGATTGTTTATGTTGATACGAAGTCGAACCCCATCCACAGCAAGTAGGGCACAGTTGCTACCCTTAAGTTGTGATTCCTTAGTTTCAGTAGCCGATTACTTGTATTCCGTTTTCAGCATAGAGTCCAGATCCGTTTCTAGAAACACAGGCTGATTCTGGGTTTTAAACTTTTGTCGCAAGTTTCACCGATACAGTTAACAAATAGGTACTCAGCTAGCATATTAATTCTCACACTCTTCTGAAAACCAAGCTCTTTATGTACAGCCTGGATTATACGCTGTTTCGCCTCATTCAGGTACATATTCAGGTACTTAGTTGATTCACAACGTATAAAATATGATTTCAAACGTCCATTGAATGAAGTTTCATATTCTCTCATGTCACAGTCATCCATGGTAGATAATATTTCTTGCTTAGCAGGTTCTAATCTACATTTATTCTCAGGCCTGTTTACTTCACACGCATCTTCGTGTCGGCGAACCATATAACTGTCTTTGAAGGTGAAATTACAATATTTATATTTGAAGAGTTTCTTACAACGTAGCTCATGCCGTATTTTACCATACCCACGTAGAAATGTCTTTTCACATTTACCACAAGAATATCCCGATGCCCTAGGTATGATATCCTTATATGAAGACTTATTTATCTTTACTTTGATGTAATAACGTGTTAACCTTTCTTCAAGCAAATGTACGCCTCTTCACCTTGATAAAACTTTAGAAAGCCAATTATTTTCTGAGAGAACAACGTTGTTGACACCTCGGAGATAATTAGCAGAATGAAGTCCAATGGCCGAGATCACCCTATTTATAGAGGAGGCGCGAACCTTTTTTAGATCAATTATATAACGTATTAATCGTTCTTCAAGGAAATGTACACCTCTTCGCCTTGATAACACTTTAGAAAGTCGGTTATTTTCTAAGAGAACAACGCTGATGACACCTCGGCGATAATTAGCAGAATGAACTCCAATGCCCGAGATCGCCCTATATATAGAGGAGGCACGAACCTTTTTAGGTCAATTATATTACTGAATTTTAATACTAAAACGGTGATTAAGAGTCTAAGCTTTTATATTTCAATACGCGTTATACAGATGTTCGCGTGTATCCATAGGTCTTCGCGCATGTTCATGTATTTAGAGAGGGGCGCAGAGATTTTCGGGCATGATCGTAGGTCTTCGCGCAGATTCGGGTGCTTGGCTCCTTAGGGTGATGAACGATCGGTCAACCGAGCAAGGGACAGGTATCCTTGTGCAACCATTCACCATACGCCGCGAAAACTAGAAGCACAAAGATGCGAATGAAATAGAATGAAAGGGAAAGGAAATCGTGGTAGCATACACCACTCCGACATTCGCCTGCAGACAGCAAAAACCACGAAAAATCCGAGGCCAGTGTAGCGACCGACGGGAATCGAACCAGGGCCCTAGAAACACACGTGAAAGATGCAAATTAAATAAAAGGAAAGGAAATCATGGTAGCATACACCACTTAAGCATTCGCCTGCAAACCAGGGAAAACCACGAAAAATCCGGGGTAAGGTGAGTGACCGACCGACGGAAATCGAGCCCTGAACCCTAGAAGCACACGTGAAACATGCCAATGAAATAGAATTAAAGGGAAAGGAAATCGTGGTAGCATACACCAATCAAGCATTCGCCTGCAGACAAGAGAACACCACGAAAAATTCGAGGTCAGAGTGAGTGACCGACCGCGGAAATCGAGCCTCTGAACCCTATAAGCACACGTGAAAGATGCAAATGAAATAGAATTAAAGGGAAAGGAAATAGGAATCGATGAGAAACTACTAGCATTCGGCTTTCGACCGGCGAGAACCGCAAGAATCCTAAGGTCAGAGTGACCGTCCTGACGGGATTCGAACCCGGGACATCCGAATGCAAACCACAGACGTTATCGCCTGAACCAACCCGCAAAAGCAGGTTTAGTCCATACCACTCATGACAATACTCTACCTCCGCCATATGACGTCACACCTGGAGACAGACTGTCTGGGAACAGTCCGACATGTTTAAACTTGTTTCATTTCTATCTACCACACCAAAAGAGAAGTATTCTCGCACGATCATTCAGACAGATTTTCCATTCGATGCTTATCACACCCACCACCGCAGCCCATTACACAAAAATTAACATAACGTGTATTATAATACTTTAGAAATAGCAAAGGAGTTTTTCTCCCCTTATTTAATTAAATTCATGTATATACCCTATTATTTCATGTTTCCATTCCTTTATCAATACTTTCTTTCCATCTTTCCCTCATTCCCCAAAGAATCAGTACACAATATGACATCAACTAAGGACCTGAATATGTACCTGCATGAGGCAAAACAGTGGATAATCCAGGCTGTACATAAAGAGCTCGGTTTTCACAAGAGCGTGAAAATTATTCTGCTGGTTGAGTGTAGATTTATTAACAGTATCGCAGAAACCTGCGATAAAACATTTAAAACCCGGAATCAAGCTGTTTTCCTATAAACGGATCTGGACTCTATGCTGGAAACGAAAATGAAGAAGTTGGTTACTGAAATAAAGAAATCACAACTTAAGGGCAGCAACTGGGCTCTGCTTGCTGTAGAAGGGGTTCGCCTTCGTATTAACAAGTGCATTTCCTTACCAGGAAGTAGCTACATACCTCTACTTCCATCTGCTGGAGGAAGGAAAGCCTGGATTAACATCCAGAATTACAGTGATGAGCTATGCTTTATGTATTCTGTATTGGCCAAGATTCTTTGAGAAGAATGCACAATGCGTGAACAAATACCAGCAACTACAAAATAAATATGACTTCGGCTGTGTTACTCATCCAACTCCACTTTCTAAAATACCAAAATTTGAGAAGCTTAACAGGATGTACATCAAAGTCTTCGGCCTGGATGAGAAGCATGAAGTGTATCCAATAAAGGTCGCTGAGACTGAACTACCTAAACGCCGTGACCTCCTACTATTGCGTGACAGTAATGGAAAACATCACTACGCATACATAAAGAACTTTGAAAAACCTATTTGACGTCAGAAAACTATGCATAATGGGCATGTTTATACTTATAAGCGTTGTTTTACACATTTTGATAATTA
Organism: Deroplatys truncata; assembly: GCA_030765065.1. Classification (NCBI taxonomy): domain Eukaryota; kingdom Metazoa; phylum Arthropoda; class Insecta; order Mantodea; family Mantidae; genus Deroplatys; species Deroplatys truncata. Next base: position 382,518,168 of record CM060990.1, read on the forward strand.
GTGCTGACGAAGTGGAATGGAAAAGCAACAACAACGTGTCTCCATCCGTAATCAACATGGTATTGCAAGAGGAGTTATGTCTACAAAGGAGAAATCAATTGTTCAATTTAAAATTTTTGATAGGATGTTGAAACTACCTTACGTCATCTACACAGTCTTTGAAAGCATTCTCGCCCCATGCCATACGTATATACCAAATCCTGAATCTTCAAATACAACCCCTTATCAGCAGCATGTACCCATCAGTTTCTGCGTTTACGTTAAACCGTCATCCGACGTTGAGAAGCTGGAAACTGGTCTTCCTAAGCATCCCTATTGATACGGTAATTTGTATCATAAATTACTTTAATGTAAATAAGGATTTTAATATGAATATGTATTTTTATGTAACATTGATTTCAGAGGTTTAATAATTGTAATTATTATTGGTAAATAATAATATATGGCTTTACTGAAACTGTTAACAATAACGCAAGAATGCAGCGGTGGAGTGAGTTGTTTATCGTTACCGGGAACCAGGAAGTTACGTAATGTTTCGCGCCTTTTCGGTAAAAAAAGCTTCCAGAATGTTCTCTAAAAGAAATATGTATTAGTGGTTTTCATTGGATGTTAAAATAGACGCTAATGTTGGCGCGTTTTATTAGCCAATGGCATTTCATTTATAATCTTTAGGCGTATCTTAAGGCTAGCCTATAAATAAGCCAGGTCGAGGTAGCGGGTCCCCCAGTGTTCAACAAGATTCTAAACACATAACACGTCAGCTCCCAGTTCAACAAGATTCTCATGTCGGTCTCTCAATTCGTAAAGTTACGCGCAGCAGAAGTACGAGAAATCTTATAAAGCATTATACAGTTGAATATATAAAGTTGAAGTACGTGAGTTAAAAGTGATAAGCAGTTATTACAAACAGTTTCAGTATGGCGATTATCTAGATAAATCTGTGAAAGTGTTCGTGAACGTGTTCTGCAATAAAGATTATAAAACCAATTTCTTCGTCAATATCATTTCTAGACAAAAGATTCCTTTCCGCTTCACACCCTGCAAGAGAAACATGTTCGATCCCAAACAGCTAGCCGGAGGACATTTAAAATAAATTATTTCAAAAACTGATACAAATTGCTACGCCAGAGGGAACTATGGACCAGACCAACGAATGACGTCACACAAGATGGCTTCGCGTGAAGTAAACACATATTTGCTCTCGTAAATTGGCTTCCACAACGTGGTGCTATAAACACGTAAAATTGCTATTGCAAATTGGCTCCCATACGTGGGGCAGTTAAAGTTATGTAAACAAACATTTATTTGCAACATATACAATTTATAATATCTCGCAAATTGGCGCCATCAACGTGGGGCGAAGCGACCAGGAAAGGAACTCGAGTAACCAGGAAAGGATCAGAAATAACCAAGAAGAATTGAGAGGACCAAAGGAGGAATGCAGCGGTGAAATCATCTACAAGACCCAGATTCAAGAAACAACAGGGACGACAGACTTCAATCGTAATTCCAAGATTACGAGGCAACAGGGAATTCAACGCAAAAACATCGAAACGACGTAGATTCATCACAACACAAAGCAGAAGCGACATCAAATCTAGGAGAATGGGGCAGAACGCTGGACATCAAAGCTACATCAACATACAGCATCACAAAGGTATCGTAATTTTTTTTTAGAAAACAAAAACAATGGCTGCTAGTCATACAGAAGAAATAATTATGAAGGGGGATAGTGTAACAGTTAGCTGTAATTCAATACAGGTACAGAAAATAGCTTAAATAATGTAGTAGTTGAGGGAGGAAATATTAGTAAACAAAGTCGGAATAGAACAGCAGGAAATGTTAGTGCAGAAAGTGAGAATAGAACAGCAAGAAATGTTAATCTTGATACTATTGTGATGATGGAAATGCTGAGAAATATGAGTAGGGAATTAAGGGAAGATATGCAAAAGAATAATGAGAAAATGAGGGAAGATATGCAAAAGAGTTATGAGAAATTAGGACAAAAATTAACTCAGAGTATAAGGGAAGAAATTTGTAAGAATAATGAGAAATTAGAAAAGAAAATAGATCAAAACAGGGAAGATATGCAAAAGAGTCATAGGGAATTAAGGGAAGATATTGGTAAAAGCTTTGAACAAAACAGGAAATCAATTGAAAATATTGGTAGGAGTAATGAGGTATTAGAGCAAAAAGTAGATCAAAGCAGTGGGGAAATTGAAAAGAAAGTTATGAAGCTAGATAGTAGCATGCCAAAAATGAGAGATGAAAATGAGGAAGTAATAGCAAGTGAGACAGGAGAAGTTTCAAAGAAAATGCTAGACATGAGCAAGGAAATAGGTAACAAAGAAAGTGAGGTTAATACTAAAAGTGAGGTTAAGGTAGAATGCACAGAGTTTGGAAGTCAAATGAGTAGTATTTCAAGTGAGATAAGAGAGATAAAAGAGGTTAGGAATGTAGATGTAAATCAGGCGAAAGTCAATTTCAGGGGGGAAATATCAGAAATACAGAATGCGTCAGTAATGCAAAGAAATAAACAGTACCAAGATGTTCAAATTGAAAACTCCAGTCCAGTACAGTTTAGTACAGATTTGTCAGAGTATTCTCAAAGTAAAGAGATAGCAGAAGAATTGAAAATGAAAGTTGTTAAAAGATGTATTGTTCAAGAAACTGTAGATTGTGTTCAAATGTTATCATGTGATGAAATTTCAAATGAATACATGAGGTTATTCATGAAGAAAAATTTGAAGGTTAGGTTACGGCTACGAGTAATGTTTAGCCACACACAATTTGATCCAGGAGGGTAAATAGCAATGAGATGTAAAGTAAATGCTGGATAGGTAAAGATGACTTGCAGAGAAATGTATTGGAACGTAAGAGGGTTAACTAAATATATATGTTATTTGAAAAGAGAAATAAGTTATAAAAAAAAGAGAAATGTTTTAAAAATAAATAAATAAATAAATAAGTAAATTAAATTTTTAGTAACTGTAACAACATTTGAAAACTAAGAATGCAAAGATTAAAACTTAATATGATATTAAATTAAAAGTACGTAAATACAATTCCAAAAATATTGTTAAAATAATAATAAATTCAGAACAAAAATGGGTAAAAATAATTGAAACAAATACTTATGTAGCAAACAGAAAAGGTGAAACATTGCCTAGATATAAGAGATGTAAATATATGTAGAGGGTAAATATTTTGGTAAATATGTATAATTATTATTACAAAAATCTTAAATGTATAAATTTTTGTCAACAGTTTAAAGTAAACAATTTGGTAGCAGTGATTAAATAATTTAGGGTAAAGTATTTGCTATAAAAAAAATTTGTAATGTCAGATTAATATCTAAATTAATTAAACCAGAGCCAGTAAGTAGTGGCGAGATAAAACATATGTCGTGTGTTAAATACGTGTGAAGTGTAAAGTGAAAGTGATAGCGAGTGTTACAAGATTTAGGAGACTAAAAACAAAATTATAAAATTTCCAAACAGGTTATAAATATTTATAATTATGTTTCTAGTGGGGCATATGATACGGTAATTTGTATCATAAATTACTTTAATGTAAATAAGGATTTTAATATGAATATGTATTTTTATGTAACATTGATTTCAGAGGTTTAATAATTGTAATTATTATTGGTAAATAATAATATATGGCTTTGCTGAAACTGTTAACAATAACGCAAGAATGCAGCGGTGGAGTGAGTTGTTTATCGTTACCGGGAACCAGGAAGTTACGTAATGTTTCGCGCCTTTTCGGTAAAAAAAGCTTCCAGAATGTTCTCTAAAAGAAATATGTATTAGTGGTTTTCATTGGATGTTAAAATAGACGCTAATGTTGGCGCGTTTTATTAGCCAATGGCATTTCATTTATAATCTTTAGGCGTATCTTAAGGCTAGCCTATAAATAAGCCAGGTCGAGGTAGCGGGTCCCCCAGTGTTCAACAAGATTCTAAACACATAACACGTCAGCTCCCAGTTCAACAAGATTCTCATGTCGGTCTCTCAATTCGTAAAGTTACGCGCAGCAGAAGTACGAGAAATCTTATAAAGTATTATACAGTTGAATATATAAAGTTGAAGTACGTGAGTTAAAAGTGATAAGCAGTTATTACAAACAGTTTCAGTATGGCGATTATCTAGATAAATCTGTGAAAGTGTTCGTGAACGTGTTCTGCAATAAAGATTATAAAACCAATTTCTTCGTCAATATCATTTCTAGACAAAAGATTCCTTTCCGCTTCACACCCTGCAAGAGAAACATGTTCGATCCCAAACAGCTAGCCGGAGGACATTTAAAATAAATTATTTCAAAAACTGATACAAATTGCTACGCCAGAGGGAACTATGGACCAGACCAACGAATGACGTCACACAAGATGGCTTCGCGTGAAGTAAACACATATTTGCTCTCGAAAATTGGCTTCCACAACGTGGTGCTATATACACGTAAAATTGCTATTGCAAATTGGCTCCCATACGTGGGGCAGTTAAAGTTATGTAAACAAACATTTATTTGCAACATACAATTTGTTCTCTCGCACTATGCATATCGTGGTTTTGATGCTGCTCAGAAGTTTATAGAATACCAGTCGTTCCTTGCAAAGGAAATTAATAATGTATAAAAATCTACCATGCCCCTGAAACCTACAGATCAACAGCAGATCGATTTCAACTTCTCTAGTATGCTATTTGTGTGGAAAGAACGTTACTGAAGATAACTACAAAGTACGTGACCATGACCACATCAGTGGGGAATATCGTGGAAGTCTACATAATGAATGTAATTTAGCCTACAAAGCACCTAAATATATTCCAGTCTTCATGCAAAACCTCACTAGGTATGACTCACACTTCATTAATAAGGAGCTGGGATGCACATGTGAGCGGGTGGAAATAATTCCTAGCTCCTAGAAAGCTATATATCATTCTCCAAGTATGTAGGAGATATAAAGCTTCGGTTTGTGGACAGCTTTCGATTCCTCAGTACAAGTTTGGATAAGCTGGTGAAAAATCTAACATCGTACCCTGAAACACTTCGGAGAAGACAAGTTGACGTTGATGACTCGTAAAGGAGTATTTCTCTAGATTATGTCACACCATGGGATGATTTGAACGACACCTGCTTGCTTCCTAAGGGCTCTTTCTACAATAGATTAAATAAAGTAAAAATTAGTGATGCTGACTACAATCCTGCTAGAAATGTATGCGAGGTGTTTAATATAAGAAGCCTAGGCGAGTACAGCGACGTATACTTAATCTATGATGTACTTCTTCTAACTGATGTCTTTGAGACATTTCGAGATCAAAACCTCAAAACACACAAAGTCGACGCTGCACATTATTTCACCTCTCCAGGACTTACATGGGATGACATGTTGCTGTATACTGCAATTAACCTGGAATTCTTACAGGATAATGACCAGTTACTCATGCTGGAATCCGGCATAAGAGGAAATTTATGCCAAGTTTCCCACCGGTATGCCGAGGCAAACAACGCCTACTTGGATAAGTATGATTCGTCGAGACCAACCCAGTTTATTACATATGAGGACGCCAATAGCCAATATGGTTGGGCCATGTGCCACGCCCTTCCTTATGGTGGATTTGAGTGGATGTCACCTGAAAAAATCGACCTAGAAAGACTACAAGAAGATGACCCTCATGGATATATGTTAGAAGTCGACATCAAATATCCGTCAGAACTTCACGATCTACACAACGACCTGCGTTTACTGCCTGAGTGTATGAACCCTAAGGACTCAGCTACAAAGAAACTGATACTTCATCTTGGACCTCGAAAGAAGAATGTAGTACATTACATGGTTTTGAAGCAAGCTCTAACTACGGCTAACAAAAATCCATCGTGTGCTACAATTCGGACAGTCACAGTTGTTAAAAGCCTTATATGGAATTTAACAACAGACTACGACAAGAGGCTGCAAATGATTTTGAGAAGAATCTCTACAAAGTGTTCAACAATGCTACGTTCGGAAAAAACTATGGAGAACCTGCGTAATCGTGTGGATATACCGTTGGTGACAAACGAGAAGACTCTGGAAAAGTTAATTGCCAAGCCTACGTTTATCGATCGAACAATATATGCTACCAACCTAGCTGCTGTGCATATGGCATCCCGACAAATTGTGTTCAACAAGCTTATATACATTGGAATGAATGTGTTGGACATCTCCAAGACATTAATGTACCACTATCACTATGATGTGTTGTTAGTATTATGGAGCTGAAAACCTGAAGCTTATGTATATGGACACTGATTCATTCATTCATCGATTGAGAACTGAAGATGCATACCAGGACATGTTACGTTTTCCTGAGCACCTACATACAGCTGATTATCCTACAAGCCATATATTCTATTCAGCTCTAAACAAGAAGTTGCTTGGGAAATTTAAAGATGAGGCTAATGGTAAAATCATCCAGCGCTTTGTCAGACTACGACTTAAGATGTATGCACTAGATATCCACGGCTCTGTGATAAAAAAGATTAAAGGCATAAAACGTAGTGCTATTAAGGAGTACGTCACATTGGAGAGCTATACTGATTGTCGTAAAACCAGAGAGATAATAAGAACGCCCATGAATCTGATCGTTTCACGACAGCATGCTCTTGCCCCAGTGCAAGTGAATAAAATTACATTGAATCCTAACGACGATAAAAGAGTTATCGCCCAGGATGGCATGCATATGGGTATTGCAGCATTACAAATAGTGCTTAAGAGAATGTAAGCCGAAGATCAAGATTTTCTCCGTGAGTCTACAATTTAAAAAAACGGAAGTTTGCCCATGTGATGTGTATACACTTAGCAGTCAACTGATGAATAAAGAAGAATAAGAAGATGGAAGCGGAGGCGTTAACCCTGCCATTAGGAGCAATCCCAGTGCTAGTCTTAAGCCTAGATAAAGGGAAGAGTTGCCCACAACGAATTAAAATAAAGGTATGTTGATGTAAAGCTTTTCAATTAAGACTCTCAAATAATAAAACCTGAATAAAACGCTGAATATTACTAAAAGAAACTCGCGGTTATCTCCGGTTACGTGGCGGTTTTACGTCTTGTTACGTTTCCGTTTACGTCGGGTCAAAGGGTGTTACATCATGTTACGTGGTTATGATTCGTAGTTACATGGTTGCTACGTGTTGTTACGTCTTGTTATGTGGTTACGTGCTTATGTTACGTGATGCTACGGGCTTATGTCACGCGGTGTTACGTTGGTTTCGTCATGTTACGTGATGTTACTTCTTGTCACGCGGTTTCCTGGCGATATTACGCAGTGTGACGTCTTGTTACGTGGTTGTGTTACGCGGTGCTACGTCTTGTCACCTGGTTACGTGCTTATGTCACGTTGTGTTACTTGGCTATGTTACTTGGTGTTACGTGATTATGTTACGCGATGTTATGGTGGTTACGTCTTGTTACGTGGTGTTACGTCTTGCTACGTGGTTACGTTACGCAGTGTTACATTCTGTTACGTATTTACGTTTGTTACGTTGCGTCTTGTTACGTGGTTCTGTTACGCAGTGTTACGTCTTGTTACGTGGTTACGCTCGCTGGTTACGTTACGTCTTGTTACGGGTTATGTTACGTGGTGTTACGTTGGTTAGGTTAGATGATGATAGGATTGAATAGACAATGAGAAGTCAAGGTAGGGATAGGTTAGAGCGTTCTTTGTGGGGTTAGTTTGGAATACTTCCATATACCTTCACTGCAAACCAATATGCGGTTTATCCCTCTCCGTCTCGCACGCTAACTGTTTAACATATAAAAAGTTGGTAAGATTTGGGAAACAAGTATATAAAGGTGTTGTAACGTTGGATGAGAAATGTTTACAATCTAATTACTCTCTATGTTACCATGAATACCTGTGAGGCTATCTGAATTACCTGTTAAAATGTGTTAAATACCCGACATTCTACCCGAGTCATATGAAAATTATCTTAAATAGCTCTGGTACGAATCGCTGCTCTGAATTACCGTGAACACTTGTGACACTAACCGGTTTAACCCTACATATATACGATACTATCCGAATTACTCTTTATACTGTAACAATAAAGAAATACTTAATTGGAATAATTGTATTCACCGATCGACGACCAGCGTCGATTAATCAATCAAAATACACGCGGCGGTGTACTTCGATCGAGGGTCTGCATCCAGCCCTTTAGAGGCACGATGCCGGGACGTTAGAACGCAATATAGCCTTCGTTAGCGTTTAAATCTCTACGTCAATGAGTTTAAATTGTGTTATGTATGGATGAACATTAAACATACGTCAACACTAAGCTCCCTAGCCTCTCTTCTCGTTTTCCTATATTTTCCCATATAAACGCCTACTCTACTCCTCAACCTCTGTCTCGATTAACAACACCTCTCCTCGTATTCCGTACCTCTCTCATATAAAGTGCATTGCCCTCCTTCAGCTCTCTCCTAGCATAGGATCTCTCTCCGTTTTCCATATCTTCCCCGCATAAACGAATACCGTACCCCTCAATCTCTGTCTAACTAACTACCTCTTCTCGTATTCCCTACCTCTAACACATAAAGAGCGTTTTCCCTCCCCTCCTTCAGTACTTGCTCTACCTCGGATCTCACCTCGTTTTCCCTATCTCTACCATATAAACGCATTTTCCTACTTGAAGGCACTCTCAAGCTAGCATCTTCCCTCGTTTTCTTCGTCTCTTAATATAAACGTATATTTTACTAATCAAACCCTCTAGCCTAATACCGCTCCTCGGTCTGCTAGCTCTCTCATATAAAAACCATATTCTATCCTTCAAGCCCTGTCTAGTCTAGCACCTCTCCGCGTATTCCCTATCTCTCCCGTATAAGCCTATATTCCCCTCCTTCAACATCTGTCTATCATACCATCTGTCCGCGTTTTCCCTCTTTCCCATAAAAGTCATACTCCAGACCTCAAACTCTGTCTAGCCTAGCACTTCTCCTCATATTCCCTACCTCTCATATAAAGCGCATTCTCCTACTTCAGCACCTGTCTAGCCTAGCATCGGCCCTCGTATTCCCTATCTCTCACATATAAACGCATACTCTATCATTCAAACCCTCCTAGTCTTATACCTCTCCTCAGTTTGCTACCTTTCCCATATAAAGGCCATTTTCTACCCTTCAAGCCCTGTTTAGTCTAGTACCTCTCTTCGTATTCCCTATCTCTCCTGTATATATGTTCATATTCCCCCTCCTTCAACATCTGTCTAGCCTATCATCTGTCCCGGTTTTCCCTATCTTCCCCATATAAACGCATTTTCCTCCTTGAACCCTCGCATCTACCCTCGTTTTCCCTATCCATTCCCATATAAACGCAAAAACTGTGCCAGCTCTCTCTATAATATGCTACTTAGTGTGTTTTATTGAATCATTTTACAAATTGACAGCTATCACGATTTTTAATTCATTATTATTACACTAGAATAGGTACTGCATTGCAATGATCTGAACACAAAGCGCTTCATAATGAAGTAAATTAGGAAATATTCGCTGTTGTTAAAGTTGTTTATATATATATATATATATATATATATATATATATATAACACCATACAGATATGTTCTTTTTCCCAACGGATAAATAAGACATTCAATTAGAAAGTTGTAAATGAAGTTCAGCATGTTAAGGTTAGAGAACGAGGACTTTTACAAAAAAAATAATAATAAACTTAAAGAGAAATAACAGTATTTTCTTATCGAGTTATTTCATTTAGTATCGCATTAAGCAATTCTTCAAATGCTGAAAGTAGATTCGTTTAATTAAATACAACATTATAATTTTCATTACTTTAAAATCCAAATTTTATTGCAACTAAAATACACGACATGACATATGGTATAGTATATATTTCGAGATTATTATATCTAATCTTAGCAAAAGCTAACCGAGCGGGATGGCTCAGGCGATTACGACATTGGCCCGCATTTGGGTGGTCCGGGCAACACTCCCCGGCAACCGCCCACTCTGGCCCATCTATTTTTCGTGGTTTTCCCGAGTCGCCAGGCGAATGCAGGAATGGTTCATCCTCTACCACGACTCTCCTTCCTATAACTTCCTGTACCCTTCATCTTCCTTGTCATTCATCTGTTTCAGGGTTGTAGGACCGGCGACGGTGTTCGGCGTGTTGCAGCTGGACGGTGGCTTGCGCTCTGTAAAGGTTTCTTCACTGGCGTCGCCGCAGTTAGGTCAGTTAGGTCTCTCCTCAGCGTGGGATTCCACCACGGAGGACGCTGGAGGTTGGTGGCTTGTTGGCTGGAACCGTGTGGCGTCGGATGCCTTCTATCTGGAAACGTTAGGGTCTCCGCCCATGCTTGCGCCCGTTGGCATCCGAATCTGGTCACCCTTCGGATCTCTCCCCTCATCCTTCTTTCCCAGGGGTCACGTTGAAAGCGAAAAAGGGCCGAATGGCTTACTTGCGGTGCTCTGCCTCGGTTGCGAGGGGCCCTCCCTGATACGCACCTTTACCTTTTAGCAATAGCTACTAAGCCATTTTAGCAGAAAATTGCAAGTAGTAAGAAAGCTCAAACAATATACTAATAGTCATATAACGTAATTCATTTTAATCACTTTATAACACTTGATATTTTCAAGTGCTCAATAATGTCTTCAATCTCTGAAGAATGATTCATATTATTGTAATCCTGCGATGTTACGAGCAGACGTAGAAGAATTACTAGAGTATTTGGTTTTTCAGGCGTAGATAATATCACTGAGTTATTCACTCTATAGTTATCGTCTGAAGACTTTCATATACTAGTCATGGGTTTGCTTTTACTTCATTTATTCATATTTTGATCGATTTCCCTCTCAGCTTTTATTGAATTTGATTTTCCGCATTCACTCACAGGGGTTGCAAGAACAGGGCAGCTCACCATGCCATTATACGATCTTCTAAGTCTTGGTATAGATTGATACTCTAAAATCCAACCGCATGTGCAACACTAAACGATTTGCTAAACTGATTGCTAAACCTACATTAGTCGACCGAAGCATATACGGTTGGCTTTGTACAGATGGACCACCAGAAGAAGCCGAGCGAGAGGAATGTACCACGCAAACATTTCCTACTGATCCCATCATGTATATGCACACTAGTATTTTATAAAGTACAAGAGTGTTGTCAGATAACTCACCCGTGGATTCACTTTGTACCATATACCGTAACACGTGTTAGCAGTTAAAGCCAAATAATGCTTAATACCTTTCACAGAGTTACCTTCAAGTATTAGATCTGGCAGCATGTGTGATCCACATACACACATACATGCATTTCATAGTAAAGAATCGATTATGTGAGAATATAAACAGTTCAAGTCTCCTCTCGCACAGCATGCCCCTCTAGTGTTCTTGTGGTGGTCTAACAGTATGACCGCAAACCAGTTCATCTTCACCAAGCCTAAATACATGGGCATGCTAGACATCACCAAAACCATCATATATCGCTATTACTATGATGTATTGTACCATTTTACGGTGTCGAAAACCTGAAGCTTGTGTACATGGAATGCGACCTCCTTCATTCATGGAGTGACTACAACAGATATATCCCAGGACAAGCTATGTTTTCTTTAGCACTTAGATACAGATGATTATTATCGAACTGTTAGAGCCTTGCGCGTGTCTCAGGGGCCTGTCTGTGACTGATTATCCTAAGAACACATTTGCTATTCGGTCCAAAACCAAAAGGTGTTGAGCAAGTTTAAAGTTGAAGTAACGTCATCTATCGTTCTGACTATCTCAGACCAAAGATGTATGCACTTGATATCTATGGCTCTGCGATTACACAGATTAAAGACATAAAGCTTAACTCTATTGACTGCTGTATCACCATCAATAGCTATGTGGATTGCCTTAGGAGTAATGAAACACCAAAAACTCCGAAACATTTCCCCTTTCCCAACAGAACAATGTTTCCTCAGTATAAGTTCATAAAATTAGCCTATCACCTAATGACGATAAGGCAAAGTCGATTGAAGGCGCTTATGCAACACTTCCATGGAAGCACTACTCACTAAAGAGGAGAGCTCACTCAATATATACAAACAAAACTCAACAAAAGAAAGCTAATCATATACTGATTAACTTTATATAAATTACAATAAAAGCTGAAAAGGTACACTTGTAATCGCTGTTTTACTGTTTTCGATAAGTAATATGATCTATGTGAAGTTTAAAATATAATATTTTAATGTGAAAGTAACTTACAATGTTTATATGAGAATTTTAAGACTATTATCGCTCCATGCTACGTGTTTGTGCGGTTGAAGCATTTCTGAGTTAACTTGTACATATGCCTTTCAGAAGTATTCTTACATTGTTCATTCCGTTTATGTGAACCAAACTTTTTTTCCTGTTGTAGCCTATGCCGTTGTCTTTCCTTTAGCTACCGCTGATTATGCTATCCCTGATGAAGTGAATTGAATGCCTGAATCATATACTGACTGATGCAGTCATCAAGGTAGCAGCGTTCATCCCCTGGAGTTCCGGTCTCACGGATGTTGATTCGGAGTTAATTACCTGGGACTCTGGTCTCATAACTTGCCTTGTATATGCTTGCTGGTACATTCATCTGACTAGCTCCATTCATCCGCTGACGCTCCCGTCTCGTGAATGTTGATGTTGAGTTCATCCCCTGAGGCTCTGAGCTCATACCTAGCCTGTATAAATACTGGCAAGTGCACGCATCAGGATAGCAGCGTTCATCCCCTGGGGATTGCGTCTCGCCGATGATGCTGAGTTTATTCCCTAGGAATCCGATCACATAACGTGATCATTATAAGTTTTGAAATTTCAGACTGCTTGCTCCTTTGAAGCAGTCCATGTGTTTGAGAGAAGCTGGAATGTTTCTCGGATATTCCGCTGAAGATATCTTATTCGTAGATTTGGATCTTGTTGGCAAGCTCTGATTGATGCAAAGTACGTTCAACTTGCAGATGCTTGTGGGCGTTCTTTAACTGCATCCGATAAGATGCTGAATGTAGAAACATTTCATCCATTAGTTTTTTATTAGATGCTCAATAACTTTTGTTTTATTAGGGAAATTGATAATGATTTAAATAAAACTTTAACATTCGCTTCAGTCATATAATAACTTTAAGCGCTATATTACGAGAAACACTTTCTTGTTTAAACATGAATATAAGCTTATTAAATAATTTTGGATGTTTTTAGTTAAATCATAAAACGAAGAAGAAAATGTAATATTCTTGTTATCGTATGTATGTCCAATAGCATATTCGTATTTCTAGGGACTACAGTGAATTACTGTTATGATCACGTATTGAACTTGTAAAATTACTATTCAGGTTCCACACTTAATAAAAAAAATATCGAAAATAGAAACTGCATACATGTTACCTTGAAAAATATTAAGCATTGTCTTTAAACTGCTTGAAATTGAATGGAATCATTTCTATATGTATATAGCCTAGCTCCCCTTGACATAAGTATAGACATATCATTTTTAAGTATACGCACAAATAAATTAAGTAAGGGCTTTAAATATTGCCATAAATTTTTTCGACTTGTTTCAATATGCTTATACCTTAACCGTTCCTTGCTTTGTATGAATATGTTCTAATGATTTTAATATCCACGGTATAGGCTTTTTCAGCACTGTTAAAATATAATTCCTAGTATTTTTATTTATGCCAAGATAATGTATTAAAGGAGCGTTCTATCACACATCATCTTAGAAATAGAATTAGTTCACAGTTTCGCGCTGTATAAGAAAAGTTAAATTCCTTTCGTAGAAAAAAAATGTTTGTAGGATTTACGTTTATTGTATTGTCTAAGAAGTAAAAAATTTGAGCATGCTGTACTTAGTTTTGTTTTGTTTCTTTTTTTAAATTTTATGTCCCATGAACTCTCACGAACTGTTATTCACATTCGCTTTTGTTTTATAGAAAGAGAATTACTACCGAATTGATACTTAGAAGAAAACGTTAAGGTATATATTGTGTTTTAGCTTAAAGAAATACGTAAGTTATTTTAGGTTAAGATAAATTACTATTCCTAAAGGATAAAGTTGCCGTATTTGAAAACGCTCTAAAGCAATCGTTATAACATTTAAGGAAAGCACTTAAATTCACTTTTTCTTACATGCAATAAGAAATATACTAAATAGAAGTGAGTATGTTTTAAGGATCGATCTTACTATCCTTGATTCCAAAATTTATTTGCAGAAGTTTCTGAACTTGTATAGACCCTTCACAAACAGTCGTTAATGCCCTAGAGTTCTCTATATTGTGGCATCTCAATGAACTCATATAAGACAGTGAAATATAATTGCAAACAGCGCTTTTTATACATCTCATGTCTATAAAATAGTATTTCATAGCATGTTCATAATCCTGATTGGTGAAATGCATGAACCAATTTGATTCATTCATTTGTTTTAGATTGCAGATTATTGGATGAGAATATATGGCTTTTTATTTGCTGGAGAGAATTAACCCGGTCTTTAGTAAACTTGTTTTATTGCTTGGAGGGAAACCCCAGACTCTATCCTGAAAGAATAGCCTGTTTCGACTTGCATCTGAATTTAAAACAACTGTGAGAATAAGTTTAGTATTTCTTAGTTCTTTTGATATATGTTCCTTTATATATTATGTTTCCATAGAGCATGTAATTAACAAATTTCCTCGTTCACTACGCTTTAGTAAATATATTATCTATTGAACATTTCATACGTTAACTAAATATCCCATTTCTTAGCAAATTTTCTTATTTCGGTAAAGATATTTCCTACAACTTGCGCTGTAATTTAAGACAACTCTAAACCAGCTTCGTATTTCTTAGTTATTTTGAAAATGGAGAAATATTTGTTTTTAATAGGTCATGTATATAAGAAATTTCCCACAGTCAATACGCTTCAGTTAACATATTATCTAATGAACTGTTGATGTCATGCCTTAACTAAATGTCTATTTTAAAACCTGGTTAAAACTCCAGTAAATAGACATGGTACACTAGTTATTAGAAAACCATGTAAGGAAAGAGCTGAGAGGTTACTTGAATGTAACAGACCTCAGCTGAGAACAATTATTGCATTTCTCACAGGACATGCTCCTGTGAAAAAGCATCTTAGATTACAGATTGTGCAAGAAAGAAACTGAAACAGCTCAGTACATTATATGCTCCTTTGAGGTCATGGCTCACAGGAGATATATTGCTTTTGGGAAAATATTTTTAGAACTAGAAGAATTTTAAACCATATCTGTTATGAGATCGTATTCCTTGGTAAACGCTGCAGGCGTAATAATTTGCTTTAAACGATACAGGTAGCACAATAAGCCCAAGGCTGAAGTGCGTCCGGAGCAATGACGGAAATCCGTAACGAACAAGACAAGACAAAATATCGTATTTCTTATCAAAGTTTCGTATTTCGGTAAATATACTTGCTCCGACTCGTGTTGTAATTTAAAACAGCTTTGAAAACAAATTTCGTATTTCGTTAATTATAGATCTTATCTATCTTTGGGGCCTTATTTCCCATAGTAAGGAACAACTTTCCTGTTTATCATATTACGAAATGTGCTAAATATTTTGAGGTTAAGAAAAGATATTAGCGAAGAACTTTAACAGAACATGGATCTTTAAAACCCATTGGTTTTTAGATCTGCCTTAAATAAAACGCTATCTGAATATTCGTTAACTTAATTCTAAATATAAACCTATTTGAAAGTTCGTATAACTTAATTCTAACAGAACCAAATTGTCTGAAGGTATTTGACATACATCTAACTTATACTATAAGAGCGAATTGTCGCAAAATACATTTTTTCTCCTTATTTGTAAGAAACTTGTTGTTTCTTCACGTATGGTAAGCCAATTTGAATAGGTTGTATTGAACGAGAAGTTATATTTCGACTGTTGGGGAGCCGAACTTGAAGTAGTTGCAACCGTCCGTATGGTAAAAAGTTTCCGGTAGCCTTCGCCCCAAATTTACTTTCCGGTGGCCTTTGCCCCAAGTTTAAAAATATTAAGTTTGTAATTTGACTGTTTGTTTAAATATTATATATTTATGTTTGCCTCGGCTGCGTCAGTATTATTGTTAGAGTCATGAATTTCATTGCAGGGAGTGGTGCGGCTAAGAATGTAGACTTACACAGAATATAACCTTTACATCACTCCTTTTATTAATCCTTGACACGATTTAAATAACACTTCACTGATATAGAGAGCTGTGAGATTATTTATTAATTACTTGCACTTTTTAACACGTAAACTATTTTTGTCTCACACTGAATACGTATTAAACTTCTCGAGGACGCGTCTCGCGTCCAGTTAGGAACGCTGTCTGCTAGCAACTGATTTCTAAATTTGTAAATTTTGCTCCATTTCAGTTTCTGATTGGCTAATCCTACTCCAATAGAATACTCTTATTTAACTTAAGCTTTTTTCTGGTCGTTGATTGGCTATTTATAAACTGTCTCAAAAATTACAATATTGTTGCTCCAAGAATTACTAGTAGCATTATTAAACTTTCTAATTCACTAATACCTCAAGGTTACCTCATTGTTAGCAACTTTTGACCTATTATTCTCACAGCTCCTACATTATTAAATTACGTAATACCTTGAAATAACATTATTGAACATGTACATAATAATATAAACATTAATACAATGACTGTGACATGCATTTTATATATTATATTATACACATATTGCTTTAAGGCGGGCTGTTATTATATTTTATATTATATAATCTGACTGAAATCATTTAAGTGTTAAAAATACTGCCTCATTTGCTATACAAGTAAAAGTGTAACTTCATACGCTTAGATTTTTCCTCTCGAAAATAGGATATCCTGTTTTGAATCTTTGTTATTATAAAGGGCTTACGCTTGAGTAAATTTGAATTTTTTTCTTTCCATCCCATAAAAATTGCTGTGTAACGAAAAGGTATTGCATAATAAATTTGATGAGTCCCAAACTAAAGAACACGATAATTTTACTTTTAGTATTTTAAACAGGTGCTCAGAGTTGACTTAAATTACAACGCAAGTATATTTATTAAAATCCGTAACTGTCTGATTTACGAATGAATGAATGAATGAATAACATTCTGAAAGAAGATATTTAGGTTAACGTAGGAATTCCAAACACCGATTTAAACAAAACATAAGAGAGAACACGTATAGGTAAAACCTAATCTAAGAAAGGAAATACCTTTGCTTTTTCATAAATTACTTAACTGTAGCGTTCTTACGTCTATAGTAATCTGATGAAATGCAAAACTTTACTTTCTTTTTCCAATACATATTAAGATCTAACCTTATTTGTTATTATATGAAATTCCATCTCTCAGGAAATGACATTTTCGTTAACGTAGGAATTCCGTCACCAACTATTTAAGAAATACTTCTATCCCGAAGTTCGCTAAGTAGCACATTATAGAGAGAATTGCCGCAGAAAGTGCGTTTATATGGGAAAAGATAGGGAAAACGGCAGAGATGCGACGGTTCAAGGAGGAAAATGCGTTTATATGGGAGAGATAAGTAAGACGACGAGAGCAGCTACGTGGAACATGGGTCAGATAGGAAACCAAG
Source organism: Deroplatys truncata (assembly GCA_030765065.1). Classification (NCBI taxonomy): domain Eukaryota; kingdom Metazoa; phylum Arthropoda; class Insecta; order Mantodea; family Mantidae; genus Deroplatys; species Deroplatys truncata. The sequence goes on from CM060990.1 coordinate 382,535,760, forward strand.
AGAAGATGCTAGGCTAAGCATGGGCAGAAGGATGGGAATACGCTTTATATGTAGAGCTAGGAAATACGAGAAGTGCTAGGCTAGACAGAGGTTGAGGAGTAGCGTATGCGTTTATATGGGAAATATAGGGAAAACGTGGAGATATGATAGGCTAGACAGTTACTGAAGGAGGGGGACGTGCTTTATATGTGGAGGTAGGGAATACGAAGAGAAGTGCTAGGCTAGAAAGAGTTTGAGGTGCGGAGTATGCGTTTATATGGGAAAGATAGGGAAAACGTGAAAGATGATAGGCTAGACAGATGCTGAAGGAGGGGGATGAGCTTTGTATGTGTAGGTAGGGAATACGAGGAGAAGTGCTAGTCTAGCCAGAGTTTGAGATGTGGAGTATGCGTTTATATGAGAAAGATAGGGAACACGTGGGGAGATGATAGGCTAGACAGATACTGAAGGAGGGGCATGTGATTTATATCTGGAGGGAGTAGCTGGGCTGGAGGAGCGTTCAAGGAGGAAAATGTGCGTATATGGGAGAGTTAGGGAAAACGAGGGGAGATCCGAGATAGAGCAAGGGCTGAAGGATGGGGAATACCCTTTATATGATAGAGGTAGGGATACGAGGAGAGGTAGTACGCTAGACAAGGTTAAGGAGTAGTGTATACGTTTATGTGAGGGAGATATGGAAAACGGAGAGACATCCTATGCTACGAGAGAGTTGAAGGAGAGGGAAATGCGCTTTATATGAGAGATGTAGGGAATACGAGGAGAGGTGCTAGTCCAGACAGAGGTTGTGGAGTAGAATATGCGCTTATATGAGAAATATAGGGAAAACGGCGAGAGAGATAGTAGGCTAGACAGAGACTTATGCAGGGAGAATGTAGGTTTATACCGGTGAGGTAGGAAACCAAGGAGAGCTGCTAGGCTAGACAGATGCTGAAGGAGGGGATACGCTTATACGTGAGAGGTAAGGAGTATGAGGGGAGGTGCTAAGCTATACAGATGTTAAAGGTAGAATGCGTTTATATGCGAGAGGTAGGGAATACGAGGAGAAGTGCTAGGCTAGACATAGGTTGAGGAGTAGAGTATGCGTTTATATGGGAAAGATAGGGAAAACGTGGAGAGATGATAGGTTGGTAGGCCAGGAGACTAGAAAAGACATTTATATGTGAGAGGTAAGGAATCTGAGAGATAATAGGCTAGTCAGATGCTGAAGGAGAGAGGGATACACTTTATACGGAAGAGATAGGGGAAACGTAGAGAGAAGCTAGGCTAGACAGGTGTTATAGGTAGAATGTGTTTTATATGAGAGAGATAGCAAACTGAGGAGAGGTTTTAGGATAACAAGAGTTGAATGATAGACTATGCGTTTATATGGAGAGACGAGGAATACGAGGGTCGATGCTAGGCTAGCCAGTATACTTTTTTCTAAATCTTGCAAACTTTTATATGTTAAACAGTTGGTGTGTGAACTGTAGAGGGATAAACTGTATACTGGTTTATAGTTTTGGTGCATATAGAGGTATTCTAAACTAATCCCACTTCGAACGCCCGAACCTATCCCTATCTTACCTACTCTGGATCATCTTTTCATTGTCCATTCAATCCTATCATCGTCTAACCTAAGCGACGTAACACGACGTAACACCACGTAACATAAGCAAGTAGCCTCATAACAAGACGTAACAACACGTAACATGACGTAACCAGAAACGTAACCACGCTACACCACGTAACATAACCACGTAACACGACGTAACACTGCGTAACATGAGATAACCACGTAACAAGAGGTAACACCACGTAACATAACCACGTAACAAGACGTAACACAACGTTACATAAGCACGTAAACACGTCACAAGACGTAACACCACGTAACATCACGTTACATAACCATGTAACACGACGTAACATGACGTAATCAGAAACGTAACCTCGTAAGAACAGCACGTAACCAACCCATTGCTAAAACAATCTAAGCTAACCCATCCTTCATAACTTAGACAATCAGTACGTAAGCCTAGGCTAGACTAGCCTAACCTAACCAATCCCAGGCCATCCTCTCATCATCTATTCTAATCAGTCATCGTCTAGCCTTATCTGGCGTCATCCTAACCTGATGGCAGGCATTCTAACTCGAAACTGGACAACTTTAATCATCTATTACCAATCGTATACCCTAACCTAGCACCAAACATCCTACCCTAGCCTAACCAGAGCTAACCTGGAGTATCTTTTAGTGAAATTTCGGCGTTTTATTTAGGTTTTATTATTAGAAAGTCCTAATTGAAACGTGTTACGTCAATATTGCCTCATTAGATACGCAATGTAAGGGTAGACGACTCTCCCCTTTATCTAGGCTTGAGAGTAGCACTAAGATTTGTTCATAATTTCAGGGTTAACGACTCTCCTTACATCTTCTTCTTTCTTCACCAGGTGTCTGCTAGATGCATCACTGCACATAGGTGAAACTTCCATTCTTTAAGATTGTAGACTCGCTGAGAAAATATTCATCTTGAGATGCAGGTTACTTCTTTTAAGCACTGTCTGTAACACGATAATGTCCGTACGCATATGTTGTTATTCCATCCTCGACAATAACGCGTTTATCATCAAAAGGAGTCAAAGCGATTTTATTCACTTGCACGGTGGGAACAGCATGCTCTCGTGATAGGATCATATTCATGGACGTTCTGATGATTTCTGGGGTTTTAAGACAGCTTGTATATCGGTCAAATGCAATATACTGCTTAATAGCACTACGTTTTATGCCTTTAGTCTTTATTATCATCGAGCCTTGAATATCTAGTGCATACATCTTAGGCCGTAGTCCAACAAAGCGTAAGATGATTTTGCTATTAGCCTCATCTTTAAATTTTCCCAGCACCTTTTTGTTCTGAGTAGAGTGGCACATATGCTTGACAGGGTAATCAGCTGTATCCAGATCCTCGAGAAAACGTAGCTTGTCCTGGAACACATCTTCAATTGTCACACGATGAACGAATGAATCAGTGTCCATATTCATAAGCTTCAGGTTTTCAACCCGATAATATGACAAGAACCCATCATAATGATAGTGATACATTAATGTCTTGGAGATGTCCAACACACCCATACCGACGTATATAGGCTTGTTGAACACGATCCGTCGCGAGGCCATATATAAAGCAGCTAGAATAGCAGCATATGTCGTCCTATCGATAAGCGCGGGCTTAGAAATCAACTTTTCCAGGGTCTTCTCATTTGTAAGCAATCGTATATCCATACGATTACGCAGGTTCTCCATAGTTTTTCCAAACATGGCGTTTTCTAGAGGTCCTTCTCAAAGACATTTGCAGCCGGTTGCCGTAGCCGACTGCCAAGTTACACATCAGGTTTTAACCACTGCGACTATCGGAATTGTAGCACACGATGGATTCTTGTTAGCCGTAGTCCATAATTAAGTGCCTGCTTCAAAGTCATGTAATGTGCTACATACTTCTTTCCAGGTCCGAGATGAGGTATCAGTTTCTTTGTAGTCGAGTGCTTAAGCTTCATGCACCCAGGCAGGAAAGGTATGTCGTTGTATAGATCATGAAGTTCCACGGAATACTCGATATTAACTTGTAATATGTATCCATGAGAGTCATCTTCTTGTAGTGTTTCTAAGTCGATTTCTTCAGGTAACACCCACTCAAATCCACCATAAAGAAAGGCATGGCACATTGCACAACTATATTGGTTATTGGCGTCCTCAAATGCAATAAATTGGGTTGGTGTCGACGGATCATACTTATCCATGTAGGCGTTGTATGCTTCGGCATGCCGGTGGAAAGCTTGGCATAAACCTCCTCTTATACCGGATTCTATCATGAGTGGTTGATCGTAATCCTGTAGCAATTCCAGCTGAATTCCAGTATACAGTAGCATGGCATCCCATGTAAGTCCTGGAAAGGTAAAATAATGAGCGGGTCTACTCTGTGTTGTTTGAGGGTTTGATCTCTAAATGTCGCAAAGACAGCAGCTAGAAGTACATCCAAGACTATGTAGAGGTCGCTGCACTCGCCCATGTTTCTCACATTAAACAGCTTCCATACAGTTCTAGCATGATTGTACGCAGCATTGCTAATTTCTTCTTCATTTAACCTATTGTATACCTATTGACGTATAATTAATATCGTATATAATTATCAATCAGTTGTTCTTAGTCTGAATCCTGGTCTTTCAATGACTTCCTTAATTTTCCCTCTATATTCCAGGGTATATCATTTAGATTTATGGTGTAAAGTGTATGTGAACGTGCTTAACTCGCTGAATTAATATTATAAATACTTATTACCTTAGTGCCTCGGTTTCGAATACTGATTTCAGTGTAATTTATTTCTAAATTTAATAGCTCTAAATCTAATTTAGATAAATAATTAAATTAAAATGTATTAAATAGACATTACTATGTGCTTTATTTGTGTCTATATCGTAGCGACTATGGTAATGGGTTCGGGTCCTAGTTTATATAGAACGCAAATATCTCCAAATCTATTAGCGCTAAGGAACTAAACCAAAACATGATTGATGGCTGCTATTACCTGTAATCAATACCGTAAATATTTGTAGATCAGTTGTCCTTAGACCCGATCTTCCAATTACGACCTTAATTTTCCACTGTGTTCTATTATATATCACTTAGGCTGAGGGAGTAAACTGCAGGCCTCTATATTTAACATGCTACTTAATATTATAAATAATTTTGTCCCTAGTATTTCGAGTTCGGATTCAATGAAATTTGCTTATAAATTTAATAGCTTATGAATTAATTTAGACTGAGAAAATAAAACGTAGACAGCAGGACGGGTCTCCATGCCTTGAATTGTTAGGACTTCCGCGCGTCGCTATGGTCTGTCTCCATTGCGACCTGTAGCCTCCTGCGGTCACTAGGATATATCGCTTAGGTTGATGTCGTAAACTGCATACCGCTATGTTTAACATGCTAAATTAATATTATAAATAATTTTGTCCGTAGTGTTTTGGCTTCGAATACAGATTCAATAAAATTTATTTATAAAATTAATAGCTTAAAAACTAATTTAGATTGAGAAAATAAAACGTAAACAGCCAGTGGGACTAGTCTACAAATAACGTTATCATGACAAACAATTACTTTAAAGCACTCATATCGACCCCGGGGGATAATTTCATGTATCTTAAGAATTGTAGATCTTAGATAGTTCCTAGAAGGCTTCAATGGTAAATGCTGATGTGGGAAACTAAATTCCTGAAATAAATTTATTTAAAGCATTACCTGATACGATTCTAGAAGCTTAAATCTGTGTAACCCTGGAAAAATTACTTTGCTCGTGATTGTAGTCAAATGCAATAGTTTTCTGTGATAACTGAGTATTAAGCGTGGATTTCTGTGACAGCTGAGTATCAAGGTATAAAACATGTCATATTGTTTACCAGTTCTGTGGAGAATGAACGGAAGAGGGAAAGTAAGAAGAAAGTGAAAAGAAATGGAAACATGAAATAATACAGAATATACATTAATTTAATCAAATAAGGAGAAAAAACCTTCTACGTTACTTCTAAAGTATTGTAGTAATAGAAATGGTGTTACCTTTGGTGCTATGGGTAGTGACAGTGGCGACTGTGACTGTGGTAGACGTTGAATGGGAAACATCTGCCAGAATGATCGTGTGAGAATACTTCTCTTTTAGTGTGACAGCCTATACAGCTAGTCACGAGACGCGTTTAAGCATGTAGGACGTGTCCGGACAGTCTGTCTCTGGGTGTGACATCATATGGTGGAGGTGGAGCATTACCATGAGTGGTGTACGGCAAACCCGTTTTACGGCATGTTTCAGGCGGTAACATCTGTAGTGTGCATTCAGGAGCTCTTGGGTTCGATACCCGTTGATCGTCCACTCTGACCTTAGGTTTCTCATGGTTTTCGCTGGTCTGCAGGCGAATGCTAGTAGTTTCTCATCTACCACGATTTTCCTTTCCATAATTTCCCTTTAATTCTATTTCATTAGCATCTTTCATTTGTGGTTCTAGGTTTCGTGGCGTATAGCGAATGCTTGCTCAAAGGATACTTGTCCGTTGCTCGGTTGACGGATCGTTCATCGTCCTCCCTAGCCAGCTCGTGTTTCCTCTTACACGCGCTCACATACACACACACTTGAACATAAACAGACATAAATACTTCTAATCAGATCTCCAAGCATCCTTACCTGCACGAAGACCTACGATCATTTCCGAACACATACATGCACACTCACAATGCTTCAAACACTCACTCAGCATCCCAACCTGTACGAAGATCTACAAACACATACATGCACACGTACACCTGCTCCAAGCACACGAATCTCTACGAAGATGTAATTATTTTCAAGGTGCCAACATCATTATTCTCCCAGAAAATAATCCGCTTTCTAAAGTGTTATCAAGATGAAGAGGTCTACATTTCCTTGAAGAAGGTTTAATACTTTATTACATCCAAGTAAAAATGAATAACTCCGCATATAAGGATATCATTCCTAGTGCATCAGGATATTCTTGCGCTAAATTTGGAAAGAAATTTCTAGGAGGATATGATAAAAGAAGGCATGAAATGGGCTGTAAGAGGCTCTTCAAATCTACATTTGTAATGTAAACTTCAATGACAGTTATAAGGGCCAGCGACACGAAGATGCATGCGAAATAAGCGTACCTGAGAAGAAACGTAGAATAGAACTTACTAAACAACAGTTATTATCTACAATGGAGGACTGTGACATGAAAGAATATGAAAATTCATTCGATGGACGCTTGAAATCGTATTTTATATTATGCGAATCATCTAAGGATCTGAATATGTACCTGCAGGAGGTAAAACAGCGGAGAACTCAGGCTGTACATAAAGAGCTTGGCATTCACACAAGAGTGTGAAAATTAATTTGCTGGCTGAATGTCAATTTGTTAACGGTATTGGAGAAACCTGTGACAAAACATTTAAAACCCGGAATCAAGTTGTTTTCCTAGGAACGGATCTGGACTCTATGCTGGAAACGAAAGTCAATAAATTGGTTACTGAAATGGAGGAATCACAGTTTAAGGGTAGCATCTGGGCTCTGATTGCTGTGGAAGGCATTCGGCTTCGTATTAACAACTACAATCCGTTACGAGGAACTAGCTACATACCATTGCCGCCATCTGTTGAAGCAAGAAAAGCATGCATAAACATCCAGAACTATACCGATGAGCAATACTTCATGTATTCTGTATTATCCAAATTCGTTAGGAGGATGCACAACGGGTAAGCAAATACGAACAACTTCAAAATAAATACGACTTCAGCTGTGTTTTCTACCCCACTCCACTTTCTGAAATATTAAAGTTTGAGAAGCTTAACACAATCTCTATCAACGTCTTCGGACTGGATGAGCAGCATGAACTGTATCCAATAAAGGTCGCTGAGACTGAACTACCTGAACACCGTGACCTCCTACTACTGAGTGACAGTAGTGGAAAACATCACTGCGTATATATATATATAAAGAATTTTGAAAAATCTATTCCACGCCAGAAAACTAAGCATAATGAACGTGTTTATACCTGTAAGCACTGTTTTACACATTCTGATGATCAGTGCGGATAAAGTGGACTGAAAAACTACAAGAATATACAGCCATCTGTAATCAACATGATGTAGCAAGGATAGTTATGCCAACATAGGAGAAATGAATTGTACAGTTCAAACATTTTGAAAGGATGTTGAAACTACCTTACGTCATCTATGCAGACCTTGAAAGCATCGTGGCACCATGTCATACATGCCTCCCAAATCCTGAAATTCATGCACAAGCCGTTATCAGCAGCATGTACCTATGAGTTCCCGTGTTTACGTTAAACCTGCTTAATCTGTTGAACATCTGGAAACTGGTCTTCTTAAGCATCCCTATGTATATCGTGGTTTTGATGCTGCTCAGAAGTTTACGAAATATCTGTCATTCGTTGCAAAGTAAATAGATAATATATACAAACCTGGTATGCCTCTGAAACTTACAGATCCACAGCAGCAGGATTTCATCTCCTCTACAGTATGTTACTTGTGTGGAAACACCTTTACTGAAGAGAACTATAAAATACACCAGAGGTGGAAAAACCGGACTCGCTAGTTATTTTGACTCGTAGACCCCATTCCCCCTCTACCACTGTCTCTTTGTTTTTCACATGCGGCTGAGTGGTGGAGTGCGTGTTGCATATTTGGTGACTCGCGGAAGGAAGGCGTTTTCGCCACGCATGAAGTACGCCATCATGATGACATCAATGGTGAATATCGCAGAAATCTATATAATGAATGTGATTTAGCCTGCAAAACAGCTAAATAAGTACCAGTCTTCATGCACAACCTCAATGGGTATGACTCACACTTCATTTTTAAGGAGTTGGGATGCACAAGTGAGCGGGTGGAGGTAATTCCTAGCTCTGAAGAAAGCTATATATCTTTCTCCAAGTATGTGGGAGATATAAAGCTTCGGTTTACGGATATCTTTCGGTTCCTATGTACAAGCTTGTATAAGCTGGTGCAAAATCTGACATCGTATCCTGAAACACTTAAGCACTTCGGAGAAGACAAGTTGAAGTTGATGACCCGTAAGTGAGTATTTCCCTATGATTACGTCACGTCATGGCATGTTTTGAACCAAACCTACTTGCCTCCTAAGGACTCCTTCTACAATAGGTTAAATGAAGAAGAAATTAGTGATGCTGACTACAGTCATGCTAGAACTGTATGGAAGCTGTTTAATGTGAGAAACCTGAGCGAGTACAGCGACCTCTACATAGTTTCGGATGTACTTCTAACTGATGTCTTTGAGAGTCGACCCCGCTCATTACTTTACCTCTCCAGGGCTAACATGGGATGCCATGTTACTGTATACTGGAATTCAGCGGGAATTGCTACACGGTTACGATTAACTACTCATGATAAAATCAGGTATAAGAGGAGGTTTATGCCAAGTTTTCCACCGGTATGCCGAAGTAAACCACGCCTATATGGATAAGTATGATCCGGCGAGACCAACCCAATTTATTATATATGAGAACGCCAATAACCAATGTGGTTGGGCCATGTGCCACGCCCTTCGTTGTTGTGGTTTTGAGTGGATGTCACCTGAAAAAATGGACCTAGAGAGACTACAAGAAGATGATCCTCATGGATATATATTAGAAGTTGACATCGAATATCCTGCAGAGCTTCAAGATCTACACAACGAACTGCCTTTCCTGCCTGAGTGTATGAAGCCTAAGGACTCAACTACAAAGAAACTGATACCTCATTTTGGACCTCGAAAGAAGTATGTAGTACATTATATGGCTTTGAAGTAAGCTCTTAATCATGGAATACGTCTAACAAAAATCCATCGTGTGCTACAATTCCGATAGTCATGGTGGTTAAAACCTTATGTGGAATTTAACAACAGACTACGACAACAGGCTGCAAATGATTTTGAGAAGGATCTCTACAAACTGTTCAACAATGCTATGTTCGGAAGAAGTATGGAGAACTTGCGTAATCGTGTGAATATACGGTTGATGTCAAACGAGAAGACTCTGGAAAAGTTAATTGCCAAGCCTACTTTATCGATCGAAAAATATATGTTACCAACCTAGCTGCTGTGCATATGGCCACACGACAGATTGTATAAAACAATCCAATATACATCGGTATGAGAGTGTTCGACATCTCCAAGACATTAATGTACCACTATCATTACGACGTGTTTTTGCCATATTATGGGCTTATAATCCTGAAACGTATGCATATGGACATTGATTCATTCATTCATCGATTGAGAACTGAAGAAGTGTACCAGGACAAACTAGGTTTTCTAGAACATCTGGATACAGCTGATTACCCTGTCAACCATATATGCCACTCTATTCAGAACAATAAAGTGCTGGGAGAATTTAAAGATGAGGCTAATAGCAAAATCATCTTACACTTTGTTGGACTACGGCTTAAGATGTATGCACTTGATATTCAAGGCTCCATGATAAAAAAGACTAAAGGCATAAAACGCAGTGCTATTAAGTAGTACATTGCATTTGACCGATATACAGACTGTCTTAAAACCAGAGAAATCATCAGAACACGTATGAATATGATCCTATTAGGAGAGCATGTTGTTCCCACCGTGCAAGTAAATAAAATCGCATTGACTCCTTTTCATGATAAAAGCGTTAATGCCGAGGATGGAATAACCACATATGCGTACGGACATTATCGTGTTACAAACAGTGTTTAAAAGAATGTAACCTGGATCTCAAGATGAATATTTTCTCAGCGAGTCTACAATCTTAAAGAATGGAAGTTTACCTATGTGCAGTGTATGCATCTAGCAGACACCTGGCGAAGAAAGAAGAAGATGTAAGGGGAGTCGTTAACTTTGCCATTATGAACAAATCCTAGTGCTAGTCTCAAGCCTAGAGAGACGTTTACCCTTACATTCCGTACCTAATGAGGCAACATTAACGTAACACGTTTCAATTAGGACTCTCTAATAATAAAACCTAAATAGAACGCCGCAATTTCACTAAAATAAACTCGAGTTTAGCTCTGGTTAGGCTAGGTTAGGATGTTTGGTGCTAGGTTAGGGTATACGGTTGGTAATAGATGATTAAAGTTGTCTAGTTTCGAGTTAGAATGCCTGGCATCAGGTTAGGATGACGCCAGATTAGGTTAGACGATGACTGATTAGAATAGATGATGAGAGGATGGCCTGAGATTGGTTAGGTTAGGCTAGGTCACGTACTGATTGTCTAAGTTATGAAGGATGGGTTAGCTTAGATTGTCTTAGCAATGGGTTGGTTGCGTGGTTACGTTTCTGATTACGTCATGTTACGTCGTGTTACATGGTTATGTAACGTGAAGTTACGTGGTTTACGCCTTATCACTTGTTTAAGTGCTTATGTAACGTTGTGTTACGTCTTGCTACGTGGTTATGTTACGTGGTGTTACGTGTTTACGTTTCAGGTTACGTCATGTTACGTGGTTTTACGTCTTGTTATGACGCTACGTGCTTATGTTACGTTGTTATGTGGTTATGTTACCTGGTGTTATGTCGTGTTACGTTGCTTAGGTTAGACGATAATAGGACTTGAATGGACAATGAAAAGATGATCCAGAGTAGGTAATGTAGAGATAGGTTAGAGCGATCGAAGTGGGGTTAGTTTAGAATACCTCTACATGCACCAAAACTGTAAACCAGTATACAGTTTATCCCTCTACGTCTCACACACCAACTATTTAACATATAAAAGTTTGCAAGATTTAGAAAAAAGTATACTGGCTGGCCTAGCATAAACCCTCGTTTTCCCTTTCCCTCCAATATTTCCCTCTCCTTCAACTCTCTCGTACCATAAGATCTCTCTCTGTTTTCTCCGCCTCTCCATATAAACGCATACTCTATCATTCAACCCTTGCTATCCTAATACCTCAACTCAGTTTGCTATCTCTCGCATATAAAACACACTCTACCTTTAACACCTGTCTAGCCTAGCATCTCTCTACGTTTCCCCTATCTCTTCCGCACAAAGGGTATCCCTCTCTCCTTCAGCATCTGACTAGCCCATTATCTCTCAGCGTATTCCTTACCTCTCACATATAAATGTCTTTTCTAGCCTCCTAACCTACTAACCTAGCATCTCTCCATGTTTTCCCTCTCTTTTCCATATAAACGCATACTCTGCTCGTCAACCCCTGTCTAGCATAGCACTTCTCCTCGTATTCTCTACCTCCCGCATATAAACGCATTGTACCTTTAACGTCTGTCTAGCTTAGCACCTCCCCTCGTATTCCTTACCTCTCACGTATAAAGCGTATCCCTGCTTCAGCATCTCTCTAGCCTAGCATCTCTCCTTGGTTTCATATCTCACCGGTATAAACCTACATTCTCCTTCTTTAAGTCTCTGTCTAGCCTAGCACCTCTCTCCCCATTTCCCCTATATTTCCCATATAAACGCATACTCTACTCCTCAACCTCTGTCTCGCTTAGCACTTCTCCTCGTATTCCCTAACTCTCGCATATAAACGTATTCTACCTTTAACATCTGTCCAGCTTAGCACCTCTCCTCGTATTCACCACCTCTATCATATAAAGTGTATTCCCATCCTTCAGTCCCTGCTCTACCTCGGATATATCCTCGTTTTCCCTATATCTCCCATATACGCGCATTTTCCTCCTTAGACGCTCCTCCAGCCTAGCTACTCCCATCGCTTTCCTCGTCTCTCCATATAAACGCATACTCTACCATTCAAACCCTCCTAGCCTAATACCTCCCCTCGGTTTGCTATCTCTCCCATATACAAGCCATTTTCTAGTCTTCAAGCCGTGTTTATTCTAGCACCTCTCCTCGTATTCCCTATTTCTCCCGTTTAATCCTATATTTCCCCTCCTTCAGCATCTGTATAGCCTATCATCTCTCCACGTTTTCCCTATCTCTCCCATATACGCGCATTTTCCGCCTTGAACGCTTCTCCAGCCTAGCTACTCCCATCACTTTCCTTGTCTTTCCATATAAATGCATACTCTACCATTCAAACCCTCCTAGCCCAATACCTCTTCTCGGTTAGCTATCTCTCCAATATAAACGCATTTTCCTCCTTGAACCGTCGCATCTACCCTCATCTTCCCTGTTTCCCATGCAAACGCATACTGCTCACCTCAAACTCCGTCTAGCCTGGCACTTCTCCTCGTATTCCCTACCTCCCTCATATAAATCACATCCCCTTCCCTCAGCCCAGTGTAGCCTAGCATCGACCGTCGTCTTCCCTATCTCTCTCATATAAACATATTTTCCTCCTTGAACGCTCCTCCAACCTAGCTACTCCCATCATTTTCCTGTCTCCCCATATAAACGCCTACTCTGTCATTCAAAGCCTCCTAGCGTAATACCTCCCCTCGGTTTGCTATCTTTCCCATATAAAGTCATATTCTACTCTCCAAGCCCTGACTAGTTTAGCATCTCTCCTCGTTTTCCCTATCTCTCCCGTATAAAGCGTATCGCTCCCTCCTTAAGCATCTGTCTAGCCTATTATCTGTTCACGTTTTCCCTACCTTTCCCATATAAACGCATACTCCACACCTTAAACTCTGTCTAGCACTTCTCCTCGTATTTCCCACCTCTCTCATATAAAGGGCGTTCCCCTCCTTCAGCACCTGCGCTACCTCGGATCTGTCCTCAATTTCCATATCTTCCCCATATAAACGCATTTTCCTCCTTGAATCGTCGCATCTACCCTCTTTTCCCTATCTTTTCCCATGTAAACGCAATAACTGCGCCAGCTCTCTCCTATATATCCTACTACAGTGGTTATATAGAATTCATTGTCGTGAATGAAGACAAAACATGCACTTCATTCACGATGGAGCACCACCTCATTTTAGTGTTAATGTCCGTCGGCCTCTAAATAACTGGTTCGGTGACAGATTGATACGTAGAGGTGGACCAATTGCCTGGCCTCTATGCTCCCCGGACCTAAACCCACTGGACTTTTATTTGTGGGGGCATTTGAAAGCTCTTGTGTATCGAAACTCAGTATCAGATGTTCAAAATCCCCGTGCCCGTATTATGGAAGGCGGCGAAACCATACGCAATACTCCAGGGATACATAAGCGTAACCGGGATTCACTACGACGGCGGGTTGTTGCATGTATCGATGCTCACGGAGGGCATATTGAACATCTCTTGTGAGAAAGAGTCGCATGTGGTATGCTGGTATGTTCTATTCTTGTGTGTTTCCCATGATGAATTAATTGGAGAAGATGAGTTGTAACATGGTCACAAAGCGTTTCCAGACCCATGTTCATATAACATAATTTTTTCGTCTACGTGTGAGTAATGTGTCCTGCAATTTGTGCCGTACATTTGTGTTACATCCTGTATAAGAGAACTCGATATTACGTTTTGACCAAAAATGCGCATACATGGGAAAATGTAAGGAAAACAAGGCAGATGCTAATCTGGGTTTACCCTTTGAGTGATCCCGATCAAAACAAAGTCATGTGACTTACGTCACTAGCATGACTGTGTGCAGTCAAGTACAATACAAAAGCAGTGTTCCATATTAGCCGTGTAAATTTTAGGATGTGTTCAGTAATAAATAACATCTACTATACAAAAAGGAATACTTATGACTTGAATGAGATTATTGCTGAGTTAATGAAATAGGTTTTCGTAGCTTCAAATTGATGCGCTCCAACTCCCAAGGTGAATTTTGCCTGACTCAGCTGTTGTTTAAACAAGACAAGGCGCGACCAGTCAGTTTGCTTGGTTATCATTGCTGACGGTAACGAACTTTGTGCTTCTGTTTCTACGGAGACATGTTATGTTAGGCATAAACCGGACAAGCCTTTAACTAACAGCGTGAAAAACAACTGTTTTAAACTGTTTTCGAGGTTCTGTGTGAAGTATCCGACACTCGCAGTAAACTAGATAGTAAACTTAACCCCAGAATTTCCGGTGAGTATAAATAGTGGTCGAAAGGAAAAAATAGTGACGGGGAAAGTGACAACATCCGGGGAAAATAGGAAACTTGAGAAGTACGCTATGGAAGAGTGTGATGAGTTTGTGAAATTGGCAGTTCCTATAATAGTGAACAATTTATTTTTCAAAAAGAATCGCCTACAATAGACAAAGCTCTGCAACAAGTAAATGATAGCCCAGATTTAACTAATTTCAGAAGGATGACATTTAGAGGTACACGACATAAAAAGTGTGGATTGATAAAACTGCGCAAACAAGGAATAAGCATTTCCTTGAGGATTGAACAGTGACCTAAGAAATCCTCCAGGTAAGGGCAACCGGCTTATATTGTTCATATAGGAAGTGAGGATGGCATTTTGGAAGGAGATGAATTACTTTTTCAGTCAAAGAAAACTGGAGACTACCACGAGGAGATGACGGTAAGTTTTTAGTGGCTGGTTCGAAAAAATTTTGCTGAAGCTTGAGCCAAATAGTGTGGCGATCATGGACAATACTCCTTATTACAGCGAGAAAGCTGATCGTCTACCGCATAGTTCGTGAGTAAAGAATGACATTATTGCCTGGATGGAAGCAAAATATATTTCATGTGATAAAAACTTGGTGAAAGATGAACTTCTGTGAACAATTTCAGAAGCAAATACAAATCATAAGTACGGCAAATACATTGTGGATACCTTAGTACAAGAAACTAATACTACAGTACTGCGATTGATTCAATAACAATGTGCACTGAATAGAAGCGAAATGGTGTGAAGCCACGTAAAATGAAGATGATGAGATGCGGTTTAAGGGCGCTAAACTGCTAAGGTCATCAGCGCCCTTACAATGTATAAAATTTAAAGTCCAAAATATAAAACACGGGTAAATAAACCCGCATAATTAAAAAACGGAACACAAACCCGCGATGTCCAAAAAGCTAAAAACAAAAATACACCAATCCCAAAAACAAACACACTAAAAGCATAGGCAATAAAAGAGTAAAACGTGTCAAGAATCGTAGAATGCGAGGGACATGAGCGCCATATGTCCACTGGGGAGTAGAGTCCCCATTAAAACAGACCTAATAAAATTAGAAAGCTAAAGGTCGCTCAACGCTTCAAATGCGCAGATTAAAATCACTGTCACGAATAAAACGTAAAACACAATCTACAGTACGCGCGTCGTCTGCCAAAACGTTGGCTAGGCCAACAGGCAGACCCACACGAACGCGCAATGGAGCTAAAGCTTGACACACTGTTAAGATGTGACGCACCGTTAAGGGCGCTTCACAATGCTCGCATAATGGTGCGGGGTCACCACTAAGCAGGTATCTATTACTAAAAAGGCAATGTCCGATTCGTAGGCGGACTAAAAGTACCTCTTCCCGACGACACGAACGAGAAGAGGTACCCCAGACTAACGGGAGAGGCTTAACCTCCCGCAACTTGTTCCCCTGGAGGGCCGTCCACTCATCCCTCCATAGCGAGAGGATGTGGCTACGTAAAATAACAACCAAATCTGTGGAGGGAATAACAGAGGTAAAATATCTGGGTAATAAAATCGTCGACCGGGCAGCGGCGTCGGCAGACGCATTACCTGAGATGCCCACATGACCTGGATTCCACATGTAGGAG
Organism: Deroplatys truncata; assembly: GCA_030765065.1. NCBI lineage: Eukaryota > Metazoa > Arthropoda > Insecta > Mantodea > Mantidae > Deroplatys > Deroplatys truncata. Next base: position 382,551,878 of record CM060990.1, read on the forward strand.
ACGCTGATGCCAGAAACACCAAGCGACTGGAGCAGGTCATGGATGCGCTTTACGAGCGGTTGGTAACTGTACAGTGGGCTAACACTTTGAAGAGCAATCAGGGAGTCTAAAGAAATAAAACAGTGCCGTAAGTCGTGCCGCTGAATGTATAAAAGAGACTGATAAATGCTAAGAGGTTCGGCGGTAAAAATCGAACATTGCCCCGGTAAACGAAAGGTAAAACTGTTTCCACCACAAACAACGGCACATCCTACTCCAACATCCGTCTTAGATCCATCAGTAAAGATAAAATGAAAGTCCCCAAATTGCGACTGAAGTTCTAAAAACGCTGATCTAAAGACTGAAGAAAGGGTCTCATTCTTCGGCATCGACGATAACCCAAGGTGACAGTGGGCCTAAGCGCGCAACCATGGAGGAAAACGCGTTTCTCCCTGGGAAGGGCCGGCGCTGGCGTAACGTCAAAATGCCGAAGAAGTTGACGAAATCGAACCCCTGGAGGGAGCAATGCAGAGGAGCTAACTAAATATTGCCGATCAAGCGAATACTCGTAAAATATCGCGAAGGACCGGTGGTCAGGCAAGCTGGAGTGTCGACACGCATAGCTGCACAAAAGCATCTCACGCCTGAAGGACAGCGGAGGTTCTGCAGCTTCAGCATACAGGCTAGGTACAGGGCTGGTTGGAAAGGGCCCTGTAGCGACTCTTATGCCACGATGGTGAATGGCATTCAATCGATGCAATACAGATGGACGCGCCGACGAACAGACAATGCACCCGTAATCAAGCTTGGATCGGACCAAAGAACCATAAAATTGTAGAAGGACGGTCCGATCAGCTCCCCAGGACGTGCCACTTAAAACACGTAAAAGATTTAGAGAACGGTCACACTTTGCTTTAGAAAGGCAATGTGAGAAGTCCAGCTCAGCTTTCGATCAAAAATCAACCCCAAAAATTTCACCCGGTCTGGAAACGGAAGTATCCCCGGCCCAAGATGGAGAGAGGGCGGAGGGAAAGCTTTTCGGCGCCAGAAATTGATGCAGACGGATTTCTCGGCGTAGAAATTAAAGCCGTTGGCGTTACTCCAGACGTAGAGACGGTCGATACAGCTAGCTCTGGAGACGGCGTTCGAGTAGACAGGTCCGCCGTGAACTGCAATAAATGGCAACATCGTCAACAAAAAGGGACGATGAAATGCCAGGTGGAATACAATCAACAATAGGGTTGATAGCAATTGCAAAAAGTGTGACACTAAGTACAGAGCCCTGCGGTACTCCGTTCTCTTGAATAAAACGACTAGATAAAATCGAACCCACACGTACACGAAAGACGCAGTCCGTCATAAACTCCCGAAGAAATATGGGAAGACGACCGCAGATATTCCATGCGTGAAGTGTACGTAAAATGCCGCCCCTCCAACAAGTGTCATAAGCTTTCTCCAGGTCAAAAAACACAGCCACGGTTTGACACTTTCTCAGAAATCCGTTCATAATATGCGTCGACAGAGACAGCAGATCGTCGACGGTAGAGCGATACCGACGAAATCCACACTGAGCGTTCGCTAGAAGTTTCTGAGACTCAAGCCACCATGTCAACCGCCCGTTGATCATGCGCTCCATCACCTTGCAAATGCAACTGGTGAGGGAGATAGGGCGGTAGCTGGAAGGTAGTTGGCGATCCTTCCCAGGCTTAAGTATAGGGACAATGGTGGCTTCGCGCCAAACGGAAGGAAAAAGCCTGTTTAGCGAAATACGGTTATAGACCTGTAAGAGAAAGAGTTTACTGTCGGCTGAAAGGTTCTTTAACATCAGGACATGAATGCCGTCCGGCCCAGGAGCGGAGTGCTCCCTCACTGTGAAAAGTCCATTATAACACTCATTAGCAGACCGAAAATTATAGCTGGCGAAATCCAGCCGGTCTTTGATAGAGCAAACGCCGGCGGAATAATGGTCTGAACTGGAAACCGCCTCAAAGGCAGCAACCAGGGTGTTAGTGATGGCAGCCGGATCCACTATGTTGGCATTGGAAACCTGAAGGCCAGAAACAGTACAATGCGACACTTTACCTGAGAAGCGATGAAGTTTATCCCAAACAACAGATGAAGGCGTAAAGCGATTAAAAACCTCGGCAAAACGAGTCCAAGACGCCTTCTTGCTATCCTAAATAATGCGACGAGCCCTGGCGCGCGATTGTTTAGAAGTAACCAAATTATCAAGTGTAGGGTGTCGCCGAAAACCCCTAAGCGCAGTTCTACGGGCACGAACGGCGTCCCGACATTCCTCGTTCCACCACGGAACAGGTAGACGCCGAGGTTGAGAGGATGAACGGGGAATTGCGCGTTCGGCGGCAGATAGAATTGTAGACGTAAGGTGCTGCACAATTTGGTTAATGTCGTTGAAGGGCTTGTCGTCAAAATACACGAGGCTGGAATACAATCTCCAGTCGGCTTTTGTGAATATCCAGGTAGGTATTCTGGAGTGTTAGACGTGGTAAGACAGAAGAGAAACGATGCAAGGGTAATGGTCGCTGGAGTAGGTGTCAGCAACGACGTTCCACTGCAGACGACTAGCAAGCTGGATGGAGCAAACGGCAAGCTCCAGGTGTAAGAATGTACCAGAAGAATCAGAAATAAAAGTAGGTTCACCAGCATTGAGGATGGAGAGATTAAACTGGTAAAAATGTCGGAAAGAAGAGTTCCCCTCGCACAAGCCCTTGGCGAACCCCACAGTGGGTGATGGGCATTAAAATTTCCCAATAGAAGAAATGGTGTTGGGAGAGCGGACAGGAGAGCTCGAATGTTCGCGGGAGCGAGGGCAGACGATGGAGGTGAATAGACAGAGCAAACAGAAAAGAAAAAGCCGGGTAATTGAACAGTTACGGCAACAGCTTGCAAGTCGGACGTAGGAGCGAGAGTTTGAAAATGAACGTCGCTACGCACTAACAACATGACACCCCCATGAGCAGGAGCACCCTCCTCCGGTTCAAGGTCGTAGCGAACCGGAGTATACCCTCGGAGATCAAAAGGATCGTGAGGGCGAAGCTTAGTCTCCTGCAAACACACAACCATAGGTGAATGGGAACGCAATAAAAGTTGCAGTGCCGCCCTATGCGATCGTACACCACGTAAATTCCAGGTCAGAGAAAGGGCAAACTTCTTACTTAAAAGGGTGGCTCAAAATTACCTGGTGCTTAACCTTTGGGATCGGGCTTTTGGTATGGAGTTGGTCAGACTCCATAGGCTCCTCGAAGGTTGGGCCCACGCGCTCAGAGCCAGAAATCGATTCAAGCGCCGAGAATGGGTTCTGCGTGGCGATGGGTGAGGGGTGCCGCTGAGCGCGGCTTGTCCCAGGAGCGTCCTGGGACTGCGACCTCCGAGGAGGGGAAGGTGAACTTTTTTTACCGCGCGCACGCGGAGGGTCCTTCAGAAAATCTTCCCTACGAAGTTTCTGCTTTGGTTCTTTTCAGCGGCTTGCGACTTCAATGCCTTGGGACCAGCTTTAGATGTCTTGCTAACCATAGCAGAAATGGACGGTCGGATGGTAGTGGCGGTTAATGCAGTCATGGTCCAGGTCTGAGTTTCGGCATCTACTCATGCTACTGGCGAGGCAACAACAGGACTAAATGTACCAGATCGCAGAAGTGAAGGTTGGCGCGCATGGTAACGCCTCCGGCTTCGGCGAAGGAGAGTTTCTCCTTTACCCGGATCTCCTGGATCGCCTTCTCGTCCAAGTACCGCGGACAGTCGGCAAACGACGCAGAATGAGACCCTTTGCGGTTAACGCAGGCGGGGGCTGTGGAACAGGTACTTTCGTGTGACGACTGGCTACATGAAGCACAGATGGTAACGGCACTCTTACAGGAGTATGCCCAAAACGTTGGCATTTAAAACAACGCAGAGGTCTAGGAATATAAGGCCTCACCGCAATGCGTTCGTACCCTGCTGAAATGCTCGTAGGCAGATCGACGCCATCAAATGTTATAAACAGGGTACGATTGGGTACCAATACTCCGTCGCGTTTGGCCTGCACTCGATGCACTGCTGTCAGCTTTTGGTCTGAAAGATAGTCTACGAGTTCATCGTCCGACATACCATCGAGGCTATGGGTAGTAATGACGCCTCGACAGGAATTCAATGTGCGGTGCTTCTCTACACGGATGGGATACCCGTGGAGAAGCGTAGCGCGCAACAAGGTCTTACTCTGCTGATCGGACTTCGTTTGTGCTAACAAGGAACCATGCCGTAGAAGATTTCAGGACTGAATCGCACCAGCAATAGCATCAATGCCCTTTTGAATAATGAAAGGTCTCACCTTCTCAAAACTTTGCCCTTCTTCGGTTTGTGAAATTACCAAGTAACAACCAGTTGTCAGTGGTGTCACTTTCGTTACATAAACTTTTCGGCGCTTGTTGGTATTAATGGAGAAAGGGTGCTCCATAGCGAAATCAATCCTCCACCAGTGCAACCGTCTCCGACATCGGGCTCTGACTTCCCGGGCGTTACCCCGGCTTGGGTGAGTGGCCTATCTATACCTACCTCACCCCAGGGTCACACCTCCCAGAACATAGACAGAGTTACCCAATCGCCTTCAGAAGTCAGCAGCTCATGCAATGGCCGCCGGCGGGACTGCAGTTGAACAGCGGATACGAACACATACCCTACATGACGACCCCGAGTGGTGGAGATGACGCCATTGCCCACTCACCCAGCTGCGCACCCAGTGCGCGGGTATTCGTCAGGCTGTGTCCACGGAGGATTAATATAAAAGGATAAAAGAAACTAAAAGTGTGTGGGCGTTTCGCACGCAAGGTAGGACGGCGAAGAAGGAAAATAAATGTGTAAATGAATGGACGTGGGGCGAAATGTGCGTAAATAGAAGAGAAGTAAAAAAGGATGGCGAGGGGCGTCATGTAATGAAATGCACAGAACGCACGAGAGCCTACCTTGAGTCCCCCGGTCACGAGAACGAACCCACCTCGACCGGACGGGGATGAAGCGATGAAGATGGGGATGAGTGGCTCGGGAACCCCCGGGTACGCCAACACCCGTACTCACTCCACGTAAAAGCTATGTGCAACAACGTAACACAACGTTTAACATACGAGATATGAAAGTCCTAACACAAAACGCTCTTCTGCATTTGACTGCTGAATCCTAGAAACAAATACATCGATCACGTTCTGAAAGAAGAGGATTTGTTTTGTAATTTGGATAAACGAGCGACTCTCTTGTTGACAGACTTATTATCAGCACTGATAAACAAGGTAGCAGCAGTGACACCGATACTGGTGACTCAGAAATAGAGGGGATAGTGCCGCTTGCAGATTCGGAACAAAAAACTATAGGTTATGACACGCTATTATTTTTATAGTTTGTTATACAACCACTTCTTAAACAATTACTTCCTTTTCTTATCTGCATACAACAATGTGCATGTTAACTTGTGCAGGTTATACACATGTTATTTACGAGAAAACTCGTGATGCTCCCTTTCATTTCGTCGCTCACACTTGCCATGTGTTTCTGAAAAATCGGTAATACTGTTGTCGCTAATGGCGGAAGTATACGTTATCTTTGGTTTACATTAGGATCACTCTAAGAGTGAATAAATTATAGGCTAGACAGAGGTTGATGGAGGGAAATGCGTTTATATGGGAGAGATGGGAAATCGAAGAGAGATGCTAGGCTAGATAGGGGTTGAAAGCGGGAAACGCGTTTATATGAGAGAGATAGGGGATATGAGGAGAGATCCTAGGCTAGATAGGGTTGAAACGTAGAATATACAATGGCTGAGATAGCGAGTAGGAGGCGAGATGCTATGCTATACAGACTTTGAAGCCTTGAATATGCGTTTATATAGCAGAGTTAGGGGTAACGAAGAGAGATGCCAAACTAGGCAGGCGCTGAAAAGGTAGAATATACGTTTTATATGATGGAGATAGGGAAAACAAAGAGAACTGCTAGCCTAGACAGGGTTAAAGTGTAGAATACGTGTTTATATGGGAGAGATAGGCAAAACAAGGAGAGATACTAGGCTAGGCAGGTGTAGGGGACTAGAAAAGACATTTATATGGCTGAGATAGGGAATATGAGGAGAAATGCTGGGCTATACAAAGTTGTAGGCTAGAATATGGGTTTCATACGGGAGAGGTAAGAAAAAACGTGGAGAAAAGCTAGACTAGGAGGGGGTTGAGGAATATAAAATGTGTTTATATGGGAAGAGACAAGGAATACGAGGAGAGATGCTAGGGAAGACAGGGATTGAAGGTGTTTAGAGGTATTTTCCAGAAGGGTGGGGAACAATTTCAGGGTATATAGAGCACAGGCACAGGCAGAGTACAAATATTTCGGGGAGTCACTTATAGATAATTTACAGAGGTGGAACAGGGCGAAATGCGCTTTTATGAGAGAGGCAGGGAAACCGAGGAGAGAGGCTAGGCAAGCCAGGAGCTGATGTGTAGAATATGTGTTTATATGGGAGAGATCGGTAATAGGAGAGATGCTAGGGAGGCTATAGGTTGAAGGTATTTAGCGATGTTTTGCAGGAGGACGGTGAAGTTTATGATGTATTTTGAGGACTTTTAAGGTACTTTAATGCTATTTTAGCCACTAGAGCAGGAATTGTATTTCATTCTTAGAACATTTTCGAAAGTATCTTAGGCTATGGCCTCAGTTATATCCACAGGTTTTTAGATCATATTGGAACACGAAAAGGAGAGTTTCAAGTCTATAGAAGGTATTTTAGCCATCAGTACAGGTATTTCATGGTATTGGAATGGGTTTCGTGAAACTGCTCAATATGTTTTCATGCTAGCGGTTTTTTTACGGTTCTGGTAAGAGTTTTTGAAACTCTTTAGAGATATTTTAGGATATGATTCAGGTATTGCCACAAACATCAAAAACATTTTGGAACGCAAGTAGTGGAATTTCATGGGCAATCTAGGCATTATTATAGGTATTTAGTGGTAAATTCATAGATAATTCAGATACTGTCACTGCCATTTTGGGTGATTTAGTGAGTAATTCAGCTATTATCACGTGTGTTTAGGGTAATTTAGTAGGTAATTCAGGTATTAACACAGGCATTTAGACTAGTTTTAGGATTTTATGTATTTTTCATTCATTTTTAATACTACATGAACGTTTCTTGTCCAGTGTTAGACCACTTTTATATACTATTAAAGTTCATTTTTTTCTAAATCTTGTAAACTTCTATATGTTAACCGATTAACATGTGAGTTGGGAGCTTACCATATCATACGTCTATCATGCTTCACATTCCACTCAGCCGATTAGCAATACGTGGATCTACATTAGATCCTACACCCATCATACTTGTGTTCCAACTGCAGCCATCTTAAAGTCTGCAGATTATACCACAGTAAAGCTACTGCTAGGGGCTACGGAAGTCGCTATTGGTTCTGATCATTGCCCTACCCCTGCTAAGCATATCGAGTTTCTTCATTATCTGTATATTCTCACGCTTTGGGGAAAGTTTCTGCTCAGTGGTGATTTTAACGCCAAGTGCAAGGAATGGCATGCTTGATCGAACAATCCGGGCGGAACGGCCTTACTACATCACTCTGAATGCTGCCACTATGATATTATTGCCCAGGATATCCCTTATACATGCATTTTGATGGCACGGGGAACTTAATCAATATATAATTATTTCGGACCTTCAATTTCTTCCTCCGTCTATACTATTCCTGACCTGTCATCTGACCACCCTCCTGTCATTATAGTTATAAACGCCTCCTGTCCTCGTGTGTTCCCGCCAAAAGCTCTTGGTGTGACAACTACTGGGCTGCATATAAAGCTACCGTAGTGCCTCTTTACCCTCTCCTTCCCACTTCACTGAGATTCATAGCATGAACACTACCCAGCTGTAACTACCTTTATAAACCTTTGAATGAGGTTTGTCACTGCTGCCGCACCAATCAGCGGTGCACCCAGCCACCTTCACCTGCAGATTTCCAGGGCCTGTTAAAATCAAACGATGCGCTCACCCTATCTAGCAGAGTAGTTGAAATTCTTGGCACGAGATGAAGTATAACAAGTAGGCGGGCATTTTAAAGGGCTATATCCAAAAATGTCAGGTGTGGCTTTTCTCCTGAAAATTCAGGAGGCATGAGAAAAATATCCATAGATTCTTCATCCATCATGTCCTCGCCCACAGACTCTAGTACCATGTACTCTCCAGTAGATATCTTTAGAATTCCAGTTGCATATTATGCTAAGAGTTTTAGCCTCATCCTTGTCACCCTCGCTATCTTACTTACAATCAATATCTAGTGATAGATTTTCCCACGATTTTCTTTCCTAACCTCCTCACCAGCCTTTTTACTTAGCAAGACCCGCTGAACTGTACCAACTACTAAATGGCGTGCCTATCACAAAATCTCATCGATCTCGCCGCATTCTTGCTAACGAACTTAAATTTCTGTTACAGAAAGGATCCGCATGTTTATTGCATGTTTTAAATTCCTGTCCTAATGCGCTGGGTTTCCAGTGAAGTGGAAGCGTACAGCGATTGTCCATAAACAGAAATCTCCGCATCTCTGATCTTCCTATCATCCTATTAACCTTCTCTGTACTAGGTGAAAGCTATATAAGAAACCCATCCCGAAGCGAGTACATCCACATATAATCTCTACATTCCACATTGCCAGTTTGCAAGCGTTAAAGCAGGAATTTGCAGAATTTGAAGTCGCCAGCCTCACAGATTACGTCCGGAAGATTGAGTCGGACAATAAAGGTGAAGGCTACGCTTATCTTCTTAGAGGTCTCGAGGTTTGGCATTATTGCCTTCTCCATAATCCACTGAAAAACAACATTTCTGATTCGTTTAAGCATATTATCTCAGGTTCATAAGGTCATAGGTCACCATTCGTTCCTCACGGACATACACTGAGAGACACTGGGGCTTGTCGTGGCTGTGTTTCTCTACAAATATTATACAACCCATATGCCCCAACGCACTATAATTAATTTAACTGGCAACTATAGCAGATGGCTCCGTAATTTCCCACCCTCATACTTCTGCTATTCATCTGGATCGTGAATTACGTGGTTATATTGTTCACTTCAACAGTTTTGGAAGTCTGGAGGATACGCATAAATTCTGACAACCCTCACATTCTTCGATCCTTTCATGCGCAATCAGTAACGTTACACGATCAACCCCTTTCCATTTCTTACAGTTCAAATACTTGGGTGTGCATATTGATTTTCGGCTCAGCTGGTATTGTCAGATTCTATATGTTCGCAGGAAACCTCAGACCTCCGGAGAACTCGCCTTCTGTTTGCTTCTGAACATATATCTCTGCAGATCAAGCTTGAGCTCTACAATGTTTAATTCTGCAACAAATGTTACATAATGCTCTTGAGTGAAGGGATGTTTCTTACAAAGGCCTACAAGCGCTAGCAAGTAAGCGCCTGCACTTCCATAGAAGAATATCACAGGCCCATCGATGGGAATACAACTCAAATTAACAATATGAATCCCTGCCTTCTATTCTTGAACAACTGGATGTACAATGGGCACACTGCATGATTCACTATGGTGACGATGCTCATCTTAATTTTAGCATAAGCGAGCTGAAGCGACGACAGCTTTATTAAATACAATCCCAGATAGATTCACTTCCGGTATTGTCATTCAGTGATTCATCCACAGCATTTTCCCTGTTTCTGTTCACGTATTGTTCCATATAAAAGTCCGGATAGGGCCTGGAAATGGACGACTTTCATCCTTCTGTCTGTATGCCGTCGCCCTCCGTGGACACCAGGGGGCTTCCTAGATTGTATAGTTGGTTCATTGTCCACTCTGGGCCGTTCCGGTGAGCTAGGAAATACTAGGGACATCTGCGCGTCTCTGTGATCTCTATGACTGCGGTCTCTATGCCTTATTCGCCTCATCCATTTCTCCTATGTGCGGTAGCCACAATAAAAATTCGCGGTGTGTGAGGTATCCCCCTCCATTATATCCTGTATCCTGTGATGGAATATTTGCATCAGTTACATGCTTGATATCACACTTGTACATTCAGAATCTATAGCAGGACCTCTAGTGAGTACGAATGCCTACTTGGGATTTAGAAAAGGCAGTTTCGCTTGGCTTATTTAACAATCAGAGCAAGATTGAGAAAGGTTTCAATTGTTTTTGTAGTTGTGCACTGATTACTCAGTAGGGAAGATATTCCACCAGAAGATACATAAGTTCCTCTCTCTTGGTACTTAAACTTGGAAGAAGATAGTTACAGCATAGACAAGTTGAAAATGATACTAATCAGAGACCAATAATTGCAACCTCTTTGGAAATGTTAGTGAAACAGAACTTTGCAACAATACAATCCTGCAGTTGTTGAATAGTTGTGATTCAGTAGCTTGCTTTAAACTTTTATATTGAATTATGATGTTGTAAAGTAAGTAATAATATGTTCCACTACAGCTCAAGAGGTGCCAAGATTCCACTCCGCCCACTGCCGGCCTCACGCCTGCATGCACACGGCAGTCATGGGCGGTCATCCAGATTTTGATCTTTCATATGATCATGGTGCCTCACCCTTATATCATCCATAGCGAAACCCTTAAGGATGATGCGATGCTCATAGGCATTGTCGAAATTCCGTTGTTCTTCAAAAGTCACATCAATCGGATCGGGACTCGAATACACATCGATGACTTCATCAGCGATTGATTTTAATTGCTTGAAGAAGTCATCTACGACATTAGGACCTCTGAGCAGGAAGAATTGCGATAATGGCCCATCATGTCTGCACACTACATTTAAAGCTATCGACATTGCCTCATGCTCTTGAATACGTCGGTTCCTACTCGAGTTGCTAGAGAGCTCGCAAGAGTGGACCTCTACCAGAACAGAATCAGTGCCCGCGTTAACAACAAAAGGCACAGGAACGCTTTTGGAAAATAATTTAAATTCAATGCTGTCATCCTTCTGCGGCATCTTGAGCGATTGGTATTTACCACACTTTAACTTGCTAGTTTCAAGAACCTTCTTATGCATGCTCCGTATGCCCACATTCTTGGATGTCTCCAAATATTTCTATATAGTTCGCTTATTGGCATGCTCGCATCTTGCAGTAATGTTCTAAACGTTGCAAGAAATGTAGCGTCTTGGAGGAGCTTATAAGCCTTTTTGAGATAGCCAGACCACAATTCTGAAAGGATAAGAAGATTATGTATAACATTTGGGTTCTATTAGGGATAGAAAAAATATTTTTAAAAGAATATCATTTATTTTAATATAGAAATGGTTTTAAAGCATTGTTACATGCCCTGCTTCCCTGCTTAAAGATGAATATGCGCTTTTTAAAATAATTTATAGAGTCTGATACAAAAATATATTTTCTTTCATTCTTATAGATATAATAGCATATTCACGGGTGGTATAGTGAATGTTATGAACGCATATTTAACTTCAAATGATTGTCATTTGAGCCTATAAATTAAACAAAAGTGAAGCAAAAACAGTATGTGTATTATTAAGTATTGAATAAAAAACAGTTTATTGCAGCAAATATTTTTAGAGAATGAGATTCCCAATAATACATAATTTTCGCGTTATCGGGGGAATAGCTTAAAGCAGTATGTATATGTATATCGCAATGCGCATTTTCTTGTTTACAGATGAGAATGCACTTATTAAAGAACTTTTACGTTCTGATAATTAAATACATTTTCTTCCGCTCGTATAAATACAATAACATATGTACAAGAAACGTTCACTGTTATGAGCGAGCATTTAACTTGAAACTATTGTCATTCGTGTGTAAACTAATAAAGAACAATAAATAATAAAAAATACTCTGTGTATGTTATTAGATATCAATACATGTATATCCACTTAAGATGAAACAGTTATGCACGTTAAAGGATACGCATCTTCTTCAAAATACTTTCAATTTTTTCAAATTACTGATACGATAGTTGTAACACACTGAAACATACTGTGCCTATCCTCTATACTAATCTGATTATATTAGAGAAAGTAAAGTTGACTATCATTTTTGTTTTACCCACTCACGCGCACTATTAATGGATATCCTCGAGGGCTTAGCTTTTGTAAATAAAACATGTTATTCAAAGCAAATACTTTTTATTGTGAGACGCATAGGATGCAAAAAAATTCATTTCAGTTATCTGATAGTTTATTTTCATCTAGAAATTATAGGGTAGAGTATAAGATTCTTAAATGCACATAATTTAAATATTAAGCTGTACTAATACTCGCGAAAACCTTGTATATCTTGAAATATTTATAAAACATCTTCCAATGCATGCAATAATAAATATATTTTAAATAGAAAGTGGATACCTTTTAAAAACTCTCTATACATTTTCTCTGAAATGAGGTGTTGGCTTACACCGGAGGAAAAAATGTAGTCACTTTTCGAGGATCACAATAAAACGCAAACATTCAGGTCGGTTTCTTGCGAGACAGTGACAGTTTTTAATGAACACCGTCTTTTATAGCGTCCTACATGTATAAAAATTCATATGCCTCAACGGGTAGAATCCAGATTAATACTCGCGCATGTGTAGTGTTATAGAAATGACTCAATATGATTGGTTAGTCTGTTTTACAGATTTATGTGGGTTGGACAATGAATTGCAGGTACCTCATTGGCTGAGAAATATTTTTGTACGGCATTTGGAGGGAGATAACCGCTGGGGTTCTGAAATGATCTTGTCCAAACCACTATATACATGTTTGAACTCGATTGTTCTAGAAAAGCAAACACCTCCATGTGAATGGGTTTTCTAAAAGATTATCAAGTCAAGTGTGAAATGACATGGAATTTCTATTTGTTGTACAAATACTGAAGAATTACCCTGACAGGTTTAAAGACAGCCTTATTTCATTTTTAGAAAGTGAAACCTGGTTTTCATTTTAATGTTTTCCGAGCCGAGGCAATGCTCAGCCTAACTAGGAAGGCTGTGTGTTTTAAAAATATTAGCGTAAACAATCTTTAGAAATAAAATGTCATACGTTTTCGAGGAAACGGTAATCCTGTCTTTTTCTTGTTTGAAGGCTGACTTATTGTTAAATATGTATTCTTTTCAGAAGTGCTGGGAGAAAAATCGCATCAGTTGTAAACATATCTTCAGCTAATATCTATTGAAGCCTAAAATACACCGATTTTCCGATTATAAACCTACATTTGTCACGGGCGGCTTATTGTTAAGTATATATTTTCTCAGAAATACTGGGAGAGAAAGTTCCATCAGTTGTAAACATATTTTTCAGTGAATTGCCATGTCAGGTTTAAAGAAGGGTTCGAAAGTCCTGTCTTTTCTTGTCGCTGTCTCGCAGAGTGAGTAAGCATGTTTGTCAAAATTATTAAGTTAAGCTTAAAGAGTGGCTTATATTTTTTTCAAGGTCGAACTTGCGTTTTATTTTAAGACGAAGTGTCATGAAAGAGGTAGGTACAGGGAGGGAGAGAGAGATATTTGTTAGCTGTTTCAACCCTTCGAAGACTGCGATGCGGGATAACTATACATGTGTATGACCGTTAGCATATTGAGGATGTTTAAACGGTGAAACTATTTATATAATTCCCAACTGTATTGTCAATCTTTTCAAAATGGCGTGCCTGTGTTTAATTTAAGGTGAGATGCCGTGAAAGAGACACGCAGAGGGAGAGAAAGAGAGAGAGAAAGTTTACAAAAAGATCCGTGTATGTGAGTGTATGTGTGTGTCTGTGGAAATAGCGTGACTCAAAAAACAGGTATTGTTTAAGTCTCACATACCGCTCCCTTCTCGATCGCCTTTATCGCTAAAAACCTCTTTGAAGTCAATTACTAAATATTTAATTGGAATAATTATAAAGCACTTCTACACACAAATCAGATTGAAATTTTGCGTTTGGATATTACAAGAGGTATCTAAACACCTTATCCTCTGATACTAATTGAACACTTATTCATTCCTTCTCGTTTTTCTTTTGAGACTTGGTAATGAATCCGCGGAGAGGGTGGAGCCATTTAAGAGGGAGGGTTGTCGGATATGTTCCAACACGCCTTTTTCGCTACCGAACAGACAGGACCCAGTGGCTTAATATATTATAACACGATGTAGCGCATGTGTGTGCATTGTCGCGTCGGACACGTTATTGCTGTGTGTAATATATTGTTGAATTAAGTATTTCGTGTGTAACTTTGAATTTTTATCCGCCGCGGCATACTTCCATCCAATTCCTAGTTAAGGGGGTGAAGGCAGGTTGAGGGAAAAGCTTCTTTGTTTGATAGCGTGGGTCCGTGAGTAGCGTCAGTCTAGTGTAGGTCTTCATGTTGGTTGCATGTGTGTGATGGGTGCGTGTGCGTGGGGCATCTCCCCCAGTGTTCGTCTGTAACCCTTTGTGTAAAATGTAGGACACCTTGTTAATTATAATAAATCAGGGATAAATGTGAATTTATGTATTTGTATGTTCTAAAGATCCCACGCTCGCTTTAGCTTTGTGCAGCAAGTTCTTGGTATTTCTTGCCGCCTCTGAGTTCGTCCATCAATGTTTATACCGGGGCAACTAAATTTAATATTTTAACTGCAAAACGTTTGGCCTCACCCCCGTGTATAACAATAGTCTCGATAGAAGATACTGAAATCGGTTATCGAACTTTTAATTATATTAATCAATCAACGACATACGACGGTGGGGTACCTAACAACCTCGTCAGTGATTTCAGCCGTTTGCAACCAATGATGCACGATAATCGTTATAATGCTGCCGTCATTTTTAATATACACGGTTACACCCCTGTACGGTAAGAACCCTTTGAAGGCTCGTAAGTCAATTAATAAACACGTAATTGTGTTAATCGATTAACGTTTTGAAGTCGATGGGGTGATATTGTTGGGCACATGCCATATGGTTCACCCCTGTACGGTCACAACCCTTCGAAGGCTCTGAGTTCACATAATAAACATTTAAATATGTTAATGAATCAGTGCCAAGCAACCAGCTATTTGGGAGATTAGGTACTGAAAATCCCAGCCCCTAGAGGCGGCATAGCTTTTGTCGTGGCTTCTGTCCTTTGAAGTCAATGTTGCGCGATAATTGTACGCATGTCAGTTATCTGATTAATTGACATATCATACATCACCTGCAAATCCTTGTCAAACCCTTGTCAATCCTTACAAATCAACTTGACAGGTGACTAGGACTTAGAGATGTCTGCTTCTTTTGGCAGCAATGCCGACAAATGGGAGGGTGTCAAAACACATATCATTACATATGTAACCAATTAATCACCCATTAATTGCGGTCTCTTTGTGGCCAGGAAGGAACATAATACACATACTCTCGATGATCACCCGCTCTGGCCCATGGGTTACTTCAGGGGTTTTATCCGGTCGTCAGTGAATGCTGGAGAGGTTTCTTTCATTCCCCGAACTTCCTCTCGGTCCGTTTCGTTCCATTAATCATTTCAATCAGCCTTCACCCCGTTTGATCTGTTTCAGAGTTGGAAGTTTCGGCGATGGTGTTTTGGTGCAGCGTGGTAGGGGAGAAGAATGCTCTCCGTGAATTTTACCGCCCCTCTGCATTTGGCTGCTTTCCGGGTATAAGAACTGCCCCTTGGGGGCGTTAGACCCTCTGTGGGGCGCGGTCCCCGATCTACCTGTCCGACTGCCAGGGCGTCTCAATCTGGAAACTGTAGTGACTCTGTCACTGCTGTGTCGTCGCTCCTAGTTCCGGCCCTGTGTCTCCCTTCACCGCATGCCTCTCTTGCGGATGAGCCCCGTCGTGGAGCATCGGTACAATGTCCTCATTCCTGTATCGGTGTGCAATTCCCTCCGCCTCACAATCCAAATCCAATTTGTACGGCTTAGTGACGAAGATGCCGGAAAGAAAATGCGTGTTTAATAACAGAAAAGCAGTTTTCCATTTATAAAAGAATAAATCAGAATGTGATGCTTATTGTTTGATGCGTATTTCTACATGTTTTCTCTTGTATGATTTGAAAAGTTTGATAGTTCTCGAGATTTAAAGGATATTATGTGCAAAGAGGCCATAATTATGAAATTATTTAACTTTTTTCTAATTTATCTACCATACGTATGTACCTTGTACATACGTATGGCATTGCATTACACGGAAAAATTCGATATTCGATTTCACCGTAAATACATGTTTTGAGAGTCTCTGAATAAAAAAAGGCTTTTTTAGAAGGGTTTGTGTGTATTAAAGTGTGTGAGAATGTTTGAACAGCATAAATAAAAAACGAGAAGTTGAAATTCTAAGCTTGGTATTCAAATTCAGTGTTTTCCTAGGATGCGGCATCCTAAGCTATCCCTTATATGGAAAAAGTTTCCTTATTTTGTATTTTCTCAAAAAATTGCTCTAACAATTTTGATTGAAATATCTTATGTTTAAGGTATTTCCATGACAAATAGAAGTATATCTTGAATCTTCTGGGAATAGCCTCTTAAATTATCTTAATTCTGAATAACTTGTATAAGTGTTAAACCGCAAGAGATAGACAAAATCTTTCTACAAAAATGTAGATCTCGTTGAAGCATACAATTTAGGCCAAATAAAGTGTTTTGTGGAGTTAACCATATCCAAAATATTTTTGTTAATTGTTTGAATTTTCAAATACTTATACCTTTTTCAAGTGGAAAGTCGTTATTCTTTTTTTTGTTTTTTGTTTTTTTGTTTTTGTTGGGTCATATAAAGCTATCACACAGCGATCTGCTTTTTAAGAATCTGACTGTTGCTTTATCCAACTGTAACCTTCTTATATCTACAACAAAATGTGTGATTGTGAATAAAGCTTATTTCGATTAACAAGAAATATTTAGGAGAACATGCTTTTGGATAGTAGTTTGTAGACGAGTGACTATAGAAGGGCATGTGAATGCCATGAAGTCTTATTACTTCATTCATATACAATCCCGAATAGTGTGAAGTAGATAGTAGGAAAGTTTTCTATAGAATACCATGTAGAAGTTATACAAAAATGAACCGTAGTGGATAGAGACAGTTATGTGAATATAACATGTCAGATTTCTGTTCTAGACAACGTACGGAAGAATTAACTGCGCATTAATGGACGTCTCATCTGTCTGGATTCTGTGTAAATATCCAGTCCTTCATCCCCGCTGTTTATAATACCGCGTCTGATGGTATACTGCATATGACGCTGTACAGTTTTCTTGTCACACCTAGGTAATTCCCTTGTTTTGGAAGAGGTAAGCATTGCTGTTTCGATTATATAACTTGACTTCAAAGGAATGTTCGGGTTCGTAACGCCAATGATAAAAACCGTGATCATTTAATACGGAATTTAAAATAAAACATATATATATATATATATACTCTTTAAGATTGTTTTCATACACCTTCAATTCTTAACAGGCTTAGTTTTTATATTGTGGCTTTGTCCAGTTTTTAATGTCACTGTTTAGTTGTTTTTACGACCACTTCACTGGGAGTTAACAAATGTTCCCACTATCACTCACTAATGTGAACTAGTTCAACTTCTCCGTCATTTCACATGCTTTGTGTTGCAGCCTCTTCACGCCAGACGGTTCAAATCACTCGGGAGTCGAACACAAGAATTCTTCAATCTCTCATGCAGCAGTACTAACTGCACGTCACAGCAATCGTCACCAGCTCGCTCGGAGAATCACTCTTGATGTCGCACCAGGAACGCATTCGCTAACTCGCTAGCTGACTGACTCAGCTCCACTCTCGACTCGACTGACTGACCCCGCAAGAGCGCTTGCTTATATAGTCAGTGGAATCTTTTCACAGGGTTCCTGAACTTCTAGAACTATTTCGACTCACTTTCTGAAGGAAAGGGAGAAGCTACCAGAAGGTTCGGTTTATCTGCCGATAGCGCGCCCGGTGCTTACGGTGGCGAACGGCAGTTATCGTTGTTTATTCCATGTGCCTGGAGCCGACCTCTCAATAATCTTGGGCCATAACCACTGCGTCACACTATACAGAAAACGTCTTGTATTTTAATTAGTTGGCACACTTGCATACAAGCTCCTGTTTTTATATAATATATATCCGCTCATCAGCGTTGATATAAAGAGAAAACGCAGGCTCTTTTTTTTTTAAGAATAGGTCATTATTGCTCAATGGGATTTATTTAAGTCAGGACATGAAGCTATTCTAGGCTATTTCCTATTTATAAAGAGCATGTCATCATGCATCTACTATTATTTTCTTATTGGAATGCGTAATGAGACCCCATTTGCAATTTCTGTGAGTTTTGTTTCAGAATCTTTTAAAACAGGTAAGGACACTCTTGACCCCGCGTGTCACCGTGTGTCAGGCGACCTCCACATCTGCCCTTCTTGTTTTCTGTTTGCAACACTCCAGCAGTCTTCTAGCCCAATGGTGGTGCATTGCTGTACCTGCGCAATTACGACAGTCACTCCACAAGAGCTGTTGAGACATTTACGGAGGAATAGGCTAGTTCATATTTTGTAGCATACAGAGATTTGCAATGAATTGTGTGTAGGTGCTATAAGAACTGTAATTATTTGGTATTGTTTGTTCATTTTCCTTACAAATTTATAAGGGATATTACACTTATTTCTCAGATTTGATAAGGAGTATGGCATATTTTGAGTTTCAAAACCTTTATTACGTGAATAAAAATCAACAAAGCACTTAATTTTGCTTTGTCATTTAATACATACCTCACATTTTACAGGGACCGAACTGTAAATTTTCCAAAACCCAAAGAACTCTACTGAGACTTTTTAGTTTTTTACCACAGCTCATGTCTGCATAAAGAAGTGTGGTTGCAAAGTTTGATGAATATAAATTAAATCGCTCCTTAATTATGGATTTTAAAATACAAATTTAAACTATTTTATAAAAAAGTATCATTACCATGCAAAGTCGTCCTCCGTGGACTAGTGGTACCGTGCTAGCCTCTAGTTTCCAAGGTCGCGATTTCAAACCCGGCGGAGGGCGCTGGATTTTTTCGGGCGTAAAAATCCTGGGCGTGGCTTACTTCGGAAGGGAAGTAAAGCCGGTGGTCCCGTGTCGTAGATTTACGGCACGTAAAAGAACCTCAAGCCTGATAAAGAGGCCTCTGAGCAAAATTACCGGTCTTTCACGCCAAATATAGAATGGGACGCTAAGGACCGCAGCAGTTAAAAAAAAAACATTACCATGCAAAGTTTTAAAGGAAGTTTCATATTTACATTCTTTATTGAGCTAGAAAATGAGTTTTCTAGGAAATGTGCACTTAAAATTAATTACTTTTTAAAAACATAATTTGCGTTCAATTTTAAGTTAAGTTTAAGTTGAGTTAAGAAAATAATAGACACACACACATTTATCACACATGGCTGAATCTGCTAGGAAATTGATATTGAGTTTTATTTATGTACGCTCTTTTAACTCTTGTCGTCCTTAGCGTCCCAATCTATAGTGGGCGTGAAAGACCGGTAATTTTGCTCAGAGGCCTCTTTATCAGGTATGAAGTTCTTTTACGTGCCGTAAATCTACGACACGGAACCACCGACTTTACTTCCCTTCCGAAGGAAGCCATGCTAAGGATTTTTACGCCCTAAAAAATCCATCGCCCTCCGCCGGGTTTGAGCCCGCGACCTCGGGAACAAGAGAGTCTGCTAGGGTAACACTTTTGACTTATGATAATAACTGCTTAGCAGGTTTTAGTTAGCATACAATGTGGAAACTCTTCCTGGAGTTTCACTCTGATAACTTAAAATCTGCATCGTAAGGAGAATTTTAAGTGCTGAAAAATATCTAAAATATTACAACCGAAAAATGCTCACAGGAAAATTCGTACTTATTAACTGGTCTAAAATCCTGCTTATTTATTTTCATAAAAGGTAATACATATTTATTTAAAGTGCATAATTTAGAAAATGATTAACATATGTGCAGCAAATTTAGCAAACACATTTCTAGGAATTGGGGGAAAATTTATCTTTGAATAAATATTATTTATAAAAATTAATCTTGTCTTTACAATGAAAATGTAATATATCTGAAAAATATCTGAAAAAGCCTCAAGTACGCTACAACACCCTTCGCCCAGGATTATTTAAATTATGATTTAACTCCCCCATTTACACTCCGATAACAAAAATATATACACCAAAAAGTTCACAGAGAAACTGACTTGAAATTAACTTAAAGGGTGTATATTTTAATGTTTTACCATTTTTGCCCAATTTTCAACGAACGATCCTCTGAATAAGTAGACATTTCCAGCTTTTCAAAACTAAGAATCACCATTACGCCACTGCTCCCATAGAGGGGTAACTACGTTACGTCACAGTATTCCTCCATGGTTCACCCTCAAGGATGGGAGATTCGGCTCGTCCATACCTGCTTTAAGACATGCTTTTGTAAATGGTTTTATAATTATCGTAGTAATACTGCTTACTTCATTAAAGGGCATAGAGTCAACCATATGAGATCGCCTCCATGTGCACAGTTGGGGGTGTGAATACCCCGGGTTATTAGGTTTTCTTCTATAGATATGGAAAGGGCAATTTTGACTTCGCCTGACCTTATCACGTTGTTTCAAAATGTTTGGCCAATGGTTTGTGTTCAAGGTAGATTGGTTATTCTCTATGGGTATTCGTCCACTTGTATTTATGGTAAAGCATTTACAGCATTTACAAGTATTAGTTTGTTACCGTTTACCGGTTTACATGGAAGGTCATTATTGTAGCCCTCATGTTTAAACATATATCCGCTATCTAACCTTAAGTTATAGCTTTTCATAGCGAAATTTACAATCATTTCTTTAAAATCATAACTGATATGCTTTCCTTGTATCATTCCGAATCTAGCTGACTTGCAAGCTGATCTGAAGTGCGCTGAAGTCAATTCGAGTGCCTTTTGACTTATTCTGCCTGCGTACACTCCACTGTTTGCTTTGCATGGTGCTGACGGCGCGGTGTTGTTTGGATAGAAACGTTTTAAGGAAAGTGGAGAGCTTGGCGTCAGAACTTCATTACCGTTTCCTATAATACTATAAAAGGTTACTCTACAGCTACGTTTATTAAATGCACGCCTATTCATAAATGCTTCACATTAACTAATCAAGGTTAATTTTAAAGTCGAAAGGCAGATCTATTGGTAAGAAAAGCGAATGAATAATTTAAATGGCTAAGAATATTACATAACTAAATGCGTTACTCGGTTTCTCTATACGAAACCGCGTGTTTACTTCGCCAAGAGTCGCTCTTTCCTTTTGTTTTCGTCGGTTGTCGATTTCCATCGAGACTATTGTTTGGGTTTCCATTACGAAGAAATGTACTGTAAAAATATAAAATTCGTATATTCCCCATCCATTTTGATTGGCCTTGGAGCTAGTTTGACTT
The DNA here is from genome assembly GCA_030765065.1 of Deroplatys truncata. Lineage (NCBI taxonomy): Eukaryota > Metazoa > Arthropoda > Insecta > Mantodea > Mantidae > Deroplatys > Deroplatys truncata. The sequence continues at coordinate 382,573,224 of CM060990.1, forward strand.
CAATTCGGAGCATGTACTTTCTTGTTAACATCAAATCTGGGCCTGCCTGACCCACTTCTGGTAAGTGCCACTTTTATTTTTCCCTCGCGACCGGAATTGTCTGACAGCAGTGTCGTCACAGCGCTCTCATTGTGCAGAGAGGGAAACGGAATCAGGTTGTAGGTAAAACAGTAGTGTGTGTTGTGGCAACCAATGGTTCCCAAATGATTACTCGTCGGAACTAATGGGGGAATGCACCAATGAAACTCTTATTTTCAAAATTAAATACAAATTTAATGCTAATGTTGTCTTATAAAGCATTTCAGAGTTTTAAATTTAACCTTACAGTTGTTGCGTGTCAAAAACAATTACCATTGGTTTTCCTATGCGAAATGTACGAAGCAAGTTCTTTTAAACATATATATTTTAAATCCATGTAATTTTTTATCATAGCTTACAAAATTGTCACGTGAGTTTTTGTCCTAAATTTGATTTAAGGGAAGACAATTAAAAAAGATATATTGTGCATTTCTGTTTTCAATTATTGCTCTTCAGACCCTTCAGAGCATATATTACTCATTTCGCAGTTTAATGTTTTACTTTTCATAATGTGCAGGAAAATTTCCAGAATAATTACATGAAGATTCCACTGTGCGGAATATGTTGAATGAGGGAGAATGCTAACAAAGTAATTTCCATGCTATCAAATATTAAATGAGTAACAGTCTTATTGTAGGTTCTTATCCTATTGCATATAAAGTTAAGTGTCCACAATTTCAATTCTGAAAGTATTTTGAAATACCTATTTCTCTTTACTTCTGGCGCAGAATCCAAATGACCATTCTCCCAAGAGGTTCACTAAATTCTAATAACGCAGTTAAAAGTAAAAGTCTCTATGCACCAAGCAGAAAATTAATATGGTAGTTTAGGTCATTAAACGCTAAAATTTCCTTTTCAATGCAACTTTTACTCGTATACAAAATGCTAAATAAACTGTTTCTTATCAGCATTTCTCTTTGCGAAGTATTTGCTACATGGAGAATGTAAGTTCAGTTCGATACTGTATTAAACTAGGCTATTTTTATTTCTGACCGAAAGTTCATTCATTCTACTCCCTGCAATTACCTGCATCATAGGGTCTTTGCCAGCGTTTAACCTCGTGAATTTCCGTTCCGTCAGCGTTTCTGCTCACGAATTGCCTCACCGTTTCGTAGTAATCGCTCTGAACTGCATCACCTCCTTTTAATTCTAATATTTATTAAATGTGCTTCATTTACGTAAATTTCAAATCATTCCATTGTGGCAATAAAGGCGAATCCTGCATTGCCTTATACAGGAAAATTACTGGCAACTATCGCTTCACATTGAGCATACGATTTAGATCTTGTTATTCTATCCGTGATAGGTCTATTTGGATCACTGTGAAGCACATTTATTATTATTATTATTATTATTATTATTATTATTATTATTATTATTATTATTATTATTATTATTATTATTATTATTATTATTATTATTATTGTTGTAATTTGACAAACGCATGCCTATGAAGCTGATCACGCACTTCTCATTTCACGGGGTAGAGTTTCTCGAAATCACTAAAGTAGCATTACAGCCTATCAGTTGCCAAGCATGGCTCTTAAATATTAAATTAAGTATTTTAATCCAAGTATAATTTTAAATAAAATTAAAATTGTGTTACGTGGTTATATATACATAACTAAGTAACAGATATTAAAATTGTATTGTATATTTTCAAAATAGTTGTTTCGGAAACAAATATCTAGTTAAAAGTTTTAAGGAATATCTCAGTGCATACTCAACAGCAACATCGGACATTATTTGTTACTAGCTGCTTTCGAAATGCGTGAAAAACAAACCTCATAATTTTTTACGAATACTTAACCATTAACTTTCACTCAACAGCTTATACAGGGTGCACCATTTAAGTTGAGACTGTACAATATCTCCAAAACTAAGTGTTGTGGAAAGAAATGTCTTTAATAAAAGTTGCTTGATATCATGGGGGAAAGTAAATACCCATCAGTTGCGTTTTATTTGGAGGACGTTGTGATGGTCATTTTAGGGCCAATCTAAATTGACCCTATTTGTAGGTTCCGATTTTAAAAAAAAGTTAATTGGCCCTAAAATGGCCAACATAACGTCCTACAAACAAAACACAACTAATGTCATTTACATTACCCCATAATATCAAGCAACTTTTATTAAAGACATTTCTTTCCACAACGCTTAGTTTTGGAGATATTGTAAGGACGGCTCCAAATGCCTTCCGTTGCACCGCGAGCGGGGCAAGCGGGGTGCTTATCGAGAGGTTGTTCCAGGTATCTTAGCTCATACCCGCTCTACAAGGAAGGTTAAGAAATGTAACAGGCTAAACAAAATATCATTCCAACACATTTCTCTTAGACTTGGCTGTAAGAATGTAATAACTGTGAAAAGAAAACAGCAATAACATTACAACACAGCGACATAAGCAGTATAGAAACTAATTTTTAGGAATTAGAGGCATCATATTATTGTATAAGAAGCAAGCGTTAAAACAAAATGGTTTGGTTTTTTATATATTTACTGCTTTATCTACCCATTATTAACTAACATATGTTCTTTATTTTCATAATGTCCTTATGAAGTATGATTTTTCCGTGCATCTTGAACACAATTTAGGGCAGAAATTATTTAAAGTTAAATCTAAGTTACACTTTTCCCTATTTGGTTGCATGCAAGATGTCGTAATGACACCAGCCGCTCATCTATTCCACAACTCATATTTTTACTGTCTCTACTATTAACCTATAATAAGTAGGGTTAATGTTGTATTCCACCAATAATTAAAAAACGAGATTCACCGGAAATACACCTTTTGAGACCCACTGAATCCAAAGAAAGCATTTTTACTTTTCCTACTACGCACTTACAATAAGCAGAGCAAGTATTGTATTCCACCCAAAAATTCAATAACAATATTCACCGGAAACACACGTTTTGAACCCCATTGAATTTACTTTCCCTACTACGCACTTACAGTAAGTAGAGGAATTATTGTACTTCACCGAAACATTTAATAACGGGATTAATACTCGTTTTCAGACTCCCTGAAACCAAACAAAGCGTTTTCACTTTCTCTACTACGTAGTTACAGTAAGTAGATCAAGTATTATATTCCACCCAAAAATTTAATAACGAGATTAATACTCGGAACGGAAACACTCGTTTTCAGACTCCCTAAAACCAAACAAAGGTTTTTACTTTCTCTACTACGTAGTTACAGCAAGTAGAGCAAGTATTGTGTTCCGCCCAAAAATTGAATGAGATTCACCGGATATACACGTTTTGAGACCCCTGAATCTAAACAAAGCATTTTTACCCTCTCAACTACGTAGCTACAGGAGGTAGAGAAAGTATTGTATTCCACCCAAAAACTGAATAGTGAGATTCACCGGATATACACGTTTTGAGACTCCCTGGATCCAAAGAAAACATTTTTACTTTCTCTATTACATAGTTACAGTAAGTAGAGAAAGTATTGTATTCCACCCAAAAATTGAATAAGAAGATTCAACGGAATTCACGTTTTTAAACCCCTGAATTCAAAGTAAGCATTTTTACTTTCTCTACTACGTAGCTACAGTAAGTAGAGAAAGTGTTGTGTTCCATCTAAAAATTCAATGTCGTAATTTCACCAGAAATCACGTTTGTGACCCCTGAATCCAATGAATTTATTTTTAGACAGTGTTCCAAGTGTGTGTGTGTGTGTGTGTGTGTGTGTGTGTGTGTGTATCCACGAATAGCATAACTCAAAAGCAAAAGGTTGGTTAAAACCGGAACTTGGTGTTTAAGTTCAACTTCTTCCAAGAATGCGACCCTAAGATTTTAAAGAAAATCCTACACACCAAACTACCCTTTACATTGGACATTTTTCGAAATGTTTTATTCTTTCAAAAATGACTCTTAAGGACTTTGATTAAAATACATATGTTTAAGCTGTTTTCATGATAAATATCTTCTATTTTCTAGGAATAGTCTGTAAATTAGTCTTTATTGTCAATGACTTTTGATAATTAGTAAATCGTAAGAGAGAGAGAGAGAGAGAGAGAGAGAGAGAGAGAGAGAGAGGGACTAAATCTTACCGCACAACAACTGTAGATCTTGTTAAAGCACAAAACTTATACCAAATAACATTTTTATTTTATGTCAAATAACTTTCATATTTTACCTATTCTGAAAGTTTCTTTGTTATTAGTTTATATTTTCAAATACTTTATACTTCTCTTAACTGCAAATACCTATTGGTTTTCCTTCTTTCTTTTTCCTTTCTTTCTTTCTTTCTTTTTTTTTCTTTCTTGTGTTCATTCAAAGAGAACAGAATTACAAAGCTATCACGTCTGTGGCTCACATTCGGGAGGTCGTGGGTTGGATTCCTCTGGCTGACCTTACTGACCCATAGGTTTTTCGGGGGGGGGGTTTCCCGGGTCGCCAGGCGAGCGCTGGGAAGGATTCTCACATCCCCGAATTTCCGAACCTCCATTTCATCTCCATTCTAATTTCCCTTCATCTTTCATCCGTTGGTCTGTTTCAGGGTTGGAATTGTCGGCGATGGTGTTTTGGTGCAGTGTGGCAGGGGAAAAGATTGTTTTTTGTGACTTTATCCGGCCCTCAGCACTCGGCTGCCTGTCGGGACTATCCTAACTTCCTTGAGGAGCGTTGGACACCCTCTGTGCTGGGTGGAGTCCCCGTCTGCCTCTCTGTCTGACGGGGAGTCTGTATCTGAAAACTTAGGGACCCTGCCATTCCTGTGTCGTTTACCCTGGTTCCGGACGCCCGGTGTCTTGTCTCGCCTCATCCTGCCTCCCGGAGACGCCCCCTTGTGGGGCGTAGGCACAATATCCACTATGTGGAACAGTGCCGAGTCTCCTCCGTAGCCACTCAATCCAAAGCTATCACATAGCGATCAGCTTTGAGGGATTTGGCTATCGCTTTAGCTTAATATGTTCTGCTTATACCTACAACGAATTGTGAAAATAAGTGATAAAGGTTTATCGGTATTAGCATGACATAGATGCAAAATAAGCTTTGTAAGACGAGTGAGTAGAGAAAATCATGCGAATGCAACACATCATATTTTAGAGCACAACCTCCATATGCCTGCGTCTCTGTGAACAACATAAATCCAAAGCGAAAAGTCGGTTAACTACCAAACTTGATATTTAAGTTCAGCATCTTTCAAAGTTGTGACAGGATTTTCAAGAAAATTTCCCCATCCTGAATGACCCTTTACATGGAAAAATTTTCGAAATTTATTTTCTTAAAAATGGCTTTAATGGTTTTGATTAAAACACTCACTGTTTAAAATATTTTCATGACAAACGAAATATATATATTGAACTGAGTAGAGCCTCTAAAGCCTTCTTCATTCTGAATAACTTTTACATAATTGGTAAACTCTAAAAGGTTGGACAAAGTTTTGAGACACAAGAAATTCAGACCCCGTTAAAGCACGCAGTTTGTTATATTATGAGATTAACTAATTCCCAGATATTTTTTGTTATTGGTTTGAATATTTTTTGTAACTGAGAAGTCGCTATTCGTTTTGTTTTTGTCGCGGTCATATAAACGGCATGGAATTTCAAAGCATCACGTAGTGACATGCTTTTTGAAAATGTGACTATCGATTTATCTACATATACTACAACGAAACGTGTAAATGTGAACTTTTTCTTTTGGTATTTAAGTAAAGTCCTTTAACCGGGTAGGCCATTACGAACGGTGAATGAACGAAATGGTTAAAATGATGCTCAAATGGGCCCGAGGTCACTAGAAATTAGAATCTAACATTCATCTTCTCAGGATAAGAGGAAACCCTGTAAAAAACTTTACCCAGGTATTTCACTTTAACCGAGATTCTAACTCGGGACCTCATGAATGTGAGGTAGACCCCCACACCATACAGATGAACTAAATGTGATTTGCAAGTTTATCCGCATTATAAGAAGTAGACAGAAAAATGAGATTTAGAAAAAAGAATTTGTAGAATGGTGAGAAGAAAAAGTTATGTGAATGCAACACGTTAGTTTGTTCAATTTAAAATAATAATTTAATCTATATTTAAATATAATTCCTCCTAATCATAATTCTCGTGGTAATGCAAAGAGCGTGGAGTTTCAAAGACACCACATAAAAATCTGACTATCGTTTGAGCTACTGCATTCTTCTTATACTTACAACGAAGTTTGTAATTGCAGTTTCATCTCAATTAACAAGAAGACTCTTTCACTCAAGCCGTGTATAGGACAAGGTTGGAAAGATAGAATAAGATTGAAAAATTCAATGTCATAGCCGAGATTTGAACTACGAATCTTCCAGTTTACGTCCAGGTCGCGCCGCGGTAACGCGTGCGACTCGAATTCGAGAGATCCCTACTTCTGACCCACTTTTTTGTTTGTTGTTGTCGAGAGTTTTCCCGAGTCGTCAGGCGAATGCTGATATGATTTCTCTCAGCCCCCGAATATCGTTCCATTCCTCATTTCATTCATCCTTAATCCCGTTAGGTCTGTTTCAGGATTGGAAGTGTCGGCGATGGTATTCCGGTGCGGCGCGGCACAGAAAAAGGATTCTCTCTGTGAAACCTTATCCGTCCTCGGCCTTCGGCTGGTTGCCAGGGTATAAGGACCGCCTCTTGGGGGGGGGGCGTTGAACCCTTGTTTGGGGTGGGGTCTCCGGTTTGCCTGCCCAACTGTCAGGGCGTCTCAATCTGGAAATTTTAGGAACTTTGTCGTTGCTGTGCCGTCAATCCTGGTTCCGGCCGCTCGGTGTCTCTCGTCTCGTCCCTCCCTTCCGGGAGCGCACCCTCGAGTGTCACAAGCACAATATCCTCATTCACTGGATCGGGGTCGAGTCCCCTCCGTTACACATTCCATTCTAGACCAGAGAAGAGAAGCAATTTAAGAATTCAAAACGTGAATCGCAAAACAAAGCCTTTTTTAGGGGGGCATCTTCAGATTTGTAACTTGAAAGCAATTTAGTTTTCAGAATAGAGTGCTTTCAAATGAACCAATTGCAACAAAAGCACATCAACCTATCTGCATTAACACTTCGGGTCACTATTTTGAAAATTTAGCTTAAATGTTATCCTAAACGAATAAAACAGCTATATAGAAACTGCACATTTTGCGCTAAACGTTGTTTCCTCGTATCTATTAACATTTTGCATACAATACCTAAATAGGTGTTTTTACTCTACGTCCACTATACGACTGGCACGGTTTTTCTTCTTTTCACTTGTGAGTGATGATGATGAGATGGGCCATAAGGGAGCTCAACAGCTAAGGTTATTAGCGCCCTTACAATGTATAACATATTAAATTTAAAAGCCTAAAAACTAAAAACCACACACAAACCCGCTTGGTCAAAAACACTAAAAAACACAACGGACCAAATGCTAAAAACTACCACACTAAAATCATGGTCAATAAAAGAATAAAACAACGTGTCAAGAACTGTAGAACGTAAGGGACATGAGCGCCATATGTCCGTCGGGGAGAAGAGCTCCAGTAAAACTGACAATATAAAATCTCAAAGCTAAAAGACGCTCAGCGCATCAAATGCGCCGATTAAAACCAATGTCACGTATAAAACGTAAAAGACATTCTACAGCATACGCGTCGTCTGCCAAACCGTTGGCTATGCCAACAGGCAGACCCACGCGAACGCGCCGTGGAACTAAAACTTGACACTCTGTTAAAATGTGACGCACCGTTAAGGCCACATCACACTGCTGACACAGTGGAGCGGGGTCACCATGAGCAGGTATCTATGACTAAAAAGGCAATGTCCAATTCGTAAACGGGCTAAAAGTACCTCTTTCCGACGTGTAAAACGATAAGAGGTACCCCAGACTAACGGGAGAGGCTTAACCTCCCGCAACTTGTTCCCTTGGAGGGCCGTCCACTCATCGCGCCAAAGCGAGAGGACACCGCGACGTAAAATAACATACAAATCTGACGAGGGAACAACAGAGGTAAAACATCTGGGTGATAAAACTGCCGATTTGGCAGCGGCGTCGGCAGACTCGTTTCTAGAGATGCCCACATGACCTGGAACCCACATAAAAGAGACGCTGATGCCAGAGGCACCAAGCGAGTGGAGTAGGTCAGGTATGCGCTGTACGAAGGGGTGGTAGTTGTACAGCGCGTTAATACTCTGAAGGACACTCAGAGAGTCGGTACAAACAACACAGTGCCGTAGGTCGTGCCGCTGAATGTAGAAAACAATTCATAAATACTAAAACGTTCGGCGGTAAAAATCGAAAATTGCCCAGGTAAACGAAAGGTAAAACTATGTTCACCAAAAACAAAGGCACACCCTACTCCAACATCAGTGTTAGACCCATCAGTATATATAAAATTAAAGTTCCCGAATTGCGCCCGTAGCTCTAAAAACGCTGATCTAAGGACTGAAGAAGAGGTCGCATTCTTTGGCATCGACGTTAACCCAAGGTGACAGTGGGCCTGAGCGCGCAACCATGGAGGAAACCGCGTTTCCTCCCTTGGAAGGGCCGGCGCTGGCGTAACGTCCAAATGTAGAAGGAGTTGTCGAAATCGAACCCCTGGAGGTAGTAATGCAGAGGAGCTAACTAAATATTGCCGATCAACCAACTCCTCGTAAAACAATGCGAAGGACGGGTGGTCAGGCAAGTTTGAGAGTCGACAGGCATAGCTGCACAAAAGCATCCCACGCCTGAAAGACAGCGGAGACTCTGCAGCTTCAGCATATAAACTAGGTACAGGGCTGGTTGGAAAGGCCCCTGTAGCGACTCTTAGGCCACGATGGTGAATGACATTCAATCGTCGCAACACAGATGAACGTGCCGACGAATAGACTATGCATCCGTAGTGGATCGGACCAAGGAGCGATAAAGATGCAGAAGGACGGTCCGATCAGCTCCCCAGGATGTGCCACTTAAAACACGTAAAAGATTAAGAGAACGGTCACACTTTGCTTTTAAAAAGGAAATGTGAGAAGTCCAGCTCAGCTTGCGATCAAAGATCAACAACTAAAATTTCACCTCGTCTGCAAATGGAAGGACCTCCGACCCAAGATGGAGAGAGGGCGGAGGGAAAGCCTTCCGGCGCCAGAAGTTGATGCAGACGGATTTCTCGGCGGAGAAATTAAAGCCGTTGGCGTTACTCCAGGCGTAGAGACGGTCGATACAGCTCTTGAGATGGCGTTCGAGCAGACAGGTCCGCCGTGAACCACAATAAATGGCAAAATCGTCAACGAAAAGGGACGATGAAATTCCAGCTGGAATACAATAAAAAATGGGGTTGATAGCTATCGTAAAAAGTGTGACACTAAGTACAGAGCCCTGCGGTACTCCGTTCTCTTGAATGAAACGACTAGATAAAACCGAGCCCACACGTACACGAAAGACGCGGTCCGCCATAAACTCCCGAAGATATATGAGGAGCCGACCGCTGCGTGTAGTGTACGTAAAATGCCGCCCGTCCAACAAGTGTCATAAGCATTCTCCAGGTCAAAAAACACAGCCACGGTTTGACACTTTCTCAAAACTCCGTTCATAATATGCGTCGACAGAGACACCAGATGGTCGACGGTAGAGCGATGGCGACGAAATCCGCACTGAGCGTTCACTAGACGTTTCTGAGACTCAAGCCACCATGTCAACCGCCCGTTGACCATGCGCTCCATCACCTTACAAATGCAACTGGTGAGGGAGATAGGACGGTAGCTGGAAGGTAGTTGGCGATCTTTCCCAGGCTTAAGGATAGGGACAATGGTGGTTTCGCGCCAAACGGAAAGAAAAAGTCCGTCTTGCCAAATACAGTTATAGACCCGTAAGAGAACGAGTTTGCTGTCGGCTGAAAGGTTCTTTAACATCAGGATATGAATGCCGTCCGGCCCAGGAGCGGAGCGCCTAGAGCAATGGAGAGCGTGCTCCAGCTCCCGCAGTGTGAAAGGTTCATTATAACACTCGGTATTAGCTGACCGAAAATTATAGCTCTCCGAATCCAGCCGGTCTTTGAGATGGCGAAAACCGGCGGAATAATGGGCAGAATTGGAAACGGCCTCTAAGACAGCGCCCAGAGTGTTAGCAATGGCAGCCGGAACCACTATGGTGGCATTGGAAACCTGAAGGCCAGACACAGTACAGTGTGACACTTTACCGGAGAAGCGACGAAGTTTATCCCAAACAACACAGGAAGGAGTGAAGCGATTAAAAGACTCGACAAAACAAGTCCACGACGCCTTCTTGCTAACTTGAATAATGCAACGAGCCTGTTTAAAAGTAACCAAATTATCAAGTGTAGGGTGTCACCGAAACACCCGAAGTGCAGTTCTACGGGCACGAACGGCTACCCGACACTCCTCATTCCACCAAGGAACAGGAATCCGTCGAGGGTGAGAGGACGAACGGGGAGTCGAGCTTTCGGCGGCAGATAGCATAGTAGAGGTAAAGTGCTGCACCATTTGGTTAACGTCAGTGAAGGGCTGGTCCTCAGAACACACGAGGCTGGAATACAATCTCCAGTCCGCTTTTCTGAATATCCAGGTAGGTACTCTGAATGCTGGACATGGTGAGACAAAAGAGAAACGAGCAGGGGTAATGGTCCCTGGATTAGGTGTCAGCGACGACGTTCCACTGCAGACGGCTAGCAAGCTGGAGTGAGCAAACGGCAAGGTCCAAGTGAGAGAAAGTACCAGAAGAGTCAGAAAGAAAAGTAGGTTCACCTGTATTGAAGATGGAGAGGTTGAACTGATAAAAATGTTGGAAAGAAGAGTTCCCCTCGCGCAAGCCCTTGGCGAACCCCACGGGGGGGGTGATGGGCATTAAAATCTCCCAGCAGAAGAAATGGTGTTGGGAGAGCGGACAGGAGATCTCGAATGTCCGTGATTGCGAGGGGAGACGATGGAGGTGAACAGACAGAGCAAACAGAAAAGAAAAAGCCGGGAAATTGAAGCCTAACGGCAACAGCTTGCAAGTCGAGCGTAAGAGCGAGAGTTTGAAAATGAACGTCGTTACGCACTAACAACATGCCACCTCCATGAGCAGGAGCACCCTCATCCGGTTCAAGATCGTAGCGAACCGGAGTGTACCCTCGGAGATCAAAAGGGTCGTGAGGGCGAAGCTTGGTCTCCTGCAAACACACGGCCATAAGTGAATGGGAATGCAATAAAAGTTGCAGTTCCGCCCTATGCGATCGAACACCACGTAAATTCCAGGTCAGGATAGCCATGAATAAAAGGGATAAACTGTCTACTTATAAGGGCGGCTTAAAATAATGTTTTGCTTAACCTTTGGGCTCGGGCTTTTGGTATGGAGTTGGTCAGACTCCATAGGCTCCTCGAATGGAGGGCCCACGCGCTCAGTGCCAGAAACCGATTCAAGTGCCGTGAATCGGTCCTGGGTTGCAATGGGTGAAGGTGGCCGCTGAGCGCAGCTTGTCCAGGAGCATCCTGGGACTGCGACCTTCGAGGAGGAGAATTTGAACATTTCTTACCGCGCGCACGCGGAGGGTCTTTTAGAAAATCTTCTTTACGAAGTTGTTCTTTGGCTTCTTTTCAGTACCTTGAAACTTCATAACCTTAGGACCAGCTTTGGATGGCTTGATAACAGTACTAGACTCGGACGGCCGGATGGTAGTGTCGGTTAATGCAGTCATGATCCAGGTCTGTGTTTCGGCATCCTGTCGGGGTACTGGCGAGGCAACAACAGAACTAAATGTACCAGATCGCAGGAGAGAAGGTTGGCGCGCATGGTAACGCCTCCGGGCTTCGGGGAAGGAGAGCTTCTCCTTTACCCGGATCTCCTGAATCGCCTTCTCGTCCAAGTACCGCGGACAGTCGGCAAACGACACAGAATGAGACCCTTTGCAGTTAACGCAGACGGGGGCTGTGGAACAGGTACCTTCGTGTGAGGGCTGGCTACATGAAGCACAGATGGTAACGGCACTCTTACAGGAAACTTGCGTATGCCCAAAACGTTGGCATTTAAAACAACGCAGAGGTCTAGGAATATAAGGACTCACCGCAATGCTTTCGTACCTGCTGAAATGCTCGTGGGCAGATCGAGGCCATCAAATGTTATAAACAGGGTACGAGTGGGTACCAATACTCCGTCGCGTTTGGCCTACAGTTGATGCACTGCTGTCACCTTCTGGTCTGCAAGCTATTCTACCAGGTCCTCGTCCGATATACCATCGAGGCTATGGGGGGTAATGACGCCTCGACAGGAATTCAATGTGCGGTGCTTCTCAACACGGATGGGATAACCGTGGATCGTGCTGATCGGACTTCGTTTGTGCTAATAACGAACCATTCCGTAGACGAGTGCAGGACTGAACTGCACCAGCAATAGCATCAATGCCCTTCTGAATAATGAAAGGGTTTACCTTCTCAAAACTTTGCCTTTCTTCGGTTCGTGAAATGACCAAGTAGCAACCAGTTGACGGTGGTGCTACTTCTGTTACATAAACTTTTCGGCGCTTGTTGGTGTTAATGGAGAAAGGGTGCTCCATAGCGAAATAAATCCTCCACCATTGCAACCGTCTCCGACATCGGGCTCTGACTTCCCGGGCGTTACCCCGGCTTGGGTGAGTGGCCTATCTATACCTATCTCACCCCAGGGTCACACCTCCCAGAACATAGACAGAAGGACCCAATCGCCTTCAGAAGTCAGCAGCTCATGCAATGGCCGCCGGCGGGACTGCAGTTGAACAGCGGATACGAACACATACCCTACATGACGACCCCGAGTGATGGGGATGACGCCATTGCCCACTCACCCAGCTGCGCACCCAGTGTGCGGGTATTCGTCAGGCTGTGTCCATGGAGGATTAAAATAAAAGGATAAAAGAAACTAAAAGTGTGTGGGCGTTTCGCACGCAAGGTAGGCCGGCGAAGAAGGAAAATAAATGTGTAAATGAATAGACGTGGAGCGAAATGTGCGTAAATAGAAGAGAAGTAAGAATGGATGGCGAGGGGCGTCATGTAATGAAATGCACAGAACGCACGAGAGCCTACCTTGAGTCCCCCGGTCACGAGGACGAACCCACCTCGACCGGACGTGGATGAACGGATGAAACTGACGATGAATGGCTCGGGCACCCCGGGTAGGCCTAACCCGTACTCACATAAGGTGAGCCCCTTGGAAGAAATTGGAAGACAGAAATATACTATCATTTTCTTCCGTTACATAATTTTGTAAATTTGTGATTTTGAACCCGGAAATAAATAAATAATAACAGTAATATGAAATCATCTTGAAACAGGCGTTGTGGCTGTAAGTAGCTGAAAAATAATACTACATAGAAGTTATTTTTGATATATCATTTGTTCAGGGTACATTCCACGTTTTCTGACATTATTTATGTGCTTTTTTTATTTTAAACCTGGTACATTTAGTAATTCAAGTTTAGCTGTATTCAAATAATGGCAAAATTCCAAATATCAGACTACTTTTTGCTGTGGCCAAACGCTCGGTATGCTCAGTGTAGCAAGAGATGAATGAAACTTGAGTTATAATAGTAATAATAATAATAATAATAATAAATATGAGAAAGTAAAAGAAAGTAAAAGAAACAGAGTAAAGGAATACACAATGCCTCTGATTTCGCAACCGCTTTTATCTCGTATCTCCTCATTTGCTTTGAAAAAACAAGGCAAAAATAATCAAACACCCTCACAAACCTACCGATATATCGAATCTGTATGGACACGTGCTTTATGCAACCTACCATAAGAGATGGACAACAGTTTGCACAGCGCCTTTTCATTGCGTTCGTTCTTACTCGAATTTTCCGTATTTCTAATAAGCATTTTTTAGTTTCTAACTGTGAGTTTAAACCCATGTTATACATTACTGCTTTCTTTTGGAGCGACATCCCAAGCACATAGATCCGTAAGTGTTGGATGAGCTAGATCTTTTGACTCTGGGTTTGCGGTGAAGCACGATGATGTGAATTGCTTGTTCCAATTGTGTGGGGCCATATACTAAAACGGAGCAAGTGCCATAATCTTTGTTTGTAGTTATCGATCTTGAAGTTTATACGAAATGTGATTTAAATGCATTTTTAAAGTTTCCTATTAATTCTAATGTTTAAAATTAAATTTAAGCTTTCGAATTGAATTTCATACCATGGTTCACAAAGGGAGGGTGTGCATTTTTACCATTAGTGTTGTTTGTTTACATTTGTATGAAAAATTTCGAACTTTACCAGACCTTTAACGTCTGTAGTCCAGTTTCCAATAGTTTTAGAGAAAATTAGTTCTACATGGACGTACGTCCATTATACAGGTGCAGCATAAGTAACCTGACACGTAGGGACTTTTTTAATGAACAAATTACATTAAATTACATGGTGTATTTTTACTTTTTCACTTATAGATATTAAGTAGCCTGCACTTTGAGACTCTTGTTTTAATTAACAAATTAAGTTAAATGGAGTATTTTTACTTTGCCACTTACACATATTATTGTTTTACCTTTTTGCATGTTCAAAGTGTTCTCCTTCGCCATTGACACAAAACTGCAAACGCTCTACCACACTCAGACGCGCACTCTGAATTAATGTCTTATTTGCGTCTGCCTCCTGAAATGCCTGTGTAACATATGGCACTTCATTAGAACAGTAATTGGTTTTCTGGAGAATACTTTCTCTTTCACAAATCCCCAGAAGAAAAAGTCAATTGCGATGAGGTCAGGAGAACGAGAAGGCCACTCAATTTTTTCACGCTGGCCCATCCATCTAATCGGGAACCTCTAATCCAGGTACCCAGGGACAGCCAATGAATAATGAGGCAGCGCACCATCCTACAAAAAATCTTGAGCGTCGTCTTGCCCGTGGATCTGTAGTACGACTGTACCTTGTAGCACCTGCAAGTGATTTTCACTAATGATAGCGATGTAAAAGAAAACAGGACCGATAACACCGTCACATGATAATCTCCCAGACTGTGACACAGGCTGGTTCATTGCAGTCTCCATGACTGCGTTCGGATTAGTGTCTCTCCAAATCACACAACTGTATTGGTTGGCATGTCAGGCAACTTGCAGCATGCTTCATCAGACCAGATGATTTTGCGTAACATGTTCTGTTGTACTGTATATCATTTAGTAGTACTTCACAAAACTGCAGGCGTCTGTCGGATTGTCCTCCAGTAAACCATGAAGTATTCGTGGGGGATATGGCTTCATGTGAAGCTTCTTGAACATCCTGCGCGGAGACTGTCCGAAATTCATAACTCAAAGAAGGTTTTACGGGTCGACTTCCTCAGACTTGCTACAAACGCCTGTACAACAAACACCTAATTTTCTTCTGTGCACACTGATCGGGGCCGGCCGGATTCGGGGCGTTGTGAATGGATCCTGTTTCATCGAACCTATTGCGAATTGAGTAGGTGGTCTGACGACTGCGAACAGGTCAGTTGAATGTTTCTCGCCAGCAAACCTGCACTGCCGCTGTATTTCCACACTTCCAATACTCCAGGATTCACCTCCTGTCCTCCACACTGTAATTACGCCCCATCACTGTTTAATGCCTGTTGGTCAGCAAATGACAAGTATCAAGCTACTGATGCCGCATCCTGTATGATTAGAACACCAAGGCTCAACTGGACTTCAACCCTTGCGTCTCTCTTTTCTCATAACTTCTTGTGAACTGCCGCCATTGGCGATGTAGTTTCGAGGACACCCACCCCATGTGAACAAACATATTAGTAGAAACATAATACGGTTGTTCTCAGCAGTAACGTTACCCACACTTCATGATTGATTTCACCGCCAATAAATAGAACGCGCTTATGCTGCTCATTGTTTAGGTCATTCTTTAAAAGGATTTCTTTTAACGCAGAAGTGTTTTTCTAATATTGTGAATTATGATTATGAGAAGTAGAAGTAGAATAATGGTAAATCTAGCTGAGCAACACCACATGTTTCATTAATTTTAATGCGTACGGCAAGATAAAAACACAATTAAAATATTTCCGCTAGAATATGCCCTGAAAAACATTACGAATATTAGATAGTGGTGGCATTGAAGCTATATCTTTAACCTTTTCTTTAGAACAAAATTACAGCGCCCTGAAAATCTGTTATCACCACTGGCTTCAGGAATAATGGTGGAAAGGGAAAAGCGGCAACTGGATTAAACCAAAATCTTGTTAACGCCAATGTTCTTAATGAATTCAGTAATAATGTTATTCTTGATACCATCAGTGATGATATTCCATATGATCCAGACGACAACCCGCGTGATTCTACATCGTCCGGTGAAGATCCTAGAGGTAGTATATTTATTCATTTGGAGAAGTCTAGAGAGACGTCAGTCGTAAGAGAAAAGGATGTCCAGAAAAACGGAAAAAACTTTAAATAAAACGAAAAGGGTTGGAGGAGGAGAATATGTTTGAAGGGGAGGCAGGGTTTTCAATGAAAAACATTACAATCCTCTTGCAATTGGCGAATCGGATGTAAAAATATAATACCTGAAGATGTCCGCCAGTCAATACAGAAATCACTTTGGAACACCAATTACAGTTGAGAACAGAAAGATTCTTTCATCGCAAGTATAGAAAATGCAAGAGAAATTGTGCGCTATAGACTTAGAAATGACAGTCGAAAGGGAAGACGAATCATTGCCCCTTAAAGATTCTACAAAAGTTTCAATTGTAAAAAGATGTATTCTAACACTTTCGGTAACTGAAAAAGTTGCGCGAGTTGTACTACAAAAGAAACTATAGTCAGGAATTACGTTGATTCCTGGTGATAAGAGAAGTGGCCATCCCCCTACTATTGCACTGTCTGAAAATGCAAACAGGGTAGATGAAAAACAAATAGCTAACTCAGTTACTGCAGAAACGTTTTAATCATAGTTTAATCCCAGTTTCAAGATGCCTTATCATGATACATGCGACGATTGTGATAAACTTGAAAGGGGGTATATAAGATGCCCCTATGAAGAAAAAGATGTCATAGAGGATCTTAGAACGAAACATTTTGATGAAGTAAAGATTAGATACAATATAAAGGAAATTGGCAAGAATAGAGACACACTTCCTGAATCCCGTGAGATGGTTGCCACGATTGATCTACAAAAGTGCTTGCCAACACCTAATTTAACCAACAGCAAATCATTCCACCTTAGAAAACTCTGGACATTGATCCTTACAATAGTACATGCCACGTCTCAAGAAAGTCACCGCATGATTTCGTAGCTGCCAGAAGAGGTAACGAGATATCCTCATGCATTTTCAAATGGGCACAATGCTTATCAAATGAGATAAAATAAATAACAGCATGGTCAGATAACTGCCCATCCCAAAACAGAAATGTCATGCTGACTCTTTCCTACATTTATTTGGCTTCTGAAAACTCACCCCTCGTTGGAAACTATTAACCATAAGTATCCTTTACGTGGTCATAAACATTGGCAGGCAGATTCAGCTCATGCAATAATTGAGAAAAAATTAAAACAAACTGCCGATGATGACAGTAACAGTTCCACATGATTGGGCACAGCTGATTAAAAATTCGGTGGTAAGAAGCCCTACCATGTTTACGAAGTGGAGACCCAACATTTCAAGGATTTCATGTCTCTTGGAAGATTATCTACATAACTATTTGCTTTCAGAAAAAGAATGCTAATGTGAATCCGTTCTCCTCACAAAAATAGTGCACTTGCACGTTGAAAAAATACCCAAAGTCGACCCAGCAACTTTATTTGTCTTCACAAATCTAAATCCAGTTTCTAGCAATAATTTATGAAAGGTGGACTCCTTAAATGAAGTCAACTTAGGAACATTGTTGACAAAATTTAAGACATGGTCTAACGTTGGTGGTTCTTAAAGAAAAACCTGTGCAGTTTCCTACGAATAGAACTTTTGTAAAGTCATCTGCTTTTTCTAATTCTGGCTTAGATCCGTTTTTTACTTTCTCTACCGCGTACATATTAGGTAGAGAAGGTATTGAATTCTACCCAAAAATTCTATGCTGACATTTCACCGGAAATACGTATTTTGAGGCCCTCTGAATCCAAATAAAGCATTTTTGGAAACATGTCCGTGTGTGTGTGTGTCTCTGAACAGTATAACTAAAACCCGAGAAGCCGGATAAATACCAAACTTGGTATTTGAATTCAGCATCTTCCAAGGATGCGACACTAAGATTTTCAAGAAAATCCCCACCCACAATTTTGCTTTACATGGAACATTTTTCGAAAATTTTGATTTTCTAAAAAAATGGCTGTAACGATTTTTATTAAAATACCATACATTAAAGATATTTACATGACAAATAAAAGCATATCTGAACTTTCTGGAATAGCCTAGGAAGTCCTCTTCCTTCGGAAGGAATGTTGCATAATGTTGTATAACTGGTAAACGTTAAGCGATAGACAAAAACGCACCACAGAAAAAATGTAGATTTCCTTAAAACACACAATTTGTTTCAAGTAAGTTTTTTGTGCCAAAAGCAGTTTCTGAGATATCCCTTATTAAAGGTTCGAATTGTTCAATTCTTGTCATTCTTTTTAAATCCCATCGATTTTCAGTTGTTTCTCGCGAGTGCATGGAAACAGTATGGGATTTTAAGGCCAGCATATAGCGTCCAGTTCTTAAAATTTGATTATCGCTATTCTCTTTGTATCTCTAACGAAATGTGTAATGTTGTAGCTATTTCTGCAAACGTTTATTTGGATTGAAATGTAGTAAATAGAAAAAATAAGCTTTAGTAAGAATAGTTTGTATACCCACTAACAAAGATAGAGGGTAGAGAAAGTCATGTGAATGTATGACATTAGACTTTCTTCCTCCTTGGTGTTCACATTGTTCTTTATACGCACACGCAATCCTCCACTCGAAAACACCGGTATAATCGGCAGTTAGTTTAACAATGTTATTGGCAACGGTAGGTTGGATTCTGCTGCACTAATTTGTTAAAAACACTCAACACAATTAGTTTCTTGCCTCTTTTAAAGGCTTACCTTCAGAATGCTTCTCTATTTCACCTTTATTGTCATTTACCAAGCCAACAGTACTTGTAGAAGCGCCATGTTTATCGTCTCACTGACTGCTGGTCGTTGTCGCGTAAATGCAGGAATGAAAGACACCGAAAAGAATTAAATGCAACCTTCGTTAGTCCTACGATTCATATTACGTTTACTGTTCCATAATATTCAAAAGTTTCGTACTATGTTTAATTAACATATATATATATATATATTGAAAATCCACAGATAATCGCACTTATTTAAAATTTCTATATGTTATGGTGTACTTTGGTTTCCCGCGTATTACGGGTTAGTTAATGACATCATGTGTTTACATCAGGTTTGGTTCTAAGAGTGGAGCGACTATAGGGGTTTTCAAGTACAAAACTCATTTTCAGGAGGAATTTGAAGCAGCTGATCTTCGAAATTAATTAAGCTTTGTTTGTTAACGACGCTGTCAATTACCAGGATCATATCAGCACCGCCGATGTGCCGGAATTTCGTCCCGCAGGATTTCTTTTACGTGCTAGTAAATATACTGACATGGGACTGTCGCTTTTAAGCCACCCAGACCGACTGTGATCTTCGAAGATCACTGTGATTTTGGGTCGGGCGGAAGTTCATTTTTCCACTTGAAACAACATTGAGTGTTTATTTCCAATTTTATATGAAGGACAAAAGCTTGTTGTGTTTTGTAACCTAATTTCTTTTAAACTTGATGTTGCTTTGAAATAACCGAAAAGAAATACACTGTTTTACACGTTTTTTACGTTTTGCCTTCTCCTGAAAACCTTGCACTTGGGACTCCCGTCCATTATATTCTATTGTACGGATTTAGCTTCGAACTCAAATTCTGTACAGTGCTTCACAGTTATATTACTTTTCATTCAGCTGCAAGAGAAAATTGTCAGCATTAAAATTGTACTGAATTCTCGCTTAGTTAATCCACTTTTGAGGATTTGGTTTCAATATGCTAACAGCAAGTATTTTGCATATGGTTAACAGTAAGCTTTAGAGCTCTCTAGATTTCTGCTGCTTGCCTCAACCAAACATAATACATAAAAGGTTATTCTAATTCATAATGCAATTTTATTTTTATTTGCTTCTTTTCCTCCGTTGTTCCCTTTTTAACGAACCTAAATCGTGTAGTTCTTTCAGTCTAATACACAGTTTCACTCCCTCCATGAAGCTTTTCACTTGCTCTTTCTTTCCACTTTCATTTGGTCCTCCTTTACAGTCTTTCTTTCAGTTGAAGATAGCCTCATGGGAGATCAGCCGTGTCAATACAATAACGATATTAAAACCCGAGCTTTTGATCATCTTAAGCTTTGTGGCCTTCCTCAGGAACTGACAACTTTTTCGGTGGGGGAGGGTGGAGGTGGAAACAAGGATCAACGTTCTTAGGACTAACAAAAGGTAGGGAAAAGGTGAGGTAGAAAGGAAATAGGGTAAAATTAAATAATTCAGGACATTCAGGATGCGGTATCGCTAATGCAACCGCGAATTTAAAATTGCGGATGTGACTGACCGACAGAAAATTATCGCCTAGGGGAGAAGATAAACAATCGGGAGAAAAGCTAGACCAAGTTCCAGCTTAACACCGCGACAGATTGAGGGTGAGAAAGTGAATGGAGTGACGGGAATGCGTTTTATTATTGTTATTTTTGAGGGTATCTCCGATCTCGAAAGGAGGCCTTTTCCTTTATGGGGTATTGTGCCTAGAGAGGGCCACTTGCTCCGCTGGTAACAATTATTGGAGATCTTCCTCAGCTCCCGGAACGAGTCCGAGAGTTTGAGGTCGACATGGCCTCCCGTGCGTCTGAGCTGTTCAATTCGTTTGGTGTTCAGGTTTGTCTGTTGCTGAACCTCCTGGAGGTGGTTGCTATTGTTGGTGAGTCAGGATATGGTACTCTCAATGACTGAGGCCAGTGCCGCAATGTAAATGAGATCGGATTGCAAAGCCCCTAACGTTTTCCGAAGGCAACGAGCACCACTCTCTCACCGCGGCGCCAACAAGGAGGCCGGTAGAGATATGGAGGTTCAGTCGAGGCTTACTGCAACTAGCCTGATACGTGAAGTGGTGGCACAAAACCGACATGGGAGGGCCAGGTTGTCCTACGGGCATTGCTGTCTAAGGCAGTCGGCGCCACAGCAGAGGTATCGCAGCGGAAATGCGCAGGCAGCAGAATCATATCTAAAGCGACAGCAGTAGAGGCACGGAGATAAAGGCTGTCAGCAGCTTGTCTCAGCTTTGAGATAATTCCAGCTAAGTGGATTCCTTCCCACAGCAAGTCATCTCTGTCTCCCTCTTCTGTAAAAATCAGGCGGACCAGGCTCGTGAATACCTTAGCTGAATAAATTCGGCCTGCTGATACTGTCGAAATGCATAGTCTTTGACATTCAAGGCGAAGAGCGACGGTGGAGAGCTGGCGGAGGACCCCGCCATTTGGAGTTAATTTATGCGGTTGTTGAGTATTTCCGATTGACTTAGCAAACCGTTCAATTGAAACGAATTCTGTAATGGCAATCGGTGCCTCCATATGGCCGCTATATCATTGGCCAGCGTCGTTCATGGTTCTGTGATCATTCTATATTTTCTTATAGCTCCGCGATTGAAGTGGTAGTCCTTTCTGTCTCCCTCTCCCTCTCTCTCGATCTCTCCCTTCGTCTCTCTCAGTCTCTCTGCATTTTCAGCCAGGTTCGTTCATAAAGTGGTGTTTCACAATGTTGTTAAGATGTGAAAGGGAATAGCAGTTTACAAAAGGTTAATTGGACCAATCCTAACATACGCTGGCCCGTGTGTGGACACGCAGCCAAAACGCATATTGAAAGGTTCCAAACAATTAAAAGCGGAATAGTCTCTATTGTTGCGTGGCTACGGAAAATGACTCCGCCGGTGGGGCTGAAATTACATTCCATAAAAGAAATCATTAAACGGCTTAGCTTTTATCCACACAAAAAAGAACAGTAATCATAATGAACTCATTACAGCAGCGCTACGTAAATACGGTATCACTCACGATAAGCACCCAGGCCATTACCTCTATTCGAAAGACGCATATGTCTCGAGGAGCCGGAAATTGATATACAACAGTACTAAGGCAATCCGCCTTAACTACTCATGACTTAAGCATGCACTCACACACGCACACACGCGCACACATACTGCAGGGGCCATCAAGTTCTTGTGCTTGCCACAGTCAAGGGGGCCCCAAGGCGGCATGAGGGACCCCCGCGAGAGTTGCTTGTGCTCACCAGCGCCGTCAGGCCGTCAGTCAGCCAGCCGTATGTACACTCTATACGACCAAGCTTTTCATAAGGCAAATACAGATTGGAAACATACAGTGACAATACCACACAGCGGAGTATAGCACCCGTAAATAGGTTCCTCATATTGAATACACTCAGTAAGTTAGATTGAAAGCAAAATTTTCACACTCTAATTAACCACTATAGTATTTTATTGATGCAGTGACGACGCCACAGGCGGAGTATAACGCGTGTAAATAAATTCTCATTTTGCACTATTTAATCAACATGAAACAAATTTGTTATAAATCACTACACCGCTATAATACAGTGACGACTCTACACGGAAGGGATTAACTACTGTAAATAAGTTCCTCATATTGTACTTTATTTAAATGCAGTCGCTAGGTTAATATGAAATCGTGTTTACATATTACTACACCACTATAGCATTATGTGTTTACATTTTAATATATGATACATCTGGTTTGTTTCAGCGACGCAGCCACTGGCCTAAGTACCTTCCACAGAAATTGACCCGCGCACTATCGTAATGCTTGTAGTACACGAACCAGATAGTATTATTATATGACACAGCGATTCGGCATAGATACAGCACGACCTAGAAGTCCACTAGCTAACAGTGCATGAAAGCAAAACAGGAACTTCACACCAACGTAATGATAGGAACATATGCATGCCTTTAATACACACCATACTTGGAATCCCTCAAGCATGGCAGATGTACCACACTAATTCCCCAAGGCTACACTATGGGTTTCAGCCAAGAATGTCGCCTGGGTGCACAATACACCTATCGCTCTTGCATACACTGCATGGGAGCCCTTCGTCTTTCTCCACTTAGTACCGGGGTGCAATAGGACCTATCTCCCATCACTCTCTGACATGCTGTAGTCTAACTGCATGAGGAGGCTATGTGCAAGTTTCTCGGCTGGTCGCCACTGAGTGGGGACGAGGTGGTGCCCCTGCTCTCCCCCTTCGAGGGTATGAAAACATATTTAGGAAAATAAAAATATGTGAGTGACAAGAGACGAGAAAGAAGAACCGAAGTTATCGACTAGCCTTGCTCTGGTGAGAAGAATACATCAGAGCCGATCCGATTTAGAAAGCGAGTCAGCGCTTCACTGCTACTGCATACGACTTCGAGTCGAACCGTAACTGCGTAGCCGCGGCCTTTTCCTAACAGGTCCGCCACTCTAGTAGCACAAACGTAAGATACCGAACGGTATGGCAATCCACCGTAACGATAGAAACAGGCGCGGCGGAACCGCTATCATAATAAAACAAGGTATAACTCATGACCTGGCATCACAACCCCAACTTCAAACATTAGATGCAACTAGTATCTACATCACATTAGATAATAACCGCGTACTAGTTACGGCGGCATATGCCCCCAGGTGTACTAAATACAGCGGACCTAAACGCACTCATGCAATTAAAACAGAGAGCAATAATAGCTGGCAATCTAAATGGAAAACACAAAATTTGGGACTGCAATGAAATTAATTCTGAAAGCAGGGCTCTACTAAACCTAGAAAATAACACAGATTACATAATTCATGCTCCAACGGAGCACACATACACCCCTTTTAGCAGAAATCAATGACCAGAAATCCTGGACATAGCAATTACTCGCAGCCTAACTCGCAGGATTAACCTACAGGTTAAAAATGAGCTATCCTCTGATCATGTACCTGTATTAATAACCCTTGAAGGTTCAGTAGCCAAGACCCACCAGTTCAACGCCGCAACTACGACAAAGCCAACTGGGAAGAATGTAGGACGCTAGTAAACTAAAACCTACCCACAATCCAACTAAACACAACCGAAAACGTAACTGCGGCTGTATTTGAGTTTGAACAAGCCATCAAGACCGCAGCCGCTGCGGCGGTACCGTTAAGTACACCACGACCAACCCAACCACCACTGCCACAAGACATACACATGCTAGAAGAAGAAAGAAATAGAGCTAGGTGAAAATTGCAGAAATCGCGTCACATCGCGGATCAAGAATACTGCAATATTGACATCTAAACGCCTTAGTAAGAGAAATAACAACAAAGTTCATTTCACAACAATGGCAACACACACTAGAGAACCTCAACCACGAACAAGACTCTGTGTGGAGAATAGCTCGTTGCCTAACACGCGACAAAACTCAAATTCCACCCCTACACTACAAACAAACAATTGCCTCAACCGACCAGAAAAAAGTGGACACACTAGCCGATGCGCTACAGCAAACGCTAGCACCGAATGCCACCCCATCATACCCACATTTCACGGCAGAAACGGAAAATGAACCTGAGAGCTACAAAGAACAGTTTACTCACAACCAACTGCGATAAACATAACCAAGCGAAATCAAATGGCTAATTAGTCACCTCCCAAGACGAAAGGCCCCAGGACCAGGCAGCATCCCAACAGCAGTCCTCATGAATCTGCCGGCAGATGCCATAAAACTACTCTCAAAAGTATTCAATCATGTGCTAACAAGCGGGCACTAGCCGGACAGGTGTGATGATGAGATGCGGTTTAAGGACGCTAAACTGCTAAGGTCATCAGCGCCCTTACAATGTATAAAAATATAAAGTCCAAAATATAAAAGACGGGTAAAAATCCGCATAAGTAAAAAACGGGGCACAAACCCGCGATGTCCGAAAGCTAAAAACAATACACCAATCCCAAAAACACACTAAAAGCATAGGCAATAAAAGACTAAAACGTGTCAAGAACTGTAGAATGCGAGGGACAGGAGCGCCTTGAGTCCACTGGGGAGTAGAGTCCCCATTAAAACAGACAGAATAAATTATAAAGCTAAAGGTCGCTCAACGCATCGAATGCGCAGATTAAAATCACTGTCACGAATAAAACGTAAAACACATTCTACAGCACGCGCGTCGTCTGCCAAAACGTTGGCTAGACAAACAGGCAGACCAACACGAACGCGCAACGGAGCTAAAACCTGACACTCTGCTAAAATGTGACGCACCGTTAAGGGCGCATCACACTGCTCACAGAGTGGTGAGGGGTCACCACTGAGCAGGTATCTATGACAAAGACAATGTCCGATTCGTAAACGAGCTAAAAGTACCTCTTCCCGACGAGAAGAACGAGAAGAGGTACCCCAGACTTACGGAAGAGGCTTAACCTCCCGCAACTTGTTCCCCCTAAGAGCCGCCCACTCATCGCGCCAGCGCGAGAGGATACGGTAACGTAAAAGAACATAAAAATCTGAGGAAAAAACAACACAGGTAAAACATCTGGGTGATAAAATGGCCGATTTGGCAGCGGCGTCGGCAGACTCGTTGCCTGAGATGCCCACATGACCTGGAATCCACACGAAGGAGACGCTGATGCAAGAAGCACCAAGCGAGTGGAGGAGGTCATGAACGCGCTGTACGTGCGGGTGGTAACTGTACAGCGTGTCAATACTCTGAAGGGCACTCAGAGAGTCCGTACAAACAACACAGCGCCGTAAGAATGTATAAAACACATTGATATATACTAAAACGTTCGGCGGTAGAAATCGAACATTGTCCAGGTAAACGAAAAGTAAAACTCTGTGCACCAAAAACAAAGGCACATCCTACTCCAACATCAGTCTTAGACCCATCGGTATATATAAAATGACAGTCCCAGAACTTCGCCTGTAGTTCTAAAAAAGCGGATCTAAGGACGGAAGCAGGGGTCTCATTTTTCGGCATCGACGTTAACCCAAGGTGACAGTGGACCTCAGCGCGCGACCATGGAGGAAAACGCGTTTCCCCCAGTGGAAGGGCCGGCATTGGCGTAACGTCCAAATGCCGAAGAAGTTGACGAAATCGAACCCCTGGAGGGAGCAACGCAGAGGAGCTAACTAAATATTGCCGATCAAGCGAATACTCGTAAAATATCGCGAAGGACGGGTGGTCAGGCAAGCTGGAGAGTTGACAGGCATAGCTGCATAGGAGCATCTCACGCCTGAAGGACAGCGGAGGCTCTGCAGCTTCAGCATATAGGCCAGGTACAGGGCTGGTTGGAAAGGCCCCTGAAGCGACTCTTATGCCACGATGGTGAATGGCATTCAATCGACGTAATACAGATGGACGCGCCGACGAATAGACAATGAACCCGTAATGAAGCTTGGATCGGACCAAAGAGCGATAAAGGCGAAGAAGGACGGTCCGATCAGCTTCCCAGGATATGCCACTTAAAACGCGTAAAATATTAAGAGAACGGTCAATCTTTGCTTTTAAAAGCAAACGTGAGAAGCCCAGCTCAGCTTCCGGTCAAAGATCAACCCCAAAAATTTCACCTCGTCTGCAAATGCAAGGACCTCCGACCCAAGATGGAGAGAGGGCGGAGGGAAAGGCTTCCGGCGCCAGAAGTTGATGCAGACGGATTTCTCGGCGGAGAAATTAAAGCCGTTAGCGTTACTCCAGGCGTAGAGACGGTCGATACAGCTCTGGAGACGGCGTTCGAGTAGACAGGTCCGCCGTGAACTGCAATAAATGGCAAAATCGCCAACAAAAAGGGACGATGAAATGCCAGGTGGAATAAATCAACAATGGGGTTGATAGCAATTGCAGAAAGTGTGACACTAAGTACAGAGCCCTGCGGTACTCCGTTCTCTTATATAAAAAGATTAGATAAAACCGAGCCCACACGTACACGAAAGACGCGGTCCGTCATAAACTCCCGAAGAAATATGGGAAGACGGCCGTGGATATTCCATGCGTGAATTGTATGTAAAATGCCGCCCCTCCAATAAGTGTCATAAGCTTTCTCCAGGTCAAAAAACACAGCCACGGTTTGACACTTTCTCAGAAATCCATTCATAATATGCGTCGACAGGGACACCAGATGGTCGACGGTAGAGCGATAGCGACGAAATCCGCACTGAGCGTTCGCTAGAAGTTTCTGAGTCTCAAGCCACCATGTCAACCGCCCGTTGATCATGCGCTCCATCACCTTGCAAATTCAACTGGTGACGGAGATAGGGCGGAAGCTGGAAGGTAGTTGGTGATCCTTCCCAGGCTTAAGGATAGGGACAATGGTGGCTTCGCGCCAAACGGAAGGAAAAAGGCCGTCTTGCCAAATACGGTTATAGACCTGTAAGAGAAAGACTTTACTGTGTGCTGAAAGATTCTTTAACATCAGGACATGGATGCCGTCCGGCCCAGGAGCGGAGCGCCTAGAGCGATGAAGAGCGTACTCCAGCTCCCTCATTGTGAAAAGTTCATTATAACACTCGGTATTAGGAGACCGAAAATTATAGGTTGCGGAATTCAGCTGGTCTTTGATAGAGCGAAAGCCGGCGGAATATTGGTCTGAACTGGAAACCGCCTCAAAGGCAGCACCCAGAGTGTTAGCGATGGCAGCCGGATCCACTATGGTGGCATTGGAAACCTGAAGGCCAGAAACAGTATAATGCGACACTTTACCTGAGAAGCGACGAAGTTTATCCCAAACAACAGATGAAGGCGAAAAGCGATTAAAAGACTCGACAAAACGAGTCCACGATGCATTCTTGCTATCCTGAATAATGCGACGAGCCCTGGCACGCGATTGTTAAAAAGTCACCAAATTATCAAGTGCAAGGGGTCGCCGAAACACCCTAAGTGCAATTCTACGGGCACGAACGGCCTCCCGACAATCCTCGTTCCACCATGGAACAGGCATTCGCCGAGGTTGAGAGGATGAACGGGGAATTGCGCGTTCGGCAGCAGATAAAATTGTAGACGTAAGGTGCTGCACTAGTTGGTTAATGTCGGTGAAGGGCTAGTCGTCAAAATGCACGAGGCTGGAATACAAGCTCCAGTCGGCTTTTTTGAATATCCAGGTAGGTACTCTCGAATGCTGTACGTAGTGTGACAGAAGACAAACGATGCAAGGGTAATGGTCGCTGGAGTAGGTGTCAGCGACGACGTTCCACTGAAGACGACTAGCAAGCTGGAGTGAGCAAACGGCAAGGTCCAAATGAGAAAATGTACCGGAAGAATCAGAAAGAAAAGTAGGCCAACCGGTATTGAGTATAGAGAAATTGAGCTGATCAAAAATGCTGGAAAGAGGAGTTCCCCTGGCACAAGCCCTTGGCGAACATCACAGGGGGTGATTGGCATTAAAATCTGCCAACAGCAGAAATGGTGTTGGGAGAGCGGACAAGAGATCTCGAAGGTCCGCGTTAGCGAGGGGAACGATGGAGGTGAATATACAGAGCAAACAGAAAAGAAACAACCGGGTAACTGCAGTCCAATGGCAACAGCTTGCAAGTCGGACGTAAGAGTGAGACGTTGAAAATGAACGTCGTTACGCACCAACAACATGATACCTTTATGAGCAGGAGTACCCTCCTCCGGTTCAAGGTCGTAGCGAACCGGAGTATATCCTCGGAGATCAAAAGGATCATGAGGGCGAAGCTTAGTCTCCTGCAAACACACGACCATAGGCGAATGGGAACGCAATAAAAGTTGCAGTTCCGCGCTATGCGATCGTACACCACGTACATTCCAGGTCAGGATAGCCATTAAGAAAAAGGTATAAACTGTCTACTTAGAAGGGCGGCTTAAAATTACCTTTTGTGTAACCTTTGGGCTCGGGCGTTTGGTGTGGAGTTGGTCTGACTCCATAGCCTCCTCGAAAAAAGGGCCAGAAACCGATTCAAGCGCCAAGAATCGGATCTGGGTGGCGATGAGTGAGGGGTGCCGCTGAGCGCGGTTTGTCCCAGGAGCTTCCTGGGACTGCGACCTCCGAGGAGGAGAAGGTGAACTCTGCTTGCTGTGAACACGCGGAGGGTCTTTTAAAAAGTCCGCTCTTCGAAGTTTCTGCTTCGGCTTTTTCTCAATGGCTGGTGACTTCATAGACTTTGGTCCAGGTTTATAGGGCTTGGTAACAGTAGCAGGCTTGGACGGCCGGATGGTAGTGGCGGTCAAGGCAGTCATGTTCAAAGTTTGAGTCCCAGCATCCTTCCGGGTTACTGGCGAGGCAACAACAGAACTGAATGTTCCCGATCGCAGGAGTGAAGGTTGGCGCGCATGATAACGCCTCCGGACTTCGGCGAAGGAGGGTTTCTCCTTTACCCGGATCTCCCTGATCGCCTTCTCATCCAAATATCGCGAACAGTCGCCAAATGAAGCAAAATGTGACCCTTTGCAACTGACGCAGACGGGGGCTGTTGAACAGGCACCTTGGTGTGAGGGCTGGCTATATGTTGCACAGATGTTAACGGCACTCTTACATGAGACTTGCGTATGCCCAAAACGTTGGCATTTTAAACAACGCAGAGGTCTAGGAATATAAGGCCTCACAGAAATCCGTTCGTACCCTGCGGAAATGCTCGTGGGCAGATCGACGCCATCAAATGTTATAAACAGGGTACGAGTGGGTACCAATACGCAGTCGCGTTTGGCCTGCACCCGATGCACTGCTGTCACCTTTTGATCGGATAGATATTCGACTAGGTCCTCGTCGGATATACCATCGAGGCTATGCGTGGTAACGACGCCTCGACAGGAATTCAATGTGCGGTGCTTCTCGACACGGATGGGATAACCGTGGAGAAACGTAGCGCGCACAAGGTCTTACTTTGCTGATCGGACTTAGTTTTTGCCAATAAGGAACCATTCCGTAGACGAGTGCAGGACTGAACCACACCAGCAATTGCATCAATGCCCTTCTGAATTATAAAGGGGTTCACCTTCTCAAAGTTTTGTCCTTCTTCTGTTCTTGAAATGACCAAGTAACAACCAGATGTCGGCGGTGCTACTTCTGTTACAATAACTTTTCGGCGCTTATTTGTATTAATGGAGAAAGGGTGCTCCATAGCGAAATAAATCCTCCACCATTGCAACCGTCTCCGACCTCGGGTTCTGACTTCCCGGGCGTTACCCCGGCTTGGGTGAGTGGCCTATCTATACCTATCTCACCCCAGGGTCACACCTCTTAGAACATAGACAGAGGGACCCAATCGACGTCAGAAGTCAGCAGGTCATGCAATGGCCCCCTGCGGACTGCAGTTGAACAGCGGATACGAACACAAACCCTACATGACGACCCCGGGTGGTGGGGATGACGCCATTACCCACTCACCCAGCTGCGCACCGAGTGCGCGGGTATCCGTCCGGTTGTGTCCACGGAGGATTAAAATAAAAGGATAAAAGAAACTAAAAGTGTGTGGGCGTTTCGCACGCAAGGTAGGCCGGCGAGAAGTAAAAGAGATGTGTAAATGAATGGGCGTGGGGCGAAATGTGCATAAATAGAAGAGAAGAAAGAAACGATGGCGAGTGGCGACATGGAATGAAATGCACAGAACGCACGAGAGCCTACCTTTAGTCCCCCGGTCACGAGAACGAACCCACCTCGACCGGACGGGGGTGGAGGGATGATGATGGCGATGATTGGCTCTGGAACCCCCGGGTACGCCAAACGCGTACTCACATAAGGTGAGCCCCTGGGGGGGGGGGGCCGGACAGGTGGAAGCTGGCCACAGTGGTCCACTTCCCCAAAAAGGGGAAAAATCTGTCCAACTCGCACAACTACAGACCAATTAGTCTACTGAGCACACTAGGAAAACTTCTCGAAAAAGAAATACTCAAACGACTCAATACACAGCTAATCAAGCAAAATATCCTAATTCCGGAACAGTTTGGGTTCAGAGCCAAACATTCGACAACCTTACAATTAACCAGAGCAACCGAAAGCATCACCTACGGTTTCAACATAAACAAATCAACAGGTGCACTAATGTTTGACGTTGAACGAGTATTCGACCGAGTATGGCACACGGGCCTACTAAAGAAACTTAAAAAAATAAACATACACGACTCGCTAATAAAACATATAGTGAACTACTTAAACAACAGAAAATTCAAATCCAGGGTAAACAATCACCTCTCAGCGAAGCGGCCAATCAAAGCAGGAGTCCCACAAGGAAATCTGCTCGGGACGACGCAATTTAATATATACATAAACGACATACCAAATACCGCGAACACAAACTTATATATTTACGCTGATACAGCAATAGTGACACAATCCGGCAAAACCGAATACATACATCGAAGACTACAAAGCGCCCTCAATAGTCTTGAGGATTGGCTTACAAAATGGCGTATTAACGTAAATGCACCAAAAACACAAGCCATTATATTCACAAAACGCATTAACAACAGATTTCCCAAACACCACCTACCGCCGCTCACCATATTTGAAGACAACATTGAGTGGAAGGACACGGTAACCTGGTTAGGATTAAAAATAGACCAAGGATTAACTTGAAAAAAGCAAATACAGCAGATACGGTGAAAAGCCAACGCCCAATTGGGCAGGCTCTACGCACTCATCAACAATGATTCCCAATTAAATCTAAATATGGGACTCGCGCTGTACAAAACTTTAATACGTCGAATATTCACTTACGCTGCACCAGTATGGGGATATGCCGCCATAACCTACATCAAAGGATTACAAATATTCCAAAAATAGATCTTGCGCATGATAGCTAAAGTACCTTACACAGCTCCATCCGATCTACTGCATAAAGAGCTTAAAATGCACATAGTTGAAGAGTTCATTAAGAAACTAACATACGATATGTACGAAAAATTACACCAGCATTATAACCCACTAATAGCAACATTAGGAACCTATGATACAGAAAATAACAAACACAACAGACCCTATCACTATTCGATAGAACATTATCCATTGATTACACTAATGCAATACAACACTTCCTCGACAATCTCTTCAAATATGGCAAAGACACTGACAAAGGACTACTCTCCACTAAATACCCAATATTAATCTTTTTCTTCTTCTTCCTTTTGTTTCAGACCAGCCCGTTGCAGTGTCCTCAAGTCCTCAGCTTCTGTTGAGGCAAACCGGGAGAAATGGCCTCCCACCGTGATCGACGTGGGCAGCGAATTTCGGGCCGCTGCATTATGGAGCCGATCACCCAGACGACATTGGCAGCCTTCACGAACAACGATATTGACGAACGCCAGAGAGCTGGATATAAGCGGACGAGCTACTATGCACAACTAAGACCGGCACAGGAAGCAACACTCCAACACATATAATCCAATAACATTAACGCTATTATCACCTTGCACTTAAGTCTAGTACTAATGCAATGCTAACTTAACTTAAGCGAATAATCATGACAAGCAGGCACTCCCTGCACACACATACAAGTAGCATAAGTTAACATCATGACTAGCAGGAACTTCCTGCACACACTCACAACATTAAAATGTAAGCAATCACAAAACACACAATTACATAACGCATGAATTTCCACTGGTATTGTTCGGGTTTCATGGACAATCCCAGTAATTAACAATTGACGCGCTCGTATGCAATGCATGCCAGCAACTTAGCTATACGCATACTAACCGGGGTGCTATGCGGGACCCGACCATGCATGAATTGCACGTTAAACACAGCAAATTACGATTAACACGTGGAGGGGTTTTTAGTGGGTATTCCGTGACTTAGCGGTGAGCCCCACATATTCCCCAGCCATTGCACATCGGCTGGAGTTTGAATGCAGCAATGCATTTTTCCCCTCCACGGTAAAAAAACGGTATCACGCATCGCGCGTTGCTTACTCGAGACAAAGTTAGTATCTCGCCACTATATTACAAGCAAATTATCGTGACGATAGATCAGAAAAGGGTCGATGCTTTGGCAGACGACTTTACAACACCCTTTAACCCCCAATGAAATCCAGCCTGCCCGAACTTTACAGCGGAAATGGAGGCTGATATGGAAGAGCTCCACGACCTACAGGTGCATAACTGTGTTAGAAAAACTTGACCCTCGGAAGTAAAATAGCTGTTTAAGCACTATCCCCAGAGAAAGACCCACGGACCGGACAGAATATCGAATATAGCCCTAAAGCATCTAGTTGAAGAGGCTATTAAACTCTTATCCATTACAACCAAACTATCGCGCCGACAGATCAGAAATAGGCCTATATACGTGTGTGTGCGTGTTTTATAATACAACATACATAAACTATGTTTCAGAACAAGATTAGTTTCCAAAGAAAAACAAAGACCTCACAAACCCAAACAACTACCGCCCCATCAGCACACTGGGAAACCTATTCGAATCAAAATATTAAACCCTGTAATCATAAAACGCAGCATTCTCATTCCGGAAAGATTTGGATTTAGAGCAAAACACTCCACAACACTCCAGCTACTGAGATCAACGGAAAATATAACCCACGGGTTCAACATTCGAAAATCAACAGGAGCGCTTCTCCTGGACGTTGAACGCGCCTTCGATAGAGCATAGCAGCACGCGATCCACCTGAAGAAACTAAACACACTAAATGTGCCGAACACACTAATAAAACTAGTTGCAAATTACCTAACACATCGAAAATTCCAGTCGCAGCTAAACGACAAACTGTCAACAGCACGGCTCATAAACGCTGGCGCGCCATAAGGTAGTATTCTTGGTCCTAATTTATTCACTGTCTATATTAATGATATGACAAAACCGACAAATACCTCCCTATACACATACGCAGACGACACAACCATTGTGGTTCAGGGAGGCAAGGCGCAGTTTATTCATACTCGCTTCGAAACTCAGTAAGCGCACTTGAAACCTGGCTAATTAAATGGCGCATTAAAGTAAACACGCCGAAGAGCCAAACAATCATATTCACTAAGCAAACGAACAACCGATTTCACCTACACATCCTTCCATGACTCACATTCTCAAACAAAGCATTAACTGGACCGACACGGTGCTATGGTTAGGGGTTAGAATGGATCAAGGACTTACATGGAAAAACTCGTTAATACAGTCAAGGGAAAAGAGTTTAGGGACCCGCGGAAAAGCAAATAAATTATTATTATTATTATTATTATTAAAATAAGTATAAAAATTAAAATATATTCAAATATGTATATATATATATATAACATAATCCAACCAAACGCAAGCCTGCACAGAAATGATCAGATCAAGAGTGTTTCGTAGAATCGGTGAACATTGAGTTTAGTTTAACACAGCTGCAACTGTGTGTAAACAATGCTTGTCCTTGCCGTCTCTCGTAACACTTGGTTTGCGGCATGTTCCTTAGTCGTCACAAAAAAGCGGCGCATCTTGGTTATTACAAAAAAACAAGGACAACAACGAAAATGTATACCAGAATATCACAGTTTAGGTAGAAATTTATTCTTTCTTGATGTACTGTGTAGCTGTGATTGTGTTATGCAATTTTTTTTCTAAATGTTTAACTTTTGTCATACCTTTATTCGACAACAATATCAATTATCCAATAAGATATGTGGTAACGACCAGTCTCCAGAGCCAATTCAATTTCAGACTCTTTGCGGGAAGTTAATAATAGGCGTATCATTAAGTGGCGTGATATTTTTCAAACTGGACTTGAACTGTTTTAAGTTTAACTTTTTTCGTGTTTAACTCTGTACTTTTACAGAAAAAAACATTTTAAAGTTCAGTACCAACATCTAAGTGGTGCACACAAAAGAAAAAAGAAGCGAGAGTCCGAAACAGAAGCAAACAAATTAGTAAAAATAAGTAATTTTTTCTCTTCCTAGTGGTAGTGCAAGCTCAACGATTACAGAAATTTGTAGTGAGTGCACTTCTGAAGTGAAAAGTGATAACAGCAATTGTGAAATCGATAAAGAAGATTGTAAGAAAATCGCCACAAGTATAATTAGGCCTATTAATATCGCACAGTGTTCAAAAGATCGTACAGATATCAGATGTAGATGATGGGACTAAAAAGTTCTTTTTAAAAAAAAAATCTTTTCAGCCAGCGGATCCATTCCTCAAAGATGCTAAGCACGAAACCAGATCCCTCTCTACTAAATGTTACGAAAGTTTCGCATTGTCAGGACAAAGAATTTGGGGAGAATGGTTGTGTTATGCATTTAAAACTGACTGCTGTTTATCGTAAACCATATTGGCTCCTAAGGACAGAAATTGTCGTCAGATTGGAGGAAAAAGATTCGAGATTGCAGGTGGCTAACCAACAGTACGGTGCGACACGAAACTAGCTACACACATTTGGGTGCATGCGTTGTTTTCAATTCGTGGCTTCAGAAGAACACAGTTGACATGGATATGGATTCAGAACTAAAGAAAAGTGAGAACATGGAAACAGGTTCTTGGGCGTATTTGAATGTGATGTTAACACTAGCATCCAATAATGTAGCTTTTCGGGGATATAGGGAGGACATTGGAAAACTTTTAGCAATCTTCAAACTTCTCGTAAAATACGATCCTGCACTACGCGATCTAATAAATAAACCAAAATATACGCAAAAGTACCTTAGGCCTTCAGTTCAAAATGAGTTAATAAATGTCATATTCCGTGTAGTTGAAAAACATATTATTGTTGACATTAAAGTTGCCACATTCTTTTCTCTTATTGTAGATTCAACAGAGCACATTAAAAAAAGAGATCAATTAACTCGGATATTTAGATATGTTACAGTTTCACATGGTGCCATTGGAAAGCCTTGTGACGTGAAGATAAATAAAAGCTTTTTGGGTTTTCGTGAAATAAAAGACCAAAGTGCATTAGGGATAGAAAAGGAAATAGTAAGTTCAATAGACGAAAAGGGTTTCTCATAAACTAAATGCCGGGGCCAGGGGTATGATGGTTGTGTCAATATGTCAAGCGTATACAAAGGTGTTAAAGGAAAATTCAGCATAGACAAAGAACTGAAAATTATGTTCACTGTACAGTGCACCATTTAAATCTAGTACTTAACGATGCTGCATGTGGAATTCAATAAGTTAGGTCCTTTTATGACACAGTAATAATGTTGTATCTTTTCTCAGTCATAGTACTTAAAGATGGGGAACCTTTGGTATATTTCTGTACCTTGAAAAAGCGTTTTCCAACACGTTGGTTTTCGAGTTTCTAATCTGTTAACGCCCAGCGTTATGCTTATGTAGATGAACTTAAGGCTCTGTCAAAAATAATGTTGATATCTAAGAAAAAGGAAGCAAGAGAAAAAGCTGTTGGTTTGAAAAACCAAATTAGAAAATTTTGAATTCATTTTTCAGATAATGTTGCAATCAAATATTCCAGAATACACTAATTTAGAATCTGAAAGTGTCGGAAAACGTAGAGCCTGATAAAGTCTGTTCTTTTGTTCAGAATGCAGCTGATAATTAATCTTGCTATCGAAATAATTTTGAAGAAGCGGTGTCATTAGCTACATATTTGGCAAAGAAATGGAGCATTTCACCACAATTTGAAAGTAAAAGAATTCCAAAAGTGAAAAAAACGCTTTTATGAACTGTGTCAGGAAGAGCGGCTAGTGGAGCAAATTATGTATTTCAGAAACATTGTTTTAATAGTTGTTCGGACATTATTGTAGCCCAGTTAAAAGGCAGATTTTAGGATATGTATAGTGGTAACAATGTCTTCAAAACTATTTAATCAAAATTTCTAAATTCTGCTTCCGACGAAGAAATTCACAATGCAGCAGTAGTTCTTCAAGCTAAATATGAGGAGAGGCGAAACGTGCAATAAGGCTGTAAGGCTGAGCCTATCTTAAAATATCAAATTTACATCGGTTTTGCTTTTATTTTAATATGCTCTAAATATAGCATTTTTGTCCAGCTGTAATTTCTGATTCATTGCTGAGTTCCGTGCAATTCACAGAAAAGCATTGTTGGCAGCGGCCAGCTTGTCAAGGCATACGTAGGCAAAAGGCAGTTTGCCTTGTTCACACTACCAACGTAATAGTGGAAACTCCCCAAGTCAAGGCCGAAACTTTTGCAGATGTCCTTGAGGAAGCACTTGAAACGAATGCCTTTCCGTCTATCATGCATTTGTGATATATACGGAATCAATGGGAGATTATATGGTAAGGGTAGAGACACGCAACATAATAAAAACAGGCGCAGATGAAATTAAGTGGATCATTAAGCATCCACCCACAAGAAAGGCCCCAGGGCTAGGCGAAATTCCTAATTAGTATGTAGGCATCTGCCAGCCAAAGCATTTAAATTACTAGCAAACATATTAAAGTAGGCTAATGAAAAAGCTTCCCTCAACGATGGAAAGAAGCAAAAATACTGCTCTGTAGCAAACCTCGTAAAACCCAGTCTGAACCTGAAAACCGTAGGTCAATTAGCCTCCTTAATACTATGAGTAAAGTACTTAATAAGATACTTGAGAAGCGGATTACCACACACATCATCTGAAGTAACATACTCATTAGTGAACAATTTGGTTTCAGAACACAACATTCGACAACATCAAGACTCCTCCAAATGACAGGATGACCAAACGATTCAACACAAAATGATCTATTGGCGCCATGTACTTAGATATAGAACTTGCCTTTGATTGGGTGTGGCATGTTGGTTTACTCAGAAACCCTATGACTCTAGCATTCCCGGAATCTATGGTAGCCATAATAAAAGACTACCTAACAAACACATCGTTCCGCAGTGCAGTGGACAGCGAACTATTAACATTGTGCCCAATTAGGACAAGAGTCCCACAGTATGGCGTACTAGGATCCATTCTTTGTTCTATATATATGTATATATATAGGCTGAATTACCTAAAACTTGCACAGCAAATATTTCGGAAATGGAAAGTGCTGTTGATGTGCGGTTTTCACAGCATTGATTGGTAGTCAGGGGCTCGTACATTTAGCCTATAAACATATTTTAATAATACTGAGAAAGCGTATTTATTGAGCAAACATACAATTTTAAATAGAACAATGCTTAGTTCCATCAGCAGAATAAAGGTAGAGTAAATTAGAATGTCAATGGTCTTTGTTGCAGGATTCTAGTGCAAGTGGTTTACGAGAAATCGTATTTTGAAGAGTTTCCACCCCAGCAACTGTTTGTTCCAGTCAACCTGCTTAGTTCCTAGGTATGATGTGGTTATGTTTGTTTGCACTGTGTTTTCTGTTCATTGATTGCGTTGCGACCTTCTGGTCATTTAGTTTGTGACAGTTCAAGCAGTAAGTCGTGAGTGGAAGATAGGGTTTACTAATGCAGAAAAAGCCGACATGTTCATGGTGTATGGAGAGTGTAGGAAGAATGCAGTTCGTTCCTGTACGGTGTATGCGGAAACGTATCCCAATAGACGTCAACCATCTCGGCAATTATTTATCAACCTCTTCAACCAATTACGTGAAAGTGGTACTGTAACACCTAGAAAACGTAACAGGAACAATCAAGTGACTGGAGAAGAGGCAGAAGTTAATGTTTTGGCTGCCGTTGCAGTAGACCCGTAAATTAGTTCCCGCACCATCGCACGTGGAAGTGGCATAAGTCAGGCAAGTGTACTGCGCATTCTCCATCGACATAGGTTCCATCCCTATCACATCTTTCTGCATCAAGAGCTGCATGGAAAGAATTTTGAGAATCCTGTTAACTTTTGTACATAAGCATTAAAACATGATACTTCAGATTCATCATGTATCTTGTTTAGTGATGAGGCAACATTTACTAATCATGGCCAGGTAAACAGCAGAAACATTCACTATTGGTCTGTTGACAATCCCCGTTGGCTTCGTCAGATGGAACGTCAGCGTCCATGGAGTTTAAACGTGTGATGTAGGATAGTGAACCATCAGTTCATAGGCCCTTTGTTCATAGAAGGAATAGTGAACTCACACAAGTATCGCAGCCTCCTGACAGACCATCTGCCACAGATGCTAGAACACATTCCTTTGCAGACTAGGAGGAACCTGTGGTACCATCATGATGGCTGTTTGTCCATAGTGCACGAAGTACAACAGCTTGTCTTATCGGATTGTTTCCAAATCGTTGGATTGGACGAAGAAGATCTGTACTTTTGCCGGCCCGTTCACCGGATCTGTCCCCTTTAGACTTATTTCTGTGGAGAAAGCTGAAAGACACTGTCTACAAGGATGAGACTAGAAGCGTGTATTGAAGCTGCCGGTGGTCATTTGGAACACAACCTTTGAAGGGCTATGTTCTCTTTACTTGTAAGAATCCACAGAAGTATTGTAATTCCCTTTTGTTTTTCTTTGGTTTGTGCTACCACAGATTGTACAAGTGTAGGTGCATAAAAGTTTCAAAATAATAGTTCTTGTAAACCACCTGCACTAGAATTTTGCAACAAACGCCACTGACATTCTAATTTACCCTAGCTTTATTCTGTTGATGTAACTAGGCATTGTTCCATTTAAAAATTGTATATTTACTCAAAAAATACACTTTCTCGATATTATTAAAATCTGTTTAAACGCTAAATGCACGAGCCCCTGACTACCAATCAATGCTATGAAAACTGCACATCAATAGCACTTTCCATTTCCGAAATATTTGCTGTGCAAGGTTTAGGTGATTCACCCTGTACGTATGTACATAAACGGCGTATTTTAAACTGCAAGAGTAGACAGGTATTTGTATGAGGATATTACAGCTTTAGTCATACAAGCGATCATGCCCCGAATTATTTATACTAAGTTAAAAAATGTGTTAAACAATCTAGAGCCATGACTCGCAATGTGGCGAATAAAGATAAACACCTGGAAAAGTCAAGCAATAATATTCACTAAGTGAACCAATCACCGCCACAATTAGCATGGCCTGCAGCAAATAAGCTTTAGACGGGACCGATAGATTGGATAAGCACTTATTCCTAATTAGGTGTAACAATGGATCAGGGCCTTACATGCAAACAACACATCAACATCGTAAGAGCTAAAGGGAATGGCTACCAAACAAACTTTACCCAGTTGCTAATACCAACAGCACTCTAAAGCTAGAAATTGGTCAACATTCTACAAAACCCTGATTAGAGCAATCCTAACTCTCCCTGCCCCTGTTTGGGGAAGTAAAGCTGAAACACATATTAAAAGTGTATAAACAAATCAAAATTCAACACTACGCAAGGCTGCAAGACTACCGGAAGTCGCTCTGGCATTCCAATTATACGAGGAACCGAAAATGCATTACCAGAGGAATTCATTAAACGGCTCAGTTTAGTCTACACGAGAGAAAGAACAGAAATCATAACGAACTTATAAGAGCACTAGGTAACTGCGTTATCCAAGATAAGTACCAAAGGCGATTATCTCTTTTTAGAGATGTATAGAACTCGGGTAGCCGGCAATTGACGACAATCTAGCTATCCACCCCTAAGTACTCATAACTGAAGCGTGACGCTCCACACAAACCATTTGCTGCAGCAGCCTTCAAGACCTCGAGCTTACTACAGCCAAGGCGGCCTCAAAGGACGACGGCCCCTCCCCGTGAGTGGCACTGGTCTGCACCTGCACCATTAGGTAGGGAGCCAGAAGGGTGTGCACTGTATATGACCAAGCTTCCACAAGGGCAATTGAGAATGTAAACATACAACGACGACACCACACGATGGAGTAATAACTACATAGGTTCCTGTTATTGAACATATTAACAAATTAATAACAGACCAAACGCTTGACGATTTATTTAATAACTACAGCATTTATTGATACGACGACGCCACGCAGCAGAGTATAACACTTGTAAATAAGTCCACGTTGAATATAATTAACCAATTAATAAGAGACTTGTCAATAGAACTACACCGATAGTATATTAATAGAGAGATGACGCTCGGCAGAAGCTAGCTACTGTAAATAAGTTCCTCGTGTTGAACCCTACTTATATATTCACTAGGAAATTACGTTGCAATCACTATAACATCATATTAATACACTTTAATATATAGATGGTGTATCAAAACTCTACCGACGAACTTTCACAAATTATTCAGGGATGTCTTCTGAGTGTTTTGATATAAGGAACCCGTGGTTCCCGGTAGCTCATTACCGAGTAATCTTATTGTTTTTTTTAACGTAACTGCCTCCGTATCTGTTTACTCGGAATATTGTTTCCAAACAAAACACAACATATGATATGTAGAGCTTGTTTACATTACGGTTCTCCACCAAATAATCCACTACTTATCTCCTCCTGACAATTGCAGTTGGTTACTTTTAAGGATAGATTACCAAATACCACAAAAATGACGTAAACAACCTAAATTACACTATTACACTGTTTATAGTAATAATTCAAAATGTCGAGTGCCATGATCACCACAAACTTCAGGGCGACGCCTTACGGACTGTTGCACACGCTCTAGTATCCCAGAAGATTAGCGCACATCGACAGCAGCTGCAACAATTCCAGCAACCAAGTATACATTAGTTTCGACAGAAATCACGTAAATTAGGGTCTTCACGGTCTTCACGTTAATTTTGAAGAAAAAGTCCATGGGCGTCAGATCTGGTGACTGTTGTGGCCATGGAACAGGACACCACGACCAAACTTTACTTATCTGAACTGTTCATCAAAGTACATCCTAACATTGTTTGCAAAATGTTCTGGTGCCCTATCATGTTGAAACCACATACGCTTGCAAATTAACAGCGGCTCGTCTTCCAGAATATATTGGAAGGCATGTTCAGGGAACGTCGCTGTGGGAACAGCTCTGCATAGCGTCTCTTTCCCCGCTCTTCCACTGCAGGAGTGAAGCCGTAGACGAGATGTTTATTGGCTAATTCTGCATAAGTAAAGCTTTCCATGCTGTGTCACTAACAACACACTACAAAGTAATTTACTGCATGAAACTAAATCTGAGACAGAACTGAGCAGGAGCAGAAGCTTAGTGTTGCACCGCACTGAACACACGCTCTACTACAGCAGTGAACGGTTGTGTTTTGTTTGGAAATAATCATATTCGAGTAAAGAGATACAAAGATGGCTGAGTTATTACAAAATGAAAAAAAATAATTACTCGGTAAGGAGCCACCTGGGATCATGGGTTCCTCATTTCAAAACACTCAGAAAACATCCCTGTAAAACGTGTGAAAGTTTTTAGGTATAGTTCGGATTCAACCTGTGTATATATACAGGAGACTGTACAGTGTCTCCTAAACTAAGCGTTCTCATTAAAAACACTATATTGACCTAAAATGACCACCACAATGTCCTCCAAATCAAATACGACTAATGGCATTTACTTTCCCGCATAATATCAAGCAACTTTTATTCAAGGTATTTCTTTCTACAACGCTTAGTTTTGGAGATATTTTACTGTCTCGACTTAAATGGTCAATCCTGTGTATGTATTATATATACATATATTGCATATATGCTTAGTTTAGTTTTGGACGCAGCCACTATCCTAAGTAAGATACTGACTCACGTACAAGTGTAATACTTGTAATGCTCGACCCAGATAGTACTACAGGACGCAGTGCTCCAGCGTGGATATTGCATGACCTACAAGTACTACAGCTTCAATGTGGCTAGATAACTAAGGTGAGCCACTCCGGGGTGGGAGCTGCCATTGGCTGCCCGCCTGTGACGTAAGTGAGAGTGAAGACGAGCGCGCGGAATACAAACACAGCGCAGTGAACACACTAAATTCCTCCCGATTAACTCCCAATTGTTTATTATTAGCACTTCTTCCAGTTTTTTTAAAAGGTATATTATTTCAGGGCATTCTACAAACATTGTGGGCTAGACATAAAGCAAAACGAATGGAAACTGCATTACATTAGTAATATATTTACGTATAAACAAAACTACTGGAACACATCCAGGACTTCAACGTAAACTGTAGGCGCTACAAGAGATTCAAACATACATTACTTTAATACTAAAGGAAAATTTACAACTACTCTAACGGAATCGCTAAATGGATATGCTGGTGTATTTTTTTTACCGTAAGAAATGAAAACAATAATTCCAGAATGCATTATTCTGTTACAGGATGTAAAAATGAAAAAGACATACCTGCAACATTCCACTTGTACTTGGACCTTCACTAAGTGCATATCCATGCCAATCGGGAATAAACTGCTACGGAACTGCATCTGGGAGCAGAATTTTCTTAACCGGCAAACCTAAAAGTTCACTCTTCAAATTCCGTTTATAGTTACTAGGAAGAAAGTGCACTGAACATACTCGTGAATTATCAGCGTTAAATTTGTCAGTACGCTTACAGCGAGACACCCACACGCGCTTTAATTGCTAATTTTTTTTGGAAATATGTGATAATTCACACCAACCGTTTTAAAACCGTAATTACGGTATTGTGCTACAGCACAATACATTCTACTCTTAACGTTCTTACTCATTGCACACCGACTTAAACACTTCACCAAAGCAGAGAAAACTGAATCTATACTCAAGATTCTAGTTTAAATATGTGTGTGCAACTTATTTGTTGAAGTGGGGGGGGGTTATATGACTGAGTGATAAGGAACAATGTACTTTCGTACATCTGTTGTTAAGTTGTGAAGTTTCCGCCAACATAGCGAGATAAAGTAGGATAATTGTACGTGACTTTTAAAGCGAAGAGAAGCTCAGATTAATATCTGTTGCCTTTTACGCAGTTGAGCGGCATAATTATTTCAACGGAAATGCTGTATGCTCTTACAGCCAAAGTTTAACAACCTTTTTCCGCTCACTGTGGTTCTGTAAGGGATTATATACCTGGAAAAGCTTGCCATTTTCAGGGAACAATACCTTTGGCCCGCATTACATCTGTTTTCATGTTATGAGTCGGCCTACCTGCCAAAAAGTAAGTTCTTTATATTCCTCAGAAATGCGTATTAAACAGTATATTATTGTGAGCAGAAGCTATTTGAAGACCAAGTATCATATAAGCATGATCCGGATTCAGATGACATGCCATCTTTTAATTCTTGCAATAAAGGTATTGCTTAAGTGTACATAAATCCTTATCATGAGTCCCATATTAAGACATATATATTAGGTCATTTTGGTAGTTTCAAGTTTTCTATTTTGGATAATGTTTTTTTTTCGATATTACATCGTTAATTTGTAATTTCTTTGTCCTTTGCCGCTTTATTTGGTAACTTCCTTGCATAAGTATAGAGTATATAAAGATTATTGGTTGGTCTGTAAAGAGTTGCTTGTGGAAACAGGTATAACTAATGTTAGAAATTCATGTTCAAAATTAGGGATGAGGAGGTCAGTTTTCCCTTTTTTGCTTAATAAGTGCGTATTGCTCTTATTTATGTATGACATGGACTGTGAAATCCTCTTCATTTGCAATAAACATTGCATATTCTGAGTTCTCAAAAGAGTTAATGCTACACTTTTGTAAGACCTGTTTAAAAACACAAGTTAGAAAATTAATTGAAAATATATTTGTTCTATGTTCTTGTTTGGAGAATCTGAAATGCAAAGAAAATAATGTTCTTACTTGTTTGAAGAATCTGAAAAGGAAAGTAAGAAAATTTTCTTTTCTTTTCAGATTCTTTGAA
The DNA here is from genome assembly GCA_030765065.1 of Deroplatys truncata. Lineage (NCBI taxonomy): Eukaryota > Metazoa > Arthropoda > Insecta > Mantodea > Mantidae > Deroplatys > Deroplatys truncata. Next base: position 382,617,769 of record CM060990.1, read on the forward strand.
CAAGAACATTTTCACTGCTCTTTTACTTATTTTTTCTTCTTGTATAGGAGTTATATCAATATATAAATTAATTTATAACTTTCTGTACACTAATTTTAGTAAATCAAATAAATCTCATTTTAGATAATTTTTTGTAATTACAAAGTCATTTTGAAACAAATGTAGGCATTTTAAAAAAAAATAGTCATCAAAATCCGCGCCCTGCTTATTAAACACCGCTCTGACATTTTCTCTCATGTATTTACGTTCATCTCCCCTGTATTTGCTCACATAATATTGATTTGTTTCGTAAAGCCTCTCCTGCCAGTTTGGCGTGAAATGTGTCCATGTTTTATACAAAATAACGAAAACTAAGATACGAGTAAGTTATTGCACTTTCCTTGCATAAATACTAAATAATATAGGCACCTAATTACAATTGGCAAGTTCCTTAGATCTACCTCCTTTTAAAAAGATCAGTGTAATATGTTTCAATGATCGCCATTGCAATACACTAATACACCTCCTTTTAACAACACCCACTTTCCCGTGGATTAAAGCATTACATTTGTGTGCTTTTAAGGGTATTGGTTGCGAGCGTATACTAAAGCATACAGGAAAGGTTGTTCTAAAATTAATATCTCCAAAATATTAAGGCTAGACGCATCCTTGTTCTTACTCTTTCAAGTAGCAAGGATCAAATGGGAACTATGTACAATTAATTATTCATTAATTAAACAATTAAAACAACTTTATACTAGAAATAATTAAGAAACTAGGTTTATATAAGCACATTCTCAGCCTAAATAATGAAGCCAAAATATCCAAATTCTGAACACATCATTCGAATGTACACTACTCTGTAAATTCGGTTTATTTGAAAATTGGAGGATATTTGCAAGACTTGCTGTGCAGATAACTGTTTTTCAGCATGTGTCCATTATCTACTTCAAGTAGTCGAATGTTATGTGAATTTAATTGGCCGAATAATGTGTTATTAGTTTTCTTTAACATAATAAAATTAAAGTCAAGCAATAGCATAAACTAAGAAAATGGTTTTAAAGCTTGCAACTTAGAGCTTCTGAACAACTTTAATATAACAAATATCTGCCTTAACTCTACATATCTCGCTTTCTTTGAATAACCTGTATGCTGTAAGTCATCCCTCAAGACGAAATTTCATATATCGACAGCGTTTTAGTGAATATTTCAAGGAGAAATGAAATTGGCGCCAGTTGGGTATTTAGCTGTAAAAAGAGAGGTTTGTGTTTATCATTTCCAAGACTAAGTCTAGTTATAGATGCGATTTTGTTTCAAGTAGTATAGGGTCGAAACAGATCGTATAACGAGAATATTATACGAACTTTCATGCCGAAAAGTACGGTGCAGAATACTGGCTAGCTAAAAACTTCACTCTCGATGACGTCATGCAGCAGGCGGACCGAAAGCAGTACAAGCGAAAACGGTGCGGGAAGAGACCCCCCTGCTACATCTTAATGACTCATAAGTGCAACACATTAGTAATTCACCCAAACACAGTAGCACTTTAAAATCAGCTCAATCCTCTCCTTCAATTCGTTATGGTGGCAGGCTGGGCCTTATGGTCAAGTCCGCCACTAGCTCTCAAACCTCACTCATCTGGCTACCGCACAGCGAACCAAAACATACTACACCATAGACTCTGCGTGTTCTTAAGGCGGTACTGCAGCAAACCTTCCCCTTCCTACTTCGGAAGAGGGGTTTTAGTGAGTAGGGCCATTCTGTGATGGCAAGTCCCACACTACCAGCTTCTCAGGAATACGTAAATGCAGTTCCCCTCCACTCGAAGAAACGTTTGCTTATCAATTTCCGGATACTAATAAACTGCTATAAACTACCTGCGCGACCAAACCTTCACCTCGGTAGTAAATGACCCTAAATCCACACCTCTCCAAATTCTAACGGGTGTCCCTCAGGTTAGCTTAATAGGACCACTTTTATTCAATCTATACATAAACGACATACCCCAAAACGCAGGCAGTACATTTCTCTTTTACGCTGATGGCACGACAATAATGCCATAATCAGCCAAATTCTCATTCATACATAGGGACCTTCAATCCACGTATAGAACCATTGTTAACCAAGTGGAGAAAACTTGGAGAGTAAACGCAGCTAAATTGAAAGCGATAATTCTCACGAAATGTAAAAACCACCATTACTCGAAACACAAATTGCTACCACTAAAACTATTCAAAGACCTCATTAACTTGACCAACAACGTTACCTATCTATGGCTATTAATGTGCCACGGTCTCACCCCGCTCCTACATGTCAACGAAGTACCAAGAAAAACCTACGCCAACTGGGCAGATTATACCCACTTATAGACATCAACAATGCACTTTAACTCAGCACGGGGCCTAATGCTTTACAAACCACTCATAACGTTAGGACTAACATTCACAGCAGCCATCTGGAACTGTGCAGCAATACACGTTCGTCCGACCCAGATATACCAAAACAAGTTACTCAGTATAATACTCAAAGTTCCGTTAGTAATTCCGTCGAAAGAATTACACGAAGACCACCACATGCACACAATAGTACAGTTCATAAAGAAACTCGCCTTTGATGTGAACAAGAAACTCCCCTCACATCATGGAACACATATCTGTACTTTACCAATACGATACTAAGGTTGACGTACTTCAACGAACACTTTCACTCTTTGGCCGTAATCTAACAAACCCAGATGAAGATGAAGTAGCAGAATTTCTAGACACCAAATTACCATAACATGTCTAATCACATCTTACTCGTTCACAAACAACGGACGCAGCAAACGCGCCACCAGATGACCACACATCTCACAGCTGACCTCGAAGGTTTTTGCGCATCCCGACGAAGGTAATCCCGCAGAAGCCACCCCTGATTGTCACACGGCTTGCAGCTACACCACGGGTTGGCTGCAAATGAGTGTGAACATCATGATGACCTAGTGCCACAAGGACCAGAGGCTACCAAATAATGACACAGCTTCCACTGAGGAGTCCACATTAAGTTACATGCACCATCACCCTCCCCCCTCACCACGCAAATGCACGCTAATTTCTCGTATAGGTTAACAAGCCTCATTTAACAGAGTACTAAGAAGCTCAGTGTTAGCACACCAAGCCACGAGAAAGCATTTCACTATCACCTTTAAATTTCGCACACTGCACTCTGGACTCGCTCATGTCTGAAGCCCGGCGTCTCACATCGTTTGAAGCACTCTCATGCCAGAAAACAACATTTTAGGACTAATCAGGGTGCTTATGCGAGACCCGAATATATTACATTCTATCACTAAAGAGCACTCCCTGCCTGTTAGATTCTAACTGCATGAGAGGGCGATATAGTTGCACGGCTATGCATGCCGGACGGTTGCCACCAGGATGTGCAGGGTGTGACCCAATTCCATGCGGCTAGGGGGCAATAAAAACGGTTCCTTGTGCAGCCAAACACTAACTTCCTAGCACCTGCCTATTCGTCGGGCAGAGTAGCAGAGCCACGGCCAAACTTCTTCAGAGAGGTTAACGGAGCACTTCTTGTGCCCGGTTCTCTACTGCTCGCGTCTGTCGGCACTGTCAGGAACGCTTTTTCTCTTACTATAAATTCTACTCTCCTCATTTGCTACAATGCGGTGGTTTTATGGTCCAGCCCGAATCGCGAGTATGCTGCTTCGCGCGCTATCTGTAACATAGGAGTGTTTTCCATTCTAAAATTCCCGCGTTACGTACTCATGTATAATAGCAAACGTGCAGTGTAATGAGTACTAACCTTCTTATAAGTGGTGTTGAAGGTTGTCTCCATCTTCATGGAGACATTTGTTGCATTCCTCGTTGTAACGGACGGTTGCAAGGACTAACTTGGGCTGTTCCGCTTCCCAGCCCCAAAACCCAGTCATTAAACTCCGCAATCTAAATCCCATTCCTCCTTATCCTCCCTACCGCCACCCCATTTCTCCTGAACCAAACCTCCACCTCCTCAACACCCCACATATGCCTTCCCGTTCCTCGTCCGGCTCCACCACATCCTCGCGTTATTCCCTCGCCTGCATTCAGCACCATCCACCGGCCCTCTTAATCTCATGCACCCCTTCCCGCTAATCCGCCCTACTAGGAACTCCTCCTTTCCCGACACGTTATGACCTCCTTCGTCCTTGAATCTGAACCTTCTCGTCCTGACTCCCTTCCTTTCTCGCCAAATCCCCCTGAAATTCCTTGATCCCAGCCCTCTCTCAACACCACTAATTTCCATCCATTAACCCTCAACCTGTAGACTCTTCTCGACCTGATTAAGCACTCATTTCCCAAAAAATTAGGACCCCTCCCACATGCTTACGTTGTCTCTGTCCAACCTCCATCTATGACAGACATAGGCCTACGTTACCGCTAGCCTAAGCAAACTACTCACGGGCTTCACAAAATGGACTGCTATCAGAGACTTTAAGGTCTGCTGGGTTTCATTGACCCATGAAATCAGACTGAGAACAAGGGCGTAGGAGACTATAAACCCAGATGTGAATGCTATACCAGCACAACGTATCTTTCACGTTGTCCACCAGCTCCAGCAAAGAGCAGTAGAGCGGGTTTAAGCGCCTCTAAATGAACGGTGCGGAGGCTAAGATTTAGGAGGAAATTGTAGCCTCAAAGATCGCAGTGGTGCGTGCTTCCCCGCTGCGGCAGTTCGACAAAGACCGTTCTCGACAACCTAGCACAATTTATGACAAAACCCACTATTCTCTACTCACGTGTGCCAATCGAGGACTATCGACCGCCCGGTACCCGAAACAGGGCGACAACTGACAGAACCTGTGCCATTTCGCCGTCGAATGCAGGGCATTTGTCATATTTTTAAGTTCGGGGACGGACACGGGTCCCGGATCTGCGACGAACCGTTGCCACAAGGCTGATACCTCCTCTGTAGCTTGCAGGGACGGGGTTCGCTTTAACAGATGACCCGTTTGCCAACGGCACCTGGCCGGGCTGTGGACTCCTGAAACTACAATTATACCCAATGGTTGGAAGGCGCCGGGACAACCAGTTCCTCGAGACGGACCACTGTCAACCCGACCAAGACCGGAGTCAGTATGCGTTCACCCAGGACTGCTGCAGGAGCTTCCAGCAGCTCAAAGTGTAACGTCTGCCCCCAGACGAGACCGATAGGAGAAGGAGATTGGCCAGCCCTTGCCAACCAAATTTCAGATCGGCAGCCCTAAATGGTATTTAACCTCGACATTTGTTGCCTTGAGTTCGATGAACTGTTGAACAAACCGTCGGATAAACTCGAGACTATTCAGATCTACACCCAATACCTCAGACTACTATTAAGCTGTGTCAACCTCGATGAATATTAATAGCATTGCCAGACTAATAATTTGGAATACACACGGACCTTTAGACGCACTGGTCAGCATACAAATAGTTCTCACAGAAACCTACCTCAGCCTACGAGATATAAACTAATACCAGGGTATTCCTTATACCGGAATGACAGCGATAGGCGAGGCAGGTATCACCATTGCCGTTCGTAGAGAAATCTCCCAGCACCAACAACTCTAGGTATTCCAAAGACTCGAGGCAAGTGCAATGCTCACTACCGTCGATCACACTCACTTGCTAATCATATCGGACTAAAATCACCTTGGTTACATAAACATGGTCGTTTTGGCTCAGGGTTTTTACAATTTAATCAGCGCATAATAATAGCAGGCGACTTTAACGCAAAGCACCCACTGTGGAAATTCACTCATAGGAATTCTGCCGGACAGAAATTGTAATACACGAAAACGCATCAGATTATATCATTCACGTTCCCACAGAAGCAACATTATTTAGTTTCAAGCATATCAGGTACCGCACGTGCTCTACATAATTATTGAACGACAAACGGGCATTCGTATTTCACTTAAAGTATATAACGACCTGTCCTCAGACTATTTGCCATCATAATCAATCTATAGGACCCTCTCCAAACTGCACCGATGAAACCTCGACGCAACAACAAAGCAAACTAGAGCCTATTTGCGGATACCTTATACCCGCAAATCACAGACATATAAGCCTACTTCATAGAGAACATAGAAAAGCCACTGAAAAAATCTAAAAAGCAATACAAAACACCGCAATGGAGTAGACCTCCTAAAGCGCTACAAAGATACCAACATACGTCTCCCTGCAGACACTCAACGCCTTTCTAAAGAAAACAGTGGCGGTACACCAGGCTTCCAGGCACACAAAATTAACTCCGAGTTTTCAACTAACTACGTGGCAGTAAGCTGAAGTTATTTCCGAGCAGTGAAGCTGCACGCCGCAGTTTCTAAACCCACAAAATAACACGGTCTAGCGCAAAGCCTTACAAGGGACAAGATTTGCGCCCCCTCTCATGTGGCTCAAAATATTAGCACAATGAGCGAACTACTAGAAACGTTAAGCTAGCTAAAGCAGTCGTTATAAATAACAACATCCTATTACCTGAGCCGTTCGGATTCAGCGCAAAGGATTCAATCAAATTACGTCTACGTGCAACGGAATACATCAAAAGGCTTTGACATTCGAAGGTCAACGGGGGCCGTTATTCCAAACATACAGCGAGCTTTCGATTGAGGGTGGCTCGAAGGACTATTATATAAAATGTTGAACTATAAATTTTCGAACATTATGATCAAACTGATAGGAAATTACTTGCGGGACGCAAGCTTCACGTCGGTAGTGAATGATAGTAAATTCACATCTCGCCAAATTGTTGCGGTTACCCCTCAAAGTTTTGCTTACTAGGCCCCTATTCTTCAATCCATTCATAGACGACAAACCAAAAAACGTAGCCACCACATTTATACTTTACGCTTTATGACACGACAATCAAGCCGGAATTAGCCAAGTTTCATTCATACAGGGAACCTTCAAATCAGGCTTAGCCAACTAGAACCCCGGCTAGCCAAGTGGAGAGTTAAAATAAACCTCAGCTAAATGTAAAGCGCTGTTTATCACCAAACGCAAAAGCCACTATTATCTGAAGCACATACTGATTTTCCACTAGCTCATGATCTCCGGAGAATTAAGGGATGAGGCAAGACATTCCACGTACCATCTTTTTCGAGTTTTGTAAACATCCTCCCAATCGCATTTATGCTGCTGCCATCTTATGTTGCCAACTTAAGTATCTCAATGTTATTCACGCTATAGGTATTCATTGCTAATTTCTGTTAGTTTCAACTGTAAAATCGCACGAGCCGCTAGGGTTATGTCCGAAGTAAAGAAAAAAATTACCCTTGAGGATCGGGAAAACATTAGGAAAGTGACAGAAGGGTGTGATGAGGAAGCTAGGAACATGTTTATAAAGCTTCCACTGTCAAGGGACTGCTAAGAGCTGCCGCTTACACAGGAGTTTCTGAAACTATAATTAAGAGAATTTGCAAACTGGTGCAAGATTTGTGTTCAAGTGGTGAAACGGTTCTAGTGTTTTAGTTACCCCACGGAAACACCGAAAAACAAGGTCTGCATACTCTGTAGTGAATGTCGATGATTTTTTTAGGTGTGTGATACGGAGAATTGTACAAGACTTTTACGCTGTTGAGAAGCGTGTTCCCACTCTTCATAAATTGCTGTCTAATGTTCGGGAAAATATCAATTTTCCATGGGGACGAAGTTCGCTTTGGAAAGTAATTTCAGAGCTGGGCTTTAAATGGAGGAAATTCCAGAACAAAAGCAAAACGCTAATGCAACATCCCAACATCGTGGCTTGGCAACACCATTGTATCATTAGAATAAAACATTTGCGAGAAAGTGGGAACAGTATTTTCTATATTGATGAAAATCGGATGGACATAACATTTGCAAGTGTTGGCAAAGTGAGGAGGAATTTGGCAGTCATACAAACCCTAATGCAGGGAACAGACTCATAATAGTTCATGCGGGTAGCGTAAACGGGTTTCTGGAAAATCCACTTCTCGTTTATAAAGCCGGGATAACTGCTGATAACTACCATGGCCAAATGAACCATGTGAACCTTCAAAACTGGATTCGAGAAAAACTAGCTCCTAATTTGCCTCATTCTTCCGTTGTAGTATTAGATAATGCTCCACCTCACGCTGTAGAGGTGGAAAAACCTCAAATTGGAGTTCTATGTAATCTGCTGTGGTATCGTGGTTACAAAACAAAGGGGTTCAGTGCGACAGTTCTATGCGCAAAGCAGAACTATACAAGCTGATTGAGACAAACAATGCTAAAGAGAAGGTGTTTAAAGTGACCGCATATTTGGTTTCCTTGGGCCACACCGTCGTTCGCTTGCCCCCATATATGTGTGATATAAATCCCATAGAACTAGTTTGGGCTAAGTTGAAACGATTAGTTAGAGAAAGAAACGTAACAGGTGACATATCACTCCAAAAAGTGCGAGATATAACGCTTGAGGACATATCGCTTGTGACCGAAACAGACTGGCACGGTTTTTGCAGATATGTAGAGAAGGTAGAAAAGCATTACTGGGAGAAAGATAGTGTGGTGTAGAACAGTATCGACAGTATTGTAATTTTGCAGGGATATGTCAGCAGCGATTCGTCTTCTTCCTCCAATGAAAATGAGTCTGGCTTGTAAGCGCTGGCTACTCCACTCAATAAGGTGAGTCCATTGTTTCATAAGCTAAACATAGTGCATGGAAGTGAGTATTTAGTTTGGCTATCTTTAGCGACTTCTTCGCTTTAATCTAGCTTGGTTACGTATTCCAAAGTTCGCACTACTCCCGTAAACTTAGGTGTCCAGCGTCAGATACCACGGTGTAGCTGGAATTATTTATGCACCTTCTGACCCAATGCATTCCTGCCCCGGACTATAAGCTGGTGGACAGACAGTACTACCGCCATTAAAACTATTCAACGTCAACATAACTGGACCAAGAAAGTTACCTACATAGGAAAAGTAGTGAACCACGGTCTCACCTGACGCGTACATGTCAACGAAGTACGAAGAAAAATCTACTCCTAACTGGGCAGACTATACCCACTAATTAACTTGAAAGATGCACTCAAACTCAATATGGGCCTCACGCTTTACGAATCAGTCATACGACCAATATTAACTACGCAGCGCGGTCTGGGGCTAAGCGGTAAAAACATACATTCACCGTATACAACATTGCAAACAAGTTACTCAGCATAATATATAAGGTTCTGATAGTAACGCCGTCAAACAATTTCACCATTACCTCCATACCGAATCAACTGAAGATGTAACAAAGAAGCACACTAATGACATATAATAAACTCCCCTCACACCACAACACACAAGTATCTACATATGGCCAATATGAAACGACAATCGACGTACATAAATGACCGCTTTCACTCTTTCAGCGCAACCTAACGGTCCCAGATGCAAACTATAACGTGGCAGAAATTCTGGACAACCTTTTACAGTTATATGCACTAATCACTTTTTACTCATCCACAGACAATGAACGCGGCAGTAATTCCACTAGACGACCATTCAATCCACACCTACCCTCTAAGTACTTCCATAAAGTAGAAGAAATAATGAGAAGAAAATGTTTAAGTTTAAAGGAAATTACTTTAACGCATCAATGGATACAGGTATCGAACCGGGTTCCAGAAGAGCGGAAATCGCATTTTGATGCAAAGGATCAGAAAGAGTATTGCTACCATATACATTAAAAGCTATGTACAATGATGGTAATACATATTAAATTAATTTAAATATAAGCTATTTCATGCAATATTTCCAATAGTTCATGGCTAGGCAAAGGATGGCCATCGACAAACTAATTACTTCACTTATAGTGACATACCATGCTAATATTTCAATCACTGCAAAGGTAAAACCCGCATTGCGCAAAAAGTTGTTACAGGATACCGGTCCAAAATTGGTAAAGGTCGTTCCTAAATGCATGCATAACGTGTCCAGGGTAATATAAGATTGCCGCCAAATTGACTAAATAGTATAAAAAGGCATAAAGCCTGTTGGAGAAAATTAGTCGACGAGAAGCCTTCGCCAAAGAAAAAGAAAAGATTCTGGTACATAACTGCCGGTTCCTCCCAGCATTCCTGCTGCGTACTCGCTTCTCTCGGTAACGCCCTTGTGACAAAGTTTATAAAATGAAGTACGTGTGTCAGATACTTGTCGCGCCACAGACTCAAAGCAGTCGAAAAATTGCTCATTATCGATAAGAGTATATGCAACCTAGCCAGAGAAATTTGGCATGTGTAACGAACAGCGCTTTCAACTCCCGAAAATTGGCGCTTTATAAAACACATACTAGGAAACTCTCTCGGATTGATGACACAATTTAGGGGAAGTGCATTCAATCCAAAGATGATGACAAATATCCAATATATTCGAGAACACGGAAGGAAAGGCAAAGGAAGAAGAAAGGAGTTGTATTAGAGGAGGATTCGTATCTAAAACTATTAAGATAAATCAGGAAACAAAGACTACCGAGAATATTTTAAAGAAGCAGAAATCGAAGCGGACTCCGGCGGGGAGATTAAAAAGAAGAGGGGAAGAGGGGAAGTAGAAGTAGATCACTTCTTTGGATCTATTTGCCCAAAGACCAAGCTATTCCTGTAATATTATCAGGCGATAATTGGAGGTCCTGTATAAGTAAAGCATAGAGGTATCAACAGCGCTAAAACAGTACTACTATGACCCGGAACAATTCTTGGAATCTTTCACTCCGGTCAAACTTCAAAACGCCAAGAGCATACCGAAGTCAAAGATATTGTTGTTTCTTGAAACTCAGAAAACCCACACCTATTACAAACCAGTGGGAAAGAGTTTTCGCAACAGATTTTACCATGTAACCAACGCTTATAATGTTTGGGATACTGAACTAAACGTGTTATCTAGCATTAAAAAGCTTGGAAAAGCTAACATTTACATCCTGACCGACATCGATGTAATTTCCAAGCTCGCCTTGGCTGTTTGTCTGAAAACGAAACGAGGAACAGGATCTGCGTGTAAGTCCATATTCTTCGAAGGGGTACCCAATATCTTACAAGCAAACAAAAGTACCGAGTTCACCAACAAATAATTTCGCGAATTTATAAATCAACACGGCGCGCACCACTATACGACGAATAGCAACGTCACGGCCAGCGTCGTAGTACCTTTTAACCGCATGCTAAAAATAAACATGTAGAAGTGCTTCACTCACAAAAACAGCTAAGGATACGTGGGGGTTCCTCGGCCCTAGTAATATCTTACAATAGTTCCTATCAGAGATCCATTGTAATAAGTCTAATGGATATGAACGAAACTAACATCCTGTAGGTGTACGATAATCTAAATACCAACAAAGAACCGCACCAGTAAAGAAAACGGATTTCAAATTTAAAGGTGGGAGATAACGTGCGCATATCCAAAAAAAGCTGAAGTTCGATAAACTCATTTCAAAAATACTATGGTAAACAATTGATCTTAGTAGGTTAACATACTGTTGAATTTAAAATAACTGCACACTAACAACTTTGCCATCTTCTTTTACTTTCGTAGTTGTTTCTGTTACTTATGCTTTTATATTTCTTCACAACCTCCATTTTAATATATAACTTCGTTTTCCCTATATTACTAGATATGAAATATTATGAGTGACTACAATTTATAATGAGAATTGTAATTGGGCTTAAGCCTGTTATGTTCGTAATAAATACGATTTTTGCCACCAGCAACAACCGCGAGATCTTCCTTTCATGCAATTTTGACTCAGTGCCTCATGAGAGTATTGGCAGATGAATCCCATTTTCCTGTACATGGCTTACATGGGAGACGAAATGCTGACGATTGGATACGAGAGACGCATAGTCAAGTTCTCATCTCCTCGTGTCTCTACCCGCTCTAACCAGCACTCATAATTCGAATAATCCACGTCTTTTAACACTTTCACCAGTCAACATGCCTTGCAAGATAGCTCCTTTAGACATTCGTCCGAAGCTCACAGCTATAATTCTCTTCGAAGTAGACCACTCTGTCAAAACTTACGGTAACTACGCCAGCGAGTGCCGAATAGTCTCCCAATAAATCTCCGTCTTTGGAGACAAGAAAATTGTTATGCCAAGGTTACTTCTAGCGAATCCGACATCGTCAACGTAAGATTCGTGGCAGCGAAAGTATCGCGTTTCGATGCCAATGCACGATGCAGCGTTTATCTAGCAATCAACAGCGTTATCACATCATCCGCATCGTATCCAGCAGTCGACATGAACCATATCATCATAGCTCCTCCTCCGTGGTATAGTCGTCCTCCGTGGTATACTGGTTACCATGCTAACCTCTAGTTCCCGAGGTCGCGGCTTCAAATCCAGTGGAGGGCGATGGAGTTTTTCGGGCATAAAAATCCTTAGAATGACTTCCTCCGGAAGGGAAGTACAGCCGATGGTCCCGTGTCATAGATTTACGGTACGTAAAAGAACCTCGAGGCTGATAAAGACGCCTCTGAGAAAAAATTACCGGTCTTTCTGGCCAATATAGGATGGGATGGTAAGGAACACAGCAGTTAAACAGCGTCCATAAACAAGCATCCTAACAGCTATTACAGTCCGAACAGTGATTCCACAGTAGACTCTAATTTATGACCCATGTGATTCATCTGTGTCACCAGTGACCAGCGTGTCTCCCTCTATATTGTGACCGCGCGGGGGGATGCTGACTGCGAGCTGCCGGTGAGCGCATCCCGCTCCAGCACCTGGATGGGGCCCACGACCGGCCTTCAGAACAATAGCAGTGCAACGAACCCATTATGTGCCGCATCCCTGCATTTTTTGCTACTTCAGAAGGTTCCTATCAGGATGTTCTAGTGGCCTCGCTTTTGGGAATGTTGCTCTTTGTATGCGTAACTTATACAGAATGTAACAAAAATGTACGGCACAAATTGCAGGACATATTCCTCACACGTAGACGAAGAAATTATTTTGTATGAACATGGGTCTGAAAACGCTTTGTTACCATGTTACAACTCATTTTCTACAACTCATTAATCATGGGAAACACACAAGAATATAACTACCAGCGTACAGCATGCAACTGTTTCTCACAGGAGATGTTCAATATGCCCACCGTGAGGATTGATACGTGCATCAACCCGCCGTCGTAGTGAATCCCGGATGCGCTGATGTATCCCTGGAGTATTGCGTATGATTTTTCAGCCTTCCATAATACGGGCACGGAGACTCTGAACATCTGTTATTTGGTTCGATACACAAGAGCTTTCAAATGCGCCCACAAATAAACTTCCAGTGGGTTTAGGTCCGGGGAGCGTGGAGGCCAGGCAATTGGTTCACCTCTACGTATCCATCTGTCACCGAATCTGTTATTTGGAAGCCGACAGACATTAACACTCAAATGAGAAGGGGCTTCATCGTGCATGAAGCACATGCTTTGTCGCACAACTAAAGGCACATCTGCTAACAGATCAGGTAGAACATTCTCTACGAAATTATGGTAACTTTGTCCGCTGAGCCTGGGTGAAAGAACGTGAGGCCCTACCAATCACCAACAATGCCAACCCAAACATTGACAGAAAATCTTTGTTGATGACTTGATTCAACAGTTGCATGTGGATTGACGTCAGCCCATACATGCCGATTGTGATAATTTACAATCTGATCTTGTTGAAACGACGCCTCATCTGTGAACAGCACCGTTGCACTAAAATTAGGGTTGACACTTTGTTGCATAAACCATTCGCAGAAGCGTACCCGTGCAGGAAAATCCGCTGCTGATAGTGTCTGCACACGCTGTAAATGGTCTGGATACAGCCGGACCTCGTGTAACACTCGCCAGGCAGTCATGTGGTCAACATTCATTGTTGCAGCTACTTGTCTTGTACTGACACTAGGGTCGTCGTCAACTGCCTGAAGAATTGCCGCCTCTCGTTGCGGTGTCCTCGTCCGTCTAGGTCTCCCCCGGTCGCGAGTATCAGGCTAAAATGCCACATGTTTCCTAAGAAGACGATCAAGGCTTCAAACATTTTCCTGTCGGGGCACCTTCGTCCTGGAAATCTCTCCCGTTAAAAACGTTGAGCGCAAGAGCCATTGCCGTCTGCTAATCCATAGATCAAATGGGCATCTGCCATCTCTGCATTTGTGCACACTGCCATTCCACGAGCCAAGTCTGTGATCAACTCTACTAGTACGTAGAAACCTGTGTGCTTGCCATGGTCGTACTGCTCACTGGAACAGTTTATGTTACCTGTAAACAAGCAATGACGTAAGTCGCATGTCAACAGGGACATGCAAAACGAAACACTGGCGGTGCACCTACGCTAATGACAACGTAACCAGACGTAACCAAGAGTGCATGTTCACCATGATACTACCGTTCTGCTCGTGTATGTTTCCTATGATTAATGAGTTGGAGAAAATGGGTTGTAACATGGAAATAAAGCGTTTCCAGACCAATATTCATATAGCATAATTACTTCGCCTACGTGTGAGGAATGTGCCCTGCAATTTGTGCCGTACATTTTTGTTACAGCCTGTATAAGGGGATGACTGGCGCCCGTCTGGACAGTTCAGTTCACTTAGTTGAGAAGTTACGAAATGAAAAGTGAAATGACAGTGGATAGTGCCCAGTGCAGTTCAGTAATGAGCTGTGACTCGGTATTCAGTTGTGATTCGTTCGACGGATCAGCTGTTTTCTGTTCCGAGGGTATGTCACAGTGTTACAAGTGAAATGTATGTGCTACGTTGAGCATCTAAGTGATGAATAAAGCGTGTTTAGCAGCAACTGGCGTTCTTATTTGTTGCAATATTTTCAACAGCGAGGATAATGCTGCCTCCTGCGATAACCCTTTTGCCATTGATACCGCATGATTTAGTGTCATATTTCTTCTGCATCGTATGTTGTAATTTATAACATTCGGGGTACTCATATAACCGTTTCATCATATCTGGGCTTTCTGTATGTTTGTATTCTTTAACTCATTTTTGTATCACGTGCTTGTTTGCACGTGTGTGCGGTGTTTGTTCAATGCCCTCCGTACTTAATAAATGCTGATCATTGTTTGCGCTATTCTTGTATACGCCTCTCAGTCCCCTTTCTTCTCTCCCTCCCTCTGTCTTTCCTCTCCTTCTTATTCATGTATAGGTCCCGTGGTTATTTTATCATAAGCTAACAATTGTCACGCATATGAATTATTTCATTTATTACTATCGTCACCGTTGAATCCACGATACATTTATGTTAGGTAGTGTTATATTTTATTTATTTCCGGTTAATAGATATATATTTTAGAGATGGGCGTGGTAGGAAACCTGTATTCTCTTTGAAATCATGTACAAGTTGTAATCGTTTTTATCTACAGACTCTACTCACTCTCTTCAGTCTGGCAGCGGAGACCCACGTTTGAAGTGCTGAAATTACATACTAATGGTATATATTTCTTGAAGATAAGATCGGTGTATGAAATTAAGCTTTCGTATTCATAGCATCTGCCCTTTATGGTAATTTTATGTCGCTAACCTATAGAGGTTTGGCATTGGTATTTTGTGACCCATCTGTAAGACAAGAGTGTACCAAGCTGCAATCGCAACCTGTCTCCCAGGTAAGATGTAATTGTTATTCTTTTACTAACGCTCCCACTGCTGTTAGATACACATTATGTTGATGTCAGTAAATGCTAAATAAATCAGTATAAAATTGTAACCCTGTACCTTCTTTTTGCTATGTCCCCAATCGCATTCCCCTTAGGTTGCGACAAGTGGTGGAGCGTCGGTCTCTTTTTATATTTTTGAGAGATGTGATTCAATCCCAAACCTCTCACTACCATTTCGATGCTGTGCTGGAAACTCCATCATTTTCGGTAATTTTTTACGCGATACGGTCAGAGATATTTGACTTGCACAGCTTCTAACTTTGCAAACTTCTGAGTCATTTTATATTTTTCTACTTTGCAATGAATTTGAATTACCTTTATTTTTGCCCTTGAGGAATGTGATTTTGTACCCACAAAAGTTGCATTATCTGCATGGATTTACGATTTGCTAGTAATAGTCCGATTACCACTGAAATTCGCCATCTCATACGTGACTATCAACGAAGTCTAGACAGTAATGTCCAAACTTATAAAGTTGTACTAAAAGATATTCGCGTAATATCATCTAATCTTTCAGAGGTATACAAGTCTATGTTCAGACCTCGACTACGGTCGAGTCGTCGATTAAAGGGTCTACCCCAACAATTTATTTCCCGCTACGGTAACGTAGTCTAAGCTTGGGTGATTTAAGTCCCACGACACCCCCACAGTCCTCCCAACTTCCCGTGAGTCCAGCATCCTCCACTGAGTCTATCGGAAATTTAAGTATGGCTACTACCTCTGCACCCACAACAGCTGAAAATGTTCCGTTTAACACCAAATCCATACTTCTATCCCCAGGTCCCACCTCTCGTCACTACATAGACCCAGGTTTTTTAGTGGTGCATCGGGACAAGATATTGTTAGCTATTGTATACAACTTTGGCACTATTTCCATAGCAAACGGGTGGACAGATGAATACAAAAAGCAAGTCCTTCCCTGTTACTTGAGAGATGCAGCCTCTAATTGGTACAAGACCTTTGCACCCCGTCATCTTAATTTTACATGGCGAGACTTAAAAACTGCCTTAGAACACGCTTTTACACACGTAGCGCAAGACGATGTTCTAGAAATTCGTCTTCGTCAGAGAGTACAAGATATTTCGGAACCCACAGAGCATTATATCTATGATATACTTGCTCTTTGTGATCAAGTAGACCTCAAAATGCCAGAAAATGTACGCATCAGACATGTGATGCGTGTACTTAAACCCTCCCTTTTGGAACAAGTTTTGCCCGCGGATCCTAAATCTATTGACGAGCTTGTTCGGCATGTAGGACGTATTGAAACTGCTAGGTTTTTGTCAGGTCAGAGAGTAGATATAGTAGCTGCTAGATCTCCCAATGCACTGTCTTCAGTGAATAGTACCCCTCCAACGGGCACGCTCCATTATTTGTTAAAGGATATGAGAAACCTTAATCGGCAATTGCAGCGCTTACAGCTCTCACAAACCGCAGCCCTAATTTTTGGAACCAACCGCGCTCCTCAGAGCCAGGCGCCAGGGCGTGGTCGAGGAAATTTCAATGGAAATTCGCGAGGCATAAACCGCGGTCCTTCAGGACGCGGGAGAGCCAAAACAATGGGTGCTCGCAGTTTTGATGGGCGTCCAATTTGTTTTCGATGTAGTAGACCAGGGCACATTGCACTTAGTTGTAACATTTCAAATCCCCCAAACGGGCAAGAATAGTCACGAGATTAAATCCCGTGACTACCAACTATGATTTCCCTCAGCACAGGCAAGGTCGCGATAAGCAATCGGAAACTCATAACTCCCATAAACAGCAAAGTGAGACAAGGACACACAAAAAGGATAAACAGGTCGGTATTATCCAAGCAGTTAAATTATTAACTGATAACTGCATTGTAGGTGGTAAATACTTAATTAATGTATTGTTTGATACAGGTAGTGCAGTAAGTACCGTTAATTATAAGCATGTGCATTCTTCTATGCATCCTGTTCCTGATAGTTTAATGTTAAGAAAAGCTGATAAAAATTGATGGGTGTGTCTTATTCAACTGTATTGAATTTTGAACTAAACGGTTTCCACTTTTCAGAGCAGCTCTTAGTTGTTAGAGATTTTGGACATGATCTTCTTTTAGGCATGGATTTTCTTAAACGATATCAAGCAATCATTAATGTAGCTCAGTTAACTATTTCATTGTGTATTCCAAGCGGTACACAAATACAGGTAGATTGTAATGAAAAAGTAGATCACTATTTAGTTCAGATATTATTAGCACCAGATGATGAGGAAAAGAACTGTAAAGCATACTGCTCTCAAGACACTCGAATCCCACCCTTTTCTTCGTTACAAGTGAATCTTAAATTACCTAACACCTGCAGAGGCGTTGTTATGTTAGAACCCTCAGCTGCAATAATGCAGAAAAAGCAACTCGAATTGTCTCCTGTTGTATGTGAAGCCCAACGTAAATGTACGATTCCTATACATTTTTATACAGCCGAACCAAAAACATCTTTGCTAAAACTATCCTTGCTCATATTCATGAGGTAGCTTTAATATAATCCACAAACTGGAATAGAGAGGAGCTTAATGACATTGAAATGGATGATATCAAGTTTCATGTAAATAGTAACATCACACAAGAACAACGAGAACAATTGCAACTTCTTTTGCCTAAATACAAAAACGTCTTTGCTACAAGTTGAAGGACTTAATAGGCACAGGCATTGGGGAATTTGAAATTAAGTTAACTAACACCAAACCGATTAAACAAAGACCTTATCATGTTTCCCAACAGCAACGTGAAATCATAAACCAGCAAGTTAAAGAAATGAAAGGTGCTGGAATTATACGTAAGTGAAGTAGCCCCTGGGATCTCCGGTGGTGCTGGTAAAGAAAAAGAATGGTGAATTTAGATTTTGTGTAGATTATCATAAATTAAATGCTGTAACAGAAACGTCCTCCCATCCTTTGTCGTTAGTTGATGACGTATTAAGTTACTTAGGAAAGCCTAATGGTACTGCACCTTGGATTTATTGAGTGCTTAATACCAAATACCCTTGGCTGAAAATATTAAACCCTATTCTGCTTTTATTTCAAAAGATTGTCGCATGGAGTTTAATGTCTTATCTTTTGGGATGATCAACGCTCCAAGATATTTTTTCTCAAATTGGTGATCTTAAATATAAGAAAGCATTATTCTACCTTGATGATATAGTTTTCTACGCTAGCACTTACTCTGAACTCCTTAGTAATCTGGAGGAAGTATTTCATCAA
This sequence comes from Deroplatys truncata, assembly GCA_030765065.1. Classification (NCBI taxonomy): domain Eukaryota; kingdom Metazoa; phylum Arthropoda; class Insecta; order Mantodea; family Mantidae; genus Deroplatys; species Deroplatys truncata. Next base: position 382,636,594 of record CM060990.1, read on the forward strand.
TTATGTCATAAGTTTAAGTTGAAATCAGAAAAATGCTTCTTTGCCATGTTACGAATTAAACTTCTAGGTTTCGAAGTTTCAGCTAAAGGTATAAAACCTGACAAAGGCAAAATTAAGGTCATTACTCATTTGCCTATACAGAAATCTGTGAGAGATGTGCGGAAAATACTAAGTTTTTTTTAGCTTTTACAGACGTTTTGTATATAATTTTGCCTCTATTGCACAACCCTTGCATGCGCCAACTCGCAAAAATCAAAATTTTGAATGGACGGAAGCACATCAAACAGCATTTGACAAACCCAAACGTGCTTTATCTTCAGCCCCGGTATTAGCACATTACATCCCTGGAGCTTATACTGAACTTCGAACTGATGCCTCAGGTGTAGGAGTCGCAGCTACACTCTTTCAGCGATTTCATGGTGAACTTCACCCTGTTTCTTTTTGTTCAAGATCTTTGAACAAACATGAAAAACATTATATGGTCTCTGAGCTTGAACTGCTTGCAACAGTATACGGTCTAACACATTTTCTACCCTATATTTTTGGATATCCTGTTAACATAGTGAGTGATGATCATGCTCTTTGTTATCTGAAAAACCTGAAAGATGTGACAGGTAGGTTGCAAGATTGGCTTTAAAATTACAATAATATGACTGCACTATTATTTACAAATCCGGAAAGAAACACATAGATGCGAATGTTCTTTCCCGGTTTTCGGTAGATGAGCTGAAAGCATCAAAACTAGAACAAACGGACAAGCTTATCACATGCTTGTTGTCTTCGGTAGAAGTTGCCCAAAAACAGCGCAGTGACTCTCTGTTAAAACCAGTAATTCAGACACTTGAAAAACCTGGGACAGGTACATCCAAATTACAACGTCAAGCAGCGTCGTACATTTTGAAATCAGGAGTATTATATAGGAAAAATGCTGGTGCAACAGGACCACTACACTTATTGGTTATCCCTGAATCACCGAAGAAATAAATTTTATTTTCATGCCACGACGATCCTTTATCAGGACACCTAGGTTTTACACGAACCTTTCCTAAAATTCACTCCCGTTATTATTGGGTTGTCATGCGTAAAGAAATTGAGAAATATGTGAAAGGCTGTCCGAGGTGTCAATTTAGGAAGGGTCCTAAAAACTTAAACCCGCTGGTTTATTAAACTCGATACCCGTAAATTATGTAGATGAACGTTGGGGAATATATATTGTAGGCCTGATCCATAAGTCAAAATCAGGAAAGAAATATGTAATAGTATGTACAGAGTTTAACACAAAATGGATCGAGACTAAAAGTTTAAGTAATGCTGCCGTAGATAATGTAGCAACGTTTATTTTGGATAACATTATTTGTCGTCACGGCGCTCCAGCTATGTTGTTATCAGATCGTGGTTCAGTTTTCTTAAGTGAAGTTGTGCAGAATTTACAAAAAACAATGGGAGTACACTCTAAATTCACAACAGCTTATTACCCTGCATGTCATGGATTAAACGAAAGAGCCAATCAAGCTATAGTTAATATGCTAAGCCATTTCACCTCTACGGACCAACGAGATTGGGACCAAGCCCTCCCACATGTAACATTTGCTTATAATACTAGTAGGCATGAATTCACACAAACCACACCGTTTTATCTCATGTATGGCAGACATCCTACTTTACCAGAGGAAGTACAATTAAAGAGTACTTCAGATAATCCATTTGTTAAGCAACACAGCAGCATATTGAGTAGGCACGTGCATTGGTTAGAGAAAAAATCCAGCAAGCACAATTAAATACAAAGGTCATTTTGATCGTAAACGACGTAATGTACAATTCAAGCGAGGTCGATTAGTGAAACTTTTCACTCCCGTTAGGAAAAAAGATAAATCAACCAAATTGTTACACAATTGTTATGGTCCCTTTGTAATTGAAAAACAGTCATCACCAATAAATTATCTTATCAGTCAAGGGACAGGTGCTAAAACTAAATCACAGGCTGTACATGTCTCGAGATTACACCCTTATTACGAACCGTATAGAAGAAACTGAAATTATATATCATTTGGAAATTTTAATTTAAAATTGCTCTAATTTTATACCAATTATTAATGATCACATAGGATTAACATTTCTATTCAAGTGAGATGCAGAATAATTTGCTACTGTGTTTTTTATTTTCAAGCAAAACAGTTTAATAAACACAATAATAAACTTATTATTTTCGTGAGAACCCACCTTTTAATAAAATGCAAGTGACAACACTCTAGTAAATTAGACTATTTAGCTGGAAAAACATCTACCGTCAAGTGTATAACTTTTCTTCATCTAAATGAAAACATTTTCTTTAATAACAGTTACTGATTGTATAAATTCATACTTTGATCGCCTTATTCATCTCTTGTTTGTTCTTTTATAAAGTCAAATCTCTCTATTGTAGTATTATACAGTATTTCCATTCCAAGATCCAAATACGAATTGTTTAATAAACTAAGTCAGTAGTGCATTTTTTTAGTTTTTTCTACGTAAATAATTGTTTCCCGGCTAGCAATGGACGTTACTTGAATAAGTAATAATTGCCTATATAGCCCGTTATATTATATTCACCAATTTGAACATTGATATTCCTCATCATAAAGTACAATACTTTACGGTATGACTTATCCATGTGTTGAAGTCTTGTTCCGAATTTTTCACTGTTTTTTCTCGTTACTATCTAGTGATGATAATTCGTGTATTATTGCCCATCCCTGTGAGAATTACAACGTTAATCTTTTTCGAACGAAAGCAGCACTGTTGTACACTTTTACATAACACTGAATGAAATAATTGTTTCACTCACCAAACGTACGCCATGCTTTCACACACTTTACTGATTATGATCAACTCTCTCTTCGGCAGGCAGCACCCAAGAATCCGGAAATCCTACGTTATCAGTGACAGGAATTGCTTCTCTCTTTCGCCGGAAACAGCTGCATAATTATGGTGAGAATTTGTGACAGTCAAATGCAGCTGTGTTAGATATAATGGTCAATACTATAAGATCAATCTATTGAAATGATTCTTAATAACTATAGCACCCCTTTACACTGAGTACATATATGTAGGTGCATTTAGGAAATCCTTCTGTGATTTTCAGGAGCGAATGCAAGCTTATGGTTCATATATTTGCTGATTGTATTTTGTGGTTACTCGGTAGCCACATCTCTAGGAGATGACCGAGCAAACAAACGCATAACAATAGTTAGCGTTTAACTCTTAATTTCCTTACCCATATAATTTGCTTATATGTTGTACAACAAAGTGCCATGTAAGAGTCAAATCCTTCAGTTTAGCTTTATTTTCCTTTTTCTCCTCCTGTAAATAAATTTCTCTATTCACTTCATAATGTTTATTACTGTAATTATAACAATTTTTATTGTGTATTAAGATATTTATATTATTTTACACGTTTTCTTAATTGTATTGCTACCCCTTTGGGCCAGCTATATAAGCGTAGGCATATAATGTATATTCGTCATTACAATATAAGTGGGAATGATATAATATGCGTATAATAAGTAACAACGTATTCATAATAATTTGCTAAGCAAATGCAACAATAACGACGTTACAAATTTATAACATGCACGAGCAATACATTGATGCAGGGCTAGTAAACCAAGTTTATCTTATAACCTTGGATTTCACAATGACTTTATTTTGAACTCATAGGCATTACGAACATATTATACTCACTGGCCGTAAGTAAAACACTATGTGACCTTAGCTTTTGGAGTACAATTATACAGATACGTAGTGACGTGTATATGCGTTCTCATACGCTATCTCCGAATGAGTTAAATGTACTTCGACCTTTGTGAGATATCTTCCCTCTCCCCTATCTCATTACGTATTTGTCCCCCCCTTTAACCTTGTTTCCTAACCCTTGTTCGAACAATACTTTTTTCGACGCCCGGAACGGCTTACCGCCATTAGGCTTGCCGGCAACCAGGCGGACGGTAAGGTTCCGGATGTCATATTTGACACCTTTGTCGTAATTTGTTTTTGTTATTACACCTATTTTCGCTATTTTCGCTATAACTAACAGATCTTTTAAGTTATGATTACAGGTTAATTTCTTTGAGTGTAACGAAATCCGCCTCATAGATAACAATGAAATGAGCAAGGACCTCAATGAATTATTGGTCACAATCCGTCCACATGTACCGTGGCGTATGGCATCTACATCTGCACCGTTGGAAGTCGTTATGGTAGACTCGTCTGCTTGAGTTGGGTGGTATAAATTTTTATTTAATTTTTTTTGTTTGGTTAAAATATTCGTTTTATTTGACTATTATTGCCTTATATTTAATATACTTACAGTCACTTTGTCTTAAACGCTCTTTGGAGCTGCAGTTAGTTGCATCACTATGTAACTGATAAACGGTCTTCCGCTTCCTGTGTATATGATTTCTACTGTGGACCACAATCAGATTTTGTTATGAATCATAGCCTAATTCATTTTCAAATGCATGTTAGAAGACCTTGCTAGATTTCAGGACTCCAACAAAAGTTATATTATTGCATTGCCTTGCTATTGGGACTGATTCGCAAGAATCCTACTAAGCATTGCTGTGCCAGAGATGAATAATGTGAGTTAATCAGGTAATATATAACAAATCCGTTGGATATATCGCAGGATTTCCGGATGTTGTATTGTTGAGCATTTTTTATTTAATGATGGTATATATCAGTACACCCTTTTCTTTCGTTCCCTTTTTTCTGTTTTGTTTTGGCATAACATTGGCACGCGGGTCGCTCCCGTAGTTTTTTCTCTCTATATATATTTTCTTTTTTCTCGATGAAAGGTCCTAGAGTATAGCTTTGCAGCCCCTTAGTTACTTTTTTGGTGTATTTAATGTGATCCGATAGATTTTTCGTGTTGTTCTTCTTGAGCAAGTATAATATAATAAAGTGAGAACAGCCCAAACATGAGTTATGAGGATAGGAAACGTTTCCAATTTTGAGTTTACAATGAAGCAAGAGTGAGCATATGATCGTACGAGCACAAACATGATGATTTTTGTAAATTTTCTTGTTGGAATCCTTATGTCTAGTATTAGGCAGGATGAACTCACACACCTTTTCTGGTGGTGACATCAGGCATTGAATAAAGTCTTGTTTATTCTCACGTTTTATGAGTACTCTGCGCGTACAATGTTATGTTTGGTTTGTTAACCTGTAGTAGGCTATTGTAAGTTGTCTTATGCTATATTGAACATGTCCTTATATCTGATGCCACCATTCACTAAGTCATTCTGAAAGGTTTGAGTGAATAAAAACAAGATCATTAACATGTTTAGTACATGTCTATGTGATTCATTTTCATTTTTTTTTTGTATGCTCCAACTTTTAACACCTTTTGTTTTAGTTTACTAGTTGACATACGGTGCCAATTTTATTCCACAGAATTTATCTACAAATATACACGCCATATGTTTAAGCTGTGCTTGTTTACGCACTAACAGATGCCTTTCATTCTTATATTGTATTTCTTTATGATTGGTTTTATCATAGTCACTGTCAATGTAATACAAATTCATGTATTACGATATATTGTTATTTTGTATTCGATATTGTTACTTATAACATTTCTATGCTTGCTTGTGAATATAATATTGCGTTTTCTTTATATCTATGTATCTACGCATATACAAATGCATTTGAATTTTAATATCACTTAAGTTGACCTCTATACATTATAGCGTTTTTTGCTATTTGACTATATGTTTTTTTGTTTGTTTGATACATGAGTTTGCACAAGGAATGCATATCAGTTTTTCTTGCATTTGCAATCTTTTTATTTCTTTGCCATACTTAATTTTCTGAAAAAATAAACCCGTGTTATGCTATTTTTATTATCTATCGTTTAGTTCTTTTTGCAAACTTGTTTATCTATTTTTCATTCCAGAGCATTTCTTGTTTACGTTTTGTATTTTTATATACTTAAATCTACTTAACACATGTATCATTATGCTGGCACCTGATTTCTCTCAGTTACCTATCACATAATTCTCCCTCAATCAATTTCCTTTATGTTCTTCCATTCACCCTCGACCTTATTCCACATATTGGTCACTCATATTTACCTTTTTCTGTTTTATATCCTCCCCCTCCCTGAGATGGTTCGAAAATACCCTGCCTACGCCTTGGCTCCAGCATGGATTATGGATTGCCAAGACATCACCGTAAGGATTTGCAACGCCACACAGATGGGAAATCAGAACCCTTGCAGTGAGAATGATATTTCTGTCTCCGATACATGCCTTCACTAGGGGTGTTGGAACTTCCGCAGCCTTGGAGGCTCAGCTTACAGACACTGATATTCGCCGACAGAAGTGATTATTGCCTGTTCTCACTCTTCTGTTCACAGCAATTGATTGCAATATATGCGAATCTGTGTTGGGTGCGTTTCGCTTTGACAGTGCATATGCGTCGATGGATGCAGATGATCTATATCTGTTTCAAGGTGATTTCTGTCTTGAGTGACAATTTGATGATGTGATAGTCATGGCGTGTGGTTTCATTTCCTTTTGGTATCCCCCTCTTCCTCGTTGCTCTATATTTATCTCTCCCAGAATTTTTTTGGGTGCCCGTAATAAACTGATTAATGTTCTCATCACATGAATAATTATGTTTATATTCTGGTACATTTGTACTTTGGAACTCTCAATGGTGTAATTGTTTTTGCTCAGGTGAACTCTCACATGTATTTTGAATTTTTGTTATTAGTTTTGTGAATTATGTTCATTTTGATAGCAGTCCCTTTGGCGTTCTAGTAACTTGCATACAGATACTTTTCTATTTTGATACTATGCATTGTATACGGCATTGTAGAGGTTTTTTGGTGGGAACTAATACTATTTGATTTTTCATTCTGCCACTGAGGGCAGTGACTTATCTTGCCGTCGGAGGTATGTCGCGGACACAGCTTGGTGGACAAATAATTGTTTATTAATTGGATTAATAATTGGAATCATTTATAGTTCTTTTAGTAGCTTATTTAAACAAGTACGATTTCTTTTAAAGTTTGAATTTGCATTTGCCTTAGTTAACGTTGTACCACGTCCTCTTCCAGGATGTCACGTTTCCTGTGATTCATGTTCACATGCTTTGACATCTTGTGACTATGAGGATGTCATTTACCCTTCGCAGTAATTGGCTGTTATAATTATAAACGAATTGTGTAACTCACCTTATATGGAAAAGATGACGTGTTAATCTGGGGATGGCAAAATCTATTTAAATGGTTAACACGCCCAACTAGGGGGGGTTTTCTGGTTGGACGCTGCTCTGAGCTGTGCTGTCTGACTGTCTTTTGTATGTTTTGAACACATATAATATCCATCTGTAAGACAAGAGTGTACCAAACTGCAATCGCAACCTGTCTCCAAGGTAAGTTGTAATTGTTATTCTTTTACTAACGCTCCCACTGCTGTTAGATACACGTTATGTTGATGTCAGTAAATGCTAAAGAAATGAGTAGTAAATTGTAACCCTCTACCTTCTTTTTGCTATGCCTCCAATCGCATTCCCCTTAGTTTTGCGACAATATTTGTGTATGTATGTATTTATGTATGTATGCATGTATGTGGGAAAGTATGTATGCATATATGTATGTTTTTATGTTTCTATGCATGTGTATGTACGAATGGGTATGTATGGATGTACGCATGTGTATGTATTTATGTACGTATGTTTTTAAAGTCATATGTGCGAATGGTGTGTATATATGTATATAAGTATGTATGTATGTTTGTTTTTTATACTTAGGTATGTATTTATGTACGTATATATCGCTGGCTCAGTATTACAAGGTTGTATGTAGTAGCATGTAACTTTTGAGAAACAAGAGTTTGAAATTCCACTTTATGAGTGAGCAGTGTGTTGATATTATGCGGCCATTATTTTGTTTATTTCCTAAACAAATATAAAAATATGCATTATACATACTATTAACTTCATAATATTATTTTTGAAGAAGTTATTTAATGTTATATTTCTACATAGAACCTTGTAACACAAACCATAATGTATAATTGAAACAACAAAGCTGCATGTAAGCATTCTGCATTAATACTCTGAGATAACACTATAGGATTATAGAGGATAAGTAGGTAGAACAAAGAATTTGTTCATGTTATATATATTTATTGCATAGGAAATATTATAACGCTTTTTGCTTTAACTATTATCAAGTACAGTCTATAAAATAACTAAACTTACTCAAGAAATTTGCTGAAAAATAATCAGCTCTGCTTTCAATATTGATTTCACTTAATAATAATAATAATAATAATAATAATAATAATAATAATAATAATAATAATAATAATAATAATAATAATAATAATAATTCATATTGTGACCCAAAGACAACATGGAATCATATTTTAATAATACCAGTTTAAATTTATATAATAGGTTGACGCAAAGTGAAGAATAATAAAAAATAACATCTCAACAAGCTGACTCAAATAAGCTACTTAGGAATTCTGCTCTTAGTAATGCTTGAAAATAATATTGTACAGCATTATCATAATACAATCACTAATGTTTAGTAATGTGAAGTGAACATGCATAGTACAATAGCTTCCCCATCCTTGTACATTTTTACAGAACTAAAGAATAACACAGCTATTCGTTCAGAAAATAAAAAAACAGCTTTCAATAGTGTTGGTTTAACTAAATGTGTCTAAATTGATAACACAAAATATGCAAATGAAATATAATATATAATTATTATTCACATTCTGAACAAAAATGCTTTTATCGCTTATATTTTCTCTTGCACTCATTCTCTTTGGCCTCTTCTTAGTAAGGCTTCAAAGAAAGACCTATCAACTTCAGACATAAACTTCAGCATTGGTTTGAAAGACTTAATCTTGTTTGGTGGGATTGTTGTTAAGATTTTAGCTGGTTTTGGTATTGGCATTTCATCAAATTCTGTGGATTTTCTTGAAATGATTGATAAATATTTCCAATTAATGTTATTATATTCTTTCTCGCTGTGACTCTGTTTCCATTGTAAGCATGTGAGTGACTGAGGGAATTTAAGAGATGTCGCTTTTATAAATTACACACTTTTATAATTGAAAAACATGGAGCAAACTTGAAAGTTATAAAAGTCATGGGGTTGCATCTGCAAAATGCTGTATGGTTTCCTTTTACAGGCTGATTTGAGTAGGCGTAACAGGGAAACTGGTGAATAAAACTCTCTTTCTGATAAACTTCATTCTAGGCAACTGTGAACAGAGTCAATTTCCAGGAGTACAGAACTTCATAGTTATGGTTTGGATGCTTGCTAGCTTGCTTCTCACACTTAATAAACCTTTATATTATTTTAAGGAATGTACATTTACCATATACATACAACTTTGTCAATTCATACACACAAACACCATTACTATAGGGTTCTAAGTATACATAGAACTTTGAAACTCTCAGAGAAGAACAAAATCCACAGACGACCAATTTAAAACAGCTGTTATGTTAATACCAACAAGTGCTGTCACCTTCTGATAATATTATGAAGTACAGCTCAAATACTACAACCTTTTAGCACTAAAACTTTAATTTCTGATCTTTCCTGACATAGAACCTTGTAATATCGAGCCAGCGATATGTACGTATGTGTGTATTTAGGTATGTGTATGTATGCATCTCTTTATATGCATGTGTAGGTGTATTTATGTAAGTACATACGTATGTGTATTTAAGCACGTATTTAGATGTATATATACATATGCATGTATGTGCGTATTATGCTTATAAGCATGTGTGTATGTCTTTGTATTTATGTACGTATGCACGTTTCTATTGATTTATATGCATGTAGGAATATATGTTTGTAGGTACGTATGTTAATATAGGCAAAATGTTTGTTTCCTATTTCCATATGTATTTGGGTATATACATTTAGATACGCCTATGTATGCATGTAAGTATGTATGTATCATTATAGGTACATAAATTTGTGTATGCATGTACGTATGATGTGTTTAGGTATGTATGTCTTATTTCATATTTATGTGTGTGTATGTATGTATGCATGCATGCATATGTGTTTGTATACGGGGTGAACAACCTTTTGTGGGACCGGTTTCGCGTCGTTTGACTGGCCGGCGAGGCTGGTTGTTTTGTCGGTGATGCGGGTGACAGAAAGTTTGTAACAAAAGAGTATGGTTTGTCGCGTAAGTTATGTTTGGAGGTTGCTAAAAACAGCGACCTACGATCAGGGGTAAGCGCTTTTGGTACTGGAGGGATAGGAATACCACTGGGAAGCTGGGTTGTCAAACAACTACTTCACAAGGTCCTAAAAGAGCCTATTGGCTAGGTCATTTAATTAAACGAGTTGGGATTTGGGGTCCCGCTGACAGGCCTCGAGATGCAGGAGCTTAGATAAGCATCGCATAGACCTAGCTCTAGACAAATATAATAGGATTCGATTCACTTAGTAAAATAGACTGTGTTACGTCGGGATTCGAGACCCAATTATAAACTAGACGCAATAAGTGCCCACCGCAATGGATTCACCAACGTGCTGTCTCCGTTGCACGGTTTATTCAAATTCGTTACTTTATAAAATCCTATGCATCCTCCTGGTTGTGGCCCCAATCCCAAGAAGGGTCGTTACTCCACCCTAGAATCCTTTAGAATAGGCCGAAAGGATGCACTGACCGGAGCGCTTGACCGTAGGGGGTACTTTCTGTGTCCGATTCACGGACTTGAGAAGAAAGTCAGTAGTACTCCGCCACAGTCAGGTTGACTTAAATAAATCATCACTTAGGTAACACCGCCTTTACTTGCAACTCCAACGAAGTCTCAGCAATAATGGGAAAGCTTTTAAAGGTTGCAACATGACAAGGGTTGTGGATTAGATGATTCAGCTTGCTAGCATGTCTGTAGAAGCCATTCTGACGATTTTCTGTGCCTTGACGACGTAAAGCGAGCTTACACTGTCTCTCACTGACGTTGCAAACTTCTACCGTCTCTTCAGTTTCTTTACCTTCTTCATTTTCGTGTTGACTTGGTGTGTACCTTCAGGAATCAATGACAGGTCTCAATGTTTTCCTTCCGCTAGAAACTGAAGAATTGCTTTTCCAATTTTAGGTCCAAAATATAGTATTTAATATTTTTTCCAATCTATTCTCCGTTTCGATGTAGCACCGCCAAGATTCTCCCTTGTTTTCCTTTGTCTGTGGGCGGTTTGCTACTCTAACCGGAAAAGTGAAAGATATTTGGGAAAATAAAAGAAATATTCAAACAGAAAACTTCAGTTCTTCCGTTTCGGAAGTAATGAGTCAAATCACAGGCGAGGGAGTTAACATTTGAGAAAGTGTACACCTACCAACCAGTTTTTGCTAAGTCTTGAATTTTGAAAGAGCGAAGAAAAAATTCAATTCTTCAGGTATGTAATGTTGCTAACTAAGCTTTTGTGCGTGTTTGTTAAACCGTACATTTTTAGAATATTTATTTTATGCTTTGTACCTCTGCCTACTCTTCGTTTTGCATACACACTCTGTTAAAAAAAGTATGGGGTTACATCGAGTGTGTGAGGGGGCTGTTATTTTATTTTTCTTCTTTATTGCTTCTGCGTTCATTTGTGTCTCTGCTGGTGTTGTTAATTTCTCGTGTCTTACTCCCTTGGTATTCTCGGGGCGCGCCGTCTTTATCCAGGTCTACCATCTTACTCTTTGCTCCTACTTCGGCCTGAAACACTTTAACAAGCGTGTAAACTTTCTATTCTCAAAATACATAAATATAATGCTTCCACCTCTTTGCTCGTCCTCTTATTTTGCTTTTATTTCAGTTTTATTTTCTTTTTGAGGGCTCTGTTTTCTGTGACAGCTTGTGATTTATTTAGGTTTTTTCTTTTCCTTATCTTCTGACCTCTTTTGCTTCTTTTAATCTGAGCGCTCACTTCTCCTTACTTGGAGCTATTTAACACTGTAACATACTTCCTTAATGATATGTGCGGGCAACCCTCTTCCGGGATGAGCAATTCCGATATTGGTTCCCTTCACCATTAAGAGTCCTTACCTGGAGTGCTCGTGACCCTCTTCACCTACCTAGGAAGCCCCTTTCACGGGGGAGGATAATGGCTAACAGAAAACACTTCCCACATTGGGGGGCACAAATTATTTTCGTTTTGCGGTTAATCGCGCTTACATTTGGACTTAACACTCGGGGGCGCGCAAATTGGCTTACCTTGACCTTTGGACCATTTTCTCCTCCCCTTTTCCTAGAGTTTCTTCTAAGTGACTCCTCTGGCGAGCCTACCAACATGCCTGAATCTGTAGCAGTTAACCGGAGTGGCATTTTAGGAGTAGCCTGTAATTATGCTGTAAGAATTTATACAAATTACAACTTGTTAAAAAAATACTGTGAGTCTCGCGAATAAATTAAATTAAATTGGGTTATTATTATGGACGCTCTTTAACTGCTGTGGTTCTTAGCGTCCCATTCTATATTAGGCATGAAATACCGGTAATTTTGCTCAGAAGCCTCTTTATCAGGCTTGAGGTTCTTTTACATGCCGTAAATCTACGATACGGGACCACCGGCTCTACTTCCCTTCCGAAGGAAGGCATCTAAGAATTTTTACGCCCAAAAAATCCTTCGCCCTCCGCAGGGGTTTAAACCCGCGACCTTGGGAACTAGATGCGAGCATGATAACCACTACACCACGGAGGACGACAGCTCGTGTTCACTGCTGTCCTCGAGCAGAGGGAGGTTACCTTTTTCTTTAAAATACCTGTTTATCCTAAAAAAGTTAAGCAAATTTACATGCCCTCATATTGTCTTCTTGTGCTTATCCTTAAAGGTGAGCCTGTTATCTTCACCTCCTTGGCGACGGTTTTCATTAACCAAGCTGTCTTGCTCGTTTCCTTTCCTGCAATAACTCTAAACATCACTCATTGATTATTTACACTGCATTATGCAGGCTGTGACAACCCATAAAGAAACAACAACTAATTTCAGCTGCTTATACAAAAAGAAATACCGTATGAAACGCTACGTACATTGAGATGTGCAAAAAATTATTCATTTATCTCTACTCTGTGTGTGTATTCTATTGACAAAGGAAGGGAAGGTAGGAAAATTTGTGCTGACCTCTCTTTACTTTCTTTTCGTTTTCTCGTTTATCTATAAACTTTAATTCCATGTTTTAATACTTCTAATGCGGCTTTATTTCTTCGCCTTCCTGTGGGATATTTTGGTGTAACTACCATTGCAAGTCCGAAGTTCATCTTGCATGTGCAGCTGAAAGAATGCTGAAACGAGAATGTGCTGCTTATTGCGTTGTCTCTGCCGAATCTTTGCGTTGTAGTCAGTGAGTAAACTTACTTCAAGCGAAACTTGAGCTTTCGTTCGTCTAATCCCTGTTGTTTTCGCACAACCGTGGGTGGAGTACATGTTAATTTTTGTGTTATCAGGGTGTGATTTTGTTTTCTATATGCCCGGTGTTTCTTGTAACTTTCGGTGAATACGCTTTTGGTTGGGCAGCATTTAATTCCTCCTATATCTTTAACATTCCCTTCTTCACCTTTTTTCAGTGTTAGGCATCTTCCTCCCTTTCTCTCTGGCGTGTTTGCGTTTCCAGAATCAGAATTCCGCTTGTTCTTACTTCTGATACCCATGGCACCGGTTTCCGGTAATTACGTCTGTTTTGGTGCTGTCGGCAACGTTTTCAAAAAATTGTAAGCCGTATCTCCATAATTCCTTCTTGTACTATTAAACCTGTTGCGGTTCCTTGAACTGTTGCAGCTAGAATTAACTTCGGCCGTCTTATAAAAATAAGGGCTATCGTTAACGTTAGCGGGATTGTCCAAGGATATATTATTATTGCCATAGTTGACGTGATTGTTACATCTTGCTTTAAACTTTCCATTATTATTGACAGTGGTGCCTGTGACAGATTTAAATGCGGTTTTTCTAAAGACCAATTGGCGTTTAAGCGTCATGTGAGATTGGTACGTGATATTGATTTGGTGCCACTCAGAAATTCTGTTCGCCAGGGTAGCTTTATCCTTGAAGTACTATAAAGGTATGGGGAAACACTAAAACTGCTAACTCATGTAGACCTCCGGAAATGTGCATCTGAGTTGCATTACAAATTTCCCTCATTATAATGTTTAATATCAGTACCCGAGGTCGCGGGTTCAAACCCGGCGGATGGCGATGGATATTTTTCGGGCGTAAAAATTCTTAGCATGGGTTCCTTCGGAAGGGAAGTAAAGCCAGTGGTCCCATGTCGTAGATTTAAGGCACGTAAAACGACCTCAAGCCTGATAAAGAGGACTCTGAGAAAAATAACTGGTCTTTCACGCCCAATATAGAATGCGACGCTAAGGACCACGGCATAAATAAAACTCAATTTAATTTTTCCCCTCATTATAAACTTTGTCGTCATGTGGTCCCAAACTCAGCTTCTGGGAACACAGTATACTTTGGTTCAGAACTCCATGTCTGAACGTTTATAATCTTATAATTGTGCTGAAACCATAGGGTTGCATTACGGATTACTCTTGCGTCTTTACTTAAGATATTTCTTTCCCTATTATACCCTGAAAACACATTTGCGTCGTGTGGATTATCACATGTTCTACAATAATACTTAAATTACGGCTGCAGGTAATAAAAATATACTACATTGTATTAAAAATATATCACTCGAACGATTTTCAAACGGTTAAGGACCCATAGAAATTAAAAACCTAGAACCCTTCAATCCTTCGATTCTTTCTTTCACCTTGTTCCTTTCGTTATTTATTAAATGGACGCGAAGGACATAATCTATTCCACCACTTTGTCCGTAAATGCATTCTGTTACTGTGCCTTAAAAGTTTGGCGTCAGCATTTTTCAATGTTACTGTGTGTGGCAACAATCGTATGGCGTTTCTGTATAATCAGCAAACACTATGTACGCTTTACAACCTTTTTAATTTTTTCTTCTCTTTCTTGTTATTTTACTCACTTGATTTGTGCTTCTGTGTACGCTATATCTCTTTATAGTATTTGTCGCGTTTATGATACATTTCGGTGACGCAGCTTTTGTATTAGCCTATACGTACCAGTGTAATTAATTAGAAACTTTCTTGCTTTCCCTATTTTATGCCTGGCGTTATCAAGTTTCACTAGCGCTCCGATTTTATACTATACGTGTCTTGTTTCCTGTCGTATAGGTGCTTATTTTTTCTGGCTGTTTTCGATATTTTCAACAGAAAACACCTTGCTTTTAAAATGGTATCATTTGTTTGCTGATGCTTTGTTGCCTGTAGCTGTATGTCAATCGGTGGCAAAGATTGGTGTGCATATATAACCTCGAACGGAGTGAAGTTTGTGCTTTCTTGCTTACTAATGTTAATTGCACTACAAATGTGATGCAAGCTATTAACCAATCCGTTTGTTGTAAGTTCACGTGGTTACTTATAATTTGAGCGATAGTTATATTCACTTTTTCTGTGAGTCCGTTCAATTTCGCCCTGTATGCTACTGTGAAATTTGAGATTATTCCCATTAATCTGAGTAATTCTTGCGTCGCCTCACTCATTAATATTGAAAGTAGAAAAGGGCCCGGATTAGCCAAGTGGATTAACGATAATCCTGTCACTAGGTGGCGTTGGTGTCGCGTTAATCCGCCTTAATCCGTTGGATTAAGATGGATTAAGGTGGGTTAAGGCGGTAAATTTGAAAGTGTTGCTAGCAGTAGGATTAAGCTAATCCACTTGTCTAATCCGGGCCCCATTTTTATTTATTTCTTTTGTATACAGATATTGACAATAAATGATGCTTATGATTACACATGAGGTTAAGATTGGAAATGGAAGTTGGTATTAAAATAATAAGTGTTTATTTAATGATACATACAATTTATTTTGAAGAACACAGATTTACAGTAAATGATTATACATAATGAAAAGATTAGTAATGTTTACAGGTATTAAAAATAATAATAAGTATTTACTAAATGTTATATACAATGTATTTAGCTTAAAAACAGAGATTTACAGTAAACGATGATTATGTTTACTGGTATAAAAATAATAAGGAAAAAAGGAACATGTACTTATTACACGATACATACAAGATAGGAGGGAAAGAAACGCATTATAAAGTTGGATATGATAGGATATTGTATTTAGTACATAAATCACTGTGCACACGCACTTTGTGTAATAACGTTTTGAGAAGATAAATCACTCTGAGCAGTCACTTTGTTTCTCACCAAAAATGATTTTAAACTTTGTGATGATGGAGATGTTGACGTCGTCGTTGTTGTCGTCGGGGTCGCTGGAGTCGCTATCGATGCGGAAATGGCATTGATGGGTTTGGTGATGCAAGTGAGAAGATGTTGGAAGTTGGTGTGCGTTTCCATGGGTCAGAGAACGGCGACGACGAACTCGTTGGTGAAGTTGTTGGAGTAGCACCCATTGGATGTGACGTTTATATTGAGGTTAGGTGTTTTGTTGTGACAGAGGAAAACGGAGGGTTGAGCATCTGCTGCGCATTGGATAGCTTTGGAAGCGAGGCACTTGACGTGGATGACCTGGGGTTTGTTGGAGGAAAGTTTGACAATGATTTGTTTTTTATTTCCAAAGAAGGAGATTTGAGTGGAGAGTAATGAGACTTGAGAATATTCTCCATTGGCGGAGAGTTGGGGTAGAAAGAGGGGTTTGAAGAGGAGGTTGTTTCCGATGTGGTTGGGTTCGGTTTCGCAGCTCATTTTGGTGCGAACTTGACGATATATTTTTTGAATGCGTTTGAGAGATGTTCTACACCTTGGTAGGTTATGGTGAACTTGGCGGTGTCGAGTTGTTGAATGAGTTCTGAAATAGCCTTTCCGTATCCTGCAGAGAGAAAGACTTCGGTATCTTCGTCGATTTTCACAGCGGTTCTTGTGCCGTATCTGGTGGCGAGTGATCTGACGCCTAGAACGGTGTATGGGAGGTTTTCTTGCAGAGTAGCAACGCAGAGAATGTCGGTGTTGTTGGAGAGCTCATCTAGTTGACGAATGAGGGCGTTTGCGCTGATGTTTGGCTTTTGACACACCAGTGGCAGTTTTTAACGAACGGTGATGGTCCGTCAAAGTGAGGTCTTCGAGAAGGTAGGTTGTAGTGGCGTGTACAGCGCCGATATGGTGCGCAAATGTGTTGAAGGTGAATGGACAGTTGCTTCCACACGGTGTCTACGTCAACAGGAGGATAACTTGAGAAGATGGCGTTTGCGTTTTGAAGCAGAACTTCTCGTTCCTGAGGCAGGAGAACTTGAATGCACCTTTGATTTTGAAGAAACTTGAGAAGTACAGAGGAGCAATCGCAAGTCATGAGCGTCGCCTGTTGTACTTCCAGTTAAACTCCTCAATTTGTTGGCGAAGTCTGGAGAGTTCCTGAAAATAGTGAACTTCGCAAGTGTAGCAAAGGTTGGTGCTACGAGGATTGAGCACTTTGGTTGTGCAGCAGGAGCAGGTGTGAGATGGGCACGAAACGTCTGGCATATCCGAACGTTAGATCTGCAATGTGTGAGGGGTAAACATTGAAGTGTATATATATGGGGAAACCACTGGTGGGGGTGCGATGGTTGCGTCACATTCACAGGAAGTGTTAATTGCACACGCCGGAAGGAGCACATCCGTGGGAAACCACTGGAGGGGAAAAAGGCTGTTGCTCCACATCCACCGGAAGCAGTACATCCGTGGGAACCAGTGGAGGGGGGAAAATTTCGTTGCACCACATCCGTGGGAACCGTAGGAAAAGTTCGTTGCGCCACATCCGCCGTAAGCGTTAACTGCACACACAGGAAGGAGTACGTCCGTTGGAAATCATTGGAGGGGAAAAGTTCGTTGCGCCACATCCGTGGGAATTGCACACTCAGGAAGGAGGACATCCGTTGGGAAGTTGAGGACCACATCCGCAGGAAGCGTTGATTATGCTGCACACAGGAAGTAGCACATCCGTGGGAAAGAAAAAGTCCGTTGGGTTTTACCACCAGATGTTGCTTGCTTGTTTGAATATGGAGTTGATAACGTCTTCATTTTGAACGATAACTGTGTTCGTTGACGCTGAAAAGTCAATCACCGTGTATATGATCGGGTTGAATGTAGGGTGTGTCGTTGCCCAAATTGACCGTTAGGCATCTACCAAAGCACATGCGGTCCTGGTTAATGATTTGCTGCATTTAGCCAAGGAAATGTACTGTTGTTCGTAGAAAATGATGTATAATCCCCTTGTGGCAACACATCGGAACCATCGTTGTTGTTCTTCATCACTGTCACGTGTTTTATGGGTGTGAGTAGAAGGCTGCGAATTGGACGTGAACTGGGTATTGTTGAAGTTGATGTTGGCAAACACAAAATGAATTTTGCTCTCGTAACTGTGAACTTTGATGGAGATAGGTTAGCCGTGGTAGGCGTTATCGACAAAACGGAGTGCATAAGGAGTATTTTTTTGAAGGTGGCCATCCACTTCGTAGTTCTTAAAGACTTTGGTGTCTTCGTAGTGCACGGATAGGTAATTTTTGTATCCCATGCTGGGGAAGAACACTTGTTGCGATACCGAAGGACGAGAGCGCACTTACCACTTACATTTAAAACACTTGTGCAAGTCTACAATGGCGTTAAAGTGCCCCTCGTGGAACATGACGTCAATGCGCTTATCTGTTTCCTTCTCTGACGCGTACATGACGTGCTTGCCCGTATGATCTGAAAACACCGTCACCGCGTACCCCTTTAACATCGCGTCAAAATCTCTGACATCATCGATAGTAAATGGCCCACTCGTCTTTCCTACAATTTGGCACAAGGCTAAAGATTTTTGTTTCTGCAGGTATTCCGACCGTCTAATTGTTTTATAATTGACGTCTCCATCCACTTTAGCTTTGCCAACCGCTATAGTTCTTGCTAAACACAAGTTGTCTTTGTTCATCATTTCAACTATGCCTTTATTGCCGGTACAGGCATCGCACGGTTTGTGACACAAACCCGACACCTTCTTGGTCCAAACAAAAGTCAAACAAAGGTCCCCTAGCAAAAACTGTCGATTGCTTTGCATCACCTTCTCTATCGATTTTATAACCGCCTCCGCATTCACCTGGTCCGTGCGTCTAACACTCATGTTAAAAGCTTTGGACGGGTGCTCCTCGTCCGCAATATTTACGCCTAAATATCCCGGTTCGTTCCCCAATAGATTTTCTTTCGCAAAGTTAATAATGTCCGTAAACAGAAACGACACCCATTGCTCTGTGTTTCCATCTCTGGGTCCCGGGTTCACGGTAATTTCTGTTTTCGTGTAGCCGGAGAAAAGCCTTTTCATCGTTCTCTGTCTATAGAATATAATGTCGAATACGGGCTGCAAGGTTCCAGCTTCGCTTTCCGCATGTTCCGGCTTCATGCTTCGAGCTTTGTTCAACAACTAAAAAGCTTTTTCACGTTCAAACACTTTCAATACGCACCAACCAAGTGCTGTTTTATACGCTGCTTCTTTTTACGTTATATCAACAACTACCGCAGGGCAACTCGATAATGTTTTTTTCTTAACAACATCATTGTGCCTCCACGCGCAAGCGTACTGCGTATATCAAACGGGACCTTTTTCTCGCAAAAACAACGCTTCCAAATATCGTAAATGTTCCAAAAGCTAAAACCTTGTAATTTCTAGCCAAGTCGCTTTACTCGCACAATTCACACCTTAGCGAGCTGCTTATCGCCTGGTGCTTTTATACGCTGCTTATCACAACCGCAACTTCCGTATGCGCACTCAGTTAAAGTCCTCATTAAAATTCGAGGCCTGTTATCACGCCACAACTTCCGGAGTTGTAATCAGGCACTTTTCCGGTGCACTTCCGATCTCACCAGCGCACCACCGCACCATCCGCTTGCGATAACAATTACATTTTCCTACCATCAACCGCACAACCACATTTGAAGATTTTCGAACTAACTAAACTTCCGTTCTCACGGCCATTTTTAACTTACCGCGCAATTTAAACATTTTTATCTCGGCGGCCATGTTGTGACGCAAATCTCCTCTGCTGATTACCAGGCCTTTAAAAACCTGTCACTTTGCCTCGCTAGCTTCACAACCAGTCTTGTTCTGCACCTTGGACCAGCAGCATGGAGCAACTGCCGTACTCCACCAGAACTTTTTTGTCGCCCTCCGGCAGAATCTATCAACAACTGTTGACTAGAAGGAAGCAGTTTCACAACTGCTACAACATCAACAACAACCAGCAGTATTTTCAACAGCTCCCACCAGAGCCGCTTCCCGAATTCAACGCTGACTTCGGGCATCTGGTGCAAGCCCACCTGGCACGACGACGGTTCATGCTCCAACAAGCTGCTTCATCCTCCACATCGGCTTGGTCCCGAAGAAGGCGCGTTTGGTGCCGTAGCGCGTCAAGCAAGCAAACTTCATTTCTTGTTGGTGCTTTTTTAAAAAAAACAATATCAATATCATCGTGCAGTGGTGTCTTGTAACAAATGTTTTTCGTGTGCAGTGTATTTCTTTCTTCACTTATTTTTTTGGTTATTGTTTTTGTAGTTTGTTTTAATGTCTTCGCAACGTGTGAAGTATAGATGTGGTGACTGTAAATACAGGCTTCTCAGCCAAAACTGTCAGCTACATTATTGTTACAAACCGTATTACGTGTCCAATATTACACATGTTAATTCTTTACTTTCTCAACCTTATTATCGTCTTGAATGGTATGTAAGCACCTCTCGTGTTCCACTTACATTACAGCCAAAGTGTCTGTTTTATCAAGCGCTACGCATTTTGAAACTTAACAATCAACCAAACCCGTATAGCCATTGCAAACCTAATATGTGCAGGTGCTCAATGAGCAATTAAAAACAAATCAATAATTGTACACTTGTGTAGCAACATTTTTTTGTATGTCATACACCATGTACTGTTGTGACAACAATTCTGGCTAATGTACCTCGTGCCTTGCCATAAAATACGACCACAAAGTATTACAAACTTTTTTAAAATACTACAAAGTATTCACTGTGTGGTGCGATACGCGCACAAACTCTGAAGTGTACACTCCAACATGTTTCGAGTGCCAAGCACGACGTGCGTGTTTTATAAACAATATCACAATCCCTTACAAACATTTACGTTGCAGTAATCGATCGCCCTGCCATCGATGTGAAGGTTACGTTCCATAAAGTGTTTTTAATTGTTTCTCAAAGCTCATAGGTATACCATGCATAATGTTAACCCCTTTTAATTATAACTTTTTTGTGTGTTTCTTTTTCCCAAAATGTTGTTTGTTTTGTATTTTTTGTGTACGTTTTTTGTTTTTTGCACTGCACACTTTAAATGTTTACATATATATAGCACTATCAATCCTTCGTGTTTGTGTTCTTTTGTTTTTAATTCTCCTAAAATCATTTTACCTAGACAGGGCTCCTTTCCTTCTCCTTGTATGTTTTCTTAGCTATCATAAAAAACAAATACATACTACCACTAATACAATCATATTTTAAAACGATGCTAACCATCAATTCTTCAATGTTCCCAATACATTATTTCAAATTAATGCAAAAACATTTGCCAAAAAAGTATTGCAGTATTATTGCGTTAAGGTATATCATGGTTTTGTTGTATAATTCATGTATTCTATTTCAGCTTCCTTTTTCATCTCGTCTAAAATTCTAATTCCTCTCCCTCCTCAACATATCCTCCGCCAACTTCCTCCGCCTCCTCCTCTTTTCCCTCCTCCACCGGTA
Source organism: Deroplatys truncata (assembly GCA_030765065.1). Taxonomy (NCBI): domain Eukaryota; kingdom Metazoa; phylum Arthropoda; class Insecta; order Mantodea; family Mantidae; genus Deroplatys; species Deroplatys truncata. The sequence goes on from CM060990.1 coordinate 382,658,354, forward strand.
TTGGGTCTTCGTCGTACGTTTGCTCATAATTGGCAAACTCCTCATCCTCTCCTCCACCTGTACATGCGCTTTCCAATTTTCCAATCGTTTACTTTAATGCCTCAAATTCCACGTACATTTTAGTTACATTTCCTTCTATTCTATTCACCAACTCCTCTTGATTCGTCACATTCTGCTTTTTCTCTTCCAATTCCCTTTTCATTCTTTCCACCAATCCATGCATTCCTCTCACCCTTCTTTCATATTATTCTTTTTCCTTCCTCATCCCGTTAGTCACCCTGTTTCCTTCCTTCACATTCCTATCGCATTCTTTTTTCTTTTTTGCTTTATCCCATTCATCCCTTTTTTACACCTCTCAGATGCTGCTTTACGTATGCTCGTCACCGACACCCACCCCCAACCCCACCATTTCCAATGCATTCCGAATTTATTTCCAAATTTCCCTCCGCAGCACACCTAGAGGCTCGCTTCACCCTTCCACTCATCGTCCTTCCTCCACCTATATTTAACTGCCACTCACCCCATTTTCTACATTCGCCAAATATATATAAAACATTTTCAGAAAAGTAGGAATTCATCTCATTTACAACGCTGTAAGCCATCATAAGCTCACTCTCCTTCGGTGTCAGTTTCCATTCCAATTCCAAACCCTCCGGCAAGTCTACCGTGTCCCTCAACAAACTACAATCCACCATCTCCTCCAGAATTGAACTGTTGTCGCTAGCATACATACTCACAGGCTTTTTATAAAATTTACACCTGTCTTCCACACCCGTCTTACCTTCCTCACACCGACATCTCCCATTTAAAATTTAACCCTCCGGACATTCAAGTTGACCCATCTTCACACCCCTATACATCATCTCTCCACATCTCTTCCCCCTCTGACATCTCGTTATCGGATTTAAACAATTATACACGTTCTTAAGTGTCCCCAGGTTAATAAAATCAGATCCAAACCTACACCTACTGCCCTTTCGGTATTCGCATGAACAGTTAGACAACAATTCGTAATCCTTTTCACATCTTGTCACATTTTCCAAATGTCCCGTCACGTCATTCAACTCGAACCCACACCTCCCAAAACTAACGCAGCTCCTCTCTGCGCCAGCAACTCCTACTATCACCAATGTTATCACTATCGCAATCATCATTACCATATACTTTTACCCCCACAACATTCCCCTTTTATACCTTTCTCCCTTACCTCCAACATTCCCCCACTCCCACCTCTTTCTCTTTCAACCAATCATAATCACTTTTATTCTCACCAATCCCTACCTTTCATTTATTCCATTACACCAATAACATCACTTCTTATTCTCACCAATCACATCACACGTCACTTCCTCATCTACTTTTTACCACTTACTTGCAAATCATTCCCTCTTTCCCTTCCCAACTCTCCACAAAGACACACCGCAAATTCCCTTCTCCAGGTCACGTGACCTTAAACTACCCCATCACCCTCAACATAACCCTCTTCTCCTTTTCTTCACCACCACATATCCAACCAACCCTTATCTTTAAACTTAATCTGGTCCACGGATTAACCAACCTGGATCAACGATAATCCTACCGCTAGCAACATTTTCAAATTTACCACCTTAATCCTCCTCAATCCACCTTAATCCAACGGATTAAGACGAATTAACGCGACACCAACGCAACCTAGCGGCAGGATTATCGTTAATCCACTTGACTAATCCGGTCCCTATACTTCTATTGAATCTCGCTACGATAGCATGTATTTAGGAAAGCCGTGGCGGCAGATGGAATCTTCATGAATAAACCCAGCTACGTGTTTTATAGATGACTTCGGGATTGCCCGTAGATACAGATATTGAGATAAGGGTTCTCATGCGGCTATTATGTAAAGGTTGGCTCCTATAGATTTCGGGAAAGGTTCTAAAATGTGAATTGAATAATTTTCTCCTAATTAATTGTCTTTTATGGGTTGCATCAAACCTGCAGCTTTCTGATTTCCTGGTTTCTTTCGTTGTTGACACCAGAGTTTTGTGTAGTTTTGTACGTCTCTTTTCACCCCGTTCCAGCTGTAACGTGTTGTTTGCAACAACAGTTACATCTTGCTGATATTGCGTAACATTAAATATGTCTTCACGCTACTGCTACCGTTTTCGTTAACTTTCTTAGTGGATATTAGTGGAAAAAGTAATTTCATAGTTAACTAAATATAGCTTGGTACATACTGGTGAAGTGACCTACTTCTCTCTCCCCGATCACAACACCGCCCACCAAGAGTATATCGTATTCGTCAGAGAAATAGTTCACCTTAAAGGCATACAATGAGAAGGATTATTAAGGCCGTAAAACAATAGTAAGAATGGTGTAATGAAAGATCCTGGTATAAAATGTAATGGTAACTTAAAGCCAGGATTTAGAAGAATAACAAATTCGGAACTTACAACTTTCATTAAAACGTAGTTACCAATTCCGCCAAGAATTGTACATAAAAGTTCTTTTGCTTCACGACTTTCTATACATTGCCTTTACAATTCACCGCTCGTTTCCTTCAAAATCCAAGCTTCTCGCAACAAGAAATGAATACTCTTCGTATAGGGCAACAACTTTGTAGCCCAACATTTTACAATGGATACAAAATTTGAAACGTCTCGCGTGTACGTGAGTAATTAGAAATTTAGAGAAAGTACTTGCCGAAAATCAAAGGTTAACAAATTTTACCAAGTCCGAAAATTTATAGTACATGGTGTGTTCGCTGCTGATAGCTCGCTGCAAGTGTTGCTCCAAAAGCAAAGCTTGTCGACTGCGCTGTTCGTCCTTGCGTAGATCCACAGCTAAACTCCTGGCGCCGGAGAGAGGGGATGAACGCAGCAACTGAATTTCCCCTGATACGGCGCTCCGCACAGCCATTTCCCCTCCAAATGCTGTAGCGTCCAGAGATACGGCTCTTTAGTCTGGCTGCGAGCGGAAAATTCTAATTGACTCGCTGTTACAGCTGGCGCCCAAGTCGAAGGGGTGACGACTTCTCAATGTTATTTAAAGTGTCTTGAGAGGTGGTGTGCCTAAAAGGCTACACAGTAGTAATTGTTTTCGTAAAACGTTTTGGCAAATCCCATACGCGCACTCAGAGCACCATCGCGATTGTTCTGGAAAAATTCCTTCTTAAACTCTCCTGTACGACTAATAAATGCATACATCCTGATCCTCTTGCATTTTTCGTATAACGCACATCGGATTGTAACACGTCTGTTAATGTTTGAAGGGCCATCTCACCATTTGCCGTGCTCAGCTGTTTCAAGGCCTGGATCAGCGGCTTCAATTGGGGATGATCCCCTTTCTTCTGAGATATTTCCATGGATTCTAATAAAGAGGTGATAATATCTTCGATCATTTGCTTTGTCTCGATTTCCGGGGGATCCACAGTTATTCTGGACAAATAGTAGAATAACTGAATAGTCTGCATCTTTATGCTTCACTCGCAATTTTCGCTGGAACGTGTAATAACATTCCTGAAACATTCGGCTATATTGTGATAAACTTCTTTTGATTTCCCTGGCCTTGGTTAAGTGAAACAGGCAGCCATAATCCGTCCCTATTGTTACAGGTAAACATATATGTATTGCCGCAATTTAGAAAGCTCATACATAATTCTTGTTCTGAAACGCTGTAGTTCTTTTCTGCCTCGCTCAGACTTCTGGATACAAACCCAACTGGAAGCATCTTTCGTCTCCGCAGGAGTTGACAGTACCATATTCCGTGCATACTGGCGACGTATTGTATTTGTGTTTTGGCCCCTAAGGTAAAGTGTCTAAAAACCGTGGTTTTCACCATTGTTTCCCTGAGCTTTTCAGATTCTTGCTGCTGTCCCTTACTCCATAATATTTTTTCACTCTTTGTTAGCTCGTTTAGTGGCCTCGCGACGGCTGAAAATTATTTGGAAACTTCCTGTAAACGAAAACAACCCTAACACTCGTCCAAGATCCTTGGTGCTCCTTTATGTCCTCAGTTGCGTAATGGCCTGAATTGTATCATTGTCGAGCTCAATACCTGCTGCCGAAACTTCGTATCTTGGTAATTGTATTGTACACATAAATTATTTTGTAGTTTGAGCTTGAATATATGCGCTTACAGTTTTTTAAATAGCGCCTCTAAGTTAGACAGCAATTGCTGTAGTTTTGATGCGAAAACTATTACATCGTCTAGGTATATAAGCGCTTTTTATAGCTGTAGAATCTCTATCTGCTCATTCCCAATTTCTGTGAAGGCTCTTGGCCCGTTCACTGAACCAAACGACAATTCCTTGAACTGATACTGCATATCCGCAGTAATCAATGAAGTCTATTTCTTACCTTCCTCGGCCACCGGTACTTTAAAATATCCAGTCTGTATGTCGAGAGTACAATATTTTGGTCCTCCCAGATTGCTGAGAAGATCGCCTATTATCAGTAGAGGGAATGCTGACGAAGCTGTTTATGCATTAAATGTTCTGCAGTCTAAACAAAATCGGTATTCTCCTGTTTTATTTTTAACAAAATCACTGAGGAGCTGCAAATACTTTGTGAATCCTTGCTTATCCCAGCGTCTTTTATTGCTTTGACATGACTATTAATAAATTCCCTCTGTTTGTGAGACACCTGTGTGGTCTTTCCTTTATTGGTGTTGGATTAGTTAGCTCTGTTTTGAACCCTGTTGTGTCCTTAGTGTCCTTGTTGCAAGCCGGTTGCGAAAATATGTCTGTATTTTTCTAATAGTATACGCACCTATTCCGCTTGTCCTTCCTCAAGCTGAGAATTAACATTACATTTTGCAGTTTTAATCTTTATTGGTTTAACTGTTTCCAGTGTGAAAGCGTCAGAATTCACTAAGGCGACTTCATACACGAATTCCAACTGGTACCTTTAAATAATCTTTGCGGGGCCGCTGTGTTATTCTGAACTTGAATTATCTGAGTTTTTGCATTGTTGCATAATATCTGAAGGGTAGTGACGCGGTTTTCTGCATGGTATTAATGCATGATGGTGAATGGACGAAGTTCTACACCTATCACATATTGCTTTGTTCTATTATCCGGCGCGTCTGGTTTGAGCGTAACTTGTCCCAGTGGGCATTCTTGTTTATCTTTATACACTATGGCGACCTTCGTGTCGTTCTGCAAAGTCAGGATTATTGTGCTATTAGCAAGTTATATAACTGCTTTATACTTTACATTCCCAGTAAAATTCAGATCGGAAATGTTTTACTATCAGCAGTTGTTCTTCATATTCTACTCGTCCCATTCCAAAATTTGCGTTGGTCTGACGTGATGCTGTCGCAGTTCAAAGTATTAAGCTTAGGGGTGCTGCCGTTTGTCTGTTCGCACTAAATTATCATCTATTATACTTACGAAGCTCTCTTTATGTATTAATATGCTCATTTGTTTTCCATTTTGTATCCCAATTTTACCAATCGCCTGTCTTATGTTTCCGACACGCTGGCAACTATGGTTATTACGGGAGGCCGTTAATTGTAGGCTAATTCCGGAAATTTACGTTCCTTCTCCATGTCCGGGAATTCGTTACTACATGTCCTGTTCTTTTGCAGTAACTGCATATGGGTTTCGCGGGTACGGTTCCTCTGATTACACTGGTCAACAATGAAAATGTTAAATAATTTCTGCTGATTCTTATGTATTTGCATCTGCCAAATCATCGTCCTCCGTAGTGTAGTGGTTACCGTGCTATCGTCTAATTGCCGTGCTCGCGGGTTTATACTCGATTGAGGGTGATGGATTTTTCGGGCGTAAAGGTCCTTATCGTGGCTTCCTTCGGAAGGGGAGTAAAGCCGATGGTCCAGTGTTCTAGATTTACGGCACGTAAAAGAACCTAAAGCCTGATAAAGAGGCCTCTGAGCAAAATTACCGGTAGTTCACGCCCATTATACAATGAGACGCTAAGGACCATATCAGTTAAAGAGCGTCCATAAATAAAAATGAATTTAATCTTTTTCTGCACAATCCAAAAATGAAGCCTTAAATGTTCCATCACCCACCAACTTTTGTAATATTAAAAAATGTTTTTCGTGTTCATTAGCATAGGCCGTGAAACGTATTGATTAAAATAAAATAATTTTGTTTGATTAGGTCAACAAAATTTGCTTTAGACGATTGTTGTCTGTGTCTTTAGGAATGACAATGTTCAGCAATGAGCTTCTCCTCACAAAACCCTGGCTTTCCCATCCAGGTCAACGTTTACTCGAACAACAATAAAGGAGGGTCTGTTATAGATAGAACTGGTCCTGCATAGTTGACAGAGGAGTGGAAGCTTTATTTAATGAAAGAAGCTAATCCGGTGTGTATTCAGTTGTGAATTAACAAGTGTAGTGTCAGCTAATTGTGTGTTTTATTAAGAATTGTAAATTAAGAGCATAATATCTCGCAAATGTGTAAACGATAAAACAAATTTTTGTTACATCTGTGGCGGGTTCACTTTAAATGTGCAGAGGCGAAATTTAACTCCTCGAATTAAAAGAGCTTATGACTGTTATTATGAAAATAAAATAGACGAGAATAAGTTTTAGTCTCCGGAAATCTATTGTACCAAATATGTAACAGTATTAAAAGGCTGGTTAAAAAGGTACCTCATATGCCTTTTGCAGTTCCTATGATACGGCGAGAACCTAAGGACCATATAACAGACTGCTACTTCTGCTTGACAAATATATCTGGAATACGTTCAAGGTTCAAACACACTGATGAATATCCATCTTTAGAATCAGCAATTCGACCACTGCCTCATGGACTAGGCCTTCGGATACCAACTCCACCAGACGACAGAAATGTGAAGATTTTGAATATGTTTATGACACTGGGGAATTACAACAGCACAGCGACCCAGATTTTGTGGAAGGAGTTACCATAAACGAATCGCACTTTCTAACACAGGGGGTTCTAAATAATTTTGTTCGTGATCTTGGAATATCTAAAAGTAAAGCAGAGTTACTTGCTTTAAGATTGAAAGACCGGCACCACCTGCACGATGGCACCAAATAAGTTCTTTCAATAAAGAAAAAGGAATTTGAGCATTTATTTTCTAAATAGGATGACCTAGTTTTCTGTAATAGTGTTGATTCTTTGATGGAGTCCCTGGGTGTTCAACATAAACCTGAAGATTGGCGTTTGTTCATAGATTCCTCGAAAAACACGCTTAAAATGTGTCTGGCTACATAATAGAAACAAGTTTCCATCCATTCAAATAGCCCACGCAGTTGGTATGGAGGAGAGTTACCTGAATACGCGTCTGTTGCTATCCAGTATCCGTTATGTGGACGATTCATGGCAGATATATGCAGACTTTACAGTGATTGCTATTTTACTTGGATTTAAACTTGGCTATACAAAATTTTGCTGTTTCTTGTGCATGTGGGTTAGTAGAGATAAAAGCACCATCATGTCAAAAAAGCTGACCAAAGAGAGTCATTCAATCCAGGACAGGAAACTGTTGTTCATCAACCACTTGTAAGTGCTGAAAAAATCTTATTGCACCCTTTGCACAACTTTGTGAAAGCAATGGATCGTGACGGGAGTGCATTTCTGTCCCCGAAAACTAAGTTTCCAAAGATTAGTGAGGCGAATCTAAAAGAGGGAATATTTTTGGCCCTCAAATTGGAAGAATTATGAGAGATGTGGAGTTTGAAAGCCTGTTAAGTATGCATGAACGAGCTGTATGGTTCTCTTTCAAAAAAACTGTCATAAAGTTACTAGGAAACTACAGGTCTGAACATTACTGAGAACTAACTTGTCAGTGAGATGATTGAGAACTACAAGGTCATGGCATGTAACATATCTTTGAAAATACACATGTTGGACTCCCATCTTACTTCTTCCGTGAGAACCTCGGCGCTGTCACCGACGAACATGGCGAGTGTTTCCGTCAGGAAGTCGCTGAAGTGTAAAGACGCTACAAGGGAAAATGGACTTCAAATATGATGCCAGATTACTATTGCATACTCAAGAGATATGTTCCTCAAGAAAAGTACAGTCGAAAATCTACTTCACATTCATTTGAGGTGCATAAAAGGTATTATAGCTAAGGTGTTACACATACTAAAATGTATAATTACCAGAAATGTTATTCATGCAATTACTCAAAAACTCTGGGTGATGGAAACTTTCGGTAAAAAGATTTGAAACCAGCACAAAAAAACCAGTATGAATCATCCTTTGTAATTCTTTAACATTAAAAGTCTTCAATTTTGTTGACCAGTTTTATAGGAGTTCCTTACAATATTAGCCTGTTTTCCATAATTCATTCCCGTTGCGTAATTTTGCAGGGGGTAAGCGGGTGGATATAAATTTTGATTTTCTGCACCTGTTGGGACAACTTCTGCACCATGTTGGCCATCTCTGTCATTTGTTGTTTTAGACCTTTCTCATGGCCATTAGGGGTGGTAAATTGTGCGCTAATTAGATCAACTCGTTTCCCTGATAGCGTCTGTTTATGTTCTCCTCACGAAGTGAACCTGGCTTCCTTCGGAAGGGAAGTAAAGCCGGCGGTTCCGTTTTCTTAGATTTACGGCACGTAAAAGAAGCTAAAGCCTGATAAAGAGACATCTGAGCAAAATTACCGGTCTTTCATGCCCAATATAGAATGGGACGCTAAGGACCATATTAGTTAAAGAGCGTCCATAAATAAAACTCATTTTTTTAAGTCTTCCGCCGTTTGAGTGTTTCTTGGTAAGAATTGTTTCACGTGTGGTTGCTTCAGTCCTCTTAAAATATGCTTGACACGCTCACTCTATGACATGTCTAGATATACCAAGTCACACAATGCTATTATGTCACAAACATATTGCCCTGTTAGTTCGCTCAAATCCTGTACCGCTGTCTGAATTTTAATTCCAGAATTTCTTCCTGAGCCGCGTGAACGAAAGCGTGCAATAACCCTTGCTTTAGGTTTTCGCAAGTCATCTTGCTACTGTTAAATTCGGGCTCTGCCTTACAACTTAATTAAGCCTTAATCTTTACCTTAATATGCTAACATCATGGAAGCAGGGTATAATAGTAGAGTGAGCAAGGGCGTGGAGACGAGGGGAGGAGAAGAGACGCAAAGAGAGAGAAGTGGAAGCAAACAAATTACTGATTTTGGAATACCCTTTTACTTTTCTTGTCTGGACCGCGTAACAGTACCTGCTATCTCTACCAATTTTGGTGGACACTATGCTGGGTTCCTCAATCAATTTTGTAGCAAGCATCGGGGTGCAAAACCTCGGGGTTGCTAACAACAGGGGGCGGTAGGTTCTGGGGTAAGCACTTTTGATATCAGAGGGCTAGGGATGATACTGGGAAGCGGGGAGTTTCAAATAACTACTACAGCAGATTCTATAACAAGCTATAAGCTAGGCCATTTAATTAAACCAGTTAGAGTTTGGCGGCCCTCTGACGGGCCCCGAGGTTCAGGAGCTAAGACACAGATCGCACGGATCTGAAGACAAATATAGCAGGACTTGGTTCACTTATTAAAATAGACTGTGTTAGGCCGGAGTTCGAATCACAATTACAGCTAAGGCCCTAGATGTCACACGCTGCGGCGTGCCAGGGACAAGATTGAGAGCTTAACCTGAAATCGTGGCTATTAAACATCCTGCGAAATGTAATTTCAGTAACGTGCTCTCTCCGTTGCAGTTTTATTCCAAATAAGCAACTTTAAAAAATCTGATACAACTTCTAGATTGTGGATAGAATGCCAAGAAGAATCGTTACGGTTTCAAGTAAAGAGATGTTGGAACTGCTTCCCTTCGTTGTTTAAAAATATCTGACATCCTCTTAGGAAATTTCCTATTACACTCTGCAGTTCCCGCTGAGAAACGGCAGCGCTTTCTTGACGAATGTTATTTTTAAGTTAATTTAAAGTGTGTGGATTTGTTTGGTTAACTTTCCCTTTTATTCCCCAAGAGATAAACATCGCAGGTGGTTAAATCAGGGGAACGAAGGAGAATTAGAAGAGAGAGTTTACAGAACAAATCCACACACTTTAGATGAGCTTAATTTTAGCATTCGTCAGGAAATTGTTGTCATTTCTCAGAGGGAACTGCACAGTGTAATAGGCAATTTTCTAAGCAGTGACAGAAGTGTTCGAGAAAATAAGGGCCCTAACAGATAAGTTCTAACATATGCTTGCTTTATATACGTGAATAATTTACTTCTCCTTTAAGTGCTTGTGCTATATGGTGAAAAACCTACGTGACATAGCGTACTGTAATTACTGCGGACTTCCCTTCACCGCACACCCGACGCAGCAACGAGCCTCGCAGGCCGGCTGCACACCGCTAAACCGATCCCGCCAAAGATTATTCGCCCGATAATTATATGTATGCGTACATAGGTGTTGCAGAATTCAGCCGAGAAAATTTCAGGAATTACATGGGGATTTCAAGCCTCGATATAGGATACTTATGGTCTATGACGATAAAATTTGAAGTTATGCAGTTAGTCTTCTTTGAATATTTGTAATGACAGATGCGTTGTTGATTTGCACTCTAAAATAGTCCAATTCCTTTCCACAAACGCGAAAATAGCTACAATTGCGATATTTTCAAAGTTATGAGCTATGTTTTTCTGAAAACAAAAATAGTCCATCAGCAAGGCCCAATGCACCACTGATACCTCCACTTACACACAAGTATCTGAACGACAAATAACGTTTAGCAGTAGTAAGTCGTAATAGCGCACTCATTAGTATGCTGGGCAGTCAATCCGATTGTATTGGGTTCAAACCCCGTAAAAACGTGCAATTTGTGCCATCTAGACGGTCAAATGGGAAATTTCAAGTTACTGGTTTTGCAGCAGCTGCTCATATAATTTCCTTACCTAATTTACTGGGAGCACCTTGGAATGTACATATAATGCATATCTCGAATGTTTACATATTATAAAAATTGGCAAGCTTTGCCGTTGCAGCAGGTTGAAATTATCACTCTTCAGTGTGAAAAAATCAGTGTCCTTTAAAGTAGTGTAAGTGTTACTGAACAAGTGAACCTTTTTTTGGACAGCTATGGAAAATAAGAATCAAGGTATGGGTATGCAGCTTGCATATCAGTTTCAGCACTGTAGAGGGAATTAAATATGAAGTGTCAAAATTTTCATATTTTTGTATAATATGCCGTTTTCAAACAGGGTTATAAACATTGACCTCATCTGGCACTACTATAATTATATATAGTTTTGTTTGGAAAATTCTAAAGTTTAAAAATCTCACTTTTAAATTGGTGGATGACAACGCCTGTAAGAGGTGTTTTCTATGGCGTGTTACAAAGTGTCTCATAAAGCACTTTTAGAAGTATGGTATTGGAGCAGTGCAAAATCAAGAAGTAATGAAGTTTTGCTTACACAGTAAATCGCAAATTCTTGATCGCTGAATTTATTGTTATAAGTGATGTGAACCAACAAAATTATTTTTGACCAGGTCCAACGGACAGCATTATATGTAGCTTTAAAGATCGCTACACAAGGCGCTATTTTAATTGGTTAAGATAATAAGACAGAGATTGTGCCACCATGCTCCTTGCAGCTGACTAATGATCTATGGGCTAGGTACAAAGGGAGTATCAGTCAGGCAGCATTCCCTGTATTACTACTTAATGGACAGTACCTCTCCTAACTGAGGACGCGGTCGCGCTTCTTAAGTTTAACTGTGCAAGCTCGCTTTCTTTATTTCCATTTTTCTCCTTCCTGAAACATAAGGTGGTCCAGTTCTTAGTTGGTCCAGTTCTGCATTTTCGAGCTCATCAGGGTAATGCCTGACAGCGTGTCTCGATGCAGTTCCGAGGAGTCTACTAACACAGGAATTTTGGCACTGCGGCTCGACACCTCAGTTTACGACCCCGTCCTGCATCTCCGAGCTCATCAGGGTAACCCTTGACAGCGTATCTCGATGCAGTTCTGTGGAGCCAAGTGAGGAAAAGGTATCCTGTTCTCCTCTAACCTTCTTGGTAGAACCAGCCAAGCAAACAGAACGACCACGTCCAGCCAGAGGATCACAAAAAACCTATTATAACAAATATGTTAAATGGATTTCACTATAACTTGAAGCACATTTAAGTTTACTGGAACAAATTCACAATTTTTCTTCTCTTTCACAAGTTCATGTACCAGGTTCAAAAAGGGGTGGTAGAAGTCCTCCCAGAAAGTCATTTGGTGACAGCAGTATAAGAAGCAGAAAGAGAAAAGTGGAAACACTACCAGAAAGCAGCAGTTGAGGCTCGTGAGCTTTCTTTCGCTGCAGAATCGCAACGAAGAGCCAGAGGAAAGAAGGATGATGCGGAAATGTTAAATGAAATATTGGCAACATCTCCAAGAGGAGCCACAAAAGTTTTAAAAAACTAGAAAATGTATCCCTTCAGCCATTCGAATCCTATACTGCAATGAGGAGGCGCTGGCATTGTCCATTGATTCAAAATTAACCGTCCATTAAAACAAACTTCTTCAGTAAAAAGTAAAACCCAGCAATTATTGCATTTATTCGCCATATTACAACATACAATATTTAAAGAAGTTTTGTTATCCCCAGCAGATAGAGCAAAGTAACACAAACATGCAAAATTTAAAGTTTCAGTACCGGCTAGATCACACTATTCAGCACATTGCGTCTGTTCAGTATGAAATTGTAAATAACTATTTGTAAGTTTGTGACATAAAATCTTCACTTTAATAAAACGGGGATTTGATGGTAGTTCTGGACACAGCAGGTACAAACAGAAGTTTTCACAGGAGCATGATGATGAAAATATGTTCATAGTTTCAGTAGTGCCTATGCAAGTCTGTAGTAATGAAGACACTGAACGAATAATTTGGCAGAATCCAAGAACTTCATCTGCAAGGTGCCTAGGCCTATTAAAACAATCTTAGCAAAATAATCAATGAAAGTAATAGGTCAAGAAACCACAAACATCAAGCGGAAAATTGACACACTGAACCCCACGAATGTGTGCATTGAAGAGAAGCAGTTTCAGTTTCATTAACAGCTGCTCTTATCTGTGTTTGGTGGAAAAGTAAGTAATGGGCCGAAAAGTGTTATATATGACTGCTCTTCCTAAGGATATGAGTAATGAACCTGAAATTGGGGGCAGTATTTTTGCAGATATCTCTGCATACTCATTCTGCATTTCTGCTTTATGTTCATGGGTTCGAAACTTCGAAAGCCTCATCCATATAGCTTACAGGCTGAAAATATGCAAATGGCAAATAATCCCCCCGAAAATGATAAACTGAAACGTGACATACGAAAGGAGACAGTTAAAGATATGTTTAGGAAACACATGCGAATTTCAATTGATTGTTCAAAACTTGGCATTGGAACGGGAATGATGAGGATACGGCCAGAAGCTTTTTTTTATTTGGGGTCCAAGAACTTCCAGCAAAATAGCTGGGATTAATGAAGACTTCATACGACGATTCTGCAGTCTCTTGGAAGCAATGTCATGCGCCTACAGTTCTAATGTGTATGCTTTCCAGATATATATATATATATATATATATATATATATACACCAGAGAAACAAGAGCATTGTACTTAAAGGTTTATCCCTGGCAAACAACAAAACGAGCCCTACGAGAACCAACTATCATTCCTGCTATGCGAGTGGATACAACTGTATACACCGATACTTTGCAACACCTCATAACATTTTAGTTTGTTGCCCGACATAATTAAAATATGTATACCACCTATAGGACATACCTCCAAGAAGACACAAGAAGTGAGAAACAAGGACCTTAGACGATTCGGAGAAAACTATACAAGCAAAACCCCCAGAACTTGTACACACGAGGTTTTATTAAAACTGATGCTGGTTACCGCACTATTTCTTCACTATAAACCCTTTCCAGAAGAAAGAAGGGGAATTTATCTTAAGAAGTTCTTAGCCTCCTATTGAATCTTTTTCTTATGTATAATTTATTTTTTAACCGACCAGCATACAAATGTTGCCTTATAGGCTATTGATGAAATATTAGTTTAGCATAATAATAACTTGCTGAGGTTGGCTGTTGGTTCCTCTAACATAAGTTAATATGACATATATAACAAAAATATACAACTATATACAATAACATAGCGATATACAGTTATATACGATAGTAATTGATGTATTGAATGAGTGAGTGAACAACTGTATGGTTAAAATATGGCGTTAAAGGTTATGTGAAGTCACTAGCTTCGGAATCACTGAGCAGATCCTGAGGAGATTTCCTTCTCAGTCTATTTATTTGATATCTTCTGTTTCCAAAACTATAAATGCGAGCTCCAGGTACTGTAAGTAATTTATTGAAGAAGGATTGCGAGAGGGCTTTAATGTATTCCTGTAGAGGCAAAATTTCAAGTTCCTTAAGAAGTTGACTATTTCTAACGAGCCAAAAAGCGTCTGTGGCGTTTCGTAGGAATTTGTTCTGGACGACTTGCAACCGATGAATGTGAGTCTTGCTAGCTGTGCTCCAAACAGGAGCAGCGTACGAAAGAAGGGGACGTATGAATGATTTATATGGTAGAATTGAGCATGCCTGTTAGTTAAGGGTGCACTTTTTCAGCCTGGTGTTTCCAAGTATATGTGAGCATTCCAAGTTAGTTTTGTATCAATAATAAGCCAAGATACTTTACTGCGGTTTCATAAGGAAGCCAAATAAGTTATTTACTTAAGAAATAATGAAGGTGGATCGTGAAAGTGTTTTAAAGAGAATATTTTTCTTTAGTTTTATCGGTGTTTAATGCGATACGCCAGGTAGTAAACTATTCAGTTAGAAGAGACAAGGATGACTTAGATGACTGATGGCTTCATTTAGATTTCTGTGAGAAAAAATATGACTGTATCATCTGCATACATAGCTGTAGAGATGTACGACATACTCGGGAGATCGTAGTTGCATATATTAAAGAGAACTGAAGCTAAAATGGAGCCTTGTGGAACTCCAGCTGTGATTAATCGAGTAGTTGATATATAAACTTTTATGCGCACTAGTAGTTGGCGGTGTGTTAGGAAGCTCTGAATTATCTTAATTAAATAAATAGGAGTACCAATTCTGTACAGATTTAAAATTAAGCCAAAACGCCAAACTGTGTGGAAGGCTTGTGCTATATCAAGAGGAACGCCAGCAGTACTTTTCTGATGCATTCCGTGAATCTTAACAGCTGATGAACGGTTGAGTGCTATGGGCGAAAACCAAACTGAAATGCTGGAATGATATTATTTCCATTAGACTAAGGATGATAACTGTTTGAGTATAACTTTTCAAATCATTTGATAACATGGATAACAGACTAATTGGTCTATAGCTTGATGGCAAGTGCTTGAGTTTCTTTGGTTTATGAAACACAATAATTTCAGCTAGCTACCACGATCGAGCGAAGTAACCAATTCTTAATGAGGCATTGAAAAGTTCAATTAATCATACTAGTGCCTTCATAGTGAGGTTTTTAGAACAATATTGGGAATTATATCGTGCCCTGAGGTGGTTTTGTTTGGAAGTATTTTAGTGAAAAAGTCCAATCCTTGTGGAGAAGTTTTGTTATCTTGTTCGAGACAGTTGTTTATAGATATCTTCGTAGAGCTCATTTTCGATATCTGTTATTCTCTCGTCGTTGCCAACATTCTTGGGAGCAAATGCTCCTTCGTACTAAATAGCAAACACGTTACACTTAGGTTGAGTATCGATGTACACAGTTGTATCCACTCGCATAGCAGGAATGATAGTTGGTTCTCGTAGGACTCGTTTTGTTGCTTCCAGAAGGAGTTATCTGATGAGGAAAGTGAAGATAAATAGGTTTGATACTAATTAAGACGATGCTCTCCGAGTTTAGTTCTAACTATTGGTAAGAATCCATTAAGCCTTCTTCGCTACCATGGTTGCCCGCCACGTTGCCATTCTCTTCTAGCATTGCGTTTTTCTTGCACTAGTTTGATAATATGCGAGAGTAGAAAAAGATACCCTCATCGACAATGTAGGATAACTATTGACTTTCTAATTCTTCTGCAGATGATGTCTGTAAAACGTTCGACGGCATTACCAACTTCCTCTGGTGCTTCTAGATGGTGTGCAGAAGATAGTGCGGAGTTCAAAGTTGACTGAAACATTTCCCAGTTAACAAACCCATTTATTAAGCTTGGTTTATGAACTGTTGGAACAGATTGTAATTGAAAAGTAAACAGTATTGGACAATGGTCAGAATCAAGTGCGGTTAGTCGTCCTCCGTGGTGTAGTGGTTACCATGCTAGCATCTAGTTCCCGAGGTCGCGGGTTCAAACCCGGCGGAGGGCGATGAATTTTTTCGGGCGTAAAAATCCTTAGCATGGCTTCCTTCGGAAGGGAGGTAAAGCCGGTGGTCCCGTGTCATAGATTTGCGGCACGTAAAAGAACCTCGAGCCTAATAAAGAGACCTCTGAGCAAAATTACCGGTCGTTCACGCCCAATATAGAATAGGACGCTAAGGACCACAGCAGTTAAAGAGCTTCTATAAATAAAACACAATTTATTTTTTTTTATTATTATTATCATCATCATGTGCGGTCAAGAAAGTGTAGAATATAGGAAAATGCATCTTTTGTGTAAGGCTATGTCGAGGATGTCAACAAGAATTGTTGAATTATAAGAGTAATACTCGGTTGCTGCCAGAATGTGCACGTTATTTGTACATATGAAATCATATAGAATACGTCCATTAGGATTGGTTGCTCAACAGCCCCATGCTACAGTTTAGATTGCCTAATAGTAGTGTTGAGCCAATATCAGGAAAGAGTAATGACATATAAGAGGCATTTAGTAAGTATGATGGAGGTTTGTAAGCGCAAAGAAGAACAATGTCATTGCAATTGTTGCTGGATTGAATCTTGATACCAATGACTTCTAAATCTTTAATGCTGGGAAGCAGTATTTCATTATGTACAATGCTACGTTTGATTAATATAGCTACTCCACCGGAAGCTGCGTCGGCAATTCTATCTTTTCGATGGGTTTTATAGCCTGGAATATTAAATGTTTCATTGGGTATAAAGTGGACTTCTCTGATACATGCCATCTATGTTATAGCTTGATAAGAAGACGATTAACGATCTTCGTTTAGAATGAAGATCACAAGCATTCCAATTTATAACTGTTGAGTGCCGAAAGGAAACGTCATTACGTACTGCCATTTTGGAAAGCAGATGGCAAAAGAGAGGTAAGTAATTCTGTAATTGTTGGCAAGTGTGAATTAATAAATGCAACAATATGTGGTATACTTGGCTAAGCAACATAGTGAAAAGGGATTCCGTTGACTATGTGATTGATTCATTTTGCTGTTGATTTTGTGTGCGGACATAGTTTGCCGCTGTTTTGGCTGCATATGTACTTTGTTGTGCCGAAGTATACGAAGGCGAAGTAAGGCTGCAAGTTCCTGGTTGTTAGAATCCTCTACAACTTCAGCTTTGAATGATGTATACTAATTTGGCAGTTTAAACAATCATATTACTAGGTAAGCAATTCTTGATAAATATACAGCTTTCAAATCGCTGCACTCATACACATTACTCGACCCTTAAAACTATCTAACAAATCTTGCTCTCCACTGTCAAAATATCTGCTCATGGCTGGCTTGTCTACTGTAAACATAAACAGCACCCCCTTTCACTTACTCAAGGAGACCTGGTGCATGCCAGCTGACCCATTTTAAATAAAATAATAAATATAAACTAATACCATGATAAGAAGCCCCATTTAACTTCACCCGGAAGCTCCCTTGTATTTTTGTCCCGCTAGATCGGCTATATTGCATACTGTGAAGCCTTTAAACTAGTTTTTTAATAAACAGATGAATAGCGTAGTTTGAAGTGAACCCAATTTACATTTCTTGCGTATCTTTCAAATTTTAAGTACATGTTACGGAGGTATTCGTACGGAATGTTTGAACATAGCCTGACAACGATTACCTGCAGGTAACAGCAACTCAGGGAAGTTTTGTCATTGGCGTACTTGCTCGTTATTGATTTTGACCTATTGCAAATAACCAACTCGAAGACCATAATTTTCGTACATAAAAGTAGAAAATTATGCTGTATTATGTAAGGATGCTCTTTAAATGCGTTGGTTCTTAGCGTCTCATCTATATTGGGCGTGAAAGACCGGAAATTTTGCTCAGGGGCCCCTTTGTCAGGCTTGAGGTTCTTTTACGTGCCATAAATCTACGACACGGGACCACCGGCTTTACTTCCCTTTCGAAGGATGCCATGCTACAGATTTTACGCTCGAAAAGAATCCATCGTCCCCACCGGGTTTGAACCCCTGACTTCGGGAACTAGCGTATATAAAAGTGCTCACCAAACACTCCGGACTCTATAACACCTAAAAGTTTGTCGGTTGAATTCTTAACAACCTGTATATATGTATGTACGTTCCAGTAGCGTGTGATCATAGGGAGCAAGGGATGCCGGGCCTCCTCACTTTTCTTGGTGATGGTGCTAGTGACACCGACTGGTGGACAGCGGCGGCGATGGTGGTGGTGATTAGATTAGATTGGATTGCATTTTGTGAGTTCACTAGCAGCCATGAAAGCTTGTGAACGTAAAACATGCCAAGGAAATGTACAAAATTACATATTATTATTATTATTATTATTATTATTATTACAAATGTACAAAATTATTAAATAAATATTACATAGAATAAAGCACATTTAAAATAAAACAAAGACATACTATATGCGTGTCAAGGAAATGTACAATATAGTTACATATATACATAAATATTACATAGAATGCAGAACATTTAAAATAAAATAGACATATATACAAAATGAAACAAAGCAGGGTAATATTGTGCAAAATCGAATACCTCCGTACCGTTATAAAGCTAACATTATATTTATACACAAGAACAAGTATTTTAACTTTCACTAGGCTTGTATCTTTTGTTTGTCCCATAATTTTGTTCTATTTGATTTGTAATGCATAGCATTTACTGTCTGTTCTTAATACACATACATTTAAATAGCTTCATTAATTCTAGAGAAGGCATCAAATGTAATTGGCAAATGTCATTAATATTTCTAATACTACTTACAGAGCTATATATGTATTATCATCAGGATAATTTGTCTTCAGATAATATTGTACATATAATATGCTTTAGAGCATAGGTACTCTTTAACAGCAGTTTTAAAGACATTGAAATTGTGAACTTTTCCCTTGAGATAATTAGGGAGAGCATTAAATATCTTTATGGTCTCATAATATACACCTTTCTGCAAGCAAGAAAGCTTTGCACTGGGATGATGGATGTTACCGTCTTGTCTAGCGTTTATCTCATGAATTTTATGTTTGTTATAAATGTGGTTCAATTGCATACAAAGAATTTTAAGATTGAAAATATGTACATGCAAGGTAGGGAAAATATCTTCAGTCTTCTAAAAAGATGTTTGCAAGAGTGTCTCCTATGAGTGCTGGAAATGACTCTTATAACCTTCTTTTGCATGACGAATATTCGTTTACTTTCTACTGAGTTACCCCAAAATAATATTCCCTATTCCATGATAGAGTTGAAATATGCTTAGTATACTAATTTAAGTGTATCTATAGAACTGACATTTACCAATGCTCGGATAGCATAACACGTAGAACTGAGTTTCGGTAAGATATACGTAATGTGAACTTTCCAATCTAAATATCTGTCTAATTGGGAGCCCAGAAATTTAATGTTGTCTATTTGTTCTAGTAACATGCAATTAATCCCAATTTCTATTGGAGTGTGTGATAATCGAGGGGTTATAAATTTAACAACTTTTGTTTTGTCTAGATTTACAGATAATTTGTTAGCTTTAAACCAGTGTAGCATGCAGTTCAAAACATAATTCAATTTAACTACACACTCATTCAAGTTTTTACTAGTCACCAGAACACTCGTGTCATCAGCAAACCGAATGATACTTGCAATATCCTGTATATAAAATGATAGGTAATTTATATAGATAAAAATAGTAAAGGTCCCAGGACTGAACCTTGGGGCACTCCATGTGTTACTCTTTACCATCTTGATGTATGTTTTCCAAATCCAATATCATTGACCACTTCAACACGTTTTCTTTCATTTAGATATGATACGAACCAACTTAGCGCTTTATTTTTAGTCCATAGAATTTCAATTTTTCTATCAGAATATCATGATTGACACAGTCAAATTCCTTTTCCAAGTCATAGAAAATCCCACGTACATGCATATTTTGTTTAATGCGGATAACACTTTATGAGTAAGTTTATAAGTTGCATTATTGGTCGACATTCCTTTTCTGAACCCGAACTGATCCCTGACAAGTATGTTGTTGTATTCAAGGTATCTATACAGACTATTAAACATCACCTTTTCAAGAACTTTTGAAAAAAATGGCAAGAGAGATATTGGGGAAGTGTTGGTGGTAGTGCTGATCATTACTTTTTCATTAAACCATTTTTGTATTTTTTGTCATCCAGTGCGAAAGACGTAAGCTTGTGTTATTTCACTTAAACCGCCAGCATTCCCTCGGGGAACACCAGCGAGGAAGTCGAAGTGCGAATGTGGCACAGAGGTCACCTGCAAGTGCCCTGTTGTTGTGGTAACCATTACGTCACAGTTAGAATCAGTAGAGGGGTACAGCCTGCATTTTCCGTGCAGCCCTGGACTTCCGTGCTGTGGGTGGTCATTTTCCGCGGTTCTCTAGTTTTCTCTTCCATTTTGTCCAATGCACAGTAAATACAGATGAAACCCGACCTGGTAAAAGAATTAATGAAACTCTTTCCAGCGAGGACATCGTTCCTACCTTACAAGGGGTTTCGTTTTCGAGATGGGAACTTTAATGACATGATATTTTTAAGAAAAGGCGTCCAACGCCGATGTTACACCTTCTTCAGAAAGATAAGTTGATAATATGTGCATTCTAAACTTCAAGGTAAAAGCAGCACAAGTGGTTATGTGCTAGCTCCGCAAAATAGAAATAATTTCCTGGCCATGTTTGCTCTTAAGCACAAGAAAATCCATATGGTCTTCTGAAGTTTCACGATCTGAAGAATCTGTCTACAGGTTAATGCTTCTTCTAAAGATTATTTAAGCAGCTTTATTCCATTTAAGGAATTATACAACCAGTTTTTTTTATTTCGGAGATGCTTAAACATCACAAACGGATAAAATTAAGAAACAACAAAGAAGTGACACTGAACAAAGAATACGGTAAAATCCTTATTAAGCTCACAAATATTTTGTGTAAGCAGCAGTTAGCTTCTAGTCATGACGAGACAGAAGAAGAAACCCTGAAAACCGGAATTTCAGAGTCGTATTTAGGCTTGTGCTAAACAAAAATGAAGGTTAAACGTCTAGACGTTTCAGAGAACTCTCAATTCTCTATTGTGAGGCCGGTGGATTGCAAAGGTGAGATTCACGTACATTTCTTGGTGTTCATTAGATTAACCAAGCTAGAAATGCTGCTTCTTTATTTTTACTGTGCTAAATTCCGTGTTTAAAAAGTATAATATGGAGAACAAACTGATGGCTCAAACCTTTAACGCTGCTTTCATTCAGGCAAGAGAATCAAATTCCCTGCAAGCTAAGGTCCTTGATATTGTCCCTCAAAATTTTTTCAATCAGTTTCCGCATCGCATACATTTACTTTTGCAGTAGAATTGTTCTTGTATAAAACCACTCTTAACCTCTGGTACTGGGGTTTGATACACAAGAGCTTTCAAATGCCCCCACAAATAAAACTCCAGAGGGTTTAGGTCCGGAGAGCGTGGAGGCCAGGCAATTTGTGCAACCCTACATATCCATCTGTCACCGAATCTGTAATTCAGAAGCCGACAGACATTAACACTAAAATGAGGAGGTTCTCCAATGTGCATGAAGCACATGCGTTGTCGCACAGCTAAAGGCACTTCTGCTAACAGATCAGATAGAACATTATCTACGAAATTATGGTAACTTTGTTCATTGAGCCTGGTTGGAGAAATGTGAGGACCTATCAAACAGTCACCAACAATGCCGACCCAAACATTGACAGAAAATCTTTGTTGATGACTTGCTTCAACAGTTTCGTGAGGATTGACGTCAGCCCATACATGCCGATTGTGATAATTTACAATCTGATCTCGTTAAAAGGACGTCTCATCTGTGAATAGCACCGTTGCAATAAAATTAGGGTTGACAGTTTGTTGCATAAACCATTCCCAGAAGCGTACCCGTGCAGGAAAATCAGCTGCTAATAGTGCCTGCACATGCTGTAAATAGTATTGATACAGCCGGACCTCGTGTAACACTCGTCAGTCATGTGGTCAACCTTCATTGTTGCAGCTACTTGTCTTGTGCGGACACTAGGGTCCTCGTCAACTGCTAGAAAAATTGCCGCCTCCTCTTGCGCTGTCCTCGTCCTTCTAGGCCTCCCCGGTCGCGAGTATCAGGCTAAAATGCCCCATGTTCCCTAAGACGACGTTCAATGGCTTCAAATGTTTTCCTGTCGGGGCATCTTTGTCTCTCCCGGTACAAACGTTCAGCGCAAGCGCCATTGCCGTCTTCTAATCCTTACATCAAATGGACATCTGCCGTTTCTGCATTTGTGTACGCTGCCATTGCACGAGCCAAGTCTGTGATCAACTCTACTACTACGTAGTAGCCCGTGTGTTTGCCAAGGTCGTACTGCTCACTGGAACAGTTGATGTTACCTGTAAACAAGCAATGAGGTAAGTCGCATGGTAACAGGAACATTTGAAACAAAACACCAATGGTGCACCTACGATAATAACAACGCAACCAGACGTAACCAAGAGTGCATATCCCCAATGATTCTAACCCTCGGTTCTTGTGTGTTTCTCATGATTAATGAGTTGGCGAAAATGAACTGTAACATGGTAACAAAGCGTTTCCAGACCCATGTTCATATAGCATAATTTCTTCGTCTACGTGTGAGGTATGTGTCCTGCAATTTGTGCGTTACATTTTTGTTAGCCCCTGTATAAAACGGTGATGCGATGGTAGCTCGGGACAAAGTAACTATAAACAAAAACTAAGTGAAGGAGTGATTCATTTATGTTTATGGTCTCTATAGTACTTCCACAATTATTATTCAGAATTTGGCAATCCTTCTGAGAAAATAATAAATTTGTGTGGCAGAATCCTAGCTATTCATCTTCAAAATCCTGTCATCCTATCCTGTTATATATGTGGAGCAAAACCAACAGCAGTGAACAGCTTAGAAGAGATCGCGGATGAAGGAAACTATAGTTAGTCTTACATTCCTGGATACGTTTCTTTGAATGCTGCTTACATATAATTTATCGTTTTGATGTTATGACTTGGCACGTGAGAGGTTAAAACAAGAGAAAAGTTGAGAGGAGGAAAAAGAAAATACAGAACGATTTAGAAAGTAGCTTGATTATTGTTAGATTCCACAGAGCTCGTTTCCCCTAATATTTTTTTCGCAGTAGATTTAAATTCTAAAACACCTCGAAGGGCAACAAAAGGAAATTCAACCCTCTAAAGGAGTAGTTTTTATTATCCAATTGTATTCGGAATTTGAACATAACATCAGCATGCTACGTTTAACTCATATGCAATATTTATGAAAATCCCTTGAATGAGAAAGAACGTAATAATTTTGCATAAATTCACCCTCTATAAAGGGGTAGCTTACATTATCCAAATGTATTCGGAACTTGTATACAATAAGAGTATTCTAATTGTAACTCTAATTCAAATATTTATGAATCTCTGTTTTATAGCAAAGAAGTTAGTAATTTTGCCAAATTCATCCCCCATAAAGGGTAGTTTCAATTATCCAAATGTACTCATCATTTTTATATAATTATAGCATACTACTGGTTGCTCCTATGCAACGTTTTATGAAAATGTGTTAGCTAAGAAATAAATTAGTAATTTTGGGTATATTCACCCTATAAACGCGTAGTTTCTATTATGCAAATTAGCATACAATAACAGCATGCTACATGTAACTCCTATGCACAGTTTCATATAAATCTATACATTTTGAGAGAAGTTAATAATTTTTTCCAAATAGATTTGCGATTCGTCCCACTGTGCGTTGTCAGTATGTTTAAGCACTTGGCAATCAGTTGAGCGTCAAGTCCGACCACAATGCGTATGCGCTGCCGCGGCTCTAGCTTCTACGCTTCTAGCTTCATATACTCCCATTGCTGATAGTAGTTGACCACAACTTTACAATCGGTTCAAGTACCTGAATGTAGTAGAAGACGCATATAGGTTAATTCAACCCTTCTTATTAGCTACTTCTATTGATCAACAGTAGTAATAGTCCCGGATGAGCCAATTGGATTAACGATAATCCTGCCGCTAGGGGCGCTAGTGTCGCTAGTGTCGGTGCGTGCGACGGCGGCGGCGGTAAGTTTGAAAAGCGCCCTGAGCGGTAGGATTATCGTTATTGCAATTGGTTCATCCGGGACGAGTTGAAAGAATTGAGGATTAGGGTAAGGTGAAGGAAGAAGAGGAAGTGACGTGGAGTGTTTTCATTGGTTCGTTAATTTGGGTGGAAGATGAAGGAAGGAAGATGGAAGAGTATGGAGGTCGCGTGATGGAGAGGAGCTGGGAGGCGAGGTGTTGTCTGTGCGGAGGTCGGGACTGAAAGAGGGAAAATATGGGGGAGCGAGGGATAAAAAGTGTAACAGAAAGTGACGTGTGAAGTTGTGATTGGTGGGAATAAGAAGTGATGTTATTGGTGGAAAGGAGCAAATGAAGGTTGTTGATTGGTAAGAATAAGAGAGATTATGATTGGTGGAAAGAAAAAGGAGTGGGGTATGTTGGAGGTGATGGGAAAGGTAAGTTTTGCTAGCAACAGGATTTGCAAAAGCCTGTCGTGAACTGATCAGCAATTTTTTGAACGTTGGATGGTAGTTTTCTTGAGTGGATAGAGAGATGTGGCGATATGAGATGCGGTGGCGAAAATGGGAACTAAACAAGGTAGTTGAGACAAGAGGTTTAAGGACGAGGAAATTTGGAGGTTAGTGGTGAACATGGCGGTCGCAAGAGGTGGGGGGTAAGGAGACGCGGTGGTGAGAATGGGAACTAAAAGAAGATGGCGGTAGCAAGAGGTTAGAAGAGTAGATTTTGAGGTTAAAATAGCGGGAACTAAAAATGGCGGAGGGTCTGCGACAAGGAGATGCGGTGAGAACTAAACAAGATGGCGGACGCAAGAGGAGGGTAAGGAGATTTGAGGTTACAGTACCAAAACACGAAAGGATATATTCCTACGCCAAGCAGGTCCGAAAAATAATTATGCGTGTGGTACTTACCTGTTACCGGTGTGGATGCGTCACCAAAAGCGCGGCACGCGAGGCGGAAAAATAAAAGCAAACTGTTTTTGAAAATGCTTAACCAGCTTTAAGATCAACCAACATCACTACGCACTGATATACCTAGGTTTTTAAACGGTACAGACACCCTTTGCAGAGGCGTAATTTAACTATACCAAAACCTGGTACTGGACCATCGTGATGGTCGCTAGCGTACGTAGGAGCAGGGTTCTCATAGCCGGTCGAAAGCGGTCAAAAACGTGTACGACGTAGGTGTTTACAGTAGCTGCTGTCGAGTCAACCGTCGAGGTGTGAATAAACAAGATCTGTTCTCGCCGGCAATTTGGTTCGGAGATGTGAGCAGCGGCGAGGTGTTGTCTGTGCGGAGGTCGGGACTGAAAGAGGGAAAAGATGGGGAGCGAGGGATAAAAAGTGTAACAGAAAGTGACGTGTGAAGTTGTGATTGGTGGGAATAAGAAGTGATTTTATTGGTGGAAAGGAGCAAATGAAAGTTGTTGATTGGTAAGAATAAGAGAGGTTATGATTGGTGGAAAGAAAAAGGAGTGGGGTATGTTGGAGGTGATGGGAAAGGTAAGTTTTGCTAGCAACAAGATTTGCAAAAGCCTGTCGTGAACTGATCAGCAATTTTTGAACGTTGGATGGTAGTTTTCTTGAGTGGATAGAGAGATGGGGCGATATGAGATGCGGTGGCGAAAATGGGAACTAAACAAGGTGGTTGAGACAAGAGGTTTAAGGACAAGGAAATTTGGAGGTTAGTGGTGAACATGGCGGTCGCAAGAGGTGGGGGTAAGGAGACGCGGTGGTGAGAATGGGAACTAAAAGAAGATGGCGGTAGCAAGAGGTTAGAAGAGTAGATTTTGAGGTTAAAATAGCGGGAACTAAAAATGGCGGAGGGTCTGCGACAAGGAGATGCGGTGAGAACTAAACAAGATGGCGGACGCAAGAGGTGGGTAAGGAGGTTTGAGGTTACAGTACCAAAACACGAAAGGATATATTGCTACGCCAAGCAGGTCCGAAAAATAATTATGCGTGTGTTACTTACCTGTTACCGGTGTGGATGCGTCACCAAAAGCGCGGCACGCGAGACGGAAAAATAAAAGCAAACTGTTTTTGAAAATGCTTAACCAGCTTTAAGATCAACCAACATCACTACGCACTGATATACCTAGGTTTTTAAAGCGGTACAGACACCCTTTGCAGAGGCGTAATTTAACTATACCAAAAACCTGGTACTGGACCATCGTGATGGTCGCTAGCGTACGTAGGAGCAGGGTTCTCATAGCCGGTCGAAAGCGGTCAAAAACGTGTACGACGTAGGTGTTGGCAGTAGCTGCTGCCGAGGCAACCGTCGAGGTGCGAATGAACGAGATCTGTTCTTGCAGGCAATCTGGTTGAGAGATGAGAGGCGCGGTGGTAAAAATGTGAACTAAATAAGATGGCGGAGGCACGAAGTTGAGGTTAAGGAGCGGCGAGGTGTTGACTGTGCGGCGGTTGGGGTCTGAAAGAGGGGGAAAGATAGCGAACGAGGGATAAAAAGTATAACAGAAAGTGACGTGTGAAGTTGTCATTGGTGGGAATAAGAAGTGATGTTATTGGTGGAAAGGAACAAATGAAAGTTGCTGATTGGCGAGAATAAGAGAGATTATGATTGGTGGAAAGAAAAAAAGGTGTGGGAGTGGGGTATGTTGGAGGTGATGGAAAAGGCAAGTTTTGCTACCAACAACATTTGCAAAAGCCTATCCAGAACTCATCAGCAATTTTAAATAACTAGTGTTTCGGGGGTTTTCTCTGGTTGGTAGACGAATGCAAGCTGTTTCTACCATACTTATATTATTCGTCTTTTTCCTTTTTTTTTTTAAAAATAACTAGTTTTTTTTTTGGAGTTTTCTGCGGATGGTAAACAAATGCAAGCTCTTTCTGCTTTTTCATAGGTTTTCCCTGGTTGGTAGGCGTTTTCTGTACTGGTTGACGAAGGCGTTTCTAATTTTGGAGGTTTTCTCAGGTTTTTAGCGGTTGTCCCTGCCTGTAGGCAAATGATGAAGTTTTACCTTGTCGGCGCACGGATACTAGGCACGTACTGGCACGCACACACACACACACACACAGAGACAGACAGACACACAGACAGGCACACACACACACGGACATGTTTCCAAAAATGCTTTTTTTTTTGATTCAGGAGGTCTCAAAACGTGTATTTCCGGAGAAATCTCGGTATCGAATTTTTGGGCGGAATGCAATACTTCCCCTACTTACTATACGTAGTAGAGAAAGTAAAAAAGTATTGAAAAATTTAAGGAAATAACAAGCAATACCTCAAAAGTGTACTGTCTTGTTTTCAAGGGTTTTCCAGATCGGTAAGCGTTAGAATACTCTTAGAGCTTTTTTCAGGTTTTTTAGCGGTTGTCCCTGGCCGGTAGGCAAATGATAAAGTTT
The DNA here is from genome assembly GCA_030765065.1 of Deroplatys truncata. Taxonomy (NCBI): domain Eukaryota; kingdom Metazoa; phylum Arthropoda; class Insecta; order Mantodea; family Mantidae; genus Deroplatys; species Deroplatys truncata. The sequence continues at coordinate 382,686,068 of CM060990.1, forward strand.
TTCTATAACGTCGTCGTTTTGGCTTGTGGCGCACGGATACTAGGCACGTACTCGCGCGCGCGCGCACACACACACACACACACTAAAATAGTAGCGTATAAAAAAAACTGATGTGTTACACTCACATGACTTTCTCTACTCTTGTACAATCTAATTGGTAGCTTTTAAGCGATAGTCAAATATTTTAACGCTGGTTGCTATGTGGCGAATTCCATTCTGTTTGCATGTTCAGGACATAAAAAAAATGAATAAACGAATTTGAGAAAAAGTATAAGTATTGGAAAATTTAAGGAAATAACAAGCAATATCTCGAAAACGGTTCACTCAACAAAAGAAACGTATATGACATAAGTTGTGTATTTTAACGCGATCTACATTTTTTGTGTAGTAAAATTTTGTCTATCTCTTATGGTTTACCAGTTTTGCAAAAGTCGTTCACAATGAAGAATATTTTTGGAGACATTCCCAGAAAATTCGAGATATACATTTTATTTGTCATGACAATATCTTAAACATATGATATTTTAATCAAAATCGTTAGAGCCGTTTTTGAGAAAATTAAAATTTTCGAAAAATGTTCCATGTAAAGGGTAGTCTGGGGTGGGGGGATTTTCTTGAAAACCTTCGTGTCGCATCTCTGGAAGATACTGAACCTAAATACCAAGTTTGGTGTTTATCCGACTGTTCGTTTTTGAGTTATGCTGTTCACAGACACACAGACACACAGACACACAGACAGACACACACACGGACATGTTTCCAAAAATGCTTTTTTTTTTGGATTCAGAGATTCTCAAAACATGTATTTCCAGTGAAATCTCGGTAACGAATTTTTGGGTGGAATGCAATACTTCCCCTACTTACTATACGTAGTAGAGAAAGTAAAAATGAATAACGCATTTGAGAAAAAGTATAAGTATTGGAAAATGTAAGGAAATAACAAGCAATATCTCGAAAATGGTTCACTCAACTAAAAAAAATGTATATGACATAAATTGTGTATTTTAACGCGATCTACATTTTTTGTGTAGTAAAATTTTGGCTATCTCTTATGGTTTACCAGTTATGCATACTGAACCTAAATACCAAGTTTGGTGTTTATCCGACTGTTCGTTTTTGAGTTATGCTGTTCACAGACACACAGACGCACAGACAGACAGACACACAGACACACAGACACACAGACAGACACACACACGGACATGTTTCCAAAAATGCTTTTTTTTTCTGGATTCAGTGATTCTCAAAACATGTATTTCCAGTGAAATCTCGGTATCGAATTTTTGGGTGGAATGCAATACTTCCCCTACTTACTATACGTAGTAGAGAAAGTAAAAATGAATAACGCATTTGAGAAAAAGTATAAGTATTGGAAAATTTAAGGAAATAACAAGCAATATCTCGAAAATGGTTCACTCAACTAAAAAAATGTATATGACATAAATTGTGTATTTTAACGCGATCTACATTTTATGTGTAGTAAAATTTTCTCTATCTCTTATGGTTTACCAGTTATGCAAAAGTCGTTCACAATGAAGAATACTTTTGGAGACATTCCCAGAAAATTCGAGATATACATTTCATTTCTCATAACATTATCTTAAACATGCGATATTTTAATCAAAATCGTTAGAGCCATTTTTGAGAAAATTAAAATTTTCGAAAAATCTTCCATGTAAAGGGTAGTCTGGGGTGGGGGGATTTTCTTGAAAACCTTCGTGTCGCATCTCTGGAAGATACTGAACCTAAATACCAAGTTTGGTGCTTATCCGACTGTTCGTTTTTGAGTTATGCTGTTCACAGACACACACAGACACACACACGGACATGTTTCCAAAAATGCTTTTTTTGGATTCAGGAGGTCTCAAAACACGTATTTCCGGTGAAATCTCGGTATCGAATTTTTGGGTGGAATGCAATACTTCCCCTACTTACTATACGTAGTAGAGAAAGTAAAAATTTAACAAACCGTAGATTTTCAAGAAAATTCCCACACCGCAAACTACCCGTTTAGCGGGAGAAAGTTCGTTATTTTTATTGTCTTAAAAACGGCTCTAACCCCCTTTTGATTACGGTGCGGTATGTTTAAGATATCTGCACGACAAATAAAATGTATAACTTCAATTTTCTGGGAATAGCTGTGAAGTAGTCTCATTGTGAATGTCTTTTGTACAAAGTGTTAAACCGTAGGAAACGAAGCCTTATTTACAAGAACGTTAAAGCACACAATCTATGTGTAAAATGAATAACGAATTCCCATTTGAGAAAATAAATATTGGAAAATTTAATGAAATAACAAGCAATATCTCGAAAACGGTTCACTCAACAACAAAAATGTATATGACATAAGTTGTGTATTTTAACGCGATCTACATTTTTTGTGTAGTAAAATTTTGTCTATCTCTTACGGTTTATCAGTTATGAAAAAGTCGTTCACAATGAAGAATACTTTTGGAGACATTCCCAGAAAATTCGAGATATACATTTCATTTCTCACGACATTATCTTAAAAACATATGATATTTTTCATCAAAATCGTTAGAGCCATTTTTTTTAATACAAAGAGAACGGGATTTCACAAGTGAAACAGTACTGTGATAACGATACCAACAAACTAATTATTATTCACCCACTGAAACACATAAAAAAAAATCTGATGTGTAACACTCACATGACTTTCTCAACTCTTGTACAAAGTATTTTTACAAACGCTTATTCCCCATCTAGTTCATGTTAATCGAGATAAACATTTGCAAACTCTATTTTATTGCTAATTTTCTTGTAGATGTAGGGAAAATATATTTACAAGGGGAATATAGAAAAACAGTAGCCTTTAAGCACATACATATCTCTTAATAGCTGGTTGCTATGTGCAGTACCATTCTTTTTGCCACTGATTAATACTCTTTGCATATCAAAGACAAAAAAAATGAATAACGAATTCCCATTTGAGAAAATAAGTTTTGGAAAATTTAAGTAAATAACAAGCAATATCTCGAAAACGGTTCACTCAACAATAAAAATGTATATGACATAAGTTGTGTATTTTAACGCGATCTACATACTTTCGTACTCACCTATAAGAGATAGATGGTAGAGGTCGTACGAACGTAGCACTTTGAGAATTTATATTCAACAGTTGGTGTTACTCCTTAGAAAGGAAGTATCTGCTGATTTTTATTTAATTCTTTACATTTTACATAACACGTATGCACTGGCACAACACAAAAGCACTACACACGATACTCAGTTTTAATATTTGCACTAATAACATCAGGAATAACTGAAGTCTGCAAACAGTCATTTCCCATGTGCAGCCTTACGTACAAAGAACGTGTGTGTGCTGATCTATGTGTAAAAAGAGCCTGAGAGCGGATGTACGTCAGCGGTAAAATCTTTTAAATGCATTTTTATTGGCGATGGTAGAAATCGTGCAGTGGTGGATCGTGAAAATTCGTATAAATGGATGTATCACCTCATAATAAGCCTCTATATACCAAGAATATTGAGTTTTTAAAAAGTCAGCAACTGTACCTGTGTTTCTATACGTGAACGTCAGATGGCAGCTTCGATACGTGTCCACGGAGACCTTAGTGCTAGGCAACTGTACCTCTGTTTCTATACGTGAACGGCAGATTGCAGCTTCGATACGTGTCCACGGAGACCTTAGTGCTAGGCAACTGCACCTCTGTTTCTATACGTGAACGGCAGATTGCAGCTTCGATACGTGTCCACGGAGACCTTAGCGCTAGGCAACTGCACCTCTGTTTCTATACGTGAACGGCAGATTGCAGCTTCGATACGTGTCCACGGAGACCTTAGTGCTAGGCAACTGTACCTCTGTTTCTATACGTGAACGGCAGATTGCAGCTTCGATACGTGTCCACGGAGACCTTAGTGCTAGGCAACTGTACCTCTGTTTCTATACGTGAACGGCAGATTGCAGCTTCGATACGTGTCCACGGAGACCTTAGTGCTAGGCAACTGCACCTCTGTTTCTATACGTGAACGGCAGATTGCAGCTTCGATACGTATCCACGGAGACCTTAGTGCTAGGCAACTGCACCTCTGTTTCTATACGTGAACGGCAGATTGCAGCTTCAATACGTGTCCACGGAGACCTTAGTGCTAGGCAACTGTACCTCTGTTTCTATACGTGAACGGGAGATTGCAGCTTCGATACGTGTCCACGGAGACCTTAGTGCTAGGCAACTATACCTCTGTTTCTATACGTGAACGTCAGATTGCAGCTTCGATACGTGTCCACGGAGACCTTAGTGCTAGGCAACTGCACCTCTGTTTCTATACGTGAACGGCAGATTGCAGCTTCGATACGTATCCACGGGGACCTTAGTGCTAGGGAACTGCACCTCTGTTTCTATACGTGAACGGCAGATTGCAGCTTCAATACGTGTCCACGGAGACCTTAGTGCTAGGCAACTGTACCTCTGTTTCTATACGTGAACGGCAGATTGCAGCTTCGATACGTGTCCACGGAGACCTTAGTGCTAGGCAACTATACCTCTGTTTCTATACGTGAACGGCAGATTGTAGCTTCGATACGTGTCCACGGAGATCTTAGTGCTAGGCAGCTATACCTGTTTCTATACGTCAACGGCAGATTGCAGCTTCGATACGTGTTCACGGAGACCTTAGTGCTAGGCAACTGTACCTGTGTTTCTATACGTGTCCACGGAGACCTTAGTGCTAGACAACTGTACCTCTGTTTCTATACGTGAACGGCAGATTGCAGCTTCAATACGTGTCCACGGAGACCTTAGTGCTAGGCAACTGTACCTCTGTTTCTATACGTGAACGGCAGATTGCAGCTTCGATACGTGTGCACGGAGACCTTAGTGCTAGGCAACTATACCTCTGTTTCTATACGTGAACGGCAGATTGCAGGTTCGATACGTGTCCGCGGAGATCTTAGTGCTAGGCAACTATACCTGTTTCTATACGTGAACGGCAGATTGCAGCTTCGATACGTGTCCACGGAGACCTTAGTGCTAGGCAACTGTACCTGTGTTTCTATACGTGAACGTCAGATGGCAGCTTCGATACGTGTCCACGGAGACCTTAGTGTTAGGCAACTGTACCTCTGTTTCTATACGTGAACGGCAGATTGCAGCTTCGATACGTGTCCACGGAGACCTTTCGCTTCAGGTGACAAAATAACACTAGGCACTTGTGTGCCGTGGTGTAAGCCGCAATCACGGCATTGGTAGCGTGGATCTCCTTGGGGCTCTCCTCGGAGTTACCTCAACACCACGTACATGACCTGGTTCGTCACGGGTACGCAGGTCTGCACTACCACTTCCTCGGCGTTGAGCAGGCCCAGGAGGCGATCGTACCGGTACACCAGCTAGCACGTGGACATGTTATCGCGCTGTGGTGTTGCGTGTGCGAGGTATGGAAACTCAAGGACGCAAAACATGCACGACCGAGGGTTAAAAAGCAGAACAAGTAGTGACGTGGAGCGTTGTGATTGGTGTAAATAAGACGATCTCTGATAGGTGGACAAATTGAAATAACGTGATGTGATAGGCGAAAATAAAATCAAAGGTGATTGGATGAAAATGACGAGAAGGAATTAGCGGTGAATTTGTGAACTAAGATGGCGAAGATTTTTTTTTAAAAAAAAGGATAATATAAGTACGGCAAAAAAAAAACTAGTTATTTTTAAAAAAAAAAGGAAAAAGACGAATAATATAAGTATGGTAGAAACAGCTTGCATTCGTCTACCAACCAGAGAAAACCCCCGAAACACTAGTTATTTAAAATTGCTGATGAGTTCTGGATAGGCTTTTGCAAATGTTTTTGGTAGCAAAACTTGCCTTTTCCATCACCTCCAACATACCCCACTCCCACACCTTTTTTTCTTTCCACCAATCATAATCTCTCTTATTCTCGCCAATCAGCAACTTTCATTTGTTCCTTTCCACCAATAACATCACTTCTTATTCCCACCAATGACAACTTCACACGTCACTTTCTGTTATACTTTTTATCCCTCGTTCGCCATCTTTCCCCCTCTTTCAGACCCCAACCGCCGCACAGTCAACACCTCGCCGCTCCTTAACCTCAACTTCGTGCCTCCGCCATCTTATTTAGTTCACATTTTTACCACCGCGCCTCTCATCTCTCAACCAGATTGCCTGCAAGAACAGATCTCGTTCATTCGCACCTCGACGGTTGCCTCGGCAGCAGCTACTGCCAACACCTACGTCGTACACGTTTTTGACCGCTTTCGACCGGCTATGAGAACCCTGCTCCTACGTACGCTAGCGACCATCACGATGGTCCAGTACCAGGTTTTTGGTATAGTTAAATTACGCCTCTGCAAAGGGTGTCTGTACCGCTTTAAAAACCTAGGTATATCAGTGCGTAGTGATGTTGGTTGATCTTAAAGCTGGTTAAGCATTTTCAAAAACAGTTTGCTTTTATTTTTCCGTCTCGCGTGCCGCGCTTTTGGTGACGCATCCACACCGGTAACAGGTAAGTAACACACGCATAATTATTTTTCGGACCTGCTTGGCGTAGCAATATATCCTTTCGTGTTTTGGTACTGTAACCTCAAACCTCCTTACCCACCTCTTGCGTCCGCCATCTTGTTTAGTTCTCACCGCATCTCCTTGTCGCAGACCCTCCGCCATTTTTAGTTCCCGCTATTTTAACCTCAAAATCTACTCTTCTAACCTCTTGCTACCGCCATCTTCTTTTAGTTCCCATTCTCACCACCGCGTCTCCTTACCCCCACCTCTTGCGACCGCCATGTTCACCACTAACCTCCAAATTTCCTTGTCCTTAAACCTCTTGTCTCAACCACCTTGTTTAGTTCCCATTTTCGCCACCGCATCTCATATCGCCCCATCTCTCTATCCACTCAAGAAAACTACCATCCAACGTTCAAAAATTGCTGATCAGTTCACGACAGGCTTTTGCAAATCTTGTTGCTAGCAAAACTTACCTTTCCCATCACCTCCAACATACCCCACTCCTTTTTCTTTCCACCAATCATAACCTCTCTTATTCTTACCAATCAACAACTTTCATTTGCTCCTTTCCACCAATAAAATCACTTCTTATTCCCACCAATCACAACTTCACACGTCACTTTCTGTTACACTTTTTATCCCTCGCTCCCCATCTTTTCCCTCTTTCAGTCCCGACCTCCGCACAGACAACACCTCGCCGCTGCTCACATCTCCGAACCAAATTGCCGGCGAGAACAGATCTTGTTTATTCACACCTCGACGGTTGACTCGACAGCAGCTACTGTAAACACCTACGTCGTACACGTTTTTGACCGCTTTCGACCGGCTATGAGAACCCTGCTCCTACGTACGCTAGCGACCATCACGATGGTCCAGTACCAGGTTTTGGTATAGTTAAATTACGCCTCTGCAAAGGGTGTCTGTACCGTTTAAAAACCTAGGTATATCAGTGCGTAGTGATGTTGGTTGATCTTAAAGCTGGTTAAGCATTTTCAAAAACAGTTTGCTTTTATTTTTCCGCCTCGCGTGCCGCGCTTTTGGTGACGCATCCACACCGGTAACAGGTAAGTACCACACGCATAATTATTTTTCGGACCTGCTTGGCGTAGGAATATATCCTTTCGTGTTTTGGTACTGTAACCTCAAATCTCCTTACCCTCCTCTTGCGTCCGCCATCTTGTTTAGTTCTCACCGCATCTCCTTGTCGCAGACCCTCCGCCATTTTTAGTTCCCGCTATTTTAACCTCAAAATCTACTCTTCTAACCTCTTGCTACCGCCATCTTCTTTTAGTTCCCATTCTCACCACCGCGTCTCCTTACCCCCACCTCTTGCGACCGCCATGTTCACCACTAACCTCCAAATTTCCTTGTCCTTAAACCTCTTGTCTCAACCACCTTGTTTAGTTCCCATTTTCGCCACCGCATCTCATATCGCCCCATCTCTCTATCCACTCAAGAAAACTACCATCCAACGTTCAAAAATTGCTGATCAGTTCACGACAGGCTTTTGCAAATCTTGTTGCTAGCAAAACTTACCTTTCCCATCACCTCCAACATACCCCACTCCTTTTTCTTTCCACCAATCATAACCTCTCTTATTCTTACCAATCAACAACTTTCATTTGCTCCTTTCCACCAATAAAATCACTTCTTATTCCCACCAATCACAACTTCACACGTCACTTTCTGTTACACTTTTTATCCCTCGCTCCCCATCTTTTCCCTCTTTCAGTCCCGACCTCCGCACAGACAACACCTCGCCGCTGCTCACATCTCCGAACCAAATTGCCGGCGAGAACAGATCTTGTTTATTCACACCTCGACGGTTGACTCGACAGCAGCTACTGTAAACACCTACGTCGTACACGTTTTTGACCGCTTTCGACCGGCTATGAGAACCCTGCTCCTACGTACGCTAGCGACCATCACGATGGTCCAGTACCAGGTTTTGGTATAGTTAAATTACGCCTCTGCAAAGGGTGTCTGTACCGTTTAAAAACCTAGGTATATCAGTGCGTAGTGATGTTGGTTGATCTTAAAGCTGGTTAAGCATTTTCAAAAACAGTTTGCTTTTATTTTTCCGCCTCGCGTGCCGCGCTTTTGGTGACGCATCCACACCGGTAACAGGTAAGTACCACACGCATAATTATTTTTCGGACCTGCTTGGCGTAGGAATATATCCTTTCGTGTTTTGGTACTGTAACCTCAAATCTCCTTACCCTCCTCTTGCGTCCGCCATCTTGTTTAGTTCTCACCGCATCTCCTTGTCGCAGACCCTCCGCCATTTTTAGTTCCCGCTATTTTAACCTCAAAATCTACTCTTCTAACCTCTTGCTACCGCCATCTTCTTTTAGTTCCCATTCTCACCACCGCGTCTCCTTACCCCCCACCTCTTGCGACCGCCATGTTCACCACTAACCTCCAAATTTCCTCGTCCTTAAACCTCTTGTCTCAACTACCTTGTTTAGTTCCCATTTTCGCCACCGCATCTCATATCGCCACATCTCTCTATCCACTCAAGAAAACTACCATCCAACGTTCAAAAAATTGCTGATCAGTTCACGACAGGCTTTTGCAAATCCTGTTGCTAGCAAAACTTACCTTTCCCATCACCTCCAACATACCCCACTCCTTTTTCTTTCCACCAATCATAATCTCTCTTATTCTTACCAATCAACAACCTTCATTTGCTCCTTTCCACCAATAACATCACTTCTTATTCCCACCAATCACAACTTCACACGTCACTTTCTGTTACACTTTTTATCCCTCGCTCCCCCATATTTTCCCTCTTTCAGTCCCGACCTCCGCACAGACAACACCTCGCCTCCCAGCTCCTCTCCATCACGCGACCTCCATACTCTTCCATCTTCCTTCCTTCATCTTCCACCCAAATTAACGAACCAATGAAAACACTCCACGTCACTTCCTCTTCTTCCTTCACCTTACCCTAATCCTCAATTCTTTCAACTCGTCCCGGATGAACCAATTGCAATAACGATAATCCTACCGCTCAGGGCGCTTTTCAAACTTACCGCCGCCGCCGTCGCACGCACCGACACTAGCGACACTAGCGCCCCTAGCGGCAGGATTATCGTTAATCCAATTGGCTCATCCGGGACTATTACTACTATCAACTGATGCTGAAAAATTTGCAGAAGCCTTTTCTGACGACATAGTACAATTGTTTAGACCACCACTATGATCAGTTAGGAGTTCCTTCAGATCTAAAATTAAAAACTTGTCTGATGCGAAACAGTCTGCTAATATGCTGCTGATTGAACCTATTTCTTTGGCTTTTGCCTATTCTGATGTATATACTGCTTGTTATATACGCTTAACTGTTCCTGTTACGGTGGCTAAAGCTGAAATATCATTTCCTTAATTAAAGCTGACCAAAAGCTGCATTAGAAGCTCCATTACTCAAGAATACCTAAATTGTTTGGCTCTATTGTCATTGAAAAATGAAAGAGCGCGGCGCATTAAAGTTATAAAGTCATTGACTTCTTTCTTGATATGCAATCAAGAAAGAAAAGGTTAAAATCAAAAGTTTGATTATGACTAGTATAGAGAAGATGCATAAACTTAAAACCGACATATGTACATGATTTATGTGACATTTTTATGGCTTTTGCATATATGAGGTCTTTAATTACACTTATGGTGACAGCTATGGCTAATAATGTTTTTTATTATGACACTAATGGTTACATATGGCTAATAAATTATAATATAAAGACTTTAGTGTAAAAGAGGGCCTAATTTTCATTTGTTTATTCAATCAGCCTAATGAGGAAAAATACTGATGTTAAATAAAGGTGTCATACCTCTAGAAATGTTTGTCATAAAATTAGCATTCCCCAAGGGCAGAGAGCAGGTTGTATGAATATGAAGCTCACATATCTTACCTGTATGAAATGTATACCGTAAGCCTCTGAAATATGCATTTATTTACCGAAAATATATAGAATGAAAATTTATCTAATGTAAATATATCACACATTGAATGCTGTCGATGATAGTACAATAAATAATAAATGTACGCGACAACTACAAGCCCATGAAAAAATAGCCATGTGACCGACATACATTCAAGCGCTTGTAAATACGGAGAGATATATTTAAAGAATATTATATGAAACCGTCCAGAAGGAGCCATAGCGTGGCTATCTGCAGACAACCCCGCCCTCGAAAGATCTAAAGAGATATGTGAGCCTTTTCACTAACACATTCCTACCCCTCCTACATTCCTTTGTATTTGAAGCACCTGCGTCTACATGATCCAGCCTGACCTTGATGCCATCACCTCTCCTCCCTCCCGCATTCTGTAAAACCTGCGGCTAACTGGAACCAGTCTGTTCTTGATATCATGATCTCCTATCCGCATTCCTTTATATCTGGAACTGTTGCATCTACCTGGCACTAGTCAGGAGCTGACATCATCTAACAAGTTACAACTTTTATGGCATCCCACCCTTCGGCAAGTTTCCCTCCATTCTAATCTGACGCCAGTAACCGGTTTTGAAAGGGTGAGCTGCGATAGAGTATATAAGTCGGTAGTTTTCCGACCCTCACTTATTGCTAGAGATGGAAACTTCGGAGGAATTTGCAGTGGCTAACGACAATGCCGTGGCATGAATGGTTGGTTTTTGGAGTGAATGCGGCGAGTAAGCTCATCATATATGTATTGCAATAAAGACAACTGCAGTTATCTATGCATTCAATCGTGTGGAACAGGCCCTCATACCATGATCAGATATCTTCGCACGATATATGTACAGAGAACTGTGGAGTCTACCAAAGAGGGATCTTGTAGATGTCGCATTTCCTTTGATGTGTATAACTGGACATAATTATACTTAACATTGCTAACTTTAAAATATTTATTGATTCAGATAACCTATCGCAGAAGATGTCGATGAGGTTGATGCCTTTGGTACAGGACATGCAACGCAATGCCATTCGGAGTTCTGCAATGGATATATATGTACAGCTTTGTGCATGAACTCATTGAAGTATCACTTATTCACCTCATAGTTCTTATGCAATGAAAATTGCACTCTGTATCAGCTCAGGTAGAGAAAGCTAAAGCAGTTATAAACGTAAAATTAAGGAATATACGCCACTATATATTTTGCCATTACAACATATCTAACGTGTAAAATCATCTTCTTTCCAGAATTTCAATGACAACGTCGGTTCCTAAAGATGACTTAGATCTCAAGAGGAGACGTAGATGAAGTAGATATTCGCATCATAGAGCGGAATGCCCAGCCTATGGACGACGCACTGAGGACATGCAATTTCATAATTGATGAGAACGCAAGACAATGAAATGAGAATCGACTACTTCAGAAAAACCCAAGCGTTCATCAAGGAAACAGTCAGAACTTTGGGAAACATGAAAGTCAGTATCTCAATTCTGTATCTAGAAAGAACGTCGATGAATAAAAACGTTTTTATCCATTATGTTCACTTTGTGGCTTCTAAAGACCATTTGTTCAAGTATCGAGCAACCTCAATTCTAAAACATGATTTCTAACGGATTCAATGTGTAATCTTTCACGCCCAGAAAGAAGATTACTTTGCTAAGCACCTCCGAAAGCTGAGACTGCTGGAAGACCGAAAGCGCCATATTGTTCAGTCATCCTTCAAGTGACATCCCCCAGAAAGATGCGAGCGAATGTGCTCCGAAACGATTTATCTTTAAAAGTCACAAGGCTAAGTAGGTCTTTGCTATGATATTCCAGTGTTCTACAACAAGACATATATTTTAGAAATCTGTGCACATGGCGTGTTAAGCTGGGCGATAGTACGAAAAAGCCTCGCTGTATTCGAAACGTTCCTGAAACTGAAAAAGTTTCTATGTCGCGAATACAATGCAAATATGTTTTTATGATATCATATTACTATATTAATGGAAAATGAAAGCATCAGACTTCTGAGCACCAAACTAAATAATGCTGAAGTGTTTTTAAATAATCCAGATATAATTGCACTAAAAGAATTGCGCTATTTATTGACAGGCATATACATAACCTAATCATTGTAAATGAGTGAAAGTATCATGCAGCCACAAGGAATTGGAGAACGAAAGTGCTGGAATTGTATCGTAAAGAATTATAAGAATGGTGGTTTAATGCTATATAATTTCCATTTATTCAGAAAAAAAATCTTACGTTTTCTTATATATTCCTCATACATTCCCCCCAGTACATAAGTTCATTAAATTATTATTTACTGCATGGTATGGGTCAAGAGCTTGTATGTGAATACCTGTTCTGAATAATTAAATAATACAAGAATATCTGGGATGGTACATTTACATTTGCTTGAATGCCTGATGTTGTCAGCTCCATTTACAGTGTGTTCCGGTTATTGGGAGCAGTCTGTAATAGATATCGGAGAATGCTTAATAAAATCCTTTCTTTTCAATAAGGGGTAATTTTGCTTGGCGTAATAGATTTCTGGAACTTTGAATGCATTTCATACAGCGATACAAATATTAAGCTTCAAAAGTCAAAGTTCATGTCGTAACATAACAGTCACTATTAAGACAGTCTCAGATTAGTTATGTAACATTGATCAAACTCGGAACAGTTTTATTTGCATTATTCATTCTTGAAGTTTGTGCACCAACCATAACAAACAATGGTTTCTCATGCTTCGATATTGTTGCGTCGTTCCATGCGAAGGTATAGTTTGCGAGACAGCAGATTTAGTATGTAGATCCATGTTTCGAAAGACGATATGTAGAGGTCAGCCTGACTTGACGATTTTGGGAATCCACCTTTTCAGCATCAGAAAGGCGTTTTACACACATCCTCCACTCAAAGCAGACTGGTTTGACAGTAGCATCTTCTTCTCCTTCAGGCGCTAAAATGAAATTTTTAGAATCCTTGGATCGAATGAGCACCAAATCAAATTGCGATGGAGTATGAGATCCTTATGGTCATAAACAAATTCCAGAAGCATTGACAGAGGGACTATAGCATTGATGTTTCCACAATGTCTACATCTTCTCCAGAATAGCTCCATCCAGCATTCAGTAAAACGGTTGGATTCCATAGGGTTGAGGGCAGCGTAGTTGTGCATAGTTTAGGTAATTCCAGGATTTCTTGTTCTATTTATAATTGATCCATTCATATCCAGCCAAACCTCATCAAACAAAAGCATTATTGATAAGCTTTGCAGTAATAGTTCTTCCATTAGGTTTAGTAATAGAACCCTCGATGTACAGATAAATTCTGCTAGGTAAAGAATATAAATTTTCAGCTCGACAAGGGATTCTAATCTCGTCATTAGCGTACAGAGCCAATACATTATATGGTAGAAACACATGCTCCTCTTCTTTAGCGATCTTTCGCCATTGGTGGGTGTTTCGTCACGTTAAAAATGCCCATTATAGTTTTCTGTAGCCGCAAGCTTCGAGGAACTTCCGATTACTTGATGTTAACACTCTGAGTATCAGAGATACCATGATGTATACGACGACGCATTGCCTTAATATATCCTTGTCGACGTTTTAGACATCTATTTCCATAGCACATGACGTGAAGCCTTATACTTATATCTTCGTTCCTAAAGTTGATGAACTTGCCAATTTGGTCTACTACTCGAAGAATGATCTGCTCGATGAGTTCCATGCCTATGATGGACAGGTATATGGGATCTGAAGGCTCTTCCCAAATATGGCATCCTGGTGGAGCAGAAGGGAAAATTTGGTAGATCGAGTATCCATTTTTGCTGTCAATGTATAAGCCTGTTGCAATGCTGCAGCCGATTTGTATGATGCTCACTTTAAATATGCTCACAAGGAAATCAGTTTCAGCCAGCTGATTAGCGGGGATAACTTTATTTTCAGCGAAGAGTAAAATAGATCCTATAAGCGCTCCTTAATAAATGAGCGGTGAAAGGAAATTTAATTTCAACCTTCGTTGTATTATTATTATTATTATTATTATTATTATTATTATTATTATTATTAGTATTATTATTATTAGGCCGTATGAAAAAGACGTCCTCTCCCAATCCATTCTTATCTCTTATGATTGCATTTGTGTAAGCAATCACATACGTTCCGTAGGGAATATAAATGACCTTAAGCTCATTGAAAATGCAATGAAACTGATTATTGCTCTGGCCAACGTTTGGAATAGAATAAAAGATTTAAAAATTCAAACGGGCAATCAATGCCCTTTAGGGTCTCTCTGCATAGGAGGATTCAGATATGTAGTGATGATTGATTCTGCACCGCTAACAGCAATAGTGTAACTCATTCTGATAGAAACTTCAAGTGCAGGTGCCCGCAGATGACTGAGCCAAAACTCTGAAATAGTTTGCTATTATACATCACGTTTATATCTGTTTCGCTGGCTTCAGGTTTCCAAAACTATCAGAATAAAATTCAGTGTGGCCATCCTTCTTTCCAACAACCCAATGACACCTTAATACTCTGAGCTATAGAGATTTACAACAATTCTCTCTTTGTAATCAGGCTTTGAAGGAAGCTTTGTCAAGCATATATAAACCTCTAAAATGAGAACGTGTTAAACGTCTAGCACACATATTGATACTGATGTTACTCAGGGCTTTTTCCGTTACAAGCACAGCCCTCTGCTCAAGTTTTTTGAGTCCTTCCTTTTTTTGCTGATTCTTCTTCCTCTTCGTGGATTTGCCTTAAGTCCATTACCTTTAGCATCCTAATTTCTTTCTAATCTTCTAACAATTTTAAAAGGAGCATCTAATGATGTAGGCAGTGTCAACATTGGTAAAGAAACCTCCTCTTGTCTTCTCCTTGTTCTTCTTTTTCCTCCGAAGTCCCGTTCCTTTACCTCCAACTCCTTATTCTGTCTTGATTTCAGCAAGGTGTTTATCTTCAGTTTTCTGTTTGTTAACTGCAGAGGCAGTTTGAGTAGCGCCTCCAGCCGCAGTACGTAAAGCTGCATAATCGAAATGAGAGGTGGAAATCCACCATGCTTCTTCTTGGAACCAGTACCAAGAGAAACCTTGACCTTCATAATTGTTATTACCAGCCCCACTGCAAGACTGAAAGCGATTCCAGGCCTTCACTGACAAAGTCTTAACATAAACATTTCCATTTTTCGAAGTAAGCGATGTTTACAGGCTTCGTCTAGGGAATTGATTCCTGGGTAACCTCTCGTTAGCGTTTTCTAACGTTTTACCAGGCCCACAATACCTGTAGTCTTGCAAATGTATCTCAAACGAAAGCCACTTAATGATGAAAATAATAAGCCACGAGGCTATGTAGATATTATTCCCACATGCCTCATGATATACTAATCGATTACAGGTTTACAGGAACCTTTTATGCTTTTTATCATCCAGCTCTAACCTAACCTAATTTTCATTAACAGCATTCCTTAACTATTAACTACATTATTTAAACTAATTACACTATACTTCTTTAAAAATCATTTTACACATTGTATATATACATATATATACATTTGGAATATTTTCATAAGGTAGTTGTTAAAACGGAGCTTGGGAAGCAAGAGTGCTCTCTACTTTAACCACCTATTACACTTTGAAAGTGATTTTAGACGTGATCTCCATGGAAAGCTCTTACCTGCTATTGTTAGAGCTCTCGTTTTAGACATCTCCAGTGCAGCGAAAACAAATGTTATGCTCAATGCGTTGCTTTGAAAACTTGTACATTTATTAAAAGTCCTTATATCAGCCAAAGTATCAATACTTCATTAAACTACTTGAAAACATTGATGACATAAAAATAAACAATTACGAGGATGGAGAAAGCGTTTTGCCTCCGTCAGAAGTTAAAGTTCCATATTTATATTTGATGAAGTCATCAGTGAAAAGCAAGGGAAGATCGCATCCTTTCACATCATGGGCAGACATCGTAATGTATACTCTATATATCTAGCAGACATCGTATTGTATACTCTATATATCTAGTAAAGTCCTACAGAAATGTGCCAAAGCATCTAATTGTTGAAAGTACGAACATGATTATATTCTTCAGAAAAGATCATTTATACTTGAAGCACATATATGAGGATTATGTAAACACCGATATGACATAAAATGAATTTAAAGAGCTGCACAAAAGTGGTTGGGAGGATGCCTCAAAAGGAAGATCTTTTGCGGTGCTAGTTCCTGAATACCTTATGAACGAGGGTCATTATAGGAATTGCTTTGATGTATAATTAAGGTGGATGAATAAGAAACTGGTCATTCACAGTACATGATGGGTATTGTCGGGCTCGCTTCGCGGAGTACTGATCCAGTTAAAAGAGCACTTAATCATTATATAATAAATCCAGGTAGAAAAGGAAACTACCAATTCAAAAAAAATTGTGAAATGCTCAGGTTCCCGAATAAGATGATGATGCAACCAATAAGCACTCTGTAGATACGTTTACGTCTTCTACTGAAGATCGATTGCAAGAGTTCGCAAAAAGACGTCATATTAGTGTATGGGGGGAATTTGAAGCTATGCTAGGGAACCACATCCAGAAATCGCTCGAAGGACAATATTAAAGGATAATGGTATACCTCAACAAAAATTTTCAAACGGGATGCTGAAAACAATATTATCCTTGATACAATGAGATTGAAGGTGCGATTGCCATCTGAGAGTAATCATGATGTAATGAATAGAAATATATTAGACTACATAAGTACAAGGACCCCACTACGCGATTTTAATGGTGACGTTTGCTTTCGGAAAAGAATAATAATATACATAGCTGATCGTAAATACGTTAGTGATGCAGCAACTAAAACGATTTGTTGCTTGTTGCTCAAGAACTTTTTACAGTATTGGACTAAAATGTACAGCCTATGGAAAGAGCTGCATGCGTAAATACTTAGACTAAACAATGGATAGCGTAAATATTCTTATATCCCAGGTAAAAGTTATAAATGCTATATTAGAAGGATGGCTCATTATTTCACTACAAACAGAAGCCATACAGAGGGAGCTCACTGAAGCACACGTAACCGACCGCATTAAATTACAACTCATCTGTAAATGGAGAGGTGATCGGATACTCTATGATGTCATCAGCATATCCTATTAAAAGATCAGATGCAATATTTGGAATAAAAAATAGCACACTTGAAAGCGAAATACCCAATATTCACTCTAATACTTAATGCATAAACATTCACTGCTTCTCCCAATCGAGCGAAAGACGGTCATATTCTAAATATTGAAATGAAAATCTCATGTAAATTCACATTAGCAGAGGATGTAAGCCTATATATTGGCATCAAAACGTAACTTCGAATCATTTGAAGATGGATAGTGAGAGCCTAAGGAATCTGTTGCCAAACATATAAATGTTATAAAAGAAAGGTTACGTGCACCTAAAGGTCAGCTGTTTTAAACCCAGAGAATAATGAGTGAAGTTATTCAAGCAGTACCAGAACCACATCAAGACATATTGGAAATAAGGAACAAGAAGAAGATTACTACACCGGATACTGCTAAAGAGGAGAAAGATGAGAACATCTCTACTTATCTACAGCAGGTTTGAAAGAAGAAGGGTAAGAATGAAATTTATATAATATACGGTGTATACGATATGAAGCTGGAAGCTACAAGTTAGGGAGTGAGAACATTCATGTTATAAATAATCAAGTTTGAGTGCGCGAAAAACATACGAGGCTACACCTGTATTGCATGAACTCATCTTCAAGAGAATACCTGAAATGCATGCCTATACAGAGGATGACCTGTATACGTATATCAAAATATTTAGAGCAAAACAGGTACATCGCCGAAACTACAGCAGTCAAGTATAGAAGTATTATACCGCCTCTACTGAATGAAAATAAGAGCTTTGTCTTGGAGTGGAAGGAACATCGTCCTCAGAGAAACCAAGATTACATCTACTGGTACGACACCAATACGCTGGAGAATACACTGAGGCTACTCATTAAAACGAGAGACGCTGGTAATAACAGCCATAGACAATAAATAGATGAGATTATACAAGAACTGAAATCGTCTAGGAATATGCCATGACGACTGTGACGTAAAATATAGCAACATGGCTTCGTGTCCTTGCCCGAAGAAACTTCTTACATCCGAAGATTATCAGCAATGGACTCAACAATTTGGTGCAGAACGACTTGGTTGAAATGCTACCGCATGGAAAACTTAACAGAAGTTTTAAATACATCCTGTATGCCATCAACTTCTACTCCAAAATGGCATATGCAATGCCATTAAATGACAAGCCTGAACTAAAGTTGAAAAGCTATGGTAGACATCCTGCAAGAAATGGAAACGCCTCCCAGAACATCCTAAGTGGCAATGGAAAAGAGTTTTATAACAAGTACTTTAAAAGATTGGTGCTAAACTATACTAACATACACTACAGCAGTTATAGCAATGTGAAGGCTGCGGCTGTGGATCGTTTAATAAGAACCTTAAATAATGTGATGTTTCAGGAACTTTAACTCAAGGATCATACAAATGTCCAGATCTTTTAACTAGAACCATCGCAAATTACAATGATACTTACCATTCAACCATTCGTAAGAAGCCTAGTGTAGTGACAAGCAATGATCTTCTTCTGACATTCGACAGAAACGCAGGGGAGAAGGTAGTCTATGATGGGGAGAACGGCTAGCAGTATTCCTTTCGTAGAACAACGGGAGTGCGTAGAACCTGGTGATGTCACTTTATCTCACCTTGTGTATTCGCTTGCTGTTTTTACTACTGACCCAAAACTCCTCCCAAAATATAAAGGACCTATCTAACTACTGCGCATATACATAAGCGTGTTCAGGACGAAACATTCAGCCTATCCAACACTAATCAGCCTCGAAGAGAGGAATGCAAGGAAGTTCAGTGCTGGTGATTATTTTAGAATTTTTAAGCAAAAGGAACGTTTTAAAACAGCGGTTTGAATGCAACTGGGGCGTCGAGATATTCCAAGTTGCTCCTGTGAAACGTACCAATACCTATTACTTACATAGGAAAGGATAATGACGGTGAGGAGATGATGGATGCATTCTATGGACATGAATTTCGTAATACATTGTAACCTAGCACTTATTTAGTAGATAAGGTGCTACGAAAGCAAGCAATCAGGATTCTTGTGAAGTGGTTGGATACCCTAAAGTTCGATGGATTGACAGAAAGAATGTATTTTATGAAATAATAATCAAATAAAGAGACTTTTCATTTGCATATGACCTTGTTTTTATTTATTCTAAAACCCCAATCCCTTTTCCCTTCTCACTCACACACACACATATATATGCTTATATATAAACTTGCAACAAATGCCACTGTCATTCTAATTTACCCTATCTTTATTCCGTTGATGTAACTAGGCATTGTTCCATTTACAAATTTTATGTTTGTTCAAAAATACACCTTCTCAGTATTATTAAAATCTGTTTATAGGCTAAATGTACGAACCCCTGACCACAAATCAATGCTGTGAGAACTGCACATCAATAGCACTTTTCATTTCCGAAATATTTGCACTGCAAGTTTTAAATGATTCATCCTATATATACCTGCCGTAAAAACAGTATTACAAATGTGTAAAGTAATGTATTTTCTGGCCAAAATTTGGTTTCATAACATGGACTAGAGGCGAGAAGGCGAGAGACAAGAGAGGGTATTGTGGCTTACGTGTCCAATCTTGTTGGAAGTTCTAGGACCTTCTTTGTGAGGGGAACCAATAGTAGGGGAAAGGATTACGTCACAACCCGTAAGCAACTCTAGTGCTTTTCCAGCCACATGGCGGACGCTATGTAAGCGAGTTGCAAGTAGGTATGTGGCGGCATTCGTAATACAATTCACAGGAGACCTACATCGATGCTCTTATCACAAGTGCTTCGGGTTACAAAATTAAGTTATTATAGCACCATTTAGTACTAAGCTACAAAAGGTTGTGATACAACTGTCTATGTGGGCAAGGACAAAGGATGGGACTGCGACTCGATGTGTTTGCAGGGGTCCACCAGCTCAACAGCATAAAGAAAAAACAACGTAGCCAGTCAACTGGTTCCAGAGTTAAATGTATTCCAGCCAATACGTTAGATGGAATTACATAGCAGCTTAGGTATCTCCAATCTAACACCAGACTTAACGGGTGAGATCTGTCCATATTATATAATGGTGAATTATTGCATTTTGGTATAAAGTATTCTGTATATTAGTTACTGTACAATCCTTCTCGAGCGAAACGCGATATTCAAGTATAAAAGCTCCATTGTAGAGCGTTCTAAAGTTTATTCACGCGTAATTATTTTAGAAGTCAAATTAGTGCTAATAATTGAACCATGTCAAATAAAAGCAGTGGTTAAAATATTTGTACGTAAGCAAGTGCATTTCATTTACAAGGATAAAGACTATGGTAGGAACATTATAAAATCACGGTCAGAAATTATTGTAAAGCAAATCAAGAAGTTCAGCATCCAAGAAATGGTTATTGTAACTTCCAGTTTTATTAACGTTTAAAGATTTGTTATTTTACTTAAAAGCACATTAATTATGTATGTAAAAAGTATATATTCTTTGACATTTAAAATATATAAATATGTTAAACAGCACTTTGGTAATGGGTCGAGCACATTATTGTGTTAAAGTCAAACCTTTTCCAGTTTACTTCTTCTTCCACACAGTAACCAGTACTGTTAAGCACAAGGTAAAAATAAGTGAAAGAAAAAACAGCCCAAGAGAAAGCCATTACGAAGAATACCCTACAAGTGAGTCTCTACATGTACATCACAACAAGTAAACATTACAACACTATAGAGTATTAAACGCCAATAAATTCAAGTGTTACAATACATTAAGAAATCCATTACACTAATATATATTACTAAATTAGAAAATCAATAACGGTACGAACATACAGCTGAGATGCGGGTGAATCAGCCAGGTAAGTTGAAACGAATTATCAATAGTGACCCCATTCAAGAGCTGCATGAGAGACTTCGATCACCTTACGGTTGGTGCCTCCTTCATGCAAGTCAATTTTCTTCACCTGAACGTTCGAAAATATGTGTTTAAATGTTCTAAAGCAAATCTGTTTGGCCAGAATGTTTTTAAGTTCTTTATAAACTCCAAATACTTGTCGAAGCTGACTGCCTGCATTCCACTGTCAGTAATTCCTTTCGTCTTCATTACAGCCTTGTCATATGTATAACTGAATAGCTTTGCTCGAAGTCCAGCATACTCGGTCATTCATCATTATGCCGCCCAACTCATTCTTCAACAACCTAATTACCTTCTTATTGGCCTGCTTTATGCCATGTACAATGTCATTTTCATAATTTTAAATGTCGAAGTGTTCGGATTTTAATTTCATAGATTTATATATGTGAGTTCGTCTCCAAAATGAAGAACTTGTGTCCATAAAATTCAGGGTAAGATCCTTCATTTAGGACTTCATAATAGATGTTCATATGTCGAAAATCGCATAATCAATATGGATTGGTTTGTTTATGAGGATTTCCTGTCGAGACAAGTCTATTCCAAATAGGTTTTCATGAACAATTAGGATACGTACAACTGTTGGACGAGCTGCAAGTTTTTATGTTTCTTCCCAGTTAGTTACAATACGAAATCCCAGTACTTGCGCACATTTTCGATGAGGTTGCCGTGCACGGTATTGTTCATCTTTTTCCAAAGATTTTGGCTAAACTTGGAATTTGCCCTGGCTCGCTTCTCGTCCTTAAGATTAATGTAAACTCTAAGCCATTCAGTTTCGTCATATAATACAACTCGATGAATGTGTCTCAAAGACAGCCCCAAATCTAAGCACCGCTGCAAGGTTTTATAGTGCAAGACATATATGCCTTTGTTCTTTAGACTTTCCATCAGTTTCTTGTATTGGCTGCAGGGTGGTATCTCGTTCCGGGGATAAAGAGGGAGATCATTATGAGCGTCATGAAGATGGTCAGAAAATCTAGCTCCACCTCTAGAACATATCCTATCTAGGAGTCTTCGGAAATTGTGATGAAGTCGATGATGCGAAACTCATCCCTCTCTAACCTCCTGAGGTTCCCATACGGCTTTGTGTACGCCATAATCTTGCCGTATAACTTGTTTATGTCCCAGTATGACAAAACTTTCGTGGGTTCATCAGAACTGCAGTCTGATATGTATTCGTTGTTGACCTTGAAGTACCGTTTTGATACTGTGTAAAGCCAGCCACGAGTACCCTGTTAGAAAAATTCCATCATACTGATTTCGCTGATGAGCTGGATCTGTGCTTTTGTAGTCTTGATCGTGGCGCATGGCGTGTCCTCGTTAGGACTCCTTGTTATGTATACTTTGCATAGCTACACTTTCCCACGGCGTTTAGTTATCTAACTTTTAATCAGCTTGGCTAGTTTGAAACGAGAAAAAAGTGGGATCTGTCTCTCTCCTCAATCATCAATAGGTTAACGTGGTGTTCTCATATGGGTTACGTATAGACTCAATCTAGTTACCGGCATTCAGGAAAAATACAGATAGCTATAAATACCCTCGGATTTTGATTCTCAGAGGACTCAATCAGATCGACAGAAAGCGGAACGTAAAACCTTTATAATTAAGTTCTTTGAATAGCAATTCCTCAGGATCTGTATCCAGTTGTCCGGTATTCTACGCTGCAGGATAGCGCAATGCAAGCATGCACCAGCATGCACCAACCCCTCTGTCGGGATATCTGTCAAGCTTTCAGAAAATCCTGGTCCGCAGTATTCCGGTATGTAGGCACCTGGCGCGCTTGGTCTAGGAATGGTTTATTCCGGCATGTACGCGGCTGGTGCAATGGGTCAAGGTACGCTAGGGCCTGGCAAGGAATATACTGACATGAAGGGCCATGGTGTCCCCTATCCTGCTATGTATCAAACTTCTGAATGCTCTAGGCATGTAAATACCAGTTTTTTATGGACGCCCTTTAACTACTATGGTTCTTAGCGCCCCATTCCATATTGGGCGTGAAAGACTGGTAATTTTGCTCAGATGCCTCTTTATCAGGCTTGAGAATCTTTTACGTGCCGTAAATCTACGGCACGGAACCACCGGCTTTTACTTCCCTTCCGAAGGAAGCCATGCTAAGGGTTTTTAAGCCCGATAAAATCCATCGCCCTCCGCCGAGTTTGAACCCGCGTCCTCGGGAACCAGAGGATATCACGGTAACCACTACAACACGGAGGACGACATGTATGTATGTAAATACCGGATGCGCTATCTGCAGACATTTTAACTTTCGTCTTGTGCGGAAATAATAATTTAAGTACACAATGGAGTAAGGAAAGGACTATTTACAGTATATAAGTTATATATTACATATTAGGACGTTTTCCACACATTGCACGGTCCTTATTCAATTATTCATAATGAGGTGTTTAATTGCTTGGCTGTATAGGTATTTCATTTAATAATTATAATTTTATGACACAAGTTCTTTTGGAATATTTTAGTTTAATTTCCTATTGCCAAGAATTCCTGTTTTGTCACTACCAATTACACATTGTGCGACAGCAGCTCCTCCTGTCCGAACTTGTTATTTTTCATATTCCCGTAGCTCGCGGTTTACGTTTCTGCAGCCTGCGTGTAGACTCCGGATGTTCGTCGTGGGCGATTCTCTGCATTTATATCCTCGGCTAGCTGAAGTAATTTCTGAAATATGTAAGAGCGGGGACTTTCCCTCGGTAAAGGAAACGTAGATCTCGGGTGTGGTAACGGAGAGAAATAGGCGTGCTTCAGTTACAAAAAGACGACAGCACTGTTTTCTTTATTTCGTTACTTCTGGTATTTCACAACACTAATATTGTCGCCGTTAAAACACTGTCCACTACTGTTGAAACACGGCTCTGATATGACGCGCAGTTTATATACTTAACACATTTCTTTACTTGTAGCGATTCTTATGTGTGTTGCGAAACCTGTCTTAATTCACTAACTTTTGGCGCGACATCTCTCAAGTATCCGGCAGCATCCTTCTCTGCCTGTAGTTTCGAAATAACTCCTCGATCTTTGGTCTTAACAGATCTATTTATAGTTGCGGGCTTCTTGGGCTATTTAATTTCCTATTGGTGCATTTTTAGAGCCACTTAACGCGTATCGCTATTTCATATCGATTTATTTGGATCCCATTGGTCCTATTCCACCCCCTCTTGCTCAACTTTAACATAAATCGCGGATTTCTCTAATTTTACCGTTAAGCTTGTTGTCTCACTCTCTCCGGTCACGGCGAATTACCGTACAAAAGGACAAAAGCTCTACACCCTCGCTGTATCAACAATGCTTTGCTACCAGAGAGACATCGTAAAACTCACTTGTTGCCTTCGGAGACACATTTCCTGCAGCTAAGATATCTCGTCGTGGACATTTTAACATAGCGTTTAATTTTTTTACAGTAGACAATTTATTACTCGTCTAATATTAGTAACCTAAATATAAACATATCATTAAATCACCCTTCTTAAGCTACACAGACAGTAAATAGAAAAATGGCTGTACATAGCATAATTTAATTTCACTAAAAAGTAATTACTCAAATTATTAATAATTACATAGCTCGGGCTCGGTCTAGAGTTGCCGTTTCAGTTGGGCCACACACCCATTTTCACCCTACTTTAAAAATGTTACGTATAAGTGAAGAAAAAATGCAAAATATGTATACATAAATTTTGTCTCATATTTTCACTGATTTTACGGTTCAATGCTTGTATTTTGAGTTGCATTACGTATAAATGCACTATATTCTCGGAATGTTATAGTTCTCTTTTGATTTGATGGCTTAGACATATTAAACCTAACATAACTGCTTTCGAAGCTCGAAAATGTATCACAGCGTTATTATTTCAGTGTGTATATGCCTTGCTTTGTTTCTAAGCCGGTTGTAATCCTCTCTCGAACTTTTTTCGACAAGTTACAGTTTATTTAAACTCGTTACTGTATGTTAAGCACTGAGTTTTTAAGCATTCTTTCTATCTTTTTTAAAGTTCCTATGTTTAGCTTTTTCCTATTTGGTTAGTTTAATCTGTATGAGTATTCCTTATCTTCAAAATAATATATTCTTGTTAAAATGTTGTTGTTTCAGTTGGATCCACTATTGGATTTCTTTTTTCGAGGAAAATTTAAGTTAACTGCAAAGAATTGTATATTTACGATGGTTGTCTAAGTTAAACATAGTTTTGGTATATTAGTTTATGAGAAAATGTATTTAACAAAGAATGTATCTAAGGGAAATAAAATAACGCGGCAAGGCATTACTTTTAAGCGTATTATATTAAATTGAATGATAAAAATCGTGTATAATACTATCATTTTGTATTATTAAAATCGTGTTTAGAATTTTTCATTATAAAATATACTTGCCGAAAATATATAAAACGAATACCTGTTTTAAAAGAATGGTTTTTAAGCATTTAGAATATAATTTCACTATGTTTAATATAACGTCATGTTAGTAAAATACGGCTACGTTTTTAGACATAAAATTAACCGTATTCACACCATTGTTTCACTGAACAAAATAAAATGAGTAGCATACCAAAGTTTAAAAGGAATATGCTTAAACGTATAAGCACATATCTAGAAGGTTAGCTCTTACCTTGCCTCCTAGAATGAAGTTATATATTAATTATACTTGATAACTGAAGCAGTAGTAGGTGTTTGCTGTCCTTTAAATCGCACGAGGGATGTTAGCTTGCTTCAATGATTGTCGAAAAGCGAATAGAAACAAGTTAACTAATTGCTGCAACACTGGATTATATAACCTCAAAAAGTCCTTTGCGCACGCGCGATAACTTCCCCCTCTCTGTGTTACTTCTAGGAAGTGTATTTGATTGATGAGGACTTAATAAGCGATCTGCTGAATTGACCAATGTAAACAAGAATATAAAAATCTGGATGCAGGCTTGCCCTTGAAACAGGCTAGATTATGTTGGAATTAGAGCTGCCTATCGAACGAGTTTTGGCTACTATTTGGTATGATGATGATGAGATGCGGTTTAAGGGCGCTATACAATTATAGTCATCAGCGACCTTACAAAGTATAGAAAGTAAAATCCAACAATAAAATATGGGTAAAAAACCGCAGTATCAAAAACTATAAAACAATCCACCAAAGTTTAAAAAACCACCAAAAAGAACATGGTAAATCAAACAAAAAAGGAGTAAAACGACGTGTCAGGAACTGTAGAACGCAAGAGACAAGAGCGCCATATCTCCGGCGGGGAGAAGAGTCCCCACTAAAACACACGAATAAAGTCACAGAGCTAAAAGGCGCTCAGCGCATTAAATGCGTCGGCTAAAACAAATTTCACTGATAAAACGTAAAAGACATTCTACAGTATGCGTGTCGTCTGCCAAAATGTTGGCTAAACCAAAAGGCAGAGACAGACGAACGCGCAAGTAAGCTAAAACCTGACACTCTGTTAAAACGTGACGCACCGATAAGGGTGACCCACAACGCTCACAGAGTGGTGCGGGGTCACCACTAAGATGGTGTCTATGACTGAAAAGGCAATGTCAAATTCGAAGGCGTGCTAAAATCACCTCTTCCCGACGAGAAGCAGGAGAAGACGTAGCCCAGACAACCGGGAGAGGCTTAACTTCCCGCAACTTGTTCCCCCGGAGGGCCGTCCACTTATCGCGCCAAAGCGAGAGGATGCGGCGACGTAAAATAACACACAAATCTGACGAGGGAACAACAGATGTAAAAAACTGGGTAATAAAATCGCCGATTTGGCAGCGGCGTCGGCAGACTCGTTACTTGAGATGAGCACATGACCTGGAATCCACATGAAGGAGACGCAGATGCCAGAGGCGCCAAGCGAGTGGACCAGGTCATGTATGCACTGTACGAGAGGGTAATTGTCCAGCGCGCGAATACTTTGAATAGCACTCAGGGAGTCTGAACAAATAAAACAGAGCCGTAAGTCGTACCGCTGGACGTATAAAAGTGACTGATAAATACTAAAAAATTCGGCGGTAGAAACCGAACATTGCCCGGGTAAACGAAACGTAAAACCACGTTGACCATAAACAAAGGCACACCCTACTCCAACATCAGTCTTAGACCCATCAGTATATATAAAATGAAAGTCCCCGAACTGCGCTTGAAGTTCTAAAAAAGCCGATCTAAGAACTGCAGAAGGGGTCTCATTCTTCGACATTGACGTTAACCCAAGGTGACAGTGGACCTCAGTGCGCAACCATGGAGAAAAGCGCGTTTCCCCCTGGGAAGGGCCGGCGCTGGCGTAAAGTCCAAATGCCGAAGAAGCTTTTGAAATAGAACCCCTGGAGGGAGCAAGGCAGAGGAGCTAATGAAATATTGCCGATCAAGCGAATCTTCGTAAAATACCTCGAAAGACCGGTGGTCAGGCAAGCTGGAGAGTCGACAGGCATAGCTGCACAAAAGCATCTCACGTCTGAAGGACAGCGGAGGCTCTGCAGCTTCAGCATACAGACTTGGTACAGGGCTGGTTGGACAGGCCCCTGTAGCGACTCTTATGCCACGATGGTCAATGGCATTCAGGCGACGTAACACCGACGTACGTGCCGATGAATAGACAATGCACCCGTTATCAAGCTTGGATCGGACTAAAGAGCGATATAGAAGCAGAAGTATGGTCCGATCAGGTCCCCAAGATGTGCCATTTAAAACATGTAAAATATTAAGAGAACGATCACACTTTACTTTTAAAAAGGAAATGTGCGAAATCCAACTCAGCTTCCTATCAAACATCTGCCCCAAAAATTTCACCTCGTCTGCAAATGGAAGGACCGCCGACCCAAGATGGAGAGAGGGCGCAGGGAACGCTTTTCGGCGCCAGAAATTGATGCAGACGGATTTCTCGGCGGGGAAATTAAAGCCGTTGTCGTTACTCCAGGTGTAGAGACGGTCGATACAGCTCTGGAGACGGCGTTCGAGCAGACAGGTCCGCCTTGAACTGCCATAAATGGCAAAATCGTCAACAAAAAGGGACAAGGAAATGCCAGGTGGAATACAATCAACAATGGGGTTGATATCAATCACAAAAATTGTGACACTGAGTACAGAGCCCTGCTGTACACCGTTCTCTTGAGTAAAACGACTAGATAAAACAGCCCACACGTACACGAAAGATGCGGTCCGTCATAAACTCCCGAAGAAATATGGGAAGATGACCGCGGAAATTCCATACGTGAAGTGTACGTAAAATGCAGCCCCTCCAACAAGAGTCATAAGCTTTCTCCAGGTCAAAAAACACAGACACTGTTTGACACTTTCTCAGAAATCCGTTCATAATATGCGTCGACAGAGACACTAAATGGTCGACGGTAGAGCGATGGCGACGAAATCCGCAATGAGCGTTCGCTAGAAGTTTCTGAGACTTAAGACACCATGTCAACCGCCCGTTGATTATGCACTCCATCACCTTGCAAATGCAACTGGTGATGGAGATAGGGCGGTAGCTGAAAGGTAGGTGGCGATCCTTCCCAGGCTTAAGTATGGGGACAATGGTGACTTCGCGCCAAACGGAAAGAAAAAGGCCGTCTTGTCAAATACGGTTATAGATCTGTAAGAGAAGGACTTTACTGTCGGCTGAAAGGTTCTTTAACATCAGGACATGAATGCCGTCCGGTCCAGGAGTGGAGTGCCTAGAACAATGAAGAGCATGCCTCAGCTCCCTCGATGTGAAAAGTTCATTATAACACTCCTTATTAGCAGACCGAAAATTAAAGGTCTCGGTATCCAGCGGGTGTTTGAGAGTGCGAAAGCCGGCGGAATAATGGGCACAACTGGAAACCGCCTCAAAGGCAGCACCCAGAGTGTTAGCAATGGCAGCCAGATCCACTATGGTGGCATTGGAAACCTGAAGGCCAGACACAGTACAATGCGACACTTTACCAGAGAAGCGACGAAGTTTATCCCAAACCACAGAGGAAGGTGTGAACGATTAAATGACTCGACAAAACGAGGCCAAGATGCCTTCTTGCTATCCTGAATAATGCGACGAGCCCTGGCGCGCGATTGTTTAAAAGTAACCAAACTATCAAGTGTAGGGTGTCGACGAAACGTCCTAAGCGCAGTCCTACGAGCACGAACGGCGTCCCGACAATCTTCGTTCCACCACGGAATGGGAATACGCCGAGGGTGAGAATTGTGCGTTCGGCGGCAGATAGAATCGTAGACGTAAGGTGCTGCACCGTTTGGTTAACGTCAGTGAAGGGCTGGTCCGCAAAGGACACGAGGCTGAAATACAGTCTCCAGTCGGCGTTTCTGGATATCCAGGTAGGTACTCTGGAATGCTGGATGTGGTGAGACAAAAGAGAAACGATGCAAGTGTAATGGTCGCCGGAGTAGGTGTCAGCGACGACGTTCCACTGCAGACGACTAGCAAGCTGAATGGAGCAAACTACAAGGTCTAAGTGAGAGAATCAACCAGAAGAATCAAAAATAAAAGTAGGTTCATCTGTATTGAGGATAGAAAGCTTGAACTGATAAAAAATGCTGGAAAGAAGATTTCCCCTCGCACAAGCCCTTGGTAAACTACACAGGGAGTGATGGGCATTAAAATCTCCCAACAGAAGAAATGGTGTTGGGAGAGCGGACAGGAGATCTCGAATGTCCGCGGGAGCGAGGGGAGACGATGGGGGTGAATACACAGAGCAAACAGAAAAGAAAAAGCCGGGCAAAGCCTAACGGCAACAGCTTGCAAGTCAGACGCAATTGTGAGAGTTTGAAAATGAACGTCGTTACGCACTAATAACATGAGACCTCCATGAGCAGGAGCACCCTCATCCGGTTCAAGATCGTAGCGAACCGGAGAATACCCTCGGAGATCAAAAGGGTCGTGAGGGCGAAGCTTTGTCTCCTGCAAACACTGACCATAGGTGAATGGGAACGCAATAAATGTTGCAGTTCCGCCTTATGCTATCGTACACCACGTACATTCGGTCAGGATAGCTATCAAGAAAAGCGATAAACTGTCTACGTAGAAGGGCGGATTAAAATACTCCTATGCTTAACCTTGGGATTCGGGCTTTTTGTATGGTGTTGGTCAGACTCCATTGGCTCCTCGAAGGGAGGGCCCACGTGCTCAGTGCCAGAAACCGATTCAAGCGCCGTGAATCGGTTCTGGGTGGCAATGGGTGAAGGTGGCCTCTGAACGCGGCTATTTCCAGGAGCATCCTGGGACTGCAACCTTCGAGGAGGAGAAGATCAACTCTTCTTACCGCGTGCAAACGTAGGGTCTTTCAAAAACTCTTCTGTACGAAATTCCTGCTCCGATTTTTTCTCAGTGCCTTGTGACTTCATTACCTTTGGACCAGGTTTGAGGGCGTGATAACTGTAGGTGAAATAGGCGGCCGGATGGTAGTGGCGGTCAATGTGGTCATGGTCCAGGTTTGAGTCTCTGCATCCTTCCGGTGTACTGGCTAGGCAACAACAGAACTGAATGTTCCCGATCGCAGGAGCGATGGTTGGCACGCATGGTAACGCCTCCGGGCTTCGGCGAAGGAGAGTTTCTCCTTTACCCGGATCTCCTGGATCGCCTTCTCGTCCAAGTACTGCGGACAGTCGGCAAATGAAGCAGAATGAGACCCTTTGCAGTTAACGCAGACGGGTCTGGATAAACATGTACCATCGTGTGACGGCTGGCTGCATGAGGCGCAGATAGTAATGGCACTCTTACATGAGACTTGCGTATGCCCAAAACGTTGGCATTTGAAACAACGCAGAGGTCTAGGAATATAGGGCCTCGCCGCAATACGTTCGTACCCTGCTGTAATACTAGTTGGCAGATCGATGCCATCGAACGTGAGAACACAGAGTACGAGTTGTTACCAACACTCCGTCGTGTTTAGCCTGCACTCGATGAGCCGCTGTCACCAATTGTTCTGTAAGATAGTCCACTAGGTCATCGTCCGATATACCATCGAGGCTGTGCGCGGTGACGACGCCTCGTCAGGAATTCAGGGTGCGGTGCTTCTCAAAACGGATGGGATAACCGTGGAGAAGCGTAGCGCGCAACAAGGTCTTAGTCTGTTGATCGGACTTGCTTTGTACCAATAATGAACCGTTTCTAAGTCGAGTGCAGGAATGAACCGAACCAGCAATTGAGTCAATGCCCTTCTGAACTATAAAAGGGTTCACCTTCTTAAACGTTTGTTCTTCCTCTGTTTGCGTAATGACTAAGTAACAACCATATGTCGATGGTGCTACTTCTGTTAACAAAACTTTTCGGCGCTTGTTATTAATTATGGAGAAAGGTGGCTCCATAGCCAAATAAATCCTCCACCATTGCAACCGTCTCCGACATCGGGCTGTGACTTCCCGGGCGTTACCCCGGCTTGGGTGAGTGGCCTATCTATACCTATCTCACCCCAGGGTCACACCTTCCAGAACATAGACAGAGGGACCCAATCGCCGTCAGAAGTCAGCAACTCATGCAATGGCCCCCCGCGGGACTGCAGTTGAACAGCGGATACGAACACATACCCTACATGACGACCCCGGGTGGTGGGGATGACGCCATTACCCACTCACCCAGCTGCGCACTCAGTGCGCGGGTATCCGTCAGGCTGTGTCCACGGAGGATTAAATTAAAATGTAAAATAAATAAAACTGTGTGGGCGTTTCGCACGCAAGGTAGGCCGGCGGAGAGACAAACAGATATGTGAATGGTCGTGGTGCAAAATGGTCGGAAATAGACTAGGGAAGAAAGAAACGATGGCGAGGGGCGACATGAAACGAAATGTAAAGAACGCAAGAGGGCCTACCTTGTGTCCCCCGGTCTACTATTTGGTACCATTCTTGCTTTCAAACACAAACATGCCCCTTGAGGACTTGGGTGTGCTGGATTCTGAGCGGTGTCCCTCTTTCAGACCATTCCGTTTGGTATACCGAACGAGTGTATGTCTCACTTTCTATTCAAACGCCCAGAATGACCAGACGCAAGGAGAAGGCTGAGGCTGTTTACTTCACTAGCATTTTTACCTTGCTTATACCTAGCTCAAGTTCGCGTGATAATGTAGTTGAATGATAAAAATGAAATACAGGGGCAATGCGTGCACTAAAAATGAATTACTAACAATTATAAGTTTTGCCGGCTATTTTACAATTAGTTTATATTCGGCTAATGTGTATTATGAGGTGTTATCCTGTTGTGAAGCCGTGATAAAGTTTCAGCTTTCCTAGAGTTCTTTTTGCGAACTCTTTTCTTTAAGCATAGAGTGATAGCTCGCATTGTTCATTATTATCACACACCCTTCTAGTCTCTGAAGGAGATCCATAAACCATTCCCTTAATATTATATTGCTCATCTCTTTATGATAATCACCACCACTTTTTGAATGAAACACTAAATCTGCCCGTTCTATGAAACCATACTTGACCTATCTAGCATGGAAGATTATTAGATATGAACCTTTAACTAATTGAATGTTTAGACCGCCGTTTCGTTTAGAATCCTGCCAGGTAAAACTTCCAAAATTGATTTTGATTTACCGGAGTTTTGTCAGTGTAAATAATAGGACGAGGATATTTTTCTAAACTTAAAAAATAATCATTGTTTCATTTGTTGCTTTATAATATATATTTTGTAATGTTTATTTAACGAAACGTTTATATAGATGACTGAGTTGCTTTTTCCTCTCACAGAGATTCCGAAGGAAATTGCATATGGTATTTTATGGTATTTATTTTGGAACATATTTTCATACAAATTTTGCTTAGGTGTACTGATAAAGAAAACATGACAATGGAATTTATGTATCATAATGTAGTAAAAGAAATATTGATCGCAACAGTAGATAAATACAAAGTAACGCAGTGACATGACAGGCTATTCTCATTCCTTTGCCGGAACACATCGAAACTATATAGCCTGATAATATCGTTATGATGTGAACTCTCGGAACGCGCGAATACTCGAACGAGTAAATGCCCGTTTCGCACGAAAGGGCATGTAAACCAGAAGTTTGACCATATTTCGGTATATTCATTCCTGCTTGTCGAACGATTTGGGCTGGAAGAAACAAGTGAGTCTCATTATATACCATATGAAACAATCGAGTGGAGCGCATGTCCTTGACAGCTCTAGTTGGAATATTAATTTTCCTTGAGTGACATTTTATGGAAGGAGGTTACATATTTAATTTCACGCTGGTGTGTTGCATACAAAGGAATGCCTGTTTGTTATTTATTATGGTTGAAATTTAAACTCTCCAAGGGAATTAGACTATAACTTTAAAGCCATTGTCGTTTTCCATAACTCTAAAGCGGTGGATTTTTCGTTTAAAATAGCCGACACATAATAACAAATTGAATGGAATATGAGAATACGCTTTATCTCTGGTTCCTACTATGGTAAGTCCAATTTTATATTTGCCGTATTTATAACACTATTTCACAGTTTTCCTTTTTTTAGCCAGAGTTTATAGTTCTGGAACGGCATCAAAAGGATATCTCGTTAGCCATATTTTTAAAACATGTCAAACCTGAATGTTGAACTTTCTAGAATGCTAGGAATGGAATTTAGAATTAGGCGTATTCTTACTGGCCGCCAAAGGGAATTCGAATATTACATTAAGTTTTAGAGGTTATTGTTTTTCGTAAATATAAAGGTTTGGATTTTTCGTTGTAAAATAAAGAATTTATTTGCCGTTTTTTACATTCTCTCAAAAGGAATTCGATTATAACCTAAGACTAGGTTCGTTTTATTTCTGTGGCTAAGAGTTTAGATTTTTTCGTTTGTACTTCGTATACCAAACATGGTATATGTCTATTAGCTAAGGAATTCAAATGTCGAGTGATCATCATAGATAATGCTTAGAAATATTATTAAGCAGGCTCCGTGTGTGCGTGTGTATGCGGTGTTTGTCCTTGTTTGAATTCCACATCTCCTCCATTCCTCGCGCTCCTCATTTCGTTATGTCTCTCTTCCTACCGTTTTCAAACTCTTTCTCTCTCTCTCTCTCTCTCTCTCTCCCCATTCTATTCATGTATAGGTCATGTATTTATTGCTTTCATAAGCTTTCGGTTACCGCGGAAATTTATTTATTATTTCATGTATTATTATCGTCGCCAATGAATCCGTGGTATAATTACATTAGATAATATTCCATTTTGTTTTATTTTCGGTTAATAAATTCATATTTGAGAGGCGGGCTTAGCAGCAAGCCTGTACACTCTTTGAAATGATAGGTACAGAAGAAGTGTGATTTCTCCTGTTTGCCGTCGTAAGACAAACAAAGGAAGCAGTGGTTGCGCGAAGCAGTGGCAGCAGATTCGTTTGCGACGGCGGATATGCTGGTTTAGTCATTATTAGTAGGCGTGCTGATTGCTTTATAATGTGCAACCGATTAAATACTTGCCTTTGTGACAAAATGTCAGTCACCTTACTGTTTTCGGATTGTATCCCTGTTACTTAGTGCAGGTTGTGTTATATGCTAAACATCTATATACTTGTGTAAATACAGTGCATAAAGAATAGCAAGATACCCACCTGTTTCGCACCTGACTCAAGGTATCGCTATACGATCAATCTTCTACACGCACGAGACATTTCTTTAACTCACTCAAAGACGGTCTATTTTCTTATAATAAGAAAATGTAATCCCTAGGAAGGGCAGAAAGCTTACTCATAATTGTTATATGTGTGACAGTCACTTTTCCTCCAACTACTTAATAAAACTAGATGCCTGTGTAGTAAACGGACAAACGGTATAAATACCAAAACAAATATAGAAACTTAAGCCAGATGCAGTTCCGCACATGTTTCCTAATTTTTTTCAAGTACTTTTTAAAGGCAATATAGAAAAACGTAAGTACACGCATTGCTGGTGGGAAAAAATTGCGTTTAGCAATATTGCCTCTACAAATGCATTCAATAATGAGCCTGACTGTAGCAGTTCAACGTACTTGAGAATTGACAAACATGCCCTGGATTGATCGCTGTGTTGAATATGTTAAAAAAACCTGAAAAGAAATGTGTTTAGGGCACAAATATATATTTAAAATCTCCAAAGCTAAAATAAATCTTTTATATATATAGCATTGCAGATAAAAACCAAACAACCTTTTAAGACATTCAGTATGGTTTTATCTCTTTAAAAAAACAGGGTGGACACAATTAAAAAAACAAAAAACGGATGAGGTACAATGAATTTCTCCTGAATTCTCTAGTTTTGAAAATAAAATCTATACAGACATTATAAAAGTTTCCCCTTTGCTTCCATTGCCCTCGGAAGGTCACTTAAGAAAATTAGTAAAGAGACTTAAATGTCTTTATGGCACGAACTACTATGCTACAAATGCAATAGGAGATTTTTTATCCAAAAGGAACAGAACGTGTTGGCGTGCTAATTTTTGAGGAGGTTAAACTAGAAGAATTGCAGTTTAACCCGAATATGCTTGCGACAATCATCCGCCCACTCTTGACTTTCTGCAGCTATGCCGGCAAAGCTTGCTTAATCTAAAATTGGAAATTGTGGGTGCGAATCTGAAGTTGCTCTCATTTCTTCTGTAAAAAAGGCGTTCTCTTAGAAAATTAACTGAAAATAAAAATTGAGCAATAAGGACAGTAGTCATATCCCTGTTACTACAGAACCAAATATGATCCATACACGGAGTGACGCCATAATTCCTCCACACGGATGTTTGGGTAGAGCAAAAACGGTATAAATCTAATTTTCCGGTTATGTGTGATTAGGGGTCTTTTCTTTATTGATAAAATTGAAGCACATTATTGGGCGAACATAATTATAAAAACGGCAATACATATTTTACCACTAATATATGCGATATTATCCTGAAATGCACTTTTGAATTCACAATTGTAGGAGATGTGGCAAGTTGAGATCATGGATGGGGATTTGACGGAGACGGGTGTGAAGGTCATGGAGTCGATAGGCGGGGCTACTTGATCTTCGTTACGGTCGGAAGATTTTGTAGGTGCGAAATTTGAAATTGAGGACAGCAGCGTTGACGGCGTTGCCCTTGACGATGACGGTTTTGCTGTTGCCTAATTTCTCGAACTTGGTGGAAACGATGTCGAAGTTGCGTTCATCGACGAGGTTGCCATTACCATCCACGGAATCGGTTGCGATGAAGCTAACGCTAGCCATGAGGTTATGGCCTGAAAAGGAGAGAAAAAGACTAAATGAGCGGGTAAAAAACACATATAGGTGGAGCGAAAGCTTATATGAGAGAAGACATGTGCCTATGTCGAAGTAATCCATGGAGCATGTCATTGTTGAGATTTACTTCGGAGAAGGTGAGCAGGTGTTTTTGTAATCGATGGTGTTAAGAACAATTTCCTGTCGTTGTAGGAGATGTGGAATGGGGCTGCGTTGAATTGTCGCAAGGAGTCTTCGTCCAAGTCGTTGTAGGCCGAAGGAAGGAACACTTCTCTGCCGTCTAGAAGCCTGACGACCGTTTTCCAGCCAAACTGGGTGTTAAGAGTTCTGGCGCCGATTGCAAGGTACGGAAGGTTGCGCCAAAGGTCCTTGGATCCGATGAAGTGGGGAGTCTGTCCTCTACTATTGAGGTCTTGGAGTACATTGCGCTGCATCCTCACGGTTCCGCGTGTTGAGCCGAAGTGATGGTTATAGACACATGGGTGGAGAAGTTATGACGGGGGGAATAAAGCGTGTTTCCAATAGGTTAGGAAGGAAGTACGGGGTATATGCAGGGGACAGAGAAGGAAATGGGTGGTTCAGAGAGGGATGGGAAGAGAGGGATAGACGAGAATCCAGAGGTATTTTTGTGGAATAAATATAAATTGAGTTTTATTTATGGACGCTTTTTAACTACTATGGTTCTTAGCGTCCCATTCTATATTGGGCGTGAAACAGGAAGCCGTGCTAACGATTTTTACGCCCGAAAAAATCCATCGCCTTTCGCCGGGTTTGAATCCGCGACCTTGGGAACTAGAGGCTAGCACGATACCACTAGTCCACGGTGGACGACATTTTTGTGGAGGAAACAGTGATGAGGAGAGGGCCATTATTGCGCATTTTTGAGAAATAATTGTAAAAATGTTTGGCGCCATCGAAATCAAGCAAGCGTGCTTAATCTTCATAGATGTCCAGAAAGTAGCGTGGTGTACGACGAAGAACGAGGGGATCTATTACACTGCGGCGTTCGTGTACTGTTGGGACCACATTTTGAGGTTGGTGCATTCTTGCTGGTAGACAGCTAGGCCAGCAGGTTTTAGGATCATGGCTGGATGACCGAACAGATGTTTTCAATAAACGGAGACCGTATCGATGTTTTCCGTTCTTGTACTGCTGGATCAACTTTTTGGGGTGGGTGCATTCTTGCTGGTAGAGAGGTAGACCAGCAGGTTTTAGGACGATGGCCGAATGACCGAACAGATGTTTCAAATGAACGTAGACCGTATCGGAGATGCGCTCCTTGGAGGAAAGATGTTTGGTTTAGACGTCAAAATGGGTGTCGATCTTCGGTCCTAGATTCTCGACGAACTGCAACCAATCCTGCAAGAAACTGAAGATGACCGACTTGCGCTTTCCGCAGCTGGCGATGGTGATGACCACCTGAGGCGAGGAGATAGAGCAACTCACGGAGAATAGCGTACTTACATGTTTGACGACTGGAAGACAAGTGAGTGACAACCGCGTGTGCGTCGGACCTTATAGGTACGAAATAAGAGACTGGCAGATTTGTGTGGAAGAGGAGCACCTAGCCGAATAGGTTTTGGAAATGAGTGTATCCTTGTAATCATAATCGGTACTTTTGAATACTGTGAAAAAGATGAGAGGATCCAAGCCGCAGCAACGATGGGATAAATAGGCAGCTACCCAATGCGCATACGTATAGGAAGGTTACGTGCAGGGGCCGAGAAATGTTCTCCCAACTTGTGCCACTATAGCGATATAGAAAATGGAGAACCGTGGGACAGAGTTGGAGAAGAGCTTAACTATCAATATATTCTCATACTCATCCATGGACACGAAGATACAGATGCAATGTTTCCACGGTTTGGTACTGGGCTTGGTATTAACGACCATGGCGTTGGAAGATGGCGGAAGAATCATAGCTTTTGGAATCTCGTTGAATGCAGAAGCGCCGATAAATGATGAATATTTGCGTAGACCCGAGAAAATTTCATTGGTGTTCATGATGCAAGAATTTGCCTGTTGAAATCAGCTTTGATGGATCTGTAAACCTCGGAGAGTACGTGAAGGCAAACGGGTTCTGCGAGAGATTTGTACCCACGTTACGGCGATGCAGGCCAGAAATGTAGTACCGTAGGCCGAAGGCGAAAATGGTGAACCCCATGGGATACTCGATTATAGAGGTAGTTATATCCTTGTCATTGAAAACCTCTGCCAAAGCCATGAAGAGGATTTGATATCACTGCAGATAGACGTTTTCGTCAAAATTCAGAGTTACGGGTAGCGAAGGTACGGGACGGAGAGTTGCAGGGACGACAAGTTAGTGTTGAAAGTTGAAAGGGTTTTCAGTGAAATCCCAGTGTTAGCCTTGTCAATCATCACGGCAAGGATGATGCGCTTAGGAACCTTCCCGATGAGAATTGGCTAAAAGTGGTGGAGGTTCCACCTGCAAAATTGAATTGAGTTTTATTTATGGACGCTCTTTAACTACTATGGTTCTGAGCGTCCCATTCTATACTGAGCGTGAAACACTGCTCTGAGGCCTCTTTATCAGGTTTGAGGTTCTTTTACGTGCCGTAAATCTACGACACGGGACCACCAGCTTTACTTCCCTTCCGAAGGAAGCCGTGCTAAGGATTTTTACGCCCGAAAAAATCCATCACCCTCCGCCGGGTTTGAACCCGCGACCTTGGGAACTAGAGGCTAGCACGGTACCACTAGTCCACGGAGGACGACTTCCACCTGCAGCCAAGCCTAGAACTTGATAGTCCACGTCCTTGAAAGACATTACGGCATTGGCCTAGGAAAGCGTGCCCCGTTGAGCCAACTTAATGGACGGGTGGGTCTTACTTTCTTAAGATACAGATTAGCCCTGATAATTTTGTTGACTCCGTTAAATGCGGCATTGGCAAACCATGAGATGGAATTGGGGAGGGAAGGGCGTGAGAATGATGGTGAAGTCTGGGTTATTGAGTAACAGCAAATCCTCATTAAAGAGGCCATGAGGGAGGCATCCCATCAGTTCTACCACCTGGCTGGTTTTGGTGTATCCAAAGAGACTTATAAGACCGCCGTTATTGCCAAAATCGTGCATCTTACATGCAGTGTTTTTGAACTACAGAGAAGATGCAAACGGCCGTTCATAACGTCGGAGGAATAATTGAGCAGGGTCTCAAGATATGTTCTACAAGGAAGCCCTGCTGAGGCATGGAAATAACAACTTGTTGAGAGACACGTTCACCTGGATGATTAGAGCGTTGCAGGAATTACTGACTAGCGTAGCTTTGTCTTCTGAACGGAGAACGGTGCCGTCTTGCTTGTCAATTTCAGAGAAAGCCTCCAGAACAACGTAAGACAAATCTATATAGTTCTACAGTCTTCAGCATTGGGAGAGTAGTGAAACGTGATGGGTGCATTTTGAGAGAGAAAATTTTGAGGATTTAGTTGGAAGATCTCCGATTCTTTTATGCCGGTTAGAACGGGAATTCCTTGCAGAACTCCAATTCCAAGCTCACGAAAACCGTAACACTAATGTTGTGAAGATGTTCTTGCGTCGAGAGTGTCTGGTCTTAGACTGCTTTTTCTTTCCCTTGCACGTCCTATATATTTTGGCGCGCCTCTTCCAGGAGCCCATTATGGAATGGATTTTAATTTGCGCCTTGCACTTTAGATTGGTTCCAGCTTCTCTTAGGCAGATTTTCAGGGACTTTTTTGGTGTCGCAGAGGATGAGGCGATGTCCGCAAGAACGTTTGACCCCATTTTCAGAGTATCTTTTCCGGCAGCCTTGGCACCGCTCTTAATTATGGGAAACAGGGTCCGAAACAATCCGCCGAAAGCGCTAAACAGACCACTACTCCTTTGAAAATGAGCTCCCCTGTAAAACGGAAAATTGGGTCGTTGTACCCGTTGCTCGCCTAAATTAAAATTAAATTGAGTTTTATTAATAGACGCTTTTTAACTCCTGTGGTCCTTAGCTTCCCATTGTAAATTGGCTGTGAAAGACCGGTAATTTTGCTCAGAGGTCTCTTTATCACACTTGGGGTTCTTTCCCTTGCCATAAATCTTGGACACGGGACCACAGGCTTTACTTCCCTTAAAAAAAGAGCCATGCTAAGCATTTTACGCCGGAAAATCCATCGTGCTCCGTCGGGTTTGAACCCGCGATCTCGGGAACTAGAGGTTAGCATGGTAACCACTACACCACGGAGAACTACCGTGGCCCGCCTGGTTTAGATTGTACCGAAGAAACACATCATCGTTCGCGGGCATGTTTGGGTCTAAAGGATAGAAATACGGTTAAAGAAAATACGTCTGCAAACGGCAAGAGATTCCCGAAACCGTCTTTTAAATCGATGCTAATGACGTTGAGATCTTGTTGAAGTAACGGGACCAAATTTTGGGAAAAGAAGAACCTTTCTATGGTGAGGCGTTTGGAGTCTTCAGACTCGATTTCGATGACAGTGATGTCTATCACCTGTACGATGGAATTGCTAACCAGTTGGGGTGCGATTATATTGTAACATACGAAAACGTCGTACGGAATGCCCATGTACAGTTCTAGCATGCACGTTGCCCTCCTGTTTTAACCATGTCGGTGCCGGTAATATAACCCAGCATGCCGGATATCGCTGGCGAAAAACCATGCTAGAAGCAAGGTGGCTGTGTCGGTGGATGCTAGGTCGTTTGGGAGGGGGAGGTGGCGTTTGAGGTTTCGGTTGATTGGGTTTTGAAGCAGTTGGTTGAGGATAGGGTTTAGATTTAGAAGTGGGTAGTTTTGGCTTGCGTCTTTTTGGGAAATCATCCGAAATAAGTTCGTCGACGGGTACCTGTTTTGAGGAGTTACTATTTCGCGTAACTCGTTGAATTTACTGGAATTTCATGCGGTTGGACGGTTTCACCAACGGTCTCATGTTCCACGTCACTTTACCATCTCGAAAAGACAAAGAAGAGGTTCGGAATATCAATGCTACTGCGAATGAATGCGTTGGTGGCGGCCAAAAGCTGTTCGCTCTGAATGGCATTATCGAGGTACATGCAAATATGATTATAAAGAGGTTCGGAAAAGCCTTCGGCGTAAATCCTATGCGAACCACTGAGACTGCAGGTGGATAAACTTAAATTCTATATTTGAAGGGGCACCCCAACTTGGTATGAACATCTCACAGTATCCCTGCAGCACCAAACTTTCGGACAGCTGATTTGAGAAGCACGCGGTGGTGTTGTTTGCAAAACGACACATGGACGTACTGCTGGATAATGTGATGGAAAATGCCTCTTGACGAATCATAGCAGCGTTACGTAAGACGACGTTACCCAGGAGTAAAATTTTTAGGGCTAACCTTTCTACTTAAACAACACTTCCTTTCTGGGGCCTCGACCACAGGTCGCAAGCACCTTATCGAACTTGTAAGTGACGGGAAGGCTGTTGCGTTGAAGATCGTGAGGATACGAGTATCCCTTAATGTCCTCGATAGCCAAATCGCGAATCCTATAATCCTTGGTCACTCGAGGGATTTCATCGGTCCAATTTTGTTCCCATGCTTTATCGAAGGTCAGTTTTTCTTTAGAAATACGCAGGTGATCGCCCACCTTAAGTTTCGCAACGGATGCTGGCGAGGATTGTTGAAGGTTGTGATACATTTCGAGGAAGCTGTTTTCGGAGACGTCTTTCGGAACTATTTTAATGGATTGATGATAGGAGCAGTTGTAAGATTGAACTAGCTTTGGGAGGACATCCACGTACCTATAAGTGTTTTTGTGCGTGACATATCTCCACATTTTGGTCTTTAAGGGCCTATTGAAGCATTCCGCAAACGCAACCTTAACCTTACTGTTAGTGGTATAATGAGATATAATGCTTCTTGAGGAACTGCTGAAACGTTCTGTTTCTAAATTCAAAACCTTTGTTCGTTCTCAAAACTTTGGGAAGTCGATCATGTTTGGAAAAATCTGAGGAAAGCCTTCATCAGCTCCTGCCCCGTTTTTGCCACATAGGCAAGCACCC
Organism: Deroplatys truncata; assembly: GCA_030765065.1. Classification (NCBI taxonomy): domain Eukaryota; kingdom Metazoa; phylum Arthropoda; class Insecta; order Mantodea; family Mantidae; genus Deroplatys; species Deroplatys truncata. Next base: position 382,728,655 of record CM060990.1, read on the forward strand.
AAGCATACTTGGAAAAAGCATCAATGACGGTTAAGATGTACCTTTACGGTGCGTTGTGTGCGGTGTGTTTAGAGCGGCTTCTCAAAAGTCGTCGATATTTCTGACATTGTAGTGTTTGTGGGGTAACGCTTTCTCGCCGGTTTGTGTACGGCGAGGGTGGTGAAAACGCCTTCCTTCCGCGAGTCACCAAATATGCAACACGCACTGCATCACTCAGCAGCACGTGAAAAGAAAATGGGAATGTGACAGAGAGGGAACGGCGCCTGCGAGTCAAAATAACTCGCGAGTCACGTTTCCGCCACCTCTGGTGTACGTTATAACTGTCCCTGAGTCGAAGGAAGCTTTCAAATTTGAAAAGGCCGGTCGCCTTGCGCAGCTTGTCCACCGTGCCTAAACCCGCATAGTGATCGATCTGGTTGTAGATGCATTCCAGTACAGGGTCTCCCAGTCTAGGTCTTCCCCCTCTCTCAATCGATTTGCACAGGGTAGAAGTACGCAGCGACTGTTGATGTGAACCACCATGCGAGAACTTCTGGCCTTTTCTTCTTTCGCTCAGAGGGCCCCGGTTCGGCGCGGGGTTCAATTTAGCTCAAGGTCTGTCGCGGTTCAAATTTTCCGGTAGAGCCTTAGGATGCACTTCATCCGCCCTCTCCTGCAACGCATTTATATGAGGCTTTCTCAGTTAGGAAACCTGATCATAATGAGCCAATTTATTGTTTCCGAAGTTCCAGTTTTCTTCCGGTGGCATTTTGGTACCCATGATTCCGGCGATATCGTTGGAGAGGTCCGACATGGCCTTATCGATAACGTGCAGCCTCTTTGGAACCTTCGGCGGAGCGAGGAGCAGAATTCTCATCGTGTGCTTCATGGTTAAACGTGCTTCGATACCAGGGCGCTAGCAATCAAACCCACGACAGGGAGAAGATAGACCTGTAGGAATCCACCCTTTTGGACATAAACGTTACACTTCTTCTATATCGATACTGATATGGAGTGCACTGGGAACAGTTTATAACGAGATTCCTGCGGCGATTCCGTCGCTTTCCCAAAGTCCTCCAATAAAAACCTTGAATTTCGCGGTTCCATTTGCTGAAATACCCTTTCGATTTGCATTTTATTCCTGTTTTAAACACGATGAAATTGACAGTGAGGGAAAAGGTTCGAAATTCTTTCACTTGTGCGAACACGTTGTGAATTATGTAAATCACGCCAAAATATCAGTGGTGCGGATCCTTAGCGAAGAAATTGGTCATTTCCGTGGAGTCTGACTCAAAAATCAAATCATTGACCACGAAACAATCGGCCTCCCTAATATCCTGTAGGGGTGGAATGCCAGCGTGAGTGTACACGCTGAAAGTACAGTGATTGAATGTGGTTCCCAAGTTTGGGGGTATTATGGAGGATGACACCATACAGCCCGTCCAATTGGGGTCATTATACTTTTGCTCGGAATTGGCGAGAAGGCGTTTCGCAAAAGGAATTCACCGCATCGAGAGGGACCTGCCACCTGCATAGTGTTGGGAAAGGCAAACTTTGGGACGTCGGGCATCTCCATGTCCACATCTCTACCGGAGTTGACGTGCGTAAATCTACCCTTATTGGGAACCAAATCACCCTCATCCATTTCCAAAAATTTACTGGGGTTCATGCCCTTAAATTTTCGCTTATCGAGTACCACATCGCCCTCCTCCTTTTCCACGAGCCTACGGGGTTCACGCGCTTAAATTTTCCCTTATCGGGAACCACCTCCCCCTCAGGTGAATCCTCCATTTTTATCAGTCGCTTATCGGGAATGATGTGGTTGTTTTGCGTTATTGTGCTGGGGATTATGGTTTTACGTCGGCCCTTCTTTTTCGGAGGAGGCATTTGTTTCATGGATTCGACGACGCGCATTTTGTGTTTGGCCGATTCAAGGCTAAATTCCCCTCAGTCGCTTGTGCGGGAGTAGTGCGTTCCAATTGACCGCTTTCATCTGTTGCGCAGGAATCAGGGCGTACCACAGAATGTAGTGCTTTTTCTTGCCTTTTCTATTTCTGGGCTTTTCCGCCATGTGCCTTTTTGCCTGGGATGGTTCTTCGAGGGTGTCTTTTGCTCGGAAGCGAGGATTGTTGGATTTCATCGGTTGCCCCGGAAACAGCGCCTGCCACGGTACGATGGTTTTTTCGGCTTTTTTAACCTTCTCCAGGTCTCTAGGCCTGAAAGTCTTGGTAATTTTAAAACGACGTCAGGTTTTACTTTTTTTGGAAGGGATCGATTTATCATCCTGCAATTTTCGAGGCATCTTCTAAATATCTGTTTAAAGTTTTTGTTTATCTGCCGTTCATCTTTCCCCAATTTTCGGGATGCTTTTTGGAAACCAAATTTCATCTTTTTAGTAATTACCTCGTCATCATCCTCACTTTCCCTTTTGAGCGACATCTACGTATTCTCTTCATCGGCATGCCGCCTTTTACACCCATAGGGGTGCGTATCAAAGTCCTCCGGCAACACGCGCTTATTGATGACCATAGGGGTATAGGGTTCGGTAGTCACGGGCCACAATCGTTTCCTTGCAATGCGCTTAACCTGAAAGGTGACAGCTTCCGTGTGGTCGTTTAGAGCAGTGGTGGCGAACCGCGACTCGCGAGGCACTGTGACTCGCAGGCGCAACTTTTTTTCTACCGTCTATTCATTTGTTTTTCATGTGCTGCTGAGTTGTGTAGTGCGTGATGCATTATTGATGACTCGAAAGAGAAACGCATTTTCGCCACCCTTGGTTTAGAGGAATGTCTTGCAAGACGTTGGCATTGACGACATTTAGATTTTCGGAATTCAGCGTGATTCCTTTGATTTTGCACATCACATGCGTCTTTTGATTGCGAAGACCCCAAACTTCATAACTATAGCTTTAACGTTCGGAAAAAGCAATTTTTTCACGTGGACGGCCAAATTCCCGTCACTTCGAATTATGGCATTGAATTCACACTTCCACATTTCCGTTACGTTATATCCTGCATCCCTTAGCTTCTTGGTGATTCTCTCGGTGCCCTCGAACCGTGACGCCATAGTTTCGCCGCCTGTAATGTTTAATATGAAATGTCAATTTGGAAAACATTTCATGCATCCATGATAATCATATCCAGGAAAATAACACACCGGTTGGCCATCTTTGTATCCATTCACCTTATGCCCCAAGATCTTGATTTCCCTTTCTCTATAGTTATACTGTATAACGGATGTTTTGTCAAAGTATACCCACGAAATCCAAATGCAAGCCATTGGGGACTGAGTTTCGGCTAACTGATACCGTTCCTTGCGGTATCAGTGACATCCTTTTAGCGGGCATAAACCTCTTCCTGTACAAGCTCATGCACGCATTGGCAATTTTGATGCATTCTCTAAAGGGGACAATGCCATTTTCCTCCAAACATTGCTTTCGAAATTTCACGGCTCCCAGAGATAGCAGATGACATCCATCTTACAATACCACACCATTTTGTCCTTCGTGTTAAACACGTATTGAACAGCCACCTTCTTGCGGTGCCACTCTTCAAAGGTCTTGCGTTCGGCTACGGATATATTTTCCTGTAAATAATACCTTTGCTCCGGTATGGGTCCAACATAACCCTCGTTTGCCTTGGAGTTAAAAATGTATGGAAAGTATCCCTTACTTGCTAGCAGCTGAAACGTTTCGGAAAAGCGCGATAGTGCCATAGGGATAGAGTTGAGGGCGTTAAAAAACGTCACATTTCCATATTTCCTTCTGTATATTTTATTCCCGTTCATGATCAATTCGCGTTCCCATTTTAAATTTCCTACCATGTACTTCGGTATAAACTGTCCGTTGTAGGCCCTTAAATTATGTGCCAAAATAACCACGTCCCAGGCTTTGAACCTAGGTTGGGCAACATGCTCCTAAAGCTGCTTCATCTAACTTCTGCCATACACCCTTTACCCCACATTCAGAGCAATATGGCATTCTATGATTTTTGACAATGCACGCCGAAAAGGCCCGATACAACACGCATAAATTGGGCACGAGCTCGCACACTTCGTGATCTTCCGAATAGGAAGTGTCTTAGGTACATCCAAAATCGATGAACATAAGCATAAACCTCTTTTTCAAGGTCGGACCTTTATAGACTTGAATAAAACGCAGATGATTGCATTCACGTGAAGCTTACACTTCATACAGTATTTCTCTCCGCACTGGTGCTGCGTCTTTCTATTTCTCATGATATAAAGCTTTTCACACGCTAAGCACCTCTTCTCCAAATCGCATACCGGTAAGTTTTTGGATAATAAGCTCCTCTGCTCAATTAATGTCCATAGCATCTCTTACATTGAAATCGCGATTACACGCATCGCAATGAACGTAGGTGTCAAAATTTGCCTTTACGATAAGATGACTTTTGTACATTTTTTATCGCATCGGCGCCTTTCCTTCTCCTCCTTAAATGAAAAATTACAATATCGACAATACCACTTACATTCGAATGTTTCATGTAAGTGTACAATGGCATTAAAGTGAACTTGATGGTACATTAAATCAACACATTTTTCGGTAAGGGCGTTTGATTTATATAGCACGTTTACCCCACTATGATCACCAAATACCGTGAAGCAATATCCGAGTCAGGCACCTTCAAAGGCTTTTACATCATCTAGAGTATACGCGTCATTGCTTTTGCCTATGCTCTCGCACAATGCTACAGCCCTTTGCAAATACTCTGTGCGTTGAATGGTATAGTAGTTTTCATCCTTGCCTACTCCGGCTTTGCTCACGGCAATAGCTATACGTAAACGTTATCCGCGTTTCGAGTCTCTATGATGCCACGACTTTGTTTTACATTATCTACATTCTCGGTAACACTAACCCGCGAACCCTTTCGTCCATGCACAGGAAATTTTTAGGGGTCCGTTCATTAAAAATTGCTCATTATTTTGCATCACTCTTTCTATAGACCTCAATATCATCTCGGGGTCCACCTGATTAAATTTTTGAACGTTCATGTTAAAGGCTCTGTTACGTTGTTTTGAATCGGAAATCGATATCCCCATCCATCCTGGTAAGTTTTTTAAAAGATGCTCATTAGCAAAATTTAGAAACTGCCGGAACATGTTGGATACGCACCCCCTTTGATCCGTACTTCCGGGTAAAGGACGTACTGCTACATCGGTTACCGAATATTCAGAGTATAGCTTTTTCGTCGTTCTTTGCCTATGCTCGATGACATCAAATTGAAGTTCCTCGCTTACCTGTCGTCATCGGGGAACGCGTCCTCCGGAATGAGAATTTCATCCACATCTGTAAATTACGGTGATGTGTTCTCCTCCATCAGTCGCCAATCTACTGCTGTATTGCTCTATTGGACACAACGAATTCAAATGCAGCGTCATAACAGGTTCAAACTTGTCGCCTAGACTCATACCAACTCTACATTTTATACTCCTCCACTTGCATTGCCACTACATTTCCCCCATCTTTTGCACACCGCACCCTCCCCCCCCCACCGCGGCTCCCTCCGCAGCCTCTGCGCACGCTCGCCCCAACACGGCAAACCTCTCCTCGGCTGGCGCAGACTCCTACCACTCTAAGCGCATGCGCGGCGGCCCTCTCTTCGGATGGCATAGACCACTACCTATCTTTGCGCATGCGCGGATTGCCTTGGCGATGTCCCGAAAACTTGACGCACGCGGCTGCCTGCTCTCTGCTCTCTATGCATTCTTTGCGTGCAGTATGAAGCATCCGCTTTTGAAATTACATTGACGTCAATCCAGCCGTACAAAATGTCAGGACTTTCACAGGACATCACTCACTTTTCTGAGTGCTACACGAACCCTAGCTGGTGAGTATCAGAATGGAATCTTAGAATATTTTAGCTATACTCTTGTTGGACTTAAGAAATGTCTGCTTCATCTCTTGTAGGACTTGTAATTTTTTCACCTCTTGCATGCCTTAATGGACTTTGAATATTTTCGTTTCATCTCTTGTTAGACTTACAATGTTTTCACTTTATCTCTTATTGGACGTTTCATTTTACAACTCTTGCATGGGCTAATGGGACTTAGAATATTTTCCCTTCATCTCTTGTTGGACTTGTAATTTTTAATTTTTTCAACCCTTGGATGCTGCTCGTTCTGTGTTCTCATTCTTTTCTTTCTTTCTTTCTTTCTTTCTTTCTTTCTTTCTTCAGTCTTATCGGAAATCTCCAGGGTTGTCTTGGAGCCACTCTACTTTCTTAGCTTGATATTAAAATGTAAGTTGATTTATCCGTTTTATTTAATTCATCTAGCGCTTAATTATTTTTCCATTATCTCTATTTTTATTTTAGTTAACTTTTTGAATTCCTAATTTAGTAATATTTGATTTTGATGGTTCTGATATTTTTTTCATCTTGGCAAATTTTCATGTTTAATTGTTTCTTCATTTCCTATATTATTTTATGTTCGTTAACTTTTTTAAATTCATAATTTAGTAATATTTCAGTTTTCAATCGTTCATTTTTAGGGTAATAACAGTTTCATATTTTTCAGGTTTTCAATTATTTCCTGATTTTATTAATTTTTTCTTTTTTACAGTTTCTCCAGCACCACATTCTTAAAGAACACTGTCGTACAAAAGTAAGCTGTTTTATTTTTTCTCTGCTTTTTAATGCTTCCTCCAAAACTTAGACTTTTAAATTCCCTTAATTAATTATTGCCAATTTATTTCAGAGATCCACCATTTTCAAAGGTACAAATACTGCGACCCTTGCTCTTCCCTTAAGTGCCCCCTTTGCAGATCCTCTATTTGCGCTGGTTATTCTTTTTTCAAGTAAATGATCTTAGCATAAAACCCTGTCCTCCCTCTTTTGGTTCATCTTATCGGTATGGTATTCCATGCCCGGAGTGGAACTTCGCTTTTCGTTTTCTCGCAAACAAGTTCGTCTTAAATCTTTAGATTTGAATTTTACTCTGTGGAGGCGTGAAGTCAAGTGCTTACGTTTATTCCGTCCTGACCACGGTGATCACAACTGTAGTTTTGCTATTTATCATTTTGGCGAGAATTTGAATTGCTGTTATGCTTGAAAAATATACCCATGACGCCCCCTCTTTGGTTTTATCGCGCTCATTCCTTCGACGGTGATTGGATATATTTTCAAGATTGGAATTTATCCGAATGGGATATCCGCGAACGTTCCGATGTTTAACTGCATTAGCCTCTTTTTTTAAATTTCGGATGTATGCCGATTGTTGCTTTCCTTGCTTTTCTATCTCTTGCTTCCTTTGTGGATCTTTTATTTGCGCAGGTTATTCTTTTACCCAAAATTATAATAACTTTGACAATCAAATCATTTATGCTTGTTACACTTCACTTCAGAATTTAGCATGCAATGTCCCGAGTGCAGGTTCAGCTTCTCCTTTTCTCCGGATGATCTATATCAAATTCTTTTGGATCTAAATTTACTTCTGTGGAGGCGTAGCGTAAAGTGCTTGAGAGTATTCTGTAATAAACGCTGTTTCGGATATTACCAATGCGTTTGGGTTGTATCTTATTCCGGTGTTTATTTTTCGCATTGCCGAAAAACAGTAGAATCATCGTGTTCAACTTCTTTAACATTAACCCCTCCCCTTTGGTTTTATCACTCTTATTCTAAAAGCGATAAACTTCATATATTCAATGATTGTTGGAATATAAGTGGCTACCTTTATAATGATTGACTCTTCTTCTTTCTAGGTGCAAGATATGGATTCTGTATTCTATCATACTGCTGCCACAGCTTCTACCTCCTTCTTCGGCAATGTACAGCGCTTCTTTTCTTCCTATGATTTGTTTCCCTCCTACATTCCTTCTGCTTTTCCTGACCATTGGCTTACTGTGGCCCCAATACTTCACTCACTTGCTTTAGACAATAGAACTGCCAGTTTAATGCGTGAATACAGCAACTCTCTTGCATCCGAATTCGTTGCCATTCCCCTAGATCCACCAACCCTGCCTAGTACCAACACGTATAATCTGCATATCGCGAGCTAACGACATTAAAACCTGTTATTTTCTCTCCACATTTATATACTAATGTTCCATTCATGGATTTCACAATACACTAGAGGATTCCTTTGAATTTCACGGTTTGTATTTCGAACATATCGGTTTCGATGATGGCATAAACATATTGAAGTCTCTTCTCAGTGTCTCAAGTTCGAGCTAAACCTCCAAGTGGATATTGTTAATGTATTAAGGAAACCCGTTCGCTATTCTACTTTATGGAATGATGCTCTTCTCGATGTTTTCTCCGCACAATCGGTTGCTTTCCTTCGCTTTGCCATTGTATACTACCTATCTCCGCAACGTGTCTTAAAATTTCGCTTTGTGCACGATATCGAGGCTTTATCCACCGGATGGCACTTCGATTATCCATCCCTTTATGTTATCAAAACCGCCACAAAAGTTCCCTGCAGTGTCCAAAATGTTTCCTGCAATTGCTTCCTTTGTAAGCTTTCCCCTCCTTCCTTAGAATACCTGGTTTTTGAGGCGCTCTGCTCCTACAATATAGTGAGATGCTTCTTATTGTGTTGCTGTATATCCCTCACAGGCCTGCTTTGCTTTGTTTCCCTATCTCTTTTCCCCCCTTTTTTCTCATGTTAGTGTGTGCTTTTTCAGATGCATTTCCGCGACACGGAAATTGTTTTCTTCAACGCGATCCGCCCTTATCTCTGCTCCCAAGGATGAATCAAGACGGGTCTATGTCCATCTGGCCCCCGGCCCCTTCAAGATCAGTCCGGGGCACGCCCAAATTTCAACAGCGGGCTAAAACTTCAGATCCCTGTGGCCCTCAGCATACGATCCTTGCTTTTCCCAAAATCTCATCTACCACACATGCATCATGACCCTCGATCACTCCCTTTCCGTTGAGTTAACAAATATGTCTCCATTCACCATTCACCTTTACATTCAAAAGAGACACGCTCATGTGTCCCTATTTCTTGACTACTCACGGTAAATGGTCGCGGTGAAGGAGTGGGATATTTTATTTTCTACCCCCCCCCATCCTTCCCTGCCACCCTCCCAATTTATACTTTTTCTTAACATGTATATATTTTCACTTTTTAATACTATTCATTTATATTGGTTTTCATTGTATTCGTATATATTTTCACTTTTTTAATATTATTCATTTATATGTTTACTGTCTCTTTATTAATAATTACATGTTATTTTTCATGTATGATTTTTATTATGCTCTTATTTCAATCTCCCCAGCTCATTACCGCTTCTCTGTTCCTGTATTAGGCTTTAAGTTTAGCAATCTTCTCTCGGGTTTTTTAGGTAAAACATTTTTTCAGATTCTTTTTCTGTTCTCCGCATCGGCAGCCGACCTACCTGCTTTTGTATAACTGCCTAAAAACAAGAAGAGGATTTGTTGTTATGGTGGATAAAATCACCAATACCTAATGAGTAATTTCCTACCTGCGTTTTTTTCAGTTTGTGTCGTGTTCAAATGCCTCCGCCTCTTCCTCGTTTCCCACCTCCTCTTTTGCAGGTTGTTTGTCGTTATAAGATGCTGCGTAGTTCTCCACCTCCAAAGTATCGTCGCTCTCCCTTCCCTGACATGCTTTGTTCAGCTTAGCTACTAGTTCCTTCAAACCTTCAATTTCTTTCTGCATTTTTTCCACGTTCTCCATAACTTTATTCGCCAAATCGTACTGCTTGCTCAGGTTACCTTTCCTTTCCTCCATTTCCTTCTCCGTCATTGCTACCTCCAGTCCTCTAATCTTCCCCTGCGTCCTTGCTTCGCATTCCTTTCTCATCTTCCCCTTCATCGCATTCATCTCCCTCTTATGTCGTTCTCCGTGGTGTAGTGGCTACCATGCTAGCCTCTAGTTCCCGAGGTCGTGGGTTCAAACCCGGCGGAGGGCGATGGATTTTTTCGGGCGTAAAAATCCTTAGCTTGGCTTCCTTCGGAAGGGAAGTAAAACCGGTGATTTACCACACGTAAAAGATCCTCTAGCCCGATAAAGAGGCCTCTGAGCAACATTACCGGTCTTTGAAAGCCCGGTATAGAATGGGACGCTAAGGACCACAGCAGTTAAAGAGCGTCCATAAATAAAACTCAATTTAATTTATCTCCCTCTTACACTTATCCGCCGCAGCTTGCAATGCTGCTCACAGAAACTCGCTTACTGTCCCCGTTCGAATCCCGCCCTTTGCATTCCGAACTTAACCTCAAATGTCTCTCTGCGCTCCATATCGCTCTTCGCTTCACCCTTACCGCTATCCTTCTACCTACAACGTCCAGGTTCCATTCCTTATTACCGTACTCGCCAAACAAGTAAATAAAGTTTTCAGGAGAATAACTATTCATTTCACTAATATGTTATACGCCAATATCAATCCCATTTCCTCCGATGAAATCTTCCAATCCATTCCAAACCCGTCCGGCATATTTATTTCCCCCACCAGCCTACCACAATCCATCAATTCCACCCTTATGCTTACATTACGTCCTGTGTACATTTTTACCGGTGTGCCAAAAAACTTACATTTCTCTCCACTCCTTCGCCCCTTCACACATTCGCGCACCTAGTTGCCTCGTAACCCACCGGACATTCTATCTTTACAATCTCCAATTTTTCGTAATACATCACCCCACACTGTCATTCATCCCCGCATCCTGTCACGGGCCTCAAATATTCGTAAACATTTTTCAACTCTTTCACATTCATTATCGTGGCATTAAACCGACCATCCACACCCTTTTCATAAACACAACTACAGTACGTCTTCAATTCCACGTCCTACCTACACATCATTGCATTCGCCAACCCCCGTGTCCTCATCCACCCTAAAACCATAACGCCCAAAACTCACGCAACTATCTTCCGCCCACACCATCATCCCAAAGCAAATCAATCCTATCAACGTCAAATACATTTCTGCCATGCTTTTCTCCGGTTCCCTAGACTTTTATATCCCCAGCTCTCTCCCGTTCCGCTAATGCTTCGCTTTTTCTGCTTTGTTTAGTCATGGCTGCTGTTATGTGCAGGTACCTTGACAACTTCAGACGTCTGCACCCCCTTTCCAACGACGAAAGGAGAATTATCGCTACCATTTGATTTGACAGCCTGCTCCAATATCCTCCTGCCGATATCAATCTCGTCTGGGACACTCTCGATAATTATAGCAAATTATCTTTCTCGAATTTTAGACGCTGCACTGAACACTGGAACCTACCGTCGCAAAGCACACACATTCACGGACCTCCCCCTTTATTATGAACTGCCCCTTTTTGTACCATTGATCCTCCAAAATTAGGGTCATATTTTCCTGTAAAAATAGTGTAATCAGCAAACAAAAGAGCTTATGTTGTATTTATGTGTTCTTTTTTGCTTCCTCTTTCCAGCCATTCTAAGGCTTCGCTTTTTTATTTCTGCTTTTCTTTTAGTTATGGCTAAACTAATGTGCAAATGCATTGCAAGCAACTCCGCCTTGAACTCCTGACCCAACACGAGAGAACGATCATTGCAGATATAGGCCTAGACAACCTCCGCAGATTCCCTCCCAGAAATGTAGATTATGCGTGGTCATCCTTAAATGGAGATTTGAAACTTATTTTCAAGAAATTCGCAAGGTGCACAGACTACTGGGACAACAGACATGAGGTTATCGCCGGAGGTGCTCCGTATAGACTCAATTGTTTTCACTGCGAGTTAGAATTCGAGGGATACTATCAAATGGAGCAGCGACTAAATTACTCACATTGTTTAACACACAGCGTGGCTCCTAATAAAAAATAAGAAATCATATATCCGCTCTATATTTATTCCTCTCCTTCACACCATTCAGGAAAATTAGACTTAGATCCTTTTTTCTCCTACCCATGTGGAGGCTTTATGACGTCACTTCCTGTATAGGTCGTATTTCCGGATCTGTGTGAATAGTGGTGGAACCACTAAAGACACAAATTGAAGACAAAGTCTAGATGGATGGCAGCGAAATTCATATTCCATACTGGCAAAACGATGTGGCGAACATAACTAAATTTAGTGCTGGAAAAGAATGTTTCGTTTATTTATGCGAAGTACATTGTAGGGCCTGTGTTAAAAATAACATGCAATTTGTGTTCCATCCTTCTCCACACCAAATCAACAGAAAATGTGCCTGCTTCCCTAATACGAATTAAAGAATTAGATTCTATTAAGAAATGTGTATATCCCACGTAAGTATCAAGAAGTATTTACGATATTCTATTATGTTTGGGAAAGTTCTCTCTGGGGAGCTATCCTGTGCAAACAGCTTGTGGGGTGATATATTTCGAGAAGGCCTGGATGCTTAAATGTGATTCAAGTGAAGTGAGTTGCTGTGAAGAACTTGTGAAATGTATTCTGTCTAAACTTGCATTTCATTACTTGAAATGCTTTTCCTTCCGCACTAAAGAAATAACGTAATAGATCACTTCGTCAACGCCAGCATAATATTCTCGGAAGTACTCCAAGAATTCCAGCAGCTGAAGTCTTCAAAAACGTAACTTACTCATGTTTTATAATTAAGGCCCGGGTTTTAGCCACAAGTTCAAGTTAGTTATGTACAAGACATAGAATGCTATCCGAGTCGGTAAACAACTTGTGCTACTGGTGGTAGGTCACTCTGCATTGGCTACGGCAAACTGACAGGGAATACTCTGCGAGTGAAAACAATCATGCAGAAGCGGGGACGTCCAAACACAGTCATGACAGATGCACTGTTGGCAGATTATGGCAGTGAGTATTTTTCTTCTGATGACCGGAATATTCATTATAAGGTTATGCAACAAGCATAAGGGGTGGTTACCATAAATATATAAACCAACATTTCGCATGTTGCATTATATAAACAGAGAAAAGGGAAGGAAACTGTGCCTTCAACGTCTAACTTTAATTCACACAAACACAATATCTCTTTTCGCGATCTGTGCAACATGATGGAGAGCGCAAACATCCCCTTTTGGAAACTCGAATATTTCTATTTCAAGCTTTTCTAGAAAATTGTACTGCTAAAATATTGCCATCCGAGACAACAATACGCAAGCAATACCTGAAGCTGTGCTACGAACACGTAACAGGATATTAGGAACACCGTATCCGACAGTAGAGTATGGGTTTCCATAGACGAAACGACAGATTGTATTGGGAGGACTTTAGCGCATGTAATTGTTGGTACACCGAACGTAAACCATCCGGGTGAAACGTTTTTATCAACAGCAGAATTATTAGAAAGCGTAAACCGTTTAACTATCTTCAAAGTGTTTGAGCAGTCAATGACACTTTTCTGGCCGGATAGTGTTAAGCCGGAAACCGTTCTCCTCCTAGTTATTAATGGGGCCTCATATATGCAAAGACGGCTAAGAAAATACAGCAGCTCTATCCAAAATTGGTGCACGTGACGTGCATTGCACATTGTTTGCACAGAGTCGCTGAAAGTGTACGATCCTTATTTCCAGATGTAGACAGTTTCATTTCTCGCCTAAAGAAAATATTTCTCAAATCGCCTGCAAGATTAAGAACTTTTAGAGAAACACAACCAGACATTAGTGTACCTCCAAAACCTGTTTTCACCAGAAGGGGTGCTTGGTTGGATGCTGTTCTGTACTATGCAAAATACTACCATTAGATTGTTGCAATACTAAATGTCCTTGAAAACGAACAAAATGCTTAAATAAAAACAGCAAGGTGCTTATGCCAGAGAAGCTACTAAGTAATATGAAGTTCATTGCTAATAATTTCGGAGAACTGTCAAGATGTATCACTCTTCTAGAGAGGCGGAATATGGAAATAGAAGAAGTGATCAGAATCGTGGAGGAAGTATCCATAGCCCAAAGTCGATTTGAAGATGGAATGCTCCTACAGGTGCAGCAGAAACTAAAACGCATTCTCCAGAAAAAATATAGGCTAGTCTACTCTTTGTGCCATTCGAGATAAACTAAGAGGTTCTAGAGAAAAATCTAACTCACATAAAGGAAACAGTAGCACCTCATCTTGGTTTAAATTTGCCCCAATCACGTCATGCGATGAGGAGAGAAGCCTCTCCCAATACAGATCACTTTGGAGGAGAATACAAGATCGCTTTCGTTTGCAAACTTCAAAATCTATATTGTTATTCATTGTAACAAAGCACTGCACAGACATTATGTAGAATAAAATGGTCACAATCAACTGTCGCTTCACTTACTGTGTGGGTTGTTAATATTTAATGCTTATTTTTATTTGTGTTTCTATTCATATTGCTGAAAAACATACTTGGTTTGTATAACTTACGAGTAAACGTGCAATATATTCTATGACACTGTGTCCGTCAGTTCACTAGGTTTGGTACGTTGCCGTTGCCTGCATTACATGGTCGATGCAAGCGACTGAAACCCTCCTTTATGTTTACGAGACCTAGGTAGCGTATAACCCCGTCACTACTAACACGTTGCAATGTTTTTGTGGCTAAACCACCGGGCCTTATTTATAATACGTAGTTAGGAGCGCATGCATTGTTTCGTTCCGTCGCAAGCAGCGTCGGTATCTTCTAAGCGGTGGACCAAGGCAACTTCGGCAGAGTGTACACTATTCCGTCTATAAGCTATGATTGCAATCATGTACAAATTGTAATTTTTAGACTCAACCCACAGCCTTCATTCTGAACGCGGCATTCTACTTTTTGTTAATGAATTTACAAATTTGTGGTATATATTTCATAATAAATAGGATCGGTGAGCTTCGTATTCATACCATCTGCTGTCTGCCCTTGGGGAATGCTAATTATATGACCACAATAATTGACAGAGGTATGAGTTCTTTGTTTGATACTGGTGTTTTGATCTCATTAGACTGATTAAATATGCAAATGGAAATTATCCCCCCTTCTACGCCAACGTCGTAATATTATAATTTACATTGTCGTTTGTGAAAATTGCAACACCAAGAAAGAATCTCCCGAATAACTCCAAACTTGGTGGAAGTGTAGTAGAGTGTGCAAGTAACAGGTTGTTAGGTTCGCAGAGAGATGGGGTACACATAGACCAGGAAGAGCCCTCTCGTGTTGGTCCGACAAGATCATTGTTGCGCCCAGTGTAGTCAGTGCAGAGCTGTCAAATAAGGTGGAAACAATAAAGTAGGTGCCAGTATGACTCGTCGACGTCAAAGGGAGCCATGTCGGCATGTGAGTGAGTTTGAACGGAGCAGAATTATCGGTCTCCGGGCAGCGGGTTTGTCATATCCTGACATTTCGGCTCGTACAGGGCATGGTGCTACGACAGTGACGCGTGTGTGGAAGCAGTGGATAGATGAAAATCGTACGCAGCGAAGAGCGGGTAACAGACCACGGAACATGACCACAGCACGGGATGACCGTCGTCTTGTCCGCCTGGCCATAACGGACCGTACAGCTTCATCCACAGTGTTGGCTCGACACTGGAGCACTGCAACAGGAGTGAACTTGTCTGCATCAATGGTTCATCGCCGTCTGCTGCATGTTGGACTGGTTGCATGCGTGCCATTAATTCGGCTTCCATTGTCCACAAACCACAACCTCCTCCGACTGCAATGGGCACCTGAACACCGTCACTGGGGTGCTGAGTGGCAAAATGTAGTCTTTTCGAACGAGTCCCGCTTCAACGTGTCCTGCAGTGACGGCCGCATACATGTCCGGCGTTACCATCGTGATCGCAACCTGAAGGGCTGCATTGTTGAGCGGCATAGCGGACAAACACCAGGTGTGATGATTTGGAGCGCCATTGGTTACAACAACCAATCTCACCTCCTAAGAAACGAGGGCACCTCGAACAGCAACCGGTACCTAACGGTGGTTGTATAGCCTGAGGTAATCCCCTGCTTCAGGCATCTCCACAGGCCACATTTCAAGAGGACAATGCCCGGCCACATATTGCGAGGAATGTACAAGCCTTCTTCAAAGAGCGACGGGTACCATTGCTTCCCTGGCCTGCACGTTCGCCTGACATGTCACCCATCGAACATGTCTGGGATATGATTGGTCAGCACCTGGTGCGTCACGGTCCTCCAGTAACCAGTGTCACGGATTTGTGGGCTCGAATACAAACTGCGTGGAGGGAAATCCTTCAGGAACTTATTCAGAACCATTATGATTCAATGCCACGGCGTATAGCAGCTCTATTTGCAGCGCATGGAGGCCACACCAATACTGAATATTAGGGCTCAACGTTCATGTATAGATTTGAAAAGTTTATCATTTGTTACTTGTCATATATCTAACCTGTTGTATTAAATTCATTGAATTCGTGCGTTTCCTTCTAAGTGTTGCAATTTTCATAATCGGCAGTGTATTAGCCATATATAACCATTAGTCTCATAAGAATATTTATTAGCCACAGCTTTCATCCCAAACACAATTTATGGCCTCACATATGCAAAAGCTATTCAAATGTCACATAAATCATGCACATATGTCGGTTTTAAGTTTGAACATTCCCTCTATATTTGGAGCCAATTGAGGCTCTTCTTTCTCCGATTGGCTGTTTTTGCAGAGATGGCCGCAGTTCTTTCATGTACCTGCAATCTTGAACTACAATTTGCGGCCCCTGCTTGTAGATTACGTCAGCAGCCTGATTAACATCAGTAGTTCGCTGCACCAGGTTTACACAGCGCTGGCCAGATTACGTCGTCTCCGTCAGTATAGATACCGCTTGTGCTGTCTCCTCGTCATTATCACCTGACTTCTCCGAGCAATGTGTTCCCACGAAGAAGGGTTGTGACAGTTAATTCTCGACGACCGGCGAAGAAGGACGTTTATTGAGCTTTGTGTCTGGGAGCGGCCGTCTCCACAATTTTCGGCCTTGTCTAAATTATACATAACATATACTTTTGGCGTAAGTAAAATTCCAAATTATTTTAGTGTGTGGAGTGGCATTTAAAATCTAATGGAAGCGAGTTTATATCATAATATCCCGTGTTAAATTTAATTTCAAAATGGCAAATCTTATTGAGAAGGACAAATTCAAATGTAATGTGCATCAATTGTGATATATCTCTATTTCTACATTTGAATGTTAATATATTCACTACTTTTGGGGCTGTATGCATTATTACCCATATTTAAAGCTGCTTTAAATTTTGTTCATTTCCTTTAACCTTAAGCAGTACAAACAATTATTAGCCAGGGGAAATGCTTATTTGCAATGCATTCTAGAATGGACGCGGCATTTTGTTTTTTTAGTTAATGTTTTTTAAGTTTTTGTGACATTCTGTGCATCGACTGCTTTTAAATCGGCCTTGCATGAACGTTACAAAAAATGGTAGCAGAGACGTGAACATCATCATTGTACTGCATTTTCTAGGATTTATATGGCTTCTAAAATTTTTCTCGAACTTTTCTTCCTTCTTGTATTTGCAGCCGTGCACATGGATTGGTTCCTTCTGACACTTGCCTGTAGGCACATTGCATACGTTTACTCGTCACACGTGTTATATTACATTTTTAAATGGCAAATACAAACCCCGAGTTGCTACTTAAAGAGGAATTACTCTTTGCATTAAAATTACGTGACTTGTGACCCGAAACTGTACAAACTGTACCTCAGCTTGTTAAATTATTAAAAGATAATTCGACGTTCCACTGAATATTTCCAATTTTTATAAAATTGAGCCTTTGAATTTCCTTCAGGACGCTAGTTTCCAATTACAAGAATCTCCGAATTTCTTGGCTGAACAGACTACTTCATTTTCTCTGTCAGTTACCCGAGATTATGTACGCGTATTATGCATTACGTGAAACGTTTACAATTCTTGGAAACATCCTCAATTCTTGCATCGAAAGCGGATACTTTGGTAGTCCTTAAGTGAGAGTATGCAAATTTGTTACAAAATTTCACCACTTTAACTTCCAATAAAGAGCCTTTTGAATTGCAATCGGAATTTCAGACACTAAATTTTCCTACATCAGCTTTGTCTACGCGAGCGTCGCCTGTGTCGTTAGCCCCATTTAACTTTCAACCATTGAACATAGATCACCCAGCGCAGAAATTACTTCCAGCTAAACCAATTTTGGTCAATACTTCAATTCAGGGGTTAGAATTTTTGGATCTTTTCTTCGACCTTACGATTCTTCAGCAACAATATTTTATACTTTTGGGGATTTTTATAAGTTATTATTAACTATTTTGGAAGGTAAAATTATACACTTATTACAAACGGCATTACAGGCGAAGTTTAGTTCAGTTTTACATTTTTACTTTCCACCTCGGATACTTTCTTCGTTTTTGGCTTCATATTACTATGCCATACAAGTACCACAGGAAACTTTGATTGCATTTATTGATCGAGGTCGTAAATATGCCCGTATATTTCGCGTTCCAGATTCGGAACTTATTCTCTCGGGCTTAAATGATCCTACACGACTTCAATGTACCGTTGTTTCGCGACCAACATTCTTCGCTGACCTTCATCAGATGATTAACTGGGTTCAACAGGTTCAGAGTACAACTTATACTCCTAACAGCTTAGTTATATCTACATAGGCAAACACTACTGATTTTCAGACTTTACTTTTGGCTTCTACAAATTTTAGCAATTTTCCGCGATCTATACACTCACGTTGTGCATATTGTCACAAACTGGGACATACTATTGCCAATTGTTTTCGGCGTAAACGTCTGCATCAAAATAGGGAATTTCGTCCATCTTGACTATTACCTCGACACTCCGTTTCTACGAGATTACCTTCTATTGTGTGCCCTTTGTTACTCTGCCAGTAATTTCAGTTATTTGCGGTTCACAGACGGTATCCGCTTTATTAGATTCTGGCAGTAATTTAAATTTGGTAAATTTAGACCTTTTGAATACATTACCGTGTTCGTTAAGACGTTCTTTTTAACCTCAACAGGCTTCGGCCATTTATGTATCAGGCACACCAGTACAAATTTTCGGTGCATATTGAAATTCATAATTTATCTTGGGACGTACCTTTATCTGTGTTCCCCCATTTGACTTATTCTTTAACTTTGTGTAATCCTTTCATTCGGCATGCGCAACTATTGCTCGATTACTCTTAATTTTACCGTTAACTTTGCCTTTTGTCCGCATCAGTTTTCAACATTTTCATTGAACTCTCTCACCCTTTCGTCTTTACATTATTCCGATGGAATATTGGCTTCTTTGGAAATTAATTTGTTGCGTTTATCCGAAGCTCAGCGGCTGGATCTAGAACGGGTGTTAGTAGATTATACTGATGTTTTGACGGGTAGAATAGTTCTTGTGCATGACTTTAATTATCAAATTCAATTATTGGATAACACTCCGGTCCGTAGTTCACCATATAAGCTTTCGCCTCCTAGAATGAATTTTCTTTGAGACTTAGTTAATCGCATGTTGTAGGCTGGAATTATAGAACCATCTTACAGTCCCCACGCCAGTCCATGGTTTCTTGTGCCTGAACCTAACAACGAAATGTGTTTAGTAGTGGAATATCGTCTCTTGAATAAGCATTGTGCCGTTTTCCCTCTCCCCTGGTCATGGCTTATGCAACCAGCTCAAGAGCCGTCCAATGCTTCAGAAATGATGACGTGGGTAATCGAGAGGAACAGTTAGTATCCCAAGCTTCGAAAAAGATGTCGTCATGCATGACGTAATTCATCATTCCACAACTTAAAGCGTCGTGCAGAGTTACCATTGTCTGGTTGGCTTCACGCCACTGACACCAGCGCCATCACTCTCGTGGAATGCTGCAGCAACTCCTGGGCAGGCAGTAGAGGCACTCTTTGGCCACGGACCGAGTGGATAGCGCCCAGACTCGTGTTCTGGTTTTGTAACGGCGAGCTTTGGCGTAAAACACCAAGACTAACCTTTTGGCCTTTCTAAATGATTTTCAACTGGTTGTTAAGCTGCAAAATTTAACCTTTTTACTCTTGTTGTTTCTAAATTCACATTTACGGGAGAAGTATGTATATTTTTCACTTCGTGTAACATTGCGTTGTATTATTTCATTTTTTCAGAAATATTCTTGATTTGGTAGGGCAACCTAAATTGTAAAAAAGTGAAAGAGTATATTATGTTGTCTCCGAGCATATTATTTGTAAATCAGGTACCTTTCCCGTTTGTTAGACCATATATTTCATAAATTTAAATTTCGTTTTGTGTTCAATTACCTTGACGATTTAGTAATTTTTTCTCCGGACTACACTACTCACTTACAGTATCTTCGTTTACTTTTCGATGCTCTCCGTCCAGCTTGTCTTACCATTCGCCCTTCCAAGGTCACATTTGCGGTGTCCCAGATTTCTTTTCTCAGACATTTAATTTAACCTGCTGGAGTATCTATAGATCCATCTCGGACACTAGCTATCCGTAACTATCCAGCACCTCGCACCCAGAAACAACTAGCTTCATTTCTTGGGAGGGTTTCTTTTTTCCCAATTTAGCTACTATTGCTGAGGCAGTTTACGCGTTATGCCGTTAACATCTTCCTATTGTGTGGGCATCTTAACAGCAATATGCGTTTGACTTTTTGAAACAGGCCTTAATGAATCCACCCATTTTGGCTATGCCTGATTTTTCTTTTCCGTTTATTTTGCAAACCGATGCCTCTCACGTTGGTCTTTCTGCCGTATTACTACAATATACTCGCCATGATCGTCGCTCTACTGCTTATTTTTTTCGAACATTATCTGATCAAGAACGACGGTTGTCGATCTATGAATTGGAGACTTTGGCGGTGTTATCCGCTTGCGAGAAATTTCGACAATTTTTGGAGCATCGACATTTTGATTTGGAAGGTGATACTCAGGCTATCACCTGGGTCGTTTCGCATAGGCGTCAACCGGGAATTTGGCCCGTTGGGTAGTACGCCTTAGTGCCTTTCGTTTTACCGTTAAACATATTCGCGGTAGTGAAAATTGTGTCGCTGATGCACTTTCTCGTTTATTTCAGGAGGATCAGCCATTGTCACAGTTACCTTCTATTGCAATGCTCGGCACTCTTTCTATAGATTTTCTTGCAATTTTTACATCCTTATCAGAGCATCAACGTTCTGATCCTGATTTGGGTCCGGTTTGTCTAGCAGGTAAACAGGGACAGCTTTCTCCAAATTATCTTTTCCGCGATGACTAATTACGCACGTGCTTGCCAAAATCGGACGCGATACGTATTGTATTACCACACACTCTTATTCCGATAGTCTTAAGATATTTCCATATATCGCAATTTGGAGCTCATTTAGGAGTTTATAAAACCAAGTCTAAAATTCGTCGTTATTTTATACAAGCATATGTACCGAGATATTTTACACTTTGTTCGTAATTGTTTCGTCTATTGTCGCTCTAAGCCTCCACGTTCCACTCGGTTTGAACTTTTGAATTCGCGTCTAGGTTCTTATCCTATGGAGCGTCTTTTTCTTGACTTTATTGGACCGTTACCACTTTCCTTACGGGGCAATGCTTACTTATGCGTACATATTGACGCCTTTTCAAAATTTATTTGGCTAGTATCAGTTTATACGTCTACAGCATTTAATACTATTAATGTTGTGTCTGGTATCTTTGCATCGATCAGGTTGCCGCAGGCAATTGTATCCGATAACGCATTATTTTTTCGAGCTAGACTCCTTCGTACTTTCATTTTTGAACACGTTGTGGAGTTCGTTCATATGGCTCCTTATTATCCACGACCATCATTAGCTGAATGTGTTAAACGCAATCTTAAAATGACGCTGATCGTCTTATATTCAGATAATCATCGTTTTTTGGGACACACGTTTGCCTGCTTTTCAGCGGGCGTTATCACTGGTGGCCCATGAATCTCATCAACAGGTTCGACTTCATCCCATGTTTCGCTTTTACCGGCTTCTCCGTTGGATAATTCTTGACGTTTGCGTGATTTACTTCCGGAATCCCATGATTCACCGTCTTCAGTCAACTTTAAGGATGACACCTTTCGTCAGCTTTGCAGGGATCGTCATCGGTGGGAGGCTCGTTATAATCAGTCACGCCTTACAGCTCCTTTTAAAGTAGGTGATTTGTTACTGTTACGTAATTACCCTGTTAGTAATGCATCACATCATCTTACTCATAAACTTGCAACCCGTTATGTTGGTCCTTTTTGGATTGTCCAGATTGTCAACAATGACTCCTTCCGACTTTGCTATTGTCTTTCTCGCAAATTTACTACAGCTCACGCTTCACAGTTACGTTTTGGCACTTCGGAGTCGCTTCCGACATAATTCGAGGCTTTCTACTCGGATACTCATCTTTGGCATGGCGAGTTTCCTTATCTTTGTAGTTACTGCGGGGTTTTATTTTCGGACTCCGGTTCCTGCAAGGATTTCCTTCTTTTTCGGATCCATGCCAAAGCATATTTACCTTTTCCTATCGTCGAGATCTCTTTCCTTTGTTGGTGTTTTTTCTGTATTTTCCTTTCCTTTATATTTATTCTGTACACAGTCCTATTTGTGGGACCATTATTTAGTTCTTTTGTGTAGTTAGTGCTTGCAACCGGTTGTGTCTGTATTTGTGTTTGTAGTTATTTAAAGCTGCTTTAAATCCTTGTTCATTTCCTATAACCTTAGGTAATACAAACAATTATCAATCTGGGGGAATGCTAATTTCCAATGCATTCTAGAATGGGCCCGGCATCTTGGTTTGTTAGTTATTTTTTTGTAAGTTTTTGTGACATTCTGTGCATCAACTACTTTTAAATTGGCGTTGTATGAACGTTACAGTTTCTACCATGCATTTTACTGTTGCATAAATAATGTATTTTCCTGACAACAAGAAAAATTGGACTTTAAGATGTGTTAAACATTAGTTCTGTTTTTATTGCTTTAAATTGTCATTTTAAGATTGGTTTACGTTTACTACAGTAATGCCTACAAGTGACATAGTTGATTAATATTTAGCTATCTTAATTTCACATAAGATACATTAAGTTATCCAGGAAAGATCAAGTGACTTATATTTTGAAAACCACATTTTTTATTTTAGTTTGGTAAGACAAAATAAAAAAATCACACATATAGAAAATAATGCCTGTCCTAATTCTCTATATATTATTGTAATAATAAGTGAATGTCAGACGCTTTAGGCAGATACAGACTAAATCGAACAAATAATATCTCAGTACTTTATGCTATTGTTCTTAATATTTGTAAATCCAAGAAATACGTGTGCATAATTGTTTATGTGCACTTGGTCAAATTAATTGTGTATGATTACCATATAACAATAGTAATAATATAATAATTCATTTATTCAAATACTAAGTAACACGGCGTTAGTCTGTCCACTTAGACTGGCGCTGGCCACTTGCTCAGACAGCTATCTGTATTATAGACTCATACTAAAATGGTGCAATTAAGCAGTTTCCTGTATACATATACAAGCGCAAATGCATATGTAAATATTTTCTTGTTTTACACTTCGTTTCGTTTTGTCTTTTTACTTTGAATAAGTATTGATCTATATAATTACGGTTTCAAGAATGCGCTTTAGAGCTATTATTCTGCTCATTTTAAGCCATTTTACCTAAAGTTTCAATTCTCCATATTTGGGTTTATTTACATTTGAACATTTTCTCTTCTCCTACATAATGGACATATACCTTGCGTATACCCATTTCTTTGTCCTTTAAACCTTCATATCCCAGTTCTTAACCACGCAATCCCCCCTCTTTCCTCTTTGTGTTGTCTATATACGTTTCTCTTTCGCGGCTGCTTTTCATTGGGAGATAGAACCTCGTGACCTTTTCCGTGTTAGTTCACTAAATATTTGTTGTATCTCCACATCTTCAAATCCTTTTCGTATACCCCTTCAGAAACCTTTAATGTTGGATTCCCTCTTTGGTCATACAGCTTCAAAGCAATATCTTTTCAAATTGACCCTTAGGTATCTCAGCCAACTTACGTTTTATGCTAATTTCTGATAGTTGAAACACTGTTTTAATAAATTCTTCAGTCCAGCAGAAATATTACACGTGGGCTATAGATTCACAAGTTACGCGTAGCAGAATTATGAAAAATCTAAAGTGTTGTAAAGTTAATTATACAAAAGGTTGAAGTACGTGAATTAAAAGTGATCAGTAAGAAGTTATTATAACAGTTTCAGTTTGGCGAGGTTAAGATCAATGTGTAAATGTGATAGTTAACGTGTTCGACAATAAAAGTGTAAAACAAATTTCTTCATCAGTGTTATCTTTGGATAAAAGATTCCTTTCCGTTTACACAACCTGTATAAAGAGAAGTGCTCGACCCAAAAGCTAGCCGGAGGACAAAGAACCAAAATTAAATAAAATAACTAACAATTTTTAGTTTTTTAAACAAAAAAACTAATCCTGCCGCAAATTGCTAACACCAGATGGAGCTAACAAACCTAACAAATGAATGACGTCACAAGATGACTTCAACGCGTGAAGTAAACACATACACAAATAACATTATAAATTTAACACTCGCAAATTTAAACCTTCATACCCGAGTTCTTAACCACGCAATCCCCCCTCTTTCTTCTTTGTGTTGTCTATATACGTTTCTCTTTCGCAGCTGCTTTTCATTGGGAGATAGAACCTCGTGACCTTTTCCGTGTTAGTTCACTAAATATTTGTTGTATCTCCACATCTTCAAATCCTTTTCGTATACCCCTTCAGAAACCTTTAATGTTGGATTCCCTCTTTGGCCATACAGCTTCAAAGCAATTACTTTTCAAATTGACCCTTAGGTATCTCAGCCAACTTACGTTTTATGCTAATTTCTGATAGTTGAAACACTGTTTTAATAAATTCTCACCGTCTAAATTCAAGATCCTATATCAGTACTTCAGAGCTCTTTCTATAATTAGTCTTTTTCGTGCTGCTTTTTCCAGTTAAATTTGTACAGCTTTTTCAACTGCTACAACTGCCAGTCCTAGAATCTTCTTGCACAAAACATTCTGTGTACAGAATCTGATACTTAAATGTAAATAATGATTGTAATATGAATATGTATTTTTATGTGACATTGATTTGAAATGTTTATTGATTGTAATTATTGTTGAGAAGTGGGTTTATGCCGCCTTACTGAAACTGACAATAATAGCGTGCAATAATGCAGCGAGGGGGTAAGCTGTTTATCATTATTGGAAACGAGGAAGTTACGTAATGTTGGCGCGTTTAGAATCTTCTGGAACATTTCCCTAGAGCATATGTATTCATAATTTTCATTGGATATTAAAATAGACGCTAATGTTGGCCCGTTTTATTAGCCAATTGCAGTTCAGTTATAATTTTTAGGCATATCTGGGTGAAAGTGTATAAAAGGTAGGTTAGAGGTAGATCGCCCTCAGTTCATCAAAATTCTTTGTATACTACACGTCGCATTCCCGTCAGTTCGTCGAAAATATTTTGTATTCTACACGTCGCCTTCAGTCCAGCAGAAATATTACACGTGGGCTATAGATTCACAAGTTACGCGTAGCAGAATTATGAAAAATCTAAAGTGTTGTAAAGTTAATTATACAAAAGGTTGAAGTACGTGAATTAAAAGTGATCAGTAAGAAGTTATTATAACAGTTTCAGTTTGGCGAGGTTAAGATCAATGTGTAAATGTGATAGTTAACGTGTTCGACAATAAAAGTGTAAAACAAATTTCTTCATCAGTGTTATCTTTGGATAAAAGATTCCTTTCCGTTATACAACCTGTATAAAGAGAAGTGCTCGACCCAAAAGCTAGCCGGAGGACAAAGAACCAAAATTAAATAAAATAACTAACAATTTTTAGTTTTTTAAACAAAAAAACTAATCCTGCCGCAAATTGCTAACACCAGATGGAGCTAACAAACCTAACAAATGAATGACGTCACAAGATGACTTCAACGCGTGAAGTAAACACATACACAAATAACATTATAAATTTAACACTCGCAAATTTAAACCTTCATACCCGAGTTCTTAACCACGCAATCCCCCCTCTTTCTTCTTTGTGTTGTCTATATACGTTTCTCTTTCGCAGCTGCTTTTCATTGGGAGATAGAACCTCGTGACCTTTTCCGTGTTAGTTCACTAAATATTTGTTGTATCTCCACATCTTCAAATCCTTTTCGTATACCCCTTCAGAAACCTTTAATGTTGGATTCCCTCTTTGGCCATACAGCTTCAAAGCAATTACTTTTCAAATTGACCCTTAGGTATCTCAGCCAACTTACGTTTTATGCTAATTTCTGATAGTTGAAACACTGTTTTAATAAATTCTCACCGTCTAAATTCAAGATCCTATATCAGTACTTCAGAGCTCTTTCTATAATTAGTCTTTTTCGTGCTGCTTTTTCCACCTAAATTTGTACAGCTTTTTCAACTGCTACAACTGCCAGTCCTAGAATCTTCTTGCACAAAACATTCTGTGTACAGAATCTAAAATTTCCCATCCATCATATAGTCCCCATAGTTCAACATCATATAGCATCCGGGTTTCTACTACTATTATATACACGCTTACCAACAATTTCACCTAGAGCTCTGGAATTTTGTATGGGCATCCATTTATAGCTGCCATCGCTGCTTTTCCTTTTGTTTCTCCCATTTGCCTCCTCCATCTATTTTTATTCCCAAGTATATACAGTCTCGTACCGCTTTGTATTCATTGGTCCCTTTCATACATTTCTCATATATAGCCAGTTTGCTTACTTTCTTGAACACTACAACTTGTGTTGCTTTCTTTATTTACAGTTAACCCGTTTTCTGTGCAGTGGATATTTATTTCCTTTAGGGACAATTTTAACTGGTTACAGTTATAGATGCAGCTATCAAATCATCAACGAATGTATATTATTTATTATTGGCGGGAGATTATTCCAATCTCTGTTGTATATCGTCACTGAATAATTTAAAAAGGGATTGAACATAAATTTTAACCCTGTCTTGAACCCTTGTTTTGGTGCACTTATTAGCGCTTCTTCATACCTTACTAAGAAACTATTTTCTTTATACAAAACTTTAAAAATGCTCACTATATTGTTGCTCATCTTTTTCCCTAACAATTTGTGGCATTGTAATTTCAGCCCTAGTTGTTCAAATGCTTTCTCTAGATCCAAAAAGCCATGAGCAGTTTTCCCCCATTTTAAGTATTTGTCTACTAATGCTTTTATTATGACCACATTATCAACAGCTCCTCCTTCTATCCTAAAACTCACTTGAAAAATTGAATGAATATTGTATTCTTCCACCCATTTTTAATTCTGTGTGCTAGAGTACCAGCAAAGATATTTCCTAAATTTGATACCACGATAATTTTTAGGTTTATCTACTTCTCCTATACCTCATTATGTGGGGTGTATAATTGCTGTTCTCCAACATTCTAGTATATAACTTTTGGTTTTCATGGAGTTCAATAGCTTTCTTATTACTTTGACTCTATTCATATGCGAGCACCATTTTTAACGAATTTTTCCGGTATATCATCTCTACCAGAAGTTTTGTTACTTTTTAGCTTTTTATCTCAATTATTACTTCTGCTTCTCTTATATCACTATCTAAATTCTCTATATAATTATTTTGTATTTCCTGCGTTACCCTACCGTGCACCAAGCTTTCACACGCATATACATCTGTGAAACGTTTTACATACTCTTCTTGGCTTATACAAGATTTGGTTGGGTATTTCTGGTAGAGTGATTTTACAACATTGTATGTCTTGCTTACAGTATTCTCAGTAATGCTATTAATTCATTTCTTAGTATTCTTCTTTCAGCAAAAAGGCTTGTTATTTTCTAATAAGTCATTATATCGGTATCTGCTTTGTAAATATTCCTCTTTTGATTTTTCATCTCCTTTTTCCTTTACTTAACTAACATTGACGTAACAATCATTTTGTATAATTTACATTCCTCATCAAACCAGCGATTGAAAATTCCCCAGTGACCAATTTTACCATCTCCTCACCTTATCAGATTATAAAACATAAAACATTAATGGAATTTCCCATGTTATGCTCTTTTGATTCGTTTATTATACCACACTGGCACATTTATTCCTGTGTCAGATTCTAAAATACAAGTAAGATTTGTTTTTGTAATTCTTATTCCATCTATATCTTTTATACTCCACCTTTCATGTAATCGTATCTTCTGATTGACGTGTTGTTGGGTCCTAATTTTGCTATCTATTATTAATAGAATATGTCTATTACTATAACTAAGGTTTAAGAATTTAAAGTTATTTACTACAAAGCTAATTTTAACTGACCATGGTATATAGCCTACTATACACTTTGCCCATTTTTATTAACAAAGGTAAATTCCTCACGTTCATCTTCCCCATACTTTCCGTTCGAGATATCTAGCTCATTTAATTCACAAAAATCAGCAAATGTTCGCTTTCCCTGTTTACAATTTTATCCTTACTGTGTATGATATTGTTATATACCGGGTTAAGGCCAAAAGGTTTTACAGCAAGATCTTAAATTTAGATACCCCAGCATAAACAATGGGAGGCATAACTGCAGAGGCAACGAGAGGACCAGGATCTTAGCTGCACATCTTAGAGCAGGCGTGGGATAATTATCACAAAACCCGGGTTTTCATATTAGCACATTACCTGTAGTTTATTAAATACTAAACTTGGTGCCTGTACATCGTTCACAAAAAAGATTAAGAGTAAAAACATTGGAGGGAGATGTTTAACACTCACACGAAACACGCACGCATCCATGCTTAACACTCGCCACAAGAGACACACTACGACTGGCTAGCTACTGACTGACGCCACGCTATCTGACAAGAAAACTAATAACGCTCGCTTCCTTCCCTTCGTCTCTCGAGCCAGGAGGCGGGGAAAGATATCGCATCGGACGAACTTCAAAACCCCAGTCGAAATAATTATACCCAACAATTTCGTCCCTAAAGCAATAATGTGTCCAACGCGACAATGCACACACATACACGCTACAATATTATCTTTCTTTATCATTATATCATAATATTACAAGCCATAATCTATATTTACACAGTGTCTCTAATTCGTACATAAAGTCGTCCATTATTACAAACTCTAAATTCAAATATGTGTCTCTTAGGCATTGCATGTTTTTCTCCAGCTGGTGGTATAATACTGTGTTGTAGAACTGTGAAGTAACAGGGGGTTGTAAACTATCCCTATATGCATTTTCTTATAATCTTCCAGTAGTTATCTTCCAATAATACAGATAGTATTTTCTTATACCAAGACCATGCGTTTTCAATTCTTTTACTGTATGACTTCTTAACAAAGAATCCAAGTCCTCCTGGTGGTCTCCCTTTCTTAAAATCCTTTAGCACAATATCATGTCTTGACCATGTTTCTACAACTGCTATGTAGTCTAATTTGCCCAATAAATGCAGTTCTATTTGGACATTTTGCACCCATTTGTCCTCCCAGAACTTAGCTACATCACAGGTCATACTATCTGCTATCAGAATATTGGTTTCCTACTTATCGCAGTTCCTCGAGTTTCTAATGATGCCGAATTTGCACCGGTAACAGCACAAAAATTTCGCACCACGATGGAACTTATACGCATTCCGTGGCAGAGAAACACAGCCCTGCACTCCAAAACGCTACGCCATGGCCAGGTCTCGCTGCAACCAGACACCCCGTGGTGCTGAATCTCCCATGTCGTCCTTGTTTATAGCGAAATCTTTACGCGCATTTACGTGATTTTGACAATGCAAATTACTCGTGTGTGTCTCGCTTAAATTTGCAGTTAAACTTAATTCCGTAGTGTCCATCCTTCCATTCGAAGATAGACATTAGGAACCATATCAACATTAGGAAAGACGCTTATCGGCAAATCTAAACCGGACAAGTATAAATTGCGTATAAACGCTGGCACTTTGTTGTACTAACACTAGCATCTAAATCATATTTGTATCCCAAGTAAACTATAAAAACAGGAAGCCAAGAGGACAGTACTCTCCGTTAACGGTGAAAATATTAATGGCAAACTACCTCACGGACAATCAGAAGAAAACCAAAGAAAATCACTAACTGCTCTCTGTAAGCTATTTATCACCTGCCATTCGAACCGCTGACAGCGGCGAAAAGTGGCATATGCGACGTATTTATAAAATTGTTGTTAACTAAACATAGAACGTTTGTGAAACAGCTTTAAATTGGCTGAAACTGCAATTTCGTAAAAAGTATAATTCATTCAGGATTCCGTTATTTATTGTAATTCTGTTTGCACTTCTCTTAAGCGTTTACTATGCGATGAATTCTCAAAGGTACGGACAAACGGAGAGCTTCCCGGAACCGGGACAGAGCACAGCAAGTAGGCCGCAGTGGTCCCTTTTGCTTCTACCATAACCCTTGGGAGGGAGGAAGGGATGAGGGGAGAGACCCGAAGTGTAACCAAATTCGAATGACAACGGGCGCAAGCACGGACGGAGGTCTAACGTTTCCATTTCGAAGGCATCCACCCACAAGCCTCCAAATCCCAAGTGACTCCACCTGGTTACACCCACTCGCAGGCGCGTCCTACTTAGTCGATGCTACAAAACGCACATCCACCACACAACCGCAACCCCCTGATTACCCTCGCCTTATCCTACAACTCTGAAACAGAGAACAATGAAGGAGATTATGGGTACAGTGAAATGAAGGACAGGAAATTCGTTGTAGAAACCGAACCTCCCCAGCATTGGCCTGCGGACCAGGAGAAACCACGAAACCCCATTGGTCAGAGTGGGCGGCCACCGAGAATCGAAATCCGGAACCCCCGAATGCGAGTCGTCGACGTTACCGCGGCGCCACCTCGTTCGGTGGTGAATTCTCAAGCTGCAATAGTTACAATGACACACATTGCGCATTTTTAAATGGGTGGTTTCTCAGAATATTAAAAATTAATACATTTAAGAATCTTGTCTTACCTACATTCATATGACTTTCTCTATCTACTATCGTTTACTTTTATATACCTACTACAAACTATTCTTACGAGAGCTTACTTTTCCACCTGTTTCATGTTAATCGAAACGAACCTTTGCAAAGACAGTAGAATCGAGAGTCATATGTCTCCATAGGTATAGATCACACAACGAAGGAGGACACCTCGTGCATTGCGACATACAAGACATTATTGCAACTACCAACCCCCCAGGACGAAGGGATGAAGTGAAGGAACCACAAGAGACTACAGTCGCAGGAAGACAGGCCACAGAGACGCGCGTTCCTAACACTTTAAGGGCTCGAAGATCATTCCCACTGCTGGAGCTGTCTAGAGAGGGCAATCAACGATCCTTCGACCAAGCAGTCCTTAGTGTCCGCGGGTAGTATTCTCCCATTTGAAAAAACACAGGCGCCATCTGTACGGCATCGCTATACCCCGCTAAACCTAGAAGCACTCCAGAAATATGAGAAGGAACAGGAATGAAAGGGAAATTATGGAAAGTAACATTCGCCTGCCAACCCGGAGAAACCACGAAAAAACCACAGGTCAAAGGGGGTGGTCATCGGGTACGAACCCGGGACCTCCCTAATGCGAGTCGCACGCGTTACCATGGTACCACCTCGCTCGGTCATAAGTCTCTTATATACTGGCATTGAAATTCTGTACTCGTTCCATCGCATCGCGATAAAGAACTGAACAGTGGAAGTACTTAAAAGGAATTGGATTGTTACATGATTTTCTGTAACCCTCTGTCGTTTATTAGTGGATATACAAAATATTCTTATGAAAGTTTATTGTTCTATCTACTTCATTTTAATCGAGATAAACCTTTGCAGAAATAGCTACATAATATACTACGTTATAGATACAAAGGGAATGGCGATAGTCAAAAGTTTAAGAACTGGACACTATGTACTAGCCTTAAAGTTACATGCTCTTTGCATGCAATTGCGGGAAACAATCGAATATCGAAAGGACTTTAAAAAATGAAGAAGAATTTTAACAATTCCAACGAATAAAAACGGATATATAGGAAATGGCCCACGGCACAAAAACGCTATTTGAAAAAACTACATGTTTGTAACATATCTACATTTTTGTGTAGTAAATTTTCATCTCTGGTTTAACATTTACCAGTTATACAAAATTATACAAAATTCCTTCAGAATGAAGAGGAGTTAGTAGGTACATTAGAGAAATCCTGGCACAGTTTTTTGCGTTTATATGGAAAAGGATAGCGAAAACGAGGAATGATGAGGAGAAAAATGCGTTTATATGGGCGAGATAGGGAATACGAGGGCTGGTGCTAGGCTAGACAGTAACATAAGGAGGGAGAATGCGCTTTATATGAGACAGATAGGGAATATGCGGAAAGGTCCTAGGCTAGACAGAGGCCGAAGGAGGGGGATATAGGTTTATACGGAGAGATACGGATTACGAGGGAGGTGTTAAGATAGATGTTAAAGCTGGCATGCGTTTATATGAGAGAGATAGGAAACCGAGGAGAGGTATTAGGCTAACAAGGGTTGAATGACAGAGTGAGTTTTTATGGGAGGGATAGTAAAACGCAGGGAGAGAGATCCAATGCTAGGAGATAGTTGAAGCAGGAGGAAAATGCGTTTATATGGGATAGGTAGGGAAAACGATAATAGATCTTAGGAATTGTGATTAAAAACTACTACACAAAGAACCACATTATTCAAGAACTTTAACAAGAAAAGGTCTAAGTATAGATATTCGAGGAGCGGTCTTTAATGGAAAAACCCCCTAAGTCTCAGTAGTATAAAAATAAGAGTTTAAGCGCACTTAATATGCAGGAATGTGTATTCATATGCAAATGAGGTCCCCCACCTCCTTTCCCACTCCCTTCTCCAGCTCCTTGGTACTTTCAGTTGCAGCTGAGGGCCATAAATCTTGTCGAGTATAATGGAAGCTTGACAGTTAAGTAATTAAGGCTGTCAATCAACTGTCAAAACGAACAAAGGGGGTCATAAATTTACGCTTCTGTAACAAAGGCGGAGACATTATTCTACACATTCCATATCCGGCTACGTGCTTTCCTGCACTACACCAACTCACCCCACTCGCATTGTTTAACGAACACGTGCAAGAGGTTATCCATCACTGTCAAAATAAACATAGAGTGTGCTGGACAAAGGAACAGATTCTATTGTATTCCCTTTCTGTTGTCCGGAGCAAGGCTTCTTTAGAAAGACCACCTGTGTGGCATCCCATTCCACTGCGGTATAACAAAGAACAAAGCTGGTCCTTCTAACAGAAGAGCCATTGTTCGACCACGTGCGAGTTTAACAAAAGAAACTGAAGGAGGCATTATACTTGCCCCTGTCTTTGTTTGTCCGTGTGAAAGACAAAGAGGTCAGTTTACCTGCTAGACGTAAACAATTCAACAGCGTCTGAGTCAGCCATCATGACGTTGGCTTTGCCCTAAGGGCAGATCTCCCCGATTGTTTTCACGAAGTCCTAGGGACCGGAACATAGTTTCTCTGTTTATGTAGCTGACTGTTTTTCAAACAGTGATATAAAAATGTATATATCCTATATCATTACATACATTAAACCGCGGTATATACTTGAATAGCCATAGATCGGTGTTCGATTCTTACTGCAAACAAAAAGTCTAATGTTTTAATTGCTAATGAGAAATTGATCATTTGATAATATTATATCATTACCCCATTAATTAATGAAAGGGTGCTCAGAGGGTCCTAGCTCGAATCTTACCATGCGAAACTGTAATGCTTAATAACTATTAAACTATGAGAGCATGCGTGGTCAGATTAAAATGTGTTTAACAAATATAATTTAATTTTTTAAATATCATTACCCTAATTAATTAAAGGGTGTTCAGAGTGTTCTAGGTCGAATCTTACCCAGCGAAACTCTAATGTGCAATAAATATTAAACTATGAGAGTATGGACGGTCAGATTAAAATGCATTTAACAAATATAATGTAATTTTTATACATCATTACGATGTTTTAATGAACGGTATTCTTAGGTACCCAGAGGTCCTACTTCGAATCTTACTCGGGAATTCTAATGCTTAATAAATACTAAATTATTGAAGCATGCACGGGCAGATTAAAATGTATGTATTTAACAAATATAATTATTTATATATTCCGATGCCTAGACACGATTCTTTATTTTCTTTCTTCTTCTATCTCTTTCTTCCTTTTCCCTCTTTCTATCTGTCTATCTATCTCTTTCTTTCTCCTCGACTTGTACTCATGAGAGCGTTCACATATACACGAGCACACGCACATACATCAACACACATACACCAGTGCACGCAAACACACGCACTCGCACACACATACACATGCACACACACTCTCGCACACACGTACAGGCCCATACACACATTAACCAGTGCGCTTACACGCACACAACCACACACGCATTCACAAACCTCATACGTATACAAACAAACACATACATATACCAGTGGGCTTACACTCACACACATACATGCACACGCATCCACACACATACACGCACACACACTCACGTACATACATACACCAGTACACACTCACACACTCGCGCGCACACACATATACGCACACATACATATACCAGTGCACTTACGTACACAAACGCACCTACATACATACTCATACACACAAATACACGTACGAAGGCATTGGAAATTATTGGCTTTACAGAATTCAAAAATCTTTGTCTTATTTCACTGTAACCTAGAAAAAATGCAATGCTTTTCAGGTTACCATCCTCACATGACTTCCATCCCAACGCATTTTTTATAGTTCATGTAAAGACATTATGGAGGTACTCTGAGTGAGAGAGAGAGCGTTAGAGAGGGGGAATTGAAGCAAGTAGGGATTGAAGTGCTGAGAGCCTCTGCGCATGCGCAACAAGAGATGATGTAATTGTGTGCAGTAATCACGTGACGTGCATACATCCCCTCCCCTTCACCAGACTGTTTAACCACGTATTTCAATATAAGAGATAAACATCGTTTATTATTAAAAATTCAATATATGATTGTTCTAAAAAGGCTCGTGTCACCTCTATAGTTCGGGCACCTTCAGTCACTAGTCTTTAATGTGCCAATGGGATTAGATGTGTTAACATCGTGTTCTCTCCAAGAATAATCAGCTTTCTAGTGTGATATCAGGGCGAAGAGGCCTACATTTCATTGAAGAGTGATTAATACGTTATTAAATCAAGAATAAGGATGAATAACTCTGCATATAAGGATATAATTCCTAGTGCATTAGGATACTCTTGTATTATATGTAGGAAGAAATTACCCCGAGGTTATGACAAGAGAAAACATCATATGTGGTGCAAGAAACTCATAAAATGCAAGCATTGTAATGCAACCTTCAAAGATGGTTATAAGGGTCAGCGACATGAAGATGTATGTGAAATAAACAGACCTCAGAAGAAAAGAAGATTGGAGCCTACTAAACATCAGTTATTATCAACAATGGAGGACTGTGATATGAAAGAATACGAGACATCGTTCGAAAGACAATTGAAATCGGATTTTATACAACGCAATTCAACGAAGGACCTGAATATGTATCTGAATGAGGCAAAACAATGGATAGTCCAGGCTGTACATAAAGAGCTTAGCATTCACAAGAGCGTAAAAATTAATCTGCAAGCCGAATGTCGATTTGTAAACAGTATCGGAGAAACCTGTGACAAAACATTTAAAACACGGAATTAGCCTGTGTTTCTAGAAACGGATCTGCATTCAACGTTGGAAGGGAAATACAAGAAATTGGTGACTGAAATGGAGGAGTCTCAGCTTAAGGGTAGCAACTGGGCGCTGCTTGCTGTAGAAGGAGTTCGACTTCGTATCAGCAAGTACAATCCGTTGCGAGGAAGTAGCTATAGACCACTACCGTCATCTGTTGAAGCAAGAAATTCCTGCGTAAATATCCAGAACTTTAGCGATGAGAAATGCTTCATCTATTCTGTACTAGCTAAATTCGTTGAGAAGAATGCACAATGCGTGCGCAAATACAAATAGCTTCAAGTTAAGTACGGCTTCAGATGCGTTTCCTATCCTACTCCATTTTCCCAAATGCCTAAATTTGAGGAGCTTAACAAGATGTCTATTAACGTTTTCAGTCTAGATGAGAAGCGTGAAGTGTATCCGTTAAAGGTTGCTGATATTGAGCTAACTGAACAATGCGACCTGCTACTATTAAATGACAGTTGTGGAAAACGTCACTATGTGTATATAAAGAATTTTGAATAGCTCATTCGACGCCAGAAAACTAAATGTAATGAACGTGTTTATACATGCAAGCGTTGGTTTACACATTTTGATAATCGATATGGACGGAGTGGGTCGGAAAAACTACAAGAGCATGCAGCTATCTGTAATCAACATGGTGTCGCGAGGGTAGTTATGCCTACAAAGGAGAAATCAAATGTTAAGTTTAAAAATGTTGAGAGGATGTTGAAACTACCTTATGTCATCTATGCAGATTTTGAGAGTAATCTCACTCCATGCCATACGTGTATACCCAATCCTGAAACTTCCTATACAGCCCCTTATCAGGAGTACACAACAATGAGTTTCCGTGTTTACGTGAAGCCATCATCTTCTGTTGAACATATTGAAACTGGTCTTCCTAAGCAGATTCATATATATATATATATATATATATATATATCGTGGTGCTGCTCAGAAATTTATGGAATACCTATCGTTCCTTGCAGAGGAAATTAATAATGTATACAAATCAGCCAAGCCTCTGAAACTTTCGGACCGGAAACAAAAGGATTTTGAGTCTTCTATGGCATACTACTTGTGTGGAAAAGGCTTTACTGAAATGAACTATAAAGTACGCGACAATGTTCACATCAGTGGTGAATATCGTGGAAGTCTACATAATGAATGTAATTTATTCCGCAAAACACCTAAATATATCCCAGTATTCATGCACAACCTTAGCGGAGA
Organism: Deroplatys truncata; assembly: GCA_030765065.1. NCBI lineage: Eukaryota > Metazoa > Arthropoda > Insecta > Mantodea > Mantidae > Deroplatys > Deroplatys truncata. The sequence goes on from CM060990.1 coordinate 382,765,455, forward strand.
TGACTCGCATTTCATTGTAAAGGAGCTGGGTTGCACAAGTGAGAGGGTAGATGTAATTCCTAGCTCTGAAGAAATCTATATCTCATTCACCAAGTATGTAGGAGATATAAAGCTTCGGTTTGTGGATAGCTTCTGATTCCTCAGTACAACCTTGGATAAGTTGGTAAAAAAATCTAACCTCATATCCTGAAACATTAAAGTACTTCGGTGAAGACAAATTGAAGTTGATGACTCGCAAGACTGTATTTCCATATGATTTTGTCACGTCATGGGATGTTTCGAAAGAGACCTGCTTGCCTCCTAAGCAATCCATCTACAATAGATTAAATTAAGAAGAAATTACTGATACTGACTATGATCATGCTAGAAATGTATGGGAGCTGTTTAGTGTGACAAACCTGGGACAGTACAGCAATTTCTACGTAACTTAAGATGTACATCTTTTAGCTGACATCTTTGAGACGTTCAGAGAGCAAACTCTCAAAACATACAATTTGATACAGCACATTATTTTACATCTCCAGGACTTACATAGGATGCCATGTTATTGTATACAGGAATTCAGCTGGAGCTGTTACAAGATTATCATCAACTACTCATGGTGGAATCAGATATAAGAGAAGGTTTATGCCAAGTTTCCCATCGGTATGCAGAGGCTAATAACACGTATATGGGGAAGTTTGATCCTTCGAGACCAACCCTATTTATCACATACCAGGACGCTAATAACCAATATGCTTGGACAATGTGTTACGCCCTCCCTTATGGAGGATTTCAGTGGGTGTCACCTGAAGAAATCGAGCTAGAAAGACTACAAGAAGATGATTATCATGGTTACATATTTGAAGTTGACATCGAGTATCCTACAGAACTTCACGATCTACACAATGATCTACCTTTCCTGCATGAGTGTATGAAACCATTAGAAGCATCTACAAAGAAACTGATACCTCATCTTGGACTTCGAAAGACGTATGTAGTGCATTACATGGCTTTGAAGCAAGCTCTTAAGCACGGGCTACAGTTAATAAAAATCCATCGTATGCTACAATTCCGACAGTCTCGATGGTTGAAACCATATGTGGAATTTAGCAACAGACTACGACAGAAAGCTGCAATATGTTTCGAGAAGGATTTCTACAAGCTCTTTAACAACGCCATGTTTGGAAAAACTATGGAGAATCTGCGCAACCGTATGGATATACGATTGGTGACAAATGAGAAGACACTAGAGAAGTTGATCGCCCAGCCTACGTTCATTGTTAGGACAATATATGCTGCTAATCTAGCTGCTGTATATATGGCCTCCCGTCAGATTGTATTCAACAAGCCCATATACATTGGAATGAGTGTGTTGGACATCTCCAAGACATTAATGTATAACTATCACTACGATGTGCTGTTACCGTATTACGGAGCTGAAAACCTGAAGCTAATGTATATGGACACTGATTAATTCATTCATTCATCGTGTATCAACTGAAGATGTGTTCCAGGACAAGCTAAGTTTTCTTGAGCATCTGGATACCGCTGATTACCCTGTCAACCATATATGCCACTCTACTCAGAACAAAAAGGTGTTGGGAAGATTTAAAGATGAGGCCAATAGCAAAATTACTCTACACTTTGTTGGACTACGACCTAAGATGTATGCCATAGATATTCAAGGCTCTATGATAAAAAATATTAAAGGTATAAAACGTACCGCTATTAAGCAGTACATTTCGTTTAACAGCTATACAGACTGTCTTAAAACCAGTGAAATCATCAGAACGCCCATAAATCTTATCCTATCGCGAAAACACGCTTTTACCACAGTGCAAGTGAATAAAATTACATTGAATGCATTTCATGATAAAAGAGTTAATGCTGAGGATGGAATAACTACCTATGCGTATGGATATTACAGTATTGCAAACACCGCTTAAGAGAATTTAATTCGAAGATGAAGATTTTCTCCACGAGTCTACAATCTTAAAGAATTAAAGTTTACTCATGTGCTATGTATGCACTTAGCAGGTAAATGGTAAAAAAGGAGAAGATGGAAGGGGAGGCGGTAACCCTGCCATTAGGATCAAATACTAGTGTTAGTCTGAAGCCTAGATAAAGGGGAGAGACATCTACCCTTACAATCCTTGTTTAATGAAGCATTGATTTAATTCATAAAGCTGCTACACTTGAACAAAAAATGTAAACATATAAAACATTAAAGCTGTCTAAAATGTTATAATATCTACTCAACCATGTAGATGCATTAGTTCTGCTACTTCTATGCCCTCTAACTGTTTTATCCTTACCGTCTCACCCGGTAACTGTTTAACATATAAAAGCTTGCAGGATTTAGATTAGTATATAAATGTAGTGTAATCTGTGATACTATGAATTATCTATTAAAATGAGTTTTCATTTCGATAAATTTTTAACTAATAATCGTTCGCGATTGTTTAAAGCATGAGTTACGTCAACATATTCGACATCTGCAGCAACATCCACTGCAGCAAGACCTACAGCAGCAACAACCGGCTACAGGGCATCTGTAGCAATAGCAGCAGCAGCTAATCCAAGAACTGTAGATTCAGGAGCCTCAGCAACAGCAGCATCACAACAATAGCAACAGCAAATACGACAGATGTAGTAGCAGATACATCATCATCTATAGCAACAGCAGGTACAACAATAGCATCAATAGATAATGCAGTTACAGAAACATCAGCTGCAGTCTGCACAATAGCTGTAGCAGAAGCAAATGCAACAGCTACCGTAGCAACAATAGCAGCGACAACAACCGATTAGTAGCTATAGATTTAGCAGTCTTAGCAACAGCAAGCATCACAGCAATGATATTCCAGCTGTAGGTTCACCCACCACAGCAACAGCAGTCATCACGGCTGCTGAAACATCAAATATGATAGCTGTAGTAGTGGATACAACACTGCAACATCAGCTACAACAATAGATGTAACAGATCCTATAGGTGCAGCAACATTAGACAGTCAGCACAATAGCTGTAGCAGAAGCAACTACAGCAGCTATTGTAGCAGATACAGAGGCTGTACAACAATAGCTGTAACAGTTCCTACAGCTGTAGCAGCATCTGCTACAATAATAGCAGCAGCAGCAGCAGTCGCGCCCACAACACTAGCAACAAGACGTCTTGTGGTAACAGCAGTAGTTAATCCACCAGTAGCAGATTCAATAGCCACATCTATGAAACTGAATTACTTTTTAAAAAAGACGCCAATACCTTGGATACTACATGAATGAGCTGAAATTACATTAAATAACAGCGATTAAAATCAGTGATTGAAATTATCACGAACACCTGTGATTCTACTCTATATAAATACAATGAAACAACTAACATTTCCAGTAAACAGCTTTCCGTGATGAATGCGTATAAAGGCGCTTTCAAAGTCTAGTACCTGAATAGGTAGCGAACAAGCTTGCTTCACTAGTTCTATCATACCATGTAAAAATGCTTGATGAATATATGCTAATGCTCGTGAACAATGACAGAGTATAACAGAACAATGCACTAATAAAAGTGAATTGGTATACCATGAGAGCTAACGAGGTTAAGATCGCAAGAGGCTCTGGTTTAAATAGCTCTCTCATTAACCGGCTGCCATTTGAAGTGCATTTACCTGGATACAGATACGTTGGACCTGGGAAAAAGCTAGAAAAAAGGTTAAAGAGAGGAGACCCCGGAATCAACCCGTTAGACGAAGCGTGCAAACTTCACGACATTGCCTACGCTCAGTATAAGGACTCTGCATCGAGAAACATTGCCGACAAGATCTTGGCTGAAACGGCGTGGAAAAGAGTGCAATCATCTGATGCTACATTAGGTGAAAAGTTGACAGCGAGACTAGTAACAGCAGTTATGAAGGGAAAGGTGGCTATTGGTGCCGGATCCAGGAAGAAAAAACGAGGGGGATTTCTACCTCTTATACCAGTTATTGCAGCCCTAGGAGCCGCTGCTGGAGGTGCAGCTCAAATTGCCTCAGCAGTAAATAAGACAAAGGCAGCAGATAAAGAACTTGCTGAAATGATGAGGCATAACAGAGAAATTGAGGGAAAGGCGGCTGTTGGTGCTGGATGTAGGAAGAAGAAACGAGGACGATTTCTGCCTCCCTTACCAATTATTACAGCCCTAGGAGCCGCCGCTGGAGGTGCATCACAAATTTCTACAGCCGCAAATAAGAAAAAGGTAGCAGATGAACAACTTGCTATAATGATGAGACGTAACAGAGAAATTAAATCAAGAGGGAGTGGTCTTCGAGTGAAGAAGAATAAGGCGAGGAACACCGAAAGGAAGAGGAGACAGAGCCAGAAAGGGAATTCAAAAAACACCGGCAGAGGTCTATACTTGTCCCGGAAAAAGCCTTGAATAACATAGACCTCGACTTGTATGCCCGACGTTTAAAGATTCCTCATTTTAGAGGTGTATACATGATCGATCAGCTACCCTCAAGACCTCGTTACAGAGAGAGAATTATTGTTAATCTCGATACTTCAGAGAATGAAGACACTCATTTGGGTCGCCATAAAGAGGGGTGGCAACGTGTCATTTTATTTCGATAGCTTTGGAAACTTGAAGCCTCCAAAAGAGATAGAAAGGTACCTTAGAGGTATTAAGGTGCTGTATAACACTAAGAGGTTTCAGAGTTTCAGCTCGGTCATCTGCGGGCACTTGTGCTTGCAATTTCTCTCGCAATTAGTTACACTATAGACGTCAGTGGCAACGAGTCTGTTCTTACTAGATACCTGAACCCTCCTCTTCAGTTAGGTCTAAAAGGTCGTTATGAGATTGCTCTATTGAATTTTCAAACCTTATATTCGATTCCCAATATTTATCAGAGTAATAATCAATTTCATACATGCACAATGATGAAATTGAGATCATTGATATACCTGTTACAACTTATGAAATTACTGATATTAATGAATACATCAGAGTTAAGCTAGAGGTGGATGAGAATGTCTTCTTTATTAGATCAATAATAACACAAAGATTGCTAATATTAAATGTCCTTTCACTGTGGATTTTTTCCACTGATTGTTCTATAGGAACGTTCTGGGGCTTTAGCGACAAAATTATTCCAGCTAGTCAGCTGGCTGAATCTGATTTCCTGTGAATATATTTAAGTTCAGCATCATACAAATCTAGCTTAGTATTGCATCAGTCTCCTTCCTCGATGGTAAAAGTGGACACTCGATCTACGAGTTTTTCCCATCTGTTACGCTTGGATATCATATTTCTCAACAGCCGTCAAATCCAATTTACCTTCCAATCATAAACACCAATGCTATAGAGAAAATTAGTCTCCGTGTTGTGGAACAAAATGCTAATATCATTGACTTTAGAAACGAAGATATAAGCATAAGGCTTCAAATCCGTTGCAAGGCCATTAGATTTTAGAAGAAGTCAACGACGTCAAGTATATAATAAGGGAGTGATTCGACGCACACATCATACTCTACCCTTGACACCCAGCGGGTTAACATCACACAATCGGCACTTCCTCCAGGTATTGGGCTTCAGACTCCTACAATCATGGACATCTTCAATGTTACCGGGACACCGAGATACGAGGACAAGATCACTAAAGAAGAGGAACATGTCTTTTTACCATATAGTACATCAGCGCTGGACGCTAATGACGAGATTTGAATCCCTTGTCAAGCTGAGGATTTATATACTTTACCTAATCAAAGTTATCTAAACATCGAGGGGAGGATTACTAAACCTAATGGAACAGCTACTACTGCAAATTTTACCAATAACCCTATTGCATTCATGTTTGAGGAGATTCGACTGGATATGAACGGCTCAACTATTTATCGAACCAGGAACCCCGGGATCGCGTTAACTTTACGCAACTATGCTGCTCTCAACCACATGGAATCTGATCATCTGCTGAATACTGGATGGTGCTATCCTGGAGGAGACATGGACATTGTGATTGCAGCAAATGGAGCCTTCAACGCCATAGTACCGTTTTCGGTGCTTCTGGGATTTGCAGACGACCACAAGGACCTCATACTCAGTAGCAAGTTTGAGTTGGTGCTGATTCGATCCAAGGACTCTAAAAACTGTATTATAGCACCTCAGGGTGAAGATAATGCAATCGTTAAACTTCTACGAATCGAGTGGAGAATGCCAGTGATACGACTTTCTGATGCATAAAAGGTTGAAATTCTCAAGATTGTCAAGTCGGACAAGGCGCTGTAGCTCCCATTTAGGGCCATGGATCTGCATACTCAGCCTGCTGTGCCGCAAACTAAATCATTCACCTGGAATGTCGCCACCACATCAAAATGGAGAAGCGGAGATTTGTCATTTTGAGTGCTCAGACTTTAAGATCGAGTAATGCATTTAAAGGCGGTTCCCTTTTTGATCATTGTAACATAACTAATTTGAGACTTTATCTTAATAGTGAATGTTATCCCTATCATGACATAAATTTGGACTTTGGAAACTCAAGATTTCATCATTGTATGACATGTACTCAAAGTTTCAAAACTCTTATTATGAAAAAGAGAATTATCCTTTATTGAAGGGAAAAGATTTTCTTAAATTTGCTCATATATTTGTTATAGATTGCTAACATCAAGCAGAGGAAGTTTTAAATGGTGCTGTTAACATTGGAATAGAAATTCAAGCTAGTGCAAATATTCCCGCACAGACCACGTTGTATTGTTTAATAATTCACGATAACGTAGTTACATACAAGCCTCTGACTCATGTGATGCAGCTTAAATTTTAAACTAATCATTGTAAGCATTTATTTTTCATTAGGAATGTAAGGATTTTTAATGAATAAAACACTATGTAAAAAGCATACTTTCATTCTTTTTATTGTTATTATTTATCTTGCATTTCCATCACTTTCTTCCTCCAACATTTCGTTCCAGCATATGGCATTACATTTGCAACAGATAGGTTACCTAAATTGTAATCTATAAACGATTCAAGTCTTTTTAGCCTGAAAATTTCATCGCTATTTAAAAGTATTTTACAATCATTTAAATTTGTATTCAAACACTTTATTTCGAGCTCTTGCATATAAGCAACAATATTTTCACAATATTCCACACGCGGACACTTTCTCGATTGGAGGAATGCATTGAATGTAGGAAGACTCTCTCGAATTATCTCCCAGTCTTGAATTGTCATGTATACAAATTTGTCTGTGTTTTTCACTATAAGCACTGGAAGATCATAGAAGAATCCTATCTTAACGCTGTGCCTTTTCGAGATGCAAACATCTCGGAACCCTCTTCTTACCGGTATGTTTCTTGGGTGTCTCGATGTAGCTTATTCTATCCTCCAAAGGTTTCAGCCTCTTTTGCAGGTCTGCAAAGCTGTTCCATTTCTCCTTCCCCTTATTGTACCGCCTGAAACATTACACAATGAAAGTCATAGAAAACATGCTTTTGGAAGTGAAGGTAACCTGAAAAGAATTACATGTTTTTGTTAGTGCACACTCAAAATGAAACATAAAAGATTGTGTAAACATTAAGATATTAGTCTTTATTTCAATGCGATAGATATAACTAAATTCAAAACATGTGATATTATGATTTTATGCATTTTGTATAAAATTCTATAACGTGTATCTTTTTATCTTTATATGTAATATCAATGACTCAGTTGTTTTATTTATGAATCCTTTTAATAGTAAAATAGGAGAACATCCAATACTTAAGTTTGGTATTTCTACATACCTTCGCTGAAGATATAAAAGACAATTTACATGTCAAATTTCCCCCATCTCTGCCATACCGTTATACAGAAGGTATACTTTCCCAGGTATTTCTGCAATCTCTTGATCGGTTAACGAATTATAGCGCTCTGGCAAGAACACTTGACAATCCTCCAGCGAAGATACAATCCTGGTACCGTATCTTGCTTGAACTCTCTTTAAGGCTTTTATCTCGTATTTAAGCCCTATTTCGAGATCTTGAACTCGACGAGTCGGTAGGAAACTACGCTCTTCAGCCATCTTGTTAAGTCTATCTGCTAAACAATCTGTAACAGACTTTGACATGAACTATTATTTTCGATGATTTATTCAAGTTTAATGACAAGTTATACATTTGTTTATATTAGAACTAAAGTGTGTGTTGTGCTACATCACCAACGGTTTTGTAAGTTTGCTTATGAATGTGTAGAGAAACAAAGAATGAGTGGAGAAAATCGTATGAATGTATAGAGAAACAAAGAATGAGCGGAGAAAATCGTATGAATGCATTAAGAAACAAAGAATGAGTAGAGAAAATCGTGTGTATGTTCATGGAAGATGAAGCTGTAGAGAAACAAAGAATGAGCAAAATCGTGTGAATGTTAATGGAAGTTGAACCTACAGAGAAACAAAGAATGGGTAGAGAAAATCGTGTGAATGAGAAACAAAGAATGAGCGGAGAAAGTCGAATGAACGTTCATATAAACAAGAATGAGTGGGAGAAAATGGTAGAAATGTGTAGATAAACAAAGAATGATTAGAGAAAATGTATTAATGTTAATGGAAGATGAACCTACAGAGAAACAAAGAATGGGTAGGGAAAATCATGTGAATGTTTACAGAAGAAGAATGTGTAGTGAAAATGGTATGAATGTGTAGAGAAAGAAAGAATGACTACAGAAAATCATGTGAATGTTTATGGAAGATGAACCTGCAGAGAAACAAAGAATGAGCGGAGAAATTCGTATGAATGTTTATGCAAGAAGAATGTGTAGGGAAATCCGTGTGAGTGTACAGTTCAGATTTAAAGAATATGATTCTCTTGCAACGGATCGTCTTTCATGCACTACATCGTTTAAACAAAAATAAATGCATTGTAAAAACCAACAGTGATTTTGTATAGTTATCTAAAAGCTCACTCACCTTGCATTGTTTCCTGTTGAATGCTGTACTTGTAGATGGCCTGCACCTCTTCTTAAATTAAAAAACCTAGCTTTCTTACGTTCTTAAAAATTTAAATGTAGAGTTAATCAGCTCACAATGTTTCTAGCAAGCGCGGACATCTATTTATATAGGGATCTAAACCCTTCCAGGCGATGTCAGTAAATCGTCATGGTGGGGTGGGGAGGGGATGCATGCACGTCACGTGATTATTGCACCCAATGGCATCTCTTGCTGCGCATGCGCAGAGGCTCTCAGCACATCTATCCCTACTTGCTTCAATTCCCCCCTTTCTCTCACTCAGAGTACCTCCATAATGTCTTTACATGAACTATAAAAATGCGTTGGGATGGAAGTCATGTGAGGATGGTAACCTGAAAAGAATTACATTTTTGCTAGGTTACAGTGAAATGAGACAAATATTTTTGAATTCTGTAAAGCCAATAATTTACAATGCCATCGTACGTGTATGTGTGTGTATGAGTGCGTATGTATGTGCGTTTGTGTACGTAAGTGCACTGGTATATGTATCTGTGTGCGCGCGAGTGTGTGAGGTGTGTACTGGTGTATGTATGTACGTGAGTGTGTGTGAGTGTATGTGTGTGAGTGTAAGCGCACTGGTGTATGTATGTGTTTGTACACGTATGAGGTGTGTGAATGCGTGTGCGTGTGTGTGTGGCTGTGTGTGTGAGTGTGTGTAAGCGAACTGGTTAACGTGTGTATGGACGTGTATGTGTGTGCGTGAGTGGCTGTGCATATGTATGTGTGTGCGTGTGCGTGCACTGGTGTATGTGTGTTGATGTATGTGCGTGTGCTCGTGTATATGTGAACGCTCTCATGAGTACAAGTCGAGGAGAAAGAAAGAGATAGATAGACAGATAGAAAGAGGGAAAAGGAAGAAAGAGAGAGAAGAAGAAAGAAAATAAAGAATCGTGTCTAGGCATCGGAATATATAAATAATTATATTTGTTAAATACATACATTTTAATCTGCCCGTGCATACTTCAATAATTTAGTATGTATTAAGCATTAGAGTTCCCGAATAAGATTCGAACTAGGACCTCTGGGTACCTAAGAATACCGTTCATTAAACCATCGTAATGATGTATAAAAATTAAATTATATTTGTTAAATGCATTTTAATCTGACCGTCCAGGCTCTCATAGTTTAATATTTATTGCACATTAGAGTTTCGCTGGGTAAGATTCGATCTGTGACGCTCTGAACACCGTTTCATTAATTAGGGTAATGATATATAAAAATTAAATTATATTTGTTAAACACATTTTAATCACACCACGCATAGTCTCATAGTTTAATAGTTATTAAGCATTAGAGTTTCGCATGGTAAGATTCGAGCTAGGACCCTCTGAACACCCTTTCATTAATTAGGGTAATGATATAATATTATCAAATCATCAATTTCTCATTAGCAATTAAAACATTAGACTTTTTTGTTTGTAGTAAGAATCAAACACCGATCTATGGATATGCAAGTATACACCGCGGTTTAATGTATGTAATGATATAGGTTAAATAGATTTTATATCACTGTTTGAAAAACAGTCAGCTACATAAACAGAGAAACTAAGTTCGGGTCCCTAGGACTCCGTGAAAACATTCGGGGAGAACTGCCCTCAGGGCAAAGCCAACGTCATGATGGCTGACTCAAACGCTGTTGAATTGTTTTCGTCTAGCAGGTAAACTGACCTCTCTGTCTTTCACACGGACAACCAAAGACGGGCAAGTATAAAGCCTCCCTCAGTTTCTTTTGTTAAACACGCACGTGGTCGAATAATGGCTCTTTTCTTAGAAGGACCAGCTTTGTTCTTTGTTATACCGCAGTGGAATGGGATGCCACACAGGTGGTCTTTCTAAAGAAGCCTTGCTCCGGACAATAGAAAGGGAATACAATGGAATCTGTTCCTTTGTCCAGCATACTCTTTGTTCATTTTGACAGTGATGGATAACCTCTTGCACGTGTTCGACAAACAATGCGACTGCGAGCTCGCAGGTGGCTTTACCTAAAAGTAAACAATAGCACTGGGGACAACAGTGCCTGATATTTTGTCCAGCATACTCTTTGTTCATTTTGTCAGTGATGGATAACCTCTTGCACGTGTTCGTTAAACAATGCGAGTGGGGTGAAATGGTGCAGTGCAGGAAAGCACGTAGCCGGATATGGAATGTGTAGAATAATGTCTCCGCCTTTGTTACGGAAGCGTAAATTTAATACCCCCTTTGTTGTTTTGACAACCTTAATTAGTTAACTGTCAAGCTTTCATTATACTCGACAAGATGTATGGTCCTCAGCTGCAACTAAAGGTACCAAGGAGCTGGGGAAGGGAGTGGGAGAGGAGGTGGGGGACCTCATTTGCATATGAATACACATTCCTGCATATTAAGTGCGCGTAAACCCTTATTTCTATACTACTGAGAATTAGGTGGTTTTTCCACTAAAGACCCCTCCTCGAATACCCTACAAATGATCTATACTTATTGTTAAAGTTCCTGAATAATGTGGTTCTTTGTGTAGCAGCTTTTAATCACAATCCATAAGATCTATCATAGTTTTCCCTACCTCTGCATCCATCCTCTTTTTCCCTATCCTTTCCCACATAAACGCAAAAAACTGTGCCAGGATTCCTCTAATGTACCTACTGGAGTTCACTGGCTATTCCCAGAAAAATCAAGATATACACTTTCTTTGTCATGAAAATATGTTTCATATATGGTATTTTAATAAAAATCGTTAGAACCATTCTTAAGGAATTCGAAAATATCGAACAATCTTCCATGTAAATGGTAGTTTGGGGTGGGGGATTTTCTTGTAAATCTTTGTGTCGCATCTTTGGAAGATAGTGAACTTACCTAGTTTAGTATTTAGCCGACGTTTTGTCTTTTAGTTATGCTGTACATGGACACACACACGGACGTTTTTGTACAAATGTTTTTTTTATTTATTCAAGGAATCTGAAAACGCATATTTCCGGTGAAATCTCGGTATCTAATTTTTGGGTGGAATGCAATACTTCCTTTACTTACTATAGGTAAGCAGTAGAGAAAGAAAAACGATCAAGTACTAAAAAATTCCAACCCATAATAACAGATATATCGAATATGGCTGATGCAAAAAAAAAACTGTTGGAAATAACTTGTAAGTTTTAAAGAGATTTACATTTTTTTGTGGAGTAGTTTTTTCCCTACATCTTATGGTTAACCTGTTATTAGAAACTACATTACGTTCCTTCCGAACGAAGAGGACTTCACAGGCTATTCTCAGAAATTTCAAGACAGACAATGCGCTCGTTTTATGGTTAGGACACGGATAGCACGTATGCGTGCTCCGCACAGTCTATTACGCTGGGGGTTTGCGTTCCCTAACTCCCGCGTTACTTACTCGCGAGTGATAGTAACATGCGCTATAATGGGTACTAAACTGGTTATAGGTAGTATTGGAAGTAGTGTACATTTGCGTGAAGCCATTCCTACATGTTCGGATGAAACTTCCATTCACACGCATAAGTACTTCTTGCGTAACGTTCATAACTTCTGTTTTAATATTGTCCTTAAGTTCGTCTATGGTGTGGAGATTGTTCCTATAAGCTTTATTTTTTAGCTTCCCGACAAATAGATGCAACAGTTTCGTAAATTTTTTCCTCCGTTAGAACACCTGTTTTTCGCTAAACTTATTAACTAGACGTCTAACAGTTTCTCTACCAGCAAATTTCTCCTGAAATTGTCTACGCACCTGTCTACATGATTCAGTTTTTTGCGTGTGTATCCTTCATACCAATTCGTTGCTAAGCGTGAATTTGTTGGCAGGTATTGCAATGGACTAATAACACGACATTAACACTCTTAAGCAAATCATACACAACACAGATGTCTGGGATAAACTTTCAGCTTTGAGATGCACAATGCACAACTCTCTTTACAGCACGAACATAAAGCAAATTTATCCTGAAATATGCTAAATACCTCTCTACATGATTCGGCTTTACGTATGTATCGTACATAAAAAAATTAGTAGTTCAAAATGGAATTTGTCGACAGGCATAGCAGTGGACTAATAAACAGACATTAACATTCTTAAGCAAATCCCACAGATGTCTTGAATAAACTTTAACCTTTGAGATGCACAATACATAACTCTCTTTGCAGCACGAACACAAAGCAGCGATTGTAGCACAACTGATAAAGATAACCTCGAACGTGTCATGCGTTGCCATTTGCGCATCGGAAAAGTACCGCGGTCACTGCCACACATATAGCCGGTCTGTGGACACGCCTTAAAACAACACTGTATGTTTTATTTTCCCAATAAATGTCTTAAATATATGGAAGTTTAATCAAAATTGTTACAGCCATTTTTGGAAAAAGTAAAATTTTCAATGAAGTTTCCGTTTAAAAGGTAGTTTGGGATGGGGGATGATTTTGAAGATCTTCGTGTCGCTTCTTTGGAAGATACTGAACATGGATACTAAGTTTTGTATTTATCCGACATTTCGTTTTTAAGCTTTGTTGTTCACAGACACGCACACATATAAAAACCCTTTTTTAAAAATTCCTTTTTTTGTGGTCAGGGGCTTCAAAATATGAATTTTCGGGAAATATCGACATTGAATTTTTGGGTAGAATATAATACTTCTACTTATTGCAAGTACGTAGTAGAGTAGGTAAAATATCTCTGTGTTTTCATGATGTGCAGAACAAAACGAATGTGAGCTTCACAGCAATTGTAACTGAGGAAACTCTTGTAACACGGTGATTCGATTCCTGATATATAAGAAACGAGCGGGATGGCTCAGAGTCTGTGGCCCGAATTCGGGAGGTCCCGCGATCGATCCCCGGCGACCGCCCACTCTGCCCCATGGGTTTTTGGTGGTTTCCCAGGGTCGACGGGCGAATGCTGGGGCGGTTCATCTTTTACCACGATTCTCCTCCCTCTCATTCCCTGTACCCATCATCTTCCTTGTCCTCTTTTGCAGGCGACGGTGTTCGGCAGGTTGCGGCTGGACGGTGGCTTAAGCTCTGTAGAGGTTCCTTTCCTGGTGTCGCTGCGGCACCGCTCAGTTAGGTCTCCTCCGATGGGCTCCGTCCCGGGCACCCTGTAGGTTCGTGGCTTGTGGACAGGGACCGGGCGTCGTCGGATGCGTTCTATCTAGAAGCGTTAGGGAGATCCCGTCCATGCTTGCGCCCGTCGGCATCCGGATCTGGTCACCCTTAGGGTCTCTTCCCTCATCCCTCCATCCCAGGGGTCACATTGCAAGCACAAGGGGCCGGATGACCTGCGTGCGGTGCTCTGAACCGGTTTGCGGGGTCCCTTCGTGATACGTGCCTTTACCGATATAGAAAAATCTTAGTGTTACATTCACACGACTTTATCTACCCACACTGTTTATTTTATATAATGTCTACAAACTATTCTTATGAAAGCTTGTTTTTCTATATACTTCATTTAAATCCAGGTTAACCTTTGCAGAAACGGCTACATTGCACATTTCGTTATAGATACGGAGGGAATAGCGATAGGTAGTTAAATGTTTAAGAACTGGACGTAATATGCCGGCTTTAAAACTCCGCCTACTCTTTCAATTCCATCTCGAGAAACAACTGAATATCGTTTTGACTTTTAAAAAATGACAAAAGTGTTGAGCAACTCCAACGAATAATAACGCATATCAGTAGTAGGAGAATAAGAGAGCTGGCTCACTTAATATGCAGGAATATCTATTCATATGCAAATGAGGTCCCCTCCCCACTTCCCCCCTCCCCTCCCACCTCCTTAGGACTTCCAGGTGCAGCTGCGGCCATAAATCTTGTTGAGTACAATGGAAGCTTGACAGTTAAGCAATTAAGGTTATCCTTGACCTGTCAAAACGAACAAAGGGGTCATAAATTTTACACTTCTGTAACAAAGGCGAGATGTTTTTCCTACCCATTCCACATCAGGCCACTTCTGCACCTGTGGGAGCCCACCCAAGAGGCTATCCATCAATGTCAAAATGAACAATGAGGATGCAGGACAAAGGAAGAGATTTCTATTGTATTCTCTTTCTATTCTCCGGGACAAGCCTTCTTTAGAAAGACCATCTGGCATACTCATTCCACTAGCTTTTAACAAAAGAACAATGCTTACCCTTCAACTGTCACAATGAACAAAGCCCATGATAAATTAGGGTCGTGACAAAAGAGAATCTGGAGCCTGTTAACAGAGAAACAAGTTCTATTGTCCGGGGCAGGTCTTCTTTAGAAAGACCATCTGGCATTTCTCATTCCACTGCACCATAACAAAGCCGGTCCCTTTCCATTGTTTCTCGAACACTGCGTGCTTGACAAAAGAATCTGAGGAAGGCTTTATGATTGCCCTGTCCTTGTTCGCGTGAAAGAGAGAGAAGCTTGTTTACCAGCTATACGTAAACACTTTAAAAGCGCCAGAGTCAGCCATCATGGTTTTTGCCCTGAGGGAGTTCTCTCCGATGTTTTACGAGATCCTACGAATATATCCGAGCATAGTTAACAAGCATTCTGTTTGGCTTATTTCAAGCAGAGACTCCGAAAAAGAGCGTAATATACATTTCATTACATGCATTAAACCTCTGCGTGGATATCCATAGATCGGTGTTCGATTCTTACTGTAATCAAAAGTTTATTGCCAATGAGAAATTCATGATTGATATTATTATATCATTGCCCTAATTAATAAAAGGGCGTTCAGAGGATTGTAGCTCGAATCTTACCAAGTGAAACTCTAACGCGTAATAACTATTAAACTATGCACCGCCAGATTAAAAATGTATTTAACAAATATAATTTATTTTTTATATATCATTACCCTAATTAATGAAAGGGTGTTCAGAGGGTTCTAGCTCGAATCTTACGCAGCGAAACTCTAATGCTTAGTAAATATTAAACTATGCAAGGTCACATTAAAATGCATTTAACAAATATAATTTAATTTTTATATATCATTACAATAATTAATAAAAGGGTGTTCAGGGGGTCCTAGATTGAATCTGCGAAACTCTAATGCGCAATAACTGTTAAACTATGCACGGCCAGATTAAAATGTATTTAACAAATATAATTTAATTAATGAAAGGGTGTTCAGAGGGCTCTAGCTCGAATCTGCGAAACTCTAATGCTTAATAAATATGTGAGTAGTGGGCGGTCAGATTAAAACCTGTTTAACAAATATAATTTAATTTATACGACATTACAATGTTTAACGAGCTGTATTCTTAGGAAACCAGAGGCCGCTAGTTCGAATCTTACCCTGCGAAACGCTATAATAACTATTAAATTATTGAAGAAAGGGGCGGTCGGATTAAAATTGCATTTAACAACTATAATTGTTTATATTAAACCACCGCATATACTTAGATATCCCGATGCCTAGACACCATTCTTTCTTCTCTCTTTTTCTTTCTATCTATCTCTCATATGATTCTCGCTACACGCTCTTCTTGCATAAACATTCACATGATTTCTCTTCGCATTCTTCTATTAACATTCATATGATTTCACTACACGTTCTTCTTCTGAAAACATTCATATGGTTTTCCCAACATATTCCTCTATTGACATTCACATGATTTCTCCTCGCATTCTTCTATTAACATTCATATGATTTCACTACACGTTCTTTTTCTCAAAACATTCATATGGTTTTCTCAACACATTCCTCTACTGACATTCACATGATTTCTCCTCGCATTCTTCTATTAACATTCATATGATTTCACTACACGTTCTTCTTCTGAAAACATTCATATGGTTTTCTCAACACATTCTTCTATTGACATTCACATGATTTCTCCTAGTATTCTTCTATTAACATTCATATGGTTTTCACTACACGTTCTTCGAATGAAAAGAGACAAAATGATGCAATAAAAACTAATTATAGCTCGGGATGCGACGCGTCATTTACGAATATTTCGAAACTGGTCTGGATGCATGGGTTCGAATCCTAGGAGTGATTACAAATTCATCTTCTAATAACCCCAAAACTAATTAAAATAAAGACGGTAAATAAACTTTATTACTTTTATGTCATTAGGTCGTTTCTTGTACATGTATATTAGAGTACCAGGTGTCATGGCTTCGATTCTTAATTTTAAAATCTCAATTATCTCAGAAACTAAAAGGGATAGAGGAGCGGACCAAAGCATGATTGTTAGCTCCTATGATGGACAATTAATGCTTTATATAATTTCCAATCAGTTGTCCCTAGTTCGAATCCTGATTTTTCAGTGACTTCCTTAATTTTCCACTGTACACTAGAATATATCACTTAGATCAATGTTGCATATGCATACGGGTCTTTAAACACGTCAAACTAATATTATAAATAATTTTGTTTCTGGTGTTCTGAGTTCGAATACCGATTCAATGAAATTTACTCATAAGTTTAATAACATAGTACATAATTAAGATAAAGGCACCTAATAAACCTTATTACGTTTATGTCATCAGATAGTATCTTGTGGGTGTATATTCGGGTATCTAACGTCCAGGGTTCGATCCTTAAGTTTAAATCTCAATTATCGCAGAAACTAGCAGAGATAGAGCCCTGGACGAAAGCATGTTTGATAGCTCCTACAATGAACAATTAATGCTGTATATAATTTCCAATCAGTTGCCCATAGTTCGAATCCCGACCTTTCAATGACTTCCTTAATTTTCCTCTGTATCTAGAATATATCACTTAGACTGATACTGTAACTGCATACAGTTTTGTGTAAAGACATTACGGGTGTACTCTGAGAGAGCGCTAGAGAGGGGGGAATTGAAACAAGTAGGGATAGAGTGCTGAGAGCCTCTGCGCATGCGCAGCAGGCGATGGTGTCATTGGCTGTAATAATCACGTGATGTGTAAGCATCACGGCCATGATGACGTGCTGGCATCGCCTGGAGGGGGTTTAGATCCCTATATAAACAGATATCTGCGCATGTTAGAACTGTTGTGTACTTATTAACTTTACATTTAAGTTTTAAAGAACTTTAAAAGCAAAGCGAGGTGCAGGCCATCTACACGTACACCGCATATGAACACATAACAATGCAAGGTGAGTTTTTTACATAACTATACACAATCACTGTTGGCTTTTACAATACATTTAATTTTGTTTAAACGTTACAGTACATGAAAGACGATTCGTTGCAAAGAGCATAATATTTTCTAATCTGTGCTTTACATTCACATGGATTTCACTGCGTACTCTTCTCCAGTTCACATGATTTTCGCCGCACATTCTTCTTACATAAACATTCATACGATTTTCCCCCTCATTCTTTGTTTCACTATACACTCACATAATTTCCTCTACTCATTCTTTGTTTCCCTGCAGGTTCATGCTCTATTAACATTCACACGACTTTCTCTGCACATTCTTTGCTTCTATTAACATTCACACGATCTTCGCTACACATTCTTCTTACATAAACATGCACACGATTTTCTCCACTCATTCTTTGTTTCGCTATACATTCACACGATTTCCTCTACTCATTCTTTGTTTCTCTACACATTCATAAGCATACTTACAAAACATACACACACCCTAGTTGTAATATAAAGAAGTGTATAACTTGTTCTTCAACTTGAATAATGTAGTGAAAATAATAATTCATGACAATGTCTGTTACAGATTGTTTAGCTGATAGACTTAACAAGATGGTTGAAGAGCGTAGTTTCCTACCGACTCGTCGAGTTCAAGATCTCGAAATAGGTCTTAACTATGAGATAAAGAGAGTTCAAACAAGATATGGTACCAGGATCGTATCTTCGTTGGAGGATTGCCAAGTGTTCTTGCCAGAGCGATATAATTCGTTAACTGATCAAGAGATTGCAGAAATACCAGGCAAATTATCTCTTCAGTATAACGGTATGGCAGAGATGGGGAAATTTAAGACATGTAAATTGTCTTTTATACCTATACAGAAGGTATGTAGAAATATCAAGTTTAAGTATTGAGTGTCCCCCTATTTTAACATGAAAAAATCATAAATAAAACAACTGACTCATTGATAATACATATAAAGCTACAAAAGATACACGCTATAGAATTTATAACAAAATCGCAACATCGCATATGTTTGAATTTAGTTATATCTAATGCATTGAAATAACGATAAATATCCGAATGTTTATAACACATCTTTTGTGTTTCATTTTACATGTATCATAACAAAAAATGTAATTCTTTTCAGGTTGCCTTTAATAGTCCAAATCAGTTTTCTAAGACTTTCATTGTGCAATGTATCAGACTCTGCAATAAGGGGAAGAAGAAGAGGAATAGCCTGCAGCCATGCAAAGGATGCTGACGCTATTGGAGGGTAGAATAAGCAGCATCGGTACCTACAAGAAACATTTCGGCAAGAAGCGGGTGCTGAGACATCTACATCACCGAAACACGTGAAGACAGGATCCTTATATAACACTACAGGACATATAATGAAAAATACGGACAACTTTGTATACAATTCAATGCATAGCTGAGAATTAGCTCGAGCGAGTCTCCCTATATTCACTGAAATTAAACATTGTGAGCAATAATTTAAATGACTGTGAAAATACTTTAAATAATGGTGAAATTTATATACCTAAAAAGGCTTGAATCCTATATACATTAACAATATCAAAAACCTGTTTGCTGTGTTGGAATACAAATTATGAAAATAAAGAGACTTTCGTTTAAATAATAGTAAATAAATTTGCATAACCTACTGTTGCAAGTGAAACGCCATATGCTGGAACAATGAGCTGGACGAGGAAAGTGATGGAAATGTAAGATAAATAATAACAATAAAAAGAATTAAGGTATGTTTTTACATAGTGTTTTTATTCATTAAAAATCCTTACATTCCTAATGAAAAAATAAATCCTTACAATGAATAGTTTAAAATATAAGCTGCATCACGTGAGTCAGAGGCCTGCATGTAAATGCTGTATCATGAATTATTAAACAATTCAAAGAGCTCTGTACACGGATATTAACACTGGTGTTGACACAGCCATTTACAACTTCCTCTGGTTGATGAGAGCAATCTATAATAAAAATAGGAGCAAATTTAAGTAATATTTTCTCTTCAATAAAGGATAATTCTCTTTTTTATAATAATAAGAGATTGAGTACATATCATGCAATGATGCAAGTCTAGAGTTTCCAAGTCAAAGGATAACATTCGCTATTAAGATAAAGTCTAAAATTAGTTATGTCACAATGATCAAAAAGAGAACCGTCTTTAGACGCATTACTCGATCTTAAAGCCAGAACACCAAAAATGACAAATCCTGGCTTCTCCATTTTAGATGTGGTGTCACTATTCAGGTAAATTTCCTGTAACACAGCAGGTTGAGTATGCAGATCCATGGTCCTAAATGGGTGAAACAGAGTCTTATCCAGCTTAACAGTCTTGAGGATCTCAGCATCAGAAAGTCGAATCACAGGCCTTCTCCACTCGATGAGTACAGTTTTAACAACAGCATTCTCTTCACCCTGAGACGGGGTAAAGTATATAAATGTTCAACTTGACAAGGGATTCTAAACTCGCTGTTAGAGTCCAGAGCTGATGTATTATATGGTGAAAACACATGTTCCTCTTCTTAGTGATCTTGTCGTCGAATCTCGGTGTCATTGCGGTGCCGGTAACATTGAAGATGCCCATGATTATAGGATTATGAAGCCCAATAACTGTAGGAACTGCTGATTGCGTGATGTTAACCTGATGGGCGTCAAGGGCAGAGCATGATGTGTGCGTCGAATCATTCCATTATTATATCCTCGACGTCGTTGACTTCTTCTAAAATCTATAGGCATTATGCTTATATCCTTGTTTCTAAAGGCAATGATATTGCTGTTATGCTCCCCTATACTAAGGCTTTTTGCTCTATGAAGCGGATGTTTATGAACAACAAGTGAAATTGGATTTGATGGTTCTTGTGAAATATGGTATCCAGGCGTAACAGATGGGAAAACTGATAGATCGAGTGTCCACTTTTACTATCGAGGAAGGAGACTGATGCAATACTGCGCTAGATTCGTATGATACTCAACCTAAATATATTCACTAGGAAATCAGATTCAGACGGCTGATTAGGTGGAATAACTTTGTCACTGAAGGGCCCCCAGAACGTTCCTATAGAACAATCACTGGAAAAATATCAAGAGTGAAAGGACATTTTAATGACATTGCATTATTATTATTAATTGATCTAATAAAGAAGACATTCGCATCCTAATATGAGGAATCTTTCTAACTCTTTCCTGGTTTCAATTTTCTGCAGATGCTAATCACGCTATAAAACCACCCAGCTTTAAATTCTGAATAATTTCGCTAATCACATCGGAAAATTCATTTTATCAGGTGTATGAAGCATCATTAGTACCCTTAGCATGTTTACCAAATCATTAGGATCGGTGTAGCGGTATAGCATGTCCTCTGTATTCGCTTTGGATATATCTTCTAATCTAGGTGAGTTGACACTAGTATGCTTGCTTTCATTGGTGTGTTTATTCAGAGCTTGCTCATTCAAAGAAACTGCTCTTATTGTTTCATCAGTGGTAGCTCTTGACGTTATTGCAGGATCACTTGAACTGGTTCCAAGTACGGTACATCTTGAATTCCGATCTTCGGAACTTGTGAAGATTTCAGGATCTCGTTTGGGTATTTTAGTCAATGCACAGCCGGTCATCACTTTACAGCATCTTCTCCTATGTTGCTTAAGCCTTGAAAATGTCCTGTTTTGTAAAGTTCTATTACATATGCAGCACTTAACAAAGCGATTCCTCCCTCCTTGGGAAACATACGAAAAATCAAGATTCTCGTAATTTGACTGTAATTGTCCATCTTTGTGAGTGTTCATGCTCAAACAGTATATAAACTAGTTAATGTATACTGTAGATGTTGAATTCGTATACGATAACACGAGACTGAGCTATTTTTTCAACATTTATGTATTTATATATGTTCTCAGGCTTTGATGCATATAAACAGTCATATCCGAATTAGACTAAGCAAAATATTGTAGCATTCACACACAATAGTTGTAATTATAACTGTTTCATTAATCACAAGCAGATTCAAGTAGCATGAAATGGAGTCATGGAGGTAAGACTACAAGTTTTCTTGATAGTTAGCACAGAGAATGCAAGAGTTGTGTGAGATACTGGTCTAGCTAGCACGAGTCTGAAGCTCATGTATCATCCTTTAGCGAAATGGCACACGCATCTGAGAGCCTTTAGCGAGAGCGGGTCACCTATTCCCTGCCCTTTTCCCTGAGCGGGTCACCTTTTTCCCTTTGTGGGTCACCTTTTTCCCTTTGTGGGTCACCTTTTCCCTTTATGGGTCACCGTTTTCCCTTCATGGTCACCTTTTTCCCTTTTCGGGTCACATTTTTCCCTTTGCTGGTCACCTTTTTCCCTTTGCTGGTCACCTTTTTACTTTGCTGGTGACCTTTTTCATTTTATGGGTCACTTTTTCCCTTTGCGGGTGACCTTTTTCGTTTTGCTGTTCACCTTTTTCCCTTTGCGGGTCACCTTTTTCCCTTTGCAGGTCACCTTTTTCCCTTTGCAGGTCACCTTTTTCCCTTTATGGGTCACCTTTTATCCCTTTGCTGGTTACCTTTTTCCCTTTGTGGGTCACCTTTTTCCATTTGTTTGTCACCTTTTTCCCTTTGTGGGTCACCTTTTCCCTTTAAGGGTCACCTTTTTCCCTTTATGGGTCACCTTTTTCCCTTTGTGGGTCACCTTTTTCCCTTTATGGGTCACCTTTTTTCCTTTATGGGTCACCTTTTTCCCTTTGTGGGGCACCTTTTTCCCTTTGCTGGTCACCTTCTTCCCTTTGCGGTCACCTTTATTCCCTTTACGGTTCACCTTTTTCCCTTTGCTGGTCACCTTTTTCCCGTTGCAGGTCACCTTTTACCCTGAGCAGTCACCTTTTTCCCTGAGTGAGTCATCTTTTCCCTGAATGGGTTACTGATGGGCATGTGTAGAATTAGCGTTCTAACATTGACATGAAACGGTTTTCCACTAAGTTCACGTCTAAACTCGCTTTCAAGTCTAACATATGAATAGGCTGTGAGCATTCTTGCTTCACCCGCTCTAGCTTGACAGCTAAAATAAAATAAATCGCTCTTAATGTATATACGCCAATGAGAAACTATAAAAGAACTATGCCGAATGAAATCGATTAGTATAACATGCGAGCTAAGGTGGTTAAGGTCGCAAGAGATTTCAGTTTAATTAACTCTCTCACTAGCCTGCAAGCGTTTAAGTACATATGCCTGGTTACATATACTGAGGAATTGGGGTAAAGCTAGAGAAAAATTAAAGAGAGGAAAACCTGGAATCATTCCGTTAGACGAATCGTGTAAACTTACGAACATTGCCTACGCTCAGCATAAGGTCTCTGCTTAGAGAAACATTGCTGACAAGATCTTGGCTGAAACGGCCTGGTAAAGAGTGCAAACATCTGATGTTACATTAGGTGAAAAAGTTGGCAGTGCGACTAGTAACAGCAATTATGAAGGGAAAGGTAGCTGTTGGTGCTGGATGCAGGAAGAAGAAACGAGGAGGATTTCTACCTCTCATACCAATTATTGCAGCTCTAGACGCTGGTGCTGGAGGTGCAGCCCAAATTGCTTCAGCAGTAAATAAGAAAAAGGCAGCAGATAAACAACTTGCCGAAATGATGAGGCATAAGAGAGAAATTGAGAGAAAGGTATCTTTTGGCGGCGGGTCCAAAAAGAAGAAACGAGGAGGATTTCTACCGCTCATACCAATTATTGCAGCACTAGGAGCCGCCGCTGGAGGTGCATCACAAATTGCTACAGCTGTAAATAAGAAAATGAGGCTGCGGATAAACAACTTGCTGAAATGATGAGACATAACAAAGAAATTGAATCAAGAGGGAAAGGCCTACGAGTGAAGAAGAATAAGGGGAGGAACATCGAATCAAAGAGGGGGACAGATCAAGAAAGGGAACTCAAACACTCTGGCAGAGGGCTATACTTGCCCCTGAAAAAACATTAAGTAACATAGATCCCGGCTTGTATGCCCAATGTTTTAAGGTTCCACACATTAGGATGGGAATGTCTTCTTTATTAGATCAATTAATAATAATAATGCAATGTCATTAAAATGTCCTTTCACTCTTGATTTTTTTCCAGTGATTGTTCTATAGGAACGTTCTGGGGGCCCTTCAGTGACAAAGTTATTCCACCTAATCAGCCGTCTGAATCTTATTTCATAGTGAATATATTTAGGTTGAGTATCATACGAATCTAGCGCAGTATTGCATCAGTCTCCTTCCTCGATAGTAAAAGTGGACACTCGATCTATCAGTTTTCCCATCTGTTACGCCTGGATACCATATTTCACAAGAACCATCAAATCCAATTTCACTTGTTGTTCATAAACATCCGCTTCATAGAGCAAACAGCCTTAGTATAGGGGAGCATAACAGCAATATCATTGCCTTTAGAAACAAGGATATAAGCATAATGCCTATAGATTTTAGAAGAAGTCAACGACGTCGAGGATATAATAATGGAATGATTCGACGCACACATCATGCTCTGCCCTTGACGCCCATCAGGTTAACATCACGCAATCAGCAGTTCCTACAGTTATTGGGCTTCATAATCCTATAATCATGGGCATCTTCAATGTTACCGGCACCGCAATGACACCGAGATTCGACGACAAGAACACTAAGAAGAGGAACATGTGTTTTCACCATATAATACATCAGCTCTGGACTCTAACAGCGAGTTTAGAATCCCTTGTCAAGTTGAACATTTATATACTTTACCCCGTCTCAGGGTGAAGAGAATGCTGTTCTTAAACCTGTACTCATCGAGTGGAGAAGGCCTGTGATTCGACTTTCTGATGCTGAGATCCTCAAGACTGTTAAGCTGGATAAGACTCTGTTTCACCCATTTAGGACCATGGATCTGCATACTCAACCTGCTGTGTTAAAGGAATTTTTACCTGAATAGTGACACCACATCTAAAATGGAGAAGCCGGGATTTGTCATTTTTGGTGCTCTGGCTTTAAGATCGAGTAATGCGTCTAAAGACGGTTCTCTTTTTAATCATTGTGACATAACTAATTTTAGACTTTATCTTAATTGCGAATGCTATTCTTTGACTTGGAAACTCTAGACTTGCATCATTGAAAGATACGTACTCAATCTCTTATTATTATTATAAAAAAGAGAATTATCCTTTATTGAAGAGAAAATATTACTTAAATTTGCTCCTATTTTTATTATAGATTGCTCTCATCAACCAGAGGAAGTTGTAAATGGCTGTGTCAACACCAGTGTTAATATCCGTGTACAGAGCTCATTGAATTGTTTAATAATTCATGATACAGCATTTACATGCAGGCCTCTGACTCACGTGATGCAGCTTATATTTTAAACTATTCATTGTAAGGATTTATTTTTTCATTAGGAATGTAAGGATTTTTAATGAATAAAAACACTATGTAAAAACATACCTTAATTCTTTTTATTGTTATTATTTATCTTACATTTCCATCACTTTCCTCGTCCAGCTCATTGTTCCAGCATATGGCGTTTCACTTGCAACAGTAGGTTATGCAAATTTATTTACTATTATTTAAACGAAAGTCTCTTTATTTTCATAATTTGTATTCCAACACAGCAAACAGGTTTTTTATATTGTTAATGTGTATAGGATTCAAGTATTTTTAGGTATATAAATTTCACCATTATTTAAAGTATTTTCACAGTCATTTAAATTATTGCTCACAATGCTTAATTTCAGTGAATATAGGGAGACTCGCTCGAGCTAACTCTCAGCTATGCATTGAATTGTATACAAAATTGTCCGTATTTCTCATTGTATGTCCTGTAGTGTTATATTAGGATCCTGTCTTCACGTGTTTTGTGATATAGATGCATCAGCACCCGCTTCTTGGCGAAATGTTTCTTGTAGGTACCGATGCTGCTTATTCTACCCTCCAATAGCGTCAGCATCCTTTGCATGGCTGCAGGCTATTCCTCTTCTTCTTCCCCTTATTGCAGAGTCTGATACATTGCACAATGAAAGTCTTAGAAAACTGATTTGGACTATTAAAGGCAACCTGAAAAGAATTACATTTTTTGTTATGATACATGTAAAATGAAACACAAAAGATGTGTTATAAACATTCGGATATTTATCGTTATTTCAATGCATTAGATATAACTAAATTCAAACATATGCGATGTTGCGATTTTGTTATAAATTCTATAGCGTGTATCTTTTGTAGCTTTATATGTATTATCAATGAGTCAGTTGTTTTATTTATGATTTTTTCATGTTAAAATAGGGGGACACTCAATACTTAAACTTGATATTTCTACATACCTTCTGTATAGGTATAAAAGACAATTTACATGTCTTAAATTTCCCCATCTCTGCCATACCGTTATACTGAAGAGATAATTTGCCTGGTATTTCTGCAATCTCTTGATCAGTTAACGAATTATAGCGCTCTGGCAAGAACACTTGGCAATCCTCCAACGAAGATACGATCCTGGTACCATATCTTGTTTGAACTCTCTTTATCTCATAGTTAAGACCTATTTCGAGATCTTGAACTCGACGAGTCGGTAGGAAACTACGCTCTTCAACCATCTTGTTAAGTCTATCAGCTAAACAATCTGTAACAGACATTGTCATGAATTATTATTTTCACTACATTATTCAAGTTGAAGAACAAGTTATACACTTCTTTATATTACAACTAGGGTGTGTGCATGTTTTGTAAGTATGCTTATGAATGTGTAGAGAAACAAAGAATGAGTAGAGGAAATCGTGTGAATGTATAGCGAAACAAAGAATGAGTGGAGAAAATCGTGTGCATGTTTATGTAAGAAGAATGTGTAGCGAAGATCGTGTGAATGTTAATAGAAGCAAAGAATGTGCAGAGAAAGTCGTGTGAATGTTAATAGAGCATGAACCTGCAGGGAAACAAAGAATGAGTAGAGGAAATTATGTGAGTGTATAGTGAAACAAAGAATGAGGGGGAAAATCGTATGAATGTTTATGTAAGAAGAATGTGCGGCGAAAATCTTGTGAACTGGAGAAGAGTACGCAGTGAAATCCATGTGAATGTAAAGCACAGATTAGAAAATATTATGCTCTTTGCAACGAATCGTCTTTCATGTACTGTAACGTTTAAACAAAATAAAATTTATTGTAAAAGCCAATAGTGATTTTGTATAGTTATGTAAAAAACTCACCTTGCATTGTTATGTGTTCATATGCGGTGTACGTGTAGATGGCCTGCACCTCGCTTTGCTTTTAAAGTTCTTTAAAACTTAAATGTAAAGTTAATAAGTACACAACAGTTCTAACATGCGCAGATATCCGTTTATATAGGGACCTAAACCCCCTCCAAGCGATGCCAGCACGTCATGATGACCGTGATGCTTACACATCACGTGATTATTACAGCCAATGACACCATCGCCTGCTGCGCATGCGCAGAGGCTCTCAGCACTTTATCCCTACTTGTTTCAATTCCCCCCTCTCTAGCGCTCTCTCAGAGTACACCCGTAATGTCTTTACACAAAACTGTATGCAGTTACAGTATCAGTCTAAGTGATATATTCTAGAGTACAGAGGAAAATTAAGGAAGTCATTGAAAGATCGGGATTCGAAATATGGGCAACTGATTGGAAATTGTATACAGCATTAATTGTTCATTGTAGGAGCTATCAAACATGCTTTCGTCCACGGCTCTATCTCTGCTAGTTTCTGCGATAATTGAGATTTAAACTTAAGGATCGAACCCTGGACGTTAGATACCCGAATATACACCCACAAGATACTATCTGATGACATAAACGTAATAAGGTTTATTAGGTGTCTTTATCTTAATTATTTACTAGGTTATTAAATTTATAAGTAAATTTCATTGAATCGGTATTCGAACTCAGAACACCAGAAACAAAATTATTTATAATATTAGTTTGATGTGTTTAAAGACCCGTATGCATATGCAACATTGATCTAAGTGATATATTCTAGTGTACAGTGGAAAATTAAGAAAGTCACTGAAAAATCAGGATGCGAACTAGAGACAACTGATTGGAAATTATATAAGGCATTAATTGTCCATCATAGGAGCTAACAATCATGCTTTGGTCCGCTCCTCTATCCCTCTTAGTTTCTGAGATAATTGAGATTTCAAAATTAAGAATCGAAGCCATGACACCTGGTACTCTAATGTACATGCACAAGAAACGACCTAATGACATAAAAGTAATAAAGTTTATTTATCGTCTTTATTTTAATTAGTTTTGGAGTTATTAGAAGATGAATTTGTAATCATTCCTAGATTCGAACCCATGCATCCAGACCAGTTCGAAATATTCGTAAATGACGCGTCGCATCCCGAGCTATAATTAGTTTTTATTGCATCATTTTGTCTCTTTTCATTCGAAGAACGTGTAGTGAAAACCATACGAATGTTAATAGAGGAATGTGTTGAGAAAACCATATGAATGTTTGCAGAAGAAGAACGTGTAGTGAAATCATATGAATGTTAATAGAAGAATGCGAGGAGAAATCATGTGAATGTCAATAGAGGAATGTGTTGAGAAAATCATATGAATGTTTTCAGGAGAACGTGTAGTGAAATCAT
Organism: Deroplatys truncata; assembly: GCA_030765065.1. Taxonomy (NCBI): domain Eukaryota; kingdom Metazoa; phylum Arthropoda; class Insecta; order Mantodea; family Mantidae; genus Deroplatys; species Deroplatys truncata. The sequence goes on from CM060990.1 coordinate 382,794,038, forward strand.
GTGAATGTTAATAGAAGAATGCGAAGATAAATCATGTCAATGTCAATAGAAGAATGTGTTGAGAAAACCATATGAATGTTTTCAGAAGAAGAACGTGTAGTGAAATCATATGAATGTTAATAGAAGAATGCGAGGAGAAATCATGTGAATGTCAATAGAGGAATGTGTTGAGAAAACCATATGAATGTTTTCAGAAAAAGAACGTGTAGTGAAATCATATGAACGTTAATAGAAGAATGCGGGGAGAAATCATGTGAATGTCAATAGAGGAATGTGTTGAGAAAACCATATGAATGTTTTCAGAAGAAGAACGTGTAGTGAAATCATATGAATGTTAATAGCAGAATGCGAAGAGAAATCATGTGAATGTTTATGCAAGAAGAGCGTGTAGCGAAAATCATATGAGAGATAGATAGAAAGAAAAAGAGAGAACAAAGAATGGTGTCTAGGCATCGGGATATCTAAGTATACGCGGTGGTTTAATATAAACAATTATAGTTGTTAAATGCAATTTTAATCCGATCGCCCCCTGCTTCAATAATTTAATAGTTATTATAGCGTTTCGCAGGGTGAGATTCGAACTAGGGGCCTCTGAGTTCCTAAGAATACAGCTCGTTAAACATTGTAATGTCGTAAAAATTAAATTATATTTGTTAAACAGGTTTTAATCTGACCGCCCAATACTCACATATTTATTAAGCATTAGAGTTTCGAAGGTTCGAGCTAGAACCCTCTGAACACCCTTTCATTAATTAAATTATATTTGTTAAATACATTTTAATCTGGCCGTGCATAGTTTAATAGTTATTGCGCATTAGAGTTTCGCAGATTCAATCTAGGACCCCCTGAACACCCTTTTATTAATTATTGTAATGATATATAAAAATTAAATTATATTTGTTAAATGCATTTTAATGTGACCTTGCATAGTTTAATATTTACTAAGCATTAGAGTTTCGCTGCGTAAGATTCGAGCTAGAACCCTCTGAACACCCTTTCATTAATTAGGGTAATGATATATAAAAAATTAAATTATATTTGTTAAATACATTTTTAATCTGGCGGTGCATAGTTTAATAGTTATTACGCGTTAGAGTTTCAGGTAAGATTCGAGGTACAATCCTCTGAACGCCCTTTTATTAATTAGGGTAATGATATAATATCAATCATTAACTTCTCATTAGCAATAAACTTTTGATTACAGTAAGAATCGAACACCGATCTATGGATATCCACGCAGAGGTTTAATGCATGTAATGAAATGTATATTAGGCGCTTTTTCGGAGTCGCTGCTTGAAATAAGCCAAACAGAATGCTTGTTAACTGTGCTCGGATATATTCGTAGGATCTCGTAAAACATCGGAGAGAACTCCCTCAGGGCAAAAACCATGATGGCTGGCTCTGGCGCTTTTAAAGTGTTTACGTATAGCTGGTAAACAAGCTTCTCTCTCTTTCACGCGAACAAGGACAGGGCAATCATAAACCCTTCCTCAGATTCTTTTGTCAAGCACGCAGTGTTCGAGAAACAATGGAAGGGACCGGCTTTATTATGGTGCAGTGGAATTGAAATGCCAGATGATCTTTCTAAAAAAGGCTTGCCCCGGAAAATAGAACTTGTTTCTCTGTTAACAGTCTCCAGATTCTCTTTTTTCACGACCCTAATTTATCATGGGCTTTGTTCATTTTGACAGTTGAAGGGTGAGCATTGTTCTTTTGTTAAATGCTAGTGGAATGAGTATGCCAGATGGTCTTTCTAAAGAAGGCTTGTTCCGGACAATAGAAAGAGAATACAATAGAAATCTCTTCCTTTGTCCTGCATCCTTATTGTTCATTTTGACATTGATGGATAGCCTCTTGGGTGGGCTGCCACAGGTGCAGAAGTGGCCTGATGGGGAATGGGTAGGAAAAACATCTCGCCTTTGTTACAAAAGCGTAAAATTTATGACCCCTTTGTTCGTTTTGACAGGTGAAGGATAACCTTAATTGCTTAACTGTCAAGCTTCCACTGTACTCAACACGATTTATGGCCGCAGCTGCACCTGGAAGTCCTAAGGAGCTGGGAGGGGAGGGGGGAAGTGGGGGATGGGACCTCATTTGCATATGAATAGACATTCCTGCATATTAAGAGAGCTAACTCTCTTATTTTCCTACTACTCATGTCTCGAAAATAGCCTTTGCCACAAAGAAGTTATTTGAAATAAATTGTGTGTTTTAAAGAGATGTGCATTTTTTGCGTAGTACGTTTTCGTCTACCGCTTAACGTTTACCAGTTATTCAAAATTATACAGAGTTTCTTCCAAATGAAGAGGATTTTATAGGCTATTGGCAGAAAATTCAAGATATACATTTTGTCATGTAAATGTCTTTAATATACGGTATTTTAATAAAAACCATGAAAGGCATTTTTGAGAAAATCAGAATTTTCGAAAAAAAATTCCATGTAGAGGTAGTGTGGGGTCGGGGGATTTTCGTGACAATCTTCGTCTAATATCCGTGGAGGTTACTGAACATAAACACTAATTTGGTATTTATCCGACTTTTCGTTTTTCGGTTATGCTGTTCACAGGAAAAAACGAACACAGCTTTTCTTAAAATGCTTTTTGGGATTCAAGTGCCTTAAAACGTGTATTTCCGGTAAAATATTCATTTCGAAATTTTGGGAGAAATGCAATACCTTCTCTATGTACTATGTGCGTGGTAGAGATAGTAAAAATCTTATGTGTCACAGTCACATGACTTTCTCTACCGTCTATGGTTTATTAGTAGGTATACAAACTATTCTTATGAATGCTCATTGCTCTATTTGCTTCAGTTTAGTGGAGATAAATCTTTGCAGAAATATCTACATTACACATTTCGTTATAGATACAAAGGGAATAGCAGTAGTAACAAAATGATGGTTGAAAAACACTTAATATTCATGGAATGTCTATTCATATGCAAATGAGGTCCTCTCCCCCACTTCCCCCCTCCCTCCCTCCCGCAGTGCCTTGGTATTTTTAGTTGCAGCTGCGGTAGTAAATCTTGTTGAGTACAATGGAAGCTTGACAGTTAAGCAATTAAGGTTATCCTTCACTTGTTAAAACGAACAAAGGGGTCATAAATTTTACGCTTCTGTAACAAAGGCGAGATGTTTTTCCTACCCATTCCACATTCCGGCCACTTCTGCACCTGCGCCAGTTACCCACCCCCACTTCCATTGTTTCTCGAACACGTGCGGGAACATTGTGGATGCAGGACAAAGGAAGAGATTCTATTGTGTGCCTTTCTATTGTCCGGGGCAAGACTAGTTTCTGGCATACTCATTCCACTAGCTTTTAACAAAAGAACAATGCTTGCCCTTCAGCTCTCAAAATGAACAAAGGCCATGATGAATTAGGGTCGTGACTAAGAGAACCTTGAGCCTGTTAACAGAGAAACAAGTTCTATTGTCCGGAGCAAGCCTTCTTTCAAAATTAACAACGTGGATGCAGGACAAAGGAAGAGATTCTATTGTGTGCCTTTCTATAGTCCGGGGCAAGACTACTGAAGAAAGACCATCTGGCATTTCTCATTCCACAACCCTATAACAAAGCCGGTCCCTTTCCATTGTTCGAACACCTGGTAGCTTAACAAAAGAATTCGAGGGTTGCTTTATGCTCGACTTGTCTTTGTCTGACTGTGGGAAAAGAGAGAGCCTTGAGTTCCCACGAGACAAGCATCATATAACACCACCCCATTCCACCCCGACTTCCAGGCGTCACCTGAATTGCCCGAGGGCTACTTCTCTCTGCGCATGCGCTGCAAGAGATGATGTCATTGGATGCAATAATCACGTGACGTGTAACATCTCCCCCCGCCATACCAACGCTTGAAATTGCCTGAGGGGCTCTAGGCCCTTATATAAACGAGCGCTGGTGGATAAGGAAGCCACTGCGACTTTTAAGTTAGCGATACAGGCTAGTGATTCAGCTTAATTCCATTCAGCGCTATTGTCTTCTAGACTGTATCCATCGTCATCTACATAATGCAAGATGAGTGAGTTTTATTACATGACTAAGTGAAACACGAATCATTGCAGGAATACCATATTGTTTATCTAAATTTTTCATTTCCTTAATAATTAACATTAAAATTATTAAAAAATGTAGCGCTTTCATCAAAGGTGTAACATAGCTCTTTAGATACCTGCATAAACATTCATACTTAATCTCTAATCATTCTTCCTCTATTAACATTCATACGATTTCGCTACACATTCTTCTGTAAACATTCACATGATTTCCCCTGGCATTCTTCTATTAACATTCATATGATTTTCTCTACACGTTCTTCTTGCATAAACATTCAAATGATTTCTCCTAGCATTCTTCTATTAACATTCATATGATTTTCTCTACATCGTCTTCTGTAAACATTCATATGGTTTTCTCAACACATTCCTCTATTAACATTCATATGATTTCTCCTCGCATTCTATTAACATTCATATGATTTCTCCACACGTTCTTCAGCAAACATTCATATGATATTCTCATTGCATTCTTCTATTAACATTCATATGATTTCTCCTAGCATTCTTCTATTAACATTCATATGATTTTCGCTACACGTTCTTCTTACATTAACATTCACATGATCTTCTCAACACGTTCGTCTGACATTCATATGATTTCACTACACGTTCTTCCTCTATTAACATTCATATGATTTTCGCTACACGTTCTTCTTGCATAAACATTCAGATGATCTTCTCAACACATTCTTCTGTGATATTTATATGGTTTTCTCAACACATTCCTCTATTGACATTCTCATGATTTCTCCTAGCGTTCTTCTATTAACATTCATATGATTTCACTACACGTTCATCTTCTGCAAACATTCATATGGTTTTCTCATCACATTCCACTATTAACATTCATATGATTTCTCGTAAGCATTCTTCTATTAACATTCATATGGTTTTCACTACACGCTCTTCTTCTGCAAACATTCATATGATATTCTCATAATATTCCTCTTTTAACAATCATATGATTTCTCCTCGCATTCGTTTATTAACATTCATATGATTTTCGCTACACGTACTTCTTGCATAAACATTCACATGATCTTCTCAACACATTCTTCTGTGACATTTATATGATTTTCTCTAAATCTTCTTCTGAAAACATTCATATGGTTTTCTCGACACATTCCTCTATTGACATTCACATGATTTCTCCTCGCATTCTTCTATTAACATTCATATGGTTTCACTACACGTTCTTCTGCAAACATTCATATGATATTCTCATCACATTCTTCTATTAAAATTCATATGATTTTTCCCCATACACTCTTCTATGATTTCTCCTCGCCTTCTTCTATTAACATTCATATGATTTTCGCTACACGTTCTTCTTGCGTAAACATTCACATGATATTCTCAACACATTCTTCTGTAACATTTATAAGATTTTCTCTACATCTTCCGTAAACATTCATATGGTTTTCTCAACACATTTCTATTGGCATTCACATTATTTCTCCTCGCATTCTTCTATTATTATTCATACGATTTCCTCTACTCATTTATTTCATATTACACGTCGTTTTCTACTCATTTATCTTTTATCAGTTATAAAACAATTGAATTTACACATTTAAACTTTTTCACAGGTAATACTGCAAACACCATGGGAGTCGCCAGAGCGGCACTCGTCAGAGGAGCGGGCTGTCGACTTAACCAATTTATGCAAGTCAATAGAGAGCCCGTTAATAACAACATGATGTACAACATGCCGACACACCTGGCGGGGGATCAGATATCAGATGTGCCGCTGCATGGCACTTACATTTCTAATAGCCCCCGTCGCCAATCTTATCGGGGGGGGGGGTGATTATATTATTCCGCCGCCACCTGGATTTGAGGATGTCACTCCCGTTACAGGGGTGAATGCAGGCATGGGCAGCGCTTCAGACCAGTGTTGCATGTGCAATAACTGCGAATACCAAGTTGCTGCAATAAAGATGTTTAACGAAGTGAACGGTGAGCTTAGATATATTATTACACTTAACTTTTTTTCTAGAAATATTATCTTTATCATTAATCAATGTATAACCAGAGAACAATTCAGAATTTCAATTATGGAATGAAGCATTCAATTTACTAGACCTTTCAATTAAAAATATTCATGTGAAGCTAATTCGGCTTTTTGCTTCTTTGTTGTAGTTCCTCAATCAACTTCAGTCGGGGTGGGGGAGATGGACGATGGTGGTAGCTTGCCCACGCCTATCTTTTCTCAGGACTACCTGACCCCGCCGCCTCCCGGATTCGAGGATGTTGCACCGATGCCTGTAGGAGATCCATGGGCGATTATTCCTAGCGAGGTGTGCAGTTGCGTAAATTGTGCCTACAGGACCGTGTACCTGCAGATGCTTCGTGAATTGAACGGTGATTTTTTTAACTTCGTTTATTCTAGTAACATCAATATATAAATAATTAACGTAACGTTAACGTTTACCTTTTCTCAATAAAATTTTTACTCATTTTTATTGATTAAAATGTACAATTACATAATAATTATCGTGACGTTAACGCATAACTTTTCACTCATTTTTTTTAAAATATACAATTATATAAATAATTATCGTAACATTAACACATGACTAAGCTTTTTCTTCAATGATTTAAATAAACATATATTCTTGCATTTCTATTTTAACTGACATTCCAATTAATTCAATTTTGTTATTGTTATAGAACCTTCAATAGTGGTCATGAGCCCGGAGCCTGAGTATGCATTGCTCCGCGGTACCAAAAGACCTCACGAGGCTGAAGAGGAGCACGGTCAAGCAATTAGCCCCCTCACCCGCCCAGGATCTTCAATGGCACCTCCATCACCAGTTGCAGGGCCATCAGGCATCGGTCGCAACCATTATGACAACTCAACCACCACTGCTGACTCCGATAGTGACGACACTGAATACAGGAACAACACCAAAAAACTAAAGGTTAGTCATACTCAGCTAGAGTGCAAGGGTATTGAATCGGCGTTCAAGGTCCGCCTTTTCAATAGCCGCATATAAAACACTTTAGAGATAGCTGACGCCGGTCAATTTCTGCAGGAATGCAGGCATCTTGTATTGGGAGAGATGGTTTCTGTACTCGGGAGAAGCCCTTCTGGCTTTAAAGTTAACGCATCCATTGAGATCACCTACGTAATACATTCTCATGAAAAAGAGCATGCAGAAACCATCTTTTTCAATAGTAAGACAAAGCTGGGTCTTCAATCAAGTAATCTCGATGTCCTATACACTTCTATGGTCGATGAAATTCTAGAAAACATCTCGAATTTCGAAGGAGGTGCAAGCTCAATGTTAACCTACTACTAATTGAACAAGATGGAAGATCTCACTACTGCCTGATTAAGGATATGTCAAGGCTGACAAGGTCACACATCAGCAAACATTGTAGGAAACACTGGGTATGCGAGCCCTGCCTGAAGCACTTGAATAATGAATGCGCTTTTAAAAAGCATCAATTGAAGTGCATGCAGTGTCAGGTGCTCAAAATGCCTAATCAGGGTGAAGTGATTGAATTCTCATTATACTCGAAGGGTAGTCCTGTACTTTTTGTTGTGTACGCCGATATTGAGAGCGTGCTAGCCCGAGTTGAGTCCTGTGAACCGTCGGCTAATCAGAGCTGGACTCGGGCTATCCAGCATCATGAGGCTATATCTATATCGCTTAAGCTCGTATGTCGCCATGACGATTCATTGTCGAGGTTTAAGCTATTCAGAGGTCCTGATGCAATCAAGGAGTTGTTCATTGAGGTTAGGTTAATAGCCGACATGGCTATTGAGCAATATAGCCGCAATGAAGAAATGACCTTGACTGCTCAGGACGTGGCTGACTTCGATAATGCTCGTCATTGCCACATATGCAAGAAGGAGTTTGAGGTAGACGACTTGAAGGTACGTGACCACTGCCATGTGACCGGTGTATTCCTCGGGGCTGCTCATAATGCATGCAATTTAAATAGACGGGTACCTAACTTTATACCCATCTTTTTTCATTGCCTTAGCAATTATGACAGCCATTTCCTGATGCAACACCTGGCATATGATGATCACCCCATTTCGTGTATCCCAAACGCCTCTGAGCGATATATATCATTCAGCAAAAAGTACAGGACTATCTTTTTCAGGCTTCTAGGTAGCTTTAAGTTCTTGGACGATAAGCTGTCTAGTTTAGCCTGCATGCTGAGTAGTGATGAGTTCAAGATCACAAACTCTGAGTATCCCGATCCTGAACATCAGCAGTTAGTGAGATCTAAGGGAATATTCCCTTACAGCTACGTTGACTCTCCTTCAAGACTAGAGGAAAAAGCACTCCCTTCCATTGAAGAATTTGATGGCATAACACAAGAAGAATACAACCATGCTGTCAAAGTCTGGGATACCTTCAACATTAGCAATCTAGGCGAATACAGCGATCTCTATTTGAAAACGGATACGCTCTTGTTGACCGATGCATTCAAGACGTTTAGGGACCTCTCTCTGGAGGTATATAACTTGGACCCCTGCTGGTACTATACCCTACCAGGACTTGCATTTGATGCAATGCTCAAGGTGACTCAGGTCAAGCTTGACCTCATCCATGATGAGGGAATGATTAAATTCTTTGAGGGAGGAATCAGGGGAGGAATGTGTACCGTGTCAAAGAGACATGCCAAAGCCAACAACAAGTACCTTCCTGGACACAATCAGACACAAAAGGCTTATATTTGGCCTATCTTGACATCAACAATTTATATGGGGCTTCAATAGCGACCCCATGCCGCACAAGAACCTCAGATGGCTTTTACCCGAAGAAATTTTAAACATAAACTTCTTTGCTGTTGCTCCTGATTCCCCAACTGGATACGTTTTGGAAGTCGACCTCGAGTACCCTGAGCACCTACATGATGAGCACAATAACCTTCCTCTCTGCCCGAAAAGTGAGATACCACCTGGAGGCCAATACAAGAAACTGCTGGCAACACTAGAGAACAAAGAGAAGTATACCTTGCACTACAGAAACCTCCAGCAGAGCATTGACTTGGGCATGAAGTTAAAGAAGATCCATAGAGTGGTTGCATATGATCAGTCAGAATGGCTATAAACCTACATTAATATAAATACAGAGAGACGTGCAAGGGAAACTTACAAATTCGATCAGAATTTATGGAAGAAAATGAACAACTCTGTATATGGCAAATTTATTGAGAATGTGCGCAAATACAATGACTTCCGTATCGTTACAAGTTGGAAGCAATGCAAGAAATTGACAGTGCGACCAACTTACGTTCGGAGCATTTTATTTGCAGAAAATCTTGTAGGGATAGAACTTGCCAGAGAGGAAGTTTACATGAACAAACCCATCTACATAGGGCAAGCCATCCTTGATATATCAAAATATATCATGTACAGCTTTTATTATAATATATTAAAGCCAGGCCTAGAAGATTTAATTTTAAATTACATGGACACAGATTCATTTATTCTGGAAACCTCAAGTGACATATACAAATTTATTAGAGAAAATCAAGAGCATTTTGACACATCAAATTATGAGGCGCAAAACAGCTATGGAATTACACCTCAAAACAAGAAAGTCATCGGCCTGTTCAAGGATGAGCTTGCAGAAATCCCTGTGATAGAATATGTTGGGCTAAGGTCCAAGTTATATGCATACAGGCACGAGGACCAAACTATGATGAAAGCAAAGGGCATCAACAAGACCGGCATGCGTAACATAAATTTTGAGCACTATTTCGGCTGTCTAAATGATATTAAATTTTTTTAACAAAAACAACATTTCAAAGTTTCAAACATAAAGTCTCGACCATAGAAATGACTAAGGTCGCTCTCTGTGGTAGAGACGATAAGAGAAAACTCATTGAAGGCTCAGACCAGACAATTGCCTGGGGTCACTATTGTCTGCGTATGACTGACCCTTAGATGTATATATGTATTTATCATTGTAAATTTTTAGTTGTGTAAATTTTTAATTGTGGAAATTTTTAAAAAAAATTGCTTTTCTGTGTGTATGCGTGTGTGTGTATATGTGTGTGAGTGGTTGTGTATGTGTGTGTATTTATATATGTATATGGATAATGTAAATATTTAGCTTTATTAATTGCTAAGTCTTTTCTGTTTATTAATTTATTGATTCTGAATTTTATAAAATGTATGTAAAATGCAGTCTAGTGAGCGAGTGTTTTTTATGTATGTATTATGTGTGTGTGCGTGTGTGTATGAGGGTTAACCGTAAAAATGCACATCATAATGTAGTTGCATATACATGTAATTGCTTTGTTTATAATTTTTTTAGTTAAAACCACTTATTGATTTTTAATCACGTAAAAATGTATGTAAACCCTGCAAACACAAAATGTTTTTTAAATAATGAATTTCATATTTGACACAGCATATACAATGAAATAAAAAACACGCATTATTGTGGAATGAAAGCCTCTTTATTTTCATTATTATTTTTCTACAATAAATCCTTTCGTTCAATCCATTGAGTATTAGGGAATCCATACCACTTTACAAGAAGCCTATTTCCCTGCCTGCGTAATACTTTCTCTACCAGAAATGTATTAGGGTACAGTGTAGATCGTAGTTCATGACCATAAAAGGACCCCTTTATCTCCTCACCGTCATTACCTTTTAGCATGTATGTAACGGGATTGGTGTGATTCACACGAACAACTTGAAATATTTCAACACTCCAATTAGCTTTAAAGCCCTTTTCAAAATGTCCCTTGTCCTTTGATATCCTCACATAATAACCAACACTAAACTTTCTTGCCCCTCTCTTCTCTCTTCGATCTTGAGTGTAGTTATATACAGTCAGAAGAAGATCATTGTTCTTCACCTCTATAGGCTTCATTCGAATAGTGGAGTGGTAAGTGTTGTTATATCTTGCAATGATCTGAGGTAAAAGGTCTAGCCACTTATATGATCCTTTAGCTAGAAATTCGCGATACATCATATTCTTTAAAGTTCTTATTAACCGTTCAACAGCAGCTGCCTTCACATGTGTATAGGTACTGTAGTGATTGATGTTATATTTTGTCATTAATTTTTTAAAATGTTTATTATAAAATTCTTTTCCATTATCACTCTGTATGTTCTTGGGTGGGGTTATCATTTCTTGCAGTATATCTTCCATAGCCTTTGCAACTTGAAGTCTTGTATTGTCCTTTAGCGGTCTCACATATGCCATTTTAGAGTAGAAGTTGATTGCAATGATGATGTACTTGAAATTCTTATTGATTTTTGCATGCGGTATCATCTCCACCAAGTCGATCTGCACCAAGTCGTGGAGATCCTTGCTGATAATCTTTCGACGCATGAAGTTTCTCCGGGCTGGAGCATGGAGCTCGCTTGCTATATGTTGCTTCACTGATGTCATGCTATAACCTTTGCCGCTTTTAGTTCTTGAATAATCTCTTCCATTTCTTGAGTATGATTGTTATTGCCGGCGTCTCTGGATGCCACAAGTAGCCTAAGGCGATCCACCAGATCATTAGGGTCGGTCCAGTAGATGTAGTCTTGCCTCGTATTAGGGTGATGTTCTTTCCACTGTAGTCCTAATCCCTTGTGTTTCGTTACTAGAGGACGTATAACGCTTTTATACTTGTAGGAATTACCCGATCTCAACTGCCCGTGCTTGCTGAAGTTTCTTCGATGAACATGTGTTGCTTTAAGTATTTTACTGTATGTTTCAAGGTCATCTTCAGTGTATGCATGCATTTCAGGTATTCTCTTGAAGATGAGTTCCTTCAATCCAGGCGTGGTGTCATACGTTTCGTCCCCTATTCGAACTTTATTATTGACGAAATCAATAATCTTGTTGCCTAGCATGTAGCTGCCATCCTCATATCGTACTCCATATGATGAATCTATTTCATTTTTGTCCTTCTTTCGAACTTTATTAAGGTAGTTGTAGAGTTTCTCATCTTTCACGTCTTTCGGTGATTCCTCCTTGCTTGTAGTATTCTGTTTCTGTATTTCAAGTATATCCTGAAGCGGATCTGTCAATGGTTGAGGAGCTTCACTCATCACTCTCTGGGTTTCAAACTGCTGACCTTTAAGAGAACGTAACTTTTCTCTTATAGCCTTCGTGTGCATGGCTACAGATTCTTTAAGGCGTATGCACTCGCTGTCCATCTTGAAATGACGCTGAAATTAGACTTTCGGATTAATATATACCCTATTTATTTAGCAGACTTCAGTTTATAAGAGATTTTCAGCTCATATTTAGAAAATGGCCGTCCCTTACACGATTTGCAGGAGCTGTGAAGGTTAGTCTATCACCATTTGCAATCGGTGCAGGCAGAACTCGAACAGACTTGTCATTTATTTCAATTAATGTATCAGGTCTTACAGTAGGAGCTGTTTGTGACGTCATATAGCAAGAAACTATCTCACCGTTTACGCTTGATTTGTAATATTCAAGACCTGTTGTTAACATGTACCTCTGTGATTTCCCTCTGAAAGGCAACGATTGCAGTGTAATTACATGTTCCCCCCTCATTTGCTCTGCTAATGAATTTATGACTCTCAATTGTGTTTTAAGGATATTGATATTATCCATTGCAGCTGTCAGATGCCCATCTATTGATTTCTGGCGGTTCGCCATAGTTTCCATGTGTTTTCCCACTGTTTCTGTAACCGTGGTACTTATTGCACCAAGTCTGCTGTTTAAATCTTGGCGTATTTCATTTTGTTTCCTTCCCACGTGAACTTTAACAAACTTTTTTGTTGATCCATCACTGTCATCGACAGGATCTGCTACTTCTATTAGCCTTCTTTTTTGAAATGAAACGTTACCGTGTGAATCGAGCGGTGGTGTTCTTGCACTTATATATTCTAATACATGCTTCTTATTTGGCACGTCATAGTCCTCTTGAGGTGGCATCATTATCTTCAATCTTATAGCATCCAGGATAATGTTGTTTCCATCGTCGCGTTTAAGGGTATTTTTATTCAGATATTCCATTAGAGCATCATGTTGCACGTCTAGCTACTTCTGTATGTGATCCCTAAGCGTAGTTTGAAGTTCGCCCATGCGCTTATATGTCGTTTTTTCCGTGAACTCATGCATTCGATTTTCAGTAGAAGACGTAAGCGTATCCACGTAGCGTTTAGTGCTTGCGTTGTCGTCCTCCTCAGGATCCTGATCAATGCACAGTCTCTTGTTCCTGAATTGGTAATTTCCTTTTCCATCTTTGTTTATGATAAATTGATGTAGCGATTTTTCACTGGCGCAGCCCTCTGTGATCCAAAACTGTCAATACTCATGATGAACTATGAATGAGCAATTTCTTTATTAACAACTTTAATATATACATCGAATCCACACCTATATCGACCGTCATTCATCGGAAATTCGGGAACTATTACCATAAAGGGTCTTCCTTCTGTGGAGCTCTCCCAAACACCTTTGCACAAATCTTTAAATTCAGTATACGTCATATCTGCGTTTACGTAATCTTCATATATATGCTTCAAGTTTAAATTATCTTGCCTGAAGAGTATAATCATGTTAGCATTATTTCTAATTAAATGCTTTGGGACTTTGGCACAGGATTGTGCTAGATATATAGAATCCACATTTCGATGTCTGCCCATGCTGTAAAAGGATGCAATCTTGTCTTGCTTTTCAGTGATGACGTCATCAAATATAAAGATTGAATTTTCTTTAATTTCTGATGGGTGCAAGACGCTTTCGCCGTCTTCATGAGTATACACACCTATACCCTCAATGTTTTCAAGTAGCTTAACGAGATATTGATACTTTGGCTGGTATAGCGACTTTGAATAAATGTACACATTTTCAAAACGTAGTCCATTCTCGTGAAGTATCATATTGAGAAATACATTTGTTTTTCCAGCACTGGAGCTACCTAGAATTAGCGCTCTAACATTGCCTGGAAACAGCTTCCCGTGACGATCGCGTCTAACGTCACTTTCAAAGTCTAGCACCTGGATATGCAGCGAGCAATCTTGCTTCACCAACTCCATCGTAGCAACTAAAATAAAATAAATGATCCTTAATGTATATATGCTAATGAATGTAAACAATGACAGAGTATAAAAGAACTATGTGCCATTAAAATCAATTAGTGTATCATGAGTGCTAAGGGGGTTAAGGTCGCAAGAGGTTCCGGTTTAATTAACTCTCTCATTAACCTGCTACCATTTGAAGCACATTTGCCTGGTTACAGATACTGTGGACCTGGGACAAAGCTAGAAAAAAGACTAAAGAGAGGAGACCCCGGAATCAATCCTTTAGACGAAGCGTGTAAACTTCACGACATTGCCTACGCTCAGCATAAGGACTCTGCTTCGAGAAACGTTGCCGACAAAATCTTGGCTGAAAAGCCCTGGAAAAGAATGCAATCATCTGATGCTACATTAGGTGAAAGGTTGGCAGCCCGACTAGTAACAACCATCACGAAGGGAAAGGTAGCTGTTGGTGCGAGATCCAGGAAGAAGAAACGAGGAGGATTTCTACCACTCATACCAATTATTGCAGCCCTAGGAGCCGCCGCTGGAGGCGCTGCACAAATAGCCTCTGCTGTAAATAAGAAAAAGACTGCGGATAAACAACTTGCTGAAATGATGAGACATAACAAAGAAATTGAAGCAAGAGGGAAAGGCCTACGTGTGAAGAAGAAGAATAATAAGGCGAGGAACACCGAAAGGAAGAGGAGGCAGAGCAAGAAAGGAAATTCAATAAACTCCGGCAGAGGGCTATACTTGTCCCGGAAAAAGCATTAAGTAACATAGACCTCGACTTGTATGCCCGACGTTTAAAGATTCCTCATTTTAGGGGTGTATACATGATCGATCAGCTACCCTCAAGACCTCGTTACAGAGAGAGAATTATTGTTAATCTCGATACTTCAGAGAATGAAGGCACTCATTGGGTTGCTATAAAGAAGGATGGCAACGTGTCATTTTATTTCGACAGCTTTGGAAACTTGAAGCCTCCCAAAGAGATAGAAAGGTACCTCAGAGATGTTAAGGTACTGTATAACACTAAGAGGTTTCAGTTTCAGCGCAGTCATCTGCGAGCACTTGTGCTTGCAATTTCTATCGCAATGAGTTACACTATTGCTGTCAGCGGCAACGAGTCTGTGCTTACTACATACCTGAATCCTCCTCTTCAGCTAGATCCAAAGTATCATTATGAGATTGCTCTACTGAATTTTGAAACCTTCTATTCAATTCCCAATGTTGATAGGAGTAATAATCAATTTCATTACATGCACAATGATGAAATTAAGATCATTGATATACCTGACGGAACTTATGAGATTTCTGATATTAATGAATACATCAGAGATAAGCTAGGTGTGGATAAGAATGTCTTCTTTATTAGACCTAATAATAACACAATGAAGGCTGAAATTAAATGTCCTTTCACTATTGATTTTTCCGGTGATCGTTCTATAGGCTCGCTATTGGGCTTCAGAGGTAAAGTTATTCCTGCTAATCAGCTGTCCGAATCTGATTACCTGGTGAATATATTTAAGGTGAGCATCATTCGAATCGAGTGCAGTATTGCAACAGGCTCTTTCATCGACGGTAAAAGCGGCCACTCGATCTACGAGTTTTTCCCTTCTGTTCCGCCTGGGTATCATATTTCTCAAGAGCCGTCAAATCCAATTTACCTTCCAATCATAAACACCAATGCTATAGAGCAAATTAGTCTTCGTGTAGTGGACCAAAGCGGTAATATCATTGACTTTAGAAACGAAGATATAAGCATAAGGCTTCACATCCGCTGCAATGCCAATAGATTTTAGAAGAAGTCAACGACGTCGAGGATATAATAAGGGAGTGATTCAACGCACACATCATACTCTACCCTTGGCACCCGGCGGGTTAACATCACGCAATCGACACTTCCTCCAGGTATTGGGCTTCAGACTTCTATAATCATGGACATCTTCAATGTTACCGGTGCACCGAGATTCGATGACAAGATCACTAAAGAAGAAGAACATGTGTTTTTACCATATAATACATCGGCTCTGGGCGCTAATGATGAAATTAGAATCCCTTGTCAAGCTGAAGATATATATACTTTACCTAATCGAAGTTATCTATACATCGAGGGGAGTATTACTAAACCTAATGGAACGGCTACTACTGCAAAGCTTACCAATAACGCTATTGCGTTCATGTTTGAGGAGATTCGACTGGATATGAACGGCTCAACTATTGATCGAACCAGGAACCCCAGGAACGCATCAACTTTACGCAACTATGCTGCTCTCAACCCAATGGAGTCTGATCGCTTGCTGAATGCGGGATGGTGCTATCCTGGAGAAGACTTGGACATTGTGAATGCAGCAAATGGAGCCTTCAATGCCATAGTACCGCTTTCGATGCTTCAGGGATTTGCTGACGACCACAAGGAACTCATACTCAATAGCAAGTTTGAGCTGGTGCTGATTCGATCCAAGCACTCTAAAAACTGTATTATAGCACCTGTGGGTGAAGAGAATGCAAGCGTTAAACTTGCACGAATCGAGTGGAGAATGCCAGTGATACGACTTTCTGATGCTGAAAAGGTTGAAATTCTCAAGATTGTCAAGTCGGACAAGGCGCTGTATCTCCCATTTAGGACCGTGGATCTGCATACTCAGCCTGCTGTGCCGCAAACTAAATCATTCACCTGGAATGTCGCCACCACATCAAAAATGAAGAAGCCGAGATTTGTCATTTTGGGTGCTCAAACTTTAAGATCGAGTAATGCATCTAAAGACGGTTCTCTTTTTGATCATTGTAACATAACTAATTTGAGAATTTATCTTAATAGCGAATGTTATCCCTATCATGACATGAATTTGGATTTTGGAAACTCGAGATTTGCATCATTGTATGACATGTACTCAAAGTTTCAAAACTCTTATTATGAAAAAGAGAACTATCCTTTATTGAAGAGAAAAGATTTTGTTAAATTTGCTCCTATATTTGTTATAGATTGCTCACATCAACCAGAGGAAATTGTAAACGGTGCTGTTAACATTAGAATAGAAATTTAAGCTAGTGCAAATATTCCTGCATAGACCACATTGTATTGTTTAATAACTCACGATAAAGTATTTACATACAAGCCTATGACTCATGTGATGCAGCTTTTATTTTAAACTAATCATTGTAAGGATTTGTTTTTTCATTAGGAATATAAGGATTTTTAATGAATAAAAACACTATGTAAAAGCATACTTTCATTCTTTTTATTGTTATTATTTATCCTGCATTTCCATCACTTTCTTCCTCCAACTCCTCGTTCCAACATATGGCATTACATTTGCAACAGACAGGTTATCTAAATGGTAATCTATAAACAATTCAAGTCTTTTTAGCCTGCAAATTTCATCTCTATTAAAAATATTTCACAATCATTTAAATTAGTGTTCAAAAATGTTATTTCTGTCTCTTGCATATATGCAAAATATTATAAGAAAAAATATTTTCACCATATTCCACACACGGATACTTTCTCGATTGGAGGAATGCACTGAATGTAGGAAGACTCTCTCGAATTATCTCCCAGTCTTGAATTGTCATGTATACAAATTTGTCTGTGTTTTTCACTAAAAGCACTGGAAGATCATAGAAGAATCCTATCTTAATGCTGTGCCTTTTCGAGATGTAGACGTCTCGGCACCCGCTTCTTACCGTCATGTTTCTTGGGTGTCTCGATGTTGCTTATTCTATCCTCCAATAGCGTCAGCCTCCTTTGCAGGTCTGCAAAGCTGTTCCTCTTCTTCTTCCCCTTATTGCATTGCCTGAAACATTACACAATGAAGGTCTTAGAAAAGTGCTTGGGTGAAGTTAAGGTAACCTGAAAGAATTAATTTTTGTTAGGTCACAGAGGAATGAAACAATGATTTTTATATATATGTGAAAATACTCACGTCAATGTTTTCCCGAGTTCTGCAGGCTTTCCAGGGGGAGACTCGGAGGTCGCCTGTGTTAGATCCCCAGCCTGCCGTGAATTGGACTCCTGTTCCTCATCTATGTGTTTAGCATACTGCTGTGCAATGGGATATTCCACTATATCTTCCGGTTCTTTATCATCGGAATCTATCTCGGTTTTAGGCGCTGGTGTCGTCATTTGAATTCTGCAAAAGTCATTATAATTTCCAGTGTTAGTCGTATACAACTGCTCTTGTACTATAGTACCATGTAATGTATGTTAGTATCGCATACAATTAATGTTTACATTAATGTTCTCTGAAGTTACGTATATGACGATAGCAATGTACAATAAGATACATATTTAAAGAGGTACTCACTTTAAATTTCTCTGTCTGAAGAGGAATACACTGCAGCTCTCATTGCATGGAAAGTATGACGCCATCTTGTCGTGTACCTCAGGTTTTGCACACAGCACAGAGTGAGTATACCCATTGCAGTACTCTGAATGCCACAGAGAGCTGTGATTTGAAATGAGGCTGAGCATCTCACCGTCACTTTCTGTATCAGTTTCCCTGGAAAGAAAGAAAATACAATAGAATGAACCATTTTAATTTTCACTCTTCTTTAGAAAACAATTGCACGCTTTTTAGAGTTTGCATTCAATAATAAAAACTATACTTACATGATGCTTCTTTTGTAGACCGGGCAGTTGTCTGTGCATATGCCTCGAGAAGTCATCTGGTCATGATATGAAGGCATGTTACACACTATAGAATGCATGATGCCATTACACGACTCTTTATGATAATATGTATAATAGTATGATTCTTCTCCGCATTCACTCCAAAAATTGTCCATTGTATTGTCGACTCGATTACACCTCGAATAATATTCAGAGTAGTGGGAGAAGGGGCGCCTTATATACAGCGGCTAGAAAAACCGGTTCTTCTATCACATGTAATGACATGCAGAGAGGATCGGTGGGGGAAGCGATCTGTAGGGAGTGGGGGATGAATGTGTTTTTCTATGCAAGAGAATAAATGATTCAGTGAGGGAAATGAAAACTTTTATTATAGAGAGGGAATGCACGTAAAGGTTTTTGATATCTCTGTTTGAAAGAGATAATTGCTGCGTTACATGTGTGTGCGTGTGTGTGCGTGCGTGCACCAGTGTATGCATGTTGATGTATGCGCATGTGCTCGTGTATATGTGAGTACCTGGATGTGTACAAGTCGTGGAGAAAGAAAGACACAGATTGAAAGAGGAAAAAGGAAGAAAGAGCGAGAAGAAAGAAAATAAAGAATCGTGTCTAGGCATCGGAATAACTAAGTATACACCAGGGTTTAGTATAAATAATTATATTTGTTAAATACATACATTTTAATCGGGCCCGTTCACGCTTCAATAATTTAGTATTTATTAAACATTGGAGTTCCCTAGGAAGGTTCGAACTAGGGGCTTCTGGGTTCCTAAGAATACCTTTCATTAAAACAGCGTAATGTTGTATAAAATTAAATTATATTTGTTAAATACATTTTTTAATCTTATTGTGCACGCTTCCGTAATTTAATAGTTAGTAGGCATAGAGCTTGCAGGGTAAGACTCGAACTAGAAATCTCTGAACGGGCTTTAATCAGGGTAATGATATAATAATGTTTTACCCTAAGAAAATATTAACTTGGATACCTGAGTATACGCATGTGTTTAATATATTTAAAACCTGTTCGTGCACGCATCCGTAATTTACTAGTTATTACACATTAGAGTTTGCAGGGTAAGATTCGAACTAGGGCCCTCTGAACGGTCTTTCATTAATCAGGGTAATGATATAATAATGTTTTACCTTAGCAAAGTATCAATTTGTATGCCTAAGTATACACCGGTGTTTAATACAAATAATTATATTTGTTAAATACATTTTAATCTGATCTTGCATAGTTTAATATTTATTAAGCATTAGAGTTTCACTTGGTAAGATTCGAGCTAGAACCCTCTGAACACCCTTTTATTAATTGGGGTAATGATATAATAATATCAATCATCAATTTCTCATTAGCAATAAACGTTTGATTACAGTAAGAATCGAGCACCGATCTATGGATATACACGCAGAGGTTTAGTGCATGTTATGAAATGTATATTAAACGCTTTTTCGGAGTTGTTGCCTGAAATGAGCCAAACAGAATGCTTGTTGACTATGCTCGGGTATATTCGTAGGATCTCGTAAAACATCGGAGAGAAGAGTCCCTCAGGGCAAAAACCATGATGGCTGACTCTGACGTTGTTTACGTATAGCTGGTAAACAAGTTTCTCTCTCTTTCACGCGAACAAGGACAGGACGAGCATGAAGCCATCTTCAGATTCTTTTGTTAAGCTACCAGGTGCTCGAGAAACAATGGAAAGGGACCGGCTTTGTTATGGGGCAGTGGAATGAGAAATAAAGGCTTGCCCAGGACAATAGAAAGACACACAATAGAATCTCTTCCTTTGTCCTGCATCCACATTGTTCATTTTGAAAGAAGGCTTGCCCCGGACAATAGAACTTGTTTCTCTGTTAACAGGCTCAAGGTTCTCTTTGTCACGACCCTAATTCATCATGGCCTTTGTTCATTTTGACAGCTGAAGGGCAAGCATTGTTCTTTTGTTAAAAGCTAGTGGAATGAGTATGCCAGAAACTAGTCTTGCCCCGGACAATAGAAAGGCACACAATAGAATCTCTTCCTTTGTCCTGCATCCACATTGTCCCCGCACGTGTTCGAGAAACAATGGAAGTGGGGGTGGGTAACTGGCACAGGTGCAGAAGTGGCCGGATGTGGAATGGGTAGGAAAAACATCTCGCGTAAAAATTGTGACCACTTTGTTCGTTTTAACAAGTGAAGGATAACCTTCATTGCTTAACTGTCAAGCTTCCATTGTACTCAACAAGATTTACGACCGCAGCTGCAACTAAAACTACCAAGGCACTGCGGTGGGGAGGGGGGAAGTGGGGGAGGGGACCTCATTTGCATATGAATAGACATTCCATGAATATTAAGTGTTTTTCAACCATCATTTTGTTACTACTAATAGCTATAGTCAAATGTTTAAGAACTGGATGTTCCATGCAATCGTGAGAAAGAGCTGAATATCAACAGGATTTTAAAAGAATGTCAAAATATTGAACAATTCGAACTATTAATAACAGATAACTCGAAATGGCATATGCTACAAAACAAGTTATTTAAAATAAATTGTGTGTTTTAAGAAGTTCTACACTGTTTGTGTAACTGCACTTTCTTTTACACAAGATTATACAAAATTCCTTCCGAATGAAGAGGGCTTCACAGGCTATTCCCAGCAGATTCAAGATATACATTGTAATTGCCATGTAAATATATTTAATATATGGTAGTTTAACCACAATCGTTACAGCTATTTTTGAGAAAATAAAAAGTTTCCAAAAATTATCCACATAAAGGCTAATTTAGAGTAAATGGATTTTCTTGAAAACCTCCGTGTCGCATCTTTGGAAAATACTCAACTTAAACACTAAGTTTGGTATTTATTCGAACTTATCCTTTTTCAGTCATACTGTTCACAGTCACACAGATACACACACGCGCGCGAACCTTTTTCCATAAATGTTTTTATTCAGTGGCCTAAAAACATATATTCCCGATGAAATCTCGATATCACATTTTTGTATCGAATGCAATACCTACTAGCACGTGGTTAATTTAGATTACCTGTCAACGAATGTGCTTTCGCTTCACGTTTAATATCACGAAATGGTTGTATTACAAAGGTGGAATGAAAGTTAGCTCTTGATGGTCTAGTGCTTGTGGTAAAATATCACTCTATAAATGCCCACAAACAATCTGAATTACTATGCTGTATGAACTTACCTTAAACGTTATCTCTAACAAATTTGCACACACCATCAAGGGGTAGTCTCACCAGCAACATTTTTGCACTTACTACTAGTCTGACGATAGAGAGTAGTTTTCAGGCGAGGACGCCAGCTTGCCATGGCTAGGTTTAGACAGGAGAGACAACGGCCGTTCGAGAGTACGCACTACTCACCGGGAATGGTGTCATAATACGTCTATAATGTTTATGTGCGAACTTCCTCTGCCTACCGTCTGCACTCATTCCTCAGACATATGGCATCTAAAAATGTTTGATTAATTTCTACTATAGAGGATACCACCACTTTTAAAACTTTATCAAACTTGCACATTAATGCCTCACTATATGGTTTCATATTATCTGTAACACACTTCTTATTCTTTGCATTTGCACATATACCCTAGAAAATTTCTATTATCCGTATGTTAAACTTAAATTCGGAGTTTGAAACAAATAATTCAACATCTTTTGAATTCGTTTAGTATTTCTTAAATTTGCGTCTTAGTTTCTGATACGAATAAGTGAGCTTATTATAAAATTATAAATTTTCTGATATCTACTTGGACAAAGAAAAGTGATAACTTGGTAACACTGATACTGAAATATGTACAAGAGGGAGTCTTCTTTTTACTGTCAAACAAGTGAAAACTGGCGGACTGTGTGGGAGATATGAGCTTAGTTCTATTGCGCTATGGTAATTAAGTTAAACGACAATAAAGAATATTAGATAATATACGAGAAGAGGCAAAGAAAGACCAAGTTTAACGTAGCTCACAGTAAACATTGGTCCCACACACGCGCTCTCTCATCACGTTCGTGTCACGATTGGCTTTTGTTGTTGCAAATCACCCACACAGCTTCTTGCTCTCGCCTTAGCATATACTTCCAAGCTAAGATTTTCGTGCACATCAATTCTTCAGATCTAGAAAAAGTGACTTGAACCTAACCTATTTATTTAACGAACGGATTTGCAGTAACTGAGAATTATTTACATATCTCCTCGTTCCAGGCTCGTACCCAGGAAAAAATGCCAGGGGGGTGGGGGTTACATAACTAGATTTAAACTTAACAGTACCCTACACGGTTACCATGTACCTAATGTGTAGTATATTGACGCTTTGTGAACAAAAAAATTGCTTGGAGACATTATTTAGACAGGAAAAACTCACCAGAATGAAGATATTTCCCTTACAGCACAAAACGCATGATACTCTGTCGAAAACCGAGAGCCGTGGTCACCTTACATATGTAAGGCGACACTATTAAGTTTCTCTTTCCTTGTAAAGTGCTACTAGCAGTAGACCTACTGTTATCTAACGAAAAATTTCCTATATTGGTTTGATATGAATTTAAATAAATAAAACTGTCGGAAGTTTGGGGGGTTTGAACCTTAACCCCCACCCTCTAAATACGGCCCTGCCTCGTTCTTTACTGCTATGCAAATTCCACCTACACTTAAGCATTTTAAACTTATCGTCTATTTTATGTCTCCGTCAGTACCCAACACGCTTAATACATCCGTATTCGGTAATGTCAAACGCGTTGTCTCTGTGCGGTAGATTTCAAGTCCGGAGCACCTCAAAGCACATTCTGTCTTTCAAGCATATCCAACAGAATTTTAGAGTTTTCAAATATTTAAGCTCACAAACTCGTGCGTTTGTTATTTCGCGTTTTCCAGTAATTACAAACATGTAAGTTTAGCAAGCTGCCTAAAATATTTGTATACTGCTTCAGACTTTGGGTGATATGCGTGAGTAAGGTTAACGATGCTGAAATGCAAGGTTAACACGTGAACACCAAGTGATTCCGTTTCCTCCCCTGTTCTGCGCCTTTGTCATAGAGCGTTTCCCCTGACTAAATGTACCATTTCGAGTCCAGCAGCGATGGTAGGAACTGTTTGCTGTGCGAAGTAAGTTGTTTCGCGTAAGTTACGTGTGCACATAGTCAACATTGATGTAATGACCTCCAAGGAATAACTAAACTCGCGATAATATTACGAACACTAAAGCTAAACTATCTGTAAGCTGAAGAGCAATAAGCACACGGATTTAAACCTTTGTTGGCATCGAGCGTTATAGCTTAGGATTAGAGCTGAAAACTGATTTCATAAGTGTTGTGATAATGGCGCCTGCGTGGTTTGTGTGATTTGGAATTAGTGAATAGCGATCGATCCGACACAAATGGTGTAAATGTGCTTTAGTTATAGATGTTTACCCAGCTGCAGCGAGCATCGGGTTTGAAAACACCACATTGTATTGTTAATTGTTCAGTGGGCTTGTTACCGAATAGTGTGGAGCATTGTCTCAAAATAGTTCCGTTATTGCGTTTTATAGGTTACACGGCCTTATTTTAGCCAACTTGGTTATAAAATTGCTTTTTGTGTCCTCTTTTAAGTGGAAGATCTCGTAGATGCGGTGTATTATCTTAAGAGGAGTAAAAATTGATCTCACAACGAGAGCAATTATTGCAATTTGAGCAATAAATGCTAGGTAGACAAGTCTTTTGAGCACCAGTGCTTTAAAATCCGTAAGAGACGGTTGTGTAATCATGCAGTATTAGTTAAAACGGTTCGTGATGCTAGTAGTGTTTTTGTGACTGTGTTGTGCAGTGAAAAGTTTAGTGTAAATATTTGAAGGTGCGCAATATTGATTTGAAGTGGCACAAGAGGATATCGTCACGTTTCATCAGGTAAGATGCATTTCATTTCTTTACTCATGTGCATTCTTTATACCAGGAGGGTATAGACAGAAAGAAGTGCATTCTTTGTTACAAATGATATTTTCTATACCTACTTGTCAATGGAGATGATATTAATGAAGGCTGTTGGTTGTTTCATCAATGAAACTATTTAGTATAGTTTCACCTGCACGTAAATGTTTCCTTGTTTCACTGGTCTTTCACGCTACTCTCGTAACTTTGAACTAAGGGTCCCCCACTTGTATGCCAGTATATATTCCTGTTAACTAGTGTATCGTTAAGCCGCATAGGCAGAAATAGGTGAATATTGTAATATGGAAACAGTTATTTGCTCTGAAAACGAACATTTTCAGTAATATTTGATCGTAAACGCAAATGTATACTAACGATTAAACTCTTACGGAGTTGGCTTTTACATGTTGTAAGCCGGTTGGCAACTGAGATAAATGGAATTTACCGTTTAGATATAAATGTAATTTTTAATATCCCCAATAAATGGAATTCTGAGTGATCAACGGTTTAATGACATCTCTCTCTGCTTGGGTATGTCAATTGGTTTAAAAACAAAAGAATAGGTATATTTAGCAACGTCTCGCCCTAGCGGAACGATATGGAGGCGGTTCTCGATTTTTTAACACATGCTAAATTTACAGATAACTTTTGAAAACACTCCAAATTGAGTTCAAGGAGAATGAACTAGCATGCAACATATACTAGTTCCAATTTGTTTTATTTCTTCAACGTGTTTTAATGTATGGAGGCACAAGCTGTAAGGCTGGACTCCACTATAGTGATTATGCATAGGATATTTATTCCTGTGTTGCTCTCCGTTTTGTCAAATTGATCTAATTAATCTCCGCATTCGTAATTTCCGCTTAGAAAAAGAAATATGTTGATCGTTCCCTGCAAGGTAGGAGGCCTGTTCTTGTGTTTTTGCTTTTTTTAAAGTGGGGCAAATACTTAATTCTGTCCAGATGCCGTTAAGTACGGTGGTAGGTAAAGTAATATTGGGGTGAATCCATGGTAAAACAAGGCGTATGTAGTAGTTGTATTCCTTGAGTCGCAGACGACTCCTAGAGATGCTTTGGATTTTCATAGCAAGAAGAGGGGGTCTTGCCATCCCGATTGTGTAGAGCCTCTTTCGATTTTCCACTGCTTTCCTTATTTCTGCTCTCCATGCGTATATAGTAGTTGCATGTAATTCGCTCTAGGCATACGGACAAGACTATTTCAATGTGACACTCAAAAGACAGATTCAGTTCAACAAATTCTAACTCCAGCTAATAAGGCAGTGATATTGCTGTACATTCAAAATATGCTAGGCATTATTTTGTTCTCAGGTGAACGATATCGAAGGTGGAAAGTGTAGGAATGCATCTGAAATAAACATACAAATTTGTGCAATTATTTGGAACTTCCTGCATAGATTTAAAACAAAAAGAGGATATTAAGACTTTCTTCAGCGAAAAAGGGAAAAGAGAGGTTAGTGAAATAGGAGTATTTGATAACGTTTATCATAAATACTTAGATTTATAAAAACAAATTAGCAAAAGCTGCGTAACTTGATTGCGTATTATTCACTTCAGTGGTACTAAATAGTCCCCAATAAATGGGGAATCTTTAAGAAGTCCCTTTTATTACACAGAATTTTGTAAAAGTTTACACAAGTGTGGTTTAAGTACCCCTTATTAATCAACGCAGCTTTCAGAGCTTGTACGGAAAGAGCGTTCTTATCACACACTTTCCGCCGGCGATCTATTTCCATAGGTGCATATTGTTAATCACAGTTAAAGTAAATAACACTGTATTTCTGAAGTTCAGAATATAAACCCAGCTTCTGCCTAAGCTTCAGTTACAGTGAACTCTGGAAACCTAATGCAGTTTTCAATATTGTTGGAGGTATTCATATAAAGCAGTATCTACAAGTAAATAACTAGGTGATTGATATCTTAACCATAGCGCAGAGCAACGCTCCTCAAGCCTCACCTCACATCAATAATATAAACCCTGCTGTTGTCAGTGCAGAGTCTTCCTGAGATTGATAGAACTGAGCACGAAGAAATATCGTTGCGGCGAGCACCTAGCGTCCCGTTTTGGCCTCAATAAAAGCCGGGACAAAGTTAAGGCCACATTTATGCATGCGATTTATGTCGCACGAAAAGAATGATGCGAAGGGCAAAACTTATAAGTGGTCAATTTATGCATGTGACGTGTCACATTGTGTATTATTGAGAAATCCGTTCTACCAGCCCGTTTCCACTTTTGGTTGGACAGCTAGAATGGGTCCCTGTGTGTTGTACTATGCTATTAACTCTTAACTCGAAAAAAAACCCTTTGTTACATTCACATGACTTTCTCTATGCTCTATTCATTATAAGTTGGTGTACAAATTAATCTAACGGAAGTTTATTATTCTATCTACTTCATTTTAATCGAGATAAACCTTTGCAGAAGTAGTTGCATTACACATTTCGTTAGGATACAAAGGGAACAGCGAATAGTCAAATGTTTAAGAACTGGACGCTATGTACTGGCCTTAAAATTCCATAATATTTCCATGCAATCCCGAGAAACATTGAAAATCGACTGGACTTAAAAGAAAAAACGTAAAGTATTGAACAAATCGAACCATTAATAACGGATATCTCGATAATGGCTGATGCCACAAAAAAGTTATTTGAAATAAATTCTGTGTTTTAAAGAGGTGTACATTCTTTGTGTGGTACGTTTTCGTGTATCGCTTAACGTTTACCGGCTACACAAAATAGTACAACATTCCTTCTGAATGAAGAGGACTTTACAGGCTGTTCCCAGAAAATTCAAGATATATTTTCTGTTATGTAAATACATTTAATATATATGGTATTTTAATAAGCTGACCATATTTTTGAAACAAAAAAACCGGGATATTTTAAATGTTTCTCCTTGAAACGAGGGACAAAAGAGAATGCGTAAAATTGTTTCGTTATAAATACGAAGGTTTCGAAACTATGAATAATGTATAACTTACATATATAGTAGCTCTGAATTCACTCCAGCCAAACAGTCCTGTAGAATTTTAGTGCAGTAGTTATTCCTCATTGATATTTTGTAAATTTTGGTTCAAAAGTACAGTCCATTGATCTGAAATATTGATTATGGTGGACAGTATGGTAAACGAACGCTCCTTCGACAGCTGCTAATTTCATATCTTTATCACCACTGATATCTACAAAGCATTAGTGCCGATCGATATATTTGTCTTAATAAAAAGAAATCTTTATCACCAAGACATTCACTTATAAAAAAAATAGTGAATTATGGTGTTAGAAGAAGCAGTTGCACGCACACCATTCTTTTATGTTTTTCACTGTTTATATGTTGTGATATATCCGATCGCCCCTCATGGCATATACTGAAAATAGATGCACACTTATTGCATCGAACATCTGAATCAGAAATTGTTTTTTTAATGTATGGATATTCCTTTTGTAGGTCAGTACTATAAACACACTTCCTTTTTGGCGGCGGCATATTATTAATTTCAAGTGTTTTAGCTCTGGCAGTTTACAGAAGTTCGTTATTTCACAAATGCAAAACACGGTGCTGTCTTCTACCAAAGTAACAACTGTAATGACTTTCTTTTAACTCAAGCATATACGTTTACAGTTTTCGTTATTGTTGGCGGCATTTACATCAAACACAAGTGATTACGATTTGTTTGTTGATAGCGTAGACCGGCACAGTTCAATTGTCCGCAATTGTACTTTTCCGAGCGAAGTCTTTACACGGCTTCAGGTGTATGTGTATTGTAGACCCATAATATAAACAGCGCTTGGGTTTGTCAGTTGTTAGTATTGACATTTTGAGTTTTGGAGAACTATAGTTAACCGCCCTTTGTGCTAAGAGTCATTGCCACAAAAAGGGATATTTTGGCGTCGCGTTTCTACCTTTAAAAAAAGACGGGGCAGAGACTCAAAAAAGGGGACTGTCCCGGCTAACACGGGACGTGTGGTCACCTTATATTTTAATCAAAATCGTGAGAGCCATTTTTGAGAAGATATAATTTTTCGTAAAATGTTCTATGTAAAGGGTAGTGTGGGGTGGGGGACCCCTGAAAATCTCTGTATTTCATCCTTGGAAGATGCTGAACGTAAATAACAAGTTTGGTTTTAAACCGACTTTTCGTTTTTAATTTATGCTGTTCACACACACACACACACACACACACACACACGCACACGCACACACACGCACACCCGTGCACCTTTTTCTAAACATGCTTTGTATGGATTCAATGTGCCTCAGGGTGCCTTTCTGGTGAAATCTCGGTATCGAATTTTTGGGTGAAATGCAATAAATACCTTCTCTACGTGCTATGTGGTGGTAGAAAAAGTAAAATGGAAGAAAGAAAATAACAGAGGTGGAGTGTACAACCATAAACAGTAAAAGGTTCGTGTGTTTGGCAACCTCTTTGGGAAACTGCTTCTTGTCATTATGCTTGTTATTTTGTGACGAACATCCCAAATTGAACTCCTAGTAACAATTTCTTGTATATAATATTCCGTATCCATACTTGATAAAAGTTTGAATGGCGGCAGTCGGATCATTCAAGCAAATCCCAACAATGAGAGCTGCGTATTTCCCAAACTGGCAGCACCGACTCGTTTATTCGCTCACAATGCCGTAATGCCACGTGCATAAACAGGCTCATATACACCTATGTACATACATACATCAAACGTAGGACTGCAAGACCATGCGACGTGTTTTTCAGTTTGTGCGACACGTTGCATTGCATATATGCTTCCATTTAACTCCGTGTACTTTATGATCGCGTTCGCACTTGTCGTATATATGAAATAGCATGCATAAATACACATGTTATTACGCTGCTAACGATCGATACACCGGACGCCAGAATTCTGTGTTTATATTTCTACAGACCAACATTCGTTGGGGTTGTTGGTTACAGTTAGGTTTGGCTTATTTCCTCATTGTGTGCTCTAGAAAATGGTGTCTGCCCTTTGAATTATTTCTGTTTATTTTTATATGCAGATAAGATTGTAGATTTTACTGTTTACACTTGAAGTATCTGCTTATATACATTTAGGTTGCCATAATCCAAGAATCAAAATCAAGAACATAGTCAAAGCATTAACGCCGCCGTCAAAGGAATTGTCATTAATGAAGAAAATTAATTTTAGTTTGCATTAAATAACTTTTTAATTAAAACATTAAACACAAATTACTAAAATATACACAATGGTGTTGCTACAGTTGAGATCTATTTTGTACTATTTGTACCAGTCATATTTCTCTGAGCGTTGAACAGAAGAAAGGAACTTGCTCTGATTCTTAATGAGTCTCTGAAAAGCAGTGCAACTTACATTTTTCACGTTATACTGAATTTGGAGCATTGCACTGACTGAAGTTAATGCCAGCCTGTTCCTTTCTACTGTCCATTGTGCATTCACTAAAGAAAATACTGTCACCACATCAACATTATGCCCTAGAATGGAGAAATTGCAAGCAGTTCTTAATATTGCTCTTCAGAAACACAATCTTGTGAATGTTAACCTCATACAAACCACAGAACGTACAAACACGAGGCATGCACTAGAAATAAAGGAACCGAAAGAGCAAAATCACAGAGAATCAAATATAGTATTGCTTCCGCTGTCACTGTTAGCGCGAGATCGGCGATATAACGATGGTCTTTGCCAGCCACGGTGTTGCCATCTGGAAACTTCTATCGTAAGCAATGGTGAAATACTTGAACGGCGTTTGGCGGTAAAACTCAAGTTAATAATAAAAACATTTTTTAGCACTCACTGCTTTCGCGAACTTTATCTCTTCGTCCAGGACATTCATCTTCTAGCATAAAACCGCGAAATCCGCGACGTATGGCAACCCTATATGCATTGCATACAGGCACAGCTCTGGAAGTTATATTTTACCGGAAATGAATGTAAGCCGCATTTTATCGGCATCAGCTCGAGAAATAAGGCTTTCTGGAAGCGAGTTAACGAGGAAAGGATAGCAAAACACGTACACACTTGGTCTTTACCGCCGTCTCCACAGTTTACGTTTTTCTTCCTGCTTATATTCATTGCACATAGGTTTTACGCTTGCAAAGGCACAAACACGTGCATTTAGATTTCACAATCACAGATGTACACTTTCTGGGTTAGATTTAAAGCTTAATGGCATCTAGAGTTGAAATTTTCCGACATGAACTCACTATTCAGTGTACTAGTGGAACAATTAGCCAGCAAGGATGCATATGTTGTAGACAGATAAGATTAAACCATATAGCCAGAAAAGAAACTAGCGCCTACATATTTCCTTGAATGTCTTTTCCTGTATACTCCCCCTCCAATTATAGTCCATAGAGAAATAGCGAATATGGTTTTGGAATAATGATGTTAAAGCTTTACTTTTTTTAACACAAAAATACGGAGTGTAGGGTCTGAAATAAAACACATTTAACTGCTGGTTGCGGCAGCAATGCGTTACAATTAAGTTATGGTGGACGAAGGAGCTACCACTTATTTTCTCGCGTTTTGCAGTACTTT
Source organism: Deroplatys truncata (assembly GCA_030765065.1). Classification (NCBI taxonomy): domain Eukaryota; kingdom Metazoa; phylum Arthropoda; class Insecta; order Mantodea; family Mantidae; genus Deroplatys; species Deroplatys truncata. Next base: position 382,825,143 of record CM060990.1, read on the forward strand.
TGCGCATATATGCTTAAGACGTAACGTGCTTTGAAAACGCACAAAATTTTGTAGTTTAAAGTTTTCTGTTTGACACTTAAGTCTTTTTACCTATTATTTTATCAACTCTTCCCCATTTTACCTATTATTTTATTATGGGGGACTCTTCGCCTTTATGCATGCAAATTTTAATTTGATTTCCTAAAATTATTATGCGGAGATTGCGTTTCACTCTTCATTGATCCGCATTGAATTTATCGGATTATAGAAGAATACTTTAAAATGTGTTATTCCATTCTTTTAGCGAGCTATTATTCCATGCAGTGGATTTTGCCATGCCAGGCAAATGAAAACAGAACTAATTCCTTATGGAGCAGTTACACCAATCTACCAGAATCCTTTCCTCGTTAACTCGCTTCCAGAAAGCCTTATTTCTGGAGCTGATGCCGATAAAATGCGGCTTACATTCATTTCCGGTAAAATATAACTTCCAGAGCTGTGCCTGTATGCAATGCATATAGGGTTGCCATACGTCGCGGTTTTATGCTAGAAGATGAATGTCCTGGACGAAGAGATAAAAGTTCCGAAAGCAGTGAGTGCTAAAACATGTTTTTATTATTAACTTGAGTTTTACCGCCAAACGCCGTTCAACTAATTCCTTATGGAGCAGTTACACCAATCTACCAGAATCAGCTCGAGAGTTACATGTGCGTGAAATAAAGCCGCTTGTATGTACTAAAGGAATAACGAAATGCAGCATATATGAGGTCGGCAATTATGTGAATTATTCCCAAGGCCTTAGTCGAAGAGTGAATGCACTACAGAGCTCGAGTGAACTAGGGAAGATGTACTTTTTAATGGCTGATTTTGTTGAAATACTCTTGTTTGTAGCATGATTGGAAGCAGTATACAGAGAATGAGCACAGATTTTTAGAATGTGGTTTTAGAAGCACTTATTCCTAACAATTTTGTATTATCTTATCGGATTCTGAGCATGTAGATACAGTGGCTCTTCTTGGCCATACTACCCATTTTCAATACAACATAGTTAATAGAGGGAAAATAGGCGTGAAAAAATGTTTGATAGGCCTTGCTTTCATAGAGCGAATTTCGCTTTAAAATGGGCTAGTGATAAACTTAGTGCATGTTTGTTTACAGTAATGAACATAGAGGTAATAATATAGAGACAAAATATGTGGACTCCAACAATCGGTGTTACATTTGTTACGTTTGCTTTCACAGCCCCATGCCCACAATGACAAGATAGAACGTCGTAGTCTGTTCACTAAGCTTAACAGTAGAAGAAGGAATATAGTTATACGGACGAATGGTGATACATTCTAGTATTTTTCTGGACTTTGAGCTTCAGTCTAGGCAAGTCGTATTCTAATATACGTGCGTATAATTAACTATTATCTTCAAAAGAATGATTACACCTTTGTTTTGATCCTGGAAATTGCCCGAGGCTTAATGTCTCTTAACATTAAGAAGATAGCAATGATAGACATAAGAGATTTTAAACCTTTAATGAACCTCCCATTTGTTACTTACGAAACGCCTCAAGAAACGCCATTTTAGAAGAAAGCCGATAAAAGGGGAAGCATTAGTGCAAAAAGCAGCAACGCGTAAATGTTGTAATCGCTTCTCGTCGTTTTTAATGTATTTGAGAAATTTATGATCCTGTTATCCAGAATATTCAGCAGTGACATTTCTGCTGTTTTTCTCCAAGAAGATACTTCATGTTTCGGAACTATTCTTTCAATATAGCGTCTTCCGAGTATTTGTTTATTTCGGTTATATATATATATATATATATATATATATATATAAAAGGATTTCATAAACAGCCTAATAAAATCAGTTTTATTACTTCCGCCATGAGAAAGTGAAAACTTTATTAAAATCGTTTCAAAAACGAGAACATACACCGAGCCCAGAAACACATGTCTTTGAAACATGGTGCCTATTGCGAAGTAATCTACCGAAAAAGGGAGGGTAGTAAGGGATAATTTGCAGTACACTGCTCATGCCTTAGGATTTTCACTTCCGCACAATGGTGTAACAACGTTGTTGCACTTCCAATTATTTCGTGTAGGCTGATTTTTGTTTTCTCTATATTTCTCCCTAGCGTAAATAGAAATGAACTGGATAGGTAGGTTGATTCAGTTTTGTGAAAACTTGGGCAAAATACGTTTCATGTTGAAAGAAAATGTTCACGGGAGGCCGAAGAAAATAGAGATAGGGAGGACGCTGTATCTTTGTCCAATTTGAATGTCATTGCTGTCGAAGTGGCAACCTTGCAGAAGGACCCGCTCGCACCGTAGTTATGCAGGAAGAATAGAGAGGGAATTCCACAGCAAGGTGCTCCCCCTCCCGTGTAGAATTTCGTGGGTTAGGTTTGAAGATCGTTGTTATTTTATTGGTCTTTTTCGTTTTCAATTTTCTGTATAGGAACGCTCAAAGACTTTGTATCTTTTCGAGTGAAGCTGTGAGTAGAAAAGACTGCAGGCTGGGTGGCTAATAAGAAGAGCAGTCAGTAGCTGTAACGTGACAAATTATGCTTAATTTTAGCTGGCGTTTTCAAAGGATTTATGCCGTTTATTTAAATAACTTTTTTATTTATTTTAAGTACAGGTACGGTGAGGAAATTCGCTTGAACAATTTGATGGCAATGCAGTCCAGAACTAACTATAAATATATTGTATCTACTTATAACCTAAAATTATTTCTGGCTAAGGCAAGGGCATATTATACATGTATTAAACGAAAGCATCGTCTGTGGCGCCGCCCTGCGTCATGTTTGCATAGCTAGCATATTTTCAGCGATTGTTTCTGATACGTTTGCAACTTCTTTTGTTTTAAATGATTGGATTGCTGTACCATTCCGTTTTATTATAGAAATAAAGAGATTTCCGTTGGTGGTTGACGGTAAATGAGATTCTTCCAACCACAATTTCGCCATAATTAAAACTGATATAGACTGTATGCAGTATTTGAACCAGCCATTAAAACCACAACTTTCGAAAAAGTATAAGTACGCTATAAGTACACAAACTCGGCAACATTTATCTTCCCCGCCGTTAAGATCCATATCCATTGTAGGCTGTCAACTTGCTTTCGCAAGAATGTGGTAATGAATTTCGCGATTACTATGCAAAGGAAGAGGCCAATGACTTTGGTTGAACGTTTTGTTATTCAAGGTAACGCGCCGCCAATAGGTAATCTATTCGTCAGTTTAAATGTTAGGTAAATAGGTACTCCAGAATATTTTCATGCCAATTTGTGTTATCTCAAGATCTCATAATGGCTGACTGAAAGCGTAACGGTGTTGCATTCTTCCATAGAAATGCGTAGTTTAGCAGTATTAATATCGGTTTCCTATAAGGAATTTAGGCATTAATGTTCTTTTTTATTCCATCACAATGTCACCTAAGTTCTATTTCTGCTTCTCAGTAAATTAACATCAAATCTGCTGTAAAGTTCTGTTTAGAAAGCTCACTGGCCTTATAGTGAATCTACCAAGAGCTGGAACAGCTGCTTTGTGTCTAAAACTGCATTATTATGTTATAAACTTATTACAGAAGATAAAGTGCATTTAAAGAGTTGGCGTTTACCACCGAATTTTCAAATGCTCACAGTGCAAAATTGAACTAATTTAAAGGTGCGGTTTGTGAATAACCTGGAACAGCTTAATTTTGAAGCGTCTGTATAACGTATTTTTGTGAATTGTTTGCAAAAATGCGTTATTAACTTTGATTCATTTGGATAGAACTTATATTCCGAAAACACAAGTCTTTAAAGAGCAAAATATTTAACACAGTTAATACCGAACACTGTTGGATACACTGTAATGTAAGTTTACACGTATAATTGTTTAATCTTATAACAAATTGCTTGTTATAACCCGGCATCTGCGTCAAGAAGCCTATGTTGATGGTTTAGAGTATATTATAATTTGGAATAAAATAATAAAATGTAATTAACTGGTTCAGAAAGAAATTATCAGATACAAAACAAATTACAGTAGTTTTTATAGGAAATAAAGTAGAACCAAAATTTGAATTTTTGAACTGTGGTTTCGCTATATCTCCTTCGCACATTGTGTAGTACTCTTTTCGCGGTGCGCCGCCTTTAAGCTGACGTGGTCTAGGATCTAGTTCTCAAGAATATTCTCATTACGCCTTTATGCATAAGAAGTGATCGATATGTTATCAATTGCATAAGGTGTTCAGATTCTTAAAAATCAACAATCAAAATGCTACTGCATGCTGCCAGTTACCCTCTTGGTTTACATTCACAGCTCTGTCCGTTAATTCTGCTGAATGTTGGCATTGTTAGCGTACGCTTTCTGTAAATGGGGCGGTACAAGCAGGACGCGCAGCGTTATTACGCCGCCTTACATTTACAGAAAGATAAAGGCGTACCTACCTATGTATATGATGTGAAGGTAACCTGTCCCTTTGAACATGGAGGGCCAAAGTTTGTCTCGGTTGGGGCATAACACACACGCACGCATATCTAGTAGAAGCTATGTCAACTTTCAGCAGAACTGGCAGGCTTGACGGCAAATATAAACGAGACAATAGAAATGCTTGGACTTTGGTGATACAATAAAAGGACATTTCGATTTACTTATAGGAGACAGTTTCCTTCCGACGTCGTTATGAGCGCTTCTGGTATCGAATTCATTAACACTTCGAAAAAACCGCATGTCGGCCGATAAGGTGGTTGAAAGCAAGGATTATGTTTCTCGCTGGGTCCTGGCGTTTCAACCCACTTAAATGCCTTTCCTGTATTGAAGTAAACTTTTTGAACAGGAATCGAGAACATATTGTAATCCTGTTGGAGACTACATGTCCTAAAGCAGTTAATAAAAGTATCGACAAAGTCCAGCTGCGTGGTGTATGTGTAGCGTGTCTGCCTACTAAAAATCGGAGAGCGCGAGTTTGAATCTCGGTTAAGGTGAATTAACTGGATAACGTTTGCAATGGATTTCCCTTATCTTCTATTGACAAATGTCGGATATGGGGCCCGGACTCAGCTTAGAGCATTATTCCACCCATTTCACTTACCGTCTCTGCAGGTTTGAGCTGTTAGAGACATTAAACAATTTTAAAACGTTATTTGGTATTAATGAACAGAGTCGCTATACCTTCCTACTCTCTGCGCTGTAATTTCCTATAATACTAATATGGCAGTGAAATCGTGAAACTGAGGTCATCGCCCGAAACGTTTTTAGCTGATTTGAAATTTTAAACGGGGCTCTTCCTGTCGTTCTTCGTGATCTAGAGGTACCATGCTAGGTTCTAATTCCTGAGGTCGCGAGTTCAAATCTGGCGGAGGGCGATGGATTTTTTCGGGCGTAAAAGTCCTTAGCATGGCTTCCTTCAGCAGGGAAGTAAAGCCAGTGGTCCCGTGTCGTAGATTTACGGCACGCAAAAGACCCTCAAGCTTGACAAAGAGGCCTCTAAGCAAAATTTCCGGTCTTATCACGCACAATACAGAATGGGACGCTAAGAACCATAGCAGTTAAGGAGCGTCAATAAATAAGGCACAATTTAATTTTATTTTGGGGCTCTTCCCTCGTGTTATTCAATTTATAGTTTGTGAGGGAAGAAGAAATTCGTATGCGGTAAATGTCGCCAACTAATTATTATTGCTGTGTTTGTTTTGAATTTAATGGTATAATATTCAGTCTACATAGGCATAAAATATTTCATTTCTCCCCTTTGTATTACGTCTTCACAATTTTCTTAACTGAGGTACAATTTATGTGCGACAAATAAAATCATTGATTGAAATACACAAATATAACTCTTGACAACAAATAGGGTTTGAGAAATAAAGGACTAATAAAACAATAGGATACTCGTTTCTTAATTGTCCGCGTTACCGTTCCCTAAATCAGGAAGAATATGCACGTTGCAACTGCCACTAACCTATTTCTTCACTCAACATAAGAAATTAACTTCTATGAAGTCTAACATGCTAATAAAGAAATTATAGAATAGTTGCTTTCTTTTAAAAGTCGTGTTTAAAATCTAAACCGGCTCCATTCACCCTCGCTGGTGGGAATTCACTCTAAAAAAAGGCGGGCGAATCATGCAATACACTTCAGATAAATCGAGGTAACCCGCCATCTTCGTAATAAAAATGTATGAAGTTAATGTTGACACGGGTGAAACAAGGAGATTTCCAAAGCGTGAAGTGTTATCTTTTTATGTACTTTCCTTTGCAGTGCAGTTAACGATTTATTTCTTCCTGTTCGGAAATGAACCCTGTTAGCACAGAAGTACAATTTAATGGTTTGTGAATCACATGTTGCGCTAGAATGACGCATCTTTGAATTTTGGGCTTGGATATGGTGGATAGGAACATAATTTTTTATCTCAACAGGGAGTTCTTCAGCATCAGATTGTCACCGAGTTTTCTCTTCCCATCATATGGACTGAATATACATGTCAAATCACCTGAGTCATTCTTGCGAATTAGTGATGGCGAAAAGGTGACTCGGGACTGCAAATGAATAGCCGCCCAGAACAAGGTTGTAATCTTCATTTTTTCCAAATTTGACTTCTACATGGAAGAAGTTTAAGGGTGCTTGAGACAAGGCACACATATTGGAAATTCCAGAAGACATTGCTAGAACACACCCTTCTGCCTTGTCCCAATCATCAACGACCTTCTTCCATGTAAAAGCCAACTTCGGAAAAAATAAGGAAAAATAGGGTTACAACCTTGTTCTGGGCGGTTATTCAATTCGGAATTCACCTATAGCATATTCGGCTTTTATCCGCTGCTTGATTGTGCTGTACACATTCCTCTGACTCGGGATAGGATGGCATTTAGCAGCATTTGACACTTGATCAATAAACTCGAGGAGCATTACAACTTGGGTTTCACTGGATGTACAGCACATTAGGAAATCATTTGTTCCCTGCTACTTCTTGCGTTGTACAGAGCGGTCCCTCAGCCATCTGGCCGGTAGTCGCAATGCGTGTCCGCGCGCTATATTCAGTGTATCTGTTTATTATTCTCATTATTGATACTGATACCATATTATTACTGATTTTATGATTATTACGATATATTGATTACCTATTGAACAAACATAATTACTTTTTATTTTATCAGTACTAACCTTTTTCACAGTCGGTGTTGAAAGTGGTGTCCTTCGGCAGATAAACATTTTTGGCACCTTCTGATGAAATTACCATTCACACGCATAAGTTCTTGTTGCGTAATTTCCCTAATTTCTGTTATATTGATTTTGAGATCGTCTATGGTGAGAGGATTATTCCTATAGACTCTATTTTTGAGAGTTGTACTGAGTTTATGTGCTGAGGTTTTTTTTGAAACACTGACTTGTTGGGCTACACGTCGTAAAGATTTATTCGGAGACCGTTCAAATGCTTCGCCAATTTCATCAAGTTTTTCTTCCGTTAGAACCCTTCGTTTCTTTTTTACAACTTACATTAAATGATCCCGTTCTCTTCACTTTATTCACTAGATATCTAACTGTTTCTCTACTCGGAATTGGAACACCAGGAAGTTTATCGTGAAATTGCCTACACACCTGTGTACACGAGTCGGTTTTCACATACGTGTCATACATAAAAAGTCTTCGTTCAAGCGAAAATTTGACTACCATTTCTGGGTTGTAATAATCCGATAATTCAATCGCACACGAATACACACGCGTCTCGCATCTATACACAAGAAGCAATAACAGCTGACTGAAGCCCGCTGTCACATGTCCGATAAGTGGAAGTGTCCGTGGCCTTGAGTTCATTCAGACGTGTCGCACAAGACTGCCGTGCAATTCCCGGCCAGAGCGCTGAGGGACCGCTCTGTACTTGGCGGGTTAATAGTGTAGCAAATGGGCAAGTTATCACCTACGTTATTATTTGGTCCTGTGGAAGCTTGTGCGTTGAAAAAGAACAAATTTTCACGTGTTTGTTGTAATATTCCATACGTTTTACACAAGGTATCATGTCACTTAATGTAAAATTAAGCGACCTCAAAAGCCCTCTGAGTAACCATTAAGCGTTTCTAATGTTATATTTTGAGGTTCTAGATCTGTGAACTGCATGCAAATGCTTTTGCTACTTGCAGTGGGAACATATGTGGGACACTTTGATAACCCCGTGCTAATCACTGCACTGAAAATACTCCAAATAATATCTGCATATAGCGAGTTGTCTCATATGCTTCTCAATTTCGTACGGTAACAGTGTTTCTAATTGTGTCTTCAGTAGCCTCAAATCTGCTAATAAGAGTTCGGTTTTTCACTTACAGAAAGCTTATAAATGCTATATCAGTGTTCGGCAGACTAAACAGGCTTATTGACGAATGTAAGCGAAACAATCGAGACGATGATGTGGCTTTCTGCTATTAATAATACAGTCCGAGTTAACACTGAAGTTTCTGGCTTCTATAACTTTGTACTTATAATTATGAAGATTTAATCAGCATTCGATATGCTTAATGGAAACTGCTGCACACAACTTCGAATGGTGCTCATGGTAGTTCGAGAGTAACTACAATGGTTTCATTTTGGCCGGTCCAGTCAAGGTCACGCATGGTAATCCTCACTCTCGCTGCTTACATCTGTCTTTCTATACTTCCCTCCAGCCTCTTCCTCCCTCAAAGCTTGAGATCAGAGTTACAAGACTACTGTCACAACAATACTTTGTTACTGCAAGAAGGGAACTGAGTGGAGTGGGAGGCACGTTTGCAAAGCGTGAAAATGGCCTTGAGTGGGGCAAAAATGAAAACACTACATAGGCATTTAATTAATGTTAATAAGTTGGTTTAAAATACCGTGCATAAGATTTTTAAATTAATTTCCTTAACAATCCGCAGAAATGCTCAAATGTAATTCTTGTGTCTTTTACTACACTCTTTAAAATATTAACATGTTTGGTTAAAATTTCTTACACAAGAACCATTTCATGCAAGGAAAGGCAGTGAAATATAAAACCGAGAAAAAGCAAGTAAAAACGTACAATCATATTTTCCTCCGTGTGTTGCAGAGGTCTGCACGCGTCGAGATCCTAAGTTTGGCCTGATCTTCACCGAAATCGAGCCGACCCGACTCCAGCTCAGACTCTCAGATCATATTCTACTACTCGCTCTGTGCGCATTTGGCCCAAAATTTTTTTTATAGAAGCAAACCACTACAATTTTGCTATTCAAGGCATATCCACATACTCGTAATGTGTTTCTAAAATTAACTTTAACACTTGTCAACAAAATGTAAGATTTTTAATGTTAAAAGAAGTACTATGGGTGATTCATACTTACTTTTTTGTGCTGATTTCAAATCGTTTTACAGAACTTTTCCATCAGCCATAGTTTTTGAGTAATTGCATGAATAACATTTATGGTAATTATACATTTTAATATGTGTAACACCTTAACTAGAAAACCGTTTACGCACCTAAAATGAATGTGAAGTAGATTTTCGACTGTACTTTTCTTGAACATCTCTCTCGAGTGTGTAACAGTAGTCTGCAAACATATTTGGAATCAATTTTCCCTGGTAGCGTCTTTCCATCTCAGCGATGTCCTGATGGAAACGCTCACCATGTTCGTTGCTGACAGCGCCGAGGTTCTCAGGGAAGAAGTCAAAATGGAAGCCCAACATGTGTATTTTCAAAGACATATTACATCCCACGACCTTGTTCTATATCAGCTTACTGGTAAGATCTCTACAATGCTCAGACCTGTAGTTTCCTACAAAGGTTGAAATTGTTTTTGAAAGAGAACCATGCAGCTCGTTCTTGCATATTTAATAGGCTTTCAAAGTCTGAATCTTTCATAAGTTCTCTAATTTGAGGGCCAACAAATACTCAGGTTTTTAGTTTCGCTTCACTGCTCTTTGGAAGCTTAGTTTTCAGGGACACTCCCATCACGATCCATTGCTTTCACAAACTTCTTAATCAAACCTAGTTTGATGTGTAATGGAGGCACTAAGATTTTGTCAGCACTTACGAGTGGTTGATGGACATTTGCCTGGCCTGGATTGAATGGCTGTTTGGCCAGCTTTTTTTTTAACATATTGATTGCTTTTATCCATCTCTACTATCCCACGTGTACAAGAAGCAGCAATATTTTGTATAGCCAAGTTGTAATCCAAGTAAGATAGCTACCACTTTAAAATCTGCACATATCTGCCATGAATAGTCATCATACCGGATACTGGATAGCAAGAGATATATGTTCACGTAATTCTCCTTCATACCAACCGCGTGGGATATACGAATGGATGGAAACTTGTTTTCATTATGTAGCAAGATTCCTTTCAAGCTTGTTTTCGAGGAGTCTATGGACAGACGCCAATCATCAGGTTTATGTTGAACACCCAGGGACTCCATCAAAGAATTAACATTATTACAGAAAACTAAGTCTTCCTGTATAGAAAACAAATGCTCAAATTCCCTTTGGCTTTGACGGAAAGAACTTAATTTGGTACCATCCTGCAGGAGGTGTCAGCCTTTCAATATTGAAGCAAGTAACTCTGCTTTACTTTTAGATAACCCAAGATCACGAGCCAAATCATTTAGATCCTCCTTTGTTAGAATGTGCGGTTCATTTATGGTAACTCCTTGCAGAAAATCTGTGTCACTCTGTTGTAATTCACCAGTGCGATCAACACTAAAATCTTCACATTTCTGTCGTCTGGTGGAGTTGGTATGGGAAGGCCTTGCCCATGAGCCACTGGTCGAATTGCTAATTCTAAAGATGAATATTTAATAGTGTGTTTGGTCTTCGAACTTATTCTAGATATATTTCCCCAAACAGAAGTAGCAGTCGGTTATATGATCCTTAGGTTCCCGCCATATCATAGGAACTGCAAAAACCATGACAGGACCCTTTTAACCAGCCGGTGAATAGTGTTACACATTTGACACAACAAAACTTATTCTGCTCTGTTTTATTGTCAAAATGACACTCGTAAGCGCTTTCAATTTGAGGAATCAAATTTCGCCTCTGCGCTTATAAGTCAACTCACCACAAATGTAACAGAAATTGTTTTTATCGGTTACACATTTGCGAGATATTATCCTCCTAATTCACAGTGCTTAAGAAAATACACTATCAGCTGGCACTAGACTTGTAATTCACAACTGAGAACACAAAGGATAAGCTTCTATCATTAGATAAAGCTTCTACTCCTCTGGCAACTGTGCAGGACCGTTTCTATTTGTAACCGACTTGCTTATTGTTATCTATTGTATCTATTGTTGGAGTAAACATTGACCTGGGCGGGAAAGTCCTAGTTTTGGGAGGAGAAGCTCATTGTTGATCATTGTTATTCCTGAAGTCACAGACAATTGCCTAAAGCAAATATGTCATTTGTTGAACTAATGAAACACAATTATTTTCTTTTAATCAGTACATTTACCGCCATATGCTAATAAACATGAAAACAGGTTTTTGAATAACACAAAAACTTGGTGGATAATGGAACAATTCTGGCTTCATTTTTGGATTTGGCAGATGCAAATATATAAGAATCAGCAGAAATTATTTCTTTAACTTTCTCATTGTTGACCAGCGATAATTCACATTTCGAAGAATTGTTTTTAGTCTGACTATTTTAGTCTGTTTATTAAGTAACAGCATACATTTATTATCAACTTAAGTCCCATCCCGGATCCCGCCCAGTGTGTAGATCTACTGTTTGTTTTGAAAATAGGAAAACATGTAAATCCATAGCATTTCTAATAGCTGAAGAACCGAACTCTCTTTTATATAAAGCAAAGGGACAAACACAGTTTTGTTTGTAAAAATTAGTCACCTTAACAGAAATAATGCGTTACAATATCCAAATGAAATATAAGCACAATCAATAATTAAAATAACTAGAAAATATGTTTGATAGGCCTTATTGTGAAATTTGAGCTTTGAACTTCGAAATTATGCTGTTAAGTTCTTGATAAGTTTGACCTCAGCACTCCGATGTATAAGAGACATGGACAACCAACTGAACGTTCTGGGACGTCAAAGAATGTCTTGCTTTGCTTTCGTCACAAACAGAGAGATAAGAACTCTGGACATCACAGTTTAAGGAGTTTTTATATCGAAAATAAAACGAGTTAAATTCTATGTAGTTTAACCCATTAAATTGAAAATGACCGAGAAATGGTTCATTACCTCTTGTTTATGGCGTTAATCTATAATATTAATAAGACATGCCTACATAAATATTTTATTCTTGCGCAAAAATAAAATATAGTTTTTAGTAACATAAGTTATAAACACGGAATTTTGGCCGTTTTCAGTATTTTAGCCCGGGAAGTCACTTGTGCAGAACAACTTTAGAGCTCATTTTAGAGGAGTTTACAAAAAGGCGCCGCTCATTTGAAATTTGTTCAATGCCCCTCGCATGTGTTGGTGTATGCATATAATAACAAAATACGGAAGTTTCCTGCACAGAAAGAACAATTATGACAGTGGATATTCACGAACCTGAAAGCTGCCTATTTTGTATATTCATTTTTTCAGGCACTCGTACTCCAAAGGCTGTGATGCCAATAGTTCAGCGTTGTACAAAGGGAGATATGTCTCACAGAATCATTCACTTGTGCCTAATTGACTTTGAGACTAGGGAACTACTGTATTAGGCACTGAGTCTGTATCATAGGATGTAGTTGTACCTGCGTTGTTTCGTAGGAGGAGTTTTGAACTCGTCAAAATAAATGCTATATTGATACTGAAGATTTTAGTAATTCGTGGTTAATGGGGACTGCGCGCAAACTCTTGACGGGATACTTGGGTAAATTAAAGAGTTTTTTCCTTCACACACCCTCTTTAACATTTTTGCAATTCACTGTTCTTTTGAGATTTGAATATAACTTCCCCACGGATATAACTAATATATACATTCATGTGGCATTATGTGCCTTTAAACGGCAATTTCTACTATACTGTAATCACTATAGCTGCCTTTAAATCAATTTGTATGTTAAAGTTGAAGCAATCTAAGCACAGTTAAGGCACTCTGAAAACAAGTACTCTGCCGAATTTCTAAAGGAATGCCAAGATGAGGGTAGAACTGAATTTCAGGTTGCCATAACTGCATCATCATCCTGTTGCAAGCTGTTTAAAAGCATTTACCCAAATGGATCTCGACTAGGAGTATACATCTTTCAAAACCTCCTAAGTGTCTTGCAGAGAGAGCCAAACTCCAAAAACTGATTTTCATGTTTAGTAAACTAAAATTATTAAAATACTTTTGGCTACTGGCAAGTTAGAGCATAGGACAGGTGAGGCTACGGACAAATTGCTGCTAAGGAAACCCCTAACGGGCAAGAGCAATACTTATTATATTTGTACAGAAAGCAATTAAGTACTCCGGGAACCTGCTTAATCTCCCTGCTACCTTGCTACACCCCTGAAGAGCGTGGCGTACATGACTGGCTTCCTATATGTGTGTTTTCAGCTTGTGTAGTTGTACGAACATGGATCGATAAAAAAAGAACAAGCCTTGCTTTCGCAGCAAACATTTGGCGTTTAGGAAACGAAAGACACAGCAGTTAAATATCAGAAAGGTATATTTCGGAATAATTGAGGTCGGCTTGAGGGTGTCCGGGTTTTGTGATTCAGATAACATGGTGTAATGCGGATTTCGTGACATCGCCGTTTTAGCGCAATGGTAGAGCTTTAAGATCAGAAAGTCGTCTTCCGTGGTCTAGGGGTACCATGACCTCTAGTTCCCGAGGTCGTGGGTTCAAACCTGGCAGAGGCCGATGGACATTTTTTTCGGGCGTGAAACTCCTTAGCATGGATACCTTCGGAAGGGAAGTAAAGATGGTCCCGTGTCGTAGATGTACGGCACACAAAGGAACCTCAAGCCTGATAAAGAGACCTCTGAGCAAAATTTCTGGTCTTTCATGTCCAATATGAAATGGGACGCTAAGAACCATAGCAGTTAAGGAGTGTCCATAAATAAAGCTCGTTTTTAGTTTTTTTGAGATGAGAAGCGTAATATCATTGGTTCGAGAGTCCTAGTCATGGGCATCCAATTTTTCAAGTTCGATTTCATTCCCTAAAATATCCACATTTTATGCTTTATTTTTATCTCGTTTTCACCATAAAATTTTATTACGCTTACTTGCTTTGAGAATATTGTTTGTATTGTGAAAAATAATCTCTCGTCGAGATTGCGATATTAATGCACACCAGCTTTGTTATGGGATAGTATTTGCGAAGAAAAAGCAAATATCGGTTGCTAAGTAACCTTAGTTGTCTATTGTCAGTTACTCCAGTCATTCATAAATAGTCCTTACATGGGCACTGGCTTCAATCTGTCTTAGGAATCTAATTATTGAGTTAAATAGCTTGGCATTTATAAGGAAGGTGAAATATTTATGTTTATCATCCATGTGATCCTGGTTTTCTTATATAAGAAAAGGTAAAATGACCGTCTGTAAACACATTTCGTATTTATAATAATTGTTTTAATGACATGACAAAACTGAGAGCACACTGAGAATTCTGTAGGGCAGTATTTAAGATTTTATTAGACTTATCAGATCTTTCTGTGTAAATTAAAAACACAAGTGACTTGAGCGTCAAAAAGGAAACTGAATAAATAATGGAAACTGGAAGAGTCGAAACATTTGTCTCCGTGGTTCAGTGGTCGGCGTTTCGGCTTTTGAACTAGATGGTTTCGATTCCCAGCTGCGGATATTATATATATCTCCGAAGATCCGTAGTAGGAATTCTTGTGATTGCATGCAATAAGAGAGGTGTTTGATAGAATAATTAGTGTTGATTTGTGGCCCCCTCGTTCTCCTGACCTAACGAGTTGTGATTTTTATTTATGGGGTTCTTTAAAATACAAAGTGTATCGTTCTAATCCTTCGGAGAGTGAACGAGAATATTTACAGGAGATACGCTGCCTGTTTGAGAGCAGAAGATCAACATTTCCAGCGTCTATTACAAGGTAAGGATTTTAGTCCGCCTCTGCCGGCTGTCTCGCGCAGTAGAGAGAGGCCGCGAGTGGGTTCGAATATAATTTAACTGCCCTATGCTTTCCTACTTTTATTTATAATTCGAATTTAGACCCTTTCATAGAGCCAAAAATTGTGTGTAAAAAGAGAGAGGATAGGGGAAGATTTAAAGTTTTATTTAGAAAAATCGACGGTAATACAACGCAACGATAGTTAAATGTAGGCAGTGAACATCAACGTCGATTGACAATGTTTCCTTAGTCAAACCCCTGTAACCTAAGATATTAAAGGCATACGCAAAAGAACGAAACAACAATGTTCCTGGGCGAAAATAATAGTGCGCTGACTCCTATTGCTAAATTACATTCACTTTAATTGACGTTTTCTGAGTTGGGTACGTCCTTTGATTCGTGATCCTTGCGATGTCTTCCTTTATTTCGTTTGTCCTTTATTTTCGACACAAATTTTCATATATTCTTAATGCGTTGGTGATAATTGATTTAAAACGCATGGAATTCTTGTTACAAAATACATTAATATATGTTTGTTTTGTGACATACTTTAAATCCAAAATTGTTGTGAGTACCCAATCATTCTGTTCAATTAGATTAAGTGCTTTTCAGGTAAGTATTCCGGACTGGGAATTTTCGCTAAGAAACGTGCACATGTAATATTTTTGAAGTTCTACGGAAGCTTATTGCCAAGCATTGCCAAATTCATCTTATCGGCAAATTTGTTATGATTTGCTCCATAACTGCATTAAGAGGATATGACGATGAGCTAACATATTACAGGAGTGGTCCCAAAGAAAGCATTTCATAACGAAAGCCGATTTTACAATTAAAATAAAGCAAAATTTGTTACATAATGTTTCCTTGTACGCACTGTTAATGACTATTTCGTTCACCGAAATCAGTTACTTTGTGGGTTACAGCGTTGAAATATTTATGTATTAAAGTTAAAAAGAAAGACGAATATCCTTGGAAAAGAATCTGTGTTATAGTCACCTGACTTTCTCCATCCACTATAGCTTATTTTATACAATTCTTACAAACTATTCTTATAAAAGCTTATTCTTCTATCTACTTGTTACTCGAGTTAACTTTCATTATACATTTATACATCACGTTGTAAGTATAAGGAGAATGCCTACAGTAGGCTAAAGCAATAGTCAGAGTTTTGAAAAGTGGAGCGTTATGTGATGGCTTGAAAGTCCATGCTATTTTCATAACGACGAGGAAAAATGAATGGTCACTTAACACTAGAAAAATATGTAAGTATTTGAAAATTCAAATGAATAACAAGGAATATCTTCGCAAATGTTTAGCGCCACAAAAGAATTCATTTCACATAGAGTCCTTTAACAAGATCTACATTGTTTAGTAAGTTTTTATCTATCGCTTGCAGTTTACCAATTACACAAACGCCGTTCAGGATGAAAAGGACTTCACAGACTATTACCAGAAAATTCAAGATATGCAAATATCAGTAGGTTATTTAGGAGAGATCAAGCGCAGCTTTTTGGGCATATATGGGAAAGGATAGGGAAAACGGGGGTAGATGCTAGGTTGAAGGAGCCTTCAAGGAGGAAAATGGCTTTATATGGGAGAGATAGGGAATACGACGACCGATACTAGGCTAGACAGGGTTGAAGGAGGGAAGTACGTTCATATGGAAGAGATAGTGGACAGTTGTTAGGTTAGACAGAGGTTGAGGAGTAGAGTATAGTTTATATGAGAGGTATAGCAAATCGAGGAGAGGTATTAGGCTAGGGGAGTTTTAGTATGTGTTTATAAGGAGTGACGAGAAAACGGAGAGAGATCCCATGCTAGAATAGACAGGTGTTAAAGGTAGGTTTATATAGGTTAGATAAGAAACCAAGGAGGGATACTCAACTAGAGAGGGGCAGGAAGGAACGCGCTTTATGAGAGGTAGGGGATACGGGGAGAGATGCTAGACTAGACAGGTTTAGAGTAGAGTATGCGTTTATATGTATGAGAGGTATAGGAACAGGAGGAGAGGTATTAGGCTAAGGAGCTTGAGTATGCGTTTATACGGAGAGACGAGAAAACGAAGAGATCCTATGCTAGCATAGAGAGATGTTAAAGGTAGAGTGCGTGTTATATAGGTTAGATAGGAACCCAAGGAGAGATACTCAGCTAGACAGGGGGCAGAGGGGAATGCGCTTTATGAGAGGCTAGGGATATGGGGAGATATGCTAGACTAGATAGAGGTTGAGAGTAGTGTATGCGTTTATATGTATGATAGGTATAGGGACAGGATGAGAGGTGTTAGGCTAGACAGATACTGAAGGAGTAGAAATATGAGCTTATATACAGGAGAGATAGGGAATACGAGGGGAAGAGCTAGACTAGTCAGGACTTGAAGGGTAGAATATGGCTTTTTATATGGGAGAGATAGCAAACCGAGGAGAGGTATAAGTCTAGGAGGGTTTGAGCATGCATTTATAAGGAGAGACTAGAAAACGGAGAGATCCTATGCTAGAGCGAGTTGAAGGAGAGGGAAATGCGCTTTATATGGGAGAGATACCGCATACGAGGAGAAGTGCTAGGTCAGACATGTTGAGGACCAGAATATGGTTTATATGGAAAAGATAGGGATTACGGGGAGAGATGGTAGACTAGACAGAGTTTGAGAGTAGAGTATGCGTTTGCATGTATGAGGGGTATAGGAAAACGAGGAGAGCCGCTAGGCTTGACTGATAGTGAAGGAGTGGGAATATCGACGTATATACAGGAGAGATTGGGAATAGGAGGGGAGGTGCTAGTCTTTGAAAGCGACTTTAGAAGAGAACTTCATGGCAAACTGTTTACTGTCAATGTTAGAGCGCTAATTCTAGATAGCTCCAGCACGTAGCCCACTCACACTAAAACGGTAACCCATTTACGCAAAATGGTGACCCACTCACGTAAAAAGGTGACGGACTCACACAAAAAGGTGACCCACTCAAGCAAGAAAGGTTACCCACTCAAGCAAAAGGTGACCCACTCACGTAAAAAGGTGACCCACTCAAGCAAGAAGGTAACCTACTCAAGCAAAAAGTTGACCCTCTCAAGCAAAAAAGGTGACCCACTCAGGGACAACGATGAACCACTCAGGGAAAAAGGTAAGTAATTCAGGTAGTATCAGAGGGTAGAACAGATTCAGGGAAACAGATATAGTATAGTTCCGTATGATTTCACAGGTAATTCAGATAGTATCGTAGGTATTTGGGCGATTCAAGTATCATAGGCGTTTAGAGTAACTCAGCTAGTATCACAGAAGGCTAGATTCAATGGGCAGGGATTCGTATCAGAGCTATTTAAGGTAATTTCACTTGATTCGGATAGTATCACAGGTATTTAAGTAATTTTAACAGGTAATTCAGATAGTATTACAGGAGGCTAGATTCCAGGGGCAGAGCGTATCATAGCTGTATATGATTTCGCAGGCAATTCAGCTAGTATCGTGGGCATTTAAGCTAATACAGTTAGTATCACAGGAGCCTGTATTCCAGAGGCTGACTGCATCATAGCTGTGAATGATTTCACAGGTAATTCAGATAGTATCGTAGTTATTTGGGCGATTCAAGTATCATAGGTGCTTAGAGTAACTCGGCTAGTATCATAGGAGGCTAGATTCCATGGGCAGGGATTCGTATCAGAGCTATTTAAGTCAATTTCACTTGATTCGGGTAGTATCACAGGTATTTTAGTCATTTTAACAGGTAATTCAGATAGTATCACAGGTATTCATGGTAATATAGAGTGTTATTAGATTATAAACATTTCTCATCCAACGTTACAACACTATATTTACTTTTTTCTAAATCTTACAGACCTTTTATATGTTAAACAGTTAGTGTGCTAGGCGGAGAGGAATAAACTGCATGTGGGTTTACAAAATGAAAAGCTATGCATGAACATACGTTTATTTTAGTCCGTCGTACGTGCCTCTCCCCTTTTATCTACGCTTGAGACTAGCACTAGGATTGCTCCTAATGGCAGTGTTAACACCTCCCCTTCCATCTTCTTCTTTCTTCGTCGGACGTCTGCTAGCTGCATACACAGCACACGAATAAACTTAATTTTTTTAAGATTGTAGACTGACGAGAAAATCTTCATCTTCGACTTCCATTCTCTTAAGCACTATTTGTAATACTGTAATGTCCATACGCATAGGTAGTTATTCCATCCTCAGCAATAACTCTTTCATCATCAAAGGGATTCAATGTAATTTTATTCACTTGCACTGTGGTAACAGCGTGCTTTCGTGATAGGATTAGATTCATGGGCGTTCTGATGATTTCACAGGTTTTAAGACAGTCTGTATAGCCTGCAAACGTAATGTACTGCTTAATAGCGCTACGTTTTATACCTTTAATATTTTTTATCATTGAGCCTTGAATATCTAAGGCTTACGTCTTAGGTTGTAGTCCACCAATGGGCAGGATGATTTTGCTATTAGCCTCATCTTTAAATTTCCCAAGCACCTTCTTGTTTAGAGTTGAATGGCATATATAAAGGGTGGCGAAAACGACTTCCTCCCGCGAGTCACCAAATATGCAACACGCACTGTATCACTCAACAGCATGTGCAAATCAAACGGACGGTTGTAGAGAGGGAACGTGCGCCTAGGAATCAAAATGACTCGCGAGTCACGTTTTCGCCACCTCTGGAATATATGTTTGATAGGGTAATCAGCTGTATCGAGACGCTCAAGAAAACGTAGCTTGTCCTGGTATACATCTTCAGTTGTAACACGATGAATGAACGAATCACTGTCCATATACATACGCTTCAGGTTTTCATCTCCATAATAACGCAACAATACGTCGTAATGATAGTTATACATTAATGTCTTGGATATGTCCAACACTCATACCAATGCATATAGGCTTGTTGAATACAATCTGACGAGAGGCCATATGTACAGCAGCTAGGTTAGCAGCGTATATCGTCCTGTCCATAAACGTAGGTTTGGCGGTCAGCTTCTCTAGAGTTTTTCAATTGTCACCAGTCGTATATCCATACGGTTACGCAGGTTCTCCATAGTTTTTCCAAACATGGCGTTGTTAAAGAGCCTGTAGAGATCCTTCTCGAAGTCATTTGCAGTTTGTTGTCGTAGCCTGTTGTTAAATTCCACATAGTGTTTCCACCACCGAGACTGCCGGAATTGTAGCACACGATGGATTTTTGTTAGTCGTAGTCCATGACTAAGAGCTTGCTTCAAAGCCATGTAATGCACTACATACTTCTTTCGAGGTCCAAGATGGGGCATCAGTTTCTTTGTAGATGCTTCCAATGGTTTCATACACTCAGGCAGGAAAGGTAGATCGTTGTGTAGATCACGACGTTCTGCAGGATACTCGATGCCGACTTCTAATATGTACCCATGAGGATCATCTTCTTGTAGTGTTTCCAGCTGATTTCTTCAGGTGACACCCACTGAAATCCACCAAAAGGAAGGGCGTGACACATTGCCCACCCATATTGGTTATTAGCGTGCTCGTATGTGATAAATTGGGCTGGTCTCGACATATCAAAATTATCCATATAAGTGTTATTAGCCTCAGCATACCGATGGGAAACTTGGCATAAACCTCCGGTTATACCTGATTCCAGCATGAGTAGTTGATCATAATCTTGTAATAGCTCCAGCTTAATTCCTGTATACAATAACATCGCGTCCCATGTAAGTCCTGGAGAGGTAAAATAATGTTCAGGATCAACCTTGTGTATTTTGAGGGTTTGCTCTCTGAATGTCTCAAAGACATCAGCTAGGAGTAGTACATCTGAGGTTAAGTAGAGAGCGCTGTACTCGCCCAGGTTTCTCACATTAAACAGCTTCCATACATTTCTAGCATGATCGTAGTCTGTATCAGTAATTTCTTCTTCATTTAATCTATTGTAGGAGTCCTTAGGAGGCAAGCAGGTCTCGTTCAGGACATTCCATGACGTGACAAAATCATATGGAAATACACCCTTACGTGTCATCAACTTCAATTTGTCTTCTCCAAAGTACTTTGGTGTTTCAGGATGTGAGGTTAGATTTTTTACCAACTTATCCAAGTTTACACTAAGGAATCTCTCCTCGTTTTCCTATACCCCTCATACATGCAAACACATACTATACTCTCAACCTCTGTCTAGTCTACCATCTCTCCCCGTAATCCCTATCTTTTCCATATAAACCATATTCTAGTCCGCAACATGTCTGGCCTAGCGCTTCTCCTCCTATGTGGTATCTCTCCCATATAAAGCACATTTCCCTCTCCTTCAACTCTCTCTAGCATAGGATCTCTCCGTTTTCTCGTCTCTCCTTATAAATGCATACTCAAACCCTCCTAGCCTTATACCTCTCCTCGGTTTGCTATCTCTCCCATATAAAAAGCCATATTCTACCCTTCAAGTCCTGACTAGTCTAGCTCCTCCCCTCGTATTCTCTATCTCTCCTGTATATAAGCTCATATTTCTACTCCTTCAGTATCTGTCTAGCCTAACACCTCTCATCCTGTTCCTATACCGATCATACATATAAACGCATACACTACTCTCAACCTCTATCTAGTCTAGCATATCTCCCCATATCCCTTGCCTCTCATAAAGCGCATTCCCCTCCTGCCCCCTGTCTAGCTGAGTATCTCTCCTTGGGTTCCTATCTAACCTATATAACACACATTCTATTTTTAACATCTGTCTATGCTAGCATAGGATCTCTTCGTTTTCTCGTCTCTCCTTATAAACGCATACTCTACTCTAAACCTGTCTAGTCTAGCATCTCTCCCCGTATCCCCTACCTCTCATATTAAACACCTTCTACCTTTAACATCTGTCTATTCTAGCATAGGATCTCTTCGTTTTCTCGTCTCCCCTTATAAACGCATACTCAACCTCCTTCGGCTAATACCTCTCCTCCTGTTCCTATAATCCTTAAACATGTAAACCCCTCTACTCTAAACCTCGGTTTGGTCTAGCACTTCTTACCGTATCTCATACCTCTCATAAAGCGCGTTCCTTCCTGCCCCTCTCTAGCTGAGTATCCCTCCTTGGTTTCCTATCTAACCTATATAAACCTACCTTTAACACCTGTCTATTCTAGCATGGGATCTCTCTCCGTTTTCTCGTCTCTCCTTATAAACACATACTAAAACTCTCCTAGCCTAATACCTCTCCTCGATTTGCTATACCTCTCATAAAAATCATACTCTACTCCTCAACCTCTGTCTAGCCTAACAACTCTCCACTATCTCTTATATTTAAACGTACTTCCCTCCTTCAACCCTGTCTAGCCTAGTATCGGTCGTCGTATTCCCTATCTCTTCCATATAAACCCATTTTCCTCCTTGAAGGCTCCCTCAACCTTGCATCTACCCTCGTTTTCCGTATCCGTTCCCATATATGCCTAAAAACTGCGCTCGATCTCTCCTAAATAACCTACTAATATCTTAAATGTATACTACTTTAATCCAAATCGATAGAGCCATATTCGAGAAAATTAAAAATATCGATCGTTTTTCCATGTATACGGTAGTTTGCGGTGGGGTATGTTTTCTTGAAAATAGCATCCTTAGAAGATGCTGAACTTAAAACACCAGGTTTGATATTTAAGCAACATTTCTTCTTCAACTATGCAGTTCACACGGTCATACACGCGAATCCTTTTTTTTTTTTAATGCTTCTTTTTTATTCAATGCCCGCAAAATGTGTATTTTCTATGAAATCTCGATATTGAAGTTTTAAGATGAATGCAATACTTCAACTTTACTGTAGGTAAGTACGGAGTACTATTTCCGTTCTCTGGAAACGAAGTTCGAGATGTGTTGTAAAGTCAACGCTTTGCGCAACAAGCATATTCACAGCTTGCCTGTTTAAAGTTACCACCTGGCAATTGCAATAATGCCGAAGGTTATTGAACTATTTTCGGAAAGGTACATTATCGCCCTTTCCGATCTAAAGAAAAGGTATTCTGCTATGAGATGTGCAAGAAGCGAAATTTCATTGTGTACGAGAGAAAGTAATACGCCTATGCTCAATATATGTAAAGGGAAAAGGCCGTATGAGGTTAATATTCCAAAAGGAAAGAAACAGACAAACCCAGGACTTGCAACTAGGCGTACTCCAGTCATGGTGTAAAAAGTCAAAGCCCTGGTCTCCGGCAGTAATTCATGCATGTATCTAAGCGACTGTAACAAACGCCCTGCAAATTACTACTGCCCAGAGGCAGAGAAAAGCTTTCGAAAATATTACTTTGAATGTAAGGAAACGTTTTCCAAAGGATTTATGCTTATCGCCGGATTCTGTTAAAATGGTAAATATACGATTCGCCGAGATGCTAAACGGATCAAAATTAATTCCTAATACTATCAGGAAGAAGTTCTGATCCCAGTTTACCCAAATGCCATCCCGGTTCTGTAGGCGGCGAACACACGAGGTCTAGGTGCACCAGGATAAAGCTTCCAGTCGCACATCATGTTCGAGTCTCGATTCCCTAGAGCAGTCACCATCACTAGCTCGCCCTGTGACGTAATCACCCAGGGCAGGTTAGCCCGGGAACAAGAAAAAGCAGTAGTGTGGGCACTAGCTTTCTTAGCACAACTGACGATGGGGCAGCAGAGCTGTACAGTGGCGGGACACACGTGCAGAAAGCCCCAAATGTTTTCCGGTGGACCAGGGGGTTTGGAGGAAGAGGGGGAAGGAATGTCTTCTCGGTAGTCATGCCTGGCTATAACCGGCAGTAAGTGCCGGTATCGTCTCAAAGGTCACATTTACTTTTGTGTATGCTTGTATAATTCAGCGACTTGACTCTTAAGAGAAAAGAAGACGAAACTAAATACTTTTCTCTTTTCTAGATCTATCCAAACGAAATAAATTGAAATTCCCTTTACATAATGTTTAAAGAGCAAATATTGCAATATTTATGCCGGTGCTATGGAAGTTAGGATGCTTTATTCAGTAATTTTCTTGAACAAGGTGCACAATAATGTATATCTTATTTTTAACGTTTGTTGTTAATAATAATAATCATAAGAATCATAATTATCATAATCGTTTCATAATTATCATGCAATGGACTGCTCTACGCGAACTCCAACAGTAGAGGGTATTTATTATCTTGAATATAAGTTTGTTTTGCTTTTTAATCTTCATAGAGATTAATCACAAGGTACAGCGCTAAGTGTGTAGTTCCATACAGTTGGCACGTTCAATTCTGATAATATTCAAGTAACGTTTTAAAAATACGCATGGAAAAGTAATATGAATATCAGGCTGTTGAAGCAGTTTGAGCACAATTAAGTGCAACATTCAGTTTTCTTCAAAATCAGATATTTTGCGATTGTTACTGAAAAACGATTGTTTTATTTAAAACATAATTCCCCCTTACACTTATAAGACAAAGGAAGAAAAGTCGTGTTGACAGTATAGTGAACGTAGAGTAAAAGCAGCTATTATATCTAAAAGAAGAACATGATAATAGGTACGAGGAAACAAAGGTTAGGGCAAGATATGCAGTTTCTATATAGCTGTTTTATTCGGTTTCGATAACCTATAAGCTAAATTTTCAAAATAGTGACACGATTGATGTGCTTTTGTTGCAGTTGGTTTCTCATTTGAAAGCACTATATTTTAAAAATTGAATTGTTTTCAAAAGTAAACTGCCTTTTAAATTAAAAATCTGAAGAAAGAGAAAATAACTTCGAAAATAACACACGGGGTTAGACTTGAATACTTTGTTATGATTCACGTTCTGAATTCTTAAAATGCTTCTTCCCTGGTCTGGAATGGAATGGGCTGTGTAACGGAGGTAACTCGACTCCGATCCAGTGAATGAGAATATTGTGTCTGTGCCCCTCGAGGGGGCGCCCCGGGAAGGAGGGACGAGGTGAAGGACACCAGGTGGCCGGAACCAGGATTGACGGCACAGCAATGACAAGGTCCCAAATGTTTCCAGATTCAGACGCCCCGACAATCAGGCCAACAAACCGGGGACACCGCCCCACACAGTTGGCCAACCCCCTCCAAGGGGCGGTCCGTATATACCGGCAACCAGCCGAAGACCAAGAGACGGATAAGGTTCCACAGAGAGTATCCTTATTCCCTGCCACGCTGTACCGGAACACCATCGCCGACACTCCCTACCCTGAAACAGACCTAACGGGTTAAGGATGAATGAAATGAGGAATGGAACGATATGGAGGAACATGAAATTCCGGAGCTGAGAGAAACCACTCCAGCATTCGCCTGACGACCCAGGATAACTGCCGAAAAAACTCAGCCGAAGACCGAGAGACGGCTAAGGTTCCACAGAGAGCATCCTTATTCCCTGCCACGTTGTACCGGAACACCATCGCCGACACTCCCTACCCTGAAACAGACCTAACGAGGTTAAGGATGAATGAAATGAGGAATGGAACGATTTGGAGGGACGTGAAATTCCGGGGCTGAGAGAAACCACTTCAGCATTCGCCTGACGATCCGGGATAACTCCCGAAAAAACCTATGGGTCAGAGTGGGTGGTTGCCTGGAAGTCAACTAGAGACCTCCCGAATGCGAGTCGCACGCGTTACCGCGGCGCCACCTGGACGGAATCTAGAAGATCCGTAGTACAAATCCCGGCTATGACATTGGATTTTTCAATCTGATTCTATCTTTCCAACCCTGAGTGAAAGTGTCCTATTAGTTGAGATGTACTGTCATTACAAACTTCGTTGTAAGTATAAGAAGAATGCAGTATTTACGATAGCCAAATTTTTATGTGGTGCCTTTGAAACTCCACGCTCTTGGCATTACCACGAGAAAAATGTAACGTGCATTCACATAACCTTCTCTTCTCACCATTCTACAAATTATTTTTACTAAATCTTGTTTTTCTGTCTACGTCTTGATAAACCAGATAAACTTCCACATTTAGCCGATTTGTGATGTGGGCTTCTGCCGCACATTTAACAGGTCCCGAGTTCGAATCTCGATTAGAGTGAGTTACCGGGATAAAGTTTTTCAAGGGTTTTCCCTTATCCTGAGAAGATGAATGTCAAATAACTCTAAGCTCTAGGGACCTAGGGTCCATTTGAGCATCATTTTAATTATTTCGTTCATTCACCTTCTGTAATGGCCTACTCGGTTAAGGGACTTTAATTCAGTACCAAAATAGAAAGGTTCACATTCACACATTTCGTTGTAGCATACGTAGATAAAGCGATAGTCACATTTTCAAAAATCGTATCACTACGCGATGCTTTTAAATTTCATGCTGTCCGTATGACCGCGACAAAAACAAACGAATAGCGACTACTTAGTTACAAAAAATATTCAAACTAAGAACAGAAAATATCTTGGAAATAGTCAATATCATAAAATATATGTGTGACAAACTGTGCGCTTTAACGGGGGCCTGCATTTAGCAAAACTGTGTCCATCTTTTACAGTTTACCAGTTATACAAAGGTAATTGAGAATGAAGACTTGAGAGGCTCTTCTCAAAAAATTCAAAATACTTGCATGTTTCGTTGTCATGAAAATATCTTAACAGAGAAGTAGCTTATATAAGGGGTAGCTGGCTCACTTTTTGAGTTTATATGGGAAAAGATATGGAAAATGAGGGTAGATGTTAGGTTGGGAGAGCCTTCAAGGAGGAAAATGCGTTTATATGGGAGAGATAGAGAATACGAGGGGAGATCCTATGTAGAACAGGGCCTGAAGTAGGGGATTGCGCGTTATATGAGAGAGGTGGGGAATACGAGAAGTGCTAGGCTAAACAGAGGCTGAAGGAGGGGGAATGCGCTATATATGTGGTAGGTAGGGAAAACGAGGAGAAGTGCTAGACTAGACAATTGTCGAAGGTGGGGAATGTAGGCTTTTACGGGAGCGATGGGGAAAAGGAGGGAGGCCTAGACTACACAGGGCTTGAGGGCTAGAATATGGGTTTTACATGAGAGAGGGAGGGAAAACGATAAGTGTTACGGAGGTTAGAGTTATACATGTGTAATGTCCACTCTTCTCCAGGGTAGCACCATCCACCATTCAGCGAACGAGCAGATTCCATGGGGTTGAGAGCAGCATAGTTGTGCATGATTTCACAGATAATTCAGGTAGTATGATAGGTGTTTAGGGTAATTCAGATAGTATCACAGGAGGGTAGATTGCATGGTTTAGGTGTGTATAGCTTCGTATGATTTCACAGGTAATTCAGGTAGTATCGTTGGTGTTTTAGTTGATTCAGTTAGTATCACAGGAGGATAGATTCCAAGGTTTATACGTGTATAGCTCCGTATGATTTCACAGGTAATTCAGGTAATATCATAGGTATTTAGGGTAAGTCGAATAGTATCATAGACGGGGAGATTTCAGGAGTCGGGTGTATCTTAACAAGTATCGTTAATATTTAAGGTAATTTTTTACGTGATTAAGATAGTATCACAGATATTCATGGTGATGCAGAGTAATTCAATCCTCTATAGACATTTCTTATCTAATGTTACGACACTTTATATACTTTTTTTCTAGATCTTATGAACTCTTTATATGTTAAACAGTTAGTGTGTAAGACGGAGAGGGTTACACGGTGTATAGGGTTACAGTGAGGGTATAGGCTAGTAGTATAAACTAGCCCATCCGCATCGTTGAGATATTATAATGTTTTAGTCAGCTTTATTGTTCTATATGGCTACAGTTTTTATCCAAGTGTAGCAGCTTTACCAGTTAATCATTGCTTCATTAGATCAGGATTGTAAGGATAGACGTCTTTACCCTTTATCTAAGCTTGAGACTAGCACTAGGATTTGCGCCTAATGGCAGGGTTAACGTCTCCCCTTTCATCTTCTTCCTCTTCTTTCTTCACCAGGTGTACGCTGGGTGTATACACAGTACATGAGTAAACTTCAGTTTTTTAACATTGTAGACTCTCTGAGAAAGCACTGTTTGTAATACGATAATGTAATACGCATATGTAGTTATTCCATCCTCGCCAATGACTCTCTTATCATCAAAAGGGGACAATGTGATTTTATTCACTTGCACGGTGGTATAACTGGCGCAACAGTTCTAGACACGTGAAAATCTTAATGAGAGCTATGATGCGAGTTGCTTACCAGAGCAGGTGGTGACCGGTCGTCTGCATGCTGCAGGAGTGCGTGGGACAGTCATCGTCAAATATCCACACCGGTTATGCACTGCGTTGCGCTGATAAAATTAGTTATATACAGTATATTAAAATCCACGCTGTAAAAAGCGCTTAATATAAAAAAACGCTGTCAATCATTGCCTCCAATTCTGCCACATCTAACAACCCCTCCTCTTCTGTGGAATCACTCACATTATTGCCGCCATCACTGCTGTCACTACTTTCTGCACCATTAACCTGGATGGGAATTATTTCTATTTGATTTTCTGCAATTCCGTATTTTTTGGAATAATTATTCTTAATTTATTCAGCATGTCGCCATACATTTTCCCATTCTGGCCTTCCAATTTCAGCAAATTGCTGGCGTTATAACTGCTCCACATATTTTAGTTTAACAGTGATATTTCTGCATGCCACCCATTTTTTGATATCAGCCCAGATTAATTCGATTGGGTTTAGATCTGGGCGATACGATGACAGTCTAAGTACATTATGACGATGTTGTATTACTATCTGGTCGACTATGTATGACTTCTGAAGCTGTTTGTTGGCTTTAATTAAGTTATATAGCTTTGTTTTACTCATGCTTTCATCTAAAGCTATATTATGTCTAAGTAACCAAGCTCTCATTTCTTCTTTCAAGGAATTTGAGGTAGGTGGTTTGTCAATTTGAGTGTTGACGCATTGTGAAGCATTGTCGATGACCAGAACAGACCCAGCAGGCAAATTAGGTATCAACATGGCGTTGATTCACTTCATGTAATTTTCTGTATTCATTTCTTGATGAAAATCTCCTGTTTGTTGCGACTTGTAAAAGAAGGGCATTTGAAACGAAGCCGAGCTTTCCAACAGCATGAACGATAATAAGTATTTGCCCTTTGGCAACAGGTGCCTGCAAACCTAATTCGCTATCGTCACTCCAACTTTTAGATGCTGTATGACTGCTGTGTATGTATGACTCATCTTCATACATTATAGTATTTTTCTGAAATTTGTAGCACCACCTTGAAAATTGATGCTGATATAAGTACACATTGATATAAGTACATATAAAATTAGTCATTTGGAAAGGTAGAATCAGACTGAAAAATTAAATGCCATAGCCGGGATTTGAACCACAGATCTTAGGCTTTCCGTGCCGTTGCTCTAACCGACTAAGCTATCATGGCAACATTTACTTTTTATTTTTATTTTTTATTTTATTATTATTTTATTTTATTTATTTATTTAGCTTTTCTGTTAGAACTCTTCTATTTGATTTCGGTTTCTTCCACTTGAACCCTAAATCTTTAATAATTTTTCTGATATTTGTAGCACCACCTTGAAAGTTTCTGCTGTCTTTCAGCTTAATGAGCAATCTGCTTATTTTTAGCACACTTTTTTCTTCCACATAGGAATTGCGAATTGTGCGCCGAATGACGCATTCGAAATCGTCTATTTCTGTAATACGTTTAGGGGCCTTAGGTTTCTTCCCAGGTGTGTCAAATGGCATTCTTTCATCCATATGTTTTTTTTTTCTTATCTTTGAGAACTCTGGAAACGGAACTCGGTGAAACACCCGTTGCTTTGACTACTCTTTCACTCTCTTAAGGCTTTTGTGGAACTCGGACGAACATATATTTTCTTCCTTCATCTCTGCTTCTTGCTTCATGAAGTCGACATTTGCAATTATTTCCCTACTTTGACTGTGTAACAACTTAGCACTCAACTTTGAAAACGTAGGAGCCATGGTTATAAATATACCAAATATAAAGTAAGTACTATTTAGATACTGCTCTCTTTAAAATTACAACCAGATGCAGACACTTTCTATGCAGACTGTATGTGTTACGCACTGTGAGTAAGCAAAGGTGTTATATCGCTTTCGTTGATTAAGCTGAACATAAACCATTCCTAGGCTCGGCAACTGGGGTGGCAATCAAGGTCACGATTTCAGAAGTTTTGCGCGAGTTATAACGGCATGCTCGTGACGATCAGATTCATGGGCGTTCTTATTCTTTCTCGGGTTTTAAGGCAGTCTGTATAGTTGTCAAATGTAACGCACTGCTTAATGGCACTACGTTTTATACCTTTAGTTTTTTTATCATCGAGCCTTGAATATCTAATGCATACATCATAGGTCGTAGTCCAACAAGGCGTAGGATGATTTTTCTATTGCCTCATCTTTAAATTTTCACAGCACCTTTTTGTTCTGAGTAGAGTGGCATATATGGTTGACAGGGTAATAAGCTGTATCCAACGTAGCTTGTCCTGGTACACATCTTCACTTGTTAAACCATGAATGGATGAATCAGTGTCCATATACATAAGCTTCAGGTTTTTAGCTCCTTAATACGGTAACAACACGTCGTAATGATAGTGATACATTCATGTCTTGGAGATGTCCAACACACTCATAGCAATGTATATGGGCTTGTTGAATACAACCTCACGAGAGGCCATATGCATAGCAGCTAGATTAGCAGCATATATTGTCCTATCGATAAACGTAGGCTTGGCGATCAACTTTTCCAGTGTCTTCTCATTTGTAACCAGACGTATACCCATATGATTACCTAGGTTCTCCATAGTTTTTCCAAACATGGCATTGTTAAAGAGTTTGTAGAGGTCCTTCTTGAAATCATTTGCAGCCTGTTGTTAAATTCCACATAAGGTTTCAACCATTGAGACTGTCGGAATTGTAGCACATGATGGTTTTTACTCAAACGTAACCCATGATTAAGAGCTTACTTCAAAGCCATGTAATGTGTTGCATACTTCTTCCGAAGTCCAAGATGGCTTATCAGTTTCTTTGTAGATGATTCCTTAGGCTTCATACACTTGGGTAGGAAAGGTAGATCGTGTAGTTCTGCAGGATACTCGATGTCAACTTCTAATATGTATGCACGCGGATGATCTTTTTGTAGTGTTTCCAAGTTGATTTCTTCAGGTGAAACAAACTCTAATCTCCCATAAGGGTGGGAATGGGACATTGCTAAACCGTATTGATTATTGGCGTCGTCATGTGTAACAAATTGGGTTTGTCTCGACGGATCATACTTATCCATGTAGGTGTTGTTTGCTTCGGCATACCGATGGGAAACTTGACATAAACCTCCTCTTATACCGGATTCTATCATGAGTAATGGATCATAATCCTGTAACACTTCCAGTATGCAGTAACATGGCATCCCATGTAAGTCCTGGAGAGGCGAAATAATGCGCGGGGTCGACTTTGTGTGTTTTGAGGGTTTGATCTCTGTCTATGACATCAGCTAGAAGAAGAGCATCTGAGATTAAGTAGAGATCGCTGCACTCACCTAGGTTTCTCACATTAAACAGTTCGCATACATTTCTAGTATGATTGTAGTCAGCATCACCAATTTCTTCCTCATTTAATCTATTATAGGAGTCCTTAGGTGGCAATCAGGTATCGTTCAAAACATCCCATGAAGTGAAGTAATCATAGGGAAATACTGCCATACGAGTCATCAACTTCAACTTGTCTCCTTTGAAGTGCTTCAGTATTTCAGGATACGATGTTAGAATTTTCACCAGCTTATCCAAACTTGTACTCAGGAACCGAAAGCTATCTAGAAACCGAAGCCTTATATCTCCTACATACTTGGAGAATGATATATAGCTTTCTTCAGTGCTAGA
Organism: Deroplatys truncata; assembly: GCA_030765065.1. Taxonomy (NCBI): domain Eukaryota; kingdom Metazoa; phylum Arthropoda; class Insecta; order Mantodea; family Mantidae; genus Deroplatys; species Deroplatys truncata. The sequence continues at coordinate 382,856,842 of CM060990.1, forward strand.
GATTAACTCCACCTGCTCACTTGTACGTCCCAGTTGCTTAACAGTGATATGTGAGTCATATCCGCTGAGCTTGTGCATGAAGAGTGAAATATATTTAAGTGTTTTGCAGGACTAATTACATTAATTATGTAGTCTTCCACGATATTTACCACTGATAATGATCATGGTCACGTACTTTATAGTACTCTTTCAGTAAAGGGTTTTCCGCACAAGTAGCATACTGTAGAAGATTCGAAATCCTTCTGCTGTTGATCTGTAAGTTGCAGAGGCTTAGCAAATTTGTGTATATATTATCAGTCTTCTTCGCAAGAAATGTCAGGTATAGCATAAACTTCTGGGTAGGATCATCAACACTACGATATACATAGGGGTGCTTAGGAAAACCAGTTTCCAGATGTTCAACAGATTGAGCAGGCTTCACGTAAACACAGAAGCTCGTAGGTACATGTTCCTGATAAGGTGTTGTATATGAAGTTTCAGGATTGGGGATACACGTATGACATGGAGCGAGGATGCTTTCAAAGTCTCCATAGATGACTAAGGTAGTTTAAACATCCTATCAGCATTTTTAAACTGTACAATTGGTTTCTCCTTGATAGGCATAACTACCCATTGCAACACCATGTTGATTACAGATTGCTACATGTTCTTATCCCACTTCCTCCACGCTGATCATCAAAATGTGTAAAACAGCGCTTACAGGTATAAACACGTTTTGTATGCTTAGTTTTCTGACCTCGAATAAGTATTTCAAAATTCTTTATATATATACGTAGTGGTGTTTTCCACTACTGTCACTCAATAGTGGCAGGTCACGGTGTTCATGTAGTTCAGTCTCAGCAACCTTTATTGGATACACTTTGTGATTCTCATCCAGTCCGAAAAGATTGATAGACATCCTGTTAAGCTTCTCAAACTTAGATATTTGAGAAAGTGGAGTAGGGTAAGAAGCGCAGCTGAAGTTATACTTATCTTGGAGGTTCTTGTATTTGCTTACCCGTAGCGCATTCTTCCCTATGAATTTGGCTAATATAGAATACACGAAGCATTTCTCATGTTTATGCAGGCTTTTCCTGCTTCAACAGATGGCGGTAGTGGTATGTAGCTTCTTCCACGTAATGGGTTATACTCGTTGATTTGAAGTCAAACACCTTCCGCAGCAATCCGGGCCCAGTTGCTACCCTTAAGCTGTGATTCCTCCATTTCAGTAACCGATTTCTTGAATTTCTTATCGAAAATAGAGTCCAGATCCGTTTCTAAGAAAACAGGTTGATTCCGTGTTTTAAATGTTATGTCACAGTTTTCTCCAATACTTTTAACAAATCGACACTCGACCAGCAGATTACTTTTCACACTCTTGTGAATACCAAGCTCTTTATGTACAGCCTGGATTATTCGTCGTTTCGGCTCATGCAGGTACATATTCAAATCCTTAGATGATTCGCATCGTATAAAATACGATTTCAAGTTTCCATCGAATGAAGTTTCATATTCTTTCATATCAAACTCCTTCATTTTATATAATAAGTGATGTCTGGTAGGTTCCAATCTGTTTCTCTTCTCAGGTATGCGTATTATGCATAGATCTTAATATCTTTGGCCCTTATAACTGTCATTGAAGGTCACGCTACAATGTTTACATTTGAAAAGCTGTTTCACTCATCGCGTGTCTTCTCATATCGTAATCTCGCAGGAATTTCTTCCTACATTTACCGGAAGCGTAACATTAGGCTTCCACACATGAGCCCGCCACGGAACAATACACAACTGCATCTGCATTACCGTCACTATAGTACTGATAGTGGATTCCTATCTGCTCTGCCCGTGTTGCCCGCACAGTCAATGTATGCCTGACCTCATTCCACTTCGTAATGACGGCCATTGCTTTAGAGGGAATGGGGAGCAAGTAACAGGAATCCGTGTTACTCCTTTCAGTAACAGCACATCGCTAAAGCTAAGTTTTTGTTTCTAAACTTTTAATTGCGGTAACGTCTCGATAGTACATTTTTGAATGGAACACAGTAATTCTCCATATACCACAGGTAAGTGGTGGAGAAAGCGAAGAAAAGACAACAGTATGCAAACGCTGCGAGCACACCATTCAGAATATAGCCGCAGATTTATTCTTCTGGAACTTTAGCTGATGGTGTTCTAGGAGCTTTATTTAAATTTCTTCTTCTTCTTCTTCTGCTCTTAATCCTCCTAACTCGTTTTCTCCGAGCATATCTTGGTTCCTAGCAGGAGTAAGGAACTTGAGTGTATGTATACGTGTTGAATCTTGGAGTGAGCTATTGATTTGATCTATCGTATCCGCGGTTGTATAAACGCGCTTGGAGAGCCGCGCGTGCCCGGCGTTTTAAATTCTGGTATTGTACTAGAGGCAGGTGGCGAGCATGATAGGTCGCAGGGTGTCTATACCCAGTTTTCCCCTTATTTTACTCATGTCAACAATAGCACGTGCATCTAGTCTTATCTTATTGATTGTTGGACGCATAACAGCTTATTGCAATAAAATTTGGTTTTGTGTTTAAAAGAGTAGCATGTCTATAAATTGGATGAATTGGAAGAAAATATAAGCGTATGCATGAAATTAGTTATGTGGAGGCATTGGCTCATTTGTATATTAACGCCATGAAATGTGTGGAGGTTAGTTCTCGTGTGTAACCTTGATTTGGTTAGCAGAAGGCACATGCAGTTTGCTTAGATTACCGCAGGTTATTAACTGGTTGGTGCTTGATCGTTGATGAATCCAATTGAGCGTAAAGCTGAAGTGGATTAGCATTCAAGTACTATTCAGGTACGGCTGAGAGTGCGCGAGTTTTTCGCGTATTTTATGTAAATGCTGCATAATGACATTATCCCTGAGTACCGTTTAATTCAAACACCGTAAGAGGAAACATATACGCAGTGGCGAAAAAAAATCGGTTAAACGTATTTAATATCCTTTCGGAAAGAAATCCAACTCTACCGATACGACAAATTGAGGAGCTCCAATCCGGAATTACGTGTGTAAGAGTTCGAAGTGTAGGGATATCCCCAAATGAAATTAAGCCAATTGGAAAGCTAACGACCCCAGACAAAAGGAGGAAGAGACAGAAACGTGTGCTGGACATTGCGATGGATTTAATTCGACGATGCGTATGCAGGTACACAGATTTTTTGTCTTTAAAAATGAACTACCAGTGTCACAAAATAATGCCAATAGTGAGTGAACCAAGATCTAGATTCACCTAATTTCAGCAGATCTACTCTGTATAGGTTTCTTAAGAAATGGGAAGTATAAGTGAAAAAGCGTTAAGAGAAATCCAATAAGAGACAGAGTGTATAGCATTATGGCGTGGACGTTATCTGAGAACTATAAGACAGCATAGGGTCGCGAATCGAAGGATGTATCTTGATGAGACCTCGGTAAATGAGGGATAAGCAACGAGTAAGGTATGGCATGATACAACAGAGAGCAGTGAGAGACAAACGTTTTTACAGTGATTGTCAGCTGGATTAAGAAATTCAAGTGCCAGAGAAAACATGTCAATCGTCACGTACATAGTGATATGGATTTTGTAGAAGGCGGTTTACTGTGGCTTGATTCCAAAAACAATTTACGATTATCACGAGGACATGGTTGGGGAAGAATTTCAGTATTGATTTGAAACTATTTTGCCCTAAGTGGTACCACATTGTACGATTGTGATGCATAGTGCTCCATACCACAATGTTGGTGCAGATAAGATACCCAATAAATCTTGGAAAAAACAGGACATAATCTACTCTTTAATTACAAAAAAGAAAGAAAGAAAAAACTGTGGATGAATCCCTTACGAAGGCGAAACTGCTGCAAATATCCCAAAATGTGCCAATGATGGCGATAAGTATGTTATTAACGAAGCGGCAAGAGCAGCTGACCACGAAGTTCTTAGGTTTCCCCCATATTACTGGGTTTAGAACCCAGTTGAGCTAAACTGGAATCAAATTAAGGGCTTCGTGGCAAAAGTAGATAACATTCAAACTGCAAGAGGTTAAAGCTCTGCGTAGTACAGCATAGTTGCAGATCACCGACTGAAGCTGGAAGTGAGCAATTAATCATGTATTCAAGGAGGGAGGCAAATCATGATGACATCAATAATGTCGCGTAAAGCATTGTCATTAATCCAAACGAAAGTTCTTCCGCTAGTGAACCTGATGTCACTGAGTTAGACCCAGACATGGAAGGAATTGTGACAGTAGCGAGCACTACGTAACCGTAAGTTAAATAATTTGTAATACAACTTTACAATTGCATGCTTGCGACACTTCATTTGTATGAGGGCATGTTGTTACTATTCAACCGCAGCTATGTTTTCTGTGGATCCCACGTTCTACACCTGGTAGGAAACTCGTACTTTATGGCGCGAACAGCTTTAACCAATCGGTAAAGGGGGCGCGAAGTAATAGACTTTTGTATGTTTACAAGCGAGTGCTATAAGAATCAGGATTTAATAGGTGCAGCGAAGATCACTCGTATGAATTTACGAGTGTTCCCGATTACGAAAAAGCAAGCAAACAACGAGGGTTTGGCGAATTAAACACATATGCTATATGTGGTGGTCGGCGGGTGCTCTGTTGCTGGCGGTGTATACCTGAACTAGCTGAAAGAAGGCTGTTATCTTATAAAAGGACGAATGTTGAAGAATCAGTTGCGTCTATCTCAAGTAGAAGCACAGACACCAAATCTGCATGTAATGATAGGTTTTAATACCCATTATTAAAGTAAACGCAGAAAATGAAGTTAAAACTTGAGAGTTTATTGCTGTTCGCAGGAAAAGAAAGTTAGTTATTAAATCTACCTGGACTTAATTTGGAGAAGTAGCAGACGACGCCCGCATATACACAGTATTTATTCAGTGCTTCTCATATAACACCATGAATGTTTTAAAGAAGGTTGCAGCACACAAATGTTCACAGGGTAAACCCTATCCGAATCAGCAGGCATTGATCGGGTGCTTTTATTGGCTTATCAAGCCTCTGCAGCGTTTCTTATTTATGTTTTCGAATGGAGTAAGTAAAGCGTAATTTTCGGAAAACCACTTTCATAAAACTTAGAGCTAACAACCCGTAAGTTCTTTTAAATTTGTATTTGCATTGTGTAATTTGTTACATGCGCTTAAGGACATATTTGTTTATAAGTATACTTATACAGAAAATCATTATACGGCATTAGATTACAGAAGGAAACACAAACAAATTGTTCACCACGGGAGATCGAAACCCTGTTTCCAGTATGGCAAGCGCCGAAGATTATCACTGCAGTACAGTACTACGAAATACTATTTATGTGCTATTCTTGATGTAGGCTGCCTACGTCACGAATGCATTGCTGCGTATTTGCCAGCCACTCCTGTGTTACTCTCATAGTTGAAACAGAACACGATTACTCTGCGTGACCGGCGAGCAATCCTCCTGTGTATGTAGGGAGAGCAATCATGTATCGAGAGAAATCGAAAGAACCAACCACCGAAACCGGTTGAGATCGCACGTTTGCTGTCTTCTACTTTGCTCATGCCTGATAGTTATGAGTGGGATACCGAATATTCCTGCGTTTATGTATATTTTGCGTTACCATTCTTTTACTGTCTAATGTTCAAAGCATTAATTTTTAACCTCACTTTTGTTTCCTTAGCTTCACTGTGCAGGGCAATTCAAAATAATGGAACCGATTTCAGTAACTTATTTTGTGAAATCTAATGAACGTATCGTATTATGAGACTTGTGGTTTGAAAGGTTAACTCAATGTTTTCTTCAGACACATCACAAGTGTTCTAGGTGCTTACCTCGCGTAACACGATACACATCAAGCCGATAGTCTCCTGCCAAACTCTTTGTAGCATGTCAAGGCCAATCTCAGCAATGGCTGCTGTAATGCGGTCGCGCAGCTCATCCAGTGCCATTGGAAGTGGTGGTACATAAACGTGATCCTTTACAAAACCCCTCGTGAAGGTATCACATGTGGTCAAATTAGGAGAACGAGGTACTAGTAAAAAGATGCCGAAACCAGAATACAAACAGGTGCCGACAACTCATAAGAGTTGCCGCCGACTCCCGCCCCCTCCTTTGTTGCCTGGCCCCGAAAACCCGCCGACCACGCCCCCTCTTTGTGCGCTACTAGCATGCCGCGCTTTAGAGTATTAGAGCAATGGGCTATTGTCCTTTTGTGGTCTGATCTGAATACTGCCCGGGCAGAGAACAATTGGTTATTGTGCTCGTCGCTAATGCAGGTGGGTCTTTGTGCGCTACTGGTACCGACAGCCGGGGATCGTCGAACAATGGGCTATTGTTTTCGTCACGTGCCGCCGCCCCCGCAAATCGATGTAAGTAGTATTAGTCCCGGATGAGCCAATTGATTTAACGATAATCCTGCCGCTAGGGGCGCTGGTGTCGCTAGTGTCGGTGCGTGCGACGGCGGCGGCGGTGTGTTTGAAAAGCGCCTTGAGCGGTAGGATTATCGTTAAATCGGTTGGCTCATCCGGGACGAGTTGAAAGAATTGAGGAAGTGACGTGGAGTGTTTTGATTGGTTCGTTAATTTGGGGTGGGAGATGGAGGAAGGGAGATGGAGGAGTATGGAGGTCGCGTGATGGAGAGGAGCTGGGTGGCGAGGTGTTGTCTGTGCGGAGGTCGGTACTGAAAGAGGGGTAAAGATGGGGAGCGAGGGATAAAAAGTGTAACAGAAAGTGACGTGTGAAGTTGTGATTGGTGGGAGTAAGAAGTGATTTTATTGGTGGAAAGGAACAAATGAGAGTTGTTGATTGGTAGGAATAAGAGGGATTATGATTGGTGGAAAATAAAAAGTTGTGGGAGTGGGGTATGTTGGAGGTGATGGGAAAGGTGAGTTTTGCTAGCAGCAAGATTTGCAAAAGCCTGTCTTGAACTGATCAGCAATTTTTGAACGTCGGATGGTAGTTTTCTTGAGTGGATAGAGAGATGGGGGCGATATGAGATGCGGTGGCGAAAATGGGGACTAGACAAGGTTGTTGAGACAAGAGGTTTAAGGACGAGGAAATTTGGAGGTTAGTGGTGAACACGGCGGTCGCAAGAGGTGGGGGTAAGGAGATGCAGTGGTGAGAATGGGAACTAAAAGAAGATGGGGGTAGCAAGAGTTTTAGAAGAGTAGATTTTGAGGTTAAAATAGTGGGAACTAAAAATGGCGGAGGGTCTACGACAAGGAGATGCGGTGAGAACTAAACAAGATGGCGGTCGCAAGAGGAGGGTAAGGAGATTTGAGGTTACAGTACGAAAACACGAAAGGATATATTCCTACGCCAAGCAGGTCCGAAAAATAATTATGCGTGTGGTACTTACCTGTTACCGGTGTGGATGCGTCACCAAAAGCGCGGCACGCGAGGCGGAAAAATAAAAGCAAACTGTTTTTGAAAATGCTTAACCAGCTTTAAGATCAACCAACATCACTACGCACTGATATACCTAGGTTTTTAAAGCGGTACAGACACCCTTTGCAGAGGCGTAATTTAACTATACCAAAAACCTGGTACTGGACCATCGTGATGGTCGCTAGCGTACGTAGGAGCAGGGTTCTCAAGCCGGTCGAAAGCGGTCAAAAACGTGTACGACGTAGGTGTTCGCAGTAGCTGCTGTCGAGTCAACCGTCGAGGTGTGAATAAACGAGATCTGTTCTCGCCGGCAATTTGGTTCGGAGATGTGAGCAGCGGCGAGGTGTTGTGTGTGCGGAGGTCGGGACTGAAAGAGGGAAAAGATGGGGAGCGAGGGATAAAAAGTGTAACAGAAAGTGACGTGTGAAGTTGTGATTGGTGGGAATAAGAAGTGATTTTATTGGTGGAAAGGAGCAAATGAAAGTTGCTGATTGGTAAGAATAAGAGAGGTTATGATTGGTGGAAAGAAAAAGGAATGGGGTATGTTGGAGGTGATGGGAAAGGTAAGTTTTGCTAGCAACAAGATTTGCAAAAGCCCGTCGTGAACTGATCAGCAATTTTTGAACGTTGGATGGTAGTTTTCTTGAGTGGATAGAGAGATGGGGCGATATGAGATGCGGTGGCGAAAATGGGAACTAAACAAGGTGGTTGAGACAAGAGGTTTAAGGACGAGGAAATTTGGAGGTTAGTGGTGAACATGGCGGTCGCAAGAGGTGGGGGTAAGGAGACGCGGTGGTGAGAATGGGAACTAAAAGAAGATGGCGGTAGCAAGAGGTTAGAAGAGTAGATTTTGAGGTTAAAATAGCGGGAACTAAAAACGGCGGAGGGTCTGCGACAAGGAGATGCGGTGAGAACTAAACAAGATGGCGGACGCAAGAGGAGGGTAAGGAGGTTTGAGGTTACAGTACCAAAACACGAAAGGATATATTCCTACGCCAAGCAGGTCCGAAAAATAATTATGCGTGTGTTACTTACCTGTTACCGGTGTGGATGCGTCACCAAAAGCGCGGCACGCGAGGCGGAAAAATAAAAGCAAACTGTTTTTGAAAATGCTTAACCAGCTTTAAGATCAACCAACATCACTACGCACTGATATACCTAGGTTTTTAAAGCGGTACAGACACCCTTTGCAGAGGCGTAATTTAACTATACCAAAACCTGGTACTGGACCATCGTGATGGTCGCTAGCGTACGTAGGAGCAGGGTTCTCAAGCCGGTCGAAAGCGGTCAAAAACGTGTACGACGTAGGTGTTGGCAGTAGCTGCTGCCGAGGCAACCGTCGAGGTGCGAATGAACGAGATCTGTTCTTGCAGGCAATCTGGTTGAGAGATGAGAGGCGCGGTGGTAAAAATGTGAACTAAATAAGATGGCGGAGGCACGAAGTTGAGGTTAAGGAGCGGCGAGGTGTTGACTGTGCGGTGGTTGGGGTCTGAAAGAGGGGGAAAGATGGCGAACGAGGGATAAAAAGTATAACAGAAAGTGACGTGTGAAGTTGTCATTGGTGGGAATAAGAAGTGATGTTATTGGTGGAAAGGAACAAATGAAAGTTGCTGATTGGCGAGAATAAGAGAGATTATGATTGGTGGAAAGAAAAAAAGGTGTGGGAGTGGGGTATGTTGGAGGTGATGGAAAAGGCAAGTTTTGCTACCAACAACATTTGCAAAAGCCTATCCAGAACTCATCAGCAATTTTAAATAACTAGTGTTTCGGGGGTTTTCTCTGGTTGGTAGACGAATGCAAGCTGTTTCTACCATACTTATATTATTGGTCTTTTTCCTTTTTTTTTTTTAAAATGACTAGTTTTTTTTTTTTTTTTTTGGGGAGTTTTCTGCGGATGGTAAACAAATGCAAGCTGTTTCTGCTTTTTCATAGGTTTTCCCTGGTTGGTAGGCGTTTTCTGTACTGGTTGACGAAGGCGTTTCTAATTTTGGAGGTTTTCTGAGGTTTTTAGCGGTTGTCCCTGCCCGGTAGGCAAATGATGAAGTTTTACCTTGTCGGCGCACGGATACTAGACACGTACTGGCGCGCACACACACACACACACAGAGAGACAGACAGACACACAGACAGGCACACACACACGGACATGTTTCCAAAAATGCTTTTTTTTTTTTTTTTTTTTTTTTTTGATTCAGGAGGTCTCAAAACGTGTATTTCCGGTGAAATCTCGGTATCGAATTTTTGGGCGGAATGCAATACTTCCCCTACTTACTATACGTAGTAGAGAAAGTAAAAAAGTATTGAAAAATTTAAGGAAATAACAAGCAATATCTCAAAAGTGTACTATCTTGTTTTCAAGGGTTTTCCAGATCGGTAAGCGTTAGAATACTCTTAGAGCTTTTTTCAGGTTTTTTAGCGGTTGTCCCTGGCCGGTAGGCAATTGATAAAGTTTTTCTATAACGTCGTCGTTTTGGCTTGTGGCGCACGGTTCCTAGGCACGTACTCGCGCGCGCGCACACACACACACACACACACACACACACACACACTAAAATAGTAGCGTATAAAAAAAACTGATTTGTTACACTCACATAACTTTCTCTACTCTTGTACAATCTAATTGGTAGCTTTTAAGCGATAGTCAAATATTTTAACGCTGGTTGCTATGTGGCGAATTCCATTCTGTTTGCATGTTCAGGACATAAAAAAAATGAATAAACGAATTTGAGAAAAAGTATAAGTATTGGAAAATTTAAGGAAATAACAAGCAATATCTCGAAAACGGTTCACTCAACAAAAGAAACGTATATGACATAAGTTGTGTATTTTAACGCGATCTACATTTTTTGTGTAGTAAAATTTTGTCTATCTCTTATGGTTTACCAGTTATGCAAAAAAGTCGTTCACAATGAAGAATATTTTTGGAGACATTCCCAGAAAATTCGAGATATACATTTTATTTGACATGACAATATCTTAAACATATGATGTTTTAATCAAAATCGTTAGAGCCGTTTTTGAGAAAATTAAAATTTTCGAAAAATGTTCCATGTAAAGGGTAGTCTGGGGTGGGGGGATTTTCTTGAAAACCTTCGTGTCGCATCTCTGGAAGATACTGAACCTAAATACCAAGTTTGGTGTTTATCCGACTGTTCGTTTTCGAGTTATGCTGTTCACAGACACACAGACACACAGACACACAGACAGACACACACACGGACATGTTTCCAAAAATGCTTTTTTTTTTTTGGATTCAGAGATTCTCAAAACATGTATTTCCAGTGAAATCTCGGTAACGAATTTTTGGGTGGAATGCAATACTTCCCCTACTTACTATACGTAGTAGAGAAAGTAAAAATGAATAACGCATTTGAGAAAAAGTATAAGTATTGGAAAATTTAAGGAAATGGTTCACTCAACTAAAAAAAAATGTATATGACATAAATTGTGTATTTTAACGCGATCTACATTTTTTGTGTAGTAAAATTTTGGCTATCTCTTATGGTTTACCAGTTATGCATACTGAACCTAAATACCAAGTTTGGTGTTTATCCGACTGTTCGTTTTTGAGTTATGCTGTTCACAGACACACAGACGCACAGACAGACAGACACACAGACACACAGACACACAGACAGACACACACACGGACATGTTTCCAAAAATGCTTTTTTTTTTCTGGATTCAGTGATTCTCAAAACATGTATTTCCAGTGAAATCTCGGTATCGAATTTTTGGGTGGAATGCAATACTTCCCCTACTTACTATACGTAGTAGAGAAAGTAAAAATGAATAACGCATTTGAGAAAAAGTATAAGTATTGGAAAATTTAAAGGAAATAACAAGCAATATCTCGAAAAACGGTTCACTCAACAAAATAAATGTATATGGCATAAGTTGTGTATTTTAACGCGATCTACATTTTTTGTGTAGCAAACTTTTGTCTATCTCTTACGGTTTATCAGTTATGAAAAAGTCGTTCACAATGAAGAATTCTTTTGGAGACATTCCCAGAAAATTCGAGATATACATTTCATTTCTCTCGACATTATCTTAAATATATGATATTTTCATCAAAATCGTTAGAGCCATTTTTTAATACAAAGAGAACGGGATTTCACAAGTGAAACAGTACTGTGATAACGATACCACTGAAACAAAAAAAAAAATCTGATGTGTAACACTCACATGACTTTCTCAACTCTTGTACAAAGTATTTTTACAAACGCTTATTCCCCATCTAGTTCATGTTAATCGAGATAAACATTTGCAAAATCTATTTTATTGCTAATTTTCTTGTATAAAAAAAAAATCTGATGTGTAACACTCACATGACGTTCTCTACTCTTGTACAAAGTATTTTTACAAACGCTTATGCTCCATCTAGTTCATGTTAATCGAGATAAACATTTGCAAACTCTATTTTATTGCTAATTTTCTTGTAGATGTAGGGGAAAATATATTTACAAGGGGAATATAGAAAAACAGTAGCCTTTAAGCACATACATATCTCTTAATAGCTGGTTGCTATGTGCAACACCATTCTTTTTGCCACAGATTAATACTGTTTGCATATCAAAGACAAAAAAAAATGAATAACGAAGTCCCATTTGAGAAAATAAATATTGGAAAATTAACAAACAATATCTCGAAAACGGTTCACTCAACAACAAAAATGTATATTACATAAGATGTGTATTTTAACGCGATCTACATTTTTTGTGTAGTAAAATTTTGTCTATCTCTTACGGTTTTTCAGTTATGAAAAAGACGTTCACAATGAAGAATACTTTTGGAGACATTCCCGGAAAATTCGAGATATACATTTCATTTCTCACGACATTATATTAAACATACGATATTTTTCATCAAAATCGTTAGAGCCATTTTTTTTAATACAAAGAGAACGGGATTTCACAAGTGAAACAGTACTGTGATAACGATACCAACAAAACTAATTATTATTCACCCACTGAAACACATAAAAAAAATCTGATGTGTAACACTCACATGACTTTTCTCATCTCTTGTACAAAGTATTTTTACAAACGCTTATTCCCCATCTAGTTCATGTTAATCGAGATAAACATTTGCAAACTCTGTTTTATTGCTAATTTTGTTGTAGATGTAGGGAAAATATATTTACAAGGGGAATATAGAAAAACAGTAGCCTTTAAGCACATACATATCTCTTAATAGCTGGTTGCTATGTGCAGTACCATTCTTTTTGCCACAGATTAATACTCTTTGCATATCAAAGACAAAAAAAAAATGAATAACGAATTCCCATTTGAGAAAATAACTATTGGAAAATTTAAGTAAATAACAAGCAATATCTCGAAAACGGTTCACTCAACAATAAAGATGTATATGACATAAGTTGTGTATTTTAACGCGATCTACATACTTTCGTACTTACCTATAAGATATAGAGGGTAGAGGTCGTACGAACGTAGCACTTTGAGAATCTATATTCAACAGTTGGTGTTACTCCTTAGAAAGGAAGTATCTGCTGATTTTTATTTAATTCTTTACATTTTACATAACACGTATGCACTGGCACAACACAAAAGCACTACACACAATACTCAGTTTTAATATTTGCACTAATAACATCAGGAATAACTGAAGTCTGCAAACAGTCATTTCCCATGTGCAGCCTTACGTACAGAAAACGTGTGTGGCTGATCTATGTGTAAAAAGAGCCTGAGAGCGGATGTACGTCAGCGGTAAAATCTTTTAAATGCATTTTTATTGGCGATGGTAGAAATCGTGCAGTGGTGGATCGTGAAAATTCATATAAATGGATGTATCACCTCATAATAAGCCTCTATATACCAAGAATATTGAGTTTTTAAAAAGTCAGCAACTGTACCTGTGTTTCTATACGTGAACGTCAGATGGCAGCTTCGATACGTGTCCACGGAGACCTTAGTGCTAGGCAACTGTACCTCTGTTTCTATACGTGAACGGCAGATTGCAGCTTCGATACGTGTCCACGGAGACCTTAGTGCTAGGCAACTGTACCTCTGTTTGTATACGTGAACGGCAGATTGCAGCTTCGATACGTGTCCACGGAGACCTTAGTGCTAGGCAACTGCACCTCTGTTTCTATACGTGAACGGCAGATTGCAGCTTCGATACGTGTCCACGGAGACCTTAGCGCTAGGCAACTGCACCTCTGTTTCTATACGTGAACGGCAGATTGCAGCTTCGATACGTGTCCACGGAGACCTTAGTGCTAGGCAACTGTACCTCTGTTTCTATACGTGAACGGCAGATTGCAGCTTCGATACGTGTCCACGGAGACCTTAGTGCTAGGCAACTGTACCTCTGTTTCTATACGTGAACGGCAGATTGCAGCTTCGATACGTGTCCACGGAGACCTTAGTGCTAGGCAACTGCACCTCTGTTTCTATACGTGAACGGCAGATTGCAGCTTCGATACGTATCCACGGAGACCTTAGTGCTAGGCAACTGCACCTCTGTTTCTATACGTGAACGGCAGATTGCAGCTTCAATACGTGTCCACGGAGACCTTAGTGCTAGGCAACTGTACCTCTGTTTCTATACGTGAACGGGAGATTGCAGCTTCGATACGTGTCCACGGAGACCTTAGTGCTAGGCAACTGCACCTCTGTTTCTATACGTGAACGTCAGATTGCAGCTTCGATACGTGTCCACGGAGACCTTAGTGCTAGGCAACTGCACCTCTGTTTCTATACGTGAACGGCAGATTGCAGCTTCGATACGTATCCACGGGGACCTTAGTGCTAGGGAACTGCACCTCTGTTTGTATACGTGAACGGCAGATTGCAGCTTCAATACGTGTACACGGAGACCTTAGTGCTAGGCAGCTGTACCTCTGTTTCTATACGTGAACGGCAGATTGCAGCTTCGATACGTGTCCACGGAGATCTTAGTGCTAGGCAGCTATACCTGTTTCTATACGTCAACGGCAGATTGCAGCTTCGATACGTGTTCACGGAGACCTTAGTGCTAGGCAACTGTACCTGTGTTTCTATACGTGTCCACGGAGACCTTAGTGCTAGACAACTGTACCTCTGTTTCTATACGTGAACGGCAGATTGCAGCTTCAATACGTGTCCACGGAGACCTTAGTGCTAGTGCTAGGCAACTATACCTCTGTTTCTATACGTGAACGGCAGATTGCAGGTTCGATACGTGTCCACGGAGATCTTAGTGCTAGGCAACTATACCTGTTTCTATACGTGAACGGCAGATTGCAGCTTCGATACGTGTCCACGGAGACCTTAGTGCTAGGCAACTGTACCTGTGTTTCTATACGTGAACGTCAGATGGCAGCTTCGATACGTGTCCACGGAGACCTTAGTGTTAGGCAACTGTACCTCTGTTTCTATACGTGAACGGCAGATTGCAGCTTCGATACGTGTCCACGGAGACCTTTCGCTTCAGGTGACAAAATAACACTAGGCACTTGTGTGCCGTGGTGTAAGCCGCAATCACGGTATTGGTAGCGTGGATCTCCTTGGGGCTCTCCTCGGAGTTACCTCAACACCACGTACATGACCTGGTTCGTCACGGGTACGCAGGTCTGCACTACCACTTCCTCGGCGTTGAGCAGGCCCAGGAGGCGATCGTACCGGTACACCAGCTAGCACGTGGACATGTTATCGCGCTGTGGTGTTGCGTGTGCGAGGTATGGAAACTCAAGGACGCAAAACATGCACGACCGAGGGTTAAAAAGCAGAACAAGTAGTGACGTGGAGCGTTGTGATTGGTGTAAATAAGACGATCTCTGATAGGTGGACAAATTGAAATAACGTGATGTGATAGGCGAAAATAAAATCAAAGGTGATTGGATGAAAAATGACGAGAAGGAATTAGCGGTGAATTTGTGAACTAAGATGGCGAAGATTTTTTTTTTTTTTAAAAAAAAAAGGATAATATAAGTACGGCAACTGTAACGGTTTACGGCAAACGCGCGCCGCGCAATGCGTCACGCCGGGCATCTTGCTCAATATGATTTTTGTTTTATTGCCCGGGCGTGACGCATTGCGCGGCGCGCGTTTGCCGTAAACCGTTACAGTTGCCGTACTTATATTATCCTTTTTTTTAAAAAAAAAAAAAAATCTTCGCCATCTTAGTTCACAAATTCACCGCTAATTCCTTCTCGTCATTTTTCATCCAATCACCTTTGATTTTATTTTCGCCTATCACATCACGTTATTTCAATTTGTCCACCTATCAGAGATCGTCTTATTTACACCAATCACAACGCTCCACGTCACTACTTGTTCTGCTTTTTAACCCTCGGTCGTGCATGTTTTGCGTCCTTGAGTTTCCATACCTCGCACACGCAACACCACAGCGCGATAACATGTCCACGTGCTAGCTGGTGTACCGGTACGATCGCCTCCTGGGCCTGCTCAACGCCGAGGAAGTGGTAGTGCAGACCTGCGTACCCGTGACGAACCAGGTCATGTACGTGGTGTTGAGGTAACTCCGAGGAGAGCCCCAAGGAGATCCACGCTACCAATACCGTGATTGCGGCTTACACCACGGCACACAAGTGCCTAGTGTTATTTTGTCACCTGAAGCGAAAGGTCTCCGTGGACACGTATCGAAGCTGCAATCTGCCGTTCACGTATAGAAACAGAGGTACAGTTGCCTAACACTAAGGTCTCCGTGGACACGTATCGAAGCTGCCATCTGACGTTCACGTATAGAAACACAGGTACAGTTGCCTAGCACTAAGGTCTCCGTGGACACGTATCGAAGCTGCAATCTGCCGTTCACGTATAGAAACAGGTATAGTTGCCTAGCACTAAGATCTCCGTGGACACGTATCGAACCTGCAATCTGCCGTTCACGTATAGAAACAGAGGTATAGTTGCCTAGCACTAGCACTAAGGTCTCCGTGGACACGTATTGAAGCTGCAATCTGCCGTTCACGTATAGAAACAGAGGTACAGTTGTCTAGCACTAAGGTCTCCGTGGACACGTATAGAAACACAGGTACAGTTGCCTAGCACTAAGGTCTCCGTGAACACGTATCGAAGCTGCAATCTGCCGTTGACGTATAGAAACAGGTATAGCTGCCTAGCACTAAGATCTCCGTGGACACGTATCGAAGCTGCAATCTGCCGTTCACGTATAGAAACAGAGGTACAGCTGCCTAGCACTAAGGTCTCCGTGTACACGTATTGAAGCTGCAATCTGCCGTTCACGTATACAAACAGAGGTGCAGTTCCCTAGCACTAAGGTCCCCGTGGATACGTATCGAAGCTGCAATCTGCCGTTCACGTATAGAAACAGAGGTGCAGTTGCCTAGCACTAAGGTCTCCGTGGACACGTATCGAAGCTGCAATCTGACGTTCACGTATAGAAACAGAGGTGCAGTTGCCTAGCACTAAGGTCTCCGTGGACACGTATCGAAGCTGCAATCTCCCGTTCACGTATAGAAACAGAGGTACAGTTGCCTAGCACTAAGGTCTCCGTGGACACGTATTGAAGCTGCAATCTGCCGTTCACGTATAGAAACAGAGGTGCAGTTGCCTAGCACTAAGGTCTCCGTGGATACGTATCGAAGCTGCAATCTGCCGTTCACGTATAGAAACAGAGGTGCAGTTGCCTAGCACTAAGGTCTCCGTGGACACGTATCGAAGCTGCAATCTGCCGTTCACGTATAGAAACAGAGGTACAGTTGCCTAGCACTAAGGTCTCCGTGGACACGTATCGAAGCTGCAATCTGCCGTTCACGTATAGAAACAGAGGTACAGTTGCCTAGCACTAAGGTCTCCGTGGACACGTATCGAAGCTGCAATCTGCCGTTCACGTATAGAAACAGAGGTGCAGTTGCCTAGCGCTAAGGTCTCCGTGGACACGTATCGAAGCTGCAATCTGCCGTTCACGTATAGAAACAGAGGTGCAGTTGCCTAGCACTAAGGTCTCCGTGGACACGTATCGAAGCTGCAATCTGCCGTTCACGTATACAAACAGAGGTACAGTTGCCTAGCACTAAGGTCTCCGTGGACACGTATCGAAGCTGCAATCTGCCGTTCACGTATAGAAACAGAGGTACAGTTGCCTAGCACTAAGGTCTCCGTGGACACGTATCGAAGCTGCCATCTGACGTTCACGTATAGAAACACAGGTACAGTTGCTGACTTTTTAAAAACTCAATATTCTTGGTATATAGAGGCTTATTATGAGGTGATACATCCATTTATATGAATTTTCACGATCCACCACTGCACGATTTCTACCATCGCCAATAAAAATGCATTTAAAAGATTTTACCGCTGACGTACATCCGCTCTCAGGCTCTTTTTACACATAGATCAGCCACACACGTTTTCTGTACGTAAGGCTGCACATGGGAA
The DNA here is from genome assembly GCA_030765065.1 of Deroplatys truncata. NCBI lineage: Eukaryota > Metazoa > Arthropoda > Insecta > Mantodea > Mantidae > Deroplatys > Deroplatys truncata. Next base: position 382,874,571 of record CM060990.1, read on the forward strand.
ATGACTGTTTGCAGACTTCAGTTATTCCTGATGTTATTAGTGCAAATATTAAAACTGAGTATTGTGTGTAGTGCTTTTGTGTTGTGCCAGTGCATACGTGTTATGTAAAATGTAAAGAATTAAATAAAAATCAGCAGATACTTCCTTTCTAAGGAGTAACACCAACTGTTGAATATAGATTCTCAAAGTGCTACGTTCGTACGACCTCTACCCTCTATATCTTATAGGTAAGTACGAAAGTATGTAGATCGCGTTAAAATACACAACTTATGTCATATACATCTTTATTGTTGAGTGAACCGTTTTCGAGATATTGCTTGTTATTTACTTAAATTTTCCAATAGTTATTTTCTCAAATGGGAATTCGTTATTCATTTTTTTTTGTCTTTGATATGCAAAGAGTATTAATCTGTGGCAAAAAGAATGGTACTGCACATAGCAACCAGCTATTAAGAGATATGTATGTGCTTAAAGGCTACTGTTTTTCTATATTCCCCTTGTAAATATATTTTCCCTACATCTACAACAAAATTAGCAATAAAACAGAGTTTGCAAATGTTTATCTCGATTAACATGAACTAGATGGGGAATAAGCGTTTGTAAAAATACTTTGTACAAGAGATGAGAAAAGTCATGTGAGTGTTACACATCAGATTTTTTTTATGTGTTTCAGTGGGTGAATAATAATTAGTTTTGTTGGTATCGTTATCACAGTACTGTTTCACTTGTGAAATCCCGTTCTCTTTGTATTAAAAAAAATGGCTCTAACGATTTTGATGAAAAATATCGTATGTTTAATATAATGTCGTGAGAAATGAAATGTATATCTCGAATTTTCCGGGAATGTCTCCAAAAGTATTCTTCATTGTGAACGTCTTTTTCATAACTGAAAAACCGTAAGAGATAGACAAAATTTTACTACACAAAAAATGTAGATCGCGTTAAAATACACATCTTATGTAATATACATTTTTGTTGTTGAGTGAACCGTTTTCGAGATATTGTTTGTTAATTTTCCAATATTTATTTTCTCAAATGGGACTTCGTTATTCATTTTTTTTTGTCTTTGATATGCAAACAGTATTAATCTGTGGCAAAAAGAATGGTGTTGCACATAGCAACCAGCTATTAAGAGATATGTATGTGCTTAAAGGCTACTGTTTTTCTATATTCCCCTTGTAAATATATTTTCCCCTACATCTACAAGAAAATTAGCAATAAAATAGAGTTTGCAAATGTTTATCTCGATTAACATGAACTAGATGGAGCATAAGCGTTTGTAAAAATACTTTGTACAAGAGTAGAGAACGTCATGTGAGTGTTACACATCAGATTTTTTTTTTTATACAAGAAAATTAGCAATAAAATAGATTTTGCAAATGTTTATCTCGATTAACATGAACTAGATGGGGAATAAGCGTTTGTAAAAATACTTTGTACAAGAGTTGAGAAAGTCATGTGAGTGTTACACATCAGATTTTTTTTTTTGTTTCAGTGGTATCGTTATCACAGTACTGTTTCACTTGTGAAATCCCGTTCTCTTTGTATTAAAAAATGGCTCTAACGATTTTGATGAAAATATCATATATTTAAGATAATGTCGAGAGAAATGAAATGTATATCTCGAATTTTCTGGGAATGTCTCCAAAAGAATTCTTCATTGTGAACGACTTTTTCATAACTGATAAACCGTAAGAGATAGACAAAAGTTTGCTACACAAAAAATGTAGATCGCGTTAAAATACACAACTTATGCCATATACATTTATTTTGTTGAGTGAACCGTTTTTCGAGATATTGCTTGTTATTTCCTTTAAATTTTCCAATACTTATACTTTTTCTCAAATGCGTTATTCATTTTTACTTTCTCTACTACGTATAGTAAGTAGGGGAAGTATTGCATTCCACCCAAAAATTCGATACCGAGATTTCACTGGAAATACATGTTTTGAGAATCACTGAATCCAGAAAAAAAAAAGCATTTTTGGAAACATGTCCGTGTGTGTGTCTGTCTGTGTGTCTGTGTGTCTGTGTGTCTGTCTGTCTGTGCGTCTGTGTGTCTGTGAACAGCATAACTCAAAAACGAACAGTCGGATAAACACCAAACTTGGTATTTAGGTTCAGTATGCATAACTGGTAAACCATAAGAGATAGCCAAAATTTTACTACACAAAAAATGTAGATCGCGTTAAAATACACAATTTATGTCATATACATTTTTTTTTAGTTGAGTGAACCATTTCCTTAAATTTTCCAATACTTATACTTTTTCTCAAATGCGTTATTCATTTTTACTTTCTCTACTACGTATAGTAAGTAGGGGAAGTATTGCATTCCACCCAAAAATTCGTTACCGAGATTTCACTGGAAATACATGTTTTGAGAATCTCTGAATCCAAAAAAAAAAAAGCATTTTTGGAAACATGTCCGTGTGTGTGTCTGTCTGTGTGTCTGTGTGTCTGTGTGTCTGTGAACAGCATAACTCGAAAACGAACAGTCGGATAAACACCAAACTTGGTATTTAGGTTCAGTATCTTCCAGAGATGCGACACGAAGGTTTTCAAGAAAATCCCCCCACCCCAGACTACCCTTTACATGGAACATTTTTCGAAAATTTTAATTTTCTCAAAAACGGCTCTAACGATTTTGATTAAAACATCATATGTTTAAGATATTGTCATGTCAAATAAAATGTATATCTCGAATTTTCTGGGAATGTCTCCAAAAATATTCTTCATTGTGAACGACTTTTTTGCATAACTGGTAAACCATAAGAGATAGACAAAATTTTACTACACAAAAAATGTAGATCGCGTTAAAATACACAACTTATGTCATATACGTTTCTTTTGTTGAGTGAACCGTTTTCGAGATATTGCTTGTTATTTCCTTAAATTTTCCAATACTTATACTTTTTCTCAAATTCGTTTATTCATTTTTTTTATGTCCTGAACATGCAAACAGAATGGAATTCGCCACATAGCAACCAGCGTTAAAATATTTGACTATCGCTTAAAAGCTACCAATTAGATTGTACAAGAGTAGAGAAAGTTATGTGAGTGTAACAAATCAGTTTTTTTTATACGCTACTATTTTAGTGTGTGTGTGTGTGTGTGTGTGTGTGTGTGTGTGCGCGCGCGCGAGTACGTGCCTAGGAACCGTGCGCCACAAGCCAAAACGACGACGTTATAGAAAAACTTTATCAATTGCCTACCGGCCAGGGACAACCGCTAAAAAACCTGAAAAAAGCTCTAAGAGTATTCTAACGCTTACCGATCTGGAAAACCCTTGAAAACAAGATAGTACACTTTTGAGATATTGCTTGTTATTTCCTTAAATTTTTCAATACTTTTTTACTTTCTCTACTACGTATAGTAAGTAGGGGAAGTATTGCATTCCGCCCAAAAATTCGATACCGAGATTTCACCGGAAATACACGTTTTGAGACCTCCTGAATCAAAAAAAAAAAAAAAAAAAAAAAAAGCATTTTTGGAAACATGTCCGTGTGTGTGTGCCTGTCTGTGTGTCTGTCTGTCTCTCTGTGTGTGTGTGTGTGCGCGCCAGTACGTGTCTAGTATCCGTGCGCCGACAAGGTAAAACTTCATCATTTGCCTACCGGGCAGGGACAACCGCTAAAAACCTCAGAAAACCTCCAAAATTAGAAACGCCTTCGTCAACCAGTACAGAAAACGCCTACCAACCAGGGAAAACCTATGAAAAAGCAGAAACAGCTTGCATTTGTTTACCATCCGCAGAAAACTCCCAAAAAAAAAAAAAAAAAAACTAGTCATTTTAAAAAAAAAAAAGGAAAAAGACCAATAATATAAGTATGGTAGAAACAGCTTGCATTCGTCTACCAACCAGAGAAAACCCCCGAAACACTAGTTATTTAAAATTGCTGATGAGTTCTGGATAGGCTTTTGCAAATGTTGTTGGTAGCAAAACTTGCCTTTTCCATCACCTCCAACATACCCCACTCCCACACCTTTTTTTCTTTCCACCAATCATAATCTCTCTTATTCTCGCCAATCAGCAACTTTCATTTGTTCCTTTCCACCAATAACATCACTTCTTATTCCCACCAATGACAACTTCACACGTCACTTTCTGTTATACTTTTTATCCCTCGTTCGCCATCTTTCCCCCTCTTTCAGACCCCAACCACCGCACAGTCAACACCTCGCCGCTCCTTAACCTCAACTTCGTGCCTCCGCCATCTTATTTAGTTCACATTTTTACCACCGCGCCTCTCATCTCTCAACCAGATTGCCTGCAAGAACAGATCTCGTTCATTCGCACCTCGACGGTTGCCTCGGCAGCAGCTACTGCCAACACCTACGTCGTACACGTTTTTGACCGCTTTCGACCGGCTTGAGAACCCTGCTCCTACGTACGCTAGCGACCATCACGATGGTCCAGTACCAGGTTTTGGTATAGTTAAATTACGCCTCTGCAAAGGGTGTCTGTACCGCTTTAAAAACCTAGGTATATCAGTGCGTAGTGATGTTGGTTGATCTTAAAGCTGGTTAAGCATTTTCAAAAACAGTTTGCTTTTATTTTTCCGCCTCGCGTGCCGCGCTTTTGGTGACGCATCCACACCGGTAACAGGTAAGTAACACACGCATAATTATTTTTCGGACCTGCTTGGCGTAGGAATATATCCTTTCGTGTTTTGGTACTGTAACCTCAAACCTCCTTACCCTCCTCTTGCGTCCGCCATCTTGTTTAGTTCTCACCGCATCTCCTTGTCGCAGACCCTCCGCCGTTTTTAGTTCCCGCTATTTTAACCTCAAAATCTACTCTTCTAACCTCTTGCTACCGCCATCTTCTTTTAGTTCCCATTCTCACCACCGCGTCTCCTTACCCCCACCTCTTGCGACCGCCATGTTCACCACTAACCTCCAAATTTCCTCGTCCTTAAACCTCTTGTCTCAACCACCTTGTTTAGTTCCCATTTTCGCCACCGCATCTCATATCGCCCCATCTCTCTATCCACTCAAGAAAACTACCATCCAACGTTCAAAAATTGCTGATCAGTTCACGACAGGCTTTTGCAAATCTTGTTGCTAGCAAAACTTACCTTTCCCATCACCTCCAACATACCCCATTCCTTTTTCTTTCCACCAATCATAACCTCTCTTATTCTTACCAATCAGCAACTTTCATTTGCTCCTTTCCACCAATAAAATCACTTCTTATTCCCACCAATCACAACTTCACACGTCACTTTCTGTTACACTTTTTATCCCTCGCTCCCCATCTTTTCCCTCTTTCAGTCCCGACCTCCGCACACACAACACCTCGCCGCTGCTCACATCTCCGAACCAAATTGCCGGCGAGAACAGATCTCGTTTATTCACACCTCGACGGTTGACTCGACAGCAGCTACTGCGAACACCTACGTCGTACACGTTTTTGACCGCTTTCGACCGGCTTGAGAACCCTGCTCCTACGTACGCTAGCGACCATCACGATGGTCCAGTACCAGGTTTTTGGTATAGTTAAATTACGCCTCTGCAAAGGGTGTCTGTACCGCTTTAAAAACCTAGGTATATCAGTGCGTAGTGATGTTGGTTGATCTTAAAGCTGGTTAAGCATTTTCAAAAACAGTTTGCTTTTATTTTTCCGCCTCGCGTGCCGCGCTTTTGGTGACGCATCCACACCGGTAACAGGTAAGTACCACACGCATAATTATTTTTCGGACCTGCTTGGCGTAGGAATATATCCTTTCGTGTTTTCGTACTGTAACCTCAAATCTCCTTACCCTCCTCTTGCGACCGCCATCTTGTTTAGTTCTCACCGCATCTCCTTGTCGTAGACCCTCCGCCATTTTTAGTTCCCACTATTTTAACCTCAAAATCTACTCTTCTAAAACTCTTGCTACCCCCATCTTCTTTTAGTTCCCATTCTCACCACTGCATCTCCTTACCCCCACCTCTTGCGACCGCCGTGTTCACCACTAACCTCCAAATTTCCTCGTCCTTAAACCTCTTGTCTCAACAACCTTGTCTAGTCCCCATTTTCGCCACCGCATCTCATATCGCCCCCATCTCTCTATCCACTCAAGAAAACTACCATCCGACGTTCAAAAATTGCTGATCAGTTCAAGACAGGCTTTTGCAAATCTTGCTGCTAGCAAAACTCACCTTTCCCATCACCTCCAACATACCCCACTCCCACAACTTTTTATTTTCCACCAATCATAATCCCTCTTATTCCTACCAATCAACAACTCTCATTTGTTCCTTTCCACCAATAAAATCACTTCTTACTCCCACCAATCACAACTTCACACGTCACTTTCTGTTACACTTTTTATCCCTCGCTCCCCATCTTTACCCCTCTTTCAGTACCGACCTCCGCACAGACAACACCTCGCCACCCAGCTCCTCTCCATCACGCGACCTCCATACTCCTCCATCTCCCTTCCTCCATCTCCCACCCCAAATTAACGAACCAATCAAAACACTCCACGTCACTTCCTCAATTCTTTCAACTCGTCCCGGATGAGCCAACCGATTTAACGATAATCCTACCGCTCAAGGCGCTTTTCAAACACACCGCCGCCGCCGTCGCACGCACCGACACTAGCGACACCAGCGCCCCTAGCGGCAGGATTATCGTTAAATCAATTGGCTCATCCGGGACTAATACTACTGATGTAGGAGATAATTGTGTCAATCAATCAGGTAATTTTCGTCCATGCATAACATCGTCTAACATTACTGAAAAAAGAATCAAGGATTTATACTGCTAACGTCCCGGCATCATGCCTATAAAGGGCTGGACGCAAATCTTCGATCGATGAATACAATTAAGTATTTTTGATTGATTATGATTAATGTAAATAAGTGTATATGAATTGACTCGCGCACCTGGTTGCCATCGTATATGTATATGTGCGTGTTAGCATATGCATAACTATCACACTCATTGCTCTTAACCTATCCGGCAACCCTCCACCTTGTAACGAAAAAACCCAGCAGCCGGCTTCTGCTTGGTAATAACAAGTTTCACCCCTCCCCTCCGCTACTGCGGCGTGACGTCACTAACAAGTCTCGACATGTAGACTAGTCCGGCTCTACTCTGTCGGTGTCGTTAAAGCATGTTAAAACCCGCTCACAAATGCCTTTTCTTTGTATTCGAAAACCGCCAGCCGGCTTCTGTCTGGCGGGGTGAATAACAGGTCTCAACACGCATTCCACCTCTCCACACCCGCCGCGTGACGTCACAGAATAAGTATCTACAATATATAAGGAGCGACGCAGCCAGAGCGATCATTTATTGTTTTTTCAGTGTTCATTCAGTGATAATCGAAATGGCTGGTGATAATCGTGCGTCTGATGTGAATGAGAAGATTAGCGAGTGCGGAGAAGATTATCACTACGTACACTTCCATACCGAAACCTGCAATGGTTTAATGCATTCAATATTGTGTACTCAACCATTGCATGATCAGATGACTACATTGGAAGTGTGCAGAGAGCTGTGCTGTTTATCGAGGAGCGAACATGTAAGTAATATATTTTTTCTATAATTCAGTAATATACAGCATGCATGTTAAATGAGATCTAACTTGAAGTTACTTTATTCTTTCAGAGAAAATCGCTCGGAGGAGGATGCGGAGGATCTTAGCGATGTCGATGAAGTTGATGATGTCTTCGTCTCGATACACCTAGCTGAATGTGATACAGAGACATGCACTGGATACATGCATTTTGTACTTTGTACTAACCCGGCCCAACATGAACGCATGACATCCTTCTTCCCATGTAACGACAACTGCGAGGTCTACCAGCGCAGTAAGAGAAAACTCGAGTAAGTAGAAGAAATGTTAAATTACATGTTCATTTGCTGCTTCTAATGCTATTCTGTGTCTAACCCAAAATAAAATTATTACAGACTGCGAATGACTGCGCATAAGGTACCCGTGCCAATAGAGGAGGTGGATCCTGAGAGACGCGATGTCGATATAGTGGAACATCCATTCGCGGAGCACCATACCAGCCAATGGATGAGGATGTCGCTTCACTCTCCGTCATTACTGCTCCTGATGATAAAGCTACGAGGGTTGAGGAGTGGATAAATCAGACTAGTCCAGATTGCTCGCCTGAGATACACCCAGATCCTTACAAACCCTTGAAGTGAGTATGACACTCTTTAGTCATACTTTTGTGTGACAAGGGAAGAGGATTTTTCTAATATATGTATTTCTCTTTCAGTCGAATGAAATCATTTGCTAAACCTATTTCTAACATTGTTTTGAATATATGTTGCAGGAGTGCGAGGAGGAAGCGGGGGAAGAGGAAGAACGCGACTTGCGAGAAAAACCAGAAGAGGGGTGTAAGAGGAGGATCCTCAACTAGGGTCCCATGGTCTTATTCGTTGAAGATACCCTGCATTCGCCTGAGGAGCATGGAGAATCGATTACTCGTGCTTGATGACGTCAGCAAATCCCCTCCCATGGACATTGGACTATACTATGACATCCCCTCCCTCTACATAAAGTGTGAAAGTGATAAAGCATTTGTTTATATTACAAAATCATACTCGGATATAATATCCAAAAACGTTGAAGATTACCTACACCAAGGAAAAACAGTTGGCGCGTGATGAATATTCTGACAATGTAATTTATGCATACAGTATTATTTTATTTCTTGACCATTCAATTCACTTCATAAATACTAGTTTAAATAATAATGTAATACATTTAGACATGCAGGGTGTAAGGAATCTAACGCGGCTATTGTCCTATATTGAGAAACACTTGCATATTTTAAATGATTTCTACAAGTCAGGAGCATCTAGTTTTCAGGCAGTAGGAGGGGGAGAAGGGAAATGCTTCAAATGTATGCTAAAGTCAATAAAAGAGTGTTTTAGTATATGTATTCCTTTTATTACTCATAAACTTATCCTAGTACAGTCCTCCACAAAAACCATTCACCCAAACACACACATAATTATATAATTGCTTGCATCACGTGAGAAAGAGGTTTGTAGATAAATACTTTGTCATGTAGAACCAGGCAGTACAGTGACGTCTGGGCGGGTATATTTGCAGATGCTTGAATCTCGAGTCTGATGTTCAGTTCCATTTATAACCTCCTCGGGTTGGTGAGAACAGTCTATTACGAATAATGGTGCACAGTGAAGAAAATCCTTTCTCTTCAAGAGGGGATAATTATGTCTTTCATAATAGGAACTTTGAAATTTACTATACGTTTCATATAGTGAAGCAAACGTTGAATTTTTAAAGTCCAAGTTCAAATCATGCTAGGGGTAACATTTACTGTTGAGGAATACTCTCAAATTAGTAATGTTGCAGTGATCAAACTCGGAACCGTTCTTGCTATAATCACCCAATCTTGCAGTCTGCGCACACACTGATGGAGCGAGGTATCTCGAGCTTAGATGTTGTTGCTACATTCCACGTGAAAGATCTTGTCTGGGATACAGCAGGCTGGGTACGAAGATCCATGGATCGAAAGGCGAGGTGTAGAAGTCTATCAGACTTGACAATTTTTAGAATGTGAGCCCTTTCAGCATCAGAAAGGCGAATTACAGGCATCCTCCATTCGAAATCTGGACGCAATTTCTAGAATCTTTGGATCTTAATGAGAACCAATTCAAACTTGCTGTTGAGTATAAACTCCTTGTGGTCATCAGCAAATCCTAGGAGCATCGATAGAGGGACTACAGCATTTAAAGCCCCATTCGCTGCATGTACTCTATCAACTTCTTCACCAGGTTAGGCCCATCCTGCATTCAGCAGTGGATTCAACTCAATAGGGTTGAGAGTCACGTAGTTTCGTATAGTTGTAGTAATTCCAGGATTCCTTGTTCTGTCTATAGTTGTAGCATTCATATCTAGACGTATCTCATTAAACATGAAGGCTATAGCATTATTGGTGAGCTTCGCTGTAGTAGGAGATCCATCTACCTTGGTGAGAGAACCTTCGATGCAGGGATAACTCTTGTAATGTAGCGTATTCAAATGGTAAGCTTGGCAGGGTATTCTAATTTCATCATTTACATCCAGAGTGGAGGTGTTGTATGGTAGAAAAACATGCTCCTCCTCCTTGGTAAACTTGTCATCAAAGGCCGGAACCTCTGTCACGTTTAAGATGTCCATTATAGCGGTTTGTAACTTAACCCTCGAGGAACTTGCGGTTAGCACGTGTTAACTCCTCGGAAGTTGGAGAGGTAGTGTGCTTCAAACGTGCTGTACGTCGGCTATTATAGTATTTGCGATGTCTTTTAAAACGTATTGCCATTGCGCCTTACGTGAAGTCTTGTAGTGATAACCTATTTCCTGAAGTTGATTGCCTCTCCGTGTTGATCTACCACTCGAATAGTGATCTGATCTATATATTTTGTATCTATGACTTGTAAATATATAGGATTCGAGGGTTCTTGAGAGATGTGATAACCTTGTGGAACAGAAGGGAAAAGCTCGTAGGGCGAATGTCCACTTTTACCGTCAATGAAACAGCCTGTTGCAATACTGCACTCCACACGTATGATACTTTAAATATATTCACAAGATCGTCAGATTCAAACGCTTCTCCAGCAAGAATTATTTTAGTGTCGCTGAATCCTAGAAGCGAGCAAATAGATATAGCCTTAGAAAGGTCTAATCTATAAGGACATTTAATTTCAGCCTTCATTGTATTATTATTAGGTCGTATGAAGAAGACTTCATCATTCAATTCTAGTTTATCCTTTAGAAATGCATTGATATCGGCAATAAAGTAGGTTCCATGGGGAATGACAAGGGTTTCAGGTTTACCATTATGAATATAATGAAATCGATTATTACTTTCATGGACGTTTGGTATTGAATAGAATGTTTCAAAATTCAAGAGAGCAATCTCATAATGACCTGGCGGATCTAGCTGTAGAGGCGGGTTTAGATACGTTGAAATAATAGTATCTGACCCGCTCACTGTAACTGTATAACTCATCTTGACAATGTAGCAGCTCCTAGGATAAAGGAAATTGCAAGCACAAGTGCCCACAGATGACTGAATCGAAATTCTGGTATCTCTGTATATTATAGAAGATTTTAACACCTTGTAGATATTTCTCAATCTCAGGAGGCAGCTTCAAATTACCGAAACTATCAAAGTAGTATGCGACATCACCTTCTTTTCTTACAGCAACTCAGTGTGTTGCTTCTTTATCAGAGGTATCGAGATTGGTAATAAATCTCTCTTTGAAGTGAGGCTTTAATGGTAGTTTGTCAATCATATATACTCCTCTAAAATACCGAATTTTTAAGCGTTTAGCTTAACATTCGATGTCTCCGTTATTTAGGGCTTCCTCCGGTATATGTGCAATCCTCTTCCACCGTTTTTTGGCTTCTTCTTCACCTCTTGAGACATGCCTCGCATGCCCACACTCTATGCCCATGTTTCGTGACTTGACTGCTTACAAGTCTGGACAAGTCTTTAATGAGACAGTAGTGGGACTTACCCTCCTGTTCAATATATAGAAGGTTGACATGGTGCTGCTTTTTTCAGCTGTTTGGTATAGAGGAATAATGTTCTCATTCTCCTCTATACCAAAAACTGAAATGGATACTCCATTATTCTGCTTTTCAAAGGGGTGTACTGTTGTTCTATGCCCATCGCGTTTAGTAGGGTATTTAGAGGCTGGCATGCACCATGCAAAGCAGAAATTGTCTTCATTCTTTATATTTCACTGCAGTTTTATTCCTAATTTTCTGTGGCAATTCAATATATGATGCTGCATGTAGAGGATCATAGTATGTAGAGCTCATCACCAGGCTAGGTATGTCTAACAAGCACTTCGACGATGCTCCCCCCTCAAATTTGGAAATATCCCCTGCAATTGAAGAAAAGATCTGATTGAGGTCGCTTGACGGAAGTATCAGCACTGGTTTAGAATTAAAGGAGTAAAAGCGCGCCTTTTCATTAGGTTTATGGATTACATATTTAAGTTCTATGGAACAATTCATTTTCAATCCACTCCTGCTTTTCTGCAAAACGTTTTCCACTTCTTTAATTATAAGCTCCTTGCACTCATCTAAAAGGACTTTTGGGTCGAGTATTTTTTAACGTATTTTCTATTTCGCTATTAAAAATACGTCCCTTGAATGCCGATTGGATGGTATTGCATTCCAGACTCTGGCAATTGCTAGCACTAACCTTGACTTTTTTAATGGTAAGTTGCTCGCTTCGGTCCGATGCCTGTCCTCTCTTCCCGTTCACGGGTGCTGAATCATTGGAGGTTGACGGTGCAGCGGTTTCATCAATTGCGTTTGGTGATGAGAAGGTTGAGGCTGCAGCGGCTACAACTTCCACAGGCCTGTCGTGTGATGAGGACGCTGAGCTCTGTGTTGCAATGTTCATGGGCTGGCTTCCCTCGTCAGCCAGAATATTTCCTGGAGTAATAATAATAATATAGTATATGTAAAAGAATGTTAATATGATTTTATTACATTATTTTTTTAAAACAGTGAAGAATTCTTACCAATTGCCGGCTGCCGCATGTATGGGGCAGGGCCCCATCGCTGATGATTTGGTACCGGAAGGCTGACGGTTTAGCGGTCGCGTGTAGAACGAGACCCGTCCCGAAATAAAATGCGCTCCCTGGAATAATAATAATAATGATAATAATAATGATAATGATAGCATAGAATGTGTAAAAGAACTTCATAAAATGTTGAATTCTGACAATTCGGCGGTTGTTGCATGTATGGAACAGGGCACCGTCCCTGATGATTTGGTGCCGGGAAGGCCTGGAAGCCTGGCGGCGGCGGTGCTGGTGCAGCGGTCGCGTGTTGAACGTGACCCGTCCCGAAATAAAGTCCGCTCCCTGGAATAATAATAGTATAGCGTGTGTAAAAGAACTTCATAAATATTGAATTCTTAGCATTCGGTGGTTGCTGCATGCATGCATAGGGCAGACCCCCATCCCTGATTTGGTGCAGGGAAGGCGGATGGTGCAGAGGTCGCGTGTTGAGCGAGACCCGTCCCGAAATAAAATCCGCTTCCTGGAATAATAATAATAATAATAATAATAATATAGAATGTGTAAAAGAACTTCACAAAATCTTGAATTCTTACCATACGGCCGTTGCTGCGTGTATGGGGCAGGACCCCATCCCTACTGATTTGGTGCCGGGAAGGCATGGAATCCTAGTGGTGGCGGTGCTGGTGCAGCGTTTGCGTGTTGAATGAGACCCGTCCCGAAATAAAGTCCGCTCCCTGGAATAATAATAATGATAGTAAAGCATTTGAACAACATGTTAATATGAGTTGTTACATTAATTTTTTAAAGCACTGAAGGATTCTTACCATTCGGTGGTTGCTGCATGCGTAGGGCAGCGCACCATCCGTAATGATGGGACGCCTGAATCATCGCGTTATTCGCGGATTGATCAGCAGTCGGCGACGAGTATCTTGCTGGAGCTGGTTGTGGGCTTCAGCTACATTAGCAGATGTGAATGCTGAAAACAAGCAATTTGCCCGTTAGATTTATTTATTTATAAAAAAGAAAAGCTATATTCTTAAGTTAATTTACTTTATTGCGAATAGCTTACATAAACGGAAATTTCGATGTATTTTAACCAGCAAGAAATTTCTATTGCAAATAAAGAACATTTATTATACGATACGGTCATGGAAAATATCTCTTTTAACGTAATGGAAACAGAGTGAAAGTTTTCACTAAATGAATGCATTAGGGAAATGAAACATGCCCAAATAGTTATTAACTGAAGAGTGTTCAACCGAGGCGTGTAATCTGATGGCTCGGCTTCGAATCCCGTCGGTCACCCTCGGAAGAAATTTCTATCGCATATAATGAACATTTTTTATTAGATACGGTTGGTATTCAAATAATTGTATTTTCTCTAAAAGGAAAATAATTCACTCGGTGAAATCCCGTATTTAAACACATGGAATAATAAGTTTGCTTAAAAATGAATACTTAACTAAACTGTTCACTTTTTTGAGCAAATGAATTCACACAGCTAGCTATTAACTGTAGAGTGTTCAACTTTTGCATATAAATGCTCGATATTGAAAACAAGAACACAATTATAAGTTAAATGTAGTGAGTAATAAGTTAACTTTTAAAGTAAATGAAGTGCTTTTGCAACTTATCACACACGGTGTTTGATGAAATTTCACGACGTGAAGTAAAGCCTGAAGAGATGTTAACTTGTCGATGTCAGTCGAGAAACTAAGAATTTCCGGTGAAGCAGGCTAATATATCTCTTTTGCAATATAAAAATGTATGCGAGAGGTGTGTCGGTATAAAATACATCGATTTTGATTGGCTACTCCAACCCCCTCGAGCATGTAGGGTAGCTAGCCTCGCGCAGGGGCTATTTCATAAAATGCGTTTAAAATTGCTGCGGGGGAATTCCTCCATCACACCTCCTGTCTGTAAGGAAAATCCTTCTGTATATGACGCTAGAAAATAAAGTAAAATAAAAAAAATATATTTTATTTTTTACATGTATTGCTAAAATTTAATGCTTATTATTACCAACATATTCCCTCCAGTATTATATTTGAAGCACCCGTCTGCGATCAAAGTAGTCTTCTATCATGATATGAATGTGAGTGGTGACGCTGATGCCATCACCTGGAAGTATAGGATTGTATAAATAACGCGTTATTTAACGATAATTTTAGAGTGAATTTGATTGTCGCACTGATGCGATAGTTACGAATGTTTAAGTACAGTGTTATACTGGATCGATACACCATACCCGCTAGGAAATATATTACACCAGCGCTTATAACGACCGTTAATGGGAGGGCTTGCCCTGTATCTATGAATTCGTAGACCATGCAGGTTCTAATGTCAGACAGGGTGGTCACCTGGAATCGAACCGGCGACCTCTCGAATTCAAACCTCACACGTTACCGCGAAGTAGTTTCTATCAAAACAGGGTTTAAACAACTTTTACCCATGTTAAATAAGACTGTCATTCATCAAGTATTTCATTCATCTATAAACCAAGTCGTAAAAACTGGTTTGCCTCAAAGACACAAAGAAACAATGTCTGATGTGATACACTCGAATGCTTAAGTTGAATTCTTTCTCCCATTTTAATTCTAAATACCATACTCTTCTTATCACCCTCTCCAAATCATATTTCTTTGTTTAACATTCCATAAAAATCAGTTTATTATCGCCATCATACAAACAATTCTTGTATTTGACAGCTACATAAATAAAATGTGACTAAACAAGTTAGAAAATTTACAGCATCATCTATATGGGGAGGTTTTGTTTCCGATAAGAACAGTTTTTAAAGTCCCTGCCTATGCGCGTGCATGCGTGCTTTATCGACAACGACTGTTTTAAAGTCCCTTACTATGCGCTTGCTTGCGTAGTGGGTGGGGTACTTAATCGACAATGCCGGTTTTAAAGTCCGTGTCCATGTTATTTTACTTATAGAAGACCGTCAAGAATGAAGACCTGTATTTTACATCGAGGTCTTTATATATTTCTATTGAGTGCGTTATATATATATTTTATGAGCGTTCTTTAACTGGCGTTAATTGCTTTCTTGACGATAATAATAATACTAATAATACTAATACTAATAATAATACTAATAATAATAATAAACTTGATTGCTGCAGTGAAGGATGAAATATTATTTGGAAATAATTCCGATAGTTAAGAGTGCTCAAGTACAGTGTTCTACAGGATCTATACACCATACCCGCTAGGAAATATATTACGCCTGCGCTTATAAAGACTTCATTGCTTATTTATAACGTATTGTTTAACAATAATTTTAGTACCATTAATGAAAAGAAATTATCGTTGTTTCTCTCAATGTAATTCCAGGTGTGTATATGGGAAATCCATTCGCGTGTATAAGCAAATTCTTTTTCAGGACATGCATTGCTAAAACCCACTCAAGTGTTAAATTTGAAACATTCGCTTGTAGATGCTATCTCTATTCAGGAACCCCGTCCATTAGGTGTAAGTGCGGATGGCCCCAGGAATTTCCCAAGATTTGGTTTACCCTCTTCAGGGATATACAACATATGTTTGCAAGCGGTGTACAACTGAAAAACTCATTGTCAAATTTCTCGAAGACCACTGGTGTGCGTCTTTAGAAAAAGATTTTAAACAAATATCAAATTTATATTTGAAGTCTTCGTAATAGTTCGATCTCTGCTGGAGTAGTCCAAATATCTTTCGAAGGGAGGGATGTTTAGAAGTTCTCACCCTATGTTATTTACACCTTTTAGCGATACTTATATATTTACTAAGAAAGGAATGCATGTTTTGAAAGTCCATGTATTTTTTGGTTTGAGTTCAGAGTTCGATTTCCCGCTGGTATTGAGTACCGCTTTAGACGCTGCATATCTAAACAATCACGGCCTGAAAAGGAGACTTCATTTTTGTTACGGGAATAAAAATAGATGATAATAATAATAGTAATAATAATATTAATTGCGAAAGTTACGAGTGTTTAAGTACAGTGTTATACAGGATATATACATCATACCCGCTAGGAAATATATTACAGCTACGCTTATAAAGATCGTTAATGCGAGGGCTTGCCCTTGCATGGTAAATCACCTAACCGAGATTCGAACTCGGAACCGCTCGAATGTGAATAGACACGCTATCTCTCAGAGTCTGATATTTATTATTAAATTGGAGCTATGCGGAATCAAATAATTTTTAGACATGGCGGTTGAAACACCAGTCTGTTTAAATGGAATAAACAAGTAAGCTTTCTTGCCAATAATAATAATAATAATAATAATAATAATAATAATAATAATAATAATAATAATAATAATAATTGCGAAAGTTACGAATGCTTAAGTACAGTGTTAAACAGGATCTGTACACCATACCTGCTGGGAAATACGAGGGGCATTTTATAAGTAAGGTCCACTGCCCCGTATCGTCGGAAGAATCAGGCGACTGTACATTTGCACATGCGCACTCAATCCCGGCATCCCTTGCACACAGTAACACAGCAGTTGGAGTCAGGTAGGCAGTGAGTGTGGACCGTACTGTGTGATGGATAAGTTTACGACGATCGCGCGGCCCGCCGGGTGTGAAATCAGATCGGTCACTCGATTTTTGACAAGGAATACGACAGCGGCAGAAATTCATCGCCAGATTGGTGATGTTTATGGCCCCAAAGCCATGAGTGATATCAAAGTCCTAAGTGAGTGAGGTTATTCAAGGCAGGCAGAGAGAACGTGCATGACGAACCGCGCTCGGGCCGGCCATCTGTCATTAGCGAGGATCTTGTGCGTGCCGTAAACGCCGAAATTCCTGCCAACCGACGGTTCACCGTTTCCACACTGTCTTTGCATTTTCCGTAGGTTTCAAGGTCTGTTCTGTACAGAATTCTGTCAGAAATCCTGGGCTACTGAAAATTGTGCAATCGATGGGTTCCTAAGATGCTGACAGAAGAACACAAACAAAAGAGATGTGCCGGTGCTCTGACGTTCTTGACCCGATACCACGAGGAAGGTGATGCATTGTTGGACCATATCATCACGGGGGATGAGACATGGGTGTCCCACGAGACCGTTGAATCCAAGCAACAGTCGATGTAGTGGCGACACACGACATCTCCGACGAAAGTGAAATTCAAGCAGTCATTCTCAACTCGCAAGGTTATGGCAACAGTCTTTTGGGACAGACGTGGTATTCTGCTTGTGGAGTTCATGGATCCGGGGACAACAATCAATGCAGCCGTATATTGTTAAACTTTGAGGAAACTTCGCCGTGCAATGCAGAATAAACGTCGCGACCTGCTGTCTGCCGGAGTGATTCTCTTGCACGATAATGCAAGGCCCCACACCGCTGCTCAGACACAAGCGCTCATTGGATCCTTTGGTTGGCAGCAGATCGATCATCCTCCCTGCAGCCCCGATCTTGCTCCTAGCGACTACCACCTCTTCCTGCATCTGAAGAGGTTCCTCGGCGGCAAGCGTTTCCAGACGGACGATGAAGTGAAAACAGCTGTTATGAATTGGCTTTCCTCATAGGCGGCGGACTTCTATGACCAGGGACTACAAAAACGTGTCCCTCGTTACGACAAATGTCTCAACAACAGCGACTATGTGGAGAAATAGCTGAATGTATGAAGAATTGAATAAAAAATATTTGACGAAAGTATGTCTCGTAGTCTTTTTACAACGGCGAACCGGACCTTACTTAAAAAATACCCCTCGTATATTACGCCTGCGCTTATAAAGATTTCATTATTTATTTAGAAATAACGTATCGTTTAACAATAAATTTAGTGTCCGTAATGAAAGAAATTATTGTTGTTTCTCTCGATGTAATTTCCGGCGTCTATAGGGGAAATCCATTCGCGTGGGTAAGCCTGGACTATTCTAACTGGGGAAAACCTTCTGCACCGTGGTTTACCCTCTTCAGGGATATACAACATATTTTGCAAGGGTGTGTAAACTGCTATATATAAATCGCTGGCGTCTCCAGCATTAATAATTAATAATAATAATTGCAAAAGTTACGAATGTTTAAATACAGTGTTATACAGGATCTAAGCACCATGCCCTCTAGGAAATATTTTACGCCTGCGCTTATAAAGATTTCATTATTTATTTACGTATTTATCATTTAAGTATAATTTTGGCGTAAAAACAAAGCTGAAAGCGTCTAAAGTTATAGCATGACAAACACGATAATGACATTAATGAATTTCGGCGATGGTTAACAAGAACTTTTACTATATAGCGGTACTTTATCGATAATGACTGTTTTAAAGTCCCTGTCTACGCAAAGGAGAGAGAGTGTGTGCTTGCGTGGTGGACGCGGTTTTTTTTTACCGACAATAACTTTTAAAGTCGCTGCCTATGCACGTGCTTGCGCGGTGGGAGGGCTGCTTTATCGAAAATGACTGTTTTAAAATTTAACAGGAAGAAAAGACAATTTACATGTCTTAAACTCGGTACATTATCGACAACGCCTGTTTTAAAGTCCCTGCCTACGCGCGTGATTGCGGGTGGGTGGAGTGAATTATCGACAACACCTGTTTTAAAGTTCCTGCCCTGTATTTTTCCTCGACTGTCTTTATATATCTCTATTGAGTTTTATTTATGAGGGTTCTTTAACTAACGTTAGTGAAAAGAGTAACAAGGGAGGTGTTTTGTTTAGGGTGTTCTACATATTTCATTATATATTTAGTTCATTATTTATTTATAAATAACGTATGTATTATTTAACTATAATGTTAACCCGTATTTATTTATTTTTCAGAGCCAACCCTACGTGTAAACAAACCGTAGAAAAAAAATCTTGAAGCGCGAAGTTCCTCATCACCCTTCAAATGATTTATGCTAGTTATTTCCCGGAAGCCAACATGGCCGCCATCGGCGTTTTAAACCTTAAAATAGGCGGAAGAGTGAATCTTCGACGCTGTCCTCTAGATTGCGCACGGAAGGCAGCGACAGGCATGGAGTGGGAAGGGGTGTTTGGGGAAGGGATGAGGCGGTCAACCCATGCTTGCAGACCCGAGAGTCATGCATTCTTAATTCATTTAAGTGATGCAATATTGTTATAAACCCCCAAAAATTTTCCCTCAAAAGTAGAATTAAACAAGTGTTATTAGTCGTAATAATTATACACACGTAATAATCACCTTAACACACACATAATATACGGTGGCAACCAGGTGCGCGAGTCAATTCATATACACTTATTTACATTAATCAATCAAAAATACTTAATTGTATTCATCGATCGAGGGTTTGCGTCCGGCCCTTTAGAGGCATGATGCCGGGACGTTAGCAGTATAAATGCTTGATGCTTTTTCAATAATGTTATACAATGTTATGCATGGACGAACATTACCTGATTGATCGACACAATTATTTCCTACATCGATTTGCGGGGGCGGCGGCACGCGACGAAAACAATAGCCCATTGTTCGACGATCCCCGGCTGTCGGTATCAGTAGCACACAAAGACCCACCTCCATTAACGACGAGCACAATAGCCCATTGTTTTCCTCTCCCCGGGCGGTATTGAGATCAGACCACAAAAGAACAATAGCCCATTTTTCTTAAGAGCGCGGCATGCTAGTAACGCACAAAGAGGGGGCGTCGTCAACGCTTTGCGGGGTCAGGCCACAAAAGGACAATAGGCCGTTCTAATACTCTACAGCGCGACATGCTAGTAGCGCACAAAGAGGGGGCGTGGTCAGCGGCTTTTCGGTGTCAGGCCACAAAGGAGGGGGCGGGGGTCGGCGGCACAGAACAAAGGATGTCGCATTACATCTTATCAATTATCGCCGTCTGTTTGTGCTCTGGTTTCGGCGTCTTTTTACTACTACTCGAGGTGGCTAACGAAGGAGATGTTGATCCTCCACACCTGCATGGTGCACCTGAACCTGCTCGCATTGCATAGTCTGTGTCTTTTAAAGTTTGAACCAGTTGCAAGGGGTAGGGTTTCAGTTGTAAACGCTTTCGAAGAACCCGCCATAGTTTTCTGTGCACTCCATGCAAAACATGGCGCGAACTCATTCCAGCGTCTCTTCCCCTGTCGAAGGACTGCCAGTCGATTTTCGTTTACAGATGGAGCCCAAATCTCTGAATTAAACATACCACTTAAGAATGGCCTTACCAGTGGTTGGGTCTATTCAATATTTGGCTAGGTAATGCCTTTGAACACTAATCAGAGAGTTTGTTACGTGATAATCAAGCACAGAAGAATTTCTGTTCTCCAGTCAACGCCATTTTCCATAACTGCTCTGCTGCTGATACCTTGGGTCCAAAAGCGGAAACAATACAAGGGAAATAAACTTAGAGAGTTTATATTTTGAAGCACGCGTCTCATTATACAATACATCAGTTAGACTTCACGCAATAAATTGTTGAAATCGGGTTTATCATTTTGACTGGCCCCTGTATAGTACTGCAACATTTCTCCAATTTATTAACATTTTAAAGGATTTTATTGAAAGTGTACCATCGCGCTGAATTCCAGAATCTGCCTTCGCTTCTATCCTCGCTCCTTCAGTCAACGAAAGTGGTTAAGTAGTTTTTGTCCGAAGACTTTAAAGGCGGCCTGCAGTGTTTATTTACAGTAGTCTGGTCGGTTTGGTAAAAGCGTAGTAGGAGCTCTCTCTCTGCGTACAATGGTTCAGTACACTCGTTGCTGCCAAGATAGAAAGCCGCGTGCATGTGTTGCAGAAAGGTGGGTTGGTTGCAGGTTAACGACGCATCACAGCTTCAGTGTTCAGTATCTCATATTACCACACTACTGTAATGGTGGACTATTGGCTTTGTTTTGCTCATCTGTAGGTGAGGGGAGAAACGTCCATTTGATTGCTCTAACGAATAAGCAGGGCTGTAACTGCCTCCAATTGAAAAACATAGGATGAGGAAAGACATCACTTTCTTCGACTTTCACCCCATTGGTCACCAGTTCTTTGTTATGACGTTGTTAACGTGTAGAGAACTTTAGTAAAACGTGGTCTACACTTTGAAACAAAAGTCTTGGGAGGCTTTAGTTTAGCTACTTGCAAGGAAAGGCTCAAAAGAGGAAAAAGAAGGGAAAAAACCTATTAGCGATTAACCCAGATCATGACAAATGTTTACTTTATCCAGGAGCCAGGATATTTTTCTAATGTTTGTGGATTATTTTGAATATTTTTTTAAAATAATTACTATAGTGACAGCTAACATAATAAGGATTAACAAAACAAACGTACCTTTACCCTTTATACAGCATTATAGGGCCTATTGTGGCCATAAACATGTATAGAACCTTTTGCATGAAAGTACCATTTGTCCACAGCCTTCGTAGGGTGGAATTTCTTCATAGATGGGGTATTCATTTTGAATCATCAAATTATTCAGACTTTCAACCTGCAATGAAGATCTAAGGTTGGTTTTTAAAAGATCGATTTCACTGAAGCCTCTTTCACTGCACACTGTAGGATAGATACTATTCACATTAGTTTTCCTTGCGTTTGAAATCTTTCTGCATTACTTATTGCCAAACTCAGAAGCTCACTCGATTTCTTCCCCTTTCCCAACACTTAAAATTCATACTACTCATTGTGAATATCCGTTTTATATACTCATAATGTACAGTGGGCTTGAAATGTTTTCCGGTGAGCCACGGGGTGTAGAGGAAGAGGGGGAAGAAATTTCTTCTCGACTAGTCATGCCTGGCTATAGCCAACAGTAAATGCCGGTCGTCTCAAAAGTCACATTTACTTCTGTGTATGCATTCAGCGACCTGACTCTAAGAAGAAAGAAGACGAAACCAAATACTTTTCTCTTTACTAGAACTATTCAAGCGAAATAAATTAACATATTATTTGTATAATATGTTGTTTAAAAATCAAACATTACACTCTTTATGCGGGTGCTACACAAGTTTAAGATTCAGTAATTTTCTTGAGAAACAAGGTTCGCATAATGTATATCTTGCTTTTAACGCTTGTTGCTAGTAATAAATAATGATATTAATAATAATAGTTTCATAATTATTACCAATAGAATCGTCTACGCGTTCTCCGAGAGTATTTATTACCTTGAATATAAGTTCGTTTTGCTTTTTAATTGTCATAGATATCGATCACAACGTTTAGCGCTAAGTGTGTAGTTCCATACAGTTGGCACATTCAGTTCTGATATCCCAGTAATGTTTTAAAAATATGGCAGCAAAAGTAATATTAATGTCAAACTGTTGAAGCAGTTTGGGAACAATTAAGTACAGCATTAAATTTTCTTCAAAATGAGATATATTTTGCGTTTGTTACTGAAAAACGAATAAAGATTGTTTTATTTGAAACATAATTCCCCTTACATACACACTCACAAGAGAAAAGAAGAAAAACCGTTCCAGTCGTATAATGGACGTAAAGTAAAAACACCTATTTAGCTATTGTATGCAAAATTAATAGATACGAGGAAACAACGTTTAGCGCAAAATATGCAGTTTCTATATAGCTGTTTTATTTTTTAGGATAACATATAAGCTAAATTTTCAAAATAGTGACCCGAAGTGTTAATGCAGATAGCTTGACGTGCTTTTGTTGCAATTGGTTCATTTGAAAGCACTATATTCTGAAAACTAAATTGCTTTCAAGTTACAAATCTGAAGATGCCCCCCCAAAAGACGTTATATTACGATTCACGTTCTGAATTCTTAAAATACTTCTCTTCTCTGGTTTAAAATGGAATGTGTAACGGAGGGGACTCGACCCCGATCCAGTGAATGACGATATTGTGCTTGTGCCCCTCGAGGGACGAGGTGAGAGACACCGAGCGGCCGGAACCAGGATTGACGGCACAGCAATGACAAAGTTCCTAAAATTTCCAGATTGAGACGCCCTGACAGTTGGGCAGGCAAACCGGGAACCCCAGCCCAATCTGAGGGTCCAACGTCTCCCAAGAAGCGGTCCTTATACCCTGGCAACCAGCCGAAGACCGATAGACGGATAAGGTTCCACAGAGAGAATCCTTTTTCTGTGCCACGCCACACCGGAATACCATCGCCGACACTTCCAACCCTGAAACAGACCTAACGGGGTTAAGGATGAATGAAAGGAGGAATGGAACGATATTCGGGGGCTGAGAGAAATCATATCAGCATTCACCTGACGACCCGGGAAAACTCTCGAAAAAAATCCGTGTGTCAGATTGGGCGGTAGCCGCGAAGCGAAGTAGGGATCTCTCGAATGCGTGTCGCACGCGTTACCGCGGCGCCACCTGGACGTAAACTGGAAGATCCGTAGTTCATATCTCGGCTATGACATTGAATTTTTCAATCTGATTCTACCTTTCCAATCTTGTCCTACACACGCCTTGAGTGAAGGGGTCTTCTTGTTAATTGAGA
Source organism: Deroplatys truncata (assembly GCA_030765065.1). Classification (NCBI taxonomy): domain Eukaryota; kingdom Metazoa; phylum Arthropoda; class Insecta; order Mantodea; family Mantidae; genus Deroplatys; species Deroplatys truncata. The sequence goes on from CM060990.1 coordinate 382,898,424, forward strand.
TGAAACTGCAATTACAAACTTCGTTGTAAGTATAAGAAGATTGCAGTAGCTCAAACGATAGTCAGATATTTATGTATTGTCTTTGAAACTCCACGCTCTATGCAGTACCACGAGAATTTTGATTAGGAAGAATTATATTTAAATATAGATTAAATTACTATTTTGAATTGAACAAACTAACGTGTTGCATTCACATAAATTTCTTTTCTCACCATTCTACAAATTCTGATTTCTAAATCTCATTTTGCTGTCTACTTCTTATAATTCAGATAAACTTGCAAAACACATTTAGCTCATGTGTGGTGTGGGGGTCTGTCTCACGTTCTTGAGGTCCCGAGTTAGAATCTCGGTTATAGTGAAATACCTGGGTAAAGCTTTTTCCAGGGTTTCCTCTTATTCTGAGAAGATAAATGTTAGATTCTAATTTCTAGTGACCTCGGGCCCATTTGAGCATTATTTTAACCATTTGGTTCATTCACCGTCCGTAACGGTGTACCCGGTTAAAGGACTTCAATTGAATACCAAAAGAAAAAGTTCACATTTACACGTTTCGTTGTACTATATATAGATAAAGCGATAGTCACATTTTCAAAAAGCATGTCACTACGTGATGCTTTGAAATTCCATGCTGTTGCATGACCGCATCAAAAACAAAACGAATACAGACTTCTCAGTTAAAAAAGTATTCAATCCAATAACAAAAAAATCTGGGAATTAATCTCATAAAATATATGTATAACAAACTGCGTGCTTTTACGGGGTGTGCATTTCTTGTGTAGCAAAACTTTGCCCAATCTTTTAGTTTTTACCAATTATAAAAGTTATTCAGAATGAAGAAAGCTTTAGAGGCTCTTCTCAGTCAGTTCAAAATATATATTTCGTTTGTCATGAAAGTATTTTAAATAGTGAGTATTTTAATGAAAATCATTAGAGCCATTTTTAAGAAAATAAATTTCGAAAATTTTTCCATGTAAAGGGTGGTTCAGGATGGGGAAATTTTCTTGAAAATCCTTGTCACATCTTTGAAAGATGCTGAACTTAAATATCAAGTTGGTATTTAACAGACTTTTCGTTTTGGATTTATGTTCACAGAGACGCAGGCATATTGAGCTTTTGCCTTAAAATATGAAGTGTTGTCTACTCACTCTTCTTACAAAGCTTATTTTGCATCTATGTCATGCTAATACCGATAAACCTTCATCACTTATTTTCACAATTCGTTGTAGGTATAACCAGAACATATTAAGCTAAAGCGATAGCCAAATCCCTCAAAGCTGATCGCTATGTGATAGCTTTGGATTGGTTGGCTACGGAGGAGACTCGGCACTGATCCACATAGTGGATATTGTGCCTACGCCCCACAAGGGGACGTCTCCGGGAGGCAGGATGAGGCGAGACAAGACACCGGGCGTCCGGAACCAGGAAAAACGGCTCAGGAATGACAGGGTCCCTAACTTTTCAGATAAAGACTCCCCATCAGATGGACAGACAGACCGGGGACTCCACTCAGCACAGAGGGTGTCGAACACCCCTCAAGGAAGTTAGGATACTCCCGGCAGCCAGCCGAAAGCTGAGGGACGGTGAAAGTCACAAAAAGTATCCTTTTCCCCTGCCACACTGCACCGAAACACCATCGCCGACACTTCCAACCCTGAAACAGACCAACGGATGAAAGATGAAGGGAAATTAGAATGGAGATGAAATGGAGGTCCGGAAATTCGGGGATGTGAGAATCCTTCCCAGCACTCGCCTGGCGGCCCGGGAAAACCCTCCGAAAAAGGTCGGCCAGAGGAATCCAACACACGACCTCCCGAATGTGAGCCACAGACGTGATAGCTTTGAAATTCTGTTCTCTTTGTATGAACACGAGAAAGAAAGAAAGAAGGAAAAACAATAGTTATTTGCACTTGAGAAGTATAAAGTATTTGAAAATTCAAACTAATAACAAAGAAACTTTCAGAATAGGTAAAATATAAAAGTTATTTGACACAAAATAAAAATGTTGTTTGATATAAATTTTGTGCTTTAACAAGATCTACAATTGTTGTGCGGTAAGATTTTGTCTCTCTCTCTCTTACGATTTACTAATTATCAAACGTCATTGACAAAGACTAATTTACAGACTATTCCTAGAGAATAAAAGATATACATTCTATTTATCATGAAAATAGCTTAAGCGTATGTATTTTAATCAAAACCCTTAGAGCCATTTTTGAAAGAATAAAAAATTTCGAAAAATGTCCAATGTTAAGGGTAGTTTGGAGTGAAGGATTTTCTTTAAAATCTCAGTGTCGCATTCTTGGAAGAAGTTGAACTTAAACACGAAGTTCGGGTTTTAACCAACCTTTTGCTTTTGAGTTATGCTATTCGTGGACACACACACACACACACACACACACACACACACACACACACACACACACACACACACTTGGACCATTTTCTAAAAATAAATTCATTGGAATCAGGGGTCACAAACGTGATTTCTGGTGAAATTGCGACATTAAATTTTCAGATGGAACACAATACTTTCTCTACTTACTGTAGCAACGTAGTAGAGAAAGTAAAAATGCTTACTTTGGATTCAGGTGTCTCAAAACGTGTATTTCCGTTGAATCTCGTTATTCAATTTTTGGATGGAATGCAATACCTTCTCTGCTTACTGTAACTACATAGTAAAGAAAGTAAAATGCTTACTTTGGATTCAGGGGTCTCAAAGCGTGTATTTCTGTTGAATATCTTTACTAATTTTTTTGGTGGAACACAATACTTTCTCTACTTACTGTAACTACGTAGTAGAAAAAGTAAAAATTTTTTTTGGATCCAGGGAGTCTCAAAACGTGTATATCCGGTGAATCTCGTTATTCAGTTTTTGGGTGAATAACAATACTTTCTCTACCTCCTGTAGCTACGTAGTAGAGAAAGTAAAAATGCTTTGTTTGGATTCAGAGGGTCTCAAAAGGTGTATATCCGGTGAATCGCATTCAATTTTTGGGTGGTACACCATACTTGTCTACTTGCTGTAACTACGTAGTAGAGAAAGTAAAAACGCTTTGTTTGGTTTCAGGGAGTCTGAAAACCAGTATTTCCGTTGAGAGTATTAATCTCGTTATTCAATTTTTGGGTGGAATGCAATACTTGCTCTACTTACTGTAACTACGTAGTAGAGAAAGTAAAAATGCTTTCTTTGGATTCAGGGGTCTCAAAACGGCGAATATCGTTGAATTTTTGGGTGGAATACAATACACTCTCTACCTCTATAACTACGTAGTAGAGAAATTAAAAATGCTTTCTTTGTATTCAGGGAGTCTCAAAACGGCGAATATCGTTGAATTTTTGGGTGGAATACAATTCTTTCTCTACCTCTGTAACTACGTAGTAGAGAAATTAAAAATGCTTTCTTTGGATTCAGGGGTCTCAAAGCGTGTATTTCCGGTGAATCTCTTTATTGAATTTTTTGGTGGAATACAATACTTTCTCTACCTCCTGTAGCTATGTAGTAGAGAAGGTAATAATGCTTTCTTTGGATTCAGGGGGTCTTAAAGCGTGTATTTCCGGTGAATCCCTTTATTGAATTTTTGGATGAAATGCAATACTTTCTCTACTTCTGTAACTACGTAGTAGAGAAAGCGAAAATGCTTTCTTTGGATTCAGGGAGTCTCAAAGCGTGCATTTCCACTAAATCCCGTTATTAAATTTTTGGGTGGAATACAATAATTCCTCTACTTACTGTAAGTGCGTAGTAGGGAAAGCAAATTCAATGGGGCTCAAAACGTGTGTTTCCGGTGAATATTGTTATTGAATTTTTGGGTGGACTACAATACATCCTCTGCTCACTGTAAGTGCGTAGTAGGAAAAGTAAAAATGCTTTCTTTGGATTCAGTGGGTCTCAAAAATTGTATTTCCGGTGAATCTCGTTTTTTAATTTTTGAGTGTAATACAACACTTTCCCTACTACTTATAGGTAAATAGTAGAGACAGTAAAAATATGAGTTGTAGAATAGATAAGCGGCTGGTTGTCGTTACGGCATCTTGCATGCAACGAAATAGGGAAAAGTGTAGCTTAGACTGTAACTTAAAATAATTTCTGGCCTTAATTGTTTTCACGATGCACGGAAAAACCATACTTCATAAGGACATTATGAAAATAAAGAACATATGTTGGTTGATAATGGGTAGAGAAAGCAGTAAACATTGAAAACCAAACCATTTTGTTTTAACACTTGCTTGTTATACAATAACATGATGCCTTTAATTCCTAAAAATTAGTTTGTATACTGCTTATGTCGCTGTGTTGTAATGTTATTGCTATTTTCTTTTCACAGTTATTACGTTCTTACAGCCAAGTATAAAGGAAATGTGTTGGAATATTTTGTTTAGCCTGTTACATCCCTTAACCTTCCTTGTAGAGTAGGTATGAGCTAGGATACCTGGCATAATCTCTCGATAAGCACCCCACTTGCCCCGCTGCCGGTGCAACGGAAAACGTTTGGAGCCGTCTGTACATCAGATGGTGAGTTTTGTATTTTGAAATGATGAGCTAGGAGTATATCTCTCTTGACACCGAAATGTTCTTAATGTCGAACATTTCCAGTTGGCCAGGCAAAGGTGTTAAACGCTGACGTGGACCTTTCAGTGCATTCCTTGTTTAAAAACCATTCTTGTAAATACTTCATGCATGATGAATAAGGTTGTCCCTTTCAGTTTCAATAGAAGCTCTTGTTGTGGTAATGAGTCCATGCAGCTGTACTCCTTAAAGACGAATTTGCAATGAATGTGGCTTCATTTTTTCCCTGAAACTTTCTTTAGTGGTCTTATGAAGCTTATTGTATTATTTACATGGCATTCCACTGTGCTCAGGAAAATTGTTTTCCCTTTGAAACAGAATTTTAATTACACTAAGGAAGTCTAAAAGAAAATGGATGATGTGCAGAAACTTGAAATTAGCTAATTTTTTCATTTAGTTCTTTGCCACAGAACTGCTGTCTTTGTCTACAGCAATACTTTCCAAGTGCACATTAATACATTTCCAACCTTTCAAAGGAGATGAAGTTGCACGTACGAGGTCTGTTTTTAAAGTATGTACCGTTTTAGTATTTTGCCGCGTAGCGCTGTAGTTTTTTTGTTGCTTTTTTGTTTTTTGTTTTTTTTTTTTGTTTTGAGCATGCGCGATCTCCTCCATTCATTAGAAAGCCAGACGCAGCCGTGAGCGATATTCACTTTGTGTTTTCCTGTTAGAGCGTTTTGAAATGTTCAAACAATCGAACGACCCGCCGACTGTGAAGTCAAATAACTGATTCGTTTTTTGAATGAGAGAAGTGTTACGCCAGCAAACATTCAGCGTCAGTTGCGCGAGGTTTGATCGCATCATTTGGTTGGAAACAATTCAACCACCCTCCATACAGTCCGGATTTGGCACCCAGCTGTTTTCATTTGTTTCTTCATCAGAAAAAATTCCTTGGTGGAATACATTTCAACGACGGCGATGTTTTGAAACAAAAATATAGGCGGCACCATTCTTCCACGAGGGCATACAAAAACTGGTTTCCCGTTATACAAGTGCCTGAATAAAGGCGGTAACTATGTGGAGAAGTAATGTAAGGTAGTGAATGATAATGAAGTATGTTATTTTTTAAAACAATTATCGGTACTTACTTTAAAAACACGACCCGTACTTTGCTGGCCACCCATCCTACAGAGTTGAGTTACTGACATTTTTGTATGGAGCACTGAAAGCTGTCTGCTACATGTTTCAGTTCCCACAGCTTCTTAGGAAAGTGCAGATAAAATTTATAGTCTTGTTAAAGCTGAATCTAGATCTTCAAGGTACTTGGTTCTTCAGAGAACTCACTACACTTAAATTCAACTGTATGCTACACAATGTATGCCAGTGACATGATTCACTTTCTGTTTAATTTTTTGCACTAGACCGTTTAAAGAACCAACAATACTTTCTGCACCATCAGTAGAAATTCCAATTAATCTACTGGAATTAAATGACAACCATTCTGGAAGTTCATGTGTATCCAATTCTTTTTAATTGCATCTAAATAGCCATCTGCAGTTGTACTTTCAAGAGATACCATTGAAAGAAATTCTTTTTCATTCCTGTACCTGTATATATCTTGATATAAATTCAGTTCAGCACTTTACTTGTCTGTGGAGCCATCAAGCGTTCAGCAGACAGTAGCATCCTGCGACAGTAGCATCCTGCATCTCAGAAATTAGTTCATTCTTTGTTACGATATGCAAGAAATAAAGTCCTTGCTTCTTTTTTCATTGTGTACTCCCCTTGAATTTCAACTTCCAATTTTGCATTTAGTTCTAACAAGTTCTTAAAGTCAGAAAATGGCTTAATTGTCCTTTGCTATGTGATAAGCCACATTAAAAAAGTATTTTCAAATGCTCAAACATCTTTTGGTCCAATTTCTTCATGCATGTTGCCATTCGAGTATATTCCAGTGCGAACTGAGCAGTGTGAGCTGCTACAAATCATTTGTGCTGAGAGGACTAGTCATGTTTCTTGAAAGGTCCTTTAAACCCTTTCACAACCTTTGAGTTTTGGTCCGAAATGTGGAGGAAATTAGCACATTGTTCACAAAATGTTGCTCCTGTGTCGTCGTATTTTAGCCATGGCGGTTCTTTGCACCACTCTACTTTATTTCCTTTTTTGCGGTTTTTTTGTAGCCGACTTTTTTACCAACTTCCTACTGCCACTTCACTTTCGCCCTCTGGAACCTCGCACTGCACAGTATCTATGGCTGCACACGTGCGATTTACCACATGTTTTTCCATGTGCCCAGACAGAGAAGAAATCCTTAAGCAATGTTTGCTTATTACTTTCTCTTTCATCGTCAGCTGTTGACCTGTTGAAATAATGCAGAGAGTACACTGTATTACTATACTATGTAAAGCAAATGGAAATACAATGTGCCCAAAAGAGGCAATGCGCTCAGTTCTCATTTGCTGCTAATACATCTATAAGTAACCGTACGATGCTGATTCACGGATCACGTAGCGAAGTTCAAAACGGTGGGAGAAATAACAGAATAACGCACAAATGTTCTTTGCTGTATTCAGTCAATTGTTTTAATCGTTTAGCACAATTATTGAAATTATAACGATCTCACTGTTTGCTGCTCAGAAGGCAAACGTCAGATGGTTCGCGAATTTGAGCAGCTCAGTAACATGTCCGACCGGGAACTTCAAAATATGAACGACGAAATGTGTTTTTAAAAACAGGCGCAACCTTAAATATTTAGGACACCATGACGACCTGATGACCAGTATTTGTCGTGCTGTGTTAAACTTTCCACCCTCTTTAATGATTGCCTCTTGCTTTTATCTATCCCTTAAAATTATGGAGTATGTGTAAAACTTTCCTACTCATTTGCGAACTAGTATGTTGTGGTTGGATAACGGTAATCGGTACTTCCATTCATAATATTATATATTGCTATTCTTGGTACTAAATAGTTACGTGGATTAGAGTTTATGACCTAATAGCGGCAATACCGTAAGTTGCATCTCACTGTACGATAGCTCAAATACCGGAATTTGAATGAGATTATTCCAGGGACCTTTTGTTCAAATTGTTTAAATGCTACGGGGGATACTTCCCTCTTTCAGCATATTGTTGCTGAAATACTATATTGTATTAATACAGTACTAATTATATATGCAGTTCCGATGAGTAAGTTTATACGAGCGTAATTGGACGAATATGAGCCGATAGAGCTTTGGTGCTCAGCATTATTTTGTATTCAGCAAGATTATTGTCTTGTCTTTACAGGAAATGGAATCCGGTCTTGTTGGACGATTGCCGACATACTATTACTGCAGGTATTAATAGAACATGACAAACCAGGCAATCTTGAACGATTCGTGATATCACGAGCGTAATTTAAATAACCACTGTAAGTGAAAACTTCGTGCAGTTGATTCATGGCCCTGTGAAGTAAATATTTTATTATACCAGTCTAAAATTATGCGTACCACAACCATTGTTTTAAACTCCAGATGAAAGAGCAAACTAATTGGTAAACTTAAGGTTATCTTATGGCAAAGATTGCGCTGTAGTAATTGGATGAAACGCACTTTGGTAGTTACAGGTACTTGTATTAGAATAGACATTATTGTTCAACGAAAAGCGCCCAGAGAGGTGCACCTACCTCATTATCCAAACTTTTGGAGGAACAATGGAGATGCTGTGTATTCCACAGCAAAACACTCCAGACTATCAGTTGATGAAATCATTAAAGTAGGCGAATGTACACATTTTGCTGTTCCTCAACATCCGTAATTTTTGTATCAGTACAGGCTATCGCGTAATTTCTTCTCTGTTGGAGCCGATGGCTGACATTCTACTAGGAGTTAAGCTTAATGTTCTTACTTGCCAAGAATACCGAGAACAGCTGATAATCGCACTTGATGTGCATAGAAGAAGGGTGGTTGAAATTAAAATTGTTGTATTCAGAAGAAAAAAGTATTTTGAATTAAAAAGTGTAGTAATAGTGGCAGTTACGACGATAACGATAGAAAATAAACAATTGAACACTTGCACTGTACCAGGTATAGCGGTACATAACGTTTTGCACCCGTTCGCCGATTGCCAGGCTTACATGATAGTAAACCATTCCATCAAAACGATCAACACGTTAAGGTGCATAAGTATTGTTGAGAGGACTTAAGTAACTTTAGACACATTCTAATTAAAGGTTAAGCCCCTTTAAATCACAATGAAACGCCCAAGACTAATTTGTATTGTTGAGAGGACTTAAGTAACTTTAGACACATTCTAATTAAAGGTTAAGCCCCTTTAAATCACAATGAAACGCCCAAGACTAATTTGTTAGTTGTTTTTCTGCCAGCATACCTGAGCCAGCATGGTAGAGTATAGCCAACATTTCTTGCTAAGCCAGAGATGCATATGTGACACATAGTTGACATCTGACCCAAGACATTCGGTTGTACATGTAAGTCATTGGTGGGAGAGAAAGAAACCTTGAATAAGCAGGTGAATTGTACTGTATAGTATTATTATTATTTATTATTATTATTATTATTATTTAAAGGCCTCTGGCTAAGGAATATGTTAAAGGCAGAATCAGCTGAAAAATTCAACGCCATAACCGGGATTTGAACAGGGATCTCGCGCTTTCCGTGCGGTTCTTCTGACCATTGAGCTACCATGGCAACATGCCGGTAGGACATTAAATTCCCCAACTGACTCAAGCTTTTCCCGGTAGAGCACGAAACGTCTCACTTCAGAGATAAACCTCTATGACGACTTACAATTCCTAAGTACTTATTCCCGGGCACACAGAAGTCTCTACCAGGTGAGTCAGCCGCCCCTTCCATTTTTGGAAGATGGGCCACCCTTCAAGCTACAATTGCGCTATAAGTCCATTTTCTTCGCTTACCAACAGCTATTACTTGACATTTTTAGGTAGACAAAAGCTCAAAATTCAGAGGAAAAGAGATTTAAGGGACACAAAGTATTCCGCAGTAAAGTACAACTCAAGACATATGACTCGTTTGCTGAGAGCGGATTCCGGGTTTCCAAACGATGTACAAACTTTTACATTACAGTGTACATAACTACGCAATTCAGTAAACGCCTCTGATAGAATGAACTTGTAATATCAGTCCGCTATAGAAATGAGCTAAAATAAAATGGCGGACCTTTGTAATTAGAGGCGCGACAGGCTACGAAAAAGTAGAGGTACGTCTATATCCACAATAACGCTGTAGAATCAAGGGACACAGATTATTAAATAACGGTTAATTTGAATTTTGGCACATTCTACGTCTCGTATATCTCAAATAGCATACATAGTTGCTTATGCCATTAAAATAATAATGTTAAAACGTCCAACAAAGGATTAAAGCTGCCTTAAATGGCTCTAATATACACGAAAAATCGCGAAGCGATACTGGCCTGACGCCTGGCAAGGAAGCTCTAAGATTAAACCCACAATACGCTCTCAACCAAGCGTCCTAGCAGCTGAGTGAAATTCTATGCTATGCGCTAATCACCGGTAGCGAGGGTTCGGTCTAGGCATTGTACATGGTGGTTGTATACTCTCATTAAAGGCCAACACGAGATTCTATTACAAGAAAATGCATTTCTGTGCGCTGGACCAAAGTATCAAAATTGTGATACGTAATTTCCTGCTCCTTATTGTGTTAGATCAAATTTGTATAATGCTAATTTTATCTACATCAAATCTACCTATGTCGCGTTTAAACAGATATCTACATGTACGTGTAGTTTACCAATTTAGAAACAGTAATAACATATTAAATGCAAATACAAATAGGAATTGAAAATTAAAATGATAATAGCAATGTTAAATGTATAACTAGTTTAAACCAAGATTATTTACGAATATTACAGCACAGTAAAAGAATTAGTTTACGCAGGTGATTCCAGCCACCTATACTGCAGATGGATTATTTACAAACCACAGTTTCATTCCAACTGAGCTATCTAGAAACATGAGATATGCATACTCAGTTTAAAATAATATATAGTATTTGCTTGTCTCAGTATACATTTTCAGTTGGGCAAACCTTTCGGCTAATTACGAGTGTATCGAGTGTATTCAAAGGCGATGCTATAAAATCGGCTAGAGTATAAGTAATTTCGTTCTGTGTGCAACCAAAGACATCCATGCTACACACTTTGGGTAGATACTACCATAGGAGACGATGTTTTCATGTTGGAGTATAAATTCCGAATTGCATAAAACTGGAAAAGTAGGGGCGGCTGACTCAGCTGGTATAGGGTCAATCCCGGCAATGGCATTGAGGTTTTCAGCTGACTCTACGTTCATAATAATCCTTAGGCCGGGTCAGGCCTTATTAAAAAAACAATAATAGTAATATATACTATCTTGACCGATTTGAAACCGCGTATGGATTTTGAATGGGCCCACATCTTGCATAGTATGCACTGAATCTATTCTTCACCCACGCTTCTACAGAACGTATTCACGCGAATCAAGCAAAACGGTTCATTATCAATTTCATCAACGCCATCTTTGTATTTTGATTGCAATTTGCTACATAACTTTCTTAATTTGATCACTTTTTATGGTTTCTCAAAAGGCCGCCTTCTGGTTCCCGTTTTATTTTGATCTTAATTGGATTTTTGTGTTTCACTTACAGCTGTTTAGGTGGAATTGATATCTTCGGCAACGGGAGATGTATTTGAACATGGCTCCCTTGCTCTGGAGTAGCTAGGCTGATGGGGAAGGTCTTTCAGTGATAAAAGGCGTGGTAGAAAATCTTAATTCGTTTTTCTATATGTTCTTGGCATACATACGGCCTCTAAAATAGCGACACACACAATTAAGTAAAACCTTTGCTGGAAAATGTGAAGTATTAATGGCGAGGCTAGTTGGTTCAATGAGTCAACAATGTATGTTGTTGAAAAGATGGCTCAGTTTTACATTAAAGAAAACAAAGATAGCACCACTATAGACCTTAAACTGCTCAGACATATAGTTACAAGTCTTCACTTCATACAGACACCACAAGAGCAAGTATTTCTTAAAACCGGATGTTGGAAGCTTTTGTTTTTAAGGAGGATAGACATTTACTTGCAGGTATTGTAACAGTATAAAAGCACACTGTAAGAAGAGGAAGATTCTAAATGCAATAAAAGCTTGTATGTAACAGACTAACAAGGACTAAGGATGGCCTACCCCCTATCATAAGTTTCCTTTCACAAAGTCGTAGCGTTGCCAAGTTATTAATAATGTGCCAACTAGAGCCTTGGTGCCCTGTTGCGTTTATAGCTATCAAGCATAAAGGAAAGTTGTAGAGTTTATGCTGAAAGCAAAATGTGTTAATCCTAAACCAAAGCCAGTTCCTTCAGTTTCTAATTTTCCGTCGCAATCTGACATAGTTAATCGGATCAGTAACGGTAACATTCTACATAGCTATATGTGTATTTACTTTCATTACTAATTTGAGATAATGTTAAACCTTAAACCTTCCATCAGTATTATACATTCTCTTGGTTAAAAATGACCGCACTTTGGGGACTTAATTTTAACGTCTTCAGACGTGTTTTTTACTGCTAGGTTATACCAGTGAATTTGACGTTTGCAAAAACTGCTGGTGCTTTTTAATTGATTAGGTTCTTCATTGTAGGATTTGTCACTTCCTTTAGCGTTGGAACGTGGCGAGAATTAACTCGTTGCATTAATGCTCTCGGGGAGGCTTGCAAGCGGGCAATGCAATAGATCGCAGCCTCTGTAGTCATTAGCAATGAAGATCCCTCGCGCAAATTTACGGGTGTTTGCTATGAATGACGAAGCAAGCAGACAAGAGCGCTCAGCGATTTTCATCATTGGTCCGATGTGAGGTGTTAGGCGAGTACTCTGTTGCTGGCGGTGTATACCTGATGTAGCTGAAAAACGGCTATGTTTTCTTATGTAAACGCCTACCTCAAGGAGAAGCACAAACACCGAATGTGCACTTCTAAGGAAGTTAAAATGAGCATTATTCAAGCAGGTGCAGAAAGTATAATTAAAATTAAAGAAAGTTAATTAACCCTGCCTGGACTAAATTTTGAGATGCAAGAGAACAAGAACGGCCTTACATGCGCAAGATTCATTCAGTGCCTCTCGTATAAGACCGCGAATATATTTAAAAACACAGTTGGGCGCTCAGTTCTCGTAAGACGCAAAAGTTCCCAGGCAAGTTCTCGCACCGATGAAGATCACATAGCTTACGAAATAAGGAGACCTTTCGAGGCGAGTGCTTTGAAGCATATATAGTGGACATGCTACCTTTTCATGTGTTTCGCAATAACAGACAATGCATCCTTAATTCAAATAGCTGTTAATTTTGGAGCTGAATATTGACATTTTAATGCTGCTAAGTGACTCACCATCAATAGAAATCCGATATGCAGTAGTGTGGGAGGAAACAATGCCAGAAATACTAGAATTGACAAAAATAAAACGTTTCTGTTACCATTTATTTGTGGGCGAAAATAACCATATGATTTTCGATAAAACGTTTGGAAAGAAACTTGAACACACTCCTCAAACGCCAAGGAGATTTGTATCGTCAATCTCATTGTTGGAAACAGTAATACAAATTTTAATCACATAATCTATTTAGAGTTGACGCAACGCTTCTGAAGACGTCAACTTCACTTCATGTGCACAGAATTATACTAGAACAAGTGTCTTAAGTTTTCTAACCGCAGATGGCGTTCAGGTAAAATTTCCTGCATTGTTATACTTGTGAGCATCACATACCATAGTGCAGTATACATGGTACGTTAGATTTACCACGTCAGCTTATTAATGGTGATAGGTATCAGCCAATTTTATTGCTTATGGAGCCTACTGGTACAAAAATGTGCTACACGCAATACGTCTTCTATGTGAAACGAAGCCGAAAAAGATGATAACGAAATAAAAATCAGAAATAAAAATCCTAAGAGTGAATTTATATAAAGATAATATAAAACAAATGAAAAGCTAGCAGGCGATACACCCATGTATGTACATAATGGCTGTGATCATGCTCAGCCTCGTAACCTAATGGCCGTGCACACCATTCTCGATCAAGGCTCTACCGCGTGAACGGTCATTTGTGGTGCATTGACGACGGCAAAAGATTATCCAGGATTTTACCGTGGTCGATTATCTCCCACTTCACTTGCGTTGTGTTAAAATGGCGGAACGGTATATCCGCATAAGGTAAAGCCTTGTCTGTACTTTGTAGTTTTTAATGCCTTGATGCTTTTTATGGGACAGGTGCCTTAGATACCCCGACCAAAGGCTTAGCGAAAATCCACGCAATCACGGCGTTACATATCACAATTATGTTACTTGAAGCATAGCTCAAGAACAATGCAGAAATAAGGGGAGCATTAAGTGGATTTAGTACATTTTCAGGGATGTTATGATACATTAATTGCACGTACATATATAAATATCCGGTAACCTAACCAGGCCAGTGTCTTAAACTTGAAGTAGTCATCGTGGTGTGGGTGTAGCGTGTGCACCACATATTCAAGAGGTTTGGAGTTCAAATCTTGTTTGGGCATAATATTTTTCTTTCTTTCTGTCTCTTTTTGTGTATATAGGGGAAGCTGGCGCACTTTTCTGGGCATATATGGGAAAGGATGAGGAAAACAAGGGTAGATGCCAGATTGAGAGAGCCTTCAAGGAGGAAAATGCGTTTATATGCGAGAGATAGGGAATACAACGACCGATGCTTGGCTAGACAGATGTTGAGGAGTAGAGTATGCGTTTATATGGAAGAGATAGGAAACCGTGGAGAGGCGTTAGGCTAGACAGAGGTTGCGGAGAAGAGTATGCGTTTATATGGGAAAGATGCGGAAAACGCGGAGAGCTGTTAGACCAGACAGAACTTGAAGGGTAGAATATGGCTTTTATATGGGAGAGAGAGCAAAACCGAGGAGAGGTATTAGGCTAGAAGGGCTCGAATGCTAGAGTATGCGTTTATATGGAGAGACGGAGAAAACCGAGAGATATCGTATGCTAGGAGAGAGTTGAAGGAGAGGGAAGTGTGTTTATATGGGGGAGATAGGGAATACGAGGGAGGTGGTAACATAGACAGGGCTTGAAGAGTAGAATATGACTTTTATATGGGAGAGATAGCAAACCGAGGAGAGGTATTAGGCTAGGAGGGCTTGAATGGTAGAGTATGTGTTTATATGGAGAGACGAGGAAACGATGAGAGTAACTAGGTTGCAGGAGCGTTCAAGGAGGAAAATGTCTGTATATGGGAGAGATAGGGAAAAGAGGAGAGATCCGAGGTAGAGAAGGGGACGAAGGAGGGAATACCCTTTATATGATAGCGTTAGGGAATACGAGGAGAATTAGTAGGCTAGACAGAGGTTGAGGAGTAGGGTATACGTTTATTTGGGAAGATATGGAAAACGGAGAGAGATCCTATGCTAGGAGAGAGTTGAAGGATAGGGTAATGCGCTTTATATGAGAGAGGTAGGGGGTACGAGGAGAGCTGCTAGTCTAGACAGAGGTTGAGGAGTAGAGTATGCGTTTGTATGGGAAATATAGGAGAAACGGGGAGAGCGATGCTGGGCTAGACTGAGGCTGAAGGAGGGGAATGTAGGTTTATACAGGCGAGATAATAAGCCGAGGAGAGATGCTAGGCTAGACAGGGGTTGAAGGAGTAGAGTATGAGTTTATATGAGAGGGATAGGGAATACGTTTATAGGTGTTAGGGAGGTTAGTGTTGATGCATGTGTAATGTCCAGTCTTCTCCAAGGTAGTACTATCAGGCATTCAGCAGACGAACAGACCCCATGGAAGTGAGTACAGCATAGTTGTGTATGATTTCACAGGTAGTTCAGACAATATCGGAGGCATTTAGGTTAATTCAAGCAGCATAATAAGGGACAGATTCCAGGGGGTGCATTTCACAGGTAATTCAGCCAATATCGGAGGCATTTTGGTTAATTCAAGCAGCATAACAAGGGACAGATTCCAGGGGGTGCATTTCACAGGTAATTCAGCCAATATCGTAGGTGTTTAGATTAATTCAGGTAGTTTCACAGGAGGAAAGATTCCATGGTTTAGGTATGTATATCTCCATATTTTATCACAGGTAATTCAGCTAGCTTCGTAGCTGTTTAGGATAATTCAGGTAGTATCACAGGATGGGACAGATTCCGGAAAGCGGGTATAGCATAGTTTCGTATGATTTCACAGGTGATTCAGATAGTATCGTAGGTATTTAGGGTAATCAACAGTTTCACAGATACTCGTGATAATTTCGATCAGCGATTTGTATCACAGCTATTTAAGGTAATTGCAGGTGATTCAGTTTGCATCAAATGTATTTGAACCATTTTAACAGGTAATTCAGCTAGTATCATTGATATTTAGGGTAAACCGGCTAGTATCACAGGTGTTCGTGCTAATTTCGAGCAGTGATTCGTACCAGAGCTATTTAAGGTAATTTCGCATATTCGGGTAGCATGCCAGGTATTTAAGTCATTTTAACAGGTAATTCAGATAGTGTCTGAGGTATTCATGGTAATATAGAGCGTAATTCAGTTCTTTATAAACATTTCTCATCCAATGTTACAACTGTTTTTATATGTTAAACAGTGTCTGAGACGGAGTGGGCTAAACACTGTATATGGTTACAATGAGGGTATATAGAAGAAGTATAAACTAGCGCATCCTCATGGTTGAGGGGATATAAGTTTTATTCAGCTTTATTGTTTTATATGGTTACAGTTTTAGCAGTGTAGCAGCTTTATCAATTAATCATTGCTTCATTAGATAAGGATAGTAAGTAGGCGCCTCTCCTCTTTATCACATTCACTCCTTTTGATGATAAAAGGGTTATTGTTGGGGATGTAGCACAACACACATTTAAGTTCTAATATAAAGAAATACATAACTTGTCTTTCCATCTGGATAATGCATTGAAAAAAATAATTCATGATCAATGTCTCTTACCGAGTGTTTAGCAGATAGACTTAACAAGATGGCTGAAAAGCGCAGTTTCCTACCGATTCGGCGAGTTCAAGATCTCGAAATAGGTCTTAAATATGAGATAAAGGCCTTAAAGAGCTCAAACAAGATACGGTACCAGGATCGTATCTTCGCTGGAGGATTGCCAAGTGTTCTTGCCTGAACGATATAATTCGTTAACCGACGAAGAGCTTGCACAAATACCGGGAAAATTATATCTGGAATATAACGCCATGGCAGAGATGGAGAAATTTAAGACATGTAAATTGTCTTTTGTGCCCTCAGCGAAGGTATGTAGAAATACCAAAACTTAAGTACTCAATGTTCTCCTATTTTACTATGAAAAAATTCATAAATAAAACACTTGACTCATTGATATTACGTGTAAAGATACAAAAGATGCATGCTATAGAATTTTATAAAAAAAATCATGAAATCACAATGTCGCATGTTTTGAATTCAATTTTATCTATCGCATTGAAATAACGCCTGATATCCGAATGTTTATATAAATCTTTTGTGTTTAATTTTACATGTATCCTAACAAAAAAATGTAATTCTTTTCAGGTTACCTTCACTACCAAAAACATGTTTTCTAAGACTTTCATTGTACAATGTTTCAGATGGAATAAGGGGAAGAAGAACAACAGATTTGCAGCTCAGGAAAGGATGCTGACGTTCTTGGAGGATAGAATAACCAGCATCTACACCCCAAGAAACATGCCGGTAAGAAGCAGGTGCCGAGAAGTCTACATCTCGAGAAGGCACAACGTTAAGATAGGGTTCTTCTACGATCTTCCAGTGCTTATAGCGAAAAGCACAGACAAATGTGTATACATGGCAATGCAAGACTGGGAGATAATTCGAGTGTCTCCCTATATTCAAACCATTCTTCTAATAGAGAAAGTGCCTGCGAGTGGAATGCTGTGAAAATATTGTTTTCTCTTATAATGTCATTGCTTATATGGAAGAGCCCAAAATAAGATTTTTGAACCCTAATTTAAATGATAGTGAAATTCTTTTAAATGGTGATGATATTTGCACCCTAAATAGACTTGAATCGTTTATAGATTACCATTTAGGTAACCAATCCGTTGCAAGTGTAACATCATATGATGGAACGAGAAGTTGGGGGAGGAAAGTGCTGGAATTGTATGATAAAAATAATAAAATAAGAATGAAGGTATGCTTTTACATCATGTTTTATTCATTAAAAAATCCTTACAATACAATAATTAGTTTAAAATATAAGTTGCATCACATGAGTCAGAGGCTTGTATGTAAATACTTTATCATGAATTATTAAGCAATACAATGAGATCTGTGCAGGGATATTTGCACTAGCTTGAATTTCTATTCTGATGTTGACAGCACCATTTACAACTTCCTCTGGTTGATGCGAGCAATCTATAACAAATATAGGAGCAAATTTAAGAAAGTCTTTTCTCTTCAATGAAGGATAATTCTCTTTTTCATAATAAGAGTTTTGAAACTTTGAGTACATATACAATGATGCAAATCTCGAGTTTCCCAAGTCCAAATTCATGTCATGGTAGGGATAACATTCAGTATTAAGATAAAGTCTCAAATTAGTTATGTTACAATGATGAAAAAGGGAACAATCTTTAGATGCATTACTCGATCTTAAAGTCGAGCACCCAAAATGACAAATCTCGGCTTCTCCATTTTGTATGTGGTGGCAACATTCCAAGAGAATGACTTAGTTTGCGGCACAGCAGGCTGAGTATGCAGATCCATGATCCTAAATGGGAGATACAGTGGCTTGTCCAACTTGACAATCTTGAGGATTTCAATCTTTTCAACAGAAGAAAGTCGAATCACAGGCATTCTCCACTCGATGCGTACAAATTTAACAGTAGCATTCTCTTCACCCTGAGGCACTATAAAACAGTTTTTAGAGTTCTTGGATTGAATCAGCACCAACTCAAACTTGCTATTGAGTATGAGTTCCTTGTGGTCGTCAGCAAATCCCAGAAGCATCGAAAGCGGTACGATTGAATTGGAGGCTCCATTTGCTGCACGCACAATGTCCATGTCCTCTCCAGGATAGCACCATTCAGCAGACGATCAGATTCCATTGGGTTGAGAGCAGCACAGTTGCGCAAAGTTGATGCGATCCCGGGGTTCCTGGTTCGATCAAAAGTTAAGCCATTCATATCCAATCGAATCTCCTCAAACATGAATGCAATAGCGTTATTGGTAAGCTTTGCAGTAGTAGCTGCTCCATTAGGTTTACTAATACTCCCCTCGATGTTTAGATAACGTGGATTAGATAATGTATATAAATCCTCAGCTTGACAAGGGATTCTAATCTCGTCATTAGAGTCCAGAGCTGATGTATTATACGGCAAAAACGCATGTTCCTCTTCTTTAGTGATCTTGTCGAATCGCGGTGTCTCGGTAACATTGAAGATGTCCATGATTATAGGACTCTGAAGCCCAGTGCCTGGAGGAACTGATGATTGCGCGATGTTAACCCGCTGGGTGTCAAGGGCAGAGTATGACGCGGGCGTCGAAACACCATTATTATATCCTCGACGTCGCTGACTTCTTCTAAAATGTATTGTCATTTCAACGGATGTGAACTCTTATGCCTATATCTTCGTTTCTAAAGGCAATGACATTACCGTTCTGGTCCATTACACGAAGACTAAATTTGCTCTGACGTATGCGTTTATGATTGGAAGGTAAATTGGATTTGATGGCTGTTGAGAAATATGATATTCTGGGGGAACAGATGGGAAAAACTCATAGATCGAGTGTCCACTTTTGCTGTCGATGAAAGATCCTGTTGCAATACTGCACTCGATTCGTATGACGATCACTTTAAATACATTCACCAGGAAATCGGATTCAGCCAGCTGATTATCTGGAATAACTTTGTCACTGAAACCCAAGAGCCATCCTATAGAACGATCATTGGAAAAATCAACGGTGAAAGGACATTTAATTTCTGCCTTCATTGTGCTATTATTAGGTCTAATAAAGAAGACATTCTCATCCACCCTTAGCTTATCTCTGATGTATTCATTAATATCAGCAATCTCGTATGTTCCATTGGGTGTATCAATTATCTTAATTTCATCTAGGTGTATGTAATGAAATTGATTATTACTCTGATCAACATTAGGAATGGAATAGGAGGTTTCAAAATTCAATAGAGCAATTTAATAATGACCTTTTGGATCTATCTGAAGAGGGGGATTCAGGTATGTAGTGAGAAAAGATTCGTTGCCACTGACAGCAGTAGTGTAACTCATTGTGATAGAAATTGCAAGCACAAGTGCCCGCAGCTGACTGAACTGAAACTCAGGAACGTCTTAGTGTTACACAGTACCTTAACTCTGAGGTACCTTTCTATCTCTTTTGGGGGCTTCAAGTTTCCAAAGCTATCGAAATAAAATGACACGTTGTCATCCTTCTTTATAGCAACCCAATGAGTGCCTTCAATTCTCTGAAGTATCGAGATTGACAATAATTCTCTCTGTAACGAGGTCTTTAAGGTAGCTGGTCGATCATGTATACACCTCTAAAATGAGGAATCGTTAAACATTGGGCATACAATCTATGTTACTCAGTGCTTTTTCCGGGACAAGTATAGCTCTCTGCCGCTGTTTTTTGAATTCCCTTTCTTGCTCTGTCTACTCTTCCTTTCGGTATTCCTCGCCTTATTCTTCACTCGAATACCTTTCCCTCTTGCTTCAATTTATCTGTTATGTCAATTCATTTCAGTGGTATGTTTATCTGCAGCCTTCTTCTTATTTACGGCTGTAGCAGTTTGTGATGCACCTCCAGCGACAGCACCCAGAGCTGCAATAATTGGTAAGAGGTAGAAATCCTCCCCGTTTCTTCTTTTTGGATCCAGCACCAACAGACACCTTTCCCTCAATTCCTCTGTTATGCCTCATCATTTCGGCAAGTTGTTTATCTGCAGCCGTTTTGTTATTTACGGCTGTAGCAATTTGTGCTGCACCTCCAGCGGCAGCACCTAGAGCTGCAATAATTGGCATAAGAGGTAGAAATCCACCTCGTTTCTTCTTCTTGTATCCAGCACCAACAGCCACCTTTCCCTTCATAATTGCTGTTACTAGTCGCGCTGCCAACTTTTCGCCTAATGTAGCATCAGATGATTGCATTCTTTTCTACGCCTTTTCAGCCACGATCTTGTCTGCAATGTTTCTCGAAGCAGAGTCCTTATGCTGAGCGTAGGCAATGTCGTGAAGTTTGCACGCTTCGTCTAATGGGTTGATTCCGGGGTCTCCTCTCTTTAATCTTTTTTCTAGCTTTGTCCCAGATCCGCAGTATCTGTATCCAGGTAAATGCGCGTCAAATGACAGCCGGTTAATGAGAGAGTTAATTAAACCGGAATCTCTTGCGATCTTAACCTCGTTAGCTCTCATGGTATACTAATTGTTTTTGATTAGTGCATTGTTCTTTTATGCTCTGTAATTGCTTATGGACATTGGCATATATACATTAAGCATGATTTATTTTATTTTTAGCTGCTACGATGGAACTGGTGAAGCAGGATTATTCGCTGGCTATTCAAGTATTAGACTTTGAAAGCGACTTTAGGCGCAATCGTCACGGAAAGCTGTTTCCTGGCAATGTTAGTTGTTTCCTGGTATTTAAAACAAATATAGTAGTATCACAGGTGTTCGTGATAATTTCAATCAGTGATTTTTATCACAGTTATTTACTGTAATTTCAGCTGATTCATGTAGAATCAAGGTATGCGAGCCCACTTTTTAAAAAAGTAATTGAGTTTCATAGTCGTGGGTACTGAATCTGCTACTGCCGGATTATCTGCTGCTTTGCTGTTCGACATCTAGTTGCTACTGAAGCAAGTGTTGTGGCCGTGGCTGATGTTGCTGTAACTGTTGGATCTATTGCTGCTATTCTTGCAGCTGATGTATCTGCTACTGCAGCAGTCGTATTTTGCTGCTGTCATTGCTGTAATGCTTGCTGTTGCTGAGGCTGCTGGATTAGCTGCTGCTGTTGCTACAGCCGCTATGTAAGCGTTTGTTTTGCTTCTATTGTTGTAGCAGATGTCCCTACAGCTGCAGAATCTGCTGCAGCTATTGTTGTACAGCTGCTGTATCTGCTACGGTAGCTGTTGTATTTACTTCTGCTACAGCTATTGTGCTGGCTTTCGCTGATGTTGCAGCTGCTGGATCTGTTGCTGCTATTGCTGTAGCTGCTGTTGTTGCAGGTGCTGTATCTGCTACTGCAGCTGTCGTATTTGGTGTTGCTGTTGTCGTGATGACTGCTGTTGCTGGGGTGGGTGAATTTACTGCTGTTGGATTAGCTGATGCTGTTGTTACAGCTGCTGTGTAGCCTGTTTGTTGCTGCTTTAGCTGTTTTGCATTGGATGTTGCTGCAGCTGTCGGATTTATTGTCACAACTCGTGCTTGAACCAATCACGAACGATTATCACTGAAAGTTTATCGAAATTAAGCTTAATTTTAACAGATAATTCAGATAGTATCAGAGGTTACAACGCCTTTATATACTTTTTCTAAACCTTACAAACTTTTATATGTTAGTGTGTGGGACGGTGGGGGTGAAACAGTAAGGGTATATAGAAGTAGCATAAACTAGCGCATCCGCACGGTTGAGGAGATATTATAACGTTTTTAGTCAGCTTTATTGTTTTATATGCTTACGTTTTTTGTCCAAGTGTAACAGCTTTATCAGTTAAATCATTGCTTCATTAGACAAGGATTGTAAGGGTAGACATTTCTCTCCTTTATCTAGGCTTGAGATTAACACTAGGATTTGCTTCTAATGGCAAGGTTACAGCTTCCGCTTCCATCTTCTCCTTTCTTCACCAGTTGTCTGCTACGTGTATACACAGCACATGCGTAAACTTCAATTTTTTTAAGATTGCAGACTCGCTGGGAAAATCTTCATCTTCTGGCCACATTCTCTTAAGCACGGTTTGTAATGCCCATACGCATAGGTAGTTATTCCATCCTCGGTAATAACTCTTGTCGTCAAAGGCATTAAATGTAATTTTATTCACTTGCACTGTGGTAAGAGCATGCTCTCGTGATAGGATCAGATTCATGGGCGTTCTGATGATTTCACAGGTTTTAAGACAGTCTGTATAGCTGTCAAATGTGATGTACTGCTTAATACCACTACTTTTTATACCTTTAATCTTTATTATTATTATTATTATTATCGATCCTACAATATCTAATGCATACATCTTAGGTCGTAGCCCAACAAAGCGCAGGATGATTTTGCTATTAGCATCATCTTTAAATTTCCCCAGCACCTTTTTATTCTGAGTAGAGTGGCATATATGGTTGACAGGGTAATCAGCCGTATCCAGATGCTAAAGAAAACGTAGCTTGTCCTGGTACATATCTTCAGTTGTTACACAATGAATGAAGAATGAATGAATCAGTGTCCATATACATAAGCCTATGGTTTTGAGCTCTGTAATATGCCAACAACACATCGTAATGATAATGGTACATTGATGGCTTGGAGATGTCCAACACACTCATGCCGATGTATAGACTTGTTGAATACAATCTGACGAGAGGCTATATGTACAGCAGCTAGATTAACAGCATATATCGTCCTATCGATGAGCGTAGGCTTGGCGATCAACTTCTCCAGAGTTTTCTCATTTCTCACCACTCGTATAGCCATACGATTAAGCACGTTCTCCATAGTTTCTTCCAAACATCGCATTGTTAAAGAGCTTGTAGAAATCCGTCTAGATTTCATTTGCAGCTTGTTGCCGTGGTCTGTTAAATTCAACATAAGGTTTTAACCACCGAGACTGTCGGAATTGTAGCACACGATGGATTTTACTCAAACGTAGCCCATGATTAACAGCTTGCTTCAAAGTCATGTACTGTACTACATACTTTTTTGAGGTCCAACATGTATCAGTTTCTTTGTACTCGAGTCCTCGGGCTTCATACACTCGGGCAGGAAAGGTAGTTCGTTGTGTAGATAGCGAAGTTCTGCAGGATACTCGATGTCAACTTCTAATATGAACCCATGAGGATCATCTTCTTGTAGTCTTTCTAAGTCAATTTCTTCTGGTGAAACCCGCTCAAATCCACCATAAGGGAGGGCGAGGCGCATATCACAACCATATTGGTTATTTGGCGTCCTCATATGTAATAAATTGGGTTGGTCTCGACGTATCATACTTATCAATATAAGTGTTATTAGCCTCTGGGTACCGATGGGAAACTTGACATAAACCTCCTCTTATACCTGATTCCACCATGAGTAGCTGATCATAATCTTCTAACAGTTCCAGCTTAATTCCTGTATACAGTAACATAGTATCCCATGTAAATTCTGGAGAGGTAAAATAATGTGCTGGATCAACTTTGTGTGTTTTGAGGGTGTGCTCTCTGAATGTGTCATAGAAATCAGCTAGAAGAAGTACATCCGAAGCTAAGTAGAGATCGCTGTACTCGCCGAGGATTCTCACGTTAAACAGCTCCAATACATTTCTGGCATGATCGTAGTCAGTATCAGTAATTTCTTCTTCATTTAATCTATTGTAGAGGGAGTACTTAGGAGGTGGGCTGGGCTCGTTCAAAACATCCCATGAAGTGACAAAATCATAGGGAAATACACCCTTACGAGTCATCAACTTCAACTTGTCTTCTCCGAAGTACTTTGGTGTTTCAGGATAAGATGTTAGATTTTCCCCAGCTTATCCAATCTTGTACTGAGGAACCTAAAGCTATCCACAAATCGAAACTTTGTCTCCTACATACTTGGTGAATGAGATATACTTTCTTCAGAGCTAGGGGTGGGGGTAACCTCCACCCGCTCGCTTGTACAACCCAGCTACCTGACAATGAAATGTAAGTCATATCCGCTGAGGTTGTGCATAAGGACTGACACATATTTAGGTGTTTTGCACGCTAAATTACATTCATTATGTAGACTTCCACGATATTCGCCACTGTTGTTATCGTGGTCGCGTACTTTGTAGTTCTGTCCTGTAAAGGCTTTTCTACACAAGTGGCATACTGTAGAAGAGTCGTAATCCTTCTGCTGTTGATCTGTATGTTACAGAGGCGTGACAGATTTGTGTTTATCATTAATTTCCTTTGCAAGGAACGACAGGTATTCCATTAACTTCTGAGCAGCATCAACACCACGATATACATAGGGATGCTTAGGAAGAGCATTTTCTAGATGTTCAACGTCGGATGACGGTTTAACGTAAACACACAAACTCGTGGATGCATGCTGCTGATAAGGGGTTGTATATGAAGTTTTGGAATTGGGGATACACGTATGACATGGTGCGAGAATGCTTTCAAAGTATGCGTAGATTACGTAAGGTAGTTTCAACATCCTTTCAAAAGTTTTAAACTGTACAATGGATTTCTCCTTGGTAGGCATAACTACCCTTGCAATACCCTGTTGATTACAGATGGCTGCATGTTCTTGTAGTTTTTCCAGTCCACTTCGTCCGCAGTCATCAAAATGGGTAAACCAACGCTTACAGGTATAAACACATTCTTTATGCTTAGTTTTCTGACGTCCAATAGGTTTTTAAAAATTCTTTATATACATATATATACATACAGTGATGTTTTCCACTACTTTCACTCAATAGTAGAAGCTTACGGTGTTCAGGTAGTTCAGTCTCAGCGACCTATATTGGATACACTTATGCTTCTCATCCAGCCCGCAAACGTAAATAAACATCTTGTTAGGCTTCTCAAATTTAGGTATTTGAGAAAGTGGAGTAGGGTAGGAAGTCGTACTTATCTTGCAGTTGCTCGTATTTGCTCACACGATGTGCATTCTTCCCTATGAATTTAGCTAACACAGAATACATGAAACATTTCTCGTCGGTATAGTTCTGGATATTTACACACGCTTCTTTAACTCCAAAAGATGGTAGCAGTGGAATGTAGGTACTTTCTCGTAACGGATTGTACTTGTTGATACGAAGTCAAACCTGTTCCATAGCAAGCAGGGCCCAGTTCTGTCCTTAAGCTGCGACTCCTCCGTTTCAGTAACCGGTTTCTTATATTTCGCTTCCAACCCTGAGTCCAGATCCGTTTCTAGAAACACAGGTTGATTCCGTGTTTTAAATGTTTTGTCACAGGTTTCCCCGATACTGTTTACAAATCGACACTCGGCTACGAGATTAATTTTCACGCTCTTGTGAATACTAAGCTCTTTATGCACAGCCTGGGTTATCCGTTGTTTTGTCTCGTGTAGATACATATTCAGGTCCTTAGATGAATCGCATCGTATAAAATACGATTTCAATCGTCCTTCGAACGATGTCTCGTATTCTTTCATTTCACAGTCCTCCATCGTTGATAATAACTGATGTTTAGTAGGCTCCAATCTGCTTTTCTTCTGAGGACTGTTTATTTCACATCTTCATGCCGCTGTTCCTTAGAAGCATCATTGAAGCTTACATTACAATGTTTGCATTTGAAGAGCTTCTTGCAGCTCATCTGATGGCTTCCCTTGTCATAACCTTGGAGGAATTTCTTCCCGCATTTACTGCAAGAATATCCTGATGCATTAGAAATTATATGCTTATACGCAGAATTAATCATCCTTATTCTTGATGTAATAACGTATTAGTAGACCTTTTCGCCTTGATAACGCTTTAGAAACCTGATTACTCTTGGAGAGAGCACGATGTTAACACATCTAGACTGATTAGCACAGTAAGGACTAGTGACTGAAGGTATCCTAATTATAGAAGTGACTCGGACCTTTTTAAATCAAGCATATACTGAATTTTTTAATAATAAAACGATGATTAATGGCGATATCTCTTATATTGAAATACGTGTTTAAACAAGCGTTCGGGTATGTTCGCTGGTTTTCGTGAAGGTTCGGGTGCTCAGAGCAAGTTTTAGAATGTGTTGAGTATTTATATCAATGTTCGGGCGTGTCCGTGGCTCTTCGTGCAGGTTCGTGTGCTTGGAGGGAGTGTTAGAATATGTTGTGCGTGTGTAGCTACTTGTTGTTCCGTGGTGTTCGCGTATGTTTACGTGATTTTGTGTGTGTAAGTGCACTTTTGTATGTATACGTATCCACGTGTATGTGTGTATGTTTATATGTGCGTGCACGGGTGTTTGGGTGTATGTTTGTAGGTGTGTGTGTGTGTTTGTCTCTTAAGTGCACTGGTGTATGTATACGTATGCATGCGATGTGTGTATATGTATGTGTAATGGCTCTGTGTATTAGCTCGTGCATATATGAAAGCTTGGATGTATGCAAGTCAAGAAGAAAGGAAGAGAGATAGAAAGAAAAAAGAAAGAAAATAAAGAATCGAATCTAGGAATCGGGATAGCTAAGTATACACCAGGGTTTAATGTAAATACGTTTTAATCTGGCCGCTCATACTCCCATAGTTTAATATGTATTAACCATTAGAGATTCTCAGGGTAAGAGTCGAACTAGGACCTCTGGGTACCTAAGAATACCCTGCATTAAACATCGTAATGATATATAGAAATTAACTTGATTTGCCCATACTCATCTATGTTACTTAATTTATTAGTTATTAAGCATTAATATTTCGCCACACTAAGACTCGAACTCTGAACTCTGGATACCCGAGAACGGCTTTCATTAATGCTGGTAATGTCATAATAACGTTTTACCCTATACTCGGTGATTCTCGTAGGTCGTCGTGCAGGTTCGGGTGCTCTCGGAGAGAACTACCCGAGGGCAAAGCCTGTGCCAGGATTGCGAGGACTATAATTAATGGCGACATGGGCGCCAGTCTGGTCTTTTGTTATACGAGGGCTGATCAACAAAGACTGAGACGGATCTTTTTCACATATGTTTATTACTCCAATTCAATGTTTACATGATCTTTTTCCAAGTAGTCGCCTCCTACTTCAATGCACTTTTTATAGCGTCTCTGCCTGTCCTTGAACACGTGCTGCAGACCATTCTTTGTCATGTCCTTGAGAATCGCCTCACTTTTCTTGAGCACTGCTTCAGAGTTCTCAAATCGAATACCTCTAAGCTTTGCCTTTAGTGATGGGAATAAAAAAAGTCACAGGTTGCAAGATCGGGGCTATAAGGTGTGGATGTGGTACACAGGTAATGTTGAATCGAGCCAGAAACTGCATGACTTGATTTGCGACGTGAGGCCGTGCATTGTCATGATGAAATTACCACCCAGTCCGAGAAAGCTCTTGTCGTTTCTTTGCAATGTGCTTCCGCAGTGTAGCCAATGCTGACGTGTAGTATGCTGCTGTAACAGTAGTGTGAGAGGGAACTGCATGCTGGTAAATCATTCCATTACAGTCAAAAATTGTGATCATCATTTTCCCTGCAGATGGAACAACTTTTGTCTTTTTTGGTGTTGTAGAACCTGGCGATTTCCACACTGTGCTGGCTTGTTTTCCTTCAGAATTATAATGATGCAGCCATGACTCA
This sequence comes from Deroplatys truncata, assembly GCA_030765065.1. NCBI lineage: Eukaryota > Metazoa > Arthropoda > Insecta > Mantodea > Mantidae > Deroplatys > Deroplatys truncata. The sequence goes on from CM060990.1 coordinate 382,926,371, forward strand.
TCACTGGTGATAATCGATTTAAAAAATGCATCCCTTCCATCAGCAAAGAGACGCAGCACCTCACGGCTTGTCTCCATTCGCACAGCCTTTTGTTCGGGAGTCAACAGACGTAGCACCCAACGAGCACAAACACGGGTCATATGGAGATGGTCGTGCATAATTGTAAACACACTGCCATATGAAATTCTCAACACTTCACTGAGGTTATGTAATGTTATACGCCGATCCTCTCGGACAATCACAGCAGCTGTGTTGATGTTGACTTCAGTCACAACAGAAGCGAAACACCAGGCCCACCTTGCTTAATACTGACAAGTCGGCCTTCTTTGAAGTCCTTGAACCACCTAAACACTGTTGCACGAGGTAGTGCATCTTCACTGTACGCTTGCTTCAGCTTTTCATAAGTTTTGGTGGCTGTATGGTTTAAACGAAAACAGAATTTGATTGCGCTGTACTGCTCCTCTCGCGTCACCTTTTGCGTCACCTCCATTGTCTGGGATGCGAAATGCACGTAGGGTCTACAAAATACAGCATTACTACCAACCTACCAATACGAGAGTGCCGCCGCCTGCCAACATTATACATAAGAACCCGCTCTTTTCAAATATTTATGTTACAGATACGAAACTATCACGGAAGCTACAGGAAAAAATCAGTCTGTCTTTGTTGATCAGCCCTCGTATATTGCACAGGTGCGCGTGTTTGGAGAGAATAGAATGCAGTGGGAGAGGGGGTTGCTACATGTGAGACCTTCCTAACGAACACTTGTGCGGGAGAATGGAATCGAGACAATAGCGCTTGTTCTTTTGTTACCTTCCTTTGGTACCGTGGCACCAGTCTGGTCTTTTGTTATATTGCACGTGTTTGGTGAGAATGGAATGCAGCGGGGGATGGGAATTACTACAGGTGTGGCCTTCCTAACGTGCATGTGTGCAGGGAATGGAATGGGGAGAATAGCGTCTGCTGTTTTGCTACAAAGCATAATTTATTACACCATTGTTCATTTTGACAGGTGAGGAACAACCTTAATTGCATATCTGTCAACCTTTCCATTATACTTCACAAACTTTATGATCGCAGCTGCTACAAAAGGTACCAGGGGGCGTGGCAGGTGGAGGGGGAAGCCTAATTAGCATATTAATTGCACATTCCTGCATATTAAGTGCTTTGGAACCATGATACATATACTGCTGGGCCTTAGAAAGTTTTTTCACTGAAGACCCCTCCTCGCATACCGTAGAAATGATCTATACTTAGGTCTTTTTTGTTAAAGTTCTTGAATGATGTGGTTCTTTGTGTTGCAGTTATTTAACCACAATCCCTAAGACCTATCATCGTTTTCCCTACCTCTCACATATAAACGCATTTCCCCCTCCTTCAACCATCATCTAGCATAGGATCTCTCTCCCTCCCTCCCTCCCCGTTTTCCTCGTCTCTCCCATATAAATGCATACTCTGTCATACAACCCTTGCTAGCCTAATACCTCTCCTCGGTTCCCTATCTCTCTCATATAAACGCATGCCAGCTTTAACATCTATCTTAACATCTCGTATTACCTATCTCTCCAGTATAAGCCTATATTCCCCCTCTTTCATCATCTGCCTATCCTAGCACCTCTCCACGTATTCCCTATCTCTCTCATATAAAGCGCATTTCCCTTCTACCACTGTCTAGCCTAGCATCGGCCCCCGTATTCCCCATCTCTCTCATATAAAGCGCATTCCCCTCCTACCACTGTCTAGCCTAGCAACGTCACCGTATTCCCTATCTCTCCCATATAAACGCATTTCCTTTTTTCAACCCATCTATCCTAGCATCAGCCCTCGTATTTCCTATCTCTCTCATATACGCATTTTCCTCCGTGAACTGTCACATCCACCCTCGTTTTCCCTATCCTTTCCCATATAAACGCAAAACAGTGTTGTCGAAGCCCCTTATATAAGCTTCTAACTACTAACGTTATACGGGGTGAGCCAAAAAACTACGAACCGCCTGCTCGGTGTTTTTCCTATCCGCGTCCTCGGCGCTCGTTGCTGTCTGCCGCTATCATAGTAAGGCGCGGATGAAACCATATAACATTTTTAAAACTACTTTAGTCTTTACTTACCAACTTTATGAAAGGAAATGCTAAAACTGGCCACCGTCGTTGTCCACAAATTTCTGGCACCTCTAGGAAACTATCTATGATAGTAATTTAGCAATGTCATTGAGCACATATGGACGATTATGTCTGCGAGTATCGGATCCTCAGCAAGGAAGGACGGTAACAGTGCTTTCGAACAACGTTATGGAGGTGTGGGAGAGCATAAGGTGGCGACCAAGAATATGTCACAATTTGGTGGCATCTGTCACTAAAAGGCTAAATGAAATATTGGACAATAATGGATGGTGGAGCCATCACTGAAATTTGGAACTTCTTAGCTCTGTAGTGAAGTAAACAGTAATGTCTATCACTCAATCTTTTTTTCCAAATGATCTTCATTCTCTCCCCTGCCCCTTTTTCGCTATCCTCCTACACGTTTTTGCTCGCTTTCTCTTTCCTTTTTCTCTCTCGCCCACCTGTCACCCTCTGTCCCACTCGTGTCTGCTTGTAGTATGTTGAAAACTGGCAATATCAGTTCTTTTTTTTAGGGTATCAATAAAATTAAAGTATAAATTAAGTATATTATTTCCCGTGGTAATTAGCTTACACACCTAAAAACACCGGGGAAAAAATGTTGAACTTAAATGTTGATCCTATAATAATTTTTAATGTTAAAACATGTAAGAAATGTCATACTGAAATTTTGCTATGTAACATGTTTCCAAAGTATCCAATAAATGAGATATTTCAAATGTGTAATTGTGCGCCCGTTTATAACCGTCACACCTTGGCGAAAGTAATTAATATACCGTACAGTCTAATCTCTAAGATGCGCCTAAGGAATTTCAAATACTGCATTTCACAATAGTCACCGTAACCGTCCTTGTTTCGAAGACTCCTTGGTTTAAACCCAACTATTTAAACATCCATCCCGTGGATATTTTGCACATTACAAAACTTGTCAGAAACACCATGTTTAATAACTGTTATTATAAAATCCAGCTATGTATACAGAATGAATCACGTAAAACTTGCACCGCAAATATATCGGAAATGGAAAGTGCTATTGATGTGCAGTTTTCACAGCATTGATTCGTAGTCAGGGGTTCGTACATTTAGCCTATAAAAAGATTTTAATAATACTGAGAAAGCGTATTTTTTGAGCAAACATACAATTTTAATGGAACATTGGCTAGTTACATCAACACAATAAAGGTGGGGTAAATTAGAATGTCAATGGTCTTTGTAGCAGGATTCTAGTGCAAGTGGTTTACGAGAAATCGTATTTTGAAAAGTTTCCACCCCGACAATTGTTTGTTCCATTCAACCTGCTTAGTTCCTAGATATGATGTGGTTATGTTTGTTTGCACTGTGTTTTCTGTTCATTGATTGCATTGCGACTTTCTGATCAGTTAGGTTGTGACAGTTCAAGCAGTAAATCGTGAGTGTAAGATGGGATTTACTAATGCAGAAAAAGCCGACATGTTCATGGTGTATGGAGAGTGTAGGAAGAATGCAGTTCGTTCCTGTACGGTTTATGCGGAAACGTATCCCAATAAACATCAACCATCTCGGCAATTATCAACCTCTTCAACCAATTACGTGAAAGTGTTACTGTAACACCTAGAAAACGTAACAGAAACAAACAAGTGATTGAAGAAGAGGCAGAAATTAATGTTTCGGCTGCCGTTGCAGTAGATCCGCAAATTACTTCCCGCACAATCGCACGTGGAAGTGGCATAAGTCAGGCAAGTGTACTGCGCATTCTCCATCGACATAGGTGCCATCCCTATCACATCTCTCTTTATCAAGAACAGCATGGAAACGATTTTGAGAATCGTGTTAACTTTGGTACATGGGCATTAAGACATGGTAGTCCAGATTCATCATGTATCTTGTTTAGTGATGAGGCAACATTTACTAATTATGGCCAGGTAAACCGCAGAAACATGCACTATTGGTCTGTTGACAATCCCCGTTGGCTTCATCAGGTGGAACGTCAGCGTCCATGGAGTTTAAACGTGTGGTGTGGGATAGTGAACCATCAGCTCTTAGGTCCTTTGTTCATAGAAGGAACAATGAACTCGCACAAGTATCGCAGCCTCCTGACAGACCATCTGCCACAGATGCGAGAAGACGTTCCTTTGCAGACTAGGAGGAACCTATGGTACCAACATGATGGCTGTCCAGCCCATAGTGCACGAAGTACTACAGCTTGTCTTAACGGATTGTTTCCAAATCGTTGAATTGGATTACAGGACCTGTACCTTGGCCGGCCCGTTCACTGGATCTGACCCGTTTAGACTTCTTCTGTGGGAAAGTCTGAAAGACACTGTCTACAAGGATGTACCAACTGCACCAGACGATATGAAACGACGTATGAAATTTCCGCTGAAATGCTAGAACGTGTGCAGCAGTCTTTCCATTGAAAACTGCCGGTGGTCATTTTGAACACAACCTTTGAAGGGCTATGTTCTCTTTACTTGTAAGAATCCACAGAAGTATTGTAATTTTCTTTTGTTTTTCTTTAGTTTGTGCTACCACAGGTTTTTCAAGTGCCGGTGCGTAAAAGTTTCGAAATAAGATTTCTCGTAAGCCACTTGCACGAGAATCTTGCAACAAACGCCACTGACATTCTAATTTACCGTACCTTTATTCTGTTGATGTAACTAGACATTGTTCCATTTAAAAAATGTATGTTTGCTCAAAAAATACACTTTCTCAGTATTATTAAAATCTGTTTATAGACTAAATGTACGAGCCCCTGACTACCACTCAATGCCGTTAAAACTGCACATCAATAGCACTTTCCATTTCCAACATATTTGCGGTGCAAGTTTCAGGTGATTCACCCTGTGTAAATATTAGTGTGTGTATGTCAGTCAATCTGTCTTATAGGCTCTTACACCCTTGCATTGATTTCGACCAAACTTGACATATTCTTTTGGACAATAATAAAAATACTGTGGGTGTGATATCAAATGAAGCCACTCCTAAAGGAAGAGGGTTGGAGATGTTCAAGGGTAGAACATTTTGAGAAATATCAGCACAAATTGGCTACCATTTTCAATACGTTAGCTAAATAAAAATATTACTGCTGTTCCCTGCATTGTTAGAGGAATTAGTGCAAGAAAGCACCCCTAACCGGTGACGGGGTCGAAAATGTTTCGATAGCAGGTGCATTGGAAAACTTTCAGTAGGAATGAGAGATTTTAAATATATTTTCTTTAGTAGAAGAGTAAAAGTATCATTGCAGTGGTATTGCGTTAGAAACACAACGGATTTGGGGCGGAAAGTGTTCGCCGAAGGCAATTTTAACCTTTCTCAGCGCAAACGCTCGTTTTTTCTCAATGGTTTTTCAAATTAAGAATAATACTTTTGATTTAGGGGTGGTAACAACACAACTCTAACGGGGAAGTGGTGGAAAAGTAGGTCAGCGGCAATGTTGAGGATATTCGGCACGAATTGGCCTGTTTCCAATAGTATGTTCTCATTCTTTAGGAATGCTAAAGCGAAATACTACCCTAGTAGGTTATTTAGGAGAGATCGAGCACAGTTTTTTGTGCATATATGGGAAAGGATAGGGAAAACGAGGGCAGACGCGGGGATTCAATGAGGAAAATGGGTTTATATGGGCGAGATAGGGAATACGGGGGGGCTGATACTAGGCTAGACAGGGTTGAAGGAGGGAAGTACGTTTATATGGAAGAGATAGCGGAGAGTTGTTAGGCTAGACAGAGGTTTAGAGTAGAGTATACGTTTATATGTATGATAGGTATAGGAACAGGAGGAGAGGTATTAGGCTAAGGAGGTTGAGTATGCGTTTATAAGGAGAGACGAGAAAAGGGAGAGATCCCATGCTAGAATAGACAGGTGTTAAAGGTAGGTTTATATAGGTTAGATAGGAAACCAAGGAGAGATATTCAGCTAGACCGGGGACAGGAGGGGAATGCGCTTAGGAGAGGTAGGGGATACGGGGAAAAGTGCTAGACCAGACAGAGGCTTAGAGTAGAGGGGTTTATATGTTTGAAGGGTATAGGAACAGGAGGAGAGGTATTAGGCTAATGAGGTTGAGTATGCGTTTATAAGGAGAGACGGGAAAAGGGAGAGATCCCATGCTAGAATAGACAGGTGTTAAAGGTAGGTTTATATAGGTTAGATAGGAAACCAAGGAGAGATATTCAGCTAGACCGGGGACAGGAGGGGAATGCGCTTAGGAGAGGTAGGGGATACGGGGAAAAGTGCTAGACCAGACAGAGGTTTAGAGTAGAGGGGTTTATATGTTTGAAGGGTATAGGAACAGGAGGAGAGGTATTAGGCTAAGGAGGTTGAGTATGCGTTTATAAGGAGAGACGAGAAAAGGGAGAGATCCTATGCTACGATACACGTGTTAAAGGTAGAATGTGTTTTATATATGTTAGATAGGAAACCAAAGAGATACTCAGCTAGACAGGGGGCAGGAGGGGGAATACGCTTTATGAGAGGTAGGGGATACGGGGAGAGGTGTTAGGCTAGACAGAGGTTGAGAGTAGAGTATGCGTTTATATGTATGAGAAGTACAGGAACAGGATAAGGGGTGTTAGGCTAGACAGAGGTTGAGGAGTAGTGTATAGTTTATATGAGGGGTATAGGAAAACGAGGAGAGGTGTTAGGCTAAACAGAGGTCGAGGAGTAGAATATGCTTTATATGAGAGGTATAGGAAAACGAGGAGAGGAGTTAGGCTAGACAGAGGTCGAGGAGTAGAGTATGGTTTATATGAGAGGTATAGGAAAACGAGGAGAGTCGGTAGGCTAGACAGATAGCGAAGCAGTAGGAATATGTACTTATATACAGGAGAGATAGGGAATAGGAGGGAGATACTAGACCTTGAAAGCGACTTTAAGCGAGAACTTCATGAAAATATGTTTCACGTCAATGTTAGAACGCTAATTCTAGACATGCCCATCACGTAACCTATTCAGGGAAAAGGTGACCCATAAAGGGAAAAAGGTATCCCATAAAGGGAAAAAGGTGACCCACAAAGGGAAAAGGTGACCCACAAAGGAAAAAAGGTGACCCACTCAGGGGAGAAAGGTGACCCACTTAGGGAAAAAGGGTGACCCACAAAGAGAAAAGGGTAGTGAAAAGGTGACCCTCTCAAGGGAAAAGCTAACCCACTCACACTAACAGGTAAGTAATTCAGTTAGTATCACAGGGTAGGACAGATCCCGGGAAGCGATATAGCATAGTTCCGTACGATGTTAAAGGTAATTCAGAGAGTATCATAGGTATTTAGGATAATTCAAGTAACATAGGTGTTTAGAGTCACTCAGCTAGTATCACAGGAGGCTAGCTTCCAGGGTCAGGACGTATCATAGATGCATATTTTTCACAGGCAATTCAGCTAGTATCTGGGGTATTTAAGCCAATTCAGCTAGTATTACAAGAGGCTGACTGCATCATAGCAGTGTATGATTTCACAGGTAATTCAGTTAGTATCGTAGGTATTTAGGCTAATTCATCTAGTATCACAGGAGGATGGATTCCAGGGTTGGGTATAGCATAGTTTCGTATTTCACAGGTAATTCAGAGAGTATATAGGTATTTAGCATAATTCAAGTATCATAGGTGCTTAGAGTAGGTTCCAGGGGTCGGTTATAATGTAGTTTCGTATTTCACAGATAGTTCAGGTAATATCGTAAGTATTTGGGTAATCAGCTTAGTTTCACAGATACTCGTGATAATTTCGATCAGAGATTTGTATCACAGCTATTTAAGGTAACTGCAGGTGATTCAGGTTGTATCAATGGTATTTGAGTCATTTTAACAGGTAATTCAGATAGTATCACAGGTGCTAGTGCTAATTTAGAGCAGGAATTCGTATCAGAGCTAGTTAAGGTAAGTTGACATGATTCGGGTAGTATCACAGGTATTTAAGTCATTTTAACAGGTAATTCAACTAGTATCACAGGTACTCATGGTAATTGATGCAGTAACTTGTATCACAAATTATTTAAATGTAAAGAGTGATTATAGTATGAATATGCATTTTTGTGTGACATTGATTTGAGATGTTTTGTTTATTGTAATTATTGTTGAGAAGTAAATTTATACTGCCTTACTGAAACTGACAATAATAGCGTGCACTAATGCAGCGAGGGGGTGAGCTGTTTATCATTATTAGAGACGAGGAAGTTACGTAATGTTGGCGCGTTTTCCTTTAGAATTTGCTGGAACATTATACCTAGAGCATATGTATTCATAATTTTCATTGGATATAAAAATAGACGCTAATGTTGGCGCGTTTTATTAGCCAATTGCAGCTCAGTTATAATCTTTAGGCATATCGGGGTGTAGGAGTATAAAAAGGGCTAGGTTAGAGATAGAGCCCGTCAGTTCATCAAAAATATTTGTACGTTACACGTAGCCTTCAGTCCAGCAGAGTTATGAAAAATCTCAAGTGTTGTGAAGTTAATTACACAGAAAGTTGAAGTACTCGAATTAAGAATGATCAGTAATGAAGTTATTATAACAGTTTCAGTTTGGCGAGTGTCAAGATCAATGTGTAAATGTAATAGTGAATGTGTTCGACAATAAAAGTGTAAAACAAATTCCTTCATCAGTGTTATCTTTGGATAAAAGACTCCTTTCCGTTTACACAACCTGTATAAAGAGATGTGCTAGACCAAAAAGATCATAGCTAACCGGAGGACAGTAAACCAAAATTAAATAAAATAACAGTAGCATTCTTTCAAACAAACACTAATACGACCGCAAATTGCTAACACCAGTTGGAGCTAACAAACCTAACAAAGAATCACGTCACAAAATGGCTTCACCACGTGGAGTAAACACAAATACAAACAATAACAATAATACCGCCGCAAATTGGCTCCCAAACGAGGGGCTCAACAAATTAAATATAACATTTGAAGTATACCACTTCAAATTGGCGCCCAACGTGGGGCTCAACAAATTAAATATAACATTTGAAGTGTACCACTTCAAATTGGCACCCAGAACGTGGGGCACGATGACCAGGAAAGGAGCAGAATGACCAGGAAAGGTGCAGAATGACCAGGAAGGAGCAAAGGAACCAGGACGTGGAACGAATGGAGCAGAACTTTACAGGACGTAGATTCCAGAAACAACTACCGGAACGACAGACGACGCGGATGAGTGGACATCATAATTCCGAGATTAAAAGGCAACAGGGGAATTCAACTACAGGGCACCAAGACGACGTAGATTCATCATAATACGACGCAGAAGCGACATACAAATCTAGGAGAGAGGGGCAGAAAGCTGGACATCAAAGCAACATCAGCAGATAGCATCAGAAAGGTTAGAAAAGTGTGATTTTAATTCTAAAAATAAGGGGTGTAAAAATTTAAATGTACCTTAGGAGCGGTAGGATAAAGAAAACAATGTCCACTAATAATACAGAAGACATAATTATGGAGGGAGATAATGTAACAGTTAGCTGTAATTCAATACAGGTTACAGAAAATAGCTCAAACAATGTAGTATTTGAGGGAGGAAATGTTAGTGCAGAAAGTGAGAATAGAACAGCAGGAAATGTTAATATTGATTCTGGTATGATGATGGAGATGTTGGAAATGATGAGAAATTTTGGTGAAACATTAATTAAGAATCATAGGGAAATGTGGGAAGATATTGGTAAGAGGATTAGAGATCAATTAAGGGAAGATATGCAAAAGAATAATAGGAAATTAATGGAACATATTGGTAGGGTTAATGAGAAATTAGAGCAAAAAGTAGATCAAAGCAGGGAAGAAACTGAAAAGAAAGTTATGAAGCTAGATAGTAGAATGCCAAGAATGAGAAATGAGAGTCAGGAAATAATAGCAAGTGAGATAGGAGAAATTTCAAAGAAAATGTCAGATATGAGCAGGGAAATAGGTAACAAAAAAGTGAGGTTAATACTAAAAGTGAACATGTTGATGTAGAATGTACAGAGTTAGGTAGTAGAATGAGTACCATTTCAAGTGAGATAAGAGAGATGATAGAGGTTATGAATGTAGATGTGAATCAGGCGCAAGTTAATTTCAGAGGGGAGATATCAGAAATACAGAAGGAGTCAGTAATGCAAAGAAATAAATTGTACGAAGAAGTTAAAGTTTTGCCTGTAAATAATCAAAAGCAAACTTCTGAAATTGACAAGTACCAAGCTGTTCAGAATGAAAACTCCAATCCAGTACAGTTTATGACAGATTTGTTAGAGTACTTTCAAAGTAAAGAGATAGTAGAAGAATTGAACATGATAGTTGTTAAAAGATGTGTTGTTCAGAGAACTTTAGATTGTTTTCAAATGTTATCAGGGGACGAAATATCATATGAATCCTTTAAGAGGTTATCCATGAACAAATTTTGGAAGGTTAGGATACGGCTACGAGTAATGTTCAGCCACAGACAATTTGATCCAGGAGGGTAAATAGCAATGATAAAAAGTAAACGCTGGATAGTTAAAGACGAAATGCAGAGTAATGTATTGGAATGTAAGAGGGTTAACTATTTATATACGTCATAGGTAAAGAGAAATAAAAAAAATAAATGTTTAAAGGGAAAAATAACATTTTTTAGTAACTGTAACAGTATTTGAAATTAAGAATGTAAAGATTGAAACTTAATATGATATTAAAGTAAAAGTACGTAAATATAATTCCAAACGTATTGTGAATATAAAGTACAAAACAACAAAAATGGGTAAAAATAATTAAAACAAACACTTATGTAGCAAACAGAAAATGTGAAACAGTATTTAAATTTAAGAGATGTAAATATATTTGTGTAGAGGGTGAATATTTGTGGTAAATATGTTTAATAATTACAAAAAAACCTCTTGAATTGATAAATTTTTGTCAACGATCTAAGAAATTAAACCAATTTTGTAACAGTAAATAAATAATTCAGGGTACAGTATTTGCTATAAATTTTTTTTTGTAATGTCAGATTAATGTCTAAACAATTAAACAACAGCCAGTAAATAGTGGCGAGATTAAGACAGAACATATGCAGTGTGTTAAATGCGTGTGAAGTGTTAAGTGAAAGTGATAGCGTGTGTTCCAAGATTTAGCAGACTAAAAACCCAATTATAAAATTTCCAAACAAGTTGTAAATATTTATAATTATGTTTCTAGTAGGGCATATGATGCAGTAATTTGTATCACAAATTATTTAAATGTAAAGAGTGATTATAGTATGAATATGCATTTTTGTGTGACATTGATTTGAGATGTTTTGTTTATTGTAATTATTGTTGAGAAGTAAATTTATACTGCCTTACTGAAACTGACAATAATAGCGTGCAATAATGCAGCGAGGGGGTGAGCTGTTTATCATTATTAGAGACGAGGAAGTTACGTAATGTTGGCGCGTTTTCCTTTAGAATTTGCTGGAACATTATACCTAGAGCATATGTATTCATAATTTTCATTGGATATAAAAATAGACGCTAATGTTGGCGCGTTTTATTAGCCAATTGCAGCTCAGTTATAATCTTTAGGCATATCGGGGTGTAGCAGTATAAAAAGGGCTAGGTTAGGGATAGAGCCCGTCAGTTCATCAAAAATATTTGTACGTTACACGTAGCCTTCAGTCCAGCAGAGTTATGAAAAATCTCAAGTGTTGTGAAGTTAATTACACAGAAAGTTGAAGTACTCGAATTAAGAATGATCAGTAATGAAGTTATTATAACAGTTTCAGTTTGGCGAGTGTCAAGATCAATGTGTAAATGTAATAGTGAATGTGTTCGACAATAAAAGTGTAAAGCAAATTCCTTCATCAGTGTTATCTTTGGATAAAAGACTCATTTCCGTTTACGCAACCTGTATAAAGAGATGTGCTCGACCAAAAAGATCATAGCAAGCCGGAGGACAGTAAACCAAAATTAAATAAAATAACAGTAGCATTCTTTCAAACAATCACTAATACGACCGCAAATTGCTAACACCAGATGGAGCTAACAAACCTAACAAAGAATCACGTCACAAAATGGCTTCACCACGTGGAGTAAACACAAATACAAACAATAACAATAATACCGCTGCAAATTGGCTCCCAAACGTGGGGCTCAACAAATTAAATATAACATTTGAAGTATACCACTTCGTAATATAGAGAGTAATTAGATTATACACATTTCTCATCCAACGTTACAACAATTTATATACTTTTTCTAAATCTTACAAACTTATTATATGTTAAACAGTTATTGTACGATACGGAGAGGGATAAACTGCATATTGGTTCACAAATTGAAAAGCTTTGCGTCAACATACCTTTATTTTAGTTCGTTGTAGGTGTCTCTCCCCTTTTATCTAGGCTTGAGACCAGCACTAGGATTGCTCCTAATGGCAGGGTTACCACCTTCCCTTCCATCTTCTTCCTTCTTCATCAGGCGTCTGCTAGTTGCATACACAGCACACGGATAAACTTCATTTTTAAGATTGTAGACTCGCGAGAAAATCTTCATCTTCGACTTACATTCTCTTAAGCACTGTTTGTAATACTGTAATGTCCATACGCATAGGTAGTTATTCCATCTTTAGCAATAATTCTTTTATCATCAAAGGGATTCAATGTAATTTTATTCACTTGCACTGTGGTAACAGCGTGCTTTCGTGATAGAATTAGATTCATGGGCGTTCTGATGATTTCACAGGTTTTAAGACAGTCTGTATAGCGGTCAAATGTAATGTACTGCTTAATAGCGCTATGTTTTATACCTTTAATCTTTTTTATCATTGAGCCTTGGATATCTAAGGCATACATCTTACGACGTAGTCCAACAAAGCGTAGGATGATTTTGCTATTAGCCTCATCTTAAAATATTCCCATTACCTTCTTGTTCTGAGTAGAGTAATATATATGGTTGGCAGGGTAATCAGCTGTATCGAGATGCTCAAGAAAACGTAGTTTGTCCTTGTACACATCTTCAGTTGTAACACGAATGAACGAATCAGTGTCCATATACATAAGCTTCAGGTTTTCAGCTCCGTAATATGGTAACAACACGCCGTCATGATAGTTATACATTAATGTCTTGGAGATGTCCAACACACTCCTACCAATGTATATAGGCTTGTTGAATACAATCTGACGAGAGGCCATATGTACAGCAGCTAGATTAGCAGCATATATCGTCCTGTCGATAAACGTAGGCTTGGCGATCAGCTTCCCTAGAGTATTTCATTGGTCACCAGTCGTATATCCATACGGTTAAGCAGGTTCTCCATAGTTTTTCCAAACATGGCGTTGTTAAAGAGCTTGTAGAGAGCCTTCTCGAAATCATTTGCAGCTTGTTGTGGTAGCCTGTTGTTAAATTCCACATAGGTTTCAACCACCGAGACTGTCGGAATTGTAGCACACGATGGATTTTTGTTAGTCGTAGTCCATGACTAAGAGCTTGCTTCAAAGCCATGTAAAGCACTACATACTTCTTTCGAGGTCCAAGATGAGGTATCAGTTTCTCTGTAGATGCTTCCAATGGTTTCATACACTCAGGTAGGAAAGGTAGATCATTGTGTAGATCGTGAAGTTCTACAGGATACTCGATGTCGACTTCTAATATGCACCCATGAGGATCATCTTCTTGTAGTGTTTCTAAGTTGATTTCTTCAGGTGCCACCCACTGAAATCTACCAAAAGGAAGGGCGTGACACATTGCCCACCCATATTGGTTATTAGCGTCCTCGTATGTGATAAATTGGGCTGGTCTCGACATATCAAACTTATCCATATAAGTGTTATTATCCTCAGCATACCGATGGGACACTTGGCATAAACCTCCTCTTATACCTGATTCCACCATGAGTAGTTGATCATAATCTTGTAACAGCTCCAGCTTAATTCCAGTATACAGTAACATGGCGTCCCATGTAAGTCCTGGAGAGGTAAAATAATGGGCAGGATCAATTATGTGTGTTTTAAGGGTTTGCTCTCTGAATGTCTCAAAGACATCAGCTATGAGTAGTACATCTGAGGTTAAGTAGAGATCGCTGTACTCTCCCAGGTTTCTCACATTAAACAGCTCCCATACATTTCTAGCATGATCGTAGTCAGTATCAGTAATTTCTTCTTCATTTAATCTATTGTAGAAGGAGTCCTTAGGAGGCAAGCAGCTCTCGTTCAGGGCATCCCATGACGTAACAAAATCATATGGAAATACACCCTTACGGGTCATCAACTTCAATTTGTCTTCTCCAAAGTACTTTAGTGTTTCAGGATATGAGCTTAGATTTTTTACCAACTTATCCAAGCTTGTGCTGAGGAATCGGAAGCTGTCCACAAATCGAAGCTTTATATCTCCTACATACTTGGCGAATGAGATATAGCTTTCTTCAGAGTTAGAAATTACCTCCACACGTTCACTTGTTCAACCCAGCTGATTAACAATGAAATGAGAGTCATATCCGCTAAGGTTATGCATGAAGACTGGTATATATTTAGGTGTTTTACAGGCTAAATTACATTCATTATGAAGACTTCCACGATATTCACCGCTGATATGATCATGGTCGCGTACTTTATAGTTCTCTTCTGTAAAGGGTTTTCCGCACAAGCAGCATGTCGTAGAAGACTCAAAATCCTTTTGCTGTTGATCCGTAAGTTTCAGAGGCTTAGCAGATTTGTATATGTCATCAATCATTTTTGCAAGAGATGTTAGGTACAACATAAAATTCTGAGCAGCATCAGCACCACGATACACATAGGGTTGCTTAGGAAGACCAGTTTCTAGATGTTCAACATTGGATGTAGGCTTCACGTAAACACAGAAGCTCATTGGTGTGTGCTCTTGATAAGGGGTTGTATAGGAAGTTTCAGGATTGGGTATACACGTATGGCATGGAGTGAGAATACTCTCAAAATCAGCATAGATGACATAAGATACTTTCAGCATCCTCTCAACATTTTTAACATGTAGAATTGCTTTCTCCTTGGTAGGCATAACTACCCTTGCAACACCATGTTGAATACAGACGGCTGCATGTTCTTGTAGTTTTTCCTGTCCACTTCGCCCATATCAATCATCAAAATGTGTAAAGCAGCGCTTACAAGTATAAACCCGTCCATTATGGTTAGTTTTCTGGCGTCGCACGAGTTTCTCAAAATTCTTTATATATACGTAGTGATGTTTTCCAGTACTGTCATTCAATAGTAGCAGGTCACGGTGTTCAGGTAGTTCAATGTCAGCAACCTTTATTGGATACACTTAATACTTCTCATCCAGCCCGAAAACGTTAATAGATATCTTGTTAAGCTTCTCAAATTTAGGTATCTGAGAAAGTGTTGTAGGATAGGAAACACAGCTGAAGTCGTACTTATCTTGAAGTTGTTTGTATTTGTTCACACGCTGTGCATTCTTCCCTACGAATATAGCTAGTACAGAGTACATGAAACATTTCTCGTCGGTAAAGTTCTGAATGTTTATACACGCTTCTTTAGCTCCGACAGATGGCGGTAGTGGTATGTAGCTACTTCCTCGTAACGGGTTGTACTTGTTGATACGAAGTCGAACTCCTTCCACAGCAAGCAAAGCCCAGCTGCTACCCTTAAGCTGTGATTCCTCCATTTCAGTAACCAGTTTCTTGAATTTCGCTTCCAGTGTTGAGTCCAGATCAGTTTCTAGGAAAACAGGCTGATTCCGTGTTTTAAATGTTTTGTCACAGGTTTCTCCGATACTATTTACAAATCGACACTCGGCTAGCAGATTAATTTTAACACTCTTGTGAATACCAAGCTCTTTACGTACAGCCTGAATTATCCATTGTTTTGCTTCATGCAGATACATATTCAGGTCCTTAGCTGATTCACATCGTATAAAATACGATTTCAATCGTCCTTCGAAGGATGTCTCGTATTCTTTCATATCACAGTCCTCCATTGTTGATAATAGCTGATGTTTAGTTGGCTCCAATCTTCTTTTCTTCTGAGGGCTGCTTATTTCACATATATCTTCGTGTCGCTGCCCCTTATAACCATCATTGAAGGTCAAGCTACAATGTTTACATTTGAAGAGCTTCTTAAAAGTCATCTCGTGTCTTCTCTTGTGATAACCTCGGAGGAACTTCTTCCCACGTTTTCCGCATGCATATCCAGTAGCGCTTGGAATAATATCATTATACGCCTAGTTATTCATCTTTATTCTTGATGTAATAACGTATTAATCCTTCTTCAAGGGAAATGTAGACCTCTTCACCTTGATACCACTTAGAAAGCTGATTATTCTTGGAGAGAACGCAATTTTAACACCTCAAGACTAATTAGCACAATGAGGTCCAATGCCCTAGATCACCATATTTATAGAGGGACCACGAACCTTTTAGATCAATCATAAACTCGCTCCATAACCAGCTGTATATGATCGCTCAACGTGTATTAACCCCAGCCATATAACCTCACGCCCAGAGCCAAGATGTTTATGACGTCACACCCAGAGACAGGATGTCTGGCAGTATCAAACACGTTTAAACTCGTCTCGTAACTACCTGTATATGCTGTCACACCAACAAGAGAAGTATTCCCACACGCTCATTCAGTTAGATGTTCCATTCAAAGCCTACCACCACCCATTACACCAAAGCTAGCACAATCTCAAAGGCTTAAAAAGTAACGTAGAAGATTTTCCCCCTTATTTAGTTAAATGTAGGTATATACTACCTTATCTCATGTTTTCATTCCCTTTTCAATTCTTCCTTTCCATCTTCTTCCAGAAAGACCATTACATTTCATTGCAATCACGAGCATAGCAATTTTTCCAGAGTTACACAGATTCTAAGGTTCTAGAATCGAACCCGGTAATACTTTTAATAAATGTAGTTTTGGTAATTTAGCTGCTCCCCCGCATCAGCATCTACCATTTAATCTTTACTCGAACCTGATATGGACCATACGCTTGAAGATATATGAAATCCCCCCTTCGGGATTCTATCTAAGTACTTTAAAGTAATTTTTATAATGATAATGATATTTAGGAACTAGGCGCTTTGTTTACTTTTTACTTGACATGTCTATCTAAATTAGATTACGAGTTATTAAATTTGTAAGTAAATTTCATTGAATCGGTATTTGAACCTTGAACACCGGGAACAAAATTATTTATAATATTAGTTTGGTATTTTAAGCAAAGCTGTATGCAGTTACCATCAATCTAAGTGACATATCCTAGAGTATAGAGGAAAATAAAGGAAATCATTAAAAGATCGGGATTCGAACTAAAGGCAACTGATTGGCAATTATATATAGCATTAATTATCCAAAACAGAACCTATCAATCATGCTTTGGTCCACTCCTACACCTCAGTTAGTTCCCAAAATAATGAAGATTTAAAAATTAAGGATCGAACCTAGGACGTCAAGTATCTAATTATACATTCACAAGATAGTACCTAATAACATAAACGCAATAAAGTTTATTTGGTGTCTATCTTAATTGATTTAAGAGTTATTAAATTTATAAGTAAATTACATTTTATCGCTATTCGAACCCAGAACACCAGAAACAAAATTATTTACAATATTAGTTTGATATGTTAAAAAGAGCTGTATGCAGTTACAGCATCAATCTAAGTGTTATATTCTAGAGCATAGGAAAAATTAAGGAAGTCACTGAAAGATGGGGATTCGAACTAGGGACAACTGATTGAAAATTATATGCGGTATTAATTACACATTATAACAGCTATCAAACATGCTTTGGTCCATCCCTCTACCTTTCTTAGTTTCCGAGATAATGGTTATTTAAAAATTAAGGATCGAACCCAGGACACCAGGTACCCAAATATACATTCACAAGAAACTACCTAATGGCATTAATGTAATAAAGCTTATTTAGCGTCTTTATCTTAATTAGTCTGAGTTATTAGAAAATGAATTTGTAATCACTCCTAGGTTTCGAACCCAGGCATTCCGGCCAATTTGGAAAAATACCCTAATGATGCGGCGCATTTCAAAGAATTGATTAGTTTTTATCCCATTGTTCTATCTCTTTTCATGCAGGAGATATAAGCGATTAAACAGTATTAGGAGAATGGGGGGGCTAATTAGTGGGGGTGGGGGCTAATTAGCATATTAATTGCACATTCCTGCATATTAATTGGCCGTGAATGCCCATTTTCCTACTACTGTTAAATCGCTTATATCTCCTGCATGAAAAGAGATAGAACAATGGGATAAAAACTAAACAATTCTCTGATATGCGCCGCGTGATTATGTTATTGCTCCAAGTTGGTCGGGTTGCCTGGGTTTGAATCCTAGGAGTGGTTACAAATTCATCTTCTATTAACTCAGGAACTAATTAAGGTAAAGACGCCAAATAAACTTTGTTACATTAATGCAATTAGCTAGTTTCTTGTGAATGTATATTTGGGTACCTGGTGTCCTGGGTTCGATCCTTAATTTTTAAATCGGCATTATCTCGGAAGCTAAGAAACCTAGAGGGATGGGCCAAAGCATGTTTGATAGCTGTTATAATGTGTAATTAACACTGTGTATAATTTTCAATCAGTTGTCCCTAGTTCGAATCCCGATCTTTCAGTGACTTCCTTAATTTTTCTTTATGCTCTAGAATATAACACTTAGATTGATGCTGTAACTGCATACAGCTCTTTTTAACATATCAAACTAATATTGTAAATAATTTTGTTTCTGGTGTTCTGGGTTCGAATAGCGATAAAATGTAATTTACTTATAAATTTAATAACTCTTAAATCAATTAAAATAGACACCAAATAAACTTTATTGCGTTTATGTTATTAGGTAGTATCTTGTGAATGTATAATTAGATACTTGACGTCCTAGGTTCGATCCTTAATTTTTAAATCTTCATTAGTTTGGGAACTAAGTGAGGTGTAGGAGTGGACCAAAGCATGATTGATAGGTTCTGTTTTGGATAATTAATGCTATATATAATTGCCAATCAGTTGCCTTTAGTTCGAATCCCGATCTTTTAATGATTTCCTTTATTTTCCTCTATACTCTAGGATATGTCACTTAGATTGATGGTAACTGCATACAGCTTTGCTTAAAATACCAAACTAATATTATAAATAATTTTGTTCCCGGTGTTCAAGGTTCAAATACCGATTCAATGAAATTTACTTACAAATTTAATAACTCGTAATCTAATTTAGATAGACATGTCAAGTAAAAAGTAAACAAAGCGCCTAGTTCCTAAATATCGTTATCATTATAAAAATTACTTTAAAGTACTTAGATAGAATCCCGAAGGGGGGATTTCATATATCTTCAAGTGTATGGTCCATATCAGGTTCGAGTAAAGATTAAATGGTAGATGCTGATGCGGGGGAGCAGCTAAATTACCAAAACTACATTTATTAAAAGTATTACCGGGTTCGATTCTAGAACCTTAGAATCTGTGTAACTCTGGAAAAATTGCTATGCTCGTGATTGCAATGAAATGTAATGGTCTTTCTGGAAGAAGATGGAAAGGAAGAATTGAAAAGGGAATGAAAACATGAGATAAGGTAGTATATACCTACATTTAACTAAATAAGGGGGGAAATCTTCTACGTTACTTTTTAAGCCTTTGAGATTGTGCTAGCTTTGGTGTAATGGGTGGTGGTAGGCTTTGAATGGAACATCTAACTGAATGAGCGTGTGGGAATACTTCTCTTGTTGGTGTGACAGCATATACAGGTAGTTACGAGACGAGTTTAAACGTGTTTGATACTGCCAGACATCCTGTCTCTGGGTGTGACGTCATAAACATCTTGGCTCTGGGCGTGAGGTTATATGGCTGGGGTTAATACACGTTGAGCGATCATATACAGCTGGTTATGGAGCGAGTTTATGATTGATCTAAAAGGTTCGTGGTCCCTCTATAAATATGGTGATCTAGGGCATTGGACTTCATTGTGCTAATTAGTCTTGAGGTGTTAAAATTGCGTTCTCTCCAAGAATAATCAGCTTTCTAAGTGGTATCAAGGTGAAGAGGTCTACATTTCCCTTGAAGAAGGATTAATACGTTATTACATCAAGAATAAAGATGAATAACTAGGCGTATAATGATATTATTCCAAGCGCTACTGGATATGCATGCGGAAAACGTGGGAAGAAGTTCCTCCGAGGTTATCACAAGAGAAGACACGAGATGACTTGTAAGAAGCTCTTCAAATGTAAACATTGTAGCTTGACCTTCAATGATGGTTATAAGGGGCAGCGACACGAAGATATATGTGAAATAAGCAGCCCTCAGAAGAAAAGAAGATTGGAGCCAACTAAACATCAGCTATTATCAACAATGGAGGACTGTGATATGAAGGAATACGAGACATCCTTCGAAGGACGATTGAAATCGTATTTTATACGATGTGAATCAGCTAAGGACCTGAATATGTATCTGCATGAAGCAAAACAACGGATAATTCAGGCTGTACGTAAAGAGCTTGGTATTCACAAGAGTGTTAAAATTAATCTGCTAGCCGAGTGTCGATTTGTAAATAGTATCGGAGAAACCTGTGACAAAACATTTAAAACACGGAATCAGCCTGTTTTCCTAGAAACTGATCTGGACTCAACACTGGAAGCGAAATTCAAGAAACTGGTTACTGAAATGGAGGAATCACAGCTTAAGGGTAGCAGCTGGGCTTTGCTTGCTGTGGAAGGAGTTCGACTTCGTATCAACAAGTACAACCCGTTACGAGGAAGTAGCTACATACCACTACCGTCATCTGTCGGAGCTAAAGAAGCGTGTATAAACATTCAGAACTTTACCGACGAGAAATGTTTCATGTACTCTGTACTAGCTATATTCGTAGGGAAGAATGCACAGCGTGTGAACAAATACAAACAACTTCAAGATAAGTACGACTTCAGCTGTGTTTCCTATCCTACAACACTTTCTCAGATACCTAAATTTGAGAAGCTTAACAAGATATCTATTAACGTTTTCGGGCTGGATGAGAAGTATTAAGTGTATCCAATAAAGGTTGCTGACATTGAACTACCTGAACACCGTGACCTGCTACTATTGAATGACAGTACTGGAAAACATCGCTACGTATATATAAAGAATTTTGAGAAACTCGTGCGACGCCAGAAAACTAACCATAATGGACGGGTTTATACTTGTAAGCGCTGCTTTACACATTTTGATGATCGATATGGGCGAAGTGGACAGGAAAAACTACAAGAACATGCAGCCGTCTGTATTCAACATGGTGTTGCAAGGGTGGTTATGCCTACCAAGGAGAAAGCAATTCTACAGGTTAAAAATGTTGAGAGGATGCTGAAAGTATCTTATGTCATCTATGCTGATTTTGAGAGTATTCTCACTCCATGCCATACGTGTATACCCAATCCTGAAACTTCCTATACAACCCCTTATCAAGAGCACACACCAATGAGCTTCTGTGTTTACGTGAAGCCTACATCCAATGTTGAACATCTCGAAACTGGTCTTCCTAAGCATCCCTATGTGTATCGTGGTGCTGATGCTGCTCAGAAGTTTATGTTGTACCTGACATCTCTTGCAAAAATGATTGATGACATACAAATCTGCTAAGCCTCTGAAACTTACGGATCAACAGCAAAAGGATTTTGAGTCTTCTACGACATGCTACTTGTGCGGAAAACCCTTTACAGAAGAGAACTATAAAGTACGCGACCATGATCACATCAGCGGTGAATATCGTGGAAGTCTTCATAATGAATGTAATTTAGCCTGTAAAACACCTAAATATATACCAGTCTTCATGCATAACCTTAGCGGATATGACTCTCATTTCATTGTTAAGCAGCTGGGTTGAACAAGTGAACGTGTGGAGGTAATTTCTAACTCTGAAGAAAGCTATATCTCATTCGCCAAGTATGTAGGAGATATAAAGCTTCGATTTGTGGACAGCTTCCGATTCCTCAGTACAAGCTTGGATAAGTTGGTAAAAAATCTAAGCTCATATCCTGAAACACCAAAGTACTTTGGAGAAGACAAATTGAAGTTGATGACCCGTAAGGGTGTATTTCCATATGATTTTGTTACGTCATGGGATGCCCTGAACGAGAGCTGCTTGCCTCCTAAGGACTCCTCCTACAATAGATTAAATGAAGAAGAAATTACTGATACTGACTACGATCATGCTAGAAATGTATGGGAGCTGTTTAATGTGAGAAACCTGGGAGAGTACAGCGATCTCTACTTAACCTCAGATGTACTACTCATAGCTGATGTCTTTGAGACATTCAGAGAGCAAACCCTTAAAACACACATAATTGATCCTGCCCATTATTTTACCTCTCCAGGACTTACATGGGACGCCATGTTACTGTATACTGGAATTAAGCTGGAGCTGTTACAAGATTATGATCAACTACTCATGGTGGAATCAGGTATAAGAGGAGGTTTATGCCAAGTTTCCCATCGGTATGCTGAGGCTAATGACACTTATATGGATAAGTTTGATATGTCGAGACCAGCCCAATTTATCACATACGAGGACGCTAATAACCAATATGGGTGGGCAATGTGTCACGCCCTTCCTTTTGGTGGATTTCAGTGGGTATCACCTGAAAAAATTGACTTAGAAAGACTACAAGAAGATGATCCTTACGGTTACATATTAGAAGTCGACATCGAGTATCCTGCTGAACTTCACGATCTACACAACGATCTACCGTTCCTGCCAGAGTGTATGAAACCATTGGAATCATCTACAAAGAAACTGATACATCATCTTGGACCTCGAAAGAAGTATGTAGTGCATTACATGGCTTTGAAGCAAGCTCTTAGTCATGGACTACGACTAACAAAAATCCATCGTGTGCTACAATTCCGACAGTCTCGGAGGTTGAAACCTTATGTGGAATTTAACAACAGGCTACGACAACAAGCTGCAAATGATTTCGAGAAGGCTCTCTACAAGCTCTTTAACAACGCCATGTTTGGAAAAACTATGGAGAACCTGCTTAACCGTATGGATATACGACTGGTGACCAATGAAATACTCTAGGGAAGCTGATCGCCAAGCCTACGTTTATCGACAGGACGATATATGCTGCTAATCTAGCTGCTGTACATATGGCCTCTCGTCAGATTGTATTCAACAAGCCTATATACATTGGTAGGAGTGTGTTGGACATCTCCAAGACATTAATGTATAACTATCATGACGGCGTGTTGTTACCATATTACGGAGCTGAAAACCTGAAGCTTATGTATATGGACACTGATTCGTTCATTCGTGTTACAACTGAAGATGTGTACAAGGACAAGCTACGTTTTCTTGAGCATCTCGATACAGCTGATTACCCTGCCAACCATATATATTACTCTACTCAGAACAAGAAGGTATTGGGAAAATTTTAAGATGAGGCTAATAGCAAAATCATCCTACGCTTTGTTGGACTACGTCGTAAGATGCATGCCTTAGATATCCAAGGCTCAATGATAAAAAAGATTAAAGGTATAAAACGTAGCGCTATTAAGCAGTACATTACATTTGACCGCTATACAGACTGTCTTAAAACCTGTGAAATCATCAGAACGCCCATGAATCTAATCCTATGACGAAAGCACGCTGTTACCACAGTGCAAGTGAATAAAATTACATTGAATACCTTTGATGATAAAAGAATTATTGCTGAGGATGGAATAACTACCTATGCGTATGGACATTGCAGTATTACAAACAGTGCTTAAGAGAATGTAATTCGAAGATGAAGCTTGTCTCGCGAGACTACAATCTTAAAAATGAAGTTTATCCGTGTGCTGTGTATGCAACTAGCAGACGCCTGATGAAGAAGGAAGAAGATGGAAGGGAAGGTGGTAACCCTGCCATTAGGAGCAATCCTAGTGCTAGTCTCAAGCATCGATAAAAGGGGAGAGACACCTACAACTAACTAAAATAAAGGTATGTTGACGCAAAGCTGTTCAATTTGTGAACCAATATGCAGTTTATCCCTCTCCGCATCGTACAATAACTGTTTAACATATAATAAGTTTGTAAGATTTAGAAAAAGTATATAAATTGTTGTAACGTTGGATGAGAAATGTTTATAATCTAATTACTCTCTATATTACCATGAGTACCTGTGATACTAGTTGAATCACCTGTTAAAATGACTTAAATACCTGGATACCACCCGAATCATGTGAAATTACCTTAACTAGCTCTGAGACGAATTCCTGTTCTAAATTAGCACTAGCACCTGTGATACTATCTGAATTACCTGTTAAAATGACTCAAATACCATTGATACAACCTGAATCACCTGCAGTTACCTTAAATAGCTGTGATACAAATCTCTGATCGAAATTATCACGAGTATCTGTGAAACTAAGCTGATTACCCAAATACTTACGATATTACCTGAACTATCTGTGAAATACGAAACTACATTATAACCGATCCCTGGAACCTACTCTAAACACCTATGATACTTGAATTATGCTAAATACCTATATACTCTCTGAATTACCTGTGAAATACGAAACTATGCTATACCCAACCCTGGAATCCATCTTCCTGTGATACTAGATGAATTAGCCTAAATACCTACAATACTAACTGAATTACCTGTGAAATCATACACTGCTGTGATGCAGTCGGCCTCTTGTAATACTAGCTGAATTAGCTTAAATGGCCCCGATACTAGCTGAATTGCCTGTGAAAAATATGCATCTATGATACGTCCTGCCCCTGGAAACTAGCCTCCTGTGATACTAGCTGAGTGACTCTAAACACCTATGTTACTTGAATTATCCTAAATACCTATGATACTCTCTGAATTACCTTTAACATCGTACGGAACTATGCTATATCCGCTTCCCGGGATCTGTCCTACCCTGTGATACTAACTGAATTACTTACCTGCTAGTGTGAGTGGGTTAGCTTTTCCCGTGAGAGGGTCACCGTTTGCCTACCCTTTTACCTTTGTGGGTCACCTTTTCCCCCTGAGCGGGTCACCTTTTTCCCTGAGTGGGTCACCTTTTTCCCCTGCGCGGGTCACCTTTTTCGCTTTGTGTGTCACCTTTTCCCTTTATGGGTCACCTTTTTCCCCTGAGTGGGTCACCTTTTTCCCTTTGCTGGTCAACGTTTTTCCTTAATGGGTTACCTTTTTCCCCTGAGTGGGTCACCTTTTTCCCTTTGCTGGTCACCTTTTTCCCTTTGTGGGTCACCTTTTTCTCTTTGTGGGTCACCTTTTGCGCTTTGTGGGCCTCCTTTTTCCCTTTATGGGTTACCTTTTTCCCTATATGGGTTACCTTTTTCCCTTTGTGGGTCACCTTTTCCCTGAATAGGTTACGTGATGGGCATGTCTAGAATTAGCGTTCTAGCATTGACGTGAGGCATATTTTCATGAAGTTCTCGCTTAAAGTCGCTTTCAAGGTCTAGTATCTCCGTCCTATTCCGTATCTCTCCTGTATATAAGTACATATTCCTACTGCTTCGCTATCTGTCTAGCCTACCGACTCTCCTCGTTTTCCTATATCTCTCATAAAGCGTATTCCCTCCTTCCCTGTCTAGCTGAGTATCTCTTTGGTTTCCTATCTAACCTATATAAAGCACATTCTATCTTTAACACCTGTCTATCCTAGCATAGGATCTCTCTCCGTTTTCTCGTCTCTCCTTATAAACGAATACTCAAACTCTCCCAACCTAGTACCTCTGCTCGTTTTCCTATACCTCTCATATAAAGCATATTCTACTCCTCGACCTCTGTTTAGCCTAACACCTCTCCTCGTTTTCCTATACCCCTCATATAAACTATACTCTACTCCTCAACCTCTGTCTAGCCTAACACCCCTTCTCCTGTTCCTGTATTTCTCATACATATAAACGCATACTCTACTCTCAATCTCTGTCTAGCCTAAGACCTCTCCCCGTATCCCCTACCTCTCATAAAGCGTATTCCCCCCCCTGCCCCCTGTCTAGCTGAGTATCTCTTTGGTTTCCTATCTAACATATATAAAACATATTGTACCTTTAACACCTGTCTATCGTAGCATAGGATCTCTCCCTTTTCTCGTCTCTCCTTATAAACGCATACTCAACCCCCTTAGCCTAACACCTTTCCTCCTGTTCCTATACCCTTCAAACATATAAACCCCTCTACTCTAAACCTGTCTGGTCTAGCACTTCTCCCCGTATCCCCTACCTCTCCTAAGCGCATTCCCCTCCTGTCCCCGGTCTAGCTGAATATCTCTCCTTGGTTTCCTATCTAACCTATATAAACCTACCTTTAACACCTGTCTATTCTAGCATGGGATCTCTCCCTTTTCTCGTCTCTCCTTATAAACGCATACTCAACCTCCTTAGCCTAATACCTCTCCTCCTGTTCCTATACCTCTCATACATATAAACGTATACTCTACTCTAAACCTCTGTCTAGCCTAACAACTCTCCGCTATCTCTTCCATATAAACGTACTTCCCTCCTTCAACCCTGTCTAGCCTAGTATCAGCCCCCCCGTATTCCCTATCTCGCCCATATAAACCCATTTTCCTCATTGAATCCCCTCGTCTGCCCTCGTTTTCCTTATCCTTTCCCATGTATGCCCAAAAAGCTGTGCTTGATCTCTCCTAAATAACCTACTTACCCTTAATGCTAATGGGTGATACGTTAGAAAATTTCAAATGGGGGTGAATTACAGGATTTTTCAGTACGAATGGGAGATATATCTTAATAGTTTTGGGAGTAAACATACTGTGTGGGTAGCATCACAAAAAAGATTAGTAGTACGAGAGAGAGAGAGAGGGAGAGAGAGGGGGGGGGAGTCACATTTCCACTACCTGTTTCATTTGCTAACAAATGTTTATTTCAAAATGATAAAACGTGTATTTAATGTTTTCAAAGCAGCAGAACATGTTTAATAACATTAAGTGAAGTAATGGTACACATGCGATTTGTAGTTTCGATATGGGGCAAACATTTCATGGAAGAGGTCGCATTTAGTTAAAAAAAACATATTTTTTTATATACGCTTAGGTTGGGTTCCCCAAAAAATAAATAAAGAATTGAAGTGCTTGGCGAGATTTTAAACAGGCTTCCCTGCTCACTCGAAGGGTGCAATATGCCGACGTTTAAACCACTCGGCTATTTGCGTGATTTGTATGTAGTTCGTATGCTTACGTTGGTATGGAAGCTTTACATCGGGAATCATAATGTTTTTATTCTTGATTGACTAGTTATCTAAAACATCGATGACCATTCGTTTGAAAGGGATTTAAACAGATTAAACGCTTTTGACTTTCTGTATTATAGCATCAGCGGTAATAACACATTACAACACTAAAGCGATCGACTGGCCGACATCCCAATGAATAGCGAAAAATTGACGAACCTTCGAGCTTAATCAGTGGCGGAATTAAAGTAATCTGTTGGATTTGGACAACGTATTTACCGGCGTTATTAATGGACGCTTCGGTACCTATGAATGGTAATGAGGAAAGTGAATGTTTTTCGGAGTAGGGAAATGCGTGCCATCAGCTCTGTATGTTTTTTTTTCTTCAGTTTTTAATTTTTTTCATTAGCCTTTTGGACCAGTGCCATTCGTCAAGATACTGTTCAACTTCAGGATACCATGTTTTTAAGATATATTGCACTTTTATGTCTGTCGGAGCGAAAAACTTGAATTCTACACATTTCCTGTTTTGCAAGCCAAGCCGCTATGTTTACACAAGCAGCGTTTTCCAAATCGCCTTTCACGGATAACTCTTTGAACGAATTCAAAATCAGTTTTGCGGGAATTTTAATCCATGACAATATACTAAATAGTAGGCTGAAAATTCTGGGTAGCAATACCATTCTCTGCTAACCATTTAGATTTACCACTATCCTTTAATGAATATACGTTCTTTTTTTTCTTTCTTGACCCCAGTTGGTACTGCCGTGTTTCGAACTGTTTTGTGGTATGTAGACCTTTAAAGCATTGCATAACCAGGGATTTGCAGAATGACGTAAATTGTTGAAACAGTACTGTGAAATCGCTATTTAAGTATTTTCTTCTGATTTCTTTCCTGCTAAGCTTTGCGAGTTCCACCTGAATGTATTACCACAGTAACTCATTGTTTCACACACACACACACCTGTAGTGTAATGATTAATATTTTTAACTTCATTTCTATATTAAAACACCTTTTTGAAAATTAAAAGTAGAGATGTCCAAGCAGCAAGGAAATATTCCGCTGCAGTTTCATTTCCATGTCTTGTGAATGGTGTTTTTCATCTTCCTCGCAATCGCTTATATCAGAATCTGAAGTATCAGGTTCATAAAAACTTTCGGTTTATACTGCTCTACCTCATCACTGATATTTCGTAGGTATTTTCAGGTTCTAACAATATGTATTTCCTTATAACCTCCGTACCTAGCTCACATTGTATTTCTGAATTCTTAGTTGTTTCATCACCTATTGTGAATTCTCTTCACTACCGTTAACATCACCGCTTTCATTATCAGTCCTATCGTAATTCACACTATCATGACGTAGCTAAAAACTATGCTTTTACGAATCCTACCCTCATATCGTTCTGTTCTTTGTCCTTTGCTGTAGGATGAAGATGGTGAAGGATGAATTGCGTATTAGAATTTGTGTTTGGAAACCTTTTGGAATAGTTCAGGTTTTATTGAAGGTCAGTAGGTTATTTAGAAGAGATCGAGCACAGTTTTTTTGCGTTTATATGGTAAAGGATAGGGAAAACGAGGCTAGATGCGACGGGTCACGGAGGAAAATGCGTTTATATGGGAGAGATAGGGAATGCGAGGGCTGGTGCTATGTTAGACGGAGGGGTTGAATGGGGGAAATACATTTATATGAGAGGGACAGGGAATACGAAGGCTGATGCTAGGGTAGACAGGGTTGAAGGAGAGAAATGTGTTTATATGAGACGCAGAGTAAAACCTCCGTTCCTATGCTAGGAGGTAGTTGAAGGAGGGGACGAAATGCGTTTATATGGGAGAGGTAGGGAAAACGATGATAGGTGTGAGGGATTAGAACTAAACTGTAATACAAAGAACCGCATTATTCAAGAACTTTAACAACAAAAAGACTCGAGTATAGATCACTTGTAAGGTATTCGAGAAGGGGTCTTAGTGGAAAAACCCCCTAAGTCATTAGGGGTAAATTGAGAGTTTAAAATCACTTAATATTCATGGAATGTCTATTCATATGCAAATGAGCTCCCCTCCCTCCACTTTCCCCCTTCCACCCGCAGCTCGTTGGTACTTTTAGATGCAGCTGTGGACCATAAATCTTGTTGAGTACAATGGAAGCTTGACAGTTAAGCAATTAAGGGTATCCTTCACCTGTCAAAACGAACAAAGGGGTCATAAATTTTACGCTTCTGTAACAAAGGCGAGATGTTTTTCCTACCCATTCCACATCCGGCCTCTTCTGCATCTGCACTAGACCACCCAAGAGGCTATGCATCACTGTCAAAATGAACAATGTGGATGCAGGACAAAGGAAGATATTTCTATTGTATTCCCTTTCTATTGTCCAGGGCAAGACTACTTTAGAAAGACCATCTGGCATTTCTCATTCCACAACCCTATAACAAAGCCGGTGCCTTTCCATTGTTCGAACACTGCGTGCTTGACAAAAGAATCCGTCCGTGGCTTTATGCTCGTCCTGTCCTTGTTCGCGTGAAAGAGAGAGAAGCTTATTTACCAGCTATACGTAAACACTTTAACAGCGCCAGAGTCAGCCATCATGGTTTTTGCCCTGAGGAGCTGTTCTCTCCGATGTTTTACGAGATCCTAGGAATATATCCGAGCATAGTTAAACAAGCTCTCTGTTTATGTAGTTGACTTTCAATCGCGATATAAAAATGTATTTAACCTATGTCATTACATGCATTAAACCTCTGCGTATACTTGGATATCCATAGATCGGTGTTCTATTCTTACTGGAAATCAAATGTTTATTGCTAATGAGAAATTGATGATTGATATTATTGTATCATTACCCTAATTAATGAAAGGGTGTTCTGAGGCTTATAACTCGAATCTTACTAGGCGAAACTAATGTGTAATAACTATTAAAATATGCAAGGTCAGATTAAAATGTATTTAACAAATATAATTTAATTTTTATATATCATTACCCTCATTAATAAAAGGGTGTACAGGGGGTCCTAGATCGAATCTTACCCAGCGAAACTCTAATGCTTAATAAATATTAAACTATGCACCTCAGATTAAAATGTATTTAACGAATATAATCTAATTTTTTATATATCATTACTCTAATTAATGAAAGGGTGTTCAGGGGGTTCTAGATCGAATCTTACCCAGCGAAACTCTAATGCTTAATAAATATTAAACTCTGGGAGTATGTGCGGTCAGATTAAAATACATTTAACAATTATAATTATTTATATTAAACACCGATGTATACTTAGGTATCCAAATTGATACTTTGCTAAGGTAGAACATTATTATATCATTACACTGATTAATGAAAGGGTGTTCAGAGGATCCTAGCTCGAATCTGCGAAACTCTAATGCTTAATAAATATGGGAGTATGGGCGGCCAGATTAAAATGTGTTTAAAAATACAATTTAATTTATACGACATTACAATGTTTAACGAACTGTATTGTTAGGAACCCAGAGGCCCCTAGTTCGAATCTTACACAGCGAAACGCTATAATAACTTAAACTAGGTGAGCATGGGCAGTCAGATTAAAATTGCATTTAACAAATATAATTATTTATATTAAACCCTGATGCATACTTAGATATCCCGATGCCTAGACACCATTATTTCTTCTCTCTTTTTCTTTCTATCTATCTAGCTCTTTCTTTCTTCTCGACTTGCGCACATTCAATCTTTCACATATACACGAGCACTTGTACATACATCAGCAAACATGCACCAGTACACACACACACACGCGTACATGCAAGCACACATGAAGTCACACACACATTCATACACCTCATACGTATACCTGTTCACTTACACATGCCAACACAAGCCCACCCACATACACACACATAAACGTGTGCAATCACACACACACACACTCACGCACAGTCACACAACCACACACACATATATAACTGTTCACTTACACACACCAACATCGAGCGCACACACCCACCCACATACACACACAAACATGCAAGCACATACACACACGTGCACATACATACTCACATACACAACCAGCCACAGACATTCACACACCTCATAAGTATATAAATACATGCATACACTGTGCGCTTACACGCGCACACAGGCAAGCACATACACACATGCACATACACAACCAGCCACATACATGCACACAGATATTCACACACCTCATACGTATACATACATACACCAGTGCTCTTACATTCACACATACACATACATGGACGCACACACACGCATACACGCGCACACACTCACGTACATAATACACCGTTACACACAAACACGAGCGCATGTGCCTACAAACTTAGACACATACAGCAGTACACGGACACACGTATCATAAATTATTGCTTTACAGAATTCAAAAATCTTCGTCTCATTTCACTGTAACCTAGCAAAATGTAATTCATTTCAGGCTACCACCCTCACATGACTTTCATCACAACACATTTTTTTAGTTTATGTAAAGACATTATGGAGGTACTGAGAGAGAGAGCGCTAGAGAGGGGGGAATTGAAGCAAGTAGGGATAGAGGTGCTGAGAACCTCTGCGCATGTGCAACAGGTGATGTCATAATCACGTGACGTGTATACATCCCCTCTCCAAAAAAGTCTATTCGTCTTTAATAGAAGAGATATCGGCATTAATCATCGTTTTATTATTAAAATTCGGTATATGATTGTTCTAAAATGGTCCGTGTCACCTCTATAATTAGGATACCTTTAATCACTAGTCTTTATTGTGCTAATGAGTCTAGATGCGTTAACATCGTCTTCTCTCCAGGAATAATCAGCTTTCTAAAGTGATATCAAGGTGAAGTGGTCTATCTTTCATTGAGCAGTGATTAATAGGTTATTACATCAAGAATAAGGATGAATATCCCTGCATATAAGGATATAATTCCTAGTGCACCAGGATACTCTTGTATTAAATGCAGGAAGGAATTCCTTCGAGGTTATGACAAGAGAAGGCATCAGATGTGTTGCAAGAAGTTCTTCAAATGCAAGCATTGTAATGTAACCTTCAAAGATGGTTATAAGGGTCAGCGTCATGAGGATGTATGTGAAATAAACAGACCTCAGAAGAAACGAAGATTGGAGCCAACTAAACATCAGTTATCAGCAATGGAAGACTGTGATATGAAAGAATACGAGACTTCGTTCGAAGGACGATTGAAATCGTATTTAATACGATGTAATTCAACGAAGGACCCGAATATGTATCTGAATGAGGCAAAACAACCGATAATCCAGTCTGTAAGTAAAGAGCTTAGCATTCACAAGAGCATAAAAATTAATCTGCTAGCCGAGTGCCGATTTGTAAACAGTATCGGAGAAACCTGCGACAAAACATTTAAAACACGGAATCGGTCTGTTTTCCTGGAAACTGATCTGGAGTCAACGATGAAAGCGAAATTCAAGAAATTGGGTTACTGAAATGGAGGAGTCTCAGCTTAAGGGTAGCAACTGGGCCCTACTTGCAGTGGAAGGAGTTCGACTTCGTATTAACAAGTACAATCCGTTGCGAGGAAGTAGCTACATACCATTACCACCATCTGTCGGAGCTAAAGAAGCATGTATAAACATTCAGAACTTAAGCGACGAGAAATGTTTAATGTACTCTGTACTAGCCAATATGTTGAGAAGAATGCACAACGTGTGAGCAAATACAAGCAGCTTCAAGATAAGCACGACTTCAGCTGTGTTTCCTATCCTACTCCGCTTTCTCAAATACCTAAATTTGAGAAGCTTAACAAGGTATCTATTAACGTTTTCGGTCTAGATGAGAAGCATGAAGTGTATGCAATAAAGGTTGCTGATATTGAACTACCTGAACACTGCGACCTGCTACTATTGAATGACGGTAGTGGAAAACATCACTACGTATATATAAAGAATTTTGAGAAACTCATTCGACGCCAGAAAACTAAATGTAATGGACGTGTTTATATCTGTAAGCGCTGTTTTACACATTTGGTGATCGATATGGACGAAGTGGACTGGAAAAACTACAAGAACATGTGTCCATCTGTAATCAACACGTTGTCGCGAGGGTAGTTATGCCTACCAAGGAGAAATCAATTTTTCAGTTTAAAAATGTTGAGAGGATGTTGAAACTACCTTATGTCATCTATGCTGATTTTGAGAGTATTCTCACTCCATGCCATACATGTATACCCAATCCTGAAACTTCCTATACAACCCCTTATCATGAGCACACACCAATGAGCTTCTGTGTTTATGTGAAGCCATCATCCAGTGTTGAACATATTGAAACTGGTCTTCCTAAGCAACCTTATTATATCGTGGTGCTGATGCTGCTCAGAAGTTTATGGAATACCTATCGTTCATTGCAAAGGAAATTAATAATGTATACAAATCAGCCGAGCCTCTGAAACTTACGGACCGACAGCAAAAGTATTTTGAGTCTTCTACGGCATGCTACTTGTGTGGAAAAGGCTTTACAGGAGAAAACTACTAAGTACGCGACCATGATCACATCAGTGGTGATTATCGTGGAAGTATACATAATAAATGTAATTTATTCTGTAAAACACCTAAATATATCCCAGTCCTCGTGCACAACCTCAGCGGATATGACTCGCATTTCATTTTCAAGGAGCTGGGTTGCACAAGTTAACGTGTGGAGGTAATTCCTAGCTCTGAAGAAAGCTATATCTCATTCACCAAGTATGTAGGAGATATAAAGCTTCGGTTTGTGGATAGCTTTCGTTTCCTCAGTACAAGCTTGGATATGTTGGTAAAAAATCTAAGCTCATATCCTGAAACACTAAAGTACTTTGGAGAAGACAACTTGAAGTTGATGACTCGTAAGGGAGCATTTCCATATGATTTTGTCACGTCATGGGATGTTTTGAACGAGACCTGCTTGCCTCCTAAGCACTCCTACAATAGATTAAATGAAGAAGAAATTACTGATACTGACTATGATCATGCTAGAAACGTATGGAAGCTGTTTAATGTGAGAAACCTGGGCGAGTACAGCGACCTGTACTTAACTTCGGATGTGCTTCTTCTAGCTGATGTCTTTGAAACGTTCAGAGAGCAAACCCTCAAAACACACAAAGTTGATCCAGCACATTATTTCAACTCTCCAGGACTTACATGGGATGCAATGTTGTTGTATACAGGAATTAAGCTGGAACTGTTACAAGATTATGATCAACTACTCATGGCAGAATCAGGTATAAGAGGTTTATGCCAAGTTTCCCATCGATATGCAGGAGCTAATAACACATATATGGAGAAGTTTGATCCGTCGAGACCAACCCAATTTATCACATATAATGACGCTAATAACCAATATGGTTGGGCAATGTGTCACGCCCTTCCTTTTGGTGGATTTGAGTGGGTTTCACCTGAAGAAATCAGCTTAGAAACACTACAAGAAGATGATCCTCATGGGTGCATATTAGAAGTCGACATCGAGTATCCTGTAGAACTTCACGATCTACACAATGATCTACCTTTCCTACCTGAGTGTATGAAACCATTGAAAGCATCTACAAAGAAACTGATACCTCATCGTGGACCTCGAAAGAAGTATGTAGTGCATTACATAGCTTTGAAACAAGCTCTTAGTCATGGACTACGACTAACAAAAATCCATCGTGTGCTACAATTCCGACAGTCTCGGTGGTTGAAACCTTATGTGGAATTTAACAACAGGCTACGACAACAAGCTGCAAATGATTTCGAGAAGGATCTCTACAAGCTCTTTAACAACGCCATGTTTGGAAAAACTATGGAGAACCTGCGTAACCGTATGGATATACGACTGGTGACCAATGAAAAAACTCTAGGGAAGCTGATCGCCAAGGCTACGTTTATCGACAGGACGATATATGCTGCTAATCTAGCTGCTGTACATATGGCCTCTCGTCAGATTGTGTTCAACAAGCCGATATACATTGGAATGGGTGTGTTGGACATCTCCAAGACATTAACGTATCACTATCATTACGATGTGTTGTTGCCTTATTACGGAGCTGGAAACCTGAAGCTTATGTACATGGATACTGATTCATTCATCGTGTAACAACTGAAGATATATACCAGGACAAGCTACGTTTCCTTGAGCATCTCGATACAGCTGATTACCCTGTCAATCATATATGCCACTCTACTCAGAACAAGAAGGTATTGGGAAAATTTAAAGTTGAAGCTAACGGTAAAATCATCCTACGCTTTGTTGGACTACGACCTAAGATGTATGCCTTAGATATTCAAGGCTTGATGATAAAAAAGGTTAAAGGTATAAAACGTAGCGCTATTAAGCAGTACATTACATTTGTCAGCTATGCAGACTGTCTTAAAACCTGTGAAATCATCAGAATTCCCATGAATCTAATCCTATCACAAAAGCACGCTGTTACCCCAGTACAAGTGAATAAAGTTACATTGAATCCTTTTGATGATAAGAGTTATTGCTGAAGATGGAATAACTACCTATGCGTATGGGCATTACAGTATTACAAACAGTGCTTAAGAGAATTTAATTCGAAGATGAAGATTTTCTCTGCGAGTCTACCTTTAATAATCGAAGTTTACTCACATGCTGTGCATGTGTATATCTGAGAAATGGTGAAGAAAGGAGAAGATGGAAAGGGAGGAGGGAACCCTGCCATTAGGAGCAAATGCTATTGTTAGTCTCAAGCCTAGATAAAGGAGAGAGACGTCTACCCTTACAACCCTTGTTTAATGAAGCAATGATTAAACTGATAAAGCTGCTACATTTGAACAAAAAGTAAACATATAAAACAATAAAGCTGTCTAAGATGTTATAATATCTACTCAATCATGTGAATGCACTGGTTATGCTACTTATATGCTCTCTAACCGTTTCATTCTTACCGTCTCACCCGCTAACTGTTTAACATATAAAAGTTTGTAGGGTCTAGAAAAGTATATAAAGGTAGTGTAATCTGGGGTACTATGAAATATCTGTTAAAAAGTTTCAGCAATAATCGCTCGTGATTGTTTAAAGCATGAGTTACGTCAACATATTCGACAGCTGCAGCAACATTCACTGCAGCAAGAGCTACCGCAGCAGTATATCCGACAACTGTAGATTCACCATCCTCAGCAACAGCAAGCATCACTACAACAGCAACGGCAAATACGACAGATGTAGTAGCAGATACAGCATCTATAGCAGCAGCAGCAGCTACAACGATAGCAGCAATAGATCCTGCAGTTACAGAAACATCAGCCGCATCCTGCACAATAGCCGTAGCAGATGCAAATACACAACAGCTACCGTACAGATACAGCAGCTGTACAACAATAGATGTAACAGATCCTACAGCAGCAGCAACAACCAGTTACATAACAGCTTTAGCAGCAGCAGCTAATCCAGCAGCTATAGATTTGGCAGTCTTAGCAACAGCAAGCATCACAGCAATGATATTTCAGCTGTATATTCACCCACCGCAACAACAGTAGTCATCACGGCAGCTGTAACGCCAAATGCGAGAGCTGTAGTAGTAGATACAACACTGCAACATCAGCTACAACAATAACAGCAACAGATCAGGCAGCTGTAGCAACATTAGACGCAGTCAGCAGAATAGCTGTAGCAGAAGCAAATACACAACAGCTACCTACAGATACAGCAGCTGTACAACGATAGCTGTAACAGATACTACAGCTGTAGCAGCATCTGCTACAACAATAGCAGCAGCATCAGTCGCGGTCGCAACACTAGCAGCGGTAGCAGCAAGACGTCGTGTGGTAACAGCAGTAGTTAATCCATTAGTTGCAGGTTCAGTAGTCGCATTTATGAAACTCAATTACTTTTTTAAAAAAATGGCCTCGAATACCTTGGATACTACTTGAATCACCTGAAATTACATTAAATAACAGCGATAAAAATCAGCGATTGAAATTATCACAAACACCTGTGATTCTACTCTATTTGTTTAAATGCAGTGAAACAGCTAACATTTCCAGTAAACAGCTTTCCGTGACGATGACGTATACAGTCGCTTTCAAAGTCTAGTAGCTGAATAGGTAGCGAACAAGCTTGCTTCACTAACTCTATCGTAGCAAGTAAAAATAAATAATGCTTAATGAATATATGCTAATGAGAAAGTATAAAAGAACAATTCAATAATAAAAATCAATTAGTATACCATGAAAGCTAACAAGGTTAAGATCGCAAGAGGCTCTGGTTTAATTAACTCTCTTATTAACCGGATGCCGTTTGAAGTGCATTTACCGGTTACAGATAGTGCGGGCCTGGAACAAAGCTAGAAAAAAGGTTAAAGAGATTACACCCCGGAATCAACCCTTTAGACGAAGCGTGTAAACTTCACGACATTGCATACGCTCAGCATAAAGACTCTGCATCGAGAAACATTGCTGACAAGGTCTTGGCTGAAACGGCGTGGAAAAGGGTGCAATCATCTGATGCTACATTAGGTAAAAAGATGGCAGCGAGATCAGTAACAGCAATTATGAAGGGAAAGGTGGCCTTTGGTGCTGGATGCAGGAAGAAGAAACGAGGAGGATTTCTACCTCTCATACCAATTATTGCAGCTCTAGGTACTGCCGCTGGAGGTGCGGCGCAAATTGCCTGAGCGGTAAATAAGAAAAAGGCAGCAGATAAACAACATGCAGAAAAATGAGACATAACAGAGAAATTGAGGGAAAGGAGGCTGTTGGCGCTGGATACAGGAAGAAGAAACGAGGAGGATTTCTACCGCTTATACCAATTATTGCAGCCTTAGGTGCCGCCGCTGGAGGTGCATCACAAATTGCTACAGCTGTAAATAAGAAAAAAGCTGCGGATAAACAACTTGCTGAAATGATGAGACATAACAGAGAAATTGAAGCAAGAGGGACGGTTTTCGAGTGAAGAATAAGGGGAGAATCACCGAAACGAAGAGGAGACAGAGCCTGACAGGGAATTCAAAAAACTAAGGCAGAGGTCTATACTTGTCCCGGAAAAAGCATTGAGTAACATAGACCTCGACTTGTATGCCCGACGTTTAAAGATTCCTCATTTTAGGGGTGTATACATGATCGATCAGCTACCCTCAAGACCTCGTTTCAGAGAGAGAATTATTGTTAATCTCGATACTTCAGAGAATGAAGGTACTCATTGGGTTGCTATAAAGAAGGATGGTAACGTGTCATTTGATTTCGACAGCTTTGGAAACTTGAAGCCTCTAAAAGAGATAGAAAGGTACCTCAGAGGTGCTAAGGTACTGTATAACACTAAGAGGTTTCAGAGTTTCAGCTCGGTCATCTGCGGGCACTTGTGCTTGCAATTTCTATCGCAATGAGTTAAACTATTGCTATCAGTGGCAACGAGTCTGTGCTTACTACATACATGAATCCTCCTCTTCAGTTAGATACAAAAGGTCATGAGATTGCTCTACTGAATTTTGAAACCTTCTATTCAATTCCCAATGTTGATAGGAGTAATAATCAATTTCATTACATTCATAATGATGAAATCATTGATATACCTGATGGAACTTATGAGATTACTGATATTAATGAATACATCAGAGATAAACTAGGTGTGGATAAGAATGTCTTCTTTATTAGACCTAATAATAACACAATGAAATCATGGGCATCTTTAATGTTACCCGGACATTGCTTTCGCAATGACACCGAGATTCGATGAGAAGATCACTAAAGAAGAGGAACATGTGTTTTTTTGCCGTATAATACATCAGCGCTGGACGCTAATGATGAAATTAGAATCCCGTGTCAAGCGGAGAATTAATATACTTTACCTAGTTGAAGTTATCTATACATCAATGGAAGTATTACTAAATCTAATGGAACAGCTACTACTACAAAGCTTATGCACAATAGTCAGTTGGTGTTGGTGCTGATTCAATCCAAGGATTCTAAAAACTATTATATCGTCTCAGGGTGAAGAGAATGCTGTTGTTAAACCTATACTAATCGAGTGGAGAAGACCTGTGATTCGACTTTCTGATGCTGAGATCCTCAAGACAGCCAAGCTGGATAAGACTCTGTTTCACCCATTTAGGGCCACGGATCTGCATACTCAAGCTGCCGTGTCGCAAACTAAATCATTCACCTGGAATGTCGCCACCACATCAAAAATGGAGAAGCCGAGATTTGTCATTTCTAGCGCTCAGACTTTAAGATAGAGTAATGTATCTAAAGACTGTTCCCTTTTTGATCATTGTAACATAACTAATTTGAGAATTTATCTTAATAGTGAATGTTATCCCTAACATGACATGTACTTAAGCTCTTATTATGAAAAAGAGAATTATCCTTTATTGAAGAGAAAAGATTTTCTTAAATTTGCTTCTATACTTGTTATAGATTGCTGACATCAACCAGAGGAAGTTGTAACTGGTGGTGTTTACATTAGAATAGAAATTCAAGGTAGCGCAAATATTCCTGCACAGACCACATTGTATTGTTTGATAATTCACGATAAAGTATTTACATACAAGCCTCTGACTCATGTGATGCAGCTTTTATTTTAAACTAATCATTGTAAGGATTTGCTTTTCATTAGAAATGTAAGGATCTTTAATGAATAAAAACACTATGTAAAGGCGTACTTTCATTCTTTTATTGCTATTATTTATCATACATTTCCATCACTTTCTTCCTCCAACTCCTCGTTCCAACATACGGCATTACATTTGCAACAGGCAGGCTACCTAAATGGTAATCTATAAATGATTCAAGTCTTTTTAGCCTGCAAATTTCATCTCTATTAAAATATTTCACAATCATTTAAATTAGTGTTCAAAAATTTTATTTCTGTCTCTTGCATATAAGCAACAATATTATAAGAGAAAACAATATTTTCACAATATTCCACACGCGGATACTTTCTCGTTTGGAGGAATGCACTGAATGTAGGAAGACACTCGAATTATCTCCCAGTCTTGAATTGTCATGTATACAAATTTGTTTGTGTTTTTCACTAAAAGCACTGGAAGATCGTAGAAGAATCCTATCTTAATGCTGTGCCTTTTCGAGATGTAGACGTCTCGGCACCCGCTTCTTACCGTCATGTTTCTTGAGTGTCTCGATGTTGCTTATTTTATCCTCCAATAGCGTCAGCCTCCTTTGCAGGTCTGCAAAGCTGTTCCTCTTCTTCTTTCCATTATTGCACCGCCTGAAACATTGCACAATGAAAGTCTTAGAAAAAGTGCTTGGGGAAGTGAAGGTACCCTGAAAAGAATTATATATTTTTGTTAGTGCACACTTAAAATGAAACATAAAAATTTGTATAAAATTCGGATATTGCTCGTTATTTCATTGCGTTTGATATAACTAAATTCTAAAATATGTGATGTTGTGATTTTGTTATAAATTCTATAGTGTGTAGCTTTTGTATCTTTATATGCATTATCAATGAGTCAGTTGTTTTATTTATGATTTTTTCATGTTAAAATAGGAGAAAATTCAATACTTAAGTTTGATATTTCTACATACCTTCTCTAAAGGTATAAAAGACAATTTACAAGTCTTAAATTTCCCCATCTCCGCCATACCGTTATACTGAAGAGATACTTTGCCTGGTATTTCTGCAATGTCTTGATCAGTTAACGAATTATAGCGCTCTGGCAAGAACACTTGGCAATCCTCCAGCGAAGATACGATCCTGGTACCGTATCTTGTTTGAGCTCTCTTTAAGGACTTTATCTCATAGTCAATACCTATTTCGAGATCTTGAACTCGTGTAGTGGTAGGAAACTACGCTCTTCAGCCATCTTGTTAAGTCTATCAGTTAAACAAACTGTAACAGTCATTGACATGAATTATTATTTTCACTACATTATTCAAGTTGAAGAACAAGTTATACAATTCTTTATATTAGAACTAAAGTGTGTGTTGTGCTACATCACCAAATGTTTAGTAAGTATGCTCATGAATTTGTAGGAAACAAAGAATGAGCGGAGAAAATGTATTAATGTTAATGGAAGACGAAGGTGCAGAGAAACAAAGAATGAGTGGAGAATCTCTATGAATGTTTATGGAAGAAAAATTTATATCGAAAATCCTTGTGAACTGTAGAAGAATGTGTAGAAAAATCCATGTGAGTGTAAAGTTCAGCTTAAAAATATATGATTCTCTTGCAACGAGTCATCTTTCATGTACTGTATCGTTTAAACAAAAATAAACGCATTGTAAAACCAGCAGTGATTTTTGTATAGTTATCTAAAAACTCACTCACCTTGCATTGTTTCCTGTTGAATGCTGTACATGTATATGGGCTGCACCTCTTCTTAAATTAAAAAACTCACGTTTTTTACGTTCTTAAAAAATTTAAATGTTGAGTTAATGAGCTCACAATGTTTTTAACAGGCGCGGGTATCTGTTTATATAGTGATCTAAACCCCTCCAGGTGATATCATCTCATCGTCATGGTGGGGGTTGGGGTGGGGTGGGGATGTATACACGTCACGTGATTATTACAGCCAATGACATCATCTGTTGCGCATGCGCAGAGGTTCTCAGCACCTCTATCCCTACTTGCTTCAATTCCCCCCCTCTCTAGCGCGCTCGCTCTCTCTCTCTCTCTCTCTCTCTCTCTGAGTACCTCCATAATGTCTTTACATAAACTAAAAAAATGTGTTGTGATGAAAGTCATGTGAGGGTGGTAGCCTGAAATGAATTACATTTTGCTAGGTTACAGTGAAATGAGACGAAGATTTTTGAATTCTGTAAAGGCAATAATTTCCAATGATACGTGTGTCCGTGTACTGCTGTATGTGTCTAAGCTTGTAGGCACATGCGCTCGTGTTTGTGTGTGTGCAAGTGTAACGGTGTATGTATGTACGTGAGTGTGCGCGCGTGTATGTGTGTATGCGTGTGTGTGTGCGTCCATGTATGTGTATGTGTGAGTGTAAGAGCACTGGTGTATGTATGTATACGTATGAGGTGTGTGAATGTCTGTGTGCATGTATGTGACTGGTTGTGTATGTGAGTGTGTATGTGCACGGGTGTGTATGTGGGTGGGTGTGTGTGCTCGGTGTTGGTGTGTGTAAGTGAACAGTTATATATAGGAAACTACGCTCTTCAACCATCTTGTTAAGTCTTATCAGCTAAACAATCTGTAACAGAGATTGTCATGAATTATTATTCTCACTACATTTTTCAAGTTGAAGA
Organism: Deroplatys truncata; assembly: GCA_030765065.1. Classification (NCBI taxonomy): domain Eukaryota; kingdom Metazoa; phylum Arthropoda; class Insecta; order Mantodea; family Mantidae; genus Deroplatys; species Deroplatys truncata. The sequence goes on from CM060990.1 coordinate 382,968,701, forward strand.
ACAAGTTATACACTTCTTTATATTAGAACTAGGGTGTGTGTATGTTTTGTAAGTATGCCTATGAATGTGTAGAGAAACAAAGAACGAATGGAGAAAATCGTGTGAATATTAATAGAAGAATGTGCAGCAAAAATCGTATGAATGTGTAGAGAAACAAAGAATAAGTACAGAAAATCATGTGAATGTTCATTGAAGATGAGCCAGCAGAGAACCAAAGAATGAGCAGAGGAAATCGTGTGTGAATGTATAGTGAAACAAGGAATGAGTGGGGAAAATCGTATGAATGTTTATGTAAGAAGAATGTGTAGCGAAGATCGTATGAATGCGTTGAGAAACAAAGGATGAGTAGAGAAAATGTATGAATGTTAATAGAGTATGAACCTGCAGGGAAACAAAGAATGAGTGGAGAAAATTGTGTGAATGTTTATGTAAGAGGAATGTGTAGCGAAAATCATGTGAATGTTTATAGAAGAATAAGTAGAAAAAATCCTGTGAACTGGAGAAGAGTAGGCAGAGAAATCCATGTGAATGTAAAGTACAGAATAGAAAATATGATGCTCTTGCAACGAGTCGTTTTTCATGTACTGTATCGTTTAAACAAAAATAAATGCATTGTAAAACCATCAGTGATTTTTGTATAGTTATCTAAATACCCACTCACCTTGCATATTTACCTGTTGAATGCTGCACATATAGATGGGTTGCACCTCTTCTTAAACTAAAAACTTTGCGTTTTTTAGTTCTTAAAAATTTAAATGTAAAGTTAATAAGTACACAACAGTTCTAACATGAGCAGATATCTGTTTATATAGGGATCTAAACCCTCTCCAGGCGATGCCGACACGTCATCATGGCTGTGATGCTTACACTCACGTGATTATGGCAGCCAATGACATCTCTTGCTGCGCATGCGCAGAGGCTCTCGGCACTTCTATCCCTACTGTTTCACTTCCTCTCGCTCTCTCTCTCTCTCTCTCTCTCTCTCTCTCTCTCTGAGTACATCCATAATGTCTTTACACAAAGCTGCATGCAGTTACATTCTAGTGTACAGAGCAAAATTAAGGAAGTCATTGAAAGATCGGGATTCGAGCTAGGGGCAACTGATTGGAAATTATATACAGCATTAATTGTTCATTGTAGGAGCTATCAAACATGCTTTCGTCCGCGGCTCTATCTCTGCTAGATTCTGCGATAATTGAGATTTAAACTTAAGGATCGAACCCTGGACGTTAGATACCCGAATATACACCCGCAAGATACTAACTGATGACATAAACGTAATAAGGTTTATTAGGTGCCTTTTATCTTAATTATTTACTATGTTATTAAATTTATAAGTAAATTTCATTGAATCGGTATTCGAACTCGGAACACCAAAAACAAAATTATTTATAATATTAGTTTGATGTGTTTAAAGACCTGTATGCAGTTGCAACATTGATCTAAGTGATATATTCTAGTGTACAGTGGAAAATTAAGGAAGTGACTGAAAGATCGGGATTCGAACTAGGGACAACTGATTGGAAATTATGTAAGACATTAATTGTCCATCATAGTAGCTAAGAATCATGCTTTGGCCCGCTCCTCTATCCATGTTAGTTTCTGAGATAATTGAGATTATAAAATTAAGGATCGAATCCATGACACCTGGTACTCTAATATACATGCACAAGAAACGAGCTAATGGCATAAAAGTAATAAAGTTTATTTACCGTCTTTATTTTAATTAGTTTTGGAATTATTAGAAGATGAATTTGTAATCACTCCTAGGATTCGAACCCATGCATCCAGACCGGTTTCGAGCAAATCGTAAATGTGCCTTGCATCCCGAGCTATAATTAGTTTTTATTGCATCATTTTGTCTCTTTTCATTCAGGACATGCGCGTGAGTTGGTGTGTGCGTGTGTATGCGTGTGCGTGTGTGGGTTGGTGCTGTTGGGTGTAAGTGAACAGGCATATGTGCTTGCGTCTGTGTGGTCGTGTGCGTATGTGCAAGTGTAACGGTGTATGTATGTGCGTGAGTGTGTGTATTCGTGTATATGTATGTGTGAGTGTAAGAGCACTGGTGTATGTATGTATACGCATGAGGTGCGTGAATGCGTGTGTGTACTGGTGTATGTATGTGTGTACTGGTGTATGTGTGTGCGTGCGTGTGTGCGTGTACTGGTGTATGTTTGCTGATGTGTGTACAAGTGCTCGTGTATATGTGAACGCCTGAATGTGTACAAGTCGTGGAGAAAGAAAGAGATAGATAGAAAGAAAAATGAGGAGAAGAAGAAAGAATGTTGTCTAGGCATCGGGATATCTAAGTATGCATCAGGGTTTAATATAAATAATTATATTTGTTAAATGCAATTTTAATCCGACCGCCCCCTGCTTCAATATTTTAATAGTTATTATACCGTTTCGCAGGGTAAGATTCGAACTAGGGGCCTCTGGGTTCCTAACAATACAGCTCGTTAAACATTGTAATGTGATATAAATTAACCCTTTGCGACGCATAGCGTAGTAAAGCGTAGTGAAATGATAACGCCCTGCTGCGCATAGCGTAGTAGAACGTAGTAAATGTGTTTATCGTTTCATATAGGTTCTGCTTATGCTGACCTCAGCTTTTAGGAGCTGTGTCGATGTAAACGTACTCTTGCTGCATTGTTCCAGCGATTTCGCCAGCCAGAATGTAATAGCAAACCATAAATAGCACTGTTTACAGCAGGGTGCAGTTGGGTAAGTAAGCAGTTTCCTGTCGCATTTGTAGCCATATCAGTACCATGGAGGCTGTTTCAAGTTCAGCACGGTCTAGAAAACGCTGCAGTGAAAAGGTATTGGTAATAGACGAGCAAATACTTCCAGCAGTTTACGAGGAATTAGATCGCGAAGGTAACTCCGACGAATCTTGGTTTGGTGAGTTAGTGCAAGACAGTGATAAGGAACAAAGTGACAGTGAGAGTGCTGAGAGACAGGCAGCAGAACAGGGGGCTAAAGCTAGTGAAAGACAAATTAAAACTAAAGCAGTACCGGCACAGTGGACCTTTAATTTGACTTTCAATAAGTTAGAAACATTTTCATCCCCTACAGGTGCAAATCATTCTATTCCTACAAGAAGTCCAGAAATAGATTATCTTGAACTTTTTATAGATTCCAATTTTTGCGAAAAAATCGCGGAGGAAACCAACAGATATGCAGCTCAGATTCAAGCTAAAAAGGCGGATCCAAAATGGGAAGTTACAAATTCAAGGGAGATACAGGTTTATTTAGGTATTTTGATATATTATATGAGGATGATGTATTTACCTAAAACCAGAGATTACTTTTTGGGGGATTTTGGCATTTGTCCAATTGTAAGACAAGCAATGACGTTGCTCCGCTTTCAAAAGATATCGCGGTACCTTCACCTGAATTACGAATCTGCAAGGCCACGATTAGGGGTAGATTCTTGCGATTATCTGTATAAAGTACGACCTGCTTTAGACATAATCAAAAAGTTTGCGAGTGTCTACAAACCAAATCTTGAACTTTCTGTTGACGAAGCGATGATAGTTTTCAAACGACGCGTCTTTCTAAAACAATATATGACTGCTAAATGTACAAAATGGGGGATAAGGGCATGAGGTATTGCATACAGTAAAACTGGGTATTTATTGAAATGTAAAATCTATCTGGGAAAAAAGGAGGCGAGAAACAGCGATCTTCTACTTGGGGAAACGGTTGTTTTAGACATGTGTTAAAAATATACAGGGTTTTGGCATCACGTATATTTTGATGATTTTTTTACTTCGACGCGAATAATGAAATTACTTTTGGACAGTAAAACGTATGCGTGTGGTACAACTCGTGCTGGAAGGAAAGACTGCCCAAAATAATTTTCAAAGCCAAAACAACTGAAATTGAAAAGGGGCTAATCTCGCAAACTGCAACAGGAAGGCGTAACTGCAGTTGTTTGGCATGATAACAGGGACGTTCTTTTATTATCTACAAACTCGTAATATGGCAGGGATTGATCTGGCAGACCAAAGGAGGGAGTATAACGGTGTCGGCCGACCCTAAAAAAAGGGTGGAAATATCTGTTCAATTTTGTAGTGAATGTTGTTATCGTTAATAGTTTTATTATATACGACATTTCGAACAGACCTACTTCTACAGCTCATGGCAATAGGCTTCTTTACTACAGGCAAAACTTATTGCAACAGTTAATCGCAGACTTCACGTCGCGTAAGCGAGTGGGATTTCAGCGTAGCCTATCTTCTGCTACTCTTGCACCAAGTTCTCTTCACACCCTCCTAAAAATTCAAGGCCGGGTGAAATCGTGTGCTCAGTGCATAGTGAAGAAAAGGAAAACACCATCAGGTCGTGGCATACAGTCACAACACAAGTGCAAACAGTGTGACATTGCGTTGTTTAGTATTGGGTGCTTCCTCAATTATGAGGCAAAGGGGGTGGAAATTCAAAACTAATACAAGGGTGTACATATGCAACCATTAATAATCTTAAGTGTATCTATAACATTTGTATGGTGCAAGAGAATAGTCTAGCTAACATGTTTTGGACATGCTGCAATATCTTCGCTGCAATGGTGGCAGGGATGTAAACAGTTTAAGGGTGAGTACCATAATAATTTTGCATAAATTATTTTATTTATTTTACTTAAGTATAGCAGATTTTATTCCGGTTTTTAATACCCTAAAGTAACGAATTTCATTGCCATTAATATTGCGGGGTTATAAAGGTGCATTGCAAAGGGGTGCATGTATATAAGTGTTGTTTGTCTACAAAGGGGTTGATGTTTGCAGTTTTAAATTATTGAAATAATATTTAATCTTATTTACCTCAAACCAATTTTAAATGAGTTATTAATTAATCAATTTCATTTAGCTACTAAAACATATAATTAGGCGTGTATATAGGCCACTTTTAGTTAACATCTGTAGTAGCAGTTCAGAATTTAAATGGATACAATTCTGCTTAGAGAACAACTAGCTAATACTCTATGCGCAGCAAAGACTTAAACTATATTTGTTAAATACGTTTTAATCTGGCCGTGCATAGTTTAATAGTTATTGCGCATTAGAGTTTCGCAGATTCGATCTAGGACCTCCTGAACAACCTTTTATTAATTATTGTAATGATATATAAAATTGAAATTATATTTGTTAAATGCGTTTTAATCTGACCTTGCATAGTTTAATATTTATTAAGCATTAGAGTTTCGCAGATTCGATCTAGGACCCCCTGAGCACCCTTTTATTAATTAGGGTAATGATATATAAAAAATTAAATTAAATTTGTGAAATACATTTTTAATTCTGGCGGTGCATAGTTTAATAGTTATTACGCGTTAGAGTTTCACTTGGTAAGATTCGAGCTACAATCCTCTGAACGCCCTTTCATTAATTAGGGTAATGATATAATAATATCAATCATCAATTTCTGATTAGCAATAAACTTTTGATTACGGTAAGAATCGAGCACCGATCTATGGATATCCACGCAGAGGTTTAATGCATGTAATGAAATGTATATTAGGCGCTTTTTCGGAGTCGCTGCCTGAAATGAGCCAAACAGAGTGCTTGTTAACTATGCTCGGGTATATTCGTAGGATCTCGTAAAACATCGGAGAGAACAGCCCCTCAGGGCAAAAAGCATGATGGCGGACCTTGGCGTTGTTTACGTAGAGCTGGTAAACAAGCTTCTCTCTCTTACACGCGAACAAGGACAGAACTAGCATAAGGCAACCTTCAGATTCTTTTGTTAAGCTACCAGGTGCTCGAGAAACAATGGAAAGGTTCCGGCTTTGTTATAGGTTGTGGAATGAGAAATGCTAGAAAGAAGTAAACAAGCTTCTCTCTCTTTCACGCGAACAAGGACAGGGCTAGCATAATGCCACCTGCAGATTCTTTTCTTAAGCTACCAGGTGCTCGAACAATGGAAAGGGACCGGCTTTGTTATGGGGCAGTGGAATGAAAAATAAAGGCTTGCCCCGGACAATAGAACCTGTTTCTCTTTTGTCACGACCCTAATTCATCATGGGCTTTGTTCATTTTGACAGCTGAAGGGCAAGCATTGTTCTTTTGTTAAAAGCTAGTGGAATGAGTATGCCAGAAAGTAGCCTTGCCCCGGACAATAGAAAGGCACACAATAGAAATCTTTTCCTTTGTCCAGCAAGCTCTTTCTTCCCGCACGTGTTCGAGAAACAATGGAGGTGGGGGGGGGGTAACTGCAACAGGTGCAGAAGTGGCCGGATGTGGAATGGGTAGGAAAAACATCTCGCCTTTGTTACAGAGCCATAAATTTATGAGCCCTTTGTTCGTTTTGACAGGTGAAGGATAACCTTAATTGCTTAACTGTCAAGCTTCCATTGTACTCAATAAGATTTATGACCCTCAGCTGCAACTAAAACTACCATGGAGATGGGGTGGAATGGGGAAAATGGGGGAGGGGGCTCATTTGCATATGAATAGACATTCCGTGAATATTAAGTGGCCCAGCTCTCTTATTCTTCTACTACTCCCTTTGTTTGTTTTGACAGGTGAAGGATACCCTTAATTGCTTAACTGTCAAGCTTCCATTGTACTCAACAAGATTTATGGTCCACAGCTGCATCTAAAAGTACCAAGGAGCTGCGGGTGGAAGGGGGAAAGTGGGGGAGGGGAGCTCATTTGCATATGAATAGACATTCCATGAATATTCAGTGATTTTAAACTCTCAATTTACCCCTAATGACTTAGGGGGTTTTTCCACTAGGACCTCTTCTCGAATACCTTACAAGTGATCTATACTCGAGTCTTTTTGTTGTTAAAGTTCTTGAATAATGCGGTTCTTTGTATTACAGTTTTAATCATAATCCCTCACACCTATCATCGTTTTTCCTACCTCTCCCATATAAACGCATTTCGTCCCCTCCTTCAACTACCTCCTAGCATAGGAACGGAGGTTTTACTCTGCGTCTCATATAAACACATTTCTCTCCTTCAACCCTGTCTACCCTAGCATCAGCCTTCGTATTCCCTGTCCCTCTCATATAAATGTATTTCCCCCATTCAACCCCTCCGTCTAGCCTAGCACCAGCCCTCGGATTCCCAGCTCTCCCTTATAAACGCATTTTGCTCCGTGACGCGTCGCATCTAGCCTCGTTTTCCATATACTTTCCCATATAAACGCAAAAACTGTGCTGGATCTCTTCTAAATAACCTATTACGGTCCTCTAACATTTTCATACGGCATAAACATTTTTTTAAATCTGTTACTGTCCACAATCTGAGTCGTTAAAACGTAAGGAGCATAAACGATCTCTACCAGGCGAAACAGTCCCATATCATATATCTTTTTTGGAGATTGACTCCAATGAAGTTATGAAAAGTGATTTCCCCTGTGTGTTTTATGTTTCACATTACAGCAATATGTATTACACATAGGCGTTTTATTTTTCACGGTATTAGATTGTTGATATAATACCTAACTAAAGTCGCTGAATAACGCCACCAAAGCACCACATAACACTTCTCCTTAGCTTCAAATACCAGCAGGAACACCTACTGCTGCACGTGTGGCGGTGATTGCCCTGTAAACCCAAAGGTCCCTCCAAGGCATTACTTACACTAATGAGTAAAGCCCGGATTTCCATGCAAATGCATGTTTTTTTATAAACTTCTGTTACACTTCTCAAACTTTGTAGTTATCTATTTCATGAATTATGGATTCCAAATAACAATACCTTTTCTGTCCATGTTTGCATATTTTGGCCTTTTTAGGACAAAATTCATGCATAATGCTGCTTTAGATTTTGTTTTGTTTAATGTAATGTATTTAGAGGTTCTTAATCCATATGAATCCTCAGTTTATGGTTTTAGTGCATATCATGTTACCGTGCATAACGGCATTTTATGAATGTGCCTCCCTAAAATCTGGGATTGTCATGTCGTTTGTCTGTTGAGAAACGGTGAAAGGTAAGCTATAATGTTTCCTGGGTCCTACCTGACAATGGCCATAATATACTTGGACTTCGTAGTCGCCCTCCGTGGTGTAGTAGTTACCTCTAGTTTCCGAAGTCGCGGGTTCAAATCCGGCGGAGGGAGATGCATTTTTTCGGACGTAAAAATCCTTAGCCTGGCTTCTTTCGTATGGGAAGTAAAGTTGGTGGTCACGTGTTGTAGATTTACTGCACGTAAAAGAACCTCAAGCCTGATAAAGAGGCCTCTGAGCAAAATTTCCCCTCTTTCACGCCCAATATAGAATGGGACGCTAAGAAGAGCATCCATAAAACTCAATTTAATTTCGACTTCCTACCATCCCCTTTCTTTTTCCTTGTTACACTAGAATTACCTTTAGCCCCCACCACCCCCGCCAGCTTCCGCTGAAAGATAAAAGCAAAAGAAAACGTTTGCTGTTTAAATACCACATATTGGATTACATTGCGACGCACTCTTAAGTGTTAGCCACCTGTGAAAAGTTGAAGAAACTTGTGCGTAAATGGATTGAGGGGGAAGGAATTCCTAAGGACATACGGTGTTGTGTATTCCGACTGCTGTAACTAAACCGTAAGTGCTGATGTGTTTTACTTTTCATAACATTTCTTAATGCCTTAAACCAAGCATCTAGCCCTTTATTTGTGTCATACTTATCTGCCGTTGCTGTAACCTCACTCGCAAATATTTTAATACTTAAGTTAAAGGTTCCGTGCTCAAAAAAAGTTTCAAGTTGAGCAGCATGTAGTATCTGCTTCACACATTACAAAGATGAAACAACGACATTTAGCAAACATATCAAGTGTCTAATCTTTTATAGCACAATTACAACTAAACCAGCATCAAATATTTTTTATGGATGTATGCGGTGCCTTGGAAGAGCTAATATAGCATTCGAGAAGCTTTCAAATCCCTCACTGAGGCAATTTTTAGAGATATGCACTAACAATAGTATTCCTGATCCAACATCATTGCGAAAAAAATTATCTTGAAAGGTCACATAAGCAGATATGTGAAGAATGTGTTTTTCATTAAATACACGTTTTGCATATTCAAGAACTAAAGTTTTTCATTAATATTCCTTTTACAAAAAACAGTTTAATTATTTATAAATTGCATTTTCATTTGAAATAGGCTTTGAATGAAATTCAAAATGACTTAAGAAATTCAAACATATGGGCTTGTGTGGAAGAATTAGGCCGATAAGTTGCAAATTTGGTAATTGGGAAACTGAGGACGGACTAAGCCAACCTCATCTTAAGTGCAGCACAGTTTTGCAATAAGCTAAGTGCTCTACGGGTTGCAAAGGTCTTTGATGAAGGAATGCGTGAGCAATATTAATTTACCAGTTTTTCGTAAATTTGTAAGCGTCCCGTTTTTAAGTGTAGCGATGTTTAAATATTTCATTCATATTTTAGCAGTTCTGTGGGCAACAGATTTAAAGCAAAAAGGTTCTATTGTTCCTGAGTGATGCGGCGCCATACATGATCAAGGCTGGAACAGCGATTAAATATTTTATCCATACCTGAAGCATGTGACATGTCTTGTCCAAGCGCCGAACCTAGTAGCCGAAACAATACGTTTGAAATACGACAGTGTGAATACATTGATATCCTCCACGAAGAGGGTAAAGGAATGCATAACATGATTTCTGAAACTGATAGTACTTAAAATTGGATTAATTAAATCGTGCACCGGCATAATCTGTTCACATTATAGGTATTTTTGAAAGCCCCTGCACGCATAGTTGCATAAAGAGAGATGTTAGCAGAGCTAGCTCTACCACCACAGCCTGTAATAACAGGCGGTGTACCTACAAGGCTAAATGCTGCAATGTTTTACTGTGGCAATTTTGATGCAGTTATTTCGGTCAGGAATCGAATCACTCCGCAAACATATAGGTTACAGAGTAAATTCATGCAGAGACTTAATCATCAGTTTCATATTTTTCATTAATTTGAATATTCTCCGGTTTTAGGTAGTAGACAGTTTAGCAGTCAGTGATGCAGTTTGCGTAGAAATGCGCAGGTAGCATTTAACAAGAGTGTGAAAAAGGACCTAGTACATAAAATCCAACTTAAGTATACTGCCTGCTGCAATAGCAAAATTAGAAGCAAGAGGACTACCACTAGTGCAGTCACTAGCCATGGTTGAAGATGTTGAATTTTCCTTAGAGTCGTGTTGTGGAGAAATGAGTGTGGCAGCTGAGGAAAAACTTAAGACAGTACTTGGTTCAAATCCTGGTCTGAAATTCGTGAAAACAGTTGAAGATCTATTTTGAGGGGAAAATGCAAGACATTTAATTCTACCTCACCTTCAGTAAGATTTCCTGTCTTATATATGCATCTATCACTTTCCTGATTTCAAGAATGTCCTTATTGATAAACGCACGAGTTTAAGTGAGCAGGGCTTGGAAAAACGTGTTGTATATTGTTTTAAAAGAATAAAATGCATTGCAATGCAGTGTGGAATTCTGATACTGCATGTTTCGCCCTTCACTGTGCGTATTTGGAGATAGGATAGTGCATGAATGCATGCATGTTTTTAGGCTTGATAGTGCATGCAAATCCGGGCTTTACTGATGAGGTATGACGCAGATTTTATTTAGCTTCGATAACAGTGCGGCATTGTTTAGAAATAATCTTACTACTGCGTTTTATTGGGCATATCCTTCATTATGAAGCAACATGATTTTTGTTTCTTTCCCCAATGAATTAACTATTTTGAAGCTATGCATTGTGCATGCTTAATGACTGGCAGTTCGCTTAGTCGCCTAGAAATGTTAAGTGTAACTTGTCCCACCAGTAAAGTGGAAGTGAGCATTAACAATTGAATGGAAAGTAAATATCCTGCCTATAAGATAAAAATCCTAATGCTTCTACATACTACCAGGGTGAAAGAGTGGAACCGCGCAAGGAATCTGAAATCTTGCGGTGACTTTTTTTTCTTAATGCGCGCCCTTTAACTACTAGGGTTCTTAGCGTCCCATTCTATTCGACGTGAAAGACCGAACATTTTGCTCCGAGGCCTCTATGAGGCTTGAGATTCCTTTACGTGCCGTAAATCTACGACACGGGACCGCCGACTTTACTTCCTTTCCGAAGGAAGCCATGCTAAGGATTTTTCCGCCCAAAAAATACATCGTCCTCCGCCAGGTTTGAACCCGCGATCTCATGAACTAGAGGTTATCATGGTACTCCTAGACAACGCGGATGACATCGCGGCGACGCTTCTGCAGCGCATATAAAAGGAGCATACTGTCTTCCACAGCAAAGAAAGTCCCCGGGGAATGAAGGGCAGAGGGGAAATTTCTGATTAGACAGGGTCCGATCCCTGCCTACTTGCTTATGTTACCCTTATTTATGACACATACGACAGCTCAGTTGAATAGTTTTATTCCTTGCGTAGCATGCGTTCTCTGTCACACATTCACTGTCCTTGTCGCACTTTTTCCAAACAGATAAGGTTAGCACATTCCTGTCAGGGACTTTCTTTCCGTTGGCGAACAGTAATCTGATTCAATTGAACGTCTGCTCCCATGACGTCATATTCGGCTCGGCACTAGTGGCACTATGGTATGTAGAATCCATCCCGCCTTGGGCGGGTAGTAGTAAAATTCAGCAGTAAACCTGAGAATGTTGATAATTCGGGGGCAACATTTATTCATTATTTAAATTAAATGTTCTGATGGTAGATTCAATGATGTGCTAGATTCACAAGACTTTTTTCTACCCACTGTCGTATATTTTATATAGCTTCAACAAACCGTACTTGCAAAACTTGCCCATCTATTTAATATTAATTGAGATAAACATATGAAGAAATAGTTTCATTTACACGTTACGTTGTACCTACAAGGTGGATACAGGAAACCGAAATGATAGATGTTTAGATAGATAGTGACAGATTCCACTAAAACCACACTTAGGGTATATCAAAGGAAGGGCTGAAATCTATACTTGGTTATAGAGGAGAAACCTATTTTGTAATATTAAGTAGCAACATTTTGTAGTGCCTAAAACACCCATGTGTCAGAATGAAAAAAAAACTGATGGAAAATATTCTGTTTTTGAAGCAAGAAATTCCAATAAAAAACACACTATTATTTTCAACACTTATCTGTCTCGTTAACAATTAGCAAGATCATTCTTTTAAGATTTCATTATATTTATATATAGGCTAAAGTAACATTTTTTCCACTGTATGCTTTGTTACGTCCGAAACAAGTTTTATAGAAACGTTTATGTAAACACTAAATTTTATATTATAAATATAAAACGCATGGTAATCTTTTAGTTTATCATGTACAGCTTGCAGATAATTTTATTATATTTTTAACTTAACTAGCTTGTCAGAAACCATGTTACAGACGTAACACTCCATTTGCTCTGTTTTTATTTTAAATGAAGATTGAAGGGATATTTTTACTGACATCAAAGGGAAACCTTAATTTTTTTCTATTGGCAACCATGTATTCGAGGCAATATTACAGCCCTTTGTTGTATATGAGGAAGTTTACGCCTACACAGCACGTGATATGTATTTTACTCTTGAGTGCTGCGGTAAGTGTAGATTTATGTGTATTGAGACTTGCATTTCTATTGCAATGCATAACATTTCAGCAGTATAGTTTAGGTTAAACATGCTATTTTCATCATTGCTAAAAAACCGAAGTATCTTTACGTCACCTGCAAAGGAACGTGTGAAAAAACACCCAAAAATCTGAGTGAGGAACAGAAGGCTGCAACCAGAGAAAAATAAATTAAGAAAGAAGCTCGTAGAAAAATGTCCTCAGTTCAACGGGATGAAGAATTAAGGAAACCGAGAATTAAGAAACAGAGGATGTTGAAAAAAGCTTTGTAATACAAATAGGCCCAACTCAAATTTGCAATTGCTTACCAAGGCATTCAAATCCCCTCAATCTCTGGGTAAAGCTATTGCTAAAGTTAAAAGATCACTTCCTAAGAACCCCAGAAGGAAAGAGAGAGCTGTCATTGCTGAACTTGCTGCTACTCATGGCTTTTCAGCAACAAATAAAAAGCCACATGGTTCAAATACTTTATTTGAGGAAGTAAAAACTATGGTTGCAAATTTTTATGAATGTGATGGTATATCACATGAGGTTTCCTTCGGAAGGGAAATAAAACCCGTGGTCCCGTGTCGTAGATTTGTGGCGCTTCAAAAAACCTCAAGCCAGATAAAGAAGCCTCTGAGCAACATTTCCGGTCTTTCGCGCCCAATATAGAATAGAACGCTAAGATCCATAGTAGCTAAAGAGCGTCCATAAGCTGAAATTTAAAAAGACTCCAGGCAGAAAAGACAGCAACATCACAAAAACTGGATCGAGTAAAGTGAAGAAGAAAAAAAATTCTTTATATGGTTGTGTTGGATGTACATGAATAATTCAAAATTGAGCATTCTCATATCAAAATTAATTTCTTATCAAGCATCACTTTGGCCAGCATGTGCTTCTTTCTTTACAAACTACAGCTAATGCTTGTGTTTTTAATCATCATGCCAATGTAGAATGTCTTCTGAATGCTATTCATAAATGTATTTTAGGCTTTCCTGAAAAGTGAAGAAAACTTCTTGCAACAATTTTCTGTGACCATGGACACTGTATGCTTGGCGTATGCTAAGTATGTGGAAATTGAAAAATGTTTGAAGACTTCATTAGAAGTACTGGTATCAGATGAAATCATACTAAATGGTACTAGTGGAATAAGGATGAATCTGGACGTGTTGTTAAGCGGTTCAGGAGAATTCTGTTATACGAGTAGATGCTCTACATGGACTGGAGAAGCAGCTTCCAGCATTTCTTACTCATTGCTTTGTAAGAGAAACAGCAGATATTTTGAGAGTGCTAAATCTCATCGAGTTAGTCATATTGTTTGTATTTTACAAGTGGATTTCAACGACAACTTCAGTCTTTGTCAGAAAGATGAAATTCAAAGTGCTCACTGTAACAGTGACCAAATTACTATTTACACAACAGTGGCATACACAGCTGCTGGAGTAATTTCATATGCAGTTAGTTCTGATTACATACAGCATGGTAAATTTTCTGTTCATGCCTTTAATCAGAAAATATTTCCTGACTTGAAGTCTCGATTCAATAATTTAAAGCAGTTACACATCTTTTCAGATGGTGCCAGCCAGTATTTCAAACAAAATTGTACATTGGCAAACATTACATTTGGAGAAGAAGATAGCGGTATACTGTTACACTGCATTTCTTCGGCACACCACATGGTAAAGAAGCGGTTGATGGTGTAGGAGGAATGTTAAAACACCTTGTGTGGCAAGGAGTAAAATCCAGAAAAGCTTTTACAACTGACTGTGCATCATTTATAGTGTGCCCAGACAATAACCTCCAAAGTAAATTATGTTTCTAAAGCAGAATTTTAAGTAATAATGCATAGTTAAAGGAACGTTGGGATTCCATAAGATCCATTCCGCTCACCAAGTCCGCACTGTGGATAAATATAAGGTGATGTTTGGCCAGAAGATAACTGTACTCGCTTCCACTTCAAAATGGCTGTAGAAGAAGAGGAAGCCTTCCAAGAAGATATTTCAATTAATGTCAGCAGTTAAAACAGTTGCTCCTGTAAATATATGATGAGCTCGTACAACAAATCCTAGAAAACCAATAGCTGATACGGCTCAAATTATCCCACAATTTACAAAAGCTCCTTTTTTCCCTCTTTCGTGAGAAATGACTTGTGTGCCAAATTGACCCTCCCCCCGGAGAAATCTACTCCTGGCGACTACGGTCTGCACTAAAGGAAGGTTGACGTCTCCGTGAAGAATAGTGAAATGACTACGGTGGTGCTTTGTAAAGGAGATGTCAAGACCAAGAAGAGAGGGCACAGTTAGTTTGTTCACGTATTACGTCTGCAAATGTGGCCGTCGACTGCGCATGCACGGGTTCAGTCCTAACTCTGCTCACCGTGCAGTGGACGAAGGTAAAGTTAAGTTTTTTCTTCGACGGTGAGGAATTTCACGAGGAAAACAGCAGGGCAACGTTTAGACAGAAGGCATTGCGGACAGTTTTCTAAATTCCTTTTGGTTTAACTTATTCAAAATTATCTTTAATAATTATTAACTGGGAAAGATTGATCGTACGAAATATTGACTTATTGGTGTTGTAAATTTGAAATACACTACGTGATCAAAAGTATCCTGACACCTGGCTGAAAATGCCGTACAAGTTCATGGCGCCCTCCATCGGCAATGCTGGAAGACAATATAGTGTTGGCCCACCCTTAGCCTTGATGACAACGTTCACTCTCGCAGGCATACTTTCAATCAGCTGCTGGAAGGTTTCTTGGGGAATGGCAGCCCATTCTTCACGAGTGCGGAACTGAGAAGTATCGATGTAGGTCGGTGAGGACTGGCACGAAGTTGGCGTTTCAAAACATTCCAAGGGTGTTCTATAGGATTCAATTCAGGACTCTGTGCAGGCCAGTCCATTACAGGGATGTTATTGTCGTGTAACCACTCCGACACAGCCCGTTCAGTATGAACAGGTGCTCGATCGTGTTGAAAGATGCAATCGCCATCCCCGAATTGCTCTCCAACAGTGGGAAGCAAGAAGGTGCTTAAAATATCAATGTAGGTCTGCGCTGTGATCGTACCACGCAAAACAACAAGGGGTGCAAGCCCCCTCCAGGAAAAACACGACCACACCATAACACTACCACCTCCGAATTTCACTGTTGGCACTACACACGCTGGCAGATGACGTTCACCGGGCATTCGCCATACCACACCCTGTCATCGGATCGCCACATTGTGTACGGTGATTCGTCACTCCACACAACGTTTTGCCACTGTTCAATTGTGTAATGTTGACGATCCTTACACCAAGCGAGGCGTCGTTTGGCATTTTCCTGCCTGATGTGTGGCTTATGAGTAGCCGCTCGGCCATGGAATCCAAGGTTTCTCACCTCACGCCTGTCATAGTACTTGGAGTGGATCCTTATGCAGTTTGGAATTCCTTTGTGATGGTCTGGATAGATGTCTGGCTATTACTCTAGTAGGTTATTTAGGAGAGAGCTGGCGCAGTTTTTTGCGTTTATATGGGAAAGGATAGGGAAAACGAGGGTGGATGCGACGGTTCAAGGAGGAAAATGCGTTTATAGCGGCGAGATAGGGAATACGTGGAGAGGTGCTAGGATAGACATAGGCTGAGAGTAGAGTATGCGTTTATATATGTATGAGAGGTATAGGAGCAGCAGGAGCTAGACAGAGGTTGAGTAGAGTATGGGATTATGAGAGAGGTAGGGAACAGTAGGAGAGGTGTTAGGCTAGCCAGAGGTTGAGGAGTAGAGTAAGGTTTATATGAGAGATATAGGAAAACGAGGAGGGGTGTTAGGCTAGACAGAGGTTGAGGAGTGGAGTATGGTTTATATGAGAAGTATAGGAAAACGAGGAGAGGTATTAGGTTAGGAGAATTGAGTATGTGTTTATAAGAAGATACGAGAAAACGGAGAGATCCTGTTATAGGATAGACAGGTGTTAAAGGTAGAATGTGTTTTATATGAGCGGTATAGGAAACCAAAGAGAGATGCTCGGCTAGACAGGGGACAGGAGAGGAATGCGCTTTATGAGAGGTAGGGGATACGGGGAGTGGTGTTAGGCTAGACAGAGGTTGAGAGTAGAGTAAAAACGTGGCCAGCAAAGGGAAAAAGGTGGCCAGCAAAGGGAAAAATGTGACCAGCAAAGGGAAAAAGGTGACCAGCAAAGGGAAAAATGTGACCAGCAAAGGGAAAAAAGGTGACCAGCAAAGGGAAAAAAGGTGACCAGCAAAGGGAAAAAAGGTGACCAGCAAAGGGAAAAAAGGTGACCAGCAAAGGGAAAAAGGTGACCAGTAAAGGGAAAAACGTGACCAGCAAAGGGAAAAATGTTACCAGCAAAGGGAAAAATGTTACCAGCAAAGGGAAAAATGTTACCAGCAAAGGGAAAAACGTGACCAGCAAATGGAAAAAGGTGATCAGAAAAGGGAAAAATGTGACCAGAAAAGGGAAAAAGGTGACGAGCAAAGGGAAAAAGGTGACCAGCAAAGGCAAAAACGTGACCAGCAAAGGGAAAAACGTGAACAGCAAAGGGAAAAACGTGACCAGCAAAGGGAAAAGGTGACCAGCAAAGGGAATAACGTGACCAGAAAAGGGAAAAAGGTGACCAGAAAAGGGAAAAAGTTGACCAGCAAAGGGAAAAAGGTGACCAGCAAAGGGAAAAAGGTGACCAGTAAAGGGAAAAAGGTGACCGGCAAAGGGAAAAACGTGACCAGCAAAGGGAAAAACGTGACCAGCAAAGGGAAAAACGTGACCAGCAAAGGGAAAAATGTGACCAGTAAAGGGAAAAAGGTGACCAGCAAAGGGAAAAAGGTGACCAGTAAAGGGAAAAAAGGTGACCAGCAAAGGGAAAAGGGTGACCAGCAAAGGGAAAAAGGTGACCAGTAAAGGGAAAAATGTGACCAGTAAAGGGGAAAAGGTGACCAGTAAAGGGAAGAACGTGACCAGTAATGGGAAAAACGTGACCAGTAAAGGGAAAAACGTGACCAGTAAAGGGAAAAAGGTGACCAGCAAAGGGGAAAACGTGACCAGCAAAGGGGAAAACGTGACCAGCAAAGGGAAAATGTGGCCAGCAAAGGGAAAAGCTAACCCACTCACACTAACAGGAAAGTAATTCAGCTAGTATTGCAAGAGGCTGACTGCATCATAGCAGTGTACGATTTCACAGGTAATTCAGCTAGTACCGTAGGTATTTAGGATAATTCATCTAGTATCACAGGAGGATAGATTCCAGGGGTTGGGTATAGCATAGTTTCGTATTTCACAGGTAATTCTGCTAGTATCGTAGGTATTTAGCATAATTCAAGTATCATAGCTGTTTAGACTAGTTAAGATAGCATTACAGGAGGGGGGGGTTCCAGGGGTCGGTTATAACGTAGTTTCGTATTTCACAGATAGTTCAGGTAACATCGTAAGTATGGGGGGTAATCAGCATAGTTTCACAGATACTCGTGATAATTTCGATCAGAGATTTGTATCACAGCTATTTAAGGTAAATGCAGGTGATTCAGATTGTATCAATGGTATTTGTGTCATTTTAACAGGTAATTCATCTAGTATCATTGATATTTAGGGCAAACCAGATAGTATCACAGGTGCTCATGCTAATTTAGAGCAGGAATTCGTATCAGAGCTAGTTAAGGTAATTTCACATGATTCGGCTAGTATCACAGGTATTTAAGTCATTTTAACAGGTAATTCAACTAGTATCACAGGTACTCATGGTAATATAGAGAGTAATTAGATCATAAACATTTCTCATCCAACGTTACAACAATTTATATACTTTTTTCTAAATCTTACAAACCTATTATATGTTAAACAGTTATTGTACGATGCGGAGAGGGATAAACTGCATATTGGTCCACAAATTGAAAAGCTTTGCGTCAACATACCTTTATTTAAGTTCGTTGTAGATGTCTCTCCCCTTTTATCTAGGCTTGAGACTAGCACTAGGATTGCTCCTAATGGCACGGTTACCACCTTCCCTTCCATCTTCTTCTTTCTTCATCAGGCGTCTGCTAGTTGCATACACAGCACACGGATAAACTTCATTTTTAAGATTGTAGACTCACGAGAAAATCTTCATCTTCGACTTACATTCTCTTAAGCACTGTTTGTAATGGCGTAATGTCCATACGCATAGGTAGTTATTCCATCCTCAGCAATAATTCCTTTATCATCAAAGGGATTCAATGTATTTTTATTCACTTGCACTGTGGTAACAGCATGCTTTCGTGATAGGATTAGATTCATGGGCGTTCTGACGATTTCACAGGTTTTAAGACAGTCTGTATAGCTGTCAAACGAAATGTACTGCTTAATAGCGCTACGTTTTATACCTTTAATCTTTTTTATCATTGAGCCTTGAATATCTAAGGCGTACATCTTAGGCCGTAGTCCAACAAAGCGTAGGATGATTTTGCTATTAGCCTCATCTTTAAATTTTCCCAATACCTTCTTGTTCTGAGTAGAGTAACATATATGGTTGGCAGGGTAATCAGCTGTATCGAAATGCTCAAGAAAACGTAGCTTGTCATGGTACACATCTTCAGTTGTTACACGATGAATGAATGAATCAGTGTCCATATACATAAGCTTCAGGTTTTCAGCTCCATAATAAGGCAACAACACGTCGTAATGATAGTTATACATTAATGTCTAGTAGATGTCCAACACACTCCTACCAATGTATATAGGCTTGTTGAATACAATCTGACGAGAGGCCATATGTACAGCAGCTAGATTAGCAGCATATATCGTCCTGTCGATAAACGTAGGCTTGGCGATCAGCTTCTCTAGAGTATTTTCATTGGTCACCAGTCGTATATCCATACGGTTACGCAGGTTCTCCATAGTTTTTCCAAACATGGCGTTGTTAAAGAGCTTATAGAGATCCTTCTCGAAATCATTTGCAGCTTGTTGTCGTAGCCTGTTGTTAAATTCCACATAAGGTTTCAACCACCGAGACTGTCGGAATTGTAGCACACGATGAATTTTTGTTAGTCGTAGTCCATGATTAAGAGCTTGCTTCAAAGCCATGTAATTCACTACACACTTCTTTCGAGGTCCAAGATGAGGTATCAGTTACTTTGTAGATAATTCCAACGGTTTCATACACTCTGGCAGGAAAGGTAGATCGTTGTGTAGATCGTGAAGTTCTGCAGGATACTCGATGTCGACTTCTAATATGCACCCATGAGGATCTCTTCTTGTAGTCTTTCTAAGTTGATTTCTTCAGGTAACACCCACTGATATCCACCAAAAGGAAGGGCGTGACACATTGCCCAACCATAGTGGTTATTAGCGTCCTCGTATGTGATAAATTGGGTTGGTCTCGACGGATCAAACTTATCCATATAAGTGTTATTAGCCTCAGCATACCGATGGGAAACTTGGCATACGCCTCCTCTTATACCTGATTCCACCATGAGTAGTTGATCATAATCTTGTAACAGCTCCAGCTTAATTCCAGTATACAGTAACATGACGTCCCATGTAAGTCCTGGAGAAGTAAAATAATGGGCAGGATCAACTTTGTGTGTTTTAAGGGTTTGCTCTCTGAACGTCTCAAAGACATCAGCTAGGAGTAGTACATCTGAGGTTAAGTAGAGATCGCTGTACTCTCCCAGGTTTCTCACATTAAACAGCTCCTATACATTTCTAGCATGATCGTAGTCAGTATCAGTGATTTCTTCTTCATTTAATCTATTGTAGAAGGAGTCCTTAGGAGGCAAGCAGGTCTCGTTCAGGGCATCCCATGACGTAACAAAATCATATGGAAATACGCCCTTACGAGTCATCAACTTCAATTTGTCTTCTCCAAAGTACTTTAGTGTTTCAGGATATGAGGTTAGATTTTTTACCAACTTATCCAAGCTTGTACTGAGGAATCGGAAGCTGTCCACAAATCGAAGCTTTATATCTCCTACATACTTGGTGAATGAGATATAGCTTTCTTCAGAGTTAGGAATTGCCTCCACACGTTCACTTGTACAACCCAGCTCCTTAACAATGAAATGAGAGTCATATCCGCTAAGGTTATGCATGAAGACTGGTATATATTTAGGTGTTTTACAGGCTAAATTACATTCATTATGAAGACTTCCACCATATTCACCGGTGATGTGATCATGGTCGCGTGCTTTATAGTTCTCTTCTGTAAAGTGTTTTCCACACAAGTAGCATGTCGTGGAAGACCCAAAATCCTTTCGCTGTTGATCCGTAAGTTTCAGAGGCTTAGCAGATTTGTATAGGGCATCAATCATTTTTGCAAGAGATGTCAGGTACAGCATAAACTTCTGAGCAGCATCAGCACCACGATACACATAGGGTTGCTTAGGAAGACCAGTTTCGAGATGTTCAACACTGGATGTAGGCTTCACGTAAACACAGAAGCTCATTGGTGTGTGCTCTTGATAAGGGGTTGTATAGGAAGTTTCAGGATTGGGTATACACGCATGGCATGGAGTGAGAATACTCTCAAAATCCGCATAGATGACATAAGGTACTTTCAGCATCCTCTCAACATTTTTAAACTGTACAATTGCTTTCTCCTTGGTAGGCATAACTACCCTTGCAACACCATGTTGAATACAGACGGCTGCATGTTCTTGTAGTTTTTCCTGTCCACTTCGCCCATATCGATCATCAAAATGTATAAAGCAGCGCTTACAAGTATAAACCCGTCCATTATGGAAGTTTTCTGACGTCGAACGAGTTTCTCAAAATTCTTTATATATACGTAGTGATGTTTTCCACAACTGTCACTCAATAGTAGCAAATAACAGTGTTCGGGTAGTTCAATGTCCACAACCTTTATCGGATACACTTCATGCTTCTCATCTAGCCCGAAAACGTTAATAGACATCTTGTTAAGCTTCTCAAATTTAGGTGTTTGAGAAAGTGGAGTAGGATAGGAAACACAGCTGAAGTCGTACTTATCTTGAAGCTGCTTGTATTTGCTCACACGCTGCGCATCCTTCTCGACGAATTTAGCTAATATACAGTACATGAAACATTTCTCGTCGGTAAAGTTCTGAATGTTTATACATGCTTTCCTTGCTTCAACAGATGACGGTAGTGGTATGTAGCTACTTCCTCGTAACGGGTTGTACTTGTTGATACGAAGTCGAACTCCTTCCACAGCAAGCAAAGCCTACCTGCTACCCTTAAGCTGAGACTCCTCCATTTCAGTCACCAATTTCTTGAATTTCACTTCCATCGTTGACTCCAGATCTGTTTCTAGGAAAACAGCTTGATTCTGTGTTTTAAATGTTTTGTCACAGGTTTCTCCAATACTGTTAACAAATCGACACTCAACCAGCAGATTAATTTTAACACTCTTATGAATGCTAAGCTCTTTATGCACAGCCTGGATTATGCGTTGTTTTGCTTCATGCAGATACATATTTAGGTCCTTAGGTGATTCACATCGTATAAAATACGATTTCAATCGTCCTTCGAATGAAGTTTCATATTCTTTCATATCACAGTCCTCCATTGTTGATAATAGCTGATGTTTAGTTGGCTCCAATCTTCTTTTCTTCTGAGGACTGCTCATTTCACATATATCTTCGTGTCGCTGGCCCTTATAACCATCATTGAAGGTCAAGCTACAATGTTTACATTTGAAGAGCTTCTTACAAGTCATCTCGTGTCTTCTCTTGTCATAACCTCGGAGGAACTTCTTCCCACATTTTCCGCAATCGTATCCAGTAGCGCTTGGAATAATATGCTTATACGCCGAGTTATTCATCATTTTTCTTGATGTAATAACGTATTAATCCTTCAAAGGAAATGTAGACCTCTTCACCTTGATATCACTTAGAAAGCTGATTATTCTTATTCTTGGAGAGAACACAATGTTAACACCTGAAGACTAATTAGCACAATGAAGTCCAATGTCCTAGATCACCATATTTATAGAGGGAGCACGAACCTTTTAGATCAATCATAAACTCGCTCCATAACTAGCTGTATATGTTTGCTCCACGCGTATTAACCTCACGCCCAGAGTCAGGATGTCTATGATGTAACACCCAGAGACAGGATGTCTGGCAGTATCAAACACGTTTAAACTCGTCTCGTAACTACATGTCTATGCTGTCACACCAACAAGAGAAGTATTCCCACACGCTCATTCAGTCAGAGGTTCCATTCAAAGCCTACCACCACCCATTACACCAAAGCTAGTACAATCTCTATTATCAAAATACTTAAAAGTAAAGGCTTAAAAGGTAACGTAGAAGATTTTCTTCCTTATTTACTTAAATTGTGTATATACTACATTATTTCATGTTTTCATTCCCTTTTCAATTCTTCCTTTCCATCTTCTTCCAGAAAGACCATTACATTTCACTACAATCACGAGAAAAGCAATTTTTCCAGAGTTTCACACATTCTAAGCTTCTAGAATCGAACCCGGTAATAGTTTTAATAAATGTATTTTTAGTAATTTAGCTCCTTCACATCAACATCTACCATTTAATCTTTACTCGAACCTGATAGGATTCATAGGCTTGAAGATATATGCAATCACCCATTCGGGATTCGATCTGAGTACTTTAAAGTACGTTTTGTCATGATAAGGATATTTAGGGACTAGGTACTCTGTTTACGGTTTGCTTGACGTGTCTATATAAATTAGATTACGAGTTATTAAATTTGCAAGTAAATTTCATTAAATCGGTATTCGAACCTAGAACACCAGGAACAAAATAATTTATAATATTAGCTCGACATGTTAAACAAAGCTGTATGCAGTTACATCTTCGATCTAAGTGATATATTCTAGTGTACAGAGGAAAATTAAGGAAGTCATTAAAAGGTGGGAATCGAACCAAGCACAACTGATTGGCAGTTATATACAGCATTAATCACCCAGTACAGAACCTATCAATCATGCTTTGTCCCACTCCTCTACCTCATTTAGTTCCAGAGACAATGAAGATTTAAAATTAAGAATCGAACTCAGGACACCAGATCCCCAAATATAGATCCGCAAGAAACTACCTATTGATATAAATGTAATAAAGTTTATTTGACGTCTTTACCTTAAGTAGTTTAGGAGTTATTAAATTTATAATTAAATTACATTTTATCGGTATTGGAACCTAGAACACCAGAAACAAAATTATTTATAAAATTAGTTTGCTATGTTAAAAAGAGTTGTATACAGTTACGCAATCAATCTAAGTGGTATATTCTAGTATACAGAAAAAAATTAAGGAAATCATTTAAAAATCGGGATTCGAACTAGGGACAACTGATTGAAAATTATATACAGTATTAATTATGCATTATAACAGCTATCAATAATGCTTTGGTCCACCCCTTTTACCTCTCTTAGTTTCCGAGATAATGGAGATTTAAAAATTAAGGATCGATCCCAGGACACCAGGTACCCAAATATAAATCTATATGAAACTACCTAATGATGTAAATGTAATCAAGTTTGTTTGACGTCTTTATCTTAATTAGTCTCTGAGTTATTAGAAGATGAATTTGTAATCAATCCTAGGATTCGAACCCAGGCCTCCTGGCCAACTCGGATTAATATCTCAAGGACGCGGTGCATTCCAAAGAATTGATTACTTTTTATCCCATTGTTCTATCGCTTTTCATTCAGGAGATATAAGCGATTAATCAGTAGTAGGGAATTGAGAGTTCTGGCAAACTTAATATGCATGGAATGCAATTAATATGCTAATTAGCCCCCCTCCCACTATATAATTGCCAATCAGTTGTGCTTGGTTCGATTCCCATCTTTTAATGACTTCCTTAATTTTCCTCTGTACACTAGAATATATCACTTAGATCGAAGATGTAACTGCATACAGCTTTGTTTAACATGTCGAGCTAACATTATGAATTATTTTGTTCGTGGTGTTCTAGGTTCGAATACCGATTTAATGAAATTTACTTGCAAATTTAATAACTCGTAATCTAATTTATATAGACACGTCAAGTAAACCGTAAACAGAGTACCTAGTCCCTAAATATCGTTATCATGACAAAAAGTACTTTACAGTACTCAGATCGAATCCCGAAGGGGTGATTTCATATATCTTCAAGCCTATGAATCCTATCAGGTTCGAGTAAAGATTAAATTGTAGATGTTGATGTGAGGGAGCTAAATTACTAAAAATACATTTATTAAAACTATTACCGGGTTCGATTCTAGAAGCTTAGAATCTGTGAAACTCTGGAAAAATTGCTTTTCTCGTGATTGTAGTGAAACGTAATGGTCTTTCTGGAAGAAGATGGAAAGGAAGAATTGAAAAGGGAATGAAAACATGAAATAATGTAGTATATACACACATTTAAGTAAATAAGGAGGAAAATCTACGTTACCTTTTAAGCCTTTACTTTTAAGTATTTTGATAATAGAGATTGTACTAGCTTTGGTGTAATGGGTGGTGGTAGGCTTTGAATGGAACCTCTGACTGAATGAGCGTGTGGGAATACTTCTCTTGTTGGTGTGACAGCATATACATGTAGTTACGAGACGAGTTTAAACGTGTTTGATACTGCCAGGCATCCTGTCTCTGGGTGTGACATCATAGACATCCTGACTCTGGGCGTGAGGTTAATACGCGTGGAGCAAACATATACAGCTAGTTATGGAGCGAGTTTATGATTGATCTAAAAGGTTCGTGCTCCGTCTATAAATATGGTGATCTAGGACATTGGACTTCATTGTGCTAATTAGTCTTCAGGTGTTAACATTGTGTTCTCTCCAAGAATAATCAGCTTTCTAAGTGATATCAAGGTGAAGAGGTCTACATTTCCTTTGAAGGATTAATACGTTATTACATCAAGAATAATGATGAATAACTCGGCGTATACGGATATTATTCCAAGCGCTACTGGATACGATTGTGGAAAATGTGGGAAGAAGTTCCTCCGTGGTTATGACAAGAGAAGACACGAGATGACTTGTAAGAAGCTCTTCAAATGTAAACATTGTAGCTTGACCTTCAATGATGGTTATAAGGGCCAGCGACACGAAGATATATGTGAAATGAGCAGTCCTCAGAAGAAAAGAAGATTGGAGCCAACTAAACATCAGCTATTATCAACAATGGAGGACTGTGATATGAAAGAATACGAAACTTCATTCGAAGGACGATTGAAATCGTATTTTATACGATGTGAATCACCTAAGGACCTAAATATGTATCTGCATGAAGCAAAACAACGCATAATCCAGGCTGTGCATAAAGAGCTTAGCATTCATAAGAGTGTTAAAATTAATCTGCTGGTTGAGTGTCGATTTGTTAACAGTATTGGAGAAACCTGTGACAAAACATATAAAACACGGAATCAAGCTGTTTTCCTAGAAACAGATCTGGAGTCAACGATGGAAGTGAAATTCAAGAAATTGGTGACTGAAATGGAGGAGTCTCAGCTTAAGGGTAGCAGGTAGGCTTTGCTTGCTGTGGAAGGAGTTCGACTTCGTATCAACAAGTACAACCCGTTACGAGGAAGTAGCTACATACCACTACCGTCATCTGTTGAAGCAAGGAAAGCATGTATAAACATTCAGAACTTTACCGACGAGAAATGTTTCATGTAATGTACTTTAGCTAAATTCGTCGAGAAGGATGCGCAGCGTGTGAGCAAATACAAGCAGCTTCAAGATAAGTACGACTTCAGCTGTGTTTCCTATCCTACTCCACTTTCTCAAATACCTAAATTTGAGAAGCTTAACAAGATGTCTATTAACGTTTTCGGGCTAGATGAGAAGCATGAAGTGTACCCGATAAAGGTTGTGGACATTGAACTACCCGAACACTGTGATTTGCTACTATTGAGTGACAGTTGTGGAAAACATCACTACGTATATATAAAGAATTTTGAGAAACTCGTTCGACGTCAGAAAACTTCCATAATGGACGGGTTTATACTTGTAAGCGCTGCTTTATACATTTTGATGATCGATATGGGCGAAGTGGACAGGAAAAACTACAAGAACATGCAGCCGTCTGTATTCAACATGGTGTTGCAAGGGTAGTTATGCCTACCAAGGAGAAAGCAATTGTACAGTTTAAAAATGTTGAGAGGATGCTGAAAGTACCTTATGTCATCTATGCGGATTTTGAGAGTATTCTCACTCCATGCCATACGTGTATACCCAATCCTGAAACTTCCTATACAACCCCTTATCAAGAGCACACACCAATGAGCTTCTGTGTTTACGTGAAGCCTACATCCAGTGTTGAACATCTCGAAACTGGTCTTCCTAAGCAACCCTATGTGTATCGTGGTGCTGATGCTGCTCAGAAGTTTATGCTGTACCTGATATCTCTTGCAAAAATGATTGATGCCCTATACAAATCTGCTAAGCCTCTGAAACTTACGGATCAAATGCAAAAGGATTTTGAGTCTTCTACGACATGCTACTTGTGTGGAAAACCCTTTACAGTAGAGAACTATAAAGTACGCGACCATGATCACATCAGCCGTGAATATCGTGGAAGTCTTCATAATGAATGTAATTTAGGCTGTAAAACACCTAAATATATACCAGTCTTCATGTATAACCTTAGCGGATATGACTCTCATTTCATTGTTAAGGAGCTGGGTTGTACAAGTGAACGTGTGGAGGTAATTCCTAACTCTGAAGAAAGCTATATCTCATTCACCAAGTATGTAGGAGATATAAAGCTTCGATTTGTGGACAACTTCCGATTCCTCAGTACAAGCTTGGATAAGTTGGTAAAAAATCTAACCTCATATCCTGAAACACTAAAGTACTTTGGAGAAGACAAATTGAAGTTGATGACTCGTAAGGGCGTATTTCCATATGATTTTGTTACGTCATGGGATGCCCTGAACGAGACCTGCTTGCCTCCTAAAGACTCCTTCTACAATAGATTAAATGAAGAAGAAATTACTGATACTGACTACGATCATGCTAGAAATGTATAGGAGCTGTTTAATGTGAGAAACCTGGGAGAGTACAGCGATCTCTACTTAACCTCAGATGTACTACTCCTAGCTGATGTCTTTGAGACGTTCAGAGAGCAAACCCTTAAAACACACAAAGTTGATCCTGCACATTATTTTACTTCTCCAGGACTTACATGGGACGCCATGTTACTGTATACTGGAATTAAGCTGGAGCTGTTACAAGATTATGATCAACTACTCATGGTGGAATCAGGTATAAGAGGAGGCGTATGCCAAGTTTCCCATCGGTATGCTTAGGCTAATAACACTTATATGGATAAGTTTGATCCGTCGAGACCAACCCAATTTATCACATACGAGGACGCTAATAACCAATATGGGTGGGCAATGTGTCACGCCCTTCCTTTTGGTGGATTTCAGTGGGTGTTAACTGAGGAAATCAACTTAGAAAGACTACAAGAAGATGATCCTCATGGGTGCATATTAGAAGTCGACATCGAGTATCCTGCAGAACTTCACGATCTACACAACGATCTACCTTTCCTGCCAGAGTGTATGAAACCGTTGGAATTATCTACAAAGAAAGTGATACCTCATCTTGGACCTCGAAAGAAGTATGTAGTGCATTACATGGCTTTGAAGCAAGCTCTTAATCATGGACTACGACTAACAAAAATTCATCGTGTGCTACAATTCCGACAGTCTCGGTGGTTGAAACCTTATGTGGAATTTAACAACAGGCTACGACAACAAGCTGCAAATGATTTCGAGAAGGATCTCTATAAGCTCTTTAACAACGCCATGTTTGGAAAAACTATGGAGAACCTGCGTAACCGTATGGATATACGACTGGTGACCAATGAAAATACTCTAGAGAAGCTGATCGCCAAGCCTACGTTTATCGACAGGACGATATATGCTGCTAATCTAGCTGCTGTACATATGGCCTCTCGTCAGATTGTATTCAACAAGCCTATATACATTGGTATGAGTGTGTTGGACATCTCCAAGACATTAATGTATAACTATCATTATGACGTGTTGTTGCCTTATTATGGAGCTGAAAACCTGAAGCTTATGTATATGGACACTGATTCATTCATTCATCGTGTAACAACTGAAGATGTGTACCATGACAAGCTACGTTTTCTTGAGCATCTCGATACAGCTGATTACCCTGCCAACCATATATGTTACTCTACTCAGAACAAGAAGGTATTGGGAAAATTTAAAGATGAGGCTAATAGCAGAATCATCCTACGCTTTGTTGGACTACGGTCTAAGATGTATGCCTTAGATATTCAAGGCTCAATGATAAAAAGATTAAAGGTATAAAACGTAGCGCTATTAAGGAGTACATTTCGTTTGACAGCTATACAGACTGTCTTAAAACCTGTGAAATCATCACAACGCCCATGAATCTAATCCTATCACGAAAGCATGCTGTTACCACAGTGCAAGTGAATAAAAATACATTGAATCCCTTTGATGATAAAGGAATTATTGCTGAGGATGGAATAACTACCTATGCGTATGGACATTACGCCATTACAAACAGTGCTTAAGAGAATGTAAGTCGAAGATGAAGATTTTCTCGTGAGTCTACAATCTTAAAAATGAAGTTTATCCTTGTGCTGTGTATGCAACTAGCAGACGCCTGATGAAGAAAGAAGAAGATGGAAGGGAAGGTGGTAACCGTGCCATTAGGAGCAATCCTAGTGCTAGTCTCAAGCCTAGATAAAAGGGGAGAGACATCTACAACGAACTTAAATAAAGGTATGTTGACGCAAAGCTTTTCAATTTGTGGACGAATATGCAGTTTATCCCTCTCCGCATCGTACAATAACTGTTTAACATATAATAGGTTTGTAAGATTTAGAAAAAAGTATATAAATTGTTGTAACGTTGGATGAGAAATGTTTATGATCTAATTACTCTCTATATTACCATGAGTACCTGTGATACTAGTTGAATTACCTGTTAAAATGACTTAAATACCTGTGATACTAGCCGAATCTTGTGAAATTACCTTAACTAGCTCTGATACGAATTCCTGCTCTAAATTAGCATGAGCACCTGTGATACTATCTGGTTTGCCCTAAATATCAATGATACTAGATGAATTACCTGTTAAAATGACTCAAATCCCATTGATACAATCTGAATCACCTGCATTTACCTTAAATAGCTGTGATACAAATCTCTGATCGAAATTATCACGAGTATCTGTGAAACTATGCTGATTACCCCCCATACTTATGATGTTACCTGAACTATCTGTGAAATACGAAACTACGTTATAACCGACCCCTGGAACCCCCTCCTGTAATGCTATCTTAACTACTCTAAACAGCTATGATACTTGAATTATGCTAAATACCTACGATACTAGCAGAATTACCTGTGAAATACGAAACTATGCTATACCCAACCCCTGGAATCTATCCTCCTGTGATACTAGATGAATTATCCTAAATACCTACGGTACTAGCTGAATTACCTGTGAAATCATACACTGCTATGATGCAGTCAGCCTCTTGCAATACTAGCTGAATTACTTACCTGTTAGTGTGAGTGGGTTAGCTTTTCCCTTTGCTGACCACATTTTTCCCTTTGCTGGTCACGTTTTTCCCTTTGCTGGTCACGTTTTTGCCTTTGCTGGTCACGTTTTTCCCTTTACTGCTCACCTTTTTCCCTTTACTGGTCACCTTTTACCCTTTACTGGTCACATTTTTCCCTTTACTGGTCACGTTTTTCCCTTTGCTGGTCACGTTTTTCCCTTTACTGGTCACCTTTTCCCTTTACTGGTCACATTTTTCCCTTTACTGGTCACATTTTTCCCTTTACTGGTCACATTTTTCCCTTTACTGGTCACATTTTTCCCTTTGCTGGTCACCTTTCTTCCCTTTACTGGTCACCTTTTTTCCCTTTGCTGGTCACCTTTTTTCCCTTTGCTGGTCACCTTTTTCCCTTTACTGGTCACCTTTTCCCCTTTGCTGGTCTTCTTTTTCCCTTTTCTGGTCACATTTTTCCCTTTTCTGGTCACCTTTTCCCTTTTCTGGTCACGTTTTTTCCTTTGCTGGTCACCTTTTCCCTTTGCTGGTCACGTTTTTCCCTTTGCTGGTCACGTTTTTCCCGTTGCTGATCACCTTTTTCCCTTTGCTGGTCACGTTTTTCCCTTTGCTGGTAACATTTTTCCCTTTGCTGGTCACCTTTTCCCTTTGCTGGTCACCTTTTCCCTTTGCTGGTCACGTTTTTCCCTTTGCTGGTCACATTTTTCCCTTTGCTGATCACCATTTTTCCTTTGCTGGTCACGTTTTTCCCTTTGCTGGTAACGTTTTTCCCTTTGCTGGTCACGGTTTTTCCCTTTGCTGGTCACGTTTTTCCCTTTGCTGGTCACGTTTTTCCTTTGCTGGTCACGTTTTTCCCTGTGCTGGTCACCTTTTCCCTTTGCTGGTCACCTTTTCCCTTTGCTGGTCACGTTTTTCCCTTTGCTGGTCACATTTTTCGCTTTGCTGATGACCATTTTTCCCTTTGCTGGTCACGTTTTTCCCTTTGCTGGTCACATTTTTCCCTTTGCTGGTCACGTTTTTCCCTTTGCTGGTCACGTTTTTCCCTTTGCTGGTATCATTTTTCCCTTTGCTGGTCACCTTTTCCCTGAAGGGGTTACGTGATGGGCGTGTCTAGAACATTGACATGAAACAGTTTTCCACTAAGTTCACGTCTAAAGTCGCTTTCAAGTCTAGCACCTCCTATTACCTAACACTCCTGTATATAAACCCATATTGCTACTCCTTTAGTATCTGTCTAACCTAACACCTCTCCTACTGTTCCTATACTTCTCATATAAATCATACTCTACTCCTCTAGCTCTGTCTAGCCTAACACCTCTCTCGTTTTCCTATGACTCTCATATAAACCATACTCTGCTCCTCGACCTCTGTCTAGCCTAACACCACTCCCCGTATCCCCTACCTCTCATAAAGCGCATTCCTCTCCTGTCCCCTGTCTAGCCGAGCATCTCTCTTTGGTTTCCTATACCGCTCATATAAAACACATTCTACCTTTAACACCTGTGTATCCTATAACAGGATCTCTCCGTTTTCTCGTATCTTCTTATAAACACATACTCAATTCTCCTAACCTAATACCTCTCCTCGTTTTCCTATACTTCTCATATAAACCATACTCCACTCCTCAACCTCTGTCTAGCCTAACACCCCTCCTCGTTTTCCTATATCTCTCATATAAACCTTAGTCTACTCCTCAACCTCTGGCTAGCCTAACACCTCTCCTCCTGTTCCCTACCTCTCTCATATAATCCCATACTCTACTCAACCTCTGTCTAGCTCCTGCTGCTCCTATACCTCTCATACATATATAAACGCATACTCTACTCTCAGCCTCTGTCTAGCCTAGCACCTCTCCACGTATTCCCTATCTCGCCCCTATAAACGCATTTTCCTCCTTGAACCGTCGCATCCACCCTCGTTTTCCCTATCCTTTCCCATATAAACGCAAAAAACTGCGCCAGCTCTCTCCTAAATAACCTACTTACTCTTTACGACCCTCTTCAAATGTCGGCGGTCTCTGTCAGTCAACAGACGAGGTCGGCCTGTACGCTTTTGTGCTGTACATGTCCCTTCACGTTTCCACTTAACTATCACATCACAAACAGTGGACCTAGGGATTTTTAGGAGTGTGAAAATCTCGCTTACAGACTTCTGACACAAGTGACACCCAATCACCTGACCACGTTCGAAGTCCGTGAGTTCCACGGAGCGTCCCATTCTGCTGTTTCACGATGTCTAATAATTACTGAGGTCGCAGATAATGAGTACCAGGCAGTAGGTGGCAGCACAATGCACCTAAGATGAAAAACGTATGCTTGTGGGGATGTCCGGAAACTTTTGATCACATAGTGTATGTAGGTAAATGTGAGAGCAGAAAGCAAGTATGTAATAATTGCAATTTAATTCAATGGATTGAAGCCGTAAAGAATTTAAAGGAATTGTGTAAGAATAAGGGTTTCTGAAATTGCAATTATGTATTTCATAGAAGTGTAAACTTATTAAATGCAAGAAATTCAGCTTATTAATTAATTTATGTAGTATAATTGTTAAGTAGTAATGTGCCACCATTCCCACATTAATCCACTTCCTCCTGGGAAAGAAACACACGTTTCAAAATGGCAGCAGAGCGTGTGAGGTCAGCGATGGCAGTTAACATTAACTGGTGACTTTATTTACGACTATTTTATAATTCGACGTAATGTAATTTGTAATTAAGGTAATTATTTGAAATCATTATCGTCGGGCAATTTGTTAAATATTGTTGTCTGTTCCACGGGTAATATGGAATTACAAAATTTGGAATTATTGCGTAAAGACGAATTGGGTTTTCATTTAATGGTTCGAGCCTTGCCGTTCGATAAATCGGAAAGTGTAGCTAACATATTGAAAACGTTAAAAGAAACCGGAAATAGTATACTTGACATAAATAATTTTTCGAAACAGGAAACTTTAGATCTAATTAAAACTTCGGAGTTTCAATTGCAAGAAGTTCAGAATTCAATTTGGGAACAGAGCACATTGATTTCACAGGCTACCCTAAGACGTTTTAAAGCATGGATGACGTATCATATATGCCTACACCAACTGTTTATTACGTCGAAACATACGCCTGATGTTAGAGCTCATTTACAAGAGCTCGTCAATCACTACACGGACTTTATGGTGTCGCTTTCGGATAAAACCACAATAGGATTGGCCCCGAGGGCGGAACAAAAATCGTCATTACATGAATTAAGTGTAATGGCTGTAGACTCGGGATCGCAGGATAGAAATATACCCACTATATCTTTTCGATCATTACAGTTAGATCATCCGGTTTAATAGATAACGAACATTTTGTCGTAAATGAGGTTTCTCAGGCAGTGACGTTTTTGCAATTTTTTGTTCAATTAAAAGAGATTTGTGTCGACAATTTATGATTGCGGAGCATGATGTGTATGCGTTATTGTTAAATGTTGTGGAAGGGAAATTTTTTTTTGGTTCGTACGGCGCAAATACAAATGAATTCATTACCGTAATTTCATACGTTAGTACTAGAATTTTTCTTTCCTCCGCGAGTTCGGACGGAATTGTTACTGCAGCATTATTATGCACCCCAAGGGGAATTAGAAGATTTACTTCCTTTCATTGAAAGACTAAAACTGTTTGCACGTGTTTTTCAGTTACCGGATTCGTAATCGGAAGTCTGCAAGTTGATTATTTCAGGGTTTAACGGGGTCACACGATTACAGTGTGTATTGCATAAGTTGCCAACCTCGTATTGTGAATTGGATGAAATGTTTATAGTCTGGAAAGCTTTAGCTCCTCCAAGGCAACTTTTTCAAAAGCAATTATCCACAGCTTTACATTTAATAGCAAATAGCACAAAGGATACGGGTGATGTAAATTCAAAATCGGGGTTATTAAATAAGGTTTCAGGGGCAAGTGATCAAGAATGCACATATTGTGGTAGACGCGGACATTCCTTTCAATTTTGTTTTCAACGTAACAAATCTAGACGTCCTTTATGACTATGAAACAAAAAGAAGACACCTATATGGAAATTGTCTCTTCAAGGTCGTCAAAATTTTCCGCTACCAATTATAGAAAGTTTATGTTTTCGTACGGGCACAACTGCGTTGATTGATCCAGGACCGTCATTAAATCTGGTAGATAAACATTTTGTCGATAGTATATTTCCTAAATCGGAGCGAATATTAAAAGAATCTACGATAAAATGGATTACAATTTCCGGTTCGGAGTTGAATATTATCGGGTTAATGGGTATGCATATTAAAATTGCGGATTTTTCGTGGGACATATCTTGTGCTGGTGTCGATCACTTGCCCGTTACCCTTCTTTTGGGTTGTCCATTTCTTAGGAAAACGCGTGCCTTACTTAATTTTTTTTAACTTACGCTGTATTTTCCGTTTGCCCCGAAACAACAAATCCCCTTTGCTTTGGGATCAACCTCGTTTATTTCGGCACCATTTTTATCATTGCATGTCTCGGACTTACATTCTCAATTATTACGTTTTAAATCACAATATCGTCAACGTATTGTAGACATGGTGCATGACTTTCAGGATGTTATTACTGATAAAGTAGGAGAAGTTAAAGATTTTCAATATCATATTCAGTTATTGGATACTACATCAGTTCGTTCTTCGCCATATAGATGCACTCCTCCGAAGGTCGAAGTATTGGGTGGTATAAACAAAAGCAAGCATTAGCTCATTTCTCACTAATTCCAAGCTTTTGCTCGGTTTCGTGTAAATAAAACTTTTCTGCTCAACCTCCTCGTGAGCAAAAGCTTGCTGACCTTGATCGCTGAGCTATTGCTCGCGATATGGTATAAATAAAAACAAGTCCTGCTCGCCTTTAGTAAGCTTTTGCTTGCTATTTCTTGAGGTACCTCCGTAGGTACCTCAGCTTGCTCAACTGCGTTTTAATACATTGGTGGAGTTCATGATCATGGTTCCAGAGAGGAAAATAAAAATCACACGACTTTCTTTATCACTCTTTTTACAAACAATTCTTACAAAACCTTATTCTTGGTAGCGACTTCTTGTTAATCGAGATAAACTATCTGTAGGAATAGAAGAATGCAGTAAACTAAAGGGATAGTCAAATATTTTAAATGTGGGTCGCTATTTGATGAATTTGAAATTCCGTTCTTTTCAAATGATCGCGGAAAAAAGAAAAAAAATCCTGATATTCTACATTCACATGGCTTTCTCTAATCATTCTTCTACAAACTATACTTACAAGAGCTTATTATTCCAGCTTCTTCTTGTTAATCCAGATAAACGTTCAATTTACACTTACAATTTTGTTATACGATACAGTAGGCAAAGTGAGTCAGCTTTTTAAAAAGCGCCTGAGTATATGAGGGCTTTGAAATTCGACGCTCTTTGCATGATGACCACGAGAAAATATCGAATACCGACTTCCCATTTGAGAGAATTATAAGTAGTTATTTGAAAGTTTAAACCAATAACAAGGAATGTCTCAGGAATGATTAAGTTAAAAAAAGAAAGTAAAAAATTCTGATGTGTTAGACTCACATGACTTTCTCTACTCTTATACAAACTATTTTTAAAACTCTTATTCTCCATCTATTTCATATTAATCGAGATAAACATTTGCAGAAACGATCTTTTGACATGCAAAGAGAATTACATTTTATACATAGCGACCAGTTCTAAAAATATTTGACTCGCTTAAGGCGTACTATGTTCCCCTTGTTTTGTATTTGCAAGGGCAATGTAGAAATACGGTAGCCTTTAAGCATAGACATATCTCTTAATAGCTGGTCGCAAGGTGCAGCACCATTCTCTTTGCCACAGATTAATACTGTTTGCATATTCAAGACAAAAAATGAATAACGAATTCCCATTTGAGAAAATGAGTATTGAAAAATTTAAGGGAATAACAAGCAATATCTCGAAAATGGTTCTCAACAAAAAATGTATATGACATAAATTGTGTGTTTTAACGGGATCTACATTTTTTGTGTAGTAAAATTTTGTCTATCTCTTATGGTTTACCAGTTATGCAAACGTCGTTCAGAATGAAGAATACTTTTGGAGACATTCCCAGAAAATTCAAGATATACATTTTATTTGTCATGAAAATATCTTAAACATATGATATTTTAATCAAAATCGTTAGAGCCATTTTTGAGAAAATTAAAATTTTCGAAAAATGTTCCATGTAAAGGGTAGTCTGGGTTGGAGGATTTTCTTGAAAACCTTCGTGTCGCATCTATGGAAGACACTGAACCTAAATACCAAGTTTGGTGTTTATCCGACTGTTCGTTTCTGAGTTATGCTGTTCACAGACACACACACGGACATGGTTCCAAAAATGCTTTTTTTGGATTCAGGGGATCTCAAAACATATTTCCGGTGAAATCTCGGTATCGAATTTTTGGGTGGAATACAATACTTCCCCTACTTCTATACGTAGTAGAGAAGGTAAAAAGAAATGCTTTGACTTAAATTGTGTGCTTAACGAGAACAATTTTCTTTTTGTAGTAAGATTTTTGTAGATAGATTTGTCTATCTTATGGTTTACCAATTGTGCAAAAGTTACTGAGAAATAAGAGGACTTCAGAGGATATTCCCAGGAAATGCAATATATGCATTTGACATGAAAACATTTTAAACATGTCGTATTTAATCAAAATCGTTAAGTCTTTTTTGAGAAAATAAAGCTTTTGGAAAACGTTTCCATGCTAAGGGCAGTTTGGGGGGGAACTTTCTTGAAAATCTTCCTGACGCATGTTTGGAAGGTGCTGAACTTTAATACCAAACTTGTTGTTTAACGACTTTGCCTTTCTGAGTTTGCTGTTCAGACACAGCTGCGTAGTAGGATTCTTGTAGTAGAATCTCTTACAGTTTAGCGTTACATAAAAGCCATTCAGAATGAAGAGCACTTCACTGGCTATTCCCTGAAAATTCGAGATGTACCTAATTATATTTGCCATGCAAATATCTTAAACAATAGCGGATTTTAATCAAAATTGTTAGAGCCATTTTTGAGTAAAAGGATAGTTTTGGGGTAGAGGAATTTTCTTGAATATCTTATCACATTTTGGAGGATACTAAGTTTGAACTAGTTTTTTTATTTATGTTGTTCACACACACATTTGCTAAAGATGTTTCTTTTTAATTCAGGCACTCTCAAAACGTGTATCTCTGATGAAATCTCGGTATCGAATTTTTGCGTAGAATGCAATATTTCCTCTACTTGCTATACGTAAGTGATAGTGAAATTAAAAATTGTTTCAAGACACAAGAACTGGGATGTGTGCTGATATAAACAGTTATTTAAAAGAGAAAATGTAAAAGGTTGCGCAACATTTTCTTCCAGAGGCAAATGAAACACGAGGTGGACCTTCTAACAATGCTGAAAAGAATCTGACGTGTTTGCATCTGGGTACTATAATGCTAAACAGAATGTGAGTGAGGTCATAGCGAGCCGCTCTTATTAATGGAAGACTGGTAATATAATCAAAGCGATATACAAATAAACACTTACATAGAGCAGAATGTTCGCACAAATCAAAACCGGATTATAACTAAAGAATTTCAATTAAAACCAAACTTAAATTTAACTTTCAAATGAAACTCTTTAATCCAGTTTAACTTTAATTCATGATAACATCTTATAAATTCTTGGAATTACGTAGTGATATTTTATATAGATGCAGAGGATATCAATATAAAGGTGCATAAACAGAAGTACAAATAATCTACTTTCAATATATCAGTTGGT
Source organism: Deroplatys truncata (assembly GCA_030765065.1). Classification (NCBI taxonomy): domain Eukaryota; kingdom Metazoa; phylum Arthropoda; class Insecta; order Mantodea; family Mantidae; genus Deroplatys; species Deroplatys truncata. The sequence goes on from CM060990.1 coordinate 383,006,486, forward strand.
GACCGGTTTGTAATACTATCAAATGAGGAAATGAGGGATTGGATTTAGAAAGGGGATGAGCGTTATCTGTTAAAAGTTGGGTGGTTCTCAATGTCTGTTTCATTTGCGAAATCTTTAATTATAATTGTGTTATTTAAAATTTGCATGTCTATTAGATTTCATAAATGAGAGTATAATTGACATGAATGAGTATATGTATATTTAGGTGCAGTAAAGGTTTAAATCACCTCCTGACAAAGAATGGGCGTGTTTGTTTACTCAGATGATGTGTCGTGGTGAAGGTCACTGAGCAAAAGCTTCATAGCTGATAGCAATAGCTCAACGAAGAGGGGAAATTTTTATTTATACCAAACCACGACCTGTTGCTCGTTTCTCAATTTGCTTGGAGCTACAGCTCACAAGCTTTTGCTTGTTTTTATTTATATTACCCATTACGTACCAAAATTGAGCAGCTCTTACAATCAGATATTATTGAACCGTCAACGAGTTCATATTCAAGCCCGTGCTTTTTAGTTCCCAAACCGAATGGTGAGGCTCGATTGGTGGTTGATAATCGTAAATTAAATCAAAATATTCAAGTAGACACCATACCTTTGCCAGAGCTTCACATGGCGGCACATTAATTTCGGGAAGCACGAGCCTTTACTGCATTAGATCTTAATCAAGCGTATTATCAGATACCTTTGGATGAAGTGTCACGTCCCGTTACGGCCTTTTCAACTCCTTGGAACTTGTGCCAATTCAAACGCGTTCCGTTTGGTTTATCAACCAGAGCCCAGACCGTATCACGTTTTTTAAATAATCTTTTTGGTCAATACAAGTTTCAGTTTGTGTTTAATTATTTGGATGATTTAGTTATTTATTCTCCAGACATTCAATCGCATTTGCAGCATTTAAAGTTAGTGTTTCAATACTTGCGCTAAGCAGGGTTGACAGTCAGTCCGTCCAAAGTTAAATTTGCGGTAAATCAAATTTCCTTCCTAGGACATATTATTTATCCTCAGAGAATATCGGTGGATCCCGAAAGAACTATGGCAATTAGGCGTTCTCCAGTTCCCTCATCAACTAAACGATTGGCATCGTTCCTAGGCATGGTAATTTTTTTTCAAAATTTATTCCTAATTTTGCAGAAATAGCCGAACCATTAAATTCTCTTCGACGAAAGGGAGCAAAGTTTGAATAGACTTCAATACATCAGAAATCCTTTGAAAAATTAAAAGAAGCTATAATGAATCCGCCGGTGTTGGCAATGCCAAATTTTCAAGAACCTTTTGTCGTTCAAACCAATGCCTCTAGATATGCTAGGAGCCAGAAGGAGCGCGAAGGCCAATTTATTATATTTCACGTTGCCTTTTTCGGACGGAAAGAAATTACTCGGTATACGAGTTAGAAGCTTTAGCAGTGCTTAATGCTTGTGAGAGATTTCGTCCGTTTTTTGGAACATCAAACCTTCCATTTGGAATGTGATAATCAAGCATTGACTTGGGTATTGTAACATGCTAGGAAAACGTGGAAATTCGCGCGTTGGGCTACTCGACTTAGTTCTTTTAAATTTACAGTTGAACATATTCCTGGTACTGAAAATGTCATAGCGGATGCACTTTCACGCATGTTTGCTGACCCACCAGTAGTAGAGCATCTCAGTGCGCCAATCTTATTATGCCCAGATTTTTCTAAAGATTTTCCTACAGCATTTAAGTCCTTGGAGGATCATCAGCGTAAGGACGAGATGTTGGGCCCAATTTGGGAGCAGTGTAGCTTAGGCAATGTTCCTACTGGGTATTATTTTAAAGATAAACTTTTGTATGTAACACTTCTAAGGTCCAAATTGGCAAGGATATTGCTCCCACATTCGTTAATATCGGTTGTCTTATAACATTTCCATACGTCACCACATGGTGCGAATTTGGGTGTTTTTAAAACCAAATGTAAAATACGCACTTATTTTGTGTGGCGACAAATGTACACCGACATTAGGAATTACGTTCGCCAATGTGAAATATGTTTGTATACCAAACCAGCCCAAAATAATCGAGTGGTTCATTTGCATTCGAATATACCCATCTATCCCATGGAGAGAGTTTTTCTTGATTATGTGGGTCCGTTTCCGTGCTCGTCAAGCGGCAATACTTATAAATGTCTTGGTAGATGCATTTTCAAAATTTACGTGGTTACATCCGGTTCGTGCTCCAACAGCGTTCACTACAGTATTGGTTTTATCGCATATATTTGCGGCCTTTGGTAACCCTCAAACGCTTGTTTCTGATAATGCATCTTATTCCGCGCATACACCTTTCGTACATTTTTATTTGAACGGGGAATAAGTTTTGTTAGAACATCGCCGTATTATCCGCGACCATCATTAGCGGAACGAGTAAACAAATTTGAAGAGCATGTTGATCGCATTTCACTCTGACCATCATTCCCAATGGGATACCTTGTGCGCAGAATTTTAGTTTGCTCTGAATACGGCAGTTCGTGAAGTCCATCAGGTAACCCCCTTTTCAGTTATGTTTCGTTTTCAAACTTCTTGTCCTTTGGTTAATCAATGGAAATTGACCGTTCTATTTCCTGAATCGGGAGAGTTAGAAGAAGATAAAAAAGCTTGGTTAAATACCTTACAAAATTTACGTACAGATTATTTGCGGCGTGAACTCCGATATAATCGTGACAGGAAAGAGTACATTTCAGATAGGGGATCTAGTGATGTTACAGGCACACAAGTTAAGTGATTCTAGTAAACGATTTACGCAGAAACTAGCCTCTTGTTACGTAGGACCTTTTCGCATTATTAAGGTAGTTAACCAAGTTTCATTTCAACTTCAGCACTGTGTTGTAGTAAAGATTACAACAACGCATGCGACTCAATTGAAACCTGTACCTGTTATGGATGATTTAAACGCTTGTTTCCTTGCATTTAGGCAGCAAGGGTTATTATAATGGTTATCTTCAGCATAGGGAGTTCGCTGCCTCACGGCTGACTATGAGTAGTTGGCGACTTGCTGCCTATTCACAGAAAAATTTTATATTTTTTATTTGTTTAATTAATTGTGTATATTTCAAAATTTTGTGCATATGTCATATATTCATGTTCATTTTTTTAAGTTTCATATTATATCCATGCTTAGTTTCATTCCTCAAATTTCATATGTATTTTGGAATACGCACATGTTTTAACGTGCTGTGTTAAGGTTTTTTTAAGTCCAGTTAATTATATTTAATTGTCCTTTGGTAAAAAAACAACAAAATAAACAAAAATATTTGGGCTCTGAATGCCTTATGCATATAGCATGTTTATACTAATGTATTTGGTTAATATTCACTTCTGGCTTTTATAAATTTCTTTTAGGCATTTCAGTGCTTTATGTTAATTGTATTTTGTCACTGTTGTAGCATTTTAATACTTCTCTCACACTAGACTGATATTTCAGATGTTATTTTGTTTGTTTCACACCAATTTGCACGGGAGATAATTCCGAATGCCTCTGTCTATTCATATCATGTGTTTTTTCATATGGCCTATGGACTATAGTGGAAGCGTACTGCGGGGTGTTGCCTGTGCTTGTGGAGATGCTGTGCAACCAGAATATTCTTCTGAAAGGCACTGTTTCCTGTTCCCGTTCGACCCATTGGCTCGGGGGTGGGGGTATTGTGCCAAATTGACCCTCCCCCGGAGAAATCTACTCCAGGCGACTACGGTCTGCACTAAAGGAAGGTTGACGTCTCCGTGAAGAATAGTGAAATGACTATGGTGGTGCTTTGCAAAGGAGATGTCAAGACCAAGAAGAAAGGGCACAGTTAATTTGATTCACGTATTACGTCTGCGAATGTGGCCGTCGACTGCGCAGGCGTGGGTTCAGTCCCAGCTCTGCTCACCGTGCAGTGGACTAAGGTGAAGGTAGTCTTTCTTCGACGGTGTGGAATTTCACGAGGAAAACAGCAGGACAACGTTTAGACAGAAGGCATTGCGGAAAGTTTTCTAAATTCCTTTTGGTTTACCTTATTCAAAATTATTTTTAGTAATTAACTGGGAAAGATTGATCGTGTGAAATATTGACTTATTGGTGTTGTAAATTTGAAATATATAGGTAAATTTGAGAGCAGAAAGCAAGAATGTAGTAACTGTAATTTAATTCAATGGTTTGAAGCCGTAAAGAATTTAAAGGAATTGTGAAAGAATAAGGGTTTCTGAAATTGCAATTATGTATTTCATAGAAGTGTAAACTTATTAAATGAAAGAAAATCGGCTTATTAATTAATTAATTAATTTATGTAATATATTGTCAAGTAGTAATCTGCCATCATTCTCACTTTAATCCACTTTCTGTTGGGAAAGAAGCACAAGTTTCAAATGTGAAATTATACCAAATCCTGTTAGGATTAAAATGTAAACCTCATCGGTTTCTTTTGGCCAACGGATTGATGTGAAATTTAAATCTGAGCGAGGAATTTACCATTATTTTGTTGGACAGGTTGTTAAAGTAAACGGTAGTAATGTGCCTATAAAATTTGTGAAAAAGTTAGGACATGTATGGGCAGATAAAGAGGATGTAATTGAGGTTGCATTATCACACGTTGTATCTTAAAAGAGCCTTCCATTGATTCCAAAGACCGTTAATGTTTCTTGATGGAACAGGTGTTTTGTAAAAAATTAGCAATTTATTTCTGTAATTAGCAGTATTGGTAAATTGTGTGTTGTGTTGATGGTTTTCATTATTGGATGGCAATATCCTATTGTTAATGTTTGCAAGTGATATATATATAAAGTAAAATCCATAGCTAAACATTTATAGCCATCATATTGTATTATATTATTAGCTAGTTTTATAGAATATTTCCATTTCTTTTTTTACTAACAGTATTTTTAAAACAGTTAATTCTGTTGTGCCTTACCAGTTCTCTTTTCTTAATTTTACATTGGTTTGTCAGAGTGGTTACGTCCGTAACACAAAGTATTACACCCGTAACTGAATAATTTTATTTAAATATTAAGGAATTAATTAGTTCTTAAAGCTGTGAAGCTATATTCTAAAAGACCGAAGTTTTCTTAACAACTCTGTCATTTATATTTTTATATGTTACCGCATCTCGCATACATTTGTAACCATCTCTGTGATTTTCTGTTTTTTCTGAATTGTTCCGTAACACCAACATTTTAATTAATAACTGTAAAATAAATAGTACGAGTATCGATACCATTTGTTGTTTATTCTATAAGATAATAGTTCACAATAAAATTACTAACATTTACTGTATAAGCATAAATTAAATTTAGTATAAAAGTTTGAAGTTTTACGTCCGTAACTATGGAACTGCCCAGGTTCCCTATATACCAGCCTTGGAAAACCACGCGCTTTCCATGATATCGAGAGAAACATCTGAAGGATGACCACTTCAAAAAGTTTTTGGACATTGAATGCAAGCACAACGATACTCCGGAAATGGCTGATGCCCCAAAAATCTGATGTTACATTAACCTGATTTTCTCTATCCCTTATCGCTTATTAGTGCGTACACAAGCTATTCTTAGGAAGGCTTATTTTTCTGTCTACTCCATCTTAATGATCAGAAAAATCTTGGTAGAAGTGGCTGTATTACACATTTCGTTAAACATACAAACGGAGCAGCGATAGTAAAATCTTTAATAACTGGACGCCATATGCTGGTTTTAGAACTCCATACTCTTTCCATGCAATCGCAGGAAACAATTAAAAATCCATTGGACTTGAAAAGAATGACAAAAATATCGAACGGTTCGAACCATTAATACGGATATCTTGGAAATGGTTTATGCCAGGAAAAAAAGTTATTTGAAATCAATTTTGTTTTAAAGAGATCTACATCTTGTGTGTAGTACGTTTTTGTTTATCGCTTAATGTATACTAGTTACATAAGATTATAAAAAATTCCTTCTGAATGAAGAGGACTTCACAGGCTGTTCCCAGAAAATTCAACACACACATTTTTATTTCTCTTGCAAATATCTTTAATATATGGCATTTTAATCAAAATCGTTTGCGAAAATTAAAAATGTCGAAATTTTTTTCATACAAAGGGTAGTTGGGTGTGGGGATTTTCTTTTGAAAGTCCTGCCTAATCTTTGGAAGACATTAAACTTAAATACCAAGTTCGGTATTTATTTGGCTTGTATCTAAATTTTCCATATCAATTTAAGGTAGAGGGGTTTACAGGGCCAATGAACGTTTCGCTAGCATTTATTTGTTTTATGTATTTATTTGTAATTATTTATTGGAGATAAATAAGTTCCTAAATTCAAAGAGACCGTGCATGATAGAGCGATTATTCATTGATATCCAATGTCCTAGTTTCAGGTGGGTAGCGCCTATAGCTTGCATTCGAGAGGTCTCGGGTTTAAAACCCATACACGGACCAATCTGCTTGGGATCTGTTTCTGGTTTCAAGTAAATCTTGACCTGGATGCTTAATTGCCATATCCCAAAATTTCACCACTCATGAAATCAATGGTGATAAAATATGTGGCGCACATAGCCAACTATGGAGCATTTGCCCCGTTTCAGAAGGTTATTTCAGTTCTAGTTCCAGTTCTTTTTTGGAGATTTGACTCAAGTCAAATTATGCGAAGTGACTTCCCCTGTGTGTTTCATGTTTAACATTACAGCCATATGTACTACACATAGGCGTTTTATTTTTCGCGATATTAGATTGTTGATATAATACCTAACTAAAGTCACTGAATAACCCCACCAAAACACCACAAAACACTTCTATTTAGCTTCAAATACCAGCAGGAACACTTACTGCTGCACGTGTGGCTCTGATTGCCCTGCAAACCTGTAAACGATGGGTTTTTTCGGGCGTAAAAATTCTTAGCATGGCTTCTTTCGGAAGGGAAGTAAAGCCGGTGGTCCCGTGTATAGATTTACGGCATGTAAAAGAACCTCAAGACTAATAAAGGGGTCTCTGAGCAAAATTACCGGTCTTTCATACCCAATATAGAATGAGACGCTAAGGACCACAGCAGTTAAAGAGCGTCCACAAATAAAACTCAATTTTAGGTTATTCCAGCAAATGGTACAGGAAGGGGACTACAAAACTTGGGTCATTTGTCTGGCATAAACTCTCATGTAAAATGCTCCTAAAGTTACGCACTAGAAAAAAATAATCACGGTGTTAGTTAAGTCTATTTATACAGATATACCAAAGAACCTGTTAGAATTACATGTTTAAAAATTTAACATAAGGCATGAAATATTTTATGATAATGGCTCATACTACTACTCGAAATAGTACATTCTTTTGTAAATAGGTTGTCCGGTAATTTCTCTGGTTATATATCTAGCTAATGAAGTTAAAATGTTGGTCACTCTGATATGCTGTACCGCCCATAGTTGTGTTTTGGTAATCTGAATAAGGTTCCTCGCTATAAATTGAAGATATACTCAGACTCTTCCAGCTTTTCTCTAAGACTGATGAAACGCTTTCAGCTAGCCCACTTTAGTTGTAAGCTGTTAAAGAAATGGGAAACAAAAAGAAAGAAGGAAAGAAAAATCAATTCAACTATCTAGTGGCGAGTATCGAGGAATTCGACTTCGTTGCTAAGAGCGGTTTGATTTTCTTACAAGCAGGAAGATATGGGACTCCAGATTTCCTTACGAGATCAGTTGTTATGGCAACAGAGCTACTTCCCTTCTCGTGCATGTAAATAGCATTTTCCTTACCAATTTAAGGGCTTGCGGTGAGTTGAAGGTGGCCTTAAAAGGAAAACCTATTTTAAATCGAACAAATTCGAAATTCTCTGGTGCGGATAAAAGTATTTGGTGTTAATGCAAATGTATCCCAGGTCGTTAGCTTTGGTTTTGGTAGAGGTCTATAGCTTTCTCTTTCACGCACAGTCCGGAGCGAAGAAAGAAAGAAGAAAGAAAAATAGTGCCAATGCGTTTGGTTCCCCATCGTGTTTTTCTTTATTTAATGTTGGCAGTACCCCCTTTACCACTTGTGTTCCACACCAGCACAATTGTGCTAATCTTTTATTGGTTTGAACAAAGTGAGCGCGAAAGGAGTGGGAAACGGAAGCATTTTACTTGAGTGGTTGGAAGCCAATTGCCAGATCCTATTGGTTTGATGTTAAAAGTGTGGCACTCAAAACCTAACCAATGAACAGAGGTCGGTTTCCGGCTTAGAAACGATGGAAAAGCGGTGAGGGGGTAAGCCAAGCATTATGTTGAGTAGTTGGATGAAACTGCGCTGTAAACATTGTCCTCTTTATTATATATGTCATTTGAAAGGAACAAAGAACATGGACAACAAACGGAAGATTATTGCGTTTATTAAGCAAGCTGGTAGCACTGCATAGCTATATGGAGTGTCCTCAAGAACAGCGTTATGCTGTTGGAAGAAATGCTGCGAACAGGGATACTGGACACCCAAACCAGGTAGTCTACTCAATTATAAATGCATAATGTAGTTCACATGGCACAAGAAGTATCAAGAACTTAATTCTTGATACAAAGTAAAGTTAAAGGATGTGGCAAAAACCGTGTAATAAATAAAATTTTAGGAGAGACAAAGTATTTTACTTTGAGTAACTCGTTTAATAAATAGGCATCATGGGATTTTCTTTTTCTTCTTATCATTATTATTTATTCGCTTTTGTTAATAATGGTGCGTAAAGCAGCAAGAGCAATGGCCATATTGATTTTGAGTTATAAAATGTCACCGACAGGTTTGGTATTACAAACAAGAGTAAAACGGCATTCTAAGGAACTGAGTTATACACAAATGAACCACGTAAAGCGAAAAATACTAGAGCTAGATGTAAGGCCATAAAACTTTTGCGGTCGTAATTATCGTAATGATGTAAAGTAACTTTTATCAGAAGAGAAGTTTAAATTTTTCTCAAATTCGATGGCTTTCACCATTGCCTACCCTTAGTCTTTCCTCACGGAAAACCTGCTGTGTTGAAGACACATTTCATTCATCAAACATCATTTACGAAATTTTGCTGCAAACTTTTTACTTGAATTGGAATGATATGCAGAGTCTGATTTTCGCTTCTCTGTGTATGCCAAACAGTGGCGCTGGTGGCCTAAACGACAGATAAGCTCTTTCACACAAAGAGACACAACGTACCTATTTCTGGTATATTAAATTGACACTCCTGTCCTTTCGATTGGGGTACTTCCCGATAATATTGTCTTGAAACGCCGGCTTCCCCATTGGTATATTTTTTCTTGAATTACTAACTTAATCTGTTAAACCTAACATCATTATATTGTGCTACATAAAGACGTGGCTTTTCTTCTAGACCAGGCCGCCTCAACCGTAACCTTGCGAGTTAATGAACTTACAACAACGATGTTTAAAGGTTAGTGACCAGTCCATCCTACCCTTCGACGAGATCACTTTATAAGGCACATGATGTCAGGCGTCGACGAAGCTGTACCATGGGGGCCATCCCTATGTTCGACGACTGCAACGATGAACACGGTGAAAGTTGGCGTTAGCTTGAGCAATTAAAGTAACAGTGGCAGTTGGATCATAAATTATGACTGAGACATCATTGGGTGTGAAGCAGAAACAGAGGCAACCAATACCTCAGCTAGTCTTGCGGCATGTGGCGAACCCATTTAATTATGTGGTGAACGCTCCCCATGACATGTATTGTTTAAACATTAACACAAATGCAAATAAGTAAAGAGCACGAACTTGTTAAATTACAAAAATTACTCGCTGCTAGAAGTGGCCATGTCACAAAACCAGGTTCTTGGTATGGTATATTATATAATCCCCTTAGGGTGAGAAAACCAACCAAATATCTTGACAAAAAATTTACAAAAGTACAGTATATTGATAACCTGAAAATTACAAAATTATCACTATGCATATTGAAATGTTTATCCTATGTGTTCACTTACAAAGGGTACCCTGAATTACATTATATACAGACTCAAATCAATGCCTAGGGGCGTTATAGATGTACACATCTAATCGTAGTCATCCCAATTAATTAAAACTGCTTTCAAAATTGGCTATGATTGATATCATCAGTCATCATTTCTGTAAGTTTGTGATAAGCCCGTATTAAAATCATCGTCATGTGTTGTGTTCAAATAAATACCCCCTCTACCCCAATGAATTCCAGAGCAAATGCTGCATGCCTTTAAAACATACACTGATAATGTAGAATACTGTCATGTCAAGTACTATCATACAGCATACTACGGTCATATCAAATTTAGAATACTACACTAGTCCAATACTAAGTACTACACCCCGTTAACAAACTATTCATCACAACAACTGGAAGAGATGGAGATCCCCGGGTTGTCAAAATCTACCCTGAAACATTCTCAAAAAAAGAAAACCAACCAGTGGTACATGGAGGTCAATAGCCAAAATTCACAGTGCCATCATATTGCCAAAATTAGAACTGTATCACTGCAAATTAAACGTTGTTCACAAATATCATAACCAAATATAACCCATATTGAAGAATACACTGCGGCACTTTCACCAACATTAAATATCACATACCTTAGCTGCTGCTCACTCCACTTTCGCTAGGCGAAATTCACACTGCAAGGGCAACGGGTACACAACGGTAATGCCTCCGAGCTGCACTTTCAGGGAGACAATTCTAATACATCCGAATGTCATAACGGGTACAGTTCGGCAACACCATTATGCATCATTACAATCAAAAATACTTGCATCACACAATTTATTCGTATGTTAGATCCGACGAGAGTAAAAGAATTTGTCACAATTCATGAATAACCCGTCAGGGGTAACAATCAAGAAATTAAAATTTATAAATATCAAGTCAGGCTTATTATTAAACTTGATGTCAAGTTAACCCAGAACACAAAAGGTTTGACATATAGGAGACGGGTGTGGTATCCAAAATAATGTAAATTAAAAATCTATGCTTCTATACATTTATCATAAGCGGCACACGATCAAACAAAGTCACAATCTATAAGGACCTACTGGATTATAATAGGGGTACAAACGTAACACGTGTACTGATTGTTCCTTAACTCTTGGAGCATGGGGTCTTTTGACAACGTAGGTCACAGGTGTAACCTGCCTAACAATTTTATAAGGTCCAAAATATGTGTGCAATAATTTGGTACATTTTCCCTTTTTCCTTACTGGGGTGAAGACTTTAACCAATTGACCCACTGAAAACTCAACATCTTTGTGTTTCCTATCATATCTTTCTGCCTAAGCTGTTGTTGATTTATATTATGTATAGCTACTTTACGAGCATTCAGAATATCCATCAGGGTTTGTCGAACGAAGAGATCATTGGAAGTAGCTTGGAGTTGTACTTGATTTCGCAGGGCAGGTTCACGTCCAAAAATCAAATAAAATGGGGAAAATTTAGTTGTCTCCTGAACAGAAGAGTTGTACGAGAAAATGATATATGGCAAGATTACATCCAAATTCCTTTGATTTGCATCAACAAAATGGCTCAACATATTTAACAATGTCTGATTAACCCTCTGAGTAAGGCCATTACACGAGGGGTGATACGAACTAGTGGAATTTGGAGACACCGACAAAGACTTTAAAAGTTCTTGAGAAACCTGGCTTAGAAAAACTGAACCGCGATCAGATAGCAAAGTTGCAGGCGCTCCATGTCTGCAAATAATTTGGTGTAAGATAAATTTAGCAACACGAGGAATAGTAGCCAAAGAAAGGGATGCAGCTTCAGTCCAACGAAAAGCATACTCTGCGGCAACAATAATGTGTCTATGGACTGCATTTGAACGAGGGAGAGGGCCTAACAAATCTATACCCCAACGTTCACCAATAAAGTTAACTGGGATAGGTTGTTGAAGATCAGCAGGTTTCTGATTCTTGGATCAATTTCTCGACTGACAACTGAGACATATCCGGACAAAATGCTCAATAGATTTCTTCATGCCAACCCAATAGTATCTTGAATTAATTTTGTTGAAGTTTTCGAAAATCCAAAATGGCCAGACAAAGGGTTCTCATGGCAGGAAGACAAACTTTCATGCTTAAGTGATTCAGGTGTAACAAGTAAACGTAAGGGACCAGTAGTGCCAGCATTTTCCCTATACAACACATCAGATTTAAGCACATACGTGGAACCTTGTCGTTGTACTTTGGGAGTAGCTAACTGAGGATCCTTAGGGGCATTTATGATAGGTAAAAAGTGAATCAGCTCTCTGTTTACCGGCAACTTGGATAGGAGAAAGTAAACAAGCAATAAGTTCATCTAACTGCTCAAGTTGTTCTGGTTCAGGCTGTGAAACTGGAAATCTAGAAAGGGTATCAGCATCATTGTGTTTCTTGCCAGATTTGTAAGAAATAGTATAGTCGAATTTTTGTAGTTTAAGACTCCACCGAGCTAGGCGTCTTGTTAAATCCTTTGAGTTATTCAGGTAACAAAGAGAGTGATGGTCTGACACAACATGAGCTTTGTATCCAAAAACAAAATTTCGAAAATGAGTGAGCCCAAAAACAACGGCCAAAAGTTCAGTTATGGGACAGCGTAATTCTTCTCACATTTTGAGTGGGCCCTAGAAAAATAAGCAGCAGGGCGCAAATTACGTTCAACTTTTTGTAGTAAAACACATCCAAGACCAAGTCCACTAGCATCTGTATGCAATTCAGTATATACCCCTGGTGTGTAATGAGCCAAAATAGGTGCAGAAAATAATCCTTTAGCTTTTGAAGTGCCAATTGTTGATCACAACCCCATAAAGATCCACATTTGTCCTGGTTAACTGAATCAGGGGTTGAGCAATTTTGGAGTAATCCTTCACAAATTTTCTGTAAAAATTAAAGACACAAAACTTTCCTGACATCTCTAATACTCGTTGGTTTCGGGATTGCTGAATAACTTTGACTTTATCAGAATCAGGGGAAATGGCCTCTTCTGATACTTCAAATCCTAATACTTTAATCTTGTCCATGGGAAAGAAACATTTAGCAGGCTTAAGTTTAAAATTGTGTGAAGCCAAACGTTGAAAAACAGCCTCCAAATTGTCTAAGAGCTCCACAAAAGTTTTAACAAATACAACAATATCATCCAGATAAGAAAGCTTTCTTAAATTTCAAATCACCTAATAGCTTTTCAGCAATATAACTGAAGAATCTGGGACGTTTGCAAGGCCAAACGAAAGTCTCTCAATTTCGTATTTTCCTTCATGAGTGACAAAGTAAGTGTATTTCTTACTACTTTAAGCAATGGGGACCTGAAAATAAGCTGACAATAAATGTAATGAAGCAAACCATTTGGCTTCACTCAGGTAACTGAGGAAGGCATAAATCAGTGGCAATGGGGACGAAGTAGCTTCACTTATAGCGTTTAGCCTCCTGTAGTCGACACAGAACCTCATGGAATTATCTTTTTCTTAAGTAAAACCACAGGGGAGCTCAAAGAAGACTGAGAATCTCTAATTATGCCTGCATTTTTCATTTCTTGTACTTGTTGAGAAATAGTTTCGTTTTGTTTATGTGGCACTCTGTCTGGGCGTTGATATAATAGTTTTAGGATCAGTGACCTTAATTTGAAATTCAGCTACATCAGTAGTGCCTAAATCTTGAAGAGAAGTAGCAAAAACATGTGAGTAGCAAGGTATGCAAATGACCACATTGATCAGGGCGTAATTTGGAGCTGACATTCCTATCAAAATTAGGAGCTTTCAGAGTTCTAACACCGCTAAAAGAAACAGAACTAATTTGTATTAAAGCTACATCATGAGCATTTGCAAGCACGGTTCTTGAAAACAATGTTTGAAGTACAGCCGAATTATTATGAACAGGGATAGTATAAGCTTCGGCCTAGTGACACACAACGGGTAGGATCATAAGGTTCTTTTTGTTCAATGTGCTAACTGGTGGTTCGAACATCACGTCATTACTGATTACACCAGTTGGCTGCACTGACACACAACAGGTCGTCGAAGGTGGCATTCTAAGATCTTCAGGCACTGAAATTTTGTTAGGCACAACAACATAATCATTCAAAGGGCTGACAGCAATGTCTGCGAAGGGGCCTCTAGTTGTTGCAGAAATGGGAATAGTAATAATATGATCCTTAACTTGAAGCGAAACACAATTTTGAGCATAATTATTCACAGCATTGTGTGCAGTCAAAAAATCATTTCCAAGAATAAAGTCGTGAGCTAAGTCCTTAACCACTAACACATCTTCCTGAAAAGATGCATCACAAATTACAAAATCCAAGATGGTATGATAGGGAGCATACAATACTTGTTGTCTGCAGCTTTAAGCAAAGTTTAAACGGGTCCAATCTTGAAACATCTGTAACATGTATAGTATTCACAGTACTAATAGCAGTTCCTGTATCTAACAAAATAAACATTTCCTTAGCATCAATGTGCCCAGATACCTGCAAAATTTGACCTCAAAGAGAATATATATTATTCAAAATAGGAACAGGCACATATCGAGTTGTTACCTTTAAGTCACATCGTCTGGTGCTCGGCGCTGCTCGTTTTTTGGATGTGTTGAATTCATTCTGCAGTAGTTTAAATATGCCCCCCTCCTATTGCAGTTATAACATATAAGTGAGGAACCTTGTCTGTCATTGTATCCATCGTAGCTGCCATTGGATTATCTCTGCCTGTTGTCCTGGCGATGACTAGCACTGTCAAAAACTTCAAATGGTCTGTGGTATTGAACGCGCAGACTGTAATTGAGTAACTTGGGTTGACAACTGTTCGACCTTTTTACATAGCACAGAAATAGGGTCTGGCACATTAACTGATGCTGTACTAGGTATCGTAGTTTGTGACATCACACAGCCTGCCACAGCAGATGACACAGCGGGAGAAGAGTGTCCCAAAATTTGTGAATGAAATATTCCCGGCGTCTGAGCAAGAGCTAATTGTTGTCTGTGAGTTGAGGAGATATAACGTTTCAGACAGCTTTATTGTTTTATAAGCTTACATTTTTTGTCCAAGTGTAGCAGCCTTATCAGTTTAATCATTGCTTCATTACATAAGCATTGTAAGGGTAGAAGCCTCTCCCTTTTATCTAGGCTTGAGACTAGCACTAGGATTTGCTCCTAATGGCAGGGTTAGCGCCTCCCCTTCCGTCTTCTCATTTCATCACCAGTTGCCTGCTACGTGTATACACAGCACATGGGTGAACTTAAATTTTTAAAGATTGTAGACTCTCGGGGAAAATCTTCATATACGGGTTGCATCTCTTAAGCACTGTTTGTAATGCTGTAATGTCCATATGCATAGGTAGTTATTCCATCCTCGGCAATAGCTCTTTTATCATCAAAGGCATTCAATGTAATTTTATTCACTTGCACTGTGGTAACAGCGTGCTCTCGTGCTAGGATTAGATTCATGGGCGTTCTGATGGTTTCACAGGTTTTAAGACAGTCTGTATTGCTATCAGATGTGATTTACGGCTTAATAGCACTACGTTTTATGGCTTTAATCATTTTTATCATCTATCCCTAAATATCTAAGACAAACTCGTAGGTCGTAGTCCAACAACGCGCAGGATGATTTTGCTATTAGCCTGATCTTTAAATTACCTCAGCACCTTTTTATTCTGAGTAGAGTGACATATATGGTTGACAGGGTAATCAGCTGTATCCAGATAATCAAGAAAACATCGCTTGTCATGGTACACATATTCAGTTGTTACACGATGAATGAATGAGTATCCGTGTACATAAGCTTCAGGTTTTCAGCTCCGTAACAGGGTAACAACACATCATAATGATAGTGATACACTAATTTCTTGCAATGCCCAAAACAGTCATACCAATGTATATAGTCTTGTTGAATACAATATGACGAGATGCCATATGTACAGAAGCTAGATTAGCAGCATATATTGTCCTATCGATAAACGTAGTCTTGGCGATCAACTTTTCCAGAGTATTCTCATTTGTCACCAGTCGTATATCCATACGATTACGCAAGTTCTCCATAGTTTCTCCAAACATGGCATTATTGAACAGTTTGCAGAGATCCTTCCTGAAATCATTTGCAGCTTGTTGTCGTAGCCTGTTGTTAAATTCAACATA
Source organism: Deroplatys truncata (assembly GCA_030765065.1). Lineage (NCBI taxonomy): Eukaryota > Metazoa > Arthropoda > Insecta > Mantodea > Mantidae > Deroplatys > Deroplatys truncata. The sequence continues at coordinate 383,022,522 of CM060990.1, forward strand.
AGGTTTTAACCACCAAAACTGTCGGAATTGTAGCAAAAATAATGGATTTTTGTTAGCCGCAACCCATGATTAAGAGCTTGCTTCAAAGTCATGTAATGTACTACGTACTTCCTTCGGGATCCGAGATGAGGTATCAGTTTCTTTGTACTCGAGTCCTTGGGCTTCATACACTCAGGCAGGAAAGGTAGATCGTTGTGTAGATCATGAAGTTCTGCAGGATACTCGATGTCAACTTCTAATATGTACCCATGAGGGTCATTTTCTTGTAGTCCTAAGTCCATTTCTTCATGTGAAACCCACTCAAATCCGCCGTAAGGGAGGGCGTGGCACATTGCTCAACCGTATTGATTATTTGCGTCCTCATGTAATAAATTGGGTTGGTCTCGACGGATCATACTTATCAATATAAGTGTTATTAGCCTCTGCATACCCATGGGAAACTTGGCATAAACCTCCTCTTATACATGATTCCACCATGAGTAGTTGATAATAATCTTGTAACAGTTCTAGCTTAATTCCTGTATGCCATAACATATCATTCCATGTAAGTCCTTGAGAGGTAAAATAATGTGCTGCATCAACTTTGTGTGTTTTGAGGGTTTGCTCTCTGAATGTCTCAGACATCACCTAGAAGAATTATATCCGAAGTTAAGTAGAGATCGCTGTACTCGCCGAAGTTTCTCACATTAAACAACTCCTATACATTTGTAGCATGACCGTAGTCAGTATCAGTAATTTCTGCTTCATTTAATCTATTGTAGAGGGAGTCCTTAGGCAGGTTGGTCTCGTTCAAAACATCACATGAAGTGACAAAATCATAGGGAAATACACCCTTACGACTCATCAACTTCAACTTTTCTTCTCCGAAGGGCTTCAATGTTTCAGGATACGTTAGATTTTTCACCAGCTTATCCAAGCTTGTACTGAGAAACCGAAAGCTATCCACTAATCGAAGCTTTATATCTCCTACATACTTGGTGAATGAGATGTAGCTTTCTTCAGAGCTAGGAATTACCTCCACCCGCTCACTTGTACAACCCAGCTCCTTGACAATGGGATGTGAGTCATATCCGCTGAGGTTGTGCATGAAGACTGGAATATATTTAGGTGTTTTGCAGGCTAAATTACATTCATTATGTAGACTTCCACGATATTCACCACTGATGTGATCTTGGTCGCGTACTTTGTAGTTCTCTCATGTAAAGGCTTTTCCACACAAGTAGCATACTGTAGAAGAGTCGAAGTCCTTATGCTGTTGATCTACAAGTTTCATAGGCTTGGCAGATTTGTATATATTATCAATCGTTTTTGCAAGAGATGTCAGGTACGGTATAAACTTCTGAGCAGCATCATAACCACGATATACATAGGGATGCTTAGGAAGACCAGTTTCGAGGTGTTCAACACTGGATGACGGCTTCACGTAAACACAGAAGTTCATTGGTATGTGCTCTTGATAAGGGGTTGTATAGGAAGTTTCAGGATTGGGTATACACGTATGACATGGAGTGCGAATACTCTCAAAATCCGCATTCTTGACATAAGGTAGTTCAACATCCTCTCAACATTTTTAAACTGTACAATTGATTTCTCCTTGGTAGGCATAACTACCCTTGCAATACCGTGTTGATTACAGATGGCTGCATGTTCTTGTAGTTTTTCCAGTCCACTTCGCCCGCTCTGATCATCAAAATGTGTAAAACAGCGCTTACAGGTATAAACACGTCCATTACGTTTGGTTTTCTGGAGTCGAACGAGCTTCTCAAAATTCTCTATATATATTAGTGATGTTTTCCACTACTGTCGCTCAATAGTAGCGGATCATGGTGTTCAGGTAGTTTAATGTCAGCAACCTTTATTGGATACACTTCATGCTTCTCATCCAGCCCGAAATCGTTGATAGGCAGCTTGTTAAGCTTCTCAAATTTAGGTATTTGAGAAAGCGGAGTAGGGTAAGAAACACAGCTGAAGTCGTACTTATCTTGAAGTTGCTCGTATTTGCTCGCACGATGTACATTCTTCCCTATGAATTTAGCTAATACAGAATACATGAAACATTTCTCGTCGGTATAGTTCTGTATGTTTATGCAGGCTTCTTTAGATCCAACAGACGGAGGAAGTGGCATTTAGCTACTTCCTGGTAACGGATTGCACTTATTGATACGAAATCGAACTCCTTCCACAGCAAGCAGGACCCAGTTGCTACCCTTAAGCTGCGACTCCTCCATTTCACTGACCAATTCGTGGTATTTCGCTTTCAACTCTTGAGTCCATATCCGTTTCTAGAAACACAAGTTGATTCTGTGTTTTAAATGTTATGTCACAGGTTCTCCGATACTGTTAACAAATCTGCATTGAGCCAGCAGATTAATTTTCACTCTTGTGAATGCTAAGCTTTTTATGCACAGCCGGGATTATCCGGTGTTTTGACTCGTGTACATAGGTACATATTCAGGTCCTTAGATGAATCGTATCATATAAAATATTATTTTAATCATCCTTCGAAATATGTCTCGTATTCTTTCACATCACAGTCCTCCATTGTTGATAATAACTGATGTTTAGTAGGCTCCAGTCTGCTTTTATTCTTAGGACTGCTTATTTCACATAATCTCCGTGCCGCTGTCCCTTATAACCATCATTAAAGGTTACATTACAATGCTTGCATTTGAACAGCTTCTTACAGCTCATCTGATGCCTTCTCTTGTCAACCTCGGAGGAATTTCTTCCTGCATTTACTACAAGAGTATCCTGATGCACTAGGAATTATATCCTTATATGCTGAGTTGTTCATTCTTATTCTTGAGGTAATAACGTATTAATCTCTATTCAAGGAAATGTAGACCTTTTCACCTTGATAACACTTTAGAAAGCTGATCATTCTTGGAGAGAACACGATGTTAACACAACTAGACTCATTAGCACAATAAAGACTAGTGACAGAAGGTATCCTAATTATAGAGGTGAAACGACCTTTTTATAACAATCATATTCTGAATTTTTGAATAATAAAACGATGATTAATGGCGATATGTCTTATATTGAAATACTGGTTTAAACAGGCGTTCGGGTATGTTCGCACGTTTTAGTGAAGGTTCGGGTGCTCAGAGCAAGTTTTAGAATTGTGTTGAATATTTATATCAGTGTTCGGGCGTGTCCGTAGCTATTCGTGCAGGCTCGTGCGCTTGGAGGAAGCGTTAGAATATGTTGTGCTTGTGTAGCTACTTGTTGTTCCGTGGTGTTCGTGTATGGTTACGTGATTTTGTGTGTGTGCGCGTGTGCGTGCGTGCACCGGTGTATGCGTATCAATTTGTATGCGTAAGTGTGTGTGTGTGAGTGCACTGGTGTATGTGCGTGTGTGTTTGTAGGCGTATGTATGTGTGCAGTGGTGTATGCGTGTAAGTTTGTAAGCATGTAGAAATTATTAATTCCACTAAAGTTGAAATCATTACTAGCTAAGCATTTTATATTCTTGACGAAGATAAAGAATTGGAAGAATAGCGTTTCACATGAGTAGTACCTGTGAAATTGTAATGAAAGAGAAAGTCATGTGTGTAAAGCATTATATGTTCGTTTTTTAATGAGATCATGTAGGAGGAGAAAAACAAGAATGGCATACCTTTAGAGCATCCCCGTACCATATACTTACACATGCGAACATGTTAACATACGACGCGAAATATTTCTAAAACCTTAATGAAGTTTTTTTAAAAATATATTTTATAAGATTTCCGTGTTAATATAAACTTACTGCCTATCCCTTATGGTTTTCAAGTTACATGAAGTTCATTAACAGTAAAGATGGCTTTGTAGGTTGTTCCTGGAAAGTTCAAGATATACATTTTATTTGCCATTCTAACATCTGAAGCATTTGATGAGCCGCTTTTTTGAGAAAATCCATAGGTAAACTGTACAGAAAGCAAATGTCTGTCTAAGAATCTGCATTGTGAAGAGCATTGACTGCCGAAAAATGTCCAAAATGTAATTTCTGAGAAAATTTTTGTTTTAAATTACAGATCATATCGCAGGTTTGCAAATATTTTACCACAGGTATTTATCGAGAATCGGTGCTATGCAATCCAGTGTGAATCCATATATTACACAAATGTTCTCTCTGTAGAGGCATAACTCTGTTTCAGTTCAACACAGATATTCGCCACCAGTTAAATAGTAACCGATATTTTGGACGCTCTTTAGAGTTTATGAAAGATGTTACGGTGTTTTGACTTCATGGTGGTTTGCAATGGATGAAATCGAGCCGGTGCAATACTAATCAAACTTCCCTGAGTTGCTGCTACTTGTAGGTAATCGTGGCCATGCACATCAAAGGACAAGGTAGCTCAGTGGTAACGTTGCAGGGCGCATAGTTGCGTATGCATGGTTGGTTATGTCCGAGGTTCAAGCCCCAACAGGATGACTTTTTTAGCCGTATTTCGAATCGCGTACCGTGAGACACCGCACACAATTAACCTCATGTGCTGATCAGCGCGTTTAAATTTAATAGAGGAAATTAATTTCAAAGAGGAATGTACACCATAAGCTTTGTTTACGGTTGCAAAAAATATAGATAAAGAATAGAGGAAATAAAAGTCATGTTCTCGTTGACCGAGGGAACGTGAAAGAAAAACTACAGAGAAACAAATTCGTTACTCTATAATGAAATACAGATACTAAGGTGACAAGGAAAGCTAATAGTGAAATCCTTCGCTTATATACACATTCCACGTGAAAATCGAGAATTTATAGGTACGTGAAGGAGCTTCATTTTGCTATTCATTCTCCTAAGTTGAAGTCATGTAAACACTAAAAAAGAAACAAATGGAGAGGAAACCAAGCTATTGTGCACAACTCAGAATGGAGGAAACTTCGGCACAACAAAAGAAGGGGCAACAAAATGTGCAATTATTCACACCCGAAGTGGAGGGGATTCCTGATCCACGAAAGCATAAGCTTCTTATTCGTGCCTCGAATTGGACGAGATGCATGACCAAATCGAAATAATAATAAAATAATAAAAATAGTAATAAAATAATAACCTATTTACAATCGACAAATGAAAGAATTTGGAAATACAGTGGAGAAATTGGGGAAATCAAACTCGATGCCCACGCTTTCGAGCAAAAGCGTACTAAAGAAATTGTTGAAGGTGAGACGTCCACCAGCATTCACTCGGTCTACTTCTTGGAATAAGTCGATTTTGTGTTCCTTCGAAGATTTTTGGAGTGTTACGGATAAAGTCGCAGGCAACGAATATCCTCGCCAGAAAAATCCTCATCTGTGTAGACAGGTTCTCGTACGCGAGACTCATGATGTGTCCGCACATCTGCATATGTGAAATCAGGGGACCGCGGTGGCCACGTAACGTTAGTGCCGCGTCCAATCGAAAGTCCTGAAAACAGCTTATTTAGATGGTCTCTAGCATCTGTCGAAGTGAGCAGGAGCTACATCGTGCTGGAATCACTTCCGACATCGTACGTCAAGAGGGACATCTTCCAGAAATCCAGATAGCACATTCACGAGGGCCTTGCGGTATACATCCATTTAACCGCGGCAGAAGAAGGTATGGGCCGATTATGTAATCTGAAACTACGCCAGTCCATATGGTGACGCTGAGCATGTGGTGATAATCTCAAAAATCGCACGCGGATTTACATGATAACAGAGGTGGCTGTTTCTACGATTTACTGGAATTCCTTCCGCGTGTGAAACGACACTCGCCGATTAAGAGCACCTGGGAAAAGCAGGTCCGGTTGTGTACCATGGCGCTCAAAGGCCCAATTAGAGAACTCGGAGATGTAGTCCATTGGTGTCAAGGTCTGTACCTTCAGAAGATGGAAGAGATGGAGTGTGTCTACCTGCATTACTCGCCTATCACTGACGTGATTTGTATCCATAGTACGTGTAATAGCACCAGTACTAGGTGAAGTACTTTTTTGAATGCTTTGGAGCACCTTTTCTTCGAAACCTGATATGCGGCGGTTTCGTTTGGCACCGGCCTAGCATCACCAGGGATCCCCTTTCACGTAGACTGATGGATATACTACAAGGTAGAATGATGCGGTTGTTGCCTTTGAAGATATCAGACTGCATAGAGCCGTGCTGCTTCATCTGAGTTTCCTCATGTCTTCCCATGAATAAAATGCACATCAGTTAACTCTGAAAAGGAGTAAACATTAGCCATGGCTGCGCTGAATGTGAGGAACCTAGTTCCAATAACACAAAGAACGGTATTGAAACACACATGCTTTGGAATGACCTTAAAGGTTTGCTAGCGCAAGTTATTAGATGTAGATCCGCGTTCATTATGCCTGCGTATTATCTGTTACAACGTAGTTACAATAAAAATGCAATTCTTCCTATGCAGTAGGTTCAAACATTCCATATGAATACTTAGCCAGGAACAAATTCAGATCGCCGAGTGACTTCGTGCGCTAGGTAAATCGTCACAGTACCTAATCGATTATACGGATTTATCTGAGCGATATAGAATATGTTTGGTCATTTACGTAAGCGTTTACGACATGTAATGATTAATTTAAAATCCCTGCTCTTGGCGCGGTTTGGTTTTGTCACTGTGATAGTTAACCGTCCAAGCGGTGACGACTCTCGATGCTGCTTAACTTCCGCTGGCAGCTTGAGTGTTAGTTAAGTAAACCAGTTCCGTTAGCGTAAAACAGGAAGGAATGTTGTATATAAGGTGTCTGAAGTGTCAGGTAAAGAATAGTGGAGGTTTACGGCAGAGGCGCTTACCCCTCCAGCCGTGGCCAAGCTCGATGCTACTTAACTTGGCGGTATGAAGTTTGAGTGCAGTGGCAAAAGCTTACTAGCCCAAGGCAGGTAACGTCCTTGGGCAGGCAGCAGCTCTTCCGTTGTCTGGGCAGCGGATGGTCGTAGTGACAAAGTGTGTTTACAGGTCGATTGGGTTTAAGGGTGAGTTCAGCGTATATTGAGTGAGCTCTTTCTCGTACAGCATCCAATATTTAGGGGAGACCGGATTGATGCGAATTTCCTCCGTAACACGTACTTCGACTTTGAAAGAAACGCGAGAAATTAAAATTGGGTTCACTCCAAACGTACGCCATTCATCTGTTTTGGGGAAAAATCTTCAGTCGTTTATACAGGATCTGAAACCAGCACCAACAGATAGACAGCCGAGCACGCTAATGACTGCGCTATTACTACGACCAGCTGTTGTTTTTTTTATACATTTGATTCTCCATGGGAAAGTGGAGGCCACAGTGTTGTATGGGCCCTTGCTGACTGAGCATTTTTATAATAAAGCAAACCTCCAACTTTGAAAATACTGCAATATTAGCTATTTTCGTGCTTGTGGAAGACAAATTTACTATTTTGAGTGAAAATCGAAGTACATGTTACGGAGGTATTCACATCAATCCGGTCTCCCCATAATATTGGATGTTGTGCGAGAAAGAGCTCACTCAATATACGCTGAACTCACCCTTAACCCCAATCGACCTGTAAACACACTTTGGCACTACGACCATCCGCTGCCCAGACAACGGAAGAGCTGCTGCCTGACCAAGGACGTTACCTGCCTTGGGCTAGTAAGCTTTTGCCACTTCACTCAAAACTTCATACCGCCAAGTTAAGTAGCATCGAACTTGGCCACGGCTGAAGGGGTAACCGCCTCTGAAGTAAACCTCCACTATTCTTTACCTGGCACTTCAGACACCTTAAATACAAGATTCCTTCCTGTTTTACGCTAACGGAACTGGTTTACTTAACTAACGCTCAAGCTGCCAGCGGAAGTTAAGCAGCATCGAGAGTCGTCACTGCTTGGACGGTTAACTATCACAGTGACAAAACCAAACCGCGCCAAGAGCAGGGATTTTAAATTAATTATTACACGTCGTAAATGCTTACGTAAATGACCAAACATCTCGTACAAATATTCAAACGAAAAATCATTTGTAAGTTAAGGTTTGCCGTCACAGACAATAGATGTCCTATATCAAGATATTCCTAGATGTTTTTATACCATCCCCTCTGTAACCCCTCTAAGTTTGTCGGTTGAACTCTGTAACACCTTGTAAATCGCACATTTCCATGTAGCACACACAAAAGGGAAACTAATATTCAGGGCTTGTCTGTTTTAATAGTAATCAGCAATTCAAGTTTAACAGCACCACACGAAGGTTTGATATAGAATAAATATCTATCTTGCAACTTAATATCAAGCATAATAGTAGGAGTGATGTGCTTTAAGTTTATGAAAGCAAATTCAGAATGAAGAGCCCCCAAGGCGCGAAAGTCTTAAGACTCCACATGGAAGGTTTGACATGTAAGCGCAGTTAGCTGTTTTAATAGCTCTTAGTATGGAACTTCTAATTTACACAACTTGGTAAATGTAGCATTTGAAATGTTGTGTATTATAAATATCTTACGCTTGTAGTACTAACCTTGCGAGCTGGATTGATACTTTTAGTTATGTGCAATAGATCCAACATGGAGGAATAAGTTACATTGGATGAAAAATTGTGGCGACATAAAGAACACATTTCAGAACAGATCTCTTGTGCAGTTTGTGATCATGAATAAATATTGTGTGGGATTATTTTATTTGCAAATGCATATCCGTCAAGTGTGCCTAGCCAGATTATTATTTTTAATTAACGACGGTTCTAAGTTTCCAGATAAGGATATTATCATTATGTATTACAGCTACTGCAATAGAAAAATATATTCTTAACAGCTCAAAGATTCCCGATTGGTGGGAAAAAATAAGGGAGTGTGTTGCGTTACGTTACAAGGCAAAAGTACTTAATATATTATATGATGCCAAATCTTGGAACCGTCCCTGTTTTCAGGTTCCAATTAAGCGCAACGCCTACTAAATAATCTTTCGTCCAATCATATTAAATTATACTTCTGAGCAAAAAAAGGGAGGGGAGCATGTCTTATGATACTCTTTCTAAACTGAACGAAATATCACCACTAATGCAAAAGGACCGACTCAGACAAGTAACAGTGGATCAACAATCTTCCTGTTACGGTTATGTTTTGAAACAGTTCTTTTGAACTTGTAGTATGTTTTGGAACTGGAAGGGTCGGAACTGTTACTGAAAAACCTTTTCTTCCTATCTCTGATTTATGACACCTTTAAATAAAAGACAAGTCCAAATTTCTACCGGTGTTAACAAAACATCAATTTGAAATAGTTAACTTTAATTAAAAGTAAGAAAATGTACTTAAGAAATTACTCGTAGAAAAAGTAATAAAGTTTTAGTACTTAAGGCACCATCACTCGAATAAAATGAAACTTCAAGAATTGTGCACTGTTGCTAAGCACATTACTAAGTCTGAAAACCTTTTTCTATTATCCCTTAGTATGCCCAAAATATATTCTTATTGGCAAGGTGTCATCGAGTCATACTCCATGCACGTGATTGCCTCTAGACCCCTGGGTAATTCTGCTGAGAAACACTACCTCAAGTTGAACGCACTTAGCTTCTGAGATAAGAAAAAATATAACTTAGTCGTTATTTTGCAACTGTTCCAAAGATGGAATCATTAAAAAAATAACCATAGGTTCAGTTACGTAATTCAAAATAGGTCGTACAACTTTGCGCAAACGCAAGCATTTGATTATTTTTATAACTCGTTCCAAAAGTAGTGCTGTGATCGTAGATTATTCGTTGCGTTAAGATTCAAGTTGCAAGTATGTATATGATGCGAAACCTTGGAATCGTCCCCGCTTCCAAGTTCCAATAGCGGCAGTGGCCATTAAAAATCTCCCGGCCAATCAGAATTAAGTATACTATGAAGCTCTTGCAAAACTCATGCGAAGGGCATTTAACCCAAATGCCTTTTTGGAACATATAATCTTAAGTATCATTGAAACACGGCGACAATGATGACGATGGACGTGAAATCCTTAATGTGAGCTAGGTGGGCAGTAATAATTGTATTTAGATGCAACGCGGCATATGTATATACACGTTTACAAATCCTCGCGTGCATGTTGAATTTAGGATGGAGGGTGGTGGCAAATAAGGGGAGCATAGCTTTGCAAACTTCGTACAGACGTAAAATCACGAATTGATGCGAAAGAACCCAAGTCACCTCGTGCAACAATGGACCAATAGTATCCTTTTGTTACTGTAATACGTAAATACTCGTGGACGTTCGTGACTTCTTATTTTGAGTCGGCTATTTGAAATAAAACTATTTTTTGCTGTTTTACGGGAACGATTAGAAATACTGCAGAAAAATAACCACATTTCCAACCTTCAATTAGTTTCATTCTTTCATAGCCGGGATTGCTCTTCAAAATGCTTCCCAATACTTTATTGCATGCTTGACATGCAAATTATGTCAAACTTGCCTTGCTACTTACCTCAGAAATGTATCCACTCACGTTGAATTTTAATTCCACTGATTTTCATATGAGTGTAATTAAATACCGAGTGGGAAGTTTAAAAGTTAAACTGCAAACAACACTTTTTCTACCTATTTTGTTTTGTTAAAATTCGACTAAAGCTAAATAGCTATTTGGGCTGTAAAGTTTTCAAATGAAAGTCCTCTATATTGCTATTACTGTCTCTCTCTCTCTCTTTACTTTTTTTTTTTGCAGACTTGGCAAAAGCTGTACTTCGTCAGTAGTAAAATAAGTGCTTTACCAATCCACTACATTAACAGACTCGATGTGGGTTTGCGTTTTGGCATATCGAAAACGTTTTTATAAATTCAGCAAAGTATTTGAAAAAGAACGGAAGAGAGCACGTACTACCAAAGAATCCTGAGATATTAACTGCTCTCTTTTATGACTGAAAAATGACCCGAAGCCCGACAATAGGTTGTCTTCCCGAAAGTGTTTAGTGATTAGTACGATTATGGCTATGCCACCTCTTTTCAGAGAAAATACTGCACCGTATTACTGTCTCTTTGTATGGTTAGTCAAAAAAAACTAAATAAATGAAAAACCTCAATGTAAATAATAAATGGAAAGGTTCGACAGGCTTCGTATGTTAGCATCTCTTCAGCCTGAAACACAGAAGTGGGCGGAAAATTTCTAATTAGCATGTAAATAAAATATCATTAAAACTTAAAAATCTCTCGTTTGCGTTACGACCACCAGTGCTAAATCATACGATTCTTTTAGATTCTTCTGTATAGCAGATCAGGCATCTGCTTATGGTTTCATTCGTTCATTCTTTTCTTTCTTATTTGCCCGAGTGTTTTTGCAATCAAATCCATCTTCTAAACCGGTTTCAATGGGGTCATGAGGAAGATAACGAAAGGATTTTGTGAGCAATGCGGAAATGAAAACTGTGTCAGTGGTCTCATGATATGAAAGAAGGGCATTTTAATGGGGATGTACGGCTGATAAAGACTAATCGGAATGAAATAACGCAGTTAACTTTGTTTTTATTTCTTATGTAATTGAGTTTAAATCTTTGTTTTATTTCTTGCCTTTCGCACACATCAGTTGTAAGCAAGAACATGCTTTGTTACTGTGTTGTCAAGTATTAACCTGGTTTTCCTTCGCATAGGAGTTTGCGGTATGTTGAAAATATTAATTGTGAGTATTAAACGGAGTGGTGTTGCTTGTCTTGAGGTTAACTCACGGGCGGCTCGTCCATGTGGGCCAGAAGGTCTGGCCCCTCCCTAGAAGAGTGCTGATCATTATCATAATTATCCTTATACTTACGGTTTTATAAATTCGAAATTGAATGAACACAGCTAATATTATAAATAATTGTAGCTTCTTAGATCCTTGTTGCGCGGCGCGGTAAACGAATTTCCTCTCTAGCATGCTGCCATGGGCCAGCAGAACATCTTATCTAACTGGAAGACCCGTTTAAACTACTTTCAGACAGGAGGATGCGTCGGTGAAATTTGAGCAACACACTGTTCCCTGGTGTATGTTCATGTTCAAACTACAAGTACAGTAAGTATTTTTTCCTGAATCTTTGCGGGTAGTGAACTGTGAGTAATGAATAAAGTCGACGCCTTCTTAAAGACTCCCTTCTCGCGTCTAAGTTTAAATGAGAAGCTGGAGTTGAATAAGTTTAAAGTTCACAAACCAAACTTACCCAGTAACATTGAACAACATTTAGAAGCCTTTCGGCCCTGTGGTTTGAAAAAAATAGCACGGCTGACAGCGTGTGAAATCTGAAACTGTTTGCTTTTTATTTACTAGTTGCCTTACCCGGCATTGCATTGAAAATAAGGATTGGGGATGACTTTTCGAAGTCGTAAATAGTCAGTAATTTATACTTGCACCTAAAGCGTAAGTGTCCAAATTTTGCTCAGATTTGTCAGGTAGTGACAATTTGTACATAAGGTGTTCTAAAATATGAGTTTAGGTAGCTCTTTGAAGTTTTATATCCAATAATTTTCGCCAGATCCTATAGCACAAGTGCACAAATTTGTGCCCTGGTTGTCCAGGCAGTATTGTTTTATCCACAAGGGGATGAAAATAAAGGGTAACTTTGAAAAATTTCGATTACTGTATCATTCAAAATAAGTATTAGGTGGCTTTTGGATGTCGTAACGTAACCTATGTTTTTCCAAATCCTATTGTATAATTGTGCAGTATTTTCACCATATGGTTTTAAACTGTGGTTTTCTGCATCGAAAATATGGCAGGGGTATTTTTTTTAGAGTTTAAGGTAGCTAATAATTTTCGTTGTGTCCTACAGTATAAGCCTACAAAGTTTCATCTAAATAGGCCAAAGAATATTTATTTGTATGTTAGGGGTTGAAAATGGGGATTATTGCAAGATTAGCTTATCATTTTTGTCACTTTATAGAAACCAATTGTATTCTGTTTTGACAAAATCATAACAAGCATGTAGTGGGAACTACGAGATCATTGTAAATGTTAATGTAATAGGAAATAAGGTAACTTACTATTGTAACACACACATGTAAGATGTGAGGGAAGGCCAGCTAGCCGTGAGAAGCATAATATTGCAGGTAACAACAGGACAGAGGATGACAGAATCGCAACCTTGCTAAAGTGGTCACAGACACTTGCAACTGATGGGTGAGAGAGAGAGAGCCATAGGATAGAAAGAGAGGAAGAGAGATCTTGACACTTTGGGGAATTCCAAACTTGTCAGGACTTCGGATATGAGGGCAAATATTCTCATACCACGCGCAGGGGAAAGCCAATAAGAGTAAAGCTTTTAAAATAGCTAGGTAAATGTAGCATCCCCCTGTGACGGTATAAAAGGGAGCACTTTGGCGTCCTATCGCTTTGCTGATTCTGGAAAGGAGGTAAAATTCACGCCATGGTTGTGGCGATGTGTGTGAAACCAGCAATAGGAAATATATTTAGCTTGGGGGAGGTAAATGTCTGCAGATAGGCCCCTTAGAATTGAGTATTAAACAAAACACACGGCTAGCGGCGTTATTAAGTAGTTATTATTATTACGAATAAAATTAAAGTTAAAACATCGCGGAGTTTCATTTCGTCTACTGTTACCACACCCTGGGAAAGAGTTTAGCAATAGGGCAACACACAAGTGTGCTAGGCTTACAATTTTAGCCTAGACCAACCACCTACAACTCCATCACAGAAGGAAGGAAGACGACGCCACGAGGAGGTCCGTCGCATATGGCACCCAACGTGTTCAAGCCCGAATAAGGAGACGAACCCAGGACTTCCACGCCGCAAGAGCACAGCAGGAGCAACGCAGCAGGCAGATCAACGTAAAGTAGGACAAAATCTTTTCATTTTTGTGTTTTTATGTTACTCAGGAGTAACAGGATTATCATGGCAGACAGCAATATGGAACTTTCTAGCGAGAGCAACATAGACACGGCCACATGTGTGCAGCAGGAGGCATCTCAGGATGATGCACCGTTGCTCATAAGAATTATCAATCGCTATTAGCTGAACAGAGCAGGAAAGTAGAAAATAGTTTAGCTGAAAATTACCAAAGACTTGAAAGTAGTTTAGCTGAAAATAACCAACGACTGGAAAATAGCTTAAACAACAAAATAGAAAACAGCTTAGCAGAAAATAACCAAAGATTTGAAAATAGTTTAGCTGAAAATAACCAAAGACTTGAACATAGCTTAAATAACAAAATACCAAACAGCTTAGCTGACAACAATCAAAGACTTGAAAATAGTTTAGCAGAAACTAACGCTAGAATAGAGACCACTAGCAAGAAAATAGAAGAAAGCTAGCAGCAGGCAAATAGATCAGATTAGAACAGGGCAAGAAGCTATTCAAACAGAATTAATTAATGTAAGACAGGAGATAAATGTAAATAAGGGTGAAATTGCTTTTCTCACAGAATTCGTAAACTCAGCTGTAGCGTCATTAAAACAGGACAGTTTTAGAATGCAAAGTAATGTAGCAGAGGTACAACTTAATGTAGACAAAGAATTGCAGGCCGTTAAGCAGGTTATTACCGTGGCCAGGTAGCAACAAACCAGGAGATAGAGGCATTAAAGACATCCATCCAGGCTGTTAAATAGGTTATTTCAGTAGAAACAAGTCAGGAGATTGAAATACTGAAGACATGAATCCAGGCCATTAGTACTGTGTATGATAGGGAAATTGAGATAAAACGCAATATGAATGATTTAGAATTAGATCAGCAAACCACTAATAGCACTCACAGCATAGCTCAAGGAAGTTCAGCTAACTCCGGCAGTGACAATTCACTCCCCGGTGAGGCAAGAACCCTTGAAACTAACTCTTGTAATGATAATGTGCATGCTTGTAATTTAGCGCAGTTGGCTCCTTGCTCTCATAGTGGGGATCATAGTTTTAATTCGCACCTTTTGCATGAACTCACACCTCCAATGTTCAAGGAATCTAAAGATCAGGGGAAAGTATTTATACAAGAATTAGAACAATATTTTGTGTTAAAGTCAACTTCTGAGGGCATTAAGCCCATTATAGTCAGGAAATGCCTCAAAGGTCGTCCTCTATCTTGGTTTAAATTAACACTGGGTAACTCACATATGAGGAATTTAAACAGGTATTCTTATTAAGATATTGGGGACCACAGGAAATTAACAGAATTAGACTTGAGCTAAACCAAGGCAGATACAATCCGAACATACATGGTACCTTAGTTGATTATGATCTAAATTTGGCACAGAGAAGCAAGCAAATTGAACCACCCTTATCAGACAAAGAGGTGATAGCATTGCTCACTAACCATTTTGAACCTCATATCAGGAACGGACTGATAGTAGCTGAGCAACGCAACATCGCAAAAATGATAGGATTGATTACAGCATTTGTTCAGAGACCAACACAAAGTAATAGCTTCAGAGATAGGAGAGAAACATTTCAGCCGGAAAATAGGTCACATTCTTTTGGGTCAGGGGCACACAGACAGAGAAACCCACAATACAGGCAATTCGCAGAAAACCCTAGATACGGGTACACACAGCCAACACGACGGTCCGACAGATTCAGAAACTTCCCCAGGGAACATCAGCATAGAGACCAACAATGAAATTTTAATGTTAACCACATCCAGGCATCGAATACACGGCAAAACCGATTTGTAAATGTCAGAGAATTCAATAGGAATTACGCTAGTGCGCAGGAAAATGCACACAGGTAGGAGAACAACAGACAAGGGAATTTTTCGGGTAGGAGTAGCTCAGTAAATACGCAGACAATTATAAATAGTAAGAGTGGAAGATGGGATTCGAACCCGGGACCTCAAGACTCGCAACGATCGGGAAACCAGGCATAGATGTCTACTGTGGCCGAGTATCCATCTCAAAGGGAAACAGTGAACAAGTTTCTCAACCAGGGTCCATTGCTTTAATAAATACGCACGTGCAGGGAGAGAACACACCAAGCAGCATGCTACAGCAAAGTCAGAGCAAAAATGTAGATATGCGTGACTCGCCGAGAATAAACGCTGAAATTATGGAAGTAAATACTGAAATTTTAATGGATACTGGGGCAAAAACATATAAGCGTGCCCTGAAAAAGTTTTTAGGATGTTGCAGGAAAAGAGAATTAAAATTATGTCTTTGCCAATTTCGAATGTCTATTGCACGGTAGCGATATCCAAAAGCAAAGAAAATGTTAGGCAACAAGCAATGCTAACTATCAACATGAATAAGAAAATATTCATTCAATGCTATTTTTCTTCTGATCCCGAGGTTGCAACAGCAAGTAATTATTGGTTCGGATTGCTTGCACAAACGGGAAGCAATTGTTAATTTTGAAAACAAATGTTTAAATCCAGTAAAAGATCGTGTGTCTATGCCTTTTGTGGAGAATAATACAGTAGAAAATGAACCGACAGCGGAAGAACAACAAATCTTAGAAGAGTCATTTTGGATAGAATTAATTAAAGCACAAGAAGGGACAGAAATTGTAGCTATAAATACTGTAGGGAGACACACAAGTGATCAGTTGGAAGAATTGCTGGATGACGAGGATGACATAAAGTACATAAACACTTGTGATTTTATAGACCCAGGTCGCGTGCGTCTCCACGCGCTCGAAGCCATTAACAAAGGTAACCTGCCTAAGGTAACCCAACCGATCAGTGCGAAAAACACAGAGATTGCCGCTCTGATACAAACGAAGTTAGACGCCGCGTGAGGTTTAGCAGAAAAACACGAAATCCGACTGCGGAATATCTTATGGAAGAATATGGCAGTTTTTTCTTCACAACTGGGCAAATGTAACGCGTATGTACACATATCTAAAGTGAAACACATGACACCATACTCCCACAAATGCAGGAATTTGCCGTTCGCCATGAGAGAGCAAGCAGAGCAAGTCGTTAAACAAATGTTAGCTGATGACATTATAGAAGTGTCAAACTCGCCTTATGTTAACCCTTTAGTGTGGGTTAAAAAGAAATCAGGAGACTTGAGGATGACGTTAGATGCACGAAAATTAAACTCATTCACAGTACCCGATCACTTCAGGACGGGAGGCATTGAGCAACTGTTGGCTAGGGTAAACCAGGGCAATTGCTTCTCTAGCTTGGATCTTGTTCAGTCTTTCTCGCAGATACCCTTAGCAGAAGAATTGAGACACTACACGGGTTCTTGCATAAATACCATAGTAAGTCCTTTTCACCAAGTGACGGTAATGCACATTGAGGCTGCAGGCCGGACACAGCTGGTTAAACCTTTAAGAAACTTTGAAAAATTACAGGAAGAAGATGAGGAAATCCCGGAAATGTTAAGCAGAGCATGTGAGATACATGACAACATCTCAGGTTAAATAGGGAAAAGGAACGACATGCTCTACAAACTTAATATTAAAGAAAAGAGATGGAAAACATATGTGCCTAAAGTGTTGGAGAATACATTAATTGCAGCCTTCCACAACTCATTGGTACACTCTGGATCAGAAAGAATGGCCATCACCATTGCAGAACACTTTTATGTTAAGAAGCTCCATCAAAGGGTAAGAAAACTTATAGCAAAATGTAAGCTGTGCCAATTAGCCAAACCGCTAAATGTAGCGTACGATATTGACATGCAGAGTGTTATTAGAGATGCCCCCCAACGCTGTAATATGCATGGACGTGCACGGCCCGTTACCCCAGCGCACTTTTGGGAATACGTTTATAATTGTGTTATTCGATGTATTCACAAAATTCACAAAGATCTACCCAGTGAAGGACATAACAGCTAGAACATGGCTGAGGAAAATATTCAAAGATTATGTGCCTAAACATGGCGAGATATTATTCTTGTTGTGTGATAATGCCTCTATGCACCGGAGCGGAATTTTTCAAAAGACACTCGCAGACAATGGAGTAAAATTACACCACAGCTCTAATTACTACCCGCAGGGAAATATGACAAAGAGAGTGCTCCGAGATATTGCGGGCTATTTTCGAATTTTAGCCCACAAAAACCATACGGGGCGGTACCAACATTGTGCCAAGATTGAGTTTGTAATAAACAATTCAGTAAATACATCCACGGGTTATGCACCGATATTAATGCACTTGGGTAAGTAGCCGGAACCAATATTGCTAAACATACCCACCACGATAGACCAATGCACTCAAGACACTACGGCGGAACAATGCAAGAAAACGCTAATAAGACAGAAAGCGGAAGCAAGGAAAAAGAAGGCGAAAAGACACAAGGCAAAATGGACGCCGAAAATCGGTTACTTGGTGCTCGTGAAGAACAAGATCAAATCAGACAGGTGAAGCAACACCTATCACAGAATGTGTTTACTATACAAAGGCCCGGCTGTACTTGTAGCTGAATTTGGGGCACACACTTTTGAGGTTATTGAGGTAACCACCAACAAAAATTGGGGTAGATATCATAAACAATTGCTGAAACCTTTCAAAACATAGGCTAACATTTGCACTTGGCATGATTTTGTAATTGCTTGTTACGCGGGGTTAATGATTCATGTAATTGGGTTATGAAAGTGTTTTATTTTTAATAACGGATATAGAAACGGTTAAAATTATTGCAGTTAAGGGCTTCTGGTCAGACAGTTAATTAACACTCAGAGCAGGCAGGCAACTGGCCTTAATTACACGAAACACTCGGCTTTGTGAAACTAGTATTAAGCTGTGCAAGGTAAAATGAGCGGAAATACGGCAACTTAGATGTTCTTGGAAATGACAGTGAAATGGTTCCATGAAGTGTTAAGGGGACAAGCAAGTCATTGTGTTAAATAAATGTTGCCTAGTCCACAAGAGTATGCTTACTCAGTGTTAAAACCAACGAAATATTCCTGTGCAAAATTAAAGTTAAAAGAACTATCACCAAAATGGTTAGCATTGTTCACAATAAATTATTCATTAAGGGAAGTTGATGTCAATGTTAGGTAAATGCAATCTTATGTAAATATTCGTAAATATCATTCTGTATATAGATTATTTGAGGGTTACAGTGTTGTGTTGAATGGAATCTATGTACATACGTGTGTTGTAGAGTGCTATGGTGTTCATTGTCGGGATGAGTATTGTGTTATACATTGTATTGTGTTTAATTTGGGGTTTCTTTGATTTGCTTTGGTATGTATCTTTGGGTCATGTCATTGCCATTCAAAAAAATTTCTCCGCCAGCAAAACTAAAAAATTGTTAGAATGACAATGAGGGGCATTTGTAGCAGGAACTACTGTAAATGTTAATGTGATATGAACTAAGGTAACTTAACGTTGTAACACACAGATGTAAGATGTGAGGGAAGGCCAGCTAGCCGTGAGAAGGGCAAGAATGCAGGTAACAAGAGGACAGAGGATGACAGAATCGCAACCTTGCTAAAGTGGCCACAGGCATTTGCAAGAGATGAGTGAGAGAGATAACCATAGGATAGAAAGAGAGGGAGATACATCTGGACACTTTGGGAAAGTCCAAACTTGTCAGGACTTCAGATATGAGGGCAAATATTCTCATACCACGCGCAGGGGAAAGCCAATAAGAGTAAAGCTTTTAAAATAGCTAGGTAAATATAGCGTCCCCCTGTGATGGTATAAAAGGGAGCACGTGTAAACCTTTGGCGTCTTATCGCTTTGCTGATTCTGGAGAGGAGGTAAAATTCACGCCATGCTTGTGGCGATGCGTGTGAAGCCAGCAATAGGAAACAGATTTAGCCTGGGGAGGTAAATGTCTGCAGATAGGCCCCTTAGAATTGAGTATTAAACAAAACACACGGCTAGCGGCGTTGTAAATTAAAGTTAAATCATCACGGAGATTCATTTAGTCTACTATTACCACACCCTGGGAAAGAGTTTAGCAATAGGTCAACACACAAGTGCGCTAGGCTTACAATTTCAGCCAAAACCAACCACCTACAACTCCTTCACAGAAGGAAGGCAGACGACGCCGCAAGGAGGTCCGTCGCAAGCAGCATCACTTGATAAAACTTCAGTGAAATGTGGCGATACGAACGATATACAATCTCCACCTAAACCCCTCTAAGGTATCAAAATTTTGAAATGTTTTAAGCCTCCTCATTTACCCCTTTGGGCTCGAAGTCATTTAAAACCTGCCATAATTGCAAAAAAATTGGTAAAGTAGGCTGTGATATCCATATTCAACGAAACGAGTTTCATATTTTGTGACATGAATATGAAAAATAAACTCCAAATCCCCCAGTTTTCAAATTTTTGGAAACATGATATAGCCAGTGACCATCTGGAAGAATAGGGATTTTCATTGGTGAAAAGAATTATCAAATGTTGATGACGCTGCGCATGCTCTGGTTTGAGCCCATACAATCCCTGTGTATCATAGCGTTTGTTGCGTAAAACTCTGTCCATATTTCTTCGCTTCTATTTGTTCCCTTCAGGTGCTCTGTGGCTTGTGGCGTTGCTGGCCGAGAGTGATATCTTAGATCATCGATAAGGAAGATTCCTGAGCTAACTCATATGCCAATCCGGATGGTACTGTCTTTGATATGCGTAAAACCCCTTTTAGGAATCTGGTCTTCGCTTTTTCAAGAATGGCGAGGTCTTATGATTTGAGCATGTCCCAGATTATCTCTATCATAAGTCAAGATAGGTACAATCTTCGCACGAAAGAGTTTCATTGCGGTGCCCACTAAGATTCTTGTCGGGTCTGTTATATCGTGTATTCCTCTTATGGCCGCTGCAGCTCTTTCCCTTACATGCATCTTGAAAGAAGTCCCTGTTGGCTGAAGGGTGATGCCTAAGTATCTGAACTTGTTCATCAAGGTCAAGTCTGCTCCTGCATACTAGATTTTTGTCATTCGCTGCTACTCTTTTCGTTTCCTAAATACCATATAAACAGTCTTGTTCTTATTGACTTGTGGATCGTTACTTACAGCCCATTCCTTTAGATTATTCACCGCTATTTGGAGATCTTCTGTGTTTCGTGCTCTTATTAACATATCATCTGCGTATGCATACATTATAACTGGCAGATTTCTTATGGTGAAATCGGTTGTAGCTATGTTAAAAAGAGAGGAGCTTAACGGATCACCTGTAGTACTCCGTTAGTATGGGTAATGGGTGTGGAGAATGACAACCCGTCGTCTATCTTCACTCTATTGTAGACCAGAAGATTATTTATTGCTGTTATTATTGGGTTTGCGTCTTCTGTCATATTGTTCAGCGTTTCTATTGATATCTTCCTGTTGAATAGGTCGAAGGCTTTACAATAGTCGACAAAGATTGCGGAAAATTTGCCTTTTTGGTGCCGGAGGGCTTCGTGCATATCCTTTCAGTTTTGAGACCGCATGTAGTGTACTCCTACCTTTTCCGAAACCAAATTGTTCCTCTGGGAGTTGATCTTTTGTGATTCTTGTAAGCCTTTCTGTTACGATTTTTGTATATACTTTCATGATGTTCTCCAATGCTATGCCCCTATATGAGTTCTCATCGTCGATCTCTGCTTTGCTTTTGTACAACGCTTATATGTGTGACATCCTCGAACACTGGGATTTTTACCTGTTTCCAGACATTCGTTAAAAGGTTCGGTCCAGTATGGTGCTAGAGTTTCCAAGGTGTCTTTCAGGTTCTGGTTGTAGATCCCATCTGGGTCCGCTACTTGATTTTTTTTCTTTCCTTATTTGTTCGTCCTGGATTTTTCTCGTGACTACTTCTATTGTTATTTCTTGAATATTCACTGAGCTGCCTTCTTGGTTGTCTAGAGCAGCTATTTCTTCCTCTTTGAACAATATTTTGTTGTGCTTTGCCCACGATTCCAAGTTCATTTCATTTGTTGGATTTGTCACCTTCAGTTGCCGGAAAGGTCTCTCAACGCTTCCTGCGTTTGATCCTTTGCCGCTTTTCAATATGACAGTTCTTTTTCAGTTTCAAAAGCTATTTGTATTGTTTTCTTTGCTTCGCATACAGCTGTAGTGTGGTTCCTGTTTTCAAATTTGTTCCTCTCTGTAATAGGTTAAGCGTTCTGTTTTTCTTTCCGCGTAGCATCCTGCATGGAACCGTTCTTTAGATTTACGAGGCTTCTTATGTGTCAAGGAATCTTTTATCATCACATTAATAGTGTTCAAGGCTGGTTCCAAGTGGCCATTCTCAATGAGTTGGTGTTGATTCTAGCGTTTTGCTGTTTTCCCGGAATTTGTTTACGTTCAACCGTCTTGATTTTATTTGTGTGTCAGTTTTCTCCGATGTGGGACTACTCCTGATTGAAAATCTAGCTGAGAGTGGGTGATGTTTCGTTTGTACTGCAATTCCTTGGTATCTCAACGCTTGATGTTCTGTTAACCTAATGCTCTTCCTTTGTATAGTATTAAATCAATGGTTCTGGATCCGTTTGGTTCCTGGTAGGTGACATATTTGGTCTTGCTGAGCAGTCGATATCCCTCAATTTGCAGCACTTTCATGATATTTAACTGTTCGGCTTGTCTAAACGGCAGTTGAGATCACCGGCTGTTATTACGTTTTCCTCTTTGCTTGTGTAGCCTGGTATTTTAACTATCTGTTCAGCTGCGACGTCCATTTTCATTATCGTGGCGAAGTAAGTTCCTACTATGGTTACGTCTTCAGCTTTTAAGATCACGAGATTGTCCTTTGTTAATATATCCTTTCATTTCTTAAGTTTCTGTTATACATATAGGTTATCCCCCCTTTTGGTCTTCCTCTTTCTGTGTTGGCAATGCATATTTGCTATAGTATCTTCATGAATCCATCCTCTCTGTTAACATAGCTTCCGTGGCTGCTATTACATCGTGTTCTGGAGTTGTTGAGAGCATTCCTCTTAATCCTTCCACATTCCATAAAATCAGATCCATTGTAATGCTTGTCAAGTCCGTGTTATCCATCTTGTTTTTACCTAGTTGTGTCCTATTAAAATTGTATGCCTTCATTCCATCTGCTCCGATAACGAAACTGCCTCACCAGGATTCCAATAGGCCAAAAGTCTGATTCCATGGGTCATTCTCTTTCTTCAAAAGCGATGCGAATTTTGAAAGCTTTTAGATTGCCTCTTGTCTGTAGTTCTTCACAATCTTTCTCGTTATGAATCTGTTGTTTTTGTATATGTCTTTTGATTTTTTCCTCTGCTGTACTGCTGTGAAGTTTTCCTGAGTATAACCACGCCCTTCTTTCTCCTGCTTGTAGCGCGGTGTTTTCCACTGTCCTTATCACTGTGTCTCTTATCGCTTGTGTTCTTCTGGTTATATCTGCATATTGTTTTGAGCTAAAACTATCTGCATCTCCTGTATCCTGATTTCCAGGGGTTTGGTTACTATTGCCTAGAGCTTCTGCTTCCTGTTCCATCTCATTTCTTACTTCTGCACTATTTCGTTGTCTTTCCCCGCAACTTTGTTGCTGCGTTATCACCAGGCCTCGGTGTAGGGTTACGAGATGCATGAAGTTAGGAGCACATAAACCACTGTGTTTAGTTCGAGTGGAATGACAGATAACGCGTGCAGGTCGCCCTTGCCTCAACATGTAAACATCTAGTCACAGTAGGGCACAAAATAAACGTTCACATTTTCCAGCGCGTATCGAGTACAGAAACTAATTGCCTAGCAACATATCAATTTTGCATGATCGTAGATGTGTTAACATTCTGAAATAGTCATTTTCCATTACAGAAAAAGAAGTGCAAGCAATATAAATATCACAAAATAGATTTCTTCAAAACTTCATTGCACCATATACGTTATGTATTTATTCATTTTAAATATTTAAGTAATAGCTCATATAATGCAAATGAACACAACACTCTTCTTTAGATGTAATTGCAGCGAAATACAAGGTACATTCGCAATGTATCAAATATAAAACATCTCTCATGTTCACTTAAAATAAGTTCATAGCTAGAAAAACTTCGTTCTACGTCGCATGACGTGAGAGGTGCATAGCGAAAGAATGGGATATCACACGAATCAACGTTCGTGGATTTGTATTCATTGTTTGAATCCAATAAAACGTCCTTAATGGCACACACATCTGCAAAACCAGAGTTTTTCTCCAGGACATTTTTAATTTGGTTCACACTTGCAATAACAGAGTTCGATTTTGACTCATTCAGTTTTTGAAGCAGTGCAATTACGAACTTAAGGGCCCTAGGCATTTCTACACCTGCAGATGTGATATGGTTCTAGGTATATCTACAAAATGTTTTGTAACAAATAGGAACGACTCCATTAATTGTTCTGAAAACAGAGGTTTTACAATAGTCACAACACTATATTCCTCTGAATCAAAAGTATTTATTATGTCTATGACTTTGGGGTAGTGTTCGGCATAATAAGTAGCTGCGTCCAATCAACTGCCCCAACGCGTAATAATAGGCTGCGGTGGTAGGGGAATATTAGATGCTGTTGCTTTAAATCTTTGCATCGTTGAAGGAGCTTTCAAAAAATATTTTTTGATGTTGGATATGAAGCAGTCGACATCTTTGAAATTAGCTCTTACGTGTTCGGCTACTTTATGAGGGCTGTGTGCCATACATGTTATATGAACTAATTTAGTATATAGCACCTGAAGAGGTTTTGCTGCCTTCACCATGCATCAGTTACAAGCAATAAAACATTTTGTCGTTTGATTCCGTGTGGATACAAGAGAGACATTGAATTTTCGAATAGATTTTCTATGTTCTTATCGTTTTCTTTGTCCAGTATCTCAGATGTTGCTAACATTTTCTTACCTGCCTGCACGATCGGGAGGGGGGGAACCTCCCACAATATTTGCTACGAACCTAACACAGCAATCTGTTGTTTCGTCCAGTAAAGCCCAAATTTTCCAGTCTTGCACCACTTCCCTTGTCTGTTTTAATGTATTGTTATAGCAAGATGTAATGTTTTCTTAAGCTCGACTCTCGGGGAAGATTTTTACCCGTATATTTTTCTAGAAACCCTTCAAAATATTTATTTTCAACCTTGTTGAAAGGGATGTTGGCATGTACCTACATGCTACACTAATCTAGATAAAATTCTTTCTGATTTTCCATGTTTGATTGATATGTTGAAGGCCTCTGTGGATTGTGAATGTAATATTTTTTCGTGGTATTTTGCTATTGCGGTGTTTTTGAAAGAATCGAGATCTGTCTCTTCTGATGTATTTTTTGTGTTTGCAATACACAGTGTAGTTTCTTTTGACGAGACATTTTCCTTTCCAAACTTCTCTATAAGTGCATCCTGAAGTCCCGCTTGGTACGCTTATTCTTCGACATGTTTCAAAGTACTGCGGAATATAAATAAGAGCAAGTAATACTAACATAAATATCAATGAATATATAAATACCATGAAACTATAGTTCTTTACTCACTGATCTCGAGTACTTAAGGAGACTGCATCAACCAAGGCCAAGCAGCAATATGAATGTCCACAGTGACCTTCGCTAAGATACTGCCTGTAGGTTGGAAGTGCTACCCCTTTCACCGTGCTAGGACATCAACTCAATCCCGTTCATTCACAACTGCAGTCTGCTAATTCCGTGACCCAAAACCGAGGCCCGGTTATCACAGATGGTTGAGGAGTTTGGTTTGCCCCCGAGTTACGTTCTTTAGATTCTAAGGATTTCATTGAGATCAGCAGTTCGATTTGCTGAAGTTGAGTCTTCATTAGCAGTATCATTTTTTGCATTAAAGTTTCACGGGATCCTGTATTTTGTTCTTTAATTCTTCATAGTTATTCTTATTGTGTTCTGCGACTTCTGCTTCATCTGTGGAGGTTTGCATATGCCGTAGCTTTGGAGTCTAAATCGGCATGAGTCGCACATCCATAAAAGGTTCCCCTTCTTTAAATTTAGAGCTTTGATTTCAGTTGCCTCGAGTGGAGTACAAGCATTATGATACCATAATGCGTAGCCATCACATCCTATGGAGTTAACATCTTTCGTTAGCTCAATGTCACATTTTGCACATTTTCCAGTATTATAATTTTCTTGTGCGGCCGGTATGTTGTCTAAGCGTTCACTTAAGCTCTTAAATACTGCGTGAGTTTGTCTAAGCGTTCGCTTAAGCACTGCTATATTTTCAAATTAATGAAGGATGAAGGACAGAATTGCTCTAAAAAGACGCAGTGGATTTGTAGATAAGAATCGACACGTGTTAATTAGAATTGCACACATTCTGAAGGTATGTGGGATTCATGAACTATTTTTAAGGGGATACGACTAAGCCGAGGAATGTGCAAATAAGCTGTCACGTGTGTGTGTGTGTGTGTGAGTGAGTGAACAGCATAATTAAAAAAGGAAAACTTGGATAAATACCAAACTTAAATTTCAGTATCCTCCAAAGATGCGACAAGATGATTTGCATGTACATCCTACTGCCCCAAAATATGTTTTACAGTGGACATTTTTTCGCAGCTTTTTTAAAATCCTTTCAAAAATGACTTAACGATTTCGCTTAAAGTGACGTATATCTTAACATGTTTATATTATGTATATTTAGAATTTTTTGGAATAGCTTGCGAAGTACTCTTTATTCGGAAGTAATTTTGCATAAATGGTTAACGTTAAGAGACAGACAAAAATCTAACAAAAAATGTAGATCTCGTATCGCACAGTATATTTCAAATAACGTTTTTGTGGCATCGGCCATTTCCGATATATCCTCACTATTGGTTTGAATATTTCAGCACCTTTGCCTTATTTTAAGGTTCTATCGCTATTCAGTTGTTTGTCGCGATACCATGGAAACAGTGTGGTATTTCAAGACCAGCACATAGCCACTCGCTTCTAAACATCTGACTAACGATACGGTTTCCTCTATCTCCCTTGTATGTACCTGCAACGAAATGTATAATGCAGCTATTTGTCTAAGGGGTTATCTCGATTAACATGAAGTTGATAGAAAAATTATCTTTCTTAAGAATAGTTGTAGAATCTGTAGGGGAACACAATAAGCAGAAGTTAATATAACGAATATGACACACACATGTAAATAAACGACAGGGAGGGTAATAGCAGAGAAAATACGAGGGGCGTCCAATAAGCCAGATTCCCTATTTTATAAAAAAAACATTATACACGATTGATCATGTTGAATTAATTTTATTTATATTATACAATACTTCTGTTACTTTTCTACATAGTCAACATGTTTTTTTCCAAGCATTTTTGGGGACGTGACACAAGTTTTTCTAAGCCAGTGTTGTACCAGGTCGGATCCTGTGCTCGCAACCAGCTGTTCACTGATTTGACTTCATCATCGGCGTTAAAAGTTTTGAATTGGAGAAAGATGTGAAAATCACTTGGGGCAAGCTGCGGTGATTACGGAGGATACGAGAAAACTTCCAAGTTGAATCTTGACCCAGGCGGAGCTCAGAAGATTCAACTGGGAAGTTTTCTCGCATCCTCAATTTTCACCAGATCTTTTCCCAAGTGGTTATCTTTTCGGATGTTCCCCTGACTCAAAGGTCATCATGGAGGTAAGCACTTTAACCGTGACGAAGATCAATCAGAAGTAAACAGCTGTTACGAGCACAGGACCCGACTTCTGGTTCACTTCTGATTTATCTTCGTCACGGTGTTAATGATTAAAGCTCCCACTGGACATCAAACAGCAAGCGAGGTGTTTCAGTCTTGCAGAAATAAGGATTGTATTGAACCCGGAATAGTATCCTCAGGACTATTGTGCTCTTTGTGAAGCAGAACCATTTTGATAATAGCGATCATAAATATAACAATAAGTGAATGTGCTTCTGGAACAAATGCTCATTTTTGTTATAAAGTTAGTTAATATGAACGCCAATATCTGTGTGCCAGACTTTACTCTTAGAGGAGTGTACAACTTATTTAACAGTGTTTGAGAGAAGTATAGAAATACCGGCAACTTCTTCTAAGACTTCAAAAGCATAAAATTCCTCCAATTTCGCCCCAGGGGCTCACCTTATGTGAGTACGGGTTAGGCGTACCCGGGGTGCCCGAGCCATTCATCGCCATTTTCATCCGTTCATCCCCGTCCGGTCGAGGTGGGTTTATCCTCGTGACCGGGTGACTCAAGGTAAGCTCTCGTACGTTTTGTGCACTTCATTACGCCCCTCGCCAACGTTTCTTATGTCTCTCTTCTATTTACGTACTTTCGCCCCACGTCCATTCATTTACACATCTATTTTCCTTCTTCGCCGGCCTACCTTGAGTGCGAAACGCCCACACACTTTTAGTTTCTTTTATCCTTTTATTTTAATCCTCCGTGGACACACCCTGACGGATACGTGCGCAGCTGGGTGAGTCGGTAATGGCGTCATCCCCACCACCCGGGATCGTAATGTAGGGTATGTGTTCGTATCCGCTGTTCAACTGCATCCCGCGGGGGGCCATTGCATGAGCTGCTGACTTCTGACGGCGATTGGGTCCCTCTGTATGTTCTGGGAGGTGTGGCCCTGGGGTGAGTCTGGTATAGATAGGCCACTCACCCAAGCCGGGGTAACGCCCGGAAAGTCAGAGCCCGAGGTCGGAGACGGTTGCAATGATGGAGGATTTATTTCGCTATGCAGTCCCCTTTCTCCAGTATTTCGAATAAGCGCCGGAAAGTTTTAGTAACAGAAGTAGCACCATTGACATCTGGTTGTAAGTTAATCATTACGCGAACAGAGGAAGGTCAAACTTTCGAGAAGGTGAACCCTTTTATTATCCAAAAGGGCATTGACTCAATTGCTGGTTCGGTTCATTCCTGCACTCGGCTTCGTAATGGTTCGTTGTTAGTACAAAGTAATTCCGAGGCACAAAGTAAGTCCTTGTTGAGCGCCACGCTTCTCCACGGTTATCCCATCCGTGTTGAGAAGCACCGCACCTTGAATTCCTGTCGAGGCGTCGTCACCACCCATAGCCTCGATGGTATGTCGGACGAAGAGCTAGTGGAATATCTTTCCGAAGAAAAGGCACTGGCAGTTCATCGAGTGCAGGCTAAACGCGACGGAGTGTTTGTACCTACTCGTACCCTGTTTATCACTTTCGATGGCGTCGATCTGCCCACGAGTATTTCAGCAGGGTACGAACGGATTGCGGCGAGGCCCTATGTTCCTAGACCTCTGCGTTGTTTTAAATGCCAACGTTTTGGGCATACGCAAGTCTCTTGTAAGAGTGCCGTATCCATCTGTGCCTCCTGTAGCCAGCCGTCACACGATGGTATCTCTTCCTCAGCCCCCGTCTGCGTTAATTGCAAAGGGTCTCATTCTGCTTCATTTGCCCACTGTCCGCGGTACTTGGACGAGAAGGCGATCCAGGAGATCCGGGTAAAGGAGAAACTCTCCTTCCCCGGAGCCCGGAGGCGTTACCATGCGCGCCAACCTTCGCTCCTGCGATCGGGAACATTCAGTTCTGTTGTTGCCTCGCCAGTACACCGGAAGGATGCCGAGACTCAAACCTGGACCATGATTGCATTGACCGCCACTATCATCCGGCCGTCCATTTCAGCTACAGTTATCAAGCCCTCTAAGCCTGATCCAAAGGTTATGAAGTCACAAGGTACTGAGAAAAAATCGAAGCAGAAATTTCGTAGAAAAGATTTTTTGGAAGACCCTCCGCGTGCACGCGGAAAAGGAGTTCACCTTCTCCTCGAAGGTCGCAGTTCCAGGATGCTCCTGGGACAAGCCGCGCTCAGCAGCCACCTTCACCCATTTCCACTCAGAATCGATTCACGGCGCTTGAATCTGTTTTTGGCACTGAGCGCTTGGGCCCTCCCTTCGAGGAGCCAATGGAGTCTGACCAACTCCATACAAAAAGCCCGGGCCCTAAGATTAAGCACAAAGTTATTTTGAGCCGCCCTTCTAATTAAGAAGTTTATCCCTTTTTATTCATGGCTATCCTGACCTGGAATTTACGCGGTGTACGATCGCATAGGGCGGAACTGCAACTTTTATTGCGTTCCCATTCACCTATGGTTGTGTGTTTGCATGAGAGTAAGCTTCGCCCTCACGATCCTTTTGATTTCCGAGGGTATACTCCGGTTCGCTACGATCTTGAACCGGAAGAGGATACTCCTGCTCATGGAGGTGTCATGTTGTTAGTGCGTAGCGACGTTCATTTTCAAACTCTCGCTCTTACGTCCGACTTGTAAGCTGTTGCCGTAACTGTTCAATTACCCGGCTTGTTCTTTTCTGTTTCCTCTGTCTATTCACTTCCATCGTCTCCCCTCGCTCCGGCGGACATTCGAGCTCTCCTGTCCGCTCTCCCAACACGATTTCTTTGTTGGGAGATTTTAATGCCCATCACCCCCTGTGGGGTTCTCCAAGGGTTTGCGCGAGGGGAACTCTTCTTTCCGACATTTTTTACCAGTTCAATCTCTCCATCCTCAATACAGGTGAACCTACTTTTATTTCTGATTCTTCTGGTACATTTTCTTACCTGGACCTTGCCGTTTGCTCACCCCAGCCTGCTAGTCGTCTGCAGTGGAACGTCGTCGCTGACACCTACTCCAGCGACCATTACCCCTGCATCGTTTCTCTTCTGTCTCACCACGTCCAGCATTCCAGAGTACCTACCTGGATATTCACAAAAGCCGACTGGAGATTGTATTCCAGCCTCGTGTATTTTGACGACTAGCCCTTCAGCGACATAAATCAAATGGTACAGCACCTGACGTCTACGATTCTATCTGCCGCTGAACGCGCAATAACCCGTTCATCCTCTCCACCTCGGCGTCTACCTGTGCCGCAGTGGAACGAGGATTGTCGGGACGCCGTTCGTGCCCGTAGAACTGCGCTTAGGGTGTTTCGGCGACACCCTACACTTGATAATTTGGTTACTTTTAAACAATCGCGCGCCAGGGCTCGTCGCATTATTCAGGATAGCAAGAAGGCGTCTTGGACTCGTTTTGCCGAGTCCTTTAATCGCTTTACGCCTTCATCTGTTGTTTGGGATAAACTTCGTCGCTTCTCAGGTAAAGTGTCGCATTGTACTGTTTCTGGCCTTCAGGTTCCCAATGCCACCATAGTGGATCCGGCTGCTAGCGCTAACACTCTGGGTGGTGCCTTTGAGGCGGTTTCTAGTTCAGACCATTATTCCGCCGGCTTTCGCTCTATCAAAGACCGGCTGGATTCCGCAACCTATAATTTTCGATCTGCTAATACGTAGTGTTATGAACTTTTCACAATGAGGGAGCTGGAGCACGCTCTTCATTGCTCTAGGCACTCCGCTCTGGGCCGGACGGCATTCATGTTCGGATGTTAAAGAACCTTTCAGCCGACAGTAAACTCTATCTCTTACAGGTCGATAACCGTATTTGGCAAGACGGCTTTTTTCTTTCCGTTTGGTGCGAAGCCACCACTGTCCCTATATTTAAGCCTGGGAAGGATCGCCAACTACCTTCCAGCTACCGCCCTATCTCCCTCACCAGTTGCATTTGCAAGGTGATGGAGCGCATGATCAACGGGCGGTTGACATGGTGACTTGAGTCTCAGAAACTTCTAGGGAACGCTCAGTGCGGATTTCGTCACCATCGCTCTAACGTTGACCATCTGGTGTACCTGTCGACGCATATTATGAATGGATTTCTGAGAAAGTGTCAAACCGTGGCTTATGACACTTGTTGAAGGGGCGGCATTTTACGTACACTTCACGCATGGAATATCCGCGGTCGTCTTCCCATATTTCTTCAGGAATTTATGACGGACCGCGTCTTTCGTGTACGTGCGGGCTCGGTTTTATCTAATCGTTTTATTCAAGAGAACGGAGTACCGCAGGGCTCTGTACTCAGTGTCACAGTTTTTGCAATTGCTATCAACCCCATTGTTGATTGTATTCCACCTAACATTTCATCGTCCCTTTTTGTTGACGATTTTGCCATTTATTGCAGTTCACGGCGGACCTGTGTACTCGAACGCCGTTTCCAGAGCTGTATCGACCGTCTCTACGTTTGGAGTAAAGCCAACGGCTTTAATTTCTCCGCCAAAAAAATCCGTGTGCTCAATTTGTGGCGCCGGAGGGCTTTTCCTCCGCCCTCTCTCCATCTTGAGCCAGGGATACTTGCGTTTGCAGATGAGGCGAGGTACTTGGGGTTGCTCTTTGATAGGAAGCTTAGCTGGATTTCGCAGATTTCCTTTTTAAAAGCAAAGTGTGACCGTTCTCTTAATCTTTTACGTGTTTTAAGTGGCACATCCTGGGGAGCTGATCGGACCGTCGTTCTACATCTTTATCGCTCTTTGGTCCGATCCAAGCTTGATTACGGGTGCGTCCATCGGTATTACGTCGATTGAATGCCATTCACCATCGTGGCATAAGAGTCGCTACAGGGGCCTTTCCAACCAGCCCTGTACCTAGCCTATATGCTGAAGCTGCAGAGCCTCCGCTGTCCTTCAGGCGTGAGATGCTTTTGTGCTGCTATGCCTGTCGACTCTCAAGCCCTCCTGACCACCCGTCCTTCGCGATATTTTAACGAGGATTCGCTTGATCGGCAATATTTAGTTAGCTCCTCTGCATTCCTCCCTCCAGGGGTTCGATTTCGTCAACTTCTTCGGCATTTGGACGTTACTATAGCGCCGGCCCTTCCCAGGGGGGAAACGCGATTTCCTCCATGGTTGCGCGCTGAGGCTCACTGTCACCCTGGGTTAACGTCCATGTCGAAGAATGCGACCCCTTCTTTAGTTCTTAGATCGGCTTTTTAGAACTTCAGGCGCAGTTCGGGGACTTTCATTTTATATATACTGATGGGTCTAAGAGTGATGTTGGAGTAGGGTGTGCCTTTGTTTATGGTGATCGTAGTTTTACATTTCGTTTACCCGGGCAATGTTCGATTTTTGCCGCCGAACGTTTTTAGTACTTATCAGTCACTTTTATACTTCCAGCGGTACGACTTACGGCACTCTTTTATTTGTTCAGACTCCCTGAGTGCTCTTTAAAATAATCGCGCGCTGTACAATTACCACCCGTTCGTACAGCGCATACATGACCTGGTCCACTCGCTTGGTGCCTCTGGCATCCGCGTCTGCTTCATGTGCATTCCAGGTCATGTTGGCATCTCAGGGACCGAGTCTGCCGACGCCGCTGCCAAATCGGCGATTTTATTACCCAGATTTTTTACCTCTGTTGTTCCCTCGTCAGATTTGTGTGTTATTTTACGTCGCAGCATCCTCTCGCTTTGGTGCGATGAGTGGACGACCCTCCAGGGGAACAATTTGCGGGAGGTGAAACCTCTTTCGTTAGTCTGGGGTACCTCTTCCCGTTCTTCTCGTCGGGAAGAGGTACTTTTAGCCCGTCTATGGATAGGACATTGCCGTTTTTGTCATAGACACTTGCTTAGTGGTGACCCCGCACCAGTCTGTGACCTGTGTGATGCGCCCTTAACGGTGCGTCACATTTTAAGAGTGTCAAGCTTTAACTTCGTTGCGCGTTCGTGTGCGCCTGCCTGTTGGCATAGTCAACGTTTTGGCAGACGACGAGCGTGCTGTAGAATTGCTTTTACGTTTTATAACTGACAGTGGTTTTAATCGGCGCATTTGATGCGCTGAGCGTCTTTTAGGTTTGTAATTTTCTATTGTTTTACTGGGGCTTTCCTCCCCGGCGGACATGTGACGCTCATGTCCCTCGTATTCTACAGTTCTTGACACGTTTTACTGTTTTATTGAGCATGTTTTTAGTCTGTTGGATTTTAGTCCTTGGTGTTTTTTTGTTTTTTTTAGCTGTTTGGACATCGCGGGTTTGTGTCCCGTTTTTAACTATGCGGTTTTTACCTGTATTTTATTTTTGAATTTTATATTTTATACTTTGTAAGGGCGCTGATGACCTCAGCTGTTTAGCGCCCTTAAACAGCATCTCATCATCATCAATTCCTCCAATTTACTATGAGGGAAATTATAGTCAGTAAGCGACTCGGAACATTTTCTAAGTGTTAGAATGATGCAATGAGGATGCTCCGAACTGAGAGCTTTGTTTCACATAAAGGCAAGCGTTTATCTTTTGTGGTTTAAAATTAAAAAGTAAGACATGATGTAGGCGCTTAAAAAATATAAAAGTAATCCAATGCGCTTTGAGGTGAAGCTGAAATGTTAGAGCAGCCAGGCAAAATGTACATACACTTCGAAACATTTTCCGGAACAATGGAACTTTCGTGATAAGGAAATGGGGTTTATTAACGAGTAGTTAGGCCAAGAGCTGTCTCAAATGCGTTTACATGCTCTACGGGGTTGAAGGATATATGCTGACGCGTTTCTGTCTCTCTGTTTCTACAAAAGAAGTTCTATTTTGTCAGGCTTCCACGAGACTTCGTGTAAAACTCAGGGAAAAATGTACACTGTTAATTACGTTCTAGATCATGGAAGATATGAGAGTGACATAGACGGCAGTAGTAGTACAATACCATTATATTATGAAATATGTCTTAAAACATTTATGCAACATTCACGACATCCTATCCCATTGCAATTTGCACACGTGCAGTCCATTCACATTCTTTCTGGCAAGGTCTGGAAGGAGGCGGAACAAGTCTCCTATATATACAATATGTCCTGCACCCCTTCCCCTACTTGCTGGCCGAAAAGAATACGAATGGACTGGATAAATTTTATAGCAAAAGAGTTTTTGTTTTCTTCCTACTTTAAGAAAAGTATACAGTACACAGGACAGCACAATGACACTGAATATTCAGAAGGAAAAAATTAATATTTAGTGTAACGATACTTAGCTGCAGTTAAGGGCAAAATTCGTCTGGGCATTCCTTGATTTTGCAGAAGTCACGAATTTGTTCATCCTCTCTCCACATGGAAAAGGTGTTTTCAATTAAATGACATTTGGTGGTAGTCCCTTTGGCTTTCACTTTTCTTTTGGAGAATACGCCACAGATTTTCTATTGGTTCATATCTGGCCTGTTTCCTGGCCACTCAAGTACAGAAGTCCCATGTGTTTTGAGGTTTCCAGTGACACTTTTTGCTCGAGGGCATGGTGCTGAATCTTGCATGAAAATAGCACCCCCTGATGGAAACCATTCACAGTACATAGGTACCACACAGTTGTTTATCGAACCATTGTGCTTAACAGCATTCATGTTGCCTTCTATACCGTGCAAATGCCCTGGTCCACATGTTGAGATAGATCCCCACACCTTCACTTTAGTATGGTATTTCACGCGCTGCACCAAACATTCCTTCTTCAGAGTCTCTCCGGAGCTCTTCTCACATAATCAGGATTTTTTCCTCCACATAAACATAGGATTCATCGCTTGATATCGCCTGGAACTGCATATACGAAAATTATTCGATCTGTCTTAAACAAAATAACAAGCTTTACTTATTTCATTAATTTCAATAATATGACTACTGCGATGAAAAATATAATAAACTCATTTAAGTATTTAAACATTTAACTTTTTAAACATAACTTAATAGATTTAACTTGCTTTTACCCATAGTTCTGAACTCGTCTTTTTTTTGGTAGCCCAGAGCAGGCGTTTTATCATCGTGGCTGTGGTTAGGTTCTGTTTTTTGGTTGGTCGCCTTGCCTTCAGGTGAGCATCAAACAGGCGCCTACAAATTGTTCTTGTAGTAACGTCATTTCAGTGTTCTCTGGAAACCATCTGGAGTTGAAGTTAGTCGCCTATTTTTGCTTTTCGTAGTAACAGTATTATCAGGAACAGCTGTGGTGACCCGTTTTCTGCCACATTTTCCTTTCCGCTTTGCTGTTGGGCTTTCCTTCTCTGCGATTTCTTTTCGGCAAGCTTACTCGCATAGCTAACGCTAACACCTACTAATGCACTTATTTCTGTCAGGTATTACTTCACTGTTTCAATAGCACCTCCTTTTGGCCCTTTTTCTTGGAGTAACAGAACTGTTTTACCCATCTTCACGCTAAACAGGAAACTTTCTTTGTTATGATTCTGGTAAACTGAATCAACCGTCCGCCTACCTGCTAAATGACCTCCACCCTAACTCCTTCCGCATGTCACTCCCTAAGGGATACAGGTACCCAACAATATGATAGGGAAGTCAGATGAAGAGAAAAAAGAAACGAGTATTTACTGAACGAAAGATAAATGGGAAGTGTACACAAAATACAGTTGTACCACATAACATGTCATAGTGTTCCTACATGTAATTCAAGTATAAGGTAGTGGTTACCATGCCTCTAGTTCCCGAGGTCGCGGGTTCAAACCCGGCGGAGAGCAATGGTTTATTTCGGGCGTAAAAATCCTTAGCATGGCTTCCTTCGGAAGGGAAGTAAAGCCGGTTGTCTTGTGTCTTAGACTTACGGCACTTAAGGCAACCTCAAACCTGATAAAGAGGCCCCTGAGCACAATTTCCGGTCTTTCACGCCCAATATAGAGTGGGATGTTAAGGACCACAGCAGTTAAAGAACGTACATAAATAAAACTCAATTGAAGTATGAGAAGGTGTCTTAGGCTAGAGGAAATGCTGCAGTATATTAAATACCGCATGAAACGTAACCATGTATGTAACATATAACTAAAGTAGAAATACGTGCTAGAACACAAGTTTTCTTAATAGTTTGTCCACTACTGTATATATCATACTATAATGGTAATTTAAAAACAATTTTATATGCATTTTCCTTAAGAATGAAATATTTTCCTAGAAATGATTTCAAATTAAGGAATATGGTTTAGTTATATTGTTTCTTTGATTCATTCAAGATGCTCTAATATATTTCAGCTGTGCATACCAAAAGTTGTTTTGTTTACGATGAACTCGTGTGTAGAGTAATTTCAAATGTTCATGGGCGGCAGTCTTCAGCACTGGAAAGCTTAAATATAAACTAACGGATATTTCGGGAACTGCAAATGTTAGGGAAAGAGCCATTCTAACGCGATTCACATAATTGCAAGTTGTCATTTCCTTACTGGTTTCCATTTACATATACGCATAGTTAAACGCCCGTCTAATAAATGAGGTCTATTGATAACTCGAAACATTTATGATAGTAGGGGAGTAGGGGTAAATTGAGAGTTCAAAAACACTTAATATTCATGGAATATCTATTCATATGCAAATAAGCTCCCCTCCCCCCACTTCCCCCCTCCCCCTCCCAGCTCCTTAGGGCTTCCGGTGCAGCTGCGGCCATAAATCTTGAGTACAATGGAAGCTTGACAGTTAAGCAATTAAGGTTATCCTTCACCTGTCAAAACGAACAAAGGGGCCATACATTTTACGCATCTGTAACAAAGGCGAGATGTTTTTCCTACCCATTCCACATCAGCCTAGGTGCTTTCCTGCACTGCAGCAACTCACTCCACTCCTATTGTTTCTCGAACACGTGCTGGAACAAAGAGCTTGCTGGACAAAGGAAGACATTTCTAAATTGTGCCTTTCTATTGTCCAGGGCAAGGCTACTTTAGAAAGAACACCTGACATACTTATTCCACTAGCTTTTAACAAAAGAACAACGCTTGCCCTTCAGCTGTCAAAATGAACAAAGCCCATGATGAATTAGGGTCGTGACAAAGAGAACCTAAAGCCAGTTAACAGAGAAACAAGTTCTATTGTCCGGGGCAAGCCTTCTTTCAAAATGAACAATGTGGATGCAGGACAAACGAAGAGATTCTATTGTGTGCCTTTCTATTGTCCGGGGCAAGACTACATTAGAAAGACCATCTGGCATTTCTCATTCGACAACCCTATAACAAAGCCGGTCCCTTTTCATTGTTCGAACACCTGGTATCTTAACAAAAGAATCTGAGGGTGGCCTTATGCTAGTCCTGTCCTTGTTCGTGTGAAAGAGAGAGAAGCTTGTTTACCTGCTATACGTAAACACTTTAACATCGTCAGAGTCAGCCATCATGGTTTTTGCCCTGAGGGGCTGTTCTCTCCGATGTTATACGAGATCCTACGAATATATCCGAGCATAGTTAACAAGCATTCTGTTTGGCTTATTTCAAGCAGCGACTCCGAAAAAGCGTTTAATATACATTTCATTACATGCATTAAACCTCTGCGTGGATATCCATAGATCGGTGTTCAATTCTTACTGTAATCAAAAGATTATTGCTAATGAGAAATTAATGATTGATATTATTATATCATTACCCTAATTAATAAAAGGGCGTTCAGAGAATTGTAGCTCGAATCTTACCAAGTGAAACTCTAACGCGCAATAGCTATTAAACTATGCACCGCCAGATTAAAAATCTATTTAACAAAATAATTAATTTTTTATATATCATTACCCTAATTAATGAAACGGTGTTCAGAGGGTTCTAGCTCGACTCTTACCCAGCGAAACTCTAATGCTTAATAAATATTCCACTATGCAAGGTCAGATTAAAATGCATTTAACAAATATAATTTAATTTTTGATATCATTACAATAATTAATAAAAGGGTGTTCAGGGGGTCCTAGATCGAATCTGCGAAACTCTAATGGGCAATAACTATTAAACTATGCACGGCCAGATTAAAATGTATTTAACAAATATGATTTAATTAATGAAAGGGTGTTCAGAGGGTTCTAGCTCGAATCTGCGAAACTCTAATGCTTAATAAATATTAAACTATGTGAGTATTGGGCGGTCAGATTAAAATGTGTTTAACAAATATAATTTAATTTATACGACATTACAATGTTTAACGAGCTGTATTCTTAGGAACCCAGAGGCCCCTGATTCGAATCTTACCCTGAGAAACGCTATAATAACTACTAAATTATTGAAGCAGGGGGCGGTCGGATTAAAATTGCATTTAACAACTAATTGTTTATATTAAACCATTGGGTATACTTAGATATCCCGATGCCTAGACACCATTCTTTCTTCTCTCTTTTTCTTTCTATCTCTCATATCATTTTCGCTACACGCTCTTCTTGTATAAACATTCACATGATTTCTCCTCTCATTCTTCTATTAACATTCATATGATTTAATAGTTCTTCTTCTGAAAACATTCATATGGTTTTCTCAACACATTCCTCTATTGACATTCACATGATTTCTCCTTGCATTCTTCTATTAACATTCATATGGTTTTCACTATACGTTCTTTGAATGAAAAGAGACAAAATGATGC
Organism: Deroplatys truncata; assembly: GCA_030765065.1. Lineage (NCBI taxonomy): Eukaryota > Metazoa > Arthropoda > Insecta > Mantodea > Mantidae > Deroplatys > Deroplatys truncata. The sequence goes on from CM060990.1 coordinate 383,061,305, forward strand.
AATAAAACCAATTATAGCTCGGGATGCGACGCGTCATTTACGAATTGTTCGAAACTGGTCTGGATGCATGGGTCCGAATCCTAGGAGTGATTACAAATTCATCTTCTAATAACTCCAAAACTAATGAAAATAAAGACGGTAAATAAACTTTATTACTTTAATGTCATTAACTTGTTTCTTGTGCATGTGTATTAGAGTACCAGGTGTCATGGCTTCGATTCTTAATTTTAAAATCTCAATTATCTCCGAAGCTAACAGGGATAGAGGAGCGGACCAAAGCATGATTGTTAGCTGCTATGATGGGCAATTAATGCCTGTATATAATTTCCAATCAGTTGCCCCTAGTTCGAATCCCGATCTTTCAGTGATTTCTTTAATTTTCCTCTGTGTTCTACAATATATCACCTAGATCAATGTTGTGACTGCATACAGGTCTTTTCAACATCACAAACTAATATAAATACTTTTGTTTCCGGTGTTCTGAGTTTGAATACTGATTCAATGAAATTTACTTATAAATTTAATAACATAGTAAATAATTAAGATAAAGGCACCTAATAAACCTTATTACGTTTATGTCATCAGATAGTATCTTGTGGGTGTATATTCGGTTATCTAACGTCCAGGGTTCGATCCTTAAGTTTAAATCTCAATTATCGCAGAAACTAGCAGAGATAGAGTTGCGTGAGAAAACATGTTTGATAGCTCCTACAATGAATAATTAATGGTGTACACAATTTCCAATCAGTTGACCCTAGTTCAAATCCCGATCTTTCAATGACTTCCTTAATTTTCCTCTGTACTCTAGAATACATCACTTAGATTGATGCTGTAACTGCATGCAGCTTTGTGTAAAGACATTATAGATGTACTCTGTGTGTGAAAGAGAGAGCGACAGGAAGGGAAACAATTAGGGATAGAAGTTCTCAGAGCCTCTGCACATGCGCAGCAGGCGATGGTGTCATTGGCTGTAATAATCACGTGATGTGTAAGCATCACAGCCATGATGACGGCATCGCCTGGAGGGGGTTTATATCCCTATATAAACAGATATCTGCTCATGTTAGAACTGTGTGTACTTATTAACTTTACATTTAAGTTTTAAAGAACTTTGAAAGCAACGCCAGGTGGAGGCCATCTACACGTACAGCGCATATCAACACATAACAATGCAAGGTGAGTTTTTTTACATAACTATACAAAATCATTGTTTGCTTTTACAATACATTTAATTTTGTTTAAACGTTACAGTACATGAAAGACGATTCGTTGCAAAGAGCATCATATTTTCTAATCTGTGCTTTACATTCAGATGGATTTCACTGCGTACTCTTCTCCCGTTCACATGATTTTCGCCGCACATTCTTCTTACATGAACATTCATACGATTTTCCCCCTCATTCTTTGTTTCACTATACACTCACATGATTTCCTCTACTCATACTTTGTTTCCCTGCAGGTTCATGCTCTATTAACATCACACGACTTTCTCTGCACATTCTTTGCTTCCATTAACATTCACAGGATCTTCGCTACACATTCTTCTTACATAAACATTCATACGATTTTCTCCACTCATTCTTTGTTTCGCTATACATTCACACGATTTCCTCTACTCATTCTTTGTTTCTCTACACGTTCATATTCACATGATTTTCTGTACTTATTCTTTGTTTCTCTACACATTCATAAGCATACTTACAAAACATACAAACACCATAGTTCTAATATAAAGAAGTGTATAACTTGTTCTTCAAGTTGAATAATGTAGTGAAAATAATAATTCATGTCAATGTCTGTTACAGATTGTTTAGCTGATAGACTTAACAAGATGGTTGAAGAGCGTAGTTTCCTACCGACTCGCCGAGTTCAAGATCTCGAAATAGGTCTTAAATATGAGATAAAGTCCTTAAAGGGAGTTCAAACAAGATACGGTACCTGGATCGTATCCTCGCTGGAGGATTGTCAAGTGTTCTTGCCAGAGCGCTATAATTCGTTAACCGATCAAGAGATTGCAGAAATACCTGGGAACGTATACCTCCAGTATAACGGCATGACGGAGATGGGGAAATTTAAGACATGTAAATTGTCTTTTTTACATGCAGAGAAGGTGTGTAGAAGTGTTAAACTTAAGTATTGTATGCCCGCCTATTTTAACATGACAAAATCATAAATAAAACAACTGACTCATTGATAATACATATAAAGCTACAAAAGATACACGCTATAGAATTTATAACAAAATCGCCATATCGCATATGTTTAAATTTAGTTATATCTAATGCATTGAGATAACGATAAATATCCGAATGTTTATTACACATCCTTTGTGTTTCATTTTACATGTATCATAACAAAAAATGTAATTCTTTTCAGGTTGCTTTTAATAGTCCAAATCAGTTTTCTAAGACTTTCATTGTGCAATGTTTCAGACTGTGCAATAAGGGGAAGAAGAAGAAGAGGAATAGCCTGCAGCCATGCAAAGGATGCTGACGCTATTGGAGGGTGGAATAAGCAGCATTGACACCTACAAGAAACATTTCGGCAAGAAGCGGGTGCTCAGACATCTACATCACCGAAACACGTTAAGACAGGAACCTTATATAACATTGCAGGACATACAGTGAAAAAATACGGGCAATTTTGTATACAATTCAATGCATAGCTGAGAGTTAGCTCGAGCGAGTCTCCCTATATTCACTGAAATTAAGCATTGTGAGCAATAATTTAAATGACGGTGAAAATACTTTAAATAATGGTTCAATTTATATACCTAAAAAGACTTGAATCCTACATACATTAACAATATCAAAAACCTGTTTGCTGTGTTGGAATACAAATAATGAAAATAGAGACATTCGTTTAAATAATAGTAAATAAATTTGCATAACCTACTGTTGCAAGTGAAACGCCATATGCTGGAACAATGAGCTGGACGAGGAAAGTGATGGAAATGTAAGATAAATAATAACAATAAAAAGAATTAAGGTATGCTTTTACATAATGGTTTTATTCATTAAAAATCCTTACATTCCTAATGTAAAAATAAATCCTTACATTGAATAGTTTAAAATATAAGCTACATCACGTGAGTCAGAGGCCTGCATGTAAATGCTGTATCACGAATTATTAAACAATTCAATGAGCTCTGTACAGGGATATTAACACAAGTGTTCACACACCCATTTACAACTTCCTCTGGTTGATGAGAGCAATCTATAATAAATATAGGAGCAAATTTAAGTAATATTTTCTCTTCAATAAAGGATAATTCTCTTTTTTATAACAATAAGATATTAAGTACATATCGTGCATATGATGCAAGTCTAGAGTTTCCAAGTCAAAGGATAACATTCGCTATTAAGATAAAGTCTAAAATTAGTTATGTCACAATGATCAAAAAGAGAACCGTCTTTAGATGCATTACTCGATCTTAAGTCAGAGCACCAAAAATGACAAATCACGGCTTCTCCGTTTTAGATGTGTCACTATTCAGGTAAATTCCTGTAACACAGCAGGTTGAGTATGCAGATCCATGGTCCTAAATGGGTGAAACAGTCTTATCTAGCGTAACAGTCTTGAGGATCTCAGCATCAGAAAGTCGAATCACAGGCCTTCTCCACTCGAAGAGTACAGGTTTAGCAACAGCATTCTCTTCACCCTGAGACGGGGTAAAGTATATAAAGTTCAGTTTGACAAGGGATTCTAAACTCGTTGTTAGAGTCCAGAGCTGATGTATTATATGGTGAACACATGTTCCTCTTCTTAGTGATCTTGTCGAATCTCGGTGTCATTGAGGTGTCGGTAACATTGAAGATGCCCATGATTATAGGATTCTGAAGTCCAATAACTGTAGGAACTGCTGATTGCGTGAAGTTAACCTGTTGGGCGTCAAGGGCAGAGCATGATGTGTGCGTCGAATCATTCCATTATTATATCATCGACGACGCGACTTCTAAAATCTATAGGCATTATGCTTATATCCTTGTTTCTAAAGGCAATGATATTGCTGTTATGCTCCCCTGTTTGCTCTATGAAGCGGATGTTTATGAACAACAGGTAAAATTTGATTTGATGGTTCCTGTGAAATTCGGTATCCAGGCGTAACAGATGGGAAAACTGATAGATTGAGTGTCCACTTTTACTATGGAGGAAGGAGACTGGTGCAATTCTTATGATGCTCAACCTAAATATATTCACTAGGAAATCAGGTTCAGACAGCTGATTAGGTGGAATAACGTTGTCATTGAAGGGCCACAGAACGTTCCTATAGAACAATCACTGGAAAAAATCAAGAGTGAAAGGACATTTTAATGACATTTCATTATTATTATTATTATTATTATTATTATTAATTTATCTAATAAAGAAGACATTCGCATCCTAATATGAGGAATCTTTCTAACTCTTTTCTGGTTTCAATGTTCTGCAGATGCTAATCACGCTATAAAACCACCCAGCTTTAAATTCGGAATAATTTGGCTAATCGCATCGGAAAAGTCATTTTTATCAGGTGTATGAAGCATCATTAGTACCCTTAGCATGTTTACCAAATCATTAGGATCGGTGTAGCGGTATAGCATCTCTGTATTCGCTTTGGATATATCTTCTAATCTAGGGGAGTTGACACTAGTATGCTTGCTTTCATTGGTGTGTTTATTCAGAGCTTGCTCATTCAAAGAAACTGCTCTCATTGTTTCATCAGTGGTAGCTCTTGACGTTATTACAGGATCACTTGAACTGGTTCCAAGTACGGTACATCTCGAATCCCGCTCTTCGGAACTTGAGAAGATTTCAGGATCTCGTTTGGGTGTTGTAGTCAATGCACAGCTGGTCATCGCTTCACAGCATCTTCTCCTATGTTGCTTAAGGCTTGTAATTGTCCTGTTTTTTAAAGTTGTATTACATATGCAGCACTTAACACATCGATTACTCCCCCCTTGGGAAACATACGAAAAATCAAGATTCTCGTAAATTGACTGTAATTGTCCATCTTTGTGAGTGTTCATGCTCAAGCAGTATATATAAACTAGTCAATGTATACTGTAGATGTTGAATTCGTATACGATAACACGAGACTGAGCTATTTTTTCAACATTTATGTATTTATATATGTTCTCAGGCTTTGATGCATATAAACAGTCATATCCGAATTAGACTAAGCAAAATATTGTAGCATTCACACATAATAGTTGTAATTCCGTTAATTATAACTATCTCATTAAGCACAAGCAGATTCAAGTAGCATGAAATGGATTCCTAGAGGTAAGAGTACAAGTTTTCTTGATAGTTAGCACAGAGAACGCGAGAGTTGAGTGAGATACTGGTCTAGGTAGCAGGAGTCTGAAGCTCATGTATCATCCTTTAGCGAAATGGCACACGCATCTGAGAGCCTTTAGCGAGAGCGGGTCACCTATTCCCTGCCCTTTTCCCTGAGCGGGTCACCTTTTTCCCTTTGTGGGTCACCTTTTTCCCTTTGTGGGTCACCGTTTTCCCTTCATGGTCACCTTTTTCCCTTTTCGGGTCACATTTTGACCTTTGCTGGTCACCTTTTTCCCTTTGCTGGTCACCTTTTTACTTTGCTGGTGACCTTCTTCATTTTATGGGTCACTTTTTTCCCTTTGCGGGTGACCTTTTTCGCTTTGCTGTTCACCTTTTTCCCTTTGCGGGTCACCTTTTTCCCTTTGCTGGTCACCTTTTTCCCTTTGCAGGTCACGTTTTTCCCTTTGCAGGTCACCTTTTTCCCTTTATGGGTCACATTTTTCCCTTTGCTGGTCACCTTTTTCCCTTTGCTGGTCACCTTTTTACTTTGCTGGTGACCTTTTTCATTTTATGGGTCACTTTGTTCCCTTTGCGGGTGACCTTTTTCGCTTTGCTGTTCACCTTTTTCCCTTTGCGGGTCACCTTTTTCCCTTTGCTGGTCACGTTTTTCCCTTTGCAGGTCACCTTTTTCCCTTTATGGGTCACCTTTTTCCCTTTGCTGGTTACGTTTTTCCCTTTGTGGGTCACCTTTTTCCATTTGTTTGTCACCTTTTTCCCTTTGTGGGTCACCTTTTTCCCTTTAAGGGTCACCTTTTTCCCTTTATGGGTCACCTTTTTCCCTTTGCGGGTCAGCTTTTTCCCTTTTGCTGGTCACCTTTTTCCCTGAGCAGTCACATTTTTGCCTGAGCGAGTCACCTTTTGCCTGAATGGGTTACGTGATGGGCATGTCTAGAACATTGACATGAAACAGTTTTCCACTAAGTTCACATCTAAAGTCTCTTTCAAAGTCTAACATATGAATAGGCTGTGAGCATTCTTGTTTCATCCGCTCTAACTTGACAGCTAAAATAAAATAAATCGCTCTTTATGTATATACGCTAATGAGAAAGTATAAAAGAACTATCCCGAATAAAATCGATTAGTATAACGTGAGAGCTAAGGTGGTTAAGCTCGCAAGAGGTTTCGGTTTAATTAGCTCTCTCACTAACCTGCAACCGTTGAAGTACATTTACCTGGTTATATATACTGAGGAACTGTGGTAAAGCTAGAGAAAAATTAAGGAGAGGAGACCCTGGAATCATTCCCTTAGACGAATCGTGTAGTCTTAGCGACATTTCCTACGCTCAGCATAAGGTCTCTGCTTCGAGAAACATTGCTGACAAGATCTGGCTGAAACAGCTTGGTAAAGAGTGCAAACATCTGATGTTACATTAGGTGAAAAAGTTGGCAGCGTGACTAGTAACAGCAATTATGAAGGGAAAGGTAGCTCTAGGTACAGGAACCACGAAGAAGAAACAAGGAGGATTTCTACCTCTCATACCAATTATTGCCGCTCTAGGCGCTGCTGCTGGAGCCCAAATTGCCTCAGCAGTAAATAAGAAAAAGTCAGCAGATAAACAAATTGCCGAAATGATGAGGCATAAGAGAGAAATTGAGAGAAAGGTATCTGTTGGCGGCGGGTCCAAAAAGAAGAAACGGGGAGGATTTCTACCGCTCATACCAATTATTGCAGCACTAGGAGCCGCCGCTGGAGGTGCATCACAAATTGCTACAGCTGTTAATAAGAAAAAAGCTGCGGATAAACAACTTGCTGAAATGATGAGACGTAACAGAGAAATTGAATCAAGAGGGAAAGGCCTACGAGAGAAGAAGAATAAGGGGAGGAATATCGAATCGAAGAGGGGGACAAAGGCTGAAAGGGAATTCAAAATCTCTTGCAGAGGGCTATGCTTGTCCCTGAAAAACATTAAGTAACATAGATCCCCGCTTGTATGTCCAATGTTTTAAGGTTCCTCATATTAGGATGCGAATGTCTTCTTTATTTGATCAATTAATAATAATAATAATAATAATAATAATAATAATAATGCAATCTTATTAAAATGTCCCTTCAGTCTTGATTTTTTTCCAGTGATTGTTCTATAGGAACGTTCTGTGGCCCTTCAATGACAACGTTATTCCACCTAATCAGCTGTCTGAATCTGATTTCCTAGTGAATATATTTAGGTTGAGCATCATATGAATTTAGCGCAGTATTGCATCAGTATCCTTCCTCGATAGTAAAAGTGGACACTCAATCTATCAGTTTTCCCATCTGTTACGTCTGGATACCGAATTTCACAGGAACCATCAAATCAAATTTTACCTGTTGTTCATAAACATCCGCTTCATAGAGCAAACAGGGGAGCATAACAGCAATATCATTGCCTTTAGAAACAAGGATATAAGCATAATGCCTATAGATTTTAGAAGAAGTCAACGACGTCGAGGATATAATAATGGAATGATTCGACGCACACATCATGCTCTGCCCTTGACGCCCATCAGGTTAACATCACGCAATCAGCAGTTCCTACAGTTATTGGGCTTCAGAATCCTATAATCATGGGCATCTTCAATGTTACCGACACCTCAATGACACTGAGATTCGACGACAAGATCACTAAGAAGAGGAACATGTGTTCACCATATAATACACCAGCTCTGGACTCTAACAACGAGTTTAGAATCCCTTGTCAAGTTGAACGTTTATATACTTTACCCCGTCTCAGGGTGAAGAGAATGCTGTTCTTAAACCTGTACTCATCGAGTGGAGAAGGCCTGTGATTCGACTTTCTGATGCTGAGATCCTCAAGACTGTTAAGCTGGATAAGACTCTGTTTTACCCATTTAGGATCATGGATCTGCATACTCAACCTGCTGTGTTACAGGAATTTACCTGAATAGTGACACCACATTTAAAATGGAGAAGCCGTGATTTGTTATTTTTGGCGCTCTGACTTAAGATCGAGTAATGCATCTAAAGACGGTTCTCTTTTTGATCATTGTGACATAACTAATTTTAGACTTTATCTTAATAGCGAATCTTAACCTTTGACATGGTAAACTCTAGACTTGCATCATTGCACGATATGTACTCAATGTCTTATTATTATAAAAAAAGAATTATCCTTTATTGAAGAGAAAATATTACTTAAATTTGCTCCTATATTTATTATAGATTGCTCTCATCAACCAGAGGAAGTTGTAAATGGGTGTGTGAACACCAGTGTTAATATCCCTGTACAGAGCTCATTGAATTGTTTAATAATTCGTGATACAGCATTTACATGCAGGCCTCTGACTCACGTGATGCAGCTTATATTTTAAACTATTCATTGTAAGGATTTATTTTTTCATTAGGAATGTAAGGATTTTTAATGAATAAAACCATTATGTAAAAGCATACCTTCATTCTTTTTTATTGTTATTATTTATCTTACATTTCCATCACTTTCCTCGTCCAGCTCATTGTTCCAGCATATGGCGTTTCACTTGCAACAGTAGGTTATGCAAATTTATTTACTATTATTTAAACAAAAGTCTCTTTATTTTCATAATTTATATTCCAACACAGCAAACAGGTTTTTGATATTGTTAATGTATATAGGATTCAACTCTTTTAGGTATATAAATTGAACCATTATTTAAAGTATTTTCACCGTCATTAAAATTATTGCTCACAATGCTTAATTTCAGTGAATATAGGGAGACTCGCTCGAGCTAACTCTCAGCTATGCATTGATTTGTATACAAAATTGCCCGTATTTTTTCATTGTATGTCCTGTAATGTTATATAAGGATCTTGTCTTAACGTGTTTCGGTGATGTAGATGTCTGAGCACCCGCTTCTTGCCGAAATGTTTCTTGTAGGTGTCGATGCTGCTTATTCTACCCTCCAATAGCGTCAGCATCCTTTGCATGGCTGCAGGCTATTCCTCTTCTTCTTCTTCCCCTTATTGCACAGTCTGAAACATTGCACAATAAAAGTCTTAGAAAACTGATTTGGACTATTAAAGGCAACCTGAAAAGAATTACATTTTTTTGTTATGATACATGTAAAATGAAACACAAAAGATGTGTTATAAACATTCGGATATTTATCGTTATTTCAATGCATTAGATATAACTAAATTCAAACATATGCGATATTGTGATTTTGTTATAAATTCTATAGCGTGTATCTTTTGTAGCTTTATATGTTTTATCAATGAGTCAGTATTTTTATTTATGATTTTTTCATGTTAAAATAGGGTGGCATTCAATATTTAAGTTTAACACTTCTACACACCTTCTCTGCATATAAAAAGACAATTTACATGTCTTAAATTTCCTTATCTCTGCCCATACCGTTATACTGGAGGTATACGTTCAGGTATATCTGCAATCTCTTGATCGGTTAACGAATTATAGCGCTCTGGCAAGAACACTTGACAATCCTCCAGCGAAGATACGATCCTGGTACCGCATCTTGTTTGAACTCTCTTTAAGGACTTTATCTCATATTTAAGACCTATTTCGAGATCTTGAACTCGGCGAGTCGGTAGGAAACTACGCTTTTCAACCATCTTGTTAAGTCTATGAGCTAAACAATCTGTAACAGACATTGACATGAATTATTATTTTCACTACATTATTCAACTTGAAGAACAAGTTATACACTTCTTTATATTAGAACTATGGTGTGTGTATGTTTTGTAAGTATGCTTATGAATGTGTAGAGAAACAAAGAATAAGTACAGAAAATCATGTGCATATGAACGTGTAGAGAAACAAAGAATGAGTAGAGGAAATCGTGTGAATGTATAGCGAAACAAAGAATGAGTGGAGAAAATCGTATGAATGTTTATGTAAGAAGAATGTGTAGCGAAGATCGTGTGAATGTTAATGGAAGCAAAGAATGTGCAGAGAAAGTCGTGTGAATGTTAATAGAGCATGAACCTGCAGGGAAACAAAGAATGAGTAGAGGAAATCATGTGAGTGTATAGTGAAACAAAGAATGAGGGGGAAAATCGTATGAATGTTTATGTAAGTGTGCCGCGAAAATCATGTGAACTGGAGAAGAGTACGCACTGAAGTCCATGTGAATGTAAAACACAGATTAGAAAATATGATGCTCTTTGCAACGAATCGTCTTTCATGTACTGTAACGTTTAAACAAAATTAAATGTATTATAAAAGCCAACAGTGATTTGTATAGTTATGTAAAAAAACTCACCTTGCATTGTTATGTGTTGATATGCGCTGTACGTGTAGATGGCCTCCACCTCGCGTTGCTTTAAAAGTTCTTTAAATCTTAAATGTAAAGTTAATAAGTACACAACAGTTCTAACATGAGCAGATATCTGTTTATATAGGGATCTAAACCTCCTCCAGGCGATGTCGGCACGTCATCATGGCTGTGATGCTTACACATCACGTGATTATTACAGCCAATGACACCATCGCCTGCTGCGCATGTGCAGAGGCTCTCAGCACTTCTATCCCTAATTGTTTCCCTTCCTCTCGCTCTCCCTCTCACACACAGAGTACATCTATAATGTCTTTACACCAAGCTGCATGCAGTTACAGCATCAATCTTAGTGATGTATTCTAGAGTACAGAGGAAAATTAAGGAAGGCATTGAAAGATCGGGCGGCGAACTAGGATCAACTGATTGGAAATTATATACACCATTAATTATTCATTGTAGGAGCTATCAAACATGCTTTCTCTCGCAACTCTATCTCTGCTAGTTTGTGCGATAATTGAGATTTAAACTTAAGGATCGAACCCTGGACGTTAGATAACCGAATATACACCCACAAGATACTATCTGATGACATAAACGTAATAAGGTTTATTAGGTGCCTTTATCTTAAGTATTTACTATGTTTTTAAATATATAAGTAAACTTCATTGAATCAGTATTCGAACTCAGAACACCGGAAACAAAATGATTTATTATATTAGTTTGTCATGTTTAAAAGACCTGTATGCAGTCACAACATTGATCTAGATGATATATTCTAGAGCACAGTGGAAAATTAAAGAAGTCACTGAAAGATCGGGATTCGAACTAGGGGCAACTGATTGGAAATTATATACAGGCATTAATTGCCCATCATAGGAGCTAACAATCATGCTTTGGTCCGCTCCTCTATCCCTGTTAGCTTCTGAGATAATTGAGATTTTAAAATTCAGAATCGAAGGCATGACACCTGGTACTCCAATATACATGCACAAGAAACGAGCTAATGACATAAAACTAATAAAGTTAATTTACCGACTTTACTTTAATTAGTTTCGGAGTTATTAGAAGATGAATTTGTAATCACTCCTAGGATTCGAACCCATGCATCCAGACCAGTTTCGAACAATTCGTAAATGACGCGTCGCATCCCGAGCTATAATTGGTTTTTATTGCATCATTTTGTCTCTTTTCATTCAAAGAACGTATAGTGAAAACCATATGAATGTTAATAGAAGAATGCGAGGAGAAATAATATGAATGTTAATAGAGGAATGTGTTGAGAAAATCATGTGAATGTTTGCAGAAGAAGAACGTGTAGTGAAATCATATGAATGTTAATAGAAGAATGAGAGGAGAAATCATGTGAATGTTTATGCAAGAAGAGCGTGTAGCGAAAATGATATGAGAGATAGAAAGAAAAAGAGAGAAGAAAGAATGGTGTCTAGGCATCGGGATATCTAAGTATACGCGATGGTTTAATATAAACAATTAGTTGTTAAATGCAATTTTAATCCGACCGCCCCCTGCTTCAATAATTTAATAGTTATTATAGCGTTTCTCAGGGTAAGATTCGAACTAGGGGCCTCTGGGTTCCTAGGAATACAGCTCGTTAAACATTGTAATGTCGTATAAATTAAATTATATTTGTTAAACACATTTTAATCTGACCGCCCATTACTCACATAGTTTAATATTTATTAAGCGTTAGAGTTTCGCAGATTCGAGCTAGAACCCTCTGAACACCCTTTCATTAATTAAATTATATTTGTTAAATACATTTTAATCTGGCCGTGCATAGTTTAATAGTTATTGCGCATTAGAGTTTCGCAGATTCTATCTAGGACCCCCTGAACACCCTTTTATTAATTATTGTAATGATATATAAAAACTTAATTATATTTGTTAAATGCATTTTAATCTGACCTTGCATAGTTGAATATTTATTGAGCATTAGAGTTTCGCTAGGTAAGATTCGAGCTAGAACCCTCTGAACACCATTTCATTAATTAGGGTAATGATATATAAAAAACTAAATTATATTTGTTAAATACATTTTTAATCTGGCGGTGCATAGTTTAATAGTTATTACGCGTTAGAGTTTCACTTGGTAAGATTCGAGCTACAATCCTCTGAACGCCCTTTTATTAATTAGGGTAATTATATAATAATATCAATCATTAATTTCTCATTAGCAATAAACTTTTGACTACAGTAAGAATCGAACACCGATCTATGGATATCCATGCAGAGGTTTAATGCATGTAATGAAATGTATATTAAACGCTTTTTCGGAGTCGCTGCTTGAAATAAGCCAAACAGAATGCTTGTTAACTATGCTCGGATATATTCGTAGGATCTCGTAAAACATCGGAGAGAACAGCCCCTCAGGGCAAAAACCATGATGGCTTACTCTGACGTTGTTAAAGTGTTTACGTATAGCAGGTAAACAAGCTTCTCTCTCTTTCACGCGAACAAGGACAGGACTAGCATAAGGCCACCCTCAGATTCTTTTGTTAAGCTACCAGGTGTTCGAAAAATGAAAAGGGACCGGCTTTGTTATAGGGTTGTGGAATGAGAAATGCCAGATGGTCTTTCTAAAGTAGTGTTGCCCCGGACAATAGAAAGGCACACAATAGAATCTCTTCCTTTGTCCTGCATCCACATTGTTCATTTTGAACGAAGGCTTGCCCCGGGCAATAGAACTTGTTTCTCTGTTAACTGGCTTTAGGTTCTCTTTGTCACGACCCTAATTCATCATGGGCTTTGTTCATTTTGACAGCTGAAGGGCAAGCGTTGTTCTTTTGTTAAAAGCTAGTGGAATGAGCATGCCAGGTGTTCTTTCTAAAGTAGCCTTGCCCCGGACAATAGAAAGGCACACAATAGAAATCTCTTTTTTGTCCAGGAAGCTCTTTGTTCCCGCACGTGTTCGAGAAACAATAGGAGTGGAGTGAGTTGCTGCAGTGCAGGAAAGCACGTAGGCTGATGTGGAATGGGTAGGAAAAACATCTCGCCTTTGTTACAGAAGCGTAAAATTTATGGCTCCTTTGTTCGCTTTGACAGGAGAAGGATAACCTTAATTGCTTAACTGTCAAGTTTCCATGGTACTCAACAAGATTTATGGCCGCAGCTGCACCTGGAAGCCCTAAGGAGCTGAGAGGGGTAGGGGGAAAGGGGGGAGGGGAGCTAATTTGCATATGAATAGACATTCCATGAATATTAAGTGTTTTTCAAGTCTCAATTTACCTCTACTTAGGGGCAACCTCTGAAGAAATTTTATTTGGCAACTCACTTTGAACAAGATTCGAAAATACGTCCATTAGTTGGATATATTATCCCTGTACCAAGGAGCTGGGTGTTTCCTAATTATATACCTCTGTGAGAATGAGACCGACTTTATAGGTTTGTCAAAACATTGGCGATAAAACGATGTGTGTTCTGCCAGTGTAAGCAGCATGTGCTATGTACATCTCGCCATTTAGCATTTGGTCGAAAATAGAAAATAACAAGAATGTGTTCATCTAAAGGACAGTTTGTGTTCAGGTGAATTTTTGTACGTCTCCGTCTGGCATCTGATTCGGATATGAAATAAATTTGTTACTTATAATATTATTATATTCAGTGGACATCAAATCATGTATTTGACATGAAATTTCGATATCAAAGTTTTGGCTGGAGTGTTTCCTCTACCAAAATTTAAGTGACGACCACAAAAAGTCTCTCCCTGTATCTTCCTCTCACAAACTCACACATCAGGAAAACTACGTTGCGTTTAATATTAAGCCTACATCCAAAAAGTAAAGGATCTTACTAAACATTTTTCCCCTTTTTGGTTTTCTGTCGACTACCTAAATGTCAGTTTTAAGATGTCATATTTCAGGGAGCCACAACGTTTCCACAAAGACAAGAGTGTGCTGTGCTGCAATATTCTGACGCAGATTTAAGAAGATTAGAACATCGGAAGAAATGAATATAAAGAACACAAAAATTAAGTATTCTTATTGCTTTAAACTTAATTATGTCATTTATTCAAATATCTTATATTTTGTGATGAGCATAAAGCAGGCCAAAACGCAGTCATTTTAACAACATAAAGGTGTAGATCGTTCGCTGTTCGCTTTTGCATTTTATTGGGTTAATGATATTGGAATAGATATTATTAAAGAATATTTTGAAAGCCTTTCAGTACCTGAAATGAATGGAATACGAAAGTGCATTTTGTTTAAAGGGCTGGTAACCGTCAAATATTCCAACGAATGTTGGTGTCTTCCTCAGGGTCACGGTATATAAAGTAGTGAAGTTCGCAACTTGTTGAAAGGATAGAAAAGCACCTAGCATCATTCCTGGGCTTGGAGTGTGCCGTGTAAGTAGCAAATGTTAAAGAACAATGGCATTTAAATCAGAAGCTGCACGAGACCGCATTATTTGTATGTGGGAAGGTGGTCTATCTAACACACAATTGCAATCTTAGTTGGAAGGGGAAATGGCGGCGTTCTTTACTGGACCCAGTGTTTCAAAGAAGGAGGAGGAGAAGAGGGTTTAGAAACATGAAGAAAATCCGGAAACCAAAAGATACCACCTCAGAATTGAGAATCAACTATGTTGCTGGATTCAAGAGATAATGCTTTCGTCCTGCTACATTCATAGTAAACCACATGGGTCTTCGGGGTTCACCTTCAACTGTGAGAAGGCGTCTTGGCGCTACTAGTAGATATTCATCACATGAAGTCAACACGAAAGTAGCAGCTCACAGAAGAACATCAAGCTATTCGTGTGAGATTTGCTCTCCAGTTTATCCCAATGTCAAGCGAATCTGGGATACTTAACTATAGAGCGATGAAAAATGGCTCTCATCTAATGACGAGGGAAGGATGATACTTTGAGGCCCAGACAGCAGACGTGACAACCCAGAACACGTAGTGGCAGGATCATCATCGGTATCTGGCATTGGATGTCTGCTGCCGCTGTACATGCATTAGTACGGGTGTCTTTAAAAATGAATTAAATGAGTAGTAGGTTATTGGGGATTCAGCATCAAATTAATGGTTATTTAATTGGTTTTAATTGGGTTTAATTGGTCTTTCGGGCAAAGGGGACCTAAAGTACATGAGTCTTCAGCATCAAACTCAAGGCTACTGGGGTAGTTGGTGGTCTTAAATCGGATTTAGTTGGCTTTAATTAATCTTTACAGCAAAGGGGACCTAAAGTGCATGAGTCTTCAGCATCAAATTGGGTTTAATTGGTCTTTCGGGGAAAGGGGACCTAAAGTGCATGAGTCTTCAGCATCAAACTTAAGGTTACTGCTGGAGTTCGTCGGTTTTAGTAGCATTCCCGGCCACGTGGAGGGCTTTATAGCAAGACCCGACCTAAACGCCATGAGACTTGAGCATCAAACTCAAGGTTATTGCTGGAGTTGGTAATTGTGAGGGTCGCTTACATGGCCACGTAGTGACATTTAGTGGAAGAAAACACTTAAAAAGTCGCGTCCCTCCTCAAGCAAAGTACTGGCCTTGGGTGGGGAGGTAATTACTTTAAGGATGAAATATGATTTACCGACCGTGAGAACCATTGCTGCATCGCTTTCCCATGTTGACTAATAAATCTTTCAAATCCGGTACAGTTCAAACTTAAAAATTAATGGACCGCATCCATGAAAGCCAATAGACGGCTGTTCTTCGCTTCAAGCTCAGCCCTCAAACCCTATGAATGCGCATGCGCCGCCCTACCCTTCTGCAATTATCCCCACCATTATACCACTGCTATATAAAGTCCCAGGTCTAGCACACTGAAAGTGTTATTTGAAGGTTTTTGTAGAAAGAGTTTCTCAATCTGCACGTTATTAGTATGGCAGGAATGGAAGATTTTTGGAGTGAGTGTGGAGAGGAAGCGTACCATTACACCTACCACAAGGAGGAGTGCAATGGGTTCATACATTCAATTGTCTGTAACATGCCCTCATATCATGACCAGATGTCTTCAAGAGAAAAATGCACAGAGAACTGCCCAGTCTACAGAAGAAGGTACCTGTAAGTAGACCATCTTTTTATTCATTTCTAGGAAATACTATGCTACATCTAATCTTTAAAGAAAATAACGAATTTGAAATATGTTCATTCTTCCAGAGGAGGGGATGTAGACGAGGAACAACACAGAGGCGTGAATGATGTTGATGTCCTTGTAACCACCCATGCGGTCCAATACCATTCTGAATTTTGTAATGGTGATACGCATGCAACACTATGCGAGAAGCCAGAGGTGCACGATCAAATGAAGTCGTACTTCCTGTGTGATGAAAACTGCGCTGTATTCTTACTCAGGCGGGGAAACCTAAGGTAAGTGGCATTGAAAATATCTAGATGCTCTTACCCTGCACGGGGTTGTAGAATATCTAATATTTAAAAAAAATAATTAAAATTGTTCCAGAAATCGTCAGACAACGCCTATTCCTACAGAGGACATAGATGAAGTAGATTTCCCGAATGTACCGCAGCTTTTGAAGACTTTGGATGTCCAAGAGAGGCCAATCAATTTGCAAGTAGATGGTGATCTGCTCCAGGTGACTCCTGAGCATTCACCCAGGAAACGAGCAGAATTACACAAAGCAATACAGTGAGTATTAATTTCAAATCTATGAAAGAACACTCATGCATTAAATAAACTACATTGCTCCCATTCATGGTGTCTAACATGTGCAATTCCTTTCAGGAGACCTGCGAATCTATTTAAAAAAATGATTTTTCCAATAGATGCAATATGTAATGTTCCAGGTCCGCTACTAAGAAGCCCACCAGGAGGAAGAACAATAAAACATTTGAAGATCTCCATAGATGGTTGGCGCTATTGGAAAAGCGAATTACCTGCGCTAACACCCCGAAGAGAGATGCAAGCACCCGCACTCGTGCTCCAAGGCGGCTACGCCTCAAGAAGCACTAGTGTCAATATAGGATTGTATTATGAAATCCCAGTGCTCCTCATAAAAGAAACAGACAATAATAATTTCGTGTATATGACAAAATATGATTGGCAGATAATTCAAAAAAGTCTCGCAGAATTCGAAACATATCTGAAAGTGAAGAAGTGTCCGAACAGAGAGTACAGTGAACATGTTGTATTCTCCTATAATATCACGGTGTTTATGGAAAGTGGAAGAATTACACTTTTTAATACGTCTTTAAATTACGGTGAAATTCAGTTGAATTATGATGTACTATCACTAATAAAAAGACTCGAATCCTGTATAGATAGACATCCGCAGAACCTGTGTATTGTAAATGAAGACACTTATATAGGGACAAGGAGCTGGAGGCAGAAGGCGCTGGAAATGTATAATAAGAAAATAAAGAAGTGAATATCTCTTTTATAACTTGCTTTTTATTCACGAAAAACCCCCTTACACTTCCTTATATCAAGCATAAAATAACTACATTTAAATTAAAGACTGCATCACATGAGACAGGGGCTTGTATGTAAATACTTTGTCATGAATTATCAAGCAATACAAAGATGTCTGTGCAGGAATATTTGCACTAGTTTGAATTTCCAGTCTAATATTGGCAGCTCCATTTACAACCTCCGCAGGCTGATGTGAGCGGTCAATGACAAATATCGGTGCATGATTAAGAAAATCTTTTCTCCTCAATAAGGGGTAATTCTCTCTCGAATAATAGGAGCTTTGGAACTTTGAATACATTTCATATAACGAGGCAAATCTTGAGTTTCCAAAGTCCAAGTTCATATCATGGTAGGGATAACATTCACTATTGAGGTACAGTCTCAAATTGGTTATGTTGCAATGATCAAACTCGGAACAGTCTTTAGTTGCATTATTTACTCTCGAAGTCTGCGCTCCCACAATAACAAATCTTGGTTTCTCGGGTCTCGATGTTGTTGCAACGTTCCATGTAAATGATCTAGTTTGAGGTACCGCAGGCTGAGTATGCATATCCATACTTCGAAAGGCTATATGTAATGGCCTGTCTGACTTGACAATCTTAAGGAACTCCACCTTTTCACCATCAGAAATGCGTATTATAGGCATCCGCCACTCGATACGTGTAAGTTTAACACTAGCATTTTCTTCTCCTTCGGGTACCAGAATACAGTTTTTAGAGTCCTTGGATCGAATGAGGACCAGCTCATACTTGCTGTTGAGTATGAGGTCCTTGTGATCATCTGGAAATCCCAGAAGCATTGACAGCGGTACTATAGCGTTGAATGCTCCACTTGCAGGATGCACACTATCCACATCTCCAGGGTAGCACCATCCAGCATTGAGTAAACGGTTGGATTCCATAGGGTTGAGTGCAGCATAGTTGCGCATAGTACGCATAGTTGATGTAATCCCTGGATTTCTTGTACTGTCTATAGTCGATCCATTCATGTCCAATCGAATCTCGTCAAACATAAATGCAATAGCATTATTGGTGAGCCTTGCTGTAGTAGTTGTTCCATTAGGTTTAGTAACAGATCCCTCAATGTAGAGATTACTCCAGTTAGGAAGAGTATATAAATCTTTAGTTTGACAAGGGATTCTAATTTCATCATTCGCGTCCAGAGCCGATGTATTATACGGTAAAAACACATGCTCCTCTTCTTTAGCAATCTTGTCCTCGAATGTAGGTGTTTCCGTCACATTGAAGATGTCCATTACAGAATTCTGAAGCCCAATGCTTCAAGGAACCTCCTATTGCTCGATGTTAACACACTGAGTGTCGCAGGTAGAGTATGATGTATACGACGCTGCGCAGGCTTATTATATCCTTGTAGGCGTCTTCTTCTGCTAAAATCTATTCCCATTACGACGTATGTGAAGTCGTATGCTTATATCCTCGTTTCTAAAGTTGATGGGATGACCGTTCTGGTCAACTACTCGAAGAGTGATTTGGTTAGTGTCTATGATAGGCAGGTAAATGGGATTTGAAGGCTCTTGCGAAATGTGATATCCTGGCGGAACAGAAGGGAAAAACTTATAGATCGAGTGTCCGCTTTTACAGTCGATGAAAGAGCCTGTTGCAATACTGCACTCGATTCGTATTATGCTCACCTTAAATATGTTTACTAGGAAATCACATTCAGTCACTTGATTAGCAGGAATGACTTTGCTTTCACTGAAGCCTAAAAGGGTTCCAATAGAACATTCCCTTGAAAAATCCTTAGGAAAAGGACATTTAATTTCAGCCTTCATTGTATTATTATTAGGTCGAATAAAGAAAACATCCTCATCCAATTGAAGATTATATTTGATGTATGCATTATTATCAGTAATCTCATAAGTTCCATGAGGTATATCAATGACTTAAAGATTGTCATTGTAAATGTAATGAAACTGATTATTGCTATGATCCCCATTGGGAATAGAATAGAAGGTTTCAAAATTCAAAAGAGCGATCTCATAATATCCTTTAGGATCGATCCTCAGAGGAGGATTCAGGTGCGTTGTCAGAACAGATTCATTACCGCTAACAGCAATAGTGTAACTCATTGTGATAGAAATTGTAAGCACAAGTGCCCACAGATGACTGAGCTAAAACTCTGAAACCTCTCGGTATTATACATTAACCTAACACCTCTGAGATACCTTTCTATCTCTTTAGGAGGCTTTAGGTTCCCAAAGCTATCGAAATAAAATGCAATGTTTCCCTCCTTCCTTACAGCAACCCAATGGGTACCTTCATTCTCTGAAGAATCGAGATTGAGGATAATCCTCTCATGGTGATTGAGGCTTTGTAGGCAGCTCGTCAATCATATATACACCTCTAAAATGCGGAATCTTTAAACGTCTAGCATACATGTCGAGATCAATGTTACTCAAGGCTTTTTCCGGGACAAGTACAGTCCTCTTCCAGAGTTTTTTGAATTTCCTTTCTTGCTGTTGCGTCTCTTCTTTTTGACATTTCTCGCCTTATTCTTCTTCACTTGAAGATCTTTTCCTTTTGCTTCTATCTCTCTGTTATGTCTGGCCATTTCTGCAAGCTGTTTATCTGCAGCCTTTTTCTTATTCACTGCTGTGGCGATTTGAGCTGCGCCTCCAGCTGCAGCACCTAGGGCTGCAATAATAGGAATGAGAGGCAGAAATCCTCCATGCTTTTTCTTCCTGGAGTCACCACCTACAGCCACCTTTCCCTGCATAATTGCTGTAACTAGCCTGGCGGCCAACTTTTCTCCTAAAGTAGCGTCCGATGCCTGTACTCTTTTCCACGCCTTCTCGGCTAAGATCTTATCGGCTATATTTCTCGTAGCAGAGTCCCTGTGCTCAGCGTAGGCGATGTCGTGCTGGTTACAGGCTTCGTCTAATGGTTTAATTCCGGGGTCTCCTCTCTGTAGGTGTTTTTCCAACTTCGTACCCGGACCGCAATATCTGTAGCCCGGTAAATGTGCTTCAAAGGTCAGCCAATTAATAAGAGAGTTAATTAACCCAGAGCCTCTGGAGATCTTGATCCTCCTAGCTCCCATGATACACTAGGTGACTTTAAAATAGTATTGGACTTTTATACTCTCAAGCTACAAACTGAAATCCATGCGCACCTGATATATATGTATATATACATTAAGCATGCTTTTTTATATTTAGTTATTAAGATGGAGCTCGTGAAGCAAGATTGCTCCCTGCCCATTCAGGTGCTAGACTTTGTAAGTGATTTTAGATGCAATCGACACGGAAAGTTATTTCCCTCTAATTTCAGAACTCTTATTCTAGGCAGCTCAAGCGCCGGAAAAACTAATGTATTACTGAATATGCTGCTTCATGTGAATGGTTTACGTTTTGAAAACTTGTACATCTATTCAAAGTCCCTTTACCAGCCAAAGTATCAATATCTCATCAAGCTACTCGAAAACATTGAAGGGATAGAAGTGAACACTTATGAAGATGGAGAAAGTGTCTTACATCCGTCTGAAGTTAAAGAAAACTCCATATTTATATTTGATGACGTAATCACTGAAAAGCAGGGGAAGATCGCCTCTTTTTACAGCATGGGCAGACACCGTAATGTGGACTCTATATATTTGGCACAGTCGTATGCTAAAGTGCCTAAACATCTAATAAGAGACAACACGAATATGATTATTCTCTTCAAGCAGGATAATTTAAACTTGAAACATATATATGATGACTATGTAAACACTGACATGTCATATACTGAATTTAAAGACCTGTGCAAGGGTGTTTGGGAAAGTGTCTGGGAAGGAAGACCCTTTGTAGTGATAGTTCCGGTATTCCCTATGAATGATGGTCGATATAGGAACGGCTTCGACGTATATATTAAAGTAGAAAAGAAAGAAAAGGATCATTCATAGATCGAAATGAGTATTGACAGGTTCGGTTCACAGAGGACTGCTCCAGTTAAAAGAGCACTTCATCAATTCATCATAAACCGAGGTGGAAAAGGAAACTATCAATTTAAAAACAAAAGACTATGCATTGTTCATGATCCCGAGGAAGACAATGACGCAAGCACTAAACGTTATGTTGACACGCTTACGACTTCTACCGAAAATCGAATGCAGGAATTCACCGAAAAAGTGGAATGTCAGCGTATGGGTGAACTTGAAACTATGATAAGGAATCACATCCAGAAATCGCTAGATGGACAATATGAGTCTCTAATGAAATACCTGGACAAACATGCACTTAAACGAGACGCTGGAAACAACATTATTCTAGATACAATAAGAATGAATATAATATTATCACCCAGGACTACAATGTACCGAATAGGAAATATGTATCCGGACTATGTTAATGCAAGAACACCAGCGATCGATTCAGATGGGAACGCTTCCTTTCAAAAAAGAAGAATAAGAGAGATAGCAGATCCCATCGATGGCAGTGATGCAGCTAGTAAAAAGTTTGTTAAACACATTATTGGTAAAAAGCACAATGAAGCACAGCAAGCTCTAAACAGGAGACTAGCCTCTATTGGAAATGATATCACCGAAACAGTAGTGAAACATATGGAAACTATGGCGAGCCGACAGAGTTCCATGGATAAGCAGTTGACAATAGCTATGAATAATGTGAATATTCTCAAATCACAAGTGAATGTTATAAATGCGATATTAGATCAAATGAAAGGCCAACACGTTATTACCCTGCAGACGAAGCCTTTCAGAGGGAATTTACTAAGATACACATTAACATCGGGTCTCGAATACTACAGAGCACCTGTAAACGGAGAGGTCATTGCATGCTATATGACATCGTCAACACCTCCTTTTGTAAGAGCAGATACATTATTTGCTATAAACAATAACATAGTCAGAACCTTCCCTGCTCCTATTGCAAATGGCGATACACTCACCTTTACTGCTCCGGCCAGTCGAGCAAAAGATGGCCATATTCGAAATATCGAATTGAATATATCATATAAACTGAGGCCAACAGAATAGAACAGCTATATATTGAGGCGAATTACAAAATTCAAGATCATTTCAAGATAGACAGCGAGAGCATAAGACTTAAAAGAATCTGTAGCCAGGCATACAAAGGCTATAAGGGAAAAGCTACGTGCACTAAAAGGACAAAGGTTTGAGACCCAGAGAGTAATGAGTGAAGCTCTTCAGCCAGTAGCAGAACCGTTACATGATATACTGCAAATTCAGAGAAACAATAGTGATACTTCAAGTAAAGAGGAAAGTCAGAAAAAGAGTGATTCACTTAAAGAGGAGAAAGATGAGAATATCTTAAGCTTCCTGCAGAAAGTTCGTAGGAATGATAAGAATGAAATAGACAATGCCTACGGTGTGAGATACGAAGATGGAAGCTATATGCTGGGGAACAAGATCATTGACTTCCTCAACAATAAAGTACGAGTAGGTGATGAAACGTACGAGGTGACACCTGGATTGAGTGAACTCATCTTCAAGAGGATACCTGAAATGCATGTATATACAGAAGGGGATCTGGATACATATAGCAGAATATTGAAAGCAAGCCAGGTTCATCGTAGAAACTACAGCAGACTCGTGAAACTGAGATCATGCAATTCCTACAAGTATAAAAGCATTATACGGCCTTTGGTGACGAAACACAAGGGTTTAGGTTTGCAGTGGAAGGAGTATCGCCCTGATACGAGGCAAGACTACATCTATTGGAACGACCATAACGACCTGGTGAATCGCCTGAGGCTTCTCATTGCATCCAGAGACGCCCGAAATAATAATCACACACAAGAAATTGAAGAAATTATTCAAAAACTGAAATCGGCTACCATTATAGCATGACGGTGAAGCAAGATATAGCAAGAGAACTCCATGCTCCCGCCCGAAGAAACTTCTTGCGTCGAAAGATCGTTAGCAAAGGTCTGCATGATCTGATGCAAATCGACTTGGTTGAGATGATCCCCCATGCAAATCTCAACAAGAATTTCAAATATATCCTGATTGCAGTCAACTTCTACTCTAAAATGGCCTATGCAAGGCCATTAAAGGACAAGTCAGGACTACAGGTTGCAAAGGACATGGAAACGCCACCCAAGAATATAGAGAGTGATAACGGAAAAGAATTTTATAACAAGCACTTTAAAAATCTAATGGCAAAGTATAATGTCAATCACTACAGTACCTATACTAATGTGAAGGCTGCAGCTGTTGAGCGTTTAATCAGAACTTTACAGAATATGATGTATCGGGAGTTTCTAGCTCAAGGATCATACAAGTGGTTAGATCTTCTACCTAAAATCGTTGCAGAGTACAGTGACACTTACCACTCAACCATCAAAATGAAGCCCAGTGAAGTGAGGAACAATGACTTTCTACTGACGGTTTACAAGTATAACCATCCCAAAAGAGAGAAGAGGAGTGCAAGGAGGTTTAGTGTCGGCGATTATGTGAGGATATCCAAGAATAAAGGACATTTCGAAAAGGGTTTTGAACCCAACTGGAGTGTTGAAATTTTCCAAGTGGCTCATGTGAAACGAACCAATCCTACCACCTACATCATACAGGATAAGGATGGAGAGCAGATAAAAGGAGCATTTTATGGGCATCAACTGCATTCTACACTATTCCCTAACACTTATTTAGTGGAGAAGATTTTGCGTAGGCAAGGAGAGAGGATTCTATTGAAATGGTATAGGTTCACTAATAGCCAATGGATTGATGGAAAGGATTTATTGTAGCTAATACTGAAATAAAGAGTCTTAAATGTAGTACCTCGTGTTTTATTTATAGTAATTTAATTTTTCCCCTTGATACATTGAGCTGAACAATGTCCTGTTAACGTTGTATTATATAAAATAGAAAATAATTAAAAACAGTAAAAATAATTAAATACAATATATGCAATTAATAAATTAGACAATAAATAGTCTATATACAATATAATACATGAGATGGGGATGAGACATCCAGGGAAGTCGGAATGGATTACGAGGCCCTAAGTGAATAATGGCCCCACGCGAGAGTTGCATGAGAGTCATCAATCATCTTGCACTTCGTGTCTCCTCCATGCAATGCAATTTTGTTAATTTCCACAGTCGAGACTTTGTGTTTTGTACTTCTGAAGCAAATTTGTTTAGCCAAAAATTTTTTATTTAAATCTTTTAGACACTCGAAATATTTCTCAAAGGTGATTGTTCGCATTCCACCTTTGGTAATCCCCTTCGCTTTCATGATGGTGCTGTTATATTTATAGCTGTAGAGCTTTGCCCTAAGTCCAACGTACTCAGTCATCACCATGCCACCCAACTCATCTTTAAACAATCCAATCACTTTCGTGTTGGCCTGCTTTATGCCATATACATTATTTTGGTTATAATTTGATGTGTCAAAATGCTGGGGATTGGTTTTCATGAATTTGTAAATGTCTGAAGAAGTTTCGAAAATGAATGAATCTGTATCCATATAATTCAGGACCAGGTCATTCAGTTGGGGTTTCATTACTTTATAAAAAAATCATACATAATAATTTTTGATAGATCGAGAATTGCATGGCCAATATAGATTGGTTTGTTCATGAGGATCTCCTCTCGAGCCAACTCTATGCCGACTAAGCTTTCATCAAAAATGTGGCTGCATACATATGTTGGAAGAGCCGTCAATTTCCGTGCTTGCTCCCAGGTAGGTACAATACGGAAATCTCTGTACTTGCGAACATTTTCAATGAACTTACCGTACACAGCGTTGTTAATTTTCTTCCAGGGGTTTTGACCAAACTTGGAAGTTTCCCTGGCTCGCTTCTCGGCGTTAAGGTCAATATAGACCTTAAGCCATTCAGCTTGGTCATACGATACCACACGATGAATATGTCTGAATAACAGCCCCAGATTTAGGCACTGTTGCAAGATTTTATAATGCAAGACATATTTGCTTTTGTTCTCAAGACTTGCAATCAGTTTCTTGTATTGGCTGCCGGATGGTATCTCGCTCCGGGGAAAGAGCTGTAGATCATTGTGTACATCATGGAGATGGTCAGGATACTCCAAATCCACCTCTAGGAAATATCCTGTCTTGGAGTCCTCAGGGATCGCAGCGAAGTCGATGGTGTCTATTTCATCCCTATCAAGCCATCTGAGGTTCCCGTACGGCATTGGGGACGCCATGTTTTACCGTACAAGTTGTTGATGTCCCAGTACGATAAAAAGTTTCGAGGTTCATCAGATTTGTAGTCTGCAAGGTATTCGTGGTTGGCTTTGGAGTACCGCTTTGATACCGTGCAAAGCCCGCCGCGAATACCTTCCTCGAAAAATTCTATCATGCTGGGATCGCTTATTAGCTGGAGCCTTGCTTTCGTTGTGTTAAGCATGGCGTCGAAGACTAGTGATGGCAGAGTGTAGTACCATGCTGGGTCCAGGTTATACATCTCCAGCGACAAGTCTCTAAAGTTCTCGAATACATCTGCTAAAAGCAGAGTATCGGTCTTTAGGTAAAGGTCACTATATCCCCCAAGATTATTTATGTTGAATGTGCTCCATACCTTAAGTGCATGAGCGTATTCCTCCTCTGTGACACCGTCGAAAAGCTCTATCGGCGGGAGCTCCTCTTCTTGGAGCTTCTCGATGGTATCCAGGTATGTATAGGGGAATATGCCCTTGCACTTCATTAGTTGCAGATGTTCTGGATTAGAATACTCGGCATTAGTGACCTTGAAGTCATCAGCGCTCAGCATGTCCGCCAAGCTAGATAACTTGTCATCGAGAAACTTGTAGCTGTCGAGAAACCTCAAATCAAAGCCCTTGTACCATTTAGTAAATGCCAGATAACGTTCAGATGATTCTGCTATACATGAAATAGGAGCCTTATCATATGCCATGTGCTTTATCAAGAAGTGACTATCATAATTGCTTAAGCAATGAAAGAAAATTGGAATAAAATTCGGCAATTTTCTATTCAAATTGCAAGCATTATGAGCCGCTCCAAGATATGCTCCAGTGATATGACAATGGTCCCTCACCCTAAGGTAATCTATAGCAAAATCTCTCCTGCATATGTGACAGTGATCAGCATTGTCGAAATCCAGGACATCCTGAGGAAACATATGCATGGGCTGTATTCGCCCATATATCTCAATGACTTCATCAGCAATCTTTCTAAGTTCGCTGAAGAAGTCATTCAGTGCATTGCTACCTCTGAAGAGCTTGAATCTCGACAAGGACTGATCATGTCTACATATAACCTTCAACGCTATCGATATCGCTTCATGTTCCTGTATGGCTCGCGTCCAACTCTTTGCGTCAGAGGGTTCACATGAGGGGACCTTCCTCAAAACAGATTCGATATCTGCATAAATCACAGAAGGTACAGGGCACACTTTGAATATGCATTAAATTCCAGAACCTCATCCTGCTTTGGCATTTTGAGGATCTGACATTTATTGCATTTCAGTTTATGCACTCTCAAGGCATCCTCATTAGAACACCTTGTCATGCATGCCTCGCATACCCACACTTTTCCTTTATGCTTAGTTACCTGACTTCTAATAAGCCTCGATAAGTTGGTGATGAGACAGTAGTGAGACTTGTCACCCTCTAAAACCATTAAGAGGTTCACTTGTCTAGCCTTCCTCTCAGATGGTTTATGAATAGACTCCACTGAGTCGTTGGCATTCAGGGCAAATACAGCTATAGATACATCTGGATTCTGCTTCTCAAAGCGTTCAATCTGATCGAGGGAAAACGGGAAAGTAATTCCAGCATAATTGAACGCCTTGAATAGCAAATCCTGCGGGTATGAGCTTAGTCTATTTTTGTTGGCTTTTGCAGGGTATCTGGAAGCTAGCATGCACCAAGCGAAACAGAAATGATCGGCATTCTGAATATTAACGACTACCTTCTTTCGCTTGATGCATGCTGGTAGCTCTATGTATCCTGAAGCACGAAGGGGATTATAGTTTGCAGCGCTATTTATCAGCGAGTGTATTGCGAACAGTGTCTTTGAACTAGATTGGCCTTC
Source organism: Deroplatys truncata (assembly GCA_030765065.1). Lineage (NCBI taxonomy): Eukaryota > Metazoa > Arthropoda > Insecta > Mantodea > Mantidae > Deroplatys > Deroplatys truncata. Next base: position 383,089,223 of record CM060990.1, read on the forward strand.
AAAACAGGCTATATTTTCTAAAATTTCGTGTTTCATTGCATGAAAGATGACATCGAGGTTAGATGATTGCTGGATCTCCTTTGTCTTGGAATTGAGAAATATCGATTCCACTTTTTCATGATCAGGTGTCTGGATTAAGTATGAGACGTTCAATGAACAACTCATCTTTATCCCAGACATACTCTTCTTTAGAGTGGATTCGATTTCCTTAATGACAAGACCCCTGCATGCCTCGAGAAGCTGCCTGGGGTCAATTATCCCAAACGTATTTTCAATTTTACTACTGAAAATACGACCTTTGAATGCAGACTCTATTACCCTACATTCTAGGTCATCGTAATCATTTCGACATACCCTTTTTGCCGGTGATGGTGAGGATGAATCAGTTGTCTGGACTGGTCTGGAAGATGTTGCTACGGCTCCGTTTACATGTGCTGCGTACTCCTGCTGGTTCAATTCGCGTGAAGGTTGGATGCTGCACTTTCCTTCTTCAGCATCACGCTCCTCTTCTGCTTCACGAGGTCTCTTGCCACCTTTTCTCAAAGCCCCATTTGCCTGAGGCTCTGGCTCATGATGTAGAGGTTCAGGATCTGCAACAATAGAACCATCACATTGTTAGCATCTGTGACAAATCAAACATGCCATGGTCTAGTAGAAGACTTGGGAATAAATTGCATCAATATTAATGTTAAAGGAAGTGAAAGACTTACCTTGGCATGACTGAAGCAACTCGATGAGCGCGGTCTTGTACCCGCAGTTAGTGCAGGTACAAACTCCCTCCATTGGTTTATCCTCCCTGTCGTTATTGTGGGCGACGCTTGATTTCTCAATAACATCTCCGAAACCTGTCGGAGGTGGGATGATAAAGTCCCCCGCATTATCTTCATCAAGCCACGCAGCTGCCCCGTCGTCTAGCAATGGTGATAGTGGTGGTGGTGACGGTAGAGTGCTGGGCTCAGGAGCGTCCTGTGCCGCGACAGGTGAGCGGCGGACACGTCCTGCCAGACTCAATTTGCTTGTGTTCGACTTCATAGGCATCTTCACTGGAAAATAATAATTTTAGGCATGTAAACCTGATGAATGAAGAAAAGGATAATTTCCCTATATTCTATACTTCATTTTCTAGCATATTACCACTTTTCAACTTTTTTCAGTTTTTGACATTAGAGTATGTTAAGTATGTATGTTAAGTATATTAGCTTTAAGTATGTTAAGCATTTTTTATGTCGTAAGAGTATTTGTTTATATATTATGCAAGCTATTTTATAACAGATTACAAAGTTTCAACGAAAAATTCAGAGTTAAGTTAATTTTTATTAATTAGTATGTTAATGAAGTATTTTCAAATATTAATTGTTTTAATAATTATAAAATTAGCTAATAGAAGACCTGCCTTAAGGTTGCTGGATTTAAAATAAGTTGCATTTGAAAGTAACTCAAGCCCCCTAATAAATACTACTGTTGTGCTTGTAGGATCATTTTTATCCTACTTTTGTATTTTCTTCTGATTTTCGTATTGTGTATTTTTTTTAATTTGCGTGAAAATGGAACTCGATTTTAACGTATATATTTCTTTTTAATCGTACTTTAGCGTTCTGAAAACTGAATATTTACGTAAGAGCTTCTTCAGATAGAATGTATTATGTTTTAGCTTGCTTAAGCTCGGTTATTTTTTGTTACAGTATTTTTTATTTTCTGTGTTTAAAGTTTTTTGTGTAATTTTTAGACGTTGGTTAGTGATACATAAGTTTAAATAATACATCTAGACACTGACCCTGCTACATTATTGCAAGACAAACTTTACGAACCTAGGTGATGACACGTTTTTTTTAAATGCGATTTTGACTTTCACTATCTTCACTCGACTTTTTAAGAATACATCACACGAATTTCCTGTATGAAATCTATTATATGCACTGACCTTGCGAATTGAATTCTAAGATGAATTAGGTAGTTGAAGATCTTTGCACTAACACACGCTATCACAATCACTGAAGTTATTCCTTTAAGAATGAACTTTAGCTCTCCTGCTTTCTTCTTATATAGACTTTGAAGTTCATTCTCCCTCTCCCAGAATGAATGCGCAGAAGTATCCACTCCGTAATCCAGTGTTTTGATTGGTTAAACAATATTAGCTGGCTATATCTATCCTTGTCTAATGATTCACGTTTCTTTTCCCAGGATCTTTAATCACATCTGGTGAAGTTATAAATGTATTTGACACCGTGTCTTAAGTAATATATTCTCGTGTACTGTTAATGAAATAATAAAGGAAGTGTTCAGTTACTCTTTATTGTATGAATCATACATCTGTGTGAGAAATGTTAAGCTAAATTGCCCTTAGACAGGAAATTGTAAATCTTCATGAACTTAAGCAGCTTAAGGGAGGGAACTTATTGATGGTTGCAGCTGCCTTTTGGTGTACTGTTAATGAAATAATAAAGGAAGTGTTCGATTACTCTTTATTGTATGAATCATACATCTCTGTGAGAACTGTTAAGCTAAATTGTGCTTAGACAGGAAATTGTTAAGCTTCATGAACTTAAGTAACTTAATGGTGGGAACTTTTTGATGATTGCAGCTGCCTTTTGGTGTACTGCTAATGAAATAATAAAGGCAGTGTTCAATTACCTTGTATAAATCATACACCCCGTGGGAAAAAGATAGTCATCTTTCCTGCTGTTATAACTAAGTATTTTAAATTTCTCTACTATGTAGAGTAAGTAAGGGAAGTATTGTATTCCACCCAAAAATTCGATAACAAGATTTCACCGGATATTTATGTTTTGAGGCCCCTGTTTTATTTACAACTATTTTCGAGATATTGCTTGTTATTCCCTTAAATTTTCCAATAATTATATTTTCTGGAATTCGTTATTCATTTTTATGTCCTAGACATGCAAAGAGGATGGAATGCGTCACATAGTAACCAGCTCTTAAAAGATTTGACTAATGCTTAAAGCCTCCCATATTCCTCTTGCACCTACAAGAAGCAAAGGAGAATAAGCGTTTGTAAAAAAACAACGTTTGTACAAGAGTAGAGAAAGTCATGTGAGTGTAACATGAGAATTTTTTTAAATGTGATTCGTTTTTAATACACTGTACATACACCTTGTAACAGTGTAATTAGCTATCTCTATAAAGAAACATTTTTCATTATAATTTAATGTGTGTTTGACTCTCATGCAATGTTTAATGAAAAATCAATAGCGGGCTGGATACTGTCTGTATCTATAATGCCAGATATGAATTACAAGTGTTAGTTCTGTAGCCTTCTGGCATCTGCCGGGAGAATGTGAATTTCTAGCACGGGACGACTCTGACAATGGCTAGCATCTTTATATGCGAGGGTAGCCACCCTCCATGATTGAAACTCCCAGACATAGGGGTGCGATGATTACCCCATTGTATAGAAGAGTAGGCATAAGCGTGTGTTAAACTGACATGAAGGGAGACCTCACTCGTATACACACACGGTTTTAAGTAGCATGTTATTCATGTCGTAAAATTCCCAGTAGGAAACTTTTGCATTGTGAAAATTAAACCTTTTGATTTTTAAACCATTTTCCTTCGTTAGGCGTGTTCGCAACAAAAATTGAAGCTGGTACTTTTATGTGCTGTATATGAGTTGCGTGATTATAATTAACGCTGTGTACTTTATAGTGGCTGAATCATGTCTCATAGTTGACTGGAAATGCAGACATTATTTTGATGACCTCCCCACCCAAAGGCAGTACTTTGCTCACGTCTCATGGCGTTTAGGTCGGGTCTTCCTCTAAAAGCCACCGCGTGGCCATGTAAGCGACCCTCACAATTGCCAACTCCAGCAATAACCTTGAGTTTGATGCTCAAGTCTCATGGCGTTTAGGTCGGGTCTTGCTCTAAAGCCCTCCACGTGGCCGGGAATGCTACTAAAAGCGACGAACTCCAGCAGTAACCTTGAGTTTGATGCTGAAGACTCATGCACTTTAGGTCTCCTTGCCTCGAAAGACCAATTAAACCCAATTTGATGCTGAAGACTCATGCACTTTAGGTCCCCTTTGCTTGAAAGACCAATTAAAGCCAATTAAATCCGATTTAAGACCACCAACTCCACCAGTAACCTTGAGTTTGATGCTGAAGATTCATGTACTTTAGGTCCCCTTTGCCCGAAAGACCAATTAAAACCAATTAAATAACCATTAATTTGATGCTGAAGCCCCAATAACCTACTACTTAAATGAATAAGTAAAGATCTTGGAGGATTTTGTTTGTGCATTACTTGATTTTGCAGTGAGAATAGGATTTTACTTGACGCAGAAATAAAATATCTAGAGTTGGGAATTTTCAACGTTTTTGCTGTAATTCCTCATTTTCGGCTCACTTTTCGGACTTTACGAATTTATTTCTCTACCAGTTTGTCACATGTCGATGAAAGTGTGTGGATGTATGCACAAAAATGTTCTACCCAATGCATGAAAGATAATTATGAAAACACCATGTGCAAAAAATTGCAATTTTGGTATATTTTTAAAAAATTATAAAACTGATAAGATGAACGATCTCAAAAACCGACAAAACACTTAAACTGCAATGCCATTTGATTTTAATGTTTAAAATGTTGATTTTTCCCTCCATTAATTTGACTGCTAGAAGTTTTTATTTAAAGTGCAGACGAATACTTTCTTGACGGGGTGTATATACTAGTTCATACATAGTCTTCTACCTATTGGCTGAACTATTCGCGCCGTAAGTGCGCCTCTTTTTTTTCTTTCTTTTTTAAAATTTCATTTCTTCTGGGTTTTTTTTTCTTGTTTCCCCTGTTTTTTTTCGGTTTATCATTACCGTGTTTCCTATCTTCTACTTTTTACCGCAATTACTGTTACACATACAGAATACACAGACCCAAACACCCATGTCCATGACGCGACTCGAACCCACGACCCTCAGCTTGGCGGAGAGCCGAAGCTATACGCTCCAGGGACCACGGTTAGTAGGGCCGGCGCTCTGAGCACGTGTACATGGGAACAGCCGTGAGTAAATGAAACAATCATTACATTCATGCAAATAGAGGTTGGAAGCTTGCAGTTGTACAATATTAATAAAGAACATTCATCTTACAGTTATGGTAGGTTTGATAATGATATGCGCGGGCCGCTAAGCTCAAACAACGGTACATAATTTTTAACAGTGGTGAATCAAGATCCAGAGTAGCACAATTTCAGCGTCTACCCTTTAAGATTGCTTATAGAAACGTGAAATTTCCCCAATTTTCAAATTCAAAAACCACGAGTGACACACCCCTTTCAACTTCGAAGTTTGATTCGGGAAATACTTGAACTCTGCCGTGAATCTCTCGGCCTTTCATTGTTCTTTGCCATACAAGGTTAAAGGCGTAAATATCCATGTTAAAGAATCCAAAAGACAGGAAACACACATCTTCACTCGTCTTTTTCAACTTCGAAAATTGGGGAAATTTCACGTTTCTTTAAGCAGTCTTAAAGGGTAGACGCTGAAATTGTGCAACTCTGGATCTTGATTCACCACTGTTAAAATTTATGTACCGTTGTTTGAGCATAGTGGCCCGCGCATATCACTAAACTGTGTTAATTGTTTATTCACAATGCGATGTATAAAAACCCGTGTATCTTAATGCAATGTGTGCAGCTTTGTTTCCAGAGTACTGTGGCCAGTCATCTGTGTCCTGTTACCTGTATTCAAAGCGATACGCAATGCGCTGTAATAAATATGTATGTACTTGCAACTGCGGGTAAGGAAGACTAAAGTTGCAAACTAAGAGATGGCCTTGTTTGAGGTAACTAGTTCCCGATAAGGGATAACAATGCTGCGTACAGTGGGCTTCAAATGTTTTCCGATGGGCCAAGGGGTGTAGAGGAAGAGGGGGAAGAAATTTCTTCTCGACTTAGCTAGCGTGCCGATATCGTCTCAAAGGTCACATTTACTTCTGTGTATGCATTCAGCGACCTGACTCTAAGAAGAAAGAAGACAAAACTAAATACTTTTGTCTTTACTAGAACTATTCAAGCGAAATAAATTAACATATTCTTTGTATAATATGTTGTTTAAAAAATCAAATATTCCACTTTTATGCGGGTGCTACACAAGTTTAAGATTCAGTAATTTTCTTGAGAAACAAGGTTCGCATAATGTATATCTTGTTTTTAACGTTTGTTGCTAGTAATAAATAATAATTTTAATAATAATAGTTTCATAACTATTACCAATAGAACGTTCTACGCGTGCTCCGATGGTATTTGTTACCTTGAATATAAGTTCGTTTTGCTTTTTAATTGTCATAAATATCGATCACAACGTTTAGCGCTAAGTGTGTAGTTCCATACAGTTGGCACATTCAGTTCTGATAATATTCAAGTAATGTTTTAAAAATACGGCAGCAAAAGTAATATTAACGTCAAACTGTTGAAGCAGTTTGGAAACAATTAAGTATAACATTAAATTTTCCTCAAAATTTTGCGTTTGCTACTGAAAAGCGAATAAAGGTTTTATTTGAAACATATTCCCCTGGTATGCACACTCACAAGTGAAAAGAAGAAAAACCGTGCCAGTCGTATAGTGGACGTGGAGTAAAAACACCTATTTAGGTATTGTATGCAAAATGTTAATAGATACGAGGAAACAACCTTTAGCGCAAAATATGCAGTTTCTATATAGCTGTTTTATTTTTTAGGATAACATATAAGCTAAATTTTCAAAATAGTGACCCGAAGTGTTAATGCAGATAGCTTGACGTGCTTTTTTTTTAGCAATTGGTTCATTTGAAAGCACTCTATTCTGAAAACTAAATTGCTTTCAAGTTACAACTCTGAAGATGCCCCCCCCCAAAAGGCTTTGTATTGCGATTCATGTGCTGAATTCTTAAAATGCTTCTCTGGTCTAGAATGGAATGGAATGTGTAACGGAGGGGACTCGACCCCAATCCAGTGAATGAGGATATTGTGCTTGTAACCCTCGAGGGTGCGCTCCCGGGAGGGAGGGACCAGGTGAGAGACACCGAGCGGCCAGAACCAGGATTGACGGCACAGCAATGACAAAGTTCCTAAAATTTCCAGATTGAGACGTCCTGACAGTTGGGCAGGCAAACTGGGGACCCCACCCCAAACAGAGTCCAACGCCCCACAAGAAGCGGTCCTTATACCCTGGCAACCAGCCGAAGACCGAGGACAGATAAGGTTCCACAGAGAGAATCCTTTTTCTGTGCCACGCCGCACCGGAATACCATAGGCGACACTTCCAATCCTGAAACAGACCTAACGGGATTAAGGATGAATGAAATGAGGAATGGAACGATATTCGGGGGCTCAGAGAAATCATATCAGCATTCGCCTGACGACCCGGGAAAACTCTCGAAAAAAAACCATGGGTCAGATTGGGCAGTAGCCGGGAAGCGAACTAGGGATCTCCTGAATGCGAGTCGCACGCGTTACCGCGGCGCCATCTGGACGTAAACTGGAAGATCCGTAGTTCATATCTCGGCTATGACATTGAATTTTTCAATCTTATTCTATCTTTCCAACCTTGTCCTAAACACGGCTTGAGTGAAAGAGTCTTCTTGTTAATTGAGATGAAACTGCAATTACAAACTTCGTTGTAAGTATAAGAAGAATGCAGTAGCTCAAACGATAGTCAGATTTTTAGGTGGTATCTTTGAAACTCCACGCTCTTGGCATTACCACGAGAAATATGATTAGGAGGAATTATATTTAAATATAGATGAAATTATTATTTTAAATTGAACAAACTAACGTGTTACATTCACATAACTTTCTCTTCTCACCATTCTACAAATTCTTTTTTCTAAATCTCATTTTTCTGTCTACTTCTTATAATGCGGATAAACTTGCAAATCACATTTAGTTCATCTGTATGGTGTGGGGGTCTACCTCACAATTCATGAGGTCCCGAGTTAGAATCTCGGTTAAAGTGAAATACCTGGGTAAAGTTTTTCCAGGGTTTCCTCTTATCCTGAGAAGATGAATGTTAGATTCTAATTTCTAGTGACCTCGGGCCCATTTGAGCATTATTTTAACCATTTCGTTCATTCACCGTCCGTAATGGCCTACCCGGTTAAAGGAATTTAATTAAATACCAAAAGAAAAAGTTCACATTTACACGTTTTGTTGTAGTATATGTAGATAAATCGATAGTCACTTGTTCAAAAAGCATATCACCACGTGATGCTTTGAAATTCCATGCCGTTTATATGACCGCGACAAAAACAAAACGAATAGCGACTTCTCAGTTACAAAAAATATTCAAACCAATAACAAAAAATATCTGGGAATTAGTTAATATCATAATATATATAACAAACTGCGTGCTTTAACGGGGTCTGCATTTCTTTTGTATCAAAACTTAGTCCAATCTTTTAGAGTTTACCAATTATACAAACGTTATTCAGAATAGAGTCTTTAGAGGCTCTTCTCAGTCAGTTCAAAATATATATTTCGTTTGCCATGAAAATATTTTGATCAGTGAGTATTTTAATCAAAATCATTAGAGCCATTTTTAAGAAAATAAATTTCGCAAATTTCTCCATGTAAGGGGTTGTTCAGGATGAGGAAATTTTCTTGAAAATCCTTGTCACATCTTAGAAAGATGCTGAACTTAAATATCAAGTTTGGTAAATAACCGCTTTTCGCTTTGGATTTATGTTGTTCCCAGAGACTCAGGCATACGGAGGTTTTGAAATAAAATGTGTTGCTTTCGCATGATTTTCTCTACTCACTCGTCTTACAAAGCTTATTTTGCATCTATGTCATGCTAATACCGATAAACCTTTATCACTTATTTTCACAATTCGTTGTAGGTATAAGCAGAACATATTAAGCTAAAGCGATAGCCAAATCCCTCAAAGCTGATCGCTATGTGATAGCTTTGGATTGAGTGGCTACGGAGGAGACTCGGCACTGTTCCACATAGTGGATATTGTGCCTACGCCCCACAAGGGGGCGTCTCCGGGAGGCAGGATGAGGCGAGACAAGACACCGTGCGTCCGTAACCAGAAAAACGGCATAGGAATGGCAGGGTCCCTAACTTTTCAGATAAAGACTCCCCATCAGATGGACAGACAGACCGGGGACTCCACCCAGCACAGAGGGTGTCCAACGCTCCTCAAGAAAGTTAGGATACTCCCGACAGGCAGGCGAAAGCTGAGGGACGGAGAAAGTCACAAATAAACATTCTTTTTCCCTGCCACACTGCACTGAAACACCATCGCCGACACTTCCAACCCTGAAACAGACCAACGGATGAAAGATGAAGGGAAATTAAAATGGAGATGAAATGGAGGTCCGGAAATTCGGGGATGTGAGAATCCTTCCCAGCACTCGCCTGACGACCCGGGAAAACCCCCGAAAAAACCTATGGGCAGTAAGGTCGGCCAGAGGAATCCACCGAACGACCTTCGAATGTGAGCCACAGACGTGATAGCTTTGAAATTCTGTTCTCTTTGTATGAACACAAGAAAGAAAGAAAAAAAAATAGCTATTTGCAGTTGGGAGAAGTATAAAGTATTTGAAAATATAAACTAATAACAAAGAAACTTTCAGAATTGGTAAAATATAAAACTTATTTGACATAAAATAAAAATGTTATTTGATATAAATTTTGTGCTTTAACAAGATCTACAATTGTTGTGCAGTAAGATTTTGTCTCTCTCTCTCTCTTTTACGATTTACTAATTATCAAAAGTCATTGACACTAAAGACTAATTTACAGACTATTCCTATAAAATAAAAGATATACATTCTATTATCATGATAATAGCTTAAACATATTTATTTTAATCAGAATCCTTAGTCATTTTTGAAAGAATAAAAACATTTCGAAAAATGTGCAACGTAAAGGGTAGTTTGGAGTGTTTTCTTTAAAATCTCAGTGTCGCATTCTTGGAAGAAGTTGAACTTAAACACCAAGTTCCGGTTTTAACCAACCTTTTGCTTCCGAGTTATGCTATTCGTGGACACACACACACACACACACACACACACACTTGGACCATTGTCTGAAAATAAATTCTTTGGATTCAGGTGTCACAAACGTGATTTCTGGTGAAATTACGACATTGAATTTTCCGATGGAACACAACACTTTCTCTACTTATTGTAGCTACGTAGTAGAGAACGTAAAAATGCTTACTATGGATTCAGGGGTTTCAAAACGTGAATTCCGTTAAATCTCGTTATTCAATTTTTGGGTGGAATGCAATAGTTTCTCTCTTACTGTAACTACGTAGTAGAGAAAGTAAAAATGTTTTCTTGGGATCCAGGAAGTCTCAAAACGTGTATATCCGGTGAATCTCACTATTCAGTTTTTGGGTGGAATACAATACTTTCTCTAACTCCTGTAGGTACGTAGTAGAGAAAGTAAAAATGCTTTGTTTGGATTCAGCGGGTCTCAATACGTGTATATCCGGTGAATCTCATTCAATTTTTGGGTGGAACACAATACTTGCTCTACTTGCTGTAACTACGTAGTAGAGAAAGTAAAACCGTTTGTTTGGTTTTAGGAAGTGTGAAAACGAGTATTTCTGTTCCGAGTATTAATATCGTTATTAAATTTTTGGCTGGAATATAATACTTGATCTAGTTAGCATAACTAGGTAGTAGAGAAAGTAAAAACGCTTTGTTTGGTTTCAGGGAGTCTGAAAACGAGTATTTCCGTTCCGAGTATTAATCCCGTTATTGAATTTTTGGGTGGAATACAATAATTACTCTACTTACTGTAAGTGCGTAGTAGGGAAAGTAAACTCAATGGGGCTCAAAACGTGTGTTTCCGGTGAATATTGTTATTGAATTTTTGGGTGGAATACAATACTTGCTCTGCTTACTGTAAGTGCGTAGTAGAAAAGTAAAAATGCTTTCTTTGGATTCAGTGGTTCTCAAAAAGTGTATTTCCGGTGAATCTCGTTTTTTAATTTTTGGGTCGAATACAACACTTTTCCTACTTATTATAGGTAAATAGTAGAGACAGTAAAAATATGAGTTGTGGAATAGACAAACGGCTGGTTGTCATTGCGGCATCTTGCATGCAACCAAATAGGGAAAAGTGTAATTTAGATTGTAACTTTAAATAATTTGTGGCCTAAATTGTTGTCACGATGTACGGAAAAATCATACTTCATAAGGACATTATGAAAATAAAGAACATACGTAAGTTAATAATGGGTAGAGAAAGCAGTAAATATATAAAAAACCAAACCATTTTGTTTTAACATTTGCTTGTTATGCAATAATATGATGCCTCTAATTCCTAAAAATTAGTTTGTATCCTGCTTATGTCGCTGTGTTGTAATGTTATTGCTGTTTTCTTTTCACAGTTGTTACATTCTTACAGCCTAGTCTAAGAGAAATGTGTTGGAATGATATTTTGTTTAGCCTGTTACAGTTCTTAACCTTCCTTGTAGAGCGGGTATGAGCTAAGATACCTGGAATAACCTCTCGATAAGCACCCGCTTGCCCCACTGCCGGTGCAACGGAAAACATTTGGAGCCGTCTGTACATGCGTGAATGATATCAGCCAGGCTCAGTAACCGTTAACGCGATAACTACGAGGGCGGATCGAAAAGTAATGCACAATACTTTTTTTCTGCCTTGGTATTGTCATATACCGGGGTACGGCCAAAGGGTTTTGCAGCTGGATATTAAATTTTAGTTACCCCAGCATAAACATTGGGGGACGTAACTGCAGAGGCAACGAGAGGACCAGGATCTTACCTGCACATTTTAGAGCGGATATGGGATATTCATCACAGAGATACACGGGTTTTCACATTAAACACATTACCTGTGGTTTAATAAATGCAGTAGACCCTCGTGTAACCGAATTCCAAAGATCGAAAAATAGCCAATTCAGTTTAACGAAGTTTGAATTAACGAGGTTTTGTAAAAATAGTCCGGTGTTATCTGAAATGGTAAAATACGACTGTTGAGTTCACTCTCTCTCGTTATGCGTACCAACGAATGGGGGTGTTCCACTTCTAATAAAAAGTAAAAATAACTGCTGTATATTGTTTATCTGGCATTTGTTTAATTGAGAAAATATACTCTCAAATGCTTGTCGTAATTTTTTTTAAAACAATACTATTTGGAACAATATTGTACTCATTGAATTAGTGAGCCATATAATACAACAAACAATAAGCTTAAACACTTTAAATATACCGTTCTTTTTACACTATTTTTTAATCGGAACACATGTTTTAGTTACAACTCTTATCCATTACACATTTTAGTTCTATAATTTGAAAAAATCATTAATTGTTGTTGGCGGACCGTTGGTCGTAATATCATGGCACTCTCTGAAGATACCACATCCAGGGCAACCTGAAATGTCATGGAGACATAGGCAGCAAATCTCTCGAGAACAGAAATTGCAGCTGCAACTCCAGCGCGGGGTCGTGGTGTCGTATCTTCATGTTCCTCCTCAGAAGATGACAGTAAAGAATTATTATTCTCTTCTGCATTATCAGTAGATGACTGGTTCTTCAGCAGCACAGATGTTGTCCACCTACGTCCATTCTTCCATCATGACGGTACAAGAGGGCACCAACCGGGTGTAAGCGTCTAGAAGAGCATTATGAGAATCCCAATTGTATCCACATTATAAGTTCAGATGTGGATCATGGGTTTCCTGTTCAGTTTCAGCGGCGTTATCAGTTCCAGTTTCAGCGGCGTTATTAGTTGCTGTCCAGGCCTTCTTAAAACAGTTATGGTGTCGTAACTTCATCCCAAGCAGCAGATATGTTGCGGATAGCTTGCAGTACATTTCAATGTGGAACTGTTTCTTGTAGTTCTATTGCACTGGTGGCAGCCTTAACCAATCGGCGTCTGTAATTACGCTTCATTGAGGCGAATATTCCTTGATCCAATGGTTGCAGTCGGCTCGTGGTGTTAGCTAGTAAGAAGACAACTTCTATGTTCGGAAGTTCCAGGTCATCGTGCAGATGTGCCGAGCAGTGGTCCAAAGTTAGCAAAATGTCCCTCTTTCTCGCAGCATTTGCTATTGAATCTTCAAGACATTTGATCATTCAAGCTTTATTGTTAATCTCGTACTGACTTGGCAAATTGAATAGGTAGACCTTTTTAAAACAACGTGTTTTTTTGTATTTTCGAATCACTAATGGTTTGAGCTTCTCAAAACCATCTGAATTACAATACAAGACCACCGTCAGTATCCTTGCTGCATTTTCCGCCCTTGGCACATAGTGTTTTTTTGAGGCATAAAGTTATAGAAAACGCTTGCTTCAGCCATATAAACACATTTCTTGGGTGATGATGAGTGAGCTTAGATTGAAACTCCCCGCGCCCACTCATTGGCATCTTCCTCGTTTACTCTATGTGCCTCCCCACAGACAGCACTGATTATATGCGTCTTCTGAAAACGCCATAGCCATCCCTCAGAAGACACAAACCCAGAAATTCTTTCTTTCTTGGGGACTTACCGAGCCTTTTTTTTTTTGAAGCATGGGGCGGACAGTGAAAAAGAAAATTCAGAAAAATTATGTGAAATGCGTAATGAAAAATACCGTAGTGCACGGCACAACATACATATTCGGTTTAAACGAAGAATAACGTATAGAATATGTAATGAGGGGACCAAATTTTAGTTCGTAGTACGAATTATCCGAAATTCGGTTTAAGCGGTAGATTTTTCCATGTAATTCGGCAGGGACCGAGCAGCTACTACGGATTAACCGAATTTTCAGTTTATCCGATTTCGAAATAGAGAGGGTATACTGTATTAAACGTGGTGCCTTTACATCGTTCACAAAGGATTAAACAGACATTGGAGGGAGATGTTACACACACGAGGTCACATTCACACACGCTTCCATGCCACACACCAGACTTGAATAGACTTGCTTAGCTACTCTTGACGCCACGCTAAACGCACAAAGAAAGAACGCTTGCTTCCCCCCTTCGTCTCTCCACCTCTGGCCGGGAGGTGGGGAGAGATGCCGCGTCGGACGAAATCCAAATCCCAGCCGAAATAATTAGACCCAACAATGTCGTTGCCACAAAGCAATGTGTCCGACGCGACAGTGCACACACATACACGTCACATCCCCCCATTCACAATAATCAGGCGTCCCCGCCGAAAAGAAAATAAGGATACAAAGAAAATATTGACATACAAAATTGACTATACAAAGATTACAAAAAGAAAGCCCTAACGAATCCCCACAGGGATGATGATTCTGTCTTAACAATGATGTAGTCCCACAGGAAACCCACTATCTCGTAAATCCTCTTCTGCATGAACACAGTATATTACGAAATGCTGCTTGGGAATGGAGCAGACAACTGCTTTGTTTGGTAACCTTTCCCACCACTTAACCACACCCGCCGAAAAAAAAAGATGGAAGAAACTTATCGACGGATAGACTGTACCACTCGATCACCACTGCGACACACAGTGAAGTAGCTGGAACTCTGCAGAATAGGTCTGTGACCGATGGACCCTGCCGGCACAGACAAAACCAAGAGGGAAAATATCCTCCTAACCTGCCGTGATGAGAAGGTCGTAGATGGTGAAGTGCAGCTGAAACACCTGTGCGGGCGCGGCTGGGGGAAATACCACCATTCTCCGGACGATCTGGGGTTGTCCTCTTCTGTGGAGAGGAGTGTTTCCTGGGGTTACTGACAGACTAGAACAAGATTTGGGGAAAGCATCAGGGCCACAATATAGAAGAAAGGACACGCAAAATAAACTCTACTAAAACAAAAGGCAGGGGACACACAACATTAACAAATCTTAAATATAGAGCAAGGCCATGCTAAAAAAAGACATTGATTGAGTGCTCAATTATTGGATATGACTTAACAACTATTCATGAATATATTTAAACTAGGGACACCAAGGCAAAAATTTAATGACAAAATTTTCAAGGTTTTAACTTGACAATAAAATGTATAGCTCCTGATCCTTTACAATGAAAACTGATCATAGAAATGGTATTACTGCGAGAGTAATACAAATAAGAACCAAAAACACATTGGTACTAAGAATTTAAAAATGTCATCCACGGAAAAAATGTAGTTAAATCAATCTACCAGTAAACTGCAATATAGCTACAGAGAAATACTAACTACAGGATCAAATATAGGTAGGGGAACCATCACCAACTATGCTAAGGATCTACTCCCTAAGTAACCATCTATGCGCAGTTTTAAGCGACGGGCTATATATACGAGGGCTATAAATAAAGTAGTGGCAACATTGATAGAACACAATATTTATTGAACTCACAAGTACAATTGCATTACATTCCTTCAATGTAGTCATCCGCAAAGTCCCTGACCTTTTGCCAAATGTAGGGCAGTCGTTGGGGACCGTTGGCAAGGCGATTTCTGTTGATGACTGCGACGGAGCGCCCTACTGCGCGGACTACAGATGCCACGTCAGGAAATCGGCGGTCTCGGAGGGGTTCCTTCAACTTCGGAAACAGGTCGGTCACAAGGACTCATGTCTGGTGAGTACGGAGGATGTTCCAAAACCTCCCAATAAGACTTGCAATAAGAGCCGGACATTGTTTGCGACATGACAACGTGCGTTGTCATGCAACACTATGGGGTGATCGTCTCGCAATAAACGTGGACGTTTGCGCCGCATAGCCGGACGAAGATGTCGCTCCAGAAATCGGCAATAGTAGTCACTGTTGACGGTTTGTCCCTCAGGCACAGCATGCGTAAGAATAACGCCCTCGTAATCGTATGCCAGAATCAGCATCAGCTTCACCCGACTGGATTCCTGTCGAACTTTCTGTGGACGTGGTGAACCTGGGTGACGCCATTCATTCGACTGACGCTTCAATTCCGGCTCATAGGCTCGTACCCACGTCTCATCAATGGCGACAATACGCTGCAGAAATGCGTCTCCTTCGTTGCGGTATTTGTCCTGGTGGATGAGAGACAGTGCATACCGGTGCCATTTCTGTACCTCAATGAGTCGATGGAACCCAACGGGACGCAATTTTCCTCAGGTGAAGTCATTTCGTCAGGATATGCCACAGTTTGATGACTGCGACCAACCTCTACGGATAACTCCCGGACAGTCCATCGATGGTTCATGGCAACGAGACCACTCACGGTGTCAATCTGATCTTGCGGAATGGACGGCCGACCTGTGCGGTGCAAATCCGCAGTCTCAGTCCGACCTGCACGAAACGCCTTGACCCATCGTGCAACCGTCCTGTACGGCTATGCATTCCCGCCACAGGCTTCACGTAATCCTCGATAACATGCTGATGCATTTTTGCCACGGGCAACCTCGATTTTAATCCACGAACGCTGATCGCCTTTGGTAAACATGCTTTAGAGCGGTGCATTTGACACTGTTCACTTCAACGCTACACAGCAACAGCACACTCAACTGGCAGCCCGACCAATGCACACCACACATCGACACTAGTCACCTTATCGCTCCCATATCCTATTGGCTCATACTCGCTCTCCTGTGAATGTGGGGACTATGTTGCCACTACTTTCTTTACAGCCCTCGTGTATATATATATAGCCCGATATATTCTGTTATGGTTGCAGCGTGGACCAAGCCCTAGTCAATAGATTCTGAAAAATGCATTCATAAAACAGACAAAAATGAAAATAGTTGGAACTGACCAAAAGAAAGAAATGATTGTAGGTAACTATTGTGACATATTACGGATTACACGACCTGCAAATTTTGGAAACACGTACTCGCCCAGATAAAAATGTAGTGAAGGGGCATAACGTTGCTGCTGGAGATAAGGATGACTGACCATTTCCCTCTTTCCAGTAGAGTCTCGCAAAATAGGAAGGTGGTTGCTTTCAGCACAGCGATGACATCTGTAGTGACTAAGCAAACTCCAAGAGTGCATGAAGTTCAAACCAACATTGCTGTGGACATACAGCAGACACAGTAACGATATCTCCTTGCTAAGTACCTCTGCAAGAGCATATCAAACAAAAAACATTATCTTTTAATCATACAACATTAAAAATATCCTCACAAAGCTGGAAAGAATCATATTAAAGAGTCTTGGTAAGTACATGTTAATTTATCACCCAAAAGAAAATGTATGGTTACAACAAAGTACCTAGAAAAATAAGCAAACAAAAATTTTCTATCTGCTCCTCTCAGATGAGATGATATGTTCATTGCATATAACTGGTTGGCCAACTGGTCCACTTTTGCAGCTAACTCGTGACATCATTAGTAGGAGGGCCTGGGAGGGCAGACGAAGGTGAATGACCTGAAAGAAATGGGTTAGTAGTCCCAGCTGGTAAAGTCGGAGGTGGAGGAGCCGAAGCATAACCCGTAGGCTGTACCTGTGCAGTGGCCAAGTGTTCTCTTTGTGTCCTGTAAAATTGCGCTTTATCCACCCACTTAAGAGCCTGTAAAGGATCATCTACAGTAAGAGGGTTCATTGGGAGGATAATGTTTACATACTCAGGTTTCAGACGTTTTAGTAAGTTTCTTATTTGCCCAGTTTGAGTCATACTTGGATTAACCTGATCACATAAAGACAGTACGTCATAAACATAGTGTAAAACAGGTTTAGAATTTAATTGAATTCCTTGTCGGAGTTTGATTTCTAACAATTCATCTCGGTGAGCAAATTGAAAGGCTGTAACAAGAGGATTTTAAAAGAGCCCAATCATGAGAGGAATGCCTGTGACAAAATGTCTGAAACCGTTGTATAGCACTATCTTTAAGGTTGCAAGGCAAATACTTCACTTTTTGCAAATCTGACCAGTTATTAGCTAAAGCTACTCTTTCAAAAGCATTCAGAAAATCAAAAGGATTGGCTACTGCAGCATTAAAGAAAGAGGGTTCGACAGAGGGTCGAATAGCAGACACAGTACTTTGGACAACGGCTTGTACAAGTGTAATGAAATCATTATTGGTGGCCACCAAAGTCGATGACCCAGCACTAGAAGAAGGCGTAGGAGGGTGGTCTTCCACAGGTATGTCTGAGGGTTGTCTGCTATTTCTCTTTGGCATGGTGAAACTATATAGCACAGTATTAACACAGAAATGTAGGCAAAGGGTATTAATTAGACACAGGCATGCAGTTAAACAATGGCTGTAATAAAAAGATGAGTGGACATACACCATGTAAAAAATATTGTTGTATCAGAAATAAAAATAGGTATGAGCAAAATGCATAAACATCAATGCTGTAAGAGAGGCAGAGTTTGCATTTATAAAACCATAGAGTTAAAAAAAAGTAAATTTCCATAGACAATGCCAGAAATTAGCAATAAATTAAATATGTAAGTCAATGGTATACACAGGTGAAAATTAATCACTAAGTATGAAGCAGTATAGGCCAGTAATATTCACAGATACAGACATTACAGCGAGAAAGAATTATAGTATCATATCACAGTGTAATGAAAGCAAAATAGTTATGTTGTGAAGCCAAAAGCAAATAAGCTTAATGAGGCTAAATATGACCAAAATGAACACATTTTCAGTAATACAAATTGTACACAAAGTAACAGTGTATGCTAAAATCAGTAATGTGATGCTAAAAATTTAGTACAAAAAGTCAAATGCACTGTAATGAACCAAATCAAGGTAGCAAGGCAAATAAAGACATTTTTCTAGTATTTAGCATAAACTAACCATGCCTGTGCTAAAATCATAAATGATGCTGACAGTATTTGAAATGTAAAACAGTAAGCACATTGACTGTAAAGAAAAGCAAATTCAATCAGAGCACTAGTCAGAAATGTTAGGTTATACAATACTGTAATATACTACAGTGACAAATTTATCATAAGAATGCAAGATTCATAGTCCTCAATAATTTCACTACTGCAAGTTATTAGCAGAGGCGTAAGATATAGTAGCAAGGTGGCATAACACATAAAATATATCAATATGATGAGGCAATGGTCAAATTTGAAAGATTAGTGTAGTTGTATCAGGCATACAAAATCCAGAAATTTCACAGAAATACCTGAGACACTGCTCATATAGAGAATATATTTATCAAATTATAGGTCGCTAACTCTCTGTCGTGGGCGCTTGAAACAGAACTACTAATTGGAAGTTAATTAGAAAGAAATAAAAACAAAACAGGCAAGACTGAAAAGGCGCAGTGATTAAGACGCAGTACCGTACACAGAAAACGCATACCCACTACGAGTATGGTCCTCAAAATTAAAGAAAAATTAAACAGTGGAGGCTTTGTCATAAATATTCAATGAGATCACATATCCTACAAAGTGTTGAAATACACACACACACACACACACACACACACACAGAGCAAACAACGGGAAACACGGAATGGAATAAAAAAGGAAGAGAAGAGAGAAAAAGAGAGAAAGGAAGGGGGAACAGTGGAGAGAAGGAGAAAGTGTCAATGCAGAGACACCAAAAAACGTATATAGCCATCACATAAAAATAGATGAAATCTAGTAAACCTGAAAACTTTCAGGGTCGAAATAGGGGGGGAAACACAATTTTACTACGCCAAAAAAGAATCGCCATGCCAAACTCTGGAATAATTTGGAATTTCCGGTGTAACGGTCACGTTACTGAGCCGAAATGTGCTGCCTACGCGTGGTACGCAATCCCTTAAAAAATCGTATTACATCGCTGCAATCCTACATGTAAAGAAAACTCCGGTACAAATCCAGATAGAAAAAGGAATTCCTCTCACACTCACATATACAAAACTTACCTCAAATCATAAATGTAATCACCAAGTGCACAAAAGATTTAACACTCACACGCTACAGGCACACGAAAATTTTCGTCACAGTGATGTGATAGCGTTTGCAACAAAATATCATGTATACCCGGCGACAAACTACCAAAAATGTTATATACCGGGGTGAGGCCAAAAGCTTTGCAGCTAGATATTAAATTTTAGCTACCCCAGCATAAACATTGGGAGACCTAACTGCAGAGGCAACGAGAGGACCATGGACTTAACTGCACATTTTAGAGTAGGCGTGGGATATTCATCACAAAAGTACACGGGTTTTCACATTACCTGTGGTTTATTAAATATTAAATTTGGTGCCTTTACATCGTTCAGAAAGGATTAAAGAACAGACATTGGAGGGAGATGCTACACACGAGATCACATTCACACACCAGACTTGAAGAGACTCGCTTAGCTACTCCTGACGCCACTCTAAACACACAAAGAAACGAACGCTTGCTTCCTCCCTTCCTCTCTCCACCCTGGCCGGGAGTTGGGGAGACATGCCGCGTATTTTTTGTTTCATGTGCAGCTCTAGCGAGAGAAGCGTGAACTACGTAACAAAGATGGCGCGCATGTTACTGTCGTCCACGTTTGAAGAGCAGAGAGGTGTGGTTCGATATTTGTGGGCCAAAGGGCATAAACCGAGTGACATTCACAGGGACATGCGTGGCGTGTATGGGGATGATTTTATGGACCGTAGCAATGTCTCCAGGTGGTGTGCATTCTTCCTAGAGGGCCGTGTGAATCTTAGTGATTTGCCACGCTCCGGGAGGCCGGGAACCGCTGCAACCCCGCAGAATGTCAGTCATTGAGGCGGCAATTTTGAACGACCGGCGTGTGCAACTGCGAAACTTATCGCAACATTTCCCATGGTGCAGTGTACAATATTGTTCATAACACGAAATTCCGTAAAGTTAGTGCTCGCTGGGTGTCTAAGAACCTGACAGACAACCTCAGGGGCCAGCGAATGATAACGAACTTGGATTACCTAACGCGGCACACCGCAGAAGGGCATGACTTTCTCCAAGAAATCTTCACTGGTGATGAGTCGTGGGCATACCCACTACACACCCAAAACCAAGCAGGCAAGTATGGAGTGCAAGCATGCTTGTTCCACAGTGAAGAAAAAATTCAGTGACTCAATCTGCTAGGAAAGTGCTTGTGACTGCGTTCCGGGATATGCGTGGTGTTGTATTGGTGGACTTTGCTGAACATGGGACCACTGTGAATGCTGCAGCCTACATGAGAACTTTGGTGAAGTTGCGTCGCGCCCTTCGTGACAAACGCCACAACATGAATGCTGACGGTGTCAAAATTCTTCATGACAATGCTCGCCCCATGTTGCTGCTGCTGTTCGTCAGAAATCACCAAATTTGGTTGGGAGGTGCTCCAGCATCCACCATACAGTCCGGACCTTGCACCGTCGGACTTTCATCTGTTTGGTCCAATGAAGAAATTCCTGGCCGGCCAACGCTTTGCGACAGATGCGGAAGTGAAATTAGCAGTCCGCAGATGGCTATACTCCAAGGAAACGACTTCTACGAACAGGGCGTATTGAAACTGGTATCATGATGGGAGAAATGTGTTGAGGTACTTGGTGACTATGTCAAAAAGTAGGTAAAAGGTGCAAGTTGATTTATGATTTTTTTGTTTTGTTTTAACTATTAAACTTTTTGTAAAAAAAATATTGTGCGTTACTTTTCGATCCGCCCTCTTAGTTGTGTTCGTTACTTTGGTAACCGATATTACGTAACTAGTTACTTTGTATTCGTTACTTTGGTAACCGTTCATTAAGGCAACCGTTACGCTATTTTCTGCCCATCCCTAATGCGGATAGAGACCATCACGTCACGCACTTGAAACCAACTTCTCGATCAGCTGACTAAGGAATAAGCAGTGAACGCAGGAAAAGCTTAGTGTTTTTTTATTGATTAATAGTTCGATTAAAATCATAATTTTTACCAGTCAACAACACTACTTGTGTGTATTGTTGTGCAGCTTATGGCTGCAAGGAAACATTACAAAAAGGAACTGGCATTTCTTTGTACACGTACGTACAACTTTTTGAAGAGCAGCGTACAAAAGCAACGACGGTCCATTTTTTGTGTCAAAATTAAGGAGTCAAAATTGTTCAGTCTATTACTTTAACAACTAAGCCAGGGGTACAATTTTTCACTTGTATTTATCACAACTGTGTACGGAAAGAAAGACAATAAGCTGAAAAAAAGTTAAAAGTCTAGGAAAATATTTAGTTATATTGCTTTGTGTTGACAGACTCAGGCTTTTAACACCTTATGACAAGCTTGCACTCATACTTCAGCCTAAACACCATGTAGTAAAACCTGAAAGAATAAGAAGAAGAAAAAGAACTGTTACTCAATAAGCTAGCGTTTCTCATACCTTTGGGCTGGAAACTAAGTATTCTGTATAGCCTAAAGCTCTGAAACTTCGCTCAGCCAATTCTGCACTAAGAAGTTCCGTTCTAAATGCTGTATAAGACTTCGTTTCACTTAATAGCTCTTTCACTAGTTTGCATTTTTTGCTTGGAAAGCTATTGCTGACTCTTATAACAACAATCTTTTATGTGCTTCTGCTTTCCTGCTCAAGATGCATTTAATTGTTGTAGTATTTATCAACGAAATGTTACTTACTAAAAATGGATATTTCTGAAACCAATAGGTTTACTGTTAGCTAAAGGATCAAACCAGTTGTGAAAACATGTACAGATCATTAATTAAGAAATTGAAAGAAAGGAACAATTAATTTGCATCACAGAAATATAACTGCATGCCAACAATGAAATGACTTTAAATTATAATTATTTGAAAAGCAGTTGTGTGCATTGGTTGTTAAAGAAACTCCCTCAGTTTTTATCTTATAGGGATACTGTTTGGAAGATTGGACAACAGTGCTTAATTAGATAGAACTATTTCCGTGGTCTTTTTTTTTTCTTTCTTTCTTTTTTCTTTCTTCTCAAAATGGTTAAAAACTGAGATATGAGGTGGATTCCAAAAGTAACAGCAAAATAATAGTATTAAATGCAACGAACACTCCAGAAATTTGAAACTCCCGGGAAGTGAAGATGCATGCTTTGAGAAAGTGCTGACATATGCCGACAGATGGAATGACGTGCTGAATAGGAACTCAATTGAAACAAAGTGGCCGCGTCCTTAACAACTGTGTGCACCGTAGAACAGCGAGCAGTAATAAGATTTTTGTGGTCAGAGGGCATAAAACTTCGACAAACCCATAAAAGGATGATGCAAAGGTATGGAGATAACTGCATTAGCGAGAGAAGAGTGTACGAGTGGGTGGATTTCTTTAAAAGTGGACGTACGTCAGTCACAGATGATCAAGACTCTGGTCGACCCAGCTCTGCCGTTAATGATGAAAATATGGGCCGCGCTGATGCCTCTTCTGGGATATGAATGGGCCGATTTTGGAGCACTATCAGCAAAGAGGTGAAGCAGTGAATACTGCCCGGTACAGATAAACGTTGGAGAATGAGCTAAAGCCAGCAATACGGAGCCGTCGCAGAGTACTTCTGTCTAGAGATGCTCTTATCCTTCACGACAACGCGCGTTCCCACACCGCCTCTGCAACACATGATGCCATTTGGAGATTGAGATTTCAGTTCCTACAGCATCCCCCATACAGCGCTGATCTCGCTCCTTCGGATTACTATGTGTTTGGACCCCTGAAGAAAGCTCTCAGAAGACAACGATTTGACGGTGGTGATGAGGTTAAAGAAGCGGCGCATTCTTGGTTGCGCGCACAACCGGAAACCTCTTATTCTGGTGGAATATAAAGATGGGTGCAACGATGTGAGAAATGTATCGAAAAGGAGGGTAATTATGTTGAAAAATGACATCTTGTCTGTATCTGAAACTGAAATATATACTTCGCAAAAATTAGTTTGCTGTTACTTTTTGAATCGCCCTCGTAATATGACCTTTCTTACTAAGACACTACCGCATTTGTCAATTCTGGCATCGATTTAATTCTTCTGCATCAGTGAGGTGTTATTGCTCCAATAGCAGGGTTATGTATATAGTTTAAGTATAGGTTTTATTGAATACTCTTGAGCTTAGGAATATAAATTATAGAGAATTGGAAATTCCTATATAAGGAGTCCCAAAATAGAACCAAGTTAACTAAATTGTAGGAAGTACGCATCTTGCAGTGAAAATAGAGAAATAAATTACAGTCAATTAATGTAACATAAATCTTGTTACTGAAAGCTGCAGGTTCATCCGGTTTTGGGATTAAAGCATCTGGAATCATTGATACTGCATGAAAACAATATAACTAGAGATATGATTTGTGCAACGCAGCAGTCAATTTTGGAACAGTACGTTATCTCTTTAGGTATTTATCGTTGCTCTTTAGGGAGACTTGAGACAGTGAAAGTTTAGTTCCTGGGCATGTATTGAGATGCAATGAGATGTTAAGCTTTCCCTTAACATTTTCTCTTAACAGTACAGTGCTGAAATGGAATATTGGCACTTTTCCATTTCTGAAACTTTGCACTCTATTTCTGTTTGGTCACTCCTCATACCTCCCCCCCCCAAAACTTAATAATCCTATACGACTAAAGGTTACTTGTTTTTGAAGAGCAAACTTTGTATTGATTTATAATAGGATGAATGAAGCCAACTAAGGATTCGAACAGAAATGTACTCTGTAAGGTTCTGGCATAACCGTAACATTTGTATCTTGCAAATAAATAAAGTAATTTTTAAAAAACACTTAAAATAAATCAGGATCGGATAACACTAAAAAATCAACATTGTCTTATCAAAAGTCATTTTATTTGCTCTACACACTTAATACATATTTTATATTTTTAAAAACTACTATTTTGGGATGAAAAATTAATTGTACACTTTTGATAAACACTAAAATAATTTACACAGTCCTGTTGCGTAAAGCGTGATGCTGTTAGTTGAAGGTACTTAATTAATACAAGTGCACCGTAAAGGACAATTCTCATATATACCTTAAAATTCTGAAACTTGGCTCAGCCAATTCTGCAATAACAAATTCTGTTCTAAGTACTGTATACTATTTCCTATTTTTATTCCATCCTGGGATAGCATTTTGGTGAATTCTGTGTATAGTATCCATAGAGATGTATAACAATAGAGTGATGTCATATGTGTGGTGGACCTCCTGTATAACCTTTTTACAAGTTTATCCTATCCGGGGAATAAGTAGGATGTTAGCAATAGTAATTTTAGAATTACAATAAAATCAAGTATGCAGTTGATTTGCGTTTACCAGTAGAATTACTTGTAAATACCCCTTTAAATGATTTATCTGAAGCTTCTTAAATTATTCTGCTACTGAAGATTTGTAAATACAAATGAAATCAGGACAGCTTTTCTGGACTGCAGTTGGATATAACTGGTAAGTAGGACATATAAAGGAATTCTGGCACACTTTTTTGGTCATATATGGGAAAGGATAGGGAAAACGAGGGTAGATGCCAAGTTGAGAGTCTTCAAGGAGAAAAATGGGAGAGATAGAGAATACGATGACCGATACTAGGCTAGACGAGGGGGGGGTTGAATGAGGGAAGTGCGTTTATATGGAAGAGATAGTGGAGAGGTTAGGCTAGACAGAGGTTGAGGAGTAGAGTATGCGTTTATAGGGAAAATAGGGAAAACGAGGAGAGCTGTTAGACTAGACAGGGCTTGAAGGGTAGAATAAACCTTTATATGAGAGAAATAGCAAACTGAGGAGAGGTATTAGGCTAGGAGAGTTTGAGTATGCATTTATAACGAGAGACGAGAAAACGGAGGGAGATCCTATGCTAGGATAGACAGATGTTAAAGGTAGAATGTGTTTTATATGGGTTATATAGGAAATCAAGGAGAGATACTCAGCTAGACAGGAGGCAGGAGCGCTTTAATGAGAGGTAGGGGATACGAGGAGAAGTGCTAGACCAGACAGATATTGAGCAGTAGAGTATGCGTTTATATGGAAAAGATAGGGATTACGGGGAGAGATACTAAACTACACAGGTTGAGAGTAGAGTATGCGTTTATATGTATGAAAGGTATAGGAACAGGAGGAGAGGTGTTAGGCTAGACAGATACTGAAGGAGTAGAAATGTGAGCTTATATACAGGAGAGATAGGGAATACGAGGGGAGGAGCTAGACTAGTTAACAGGTGAAGGGCAGAATACGGCTTTTATATGGGAGAGATAGCAAACCGAGGAGGGGTATTAGGCTAGGAGGGTTTGAGTATGCGTTTATAAGGAGAGACGAGAAAATGGAGAGAGACCCTATGATATGGAGAGGGAAATGTGTTTTATATAGCATAGATAGGAAACCAAGGAGATTTATTCAGCTAGACAGGGGGCAGGAGGGGAATACGCTTTATGAGAGGTAGGGATACGAGGAGAGATGGTAGACTAGACAGAGGTTGAGAGTAGAGTATGCGTTTATATGTATGTGAGGTATAAGAACAGGAGGAGAGGTGTTAGGCTATACAGATGCGAAGGAGTAGAAATATGAGCTTACATTCAGGAGAGATAGGGAATATGAGGGGAGGAGCTAGACTAGTTAGGATTTGAAGGGTAGAATATGCTTTTTATTTAGGAGAGTGAAAAGGACTTTAGACGCAATCGTCACGGAAAGCTGTTTACCGAAAATGTTAGAGCGCTAATTCTAGACATCTCCATCACATAACCCACTCACGCTAAAAAGGTAACCCACTCACGCTAAAAAGGTAACCCACTCACGCAAAAAGGTAGCCCACTCACGTAAAAAGCTGACCAACTCACGGAAAAAGGTGACCCTCTCGCGCAAAAGGGTCACCCAATCGCGCAAAAAGGTGACCCACTCACGGAAAAAGGTGACCCACTCGCGTAAAAAGGTGACCTACTCACGCAAAAAAGGTGACCCACTCACGCTAAAAGATAAGTAATTCAGCTAGTATCACATGGTAGGACAGATTCCGGGAAGTGGATATAGCATAGTTCCGTATGATTTCACAGGTATTTCAGATAGTATCGTAGGTATTTAGGATAATTCAAGTATCATAGGTGTTTAGAGTCACTTAGCAGGTAGGAGGTTAGATTCCAGGGACAGGGCGTATTTCAGCTAGTATCGTGGGCATTTAAGCTAATTCAGCTAGTATCACAGGAGGCTAGATTCCAGAGGCTGATTGCACCATAGCTGTGTATGATTTCAAGGTAATTCAGCTAGTATCATAGGTATTTAGGCTAATTCAGCTAGTATCACAGGGGGATAGATTCCAGGGGTTGGGTATTGCAAGTTTCGTATTTCACTGATAGTTCAGGTAATATCGCAAGTATGGGGTAATCAGCATAATTTCACAGATATTTGTGATAATTTTGATCAGCGATTTGTATCATAGCTATTTAAGGTAGTTGCAGCCGATTCAGGTTGTCCCAAAGGTATTTGAGCCATTTTAACAGATAATTCAACTAGTATCATTGATATTGAGGGTAAACCAGACAGTATCACAGCTGGTCGTTCTAATTTCAAGCAGGAATTCGTATCAAAGGTATTTAAGGTAATTTCACGTGATTCGGGTAGTATCACAGGTATTCATGAAAATATAGAGAGTAATTAGATTATAAACATTTCTCATCCAACGTTACAACACTTAATATACTTTTTGTCTAAATCTTACAAACTTTTTATATGTTAAACAGTTAGTGTGCGAGGCGGAGAGGGATAAACTGCATATTGCTTCACAAATTGAAAAGCTTTGCGTAAACATACCTTTATTTTAGTTCGTTGTAGGTGTCTCTATCTACGCTTGAGACTAGCACTAGGATTGCTCCTAATGGCAGGGTTACCACCTTCCCTTCCATCTTCTTCTTTCTTCATCAGGCTTCTGCTACTTGCACACACAGCACACGGATGAACTTCATTTTTAAGATTGTAGACTCACGAGAAAATCTTCATCTTCGATTGCATTCTCTTAAGCACTGTTTGTAATACTGTAATGTCCATACGCATAGGTAGTTGTTCCATCCTCAGCAATAACTCTTTTATCATCAAAGGGATTCAATGTAATTTTATTCACTTGCACTGTGGTAACAGCATGCTTTCGTGATAGAATTCGTTCTGATGACCTCACAGGTATTAAGACAGTCTGTATAGCTGTCAAACGTAATGTACTGCCTAATAGCCTTAGGTCGTAGTCCTAGAAAGCGCTGGATAATTTTACCATTAGCCTCATCTTTAAATTTTCCAAGCACCTTCTTGTTTAGAGCTGAATAGCATAAATGGTTGACAGGGTAATCAGCGGTATCCAGATGTTCAAGAAAACGTAGCTTGTCCTAGTACACATGTTCAGTTCTTACTCGATGAATCAGCTTTATTCTGTTGATGTAACCAGGCATTGGTGCATTTAAAAAATTGTATGTTAGCTCAAAAAATACACTAGTAGCATATATAGGGGGAAGCTGGCACAGTTTTTTGCGTTTATATGGGAAAGGATAGGGAAAACGAGGGTACATGCGGCCCTTCAAGGGGAAAAATGCGTTTATATGGGGAAGATATGGACTACGAGGATCGATGCTAGGCTAAGACAGGGGTTGAAGGACTGGGGATGTGCTTTATATGTGAATGTAGGGAATACGAGAAGAAGTGCTATGCTAGACAGGGCTTGAAGGGTAGAATATGACTTTTATATGGGAGAGCTACTAGACTATTCAGAGTTTGAAGGGTAGAGTATGGCTTTTTATATGAAGAGACGAGGAAAACGAGGGAGTAGCTAGGTTGAAGGAGCGTTCAAGGAGGAAAATGCGTTTATATGAGAGAGATAGGGAAAACGAGGAGAGTGAGATATGCTTTATACGACAGAGATGGGGCATACGAGGGGAGGTGCTAGTGTAGACGAGATTAAGGAGTAGGGTATACGTTTATATGAGGAATATAGGGAAAACGGGGACAGGTGGTATAATAGACAGAAGCTGGGCCACTTTTGCGTTTATATGGGAAAGGATAGAGAAAACGAGGGTAGATAGGGAATACCAGGGCTGATGCTAGGCTAGTCAGATGCTGAAGGAGGGATGGATACGCTTTATACGAGAGAGATAGGGAATACAAGGAAAGGTGCTATACTAAACAGGACTTGACGGGCAGAATATGGCGTTTTATATGGGAGAGATAGCGAACCGAGGAGAGGTATTAGGCTAGGAGGTTTAAATGATAGAGTAGGCGTTTATATGCGAGAGACAGGGAATACGAGGGTCGATGCTAGGCTAGACAGGGCTGAAGTAGGGGAATGCGCCTTATATGAGAGAGGTAGGGGAATATGAGGAGAAGTGTTAGGCTAGACAGGGTTTGAGGTGTGGAATATGCGTTTATATGGGAAAGATAGGGGAAACGTGTAGAGATAATAGGCTAGACAGATGCTGAAGGACGGGAATATAGGCTTATACGGGAGAGATAGGGAAATACGAGGAGAGGTGCTAGACTAGACTGATGCTGAAGGAGGAGGGAATACGAGGAGAGGTACTAGACCATACAGGACTTGAAGGGTAGAATATAGCGTTTTTATATGGGATAGCTAGCAAACCGAGGAGACGTATTAGGCAGGAAGTTTTGAATGACAGAGTATGCGTTTATATGGAGAGACGAGGAAAACGAAGGTAGGTGCTAGGTTGAGAGAGTCTTCAAGGAGGAAAATACATTTATATGAGAGCGGTAGGAAATACGAGGAGAGGCGCTAGTCTAGAGAGGGGTTCAGGAGTACAGTATACTTTTATATGGGAGAAATGTGGAAAACGGGAGTGGTACAAGGATAGACAGGGGTTGAAGAAGGCGGAGGAATGCAGATTTATACGGTAATATAGAGAGTAATTAGATTATAAAACATCTCTCATCCAACGTTACAGCACTTTTATATACTTTTTTCTAAACCTTACAAACTTTTTATATGTTAAACAGTAGTGCGCGAGACGGAGAGGGACAAACTGTATATCGGTTTACAGTGAAGTATACGTCCTAACCTATTCCCACCTTGTATGTTCTGGATCTTCTCATTGTCTATTCATTCCTAACATCATCTAACGTAACCACGTAACAAGACGTAACACAACGTAACATAACAGCATGACAAGACGTCATACTAAGTAACATAAGCACGTAACCACGCAACATCACATGACATCTCGTAACCAGAAACGTCACACGACGTAACAACACGTAGCAACTATGTAACCACGTAACAAAACGTAAGAACAACACGTAACCAGCCCATTGCTAAGGTAATCTAAGCTAATCCGTCCTTCATAACTTAGACAATAAGTACGAGAGCCTAGCCTAGATTAACCTGACCAATCCCAAACGTTCATCTCATCATCTATTCCACTCAGTCATCGTCTAACCTAATCTGGCTAACCAGAGATAACCTCAACCTTCTTTTAGTGAAATTGCAATGTTTTATTCGGGTTTTATTATTCGAGAGTTTTAATTGAAAAGTTTGCGCCAACATACCTTTATTTTAGTTCGTTGTAGGTGTCTCTCCCCTTTTTATCTAGGCTTGAGACTAGCACTAGGATTGCTCCTAATGGCAGGGTTACCACCTTCCCTTCCATCTTCTTCTTTCTTCATCAGGCGTCAGATAGTTGCATACACAGCACACGGATAACCTTCATTTTTTTAAGATTGTAGACTCACGAGAAAATCTTTATCTTTGACTTACATTCTTTTAAGCGCTGGTTGTAATGGCGTAATGTCCATACGCATATGTCGTTATTCCATCCTCAGCAATAACTCTTTTATCATCAAACGGAGTCAATGTGATTTTATTCACTTGCACTGTGGCAAGAGCATGTTCCCGAGACAGGATCAGATTCATGGGTGTTCTGATGATTTCTCCGGTTTTAAGACAGTCAGCATAACTCTCAAATGTAATGTAATGATTAATAGCACTACGATGAATGCCTTTAATCTTTTTTATCATTGAGCCATGAATATCTAGGGCATACATCTTGGGTCGTAATCCGACAAAGCGCTGGATGATTTTACCATTAGCCTCATCTTTAAATTTTCCCAAGACCTTCTTGTTTAGAACTGAATAGCATATATGGTTGACAGGGTAATCAGATGTATCTAAGTGTTCGAGAAAACGTAGCTTGTCCTGGTACACATCTTCAGTCATCACACGATGAATGAACGAATCAGTGTCCATATACATGAGCTTCAGGTTTTCAAATCCATAATATGGCAGCAACACATAATGATAGTGGTACATTAATGTCTTGGAGATGTCCAACACACTCATGCCGATGTATATAGGCTTGTTGAATACGATCTGAAGAGAGGCCATATGTACAGAGGCTAGATTAACAGCATATATGGTTCAAACGATAAACGTAGCTTTGCAATTAACTTTTCCAGAGTCTTCTCATTTGTCACCAGTCGTATATCCATACGGTTACGAAGGTTTTCCATTGTTCTTCCAAACATGGCGTTGTTAAACAGTTTGTGGAGGTCCTTCTCAAAATCATTTGCAGCCTTTTGTCGTAGTCTGTTGTTAAATTCCACATACGGTTTTAACCACTTTGACGGAATTGTAGCACACGATGAATTATTGTAAACCGTAGTACATGATTAAGTGCTTGCTTCAAAGCCATGTAATGTACTATATACTGCTTTCGAGGTCCAAGATAAGGTATCAGTATATTTGTAATCGAGTCCTTAGGCTTCATACACTCAGGCAGGAATGATAAATCATTATGCGGATCGTGAATTTCTGCAGGATACTCGATATCGACTTCTAATATATATCCATTTGGATCATCTTCTTGTAGTCTTTCTAAGTCAACTTTTTCAGTTGATATCCACTCAAATCCACCATAAGGGAGGGCGTGACACGTGGCCCACCCGTATTGGTTATTAACGTCCTCATATGTAATGAATTGGTTTGGTCTCGACGGATCATACTTGTCCATGTAAGCGTTATTAACCTCTGCATAACGGTGGGAGACTTGACATAAACCTCCTCTTATACCGGATTCCACCATGAGCAATTGGTCATAATCCTGTAACAGTTCCAGCTGAATTCCTGTATACAGCAACATGGCATCCCATGTAAATCCTGGAGAGGTAAAATAATGGGCCGGATCGACTTTATGCGTTTTGAGGGTTTGATCTCTAAATGTCTCAAAGACATCAGCTACAAGAAGTACATCAGATATTAAGTAGAGGTCGCTGTACTCGCCCAGGTTTCTTGCATTAAACAGCTCCCATACATTTCTAGCATGATCGTAGTCAGCATCACTAATTTCTTCATTCAATTTATTGTAGAAGTAGTTCTTAGGAGGCAGGCAGGTTTCGTTCAAAACATTCCATGAAGTGACGTAATCATAGGGAAATACACCCTTACGTGTCATCAACTTCATCTTGTCTTCTCCGAAGTGTCAGTGTTTCAGGGTACGATGTTAGATTCTTCACCAGCTTAACCAAGCTTGTACTCAGGAACCGAAAACTATCTACAAACCGAAGCTTTATATCTCCTACATACTTGGAGAATGATTATAGCTTTCTTCAGAGCTAGGAATTACTTCCACCCGCTCACTTGTACATCCCAGCTCCTTAACAATGAAGTGTGAGTCATACCCGCTGAGGTTGTGCATGAAGACTGGAATATATTTAGATGTTTTACATGCTAAATTACATTCATTATGTAGACTTCCCCGATATTCACCACTGATGTGATCATGGTCGCGTACTTTATAGTTCTCTTCAGTAAAGGTTTTTCCACACAAGTAGCATACTGTAGAGGAGTTGAAATCCATCTGCTGTTGATCTGTAAGTTTCAGAGGCATGACGGATTTGTATATATTATTAATTTCCTTTGCAAGGAACGATAGGTATTCCATAAACTTCTGAGGAGCATCAACACCACGATATACATAGGGATGCTTAGGAAGAACAGTTTCCAGATATTCAACGTTGGTTGATGGTTTAACATAAACGCAGAAACTCATGGGAACATGCTGCTGATAAGGGGATGTATATGAAGTTTCAGGATCGGGTATGCATGTATGACATGGAGCGAAAATGCTTTCAAAGTCTGCGTAGATGACGTAAGGTAGTTTCAACATCCTTTCAAAATTTTTAAATTGTACAATTGATTTCTCCTTTGTAGGCATAACTACCCTTGCCACACCATGCTGATTACAGATGGTGGCATGTTCTTGTAGTTTTTCCAGTCCAGTTTGTCCATATCGATTGTCAAAATGTGTAAAACAACGCTTACAGGTATAAACACGTTCTTTATGCATAGTTTTCTGACATCGAATAAGTTTTTCAAAATTCTTATATAAACGTAGTGATGTCTCCCACTTCTATCACTCAATAGTAGGAGGTCACGGTGGTCAGGTAGTTCAGTCTCAGCAACCTTTATCAGATACACTTCATGCTTCTCATCCAGGCCGAAGACGTTGATAGACATCCTGTTAAGCTTCTCAAATTTAGGTATTTGAGAAAGTGGCGTAGGGTAGGAAACACAGCTGAAGTCGTGTTTATTTTGAAGTTGCTTGTACTTGCTCACCCGTTGGGCATTCTTCCCTATGAATTTAGCTAATAAAGAGTACATGAAACATTTCTCATCGGCAAAGTTCTGGATGTTTACGCAGGCTTTTCTTGCTTCAACAGATGGCGGTAGTGGTATGTAGCTACTTCCTCGTAACGGGTTGTACTTGTTGATACGAAGTCGAACTCCTTCCACAGCAAGCAGAGCCCAGTTGCTACCCTTAAGCTGAGACTCCTCCATTTCAGTAACCATCTTCTTCATTTTCGTTTCCAACATAGAGTCCAGATCCGTTTCTAGGAAAACAGCTTGATTCCGTGTTTTAAATGTTTTGTCACAGGTTTCTCCGACACTGTTAACAAATCTACACTCAGCTAACAGATTAATTTTCACACTTTTGTGAATACCAAGCTCTTTATGTACAGCCTGGATTATCCGCTGTTTCGCCTCATGCAGGTACATATTCAGGTCCTTAGCTGATTCACAACGTATAAAATATGATTTCAAGCGTCCATTGAATGAAGTTTCATATTCTTTCATGTCACAGTCGTCCAATGTAGAAAGTAACTCATGCTTTGTCGGTTCTAATCTACGTTTCTTCTCAGGTCTGTTTATTTCACACGCACTTTCGTGTCGACGACCCTTATAACTGTCTTTGAAGGCTACGTTACAATATTTACTCTTGAAGAGATTTTTACAACGTAGCTCATGTCGTCTTTTATCATATCCACGGAGGAACTTCTTACAGCATTTACCACAAGAATATCCTGAGGCACTAGGAATGATATCCTTATATGAGGACTTATTCATTTTTCTTCTTGATATAATAAGGTATTAACCTTTCTTCAAGGAAATGTACGCCTCTTTACCTTGATAACGCTTAAGAAGATTGATTATTTTCTGAGAGAACAGCGATGTTAACACCTCAGAGATGATCAACAGAATGAATTTCAATGCTAGAGGTCGCTCTATTTATAGAGGAAGCACGAACCTTTTTGGATCAATTATATAACGTATTAACCCTTCTTCAAGGAAATGTTAGCCTCTTTACCTTGATAACACTTTAGAAGGTCGCTTATTTTCTAGGAGAACAACGATGTGGTCACCTCGGAGATTATTAACAGAATGAAGTTCAGTGCTCAAGTTCGCTCTATTTATAGAGGAAGCACGAACCTGTTTTGATCAATTATACTGAATATTAATACTAAAACGGTGATGTAGCGTGTAAGCTCTTATATTTCAATTCGTGTTACACTGATGTTCGAGCGTCTCCGTACAGTTTCGACTGCTTAGAGAAAGTGTAATGTATTACGAGGATGTTGTATTGTTCGGCTATAATCGTACAGATTCGGAGAGCTTGACTCGTGAAGGTGATGAACGATCCGTTGACCGAGCAAGAGGCAAGCATTCCCTCGCGCAACGAAACCTAGAAGCAAAAAAGATGCGAATGAAAGGAAATCGCGGTAGCATACGGTACTCAGGCATTCGCCTGCAGAACAGGGAAAACCACGAAAAATCCATATCCAGAGTGAGCGAGCAACGAGAATCGAACCGCGGATACCTTCAGATTGTTGGCGTTAAAGATGTGAAGTATATAGAATGGAAGGAAATCGTGACGGCATACACCTCTCAGGATTTGCCTGCAGACCAGGGAAAACCATGAAAAATCCCAGGCTAGAGTCAGCGTCGAACGGGACGCGAACCAGGGACTCTAGAAGCATACGTGAAAGATATAAATGAAAAAGATTTAAAGGGGAAAGGAAAACGGAATCAACGAGAAACCACCCCGGCGTTCGCCTGCAGACCAAGACAAACCATAAAAAATATGATGTAGGAGTGAGCAGCCAATGGGTATCGAACTCCTGAAGCATAAAAGCATACGTAAAAGATGCAGATTATATAGAATGAAAGGAAATCGTGATAGATGAGAAGCCACCCAGACATTCGCCTACAGACCAGCCAAAATCATGAAAAATATGATGTTAGAGTGAACAACCAACGGCAATCGAACGAGGGAAACCTTCAGATTGTAGACGTGAAAGATGTAAATCAAATAAAATGAAAGAAAATCGTGATAGATGAGAAAACCACCCAGACATTAGCCTACAGACCAGGGAAAACCATGAAAAATCCCCAGGATAGAGTGAGCGACCGACGGGGAAATCAAACAAAGGACCCTAGAAGCACACGCGAAGGATGTGAATTATATAGAATGGAAGGAAATCGTGACAGCATACACCTCTCAGGATTCACCTGCAGACCAGGGAAATCGAGAAAAATCTAATGTCGGAGTTAACATCCAACGGCAATCGAACCAGGGAGATCTTCAGGTTGTACAGTGAAAAATGTAAATTATATAGAACGAAAGGAAATCGCGATAGATGAGAACCCAGCCAGGCAGTCGCCTGCAGACCCGGGAAACCCGCGAAAAATCTGAGGTCAGAGTGAACAGCCGATGGTAATCGAACCAGGGAGACCATCGGATTATACACGTGAAAGATGTAAATGAAAGGGAAAGTAAATCGCGGTAGATGAGAAACCGTCCAGGCATTCGCAGGCAGACCAGCGAAAACTGCGAGAAACCTAAAGGCAGAGTGACCGTCCCTACGGAAATGGAACCCACGACCTCGAATACAAGCCACAGACGTTATCGTCTGAACCAGACCGTAAAAACAGGCTTATACCCATACAACTCATAACAATAGGATGCCGTGCCAGATGACGTCATACCTGTAGACAGACTGTCGGGGTTAGTCGACATGTTGAAACGCGCTTGAGCGTTCTTCAGTTAATGTTTCATTCAATGCCTACTATAGCAACACCGCAATCCATTACACAGCAAAGTTAATTTTTATTATAATACTTTTCTCTCATTTAATTAAATCCATGTATATACCCTATTATTTTCATGTTTTAGTACTTTCTTTCCCTCGTCCCTCTCATTCACCCTAAAGAATCAGTATAAAATATGACATTTTTATACGCTTAATGTCCATTTATCACAGAAAACCACGCTTAATACGCAGTTATCACAGAAAACCGCTACATTTGACTATAATTACGAGCAAAATAATTTTTTTCCAGAGTTACACGGATTTTAAACTCGTAGGATCGTATTAGAAAATTTATCATATTTTATCAGTTCAAAGTGGGTAAACATTTTTAAAGTCATCGATTCCAGCTATTTACACTTAGCGTAAAGATGATCATATTTCATTTTTAAAGCCGTGTTGTTAAATATAATGTATCGCAATCCATTTTTAAAATCAAATCATGCATGCGTTTAATGCATATAATAGATGTCTTCATATACCCAATATGGCTGCCATGCACGTTAAACCCTTCAATATGGCTGCTTCCTCATAGATACTTCCGGCATCTTCGTCGTTGAGCGTGCTTCCGACTCTCTCCGCTAGGGGTACGCGATAGCTGTAGGCTACGAGCTGTGCTGAGAGAGTAGCGGGAGGGGGGAGGAGGCTACCGGTCCTAGCGAGAGTGGGGCAGGAATAACCAGGTCTAATTAGGGATGCAGTATAGAGGCACTTTCAGTATGCCCGAGAGGCTCGTCCAGGGAGGAAGTATAGCTCTAGCATTCATTTTAAGACGCGTTGACGTATCGCGTGTTCGTTACGTATTTTTTACCTTTTTAATCATGCATTCATCCAAGAGATGTAATTTCGTCAGGACGACAGTAGTCAAATATGCATTACAAATAAAATAGCTTTATTTATAAACCTTTATTCGTCGTCTTTATCTTAATTACTTTTTGATGATATTCGAAGATAAATTTATATTCATATCACGCGATTCAAGTTCGCTCTATAAATAGAGCGAACTTGAGCATTGAACTTCATTCTGTTAATCATCTCCGAGGTGACCACATCGTTGTTCCTCCTAGAAAATAAGCGACCTTCTAAAGTGTTATCAAGGTAAAGAGGCTAACATTTCCTTGAAGAAGGGTTAATACGTTATATAATTGATCCAAAAAGGTTCGTGCTTCCTCTATAAATAGAGCGACCTCTAGCATTGAAATTCATTCTGTTGATCATCTCTGAGGTGTTAACATCGCTGTTCTCTCAGAAAATAATCAATCTTCTAAAGCGTTATCAAGGTAAAGAGGCGTACATTTCCTTGAAGAAAGGTTAATACCTTATTATATCGAGAAGAAAAATGAATAAGTCCTCATATAAGGATATCATTCCTAGTGCCTCAGGATATTCTTGTGGTAAATGCTGTAAGAAGTTCCTCCGTGGATATGATAAAAGACGACATGAGCTACGTTGTAAAAATCTCTTCAAGTGTAAATATTGTAACGTAGCTTTCAAAGACAGTTATAAGGGTCGTCGACACGAAAATGCGTGTGAAATAAACAGACCTGAGAAGAAACGTAGATTAGAACCGACAAAGCACGAGTTAGTTTCTACATTGGACGACTGTGACATGAAAGAATATGAAACTTCATTCAATGGACGCTTGAAATCATATTTTATACGTTGTGAATCAGCTAAGGACCTGAATATGTACCTGCATGAGGCGAAACAGCGGATAATCTAGGCTGTACATAAAGAGCTTGGTATTCACAAAAGTGTGAAAATTAATCTGTTAGCTGAGTGTGGATTTGTTAACAGTGTCGGAGAAACCTGTGACAAAACATTTAAAACACGGAATCAAGCTGTTTTCCTAGAAACGGATCTGGACTCTATGTTGGAAACGAAAATGAAGAAGATGGTTACTGAAATGGAGGAGTCTCAGCTTAAGGGTAGCAACTGGGCTCTGCTTGCTGTGGAAGGAGTTCGACTTCGTATCAACAAGTCAACCCGTTACGAGGAAGTAGCTACATACCACTACCGCCATCTGTTGAAGCAAGAAAAGCCTGCGTAAACATCCAGAACTTTGCCGATGAGAAATGTTTCATGTACTCTATATTAGCTAAATTCATAGGGAAGAATGCCCAACGGGTGGGCAAGTACAAGCAACTTCAAAATAAATACGACTTCAGCTGTGTTTCCTACCCTACGCCACTTTCTCAAATACCTAAATTTGAGAAGCTTAACAGGATGTCTATCAACGTCTTCGGCCTGGATGAGAAGCAAGAAGTGTATCCGATAAAGCTTGCTGAGACTGAACTACCTGACCATCGTGACCTCCTACTATTGAGTGATAGAAGTGGGAGACATCACTACGTTTATATAAAGAATTTTGAAAAACTTATTCGATGTCAGAAAACTATGCATAAAGAACGTGTTTATACCTGTAAGAGTTTTTTACACATTTTGACGATCGATATGGACAAACTGGACTGGAAAAACTACAAGAACATGCCACCATCTGTAATCAGCATGGTGTGGCAAGGGTAGTTATGCCTACAAAGGAGAAATCAATTTTACAATTTAAAAATTTTGAAAGGATGTTGAAACTACCTTACGTCATCTACGCAGAATTTGAAAGCATTCTCGCTCCATGTCATACATGCATACCCGATCCTGAAACTTCATATACATCCCCTTATCAGCAGCATGTTCCCACGAGTTTCTGCGTTTATGTTAAACCATCAACCAACGTTGAATATCTGGAAACTGGTCTTCCTAAGCATCCCTATGTATATCGTGGTGTTGATGCTGCTCAGAAGTTTATGGAATACCTATCGTTCCTTGCAAAGGAAATTAATAATATATACAAATCCGTCATGCCTCTGAAACTTACAGATCAACAGCAGATGGATTTCAACTCCTCTACAGTATGCTACTTGTGTGGAAAAACCTTTACTGAAGAGAACTATAAAGTACGCGACCATGATCACATCAGTGGTGAATATCGGGGAAGTCTACATAATGAATGTAATTTAGCATGTAAAACACCTAAATATATTCCAGTCTTCATGCACAACCTCAGCGGGTATGACTCACACTTCATTGTTAAGGAGCTGGGATGTACAAGTGAGCGGGTGGAAGTAATTCCTAGCTCTGAAGAAAGCTATAATCATTCTCCAAGTATGTAGGAGATATAAAGCTTCGGTTTGTAGATAGTTTTCGGTTCCTGAGTACAAGCTTGGTTAAGCTGGTGAAGAATCTAACATCGTACCCTGAAACACTGACACTTCGGAGAAGACAAGATGAAGTTGATGACACGTAAGGGTGTATTTCCCTATGATTACGTCACTTCATGGAATGTTTTGAACGAAACCTGCCTGCCTCCTAAGAACTACTTCTACAATAAATTGAATGAAGAAGAAATTAGTGATGCTGACTACGATCATGCTAGAAATGTATGGGAGCTGTTTAATGCAAGAAACCTGGGCGAGTACAGCGACCTCTACTTAATATCTGATGTACTTCTTGTAGCTGATGTCTTTGAGACATTTAGAGATCAAACCCTCAAAACGCATAAAGTCGATACGGCCCATTATTTTACCTCTCCAGGACTTACATGGGATGCCATGTTGCTGTATACAGGAATTCAGCTGGAACTGTTACAGGATTATGACCAATTGCTCATGGTGGAATCCGGTATAAGAGGAGGTTTATGTCAAGTCTCCCACCGTTATGCAGAGGCTAATAACGCTTACATGGACAAGTATGATCCGTCGAGACCAACCCAATTCATTACATATGAGGACGTTAATAACCAATATGGGTGGGCCATGTGTCACGCCCTCCCTTATGGTGGATTTGAGTGGATATCACCTGAAACAATTGACTTAGAAAGACTACAAGAATATGATCCAAATGGATATATATTAGAAGTCGATATCGAGTATCCTGTAGAACTTCACGATCTGCATAATGATTTATCATTCCTTCCTGAGTGTATGAAGCCTAAGGACTAGAGTACAAACAAACTGATATCTCATCTTGGACCTCGAAAGCAGTATATAGTACATTACATGGCTTTGAAGCAAGCACTTAATCATGTACTACGGTTTACAATAATTCATCGTGTGCTACAATTCCGTCAAAGTGGTTAAAACCGTATGTGGAATTTAACAACAGACTACGACAAAAGGCTGCAAATGATTTTGAGAAGGACCTCTACAAACTGTTTAACAACGCCATGTTTGGAAGAACAATGGAAAACCTTCGTAACCGTATGGATATACGACTGGTGACAAATGAGAAGACTCTGGAAAAGTTAATTGCAAAGCCTACGTTTATCGATCGAACCATATATGCTGCTAATCTAGCCTCTGTACATATGGCCTCTCATCAGATCGTATTCAACAAGCCTATATACATCGGTATGAGTGTGTTGGACATCTCCAAGACATTAATGTACCACTATCATTATGTGTTGCTGCCATATTATGGATTTGAAAACCTGAAGCTCATGTATATGGACACTGATTCGTTCATTCATCGTGTGATGACAGAAGATGTGTACCAGGACAAGCTACGTTTTCTCGAACACCTAGATACATCTGATTACCCTGTCAACCATATATGCTATTCAGCTCTAAAGAAGAAGGTGTTGGGAAAATTTAAAGATGAGGCTAATGGTAAAATCATCCAGCGCTTTGTCGGATTACGACCCAAGATGTATGCCCTAGATATCCATGGCTCAATGATAAAAAAGATTAAAGGCATTAAACGTAATGCTATTAATCATTACATTACATTTGAGAGTTATGCTGACAGTCTTAAAACCGGAGAAATCATCAGAACACCCATGAATCTGATCCTGTCTCGGGAGCATGCTCTTGCCACAGTGCAAGTGAATAAAATCACATTGACTCCGTTTGATGATAAAGTTATTGCTGAGGATGGAATAACGACATATGCGTATGGACATTACGCCATTACAACCAGCGCTTAAAAGAATGTAAGTCAAAGATAAAGATTTTCTCGTGAGTCTACAATCTTAAAAAAATGAAGGTTATCCGTGTGCTGTGTATGCAACTATCTGACGCCTGATGAAGAAAGAAGAAGATGGAAGGGAAGGTGGTAACCCTGCCATTAGGAGCAATCCTAGTGCTAGTCTCAAGCCTAGATAAAAGGGGGAGAGACACCTACAAAGAACTAAAATAAAGGTATGTTGGCGCAAACTTTTCAATTAAAACTCTCGAATAATAAAACCCGAATAAAACATTGCAATTTCACTAAAAGAAGGTTGAGGTTATCTCTGGTTAGCCAGATTAGGTTAGACGATGACTGAGTGGAATAGATGATGAGATGAACGTTTGGGATTGGTCAGGGTAATCTAGGCTAGGCTCTCGTAATTACTGTCTAAGTTATGAAGGATGGATTAGCTTAGATTACCTTAGCAGTGGGCTGGTTACGTGTTGTTCTTACGTTTTGTTACGTGGTTACATAGTTGCTACGTGTTGTTACGTCGTGTGGCGTTTCTGGTTACGAGATGTCACGTAATGTTGCGTGGTTACGTGCTTATGTTACTTGGTATGACGTCTTGTCATGCTGTTATGTTACGTTGTGTTACGTCTTGTTACGTGGTTACGTTAGATGATGATAGGAATGAATAGACAATGAGAAGATCCAGAATATACAAGGTGGGAATAGGTTAGGACGTATACTTCACTGTAAACCGATATACAGTTTGTCCCTCTCCGTCTCGCGCACTACTGTTTAACATATAAAAAGTTTGTAAGGTTTAGAAAAAGTATATAAAGGTGTTGTAACGTTGGATGAGAAATGTTTTATAATCTAATTACTTTCTATATTACCGTATAAATCTACATTCTTCCGCCTTCTTCAACCCCTGTCTATCCTTGTACCACTCCCGTTTTCCACATTTCTCCCATATAAACGTATACTGTACTCCTGAACCCCTCTCTAGACTAGCGCCTCTCCTCGTATTCCCTACCGCTCTCATATAAATGCATTTTCCTCCTTGAAGACTCTCTCAACCTAGCACCTACCTTCGTTTTCCTCGTCTCTTCATATAAACGCATACTCTGTCATTCAAACCTTCCTGCCTAATACCTCTCCTCGGTTTGCCAGCTCTC
Source organism: Deroplatys truncata (assembly GCA_030765065.1). Classification (NCBI taxonomy): domain Eukaryota; kingdom Metazoa; phylum Arthropoda; class Insecta; order Mantodea; family Mantidae; genus Deroplatys; species Deroplatys truncata. The sequence goes on from CM060990.1 coordinate 383,131,436, forward strand.
CCATATAAAAACGCTATATTCTACCCTTCAAGTCCTGTATGGTCTAGTACCTCTCCTCGTATTCCCTATCTCTTCCGTATAAAGCGTATTCCCTCCTCCTTCAGCATCAGTCTAGTCTAGCAGCTCTCCTCGTATTTCCCTATCTCTCCCGTATAAGCCTATATTCCCGTCCTTCAGCATCTGTCTAGTCTATTATCTGTACACGTTTCCCCTATCTTTCCCATATAAACGCATATTCCACACCTCAAACCCTGTCTAGCCTAACATTTCTCCTCATATTCCCCTACCTCTCTCATATAAGGCGCATTCCCCTACTTCAGCCCTGTCTAGCCTAGCATCGACCCTCGTATTCCCTGTCTCTCGCTTATAAACGCCTACTCTATCATTCAAACCTCCTAGCCTAATACCTCTCCTCAGTTCGCTATCTCTCCCATATAAAACGTCATATTCTAACCTTCAAGTCCTGTTTAGTATAGCATCTTTCCTTGTATTCCCTATCTCTCTCGTATAAAGCGTATCCATCCCTCCTTCAGCATCTGACTAGCCTAGCATCAGCCCTGGTATTCCCTATCTACCCTCGTTTTCCCTATCCTTTCCCATATAAACGCAAAAGTGGCCCAGCTTCTGTCTATTATACCACCTGTCCCCGTTTTCCCTATATTCCTCATATAAACGTATACCCTACTCCTTAATCTCGTCTACACTAGCACCTCCCCTCGTATGCCCCATCTCTGTCGTATAAAGCATATCTCACTCTCCTCGTTTTCCCTATCTCTCCCATATAAACGCATTTTCCTCCTTGAACGCTCCTTCAACCTAGCTACTCCCTCGTTTTCCTCGTCTCTTCATATAAAAGGCCATACTCTACCCTTCAAACTCTGAATAGTCTAGTAGCTCTCCCATATAAAAGTCATATTCTACCCTTCAAGCCCTGTCTAGCATAGCACTTCTTCTCGTATTCCCTACCTTCACATATATATAGCACATCCCCAGTCCTTCAACCCCTGTCTTAGCCTAGCATCGATCCTCGTAGTCCCTATCTTCCCCATATAAACGCATTTTTCCCCTTGAAGAACCGCATATACCCTCGTTTTCCATATCCTTTCCCATATAAACGCAAAAAACTGTGCCAGCTTCCCCCTATATATGCTACTTACACTTTCTCAGTATTATTAAAATCTGTTTATAGACTAAATGTACGAGCCCCTGACTACCACTCAATGCCGTTAAAACTGCACATCAATAGCGCTTTCCATTTCCGAAATATTTGCGGTGCAAGTTTTAGGTGATTCATCCTGCATATTCAAATCGTTAGAACAATTTTTGAGAAAATACAAAATTTGGAAAAAAAAAAACTTTTCATGTAAAGGGTAGTTCGGGTTCGGAGATTTTCTTGAAAATCCTCGTATCGCATTTTCGGAAGATACCAAACTTAGTAGTTAAGTTTAGTTTTTATTCACTTTTCGTTTTTGAGTTATGCTGTTCACAGACACACATGCGTGCACACGGACCGTATTCTAAAAATTGTATTTTTTTCGAGGTCCTCAAAACACGTCTTTCTGGTGGAATCTGCTATAATATTTTTGGGTGGAATACAATACTTCCTCTACTTACTAAGTACGTAGTAGATAAAGTAATATTGTTACACATGGTTGTATCTAACAGATATGACAGGCTATATTCAACAACTGGAATAATTTCGGAATTTTATTCGAAAAGTACACGTAAGGATGAATCCTAATTTGAACCTATATCTGGTGTTGCTCGTGACATCCGAAGACGACTCCGAAACTCATCTACAGAACATTGCGGTATTTTTTCTCAGAATAATTCAAATTCCATATAGTAACTGCTCTATCTCCTTCTCCATTTTCTTCATAAGCGATGGCCATAACGTTAGCATTCACAAGTGCAATAACTTCATCAACAATATCGTAGTCATCTTCCACTATAATCTGCAACCACAAAACGCAAGGTTTCTTCACGATCTGTATTCTACAATCAAGATATGTCCATGTGCTTGCACAGCAAGGATTCAAAGCATAAGTGGTCCGGAAAACAAATAACGAAATTCCCGCTTCTGCTTCCAGCGGTACATTCAACAAATGCTACAGCGCTGATTGTAGCGAAGGTATTAATCGTTGCTGCACCGCTTGGCCCGCCTGATGTACCCACTATCCCTGGGCTAGGCGCGACTATTCAACGAGAAAATTCTCCCTTGTCCATCGGAAAACACGTTATACAAAACGCATAACTATCTTACCGATGCATGAAACGTAGTGACTTGCAACTCTGCGGTTTCGGCTGTGTTTTATGTTACATAGAAACATGATTAAGCCTAAACATTATGCTGCACGAGGATTTGTGCTTCATTAAAATTACGTTATACTAATTTCCATGAATTGTATCTCTCAGTTGGCTATCCCATTCTTTCGTTACTATACTTCCCAAAACCATTCTATTTCTTTTTTATGTACTCCTATATTTATTAAAATCAGTCACATCTGTGGTTCTTATTCCTCGTCAGAGCAGCGGAACGCACATCTTATCAGTGTGGCATTCTTTGATTTGGAAGAGTTGCTCTACTTTGATTTCTCCGGTAGAATCTGAAATGACTAATACAGCAGAGGACAAATGAAGTGAGTGATTTGTTGAGAGTAAAATCTGTCGCACTAAAGTGGAGCATTAGATAGAGACAACCCGTTCTTCGTTAGTGTTAACCGTCGATGCAAAGTAGCACAATGGTGTAGAAAGTGACCTCGGTAACCTGTTGTGACCTACTTTCTAGTGACTAGGTTACTGTTTCTTTTACAATCCTGCTTCCACAGAAGCAGGCTTTACCGTTGGTGCCTACAAGCATTCTAGTGACCGTAAACCACTAATGCTGAACGCAATTATTTGTACTTCTCATCTGTCATTGAGGCACTTACATGAAAACAAGTAAAAGTGGCACCAATGTAAAAATCTGATTGTAGTTTTGTGATTATTGTGAAAGCACCGGTATCCAGTCCCTCGTGTCAAGGAGCTACATTTAAGTTAAGGAAACGGGTGGAAATCTACCCGGAGAATGTTGGGAAAATATGGAGTGTAACAATCAGTCTTTTTACCTTTCTCCATTTCATAGCGAATATGCAGACTATTGAAAGCTTATTTTATATGTTAATCACTGCAAAAGTCATTATAAAGCGTCGTTACACACTAATAATTGTACACATTTGCTTTACGTAAGAAGCTAAGAGAAAGGTAAACTGCTCATAAACATGAGGATACTGCGTTAGTCATAAGCTCGGGAAAAAGCAAAAAGTAGGCGTATAACATTTTATTGCTCTACTTTAACGGGAAAGAACTCTACAATCTGATGTACGGACATTTCAGAAATGGTTAGCATTACAAAAATAATACCTAGCATTAACCAAATAAGTACTTAAATGGGATCTATAATGTTCTTGAGTAATCTTATTTTCTCCGGGCAGACGAAATGTGAGGATGAAAAGAAATTACAAGCATTAACAGGAAAGTCAAGCATTGGCGAATTTACGCGAACATATATATTGTTTCCAAGTAAAGGATTCATTGGTATGGGTGAAATTTGCAGAAACGTTTCCTATCCATCCTCGAAGATGCCTTTAACTGAACAGAAACCCTATACCCTCTCATATTCTATCCTTTAAACTGGGAAGTTATTTCACATCTTGGGTAAGTTTCCTTATCCAAAATTCCAGTAATCTGAATATGTTCCAAATATTTGGAACTCTCAAACACAAATTGTTAAGCCCCGCCACAGCAGGCAACAGTTCATTGAAACGCTGTGGAATTAACCAAGTGCAGCGCAGCCAACATGACATTTCACGAGCTACCGGTATCTCACTACAGTCAGCACTGAGACAACACTAAATTAAACAGCGATGATACCGCCATTTATGAAAAGTGCGCCAAGCCTATGCGTGGTCAGGTTAGTCCAAGAGGATATGTGGTATACGGTTTCCACAAGTATTTAAATATGTTCTGCGGTAATTCTTCAAATAGATAGGGTTCTTGAGCTCTGTTTTATGCCATTAAGGCACTTGAGCAATTGTTTCCAAACAAGTTTTTGCTTTTGGCAGTGTAACTTAATGTACCACGGTAACCAATTCTACAAGAGACCGCAATGAATTATTGTTTAAAAATGCTTATTTCTTTCCTACTACTTACCTAATAGGTAGAGGAAGTATTGCATTCCGCCCAGAAAAAAGTCGATATTGAAACCATCGGGAATACACTTTTTGAGACCCCCCTGAATACAAATAAAAAGCATTTTGGAAAAAGGTCAGTGTGTGACCAGCATAACAAAAAAAAAATGTCAGATATATACCGAACTTTGTATTTAGATAAGTTTAGTACATTCCAAAGATCCTGAACATTCAAAAAAATCCCCCACTCCAATCTACTCTTTGCATGGGAAATACGTCGAACTTTATATTTTCTAAAAAATAACTAATGATTTTGATTAAATTACCACATATTTAGTATATTTAAATGCCAAATAAAACGCATATCTGAAATTCTCAGATTATAGTCTATGAAGTCCTCTTTATTCGCAAACAACTTTGTACAATTTTGTATAAGGGAAAAGCCAGAAGAAATAGATACAAACTAACGACACTAAAATTCAGGTCTCTTTAAAACACAACTTATTTCAAATAAGCCTTTTTGTGCCGTCAGCCATTTCCATATCCGTTTAAAAACAAAACGCAGCATTTGTTTTTAAAAGGAAAAGTGTGGATGTGTGTGTCTGTGACCATCGTAACTAAACCTACTTAAGTTCGGTGTCTTCCAAAAATGCAACACAAAGATTTTCAAGGATATCCCCAACTGCCGTTTACATGGAAAAGTTTTCCATGTTTTTTATATTCTCAAAAATAGCTCCAACGATTTTCATTAAGGCGCTAATTATGTTCCAGTACCATTTTGAAGAAACCTTCAGTTGTTTCTCGCTTTAATGGAAAATTTGATGTATCCAATTTCAAGGCTAGCAAATGGCGACCCTGATTTAAACATTTAACTCGCTTTGGTTTTCTGTATCCGCCTTGAGCTACAACGGACACTCTACTGAAACTATTTCTGCAAAAGTTTATCTCGTTAAATATGAAGAAGATAGGCAAATGATTTTAATAAGGATAGCCTGTAAACCCTGTTACTTCTAACCTTGCCCCGCTGATATGTATCCTTCCACGCTCAGTAGGGAAAAAGTAAGTACCTCAACTCACTTTTAATATTAATAAGCTAGATGTGACGACACGCCTTCATCCAACCACGCAGTCAAGCGGGTATGATGTAACCACTTCCGGGGTCTGGGTCTCGATAAATCCTAGTGCTTTTAGATTTAGAGACGGGAGAACTACACGTGAAGCCTCTTACGTTTATGGTGAGGTTCGTCTCAGCGCGGGGCCGGGGGGAATTGAAGATCATACACACCTCGCGTAATTAGATTGCACGTGAATAATTTTGATTGACTGAAATTGCTATGATGATCCTAGAAGGACGTGCGTGGTGTTAATTCCAACTAACTTTTTTTTCACTGAATCATATGCCGACATTAATTTTATTCTATTGTTACCCCTTCAAATTTTAGTTCAAGTACACATGTCATTGATCGATTAATATGAATGTGTTAATCAGTTGGCTTCAAAGTTCTGATTGTGAAGAAGCCACCGCATCCTGCCCATGAATCCACTCGCATAATTAATTGCCCGCGAGTCATTTTGACTGAACTTGTTAATGCGTGAATCAAAATCCTTGTTAATGGTGTTACTGACCTCGAGGATCTAGGACCTTGCAATATATCGGGCCCCATCCTAGATAGATGGTAGTTTGGTTTCTAAATACAACCCCTACCTTATAAAATATTACCGGTCATAAATAAACAAAAACAGCATATCAGTATACATACAGAGGCTTATTTGGATTAAAATATAGTAGACAGAAAAATAAGCTTTAGTAACAGTAGTTTGTAAACATGCTACTAAACGATAGAGGTACAGAGAAAATCATGTGAATGTATCACATCAGATTTTTAAAAACATAAATTCATCAGTTTCTCTTGCAGCGTACATTTCCTTTCATAAAGACGATTGTGCAGTTTTACTTTCTACTACGTACTTAAAGTAGAGGAAGTATTGTTTTTCACTAAAAAATTCGATCTCGAGATTCCACCGTAAATACCTGTTTTGAGCCACCTGAACCCCACAACATTTTTTTAGAAAACGCATAACTACAAAATGAAAGTTCGGATAAATATTTATAATGGCATTTAAGTCCAGCTTCTTCAGCTAAGGATGCGACACGAAGATTTTCCAGAAAATGCCTTCGTCCCAAGCTACCTTTACATAAAAAAAATCTGTTATAATTGTATTTAAATATCAAATGTTTAAGAAAATTGTATGACAAATAAAATGTCCATCTTGATTTTGTGGAAATAGCTTGTGAAATCTTCTTCATTCGGAATGAATTTTTTGTAATTCTGTAAGCTAGAGGACCATCAGATATGGATTAATGCTTACGACTAATAAGTGCAAGATTCGTTAAAACCTATTGAATGGTTTCTCGCGCTCATGCAAAGACTGGAAAGCCCGCAAACAGCAACCATGTTTTTAAACGTATAACTTTAGCTTCATCCTTCGTATCCTCCCCCCCCCCCGTGTTTAAAATGAAATGTTTAACGGAAGCATTTCTGCAAGCGTTTTGTGCCAAATAACATGGATTATACAGAAAAATAAATTTCTTTTAGGAATAACTTATGGAGAACATAAATAAACGGTAATCGATAGGGAAGTCGTGTGAATGTAACAGAATATTTGCTACACGTGTTTAAACATTTGTCTTTCGTTTCAGAATCCTCTATTCCTCTTTGCACGTATCTGAATGGAAATCTCTTTACGTTTTGAGGAAGACAGAGAGGGCGGGGGAGTGAAGGGGAAGGGAAAGAAAGAGGCTACATTTACTGTTTCACCATGCTTGCATATATACACGCAGAAAAAGCAAGTATATGTGATTTTATTAACAATAGAAATAGCGTATGCGTGGAGTGTATTAGGAAAACACGGGTGGAGATATGAATATACGCCCTTGGTTGAAATTCAGACTAAATGTATTATTAATAATAATAATAATAATAATAATAATAATAATAATAATAACAATAATAATAATATGATCGTACATCCCTGAATGAAAGTCAGTCTAAATGACCACCACCACTACTACAACGTATGTATGAAGCAAAATGCTCAATTGACCTATACAGTGCAGGGAAAGATGGATTATACTATATAGACATATCATAATGTAATATCTAGGCTATGCTAAGTCTATTCATTTCGGGTGATGTTAACGTAACGTCTATAATAGATAACTTAAATAATTCTACGCTTCGAAAAAGCATTTCATAAAAAATTTGAAACTGGAGCCGCGAATTTTCCTATCATCCATTTCATCACCATATTTCATTTCCTTCTTCACCAGCATACCAGGCACTGGGCTTAACAACCATCATGGTTCTGATATGATCCAAAGTTTGCCTGCTCATCGACAAGATAATTGACCCAAGACATTGGCTTGTAAGTCCTTGAAGGTAATTCGAAGCAGTTCTACTAGAATCGAAATAAAAACAATTAATAATGCACGTGATTGTTTAAACTGGATAAATTTGGTAGTAGATTCACAAATGAAATGCAACAGAAATACCGCCGCATTTTAAACCAAATTTAAAGTCTATAGAATACTGTTTGGTCAATGCTGCTCTTCTCTCGTAATTTTAAGCGTTGTTTAACATTCATTTTTACCGAATGCGGTACCCTAGGCGGTAGACACTAATGCTAAATGTAATGAATGATAATTAGGAAAGGAAATTTGGGGAAGGAAGTGTTCTAAGGTACCTTCCGGGCATTTGCCAATTATGAGGACTTAAGAAAGCCTTGAAAAAGATCTCATTCAGGAAGGACGGTCCTGCCGGATCTGAACCGCAGACCTCACGTTCATGAGTCCGTACTTTAACGATCTCGGCAACCCGTGTTCGTGTCACGTCTTGTGCTGCATGTACTAATGTACAATAACACGGATACCCGTCTGAGAAATTTCTAAAATCCACAATTTTAATTGGATTTCTTTGAAATTTTAACACAACTAAGACCTAATGAATAGCATATATACCAAATTTCATGCATCTGTTCAAATTATTTCCAGAGTTATTAATAATTTTTATTGAAATTTTTTTAGCATTTTGAGGAATTGCCCCACACAATGCAATTATTTTTTTTTAAAAAATATATATTATATTTACCCTCTTTACTAGTATTGTAATAAATTGTAAAGATGAATTTTTTGTTATCCTGCTAGTTTGGAAGAAAAATATTTAAAATGTCATTTAAATATTTTTCTTAAAAATTGTCAAAACATAAAAATTATAATTTAGTTACATCAGAACTATTCACTTTATACAAAATTCATCTCATTATCTTATTCTGTTATATCTTAGTATTTATAGCAAATTTTATACATTTATCATGAAAACTGCATCGTGTGGAGGAATTTACATTTGAAAAAGTGCTAAGAAACCTAAAAAATGAAAAAAGAGGTTTCAAAATTGCATCATAAAAATAGCAGTGTTTCTGAACTTTAAGCTCTTCAAAAAGCACCTGCTGCATATGTAGGGCCATCCTTCTTTTTCTCCTCTACTACTAATTTAGTCACTCGAGCATTCCTCCTGCTTCTCTTAAATGATAAGTCTGCTGGTTTGTTCGCTTTGGAGTAGTCGACGCTTATCCCTTTCTACACTTATTTTATGTGATGCTGGACTTTAGCTTTTTATTTATTAAGTGACGTTTTAGTTCCTGAGTGGCCCTACACCTCATGTTGAACTGTGACACAACAGAAGTTACACAAATTTCCAATTTCGTTTTGGAAACAAATATTTCCTTGGGGCATATTGCCCAGCTGACATGATGAAGCGACTCATAAGCATTTTGTGTCTTGCCTGATCTGGATCTTTTAAGAAGCTGATCGTTGGCAAGTCTTTGATAAATTGACAAGATTTTTGCAATTACCTGAGGTGACAGACTTGTTTTCATGGTGGTTGTATCGTGTGCAGATACTGGATCACCCTTAGCGATAGCCCTATTGTAGAAGCACATGAGGTTTGACCTTTGGAACATTTGTGTTGTGGCTTTTTGTCTGTTGATGAGCAGTGATATAGGGTGGCAAATATTGAAGATATCATTTCATCTATGTGTGGACTATTGTCTTTTATGGCTTTCCTGTAAAAGTTGGTGAATTTACTATTGTTTGCTCTTTTAGGCTTCCTGCTTTTTTACCCCCTAGTGTTATGCACTTAGAACTGTTTTCTGTTTGCAATTTCTGTTTCACCATATACCCCTAATTCTTGCAAATGTTTGTATCTTTGCATCCCTCCGGATATCATTGTTGTGTACCTCATGTTACACAGCTTGATTAATCTTTGCCACATTAGTGCTGCTGCTGTAACTTCCATTGCTGCAGAAGAACCAGTAAAATAAACTTCACACTCACCTGTTGCTTTGTGTGATGCCAACCAGGATTTATATTCCTCACTTTCACTGTCTAAGACTTTAAGTTTTTGCTCACAGAAAGCCACAAAATGTTGATAATATTTCAGTCAATGACAAGTCCAGTTAAAGTGTCTATTACTATGCCTATCCCATGAAGTGAGGAGAACCCAAGTTTCTGCCAAGTTCCGTCGTAACTAACTGTGATGTTTAGTGTAGACTGCATGGTTAGACTTGGATCCAAATTGTAGATAAGCCTCACGAACAGCAAGGCGTGCTTCATTTAAAATACTTTATTGCACTGTAGCATTGTCTTTTACCAGCTTTTGAAGGTGTGCATCGTAGGTGGATGAACTCATAACTGGCATTCCTATCCCCATACAAAAATGTTCTAATCCTGCATGCCTTTTATCTAGTTCCAAAAATGTGCTAACAATTTTACTGTTCACGTAAAAAGGTGCCCTGGTGGACTCGACTGTATTTATTCTGGGGCTAGCGTAATCTTCATTCAAAACTGTGTCACAGTCATTGCACTTAACAACTAATTTATATGCAAATCCCAAAGTATTTTTTAGTTTGACATCCAGATTAACACTACCATAATGAGCACATTTAGTACCCCTGAAAATACACTACCAAAAGCTTGAAGGCGCTAAAGTGAATTCATGACACATATCTGAAAGTCTGACTTCATCTCTGGTAAACATTGAAAGTTTATTGCGGCTTGTTGTTGGAAAATGTGCCTCTGCATGTGACTACTGTGAAGTAGAGGGTTGAGGGTATACTTGAAATTAACATGAAGCTTGTGAAACTGGTGTGGTTATGCTTGTGTTTACTGAATTTGTGTCTGCAGATGTATGTAAATTTGTGGGTTTATCTTTGTTCCACCTAGTACCTACGACATTAGTTTTCCTTTGGCTGCGTTATGAAGGTCGCCTCTTTCCTGTGTTTCGATGGTCTTTCAACCTATTCATGTTTAACCAAGTTTATATTGAAGAAAACACTAACCTAACTTGTTGAAAGTTAACCTACGATGTTTTATATTCACTACGATTGAATTTACGAACACTGCGAACTAAAATAACATAACTTAGGTGCAACTATAACACACGTTATAGACACTATTCTTTGCTATAATAGAGCAACACATGAGCTTCAAAACATTACGTTTACTTTGTCTGCACACTTCAAAACAACGATTTAGGAGGGAAACAGTTCGCACGCAGATCTTCAAATGTCTGTAGTACAGCCAACACACTTATAGAGAAAGAGAAGCATTTGCCTTAAAATATTCCGCGAAATTCAAACATGAAAATTGAAAGAAACGAAGTCAACCTCAAAAGTTACCGATTTAAACGGACACGCCCATCTGCAGGCAGCAATTTAAATGGCCATATGATGTGATTTAAAGGGCAGTAGGGCTACAAAACTTAGGAAATAAAACTAGAAGGTTTATAGCATTTAATAACACAAAAATGTTTTTTTTTGTGAATTTGGGCACTTTTCTGGCCTATTTTCAGAGATAAGCGCATTGCGTGAGAGTGTAGTACCAAAATTAAAGGAAAGTATTCGTTTCCACTTTAAAACCTAACTGCCAAATTATCTGAAAGTTCCCAGTTTTAATATGCGAAAAGAAGCATCTACATTACTATTTGTGTTCTAGCATTTTTCAGGCTCTTCATTTATTACTACTGTACCTTTTGAAAATGTTCACCCATTTTTCAAGTTTCCCACGTGCGGTGTTCACAAAATCGCTTTATATGCTTTTAGTGCAACAAAATCTCTCCATGGGCGAGAGGGAACTCGGAGGTAAGGAAATGAAACGCTAATACAACCCAATGAGTTAGGTGCGGTTTGCGAAAAACGACCTTATTATATACCACCCTAAACTAGTCGGAAAATGGGACACTGGGAGTGAATTTTTAGGTAAAAATGACAAAATTTTCGATTTTTGAATTATATAAACATTTTATATATACTTGTGAATCATTTTGGCCAAACATTTTTCACTATCCGCCATTTTTAAAAAGCCCAGCGTCATATTTAAATCATCTGTGCGCTTCCTTTAAAACTCAACTGGCCCGCCCACTTCCTATTTCTATACGTAAAGCATCATAATGTGCTAATTTCTGCACATTTTTCGATTTATTTGGCCGCGTTTTGGGATCACATTTAATTGCCTGATTTTTGCTTGCATCAAGCGCCTAAATGCATAACTATTTACTACTAATGCACACAAGTTTAGAACTTTGAAAAGAAAAATTATAGTTTCGTACTGTAAGACTATTTCATTAAAATTATTTCCATTTATCCATATCATCTTATATTACAGTATCTTGTAGTTATTTTTATACTTTATTGGTTTTTTAAGGCTTTGTTTATATATCTATCTTACACATCTTTTGATACACTTTGTTGTTTATGTAACATATGCTTTCAGTATTGAAAGCAAACTTTGAGCGAGTTGTTTGAAAATGCCAACTGTAGTGAATGTGAGTGTTCAAGTGTGACTTCACAAATTAGAGAAAGACTTTGCCCAAAAGTTATGCATGAAAGTGCAATAACTGTTGTTTTAGCCCTACCCAGAAATATTCCAGTCCTCGTGTCAATAAAGAAAACAAAACAGGGGCTTCCATTTAAAATAAACGGAAAATGTGTATTTGCATTTTTAGCAAATTAACTTCTTACAATAGAAATGCTATAGTACAAAATATTCCTGATAAATGTGGTATGAAAAAAGCTATTTATGCCATCCTCTAGTCACTGCATGCCAACAGACAACAAACCCCAGCATGTCAAATGTCTGACTGGCACCGACTCCCGGTGCTTTTACAACAAAAGTATAGCTGATGCTGCACAACCTGATGGCAATGATAAAATGTCCATATAGCTTTCTGAATCGATTGTTTCCAAGATAATGCATACCTACCAAAGTCTAGCCTGTGACGAGCTGCTGCATAATTGTGCAAGAGATGTCACACAAAATCAACATGAATCGCTGCATGCCATGTTATGGAGGAATGTCCAAAAGAAATTTTTGTATCAAAGAAGAACATTACAATTGCTGTAATAAACGCTGGTTAGAATTCAATATGGGTTGCTGAGCTACAGAAGAAATGAAATTTACTGTAAAGAATTCTACAATTTGCAGTGTATCAGATGTACTTCTGAAGACATGCGACAACAGAAGAAAATATGAGGGTGCTTGACCTTCAACTGAGAAGAAGAAAACAGCTCGCAATAAGAGCAAATTATCAAAAATGAAAAAGGAGGAAGCCAAATAGAAAAAGATGGGAAAATATATGTTTCAGGGTAGTTCTAAGTACCTGATAATGTGTAAATTTAAAAAGAGTGTGCGTGCTTTAGAAAGATGTACTTTTTCTGAGTTTTTCATTTTTGCACATGAAATTGATTGCTTGCATTTCAGTTTTGCGCCGATTTGTATGTAAATTTGCACACATCTTCTCAAATATTATATATAAAAATTCAAGGATGCATTTCGTGATTGCTTTACTCATTGGCTCTCAAAAAATTAATTTAGACTGAAAATCAAGGAAAACTTCAACATCAACTTCTAAAAACAAAAATTTATTTCTTACAAATAATATCAACTTCATTGAAATGCTTAGATTTCTTTTCATCGTACTAAAGTATAAGAAAATGTCAGTATCTTACTTCTCTGACAAATGTGAATGTGCATGATAGAAAATTTTTTTCGCTAATGAAAAACATTTAATTGTATTAACTGAGAAACTATTTGAGGTAGGGCTTTGAACTTTTGCACAGTCATTTCTCTATTTACTCATTAATTAAATGTACCAATTTTCCAGTAAATAGCTTCCAAAATATACAAAATTCAGTCCCAGTGTCCCTTAAAGATCAGCCACTCCTTGATACAACTCGACTCTATGAGAGGAGGTGGTTTGCTGCTACAAACAGGAAAGGATCTCGTGTGGCAAAAAGGGCACGAAAGCACAGAAAAAGGACACAAAGGGAAACCACACAGGACTGTAAATCAGGAAAGTTCTGATATTCAAACCATACAATTCACTGTTTCCCAGCATAATATTTTATAAATCAGTGTTATTCTCAAACCTTAATTTTCACACATTCAAAATTATATTACATGTGCCTCAGTTGTTCTTTAAATACAGCTACAATTTCTCAGAATCTGCAGAAGTATCCATTGTAACCTTCTCTGTTATCAAAATATGCCTAACACCAATAATAATTTTTAATTAAATATGTCATATCAGAAATAATTCGTTTTAGAGATTAAAATTTCTAACATGTTAAAAAATTATAATTCACTCTACAAATATACTGAACCTTCAAGACATACCATTTTTGTATGTAACTCAAAGCTCCAATTCCAAAATGACAACTAACTTTCTCAATTTTTGAGGACCGTGCATCATTTTGATTATGCAATAGATTTACATAATAACATTTATTATATAATTAATAGCTCGCAAGTATTAGTCCAATTTAAATGAAATTTGGTATTCGTATTTATCTATCAGCAATGCAATCACAATAAAATTTTCAGAAAAATTCATACTGAAGTATGGAAATTTGAAAGTTCACTCCCAGAGTCCCTTAAACACCTTACGGATATTGAAAGGAAAGTAAAGCTTATTAGGGAACCAGTTCACTCGCGCTTTCTGTCAGTTACAGTCCTCCAAGAACAGCGTTGTATTTTAGGTTGAAGACCCGTCCATAGAGTGCTCAGCTGGGTTGTCCACAGAGCATTATACCCACTGTGAAGAACTTCTTACCTATGTAGCTGGATGTATTATTAGTATTGCTAACTGTTATCATTGATTAAGGTCACAGAAATGCGCGAATATCTCTAAAAGTTCCTGACTCAGAGCTCCGTCCCACTGCTAGCGCTGCCGTGAGAAGCTTTTGAACGACCCGTCTAACCAAACAACCCTTTAATGTCCACATAAAATACTCTTTGCTTTGAGTAAATATCCGCGCCAACTGTCTGGATCGCCACACAACGCTAAAGGAAGGAAACGTAATGAAAGGGAGGGAAGTCGTGATGGATGAGAAACCGCCAGCATTCGCCTACCGACCAGGGAAAAAACCCGAAAACCCAATGTCTAAGCGAACGGTCGATGGGCATCTAACCTGGGGCCTCCCGAAAGCTGGAGGAAAATAAACTTTACGTACAAAATAATCTGTATACGCACTAACAAGCAGTAGGGGTTTTACAGGGTCTTGTGAATGTAACACATCAGACTTTTTAAAGTGGAGTTGACAATTTTCTGGGTTCACATCATTTATTACACAGCGCGAGAAAGGGGTATTTTCATTACTCATAATACTTCTGCTCGAGGTAGAAGTAACTAAAAAGTTAAAAATACATTGTTTTCTCTGTTTAAGGCTTTAGACGAAAATAAAAAAGTAAATTATAATGCCATGACCATTTGTGTGTGCAAACCAATGGATACTTTAATATTATAGGAAGAGACCACTGTTATCAATGACCTGAACCGAGAACAGAGTACAGTAAGAATACGTCGGTTGTGATGAGTTAAGATTGCGCTCAGGTCTGTCAGAGCTTCTGAACGCCCTCTATACACAACTCCATCTCATGGTAAGGTTATTTGTAATTCATTAATAATTCTAACAGAAATCAAGTATATGGAATCATAAATCTACGTAAGCCGCGGAGATGCGAAATAATGTGTGGAATGAAGTGTTGATGTTTTCAGGATTAGGTCTCTGATCTCGTCAAAGACATCATCGAGGAGGACATCTGAGATGAAGTGGAGTCCACCCCACTCGTCCAAGTTGCTTATGGTAATAAACACAGCGCACTTACACCATTCTAGTAGTCATCATCATTAATTTCCTCACCGTTCAATCTATTGTAGAATCCTACGATTCTGGTTATGAAGCTTGATATATTACCTGTCGCATTTCCTTTCAAGTTGTATGTTTCACAGGCGCTGCTATACCAATCGGCCTGGTATAATCCTGATAAACAGGGGCGGTGTGTAGAAACGGCAGATAAAAACGATAAAAATAAATTCACAAAACAGGATATAATTAATGGACATTGAAACCTTTAAAAATATAAGCTCCATGGCCCCTTCACCTAACGTCATGATGCACACAACACTACAAACTGAATACTTATATAGAAGAGGTTCTCTAAATTTATGCGAGAGTGAACAAGAGCTTTCTTTAAAGCGGAAGTATTTTAAAAAACACGACTCCCTTTCTCTACCCGCTTAAGCACACGAGACCAGGAAACAGTGCTTTACACGTAAAGTAATGTAGGAAAGGGCCCGCTTGACTGGTCAGGGGCTATAGAAGATGGTGTTTTTCATGAAAAGCTCCACTGTTTTGCAAGAATCCAACCTCTCTACCTGTGAATATTGCGCTGTGCAAAAATACATACATTAGGTCTTCGATGGAAGAGCTACTATAATTCACCGAAATGTCTGGTAAGTTTTAAAAAGTATATTTACTTTTTATTTAAAATTAATATTCCTTACTGTAGAGCTTTGGATCAGTGGTTTTCATATACGACTTAGACGTTCACACAGTTCAGTTAATAAGAATTCGCGATGTATGCATCCAAAGCAAAATAGTTGCGAGGTATACTTCATGTGAGATAAAGCGATTAGCATACGATGACTAGATAGGGTACGAGAGCTCATGGGCATGAAAAACTATTTCATCTTAAGAAAGAACTAATATCCTCATATCGACGCATAAAAATAATAATAATAATAATAATAATAATAATAATAATAAGAGGAAGAACACATTAGGTGTTTTACAGTATACCGATCCGAAATATAACACCTAAAGGCATCCAAAATTAAACTGAGTTTTATTTATGGACGGTCTTTAACTACTATGGACCTTAGCGTCCCATTCTATATTGGGCATGAAAGACCGGTAATTTTGCTCATAGGCCTCTTTTTCAGGCTTGGGGTTCTTTTACGTGCCGTAAATCTACGAAACGGGACCACCGGCTTTACTTCTCTTCCGAAGGAAGCCATGTTAAGGAGTTTTACGCCCGAAAAAATCCATCGCCGTCCACCGGGTTTGAACCCGCGACGTCTGGAACTAGAGGTAGCATGGTAACCACTACACCACGGAGGACGACTAAAAGCATCCACTCTAATAAAGGAAACATTTACATTATATTACAATTTATGACAACCTACTTAATAAAACAGAAATACAATAAAAACATTGAAATAAAAAATTACATCCTTAATAGAATCTCATTAGCGAGTCAGCCGCGTCATCCGCAGATGGATATATGTTAGGAAAGTGTTAATAATAACAGTGATAATCCTGATGATGTTTTCAAATAAACCAGTAAGTATGGCCTGAAATACAAAACTAATGAATAATATGGGTTTTTTCTAATGTAGGGAGTTTGGCAAACCAACTTCACAAGCTGGCGGAGAGTAATATCTTCCCACCCAAAACCCACCCTGCCAAAGACTAAATATCTTAAGTTAGAGGAAGCGTATAACGAAAAGGCCATAAAAAGGTTGAGATCAAATACGGAACCAGAAATACGGAACGTGGCCACCTTGGGTAAAAACAGCTCTTTCTTCCAACAAGATACGCTCTCTAACATCCAAGGAACTGAAAGGTATGCAACTTGTATTCCACGGCTAGAACCAGCTGGCAAGTTTAAGACATGTAAACTGTCCTTATCCTTGAAGATATGTAGAATAATTCAATTGAAATTCCAATACTCCATATAGGGATACAACCTTTGAGTCGATAAATACTCGATGCACTGTATATATCACTGTATGTGTTTAGTTGAACGACTCACTTGTTCAACTAAAGTGTGATTGCGATATTAGAATGAAAAATAAATATATGTTTTACTATATATAATACGTGAAAAATATCGTGGTTGGCACCTTTGTGAAGGCATATAGAAACAATTTTAATAATCGTTTCAATCTTACACCCACCCGTTAATGTGTGATATATATATATATATATATATATATATATATATATATATATATATATATATATATGTGACAAACACTCCCCAGCACTTGAATAAATTAAATAAATTTCTGCAAATCAGAATCTTCCAGGATCAGGAGAGTGTAGAGGTTGAACGATTGAAATGTATAAGAGGAATGAAAGGTGTTTGCAATCACTATGAAGATAAGCTACACATTCAGTTATAAATCGCTTGCATCACATGGGAAAGTGGCTTGTAGGTAAAATCATGTAAGAATATCATGTAAAACAATTAAATATTTCAGTAATGTCTGTATAAAACAATTTTTCGAGCAGAAGTTGAAGACACTCAGGATGTATTTCAAAGTATGTTGTTGAGGTTTTATTATCACTATTTTGTAGGACTGTCATACTATAATTTGAATGCCTTCAGCTGGCGTATATTTTCACTGTCTTGCGTTAGATTGCTAATGCTAGCGTGTCGGGATGCATAGATAATGCTGAATTGTCAGCACTATAGTTTCCATATGGAGACGTCAAATCATTAAACACGCGATTTCACTATATTGGCTATATTGTGTATTTATAGCTCGGCCGATTAACTTATCTCCTTTCAGTGCTCCTGATCCCCCGCACAAAGCAGATTCAAGTGCGGGACAAAGTCCCACCACATATACAACACTCAACGAATCGTATTCTTCCGAGTGTAATGTATGAAAGATTTAGTTTCTCATAAGTCGGGTGTAACGTTCCACCAGCACAATGAGTCATACTTAAAAGTTTCAAAGAAATTAAATGTATACGTAGTTGCTAATGGCTGAACAAATTAAAAGCGAAGGAATTAAATTAAGAGCATCCTAATAGTTATGTCTCGAAGCCACGTTAGGGAAGCATCCGAATGTGAGTCCCACACGTTGTCAATGTGTCATCTCGTTGTTTTGGACACGACTGTTTACGTATGATTAAGTTATTGGTTACACTTATTGATTACGTTTTGCTATACTTCTAGGTGACCCGGTTGGGTTAGGATAGTTTAGGTTGTATGGCGGTAGGTAAGAATGTCGATCTGCCGCGGCGCGTTGGCCCACAGGGCAGCCCCGACGAATTAGAGCGATTATGACCGAATTACTTCTATCACTTACATGCAAGGTGATCAGGCATGGTTCCGTTATGTTAGGTTGTATGGACATAGGTTAGCAAAGTTGATCAGTCTCGGCGCTTTGACCCGCAGGGCTGCCTGGTTAGGTTGTATGATGGTAGGTTAGGAACGTTGATCAGCCAAGGCGCCTTGGCCCACAGGGCAGCCCCGACGAATTACAGCAATAATGATGGAATACTTGTATCACTTACATGCAAGCTGATCAGGCGGTTAGGATGTGTTAAGTTGTATGAGGATAAGTGAGCAAAGTTGAAAAGCCTCGGCGTCTTGGCCTGCAGGGGCCCCTTTATAGTGGTGATAATTCAGAGTTATTGACGCTTGAAAATCCGGAAAGTCTGGTGAATGGCAGGTTACTCATCGCAACAAGAGACGCTGGCAATAGCAATCTAACGTAAGAGATTGAAAATATTGGAAACGGGCTGAAGGTATCTAAAATTATAGCATTACAGTCATACAAAATAGTGGTAATAAACCTTGACAAGAGCTAATAAGATACTTCGAAGTGTATCCTGAGTGTCTTCAACTTCTACTCTAAAAGTGGTTTTATTCAGACATTACCAAAATGTTTAATTTTTACATGATATAGCAAATACCTACAAGCCTGTTTCCCACGTAGTGCAAGCGATTATATAATTGAATGTGTAAACTATCACACTGTTGGGAATGTATGTGGTTTTTGTGAAGGATTGTAGTAGGATTACATTTTTAGAAAAAATAAATGAATGTGGTTTATGTTCTATAACACTTTTATTGCTCTTATAAATTTCACTCGTTCACCTTCTATACTCCTTACTGAAGACTTTTAATTTATCCAATTCCGGGGAGACTGTCATATAGGTTTATGTTTCCGCTATCGTCAGGGATGTACCAATGTCTTCAAACATGAGGAAGGGATTCTCCATCATCTGCTATCGAATGCTGGGGCATCTTCAGTGAATACAGGACAATGCGGGCGTTTTTTTCTGCGCTTCAGTTTTTTCTAGACTGACTCGTTTATCTGCTTTCGCTCCCTCAGTTTAGCTCTCTCTCTGTCTCTCTCTCTCTCTCTCTCTCCCGCTCCCACATACACACGTATATATACATTATTAACGGGTGGATGTAACATTGAAAAGACTATTACAATTGTTTCTACATTACTTCACAAGGGTGCCAACCGCGTATTTTTCACGTGCTATATATAGCAGAACACATTTCTTTTTATTTTATTATCGCAATGCACACTTAAATTGAACGCTATCCTAGTGTACAATGATTCAAAGGTTGTATCTCTATATGGAGCATTGGAATTTCAATTGGATTATTTCTATATACCTTCACTGGAATAAAAGACAGTTTACATGTCTTAAACATACTAGCTGCTTCTAGCCCGTGGAATAAAAGCTTAAATTTCCTGAGCATTTCTTTCAGTTGCTCGGCTGTTAGAATTATACCTTGAAAGAAAGAGCTGTTTTTCCCTGGAGGTGGCCACGGTTCTGGTCCTGTATTTGATCTGGACCTTTTTATGGCCTTTTTGTTACAGGCTTCCTCTAGCTGAATATCTTGTAGTCTTTGGGTGGGTGGGAAAATGCTATTCTCGGCCAGCTTGTTTAAGTTGGTTTGCTAAACACCCTGCAATAAGAATGACCCATATTGTTTATTAGTTTTGTGAATCCGTTTATTTGAAAGCATCAAAATTGTTACTGTTATTAACACGTTCCTTACGTGTATCCATGTGCGGATGATGCGACTGGCTCGCTAATGGATTCTATTAAGCATCCAATTTTTTATTTCAATGCTTTTATTGTACATCAGTTTTATTAAGTGAGTTATAATAATTTGTAATATAATGTAAAAGTTTGATTTATTAGAGTGGATGCTTTTAGTGATTATATTACGCATCGGATACAGTAAAATTAAAAAGACACCAAGTGTATTATTATTACTATTATTATTATGAGTCGATATGAGCTTATTCTTAAGGTTATACATGTCCATGAGCTCTCATACTCTATTTAGTCATTTTCTGTATGCTAATCGGTTTATCTTAAATGAAGTAAACTTCGCACCTATTTTGCTTTAAATGCATACACCGCGAATTCTTATTAACGAAAGTCTGTAAACGTTTAAGTCTTAAATAAAAACCACTTATCCAAAGCTCTAAGTGAGGAATATTTATTTTAAATACAAAGTAAATATGTTTCTGAAAATTTATCAGACAATTTGGCGGATTACGGTAGTGGCTTCCAGCGAAGACCTAATGTATGCACGTTTTGCTTAGTGCAATATGCACAGGTAGAGAGGTTGTATTCTTGCGAAACAGTGGATTTTCGGATGAAAAACACAATCTTTTACAGCCGCTGACCGGCCAAGCTGGCGCCTTCCTACATTCCTTTACGTGTAAAACATTGTTTCCTACGGCCTCGTCCTTTGTCCTTAAAGCGGGTTGGAAGAGAGAGTGGGAGAGGGAGTCGTATAATTGAAATTACTTCCGCTTTATGGAAATGGATTTCTCTTGTTTGCTCTCCCATATATTTCGAGAACCTCTTCTATGTAAGTATTCAGTTTGTAGCGTATTGTGTGTCCCATGACGTTCGGTGATGGAGCCAGGGGGCTTATATATTAAAAAGTTTTAATGACCATTAATGATACCCTGTTTTGTTGATTGATTTATTTGTTATCGATGAGAGCTGCTGTTTCAATATATCACCCGTATATATCGGCACTACACTAGGCCACTGGGTATAGTAGCACCTGTGAAATATGAAAAGAAAAGCGGAGGTAATATATCACAGCTTCATAACCAGCATTATAAGATTCTGCAATAGTTTGAATGGTGTAGAAATTAACGATGACTACTAGTATGGTAAAAGTGCGCTGGGTTGATTACCATAGGATACCTGGACGAGTAGAGGGACTCTACTTCATCTCAGACGTGCTTCTCCTCGCGGATTTCTTTGATACGATCAGAAACCTAATTCTGAGAACATTAACAGTTATCGTACTCTAATTCATATTTGCAAGGCTTACCTATATGATACCATATACTTGGTTTGTTGTTAGAATTGTTAATGAATTGCAAATAAGTTTCCCATGAAGATGGAGTCGTGTATACAGGATGTTCAGACGCTCTGACATACCTGAGCCCATTCTCAACTCACACAATGGATGTAATCTTACTGTACTTTGTTCTCGGTTCAGGTCATTGATACAATGGTCTATTCCTATAATATTAAAGTATCTGTAAGCTTCCACACCAAATGGTCTTGGTATTATAATTTATTTTGTTTATTTTCGTCCAAAGTCTTGATCAGAGAAAAAACTGTATTTAACATTTTATTTACTTACCCCAAGCAGATGTCTTAAACGCAATGGAAATTCCACCTATTCCACGCTGTGTAATGTGTGTCACGAACCTAGAAAATTGTCAACTCCACTTTAGAAAATGTGATGCGTTACATTCACAAGACCCGCTCTAACCCGTATTGATTATTAATGAATATATTAATTGTGTTGTACTAAAGTATATTTTCCT
Organism: Deroplatys truncata; assembly: GCA_030765065.1. NCBI lineage: Eukaryota > Metazoa > Arthropoda > Insecta > Mantodea > Mantidae > Deroplatys > Deroplatys truncata. Next base: position 383,153,631 of record CM060990.1, read on the forward strand.
CTCGCATTCGGGAGACCGCGGGTTAGATTCCAGTCTACCGTTTACTCTGACATTGGGGTTTCGGGGTTTTCCCTGGTCGTTAGGCGAATACTGGCGGTTTCTCATTCATCACGAGTTCCCTTTCCGTTTCATTACGTTTCCTTTTCATCTTTCGTGTTTAGCGTTGTGTGGCGGTCCAGACAGTTTTCACGAATGCTTGCTCAAAGCAAAGAGTATTCTCCGTGGACATTAACGAGTTGTTTGGTTGGACGGGTCGTTCATCGACCTCTCTGGGCAGCTCTAGTAGTGGGACGGGTCTTTGAGCCAGGAACGTTTAGAGACTTCCATGCATTTCTGTGGCCTTAACCATAGTAATACTAATAATACATCCGGCTGCATGAACAAGAAGTTTTTCATTATGTGTATAATAGTGTCCTCACAAGCCAGCTGTGCACTCTAAGGGCAGGCCTTAAACCTAAAATGCAACACTGTTCTTGGATGGCTGTAACTGACAATGTGCGAATGAACTATTAAGTTTTACTTTTGCCTAATAAGTTTCTCTTTCCTTTGAATGCCTGTAAAGGGTTAAATATGAGTCATTTTCCAAGTAGTTTAGGGCGCTATGTAGCAAGGCCTGTTTTTCGCAGAATGCACCTAACTCATTGGGTTGTATTAACGTTTAAGTTCTGTACCTCCGAGCTCGGTTACGTCCATGGAGAGAGTCGTAAAGTTTCTTGTTTATCGACAGTAGAGGCTTATGTAAGGGTTAAAGTATACATATTTTATTTTAACCATTTTCTTCCACTAAATGCATATAAAATGATTTTGTAAACACCTCACGCTGAAAACTTGAAAAGATAAGTGAACATTTTAAAGCGGTATAATACTAATAATTGAAAGATTTGAAAAATGCTAGAACACTAAATGGTAACATAGATGCTGCTGCTTTTCGCACATTAAAATTTGCAGCTCTCAGATAATTTGGCAGCTAGAAAGTTTTAAAGTGGAAACGAATACTTTCCTTTGATTTTGTTACTACACTCTCACGCAGTACGCTTAAGTGCTAATTTACATTAGTGTATGTAGCACAAGATGTGACACCGCATGGGTAGCCGAGATCGTTAGGGTACGCACTCATTAACGTGATGTCTAGGACCGTTCTTCCTGACATCTTTTTCAAGTCTTTCCTCAGTATCATAAATGGCAAATGCCCATGGGGTACCCTAGAACGTTTCCTTTCCCAAATATCCTTGTCTAATTATCATTCATTACATTCATCAGTTTCCACTGCTTAAAGTACCGTGTGCAGTAAGAATGCACGTTAAGCAACGCTTAAAATTACTGAAAAAAAGAGGCATTGGACAAACAGTACTGTATAGACTTCAAATTTGGTTTAAAGACGGTTGTATGCTATTGTATTTCGTTTTTAAGTCTACCACCAAATTTCTCCAGTTTAGATAATCATGTGCACTATTAAATTTTTATTTCCATTTTAATAGAACTATTTCGGGATACCTTCAAGGACTTATAAACCAATGTCTTGGGTCAGTACCTGCCGAGGTATCAGAACCGTGATGGTTGGTAAGCCCAGTGCCTGGTGTACTCGTGGAGAGGAAGGAAATAAAATGTGATGAAATGGACGATAGGAAAATTCGCGGATCCAGTTTCAAATGTCCATGGAATGCTTTTTCAAAGCGTAGAATTATTTAAGTTATGTATTGTAGACTTTACGTCAGCATCATTCGAAATGAATAGATGCAGCACAACCTACATATTAATTACGTTGGCTCTATATAGTATCATTCTCCCTTTCTCTACCTTTCCCTGCAATGTATAGGTCAATTGAGTATTTTTCTTCATACACAGTTGATGATGAATTTTATTATTGTTTTTATTAGTTCTTAGATATAACACAGATTGATTTTTATCCAGGGATGTGCGATGATATTATTAATTTTGTCTGAACAAAATTGTATATCCTCGCTTTTTCTGTGTCTGTATATGCATGCGTGGTGAAACAGTAAATGTAGTCTTTCTTTCCCTACCCCACTATCTACCCGCCCTTTCCTTCCTTCCTCAAAACTTAAGAGATTCCCTTACAGTTAGGTACAAGGGACGAATAGAGGAGTGTGAAACGAAGGACGAATGTTGAGATACGGGTAGCAAATATTGGCATGTGTTACATTCACACGAGTTTCTGTATCCCTTACCGTTTATTTATCTCCTCTAAAGGTTATTCCTAAAGAGAATATATGTTTCTGTATAATTCACGTTATTTGCGATAAAATGTTTGCAGAAATCTTCCGTTACACATTTTATTTTCAATACAGGGTGGATGCTGAAGGATGAAGCTAAAGTTAAAGGTTTAAAAACCGGGTTGCTGTTTGCGGGCTTTCCACCACTTAAATGACCGCGAGAAGCAGTTCAGTACTTGATTAGAACTTGAAAAAATGTAAACACAAATAAAACAAAGTATTTTAATTTCAAGCCAATAATAACGAATATTTCTGAAATGGCAAATACCAAAAAATACTGTGACATAAATCACGTTTTAACGAATCTTGCACTTATGTGGCGTAGGTTTTCATCCATATCGTACGGTCTACCTGTTATACAGAATTATACAAAATTAATTACGAATGATAATTTCACAAGCTATTTCCACAAAATCAAGATGCACATTTTATTTGTCATACAATTTTCTTAAACATAAGAAATATATTTTATATATATTAAAATATTATACGGCAGAGGTTGTATTTATAATCTTATTGGTCAGATTTTTGCGTTATTTTCTCGCATTACTGTTTTCTTTTGGGGGGTTGGCACCTACGTAATATAATGTAGAAACAGTTCTAATAGGCTTTTCGATGTTTCACTCACCCCTTAATACCGATAAGTATTGACGTCGCCGCCGTGAGACAGGGGCCAACTTCCTAACATACAACATTCTGCCTTCCCATGGCCATTCAGTTAAACGTCCCCATGAGTAGCCTTCTGAGCGCTAACCTGACCATAAAAGTAAGAGGCTGCACGTGTAGTTCTCGCATCTCTAAATCTAAAAGCGCTCGGGCTTTTCGAGACCCAGACCCCGGGTATGTTTAATCATAGCCGCTGAATTGCGTGGGAGGATGAAAGCGTTTCGTGACGCCACATCTGGCTAATTAAAATTCAAAAGCTAGTTGAAGTCCTTACTTTTTTTGTACTGCGCTCCCTTGACTTCCCCTTTGCCTTGATTAGACAATGTCGACCTTTGAACGGCGAACGGTTTTTGGAAAACCTTAAGAAACCCATAAGCACCCAGTATTGAAGTACTTGCGATGGCAGGACGTCATTGAGATTATCATTTCTAGAGAGATGCCTTGGTGGTGTATCTGGGAAACAACTTGATTCAATTAGGGAATTAAGTGTCCCACCGGCATGTTGTCACAGCAGCTCCATAGTTAAAGCAACCGCGCAAGGAGCGGGAGAACCGTGTTCAAATCCCGGCTGTGGCATTGAATTTTTCAGTTGAATCTGTATTACAAAATGTACATCCCACGCCCTCACCTGCATTCCAGGACAATACCAACAATAGGGGTCATACATTTTGTATTGTTTGCTAAACAACAGATGACGGGTGATTCATAGCACATTCCCACGTGTTCCAGAACACATGGGAGTACCCATAAATCAACTGCCATCTTTTGTTCGCACAAACAACACAAAATCTGTTGCCTCTATTGTTGGTATTGTCCAGGAATGTGGGGAAATGGTGATTTATTATGACAGACTGATGTATTTATGGGCACTTTATGCTACGTTTGTGCCCGAGTCGGGGTGTGAACCGATGATCTCTTGTCTAGTTCCAGAAGTGTACATTACAAAGGCCCTTACGGCGCTTGTGCACTAGTCCCTTCTCCCCCTCAGACTGCCGTACAAAGAGTATGTACATAGTCTTTTTTGCTGTTAAAATCCTTGAGTTAGTGCGGTTTTTGTATCAAAGTTTCAACCGCAATAGCATACAAGCCAAGGATGTTCGCTATAGACTCCTCCTCTTGCCAGTAATACAATAAAAACTGGCCTTCAGTTTTAACAATGGGTATCCTGTGTGTCATTGTAGCAGAAATACACTATGTGATCAAAAGTATCTGGACATCCCCACAAACATACGTTTTGCATCTTAGGTGAATTGTGCTGCCACCTACTGCCTGGTACTCATTATCCGCGACCTCAGTAGTCATTAGACATCGTGAAACAGCAGAATGGGATGCTCCGTGGAACTCAGACTTCGAACGTGGTCAGGTGATTGGGTGTCAGAAGTCTGTACGCGAGATTTCCACACTCCTAAACATCCCTAGGTCCACTGTTTCTGATGTGATAGTGAAGTGGAAACGTGAAGGGTCATGTACAGCACAAAAGCGTACAGGCTGACCTCGTCTGTTGACTGACAGAGACCGCCGACATTTGAAGAGGGTCGTAAAGAGTAATAGGCAGACATCTATCCAGACCATCCCACAGGAATTCCAAACTGCATCAGGATCCAATCCAAGGACTATGACAGGCTTGAGGTGAGAAGCCTTGGATTCCATGGTCGAGCGGCTGCTAATAAGCCACACATCACGCAGGAAAATGCCAAACGACGCCTCGCTTGGTGTAAGGAGCGTCCACATTACATGACTGAACAGTGGCAAAACGTTGTGTGGTGTGACGAGTCACGGTACACAATGTGGCGATCCGATGGCAGAGTGTGGGTATGGCGAATGCCCGGTGAACGTCATCTCCAGCGTGTGTAGTGCCAACAGTGAAATTCGGAGGTGGTGGTGTTATGGTGTGGTCCTGTTTTTCCTGGAGGGGGTTTGCACCCCTTGTTTTGTGTGGCACAATCACAGCACAGACCTACATTGATATTTTAAGCACCTTCTTGCTTCCCACTGTTGAGCAATTCGGGGATGGCGACTGCATCTTTCAACACGATCGAGCACCTGTTCATACTGCACGGGCTGTGTCGGAGTGGTTACACGACAATAACATCCCTGTAATGGACTGGCCTGCACAGAGTTCTGGCTTGAATCCTATAGAACACCTTTGGGATGTTTTGGAACGCCGATTTCGTGCCAGGCCTCACCGACCTACATCGATACCTCTCCTTAGTTCCGCACTCCGTGAAGCATGGCCTGCCATTCCCCAACAAACCTTCCAGCACCTGATTGAAAGTATGCCTGCGAGAGTGAACGCTGTCATCAAGGCTAAGGGTTGGCCAACACCATATTGACTTCCAGCATTACCGATGGAGGGCGCCACGAACTTGTACGCCATTTTCAGCCAGGTGTCCGGATACTTTTGATCACATAGTGTATATGCCTTATTCAAAAAGTTGATACTACCACAATTCTCTGTAATTGAATGAAAAACAATAATGAATAAACTTTCTTAAAACGCTGCTGGCTATAGGTTCGCAATAAGAACTTTGGAAAGTAGGCTATATAACGGATTGAATGATGTGTTGTCTGTAGTAGAACAAATTATGTTTAAATATCGCCCATGGAAAACATGAAAAGTAGAGAGAGATATAATATAACTCGTCTTGTATATATGCATGACATTTTTTAAAGTTTAATACTCAAATTATTTGATTACGTTTCTTAAAGCAAGTCGGATGAATGAAAAACCTTTTCTGAATGCGAGTTTTAACAAAATCTGGGGGGATAGTATGTGTGTAGTGAATGGTGAGTGAGGTTCTTTATATTTAGTAACCTTGTGAATGGAAAACATACCTTTCAGTCTCTCCCTTGAAATCCGGGGCTCTTGCATATTTACTTACATATTCGAAATCCTTAGAGAGTAGTGATTATAATTCCTAAAACTAATCTTGTATAACAAAGCTTGTTTCCTCTCTGGTAAATGTTAATTATGATGAAACCTTTGCAGATATATAACTAAGGGTCGTAACCGAATAGGGTAAGTCATAATAATTTTATTGCATTACAAGGCTTAATGAAATGCGTTCTCAGGTATCCCGAGGTCCAACTTAAGTCTCTTAGTGTAACAAAGCATTAATAACTATTAAACTAAGTGAGTTAGACGGATGGATTAAATGCATTTAACAGATATCATTACCTATATTAAACCCTGGTGTATACTTATGTATCCCAAGGTCCGTGATCGACTACCGGGACGGCCAAAACTTAAATGTTTAATTGCTAATGAAGAATGATACTTGGATAGGGTAAACACAATAATATTATATCGTTACGAGACTTAAGGTAGAGCATTCTTAGGTATCCTGAGGTCCTAGTTGGAATCTTACTCCAGAGAAACTCTAATGCTTAATAAACATGATTAAACTAATGAGCATAGATTCATAGATTAAAATGTACTTAACAAATACAATTATCTATATTAAACCCTGGTGTACACCTACTTGGGTATCCCGAGATGTAGGTTCCTTTCCCTCATTGTTTCCTCCTTTCTATCTATCTCTTTCTTTCTTCTTGATCTACAGACATCCAAACACGCATATATACACGCACTCACGCACATACATTTACACGCATGCACGCACACACCCGCTCGTATACACAGACATACAGAAACGCACAAAGAAACACAAAAACGTTCCTCTAAGCACGCCCAGAGACAATCAAACAGGCTAACACTAACAGAGACAGTCAGACGCAACCCACACATATAAATATACAAACACAGACATGCCGCAACAGATATATACAGAAGCACGCCAAGAAAACACAAAAAACATTAGTCGAAACACAGTCACAAACGGTAAACAAAACATCTAAACACTAACAGAAATAGTTAGATGCATGCTTGCACCAGCACGCACACCTACACGCCTATAAACACAACCATTTACAGACACATGAACACAGAAGCATACAAAAGGCGTAAAAAAGCACTCGTCCAGACACGCCCACTGACAGCCGAACGGAAAAAAAGCACTAACAGAGACAGTCTGACACATACACACATACACACATACACACAAACACAGACATGGCGTAACACACAAACACAGAAACACACAAAGAAAACAGACACCCTTCCAAAAGGTCACATACAGTCAAAACAACAGGCAACCCTAATAGAAATAGACATACACGTACACACGCATACATACGCATTAACAGATATACAATCACTTTCACGCCTACTCACACACATACACAAAACAGACTCGTACACGCCCACATACACAAAATATACTTACACCAACACACATACACACAGCAGACGCGCGCACACACATACATGCACACTCACAGTACATGCATGCACCCCCGCATTTACACACACATACACACAATCACACATACGAACACCTCCGAACACATAGATACACATAACACATTCTAACACTTCCTCCAAGCACACGAACCTGCACGAAGACAGATGATAGCAGCGAATGGTACTAGTGGCAAGGTTTGGATTGGGAGTTATAGTGTGAATGCAAGTAATGCAGGTTGTGATAGTGAGGAATGCTGTGGATGTTGGTGTTCGTAGGGGGTTATGGTGTTAATGTCACTAATGGTGGTGATTGTGGTGCTGATTTATGCTGTTAATGTGAGTGATAGTGGTGGTGGTGGTTATAATAGTAGAGTTATGCTGTAAATGCGAGTGATGGTAGCGATGATGGTGAGAGTAGTAACGATGCTGGTGGTAATGAGGAGCGTAGGGGTTAATGAGAGTAATGGTGGTGAATAGGGAGTTAGGCTGTTAATGCGAGTGATGGTCGTAGTGACTGTGGTGACGGATGTAATGCTGCTGGCGATAATGGGAGGCTAATGGTGTTAATGGAAGTGATGTTGGTTATGGTGATGATGATAGCGGCGAATGGTGCTGATGGTAATGTTTGGATTAGGGAATTATGGTATCAATTGCAGTGATTGTGGTGTTTAAGCTAAGTGCTTATTGCTCGTAATAGTGCGCCTTAAGGTGTAAATGCGAGTGAAGGTGGTTGTGATGATGGTGATGATGATGGCAGCGAGTGGCTTTGGTAGTAATGTTTGCATTAGGGATTTATGACGTTAATTGAAGCGAGGTAGTGTTCGCAGTGTACAGTTGAAGTGCTGTTGGTTATGACGGTGGTGATAGCAGCGAATGGTGCTGGTGATAATGTTTGGATTAGGGAGTTATGGTGTTAATTGAAATGATAGGGGCGAACGTAGTGTAGAATTATTGTGTAAATGGAAGTGATGTTGATGCTTATGGTAATTTTAAGGGGTGATGGTTATAGTGTTGGTGATGCTAGAAATGGTGGTGATACCAGCGCTGATGGGTATTGTTCAGATGCTGTTACCTTAGGTAGTTTTTATTTGTATATAAAGGGTATGCAATAATTGTAAAAAAAAATTGCATAGAACACTGTAAAACATAGATATTTGCTATAAAGCAGTAAAAAGTGTCATCAACACTGTAAAAATACCGAGAATAGTGAGTGTAAAGGATGTAAAAAGAGTGTTATAAAGATTGCTGCAAAATGAATGAAAAATATCTTAAAACTCTAGCAAATTACTATATGTGTTTACAAAATGAGTGCAAATGTATAGCAATATAACTACCAACATAACCTAATGTGTGTAAAAAGTGAAGACTAGACTGTGAAACGTTACTAACTCGTGTAAAACTGGAGAAATATCTGGATAAACATGACAGAAGGGTTGTAATGTACACGAGCCCTTCATAAAGTGTAATGACCACAAAGCGTTAAAACTAGTTAAGTCATAGCGAAATGACTGGAAACGAGAGAAATGGTTGCTCAAGCTGTCGTTCAAATTCCTGATTTAAGGAAACGTTTATGTATGTATCCGTCGAGGTTATGATAGGCTGTCCAATTAGATGATAACAGGGTTCTCCTATGTTAGGTTACGACGGACAATGATAGGCCTAGTTAGTTGGTGAAATGACAGTTTAGGCTAGGTTGTGATAGATTGGAATAGATAATTAGATTGTGGTCTAGCTGGTATTTTTCAAGTTATGGCAGGATAGAATAGATGATGAGAGGACTGCTCTCTAAGATTGGTTAGGATAGAATGCCTAACGTCAGGTCAGGATGGTATTAATTTGTTTAGATGATGAGAGGACATAGATAATGTGACTATAATCTGGGATAGGTCAGGTTAGGAAGTTCGATGTATGCTTAGTTTAGACTACATCTATATATACCCTCACTGTAACCCTATACACAGTTTATCCATCTCGGTCTCACATTTTAAATGCTTAACATATAAAGGTTTATAAGATTTAGAAACAAAAGTATATAAATGTGATGTAACATTGGATAAGAAATATTTATAAACAATTGAATTACTCTCTGTATTACCATAAATACCTGTTATACTACCTGAATCATCTGAAATTACCTTAAATAGCTGTGATACAAATCGGTGATCGAAATTATCACGAACACCTGTGATACAACCCTGTTTACCCTAAATACCAACGACGCGCCTGAATTACCTGTGAAATCATACGGAACTATGCTACACCCAGCTCCTGAAATCTGTCTGCCAATGATACTACCTGAATTACCCTGAATACCTACGATATTACCTGAACTAGCTGTGAAATACGAAACTAGGAACCTTGTCTACTTGTGATATTACCTGAATTACCCTAAATACCTACCGTATTACCTAAATTACTTGTGAAATCGTACACAACTCTGATGCATCCAAACAATGGAATCTATTGACCTGCTGAATGCTAGATGGTGCCATCCTGGAGAAGACGTTAATATTGTACATACAGTAACCCTAGCCTCCCTAGAACCTATCCTCGTTTTACCTATCTCCCACATATAAACGCATTTCCCTCCTTCAGCCCCTGCTCCACCTGGCCTCTCCTCGTTTTCCCTAACTCTTCCATATAAACGCATTTCCTCTCCTTCAACCTTCTCCTATCGTATCATCTCTACCAGCTTTCCCTATCTATCCCATAAAGGAGACATGTTCTACCCTTCAACTCTGTCTAGCCTAGCATCTCTCCTCGCTTTCCCATATCTCCCATATAAACGCATACTCTACTCTTCAACCTCCGTCTAACCTAGCACCTCTCCTCGTAATCTCTACCTATCTCATATAAACCATACTCTACTCCTTAACCCCTGTCTAGCCTAGTACTTCCGCGTATTCCCTACCTCTTTCGTATAAAGCGCTTTCCCCATCCTTCAGCCCCTGTCTAGCCTAGCCTCTCTCCCCGTTTTCCCTATCTTTCCCCTATAAACTTTACCCTATTCCTCAACCTCTGTCTAGTCTTGCACCTCTCATATAAAGTGCATTCCCCTCCTTGAGGCCCTGCTCTGCCTAGGATCTCTCCTTGCTTTCCCTATCTCTCCCGTATAAACGAATTTTCCTCCTTGAACGCTCTCCCAACCTAGCATCTACGCTCATTTTCCCTATCTCTCCCATATAAACGCATTTCTGTGCTCGATCTCTATCTATTCTACGCTGCTTATATATTAATATAACGTGTTAGAAAGGCTACACATAAATTGGGAAAATCTTTGACAAGCAAAGATGGGGGATGTGGAATTAAGGTGCATAAGAAATGAGGTTAGGATAAAATCTAACCGGGATGTTTGTTATCGATTACAAATTATGAATGCACTCTGGGAAGCTTTCTACAAGAATCCCTACTAATATTTAGTAACACTGATGGCGTTCTATAAAGAACCTACTTTTTAAAATGTTGTGTTTGGCGCAAGCTATACCCTATTGGTATTTAAAATACCATTCTCCTCTGGAAGGAGCAATGCTCAAAAGGAAGGGCCGCGTGTCACCGTTACAGGCGAGCTTAGCAGCTTCACTGCTGGAAGTTCACCCCGTACTCAGTTTTCCAATGACGACAGATGTGCCAGTGTTAATTCGACATCAAATACTAGCCTTCTAAAATTGTTGAATAATTTCATCCAGATGATATTCATTATTTTACCCAATACTCCATATATGAAACATACGTATGTGGGTGTTATGCTCATATTACGGTTAATTTATTCCCCTGCCATTTCAGACCATTCGCCTGCTTAAAACATACCAGACTGGAACAAACGGTTATTTACTCCTTAAAAAACGCCCAACTCCTGTCTTAAATTTAGGTGACAGCGCCTTGTTTACTTAAGCAAAATACCAGCTTTTATGATCCAGTATGTTAGAATTGCATTCTCCAGAAATGATTCTTGTATATGCCCTATCTTAGCGGTATTATTATGCACCAGGAATTCGAGGCGCGTAATGTTAATTTCTGCCTCATTTTGCTTAACTTTTATTTTAATTTGCGAATATGTGAAGACCTTCTCTATTGTTTTTATTTCCAAAGCTTGTTAACCATAATTTGTCAATAGTGACGTATTCATGACGAAGATATTCTTGGGAGGTAACAAAACATGAGCTTTCGCAAGTAGCACTTGTAGCTTCGGTAAATTTCTTGCGGTAGGTATATTTCTCGCGTCCCACGATGTCTTCTCTTGTTTGTCTGTTTATAATTAACAGGTGTAGTCATTCTTATTTGTAATATGGCCTGTACTATATTAATAAAATAGCAATGGAGGTAATTCTAATAATTGCTGCATTTTTGGTGATACTCAAGATTCAGTAGAGCAGATGAATTCCCTCACTTCAGTTTAGACTGCATGTTATATGAGGAGTATGTACTAGAATTTGGATTTGAGAAACACGATTTGGATAAGCTAGCGAACGCATTAAATCTGAGAACAATTAGAATTGAGAATCGTAGTCTTAAAGGTAAATGTAAAAATACAGTATGGAGTACGTAGTGAATTTCGTTGAATGATTCACCTGTAACCTAAACATATTTTGTTGCTTTTAATGAAAACAGTGTTATTGTCACAGGTTTCGTGGCTCTCTCTTACGTATTTACGTCGCTTCGCCTACTCATAGTTTAATGTACTTTGAACGAATCTTTGGATAACCTGAACATTAAATTTCAATAACATGTAGCAATGTAACAAAGTTTATTTGTTGAGTATTATAAACATCTGCTAACCAATCTAAACAACGTGAAATAGTTAAAGACAAGAATCCTTGCTACTCTGCTGCTGCTACATCACAGATGTTCCTATTAAAGGAACCGTGAAGGTAATATGTAGACTAGTGGACATAAAGGAGCACCCTGTATGAAATTTGTCGATGTTGTGCTTTTATAGTGCTATTGTAAGTTTGAAAGACGCATTCCCAGGCAGAATGCATGATACTAAAATATTGTGTGATTCTGATCTTAATTACGAAGTAGAATGCACAGTTTTTCCCAATGGTGAAAAATTTGTTGAATGTAGAGATTCTGCTTATCCTATAAGAGAATTGTTCCTATGGCCACTTTCCGCTAATCTAACTTCCCGATAAAAAAAACTTAAACTGTGTCGGGTAAAATTAAGGAGTTACTACTTCAATACCTTGCGAAAATGTATTATTCACAACTAATTTTGACTAATTGTCATATTGCTAATATTGCCAAGTAAAGGCATAAGATTTTCTATAAGGGCTTGTTGCTTTTTCTCCATTTCTATTCTTCGTAGCCATTTCTGTTTTTCAATTCCAAGCTTTTCTTCTTGTAATCTTACAGTTTTCCTCTGCATGTCTAATTTTTCTTTCGAGTTCCTATAGGTGTTGCTGCCATTCTGTTTCCTGTTTTTGTTTTTCTTTTAGAAGGCCAAGTTAAGTCTCTGCTTAGCTTCCCAGACTTGTTTCTCTTTAGGTTTGAAGAGAAAATGAGAAAGAAACATTATGACAATTCAGAAGGAGATTGTATTTTACCGCACTACAATACCAATGTAATTGTGCCTGACGAATGTAACTTAAGGATAATATTGTGATATAAGGTCACTGTGCCCAAACCAGCGTTTATACCAGATTACTAGATGTGACGACAGCGATGTAGCTCAGGGATGTAATCGAGGGGTTGCGGGTAGCTGGAATGGTGGTGGAAATGATGACCTAGTACATGTGCACTTCTGAATCCAAGAGGCTTTAATCTTTCTAATAGCTCATCTTACGTTGCCAGAGAGAGAGACTTAGGGTTAGGGTTTACTTGGTTGACGGAAGACGTCCGGCGTTCCTTCTTCGTCGTACCTAGGGCTTACGTCGAAGTCTTAAGCTAGCACAAAATAAATTTAAAGAGCTGACAGTCACAAAGTTGTGCTAGTAAGGTGACAGGCAGCGACCCAGCAGTCAAAAAACTCTAAGTTTAATTACCCGAGGAGTATGCCAGCACTGACGTACGCGGGTGTTAACATGAGCTGCACAATCCACCCACGTGTCGATTATGAGGTGATCATTCTCCTAAAAGTCATACCACCAAACCCCTGCTTACATAAGCATCCGAGAAGTGACCCGCAAGCATTTTAAAGTGTATTTCATGGATTTATTTAAATTTTGTCCCGAATATGTCCAAATTTATAAAATTATTTTTATTAAATTTTCCCCTCAGGAGCTCACCTTATGTGAATACGGGTTTGGCGTACCCGGGGGTTCCCGAGCCACTCATCGCCATTTTCATCCCTTCATCCCCGTCCGGTCGAGTGGGTTCGTTCTCGTGAACGGGGGACCCAAGGTAGGCTCTCGTGCGTTATTTGCATTACATTCATACCGCACCTCGCCATCGTTTCTTTCTTCCCTTTTCAATTTCCGGCCATTTCGCACCACGACATTCGCACATCTCTTTTCCTTCCTCGCCGGCCTACCTTGCGTGCGAAACGCCCACACAGTTTTATTTATTTTATCTTTTCTTTTATTCCTCCGTGGACACAGCCTGACGGATACCCGCGCACTGGGTGCGCAGCTGGGTGAGTGGGTAATGGCGTCATCCCCACCACCCGGGGTCGTCATGTAGGGTTTGTGTTCGTATCCGCTGTTCAACTGCAGTCCCGCGGGGGGTCATTGCATGAGCTGCTGACTTCTGACGGCAATTGGTTCCCTCTGTCTATGTTCTGGGACGTGTGACCCTGGGGTGAGCTAGGTATAGATAGGCCACTCACCCAAGCCGGGGTAACGCCGGGGAAGTCAGAGCCCGAGGTTGGAGACGGTTGCAATGGTGGAGGATTTATTTCGCTATGGAGCACCCTTTCTCCATTACTCACAACAAGCGCCAAAAAGTTTACGTAACAGAAGTGACACCACCGACAACTGGTTGTTACTTGGTCATTTCACGAACCGAAGGAGGACCAAGTTTTGAGAAGGTGAACCCTTTCATCATTCAAAAGGGCATTGATGCTATTGCTGGTGCGGTTCAGTCCTGCACTCGTCTACGGAATGGTTCCTTATTAGCACAAACGAAGTCCGATCAGCAAAGTAAGACCTTGTTGCGCGCTACGCTTCTCCACGGCTTTCCCATCCGTGTGGAGAAGCACCGCACATTGAATTCCTGTCGAACCTGTACCACCAATAGCCTCGATGGTATGTCGGACGATGCACTCGTAGACTATCCTTCAGACCAAAAGGTGACAGCAGTGCATAGAGTGCAGGCCAAACGCGACGGAGTATTGGTACCCACTCGTACCCTGTTTATAACATTTGATGGCGTCGATCTGCCCACGAGCATTTCAGCAGGGTACGAACGCATTGTGGTAAGGCCTTATATTCCTAGACCACTGCGTTGTTTTAAATGGCAACGTTTTGGACATACACAAGTCTCCTGTAAGAGTGCCGTTACCATCTGTGAGTCATGTAGCCAGCCGTCGCACGAAGGTACCTGTTCCACAGCCCCCGTCTGCGTAAACTGCAAAGGGTCATTCTGCGTCATTTGCCGACTGTCCGCGGAACTTGGACAAGAAGGCGATCCAGGAGATCCGGGTAAAGGAGAAACTCTCCTTCGCTGAAGCCCGGAGGCGTTATCATGCGCGCCAACCTTCACTCCTGCGATCTGGCGCATTTAGTTCTGTTGTTGCCTCGCCAGTACGAGTAGATGCCGAAACTCAGACCTGGACCATGACTGCATTAACCGCCATTACCATCCGGCCGTCCATTAAAGCCACAGTTACCAAGCCCTATAAACCTGGTCCAAAGTCAATGAAGTCCAAGCCGCTGAAAAGAAACCCAAGCAGAAACTTCGTAGGGAAGATTTTCTGAAGGACCCTCCGCGTGCGCGCGGTAAGAAAAGTTCACCTTCTCCTCCTCGGAGGTCGCAGTCCCAGGAAGCTCCTGGGACCAGCCGCGCTCAGCGGCACCCATTACCCATCGCCACCCAGAACCGATTCACGGCGCTTGAATCGGTTTCTGGCTCTGAGCGCGTGGGCCCTCCCGTCGAGGAGGCTATGGAGTCTGACCAACTCCATACCAAAAGCCCGAGCCCAAAGGTTAAACAAAAGGTAATTTTAAGCCGTCCTTCTGAGTAGACAGTTTATCCCTTTTCTTAATGGCTATCCTGACCTGGAATGTACGTGGTGTACGATCGCATAGGGCGGAACTGCAACTTTTATTGCGTTCGCATTCGCGTATGGTCGTGTGTTTGCAGGAGACTAAGCTTCGTTCTCAGGATCCTTTTGATCTCTGAGGATATACTCCGGTTCACTACGACCTTGAACCGGAGGAGGGTACTCCTGCTCATGGAGCTGTCATGTTGTTAGTGCGTAACGACGTTCATTTTCAACGTCTCACTCTTACGTCCGACTTGCAAGCTGTTGCCATTAGACTGCAGTTACCCGGTTTTTTCTTTTCTGTTTGCTCTGTATATTCACCTCCATCGTCTCCCCTCGCTAACGCGGACCTTCGAGATCTCTTGTCCGCTCTCCCAACACCATTTGTCCTATTGGGAGATTTTAATGCCCATCAACCCCTGTGGGGTTCGCCAAGGGCTTGTGCGAGGGGAACTCTTCTTTCCGACATTTTTGATCAGTTCAATCTCTCTATAGTCAATACAGGTGAGCCTACGTTTCTTTCTGATTCTTCCGGTATATTTTCTCACTTGGACCTTGCCGTTTGCTCACTCCAGCTTGCTAGTCGTCTTCAGTGGAACGTCGTCGCTGACACCTACTCCAGCGACCATTACCCCTGCATCGTTTCTCTTCTGTCACACCACGTACAGCATTTGAGGGTACCTACCTGGATATTCACAAAAGCCGACTGGAGCTTGTATTCCAGCCTCGTGCATTTTTACGATCAGCCCTTCGCAGACATTAACCAACTAGTGCACCATCTTACGTCTACGATTTTCTCTGCCGCCGAACGCGCAATCCCCCGTTTATCCTCTCAACCTCGGCGACCGTCTGTTCCGTGGTGGAACGAGGATTGTCGGGACGCCGTTCGTGCCCGTAGAACTGCACTTAGGGTGTTTCGGCGACACCCTACACTTGATAATTTGGTGACTTTTAAACAATCGCGCGCCAGGGCTCGTCGCATTATTCAGGATAGCAAGAAATCGTCGTGGACTCGTTTTGTCGAGTCTTTTAATCGCTTTACGCCTTCATCTGTTGTTTGGGATAAACTTCGTCGCTTCTCAGGTAGTGTCGCATTGTACTGTTTCTGGCCTTCAGGTTTCCAATGCCACCATAGTGAATCCGGCTGCCATCGTTAACACTCTGGGTGCTGCCTTTGAGGCGGTTTCCAGTTCAGACCATTATTCCGCCGGCTTTCGCTCTATCAAAGACCGGCTGGATTCCGACACCTTTAATTTTCGGTCTGCTAATGAGTGTTATAATGAACTTTTCACAATGAGGGAGCTGGAGCACGCTCTTCATTGCTCTAGGCACTCCGCTGCTGGCCCGGACGGCATTCATGTCCTGGTGTTAAAGAACCTTTCAGCCGACAGTAAACTGTTTCTCTTACAGGTCTATAACCGTATTTGGCAAGACGGCTTTTTTGCTTCCGTTTGGCGCGAAGCCACCATTGTCCCTATACTTAAGCCTGGAAGGATCGCCAACTACCTTCCAGCTACCGCCCTATCTCCCTCACCAGTTGCGTTTGCAAGGGATGGAGCGCATGATCAATGGGCGGTTGACATGGTGGCTTGAGTCTCAGAAACTTCTGGCGAACGCTCAGTGTGGATTTCGTCGCCATCGCTCTACCGTCGACCATCTGGTCTCTGTCAACGCATATTATGAACGGATTTTGAGAAAGTGTCAAACGGTGTCTGTATTTTTTGACCTGGAGAAAGCTTATGACACTTGTTGGAGGGGCGGCAGTTTACGTACACTCCATGCATGGAATTTCCGCGGTCGTCTTCCCATATTCCTTCGGGAGTTTGACGGACCGCGTCTTTCGTGTACGTGTGGGCTCGGTTTTATCTAGTCGTTTTATTCAAGAGAACGGAGTAGCGCAGGGCTCTGTACTCAATGTCACACTTTCTGCGATTACTATCAACCCCATTGTTGATTGTATTCCACCTGGCATTTCATCGTCCCTTTTTGTTGACGATTTTGCCATTTATTGCAGTTCACGGCGGACCTGTCTACACGAACGCTGTCTCCAGAGCTGTATCGACCGTCTCTACGCCTGGAGTAACGCCAATGGTTTGAATTTCTCCACCGAGAAATCCGTCTGCATCAACTTCTGGTGCCAGAAATATTTCCCTCCGCCCTCTCTCCGTCTTGGGCCAGGGATACTTCCCTTTGCAGACGAGGCGAAATTTTTGGGGTTGATATTTGATAGGAAGCTGTGCTGGATTTCGCACATTTCGTTTTTAAAAGCAAAGTGTGACCGTTCTCTTAATCTTTTACATGTTTTAAGTGGCACATCCTGGTGAGCTGATCGGACCGTCCTTCTACATCTTTATCGCTCTTTGTTCCGATCCAAGCTTGATTAAGGGTGCATTGTCTATTCGTCGGCGCGTCCATCTGTATTACGTCGATGAATGCCATTCCTATCGTGGCATAAGAGTCGCTACGGGGACCTTTCCAACCAGCCCTGTACCCAGTCTATATGCTGAAGCTGCAGAGCCTCCGCTGTCCTTCCGGCGTGAGATGCTTTTGTGCAGCTATGCCTGTCTACTCTCAAGCTAGCCTGACCACCCGTTTTTGGAGGTATTTTACGAAGATTCGCTTGATCGGCAATATTTCGTTAGCTCCTCTGCCTTGCTTCCTTCAGGGGTTCGATTTCGAAAGCTTCTTCGGCATTTGGACTTTACGCCAGCGCTGGCTCTTCCCAGAGGGGAAACGCGCTTTCCTCCATGGTTGCGCGCTGAGGCCCAGTGTCACCTTGGGTTGACGTCAATGTCGAAGAATGAGACCCCTTCTTCTGTTCTTAGATCCGCCTTTTTAGAAGTTCGGGCGCAGTTCGGAGACTTTCGTTTTATATATACTGATGGGTCTAAGGCTGATGTTGGAGTAGGGTGTGCCTTTGTTGATAGTAATCGTAGTTTTACATTTCTTTTACCCAGGCAATGTTCGATTTTTACCGCCGAACTTTTTAGTATTTATCAGTCACTTTTATACGTCCAGCGGTACGACTTACGGCTCTGTTTTCTTTGTTCAGACTCCCTGAGTGCTCTTCTAAGTATTCGCGCACTGTACAATTAGCACCCCCTTGTACAGCGCATACATGACCTGGTCCACTCGCTTGGTGCCTCTGGCATCAGCGTCTCCTTCATGTGGATCCCAGGTCATGTGGGCATCTCAGGGAACGGGTCAGCCGACGCCGCTGCCAAATCGGCGATTTTATTACCCAGAATTTTTACCTCTGTTGTTCCCTCGTCAGATTCGTGTGTTATTTTACGTCGCCGCATCCTCTGGCTTTGGCGCGATGAGTGGACGGCCCTCCGGGGGAACAAATTGCAGGAGGTTAAGCCTCTCCCGTTAGTCTGGGGTACCTCTTCTCGTTCTATACGTCGGGAAGAGGTACTTTTAGCCCGTTTACAAATTGGACATTGCCTTTTTAGTCATAGATACTTGTTCAGTGTTGATCCCGCTCACTGTGTCAGCAGTGTGATGCGCCCTTAACGGTTCGTCACATTTTATGTGAGTGTCAAGTTTTAGCTCCACTGCGCGTTCGCGTGAGTCTGCCTGTTGGCATAGCCAACGTTTTGGCAGACGACGCGCATGCTGTAGAATGTCTTTTACGTTTTATAAGTGACATTGGTTTTAATCGGCGCAATTGATGCGCTGAGCGTCTTTCAGCTTTGAGATTTTATATTGTCATTTTTAATGGGGCTCTTCTCCCCGACCGACATAAGGCGCTCATGTCCCTTGCATTCTACAGTTCTTGACACGTTGTTTTATTCTTTTAGTGACCATGATTTTAGTGTGTAGATTTTAGTATTTGGTCCGTTGTGTTTTTTAGTGTTTTTGACTAAGCGGGTTTGTGTGTGGTTTTTTAGTTTTATTGACTTTTCTATTTTATACATTGTAAGGGCGCTAATAACCAATGCAGTTGAGCGCCCTTAAGCTCCATATAATCATCATCATTATTGAATTTTTAAAAAACTAAACTGTAACCGTTACAATATAAAATGAAACTAAATTGAAATAAATCAAATAAAAACTGTAGGGTTTTTCTATGGTTCTGTTGGAGT
This sequence comes from Deroplatys truncata, assembly GCA_030765065.1. NCBI lineage: Eukaryota > Metazoa > Arthropoda > Insecta > Mantodea > Mantidae > Deroplatys > Deroplatys truncata. Next base: position 383,173,062 of record CM060990.1, read on the forward strand.
CTTTACGTCTTTCTCTTCCAAGTTCACAGTTACATTTACTGCTTGTTCTTCTGCTGATACAAGCAGATATATTTGTGTTGAAAGAACATAATGACTAAAAGTTTTGCAGATTCTAAATCGTGTACGGCTAAGTCCGTGGTCTGCATGCCCTTGTTCTTGGATTCATTAATACTGGTGGTCTTCACAGTTTTGAAGTGTCGCGTCATATCCGTAATTTGTTTCAGCAGTTCTTTTTCTGTATTGACTTCCTCCGTGCCGGACCTACAATAAAGACACCGTTCTGATGCAATTTAAGATTATATTTACTGTAATACTACATACGCAAATGGAGTGCCGAATCTGCATACAATTAAAATAACATTCTAATGCAATTTGGTGTTATAATTCTGTAATATTAATAGCTGTGCCAGTATAACATTATAATCTAAAGTATCTAAGTAAAACGAATTGCAAACTTGAAAGTGCGTATGTCCCCCAGTTACTTGCGAATATTCGCCTGGTCTCCCTTCTTCCAAAGCAGAAGTAAATGCTGCAATAATATTTTATGCTTGTGAATGAAAATTTCCCTTTAGTCACCTCTGCTGCATTACGTTGGGTACTTACCCATTGTCTGAATACGGATTACTAGCCGGCACTTCCTGAAATAGTAAAATGCCATTATCAGGCATAGCGCTTTCTGAGCATTAAAGCCAGGACGGAAGAAAATAAGGTTGAACTGTCACTGGATGATAGGGGGGAACGTCGCAGGTAACAAACCACACCCATCTCTCGTACAGTGTTTTGGCGTTTGCATACACCATTCAGACCGGTTTTCACTTGGCGATTAGCGACCCTCCGCCGCTGTTGTTTAGTACTTTATAGTGATAATGGTTTGAAGGTAGGTAACTTGAAGCCAACTGCTTAAGAATTCCTTGCCTGGTCATCACTCATACTGAACCGCAACGAGAAGTCATATTTTCATTCCGAACTTCCACGTGCACGTTGTCATCTGCTAAATAACCGGACCGTTTTTTGCAATGCTGTGAGGAATATAGCTCTGATTGGCTCTCAGATCAATGACGTCACAAAGTGTTACTGGTGGATGGAATGAGAAAACTATTATCTCGTCCAACTAATCGAAGACGGAGGGAGAGAGGGAGTGAGAGAACAGAATGTCTGAAAAACGAAATGTCTGACATACCAAAAATTTGTATCTAAGTTCAATATCTTCCAAAGATATGGCACAGGAATTTTCAAGAAAGTACCCACCCCAGACTATCATTTACTTGGAAAATGTTTCCTTATTTTGTATTTGGTTCAAAATGGTTTCAACAATTTTAATTGAAATACCATATATTTAAGAAATTTACGTAGCATATGTATAACTTGAATTTTCTGGGAATAGCCTTTGAAGTCCTCTAAATTCAGAAGGAATTTCTTATTTTGTATAACCTATAAACCATTTGAAAAACGAGCTGAAGCATTTGTGATGAACGGTTAAACAAAAAATGTGCATCAAACTGTTAAACAAAAAGTATACATCAAACTGTTAAACAAAAAATGTACATCTGATTTTGTAGCATCAGGGTTTCCGAGATACGTTGTTTGAATTTTTCAGTACTTCTGATTTTTTGAAGTGCTATCACATTCAGTTTTTCTCGCAATGTTACGGAAAGAGTATGGAATTTTAAGGCCAGCATATAGCGACCCGCTTTTAAACATTCGACTTAACGACGAAATGATGAAATCCGGCTGTCATTCTGAGAATACTGTTTAAACTCTGAGGTTTATCTCTCCAGGTCGGTAGACCGCAGAATCGCCGGACTACTCCGCGGTGAAACCGTGTTGTGCGGTAATCGCATCTCTGTGAACCCACAGATATTCTGCAGTGCTAATAGTTAACCCGCGTTCTCATCGTACCATACCTTAAACCGTATCGCCATCTGTTTTTGCACTTTACAACGACCTTCCCGTGGGTTTGAACTTTCCGTTGCACGCGCTTGTCAACGAGACAAAAAAAACAACAACAAACAAAAAAATCCGTCGGCAAACATGGATTTTTACAGGGTATCCTCTATGATGATGCTCTGAGCCAATAAAATCTCTCCCATCTTCAAAACAATTAACGAATATCATTGTTGTAATCAAATAATCAATGGGGTTAACACAATACAAATTAAATTGTGTACGGTATAGAGGCTTTAAAAGTAACACTTTGAACTAAAGTATTGTTCTGCCAATGTATGTATTTTCTCCATAGACAAGCAGCATTTCCACCTTAAAGTGTATTTAATGCATCCCAAATCCTGAAACTTCAAATATAACCCCTTATCGAGAACATGTACCTATTGGTTTCTGTGTTTACGTAAAGCCTGCTCATATCTGTTGAACATTTGGAAACTGATCTTCCTAAGATTCCCTATGTATTTCGTGGTGTTGATGCTGCTCAGAAGTTTATGCTATACCTGACATCCCTTGCAAGAAAATTGATAATACATTCAAATCTATCATGTATCTGAGACTTAAACATCAACATTAGAAGGATTTCGACACTTCTACAGTATGCCACTTGTGTGCAAAACGTTTACTGAAGAGAACTATAAAGTGCGTGACCATGATCATATCAGTGGTGAATATCGTGGAAGTCTACATAATGAATGCAATTTAGCCTGCAAAACATCTAAATATATTCCCGTCTTCATGCATAACCTCAGTGGGTATGACTCGAATTTCATTGTTAAGGAGTTGGGATGTACAAGTGAGCAGGTGAAAGTAATTCCTAGCTCAGAAGAAAGCTATATATCATTCTCCAAGTATGTAGGAGATATAAAGCTTCGGTTTGTGGATAGCTTTCGGTTCACGAGTACAAGCTTGGATAAGCTAGTGAATAATCTAACTTCGTATCCTGAAACACCGAAGCACTTCGGAGAAGACAAGTTGAAGTTGATAACTCGTAAGGGAGTATTTCCTTATTATTACGTCACGTCGTGGGATGTTTTGAACGAAAGCTGCTTGCCTCCTAAGGACTCCTACAATAGGTTAAATGAAGAAGAAATGACTGATGCTGACTACAATCATGCTAGAAATATATGGGAGTTTTTTAATGTGAGAAACTTGGACGAGTACAGCGACCTGTACTTAACCTCGGATGTCTTTGATGTTTTTACGTCTTCTAGCTGATATCTTTGAGATATTTGGAGATCAAACCCTCAAAACATACAAAGTCGACCCCTCTGATTATTTCACCTCTCCAGGACTTACATGGAATGCCATGTTACTGCATACTGGAATTCAGCTGGAATTGTTACAGGAATGTAATCAATTACTCATGATATAATCTGATATAAGAGGAGGTTTTATTCAAGTTTCCCACTGTATTCGAAGCAAACACCACCTACATGGATAAGTATGATCCGTCGAGACTAACCCAATTTATCATACGGGGGCGCCAATAACCAGTATGTTTGGGCAATGTGCCACGCCCTCCCTAATAGTGGATTTGAGTGTGTTTCACCTGAAGAATCCGACTTGGAAAGACTACAAGAAGATGATCCTCATGGATACATATTAGAAGCTCACATCGAGTATCCTGCAGAGCTTCACGATCTACACAACGATTTGCCTTTCCTGCCTGTATGTATGAAGCCCAAGGAATCATCTACAAAGAAACTAATACACCATCTTGGACCTCGACAAAACTATGTAGTGCACTACATGAATTTGAAGCAAGCTCTTAATCATGGGTAACGTTTGATTAAAATCCATCGTATGCTAAACAGTGGTTAAAGACTTATGTGGAATTTAACACTAGGCTACGACAACGGGCTGCAAATGATTTCAAGAAGGACCTCTACAAACTCTTTAACAACGCCATGTTTGGAATGACTATAGAGAACCTAGGTAATCGCATGGATATACGACTGGTTACAAATGAGAAGACACTGGAAAAGTTGACCACCAAGCCTACGTTTATCGATAGGACAATATATGCTGCTAATCTAGCTGCTATGCATATGGCATCTCGTCAGACTATTGAACAAGCCTATATACATTGGCATGAGTATGTTGGACATCTCCAAGACATTAATGTATCACTATCATTACGACGTGTTGTTGCCATATTATGGAGCGGAAAACCTTAAGCTTACGTATATGGGCGCTGATTCATTCATTCATCGTGTAACAACTGAAGATGTGTACCAGAACAAGCTACGTTTTATTGAGCATCTGGATACAGCTGATTACCCTGTCAACCATATATGCCACTCAGAACAAAAAGGTGCTGGGAAAATTTAAAGATGAGGCCAATAGCAAAATCATCCTACGCTTTGTCGGACTACGAACTAAGATGTATGCATTAGATATTCAAGGTTGGACGATAAAAAATATAGGTATAAAACGTAGTTCTATTAAGCACTACATTAGATTTGACAGCTATACAGACTGTCTTAAAACCCGAGAAAGAATAAGCACGCTCATGAATCTGCTCCTGTCACCACCTTACAAGTGAGTAAAGCCACATTGACCCCTTTTTATGATAAAAGAGCTATTGCTGAGGAGGGAATAAATACATATGCGTATGGACATTATCGTATTACAAACAGTGCTTAAAAGAATGTAACCAGGATATCAAGATGAATATTTTTTCAGCGAGTCTACAATCTTAAAAAAGTTGAAGTTTACTTATCTGCGGTGTATACACCCAGCATACATCTGGTGAAGTAAGAAGAAGATCTGAGGGGAGACGTTAACCCTGCCATTAGGAGTAAATCCTAGTGCTACTCTCAAGCCTAGATAAATGGATGAATAGTAGAGACGTCTACTCTTATCTAATGAAGCAATGATTAATTGACAAAGCTGCTACACTTAGATAAAACTGTAACCATATAAAACAATGAAGCTGACTAAAACATTATAATATTTCCTCAACGATACAGATGGACTAGTTTATAGTACTTCTATATACCCTCACTGTAACCCTATACACTGTTTAACCCTCTCCGTCTCACACGCTAACTTTAACATATACAAAGTTTATAAGATTTAGAAAAAAGTATATAAAAGTGTTGAAATATTGGATAAGAAGTGTTTATAAAGAATTGAATTACTCTCTATATTACTATGAATACATGTGACAGTATCTGAATTACCTTTTAAAATGACTCGAATACCTTTGATACTACCCGAATCACCTGAAATTACATTATATAGCTGTGATACATAATCGCTGATCGAAATTATCACGAATACCTGTGATACTATGAATACCTTAAATGCTAACAACAGTACTGAATTATCTGTGTAATCATATGAAACTATGCTACATCCAACTCCTGAAATCCATCCGTCTGTGACACTACCTGAATTATCTGTGAAAGCATGCACAACTATGCTGCACTCACCCCCATGGAATCTGTTCGTCTACTGAATGCCTAATTGTGCTACCCCGGAGAAGACTGTACATTACACATGCATCAACACAAACCTCCCTAACACCTATCATCGCTTTCCCCGTCTCTCCCATATAAACGCATACTCTACCATTCTGCCCTTCCTAGACTAATACCTCTTCTCAGTTTCCTATCTCTCTCATATAAAACACATTCTACCGTTAACCCTGTCTAGCTTAGCATCTTACCACGTATTCCCTACCTCTCGTATAAAGCGCATTCTCCTCCTTCAGTCTCTGTCTAGCCTAGCATCTCTCCACGGTTTTCCTATCTTTCCCGTATAAGCCCATTCTCTAATCCCCAACCTCTGACTAGCCCAGCACTTATCGTATTCCTACCTCTCTCATATAAAGCACATTCCCCTACTTCAACCCCTGTCTAGCCTAGCATTGTCCCTCGTATTTCCTATCTCTCCCATATAAACGCATTTCCCTCTCCTTCAACTCTCTCCTAGCATAGGATCTCTCTCCGTTTTCCCTGTCTCTCCATATAAACGTATACTCTACCATTCGAACCCCCCTAGCCTAATACCTCGATTTGCTATCTCTGCCGTATAAAAGCCATATACTACCCTTAAAGTGCTGTGTGGTCTAGCACCTCCCCTCGTATTCCTTATCTCTCCTATATATAAGCCCATATTCCCCCTCCTTCAGTTTTGTCTAGCCTATCATCTGTTCACGTTTTCCCTATCTTTCCCATATAAACGTATACTGTACACAACCTCTGACTAGCCTAGCACTTCTCGTGTTCCCTACCTCTCTGATATAAAGCGCATTCCCCTCCCTCAACCCCTGTCTAGCCTAGCTTTTCTCGTATTCCCTAACTTTCCCGTATAAACGCATACTCTACTCCTCAACCTCTGCCTAGGCTAGCACTTCTCGTATTCCCTACCTCTCACATGTAAATGCATTCTATCTTTAACATATGTCTAGTTTAGCACCACCCTGGTATTCCTTACCTCTCATATAAAGTGTATTCTCCTCCTTCAGCATCTGTCTAGCATAGGATCTCTCCGTTTCCCCCGTCTTTCCATACAAACGCATACTCTACCATTCAACCCCTCCTAGCCTAATACCTCTCCTCGGTTTGCTATCTCTCCCATAATAAAGCCATGTTCTACCCTTCAAGCCCTGTCTAGTCTAGCACCTACCTTCGTATTCCCTATCTCTCCCGTATAAACCCATATTCCCCCTCCTTCAGCATCTGTCTGGTTTATCATCTGTCCACGTTTTCCCTACCTTTCCCATATAAACGCATACTCTACACCTCAAACTCTGCCTAGCCTAGCACTACTTCTGGTATTCTCCACTCTCTCATATAAAGCGCATTCCTCTCCTTCAGCGTAGCATCGGCCCTCGTATTCCCTATCTCTCCCATATAAACGCATTTTCCTCCTTGAAGGCTCTCTCAACGTAGCATCTACCCTCGTTGTCCCTATCTTTTCCCATGTATACGCAAAAAAGTGAGCTAGGTATTCCCATTATATTCTACTAGCGTTAGATGACACTACAGACAAATGCAGTGAAGCTCAACTAGAAATATTTTTAGAGGGATTGTTACGATATTGATTTAATTGTTTTTGAAGAATTTGTTTTGATGTAGTTTCTCTTCAGAATAAAACATGCGGTGAAGATATATTCACTGTTGTTCATAATGTTGGGTGCAAATATGAGCTCCTTGGACTAAACTTGTCAGTGTCGCAACCGATGGAGTACCATGTAGAAAGGGCAAGATTTATTGGTAGTCTGAGTCAATGTTTACAGGGTATTGGTGTAACGTCGGAACTGTTATGTATTCATTGTGTAATTCATAGGGAAGCTTATGTGCTAAGTCAATTACTCTGAATAATGGTATGTCCATTGTAATGAAGTGTGTGAATTTCATTAACTCTAGCCCGTCCGCCATAGGCAATTCAAAGAATTATTGGAAGAACTGGGATCTGAATATTCACAAGTAGCATATTATTTTCATATAAGCTGGTTGAATAGAGGTGCCATGTTAACACGTTTTTTCCACTTAGGTACAGAGATCGCTAGCTTCATGAAAGAACAGGTAAGCATTAATGATTCTTAATATTCATACAAATAGTCTATATATATATATATATATGTATATATACTTATTATTTTAATGAGGTAATTATTTCGTTTATTTGTTGCAGGGGAATGCTGGCCGTCCTATGGCTCCGGGTCTCCGAAGAAATCCGATACGTTACGATGCACATTCTTCTCTGTCGGACCCTTATCGTTTAGATATTTTTTCTGTCATTATTGGCATAGTGATTTGTTTAATGTGCATGCATAGAATGTGTTAATTGGGTGAAAGTTTTCTTAATGTGCATTAATTACTTTTTAAGTGGAGAATTGTCTCCATGATGAGTGAAACAAAACAGTTGGCGTGCTTTCAGTATGGGAAAACATACAACTGCAATAAGAATTTGCGGCAACGCTTTTCTAAAGCGCATCCCGAAAAGTTAAGAGCCATTGCACCTCTCCTAAAAAGTAAACATTCGTACGGGTATAAGTGTGAAATTTGCAACAAGAATTTCAATTTATGAATATAATTTCAAACGCCATCAGCGAGATTATCACTGAGGCACTACTTGCAAAAGAATCACTAAAGTGCAGCTTGTGTGATTATGAAGGAACAGCGGAAAGCATTTTAAATGAATACTTGGAACTGGTACATGAAATATGTGTAAAATCGGAAGACCTGGAATTCTCCTCACTTGACGACTACAAAAGTTGGAAACAAGAAACTGAGGCGGCAACATGGTTGTGTTTTGTGCAAAATTATGGTTCTCCTACTGCTGCTGACAACACCAAGAGATTATTATGCGTGTCATTGCTCACGAAATTTTATCCCTAAAAGCAAAGGTGTTGGACATTTAAGGCAGCAAGGGAACAATAAGGTCGTGTAGTATGTCATGCAAAAATAGTCATTCAAGATCAACAATGAGTATGCAAACTCAAATTTGTTTCGACTCATGTCGGTCACCAGCACGAATAAGCTCACTTTGGACTGGCAGAAAAAGAAAGATATTCCTAACAAAATTCTTTTTCAAGCTATACCTGATAAAATACGAGACTCAATATCTGTTGTAATTTAGAAAGAGTACATCTGCTAACTAAATACGATTTGTACAACATTGAGGGATGCTATAATGTGCTTCGCATGTATTAGGCATCAAAATGATGGGATCAGTGTTAAGGTATGAGTAGCATATATACAGGGATCGTGGGCCACTTTTACATTTATATGATAAAATATAGGGAAAACGAGAGCCTTCAAGGAGGAAAATGCGTTTATATGGGACAGATAGGAATACGAGGGTCGATGTTAGCCTAAACAGAGGCTAAAGGAGGGGAATGCGCTTTATATGAGAGAGGTAGGGAATACGAGGGGAAGGGCTAGGCTAGACAGAGTTTGAGGTGTGGAGTATGCGTTTATATGGGAAAGACGGGAAAACGTGGACAGATGATAGGCTAGGCAGATGCCGAAGGAGGAGGAATATGGATTTATATACGGGCGAGATAGGGAATACGAAGAGAGGTACTAGACTAGACAGGGCTTAAAGGGTAGAATATGGCTTTTATATGGGAGAGCTAACAAACCGAGGAGGGGTATTAGGCTAAGAGGCTTTGAATGGTAGATTATGCGTTTATGCGAGAGGTAAGGAATACGCTGAGATATAATAGTATAGACAGATGCTGAAGGAGGGAGGGGTGGATACCTTTATATGAGAGAGGTAAGGAATAGAGGAGAAGTGCTAGGCTAGACAGAGTTCGAGGTGTGGAGTATGCGTTTATATGGGAAACAGGGAAAACGTGGCTACACAGATGCTGAAGGAGGGGAATTATGGAGTTATATACAGGAGAGATAGGGAATACGAGGAGAGCTACTAGACTAGACAGAGCTTGAAGGGTAGAATATGGCTTTTATGTGAGAGAGATAGCAAACCGAGGAGAGGTATTAGGCTAGGAGGGTTTGAATGGTAGAGTATGCGTTTATATGGAGAGACAGGGAAAACTATGGGAGTAGCTAGGTCTAGGGAGCGTTCAAAGACGAAAATGTGTGTATATGGGAGAGATAGGGAAAATGAAGAGATCCGAGGTAGAGCAGGGACTGAAGGAGGGGGATACCCTTTATATGATAGAAATAGTGAATATGAGGAAAGGTAGTAGCCTAGACAGAAGTCGAGGAGTACGGTATTCGTTTATGTGAGAAGATATGGGAAACGGAGAGAGATCCTATGCTAGGAGAGAGTTGAAGGAGGGCAATGCGCTTTATATGAGAGAGGTAGGAAATACGAGGAGAGGTGCTAATCTAGACAGAGGTTGAGGAGTAGGGCATACGTTTATGTGGAAAAGATATGGAAACCGGAGAGAGATGCTATGCTAGACAGAGACTGAAGGGGGGGATGAAGGTTAATACCAGTGAGATAGGAAACCAAGGAAAGATGCCTGGTTAGACAGATGCTGAAGGAGGCGATACGCTTTATATATAAGAGGTAAGGAGTACTAGGGGAGGTGCTAAGCTAGACAGATGTTAAAAGTAGAATGCGTTTATATGTGCGAGGAAGGGAATACGATGAGAAGTGCTAGGCTGGACAGATGTTGAGGAATAGAGTATGCGTTTATACGGGAAAGATAGGGAATACGAGGGGAAGTGCTAGGCTAGTGGGCTAGGAGACAAGAAAACAGATTTATATGTGAGAGGTAAGGAATACGCTGAGAGAAAATAGGATAGACAGATGCTGAAGGAGGGAGGGATACGCTTTATACGGAAGAAATAGGGGAAACGGAGTGATGCTAGGCTAGACAGAGTTAAAGGTAGAATGTGTTTTATATGAGAGAGAGAGAGAGAGAGAGAGAGAGAGAGATAGCAAACCGAGGAGATGCATTAGGCTAGGAAGGGTTGAATGGTAAAGTATGCGTTTATGTGGAGAGACGGGAAAAACGGGGAGAGATCCTATGCTAGAGAGAGTTGGCGAGGGAAATGCGTTTATATGGAAGAGGTAGGGAAAACGATGAGAGCTGTAGAGAGGCAGTGTTACTGCATGTAAGTGTTCAGTCTTCTCCAGGATAGCACCATTCAGCAGACGAGCATATCCCACGGTTGGGGTGCAGCATAGTTGTATATGATTTCGCAGGTAATTCTGGTAGTATCTTAGGTATTTAAGCTAATTCACCTAGTATCACAGGAGGGTAAATTCTACGGTTTAGGTATGTATAGCTCTGCATTTCAAAGGTGTTCATGGTAATTCAGAGCAGCGATTCGTACCAGAGCTATTTAAGATAATTTCGCACAATTCGAGTAGTATTCCATGTATTTGGAGTCATTTTAACCGGTAATTCAGATAGTATCACAGGTATTAATGGTACAATAGAGAGTAATTAGATTACATACATTTCTTATCCAATGTTACAACACCTTTGTATACCTGTTCTAAATCTTATAAACTTTTTATATGTTAAACAGTGTGTGAGACCGAGGGAAAACTGTATATTGATTTGCAGTTTTAGTGCATGTAGAAGTATTCTAAACTAACCCCCACATCGAACGTCCTAACCTATCCCTACCTCGCCTGCTCTGGATCATCTTCCCATTGTCTATTCAATCCTATCCTCGTCCAACCTAACCAACGTAACAAGACGTAACAACACTTAACATAACCACGTGGTAAGACGTAACACCACGTAACATAAGAATTTAACAAGACGGAACATAACCACGTAGCTCTACGTAACATAACCACGTGACAAGACGTAACACCACGTAATTTAACCACGTAACAAGACGGAAAATAACCACGTAACATAAGCACGTAACCAAACCTAACAAGTAACATAAACACGTAACCACGTAACATAACCACGTAACAAGACGTAACATAAGCACGTAACTACGTGACAAGAAGGAACATAACCACGTAACACAACGTAATATAGGCACGTGGCAAGACGAAACACCACGTATTATAAGCATGTAACCACGTAACAATCGTGTAACCACGTAACATAAGCACGTAACCACGTGACAAGGCATAACACCACGTAACAAGACGCAACATCACGTAACACCGCGTAACATCACGTAACATAACCACGTGACAAGACGTAATATAAGCACGTAACCACGTGACAAGAAGGAACATAACCACGTAATACAACGTGACATAGCATGTGACAAGACGAAACACCACGTAACATAAGCACGTAACCACGTAACAAGACTTAACAACCATGTAACCAGGTAACAAGACGTAACAACCATGTAACCACCTAACAAGTCGTAACACCACGTGACAAGGCGTAACACCACGTAACATAACCACGTAACAAGGCGCAACATCACGTAACACCGCGTAACTTCTCGTAATATAACCACGTGACAAGACCTTACAGCCACGGAACCGCGTGACAAGACGTAACATAACCACGGAACCGCGTGACAAAACGTAACGTAACCACGTAACATAAGCACGTAACCAAGCGTATCAACACGTAACATAACCATATAACTACATAGCATCAAGTAACCACGTAACATAACCACTTGACAAGACGTAACATAACCACATAACAAGACGTAACACCACGAAACATAAGCACGTAACATAAGCACGTAACAAGACGTAACACCACGTAACATAACCACGTAACAAGATTTAACACCACGTAATATAAATACGCAACACTACGTAGCAAGGCGTAGTATCTCGTAGCATAACCACGTAACCAGACGTAACAACACGTAACATAACCGTGTAACGTAATGTAACACAACCAGGTAACAAGACTTAAGAACAACACGTAACCAACCCATTGCTAAGAAAACGTAAGCTAACCCATCCATCATCACTTAGACAATCACTACGCGAGTCTAAGCTAACGAATCCCAGACCATCCTCTGATCTATTCTACTCAGTCATCGTCTAACCTAATGCCAGACATTCTAACTCGAAACTAGACATCTCTAATCATCTATTCCAAATTGTATACCCTAACCTAGCACCAAACATCCTAACCTAGCCTAACCAGAGCTAACCTCGAGTTTCTTTTAGTGAAATTGCGACGTTTTATTTAAGTTTTATTATTTGAGAGTCTTAATTGAAAAGTTTTACGTCAACATAGCTTTATTTTAGTTCGTTGTTGGCGTCTCTCCCCTTTCTCTAGGCTTGAGAATAGCACTTCAACATGTTAAGACGACAGACAGTTCAGAAGCTCAGTACAGCGAACCATGAAGTTCCAAACAGTGTGATGAGGGATTGCATACCACGTGTGCACAATAAGTGTATTTAAATAATTATATACTAATTGTCTGCGCCACTTGTGTGCTATTAGTTTGATTACGTCTGGCTTTCTATTCAACTTTAGAAGTAACGTAGAAGGTTTTCTCCCCTTATTTAATTACTCGTAAATTAATGTATATACTGCATTATTTCAAGTTTTCATTCCCTTTTCAATACTTTCTTTCCATCTTCCCTTCATTCCCCACAGAATCGGTACACAATATGACATTTTTATACACTTAATGTTCATTTATCACAGAAAGCCACGCTTAATACGCAGTTATCACAGAAAACCGCTACATTTGACTACAATCACGAGCAAAGTAATGTTTCCAGAGTTACACAGATTTTAAGCTTCTAGAATCGTATCAGGTAGTGCTTTTAATAAATTTATTGTATTTTTAGGTCGAGTTTCTGCACATTTTAAAGTTCGAGGTCAGAAAACTATGCATAAAGAACGTGTTTATACCTGTAAGCGCAGTTTCGCCCATTTTGATGATCGATATGGACGAAGTGGCCTGGAAAAACTGGAGAAACAAAAGAAATTGTGTATACCACATGATGTTACTCTGGAGTATGATGATTAATAAGGATACAAAGTGAAAAGATTACTAAAATTAACTTATGTTATATGTACCGATTTTGAACATATTCTCAAAAAAAAACCCACCAAGAACCATAAGAACATACCGCAGTGAAATCGTTACAACTCTTCTGAATTTTGATATCATCTCGATGCCATATTGTTACGTTAGTATAAGTGAATAAGATCAAGTTTACTTCTTACGATGATAAAAGTTATTGATGAGGTTGAAATAGCGACATAATCGTATGGACATTACAGCATTATAAACCATGCTTAAGAGAATGTAGCTTGGATCTCAAGAGAATGATTTTCTCCTTGAGACTACAATTTTTAAATGAAAGTTTATTCGAGTGCTGCGCACATCTGATTTAGGAGGAAGAATAAGAAGATTGAAGGGGAAGGCGTTAACCCTGTCATTAGGAGCAAATCCTGGTGCTAGTCTCAAGCCTAGATAAAGGGGAGAGAACCAACAACGAACTAAAATACAGCTATGTTAACATAAAGCTCTTCAATTAAGAGTCTCAAATAATATAACCTGAATAAAACGTCGCAATTAAACCAAAAGAAACCCGAGGTAGCTCTCGTTAGGCTAGGTTAGGATGTTTGGTGCTAGGTTAGGGTATACAATTGGAAATATATGATTAGGGATGTCTAGTTTCGAGTTAGAATGCCTGGCATCAGGTTAGGATGACTGAGTAGAATAGATGATGAAAGGATGGCCTGGGATTCGGTAGGGTAGGGTAGGGTAGGTTAGGTTAGGTTAGGTTAGGTTAGGTTAGGTTAGGTTAGTCTAGCCTAGCGTAGTGATTGTCTAAGTTATAAAGAATGGGTTAGCTTAGGTTGTCTTAGTAATGGATTTGTTACGTGTTCTTACGTTGTGTTACGTGGTTATGTTACGCGGTGTTGCGTGTTTACATGGTTATGTTAGGTGTTGTTACGTCTGGTTACGTAGTTATGTTACGCGATGCTACGTGGTGTTACGTCTTGTTATATGGTTATGTTACGTGGTTATGTTCCGTCTTGCCATGTCTTGTTACGTGGTGTTACGTCTTGTTACGTGCTTATGTTACGTGATGTTAGGTAGTTATGTGGTGTTAGGTCCCTTTACGTGGTTACATGATTGTTACGTGTTGTTACGTGGTTACTTGCTTATGTTACGTGGTGTTACGTGGTTACGTGATTATGTTCCTTGTTACGTTATGTTACGCCTTGTCACATGTTACTTGCATAGGTTACGTGGTGTTACGTCTTGTTACGTGGTTACATTATTGTTACGTGTTGTTACGTGGTTACTTGCTTATGTTACGTGGTGTTACGTTTGGTTAAGTGCTTATTTTAGGAGGTTATGTTACGTAGTTACGTGCTTATGTTACGTGATGTTACGTGGTTACGTGCTTATGTTCTTGTCAAGTACTTACGTGCTTATGTTACGTGGTGTTACATCTTGTCACATGGTTACGTGCTTATATTACGTGGTATTACGCCTTGTTACGTGGTTACGTGCTTGTGTTACGTTTGGTTACGTGCTTGTGTTACGTGATTATGTTACGTCTTATCACGTGGTTATGTTAAGTGTTGTTACGTTGGTTTGGTTAGACGATGATAGGATTGAACAGACAATGGGAAGATGATCCAGAGCAGGTGAGGTAAGGAAAGATAACGACTTTCGGTGTGGGGGTTAGTTTAGAATACTTAAAAACCAATATACAGTTTTCCCTCTCGGACTCACAAATTAACTGTTTAACATATAAAAAGTTTATAAGATTTAGAACAGGTATATAAAAGTGATGTAACATTGGATAAGAAATGTTTGTAATCTAATTACTCTCTATATTACCACCAATACCTGTAATACTATCTAAATTACCTGTTAAAATGACTTAAATACCTGGGATACCACTCGAATTGTGGGAAATTACATTAAATAACTCTGGTACGAATCGCTGCTCTGAATTACCATGAACACCTGTGAAATACAGAGCTATACATACCTAAACCGTAGAATCTACCCTCCTGTGATACTAGGTGAATTAGCTTAAATACCTACGATACTACCCGAATTACCTGCGAAATCATATACAACTATCCTGCACCCCAACCGTGGAATATGCTCGTCTCCTGAATGCTGGATGATGCTATCCTGGAGAAGATGGACATTTACATGCAGTAACACTAGCCTCCCTAACACCTGTCATCGTATTCCCTACCTTTCCCATATAAACGCATTTCCCTCTCCAACTCTCTCTAGCATAGAATTTCTCTCCGTTTTCCCCTTCTCTCCATATCAACGCGTACTCTACCATTCAACCCTTCCTAGCCTAATACCTCTCCTCGGCTTGCTATCTCTCTCTCTCATATAAAACACATTCTACTTTTAACTCTGTCTAGCCTAGCATCACTCCACGTTTCCCCTATCTCTTCCGTATAATGCGTATCCTTCCCTTCTTCAGCATCTCTCTGTCCTATTATCTCTCAGCGTATTCCTTACCTCTCACATATAAATGTGTTTTCTAGTCTCCTAGCCCGCTAGCCTAGGACTGCTCCTCGTATTCACTATCTTTCCTAAATAAACGCATACTCTACTCCATAAACTTTGTCTAGCCTAGCACTTCTCCTTGTATTCGCTATCTTTCCCGTATAAATACATACTCTGCTCCTCAACCTCTGTCTAGCGTAGCACCTTCCCTCGTATTCCTTACCTCTCGCATATAAAGCGCATCCCCTCCTTCAGCATCTGATCTAGCCTAGTATCTCTCCTTGGTTTCCTATCTCACTGGTATTGTCCTGCATTCCCCCCTCCTTCAGTCTCTGTCTAGCATAGCATCTCTCTCCGTTTCCCATATCTTCTCACATAAACGAATACCGTACTCCTCGACTTCTGTCGCTACTACCTTTCCTCGTATTCACTATTTCTATCATATAAAGGGTATCCCCCTCCTTCAGCCCCTGCTCTACCTCGGATCTCTTCATTTTCCCTATCTCTCCCATATACACACATTTTCGTCTTTGAACGCTCCCTAAACCTAGCTACTCCCATAGTTTTCCCTGTCTCTCCATATAAACGCATATTCTACCATTCAAACCCTCCTAGCCTAATACCTCTCCTCGGTTTGCTATCTCTCTCACATAAAAGCCATATTCTACCCTTCAAGCTCTGTCTAGTCTAGTAGCTCCCTTGTATTCCCTATCTCTCCTGTATATAACTCCATATTCCCCCTCCTTCAGCATCTGTGTAGCCACGTTTTCCCTGTTTCCCATATAAACGCATACTTCACACCTCGAACTCTGTCTAGCCTAGCACTTCCCCTCGTATTCCTTACCTCTCTCATATAAAGCACATTCCCCTCCTTCAGCCCCTGTTTAGCCTAACATCGACCCTCGGATTCCCTATCTCTCCCATATAAACGCATTTTCCTCCTTGAAGGCTCTCGTTTTCCCTATCTTTTCCCATATAAACGCAAAAGTAACCCAGGATCCCTCTTTTTATGCTACTGGCATGTGCACACGAAAAGAACTCAAAAGATAACACCGTGAGTTGTTTTATAGGCCACAAGACAGGGTGTAGGAGTCCCATCCAGAACTAAAAGGCACAGATTTTGTGTGAATTATTATGAAGTACTCAACGTGAAATATTGAAGTATGGAGATCTGTATTTTCACCGACGGGATCCATGGGATTTATAGCTATGGTTTCGAACTTACGACCTATCTGGTACTGCACAACTTTAGGTAAGGGTTTCCATGCGCCTTCCTCATCTCAAATAGAAATGACTGGCAAGTGCTCTCCGTATTTTTCCGCTACAAAGTCGGAAGTTGGAAAACATTCTCCTAAGGTTTTTGTTTCTGACTTAGCGGGATCGTTTAACGCTTGGATTTCAGCAAAGGAAACTCAAAATGAGGCTCTATTGTACTTGGTATGTGGACAAGGCCTGAAGGAAAAATATTAAGAGCAAAATTCAAGGTAAACAAAAACAGACATTTACAAACTTCTTAGAACACTCCTGGAGGAAAAGGGATGATTCAGCGTTTGAAATTAGGCTTTATGGAGCCTTGAAAAGTGACCCTGACACGTCTGAGTTTGCCTCGTGTTTCCAGGACTACTAGACGACTAATGTAAAAGCTGGGCTTACTGCTATAGACCGCATGTAGGGCTCGCATATAGAAAAAAGCTGAGTTTAACTTATGGGCGCTCTTTAACTGCTGTGGTCTTTAGCGTCCCATTCTATATTGGACGTGAAAGACTGGTAATTTTGCTCTGAGGCCCATTTATGAGACTTGAGGTTCTTTTATGTGCCGTAAATATACGTCACGGGCTTTACTTCCCTTCCGAAGGAAGTAATGCTAAGAATTTTTATACCCGAAGTAATCCATCGCCCTTCGCCGGGTTTGAACCCGCGACCTCGGGAAGAAGAGGCTAGCATGCTAACCACTACACCACGGAGGACGACATGTATATAGAGCATAATTAATAATTGAGTTTTATTTATGGACGCTCTTTAACAGCTATAGTTCTGATCGTCCCATTCTATATTGGGCTTGAAAGACCGTAATTTTTTCTCAGAGATCTCTCTATCAGGCTTGAGGTTCTTTTACGTGCCGTAAATCTACGACACGAGACCACCAACTTTATTTCCCTTCCATAGGAAGTCATGTTAAGGATTTTTAGGCCCGAAAGTGTGTATCCAAGAAGAGTGTGCGAACAGATCAATAAATGATATTTGTTCACACAAAGTTAAATAAACTACACGTTGTGTTTACTGAAGTTTACAAACTAGCACAGTTGATCCTCACATTTCCATTAACAACTGCACCAGTTGAGAGGAGTTCTTCAGCCTTGAGACGAATCAAAACGTATCTCCGAGCTACACCAGGTCAGATTCGTTTAAGCAGTTTTGCTGTTCTTTCTATAGCGAAAGACATTCTTGTGATGATGAACAAAAATCTGATGCGGAGTTTTACGAATTTCACAGAACAATCCAGGAGAATTGAATTTATGTACAAGAAGAAAAGTGTATGATTTTTAGAGGTTATAATGCAACTTAGCTACTTCTATATTTTTAGTTATGTTGGGTCGTTCATCTTAGTGTTTTATGTGGATCCTCAAACCACAAATTGGTTGAAGTATCATTCAGTCATACTAGGCCAAGAGTTTACTGGAGATAGATGGCCAGCTCCTTTCCTATCTTTTTGTTCACTCTTTGACATTCTGCGCAATGGAACCCATTCCAGATCTTCCGGCTGGTTTAAAATTCGTGGTGCAGCAGAAATTGAACCCTCGGCCTCTTGGTGGCAGTGGTGAAGCTAATGGATTAATTGTGTCTGGGCTTACTTTATGTATTTTTATACCGGAGATCCATGCGTCGACTCTGGAAGCAAAGTTATCAATCACGTTATCTTTAAATTTCTGATTACTTGTAAGTTGTTTAACCAGTTCTTTTTCTATGGCAACTGTGCAGAGAACTTAACCTATCATTTGTCACTGAATTGCGAAGGCAATTTTCAATTCTTTTAAGGGTGCTCATGCCTCTTTCAGAAGAAGCTGTAGTAACAGGGAATGTATGAATCAATTTGTTAAGCTTTGTTACTTCGTTATAAATGTTTTGAAGATTTCTCCATTATGAATTTAAGAAGGTCTGCAGGTGGTAAATATTTATCTTTCTCATATAAATGTTTAACTCAGTTTCCAGTCGTTCTTTGTTGAAGAACACTCAGTTGTGAGAAGGCCGTTCTGTTTCATTGTTGGGAAATTTGATTTATAACTTCCAAACTTATTCTTATCAAGCATCTCTAAAATGAACATTCTATAGATCTCAAAACGCATTTCTATTTGCACTATCAGTTACCTAAGATCTCATAAGATAACATCTTACTTGACTGCGACTGGAAGTTGCGCTCATTAACACTTATTTCACTGTGAAATTTGTTACAGCTTTCAATACATGAGATCACAGATTTTTCTGATTTCATATCCTTGAACAAGCTGATGATCTTGATTTCAGCATTGTACATACGGATATCGCATCCTATTTTGTGTTGAAGTGCATAGAGACGGTCAACATATACAAATATTTCTTTGTAAAGGTAAAGCAGGAAAACGAATTGAGTTTTACTAAGAATGCTAAGCAAGCCAGAAGCACCGTTGAACGACTCTGCATCCCAATCATCATCTGTGGTGATATTTTGGAAAATATCTTTCAACTAATGGTGTTTAAGATATTTTATCTGAACACCTCGTGAATTGAAATTCCAGCGTGTAGTACATATTTGAGGCAATTTGAATCCTTCAGTTTCTAAGAGTAGTGTTCTCTTTGAGGACTTGCTAAACATGAATAGAATGCTACAAGATTGTAAATGAAAATGTTGATATTTTTACAACAATGTAACAGCACTAGATTGTTTATGAACGTAGCAGTGCAAAAAACATAGCTCACAGACATTTTTGTTTAACAAAATTTTGGACACCTCCATGTTTACCTGCCATTACTGAAGCTCTATCATGTGTTTGGTTCACTGTTTTGTCAGTAACTCTCCAAACATCAAGTGCATTGAGTGCAATTTCTAAGAAACCCTGAGCAGTTTTGCCACTAGAAACGTTGTGAAAATCAACAAATCTTTCTATGGGAACGTCTTGTGTACAACACCTGAGAATAATGCTGATTGGTGACTTACAAGAAACATCCAGGGTTTCATCTGCTTGCACTCCAACAGACACCATGACTAACTCTTGTTTAATGCGATCATTAATGACATCGATAACCGATTCAATTAGTTCGATTTAAATTGTGTTTGATGTTCCTTTGAAACCAGAAATGCTCTGCAAGTGATATCGAATAAACTGTTCCGGTCTAGACAAAAGTTCCAACAATTCCAGGTAATTCCCTTTGTTGTCGGAACTTTCATCTTCAGAGTGTCCTCTGAAAGCAAGCTCTTGCTTACCCAAGAAACAAACATCGATAAATCTCTGGATTACGAATCTATTTTGTTTCACAATCGCATTATGCATCATGGCTAGAAGTTTGGCTCCTTCAGAAATTATATGTTCAATTCGTCCACGACACAATTGAACACACTCTTGTTTCTGTGGGTGCCTTCTTGAATTCTGGTGTGTCTCGGATTTTCTGTCAAAATCGTTTTGTCACACATACTCCGAATGGTGTTGACGTCCATTCTTTTTCAAGCCCATACCCACCAGACAAAATGTATGTGTAACAATACAATTTATTTGTTACAGAGCAACCTGTAAGCCAAGGATACTTTTTATACCAAGAAGATATAAATTTACTATTTTGTTTCCATCAGCTATTTTAATGTATGTGTGGTGTGAATCGCTCTTTATAAGCGCACTTTATTTCGTAAGTACAACTTGAAAATGGTTTGCCATCTAATTCGGAAATAAAGACACAAGTGTACCCTCTGCGCAAGCCAGAGTATAATCAGTTAATCACATGCACTCGCGAGTTATACTACTAAAATAAGTTTTGTTAAACCAGAACTGAACAGAGCGCGAAGTAACACACAACTTCACAGCTGAGGCGAGTCTCAATGCCACGCTCCCACGGCATAAACTAGTCGCGGGCATCCTTTCCCCAACCGGCTTCAAAGCGAACGGAAAGCTTTGAAGCCTGACCATAAACCCATCAGTAAACGATTAGTAGGGTCTTCCCATCCCTTAAACACAACACGTGGTCCTTTCTCCAGCTCCATCAAAGCAAAGCGTTGTTAAGATTTTATGGTGCTTGCGGTTAGGGAGGGTAGGGAACAAGTGTTTGGCTACTGCACAAAGGTCGCCGCTTGGGGATCCGAAGGCTGCGATGACCATACGTGACTGCCTGCCGGCTGCCGCGTGGAAACAAAAGGCTATTTTAGAAGCCTCCAGTGAACTGTTAAACTGGATAGCATACATAATGCAGTGAACGCTGAACTCATGGATGAATCGAAAGAAACTGTTGTAACATGCAAAACAAACTTACGCTGTTTTCAACGCATTGTTATATTCTAACTCTAATTGTAAGTTTTGTTAAATTTTTTGGGTAGGCTAAGCCCAAAAGCCTATGAAGAGCTTCGACACTGCTTGGTTGACAGTCCACTGTGTTTGCATTACAGCACGGAGGTGGTTATTTTTTATTGTTGTTTATATAAACATCTGGTTTATGAGTAAATGTAATTGTTATATTATTAACGGTACGTATTATATTTCATTTAAAATAGTTACATTGTTAGAGATAACTTTCATTAAATCCAAAACAAAAATGTAAACATAATTTGCCAAGCGGAAAAGAAAAGAGGTAGGCCATAACTTGGTAGCAGCATACGCCTCTGTGATGACCGATGCAAAGAGTGAAAAAAACAGCTTCCTTTCTGCACACGTTTTTACTTAAATGGCTAAGTCCATATTTATGTGTTCTTGCCCACCAAATCTATTTATGACACATTGTTCACACTATAACACGTTATGGCACTATGTTGCAGCCGTAATTTTTATTACCGTGTTTCTTGATGAGGAGGAGGCGCGCTCCCCATTTGCATCCGCCCTTGCTCGGAGTATCTACGTGCTGCATCTGGACTTTATTCTAGGTGTCGACGCGTGTCTTATAGTCCGTCATCCATTCAGAGATCTTCGAGGCTCGTGTTTTTGCTTTGTCGAGGCCCTTACGTTGGTCGCCATTTGCGACGGTATTTCAGTTTCTATGTGAGAGGATCGAGGAGATTTCATGCGTCTTTGGTTCATTGCTCTGTCGACTTCAGTGGTTTATTTTACGTCTGCCTGCTCAGGTGTGTTAAGTGTTAGGTTCAGGAGCGAAGTGTAGGAATGCTTGGAAAGAGTCTCCTCTCTGGTGGAATTTTATGCGAATACACAATTATTACACATACGAAATCAGTGTATGCATCTCCTGTATGCAAGCTCTTATCGCAGTTATGCCTTCGGAGATAATAATTTCAGCAGTTAAAAAAAAGTATCACTCGCAAGCTAGCACTATTTCACCATAAGTAGTGACATTCCTACAGTACGCATTATTTCATGTTCAATCCGGGATAATGTATTTCGCACCGTGCTCTGCCTTTGTGTAGGTACGTCAGACTCCTGCCGCGAGGATGCCGAGGTTCTCCAGTCCAAATGGGATTTACGCATGGAGTACATATGTCTCGTTGGCTACCACTGTGTTTAGATCAATCTATAATGTCCCCTAGTAGCGGCGTTGACCTTCAAAGACTGGACGGTCATGTCTTTCCGACCCTTGTCTATCTCGACTAAGAGGGTGCTTAAGGAAAACATACTTTGTGCCTCATAACTTGTACCATGTGTGAGCCATGTGTCTTTGTTCTTAGGCAGTCTGGTGCCAAAACTGTGCTAAAAAAGAAATTTTCGTAATTTATACATTTAATATACAGTTGTGGTGATGCATTTCGTCTCACAGTTTACTGGAGTCAGCATTTTCTCTAAGAAACGTGCATCACGTTTTGTAGCTATCGGAAGCTTAATATTATACCGTGTAATCTTCATTCCTATCAACAACGCATGCTATGATAGCTCCATAACTGCATTAAGAGGATATGCCGAAGACGAATTTAAATTAAACTATTTAAATTTTATTATTTCATAACGGAAACCTATTTCACAATTAAAATAAAGCGAAAGATACACTACGTGAAAGTATTCGGACACCTGGCTGAAAATGACGTGCAAGTTCGTGGCGCCCTCCATGGTAATGCTGGAAGTCAATATGGTGTTGGTCCAGCCTTAGCCTTGATGACAGCGTTCACTCTCGCAGGCATACTTTCAATCAGGTGCTGGAAGGTTTCTTGGGAAATGGCAGCCCATTCTTCACGGAGTGCGGAACTGAGGGGAGGTATCGATGTAGGTCGGTGAGGCTTGGCACGAAGTCTGCGTTCCAAAACATCCGAAAGGTGTTCTATAGGATTCAAGTCAGGACTCTGTGCAGGCCAGTCCATTACAGGGATGTTATTGTCGTGTAACCACTCCGCCACAGCTCGTGCAGTATGAACAGGTGCTCGATCGTGTTGAAAGATGCAATCGCCATCCCCGAATTGCTCTTCAACAGTGAGAAGCAAGAAGGTGCTTAAAATATCAATTTAGGTCTGCACTGTGATCGCGCCACGCAAAACAACAAGGGGTGCAATCCCCTCCAGGAAGAACACGACCACAGCATAATACCACCACCTCCGAATTTCACTGTTGGCACTACACACGCTGGCAGATGACGTTCACCGGGCATTCGCCATACGCACACCCTGCCATCGGATCGCCACATTGTGTACCGTGATTCGTCACTCCACACAACGTTTTGCCACTGTTCAATCATGTAATGTTGACGCTCCTTACACCAAGCGAGGCGTCGTTTGGCATTTTCCTGCGTGATGTGTGGCTTATGAGCAGCCACTCGACCATGGAATCCAAGGTTTCTCACCTCACGCCTAACTGTCATAGTACTTGGAGTGGATCCTGATGCAGTTTGGAATTTCTGTGTGATGATCTGGATAGATGTCTGCCTATTACTCTTTACGGTCCTCTTCAAAAGTCGGCGGTCTCTGTCAGTCAACAGACGAGGTCGGCCTGTACGCTTTTGTGCTGTACATGTCCCTCCACGTTTCCACTTCACTATCACATCAGAAACAGTGGACCTAGTGATGTTTAGGAGTGTGGAAATCTCGCGTTCAGACTTCTGACACAAGTGACACCCAATCACCTAACCACGTTCGAAGTCCGTGAGTTCCACGGAGCGTCCCATTCTGCTGTTTCACGATGTCTAACGACTACTGAGGTCGCGGATAATGAGTACCCGGCAGTAGGTGGCAGCACAATGCACCTAAGATGAAAAACGTATGTTTGTGGGGATGTCCGGATACTTTTGATCACAGTGTATAACATTTGCATGCATGCACTGTTAACCAGTTTCTTCTCATTCACCAAAATCAGCTTCTTCTTAAGTTTAAATAGTTAATTGAATTAAAATAATATGCAGGATATATTGAAGTTGAAAAGAAACATGGTTGGTCTTTGGAAAAGAAAATTGCACGTTGTTTTGTGAGTCATCAGTTTGAATTTAATCCTTACCATTGCAAACAAGCATAAAACCATAAAATATTAAGCTACATTTTATGCACCGATTTCTCTCTTTTGCTCCATCTTGCATTGCGTCCACCTCAATGGGTTCAAACTCGGCGGAGGGCGATGGATCTTTTCGGGCGTAAAAATCCTTAGTATGGCTTCCTTCGGAAGGGAGGTAAACCCGGTGGTCCCGTGTCGTAGATTTACGGCACGTAAAAGAACCTCAAGCCTGATAAAGAGGTCTATGAGCAAAATTACCGGTCTTTCATGCCCAATATAGAATGGGACGCTAAGGGTCTCAGCAGCTAAAGAGCGTCCATAAATAAAACTCAACTTTTACCTCCGTAGTGTAGGGGTAGCGAGAATGGCTTTAAAACTGGAGGACCCGATTTCGAATATCGGTTGAGACGAGCCACTTGGGTAAAACTTTATATGTCATTTTCTCTTATCCTCAATATATGTCAGGTAAGTAAGATGGCTACGCGATAACGTGTGCGTCTTGCATTAGGGAGGTCCCGGTTGGAGTCCGGTCGACCGCCCACCTTGACCTTGAGTTTGACATGGTTTTTCCTGGTCGGTAGGCGAATGCTGGGGTAGTTTCTAATCTGCAATTTCATTTCCATCATTTACCTTTTATTCCGTTTCCTTCTCATCTTTCAGGTGTGATTCTAGGTTTCGTAATGTGAGGCGATGCCAGACAGTTGGCGCGGGTGCTTACTCAAAGGAAAGAGTATTCCGAGTGGACACTAGAGGACTGCTTGGTCGACCGGTCGTTGGTTGCCCTCTCTAGGCAGCTCCAGCAGTGGAACGGTCTTCGAGCCTGGAAGTGATAAGGACTTCCGCGCTTCTCTGTGGCCTGTCTGCCGGCCTGTGGCCTGTACCATCATGTAGTTACTTCACTTCATGCCTTCCTCCTGGGGGGTGGCCTAAATAGATCTCCCGTAGGTCGTAGCGACTAAGATGTCCCCCTCTGTTGTATACTCTATATGTCAGGTAACCCTAAGCTTGGGCGCATTTTAGCAGTTTCATTCACCATCTTTGCATACTCGCGTCGTTAGTGACATTAAAGGAGGATTACATAGCAGCTATGTGCATAAAAACAAGTACTGGAAAAACGGCTACATATTCATTCTAAGTGAAGTGGGCACACTTTCAGGATTATGAACATTCATGTTTCGCTAGTTGTGCTTTTATTTGTCATGTATTTCTTTGTTTTTTCTTTTCGTATTTTAAAGACCTATAAATTGTTTGAATTCAGAATTTTTCTACTTAACACAAATCCACATATGTACATTTTATGCGATATCTATTTTATTACTGTTCGCATAAACAGGTGTTGTGCTGTCTATATCGTTATTTACAATAAATGTTTCCTCAAGAATAATATAAAATTCAGGACTTGGTGCAACGCACGGAGAGAAAACATCTTAAACCGTCTACATCACAAGTCAGTTTTGTTTGTAACAAGCTCATGCGAAGGAGAAGACACATTAAATATAGCAAATTTGCGAACAGGTTCCATCGGATGATGGACTTCAGCACGGGAAAATGTAAGCATAAAACAAGGGATATTTCGAAAGGTACTTCTGCTACAGAAACATTATCCACACACAAATTGTAGTTTTAATGATCTCTGTGTTTTCTTCAGTGGTAAGTTGTCTTTCTGCAACTCTAGGTGTAACAGTCAACAAGAATGTAAAGGTCTTCACATTCATATAAAATTAAAGCTATACATTTTATTTATAATGACAGGATTAAAAATTTAGTTATTTTATTCAAAATTGGTCATACATGTTTTAGAAAATACCAAATAATTACATTCATGCAATTAAAGGCTTGTTTTGGATGCAGAAATTTTCTTAATAATCTTTGCTTGGTATCCTTAATGGTATTTGACCGAAGTATTAAGTGTGGTATTAAGCCACCTTTTCGTTTTTTACTTTTGTTCACAGATATACAGGCGCTGACCTTTTTGTTTAAAACAAAAAGCTAAGTTTTTTTTCTGGGATTTCAAATCTCGTAACTACGGTAAAATTCGATATTACATTTTTGAATGAAACACGATACTTTTTCTATCTACCACTCTTAAGTGTTACTGAAACCGGATAAAATTAACACACACACATATATATATATCATTCAGAATATCCATCCCAGGTTAACTTTTTAGGTACGTGAACCTGATGGTGTTCTAGGAGCATTAACTAATCTAGATAAATGAAGCGTACAATAGCTCCTTTTCTCCGAGCATGCATTGAGTTCTAGAACGACTAAGGCACATTATGCATATATGTAATATAAACACACATTCGATTCGACCCGTCCTGTAAGGGGTTGTCCATTAACGATCCCGGATAGCGTGCATGCTGGGCTTTTTAAATTCGGTTGTATACAATGAAAAACTAATAATTACATGCGCATGCTGTACTGAACAAGACGAACATTCGGTATTACCGTATCATCCATTAGGCTTTACATCAGACACACTTAAGGACAATGACTAGTAAAATACTGTACAAGAATGCGTTTTGTTGCATATGACATGTCACAAACAGGTTTCACAATCGGAGACACTCACTTGACTGGACTGGACTGAGTAGTGAATGGAGGGGACACCTAGCAGTGCGACCATCAAGGGATCTATTGTGCGTTCAGCCCAGGAGGAACCGCAGGAGACATACGGGTTGCAGAGCGAAGCTGCGCAAGTGGACCGATGCGCATAGTTCCCTAGCAGTTCCAGGCTTGACCAGGGTCACAGGAGGGCCCTACGGAGACGTCCCTCCAGTGGGACCGGGAAAACATTTCCGTAGCGCAAGCCTCTGCGCCATCTGCCCGACACCGACCAAACCACAGCCCTGGAGTCAACCTGAAGCATGAAAGGGAAATGGGGGAGAGAGGAGAGTCGTGGTAGAATAGACCACTCCAGCATTTGCATTTGTCAACCAGGGAAAACCACGAAAAACCCATGGTCATAGTGGGCGGCCACCGGGAAGCCAACGAGGGGACCTCGCGAATGCGAGCCTTACACGTTACAGCGGAGTCATTTCACTAAGTCTTTAACATGATAGATTTAATGTTGACGCATGTAGCGCAGTAAAAAAGCTTCTGCGGCCCCTTGTTTTCACCCTAAAAATGCTAATTCTGTTAATGCCTTTCGGTTCTACAATTTTCCACACACTATTTTTCCGAAGCCAGCATATTCGTAAGCACAGTTTTCATAACATGCTCCAGACTTTCTTCGATGTTCTGCAAACAGCTACTTTAATCGCAAGAAAGACGTTACACAACAGCTATTTTCCTAATGATGCAAAAGTCCGAGCGTAGCGAGCGACTCATCAGGAGAATCAGCAATAAGAAATCAGTTCAAAAATTTAAAGCCAGTGTTCACCACATTCACAGCCGTAGTGACTATAGTATATTACGCAATGAGACTATAATGGTAGTAATTAAAACGCGAGTATTTATCATAGGAGTGTTTCAATTACCTTTATTGTCAAGTTTCATATGACCATGTATCTAAATTAAAGGTTTTCATAAGTATTCGTTTCTGGTTTGAGTGATGTGTTAAAATTGTTATTCCTTTATCTATGGTTACAATACCATGACCTTGTAGCTCCTGTGTCAAACAAACTTGCTAGCGTTGTGAGACGTATTACGCAGAATAATCGATACTTGCGCTTTCACAATGTTACGTGACCACTTCTGAATGGTAGAATACCAATACTTTAATGAACAGGTGTACTTTAATGAAGCCCATTAAAGTACTGCTACAGCCGTATAA
This sequence comes from Deroplatys truncata, assembly GCA_030765065.1. Classification (NCBI taxonomy): domain Eukaryota; kingdom Metazoa; phylum Arthropoda; class Insecta; order Mantodea; family Mantidae; genus Deroplatys; species Deroplatys truncata. The sequence continues at coordinate 383,201,219 of CM060990.1, forward strand.
ATACTACATTGTGGCATGGTTGAGCATAAAATATAATTTCGTACACAGATGTTCTAAGAACTTTTCCCTTCGGCCTCTCTTCACCAGAATAGAAATAATCATAACCTATTGTATATACGCCTCTCTAGAGAGGCTCATCAAAGCCATTCAGCGCGAGCGCGCACGCACGCGCGCGCACACACACACTCACTCACTTAGAGAAGGTTCAACTGTAATCTGTCACAGTCCTATTTTGAATATCGACTTTTGGTTAATGTAAGGTATGTGGTTGCTTACTCCTCACTTTGTATAACTTCTCGTCAGCGTGGTTTGGGAAATGTGGGCCAAGGCAACATTTTTCTCAGTTCCGTTGTATGTGCCGTTATGTAACGGGTATCAGCCGTCATCTGTACTTATATCTGCTTCTCCCGGCTTCAGCGTTTATAAGTAGCATGAAAAAACCCTTGTGTGTCACATTCGCATTACTTTCTCTACGCTCTATCATTTATTAGTGTGTATACAAATATTCTTACGAACGCTTATTTTTCTATCTACTTAATTTTAATTGAGATAAACCTTTGCAGAAATAGTTAAATTACACATTTTGTTACGCATACATAGGGGGTAGCGGTAGTGAAGTGTTCAAGAACTGGTCGCTATACCCTGGCCTTAAAAGTCCATATTCTTTCCATGCAATCGCGAGAAACAGAATATTGACACAACTTTTAAAGGAATGATAAAGTATTGAACAATTTGAATGATTATTAACGGATATCTCGGAAATGGCTGATGCCACAAAAAGTTATTTGAAATAAATGCTCTGTTTTAAAGAAATCTAATTTTTTGTGTAGTACATTTTCGTCTATCGCTTAACATTGACGAGTTATACAGGATTTCATCAAATTTCTTCTGAATGAAGACTTCACAGGCTAGACCCAGAAAATGTAAGATATAAATTTTATTTGACATATAAAAATCTTAAGTATTCTAATCAAAATCGTTAGAACCATTTTTGAGAAAAGAAAAGTTTTCGAAAAATTGATGTAAACAGTAATTTGGGGCGGGAGGTTTTCTTGAAAATCTTTGTGCCGCATGTTTGTAAGATACTGAACTTAAATACCAAGTTTGGTGTTTAAACGAGTATTCGTTTTTGAGTTGTGCTGTTCATCGACACATACACGATGCTTTTTCTAAAAATGCTTTTTATGGGTTCAGGGGGCTTCGGTAGGAATAAGATGCCGATTGAAGAGCTCGAAGAGATGCCGACAACTGATAAGATCTAATGTGATGTCCTTTGTTCTGTGCCGCCGACTCCGCCCCACTGCTTTGTGGCCTGACCCGAGAAGCCGCTGTCCACCGTCCCCTCCATTGTGCTCTACTAGCATGCTGTCAGAGAGAGGTGTAGAACAATGCGCTATTGTCCTTTTGTGCGCTGACCGGAGAAGCCGCTGACCATGCCCCCTCTTTGTGCGCTACTAGCATACCGCGCGGTAGAGGTTCAGAACAATTGGCTATTGTCCTTTTGTGGCCTGACCTAATGCCGAGCTGGGTATAGGAGAACAATGGGCTATTGTACTCATCTCTAATGGAGGTGAGTCTTTGTACGCTACTGATGCCGACAGTCGGGGATCGTCGAACAATGGGTTATTGTTTTCGTCGCGTGCCGCCGCCTCCGCAAATCGATGTAGGTGATAATTGTGTCAATCAATCAGGTAATGTTCGTCCATGCATAACATTGTCTAACATTATTAAAAAGGAATAAAGAGTTTATACTGCTAAAGTCCTGGCATCGCGCATCTAAAGGGTTGGACGCAAGCCCTCGATCGAAGTATCTCCACCGCATGTATCTTGATTGATCAATGCCATTAAAGGCTGCTCGTCGATCTATGAATACGATTAAGTATTTTGGATTGAGTAATATAAATAAGTGTATATAAATTGACTCGCGAGTATTTTTGATTGATTAATGTAATTAAGAGTATATGAATTGACTCGCGCACCTGGTCGCCATCGTATATGTGTGTGTGTGGGTGTTAAGGTGATTATTACGCGTGTATAATTATTACGACTAATAACATTTGTTTAATTCTAATTTGGAGGGAAATTTCTTTTTGGGTTTATAAGAATATTACATCATTTAGATGAACCCATGACTGAAAGTTGTAACGAGACGTTAACGTGTGATTCTTTCGCTGAAAACCCGCGCGCGGTCCATCCCCTCCACTCGGCTGAAGCCTCACCCATGTGCCGGTAGAGACTAGCTCTTATCCCCTCCCTTCCCTCTCCACGCCACTCGCGACCTATTGCGCGCGCCAACTAATGGACAGCACTGAAGGCTCGCTCTTCCGCACAGCGATGAAGAAGACGGAACTTCGACATCTTAAGAGTTTAAGAAGCGCATGGCGGCGATCTTGCCTACCTGGAAATAACTAACATAAATCATTGGAAATGGACGATAAGGAACGTCGCGCTTCAGGATATTTTTCTAGGGGTTGTTTACACGTAGGGCACCCTCTGAAAAATTAACAAATACGGTTAACATAGTTATTAATTACGTACGTTATTAATAAATAAATAATGGACTAAATAAGTAATGGAATATGGTGAGTGGCTTAAACAAAGCACCTTCCTTGTTGCTTTTTTAATTAACGCTACTAAAAGAACGCTCATAAATAAAGCTCAATAGAAATATATAACGACAGTCAAAAAACAGGGACTTTAAAACAGACTATCGATAAAGCATTCCACGCGCATAGGCATGGACTTTAAAACAGGCATTGTCGATAAAGTACCGCAGCCCACTCACACAAGTACACGCGTAGGCATGGACTTTAAAACAGACGTTGGCGATAAAGCACTCCACGCGCATAGGCATGGAGTTTAAAACAGACGTTATCGATAAAATACCGCACTGCCAGCGCAAGCACAAGCGTAGGCATGGACTTTAAAACAAGCATTGGCGGTAAAGTACCACACTGCCAGCGCAAGCACACCCGCAGGCATGAACATCAAAACAGTCATTGCCAGTAAAAACAAAACCCATCCATCATGCAAGCACTCACTGTCTCTCTCTCCTTTGCAGGCAGGGACTTCAAAACAGACGTTGGCGATAAAGCACTCCACGCGCATAGGCATGGACTTTAAACCAGACGTTGTCGATAAAGTACCGCACTGCCAGCACAAGCACAAACGTAGGCATGGACTTTAAAACGGTCATTGCCAGTAAAAAACGCATCCATCATGCAAGCACACTCTTTCTCTCTCTCTCTACATTACGCAGACGATTTATATACCGGTCTACACTCTTGAAGAGGTTAAACCATGAAGCTGCATGGTTTTCCACTGTACTTAGAGCCTTAATGGATGGGATTCCTAAAGGGAAGTAACATCTGTACATGGAGGCATCAAATTTAACTTTTGAGTGGATTTTAGCGATAGGTACACGTCTCCCAAAAAAAATTATCTGATTTATACACACGAAGGGATTTTTCCTTAGACATCGAGAGAAACAACGATAATTTCTTTTTCATTACGAACGCTAAAATTGTATTATCGTCAAGAAGGCTTACTTGTTTATTCCATTTAAACAGGCTGGTGTTTCAGCCGCCATGTCTAAAAATTATTTAATCCAGCATCATTCCAATGTAATAAATATCAGAATTCTCCGAGAGATATCGTTTCTATTCACATTCGAGAGGTCACAGGTTCGAATCTCGGTTACGTGATTTACGATGCCCTCATATTAACGATCTTTATAAGCATGGGTTTAATATACTTTCCTACGGGTTATGATGTATAGATTCTGTACTTGAGCAATTATTATTCCCGTAACAAAACTGAAAAACGACTGTATCAGATCCTTGATTGTTTAGGTATGCAGCGTCTAAAGCGGTATTGAATACCAGAGGGAAATCGAACTCTGAACTCAAACTAAAAAATACAGGGACTTTCAAAACATGCATTCTTCTCTTAGTAGATATATATCATAGGACGAGAACTTTTTAAACAGCCCTCCCTTCGAAATATATTTTGAATATTCCAGCAGAGAGATCGAAACATTACGAAGACTTCAAATTATAAATTTGATATTTGATATAAAGCTTCTTCTTCACCAGTGATCTTCGAAGAATTCGACGCACGCCCCTTGCAAAAATATGTTGTACATCCCTGAGGAGAGTAATTCCCGGTAGCTGGATAGCCCATTAACGGACAATGTCAAACCCTTTCCCATTAAGGCGTGCATTTTGTTTTTAAAATGATTTCTCATTCTCCTGAGAAGACCATCCTTAGCGGAAAACCCTGCTCATATAGATGGCGCTGTAAATATCGTAACATGTTATTTATATACTTCTCAAATACAAGAATTGTTTGCATGATACCGATAATAAACTAATTTTTATGGAATGCTAAACAAATAAATATGATTTGGAGAGGGTGATATGAAGAGTATGGTATTTAGAAATAAAAAGGGAGAAAGAATTCAACTTAAGCATTCGAGGGTATCACCGCTGATATTACTAATGTGTCTTTGAAGCAAACCAATTTTACGGTCTGGTTTATAAATGAATGGAAATACTTGATTAATGACAATCTTATTTAACATGGGTAAAAGGTATTTAAAGCCTTTGATAAAAAACTACTTCGTGGTGCGAGGTTTGAATCCGAGAGGTCGCCGGTTCGATTCCAGTTGACCACCCTGTCTGACTTTAGGACCTGCACGAAGGTCTACGAATACATAGATACAGGGCAAGCCCTCCCATTAACGGTTTTTATAAGCAAGGCTTCAGACGGTAACGTGTATGCACTGCATTCGGAGGTTGTGAGTTCAATTCCCAGCAGCTGACACTCCTGACCCCCGGGGTTTTTCGGGTTTCGCTGGTTGCTAGGCGAATGCTGCGGAAGGTTCATTACAACACCGAATTTTTTCCTCCACCCCGTTTCACCTACATTCTCCTTTTACTCAGGTTTTCATCTCTCCAGCTGACTGGTAATATTTAATACTGAACATCGGCACTCATGCGATGCAAATGCTTTATGAATAAAGAAACGTAGATGTATATTGCATGTAGCTAAAAGGACAGGGATGGCGTAGTTTTTAAAACAAATTTTCGCACCCTCGAGGTAAAATATAGGGAATACCTCAAAACATGCATTCTGAGAACATAAGGTGTAAAGGTCCTGTATATAGAGTGCTATCCTTTACCAGACACAGAAGGAAAGGAAAGCCATTCGAGTGTATGTTTTTACTTCTTTTTTGATGTGATAGGATATAGAGCAAGTAATTCCACATTCTTAAACATGTCGACCGCTTACTCCGACCTCGGATTTTTCGTGATTTTCCCTGGTCTGCAGGCGAATGCCTGAGTAGTGTATGCTAGCGCGATTTCCTTTCATTCTGTATAATTTGCATCTTTCAGGTATGCTTCTAGGACCCCTGTTTCGATTACCGTCGTTTACTCACTCTGACCTCGGATTTTTCGTGATTTTCGCTGGTGTGCAGGCGAATGCTAGTAGTTTCTCATGGATTCCGATTTTATTTCCTTTTAATTATTTTTCATTTCCATCTTTCACGTGTGCTTCTAAGGCCCTTGGTTCGATTACCGTCGGCCGCTCACTGTCGCCTCGGATTTTTCGTGATTTTCCCGTGTCTGCAGGCGAATGCCTGAGTGGTGTATGCTATCACGATTTCCTTTCATTCTATATAATTTACATCTTTCACGTGTGCTCCTAGGAGCGCTGGTTCGATTCCCGTTTCTCGCTTAATCTGACCTCAGATTTTTCGTGATTTTCCGCGGTCTGTAGGCGAATGCCTGAGTGGTTTCTCATGTATCACGCTTTCCTTTCCCTTTCCTTCACATTTTTCACGTGTGCTTCTAAGAGCCCTGGTTCAATTCCCGTTGGTCTCTCACTCTGACCTCAGGTTTTTCGTGTATTCCTTGGTCTGCTGGTGAATGCTGGAGTGGTGTATGCCATCACGATTTACTTTCATTCGCATCTTTGTTCTTCTAGGTTTCGTTGCACATGGCGAATGCTTGCTCAAAAGGTTTATCCCTTGCTCGGTTGACAAATCGTTCCATCACCCTCACGAGTCAAGCACCCGAATCTGTAAGACTAAATCCGAACAATACCTACATCTGCACAATTCTTTACACTTACTCTAAGCAGCCGATCCTGTACGGAGACGTCCGAACACCACCGAACAATACATACATCGTGGCAATACTTTGCTCACCCACTCTAAGCACCCAAAGCTATACGAAGACAGATACACGCGTTCACTTCTCCCAAGCACCCGAAGCTATACTAACACCTATGAATACATGCAATCACACATAAACATCGCTGACCGACACTCTAAATACTCGAACATGCACGAAGACCTATGCACATGTGCTCACCAGAACCCATAATCCGATTGGAATAACAGGCTTTAATGTAGATATTTATTTACTACCATAACGAGAACACATCACATCTAAACAGTGTCTTAGACAGGACTTTCTCTTTAAGACACGCTATGTATGCTATTCGCTTGTTTAGACTCAATAGAGGTTCCAAACTTACATGTCGGAAAAAAAATTTGCAGGCAGTTTAGGGCGCTCTTAAAGTTAAGATAATTTTATCGAGGATTCTCTTAATGGAACGCATGACAGCAAAACATTTACCAGATAATGCTTGTTATGTATGCCTACAACTGCCAGTTCGCGACTTCAGATGCATGTATCCGACAATCAACTGATTTGTTCACGGTTTCCTCAGACGCTTATATTGGGCGTGAAAGACTGGTAATTTTGCTCAGAGGCCTCTATCAGGCTTGAGGTTCTTTTACGTACCGTAAATCTACGACACGGGACCATCGGCTTTACTTTCCTTTCGAAGGAAGGCATGCTAAGTATTTTACGCCCGAAAAAATACATCGCCCTCCACCGGGTTTAAACCCGCGACCTCCGGAACTAGTGGCTAGCATGGTAACCACTACACCACGTAGGACGACATACAACTAAGGTCATCTGTGTGTTACTCACTAACTAATCGAGTGGAATGGCTCAAGTGGCGACGTCTGTGACTTGCATTCGAATCGAGGGTTCTATCCCAGCAGCCTACACCCCCCTGATCCGTGAGGTTTTTTTTCAAGATTTTCCGCCCGCTAGGCGAATGCTGTGAAGGTTCGTTCCACCTCTGAATTTTTCCTCTCATCGTTTCACCTCCATCTTCGTTTTACTTTTTTTCATCTTCTTGGTTGTTTCAGGGTTGAAAGTGCCGGACGGGGAGTTTCGGCATACGCACAGCAGGGAAAAGGATGCGCTCTGTAACTTTCATCCACGGAATGAGGGTGGTCTGCGATTCTGGACCTCTCAGCAGTTGTGTAAGTCTGAAATGCTCTAGAGGAGCTATAAATTGCGCCAAATACCGCCAGAAAATTGTTTTAATCCGTGAAATGTAGGGGCCCCTGCCCTCGACACTGTAGATGTTACCTGTCTCCACACATATCTCGCCCCTCCAACCCGTGAAATCAAGCACCCCAGCGATGTCTGGATGTATAAGTATACGTTCTTGATATTTCAAAGCTCTGTTTACCAGCATCGAAATTGATTAACACAATTTCTTGATCCTGTCATTCTATAACTTTAGATGCTTTCAGGTTACTTATAATTTCTTCAATCTCCACCGTATGATCACTAATACCAGGCCCTGTCAATGCAATTAGTAACCTCAATATATTTATCGGTCTATTTGGATTTTCAAGCGTAGATATCACTGAATTATCATTAATGGAGACTTCAAATTCACGCGACTTCCGTTGCATTCTGACTCCTCGCCTACAGGAGACTCGAGTGTAGGTGAGAGACTCGATTCAGTATAACATCTTGCTCTATGAAGCTTAAGTATTGACAAAGAACGATACTTAAAAACCGACCACATATACAGCACTTAATGAGTCGTTTTCCTGCATGTGTAATGTATGAAAAAATTGAGTTTCTCATAAGTTGGTTGCAGCGATTTTCTCTGGCAATAGCTCATGCTAAAACTGTAAAAGAAATTAAATGAATACGTGAATGCTAATGCTCGAAGGAATTAAAAGCGAATGAATGAATTCATAACACGCGACTATGTATATATCTTGAATGAGAACAGCGGATGGAACCTCGATCTACGCATAGGAAGAGGAAAAGAATGCTCTCTGGAAACATTCGTCAGCAGGACGATTGTTCACGGAGGCAGTAGCCGTCAGGTTGGATGGAACAGACTCAAAGTTCAAATCTTTAAAAGGTAGGGACCCAGCCTTTTGCCTGTCATGTAACATCACGTTACAACGCCACGTAACCAGAAGAAGGAGACTGCGAGCAGAGGAAAAGGATGCTCTCTGAAAACATTCTTGGAAATGGATGCTCTCTGGAAACATTAGTCATCCGCACAAAGATTGTTTACAAAGTCAGTAGACGTCAAGTTAGACGGAAAAGACCTCAAGTTCAAAGCTTTAAACGCAAGGAGTCCCTAACGTTTCCAGCTCTCGGACCGTTCCAGCTCGTCGCGCGTCTCTACCATCTTCATGACGACAATCTGTTGCCTTCTGAATGAAAGTTTGGTGGTCGGTTTAGATCTGTACAGCTTGCATTGCGCTGGATGTCCCTAACATTTCCAGCTCTCGGACCGTTCCAGCTCGTGCAGCGTCTCTACCATCTTCATGTCGACGAACTGTTACCTTCTGAATTAAAGGTTGGTGGTTGGTATAGAACGGTACAGCCTACACTGCACTGGCTGTCCCTAACGTTTCCTGCTTCCGGACCGTTCCAGCTAGTCGCACGTCTCTGTCACCTGTATGTCCCCCCCCGGGGCTCACCTTATGTGAGTATGGGTTAGGCGTACCCAGGGTGCCCGAGCCATTCATCGCCATTTTCATCCGTTCATCCCCGTCCGGTCGAGGTGGGTTCGTCCTCGTGACCTGGGGACTCGAGCTAGGCTCTCGTGCGTTCTGTGCGTTTCATTCAATGTCGCCCCTCGCCATCGTTTCTTCTCTTCTATTTATGCACATTTCGCCCCACGCCCATTCATTTACACATCTCTTACTTCTTCGCCGGCCTACCTTGCGTGCGGAACGCCCACACATTTTTAGTTTCTTTTCTTTTTCTTTTAATCCTCCGTGGACACAGCCTGACGGATACCCGCGCACGGGGTGCGCAGCTGGGTGAGTGGGTAATGGCGTCATCCCCTCCACCCGGGGTCGTCACGTAGGGTTTGTGTTCCTATCCGCTGTTCAACTGCAGTCCCGCGGGGGGCCATTTCATGAGCTGCTGACTTCTGACGGCGATTGGTTCCCTCTGTCTATGTTCTGGAAGGTGTGACCCTGGGGTGAGATAGGTATAGATAGGCCACTCACCCAAGCCGGGTTTACGCCCGGGAAGCCAGAGCGCGAGGTCGGAGACGGTTGCAATGGTGGAGGATTTATTTCGCTATGGAGCACCCTTTCTCCATTACTCACAACAAGCGCCGAAAAGTCTATGTAACAGAAGTAGCACCACCGACATTGGTTGTTACTTGGTCATTTCACGAACCGAAGAAGGGCAAAGTTTGGAGAAGGTGAACCCTTTCATTATTCAGAACGTTATTGATACTATCGCTGGTGTGGTTCAGTCCTGCACTCGTCTACGGAATTGTTCCTTATTACCACAAACGAAATCCGATCAGCAAAGTCAGACCTTGTTGCGCGCTACGCTTCTCCACGGTTATCCCATCCGGGTTGAGAAGCACCGCACATTTAATTCCTTCCGAGGCGTCATTGCCACCCATAGCCTCGATGGTATGTCGGACGATGAAGTCGTAGACTATCTTTCTGACCAAAAGTTGACAGCACTGCATCGAGTGCAGGCCAAACGCGACGGGGTATTGGTACCCACTCGTACCCTGTTTATAACAATTAATGGCGTTGATCTGGCCACGAGCATTTCAACAGAGTACGAAAGCATTGCTTTGAGACCTTATATTCCTAGACCTCTGCGTTGTTTTAAATGCTAACGTTTTGGGCATACGCAAGTCTCCTGTAAGAGTACCGTTACCATCTGTGAGTCATGTAGCCAGCCGTCACATGAAGGTACCTGTTCAACAGCCCCCGTCTGCGTCAATTGCAAAGGTTCACATTCTGCTTCATTTGGCGACTGTCCGCGGTATTTGGACGAGAAGGCGATCCAGGAGATCCAGGTAAAGGAGAAACTCTCCTTCGCCGCAGCCCGGAGGCGTTACCATGCGCGCCAAACGTCTCTCCTGCGATCTGGTACATTTAGTTCTGTTGTTGCCTCGCCAGTACCACGAGTAGATGCCGAAACTCAGATCTGGACTATGACTGCATTAACCGCAACTACCATCCGGACGTCCATTTCTGCTATAGTTAGCAAGACATCTAAAGCTGGTCCTAAGGTACTGAAGTCGCAAGCCGCTGAAAAGAAACCAAAGCAGAAACTTCGTAGGGAAGATTTTCTGAAGGACCCTCCGCGTGCGCGCGGTAAGAAAAGTTCACTTTCTCCTCGGAGGTCGCAGTCCCAGGACGCTCTTGCGACAAGCCGCGCTCAGCGGTACCCCTCACCCATCGCCACCCAGAACCGATTCTCGGCGCTTGAATCGGTTTCAAGCTCTGAGCGCGTGGGCCCTCCCTTCGAGGAGGCTATGGAGCATGACCAACTCCGTACCAAAAGCCCGAGTACAAAGGTTAAACAGAAGGGAATTTTGAGCCCCCTTCTAAGTAAGAAGTTTATCCCTTTTCTTTATGGCTATCCTGGCCTGGAATTTACGTGGTGTACGATCGCATAGGGCGGAACTGCAACTTTTATTGCGTTCCCATTCACCTATGGTTGTGTGTTTGCAGGAGACTAAGCTTCGCCCTCATGATCCTTTTGATCTCCGAGGGTATACTCCGGTTCGCTATGACCTTGAACCGGAGGAGGGTTCTCCTGGTCATGGAGGTGTCATGTTGTTAGTGCAAAGCGACGTTAGTTTTCAAACTCTCTCTCTTACGTCCGGCTTGCAAGCTATTGCCGCAAATGTTCAATTACACGGCTTTTTCTTTTCTGTTTGCTCTGTCTATTCACCTCCATCGTCTCCCCTCGCTCACGCGGACATTCGAGCTCTCCTGTCTGCTCTCGCAACACCAGTTCTTCTGTTGGGAGATTTTAATGCCCATCACCCCTTGTGGGCTTCGCCAAGGGCTTGTGCGAGGGGAACTCTTCTTTCCGACATTTTTGATCAGTTCAATCTCTCCATCCTCAATACAGGTGAACCTATTTTTATTTCTGATTCTTCTGGTACATTCTCTCACCTGGACCTTGCCGTTTGCTCACTCCAGCTTGTAGTCGTCTGCAGTGGAACGTCGTCGCTGACAACTACCCCTGCGACCATTACCCGTGCATCGTTTCTCTTCTGTCTCAGCACGTCCAGCATTCCAGTGTACCTACCTGGATATTCACAAAAGCCGACTAGAGATTGTATTCCAGCCTCGTGTATTTTTACGACAAGCCCTTCACCGACATTAACCAAATGGTGCAGCACCTTACGTCTACGATGCTATCTGCCGCCGAACGCGCAATTCCCCGTTCATGCTCTCAACGTCGGCGTCTGCCTGTTCCGTGGGGAACGAGGATTGTCGGGACGCCTTTCGTGCCCGTAGAACTGCGCTTAGAGTGTTTCCGCAGCACCCTACACTTGATAAATTGGTTACTTTCAAACAATCGCGCGCCAGGCCTCGTCGCATTATTCAGGGAAGCAAGAAGGCGTCTTGGACTCGTTTTGCCGAGTCTTTTAATCGCTTTACGCCTTCATCTGTTGTTTGGGATAAACTTCGTCGTTTCTCAGGTGAAGTGTCGCATTGTACTGTTTCTGGCCTTTAGGTTCCCAGTGCCACCATAGCGGATCCGGCTGCCATTACTAACACTCCAGGTGCTGCCTTTGAGGCGGTTTCCAGTTCAGACCATTATTCCGCCGGCTTTCGCTCTATCAAAGACCGGCTGGATTCCGCAACCTATGATTTTCGGTCTGCTAATACGGAATGTTATAATGTTTTTCACAATGAGGGAGCTGGAGCACTTTCTTCATTCCTCTACGCACTCCGCTCCTGGGCCAGACGGCATTCATGTCCTGATGTTAAAGAACCTTTCAGCCAACAGTACACTCTTTCTCTTACAGGTCGATAACCGTATTTGGCAAGACAGCTTTTTTCCTTCCGTTTGGCGCGAAGCCACCATTGTCCCTATACTTAAGCCTGGGAAGGATCGCCAACTACCTTCCAGCTACCGCCCTATCTCCCTCACCAGTCGTATTTGCAAGGTGATGGAGCGCATGATCAACGGGCTGTTGACATGGTGACTTGAGACTCAGAAACTTCTAGCGAACGCTCAGTGCGGATTTCGTCGCCATCGCTCTACCGGCGACCATCTGGTGTCCCTGTCGACGTATTTTATGAATGGATTTCTGAGAAAGTGTCAAACCCTGGCTGCGTTTTTTGACCTGGAGAAAGCTTATGACACTTTTTGGAGGGGCGGCGTTTTACGTACACTTCACGCATGGAATATCCGCGGTCGTCCTCCCATATTTCTTCGGGCGTTTATGACGGACCGCATCTTTCGTGTACGTGTACGCTCGGTTTTATCTAGTTTTATTCAAGAGATTGGAGTACCGGAGGGCTATGTACTCAGTGTCACACTTTTTGCAATTGCTATCAACCCCATTGTTGAATGTATTCTACCTGGCGTTTCATCGTCCCTTTTCGTTGAGGATTTTGCCATTTATTGCAGTTCAGGGCGCGCTGTACAGTTACCACCCACTCGTACAGCGCATTCATGACCCGCTCCACTCGCTTGGTGTTTCTGAAATCTGCGTCTCCTTCACGTGGATTCCAGGTCATGTGGGCATCTCAGGGAACGAGTCTGCCGACGCAGCTGCCAAATGGGCGATTTTCTCACCCAGAAGTTTTACCTGTGTTGTTGCCTCGTCAGATTTGTTTATTATTTTACGTCGCCGCATTCTCTCGCTTTGTAGCGATGAGTAGACGGCTCTCCGGGGGAACGAGCTGCGGGAGGTTAAACCTCTTCCGTTAGTCTGGGGTACGTCTTCTCGTTCTTTTCGTCGGGAAGAGGTACTTTTAGCCCGTCTCCGAATCGGACATTGTATTTTTAGTCATAGATACCTGCTTAGTGGTGACCCCGCACAAGTATGTGAGCAGTGTGATGCGCCCTTAACGGTGCGTCACATCTTAACAGAGTGTCAAGTTTTAGCTCCATTGCGCGTTCGTATGGGTGTGCCTGTTGGCATAGCCAACGTTTTGACAGACGACGCGCGTGCTCTAGAATGTGTTTTACGTTTTATTCGTGACACTGATTTTAATCTGCGCATTTGATGCGTTACCGTCCTTTAGCTTTGTAGTTTTATTATGTCTGTTTTAATGGAGTCTCTACTCCCCAGTGGACATTTGGCGTTCATGTCCATCGCATTCTACAGTTCTTGACACGTTTTACTCTTTTATTGTCCATGCTTTTAGTGTGTTGGTTTTTGGGATTTGGTGTATTGTTGGTTTTAGCTTTTGGACATCGCGGGTTTGTGTCCCGTTTTTTAATTATGGGTTTTTTTACCTGTCGTTTATATTTTGGACTTTAAATTTTATACATTGCAAGGCGCTGATGACCTTAGCTGTTTAGCACCCTTAAAGACCATCTCATCATCACATCCCTAACGTTTCCAGATGTCGGACCGTTCCAGCTAGTCGTGCGTCTCTGTCATCCACATTTGGATGAACTGTTACCTTCTGAATTATAGATCTGTACAGATTACATCGCGCTGGGTGTCCCTACCGTTTCATGCTACCGGATCGTTCAGCTATTCGCGCGTCTCTACCATATTCATGTCAACGATCTGTTATTTTCTGAAGTAAAGTTTGGCGGTTGGTTTAGATCTGTAGTCTGCATTGCTCCGCGTGTCCCTAACGTTTCATGCGCCCGGACCGTTCCAGATAGTCGCGCGTCTCTACTATATTCATGTCAACGATCTGTTACCTTTCTGAAGTAAAGTTTGGTGAACGGGGTAGATCTGTACAGCTTACGATGCGCTAGGTATCCCTAACGTTTCATGCTCCTGGACCGTTCTAGCTCGTGTCGCGTCTCTGCCGTCTGCATGTCGACGAATTGTTACCTTCTGAATTAAAGTTTGGACTTCTGTATAGATGATTACACCTTGCATTGCGCTGGATGTCCCTAACATTTCTAGCTCCTGGACCGTTCCAGCTAGTCGCGCGTCTCTGTCATCCGTATGTCATTGATATGTTACCTTCTGAAGTAAAGTGTGGTAGTTGGTGTAGATGTGTACAGTTTGCATTGCGTTGGATATCCCTAACGTTTCATGCTCACGGATCGTTCCAGCTCGACGCACGTCTCTGTCTTCTACATTTCGACGATCTGTTACCTTCTGAAGAAACGTTTGGTGGCTGGTTTAGATCTTTAGTCTGCATTGCGCTGGGTGTCCCTAACGTTTCCAGATCTCGGACCGTTCCAGCTAGTCGCGCGGCTCTACCATATTCATGTTAACGATCTGTCATTTTCGGAAGTAAAGTTTGGCGGTTGGTTTAGAGCTGTAGTCTGCATTGCACTGGGTGTCCCTAACGTTTCCTGATCTCGGACCGTTCCACCTAGTCGCGCGTCTCTGTTACCTGTATGTCGATCTGTTACCTTTCTGAAGTAAAGTTTGGTGAGCGGTATAGATCTGTACAGCCTACGATGCGCTGGGTGCCCCTAACGTTTCATGCTCCTGGACCGTTCTAGCTCGTGCCACGCCTCAGTCATCTACATTTCGATGATCTGTTCCCTTCTGAATGAAACTTTGGTTGTCTGTATAGATCTGTACAGCTTACGATGCGAAAAGTGTCCCCAACGTTTCCAGATCTCGGACCGTTCCAACTAGTCGCGCGTGTCTGTCATCGGTATGTCCTTCTGAAGTAAAGTTTTACGGTTGGTTTAGATCTGTACAGCTTGCATTGCGCTGGGTGTCCCTAAAATTTCCAGCTCCTGGACCGTTCCAGCTAGTCGCGCGTCTCTGTCATCCACATTTCAACGAATTGATACCTTCTGAAGTAAAGTTTGGCGGCTGGTTTAAATCTTTAGTCTGCATTGCGCTGGGTGTCCCTAACCTTTTCAGATCTCGGACCGTTCCAGTTAGTCGCGCGTCTCTACCATCTACATTTCGAGGAAGTGTTACGTTCTGAATTAAGGTTTGGTGGTCTGTGTAGATCTGAACAGTTTAAGATGCGCTGGAAGTCCCTAACATTTGCAGGTCCTGGACCGTTCCATCTAGTCGCGCGTCTCTGTCACCTGTATGTCGATCTATGGCCTTCTGAAGTAAAGTTTGGTTGCAATCCACAGACGTTGCCACCTGAGCTATTCCACTCGATTAGTTAGTGTTACACACAAATGACCTTATTTGTGTGTCTTCCTCCGTGGTGTAGTGGTTACCATGCTAGCCTCTAGGTCGCGGGTTCAAACGGGCGGAGGGCCTGGATTTTTTCGGGCGTAAAAATTCTTAGTATGGCTTCCTTTGGAAGGGAAGTAACACCGGTGTCGCGTGTTGTAGATTTACGGCTCGTAAAAGAACCTCAAGCCTGATAGAGGTCTCTGAGCAAAATCACCCGTCTTTCACGCCCAATATAGATTTATCAAGCATCTGAGCAAAACTCTGAACGAATTAGTTGATTGTCGGATACATGCATCTGAAGTCGCGAACTGGCAGTTGTAGGCATATATAACAAGCATTATCCGGTAAATGTTTTGCTGTCATGCGTTCCTTTAAGAGAATCCTCAATAAAATTATCTTAACTTTAAGAGCGCCCTAAATTGCCTGCAAATTTTTTCCGATATGTAAGTTTGGAACCTCTATTGAGTCTAAACAAGCGAATAGCATACATAGCGTGTCTTAAAGAGAAAGTCCTGTCTAAGACACTGTTTAGATGTGATGTGTTCTCGTTATGGTAGTAAATAAATATCTACTTAAAGCCTGTCATTCCAATCTGGTTATGGGTTCTGGTGAGCACATGTCCATAGGCCTTCGTGCATGTTCGAGTATTTAGAGTGTCGGTCAGCGATGTTTATGTGTGATAGCATGTATTCATAGGTGTTAGTATAGCTTTGGGTGCTTGGGAGAAGTGAACGCGTGTATCTGTCTTTGTATAGCTTTGGGTGCTTAGAGTGGGTGAGCAAAGTATTGCCACGATGTATGTATTGTTCGGTGGTGTTCGGACGTCTCCGTACAGGATCGGATGCTTAGAGTAAGTGTAAAGAATTGTGCAGATGTAGGTATTGTTCGGGTATAGTCTTACAGATTCGGGTGCTTGACTCGTGAGGGTGATGAACGATTTGTCAACCGAGGAAGGGATAAGTACCTTTTGAGAAAACATGCAACATGCGCAACGAATCCTAGAAGCACAAAGATGCGAATGAAAGAAAATCGTGATGGAATACACCACTCCGGCATTCGCCAGCAGACCAAAGAAACCGCGAAAAACTTGAGGTCAGTGTGAGAGACCAACGGGTATCGAACCAGGGCTCCTAGAAGCACACGTGAAAGATGTGAATGAACGGGAAAGGAAATCGTGATAGATGAGAAACCACTCAGGCAATCTCCTACAGATCAGGGAAAATCACGAAAAATCCTAGGTCAAAGTGAGCGAGCAACGGGAATCGAACCAGGGCTCCTAGAAGCACATGTGAAAGATGTAAATTATATAGAATGAAAGGAAATCGTAATAGCATACATCACTCAGGCATTCGCTTGCAGACCAGGGAAAATTACGAAAACTCAGAGGACAGAGTGAGCGGCCGACGGTAATCGAACCAGGGGCCTTAGAAGCACACGTGAAAGATGGAAATGAAAAAGAATTAAAGGGAAAGGAAATCGGAATCGATGAAAAACTACTAGCATTCACCTGCAGACCAGCGAAAATCACGAAAAATCCGAGGTCAGAGTGAGTGACCGACGGTAATCGAAAAGGGGGTCCTAGAAGCATACCTGAAAAATGGAAATTATATACGATGAAAGGAAATCGCGCTAGCATACACCACTCAGGCATTCGCCTGCAGATCAGGGAAAACCACGAAAAATCCGAGGTCGGAGTAACTGGTCGACATATTTAAGAATGTGGAATTACTAGATGTATATGCTGTCACATCAAAAGAGAAGTAAAACCCATACACTCGAATGGCTTTCCTTAGCTTCTGCGTCTGTTTAAGGATAACTCTCTATATACAGGACTTTTACACCTTATCTTTTCACAATGCATGTTTTGAGGTACTCCCTGCATTTTACTTCGAGGTTGCAAAAATTTCTGTTTTAAATTTTAAACACCATCCCTGCCGTTTTAGCTACATGCAATATACATCTACGTTTCTTTATTCATAAAGCATTTGTATCGTATGAGTGCCGATGTTCAGTATTAAATATTACCAGTCAGAGCCGGAGAGATGAAAGCCCGAGTAAAAGCAGAATGTAGGTGAAACGGGGTGGAGGAAAAAATTCGGTGTTATAATGAACCTTCGCAGCATTCGCCTAGCAACCAGGGAAACCCGAAAACCTGGGGTCAGGAGTGTCAGCTGCTGGGAATTGATATTTACACCGCCATCTATATCAGCAGGGTTTTCCGCTAAGGATGGTCTTTTCAGGAGAATGAGAAATCATTTTAAAAACACAATACACGCCTTAATGGGAAAGGGTTTGTTATTGTCCGTTAATGGGCTATCGAGCTACCGGGAATTCCTCTCTTCAGGGATGTACAACATATTTTTGCAAGGGGCGTGCAACTGAATAACTCATTGTCGACTTTTTCGAAGATCACTGGTGAAGAAGCTTTATATCAAATATCAAATTATAAATTTATAATTTGAAGTCTTCGTAATGGTTCGATCTCTCTGCTGGAATATTCAAAATATCTTTCAAAGGGAGGGCTGTTTAAAATGTTCTCGTCCTATGATATATATTTACTAAGAGAAGAATGCATGTTTTGAAAGTCCCTGTATTTTTTAGTTTGAGTTCAGAGTTCGATATCCCTCTGGTATTCAATACCGCTTTAAACGCTGCATATCTAAACAATCAAGGATCTGTTAGTCGTCTTTTCATTTTTGTTACGGGAATAATAGTTGCTCAAGTACAGAATCTATAAAGATCGTTAATATGAGGGCTTGCCCTTGCATCGTAAATCACGTAACCGAGATTCGAACCTGTGACCTCTCGAATGTGAATAGAAACGATATCTCTCGGAGAATTCTGATATTTATTACATTGGAATGATGCTGGATCAAATGACTTTTAGACATGGCGGCTGAAACACCAGTCTGTTTAAATGGAATAAACAAGTAAGCCTTCTTGACGATAATATAATTTTAGCGTTAGTAATGACAAAGAAATTATCGTTGTTTCTCTCGATGTATTTGGAAAAATCCCTTCGTGTGTATAAATCAGACAATTTGTTTTGGAGACGTGTACCTATCGCTAAAATCCACTCAAAAGTTAAATTTGATGCCTCCATGTACAGATATTACTTCCTCTTAAGAATCCCATCCATTAAGGCTCTAACTACAGTGGAAAAACCATGCAGCGTCATGGTTTAACCTCTTCAAGGGCGTACAACATATTTTTGCAACGGTGTGTAAACCGCTATATAAATCGTTGGCGTGATGTAGAGAGGGAGAGAGAGAGAGTAAGGGTGTGCTTGCGTGATGGATGCGTTTTTTTTACCGGCAATGACTGTTTGAAGGTCCCTGCCTACGCGTGTGCTTGCGCTGGCAGTGTTGTACTTTATCGACAATGCCGGTTTTAAAGTCCATGCATATTCGCCTGCTTGCGCTGGCAGTGCGGTACTGTATCTAACATGTCTGTTTTAAAGTCAATGCCTATGCGTGTGCTTGCGCTGTCGGTGCGGTACTGTATCGAAAATGACTGTTTTAAAGTCCACGCCGATGCGCGTGTTTGTCCGGCAGTGCGGTACTTTATCGAATATGTCTGTTTTAATGTCAATGCCTATGCGTGTGCTTGCGCTGTCAGTGCGGTACTTTATCGAAAATGCCTGTTTTAAAGTCCATGCCTACGCGTGTGCTTGCGCTGACTATGCGGTACTTTATCGAAAATGCTGTTTTAAAGTCTATGCCTATGCGCGTGGAGTGCTTTATCGATGATTTCTGTTCTAAAGTCCCTGTTTTTTTCCACTGTCGTTATATATTTCTATTGAGTTTTATTTATGAGCGTTCTTTAACTAGAGTTAATTGAAAGAGTAACAAGGAAGGTGTTTTGTTTAGGCCACTCACCATATTCCATTATTTATTTAGTTTATTATTTATTTGTTTATTAATAACGTATGTAATATTAAACTATAATGTTAACCGTATTTATTTATTTTTCAGAGCCAACCCTATGTGTAAACAAACCTTGGAAAATATCTTGAAGCACGAAGTTCCTAATCGTCCATTTCAAATGTTTTATGTTAGTTATTCCCAGGGAGACAAGATGGCCGCCATGCGCTTCTTAAACTCTTAAGATGTCGAAGTTCCGTCTTCTTCATTGCTGTGCGAAAGAGGGAGCATTCACCGATGTACGCTAGATAGTGCGCGCAACAGGTCGTGAGTGGCCTGCAGAGGGAAGGGAGGGGATACGAGCTAGTCTTTACCGGCACATGGGAGAGGCTTCAGTCGAGTGGAGGGGATGGACCCGGTGCGGGTTTTCAGCGAAAGAATCACTGGTTAACGTCTCGTTACGACAACTCATCCGTTTCAGTCATGGATTCATCTAAGTGATGTAATATTCTTATGAACCCCAAAAAAATTTTCCCCAAAAGTAGAATTACACAAGTGTTATTAGTCGTAATAATTATACACTCGTAATAATCGCCTTAACACCCACACACACATATACGATGGCGACTAGGGGCGCGAGTCAGTTCATATACTCTTAATTACATTAATCAATCAAGATACATGCGGCTGGAATGCTTCGATCGAGGGCTTACGTCCAGCCCTTTAGAGGCGCGATGCCAGGCTTTAGCAGTATAAACCCTTGATTCTTTTTTCAATAATGTTGGGCAATGTTATGCATGGATGAACATTACCTGATTGATTGGCACAATTATCACCTACATCGATTGGCGGAGTCGGCGGCACGCGACGAAAACAATAACCCATTGTTCGGGATCCCGACTGTCGGCATCACTATCGCACAAAGACCCACCTCCATTAACGATGAGTACAATAGCCCATTGTTCTGCTATGCCCAGGTCGGCATTAGGTCAGGCCACAAAAGGACAATAGTCAATTGTTCTACACCTCTGGCGGCATGCTAGTAGAGCACAAAGGATGGGGCCGTGGACAGCGTTTTCTCGGGTCAGGCCACAAAGCAGGTGGGCGGAGTCGGCGGCTTTAAGGGTAAGGCCACAAAGCAGGGGGGCGGAGTCGGCGGCACAGAACAAAGAATATCACATTACATCTTATCAGTTATCACATTACATCTTATCAGTGTGCGGCATTTGTGCTCTTCAATCGGCATCTTATTCCTACTGGCCTCGAAACACATTTCTCGACATCGAATTTTTGGTTAGAATACAATAGTTCCCCTATTTACTATACATGACAGAGAAAGTAATAAGTGTAATATTTACTACTACTACTAATAAACATTTATAATGAATTGTTTCATTAATGCCGGCCCTCGTAGCTGTGGTCGCGACAGTGTACAGCTCGGGCGCTCCGCCAAGCGGAGGGTGGCGGGTTCGATTCCCGCCATGGGCATGGGAGTTTGCGGGAATGTGTATGTGTATTACGGTGATAAGCGGTAACGACAACAGTAAAACACAGTATCATAAAACTGGGTAAAACAAGGGGAACTTAAAAAAAAGGTTCCTTTTTTCAGTTTGTGGTTTGTTTACCTGCTCTCGGTGAACCCTGTAGTTAAAGTTTTAAAATTGTGGTATTTTGGCTGTGTTGTGAATGGAACTCGAAACATTTTAGAAGAGTTAGTTACTTTTCTGTATCGTAAAGAACATTAGACCTTTATTTTTTCCTTTTTTTCCTCCACGAGGGAAATATTCCACAACTAATTTCAATCATACCTGGGATCACTACTGTTGTTAAAAGAGATAAAGGGCGTACAGAACTGAATTTACTGTTTTGTTAATACCTCGTTATAATCTTCGTGCGTAAATTTACGTAAAATATTAAGCAGATATTTAGAATTAGACATGATTAAGGGCTTATCCATTTTCTCAGCATTAAACACAGGCAAACAAAACAGTTACAGCCGGATCTAACCTCCGATATAAGCAAAACATAATAAGTAATACGCTGAGAGGAATTATTAGACAGATATCGTTATAACGAATTTTTGTTAACTTTGAAATTCATTTCGTACTTTTGAAATATTGTTACATGGTTATTTAGTTGGTTTTTATCTTAAAAGGTCTAAAATTGTAAGTTTTAAATCTATATGATAGTGCACCACCTATTTTTAAAATGTAATCTGTATGTATTAGGAATGGATAGGGAAGGGAAGAATAAGTTGCAAATTTACTACTGAAGCAATTTCTTATTTAAAACATTAAACTTGGCAACATTAATAAATATATAGTAAGCTTATTTACTACGTAACATACCTTACAAATGATTTCATTTTGAAAAAAAAATCTGTTTTTTTTCCTGGACAGAACATTTCAAAATTGACTCTTCCAAGTAGCTTACAATGCAACTTGCACTTTTTGTCACTCTGTCAACTTCTAAAATTTTTTATTTTTCTTTTAGAGAAGATGTTTTCTTTTACTTTCGCTACTACGTTGGTTGACATGGTTGTTTAAATCAGTCTTGCTCTGAGCACACTGAAATTCCCGTCTTACATAGGTTAAACCACCATTTAGCGGTGCCTTTTAAAGAGATTGCCAGACTATGGTATTCGATTAGACAAGAGACCTTGTATGACGAAAGCTGAAGGAAAATGTCGTATGATCAAGGATGAACAAACCATTCCTGGTGCAACGTTGCATGTTCTAGGATGAACACACCACTCTCTAAATCAGAAAACGACACTAATTGCTTAGTAGGTCCAGGAAACGTTTTAAAAATTCGTTCAATCGGTCCTTCGTTCATTAAGAGCAACTTATTCTTTTTGCTATAATGAGATTTTCATTGTACCAACGTTCGTACAATTGAAATAATTTAACATAGAGGCTTGTGGAGATAAAGAAGGGGATTTCAGTTTTTTTCGTTGAACTGAAATATTCGTTAAAGTGGCGTTCGTTAATACGGTATTTGACTGCTCTACATTTACCTCCAATTTATGGCAGTTTGCTACCAGACATGTTGGTTAGGAGTCTTTCATGGCAACGATAATTAAGAGCTTCTTTTGGTGTTTAATAACAATCTAAAATGTCAGTACAAAAACAATTTTCTTCTTGAATATTGGTTTCCATCGCACGCATAAGATGAAAAGCGTTAAGTCGCGTGCTTCAACACCTTAATAAGACAGCGTTTTGCAATTCATTGCTAGCCTATTACAAACGAACTAAGTGTTTTGTTAGTTATTCCTTCTAAGCTTATAAAGTATAGCCTTAATTTTATATTTCTATGGAAATCGCACGATCGGTAACGCATTTCTGTACCTACTTACATTCTGGCGGGCAAAATGTACGACTTCAGATTTCAGTAGCGTAATGGCCTTTGTTATCTGAAGGCTTTTAGCGCTCCCGTCAGATGATTTATACGTAGAATGAAATGGCACTATATACTCTTTAAGTATGTACCTAAAAAGC
Organism: Deroplatys truncata; assembly: GCA_030765065.1. Classification (NCBI taxonomy): domain Eukaryota; kingdom Metazoa; phylum Arthropoda; class Insecta; order Mantodea; family Mantidae; genus Deroplatys; species Deroplatys truncata. Next base: position 383,223,999 of record CM060990.1, read on the forward strand.
TCCGTCTTTTTCTGAGGAACCACGGCATAAGGTGTCCTCCAGGTTTTTTTTTTTCGGCATATGCTTATGATCTGCCAAGGATCTTCGTAATGTGATGAGTTTTATCGAAAGCCTACGTACGACATAAATCGATTCATTGCCTATACGGCGGATGAACATGCATATGAGGGGAAGCTATTTAATGAAGCACTGGGGTTTGCCATTCACAAGCATTTGATAACTTTTATAAATAAGCATATACAAAGTCGGGAGTAGGAACACTTGCGCTGTAGGTGTTTTGCTGCATGTTTCCGTTCACTTTAAGTCTTATCACCGCTAGCAATGTATTATGGGCGAGTCTCGTGGCCTTCATCAGCGGATTGGTTTGCATTCTTTGTTCTGAGATGTGCTGTCCTCTAAATATCTTATTTATTAGCTGCTTCCCTTTCTTTTATTTTGGTGTCGCTATGTACAGAAAAGTGCCCTTGTTTATTCAGTATGCACACGAATTCGCTCACTAGCTCTCCAGGACCTTACTGTTTGGACAAATTGGGGACAAAAAGTTTGTGGAATGAGTTCTTTAGGTTATGGTTCTCATGTTCAGCCGTGAAAAGTTCAATGAAAAGGGGCAAAACTGCAGCACAGTTCTTGTAAGCACTTGTCGGACTACTACTACTACTGCTGCTGCTGCTGCTGCTGCTGCTGGTGGTGGTGGTGGTGGTGGTGGTGGTGGTGGTGGTGGTGGTGGTGGTGGTGGTGGTGGTGGTGGTGGTGGTGGTGGTGGTGGTGGTGGTGGTGGTGGTGGTGGTGGTGGTGGTGGTGGTGCAACATTAGGTTACTTTCTGCGAGATGTAGGTACCTATACTATTCGAAATTGGACTGAAGTGATTAGGAATAACAGAGCAATTTGACTAAGTTGTTTTTAGCTGAGTGTATGTATGAATAAATGCATGCAAAATCGAAGCATTTACTTCAGTTTTTGTGAAAAATTTTTCTGTCCGATTTATCGCAGACTTTGAGCAATTTAATCTTTAAAAGTTAACATATTACGTTATAGCCTAAACTAATTAACCATTATTAACTAATTAACCAATCTTGCTTTATTTTTCTTTTGTTACCTAGCTTGTGCAGTGATATTTATTTTAATAGTTGACTTTTATTTTGACATTTAATTAACGTAAAAATATGAAAACTTAATTACAAATTAGTGTTATTGTAATTTGCGTCCAAGTCAACAGCATTACGGCAGCCATGAAATGTGTTAAGCTATTACCTGTTATTAATTTCCACACCCCCTTGCAATTGAAGCTAATATATTTGTCCATTCATAGCTATAATTGCATGTACCCAATGGTTATGGTTAATATATTCACCGTACCAAGTTACTCTGTACAGCATATTGTCGATTGTTTTGGCGGCTCAGAGGGGAGGGGTTAATAGTTTTAGGATCTATCATCAGATGATCGCATTAGCTATATATTGGCAAATGGTCTTAAAATCATTCGCTTGGGAAGGTATGTTATTCGTTGTTTTAGACTTAGCACTGTAGACGGCAGGATCTTATATTCCTCTAAGTTATTAGTTGGGTAAATAACCGAATGAAAGCTACTATCGCTTTGAAGCATGATAAATCGGTAAAGTGAGTAGAATTTCAAACGATGACTGAAACTACTGAATAATTCGATAGTTTTAATTCGAATTAACCAACACCGGCTGTTCCGATTGCCTGGCTGTGCTGCAATTACGGACAGTGTGGAACTAGAGACGTTTAGTCAGACACTGATGGATCATAACGGTCGAAATTATTTCAACGTAGCCCTTCCCTCATTAGATGTGTGGACCACTCTGCTTTTTATAATAGGCCGTTCCTTCGCAGTTGGTTAAATGACTGCCTACTTACTGCTCCGTCGGAAATCTTGCCGCATCTTCACTACCATTGCATCATTCCATTCTTCAACCAAGCTAACTAAAATGCGTCATATGTATTGGTTAGAGGTCGCCATATTGCTTGAATTTGGAGTGTGAAAGATGCGAAATATACACGTTTAGAGCAGCTTAGTCTGTATCCAGGTACAGGGGTTTTAGTAAGTAAATGGAGCAATCCTATTACCGCACGGAGTATAGGTGATGTTAGGTACGACGGACACACTCTTCCCTCCCCCCCCCCCCCAACAGGCGGTTTCGTTTCAACTGTTCGATACATTTGCTGCATACACACCAGTAAAGAACTGTGGCAATATGGTTAAAGCAGAGTTTAAACATTAAAATTATAACAATTTGTGGAGTAATGTGGCAGGGAACATCTCGGCACAAATGGTGAAACCATTAGATGTAACTTAGAACTCAAAAGACGTTTAAAACATCCTACTAAGCAACACTGTAATCCAATGAAACACAAGGAAAATGTGACATTATTAGAAAGGAAGAATGAGGAAAGTGGAACTTCAAGCCCACCCCCTCAGCCCCAAATTATAAATCAGAATTGTTCGAGGATTTGTTTCGTACACTAATAAGAAGAGCGGATATTGCTTTAAAGAATTTACAGCTTTCGAAATGCTTGTTTAGTAGCTTTCATAAACAAATTTCACTCTATCAATACCTAAACATACTTTTTTCCCGTTAATACTCCTTAATCCTGGTTTACCTTCGAAGCAGGGTGTACTGTCTACAACTGCACATCATATTATTTTGTTTACAGAGAATACTGTAAGGTCACAAGCGCTTTCAATTTCCTTCGCCACCATCCCTGAGTGCGTTTCTAACTTTTTGGCTTACTTACTTACTAAAACCCCTCTGCCTGGTTATCTGAGAAGAATGTATAAATAATTTAAATCAATTGTAGCTCAAATACTAATGGGAGTCTATGCCATTAATGGAAATTTTAGGTAAAATGTATTATTACATTGAATTATAGAAGTTCAGTGAACGCCTCGGTTATATACACAGTTAAGTGGTATGCATATGTTGAGCAATCCAAAAATACACAGAAGCTGCACTATTTTCCGACGTAATCGCATGATGCCGATTATATTTCTGGCAGAAAATACGTAGGTTTTAGTTATGCGAGACATCAGCACTGGTACTTCTAGCATTTAGCACTAATATCAATAATAATATAGTAGGTATATATGTACGGCAAACATTTCATTTTAATTCCCTAAAACAATATTCGATGTTGGACCTCATGTTTTAGCCTTAAAATCAGTAGATGAGTCCTTTCCTCAAGGAGCAAGAAACATGCATAATTACCCATTACAAATGCACCAGGAAACACCCTACAACTACGTAATGAACGATACAAAACTAAAGCCACATTTAATAATAAATTCCCGTCATCCCATCGCCTCATTTAAAATCGGCTATTGCTTCCATTTATCAGTTATTCAGACGTATTTTCTGCTGAAGTATTGGTATTTTACATTGCACACTTTCCTTATCTGCTTCGTGGTTGGTTATCCGCCATATGGGATATATATATATATATATATATATATATATATATATATATATAGCAACAGTGCCGATAATTCTATACAGATATGCAGATTGTTGGAGGACTAAATATTCTTATATGACAAACTGTTTTTTAATTTGCATTATTGTGCATCTGCTCCCTGTGCTTTTCATACAGCTTGTGTACGAAGAATTAGCGTACTAAACTGTCTAAACGGCAGTCAATTTTATCCCGCTGACCCATGATTCAGAAAGGTAAATAACATCCTGTAGAATTGGAACATTCCATTTTTTCTTATTTAATCCCCAAAATTTTACATTTTACAGTAAAATAATAATAATAATTATTATTATTATTAATAATAATAATAATAATAATAATAATAATAATAATAATAATAAAAAAAGCTGTCCTGAGGGATTACGGTACACTTAAGTGCATTTCCCAGAATAATGTTTCGTATTAGTTGAAATCACATATAATATATTCATCCCAATGGAATTTCCCTACGCACTTTTCATAAACTAAACTTTAACACGCTATAAGTCTACGAATTGTCTATAAACATCCATAGTGTAGCTTTTCGTTATAGTTTGCTTTATGATATTACAACTTCTCCATGTTTGTTGAGTGGGGTGAGATTACAGTAGAGCAAACCGCTCCGGAAGCACTCCCTGAGGAACCGCTTCCTTGAGTGGAAACGACGACTCCTGCTGAGTGGGAATAGTACAAGTACTTCCAGTAAAAGAACGGGCTCGACCTATCACTGTTTAAACAGGTAGCAGTGTCTGAGTATTAGCAGCAACTTGCAAGTGCGTAGCGTTAAAATGTGATGCAATATTAAACCTTTTCTTTTGCTATTTTTTACGTTATACCTTTCAAATTATTACTCTTAGCCATTTTCTGTCTCCAATTTGTTCGTGGAATATGATCTAGGAGAGTTAGTGTACAAATTTACAAACACCTGTGTGCATTTTATGCAGATATTACTTGTCTCGTTTACATTTGCTGATAAGCCTGAGAGATCTGCGTTGTGTTCCTATTGTTCACCTCATACTGCATTCACATTCTAGTTTAAGGTAATTTTTACAGTTCGTGTTCTGTATTTTTTGTGTGGTTTGTTTGTTTCGGTCTTACATTTTGTATTTACATTTGTATTTTTGTAAATACGGTTTATTTTTTTTTTCTGCATTATTTTCCCTTATATCGTTTAAGTAAAACTGAGATGGAGGTTTTGAATGAGACATGTCTTAGCCTTGAAGTAACTGGAATAAGCCGTTGAGTCTCATTACCTTGCAACTTTGCAGAAAGTGTTACTTGAATAGCCAGCTGCAATTTTGGGAATTACAGAGCAAGAAGTGGCAGATATGGCAACCATATCCTCTTAATCACGTGACCATTAGTTCAGATTGCTGCCGATGTGGATGTTAAATGACTAAAAGGACTGTGGTTATCACGTTCCAGGACAGCTATTGTTTTACACAAATCCTCCTTTCAGTCCAGGAGCAAACAAAAGAAAACAATTACTTTGGTGGCCTGCAAATCAGCCGCAGCAGTTGGATCCGTTTTAGTTGCAGATCTGTTGCGCTCTGAAATAAGTCATGTAAACCAAACGGTATCTGAATTTGGTGGGTGCGTGTTTTTTTGCGACTGACGGTTCAATAATACTCTGTAATGGCGTTGGGGTTACAAATGGCGGCATAGAAGAAATATAACTATCGGCTGAGCAATCCTTGGCGGGACTGATTTCGAGGCCGGCCGGTAAGGCTGGTAACTGTGTCGGGGTTGCTGGTGACAGGAAGTCCGCAGTAAATATAAAGGTTCATCTAAAGTGTGTGGATTAGTTATATAAACTTCCTCTTTTAATACCCCCTCGTTCTCCTGATTTAACCCATTATGTTTTTTATCTCTGGGAGGTATTAAAAGAGAAAGTTTACAAAACAAATCCACAAACTTTAGATGAACTGAAAAATAACATGTATCAGGAAATTGCTGACATTTCTCAGAGGTTCAGAGTATAATGGGCAATTACCCAAGTAGGTGCCAGAAATGCTTGAACCACGAAGGGAGGCAGTTACATCGCCTCCTTGCTTGATATACGTGAGTAATTTACTTTTCTGTTTAAGTGCTTATTATATGTCAGTTAGAAATAACTTAAGTGACAAAACCGTACTATATTTACTGCGGACTTCCTACCACCCGATACGCCGACGCAGCAATGAGCCTCGCCGGCCGGCCGCACGCCAAGAAACCAGTATCGTCAATGATTGTTCTTTTCGTATAATCCAATACGGAGGCATATCAAACGCGACAGACAATATACTATGCTGTCGTGAATGCTGTAAAAAGAAAGCATCAGTACAGTAACTGCTAACATGTGTGCGAGTAGCAGTAAATCTTCGGCATTTTTCAAAGAACGCACCCAGTTTCATTGGATATTCCTCAATGGAAACAAAATAATGCAAAACTTCCTGAAGTGCTAGACTGTCCAGTTCATTCCCAGTGAGACGACTTTAGGAAGAAATTAAATGTCTCACTGCTATGAAGATACAAGGAGAATCAGATAAACGATCGAAGCTAACAAGATGTTTGTCTGTATTGATGAAGTTAGCGACACTGAAGAAGCCACTTCGTAGACAATGTTGTTATTTGGAGACATGGAAAGCAACATTGAAAGCAGTTTATTTGACTGTGCCATACATATGCATTAGCGGTTCTCTAACATTCTTTGTTTCGCGGCACACTATTCTGCTGGAATTTGCGGCTCATGTAAATGGAAGTTTTGGCACATCCCCAATGTAGAAGGAACCATGCCCAGGTATAGAGGAATTTCGAACGCTAGGGTGCAGTCACGAAAGATGAAGAACCATTGCGGATGATACACGAAGCGCTGGAACGCTTGAGAAAACACATCAATTACTCCCGAACCCTAGTGGAGGACATGTGTAGTATAAACCAATGTAGTCGCCTGCAGTTCAGTAATCAGATACGTGTAGTAATGTAGTACGTAACTGTGCACTTGATTGATGATAGTCTTGATATTTTTTGTTATTCTAAAGCTGAAATAGCTATAGTTTTGTGCGTATGGAGAAGTTTTTAGTTGTTAAACGCAAATGATTGAGCAGCAGTTAAAAACAGTGCAAATAGAACGAGTGATTCACCCGGATCAAGTACTATGAGGCTGCTCCGGTGCCATAAAGTGGAGGGGTGAGAGGATATGTAGGCTGTCATTGTTGGATTGTAGGAGACTCTGCTTTGGTTACTACACGGCATGGCTACTTCCTGATCTTGGGTTGTTTGTGACACATGAATGGTACAACCTTTGAAGTTTAGCACACTTTATTCAAATTCTTCTTTCAGCACTTCACCCCACTCGCCAACGTAAGAATAGCTAACCTCGTAGTATATTCCTAACTGCAAGGAATGTGTTGTCGCAGCAATCGACGGACACGATGTTCACCTTATGCGTTCATTACATAAATGCAATTACGAGGCACATGTTACAAGTCCGGCCCGTTGCAGAACACTCGTCAGAGTTGTGTTATATTATGTTGTCTTTCGAAGAGTGAGTGGTCGTTTCTACCCCCGCTAGTCTCTTATGTGTGTCTCCTCTTTTGTTACAAAGTCCGCTTTAGTTTCTCAATACTTTAAGAATAACACGCACATCTGCGTAAACAGCATGGGTTCGACGGGTATTTTCCACGTTCGAACAATACGTTTTCCTAGTGGTCTCCTACGGTGCCGTCCCGACGCGGTACCCCCATTATTCTATGCAGTTAATTATTTAGGCCTCTCTAAGCTTTCTCACAAAATGACCATTTCTTGCACATGTGTATCGCAGCTGTGTAACAACCCCCATTTAAATTCAACACAATACTCTACCGGGCTTGGTTTTAACCTTAAGTCGCCTTTGCGTCTCTTGCTTACTACTCATTCATCAAATTATTGCACCGCTACCTTGCCTCTATTAGTTTATTCTTCTATAAAATGTTAATTTATATATAAGTGAAAGTTTATCGGTTACATGGACCGTCACATATGCCCTCATGGGAGGTGTATCAGCGGATTAGTAATCCGATGATAGACGTCCCATGAAATCCCATCGACTCTCTCACGTTAATCTATATATGGTTAAAATTTATTATCTTTTCTTCCATACGTATCCTTATCAGTTTCCTTGCTATAACTATGACATACTTGAGATGGCTTTCATCGATTGTGACACTCACATTAATGTTTAACTGGAAAGGTGACGTGTGATTATCATACAAATGTTGTACAATACTTATTTTTTCGGCCTTCAGACCATGTTAACACTACTATTTACACAATTAAGGCGAATTTAATAATAACTTCCTCTGCATTCCTAAAGTTCCCGACACATTTCTTAATCATTTTATAACGTATCATTGCAACAAGTATAATGTTTAGTTTATGGTATTATTCTCCTGAAAATAAACTACAGGAAATACTACTTCACAATTAAGCAAACAGTACTACATCACTTATTTATGTTTCACGCTTCTGCTGTTCTGATCTTAATCCGCTGTATATACCTTCTCATACTGTTATTATTAACTTCAATTTTTATAGCATATCACTGCAACAAGTCTAATATTCATTTTGTATCATATTGCTGAAAATAAATTACTAAACAGTCTACTTCACACTTGAGCAAATAATACTACATTGCCAATTTACATTTCATGCCTCTGCTGCCCCTTTTCTAAATTCATAGGTGTAATATATATTTTATAATTAACACTCTCGCACGACAATACACACTCAATTGTGGCACTCCTATAACTATTTATTTCTCCATTTTTTTTAAATTTACATGTATATTATCCTTAACTTGCTCAAGTTTACTGTTCCCTAGTTGTTTGTGCCTCCTCTTTCCCTGTAATTAATCGCCATGACAGTCGATTTGTCACTGTTTCATGCCAGTTCATGTTCGGTGGACATTTTTACTAATAATTTATTTATTTAAGCTTAACATATCAAAACACATAGATTCCTTTTCAGTCATTTATAGTCGTCCAATACCTATCTCGTACTTCAGTTTTAACCAATGGGTAAAATTTTACCATTGGGTTCGTCAGTATGCGTATTATGCGAAACAGTCGTTTCAATGTCTTGCAATTGTTTTACTGCCTTCTTAAACGGGCGTAAATGCATAATAATAAATTTCCCAAAATTTTGCCTGTCCTTATATCTTGCAGTTTGTATGTTCGGTCCCCATATATGGCAAGGATCTTAACCGGACCCTTCCACAACAGATTTGTCCTTCTATACTGATGCTTCAGTAGCGACGATTTGCTAAAGTTGCGTACCAATACTTTGTCAGTCACGATCGGTTCCCAGGTATTCATATACCTCCTCTTCTTCGCTGCTCACTTCTCGGCTCTTTTCTTGAGCTTAGCAAAAGCCTCCTGTATCCGCGTCGCATCGTCTTCGTTTATTATCGGCAATGAGGATGGTATTCTCTCAATAGTACTATCTGCCTTATTGCCAAAGAATAGCTGTTCTGGCGAATAACCCGTATTACAGGTTATGCTGTTATTCATTATCCACTGTGTGTATGGTAGATATTGTGGCCACGTGCTGTGCTTCATATAGCACAGCAATCTTGGATACACGGACAAATCCTGCATCACCTGTTCACATGGGTTTCCCTGGGGGTGATAGTTGCTGCAATTGTACAACTTCACACTAGCATTATGTAATTTCTCCAAAAATTTACGTCCGCAATATACGTGGCGTTATCTGCCAATAGACCTTTGATCTGTCCATACCTGGGAATGAAGTCGGCTACGATTTTGCTCGCGCAGTTTGTGCCCGTGAGCCTTTTAAGCGGGTACAACGTATAAATTTAGACATGACCTCGACCAGAACGAATGTGTATTTTAATCCAGTGCGCGCTCTTGTGAGGGGACCGAGCCCATCTGCACACACCAACTGCAGAGGTTCCCCTCTTAATATAGTCTGCGGTGGCCTGTCGAACCGAAATTGCAGTGGCTTAACTTTCTGGCATAATTCGCATGTTGAAATGAATGTCCTTACTTTTCTATCTAGTTTTGGAATTTACAAGTGCTCTCCAGTCATCAAGCTAGTTTTCTCCACCACTGCATGAATGAATGCGCGGTGATAGGCTTCAATTGCGACTTCTTCCATTCCTGCAGTCACACAGGCTTTACAGGCTGGCTTATCCTTGCCTTGCAGCTTATATAACACACCGTCTAATTTTCCGTACTTTCCATTGTTGTTCCCGTCAATGGAGGGGGCGGTTTCCGAAAGTTCAGCGAATTTCGAGGCATTTGCTGGCATTTCTGCAAATATTTCTTTTCATCCACCAGGCGGCGATTAAGATTCAAATGAAGCCTTAAGACGCTTACCTCCTACTGCGCGGATCCTAATGTTTCTGAAAGGCTCTCTCCTACTTTATGCCTAGACAATAAATCACTGAATATATTGTTGCTTCCTTGTATGTTTCGGATCTCTACATAATATTACATTTCGTATATGTACCTGGGCAATTTACTGCTCACCATTTTGCAGTTCTTGTGAACAATAGGCTTACATGGTCAGTGAACACTACGACGGGCCTATTATAGATATATTGCTTAAACCTTTAGAGTGCAAAAAATCGCGCCAGTCTCTTGTTCTGTAATTCCCAATATCCGTTCTGTTGCAGTCAGTAAATCTAGACGCTGTTGCCAAAATGAGCAGTTTGCCATCCGAGTACCTTTGACCCAGTATGCATCCGTACGCCACTAATGAGGAATCCGTATAAATATGAAATGGTAGGTCCATTCTCGGACGAGTTATCAGTATTCAGTGGTTTAACAGAAGCCTACTTTGATATGACAACACACCCAGGCACTTCCTTACTTTATTTACGTTCTTCGGTCGAAGTATTTTCTGAATAGCATGTACGTGTTCCGGGTCCGGTGCCACATTTTCACCAGAAATTGCATAGCCCAGGAATTTTATTGATGTCGCAAAGAACTCGCAATTCTTCCAGTTCAAGGTGAGGCCATGCTCGTCAAGTCTTCCCAAGACGACGTAAATGTGCATTAAGTGCTCTTCGGGATCTAAGTCATGGATTAATATATCGTCCACGTATTGTGACACATATCCATTGGTTTGGGTACCCAATATTCTGTGCATCGCGCGGAGAAATCCACTCCTCGACACAGATAACCCACAAGGACAGCGGATAAACCGGTAAACTATCCCATCTTGAATAAATCCCATGTATTTACGCAAATGCGGGTTCAACTCGATTTGCAAATCCGGATTTGTTAAGTCTAGTGACGTGAACCAGCGTTGTCGGCAAGAACCTGTTCGATGTTTTCTGTGTGAAAATTATCAGGTGTAATGAACTGATTTAGGCGTCGTGCATCAATTGTTAACCGGACTGTACCATTTCGCTTTCTGACAATACATAGAGTATTCACGAAAAGGGTATCAGCTATATCGATTCTTTTGTCACGTAACATCTCCGCAATTTTATCATTCACAGCTTCCCTCAAATCCAAAGCTATGGTGCGACACTTGTATCGGTACGCAGGAACGTCAACTATTGCGAGTGAGTATGTAAATGCATTGCACAGTTCTGTCCTCTCAGTAAATATGCTCCTGCGTTTCACTAGGATTTGGAATAAACTTTCCCTCTGAGCCTCGTTTAAATGTATCAACTAGTTTTATTGGGGTCACTAGTGACTCCCTTTCGCTTTCTACCTGCTCGCTTAATGTACCCTCATTGCCTGCCTCACTCTGTCCCTAACAGTAGGACATTCATTCTGGCAATGTTTACATCTGGATAGCTGACCGATGTCTCGTCACCATACAGTTCCGTGCTACTAATTACGTGTTCTAATCGCTGAGCGAATATTCCAATTATCTCAGCGCAATTTTCAATATACATAAACTCAACAAAGAATTCTTCAGCCTGAACGGCGTTTTCTGCCTTTGTAATCTTAATGTTCTCAGCACATGATGTCGGCGTGAGTGTTATTGTCACTGGACATCCCTTTAAATTTAATGTAACTCGCAGCTCTGCATAGTTGATAATAGCCTTAAGTGCGGCCAAAAGATCATTCCCAATAATCAAATCCGTAACAAGTGATTTTATGACAAAACACACAAACTCAATTGTATTTAATTGCTATAATTGCTCTTAATAACATCTGCCGAGAAATCCTCTGTTGTGACTTCCCAACAGACACAACGCAGACCGTATTCCGAACCAGAATAGTCTGTAACTTTTCTTGCCTTTGTCTAAGGTAGTGGAATGAGGTTTCGCTGCACACTGTGACTGTTGATCTAGTGTCCAAAACCGGTTAAACATTTTCATCTTCGATTGTACAGAGTATTCGGGGAGCCTCTGTCATTTCCTGTGTCACTAAACCTGGTGATTGAATTACTTGCCCTCATAATATTACAACTATCACCTGCGTCCCCTGTGGGAGGCGGACCTGGCACGCGTCTTCGTGGGGAGAATACGGGGACGTTATCTCCTCCGCATCTAGTTTTCCCTCGTCTGATTGCTTAATACCGGGTTTACACCTAGCTCGCAACTTAAATTGCTCGACGTGTTATTTACTTGGTATAACGCTGTGAGGTGTGACTGTCCACTTCCAATTAAGTTAGGGCTCCTCCAACCGGTTGATCTGTTGACCCATTCATTCTGATTCGCGCTTCCCTGCAAATGACTTCCGAGCCTGCTACTTCCCCTACTATGGTTGTCGTTCCGCGGATTCCTCCTGGAGACGTTTGTACTCGGATTTCTCCTAGTGAATCTCGTGAATTGCACGGGATACTCCTGGTAACGCCTTTCTTGGTTCTTTTGCCTACTATCCTCCCTATGTCTGAATTGCCTATCTTGGTTTTGGTTTCTATAGTAAGGGCCCGCGTGGCGCTCTCTGCCTCTTTGGTTCCAGTTCCTTTGCCCGTTTTGAGGTCCTTGTGCCTTCATCCCATCATTTCTGAAATTGCTATTTGCACTTAGGGTACCTGGCCTCTTGGAAGTTTTGGTTCCCAACTAATGATCCGTGACCCTGCAGTGCCGTGAGAAGCTCTATAGTGTCAGCTAATGTCTTGGGCCTAGCCACGACCAAGTGGTGTCTGATCACTTCAGGATAATGTCTTCCCATCAGAGATATAAATTCTGGTACAGACATTACTGGTTCCAGAAGCTCCCGCGTTGAACCACATCGAGAACAAGGGTTTTGTATGTGCTAATGACGTTGTATGTGAAATTGTGTAACACGAGAACTGAATGGAAGAGAAATGATGCATGTTAAAAGCATATAAAAACCAAGGGCCATGTAAGGCGAGTGGAGGATGCAGTTAAAGTAACGCACCTAAGAGGCAACTCAGTATCAATGGTTCGCTTAAAGCCCAGATGAAGGCAAAAAGCGACAAAGTGGAGTTCATTATGGGCACAACGGAAATTTTTAGATGCTAAGGCTGCGGCTATAATTTCCTAAATTACATTATTATTAATTTGACTTCCTATGTACAGTTCATTGCGCCCTTTTAACATGTGTGCTAAGTTAATATTCACGGATCGTTTCTTAATCACTTGAGTAGAATGGATAACAGAGCTCGAGGCTACTCTTTTGCGTTTGTATGGGAAGGGATAGCGAAGACGGAGAGAGATGCTAGTTACGAGAGGATTGAAATTGAGAAAATGCGTTTATATGGGAGAGATAGGGAAAACGAAGTTAGGTACTCGGGTGGCTATGGGTTAACGGTGTTCGAGGCTGGTTTTGGGGACCAATTTCGCATTCATTGGATATGGAGGGTAGAGCTGTACACACATCCACGTTCGTTGTCTGGTAGTTCCAAAGTCCAAGTTCATGTCGCGGTAGGGACCACATTCACCATTGAGATAAAGTCTTAAATTAGTCATGTTGCAATGATCAAACTCCAAACAGTCTTTGGTTGCATTATTCGTTCTTGAAGTCTGAGCACCGAGCACCTACAATAACAAATCTTGGCTTCTCCATTTTCGATACTCTTGCGACATTCCAGGCGAATGATTTAGTTTGCGACACAGCAGTTTGAGTGTGCAGATCCATGGTCCTAAAGGCAAGATAAAGCGATTTGTCCGACTTGACAGTCTTGAGGATTTCAACATTTTTCGCATCAGAAAGGTGAATAACGCATTCGCGCAAGTCTAATAGTAGCATTCCGTTCCTCCAGAGGTGTTAGAATGCTGTTTTTAGAGTCCTTGGATCGAATCAGCACCAATTCAAACTTGCTATTAAGTATGCGTTCCTTGTGGTCGCCGACAAATCCCAGAAGAATCGACAGCGGCACTATAGCATTGAAGGCTCCATTTGCAGCATGTACAATATCCAAGTCCTCGCCGGGATAGCACCATCCACGATTCAGCATGCGAGCAAGTTCCAGGAGATTGAATGCATTTGGGTAATAACAAATAATTCAGGTAGTATCAGAGGTATTTTGGGGCAATTAAGCAAGGAATTCGTACTATGACTAGAATTTCGAAGTAATTTATTGGGTGATTTAGGTAGTATTGTCGGTATTTAGGCTAATTTAGACGGTAATTAAGATATTTGGGATAATTTGTTGGGTAATTCATGTGTTAGCACTGAGATTCAGGGTAATTTCATAGCTAATTCACAGGAAATTCATTTCGTGAATAAATAACATTAACATGGGTATTTGGGCGAATTTCAGGATTTGATGTAATTTTTAATTAATTTTCAATACTTAATGAACATTTGTTATCCAGCGTTACAATGCTTTTATATACTTTGAAGTCGTTTTTGTTTAAATCTTGTCAGCTTCTACATGTTGAGCAGTCGGCATGTGATATGGAGAGCGATAATCTGTGTATTAGTTTGCAGTCTGTTACAGTATATAGAAGTAGTCTAAGTTAACCCATCCTTCTGTTCTAGGAGTTAGAACGGTTTACTCAGTTTTTTCGTTTTATGTGCTTACATTGTTTGACTATACTTAGAGAATTTATCAGTTTTATTTATATAAAGTTAATCACTGCTTCATTAGATAAGTATTGTAAAGGTAGAATGCTTTATCTAGGCTTGAGACCAGCACTGGGATTCGCCCCTAATGGCAGAGTTAACGTCTCCACTTCTATCTTATTCTTTCTTCTTCTGATCCTGTTAGGTGTATACACAGCGATGAGCAAACTTCCATTTTAAAATTCTAGAGTCACGGGGAAAATCATCATCTTGAGATCCAGCTGACATTCTCTTAAGTATTGTTTGTAATGCTGTAATGTCCATATACATATGTTATTATGCCATCCTCTGCAATAACCCTTTTATCGTCGTAAGGCGTCAACGTAATTTTACTAACTTGTACTGACGTAATAGTATGCTCTCGTGACGGGATCAAATTCATGGGCGTTCTTATTTTTCTTTGGTTCTAACACAGCCTGCTTAGCTATAAAATGTGATGTACTGCTTAATGACACTGCGTTTTATATCTTTAATCGTTTTTATCATAGAACCATGGATATCTAGTGCACACATCTTCGGTCATAGTCCGACAAAGCGTTGGGTGATTTTACCATTAGCCTCATCTTACATTTTTCCAACACATTCTTGTTTCAAGCTGAATGACATGTGGTTTGAAGGATAAACAGCTGTATCTAGGTGCTCAGAAAAACGTAGCTTGCCTGGTATACATCTTTTAGTAGTCAGTCGATGGATGAATGAATGAATGAATCAGTGTCACATAATGGTAGTGGTACATTAATGTCTTAGAGATTTCCAACACATTCATTCCGATGTATATAGGCTTGCTGAGGTCGCGGCGAGTCAACAAGTACGTCCGGCTCCATGCAGAGGATGCTGCGCCTTCGGAAACAGTGCCGACGTCTGTTCCTCATTGCTGAGGTGCCACTACTGTTGCGCCAACGCTCTCACCACAGAGTGCACTGGGCAAGTCCTTCGCCGCTTCTGCGCCACCTGTAAGTGGCACATCACATTTCACTGGCCAGGTCCATTGCCCGCTCTACCCGAGGAACATGCAACCAAACCGCCGCCATAAACCATAACCAGGACACCAGCACCGGCAATCTCAACTGATGACGCGGCGGCGCGGGAAGAAATTCAGGACCTCTATGCGGAGGTGTTGAACATGGAGATCCACTTAGCCGCCATGGAAGAGAGCCTCGCCGCCATCATCGGAAAGCTCCAGGAGCTCCAGGCTGCCATCACCGTCGCCAACAATCTCCAGTTGACCGTCGCCGCCGACATTCCTGCACGTCTGGACATCATCCATAGCCACCTGACGATCCTGGACTTCACACTTCGCCAAACATCAGATCAGCACACCAGTACATCGGCACAACAAGAAGAGACTTCACGCCAACTACCATTAGACAATCGGCGATTCCTAGAGTGTCTGTGCAATCCACGACAATATAAGACGACGCTAATGAAACCTAAAACACCTTCATCCTTACCCTTCCTGAACTATCACCCTTGAACTTGTAGGCTGCAGCCAGGTTTCATGGCTGTAACCTAGTGCTTATCCTTTACCCGCTCCCGCGCATAGGGTGGCAGCACAGTATATCCCACTGACTAGCGCCTATATTAAGCGAGACCGCGTTACCTTCTCCATTTACTCCATTCTCTTTCCTTCTTCCATTTTCCTTCTGGTGTAGGAGTTTTAGTGAGTCGGAGCGACTATTGGCGAGTCCCATACTCTGTCTTCAGCATCCCATCGGGGCTAGGGTAGTGCCTAAACAGCATTTTCTCCTGTACTCGAAAAACATCGTACCTTAATTGCTCTAGTTACCCTTGAGGTGATAGCTTCATCTTCTCCAAGGGTAATTAGGTTTCGAAAGTGGTTGAACGTTTTCTAGGCCAGATAAAGCTAGATTCAGTGTGGAACTAACTCTGCATATCAAGATATCATTCCGAGTGTTGTTGGATACATCTGTAGGAAATGCGTAAAGAATTTCCTGCAAGCTTATGACAAGAGAAGGTATAAAGTGAGTTGTAAACAAGTCTTCAAGTGCAAGTATTGTAGCGTAGTCTTCAATGATGGCTATAAGGGACAGTGGCATAAAGATGTGTGGATTAAGCAGTCCTGAGAAGAAAAGCAAGTCGGGCCTACCAGACACCAGCTTTTATGAACAATGGAGCACTCTAACATGAAGTAGTATGAGACTAGATTCAAGGGACGATTGAAATCGCAATCCTTACGTTGCAATTCATCCAAGGATATGAATGTTCATCTACAGTAGGCAAAACAGCAAATAATCCAAACCGTTCAGAAAGATTTGGGCATTCGCAAGAGTGAAAATTAATCTACTGGTTGAATGCCAATTTGTGAACAGCATGAACGCTATCGGAGTAACCTGTAATAAAACATCTAAAACACGTAATCAAGCTGTGTTTCTGCAAACCGACTTCGACGCCATCTTGAATAAAAAGTTCAAGAAACTCAACACAAATGGAAGAATCGCAACTTAAAGGGCGCAACTGGGCCTTGCTTGCCGTGGAAGTAGTTCGGCTCCGTATCAGCAAGTACAATCCGCCATCTGCAGGAGATAAAGAAGCTTGTATAAACATCCAGAATTATACCGACGAGAAATGCTCCATGTATTCTGTACTAACCAAATTTGTCAGTAACAAGCCTTAACGTGTGAGCAAACACAAGCAACTTCAAGATAGGTACGACTTCAGCTGTGTTTCCCACCCTATGACACTTGCCCAAATACTTAAGCTTGAGAAGTTCAACAGTATGTCTATCAGTTTTAGGGCCGATGATAAGCAAGAAGTGTGTCTTATGAAGATCGTCGATACTGAAATGCCTTATCATCGTGATCTGTCACCTCTGAGAGATAGCACGTGAATACAACACTAACTACATATCAAGAATTTTGAGAAGCTCATTCGACGCCAGAAAATGAAATATAAAATGCGAGTATACGCATGTAAGCGATGTTTCACACATTTTACAATCAGTATGGACGAAGCGGGATGGAAAAACGAGAACATGCCGCCATGTGTATCCAACATGATAATGCAACGTCTTCAAAAGACAGCTCAATCGTCCAATTCAAAAATGCTGAGAGTATGCTGAAACTACCCTACATCATCTATGCGGCTTTTGAAGGCATTCTTACATCGTGTCATACGTACATTCCCAATCTTGAAACTTCCTATACAGCCTCTTATCAGGAGCATACACCATTGGTGTTTACGTGAAACCTGCTCAACCTGTTGAACATTTGGAAACTGGTCTTCTACTCAGCCCTATGTATATCGCGGGTATGGTGCTGCACAAAAGTTTATGGAATATCTAGCATTCCTTGCAAACAAGATTGGTAATATATACAAACCTGCTAAGCCTCTGAAATCTGCGTATCAACAGCAAATGGATTTCTTCTCCTATACATTGTGCTATATATGTGGCAAAACCTTTACAGAAGAGAACTACACGGTATGCCATGATCACGCGAGCGGTGAGTACCAGGAAGTCTTCATAACAAATACAATTTAGCCTGCAAAATAAATATATTCCTGTCTTCATGCATAACCTCAGTGGATATGACTGGCATCTGATTGTCATGGAGCTGGGATGTACAAATGAACGAGTGGAGGTAATTTCAAACTCTGAGGAATACTACATATCATTCTCCAAGTATGTCGGAGATATAGAGCTCCTGTTTGTGGATAGCTTTCGGTTTATGAGTACAAGCTTGGATAAGCTAGTAAAAAATCTGTCATATCCTGAGACGTGCAAGTACTTCGAAGAGGACAAGTTGAAGCTGACGACTCGTAATGGAGTGTTTCCCTATGATTACGTCACTTCATTGGATATCTTGAGCGATACCTTCCTGCCTCCTAAGGACTCCTACAATAAACTGAATGAAGAAGAAATTTGTGACGCTAATTAAAATCGTGTTGGAAATGTATGGAGACAGCTTAATATGAGGAAACTAGGTGAATACAGCGATCTCTAACTAACCTCAGATGTTCTTTCAGGTATGCCTTTGCGACATTCAAAGACCAGACCCTGAAAACTCAAAGTTGACTCGGCTCATTATCTCACCTCTCCAAGACTTACCTGGGACGCCATGCTACTGTACAGTGGGCTTCAAATGTTTTCCGATGGACCAAGGGATGTAGAGGAAGAGGGGGAAGAAATGTCATATCGACTAGTCATGCCTGGCTATAGCCAGCAAGTGCCGGTATCGTCTCAAAGGTCACATTTACTTCTGTGTATGCTCGTATAATTCAGCGACCTGACTCTTAAGTTAAAGAAGACGAAACCACATACTTTTCTCTTTACTAGATCTATTCAAGCGAAATAAATTTACATTTTCTTTGCATTAATATGTTGTTTAAAAATCAAATATTGCACTCTTTATGCGAGTGCTACACCAGTTAAAGATTCTGTAACTTTCTTGAGAAACAAGGTTCGCATAATGTATAAATTGTTTTTAAGGTTTGTTGCTAGTAATAAATAATAACAATAATAATAAAAATAGTTTCATAATTATCACCAATAGAACGTTCTACGCGTACTCTGAAGCCGAGGGTATTCATTATCTCTAATATAAGTTCGTTTTGCTTTTTAATTGTCATAGATATTGATCACAACATTTAGCGCTAAGTGTGTAGTTCCATACAGTTGGCACATTCAGTTCTGATAATATTCAAGTATTTTTTGAAAAATATGAAAGCAAAAGTAATATTAATGTCAATCTGTTGAAGCAGTTTGGGCACAATTAAGTTCAACATTAGATTTTCTACAAAATGGGATATATTTCGCGTTTGTTACTGAAAAAGAATAAAGGTGGTTTTATTTGAAACATAATTCCCCTTACACACACTCACAAGAGAAAGGAAGAAAAACTGCGCAGAAACACCTATGTAGGTATTGTATCCAAAAGGAGAAAATGTTAATAGATACGACGAAACAACGTTTAACGCAAAATATGCAGTTTCTATGTAGCTGTTATATTCTGTTAGAATAACATATAAGCTAAATTTTCAAAATGGTACCCGAAAGTGTTAATGCAGACAGGTTGATGTGCTTTTATTGCACTTGGTTCATTTGAAAGCACTCTATTCTGAAAATTAAATCCCTTTCAAGTTAAAAATCGGAAGATCCCCCCCCCAAAGAAAAGACTTTGTATTACGATTCACGTTCAGAATTCTTAAAATGCTTCTCTTCCCTGCTCTGGAATGGAATGGGATGTGTAACGGAGGGGACTCGACCCCAATCCAGTGAATGAGGATATTGTGCTTGTGCCCCTCGAGGGGGTGCTACCGGGAGGGACGGACGAGGTGAGGGACACCGAGACACCGGGCGGCCGGAACCAGGAGTGACGGCACAGCAATGTCAAGGTTTCTAAAGTTTCCAGATTGAGACGCCCTGACAGTCGGGCAGGAAACCGGGGACCCCACCCCACACAGAGGGTCCAACGCCCCCAAGAAGCGGTCCGTATACCCTGGCAACCAGCCGAAGATCGAGATACGTATAAGGTTCCACAAGTGCATTCTTTTTCTCTGCCATACCGCACCCGAATACCATCGCCGACACTTCCAACCCTGAAACAGACCTAACGGGTCTAAGGATGAATGAAATGAGGAATGGAACGATATTCGGGGGCTGAGAGAAATCAACATTCGCCTGACGATTCGGGAAAACTCTAAAAAAAAACCAGTGGGTCAGATAGGGCGGTCGCCGGGAAGCGAACTAGGGATCTCGCGAATGCGAGTCGCACGCGTTACCACAGCGCCACCTGGACGTAAACTGGAAGATCCGTAGTTCAAATCTCGGCTATGACATTTAATTTTTCAATATTGATTCTATCTTTCCAACCTTGTCATACACACGGCTTGAGTGAAAGAATCTTCTTGTTAATTGAGATGAACTGCCATTACAAACTTTGTTGTAAGTGTAAGGAGAATGCAGTAGCTTAAACGATACTCAGATTTTTATGTGCTGTCTTTGAAACTCCACGCTCTTTGTATTACCACGAGAACAAATTAACGTGTTGCATTCACATAACTTTCTCTTCTCAGCATTCTACAAATTCTTTTTTCTAAATCTCATTTTCTGTCTACTTCTTACAATCCAGATAAACTTGCACATCACATTTAGACCATCTCTGTGGTGTGGGCGTCTGCCTCACATTTAAGTGGTCCTGAGTTCGAATCTCGGTTAAAGTGAAATACCTCAGTAAAATTTTTTTCCAGGGTTTCGTCTTATCCTGAGAAGATGAATGTTAGATTCTAATTTCTAGGGACCTCGTGTCCATTTGAGCATCAGTTTAGCCGTTTCGTTCATTCACCGCCCGTAATGGCCTACGCGGTTAAAGGACTTCAATTAAATACCAAAAGAAACGTTCACGTTTACACATTTCGTTGTAGTATATGTAGATAAAACGATAGTCACATTTTTAAAAAGCATGTCACTACGTGATCCTTTGAAATTCCATGCTGTTTATATGACCGCGACAAAAACAAAACGAATAGCGACTTCTCAGTTACAAAAAGTATTCAAACCAACACAAAATATCTGGGAAATAGTTCATCTCCTAAAATATATGTATAACAAACTGCGTGCTTTAACGGGGTCTGCATTTCTTGTGTAGCAAAACTTTGTCCATTCTTTTAGAGTTTACCAATTATACGAAGTGATTCAGAATGAAGAAGACTTGAGAGGCTCTTCTCAGTAAGTTGAAAATATATATTTCATTTGTCATGAAAATATTTTAAACAGAGAGATTTTAATCAAAATCATTAGAGCCATTTTTAAGAAAATAAATTTCTAAATTTTTCTATGTAAAGGGTTGTTCAGGATGGGGGCGATTTTCTTGAAAATCCTTGTCGCATCTTTAAAGGATGCTGAACTTAAATATCAAGTTTGTCATTTAAGCGACTTTTCGCTTTGGATTTATATTGTTCACAGACACTCAGGCATATGGATACTTTGCTATAAAATGTGTGTTGCATTCACATGACGACTTTCTCTACTCACTCCTTTACAAACTATTCTTACAAAGCTTATTTTGCATCTATGTCATGATCCACATAGTGGATATTGTGCCTACACCCCACAAGGGGGCGTCACCGGGAGGAAGGATGAGGCGAGAGGAGACACCGTGCGTCAGCAACCAGGAATGATGGCACAGGAATGGCAGGATCCCTAGGTTTTCAGATAGAGACTCCCCGTCAGACGGACAGAAAAACCGGGGATCCCACTCAGCACAGAGGGGTCCAACGCCCCTAGAGGAAGTTAGGATACTCCAGACAGCCTGCCGAAAGCTGAGGGACGGAGAAAGTCACAAAAAGCATCCTTTTCCCCTGCCACACTGCACCGAAACACCTTCGCCGACATTTCCAACCCTGTAAGAGACCAACGGATAAAAGATGAAGGGAACTGAGAATGGAGATGAAATGAAGGTTCAAGTAATTTGGGGATGTGAGACTGCTTCCCAGCATTCGCCTGGCGACCCGGGAAAACTCCCCGAAAAAACCCATGGGTCAGGAAGGTCGGCCAGAGGAATCGAAACCGCGATCTCCCGAGTGCGAGCCACAGACGTGATAGCTTTGAAATTCTGTTCTCTTTGTATGAACACAGAGAGAGAGAGAATGAGAGTATGAGAGGGAGTGGGAGTATGAGAGTATTTCAAAACTCAAACTAATAACAGAAAATTTCAGAATAGGTGAAATATAAAAGTTTTTTGACATAAAATAAAAATGTTATTTGATATAAATTTTGTGCTTTAACAAGACCTACAGTTGTGCAGTAAGATTTTCTCTCTCTCTTACGATTTGCTAATTATTAAAAGTCATTGACAATAATGGGTAATTTACAAGCTATTCCTAGAAAATAAAAGATATATATTCTATTTATCATGACAATAGCTTAAACATATGTATTTTAATCAAAATCCTTCGAGCTATTTTTGAAAGAAGAAAAAGTTCGAAGAATATCCAATGTAAAGGATAGTTTGGAGTGGGGGACTTTCTTAAAATCTCAGTGTCGCATTCTTGGAAAAAGTTGAACTTAAACACTAAGTTCGGTTTTTAACAAACCTTTTGCTTTTGAGTTATGCTGTTCGTGCACGCACGCACGCACGCGCGCGCGCGCGCACACACACACACACACACACACACACTTGGACCATTTTCTAAAAATAAATTCAATGGATTCAGGGGATCATAAACGTGATTTCTGGTGAAATTACGGCATTGAATTTTTAGGTGGAACACAATGCTTTCTCTACTTACTGTAACTACTAGTAGAGAAAGTAAAAATGCTTTGTTTGGATTCAGGGGTCTCAAAACGTGTATTTCCGTTGAATCTTTTTATTCAATTTTCTGGTGGAACACGATACTTTCTCTACTTACTGTAACTACGAGTTAGAGAAAGTAAAAATGCTTACTTAGGATTCAAGTGTCTCCAAACGTGTATTTCCGTTGAATGTCGTTATTCAATTTTTTGGTGGAACACAATACTTCCTCTACTTACTGTAACTACATAGTAGAGAAAGTAAAATGCTTTCTTTAGATTCAGGGAGTCTCAAAACGTTTATTTCCGTTACATCTCGTTATTCAATTTTTGGGTGGAACGTAATAATTTCTCTACTTACTGTAACTGCGTAGTAGAGAAAGTAAAAATGCTTACTTTGAATTCTGGAGTCTCAAAACGTGTATTTCCATTGAATGTCGTTATTCAATTATTTAGTGGAATACAATAGATACTCTACTTACTGCAACTACATAGTACAGAAAATAAAATGCTTTCTTCAGATCCAGAGAATATTAAAACGTGTATATCCGGTGAATCTCGTTATTCAGTTTTTGGGTGGAATACAATACTTTCTCTACCTCCTGTAGCTACGTAGTAGAGAAAGGAGAAATGCTTTGTTTGAATTCAGGGTATCTCAAAACGTGTATATCCGGTGAATCTCGTTATTCCATTTTTGGGTGGAACACAATACTTGCTCTACTTACTGTAACCATGTAGTAGAGAAAGTAAAAACGCTTTGTTTGGTTTCAGGTAGTCTGAAAACGAGCATTTCCGTTCCGAGTATTAATCTCGGTATTCTATTTTTGGGTGGAACACAATACTTGCTCTACTTACTGTAACTACATAGTAGAGAAAGTAAAAATGCTTTCTCTGGATTCAGGAAGTTCAAAACGAGTATTTACTGTGAATATCATTGAATTTTTGGGTGGAATACAATACTTTTTCTACCTCGTGTAACTACATAGTAGAGAAAGTAAAAATGCTTTCTTAGGATTCAGGGGGCCTCAAAACATGTACTTCCGGTGAATCTCTTTATTGTATTTTTGGGTGGAATGCAATACTTTCTCTACCTCCTGTAGCCTATGTAGTAGAGAAGGTAATAAGGCTTTCTTTGGATTTAGGGGGTCTCAAATCGTGTATTTCCGGTGAATCCCTTTATTGAATTTTTGGATGAAATACAATACTTGCTCTACTTTAAGTGCGTAGTAAGGAAAGTAAAACTTCTTTCTTTGGACTCAATGGTTCTCAAAACGTGTATTTCCGGTGCATCTCTTTGTTGAGTTTTTGGATGAAATACAATACTTTCTCTACTTACTGTAACTACGTAATCGAGAAAGTGAAAATACTTTCTTTGCATTCAGTAGGTCTCAAAACGTGTATTTCCGGTAAATCTCGTTATTCAATATTTGGGTAGAATACAATAATTCCTCTACCTTCTGTAAGTGCGTAGTAGGGAAAGTAAAACTTCTTTCTTTGGATTCAGTGGGTCTCAGAACGTGTACTTCAGGTGAATCTCGTTATTGATTTTTTCGGTGGAATACAATACTTCCTCTGCTTACTGTAAGTGCATAGTAGGGAAAGTAAAAATGCTTTCTTTGGATTCAGCGAGTCTCACAACTTGTATTTCCGGTGAATCTCGTTTTTTAATTTTTGGGTGGAATACAACACTTTACCTACTAATGGTAAAATTGTGAAGACAGTAAAAAGATGAGTTGTGGAATAGATAAGCGGCAGTTTGTGGTTACGGCATCTTGCATGCAACCAAATAGGAAAAGTGTAACTTAAGACTGTAACTATAAATAATTTCTGGCCTAAATTGTTGTCACGATGCACGGAAAAACCATATGTCATAAGGACATTATGAAAATAAAGGACATATGTTAGTTGATAACGGGTAGAGAAAACAGTAAATATTGAAAGCCAAACCATTTTGTTTTACCTCTTGCTTGTAATACAATGATATGATGCCTCTAATTCCTAAAAATTAGTTTGTATACTGCTTATGTAGCTGTGTTGTAATGTTATTGCTGTTTTATTGTCACAGCTATTACATTCTTACAGCCAAGTCTAAAGGAAATGTGTTGGAATGATATCCCTTAACCTTCCTTGTAGAGCAGGTATGAGCTAAGGCACCTGGCAAACTTCTCGATAAGACACCCCGCTTGCCCCGCTACGGTGGAACGGAAAACATTTGGAGCCGTCTGTACACTGGGATTGAACTTCAACTGCTTCTGGATTGTGGTCAGGTTCGCGTGGTGGAATCTGGCATAAAGGGAGGTTTATGCCAAGTCTCACACGTGTAAGCAGACAACATGTACATGGAGAAGTTTGACACGTCGAGATCAACCCACTTTATTACATATGAAGATGCAAATAACCAATATGGCTGGGCCACGTGCCACGCCCTCCATAATGGTGGATTTGAGTGGGTTGCTCCTGAGGATATCGACTTAGAAGCACTGCAAGATGCTCTAATATGTATCTCTGAGGAAATTGACGTTGAGTATCCTACAGAGCCCCCCCCCCCCAGGGGCTCACCTTATGTGAGTGCAGGTTTGGCGTACCCGGGGATTCCCGAGCCACTCATTGCCATTTTCATCCATTCATCCCCGTCCGGGTGAGGTGGGTTCGCTCTCGTGACCGGGGGACTCAAGGTAGGCTCTCCTGCGTTCTGTGCATTTCATTCCATGTCGCGCCTCGCCATCGTTTCTTTCTTCTCTTCTCCTTCTGCACATTTCGCCCCACGCCCATTCATTTACACGTCTCTTTTACTTCTTCGCCGGACCTTGCGTGCGAAACGCCCACACACTTTTAGTTTCTGTTATCTTTTTATTTAAATCCTCCGTGGACACAGCCTGACGGATACCCGCGCACTAGGTGCGCGGCTGGGTGAGTGGGTAATGGCGTCATCCCCACTACCCGGGGTCGTCATGTAGGGTATGTGTTCGTATCCGCTGTTCAACTGCAGTCCCGCGGGGGGGCCATTGCATGAGCTGCTGATTTCTAACGGCGATTGGGTCCCTCTGTCTATGTTCTGGGAGGTGTGACCCTGGGGTGAGATAGGTATAGATAGGCCAATCACCCAAGCCGGGGTAACGCCGGGGAAGTCAGAGCGCGAGGTCGGAGACGGTTGCAATGGTGGAGGATTTATTTCGCTATGGAGCACCCTTTCTCCATTATAAATAACAAGCGCCGTAAAGTGATTGCAATAGAAGTAGCACCACCAACAACTGGTTGTTACTTAGTGATTTCGCGAACTGAGGAAGGTCAAACATTTGAGAAGGTGAACCCTTTTATTATCCAGAAGGGCATTGACGCTATTTCAGGTGTGGTTCCGTCCTGCACTCGTCTTCGGATTGGTTCCCTGTTGGTTCAAACCAAATCCGAACAGCAGAGTAAGACCCTGTTGCGCGCTACGCTTCTCCACGGTTTTCCTATCCGTGTTGAGAAGCACCGCACCTTGAATTCTTGTCGAGGCGTTGTCACCACGCATAGCCTCGATGGCATATCGGACGAGGACCTGGTAGAATATCTTGCAGACCAGAGGGTGACAGCGGTTCATCGAGTGCAGACCAAACGCGACGGCGTATTGGTACCCACTCGCACCCTGTTTCTAACATTTGATGGCGTCGATCTGCCCACGAGCATCTCCGCAGTGTACGAACGGATTTCTGTGAGGCCTTATGTTCCTGACCTCTGCGTTGTTCTAAATGTCAACGTTTTGGGCATACGCAAGTCTCGTGTAAGAGTGCCGTTAACATCTGTGCAACATGTAGCCAGCCCTCACACGAAGGTACCTGTTCAACAGCCCCGTCTGCGTCAATTGCAAAGGGTCACATTCTGCTTCATTTGGCGACTGTCCGCGGTATTTGGACGAGAAGGCGATCCAGGAGATCCGGGTAAAGGAGAAACTCTCCTTCGCCGAAGCCCGGAGGCGTTACCATGCGCGCCAATCTTCACTCCTGCGATCGGGAACATTCGGTTCTGTTGTTGCCTCGCCAGTACCCCGGAAGGATGCTGGGACTCAAACTTGGACCATGACTGCCTTGACCGCCGCTACCGTCCGGCCGTCCAACTCTGCTACTGTTACCAAGGCCTATAAACCTGGTCCAAAGTCTATAAAGACACCAGCCACTGAGAAAAAGCCGAAGCAGAAACTTCGAACACAAGACTTTCTAAAAGACCCTCCGCGTGTTCACAGTAAGCAGAGTTCAACCTTTCCTCCTCGGAGGTCGCAGTCCCAGGACGCTCCTGGGACAAGCCGCGCTCAGAGGCACCCCTCGCCCATCGCCACCCAGAACCGATTCTCGGCGCTTGAATCGGTTTCTGGCTCTGAGCGCGTGGGCCCTCCCTTCGAGGGGCTATGGAGTCTGACCAACTCCATAACAAAAGCCCGAGTCCAAACGTTAAACAAAAGGTAATTTTAAGCCGCCCTTCTAAGTAGACAGTTTATCCCTTTTTCTTAATGGCTACCCTGATCTGGAATGTACGTGGTGTGCGATCGCATAGGGCGGAACTGCAACTTTTATTGCGTTCCCATTCGCCTATGGTCATGTGTTTGCAGGAGACTAAGCTTCGACCTCACGATCCTTTTGTTCTCCGAGGATATACTCCGGTTCGCTACGACCTTGCCTGCTCATGGAGGTGTCATGTTATTAGTGCGTAACGACGTTCATTTTCAACGTCTCACTCTTACGTCCGACTTGCAAGCTGTTGCCATTAGACTGCAGTTACCCGGTTTTTTTCTGTTTGCTCTGTGTATTCACCTCCATCGTCTCCCCTTGCTCCCGCGGACATTCAAGCTCTCCTGTCCGCTCTCCCAACACCATTTCTTCTGTTGGGAGATTTTAATGCCCGTCACCACCTGTAGGGTTCGCCAAGGGCTTGTGCGAGGGGAACTCTTCTTTCCGACATTTTTTACCAGTTCAATCTCTATTCTCAATACAGGTGAGCCCACGTTTCTTTCTGATTCTTCCGGTACATTTTCTCACTTGGACCTTGCCGTTTGCTCACTCCAACTTGCTAGTCGTCTGCAGTGGAACGTCGTCGCTGACACCTACTCCAGCGACCATTACCCCTGCATCGTTTCTCTTTCCTCACACCACGTACAGCATTCCAGAGTACCTACCTGGATATTCACAAAAGCCGACTGGAGCTTGTATTCCAGCCTCGTGCATTTTGACGACCAGCCCTTCACCGACATTAACCAAATAGTGCAGCACCTTACGTCTGCCGCCGAACGCGCAATTCCCCGTTCATCCTCTCAACCTCGGCGAATGCCTGTTCCGTGGTGGGACGAGGATTGTCGGGACGCCGTTCGTGCCCGTAGAACTGCACTTAGGGTGTTTCGGCGTCACCCTACACTTGATAATTTGGTGATTTTTAAACAGTCACGCGCCAGAGCTCGTCGCATTATTCAGGTTAGCAAGAAGGTATCGTGGACTCGTTTTGTTGAGTCTTTTAATCGCTTTGCGCCTTCATCTGTTGTTTGGGATAAACTTCATCGCTTCTCAGGTAAAGTATCGCATTGTAGCCTTTCTGGCCTTCAGGTTTCTCATGCCACCATAGTGGATCCAGCTGCCATCGCTAACACTCTGGGTGCTGCCTTTTATGCGGTTTCTAGTTCAGACCATTATTCCGCCGACTTTCGCTCTATTTAAGACCGGCCGGATTCCGCCTGGTCTAATTTTCGGTCTGCTAATACCGAGTGTTATAATGAACTTTTCACAATGAGGGAGCTGGAGCACGCTCTTCGTTGCTCCAGGCACTCCGCTCCTGGGCCGGACGGCATTCATGTCCTGATAAAGAACCTTTCAGCCGACAGTAAACAACAGTTTCTCTTACAGGTCTATAACCGTATTTGGCAAGACGACCTTTTTCCTTCCGTTTGGCGCGAAGCCACCATTGTCCCTATACTTAAGCCTGGGAAAGATCGCCAACTACCTTCCAGCTACCGCCCTATCTCCCTCACCAGTTGCATTTGCAAGGTGATGGAGCGCATGATCAACGGGCGGTTGACATGGTGGCTTGAGTCTCAGAAACTTCTAGCGAACGCTCAGTGCGGATTTCGTCGATATCGCTCTACCGTCGACCACCTGGTGTCCCTGTCGACGCATATTATGAATGTATTTCTGAGGTGTCAAACCGTGGCTGTGTTTTTTGACCTGGAGAAAGCTTATGACACTTGTTGGAGGGGCGGCATTTTACGTACACTTCACGCATGGAATATCCGCGGTCGTCTTCCCATATTTCTTCGGGAGTTTATGACGGACCGCGTCTTTCGTGTACGTGTGGGCTCGGTTTTATCTAGTCGTTTTATTCAAGAGAACGGAGCACCGCAGGGCTCTGTACTTACTGTCACGCTTTTGCAATTGCTATCAACCCCATTGTTAATTGTATTCCACTTGGCATTTCATCGTCGCTTTTTGTTGACGATTTTGCCATTTATTGCCGTTCGCGGCGGACCTGTCTCCTGGAACGCCGTCTCCAGAGCCGTATCGACCGTCTCTACGCCTGAAGTAACGCCAACGGCTTGAATTTCTCCGCCGAGAAGTCCGTCTGCATCAACTTCTGGCGCCGGAAATATTTCCCTCCGCCCTCTCTCCATCTTGGGCTG
This sequence comes from Deroplatys truncata, assembly GCA_030765065.1. Lineage (NCBI taxonomy): Eukaryota > Metazoa > Arthropoda > Insecta > Mantodea > Mantidae > Deroplatys > Deroplatys truncata. Next base: position 383,253,335 of record CM060990.1, read on the forward strand.
GAGATACTTCCGTTTGCTGACGAGGTGAAATTTTTGGTGTTGATTTTTGATAGGAAGTTGTGTTGGACTTCGCACATTTCCTTTTGAAAAGCTAAGTGTGACCGTTCTCTTACTCTTTTACGTGTTTTAAGTGTCACATCCTGGGGAGCTGATCGGACCGTCCTTCTTCGCCTTTATCGCTCTTTGGTCCGATCCAAACTGGATTACGGGTGCATTGTCTATTCATCGGCACGTCCATCTGTGTTACGTCACTTGAATCCCATTCATCATCGTGGTATTAGTGTCGCTACAGGGGCTTTTCCAACTAGCCCCGTACCCAGTCTTTACGCTGAAGCTGCAGAGCCTCCGCTGTCCTTCAGGCGTGAGATGCTCTTGCGTAGCTATGCCTGTCGACTATCCAGCTTGCCTGACCACCCGTCCTTCGCGACATTTTACGAGGATTCGCTTGATCGGCAATATTTAGTTAGCTCCTCTGCATTGCTTGCTCCAGGGGTTCGATTTCTTCAACTTCTTCGGCATTTGGACGTTACGACAGCGCCGGCCCTTCCAAGGAGGGATACGCATTTTCCTCCATGGTTGCGCGCTGAGGCCCTCTGTCACCTTGGGTTATCGTCGATGCCGAAGAATGAGACCCCTTCTTCAGTCTTTAGATCAGCGTTTTTAGAACTTGTCGCATTTCGGGGACTTTCGTTTTATCTGTACTGATGGATCTAAGACTGGTGCTGGAGTAGGATGTGCGTTTTTTGTGGTGGAAATAGTTTTACCTTTCGTTTACCGGGGCAATGTTCGATTTTTACCATCGAACTTTTCCGCATTTATCAGTCTATTTTATACATTCAGCGGCACGACTTACGGCACTGTTTTATTTGTTCAGACTCCCTGAGTGCTCTTCAAAGTATTAGCTCGGTGTACAGTTACCACCCGCTCGTACAGCGCATTCATGACCTGCTCCACTCGCTTGGTGTCTCTGGTATCAGCGTCTCCTTCATGTTGAATCCAGGTCATGTGGGCATCTCAGGTAATGAGTCTGCCGACGCCGCTGCCAGGTCGGTGATTTTATTACCCATATATTTTACCTCTGTTCCCTCCACAGATTTGTATGTTCTTTTGCGTAGCCGCATCCTGCTGCTTTGGAGGGATGAATGGGAGCTCTCCGAGGGAACAAGTTACGGGAGGTGAAGCCTCTCCCGTTAATCTGGGGTATCTCTTCTCGTTCGTGTCGTCGGGAAGAGGTAATTTTAGCTCGCTTACGAATCGGACATTGTATTTTTAGCCATAGATACTTGCTCAGTGGTGACCCCGCACCACTCTGTGAGCAGTGTGATGCGCCCTTAACGGTGCGTCACATTTTAGCAAAGTGTCAAGTTTTAGCTCCGTTGCGCGTTCGTGTTGGTCTGCCTGTTGGCCTAGCCAACGTTTTGGCAGAAGACGCGCATGCTGTACAGTGTCTTTTACGTTTTATCAGTGACATTGGATTTACCAGACGCATTTGATGCGCTGAGCGTCTTTTCACTGTGTGCTTTTATCTTGTTTTTTAATGGGGCATCTCCGCAGTGGACATCTGGCGCTCGTGTCCCTGGCATCCTACAGTTCTTGACACGTTGTTTTACTCTTTTATTGACCATGGTTTTAGTGTGTTCGTTTTTGGTCTTTGGTGTTTTGTTTTTTACCTTTTGGACATCGCGGGTTTGTGTCCCGTTTTTAATTATGCGGTTTTTTATCGGACTTTTATTCTTGTACTGTACATTTTATACTTTCTAAGGGCGCTGATGACTTTAGCTATTTAGCGCCCTTAAACCGCATCTCATCATCATCCTACTGAGCTCAACGACCTATACGACGATCTACCTTTCCTGCCTGAGTATATGAAACTTAAGGAGTCTTCTACCAAGAAACTAATACCCCATCTTGGACCCCGGAAGAAGTCTGTAGGCATTGTATGACCTCGAAGCAGCCTCTTAGTCATAGGCTACGTTTTAGTAAAATCCATCGCGTACTAAAATTTCGACACTCGCAGTGGTTAAAACCCTACATGCAATTTAACAACGGGCTTCGACAGCAGGCTGCAAATGATGTTGTGAAGGACCTGTACAAGCAGTTCAACAATGCTATGTTTGGAAAAACTATGGAGAACCTGCTCAATTGTATAGATATACGGCTGGTTACGAGTGAGATGACGCTGGAAAAGTTGATAACTATACCTACGTTTATCGATAGAACAATATATGGTGCTAATTAAGCTGCTGTGCATATTACCTCCCGACGGATCGTGTTCAACAAGCCTATAAACATCGGTATGAGTGTGTTGAACATCTCGAAGACATTATGTACCACTATCATTATGTGTTGATGCTGTATTATGAAGCTGAAAATCTGAAGCTTATGTACGTGGACTTCATTAATTCATCCATCGAGTGACTACTAAAGATGTATAACAGGGCAAGCTACGTTTCCTTGAGCAGCTGATTATCCTACAAATCATATGTCATTCAGCTTTAAATACAGCCAAAATTTCTCAGAATCTGCAGAAGTGACCATTGTAACATTCTATGTTACCAAAATATGCCCAACACTAATAATAATTTTAAAAAAATTATGAAAAAATGGTGAATTTTGTAGATTCAAATCTCAAAAGCATTAAAAAATTATCATAATTCACTCAACAAAATTTATTGAACTTTCAAATCATATTTTTGTTTGTAACTGATTCAAACCTTCAATTCCAAAAATGTCAAACCAATTTCCGAACTTTTGAAGCGCGTGCTTAATTTTAATTATGCGATATATTTACATAATAAAATTTATTGAATAATAAATAACTTACAAAGTATCTATCCAACTTGAATGAAATTTGGTATTTACATTAATCTAACAGCAATAGAATCACAATACAATTTTCAGAAATATACATACAATAATATGGAAACTTGAAAATTCAATCCCAGTGTTTCTCAACTTGACAATCACAACTCTCACTCATTACGTAACACAGAGCACTTGACAAAAACAGAATAACAGTGTGTAATCTCTCTCCGGCTTTGCACCTAACCGACAAATGTGTTTTCGTGTTAAATGCTTTTTTACGTATTATTACATATGTTTACAATATTACACATATTTTATCAATAATTACTATTTTATTTCTATTACCTCCGTTTTACGAGCACTACTCTTATGCATAATTAACCTTTCGGGTGTATATAATCTTTTCTTCGTATATTAATGGAATTGTTAACAAAAATTGACTTATTGGTACCAGGAATGATGCGAGAGGCACATCATGGACGATATAAATTTACCACATTTAAACGTGCATTGATTACGTCACGTATCCTCATTTTAAATCAGCTGATAAATGTTACTTCCCGATTCGCAGCTCCCAAATGCACCAGCGTCTTTTTGATGATATGTTGGTACTTTATACTCTACATTTTCTTCTCCACTTTGTTGTTGGCTATCTACTATGGCTGGAGATGTAAGCAGCAATATAACTGTTGTATATAATACATTAACATAAAATTGGGCAACGAAGTATTGTTAAATTATAAACTGTTTTTGTTAGATGCTATGTTGTAGATTTTCCGTGCTCTATTTTTCATGCAGTTCGGAATATGCCTAATAAACCGCCTAAAGGTAGCAACGTTTATCCCGCAGTGTTTGTTTCGGACGGGTAAATAACATAAAACAATATCAATACCACTCTTTTATTGAATCCCCAACAACTTCCACTAACAGTAAAATAATAAGCAGTCCCGACACCTTACTTTATATTTCATTTCACGTATATTTAGTTTCATTTCCCTCAAGTAAATGCTTTATGTAAGATGAAACAACACACAATGTAATAATCACAATATAATATCCCCACACTCTATGGGTTAAACCTTTGACATACAATAAAACAGTGCTTTATGAAGTAGCTATAAGCTTTAGCGTTAAACATCCACCCATATTGTTGCATCACCTTGGTTTTCGTTGGGTATAGAAGCTTTCCAGCTAATTACATTACAGTTCCTCCATGATTATCCAGAGCGAGTGAGCGGTGGAGGAAATCGTCGGAGTGCTTAAAGGTTACCTGGTGGAGGTACGTCCTTAATGTGGATTGGAAGTGGCTGGAGTAATTTCAATACGGAGAGGATACAACTCGTCACTAGAAGGCTGATGGGTTTCTAGGATTGTAATCTATGTTAATATAACTGGAGAAAGTGAGTGGGTGTGAGCGAAAGAGGGGGAGAAAAGTGAGACATATGGTGATGCTTAGATTCATTTTATGATTGAGTTATTGGAAAAGTTATTGTGTTCTCATCAAATGTCCCTCTGATTTCCCTAAAATGTATTATCAAGGAGCAAGGAGTATTTGTGATACGATTTAAAAATAACCCTTGTGTTTTATAATCTGTAAAAAGGGTGTGCTACCCTACATTATCAAAAATGTTCAGTATACATATTTTCAATCCTGCTTCCAACCTATAATATACAAATTAATATTTTTATCTACATAGCTTTGCACACTTATAATACATGACCAATCGAAAATTGTTGGTTACTTTGCAGCTCTCAAACTGCCCGTACTGTATTTTAACCGTTATATACGATTATGCACTGTTTAACTGCTCGAAATATAGTACAATTATATGTAGGACCTGGAAAAAATCATGGTTAGCCTACATATTCAAAAAAACTATCCACCCCTTACTTTAAATCCTTTACTACCTCGAAATTTTTAAAACCTGCCTTATCCTTTCAACAGTTCAAGCAAAATATACTCCTAGGCCAATCATGGCGGTTAAGAGAGCTACTGCAAGAATAAACGAGATGAAGCGAGCTGATTGGTTAGGACCATCCGTAGTACGTGGACCGTAGAGGATAATTGAGGGGAAAGCGCAAGCGGGGCAGGCCGGATGTATTGGACATGATAATCACGAAGAACATACTACTTCACCTATACCTCTCGGTTCTCAACTAGTTGGATTCCAATCACATTGCTGGCTGTGACGTTGACATGCCACACTGATAACTCCAGATTGGGTAAATGAGGTTGACGGTAGTAGCCTTAAATCAATCCGTAAACCTGCGACCTCGCATCGATTCTGACAAAAACCTGCTATCGGCGGCCACGGCCCTTTTCCTACTTATCTTGAAAGCGGGACCCGTGCACACCCACCGCATACCATCTGACATCTCGAATCGAGAACTATAACCAATGAGCACTGGCGGCTGTTGAAAGCCAACGCAACCGTTAGGAAGCTATGGCAGCGTTTTCTCAATCCCATTGAAGCAGTTTACCAGCGGTTCCAAACCTTGGAAGGTCGCTGCTTCCCGCGCACCGTAAAGGGGCCTGGAAAACTATGTAGGACGTAAACCTAGAGGAAAAGATACCCTGGCAGTTAATTGAATCCTTGAGAAAGGGAAGAACGTAGTCCCAGCTTCCCCTACACGGCACTCTAGGGAGTCTCGCATTCGAGAGCGAAGAGAAACGATTTCGCGGACCATTTACATTTTCAATTCGAACCCCGGGAAGAGCACCAGGACGAAGACCTCGCTGGCCTGTGGAGGTGACATTGTACTACATTTATGAGTATCCAGCGCCACGTCAGGAGTTCCTCATTCCTATACTCACCCTCGAGAAAGGTGGCTTCCGAAATTCAGAAACTCTACCATTACATCATCCCAGGACTTCCCGAGGTCGCGGCTTCAAACCCGGCGGAGAGCGATGGGTTTTTTCGGGGGTAAAAATCCTTAACATGGCTTCCTTCGGAAGTGAAGTAAAGGCGGTCGTACCGTGTGGATTTACGGCACGTAAAAGAACCTCAAGCCGCATAAAAGAGGTCTCTGAGCAAAATTTCCGATCTTTCATGCCCAATATATAATGGGACGCTAATGACCATAGTAGTTAAAGAGCGTCCATAAATAAAACTATTTTAATTTTAATTTAATATCCCAGGACATGAGGGTGTCATTGCAGCCATGCTCCACTACCTCCCACGAAGGGTCTTCTTGCATTTTAGTTGGATTTATAATGCATACATCTATCACTTTCCTACTTGTTGAAAAGAGGCGAGTGTGGTGTGCATTCTGAAGCCCAGCAAAGATTTGGTCTTTCCGTCAAGCTACCAATCCACCAGACTATCAATTCATGTAATTGTTTCTGCTTACACTTCTCTTCGAGGAATGGCACCTCCTTCTGGATCAGCATTTCCATTTTCGCTGTAGACTCTTCACGATGATGCAGTTGCTGCGGCTGATTGGAGAGGCTATTGTGGGCTTCCAGGCAAACCTCGGAATCTTCGCCATCCACTTAGACATAGAAAGTGTCTCCCCAATGCATGGTCAAGGCTTGCTGTACAAGCTCAAGGAAGCAAAGATTCCTACCTCCTAACTCATTCTAATAGGCATTTCGGGACCGCACATTCCGGGTGAGGGAGGGGAAGGCCTCCCCAATAAACCCAGAGCGGCCGTAGCCTCGAACGGCAGTGCAAACTGCCGCTGCTACCCTTCGATGCTACATATCTGAGTTCCCCACATAACACAGTACTGTTACATGTCAATATGCCTACGACGTCCTTATTGTGGCACCAAACAAAAATGAGCACTGCTGCCTCCTTTCACTTCAGAGACAGCTCCAAGACATTTGTTGGTAAAGGGTAAAGTGGAGAATTATCATTATCCCGGAAAAGAGTTCGGCTCTGTTCCTTGCTAAGGTCCCTCGCTGATGGCCAGAGCGGCCTCAGACTACGGCGGAGGTGTACCCCATGGTTTGCTTATATCAGATATCTTGGAGTGTTACTCAACCGCTAACTTTTACTCCATATGTTAGGGCAAGGTTCGGTTTAGGCTATGCTTCGCTCCGTCTGATGTATCTCACCTTCCGTTCTATCATGCCTACATACCTAAACCACGCCTGTATCGTACGATCGTACCACCCCTGGTCCAGTATAAATGTGAAGTCTGTGGTCTCTTTATATGTTATGTTGCTCAAGCCGAATGTTTCTTTGGGCGGCTACACTTTGTCAGTGAGGGGGAAAACACTCAGGGCAAGTTTCAAAATGAGCGTGGCTGCCAAGCGTAATTATATTTCGAAATCTTGCCAAACCAAATGAAACAGTAATCCACTTCTGGCTGGTGGTTTACTGAAACATTATGACTACATTTCTTCGTATTTCTCCCTTTTTAAACAGTTTTCATCCGACGGTGCCAAAACTGTAATCTGTTCGCAAGTATAAAATAGGAAACTTTTAACTGATAGAAATATATTATTATTATTATTATTATTATTATTATTATTATTATTATTATTATTATTATTATTATTTATGCTTTAACTTGGAATTTTGCCTCAACTTATGAAAATGCATATTCACTTAATTCAAACACAATCATAAATAAGGATAATAGTTTTAATAAGGTAGCGTTACCTGCAACACAGTTTTGTAGCTTTAAACAGTAATTAATTTTAAGCAAGACGGCAGCTGTTGGCAATAAAAATAAATTACGTAATAAATCATTTAATAGACCCGTATGTGTAATACATTTGTTTTGTATTTCATTTTATTTAATAAAGCTCTGGTAAACTGTGTTTAATGAAAGACGCGCTATTTTGGAATTAATCTGAGACTTGATCCTCTCTCCCTGCCCCCACTGTGTTGTCTCGACTGTGTTCATTTCTGTATATGTATCTGTTTGTTACTGTCCACCATGCTTTACACTTCAGGGGCAACAATGTGGCTGTATTCGTAATATGGGATTGCGGACGTCCATATCCGGCATAGCTGAAGCAATAGGGTAACGTGAAACGTGTGTTCGTAATTCTATTCATCGTTTTCAGGAAGATGGGATACGATGATTTTAAAAGATAAGTGCACGGCGGTACCCACAGGCTATGCATCAGATGCAAACCCAGCTTCACTTCAGAAAGGCGAAATATGTATGATTGTGGCCAGAGCTTCAGGATCTGATTCCATGCTGCTGGAATGCACCACCACAGACGGGTCTGCTGTAAAGACTGGGCATTGAGCGTCCCGAATTTCATTTTGTTTGCAGTATCTCTGTTCTTGTACATGTCTGGAACACAGCGATATGTACGGATGATAAGTTATTCTCAGACGAGAATGGAAGGTCTGCCGACCCGACAACACCAGATATTCTCATGAACACGTTGTTGCAAGGACAAGAAGCGGTAGATTAAGGCTCACATTGTAGAGACGGATGACTGCAAATACGCTTATATATCTGATTGAGGTATCCAGTAACTTGAGTTTAGAAGTAGTACTGGAAGGCAGTGTGTTACTCTCTCTCTTCCCGCTGTTTTCCCAGCTGAGGAAATGCCGAAAATAAATTTTGTCAGGATAACAGATGCCTGCATACTTCGAAATTAACGGCGTCATGATTTGCTATCTATCCTGAAATTAACGTCATCGATCGGCCTGCAAAATGCCCGGATCTCAATTCTGGAGAGAGGGTCATTGCAGTTCGTGGTTGGACAGTAGGGAAGACAAACCGACAGTTGCTCTGGGAAATAAATCTAAGAGACGCTTGGCAACGCATCAGAATCTTCCAGATATTTGCTACAGTGTGCCTCGCACACAGAATGTTATGACTGACAGCGTGGGATGTTGGACCAGATATTAATACTGATGTTTCTTTACGGCAAAGGCTACGTTTCTTCGTAGTATTTTCTTTATACCGAAGAGAATGAGGGTGCCGGAAAGAGGGGCATCAACTGAATAAGCTTAGATGAGGGTGAAGAATAATAAAAAAACATTCAAAATGATTGAGACGTGCGCACAACCGCTCAGAATCAAAACATGGATATAAAAAAGAATTATAAGCGCAAAATAATTAAAAAGGGGAATTAAACCAAATTCATAAACTTCGATTACAGTATCGGTTACTTATCTATTAATAAACAATATAGTAAGAGGAATATTTGAAGTTATCTATCTCTGAAACACTATGACCAACGTGCCGGAGAGAGTTACACCTTGTAACTCTCCTCAGCTCGTCAAAATGTAGCTATGAGGGTGAATCTCCATTGCTGTGTTTGTAGACATGATGTGGTGACTAATGTGTAGATGCTTTCCATAAGAGAAATTCATAGTTAGATATTTTCATCTGAAAGAGGTAAAATGGACCTGCAAAACAGAACAAGGGGTGGGAAAATACTTAAAGCGCTAGGTGGGAACAAGACCCAGAGATTGGCGTTTCTTTGCAGACAAAGTGCATTATAGTCTAGATGCTGGGGAAAAGCAAAGGAGGTTTGCATATAGTGCAAGAGGAGGAGCTAGCACAACTGAAAAGGATCTAATTTTGTCTGAATTCACTTTTTTCGGGACTACAAAAGTGCCTTCCCAAGGAAAAGGCCTGAAGAGAGTGAAGGAATCATAATCGAAATTTGCTGTGTTATTGAGGTTAGGGGGATATCCAATTTGGAGGAAGGGAAGTTTCGTACATACAGAGGCATGTTCTTCACTATAGCAAGCCAGAAATTCATTTGGTATAGAGGGAAAAAGGCATGATTGTAAATGGCCGCGACGACATCCAGAGCGAAATGGTCTACACTGCAATAAACGATAAAAGCATTCATTCCGGAATCATCACTTTTGCATGCTAAAAACGCATGCCTTGTGTAACAAAATGGGCTGCATTCTAAATGTGCAGGAAATGATTTCACGAAGCAATGGAGTTAGAAGGGTGTTTTCAATTGAAGCGGTTGTAATAAAAATGTAAATGCATGCATTTGCTTTAACACGCAAGAAGCAAAACCGAGCACCAAATTCAGAGCGGAAGACACCAGCCATGACGATATATCCCAAACCACGTGAAATAGTTCTCAAATTATCTAGTCTGTTATCGCGCGCATAACAAATGAGTGCTGTTCATTTGGCAAACATTTCAGTAACAAACAAAACGGGTTCATATCTGCAGCGGTAAATAGGCATTCAAATGAACATCTCGATAGGTATTAAAAGCAGCAGCAAAACCCTCTCCCAAAAAGCTCAACATACTAAACTCAAAGTTGCAGTGTTCAAAGAAGCCCTTGATCCCCGATCTCGTTTATGTAATCACTGCATTCATCTGTCCGGTTAAAATACTTTGTCTATATAGTAATAATAAACGTTAATTATAACAAATACCGGTTTCACTGCAAATGGAATTTAGGTGCAATTAAACTGGATGGACAAAGCGTAAAACTAATCCCTAGTTTATATCGTAGCTACGATTTTGCTTATGGTCACCAGAGCCAGCAATGATCTAGATGATGCAAATCGTGCTTTAAGCATAGTTGAGCAAAAAGCTGTAAACAAACTCGTTGGTAAATTATTCATAGTCGACCTTGGTCCGGACCAACTTGCTACTTCCGGAAAATTTACAGCGGACCATCGATTTTCTTATTCATAGATCGGGATTTGCATTGGTCCGGAGATCAAACGCCTTGGTTTGGACGAAATTTTTATCTACCTCCGAGGGGTATATTAAAGGCAGATCATCTTTACAAAATGGATGACTATGGAGTGATGGGCGTGGCTGCTGTGCGTAGAATTCTGAAATGAGACGGTGGAATGAAACTATCTATCAAGATTAGACATAATTGGAAAGTATGGCGACATAAACCTGAAAAAAATTACAGGTTTAGTAAAGCAAACGTTAGAAGTCTGATAAAACTGGTTCATCCTAACCTATATGACAAAGACGATAACAGCACTTCCGTATTATGCATGCAAAAGAAGGGTATAAAAAAACCACTACTGACCTTAGTAAGGCGTCAGTAAGCCACATTATAATTGATGTCTCGTGTACCTTTGCTAGACTTCGCTTTGTTAAACCGGGATTACGATGAACCATACTAACACGAGGGGACGTAACGCGAAGCTAAGAAACGTCGCTAAAGTAAAGGTCTTATTCGGATGCACTTAACGTAACGGGAATGAATCTTGATGGATTGTTCTTTTATTACTTCATGCAACTGTTTCACGCCGATTGGTTGTAATTACCATGCGACATTAAACTTGACGTAAAGGGAAGGAAAAGTTTGACACTGCCAAATTCTTAAGTTATGTCGCGTTAAATTAAGTCAGGTTAAGATAACCCTAAATATCTCAATTTAATACATTGTGTAAGACCTTCATGTTACGTCGTGTTGAGTTAAATCACTTAGGTTAAGTTCAAAGTAATTTAGGCTTTACTTAGGTTTTCCCGGCGAGGAGAGGAGGATTAAATCTCCCGGAAGGTTTATGATATATCAGGATTTCCTCAGGTAATCATTTCTGTATAATTACTATCACACAATATTTAATTATTTGGTTAAGATCCAAGATGAGACACATTGAATAACAGCAAATGTTGCTTGCTATTTAAATTCGATTTGATTCTGTAATTTTAAGGTTAAAAGTTAACATTTCAGCAAGTTAAATTCTTATTGAAAGGGTTAATGACCTGAAACTGTATATTTGTTGGATAAGAACACTTCAAAAAAAGGAGGGATGGCAATAGGTTAGAATCATGCACAAAACTGCCTATCTATTATCTCTCTCCATGACTCCTCTTTTTTGCGTTTGTATTTGTCCATATCGATTTGTTTTCAATAATGTTCATTTTTTGTATTAAGGAAAACAGGCATTTTCCTCCTCCGGCTGTTTTAATGCACGCTTCTTGGTTACCTCAACTTTTTGCTGGGGTGAGCGGTGAGCACTGAACCTATGAAAAAAACAGCTGTGAAACGACCATAGAAGCTTAAAAACTAGGAACAGCGGTTAGTTTACTGCTCTATGGAAGTTGCGCATGCGCAGAACTACCTTTCTTCGTCGTGTAACATGTTCTCCTTGCTGATGTACGGCCTTTCTTGGCCCTAGGCTTTTTATCGTCTATGAATGTGAAAAATTATTTGGCCTTTGGTCCGGACCAAATGAGTTTGGAGATAGTCCAGACCAACGTGAAATCTATGAATACGCCCCTTAGTATTTTTCTCTTGTGTTCCGCACCGGAAGCACTTCCTCTCTGTGCATTATGGATTTCTTAGGTCATTAATAAGGTTCATCAAAGTGTGAGGCATGCTGTTAAAGTCAGTACCGTTTTAATATTTTAGCGCTTCACTTGCGAATTTGAGCATGCGCAATCACTTCCTCCATTCATTAGGAACCAGATGCAACCGTGAGCGATCGTCACTTTGTGTTTTCCTGTTGTTAGAGCATTTCGAAATGCTCAAAACAATTGAACGAGCCGGCGACTGTGAAATCAGATCAGTGATCCGTATTTTGCATGCGAAAAATGGTACGCCAGCAAACATAGATCGCTAATTGTGTGAGGTTTTTGGGGAAACAATAGTGAGTGACATTGCCCGGCCACACACAGACAAACAAACTCAAGATCTGTTCGCATCATTTGATTGGGAACAATTCGATCACCCTCCCTACAGTTCGGATTTATCACCAAGCAATTTTCATCTGTTTCTTCATCTGAAGAAATTCCTTCGTAGAAAACATTTCAATGACGATTATGTGAAACAGGAAGTGCTGACTTGACTTTCATCACAGTTAGCATTATTCTTTGACAAAGGTATACAAAAACTGGTTTCCCGTTACGACAAGTGCCATCCGATTCTATCAGTTATGGAGCACATAAATAGAGCACTGTTGTGCAATTTGCTGCAGAAGAAACCTCGCAATGGCGTGCCTTTACTCGTATCTTTGGACAGAGGGTACAACATACAGATGCACATTCACAAATGCTGTAATTCACATTCTCAAGACCCTAGATTAATTTAACAGCTTTACTGAACTTTCCTTACTTCAGGTCATGGCTAATGGGGGGGGACGTATACTCGCTTGACCTGCAAAACTACGGAATTGAACTCGAGAGGTTAACCGGGATTGTTATGGAGAAATACAAAACAAGAAGTTATTTCAATGTTGATAATTTTGATAACATAGAATATCTTACCTTAAAAATCACATATTAAATCATTTACAAGAGTATCCTCAACCCAACAGCCCCCTCGCCTCGAGGCAGATACATTATACAGAGCAGACGAATGGTATCTGAAGTTAAGGAAGAATAGGAATGTAGCTCTTTGTAGCTTTTTATGTTTTCAGAAGTTTATTTGCCATGAGTTACGGCTATTCAAGAATAAGAGGTACATGCACAATATAACACAAGTAACAAACCATAAATTAAAATAGGATATTTTAAATTGTGAATATTTTAATTGTGCAGATTTTAAAATATTCGTCAGCTATGTCCGGTTTTAAAATCTCTATAATTTTACTATTCGGGATTCTAAATCTAATATACATGCATGAAGTAACATACATACTGAAATAATATGTCGCATTCAGGAGACCTACCTGAAATCTTTACCTTCGTTGTGCCATTAAGAATGTGTTCAGTCGAGTAGAAGTTCTGCTGATGAACATATCGGCCACTTTTTCCAGGTTCAAAGAATTAGTTATCTCCTTATGAACCTATAGAACGGCCAGGTGGTTCAGCCTCTGCTGGCTCATGGCGGATCGAAGGTAGGTTTTGAGGCGTCTCAATGTACAAAAGGATCTTTCTGCTGAACACATGGAAACTTGGATCGTAAGAATCAGTGTAATAAATATCGCGTATTCTGAAAGCATGTCAGGAGTTGGGCACCAACATCTTTTTCTAGAAGCGTAACGACATCGTGAATAGTGTTCAATCTCAAATGTTTTATATTAACAATGTCTAGACAGGTTATGTCTCTATGAAGTACAAGTTTCTGACTATCGAAATCATCACGATAGAATGCTGAAAAGTATTCTGCATCAATTTTTTTCTGTTGCGAAGATTTCTAGTCTATTGGGATGGTCTGAAATATTTTCTTGAAACCTTTCTTTTAGAGAGTTAAGTGTGGTGACAATTGTTTCGAAAAATTAAGCTCTGCTCTTGTTTTCACAAGATTCGAAAACAAAAGATTAGTGATCAAATGGACGCGGAGATTTTGTTTTCCTTGGATGAGAGAGCTGTTCAATGCCCAAGTCTTCAACTGTTGATTTTACACGTTACCCATATGTGGTAAATTAATATTTTCTGAATATTTTCAGAAAATCTAACACGTTTGCAATACTTCTTTTACTTTCGTGTAGATGAAGCGGTTTTCTATGTAATAAGTCCAATAAAGAACAGGTAGATTGTGTTGTTTTCAATGAAGTACTCTAATGCAACATCTCTTGGACAAAATGGTCGCAGCGTGACATGTTGGTCATTACTTTGAAAAGACGTAAACTGCCAGTCTTTTCGGAGATTGCTTTATATACGAAAGAAGTTCCCTAACAATAACCAAACAAAATCTCTTAAAATATTTGTTTTATACAGAATCTAAATTTAAAGTGTGAGCTACACAATTCACAAATATGGCGCTAGACTCATGTCTTTCACTTTTTCTGTGCCATTCAAACAACCACGTACAACGCTGATTGTTTAATTCGTTGTAATACCACATTGGAATGTACATTATGTTTATTAACTCGTTGAGAATGTCATGAGAGAGCCACCTATATTGTGTACGCTTAAGCCAAGATTTTAATTCCGATATATCATCTGCTCTCAAGGAGAATTACTAAATTAAATTAGAATTTCTTTCTCCATGCCCTTGAATTGCCAAGCCTTGCTTAGAAAATATTTCAGAGAGGATATGATTGCTATTACGGGCATTCTTGCCGCTTGAATTTCCCTTCACTTACTACTGGAAATGAAATCGCAACGTTTACTCTTTTTGAATAAAAGATTACGCCATGACTCATGAACTGTGTAAGGAGCTTCTTTCGTGTATTTTAATCGTTCAATAGCTTTTTGCCCAGAAAGAATCCTTCTATACCAAACGCTTTTATTGACTTTGGTCAGTAACAGAAGCTGTCGTAAGCTTTGGATTTATTTTTAAAGCATTCTTACAAATAAAACACGTAAGTTTGCTGGGCATGTCTACCTTTCGTTGTATTCAATCCATTGCTACGATAATTTCCAAGATTTTTAAAAACAACGTAGCTTTTCTTTGATTGTTTTAGTAGAATATGCAGAATCTACAGATTAGTTCATTTCTTGATCAACCGTCGTGTCGTAGCCATCACGGTTTTCTATAATTCCATTGTTATTATCAGTGTTATCATTTCTCGTTTTCGGCAACTTTATCAGAAAAGTATCCATTCTGAATAACTCGCAGGAAGTAAAACGAGTTGGGACTTGCGATTGGAAGAACTGTTATAATAGTATGATTGCCTCACGCTTATTTATGTCTCTAACTCACTATAAACTCAGTAATACAGTATAGACGTATTCTGATCTACTACAGTGTATATAGAGTGCTTTTCCTTCACACTGTGGCCATCGCACGGCTACTCACGTGCCGCTCGCCGCAGCTCGGACTCCCGCCGTAACATTATATCCCCGCAAGCGTCTCACGTTCCCATGCAGTACATAAGGCTTAAGTTGAAACAAGACCATTTGACGTTTTCTGGCCGGTCTAGGGGGTGCGGTAATGACGGTCCGAGTGCTGAGAAACCCTGTCACAGTCACCCTTCACTGCCTAGTCAGTTGCACTTGTAATAGTGTTGTTATTAGTTGCACTTTTGGCAGCGAAATATGGAGAATATCGATATCTTTAGCCGTCCTTGCTTCGCTTGCTTTTGTGTTTTTGCAATGGGGTGTTGGTTCTCTAAATTTAATATTTCATCCTAACCCATGGTTAAAGTTTACCAAATGTCCTGTGGAATATAGTACTATCTCTTTCTACTTTCCATGTTTCAACTTAAAGCAAATATACTATAGTAGGAATGGGCATTCCCTGCCCCGCGTGTCACACGTGTCAAGCGACCTCCGCCCCTCCCATTTTAGTTTGCTGTTTGCAACGAAAGCAGTCTTCTTATTCAGTGGTGGAACACTGCTTAACATGCATACAGGATATATTACAAAAGAATTGGTGGGACATTTAGAGAAGAATGGGCTCTTTCATATTTTCCAGCATGTAAATATGCTGCCATGTACTGTGTGTGTGTGTGTGTGTGTGTGTGTGTGTGTGTGTGTGTGTGTGTGTGTCTGTGTCTGTGTCTGTGTTTTTTTTTAAGGGATGCACATTTTTTCGTACGTTTTCGTCTATCGCTTAACGTTTACAGCTTACACAAGATTATAAAAAATTCCTTCCGAATGAAGAGGACTTCACAGGCTTTTCCCAGAAATTCAATATGCACATTTTACTTACCCTCTAAACATTTTTAATACACAGAATTTTAATCAAAATCGTTAGTCATATTTCATAAAATCAAAATATGGTATTTTATTCAAAATCGTTAGTCATATTTCATAAAATCAAAATATGGTATTTTATTCAAAATCGTTACTCATGCTTTAGAAAATAAAAACAAGTCGAAAAATGTTCCATATGAATGGAAGTTTGGGGTGGGGGATTTTCTTGAAAATCTTCCTGTCGCATCTTTGGAAGTTACTGAACTTAAATATCAAGTCTAGTAATTATCCGAGATTTCGTTTTTGAGTTATACTGTTCACAGACGCACACGGACTGTTTTCCAAAAATGCTTATTTTTTATTCAGGGGACCACAAAACTTATATTTCCGGTGAAATCTCGGTATCGAGATTTTGGGTGGAATGCATTACCTTCTCTAGCTTCTGCAATGAGCATGGGATAGTACGTCACATTACCCCTCCTTCCTGGATGTGACACGCACTCACCAATACCTGCACAGTAGTTACGATGCAAATAAGCGCATACCTTATCATAAGAGATGTTGAAAATGTTATTGTTCTGTATCCACACATTTCTGGTATTTTCTCCGGAAATTTTCGTTCACACTGGAAAGATCAATACCCGAAATTGTGTGAACTTCTCGCCTGATGTTTTCTTTTAGTTCTTACAATGTATGGGGTTTGTTGCACACGCTTTATTTTTAACTTATCTTGTATATAAAACTCACATACAGTTAAATCAGAAGACCATGAGGACCATAATTATTTACCAATTAGCCTATATTAAAATTTTTCTGGAATTAAATTTAATGATCCATAAGCTGTATGCGCGATATCAAAGTCTTAGAAAAATCCAGACTGACACTCAACGTCGGTCAGCCGCTCAAGACTGATGTAGGTCATTTCTGTACCTCTCCGCATTTATTGTTTGTTTAAAACACATAGGTCCTATTATGCTGTATGCATATACTGCATGCCATTCTTGCGTCATGCAAGGGAATCTCGTGGGTAAAGTCGGGTTTCCCTGTGCTCCAATATCTGTGATTTTGCGACGAAACATTGGCATTAAATGGAAGCATACTTCGTCAGAGAAGGATATTAAGTGTAGGTTAATTACTCTATAGCTTCGCAAAATGCAATTGCAGAAATTACCCGACTGTTGATCACGTGCTGAATAAGGTGTATGCAACAAACCCTCATGCAGTATAAGAACTAAGAGAAAACATCAGACCAGAAATTCGCTAAATTTCGGATATTGAACTTAGGAGTGTGAACGAAAATTTCCTAAGAAGATGCCAGAAATTTGTGGATAGAAAAGAACTACGTTTCCAACATTCTTATGATACGGTATGTTGCGGGAATATTATAACTTTCGGTAGGAGTCCGAGCTGCGGCGGCCGGTGCGCGAGTAGCCGTGCGATGGCCACAGTGTGAAGGAAAAACATTGTGTAGACAAACGCTGGCAAAAGGCACAACTGCTTTAAGTTTTGAAATAATTACTAAAGTAACAGGTGGGATACGAAACCTTCAAACTATTTAACAAGCATGTTTGGAACTCTTATTGGGTGCTTGAGCACCGGAGAACCTACGTAGTCCGCACCTGTGACCACCCGATCAGATTTTTGCTTTCAGGCTCCTTTATACAAATCCTCCGCAAATACTAATTGAGTTTTAAAATAATCACTCACCACGTAACAACTAAATGGAAAGTTAAGAATTCGTCTGGCAAAACTGTTGGAACCGCAGAACTCAAATACACGTTCCAGTGTATATAAGTGAAACGTCTATTCCCGGCGAAAGAGCTTTGCGAATGTTTTATACAGGGAGCTATCTGGATTGCAAACTTGCAATGGTTCTGTAACAAAACTGCCAACGAAGATAAGATTAACTTTAAAATAAGTGAAAACTAATATCTCTTTAGATTTAAAGAGGCAAAGACCACTCATACGGTAAAGAGTTTTCTGAAGATTTAAATGTTAAAAATAAACTAAATCATTAAATAACTTTGTTAACTCCTAGTAGAGTTATTGTGTTTAATAGGATAAGATTATTGCTCTTCGGTTTCCTGTAAGTGTTAGTTTGAATGTTGCTTTTATATTGTAATTACTAAGAAAAATAGATAAAAAAACAGCTTATATTAAAACCTGTTGAACTACTATTAACATGCACTAATGCAATAGTATTGAAAATCACTCAGCTCCTACAGCTACTCCACTTTTCCTCTCTGCTGTCGGGGACCCCCCCCCCCTGGATCTTAGATTAGAAGGGAGGAGGGAGAAAGCGGACGATGGGGAGTTTGTGTGCGTGTTTCAAAGAGAGAAAAGGAGGGAATATGTGAGAGTGAGAGATTGGATGAAAGAAAAGAAAGAAAGAAAGAGGAAAAAAGAACGAGTAAATCTTATCCTCAAAACTTCATTTCTCATAGTAAGCTTAGAATGAGTCTGAGACAGTGTAAGTCGAAATTTTAAATAAGAATGAATCGATAATTAGTGAAATGTTAAAAGAATACAAATGACATTTTATATATTGAAGAAAAAGGCCACACGAGATAGCATTCAAACTGACAGACGCGTGAGTTTTCACAAAGTTGTTGCTATTTGTGCTGGTAAACATTTAAATGTAGTGCCTAGCTTAGGTAACAAAGTCATGTCTTTATTTTCCAAAATGTGATGCGCTTTTTTGTCCATATTTGAGGATTTCTTGCCTTATTTTGGCGATGTTCTTTGTTGCTTTAATTTTGTCTGTCAATTAAGGTAATGCACCTGTGAAATTTGAAAAATGCACATCATGTAAGATATCTTGTTGAAATTTATGCCTTTGTTATTACACACAATAACAGCAATGTTTTGTCATGTTTCAAAATTCTGGCTTGAATGGTTATTTAAATGTTAATTTTTATTGTATAAATTCATTCTTCTAATAAAACTGCTCCATACGATGCATTTTGTCAGTCTGGTTGGCTCAGCTGGTTAGGCGCTGCCCTTCTGATCCCAAGGTCGTGGGTTTAAACCCGGCCCATACCGATGGTTTTTAGGTGTGCTTGAAAGCGACAGCCTCTTGTCAGTAGATTTACTAGCATGTTAAAGAACTCCTGTGGGACGAAATTTCGGCACACCGGCGACGCTGATTTCTAAAAATTGGAGCATTATTTAAAAAACGTATATTGCCATTTTCTTTAATCTGCTTTTGAGTGTCAGTAAAAAAAATTGAAGTAAATTAATGAAATATTGCATCGCGTGGAGAATTTTGACTATATTAAATGCTGAAAAACGTTTGCTAGAAAACAAGGTTTAAAGTTGGACGTTCCTATTAATAAGCATCCGCCTGTCCATTTATAGCTTCAGGGCCATTACATGAAAACTTAAACCAAAATGGACAATAATTTCTGTTTTAAGTCAAGGTTGATAGGTGTTAAATTTGAAGTAAAATATACCCAACTGTGAGAAATGGTGTAAACAACGAGTGGGAACATTGTTACCTATCTATTATTGTGATTTTACTGCAAAATGAACTTATTGGTCACTGTAACTTCATATTATGCTTCACATTGGAAGTTTAATTATCATTGTTCAAATGTCCCATTCCATCACAGAAAGTGTATTTTTTGTATTTTGAAACAATATTTATTCAATGCTGATATGCATGATCACTGAACTTCATGTGATAAACATGCAACAGCCACCTAACCTCAAATAACACAAAAACATAACGCTAGAGAAAGCTTTTAATAAATATCCCATTCCGTCACAGACCAGCATATGTGCATCAGTACGTTCAACATAGCATGTTTTAATTTATATTCTGAGAAACATTTACTTTATAAAGTGCACGTATATTTTAAAATACGCCTTTGCAAGCACTGTACTTTAGGCATATATGTTATAAAATGCTCTGTGTGAGATTAATGATTTAGTTAAGCAATTTATATCGAAAGGACTACATATCCTGTAAGCTCACGGGGAAAAAGATGTGACAGTAAGAGAGAATGAAGAAGAAGAAGACAAATTTCAGAAGAGATTTATGTACCACTATTGCAGAGGCATATCGGATATTAAAAAAGGAAAACCGTAATAAAGTGGGAAATAAAAATTCTTTTCATTGCGACCCAAATTTCTCTTTTCAGTCGGAGACACGCCTCACCACAGCTGCTTGTTGCTATCATGGGAACATCAATTTACTCTTGACTGCTCTGTGTGCGTATGAGGATATGCCTAAAACACCATCACAACTAATCAGTACATTAGTATGCAATCTTGAAAATGATGACTGCTTGTCAAGCATATGCGATATTTGTGGCATCACAAACCTGTTCAGTCAGTATAATACCTTAACAGATTGATAGGTACAAATGAATTGGCGTGGTTTGCTTGGAACACCATTGAAAAAAGTTCTGAAGGAGAACACTGTCTGTGAAGCATTCGAGAACTTATTGAAAAAACATCCCAGCTTTTAAAACATTGCTTCGTGGTAAAAACTTAGCGTACATATTTTCAAGGGAAGAAGGGGCTGTAGATGCCAAAGAAATGGTAGCACAGTTAGTTTTGCCGAAAATTACTTGCCAGATTTCAAAATGAAATTCAGTTGACGTATTGAAACTCCCAACAGATCACAATCTTTACAGCTGTTACCTGTTTAAGTCCTGGAATGGTACGAAGTTATGCAATTTTCAGTGACGAAATATTACGTGACAAATATACTGTCAACACATTCCTTCGAAGCTGGTTTCTCAGATTAGGAAAACTTGCCCAGAGTTCAAAACAATTAACATTTTTTCAGGTGGTGCAGCAAATCAATTTAAACAACGTTATTATCTATGTTATTTAGCTCACCTTCAGGAAGAGTTTGAAGTTCTGTTAACATGGAACTTTCTAGCTACCTACAGGTCATGGGGAGGGCAGTGTCGATGGAATTGGTGGAGAACTGAAGACATTAGTATGGCATGCTGTGTTAGGTGGAAAGCACATGGTTGCCAATGCACAATCCTTTTACTGGTGTGCCAGGAAAGTGTCAAAAACAGTGGATGTGATATTTTGTTTTAAACATGGAGTTGATCAACAAAAGACACAATTTGATGCTAATGCCACTCATTCTAAGCACTTCATTAAAGTTGTATCCCCTTATAATGTGATTTACAAAGAGCATGTGTAGAAAAAGTTTCAACTTTGATTTTATGATTGGCAGAGGTGTCCAAATTCAAAAAATGGAATTGCCTTCAAATGTTGAAGTAGGTGCTTTAGTAGTGGTGAAGTTTATGACTAAAAGGGCAGCTAAAAACTTCATAGGGCAAATCTTGAAAGTTGACAATACTGATTGTGCGATTAATTTCATGAGAAAAATGAACACAGGTTCCAAATTTGCATTTAAAAGTAATGACACTTCGTGAGTTGCAATTTTTTATGTATTGAAAGTACTTCCAGTTCCTGATGTAGATAATCGCCACAGACTTTTTTTCTTGGTGTAGACAGCACTCATATCTCATATTGTGAGTTCTGATAGAGTGCAACAAAGTAATACTGGCAAGGTGATTGTTTTATGTAAGATGCAGTTTCAGCAGTCTTCATTTTGTACATGTTGCTTTACATCACCTAACTGTCCCATTCAGTCACATAAGTAAAAATGATAACTAAATGATAATTCCATGTAATTCTCCATACTATTATATTAAGACTTGACATAAGGCTATTGATTACTGAAATGACAGCACATTTCACAGAACTTTGTAGTTGTTTTAACTTAGAGGGAACTTCCTTTTTGTCCATGTCCCTCTCCACCACAGGAAGATTATTTCATATTTTTACTTCAAATAACAAGATATTTTCCCTTTTAAGATTTTTGTGTTAATCTTAGGATTGAAATTCCCTGTTATGAATAAAAAACACTCATAATTTGTTTTAAGAGTTATTTTTGGAACAATACAGAAGAACAAAACCTTCCAATTATCCCATTCCGCCACATGGAATGAATGGCTTTCAATTAATTGCCAGTTTAAGTGCGCCAATTAAACAAAAAAACACGTTGCGTTTTCTTCAAGTTTAGAATTCATATCATTTTAGTATGAAAAAATGTAATTTTTCACAATTCTTAGTCAAATTTCACAGATGTGTTATATTAATTGCGTATTCCATCGCCAAAGAGACATGTTTTAAGCTTATTGACATAATTTCCCTACTTTACCGGCAATTCGGTATAATTTTGATTCAACTTAACCACAAATATCTCGGGTAACTTAGATGTTGAATGGTAATATTACCGTTATCCGAGATTTCTGCTACTAAAATCCGCGTAATTGGATTGCCGGCGTTATTGAACACGGCCCTAAATTGTTTACTCTCCGGAGCTGCAGTACGTATGATCGCATCAACGCAAACCATCCACGGAGCAGACATTAACGCAGAGATTAATCTATCGACACCTTCTGTACTCACGTGTTACTAGTCCTTCTATTGACGATGGCACAATTTTCCACGGTGCATACCTAACTTTAGTTGGACAATGAGATAACCCACGCAAGAGCCCTGATATTAGTATAAATTTTGGGCTCATTTGGTTATCATTCCATCATTTTATTCACCAGCAGTGCATACCTGAGCTATTGCAATAAACGTTGAAAACTAAAAGGGAAAATAAAATAAAAACGCTATAATAACCTTTGCACCTCTTTGTTTCATTGCAAGGTAGAATAGTCTAGAATAGAGTACGAAAACCAATTTCTGCTCTTGTGCCATCATTTTGGAACTTAAGCGTAACCTACAGTATGATTTAATGCAGAATGCCTAATAACCTAAAGACATTTTCATTCATGGTTCGTGTGCATTTAGAAGGCTATATTATTTAAATATCTTAAACTGTAGATTTCTTCCTGAATGTGTTAATCTGTAATTGTATAATATATAATTAGAGCAACCTCTCGTAGCTTCCGTGGCCTACAAAATATGCCCCCGATAGGTTAAAATATAAAAACTAAATTGAACCCAACCCCAAGGCGCTAAGACCCATGCAGGGCCTTGGCCTGCTAACCCAACTGCCGGCCTCACGGCCACATAATCACGACAGAGGTGGGCAATCATCCAGCCGTAAGGGGAGATGTGGCCAGCATGACGCATCCCTCAGCCGGAATGTTGGCTCTGGAGGCCGGGGTTGCTGCGTATCGTAGCTCCTCTTTTTCCTCACGATGCTGAGTGGGCACCGGTCTTATACTCGCGACTTTAAATGATCGAACCCGGTCACATTTCGTGGCCGGGAACCAGCATACCATGCTCCAGGCCACGGCGCAGGATGATAACTTAAATGTATTTTTCTTAAATTGTGTGTGCAATTTTTAAATGTGGGGTAGTGCAGAAATGACAATTAAAATGGCTTTTTATTTGTTCCAGCTGTTGCAGGAAGATAGGAAGTGATGGTGTTCAGAGATTGCTCGATATCGTTTCAACTGGCAGAGTTGCTGGCAGAAGCTAGCGTGAGTATGAGATATTGCCCCATGTTTATATTTCGAATGGATCAAACAATTGTAAGTGTAAATTTATTTCATTTGGAATTGTGGCTTTTTAAACACTACTTAAAATACTCGCATGACAAGTCTCAGTGGCCCATGTACAGTGGGCTTCAAATGTTTTCCGATGGACCAAGGGGTGTAGAGGCAGAGGGGGAAGAAATGTCTTCTCGACTAGTCATGCCTGGCTATAGCCAACAGCAAGTGCCGGATCGTCTCAAAGGTTACATTTGCTTCTGTGTATGCTCGTATAATTCAGCGACCTGACTCTAAGAGGAAATAAGACAAAACCAAATACTTTTCTCTTTACTAGAACTATTCAAGCTAAGTAAATTAACATTTTCTTTGCATACTATGTTGTTTAAAAATCAAATATTGCACTCTTTATGTGGGTGCTACACAGGTTTAAGATTCAGTAATTTTCTTGAGAAACAAGGTTCGCATAATGTATATCTTGTTTTTAACGTTTGTTGCTAGTAATAAACAATTAATAATAATAATAATAATAGTTTCATAATTATCGCAAATAGAAAGTTCTGCGCGTACTCTGAAGCAGAGGGTATTTATTACTTTGAATATAAGTTTGTTTGGTTTTTAATTGTAATAGATATTGATCACAACGTTTAGCGCTAAGTGTGTAGTTCCATACAGTTGGCAAATTCAGTTCTGATAATATTCAAGTAATGTTTTAAAAATATGGAAGCAAAGGTAATATGAATATCAAACTGTTGAATCAGTTTGTGCACAATTAAGTGCAACATTAAATTTTTTTCAAAATGATATATATTTTGCGTTTGTTACTGAAAAACGAATAAAGATTGTTTTATTTGAAACATAATTCCCCTTACATAAACACTCACAAGAGAGAGAAAGAAAAACCGTGCCAGTCGTATAGTGGACGTAGAGAAAAACCACCTATGTAGGTATTGTATCCAAAAGGAGAATATGTTAATAGATACGAGGAAACAATGTTTAGCGCAAAATATGCAGTTTCTATATAGCTGTTATATTCGGTTATGATAACAAATAAGCTAAATTTTCAAAATAGTGACCCGAAGTGTTAATGCAGACAGGTTGATGTGCTTTTATAGTACTTGATTCATTTGAAAGCACTCTATTCTGAAAATTAAATCTGAAGATGCCCCCGCCAAAAGAAGACTTTGTATTACGATTCACGTTCAGAATCCTTAAAACGCTTCTCTTCTCTGGTCTGGAATGGAATGGGATGTGTAACGGAGGGGACTCGATCCCGATCCAGTGAAGAGGATATTTAGCTTGTGCCACTCGAGGGGGCGCTCCCGGGAGGGAGGGACGAGGTAAGAGACATCGGGCGGCCGGAACCAGGACTTGCGGCACAGCAATGACAAGGTTCCTAAAGTCTCCAGATTGAGACGCCTTGACAGTCGGGCAGGCTAACCGGGGACCCCGCCCCACACAGAGGGCCCAACGCCCTCTCAAGAAGCGGTCCGCATACCCTGGTAACCAGCCAAAGACTGAGAGACTGATAAGGTTCCAAAGGGAGCATCCTTTTCCTCTGCCACGGCGCACCGGAATACCATGACCGACACTTCCAACCCTAAAACAGACCTAACGGGGCTAAGGATGAATGAAATGAGGAATGGAACGATATTCGGGGGCTGAGAGAAATCATATCAGCATTCGCCTGACGACCCGGGAAAACTCTCGAAAAAAACCCGTGGGTCAGATTGGGTGAACTCCCGACAGCCAGCCGAAAGCCGAGAGACGGAGAAAATCACAAAATGCATCCTTTTCCCCTGCCATACTGCACCGAAACACCATCGCCGATACTTCCAACCCTGAAAGAGACCAACGGATGAAAGGTGAAGGGAAATGAGAATGGAGATGAAATGAAGGTTCAGGAAATTCGGGGATGTGAGAATCCTTCCCACCATTCGCCTGGCGACCCGGGAAAACACCCCGAAGAAACCCATGGGTCAGGAAGGTCTGCCAGAGGATTCGAGCGTACGATCTCCCGAATGCGAGCCACAGACGTGATAGCTTTGAAATTCTGTTCTCTTTGTATGAACACGAGAAAGAAAGAAAAACAATAGCTATTTGCAATTGAGAGAAGTATAAAGTATTTGAAAATTCAAACTAATAACAAGAAAATTTTAGATTAGGTAAAACAATATAAAACTTTTGTGACATAAAATAAAAAGGTTATTTGATAAAATTTTGTACTTTAAGAAGATCTACAGTTGTTGTGCAGTAAGATTTTGTCTCTCTCTCTTGCGATTTACTGATTATCAAAACTCATTGACAATAAAGACTAATTTACAGACTATTCCTAGAAAATAAAATATATGCATTCTATTTATCATGAAAATAACTTAAACATATATATTTAAATAAAAATCCTTAGTCATTTTTGAAAGAATAAAAAAAATCGAAACATGTTCAATGTAAAGGGTAGTTTGGAGTGGAAGATTTTCTTTAAAATCTCAGTGTCATATTCTTGGAAGAAGTGGAACTTAGACACTAAGTTCGGTTTTTTACCAACCTTTTGCTTTTGAGTTATGCTGTTCGTGGTCACACACACACACACACACACACACACACACACACACACACACACACACGTGGACCATTTTCTAAAAATAAATTCTTTGGATTCAGAAGGTCACAGACATGATTTCTGGTGAAATTACGACATTTAATTTTTAGCTGGAACACAATACTTTCTCTACTTACGGAAGCTACAGATAAAAATGCTTACTTTGGATTTAGGGATCTCAAAACGTGCATTTCCGTTGAATCTCGTTATCCAGTTTTTTGGTGGAACACAATACTTTCTCTACTTACTGTAACTACGTACTAGAGAAAGTAAAAATGCTTTGTTTGGATTCAGGGAGTCTCAAAACGTGTATTTCCGTTGAATGTCAGTAGTATATATAGGGGAAGCTGGCTCCTTTTTTGCGTTTACATGGGAAAAGACAGGGAAAACGAGGGTAGATGCGACGGTTCAAGGAGGAAAATGCGTTTATATGGGAAGATAGGGAAAACGAGGAGAGATCCGAGGTAGAGCAGGTGCTGCAAGAGGGGAACGCCCTTCATATGAGCTAGGTGGGGAATACGAGGAGAAGTGTCAGGCTGGACAGAGTTTGAGGTGTGGAGTATGCGTTTATATGGGAAAGATAGGGAAAACGTGAACAGATAATAGGCTAGACAGATGCTGAAGGAGGGAGGGATACGCTTTATACGGGAGATATAGGGAATACGAGGAGAGATGCTAGACTAGACAGGGCTTGAAGGGTAGAATATGACTTTTATATGGGATAGGTGTTAGGCTAGGAGGGTTTGAATGGCAGAGTATGCGTTTATATGAAGAGACGAAAACGATGGGAATAGCTATGTTGGAGAAACGTTCAAGGAGGAAAGTGCGCTTTATATGAGAGGGGTAGAGAATACGAGGAGAAGTGCTAGGCTAGACAGAGTTTGAGGTGTGGAGTATGCGTATATATGGGAAAGATAGGGAAACGTGGACAGATAATAGGCTAGACAGATGCTGAAGGAGGGAGAATATGGGCTTGTACGGGAGACATAGGGAATACGAGAAGAGGTGCTAGACTAGACAGGGCTTGAAGGGTAGAATATGACTTTATATGGGAGAGATAGCAAACCGACGAGAGGTATTAGGCTAGGAGGGTTTGAATTGTAGAGAATGCGTTACATGGGGAGACGAGGAAAATGATGGGAGTAGCTTGGCTGGAGGAGCGTTCAAGGAGGAAAATGCGTTTATATGTGAGAGATAGGGAAAACTGGGAGAGATGCAAGGTAGAGCAGGGCTGAAGGAAGGGAACGCTCTTTATATGATGCAGGTAAGGAATACGAGTAGAGGTGGGGTATGCAGAAGTTGTGGAGTAGGGAATACGTTTATGTGGGGAAGATATGGGGAAAACGGAAAGAGATCTTATGCTAGAAGAGAGTTGAAGGGGGGCAATGCGCTTTATATGAGAGAGGTAGGGAATACGATGAGAGGTGCTAGTCTCGACAGAGGTTGAGGAGTACAGTATGCGTTTATAAGTAAAATATATGGGAAATGGGGAGAGCTGATAGGCTAGACAGATACTGAAGGAGGGGGAATGTAGGTTTATACAGGTGAGGTAGGAAACTAAGGAGTGATGCTAGGCTAGGCAGATGCTGAAGGAGGGAGAGATACGCTTTAGACGGAAGAGTTAGGGGAAACGTGGAGAGATGCTAGGATAGACAGAGTTAAAGGTAGAATGTATTTTTGTGAGAGAGATAGCAAACGGAGGAGAGGTATTAGGCTAGGAGGGTTTGAATGTTAGAGTATGCGTTTATATGGTGAGATGGGGAAAACGGAGAGAGATCGTATGCTAGGAGGAATTGAAGGATAGGGAAATGCGTTTATATTGGAGAGATAGGGAATACGAGGGTCGATGCTAGGCTAGACAGTATACTTTTTTGTAAATCTTACACAACTTTCATATGTTAAACAGTTAGTGAGCGAGATGGAGAGGGATAAACTGTATATTGGTTTACAGATTTGGTGCATGTAGAAGTATTCTAAACTAGCCCCACACCCAACGCCCTAATCTATCCCTACCTTGCCTGCTCTGGATCATCTTCTCATTGTCTGTTCAATCCTATCACCGTCTTACCTAACGAACGTAACAAGACGTGACGCAACTCGCAAACGTAACCACGTAACAAGACGTAACACTGCGTAACATAACCACGTAACAAGACGTAACGTAACCAACAAGATCTCGGGCATTGGTCTTCATTCTGCTAATTATTCTCGAGGTGTCAACATCGTTGTCCTCCCAGAAAATAATCGGCTTTCTAAGGTGTTATCAAGGTGAAGAGAACTGCATTTCCTTGAAGGATTAATACGTTATTACATCAAAGTAAAGATGAATAACTCCGCACATATGGGTATCACTCCTAGTGCATCAGGATATTCTTGTGGCAAATGTGGAATGAAATTTCAACGGGGATATGATAAAAGAAGGCATGAACTGGGGTGCAAGCGACTCTTCAATTGTAATTATTGTAATGTAACCTTCAATAACAGTTATAAGGGTCAGCGACACGAAGGTTTATGCGATATAAGCATGCCTGAGAAGAAACGTAGATTAGAACCCAGTAAACAACAGTTATTATCTACAGTGGAGGACTGTGACATGAAACAATATGAAAAATCATTCGACGGATGCTTGAAATCGTATTTTATATGATGCGAATCAACCAAGGTTCTGAATATGTACCTGCATGAGGCAAAACAGCGGATACTCCAGGCTGTACATAAAGAGCTTGGTATTTACAAGAGTGTGAAAACTAATATGCAAGCTGAGTGTCGATTTGTTAACAGTATCGGAGAAACCTGTGACAAAACATTTAAAATCCGGAATCAACCTGTTTTATAGAAACGGATCTGGACTATGTTGGACACGAAATTGAAAAAATTGGTTACTGAAATGGAGGAGTCGCAGCTTAAGGCTAGCATCTGGGCTCTGCTTGTTGGATGGGGTTCGACTTCGTATCAACATGTACAGTCCGTTACGAGGAAGTAGCTACATACCAATACCGCCATCTGTCGGAGCAAGAAAATCCTGCATTAACATCCAGAACTATACCGATGAGCAATGCTTCATGTATTCTGTATTAGCCAAATTCGTTGGGAAGGATGCACAACGCTTGAGCAAATACGAGCAACTTCAACATAAATACGACTTCAGCTGTACTTCTTGCCCCACTCCACTTTCTCAAATATCTAAGTTTGAGAAGCTTAACAGTATGACTATCAACGTCTACGGACTGGATGAGAAGCAAGAAGTGTATCCCCTAAAGGATGCTGAGACTGAACTATCTGAACACCGTGACCTGCTACTATTGAGTGACAGTAGTGGAAAATATCACTACGTATATATATATATATATGTGTGTATATATAAATAATTTTAATAAACTTATTCGAGGTCAGAAAACTAAGCGTAATTGACGTGTTTATACCTGTAAGCGCTGTTTTACACATTTTGATGATCAGTGCGGACGAAGTGGACTGGAAAACCATAAGGGATTGTGTATACCATATGATGTTACTATGGAGTATGATGGTTAGTAAGGATATAAAGTGAAATGATTACTGAAATTAACTTAAGTTATATGTGCTGAGTTTGATCATATTCTCAACAAAAACCACCAAGAACCATAAGAACATACTGCAGTGAAATCGTTACAACACTTCTGAATTTCGACATCATCTCGATGCCATATTGTTACGTTAGTATAAGTGTATAAGATCAAGTTTACTGCTTACGATGATTAAAGTTATTGATGAGGTTGAAATAGCAACATAATCGTATGGACATTACAAACAATACTTAAGAGAATGTAACTTGGATCTCAAGAGAGTGAATTTCTCCATGAGACTACAAATTTTAAATGAAAGTTTACTCGAGTGCTGCACACATCTAATGAAGAAAGAAGAATAAGAAGATCGAAGGGGAAGGTGTTAACCCTGCCATTAGGAGCAAATCCTAGTGCTAGTCTCAATCCTTGATAAAGGGGAGAGACGCCACAACGAACTAAAATAAAGCTATGATGATGATGTAAAACTTATCACCCAAGACTCTCAAATAATAAAACCTGAATTAAACGTCGCAATTTTACTAAAAGAAGCTCCAGGTTAGCTCTGGTTAGGCTAGGTTAGGGTATACAATTGTGAATAAATGATTAGAGATGTCTAGTTTCGAGTTAGAATGCATCAGGTTAGGATGACACCAGATTAGGTTAGACCATGACGTAATAGAATAGAATAGATTATGAAAGGATGGCCTGGGATTCGCTCGGCTCGGCTCACGTACTGATTGTCTAAGTTATAAAGAATGAGTTAGCTTAGATTATCTTAGCAATGGTTTGGTTACGTGTTGTTCTTACGTCTTGTTACGTGGTTAGGTGCTTATGTTACGTGGTGTTATGTCTTGTTACGTGCTTCTACGTCTTGTTACGTGCTTATGTTACGTTGTTGTTACGTCGTGTTGCGTTGTGGTACGCGGTGGTTACGTGGTGTTACGTGCTTATGTTCCGACTTGTTAAGTGGTTATTCTTATGCTACGTGGTGTTATGTCTTGTCACGTGGTTACGTGCTTATGTTGTGTTGCTACTTCTTGTTACGTGGTGTTACGTTTTGTTACGTGGTTATGTGCTTATGTTACGTAGTGTCACGTCTTGTTACTTTCGGACGTGCTTATGTTACGTGGTTTTACATGGTGATATACTGTCTTTATACATGGTTATGTGCATATGTTACGTGGTTTTACGTCTTGTCACGTGGTTACGTGTTTATGTTACGTTGTGTTTCGCGATGTCATATCCTACCCTTAAAGCCCTGTCTAGTCTAGCACCTCTCCTCGTATTCCCTATTTCTCCCGTACAAGCCCATATTCTCCCTCCTTCAGCATCTGTCTAGCCTATTATCTGTTCACGTTTTCCCTATCTTTCCCATATAAACGCATACTCCACACCTCAAACTCTGTCTAGCCAAACACTGCTCCTGGTATTCCCCACCTCTCTCATATAAAGGGCGTTCCCCTCCTTCAGCACCTGCTCTACCTCGGATCTTTCCTCGTTTTCCCTATCTTCCCCATATAAACCCATTTTCCTCCTTGTACCTTCGTATCTACTCCCGTTTTCCCTATCTTTTCCCATGTAAACGCAAAAAGTAAGCTAGCTTCGCCCTATATATGATACTAATGTTATTTCATTTTTGGGTCGAATACAATACGTGGTCTGTTTACTGTAACTACGTAGTAGAGAAAGTGAAAATGCTTTATTTGGATCCAGGGAGTCTCAAAACGTGTATATCCGGTGAATCTCGTTATTCAGTTTTTGGGTGGAACACAATACTTTCTCTACCTCCTTTACCTACGTAGTAGAGAAAGTAAAAAAGCCTTGTTCGAATTCAGGGCGTCTCAAAAGGTGTATATCCGTCGAATCTCGTTATTCAATTTTTGGGTGGAACACAATACTTGCTCTACTTACAGTAACTACGTATTAGAGAAAATAAAAACGCTTTGTTTGGTTTCAGGGAGTCTGAAAACGGGTATTTCCGTTCCGAGTATTAATCTCGTTATTCAATTTTTGGGTGGAATACAATACTTTCTCTATTTACTGTAACTACGTAGTAAAGAAATAAAAATGCGTTCTTTGGATTCAGGGAGTTTCAAAACGAGTACTTTCTGTGAATATCATTGAATTTTTGGGTAGAATACAATACTTTCACTACCTTGTGTAACTACGTAGTAGAGAAAGTAAAAATGCTTTCTTTGGATTCAGGGTGTCTCAAAGCGTGTATTTCCGGTGAATCTCTCTGTTGAATTTTTGGATGAAATACAATGCTTGCTCTACTTACTGTAATTTCGTAGTAGAGAAAGTGAAAATGTTTTCTTTGGGTTGAGGGGTCTCAAAACGTGTATTTCCGTTAAATCCGTTATTCCATTTTGGGGGGAATACAATAATTCCTCTACTTGCTGTAAGTGCGTAGTAGGGAAAGTAAGACTGCTTTCTTTGTAGTCAACGTGTCTCAAAACGTGTATTTCCGGTGAATCACGTTTTTTAATGTTTAGGTGGAATACAATACTTTCCCTACTTATTATAGGTAAATAGTAGAAACAGTAAAAAGATGAGTTGCGGAATAGATAAGCGCCTGTTTGCCGTTACGGCATCTTGCATGCAACAAAATAGGAAAAGTGTAACTTAGACTGTAACTTTAAATAATTTCTGGCCTAAAGTGTTGTCACGATGCATGAAAAAAACCATACTTCATAAGGACGTTATGAGAACAAAGAACATATGTTAGTTCATACTGGGTAGAGAAAGCAGTAAATATTGAAAATCGAACCATTTTGTTTTAACACTTGCTTTTTATACAATGATATGATGCCTCTAATTCCTAAAAATTGGTTTGTATACAGCTTATGTGGTGTCGTAATGTTATTGCTGTTTTCCTTTCAGAGTTATTACCAGGGTTAGGATTTTTAGGTGCCAATTTCAGATGAAAAAAGAAGGGAAAAGGTGTCAAATAAGGTGAAAAAAGGGACAATAAGGTGCTGGTGTAAGGGGATGCACAGCTGAAATTGCTATTCTCTAAAGTATCCATTCAATTGGGCTGAAATTTTAACCAATTGTCAGTCTTCTTTAGATGTAATCGTTTTGTGAATTTCAATCCAAAATCGTAATTAGTTTTCAAGTTATTAATTTTCAAAGTATGAAATTATGAGTATATGCAAAATACAACACATGATGCATTTTTCAAAAAAAATATTATGTTGCTTCTATGTCAAGGAACTACAAATCTGTTCATATAATTTTTTTCTACCATTCTTAGTTTAAGAGAAAGAAGTTTTGCAGTTTTGTATTTGCATTCTTTGTATACATTGTTATCTTAAAAACTTAGTAGCGCAAAAACTATTCATTACACAGAAAAATTATATGACAGTTGTATTTATTTGGGTTTTTGAAACAAGCATAAAAATTTCAATATGAATTGGTGAAAACTACATCGTGTGGAACATTTTGAATATGCAGAAATGCTGAAAATAAGAAACGCCTTAAAATGAAGTTTTAAAAATATAAAAAGCTAGCAACCAAATGCGCAAGAGTATTCAAAAAGTCTCGTAACGATCCTGAAGCGTTCGCTAGGTCAAAAATAAAAGTGGATTCTAAAACTATAAACAATGGAGAATTTTTGGGAACATAATTTTTTTTTGTTTTAAGACTTTTTGAGATTTTGGGTTAATTTCAGTTGTGCATTCCTTTAACTAATTCAACGATTTCTCTTTCCCCTATTCTAATTTATTGAACTACAAACATGTACATCAAATTATCACTCATCAAAAAAAGGAAAAAACATGAAGCTGTTGTACTTCAAGACATTAAGCATCTCCACATTTTTAAAAGTAAGTCTGTTTCTATTAGGGGATAGAATGTCTTTGTAGATGGTAAAGCTTCTTTCAACATCCACAGAAACCAGTGGGACAAACCTTGTAGTCACTCGGAATGGCAACTCTACAGATGTGGCGAATTCCTCGATGTCTGGATCCTTCTTAAGACTAGATTCAAGTTTGTCTTTGGCAAAGCCATCTAACTGCTCCCTCACTGGAAGTAAAAATATCCCATTGTTTTTCCTTTTCCAGACCTTGTTCTTCCAATCGTTTAATAACTGCAGGAAGGTACTTGTAACTATGGACACAACATAGTTCTGCCTGCAAATTATGTATTTTCTCCGGTAACAGAAGTTGCTGTGCCTTGGAAATTGCACCTGCGTCGGATGGATCCAAAGAAAGCACAAACTCTTTAATTTTGTCAAAATTCTCACACAACATAGCAGTACACTCAATCCAAGATCCCCAGCGAGTAATGACCGGGAAATTTGAAAGGGGCAGGCCAGCGATTTCCCTGCAGTAAACAACACTGCTCGGAGCTTTCAGTACGATCTTCTTCAGGGTGGAGAATGAATTGATTTGCGATATCGTATTCGTTCTTTATGGATTCACAAACCCTGTGAAGGGCATGAGCCAAGCATGTCACATGCCTTAAGTTAGGAAATAAAGGTTTCAATTGGTTAACAGCTGAAACCATGTATGGAGCCTGGTCCGTAACCACAAGAAGTTTTTCAAACTCGATAACAGTAGGCCAGAGTTTTTGGCAGAAGTCCATAATGGATTGCATTACTGTACTGGCATTGGCTTTCTGCAGGTCGTACATTTTTAACAACACGGGCTTAACTTTCTTCCCTGCTAAGGAAAAAACTAAAATGTTCAAAACATATCGTTCCATTGAGTCTATGGTTTCATCCAGAATGATTCCCACATCGCAATCAGACACTTTCTCCTTGATTCTTTCTATGGTTTCTTAGTAAACAGGCTCCATGTAGTTTTTTCTTAAAGTACTCTCATCGGGCATTGACATCTATGTGTATTTTTCAAGAAATCCCTTGAAGGCTGGATGGTTCACCTTATTGAGTGGAATTCCTGCTTGTGTAAGAGCTGCGCACAAATCAATGTTTAATTCCTTCAGATTTTGGCTTTTTGAAGAACTCTGTTGAAACGCATTTCGTAATAGAGGTTGCCGTGATTTGTTTGCTTGAAGAGTCTTGTTCATTTGATGCTTAGAGCTGGAAATGTGTTGTCTGATGCGATCTCGCTGGCGTTTTTCATCTAACATAGTTCCTGAATCACAAATAGTACATCGCGTGACAGTTCCATCAGTGTCTATGAAATCTTGTTTGAATTTCTCAGCCCTAACAATAAATCGAGCACTGGACATCTTTGGCACGGTAAAATCTAGTACTAGTACACTCTTTTGGAGAGCTAACACTAGTTCACTTGCTAACACAATGCGACTGTCACACAATTCACTCTTGCGCCCATTCGCTGTTCACATTCTCTTACAACACCGCGACAATTACCAGAATGTACTCATTCATGCTGGAACTTAAGTCTCAGCGATTACTAGTAGTTTCGAGCAGACCCCAGTGTTAATAATTCTCGGAACAGCGCGGGTGATGTTACTGCCGTCTCTGCGTGCCCAGCATTCGCCTCCAAGCAAACAGATGACGTCTCTCACAGTAACAAACTAACATTCACGAACAGCAGGCTGCTGATTCTGGTGGGATAGAATCACTCATTGTCACCTGGATTATTGCGGGCTACTTTATAGCGGTAAAGCGAGAGAAAGAGGTTTTCGTCGAACACACAATTATTTTTCGTTGTTGCGGGTGTGCTTTCAATTCCCGTTCGGCGTTTACTGAAAGAGGTAGGCTTACTATTCGCACGTACACAGCAAACTGAGGAGACGTTAATTGAAAGTTAAAGAATAAATTGGAATTAAACTTAAAAGAAAAAAGGGGGAAAATGGGCTTATGGGCATGGTTGGGGGAAAATGGGATAAAGGTGCCATAAAGGGGTGAAGGTCCCAAAAAAAAGGGAAAATGGTGCGAGAAAAAATGCCCCTTTTTGCAACTATATACAACATTTCACACTGTGATATCTTTCCGCACAGCTTTAACTTACCCTAAGAAAAAGGTGCGCACTTAAAAATCCTAACCCTGTTTATTACATTCTTACAGCCAAGTCTAAGGGAAATGTGTTGGAATGATACTTTCTTTAGTCTATTACATCCCTTAACCTTCCTTGTAGAGCAGGTATGAGCTAAGGCACCTGGCATAACCTCTCGATAAGACCCACCGGCAGCAGGGTAAGCGGGGTAACGAAAAACATTTGGTGCCGTCTGTACCAACCCATGACCGTTCATCCCCAGGATAGCATGGAACGATTTTTTGGTAGGTGAACAAAGGAGTGTTACCTTAATAATTATCAACTCGCATTTACATGAAACTAGTCTGCTTTTAACTAGTACCAGTCAACATGTTACATATAATAAATGTTACATATCTTCTAGGTTATAAGGGATGCTGAAGGTATACTGACCATAGTATTTGGAAAACCGCAAAGGAAATGATGGGTTGTGAGAAATCAAACGGAAAGGTGTGGTAAGTCTTTTAGTTAAAGCAGTTCCGTATTGGCATACGCCAACTATTTTTCTAACCGTCCTTGTCTCAATAACTTTCTGAATAAACGCGTAGTTTATCGTAATTGTGAAGCACACATTAGCAATATTTAATAATCTTCTGTTTTCACTGAATAAACTATCATATTCAGTACTAACAAGCCGTTCCACAGTCTTAAATGGCATTACCATCCAAGGAGAGTGCTTGTACAAGAAAAATTCTATACCGCAGTACAGAGAAAAGGCGTTGCACTGAACCTTTTAAAACCTGTACACCACCCTCTTTGTGTAAGACTTCCGCAAAAACTGTGACGTTAGGAGGAAAAAAAATCCTGATTCAACGCATTCACATTGCTTTTTCTACTCGCTCTTCTACAAACTATTCTTACGAAAGCTAATTCTTCAATTTACTTCTTGATAATCCATATAAAATTTAATTACATGCTTATATGTATCTTCTTCTTTCAAGGATTAAACCATTGTTGGGTCGTTACGGCTCCAATTTTTGTAGCTGCTGTATCCATCTCTTTTTAAAAAATACATATATTTTCGTTGTAGGTGTAAGAAGATTGCGTTAGGCTGAAGTGGTAGTCAGAATTTTAAAAAAGTGTTGAGAACACAAGGTCAATCAGCAATTCATATTTTGCGTGTTGCTTGATGTGTCGCTACACTTAATCTGCCGTCTGCTGTAAACTTCTCGTTTCTGCACGTCAGAGTGCCCCTGTATGCGCATGCGTATCGCACTAAAAGAACCTTATGGAAACTTGGTTCTTCGAGCCAGCTAACATAAAGGTAAGAAGTCACAACTACCAGGGCAACAATGCCACTCTTCTCCTTCTGGCCCTAAAGGCGACGACCTCGGCGCCTACAAAAATACATATTAATAACAAAAATGCGGAAGTTTACAAAAGGAAAAACATACACTAGTAAATGTGCTGAAAATGAGAGAGAGAGAGAGTGGCAGAAAATAAATTACAAATATCAAAAGTGCTCTTTTGTTCTTGCTTCACAAATGTAAGTTTTTGTAGTAGGCGCTGTGAATTTTGTTGTTACTTTTTATGTTTATCAGACTGATTCGACTTTGCTGCGTACTCCTTTACTAGCTTTTGTTGCAGCAGCTATTTAAAACACTGACTATTTTGCCCCCTTTTTTACGACACTGGTGGATTTTTGAAGTCGTTATGGTATCAACTGTTGGAGCAGGCAGAAGAGCAGTAGCATTACTCGCTATGCCATTGTAATCTGTGCTATGAGAAGGACCCTTCCTCCCTGCCGACGACACTGCAGGATGCAACTGGGTTGGACGCTGGCTTGGTCCACCTCTCATGTCTTGACAGCTTCACCTCTCACACTCTCTGCTCCAAAACTGCAAGGCCAAAATATTAGGGGTACTGCACTGAGGCATTCTGCATTCTCTCTCTGTTGTCTGTGGTAATCGGTCATGGTCTACAAGCATTTCTAAGCACATCCATAAATAGAGCACCACAAGGAGCACAAGAAAAAATTATAGGGGGATTTAACAACGAAAGAATGTATTTTGATTTTTCGGAGTTCCGAGAATTATACAATATATACTACGCTTATAAATCTAAAATTAGATCTAGAAAAAAAAATCTCAATTAAGCTTTTCGAAGCAAATTTTACAGAGGAGGATTGCGAATATTGGGATTCCACGTGGAATTTACAAGAAAAAAAATAACATGTGGGAAATTTTAATGACACATTGTAAGCGTGGTCATAATACAATTATTTAAAGAAGCATAGATTAAGATGTACAGTAAATTTACAAAAGTAATAAAGTGAGGGATGATAGAATTATATATGTTAATAATAAAGTGACATGATCGTGTGAAGCGCATTGCATGGTAATGATCGCGTAGCCCAATGTATGAGTCATAATTATGTTGCCCAAAACATTCTACTGTGCACCGTGTATACAAGCCATATACATCCGGTGCATGATCGCGTAGCGCAATGTATGAACGACAATTAATTAATTATGTTTTCCAAGATGCGCTGTTGTTTTCCATGTATTCAAGCCATTTACATCTGGTACATGCAGCATTGTTAGGAGGGTTAAATTCGAATGCAGCACATTCAACATACAAAGCAGTACAAGTCTATTAGTGTTCTAAAATCCAACATATACGGAAGGTAGGAAACAAGGACTATGACTTTTGAAACATTCCAAATGAATCCTTAAATTCCTTCATCCTCTTGGCTGGTGGACCTTCATGGTGCTAGTGATGGTCGTCTCTCATAACAGCTCAGCATTGTAAATACAAGTTTGCGTCATAGATCATTCAGGATGAGTTTCAAGCACAATAATTGACATATGATTGTTACTAATATCGACAAAAACAAATCATTCTCATGAATTTCTTAGAACTGAAACTGGTTACTATTGCACAGTGATGTAACCGAAGTTTCTCAGTGAAACACTCACGTCTTTGGTGAGACTATATTAGTCGATCACCTACACAAAACAAACATCATACATACTTCACACATCAGCGAGGTAATGCTTATAACTCGCTAAGTGCACATCACATCGTAAATGCATGAAACATCTCATCATAGTGATGACTCGCTGGTACACTCACATGGCTTAAATGGCATAACTTATAGCAATCAGATATAAGTAATCATCTTAACATAATCATGAACACCAGAAATGGCAATTGAGCACGAGACTAGCCGAAACTCATTTTGAAAATAAGACACAAATGAAAAACATCAAAAGATACTGGAGCAGGTGATACAAAATCAGGTTGATGCATTAGTCAGCAAATACATCCCCAGGTCTTCGGATCTGCTGTTTGGGAGCAACGACCGCAGCACAACAGAATCTGAAAAACTAGATGGAGTATGCAACTTGTACAAAGTACAATTTACACACTATATTATAAAGAGGGATCCTATTTAGGGAACAAACGTGAAGTATATACTGTTTTTGTTTCTCTCTAGGAGCACTGGGACGATTCCCGAGTAGTTAGTTAGGGTTATTTTCCTCACAATCTGAAACGTTGCTGAATGCCTGTGAAGCAATTTGGTATATTTGCCGTTTTTACTTATTGGGGTTTTAAAGCTTTTACCAGTTGCCAAACCTGCAGGGAAACATCTGTTTTTTTTTTTTTTTTTTTTTTTTTTCAAAATTAGCCTTTTATACAGCCTGCTTTTGAGAGATAGTTTTAATGACTTGTTGAAGACGTTTTTGTACATCTTTAAGCGTTTGTTGCACAAAAACGTCATTAAACGTGGCCGGAAGTTGCAGCTGATTAGAGAGCGCAGATTCCCCGCCGTATATCAGGAAGAAACGCGTCTCTTTGGTGGTCTCCTGCACATTGGTATTATAGGAAAAACAGCATGTAATTTTTCCAGTTCCTTGGGTTAGCATCTCTGAAATTACTTGGACCACTTCGTGCCGACGCTCTTACTACTAAACTACTATGGCGATATATCCATAGGTCCATTGCATTTTACAAGTATGATTCAGCTTTCCGACGTAGTGTCCACATCCGGCGGGTTGTGAAAGACCTGTTGTTATCCAAACACAAGTTAGCCTTTATGCTGATTTAACTATAAAGTCGGGAATGAAAGGAACTTGCAGAATTGCAAGTAACCTATTAGGTGAGATGTTAGAAACATTTGAGTCGCTCTGAAGACTTAGCGCTATACTTGAATCAAATGAGAAGGCTTAATTCGCCTACATTCCTCTCTCCATGGCAGCTCGATGTAAGAACATCGGCACGGATAGCCAAAGAATCGTGATTCGAGTCCTTGCCGAGGCATTGAATATTTTCAAGTCTGATTCAGATTTCCAGCTTGGTATCTATACACACGGCTAGTGTGACAGAAGAATTATGAAAACGTAATTTGGGTTATATACCTTGTGGTATTCAAAAGATACTAACACGTCATGCTGAAATTGTTTTATATCGATATAGTTACTGCAACCTTCCTATGGTGCACTATGCATAATTATGAAACATTCTAAGCCTTGTCTTTGACAATAGTACAAATTCTTCCTTTGAATTGACTTGGTGTAATTTCTTTAAATACGTAGCATTCTCGCCCAAATCATTCTAAACGCTTCTGGACTTTACTGCAAATTTGAGATACCTAAATTGTGATGTTATTAGCATTTACCGTAGTTCCTTTGCGAAAGCCCCGGGAAGTGATTTCAGGTTATTTTTAATTATCTTGTGCTCACAGTGTATAGCTTTAGAAGCAATATGCCGTCGAACACGTGTATTGCTTTACTAGAGTGCACATGTTTATGTTATGCGCTTTTGGCTGTAAATAACAGCCTGCTTAGAAAGAGGTGATCATTTTTCATTTATATATTCATAGCATTTCCAAGATCGGCTTGAAATTACTCTAGAGCTAAATATAAACGAAAACAAAATCGAAATAATAAAGTCAATATTTTAAGATTGCCGCCGTTAGAGTTTGTATATTGGATAAGTAAATGTTATTAGTATATAATATTTTCACATTTACAACAGCATAGCAACACCATAAACCGAAAATAAAATTGTGCCAAACATATTATCCAAGTGCAGAAATGTTTGGAGTGGATACGACAAGCATTTAACCTGATTACTGTTTACCATATTATGCAACCTCACTCCGAAGTACTGATGTTCCCCGTATAAAGTTTTCCGCGGGTTTATGAATCGATCGTAACTCCTCGTACTATAATCATGTTGCGATACACTGTATCTGAAAAGCGTGTAGAACCAGAAACTATAGAATAAGAGAAAGGAACATTTATGCTTAACAGGTAGGGGAATCGGTGAAACGGACCACACAATCCCTAGCGCAAACTTCATTGCTGTAATGGCTGCAATTTTGCAGCGATATTGTTTATACTCCATGTTAAATAGTGCTCTTGTTTGTGCAATATGGCACAGAGTGAAACACACCTTTCAAACCTAAGTATGAAATGCCCTGCATTGCCATTATTTCATACTTACTGGGCAGACATGATGCGATTTTATAACGGCTGAAGATTTCACGTAGTGTATTTTCTTCTTCCAGGCTTGATGGCTGTAGTCTAAAGAGTTTCGTGGAAAAAGGCAACAGCTACATCACCCGTTCTCCATGCGGTTAGTAACATAATACAAGCGTACTATATCAAGGGGTGCTTTATTGGTAAGAAAACCTCTCTTTTGGAAAGAATAGATTGAGGTATATACCACAGGTGGGGTTTCGCGAAAGTACCTCAGTTAGTGGGGGTTAGTACTAACGAGCTGCTGTGCAGTAGCGCGAGCATGTCATCGTGAATTCCCGGCGCTAATAATGATATGACCATATTGGCACCCGGGGTTAGTAAAGTGCTGTGACCCGTGAGTGAAGTGGAGGTTATTTGACAAGGTGAACAGTGAGCTTATAAGCTGTGTAGAATGACACGAGCAGTTACATGCAGTAATGTAGAGTCAACAAGCTTGAACGAAGATATAGGTGTGACGGGGATGTTTACCTGTGTATTCTGCAGAGCAAGCTGATTTCATTCTAGATCTTTTAAGTCAGTTTGGTGTGACGCTCCATTTTAGATGATCTGAGATATGAAGCTATGACACTTTATGTGCAAGAGTCCCGCGAGTGCTGTTTGGGGTACCGATTAAATGATTGGGGTCATTGTGGATTTAATTGGTTTAAGTAGTCCCATATTTCGGCGTTTGTTATGTCAGCGGTAACGTCAAGTTCGAATAGTGAGAGCATGTGCAACTGCTTTTTAATAGTTGTTTCGGAGGAACTCAGAGCATTGTTGAGCGATTTTGTGGTGTTAGCACATTTTTAGTAGAAATTCGCGAAAGTTCTGATAGATTCCTTAACTGCGTGGATCTGTAGTTCTTGATGTAAACACCTGAAATAAGGTGTCTGGGTACTTTGGCGAGATTTCTTAGTGCTCTTCTGAAATGTCTGCTCTTCTTTATATGGGTAAGTGTGACATAACTCCAAACCGGTACAGAATTGTCCTCCATGGTGTAGTGGTTACCATGCTAGCCTCTAGTTCCCGAGGTCTTGGGTTCAAACCTGGCGGAGGGCGATGGATTTTTTTTCGGGCATAAAAATCCTTAGCATGGCTTCCTTCGGAAGGGAAGTAAAACCGGTGGTTCCGTGTCGTAGATTTACGGCACGTAAAAGAACCTCAAGCCTGATAAGGAAGCCTGTGAACAAAAATTACTGGTCTTTCACGCCCAATGTAGAATGGGACGTTAAGGAGCACAGGAATTAAAGAGCGTCCATTTTTTAAACTGGTACAGTAAGTTTGACGATGGTAGGGATGTATGTTTATTTTAAAGAATCGGTAAAGTTGGTAGTAAATTATGGGATAAAGCTTACATAGCTGGTGTTTTTTTACGGGCGCTCCAAGAAGTGTCGCTCTAGCAGTATCAGCTGAGAGTCCTACTTATTCTGAAGATGCCCGATGGAAGGATGTGGTGACTTCAGCACCAACTGGACCACGGCCAAAAAGCTCGGCAGCTATATTTTACAGGAATGTTGTTCCAAGTTAAACCCCGGCGCGTACTGACTCTAGGTATGTTACACCGATGGTTCGGGGGAGATGACTGCCAGAAACTTGTAAATGTGCGAGGTTTTGTTCTCATTATTTTTTGATGTGATTAGTAAATACAATGTCTTGAGATTTCTCAGCGTTTTCTTTTGTGCGTTATTAAGGTGAGTCATCCTGGAGAACAGTGAAAATCGTACTGTAGACGTGCCGGGGGTTTGACGGGTTGGCTCTCCAAGGTAATTTCATCCGCGTTTAGGGATGAATAATAATTTCAGTTGTGTGTTCTTGATGTTCTCGGCTATAATATGCTCTCTTATGAAACACTGGCTATAATAGGACGCATGCTATAGGTTTCCGAGTTTGGCGTTGGTGCCTGCGGTCTTGAAGATTTTGAACCGGTGAATAATTTTTTCGGTGGTTCTAAGAAACTGTAGAGGAGTTGGGAACGTGCTACAAAAGCAAATTGTTTGGAAATCAAGATGTTACATTTATGCGCTTCACGGTAACAGTGTCAGGCAGTTTCCTAAGAGTATGTAGGAGATTGATCGGCGATAAATT
Source organism: Deroplatys truncata (assembly GCA_030765065.1). Lineage (NCBI taxonomy): Eukaryota > Metazoa > Arthropoda > Insecta > Mantodea > Mantidae > Deroplatys > Deroplatys truncata. The sequence continues at coordinate 383,296,673 of CM060990.1, forward strand.
TTGGAGCCAAAGGAGTCTGCTTTTTCTTTCCTTGAAAAATGGCAGTGCGTTGTTCTTGCATCTGAGGGAAAATTCCTTGCTCCAGAGTTCATCTGTTTGTTGAAAGAGCTCTGGGATGTATGGAAGGTATTTTAGACCAACGTTTCTTTGGGATGCAGTTATTTTTCGGGTATGACTAAGGTGGTTTTGCAGTTCCCAGTTAGAGCTGCTGTTTCTACGGTAGATGCGCGAGAATGTAGGAGCGTCACGTTCCATTGTTAGGAGATAAGTTTTGCGGTCAGATCGCGAATTTATGCATTAAGTTGGCCGTGAATATTTAAGCCGGGAGGGTGATGTGTTGTTGAAGACGTGGATGAGTACCAAGGAGGTAGCTTGCGAAATTAATGATTTTTCTGAATGGAAAGTTTTGTAGTCGAGATCTGCTTTTTTAATGTGATCAACATTTAGTGGTCCTCAATAGCAAAACTATCCACTGTGCTTTATTCGTACTTTGGCAGGCAGGAAGCTGCTGCAATACGAATGAGCTTAGATTACCACAGGTAGATGACATGAATTTAAGATCGTTCAATATCGTGAGGGCAAGTTGGGAGGTGAACTTAGGTGCTATGGCAATGGCAATGGCAATTTCGGGCGGCTGATCGCACTCATTGTGGACGTAGATTTCGCGAAATTGTTCTTGAACACTGGAAATGATAAGCAAAAGCTTGAATGCGAATATCATAAGTGTCTACAGTAGCAGCGATATCTCATTTCGATGACGTTACCCGCTCAAGTACCACCGGAATGTTTATTTCACACGTGTATATCGGGCAATTCTTACAGTAGCTACCAAATTAAATACCGATTTCAGCTCGCAATGAGTAAAATAAAAGTTTAGACTTTATTCACATTTTAATTCTTATATGCCTGACGTATCTTCCTCTTCTGTGGAATCATTATGAATGCCATAGACCTCCACTGTTTTTGATCCTATTATCTTTAATTTCAATTCTTTCTTCCATTAGACCATTTTCCTCCCAATATTCTTGTTCTTTTTGACACACATGATGGCATAACTTTTCCCATTCCATTTTTACAATTTACTGAAATCGCCGGCGGCACAAGATTTCAACGGCTTTTATTCTAAAAGTTGCTAGCAATCCATTCTTTGAGGTCTGCTCATATTAATTCAATGGAATTCAGATCTGGATGGTACCGTGGTTAATTACTGTGATGGTACCTACTTAGTCAATTAAAACTGTTTTCTGTGTTGGCTTGTTGGCTAGAATTAAATCATACAATTTTGTTTTGGTACTGCTTTCATCAAAGGGGATATTGCGATTTTGTAACTAAGAAATCATGTCTCTTATTAATAATGACTTTGAATTGAAGGTTTGACTACCTGCGTATGTATATTATGATAAGCATTGTCTATTACTAGTACGGAGTTAGATGGTAAATTTGGAATTAACATTATGCGAAGCCATCAGACATAATTTTCAATATACATTTCTTTATGGAAATCTGCAGCTTTCTGTTTTGATTTATGAATAAGGAGGGAATTGGGTATGAATCCAAACCTACCTGCATGAGCAGTTACAAGTCGCTCCCCTTTGGATATCGGTGCCATGAAACCTGAGGTGCTGCCATCGGACCAAGTTTTAGGAACTGTGTGCCTGCTATGAATGTAATTCTCGTCTTCGTAAACTATTGGGCAACCCTCGGCTCTGTGTTTTGGAAGACCAGTAACATAATTCTCGTAGAGAGCGAATGTTGTGCCTTTCAATTAGCACATGCCTGTTGCTTCTTGTCTTTTCCATTTAAACCCTAATCTCTTTACTATGATAAGGAGGTTTGTAGATCCACCTTGAAAATCGGTTGCACTACGCAGTTTTTGCAGAAGTCTTCTTGTTGGTGTGACCTTCTCTTGGACTTAGAACTCAAATACAATGCTTCGCATTACACAGTTGTCAAAATCGTCAATTTCTGTTACCGTTTCCATGACGTTATCCTTTTTTGCAGAAGTCCCAAAAGATGCTCCTTGTGCGAGACGCCAGTGGCTGCAGCAACTCTTTCTTGCACTTCTTTGATTTCTTTGAAAAGCTCAGGAGAATACGACCCTTATGCTTTCCCTCTTTCGTTATGTATTCATAAGCATTGGCAATCACCTTACGAGTGTGACTATGAAGTGTTTTTCCGTTTAACTTTGAAATTACAGGAGGCATTACCACAACCTTAAGTCAACACATGTAGAACCACCTAACTTCTAGACATGGGGCGATTCATGAACGAATCGTTCATATAAACGACTACAAGGAAAGAATCGCATGAATCGTGTCAGTCTTAGCATGAATCGTGGTTCAAAACGAATCGTAAGAATTGTGCATGAATCGTGGTTCAAAATGAATCGTAAGAATCGTGCATGAATCGTCATTCAAAAAGAATCGAGATCAGGACATTCTCAATTCATTCCCGCTTGCGCTTTGTTTGCAACTCACTCTTAGCTTTGGCTTCCAAGCCGAGCCCGGACGAATGCTGCCGAGTGAGTACAATGATGAGCAGGGAAGTTACCAAGCATTGTGATGCTATATCATAGTATACGAAAACAGAACAGCACCGCAATAATATATATTGCCGAGTTCAGTCGATTCGTAGTAGTGAATTGCACAGGCTGAAAGATTCGTTAGAATTTATAATGTGAATTGGTAGATCAACACGATTCTTTGAGATGCTGATGGAGTATCGAGTTCGGCCGAGAAAGATTAATTCTTAAAAACAAATTGCGTAAATAGCTGTAAAGCGCAGTAAAATGAATCGTAAGCATTGCCAATGATGAACGGAGGCTGCAGCACGTGGTATAAACAATAGAAGTATTTTTCAGTACTTTACTGAGAGATCTGATACACAGTATTGCATGATTACAGTGTAGTAAGTATTATAATATACAATACCAAAATATATACAAAATGGAGGAAAGATAGGGAATTTTTGAATTCATGGTTTGAATAACATTTTAAAATTATATAATTTAAAAGCATTAATTTGAATACTATAATCTACATTAAAAGTATAATAACATGCATCGATATAACTAAGCCAATTCTAATGCATTAAAAGTACCTCGAATATGCTGATGTAAAATTTATGTAAAAAATTATTATTCTCTGCATACCGGGCTTATACCTTTTCACGTAGTTATAAAAATTATATAGCTTATTTTCGCGTGCAACTTCGGTAGTAGTGACGTATAATAACAATAATAATAATAAAATTGGACAAAAGTAAAATTCAGACAGCGGAAATGAGATTTTTACGAAGAGCTTGAGAATGCACTAGATTAGACCTAATAAGAAATGAAACGATAAAATTAGAGAACTGAATATTTATAAATCATATGATAAAATTGAAGAAAACTAACTTAACTGGAAAGCGATATTAACTACATGACTGAAGAAAGAATACCACTATTAATTAATACAAACCGCCAGGAAAAAGAGACATCGGATACCCCAGAAAAAGAGGGGAGTAAAGTAAAGAATCGAAGACAGGTAGAATGCCTAATCATCGAAATGAAGAATATAATTAATAATAATATCTTCATAATTACTTTGCACAATACCTTATGTAATCGTAACTTAACTGGAATCACACAGGTTGATTTTTATGACAAATTCAGGAAACTCCAAGTGTATTACCCAAAATAACGCGGAAAGCACTTTTACATACATTGTGTTTTATATGCCAAAGAAAAAAGATCATAGCTCCCATCGTAACGAAAAAAGTCCTGATTGCGTATTTTCGCTGCAAACTGCAAAGTACAAACGGGGACAATTCATATAAGAATCGTGAGTGAGAATAGGCGGCAGGCAAGGCGACGATTCATGAACGAATCGTGCACTAGGGCAGGCCAGGAGACAAGGGTACGATTCATGATTGAATCGTGCAGTAGGTTAGACCAGCAGACAAAATGACGATTCATGAACGAATCGTGCGCTAGGAGCGACTAGCGGACAGGTAGCAAGAGGACGATTCATGAATCGTGAACGAATCGTATGAATGGATTCATGAATCGTGAACGAATCGAATGAATCGATTCATGAACCGTGAACGAATCGCATGAATCGATTACTGCAAAAGAATCGCTCGACCCAACTCTACTAACATCCATACAGCAATACCTTACACTCAACTTGACTCCGCGCAGACGATTCAAACTGCGTATGACATCAAGTAACACGAGCTGTAAGTTTGCTGAATACAGGAGAGAGAGAAGGGAAGATCCCAGCTCGGTAACTGTTCTCTGGATCAAGGCCATTGTTCAGGAAGGAATGCGCGAGCAATACGTGTGCTCAGACGGTGCATGACAGAATGTCACAATTGCATTCGGTTTTCTTGGCGAAAGGGCATATTTCAGCAGTGTTCTTAATGTTACAGGTTTACAGTTTAAATCACGTATAATAAGAGTCTGAAGGCGAAAGTGAAGAATATAATGTCTACGTTTATCAGGTCACATGCTATGTTATAACCTGAAATTATTAGTACGGGCGTGCTTTCTTTAATTGCTCCATTTACCTTCAATTACAATAGTCGTATCGGCGGCCTTTTAATATAGGAATTGCCTATCTGCAGTGGTGTTAACGTATACGTGGTCATTGGAGTTTTTCCTTCTTTCTTTGGATTTTATGCAGTAGATTACACACACTCACACTCTTTATTCATACTTCCAAATTCTGGGGAGGTTGGAAAATAACCTTGGCTAGAGAAAATTTCCCATCAGCTAGCAATCGAACCCGGGACCCCTCGCTCAGTAGGCAGGTAAGTGCTACACCGACTGCGCTACGAGGCCAGCTATCGGCATATTGTTAACAGAGATGTGGAAATCCTTTGCATCCAGTCTAGTTAATGGAAAGGGGGGGGGGAGACTTGAGGATGGGTTACCTCTTTATGTCTATGGCAGTACCGTTAGCACAGCGATCGCGTTGGATGCAACCATCCAAGTGATCAGGAATGTTGAATCTCTCGCTATTAAACTGCGTACTGCGATAGATACCGGATCGGTGCTGTGTATCCTCTGGAAACCGATACATACAGCGGTATACCTGCGTGCATTCCAATTGAGAATCCTGAATTTATGCGCTGTCCTCATATTATTTGTTAGAACAAGTCATCCTAGGTCATATGTCAAGAATACTCGTCATCAGTTATCGGAGTTTAGAAAACATAAAGAAAGAAATACTCATAGCACATCAATGTATCGCGAAGGTCTACGAATCTGGCAACTGAATGCTAGAGCACAGTGAAGACAGTCTCTAGCATTTTATTCCAGGTTGTACCATTTTCCTCTGTGTCGGATGTCTGGCAGATACCCCCTGCTATCGAAGTAAAAGTGAAATATAGTCGGACGACAGTTGTGTGTACACGGTCCGTACTATTACTGCCAGACTGCTCCCGGGTCCACGTCCCCTGACCCTGGGCAATAGCGTTACAGTCGTAACATATTGGCGGAGAGGAGCATAGAAACATGAGTAGAGACAGAGGGAGTAAGAAACAGGAGTAAGTATTTAAACCGAGGACCTCTATGGTTAGGTCTCCAGATTAAAATAAAGCAGGAGAAGGGAACAAGGAAGAAGCAACAATGACGGCTGTTCAGAGAGCAGAAGAATTAAAGATAACTGATTTGGTAGCAGATTGACTCAGTAATAGCGGCAGATAACATTTCGGTTTCGAATAAAACGAAGGTATGTAAACTTCTGGCCAAAATAACCTAAATGCATGATCAATTAAGGTTAGAATACGTACAAGTTAGTACAGAACTCAAAATAAAGAAAGAAGTACATACTATTCCAAAAACGTCATATGCAGATATAACGAAAAAGATCGTAGATGATAATACAGAAAGGGTCAACAAGGCCCTACAGAAGAAAAAATTCACGCTGTTCATATCATCACAATCAGGAATAACTAGTAAAGAAGTACAGCAATTAGTAACCAAAAACTTACAGCCTGTTAAAGAGAAAATTAAAATAAGTAACATCAGAACAACAGAGAAAAACTTCATAGTAGAAACTGATACAAAAGAGGATCAAAAAAAGTTATGAACAGTGTTAACCTTAAAGATAAGGATTTAAAGATTGAGACTCCTAGAAAAAGGAACCCACTAATCATTTTGTATGATATTTTTGTAAATGAAAAGGTAGAGGACCTCAAGAAAGACATGTACGAACAAAACTTTGCAGAGGATATAACCTGGGATGATTTTAATCAACAAATTAACTTTAGGTTGAAAACGGGACCAAGAAATAGAAATACAGTACACCATGTTATTGACGCATCACCAAAGATGAGAAAAATTTTACTGCAGAGAGGAAAGGTATATTTCGGCTTTCAATCAATAAATATCAAGGATTATACCATGGTGGCTAGGTGCATGAAGTGCCGAAACTATGGACACGTTGCAAAGTATTGCCAACAAGATAAAATAATTTGTTCACACTGTGGGGAGCAAGATCACACGATAAAATATTGTGCTAAGAAGAACCAGAAGGCTAATTGTGTTGCTTGTGAAAACAGAAAAAAGACACTATTGGTTAGGGATCCTAATAGGATTATAAGAAAGGAGTCACCATGTCCAGGTGGTAAACAATGTCCGTTATATAAGATGCATTTCGACAGGCTAATATCGAGAACCAATTATGGTGAATATATAAAAGAATGAATGCACAAAAGGATTTGTCGAACTATCAAAGATCAGAAGATAGCACTATCAACGAGATTAAAGAAGTGCACAATCTTAGACTGGGACAGATTAATGCCCAGCATTCCAAAGTAGTGATGCTGGAGATAGGCAGAATAATACAGGATATGGCTTTGGACTTGGTTTGTATTCAAGAACCGTATATATTCAAAGGCAAACCGGCGCATATAAAAATAACTTCGCGTGCCATATTAGATGGTGAAAACCCCAAAGCTGTTGTAATAATACAAAATAAACAAATTCATACTTCGAAAATAACACAGTTTTGTGATGAATAAGTTAAATGCAATACAAAGGTATTGAATTTATCCTTTGTAATCATTATTTTCAATACATGCATGAAATAAACATACATTTGGAAAAAATGAAGACAATTTTAGAAACTTATCCCAACAAAGCAATAATATATTCCATGGACGCGAATGCTAAATCAAGGATGTGGTTCAGCAAAAATCCGAATGAAAAGGGGGATAAACTTGAAGAGGTCATTACCAGTTATCAATTATAAATCTCAAATCAACCCAATAATCCATACACGTTTGAAAACAGAACAGATTCAACAGAGAATATTGATATAACTTTAGCAAAAGGGTATATAAAGAATAAGGTGTTTAATTGCAAAGTCGCTCAGCAATTAACAATGAGTGATCGTAATCTGATATACGTGGATTTAATGTTCGATGTAGGCAAGGTACAACATTTGCAAGCAATCATAGAAAATATAAAACAAAAAATGTGAATTGGGATAAAGTCAGAGAGCAATTTACATTACCTGAGTATAGTGAGGGCGACTTATATCATAAAGCAATTGTTTTAACACGAGCAGTTCAACAAGCTATGGAAAAGGCTTTGCACAAAAATAATAGCAAATACACAGGACATTTATTTTGAAATGACCAATTACAGAATCTAAGGAGCAAAGTTGGAAAAGCAAGACGTGTATATCAGAAAAGTAAAACGGATAATGAGAGAGAGAAGAATCTAGATAATTATAGATTCTTGAAAATTAAATACAAAGAGAAACTAGAAGAGATTAGGAAAGCCTTATGGGAACAATTTGTGGATTTGAATCTAAAGGCAAACATGTGGGGTACTCCATACAAAATAGTTATGGAAAAGATAGCAGCGACTGAAGTTATTTCAACACTACACAAGGAGAATGGTAAATGCACAACTACATGGAGGGATTCAATAAATTATTTATTAAGTATACTTTTATCTGCAGATAACTGCCAAGATGACTCTGAGGAACAAAGTAAAAAAAGACGTGAATTCAAAGAGGAATAGGAAAACGAGAAAGTTATTTACCCATATGATACAACGTAGTAGTGTTAACAATAAGACAACTAAGCGAAATAAGGCTACTGGCCCAGATGACATTATATTTGAAGTAATCCAATGTTTAGAAGATGAAATTGCACCATACTTATGTAAAATGTTTAATGAATGTATAATAACTGGTGTTTTTCCATATTGCTGGAAAGAGGCAAGAGTCATTATCTTAAAGAAAGGAAAGGATAAGGGCCCTATGCAACCCAAGTCTTGTAGGCCAATTTGTCTATTGAATAGTTTTGGCAAAATATTTGAGATGTTGATACACAAGAGAATTTGTGAATTTCGTCTAATGTTGGGTATGACTAAAATGCAATACGGTTTTAGAAAGGGAAGCTCAACTGAAGATGCTGTCAATAAGGCGATAAAGGGAGTTATCAATAGTAATAGCAAATATATAATAGGCATATTTCTAGATATCTCGGGTGCCTTCGATAATTTGTGGTGGCCTGAGCTATTTAAAATACTGAGATCAAAAGAATATCCAAAAAGCTTGTATAAAATATTAAAAGATTACTGCAAAGATCGAAGAGTACACATAGTTGGTGAAAACGAAATAATATTTAGAGATATATCAAAGGGATGCCCACAGGGATCAACTCTTGGACCGCTATTTTGGGATATACTAATAGAACCCTTATTGGAAGAGCTCGCAGAACTCGAAGAAACAAGCGATGTGGTAGCCTATGCAGATGATCTACTAATTGTCTTAGATGCTGAAAGTCGACAGGAGATAGAAATAAAATCTAGTATCATAATAAATAAATTGCAACAATGGTGTGAGAAAACGAAATTAACAATAGCACCTCATAAATCAGCGTACATGCTTTTAAAAGGTAAACTAAAGAGAGACCCGGGTATCAAAATTAATAATATCAACATAAAAAGACAGAAAGAATGTAAATACGTAGGAATACATTTGGATGAGAGATTAAATTTTGATACACATGTGAATAAAGTTACTAATAAGGCGGCTAATATGATGATGAAACTGGTATCCATAACTACTCGTAATTACAAGATTCCTTTTAAAATTAACAAGAATCTCTCACATTGCAATAATGGTAGGTATAACAACATATGGTGCGGGCATATGGGCTCACAAGGCAAGACTATTTAAAAACAAAAAAATATTAAGGAGAACGCAACGCCAAGCAATATTAAGATGCACTGGGATAGTTAGTACTACTCCGACTGACGCAATCTTTGTAATCCTGGCCATATGACCAATTGATTTCACCATAAGATTGAGAGGTGCCGCATTTTGGTTAAAGAAGAATAATTATGATAAAATACAGGAGATAATAGGCAAAAGATGTAATACCCTAATGGAAGTGAAGAACGAACTGTTACATGAATGGCAACAAGAATGGAATAATTCTGAGACAGGAAGAAGCGTGTATACCATGTACCCAAGCATTGAAGAAAGACTTCGGTTAAATAATATACAGCCAAAAAAGGTGTTCAATTTATTTCGGGGCATGGATCATTCAATTCTTATTTTAAGAAAATTGGCCAAAAAATAGATGATATTTATGATAGATGTAAAGTGCCTGATACTCCAGAACATACCATTTTTGAATGTAGCAAGTATAACGAGACATTAATGGAGGGAAGAGCATTATTAGCTGGGAGGATGATTTTTGAAATCGTTAGGCATTCAGAAGAGTTCTAGGTACTAGAGCAAATGGTTGGGATCGTATCTAAAAATGTTATGGAGGAATACAGAAATAGTGGGGATCGTCAGAGTAGTAGAAGACAGATGGTGGAGATGTGATGAAGACTATAAGAAGATCACAACGTATACAAAATAAAAATAATCAGGATACTATACAAATAAGAGAAGGATTAGAAGCGGATCACATGTATGAATTAGATGAATCATTTGGAAGAATAAACCCAAGACGTCAATGCTGGGTCTCTATGGGAACTTTGGAGGCGGCAAGCAATGGAAGGGAAAATCTTCAGATAATTGAAGAAGTAGAAGAATTTGAACAAGACGAACTAGATTAGAATACTTAGTGATATTATTGTTTTTCTTTAAAAGAGCATTTAGTAACTTATAAACTAAATTGAAAATCAACTTTTTTCTCCCATATTTAAGGAGAATAACTGCATTATATTTTGTTTATGAGGATAGGTTTAGACACCACAAATATATAAGAAAAGCACAATAAGATAGCGGTATAATACAATTTGGAGATGTCAAAGTAATACAATTTAGGTTAAATAAATTGCATAAAAGGATTTCAATAGTCTGCTATAATGATAGTTGTAGGGGGAAATAAAATTAACCTTCAGTGACTTGTAGCTTTGTTTAGTAGTTTCGGTAGTAGTTAGATTTAGGGTAGTTGTTTTCTGCAAGATTTAAGAATAGACAGATAGAAGCTTATGAAAAACAATATTAAGTTTATGAATTATAAGTCCTGGTTTAGAATATAGGTGCCAGGACATATGATGCAGACTATATATATATATTTTTATTTTTTATTTTGTTTTTAGTAGTAATGTTACTATTCTGGGGTTCAGCGGTGTCGCATTCCGGGTAGGCAGCTCTTGGCTCTCCTTTCGCGTGACGCTGCCGGTTTTATTTTCTCGTTTTTATAAACCCTTTAATGCCGAAAGTATTTTATTGGCTTTTAATGTTTACGCAGCTATTCATATAACTTTGTAGGATACAAATACAAAATAATAAATAATAATATCAAGTCATTTTATCTGTATCCATATGATCACGCTAGTCGCTTGTGTTAGCATTTTACACTTTATTGGCCATGTGCCATTACTAAGGCCAAAAGTGCAATGCAATTATGTAGTGCAATGAACTGTAGATATGAAGTTAATTATGAATTTTAAAGACTTGAAAACATACATAACTGAATTGAAACAAAATTGTGCCTGTAAGTCGAAAGACTCAAGTCTTTTGTAAGATGTGGAACTCGACAAAACACGGTATGGAAAGTTGTGCATTATTTCAGAGCACAGTGTCGTTGATTTGAGGTCCAGGGGATAATTCACCATATAAAAACTTATATCACTCCTCACTAACGCTGCTAAAAGCAACAGCCCCATGTCAGTAGATGTACTAACATATAAAAGAAGTCCTGCGGGACGAAATTCCGGTACACCGGCGACGCTGATATGTTCCTGGCAATTGATAGCGTCGTTAACAAACAAAATATTTGCTTGTCATTAACGTTGCTGTTGAATACTATATCTTGACGTAACGGGGCGATCTCTTCCTGAGAGTATACTTTCGTACTTTTGCAGGTATGTCTGTATAATTTACCGGCGAAAATTGAGGTGAACGACGATGTTCCCAAACTTCCTGTGAAGTAACCGGGAATTGTGAACCGATACATCTGCAACGATGTAAACAGGCAGCACCGTCACTTCTTTACTCGAATCCCTGTTCTGAAGTACGAGTCATTTTGCTCCATTGTATTAGTATCGCCTATTCCAGTATTGTAAGCGTGAAATACAACCGGCGGACTAACTCCCGCTTTTTTGCCTGAGAATATCTGTATACTGAAGAACTTCGCTGTATTCTATGACATGTGGCCTTCATAGCTACTACAGCGTTATTTGTCTAAGGTACCGTACCTATACCATCTGAGCTCTTTACCATGCCGTAGGTAGCTCGTGCTTGTCTCTTCAGTTGTTTCTAAGAGATGGTAGGACAGTTTTTTGAAATTCTATTTAAATTAATTGTCCCTACAGCACCACATCTACAAGCTTTCATATGATCCACTAGTTGCATCCCAGTGAAAAGATTATCAAAATATAAATGAAGAGGCAAGTGAACCTATTATTGAGTAGTTAATTGAGCATCTTCTCCTTCGGAGCAGTATACTTTCTGAAGCCTTCTCATATTCTGCATTGCCATGATGATTCTTTGCTTGATAATTATTAAAATTTATCAGGCAACCAGAGGGCCTGTTCAGTCACCAGACTTTATAGCCAAAAGGAATAAATTGTTTGCAGGTTTGTCTTCCAAAATATTTCACCATACAATCGTCAAAATTAATATTCTGCTCTAATGTGCAGTGGGTGATGAATAAGTATTTGCACAGTAAACACACTATTATATTTCCTATACCTTCTAGTGGCATTTACAATAACGGTATTCTGCGGATCTTCTGAGACTTCCCAATATGACCTTTTTACTAGGGATATTGTTATCGCCAGATAAAATAAGTATGGAGAGGAAAGTTTTTAATTCCTCAGTGATTATTTTAGGATCTAAATAATTGTTGAACATTGGTATTTCCTGGATTCTTCTATCATAAACTGAAGTATTTCATCGCCAAACACTAAATCAAAGCATTCGACAAGTGTGTTGGATAACATTGAATAATCTGCTTCTGCAATGTACCAACTGAGCTTTGTTTATAATGCGTACTCGACACGAAAACTTTCTTTGCTCTTCTTCTAAGGTTGAGGAACTACTAAGCTTTTTGAAGCGATATCATCAACTGCACATCCTACGCGCTCATTGTTGTTGGGAATAATTTCTGCTTGGCAAGAATGCCGGCGACCTGTAAAATTACATTGGACAATGCACAACTTGGTGTCTTGGAAGTTAGACCTATTCTTGCGTATATTAGTAGCGCTGACTAAAAACTGGCATCACTTTTCTCCTATCAGCTCTAGTTTTTGAGATCGAGCTAAGCCACCTTATACGTTAATTCAATCATACTATATTTGTACTACATACGTATTATGCACATTTTGTAGATTTATATATATATATATATATATATATATATATATATATATATAATTGGCGCAACAGTTCTAGACATGTGAAAATCTTAATGACAGCTATGAAGCGAGTTGCTTATCAGATCAGTAGGTGACCGTCGTCTGCATGCTGCAGGAGTGCGCGGGACAGTCATTGTCAAATATCCGCACACAGATTATGCACTGCACTGGTAAACTTATAGTTTATATACAGTATATTTAAATCCACCGCTGTAAAAAGCGCTTAATATAAAAACCTATCAATCATCTGCTTCCAATTCTTCCACATCTGACAGCCCTTCCTCTTCTGGGGAATCACTCACATCACTGCCGTCATCACTGCTGTCGTTACTTTCTGCACCATTATCCTGGATGATGCTTCTTTCTATTTGATTTCGTTTTCTTTCACTTGAACCCTGAACCTTTTATAATTTTTTCTGAGATTTGTAGCACCACCTTGAAAATGTATGCTGTCTTTCAGCTTAATGAGCAATCTGCTTATTGTTGGCACAGTTTTTTCTTCCACATAGAAATTGTGAATCGTGCGCCGAATGAGCGTATCGTCTATTTCTGTAATACGTTTAGGGACCTTATGTTTCTTCCTAGATGTGTCCAATTATACTCTTTCATCCATATGTTTTTTTCTTATCTTTGAGAACTCTGGAAACGGAATTCAGTGAAATACCAGTTGTTTTGGCTACTCTTTATTTCACTCTCTTAAGGCTTTTGTGGAATTCGAGTGAACATATATCTTCTTCCTACATCTCTGCTTCTTGCTTCATGAAGTCGAGGACATTTGCAATTTTTTCCTGCTTTGACTATGTAATACCTTACACTTAACTTTGAAAACGTAGGAGCCATGGTTATAAATACAACAAATATAAAATAAGCTCTATTTAGTACTGCTCTCTTTGAAAGTACAACCAGGTAGGGACACTTTCTATGCGGACTGTAGGTATGTGTTACGCACTGTGAGTAAGCAAAGGTATTAATAGCGCTTTCGTTGATTAAGCTAAACATAAACCATTCCTAGGCTCGGCAGCTGGGGTAGCAATCAAGGTCACGATTCCAGAAGTTTTCCGCCAGTTATACCTTTTGTGTAATATTACACAGTATTCAACAAAAGATCAGTTCTAATACTAAATTTGAGCAGAACACAAGGAAATTGAATTATTCAGCAGTAAAAAAGCTCTTTTATAGGGCATATGATGAATTCTACCGATGCAGTCTGAAGACTCCGGCAGCAATTGTCATCATGTGGGTAACCCACCTTGCGTGGTACATATCTCTCTTCATAGTTTCTTTTTGTCATGGTGAAAGCGTTGTCTTTGCTTTTCACATAAGTCACTAAGGTTCAATCTTGTGCAGAAATGAAGAGCTTTTCATCTACTATTCAGAATTAAGTTCCGCTTTGTGGTTTCTAAGGAAATTTTCCGCACCAAGAACAAAAGAAGACCATACACAGGACTCAACTGTGGTCATAGAACATGTAAAATGTGGATCCTAATAAACTGTCTAATCTGGAGGCCAACTTAAATCCCTGTTCTCAGTTTTTCCTTGCTCAGCCCTGGAAGTTTACTTGAACTTTGTGTTCAGGGCTTTGAGAAACGTTTCATCACACCGAGATGGATACATAATGGTAGGATAAAGATTTGATGCCACTCTGACTCACTGTCGCTCACTCACTCTCTCTCAACGAAATATTTACTTGATCACATTTTCGAGTCGCCACCATATCTCTGCTCAGTGGCCACTCTTTTCTTATCCGATGCTCATGATTGGCTCTTCTACTCCAACATAAAAAATAGGGATATTTTGTGTAACCAGCTTGCTGTCCAAGGAGAAATTTGTTCATTTTTGGTCTACACATACCACCCATGAATGTTCTTGATACTTTCTTTTCTAAGGACATAGTGATTGTATCACATGTCTCCGTGCTGGTAGGATGACCAACTGGAATGGAGCCATATCTGTTGTCCTTGTGTAAGACATCACATTTTAAATTCCGCTTGGAACTATCAATTAAGCGCTATTCACTTTGGCCTTTATTCTGATAGGCCCATTCTTTCCAGCAGGTCCGTATCATCATTGCAGAACACAAAGTGGTTGTCTTTAGAAGATAATTGCACCAAATGCTCTTCTCCATTGCGGTAAAACCTGACTTTGGCTTCAGATTGAAGTAAATTATTTTCACTCAACTTGGAAGCAAGCCATTCGGAAGACTCATTTGAGAGCTTCAGATTTCTGATATCATTCCCTTCATTTGCTTCAAAGGTTTAGATGCTACATAACCATTATCACCATTATCACTGTTACCATATTAGTCTGTATTGAACATGCAAATTCCTTATCCGTATTTTTGCTAGGAGGCTGAACGATGGAGCGGGTGCATCATCTAAGTGTTTGTCTGGAGAATTCTACTTAGGATACGGCCATTCGCTTCTATTTCGATTTTTGCCCTTGATGTTGACACAAAAGCAGCAGTGCTTACTGTGGTCCTTTATTTCCCACCAAACCATTGGTAGATCAGATTTCAGGCAGCTCCTCTCTTGTTTGCTCACTGTAGCAAATACTCCACGCAAGCTTTGAAAACAATAATATATGAACCAATGTCTTATATTGGCCTCCCAGTTGAGTTGAAAATAAGCAAGGTATACCCTCTTCGCAAAGTCAGGGATAGGTTTCCTACATCCTTTCAGTTGGTGTACTCTCCATTGAAGCAGGATCCTTTGGATGGTCTAAGCATTTTATTCTAGATGAAGCCATGGTATTTATTTAATATGCAACAAAACATTGATCACGTTGGTTTACAGCCGTATCTATCTCATCAGGTACCCTCACTGCCCATTAATGGTCTCAACAGCCATTGTATAAACTATATAGCTCACTATTAAACTATTACTTTTGCTCACCACCATCTAAGGTGTCTTAGCTCTATCTCCAAATCTAGAACTGATAGAACGAAACTGATGTTAGCTTGGGAATCAGGCTACCAGCATTCCCAAGAATAGGTCCCGACTTCCAAGGTACCGTTTTGAGGACGGCTGTGTTATCAATCGCACCACCACCATTCCCTTCATCCAAATCTGCGTCGGAGTAGATGTTAGCCTCTGGAAGCTTTATAAAAATGCTGTCAGCATCTCATAATGGTTCATTAGATTCTAAACTGTTAAGGGTTTCCTGGAGAGTAACATACCTGTTAGAAGCATACACAATAGCGTATGTTCTGTATTCTATGTCTATAGTTTTCAAAATAATGAATAAGTTGTGTTGTGACAATTACAGCGGGAGAACAACTTCTAAGGCAGGTATGCGCGAGCCGCATGTCACCCAGGAGGGTGGGCCTTAGAGGGGTATTGTGACGTAACGTAGCCCCTCTGCTGGAGCAGTGGCGTAATGGGACTCTTGGTTTTGAAAAGCTTGAAAGTCAGGGATACTATCCCATGCATTTTAGTATCATTTTGTAGAAAATATAAATTAAACAGTTCAATTATTAAAGTACTGGCCCTCAGTGTTGTTAAAGGGTTACAAGGAAATATTGAAAAATACTTTTTATGGTACGTTAACTAATTTATTCCTATATACAAATTTGCTTGTTTTGGATAATGCTATTTCGTTAAATTTTGTAGACGTGGACTACAATTATTTTAAGGTGGTGTTTTGTATGGTTGCAAATTTGTTAACCGCTATTTGTATTGTTTACAATTTCAATTATGTATTCATATCCTTCTGTTTAGTCTGACGGCGCCGTGGCCAAGTAGACCGCTCGCCAAGAATTTATGGGTCAGACGCATTTTCTTATTAGGTGCTTTAGTTAATTTTTTTTAAATTACAGCTTGAAATTCGTACTTAATTCGATAAGCCATCGCTTTAACTAAGGCGCGATTTCATCTCAAGGGTTTTTGTAGTGCTTTGTGCAGTGCATATGGTTGCATCGATTGTGTTACTATGGCCTTGTTTTTGGGCTAGGTAAAGTGGGTGCAAAAATGAACTTTTGTTCAAAACACTAATATCTTATTCCCCAATTGTACGTAAGGTTAGTGCATATACTAACGTTGCTGTTTAGGTGCGTTCGCTAGTGTGGAGGACCTATTGCTGTCACTTTGCCCATGCGTTTCTCCGTACACATCAAACAGCTCAAGAATCGCTGAGATTTTTTATATAGGGGTTTGGAGAAAACTTGTCAATGCATTTCAAATTTAGTTAAATTTGATGCAACATTAAGGTTAGTTTGCACGGAAAGCATTCTAAAATATTTCAGTTTTTATGCGCATGAATGCACATAAAGAGTTGAGATTCTTGCTTAGAGTTTCAAACAATTTTTCTATATATTTCAATTATGGTTAAAAGCGGTGCAAAGTTAAGGGCGGTGTAGATTATTGGTTTCGTAAAAGTATGTCTGCTATTTTTAGAATAGTTTCCAAAAAGTCAACTGATTACCAGAATGCAAGAACATGTGTTGCAAAAGCACTCGGAATATAACGCAATGCGTTCATCTACTATCTTGTTATTATGTCTTTCACTACTACGGTCATATCGGCTTCTTTTACCTTTAAAACGATTGGGGTCCTTTTCACAAAATACACATTTACGAAATTACGCAACGATGCCTATAGCTCAAAAAAAGAAATGACTATGTTTTATAAACGTACATGTACGTTTCATTGTAACAGTTATTACTTTATAAAATCGGATTTTTACATTTTATACGACATGGAGTCCTCCGAATACATTTTCTTTCCTTACATGCACAATTTTGTATTTTACATTTGTAACGTGTACTTACACGAAATAAAACCGTGCTGGTATCTTGCTTGTGTTATCCACATTAACGTTAAGGTTTATTACTGTGGGTTAAAAATGCATCAGAGCGCGGGTGCACATACGCACGCGTACACATAATACGTAGTGTGCCTCCAGACTCTGCCAGGGAATTAAATATAGTACAAATCCCTTCAACACAATGAATCGAACCCGGTAACTCTGTATATGGAGGTTGACAGGCTAACCACTGGGCTACAAGCGGAGCATGATAATTCCTATTTCATTATTAAAATCTACAACAAACCCTGAAATTATGACCATAATTTAAATAAATCCTGAAAATTAAATTGTCAATGTAGCTACAAATTAAATTCTCCGAAAATAATGTTGACTGCGTACCTTAATAATTTCTTCTCTCGCTGTCCTCGGGATTTTTGAACGCCAACTGAAGTCCACGAGGCTGCAATGCGAACTTATTGATGACCTCACCAATAGTTTATTTTTCGATGTTCGCCCTTTCACGATCAACGCTCAGAAAACAAAGACCATTCAGACGTTCTTCGCACATTGCTAATCGAAGTCAAATTTTTACACGGTGGAAAGTGCTGAATGACCGTTATACGGTACACGTTGTAGCAGGAAGTGTCAGTTCAATGAGGATTGCAGAATGCACCGCGGGTAGAACTGTGAAGAATAGGCAAGTAAATCGATGTACAATAATATTTCTATGATCACCACCTTCGTTATTCCATACTTCATACCATGTTTCACCTTGTGCCAGAATGTTATTGATGGAGTGCATATCTTTAATCCCTCAAATGAGCTACATAATCACGAGGGAAAGTTTTTTATATCAAGTGAGGATAGAGTGCCATAAGAGAAAAAGCGTTCTTATTGCATGAGAAAAACAAATTGTTAGGGATGAGATAAGTGAATCTAAATGGGGAAGGAATATACAACATCTGAACTGCTCCTCCGTATCTCCTGAATGGTTAGACTGGTGTATTTGGGTCTAGTGGCACCATGCTAGCCTCTACTTCCCGAGATCGCGGGTTCAAACCCGGCGGAAGGTGATGGATTTTTTCGGGCGTAAAAATTCCTCGCATGGCTTCTTTTGAAAGGGAAGTAAATCTACGACGCGGAAACGTAGATTTACCGCACGTAAAAGAACCTCAAACCTGATTAAAGTCCTCTGAGCAAAATTTCCGGTCTTTTACACCCAATATGGAATGGGACGCTAAGAACCATAGCATTTAAAGAACGCCCATAAATAAAACTGGATTTGTCAGGGCCCTTTTCGTGGCACCGTCAGTTCTGTTTAGTTTACTTGAAATGTCTTCCACCGATTTCATCAATTTGCTCAACATTTCAACGGTTCTCTTTCTGTGATCCTCAACAAAGCTACTAGCTACAATACGTGTTAGACCGAAAAAATCAATTTCAATTCCCTGCAGAATGTTAGCTATGGGCTCCAGCTACGAAGAGCACTTTGCAATAATGTGTAAAGACACCAGAAATACATAAGTCGAGTCTGAGCAAAACAGCATATGCGTACGCTGACATGTTTTATTATTTCTATCAACTGACAGTATCTGAAGAGCTTCAATAATGGAAGCAAAATTCTCTGAAAATACGCGAATGGCTGTATATTTTGCAGTTCACCTAGTTTCACATAATAGAGGTATGTTTGAAATGAATTTTCTTTGAAGTAGACTTTCTTTGCAAAATTTCATCATTCCTCCACCCTCGTCCGGTCGAGATGGGTTCGTTCTCGTGACCGGGGGACTCAAGGTAGGCTCTCGTGCATTCTGTGCATTTCATTCCATGACGCCCCTTGCCATCGTTTCTTTATACTCTCTTCTATTTACGCACATTTCGCCGCACGTCCATTCATTCACACATCTCCTTTTCCTTCTTCGCCGGCCTACCTTGCTTGCGAAACGCCAACACACTTTTTGTTTTATTTTACTATTCTATTTATTTTAATCCTCCGTGGACACAGCCTGACGGATACCCGCACACTGGGTGAGTGGGTAATGCCATCCCCACCACCCGGGGTCGTCATGTAGGGTCTGTGTTCGTATCCGCTGTTCAACTGCACTCCCGCGGGGGCATTGCATGCACTGCTGACTTCCGACAACCATTGGCTCCCTCTGTCTATGTTATGGGAGGTGTGACCCTGGGGTGAGTCTGGTATAGATATGCCACTCACCCGAGCCGGGGTAACGCCCGGGAAGTCAGAGCCCGAGGTTGGAGACGGTTGCAATGGTGGAAGATTTCTTTCGCTATGGAGCCCCCTTTCTCCATTATACATAACAAGCGCCGAAAAGTGATTGTAACAGAAGTAACACCACCGCCATCTGGTTGTTACTTAGTGATTACCCGAACTGAAGGACAATCTTTCGAGAAGGTGAACCCTTTTATAATACAGAAGGTCATTGACTCAATTGCTGGTCCGGTTAATTCCTGTACTCGCATTAGAAATGGTTCATTGTTAGTACAAACAAAGTCCGATCAGCAAAGTAAGAGCTTGTTGCGCGCTAGGCTTCTCCACGGTTATCCCTACCGTGTTGAGAAGCACCGCACCTTGAATTCCTGTCGAGGCGTCGTTACCACCCATAGCCTCGATGGTATGTCGGACGTTGAACTGGATGAATATCTCTCTGATCAAAAGGTGACAGCAGGTCATCGAGTGCAGGCTAAACGCGACGGTGTTTGGTACCCACTCGTACCCTCTTCCTAACCTTCGATGGGGTCGATCTACCTATGAATATCTCAGCAGGGTACGAACGTATTACGGTGAGGCCCTATATTCCTACACCTCTGCGTTGTTTCAAATGCCAACGTTTTGGGCATACGCAAGTCTCTTGTAAGAGTGCCGTTACTATCTGTGCCTCCTGTAGCCAGCCGTCACACGATGGTACCTGTTCATTCGGACCCGTCTGCGTTAATTGCAAAAGAGTCTCATTCTGCGCCATTTTCCCACTGTCAGCGGTATTTGGACGAGAAGGCGATCCAGGAGGTCCCGGTAAAGGAGAAACTCTCCTTCGCTGAATCCCGGAGGCGTTATCATGCGCGCCAAACTTCGCTCCTGCGGTCTGGTACATTTAGTTCTGTTGTTGCCTCGCCAGTACCCCGAGAGGATGCCGAAACTCAGACCTTGACCATGACTGCATTGACCGCCACTACCATCCGGCCGTCCGTCTCTAGCACGGTTATCAAGCCCTCTAAAGCTGGTCTTAAGGTTCTGAAGTCTCAAGCCGCCGAAAAGAAGCCAAAGCAGAAACTTCGAAGGGACCGTGCGAGCGGTAAGAAAAGTTCACCTTCTCCTCGAAGGTCGCAGTCCCAAGATGCTCCTGGGACAAGCCGCGCTCAGCAGCACCCTTCACCTGTTGCCACCCAGAACCGATTCTCGGCGCTTGAATGGGTTTCTGGCGCTGAGCGTGTGGGCCCTCCCTTCGAGGAGCCTATGGAGTCTGACCAACTCCATACCAAAAGCCCGAGGCCGAAGGTTAAGCAAAATGTTATTTTAAGCCGCCCTTGTAAGTAGACAGTTTATCGCCTTTATTCATGTCTACCCTGACCTGGAATGTACGTGGTGTACGATCGCATAGGGCAGAACTGCAACTTTTGTTGCGTTCCCATTCACCTATGGTCGTGCGTTTGCAGGAGACTAAGCTTCGCCCTCACGATCCTTTTGATCTCCGAGGGTATACTCCGGTTCGCCACGATCATAAACCGGATGAATGTACTCCTGCTCACGGAGGTGTTATTAGTGCGTAACGACATTCATTTTCAAACTCTCACTCATACGTCCGACTTGCAGGCTGTTGCCGCTAGGCTTCAATTACCCGGCTTTTGCTTTTCTCTTTGCTCTGTGTATTCACCCCCATCGTCTCCCCTCGCTCACGCGGACATTCGAGATCTCCTGTCCGCTCTCCCAACACCATTTCTTCTGTTGGGAGATTTTAATGCACATCACCCCCTGTGGGGTTCGCCAAGGGCTTGTGCGAAGGGAACTCTTCTTTCCGACATTTTTGATCAGTTCAACCTCTCCACCCTCAATACAGGTGGACCTACTTTTCTTTCGGATTCTTCTGGTACATTCTCTCAATTGGACCTTGCCGTTTGCTCCATCCAGCTTGCTAGTCATCTGCAGTGGAACGTCGTCGCTGACACCTACTCCAGCGACCATTATCCCTGCATCGTTTTTCTTTTGTCTCACCATGTCTAGCCCTCCAGAGCTCCTACCTGCCAATTCGTTAAAGTCGACTGGGGACTGTATTCCAGCCTCGTGTCTTTTGTTGACCAGCCCTTCACTGACGTGAACCAAATGGTGCAGCACCTTACGTCTAAGCTGCTATCTGCCGCCGAACGTACCATTCCCGTTCGTCCTCCCACCCTCGGCGTATTCCTGTACCGTGGTGGACCGAGGACTTTCGGGACGCCGTTCGTGCGCGTAGAGCTGCACTCAGGGTGTTAAGGTGACACCCTACACTTGATAATTTGATTACTTTTAAACAATCGCGCGCTAGGACTCCTCGGATTATTCAGGATAGCAAGAAGGCATCTTGGACTCGTTTTGTCGAGTCTTTTAATCGCTTCACGCCTTCCTCTGTTGTTTGGGATAAACTTCGTCGCTTCTCCGGTAAAGTGTCTCATTGTACTGTATCTGGCCTTCGGGTGTCCAATGCCACCATAGTAGATCCGGCTGCCATTGCTAACACTCTGGGTGCTGCCTTCGAGGTGGTGTCCAGTTCTGACCATTATTCCGCCGGCTTTCGCACTCTCAAAGACCGGCTTGATTCCGTGACCTATAGTTTTCGGTCTCCCAATCAAGAGTGTTATAATGAACTTTTCACAATGAGGGAGCTGGAGCACGCCCTCTCTTTATCTAGGCCCTCCGCTCCTGGGCCGGGGACGGCATTCATGTCCTGATGTTAAAGCACCTTTCAGCCGACGGTAAACTCTTTCTCTTGCAGGTCTATAACCGTATTTGGCAAGACGGCGTTTTTCCTTCCGTTTGGCGTGAAGCCACCATTGACCCTATCCTTAAGCCTGGGAAGGATCGTCAACTACCTTCCAGCTACCGCCCTATCTCCCTGACCAGTTGCATTTGCAAGGCGATGGAGCGCATGATCAACAGGGGATTGGCATGGTGGCTTGAGTCTCAGAAAGTTATAGGGAACGCTCAGTTCGGATTTCGTCGCCACCGCACTACCGTCGACCATCTGGTGTGTCTGTCGAGGCATATTGTGAATGGATTTCTGAGAAAGTGTCAAACAGTGGCTGTGTTTTTTGACCTAGAGAAAGCTTATGACACTTGTTGGAGGGGCGGAATTTTACGTACACTTCACGCATGGAATTTACGCGGTCGACTTCCCATATTTCTTCGAGAATTTATGACGGACCGCGTCTTTCGTGTACGTGTGGGCATGGTTTTATCTAGTCGTTTTATTCAAGAGAACGGTGTACCGCAGGGGTCTGTACTCAGGGACACTTTCTGCGATTGCTATCAACCCCATTGTTGATTGTATTCCACCTGGCATTTCATTGTCCCTATTCTGGAAACAATAAAATCACTTTCCTTGTACCCGCAGTCTAAAAATTCTGATGATGTAAACACTATTCCGGTAGTAAAGTTGTGTATTGGTGGATTAGCTGCAATGAAAGGCATGCCTGGTGTACGTTTTCAAGCCGCTCAAGTCGAATATTCAGTTACAAAAGCATTCAAGGGCCATGCTATATTCGAACCTTCAGAGTGATTGAATCGTTTACAAATTTCAAGCAGCAACTTCTTCAAGAATTAGTGGACAGCGTAACTGCAAGATTTTTCATTGCTAATTCGTTCTTGAAAGCGTGTGAAGTTTTAAATAAAATGTGGTGGACGCAGGAAGAAAACAAGTTAACGTTATTTGGTGATGACCAAATCGAGTGCTTGTGTAAAACCGTGGAATTAGTGCCCTCGAACATTAACAGCTGTGTTGTAAAAACCATGAAGGAATTTCGCCAGTTCAAGTAAGCGAAAATGGAAGATTTTATTGGTGAACATTTACGGAAACTGATGTAAAGTATACAAATAGTACCAGCATCTTCCGCAGAGTGTGAAAGGGGGTTTAGCGTAATGAATAATACTCTCACTAAGCTCCGGAATCGAATGCAAACAAAAACACTGGTTTCTGTTATGTTTGTGATTATTAATGGACCGTGTTTAAAAGACTTTCCTGCCGAACGGCGTGCAGCAGAGTGGATAAGAGCCGGACATACTTCCACAAAAGACGCCGCGCAGAGAAAAGAGTCTACAGAAAGTTCGTCACATGAAAACAAAATGTTTATGTGAATTTGGTGAGTGGATTGTTCTTAATATTTACATCTAGTAGAATAGATACTTCTACTTCCGAACTTACCTAAGTCATATGTATCGGTTTGAATCGTACCATCACCACTGGTATAAATATAACACAAATACTGATTCTTATGTTCCCCTCCACTCAGAAAATCTGATTCGAACACTGCCACAGACTGTAGTTAGCTCATTTTGAATTTGAACACAAGTGTATTTAGCGTTTCCACTACAAGTACTGGGGTGGTCTTTTAAGATTGTGTCCCTAGCATCGACTCTATAATCCAGTAAATCGCGGAAAACGCCGAAGGATGAATTCTTACCTCGAAGAGGTAACTAATGAGTTCCACAGAAAACAATGTAGAACTTTACGATAAATGTTTTGCCTGTTTTCGTCAATTTCTCTTTTGTAAGCATAATATATCTGTTGAGCCACACTGAGTGATTTATTTTGCATCACATACATGAAGTTGCTAGATTTATTTGCAGCCTAACAATACCAAGGTGGCTTCATATGATCTCGTGCTGCCTCATGGAAATTCTTGTATTTAGTAAAAACGCGCACTATAAATTCACCTTGAATACGAGGATGCACTTTCGGTTGAAAACTCACGCAGTGTCCACACAAATAACGTTTCTGTTTAAGCGGACTATACCAGCCAAGATGAGTATTCAGCAAGCCAATGTAATCGGAATTGGCGGTTTCCTACTGCTACATCCAAATTGAAATTATATGTTGTAGAAGGGGCCCAGGGGCTGTTGATAAGTCCATAACTTAAGTCGGTGCTTATTGTTTGACTATAGCTGAAATAACATCCTACATCCAGAACGTTAACACCAATACCTGCGGAGTAATTGTTATCCTCGTTCACTGAATTTGATGAGCATGCTGCTCCTTCTTCTGGTAATGGGTTAACAAAAAACAGGATTATTCTTAGGTGCGGTGGCTGTAGCACCAAAAACCTGCGAAGCATCGTTTTCGCTAATCTTCTTTCTCTTAAAAATGTCCTAATATCCATGATGATGGTCACGAAAAGTATAAATAAAACGCAGTAATTACCTGAATACGGCGACACAATTCCTGATCACCCGAAAAGAATAAGTGTGTTTTACAACTGAACTGAACGTACCGCAAGGAAGCAAAGTAACTGGGGTCTTAGTGAATATAAACTGCTAAGTGATGACTATGTGAGTGTTGTTGCATTCTTATGTTCTTTACGAGTTAGCGAGAAAGCATTCAATTTCCTTTTTCCTTTGACTGCGCAGGAAATTCCGGGTCTTGTGCAAGGCTTTAATTTCAAACTGTTTACACTAAACAACATGGAACTGGCACACAGAATGCTACGTCGGACTTGTTTAAACGAAACTCACGAAAGGGAATATCTTGAACCCTATGCTGCAAAATACAAAATCAGTTTTCAATGAATTACAGACCTAAGAAAAGAAATAACTGCTGTTACAGATCATAAATAGCCTAAATGTGGTAATGATGAAGAGACAGCAAAGGCACAATAACAAAATAATAATAAATAAAATAAGAAGTTATTGGTAATTCCACGGAGGGGCATCCCCCCTCCCGACGCCCATATCTGCGTCACAACACGCACGTGATGTGCGTCATACGCCACTAAGCAAACTGCCAAATCGTGCTAGATACAAGTGCAACGTTGTGCTTGTCATCCATACCACATATTCTTGGGTAGCATAGTGAGCATGCCCGTACCCAGGAAACAATTTGGGGGGGTTTCCATAACTAGATCTAAACTTAGCAGTGCCCTAAACAGTTACCATGTACCTACTCTGTAGTATATGTACGTTATGTGGACAAGAAAATTGCTTGAGGACATTGTATAGACAGGAAAAACTCACCAGAATGAAGATATTGTACCTTACAACACAAAATGCTGAGTGCTTCGATAGCCGCGACGCGTGGTCACCTTACCTATGTAAGGCGACAATATTACTTTTCCCTTTTCCTTGTAAAGTGCTACTAGCAGTAGACCTACCCTTATCTAACGAAATTTTCTCATATTGGTTTTATATTAATTTAAATAAGTAAAACTATCAGCAGTTGCGGGGAGTTTGAACCCTAAAAATCCCCCTTTAAATACGGTCCTAATACTATTGCATATCCAGGAGTGGCATAATGAGGAAAGGTAATTCCCAGAAAGTGAGTTTAGAGTACACACGTATATTAGATCATATACCAAACTACCAAATAGGAAATGCTAGATACAAATACAATACTATACTTCATCCACCCACTCTTATCATAATGAAAAAATCAAGTTCTCAGAAATTGCGCTTCAGAGTAAATACTTAATGTTGGTGAGGTGATAAGCAAATTGCAAAATCGCGTTAAATACGAATGCGTGTTATGCTGATTCACCCGCTACATATCCATGGGTAGTATGAGAAGGGACATTCCTAGTAAGTGCGCATTGCACTACCCTAACGCAATGCTTGCTCTCCCCACAATACATGGTTAATATGAGACAGGAAAGTTGCCAGAATGTGCACCTCAGAGTTAACACATGACCAAGGCATACGACATTTAAGTAAACTGCCAAATGACTCTGGATGCCAATGTAACGTTATGTTAGTCTGTTCCACTACACGGGTTGGATATATGTATGCAGGTATTTGTAACCGGGATTGAGGACAATCCAGTATATATAGGATATTCTCAGGGAAAATTCGACGATGCATTTAGAAAGGGTTTTAAGTGCCATGCTATTTGGCCTGGCTTTCCCTTCCAAGCTTTTTTTTCCTTTAACTACATTGGTTTTATCGGCGGCCTTTCCTTTGGAATTTATTGCCTACTGGCAATGGTGTGAACTCGTATTCCCTAGTCGCTGGGTTTCTTGCACTTTTTGGGTTTTATAAATTAGACACACACATTCACACTCTCATTCATACTTCTAAACTCTGGGCAGGATAGGGAATAATCTTGGCTAGAGAAAAATTCCCACCTCCCCAGCCGGGAATCAAACCCGTGATCCCTCGCACAGCAGGCAGGTGTTAAAGCTTCTTGAGCTCACACCGTGCCTCTTTTACACACAAGCTGGAGGTACGCCATACTTGTCCTTCATACTACAGATCCTTGTGGACCATAATGAGAAAGGGAAATTTCCAGAAAGTGCATTTGACACCAAACAAGTGACCTAGTCCATACGCCTCTAGCCAAATTTCAAAATCATGCTAGGTACATATTTTGCAATGTATGATGTTTCTCTCTAATACATGGCTAACATAATGAGGAAGCGAAATTACCGTAAAAGTGAACACGTGACTTAGGCCATGCGCCTCAAAGCATGTTGCCAATCACGCTGGATACAACTGCAACGCTATGGTTGTTCTATCCGCTCCATGAGTAGCTTAACACAACCCTTTTTTATGTTATCTATTCGACATTTATTTTAACGTTTACGCATTAAGTAGGACAAGTACCAGTAAACGAAAACATCAACTTCGCTGACCCAAGCCGGGCGGTCTGTCCTTTATGCGAAGCGGCTTTTATATATATCGGACTAAATGCTATCGAAAGGTTCTTATTAGCAAAATACTTTTTTTTCTGATTCCTGCACATTTTACAGGTTTGTGAATTTCTTTGAATTTCATTAGCAGAATTGCACCAAGCATTTAGTATTGACGATATTCATACAGCGCAGTGTAACCAGCATATCTCAGATAATTGCTTAGCAGTTTGGAAAACAAAATAAATTAGGATTTCATTGCTCGTGTTAGTAAACGCATTAATGTGTTGCAATACCTTGCTAAAGTCCGCAGTTGTCACTGCTTTGAACTATACATTTTGTTAGCATTATTACTAAGGATTGGATCAGAGTGACCGTTTTTGTGAGGTTGACTTACCATGTACTGCATACGCACTCTGTTTGCGAAGCGGAACATCATGCCTACTACGACATATTTCTTTAGCACCGTTTACATCCAGGGGACACATGCCAAGATATTATGATCTCTGCATCGGTAAGTTGAAATCACGGACCAAGTCACTCTAATCCGCCCTTTGATTATTACTGTAACGGGTTACTACTGTCCATTCCAAACCAGACTACCTCTCACTGTAAATA
Organism: Deroplatys truncata; assembly: GCA_030765065.1. Taxonomy (NCBI): domain Eukaryota; kingdom Metazoa; phylum Arthropoda; class Insecta; order Mantodea; family Mantidae; genus Deroplatys; species Deroplatys truncata. Next base: position 383,324,682 of record CM060990.1, read on the forward strand.
AAGTCTTTGTACGAGGGCGGATCGAAAAGTAACACACAATGTTTTTTTTTACAAAAAAGTTTAATAGTTAAAACAACAAAAAATCACAAATGAACTTACACCTTTTACGTACTTTTTGACAGTCACCAAGTTTCTCAACACATTTCTACCATCGTGATACCGGTTTCAATATGCCCTGTTCGTAGAAGTCCGTTTCCTTGGAGAATAGCCATCTGCGGACTGCTGATTTCACTTCCACATCTGTTGCAAAGAATTGGCCGGCTAGAAATTTCTTCATTGGACCAAACAGATGAAAGTCCGAAGGTGCAAGGTCCGGACTGCGTGATGGATGCTGGATCACCTCCCAACCAAATTTGGTGATTTTCTGACAAACAGCAGCAGCAACTTGGGGGGGGGGCGAGCGTTGTCAAGAGAATTTTGACATCGTCAGCATTCATATTGTGGCGTTTGTTACGAAGGGCATGAAGCAAATTCACCAAAGTTTCCATGTAGGCTGCAGCATTCACAGTGGTCCCGTGTTCAGCAAAGTCCACCAATACAACACAATGCATATCCCAGAACACCGTCACATGCACTTTCCTAGCAGATTGAGTCAGTTTGAATTTGTCTTCACTGGGGAACCAGCATGTTTCCACTCCATACTAGCCTGCTTGGTTTCGGGCGTGTAGTGGTATGACCACGACTCATCACCAGTGACGATTGCTTTCAGAAAGTCATGCCCTTCTGCGGTGTACCGCGATAGGTGATCCAAGCTCATCATTCACCGGCCCTTGTGGATGTCTGTCAGGTTCTTAGGCACCCAGCGAGCACTAACTTTACGAAATTTCAACGTGTCATGAACAATATCGTACACTGCACCATAGGAAGTGTTGAACTGTTGCGATAAGATTCGCAGTTGCACACGCCAGTCGTTCAAAATTGCCGCCTCAGTGCCTCTGACATTCTGCGTGTTGTAGGTGTTACCGGCCTGCCGGAGCGTGGTGAATCGCTAAGGTTCACACGGCCCTCTGGGAAGAATGCATACGACTTGGAGACATTCCTACGGTCCATACAATCATCCGCATACACGCCACGCATGTCCCTGTGAATATCACTCGGTTTTGCCCTTTGGCCCACAAATATCGAACCACTCCTCTCTGCTCTTCAAACGCGGACGACAGTAGTATGCGCGCTATCTTTGTTGCGCAGTTCACGCTTCTCTCGCTAGAGCTGCACATAAAACAAAAAAAATACCCTCTGTAGTGAAAACTTAAAACTATATCTGTGTGAAGGTGCAACATTCCAGGTGCAATCCCAAAGATAAAAAAATTATTGTGCCTTACTTTTCGATCCGCCCTCGTATTATCCGCCCGAAAGTAGTTCGAAATCCTCGCCCTAAATGCCGCTTCTTCCTCTCGCATGTGCTTGCTGCATATCACTTACAGCTGAGTAATGTTTCAATCTACAAAAAGGCGCGCGTGAAAATCAGTTCAAAATGTAACCTGAATTAACAATCGATTGTATAAGCATGCGGAAATGTTAATTTTACTTAACTTAATCACAATCCTCAGGCAAAGGTGCAACACCCAAATCCGAATCCTCCGAAGATGACTTAAGTTACCATACAGGAATCTGAACTATCACACACTTTCTTTCATCCTTGTCAGCAATTTCCTGCGCTATGTGCACTAATTCAGCTGTTACACTACTTTCGTCGGACACTTCTCTTTCCTGCAACCACTCTTGTCACATCTTGCTTACACCAAGAACAGTTCGGGCGACGTTGCCGCTATGGTAGGGTGCATTGTCCATCGCATTGAACTACTGGGTTCTAGTTTCGGCAATTCACTTCAAACCAGTTACGGAAAACATCGCCATTCATCTCCTTATGGTAATCACCTGTTTCTTTAGACTCTAAAATGAGTAATTCGCTGTCCACGAAACCACTGTCGCTGCCAAGATAGGTGACAATTTAGGCGTTTGCCTCTGCCATTTGCATTTTTTAACCTTATAGATAAACCTGCCCGGAAAGCTGCTTCTTTTGAACCTACCGTAGTGTCTATCCAAACTTTAGAAGTTGTGTCCCCCTCGTTTATTCAACTTTCATCTAAATAATAAAATTTTCCCAACGTCTGCCCGATACTGACATGCAGGTCTAAGATACCTTCTTCTCCACAACAGTATATCGTCTCTATCAATAATCACGTTATTCACCTATGTGTTTGAAAAGGTAAAGCCTATTTTTAACAATCTATAAAGTGTGGTTCTTTTAAAATTTGAAAGATCACTATCACTGTTGACATCAGAAAGTACTTTATCTACTGTCAGCGGCTCGTTTTTAAAGAAAATTAGTGAACTTTACTTCTAATAGCACCCTTTACAAAATCATCTATCTGTATTGTAACACTACGTGGTGTGGGGGAATAGCTGGCTGAGTCTAGGAAAGGATCTTCTTTCTGGTGATAACAGCAAATGAAGTACACCGTAAATAACTTTAACTTTTACACATTTATTGACACTAACGTATTGCATACATATTCACGGCTAACATCTCTCTCTGTAAGTCTAGCCAACGTTACAATCATACAAATCATGTCCGAGTAAGCTTAGCTCAGTTCCCGACAGATGGCGTGGCGTTTTCAGGATTCTCCATATCCTCCCCGCCCTGATCCGTCCCAATCTCCAGAGGTACGATCAGCTGGATAGGCCGGGCGATTTGTGACCCTTGGGTAGTCCTAAGGAGCACAGTCCGTACCCTGCCATCTCTCCCTGGCTTCAGCTCGGTGATGCGGGCAAGTTTCCACATATGGCGCGGAACATGGTTCTCCTGCAACAAAACAATATCTCCCACCTTTAGTTCTGTGGGTTTACCGCGCGGAATGCGTACGGTGTTGAAACGTTGCAGTTCTAGAAGATTTTCTCTTGCCCAGCGTCTCCAAAAGTCTTCAGCAATCTTTTGTTTATGCGTGTATAATTTAGTCAGAGGATAGTTTGTTGCTGATGCTTCTTGACCGGATGGTATTGCTGTCAACTTAGCCCATTCAAGAAATGTGATGGTGTCGGAACGTACTGGTCTTCTCCCGAGGTAAGTAGTCTGGAGTTTAAGGCGGCTTCAATGCTAATCAACAATGTGTTAGTTTCTTCCTCATCGATATGTAGTTTTCCCATAGTTTTCCTTATGCAGCGTTTCACAGAGCCAATCATCCTTTCCCACCATCCTCCCCACCAAGCCGCTCTTGGGGGAATGAAGTTCCAAGTGATATGATGGGAAAAATACAGGTGTGTCTTTGGGTCTGTTAACATTGAATTAAGGCCACATAGTTCTTTACTGCCTACTTTAAAGTTTCCACCACTGTCGGAATAAACAGCAAGCAGTTCCAATCGCAGAAGCGTCACCCTCTTTAGTGGGGCAAGTTGGCTCTTGCTACAAATCAAATGAACTTTAACTGTACTGCATACGGTGATTTTGGCGTAAAGCACAGCTCCATACGCCCTTTCAGAGGCGTCCAAAAGACGTGACGAAATGTCGTCAATGTGACGAGCAACATGAACTTGCGACAAACATGGAAGAGTAGACTGTCATTGATGCCATTGCAATGCTAGATCGTTTGGAAGGAGTTCATCCCATCCAATACCTCGGCACCAAGTATCTTGGAACAACATTTTTGCAAGCATAAAGGTCGGAGAAAGTAAACCAAAGGAATCGTAAAGGGTAGCAATAGCTTGAAGTATTACTCTCTTCGTAGCCGGTCTGTCTATCTTGTCAGCAATATCCCGCTGATCAAAGTAGAAACTATCCGTCTCCGTGTTCCAGTCAATGCCAAGCACTTGTGTCCTTTGTCGAATTTTCTGGCCCTCGTTCTGCCAAATGCCTGTCAGTTGTGGTGCATTGGTGGCGCATTTGGTCATGGGCATACGGATTGTCTTCATTGGTGAGACTGTTTGGAAGTAAAGGCTAATCACATCTGATTCCGTTTTTGCTCCTGCTGCAGTCATCCATCTACATGTTCTTGTCCAAGAGAGCAGCGGCTTGAGGAAATCCTTCTCTGCATATCGTTGCTAGCCCCTCAGAGTTGCACATAGAAGGAATGGGCTGCAAGTTAGACCAAATGGCAATGTTCTGAATCGATAAGTAACAATCTCTGCAGTTGTAGAGCATTTTCCGTCGTCTGTGTCGTGCGATACCACAAGAAGCGTCTCCTTATGTAACAGAAGTTGAAAAAAGGCTTGGTGGATATCTCCGATGATCGCCATGGGGTGCAAACGAAATCTCAGTAGCGCTGGCATTACATCAGGGAATAAGTTGGGTCCCATTTCCAGAGTATTGTTAAATGATGGGGAATTTCTTTCGCTTGAAGATCCGTCAAATACAATGCGCCTTTTGCAATGACCACGCTTTTCTTTTCTAACTACATGGTGAGGCAAATAATACATTTCTTGAGACGTCTCTTCAAAGGGCTCAACTTCAACATGTCCGTTGCGGATGTAACTCGACATCTGCTGGTAGTAAATGTCTCTAAGATGTCCATGCTTCTGCAGTCTCTTTTTTAGAGAACGAAATAGCTTCTCTGTATTTTGGCGGTTGTCTGTTCTTTTCTGAGAAGACTGGCTACTTTTCGTCCCTCTTCTATATAACTGCCATGAAACGTCTATAGTATGGACGAGTCCTTAGCACTCAAAGCTCGTGGCTGTTCTGGAGATATTTCTAAAGTTTCCAGATCCCAGTAGCGTCGAAAACTGTCATCTTGAAGAGAGACTATGTGATTGGAGTCTATGTAGTTCACAGCTACAGGCTTTAAGTAATACCTGAGCGGTTGCCGCTAAATATCAAACGCAGTCGTGTAGATAGCAGTGCTAGTGATGGTGAAATTCGGATGGGTGCACTTTCTTTAACAAAATTCCAGTAATAGTCAGCACCTATAATAATTTCTATGGGTATGTCGTCAGAGGTGTCTTTAGAATCGGCCATTTGCAGTTTGTGCATTTTCACTAATGATTCAATATCACAAGGAATGTTAGGATGTGAAAAGAAAGAGTGATTGCTCTCAAGGGCATTGATGGAAGCTGTGAAGTTGGTACATCTACCTCTTAGAATAAAACTGATTAAACGACGTGTACTCCCCAGGGGCTCACCTTATGTGAGTACGGGTTTTGGCGCACTCATCGCCATCATCCTTCCACCCTCGTTCGGTCGAGGTGGGTTCGTTATCGTGACCGGGGGACTCACGGTAGTCTCTCGTGCGTTCTGTGCATTTCATTCCATGTCGCCCCTCGCCATCGTTTCTTTCTTTTCTTCTATTTCTGCACATTTCGCCCCACGTCCATTCATTTACGCATCTATTTTATCCTTCTTCGCCGGCCTACCTTGCGTGCGAAACGCCCACGCACTTTTAGTTTCTTTTATTCTTTTATTTTACTCCTCCGTGGACACAGCCTGGCGGATACCCGCGCACCTAGTGCGCAGCTGGGTGAGTGGGCAATGGCGTCACCCCCACCATCCGGGGCCGTAATGTAGGGTATGTGTTCGTATCCGCTGTTCAACTGCAGTCCCGCTGGGGGGCATTTCTTGAGCTGCTGACTTCTGACGGCGATTGGGTCCCTCTGTCTATGTTCTGGGAGGTGTGACCCTGGGGATGAGATAGGTATAGATAGGCCACTCACCCAAGCCGGGGTAACGCCCAGGAATTCAGAGCCCAAGGTCGGAGACGGTTGCAATGGTGGAGGATTTATTTCGCTGTGGAGCACCCTTTCTCCATTAATACCAACGAGCGCCGAAACGTTTATGTAATAGAAGTACACCCACCAACAATTGGTTGTTACTTGGTCATTTCACGAACCGAAGAAGGGCAAAGTTTTGAGAAGGTGAACTCTTTCATTATTCAGAAGGGCATTGATGGTTTTGCTGGTGCGGATCAGTCCTGCACTCGTCTACGGAATGGTCTCGTATTAGCACAAACGAAGTCCGATCAGCAAAGTAAGACCGTGTTGCGCACATTGGATTCCTGTCGAGGCGTCATTATCACCCATAGCCTAGATGGTATGTCGGACGATGAACTCGTAGACTATCTTTCAGACCAAAACGTGACAGCAGTGCATCGAGTGCAGGCCAACGCGACGGAGTATTGGTACCCACTCGTACCGTGTTTATAACATTTGATGGCGTCGATCTGCCCACGAGCATTTCAGCAGCGTACGAACGCATTGCCGTAAGGCCTTATATTCCTAGAACTCTGCGTTGTTTTAAATTCCAACGTTTTGGGCATACGCAAGTCTCCTGTAAGAGTGCCGTTACCATCTGTGCCTCATGTAGCCAGCCGTCACACGAAGGTACCTGTTCCACAGCCCCCGTCTGCGTTAACTGCAAGGGGTCTCATTCTGCGTCGTTTGCCGACTGTCCGCGGTCTTGGACGAGAAGGCGATCCGTGTAAAGGAGAAACACTCCTTCGCAGAAGCCCGGAGGCGTTACCATGCGCGCCAACCTTCTCTCCTGCGATCTGGTACATTTAGTTCTGTTGTTGCCTCGCCAGTACCACGAGTAGATGCCGAAACTCAGACCTGGACTATGACTACATTAACCGCCACTACCGTCCGGCCGTCCATTTCTGCTATAGTTAGCAAGACATCTAAAGCTGGTCCTAAGGTACTGAAGTTGAAAGCCGCTGAAAAGAAACCAAAGCAGAAACTTCGTAGGGAAGACTTTCTGAAGGACCCTCCGCGTGCGCGCGGTAAGAAAAGTTCACCTTCTCCTCCTCGGAGGTCGCAATCCGAAGACGCTCCTGGGACAAGCCGCGCTCAGCGGCACCCCTCACCCATCGCCACCCAGAACAGATTCTCGGCGCTTGAATCGGTTTCTGGCTCTGAGCGCGTGGGCCCTCCCTTCGAGCAGGCTATGGAGTCTGACCAACTCCATACCAAAAGCCCGAGCCCAAAGGTTAAACAGAAGGTAATTTTGAGCCGCTCTTCTAAGTAAGAAGTTTATCCCTTTTCTTTATGGCTATCCTGGCTTGGAATTTACGTGGTGTATGATCGAATAGGGCGGCACTGCAACTTTTATTGCGTTCCCATTCACCTATGGTTGTGTGTTTGCAGGAGACTAAGCTTCGCCCTCACGATCCTTTCGATCTCCGAGGGTATGCTCCGGTTCGCTACGATCTAGAACTGGAGAAGGGTACTCCTGCTCATGGAGGTGTCATGTTGTAAGTGCGTAGCGACGTTCATTTTCAAACTCTCGCTCTTACGTCCGACTTGCAGGCTGTTGCGGTAACTGTTCAATTACGCGGCTTTTTCTTTTCTGTTTGCTCTGTCTATTCATCTCCATCGTCTCCCCTTGCTCCCGCGGACAGTCGAGCTCTGCTGTCCGCTCTCCCAACACCATTTTTTCTGTTGGGAGATTTTAATGCCCATCACCCCCTGTGGGGTTCGCCAAGGGCTTGTGCGAGGGGAACTCTTCTTTCTGATATTTTTGATCAGTTCAATCTCTCTATTCTCAATACAGGCGAGCCTACGTTTCTTTCTGATCCTTCCGGTACATTTTCTCATCTGGACCTTCCCGTTTGCTCACTCCAGCTTGCTAGTCGTCTGCAGTGGAACTTCATCGCTGACACCTACTCCAGCGACCACTACCCCTGCATCGTTTCTCTTCTGTCACACCACGTACAGCATTCCAGAGTACCTACCTGGATATTCACAAAAGCCGACTGGGGCTTGTATCCCAGCCTCGTGCATTTTGACGACCAGCCCTTCGCCGACATTAACCAATAGTGCAGCACCTTACGTCTACGATTTTCTCTGCCGCCGAACGCGCAATTCCCCGTTCATCTCAACCTCGGCGACTGTCTGTTCCGTGGTGGAAGGAGGATTGTCGGGACGCCGTTCGTGCCCGTAGAACTGCACTTAGAGTGTTTCGGCGACACCCTACACTTGATAATTTGGTTACTTTTAAACAATCGCGCGCCAGGGCTCGTCGCATTATTCAGGATAGCAGGAAGGCGTCGTGGACTCGTTTTGTCGACTCTTTTAGTCGCTCTACGCCTTCATCTGTTGTTTGGGATAAACTTCGTCGCTTCTCAGGTAAAGTGTCGCATTATACTGTTTTTGGCCTTCAGGTTTCCAATGCCGCCATAGTGGATTCGGCTGCCATCGCTAACACTCTGGGTGCTGCCTTTGAGGCGGTTTCCAGTTCAGACCATTATTCCGCCGGCTTTCGCTCTATCAAAGACCGGCTGGATTCCACAAGCTACAATTTTCGGTCTGATAATACGGAATGTTATAATGCCCTTTTTACAATGAGGGTGCTGGAGCACGCTCTGCATTGCCATAGGCGCTCCACTCCTGGGCTGGTTGGCTTTCATGTTCTGCTGTTAAAGAACCTCTCAGCCGGCAGTAAGCGCTTTCTCTTACTGGTGTATAATCGTATTTGGCAGGACGGCCTTTTTTCCTTCCGTTTGGCGCGAAGCCACCATTGTCCCTATACTTAAGCCAGGTAAGGATCGCCAACTACCTTCCAGCTACCGGCCTATCTCCCTCACCAGCTGCGTTTGCAAGGTGATGGAGCGCATGATCAACGGGCGGTTGACATGGTGGCTTGAGTCTCGGAAACTTCTAGCGAACGCTCAGTGCGAATTTCGTCGCAATCGCTCTACCGTCGACCATCTGGTCTCTCTGTCGACGCATATTATGAACGGATTTCTGAGAAAGTGTCAAACGGTGTCTGTGTTTTTTGACCTGGAGAAAGCTCATGACACTTGTTGGAGGGGCGGCATTTTACGTACACTCCATGCATGGAATTTCCGCGGTCGTCTTCCCAAATTTTTTCGGGAGTTTATGACGGACCGCGTCTTTCGTGTACTGTGGGCACGGTTTTATCTAGTCATTTTATTCAAGAGAACGGAGTACCGCAGTGCTCTGTACTCAGTGCTACACTTTTGCGATTGCTATCAACCCCATTGTTGATTGTATTCCACCTGGCATTTCATCGTCCCTTCTTGTTGACGATTTTGCCATTTATTGCAGTTCATGGCGGACCTGTCTACTCGAACGCCGTCGCCAGAGATGTATCGACCGTCTCTTCGCCTGGAGTAACACCAACGGCTTTAATTTATCCGCCAAAAAGTCCGTCTGTATCAATTTCTGGCGCCGGAAGGCTTTCCCTCCGCCCTCTTTCCATTTTGGGCCAGGAATACTTCCGTTTGCAGACGAGGCGAAATTTTTGGGGTTGATCTTTGATAGGAAGCTGAGCTGGATTTCGCACATTTCGTTTTTAAAAGCAAAGTGTGACCGTTCTCTTAATCTTTTACGTGTTTTAAGTGTCACATCCTGGGGAGCTGATCGGACCGTTCTTCTACGTCTTTATCGCTCTTTGGTCCGATCCAAGCCGTATTACGGGTGCATTGTCTATTCGTCGGCGCGTCCTTCTGTATTACGTTGATTGAATGTCATTCACCATCGTGGCATAAGAATCGCTACAGGGTTCTTTCCAACCAGCCCTGTACCTAGCCTATATGCTGAAGCTGCAGAGCCTCCGCTGTCCTTCCGGTGTGAGGTGCTTTTGTGCAGCTATGCCTGTCGACTCTCAAGCTTGCCTGACCACCCGTGCTTCGCGATATTTTTTAGTATTCGCTTGATCGCCATTATATAGTTAGCTCCTCTGCATTGCTCCCTCCAGGAATTCGATTTCGACTGCTACTTCGGCATTTGGACGTTACGCCAGCGGCGCCCTTCCAGGGGGAAACGCGGTTTCCTCCATGGTCGCGCGCTGAGGCCCACTGTCACCTTCTGTTAACGTCGATGCCGAAAAATTAGACCCCTGCTTCCGTCCTTAGATCCGCTTTTTTAGAACTACAGGCGCAGTTCGGAGATTGTCATTTTATATATACCGATGGGTCTAAGACTGATGTTGGAGTAGGATGTGCCCTTTTTTTGGTGCAGAGAGTTTTACTTTTCGTTTACCTGGACAATGTTCGATCTATACCGCCGAACATTTTAGTATTTATCAATGTGTTTTATACATTCAGCGGCACGTCTTACGGCGCTGTGTTGTTTGTACAGACTCACTGAGTGCCCTTCAGAGTATTCACGCGCTGTATAGTTACCACCCGCTCGTACAGCGCATCCATGACCTGCTCCACTCGCTTGGTACTTCTGGCATCAGCGTCTCCTTCGTGGGATTCCAGGTCATGTGGGCATCTCAGGCAACGAGTCTGCCGACGCCGCTTCGAAATCAGCCATTTTATCACCCAGATGGTTTACCTGTGTTGTTCCTTCCTCAGATTTTTGTTTTTTTTTACTTTACCGTATCCTCTCGCGCTGGCGCGATGAGTGGGCGGCTCTTAGGGGGAACACGTTGCGGGAGGTTAAACCTCTTCCTTTGGTCTGGGGTACCTCTTCTTGTCGGGAAGAGGTACTTTTAGCTCGTTTACGAATCGGACATTGTCTTTTTAGCCATAGATACCTGCTCAGTGGTGACCCCGCACCACTCTGTGAGCAGTGTGATGCACCCTTAACGGAGCGTCACATTTTAGCAGAGTGTCAAGTTTTAGCTCCGTTGCGCGTTCGTTTTGGTCAGTTTTATCAGTGACATTGGCTTTAGACGAAGCATTTAATGCGCTGAGCGTCTTTTGACTGTGTGATTTTATATTATGTTTTTAATAGGGCATCTCCTCCCCAATGGACATCTGGCGCACGTGTCCCTCGCATTCTACAGTTCTTGACACGTTGTTTTACTGTTTTATTGACCATGCTTTTAGTGTGTTCGTTTTTGGAATTTGGTGTTTTGTTTTTTATCTTTGGACATTGCGGGTTTGTGTCCGGTTTTTTTAATTATGCTGTTTTATATCGGAGTTTTATTTTTGGACTAACGTTTATACTTTGTAAGGGCGCTGATGACCTTAGCTGTTTAGCGCCGTTAAACCGCATCTTATCATCATCACTACGATTCTATCTGCCGCCGAACGCGCAATTCCCCGTTCATCCTCTCAACCTCGGCGTCTGCCTGTTCCGTGGTGGAACGAGAATTGTCGGGACGCCGTTCGTGCCCATAGAACTGCGCATTGGGTGTTTCGGCGACACCCTACACTTGATAATTTGATTACTTTTAAACAATCGCGCGCCAGGACTCGTCGTATTATTCAGGATAGCAAGAAAGCATCTTGGACTCGTTTTGCCGAGTCTTAATCGCTTTACGCCTTCATCTGTTGTTTGGGATAAACTTCGTCGCTTCTCAGGTAAAGTATCGCATTGTACTATTTCTGGCCTTCAGGTTCCCAATGCCACTATAGTGGATCCGGCTAATCGCTAACACTCTGGGTGCTGCCTTTGAGGCGGTTTCCAATTCAGACCATTATTCCGCCGGCTTTCGCTCTATCAAATGCCATCTTGATTCCGTGACCTATAGCTTTCGGTTTCCCAATTAAGAGTGTTATAATGAACTGGAGGGAGCTGTAGCACGCCCTCCCTTTATCTAGGCCCTCCGCTCCTGGGCCGGACGGCATTCATATCCTGATGTTAAAGCACCTTTCAGCCACGGTAAACTCTTTCTCTTACGGGTCTATAACCGTATTTGGCAGGGCGGCTTTTTTCCTTCCGTTTTGTGTGAAGCCACCATTGTCCCTATCCTTAAGTCTGGGTAGGATCGCCAACTAGCTTCCAGCTACCGCCCTATCTCCCTCACCAGTTGCATTTGCAAGGCGATGGAGCGCATGATCAACGGGCGGTTGACATGGTGACTTGAGTGTCAGAAACTTCTAGCGAACGCTCAGTTCAGATTTTGTCGCCATCGCTCTACCGTCGACCATCTGGTGTCCCTGTCGACGCATATTATGAATGGGTTTCTGAGAAAGTGTCAAAACGTGGCTGTGTTTTTTGACCTGGAGAAGGCTTATGACACTTGTTGGAGGGGCGGCATTTTACGTACACTTCACACATGGAATACCGCGGTCGTCTTCCCATATTTCTTCGGGAGTTTATAACGGACCTCGTCTTTCGTGTACGTGTGGGCACGGTTTTATTCAAGAGAACGGAGTACCGCAGGGCTCTGTACTTGGTGTTACGGTTTTTGCAATTGCTATCAACCCCATTGTTGATTGTATTCCACCTGGCATTTCATCGTCCCTTTTTGTTGACAATTCTGCGATTTATTGCAGTTCACGGCGGACCTGTCTACTCGAACGACGTCTCCAGAGCTGTATCGACTGTCTCTACGCCTGGAGTAATACCAATGGCTTTAATTTCTGCGCCGAAAATCCGTCTGTATCAATTTCTGGCGCCGGAAGGCTTTCCCTCCGCCCTCTTTCCATTTTGGGCCAGGGATACTTCCGTTTGCAGACGAGGCGAAATTTTTGGGGTTGATCTTTGATAGGAAGCTGAGCTGGATTTCGCACACTTCGTTTTTAAAAGCAAAGTGTGACCGTTCTCTTAATCTTTTACGTGTTTTAAGTGTCACATCCTGGGGAGCAGATCGAACCGTTCTTCTACATCTTTATCGCTCTTTGGTCCGACCCAAGCTTGATTACGGGTGCATTGTCTATTCGTCGGCGCGTCCTTCTGTATTACGTCGATTGAATGTCATTCACCATCGTGGCATAAGAATCGCTACAGGGTTCTTTCCAACCAGCCCTGTACTTAGCCTATATGCTGAAGCTGCAGAGCCTCCGCTGTCCTTCAGGCGTGAGATGCTTTTGTGCAGCTATGCCTGTCGACTCTCAACCTTGCCTGACCACCCGTCCTTCGCGATATTTTACTAGGATTCGCTTGATCGGCAATATTTAGTTAGCTCCTCTACATTGCTCCCTCCAGGGGTTCGATTTCGTCAATTTCTTCGGCATTTGGACGTTACGCCAGCGCCGGCCCTTCCAAGGGGGGAAACGCGTTTTCCTCCATGGTCGCGCTGAGGCCCACTGTTACCTTGGGCTATCGACGATGCCGAAGACTGAGACCCCTGCTTCAGTCCTAAGATCCGCCTTTTTAGAGCTTCAGGCACAATTCGGACAATGAGATTTTTTATATACTGATGGTCTAAGACTGTTGGAGTAGGGTGTGCCTTAGTTTGTGGTGAGAATAATTTTACCTTTCGTTTACCGGGGCAATGTTCGATTTGTTCCGCCGAAGTTTTTAGCATTTATCAGTGTCTTTTATACATCCTGCGGCACGACTTACGGCACTGTGTGTTATATTCTGAATCTCTGAGTGCCCTTCCAAGTATTCGCGCGCTGTACGTTTACCACCCGCTCGTGCAGCGCATTCATGACCTGCTCCACTCGCTCGGTGCTTCTGGCATCAGCGTCTGCCTCGTGTGGATTCCAGGTCATGTGGGCATCTCAGGAGACGAGTCATCCGACGCCGCTGCCAAATCGGCGATTTTACTACCCAGATTTTTTACCTCTTTTGTTCCCTCGTCAGATTTTTGTGTTATTTTATGTGGTCGCATCCTCTCGCTTTGGCGTGATGAAGGATAGCCCTCCGGGGGAACAAGTTGCGGAACGTTTAACCTCTCCCGTTAGTCTGGGGTACCTCTTCTCGCTCTTCTCGTCGGGAGAGGTGACTTTAACTTGTTTACGTATCGGACATTGTCTTTTTAGCCATAGACACCTGCTCAATGGTGACCCCGCTCCACTCTGTGAGCAGTGTGACGCACCCTTAACGGTGCGTCACATTTTAGAAGTGTGTCAGGTTTAGATCCATTGTGCGCTCGTGTGTATGTGCCTGTTGGCGTAGCCAACGTTTCAGCAGACGACGCGCATGCTGTAGATTGTCTTTCACGTTTTATCGTTGACAGTGGGCTTTAGCCGGCTCATTTGATGCACTGAGCGCCTTATAGTTTTGTGACTTTATATTGTCAGTTTTGATGGGGGCCCTTCCCCCCTGGGGACATCTGGTGCTATGTTTCCATTAACTTCTACAGCTCCTGACACGTTTTAGTCTTTTATTGCTTTGTTTGCCATGTTTTAGTGTGGTTGTTTTAGAATTTGTAGCCATGTATTCTAGTGTTTTTGACCAGGCGGGTTTGTGTGTTGTATTTTAGTTTTTGGCTTTTAAATTTTATATTTTGTACGTTGTAAGGGCGCTGATAACCATAGATGTTGAGCGCCCTTAAACCCCATCTCATCATCATCATCAACACCGACGTGTACTGGACTGAGGAGGTGAGGACTCAAAGTAACCTACAGACACACATCTATTCTTTAATGTCGTCTGTTGCCTGTCATATACAAGAGAGTTAGACACAAAGGAAGACTGGCTGCCCGGATCAATAATGAATCTAGTGAATCTACTTTTTCCCTTTGGGCCAGCTATTCGTACTCGCGCTGTCTGTAGATACGTAAAACCATGTGACATTGTGTCAATCTTGCCAACTAAAGTAGAAATGGTTTGAGATGCGTTGGCTGTCAAGTCATTCTTGGTTTCACAAATTGATCTATGATGGCTTGTTTTACAATTAGAGCATGAAGCTGGACCCCTTCTGGTGCATGTTCGAGGGTTGTGACCACGATTCAAGCAAAGGAAACATCGATTAGTTGCTTTCAGCTTCCCAATGCGCTCGCCTATATCAACCAGTCTTGCAGTCCTGTGCCCAGTGTCCGTTGTGTTCACAGAAGACATAGAAGGGTTAAATTGTAGTCTTGCGTGTGGTGGTCTTGTTCTTTGAACGGACAAGAAATGTCGCTGCGTTTGCATTGCAGCCAAAAGAAATTTCTCTTCGTATCTTTTGAGTTGTTAGAGATCCCTCAACTTCACTGTCCAAAAACTCCATTAATTTGGAAATGCTATTCTCGTGCGTGTTAGTTCTCTTGCAATGTGTAATCCAGCGACGACAGAGTTCATTAGGAAACGCCTGAAGAAATTTTGGCTTTAACATTCGTCCATAAGCATCAACATCTTCCCCCAAGGCTGTGAGTGCTTAGATTCGCCAATTGCATTCCACATAGGTGGGGCGTTAAGCGCCTCAGCACTTTCGTCTTAACTTGGCTTCAGGCCGTCTAAAAAAATCCAAATGTGACTGGACTATGCGGTTCTTGTTGCCATATTTAGATTGTAGTATGCGTTTCGTCTGCTCGTAGGTGTCTCCACTGATTACAATTCCATGCACGAGGTATTTCAGCTCGCCTTCCAAATATCCTCGTAGAAATACGTGTTTATTCACTGCCGACAGTGTGGTATCGCTGTCTACCGAGAAAGAGAGCTGCTCCCAAAAACCCGTCCAGCATTCTATATCTCCGGCAAACGGTTCCAATTTAATCGGAGGTAACTTGACCGAGTGAGTAACGGTGTAACCGGAAATGACGCTATAGTGGGAGTCGAAGCTTCAACCTGCGACTCTTGAGTAAACTTGGATGCCTTATCTCGTATTCTCAGTGATGCCCTTTGGATTACCCGTTTTGCCGCCTCAATGTATTCCTCGCAAGTTGACACATCAGCATCATAGTCTTCGTCAGTGAGTAGTCGTGTATCTCTTCAGCTAGATTCAGTAGGCATTCCAAGACTCTGACAATCATTCTTTATAGTGCTAGTAATCGTCAATTAATGTATCTGTAAAAGATTTGTGTTAGAATATTTCGTAATGCTATTCCTATCACTTGTGCGCTTTCTTCGCAACTTATGTAGTGCGTCGTCTGCAGACATGGTGCTAATAATTAAACCTGAAAGTTGCAGAATCTGTGCAAATATTCACCTTTACCGACCGATTGCCTTTAGTAATTTTCTATAGTTTCCTTTCATTTAGTTCGCAACCTGCATTATCGACTGAGCGTGCAATAAGTGTTGTGTTCAGTACCAACGGTCGGCACGAAGTAGCCAACACTTAAACGAAATGGAGAAGATGGCGATGAACAGTATGCACGTGCGTTGCTAACAATGCATGCACAATTTGACACAAGTGAAAACTAGTGAAATATACATAAATCTGAAGTTTTCCACTTGCCTGTTATATTTCTGTAATTGCGCTTGCCGTGTTCGTGATTTAATCCTTTCCGTATTCCTTGAACAATGCTGGTTTCAGTTAGCTGTAGTCACTTACTTGTTCCATCCCGCGTTTCGGCACCAAAACATGTGAGGGAACAGCTAGCTGACGTCTACGAAAGGATCTTCTCTCTGGTGATAGCAGCAAATGAAGTACACGGTAAATAACCTTAACTTTTACACATTTATTGACACTAACGTATTGCATACATATTCCCTCTCTCAATCTAGCCAACGTTACAATCATACAAATCATGTCAGAGTAAGCTTAGCTTAGTTCCCGACAGATGGCGTCGCGTTTCCAGGGTTCTACACATCAAGTATTAATTGTTTTTCGCCACTTGTTACCGGTTTCTCACTTTTGTGTTTGAATACTTTATTCGCACTACACGCACCTTCCTCTGCCATGAAAACCCAAATACCAACTGATTAATCACAACATTTGACCTGAGCTGAGCACTCGTGTGCTAGCATATTATGAATGACTAATCGCTTATTATGTTTCCTGTGTTACGCAAAGTGTTTATTCAGTATTCAGATAGCACCTCCGGAAATTCATTGCTGAATGTATGTATCTATGCAAGTGAATGGCAGTTAAGCATACAGTTCGCAATTAACAGGCACGATACTCGCAGCGTTAACTCAATAGCAGACGTCATTAAGAAATTCATATTTTGTAATATCTTAACAGTTAGTATATTTCCATTACCTTTAGCAATGAGCTCTTATGATAACCGCAATAAAATGTGCAGTTCTGTACCTTTCATACCCCAATGTTTCATGATACAATACATGCATTAAGAAACTATTTACATTGGCGTAAGCATATGTGCTTAGGTTCGTGACAAGCAGAAGCACATGCTTTTGTTTACATCAGAGGGAACTCTGGTTTGAAATGGACAGTAGATTTATTCTGTAAAAGCAATATATTATTCATTCCTTTCCCATTTGTTGTTAGTTCCTTTATTCACGTTTATAAATGTACCCTTAAATACATGCGTGACGCATAACAAGTCAGGCAAAATTCCCCAATGTCGTGCATAAAGAAGACGCGTTTCGAACAGGGCGAGCTGACACATTTGCAGTCGCAGCACGGCCTAGAAACCTGGAATGTAGTTTGGGTATAATCTAAGCACAGTACCTGAAATAACTTACTCCTGATGTGCTGATGCTCCTGTGATCATCATATGCGGTGATGAGATTACATTTTGTCATTTTGATAGTTTGATATGAGTTTCAGGTTGAGGCGCAGTTGAGTATCATGTTTAACGTGTTCTTTATGTGGACTTTTTGCTCCCATTATGTAAGGTTACATTTTCTTATAAATTGCATTTTCTACTGTTCCTATCCAATACTAAAAATAAAAAAATAATAAAATAATTTATTTAATAAAACATTCTGTAGATTTCATTATATCAGTGTCATTAATTATGTAGAAAACAATGTACTTGAATTAGGTAATTTGTCATAAGCCCACGTCACTATTTTGGTGATTTTGATGTTTTGTGGTGTTGACAGTATAGCAGAGCTATGTGTAGCGTTAAAGAAACATCATTTTATGCATCCATATGTTTTAGAGATTTTGTTAAACTAACAATGTTCTCAAGTCTTGTCAATATTGACTTTGCTTAATGTGACTTTACTGTTTAAACATTCACCATCAATCAATGCTTACACTTGAAAGCGCGATGTGTATTTATTGTTGCACTGTGTTATGCGAACGAATTTATCAGATTATTTTGTTGTAGAGGAAAGTCCTAATAATGTGTTTGTTGACATGGTAGAGGCCTGCAAGTGGACGAGCTTAATAGATAGCCTCTAATCGGCAGTAGATACGTCCAGTGGATTTACGAGTGCTTCGGATGAATGACGAAGCAAGTAGACAACGAGCGCCCGGCTGTTCTCAATCACTCCTGCTATGCACGTGTTCGATGAATGCTGTTACTGACGGAGTAACAGTTTATAGTCACAAATTTGGTCTTAATTTGTGAAAGTGCCACTTAAGTATTAGAGAGTACATTTCATTTATAATTAACATTACAAGAAGTATTAATCTTTGCTCTGCGAACTCCTTTCATAATTATTACAATTAATATTACCTAGGTAAAATTTGTGCCTGAGCCTTTTGTTACTTTTCTCTTATTTATGTTTGCATATGTAGCCAAGTAGTAATAAATATATCATATTTTGTTCTTCTATTATGCTCTTTGTCTTCATTTTCATCCTTTCTACTACTTACCCACAGTATTAAGTAGGAGAAGTGCTGAATTCCACTCAAATTCGGCACTGAGATTTCACCTGAAACATACACTCAGGCTGCCTGAATAAATGAAAGAAAAAGCACTTTTACAAAAAGGTGTATGAGAGAGAGAGAGCAGCATAACTGAGAAACGAAGAGTCCCATAAATACCAAACTTGGTATTCAAGTTCAGCATCTTCAGGGATGCGACACAAGTATTTTCAAGAAAATACTTCCACCCCAAACGATCCTTTATATAGAAAAAACTAGGTTATTTTTTATTTTCTGAAAAACGGCTCTTAGAATTTTGATTAAAATACCATATGTTCTAACATACTTTTATCAAAAAGCTATATCTTTAACTTTCTGGGAATAGACTGTGGAGTCCTCTTCATTCTAAGGGACTTTTGTATAATTGGTAAACTGTAACAGATAGACAAAATCTTACCATACAAAAATTATAGATGTCGCTAAAGCACACAATTTGTATCAAATGACCTTTTTTGTAGTGTTAATCATTTCCGGGAAAGTTTTTGTTATTAATTTGAATTTTTAAATATTTACACCTTTTTCAAGTGGTAAGTCAGTTTTCGTTTTTACTTTCTCTACTACGTACAGTAAGCAGTAATATTGTATTCCACTGTCGAGATTTGACCACGAAACATTATCTTGTTGTGATAAGACCAAATTCGCAGGGGTTCTTATGATTTCTTCGGTGTGAGACAATCCAAGTAGCTATTTCAGGTGATAAGGTGGTCAAAAGCACTACGTATTATGCCTTTAATTGTTTTTATCATAGAGTCATTCATATCGAGAGCATACATCTTGGTGTCTATTTCCGACAATGCGGAGGATGATTTTACCGTTGAATTCAGCTTTAAGCGTTCGCAACACGTTTTTGTACGGAATAGCAAATGGGATTTGTAAGGTAATCAGCTTTATCTACCTGCTCTAGCAAACTAAATTTTTTCCTTATATACATCTGTTATAATCACTCTCTGGATGAAGAAAGCAATATCTATATGCGTTAATTTCAGGTTTTCAACGCCGTATACGGTAAAGGCTCATCATAATTAGAGCGATGCATCATTTAACACGATCATGCCTATTTATCTAAGCTTTTTGAGCACCATCTTTCGTGAAGCCATATGTACAACTGCTAGTTCAGGTCCATATATGGTTCAGTCAATGAATGTAGGTTTTCCTATGAGTTTACTGATTTCACTAGTCGAATGTCTATTCTATTAAATATACTCTCCATGGCTTTTCGAAACATTATATTGTTGTAAAGCTTGTATAAATCCTGTCTCGCACCTTACCCTAGCTTGTTGTTAAGTACGACTTATTTTAACCATTGCGACTGACATAATCGTAGTGTGCGATGAATTTTTGTTAACTTTGGTCCATGGGAAACAGCCTGTTTTAAGGTGATACGATGAAACATGTACTTCTTCCCAGGCCCAAAGGTGTGGAATTAGCTCCTCTGTAGAAGAATCCTTTGGTTTCAGACCCTCAGATAGGAATGAGAAATCATAATGACGATCGTGGAGCTCTGTAGGATATTCGAAGTTAACTTCTAATATATGTACGTGAGGATCATTCCGTTTTAGAGTTTCTAGCTTGATTTCTTCAGGGGCTATCCAATCAAATCCTCCATAATAAAGATTGTGAGACATTTTCTAACCATATTAGTATTTCCAAGGCTGGAAGAGTGTTTGGACGCTTAAATTCATACTGACGGACAGACGAAAGAAAATAAGCACAAAATGGGAAATCGTAGACAAATGGGTCATACCAACATTGTTATACGTATGTCAAACATGGTCTCTGTCAGGTCATCATATGAAAACTTTTAAGTATACCAAGGGCGAATGGAAAGCAGTATCCTCCAAATCTCCATAGGAGACAGTCCGAAACGAGGAAATGAGAACAAAGTGCGAGACGTGTTTAGTAGAGCACGAAGTGTAAGTGATGGGGCGGGCACGTTTCACGAATGGACCAATGAGTCACCATGTGTTACGTAATGACAGGATGGAGACACGTGGGATGACAGAAGGCCAGCTTTGCAGACCACTTCAAAGACCTTGTGGACGGGCAGTGATCAAGAGTGGCGTGGAACAGGGAAAGATGGAGACAACTAGGACCAACTGCAAACTTATGCAGCAGCCAATAAAAGCATCAACAAGTAGAAACGAAGTCGATGTGGAAAAGCAAAGGTTAAGTGGAAGTGCCAATAGCTAAACGATAAATGCTTGTAGGAACAGCTCAATTTAGGAGCTCAACCGAGCTAGTCTATATTAAAACAGGAGGCCTTAACCCCTTACAGAATGCTTACAGGATATGCTTATTATTATCATTATTATTATTATTATTAAGATTTATCAGTTTGTGATATACTGAGAGGTATTCAGCGAATCAAACGTCTGCATGTGGGCGTTGTTAACCTCTGCATACCTGCGCGAAACTTGAGACAAACCTTCTGCCTGTTCTACCATATAAAGCTGATTCTAATCCAGTGGCAATTCTAGCTTAGTTGTATATAGAATCATGGCGCCCCAAGTAAGTCTAGGAGATGTGAAATCATGCACAGAATCTACTTTATGTATTTGCAGAATTTGGTTTTTTCTCTGAATATTTCAAAAAACATCGGCGAGGAAACGAACATCTGAAGTTAAGTACAGGTCGCTGTACTCGCCTAAATGTCATTTGTTAAAGTGCTCCTACGCGTTTTTAGCATGCTCGTAATAATCAGACTAATTTCTTCTTTATTCAGTTTATTGTAGGATGCTTCTCTCGAAGGAAAGTGTATGTTGTTCAGGGAATCCCGGGATATGACACAATCGTAGGGAAATTCGGCTTTAAGTATCATCTATCTCGACTTAAGTTTTCAAACTTGTTCTCTATTTCAGGATACGTTTTTGGGTTGTTTTGCTAATTTGTTCAAGCTTGTACACAGGAAACGGCATGTATCCATAAACCTAAGCTTAATTCTCCTAACACACTTGGAGAATGAAATGTGGCTTTCTTCAGAGTTTGGAGTCATACCTGCCCTCTCGCTTGTACAACCCCATTCCTTAACGATGAAATGTGAATAATGTCTACTCAGATTATGCATGAAGACAGGAATATAATTAGACGTTTTGCAAGCCAGGTTACACTTTATCTTGCAGACTTCCTCCGTATTTGCCGCGTGATCTCGTACTTTCCACTTCCGCTCGGTGAATTGTTCACCTCACAAGTAGCTTGCTGTAGAAAGGTCGATATGCTCTCTGTTGGCTTATTTCTGGAATGCTGGAATTAGCCACATTCAGTAGCCTACCGTATTTGTATTCGTCACCAATTTTCTGCGCAAGAGAAGTAAAGTATTCCATGATCTCGGCTACATTCTAACTACGATATATGTATGGTTTTTGGGAAGACCAGATACCTGATGTTCAACAGATTCCGCATGTTTCTTATAAGCACAAGAGCTCCCTGGCGAATAATTCTGATATGGAGTTGTATAGGAGGTTTCAGGATTAGCCATAAATGTATGGAGTGGTGTAGGAATACTCTCAAAATATGCATAAATGACGTAAGGTAATTTTGTCATCCCAAGCACATTTTTAATTGAACGACAGAATTGTCCTTATTAGGCAGAACTGTCATAGCGAAAGCATGCTGACTGCAAATAGTACTGTGTTCTATTTTCTTCGAAGCACTTCGACCATGCTGATCATCGAAAAGGATGAAGCAGCGTTTGTATGTGTATATCATTTCACAATGTTTGGCTTTCTGTCCTATATTAAGCTTCTCAAAAGCAGTAGATCACGATGATCTGATACCTCTTCACTAACCACCATTATAGGAAACACTTCATGTTTCAATTTCAACTAAAGACATATATTGTCATGCTAGAGTTTCTGAAATATCGGAATTTCAGCCAAGGTCGTAGGAAACAAAACACACGAGAGGTCGTACATTTCTTTAAGTTCCTTGTATTAGCTCGCGTCACAGTATGAATTCCTTTGAATGGATTTTGCGAGGACAGAATACATGAAGTATTTGTTACCAAATTCCGATAATTTATACAGGTTCCTTCGGTTGCATTGATCGCGTCGCAGGAATGTAGCTGCTTCCTGGAAGATAATTATACCTGACAAGTAATTGCACTTGCGCTGCTATGGCGTGCAATACCCAATTACTATCCTTAAGCCGAGATTCTGCCATTTCAGTATACAATTTCTTGAATTTCCCGTCTAACATATATCTAGGTTTGTTTCTAAAACACGGATTGCGTGTTTTATGATGTGTTTGCAGTTGTTTCTCCAGCAGAATAAACGAATCGGCATTCAACCAGTACATTAATTTTCACAAACCTAGGTACTCCTAATTTTTTTTATAACATGGATTATGCGTTGTATTGTCACTCGAGCTAAACATTCAAGTCTTTGGACTAATCACAGCGAATGAAATTAGGTCCTCAGTTGTCTTTCAAATGCTTCTCGCACACTGTCACGTCACACTCGACAGATATTTTTTAAAATAGTTGGTCTCTCTTAGAATGAGTCTTGATTTTCTTGTTAGACCTGCTTAATTCGGTCACATGTTCATGGCGTTGTCCCTTATGGCCATCGCTGAAAAATCTGTCACAGTGCTTACACTTCATGACTCGTCTACAGAACATCTTGCGGCCTCTTAGAATACCTTCGTAGAAGACTACTTCTGCATTTACTACAGCTGTTGCCAGCAGTGCCGCTTCTGGGGATTTGCTGTAATAAAGTTCCACATCAGTACAGTATGTTAAATGTGTTAATACCCTTATAAATACTATTCAAAGCATCCTTGACCATCATATCAAAGGAACCTACTTTTTCACCTTCACGACTTCCTGACGTAATCGATACCCGATATAACCAAGAGGAGCTGATCTACTCGACTCGACGCATTGCGAAGCAAACTGGCAAAAGGAAAGATGCCACTTTGGGAGTGTAGAGGACTTACCTTTAGGCACTTACCCCAGAGAAGCTGAGAGAGTGGGGCTCGCCAGTACATGACCATACTCAGGAAGCCCTCACTCCCAGAACGGAAGAATGATGAAAACAAAAGAAATGAAGGGAGAAGGTAGTACTGCTTCGCAATGCAACTCCGTTAGTGGGACGAAAGGTGGAGATTTGTCGTCCAATTGGCGGGAGAGGGTAAAGGTTAAGTTCAAGGCTACAGCCATAACAAACTGCCCTGACTGCAGCCTAGAGACTCAGAGTTGAAAGTATTGTAGGAAAGAAGAAAAAGGATAAAGATATTCAGGCACATGTTGCCGTTATCTTTTGTGATTTTTTGCATTGATGGCACAACATTTCACGAGGAAACGGTGCTGATCTGGAGGAGTATTGAAAGGAACTGGTCGTTCTGTCGTGTTTTGTTGAGGTGACTGCTGAAGAGCTGGATGTGCTTTAATGTGATAATAAACTTGCTGATTTGAAGTGGTTCTGATGGGCTTGAAGTTCTCCTCCATGATCCTGCAGATGCGTTGTGGCGCTGTCCAGTCTTTCCGTCAGTTCCGCGCAAAAAATTGCTGATGTGTGAAAGCGGCGAGCGCCTCCATCGCGGCTAGCCAGGCACCGATATTCAGATCCTTCGCGTGGAGTCCACTCCGGTTGAGACTGCTGGTGCTTAGTGGACGGAGTTTAGCGGTGAATGTTTCTGCGTTGGTTGCCTGCTCCTCTGATGGTGAAGGCTTTGGGTCTGGCCGGATTAATGTGTGTTGCCACCACATGTTGTAGATTATCGGTGGCGTAGATCATGCCCAGTGCTCTCGAAGGTGCAGGCACTGTGCCACGGTGGTGGCACCTCGACAGCGAACCGCCGTCAGCAGTAGGTAGCTGGCCATTCCATTCGGCTTGTCTCAATTTGAAGATGCCTTCCCAACAAGGTCATGCTCGAGGCTAAGGCAGCCTCCAGATCTGTGACGCTGGCCAGAACCAGGAGAACTATTGACATGTGTCCCCGTACAGTATTGATGCGTGTGGCCGCGCTGCTGCGCTGTGCCTAGCCCGAAACATACTGGCAGGTCCCGGGGATACCAGAGATGACCACCGTAAGTCTGCTGGTGACTGGCGATCGCTTTGTCGGCTGAACGGCGTTGGCAGGTAGGGCCGCTTCCAGTGGAGCGTTGCTGGGCTACGGCGCTGAACGTTCACTTTGAGATATTTGCGCTTCCTGGGAAGGTGTTGCGGCGGATATCTTGTAGCGTTGCTAGATCGAAGTGCTTATTAAAGATTCCAGGTTTTCTCTAGTAGAAGGTAGATGCTTATATGTACTAACCCTAACCAAAGCCCGAATTGTGGGACTCGCCATATATGGCCATACCACTAAAATCTTTCCGTCGGAAAGGTAAAAGTAGCATAAGAGAAAGGTGGGAAATCAAAAGAGAAGGAATCATGGTTCCGCAAAGCACCCCATTAGTCTGTCGAAGGAGGGGTTGTTGCCCCCCGATGGGCGAGCAGGTTAGGGATAAGTTCTAGGTTACAGATACTTGGTGACGCTTTCTAATCTTGCCTTTAGGTTTTGTGATGGAGGTTGCCATAAAGGTGGTCTACAGGTCCTGGAGTTTCTCAGATGATGTCGGCAAGCGACTGTTACACCGCGGCTAGCCAGGCATCGATGTTCAGAACCTCCGTGTGAAGATCCTGAACGGCGTCCCGAAGCGCCATTCCGGTTGAGTTGCTGTTGCTCAGTCGGAGGTGAATGGCGAAGGATAATGCTGCGTGGGCGGAGGTTGATGGTCGTGCATCGGCTTCTGAGGACACTGGGTCAGGCTGGTAAGATGTGTAGTGCCACTAATGTGGCACAGAAGCGGCGGCGGCGGCAGAATGTCCTGCTCAGTGCACTCAGAATTACTGTGGCATCCCGGCGGCGTAGAGTAGGCGTCAGCGCTGTGCTCGAAGGCACAGCAGTGGCGGCTGGGACTGGCCGTTCTATTCGTCTTGCCCCAAGCACAAGACGCCTTGCCAAAATGTCCAGGCTCCATGCTAAGACTGCCTCCTGGTTGTCGCTGGCCAGCTCCAGGCGGATGAGTGGCGTGGGTCTCTGGGCAGAAGCGATGCTTGTGACCTTCGTCGCTGAGGGTTATTATTGCTGCTGCGCTTGCAACAGCACGAAACGTACTGGTAGATTGCGGGAAATGCCAAAGAGGACCATCCTGTAGCGGCTGCTGTATCGTCTGAGCGGCAGTGGCAGGCAGGCCCGCTCCGGCGGGTTCGCGGGCATTTTTGTGGTGTTAGGCTTCGGCAACGAAAGTTCACTGTCAGGCTCTCGTGCTTCCACGGGAGCTGTTGCTGCGCTAGAGGGCTCCTTGGCAGCCTTTCTTCTTAAGGGACCCGTATTGGTGCGCATCTGGCTTGAAGTAAAGTGTCTTTATGTGTGTAAAAACTACTGTTTTTACGCTGGTATTATATGGGCCGTTCCCTTCACCGCCGAGCTTTTCGAAGGGGACGGTGTAGATACGGCACTCTCGGCAGTGCCGGGGAAGCTACGGAGTTTCCTGCTGTGTACGCTTATGACAGGTATTTCTTCTTTTTTGCCCATATTCTTTGCTAGTCCGGTCTCGATAATTTTTTCCGTGGAGTGGAAAACTTCATCACTGCATTCGACCTTCAGCCGTTGAGCAATGGCTGGGAGGATATGTGGGCCTCGCCGCCCAATCGCGGAGTACCCAATAAAAGCCCCTCCACGTATTAGTACGGTTAGTACATATGTATTCATTCATTTTAGACGTGCCCTGCTTATCCACCGGTTAGTCTGAAAGATAAATAGCTGACATGCAGTGCATCCTAACGCGTCCAATGTTGCTTCCCAGGAATTGCACATGTCAAATGCCCTGAGCAATCCCGGGAACAGCTGGATATTTTTTGTCCCTTGGTGGGTGCGTTACTGCATTTAACCTCCAGCCGAGGTGTAATGCCTGGAGATATGTGGGTCTCGCAGCTCAGTCGCGGAATACTCACTAAAAACACCTCCACGCATTAATCTAGTATTGCTGTGTTTGCGTGCATCCATGCATCGCCGCGTTCCGCTTAGCACTCCGGTTAGTCTGTGAATAGCTAAGTTAATGCGTTGCATGAGAGCGCGTCCATTGTTATCGGCTCGACATCTTTTTGTTCGGGAATAGGTTATGTCTAGGAGTGGGTTAGAAGGGAAAAGCTAGGAGAGGTATTGGGGTTCCGCTTCTGCACCCCGTTAGTGCGGAAGGTAGCTGCCAGCTTATTGCGCTGGCAGTAGAGTAAGGAATGACTGGCTGACGACCATGACCCAGGGCCCTGGCCGCCACACGCGGGGATTGACGTGGAGAGGAATTGGAAGGAATTGTGGCGTGGTATATTTTTTGTTTAGTTTATTGAGTTTTAATTAGGTCACTTGTTCTGGCCGGAGCGTTACTGTGGTTGTTGGTGATCTGGGTGAAGTCCTTAACGGTGATTGCTGGTGATTCTAGCTCGATGTCTTAGGTAGTATTCTTCTGGGTTTTGGTTGATGTAGGCGTCGAAGAAATGAAGGTTGCGTCGTGCACGCTCCCTCCGAGGAGAGAGCGGCGATGTGTCTGCTGGTGTAGGTGATGGATGTTGTGGTGTTGTAGATGCAGTTGAGTCTTCCTGATGTTCTAATAGGTTGTGTAATTTAGTCAAGCGCCCCTGCAGTGATTGGAGGAGCGTGTGGAGCTGCTTGAACTTGGCGGTGAATTGTAGGTGCAGATCTTGTAGAGTAGTTTCGATGCTGTTGAGGCAGCGGAGAGGGGCTTCTGAATGTTTTTCTGTGATAACAGGTGATTTGCTGCACGTCTTCAGTGACGTTTCCGTGACGGCCGCCTATCGTCAGGACCTCGGAATGTAGGTCATGGACGGCCTCCCGTACGCGTTCTTCAGAAGTGCAGTGTGGCGGTGTAGTTTGTTCAGGTTCCGTTGATGTTGATGTAGTTGGTTGCTGTGGAGGTTGCCCGGAGTTGTGGAATGCCTGTGGTGTGGTGCTGGTAGAGTTGATGTAGCTGGTGGTGAGGTCCTCGGAGTACAAGGATATCTGGGGGACCCTGCCTGACCTGTGTAGTGGCTGAAGCCATTACAGGTGCCACAGTACCTGCGTCGCCGGCGGAGATCATGGGCCCTGCATTCTGTTGTGAGGCTGGACGAGCCGCAGTAGTGGAATCGTTTTGATGCGGTGCAGTGTTCTGCAGCATGGCCTTAGGTGCAGGAGCGGCGGCATAGCTGATGGCTTTCTGTTCGGTTAGCCTCAATTCGTAAAACCCGCCCTAGCAAGGGCAGGCCTGTCCTTAAGGCTGCTTCGCGTTCCGCCGTGTCAGCCATTACCAGACGGACAAGAGTCGTGGAACCCAGGGACGCGACGATGCGGTTGGCCTTCCATGCCTATGGCCACTCGTGTTGTGCGGCGGAGAGAAGATATCGTGTTGGTAGGTCCCGGGGTATTCCACAGATGACCACGCTGCATCTTCGGCTCGACAAGCTTGATGGCGTCCTTTTTTATGAAGAGCACGGCCCTCTCAGGAATCAAGACATTCAGATCCATGGTGCACAATTTCTTCTTCGACAGTAGCAGTACTGTAGTTTTAATGAACACGTATTATGTATCAGACATCTTTTGTGCCTACTTAACTGCATGCTTTCTCGTCCTTATAAAACTTTAACCTTCTCGAGCCTTGAAACAAACTATTATTACAAGTCTAGAATTCTAGACTTTTACTAACAAATACATGCTTTTAAATATATTTACGTAAACGTGCGTATCTACGAGAGCTTCAGATAGTTAGGTCGTCTCTAAACATTTGCATGAACGTAATACAACCCACAACATCATAACCTTTAGAATAAAAATAGAATTAAAATATTACAATAATAATAATAATAATAATATTAATAATAATGTACCCATCATTCCACGAAAGCGCATGGGTATGATAAACTCCCGCATCTTCATCTTTCTAAGGTGAATTACCATGTATGCATTTTCTTTCACACCTCGATGACCACTTTTACTAACTGGCAACCTTACCAACAGTGCATCTTGCAAGTGTATGTGCTACCCGCTGGATTTCATTAGCACTGCTTTCTTTATCTGACCACAGCACTCCATGTTGCAATCGGAAGGGATGGTCCTTTGGTTTTGGAGGGTGCGTTATTAAGTACTGTATCCTGCCGGTCATGTTAGCATCCGCGGTATCTCTAAGTCCCTCTCCGCGAGCACCACCAGTTTCTAGATAAACATTCTCAGCATTCCCATTTGGTATTCGTCATGCACTGTGATAGAATACAAATTAATGTATGATAGGGACTGTTTTAAGGCTTTCCCAGGACCTGAAGAACCCACACTTATCTCTGTTTTGAGCATAAAATGCTTCCACCTTTCGGTCTTTAGTATGCGGTTAAATCATGGAACGACGCTGAACTTGGCGTTATATATGCACCGTGTTGTAAGGCGGCCCAGGACACCTCGCAGGTGGGGCGCATGGCCAGGCCACTGATACATAAATGAAATTTGTTCAACATTTATCCACAATGCTGTAGAAGTAATACATAACAGTAGTGTTAATGATTTTCTTCCTTTTCCTTTGTTCATAATTCTTTTCTTTCATATTTCGTTGTTTTGTTTCTAAATGTAATATTCTTCTTTTTCCTTCTTTCCCCTTAACTACATTAGTCAATATGAAATTACTTGTAGGATTAATATCTAATAATGTGATGAAACAATTACATTTTAACTGCAATTCTGTGGAAAGCAATTTTTGGGATTCATACAAATTTAAGCTGCTAGATTCGATCCCGGATCATGTTTTCATTAAAGGTGTTTAGAATTTTAATTCCTTATAATAAAAGTTAGCATTCGCCGCTTTTATAACGTAACGGGCGAACTAATTCGGGGAATACCGCAAATAGACCCGTCGGGATTCGATCCAAGCTCTTATGTTAAGCATCTTCATTATCAGGTTTTCCCATGGTGAAAGTAACTGTTTAAGTTCCCGCCCCCCATTGTATTATGCGTATTTCTTCAGGGTTTATTTAATTTAGACGTAAATTCTGCAAAAACTGGTAATCGAGCCCATTTAAATACAATTATTTTTGCTCATGATCGTCAAGGTTAAATGTTACACAGTTTATCTAGGTATTATAGTTTACGAGACAAAAGAGAAATACAGAGGAAATTAAGATATTTGCAATCGAACAAAGGTTATTTTGACTTAAAGTATTTATAAGTTTGACTGACCGTGGATAAAGACTGGTATACAGGCTTCATACAGACTTCTCCCCAAAATTCTAACACTGCTATTTTGGAAGATAAACAAGTTTTAAGCATTAATACTCAAACCTGGATCCTTGAATATCTACGTATATGTTAAGTACAAACTGCCCAGTGTGACGAATTTTGAGAAATTATTACGCATCCCTATGTATAATAGTTCGCGATCTACGCATTACATTTATAATCACCCTTACGATTCGATCGAGTGGTCTTCTGCTAACTAGTTACATCTATATAACTGTACGCCCTAAAAATCAATTGATTACTCTTTAGCGCATTAATCTAAGTCAACCCATGTATGAGATAGAACCAATCAAAGGAGTTTAATGACGACACTTTAGATTTCAGAGGGAGCCGGCACACCTTTGCCTGTTAATTAAATGCCTGCTCCTTTTGATCATTCAACTTTTTTTACTCCTGAACTATTATACATAGAAATGCATAATAAATTATAAAAAAAATTGTAGCACTGCGTAGATTGCATCCTATATATACATAGGTATCTAAAGACGCGGGTTCGAATCTGAATGTTTAAAACTTCTTTATCTCTCAAACTAGCAGTCCTAGAAATTTTGAGTAAAGTTTGTTCAGTAGCCTATATTACGGTCAATCATACTTCTGAACACTGTTAGTCAAAATAACCTTGGTTCCATTCCAAATCTCCAAATTTCTTCTTTATTTCACTTCAGGTGCTTAAACTACAATACTTTGATGAGCGGTGTAATTTGCATATAGCTTCTTTATCCTATAATAATCATGGCACAAATAACTACTAAAATGGGCGGGGTTCGATTACCGCTTTAGCAGAATTTACGTCTAAAGCAACTCCTGAAGAAATATGCATAAAGCAATGAGGGAGAAGTAAACACGTGCTCCCATCATGGGAAATGTTGATAATGAAAATGCTTACCACGAGTGTCTTGGATTGAGTCCAGAAAGATCGATCGCAGCTATCTTCCGAGTGGGTTCGTCTGCTAAGTTCTAGAATTTGTGAATAGTAGCATTTATTACATAGAATTCAGATACTAAACACTTTCATAGAAAACCTAACCTGGGTTCAAATCTAGAAGGGTAAATTTCCATAAATCGAAAACAAATGTATTCAGAATGAATTAAAAAGGTAATGTTATTACCAGGTTATTAATCGTGTAAATAATTTCAATTTGCCTACTATACCTAAGGAGGAGAAAAAAGGAAGGAAGAGAAAGGAAGAATGCATAGTTTGGAAAAAAGAACAAAGACATGAGAGAAACGAATTATGAACAAAAGAAAACAAAGAAAATTACTGACACTACTTTTTATGTTGCTACTTCTAACGTCTTGTGGATAAATCGTGAACAAATTTAATTTATATATTTCAGAGGGCTGGCCGTGTGCGCCGAAGTAGTGGTACTTGTGGTGGGCTGCTCAGGTTGTCTAAAGGCACAGGAGTGGCGTCATTGAGCTAGCCGGTCCTGTCGGCTAGCCTTGACGTTCTCCCTAATAAGGGAAGACTATGGCAAGCCAGCCTCCAAGCTGCGGTGTGTCCTGGGCCGCCGCGTACTGCGCTGCAAATACAACGCCAAGCTTGACGCAAAACCCGAAATGTGGAAGAATTTCTTGCTCAAAACAGCTATAGATATGCGTATGTTGTTCAGGCCCTGCATAAGTCTTAAAATAGTCCTCGTCACAGATGTATATGTAGACTACCACTGTTCATGACGAATACACAGTGTGTCTATTCGTCATGCTTAGAACGTATATCAAGAAACTGACGGTGCTAGCGGAGGGTGACTTTACATATCGCAGTTGCTAACATGACTGGCGGGTACGTGCAGTACTCGATAACAGGGCCCTTCAAACGAAACTACCACCCTCTTCCGATTGCAGCATGGAATGCTGTGGAGACATAAGCAAATAAGTATTAATGGCATTCACGGGAAGCGTTTACACTTGCAATTTGCAGTTATTAATAAAGTTGCCAGAAAGTAAGAGTTGTCATCAGAATGAATGCGAAAAAAGATACATACATAGTCATTCACCTTAGAAGCAGGAAGATGTAGGACTTTCTCATGTCCATGCGCGTGCGCGGGATTTTGGATCAATAATATTAATTTATTTTTATAAAGGTTATGGTATTGAGGGTTTTGTTAGGTTTACGTAAATGTTTAGATGTAATTTAGCTGACTGTACCTCTATTACTATGGTAGGTTTACGTGAAATATCAATAAAAGCATGGATATATTGCTGAAGGTCTAGAGTTTGACTCATAATCATAGTTTCCTTATTAAATTCAATTTTCGAACAGTTAAACGTTTACAAAAAGAAAAAGAAATTATGTAAATAATAGGGGATAAAATATATCTGATATGCAATCCCCTTCATAAAACTTCAGTATAAAACTTGTATGCTACTATCGAAAAACAAACACGTGCAGCAATGTATCTGAAATGTCTTGTTTTCTGATTGGTCCGTGCTGCTGATGTAAACAGAACTCCATCGAGGCCCACATTTCCCCCAGCCATTGCACACTGACTGGGGATCGAATGCATTTCTCCCCCACGGAAAAAACAAACAGGCTCACCTCTGCCCGGGGACAAATGCCGCTGGTGGCTTGCAGCTGGCCAGCAGCACGAACTTGGAGGCTGCGTTGTCATACAGTCTTCCCTTATTAGGGAGCACGTCAAGGCCAGCCGACAAGATCGGCTAGCTCAATGACGCCACTCCTGTGCCTTTATACAACCTGAGCAGCCCAGCACAAGTGTCACTACTTCGGCGCTTATTGCCTCACTTCGGCGTCCTATCATCACGATCTCCGTCGCCGCTGTAGCGCCACATGTGGAATCTTCACACCATAACTGTCAGGCGCTTTACCCCTGCATCCATGCAAGAAGGCATCGCCAAAGCCGCCAGCATCTTCGCCGCCACTCCAAACGTCTCAGCAATCAACACCGCTGCCAGCATTTACAGCGCAGAACTTCATCACCAACTAAGAAATCCAGGGCCTACGTGACGCGGT
Source organism: Deroplatys truncata (assembly GCA_030765065.1). Taxonomy (NCBI): domain Eukaryota; kingdom Metazoa; phylum Arthropoda; class Insecta; order Mantodea; family Mantidae; genus Deroplatys; species Deroplatys truncata. The sequence continues at coordinate 383,357,129 of CM060990.1, forward strand.
CCAGGACCTCCACAAGGAGTTTCTAAATCTCTTGGCCAGGGCGATTGCCCTGGAGGACTGCCTTCACGACGTATAGACCACCACGGATGCATCTTTTCAAGCTTATCAAACCACAACAGATACCGAAAACTAACATATGTACCCCAAAGACTGTACCTTACGAGCCCTGGAATCACGCCACTCCCAGCTCTGAGCCTACATGGACAACACATTAGGATACCAGGACGCTCCCAGCACATGCCGAAATCCTTCTATTAGCACTGTGAATTACGTCCATGTTTCACATCATGGACCATCTGACGACGTCCTCGGACTGAAATACTACCTTAACTTTCGTCGTCCTTAATGTCACCTTCTAATCTCTAGGCTGTAATCAGGGCAGTTTGTCATTGCTGTAGCCTATAACCTACGTTTCTCCTGCTTCCGTCCATTGGACCGCAGCTTTCCATCTTTCGCAGACTAACGCGTGTGGTATGCGGGAACGCGTAGTGCGTATGGAGCTTTCTCTTATGCGAGTCCTGTGCTTTCAGCTTCTCTGGGGTACGTAAGGCATTTGCCCTCCAATCTACAAAAGAATTGTATCTTCATTATGCCAGTTTGATTCGAGTCTGAGTAGATCAGCTCCTCTTATTGAAGTTAGCTTTCAATAGCGTTGTGAGAGTGAAAACTGCGCTCCTTTGAGTAAGGGGCTGAAGGATATATTGATCAGTGTTTCTAAGGGTTTTACGACGTTTCACAGATTGTAGTGATGTGAAACTCTGCATTCGAGGAAAACTTTCCAATCGCTATCCCTACCTAAAGTTATAGGAAGCTTTCGAAGCTCTGCAGAAGCCGTCTACAAAGCCATTCCAGGAGAGACAATAAGAGGTCCTAAGGACGAGTCTTCATGTATAAACATGGCGTTGCATTTTTTAATTATGGCTATAAGGTACAACTACTTGAAAATGTGTGCGGAAGTAAGCAGGGCTAACGAGGGAATTAAGACCGATGGTATTAGCATCAGCTTTTATAAAAATATACCTGCGGATTGTGACTTAACAGAGTATGAGACAATATTTGAAGCACGATAACAGTTCTATTTCATTCGTTGTGATTCTCCCAAGGACTTGAAAATTTACTGCCAGGGGGCATAGAGCTAGGAATACATAAATCTGTAAACATTAATCTACTGTTTGATTGCGGATTCGTTGATGCGGCCGGAGAAATAAGTGACAATACATTAGAAACACGCAACCAATTGTTGTTTTTACAAAGAAATCTAGACGGTATGTTAGACTGAAACTCAAGAAACTGTTTACTGAAACAGAACAATCTCAGCTATGGGTAGCAATTGGACATTGCTTACCATGGAGGGAGTTCGACTCCGTATTAACAAGTACAACCTTCTTCGTGGAAGCTGCTACACCCCTCTGCCGCGATCTGCGGAACCGAAGAATGTCTGTATAAATATTGGGAATCACAAAGATGAGAAATTCTTTGTTGATGCTATGATCGCAAAATTCATTCAAGAGGATCCACAGTGTGTCAGCAGCAAATGGAAGAAACTTGAAGAAACGTACTTCAATGTGTTTCATTTCCTACGACCTTGGCTGAAATCCCGATATTTGAGAATCTCAATAATATGTCTTTGGATGAGAAACATAAGTGTTCCCTATAAAGGTCGCTCCTGAAGAGCTATCTGACCATCTTAATCCACTACTGGTCGTTACTTAAAAACTACCGGAGCATCGTGATCTATGTTGGCAAATGCTGCAACTGGTTTAACGCACTACGTGTATATAATGAATTTTGAAAAGCTTATTCTACAACACAAAATCAAACATCATGGAACTATATTCACATGCAAAGCCTACTTCACCCACTTTGATAATAAGCATAGCCAAAGGGCTTTAGAGAACCGCGAAGAACATACTACTATGTGCAGTCAGTATGCTATCGGTAGGGCAGTTACGTCTAATAAGGATAACTCTTATCGTTCAACTAAACATTTTGAAAGGATACTGAAATTACCTTAGGTAATCTGCCTATTTCGGGAGCATTCCTACACCACACCATACGTGCAGCGCTAATCCTGAAACCTCCTATACAACTCCATATTAGAAGCATTTTCCGTCGAGCTTTTGTGCTTATGTGAAACTTGCTCAAATTGTTGAACATTAGAAACTGATGTTTATACAGAACCATATGTACATCGTGGTTATGATGTAGTTGAGCAGTTTATGGAATACCTAACCTGTGTTGGGCAGAAAATCGGTTACTTACACAAATTCGATAAGCCGATTTGATAATTGACTGATGAACAAGAGAAGTATTTCGTCTCTTCTACAGAGTGTTACTTGTGTGGTAGAAAATTCACGGAGGAGAACTGGAAAGTACGGGATGACGATCACGTCGGTGGCGAATACCAAGGAGGTCTGCACAATAAGTGCAACCTGGGGTTCAAAATTGTATTCCTGTCTTCATGCATAACATGAGTGGATACGAGTCACATTCTGTCATCAAGGAGTTGGGTTGTGCATGCAATATAGTAGTGCTAATTACAACCTGAAGAATACAACATCTCATTCTTAAGTATGTTAGAGATATAATGGTCAAGTTTCTGGATACATGCCGTTTCCTGAGTATAAGCTAGCAAAAACGTAACGTGTCCTGAAACGAGGGCAAGTTTGACAAGTTTTGGAGAAGAGAAGTTGGAATTTGATGCAACCTAGAGTGTAGTTCCCTACGATTATGTCAAACCTCTGAATGACTTCAGCGACACACGGCTGCCTTCGAGAGAGGCATTCTACAATAAACTGAATGATAAAATGAGGGCTGACGTCTACAATTCTTTAAAAAACGCGTGAGAGCAGTTTGACAGAGGAAATTTAGGCGAATTGCATCGACCTCTACATATTTTCAAATGTTCTCGTCGATGTTTTTGAAACTTTCAGAGACCAAAACACAAAAACATAAAGTTAATCGTGCGTATTATTTTGCATTCTGCTGGACTTACGAGCTAGGACGTGCCGTCTATATACCAGAACTGAGCTGGAATTCCTACTGGATAAGAGTCAGCTTCTCATGACGGAATCTGGCATAAGAGGAGATTTGTGTCAGTCTTCCCTCCTGTATGCAGAGGCTAACAACTCCTACATGGAGAAGTTTGTTGCCTTCAAATTGTCCCTACATATTACATACGAAAATGAAAATAACGACCATTGTTGGACAATGTGCCCTGCTCTTCTTTATGGAGAATTTGATTGGGGTTGCTTATGTAAAATATAGCTAGAAACGCTAAACGATGATGATCCACGCGGTATATATTATAAATTAAAGCCAAACATCCTACAGAGCTCCACGGTCTTCATAATGGTTTGCCATTCCTGTTTGAGTGTCTGAAACCCAAAGATTCTTCTACAAAGAAGCTAATTCCACACTTTGGACCCTGGAAGAAGTACGTGGTTTATCATATGACCTTAAACAGGTTCTCTCGCATGGACTACAGCTAATAATTTATCCCGCACTACAATTTCGTTAGTGGCAAATGTTAAAACCTTATGTCGAATTTAATAAGGAGCTGTGGCAAGGTATGAAAAAGGATTTTCAAAGGTATTTGTACCAGCCGTTTAACGATGCAATGTTTGTAAACACCTTGTAGAATATACGTCATATGAACATTTGACTTGTGACAACAAAGTTTTTGAAAAACTCGTAGCAAAACCTGCATTCATTGACCAAACAATATATGCATCTGACCTATCAGTTGTGAAATGGTTTCACTCAAGATAGTGCTCAATAAACTTATATAAATCGGCATGGGCTTGTTAGACATCTCTAAGTCATTGATGTACCGTTATCATTGTGTGCTATTACCGTATTACGACGTTGAAAATCTGAAATTATGTACATGAATACTGACTCCTTCATCCATGGAGTTACTACCAGATCAGGACAAGCGTGTGTTTTCTTGAGCATCTAGATACAGCTGATTACCATACAGATCGCAGTTGCTATTCAGTCCAAAACAAAAATTATTGGAAAGTTTAAGGATGAAGCCAGCGAAAATAATCATCCTCCTTTTGTTGGACTCAGACCCAGGATGTATGTGCTCGTAATTGGTGGCTCTGTGATAAAAAGTTTAAAGACATAAAACATAGGGTTATACCACCTTCAATACGTGAATTGCCTAAACACGATGAAACCATAAGAACCCCCGTGAGTTTGATCCTGTCACAACAGGATAATGTTTGATCTGGTGAAGTCAAAAATAGCGTAATCGCCTCAAGATGGTAAATAGTAATTGCAGATAACGGCATATCCGTGTGGTCATTACAGCGTTGGGAGCCCAGCATAAGATAATGTCGTACATAATGTAATATATCGGTTATCTCTGGAGCCTTCCAGCAGAATATAGAAGTTAACTCGACCATCACTCGCATACACCTAACAGATACCTGGTTAAGAAAGCAGAATAAAGGAAGCGGTTAACTCTGCAGTTAGGAGCAACTTCTAGTAGTGATCTTGGGCACAAATAAACAATGACAGCCGCCTATCCTCGCAACTTTAAGCTAATTATACCGTGGTTAAATTGATATAAATCGTGGTGATACAAAGCTGAAAATATTAATAAGTACACAAAGAATATGCATAACTCTAGCTGTAACTACTTGAACAAAAAATCGTAATTAAAATCTTCAAATAAAAATAAATGAGAGAGGCTTATTACGTCAAATAACGAAGCTAACTCAAACACAATATCTCGAAAGAAACTCTTTTGGGTTGGGTTATGTTACATTAGATGTGAAAGTAAATTTATAGAAGAGATTGTATGTATATAGACGATTAGTGTATCGTTAGAGCTATGAGAGGAAGGCCGTCTTACAAGAGTGGCTCCTGAGTTATTAATTAAATAATGCACTCCTCTTTGAAGCTCACCCAGCTGTAGGTATTTGGACCGAGTACAGAACTGCAAAAACGCCTACAGAGAGGAGGCCCTGGAATCGACGAATTGGACGAGTGCTGTAAACAGCACGATATTGCATGTACTAAGCGCAAGGACAGGCCTTCAAGACATTTGGAAGTTTAAGATTGTTGGAGAGAGGGTCTGGAAACGTGTTCACTCATCACGCTTGACTTTGTGAGAGGGATAGCGGCGAGGAGAGCAACTGGAATAATGAAGCGTAAGGTTGTGGTTGCTAAAAGGAAGAATATATATGTATTTTTACCTCTGACGCTTATCATTCAGCTTCATGCGCTACGATTGGTGGCGCTGATCAGATTGACCCTGCAGGCAATAACAAAGACGGTTGACAGCCTGCAGAAATCATAAGACATAATAAGTAGGTAGGGCCTAAATGCAGAGTACGTCGGAAGGGAAAGTAGAATAGAAGAGAAGGGCTTTTGCCGAGGATGCCTATGATAGCATCTTTAGCTGCTGCTTCTGAAATTGAAAGAAGCTTACAAAATGAAGTTAGAGGTTTTAAGAAAATGTCTAAAAGGTTTATAAGAAGATTGTACATATACAGGAAAAAGCGCTGAGTAATATTGATTTCGAAGTGTTGAATTCATAGTCGTCGCTTATGTGAAAAGCGGAGGGCTTAAGCAATAAGTATTTCCTTCTGATAAGGAAACGCTTATTACTACTTGGTATACATAGACGGTACTTATATGCTGAGCGCTGAACGCTTACTTATTTCCGAGGCACGTGTGGCAACATTGTTCGGCTGTTTGACAGCCACTCGGATGAGCGAAGGAATGTTTAAACGAGCATGCAGGTGACCACACAGCAAGCCGCCATTCGCTGTTGTTTTGTTCACAACAGCTGCTGGACACTTGTAGAAGTTTGCGATTTTTAAATGGTACATTTATTAATTAGTTAACTTTATTTTACAGTCAAGTAGATTGTATATTTAGTTAAGGGTTTGTAGTAGTTAGGCCGAAAACATGCCAAAAGGAAAACATTTCAGCGCGCAGGAAAAAAAACGAACTAAAGGTGTTGGTGCTGAGATACAAAGACATCGTAGAATGTAGGCAATCGGATTGTGTGATGTACTGACCAGTGGTATTCAGTCGTGGACTGTTTTAAAATTGAAAACCCAGTTTCTAGCGTAAAGTGTTAGTAGCTAGAAGTATTCACAACAATCTGCGCATTGTGTATATGCATGCTTGGAAGCAAACCGGAAATGCAATTACTACACCTCTAGTATTAAGTAAAAGAGCAAAGTAGCCAGTAACTTACAATGTTTGGCTTGAACAGAGTTTTACATGCGAAATTGGTAAACCTCTGTTCAAGATTTGGATTACCCAACGTATAGTTGCGAATTAACAATAAGTACACGTGACTTGTTAAATGATTCATTGAAGTCGTGGTGATTATGCAAAATAGCTAAATTGATCGAGAAAAGCACTGCAGGGATGTACTTTAGTTATTGCATAAAGATATCCGCATTTTATTTTTGGGGTTTTCTTAAATGATTCTGAATAAATGCAGCGGAACCTCGTTTTCTAGGGACTTAAGGTTTTGGACAACATAAATGGGAAAACGTCTGAACAGAAATCGAATGGATTGTGTTATAGGATTGAGATATCATGCATTATCTTTTCAGGTAAACCTGCCTCACGTTGCTACTTCATAACCTCTGTTAAGGTTACGTTGTTTAGCAGAGGCATTAGATTATTACAACAATAGCTTTGGTAAACCGATATCATCTCTTAAATTCAGCATCCCTATACGTTTCAAGTGAATTCTGCAATTCAGGCAAATACGTTTATTAATGTGCAGTACATTTCGTTATGAAATTCCATATACTCCACGAAATCACTATTATCATTAACCTCCGTTGTAGGAAGTTGATGCAAGATGGCTTCGACTCTCCTTATTGCATATAAGCGGAGGTAGGAGCTTCCTTATATGAATAAGCACTTCCTTATTCACCTTGGGAGTAGCGTCTGTTCATTGAAATCGCTGATTAAGCTCTTCCTTGAAATAAGTGACGACTGTGAATTCGACCCTAGGAGTATGATAGACGTTTAAACGTTTCTTATTCTAGGATAGTCATGCTACCTTCAAAGCTACACCTCAAATAGAGAATCATTGTTAATCTTGATACATGACAAATTAATGTATAAACCTTTACAAAAAATTCACCCTATAATCAAAATTTCTAATAATGCTTTAATAGACTTACCAACACCCGAAAATCATGGACCACACTGGGTTTCTGTGAGAAAAGATGACTATCGCTCGCATATACCCAGCAGACGCATGTAAAAAAAAAGAATAAAGGAAATGTAAAGCGGTAACTCTGCCACTAGGAGTAACTTCTAGTGCTGGTCTCAAGCCCAGATAAAAGAGGAGAGGCGCCAACCACCAAACCTGAAAAGATTCGTAAATAAGGCTAATAATACATTAACTTTATATAAATGTAAAGAAAGAAAAGCTGAAAAATAACTTAGTGTTCAAACTGCTCTCATGAACTGCAAACTAAAAGTACTTCAACATAAAATGCGCAATTAAAACCCTCAAATAATAAACCTGAATAAAAGGCAGCAATTCGTCTAAACAAATGAAAGTTAACTGCGGTTAGGTTAGGTTAGGCTAAACTATTCTATTCTATTGCTTTTTCAGAAAGACTACAAACCTTATTCTCCTCGCTCCACATGTTATTGTCTGAACACAGAAGTTTAGAAGGGTGCGGGGGGTGACTGTGAAACTATAAAACATTGTGCCCGTGCGCGCTCAGCTACTTGCGGGTTGCTGGCACTTGTGTAGGGGATTTCGTGTGGCCGTCGGAGCAAAAGCACATGTACAGGCAATAGAACAATAGCGAGTGTGAAATAAAAAGACCCTTTATGTGCCACTTGTTCCGGAAACTTCGTTTCGACGTGTTCTGGTAGGTTACTGCTCTCGAAGGTTCCGCTTTGTATGCGGGACCTATATAAGGTAAGGTTCTGCTAGGACGGGCAGTCGAGTGTTGAGTCCAGTTGAGTTGTCTTGTGTTAGAAGTGACGAAGGGAAAACCGGACAGTGCAGGACCTTTGAAATCCTCTGCTACAGTTCGCCGCTATCGATGCCCACAACCGATGGTCAGCAGAGGAAGACCTACAGCTAAATGCCAGCCTCCATGGATGGGCAGCAGAAATTCTGAATGGGATTTCGACATTGGCGGTGTCTGGAGACAGCTGGGAGTCCCCGAATTCCGTTTTGGGAATCATCGCTTGGACTCAGCTTATCGTAGTCGATCTATAACAGCCAGGAGAGACGCTGCCGGAGTTCGCCCTGACAATTGAGCAGTCGCTGAATAAAGGTCTGGTGGCCACTCGCCCTGATACGTATCCCAAGAAGCTGCCTGCTGCTTTGTTGACAGGGTGCATGACACCGAGATACGAGTGTGTCTGATGCTTGGCAGTTACAAGACCATCCACGATGCGCTAACGGCAGCGCAGAGGATGAAGGCGGCCAAGGTAACAGCGGTACCTATCTCGAAAACCTGGAGCATTCCATACTTCGTGGATGGACAATCAACCCAAGGGCGTCGGCGAAGATTTTTAAGTGGTGCTGTGGCCAGTCATGACACCTGTTAAAGAACTATCTACACCAAGCCGACGAGAAGGCATGAGACGATTTAAGTAGCAGCATTGCGAAGGCCACCTCGAATGGCGTTGCATGCCTTGGACAGAAAATGGATGACAGCCTTATCGCGCACGGCTGGAAACAAAGGAGACTGCTAGGTGCTTGTCAGCACAGGTGCAGTCGTGACCGTAATCAGGCCAGACGTAGCGAAGGTCTTGCCGTCAAGGAAACGGAATCACACCTACAAACTAATGACGGCACCGGGCTATACATTGCATGTGGAGAAGGCCTTGCTGCAGTTGATCCTAGGGCGGAGCATCACAAGGCTTTAAATGTGGTCACGGGGTTGGCTGAATGTGAGATACTGGGACTGGAGGCCCTCAGGAGCCACGAGGTGACGTTCGACATCGGCATGAGGGTCTTGAGACTCGGCCGAGAAGAGGTGACACTCCCGAGCCCAACGAACACCCGGGAAACTGTAGGGTAACTCTGACAGAGCATTTGGTTGTGCCCACAGTAAGGTAGGTGGTGATGAATGCGCTACTGGAAACCTAGCGCTTAAGGAACCTGTTTTTGGACCGGAAGACACATTTGGGTATGTTTTGTATCGCCAGGGCATTGTTGCCTTGCCGGCAGAAGTACCTGCGAGACTGCTTAATTCATAGGTCACCAACTAGGACATACCAGCTCGAGCCAGCTTTAAATATATCACCATGGGAATGCTCCGAGGAGCCAGCAGCATATGAAGATATGGGGCCACGGTTGAAAGTCTTATTTAAGAGAGCGGAAGATCATCTGACCGCAGCACAACTGATGAAGGTGCGGCACCTTCCTAGGCAAAATAACCAATCTGCCTTCAGCCAAGGGAACGGCGATTATAGCCGTATCGACCAAGTACTCTACCGGAGACGTCCGGCCGGTTCGTCAACCACTAAGAGGAATTCCTCTGGCCAAGCAAGCGGAGCTAAGAGGCATGCCGAGGACATGGGATCTAGGGGCACCATAGTAGGGCCCGACAGCCCTTGGTGCTCTCCTGTGGTCTTGGTGAAGAACAATTGCGAGATATGCTTCTGCATGGACTATAGCAAGTTGATAGCTGTCACCCAAAAGGACTGTTTTCCTTTATCCTGCATTAACGACATCCGGGATCCTCTACTCGTGCCCAGTGCTCCTCCATCTTGGACTTAAATTGGGATATTGGCAAGTGGTTCTTGACACCAGAAACGGAAAATACTGCATTCTAGACGGTCCAAGGGCTTTGACAGTTTACGGTTATGCTCTTTGGCCTCTGCAACAGACTAATCACTACCCAGTGCGGCGTGATCGATTCAGTGATGAGCGGACTGACTTGCGACGGCTGTCTCCTGTACTTGGGTGAATCGTCATTGGCAGCATTTTCTAAGATTGAGAAGCTGACTAAGGCTACAAAGACTGCATGTAGCTTCTTGAAACTGAACGCGAGGAAGTGTCAGCTTTTCTGCAAGGAGGTTAACTACTTGGTCCACATAGTCTTACAAACTGGGCCGAGTATCCTGAGAAAACCCGGGCTCTGAGAGACTGACGTCGTTTGAAAGATAAACCAGAGTTGCGCAGTTTTCTGGGACTATGCAGCTGCTACCGCCGGTTTGTCTGAGGCTTCTTCAACACCGCGAAACCTCGCACCCGCATGATGGAAAAACGCCGATTTACACATGAATAGCAGAGACTTCTTAGTTAGCTGAGCTGTTCAATTGGGTGCTGGCGAGACTCATATATATAGGCTGCGCATACAAAGCGGAACATTCTCGAAAAGGGGGTTACTAGAACATGGCGAGACGAATCTTGGAAAAGTAAAGGCTGCGACAAAGCGGCACATAATGGGCTCGTTGCATGGTGGTTGCTCTCGAGGCCAGTCGAGAGCCCGAATCACGTGCCGGGCCGGGATGCGCTTACCGGCGTCCCGTTTACCGAACGCGCCGTGACACTGCTTCCTCCTCAGGGCTGGGCACCTCAACCAACACTGCCAAAGTGGGCTAGACGATCGAGGTGTACCACCTGCATCTTCCTTCGGGACAGCCTCTAGATGCGGCAGACTACATTGATCCTCAGCACGTTGTACTTCCTTTCCATGGTTCTTGGAGCCTTGGGCAACGCCTCAACGCCTAGTAGGACGATACAACCACACCAGATCACCTTGGCTGTTAGTTTGGCGATCGTGATGGGTCTTCTTCCCACTTACATGTGTTGAAGGCCATCTCGTGCGCAATGTGAGGACGATCCTGCAGGTTCTCCACGTTGCCAATTGCCGGCTGTTCTGCCGAGTGGGGCTCCCAAACATCAGGTCGCATAGAGATGCAGATCTCCTCTAAAAATCAAGCTGGCTGGTATCAACTCGGTGGTTTGCGTTGACGAGCGGTAGGCCATCAAGAAAAGTATCACCCTAACATCCCAGTCCCTCCGGCAGAAGTCGGCAGAACAGTTTTCCAGGAAGAAGTCTGCGATCGTCGCAGCCTACTGATTAGGAATAACTTACACCTCCGGCCACCTGGCAAAGTAATCCATGACTACCAACAGATACTTATTATGCCATTATTAAGTAACAGGGCTGACAAATCCGGCGATGCGTTCGAAGGGTGCCCCACGTTATACTTCTCCATGTGAACGCGACTCCTAGTCTGGGCCACGACTCGCCGAACACACATAACATTGGTGTGATTACCGCTCGGCGTCTGTGCGTATTCTTAACCAGTAGTACATGGAGATTGTCGTGTGTTCGGTTGGTCCAGGATGTCCTCCCGGAGTCCCCTTCATGTATACCTCAAGGACTTCTGTCACCTTATTCCAGTAAATTGAGTTTTGCTTATGGACGCTATTTAACTGCTGTGGTCCTTAGCGTCCCATTCTATACCGGGCGTGAAAGACCGGTAATTTTACTCAGATACGTCTTTATTCAGGCTTGAGGTTCTTTTACGTGCCGTAAATTTACGACACGGGTCCACCGGTTTTACTTCCCTTCCGAAAGAAGCCATGCTAAGAATTTTTACGCAGATGAATCCATTGGCCTCCGCCGGGTTTGAACCTGCGACCTCGGAAACTAAAGGCTAGCATGGTAACCACTACACCTTACTCCGAGGAAGGCTCAACTGCTCTCTCGGTCTTCCCTTCAGTTGTGTTTACGGCTCCGGTTCTTGTATACCCAATCCCCGGTAAGATGTTCATCGTGGAAAGGAATGTCAGTGAGGTCAGTATAGGGAGTATCCGGTCGTAAGACCAGGACGGAGAAGACTACCGCTTTACTTCAGTAGAACCCTGTCCAATGCCGAACGAAATTAATGGGTGACAGGACGAGAGCTCCTGTCTGTTGTAGAGCGTCTGAGGCAGCTCTACGAGTACCTTTACGCAAGATGTTTCGCCTCTGAAGGTGTGGTTCCGCCCTACTTGGCTGTTGGACTTGCGTCACTTGGAAGGTCAGACCCCCTCATGTCCAACTGCTGCAGAAGTACAATTTTACCTCCGAGCACCGGTCAGAAACAGGCCATTTTAATGCACACCCCTTTCCCAAAGATCGGGCCCGAAAACCTTAGCGACTGTGTGATGTTCGAGGCTAAGCAGAGTGTAGCAGCCTTACGCCACGGTACAACCTGCAATCTGTTGGGACGAAGACACTTGAGGAAAGACATGCTGGAGGATCGAGACGTAGGTCCACTCCTGCCGAATAAAGAATCTCAGGAAAGGATTGCAGGGCGAAGGTCGCTCCAATGGTCCCAATCTGTAAGAGCTACTGCGCCCAGTGGGACTTCCTGGTGGCATCAGCGTTGGGATCCGTAAACGAAAAAAAAATTTAACAGCTAATGCTGCCAAGGAGCAATGTTAAAGAAGTCCTCTATGAGACTCATGCCGGTACTACTATGGGATACCTGAATGTAAATAAGACCTCGGAGAAGCTACGTTTCCAATTTTATTAGGTGCATCTTCGAAGTGACGTGGACAGGTGGTGTCAGCAATGCAACATCTGCGCGGCAATTCGTGGGCCCCATACTCGCAATCGTGTCAGATGTAACAGAACAACGACGGTGCGACGTTCAAAAGAATTGCCATCGACGTGGCAGGTCCTTTTCCAAGGACAGACGCAAGAAATCGCTATCTGCTATTGGCTGTGCCCGGAGGTTTACGCTATTCCTCAATAGGAGGCTTCGACGGCGGCTAATGCACTGGTGAACGTTTTCTTCTCCTGGTTCTGATTCCTTGGAAGCTCCACAGTGACCAGGGGATCATCTTGTTCAACTTGCTCCATATGGCGGAGCTGCTCGGGCGACAAGCCCTTAGTAGGGAGCTATGTGGCACAATTATGGGCCTCGCTTATTGCTTAGAAGGTGCCGACCGACTATTGATATTGGGATTCTTAAAACTGCTCCCCCTCCTGAAGTCTCCAGAAGATCTCGCACTCATATTGTAAGCGAGCGTGCTCGTGAGCGAGTCAGTGAGTGAGATAGTGAGTTATTCTTAATGCGAGATCATGTATTGGTTCTATGAGTGAGGTCGTTACGACAGTTCTGACGTGCAGTGAGTGCTGCTACTGTGAAAATTGTCTTGTGTTCGACGCCCTAGTTGGGGAAGCGTGAGGTGACAACTGAATTAAATCATTAGTGAAGGACAGTTAAAAAAGGACGAAGTTCAAACTCACAATATGCAGTAGCAACAGTATAACAACCTATTCTGCTTCTTAAAGCTATGCCTCATAATATTCGGTTTTCCCATTTAGTACTTGATGGGATACCTTCTCTGCGTTATTACTATTCTTTAACACCTAGTTTTACTTCTTAGCAAAATTGTTTTTTCCCTAGTTTTGTGCATTCCGGAATCAGAATTTTATTGAGTTTTTCTTAGGATGAAATGGAAGTTTATTTAAGTCTGCAATTAACGTTTCTGCGCACATTCTCTATTGTTATGAAACCTTCGCAGTTGCAAAGCCATAGACGCATACTTAAAACTGTATGTTTTCGATATTTAACCTGGTAATCAGAAGATGAGTCTCTTACTCATAGACGCTCAGCACTTACTTTCAAATTTGACTTCAAAATGTCCAACTGTACACGATCAGTTGTTTTTCGACGAACACAAGCTCACTAACCACATTTGCAGCCATGCAGTCCCATACCAGAACACGAGCTTTATTCACATGCATATTGGTGAAATTTAATTGCGGTGTTCTCAAAATTGCCTTATAGTTTCCACATACCACTTGTTTTCCAAATTCCTCAGAAATATAAGCTGCAAGTTTTGGAGTACGTTTTTTATTTTTCCAAGTACTGAGCGTTGTTCGTGCGTGGTTAATCTCTTTCTCTTTTTGCAGTCTGCGTTCTATCGTGTCCTCTTTTTTGCTTCTTAGAAATTTGTCACCAAACTTGTTACTAATATGCTCAGTTGTGGCAATTTGAGCGTATTTCAGCCATTTTTCATAGTGGAATATTACCAACTGTATTTTATTAAATGTGTAATCTTTTTCCTTTACGATCCATTGTAAAAACTGCTTGGAAGCATGAACTTAAAAGGTAAACGGTAGGAGTGAACAACTTTAATCTGGCCTTGAAGTGATGACTCCCGAACAAGTGCTAAGTAAACATAGCAAAACAGTGTTTTTGGGGTAAAAGCGAATCTCTGCAGTTTCAAATGCAATTCCGGTTTTATCTTATTTAATGAAATAAAAGGATAATGCCTATACAGTTACATGCTAAATACATAAAAGCGCATAGTTTTTACGCTACATCAACTGTATTTGTACCACAGAGTTTCAAACTCGTCGAAATTTCCAAAGCCACTGAATAACTAAATAATAATGGAAGCAGAATTATAGAAGCTGATTCAACCGACAAACTTTCAGGAGAGTGTTAGGTGAGCACTTTGATGTACGAAAGTTATGGTCTTCGAGTTCTTGTTTAATTGCAATAGATCAAAGTTAATATCGAGTCAGTACGCCATTGATAAAATTTCCCTGGGTTGCTGCTACGTTTCAGAGAATTGTGGATAATAATGCCGAATGGCTAGATTAAAAAGGAGATAGGAGAGTCAAGTCGCAACAGGATAAGCTTTATTATTATTATTATTATTATTATTATTATTATTATTATTATTATTATCATCATCATCATCATCGTTACCCCTATTTCGATTCATGTATCATGAACCACCGCGCGATCAATTTCCTTTGTTGATCAGTCCTGTTACATATAAGAGAGAAAATTAATTTTAAACGGTAGTGTGCACCACAAGCCCTGTTTATGAATACAAAAGAGTGATACTAGAGAAAGAATAGAGGAAACTAAGGCCATGTTCTCATTCATCTGAAGACGGAGGAAAAACGAAAGAATCTTACAGAGAAATAAATCCGTTACTCATTAATGTAAGACAAGATACGAAAGTGATATGGAACAGCTAATAAGTAAAATGCTTCTCTCATTTGCACATTCTATGTGACAAAAGGGAAAAAAAACTAATAGGTAAATAAAGGAAATTGATTTTGCTATTCACTCCACTAAGATGTTGGGATGCAAGCAATAAAGAGGAAAAGATAAAAGCAGAGGAAACCAAACCTGTTGTTCATAACTCGGAATGGAGGAAATTTCAGCAAAACAAATTAAGGGAAACCAAACGATGTACAATTATTTACACTCCAAGTGAAATGAACCACAGGAAAGAATAAAGAAAATCATCCCTCACATTGGAGGACATATATGAAAAAGCAAATAATATAATTATTAGGGATGGCACCTTGATACCCCGATATTCTCAATACTCGGTGGTATGGAAGTATGTTTAATACTTTGAGATAAACCTTCTATATTTTTTTGTTACTTTTAATTTTTTAAGTTTTGCATTATTGCAAGCTATTACGTTTAACTTCATGCTAGATAAGGAACGAAAAGTGTCGAGACTGCACGTTATTGCCAGGCACATGTCTCCAAAGCATTGCTGGACTGTAGTTCTTGACAGACCTTGACTGCGATGAATGCAACATTTCTATAGACTCTTAGATCTAAATGAAAACTTGCAAAACATTGGTGAAAGGAGTAGGGGTACTCGTGTAACATGCAGCATTAACTGAGTTGTGAATTAAGCTGATGATCAGCTGATGCTTTTGAAATAGCCTGGCTTAGTGACTCACTCTCAACCATTACATTTACCTACTCCGGTGACCAAAATCTGTGAATCCAGCAGAAACAAAGCACAACTTAAGACAGGAGATAATACAGCGTATGGAATTACTGGTTCTTTCAAGAATGCTCGTGTTCTCAAACAAAAATATTTGATTTCTATATTCCCTGGATTTCATGTAATACTACCTTGATTTTTTTTCACGTTTTTAAATGTGTGTAATATATGTTTAATATAAACATGTATATGCTAAAGAATTAGGGTGTGTAGTGGTAAGTCTTAATCCACAAACTTACTATGTTTCCGAGTGTTATATGGCTAATTACTTTTTGCCCGTTGAAAAAAAATATGTATGTTATATGGTTGTGAATAGTGCTAGAATTGTGGAACACACACCTTGTTTTTAGTTTTCGGGTTTCATGTAGTATATACATATACCAGGTTAGTCAACTGCCTCTAGTTATTCGTATCTATGCGAACCGCAGTTTATAGTCTAATGTAAAACATTGACCCTTTTGGCAAACAAACTCTTACTGTAGCTCTGCCCTTCTGTTTGGTACTATACGCAATTCCCATTAATGATAAAAGGCCTGAATGAGAACCAAAGAGCTGCGAAAGCCTTAAAAAAGACGGCGTTTCATGGATATAATGCTTGCAAGGAGATAGAAGAACGTTTTCTCGAAGAGCGGGATAAACTACGTGAGTTTTGGTCGAGTGGTTTAGCTGCCGGAATGTGGTGAAGCAAAGGTTAGCTTCGGAGGTTCGAATCTGATACAAACATAACGTTGTTTTGGTTCTCTTTTTTCTCTCCTTGTGTTTATTTTCTGTATATTAGTGTACTAATTTATTTATTTTTTTACTGGCTCTCCTGCGAACCAAAGACGTAAGAATTAAAATCAGATAATTGTGTATCATGTTTACCCTAATAATCTGTAACGTATCTGGTGGTGTAAACCGCGTTAAGTAGTTAGCTTTCATTCTCTTGGGCGCATATCAATGATATTGAATATAGCAGTTTTTATTTCATGTTTAAACCTTAGGTTTCACTTCTTCTATTGACAAAGGATTTGTAAATGTGCTAAGTTCACGGGTAAACAGAATAATACATTGTTAAAGAGCGTGGATTTCATCAAGGAAGTAAATGTTCAAAATGACGATCCCCTTCATCAATGCACTTTGTGTACGTTGCCGGAGAGACCTTCTTGCATGCGGTAACATGCGCGGGGTGTAATCTGCTTGCATTCTTCACGTATGAGTGTGCCCGTATTGAATTGGGCTTTGCGTTTTTCTTTGCGGTGGAAAACATGAGGATTATTCTATTTGTACACACTTATATTGTTATAAAAGTGTTATTTATTTCATAATATCAAATTATAAGCCCAAAGAGATAAAACAAAAGGTAATAAAAAGTTTGAAACTCACCAGAAGTATTTGAACCCGAATTAAAGTGGCACAGTGTTAACGCAACCATGCTAATACCGTTTGGACAATGCTACCTTGCGAACTGAGATTCCTATACGAATTAGTTATCGCAGAACTAGACCCCACTTCGAATCTTTACACGCTTTTTGCAGCGTCATACAGTGTTTTGAGCTCGGTTTGGTAGTTTTAATTCAAACAAATAAACTGCATCAGTCATTACAATTACTGTATGATCTGAAATACGCCATAGTTTGTGAAATAAGAGAAATTATCTACCTAATACTTAGCATTTTTTGACTAGGCTGTACAATTACTAACGGCTTAAATTCAATTGGTCGCACTGCGTAGCTCTGCCATTTTATTTTCAAACGGTTTTGTCAACCGATGCATGTGAAAGGTTGTTCCTTCAGTGGCATTTTCAAAGGGGTGCTAAAGAATAAAAGTTTGTAAAATTGGCCAAAATTGCTAATGCAGCTCTCAGTGTCAGGGTGGGATGTTTTTTGCATCGACATACATAGCGATTGCATTCTGTCCCGTAAAACACTTATGCGCTGAGTTATGTATCCCTTCTCTATAAAGTGTTACGCAAATCAGCCATTAGAAGGAATTCAAGAAAGGCGTAAGTCACATATGTCCCTTGGCACGTTGCCTAAATTCAAAAATAAATAGGCGCAGCTGACTCACCTGGTCTATATATACATATGAGTTTTTTCAAGATTGTAGAATAAAGAAGAATTGCTAGTATTTGTTTTTCTATGGATAGAGAATCCTTTAAAATAAAGTTTTCAGCATAAAGTATAGTTACGTACATAAAAAGGGAAGCAAATAAATTATTATTGTTACCATTATTATTAGCCTTGACTAACAATCAGGGATAAATAACTTGTGGCATAACCAGGAAAAGAATTTCTGCAAATTGGAGAATGTTAAACAGGAACGATTTCGGAATTAGCACATAATACAAAATTGGTTACATGCGTTTATACACAGAAAACTACTAATAAGAACAATTCAGTGAAATATCCTTCGCTTTTACAGTTTTTTATGAGGTGAGTATCGAGTATCAAGTATCGGTGCTCAAAAATCGATATCGAGAAACAGTGTTATCATCCCATCACTAACAATAAATAACCTCCTATTCATAAGCTCCAGATGAAAGCATTTGGGAATAAAATGGAAAAGTTAAGGAATGAAACCTGAGGCTTATGCTTTCGAACAAAAACGCATTAAAAGATTGTAGAAAGTGACGACTTCAAACATCCACGCAAAATGTGCATCTTCGAATAAGTCAATCTCGTATTCTTTCGAAGATATCTGCAGTGTTAAGAATGCCACCGGTAGCTAATATACTCTCTAGCAGATCCTCATCTGAGTTGACGGGATCTCGTGCACGAGGCTCTTGATGTGTCCCCACAGGAAATAATCTGGAGGTGTGAGATAAGGGGAACGCGGTAACCAAGTAATACCAGCGCCACGTCCTATCCAACGTCCTGGAAACACGTTATTCAGATGGTTTCTCACATCCCTGTCAAATGAGCAGGAGCTACATCGTGTTGGAACCACATTCGCCATCGCACATCTTGAGGGCCGTCTACTAGAAACCCAGGTAGTACATCGACAAGAAACTGGCGGTATACGTACCCATTTAACCGCGGCGGAAGAAGGTATGAATCGGTAATATTAATCTCTAACTATATCAACCCGTATGTAGACGCCAAGCCTGTGTTGATAGTACTCTCTATAATCGCATACGTATTTATATGATACCAGTAGTGGCTGTTTCCCCTGCTTCAGTGTCATTCCTTCCCTTGTGAAGCAACTCTCCTCGCTGAAGAGCGCTTGGGAAAAGGAAGTACGTTTGCTTACCATGACGCTCAGAGATCCATTACAGAACTTCACTCGGAGACCCTAGTCCGCTGGTGTCAAGGCCTGCGCCTTGATGCAAGATGCAAAGAATAGAGTCCGTCTTCTTGCATCACTCAGCATACGCTGACATGGTTTGTGCCCATAGTACTACCTGGCAAAGCGAAGAAGCGTATCGGAAAGAATGTGAAACAGTTTACGCGAGCCTCTCGCTCTCTCACATACTAGTAAGGCTTCACTGTTTTCAGATGGGCCAAGGGGTGCAGAGGAAGAGGGGAGAAGACGTTTCTTCTCGACTAGTCATGCTTGGCAGTTTACTAGAACTATTCAAGCAAAATAAATTAACATTTTCTTTGCATAATATATTGTTTAAAAATCAAATATTGCACTCTTTATGCGGGTGCCTCACTAATTTAAGATTCAGTAATTTTCTTGAGAAACAAGGTTCGTATAATGTATATTTTGTTTTTAACGTTTGGTGCCAGTAATAAATAATAATATTAATGATAATAGTTTCATAATTATCATTAATAGAACGTTCTACGCGTACTCGAGAGTATTAATTACCTTAAATATAAGTTCGTTTTGCTTTTTAATTGTCATATATATATATATATCGATCACAACGTTTAGCGCTAAGTGTGTAGTTCCATACAGTTGGCACATTCAGTTCTGATAATATTCAAGTAATGATTGAAAAATATGGCAGCAAAAGTAATATTAATATCAAACTGTTGAAGCAGTTTGGAAACAATTAAGTATAACATTAAATTTTCTTCAAAATGAGATATATTTTGCGTTTGTTACTGAAAAACGAATAAAGGTTGTTTTATTTGAAGCATAATTCCCCTTACATACACACACTCACAAGTGAAAAGAAGAAAAACCGTGCCAGTCGTATAGTGGACGTAGAGTAAAAACACCTATTTAGTTATTGTATGTAAAATGTTAATAGATACGAGGAAACAACATTTAGCGCAAAATATGCAGTTTCTATATAGTTGTTTTATTCGTTTAGGATAACATATAAGCTAACTTTTCAAAATAGCTACCCCAAGTGTTAATGCAGATACGTTGATGTGCTTTTGTTGCAATTGGTTCATTTGAAATCACTCTATTCTGAAAACTAAATTGCTTTCGAGTTACAAATCTGAAGATCCCCCCCCCCCAAGAAAAAACAAGGCATTGTACTGCGATTCACGTTCTGAATTCTTAAAATGCTTCTCTGGTCTAGAATGGAATGGAATGTGTAACGGAGGGGACTCGACCCCGATCCAGTGAATGAGGATATTGTGCTTGTGACCCTTGAGGGTGCGCACCCGGGAGGGAGGGACGAGGTGAGAGACACCGAGCGGCCGGAACCAGGATTGACGGCACAGCAATGACAAAGTTCCTAAAATTTCCAGATTGAGACGCCCTGACAGTTGGGCAGGCAAACCAGGGACCCCACCCCAAACAGAGGGTCCAACGCCCCCAAGAAGCGGTCCTTATACCCTGGCAACCAGCCGAAGACCGAGAGACGGATTAGGTTCCACAGAGAGAATCCTTTTTCTGTGCCACGCCGCACCGGAATACCATCGCCGACACTTCCAATCCTGATAAGGATGAATGAAATGAGGAATGGAACGATATTTGGGGGCTGAGAGAAATCATATCAGCATTCGCCTGACGACCCGGGAAAACTCTCGAAAAAAAAAACCATGGGTCAGATTGGGCAGTAGCCGGGAAGCGAACTAAGGATCTCTCGAATGCGAGTCGCACGCGTTACCGCGGCGCCACCTGGACGTAAACTGGAAGGTCCGTAGTTCAAAACCCGGCTATGACATTGAATTTTTCAATCTGATTGTATCTTTCCAACCTTGTCCTACACTCGGCTTGAGGGAAAGAGTCTTCTTGTTAATTGAGATGAAACTGCAATTACAAACTTCGGTTTTAGTATAAGAAGAATGCAGTAGCTCAAAGCATAGTCAGATTTTTATGTGGTGTCTTTGAAACTCCACGCTCTTTGCGATACCACGAGAATTATGCTTAGGAAGAACTATATTTAAATATAGATTAAATTATTATTTTAAATTGAACTAAAGTGTTGCATTCACATGACTTTCTCTTCTCACCATTCTACAAATTCTTTTTTTTTAATCTCATTTTTCTGTCTACTTCTTATAATCCAGATAAACTTGCAAATCACATTTAGCTCATCTGTGTGGTGTGGGGGTCTGCCTCACATTCAAGAGGTCCCGAGTTTGAATCTCGGTTAAAGTAAAATACCTGGGTAAAGTTTTTTTCCAGGGTTTCCTCTTATCCTGAGAAGATGAATGTTTGATTCTAATTTCTAGTGACCCCGGGCCCATTTGAGCATCATTTT
Source organism: Deroplatys truncata (assembly GCA_030765065.1). Taxonomy (NCBI): domain Eukaryota; kingdom Metazoa; phylum Arthropoda; class Insecta; order Mantodea; family Mantidae; genus Deroplatys; species Deroplatys truncata. The sequence goes on from CM060990.1 coordinate 383,378,464, forward strand.
AACCATTTCGTTCATTCACCGTACGTAATGGCCTACCCGGTTAAAGGACTTTAATTAAATACAAAAAGAAAAAGTTCACATTTACACGTTTCGTTGTAGTATATGTAGATAAATCGATAGTCACATTTTCAAAACGCATGTCACTACGTGATGCTTTGAAATTCCATGCTGTTTATATGACCGCGATAAAACAAAACGAATAGCGACTTCTCAGTTACAAAAAATATTCAAACCAATAACAAAAATATCGGGGAATTAGTTAATCTTATTAAATATATATAACAAACTGCGTGCTTTAACGGGGTCTGCATTTCTTGTGTATCAAAACTTGTCCAATCTTTTAGAGTTTACCAATTATACAAAAGTTATTCAGAATGAAGAAGGCATTAGAGGCTCTTCTCAGTCCGTTCAGTATATATATATATATATATATATATCGTTTGCCATGAAAATATTTTAAACAGTGAGTATTTTAATCAAAATCATTAGAGCCATTTTTAAGAAAATAAATTTCGAAAATTTTTCCATGTAAAGGGTTGTTCAGGATGGGGAAATTTTCTTGAAAATCCTTGTCACAACTTTGAAAGATGCTGAACTTAAATATCAAGTTTGGTAGTTAACCGACATTTTGCTTCGGATTTATGTTGTTTACAGAGACGCAGGCATATGGAGGTTTTGAAATAAAATATGGTGTTGCATTCGCATGATTTTCTCTACTCACTCGTCTTACAAAGCTTATTTTGCAGCTATGTCATGTTAGTACCCATAAACCTTCATCACTTATTTTCACAATTCGTTGTAGGTATAAGCAGAACATATTAAGCTAAAGCGATAGCCAAATCCCTCAAAGCTGATCGCTATGTGATAGCTTTGGATTGAGTGGCTACGGAGGGGACTCGGCACTGATCCACATAGTGGATATTGTGCCTACGCCCCACAAGGGGGCGTCTCCGGGAGGCAGGATGAGGCGAGACAAGACACCGGGCGTCCGGAACCAGGAAAAACGGCACAGGAGTGGCAGGGTCCCTAAGTTTTCAGATAGAGTCCCCGTCAGACGTACAGGCAGACCGGGGACTCCACCCAGCACAGAGGGTGTCCAACGTTCCTCAAGGAAGTTAGGATACTCCCGACAGGCAGCCGAAAGCTGAGGGACGGAGAAAGTCACAAAAAAACATTCTTTTCCCCTGCCACACTGCACCGATACATCAGCGACACTTCCAACCCTGAAACAGACCAACGGATGAAAGATGAAGGGAAATTAGAATGGAGATGAAATGGAGGTCCGGAAATTCGGGGATGAGAATCCTTCCCAGCCCTCGCCTGGCGACCCGGGAAAACCCCCCGAAAAAACCTATGGGTCAGGAAGGTCGGCGAGAGGAATCCCACCCACGACCTCCCGAATGTGAGCCACAGACGTGATAGCTTTGAAATTCTGTTCTCTTTGTATGAACACGAGCAAGAAGGAAAGAAAGAAAGAAAGAAAGAAAGAAAAAAAAAGAAAGAAAGAAAAAAAGAAAGAAAAACAATAGCTATTTGCAGTTGAGGGAAGTATAATGTATTCGAAAATGTAAACTAATAACAAAGAAACTTTCAGAATAGGTAAAATATAAGTTATTTGACATAAAACAAAAGTGTTATTTGATATAAATTTTGTGATTTAACAAGATCTACAGTTGTTGTGCTGTAAGATTTGGTCTCTCTCTCTTACGATTTACTAATTATCAAAAGTCATAGACAATAAAGACTAACTTACAGACTATTCCTAGAAAATAAAAGATATACGTTCTATTTATCATGAAAATGGCTTAAACATATGTATATTTTAATCAAAATCCTTAGTCATTTTTGAAAGAATAAAAAATTTCGAAAAATGTTCAATGTAAAGGGTAGTTTGGAGTGGAGGATTTTCTTTAAAATCTCAGTGTCGCATTCGTGGAGGAAGTTGAACTTAAACACCAAGTTAAGGTTTTAACCAACCTTTTGCTTTTGAGTTATGCTATTCGTGGACACACACACACACACACACACACACACACACACACACACACACACACACACACACTTTGAACATTGTCTAAAAATAAGTTCATTGGATTCAGGGGTCACAAACGTGATTTCTGGTGAAATTACGACATTGAATTTTCAGATGGAACACAATACTTTCTGTACTTACTGTAGCTACGTAGTAGAGAAAGTAAAAACGCTTACTTTGGATTCAGGGGTTTAAAAACGTGAATTCCGTTGAATCTTCTTATTCAACTTTTGGGTGGAATGCAATACTTTCTCTACCTACTGTAACTACGTAATAGAGAAAGTAAAAATGTTTTCTTTGGATCCAGGGAGTCTGAAAACGTGTATATCCGGTGAATCTCTTTCAAACTTTGGGTGGAACATCATACTTGCTCTACTTGCTGTAACTACGTAGTAGACAAAGTAAAAACCTTTGTTTGGTTTTGGGGAGTCTGAAAACGAGTATTTCCGTTCCGAGTATTAATCTCGTTATTCAATTTTTGGGTGGAATATAATGCTTGATCTACTTACTGTAACTACGTAGTAGAGAAAGTGAAAACGCTTTGTTTGGTTTCAGGGAGTCTGAAAACGAGTATTAATCCCGTTATTAAATGTTTCGGTGAAGTACAATAATTCCTGTACTTACTGTAAGTGCGTAGTAGAGAAAGTAAACTCAATGGAGCTCAAAACGTGTGTTTCCGGTGAATATTGTTATTGAATATTTAGGTGGAATACAATACTTCCTCTGTTTACTGTAAGTGCGTAGTAAGAAAAGTAAAAATGCTTTCTTTGGATTCAGTGGGTCATAAAAAGTGTATTTCCGGTGAATCTCGTTTTTTAATTATTGGGTGGAATACAACATTAACCCTACTTATTATAGGTTAATAGTAGAGACAGTAAAAATATGAGTTGTGGAATAGATGAGCGGCTGGTGTCATTACGACATCTTGCATGCAACCAAATAGGGAAAAGTGTAACTTAGATTTAACTTTAAATAATTTCTGACCTAAATTGTTGTCACGATGCACGGAAAAATCATACTTCATAAGGACATTATGAAAATAAAGAACATATGTTAATTAATGATGGGTAGAGAAAACAGTAAATATATAAAAAAAACCAAACCATTTTGTTTTAACACTTGCTTGTTATACAATAATATGATGCCTCTAATTCCTAAAAATTAGTTTGTATACTGCTTATGTCGCTGTGTTGTAATGTTATTGCTGTTTTCTTTTCACAGTTATTACATTCTTACAGCCAAGTCTAAGGGAAATGTGTTGGAATGATATTTTGTTTAGCCTGTTACATTTCTTAACATTCCTTGTAGAGTGGGTATGAGCTAAGATACCTGGAATAACCTCTCGATAAGCACCCCGCTTGCTCCGCTCCCGATGCAACGGAAAACATTTGGAGGCGTCTGTACATGTACACTCTGTTCAGATATCATGTCTTCCGGAAGTAAACGTGTCATACATCGTCAGGCGCGAGAGATTATATACGTGATTGAATTTTGTTACAAGGAAAAAGAAGAGGGGAGCAATATACCGTTATGTCAGGCAACAAACCGGGCTGCTGCAATGGTAGTAGTAATAATAATAATAATAATAATAATAATAATAATTATTATTATTATTATTATTATTATTATTATTTTAACTGTTTTACAAAACTAGCTCAGTAAAATACTTTACGGGGATTCAGTGGTGATTCGGTATATTTTATACTATTTGCAGGTGAAAAAAACAATGCGACAATTTACAAGATAAGGCGCCAGGGAAAACAATGCATCGCAAAAGGTGAAAGCATCACGACTCCAAAAGCACATACGAAGCTTGTGAACAAGATAGAATTGGATGATATGGACCTGTGTATAATAAGGAGGCAGTTTCACAACTATTATGCTGTGTATAAGGAAATTCCAACTTTGCGAAAAATGCACAGGTTTTGTCAGAGTGAAATTGGTTTTAAGGGTAGCAGAGAGGCACTCAGGAAAATTGTGAAGTCATTAGGGTTCCAGTTTAAGAAATGTAAAGACATGAGGCATTTTATAATGGAAATAAATAATATTATTGCAAAAATAGCAACATTTCTTCGCTTCATGTGAAGAAACGAAATTGTAGAAAGAAAGCCTGTAGTGTACACGGACGAAACCTGGTTTCACACCCACTACACCGTTCATAAATATTGGCAGAATGTGAATATGTCAGGCATTTATACCAACAAGAGTCCTGGCCAGCGACTTATTGTCGTGCATGCAAGTGGGAGCAGGGGTTTTATTCCCGGCGCCTTCTTAATGTACGACACTAAATCAAATTCGGGTGACTATCATCATGAGATGAATAATGAAAATTTTAAAAAATGGGTAATCAATCAGGGCTGCCGCAAGGATCTGTTATGGACGACGCACCATATCATAACAAACTAGATAACAAAGCACCTACCAAGAGCTCCACCATAGCAGTGATTCAACATTGGTGAAGAATTTACGATATTGCATTTGAGGAAGACATGAGGAAAGCTAATCTGCTTGAACTCGTAGAACAAAACAGGCATAAAGAAACCTTCGCCATAGACAAAGTGCTTTTAGATCACGGGATAACCCCTGTAAGGCTTCCTCTATATCATCCGGATTTAAATTCAATAGAGCTAATATGGAACACACCAAAGCAAAAATAACAGAGAACAACATAGGAACTCTTTCAATAAGTGTTCTAAAGAGTATGACAGCAGAGGCGATTAGTTCCATAACGGCAGACGACTGGAAAAAACAATTGAGAATACAAAGAGAATAGCCGATGACTATGGTTTAATAGAGCAAAAAGTTGAGAAGATGATAATTTCCATAGGAATAGACAGTGATGGCAGTGATAGTGATGCAAATAGTGAAGCTTTTCTAAGTGATGCCTCAACAGACACGGCTGATGAACTGTCTAGGATTGTACCTATAGCACTTTAATCTCTTTAAGTTCCTCCAGGTACGTTAATACAATACTACTTATTTATATTGCCTTCCCTTGGGGCCTCAGTCGTGGGGATTCGAGAGCTTCAAACAACCACCAACAACTCCATCAACCAGAACTTCACAGACACTTCACCCACCTACAGGAAGGCTATACCCTCATCCGAAACTTCCTAGAATCCTATTTAATGCCACATCCTCTCAATCCGCGGTACCGCTGCAAACCTTCTCCTTTCCAACTCCGGTGGAGGAGCTTTTAGTGGGTATGCCAATTCATTGGCGAGTCCCACACTCCCAGTTCCGACTCCCATCGGGGCTGGGATTAGTGATTCAATCATTTTCTCCTCCACTCGAGAAAAAAAAAATCCGGAACATTTTTTGTATCACGCCTGTCATTATTAAACTAACATGATATTGTATTACTAATAGCCCCATAGAGTATCTAAACGTATATAAATAAATATCATTTTGTATAGTTTAACATACTGATGCAGTTAATTCATCTCGTTATATCACCACAATGGCCCATTTGGATGTTAGCGTTGACTGTACGTTAGCCACCCGACCCATTAACTTGCGATACCAGGAAATCACCGATTGCAGCGCTACTACAACACCAAGGCCAATACGCTTGCACGCTTTGCCAGGTAGTACATGCAATAGCACGCGTACTAGTGAAGGACTCTTTTGAATCTTGTTGAGGTACCTCTTCCTCGAAACCTGGTGTGTGATGGTTTCATCTTGCACCGCCGTTAGGTCTATGCGCCTTCGGGGATCCAGTTTCCCGTAGACGCTGGTGGATAGACTGGAAGTTAGAAAGGTGCGACTGTAGCGTTTGAGGATATTTGACTGCTACATGTGAGTTTTCTCCTGCCTCCCAATTAACAAAGTGCATTTCTGCTAACTCGGAAGAGGAGTAAACAGCCTTTGCTGCGCTGAATTTGAATAACCCAGTTCTAGTAACGTAAAGGGCAGTAGTGAAACAAATAAGCAAATAGTTTGAAATTACTTTGAAAGCACGCATGCGGAGCTATTAGATGCACATCCACATATCTGATACCTACCTATTGTCTATTACAACGTACGTACTAGAAAAATGTTATTATTGCTATGAAATATGTTCAAACATTCCATTTCAATACCTCCGTAACATGTACTTAAACTTTGAAAGAAATGAGAGAAATTAAAATTCGATTCACTTTAAACTTACACCATTCATCTGTTTGAAAGTAAATGTTTTACCGTTTGTACGGCGTTTGAACCCACCATCATCAGATTGACAGAGGAGCGTGCTAATGACTGCGCTTTTATTACAGCTAATTGTTGTTCATCTTTGATACGTATGAATCTCCATTTGAAAGCGGCCGTATGAGTGGTGCACTGGTCCTTGCTGACGGAACATGTTTCCGAAAACGCAAAGCTCATAACTTTGCAAATACCGCATTGCTAGCTATTTTCGCTGTTCTGGAAAAGGAACTGCTTTAGCTTGGAAATCAGTACCCCATTCATAGTAAACTTTTATTTATTTGCAGTTATTATACGAATATTCAAATGAAAACTCATTACGTAACTCCAAAGTTTGTCCTCACAGAGCATAGGTGTCCCATATCAAGATGTTCCTGTGCCATCCCCTCTATAACCCCAGAAACTTTGTTGGTTAAATTCTGTAACACCCTGTGTATATACACTATGTGATCAAAAGTATCCGGACACCCCCACAACAAACATACGTTTTTCATCTTAGGTGCATTGTGCTGCCACCTACTGCCTGGTACTCATTATCCGCAACTTCAGTAGTCATTAGACATCGTGAAACAGCAGAATGGGACGCTCCGTGGAACTCACGGACTTCCAACGTGGTCAGGTCATTGAGTGTCACTTGCGTCAGAAGTCTGTACGCGAGATTTCCACACTCCTAAACATCCCTCGGTGCACTGTTTCTGATGTGATATGTGCAGCACAAAAGCGTACAGGCCAACCTCGTCTGTTGACTGACAGACACTGCCTACAAGTGAAGAGGGTCGTAAAGAGTAATAGGTAGGCATCTATCCAGCCCCACACATAGGAATTCCAAACTGCATCAGGATCCACTCCAAGTAGTATGCCAGTTAGGCGTGAGGTGAGAAACCTTGGATTCCATGGTCGAGCGGCTGCTCATAAGCTACACATCACGCAGGAAAATGCCAAAGGACGCCTCGCTTGGCGTAAGGAGCGTCAACATTACACGATTGAACAGTGGCAAAACGTTGTGTGGAGTGACGAATCACGGTACACAATGTGGCGATCCGATGGCAGGGTGTGGGTATGGCGAATGCCGGATGAACGTCATCTGCCAGCGTGTGTAGTGCCAACAGTGAAATTCGGAGGTGGTGGTGTTATGGTGTGGTCGTGTTTTTCCTGGAGGGGCTTGCACCTCTTGTTGTTTTGCGTGGCATGATCACACGCAGACCTACATTAATATTTTAAGCACCTACTTGCTTCCCACTGTTGAAGAGCAATTCGGGGATGGCGATGGTGAGTGGTTACACGACAATAACATCCCTGTAATGGACTGGCCTGCGCAGAGTCCTGACTTGAATCCTATAGAACACCTTTGGGATGTTTTGGAACGCCGACTTCGTACCAGGCCTCACCGACCTACATCGATACTTCTCCTCAGTTCCCCACTCCGTGAAGAATGTGCTGCCATTCCCCAAGAAACCTTCCAGCACCTGATTGAAAGTATGCCTGCGAGAGTGAACGCTGTCATCAAGGCTAAGGATGGGCCAACACCATATTGACTTCTAGCATTACCGATGGAGGGCGCCACGAACTTGTGCGTCATTTTCAGCCAGGTGTCCGTATACTTTTGATCACGTAGTGTATTTGTATAGGAGAATTGTGTAACGTACAACCCAACGCATACTTCGTTCTTACGATATCGAATTTGCTTTTAAAATATACCCAGCACATCTATGGAATATGCATTTCACTGTTGTCCAACCGCACACGAGGCGTGTGCAGAACTCGCCATTATATTTGCTAGTTACCCATATGTTGTGTAGCGCAAAGTGGGATAAGTTGAAATGGAAAGCAGAGACAGGTGCAATGCCCAGCAAATAGCGGGGCGTTGCACGGCAGTTTTACAAACATTATATTGTCGTCTCCATATTCAGAAGAACAAATTGTTTCTACTGTTGCTTTATCTCGTGACTAGTAGTAACTCTATTGCTGTAAGGCCTGTTTGTATTTTCTCAGTGTTGGCCGCATCTAAACATATTTTTAGTACTGCTAAATTATTAACTATCAAACTGTTAAATACGTTTAGTGGCGACATGGTGCATTCTGCATAAGTTTACTCACCGCCGGAAGAATGACTCTGGAATCTCTCCTCGTCCATAATTAATAAATTGCTGCACTGTGGTTCGTACTGGAAAGGTTGTGGTTTTAAATCCCTGCTGGACGACTCAACTAATCCATGGTTTATTTTGACGACTTTCCTCGGTTGCTAGGCAAATCTTGATGTGTATTATTTATTTTCCTGAACTTATTAAATTCTTTATTTCATATTCTTGAAGGTTACGTCCTAGGAGAGGTCAAACAGAAAGGAAGAAAGAAAAAAATAGATGTAATTTATTTTATGTGTAGCTATCAAGCCCCGATAAAGAGGCTTTTCTCGACGATATTGTTTTTGAACTACTTCCCGCTCACGCTGTAATGTTGGAGAGTTGAATTTCCTGCATTCAGTGTTGGTAACTTAACCTACCTGTGGTTTTTGTTTATTTTACTGCACGTATGTGCATGAACTACATTAAATTATCTTACCTTTGTACTTATTTATTATTGCAGACATGGAACATACTCATATTTGATAGCTGAATTTTGTCATTTAAAGATTACCTAAGTTTTTACTTCATTTTTATTTGTCAGTATTAACATACGATTTAATTAATGTAACAGCTAAGTATGCGCTGCATGTTATTAATTATTTTTAAGGTCAACAGCAAGGCGTGGATCATCGATCGGCAGCTCGCCACCAAGGTTGCTGGAACCTATTTTCAATAGTTGGTAGTAATTAATTTTATTTTCGCGTGAGAACTGTTTCTATTATTCACTATCGTCGAAAAAAATAGTATGCAATACACATGCGTTAATTTCATTAGAGAATCTGGGGAGTAAAAAATACTCAATTCCGCTTCGAATTTTAAAATTTTATCTTCTTCTCCAATAATAGACTTACCACATTTGTATCGCAGTCTCAATATAACATTGTTGCTATGAATGAGTAGAAGGATTTGCAAACCAGTTGTATTCCCTTCGTTTAGCAAAGGTAATTGCAACACCATCGTAAAATTCTGCACTTTTGGTGTCTACTTATTAGTATTCGTAGGTGGTGTTAGTCGTTCAAATTTAATATTAAAAGTTGCCTTAATTTCGCAGAATGACACTGAATATTGGATTCACTTAATTTTTAAATCTGTAATTTCTAAAACGTTAGACGCTTGTTAAGGCAGTGTAGTTCTATCAGAACTAAACGTAGACTCTCCTAAGTGAGAGATTAAACTGAAAAACAAAAACAGAATTATAACTTGACTTCCTGTCTGTGATGCTGCTCCCCTTCTCTGCAAAACATTTCAAGTGTAGATATCCAATATTAAAGTTTATCGACGATACTCTATTTTATTCAACTCTGGATTCAAGTTTCGTTTTGACAGTTGAAAGGGGATATATCATACATATTATACATTGTACATATGAAAGGGGAACCATAAACATAAGAATTGTATAGCAATAATTTAATTCACTGAATGTTAAAACATTCAACATGTAACTGTACAGAGCTATTTGTAAGCAACGGGCGCGCTAGCTACTTGAATGGGAATTCCTGGAACTCATAACGACCGTGCCTGGCACAGTGGTACGACGCTACATGATGGCGCTGAAGCGCAAGGTTCTGAAACCTCATATTTTCATACATGCTTGGGCAGCGCGGCCTGAGGGCCAATGGGAAGCATCGTTACATTTTCAAACGTAGAGGACAGCGTGGGTAAGCCGCCCTATATAAGACCAGATTTTGCCGAGGGGGCACTCTTACTTATTACCGGTTCAGCGTAACAAGAAGTCACGCCAACGCAAGGTGCTACAGATGCACGTGGGTGCATATAAGGGTGGGAATGCGTGTGAAGATAGATAGGCTCCTGATAAATATTCAAGTCGTGGGATAAAGCAAATGTGAAAAGCTAGCCGCCCATATTTATTTGAACAAGGAAATAAACATCAGTTATAAAGGAAAACTTGCAGTGTATTTTTAACTAGCCTCGCCCACTAGAACCTGAGATTAAAGAAACTTAGCAATTAGGTAGGAATGAAGTACTCAACTACCGACGAGCATCACTAGCCGAGGAAGAACACTACAACAGCACGCTGCAAGAGTCGACCAACCATTTCCCGTTACAAATGGCGCCAACGTGGTTTCACTAAAGGAGGCATCACCACGTGGTCAAGTAGTCCACACACATCAGCATCGAGGAGTCAATACCCACGCACCGAGACCCAGAACTTCCAGACTTTCAAGTCTACACTGAGTAAAGTACCAAAGTATAATTTATAAACTATATCAGGCTCAGTTGTTGAAATTTAACATTGCATGTTGCTCAGAAACAACAAAATTGTAACCATGGCTGAAAAATCCAACGCTGACACACATGTAGAGGGAGAAGCCAGTGCTCCACCTCTGGGCCAGCAAAATATTCACATTTTACCTGAGCCACATACTTTTGTAACACAAACCACGTCAGCAGAGGCCGCAATTATGGTAGGAAATTCTGGACACAGCTCTGTCAGTTTAATGCAGATGCTGCAGTCTTTGTTAACATCAACACTGAGTGACGCGAACAAACAATTAGAAAAGAAAATATCAGCAAGTAGTCAACAATTACAGGATCAGTTACAAGATAAAATCGTAGCAAATAGCCAACAATTAGAACAAAAAATCATAACAAATAGCAATCAACAATTAAATACTGTACAGGAAATGTTAGAAAAGATCAGTTTAGGGCAGTAAAAGATAGAATCAGAGGTTGTAACATTAAAACAAGAATTGCTTTTAAATAAAGGTGAAATAGCCACTTTGTCAGAATTTGTCACTGCTCAGGTAGACACATTAACAGCTCAGAACGAGGCCATGCAAAACCAGTTAGGGCAGGTAAAAGACACCTTAGCAAACAACCACCAGGCATTAGCAGCAAGGGTAGATTCCGAACCTAAAAGCTAAGACAGTTGTAAATTCATCCCAAATAGCCAATCCATTTGAAATTAATGAACTCAGAAATGTGGTCCAAACAATGAATACAGTGCATGACAAAGACATGAATTGAGGAATAATGTAGAACGATTAGAACTAAAACTTACTGCAAATCCAAGTTCACTTAGTGAATGCCAAAGATCGGCGGACCCCGGCAGCACTCCATTGTTACCGGGCGAGGCCACCAACAATGCACACAATTTATGTAACCAGGATGTGCATGCTAGAAGTGTAACACTTTCGGTCACCTGCTCTCATTCTAACAGTAGTCTAAATTCACAGTTGCTTAATGAGTTATCACCTCCAATATTTGATGAGGTTAAAGGGGATCACCCTAAGGAGTTTATTAGCGAATTGGAACAATATTTTCGACTTAAAGCCACTCCAGACGAAATTAAGTTAATTGTTGTGCGTAAATGTTTAAAAGGGCGTGCACTAAACTGGCTACGTCTCACGTTGGGGGATTCTTTATCGTACAGTGAATTCAAACAAGCTTTCCTACTTCGTTACTGGGGACCAACAGAAGTCAACGAAGTAAGTTTACAGCTCAACAATGGCCGCTACAATCAGAACATTCACGGTAGCTTGATCGACTACGTTCTAAAATTGGCGCAGAAGAGCAAGCAAATAGAGCCGCCACTGTCAGACACGGAAGTAATTGCCCTACTCATAAACCACTTTGATCCGCAAATCAGAAACGGTTTAATTGTTGCACAACCGCAAACAATTTCCAAAATGCTGGAGCTCGTCACAGCTTTCGAACAGAGGCCCAGCATAAGCACCACGTGGCACACACCGAGGAGCAACTACACGCAAGATGGCCGCCAGTCACCGCCATTTTCGGAGACCGGGGCAAGAGCCCCGCCATACAACAATGAACGGCACCCGACGTCACCAAGGGCAAGGAACAGATTTCAGCCACCAAGATATGAGAGGAGACAGCAACCATACCAACCCAACAGACAACAAAGGCCACAGGGAAGAGCAGCAAATATAAATAACATTCACTATTCAGGACGGAGCCATTATTATCCAGAGAACCGCAACAATGGAGACAGAAACTCGACCGATAGAAATGTGCACCCAGGAAACCGTGACGGACGCCGGAGGTATTCAAATGGTTCAGGGAGACACAGTCCGGTACCTTCACAGGTCATTGAGAACACAAGCATCGGGAGAAGATGGGGATCAAACCCGGAATTAAACAATGAACAGCCTAACAACAACAACAATCAGAATCAGGGAAACCAAGCACAGGTGTTTGCAGGGGCCAGGTAAGCACCTTAAATACCACGGACAGAACAAAACCGTCAAATTCAGGGCCCATTGCTTCTATTCAAAAATGCAACAATGACATGGACCACAACAATGGCAACAAGAGCTCAGGAAATCAGAACAACAATGAATCGACAAGAATTACGGTGGACATAACGGTTATCACTACAACGGTACTATTAGACACTGGAGCAAATATTTCTGTGTGCTCGGAAGATTATTTTCAACAATTGCTGAACAGAAAAATTAAAATAATGTCGTTACCCATCAAAAATGTGTATTGTACTGTGGCAATTTCAAAAAGGGCAGAACGCGTAAAGCACCAAGCCATGCTTTCCGTTAAATTAGGAAACAAAATCTTTAATGTCAGTTTTCTAATAGTGCCACGACTTCAACAAAGTGTAATTATTGGAGCAGATTGCTTTTATGCCTGGGGAGCTGTTATAAATTTTGAGGAGAAATGCATATCGTTGGAGCAGGGAACCATCCAAGTACCGTTCGACGAAGAAAAGTTAAACAAACACAGGCGGTCCCAATGCCGAGGAAAGACAACTCGTTGATGAAGAGTTCTTTGTGGAAACAATAACAGTACAAAATGAATTTATGATCGACATTATCAATGCAAATCAGGAATCACAGAAAATTATCATAGAAGGCGACGATCGGGAAGAAATACTTTGTCCACACGCAAGCAATTAACGAAAGGTCGGAACACTTTAACCTGTATACAATGCACGCCGACCGCTTGCCAGGGGAGAAAAAACCGGTCCAGTCCCCGTGTCAAGAAGTATTAACAGCCGACAAAGAGCTCGCGACTCAGACAAGACGACCATGACCGCGCGGCTAAGATAGCAAGAAAAGAAGAAAAAATATGAGAAATCAGCGATAACAAAAAAAAAAAAAGACTGGCACAAGAAGCAATGGACACACACTTTGAAGGTTTCGTTATTAAGGAATAATGAGAATAAGAAAAAGACATCGTCAGCCTGGAACAACGAAGATCATCAAATGCATCTACTGTACAGAGGGCCAGCGGAGATAACAGCTCAGTTTGGTCCACACACTTATCAGTTAAAGGGTTTAGATGACAACAAAATTTGGGGTACTTATCATCGGCAACTTTTAAAGCCGTTCAAAACGTAACCAAGTTGTTCCAACTCGCTAAACTTTCATAAAAACAATTCTCATAATTTGTATGTATATAATAGGAATATTTTGTGTATATTTATATATTTATGTATTATGCCATTGATCATTTTCACCAGTCTACGTTTTATGTTAAAGTAATAAATTTGCCACGGGCGAGTGAAAAGAATTTAAAAATACGAATAAGATGAAATTTAAGTGAACAGTTACGCTCATTTACGTATACCAATAACTTAGATTTTTGCAGACAATAATAATATGTGAATTTAATATTTGTAATTTGTAAATTAATTTTGATATTCCAAGCATAAGGGCTCATTTCAATAATTTGTAAGTCAGAAGCGGTCAAGTAGGAAAACAGTAAATTTAGTGCGTTGTGTTAAAGTCTAACATCCAACAAAAACAAATAATGAATTTAAATTTGAAAGTTCATTGTAAGTGATTAAAATTTTTCTTTCGTTTGTTACACTTATGATGTATTGTTCATGTTACCTCAGAGAGCAGGAACCACGGCTGACACTTTAGCATCGTAATTAGCTGAACATTTGTAATTAGCGATAAGCAAGGCACCCAATATGCATGTGAAGTGGCCTAGAAATACAGGCAAACTAAGGGCTAGTGGAAGTGAATCAGTGCAACAGTGAAAAAGAGCCCAAAATACCAGTTTTCGGGAAAGTAGGAACAGCAGACTATAGTGAAACTACTTCAAAAAACGAAGAGCAAAAAGTGCATTTTTTCTTTTCTTGTGCAACTTACACCGCACACAAACACCAGTCGTGTTGTGCACTTAAAAAAAGATAATGTGAAGATACTTCGAATTACAGCACAAAGGGAATTATCAATGTCTTAATTATTGTACATTACTTCTTTTCATGTTAGCTTTAAGCAGTTTATTTGTACATTATCTGTTTATTGTGTTCTTTTCGGGGACATTCATCTATGTTCCGAAAATGTCCATGTTGAAATTTTAGCAACATAGCTGCGGGGCATTTGAAAGGGGATATATCATACATATTATACATTATACATATGAAAGGGGAACCATAAACATAAGAATTGTATAGCAATAATTTAATTCACTGAATGTTAAAACATTCAACATGTAACTTTGTACAGAGCTATTTGTAAGCAACGGGCGCGCTAGCTACTTGAATGGGAATTCCTGGAACTCAATAACGACCGTGCCTGGCACAGAGTGTTACGACGCTACATGATGGCGCTGAAGCGCAAGGTTCTGAAACCTCATATTTTCATACATGTTTGGGTAACGCGGCCTGAGTGCCAATGGGAAGCATCGTTACATTTTCAAACGTAGAGGACAGCGTGGGTAAGCCGCCCTATATAAGACCAGATTTTGCCGAGGGGGCACTCTTACTTATTACCGGTTCAGCGTAACAAGAAGTCACGCCAACGCAAGGTGCTACAGATGCACGTGGGTGCATATAAGGGTGGGGACGCGTATGAAGATAGATAGGCTCCTGATAAATATTCAAGTGGTGGGATAAAGCAAATGGGAAAAGCTAGCCGCCCATATTTATTTGAACAAAGAAATAAACATCAGCTATAAAGGGAAAAGTTGCAGTGTATTTTTAACTAGCCTCGCCCACTAGAACCTGAGATTAAAGAAACATAGCAACTGGGTAGGAATGGAGTACTCAACTACCGACGAGCATCACTAGCCGAGGAAGAACACTACAACAGCACGCTGCAAGAGTCGACCAACCATTTCCCGCTACACAGTGGTGGTTTTTATTTCATTCCGAACAGTTCTAATCCTCGAGCATAGATGCTGATGTTGATGAAGACAATGCCGCTATATTACTTCAGTTCAAGATGGCTTGTTAAGTAGTTAATGTTGAATCAAATTGCGTCGTTTTTATATTATACTTGCTGTAGCGCCTAACATTGCTTTTGCCCTCCAGCTTGACAACTGACTAACGCCAAGTTCGCTTCATGTCGCGTGTTCTGCGCAGCTTATGTGGGAGACTTGAGATGAACACACCCACAATATAATACTCCTTAGTATCGAATGGGCGACTAAGGATGTCAACAGGCACTGAATATATCGAAGTATTCCACATATTTGCTTACATATTATCGAAAAACTTAAAAGTTTTAAATAAACGATGGGTATATCCAATAACATTAATTTCAACTGGCCAATGTATAGGATGTTTTGTATACCATGTAACACCAACATGTATTTTTCTTACCTTGTTTTATAAAATTATTATTATTATTATTATTATTATTATTATTATTATTATTAGTGGTAGTTGTAATGGTGGTAGTGCCACGGTGGTGGAAGTAAAGAGAGAGCGGGTACACTTTTTGCGTTTATATGGGAAGAGATAGGGAAAACAGGGAGCATTTGAATGGAGTTTTATTTATGGATGCTCTTTAACTGCTGTGGTCCTTAGCGTCCCATTCTATATTGGGCGTGAAAGACCGGTAATTTTGCTCAGAGGCCTCTTTATCAGGCTTGAGGCTCTTTTACGTGGTGGTCCGTAAATCTACGACACGGGACCACCGGCTTTACTTCCCTTCTGAAGGAAGCCATGCTAATGATTTCGCCCTACGCCGGGTTTGAACCCGCGACCTCGGGAACTAGAGGCTAGCATGGTAACCACTGCACCACGGAGGCCGACAAACCCGGGAGAGATGCTATGCCAGGTGAGAGTTGAAAGAGGGGAAATGCGTTTATATGGAAGGCATTCTCCATTCGACTCGCCTTTCTGATGCTGAAAAGGTTGAAATCCTCAAGATGATCAAGTCGGACAAGGCGCTACACGTCGTCCTTAGGGCCATGGATCTGCACACTCAACCAGCTGTGCCGCAAACTAAGTCATTTACCTGGAATGTCGTAATCACATCGAAAATGGAGAAGCCAAGATTTTTTATTTTGGATGCTCAGACTTCAAGATCGAGTGATGTGACTCTGAAAATCAGTGTAAAGTGTATAGTTTAGTATAGATTAGCCTTGGGTTTGATACCTCTTAGACACACTTGTTATAGAAAGCTCTTAAGTTATATAGCCCACCAGACAACGGATGTGCATGCGCATATACTTTCTTTCCTCAGTCTTCTATGAATGCTAAATTAGTCCCCGAACCAACCTCAAACACCTTTGACCCCTAGCCACCCTAGCACCTATCGTTTTCCCTATCTCTTCCATATAAACGTATTTCCCCTCCTTTAACTCTCTCCTAGCATAGCATCTCTCCCCGCTTTCGTATCTCTTCCCATATAAACGCAAAAAAGGTGTGTTTGCTCTCTTATCTGTTCTACTACTTATTATTATTATTATTATTACTATTATTATTATTTGCACTCGGTGTGTTATTCCCTCAGTTGGCTTCGACTTTAGGTTACTTTGGAATTTCTGTTATAGAAAAGAAGAAAATGGAAGGATCTTTACCCGCTTTCTACTATAGGGATAACCTGTGGTAAGAGAAAGCACCAAATTTAAACACTGATTAAGGATATACGCTCAATAAATATTCCACTTAGGGAAAATGCCGACAGACGTTCTGTTAATCATAAATTTCGTGATGAAAATGTGCTTCGTGTAGTGCTTCGGATTATAACATTCTAAATCATGAAACGCCCGAATAAGATATGTTTCCTGAAAGTTTTAAACAGTTTGTGTTACAGGGATGCTTGATTAACCATATTTTGACGTAACTCTAAACAAAATGCGTATAATGAAAGTAGCATTTCGCTTTTCAGTGTTTTATTATATTATTTGAACAAATACAACAATACAGATTATAGTGCACATGCAACTAGTACATGCTCAGCTAAATGCTGAAAACACACCAATTATGCCGGCAACATTAAAGTTGCCAGGTACAGTGATTATGAATTGAATATATGGATTTTTTTTCGACATTTTCATTCCTACTGCGTTATGACAATGGAAAGGTACTACCGCACCAAGGCGATTGATCCACGGAAAGTTTGTAAATTGTACCTCATTTGCAGAGTCGTAACAGCGGTATTAATCGGAAACGTGTTGGTAGAGGGATTTGGTTAGACGGCCAATGAAAGTAAGGGAGTGAGTTATTGTGCATTTGCTTTAATTTGAAACATGGAAAGTAGAAAGAGATATCATACATCCGCGCACAGTTGGTAATCCTTAACTACCTAATCTCTAAACCGTTACTATTGAAACTTACTATTCTGGGTTAGGTTGCAATATGAAATTTAAAAAGAGAAGATGACTCACTATTCCGTTAAATTTGCCGTTCCCGCAATTCTTTCAAACACTACACTTCATGCTTTACTGGGGAATAGAGGCAGAAAGGATTCACCGACCATTAATGTTATTTTGGCGAGTCCCAGCAGACTGCTAGCTTGTTCGTTTTCGTTGTACCCGGATTCCTATTCATGGTCACGGTCTTCAACTTCACTGTGCTTGACGCTTTCTTCCAAATGTATCACAAAGCTTTTCAAGACTTCAATAATTAATCCGCCTTTCTGCCAACAGAATTCTTCTATTTCCTTGACATGTTCTCAAGCACACCGCCAAATTTCTAGAGTAGCTTTATTTATTGCGTTGTGGAACAACTCGGCAACATCACATGATTGAAGGTTACATTATATTTCGCCACATCATTTTTTATTTGCTGTGTTCATGTCTCAATAGTAAGGAGGCAAATGAACTACAGTGTTGAGGCTGTATTTTTCACATTTAAATAATTTCAGTCTAATTATATAATATAAAAAATAACAGTCCGTCTTAAAGCAATACGTGTACAATATAATATATAATGTGTATGTAACAGTCATTGTATTATGTTTATATTATTGCGTTCATGTATAATAATGTTATATGAATGTATTACGTAATTTAATAATGTAGGAGCTGTGAGAATAGAAACTGAAAGTTGCTAACAATGAGGTAACCTTGAGGCAGTAATAAATTAGAAAGTTTAATAATGCTACTAGTACTTCTTGGAGCAATAATAATGTAATATTTAAAACAGTGTATAAATAGCCAATCAACAACCAGAAAAAACTTAGGTTAAATAAAAGTATTCTATTGGAGGATTAGCCAATCAGAGAATTGAAATAGAGAAATTTGCAAATTTAAGTGGTAAACGCCAGTCGCTAGAAGGCAACGTACCTGAGCAGTTCGTTCGCTCGGTACGTATTCAGTATGAGACGAAAATTCATTACGGCGAGAATATTATAAAGTTTACGTGTTAAAAAGTGCAAGTAATTAATAAATAATCTCACAGCTCTCTATATCAGTGAAGTGTTATTTAATCGTGTGAAGCATTAATAAAAGGAGTGAAGTAAAAATTATAATCTGTGTCAGCCTACATTCTTTAGCCACATCACCCCCTCCTAAGAGATACATGTTTCTACAAATTAATACTGACGCAGCCGAGGCAAAAATAAATGTATGAAATATTTAAAGAAACATAAAAATGCAAAGTTGATTACTAAACGTTGGGAGAAGGCCACCGGAAACTTTGTACCATACGTGGGGCAGTTACTTCATCAAGTTTGGCTCCCCAACAGTGGAACTACAATACAACCTTCAAATTGGCACTTAAACGTGGTGCTAATTACGTAAAGATACAACCTTTCTCAAATTGGCTTTCCACACATGAGGCTACAACGAAAGACAAACAATACACCTCCTTCAAATTGGCACCTAAACCTGGGGCAAGAATAGGCGAGAATAGCTGAAAAGAAGGCATCAACGAACATTATAGAACTACCAGAATCGACGAAACTACAAGACTTCACTTCATAGAACTCCAGAGAACTTCAGAATCATCAACATCATCCAAGGATAGCAACAATTCTTTCAGTAGTACAGGGCACGGAGCCAACAATTCAACTACAATCTACGAGGGAATACCACAATAAAAAGTTTACTAACACAGCCAGAACAAAAGGTCAGAAAATTCCAATACTTTATACGTATATAATTGTCAAAATAGTTAAGAAAATACATTGTTGTTAAGGTAATTTCATGCCGTTAAGAAATTGTAAATTAAAATTGAGCAATTCCAAACCAAATATAAGAAAAGAAAATACACAAAATAAATTGGAAACGGAAAACATGAAAATATAGAAGTAGGAGAGGATAGGTCAGCCATTACTGATTACAATGTAACTTTACAATCAGAGCTAGAGGAAACAAATATGTTAAATGTAGAAGAACAGTTATCTGTAAATTCATGGGTAGGTATAGAAAGAGATACTATCTAGGAAACAAGAGCAAGAAAACGTATCACAACAAAATTTTATGTGCCTTCTAAAAGCATTATCTGAAATTAATAATAAGATAACTGAAACTAATACAGAGCTAAGAAAAGACTTAAATAATAAGCTTAACAGAAACTAATAGTAAATTAACTGAAACTAATACAGAGCTATCTAGTATCAAAAATGATCTAGCTAAGGAAATAGAAAATTGTATGAAAGAAAGCAAAGCTGAAAGTAGGAGGTTAGAAATCAAATAGAACAATCTTCTAAAGCGCTTCAAAAAGATATAGATTTAAAAGTAAATAAAGCAGCTAGAACGGAAATTGTCAAGTCATATTGATAAAAATCTAACTGAAATGGAACTGAAACTTACTAATACTAAACAGGGTAATTGTAAGAAGAGATAAACAGGGTGGAGAATTAAAAACAAGGGTAGAAAATACAAATGCAGATCTTGTGCAAGTACAAATAGATTTAACAGGGGAAATAAAATGCATGAAATGGCAAAAACAAATGCAGAAGCAATAAAAGAAGCAAATACAGGGCAAGGATAAGTAATGTCAATGATATATGAAATTAAAGATAAAGTACAAGAATGTAGCAAAGAAATTGATAAATTTGGAAATAGTTTTGAAAATTTAAGTACAAGTGTACCAAATGTAACTAGTTCTGTAAATGCTAATCAAATGTATGACAATAATACAAGTGCAGATAGAAGTGTATCACCTTTGTTAACTAATAACACAAGAGATGCTACTGCTTTTCCCATCGTATCAGCCTCTCAAACACAAAACAATAATGATGACACACATGTGCATGTAACAAATCAGATGTCAAACTATCATTCTGTGCTTAATGAATTACCTTTACCTCATGTTAATGCTTCCTCAGATCCAGTATAGTTTATTCATGATCTAGTAGAATATTTTAAATTGAAAAATGTGCTTGAAGCATTAAAAATGATACTTGTTAGAAAATGCTTGGATAACAAAACCTTAGAATGGTTTCATATGCTAGCGGACAGTGAAATGAATTTTGAAACATTTAGAGTTTTATGCATGAATAAGTTTTGGAATACCAGTATGCAACATAAGATTAGGGCAAGCCTAAGTTATTCACAATATAGTAGAGAAGACAACTTATCAATGGCAGATTATCTTATAAAGTATGCAGGATATTCCAGATATATAACTCCAGCCATGCATGAGGAAGACTTTATTAGTTTAATTACCAGACACTACCCTCTACACATACAAAACTACATCTTAATTGCAAGACCTAAAACTATTTATGAGATGACAGAGCTAATGTCATCATTATAACAGCAAGAAAATAGTAATAGTAACGAAATTTGGAGTCCACACAGACGAGACAGACAAATTAAGCGTGATAGGCATAATGAAATGCCTTACAATATACACTATCACCATGGAAATAGGAGAAATAATGAGTTTCAGGGCCAAAACAGATTCAATTACACTACCCAAAATATCAGAGATTCAAGACAACAAGAGAGACAAGAACACACAAATTATGTAAGAACGGAAAGGATGAATCAGCAGAATTCTACTTCACCTAGGGGTAATAATCGATTTCAGCATAAAGGAAGTAGGCAAAACAGGGGAAACTTCAACTATAACCATAATGACAGGACATATACAGAAATATATGCACGTGGAGGACATAGGAATTACAGTGGAAGAACAAGAGCTAGGGGACGTGGCTCATATACAAATGTTATGATAATGCAATAATAGTAATTGCGGTACAACATGGCAATCCTGTAAGTACTGAAAATACTCATCAGGAAAACTAAATTATGTATTGCCTGACGGAGATTCTGGTAATACAATACCTTCTGCTCTAAGTGGCAAGAATAAAATATTTCTACACTTTGATTGTTACCGTCTAAAAACAAACACAGGGAATTGTGAAAACCAATATGAATCACCGTATATACAAACTATTACAGCAGGAAGGGAAGAAAATGTTGCAATAGATTCAGGATCATCAATCTCTATCTGCACAAAGAAATTTTATGAACAGCTGTTAAATGAAGGGATAAATCTTATGTCAGTGCCAATAAGTAATATTGTATGTAGGGTAGCCATAGGTACAATGACCCAGAGTATTAAATCTCAAGCATTGATACCTATACAAATAGCAGATATTACATTAGAGGTCATGTTTTTAATACTTCCAAACTTAATATGCGAAGTTATAATTGGATGTGATGTATTAAAAAGTTCTCTGCGATAGTTGATTTTAAGGACAGAGTTATATTAAATAAAGAAGAAAAGAATATATACGTGCCTTTTATAAAAAGATAAGGTATGTAGAGTGCAAAGAATGGAACAAGAAAATGCAGTATATGAAGAAGAATGCTTCATACAAGTAGTGAATATCCAAGCAAGCAGGAAAAATAATGAAAGGTTATTGACCCTTAACTTGGATGAACAGAAAACTGACCTTACCAAAGGGAACCCTTATACAAAGAAACCGATTGCAGAAGAAAATATGCTAGAACAGGTAGAAAGAAGCTATGCAACAGAGAGAGAATACAGGAAAATACACACAGATACACTGATGACAAATACTATACTGACTGACCGTTAAAATTAAATTGAGTTTTAGTTATGGACGCTCTTTAACTACTATGGTCCTTAGCGTCCCATTCTATATTGGGCGTGAAAGATCAGTAATTTTGCTCAGAGGCATCTTTATCGGGCTTGAGGATCTTTTACGTGTCGTAAATCTACGACACGGGACCGCCGGGTTTGAACCCGCGAACTTGGGAACTAGAGGCTAGCACGGTACCACTAGTCCACGGAGGACGACTGACTGACCGTGAAAAGATAATAATGGAAAAGGTATTAGAAGACAATAAGCATGTATTCAATGAAATTCCAGGACGGTGTATATCATATATTCACACATTCACAGTAGAAAATGTACCAGCATTTAGAAGAAAATATAATAACCTACCAGTAAACCTAAGAAATGAAGCTAAAAAATTAATAGCTAGTATGCTAGAAAATAACATCATTGAGCTTAGCAATTCAGAATATATAAATAGTGTTTGTTGGACGGTATAGAAAGATAATAGTTTAAGAATCACTATAGATGGAATATATTTCAATAAATTCATGCTACCAGACCACTTTCAAAATGAAAGTATAGAACAATTGCAAAATTATCACGTGGCAAATATATTTCTTCTATAGATCTTACAGCTTCATTTTGGCAAGTCGAGCTAGATCCAAAGTACGTGATTACACAGCCTTCCAAATTTTTGGATTACAATATAGGTATTAGGTAAACCCATATGGATTAAAGAATAGTGCTAGTGGAGTCCTGAGAGTAATACATAGTATCTTTGGTGACACAGCAGATGATTTCTTAATCAGATACACTGATGATTTTTTAATAATAATTCAAACCTTTGAGGAACATTTAGAGAATGTAAATTATGTATTAAATAAATTACATGAACATGGCATGACCGTAAATATAAAAAAGTAAAAATTCTGTGTACCTGAAATCAAATTCCTAGGATATGTAATTAATGAAGTAGGCATTCGACCAGATGAAGAAAGAATAGAAGCCATATTAAAATTACCACCACCTAAAAATATTCGACAGCTACGACGCTTATTTGGGATTGGAATTATGAAAGTAAATTTTTACCAAGATATGCTATAGAAGTAGAACCTTTAAGACAACTGTTAAAAAAAACAAATAAATGGAAGAGAACAGCAGAGCTACAAAAATGTTTTGAAAATGTAAGAAAGTTATTTGCAAATGCAATATTGCTGGAACGTCCAAGGGATGAATTAGATTATAAGTTGTATGTGGATACATTTGTCAGGGATATGCAGGAATACTAGGGCAAAGAGAACATGACAACACATTTCATGTAATAACTACTGCTTCACGTGACTTAACCAATATTGAAAGAAATGCATCAGTAACAATGTTAGAAATTGGAGCATTATATTTTTCATTACTTAAATTGAAGACAAATATTTCAGAAGAAAGTGAAAATATGTACAGATCATATTAGCTTGACTTTCATTCAGAAATGAAGGTGATATAGTTGCAAGTTACTGGAATGATTCTCGCTATAATGGAATTTGATGTAGAAATTATACATATTCCAGGCAAACAAAATATACTCAGTGATTTAATATCAAGAATCAACCACAAGAAACAATTTCCTGAAAGCTGTTCTAAACAAGAATATGAAATTAAAGTGCTTACGATAGGCATTCCAATGAAGAAAGAATTAATGAATCAATTTAAAAATATTAAAGAAGAGCAAGATAAAGGCATTAAACTAGCAAGTTTGAAAGAAAAAGCTCCGAAGATAGAAGAGGCAAAGAATAGTACAAATGCTGTTAAAAATGATACATTATATAAGAAACATGGAAAGGAGATAGAGGTGGAAAAGTATGGAATTAGAAGTAATAGAACAATTCCATTTAGGATTAATACATGCAGGTACAGAGAAGACAACCCTAACTATTTTGGAAAATTTATATATCTCTAAACTAGGACATAAAGTAAGAAAATACATATCGTGTTGCGACCTTTGTACGAAAGCAAAACAAATTAATGTAGCTTATGAATATACAACGAACTCAGTACTTAGAGATAAACCAAGATGTTTATTAAGTTTAGATTTGCATGGTCCAATGCCTGTAGGTACATTTGGGTACAAATTTTTATTTGTATGCTGTGACGTATTTAGCAAATATGTACGAATATATGCACTCAAGATTGCAACCAGCACAACATGTTTAAACAAATTAACAAAATCATATTTCTCAGAGGAAGGAATAGTTCAGGCTATACTTCGTGATAATGCATCTGTATTTACCAGTTCTAAAGTTTGATGGAATCAAAGTTTTTGGAGTCAAACAATTATTTCTCATCAAGATATAGATCTAATGCCAATCCAGTAGAGAGAGAGAGAGAGAGAGAGAAGAGAGAGAGAGAGAGGGAGATAAAATAAATTTCAAGTTATCTGTGTAGTGTGTCATAACAGGCAGAGCAGTTGGTACTCATACATTAATATTATTCAAAATCTACTTAATCAATCCATTAATACAGTAATAGGATTTAAACCATAGAACATCATGGAAAATTATATACTACTTTGAGCCATAATGCACCGGAAGTTATTGAAGACCAATCAGTTAAATTGCTAGAAAAAGACGAAATTTTTAAATTAATGTTTTAAAAATACAAGCAAAGGACCTGAAGAGAAAACAAAAACATGAAGGAAGAAAAAGAAGAATTTGGAAAGTAAAGATAGGAGATCAAGTACTAGTGAAGAACAAGAGGTTGTCAAATAAACTTCGTAAGGAACATTGGAGATTGTTTCTGAGTTATCATGGTCCTTATGAAATAATACCTAAATATATTTGGCATAGATACAGACGAACTTAGGAACAATAAAACAAATAAAGTAATTGGAAGATTCCACAAACAAATGTTAAAGCCGTATAAATGTAAACAGTCTGTGACACAAGAAGAAAAAGAGAATAAAGTATCTGGAACATAAAAGGGGAAAGCAATGTAACTCAACATTTATAATTATAACCTTACAAAATATTAAGAAATGAATATTTAACAACTATAATATAATAAGCACAAATTGTCAATATAACAAAAGAGAGTTTAGATAAAACGATCTAATAGAAGAAAATGCATTGTTAGTGAGAAAAACATAATAAACCTGAATAGCAGCTGCATTTATATTGTATAAGGTATAAATTGTTAGAAATGCTTAAGAAATAAGTTGTAAAGAAAAGGTAATAAGTATTAATACGCCTAATTAAGTTTTAAATGTCTAGCAAATAAAATACTTAATAGTGGTTGTTTAGTAAATAAACAAATTTACTCGGGCCATTGAACACCAGATCATTGACCTTACACCCGGTCGTTGACCTTAGAAGTGTCAAACATGTGGCAGAAAAGATAAATTACTCTGCTATACCGAGTGTAGTGAAAATCAGTGAGTGTTAAATAAATAATGACAGTGAGAAATAGCAAGTGTTATAATACAAAAAAGATTATGCTTCTTTCTTTCAGGAGGCTTTTAGATAATATTTTAAAAAATTAAAGAACAAAACAAAAAGAACATAATTTTTAAATATTTCTAAAAGGGGCAATTTGAGGCAGTATTTTTAACATTTAAATAATTTCAGTCTAATTATATAATATAAAAAAATAACAGCCGCCTTAAAGCAATATGTGTACAGTGGGCTCCAATGTTTTCCGATGGGCCAAGGGGTGTAGAGGAAGAGGGGGAAGAAATTTCTTCTCGACTAGTCATGCCTGCCTATAGCCAGAGTGCCGGTATCGTCTCAAAGGTCACATTTACTTCTGTGTATGCATTCAGCGTCCTGACTCTAAGAAGAAAGAAGACGAAACCAAATACGTACTTTTCTCTGTACTAGACTATTCAAGCGAAATAAATTAGCATTTTCTTTGCATAATATGTTGTTTAAAAATGAAATATTGCACTCTTTATGCGGGTGCTACACAAGTTTAAGATTCAGTATTTTTCTTGAGAAACAAGGTTCGCATAATGTATATATTGTTTTTAACGTTTGTTGCTAGTAATAAATAATAATAATAATAATAATAATAATAATAGTTTCATAATTATCACCAATAGAACGTTCTACGCGTACTCCGAGAGTATTTATTACGTTAAATATAAGTTCGTTTTGCTTTTTAATTGTCATAGATATCGACCACAACGTTTAGCGTTAAGTATGTAGTTCCATACAGTTGGCACATTCAGTTCTGATAATAATCAAGTAATGTTTTAAAAATATGGCAGCAAAAGTGATATTAATGTCAAACTGTTGAAGCAGTTTGGAAACAATTAAGTATAACATTAAATTTTCTTCAAAATGAGACATATTTTGCCTTTGTTACTGAAAAACTAATAAAGATTGTTTTATTTGAAACATAATTCTCCTTACGAGAGGGTGGTCTGAAAAGTTTCCGACCTAATAAAGATACAAAACATTTTTTCAGAAATTCTTTTTTAATTTTTCAACATAGTCTTCTTGTAACTCTACACACTTCTCCCAGCGATGCTCCCATCTCTGTAACCCGTCCAAATAGTACTCGGTGTTTTTCTCTGCAAAATAATTGTTCACGAAGGTGATTGACTCTTCATTTCACGAAAATCTCTGTCCTCCGAGCACAATTTTCAGATGAGGGAACAAAAAGAACTCGCTTGGGGCTAGATCTGGTGAGTACGGCGGATGGTCAAGCAGTTCAAACCGTAATTCGTGGATTTTCGTCATTGCAACCGCTGAGGTGTGAAACAGGTCTTGGTGAAACAGAATTTTCTTTTTCTGCAAATGTGGCCGTTTTTCTGCAAGTTCTGCCTTCAGCTTGTCAAATAATGATGCGTAGTATGCTCCTGTAATGGTTTTTTCTTTTTGAAGATAATGGATTAAAATAACTCCATGACTATCCCAAAAAACAGTCGCCATCACTTTCCCAGCCGAAAAAACAGTTTTTGCTTTTTTGGGAGCTGGTTCCCCCTTTGCAGTCCACTGTTTGGACTGTATTTTTGTTTCGGGCGTATAATGGTATATCCAAGTTTCATCTACAGTAATTAATTGGCGCCAAACTCGGATTTATTGCGCCCAAACTGCGTTGGAAATGTTCATTCGAACACGTTTTTGGTCAAACGTGAGCATACGCGGCATCCAACGCGCGGACAGCTTTCTCATGTCTAAATGTTGATTTAATATGTGACAAAAACGTTCTTTTGACATGTTCGTAGCCTCTGCTATCGCTCTCACTTTAATTCGGCGGTCGTCGAACACCATTTGGTGAACTTTGGCGTTGTTTTCGTCGGTAGTTGCAGTTTTTGGACGTCCCGAACGTTCATCGTCTCCCAAGCTCTTACAGCCACGTTTAAATTTAGCTGCCCAAAATTTCACTGTGGTAAATGATGGTGCACAGTCCCCATACACAGAATCCAACTCATCTCTGATTTGCGTAGGCGTATTGCCTTTCAAAAATAAATATTTAATGACAGCTCGATACTCGATTTTGTCCATTTTCATGAAAACACTCGCTTCACCTCACTCAAACGACTGTTACATAACAACTGAGCGTCCAAAATGGCTGAAACTTTGGTGAGTAACTGTCAACAGATGAACAACGAAATTCACTAGCTTTTATTTACGAGTGCTGCCATCTTCATGTTGAGGTCGCAAACTTTTCAGACCATCCTCGTATATGCACAGTCACAAGTGAAAAGAAGAAAACCCGTGCCAGTCGTATAGCGGACGTAGAGTAAAAACACCTATTTAGGTATTGTATGCAAAATGTTAACAGATACGAGGAAACAAGCTTTAGCGCAAAATATCCAGTTTCTATATAGCTGTTTTATTCGTTAAGGATAACATATAAGCTAATTTTCAAAATAGTGATCCGAAATGTTAATGCAGATAAGTTGATGTGCTTTTGTTGCAATTGGTTCATTTGAAAACACACTATTCTGAAAACTAAATTGCTTTCAAGTTACAAATCTGAAGATACCCCCCCCCAAAAAGGCTTTGTATTGCGATTCATTTTCTGAATTGTTAAATGCTTCTCTTCTCTGGTCTAGAATCAAATGGAATGTGTAACGGAGGGGACTCGACCCCAATCCAGTGAATGAGGATATTGTGCTTGTGACCCTCGAGGGTACGCACCCGGGAGGGAGGGACGAGGCGAGAGACACCGAGCGGTCGGAACCAGGATTGACGGCACAGCAATGACAAAGTTCCTAAAGTTTCCAGATTGAGACGCCCTGATAGTTGGGCAGGCAAACCAGGGACCCCATCCCAAATAGAGGATCCAACGCCCCCAAGAAGCTGTCCTTATACCCTGGCAACCAACCGAAGACCGAGAGACGGATAAGGTTCCACAGAGAGAATCCTTTTTCTGTGCCACGCCGCACCGGAATACCATCGGCGACACTTCCAATCCTGAAACAGACCTAACGGGGTTAAGGATGAATGAAATGAGGAATGGAACGATATTTGGGGACTGAGAGAAATCATATCAGCATTCGCCTGACGACCCGGAAAAACTCTCGAAAAAAAAACCGTGGGTCAGATTGGGCGGTAGCCGGGAAGCGAACTAGGGATCTCTCGAATGTGAGTCGCACGCGTTACCGCGGTGCCACCTGGACGTAAACTGAAAGACCCGTACTTCAAATCTCGGGTATGACATTGAAGTTTTCAATCTGATTCTATCTTTCCAACCTTGTCCTACACACAGCTTGAGTGAAAGAGTCTTCTTGTTAATTGAGATGGAACTGCAATTACTAACTACGTTGTAAGTATAAGAAGAATGCAGCAGCTCAAACGATAGTCAGATTTTTAGGTGGTGTCTTTGAAACTCCACGCTCTTTGCATTACCACGAGAATTATGATTAGGAAGAATTATATTTAAATATAGATTAACTTATTATTTTAAATTGAACAAACTAACGTGTTGCATTCACATAACTTTCTCTTCTCACCATTCTACAAATTCTTTTTTCTAAATCTCATTTTTCTGTCTACTTCTTATAATCCAGATAAACTTGCAAATCACTTTTAGCCCATCTGTGCGATGTGGGGGGTCTGCCTCACATCCAAGAGGTTCCGAGTTAGAATCTCGGTTAAAGTGAAATACCTGGGTAAAGGTTTTTCCAGGGTTTCCTCTTATCCTGAGAAGATGAATGTTTGATTCCAATTTCTAGTGTCCTCGGGCCCATTTGAGCATCAGTTTAGCCATTTCGTTCATTCACCGTCCGTAATGGCCTACCCGGTTAAAGGACTTTAATTAAATACCAAAAGAAAAAGTTCACATTTACAGTTTTCGTTGTAGTATATGTAGATAAAGCGATAGTCACATTTTCAAAAAGCATGTTACTACGTGATGCTTTGAAATTCCATGCTGTTTATATGACTGCGACAAAAACAAAACGAATAGCGACTTCTCAGTTAGAAAATATATTCAAACCAATAACAAAAAATATCTGGGAATTAGTTAATCTCATAATATATATATATATATATATATATATATATATATATATATATATAACAAACTGCATGCTTTAACGTGGTCTCCATTTCTTTTGTATCAAAACTTTGTCCAATCTTTTAGAGATTACCAATTATACAAAAGTTATTCAGAATGAAGAAGGCTTCAGAGGCTGTTCTCAGTCAGTTCAAAAAATATATTTCGTTTGTCATGAAAATATTTTAAACTGAGTATTTTAATCAAAATCATTAGAGCCATTTTTAAGAAAATAAATTTCGAAAATTTTTCCATGTAAAGGGTTGTTCAGGATGGGGAAATTTTCTTGAAAATCCTTGTCACAACTTTGAAAGATGCTGAACTTAAATATCAAGTTTGGTAGTTAACCGACATTTTGCTTCGGATTTATGTTGTTTACAGAGACGCAGGCATATGGAGGTTTTGAAATAAAATATGGTGTTGCATTCGCATGATTTTCTCTACTCACTCGTCTTACAAAGCTTATTTTGCAGCTATGTCATGTTAGTACCCATAAACCTTCATCACTTATTTTCACAATTCGTTGTAGGTATAAGCAGAACATATTAAGCTAAAGCGATAGCCAAATCCCTCAAAGCTGATCGCTATGTGATAGCTTTGGATTGAGTGGCTACGGAGGGGACTCGGCACTGATCCACATAGTGGATATTGTGCCTACGCCCCACAAGGGGGCGTCTCCGGGAGGCAGGATGAGGCGAGACAAGACACCGGGCGTCCGGAACCAGGAAAAACGGCACAGGAGTGGCAGGGTCCCTAAGTTTTCAGATAGAGTCCCCGTCAGACGTACAGGCAGACCGGGGACTCCACCCAGCACAGAGGGTGTCCAACGTTCCTCAAGGAAGTTAGGATACTCCCGACAGGCAGCCGAAAGCTGAGGGACGGAGAAAGTCACAAAAAAACATTCCTTTCCCCTGCCACACTGCACCGATACATCAGCGACACTTCCAACCCTGAAACAGACCAACGGATGAAAGATGAAGGGAAATTAGAATGGAGATGAAATGGAGGTCCGGAAATTCGGGGATGAGAATCCTTCCCAGCCCTCGCCTGGCGACCCGGGAAAACCCCCCGAAAAAACCTATGGGTCAGGAAGGTCGGCGAGAGGAATCCCACCCACGACCTCCCGAATGTGAGCCACAGACGTGATAGCTTTGAAATTCTGTTGTCTTTGTATGAACACGAGCAAGAAGGAAAGAAAGAAAGAGAGAGAGAGAGGGGGGTGGAGGGGGAAAGGGAGGGGGAGGGAGAGGGAGAGAGAGAGAACCAATAGCTATTTGCATGAAGTATAAAGTGTTTGAAAATTTAAACTAATAATCCGATTTTAAACTAATATTCAGATGGAACACAGTACTTTCTCTACTTACTGCAGCTACGTAGTAGAGAAAGTAAAAATGCTTAATTTGGATTCAGGGGTCTCAAAAGGTGTATTTCCGTTGAATATCGTTATTTAATTTTTTGGTGGAACACAGTACTTTCTCTACTTACTGTAAGTACGTAGTAGAGAAAGTAAAAATACTTTCTTTGGATTCAGGGAGTCTGACAACGTGTATTTCCGTTGAATCTCGTTATTCAATTTCTGGGTGGAATACAATACTTGCTCTACTTACTGTAACTACGTAGTAGGGAAAGTAAAAATGCTGTCTTTGGATTCAGGAGGGTCTCAAAACGTGTATTTCCGGTGAATCTCTTTATTGAATTTTTGGGTGTAATACATTACTTTCTCTGCCTTCTGTAGCTACGTAGTAGAGAAAGTAAAAATGCTTTGTTTGGATTCAGGGGATCTCAAAACGTGTATATCCGTTGAATCTCATTCAATTTTTGGGTTGAACACAATGCTTGCTGTACTTGCTATAACTACGTAGTGGAGAAATTAAAAACGGTTTGTTTGGTTTCAGGGAGTTTGAAAACGTGTATTTCCGTTCCGAGTATTAATCTCGTTATTCAATTTTGGGAGGAATACAATACTTGCTCTACTTACTGTAACTACGTAGTAGAGAAAGTAAAAATCCTTTCTTTGGATTCAGGGGGTGTCAAAACATGTATTTCCGATGAATCTGTTTATTGAATTTTTGGGTGGAATGCAATAATTTCTGTACCTCCTGTAGCTATGTAGTAGAGAAGGTAATAATGATTTCTTTGGATTCAGGGGGTTCAAAGCGTGTATTTCCGGTGAATCCCTTTATTGACTTTTTGGATGAAATACGACACTTTCTCTACCTCTGTAATTACATAGTAGAGAAAGTCAAAATGCTTTCTTTGGAATCAGGGAGTCTCAGAGCGTGCATTTCCGGTAAATCCCGTTGTTAAATTTTTGGGTGGAATACAGCAATTCCCCTACTTACTGTATGTGCGTAGTAGGGAAAGTAATTTTTTTTTCTTTCTTTGGATTCAATGGGGGCTCAAAACGTTATTTGCGGTGAATCTTGTTATTGCATTTTTGGGTGGAATACAATACTTCCTCTGCTTACTGTAAGTGCGTAGTAGGAAAAGTAAAAATGCTTTCTTTGGATTCAGTGGGTCTCAAAAGGTGTATTTCCGATGAATCTCGTTCTTTAGTTTTTGGGTGGAATACAACACTTTCCCTACTTATTATAGGTAAATAGTATAGGCAGTAAAAAATGAGTTGTGGAATAGATAAGCGTCTGTTTGTGGTTACGGCATCTTGCATGCAACCAAATTGGGAAAAGTGTAACTTAGACTGTAACTTTAAATAATTTCTGGCCTAAATCGTTGTCAGGATGTACGGAAAACCCATACTTCATAAGGATATTATTAAAATGAAGAACATATCTTAGTTGATAATGGGTAGAGAAAGCAGTAGATATTGAAACCTGAATCATTTTGTTTTAACATTTGCTTGTTATTCAATGATATGATGCCTCTAATTCCTAAACATTTCTGCTTATGTCGCTGTGTTATAATGTTATTGCTGTTTTCTTTTCACAGTTATTACATTCTTACAGCCAAGTCTAAAGGAAATCTGTTGGAATGATATTTTGTTTAGCCTGTTACATCCCTTAACCTTCCTTGTAGAGCAGGTATGAGCTAAGATAAACCTCTCGATAAGACACCCCGCTTGCCGCGCTTCCGGTGGAACGGAAAACATTTGGAGCCGTCTGTACTCCTGCAAAAACTAGGCGTAAAGTTGACTTAAATCTATCCATGCGTACAAAAGAACACGCCCCGTGAGGAAACTTTTAACAATTTGAGATAATCTGAAAGTCCTGTACTATGTAATTTCACTAGAAGACCTTCATACCATACAGTATCGAAAGCTTGTGCTCTATATAGCAATTCAGCAAGTGTGAGCTGTTTTCTTTCGAAGCCCTTAATGATAGACTCGCGCAGTTATTCTTAGCAGTTGATGAGCTGTAGAATGCTAAGGGCGGAAGCCAAATTGAAAGCTGAGTATAACATTGTCGTGATAAATAAAAGATGATATGTGCTTATGTTTAAGCTTTTCAAACACCTTTGATAATTACGAAGAGGGCTAATTGGACGATAGCTGTGTGGCAATTACTTAGGTTGTAGCGTTTATTCTTCTAAAGGAGGGGGGAGGTAGCTGCTACTTATGGATGACGTTGCTGTTATGCCCAGTCTAACAGAGTTGTCGTTGATGTAGGGTGCAGGTTCAATCTCAGGGTCGACCCTTCTCTCCTCGGCTATGATGAGAGCTGCAATTGTGTGGTAATGTCAAGGATACGGGATGCAGGTTAATGATGCACCAAAAGAAACACAATGACTCACTTTCACTGAGGCTACCAGAACAACTATATTACTTGCAAGTGTGTTTATGCCGCATTAACTTATTTCCCGTGCTACTCAGTCGTTCTTTTGTTTCCCCGACAAACTCGCCCGCTTAACTTAATTCTCTTGCGGCACTTTATTGTTTATCAGTGAACTTCGGTTCACCGTCATAAAGACTTAAACGCGTAGTACCTCACTAGTTAACTATTCATAGTTTACAATATTTTACTGCACGTAATTATTTCTATGACTGACATATAGTGCGAGAAATTAAAAATCTCGCCTCGCGGGAATTAACTGTTACATATTTCTTAACAACACGACACAACGTGCTGTACGTGAAATTAGGCGTCGACAGACTGTTTCATCCTCCCACTAATCTATGTATACTGTTAGCAGCAAACCTTCGTGATTTATACACAAAGTCAATCTTTATTACTTTCTCATTGGCCATATTTCTTTCTACTAACTCCTCCCATGATCTTCCATTGGTGACGTTCAAACATTTGTATTTTCAACTGCCTTTTAAACTCCATTAAAAGGATGCTGTGTATCCCCTACAACTCCGCGAAGCCCTAAATAATACAACAGACTACGCGCCATCGCGTTACCGTGTTTGAAATGGAACAAAAGACACGAACGGTCGCCTAAACTTTATTTTATACGGACAATCTTGCAAATAACACTGCGTGATTACGGGCTAATTTATTAACTAATGTTTACAAGTTTTATAGCACAGTGGTAGTTTTGCGCGTGCTTTCTAATGGTGCTAATTTTAATTTTGTAGTGTCAAAACTGTGGAATTTTGTCAATTTTAATTTTTATTAATGTCTGATAATTTCTTAATTAATGCATTCAACTATTCTTTTCTGACAATCGGAATTATCGTCTCAGGGTTTGGGCAACTTATAGAAAATAATAATTTCAGCTAACTTCCATGATTTAGTAAAGTACTCAATTTTCAGTGAATTGCAGAAAGTCTTGATAGGCAAGAACTTTATAGTACGTTTCTTTAAAACAATACTGGGAATAAAATCATGACCTGGTGCCTTTTTATTGGGCAGCTTTCCAATGAAATATACTAGCTCCGTTGACGAAGTGTGTGTATTTCTATTCGGCGCATCAGGTTTGTTCATACTTTAAAGACGTTCATTTTCAATATCTGATATGGTTTGCTGGTTGTTCCTTTTAGATGAGAATAATTCATGATAATATGTAAAAGCATTGCATTTGTTTTCACTATCGGTAAATGTGCAATTATCTGCACGAAGAGTATGAATGATGATGGGTTCTCACAAGATTCGCTTTGTTGCTTGCCAAAGTATGTTGTAACTTATTGAACATAAGTCTGTTAGGTGTTTAAACGGTGCTGCTCCAGCTCGTATTTAACCTTCCGTATGAGATCGCAGAATTTTCTTCGTTGCCATGGTTGCTTCTGCTGTTGCCACTGTTTGCGAACTCTGTGATTTCTTTTGTAAGTTCAAAAATGTGCATTGGTAGGTAATAACCAGACCTCGGTATATTGGAAGGAATACTCTAGTTCTCGTACAACCGCAAACTGTTTTTGTAAATTGCTGAATTGCGTTGTCGATGTCATATGTGTTACTAAATTGTATGCTGACATTGCGGTGAAATTCAGTGTTGACCGAAAGTTTTCACAGTTTACAAAACCATTTATTGAATGCGGTGTTTTAATTAGTATATTAGGTTTCAATTAGAAAGTGATTAAAAACTGGGCAATGCTCTTGAATCCAGCGCTGTGACCGATGTAACATAGTTTGAAGCTGCATGTTTTTCTGTATTCCAATATCAAGAATATTCAGGAAACACTGCTGAATTGTATGAATAATAAGTTGATTCAGCTGTGGTTAAATTATATAGACCATAACTACTTCTACAGTTAAGCTGACGCTTACCATTAGGATTGGTTGTTCTGCAACCCAATGATATGTGTATATGGTTTGAGCTTCCCAAGAGCAGAGTCGAACTATTACTGGAGAAAGTAATGAAAGAAAGTCGACATTAAGTGGCTAAGGTGGATTATTATAAGCACAATGTAAAACGAAGTCGTTTTTATCACGGCATTTAATTTTAACTCCTAATAGTTCCAGATCTCTCCTGTCTGGTAAATAATTGTATGATGGGTAATATTGCGCTTAATGAATATTACTACTCCACTGGTATCATTGCGAGTTGTTCTGTTGTTCCTATAGAATTTCTAACCAGGAAGAAACACTCGTTTGACCCCCCCCCCACCACCAAATAAGTGTCTGTGATACAAGCAGTAAATACGAAATGGATTGATAAAATAAATTATAGGAGCCCTTTTACATTCGAAGCCCATGTGCATTCTAGTTTACAGTTAGCTGATGAATAGAAACTGTATTACATGTTGCCATTTTGTAGAACTGATGATAGAAGTTGGGTTAAAAATTCTTGAATTGTTGGAAAATTTGAAGTTAGGAATATGAAGTTGTGAAGGATGTTTACAGAAGATTATTGAGGGTAGAAGATGCTGTGGAGTTTGAAGTAAGTTAATTCAGGCGTTGGCTTTGTCTTTGGCGAACAGCTTGCCAATACTGTATGGTATTAGCTTGAGTTTCCTATAGATGTTGGTGGCGGCGATGGAGATTGTTGGCTCTGATCTGAATTTGCTGGACGTGGTGATTGCTGTAGGCGAAGATATGAGCTAAGAAGAAGAAGAAGAAGAAGAAGAAGAAGAAGGAGAAGAAGAATTGCTGTTCCCTGTTGCCGTCCTGCTGGATAGTTTTTAGACATATGTTCTTTTCTTTGTAGGCAGTGTTGGCACCTCCTGCAGTGGGCTGTATGTTATTCCTCGAAGTTCATACATTTCGGGGTAATGGTTTTTAGTATAAGGCATTCTGAGAAATTATGGGCTCCGAAACACGTGCACATCCTGGTTGATTTTTGACCGTGTCCTCCGCTTACAATGGCCCGTTCCTCATGACTGTCACATCACAGGAGCGGTGCAACGGCAGCGGAATGAAGCATGTGTTATTGCATTACTTGGATGCATTTAAGGGATGCAATGTTTTCACGATGACAAAAATACACAAGTACTTAATTATATTTAACTGCAATAATTAACTGCAAAAATTAACTATTTGAAAACAATAAGCTGAAAAATAAATCACTGGCAAATACTATATTTAGCTATATAAAACTTACGTACCTTTGCTTCCGAAGTGGTGCTTATTGGAGGCTTTAGAGATGCAATGTAATTTCACGAACCCAGGTTTTGAAAGGAGTAGTTAATCCACTGTGCTTGATGTGCACATCATTTTTATAACGTCCCCAATTTTGTGCTTAGACTTTTTTTATGAGTTAGGGAATCGTTCCTACATTTGCAATACTTGTTTAGCAATATGTTTGTAAATTCAGTAACTGATTTTACTAATAATTTAATTCGTGACACGCCACAGTCAGAGGCAATGCGCCAAACTCAGTTCTTCCTCAGTTTTCATTAATGACAAATGCTTACTGAAGTGATTTGTTTGTTACATTTCAAAAATGTTTCATTAATTAATATCTCAAATAATTTATACACTATCATAACGATTTCGACTATAAAATATTTTGGCCATTTCAACCCTTCCCTGCCAAATAGATAAATGTTGGAAACTTCTAGTTCTTGTCTCGTCCTTTCCATGCTGCTGTCATACATAAGAAATGCAACGCAAGCCTGGCTTGACACCGTTTCGTTCACTTCGTGTACAACATATCCGGCAAAATAAATCAGACTCAGTTTTTTAGTTTCATCAACTTCTACACAGTCTACTGAATCCTCCTTACTCTCATACAACTCGTCTTCATTGATTGTGCTTAATTTGTTCCTTTTAAAATTTTCGCTGCAAAATGATAGAAAATATTCTATAGGAAAGTTACCACTAATTGAGGAATATAGTTTAATTAACCTTACTAGCTTCAATTGCTTTTCTGATTCTAGGATATGTCTAGCAGAGATGGTAATTCCCTCCACTCATTTCTCTGTACTGAATAAACTTATTTTCCAAATTGTCGGTTTAAAATTTTTCTAATAGGGCGTATTTGAAATTAATTGGGGGAAACATGATGTACTCACAAACAACAATTAGTTTTTCAGTAACGTGTTTCAGAGCAGTCTGAGTTTCTGATGCCAGGCGGACAAAATTACGACTTTGATTGGAGGATCCCGGTAATGAAATGATTTCCCATTGACAAAGCTATGACAAAACGTTTTCTCAAAAATGAATATTGTAGGATTACAGAAAGGTTCGCGCAGGTTTCTGCCTTTCAGAGGGTGCTTTACATTTAAAATTCGCCACCATTTGCTTATGATGGAAATAAATATTATTCATTACATTTATTTATTAGATGACATTATTATCCAACGTGTTTTCAATCACATTTACGGCTCCTATATTTTTTATATCAAAGAGTTTCAAAGCAAGATAGACGTTTTGTTTCTCAAAAGACGTTGGGAAGAGAAATTTGTTATTTAAGCTTGGAGCTAATTTCACATGCTTATCTGTTTTTAATACCCGAATTGCTTTCAAGTGACCAACACAAGTCTTTAACAAATCAGGAAAAATAAGTGACTGCAAATGATCTTTGTGGTTTAACCAATTGTTTCTTATTGATTTCAATAAATGGCCATAATCAAACAAGAAATACATATTTTGCTTGGAACTGAAGGGATTTGTGATGCTTGTTTTCAGATTGCCGTCACATAGTATCTCAAACATTTTTCCGTTTACACGATTATTGTCTGAAATGAGATAGACAACTAACGTAGCCTGCCTGTTGAGCTTGACAACTCTGTTTTTAAATTCTAGAGAATTTATGAAATCAAGCTTTGCTACAAGGAACAGCTAACTATGTCTTTGTTAGAAGAAAGAAAGGAATGCCTGTGCTGCAGTTGCAATCAAACAATCATTTCTTAGCACTAGTAAACACAATTTGAATGTGGCCTGCGAAAGTTCACAACTTTACCGTGGTATTATACACTGCGCTTCGTCATCAAATAAAACACTAACTTAGCAGTTTACACTTATACTTGATAAAACTTGCCGTATATATTATCACTGCGGGTACAGCTTACGTTTTGCACAGAGAAAACATTTATAAT
The DNA here is from genome assembly GCA_030765065.1 of Deroplatys truncata. NCBI lineage: Eukaryota > Metazoa > Arthropoda > Insecta > Mantodea > Mantidae > Deroplatys > Deroplatys truncata. The sequence goes on from CM060990.1 coordinate 383,417,335, forward strand.
GCTTATTCTAGTCGTATCTCAACTGATCTTTATCCGGTAGGAATGAATGATGCACTGCTAGTATGACGTCATGGGAGTGCACCCACGGCCAACGAAAAATACAGGCCCCGGCGTTCGAGTGTGACGTAAGTAATGCAGACCCTTGCCGGTGAGGAGTGGACAAAGAGGGCAGGGAATGCAGTATAAGGGATTCTCGCTAGGCAAAAGGAAAGTGTTAAAAAAATTGTTACAAATGCGCTTTCAGAATAACAAGTCGTGTTTATTATGCACAATTGTATGTATTTCATATATATACCGTTTATTAGATACAGATAAATCTCGTCTCTTACCGTACCTAAATTTATGCTTTCTCTCCGTGCATCATGTGGCGTAGAATTCCTTGCAATTTTGTTCATTTATTAACGTATTTAATTTCTGTTACGAGTTACCCTTTGAATTGACTGAATAAATTGAATATTTATACAAATTAGCCCAGAGTTCTTAAAGTTATTGTTTGCTCTGCTTAGTTACGATTGCAATTACCACTATCTACATTGCGATTGTAAATTTCAAAATATAGGTAGTAAAATTTTTGTTAAAAGGAAAATCTAAGCAATAATCATTCCATCTGAAAGCATTAAAGGTTATATTCGAGCTGCTGATAAAGCAATTTCAAATTATTGAATACTATTCTCCGAAATCAAATAAATTCTGAAGTGAAGTATTATAATGAATGGGGTTAGATTACAAAAATAAATAAACACTTGCTGAAGTAAACACATACTTATTATTAATAAGCATTGGCTTATACAGTCTATAGTTTCTTGAGCTGTCCATTACAACCTCTAGCTCTATTGGTGTCATTGTACTCTTTAGTAAGATTGTTTATTGCAATTTTGCATATCTTAATATTATGTTTTGTAACATATCTCTTATTGTTCTTCTAAAGATGCTCTGTCATTCAAACTGAGGGTTTCAAGTTCCTCTAATTTTAGGCAACACGTTTTAAATTATATTAAAGGCTGGTTTGAATCACCAAGGAACATATCAGAATTGAGTTATAGAATTTTTTTCATCATAAACCAAGCTAAAGCTCTTGCTTTAAAAGCAACTTCTTTGGGAATTGTTAACTTCCCATGGTTGCATTCCAGAATGATCTCTTTTGGCAGAGATATTTCCACTTCTTCATAAGTTTTAACCCTGATGTGCAAACGTTACAATTTTATAAAAACAGCTCTTTTTTCACTGCATAATCAGATATATGCATCAATAGAGACCAAACACAATCAAATATATCAGATTTCAAAACTATGCAGCAAAATCTCAGAATATTTCTCAATATTTACAGGTTTTTCAAAGCCATCAGAGCAAGGAAGCGAGGTTCTTAATGGGACGTCATGATTATGAAAGCTCCGTAATATCATACGCTTAATTCTCAATTCTCTTTCACTTTCAAGAAGTTGCATATGACTAATGTAATAATTTGCTCCACTAAGCTGTTGATAGATGCTGAACCTTCCTTCCATGCCATCACTTTGAAATTTACTCAGCAGTAAATAATCAATTTTATAAAATACACATGAAAATAATATTAAAAAGGCATCCAATGTGATAATCATTGATCGCAAAGTTTGGGGACTTAATGCTTGAGAACTAGGTACAGTTTGTCTCCAAACCTTTAAACAAAGGGATTTTTTTCCAAAACACTCTTTATACTGAACTATTTCTTCTAATAGGTTCTGTGTATGCATTGCAAAATCTTTCTCCTTCAAAAGCACTTTTAACGTTCACAGTGTCCTAACAATTACAATGTGTATGAATGATGCTATAATCTCAAACACAAAAAACACTTCCATAGAAGATCAGCATTTAAGAGCAGCAATATTTCATCAAATATCCAAAGAGCAAGATTCACATTCTGTTTCTGAATTTAGAGCTGTACAATACTTTATGAAACAGTAAGTGAGCATATTTAATTAGTAAGTTCTTTTCATTCTTATACATTAACTCTAGGTACTTAAAATCTACAGTTACCAGGAGATAAAAACTCTTGAAATCAGGAAACTTAAAGATTCTTTACTGTTTGGTGATCCAGTTGTTATGAATATACTTCAATATATGAACAGTGTCAAAAATCAAAAAGAGCTTTCTATTTTTGTTTACTGGATGTTAAATGCATGGCTGTAAAATACCAGCATGTATTAGCAATTCATAAGCTTTCCTGTTTACAGCATTAGGGTAAATTGCTCTTACGTGGCCCCCAACAGCGATGGAAGTGATGTCTTTTATGTCCTACAGATGTCACTCTGTGTCATTCTCTAGCTCTAACGCAATGCTGGCAACATATGAATAAGTAATTCCGACAAAGTCGGTGAGATATCGCTAACTCTCTCGGTATGCGTTCTTAATTACTTATTTTAGGTTTCTGATTTCACGGAAGATTAGCGTTAGGTTAGGGTTTTTTTTTATATATAAGCTTAAGCTAGGTTTTTGTTATATAAGCTTACGTTTCTGAATTCACGGAAGGTTAGCCTTAGGGTAGTTTTTTTTTATATAAGCTTAAGTTTCTGAATTCACGGAAGGTTAGCCTTAGGTTAGGTTTTTTTTATATAAGCTTAAGTTTCTGAATTCACGGAAGGTTAGCCTTAGGTTAGGTTTTTCTTTATATAGGCTTATGTTTCTGAATTTCCGGCTGGAAGAACGTTGTCGCATAACTCACAGATAGTTACTTCGTTGATTATTCCATGCTTCGCCAGTAATGCGTTGCGTTTTTTTGAGCGGCAATACAAAATGAAGAAGTAATAACAACGCATCGCTTATTTCGCGGATTTTCACTTCTTATTTAAGTTGGCATTTCCCATTGAGCGTCTGTATTAGCGGGAAGATGGCTACGTTTGTTGTGTTTATATCGCAATTTTCCTATAAAAGTAAAACACCTAAAAGAGGTGTGCACCACCTATTGGCGAGATCACATCTACTTATATCCTCACTCTTAAGGTAATTTAGTCCATTCCTTCTTGCTTTTTGCAGCGTTTTCAACGGGACCACCTAAGAGCAAAATAACCCAGCATTATTATATACTATGGATGATAACCAAAAAATCCGATTTTCGCTACTTCCTTAATTATACCTGCAATAACAGAGTATAACTGTTCACATGCTAAGCCCTGAACTGGTACAATGCTCACTGCATCTTTGTATTTTGAAAATACACTTGTATTAATAAATACTTGTGCAGGTTTTGCTGCATTTGAGGCATCATTTTTGCTAGGACCATAAATTGTGCCCTCTTTGAATGTGAGTCTAGGCTCAATGTAAATCTCATCCAGAACTACATTTACTAATGTTTCATGGTCTTTCAAACATATTTTCTTAACGTTTAGGTAACCTTTGATTTTGTCTATACTGAAAGAATTTAAGTCAAACTTTCCAATAAGCTTTTGCAGATTACATGGATGTGGCAAGTATAAATATCCAGTTTCATGCAGAGCAGCGCATGCAGATGTTGAATGGACATACACACAAGCAACTAATAGCAAAGTGTTGCTGTCATACCTGCAAGAAATATCTTTTACATTTAGCAGTTTTATTTGCTCCATTATAAGCTGTAGCTGAGGAGATGATTCACCAGAAAAGGAGATCTTTAACTTCACTAATGTAAGTTTTTTCATAAGTTGCTTGTTCACATCCTCATTGTGCACACGTGACACTAGAAAGCTAAACATTTCATCAAGATCACTTTTTTGGTTACTATTTTTCAGGTTTTTTTTAGATTTATGCTGTGGCATTTTGCAATTATTTATTGTAAGCAAAACACTTGATCACTCATAACACACACTGAACCAAGAATCTTTGGAATGCCATCATTAACATTCATTAAGTACAGCTGGTCCACTGCGTTTTAAGTCCATGCTTTACACTTACAAAGTATTACATCACATGTGCTAAGCAATACAGAGATGCCTGTTGATAATTTTTAAGCTCATGTAAGCTTTCTGCAACTGCTTTGTTCAAATTTTCTTCTTCTGCATGATGGACCTAGTCATGACAAATACTCGGGTAGATTAGAAAATATTGAAAGTATTGCACCAGATTTCAGTTTAGGGTAGGTTCTTGGAAAAGTTTTTATTTCCCCATCAACTATAAATGTGTCTGTTGTTATCACACTCTCTTCAGGAAAGTTCTTCACACAGATAACATGCTTGTTTACCCCTGTGAAGTCTGTAGGAATGCTTCTAAGCCACTTCTTAAGTTCTTCATGCTTTAGTAAAGAAAATGTACTAACATTTTCATGTTGTGATTTGTAGTTTCTTTTACAGCCAGCTACACTGCAGCACCTAGGCATTTTGAATTCCTGAAACAATGAAGGAATACTTCAGCAGTGTTATCATAATTTATTATACCCAGAAGTAATTGCCACAACATCTGTATTACAAATCAATTTGCAAGCTTCTGAGGTTATGGTATTTTGTAGGTGGAAATAATCTCGCATAGCGATTTACTGTTGTACTGTTCACAAGCTATAGTGAAGTTACAGTAAATATCTGTGGAATATGGTGCATGAATGAACTAGAAAGAAGTTTTGTTTCTTTTGGTAATAATCCAACTCAGCAGAATTATTAGCTACAATGAATTGCACATTATAACGCATCAACTTTAAATTTATACCTCATTTCAGAATTGTGAACTTATGGAGTGTAACGCAACTTCACAATGCTCTGTGAAAAACATATTTCCGTTATTAAAATGTTAATATAGGAGAGAAGCTTAGCACACCCATCATAACTTTATTTCTCATTCACACGATGTGGAATATAAATTGCTTGCGTCACGAACTAGGCGGCATTCTGCACCGGGGCCAATATTTCTAGTAGGCCGTGAAGTGCACCTTACCGCTCTATCAGGTCATGATATAGCGAAGGCCACGATTTGACAATAGTTGTTATGTTTCCGAAGTTCTGACAGCGGGTACACTGTGGTATACTCCTGAACTTACTGCGTAATTCAACCTTGAATGCGCTGTAAAGCAGACGTGTTAAATTCAAGATTGATTTTTCTGCATCATTATCTTCAAACACTACTGCACAGAGAGCTATGGGTTGTTCGTTTTTTTCCCAGAAGTGCTGCTAATTTATGCAGAGTAGTGCAACTCCTGTAATGTACTTGATATTTCTGCTTCGCTAATGGAGTAAGGAAGGTTTCGTATGATCACGGAAGAGCTTTTGTCTTCAGGATTCTTGTATGTGTAATGTGGTCAAAATTTGTGGTTAAAATCGAAAGTTATCAGAAGTTGATGAGAATACCTTTCTTCTTAAACCTCTTAGTTCTGCGTGGAATTCTGATTTTGCACGATTGCGTATCCTCTCTGTAAGAAGCTGGTAATTGTAAATATTTCTTAAGCAAATTGGTGGTACTTTCAGTTTAGGCTCCTCGGGGCCATCTGAGGAATCATACATGTTTGGTAATGTTTGAATTCGGTTCTGCATTGTTATCAGAGCGTGAACACTTGTTATTTTGTGTGAACATACTGCTTATGCTACAGCATGAAGTATCCCTAATAAAAGCTACAGCTTTCTGATTCTTAGAGGTAGAATGTTTGTTTAAATTAGGTAATGATAACTTTGTTTGATTAGCACGATATTGCCATAAAACGTGATTTCTTATTTGATCTTCCCCTGCTTTACGCACTTTCAACTTTTTATTGTTTTTATTGGTATGACTTTTACAAAACCTTAAAGCTGAATTAGATGCATACTCATTTCATATAGGCGTCCGTTGTTTTAGTGTCTATTGTTTGTATTACTCCTATCAGCGGAACAGCGAGATCTCGGTGTCCATGTGTAGAAAAGCTTTTCGCAGCTTTAACACAGAACACTGAATATATGAAAAACTAGGCTTTAGTATTACTAACAGTAACTCAGAACAAATTAATCCATGAACTGCTGAAATATAATTATTCACTATTCGCAGAGCGAAATTCCTTCATTTTTATAGAAGTCCTGGCCACCTCTATCACCTAATTATTTTCCTGTTAGTAGTAGTAAAAGGCGGGTTTTACGTCACAAACGGATACCGACAACTGATAAGATGTAATGTGATATCCTTTGTTCTGTGCCGCCGGCTCCCGCTCCCCTCCTTTGCGGCCTAGCCCCGAAAGCCGACGACCGCGCCCCCCTCTTTGTAGCCTGACCTGAATACCAAGCGGTAGACCATTACAACAATGGGTTATTGTCCTTTGTGGCCTGATCTGAGTGCCGCCCGGGCACAGGAATAGAACATTGGGCTATTGTCCTTGCACGAGACAATGGGTTATTGTTCTCGTCGCTAATGGAGGTGGCTCTTTGTGCGCTACTGATACAGGCAGCCGGAGATCCTCGAACAACGGGTTATTGTTTTCGTCGCGTGCCGCCACCATCGCCCCCGCAAATCGATGGAGGACATAAGTTCTTAAACATCTGTGTCAATCAATCAGGTAATGTTCGTCCATGCATAACATCATGTAACATTATTGAAGAAAATCAAGGATTTTTACTGCTAACGTCCCCGCATCGGGCCTCTAAAGGCTTGCACGCAGACCCTCGATCGAAGTACCCCGCCGCGTGCATTTTGATTGATTAATGTAAATAAGTGTATATGAATTGACTCGCGCACCTGGTTGCGATCTTATGTGTGTGTGTGTAAGGTGATTATTACGCGTGTATAATTATTACGACTAATAACACTTGTTTAATTCTGCTTTTGTGGGAAAATTTTTTGGGGGCTTATAAGAATATTACATCCCTTAGGCGAATTAAAAAAATCGATGACTGAAAGAACTGAGTTAGCATGAATAGCTAACACGAGACACTATCGAGTGAAATATTTCACAGAAAAACCCGAACGCACGGTTCATCTCCTGCAGGCGCTGTCGCGCTTATGATGTACTTTCGGGTCTACAGCCGAGTGTGGACCAGCTCACCCCCACCCCAACACTCCTTCCCTTTCCCTGCCTGTCGCTGCATTTCGTGCGCTCTAGCGGCAGCGGCGGAGGTCACTCTTCCGACCTGCGAGGAGGAAGGCATAAGTCGGACATCTCGGGTTTTTAATACACAGAGGGCGTCCATGTTGGCTCCCGGGAAATAACTATCATAAATCATTTGAAAGCCTGATAAGGAACTTCGCGCTTCAAGATATTTTTGTAAGGTTTGTTTATACGTAGGGTTGGCTCTGAAAAATAAATAAATACGGATTAACATATCTAAATAATACATACGTTATTTATAAATGAATAAATAAAACATGAACTAAATATATAATGAGAGTACCCTAAAGAAAACATTCCCTTTTGTTGCTCTTTTAATTAACACCAGTTAAAGAGCGATCATAAATAACTACTGTATTTTGTTTATTCCCGTAACAAAAATGAAAAAGACGACTGTAACAGACTCGTGATTGCTTAGACATGCAATGTTTAAGCGTTATTGAATACCAGCGGGAAATCGAACACTGAACTCAAGCTAAAAATACATGGACTTTCAAAACATGCATTCCTTTATTAGTAAATATATAATTTTCGCAAAAAGGTGTAAATAACATAGGGAGAGGACTTCCAAACATCATTCCATTCGAAAGATATGTTGACTACTCCAGCAGAGAGATCGAGCCATTACGAAGACTTCAAATACAAATTTGATATTCGTTTACAATATTTTTTCCAAAGACGCAAACCAGTGGCCTTCGAGAAATTCGACAATGAGCTATTCAGTTTTATACCCCTTGCAAAAATATGTTGTACACGCTTAGAAGAGCGTACACCATGGTGCGGTCGGGTTTTTCCAGTTTTGGAGCCATATACACTTACAGCTTAATGGATGAGAATCCTGAGTAGAGATAACATCTACAATTGAATGTTTCAAATATAACTTTGAGTGGTATTTAGCAATACATGTCTTCAAAAGAATTACCCAGACTTACACACGCGAGTGGATTTTCCCTATAGACACCGGGAATTCCTAAGTCAAAAAATTACACGATCTTGTAGATTGCTCCAGGAAAATTATATCAAGAGAAACAACGATACTTTCTTTTCATTACTGCCGCTAAAATTATTGTTAAATAATACATGCAATGCGTTATAAATAAATAATGAAATATTTAGAGTACCCTAAACAAAACATCCCCGTTGTTACTCTTTTAATTAACGATAGTTAAAGAACGCTCATAAATAAAAGTCAATAGAAATATATACACACTCGAGGTAAAATACACGTCTTCATTCTTGACGGTCTTCGATAAGTAAAATAACATGGACACGGACTTTAAAACAGGCATTGTCGATAAAGCACCACACCCGCCAGCGCAAGCACTCTCGTCGGCAGAGACTTTAAAACAGTCATTATGGATAAAGTACCCCGCCCACCCGCGCAAGTAAGCACATAGGTAGGGACTTTAAAACTGGCATTGTCGATTAAGTACCCCCACCCACCCACTCACGCAAGCACACGCGAGGGCCGGGACTTTAAAACAGACATTGTCGGTAAATTACCACACCCACCACGCAAGCACGCTCTCTCTCCTTTGCGCTGGCACAATGGTGCAGTAATGTAATTACGAATTCACTGATACGTTTTGTCAGAGACGCCAACGATTTATATACCGGTTTACACACCCTTTACAAAGTATGTTGTATAGCTCTGAAGAGGGGTAAACCATGGTACGCAAGGGTTTTCCCAGTTTCGGGGCCATCTGCAATTTACAGCCTAATGGACGGGTTCCTAACAGCATTCTTGAATACAGAGATAACATCTACAAGTGGTTGCTTCAAATTTAAAACTTGATTGGGTTTTTAGCAATACATGCATTCAAAAGAATAGCTCAGACTTATACACGCGAGTGGATTTCACCTACACGCGCCGGGAATTGCATAATGAGAAACACCTTCTTTTCATTACTGGCACTAAAAATATTGTTAAACAATACGTTATTTATAAATAAATAATGAAATATGAACCTTCCTGAACAGGCTGGAGTTTCAACCTCTATGTTTAAAAATTATGTGATCAAGCATCGCTCCAAGGTGATAAATAAATAGCGAATTTCCCTGAGAGGTAGCGTATCTACTTCACATTCGAGGGGTCTCGAGTTCGAATTTTGTTAGGTGAGTTACCGGGCCAGGGCAAGCCCTCCCATTAACGGTCTTTATAAGGGAAGTGTATATTGCGTGTTTTTTAAAACTATTTATCATTCGCCGGAAAAGACCGTTCTTATCGGGAAATACCTCCCCATATAGATGATACTGTAAATCTTCAAACTCGTTTAGTCACATTTTATTTATATACCTGTCAAATACAAGAATTGTTTGTACGACACCGATAATAAACTGATTTGTATGGAATGTTAAACAAAGAAATATGATTTGAAGGGGTGATAAAGAGTATCATATTTAGAATTAAAGTGGGAGAAAGAATTCAACTTAAGCATCCCTTCATTTCTAGGGCATTCTCTTAAATATATGTTCAATAAGGTGATCCAGAGCCTGATGTGGACTTATCTTTTGTGTCGGAACAGACTTCATAGATTGATCTTGAAGAAAGAAGATCCGTAACTAGCGCCGTCTGTAATCTAGATAGTCCTCTAAGATGACTACGCAACTAAGGTTATTTGTGTGTAACACACTAACTAATCGATCGGAATGGTTCAGACGGTAACTTCTATGGACCGCATTCGCAGTTTCTGAGTCTAATTCCCAGCAGCTGGCACTCCGGATCCTGGATTTTTTCGGGGCTTTCCCTAGACACTAGGTGAATTACAACCGCGAATTTTTCCCCCATTCCGTTCACCTACATTCTCAGTTTACACCACTCTTCACCTCGGTTCTGACCAGTAATATTTAATACTGAACACCGGAGCTCAACCGATACAATACCTTTATGAATAAAAAACGTAGATGTATATTTTATGTGGCTAAAAGGATAGGAATGACTGGTGTTTAAAACGTTTATTTTCACACACTCAAGGTAAAATACAGTCAAAACCCTAAAAACATGCATTTTCCTTGAAGATAAGATGAACTGAGCTTTATGGAATGTTAAACAAAGAAATATGATTTCGAGAGAGTGATAAGAAGCGTAGGGTATTTAGAATTAAAATGGGAGAAAGAAATCAACTTAAGCATCCCTTCATTTCTAGGAAATTCTCTTCAACATATATTCAATAAGGTGATCCAGAGCCTGATGTGGAGTTGTCTTTTGTGTCGGAACGTGCTGCATAATTTAATCTTGAAGAAAGAAGATCCATAACTAAGACCATCTGTAATCAAGCTAGTGCTCTAAGACGACTGCGCAACTAAGGTCATTTGCATGTAACGCACTAACTAATCGATCGGAATGGTTCAGACGGTAACGTCTATGGACTGCATTCGGAGATTGTAAGTGCAATTCCGAGCAGCTGACACTCCTGACCCCGGAGTTTTCCCTGGACGCTAGGCGAATGCTGCGAAGGTTCATTACAGCCGCAAATTTTCACTCAATTCCGTTTCACCTACATTCTCATTTTACTACACTTTTCGTCTCTCCGCCTCTGACCGGTAATATTTAATTCTGAACACAGTGTCCCATGCGATACAAATGCTTTATGAATAAAAAACGCATATGTATATTACATGTAGCTAAAAGGATAATACTGGCGTAGTGTTTAAAACAGACAGTTTCGCACCGTCGAGGTAAAATACAGGGAACGCTGTCAAAACATGCATTCCCGAGAGATAAGGTGTAAAGGTCCTGTATATAGAGTGCTATCGTTAAGCAGTCATAGAAGTAGGGGAACACCATTCGAGTGTAAGGTTTTTACTTCTCTTTTGGTGTGACAGCATATACACCTAGTAATGACCCAAGCTTAAACATGTCGGTCGGTGACTAGACAGTCTATCTCATGGTGTGACGTGATATGGTGAGGGTAGAGTATTGTCATTAGTGGTATACAACAATTCGTTTTTTACGATATGGTTCAGACGGTAACTTCTGTGTATCGCATTTGAGAGGTCCCGGGATCGATTTCCGTCGGTTGCTGACTCTAGCCCCGGAATTTTCGCGGTTTTCGCTGGACTGCAAGCAAATGCCAGAGTGGTGTATGCTACCACGATTTCCTTTCCCATTCAAACTATTTCATTCGCATCTTTCACGTCTGCTTCTAGGTTTCGTTGCGTATGTTGAATGCTTGCTCAAAGGATACTTGTCCCTTGTTCGGTTGACGGATCGTTCATCACCCTCACTAGCTAGCTTGTGTCTCCTGTCTCTCACACGCGCACGCACACATATACACACGCACACACACCCAATCATGGATAAACAGACAAATACCTCTGATCAACTCTCCAAGTCCCCGAACCTGCACGAATGTCTAAGTATACATAGATTGATGCGTTTCCTTCCACCAAGCACGCGAAGCTGTACGAAGACCTGCGAATACGCACAATCACACAAACATCTCTGAGAGCCTCTCTTAATACTCGAACATGCATGAAGAACTACGGAGACGCTCGAGCACATTGATATACATGTTCACTTGCTCCAAGCACACGACGCTATACGAAGTCCTATGAATGCATGCAATCACACATAAACATCTCTGAGCGACTCTCTAAATACTCGAACATTCACGAAGACCTACGGACATGCCCTTACCGGAACCCATAATCAGATATGAATGACAGGCTTTAATGTAGATATTTATTTACTACCATAATACGAACATCTAAACAGTGTCTTAGACAGGAACTTTCTCTTTAAGGCACACTATGCATGCTATTCGCTTGTTTAGACTCAATAGAGGTTCTAACCTTACATATCGGAAAACATTTGTAGGGAATTTGGGGTACGTTTAAAGTTAAGATAATTTTATCGAGGATTCTCTTAAAGGAACGCATGACAGGCAACATTTGCCGGATAATGCTTCTTATAAATGCTTACAATTGCAAGTTCGCGACTTCAGATGCATGTATCCAACAACCAACTAATTTGTTCACGGTTTTGCTCAGGCGCTTGATAAATACCGGTTATATATTCAGTAAGGTGACCCAGAGCCTGATGCGGAGATGTCCTTTTTTCGGAATGGGCTTCATAGTTTAATCTTGAAGAAAGAGGATCCATAATTAGGACTATCTGTAATCAAGATAGTGCTCTAAGACGACTACACAACTAAGGAAATTGATATTGTGCTTTATTTATGGACACTCTTTAACTGCTGTGCTCATTAGCGTCCCATTCTATATTGGGCTTGAAAGACTGGTAATTTTGCTCAAGCGCCTCCATCAGGCTTGATGTTCTTCTACGTGCCGTAAATCTACGACACGGGACCACCGGCTTCACTTCCCTTGCGATGGAAGCCATGCTAAGAATTTTTACGCCCGAAATAGTCCATCGACCTCCGCCTGGTTTGAACCCGCGACCTAGGGAACTAGAGCCTAGCATGGTAACCACTACACCACGGAGGACGACACACACTAAGGTCATTTGTGTGTAACACACTAACTAATCGAGTGGAATGGCTCAAGCGGTCACGTCTGTGACTTGCATTCGGGATCGAGGGTTCAATCTCAGCAACCTACAACCCTGACCTTGCTCTCTGGAAACATTAGTCATCTAGACAGCGATTGCTCTCAGGATCCGTAGACGCGAGGTTGTTTGGAATAGATTCCAGGCTCAAACCTTTAAAATGTAAGGGCCCACCCCTTTTCCTGTCATGCTTCCTGGACCGTCCTAACAGTGTAACATCACGTTAAAACGCCACGTAACCAGAAGATGGAGACTGCGAGCAGAGGAACGGATGCTCTCTGGAATAGGTGTCATCCAGTAGCACTCCTCCCTACGCATGATGTACAGATCTATACCGACCATCAAACGTTCCTTCATAAGGGCACAGATCATTGACATGTAGATGACAGATGCGCGACGAGCTGGAACGGTCCGACAGCTGGAAATGTTAGGGACATCCAGCGCAATGCAGACCACAGGTCTAAACCGATCACCAAACTTTACTTCAGAAGGCAACAGATCGTCGACATGAAGATGGTAGAGACGCGCGACTAGCTGGAACGCTCCGAGAGCTGGAAATGTTAGGTACATCCAGCGCAATGCAGGCTGTACAGATCTAAACCAACCACCAAACTTTACTTCAGAAGGCAACAGATCGTCGGCATACAGATGACAGAGACGCGCAACGAGCTGGAACGGTCCGGGAGCTGGACATTTTAGGAACACCCAACGCAATGCAAGCTGTACAGATCTATACCGAGCGCCCAACTTTACGACAGAAGACAACGAATCGTCGACATGTAGATGGCAGAGACGCGCGACTAGCTGGAACGGTTCGGGAGGTGGAAATTTTAGGGACCCCCAGCGCAATGCAAGCTGTACAGAGCTATTCCGACCACCAACCTCATCCTTCAGAAGACAACAGGTCGTCGACATGCAGATGGCAGAGATGCGCGACTAGCTGGAACGGTCCGTGAGCAGGAAACGTTAGGGACACCCAGCGCAATGCAAGCTGTACATATCTATACCGGCAACCAAACTTTACTTCAGAAGGTAACAGGTGGTCGACATGTAGATGCCAGAGACGCGCGACTAGATGGAAAGGTCCAAGAGCAGGAAATGTTAGGAACACCCAGCGCAATGCAAACTGTACAGATCTATACCGAGCGCCAAACTTCACTTCAGAAGGTAACAGATCATGGACATGAAGGTGGCAGAGGCGCGTAACCAGACTGAGACCAATCGCTGTCGGGATGACGACTATTCCATAAAGATCAGTTCACTTTGTCGTCTAGGAAAATGCATATGTTGAGGGCCTTGCCTGTATTTTACCTTGAGTGTGTGAAAATACATGTTTTAAACACCAGCCATTCGTATCCTTTTAGCCACATGCAATATACATCTACGTTTTTTATTCATAAAGAAATTTATTGCTTGAGTTCCGGTGTTCAGTATTAAATATTACCGGTCAGAACCGAGGAGGTGAAGGGTGGTGTAAAATGAAAATGTAGGTGAAACGGAATGGGGGGATAATTCGCGGTTGTAATGAACCTTCGCAGCATTCGCCTAGCGTCCAGGGAAAGCCCCGAAGAAACCCGGAATCCGGAGTGCCAGCTGCTGGGAATTAGACTCAGAACCTCCGTATGCGGTCCATAGACGTTACCGTCTGAACAATTCCGGTCGATTAGTACACGCGAATGACCTTAATTGCGTAGTCATCTTAGATGACTATCTTGATTACAGAGGGCGCTAGTTACGGATCTTCTTTCTTCAATACAAAACTATGAAGTCTGTTCCGACAGAAAAGACAACTCCACATCAGGCTCTGGATCACCTTATTGAATATATATATTTAAGAGAGTGCCCTTGAAATGAAGGGATGCTTAAGTTGGATTCTTTCTCCCATTTTAATTCTAAATACCATACTCTGCTTATCACCCTTTGCAAATCATATTTCTTTGTTTAACATTCCATAAAAATCAGTTTATTATTGGTGTCATAAAACAATTCTTGTATTTGACAGGTATAAAAATAAATTGTGACTAAACAAGTTAGAAGTTTTACAACATCATCTATATGGGGAGGTATTTTCCGATAAGAACGGTCTTTTCAGGCGAATGAGAAATAATTAAAAAAATCACGCAATATACGCCTGCGCTTATAAAGACCGTTAATGGGAGGGCTTGCCCTGGCCCGGTAACTCACCTAACCGAGATTCGAACTCGAGACCTCTCGAATGTGAAGTAGACATGCTTCCTCTCAGGGAAATTCGCTATTTATTTAATTATCACCTTGGAGCGATGCATGATCACATAATTTTTAGACATTGAGGTTGATACACCAATCTATTTAGGATGTTTCATATTTCATTATTTGTTTATTTATTTATAAATAACGTATTGTTTAACAATATTTTTAGTGCCAGTAATGAAAAGAAAGTATTGCTTCTCTTGATGTAATTCCCGGCGTGTGTAGGTGAAATCCACTCCCGTGCATACGTCTGGGCTATTCTTTTGAATGCATGTATTGCTAAAAGCCCAATCAAGTTTTAAATTTGAAGCAATCAGTTGTAGATGTTATCTCTCTATTCAAGAATGCTGCTAGGAGTCCGTCCATTAAGCTGTAAAGTGCAGATGGCCCGAAAACTGGGAAAACCCTAGCGTACCGTGGTTTAACCCCCTTCAGGGATATACAACACATTTTGCAAGGGGTGTGTAAAGCTCTATATAAATCGTTGGCGTCTCTGAGATATCGTATCAGTGAATTGGTGATTATATTACTGCAGCATTGTGCTAGCGCAAAGGAGGACGAGAGAGAGCGTGCTTGCGTGGTGGGTGTGGTACTTTACCGACAATGACTGGTTTAAAGTCCCTGCCTACGCGCGTGCTTGCGTGGTGGGTGGGGTACTTTATCGGCAATGCCTGTTTTAAAGTCCGTGTCCATGTTATTTTACTTATCAACGACCGTCAAGAGTGAAGACCTTCTGTATTTTACCTCGAGTGTCTTTATATGTTTCTATTGGGTTTTATTTATGAGCGTTGTTTAACTAGCGTTAATTAAAAGTAACAATGGGGATGTTTTGTTTAGGGTACTCTTCATATTTCATTATTTATATATAACGTATTGCATGTATTATTTAACAATAATTTTAGTGACAGTAATGAAAAGAAAGTATTGTTGTTTGTCTTGATAACATTTTCCTTAAGCATTGTAGAGATCGTGTAATTTTTTGACTTAGGAATTCCCGGTGTCTATTGGGAAAATCCACTCGCGTGTATAAGCCTGGCAATTCTTTTGAAGACATGTATTGCTAAATCCCACTCAAAGTGTTATATTTGAAACATTCAATTGTAGATGTTATGTCTACTCAGGAATCCCATCTATTAAGGTGTAAGCGCATATGGCCCCAAAACTGGAAGAACCCGACCTCACCATCGTTTACTCTCTTCTAAGGGTGTACAACATATTTTTGCAAGGGGTGTACAATTGAGTGACTCATTGTCGAATTTCTCGAACGCCACTGGTGTGCGTCTTTGGAAAAAAATATTGTAAACGAATATCAAATTTGTATTTGAAGTCTTCGTAATGGCTCGATCTCTCTGCTGGAGTAGTCAACATATCTTTCGAATGGAATGATGTTTAGAAGTCCTCTCCCTATGTTATTTATACGTTTTCGCGATACTTAAATATTTACTAAGAAAGGAATGCATGTTTTGAAAGTCCGTATATTTTTAGTTTGAGTTCAGAGTTCGATTGCCCGCTGGTATTCAATACCGCTTTACACCTTGCATGTCTAAACAATCACGAGTCTATTACAGTCGTCTTTTTCGTTTTTGTTACGGGAATGAAAAAATACAGTTTTTATGATCGCTCTTTAACTGGTGTTAATTAAAAGAGCAACAAAAGCGAATGTTTTGTTCAGGGTACTCTTCATATTTCATTACTTATTTAGTTCATTATTTATTTATTTATAAACAACGCATGCATTCTTTAAATATAATGTTAATCCGTATTTAATTTATTTATTTTTCAGAACCAACCCTACGCGTAAACAAAGCTTAGAAAAAATATCTTGAATCTCGAAGTTCCTTATCGCCCTTTCAAATGATTTATGCTAGTTATTTCTCGGGAGCCAATATGGAGCCCTCCGTGTGTTAAAATCCGAAATGGCTGACTTCCGCCTTCTTCCTCGCAGGCCGAAAGAGTGACCTCCGCCGCTGCCGCTAGAGCGCACGGAAGGCTGTGACAGGCAGAGAAAGGGAAGGAGTGTTGGGGTAGGGGTGAGCTGGTCTACACTCAGCTGCAGACCTGAGAGTATATCATAAGCGCGACAGTGTCTGCAGGAGATGGACCGGGTGTTGGTGTTTTTTCGTGAAAGATTTCACTCGATAGGTCTGGTGTTGGCTATTCACGCTAACTCAGTCCTTTCAGTCATGGATGTTTTTAATTCACCTAAGTGATGTAATTTTCTTATAACCTCAATAACATTTTCCCTCAAAAGCAGAATGAATCAAGTGTTATTAGTCGTAATACACGCGTAATAATCACCTTAGCACACACACATATACAATGGCAACCAGGTGCGCGAGGCAATTCATATACACTTATTTACATTAATCAATCAAAATACACCCGGCGGGGTACTTCGATCGAGGGTATGCGTGCAACTCTTTAGAGGCCCGATGTCGGGACGTTAGCAGTATAAATCCTTGATTTTTTAATAATGTTAGATAATCTTATGCATGGACGAACATTGCCTGATTTATTGACACAGATATTTAAGAACTTATGTGCTTCATCGATTTGCGGGGGTGATGGTGGCGGCTCGCGACGAAAACAATAGCCCATTGTTCGACGATCTCCGGCTGCTGATATCAGTAGCGCGCAAAGAGCCACCTCCATTAGCGACAAGAACAACAGCCCATTGTCCTCGTGCAAGGACAATAGCCCATTGTTCTATTCCTGTGCCCGGGCGGCATTCAGATGAGACCACAAAGGACAATAGCCCATTGTTCTACTCTCACGGGCGGCAATCCGATCAGTCCACAAAAGACAATAGCCGATTGTTCTAATACTCTATCGCGCGGCGTTCAGGTCAGGCCACAAAGGAGGAGGGGCAGCCGGCGGTACAGAACAAAGGATACCACATTACATCTTATCAGTTGTCGGTATCCCTTGACCCCTTAAAACTGGCTTTTGTTGCTACTCCTTTAAACCAGTACTCATTAAAAGTCTCGAGAATTTCTGTGGTATAATTGTGGTAGCTATTGAGCCATTGTAAAACAAGATGGCTGTCACTTTTTCCTTGTGTTATAGGACTAATTGAAATGTATCCTGCACTGATAAGCCTTTTTCTCAGATTGACATTCCTATTTATATTTTTTTCAGGACCAGCTTGGTGAAACACGATTATGATTTAACTCATATATCAGTTTTTCACCATACTATTTTATTGCAAGAGAAGAAAAGAAAAATTGACTTGTAGAAAGTAATCACCTCTGCTTGGGGATGTTTGAATGCAGTTCAAGAAAGTCAAAACCAGAATTTCAAATGGTTGAAAATAAGGGAAATTTGAGTGTAAAGAGGAATGAAGGTCCGAATTTGAGATGCTAAAAGGTAAAGGCATATGTGTTAATTGAAATAATTAGTATCTTAAGAAATGCTTGATTCAGTATTAACCGATTTAGGTGTAGGGATTTGAATAACGTTCCAAAATGAGAGGACGTGGAACAAACATTTCTTAATGATAAGGTTTACTCATAGCTGTTTAATAATATTTACACAGTAGGTAATTGCAGTAGATCACACTCTTTGCCCAAAATGTTGCAAATGTTTGGAAAAAAAAACCGAAATCATGTTCATTAAGGAGCTATGTAAAATTGGAAGTCAAAACAATGAAAGTTTTCAGTAGAATGGTTACCTCATTAGTCATTTAATCACATCTGTCGGGTTTTCAGAATTTCATGGTCTTGGTTTCAGAGGCCACAGCTATAGCGGCCACTCCAGGAATATAAGGAACTTTAATGAACTGCGCATTATGATATTCGGCTCATTTAAGCTTTACGACAAAATACGAGGGAAATCCAGAAAGTAAAGAACGATTTGGCATAACTAAAAACAACGAAAGGTATCAACTCAAAACTTTATTTACAAAAATACAGTACTTTACTGTATATCTCAGTATAATCGCCATTGCTGTCAAGGCATTTATTGTAACGTGGTACCATTTTTTCAATGCCGATGTTATACCCTTCTACCACCAAAGACTGTCACTGCCTGTTTGTCTTCGTCGGTTGGAATCTCTTTTCTACCCAAAATGGCCATTAGTTTCGAGAACAAGTGGATATCCTGAATTCTTTCAGCTTATCTGTAATGAGTGATGGCCTCCCACACCGTTCTTCGTCGTGCGCACTAGTTCTTCGTTGGTTAAACAATATGTACCATTTCCTCACTGAAGACATTGCATTAATTGCGTATAAATTTCTATTGACCGAATATTTTGTGCATTCAAAACATTACTCACACTATGCGCTTTACATATGGCGGGATTATCAATTGGCGCCGCCATTTGGATGTTGCAGAACAGACAGGCGTGACCTCACAGCAACGAAACGCGACTGTCACTGAGGTAGAGTAGGAGGTAACTGGCGTGCATGTAATTGTGATAGTGGGGGGCCGGCACCGAGCGTGACGTGTAATTGTTCTTTACTTTTTGGATGTCACTCGTACAAAGCACAAGCTTCGTCTCTTTCACTGTTTATAGTGAAAAACTACTCTTCCAGTTCAACATCCTATTACAATGAACCTCAAGCCTGATAAAGAGGCCTCTGAGCAAAATTCTCGGTCTTTCACGCCCAAAATAGAACGGGACGCAAATGACCACAGCATTTAAAGAGCGTCCATAAATAAAACAATTTAATTTTAACATTAGGATTTGAAATGCCGTGATATTTTCACTAACAAAAACCAGAGGTTTTATCTTCCTGGAAAGCTTTGCATTAGCATTGCTTAAAAAAAACCGGAATAATAATAACAATAATAGTAATATTACTAATAATAGATTATTACATATTAGGTTAATGATGTCTGTTTAAGCCAGGATGGACTGATCTACATTCCGTCTTTTGGGCTACATAAAAAGGGATTTTCGACCAATTTCCCAAGAATTGTGACATTCTGCAGTGGACGATTTTTGTCTGGAATAATGTAATACTACCTGCCATTTTTAATTGCCATGAGCAGTCTACAATTTTCAGTCGTATTTCAACCGTAAGTCTCCAAAGTATTATTTAGATTGGTCAAGTGGTGCAGATTCGTACATAAGGGCTTTAAAATATGAGTAAAGTTAATTTTTTAAGTAAGGTAAACTATAATTTTCGCCAACTCCTACAGCTGAAGACAAGAATCTTTGTCCTAATTGGCCAAACGGTGTGGTTTTGTTTATCATAACTTGCAAATAAAGGCTAAGGGTAACTTTAGAAGTTCGAGGTACTGTACGATTAAAATAAAACGGTTGGATGGTTTTTGGAAGTTGTAACGTAACCCTTGATTTTGCAGGTGTGGTATAACTGCACAATATTTTGAACATCTGGGTGAAATAATGTAGATTTCTACACAAGGGTTTGAAAATATGACAGCGGTGTTTCACGGAGTTGTAAGGTATTCTGTCATTTTCGTTGGTTCTATAGTATAAATGTAACATGCTTTAACTACATAGGTCAAAGAGTGTTGGTTTGTGTGTTATGGGTTGAAAATAGGGATTAAAAAGGAGGTTGGCGAAAGTTTCTCAATGTTGTAGGATAGCTAATCATTTTTACCAAACTGTGAAACCAAGGTATTTCACATTTTGTCAAAATCGTACCCAGAATACTGCTTGAGAACAAAGTTCAGCAATGTCGGAGGGGAATTTTCTGATAACCATGCAATTCGCAACTGCCCCTCTCCAATAACTCAATTTAAATGGCAATTTTACGAGCATTTTAGGCTCATGAACAGGTTTTTTTTTATGCAGTAATTTGTATCACAAATTACTTAAATGTAAATAATGATTGTAATATGAATATGCATTTTTATGTGACATTGATTTCAGATGTTTATTGATTATAAATATTGTTGGGAAGTAAGTTTATACGACCTTACTGAAACTGTCAATAATAGCGCAATAATGCAAAGAGGGGGGTGAGCTGTTTATCATTATTGGAAACGAGGAAGTTACGTAATGTTGGCGCGTTTTTCGGTAGAAACTTCTGGAATATTTTCTCCCTAGAGCATATGTATTCATAATTTTCATTGGATATTAAAATAGACGCTAATGTTGGCGCGTTTTATTAGCCAATAGTAGTTCAGTTATAATCTTTAGGCGTATCTGGATGTGGGTGTATAAAAAGCCAAGTCAGAGGTAGATCGCGGCCAGTTCATCAAAATTCTTAGTATATTACACGTCGCCTTAAGTCCGCTCAGTTCATCAAAATTCTTTGTGCACTACACGTCGTCTTCAGTTCGTCAGTTCGTCAAAATATTTGTATAAGATACGTCGGCTATAGATTCACAAGTTACGAAAATCTAAAGTATTATAAAGTTAATTATACACAAAGTTGAAGTACGTGAATTAAGAGTGATTAGTAATGAAGCTATTATAACAGTTTCAGTTTGGCGAGTATCTAGATCAATGTGTAAAAGTGATAGTGAACGTGTTCGACAATAAAAATTATAAAACAAATTTCTTCATCAGTGTTCTTTTTGGATAAAAGATTCCTTTCCGTTTACACAACCCTGATCAAGAGACATGTTCGACCGAGAGATAATAGCTAGCCGGAGTACAGTAAACAAAATTTAAATCAAATAACAGTCGCATTCTTTCGAACACTAACACTGATGCAAATTGCTAACACAAGATGGAGCTACAAACCGAACAAATGAATGACGTCACAAGATGGCTTCAACACTGATGTAAACAAACATTATAAGTAATACCGTTACAAATTGGCTACAACAACGTGGGGCTACAATAATGTTAAATAAAAACATCAAGAATACACTCGCATTTTGGGGTTATTTTGCTACATTTCAGAGGCCTTTGACGATATTGTACCCACTTTCTACACACTGGAGCAGGTATTTTAGAGCATATTGGGAATGCCTTGAAGACATTTTAGCCCTTTCACGAACATTTTAGACAGTGGGGCGAGGGATTGTCAGTCATTTTAGAGCATTTTAGCCACTGGCGCAGCTATTTTTGGAGATTGACATAAGCTTTTAGCACATTTTGGAACACTGGTAGGAACATTTAGGGGTACGTTGATGGTATTTTGAAGGTATTTTTGACACCGGAGCGGGTATTCTAGGACATGTTACAGCATTACAAGGGTATGTTAGCCATGGGTATTTACGGGTGTTGACATAAGCTTTTACCATATTTTGAAACATTGCTAGGACCATTTAGGTGTACTTTGATGGTATGCTAAACACAGGAGTCGCTATTTTCAGGGTATTGGTACATGGTTTTTGGACATTTCGAGACAGCTTCAAGGTATTTTGTGGTACTTTAAAGTATTCTTATACAGTTTCCGGACATTTCGAAGGTATTCTAGGCACTGGATTGGATATTTTCGGAAGGGGACACCGTTTTAGAAGGCTTCAGGAGCATTTTAAGAGTATTTCGAAGTTCTTTACGTCCATTTTACACACTTAGAAGACTTTTCGGACGCAGGAATGGGCATTTCTAGCTCTGGAAGTGGTATTTGGAGCACTACAAGGCTTTGGGTTCTTTTGTGAATATTTTAAACGTTTTGAAACAATGTTACTATATTTCAATAGGAACTTCACAAGCTTTACAGCAGCTTGTTCCTGTTTTAATATTCATTTACTATGTTTTACAAGCATTTGATGGTATTTTTGTAGTAGTTCACCCTTTTTCAGTATTTAGGGCATTTTCACTAATTTTTGGATACTTTATAAGCATTTCGGCCACTGTTATATCACTTTTTATATACTTTTAAACTTCTTTTATATGTTGCTTATAAACTCGTGTATGGCGAGCTGGTAGCGCGTGAGACGTGGAGGGATTAAACTGTATATGGTTTAGTCTTTCTGAACCGTATTCAACTATCCTAATCTAACCTGGCCTCTCATCATAAATTCTGTCACACCATTGTCTAACCTAATCTATCCCAGCTTTACCCTGTCATTACCTATTCTAACCCGTCACTGTCTAGCCTAAACTTAACCATTAGCTCATAATGTATTATATTCTATCACTGTCTAAGCTAGACTAACACCAGGCATTTTAACCTAACTGTACAACCCCTCCGTGACCAGACGTGACCTAGCCTAACCTGACCTAAACAAAGTGTATCCTCGAAAAGAAACCAAACGCAAAACCTAACCACCATACGTAATTAAATGTGACCAACCGATTGGTAATACAACCTAAGCTAACCCATCCTTCATAACTTAGACAGTCACCATACAAGACTATCCTAACCTACCTTAGAGCATCCTCTCATCTATTCTATCGTTCCATCGTCTGCCCTAACCTTGCACCGAGTATCCTAACCTAAATATCCAATCCCTTATCATCTATTCTACCCTACCATTGTCTAACATAACCTCGCACAGAACATCACAACCTAACCTAACACTAGACTAACCTGACCACGCCCACCCGCTAACCTTTTGTTTTAATCTCATACAAAAAATTCTAACCTAAACTGGAACATCCATATCATCTATTGTGCCCTGACACACTCCGTCCTAACCCCTCATCTAACACAGACCTAAGTCGTCTTTGAATTCAGTAGTGAAATTGCAGCCTTTTATTCATGTTTGTTACTTGAAGATCTTAATTAGAAGGTTTTATGTCAACGTAGCTTTAGTTTAGTATGTTATTGGCGTCTCTCATCTTTTTATCTTACCTTGAACTAACACTAGAAGTTATTTCTAGTTATTGAGTTACCGTTTTGGGTGGCGCCGTGACCGAGTGGTTAGACCGCTCGCCTCTCACCGAGGCAGCCCGGGTTCAATCCCAGGGACCCGCATGTGGGATTTGTGGTGGACAAAGCAGCGTCTGGGCGGGTTTTCTCCGGGTTCCCAACTGCTCCATCATCAGCTTTCCTTTCATCCATTTCACCATCATTTCGTTTCGTCTACTTCCTTCCTCCCATACCAGGCATCGGGCTGATCACCCATCCTGGATATTCTGTCTGATCCATGAGTGTCTGCTCCTCGACGGGCCTCTGACCCCAGGCACCCGCCTGTAAGTCCTGGGGGTGTAAGTCCTACATAAGAGGAGGTTAAACAGAGAAAGAAGAAGAAGTGTTACTGTTTTCCACATCCTTTCTTCTTATTCTTTCCACGTCAACAGGATGCACTCGAGCAATAGTTGCGTCTTTCCTTACAGCAACCCAGTACTGAAACAAACATCACCATCGTTGCTGCAATCCTAACCATAATCATCAAGCAAAGCAGCCACAACCATACGAGCCCTAACCTAGCAAGCTCGTCCACTAATCACCTGTTCACCCCTATCATAACCTAGCCTAATATAGCCTAAATCGTCTTCACATCAATTCCGCTATCATCTACCCTAACCTGATTACGTCCTGTTAACCTATCCCAGTCTTAGCGTCTCTCTCTGTTATTGATGTCCCTCATCCATTTATCTGATCTTGACACTAGCACTAGAAGTTATTTCTAGTTATTGAGTTATCGCTTTCCACATCCTTTATTTTTCTTATTCTTCCCACGTCAGCAGGATGCACGCGAGCAATAGTTGCATCATTCCTTACAGCAACTGTAGCGGGGATAAATAAGGTTTTCTTGGTATTGGGTTTCTGACTCGGAAAGGATTTGTTTTGCTGGCTGCTCAGGTAGAGGGTTAATGGTTGTGTATGGACTCTTTATCTCAGGGAGTGTGGATAGGAGGTTAATGACACTCGCATTTCTCCTTCACTGGCCTTCACTACAGTTTCGCCAGTCTCTCTTCGCTTTGAAATACGCGGTTTCCTATATTTTATTTCCATCTATTTTATTTTATTCACGTTCATTTTATTTATTCGTATCTGTTCTTTACTTAATCTCCGTCGTTATGATTTTATTTCCCCCTTTCTAATCCTTCATATTATCTTTATTCTTCCTTCTTATCATTCTTCCCATTCCGATTAATATTATTATTATTATCCTTATTATTATTATTTCTCTTCTGGCGGATGTTAACACTTCACAACCCACCAATAAACAAACGTCACCTTCGTTGCAGCAGTGCGTACCATCATAATCAAGCAAAGCAGCCACAACCATACGAACCCTAACCTAGCAAGACCGTCCGACTTAATCACCTATTCATCCTTATCATAGCATAGCCTAACCTAGCCTAGCCTAACCTAACCTAACCTAACCTAACCTAAGATAGCCTAAACGGTCTTCACGTCAATCCCGCTATCGCCTACCCTAACCTGATTACATCCATGTTAACCTATCCCAATGTTAACGAACAGCCCTCTCACCATCTATTCTGTCCTGTCATAACCTAAAACTACCAGTTAGACCATCCTCTAATTATCCACTCCAGCCTATTATAAACTGACTTAACATATCTTAAGCTAGCATAAACTGTATTTGCACCAGCTTACCAGTCTGTCATTGGACTGTCAAGCTTAACGTAGAAGGAACCGTTTATCGTCTAACTGGAGAGCCTATCATAATTTAAACGGATTCGTACATTACAAACGATTCCTTAAATCAGGAACTTTTAATACTTTACAGTAATTTGCCGCATTCTTCAAACACGTATCTCGATCTTGCAGTCATTTTGCTATATTATAATTAGAGTGTAACGTATTGCAGCCATTTTATTTTATGGAGGTTTTGGGTACATTTACAACCCCTTTATGTTATGTTTTCACAAGTATTTCGGTAGATTTATATCGATTTGTGGCATCTTCACAGTGTTTCTATGCTTTTTAAGCTATTGTGTGTATTTTGACATAGTGCTGTCGTCTTACAATTCCGTGAACATTTACAGCAATTTGCTAGGGTTCTACGATCATTTTCGCTCCTTTTGCAGTAATCTTTGATACTTTTTTCACATCCTTTACGCTCACTTGGTTATGTTTCACAGTAGTTTCATAGCATTTCATGGCCATTTACCAGCACCAGCAGTGACATGCCCACCACTGAAACAAACATCATAGCCATTATAGCAATCACAACCATCATCATCAAGCAAAACACACACAACCAGGCGATTCCTCTCATCTATTTTATATTGCCATTGTGTACCATAAAGAGATTCCAACCATGTTAACCTAACTTGGCCTACACAGATCCTCTTTATATTTAAATGGGGCATCTCTTGTTACCTAAATGGGACCTTACATCACTAATTATGAGCATTTTTGTTAAGTTTCTACGGTCTTTTAGCACTTTTAAGGTTATTTTGCGTTCTTTTATTGAATTTTTTTTACATTTTTCAGTATTTTTATATAATTTTACAGTGATTTTGAGTACTTGATGGTCTTTATTCCCGGATTTTATGTTGCTTTATATAAGGTTAATTAGTGTGTTATCAGATTTATAAGTTGACACCCGTTCTCTTTTATGAGCGATTAAGACTCCCAGATGTTCTTCTTTCCTAGCTATCGGTAGAGGTTTTATGAATAAGGGTTATATTTCGAACATTCGTTTATACTTAATTATCTAAATGGTAGAGTAGAATAGGTGATAAGGGATTGTATATTTACGTTAGGATACTCGATACACGGTTAGGACAGACGATGGAAGGATGCTTTAGGTCACGTATACGGTGGAAGTATAGAATAGATGATGAGAGAATGGTCTAAGGCAGGGCAGGTTAGGTTGCGTTGTTCGTTTGGTGCAGACAATGGAAGAAAAGAATAAATGATGGGAGGATGCTCTGGGTAGGTGAAGTTAGGCTTGTATACTGATTGTCTAAGTTATGAAGGATGAGTTAGCTTAGGTTGTCTTAGCGATCGGTTGATGACGTTTGATTAGGATTTGTGGTTAGGTTTTACGTTTGGTTAGTTTTTGTGGTTAGCTTAGGTCAGGTTAGCTTAGGTCACCTCTGGTCGCGTAGGGGTAATATAGTTAGGTTAGAGTGCTTGGTGTTAGGTTAGGTTAGACAGTGATAGAATAGAATATATTATGAGCTAATGGTTATGGTTAGGTTAGACAAAGACAGATAGAATAGATAATGAGATGGTCCAGAGCAGGTATGGCTGGGATAGGTTAGGTTAGGATGTTCCGTGTGAGATTGTTAGACAATGGTGGGATAGATTATGAGAGGATTAGGTCAGGTCAGGTCAGGTCAGGTTAGGTTATGGTAGTTGAATATATTTCAGAAAGACTGTAAACCATACACAGTTTATCCCTTCACATCTCACACGCTAGGAGCTCGCCATACACGAGTTTATAGGCTACATAGAAAAGAACTTTAAAGTGTTTAAAAAGAATTATAACAATGGACGAAATGCGTACTAAGTGTCCGAAAATGAGTGGAAAATGTCCTAAATAGTGTAAAAAGGACGAACAACTCCAAAAATATCATCAAATCCTTGTAAAAGGTAGTAAATGTACATTAAAACAGGAACAAGCTGCTATAAAACGTGTGAAATTCAAGTTTAAATATAGTAGAATAGTTTCAAACTATTCACAAAAGAACTTAAAACCTTTGTTATGGTGCGTCATATACCTCTACCAGAGTTTGAAATGCCCATTCCTGGGTCCGACCTGTCTTCAAAATGTGTAAAATGGATGTAAAGCACTTCGAAATACCTTAAAACTCCTCCCGAAATAATCTAAAAGCGCCTCCCCTCCGGAAAATATCCGCTGCAGTATCTAAAATACCTTCGAAATGCCTGAGAAGTGTGAAGGAATACTTTAAGTACCATAAAATACCTTCGAAATGTCCTAAAATCCTATACCAATACCCTGAAAATAGCTTCTCCATTGTTTTGTATACCATCAAAGTACCCGTAAATGTTCCTAACAATGTTCCAAAATATCCTAAAAGCTTCTGCCAGTACCCGTAAATAGCTACACCAATTGCTAAAATATCCTCGAAATGCTCTAAAATGCGCGACAATACCTCGCCCCTATGTCTAAAATGTTCGTAAGAGGACTAAAATGTCTCCAAAGCATTCCCAATATGCTCTAAAATACCTGCTCCACTGTGTAGAAAGTCTGTAAAAGTGGGTACAATATCTTCAAAGGCCTTTGAAATGTAGCAAAATAACCAAAAAAAACACCTCTCCCAGAGCCTGAAATGGTCGTAAGTGCTTCCAAAATGGTCAGTGCCTGTAAAAGCGCTTGTAATAACTGTAAAAATGCTCCAAATACATGTGCCAGTGATCTGAGTGCCCCATAAGTGTTCAAAATACCATCAAAGTATTCGGAAACGTCTATAAAAGTACCCTAAGTTACTCATTTAAGGAACCGTTTAGCTGATGTATGGATCCATTTAGGGCGATTAGAGGTTCTCCATTTAGAGCATAAGACTGGTTTTTCTGGGTTATGTTAGCTTTGTTAGAATCAATTGAGCTAGGTTGGGTTAGTTTTTTTTTTTTTTTTTTTTTTGCTTTTTTTATGGACGCTCTTTAACTACTATGATCCTTAGCGTCCCATTCTATATTGGGCGTGAAATACCAGCAATTTTGCTCAGAGGCCTCTTTATTAGGCTTGAGGTTCTTTTACGTGCAGTAAATCTACGACACGGGACCACCGGCTTTACTACCCTTCCGAAGGAAGCCATGCTAAGGATTTTTACGCCCGAAAAAAACCATCGCCCTCCGTCGGGTTTGAACCCGCGACCTCGGTAACTAGAGGCTAGCATGGTAACCACTACACCACGGAGGACGACGGTTGGGTTGGTGTTGGATATCTCAGGTTAGGTTAGGTTAGGTTAGGTTAGGTTAGGTTAGGATGTTCTGTGCGAGATTAGGGCATGCGATGGTAGGATAGAAGAGATGATGAGAGGATGGTTATGGTTTAGGTTAGGTTAGAACGATGAGAGGATGGGTTGGATTAGCTTTGTTAGAGTGGTTGGTATCCGGTTAGGTTAGATATAATTATCATTGGATGTTCTTACGTTATACATGCATCGTACATACGTCGTACAGCAGATACATTGAACAACATACCCAATATCGAACATGCATAACCCTACTTCTGCATCTCCAATGAACCCTAAATAGTTCTCAGAAGCATCCTCTAACACCTTTAACCCCTATCCTCGGCATCGCTCTGCGTTTTCCCTATCTCTTCCATGTATCACCATTTCCTGCCCCTCAACCCCCGCCTTGCATTTCACATCGATTTCTCTATCTTTTCCCATGTATCACCATTTTATACGCCAGCTTCCCTCTTCTCTACCTACTGACATGAATAGTTTTGGAAATATTTCTTATCCCCTTCAATGCTCTTCGCAAGACCACAAATTACAGTAGCAGACAGGACCGTAACTACGGTGGATATGGTGGAAGCATTGCTTCCCCTTTTAATTCTCAATTAAACTTTTTTTTATTTGACATGTTTATTAAGTGGCAAATGAATGGAAGTAAATAAAGTATTCTTTATAGTTCACATTCATATTTCTGTGTAATATGTACAACGCTTTGACACCGAGTTTGAACGCGCGCGCTGTCTGAGATGTTAGCTTCCAACCTTCCTATTACTCATTATGGTTTGGTGGGAAGAAGTGAGAAGGAAGTAGTTCCCTTTCTGCAAATAATACTACAACAAGGTATGTAAAGAGAAATTTACTTCTTGGTTAACCTTAGAAACTTTTCGGGGAATGCACGTTTCTCTAAGGGATGGGGTGAGAACTTGAAAAGGGCTGCTTGCCTTGTCTTCACTCAGTCAGTGATAGCCTGATCGGCAAGTTTAAACGTGTGAGAGAGTGTTTTTACAGTGGTGAAGTGGTGAACTGTTATCAGTTAAGTAGTTCATTGGTTTACTAGTATATAGTTCGTAGTCATTGGTATGACAGAGTCATGTGTAATCACCACTGTGTCATTGAAAACCCTTTACAAACACCGTTTAATGCAATGGCATACAGCGATAAACTTCAGCTAATGTAGAAAGTGTGAGGAGGTCCGAAGCTACAGGGTAACACCACGAGCACAGTCTCAGCTAAAAAATAAGAGTGGTGCCCCAAAGCCTTTTCTTAACTTCCAAACAAAGATAAGGACATGCGTTAGGCTCTTTCTTATACATTTGTATGAGGGATTTCCTTAGTTGTGTGCGTGTGAAAAACTTAACAAAATGTTGTGTTGGCCACGCCAACTATTTTCCAAAGAAAGACACATTTTTAATAGTATTGGAGATGATGATCTAAATAACATTTATAAGGCGGACAAACGACATAGGAATGCTACTTACTACTAGTCACACTATTTCTCTTAAAGAATTTAAGTTGTTTGGCAAAAATAATACAGGAATTTAATTCGCTCTGAGGAGTCAATACAAAATTGCGATTGAAAAGCACTGTGAACTAGTACGGCAAAATAGAACATTTGTCGTACATTTAATCACTGCAGTCTGCTTCTTAGGGTAACAAGGTCTTGCCTTTAGTGATCATGATGAAAGCAACTCATCTTCCAACAGAGTCGATTACAGTGAGCTTCTCAAAGTGTTAGCGCGCAATGATTTGGAATTGCGTAGCCATTTAGAGTCATTAAGTTCGTTTCGAAGTTCTCCTGATATTCAAAACGAGTTGGTGCAAGCTGTTTCCGAATTAATGATCCGTGAAATAAAAAAGGAAATTTCCTATGCTAATTTTTTAGTTTTAATCCTTAACGAGACTTCAGATATCGCCATGAATTATCAAATGTCTTCAGTTATTAGGCATGTCACAGGTGATGGTGAAGTTGGACAACTTTTGCATTTCACAGATGTGAACGATGACCGTTTTGGTACTTCTCTGTTTAATCACACTGTTGGATTGTTAAGCGAGTATCAATGTGTATCTAAACTTGCGACACAGACCTATGATGGTGCTGCTGTAATGGCTGGGCAACATGGTGGTTTGCAAGCAAAAATTTGGGAGCATTATAAAAATGCTATACTTGTCCAGTGTTACACACACAAATTAAATCTTGTGCTTTCTCAGTCTACCAATTTCAGTAAGGGAGTAAGAGCGTTCTTTGCCAGTCTTCCTAGCTTTGGGATCTTTTTTTCAGTCTACTAATAGAAGAGAGGCTTTGGACAGGCACCTTAAGAAGAGATTTCCAGTTTATTGGCAATATTAAAGCCGCATAGTTAAAATTGTCCACGAATATAAAGATGGGATTCAAAGCTTTGTTGTTTCTGTTATTAAAAACCAAATTAATGGGGATATGGAAATAATCTTTTCTGCTCATGGTCCTCCTTCGCTTTTATACATTTGGATTTTAATTTCATGTAAATTGTTGGTGGTTTTTCCTAATTCTGCTGTTTTTTTAAAATTGTCCAAACCAAATTATTTCACGTAGCATTCTGCAGTAAAAGGATTGAGAAATTTAACGACCACTTCCAACGTTTGAGAAACAATGTTGGTCAGCTGTGGACAAAAATGGAAGATACCACATATTCTAAATGTCCATCACGTCCAAAAGAATACGTATTGACTCAATAAAAGGTTTAGAAAGACAATGTTCCTTTAGGCAGCTATATAATGAGATCATTGATACAGTACACCGTAACATTTCCGAACGATTTTTGGAGGATCGAAAACTTTACTTTTTTTACTCTCCTGAATTCAAAGTATTTCTTCTTTTGTTTCTTTAACTGTTTGTGGAACTTAAACCCCCAGGAACTGGTGCTAGTGCCTTGGGTAAATAGGCTCTCAAATTAAATTTATTGACGCTCTTTAAATGCTGTGGTCCTTAACGTACCATTCTACGAGGGCGGATTGAAAAGTATCGCACAATACCTTTTTTACAAAAAAGTTTAATAGTTAAAACAAAACAAAAAAATCACAAATGAACTTGCACCTTTTACCTACTTTTCGACATAGTCACCAAGTTTCTCAATACATTTCTCCCATCGTGATACCAGTTTCAATATGCCCTGTTCGTAGAAGTCCGTTTCCTTGGAGTATAGCCATCTGCGGACTACTGATTTCACTTCCGCATCTGTCGCAAAGCGTTGGCCGGCCAGAATTTTCTTCAGGGGTCAAATAAATGAAAGTCCGACGGTGCAAGATCCGGACTGTATGGTGGATGCTGGAGCACCTCCCAACCAAATTTGGCGATTTTCTGACGAACAGCAGCAGCAACATGGGGGCGAGCATTGCCATGAAGAATTTTGACTTTGTCAGCATTCATGTTGTGGCGTTTGTCACGAAGGGCACAACGCAACTTCATCGGAGTTGTCATGTACGCTGCAGCATTCACAGTGGTCCTGTGTTCAGTAAAGTCCACCAATACAACACCATGCATATCCCAGAACACCGTCACAAGCACTTTCCTAGCAGATTGAGTCACCTTGAATTTTTTCTTCACGGGGGAACTAGAATGTTTCCACTCCATACTTTCCTGCTTGGTTTCGGGCGTGTAGTGGTATGCCCACGACTCATCACCAATGACGATTCCTTTCAGAAAGTCATGCCCTTCTGCGGTGTACCGCGTTAGGTGATCCAAGCTCGTCATCATTCGCTGGCCCTTGTGGTTGTCAGGTTCTTAGGCACGCAGCGAGCACTAGCTTTACGAAATATCAACGTGTCATGTACAATATCGTACACTGCACCATAGGAAATGTTGAACTGTTGCGATAAGGTTCGCAGTTGCACACGCCGGTCATCCAAAATTGCCGCCTCAATGCTTCTGACATTCTGCGGGGTTGCAGCTGTTACCGCCCTCCGGAGCGTGGTAAATCACTAAGATTCACACGGCACTCTAGGAAGAATGCACACCACTTGGAGACATTGCTACGGTCCATAAAATCATCCCCATACACGCCACACATGTACCTGTGAATGTCGCTCGGTTTATGCCCTTTGGTCCACAAATATCGAACCGCACCTCTCTGCCCTTCACAGTGGACGACAGTAACATGCGCGGCATCTTTGTTGCGTAGTTCACGCTTCTCTCGCTAGAGCTGCAAACGAAACAAAAAATACCCTCTGTAGTGAAAACTTAAAACTATATCTGTGTGAAATTGCAACATTCCACCTGCAATATCCAGGCAAAAAAATATATATTGTGTCGTAATTTTCGATCCGCCCTCGTATATTGGGCGTGAAAGACCGGAAAGTTTGCTCAGCGACCTCTTTATCAGGCTTGAGGTTCTTTTACGTGACGTAAACCTACTACACGGGACCACCGGCTTTACTTCCCTTACGAAGGAAGCCATGCTAAGAATTTTTTACGACCGACAAAATCCATCGCCCTCCGCCGAGTTTGAATCCGCGACCACCGGAACTAGAAGCCAGCATGGTAACCACTGTACCACGGAGGACGACAGTAGGCTGTCGAGGAGCAAAAATGAAATTGAGCTTTTCTTATGGACGATCTTTAACTGCTATGGTTCTTAGCATCCCATTCTATATTCGGCATGGAAGAGCGGAGATTTTGCTCACAGGCCTCTATCAGATTTGAAGTTCTTTTATGTGAAGTAAATCTACGATACGAGACCACCGGCTTTACTTCCCTTCCGTAGGAAGCGATGCTAAGGATTTTTACGCCGGAAAAAAAGAATCCATCGCCCTCCACCTGGTTTGAACCCGCAATCTCTGAAACTAGAGACGAACATGGTATGAGTTTTATAGGAAGTTCAGAAAACTCCAATAAACTTTGAATAATAGCATATCCAGGACGGGTGATCGACTCAGTGCCTGGTATGGCGGTGAAGAAGAAGGAAATGAAATGTAATGATAAAAGGGATGATAGAAAAATTTGCGGATCAAACTATCCAACCCAGTATTCGCCTAACGACCTAGGAATACCGCAAAATACCTTCGGTCAGATTTGTCGGCCTGAGGACTTGAATCCGACACCTGTCGAATGCAGGCCATAGACTTTACCGCCTGAGTCATCCCGGTCTGCCAATGTACTTTATTGATCAAGAGAGCTGACATTTGTTTTCCCACAGACATAAAAACTTTGTGAGTTAAGACTAACCGTACCAGAAACCAATGCGGCAAACGAACGCCCATTTTCTCCTTTAAAAGAATAAAACATATTTGAGAAACTCCCAGAGTCAGACTAGGTTCATTCCTTACACTGATGAATATTGAGAAGTACCTGCTAGTCAAACTACAGTCCACGCTGAGCTTTCAGGATATTATCATCCTGTTAGCAAAGAAAAATCCTAGAATTGAGGTAAGACTTTAACATAGCAATGTTTTAGTTACTGAAACACTAGTGATGTTTATTATTCGTGTAAAATGTTTCGTCATCTTTATTTAACTTTGGAAACACGTATTGTTTACCTCAAATCGAATGTCACGCTACGTCACTAGTTATAGAACTTCGGGAGATCAGGAGTATTTTGATGTCTGCCTTTGACCTGGTAACACTCCCCTTTCGCTTTCTTCCAATTCCCAATCTCTAAGCCAGTTTTATCAGATACGAGAGTACTCTAATGCTTAATCAAGCAAGATGGCTCCGCAATAAAGTGTGAGGCTCCCATTCGGGAGGTCCCGGGTTCGACTCCCGTCGGGCGTCGAACTCCTAGCATGTGCTTTCGTGGTTTTCCCAGGTCGGTAGGCTAATGCTGGGGTGATTCTTCTTTTACCACAAATTTTCTGTCCGTTATTTCCTGTCCCCATCATTACCTTTCATCTATTTCATGGTTGAAGGACCAGCCAACGGCGTTCGGCGTGTTGCGGCAGGGCGGTGGATTGGTCCGTTTGAAAAGGTTTGTACCTGTCGTTTGGTTGTTCTGCTGGGGTCGCCTTCCTGGAAGCGTGTCTGGGGCCAACGGGACCACCAAGGGGTATGGGACTAAAACGTGGCTAGTCGGCGGCAGGATGTGCTGCATATGGAATCGTTAGGGATCCCGTCTTTGCAAGCACACATCGTCGTCCGGATCTGGTAGCTTTTCTGGTCTCCCCTCCCTCCTCCTACCCTTCCTCCAGGGGTCACGCTAGAACCAATATGGGCCACTGTCGTCCGCTTGTAGTGCTGTACTCCAATTTCTGGAGGCCTCTCCATCTGTGTTTCCCTACTCCTACCTCTACTGCTGCTTTGCTTAATAATTTCACGTTGATTTATATAATGCTAAAATGGGGAAGTGGGACAGATTTGGAAAGTACAGAAAGCAGTGTTTACATGTAATTCATGTTACAGTATTTTATTTGAACACCTACATTCCAAAAGCGTAAAAAGGCATCTCCAGATCGACCAGATCCGCTAGACTCTATGCATTAATTTAGAACAGTCATTTAAATTATAAAGTACATACAATTTATAAAATTTGTAATATGCAAATCTGTGTTGGATAACTGCTTAATTTACGGACAACTTAATTTACACAGTCTATGAATGTGTTGAAAACATAATGGTACTGTATTAAACATCATAAGAAACGTATGAGTCGTATTGCATATCAAGTATAACAAAGTAATTCGGCTTCAAAATCGTTCCGATTTGGCGACTTTAGTTCTAATTTATCTGACAACAATTGAGTTTTTGTGGGAAATGGTATAAGTGCCAAATGGTAGTTTATTCAGGAAATTAAAAAAATCTCAAATGTTATGTAATGTTTGTCTGCCATTAATAATAGTTTTATTGGATCATAAATACAAATATAGGTAGTACTGAAAAGGAAAAATTTCAAAATAACAAATATTTAAAAGGAAAAATTAAGTGTTTTCAAATTTAATTCCAATTGTGTGTTTAATTCAATTGCCTCACTGACAAATGTTTCTGTAAAACATGTGGTAGTTCTTATCCATGTAAGGAAGCATAGACAGATGATCTTTCTTTCTTCGGCACTTATTTGAGGAGGTGATGGATTTAACTGTGGAAGATTCTCCAGACGTGTTATATTTTGCAATGAAGGTTTTCTTGATCGGAATTTTCTTGGAATTACTCACTTTAATTGAAGAGAGTTGAGTCAGCTTGAGTTTGGATGTACTGATGTACAGATCTGCTAGTGCACCCATATCAAAAAGGTCTTCTCCTTGCATGTTAATGACTGTGAAGTGGGTTTTCAATCTGGCTGGCATGACCATTTCCTGAGCTTCAGCAGGAACCATCGTTTTGCACTTGCTTTTCGTTTTTCGATTATACCGAAATCCCTATCACAAGGCATATAATTGTTTACCTGTAACGAGGAACTTAATATCCATAATATCAAAGTATCCTTTAGCAACGAGTTAGATAGCAGCCATCAGTACCATTCTATTTTTATTTTGGACCACGCAGTTATCACACCACACTTCTAGCTTTTTCTTTGCTGTGATCCACTCCTCAAAAATTGCAGGAAACAGGAAGCAATGTCATTGCCACCATGACCGAACAACCCCACAGCCTTAAAAGCTTTCTTTTCATGTAGACTTGGTTGTGTTCTGAAGCTGAATTGATCTTGGCATTTTCACTTGCCTTTATTTTACAATGAAGATGGTCACAAACTCGGCATGTGTCTGTTTTAGGCAATCTAAAATATAGTTTTGGAAAAATTTTCGAAACATACGTTGACAAAATATGTATTCTACTTTTGACTTAGGATACTTAACTTCGAAAGCATTACGCATGTATGTAGAAAGTTAGGCCCCTACTTAGATACTGCCTACTACTCGTACTTCTTCCATGGTGGCTCTCTTGGCACAAGACGACTGTATGTGTTCCTTCACAATATTCCAGTCTTCATCTGTACGTGATATTTTGTGCTTATGTGATGGAGGATTCCCGCCCCCCGACCATCTGAATGTGCAGCAAGACCTTTGCTCTTTTGTTCATTCAGCGTCTGAAGTCTTCGGTTCGTGAGACAGAAAATGTCTAAATGCTTTAGTACATACCTGCACGAGTCCATTGCCTGTGGGAACAGTGTAATTTATTGTTGATTGTCGCTTACTTTCAGCTGGATCGCCATACTTCCATGTGTCCTACGTGCTGCGGAAGTGATTTCTGTACGATTCATCAGATATGTGCCTTGTTGTTCATCTGAGAGTTTGTACAAATCTAGAAATTACACCTCTTTCCATTCATTCGAGGGCGCCTTACGTTTGTACCTGCATTTGCACGTTACATGTAATAAAATAATATAAAGATATTATAATACATTATGTTATATAAAAATGTTCATATACATTTTTCACTATTACAACATTTGCAGGTTTTATTTATAATAACATGAAGAAATATGGTTCATAAAACATATTTTGAGGTTATAAAGACAGTACATACCTCTCGTACTGGAACTTTTGCTGGTTTATTTATCCCCGTTGATGTAGTGCAAACATTTCCATGAACTCTCAAGTCTTTCCTAGCAGCCGCTTTCTTCCTAAGAGTATTAGGTACACTCTATATGCAATTCATCTTAATGCAATAAGCTAATAAATAACGAACTAAAGCGCGTAAATGTATATGTTCAGGAGTAAAGCACAGAGAACAGAACAGAATGTAAGTACACTAGCAACGCGTAGATGACACTTCTATCGGTCTTCATGGAAAGTCCAATGGAGATACTCCAGGTGCCGTCTTTGGACAAGCCTTTAAACTAAATGAGAATGGCCTGGCACTTGCATTGTTTCCTACAGCATTAGCAGCAGTGTATAGAACGATTTTAATGCAAAATCTGAAAATGAAGTATCCTAGCACTTATACCGTTTCCCAAAACACTCCTCAACTAGTAAAGCATAATGCCCAATTCAGAATGGTGCGACACTGGCGAGGGGATATGAGCGACATGAGAGATGATATTGTGACAATTTGACATTACCCCGTGAAGCTCTGGCGAAAGCAATCACGTTTTCGTAGTGTTTTTGTACGCATGTGAATTCAATTCATACAACGAGGGTTAATTTAATATTTATTCCGAAAATAAATTCATTTCCCTTAGGTTGATACCATCTTAACAGCTTACGAAAACCAATTCTGTGGATGCTCCCATGCCGCGCGCTAAAAGTTAGCACAATTTAACTTTCGTCCCACAGACTCTGTCATGTCCTTGAATTCACTCAAGCATCCAACAGAGTTTGGCACCAGGGTCCTCTGTACAAATGATTTGCAATTGGCACACCGGACTACCTCTACAAAATAATTTCCTCTTTTCTGTCACACCGTAACTTTTCAGTTCTCTAGGTAGCAGTCACTCTTCTACCAGTTCTGTAACAGCAGGCGTTCCCCAAGGCTCTATCATGGGTCTGATTTCATTTAACTTGTTTACCTCCGACATGCCTACAACGTCTACAGCTCAAATTTCTAGTATACGGATGGAAGGCACTGCTAAATGTAACCCCTCGTAATACTGACATCACCAGAAATCATCAAGAGGACATAAACATAATCATACCATGGCTTGACAAGTGGCGTGTTTCGCTCAACGAAAAAAATTTGAGGCAATGATGTTTACAATATGCCGACTGGACTATCCCCCTTCAATAACTCTTGCAGCAAAATCTATACTATGGGAATCTGAAGGAGAAGCAGTGAAGTATCTCGGATCTGGACCGACTACTCGATTGAAAACACACACAAATAACAAACTTACATTAGCTCAAACGAGACTGGCACAGTTTTATTCACTTCTCAACAAAAGTTCCTCACTCAAACTAAAAAAAAACTGCACACTACTCTATGCGACTCTATTAAGACCACGGTTACTGTGTGCCTGTCAGGTTTGGGGAGGAACCAGTGCTTCTGAAATCAAACCAATCCAAATATCCAAAAACAAGATTCCACGGATCTTAACCAACCCTTTGTGGTTTGTCAGAAATAGCCAACTACGCAGAGAAACGGAATCAATACCATCCAACAGTCAATTTCCTCACAAGCAGAATAATTCTACAGCCATCCAACGAATGTCTCTGGAAACGTTTACTACTCTCTTGACAAAAAATCTAGCTTCCCAACTAGCGTCAGAAGTCGTGCACTACTGGACCAGCTCTTAAAACACGACCTGTTATCATGTAAACCAATTACTGTCAATAAGGAGCCCAACCGGGTTCACCTCACTTCAATGTTCTTTTGATGCTATATAATGGCCTGTAGAGCGCACACGTGCTGATCGGTCAATAAATCATTAAAAAAACTCCATACCTGTGTACCCTTAACAACATCCTGAAACCATTGCTGCGTAACGCAGTGATCTACCTAAGAGAAGCTGTCACATTTAAA
Source organism: Deroplatys truncata (assembly GCA_030765065.1). Classification (NCBI taxonomy): domain Eukaryota; kingdom Metazoa; phylum Arthropoda; class Insecta; order Mantodea; family Mantidae; genus Deroplatys; species Deroplatys truncata. The sequence goes on from CM060990.1 coordinate 383,456,099, forward strand.
CCACTTATGCCCAATTCACAATGAAGCGACACCACTACAGCGACAAGATGACTGGCCAACAGGAATTCAGTATGATGTGTTCTTTCTTTTCAAGGCCTTGTCCACTTGCTCTGTAATCCTCAGAATTTTGAGCGGTTAAATGTTGGCGACGAAAACCAAATTGAAAGGGAGGTAACACTCAGACTTGAACTTTCCTAAAATCTTCACTATAATTTTCTGCAATATGTACTTTGGACAAAATTGGTAGCAGACGTATGGGGCGATAATTTGTAGGATTTAACGGAAATGTTCCAGGCTTATGGATAATAATTGAGTGTTTCCAAGTATTGGGGAAATAGCCCATTGGTATCAAACTGTTGAATACCGAGACTAGATGACAAGTGCTTTGCAAAATTTCAATGAGGTCATGTCCAGCTGATTTCCTTATTGATAGTTGCTGAAATATAAAAAAGATTTCTGTAGGTGTAGTGAAGTCTGTGGGCAGTGGAACTTAGCGTAAGAACCATAAGCATGTTCAATTTCTTCGGTCACTGGATTCGGGCTAAGCGAAGTTTGTAGGGCATTTGCGAATAGCTCGATTTTCTCATAGTCGGAGATAGTGTTTTCCATCATGTTTCAACGATTGGAATAATCGTTGGTTTTTTATGCTCTTTTGGTTTCTTTCCACAAGGACGAGTCTTCCGGTACGATACTGGAAAGATGCCGTTGGTAAGGCGAGTGCCGATATTCATCCATTCGTTTCTTCATTTCTCTGGAAAGTTGGTTCAAGCGATGAAGTTGTCCGACTTCTCTGTGCTTTTGCCAAAGCCGGTGGGTTTTGTGTTTTTCTTTCAAGAGGTTTCTGATGCTTGAGGGCAAAATTTCGTGGTAGTGTTTTTTTGTAGTTTTTCGGTCTTTTTGGCTAAATATGTAGCGGAAGTTATGGTATTGGTGAAGTCAAAAATTGCTGCATCTGCATTACTGGCGGTTTTCAGATTGCATGTAGATCTTAAGTCGTCATGTATTATGTGCTCGAAAGTCTCCCAGTTTATGAAACCGTTGTTGTTTCCTAATGGGTTGCAGTCGTAGAATCGGATTGTCATCGAATGAGATCAGGACTGGACAGTGATCAGAGTCCATTTCAGGTTGAACAACGATTGTGGGAGTGGCTGGTATATTTTTGTAAAGTGCGATGTCTAATACATCAGCTGTTAGGTTTTGTCTATAGAAGGCGGAGCTGCGATGTTGACTGAGATGTGCTCAGCTGCGGTTAATAGACGTCTTCCATTTAGACTTGGTACACGGCATCTCTATGTTTGATGCTTGGTATTTAGATCTCCTGAAGGAGAATTGTTACTGTGTCAGAGAATAAATTATTAATGCCCTGGTCAGTTAGGATGGGTGTTTGATATGCTGCAATTATTGCAGTTTTAGAACAATTACACGCAAATATTTGAACTGCACAGGCTTCAAGGCTGATTGAGGTAATAGGATTGAGTGGTGGTTGATATCTTTCCGAATGGCACTTCACCTTAAGCGACTAGAGCATTATGATCAGGTGTATACGCTGCACAGCCAGGTATAGAAAGCTTTTCTTGGTGTAGCAAATGAGTCAAATCATGCAGGTAATGATGTAACGTTGTGTCTGGAGATGAATTCTAGAAATGCCTCTCGCTTGGCTTTAATTCCGTTGGCGTTCCAATTTTGTATAGTTGGGAGAATGTCTTTATATGGTTTTAGGGGCCATTTGAAAATAAACTTCTAAAAAGGTTTAATAAAAAAGGACTTTATTCATAGCAGGAATTGTGTTAGAAAATTCTCGGTTAGTTGAAGTAGATATCTGATACCATCGAAGGAGCAAGGGGTAGGAAAAGAATTCTGTTTGATTGCAGCTGAGCTGAATGAGTAGGACTTTTATCTTCGAGAGGAGTGAGACATGGTCATTGCGGTGTTTCAGGTGTTGAAGAGAGGGAGCTTGGTGTCAGCTTAGGAAATTTTTTTCATATTTAGGTTTGGAGTTGTGTTGCTGCAGACTGAGCCGCCTTTGCTTCAAATTTCACTTTCAGTTCCAGATACTAACGACAGCCTTTCAAGTTTGTTGGATGAGCTTGTCCGCAATTCACGCAGAAAGCGTGAGTGTCTTTGTCTTTTGTGCACACAGAAAAATAGTGGTTTGAGGGACATTTCACACATCGAGCTGTGAGTCGACAGAAGCTTTTGTTATGCCCGTGGCGTTGGCACCGAGTGGATTATGGGATATTAGCGTTTTTGTTCTTTCTTTCTTTCTTTCTTTCTTTCTTCGATATTCGACTTTAATTATAGCATAGTGAATGTGTTTGACTTCGGAGATCCTTTTACAGCGTTCGTTGTTTTCAAACTCTACGGTGCACAATGGCATAGGTTGCCGATCTTTATAGAAATGTCTAGTAACTGCTTTTACTTGTGTCGTCTATAAGAGAGGAGGGAACATTTGTTAAAATAACTTCAAAAGTTTTGGAGTTTGATCACGAAAGGTGTGAACAGGAAGCTTTGATTCCTCCAGGAATTTTGTTACAGCCCGGAAGTCGTTTACTGAATTTGTGTTTATCTTAAGGACTTTACTTTGTTGCAGTGTTGAGTGCATGTCTTTTACAATGGAACCTAAATCGTTGATAATCTGCTGGTAATTTGTTGACTTCATGAAGCGGAATTGGTGGGATTCTAATTTTAGAAACTGCGGAGAAATCATCTTCAGGAACTGTATCGAAAATTTCCTCCATTTGCTCCAAAGTGGAATATTTGTTGTATGTAGGTGTTAGGCCAACAGTGTATTTGGGATTTACAGCTGAGGCTGATGCTGACGCTGTATGCTTCTTGTTGGTAAAGAACCGATCATTTGATGTAGAACCATTGCCTTGTTTAACTTCTTCAAGCGGGCGTTTTTGGACTAACTTAGTTGGTTGCAAGATTGGTCGTGATGTAGTAGCATTGTCGGCAGGATTGATAGAATGTGGACTTGGGAAGCTTTGCTCTTGTTGATTAGATGGCATGATGTTGGCAACGCCACAAAATACTTTTTGCTTTGTAGACAACTGCCTATCCGCTTGTCAACAAAATTCAGATGTGTTGCAGAGAGCTAGCCGTACGATATTAAATATTGTTTTAATAACCTGTTTATGCAATAAACGGTGTTCCTACAATGTACACATATATTAAGGTTTGTTAAGTTCTATAAACGAAACTTTACATACAGGTGTAGCTGACTATGGAATAATGCACTTTTATTAACACAGAATCACACTATTAACATATTTTGTTCACTTCTTCCAGTGTTCCCTTTTTAGGTGTGGAGGTTGAGATAATAGTTCTGCTGTTGAAAAGCAAGATGGGCTGTTAAAAGCAAAGCGGACATATGTTTCTAAAGTGAAATGCCTAAAGCTTTGGAAACTTAAAATAACAACAGGAAATATTTCAACGGCCAATGCCACAGTAAATGTTACTTTAAAAAAATCGATATTTTAAGGAGTTCTACGCTTTTTTATAGTATAAAGTTTATTTTTTCCTCATATGAGTTTTGAGTTATATCGAATTCTATGAGAGTGAAGAAAAGTTCACCACATATTCAAGATATGTGTTTTATTCTGCTTAATAATAATAACTCAAAATTTAAACCTTAATTAGATAGACCCTTTGTTAGAAAACGAGAGCAACTGTGTGTTCCCATGTAAATTAGGGTGGGGACATTTTCATTAAAACTTGCCTTACGTCCTTTGAAGATGCTAGACTTAAATGCAAAGTTTCGTGATTACACGACTTAATTTTTTAGTTACACTCCTCTCCCTCCCTCTCTCTCACTCACTCACTCACTCACTCACTCACTCACTCACTCACTCACTCACTCACTCACTCAATTCCCCTCAGGGGCTCACCTTATGTGAGTACGGGTTTTTGGCGCACCCGGGGGTTCCCGAGCCAATCATCGCCATATTCATCCCCTCACCCCCATCCGGTCGAGGTGGGTTCTTCAAGTGACCGGTGGACCCAAGGTAGGCTCTCGTGCGTTCTTTGCATTCCATTCATACCGCACCTCACCATCGTTTCTTTCTTCCCTTATCACTTTCCGGCCATTTCGCACCACGACATTCGCATACCTCTTTTTCTTCCCCGCCGGCCTACCTTGCGTGCGAAACGCCCACACAGTTTTAGTTTCTTTTACCTTTTTCTTTAAATCCTCCGTGGACACAGCCTGACGGATACCCGCGCACCGCCCCACCACCCGGGGTCGTCATGTAGGGTTTGTGTTCGTATCCGCTGTTCAACTGCAGTCCCGCGGGGGGGCCATTGCATGAGCTGCTGACTTCTGACGGCGATTGGGTCCCTCTGTCTATGTTCTGGGAGGTGTGACCCTGGGGTGAGTCTGGTATAGATAGGCCACTCACCCAAGCCGGGGTAACGCCCGAGAAGTCAGAGCCCGAGGTCGGAGACGGTTGCAATGGTGGAGGATATTTTTCGCTATGGAGCACCCTTTCTCCATTATTAACAACAAGCGCCGAAAAGTCATTGTAACAGAAGTAGCACCGCCGTCATCTGGTTGTTACTTGGTCATTTCGAGAACAGAAGAAGGACAAAACTTTGAGAAGGTGAACCCTTTTATTATTCAGAAGGGCATAGATGCTATTGCTGGTGCGGTTCAATCATGCACTCGTCTACGGAATGGTTCGTTATTGGCACAAACTAAGTCCGATCAGCAAAGTAAGACCTTGTTGCGCGCTACGCTTCTCCACGGTTACCCCATCCGTGTTGAGAAGCACCGCACATTGAACTCCTGTCGGGGCGTCGTTACCACCCATAGCCTCGATGGTATATCGGACGAGGATCTCGTAGAATATCTATCCGATCAAAAGGTGACTGCAGTGCATCGAGTGCAGGCCAAACGCGACGGCGTATTGGTACCCACTCGTACCCTGTTTATTACATTTGATGGCGTCGATCTGCCCACGAGCATTTCCGCAGGGTACGAACGGATTTCTGTGAGGCCTTATATTCCTAGACCTCTGCGTTGTTTTAAATGCCAACGTTTTGGGCATACGCAAGTCTCATGTAAGAGTGCCGTTAACATCTGTGCAACCTGTAGCCAGCCCTCACACGAAGGTGCCTGTTCAACAGCCCCCGTCTGCGTTAATTGTAAAGGGTCTCATTCTGCTTCGTTTGCCGACTGTCCGCGGTACTTGGACGAGAAGGCGATCCAGGAGATCCGGGTAAAGGAAAAACTCTCCTTCGCTGAAGCCCGGAGGCGTTACCATGCGCGCCAACCTTCACTCCTGCGATCTGGCACATTTAGTTCTGTTGTTGCCTCGCCAGTACCACGAGTAGATGCCGAAACTCAGACCTGGACCTTGACTGGATTAACCGCCGCTACCATCCGGCCGTCTATTAAGGCTACAGTTACCAAGCCGTATAAACCTGGTCCCAAGTCAATGAAGTCGCAAGCCGTTGAAAAGAAGCCCAAGCAGAAACTTCGTAGGGAAGATTTTTTGAAAGACCCTCCGCGTGCGCGCGGTAACAAAAGTTCACCTTCTCCTCCTCGGAGGTCGCTGTCCCAGGATGGTCCTGGGACAAGCCGCGCTCAGCGGCACCCTTCACCCATCGCCACCCAGAACCGATTCACGGCGCTTGAATCGGTTTCTGGCACTGAGCGCGTGGGCCCTCCCTCCGAGGAAGCTATGGAGTCTGACCAACTCCATACCAAAAGCCCGAGCCCAAAGGTTAAACAAAAGGTAATTTTAAGCCGCCCTTCTAAATAGAAAGTTTATCCCCTTATTCTTAATGGCTATCCTGACCTGGAATGCACGTGGTGTACGATCGCATAGGGCGGAACTGCAACTTTTATTGCGTTCCCATTCGCCTATGGTCGTGTGTTTGCAGGAGACCAAGCTTCGCCCTCACGACCCTTTCGATCTCCGAGGGTACACTCCGGTTCGCTACGACCTTGAACCGGAGGAGGGTGCTCCTGCTCATGGAGGTGTTATGTTGTTGGTGCGTAATGACGTTCATTTTCAAACTATCACACTTACGTCCGACTTGCAAGCTGTTGCCATTAGACTGCAGTTACCCGGTTTTTTCTTTTCTGTTTGTTCTGTGTATACACCTCCATCGTCTCCCCTCGCTCCCGCGGACATTCGATCTCTCCTGTCCGCTCTCCCAACACCATTTCTTCTGTTGGGAGATTTTAATGCCCATCACCCACTATGGGGTTCGCCAAGGGCTTGTGCGAGGGGAACTCTTCTTTCCGACATTTTTTATCAGTTCAATCTTTCCATCCTCAATACAGGTGCACCTACTTTCATTTCTGATTCTTCCGGTACATTCTCTCACCTGGACCTTGCCATCTGCTCACTCCAGCTTGCACGTCGTCTTCAGTGGAACGTCGTCGCTGACACCTACTCCAGCGACCATTACCCCTGCATCGTTTCTCTTCTGTCGCACCACGTACAGCATTCCAGAGTACCTACCTGGATATTCGCAAAAGCCGACTGGAGCTTGTATTCCAGCCTCGTGCATTTTGACGACCAGCCCTTCTCCGACATTAACCAACTAGTGCAGCACCTTACGTCTATTATTTTCTCTGCCGCCGAACGCGCAATACCCCGTTCATCCTCCCAACCTCGGCGGCCACCTGTTCCGTGGTGGAACGAGGATTGTCGGGACGCCGTTCGTGCCCGTAGGACTGCACTAAGGGTGTTTCGGCGCCACCCTACACTTGATAATTTGGTGACTTTTAAACAATCGCGCGCCAGGGCTCGTCGCATTATTCAGGATAGCAAGAAGGCATCTTGGGCTCGTTTTGTCGAGTCTTTTAATCGTTTTACGCCTTCATCCGTTGTTTGGGATAAACTTCGTCGCTTCTCAGGTAAAGTGTCACATTGTACTGTTTCTGGCCTTCAGGTTTCTAATGCCACCATAGTGGATCCGGCTGCCATCGCTAACACTCTGGGTGCTGCCTTTGAGGTGGTATCCCATTCAGACCATTATTCCGCCGGCTTTCGCTCTATTAAAGACCGGCTGGATTCCGCATCATATACTTTTCGGTCTGCTAATGCTGAATGCTATAACGAACTATTCACAATGAGGGAGCTGGAGCACGCTCTTCATTGCTCTCGGCACTCCGCTCCTGGGCCGGACGGCATTCATGTCCTGATGTTAAAGCACCTTTCAGCCGACAGTAAACTATTTCTCTTACAGGTCTATAACCGTATTTGGCAAGACGGCATTTTTCCTTCCGTTTGGCGCGAAGCCACCATTGTCCCTATACTTAAGCCTGGGAAGGATCGCCAACTACCTTCCAGCTACCGCCCTATCTCCCTCACCAGTTGCATTTGCAAGGTGATGGAGCGCATGATCAACGGGCGGTTGACATGGTGGCTTGAGTCTCAGAAACTTCTAGCGAACGCTCAGTGCGGGTTTCGTCGCTATCGCTCTACCGTCGACCATCTGGTGTCCTTGTCGACGCATATTATGAATGGATTTCTGAGAAAGTGTCAAACCGTGGCTGTATTTTTTGACCTGGAGAAAGCTTATGACACTTGTTGGAGGGGCGGCATTTTACGTACACTTCACGATTGGAATATCCGCGGTCGTCTTCCCATATTTCTTCGGGAGTTTATGACGGACCGCGTCTTTCGTGTGCGTGTGGGCTCGGTTTTATCTCGTCGTTTTATTCAAGAGAACGGAGTACCGCAGGGCTCTGTACTCAGTGTCACACTTTTTGCGATTGCTATCAACCCCATTGTTGATTGTATTCCACCTGGCATTTCATCGTCCCTTTTTGTTGACGATTTCGCTATTTATTGTAGTTCACGGCGGACCTGTCTACTCGAACGCCGTCTCCAGAGCTGTATCGACCGTCTCTACGCCTGGAGTAACGCCAACGGCTTTAATTTCTCCGCCGAGAAATCCGTCTGCATCAACTTTTGGCGCCGGAAGTATTTCCCTCCGCCCTCTCTCCATCTTGGGCCAGGGATACTTCCGTTTGCAGACGAGGCGAAATTTTTGGGGTTGATTTTTGACAGGAAGTTGTGTTGGACCTCGCACGTTTCGTTTTTAAAAGCAAAGTGTGACCGTTCTCTTAATATTTTACGTGTTTTAAGTGGCACATCCTGGGGAGCTGATCGGACCGTCCTTCTTCGTCTTTATCGCTCTTTGGTCCGATCCAAGCTTGATTACGGGTGTATTGTTTATTCGTCGGCACGTCCATCTGTGTTACGTCGATTGAATGCCATTCACCATCGTGGCATAAGAGTCGCTACAGGGGCCTTTCCAACTAGCCCTGTACCCAGTCTGTACGCAGAAGCTGCAGAGCCTCCGCTGTCCTTCCGGCGTGAGATGCTTTTGTGCAGCTATGCTTGTCGACTCTCAAGCTTGCCTAACCACCCGTCCTTCGATGTATTTTACGAGGATTCGCTTGATCGCCAATATTTTGTTAGCTCCTCTGCATTGCTCCCTCCAGGGGTTCGATTTCGACTGCTACTTCGGCATTTGGACGTTACGCCAGCGCCGGCCCTTACCCGAGGGGAAACGCGCTTTCCTCCATGGTCGCGCGCTGAGGCCCACATCCACTTTGGGCTAACGTCGATGCCGAAGAATGAGACCCCTGCTTCAGTCCTTAGATCCGCATTTTTAGAACTTCAGGCAACATTCGGAGACTGTAATTTTATTTATACTGATGGGTCTAAGACTGATGTTGGAGTAGGATGTGCCTTTGTTTTAGGTGCGAATAGTTTTACTTTTCGTTTACCCGGGCAATGTTCGATTTATACCGCCGAACTTTTTAGTCTCTATCAATGTGTTTTATTCATTCAGCGGCATGTTTTACGGCGTTGTGTTATTTGTTCGGACTCTCTGAGTGCCCTTCAGAGTATTAACGCGCTGTACTCTTACCACCCCCTCGTACAGCGCATTCATGACCTGCTCCATTCGCTGGGTGCCTCTGGCATCAGCGTCTCTTTTATGTGAATTCCAGGTCATGTGGGTATCTCAGGGAATGAGTCGGCCGACGCCGCTGCGAAATCGGCGATTTTATTACCCAGATTTTTTACTTCTGTTGTTCCCTCGTCAGATTCGTGTGTTATTTTACGTCGCCGCATCCTCTCGCGCTGGCGCGATGAGTGGACGGCCCTCCGGGGGAACAAGTTGCGGGAGGTTAAACCTCTTCCGCTAGTCTGGGCTACCTCTTCCCGTGCTTCTCGTCGGGAAGAGGTACTTTTAACACGCCTTCGTATCGGACATTGCCTTTTTAGTCATAGATACCTGTTAAGTGGTGATCCCGCACCTCTGTGTGGTCAGTGTGACGTGCCCTTAACGGTCCGTCACATTTTAACCGAGTGTCAAGTTTTAGCTCCACTGCGCGTTCGCGTGGGTCTGCCTGTTGGCCTAGCCAACGTGTTGGCAGACGACGCGCATGCTGTAGAATGTCTTTTACGTTTTATCACTGACATTGGTTTTAGCCGTCGCATTTGATGCGCTGAGCGCCTTTTAGCTGTTTGATTTTATATTGTTAGTTTAATGGGGCCCTTCTCCCCAGACATAAGGCGCTCATGTTCCTTACATTCTACAGTTCTTGACACGTTTTATTCTTTTAGTGACCATGATTTTAGTGTGTTGGTTTTTTAGATATTTGTATTGTTATTTTGTTGTTATTGATATTGTTGTTATTGTTTTTATTGTTGTTATTGTTATTATTGTTGTTATTGTTGTTATTATTATTGTTATTGTTATATTATTGTTATTTTAGCCTTTTTAGACATCGCGGGTTTCTGTCCCGTTTTTTAATTATGCGGTTATTTTATCCTTTTGACTTTATCTTTTATACATTGTAAGGGCGCTGATGACCTTAGTAGTTTAGCGCCCTTAAACCGCATCTCATCATCATCATCACTCACTCAATCAATCACGCGCACGCGCACACACGTTTTTCGAAAAATTCTCTCTTGGGATTTGGGGGAGCTCGGGAAGTATTTCCGGTGAAATCCGGAAGCCAAATTTTAGGGTGTAAGAATTACAAAGTCTTTGGGGAATAAAAGACTGTATCGTAGCTAAGAGGTAGAAGAATTAAAAAATAGTGTGCTACAAACTATTTGCTGATTGCATATGCGCATTTAAAAGCCTCCCCGCGAACTAAATTCTGCCGGAGATTACAAAGACAAACGGATATGAAGCATATAGGCACTCTTTCGAACATAGCATTAACTATAAGATAATAAAAGGTGAGCTTATAGGTTAAGGATAGGGAAAATTGGAAGCACTGTTGCCAACTTAGTCGCTGTAGCAATATATTTGAGTTTACTCACCGAAGAATGAACGACACTGGCGACGCGACATGAGCGATAAGACGAATGACGAACAAGAATTCAGCATAAGCGCCACAAAATCACTGCGACTGAAGTTGAACTGGAGTTAACATCTAACCTGCGACATGGCGACTTTCACAGATTTGGTTTTTGTATTGTTAAGCTGACATTCGTTTCCGAAAGAAATACTAAATTACCCCGAGTTGTGTTAATTGCGTTGGAATGCATACAAGAATACAATGAAACTGTGGATGCTTTCGCCCAAAATTCGCGCTGCAGTATAAAATTGTGTCGCCTCATACCCAGTTCACAGTGGAGAGACACTGGGGTCGGGAACATGAGCGACAATACTGAAATTAAAATTGAGTTTTATTCATGGACGCTCTTTTACTATGATCCTTAGCGTCACATTCTATATTGGGCGTGAAAGACCGAAAATTTTGCTCAGAGGCCTCTTTATCAGGCTTGAGATTCTTTTACGTGCCGTAAATCTACAAAACGGGACCACCGGCTTTACTTTCCTTCCGAAGGAAGCCACGCTAAGGATTTTTGCGTCCGAAAAACAATCCATCGCCTTCCGCCGGGTTTGAACCCGCGACGTTGGGAACTAGAGGGTAGCATGGTAGCCAGTACACCACGGAGGATGACTAAGCGAGCAGGCGATTGACCAATAGGAATTCAGCATGAACACGATAAAATCCGTACGACAAAAGTTCAGTTAGCGCGACATACCGGCATCCGCAGAATAGGGCACCTTTTTTAAGTTTTAACGTCTTTTTACCAGTTATTTCATATCGGACGATGATTGAAACCGGTGTGATGGTCAAGAAGTCCGGGGTCCATAAAACTTGGAATTACTAGACATTCATCATCATTATGTTGTTAAGAAGATATCACCTTGAGGAAAATTCACTACTTTTTGGAAGAAATACAAAAGTACCCTGTGTTAAATGAATCAGTGGCTGCAGGTGGTTAAAAAAGATGTGATGGTTTTACTGCACAAGAAATTATTATACTTTGTTTTAATATTCATAACAATACTACTACTACTTCTACAAATGAATACTAAATACTACAATAATTTAAAGTACCTCTTTAATAAATCTATCTAAATTTATCCTATTTCTTGTAAATTAAATCTATCCTCCTGTTCTCCAGGCTGGCATACTTATCAATAACGTCCTCGTAAAAAGCCTGGCTCTCAATGAGTTTTGAACTTAGTACAACTCCTATTTCGAGCTCCTGCTTCTTGTAAATTAAATCCATCCTCCTGTCCTCCAGGCTGCCACATTTATCAATAATGTCTGTAAAAACTCACTCTCAATGAGTTTGGAACTGAGAACAATTCCTGGTGTATAGAAATGCTGGCCAGTGAAGAAAGTCAACACTAAACACTGCACTGCGCGAAGACGTTTTCGGCCTTCAGACAAAAGGAACTGCATGATTCTTGGATTGGGAGGAATGGCGGCATTTAGGCAATACCTTACGCAGTCCCAGTCGACCTCCTGGTGTTGAACCGGGAATCATGACCGGCAACCCGTGTGTTAACCTCTGCTAACACTGGATTGTGGTCTGAGCGAAGTGCATTGATCGAAATGAGTGACGTGTGAAAGGGGAAATGTTTGGTGATCACGAAGTCAATAAGTGTTGGCCGTGTTTGACCTCGTGGGTGGTTTACCAGAGGCGCTCTACTCTGAGCTGACGGTCCTACCATATACCATGCGAATGATACCATTGCCTCCGTCATTTGCCGGAGGGCCGCAATGCCAGGGCGGATGCCTGGCATTGAAGTCCTCGGTCATAATGACGTCGGGGCGTAGGGCGAAGATGGAAACGTAATCGTTAATGAATTGAATGTTAAAGAATGTAAAGACACCACCAACACTTCCGTCCCTCCGAGATCAACAAAAGCGGCCGTGGCCTCTACTGTTTGAAGTGGTGTAAGCTGGACAGGTCGATCGACTACACTGCACTTCACGAAGACCGCCATGCCAGCTCCTCGTCGGCCCACTTGGTGTGTGCTGAAGCAGATGAAGTCCGGCAGACGGAATGGGATGTTGCTTTGGAGATGCGTTTCCGAGACTAAAATGACATCCAGTGCATGCAGGCCTGCAAAGTGCTGAAGCTCATTCCCCTGGTGCGTCAGATCTCACGCGTTCCAAAATGCGAACCGGTGTGAGGTACGAGACCTATTTCGATTCGTCATTCTGGATTGTCTGTATAACACTAGACAGGAGATCAAGCCCCTCCATGGTGATTACCATCTTTGCGGCCGGGTCGGTGGCGGAAAGGAATCTCGTAGTCACCTCCCGGCAGCACAACCGAATGTGATGCATCTGATTATACCTCTAACCTTTGTCTACAACGAATAAATTCCCTCCACTTTTCCGACAAGGGACTGCCAAATGCGACAAAGCATAATAAACAGTGTTAAGTCAAACATGCAATGTGAACTAGAAAATATTATAATCAATTGTGATAATACGATAAAGAGAAAGTGCCAAAAATGAAATGATAGGAGTGAAAAATCGAAGTAAAATAAATGAAAACGTAGAAACTTGGTTGTTATATAGGTGTATACAACTAGTGAAAATAGCAGTTTAAGTAACTTAAAGCAGCAACTGCTATGCTACAAATGGAATCAGCATTCCGCATGAAACGTTTGCAGAATTTCACAAAGAAGCATGGTATTATGTCCCTCACGCCCATCATCAGCCAAATAACTTCATTTTCATATAAAAAGGTGTTGCTATTATTATACCATATTAACATACACTAAATAGATTATTCATTTGGCTGGTAATTGTCCATGGATTATCTCAGATGTTAAGCGGTTTTCATATACCGCTCAACCATGCCGTCTGACTGCGGGCAGAGGGATATTGTGCGCGTCTTGTACACTCGAAGTCGCTGCAGTGCTTCCTTCATCAGGTTCTACGAAGTTGGTGCTCAGATCGCTGTGTAGCTCTAGCGGTACTCCAAAGCGGCAGAACAATTCTTCCACGAGGTAGCCGCGATCGTAGTGGTCTCCTAGTTAGGAATGACGTACACCTCCGGCCACCTGGTGAAGTAATCCATAACCAACAGCAGATACTTCTTACCTCTGTTGGACACAGGGAACGGTCCAGCTATGTCGAAAGAGCGCCCCCACGTTATACTGCTGCATGCGACCCCGGCTCCTAGTCTGTAGGCCACGACTCACCGCACGCACACATTGGCGGCACCACCTCTCAGCGTCTGCTCGTAGACTTAACCAATAATACCGTAGTCGCTACTTGTCGATCATTCATTTGGTCCAAGATGTCCTCCCGAAGTTCCCGCATGTACTTCCTCCAGCACTTCCGTCACCTTACTCAGAGGATCAACCACTGTCTCTGAGTCTTCCCGTCAGGTGACTCCCAAGCTCTAAACAACACACCTTTCTCGGTCCTTTGGGCCCAGTAGGACTTAAAACACATTAATTCTGGGTGCGATGTTTTCCCAGCTCGGTCTAGTTCCTGCCTCAGTTTCTCTCAGGATCAGCCCCAACTTCGTGTCCGCCAGCTGCTCCATTCTCAGGCTTGCGCTATTGCATCTGTAGTCAATCTCTCAAAGCCCGAGTCTCCCCTGGGTACATGGCTACTCCAGTTAGTGAGACTTTGTAAGTATTTAATCTTCCTGTAAAAGACTTTCAGCTTCATATTGGCTGCCTGCAGTTTAATGGCTTGGCCAGCTTCTCGAGATGGTCTTCGAAGGTGCCAATGACGATGTCCAGGTATACTAGGCAGGGTCGTAAGTCAACCTCGTCATTCTCTGATTCCATCTGGTGCCGGAAAGTGTCTGGCGCATTGCAGAGGCCCGTTACCGGACAAAGCCCTTTGCCGTCGAAAATGCAGCTTTCTCCTTGTCTGGGATCTTCAGCCATGGCCAGTACCGCGCTTCCCGGTCCAAGGTTGAGAATCACTGGGCACCAGTAAGAGTGTTGTCAGTCCGGGGTAAGTGAAAACAATCCTTTTAGTTGACATCATTCAACTGCCTATAGTAGTAGCCCGCCGTTCTTCCTCAGCAGGACTGCAGAGGAGCACCAAGAGCTGCCAGGTTCTTCATAATCAACTCGGATCTCGTGTTCTCCAGGATGTCTTGTACCTCCGCTTGCCTTGCCAGAGGAACACGTCTTGGTGACTGACGGGTAGAACGCGTGTCTGTGATGACGTGGTGAAGTACTCCGTCGGTGCCGCCGTAAACCCGTCCGCTTGACTGAAGACAGTCTGGTATGTCTAAGTAATACCGGACCCTCTTCCAATTATGCCGCGTTAGGTGGTCGGTTGTGCTGTTCAGGAAATCTCTCAGCCAGGGTCCCAGATCTTGCGACGGTGCTGCCTCGGATCCGTTGCACGGCGATACACTGGCAACGGGCTCGCATTTCCTCATTTCCGTTCCGGCCTGTATGTCCCGATCGGTTTCGGTGGATTCAGCAGTCCCACAGACAGTTCTTTTTGGGAAGGCAACAATGCCTTGGCAACGCACAATCCATCCAATTATGTATTTTAGTCCAAAACGTGGTTCCTACACCCCTGGCGTTCCAGACGCCCTTCAGAACCATCTCGCTTCTTGCGGGCACAACCACTTCCGTTAGGATCACTAAGCAGATATCCAGATATTTACTGAGGTTCATCAAGGCACCTCGTCCTGGTCGAGTCGCAAGACACTCCTGCCGACATCGACCGTCGCCTCGTGCTCCTGAAGGTATCCAGTCCCAGTATCACATCCTCAGCCTACTTTGCGACGATCATCCAGTCTTACAACCAGGGTCAACTCCAGCGGGGCCTCCCCCTCTACAGGCAAGGTATTACCAGGTCCGTCATTACTGGCAAGTCCGGTTCGGTTTCCTTGACGGCAAGCCCTTGGCAATGACAGGTCTGATTACGGTCAGAGCTGCGCCTGTGTCCATTAGTATCCTGTACATCTTGTATCCAGCTGTCCGCGATTAGATCATCCATTCTTCTGCCCAAGGCAGACAGCGTCATCAGAGGGAGTGGTGATGACGTTCCAAGTTGCCCCTCACAACGCCGGTACTTATTCGTTTCCAAGCTCGTCGGCTTGGTTTGGACAGTCCTTCACCAGGTGTCCTGGTTGGCCACGCCCCAGCAATACCGCTTGAAGGTCTTCGTCGACGTCGCTGAGTTGATCCTTTGTCCCCGTCATATCCAATACCGTCTTCGAGGTGAGGGCAGTTGTCTCCATCTTCCACGCGACCGTAGTATTTCGTGGATGGCCTTGTAGTCGCCAAGCATCAGACGCTCGTATCTGTCACGCAACCCGTCGACAAAAAAGTAGGCAGCTTTCTGGGAGACGTAACTGGGCATAAGGTCACCAGAGCTTTGTTCACTAGCTGTTCAATTGCCAGGGCGAACTCTTGCATTGTCTTTCCTGGCTGTTGCAACCTTGACTTTTGTTGACTACGATAGGCTGCATCCAAACAATGGTTCCGGAGGGCCTCCTATATGTCTCCGGGCATCGCCAATGTCGGAATCGCATTCAGAACATCTACTGTTCGTCTCTGGAGGATGGCGATCAGATGCGAAGCTTTCTCCTCTGGTGACCATCGGTTGTGGGCGGAGATGGAGACGAATTGCTGGCGGAAGACTTCGAAAGTTGATGTTCCGTCGTATTTGGCTGGTTTGACGCGCGCACATGTGTTGCGTCCAGGCGCCTCTACCTTCAAGCCCTTAAGTTTTCCGCTAAGCAGTTCATCCATCATGGTGTACTGTTCCTTGGCTCTGCCGTCGATTCTTCTTTCCAAGACACCAGGCCGTTCCTTGAAGTTCTTCAGGGCGTTAACGCTTTGGCCTAGGACTTTCACCTTTTCGCTGAGCTCTTTTACGTCTTTCTTCACGCCGACCAGCTGTTCGTCAGTTTTGGCTCCGTCTTCATCTTGGACATTTGTCTTCATTTTTGCCTGCATTTTCTCCATCCCGAATTCTTTTTTCGTGTCCAGTTTCTCCATTTCGAATTTCATGGTGTTGATTACAGCGAATAATCATTTCTTCCATGGCGTTCAATCCAACTACTGACACCAATGTACAAATGAGAGCATCAGTTGCTGCTAAACTCTCTTAGTCACTTAAGTGCTCAGCATAGCACAAACTTTACATTTGAGGCACTTTTGACACATCTCGGAACAGAACACAATTGATCCATCGAATCGAATCACAACTAAACTACTGAGTCTTCTTAACTCCCCGGAAGGAGCGACCCCCTTATATACTCCCCTCATACAAAGCGGAATATTCTATAAGGGGAAGTTACTGAAAACGGGCGAAAGGAATCTAATAGAGCAGCAAAACCTGCGGGGAAGCAGTGCATAATGGGTTCGTTGCGCGCCTAATGTTCTGAAGCTTGGTGGAGGGCCTCCACCCAGATGCCAGGCCGGGATGCGCTTACCGGCGGCCCGCAGTATCTGCGTTGATAGAGGCGCAATTCCTATCAGGACTTCTCTTCTATAGGAAACAAAAATGCTATAATAAACAGCAACATGCCGGTTTCATCTGCTCACAACCTGTTTAATAAATCTGTAAGGTTCTATGTTCTATCCTCTATATCGATGTAGCTTCGGATATCAATCTACATGACGTTTTAATGGATCCTATTGCAATTAAAAATACCAGTGTTGTTGATACCTTGAAGGGTATAACAGCACAAAATCAAAATAACTCGGAAAATTTGGGAGAAGCTAAGGTTTCTTAGCCATACTGCCGTTAAACTACTTAGCATTTCTGTTGCAATGCTCTTGTGTCTTTAGTCCTTCCTCTACAGTTGGATAGTTACAACTGTAGTGCAATTAAGTGATAAGCGATTTTGTCAGAATAAAATAAAACATGGGCTATACGAAATTATGACGTGTGGTTTTTAGCAGCGACTCAGTGGCATACCCAAGGCAATTGGAGAGGGGGAATACATGAGCAGGTGAGTTACCCCTCCCAAGGGTTTTGACTAAGTTACTGTACTATAATAATCGAATTTTGTTATGACAAGATTGATATGTGCTACTGATATTTCATTTAAAGTTGGTTGTTATTAATTTGATAGGTTTTCTGCACTTACTGTTACAATTTATTTTTATTATTGTAAATCTAAAATAAAAATATAAATTGTGTTCTTATACTTTGCCGACGTGGTATTCCCTAAATGAGGAAGGTATTTTTAGTAAATAAAATATCCATAATGGAATTTCTTAGGTAGATAGAAGCCAATGCCCCTGTTAGGATTATTTATAAATGACTCGCATAACTGGCAATCGGCAACTAAGTCCACTTAACACTTGATGGTTTTTTTCGCAAGTATTACCCCACAATAAAACCTGAATTAGGCTGTTTTTGCGCATTAATATCTTAATCTTGGTCCATGCACTCAAGTCAGGTTATGTTTTCGACATTGCAGCATGTACTCTCAAGTATGCAAACGTAGTATAATTTATGGTGAAAAGGGAACAAAATAGTGCTCAAAATAGGGATATTTTAGGAGTAGAACTGGAGTTGAAAAATAAGACCTGGCTAGGACTCGATCCACGGATCTTAAGCTTTCCAAGTCAATGTTCTACTACTGCGCTAAGATGGCGATGTGACGGAATTCGCATTAAGTCTTGTTATCCGATTAACCCGGTGCAGCTTTAAAGCGAACTCAAATATTCCGAATTAAAATACATTTATGACATATAACTGATATGCTTCTCTTTTTCTAAGCCCCAAATGTGTGCTGTGAAAGCAAGAGGTTTTTTTTATCATTGTAGTAATGCTACAGAACCTGAAAACACAACATGCAGGAAACCGGCCATGCCAGCCACAACCTTCGGGGGTGTACCAAGGTAGCAAAGAGGTTAAGTAGGTTCTGGGAGTACTTAATTCGCCTTCTGTACAACCGGCAGCAAAATTATCTAGTGTAGGTATGGGCATTCTTGACACCGCGTGTCAAGCGACCTCCACCGCTCTCCTTCTCTTTTGCTGTTTTCAACACTCAAGAAGTCTTTAAACCAGTTGTGGAACAATGCTGTATGCAATTACGAGATGTATTCTGCAGTAGTTGATAGGGCATTTAGGGAAGAATGGGCTGTTTCAAGTATACAAAGATGCTGCAATGTACTGTATAATAATGTATAGAACTTATTACCAAATTCAGCTTCCCCCAATTGGGAACATGCACGACAATGCAATTATGCTCACATATAAGCTATTCTTATTGAAAATGTTACGTAGAATCCAAAAATAATACCACGAAGCAAAAATAATAACTAAATATAATTAAATTATAATTTAATCTGCAAAGAGGTCACGTGAGACAGTAACGTCTTGTTATTGGTCTGACGTCACCCCTGTCTTGGCGGTTCCGAACAGAAATAATTAACGTGTTGTGCTATGTAAAACAAAAACAGCTATCTTATTTCCCTTTTATTTTATTGTATGCTGTAGTTAAGTGCAGTTTTCTTTTTTAGCAGAATGTTTCCGTTTCGGGATCAGCATGGCTTCAGACTCCATGTTGAAGAATAAAGGCTACAAATCGTGTACAGTTTCAAATATCGGGTAAAACTCTACGCTAAGAAATAAGTGCTTCTCGTTATCACTATCATTATGGTCACCATCTCCATGTAACAAAATAAAACCTTATTAATTTATTTACTCCTTATGTTACCTTGACAAGATAATTAGAGGTGTCTGGGAGCGTTTTGAGCATTACATTTGTGTTCTATAGCGTCAACAAGTTGCACTTATTTTCATTCTCCCTACTGTCTGTGGCATTCTATCTTTATGTAATACAAACTAATAGGCCCCCCCAAAAAAAATCTGCTAGTATAATGAAAACCAGTTTTAAGTTAAGACATTTGACTTAATACTTAATCACGGATGAGAAATACGATTACTATGTTTCACCGTTATCTTCTGAAAACTAATCAATAAAATATCTTAGTTTTTCAGTATAAGCATTAGATTTGTTGCTGCTTAGCACACTTGAATAATCAGCCGTTTAAATAAATGGGTGTGCTACTTAACAATATGATTTTGATCCGCAAATTTCGAGAGCCACAAAACAATCCTTATTTCTGAAAAACTATATCGTTAATGCATACATGTATGATGTATTATTCGATTCTGCCCTTTTAAAGCCTTTATTCGTCATTTTGATACAAACATTTGAAAATAAAACTTAAACAATATACATCCACCATCAATGGAAGTGTATATCGCGAGTTTAATCTTATTCGTACTAGACAGTGACGTCACAACTCGGTCGCTTACGTCAGAAACGTTTTCGTAAGCCTTGCGAAATGGGAGTTTAAACATATTTTTTCATTGATTTCAAAGGAACGTAACATTACAACGCTGTATCATTTTATGTTAATTTGAGGACGAACTTTTCATTAAAAATATTTGCAGCTTTCGTGAATGTTCCCAAATGGAGGCTGGCGTAAAAGAATATAAATACATTATTGAAATTGCAAACAATGCAAATAGCTTAACAAATTGCAACTGTATAAAACACTACCTGATAATAATAATTAATAATAATAATAATAGTCTAAAACAAATTTGTATATAAGAATAACTTAAATTAAGAACCATGTAAATGATTTTTCAATATAGCTAATGACTCTTTAATAACACTGAGAGCCACTACTTTAATAAATTAATTGCTTAATTTATATTTTCTGCAAAGTGATACAAAAAAGCATCGGATATTACCTCTGGCTCGAATCAGTATTCCAATGTCAATTGAAGTAGGATATTTATTGTAAAATGTGTAAATATTGAATATGGTTTATTTATTTTTCCTGCAATCTTATAGGCAATATTAGATTCATTTCTTTAATTTGATAAGAAGTATGAGATATTTTGAGTTTCAGACCCATGTTGTATGAATAATAGCACATGTCTACACAATTTTCCTGAATGAAAGATGTTAATATTTTCTGATTCCTTACCACATAGAAGCTCTCAAACCAGTTTTCTTTCATGAGGATACAGTTTTTCAGAAATTGTTGTTGAGATTTTCTGATTTCTTACCAGTTGGAAGCTCTGAAACCAACCAGAACTATGTTTCGTCAGGCTACAGTGAAAGAAAATAACAGTTTTAATAATCTTCTCCCTTACTCCAACGTTTTTAAGTGCCTTCCCACCCTCGATTCTGTTTCCTGTTACAGTATCTACTTGTTATTTAGTCGAGGGAGTACCGACGCGAGTCTTTATAGCTGTCAGGTCCCCTCACTTTGTTCTCGGTAACAAAAGAGAGGGATGGAATATTATCCTTTAGAGCTTCTTTCAGAACAAATGTTGTATTTGTGTCAATGGTCCGTCGACAGTGAGACGAGTTTTGAATTCATATTGCTATGGATATGCGCGTGAAAAACGTCTGATTGACGTCGTTTCGCAAATAGTCCTGATTCCTTTTGCTATATGTGTGGTAGTTATACTCCACAAACCAGAGTATAAATATAACAAACTTGTATAAAAATGGATATAAAGCTTACTTTGGCAGGCCTCATGGTGATTTGGATAAAAAGTGGGCTCCCCATTACGATGTTTTTCGTGTACCGCGAAATATAAGACAGTTGGTTTACGGCAAACGGAAGTCGGCGTTTGGTATACACCACATTACAAATTGCTATTTTTGTTTGTGCAACGTTGCTGGTATACGAAAAAGAATAAAAGTCCTTTAAAATGTGCCACTAGACCTGTGTAATGAATAAAGTACTTGATTTTGTTTTGTCATATCTAGCATACCTTGCATTTTAATAAATAGGCATTTCTGGCTTTTCAAAACTAAGAATCTTCTTTACGCTACTGCTCTGATGGAGGGGTAGCTACATTACTCGCAGGGCTCCTCCACGACCTCCGCCCTGGATGTTGACACGCGATCGTCCATACCTTATCTAGTGAACGTAATAGATGTAGGTGGTCGGGATACTGGTTTATCCTTTTAGAGGGGTAGAGGTCAGTGGCAGTCGGAGGTATGTAACGTGTTGTGGTTGGGAAGGAAGGATGCCTTTATTTACATTTTGGAAGAAACTGGATGTATAATCATAAATGTCTCGTGTAGGTATATCCGTCCTCTTTTCCCTTGTTGGATATTTAACCGTGACTATAAATAAAGGATGGCATCACTGTTTTCATAACGAGTATGACAACGCATTTCCTTGAGTATGATTTTAAAAATCGTATTACACTTGGCCTAAAAACTCAACGTAGAGATGTCACCGGAAATGCACTTTGGGGCTCTCTGAAAGAAAAGTAAGAGCGGAGAAAAGCATACATCTATGTGGTACACAACGGCTTTCCAGGCGTCCTCTTGGGAGGCAGTGAAAGTGGCTCGTATAGGAACCAGGAGATTTTAGTTGCTACGGAAATGTGCAGTTCCGCCCTCTCCAAGTAATAGCTTTCTGGTTCTCCTCATCCCAAAAGATGGGCGGAGCGTAACAACATCAATGACCAGTCTCTGTTCTTACTATTTGAGTACCGTTTAAATCCATAATCATTATAATATTAATAAAGCTGAGTATAATAGTCCATTTATTTAACCACACATTTCGACTAGTATGGCCACATAGGTTTCATTATGCAATAACTGTAATAATAGGTTTAGAT
Organism: Deroplatys truncata; assembly: GCA_030765065.1. Lineage (NCBI taxonomy): Eukaryota > Metazoa > Arthropoda > Insecta > Mantodea > Mantidae > Deroplatys > Deroplatys truncata. Next base: position 383,478,015 of record CM060990.1, read on the forward strand.
TAGAACCTTTGATTACGTTTCTGTATTTCAGGGCTGCAGGTATCTTATCCTTCCTCTGATAGGACGAGTCGCTAATCATGTTACGTTAGGCTATCCATTTGTGCTTGTTCACACGAATCATAGAAGAATAAAAAGGTTATTTCTGAGCGTGAGATGCAACGAGAACGGGTTCATTATTTCCTGTTCTTAGTAGCATTCATAATTTTGTTATTTAATAACAGTTGTTAAGTAAATAGTTCACTCGATTTCTGCACAGCGATTCAGTTATATTACTGGCAACTTAAGATATAGTACATTTTAAGTTGACACTGACGTCCGCAACAGCTGGAAAGGCATTTTCAAATCTAAAATTTCTATTTGTACTTTTTTTTAAATACGGTGATAGAACCAGAAGTGCGTTACCTGTTGTAAACGTAGAAAATAAAATATAACGCAAACTCAGTATAAACATGTTAAAAAGATTCATAATACTGGACACGCATTGCAAAGCTGTAAATCTTAAGTCCTTATACACACACACACACACACACACACACACACACACACACACACACACACACACACATGTATATCGCTCAATTTAAACCCTGGTCCCCAGAAGCAAAGCAAACATACAGGTTGTTGATGAACTATACCGAAATAAATTCAGAATTTGTGGAGATGCCTTATGTAAGCAATTTGATACAGGTAAATGTATGGTTCCACGACTGAACATAACGCAATTCTGTGGTATTAAAGGGATGCTAATAAGTCGGCGTTAACACCAAGCCAAGTGTAAAGCTGGTTTAGAATGCTTTACTACTGTTTCGCTTGCGCGGAAATAACGATTTTCAGTAGCTCGTTATTAGTGTTTTCAAGATTTAGTACCACAAAAATATCTCAAATCTCTAACTAGTCATTTTACAGTGTGGCATTGAACGACACTGTCATCTTGTGTAATGTGGCCCCTCTAGAGACAGCTCTGTAACTACTTCTATGGTCTAATACGTAACGCAAAAGTTGGTTTTCCGAAGGTCATAGGTTAGATTCGTGGCCAGTAGCCACTTTTTTATATAATGTGAGTAGGTTATTATAGAAAGAGCGAGGCCACTTTTTTGGGCATATATGGGAAAGGATAGGGAAAACAGCCTAGATGGGGGCGGTTCAAGGAGGAAAATGGGTTTATATGGGAGAGATAGGGAATACGACGACCGATACTATGCTAGACAGGGTTGAAGGAGGGAAATGCGTTTATATGGAAGAGATAGTAGAGAGGTGTTAGGCTAGACAGAGGCTGAGGAGTAGAGTATGGTTTATATGAGAGATATAGGAAAACGAGGAGAGGTATTAGGCTAAGGAGGTTCAGTATGCGTTTATAAGGAGAGACGAGAAAACGGAGAGATCCTATGCTAGGATAGAAAGTGTTAAATGTAGAATGTGTTTTATATAGGTTAGATAGGAACCCAAGGAGAGATACTCAGCCAGACAGGGGCAGGAGGGGAATGCGCTTTATGAGAGGTAAGGGATACGGGGAGAGATGCTAGACTAGATAGAGGTTTAGAGTAAAGTATACGTTTATATGTATAAGGATTATAGGAACAGGAGGAGAGGTATTAGGCTAGACAGAGTTGAAGGGTAGAGTATGTTTTATATGAGAGAGGTAGGGAATACGAGTAGAAGTGCTAGGCTAGCCAGAGTTTGAGGAGTAGAGTATGCGTTTATAGGGAAAAGATAGGGAAAACGAAGGGAGCTGTTAGACTAGACAGGGCTTGAAGGGTAGCATAAACCTTTTATATGGGAGATATAGCAAACCGAGGAGAGGTATTAGGCTAGGAGGGTTTGAGTATGTGTTTATACGGAGAGACGAGAAAACGAAGACAGATCCTATGCTAAGATAGACAGGTGTTAAAGGTAGAATGTGTTTATATAGGTTAGATAGGAAACCAAGGAGAGATACTCAGCTAGGCTGAGGACAGGAGGAGAATGCGCTTATGAGAGGTAGGGGATACGGGGAGAGATGCTAGACTAGACAGTGGTTGAGAGTAGAGTATGCGTTTATATGTATGAGAGGTATAGGAACAGGAGGAGAGGTGTTAGGCTAGACAGATACTGAAGGAGTAGAAATATGGTTTTATATACAGGGGAGATAGGGAATAGGAGGGGAGGTGCTAGACTTTGAAAGCGACATTAAACGAGAACTTACTGATAAACTAGTCGCGGGCATCCTTTCCCCAACCGGCTACAAAGCGAACGGAAAGCTTTGAAGCCTGACCATAAACCCATCAGTAAACGATTAGTAGGGTCTTCCCATCCCTTAAATACAACACGTGGTCCTTTCTCGAGCTCCACCAAAGCAAAGCGTTGTTGCAATGTCATTTCTGCTGTTTCTTCGGTTTTAGCAGCTCTGACTGTTCGCTCGTGCTTTTCTTCCATGTTCAGCTAAGCTTCTATATTACTTCTTCAGAGAAGTTATATAGTGTTTTACTTAGTGCAATTTTGTAAGTTTAGCAGTGTTTAATAGTTATTAGCGTTTAATAGTTTAATTAAGATGTGGAGACCTTGGGAAACGAACCAAGTTGCTGCACCTCCGGCCGCACCAGCAAGTGACCCTCTGCCGAATATCAGTAATGCCAAGACCACGAAGAAAAGGGCTACAAAAACTGAATAAGCAAAGCCAGATTTTTATGTGTAATGTTCAAGAACATGTAGAAAAGAACCCTTTATGTGGAAAAATGTTTGTTATTGTTTTGAATTTCTCAAAAACAGCTTAACGATTTTTAGTAAAATACCACAAGTTTAAGATATTTGCAGGAAAAATAAAATTTGTATCATGAATTTTATATTCTGGGAATAACTTGTAAATTTTTCCTCGTTCTCAACTTGTATTACTGGTAAATTCTAAGAGAGAGACAAAATCTTACTTTGCGTAAAATGCAATCTCGGTAAAGGACACATTTTAGGTCAAATTGTGTTAACCATTTCCGAGAAATTTTTTGTTGTTGGTTTGAATTTTGAAATACAAGTTGGAAGTCTCTGTATTTTCCTCGTGGTCATGCTAAGAGCATGGAATTTCAAAGTCATCATATAGTCATCTGTATTTTAAAAATCTGACTATCGCTTTAGCCTATGTATCCTTATATTTACAACGATATGTGCAATGAAATTTTATCTTATTATTTAAGAAGTAGATAGAAGAATAAGCTTTTGTGAAAGTAGTTTGTAGAAGAGTGAGTAGAGATAATCTTGTGAATATAATACATAAGATTTTTTTTATTTTCTTTCTTTTGCCTTCGTATTTTTACTTATCCTGCATTTTATAATAAAGCTATTCATTTAAGTAAATGAATGTCATGCTTATAAATCTTACACCTTAAACAATACACAACTTCTTGTATTAGCTTTATATTAATAAAACATTGTTGTGATACAAGTGATAAAAGACTTTTTACCATAGCTCCGCGCACAGAATAATCAAAAATGATGCTTTGATTTGGGAGTAAGAGTTCCTTTCAAAATAAATTAATATTTATGTATTTTAATTATTTAATGATAATTCAACAATGTATAGTTTATTCGGGACATGTTTCTAAGTTTCTCTCGGATATGTTAACATGCATTTCCATTCTTGTAGCGCAGTATATTAGTTCAGATCATTCATTAGTTCAGTTATATTTTAAAGCGTTTGCAACTTAAATGTAATTACTATGCGATTCATAGTTATTTACATAGTTATTTTGTGTGTAAAGCAAGCAGACAATCTGCATGATTGTATTCTGTACATGTGGAAATCACCTGCAAAGTTTTGCTTTTAAATACTATTTTTAATTCTGGCAACAACGCGCATATGCACATGGATGTCACTAAGATTTTATGGTGCTTGCGGTTAGGGAGGGTAGGGAACAAGTGTTTGGCTACTGCACAAAGGCCGCCGCTTGGGGATCCTAAGGCTGCGATGACCATAAGCTGTTTGTTGTCAATGCTAGGACATAAATTCTAGACAGCTACAGCACTTAACCCACTCACGTAAAAAGGTGACCCGCTCAGGAAAAAGAGGTGACCCACTTAGGGAAAAAGGTGACCCACTCAGGGAAAAAAGGTGACTCACTCAAAGAAACAAGGTGACCCACTCAAGCAAAAAGGTGACCCACTCAAGCAAAAAGGTGACCCACTCAGGGCAAAAGGTGACCCGCACAAGAAAAAGGTGACCCGCTCAAGGAAAAGGTAACCTACCCAGGGAAAAAGGTGATCCACTCACATAAAAGAGTGACCCACTCACGTAAAAGGGTGACCCACTCACGCAAAAAGGTAAGTAACTCAGTATCACAGGGTAGGACAGATTCCGGGAACCGGATATAGCATAGTTCCGTATGATTTCACAGGTAATTTAGATAGCATCGTAGGTATTTGGGCGATTCAAGTATAATAGGTGTTTAGAGTAACTCAGCTAGTATCACAGAAGCCTAGATTCCAGAGGCTAACTGCATCATGGCTCTGCATGATTTCACAGGTAATTCAGCTAGTATCGTAGGTATTTAGGCTAATTCAGCTAGTATCACAAGAGGGTAGATTCCATGGTTTAGCGTGAGTATAGTTCCGTATGATTTCACAGGTAATTCAGAGAATATCTTAGGTACTTAGGATAATTCAAGTATCATAGATGTTTAGAGTCACTCAGCTGGTATCACAGAAGACAAGATTCCAGGGGCTGGGCGTATCATAGCTGTATATTTTTCACAGGTAATTCAGCTAGTAGGAGGTTAGATTCCAGAGGCTAACTGCATCATAGCTGTGCATGATTTCACAGGTAATTCAGTTACTATCGTAGGTATTTAGGCTAATTCAGCTAGTATCACAGGAGGATAGATTCCAGGGTTGGGTATAGCATAGTTTCGTATTCCACAGGTAATTCAGAGAGTATGTAGGTATTTAGCATGATTCAAGTATCATAGGTGTTAAGAGTAATTAAGCTACCATTACAGGAGGGTAGGTTCCAGAGGTCGGTTGCGTATTTCACAGGTAGTTCATTTAATATCGTAAGTATTTGAGGTAATCGACATAGCTTCACAGATATTAGTGTTAATTTTGATCAGCGATTTGTATCACAGACACTTAAGATAATTGCAGGTGATTCAGGTTCTATCAATGATATTTGAGTCATTTTAACAGGTAATTCAACTAGTATCATTGATATTTAGGGCAAACTAGATAGTATCACAGGTGTTCGTGCTAATTTAGAGCAGAAATTCGTATCAGAGCTAGTTAAAGTAATTTTACGTGATATGCGTAGTATCACAGGTATTTAAGTCATAGCAGCAGCAGCCTCATTACATAACAGCTGTAGCAGCAGCAGCATCAGCAAATCCAACAACTGTAGATTCAGCATCCTCAGCAACAGGAAGCATCACAACAACAGCAACAGCAAATACGACAGATGTAGTGGCAGATACAGCATCCATAGCTACAGCAACAATGATAGCAGCAATAGATCCTACAGCTACGGAAGTATCAGTGGCAGCCTGCACAATAGCCGTAGCAGAAGCAAATACAACAGCTGCCGTAGCAGATACAGCAGCTGTACAACAATAGATGTAACAGATGCTACAGCTGTAGCAACATCTGCTACAATAATAGCAGTGACAACAACCGGTTACATAACAGCTGTAACAACAGCAGTCATCACGTCAGCTGTAACATCAAATACGAGAGCTGTAGTAGTAGATACAGTGCTGTAACATCAGCTACAACGATAACAGCAATAGATCCTGAAGCTATAGCAGCATTAGACACAGTCCGCACAATACCTGTAGCAGAGGCGAATACAGCATCTATCGTAGCAGATACGGAGACTGTACAACAATAGCTGTAAGAGATCCTACAGCTGTAGTAGCATCTGCTACAACAATAGCAGCAGCAGTCGCGTTACATAACAGCTGTAGCAGCAGCAACAAATCCAACAACTGTAGATTCAGCATCCTCAGCAACACCAAGCATAACAGCAACAGCAAATACGACAGATGTAGCAGCAGATACAGCATCTATAGCAACAGCAGCTACAACGATAGCAGCAATAGATCCCGCAGCTACAGAAACATCAGCCTACAGCCTGCACAATAGCCGTAGCAGAAGCAAATACAACAGTTACCGTAGCAGATACAGCAGCTGTACAATAGATGTAACAGATCTTACAGTTGTAGCAACATCTGCTACAATAATAGCAGAGACAACAACGGTTTGTTCAGCAACAGTAAATACGGCGGATGTGGTAACAGATACAGCATCTATAGCAACAGCAGCTATAATGATAGCAGCAATAGATCCTGTAGCTACAGAAACATCAGGCGTAGCCTGCACAATAGCCGTAGCAGAAGCAAATAAAACAGCTACAATAGCAGATACAGCAGCGACAACAACCAGTTACATCACAGCTGTAGCAGCAGCAGCTAATCTAGCAGCTATAGATTTAGCACTCTTAGCAATAGCAAGCATCACAGCAATAATATTCCAGCTGTAGGTTCACCCACCACGGCAACAGCAGTCATCACAGCAGCTGTAACATCAAATACGAGAGCTGTAGTAGTAGATATAGTGCTGTAACATCAGCTACAACGATAACAGCAACAGATTCTGAAGCAGTAGCAGCATTAGACACAGTCAGTACAATAGCTGTAGCAGAAGCGAATACAGTAGCTATTGTAGCAGATGCGGAGACTAGAACAATAGCTGTAAAAGATCCTACAGCTGCAGCATCTGCTACAACAATAGCAGCAGCAGTCGCATTACATAACAGCAGCAGCAGCAAGCAAATCCATCAACTGTAGATTCAATATCCTCAGCAACAGCAAGCATCACAACAACAGCAATAGCAAATATGACAGATGTAGTACCAGATACAGCATCTATAGCAACAGCAGCTACAATGATAGCAGCAATAGATCCTGCAGCTACAGAAACATCAGCCGCAACCTACACAATAGCCGTAGCAGAAGCAAATACAACAGCTACCGTAGCAGATACAGCAGCTGTACGACAATAGATGTAATAGATCTTACAGCTGTAGCAACTGCAACAATAATAGCATCGACAACAACCAGTTACATAACAGCTATAGCAGCAGCAGCTAATACAGCAGCTATAGATTTAGCACTCTTAGCAATAGCAGGCATCACAGCAATGATATTCCAGGTGTTGGTGCACCCACCACAGCATCAGCAGTCATCGCGGCAGCTGTAACTTCAAATATGAGAGCTGTAGTTGTGGATACGATACTGTAACATCAGCTACAACAATAACAGTATCAGATCAGGTAGCTGTAACAGCATTAGACACAGTCAGCACAATAGCTGTAGCAGAAGCAAATACAGCAGCTATCGTAGCAGATACAGAGACTGTACAACAATAGCTGTAACAGATCCTACAGCTGTAGTAGCATCTGCTACAACAATAGCAGCGGCAGTCGCATTACATAACTGTAGCAGCAGCTAGAGTCTTAGCAATAGCAAGCATCACAGCAATGATATTCCAGCTGTAGATTCACCCACCACAGCAAGAGCAGTCATCACAACAGCAGCAACAGTAAATACGACAGATGTAGTGACAGATACAGCAGCTACTATGAAAGCAGTAATAGATCCTGCAGCTGTAGCAGCATTAGACACAGTCAGCACAATAGCTGTAGCAGAAGCAAATACACTAGCTATCGGAACAGATACAGCAGCTGTACAACAATAGATGTAACAGATCCTACAGCTGTAGCAACATCTGCTACAATAATAGCATTGACAACAACCGGCTACATTACAGCTGTAGCACCAGCAGCTAATCCATTTTTGTTCAAATGTAGCAGCTTTATCAGTTAAATCATTGCTTCATTAAACAAGAATTGTAAGGGTAGACGTCTGTCCCCTTTATCTAGGCTTGAGACCAACACTAGTATTTTCTTCTAATGACAGGGTTACCGCCTCCCCTTCCATCTTCTCCGTTCTTCACCATTTGTCTGCTATGTGCATACACAGCACATGAGTAAACTTTAATTTTTAAAGGTTGTAGACTCGCAAAGAAAATCTTCATCTTCGACTTAAACTCTCTTAAGCGTTGTTTGAAATACTGTAATGACCATACTCATAGGTAGTTATTCCATCCTCGGCAATAACTCTTATCATCAAAGGCGTAGTAACAGCGTGCTTTCGTGATAGGATTAAATTCATAAGCGTTCTGATGATTTCACAGGTTTTAAGACAGTCCGTATAGCGGTAAAACGTAATGTACTGCTTAATAACACTACGTTTTATACCCTTAGTCTTTTTTACCATTGAGCCATGGATATCTAGTGCATACATCTTAGCTCGTAGTCCGACAAAACGTGGGATGATTTTACCATTAGGCTCATCTTTAAATTTCCCAAGTACCTTGTTTAGAGCTGAATAGCATATATAGTTGTAGGATAATCAGCAGTATCCAGATGCTCAAGTAAACGTAACTTGTCATGGTACACATCTTCAGTTGTTACACGATGAATGAATGAATCAGTATCCATGTACATAAGCTTCAGGTTTCTAGCTCCGTAATATGGTAACAACACATCATAATGATGGTGATACATTAACGTCTTGGAGATGTCCAACACACTCATACCAATGTATATAGGCTTGTCGAGAGGCCATATATACAACAGCTAGAATAGCAGCATATATTGTTCTATCGATAAACGAAGGCTTGGCGATCAGCTTCTCTAGAGTCTTCTAATTTGTCACCAGTCGTATATCCATACGGTCAGGCAGATTCTCTATAGTTTTTCCTAACATGACGTTGTTAAAGAGCTTGTAGAGGTCCTTCTCAAAATCATTTGCAGCTTGTTGTAGTAGCCTGTTGTTAAATTCCACATTAGGTTTTAACCACTGTGACTGTTCGAATTGCAGCACACGATGGATTTTTTTAGTCGTAACCCATGATTAAGAGCTTGCTTCAAAGCCATGTAATGTACTACATACTTCTTTCGAGGTCCAAGACGAGGTATCAGTTTATTTTTATATGATTTCAATGGTTTCATACACTCAAGCAGGAAAGGTAGATCGTTGTGTAGATCGTGAAGTTCTGATGTCTATGACGTCACACCCAGAAACAGGATGTCTGACAGTATCAAACATATTTAAATTCGTTTCATAGCTAACTGTATATGATGTCACACCAACAGGAGAAGTATTCTCACACTATCATTCAAACAGATGTCATTCAAAGCCTACCACAACAACCACCACCACCCCTACCACCACCCATTCCACCAAAGCTTGCACAATCTCTATTATCATAATGCTTAAAAGTGAAAGCTTAAAAGGTAACGTAGATGATTTTCCCCCTTATTTAGTTAAATGTGTGTATATACTGTATTATTTAATGTTTTCATTCCCTTTTCAATTCTTCCTTTCCATCTTCCCACAGAAAGATCATTACATTTCACTACAATCACGAGAAAAATAATTTTTCCAGAGTTACACAGATTCTAAACTTCTAGAATCGAACCGGGTAATACCTTTAATAAATGTATTTTAGTAATTTAACTCTCCCACATCAGCATCTACCATTTAATCTTTATTCGAACATGATATGATCCATAGGCTTGAAAACATATGAAATCACCCCTTTGGGATTCGATCTGTGGTGTTAAAAGTAATTTTTGTCATGATAACGATATTTAGGAACTAGGTACTCTGTTTACTTTTTACTTGACATGTCTATCGAAATTAGATTACTAGTTATTAAATTTATAAGTAAACTTCATTGAATCGGTATTCGAACCCTGAACACCAGGAACAAAATTATTTGTAATACTAGTTTGGTATGTTAAACAAAGCTGTATGCAGTTACAGCATCAATCTAAGTGACATATCCTAGAGTATAGAGGAAAATGAAGGAAATCATTAAAAGATCGGGATTCGAACTAAAGGTGGTCAGGCGAATCTTGCAGTGGTGTTTTCAGCCCCTGAATTTCCTGTCTCTCCTTTTGCTCCATTCATTCCATTCATTCTTCACCCGTTAGATCTGTTTCAGTGTTGGAAATGCCGACCATGATATTTCTGTGCGGCGTGGCAGGGAAAAAGGTTGCTCTCTATGGAGCTTTCTCCGTCCCGCGGCTGGTTGCTGGGGTGTGCGAAACGTCCATTCGGAACAGGATGTTGGACCCTCTGTGCGAGGCGGTGACCCTGGTTTGCCTGTCCGACTGTCAGGGCGTTTCAGTTTGGAAACTTTAGGACCTGTCATTGCTGTGCCGTCACTCCTGGTTCCGGCCGTCCGGAGTTTACTCTCACTTCCTTCCCCTTCGGGGGCACCCCATTGTGGTGCATAAATACATTATCCGCATTGGATTGCTGGCGAGTTCCCTCAGATAATAAGAGAAATAAGGGAGTACTAATGTGGCATTTAAATTTAGAAAACGAAATGGATTCATTTATTTTCGAGTTTTTAAGCATGAATTTCTTTAAATAAGATATATCTTGTCCATAAAACACATGCCACTGTCCAATATTTAAGTTTGATTTCAAATGCAAAAAGAAAGAAAAAAACGGAAATTTTACCAAGGACTCAAACCCAGGTTGTTCTAATTACTAGATACCTGCACCCCATTGCTCAGCCATAGTGGACATGACCAATCTGACAGGTATCCACCTAATATATCACGTACCTTGCAAATGAACGTAAGGTGGTATTGTCACGATCCAAAAGAAATCAGATAGTAAGGCTATTTGGGAACGTTTATTTAACATTTGTTTCATATTATAACAGGACCTGACATCGGAAGCATAGCTTCAGTTAATCATACAGAAACTACGGCATCTCAGAGCATCAGTGCCACTTACTTGTATCAACAGCAAGGAATGAAATGTAATTTGAATTAATCAACCCATCTTCAAACAGTTGGGCACACTTATTATAAAACATTACATGTGTTACCTTAGTTTCTGAAGTATTCGTAATGAAAGAGGAAGAGGAACGTGCTAGTATGTACCTGCTTGCACGTCCCATTAACGCTACGTCACTTCCAGTCGCTGCTACCAACACCTGGCTTCCCAACTTCCCAAATACAATAAAATAATCCCTAAAAAGCCACTAAATGGCATTGTATAAATTGTATATTGTGAACACAACGTCAGCGAAGACTTCCGATGTTTTTCTAATCGAACTCCCTCTCTGACTGTTACTTATTTCATCTGCCTTAGTGCAGTTCATTATGCTACGTAAGTAGAAACCCCAAGAAACAGTAACAAAACACTGAAGAAGGCAGTACAGTGCCTGATAGTAATTTTGTATATACTACAAATATACTTACATTTTGTTAAATTTTGTAAATTAAATTCTTTGGCCAAGATTTCCCAAGTAAATTTCTTTTTGGAAACGCTGACACACTCAGAACTTTATTACCGAAAAGATGGGTGAGCTTGTCTACAAGTTATGTCAGTACATGTTTCTCTTCTATAAAGAAAAGCTTACCATTGTCCAAAATTTTAATCTACAAATGAACATCCTGGAGTAACATAGTCCACGTGGAAGACTACATCTAATTATAACTAACCCTAAGCATTTAGATGTACCGCATATGTATTACTGTTAGTAGTTCGGGTAAGGATGAATATGTATATATCGTATATCTAGGGCGAGTGGGAGACAGCGGAAGGGAGCACATACCTGCGTGCGTTGAGCGGAACGAAGAATCTTGACTTAATGTGAAAGAACCTGAATGGGGCAAGTAACAGCAGATTAGATTATTTTGCTACTACGGTTATGCATAAATCCTTTTGAACGCGCTTGACTGTTATTTTGGAACAGTTATTCAGCATAATGCATTTTTTTAACCGAACGGTTGGAATCCTTAATATAAACCCACCTATGCTATGTGTTTTATTCAAGATATTTCTTTTTCATTTATACGCGCGCGCATATTGCGGGAAAGCTGAAATGTGTGAAACATTATGAATAAGCGAGTTTAAGATAAAGAAGTGCCAAAGTATCACATTTGAAGCTAGACATAATTTTGATATTGATTAGGCGATAGAACGTAATATCAAACATATTTGAAATTGTATTTTTCAAAAGTATTTTTGTACATTCAAGCCAAATGTCAGTTTTAACGAGATTTTCAGTAACATATAGCAATGCATACCCTTAATTAAATAACCAGAATACAAGCACACTGAGATAAAAGTATCAAGTTTTAAAGATTGAAAAGCCTACTAAGCTAGGAGGAATCGGGGCTTAGCTAAGAATAGAATCTTCATTAGAATGTAAGTTAAGTATTTTACCGTAATACCACTACATGTAACATATCGCACGCAAATTCAATACTATCTATACGGTGTCTACAAAATGAGAGCAGATTATGGTGCGGTGGTATGTAGCGTCTATATGAGTATGAAGAGTATTATTTACGAACACTCCTGTAGAGTCGAAGAAAGTTCTGGTTGCACGAGTTTTCGATGCAGTATAAGCACGCACCAGATATTTTTGAGGGTGTATGTGTAAACATTGTTCGGATGCTTACTATTTGCAACGAACTTTAGGACGCTGCGTCAAGCAGATCTTAAAGGGACGCAAATAAAGTGGAATATTTGAAGCTTCATATTTTATATTGTCATCTGTGTTATATCCAAGCAATACGCTTCCGGCCATGGGTTTCTTAAACTTGCACTGCCAAGTCCCCTATAAGTTTGTTATAGGGATTTTGAATCACCCTGTCCAGCTTACATAAGAAGCGGGCTGGTAAAATTGTTTATAAAATGCTAAGCTGACATTCTATGGGTCCCAAATTTTAATCTGTCCTCAGCAGTTGCTTTCTTTTGCTAAGTTTTCCTGATATTTTCAAAAGCTGATGTTTGAATGCCGATGTAGATAATTGTGTATACCTACTTCGTCATTAAATTAAGGTGATAAAAACTAAAAGCTCTTCTTGAAAATTTTCGGAAAGTGAACATTTGAATTCCGTGTCCCAAATGCTCGAACTCTAGGATTTCAAAACACTTTTTTTTTGATATTGTAGACACCTACTTTGTATGCAATGTGCTAGAGTTCTACAGGCAAGAAAGGCTTGTTTTAAAATTTCAGCTTTGGTAATTGCTTTTCTCAACTCTTTAGCTGGTTGAAAATCGTTGGAAATTGAATTTTCTTCCAATTTTATTGTTTTGAAAATCTTCGGGTACATTACGAAAAGTCCAAATAATTAAAGTTGCCAGATACATCTGCCGTAGTACTATCAGCTTTTTTAATTATTAATGTTTTAACAATTAGGATCCTTAATACTAAAACAAAACTTGACAATTAGTGGAAATAAAAAAATATGTTGAAAATGTCTTCACTTTTAACATTTAGCATAATGCCATAAATTGGTCTTTAAAACTTGCCCTGGAGAAGGTTTTATTATTGAAAGATACCTAAATGAAATTTAGTAAGTGTTGAATGTTTATATCAAAATAGTTTAAGATTAGATTTTCGGCTAAATCAACTGAAAGTATTTAAAATAATATTTACAGCATTTCATTTCCTGAACCACCCTTCATATTCTTTGTATAAGCTGTATCGTAATCAGTAGTGTAACTCAAATGTTTGGATAGGGATTTTCTCTCAAGACATATAAATCTAGTTGCACTGCTGCTGACGAATGTCGTCGATTAATACGTCACATGCTGATTGTTTGTTTTTCCGAGAGAGATTTCAGGCAAATCATTAACAATCCTGCTCGACCCTAACATGAAAAAGCATATTTGCGTTTCGAACACGGCCTTGTGTTCCGGTAAGCTTCATTGTTTTAGCTTCTGTGTCCGTTACTAGCTCTCTGTGGCTATTCGCCGCAGTGGTAACAGAGAGGCATTTTCTTAGGACTACAAGCTCTTAAGTAATTTACACTTTACGTAACAATTACTTTTGATTTCCTTGTCACTCTCCCATCTTTCTAAGAAGGGGCTACAGAATATATTAGAGATAAATCTAAGATATATTTTAGGTTTTAAGCATGTCGTTTTATTCCAAGGCCCATTTTGATAATGAATGCTGTATTAAAACCGGCTGGAGTCAATAGTTTTACTGTCGATGTTAAACTCTCGAGAACACTCATATTGAATCGCATTAATACACATATTTAGAAGTCACAGATACACTAACAAATCTAGAGCAATCGCTCACACACACACATCAGAAAAAGGATAGCATTGTGTGAGTGGGCCATATACACGCGTCATTCTCCCACGGAGATGATCAATTATACATATGTCTACACTGGCCAGTCAAAGATTGGCGCCGAACATGAATGCGGTAAGAAAAGCATGCGCAGTATCAGTCTGAGCACTGCTAAAACTTGACATGTTAAGGTGCGTCTTAAAATTTCAGCATATGCACTCACTTTAGCTCTCAGGCCGATAGTTATATAAATATCAGTCAGTAAGATACTCCCCGGAACAGGACTGACGTTGTTTCTACTCAGTTGTTGCGTCGTCCTCCGTGATGTACTGGTTACCATGCTGGCCTCTATTTGCCGAGGTCCCGAGTTCAAACCCGGCGGAGGGGCGTAAAAATCCTTCGGAAGGGAAGTAAAACCGGTGGTTCCGTGTCGTAGATTTACGGCACGTAAAATAACCTCAAGCCTGATAAAGAGGCCTCTGAGCAAAATTACAGCTCTTTCACGCCCAATATAGAATGTGACGCTAACGACCACAGCAGTTAAAGAGCGTTCATAAATAAAACTAAGTTTAAATTTTGCTTAGTTGTTGCATTATGTCGGCCTTCCCGCGTGGCCTCAAATTCCGAGGCTATAACTTCCTGATACGTCAGCGTTCCGGTAAACTACCCAAACTTTGAGTCAGCGTTTTAAATACCTTTCCCTCTTGTTAAAACGTGGTGTCCAGTTTCGTTTTTCCCTGGGCTGCTACAATGTGAGTAGTAATAAAATGGGGATTGAAAAACACTTAATAGGCATGGAATGTCTATTCATATGCAAATGAGCCCCCCTCCCCCATTCCACCTCCACCTCCATGGTAGTTTTAGTTGCAGCTGCGGTCGTAAATCTTGTTGAGTACAATGGAAGCTTGACAGTTAAGCAACTAAGGTTATCCTTCACTTGTTAAAACGAACAAAGGGGTCATAAATTTAAGGTTCTGTAACAAAGGCGAGATGTTTTTCCTACCCATTCCACATCCGGCCACTTCTGCAACTGTGGCAGTTACCCACTCCACTCCTATTGTTTCTCGAACACGTGCGGGGACAAAGGAAGAGATTCTATTCTGTGCCTTTCTATTGTCCGGGGCAAGGCTACTTTCTGGCATACTCATTCCACTAGCTTTTAACAAAAGAACAATGCTTGCCCTTCAGCTGTCAAAATGAACAAAGGCCATGATGAATTAGGGTCGTGACAAAAGCGAACCTAAAGCCAGTTAACAGAGAAAGAAGTTCTATTTTCCGGGGCAAGCCTTCTTTCAAAATGAACAATGTGGATGCAGGACAAAGGAAGAGATTGTATTGTGTGCCTTTCTATTGTCCGGGGCAAGACTACTTTAGAAAGACCATCTGGCATTTCTCATTCCACAACCCTATAACAAAGCCGGTCCCTTTCCATTGTTTGAGCACTTGGTAGCTTAACAAAAGAATTCGAGGGTTGCTTTATGCTCGACTTGTCTTTGTTCGCGTGAAAGAGAGAGAAGCTTGTTTACCAGTTCTACGTAAACAACGCCAGAGTCAGCCATCATGGTTTTTGCCCTGAGGGGCTGTTCTCTCCGATGTTTTACGAGATCCTACGAATATACCCGAGCATAGTTAACAAGCATTCTGTTTGGCTCATTTCAGGCAGCGACTCCGAAAAGCGCCTAATATACATTTCATTGCATGCATTAAACCTCTGCGTGGATATCCATAGATCGGTGCTCGATTCTTACTGTAATCAAAAGTTTAGTGCTAATGAGAAATTGATGATTGATATTATTATATCATTACCCTAATTAATAAAAAGGCGTTCAGAGGATTGTAGCTCGAATCTTACCAAGTGAAACTCTAACGCGTAATAACTATTAAACTATGCAAGGTCAGATTAAAAATGTATTTAACAAATATAATTATTTATATTAAACACAGGTGTTTACTTAGGCATCCAAATTGATACTTTGCTAAGGTAAAACATTATTATATCATTACCCTGATTAATGAAAGACCGTTCAGAGGGACCCTAGTTCGAATCTTACCCTGCAAACTCTAATGTGTAATAACTAGTAAATTACGGATGCGTGCACTAACAGGTTAAAAATATATTAAACACATGCGTATACTTAAGTATCCAAGTTGATATTTTCTTAGGGTAAAACATTATTATATCATTACCCTGATTAAACGC
This sequence comes from Deroplatys truncata, assembly GCA_030765065.1. Taxonomy (NCBI): domain Eukaryota; kingdom Metazoa; phylum Arthropoda; class Insecta; order Mantodea; family Mantidae; genus Deroplatys; species Deroplatys truncata. The sequence goes on from CM060990.1 coordinate 383,494,351, forward strand.
CGTTCAGAGGTTTCTAGTTCGAGTCTTACCCTGCAAGCTCTATGCCTACTAACTATTAAATTACGTAAGCGTGCACGATAAGATTAAAAATGTATTTAACAAATATAATTTAATTTTATACAACATTACGCTGTTTTAATGAAAGGTACTCTTAGGATCCCAGAAGCCCCTAGTTCGAACCTTACTAGAGAACTCTAATGCTTAATAAATACTAAATTATTGAAGCGTGAACGGATCAGATGAAAATGTATGTATTTAACAAATAATTATTTATATTAAACCCCTGCGTATACTTAGATATTCCGATACCTAGACACGATTCTTTATTTTCTTTCTTCTCTCTCTTTCTTTCTCCACGACTTGTACACATCCAGGCGCTCACATATACACGAGCACATGCGCATACATCAACATGCATACACTGGTGCACGCACGCACACACACGCACATACCTGTAACGCAGCAATTATCTCTTTCAAACAGAGATATCAAAAACCTTTACGTGCATTCCCTCTCTATAATACAAGTTTTCATTTCCCTCACTGAATCATATATTCTCTTGCATAGAAAAACACATTCATCCCCCACTCCCTATAGATCGCCTCCCCCACCGATCCTCTCTGCAAGTCATTACATGTGATAGAAGAACCGGTTTTTCTAGCCGGTGTATATAGGGACCCCTTCTCGCACTACTCTGAATATTATTCGAGGTGTAATCGAGTCGATAATACAATGGAAGATTTTTGGAGTGAATGCGGAGAAGAATCATACCATTATACATATTATCATAAAGAGTCGTGTAATGGCATCATGCATTCTATAGTGTGTAACATGCCTTCATATCATGACCAGATCACTTCTCGAGGCATATGCACAGACAACTGCCCGGTCTACAAAAGAAGCATCATGCAAGTATAGTTTTTATTATTGAATGCAAACTCTAAAAAGCGAGCAATTGTTCTCTAAAGAAGAGTGAAAACATTACAATGGTTCATTCTATTGTATTTTCTTTCTTTCCAGGGAAACTGATACAAAAAGTGACGGTGAAATGCTCAGCCTCATTTCAAATCACGGCTCTCTGTGACATTCAGAGTACTGCATTGGGTATACTCACTCTGTACTGTGTGCAAAACCTGTGGTACACGACAAGATGGCGTCATACTTTCCATGCAATGAGAGATGCAGTGTATTCCTCTTCAGACAGAGAAATTTAAAGTGAGTACCTCTTTAAATATGTATCATTATTGTACATTGCTATCGTCATATACGTAACTTCAGAGGACATTAATGTAAACATTAATTGTATGCGATACTAACATACATTGCATAGTACTATAGTACAAGAGCAGTTGTATACGACTAACACTGGAAATTATAATGACTTTTGCAGAATTCAAATGACGACACCAGCGCCTAAAACCGAGATAGATTCCGATGATAAAGAACCGGAAGATATAGTGGAATATCCCATTGCACAGCAGTATGCTAAACACATAGATGAGGAACAGGAGTCCAATTCACAGCAGGCTGGGGATCTAACACAGGCGACTTCCGAGTCTCCCCCTGGAAAGCCTGCAGAACTCGGGAAAACATCGACGTGAGTATTTTCACATATATATAAAAATCATTGTTTCATTCCTCCGTGACCTAACAAAAATTAATTCTTTCAGGTTACCTTAACTTCACCCAAGCGCTTTTCTAAGACCTTCATTGTGTAATGTTTCAGGCGATGCAATAAGGGGAAGAAGAAGAGGAACAGCTTTGCAGACCTGCAAAGGAGGCTGACGCTATTGGAGGATAGAATAAGCAACATCGAGACGCCCAAGAAACATGACGGTAAGAAGCGGGTGCCGAGACGTCTACATCTCGAAAAGGCACAGCATTAAGATAGGATTCCTCTATGATCTTCCAGTGCTTATAGTGAAAAACACAGAAAAATTTGTATACATGACAATTCAAGACTGGGAGATAATTCGTGAGCGTCTTCCTACATTCAGTGCATTCCTCCAATCGAGAAAGTATCCGCGTGTGGAATATTGTGAAAATATTGTTTTCTCTTATAATATTGTTGCATATATGCAACAGACAGAAATAAAATTTTTGAACACTAATTTAAATGATTGTGAAATATTTTTAATAGAGATGAAATTTGCAGGCTAAAAAGACTTGAATTGTTTATAGACTACCATTTAGGTAACCTGCCTGCTTCAAATGTAATGCAATATGTTGGAACGAGGAGTTGGAGGAAGAAAGTGATGGAAATACAGGATAAATAATAACAAAAAGAATGAAAGTATACTTTTACATAGTGTTTTTATTCATTAAAAATCCTTACATTGCTAATGAAAAAACAAATTCTTACAATGATTAGTTTAAAATAAAAGCTGCATCACATGAGTCAGAGGCCTGTATGTAGATACTTTATCGTGAATTATCAAACAATACAATGTGGTCAGTGCAGGAACATTTGCACTAGCTTGAATTTCCATTCTAATGTTAACAGCACCATTTACAACTTCCTCTGGTTGATGTGAGCAATCTATAACAAATATAGGAGCAAATTTAAGAAAATCTTTTCTCTTCAATAAAGAACAGTTCTCTTTTTCATAATAAGAGTTTTGAAACTTTGAGTACATGTCATACAATGATGCAAATCTCGAGTTTCCAAAATCCAAATTCATGTCATGATAGGGATAACATTCGCTATTAAGATAAATTCTCAAATTAGTTATGTTACAATGATCAAAAAGAGAACCGTCTTTAGATGCATTACTCGATCTTAAAGTTTGAGCACCCAAAATGACAAATCTCGGCTTCTCCATTTTTTATGTGGTGGCGACATTCCAAGTGAATGATTTAGTTTGCGGCACAGCAGGCTGAGTATGCAGATCCGTGGTCCTAAATGGGAGATACAGCGCCTTGTCCGACTTGACAATCTTGAGAATTTCAACCTTTTCAGCATCAGAAAGTCGTATCACTGGCATTCTCCACTCGATTCGTGCAAGTTTAACGCTTGCATTCTCTTCACCCACAGGCGCTATAATATAGTTTTTAGAGTCCTTGGATCGAATCAGCACCAGCTCAAACTTGCTATTGAGTATGAGTTCCTTGTGGTCGTCAGCAAATCCCAGAAGCATCGAAAGCGGTACTATGGCATTCAAGGCTCCATTTGCTGCATTCACAATGTCCATGTCTTCTCCAGGATAGCACCATCCAGCATTCAGCAAGCGATCAGACTCCATTGGGTTGAGAGCAGCATAGTTGCGTAAAGTTGAGGCGATCCCGGGGTTCCTGGTTCGATCAATAGTTGAGCCGTTCATATCCAGTCGAATCTCCTCAAACATGAATGCAATAGCGTTATTGGTAAGCTTTGCAGTAGTAGCCGTTCCATTAGGTTTAGTAATACTCCCCTCGATGTATAGATAACTTCGATTAGGTAAAGTATACAAATCCTCAGCTTGACAAGGGATTCTAATTTCATCATTAGTGTCCGGAGCCGATGTATTATATGGTAAAAACACATGTTCTTCTTCTTTAGTGATCTTGTCATCGAATCTCGGTGCACCGGTAACATTGAAGATGTCCATGATTATAGAAGTCTGAAGCCCAATACTTGGAGGAAGTGTCGATTGCGTGATGTTAACCCTCCGGGTGTCAAGGGTAGAGTATGATGTGTGCGTCGAATCACTCCCTTATTATATCCTCGACGTCGTTGACTTCTTCTAAAATCTATTGGCATTGCAGCGGATGTGAAGCCTTATGCTTATATCTTCGTTTCTAAAGTCAATGATATTACCGCTTTGGTCCACTACACGAAGACTAATTTGCTCTATAGCATTGGTGTTTATGATTGGAAGGTAAATTGGATTTGACGGCTCTTGAGAAATATGATACCCAGGCGGAACAGAAGGGAAAAACTCGTAGATCGAGTGGCCGCTTTTACCGTCGATGAAAGAGCCTGTTGCAATACTGCACTCGATTCGAATGATGCTCACCTTAAACATATTCACCAGGTAATCAGATTCGGACAGCTGATTAGCAGGAATAACTTTACCTCTGAAGCCCAATAGCGAGCCTATAGAACGATCACCGGAAAAATCAATAGTGAAAGGACATTTAATTTCAGCCTTCATTGTGTTATTATTAGGTCTAATAAAGAAGACATTCTTATCCACACCTAGCTTATCTCTGATGTATTCATTAATATCAGAAATGTCATAAGTTCCGTCAGGTATATCAATGCTCTTAATTTCATCATTGTGCATGTAATGAAATTGATTATTACTCCTATCAACATTGGGAATTGAATAGAAGGTTTCAAAATTCAGTAGAGCAACCTCATAATGATACTTTGAATCTAGCTGAAAAGGAGGATTCAGGTATGTAGCAAGCACAGACTCATTGCCGCTGACAGCAATAGTGTAACTCATTGCGATAGAAATTGCAAGCACAAGTGCCCGCAGATGACTGAGCTGAAACTCTGAAACCTCTTAGTGTTATACAGTACGTTAACATCTCTGAGGAGCCTTTCTATCTCTTTTGGAGGCTTCAAGTTTCCAAAGCTGTCGAAATAAAATGACACGTTGCCATCCTTCTTTATAGCAACCCAATGAGTGCCTTCATTCTCTGAAGTATCAAGATTAACAATAATTCTCTCTCTGTAACGAGGTCTTGAGGGTAGCTGATCGATCATGTATACACCCCTAAAATGAGGAATCTTTAAACGTCGGACATACAAGTCGAGGTCTATGTTACTTAATGCTTTTTCCGGGACAAGTATAGCCCTCTGCCGGAGTTTTTTGAATTTCCTTTCTTGCTCTGCCTCCTCTTCCTTTCGGTGTTCCTCGCCTTATTCTTCTTCTTCTTCTTCTTCTTCACTCGTAGGCCATTCCCTCTTGCTTCAATTTCTTTGTTATGTCTCATCATTTCAGCAAGTTGTTTATCCGCAGCCTTTTTCTTATTTACAGCAGAGGCTATTTGTGCAGCGCCTCCAGCGGCGGCTCCTAGTGCTGCAATAATTGGTATGAGAGGTAGAAATCCTCCTCGTTTCTTCTTCCTGGATCCCGCACCAACAGCTACCTTACCTTTCATAATGCTTGTTACTAGTCGGGCTGCCAGCCTTTCACCTAATGTAGCATCAGATGATTGCACTCTTTTCCAGGCCTTTTCAGCCAAGATTTTGTCGGCAACGTTTCTCGAAGCAGAGTCCTTAAGCTGAGCGTAGGCAATGTCGTGAAGTTTACACGCTTCGTCCAAAGGATTGATTCCGGGGTCTCCTCTCTTTAATCTTTTTTCTAGCTTTGTCCCAGGTCCACAGTATCTGTAACCAGGCAAATGTGCTTCAAATGGCAGCAGGTTAATGAGAGAGTTAATTAAACCGGAGCCTCTTCGACCTTAGCCCCCTTAGCACTCATGGTACACTAATTGATTTTAATGGCACATAGTTCTTTTATACTCTGTCATTGCTTACATTCATAGCATATATACATTAAGGATCATGTATTTTATTTTAGTTGCTACGATGGAGTTGGTGAAGCAAGATTGCTCGCTGCCTATCCAGGTACTAGACTTTGAAAGTGACTTTAGACGCGATCGTCACGGGAAGCTGTTTCCAGGCAATGTTAGAGCGCTAACAAATGTATTACTCAATATGATACTTCATGAGAATGGACTACGCTTTGAAAATGTGCACATTTATTCAAAGTCGCTATACCAGCCAGAGTATTAATATCTCGTTAAGCTATTTGAAAACATTGAGGATATAGGTGTGTATACTCATGAAGACGGTGAAAGCGTCTTGCACCCATCAGAAATTAAAGAAAATTCAATCTTTATATTTGATGACGTCATCACTGAAAAGCAAGACAAGATTGCATCCTTTTACAGCATGGGCAGACATCGAAATGTGGATTCTATATATCTAGCATAATCCTATGCCAAAGTCCCAAAGCATTTAATTAGAGATAATGCTAACATGATTATACTCTTCAGGCAAGGTAATTTAAACTTGAAGCATATATATGAAGATTACGTAAACACAGATATGACATATACTGAATTTAAAGATTTGTGCAAAGGCGTTTGGGAGAGCTCTACAGAAGGAAAACCCTTTATGGTAATTGTTCCCGAATTTCCGATGAATGACGGTCGATATAGGTGCGGATTCGATGTATATATTGAAGTTGTTAATAAAGAAATTGCTCATTCATAGTTCATCATGAGTATTGACAGGTTTGGATCACAGAGGGCTGCTCCAGTGAAAAGATCGCTACATCAATTTATCACAAACGGAGATGGAAAACGAAATTACCAATTCAGGAACAAGAGACTGTGCGTTGTTCAGGATCCTGAGGAGGAGGACGACGACGCAAGCACTAAACGCTACGTGGATACGCTTACGTCTTCTACTGAAAATCGAATGCACGAGTTCACGGAAAAATCGACATATCAGCGCATGGGCGAACTTCAAACTACGCTTAGGGATCACATCCAGAAGTCGCTAGACGTGCAACATGATGCTCTAATGGAATATCTGAATAAAAATACCCTTAAACGCGACGATGGAAACAACATTATCCTGGATGCTATAAGATTGAAGATAATGATGCCACCTCAAGAGGACTATGACGTGCCAGATAAGAAGCATGTATTAGAATATATAAGTACAAGAATACCACCGCTCGATTCAAACGGTAACGTTTCATTCCAAAAAAGAAGGCTAATTGAAGTAGCAGATCCTATCGATGACAGTGATGGAGCAACAAAAAAGTTTGTTAAAGTTCACGTGGGAAGGAAACAAAATGAAATACGCCAAGATTTAAACAGCAGACTTGGTGCAATAAGTACCACGGTTACAGAAACAGTGGGAAAACACATGGAAACTATGGCGAACCGCCAAAATTCAATAAACGGGCATCCGACAGCTGCAATGGATAATATCAATATCCTTAAAACACAAATGAGAGTCATAAATTCTTTAGTAGAGAAAATGAGAGGGGAACATGTAATTACACTGCAGTCGTTGCCTTTCAGAGGGAAATCACACAGGTACATGTTAACAACAGGTCTTGAATATTACAAATCAAGCGTAAACGGTGAGATAGTTTCTTGGTATATGACGTCACCAACAGCTCCTGCTGTAAGACCTGATACATTAATTGAAATAAATGACAAGTCTGTTAGAGCTCTGCCTGCACCGATTGCAAATGGTGATAGACTAACCTTCACAGCTCCTGCAAATCGTGTAAGGGACGGCCATTTTCTAAATATCGAGCTCAAAATCGCTTATAAACTGAAGTCTGCTAAATAAATAGGGTATATATTAATCCGAAAGTCTAATTTCAGTGTCATTTCAAGATGGACAGCGAGTGCATACGCCTTAAAGAATCTGTAGCCATGCACACGAAGGCTATAAGAGAAAAGTTACGTTCTCTTAAAGGTCAGCAGTTTGAAACCCAGAGAGTGATGAGTGAAGCTCTTCAACCACTGACAGATCCGCTTCAGGATATACTTGAAATACAGAAAAAGAATACTACAAGCAAGGAGGAATCACCGAAAGACGTGAAAGATGAGAAACTCTACAACTACCTTAATAAGGTTTGAAAGAAGGACAAAAATGAAATAGATTCATCATATGGAGTACGATATGAGGATGGCAGTTACATGCTAGGCAACAAGATTATTGATTTCATCAGTAATAAAGTTCGAATAGGGGACGAAACGTATGAAACCACGCCTGGATTGAAGGAACTCATCTTCAAGAGAATACCTGAAATGCATGCATACACTGAAGATGACCTTGAAACATACAGTAAAATACTTAAATCAACACATGTTCATCGAAGAAACTTCAGCAAGCACGGGCAGCTGAGATCGGGTAATTCCTACAAGTATAAAAGCGTTATACGTCCTCTAGTAACGAAACACAAGGGATTATGACTACAGTGGAAAGAACATCACCCTAATACGAGGCAAGACTACATCTACTGGAGCGACCCTAATGATCTGGTGGACCGCCTTAGGCTACTTGTGGCATCCAGAGACGCCGGCAATAACAATGATACTCAAGAAATTGAAGAGATTATTCAAGAACTAAAAGCGGCAAAGGTTATAGCATGACATCAGTGAAGCAACATATAGCAAGCGAGCTCCATGCTCCAGCCCGGAGAAACTTCATGCGACGAAAGATTATCAGCAAGGGGCTCCACGACTTGGTGCAGATCGACTTGGTGGAGATGATACCGCATGCAAAAATCAATAAGAATTTCAAGTACATCATCATTGCAATCAACTTCTACTCTAAAATGGCATATGCGAGACCGCTAATGGACAAGACAGGACTTCAAGTTGCAAAGGCTATGGAAGATATACTGCAAGAAATGATAACCCCACCCAAGGACACACAGAGTGATAATGGAAAAGAATTTTATAATAAATATTTTAAAAAATTAATGACAAAATATAACATCAATCACTACAGTACCTATACCCATGTGAAGGCAGCTGCTGTTGAACGGTTAATAAGAACTTTAAAGAGTATAATGTATCGCGAATTTCTAGCTAAAGGATCATACAAGTGGCTAGACCTTTTACCTCAGATCATTGCAAGATATAACAACACTTACCACTCCACTATTCGAATGAAGCCTATAGAGGTGAAGAACAATGATCTTCTTCTGACTGTATACAGCTACACTCAAGATCCAAGAGAGAAGACAGGGGCAAGAAAGTTTAGTGTTGGTGATTATGTGAGGATATCAAAGGACAAGGGACATTTTGAAAAGGGCTTTGAAGCTAATTGGAGTGTTGAAATATTTCAAGTTGTTCGCGTGAATCACACCAATCCCGTTACATACATGCTAAAAGGTAATGATGGTGATGAGATAAAGGGGACCTTTTATGGTCATGAACTGCGATCTACACTGTACCCTAATACATTTCTGGTAGAGAAACTATTACGCAGGCAGGGAAATAGGATTCTTGTAAAGTGGTATGGATTCCCTAATACTCAGTGGATTGACAGAAAGGATTTATTGTAAAAAAATAAAAATGAAAATAAAGAGGCTTTCATTCCACAATAATGAGTGTTTTTTATTTTATTATATATGCTGTGTCAAATATGAAATTCATTATTTAAAAAAACATTTTTGTGTTTGCAGGGTTTACATACATTTTTACATGATTAAAAATCAATAAGTGGCTTTAACTAAAAAAATCATAAACAAAAAAAATTCCATGAATATACACCAACATTATGATTTGCATTTTTACGGTTAAGCCTCATACACACACACGCGCGCGCGCACACACACGCAATACATACATGAAAAAACACTCGCTCACTAGACTGCATTTTACATACATTTTATAAAATTCAAAATCAATAAATGAATAAACAGAAAAGACTTAACAATTAATAAAAGCTAAATATTTACATTATCCATATACATATTTAAATACACAAACATACACAACCACTCACACACGCACACACACATACAGAAAAGCAAATTTTTTTAAAAAAAATTTACACAACTAAAAATTTACAATGGTAAATACATATATACATCTAAGGGTCAGTCATACGCAGACAATAGTGACCCCAGGAAATTATCTGGTCTGAGCCTTCAATGAGTTTTCTCTTGTCTCTACCACAGAGAGCGACCTTATTCATTTCTATGGTCGAGACTTTGTTTGAAGCTTCGAAATGTAGTTGTTTTTGTTAAAAAAAATATTCCTAATATCATTTAGACAGCCGAAATAGTGCTCAAAATTTATGTTACGCATGCCGGTCTTGTTGATGCCCTTTGCTTTCATCATAGTTTGGTCCTCGTGCCTGTATGCATATAACTTGGACCTTAACCCAACATATTCTAGCATAGGGATTCCTGCAAGCTCATCCTTGAACAGGCCGATGACTTTCTTGTTTTGCGGTGTAATTCCAAAGCTGTTTTGCGCCTCATAATTTGATGTGTCAAAATGCTCTTGATTTTTGTCTAATAAATTTGTATATGTCGCTTGAGGTTTCCAGAATAAATGAATCTGTATCCATGTAATTTAAAATTAAATCTTCTAGACCTGGCTTCAATATATTATAATAAAAGCTGTGCATATGTTTTGATATATCAAGGATGGCTTGCCCTATGTAGATGGGTTTGTTCATGTAAACTTCCTTTCTGGCAAGTTCTATCCCTACAAGATTTTCTGCAAATAAAATGCTTCGAACGTAAGTTGGTCGCGCTGTCAATTTCTTGCATTGCTTCCAACTTGTAACGATACGGAAGTAATTGTATTTGCGTACATTCTCAATAAATTTGCCATATACAGGTTTGTTCATTTTCTTCCATAAATTCTGACCGAATTTGGAAGTTTCCCTTGCACGTCTCTCTGTATTTATATTAATGTAGGTTTTCAGCCATTCTGACTGATCATATGGAACCACTCTATGGATCTTCTTTAACTTCATGCCCAAGTCAATGCACTGCTGGAGGTTTCTGTAGTGCAAGGTATACTTCTCTTTGGTCTCTAGTGTTCCCAGCAGTTTCTTGTATTGGCCTCCAGGTGGTATGTCGTCCTCCGTGGACTAGTGGTACCGTGCTAGCCTCTAGTTCCCAAGGTCGCGGGTTCAAACCCGGCGGAGGGCGATGGATTTTTTCGGGCGTAAAAATCGTTAGCACGGCTTCCTTCGGAAGGGAAGTAAAGCCGGTGGTCCCGTGTCGTAGATTTACGGCACGTAAAAGAACCTCGAGCCTGATAAAGAGGCCTCTGAGCAAAATTACAGGTGTTTCACGCCCAATATAGAATGGGACGCTAAGAACCATAGCAGTTAAAGAGCGTCCATAAATAAAACTCAATTTTTTTTTCCAGGTGGTATCTCACGTTTCGGGCAGAGAGGAAGGTTATTGTGCTCATCATGTAGGTGCTCAGGGTACTCGAGGTGGACTTCCAAAACGTATCCAGTTGGGGAATCAGGAGCAACAGCAAAGAAGTTTATGTTTAAAATTTCTTCGGGCAAAAGCCATCTGAGGTTCTTGTGCGGCATGGGGCTCGCCATTGAAGCACCATATAAATTGTTGATGTCGAGATAGGCCAAATATAAGTTTTTTTGTTTCTGATTGTGTCCAGGAAGGTACTTTTTGTTGGCTTTGGCATGTCTCTTTGACACGGTACACATTCCGCCCCTGATTCCTCCCTCAAAGAATTTAATCATTTCCTCATCATGGATGAGGTCAAGCTTGACCTGAGTCACGTTGAGCATTGCATCAAATGCAAGTCCTGGTAGGGTATAGTACCAGCAGGGGTCCAAGTTATATACCTCCAGAGAGAGGTCCCTAAACTTCTCGAATGCATCGGCCAACAAGAGCGTATCCGCTTTCAAATAGAGGTCGCTGTATTCACCTAGATTGCTAATGTTGAAGGTGTTCCAGACTTTGACAGCATGGTTGTATTCTTCTTGTGTTATACCATCAAATTTTTCAATGGAAGGGAGTGCTGTTTCCTTTAGTCTTGAAGGAGAATCAACGTAGCTGTAAGGGAATATTCCCTTAGATCTCACTAACTGCTTATGTTCAGGATCGGGATACGCAGAGTTTGTGATCTTGAACTCACCACTACTCAGCATGCAGGCTAAACTAGATAGCTTATCGTCCAAGAACTTAAAGCTATCTAGAAACCTGAAAAAGATAGTCCTGTACTTTTTGCTGAATGATATATATCGCTCAGAGGCGTTTGGGATACACGAAATGGGGTGATCATCATATGCCAGGTGTTGCATCAGGAAATGGCTGTCATAATTGCTAAGGCAATGAAAAAGATGGGTATAAAGTTAGGTACCCGTCTATTTAAATTGCACGCATTATGAGCAGCCCCCAGGAATACACCGGTCACATGGCAGTGGTCACGTACCTTCAAGTCCTCTACCTCAAACTCCTTCTTGCATATGTGGCAATGACGAGCATTATCGAAATCAGCCACGTCCTGAGCAGTCAAGGTCATTTCTTCATTGCGGCTATATTGCTCAATAACCCTGTCGGCTATTAACCTAAGCTCAATGAAGAACTCCTTGATTGCATCAGGGCCTCTGAATAGCTTAAACCTCGACAATGAATCGTCATGGCGACATACGAACTTAAGCGATATAGATATAGCCTCATGATGCTAGATAGCCCGAGTCCATCTCTGATTAGCCGACGGTTCACAGGACGCTCTCAATATCGGCATACACAACAAAAAGTACAGGACTACCCTTTGAGTATGATGAGAACTCAATCACTTCACCCTGATTAGGCATTTTGAGCACCTGGCACTGCATGCACTTCAATTCATGCTTTTTAAAAGCACCTTCATTATTGAAGTGCTTCAGGCAGGGCTCGCAAACCCAGTGTTTCTCCTTGTGTTTGCTGATCTGTGACCTTGTCAGCCTCGACATATCCTTAATCAGGCAGTAGTGAGATCTTCCGTTTTGTTCAATTAGTAATAGGTTAACATTGAAATCTTTCCTGCTGCTGGTTTGGTATAGTGGTATAATTGCACACTCCCTTTCTGCTCCAAATACTGATACCGATACTCCGGTGTTTTGCTGTTCAAAGTCTGAAATCTGGTGTAGGCTAACAGGGAAGTTTATCCCTCTGTAGTTAAATGCAGTGAATAACTGTTCTGCAGGGTATTTGTTCGCTCTATGGCAATTCTGCTTTGCAGGATACTTTGCAGCGAGCAAACACCATGCAAAACAGTATTCATCTTCGTTTTTTATATTTATTGCAGCCCTCTTAGCCCTGATTGCAGTGGGTAACTCTATGTATCGCGATGCATTCAAGGGATCATAGAAGCTAGTTCCAATAACAAGAGCCCTACAGCGAACAGAGATTTTGAGCTTGCACCTCCTTCGAAATTCGAGATGTTGTCTACAATTTCATCGACCATAGAAGTGTATAAGGCATCAAGATTACTTGATTGAAGACCCAGCTTTGTCTTGCTATTGAAAAAGATGGTTTCTGCATGCTCTTTTTCAGGAGATTGTGTTAGGTAGGTGATCTCGATGGATGCGTTAACTTTAAAGCCAGAAGAGCTTCTCCCGAGTACAGAAACCATCTCTCCCAATACAAGATGTCTGCATTCCTGCAGAAATTGACCGGGGTCAGCTATCTCTAAAGTGTTTTCTATGCGGCTATTGAAAAGGCGGCTCTTGAACGCCGATTCAATAACCTTGCACTCTAGCTGAGTATGACTAACCTTTAGTTTTTTGGTGGTGTTCCTGTATTCAGTGTCGTCACTATCGGAGTCAGCAGTGGTGGTTGAGTTGTCATAATGGTTGCGACCAATGCCTGATGGCCCTGCAACTGGTGATGGAGGTGCCATTGAAGATCCTGGATGGGCGAGGGGGTTAATTCCTTGACCGTGCTCCTCTTCAGCCTCGTGAGGTCTTTTGGTACCCCGGAGCAATGCATACTCAGGCTCCGGGCTCATGACCACTATTGAAGGTTCTATAACAATAACAAAATTGAATTAATTGGAATGTCAGTTAAAATAGAAATGCAGGAATATATGTTTATTTAAATCATTGAAGAAAAAGCTTAAAGTCATGTGTTGATGTTACGATAATTATTTATATAATTGTATATTTTAATAAATAAAAAATGAGTGAAAAAGTTGATTGAGAAGAGTTATGCGTAAACGTTACGATAATTATGTAATTGTATATTTTAATCAATAAAAATGAGTAAAAAATTGTATTGAAAAAAGTTATGCGTTAACGTTACGTTAATTATTTATGTAATGATGTTACTAGAATAAATGAAGTTAAAAAACTCACCGTTCAATTCACGAAGCATCTGCAGGTACACGGTCCTGTAGGCACAATTTACGCAAGTGCACACCTCGCTAGGAATAATCGCCCATGGATCTCCTACAGGCATCGGTGCAACATCCTCGAATCCGGGAGGCGGCGGGGTCAGGTAGTCCTGAGAAAAGATAGGCGAGGGCAAGCTACCACAATCGTCCATCTCCCCCACCCCGACTGAAGTTGTTTCAGGAACTAGAACAAAGAAGCAAAAAGCAGAATTAGCTTCACATTGAATATTTTTGATTGAAAGGTGCTAGTAAATTGAATGCTTCATTCCATAATTGAAATTCTGAATTGTTCTCTGGTTATATATTGATTAATGATAAAGATAATATTTCTAGAAAAAAAGTTAAGTGTAATAATATATCTAAACTCACCGTTCACTTCGTTAAGCATCTTTATTGCAGCAACTGTGTATTCGCAGTTATTGCACGTGCAACACTGGTCTGAAGCGCTGCCCATGCCTGCATTCACCCCTGTAACGGGAGTGACATCCTCAAACACAGGTGGCGGCGGAATAACATAATCACCCCCCGATAAGATTGGTGACGGGGGTATTAAAAATGTAAGTGCCATGCAGCGGCACATCTGATATCTGATCCCCCGCCAGGGGTGTCGGCATGTTGTACATCATGTTGTTATTAACGGGCTCTCTATTGACTTGCATAAATTGGTTAAGTCGAGAGCCCGCTCCTCTGACGAGTGCCGTTCTGGCAACTCCCATGGAGTTTGCAGTATTACCTGTGAAAAAGTTTAAATGTGTAAATTCAATTGTTTTTTATAACTGATAAAAGATGAATGAATAAATAAAGACGTGTAATATGAAATAAACGAGTAGAGGAAATCGTATGAATGTTAATAGAATGCATTGTGAAAAAGTCGTATGAAGCTTTACGCAAAGAGGAACGTGTAGCGAAAATCATATGAATGTTAATAGAAGAATGCGAGGAGAAATCATGTGAATGTCAATAGAGAAATGAGTTGAGAAAACAATATCAATGCTTACAGAAGATGTAGAGAAAATCATATAAATGTTACAGAAGAATGTGTTGAGAATATCATGTGAATGTTTATGGAAGAAGAACGTGTAGCGAAAATCATATGAATGTTAATAGAAGAATGCGAGGAGAAATCATATGAATGTTAAAAGAGGAATGTTTTGAAAACCATATGAATGTTTGCAGAAGAAGAACGTGTATTGAAATCATGTGAACGTTAATAGAAGAATGCGAGGAGAAATCATGTGAATGTTAATAGAAGAATGCGAGGAGAAATCATGTGAATGTTTATGCAAGAAGAACGTGTAGCGAAAATCATATGAATGTTAATAGAAGAATGCGAGGAGAAATCATGTGAATGTTTACAGAAGAATGTGTAGCGAAATCGTATGAATGTTAATAGAGGAACACTGATTAGAGATTAAGTATGAATGTTTATGCCGGTATCTAAAGAACTATTTTACACCCTTGATGAAAGCGCTACATTTTTAACAATTCTGATGTTAATTATTAAAGAAATGAAAAATTTAGATAAACAATATGGTATTCTTGTGATGATTCGTGTTTCACTTAGTCATGTAAAAAACTCACTCACCTTGCATTATGTAGATGACGATGGATGCAGTCTAGAAGACAATAGCGCTAAATTCGATTAAGCTGAATCACTAGCCTGTATCGCTAACTTAAAAAGTCGCAGTGGCGTCCTTATCCACCAGCGCTTGTTTATATAAGGACTTAGAGCCCCTCAGGCAATTTCAAGCGTTGGTATGGCGGGGGAGATGTTACACGTCACGTGATTATTGCATCCAATGACATCATCTCTTGCAGCGCATGCGCAGAGAGAAGTAGCCCTCGGGCAATTCAGGTGACGCCTGGAAGTCGGGGTGGAATGGGGTGGTGTTATATGATGCTTGTCTCATGGGAACTCAAGGCTCTCTCTTTTCCCACAGTCAGACAAAGACAAGTCGAGCATAGAGCAACCCTCGAATTCTTTTGTTAAGCTACCAAGTGCTCAAACAATGGAAAGGGACCGGCTTTCTTATAGGGTTGTGGAATGGGAAATGCCAGATGGTATTTCTAAAGTAGTCTTGCCCCGGACAATAGAAAGGCATACAATAGAATCTCTTCCACAATGGAAAGGGACCGGCTTTGTTATAGGGTTGTGGAATGAGAAATGCCAGATGGTCTTTCTAAAGTAGTCTTGCCCCGGAAAATAGAAAGGCACACAATAGAATCTCTTCCTTTGTCCTGCATCCACATTGTTCATTTTGAAAGAAGGCTTGCCCCGGACAATAGAACTTGTTTCTCTGTTAACTGGCTTTAGGTTCGCTTTTGTCACGACCCTAATTCATCATGGCCTTTGTTCATTTTGACAGCTGAAGGGCAAGCATTGTTCTTTTGTTAAAAGCTAGTGGAATGAGTATGCCAGAAAGTAGCCTTGCCCCGGACAATAGAAAGGCACACAATAGAATCTCTTCCTTTGTCCAGCAAGCTCTTTGTCCCCGCACGTGTTCGAGAAACAATAGGAGTGGAGTAGGTAACTGCCACAGTTGCAGAAGTGTCCGGATGTGGAATGGGTAGGAAAAACATCTCGCCTTTGTTACAGAACCTTAAATTTATGACCTCTTTGTTCGTTTTAACAAGTGAAGGATAACCTTAATTGCTTAACTGTCAAGCTTCCATTGTACTCAACAAGATTTACGACCGCAGCTGCAACTAAAACTACCATGGAGGTGGGGGTGGAATGGGGAAAATGGTGGAGGGGGGCTCATTTGCATATGAATAGACATTCCATGCATATTAAGTGTTTTTCAATCCCCATTTTATTACTACTAATGTGCGTAGTTTTTAGTCTTTCTCAAAAGCGTCCGTAAAGCCACGAACCGCTATTTCAATTACTTAGCCGTTAATTGGCGCCATGCGCATGCTTCCAAATAATGGTAATTAACGGTACAAATATTACCATTGGTAGACAGTCATCGCAGTGAATGCGAGCTTGCCAAAGCTGCTGCTGAAGAAAGAATGTGAAGTAATAACATTTGGGCTTATTATACCCAGTGGATCATAAATAGATCATATAATAGCAAAGACCTTTATCTTTGTCCAAGATATGGTTGAGGAAGTTCACTCTGCATTAACTTATCACTGGGAATGTGTCTGGTTCTTGTCTTCGTGTTTAAGTAGAAATGAGTTTCACTCGATTCATTTTGTATGATCTCTAACAACATCGATTGGTTATAGTACCATTTCCTCAACGTAAAGCCCCACTGGCATTTAGCCTTATAAGTTTCGCTTGGATTTTCACTGATTTTGCTCTGGATATGCAATCATCTATATAAACGTCTGCTTGTAATGTCTGTGGCTCTACGGTGCCTATATGTCTCTTCCATGCAAACTGTTGAAGACATCTAATAGCTACAACAATGCCAAGGCTGTTCTTTAGGTAACTATAGTGAGATTTTCCTGGAAAGTTTCGTCTGGTGAATTACACCATGCAGGTTTTTTGAAAGCCACGATCTCTAGGAACCTTGATTGGCCTGTTAATGTCAGCCGTAAAGCTTGCTTGATATTTGCGGAATCTTACAATCATTGGCCTGATATCTTGCTGAATCATTTTATCCACTGCTGTTTTCGATGATGTTGAGAGACTTTCCAGTAGAGGTCGCGGCTGAAATTCGAATATGTTTGTCTTTTTAGTTGAACTCGATGGCATAAAAACGGGATGAGACTTAAAGTAATGAAAATCTGCACAAGGCTCCTGTATGTCAACCTTCTTCATATACCCTAGCGCTTCACGTTGTTCTGAAATTTTCACATAATATTCCCGCAAACGTGCATTTCTGCCCAGCGCATCTTTGATAACTTGAAGTCGTTCAATATCCGACATGGATCACCTAGTTTTGTGGAATCTCCACAAAATGGCAACCGTGCAATGAATCTTCCGATGCCATTTCTTTTTATGGTGGTAGTAGTGAATTGCACCTCGCACTCTACATGCTTCTTGGATCTCGGCAACCTCCCAGAGTTGCAAAAATCGTTTGAACTATTCTTGTAGTCTTGCGTGATCTTGTAGGAAAAATGACTTCTGACATATATTCCAACCAATAAGGAAAATTCAATATGTTGAAACTTGGAGACTAAGATCCATCCCTACAGAGTATTTCGAAGAATGAAATCGTTACTACTCGTAGCTCTCCTCATTCTCTCGGCAGAAAAATGTGAAAGAATACCTCAACTCCAATTGTGTCTATTCTTCCTGGTTGGTAAAATTCAGAATCAGTTAAGGAAAGGCCCTCGGGGATGCCCTAGTTTCAGTAATCAGTATTCGTTTCTGACAAAACACCTGAAGTCTTCGGCAAAGCCGGACAATTCAAGTTTATTTTGAAATTGCCTTGGTTTGCAGAGACGGTTACGTTAATGCTCGTACTTACGGCAGCAACCAAGTTGTTGTCTCCCTGTAGGGGGATCTTCGTAAGCATTTTTTTAACATAGACGTTGAATACCGATTGAGTGAAGAGATGTGATTGTGTGCACGAGTCCAATAAAGCACCATAAGTAGGTATGCAGGCTTCTCATATCGCGCACTCTTAGCAATGCGGTTGATACTAGGACACGAATGCTTGATCCTGTTCTGAGATAACACTATAGCTCTACTGTGATCTGAATATTGCCCCCAAGTTTCAGTTCCACCGCCCATCTTCCTAGGTAGTCATCGCTCCATGTTATCGTGCCGATTAAGCAGGGTGTAATATGTTAAAAACAATATGTGTAGCATGCACCAAAATGTACTACTGTGTGCTGTGTCCCTGTCTTAAGCAATTTCTTAACAGCACGCTTCATTTTAAAAATGGTAAGCGCTGTTGAATATAGGAAGTGACAAATTTCTGTATGTATACAATAGATACACACCTTTGCAAAAACATGGAACTGTTATCAGTAGTCATTAGATAGTTCTGCCTTCCCTATCTGGATGGTTTCTCATTCTGCAAAAGACCACAAAGAGGTTATGTTTTGTTTAACCGCCAGGTTTGATTTCATAAGCTCCAGTGCTCTACATCTTTCTTCTGAAAGCTCCTAGGTTCAGCTAAGTCAGTGCATTGAGGTTTAACTGAGTGTTTCTCCCTCTTTCTCCTACTACTCTTGTCTAATTTGTTAGAATAATTTGCGCTAACAAGCTGTCATGCAAAGGAACTTGTGGATTAAGAACCTAGTTACATTGAGATTACTGGGAATGTTACTCAACAAACCTCGTAAAACATGTAGTGAATGGTTACTATCATTTGGTAGCGCTAATGGTACTTTTGCATGGACGGAAACAAATTATTTGTTCGTTTGCGTATTGTCGTCCAAGCAATTACTAAGTTAGCAGTTGTGGTTGGTAAATTCTGAATCAAACCCTGAACCTCACGTGTTAGTAATGGCGATAAATAATGGAATTTCTGCATTCCATTAAATCATTCATTTATAACCAAGACATCGCATGTGTCGTGAGGTGACGAATTTTCAGTATATTTCCCCTACAGCTCGTTAACTTGATAGCGGTAAGCCTTATTTCCCTTTTGGTGTGTCAACCTGAATGTGCTATGCTGATCAGCACCAACAAACGGTTTGTCTGTTGGGATGATAATCCCATCCGAAATGTAATAACTGCTTTCGAATCCAGTTCTTTCTCCGATGAATCTGAATCATGCTGCTCTATCGGCTCACGAGCAATTTCAATGTCTGTCTATCTGTAGATAAAGACTCTAATCTTCGCATTATGGTATTTATATTAACACCAGATTAAAGCTCTTTACAGAGTTATCAATTCTAATCAAGCTATCGCTTCCTACACCTCTAGCGTTATTTAGACTTGATTTTATCTTTAGGATACATGGTTAGGGTAACTAGGTATTTACTAATTCTCCAAGGATAAGCAGGTGTGATTAAGTAATTAGGTTTATTCCGCTCGTCGAGGAATCATCTTGTCTCTCTACCTCTGGTACCGTACGTAGTTCCAGGAGTATCACTGGATGTCGATAGCTCTCCCACGATCTCTCCGAAGGTCGCTCGTAGCGGCGCTATCTTCTTTGGTTGTTGATAAACTTGCTACACCAGTAGCCCGTTGGTTGACAAATGATAGCACTCATTCGTTTGCTTCGCGCTCGATGAAACTTACAGCATCGTAAGCTATATGTTTGCGCATGTGCCACTGCTATTATAATGCATCTAGAGCTCAGGAGCAAAACATGTTGTCAGTTCTTAGAATGCCTTGTGGGTAGGAAATCGGGAAAATATGATAAGGGATGATTGATCCTTTCTGGATTAATTCGACTGTATTGGTGGTTCAATCACTGGATTCCTGCTTAGCATAGCTTAACCTAAGCATAATACACTGGTTACACAACTACACTGGTATTTACATAGGCCCGTGTCTTCACTTAACGTTCCCTTGCAGTATTCAGTTCACTTACACAGTGATAATTTTAACTACGACGTTCCATTCTCCCGTCTTCTCTCCGCCTTTTTGTTTTATTGCCAAACTAGCAATGCCTAATTAGATACCAAACTCTGAAGGGTGCTCCTTTCTGTCGGCTAAGACGCAACAGTAGCACATAATATATGCTGTTGTATAGACTATTAGGCTTTAATTTCATCGCCCATTGTTATTTTTTCTTTGTCTATTCTTAACCTTTGTAGTGTCTCAATTATTTAGTTGCTCTTAAGAACTCTGGTGCATTGGCAACTTTAAATTTGTTCACACACCACATTCATGCTTTCCATTCAAAGGAATAATTTTAATTCAGGAAGGATTTGAAATATTGGGAATCGAACAGTGGCCCTCTTGCATTTTCAGTTTTACCCTCTAGGCCACAAAGGACTTCCTTTGCTTCGAAAATTAAATTCAGTTTTATTTATGGACGGTCTTTAACTAAATTTAGTTCAGATGCGTCTTTTATCAGGTTTGAGGTCTTTTTCATTTGCCGTAAGACTACGACACGGGACCACCTGATTTACTTCCCTTCCGAAGAAAGCCATGCTAAGGATTTTTACGCCCGAAAAAAATCCATCGCCCTCCGCCGGGTTTGAACCCGCGACCTCGGGAGCTAGAAGCTAGCATGCTACACCTAGACCACGGAGGACGACTCTTTTACTACGGTATGAGATCGTAGTTGGCACACAGATTCATTAATTAACACCTGACACCTATCCCAGTCGAATGAGCACTTCAAAATATATAATGATATTAGTCACAATTATTTGCTACGAAATTAGTCATTCTAGAACAATTTCTTGTCGGCATAAAGAATTAAGATTAGTTCTTTCCCGGATGTAACTCCTACGGAATATTCTACTTAACTTCTTGAGTGAAATTATTTAGTTCTAGCAGTTTCGTGGTTAGCATGAAGTGAGTGTAAAAATAGCCTTTTATATGCATACTTCGTAGAATCGCTCTGAAATAACAGGTAGACAAGGTAGCGCGAGTGTTAAACATCATGAGTTCTTATCACGTTTCCGGGAATACAGCAATGTAGTGAAAGAAATATCTAGAACTAAAACCATCTATGTCAGGGCGAGTTTGACATCTGAAACACTTGCATGTGTTCAAAAAAATTTAAGATTGTGGATTAAATTTTATGTTTATTATTCATTTTAAAATGTGAAAACAGAACTCACGCGCACACAGCCTAATATACACTCGCAAGACCATAAAACGTTAGCTGGGTGTATGGAGCTCATTCACCACACGGATAAATATAACGACCATAAAACAATGAGATTTCAAATCTTGGCATTTCATGTTGTTCATGTACAAGAACCGCGCTTTTTTATATACTTTGTTTAACTGCATTCTACAGCTCAGGTCTCTGTGCGCGCGGGCTTGCTTTCATTTTACTAATAAATTATGGTTGCTAGACAATCATTTTGTGATAGAAAACCAGTGGTCTACGAGAACAGATTGCCCATTTATTCCTTAAAATTCCTAGGAGTTTTGCACACCATTAATCTTACTTCATTCGGGAGGCAAGGAAACCAGTAAGCGGAGGGAAAGAAAGAAAGGAACGCGTGTAAGCGTAATGGGTGCATTGAAAGAAGGCGCACTATAGCTACCGAGTTCTGATAGCTGCTTTATTTTAAAATTAATTTTGATTTTTAGGAAACATTTACATTTTCTGTGTTTAATTTTCAACGTAAATAAAGTTTTAATTATTTAATTTTGTATTCTTTTAATGGTCATTTACACTTTCGTTATCTAAATAATACAAAACATATTAAAAACTAAATACAATCTTCAATGACTAGTTCGAATTCTACACAGTAAACGACGAAAACGATAACTCTAAATGTAAATTAAAAAACCATATTTCTAAAGGTAGCTGACTGACTAAGAAGTATATTAATAACTACAGCACTATACCGTAAGAGTAAAGGTAAAGGAATAAATCAAAAGCCGAAGGTTTTAAACGAATTGCCCAAATGGCGACCTCTAACATCGGTGCACAGGGGCATCGGCGCAGAAATGATTCATCATATCTGATCATTCCTGGTGTGTTGCGAGCATCATCGCTGGCTACACTGATTCTGTCAACCAGCTGTTCTTAGGAAACTGTAGATAATGAATACACCGTGGTCTGAACATGGCCCCCAAAAAGGAAATGCATGGGGTTGAGATCCGGGAAACGAGGTGTCCAAGCAATGGAAGGGATGCCTCCTTCCATCTAACGATTTGGGGAAACTCGATTTAGGTGCTCCCGTAAGATTATGTCATATTGTGCAGGAGCTCCTTGTAGTTGGAAATGGAAATGTAGTTGAGTACAAACATCAAGCGGCACTTCTTTCAAAGGGCTTGCGGTATATGGTGCTGAAATGTTTCTTAAGTATTGCAACACAGTCAAAGAGGAAGAAATTGAAGGCCTAACGACGTGTTCAGAAACAATGTTAGCCCATATGTTCATCAAAAACTCCTGCTGGTAGCTCTTCTGCACAGTGGCATGGGGATCCTTGTACACCCATTTCTGGTTATTCGTGGTGTTCAGAAAAGACCCATCCCTAGTAGACATGGCCTCATAGATGAATAACGGGAACGGAAAAAATTATTCCTGCGTCTGCCTTAAGGTGCTTTTGCAAAACTACGAGCGTAAATTACAATCCTCTGGAGATACGGATTGCAGCATTTAAAGATGCAAGACAGGCAGCTGCTCCTGGTACAGTGCCGAGGTGGTTTGTGCCCATGCACGCGCAATAGCACCGGTACTATTGATGGTATCTTCTTCGGTATATTTAGAACGTTAGATAGGTAGATAACGGCGAGTTTTTGTTGGAGTTTCATCCACCTCCTGCACGTCAGCCTAAAGGGCTTATTGTGCAAACCCATTGGAAAGGATGCCTTCATTGATCCCAAAATCTGTTCCCTGAACAAGTTGCAGAATTTTGGTTTCAATGTCAGCATCATTTCCTAGATCTTCCCTGGTCATAGAGTAAATGTCTTTCTTGCCAGG
Source organism: Deroplatys truncata (assembly GCA_030765065.1). Taxonomy (NCBI): domain Eukaryota; kingdom Metazoa; phylum Arthropoda; class Insecta; order Mantodea; family Mantidae; genus Deroplatys; species Deroplatys truncata. The sequence continues at coordinate 383,517,669 of CM060990.1, forward strand.
AAAGGACAATCATGCAGGATATGCAAGGCAGTTTCCTCATCCTCTTTACACATTCTACAGATGGGTTCATCTTTGTGGAGTCCTACTTTACGTAGATGTTTCCTAAAGTGACAATGTTAGGAAATTATTGCATCTACCCTCATTATTCCTTTTCTGTACCATCTCAGGTGAGATGAAGAAAGAATGTTGCATGGGCCTAAGACCAGCTTCCTGACTTGTCTTTGTCCAGAATAGGCTTATACCTTGGGTTTTTTCGATTCCCCATCTTCTATTTTACCGAGGTTTTAGCAGTAGGTGTACTGATTCCAACCACGCGTTCGGGGCCAACAGGTATCGCAGTACCCCTTTTAGCCAGCTGATCAGCTTTTTCATTTCCATAGGTAGCCTGATGTACCGGCATCCACCGCATTTCGAGCCTGTTGCGTATGCCAGGGCAGTCAGGTCATTTGGGCATACCAGTTTTGATTTTACTTGGTCTGAAGAGAGAGTGCTTTTAAAGCACTTCGACTCTCTGAGAGGGTGAGAATTCGTTTACCATGGTCACCTCTCTCAAGTGCTCTTAAAAACACAGCTCAGGATAGGAAATACTCCTGTAGTTTTTCCCAAGTATTATACTGATATTTGTCCTTGGAGATAGGCCATATATGCATGTGCCGGTTCGCATCAGTATACGGAATCCATCTGTGAACCACACAAGTTTGTCGCATTCTTTATCAGACGCAGTTCCTTCCATCCATGTTCTCGAAACCCGAGAGTTACCTAAAATGGCGGGAAAGGGCGGTATTGAGTATTCATCAAGTCAGTCACATACTCAATACTGAGATATCCAGGAAAATTATAATTCAGGTGTGTTCCGTAATTGAGCAACTACCTCTCCAGTTCCCTGTTTGCACTAAGCGGTAGGCAGTAAGCCTAGCCTCCGCTTGTAAATAAATATCCATGGGATGAAATCACAGAAGTGTTTCCAATGCGATTTAGAGTGCTTCTGGAGGCCCCTGCAATACAGAGCCATGCTAATCTCTGTAACTTGGTACGTTTACCTGCTATAGTAATTTGTATTGTTCTTTGCCACCAAACGATAGCGCCATAAGATACCTAGGCCCAACCGTTGCAGCATATATACAATGGCTAATGTGTGGTTTCACGCCCCAGTTTGTTCCAATAGTGCGTTTGATGGTTAAAGGCGACCAATTAGCTCTACGAAGAGTAATATGAATGCGTTCATTACTGCATTTCTCCGACTCTGAATATTCCAGGGGTATATTGCCAAGTTTAAGATATCCTAAGGCTTTTAGTGACTAGACTGTGCAACGGTGTTACACAGGACTTAGATAGCTCGTATGCATGTTGGTTTGATGCAGGGGGATATCTGACAGTACCCTTCTTGGAATATATCTGGCTACCAGTCTTTCCAAATCCTTTAAAATGAACGATGCAAGACCGATCGGTTGATAGGCTGTAGCTTCGGTGTAATTATTACGCCCCCGCTTAGGATTAAATGCTACTCTGGTAGCTGTCCAGCCCAGAGGAATATAGCTAAATGCTATACTGGCCGCGGAAGAGGTTACAGAGGAGGATAGCTAGTCAGGTACTTTCTGCAGCAGTGTAGGAAAGATACCGTCTCCCCCTGGCGATTTAAATGGGTTGCATTTATTAGTTGCCCATTTAAAACTGTAAATTGTGACTACTTGACGAGCAAGTTCCCAGACCTTCTGCAGTGATCTTGGTCTTGAGTTCTCGCATTGGTTTATGAATTCGCAGGTCTTGTGGTCATAAGTGCATTGGGGGAAGTGTACCTCAAAGAGAACTTTGTGTGTTTATTCAGCCGAGCCCGCAAATCCTCATGTAGACCTGCATATTGTTCTTGCGCGATTTATTGGATCATAGGCCAATGTTCTTTGTAGCCTATTTGCCTCTGATAGGCTAGATATTTCCTAATAGAAGATTGTTTGGTCTAATGGAACGCTCGTTTACTTCAAACTTCGGGTTCCGATGAGTTCTCTTGTACCGTACTCTACCTAACTCGGCACCAAAATTCCACATTATCGCAAATGCCGATCTAAAGATTCGAAAGTAGTTCAATAGGATGTCGTCTAGTGGGGATACTTTTACCTACAAATCTGTGCTGCTATTGAAGTACGACCTCCCTTGTCACCATACACAAGGTGTATATCAGTGAGTTCAGAAAAACCGTACATTTTCTCATTTTTCTCTGAGTATGATTGTGTGCTAAAAAAACAAAAAAATTTATGTGTGGCGTCACTTCCTTACAGAGAGAAGCAGTTGTATACTTAGGAGTAATAGCGATCTGGTTTCAATCGGCTCGCACTGGGGAGATCACAGGTTCGATTTCATTTGGACCGGCCACCCTGATCTTGGATTTTCATATACCGCCGCGGATGGGTAGGTGATTGAGACGGGATTCATGAACGGGAGGCCCTCGATTTGAATCGTGCCAGCACTGTCTTCCTTGACTTTTTAAAATGCCGGTCCCCATGCCCATGCTTGTTGGAAGGACATAACTTTGGTGTTTCGTGTCGCAGGTTAGGTCAGGTTGGATTCCCGCCTCGGACATGGGTGCTTCTGCGTTTATAGATGTATGTGTGTATGTAAATCGGAAAAACAACCAGGAAAACGAAAAGGAACAGTAACGCGGATGGGGAGAGGAAGGTGTAAGAGACAACCACCATTGTCATACGGCACTGCTATGCCCTGACCGGGATATCCAAGTCGGCTGCTGGTGGGAGCAACACACGACAGTAGGGTATATAGAGGAATTCGAGCGCAGTTTTTGGGCATATATGGGAAAGGATAGGGAAAACGAGGATAGATGGGGCGGTTCAATGAGGAAAATGGGTTTATATGGGAGAGATAGGGAATACGACGACCGATACTATGCTAGACAGGGTTGAAGGAGGGAAATACGTTTATATGGAAAAGATAGAGGAGAGGTGTTAGGCTAGAAAGAGGCTGAGGAGTAGAGTATGGTTTATATGAAAGGTATAGGAAAACGAAGAGAGGTGCTAGTCTAGACAGAGTTGAAGGGCAGAGTTTGTCTTTTATATGAGAGAGGTAGGGAACAGGGATAGGGGTGTTAGGCTAGACAGAGGTCGAGGTGTAGAGTATGGTTTATATGAGAGATATAGGAAAACGAGGAGAGATATTAGGCTAAGCAGGTTCAGTATGCGTTTATAAGGAGAGACGAGAAAACAGAGAGATCCTATGCTACGATAGAGAGGTGTTAAAGGTAGAATGTGTTGTATATATGTTAGATAGGAAACCAAAGAGATACTCAGCTAGACAGGGGGGCAGGAGGAGGAACACGCTTTATGAGAGGTAGGGGATACGGGGAGAGATGCTAGACTAGACATGGTTTGAGGAGTAGAGTATACGTTTATATGTATGAGAAGTATAGGAACTGGAGGAGGGCTGTTAGGCTAGACAGATGTTGAGGAGTAGAATGCGCTTTATATGAGAGCGGTAGGGGATACGGGGAGAGGTGCTAGACTAGACAGAGGTTGAGGAGTAGAGTATGGTTTATATGAGAGGTATAGGAAAACGAGGAGAGGTGTTAGGCTAGACAGAGGTTTAGAGTAGAGTATGCTTTATATGTATGAGAGGTATAGGATCAGGAGGAGAGGTATTAGGCTAGACAGATACTGAAGGAGTAACAATATGGGTTTATATACAGGAGAGATAGGGAATAGGAGAGGAGGTGCTAGACCTTGAAAGCGACTTTAGACGTGAACTTCGTGGAAAACTGTTTCATGTCAATGTTAGAACGCTAATTCTAGACATGCCCATCACGTAACCCATTCAGAGAAAAGGTGACCTGCAACGGGAAAAAGGTGACCAGCAAAAGGGAAAAAGCTGACCGCAAAGGGAAAAAGGTGAGCCATAAAGGGAAAAAGGTGACCTGCAACGGGAAAAAGGTGACCAGCAAAGGAAAAAAGGCGTCCCACAAAGGAAAAAGGGCAGGGAAAAGGTGACCCTCTCACGGGAAAAGCTAACCCACTCACACTAACAGGTAAGTAATTCAGCTAGTATCACAGGAGGCTAGATTCCAGAGGCTAACTGCATCATAGCTATGCATGATTTCACAGGTAATTCAGCTAGTATCGTGGGCATTTAAGCTAATTCAGCTAGTATCACAGGAGGCTAACTGCATCATAGCCTATGCATGATTTCACAGGTAATTCAGCTAGTATCGTAGGTATTTAGGCTAATTCAGCTAGTATCACAGGAGGTTAGATTCCAGGGTTGGGTATAGCATAGTTTCATATTTCACAGGTAATTCAGAGGGTATCGTAGGTATTTAGGATAATTCAAGTAACATAGGTGTTTAGAGTAATTAAACAACCATTACAGGAGGGTAGGTTCCAGGGGTTTGTTTATAACGTAGTTTCGTATTTTACAGATAGTTCAGGTAATATCGTAAGTATTTGGGTAATCAGCATAGTTTCACAGATGCTCGTGATAATTTCGATCAGAGATTTGTATCACAGCTATTTAAGGTAAATGCGGGTGATTCAGATTGTATCAATGGTATTTAGGATAATTCAACTATCATAGGTATTTAAGACAAACCAGATAGTATCACAGGTGCTCGTGCTAATTTAGAGCAGGAATTCGTATCAGAGCTAGTTAAGGTAATTTCACATGATTCGGGTAGTATCACAGGTATTTAAGTCATTTTCACAGGCAATTCAGCTAGTATCGTGAGCATTTAAGCTAATTCAGCTAGTATCACAGGAGGCTAACTGCATCATAGCTATGCATGATTTCACAGGTAATTCAGCTAGTATCGTAGGTATTTAGGCTAATTCAGCTAGTATCACAAGAGGATAGATTCTAGGGTTGGGTATAGCTTAGTGTCGTATTTCACAGGTAATTCAGAGAGTATCGTAGGTATTTAGGTTAATTCAAGTATCACAGGCATTTAGAGTAATTCAGCTAGCATTACAGGAGGGTAGGTTCCAGGGGTCGGTTATAACATAGCTTCGTATTTCACAGATAGTTCAGGTAATATCGTAAGTATTTGAGGTAATCGACATAGCTTCACAGATATTATTGATAATTTCGATCAGAGATTTGTATCACAGCTATTTAAGGTAAATGCAGGTAATTCAGGTTGTATCAACGGTATTTGTGTCATTTTAACAGGTAATTCATCTAGTATCATTGGTATTTAAGACAAACCAGATAGTATCACAGGTGCTCGTGCTAATTTAGAACAGGAATTCGTATCAGAGCTAGTTAAGGTAATTTCACATGATTCGGGTAGTATCACAGGTATTTAAGTCATTTTAACAGGTAATTCAACTAGTATCACAGGTACTCATGGTAATATAGATAGTAATTAGATTATAAACATTTCTCATCCAACGTTACAACAATTTATATACTTTTTTCTAAATCTTACAAACTTATTATATGTTAAACAGTTATTGTACGATGCGGAGAGCGATAAACTGCATATTGGTTCACAAATTGAAAAGTTTTGCGTCAACATACCTTTATTTTAGTTCGTTGTAGGTGTCTCTCCCCTTTTATCTAGGCTTGAGACTAGCACTAGGATTGCTCCTAATGGCAGGGTTACCACCTTCCCTTCCATCTTCTTCTTTCTTCATCAGGCGTCTGCTAGTTGCATACACAGCACACGGATAAACTTAATTTTTTAAGATTGTAGACTCACGAGAAAATCTTTATCTTTAACTTACATTCTTTTAAGCACTGTTTGTAATGGCGTAATGTCCATACGCATAGGTAGTTATTCCATCTTCGGCAATAACTCTTTTATCATCAAAGGGATTCTATGTAATTTTATTCACTTGTACTGTGGTAACAGCATGCTTTTGTGACAGGATTAGATTCATGGGAGTTCTGATGATTTCACAGGTTTTAAGACAGTCTGTATAGCTGTCAAATGTAATGTACTGCTTAATAGCGCTACGTTTTATACCTTTAATCTTTTTTATCATTGAGCCTTGAATATCTAAGGCATACATCTTAGGACGTAGTCCAACAAAGCGTAGGATGATTTTGCTATTAGCCTCATCTTTAAATTTTCCCAATACCTTCTTGTTCTGAGTAGAGTGGCATTTATGATTGACAGGGTAATCAGCTGTATCGAGATGCTCAAGAAAACGTAGCTTGTCCTGGTATACACATCTTCAGTTGTTACATGATGAATGAATGAATCAGTGTCCATATACATAAGCTTCAGGTTTCCAGCTCCATAATAAGGCAACAACACGTCGTAATGATAGTGATACATTAATGTCTTGGAGATGTCCAACACACTCATTCCAATGTATATGGGCTTGTTGAACACAATCTGACGAGAGGCCATATGTACAGCAGCTAGATTAGCAGCATATATCGTCCTGTCGATAAAAGCGATCAGCTTCTCTAAGAGTTTTTTCATTGGTCACCAGTCGTATGTCCATACGGTTACGCAGGTTCTCCATAGTTTTTCCAAACATGGCGTTGTTAAAGAGCTTGTAGAGATCCTTCTCGAAATCATTTGCAGCTTGTTGTCGTAGCCTGTTGTTAAATTCCACATAAGGTTTCAACCACCGAGACTGTCGGAATTGTAGCACACGATGGATTTTTGTTAGTCGTAGTCCATGACTAAGAGCTTGCTTCAAAGCCATGTAATGTACTACATACTTCTTTCGAGGTCCAAGATGAGGTATCAGTTTCTTTGTAGGTGCTTCCAATGGTTTCATACACTCTGGCAGGAAAGGTAGATCGTGAAGTTCTGCAGGATACTCGATATCGACTTCTAATATGTACCCATGAGGATCATCTTCTTGTAGTGTTTCTAAGTTGATTTCTTCAGGTGACACCCACTGAAATCCACCAAAAGGAAGGGCGTGACACATTGCCCACCCATATTGGTTATTAGCGTCCTCGTATGTGATAAATTGGGTTGGTCTCAACGGATCAAACTTCTCCATATAAGTGTTATTAGCCTCTGCATACCGATGAGAAACTTGACATAAACCTCCTCTTATACCTGATTCCACCATGAGTAGTTGATCATAATCTTGTAACAGCTCTAACTTAATTCCAGTATACAGTAACATAGCGTCCCATGTAAGACCTGGAGAGGTAAAATAATGGGCCGGATCGACTTTATGTGTTTTGAGGGTTTGCTCTCTGAACGTCTCAAAGACGTCAGCTAGAAGTACATCCGAAGTTAAGTAGAGATCGCTGTACTCTCCCAGGTTTCTCACATTAAACAGCTCCCATACATTTCTAGCATGATCGTAGTCAGTATCAGTAATTTCTTCTTCATTTAATCTATTGTAGAAGGAGTCCTTAGGAGGCAAGCAGGTCTCGTTCAGGGCATCCCATGACGTAACAAAATCATATGGAAATACGCCCTTACGTGTCATCAACTTCAATTTGTCTTCTCCGAAGTACTTTAGTGTTTCTGGATATGAGGTTAGATTTTTTACCAACTTATCCAAGCTTGTACTGAGGAATCGGAAGCTATCCACAAATCGAAGCTTTATATCTCCTACATACTTGGTGAATGAGATATAGCTTTCTTCAGAGTTAGGAATTACCTCCACACGTTCACTTGTGCACCCCAACTCCTTTACAATGAAATGCGAGTCATATCCGCTAAGGTTATGCATGAAGACTGGGATATATTTAGGTGTTTTGCAGGCTAAATTACATTCATTATGAAGACTTCCACGATATTCACCGCTGATGTGATCATGGTCGCGTACTTTATAGTTCTCTTCTGTAAAGGGTTTTCCACACAAGTAGCATGTCGTAGAAGACTCAAAATCCTTTTGCTCTTGATCCGTAAGTTTCAGAGGCTTAGCAGATTTGTATACGTCATCAATCATTTTTGCAAGAGATGTCAGGTACAGCATAAACTTCTGAGCAGCATCAGCACCACGATATACATAGGGTTGCTTAGGAAGACCAGTTTCGAGATTTTCAACACTGGATGTAGGCTTCACGTAAACACAGAAGCTCATTGGTGTGTGCTCTTGATAAGGGGTTGTATAGGAAGTTTCAGGATTGGGTATACACGTATGTCATGGAGTGAGAATACTCTCAAAATCAGCATAGAGGATATAAGGTAGTTTCAGCATCCTCTCAACATTTTTAAACTGTACAATTGATTTCTCCTTGGTAGGCATAACTACCCTTGCACCACCATGTTGATTACAGGTAGCTGCATGTTCTTGTAGTTTTTCCAGTCCACTTCGTCCATATCGATTATCAAAATGTGTAAAACAGCGCTTGCAGGTATAAACACGTTCATTACATTTAGTTTTCTGGCGTCGAACGAGCTTCTCAAAATTCTTTATATACACGTAGTGATGTTTTCCACTGCTGTCATTCAATAGTAGCAGGTCGCGATGTTCAGGTAGTTCAATATCAGCAACCTTTATCGGATACACTTCATGCTTCTCATCCAGCCCGAAAACGTTAGTAGACATATTGTTAAACTTCTCAAATTTAGGTATTTGAGAAAGTGGAGTGGGGTAGGAAACACAGCTGAAGTCGTACTTATCTTGAAGTTGTTTGTATTTGCTCACACGTTGCGCATCCTTCTCAACGAATTTAGCTAATATAGAGTACATGAAACATTTCTCGTCCGTAAAGTTCTGAATGTTTATACACGCTTCTTTTGCTCCGACAGATGACGGTAGTGGTATGTAGCTACTTCCTCGTAACGGGTTGTACTTGTTGATACGAAGTCGAACTCCTTCCACAGCAAGCAAAGCCCAGCTGCTACCCTTAAGCTGAGACTCCTCCATTTCAGTCACCAATTTCTTGAATTTCACTTCCATCGTTGACTCCAGATCAGTTTCCAGGAAAACAGCTTGATTCCGTGTTTTAAATGTTTTGTCACAGGTTTCTCCAATACTGTTAACAAATCGACACTCAACCAGCAGATTAATTTTAACACTCTTATGAATACCAAGCTCTTTATGCACAGCCTGGATTATGCGTTGTTTTGCTTCATGCAGATACATATTTAGGTCCTTAGCTGATTCGCATCGTATAAAATACGATTTCAATCGTCCTTCGAATGAAGTTTCGTATTCTTTCATATCACAGTCCTCCATTGTTGACAGTAACTGATGTTTAGTTGGCTCCAATCTTCTTTTCTTCTGAGGGCTGCTTATTTCACATACATCTTCGTGTCGCTGCCCCTTATAACCATCTTTGAAGGTTACATTACAGTTTTACATTTGAAGAGCTTCTTGCAGCTCATCTCGTGTCTTCTCTTGTGATAACCTCGGAGGAACTTCTTCCCACATTTTCCGCATGCATATCCAGTAGCGCTTGGAATAATATCCTTATACGCTGAGTTATTCATGTTTATTCTTGATGTAATAACGTATTAATCACTGATCAATGAAATGTAGACCTCTTCACCTTGATACCACTTTAGAAAGCTGATTATTCTTGGAGAGAACACGATGTTAACACCTCAAGACTAATTAGCACAATGAAGTCCAATGCCCTAGATCACCATATTTATAGAGGGAGCACGAACCTTTTAGATCAATCATAAACTCGTTCCATAACCAGCTGTATATGATCGCTCAACGTGTATTAACCCCCCAGCCATATAACCTCAAGTCCAGAGACAGGATGTTTATGACGTCACACCCAGAGACAGGATGTCTGGCAGCATCAAACACGTTTAAACTCGTCTCATAACTACCTGCTTATGCTGTCACACCAGCAAGAGAAGTATTCCCACACGCTCATTCAGACATATTTCAAATTCAAGCCTACCACCACCACCACCACCACCACCACCACCTATTGTACCAAGGTTAATTCCAGCTGTATTATCACAATTCTTAAAGTAAAAGCTTAAAAGGTAACGTAGAAGATTTTCCGCCTTATTTACTTAATTATTTCATGTTTTTATTCCCTTTTCAATTCTTCCTTTCCATCTTCTCACAGAAAGACCATTACATTTCACTACAATCATGAGAAAAGCAATTTTTCCAGAGTTACACAGATTCTAAGCTTCTAAATCGAACCCGGTAATACTTTTAATAAATGTATTTTAGCTCCACAATATCAGCATCTACCATTTAATCTTTACTCGAACCTGATATGATCCATAAGCTTGAAGATATATGAAATCACCCCTGCGGGATTCGATCTGAGTACTTTAAAGTAATATTTGTCATGATAACGATATTAAAGGACTAGATACTTTGTTTACGTTTACCTTGACATGTCTATCTAAATTAAATTACGAGTTATAAAATTTTTGCAAGTAAATTTCATTGAATCGGTATTCGAACCCAGAACACCAGGAACAAAATAATTTATAATATTAGTCTGACATGTTAAACAAAGCTGTATGCGGTTACATCATCGATCTAAGTGATATATTCTAGTGTACAGAGGAAAATTAAGGAAGTCATTAAAAGATGAGGACTCAAACCAAGCACAACTGATTGACAATTATATACAGCATTAATCACCCAGTACAGAACCTATCAATCATGCTTTGGTGCACTCCTCTACCTCACTTAGTTCCCGAGATAATTAAAATTTAAAAATTAAGGATCGAACCCAGGACGTCAGGTATCTAATTACACATCTACAAGATACTACCTAATAACATAAACGCTATAAAGTTTATTTGGCGTCTTTATCTTAAGTCGTTTAGCAGTTATTAAATTTATAAGTAAATTCCATTAAATCAGTATTCGAACCCAGAACAACAAGAACAAAATAATTTATAATATGAGTTTGCTATGTTAAACAAAGCTGTATGCAGTTACAGCATCAAACTAAGTTATATATTCTAGTGTACAGAGGAAAATTAAGGAAGTCATTAAAAGATGGGGAATCGAACTAAGCACAACTGATTGGCAATTATATACAGCATTAATTGTCCATCATAAGAGCTATCAATTATGCTTTAGCTTTTAAGCTTTTACTTTAAGAATTGTGATAATACGGCTGGAATTAACCTTGGTACAATAGGTGATGGTGGTGGTGGTAGGCTTTGAATTTGAAATATATGCCTGAATGAGCGTTTGCTTTTCTCGTGATTGCAGTGAAATGTAATGGTCTTTCTGTGGGAAGATGGAAAGGAAGAATTGAAAAGGGAATGAAAACATGAAATAATTAAATAAATAAGGGGGGAAATCTTCTAGGTTTCCTTTTAAGCGTTTACTTTTAAGTATTGTGATAATACAGCTTGAATTAACCTTGGTACAATAGGTGGTGATGGTGGTGGTAGTGGTGGTAGGCTTGAATTTGAAATATATGTCTGAATGAGCGTGTGGGAATACTTCTCTTGCTGTTGTGACAGCATAAGCAGGTAGTTATGAGACGAGTTTAAACGTGTTTGATGCTGCCAGACATCCTGTCTCTGGGTGTGACGTCATAAACATCCTGTCTCTGGACTTGAGGTTATATGGCTGGGGGTTAATACACGTTGAGCGATCATATACAGCTGGTTATGGAGCGAGTTTATGATTGATCTAAAAGGTTCGTGGTCCCTCTATAAATATGGTGATCTAGGGCATTGGACTTCATTGTGCTAATTAGTCTTGAGGTGTTAAAATTGCGTTCTCTCCAAGAATAATCAGCTTTCTAAGTGATATCAAGGTAAAGAGGTCTACATTTCCCTTGAAGAAGGATTAATACGTTATTACATCAAGAATAAAGATGAATAACTAGGCGTATAATGATATTCCAAGCGCTACTGGATATGCATGCGGAAAATGTGGGAAGAAGTTCCTCCGAGGTTATCACAAGAGAAGACACGAGATGACTTTTAAGAAGCTCTTTAAATGTAAATATTGTAGCTTGACCTTCAATGATGGTTATAAGGGGCAGCGACACGAAGATATATGTGAAACAAGCAGCCCTCAGAAGAAAAGAAGATTGGAACCAACTAAACATCAGCTATTATCAACAATGGAGGACTGTGATATGAAAGAATACGAGACATCCTTCGAAGGACGATTGAAATCGTATTTTATACGATGTGAATCAGCTAAGGACCTGAATATGTATCTGCATGAAGCAAAACAACGGATAATTCAGGCTGTACGTAAAGAGCTTGGTATTCACAAGAGTGTTAAAATTAATCTGCTAGCCGAGTGTCGATTTGTAAATAGTATCGGAGAAACCTGTGACAAAACATTTAAAACACGGAATCAGCCCGTTTTCCTAGAAACTGATCTGGACTCAACACTGGAAGCGAAATTCAAGAAACTGGTTACTGAAATGGAGGAATCACAGCTTAAGGGTAGCAGCTGGGCTTTGCTTGCTGTGGAAGGAGTTCGACTTCGTATCAACAAGTACAACCCGTTACGAGGAAGTAGCTACATACCACTACCGTCATCTGTCGGAGCAAAAGAAGCGTGTATAAACATTCAGAACTTTACCGACGAGAAATGTTTCATGTACTCTATATTAGCTAAATTCGTTGAGAAGGATGCGCAACGTGTGAGCAAATACAAACAACTTCAAGATAAGTACTTCAGCCGTGTTTCCTACCCTACTCCACTTTCTCAAATACCTAAATTTGAGAAGTTTAACAATATGTCTACTAACGTTTTCGGGCTGGATGAGAAGCATGAAGTGTATCCGATAAAGGTTGCTGATATTGAACTACCTGAACATCGCGACCTGCTACTATTGAATGACAGCAGTGGAAAACATCACTACGTGTATATAAAGAATTTTGAGAAGCTCGTTCGACGCCAGAAAACTAAATGTAATGAACGTGTTTATACCTGCAAGCGCTGTTTTACACATTTTGATAATCGATATGGACGAAGTGGACTGGAAAAACTACAAGAACATGCAGCTACCTGTAATCAACATGGTGTTGCAAGGGTAGTTATGCCTACCAAGGAGAAATCAATTGTACAGTTTAAAAATGTTGAGAGGATACTGAAACTACCTTATGTCATCTATGCGGATTTTGAGGGTATTCTCACTCCATGCCATACGTGTATACCCAATCCTGAAACTTCCTATACAACCCCTTATCAAGAGCACACACCAATGAGCTTCTGTGTTTAAGTGAAGCCTACATCCAGTGTTGAACATATCGAAACTGGTCTTCCTAAGCAACCCTATGTATATCGTGGTGCTGATGCTGCTCAGAAGTTTATGCTGTACCTGACATCTCTTGCAAAAATGATTGATGACGTATACAAATCTGCTAAGCCTCTGAAACTTACGGATCAAGAGCAAAAGGATTTTGAGTCTTCTACGACATGCTACTTGTGTGGAAACCCCTTTACAGAAGAGAACTATAAAGTACGCGACCATGATCACATCAGCGGTGAATATCGTGGAAGTCTTCATAATGAATGTAATTTAGCCTGCAAAACACCTAAATATATCCCAGTCTTCATGCATAACCTTAGCGGATATGACTCGCATTTCATTGTAAAGGAGTTGGGGTGCACAAGTGAACGTGTGGAGGTAATTCCTAACTCTGAAGAAAGCTATATCTCATTCACCAAGTATGTAGGAGATATAAAGCTTCGATTTGTGGATAGCTTCCGATTCCTCAGTACAAGCTTGGATAAGTTGGTAAAAAATCTAACCTCATATCCAGAAACACTAAAGTACTTCGGAGAAGACAAATTGAAGTTGATGACACGTAAGGGCGTATTTCCATATGATTTTGTTACGTCATGGGATGCCCTGAACGAGACCTGCTTGCCTCCTAAGGACTCCTTCTACAATAGATTAAATGAAGAAGAAATTACTGATACTGACTACGATCATGCTAGAAATGTATGGGAGCTGTTTAATGTGAGAAACCTGGGAGAGTACAGCGATCTCTACTTAACTTCGGATGTACTTCTAGCTGACGTCTTTGAGACGTTCAGAGAGCAAACCCTCAAAACACATAAAGTCGATCCGGCCCATTATTTTACCTCTCCAGGTCTTACATGGGACGCTATGTTACTGTATACTGGAATTAAGTTAGAGCTGTTACAAGATTATGATCAACTACTCATGGTGGAATCAGGTATAAGAGGAGGTTTATGTCAAGTTTCTCATCGGTATGCAGAGGCTAATAACACTTATATGGAGAAGTTTGATCCGTTGAGACCAACCCAATTTATCACATACGAGGACGCTAATAACCAATATGGGTGGGCAATGTGTCACGCCCTTCCTTTTGGTGGATTTCAGTGGGTGTCACCTGAAGAAATCAACTTAGAAACACTACAAGAAGATGATCCTCATGGGTACATATTAGAAGTCGATATCGAGTATCCTGCAGAACTTCACGATCTACCTTTCCTGCCAGAGTGTATGAAACCATTGGAAGCATCTACAAAGAAACTGATACCTCATCTTGGACCTCGAAAGAAGTATGTAGTACATTACATGGCTTTGAAGCAAGCTCTTAGTCATGGACTACGACTAACAAAAATCCATCGTGTGCTACAATTCCGACAGTCTCGGTGGTTGAAACCTTATGTGGAATTTAACAACAGGCTACGACAACAAGCTGCAAATGATTTCGAGAAGGATCTCTACAAGCTCTTTAACAACGCCATGTTTGGAAAAACTATGGAGAACCTGCGTAACCGTATGGACATACGACTGGTGACCAATGAAAAAACTCTTAGAGAAGCTGATCGCTTTTATCGACAGGACGATATATGCTGCTAATCTAGCTGCTGTACATATGGCCTCTCGTCAGATTGTGTTCAACAAGCCCATATACATTGGAATGAGTGTGTTGGACATCTCCAAGACATTAATGTATCACTATCATTACGACGTGTTGTTGGCTTATTATGGAGCTGGAAACCTGAAGCTTATGTATATGGACACTGATTCATTCATTCATCATGTAACAACTGAAGATGTGTATACCAGGACAAGCTACGTTTTCTTGAGCATCTCGATACAGCTGATTACCCTGTCAATCATATATGCCACTCTACTCAGAACAAGAAGGTATTGGGAAAATTTAAAGATGAGGCTAATAGCAAAATCATCCTACGCTTTGTTGGACTACGTCCTAAGATGTATGCCTTAGATATTCAAGGCTCAATGATAAAAAAGATTAAAGGTATAAAACGTAGCGCTATTAAGCAGTACATTACATTTGACAGCTATACAGACTGTCTTAAAACCTGTGAAATCATCAGAACTCCCATGAATCTAATCCTGTCACAAAAGCATGCTGTTACCACAGTACAAGTGAATAAAATTACATAGAATCCCTTTGATGATAAAAGAGTTATTGCCGAAGATGGAATAACTACCTATGCGTATGGACATTACGCCATTACAAACAGTGCTTAAAGGAATGTAAGTTAAAGATAAAGATTTTCTCGTGAGTCTACAATCTTAAAAAATTAAGTTTATGCGTGTGCTGTGTATGCAACTAGCAGACGCCTGATGAAGAAAGAAGAAGATGGAAGGGAAGGTGGTAACCCTGCCATTAGGAACAACCCTAGTGCTAGTCTCAAGCCTAGATAAAAGGGGAGAGACACCTACAACGAACTAAAATAAAGGTATGTTGACGCAAAACTTTTCAATTTGTGAACCAATATGCAGTTTATCGCTCTCCGCATCGTACAATAACTGTTTAACATATAATAAGTTTGTAAGATTTAGAAAAAAGTATATAAATTGTTGTAACGTTGGATGAGAAATGTTTATAATCTAATTACTATCTATATTACCATGAGTACCTGTGATACTAGTTGAATTACCTGTTAAAATGACTTAAATACCTGTGATACTACCCGAATCATGTGAAATTACCTTAACTAGCTCTGATACGAATTCCTGTTCTAAATTAGCACGAGCACCTGTGATACTATCTGGTTTGTCTTAAATACCAATGATACTAGATGAATTACCTGTTAAAATGACACAAATACCGTTGATACAACCTGAATTACCTGCATTTACCTTAAATAGCTGTGATACAAATCTCTGATCGAAATTATCAATAATATCTGTGAAGCTATGTCGATTACCTCAAATACTTACGATATTACCTGAACTATCTGTGAAATACGAAGCTATGTTATAACCGACCCCTGGAACCTACCCTCCTGTAATGCTAGCTGAATTACTCTAAATGCCTGTGATACTTGAATTAACCTAAATACCTACGATACTCTCTGAATTACCTGTGAAATACGACACTAAGCTATACCCAACCCTAGAATCTATCCTCTTGTGATACTAGCTGAATTAGCCTAAATACCTACGATACTAGCTGAATTACCTGTGAAATCATGCATAGCTATGATGCAGTTAGCCTCCTGTGATACTAGCTGAATTAGCTTAAATGCTCACGATACTAGCTGAATTGCCTGTGAAAATGACTTAAATACCTGTGATACTACCCGAATCATGTGAAATTACCTTAACTAGCTCTGATACGAATTCCTGCTCTAAATTAGCACGAGCACCTGTGATACTATCTGGTTTGTCTTAAATACCTATGATAGTTGAATTATCCTAAATACCATTGATACAATCTGAATCACCCGCATTTACCTTAAATAGCTGTGATACAAATCTCTGATCGAAATTATCACGAGCATCTGTGAAACTATGCTGATTACCCAAATACTTACGATATTACCTGAACTATCTGTAAAATACGAAACTACGTTATAAACAAACCCCTGGAACCTACCCTCCTGTAATGGTTGTTTAATTACTCTAAACACCTATGTTACTTGAATTATCCTAAATACCTACGATACCCTCTGAATTACCTGTGAAATATGAAACTATGCTATACCCAACCCTGGAATCTAACCTCCTGTGATACTAGCTGAATTAGCCTAAATACCTACGATACTAGCTGAATTACCTGTGAAATCATGCATAGGCTATGATGCAGTTAGCCTCCTGTGATACTAGCTGAATTAGCTTAAATGCCCACGATACTAGCTGAATTACCTGTGAAATCATGCATAGCTATGATGCAGTTAGCCTCTGGAATCTAGCCTCCTGTGATACTAGCTGAATTACTTACCTGTTAGTGTGAGTGGGTTAGCTTTTCCCGTGAGAGGGTCACCCTTTCCCTACCCTTTTTCCTTTGTGGGACGCCTTTTTTCCTTTGCTGGTCACCTTTTTCCCGTTGCAGGTCACCTTTTTCCCTTTATGGCTCACCTTTTTCCCTTTGCGGTCAGCTTTTTCCCTTTTGCTGGTCACCTTTTTCCCGTTGCAGGTCACCTTTTCTCTGAATGGGTTACGTGATGGGCATGTCTAGAATTAGCGTTCTAACATTGACATGAAACAGTTTTCCACGAAGTTCACGTCTAAAGTCGCTTTCAAGGTCTAGCACCTCCTCTCCTATTCCCTATCTCTCCTGTATATAAACCCATATTGTTACTCCTTCAGTATCTGTCTAGCCTAATACCTCTCCTCCTGATCCTATACCTCTCATACATATAAAGCATACTCTACTCTAAACCTCTGTCTAGCCTAACACCTCTCCTCGTTTTCCTATACCTCTCATATAAACCATACTCTACTCCTCAACCTCTGTCTAGTCTAGCACCTCTCCCCGTATCCCCCACCGCTCTCATATAAAGCGCATTCTACTCCTCAACATCTGTCTAGCCTAACAGCCCTCCTCCAGTTCCTATACTTCTCATACATATAAACGTATACTCTACTCCTCAAACCATGTCTAGTCTAGCATCTCTCCCCGTATCCCCTACCTCTCATAAAGCGTGTTCCTCCTCCTGCCCCCCTGTCTAGCTGAGTATCTCTTTGGTTTCCTATCTAACATATATACAACACATTCTACCTTTAACACCTCTCTATCGTAGCATAGGATCTCTCTGTTTTCTCGTCTCTCCTTATAAACGCATACTGAACCTGCTTAGCCTAATATCTCTCCTCGTTTTCCTATATCTCTCATATAAACCATACTCTACACCTCGACCTCTGTCTAGCCTAACACCCCTATCCCTGTTCCCTACCTCTCTCATATAAAAGACAAACTCTGCCCTTCAACTCTGTCTAGACTAGCACCTCTCCTCGTTTTCCTATACCTTTCATATAAACCATACTCTACTCCTCAGCCTCTGTCTAGCCTAACACCTCTCCTCTATCTGTTCCGTATAAACGTATTTCCCTCCTTCAACCCTGTCTAGCATAGTATCGGTCGTCGTATTCCCTATCTCTCCCATATAAACCCATTTTCCTCATTGAACCGCCCCATCTATCATCGTTTTCCCTATCCTTTCCCATATATGCCCAAAAACTGCGCTCGAATTCCTCTATATACCCTACTCACGACTCAGCGCCTTTTTGGGGGAGCCAATATTTTGTGCTGTTGCATGGTACAAAACGGAGTGGATTTGTTCCAGTTGGCTACCCGTTAAATTCCTAAATTTTTTCCGTAACACATAGACAACTCGGGTTATTCATGGCATTAAAGCTGACGTCGCTAGTATAGGCTCATACTGCTAAACGATAAAGATTGCTACTTGTTATATAACCAATATATCCCTCACGTACTCGCATCACGCAGAAATCTCCAATCTATAAGCCAAGATGTCCGTACACAACTTTCCAGACTTGGTCATTTGATGTGAGAAGACGCATCAGTAAGTGATCTTATGCGTGTGGATGGTCATAATACTTCGGCAATTTAATGGATGGCCATAAGATATTTTCTGTGTAATAACAAAGAAAGAAAAATCAATTTATTCATATCCAAATTCGTAATCTAATTCACGTGTTTATTCTCACAGTGCAGCAGCCTAAGCGTTCGCGTTAAACGCAACTATCGAAAACTCCCTACGTCTGTTTATCCGTTCACCACAAATGTTATCCAGTACATACGCTAAGTTCACACTTAAGACGATGCCGTTACTGTTAATATTTAGAACTGCCAATTCAGAGAAAATCTGCAGGCTTCTCTAAATCTCTAACAGGATGTGCAGCGTTTTTAGACGAGACTATTTACATATTCCGCCCGATTCTCATATGTTCGTCCCAGACGAAGTTAGGTGAATTCACCTAACATCGCTGGTTGACTCCGTACATAGTGATGCGGTATTACTTACGTAATATATTTTTACGTGATTTGTTGTTGAGCCCCACGTTGTGGAAGCCAATTTGATACGGTTATTAATGTTACTTATGTGTTTCACATTAATATAGCACCACGTTTGGAAGCCAATTTACGAGAGCAAATATATGTTGACTTCTGCGTTGCCATCTTGTGTGACGTCACTCCTTGTTGGTTCGTTTAACTCCATCTGGCGTAGCAATTTGTATCAATTAGTTTCTGAAATAATTTAAGGTTATGTATATTGTCCTCCGGCTAGCTATTTAGGTAGACATTTAACTCTTGCAGTGTGTGAAGCGGAAAGGAATCTTTTGTCTAGAAATGATATTGACGAAGAAATTGGTTTTATAATCTTTATTGCAGAACACGTTCACGAACACTTTCACAAATTTATCTGGATACTCGCCATACTGAAACTGTTTGTAATAACTTCTTATCACTTTTAACTTGCATACTTCAACTTTGTGTATTTAACTGTATAATACTTTATAAGATTTCTCTTACTTCTGCTGCGCGTAACTTGACGAAATGAAGGACTGACTGACGATACGTACTGTACTGAGAATTCCGTTGAACTGGGGGCTGACGTGCTATGTGTTGAGAATCTTGTTGCACACTGGGGAACGCTCTCTTGAATTTACACTATTTATAGGCTTACCTCAAGATACGCCTAAAGATTATAAATGAACTGCTATTGGCTAATAAAACGCGCCAACATTAGCGTCTATTTTAACATCCAATGAAAACCACTAATACATATTTCTTTTAGAGAACATTCTGGAAGCTTTTTTTTACCGAAAAGGCGCGAAACATTACGTAACTTCCTGGTTCCCGGTAACGATAAACAACTCACCCCATCGCTGCATTCTTGCGCCATTACTAACAGTTTCAGTAAAGCCATATATTATTATTTACCAATTATTAATTACAATTAATAAACACCTGAAATCAATGTCACATAAAAATACATATTTATATTACAATTATTATTTACCTTTAAGTAATTTATGATACAAATTACCGTATCATATGCCCCACTAGAAACATAATTATAAATATTTATAACTTTTTTAGAAATTTTAAAATTGTGTTTTTAGTCTCCTAAATCTTGGAACACACGTTATCACTTTCACTTAACACTTCACACGCATTTAACACACGACATATGTTTTTCCCCTATCTCGCCACTACTTACTGGCTCTGGTTTAATTAATTTAGATATTAATCTGACATCACAAATTTTTTTTTATAGCAAATACTGTACCCTAAATTATTTAATCACTGCTACCAAATTGTTTACTTTGAGTTGTTGACAAAAATTTATACCTTTAAGATTTTTGTAATTGTTACACATATTTACCAAAATATTCACCCTCTACACAAATATTTACATTTCTTAAATCTAGGCACTGTTTCACATGTTCTATTTACTACATAAATATTTGTTTTAATTATTTTTACCCTTTTTGTTATTTTGTACTTTATCTTAACAATACTCTTGGAATAGTATTTATGTACTTTACTTTAATATAACATCAGGCTTTATTTCACATGTTCAGTTACTAATAAAATGTTATTTTCCTCTCAAACAGTTAGTCATGACCACAATTTCTTTCTCCATTCACATGACGTACATTTTTATTTAACCCTCTTACGTTCCAATACATTGCTCTGCATTTCGCCTTTAACTATTCAGCATTTACTATTTATCATCTTTGTCTTTTATTTCACCATGATCTTCATGGTTGTATGGTTTAAGCATCTCAATATGGAACTTTCCTATGCTTTTTCGAGTTGTTGGATTACATAACTCATATGTGTTAGTTCCATACACTTCAACAACTTCATATGGTCCATGGTATTTGAGAAACATTCGCCAATAAAGTTTATTTTCTTTATCCGATAATTTCTTGGTTTTAACCAAAACTAAATCTCCTATTTTGATCCTCCATTCCTTTCTCTTCTTTTCTTCATGTTTAATTTTTCTTTTTATGGCCTTTTTCTTCATTCTCTCGAATGCTTTTCGGAACATCTCTTCTTCTGTTGGTGGTATCGAATGCGCATCTGTAATGGCTTCTGGAATTTTTTTACACATTGTATTAATCTTCTTTCCCAACTTAAGTTCACATGGTTTATATCCTGTCACATTGTTTATGGTTTCATTTAGTAAGTTCTGAACAAAGTTCACGTATCCATACCATTGGGTGTGTTTTCGATGACATAACACCCTTAAATAATTTGAAATTTCCTTAATTTCCCTCTCCACTGGGTTGGAGTTCGGTCTGTATCTTGACGAAAAATATTGTTTAATGCCATTTTCTTTCAGTCCATCCATAAATTTTTTTCCTGTGAAGTACGAAGCATTATCGCTCAATACAGATTGAATAGGTCCTTCTTCTATCACATATGACTTAAGTAGTCTATTCAAACATGCTAAACCTGTAGGTTTTCTCAAAGGGTAAATTCTTACATATTTGCTGAATATATCATAACAGACAAATATATATTTATTTCCAAATTGACTTGGAGGCATCGGACCATGAATATCAATACTAATTACACATCTCGGCTTATCCCTTATAACCGAATTAGTTTCAAATGCATATGCTGCATTTATTTGCTTTGCCTTCTGACACAGGTTGCAGCACGATATAAATTTCCGAACTTTCTGACGCAATTTGGATATGTATAAATTCTCTAAAATCATAGAAGTTGTTCGGTCCGTCCCTGAGTGTGCTAACCCTTCATGAAAATTCTTAATTAGTTCCTTTTCCATGCTTTTCGGAACCATTACCTTCCAACTAGGCATTTCTTTTCCATGCTTTTTGTATAATGTCCCATCTCGAATTGCTATAATTTCTTTCTTTGCCTCCTCAATCAATGGTGCATTTTCTTTAAGTTCAAATAATTTTGCATCCTCATTTTGAATTTCCCCCATATTTTTCAATTTTCTAATCATTTCTTTGCTTAAAGGAATTTCAATTGTCAATATTTTGACTTCATTTCTAGGCCTGTCAATATTTTCGGGAATTTGTGGGTTGTAGTTCAATCTTGACAGCAAATCACTGAAGGTAGTATTTTTGCCAGGAATGTGGATAATCTCAATATCGAATGCAGATATTGCATGAATGTACCTAGCAAGTTTTCCACTACATAATCTACACCGTTGTATGAAAGTTAAGCTGATGTGGTCTGAATATACTTTCACCTTTTGCTGATAAATATAGGTTTTAAAACGAATTAATGAGAAATATAGTGCTCCAATTTCTAGCTGAGTCACTGAAGAATTCCTCTCAATATTTGTAAGTCCTCTTGAAGCTGTACTAATGACGTGAAAGTCATTGTTGATGTCTCGCTGTCCTAAAATTCCGGCATATCCTTGCATTGATGCGTCGACATAAATCTCATATTCCAAATCTTCTCTGGGCCTCTCGAGTAATATGGACTTAGCAAAGAGTTCCTTTACTCTCTCAAAACATTTTTGATGATCCTCTGTCCATCTCCACTTATTGTTCTTTCGGAGTAGCTGCCGCAGTGGTTCTATTTCCGCCGAATATCTTGGTACGAACTTACTCTGAAAGTTCAATACCCCTAAGAGACGTCTAATTTGTTTTACGTTCCTGGGTGGCGGAATTCTCATTATTGCTTCTATTCTTTTCTGATCAGGTCTTATACCTCGTTCATCCACTACATAACCCAGAAAATTTATTTCCTTAACACAAAATTTTGATTTTAGTATGTTCACAGTCATACCATGTTGTTGTAGTTTATTTAACACATAATGGACATTATTCATGTGTTCTTCAAATGTTTGACTAATGATTAAGAAGTCGTCAATATACTTTATTAAAAAGTCATCTGCAGAATTTCCAAAGATACTGTGAATGGCTCTCAAAAATCCACTTCCTGAGTTTTTTAAACCAAAAGGATTTACACAAAAGCGATACTGAATCCCTGAGTACTGAAATGAAGTGTAATCACGCACTTGCGGATCTAATTCCACTTGCCAATATGATGCAGTGAGGTCAATGGATGTCAAAAATCTTCCTCTTGAAAGTTTTGTAATTAGTTGTTCAATTCCCTCACTTTGAAAATGATCTGGTTTCATATACTTATTGACATATCTACCGTCTAAAGTTAATCTCAAACTACCATCTCGTTTAATACTCCAGCAGATTGAATTTATGTATTGAGAATTACTTTGCTCAATAATCCCATTTTCTAACATGCTATTTATTAATTGTCTAGCTTTGTCTCGAAGACTTATAGGTAAATTGTCATACTTGTGCCTATATGGTGGTACGTCTTCTACTTGAAATGTATGCTGATATACATTACATTTGCCTGGGATATTACTAAATACTGAACTATTGTTCATCAAAACATCATGAAGGATTTGTTTTTGCATTATCGTAAGATTATAAGCTTCTTCACACTTGTGTATTATTTCCTCATTTCTCTTCTCTTTCCAGCTGTTGTCTGTCTCGCTCACATGGTCGTCTTTTGTTTGGATTACACATTTCTCTACTTCTTCTGGCATTTCTGCTAGCTGTTGAAAATATGGCGTGGTATTCCCTTCATATTCTGTGACTACCTGCTTTATCTGACTATTTCTATCAGTTTCTGTTATTTGCACAAAAAACTCTTGGTCACAAATATTTTTCTCATCCTTTGTCATCTCGATTACAGAAACTTTTTCTTTTATAAAGGGTACCCTTATTTCTCTATCTTCTTTTGTTATTTTTAACTCTTCATGTTTGAAATCTATACATGCTTCATATTCATGTAGGAAATCACATCCTATAATTATATCACAAATCAGATGGTTTACGATTAGAAACATAACCTCAAAATTCTCTCCGCCAATAAGTATGCTAAGTAGAGCTTGTGTTTTTATGACCTGTGTAGTTCTTCCAATTGCAACACGACAAACTAAATTACTAGTGGGAAGAGCCATAATTTTGTTACCTTCATTAATCAAATTTATGTAAAATTTCTGTGAGCAAATTGAAGCTGATGAACCAGAATCTATAGTTGCAATGATTTCTTTCTTCGCAATTTCCATCCTAACATGAGGTGACTCAAAATTTTCTCCCTTATTTTTTGTTGCTGTAATCTTATTACAGGGTGTATGTGTAGGTGTATGATTTGTCTTGGTAATGGATACTGAATTATTAAAGACGTCCTGAGAACCTACTGCACAGGAGTCTGTTAACAGTTTTCCTGGTTATTTCCATGTTCACGTACGGGACTGCCATTCCTAACAGGCGCTAAATCTATCTCTGTGTCGCTACCATTGTTTTGAGTTCCCCTTCCTCGAGTTCGAAATCCTCGATTTCTGACATTTTGTCCCCTTGGCACGTAATTTTCTTGCCGTTCTTCAGATCTTTCTCGGTTATTATTTTCCCTCCAGTGAGTGAAATTTCCCCTCTGTCTAGTGTACCTCCTTCCATAATTTTGCCCTCTTTCAGGCAATCTTTCTGTCCTGACATAATTTATTTGTTCCTGCCGGCCTGGTCTCCTATCTATCCTTGATCTTTCAAATTGTGGAACGTATGATTGATACCGTTGTCTGGTATTAATTTCATGATGTCTGTCTTGTCCTCTTATTTGTTGATAACTACCTTGGTAATTTCTTCTATCTCGTACATCTAAAATCTATGTTCCCACTCCCGAGACATATCTTCTTCCTGTTGTTCCAAAGCTGTTATTAATTCTGTCATCTCATAGATGTTCCGTGGTTTTGCAATTAATAAGTAATTTTGTATCCTTATAGGATAATGCCTTGCGAGCAAACTCACAAAATCTTCCTCACTGATTGGAGGTGACAAGTTTCTAACCTGACTTGCATGTTTTAGTAAGTAATCAGTCATCGATATTCCCCCTCGTGGATTAAATTGACCATGACTAAGCATTACTCGTATTCTTTGCTGTACCGTAACATTCCAAAATCTGTTCATGAATAATCTCTTAAAGGATTCATATGAAATTTCACCCCCTGATACCATTTGTAACCAATCTAAGGTTTTCTGGTCCAAACATCTTTTGACAACTATCATTTTCAATGCTTCAGGTATCTTTTTAATTTGAAAATACTCTGATAATTCTGCAATGAACTGTACTGGACTGGAGTTTTCATTAAATTTTGGAAGTGGAAAATCACTTAAGATATGATTGTAATTTTGCAAATTCCCTATTCCCATATTTAAATTCTCTAGTGTAACTTGTGCACTCTGAGTTTCAGCATTAGCTATAGATGAAGCTGCCGCATCACTCACATTATTTGTCATACCTGAGGAACTACCTCTATCATTATTTTGTACATCTGACACATGTACATCACATATATTTGCCCTTGAATTCAATTCTAATCTATTTACAGTACCCTGCAGATTTTCTATTGTCTGTTCCAATTTTTTATTCTTCTCATTTTGAACAGTTTGGTGTTTGTTAATTTCAGAAGTTAGCTTTTGATTCAAATCTTTAGACAAATCTTTAACTTCATCAGACAATTTATTTCTCTGTTTTTCTGACTCCTTCTGAATTTCAGATATTTCCCCTCTGAAATTAACTTGCACCTGTATTAAATCTGCATTTGTAGCCTCCATCATTTCTTTTAACTCACTTGAAATGCTACTCATTCGGCTACCTAGCTCTGTACATTTTACATTAACATGCTCTATTTTATTGTTAACCTCACTTTTTTGGTTAGATATTTCCCTGCTCATGTCTAACATTTTCTTTGAAACTTCACCTATTTCATTTGCTATCATCTCCTGATTTTCATTTTTCATTTTAATCATACTACTATCTAGCTCCATGAATTTCTTTTCAATCTCTTCCCTGTTTTGTTCTAAGCTTTTACCAATATCTTCCCTCAATTTCTCATTATTCTGAGTTAGTTTTTGTTCTAAACTCCTATCAATATCTTCCCTGTTTTGATCTATTTTCTTACTAAGATCTTCCCTTAATTCCCTATGACTCTTTTGCATATCTTCCCTTAATTGATCTGTAATACTCTTACTAAGATCTTCCCTTAATTTCTCATTATTCTTTTGCATATCTTTCATATTCTCATTCAAATTTTTCAGCATTTCCATAATCACAATAGTATCAAGATTAACATTTCCTGCTATTCTACTCTCACTTTCTGCACTAACATTTTCATCATCAAATCCTAAAAAATCTGGGCTATTTCCTGTAACTTGTATTGGATCACAGCTAACTGTTACACTATCTCCCTCCATAATTATTTCTTCTGTATTCCTAGCAGCCATTGTTTTTATTATCCTACCATTCCTAAGTAACATTGAAATTGATTTACCTTTTTGATGCTGTATGTTGCTGTTACTTTAATGTCCAGCGTTCTGCCCCATTCTCCTAGATTTGATGTCGCTTCTGCGTTGTTTTGTGATGAATCTACGTCGTTTAGATGTTTTCTTGTAGTTGAATTCCTTGTTGCATCGTAATCTCGGAATTACGGTCGAAGTCTGTCGTCCCTTTTGTTTCTGGAATCTGCGTCTTGTAGATGATTTCACCGCTGCATTCCTGGTTACTCTGCTTCATTCCTTTCCTGGTTATTCTTGTTCCTTTCCTAGTTATCTTCGCCCCACGTTATGGGTGCCAATTTGATGCGGTATTACTTACGTAATATATTTTTACGTGATTTGTTGTTGAGCCCCACGTTGTGGAAGCCAATTTGATACGGTTATTAATGTTACTTATGTGTTTCACATTAATATAGCACCACGTTTGGAAGCCAATTTACGAGAGCAAATATATGTTGACTTCTGCGTTGCCATCTTGTGTGACGTCACTCCTTGTTGGTTCGTTTAACTCCATCTGGCGTAGCAATTTGTATCAATTAGTTTCTGAAATAATTTAAGGTTATGTATATTGTCCTCCGGCTAGCTATTTAGGTAGACATTTAACTCTTGCAGGGTGTGAAGCGGAAAGGAATCTTTTGTCTAGAAATGATATTGACGAAGAAATTGGTTTCTTTATTGCAGAACACGTTCACGAACACTTTCACAAATTTATCTGGATACTCGCCATACTGAAACTGTTTGTAATAACTTCTGATCACTTTTAACTTGCATACTTCAACTTTGTGTATTTAACTGTATAATACTTTATAAGATTTCTCTTACTTCTGCTGCGCGTAACTTGACGAAATGGACTGACTGACGATACGTACTGTACTGAGAATTCCGTTGAACTGGGGGCTGACGTGCTATGTGTTGAGAATCTTGTTGCACACTGGGGAACGCTCTCTTGAATTTACACTATTTATAGGCTTACCTCAAGATACGCCTAAAGATTATAAATGAACTGCTATTGGCTAATAAAACGCGCCAACATTAGCGTCTATTTTAACATCCAATGAAAACCACTAATACATATTTCTTTTAGAGAACATTCTGGAAGCTTTTTTTTACCGAAAAGGCGCGAAACATTACGTAACTTCCTGGTTCCCGGTAACGATAAACAACTCACCCCATCGCTGCATTCTTGCGCCATTACTAACAGTTTCAGTAAAGCCATATATTATTATTTACCAATTATTAATTACAATTAATAAACACCTGAAATCAATGTCACATAAAAATACATATTTATATTACAATTATTATTTACCTTTAAGTAATTTATGATACAAATTACCGTATCAATAGTTGGTTTTTCATCTCAAATTCAATGTCTGGAATCCATCTACTGGCAGTAAAATTTGCTCGATTGTACACACACACACACACACACACACACACACACACACACACACACACACACACACACACAGATATACATATAATATTTCAGATACGTAACTCTCGCGATTTTTCCTAAACAAATCCGTTTATAGTATATAAATTAGATAATTTCATATAAAGATTGGTTCTTCGATCCACGTTGCATTATTCAGATATTATTTCAAATTCGGCAATTTGAGATTAGTTACATACAATACGCAGAAACAACAATCCAATATTTTTTTGTGTTGCAGTTATGATTTCGTGCGAAAGGAAAGAAGTTACAAACATGTTTCGTCAAATAACACACAGTTACGAAAATGTTAGTGTACAACAATGGGAAATATTTCGAAACGCCTAACGCTGCGAAAATATTAACAAAATTTGGGTACTTCAGTAAGGCTTAATTTTTTCCTGTAAAATGATTTCGTTGTTTGTTATTGTTTCTCAATTATACAGATTACACAAAATTCGGCCATAATCTAAAGGACATTAGAGCGTACTCACAAAAATTTTAAGATAATATACACCTTGTTGTTTATGCTACTGTATCAAACACATATTTTAGTGAAAATCCTTAGAGTCGTCTTTAGGAAAATAGGCAAGATTTCCTTCAAAGAGATGCTTTAGTTGCAGAAGAAATTACTTGAAAATCTTAATGCTGCGTCCTTAAGATGTGCTGGATTTTAACATGTATGGCATTCACCCGAATTTTCCTTTTGAAAGTCACTTATTCACAGAAGTATACATTTTTTCCCCTTTAAAACACCTGTTTAAGTTCAATGGACCTCAAAACGTGTGTTTTCGGAGAAACCTCTGCTAAAGTTTTGAGTGAAATGCAATACTTCTACATATAATAGTAAGCTGTAGAGAAAATTAATAGCAATAATATAATTAATTGCTCTTCCACACAAGCCGTGTATTGGACAAGGTGGGAAAGGTAGAACTAGACAACTGAAAAAATCAATGCCATAGCCTGGATTTGAAGAATTTGTGTTGAACAATTAATTCCATTAATTAACCTAATAGTGGTTGAAACTATGAAGCCCGGGACTTACAGTACTTATAACATTGTAAGTCGCCATTGGGGTATGTCATCTCAATACAATTTGAGATCTCCTTGTGGTTTACCCGAAAAAATGCGAATCAGTTGGGGAAGTTAATGTCGGCATGTTGTCATAACAGCTCAGTGGTTAGAGCAACCGGACGGAGATCGGGAGATCCGTGGTTCAAATCTCGCCTATGTCATTAAATTTTTCAGTCGTCTGATTCTACCTTTCCAACAATAATACTTTATTATTATTATTATTATTATTATTATTATTATTATTACTACTACTACTACTACTACTTTAAAATAATGTCCAATTTGTAATACAAAAGAATAGGAGTGGAGAGCCTCTGGATAGAGTGGCTGGCTTCTCATGTCAGAGATCCGGGTTTCTTTTACCGACGTGTGTTCGAAATCGTTCTTAAATAAGAAGCATTCCTTCTGCTTTGTAGAGTCTGGCAATGTGAATGCAGAAATGAATAGGGGCCAGTTTCGCAAGAAAGTAAATATAAACCTTGTGTATGAACCCAGCGTGAACCATTTAACATCAAGTGAAGGTTAAGGAATTGAAACCCTCCAATATAACCAGTATACTTAAAATAAATTATTAAAACTTTTAAAAATGTTTGATGTCCTCTTTTCCTTTCTTTGCGCTTATGTGCTAACTTCTAACATATTCGGTTACGCCGATGGTTCTGACTTTGGAACAACTGCTCATGGGCAATGATGTTCGTTCATTTTTCAGTTTGTCTGGATATGTCACTTCTTTGGTCAAATATCTGGCGCGCGCGTGGTCCCTCACTCACTCACTCACTCACTCACTCACTCACTCACTCACTCACTCACTCACTCACTCACTCACTCATTCACTCACTCTCCCGCTTATTACATTTCCCATGGGGAGGTTGCAGTAATAATAATGATAATAATAATACGTTGTAATAGTAAACTGAAACATACAGACACGAAGAAACGGGCAATGAGTGAATGACTTGAGTCAGTTTAGGACTATGCTTTGAGTAATACACCCATAATTTCGCTATTCTTTGCGAACCATGAGCTACACAGGTTAAATGACTTATTTCTGCGTGATGTTCTTATCCTTTAGCCGTTTTATCAATATAAGGAACGGCATGAGTGACAGTTAGCACTTTATCATATTCAACTTGTGGCCAAATGCAAGCATACCGAATTACGGAATAGTTGTGGTGTACTTCCTCCGGGTTCCCTAGCAGGCGTATGAAATATTCTTTACGAGTGTCGTTTCACTTGGAATTAGCTTTTTCCTGTACCTCGCCGAAAATCCTCGAAAGTATGTTTGCATGTGCCAGCACAGAAAACGTATGTGCCGTTTTCTTCCCTCTCTAGTGGTGCTTATTTGATGCTTGAGCTGTGTGGTGTCGGGTCAGAGCAACCGCATATGGCTCTTCGCCCTATTGGTAACAAATTCTTCAAGAAGCATAGATTCTGTATTCGATGGAAATAATGTAGATCTGGAAACTTCTGTGGATTGCCCGGTTTGATCCCGGTTTAACCCCTTAACATAATGGGTGGTGTGGACAAGAACGAGTTGCAGCTCACGGGATTGTGGTTTTGAGATCTTAGTCGCCAATTCAGTTGGATACACTTAGCTTTCCATTAGCAAGAGTTATCTCACTGGTGTGAGATCGTAGTCTTCACGTTACCGCGAAATTTAGCGTTGATTCTTGCAACACAAACCTTCCGCTGCTCTAAATTTCTGAGATAAGCATTTGTATTCTCTACCTGCAATGACTTGAAGTAACGTACCTGTTTGATTTCGTACACGTATGAAGAAGAAAATGCATCGTAAAGGATCACCAAAAGTAATTAATGTGAAGATATGACGAAAACCAAAGCAAATATAGAACAAACGCTCCACAGTATAATAGGATGCGGGAAGCAAGGGGCGTTATTTATTAGTAAACTTGTTCATGACTTAGTGATTGAGCTTCACCTGGCTTTCTGGTTACCTATATAATTCTAATAAACGTTATAATACATAATACTAGGTTTTATCTATTTACTTGAATACCGGCAGCAGTTAGCACTCCATTGGAAGGCAAAAAGAAAACTTCCCTGTTTTAGTTCATTATAACTCTGAGCTGAAATATCCTCTCGATTATGTGCAAGGGTATTTATTATTCAAAATATTAATTTAGAATTGTGTATTAATTATTTTTATTAAAATACAAGTATGTCATACAACGGCTGCCGCCAACTATTTTACCTATGCTTAGCAGTGGCATTTTATATAGGTTTATTAAGTTTAGGGGTTGTAACCTCCCGGCCATCAATGTATAGGTAAATGAAATAAAATGTTACAAGTGTTTACAGTATTGATAGAAATAAAAGCACTAGCTTCAATAATGCTGTATTGCTTTGCTTTCCCTGTTTCATTACAGAGAAATAATAGTTTTAAATTTGAAAAAAAAAATTACGGCCAAAAGTGTCACGAGATTAAAGGTTTAACGAATAATTAAGACATACAAATGGTTTTGTTGTTTTATTCGTAGAACGCGACAATTTCATTTATTTTAAAGGTGGTTGATTCACCGTTTACGTTTTTTGACAATGGAGAAATTATTCAGATGATTGTACTATGAAGGGTATAGTTGAACCGTTTATTTAATCTGAAATTCCCACTCTGCATCTCTTATACTATATACTCGGTGATCACAAGAGATTTACTGTGTTGAATAAAAATGTTCTACGAAATTCAGTAATAATTTACATTAAATTCGTGATATGGGTTAATTTACGTTGGTTAAAACTATGCTGTAGGTCTTTAAAGATGCCTAATTTTAAAATGTCGCTACACAGTTTTGTCCACCAATAATTCATGCGTTGGCTGTCGTTTTTAAAGATCTGGAGAAATGACTGCTCAATACCAGAAAAATGCCTAAGAATTGTTTTGATATAACAGCCTGATATAAAAGCGGTAGCCAAGGTGTAATCCTCATACACTGCGTCACCTTGGTCTACTCGGTTGACTTCAGTCTGCGTATATCTGATCCCTGCCTGTTCTTACAATGGGCAATGTAAATTCTGCTTTTCCATTTGCTGGACCTGCATCTGCAGAATAGTTCTGGTTGTAATATACTGCTAAAAAAAATTCACGTTCGCAGTGCTTTTTCAGTTCTCCTCGGCCTCTAATGCATTTCGGATTACGTTTTGCATCAGTACATTCTTATTACGACTTTGCTGTTAAGAGCCTTTTACTTATATTGCATATAATTGTCGCAATCATTTGCGAACAACTGTGTTCTTACATGTGCGAGATTTTTCGTGACACTACTTCCTGGGCCATCTACATATGTCAAGATGTTTTTCTAATTATTCACAGTCCCCCGTTGTCCTAAAATATGCTCACAAAGATTTTTTGCAAGCTCCTGTATTTTTAAAATTCAAATACTGCTCATTAGAGATAGAAAGTGAATTATTATGGCAGACACAACATTTAATGGCAGTTGGTAGCTAATCACTGCGAGAGAAGCACCATGTTTCCACACGTTAAAGGGTGGAGCGCAGTTACACGCAGTAATATGACGAACTGAAAACAATTTATAGAGTATTATTGTAGTGCTTCAGTAAACAACCTTGGTGTATATTGCTAAGTTAATAAGTGAAGTAATCGAAATTCATACCTTAATAGCTAATTAAAATCTTGCGCCGACCAAGCAAAAAGAAGAAATAATACACATTGTAAATTATATGCTTGCATTGGTGATGCAACATTTCCCGCTTATGTATTATGGATTGAATTTCGCTACTCGTACCTTGTTCCTTAAGTGACATTTTGACTAACCACCAATAAATAACCCAACGCAATCACTATAATTGAGTTAAGTAAACTGAAATTACCTTCGCTAACACGAAAGCAAATCTCTACTGAAGCCATGACATCAACTTAGCGGCCCTTTCCTTCCTTATCGCTTATTTTAGGCTGGTTCTGGTGTGTTTTGAATCACATGCTGACACAATAAACAAAAGAGACACGAAGGGAGTTGGACAGAGAACTTTAAAGCTTGTTAGTATCCCGGTAAAAAGACAAGTTCATTGCACATCCGTATCTCCGCAATCAGTTAACTTAGGAAGTTGGTTTTCAGACTGCACAAAGTAAAATTCTCTTCATGAACTGGTTACTCTCTTTCCTGGAGCGCAATGAAATTTTGTGGGCGCAAATGATATTTGTATTACCGGCCTTCACAGCGTCTTAACTGTGCAACGTTGCAAGGGCGGGGGGGGGGGTAAGCCTCTCATTGTAGTTCGTGATAACCAGCTCCTCCGTCACCCGCCATCAAATGTTGTATCTGCCATAGATACATATATTTTTTCCGCATTAACTCTGTAATCCTGATTTAAAGGTGTGTGCAGACATGCGAGCGAAACTCTTAAATAAATGCCTCGGTTACTAAGAACGGAAGAAGATACGTTCGCTTCACTATTCAAGCTGAAATGTTTTTAGCCTGAGCCGATCACTCTATGCGCGAACATTCCAGACTTCCGCTGGTTTCTAAGGTGACGTGTAGAAATCAGCATGCTCTGTGTTCGTCTAGGCGTGTGGAAAATGCAGCATGAACATTCCTTTGAAGTGGCGAGGGAAAACAGACCAGCAGTGGATCGGAGTGACTCCGTCACTGCGGTTGTTTGCAGGTGGCAAGGTCAGACTGGGATTACAGAACTCCGCGAAAACAAGACTGAATTTATTTGTAGTTTGTTTGGCTCTCATGTGTGTGTCGACGTTTACACTGCGATCTCTAACGCTGAGACAGCTACAGGAATGGTGCAAGAAACAAGAGAGATTTTTCTTGAACTTGTGAGACCGAGATGAACTTTATTCTATCCGCCTGTCAAGTGCATCTACTTAGGGTAATTCCATTGAAGCTCCGCTTATACCTGAGAGAGAGAGTTTTTATCCAAATGACAGCGAGAAGGATCTCAGCTTGATCAGACTCTGTATGCATCAATTTTATCCACTCCATCCAAGGCGGTGCTTCCCAAAGGTTGTAGAAGGATTTTTTTTAAACGAACATCCGAGCAGTTGATGGAGCTGCTATCAACATATGGTCTTGTGCACATCTTCTGTTGTCCTGTCAGAAGGAAGGGATGTGTTGAGTGCAGCAAAAGTTACTTAAACTAAATGCACGATGACATTCAGGCAGTGTTGTGTATGTTCGAATTTCATTTCGATAATTGTTTTCAGGGATCAAGTGAGTGGCTTTTGGGGATAGTCGCAGCGAAACTCTGTTAAGTACGCACTTCGGCAAGTAAAAGTCCCCAATACGAGCAAATTTTCACGAAGATGTTTATAACGAAGAAGACATCACTTTCAGGTTCTATGTATAAAATGAGATAAGCGTACAAAACAACCCAGGAAAAGGCAGTTTGTTTCATTGGTTTCCATTAAGCATTTCTGTAAAAGTATTATGTGACAAATACGTGACGGAATGTAAAATGAATTGATGTGCTGTTGAAAATGATAGGTTAAAAAAAGTTGTTGCTTACAGTAGTACTATGTGCCAAACATTAAACTTGATGGAAAATATTTTAATCTATGTAGCAGACAGCTTTGCGCCTCCTAAGACTTTGGAAGTTTCTGGCTTATGTATGTTTAGCAATAAATGATTCAATACAAAAACAAATGATAGGTTGAGAATATCAGGCATTTCTGCCAAAGTTGTCATGTGTATTGCAAGCCTGAAGCAAATGAAACTTAGCGAAGAACAGAAGTATAATTAGAGTATATCAGGAATATATTTGCTCATTAATCTTAACGCGTCTTGGAATACCTATTACAAACGGACATTTACGATAGGATAAATGTTGTAAACATTGATATTCCACTGTGTAGGAAAACTGGAGTGTCATGTGAACCTGTAACTACTTGAGCTCTTTTGGCTACAAATGCGTTGGCCTCAATTCTTTCTTTTATCCTGGAATGCTGCTGCACTCTATTTCCCTTCATTTTCATTACAAACATTAATGCAGTAGTTAAGAACGAGAATGTTTGGAGCTTTCTAACCTGGTAGTAATTTAGGACGAGTTTTAAACAGTGCTTACGTATTCTTTTTGCGGATTTATGAAACGATAGGAAAAATATAAACATTATGTGTGCGTACAAGAATGAGTTCAATAATATCAGATTCTAAGATGCGATTCAATTTGTACCCTGCAATATTATTAATTTGGGTAAATATCCCAAATAGAAAGCCAACTGCAGTAGTAAACGTCACTGCCAGGGAAGAACTATGCGAGAATTGCCAAAATATGGTTTTACTTCAAACAAATATCAAGACTAGCATCATAATAGGTCACTATTTTGAGTCACGAGCTGATAATGATATGTGTAAGTGGTTAAAGGGAAGATACAGCTCCAGCCAGATGACCTCGGCCAATGCAACCAAAGGAACTTGGGTTATCGATTACTGCGAGCCGACAAAACTCAGGGCGTACAATGGGCTGTGATGTTGCGCGTGCACTGACTCCCAATAAATTAGTAACTGGTAGCAGTGGATGTTTAAAGTACATGCTACAGAAAACATCTATGTTAAAGCTTGCATCAGATCTCGTCTATTTATGATAGCATAGTTGCACTTACTCGAATTTTCTTCTGCATTCACCCTATATTCGAAACTACATTAAGCGTTGCTCTCGTAATGACAGCTATTTAAACGGAGTGCGAAATAGAATTGTTAGAAATCGCAAGAATGTGTTAATTACCTATAAGAAGAGTTTCCAAAACTAGATTTTTAAATACTCTTATCATAAGCAATGTGTGAAAATTGCACACGATTCGGAAATAATGTGTTGAATTGTGCAACCATGAAACACGACCAGAAATATTGGGAAAGAAAATAAGTGCTTCCATAATGGCGGAAATACGAAATGTAATGAATGGGCTTCTTTTTGTCAGTCTGTAGGTTTTGGTCCTTTTTTTCTTTCTTTCTCTTTTTTTTTGTCTTTTTGTTTAAGTATTTCATATCTGATGTACGAAGGATGTACAAGTTAGTATCTCCTGATTTCAGTTTAATTACGTGCTAAATGTATCTTGATTGATGAAAAATCTATTGAAAAGAAACTACTTACGAAGCGAGTTGCACACACTAAGAATCAATTTTCATGCATGTTTTTAATGATATAGCAAGCCATTTACGGTTTGTAACAGCGGGTTGAACTTTATGTATTTATAAACAGCGGCTTGTGATAATTGGTATATTAAACACCGACGTGTGACGTTATAGACCGTAGTTTAAAAATAACCAATATCGCAAATGGCTGACTGTACGGCTTTGCGTGTGACTTACACATAGCGTATGCACCAAATTAAGCAATGATGACATGAGTTAAAAGTAGATATAAAGTAGGACAGCAGAAGTATGCAAACAATTATTGAAGAGAGCGCCAAGAGAATTGTGAAACTGCTATATCGTTACATCTGGGTGTCTATATAACCCGGTTTCATATATACTCCTGGCGATGCTTGCATTTTAAGGATTAAACGTGCTCTCAGACAGGAGCATCACGATGCGCGGTCTTATCATGAGGCGCAACCAGAGATGGTGAGCAACCTCATCCAGCGGATGCTTTAAGTAACGTTTAAGCAATGAATGCAGAAAATAATTGAGGAGTGAAAGAAACCTCTATCATGTACACCGTTACCATGTGTATGACTTAAGGGAAAAGGACAGGACATTAACGATAGCCACATTTTTAATTCCAGGGAAATTAGGGATGCAGTTTCCTGATGCATACTATAGTTTTAAGTGACCATTTGAGTTGAGACTGTAAGGAGCATAGATAGGGGGAACCTGGGCCACTTTTGCGTTTATATGGGAGAGATAGGGAAAACGAGGGTAAATTCTAGCTTGGGAGAGCGTTCAAGGAGGAAAATGCGTTTATATGGGAGAGGGGAAAAACCAGGGAGATCCTAAGTTGAGCAGGTCCTCAAGGAGGGGGAATGCGCTTCATATGTGAGAGGTAGGGAATACGAGAAGTGCTAGACTAGAGAGAGGTTGAGGAGTAGAGTATGCGTTTATATGGGAAAGATAGAGAAAATGTGGAGGGATGATAGACTAGATAGAGGCTGGAGGGGAATGCCCTTTATACGAGAGGGGTGGTAAGGAATACGAGGAGAAGTGCTGAACTAGGCAGGTGTTAAAGGTAGAAGGCGTTTTATATGGAAGAGATGGGAAACAAAGGAGAAATGCTAGGCTAGACAGGGGGCGAAGGAGGCGAATACGCTTTATATGGGGGAGATAGGGAATACGAGGGAAGGTGCTAGGCTAGTCAGAGGCTGAGGAGTAGAGTATGCGTTTATATGGGAAAGATAGGGAAAACGTGGAGAGATTCTAAGCTAGACAGATGGTGAAGGGGGGATACGCTTTATATGCGAAAGGTAGGGAATACGAGGGGTGGCGCTAGACTAGACATCTGTTAAGGGTAGAATGTGTTTTATATGGAAGAGATAGGAAACCAAGGAGAGATGCTAGGCTAGACAGGGACTGAAGGAAGGGAATACGCTTTATATTTGAGAGGTAGGGAATACGAAGGAAGGTGCTAGGCTACACAGGACTTGAAGGGTAGAATAGGGCTTTTATGTAGGAGAGATAGGGAATACGAGGAGAAATGCCATGCTAGACAACGTTGAAGGACGGAATATGGGTTTATAGTGAGAGATAGGGAAGACGTAGAAAGATGCTAGACTAGACAGGGTTAAAGGGGTGGAATATGTGTTTTATATGTGAGAGATAGCAAACCGAGGAGAGATGTTAATGCAGGAGGGTTTGAACGGTAGAGTATACGCTTATATCGGAGAGACGGGGAAAACGGAGAGAGATCCTATACTAGGAGAGAGTTGAAGGAGGGGGAAATGCGTTTGTATGAGAGATAGAGAACAATATAGCTGTTAGTGAGGCTAGTACTGCTGCATGTACAATGTCCGGTTTTCTCCATGATAGCTCCATCCAGCATTCAGCAGGCTAGCAGATCCAATGGTGGTTGAGTGCAGCATAGTGTATTCAGGTTGTATCATGGGTATTTAGGTTAATTCAGGTAGTATCTCAGTATTTAATGTAATTCAGGTTGTATCACAGGGTGGGGCAGATACCGGAGAGTGGCTATAGCATAGTTTCGCATTATTTCACAGGTAATTCAGGTAGTATCGTAGATATTTAGGTTAATTCAGCTAGTATCGCTGGAGGGTGGATTCCGGGGGTGGGGTGTAGTATAGTTTGGTATTTAACAGTTAATTCAGGTAATATTGTAGGTATTTAGGGTAATTCAGATAGTATCAGACAAATTTCAGGATTTGGGTGTAGCATAGCTCCGTATGATTTCACAGGTAATTCAGGTAGTAGCGTCGGTATTTAGGGTACTCAAGGTAGTAACACAGATGTTCGTGATAATTTCAATCAGCGATTTGTATCACGGTTATTTAAAGTAATTTCATGTGATTCAGGTAGTATCAAAGGTATTTGAGTAGTTTTAACAGGTAATTCAGATAGTATCGTTGATGTTATGGGTAAACCGGCTAGTATCACATGTGTTCAAGGTAATATCGCGCAGCGATTCATACCACAGCTATTCAGGATAATTTCGCACGATTCGAGTAGTATTGCACGTAGTTAAGTCATTTTAACCGGTAATTCAGATAGTATCAAGGTATTTATGGTAATATAGAAAGTAATTCAATTCTTTATAAACATTTCTTATCCAATGTTACAACACATTTATATACTTTTCTTTCTAAATCTTATAAACTTTCTATATGTTAAAGGGTTAGCGTGTGAGACGGAGAGGGTTAAACAGTGTGTAGGGTTACAGTGAGGGTACATAGGAGTAGTATAAACTAGCTCATCCGAATGGTTGAGGAGATATTATAATGTTTTAATCAGCTTTAATGTTTTATATAGCTACAGTTTTATCTAAGTGTAGCAGGTTTATCAGTTAATGATTGTTTCATTAGATAAGGGTTGTAACGGTAGACGTCTCTCCCCCATTATCTAGGCTTGAGACTAGCACTAGAATTTGCTACTAATGGCAGGGTTAACGCCTCCGCTTACATCATCTTCTTTCTTCACCAAGTGTCTGCTAGGTGTATATACAGCACATAGATAAACTTGAATTTTTTAAGATTGTGGACTCGTGGAGAAAATCTTCATCTTGAGATCCAGGATACATTCTTTTAAGCGCTGTTTGTAATACGATAATGTCCATATGCATATGTAATTATTCCATCCTTGACAATAACTCTTTTATCATCAAATGGAGTCAACGTGAGTTTATTCACTTGCACTGTGCTCACAGCATGCTCGTGTGACAGGATCAGATTCATGGGCGTTCTTATTATTTCTCGGGTTTTAAGACAGTCTGTATAGCTGTCAAATGTAATGTACTGCTTAATAGCACTGCGTTTTATGTCTTTAATCTTTTTTTATTATTAAATCTTGAATATGTAGTGCATACATCTTAGGTCGTAGTCCGACAAAGCGTTGGATGATTTTGCTATTAGCCTCATCTTTAAATTTTCGCACCACCTTTTTGTTCTGAGTGGAGTGACATATATGGTTAACAGGGTAATCAGCTGTATCCAGATGCTCAATAAAACGTAGCTTGTCCTGGTGCACATCTTCAGTTGTCAGACGATGCATGGATGAATGAATTAGTTCCCATATACATAAGCCTCAGGTTTTCAACTCTATAATACGGTAACAACACGTCGTACTGATAGTGGTACATTAATGTCTTGTAGATGTCAAACACACACATTCCAATGTATATAGGCTTGTTCAACGCATTATGAAAGAGCCCATATGCACAGCAGCTAGATTAGCAGCATATGTTGACTTATCGATAAACGTAGGCTTGGCGATCAACTTTTCCAGTGTCTTCTCATTTGTAACCAATCGTATATCCATACGGTTACGCAGTTCTCCATAGTTTTTCCAAACATGGCGTTGTTAAAGAGCTTGTAGAGGTCCTTCTCCAAATCACTTGCAACTCGTTGTCGTAGCGTGTTGTTAAATTCCGCATAAGGTTTTAATCACTTTAACTGCCGGCATTGTAGCACACGATGCATTTTACTCAAACGTAAGCCATGATTACGGGCTTGCTTCTAAGTCATACTCACTACATACTTCTTCCGAGATCCAAGATGGGGTACCAGTTTCTTTGTAGACGATTCCTTGGGCTTCATACACTCAGGCAGGAAAGGTAGATCGTTGTGTAGATCATGAAGTTCTGCAGGATACTCTGTCAACTTCTAACGTGTATCCATGAGGATCATCTTCTTGTCTCTCTAAGTCGATTTCTTCAGGTGAAAACCGCTCAGATGCCCCATGAGGGAGGGCGTGGCACATTGCCCCACCATATTGGTTATTGGCGTCCTCGTATGTAATAAATTGGGTTGCACTCGACGAAATCATACTTATCTATGTAGGTGTTGTTTCCTTCGGCATACCGGTGGGAAACTAAACATAAACCTCCTCTTATACCAGATTCTATCATGAAAAATTGATCATAATCCTGTAACAATTCCAGTATGTAATAACATGACATCCCATGTAAATCCTGAAGATTTGAAATAATGAGCGGGGTCGACTTTGTGTGTATTGAGGGTTTGCTCTCTAAATGTCTCAAAGATATTAGCTAGAACCAGTACATCTGAGGTCAAGTACAGGTCACTGTACTCACCCAGGTTTCTCACATTAAACATTTACCATACATTTCTACCATGATTGTAGACAGCATTACTATGTTCTTCATTTAACCTATTGTAGAGGGAGTCCTTAGGAGGCAAGCAAGTTTCGTTCAAAACATCACATGACGTGATGTAATCATAGGAAAATGCTCCCATACGAGTCAGTGAATTCGACTTGTCTTCTCCGAAGTGCTTCTGTGTTTCAGGAAACGATGTTAGATTTTTCACCAGCTTTTCCAAGCTTTACTCAGGAACCGAAAGCTATCGGAAACCGAAGCTTTATATCTCCTACATACTTGGAGAATAATATATAGTTTTCTTCAGAGCTTAGAAATTACCTCCACCCACTCACTTGTACATCCCAACTCCTAAACAATGAAGTGCGAGTCATAGCCATTGAGGTTATGCATGAAGACGGGAATATATTTAAGTGTTTTGCAGGATAAATTACATTCATTATGTAGACTTCCACGATATACACCACAGACATGATCATGGTCGCGTACTTTATAGTTCTCCTCAGTAAAGGGTTTTCCACAAAAGTAGCATACTGTAGAGGAGTCCAAGAAATTGATAAAGCAAAAATAAGAATAAATAAAAAAGAAATGTTCTTTTACCTAGACTTGCAAATCCTTCTGCTGTTGATCTGTAAGTTTCAGAGGCATGGCAGATTTGTATATATTATCAATTTCCTTAGCAAGCGATGACAGGTATACCATAAACTTTGAGCAGCATCAACACCACAATATAAATAGGGATGGCTAGGAAGACCAGTTTCCAGATGTTCAACAGATTGAGCAGGTTTCACGTAAACATAGAAACTCAGAGGTACACGTTCCTAATAAGGGGTTGTATATGAAGTTTCAGGATTTGGGATGCATGTACGGTATGGAGCGAGTATACTTTCAAAGTCTGCGTAGATGACGTAAGGTAGTTTCAACATGCTTTCAAAATTTTTAAATTGTACAATTGATTTCTCCTTTATATGCATAACTACCCTAGCAACACCATGTTGATTACAGGTGAATGTATGTTCTTGTGGATTTTTCAGCTCATTTCCTCCATGTCGATCATCAAAATGTGTAAAGCAGCACTTACAGGTATAACCACGTTCTTTATGCTTAGTTTTCCGGCTTCGAATAAGTTTTTCAAAATTCTATATATACGTAGCGATGTTTTCCCTACTGTCACTCAATAGTAGCAGGTCATGGTGTTAAGGTAGTTCAGTCTCAACAAACTTTAAGGGATACACTTCGCGCATTTCATCCAGTCCGAAAACGTTTACAGAAGACATACTGTTAAGCTTTTCAGACTTAGACATTTGAGAAAGTGGAGTAAGGTAAGAAAGACAGCTGAAGTCATACTTATCTTGAAGTTTCTCGTATTTGCTAACGCGTTGAGGCTTGGTGTGACGAATTTGGCTAATACAGTATACATGAAGCATTTCTCGTCGGAATAGTTCTGGATCTTTATGCAGGCTTTTCTTGCTTCAACAAATGGCCATAGTGGTATGTAGCTACTTCCGCGTAACGGGTCATACGTGTTGATACAAAGTCGAACTCCTTCCACAGCAAGCAGGGCCCAGTTGCTACCCTTAAGCTGTGATACCTCCATTTCAGTAACCAATTTCTTGAATTTCAGTTTCCAACATAGAGTCCAGATCCGTTTCTAGGAAAACAGGCGTATTTCGTGTTTTAAACGTTTTGTCACAGGTTTCTCCGATAGTGTAAACAAATCGCCACTCAGCCATTGGATTAATTTTCACAGTCTTGTGAATTCCAAACTCTTTCTGAACAGCTTGAGTTATCCATTGTTTTGCCTCATGCAGATACATATTCAGATCCTTAGGTGTTTCGCATCGTATAAAATACGTTTTCAAGCGTCCATCGAACGAAGTTTCATATTCTTTATATCACAGTCCTCCATTGTAGATAACTGTTGTTTATTAGGTTCTAATCTACCTTGCTTCT
This sequence comes from Deroplatys truncata, assembly GCA_030765065.1. Lineage (NCBI taxonomy): Eukaryota > Metazoa > Arthropoda > Insecta > Mantodea > Mantidae > Deroplatys > Deroplatys truncata. The sequence continues at coordinate 383,560,225 of CM060990.1, forward strand.
CAGGTATGTGTATTTCACATACACTTTCGTGACGTTGACGCTTATAGCTATCATAAGATCACGGTACAATGTGTACATTTGAAGAGCCACCTGCACCCCATCTCGTGTCTTCTCTTATTATAACTTCGCAGAAATTTCTTTCCGCATTTAGCACAAGAATATTCAGTAGCGCCTCGTATAATATCCTTATATGCAGAGTTATTCAGCTTTATTCTTGACGTAATTACGTATTAATCCTTCTTCAAGGAAATGTAGACCTCTTCACCTTGATAACACTTTAGAAAACCGATTATTTTCGTGGAGAACACGATGTTAACACCTCAAGAATTATTTGCAGAATGAAGTCCAGTGTCCGAAGTCGCCCTATTTGTAGAGGGGACAAGAACTGTTTAGATCAATTATATACTGAATTCTAATAATAAAACGGTGATTAAGTGTCTAAACTCTTATATTTTAATACGTGTTTACAAAGGTGTTCGGACGTGTCCGAAGGTGTTTATTTGCGATTGTACGTATTTGTAGGTCTTCGTATAGCTTCATGTGCTTGGAGGAAGTTTTAGAATGTGTTGAACATGTATATCTATGTGTTCGGGCGTGTCCGTATCTCTTAGCATAGGTTCGTGCGCTTGGAGGAAGTGTACGTGTGTATCTATGTGTTCGGGTGTGCCTGTAGTTCTTCAAGCAGGTTCGGGTGCTTAGAGGAAGTGTGTGTATCTATGTGTTCGGAGGTCTTCATGTTCACGTGTTTGGATTTCGGAGGTGTTTGTGTACTATTTTGTGTGTGTGTGTGTGCGTGCGCGCGTGGGAAGAAACCCCTAATTATGGAGGAGACACGAACCTCTCGGATAACCTTACATTCCAGAGGCGATGCTTTAACGTTTTCGTCGCTTTCCCGTTAACGTTGACACCCATATTTTATGTATTTAGAGGTTTTGAAAAGACAATTTATTTATTAGACATATTATTGCTTATTCTCTATGTTTTCTCGTTTTAAATCTTTCACACCAATCGTTCGATGATTTGAGCAATTAAATGCTGATTAGGTGGCTAAAACTCTGATAATTAACTAACATATCTATGCTTTGTAATGATATAACGTGATTGCTGATCAAACATTGAGTTCAATTCTAAACCTTGTCATAAAACGGGTTTCTTGTATACCACTGATTTTAATGCTCTGCACTTATTAAGCTCTATCATAGTACCTCACACCCAGAGCCATATTGTTACGACGTCACACCTAGAGAATAGGATATACAGTTCTATCGTGCACGTTTAAACTCATCTTGTAACTACCTGTATATGCTGTCACACCAAAAAGAGAAGTATTCTCACAGGATCATTCCGACAGGTGTTTACATTCAACGTGTACCAACACCATCACCCATTGCACCAAAGTGAACACCATCTCTATTACCATAATACTTTAGAAGTATAGGCTTTAAAGTTAACATAGACGGTTTTCTCCCCATTATTCAATTAAATTCATGTATATACTGTATTATTTCATGTTTTCATTCCTTTTTTTCAATTCTTCTTTCCTATCTTCCCTTCATTCTCCAATGAATCAGTACAGATACTGACATTTCTATACGCTTAATACCCAGTTATCACAGAAAGCCATTACATTTGATTACAATGACGAACAAATTATTTTTTCCAGGGTTACACAGATTTTAAGCTTCTAGAATCGAACCAGGTAATGCTCTTAATAAATTTATTTCAGCAGTTTAGTTCCCCGCATCAGCACGTGCCATTTAAGCTTTACTTGAACCAGCTAAGACCCATAGTTTTTAAGACACATGAAATCACCCCATCGGGATCGATATGAGGACTTTAAAGTAATTGTTTGTCATGATAACGATTTTTCTAGACGGGTTCCTCTGTTTAGTATTTTTATCTGAATAAGTTCATAAGCTATTACATTTATCAGTTATTTTCATTGAATCAGTATTCAAACCCAGAACAGTGGGAACAAAATTATTCATAATATTAATTTAGCATGTTAAACATAGCTGTTTGCAGTTTACATCAGCCTAAGTTATATATCCAAGTGACCGCAGGAAGCTACAGGCCGCAATGGTGACAGACCATAGTGACAGACCAGTCCTATTAATTCGAGGCTCGAAGAGCCGTCCCACTGCCTGTTTACGTTTTAATTTCTCTCTCAATCTTAATTAGTTCATAAGCTATTAGATTTATAAGTAAATTTCGTTGAATCAATATTCGAAACCAAAACACTAGGGACAAAATAATAGTAATATTAATTTAGCATTTTAAACATGTAGTTATGCAGTTTACATCAACCTAAGCGATATATCTTAGAGTATAGAGGAAAATTAAGGATGTCATTGAAAGATAGGGAATCGAGCTAAGGACAACTGATCTACGGTATTGATTACAGTAAAGACAGCTATCAATCATGTTTTGGTTTAGTTCCTTAGCGCTGATAGTTTAGGAGATATTTGCGTTTTTTATAAACTAGGACTCGAAACCATAACCATATTCACTACGATATATACCTAAATAAAGTACTTAGGAATGTCTATTTAATACATTTTAATTGAATTATTTATTTAAATTAATTCTAGGGCTATTAAATTCAGAATTAAACTACATTGAATCAGTATTCGAAGCCGAGTCACCAAGGTCATGAGTATTTATAATATTAATTCATCATGTTAAGCACGTTAGTATACACATTACACCATAAATGACATATCCCAGAGTATAGGAGCAAATTAAGGAAGTCTTTCAAAGACTGGAATTCGAACTAAGGACAACTGATGTACATTTATGTACGGTATTATACATCACAGGAGCTATCAATCATGCTTTGGTCAGCCACTCTATCTTTCATAGTTTCTGAGATAATTGAGTTTTACAAAATAAAGAGTCGAAGCCAGGACGACAGTACGCAAGTATACATTTAGAAGAAACTACATTAATGATATAAATGTAAAAAAGTTTATTTGGCGTCTTTACCTAAATTAGTTGAGAAGTTATTTGAAGATTAAGTTTAGGTGTCAACGTCGAACCGGAAAGTGATGAAAGCGTTACAGCATCGGATCTGAAATGTAATGTTATCTGAGAGGTTCGTTTCTCCTCCATTATTAGAGATTCCTTCATGCGCGCGCGCACACAAACACACACACACATACACATACATAGACACACAATCGTACATAAACAGCTCCGAACTTATCTCTAAATACGTGAACATGCACGAAGAGCTAAGGGCACGGCCGCGCACAGAGATACGCACGTACAGTTCCTCCAAGCGCACGAATCTGTACGAAGAGCTACGGACACGCCCGAACACATAGATGCATGCGCAACACATTCTAAAACTTCCTCCAAGCACACGAAGCTATACGAAAACCTACGAATACGTACAATCGCACATACCTCTGAACACATGTCTAAACACGTGAGCATGCACGAAGACCTACGGACCCGTCCGAACACCTGTGTAAACACGTATTAAAATATAAGAGTTTAGACACTTAATCACCGTTTTATTATTAAAATTCAGTATATAATTGATCTATAAGGTTCGTGCCCGCTCTATAAATAGGGGACCTCGACACTGGACTTCATTCTGTTAATTATTCTTGAGGGGTCACCATCGTGTACTCCCCGAAAATAATGGGTTTTCTAAACTGTTATCAATGTGAAGAGGTCTACATTTCCTCGAAGAAGGATTAATACATAATTATATCTAGAGTAAAGATGAACAACTCTGCATATAAGGATATTATTCGAGGCGCTAATGGATATTCTTGTGAACGCGGAAAGAAATTTCTGCGAAGTTAGAATAAGAGAAGACACGAGATGGGGTGCAGGCGGCTCTTTAAATGTAAACATTGTAGCGTGACCTTCAATGACCGTTATAAGCGTCAACGTCATGAAAATGTATGTGAAATACACATGCCTGAGAAGCAAAGTAAATTAGAACCTAATAAACAACAGTTATCTACAATGGAGGATTGTGATATGAAATAATATGAAACTTCATTCAATGGACGCTTGAAATCGCATTTTATACGATGCGAAACACCTAAGGATCTGAATATGTATCTGCATGAGGCAAAACAACGGATAATTCAAGCAGTTCAGAAAGAGTTTGGAATTCACAAGACTGTGAAAATTAATCCAATGGCTGAGGGGCGATTTGTTAACACTATTGGAGAAACCTGTGACAAAACATTTAAAACACGAAATACGCCTGTTTTCCTAGATACGGATCTGGACTCTATGTTGGAAACGAAATTCAAGAAATTGGTTACTGAAATGGAGGAATCACATCTTAAGGGTAGCAACTGGGCCCTGCTTGCTGTGGAAGGAGTTCGACTTTGTATCAACACGTATGACCCGTTACGCGGAAGTAGCTACATACCACTATGGCCATTTGTTGAAGCAAGAAATGCCTGCATAAAGATCCAGAACTATACGACGAGACATGTTTACTGTATTGGCCAAATTCGTCACACCAAGCCTCAACGCGTTAGCAAATACGAGAAACTTCAAGATAAGTATGACTTCAGCTGTCCTTCTTACCCTACTCCACTTTCTTAAATATCTAAGTGTGAGAAGCTTAACAGTATGTCTGTAAACGTTTTCGGACTGGATGAAATGCGCGAAGTGTATCCCTTAAAGTTTGTTGAGACTGAACTACCTTAACACCATGACCTGCTACTATTGAGTGACAGTAGGGAAAACATCGCTACTATATATAGAATTTTGAAAAACTTATTCGACGCTGGAAATGTAAGCATGAAGAACGTGTTTATACCTGTAAGCGCTGCTTTACACATGTTGATGAACGACATGGAGGAAGTGGGCTAAAAACTCCACAAGAACATACATTCATCTGTAATTAACATGGTGTTGCTAGGGTAGTTATGCCTACAAAGGAGAAATCAATTGTACCATTTAAAATTTTTGAAAGCATGTTGAAACTACGTTACGTCATCTACGCAGACTTTGAAAGTATCTTCGCTCCATGCCGTACATGCATCCCTAATCCTGAAACTTCATATACAACCCCTTATTAGGAACATGTACCTCTGAGTTTCTGTGTTTACGTGAAACTTGCTCAATCTGTTGAACATCTGGAGACTGGTCTTCCTAGGCATCCCTATTTATATCGCGGTGTAAATGCTGCTCAGAGGTTATGGTATACCTGTCATCCCTTGCAAAGGAAATTGATAAATATATAAACAAATCTGCCACGCCTATGAAACTTACAGATCAACAGCGGAAGGATTTGGACTCCTCTACTTTTGTGGAAAACCGTTTACTGAGGAGAACTATAAAGTACGCGACCATGATCACATCAGTGGTGAATATCGTGGAAGTCTAAATAATGAATATAATTTATCCTGCAAAACACCTAAATATATTCCCGTCTTCATGCATAACCCCAATGGCTATGACTCGCGCTTCATTGTTAAGGAGTTGGGATGTAAAAGTGACCGGGTAGAGGTAATTCCTAGCTCTGAAGAAAACTATATATTATTCTCCAAGTATGTAGGAGATATAAAACTTCGGTTTGTGGATAGCTTTCTTTTCCTGAGTACATGCTTGGATATGCTGGTGAAAAATCTGACATCGTTTACTGAAACACTGAAGCACTTCGGAAAAGACAAGTTGAATTCGATGACTCGTAAGGAAGTATTTCCCTATGATTACGTCACGTCATGCGATGTTTTGAACGAAACCTGCTTGCCTCCTAAGAACTCCTTCTACAATAGGTTAAATGAAGAAGAACTTAGTGATGCTGACTACAATCATATTAGAAATCTACGGTAGGTGTTTAATGTGAGGCACCTTGTCGAGTACAGCGACCTGTACTTTACCTCAGATGTACTTGTTCTAGCAGATATCTGAGACATTTAGAGATCAAACCCTCAAAACACACAAAGTCGATCCCGCTCATTATTTCAAATCTTCAGGATTTACATGGGGTGTCATGTTATTACATACTGGAGTTGTTACAGGATTATGATCAATTTCTCATGATAGAATCTGGTATAAGAGGAGGTTTATGTTTAGTTTCCCACCGGTATGCCGAAGGAAACAACACCTACATAGATAAGTATGATTTCGTCGAATGCAACCCAATTTATTACATACGAGGACGCCAATAACCAATATGGTGAGACAATGTGCCACGCTCTCCCTTATAGTGCATTTGAGTGGGTATCACCTGAAGAAATTGGCTTAGAAAGACTACAAGAAGATAATCCTCATGGATATATATATTAGAAGTTGACATCGAGTATCCTGGAGAACTTTACGATCTACACAACGAGCTACCTTTCGTGCCTGAGTGTATGAAGCCCAAGGAATGGCCTACAAAGAAACTGGTACCCCATCTTGGATCTCGGAAGAAGTATGTAGTAAGTATGACTTAGAAACATGCCCGTAATTATGGCTTGCGCTTGAGTAAAATGTATCGTGCGCTACAACGCCGGCAGTCAATGTGGTTAAAACTTTATGCGGAATTTAACAACAGGCTGCGACAACAAGCTGCAAATGATTTCGAGAAAGACCTCTACAAGGTCTTTAACAACGCCATGTTTGGAAACGCTATGGAGAACCTGCGTAATCGTATGAATATACGATTTGTTACAAATGAGAAGACACTAAAAAAGTTGATCTCCAAGCCTACGTTTATTGACAGGACAATATATGCTGCTAATCCAGCTAATGTGTATATTGGCTCTCATCAGATTGTGGTCAACAAGCCTATATACATTGGAATGCGTGTGTTGGACATCTCCAAGACATTAATGTACCACTATCATTACGACGTGTTGTTAGCGTATTATGGAGTTGAAAACCTGAAGGATATGTATATGGACACTGATTCATTCATTGGTTCATCGTGTGGCAACTGAAGATGTCATGCAGGACAAGCTACGTTTTATTGAGCATCTGGATACAGCTGATTATCCTATTAATCATATATGTCACTCCACTCAGAACAAAAAGGTGTTGCGAAAATTTAGAGATGAGGCTAATAGCAAAATCATCCAAAGCTCTGTCGGACTACGACCTAAGATGTATGCACTAGATATTCAAGGTTCAACGATAAAAAACTTTAAAGGCGTAAAACGTAGTGCTATAAAGCAGTACATTACATTTGACAGCTATACAGACTGTCTTAAAACCCGAGAAATAATAAGAACTCCCATGAATCTGATCCTGGCACGAGAGCATGCTGTTAGCACAGTGCAGGTGAATAAAATCACGTTGTCTTCTTTTGATGATATGAGTTATTGACGAGGATGGAATAACTAGATGTGCATATGGACATTATCGTATTACAAACGGTACTTAAAGGAACGTAACCTGGATCTCAAGATGAAGATTTTCTCCGCGAGTCTACAATCTTAAAAATGGAAGTTTATGTGCTGTGTATACACCTAGCAGATACCTGGTGAAGAAAGATGTAAGGTGAGGCGTTATCCCTGCCATTAGGAGCAAATCGTAGTGCCAGTCTCAAGCGTCGATAAAGGGGAGAGACGTCTACCCTTAACAATCCTGATCTAATGAAGCAATAATTAACTGATAAAGCTGCTACACTTAGACAAAACTGTAACCATATAAAACAATAAAGCGGACTAAAACATTATATCTCCTCAACCATGCGGATGAACTACTTTATTGTACTTCTCTATAACCTCATTGTAACCCTATACACTGTTTAACCTTCTCCGTCTCTCACACTAGCTTTTTAACATATTAAATGTTTATAAGATTTAGAAAAAAGTATGTAAATGTGTTGTAACATTGGATAAGTAATGTTTATAAATAATTGAATTACGCTCTATATTACCATAATTGCCTGTGATACTATCTGAATTACCTGATAAAATGACTTAACTACCGGTGATACTACTCGAATCGTGCGAAGTTACCTTAAATAGCTGTGGTACGAGTCGCTGCACTAAATTACCTTCAACACCTGTTAGAGTAGTCTGTTTACCCTAAATATCAAGGATACTATCTGAATTACCTGTTAAGATGACTCAAGTACCTTTGATACTACATGAATGACCTGAAATTACCTTAAATAGCCGTGATAAAATCACTGATTGTAATTATCACGAATATCTGTGATACTACGCTGATTACCCTAAATACCGCCCGTACTACCTGAATTAACTGCAAAATCATACGGAGCTTTGCTACACGCAAATCCTGAAATCTGTTTGTCTATGATACTATCTGAATTACCCTAAATACCTACAATATTACCTGAACTGTTAAATACGAAACTATACTACACTCCAGCCCCGGAATCTACCCTCCTGTGATAGATTCTAGTAATTCAGGTAGTATCTACGATAATACCTGAATTACCTCTGAAATCCTACTGAACTATGATGTTCCCAGCCCCTAGAATTCTCCTGTGATACTAGCTGAATTACTCTAAACACCTGCGATACTTCAATTATCCTAAATACCCGCGATACTGTCTGAATTACCTTGAAATCAGACGGAACTATGCTGTAGCCACCCTCCGGAATCTGTCCCACCCTGTGATGCCACCTGAATTACCCTAAACACTGGGATACTACCTGAATTAGCCTAAATACCTACGATACTACCTGAATTACCTGTGAAATCACACACACCTATGCTGCACTCAACCCCCCATGGGATCTACTAGCCTGCTGAATGCTGAATGGAGCTATTCTGGAGGAGCTGGACATTGTACATGTAGCAGCATCAGCTTCCCTAACACCTATAATTGTTTTCCCTATCTCTCTCATATAAACGCAGTTTTCCCTGCTTCAACTCTGTCCTAGCATAGGATTTCTCTCCGTTTTTACCATCTCACCGATTTAAACGTATACTCTACCATTCAAGCCCTCCTAGGTTAACACCTCTCCTTGGTTTGCTATCTCTCACATATTAAACACATATTCCACCCTTTAACTCTGTCTAGCCTAGTATCTTTCTACGTTTTCCCTATCTTTCACTATAAATCCATATTCCGACCTTCAACGTTGTCTAGCATGGCATTTCTTCTCGTATTCCCCATCTCTCCACATAAAAGCCCTATTCTACCCTTCAGGTTCTTTCTAGCCTAGCACCTCCCTTCGTATTCCCTACCCCTCAAATATAAAGTGTATTTCCCTCCTTCAGCCCCTGTCTAGCCTAGCATCTCTCCTTGGTTTCCTATCCCTCCAATACAAAACACATTCTACTCTTAACATGTGTAGCCTAGCACCACCCCTCGTATTCCTCACCTCTCGCATATAAAACATATTTCCCCACCTTCAGCACGTTCTAGCTTAGAATCTCTCCACGTTTTCCGTATCTTTCCCATTTAAACGCATACTCTGCTCCCCAGCTTCTTTCTAGCGTAGCACCTCCCCTCGTATTTCCTATCTCCCCCGATATAAAGCATATTCTCCGCCTTCGTCCCCTGCCTAGCCCAGCACTTCTTTTCGTATTCCTTACCACCCCTCTCGTATAAAGTGCATTCCCCTCCTTCAGCCTCTATCTAGTCTATAATCCCTCCACGTTTTATCTAATTTTCCCATATAAACGCATACTCTACTCCTCAACCTCTGTCTAGTCTAGCACTTCTCCTCGTATTCCCTACCTCTCACATATAAAGCGCATTCCCCCTCCTTGAGGCCCTGCTCTACTTAGGATCTCCCTGGTGTTCCGTATCTTTCTCCCATATAAACGCATTTTCCTCCTTAAACGCTCTCCCAACCTAGAATCTACACTCGTTCTCCCTATCTCTCGCATAGAAACGCAAAAGTTGCCCGGGTTCCCCCTATCTATACTACTAATGTACAATATCTCAAAAGCTAAGCATTGTAGAAAGAAATGACTTGAATAAAAATTGCTTGATATTATGGGGGAAAGTAAGTGCCATTGGTCGTGTTTTATTTGGAGGAGGTTGAGATGGTCATTTTAGGGACAATTTAAATTGACCCTAACTGTAGATTCCCATAAAGAAATTAAAGTGACCCTAAAACTACCACCCTAACGTCCTCCAAACAAAACACCACTAATGGCATTTACTTTCCTCCATAATGTCAAGCAACGTTTATTAAAGACATTCCTTTCTACAAAGCTTAGTTTTGAAGATATTGTACAGTCTCAACTTAAATGGTCCACCTGTATAACAAAACTGTAGTTTTCAGAATTGCCTCCAATAACAATGAATTCCCTGTGTTGTATTGCCGTTTTCAGATGTTTCACGTACGATGGCTGAGCTAATGCTATGAAATTGCGTGCTTTAATTGTTTTCAGACCAATAAGGAAATTATTGTTAAAATTTTAAGTATTAGCTTTTACCAGGATCATCCCTGCTGTTTGTTATTTTCTTGTTTGATATTCAACTTCTTCCATTTGAGTTTTCTCCAATAATGAATTTAGAAATTTCGAAATAGTTACACTGCCTGTGCATTTTTCACACCTAACAAACCATTTCTCGTGCCAAAAATAACATCCTTGAGTTTTATGATTTTGTTATTTTTATTTTATTTTTTCTTATTATTTTTATTTGTTTATTTATTTGCTCTCTCTCACTTGATTTTCTTGCCTCAATCTGTTTTGGTTTCCCATACATCAATCATTTATATACCCTCATACGACAGCGATTACATCAAATCGCCTATGACTAAATTCATAATTTTTTGCATTTGTCAATGTCAGCTGCGGAGGAACATGATATTCAACACTGATCTGCATCCAGGAAAAAACCATAGAGGAATTCGCCTTTTCGCTGTAGGCACCAAGTGAAACGGCTGTGTGCACTCCCTATCCATGTGGCCTTCCATCCGTTGCATCTAGTCGCATGGGATTTTAAACCTTAAGCGCAAATCGTCCTTACCTTTATAATTTAATAGCTCCCATAGTTTGGCTGGTTCCATCATGAAATTTAAATGGCAACATTGACATGTGTTTATCCTGTGAAAAATAAGATCAAGTGGTAAAATAGGCTGAATTTGAAAATATAAAGAAATATTTATTTCAAGCTCACCATTCACCCTTTAATATCATTTTCCATAATACATAGCAGATTTTAAATATGCACACTCCTCTTTGGAATCGTATAATCGTTTAATTTTTTGGTACATTTATAAGACCGTTAAACATGTTGTTTTGGGGTATGCATGAGAACGCCCCCGAACGTTCCCCTTCACTGCAGCTAAACCACTAATGTTAACATTTTTATATTATGTATTTTAGCTTTTCTCTATGGTGCTGTTGACATATTAAAATTCAAAAGAAATGGGATACTCGCTGACAAAGAATGTACAACATTGTATGGAATGAACCATGGGTCAATCCATGCAAAAAAGTGACTTTAAGCAGCCACATGTTGGAATGTGAATATATTTTAGAGTATTATATTCCACAATACCTACATACACCAGAAAGAGTATGAAAATATTATTGACGATTGTTTGGCAATTGTGGACATGTGAAAGATGTTGTCTGTAATAATGCATTTTTGTATAATTTTCTTAAGGCTGCTTCAGGTCCTCCAACAAAAATTATTTTTATGTTTATGAAAAGGGAGGATATATAAGAAGAAAGAAACCTCTTAATTTTAATGATATTTTAAAATTAAATGGATATAAACATATTGGGATGCAACGGCTGTGGCCCAAGTTTTACCGGGCGGTCGCCAGCGTAAACACCGGGCGCGTTATCGGCACATAACTAGAACCTTCTGGAAGCTATTTCTCTTCCCCCTCCACCATATAGTGTGTCGAAATAGTTCTGGAACGTTCGAGAACCTTGATTCCACTGACTTTATAAGTGACTGTTCTCGCGAGAGCAGTCGGTGGCTACAGTACATTTAGAGTTGAGTCAGGCAATGAGCGAGCGAGGTAGCGAGCACGTCTCTGGTGCGACATTAACAGCGATTCTATCGTCCTCCGTGGTGTAGTGATCGCCATGCTAGCCTCTAGTCCCCGAGGTTCAAATCCGGCGGAGGGCGATAGATTTTTCAGCCGTAAAATCCTTAGCATGGCTTCCCTCGGAAGGGAAGTAAAGCCTGTGGTCCCGTGTCGTAGATTTACGTCACGAAAAAGAACCTCAAGCCTGATTAAGAGGCCTCTGAGAAAAATTACCGGTCTTTCACGCCCCGTATAGAATGGGTCTCTAAGGACCATAGCAGTTAAAGGGTGTCCATAAATAAAGCTCAAATTAGTTTCTAATTTGAGAGCGATTTTCCGAGCGAGTTGGTGACGACTGTTGTAACGTGCAGCGAGGGCTACTGGGGAGCGACAGTTTTGAAGGTCTTGTGTCCGACTACCGAGAGAAGTGATCCGTCCAGCGTGAAGAGGCTACGTCACGAAGGAAGCGAAGTAATAGAAAATTGAACTAGTTCACCTTAGTGAGGTGAACTCCCAGGGAAGGTGATCTACATAAAAGCGAAACAGTAACAGATAAAAACGAAACAGTGACAGGGAGATCCGAGAGAAGTGTCAGTTAATAAACTGGGCGGAGTCAGAATATTATTTAAGATGTAAAAGTTTCAACATGGAACCGTAAAGGGAACTGAAGTTATAAAATATGAATACCTGGCTGGAACCAGAGCGCGTAGTCCGCAACCCGCCAAACCCGCCGTTGTTGATGTTCGGCTGTCTAGCATGGATTATTCTGTCTTTCCACGACGAGAACTCGGGAACAACTTCACACCAAAAAATGTTTAGACGGAATGTTTGTTTCAGAATCTGGAATCTCTCTGTGGATGCTGCGTGTTCCTGACACAGTTTTCATTCCCACAAAACTCTGCGTATTTAAAACCCGAGCTGCTGCTTCGTGTTCCTCTTTGGTTGTGAGTGAGATGCCACTCTGCTGACACTTGGAAATCTCACCAATGACAGAGCAGATTGTATTGAGGTGCTACTGCATCGCTGAAATACTAAATCTTATTTACGCGTGAAAATTGCTGTTGCAGATAGGTGATCAGCTTTTTCGAAAAAGATGAACTGCAGGACTGTGACGAACTAAATAATATAATATAATCGAAAAACGTGTACGTTCCAGGTCATTGTTAGCTTTCTTGTAAATAACAGACGGATGGATAGTATCTTAAGACCTGTTCCAGTGGTATCCTTGTATCGTGTCCTGTATAACGAAACTGTAACTTTCAGAATAGTCACCAATAACAATGAACTCTCTATGTTGGATTGCCGTTTTCAGATTATTTAACTACGATGATTGAACTATTGCTTTGAAATTGTGTGTATCAAAAATTTTTCAGACATATAAGGAAATTATTGATAAAATTTTCATTCTTAGCTTTTACTAGGATTATCTCTACTCTGTTCTGTTGTTTTACAGACATGTGTCTAGATAACAATTTGAAGAGGAACTCTGGCAAATTCATTAGACTTTTCTCCAATAATGAATTTAGAAATCCTGGGATAATTACATCATTTTTGACATCTGTCTGGATAACCATTTGAAGAGGAACTCTGACAAACCATTTTATACTAAACCTCAACACTCTTCATTTCACTTTCACATCATGGCTTTTTTTTCAGACTCATTAACATCCTTGATTTCTGTTTTGTTTTACTTAATTTATTTTTTTTCTTTCCGTTCACTTGATTTCCCCTTCATAATATAATTCACTTTCTTCTACATTCATTTTATATACCTTCATACAACGAACACGTATTTTGGCACATCTTTAAGCCATTCTGAATGTTTGTTTTGAAATATGCTTGACAACGCCTCCGAAGCCCCCCTTCAATGCAGCTAAACCACTAATGTTACAATTATATGCATTAATTTATTACTTATTCATTGCAAATGGGTATTGCCCGATGGCAGAGTTAGATATACAAAATATCATCACAAAAATAAGTGTAATATTGTCGTAACCTCTACGTTTACTTTAACTCACGGGTGGGGGTAGAGCGAGGTACCGGTTTACAAACACATCACAAACTACACGAGGTCCGACAGGGGCGAGCTCAACTAAGTTCCCTAATACCTGAAAATTCCTAAAAATATATCTAGATCATGGTGTGGAAGGATAGAAGGATCAAGCTACGTTAATAATTTACATGGAATCAATTTGGATGTACACAGTGTATTCAAATTCAATAAAGTTACGTTACCTTCCGTTCGACTGAGCGTCCCACCCTGCCATTTTCACTGTTCACTGCATTCCAGGAAACTCTTACTTAGCGTCAGACGCTACTACTGAGAACCGGCTTTTACCCCCACTACCATGACGTCATTACCGGTCTGTGTTGCCAGTTCTAACATATAGCTAAACAATGATGCCAGCCACAACTATAAAAAATCTGATGTGTTACACTCACATGACTTTCTCTACTCTTGTACAATCTATTTTTACAAACGCCTATTCTCCATATGCTTCATATTAATCGAGATGTCAATCTTATTTGTAATTTTCTTGTAGATGCAAGGGGAATATGGTAGCTTTTAAGCGATAGTCAAATATTTTATCGCTGGTTGCTATGTGGCGCATTCCATTCTCTTTGCATGTCCAGTACATAAAAAAATGAATAACGAATTTGAGAAAAAGTATAAGTATTGGAAAATTTAAGGAAATAACAAGCAATATCTCGAAAACGGTTCACTCAACAAAAAAATGTATATGATATAAGTTGTGTATTTTAACGCGATCTACATTTTTTGTGTAGTAAAATTTTGTCTATCTCTTATGGTTTACCAGTTATGCAAAAGTCGTTCATAATGAAGAATACTTTTGGAGACATTCCCAGAAATTTCGAGATATACATTTCATTTCTCATGACATTATCTTAAACATATGATATTTTCATCAAAATCGTTAGAGCCATTTTTGAGAAAATTAAAATTTTCGAAAAATGTTCCATGTAAAGGGTAGTCTGGGGTGGGGGGATTTTCTTGAAAATCTTCGTGTCGCATCTCTGGAAGATACTGAACGTAAATACCAAGTTTGGTGTTTATCCGACTGTTAGTTTTTGAGTTATGCTGTTCACAGACACACACACAGACACACACACAGACACACAGACACACACACAGACACACACACGGACATGTTTCCAAAAATGCTTTTTTTGGATTCAGGAGGTCTCAAAACATGTATTTCCGGTGAAATCTCGGTATCGAATTTTTGGGTGGAATGCAATACTTCCCCTACTATACGTAGTAGAGAAAGTAAAAATGTATTAACACACCACATGCCACATCTCCCCCTTGCTAACCAAATCGACGTCCCCGTCGAAGCAAGAAGGATTTTGTTTCGACACAGAATTACAGAAATGAAAATGACATACTTTACAAGCAATATCTGGATATTTACAAAGGTGAGATGGAGCTGAAACGTCTCTCAAAGAAGAAGTTAAAGATTGAATACCTGTTAAATGTGTGTGAAGCTAATACAAACAATGGAGTTTCGAGTGCCACCGACGATATTTATTAAGATGTCTTGTCTAATTAAGTGAACCCCGCACACGCACATTATACCTTGCTGCCACTGTTACACACATACACCCACTACATTGCACCAAGTCTCGACGTACCTGTTTATGGGAGGAATTCTCACCATCACCCACAACGACGAAGTTTCAGCCGCAGAGTTTGTTACTGTTGATGCAAGTCGCTGATAATGTGGGGAGCAATCGCTGACTTGGATTGCCCGCTGACTTGTGTTTTGCCACATGCAGTGTAGTTAACTGTCAGTAGCTCTCCATGATGTATATATATATATGCAGCCTCTGGCTTGTGTCTGTACAGCGGGGTCACTCCTCTGGACACTCGAGCTCCCGATCCAGCAAATCACTATAACATGAATCACAAACAGGTATAACTTGTGCTCACAAAAGATCATCATACATAGAGGAAGAAAATAGTATGTCATTTAAAATAATATGAACAGAAAATGTCACAAATTTGGCAAAATTTTCCAAACATTTAATTTTATTACTGAGAAGAGAAAAAAATGACTACACATTGACATAAAAACAGAATTTTCTAAAGGGTTACAAGCCAAAATTTTACAATAAATGTTTAAGAATCAAAGTAAAGAGATATGAAAGGGTCAGAATACATGAATATTATGTCCATTATATCCATTGTCTAAACATAATAACACAACACAGATATAGCAAAACATTTGGGATTCCAATATTAAATCTGACTAGCTGGTACAACTAACAAACAAAATAAATAAGTGCATCTATCATTCATTCATACATACGTACATACATACATACATACATACATACATACATACATACATACATACATACATACATACATACATACATACATACATATGAAACATAATCATTCATACTGACCATGGCTCAAATAATACAACACACTCACTTAAATAACTACCAAAGCTACTGTAACCATTACTACATGCTTGAAAATAAACACCTCGTTACATGCATCAAACTACAAATACTCGTGCTTTACTTGCAATAACACAAATTCTCCTTCACATTACTATCTTTATCCGCCTCGTTATGATCATTATCATCATTATTTCTATCATCGTCATCCACAGTAATTACTGAGAAAATAAATATCTTCACTGACATGTCTCATTCAACTAGCTGCAAAATCAAAGATACCTGACAGGCATAAACTGAACAAATCACATTAACATCTCAGGAATGACACAAATAACATAGCATTACATTGTTGCATCCACAACAACCGAATCAAGATTAAGCTGGAAAACAGATGGTATTAAAACTTGTATAAGATGGTACTA
Source organism: Deroplatys truncata (assembly GCA_030765065.1). Lineage (NCBI taxonomy): Eukaryota > Metazoa > Arthropoda > Insecta > Mantodea > Mantidae > Deroplatys > Deroplatys truncata. The sequence continues at coordinate 383,576,969 of CM060990.1, forward strand.
ACACTTGTTGCATAAACTAAAAAAAATATTCTCATTCCATTTACTCTCTTTTGTGAACACATCACACACGCTATACTGGGCACGTTTCAATAACACCAATAAGCAAAACATCTCTCGACTCATCACATCGAATTTCCAGGTACGTGTAAGCCCTTCTGAAAATTCAACCATGCAGACTTCAAGGGTACATTATAGCTATCCCATCGAAGCTGACATTAACTCGTCACATCTCACTACCCATATCGGTGTTACTCTTCGGCACCCCCACCGAGGCAAATCTTCTATATACTACTCACATAACCGCACACACATACACAGAACTTATGCAAACAATTTCTGCAAAGAAAGTTCACAGCATCATAATGAAACACAAAATCAAACCAAAAGAATGCAACAAAACACATCATTACCAATTTAACACTTTGATATATCATTCCTGGAGGTCAAAGGTAATTAAACACAGTACACATAAGACACATACACTGCAGCATAAAATAACAAACCAAATAATCTCTAGTGCCCAAAAGCAAAATCCAGAATTTTCATTACACAAAATGGTGACAAAACCTTCAATTTAGCAAAGACATACATAGCACACTTTATTCCTGAAAAGCAAAGCCTAATTAAGCATTGGTTAGTGAAGCAAAATAAAACTTTAGCATACCTGTCTTCATTATGAAACTTTTCAATTTGTCAAAATATACATACCACACTTTGGTACACACAATGTGCACATACTTAGAGGTTTTTTTTCTTTTTTTACCACAAAATTCCAGTGCAACTTTCCAAATTATGGTAACACACATGTAACTGCACCATCGACATCCAATCGGGGTGGATAAGTCCTGCTGGTCCATATTAGATGCTCGTTAAACCTATATAGGTGAAGATACTGGCACAGCTGGTGGTAGCTGAAACTTTCACTCAAATTAGTCGTTTGGAATACTTTCAAAAATAATTGCGTAACTAGATAAAACCAAACATGGCAACGGTGAAGCAAAATTATTCGTAGTACTACTAATAAGCTTTCACGGCGAACGTACGAGTACGATGCACAAATATGATTTTTTTTAAATAGATGCACCTCACTTCACTTTTTTCTTCTTAACTTTATTTTTCTTTTTATACACACACGCAACTTAAGAGACGAAATACGTACTGCAAAAGATTTGCTTCACATTCTAGAATTGTTAATGAATTGCAAGAACACGCCACGATTACGCAACACCAGTAACACGCGTCAACCACATTATTAAAGTTCCAAATATCACTAAATTTTCCACAATTCACAAAAACAAGAAATTTAGAAGAACAGTGCAAACATGTTATCATAGAAACAGAATTTAACAGCATTGAAACAATGGTAAGGGCAACATGAAGCCAAAAATTATCGACGCTCCGCCTGGACAATGTAAAAAGTTTAAAGTCAGCTCAAAATAAAGATACAAAGACGGGACTTTTAAAGAAATACTTTTAGAGGAATTTAGAACATAAAACCACAATTTTCAAATAGAAACCCTTACCATTAAGCCCAAACTAAGGAGTTACATGTTCCAACGAATACGTGGAGGACCAAATCACGCAAACTACATTTTAAGCTGAGAGAATAAAAAATATGCACTTTAAAATGTCATAATACCCGGCGACTCATGCCAATTTGTCGTAACCTCTACGTTTACTTTAACTCACGGGAGGGGTAGAGCGAGGTACCGATTTACAAACACATCACAAACTACACGAGGTGCGACAGGGGCGAGCTCAACTAAGTTCCCTAATACCTGAGAATTCCTAAAAATATATCTAGATCATGGTGTGGAAGGACAGTAGGATCAAGCTACGTTAATAATTTACATGGAATCAATTTGGATATATACAGTGTATTCAAATTCAATAAAGTTACATGTTACCTTCCGTTCGACTGAGCGTCCCACCCTGCCATTTTCACTGTTCACTGCATTCCAAGAGACTCTTACTTAGCGTCAGACGCTACTACAGAGAACCGACTTTTACCCCCACTACCATCACGTCATTACCGGTCTGTGTTGCCAGTTCTAACATATAGCGATACAATGATGCCAGCCACAAATATAACAAATGTATTACCACACCACATGCCACAATATGTACAATGAACAAAACCAACAATTTGAATAAAACTGTTCTATCAACGAATCATATTATTGTAGCTACCAGTTTATGTTTTTGTAACATAACGGCTAAACGTTTTGAAATCATTAATTACTTTACTATTTACATTCACTAACTAGCTATCCAATCAGTATAGACAATAAGTTTACTGCTAGTTTTCACAACAAGTTTATGAAATTCCAAACATAACTATACATCTAAGTGAACTTTATAATTAATTATTTAACATTTAATATTTTCAGATTTTTCCTAAATTACTTCACGGATAGAGGACAGTCCTGAAAGGCTGCTATAGGTAATTCACTCCATTCTTCAGTGATTCTGCTAACAAAGGGGAACTTTCCTACGTGTCGGTTCTGTGGCTCCTTCCCTTAATTTTAAACAAATGATCGTTTTTTCCGTATTATGTCGGGTTCTCTAGTCTTTCACTAACGCCCACCCATGCATTTAAACCAGCAGAAGTTTTAAATAATGTGCATGACCGATACCTCTTACGCCGAACTCTTAAGGCTCCCATTTAATCTCTTTCGCGTTTGCAGACCCAAAACATTTCCCTCTTTTTATGAATATTACAGTCCTCCTCTGTATCTTTTCCAACAAGCCAATTTGATTATCTCTATACGGGTCCCAATATGATACTCCATATTCCATAATCTGCCGCTTTAAAGACTTACAGGCAATTTCCCTGGACATATCGCCCCTCTTTCCAGTATCCTCATTAAGAGATGCAATGTTTCCCACGCTTTCCTAGATCCAGAATTTACCTGATCGTCCACTCCATCGTTACTCGCCAAGTACTCACCCAAATATTTGCAGCTGTCCACTTAGGGAATTTCTTCCCCGGCTCATGTGATATTTATGAAAAATTTCCCCCTTAGATCTGCTAAATGCGGTGGACTTACTTTTCTTAGCATTAATTGTCATTTTGTTTGCAGCAGCCCAATTACGTATTTCATTTAAATCATCCTGAAGCGCGGATTCATCTAAAATATTCCGAATTTCGTTCTAAATAAATGCAATCATCTGCAAACAATCTTATCTGGCATTTGATATTTATAGTTATGTCATTAACTAAAAGAAGAAAAAGTGGCGGACTCAGTACGGAGCCTTGGGGCGCACCCGAGCTCACAGTGCCCCTCTCAGTCAGTTCTTTACCTACTTTTAACCGTTGTGTGCTCTTTTTCAAAAGATTTTTAACCCATAAAACTACGCGTTTATCAATACCTGTACTAGCTAGTTTCCAGATAAGCAATGTATGCGGCACTACATCAAAGGCCTTAGAAAAATCTATCATCACTGCATCAGCTCTTCATCCTGCATCCATCTCATCTGCTAAGCCTTGAAATAAGGAAGTTATTTGGCTTTCACACGAGTACCCAGGTCTATGCTCATGCTGCATTTCCTGGAACCACTTTTTGTTTTCTAACTCCTCGCCTATATATTCTGCAATTAAACCCTGCATCAATTTATACACTGCTGAAGTTAGACTAACTGGTCGATAATGGTTTATTTCTGTTGCATTACCCCCTTTACAAATAGGAACTACAATAGCAGTTTTCCAGTCTTCTGGTAAGGCACTGTTGTTAATTGACATGTTGAGCAAAACCATTAGGTAGGGAATCATGGCTTCTCCCCCAATCTTCAGTATTTCAGTAGGTATGTTATTGGGTCCTCTAGATTTTTTAATTTAATTTGCAACATCTTGATCTTTTTGCGCAATTTGAAAACCATCATTTGAAAAAGAGATTCTCCACTAACACTAATTTCCTGTTCAGAATTATCCTCCAATTTATGAAAAAGATACGAAATGCCAATTCAATATGTTCGCTTTGTCCTTATCACTTAATACCGTAATTCCATTAACATTAAGATCTGTTATAGGCTCTTTATTGCCCCTTAGTCTACTTACATAATTGCAATAAGATCTCCAACAATTATTTGCCGCGTTAAAAATGTCCTCTAAGAACCGTTCTTGAGCTTGGAACTTTTCGACCTGTAATTGTTTAGCTAATACTTTAAATCTATTAAAATGCCATTCTGATTTCTTCCTTGTATGAAACGCGCGCCTAGCTTTCTTTTAAATATCCTAATTTTGTATAAAATTCTGGATCAGCCTTATCTTTAGTAACTTTGTATGGAACGTGTTTTTTAATTGTCTCCGAAAACAAGTGTTTTGAAACTAACCCATGCTGCATTTACACTGGTGGCAGATTGAACAAACAGCCTATATTATTCGTGGAGGAATGTTTGAATAACTTTCACGTCAGCCCCTCGGTAATTCCAAATGCTTCTTACCTTTCAGACCGGTTTTTTCGCTCCTACACAGCTGTGGTCACTTATCCTGGTAAACCTGTGTATGCTGAAAACAATTGCTCGCGTCTGCATAAAAATACATCCAGTATAGCTGATTGCCGGCTGACTTAAACGACTAAATAACCCCCAAGCCCAAGCAATAACGTTAACAGATTTTGAACTTCACTTCCTATTAAGGGAAGTGGATGGTGTAAAATAAAACATCGGCATTTTCTGTTTTAATGGAGGAAAATTTTGTAATTCTTTCTGATTCAGTATATATATGGTTATTGGTCATTTAGAACACTTCACCCTATAAAAAACATTTAAATTGACTGTGCTTCTCTTTAAGTGCTAGAGTGCCACGCCCGTTTTTACAGAAACTTTTAATATCTCGAGTATTTTTTAAAGATAATTTTGTACGGTAAATTTTTTTATTCTCTATGGCATCAGGGCTGTTGACTGTACTAATTAGCTTATGCTGCTGACCTTAAGTTTTCATTGTAGAGTTGTTTACATGCGGAGGTTTGTTTTGATTGTCAGTTGAGTTGTTTTGTGACGGTGCTTCTTTCTCAGTGATTGTAGAAGCTAACAAAATGCCGAGAAAACCCAGGTGTTCAAGAAAAGAAAATGTCATCGCATTAAGTATAATAATGCCCAAGAGAATGGACGTGATGCTGATGGCATTGGAGCTCCTCATCTGGTGGAAAATAAGTTAGTTGCTCAGCCAGAGAACTAGATAACAACACCAAGAATGGTGTCAGCCCGAAGGTTAATATAAATATTAGTGATGTGAATAGTGTAGATATAGATACTGTAAATGATCTTCCTGGACCAAGCAGCATAAACCAAGAAATTGACAATGGCAATGGAATTATTAATGCCAATATTTTATCTAAATTCATAAGATTAACACAAGAAGCAAGGCACAAATCCATGTATGCTTTGTATATATTTGAAGATTAAAGTGGTAGATTAGGATTAGCCAATAAATTAAGTAAATGCAAAGAGTGCATCTATGAAAATAACACCAGAACTTCTAAAATTACCAGGTACAGGTAGTATGACATAAAATTACGATTGGTTTATGGAATGAGATGTATTGTCAAGGGAGAGATAAGTAGTGAAACTTTATGTGGAATGATGGATCTTACTCCCCCACCAACAAAATTTTCAAATTGTTATGAACTTTCAGAGGGACATATTCTTGAAGTGAGTAAAACCTAAATGAGAATTGCTGCTACTGCATCAGTTGCAGCAAATGATGGTGACAGAGATATTACAGTGGCAGTTGATAGTACGTAGCAAAAAAGAGGTTTCATATCGCAACACGGGATAGTGGCTGCTATATCCATTTATGTTGGTAAAGTTTTCATGTGGAAGTGGTAACAAATCATTGTAGAGGCTGCAAATCAAACAGTGATGACGATAAGTGCTTGAAAAACTACGAAAATCAAGTGGAGGCATGGCAGCTGCAGGAGCAAGAGAGATCTTTAGTAGATGTGCACAAATATGGAGTGATTCCAAACCATACAAGTTTATGTGTGAAGCAAAATCTTGTGGTGATGTAAACATAGTAAAGCTGGAATGCGTGGGCCATGTGCAGAAGCGCTTAGGTATTAGACAGAGGAAATTGAAAAATGAAGGTGTTTTATTAGCTCCACGTATGGACGGCAATTTGAAGAAAGGAGTTTTGTTACGTTGTTTGCACCACGTATGGAAAGTCAGTTTGAAGATGATGTATTGTATTTCAACTGTTGGGGAGCCGAACTTGTAGTAGTTGCAACCGCACGTATTGTAAACAGTTTCCGGTAGCCTTCGCCCCAAAAATGTATTTTCAGGTGGCTTTTGCCCCAAGTTTAAAAATAATAGCTTCGTAATTTGGCTGTTTCTTTAGATATTATATATTTATGTGCGTCAGTATTATTTTAGGGGCATGGATATCTTGGCAGGGCGTGATGCGACAAGAATGTAGGCTTACACAGATTTTAAGTTTTAATTCACTCCTTTTTATTAATCCTTGACACATTTTAAATAGCACTTCACTGATATAGAGAGCTGTGAGATTCTTTTTTTTTATTAATTACACCTTTTAACACGTAAACTTAATTTTTCGTCTCACAGAAATACGTATTAAATCTCTCGAGGACGCACAAGCAACGCATCCAGTTATGACAACTGACTGCAGGCAACTGAATGGATTTCAACCTCTAAACTTGTAAGTTTGTGTATTTCAAGTCTGTGATTGGCTAATCCTACTCCAATAGAATACCTTTTTAACTAAAACCCCCTCCGGTTGTTGATTGGCTATTTTATAAAGTGTCACTAAAGCCACATTATTGCTTACAAGAATCACAAGTAGCATTTAAACTCTCAAACTCATTATTGCCTCAAGGTTACCTCATTGTTAACAACTTTTAACTTATTATTTTTCTTATTAATTTATTATTGTCGCTTTAACAATAAAGTCATAACGCGACTACAATAAATTTTAATAATTACAATATTGAAACAAATTACAACATTGATTACATAACATTATACAATTTTATTTCTTTTAACAACTTTACTATGTTGTGACAGATGGTTGGATCACTCAAGGCCACCGAGAGGTTAGCAGGAATACCACACTGAAGCCGATGAACATCGTAGATAGGGCACTCTGCAACTATATGCTGAACTGTGAGAATGGAATGACACTGTTTGCATGTAGGCTGATGATCTTTTCCAAGGAGATATGAATGTGTAATTGCAGTATGTCCGATACGTAGCCTGGTGAGAAGTACCTGGTCACGACGAATTAGATGTTTTATTGGGTAACTGAAACTAGGATTGGAGCTTAAGGCAATTAGTTTGCTATTGGATGTGGAACTCCAGTGTAGCTTCCATTTCTTACACATTTCATACTTTAGGAAATTTTGGAAATCGTGATGCGGAACCTTTAGGTCGGCCAGGCTTGGAGAGTGGCATACTGCTTCTTTAGCTGCTTCATCAGCTTTTTCATTTCCAGATATGCCCATGTGAGATGGTATCCATGTCAGCGTCACACCTTTATTTCTGGCTTTTATATCATTATACAGCTGTAAAATATTCTGTACTAAAGAGTTTCTGGATGACTTCTGTTGTAGAGCTAGAATAACGCTCATCGAATCAGTGAAGGTGATATAACAACGGTGTTCAGCTTTCATTATGTATTCCAAGCAAATCTGATGGCAAAAAGTTCACAGGAGAATATAGAGAGGTAATTCGGAAGACTGTAAGAAAAACGTATTATTCTCACAGCTCCTACATTATTAAATTACGTAATACATTCATATAACATTATTGAACATGTATACAATAATATAAGCATATGCAATGACTGTTACATACATTTTACAAATTATTGCATATACATATTGCTTCAAGGCGGACTGTTATTGAATTTACATATTTATATAATTTGACTGAAATCATTTAAGTGTTAAAACTACTGCCTCAAAAATGATATGAGAGGTAAAATTTCTGATGTTACACTCACATGTCTTTCTCTACTCTTATGCAAAATATTTTTACAAACACTTATTCTCCATCTACTTCATGTTAATCCAGATAAACATTTGCAGAAACTATCGTATTGCTAATTTTCTCGAACGTACAAGGGGAATATTGTAGGCTTTAAGCGATAGGTAAAAGCGATAGAGTTGGTTGTTTTGTGGAGCATTCCATTCTCTTTGCATGAGCAGGACATAAAAAGTGAATAACGAATTCCCATTTGAGAAAAAGTATAAGTATTGGAAAATTCAAACAAATAACAAGGAATATCTAAGAAATGGTTCACTCCACAAAAAAAGTATATGACATAAATTATGTGTTTTAAGGGACCCTACAATTTTTTGTATAGAAACGTTATGTCTAACGCTTACGGTTTACCAGCTATGCAAAAGCCATTCAGAAGGAAGAGGACTTTTGGGAACATTTCCAGAAAATTTAAGATATACATTTTATTTGTCATGAAAATTTCTTAAATATGCGATATTTTAATCAAAATCGTTAGAAACACTTTTGAGAAAATAAAAATTTTCGAAAAATGTTCAATGTAAGGGGTAGTCTGGGGTGCGGAGATTTTCCTGAAAATCTTCCTATCGCATTTTTGAAAGATACTGAGCCTAAATACCAAGTTTGGTATTTATCCGACTTTTCGTTTTTGAGCTTTGTTGTTTACAGGCACACAAACACGGACCTTTTTCTAAAATTTCTTTTTATTCAGGGGGCCTCAAAACATGTATTTCCGGTGAAATCTCGGTATGGAATTTTTGGGTGAAATGGAATAAAAAAACTGGGTGATGATAAACCACAGGGAGTTCCAGGACGTTCGAAAGATGCAGAAGTTGATTTATTACTAAGCTATTATGGTTTACCAATTAAACGTTCTGATGTCCTGAACTCCATGAAACTAACAGTTTGGGAATCATTTCTGCATAAAGATTCAACAGATTTACAGCCACATCATCTGTGTCCAAAAGGCCCAGATTCATGGTGTGGGTACCAGAAAGCAATGGCATTTGGTAAGAAATGTGAAAACATAAACATTCTCTGCCGTATGGTGTTACAGATGCAATCCAACCAATCTATAAGGATTTATCAAAGGAAGATTTATTGCGAAAATGTCCATGGTTTTACACAAAATATGAATGAGGGTTTCAACAGTTGTGTATGGGAGAGACTGACAAAATCGTTTTTGTGGAGTACTCTGTTTTAAATATAGGGGTTTATGTAGCAGTTTTGAAATTTAATGGAGGAGCCAAAGGCATTACATGAAATCGGCCTTGAAGTTGCCAGCAACACAAAAAGCGCAATTTAGAGCATTGACCAACAACGCATATTATCCGCTGAAAGGGCAACACAAGCTTCATCTAAGGAGTCTCTGGTCAAAAGACTAGCACTGCAAATGAGGAGGCAACACGGAATGCAGCTAATCATGGCCACTCCCCTAGAATGCACTAGCACTTCATACTTTTGAAGTTAATTTTCAACTGTGATTATCTCAAAAATATATTTTGCGAAACTTATATTCCTTTCACTCAAAAACTATAAAAACTACAGGGCCCAAATGTTGCTCACTTGTGTGAGATAATCTATTACATACACTGAGCTAGAGTTATGTTTTTAAGTGCAATGCATTTTTAAAAATGGAAGATACTGATTCAAACATTTAGATGTAAATTTTGCTTGATCTTCTTGCATATAATAAGAATTTTAAACCAGGAATGTCATAGGCAGCTGAATTCCCTAGTTCAGTGGTATGAGGCAGAATGTGTTCATATGTAGTACAGATTTCAGCTCACTGCTGCTGCTGGTTTTTGAGAAAAGGAAACCTAAAGCGTGAAATTTTTGCCATTTATTTAGCAAACGTTTCTTTGAAGTTAAATTTTGTTTTCAGACAAGCTACAAAACATATGGTTATGAAAATTTATATATATATATATATACAGATTATGCAGTAATTTCTTTACATTAATCTGTAAATTACAGCCAGAGAAATCCACATTTCTTGGGTTGGCTGCATGTCCGCATAATGCTCACACTCTACTCAATCTCTTCAGACCGGGTTTTTCGCCCCTTCTAGTTTACATCTAATTGCACACAGCTGTGGTCACTTATACCTGGTAAAACTGCCTATGGGACATTCCATGTGAAATCGAACGAGAAAAATCTCGCAGTTTTTCTTACCATTGTAATTTTTCCCATTAATAAGGGATGCTAAGGAAAACATGTTTATCAATATTAGCATCTAAAACCCAATGGTTGTAACGTTATTGAACAACGTTATTCCATAGCCCTGGAACCCTTTGTTTTAGAATATTGTATCAAATCTTATTTTGTAGATAATTTCCGCATTTCGTTATAGCATATACTAATTCTCTTTATCATCACAAAAATATATATACAGTTATTAATTATTTTAAGCGTCTTCGAAATTTTATAAAATTAAAATATTAGACTAGGAATAATCCGTAGTGTCATTAAGAGAAGTCCGCAATGTTGGTAATGTGGTAATGTTAGGGTGTACTAGTTATAACACAAAAAATGAATAAACGCAGCGATTTACGTGGTTGATTCCTGATGATCAGTTGATCACCAAGCGCTCTGTGAATGTGTGAGGAAATATTCATAGCAGCCCCATACTGTTTAGTAAGCGTTCTCATTGCTTAACCTTATGCACAGCAGCTTGCTTGAACTTCAGTCCAAAACAAGCGTGCGAGAGCGACCATGAGCACATGTTGTACTACTCCCGCGCATAAAGTAATTGACTTCTTTAGTAATTGCTTTAGACCAGAGGTGGCGAAAACGCGACTCGCGAGTCATTTTGACTCGCAGGCGCCGTTCCCTCTCTGCAACCGTCCCTTTGTTTTTCAAATGCTGTTGAGTGATGCAGTGCGTGTTGCATATTTGGTGACTCGCGGAAGGAAGTCGTTTTCGCCACCCTTGCTTTAGACGAATCCGTATCAGTCACCATGACAGTAAAATATGTGTTTGATTGTGTTTAAGTTACAAAATCTTACCGTATATAATACAGTTTTCTTAACCCGTTACCGCCTACCCTGGAAAATAGAAATGTCTTCACTTAAATAAAAATAAGAACATGTTTACATGTTTTTAGTAGGAAAAATAAGGTTAGAGAATCAAAATAAAGCTGGATTGAAATAATTAGATTTACAGGTTTCAGAGTTATAACAGCTTGAAGTTAGGAATTTTAGGAGGATACGATAAATTTGAACAATTTTAATGGCAAAACAGTGATGATTTCAATTTTAAGATTTTGCATAAAGCATTTTATCGGGCTTGTTTCCAAATACAAAATGTTTCATTTCGTTTAAAAAAATGCACGGTCGATTTTGCTTCTATTTCGGACTATTTGAAATGGAATGTCCCATATGCGGAAAACAATTGCTCAGGCCTGCATAAAAATACATCCAGTATAGCTGATTTCCGAGTATCTGTTTTAACGACAAGTAATAACCCTTGATCCCAAAGGAATTTCACCTCCTATTCACTGACAGAGTTTATATTTAGCAAATTTAAATCTCCTGCTAAAATAATAATATTTCGCACTTTCGAAGACATTTTTTCCACTAATTTATGAAGAGTTGTAAAATCGGTTTCGTCAGGTAATCTGTAGCAAGCTATCATTATTTTATTCCCTTTTTGTTTGACCAATAATTTCGATTGCCATCATTTCTACATCATCTTCAATCCGCAATACTTTACTGCTTAACTCTGATTTAGTGCAAATAGAAATTCCCCCTCTGTTTCCATCCCTGTCCTTTCTAAACCACTGCAATCTTAACTAAATATTTCCGCGTCATTAATATCGGCGGTCAGCCATGACTCCATGTCTATAATCACATTTAGATTACATTTTTCATTAAATTCCAAAATTCTAAAATTTTATTCATAATACGGTAGTTTACCTGTGACAGCCTTAAGGAATCAATCCTCACCTGTGAATTGTTTTCCTGAAGCTGGTGTCATTGCTGCTCCTGTCGCTCAATGCCGTCGCTCCACTTCGTTACTCTCGCGAACAACGCGGCCAACTTTAAAGACCCTCTTCGTTTAAGGAGAACACCATCCCATGCATAGTTCCAGCCATCAATCCATGAATTGGGGTTCAAAAACTGCATATCCAGTCGCTCCGCTATGTAAATGCGCCATTTAATTGCATTTCTTTCCTCCAGTTCGCATCCTGTCGCCTCAAAACTCCACTGAATACGATTTTCGCTGAGGGGAAACAGCTGTTTTGTCCTGGTAACTACGTCGTAAATCTATCTCATTACTTAGTTAAAACCTCTCCGAAGTCATTGCTCCCAAAGTGTAACACAGTCGTCCGATAATCACTTTCCATCTCCTCTTGCTTCTTCTCGTTTTCCCTAGTAGACCTTCAGAGTTTATGCCAGGTTAGCAAATTACCTGTGCATTTGAATTTCCCGCATGCCAAAGTCCTTGCATGCCCAATTTTGTTTGATGTCCTAGTCTGTCTTAATTTTTTGGCAGACCGAATGGTACCATCTCGCGCAGGTACTACACAGAAGTCCTGTCCTTAGTGCTTTGCTGCAGCTCCCCATTCTTCCACAAGCTGCCGTGATTTTCACAGGTCCTGGATTTAATTCAATCCCTCCTATCATAAGCAAAGTTGTTAATACAAATACCGTCAAATAGAATTTTTAGTATTTTTCGCCCTCTTACTACCAGCTTTCCGCATACCTCTCCGTCCACATTGCTATCCCCGCTCGGCAAAGCAGCAAATCCACACCCATTGTTCTGCTGCTACCTGGTTCTTCCTGGTATGTCTGCACTTAGCTTTCCTCTGTGTTATTGTTGACATAGTAAAATTCAAAATAAATCGGGTACTTGGCTGACAACAATTTAAAATGACTCTTATGCACAATACATTCGGTAGCTGTACTTCAAAGTGGGAACTGGTTTAACGGGTGAAAGACAGAATAAGAACACTAAGATATTAAAGTCTTTACGTCAGTTTTATTGGAACTGCTCGAAATGGCAGCCTACACTTTCAAGGCAAGGTTGACGGCGGCAAAAGAACGATTGTCGTACTCAATCCAAGATTTCTGGTCTATGTCGAATAACGCCACTTGTTGCTATTACTCGGGCAAGTTAAGTTCTCTTCTATGGTGACAGGTGTTACATACACCATAGACTTGAGGTGGGTGGTTACCATGTTAGCCTCTAGTTCCCGAGGTCGCTGGTTCAAACCCAGCGGAGGGCAATGAATTTTTTTCAGGCGTAAAAATCCTTAGCATGGCTTCCTTCGGAAGGGAAGTAAAGCCGGTGGTCCCGTGCCGTAGATTTACGGCACGTTAAAGAACCTTAAGCCTGATAAAGATGCCTCTGGGCAAAATTACCGGTCTTTCACGCCCAATATAGAGAAAGAGGGCAGCGATATTCGACCAGTCAAAGGTATACATGATATACCTCCATTAAATTAGGTGTAGGTTATACAACGGAGGGGGTGACACCTAATGCACTGCGACCAAAAAAGACCTATTGGTGCTATCAGCGCAGAAAATCACCCCAGCATTCGCCTCATGAAAGGAAATTGTGGTAGATGAGAAACTACCTCATATTCGCCTGCCGATCCGGGGAAACCACGAAAAATCTATGGCTCAAGCAGACGGTTTCCAAAGATCCAACCCAGGACCATCCGAATGCACACGTTGCCGCTGCACCACCTCGCTGGTTCCATCAAATTGAAATTCTATTCGTAAACTCCTATCATTGACACACTAACGAGGTTTGCAACCTCGACTAATGAGTATGTCTTAGATGTACGTTCTCTGTTCCTAAAGAGCACCGCGCATTATAGTTGCGTTTAAAAGAGTATCAGACTAGATATGATAGTATATACTATCTGAAACACGTCACCTTTTAGGTGTCCTTCCTCTTTTATCAGAGTTGAGACCAGTGTTAGAACGGGGCCTGCTCCCCCATTTATATAGAAACCTAGTGACGCTCAACTTCACGCCTTAAAATGTAACAACATTTGCTCCTCGGACCGCGTTACTTTTCAATGTATGAAAATATTCTGTTCAAAATATCTTCGCATACACGTCCCAGTGACGCGTCAGGAAAAACTCAATGTCTCTGTTTCTTTCTTTTCCATATCTATTTCTCGTCATTCATCCCGTCATTCATGCATCAAGTCCTGTGCTCATTAGCTTGGAGACAGGTGGTGGACTTCCTGGAATTAGCTTGCTCGCCCGTCCCTTAATTGTCTAAGTTACAATCTGCGTTGTACATTCTTGGCTGCTAAAGGTTCTAACATCCTTAAAATGGCTTTCTTGTTCAATTATACTATTATGTACCATTCTTATTTGATATCGATTTATACGTATATCTGTGTCTATATATATATATATATATATATATATATATATATATATACACACACATACACTAGTGTGTAAAACCTAAGGACGAAAGTAATCTTCGCATGCTGTGACACTGCCAAGTAACATAGCTCGATGAAGCTTGAATCATACATAGAGGGAACTGCTACGGTATGCTACAGTAGGCAACTAAACGAAGTATGCAATGAGACATACAGAAATGCCACTTTTATTCATAGACCATAAACTACACTAAAGCCAGTACGGCATATGATTGCTCTCTAGATTTACATAAACAGATACATGGTGTTTAAAAGGGTGTATGATCACCACGGACAGCAATGCATCCTTTACATCGTACTCCCATGTTGGCCACAAGGTTGGTAAGCAGTTCTTGTGGTAGGGCGTTCCATTCTTCCACCAGCGTTGTTGACAACTGTTTGATGGTCGGTGATGTGGATGTGCTGCAATGCGTCTCCCCAAAGCATCCCACGCGTGTTCGATGGGATTTAAATCGGGGGAACGGGCAGGCCAATCCAAACCTCTCGTTCCAAGAGATCCTGCACCTGCGCTGTTCGATGCCGTCGCGCATTGTCATCCATAAAAATGAAGTCAGGGCCGACTGCACCATTGATAAGACGCACATGGGGAAGGAGTACAGTATCACAGTATCGTTGACCAGTGAGCATACCTATTCAAAGGATACAATGTTTAAATCCCTTGTTGTAAATTAATTTTTCTATTTATGGATACTACTGCTGTGGTTCTTAGCATCCCATTCTATATTGGGCGTGAAAGACCGGCGATGTTTCTCAGTAGACTTTTTATCAGGCTTGAGGTTCTTTTAAGTGCCCTAAATCTACGACACGGGACAACCGGCTTTTCTTCCCTTCCGAAAGAAGCCATGCTAAGGATTTTTACGTCCGAAAAAATACATCGTCTTCCGCCGGGTTTGAACCCACGACCTCGGGAACAAGAGGCTATAATGGAATATTTGAGTACGGTTAACCATTGAGTCCAAATTTAAATACGGCCACATAGTTGACTGCTGATGTTAAAAGCGGGGAGCAATCGCTATCTTAGATTGCGCCCCCAAAGTGGCACCTTGCCACACTGTTGCAGAAAATAGTTGCAGCAGTGGAGGCGTTGCAGCCAGGCAGGGGACACTATCTACAGGTGGCGTGTCATCCAAAAGCGGGTCATCCACAGTTGGCACTGGTACACCGTGCATAGTAAGTATAAATAGAACAGTAACTGTCTTAATGTGTAAAGTGTACTCCAACACCAAAATTACAAATAGGTACACCGAAGTATGTTATTAAGGAAGAGCATATGAAGATATATATATATATATATATATAAAATGTGTCAAAATATAGCTAACTTTTATAAAAGCAGAATTTGCAGAAAAATAAATACACAAATTGTGAAAGCAAATACAATAGAATCATAACCAATAGATATGATAATAGCAAAATATAGTTTCTATGCACGTAATTCATAATGAAATGCAAAAGCAGGATACAAACCGTGCAGTTACAATTAGAAAATGACAAATAATTGGGATCCCAAAACTTAAATTTAACCGGCCGGAACTATCTTATATGAGAAACTTATAAAATAATAACAGAAGAAATCCACTTATTACTCATACACAACGAAAAGCAGAACACCTTAGCATTGCAATGCTTCAACAAGAGGATGCAAAATAAGAACTACTACCCGTAGGATCCTCAAAATTACTACTAACTACAATTGCTATCTCATGCAATACAAATGTAAACTGCACATGCAGATTTGTAGAATTAAGAAAAAACAATCCTGCACAGGAAATACCAAATCTTTTCATAATATAAACCGATGGGAATAACAGCTGAAACAAAGTTCATGAGGCAGACAAACTTATAGCTCGAGTACATATGTAATCATTAAATCATCTTAAAATGCACATATACAAAACTCATTAAGGTATCAGGAGCAAAAACCATATTGTGTCAGTGTATTGTTGTACCAATAAGTTCAGTAAGGATGAATATGTGACTGCGAGAAAAAACATGTTTACAGCACAAAAACTGTTGCATTAAACTCAATAAAATAAAAATTTCACTATCATCGCACAACCATGATGGGCACATTACAGCAACACCATCAAGCCAAATGCCATACATCACACAAAGCTCATGTAATTTTGAGGTACATAAAGCACCCTTGCAAATAACCAGAAAAATACTGACAACGCCTCGAGGGTACATTGGAGCGAGCGCGTCGAAGCCCACCCACACTGTAACAAAACAGTGCACTTAAATATCTCATACACAAACACTCGCACCATCGGGTGTACTCTGTCGCAATGCCACTGAGGCAAAAACTACAACACAGTGCTGACAACAAAGCAATTATGCGACCTCAATAGGCATGAGATATCGTGAAACAGCAGAATGGGACGCTCCGTGGAACTCACGGACTTCGAAAGTGGTCAGGTGATTGGGTGTCACTTGTGTCAGAAGTCTGTACGCGAAATTTCCATACTCCTAAACATCCCTAGATCCAAAGTTCCTGTGATAGCGAAGTGGAAACGTGAAGGGACATGTACAACACAAAAGCGTACAGGCCGACCTCGTCTGTTGACTGACAGAGACCGCCGACATTTGAAGTGGGTCGTAGAGAGTAATAGGCAGACATCTATCCAGATCATCACACAGGAATTCCAAACTGCATCAGGATCCACTCCAAGTACTGTGACAGTTAGGTGTGAGGTGAGAAACCTTGGATTCCATGATCCAGCGGCTGCACATAAGCCACACATCACGCAGGAAAATGCCAAACGACGCCTCGCTTGGTGTAAGGAGCGTCAACATTACACGATTGAACAGTGGCAAAACGTTGTGTGGAGTCACGAATCACGGTACACAATGTGGCGATCTGATGGCAGGGTGTGCGTATGGCGAATGCCCGGTGAACGTCGTCTGCCAGCGTGTGTAGTGCCAACAGTGAAATTCGGAGGTGGTGGTATTATGCTGTGGTCGTGTTCTTCCTGGAGCGGATTGCACCCCTTGTTGTTTTGCGTGGCGCGATCACAGTGCAGACCTACATTGATATTTTAAGCACCTTTTTGCTTCCCACTGTTGAAGAGCAATTCGGGGATGGCGATTGCATCTTTCAACACGATCGAGCACCTGTTCATACTGCATGGGCTGTGGCGGAGTGGTTACATGACAATAACATCCCTGTAATGGACTGGCCTGCACACAGTCCTGACTTGAATCCTATAGAACACCTTTCGGATGTTTTGAAACGCCGACTTCGTGCCAGGCCTCACCGACATACATCGATACCTTCCCTCAGTTCCGCATTCCGTGAAGAATGGGCTGTCATTTCCCAAGAAACCTTCCAGCACCTGATTGAAAGTATGCCTGCGAGAGTGAACGCTGTCATCCAGGCTAAGGCTGGGCCAACACCATATTGACTTCCAGCATTACCGATGGAGGGCGCCACGAACTTGTACATCATTTTCAGCCAGGTGTCCGGATACTTTTGATTACGTAGTGTAGAATTATTCCTAAAGAGGAAGCAAAATTAGGCCACCAATTTTCATTAAAACACCAACATTTAAGCACTTATACACAAAATACACTTCATTACCAAAATTCCATACATTAAGCAGTATGGGCAAAAAAGAAAGGTTTCCACAATGCAGGAACAAAATAAAAGTCAATGCCAAAATAAATGACACAGAAGTCTCCTGGACTTACAATCTATATGGACCCACAAGATGATTGTATGGGTATATCGTCAGACATGGACACATGTTTGGTACGAGAAGCATGAGGTCGACCAACAAGACAGGTAACTAGAGTTATCTGTTTAATAATTGAAATGTCCCAAAGTTTCTGAGTAGCAACTTAGTGCATTGTCCTTTCTTTCTGATAGGGGCAAACACTTTCACTAATTGAGCGACATTGTACTCAACTTCTCTGTTTAGCATCAAATCTTTCCTTCTGTTCACTTGCTGTTGAGTAATATTGGAAATGGTAACCTCACGTGCTTTCTGTACTACCTGCAAAGTTTGTTTCACAAAGAGATCATTAGAGGTTACTTGCAATCGAACCTGATTAGGCAAAGTTGGTTCTCGACCATATATAAAAAACGGAGAGAATTTGGTACATTTTTAGTACTGGAATTAAAGGAAAAAATGACGTATGACAATATTGCGTCCCAATTCTTTTGATTGTAGTCAAAAATGACTGAGCATGTTCAACAAAGTTTGATTAAAGCGTTCAGTTAAGCCATTACAAGCAGCGTGGTAAGTACTAGTAAAGGTAGAAGACACAGAGAGATTTTAAAAGGTCCTGATTCACTTCGCTAAGAAAAAGTGAGCCTCGATCTGACAAAGTGGCAGGAGCTCCATGTCTACAGATGATGTGCAAAATAAACTTAGCAACTTGTGGAATGGTTGCTGAAGACAGTGAGGCAGACTCAACCAAGCGAGAAGCATACTCGGTCGCTATAATGATGTACTTATGTCCAGAATTTGAGCGTTGGAGAGGGCCTAGAAAATTAATGACCCAACGCTCACCTACAGAAGCGACAGGAATGGTCTGTAAAGACCAGCGGGTTTCTGATTGTTAGGTCCTTTTCTAGTTTGACAACTGGGACATGTGCGTACAAAATGTTCAGTGTCTTTTTCATTCCAGTCCAACAATATCTGGAGTGAAGTTTGATAAATGTTTTAGAGAAACCCAAATGTCCTGAAAGGGGGTCATCATGGCTGGAAGACAAAATTTCATGTTTAAGAATCTCTGGGGTAACCTAAAGATGGAGAGGGCCAGTGCAACTTGCATTTTTTCGATATAGAACACCGGTTTTGAGGGTATAAGTAGAGGATTGTTTTTGAGTTTTAGCAGGAGCTGATTGTGGATTATTAAGCGCATTAATGATTGAAGGTAAAGCAGGATCTGGTTTCTGTTTGTCAGCTACTTCAACTGGGGATAATAAATAGGTAGGAAGGTCCTAGAGCTGTCCAAGTTCATGATCTTGGGATTTAAAACAGGAAATCTCGACAAAGCATCGGCATCATGATGTTTCTTGCCAGATTTATAGCAAATTGTGTAATTAAACTCTTGCAACTTCCAACTCCATCGAGCCAAGCCTCCAGTCAAATATTTTAAGTTATTCAAGTAACAAAGGACATGGTGATCAGACGCAATATGTATCTTATATTAAAAAATAAAAGTTCTCAAATGAGTAAAACCAAACAAAATAGCCAAATTTCTAACTCTGGGACACTGTAGTTTCTCTCGCATTTAGGAATAGTTCTAGAAGCATAACCTACTGGTTTCAAGACATCAAGTTTGTGATACAAAACACAAGCCACACCAAGTCCACTGGAATCGGTGTGCAATTCGGTACAAGCATCAGGAGTATAGTGGGTCAGAATAGGAGCCGAAGCTAAAGAATCTTTCAAAGTTTAGAATGCCTATTGTTGATCATTACCCCAGACAAAATCTTGGTTTTTCCTGTCAATTGGATGAGAGGTTGGGCAATGTTAGCATAATCTGTAATAAGCTTTCTGTAAAAGTTAAACAAACCCAAAACTTTCCTCACATCTCTAACATTGTTAGGACGAGGCAAATTTTGAATGACACAACTTTATCGGCATCTGGGAAAATACCATCTTTAGAAACTTCAAAGCCTTGGCATTAGCCAGGCCATAAGTAAGGCGTGTGAATTCATACTGTCCTTAGAATGTAACAAAAGAGGTGTATTTCTTACTATCGTCTGCAATAGGCATTTGAAAATATGCTGATCATAAAACTAGTGAAACAAACCATTTAGCCTCCCCAAGGTAACTTAACGAATCTTCTATTAATGGTAATGGAAAAGAGGAGGTCTCTGTGACAGCATTTAGTTTTCTATTATCGACACATAAACGCATTGAACCATCTTTCATTTTTACTAACACAACAGGAGAAGTCCAAGAGGACTGTGATTCTTGGATGATTCCAGCATCTTTCATTTCATTAACTTGTTCTGAAATTATCTCTTTTTGTTTATGTGGGACTTTATAAGGCCTCTGTTTGATAGGTTTTGGATCTGTAAGCTTAATGTCAAATTCATCAAATCAGGGTTTCCAGTTCTTGGAGTGAAGTAGTAGAAAGGTAAGCTTATTTCAACAATAATGAATGTAATTCAGCTTTCTGAATCTGGGATAATTTGCTATTCACATTGAAATAAAAATTTGGAGCTTTCAAAAAAGCAACATCTGGAGGCGAGACAGAACTGCTTTGGACTAGAGCAACAGCATAAACGTTAGCCAAAATTGTATCAGCAAACAAAGTCAGGGGTGCCGCAGTATTGATATGAACTGGTATGACAAATTAAGCAGCAGATTGACGCAATAAAAGTACAATTGAGATGTTCTTCTTTTGCATAATACTCACACGTGGCTCAAACAGAACCTCATTAACAATTTCCGAAGAAGAATGCACTGTGACATGCAAGTAAACAGCGGTGGAATTTTCACATCATTAACAACAGTACTTTTAACACAAGGGTCACATTCATTACCTTGTAAGAGGTTTACTGCCATATCTACAAAAAGGGCCTTCAGTTACTGGCTGAATAGGTATGCTAAAATAATGGTCCTCCTAGGAATGCATAGTAATCATATTTTGAGCATAGTCAATTACAACACCATGAGCGTGCAAGAAGTCATTGCCTAAAATTAAGTCATGTGATAAATCTTTGACTAGGAGTACGTCATGTAAAAGCACATCATTAATTTGGAAATCCAAAACAGTATGGTAGGGTGCATCTAGCAACTTGTTACCGGCAGTTCGAGTTGAATTTGAATGGGTTGGAATTTGGACATATCAATTATATGGGCAACATTCAAAATACTAACTGCACTCCCTGTGCCAAGCAGAATAGGAATTTCTGCATTGTTGACAAAGCCTATAATTTGTAAGATCTGTCCTGATATAGCAGCAACATCCTGTCGAGTTGAAGTGGAGGTGTTAGTTGGATGTGGTACCTCTAAGTCTCGTCGTCATGGTCCTTGCGCCAGTCGTTTTTTTGACTGGGGAAGTCTGTTGCGGCAGAAGTGAGCCACATGGCCACGCCTATTACATCTGTAGCATGTAAAAGATTACTCACGCCTAATCATTTCAGATGGTTCCTGGAACCGCTGCGGACTATTGAGAAACGGGCACAGATGGTGATGGTGACGACTGAAACTGCGTAAACTGTGTACATAATCGTTCAAGACGATCAATTAGTTGTGTCATTGGATCAACAGGCAGCTTACTAGCAACAGTGGTAATGGCAAGCTGACTGGTTGTAGGAGCAGCAGGCAAAGGTGCTGTTGGTAGCATAGTATTTACTGGCGGAGTAACGTCTGCTTGTGCTTGAGCAAACACCAAGTGTTGTCGGTGTTGCATATAAAATTGTGCCCTCTCAACTCGGCGAATAATGTGTAACACTTACTCTACAGTTTGAGGATTCACTTGGTCACACAATTACATACATCATAAACATAGTCAGTGACAGATTCTGCATCTAACTGTACTCGGTGTCAGAGTTTTATTTTTAGCAAATCACTTTGGTTAGTTATCTGAAATGCATCGAAAAACTAGTCAAGAAACTCCAGTCATGACGGGATGCCTATGGCGAAAAGTCTGAAACCATAATGCAGCTGTATCTATCAAGTAGCGAGGGAAAAAATTTCAATTTCATAAAATCAGACCAGGCATTCGCAGTAGCAATCATTTAAAAAATTTCAAAGAAAATAAACGCTGACAAACACTCGAATTACCACAGTATGGAGGTTCAATAACAGGTCGAGAAGCGACTGGCTGCGTGGTACTAACAGGAGTAACCTGAGATGGTGTTGCTGATAATTGTGTAACAGGAGGGGCACTAGCACTGGAAATAGATTCCTCCTCAAGTTGTTCACTAATGCGTGCGATAGGCTCATCAGAGCTTTGTGTAGTGCGTCGTTTAGGCATGATAAAAACACAAGGTCACTCTGCAAACTATAACCTTGACCATTAACAAAATGAAAAAAAAATTGAAGTAATACAAAAATGCTCCTCACTAAAAACAGGACTTACATTACCATAGGTATCCATAAGTTAAAAATGACACAAAATATACTGTTATTACAACTAACCACCCACAGAGAAATTCTGAGAGAGGGATTTAAGCACAATGCTCTATATTCACAGACTAAATAAACCACTTTATTTTACTTTAATCAAGGTTTTGAAACAGAAATGACACGTAGAACATAAAAATAAAATTGCTAAGGTGATGTTCTTCACGGAGAGAAATACACGTGAAGGTAAAAAGTATATCAGTCGTGCTTACCACGACAACCACGCGATTAACACATAACAATCACTACATTACACCTACCTTGGTGAAATTAACGTAAGAAACTGTTGCTTCATAAAGCAAATGGAGCACACTGCGAAAAATTTTCCGTACACTTCAATTACGGTTGCAAAACACATTCACTTAAATTTTTTCTTCAACGAGTTAATATAAACACTAAGTGAAACACTGTAAACCTGCTCTTTGATTACAACATGCAAATATATAAGGCAACACACCAAAAGTAATGACAAAAATTGAAACACCAAAGATACGCAACGGTAGCATAAAAATTTCAAAACTCTACCCACTACCGAAAATAAATATTAATTTCAAAGAAATGTGTAAATTTATCACTCAAAGGCTAAATTAAAACAACAACTTATGAAATTTACGCTAAAACTTAGAAATATCTGGCACCACGTGGTGTGGCTTTAAGTAAAAATTCTACGAGGCAAATAGTAATAAAATGTACACAGGCAAGAAAAACACATAAAAATAGCAAATAAACAGGCAAAGGATGTAAAAAGAGTGTCATTTGATATAATTAAGCCAGCATAAGGAAAAACGGTGCCAATCTCGCAATAAAATTTATGACGCCAGCCAAAACAAAGGAAATCACAGACGTTCAGAATAAGCCCAAAATAACAGTAGAAACCCAGGAATTTCACCCAGATACTGTAAAAATTGGTCACATTATAATAGAAGAGGTAATTTCAAAGAATTAGCAATCACAAGAGTACTGGAAATCAAACTAACAAACCATCTTGGCAAACACGTAGTGGCACCAAAAAAAAACGCATGAAAACGTGAAGTTCAGGGGGAGAAAAGAAATTTTTGCAAGAAATATTTGCCCGGCGCTAAACACCATTATGTCGCACACCTAAGAAAACCAGATGGTAGAGCTTAGAGGACTGAGAAACCTTCGTCAATTTCAACACATGCTGTTCGACATGCGGAGCGAAGCCTACAACGTTTCAGAATGTATATAACATTATAAAACCCATCCCACAAATTTAGAGGATTTCTACTGTAGAACTAAAAGGGAAGAGTCTGCATTACTAACAGATCAATACATTTCAAACCAAATTATTAAATCAATTACATAAATGAAAGTTCAAAAGTGATACATGAGATTACCTGCTGTTCCGAAGAGGACGTTATCTGGCAAGCATTGTGCTCCTGTGACTGCCGTTACTTTTTTTTCTATTTATACTCATGAGGGCGAGTTGCTAGCCAGTCGCAATATATAAAACCTGTTTTTTGTTCCAGTCAGCAACTTCCATCATCCCCTACGTCCGTACTGGCAGGAACTGCCCAACTATGAATATTTGACTATTCCAGGTATACCACTATAATTTCCAACATACGTAAATGCCCAATATGTACCAGCTGGCCCACACAAGGCGTCCTTAGTTGAAGTCGGTTTATACCGGATAGCGCGAATGTCAAAAGGTTTGACTAAGCAGAATTGCAAAGGAGACTCCATACCAACAGAAATTAAATTAAATTAATTTTTATTTATGGACGCCCTTTAAGTGATGTGGTTCTTAGCGTCCCATTCTATATTGAGCGTGAAAGACCGGTAATTTTGTTCAGAGACCTCTTTATCAAGCTTGAGGTTCTTTTACGTGCCTTGAATCTACGACACGGGACCATCGGCTTTACTTCCCTTCCGAAGGAAGTCATGCTAAGGATTTTTACACCCGAAAAAATGCATCGCCCTCCGCCGGGTTTGAACCCCGACCTCGGGAACTAGAGGCTAGCACGGTACCACTAGTTCACGGAGGACGACATATACCAACAGAGAGGAGACCGCTAAATGAAAGACCAATGCTTGGGAAGGAACACTTTAACTGCTTTTACTGGTCCCAGAATTCATTGAGTACAGAAACTGCTTGCTATGTGGGGAGTTTTGGGCTCGATTCCCGGCTGAGCTTCAGAAAGTTGTCTTTAAACAAAAACATTTTACGGTATGTCCAGAGTCTGGTGTTTGAATGTGAGAGTACCTTTTTGTGGGTGGGGGTGTTATTTATTATTTAATAATCCATTAGCTCGTTAACAAGAATTCAGGATTTCCGTTTGTGGCAAACCTGAGTACGCGTGTTAAGTCATTTAGTTCTATGACAGTTAATCCACAGTCAGCACAATTATATGGCACCATTTGGTGCCGCAAAGTTAACAAGAATAAACCAAATTTCATTTTACCCTTAAATGTGCCTTAGAATTAAATTATTTTCTGTGAGTGCATTATTCATAATAAGCGTGTTCAAAAACTTGCCCACCGTGGTGGACGAATTGATGAAAGCTCCTCGCAGGCCCACTTACTACCTGGAACGATCCATCATTTCTTAATATTATTTCAGTACGTCAAAAAGAAAGGAAAAAGAACCAAAAGAAAGAAAGAAAACTGCGCAGAAGACATAGGCAGCGTGGAGATGTTTAGAATACAGCCTTCGAGTCTCAGTTGCATTTTGGTATGTCTCCGCACAGAGATACATAACCATATCAGTGTGTTCGTTATTGGTGAACGTTACCTTTTTGTCTGAATGACCTGGTTCGAACTGCATGCAGGCGACCACGCGACGCTTATCAGTACGAAACTAACACGTAAACAACTGCAGAGAGCAGCATTGCCACCTGTGACCTGTCTTTGTACCGGTACTGCCCCTTTGAACAGCGGTGATGCGACACTTCTTTTGAACCTATGTATGCGGAAAACAAAGTGCAAAGGACGGGTTGTTACGCATGCATATATTTATGTATGTTATCTATGTATATAGTTTAACTCATTTCGTTTGAATATAAGAATCTAGATTCTGTATAAACCATTAAATTATGTATTTATGTACTACTTTGGACACCTAGAATCTGTAAAACCCCTATAATGTGAATCCGCGGCCTGTAGAAGTAGCCATTTTCTAACTAATTTTTATTTTGATAATGTCCATTGGTTTACTACTACTCAGAAAACTTGAGAGCATTGAAATTTGCCTCATGAATGTTACAATACTTCCGCATTAGTTGAAGCGTTATTATTATATAACGCGTGTTCAAGATTTATTCGGAAAACAATTTATTTGAAACGTATATAAAATGGAAAACAAGTCTTCTTCGATGAAGATGAAGTACAGCAAAGTATAGTAGAGAGTGATGATGACGATGAAGAACAACACTTCAAGAACAAAGTTTTCGATTGTCTCACTGAAAATATTATATCCCAAGTAAATGTTCCTTTTAAGGGAGTTCAAAGTAGGTGCCAAACCTTTGACCTGATTCTTGACATGACAAGTGAAATATCAGAATATAACTTGGATGGTTTCACCAGGAATCTGTTTTCAAAATACCCTGAAGATCTGAGTAACAAACTGAAAGATGAACTAAAATGTTTAAGGTGACGTTTCCAAATCTGGTCAGCAAGGCTGGAAACCCAGGATTCTCACTTGCTCTCTTGAATCCCATTTATAAAGTCAAGCACCAGAAGTATTTCCAGAACCGCGTATTGTTCCAAGCTTATGTTGTATTTTGCCATTTAGGCGAGATAAGTTTTGCTGAACTGTCTCTCATAAAGAACTGTTTAAGATTCACTTTGGGAAAATAGAAACTGAACCATTTGTCATCCTATTGAATAGAACACCAAATAGTATCAGATTTAAACTTATCACATGTTGCAGATGATTTTGTGACTGGAGAAATTAGAAAATTCAAGATGCCACAGTGCTTACAGCTTTGAAGATTGTACCACATCCAAACCTCTTTTTAATATGCGCCATGCAACAAATCTTCAGGATACTCACTTAAGACGTTAGTATTTGATATGAATAAATTATTATTATTCGAAAATTAACTTGTTATTTCAGGTACTAGAATCATGTGTTTTGCTTTTTTAATAAAGGCATGTATCACTGAAATTCAGTACATCAATACCCATCGTTGTACCTTACTATTTTGTACAACAATTATTTCACAATTTATGAAGCTGGGTGTTAGTGAGCTTCATAATAATTATTTTCAGGGGGCCCATAACTTATCTGAACGGTCCTGTCTGGTAACCTCAATGTAATGCGTTTTACCAATGTCCTTTCAAAGGTGGCTGAAGGTTACACACAATTCCGGTATCTAACATTAGAGAAAGCTAAAATTATGGGAAGATTTCTCCCTTGGCAGTCTCCACTTCTAATTTGAATGCGGTTCATACGTCACATTACCATGCACACAGCAATAATATAGTTATTGGTTTAAAGCTAATTGTGCCTCTCTGTACATATCATAGTGACATGCCCTGGCTTTTTTCTATCGATAATATTGGCCGTATTGTCGTGTGTTAACATTCAAATTTGTTTCAACAGTTTTAAAGTTATACGAGGCCTATTCCAAGACTAAGGTCCGGTGCACAATATTTAACGAATAATAGACCTGAATGACGTTTCACGCCTTCAGCTCTGTCTGCCGACTCCTGATGAACCTACAGCAGTGTTGGTGTGACGCAGTAGGTATTTGCCAGTCGGTGAGAGCAGATCGTAATGGCCGCGACAATCGTAGATCCCACCAGTTGTGAACTGCGCGGTGTGATTATATTTTTACTGGCTAAAGGATCGTCAGCTGCGGACATCCATTGCAAGTAATGCCTCGTGTATGGACCGGACATAATGAGTGACAAACAGGTTCGACACTGGTGTCAAAATTTCGAAATTGTCGTACAAATGTGCACGATGAACGGCGGAATGGTAGCCCCAGGATTCCAACCGACGACATCGTTGAGCAGTGAACCAAAAACTTCAAAGTGGTCGGCGTTTGACGATTAGTGATCTGGCTGATGAATTCCCAAATGTTGTTCGAACCTCACTTTACAGGATTGTCACTGAACAGCCTGGATATCGGAAACTTTGTGCGAGGTAGGTGCCAAAACTGCTCACGGACAGCACAAAGAGCAACGAATGCGTAGTGCACGACAGTTTTTGGAGCGCCGTAGACAAGATGGAAATGGTTTGTTTTTCCACATTGTTACGGGTGACGAGACATGGATAGCGTACACCAACGCAGAATCGAAACAACAATCAATGCAGTGGCGCCGTACCGGTTCATCCAAACCAAAAACTTTAAGCAATCGCTGCACACGAATCGCAAAATGATGGCTACCGTGTTTTGGGACGAAAAAGGCGTCCTTTTGATTGATTTCATGGACCATGGGTGAACAATTACAGCTGACGTGTACTGTGCAACTGAGACGTGCGATCCAAAATCGACGCCGCGGGTAACTGTCGTCTGGCATCATCCTCCTGCACGACAACGCACGCTCGCACACCGCTGCCGATACCAAAGAGAAGATTCAAGAGTTTCGTTTGGAACTCTTTGACCACCTTCCGTACATTCCCGACCTGGCCACAAGCGAAACTATTTCCTCTTCTTGCATTTGAAACGGTGGCTGAATGGACGATTTCAAACCGACGATGTACTCAAGACCAGCGTTACCAATTGGTTCAAGTCCCAGACGGCAGACTTCTATGCCGAGGGGTTAAAGAAGCTGGTGCAGCGTTACAGTAATTGTATAGATGTGAACGGCGATTATGTGGAAAAGTAATCTATATATGTAGGCACATATTACTGTCAATAAAAACCTTGTCTCATGAGCGATGTTGTTATGACCAAACGGACCTTACTTTTGGAATACGCCTGGTATATTTTCAGGGGGCAATACCCATGGAGATTCTACAACAAACGACTAAGTTTATTTCATCATTATAATATTAGATTTCCATTTTATACATACAGGATCCTACCAGAGTAGTTTAGCATCATTTTGGAATGTGCTGTTTAATTTCGCTTAGCGAGAATTGATTCTTACACATCGCGGACTTAATAAGAACCACATTTAAACAACTTTGTATTTCGAATGGAAAATATATAAAGATAACTTTGATTCATTATTCTAAAATTATTATTCATAAATTTAAGCATTATATACAAGCCAGGGTTCCAACAGAATAATCAAATCATTTTCATATTATATAGCAATTGCTTTAGAGTTCGTTTCATCATTCTCACGCAACTCAAAAGTTACACATATTTACACACTGTGGGATTCGAACATACTATTGTAAGCTCTTTTTGGAATATGGTAAATGATTTAACATAATGTGAATTTAAATTTATATTTTGTTTCATCATTATAATTCAAATATCTCGGAAATTATACATTTTATGCTTGGCTAGGCGTGAAACAAAAGTCATAGAGCTTCCAGAAGGAACCCATGCTCAATTTTCTTATGACCCGTCTTCATGAGATTTCTTATTCTACGTCGAAAATAAAACAAGAATTAATTTAGCACATTACGATAAGCATGCAAAACACAGATTCGTAGCAGGGCATCCAATATATCACATTTATATATGAATATTCGCATTCCTCGTACAATTTTAGATCTATTTCGTATATAGGATATACCAAGGGATTAAGGATGGTTTCATACGAATTTCCAGAAAGCAACCTGGAGTAAAGAATGGTTGAAACGAAAATTCAGAATCTACATATCCCTACTAGTAATGTACCATACTCTTTAATTTTGAAAGACCACAGGCAGTGATTGCTGTATGTGATTGGCAATGAAACCTCGTTACGCATCTTCATGAAACTACTTTTTACTCCTGAATTGAGAGGAACCATTTCCGGTAACTCAGGCAGAACTTCTCTTAAAACATGAAGTAATTGTTGTCGCTGTGTCTCAATGGATAGCCACCTGACATAGCACTATGGAGTTTTTGGAAACAGCTGAATTCTAAAGTTCGTGGAGCGACTCAAGTTAAGTTGTCGAGCTATATCGCGAACAATTTTAGAATGATTGTCCTTTACGCAGCTCAGTAGTTTCCCCGGCCGAAGGCGTTCATTCAGATCGCCACCGTCCTTGACACTCTGTTAGTCTAATTCGCCAAGTTCGCGTAGTCTACAATCAATACTGGCAAAGCTAACGTCATATGAAAGTCACCGGTTTGGTGATTGCTCCTTGTAAAGCCTGTGAGCCGTACGACTAGAGCCATAAGCCGCTCCGTACATCAAATGTATGTTCGACAGCTCATTCCGTTAATGATGTTCAATGTTTGTATCGTAGAAATGAAAAAAAAACTAAGTTCTACTTAACGGTAAGCCGATACTGAGAACAAATAAGCCAATATAGGTATCGCCTGGAGTACGTATGACACTCAGCTTAGAGAGTAAACAAATGAGGAGGCATGATACCTAGTTCAAGTAAGCAAACTGAATGCAAGCACGATACTGGGCTGAAGTGTAATCAAGTTGAACGGAAGCGTTATACTAAGCTCATGATGTAAGCAAACTACGAGGAAGCATTAATGAATTAACACCTTGTTGCTCAGAAACGATCGCAGCTCATTTGTACCTTAACAAAAAACGTGCCTTCAATAACGTTATCTAAGGTATCTTAAAATTTGTTTGCCTAATTTTGGAAAAGTCAGTATGCTGTTGGTTAAGTAGTTTTCAGTATTCTGATAATTTCAGAGGGACGCAATTAATTATATGCATTTGCTATTTTTTGCAAACTGTGACCGGATCTTAGAGTATCAGGTGTGTAAAATACTGGTAAATCGTGCATCCCCTCCTAGTCAATCAAATGGGTTGGATCAACGGTCATCCGAGTGGGTTTATCGTTTAGTAAGACCAGCGTTAGAAACCAGTCATAACATTTAAGATAAACTGCTGTTTCAACAGAATATTGTGCAAATAAATCCGAATCTTGGGAGTACTGCCATGCTAAGCTATTACGATATTCTTGAAACCTTTTAATAAACGTTAAGTCGATATCAATAGCTTCAGAAACCAAGTCTTAATATAAAAGAACACAGCGTGTGATATTGTCATCGTTAGTTAAACAGCCGTGGAAATGCATCTATTCAAACATCTTTGCGAAAGAAATTCTTTTTCCCGGTGTTGTAAAATGTTATTTATATCACCTGTTTTTTCCGGTGTTTTTCAAGCTGAAGTTTTGCATATTGGATGGGTATCATTTACATTCAGTCCTAAAGGGGCACTGGCTAGTTTAGCTTCTATGTTTTCGTAACAAGTTTGGAAAACATTTGCAATCTGAGGTTTGCACATTAGTTAAGTTTCTGTATGCTTTTGTTTACTACAATGATTGTCTAATAATTTAGACCGGGCATTCTCAGCATCTTTGACTCTTAGAATTAATTACTATGGCAAAACTCCTCAGCTCTCGCCGGGATCAAGAGAGACGGGAAATGTAAGGTAAAGAGAGATCGAAATATTTGCGCTTTGTTCATGCAATGAAATATGCTTTTAAAAGCTTTGACATTTCCTACAATACAGTCACAATTTATTCACAGCCATCACATTGCACATAATATTGTCAGCATTTTGTCACACGTAAAGGTTGATCCATAGCTCAGTAGATCAAGCCATTCTTTTCACAATAGAAGTTACACAATTGGTAGGGGCAGCAATAAGGTCCATAAAATAAGCTGATTCCAATTTAATGTTTACATCCAGTTCAGCCGAAATAAATATTCGCCCATTATTCTTTGAAATAGATACTAAGCAGGCATGCTCCTCGCTCAGCCTCGTCGTCTTGACTGTCTCACAGTACGATAATTTTGGAGTTAAAGTTGTGACCCAGTCTCTTGAAAACATATTGACGCGCCCGGAAGTGCAGTTACTCAAAAAAAGTATTCGTCTGTACTTTAAAAATTCTAGCAGCCAAATTAATGGAGGAAGAAATATAACTTTTTGGACTTAAACATCAAGTGGTAACACAGTGTACGTGTTTGGCGGTTTTTCAGATCATTTTATCGCTTTATACATTTTTAAAAAATATACCAAAATTGCAACTGTTTTGTACATGGTGTTTCAAAATTAGTTTACATGCATTGGGTAGAGCAATATTTTGTGTAATACTTGATTTTGCTGTGAAAATAGAATTTTATATTACGGAGGAATAAAATGTCAAAGTTGGAGATTTCCAACGGTTTTTCCTCGTTTTCATCTCGCTTTTTACGACTTCACGAATTTATTTTTCCACCAGTTTAAGTCACATGTCGATGAAAGAGTGTGGATGTGTGCACAAAAAAAATCCTCTAGTCAGTGCATGATCTTTATGTCAAAAAACATTAGATTCTTCCGTGCATTAATTTGGCTGCTGGATTTTTTTTAAAAATGCAGAAGAATACTTTGAATAACTGCAAACCCAGGGAGAAGGTTTGGCTGGCTTCCAGCAAAAGTATTGCTACTTCCTTCATGTCCTTTTCACTTCTCCACCGGCAAGTAGCAAGAGCAATTTCTGTTCAGCCCTACCCGTTCCCCTCTCTACCTCGCTCCCTGATTTTCATTGATCGTGTAATCACGCCACCTAGCTGCGTAGAAGACGTGCTTAGACACTCGCGCTAACATGACTGAGGTGATGGTGAATTACTTAACGTCCATTGTTAGAGGAGGTATGAAATTTAACTTGACATATGTCAATGTAATTTATGATTTTCATACATTCATATTATACCTTTTGCTTCCTAATCTTTAATACAATTCATTTATTTTATTTTTCCGGAGCAGCGCCCACGGAGCCCATCGGAAGTGCGCACGTAACCCTTGGGGCTACGCGGAGCACAGGTCGGGAAACTGAACTACACTTTCATCAGGACTAGGACACAGGATAACGTTTCTTGGTATCAAATAGTACCCTTCTGACTTTATAGAAGGCCTCGTTGGAATTTTACTTAAAACATCCGCAACATCGGGTTTTCCCTTTTGCTTTTCTGCCTTGCTTTCATACTTAAACCACTAAACCTGCCTCATCATTTTAACACGATCTGCATTGAGATCTAACAACTTGTTCATCAAAGGGAAGGTACTGGATGTCCTGAAGAATAGTGCTTAAACTTAATTGCATTCTTTCTAATTGGAAACTGAGTATCTTCACAAAGATTACGAGTAGTAGAAATTTGCGGGAATTAGATCACTTAATATGCAGGAATGTGCAATTAATATGCTAATTAGACTTCCCCCACCCCTACCACGCACCCTGGTATCTTTTTGGTTGCAGCTGAGGTCTTACATTTTGAGTATAATGGAAAGGTTGACAGGCATGTAATTAAGGTCGTCTATCACCTGCCAAAATGAACAGTGGTATAATAAATTAAGCTTTCTAACAAAAGAGGAGACGCTATTGTCTCCATTCCATTTCCTGCACACGTGGTCGTTAGAAAGGCTACACCTGCAGTAACCCCCTCCCCCAAGCTGCATTCTGTCTCTAAAAACGTGCAAAATGACAATAGTGCACACTTGTACCGTGCTAGGAAAAGAGCGATAACAAAGGAGCAGATGCTATTGTCTCCCTTGCATTGTCCCGCACAAGTGTTCGTTAGGTAGGCTGCACATAAAGCAATCCCCTCGCCCCACAGCATTCTATTCTCTCTCCAAAAACGTGCAATGTGACAAGGACAGTAGCTTTTTCCTGTCAAAATGAACAATAGCGTATTAAATTACTCTTTTAACAAAGTAGCAGGCTGGAGCCGTGCTAACAAAGGAGCGATAACAAAAAAGAGACGCTATTGTCTCCACTCTATGGAATTCCTGTACACCTGCATGTTAGGTGAATATAACAAAGAGACAGTCTGTCGCAGATAACAAAAGAACTCCTGGTGCTTTTATACTTGGCCCTGTCTTTGTTTGACTGTGGAAAAGAGAGAGAGACCCATTTCCCACGAGGCAAGTTTCATCTAACTCCTAGGCAATAAATTCCATCCCGCTTGACCCCGCCATCATGGAATCGACTCTGTCCCCGCGGGCAGTTCTCTCTAAAGAGCAGCCGAAGACCTATGGACCTTTCCGAGCATAGATGCACACAATCGTAACAGCCCTAACACTTCTACCAAGCACACGATCCTGCACGACGACCTACAGGCATCCCCGAACCTAGTTATAAATGTTCAACTCTCTGTTTTTGCGCACATTGTCTCTTTCAAACAGCGATATCAAAACCGTCTTTAACATATATCATTACCTATATTAAACCTCTGTGTATACTTAGGCCTGTGTTCGTATCTTACTGCAGGCAAAAGTTAATATTTGAATTGCTAATGAAAAATTGATACTTTGATAGGGTAAAACATTATTATATGATCATCCTGATTAATGAAAGACATTCTCGGACTATCCAGAGGTCCGTGTTTGAGTCTGAGTGTAGTAAAACATTAATGCTTAGTAACTAATAACATTTAGGAAGATAGACGAGTACGGGCAAATCCTGTTAATTTTATATATATCATTACGATGTTTAATGCAGGGTATTCTTAGGTACCCAGAGGTCCTAGTTCGAATCTTACCTGCGAAACTCTAATGCTTAATAAATATTAAACTATCTGAGTATGGAAAGTCAGATTAAGAATGTATTAAAACATAAATATTTTTATTAAACCTATTTGTATACTTGAGTATCCCGATGCCTAGACACGATTCTTTATTTTTTCTTCTTCTTTTTCTTTCTTTTCCCTCTTTCTTTCTATCTCTTTCTTTCTTCTTGACATGCATACATCCAAGCATTCTTATATGTACGAGCACATGAACAGAGCCATTACACATACATATATGCACATACACACGCATACGCATATTTACACCAGTGCACTTGCACACACACGCATACATATGTCTGCAAGCATCCACATACACCAGCACACCTACACACACACGCTCACATACACTCACAAACATACACACACATACAGATACACCAGTGCACTCACACACATACACATACACCAGTGCACTCACACACATGCATATACACACATACACCGGTGCACGCACTCACACACACGATAGCATTGGAAATTATTGTCTTTACACAATTCAAAAGGCTTTGTTTCATTTCCCTGCAACATAGCAAAAACTAATTCGTTTCAGACTACCGCATTGACATGACTTTCATTCCTCACACATTTTTATAACTCGTGTAGAGACATTATGAAGGTACCATCTGAGGGAGAGAGTGTGAGAGAGAGAGGGGAATTGAACCATGTAGCGATAGAAGTGCTGAGAGCGCCTGCGCATGCGCAACAGGTGATAATTCCATTGGATGCAATAATCACGTCACGTGTAAGCATCCCCACCATGATGATGTGTTGACATAGCCAGGGGGCTTTAGGTCCCTATATAAACAGCTAAAGACGATTGTTAGAACCACTGTGAGCTTATTAACTCTACATTTAAATTTTAAAGAACTTAAAAAAAATAGCAACGTATGTAATTTTAATTTAAGAACAAGTGCGAGTCATCGATTTCTACACGCACAGCATTCATCAACACGAAACTATGCAAGATGAGTGAGTTTTTACATAACTATACAAATCAGTGGTGGCTTTTTACGATGCATTTAATCTTGTTTAAACGATGCAGTGCATGAAAGACGAATCGTTGCATGAGTATCATTTTTTAATCTGAACTTTACACCTGCATGGATTTCTCGGCGCACTCTTCTTCCGTTGACTGGATTTTCTCTACCCATTCTTTGTTTCTCTACACATTCATCCTCCATTAATATTCATACGATTTTGTCTACTCATTCTTTGTTTCTCTACAGGTTCTTCTTCCATGAAGATTCATACAATTTTCTCCACCCTCTCATTGTTTTACCATCACAGGAGTTTCTATACACACTCTTCTTCCATTCACCATCACACAGATTTCATCACCTACATGATTGTCACAAACTCCGCTTCTACCAAGCACCCGAAGCTGTACGAATAACTATGAGTATACCCAAACACAAACATGCATAAGCATACATGCAGAAAAACTGTTGTCATTTAGCACAATACACATTAGGTTCTAATATAAAGGAATGCACAACTTGTCCTTCCACCTGAATAATGCATTGAAAAATAATAATTCATAATCAATGTCTTTTACAGAGTATTTAGCAGATAGACTTAACAAGATGGCTGAAGAGCGTAGTTTCCTACCGACTCGGCGAGTTCAAGATCACGAAATAGGTCTTAAACATGAGATAAAGGTATTAAACAGAGCTCAAACAAGATACGGTATCAGGATCGTATCTTTGCTGGAGGATTGCCAAGTGTTCTTGCCTGAACGCTATAATTCGTTAACCAACGAAAAGCTTGCAGAAATGCCTGGAAAGATATACTTGATATATAAGGGCATGGCAGCGATGTGGGAAATTTAAGACATGTAAATTGTCTTTTGTGCCCGCAGCGAAGATATATAGAAATGTCAAACTTAAGTATTCAATATTTTCCTATTTTACTGTGAAAAAAATCCTTAAATAAAACAGCTGACTCATTGATAGTACGTATAAAGATACAAAAGATACATGCTATAGAAATTATAAAATAAATATAAGAAATCACAATGTCACATGTTTTGAATTTACTTTATATATATCACAGTGAAATATAGCCTGATATCCTAACGTTTATACAAATCTTTTGTGTTTTATTTTCCATGTAGCTTAACAAAAAAATTGAATTCTTTCCAGGTTACCTTCACTTCCAAAAGCATGTTTTCTAAGACCTTCATTGTGTAATATTTCAGACGGAATAAGGGGAAGAAGAAGAAGAAGAAGAAGAAGAAGAAGAAGAACGGATTTGCAGCACGAGAAAGGATACTGACGCTCTTGGAGAATAAAATAACCATCTTCACTACATCACCGAAATATGCAATAAGAGTTGATGCGGTATTGCTTACGTAATATTTGTAGCGTAAGTTATTAGAACTTGAAGATTTTATATTGTGCTGCTTACTTCACGCGTTGCTATCTTGTGACGTCATTCTTTGTTAGGTTCGTAGCTCCATCTGGCGTTAGCAATTTGCATCAATTAGTGTTCGAAAAGAATTTTTAAGTTTTATATATTGTCCTCCGGCTAGCTATCATCTTATCTTGGTAGAACAAGTATCTCTATACAGGTTGTGAAACGGAAAGGAATCTTTTATCCAAAAATTACACTTAATGAAGAAATTTGTTTTATAATTTTTATTGTCGAACACGTTCACTAACACTTTTACATATTGATCTGGATACTCGCCAAACTGAAACTGTTTGTAATAACTTCTTACTTATCACTTTTAACTCACGTACTTCAACTTTGTGTATAATTAACGTTGTAATACTTTAGATTTTCATAACTGGTGAATTTATAGTCGACGTATCTCATACAAATATTTTGACGAACTGAAGAACTTAAGACGACGTGTAATGTGCTAGGAATTTTGATGAACTGGGCGACCGACTGTAATGTATTGAGAATTTTGATGAACTGGGGGTGATCTACCTCGGACTTGGCTTTATATACTCCCACTCCCCGATATGCCTAAAGATTATAAATGAACTGCTATTGGCTAATAAAACGCGCCAACATTAGCGTCTATTTTAATATCCAATGAAAACCACGAATACATATTGCTTTTAGGGAAACATTCCAGAAGGTTCTACCGAAAACGCGCGAACATTACGTAACTTCCTTGTTCCCAATAATGATAAACAGCTCATCCCCCTCGCTGCATTATTGCGCTATTATTAACAGTTTCAGTAAAGCCTTATAAATTTACTTTCCAATAATAATTACAATTAATAAACATCTGAAATCAATGTCACATAAAAATGCATATTCATATTACAATCATTATTTACATTTAAGTAATTTGTGATACAAATTACCGTATCAGAGTGCGCAGACGTCTACATTTCGAGAAGCCCCAATGTAAAGATAGGATTCTTATATATCATTCCAGTGCATACGGTAAAAAACAATTTTGTATACAATCCAAGACATAGCTTAGAGTTAGCTCGAGCGAGTCTCCCTATATTCGGTGAAAATAAGAATTGATAGCGGTAATTTAAATAATTGTGAAAATACTTTTCACTGTTGATGAGACTTGTAATTTAAAAAGATTTAAATCCTGTATGTATTAACAGTATCATGGCCAGTTTCTGTGGGGAAATGATGATGAAAATGAAGAGACTTTCATTTAAACAATAAAGAAAATTTGCAAAACCTAACCATTGCAAGTGTAACGCCATATGCAGGATCAAGGAGTTTCAGTAGGAAAGTACTTGAATTGAGTGATAGAAAAATAATAAAAGAGAATGAAGGTATGTTTTTACATCACGTTTTATTCATTAAAAGTTTTTACATTCCTAATGAAAAGAAATGCTTACATTACATTGATTAGTTTGAAATATAAGCTGCATCGCATGAGTGAGAGTCTTGTATGTAAATACTTTTTCATGAATTATCAAACAATACAATGAGGTCTCTGCAGGGATATTTGCACTAACTTGAATTTCTATTCTGATGTTGACACAATCATATACAGCTTACTCTGGTTGATGAGAGCAATCTATAACAAATATAGGAGCAAATTTAAGAAAAAAAAATCTCTTCAATAATGGTTAATTCTTTTTTCATAATAAGAACTTGAGTACATATCATACAGTGATGCAAATCTCGAGTTTCCAAAGTCCAAGCTGATATAGCGATAGTGATAACATTCACTATGAACATAAAGTCTTAAATTAGTTAGTTATAATTATCAAAATGGGAACAGTCTTTAGATGCACTACTCGATCTTAAAGTCTGAGCACCCAAAATGACAAATCTCGACTTCTCCATTTTTGGAGGTTTTGTGGTATTGTTGTTATTAATTGATCTAATAAAGAACACATACAAGTCCAAAATGAGGAATCTTTAAACGTCGTGCATACAAATCGAGATCGATGTTACTCAATGCTTTTCCGAGACAATTATAGCCCTCTGCCCGAGTTTTTTGAATTCCCTTTCCTGCTCTGTCCACTCTTCGTTTCGGTGTTCACCGCCTTATTCTTCTTCACTCGAAGGCCTCTCCCCCTTGCTTCAATTTCTCTGTTATGTCCCATCAATTCAGCAAGATGTTTATCTGCAGCGGTTTTCTTATTTACGGTTGTAGCAATTTGTGATGCACCTTCATCGATAGCACCTAGAGCTGCAATAATCGGTAAGAGAGGTAGAAATCCTCCACGTTTCTTCTTTTTGGATCCAGAACCAATAGATACCTTCCCCTCAATTTCTCTGTTACGTCCCATCATTTGGGTCAGGTATTTATCTGCGATCTTTCTCTCATTTACGACTGTAGCAATTTGTGCTGCACCTCCAGCGGCAGCACCTAGAGCTGCAATAATTGGTATGAGAGGTAAAAATCCTCCTCGTTTCTTCTTCCTGGATCCGGCGCCAACAGCTACCTTTCCCCTCATAATTGTTATTACTTGTCACGCTGTCAACATTTCACCTAATGTAGCATGAGATGATTGCTATCTTTTCCAGGCCTTTTCAGCCAAGATTTTGTCTGCAATGTTTCTTGAACCAGAGTCCTTATGCTGGGCGTAGACAATGTCGTAAAGTTTGCACGCTTCGTCTAATGGGTTGATTGAGGGGTCTCCTCTCTTTAATCTTTTTTCTAGCTTTGTCCCAGGTCCGCAGTATCTGTAGTCACGCAAATGTGTTTCAAATGGCAGTCGGTTAACAAGAGAGTTAATTAAACTGGAACGCCTTGCGACCTTAACCTTCTTAGCTCTCATGATATATTAATTGATTTTATTGGTGCATAGTTCTTTTTAGTCTGTAATTGCTTACAGTAGTTAGCATATGTATATATTAAGCATGATTTATTTTAGTTGCTATGATAGAGCTGGTGAAGCAAGATTGCTCGCTGCCTATGCTAAACTTTGAAAGCTACTTTAGACGCGAACTTCATGGAAAGCTGTTTCCTGACAATGTTAGAACACTAATTCTAGACAGCTCCAGTACGTAACCCCCTCGCTAAAAAGGTAACCCGCTCACGCTAAAATATAACCCGCTCATGTAAAAGGTAACCCACTAACACAAAAAGGGTAACTCACGCAAAAAGGTATCCCACTCCCTCAAAGAGTTAATCCCCTCACGCAAAAAGGTAACTCACTCAGGCTATAAAGGTACCCCACTCACGCTAAAAAGGTAACCCACTCAAGAAAAAAGTTAACCCGCTCCCTCTAAAAGGCAGCCCGCTCTCTCTAAAAGTTCCCATATATGTACACCATTTTGTTAAAAGTAGGATACATGAGTTTCAGCTTCGACCTACCTAGACACTATCTCACTCAACTTAGACATTCTCTGTGCTAACTAACAAGCAAAGTTGTACTCTTACCTCT
This sequence comes from Deroplatys truncata, assembly GCA_030765065.1. Classification (NCBI taxonomy): domain Eukaryota; kingdom Metazoa; phylum Arthropoda; class Insecta; order Mantodea; family Mantidae; genus Deroplatys; species Deroplatys truncata. The sequence continues at coordinate 383,616,870 of CM060990.1, forward strand.
GTGATTCCATTTCATGCTATTTGAACCTGTATGTAATTAATGAAATAGCTATAGTTACCAGAATTACATAATTAATATGTGAGTACTTGAATATTTCGTTTGACCTAATTTGTCTATGATGCTTTACATCTACCAAAACCTGAGATCATATATAAAATGCGTAAATGTCGAATAATAGTTCAGTTCCCCGTTGTCCTATAGGAATTCAACAGCAATAGTATACATTGACTAGTTGATATATACTGTTTGAGCATGAACACTCATAAAGATGCTCAATTACAGTCAATTTACGAGAATCTTAATTTTTCGTATGTTTCCCAAGGGAGAAGGAATCGTTTTGTTAAGTGCTGCATATGCCATAGAATTTTAAAAAATAGATCTATTTCAGGGGTCAAACAACATAGCAGAAGATGATGTAAAGAACTGACCAGTTGAGTAGTGGCTGGAACTCCTGCACGCGATACTGAAATCTCTTCAAGTTCTGAAGTGACGGATTCAAAATGTACAGTACTTGGAACTCCCTCAAGTGATCCTGACATAGGATAAGAGCTGTCATGAATGAATCAACAAGAGCAGTTTCTTTTAATGCGCAAACTCTGAATAACCACGTAAATGAACGCAAACATTCACGTGTGAACTTACCAAGTCGAGAAGATATATCCAAAGCCAATATTGAGGAGATGCAATACCCCTAAACCGTTCCTAATGACTTACTACATCTCCTAAGGGTGCTAATGCTGTTCCATACACCAAGTAAAATGACTTCTCGGATGAGATTAGCAACATTATCCAGAAGTTAAAGACAGGCGGTTTTATAACATGATTAGCATTTGTGGAACCTTGAAACCCGCGAAAGAGTTAGAAAGGTCCCTCAGTGGTGTTAAGGTTCTGTATAACCCTAAAAGGTTTCAGAATTTCAGCTCAGTCATCTGCGGGCACTTGTGCTTGCAATTTCTATCGCAGTCAGTTACACTATTACTGTCAGTGGCAACGAATCTGTTCTTACTACATACCTGAATCCCCCTCTTCAGATCGATCCAAAGGGACAATATGAGATTGCTCTATTGATCAGTTTAAACCTTCTATTCCATTCCAATGCTGATCAGAGTAATAATCAATTTCATTACACTCACAATGATGAAATTAAGATCAATGATATACCCGACGGAACTTATGAGATTGCTGATAGTAATAAATACATCGGAGATAAGCTAGGGGTGGATGAGAATATCTTCTTTATTAGATCAATTAATAGTATACCATGCAGCCTGAAATTAAATGTCCTTTCCCTGTTGATTTTTTCAAATGATCGTTTTATAGGCACGCTCTGGGGGCATCAGTGCCAATAAAGTTATTCCAGCTAATCAGCTGGCTGAATCTGATTTCCTGGTGAATATATTTAAGTTGAGCATCATGTGAATCGAGCGCAGTATTGCATCTGACTCTTTCGTCGACGGTAAAAGTGGACACCCGAACTATGAGTTTTCCCGTCTTTTGCAGTTGGATATCATTTTTCACAAGAACCAACAAATCCAATTTACCTGCCGTTCATAAACACCCACTTCATAGAGCAAATCAGCTTTCGTATAGGAGACCATAACAGTAATATCATTGACTTAAGAAACAAGGATATAAGCATAATGTCCATAGATTTTAGAAGAAATCAGAGGCTTCGAGGATATAATAACGGCTTGATTCGATGCCCACTTCATGCTCTGCCATTGACAACCAGTGTGTTATCGTTATTTAATCGAAAGTTCCTCCGGACATTTGGGCTTTAGAATCCCATAATCATGAATATCACCAGTTGCCGAGACGCCGAGATTCGACGAGATCACTAAAGCAGAGGAACATGTTTTTTTACCGTATAATACATTAGCTCTGGACTCTAATGCTGAGATTAGAATCCCTTGTCAAGCTGAACATTTCTATACATTACCTAATCAAAGTTATCTATACATCAATGGAAGTATTACTAAACCTAAAGGAGGAGCTACTACTGCAAAGCTTACCAATAACGCTATTGCTTTCGTGTTTGAGGAGATTCGACTGGATATGAACGGGTCAACTATTGATTGAACCAGAAACCCCTGGATCGTATCAACTTTACGCAACTATGCTGCTGTCAACCCAATGGAATCTGATCATCGGCCGAATGCTGGATGGTGATATCCTGAAGAAGAGCCAAGGACTCTAAACACTGTGTTATAGTGCCTCAGGGTGAAGAGAATACTGGTGTTAAACTTGTACTAATCGAGTGGAGAGTGTCTATGATTCGACCTTCTGTGGCTGAAATGCTTGAAATCCTCAAGACTGCCAAGATGGATAAGACAGTGTTTCACCCATTTAGGACCATGAAACTGCATGCTCAGCCTGCTGTGCCACAAGCATTCACCTGGAATGTCGCCACCACATCAAAAAATGGAGAAGTCGATATATGGTATTTTGGGTGCTCAGACTTTAAGATCGAGTAATGCATCTAAAGACTGTACCCTTTTTGATCATTGTAACTAATTTGAGACTTTATCTTAATAGTGAATGTTATCTCTATCACGATATGAGCTTGGACTTTGTATACTCGAAATTTGCATCATTGTAGGATATGTACTCAAGCTCTTATTATGAAAAAGAGAATTACCCTTTATTGAAGAGAAAGGATTTTCATAATTAGCTTCTATATTTGTTATAGATTTCTCTCATCAACCAGAAGAAGTTGTAAATGGTTGTCAACATCAGAATAGAAATTCAAGCTAGCGCATATATCCCTGCACAGACCTCCTTGTATTGTTTAATAATTCATGATAAAGTATTTACATACAAAGCTCTGACTCATGTGATGCAGCTTATATTAAAAACTAATCAATGTAATGTAAGGATTTCTTTTTCATTAGGAATGTAAAAATTTTTCAATGGATAAAACCTTATGAAATACATACACTATGTGATCAAAAGTATCCGGACATCCCCACAAACATACGTTTTTCATCTTAGGTGCATTGTGCTGCCACGTACTGCCTGGTACTCATACGCGACCTCAGTTATCATTAGACATCATGAAACAGAAGAATGGGACGCTCCGTGGAACTCACGGACTTCGAACGTTGTCAAGTGATTGGGTGTCACTTGTGTCAGAAGTCTGTACGCGAGATTTCCACACTCCCAAACATCCCTAGGTCCACTGTTTCTGATGTGATAGTGTAGTGGAAACGTCAAGGGACATGTACAGCACAAAAGCGTACAGGTCGACCTCGTCTGTTGACTGACAGAGACCGACTACATTTGAAGAGGGTCGTAAAGCGTAGACATCTAGCCAGACCATCACACAGGAATTCAAAAGTGCATCAGGATCCGCTCCAAGTACTATGACAGTTAGCCTTGAGGTGAGAAACATTGGATACCATGGTCGAGCGGCTGCTCATAAGCCACAAATCACGCAGGAAAATGCCAAAAGACGCCTCGCTGGGTGGAAGGAGCGTTAACATTACACGATTGAACAGTGGCAAAACGTGTGGAGTAACGAATCGCGGTACACAATGTGACGATCCGATGGCAGGGTGTGGGTATTGCAAATGCCCGGTGAACGTCATCTGCCATCGTGTGTAGTGCCAAAAGTGAAATTCGGAGGTGGTGGTGTTATGATGTGGTCGTGTTTTCCCTGGGGGAGTCTTGCACCCCTTGTTCTGCGTGGCACGATCGCAGCACAGACCTACATTGATATTTTAAGCACCTTCTTACTTCACAGTGTTGAAGAGCAATTCGGGGATGGCGATTGCATCTTTCCACACGATCGAGCATCTGTTCATTCTGCACGGGCTGTGGCGGAGTGGTTACACGACAATAATATCCCTGCAGTGGACTGGCCTGCACAGAGTCCAGATTTGAATCCTATAGAACACCTTTGGAATGTTTTGAAACGCCGATTTCGTGCCAGGCCTCACCGACCTACGTCGATACCTCTCCTGAGTTACGCACTCCGTGAAGAATGGGCTGCCGTTCCCCATGAAGCCACCCAGCACCTGAGTGAAGGTATGCCTGCGAGAGTGAATGCTGTCATCAAGGCTAAGGGTGGGCCAGCGCCATATTTAGTTCCAACATTACCAATGGATGTCGCACGAAATTGAACGCCATTTTAGCCATGTATCCGGATACTTTTGATCACGTAGTGTAGCTTCATTCTTTTTTATTATTTTTTTGTCATACAGTTCAAATACATTCCTACCAAAACTCCTCGGTCATGCATAGAACATTACACTTGCAATGGTTAGGTTATGAAATTTCCTTTATTGTTTAAATGAAAGTCTCTTTAGTTTCATCATTTTTGCCCACAGCAACTGGTCTTGATACTGTTAATACATACAGGATTCAAGTCTTTTTAAATTACAAGTCTCATCAACATTTAAAAGTATTTTCAAAATCATTTAAATTACTGCTCCCAATTATTATTATCACCGAATATAGGGAAACTTGCTCAAGCTAACTCTCCACTATGCCTTGGATTGTATACAAAATTATCCGTGTTTTTCACTCTACGCCCTGGAATGTTATGTAAGAATCCTATCTTAACATCGAGGCTTCTCGAAATGTAGATGTCTCTGCGAATGCTTATTGCATGTTTCGATGATGTAGTAAAGATGGTTATTCTATTCTCCAAGAGCGTCAGCATCCTTTCCCGAGCTCCAAATCGGTTCTTCTTCCCCTTATTCCGTCTGAAACATTACACAATGAAAGTCGTAAAACACATGCTTTTGGAAGTGAAGGTAATCTGAAAAGAATTCAACTTTTTGCTAGGTTACAGGGAAATGAAACAAAAGATTTTTGCATTCTCTAAAGACAATAATTTCCAATGTTATCGTGTGTGTATGTGTGTGCGTGTGTAAGTGTACTGGTGTATGTGTGTATGTTAGTTGGTGTATGTAAGCGTGTGTGTTTGCGTGTGTGTGCAAGTGCACTGGTGTATGTGCGTATAAGTATGTGTAATGGCTCTGTACATGTGCTCGTATATATATTTATATATGAATGCTTGGATGCATCCATGTCAAGAAGAAAGAAAGAGATAGATAGAAAGAAAGAGGGAACAGAAAGAAAAAGAGAGAAGAATAAAAAAGAATCGTGTCTAGGCATCGGGATACCTAAGTATACACGTGGGTTTAATATAAATAATTATATTTGTTAAATAAATCGGCGGCGCCGTGGCCGAGTGGTTAGACCGCTCGCCTCCCACCGAGGCGGCCCGGGTTCAATCCCAGGGACCTGCATGTGGGATTTGTGGTGGACGAAGCGGCGTCTGGGCGGGTTTTCTCCGGGTTCTCCGGTTTCCCCCGCCATTCATTCCACCAACTGCTCCATCATCACCTTTCGTTTCATCCATTTCACCAACATTTCGTTTCATCTACTTCCTTCATCCCATACCAGGCATCGGGCTGCTCACCCATCCTGGATGCTCTATCTGATCCATGAGTGTCTGCTCCTCGACGGGCCTCTGACCCCAGGCACCCGCTTGTAAGTCCTGGGGGGTGTAAGTCCTACATAAGAGGAGGGTAAACAGATAATGAATGAATGAATATTTGTTAAATACATTTTAATCTGGCCTTTCATACTTACATAGTTCAATATGTATTAAGCATTAGAGTTTTGCAGGGTAAGATTCGAACTAGGACCCCTGGGTACCTAACCTAACAGCACCCTGCAATAAACATCGTATTATATATATAACATGATTTGCCCGTACTCGTCTATTCTAAGTTTTATTTGTTACTAAGCATTAAGACTCGAACTCGCACCTCTGGATACTCCGAGAACGCCTTTCATTAATCAGGGTAATGATGTAATGGTTTACCCTATTAAAATATCAGTTTTTCATTTGCAATTAAAACATATAACTTTTTCCCGCAGTAAGATTCGAACACAGACCTAAATATATTTAAGTATACATAGAGTTTTAATACAGGTAATGATGAATGTTAAAGACGTTTTTGATATCGCTGTTTGAAGGAGACAACATGGTCAAAAACAGAGAGTTGAACATTTATAACTATGTTCGGTGATGCCTGTAGGTCGTCGTGCAGGATCGGGTGCTTGGTAGAAGTGTTAGAGCTGTTACAATTGTGTATATTTATGTTCGGAAATGTCTGTTGGCCTTCGACTGCTCTCAGAGAGAACTGCCCGCGGGGGCAGAGTCGGTTTCATGATGGCGGGGTCAAGCGGGATGTAATTTATTGCCTAGCAGTTAGATGAAATTTGCCTCGTGGGAAATGGGTCTCTCTCTCTCTTTTCCACAGTCAAAGACGGCCAGGTATAAAACCACCAGGAGTTCTTTTGTTATCTGCGCCAGACTGTCTGTCTGTGATATTCACCTAACATGCAACAGGAAATCAAAAGAGTGGAGACAATAGCGTCTCTTTTGTTATGCCTCTTTTGATAGCACGGCTCCAGTCTGCTCTGTTGTTACAAGCATATTTTATTACGCTATTGTTCATTTTGATAGGAAAAAGGTACTGTCCTTGTGATATTGCACGTGTTTGGAAAGAGAATACAGTGCTGTGGGGTGAGGGGTTTGCTACATGTGTGGCCTTCCTGATGAACACTTGTGCGGGACAATGGAAGGGAGACAATAGCATCTGCTCCATTGTTATAGCTCTTTAGTTAGCACGTTACAAGTCTGCTCTATTGTTATTTTGCACGTGTTTAGAGACAGAATGCAGCTTGGGGGAGCGGGTTACTGTAGGTGTAGCCTTTCTAACGACCACGTGTGCAGGGAATGGAATGGAGATAATGGCGTCTCCTCTTTTGTTAGAAACCATAATTTATTATACGATTGTTCATTTTGACAGGTGATGGACGACTTCAGTTACATGCCTGTGAACCTTTCCATTATACGCAACAAAATTTATGACCTCGGCAGCAACCAAGAAGGTACCAGGTGGGCGTGGCAGAGGGAGATCTAATTAGCATATTAATAGTACAGTCCTGCATATTAAGTGATCTAGCCACCGCAAATGCTTACTATCATTAGGGTTATTGGATAAGAAATAAACTACTAAGCGATTTTTCTCTCGCCTTGCTGATATTTTGTGACGGAGTTCTTTGACTTAAATCGGATTGGTAGATGTTAGCTGCGCAATTTTAACTCGACATGCAAATTTAGCGCAGTAGTATCTGTTTTCTTTTAAGTCTTTTCCTGATGCCAAATGTCGAAGGGTATTATTCTAGAAAATGTATACGTTCCTGAAGAAGTGAGCAATTTAGTATATTAGAGCAAGTTTATGCAGCTAAAACTACCATAATTAGTAATAGTAGACAACAAGATGTTACCATGGGATCGCGGCATCTAAAAGGTATAAATTGATGTAATAATAATAATAATAATAATAATGGAAAAGGTAGCGAATTACTGAAATGAAAGGAGCGTACCGTCTTTGTCAAATTCTATATTTCAACCGTTCCCTAACCAGACAACACAATGCAGCCCTGGAATGAAAACCTTCCACTAGCTCTGTCTCCGTCATGTGAGGGAGTATTCTCATTACAAAGAGATAACAGAATCTTTTAAACCCTCAATTTCTCTTATTTCTGTAGTTTACGGATGTAATCCAATTTTTAAAGAATTAGTGAATTTAAAATGTTTGTACTTATTGCAACGAAATGGGTAAAGTTGCTTCAGTGCAGGGTATAAAGTTACATATGAATGGAGTGTTTCTATGTAAATAAGGTGATCGTATGAAGTGCACCAAAGCCTCCTATTTATTCACCTCTTCTTTAGGGAACTTCCGGAAATTTTAATTTATGAGTGCTTTATTTTGTCCATGAGTAAATTAAGGTTTATTGACCAAACTTTATTCTTTCAGAGAAGCTTTATTTTTAAATTGCAAAGTATTTTCCGGAATTGTGATAAAAGGCATGAAGTAGATATGGTGCAACACTCGATTTTCAAATTTGTTTAATTATAGAAGTGAAATAAACATAAACAAAAAAGCGAAAATAACCACAAAACAAGGAGCTTCTGACACACCTGTCGAAGGAGGCGTTAACGACACCTGTTATACATTACAAAAATATCGGTTGTAGATATGAGAAAGGCAGTTGTTTACGTGGTGGCTGAAGTCGATGTATGAGGTGTTTACCGGAGGGCGACACCTCGCCACTGCGACCAACGGATCTATTATGACTACATCCCCGGGAGGCAGGAATGAAGTGAAGGAGCCGCAGGACCGCAGGTAGGTAGGTCCACAGAGACGCACGGAACACTCTAATATTTCCAAGTTGAAACACCCGCCGCCACCAGCAGAGGCGAAGAAACCCGCGAGAGGACGGTGAAGCGACACTAGCAAGTGGACCAACGTACCTTGCTGTTTTGGAGAAATCCTTTACTAAGCGCAGAAACTATCTCATCTGCCCGACACTGCGAAATCCGTAGACACTTCCTGAAAAATGAAAGGGAGAGAGATGAAATGATAGGAAATGAGGGAAAGGAGAAAGCGTGGTAGAACATACTGCCTCAGCATCCGCCTAGGCGATCAGAGGAATACCACGAAATACCCTATGGTCAGCGTGGGCGGCCACTAATTAAGGTTTATTGACCAAACTTTATTCTTTCAGAGAAGCTTTATTTTTAAATTTCAATTGCAATTGCAAATTGCGTGGGCGGATTACTACGCCCCGGGAATCGAACCCGGGACCTCCTAAGTGCGGGCCAGAGATGATGTTGCCTGAGCCATCCCTCTCGGTAAACATCATAGGACGTGAAGGTGAAATGTAAAATATTATCGATACTACACCGACCGTGACAATCCTGCTTAGACGTTTTCGATTTTTTGAAACTTATGGTAACCCTTAGCCTTGAGGATGAGGGTTAGTCGCCGGTAAGAGATGGACGTAAACGGTATCTGCTATAACGCGCTCGCAGCTTACACAATCCCTTCCTTCCGCAACAAACCAATTATGCAATCCACATAACGGATTGCAGCACGGGAATAACAAATGAAGGCAGCCAGAGAGGGAGAAGGGCATACAAGTCAAACTGCCTGGCGGGCTCCGCTTTGCCACACGGCAGACACTTAATTGTCCGGTGTAGCTTGTACAAACGAGACGGAACAGCGTACTGTGTCCACACGTTGCAAACAAGTTTGCACAGACCTCAGTATAAGTTTGTCATCGAAAAAGGAGGTTGTCGAGATCCAAACAATGCTTTTTGTTATAAGCATTCATGTACCGTTTATTGGTGAAAAGAAGGGGTACCAGACGCTAACGATCGAAATTGTGCAAAAAGTGGCTACTGAGAAAAAAGGCACAACCGCATATAAATTTAATGAAAGACTTGATTGAAGACCCAGATGACTAATTACTTGGGAATGGACGAAAGTGCATATAACGGATTACTACGCCGCACGAATCCTGTAATTGAACGACAGAACACTGTGACGCGCGAATCTATCTCTCCTAATAAAAGACTGTGTTGTATTTTAAGACTTTTAGCTACTGGAAGTTCATACACAGATTTAATATTTATGTATCATCTTTTGGTAAAACATATGCTTCTTATTCCTATCGGAATATTCCTTAAACTTTACTTTCCAAAGGCATGGCAATGATTCATATAATTCGATAAACTCGGTGATAAATTGGTTGGAACAAGACAGTACATCCCACATCTGAAGACTTGTACACTGTCCACGCACACATGCTTAAGAGTTTGCGCAAACAAAATCCTCAGTACTGCAAAGTTTACGCAGGCCGAGCTTTTTGGTTTCTGCGAGCTACTGCCGTCTTGTCAACCACACGCACTTTGTTCCCCATGCAAAATGTTTTGCGCAAGTAAGCACGCGGTAAAGACTGCACGTGTAGTCGGCGCATTAGTACACCGTCCGAAAAAACAACAGGCGAGCTGCGGTCCTCCATTTCTAGCAGCCACAGAAGAGTATGCAACTGTGTAGCCACAGACATTCTGCCATATCCATATCAACGCTTCCTTTACCGATACCCAGTTGATCTGAAGATCGAGCCTTTCCTTTAAAGCGCTAACACTCAACAAACTATTTTGAAGGAGAACAAAACAAAAGGGGAGTATTTCGTTCATATATTTAGTTTGCTATCGGGAATAATTTATGTGTTGGTATCCGCTGTTCAACTGCAGTCCCGCGGGGGGGGGGGGGGCATTGCATGAGATGCTGAATTCGAACAGCCATTTGGTCCCTCTTTCTGTGTTCTGGGAGGTGTGACCCTGGGGTGAGTGGTATAGATAGGCCACTCACCCAAACCGGGGTAACGCCCGGGAAGTCAGAGCCCGAGGTCGGAGACGGTTGCTGGAGGATTTCTTTCGCTGTGGAGCCCCCTTTCTCCATTATTAACAACAAGCGCCGAAAAGTCTATGTAACAGAAGTAGCACCACCGACATCTGGTTGTTACTTGGTTATTTCACGAACAGAAGAAGCATAAAGTTTTGAGAAGGTGAAACCTTTTATTATTCAGAAATGCTATTGCTGGTGCGGTTCAGTCCTGCACTCGTCTACGGAATGGTTCCGTATTAGTACAAAGTCCGATCAGCAAAGTAAAACCTTGTTGCGCGCTACGCTTCTCCACGGTTATCCCATCCGAGTTGAGAAGCACCGAACCTTGAATTCCTGTCGAGGGTCGTTACCACCCATAGCCTCGATGATTTGTCGGACGATGAGCTCGTAGACTATCTTTCAGAACAAACGTTGACAGCAGTGCATCGAGTGCAAGCCAAGCGCGACAGCGTATTGGTACTCACTCGTACCCTGTTTATGACATTTGATGGCGCGATCTGCCCACGAGCATTTCAGCAGGGTACGAACGTATTGCGGTGAGGCCTTATATTCCTAGACCTCTGCGTTGTTTTAAATGCCAACGTTTTGGGCATACGCAAGTCTCATGGTAACAGTGCCCTTACCATCTGTGCGTCATGTAGCCAGCCCTCACACGAAGGTACCCGTTCAACAGCCCCCGTCTGCGTTAATTGCAAAGGGTCTCATTCTGCGTCATTTGCCGACTATCTGTTGCCTCGCCGGTACCCCGAAAGCATGCCCAGGATGCACCTGGGACAAGCCGCGCTAAGCGGCATCCCTCACCCATTGCCACCCAGAACCGATTCTCGGCGCTTGAATCGATTTCTGGCTCTGAGCTTGATGGCCCTCCCTTCGAGGAGGCTATGGAGTCAGACCAAATCCATACCAAAAACCCGAGCCCAAAGGTTAAGCAGAAGGTAATGTTGAGCTGCCCTTCTATATAAGAAGTTTATCCCTTTTTTTCATGGCCATCCTGACCTGGAATTTACGTGGTGTATGATCGCATAGGGCGGAACTGCAATTTTTATTGCGTTCCCATTCACCTATGATCGTGTGTTTGCAGGCAACTAAGCTTCGCCCTCACGATCCTTTTGATCTCCAAGGGTATACTCCACTTCGCTACGATCTTGAACCCGATGAGGGTACTCCTGCTCATGGAGGTGTCGTTTTATTAGTGCGTAACGACGTTCATTTTCAAACTCTTACTCTTACATCCGATTTGCAACTGTTGCCGTTATGCTTCAATTACCCGGCTTTTTCTTTTCTGTATGTTCTGTGTATTCACCTCCATCGTCCCCCCATCGCTCACGCGGACTTTCGAGATCTCCTGTCCGCTCTCCCAACACCGTTTCTTCTGTTGGGAGATTTTAATGCCCATCACCCCCTGTGGGGTTCGCCAAGGGCTAGTGTGAGGGGAACTCTTCTTTCCGACATTTTTTATCATTTCAGCTCTCTATTCTCAATACAGGTGAGCCTACTTTTTTTATTCTTCTGGTACATTGCCTCACTTGGATCTCGCCGTTTGCTCACACTAGCTTGCTAGTCGCCTGCAGTGGAACGTCGTCGCTGACACCTACTCCAGCGACCATTAGCCCTGCATCGTTTCTCTTCTGTCTCACCACGTCCAGCATTCCAGAGTACGTACGTGTATATTCAGAAAAGCCGACTGGAGATTGTATTCTAGTCTCGTGTGTTTTGAGGACCAGCCCTTCACTGACGTTAACCAAATGGTGCAGTACCTTACCTCTACGATACTATCTGCCGCCAAACGCACAATTCCCCATTCGTCCTCTCATCTTAGGGGTCTTCCTGTTCCGTGGTGGAACGAGGAATGTCGGGACGCCGGGATGCCGTTTGTTCCCGTAGAACTGCGCTTAGGGTGTTTCGGCGAGACCCTACACTTGATAATTTTGTTACTTTTAAACAATCGCTTGCCAGGGCTCATTGCATTATTCAGTATAGCAAGAAGGCGTCCTGGACTCGTTTTGTCGAGTCTTTTAATCGCTTCACGCCTTCCTCTTTTGTTTGGGATAAACTTTGTCGTTTCTCCCGTAAAGTGTCGCATTGTACTGTGTCTGGCCTTCAGGTTTCCAATGCCAACGTAGTGGATCCGGCTACCATTGCTATCACTCTGGGTGCTGCCTTTGAGGCGGTTTCCAGTTCTGTTCATTATTCCGCAAGCTTTCGCAATCTCAAAGACCGTCTGGATTCCGAGACCTATAATTTTCGGTCTGCTAATAGGGAGTGTAATAATGAACTTTTCACAATGAGGGAGCTGGAGCATGCTCTTCATTGTCCTAGGCACTCCGTTCCTGGGACGGACGGCATTCATGTCCTGATATTGAAGCACCTTTCAGCCGACACTAAACTCTTTGTTTTACAGGTCTATAACGTATCTGGCAAGACGGTTTTTTTCCTTCCGTTTGGCGCGAAGCCAGCATTGTCCCTATACTTAAGCCTGTGAAGGATCGCCAACTACTTTCCAGCTACCGCCTTATCTCCCTTACCAGTTGCCTTGAAACATGATGGAGCACATGATCAACGGGCGGTTGACATGCTGGCTTGAGTCTCGGAAACTTCTGGCGAACGCTCAGTGCAGATTTAGTCGCCATCGCTCTATTATCGACCATCTGGTGTCTCTGTCGACGCATATTATGAATGGATTTCTGAGAAAGTGTCAAACAGTGGTGTGTTTTTTGACCTGGAGAAAGCTTATGACACTTGTTCGAGGGGCGGCATTTTACGTACACTGCATGCCTGGAATTTTCGCGGTCGTCTTCCCATATTTCTTAGGTAGTTTATGACGGATCGCGTCTTTCGTGTACGTGTGGGCTCGGTTTTATCTAGTCCTTTTATTCAAGAGAACGGTGTACCGCAGGGCGCTGTACTCAGTGTCACACTTTTTGCGATTGCTATCAACACCATTGTAAATTTATTCCACCTGGTATTTCATCGTCCCTTTTCGTTGACGATTTTGCCATTTATTTGCAGTTCACGGCGGACCTGTCTGCTCGAACGCCGTCTCCAGAGCTGTATCGACCGTCTCTACGCCTGGAGTAATGCCAACGGCTCTAATTTCTCCGCCGAGAAATCCGTCTGTATCAATTTCTGGCGCCGGAAGGCTTTCACTCCGCCCTCTCTCTATCTTGGGCCGGGGATGCTTCCGTTTGCAGACGAGGGCGAAGTTTTTGGGGTTGATCTTTGATAGAAAGCTGAGCTGGACTTCGCACATTTGCTTTTTAAAAATGAGTGTGACCGTTCTCTTAATCTTTTACGAGTTTTAAGTGGCACATCCTGGGGAGCTGTTTGCACCATACTTTTGCGTCTTTATCGCTCTTTGGTCCGATCCAAGCTTGATTACGGGTGCATTGTCTATTCGTCGTCACGTCCGTCTGTGTTACGTCGATTGAATGCCATTCACCATCGTGGCATAAAAGTCGCTACAGGGGCCGTTCCAACCAGTCCTTTACCTAGTCTATATGCTGAAGCTTCAGAGCCTCCGCTGTTCTTCAGGCGTGAGATGCTTTTGTGGAGCTATGCCTGTTGACTCAAGCTTTCCTGACCACCCGTCTTTCGAGTTATTTTTCGAGGATTCACTTGATCGGCAATATTTAGTTAGCTCTTCTGCACTGCTTCCTCCAGGGGTTCGATTTCGACAGCTTCTTCGGCATTCGGACGTTACGCCAGCGCCGGCCCTTCCCAGGGGGAATCGCGGTTTCCTTCTGGGTTGCGCCCTGCGGCCCACTGTCACCTTGGGTTAACGTCGATGCCAAAGAATGAGACTCCTTCAGTCCTTAGATCCGCCTTTTTAGAGCTTCAGGCGCAGTTCAGGGAATGTCATGTTTTATATACTAATGGGTGTAAGTCTGATATTGGAGTGGGGTGTGCCTTTATTTATGGTCGACATTTTTTTACCTTCCGTTTACCGTGGCAATGCTCGATTTTTACCGCCGAACTTTTTAGTATTTATCAATTGTTTTATACATTCAGCGACAAGACCTACGGCACTGTGTTGTTTCTACGGACTCTCTGAGTGCCGTTCAGAGTATTGGCGCGCTCTACAATTAGCACCCCCTCGTAGAGCGCATACATGACATCCACTCGCTTGGTGCCTCTGGCATAAGTGTCTCTTTTATGTGCATTCCAGGAAACGAGTCTGCCGATGCCGCTGCCAAATCGGCTATTTTATAACCCAGATGTTTCAACTCTGTTGTTCCCTCGTTAGATTTGTATGTTATTTTACTTCGCGGTGTCCTCTCGCTTTGGCGCGATGAGTGGACGGCCTCCAGGGAACAATTTGCGGGTGGTTAAACCTCTCCCGTTAGTCTGGGGTACCTCTTCTCGTTCTTCTCGTCGGGAAGAGGTACTTTTAGCTCGTTTACGAATCGAACATTGCCTTTTTAGTCATAAATACCTGCTTGGTGGTGACCCCGCAGCATTGTGTGAACAGTGTGATGCGCCCTTAACGGTGCGTCACATTTTAACAGGCTGTCAAGTTTTAGCTCCATTGCGCGTTCGTGTGGGTATGCCTGTTGGCATAGCCAACGTTTTGGCGGACAACGCACTTGCTTTAGAGTGGGTTTTACGTTTTATTAATGACGGTGGTTTTAATCGTTCCATTTGATGCGTTGAGCGCCTTTTAGAATTGTGATTTTATACACTCTATTTTAATAGGGGCTGTTCTCCCTGGCGGACATATGGTGCTCATGTCCCTTGCGTTCTACAGTTCTTGACACGTGGTTTTACTCTGTTGTTTTATTTACCATTGTTTTAGTGTGGTGTAATTTAGAATCAATGTCTTGTTTTTTAGTGTTTTGGACTCAGCGGGTTTGTGTCCCGTATTTTAGTTTTTGATTTTAAATTTTATACTTTGTAAGGGCACTGATGACCTTTGATGTTTAGCGCCCTTAACCCCATCTCGTCATCATCATCGGGAAGAATCATGAACATCGGTAGTCCCACCATTCCAAGGTTATTGCGTTACAACTCTTCCTCAGTATACGCGGACGTTATCAGATCACACAGTCGCGGGGAAATAAGCAGATGTGCAGCTTTAAGAAGTGGTTTAAATGACAAACAAGGTACTCTATGTGATTTTATCTATAAACAGGGAGCATAGCTAAAGCCTAACCAATCACTTTTCATAATCCAGTTAATCCTAGATAGTGAGCATCAGTCCAGCATCAGCTTTTAAAATGAACGTACGTGGTACATTCATTTTGAACCAAAAAAGTCGATTTCGAAGAATTACACCATTCTGACAGCGATTCCGAGACACAAGTGTGAACACTAGTAAACGTGCTGGTCCTATCATTAGTCTTAATGTAAGGAATAAAAGTGTGTGTTGCTCGGACTATGCAAACACAAAATTGGTGAAGGGTAACTTTATTTGCATAAAAAAGCCTCCTACTTTTTCCAAACCAATTATAGATGGTAATGTTTCGTACATTGTGAGGGATAATTTAGCGTTAAAACAAAAGAGCTAAAAGGAAATTACTCGTCATCAATAATCCTGCTAATGAGATTGTGCGATATTCCTGCTTCAAACAGTTTACGGCGTAAATTGATTTATGGACTGCTATTGGACACAGCAGAGGAGTTACTTTAGTATTATATAGAGCATTATATTAGAAGTGCATTTCGCGAAAGCAATGGCAGCAGGTATAAAAGAGCGGAGCTAGGCCACTATTTTACGTTATGGGGAAATATAGAGAAAAGGAGGAGATATGCTAAGGTGCCTAGGATCGAGGGTGATTCGGGGACTAATTTAGCGTTCATTGGAGATGGAGGGTAAATGTGTACACACATCTACGTTGGTTGTCTGGTATGTTGTGTAACTTATGGCTTCCTATGACAAATGTATCCAGGCAAGCCTCAAACTAAGGTTGCCTTATACTTGGATATTTTCTCGTTTTACACTGATTGCTGATGTTTTGTAGTAGTTTATACCGATTTGTGATGCGTATCGAGCCATATTTACAGCCATATATGCTACGATTTTAGACTATTCTAATGTTTTACAGGGATTTCGAACATTTTTTTCAGTCATATCTAGCACTTTTAATGGTATTTCAAGTACTCTGGAGGCTTTTAGAAACTGGTGCAGGTATTTTCATGATATTGGAGCAGGTTTAGAACATCTTGAATGTATTTTATATGGTTGTTTTTAAATTATTTTGAACACATCCACAGGCATTTTTAGTGACAATGATAGGAGTATTTGAAACTATTTCAAGGTATGTTTAGGCTATGGGTCAGGTATTTCCATAAGCTTTTAGGACATTTTATAACAGGAGCAGTGGAATTTCATTGGAAATTTAAGTATTATCACAGGCATTTAGCGTAATTTAGTAGGTAATTCTGGTATTCACACCGTATTCAGGGTAAATTCATAGGTAGCTCATGCATTAATATTGGTAATTTGGGGTAATTTCAAGGGCAATTCACATATTATCGCAAGCATTTTAGGCAATTTTACGGATAATTCAGGTATTAACCCAGGTAGTTATGGTCATTTCGGACACCAACATAGGCATTTCAGACACTTCCATGTGTATTTTCAGAGTACTTCGAGGCATTTTTAGACAGTTTTATAAGCATTTCAGCCATTGGCATAGCCATTTTGGGAGGAATTTTACGAGCATTTAATATTCTGGTACTGGCCTTTTCTGCTATTTTGATACATTTCAGGATCCTTTGAAGATACTGTACCCACTTTTATAGGTTTCTAGACACTGGAGCAGGTATTTTAGTACATATAGTATGCTTTGAAGACATTTTAGAGACCTTTAACGCTCGTTTTAGACACCGAAGCGGGTAAGAGTGTTGGTACAGACATTTCGAGGGTATTTGGACACTAGAAGAGGAATTATAAGACATCTTAGGACATTTAAATGGTATTTTAGCCACTAGTGTAGCCATTTCAAACTATTGGCATAGATTTTTAGCACATTTCGGAACCCTGCCAGTGGACATTTCAGGTAAATTAAGCATTGGTACGGTATTTTCATGGTATTGGTGTAGGTTTACAAAATTGTGAATGTATTTTATGTTCTAAAGTGTGTGATACTTCCACAAGCATTTTCGGAGGTTCTGGTGTGAGTATTTGTAACTCTTTCAAGATATTTTAAGCTGTAGATCAGGTATTGACACAGGATTTTAGGACATTTCGGAACACGTGTAGTGTAATTTCATAGATAATTTAGGTATTAACACAGATAGTTTAGGGTCGTCCTCCGTGATGTAGTGGTGGTTACCATCCTAGCCTCTAGCTCCCGAGGTCGCGAGTTCAGGCCTGGCGGAGGGCGATGGATTTTTTTCGGGTGTAAAAATCCTTAACATGACTTCCTTCGGAAGGGAAGTAGAGCAGGTGGTCCCGTGACGTAGATTTCCGGCACGTAAAAGAGCCTCAGTCCTGATAAAAGGCCCCTGAGCAAAATTACCGGCCTTTCACGCCCAATATAGAATGGGGCGCTAAGGACCACATCAGTTAAAGCGCGTCCACAAATAGAACTTAGTTTTTTAAGGTACTTTAGGGATAATTTATTAGGTAATTCTGGTAATGAGGCTGTTATTTTGGACTAATTTAGTGAATAATTTAGGTATTATTATAGCTATTTAGGAGTAATTTAGTGAATAATTCTGGTATTAACACTGATATTTTGGGGGGGTAGTTTAGTACGTAATTGAGATATTAGCACAGATATTTTGGAGCAATTTCATGGGTAATTAATCTATTATCACAGATATTTTGGGCAATTTAGCGGTAATTCAGAAATTTGCACACTTTTTAGAACATATTGAGGTATTCTTAAGGCTTTTAGAAACTGGTGTGTTTTCATTGTATTGGTACGGGTTTAGAACATTTCACAGGTATTTTTATATTGTTTTATAGTATTTTGATCCTTCGCCAGGCAGTTGGAGGGTTATGGTAGGATTATTTGAGGCTCTTTGAAGGTATTTTTAGGCTATGGATCAGGTATTGAAACCAGAAACAAGCTTTTAGGACATTTTGAAAAGCTGGCAGAGAAATTTCATGGGTAATTCAGCTATTATCACAGGTACTTAGAGGTGATTTGGTGGATAATTCAGATATTAGCACAGGTATTTTAGGACAATTTCAGGATTTCATGTATTTTTTTCTCTCGTTTTCGATACTTTCTAAGCACTTCTTTTTCAGTGTTACAGAACACTTTTTATATATATTTGAAGCCCTTTTTCTAAATCTTTTGTAAACTTCTACATCTTGAGCTGTCGGTGAGTGAGAAGGGAGGGATAAACTGTGTATGATTTACAGTATTTCTGAGGTATATTCACCTAACGTGACCTAGAGCATCCTGTCATCTATTCTATACTACAATCCTCCCCCAACCTACCATTGAACAACATAATTTAAACAGTATAAATAATCTTCATGTCTATCCTGCTATCATCTAATCTAACCTGATTATGTACATGCTAACCTAACCCACTTTTACCTAACAGTCCTCTCTTCATGTATTCTATCCTGTCATAACCTACAAATATCAGCTAGACCATCCTCTAGTTACCTATGGCACCCTATCATAACCTAAGTTAGCCTAAACTACCTTTACACTAGCTATCCTATCTTGTCATTGTCTACCCTAGCCTAACCTAGAATCACCCTCTTATCGATAAATGGAGAACTTATAACCTCAACGGATTCATACATCACATAAGCTCTTTCCTAAATCAAGTATAGGATGCTTTTACAGGAATTTGACACATCCTACAAGCATTTCTATCGTTTTTACTGTCGTTCTGCTATTTTTAAATTAGTTTGTAATTTTTTGCGTCCACTTCACTTCATGGACCTTGTGTGTGCGTTTACAACCATTTCACTGTTTTGCAGGTATTTCTTTAATTTTACCGTGTTTTGTGATGTTTTCACAGCCTATGCTACGCTTTTACAGGTATTACGGGTATTTTTAACCTACTGCTATGTCTTCATTCACATTTTGTAAACATTTACGGTAATTTGCCAGGGTTTTACGATCATTTTGTTCCTTGCAACAGTAATCTTTATAACACTTTTCCACATCGTTTACATTCATTCGGTTATGTTTCACAGTAGTTCCATAGGGTTTCATGGACATATACCAAAACAAGCACTGTCATGCCAGTAGTATACAAATGATGGTTCACGGCCTATTAATCTGCAGGAATGTGTATTCATATGCAAATAAGGTCCCCCACCTCCTCTCCCACCCCCTTCCCCAGCTCCTTGGTACTTTCAGTTGCAGCTGAGGCTCATAAATCTTGGCGAGTATAATGGAAGCTTGACAATTAAGCAATTAAGGCTGTCCTTCGCCTGTCAAAACGAACAAAGGGGTCATAAATTTACGCTTCTGTAACAAAGGCGAACACATTCTACCCATTCCATATCCGGCCACTTCTGCACCAACTCACCCCACTCGCATTGTTTAACAAACGCGTGCCAGAGGTTATCCATCACTGTCAAAATGAACAAAGAGTATGCTGGACAGAGGAACAGATTTTATTGTATTCTGTTTCTATTGTCCGGAGCAAGGCTTCTTTAGAAAGACCACCTGGCATTCCATTCCACTGCCGTATAACAAAGAACAAAGCTGAACCCTTCTGACAAAAGCTTGAATGACAAAGGAGCAGATTCTATTGTGTCCCTTTCCATTGTTCGAACACGTGCATGTTATAACAAAAGAAACTGAGGGATGCATTGTTTTGCGAACACGTGCAGGCGAACAATAGAAAGGCTTGACCCAAGCTAACAAAGGAACAGATTCTATTGCATTCCCTTTCTATTGTCCGGAGCAAGACTTCGTTAGAAGGACCACCTGCGGGGCATCCCATTCCACTGCCATATAACAAAGAACAAAGCTGGACCTTCTAACAATAGAGCCATTGTTCGACCACGTGCGTGTTTGACAAAAGAAACTGAGGGATGCTTTATACTCGCCCTGTCTTTGTCAGTGTGAAAGACAGAGACGTCAGTTTACCTGCTAGACGTAAACAATTCAACAGCGTTCGAGTTCAGCCATCATGGCTTTGCCTGAGGGCTGTTCTCGCCGAATGTATTAACGAAGTCCTAGGTTATACCCGAACATAGTTACTCTATTTATGTAGCCGACTGTTTTCAAACAGGGATATAAAATGTATTTAACATATGTCATTACATGCATTAAACCTCTATGTATACTTGGATATCTATAGATCGGTGTTCGATTCTTACTGCAATCAAAAAGTTTAATGTTTTAATTGCTAGTGAGAAATTGATGCTTGATAATATTATATCGTAACCCTAATTAATGAAAGGGTGTTCAGAGGCTCCTAGTTCGAATCTTACCATGCGAAAGTCTAATGCTTAATAACTATTAAACTATGAGAGTATGCGCGGTCAGATTAAATTGCGTTTAACAAATATAATTTAATTGCTTATATATCACTACCCCGATTAATGTAGGATATCCTTGGGTGTCCAGAGGTCATAGTTCGAATCTCACCCTGAAACTCTAATGCGTAATAAATTTTAAATTATAAGAGTATGGACAGTCATATTAAAATATATTTAACAAATATAATTTAATTTTATATGTCATTACAATGTTTAAGGAGCGGTATTCTTAGTGACCCAGAGGCCCTAGTTCGAATCTTACACAGCGAAACGCTATAATAAATATTAAACTGGTGAGTGTGCTTGGGCAGATTTAAAATGTCTTTAACAAATATAATTACTTATATTAAATCCTTGCGTAAACATTAGTATCTCGATACCTAGACGCGATTGTTTATTTTCTTTCTGTTTCTTTCTATCCATCTCTTTCTTTCTTCTCCACTTGCATACATCCAACCGTTCGCATATACGCATACACAGAGCCATTACACACACTCATTCACACACCTGATACACGTATTTACATCAACAAGCATACAACAGTGCACGCGCACACACGCATTCACACACCTCATACGTATACAAACACATGCATACACCAGTGCGCTTACACTCACACACATACATGCACACACATATAATTGGAAATTATTGCCTTTACAGAATTAAAAACTCTACATGTACAGCATTCAACAGGAAACAATGCAAGGTGAGTGAGTTTTTAGGTAACTATACAAAATCGCTGTTGGCTTTTACAATGCATTTATTTTTGTTTAAACGATGCAGTACATGAAAGACGATCCGTTGCAAGAGAATCAGTTTTTTAATCTGAACTTTACGCTCACACGGATTTCTCTACACATTCTTGCATATTCTTTCTCGCTTATTCTTTGTTTCTCTGCAGGTTCACCTTCCATGAACATTCACATTGTTTTCTGTACTCATTCTTTGTTCATTTACACATTTATACGATTTTCGCTACACATTCTTCTGTAAACATTCACATGCTTTTCTCTACACATTCCTTGTTTCTCCGCAGGTTCATCTTCCACTAATATTAGTACATTTTCTCTACTCATTCTTTGTTTTTCTACACATTAATACCATTTCCCTCACTCATTCTTTGTTACTATGAACATTAATTCGATTTTCTCCGCTCATTCTTTGTTTCTCATTCACACGATTTTCTCTACTCATGCCTTGTTTCTCTGCAGGTTCATCTTCCATTAACATTCACACGATTTTCTCTGCTCATTCTTTGTTTCTCTACAGGTTCATTTTCCATGAACATTCACACGATTTTCTCTACTCATTCTTTGTTTCTCAATCCCTTCATACGATTTTCTCCGCTCATGCTTTGTTTCTCTATAAATTCATGCGATTTTCTCCACTCATTCTCTGTTTCTCTACACATTCATAAGCATACTTACAAAACGCTTGGTGATGTGGCACAACACACACATTAGTTGTAATATAAACAAATGTATAACTTGGCATTCAACTTGAATAATGTAGTGAAATTAATAATTCATGTCAGTAGTATGAAAGGCTCTTGAGTCCGTTCGTTGACCCCTGATGACGTCATCACCGCAGGGCATGTAACATAAACAAAGACGCCGCCGCCGCCGCTGCTGCTGCTGCGTCCACGTGTTGTCGCATCGACCTTGGTTAAGGCCGCAGACAAGTCCGCCGCCGCGACCACACCTAAACAGGTGCTTTTAAATCCCGCTGTGTTGGTTCTGGTCGCGGCAACACAATACAAATTTATTTTTTATAAAGTACTGATAAAAAAGAATGAATAAGTAAATAGCATTTATTGGATATTAGTAATATTGTTTATTTGATACCATTGCAATGGAAATATCAATTTTTTAAATAACAAAATTTTTCGTTGCCTTAGGGAAGGCCTTGCGATATCGTTTTGACGTGAAGTAGGCTTATAAGAATACACAGCAGCAAGTAAATGATTGCCAAGTCTAGATCAACTGGCATTTCTCTTCCTGGCTGCAGCGCATTCCAATTAAGGTTACGCGTGCAGAGACTAGATTTCTCTTCCTGGCTGCACCGCGTTGCATATAAGGTTACATGTGCCAAGACGAGATTTCTCTTTCCGAATGCAGCGACTTGCATATAAGGTCACGCGCCTTTACTTTGTTAAGCTAGATTCATTTCCTTGTTGCAATGTATATAAAGCTTGCACTGTCTTTGTAAGATTATGACTTTGAAGGGGAATAGGAACAGATGGGAACAGGAATAAATAAGGTAAGCTATGAGTTTAACATATATATTTTATAAGATGTACATTTGTTAGAATAAGCAAACATAATATTTTCTTTTACATATTAATAAGTACATTATCTTTGAGGCAAAGATTTATATCTTTTTACATATTAATGGTTTGACCATACACAACAAAAACAATTAATGTTTGTTTTACATATTAATAAGTACAATATCTTTGAGTACATATAGTTAGCTAAGCAAAATTTATATTTTAATAAGTACAAATAATGGTTTAGAGCATACACAATGAATATTTTTTCTTACATATTAATAAGTACAATACCTTTGAGTACATAAAGCAAAACTTTATATTTTTTACATATTAATAAGTACAAATAATGGTTTAGAGCATATACGACAAAACCAATTATCTTTTGCGTAAAGCATTTCGTCAATAAATGAATCTTCATATTTAATGACTTTTCTATGTTTAAAAGCTCTATAGTGTTCTTCTCTGTAACACAAAAGGTGGCATCGTTTGTTAGTGTCGATAGGATAATAAAAGGTTTTAATTTCAATAGGAAAATCTATAGGAATTATTTGTTCAATTGAAAGATTGAATTCGTATGCGTTAAAAATTATATACATAAAATTATTATGTGTGTCTGCATGCAAAAAATTTAATTTTGCGTTTTCAAATAAAATGTTCGATGCTAAACCTTTTAAAGAAGGAGGGCTCTTAATACAGATTTTGCAATTGCAAGTATTTGTGTTACTACAGTGAAACAGGTTTTTATATTTTTGTAAGGTGGTGCTTGGGTTTGACCCCCAACCATTTAACTTTGCTATGGGATCACAAAGATACTGCATAGAAAACAGATCGTTGTGAAATGAACCAAACATTACACGTTTTTGAAAGTCAAACCTAAAACTTCTAAAAAGAAAATACATGAAATCCACCCAATTGTTTTGCAAGGTTACAGGTTCTTTGGTATGAACGTAGGTTACCTTAATTATAAACTCATGTGTTTCGCATTCCACTTTCCAAAATAAAGATTTTGTAGGCAAATAAAATAGACTACATTTTTTTGAATGGTTAAATATAAAATTAACGTTATTTGTAACGTAATTAGCATTTGGACATAACATGAATCTTAACATCTCTTCTTCCTTCTGATTTTTGTTTATAGCAACATATAAGCAAATACATTTAGGTTCTATGTCCACTATTCCGGCCATATAGCACGCAAATGTGCCTCCCAGAGCACAGCAAATATTTTCTTTCGATAGCCAATGCATAATCCAAACAATAGTAGACCAGTATTCTGGAAAACGGACAGGTACAAACTCTTCAAAAAAGGTTTTGAAACCAGTTTCTTTTTGTAGTAAATTATATCTGTTTGTTAATTCCCTTGTAGAACTAAAGATGAAAGTATCCATCTATAAAAATGCAAAAATAAAAATAAATTACTAACATTTTCCCGTACTGCCAAACCCATTGTTACCCCTATAGGTAACACTTAATTTTTTAACATATTTTATTTTTGGTATACATATTTTTTCACATATCAATTGAGCAATTTTTCGATTTTTAAGAATATGTTGTTTTTTATTTGAGTTGTTTAACATTAATACACAAATTTCCCCTGTAAAATCTCTATCTATACACCCTCCTCTTATTGATAAACCTAAAAGCGCTAAGCTAGACTTTTCAGCAATGCGAAGATAAGTGTCTTTTGGGGGTGTTGCAGAAATTCCTGTTGGGATCATTGCGGTTTGCAGAGGTTGTATTTCATGCGCTTTAGGTGAAAAAATGTCTAAACCAACGGATTCTTCAGTGCATCTTACGGGTCTCTTAATATTAGATCTAAGTAACTTGATCTGAAGGGTCATCTGAAAAGATAGAACTTTTAGTTCCTCTGAAATAAAATATCATAACCGTTATTAGACGTAAACCCTAAAAATAAAAACGTTAACGAAAGTTTTTCATTATTAATATCATCAATGTCCGTTTCCTTAAACACGTTGGTATATTTTCTCGGAAGAAAGACCTCCAATGGGTTTTCAGAGCTTTTCTGAAGTTTAATAGATATTGAGGGTCCATATTTGGTGGCGACTTTTGTAGCTTCGATCACTTTATATGGAACATTCATTAATAGATCCCTAATTTGCATCAATTTAATATTCTTTTCTTGATTAAATCTTGTAAGGAAATCCATTCTGTAAAGAAGATAAGTATGCACCAATAACTTTTTGAAATAGTTTTAGGTTTCTTTTAAGAATAATAAATAGAGTAAAATAATTTACCTTGTTGATGATTGCTGCAGCGTCTAGGAGTAAACTGATGTTTCAATGCAATGTATGGCCTCTTTATATACAGATGCACATTGCATCAGCACAAGGACGACAAGTGAAAGTTGCATTTTTAAACTGCATCTATTAGGTATATAAGACGGGAGAGACAACCTCGGCCACCAACAGTTCCACGTTAAACCCTGCTGCTGTTAAATCTGCTACCGCACTACAGAAAATGTAAGTAACACAAAGTTATCAGGCTTTGGAAATTCAATTAGCTTTTACGCACGCTTATATTATTTTGGTCTGTTCTTTTAGCATGGAAAATATTAACGTCCTAAATGAAATACGTAGAGAGTATAAAAGGTTCAACGCTCACGGGAGGCATTACGATATTCAGATAAATCCTGCTTCCAGAAATGAAAATCCTATCCTTTACTTTAGAAATAGCATGCAAGCTGTATTGGATATTGTTTTAGATGGTACGAAACCCAGTGATATGGTGGGTCTGTCAATAAGCAACTCTGTGAATGTACAAGATAAACCGATAGGACTAAGCTTCCGCAGAAGCGATCAGGTATCTTTGGATGTTTTAATGGCTGTTATAGAGAAAGTATGCCAATCTAACGCTAATTTTTATGCCACAGATACTTTATCCATAAAAGTAGATCACGTTGAAATGCCTTTAGGACATGTTAGAATCAAAACAAAAGGTAGACATTTATCCGCATTGACGCACATAAAAAGGTCCATCGTTAGAATTAAAAGCAGAACAAAATGCTTAGCTCATGCTCTATTGGTAGCTATAGCACATTTCGATAGAGACCCAAATTACATCAGTTATAGAAAAGGTCGCAAAATTTATTCCAAAGTCGATGAGATTCTAAAGGCCGCAAATGTTGATCTAAGCAATGGTGGAGGAATAGCAGAATTGCAAAAATTTCAGGACCATCTTTCCGAATACAGAATCGTAGTTTATGAAGGATTGCGTTGCGAAAATATAATATATGATGGGAACACAAATTCACAAAAACGTTTAAATCTCCTGTATGATGCACAGGAAAAACACTATAATGTGATTGTAAGTCTCACGGGTGCCATGTCTAAAGAATATGTTTGCGAAGGATGCAATAAGGGAATGAGTTACGATGGAGCAAAGACGCATAGATGCAATTATCGATGCTCCGGATGTAATTCACTTCCGCCCTGCATTTTTGAAGGAAACTACATATACTGTAATAAATGCAATAGGTACTTTAGAAGCCAAAGCTGCATGAATAATCATGTGCAGAATAAAATTGGCACTCAAATAATTTGCGAATGGAAGCGGCATTGTTTAATTTGTAGTCAACGGTTAAAGCCAAATCATCAGTGCTATATGTCATATTGTAGAAGCTGTAAAAGTAACGAGATGCCAGGCCACTTTTGCTATATGCCAACGCTTAGCGCAAAAAAACCATCATCGGAAAAGGTCTTATTCGTATTTTACGACATAGAATGTACTCAAAACACGCAAATAGGAGACAATACATATCTTCATATTCCAAATTTACTCTGCTTAGAACACTATTGTTTTCTTTGCGAAAAAAACAAGGATATGACCGAAGGGTGCAGTCAGTGTGGAAAGCGTAGGCATTCATTTTGGGGCAATGGCTGCATCAAACAATTTATGGAATATTTGCGCCAAAATAGACCTTTTTGTGAAAGGATAATTGCAATTGCACATCTCATGTTCATCTTAGATTATGCAATAAAACAGGGATGGGTACCGGATTTAGTAATGAATGGTGCTAAAATTTTATCCATGAAAATGGAACACATAACCTTTCTGGATAGTTTGAACTTTTTACCCATGAAATTGAGAAGTTTACCGAAAGCTTTTGGAATAGATTGTGTGACAAAAGGCTACTTTCCGCATTACTTTAATACTCCTGAAAATATGAACTATGTAGGTTGTTATCCCGACCCCGTTCATTACGGCATCGATTACATGATGCAAGACGAACGCAGAGAATTTTTCGAACGGTACGAGAAGGAAAAAGATGGCATTTTTGATTTTAGAAAAGAGATTGAAGCCTACTGCATGGCAGATGTTGGAGTGTTGAGAGAAGCGTGTTCTATATTTAGAAATACTTTCCTAGACATCGGAAGTATTGACGTATTTCAAGAATCTATTACGATAGCTTCGGCATGCAACAAAGTATTTAGAAAAAATATTTGAAACCGAAAACTATAGGACTTATTCCTTGTGGAGGTTATAGGAAAGCCGATAAACAATCCATAAAAGCTCTCATGTGGCTTAGGTATGAAGAAATTAAAAGGGGGATTTGCATTAAACATGCAGGTAATGGTAGAGAGGTGAGAATACCCGAATTACCTAACTTCAAATTAGATGGTTTTTGTGAGGAGACGAGAGAGGTGTTTGAATTCATGGGGTGTTACCACCATGGCCACGTGTGTCTTACTAATAGAGATGTGCCCGTCGTAGACACGCGAACAGAGACGCTTGCAGATAGATACGAGCTCACCATGAGTCGAATAGATAAAATTGTGTCGGCAGGTTACGTCTGTCACGTCATGTGGAAGTGTGAATTTGAGGACATTCTGAAACAACATCCGGCTCTACACAACGATCCCTTTGTGAAAAATGTTCCACTCATTCTTAGGGATTCCCTCTACGGAGGTAGAACGGAAGCATTGAAAACCTATTGCAAAGCCGACGAAAAAACTCGCATTAAGTATTACGACGTGATGTCTCTGTATCCTTATATATGTAAATATTTTAAGTTTCCCGTAGGTCATCCCATAATTCACATTGGCGAAGATTGCGCCAATATTACCGAAATGCTTAAAAAAGAGGGGGTTATAAAATGTAGAGTTTCGGCAAAAATTAGAAGTCTTTATCATCCCGTATTGCCCTTTAGATGCCGACAAAAGTTAATATTTGGTCTTTGTTACATCTGTGCGAAGGAGGAAAATGACGGTGAATGTAGCCACGACGGGGAACTAATTGGTACTTGGATCGTAGACGAGGTACGAAAAGCCGTTGAAATGGGTTACGAAGTGAGAGAAATTTTTGAATTTTACGAATATAAAATGGAACAGTATGATAAAAATGAAAATAAAGGAGGTCTCTTTGTGGATTACATTAATAGTTTTTTAAAATTAAAAGCAGAGCCCAGCGGGTATCCCTCTTGGGTTAAGAGCGATGAGGATAAGGAGAAATACGTTCGAAGCTTTTTTCAGAGCGAAGGAATTCTTTTGGATAAGTCGAAAATTAGAAAAAATCCAGGTGCAAGGTCTCTAGCAAAATTGTGTCTAAACAGTTTTTGGGGAAAGCTCACCGAACAAAGCAATCGGTCGCGCACGAAAATGATTAGGGAGCCCGCGGAATTGTTTACGTTCCTGACCACGCCCGGCATCGAGGTGCAGAACCTAATGTTTGCGAGCGACGAGATAGTGTGGCTCTCGTGGAAATATGCCGAAGAGGTCAAGTGCCCTCCACTGGCACACACCAATGAAGTGTTAGGAGCCTACGTTACCGCAGGTGCAAGGCTTAAGCTATACACCTACCTAGAGGCACTGAATAGGAACATATTATACACAGATACGGATTCGATACTGTTTACGGTTAGGGAAGGCGAGAAGTGTAGCGTCGAATGCGGCGATAACCTGGGAGACATGACGGATGAGCTAGAGGACTACGGAACGGATTCCTACATTTCAGAATTTGTATCCGGAGGCCCAAAAAATTACGCGTATAAAATACGCCTACCAAATGGTGATTTCAAAGCTGTTTGTAAAGTGAGAGGGATAACATTGAATTACGCTTCTTTACAGTTGGTTAATTTTGATTCAATAAAAGATTTAATTCTTGGAGAAAACGTGGATCGAAACATTGAAGTTATAACGGAAAAGAAAATAAAGCGCAAAATATCCCATGGCGTGTATATCGTCTCCGAACCGGAAGATAAAATCTATAGAATTTGTTTTCACAAGAGAAGAAGAATTTCTAACTATTCCGTCCCTTTCGGATATATAAAGCCTGACTGAACGAGCCGCCTCCTCTCATTATGGATTCCGAGGTGGAACGAGCAGTATCCAAGTACGTGGAAAACCGAAAAAGGCAGAGAGGCTTAAAATATTGTACGAACGAGGAGATAGCACTCATTCCCTTAGAAGTGTTTGCTCAATATCCTCCCTTCGATGTAGATTACGTAATGTACAGGTTAACGGACGAATTGAGGGAAAAACTAAAGATGTTTCGACGATGTAATGTTTCCCGTAGTAAAATTTCAGCACCCCTTTACGCTGATCGTTAGTGGTAGTTCGGGTTCTGGTAAGACCGTATTTTGTGTAAATTTAGTAAAACATTTGAAGCATTTGTGCAGTGTTGGAAAATTTAAAGAAATATTGTGGCGTTATAGCGAAAAATCGGCCGTGCCAAAGTTAAAACACGTAAAATTTCATGTAGGTGTGCCGGAGTTTGAGAACCAGAAAGGAGAGCCAAAACTAGTAATATTAGACGATCTCTTAAACTCTGCATATTCCAGAGAGGTGTGCGACCTGTTCACGAAGGGAAGTCATCATAGAAACATAAGCGTAATTTTAATCACTCAAAATTTGTTTCATCAAGGCAGGTATTGCAGAGACATCTCGTTAAACATTAAATACATTGTGGTTTTTAAAAACGTAAGAGATAAAAATCAAGTGGCTCATCTAGCCAGCGAATTGGAAATCGCTTTTCGAGGCGTATCTGGATGCTACGGAAAAGCCTCACGGCTATATGCTTTTCGATCTGTGCCAGGAGACCGATAGCAGATTACGATTTAGAACCAACATCTTTCCATCGGAGCTCCCTGTCGTAGCATATCAGCATGAGCAAGCGGATAAGATCCAACTATCACATGCTGCACGTGCTTAAAAGCGCCAAGCCTAAGCTTAGGAAAGCCATTTTGGAGAAGTCCGACAAAGAGTTAGTGTTGACTATTGCAGAATGCGCTCTAAATGTTCTAAGGGGCAATTGTAATTTAAGCAAATGCACCATTCGCAATCTAGGAAGATATAAAAATAGTTTGAGGCGAGTGGTGGATAAATCTCTAAAGGTTAACAATAAGAGAAGGTTTTTAATTCAAAAGGGAGGTTTTTTGATTCCTCTGCTGACTGCCGTACTGACCGGACTTTCGTCTCTAATACAGCGTTAGATGCTGCAAAAATCATTTTTAGTTTCTCAGCGTTACATAGACACCCACTGCTTGAAGAAAAAGGCGACGTCGAAGAAGAAAAAGCGGAGAAAAAAGGATGCGTACGAGGAGCTGATCAAATTTAAATCCAGTGGCCGCCGCCGCCGACCGTATCTACCGCCGCAACCGCTGCCGCCGCCACTACCACCTCCCCGAACCTCCCCTTCTCCTCGGGTCAAAAAGAGGCTCGTCTTCCCTCCAGAAACGGTCTACGAGAAGCAGGAAGAAGAAGAAGAAGAGCAAGAAGAAGAGTTTGACGAAGAACAAGTAAGGCCTCTGCCATTGCCGGCCCACGAGAAAAAAGAAGTAGAACAGTTTACAAATAGAAGCTTTGGGTACATAGCAGGTCCTTACCTAGCTCCATATTTGCACACTCCTAGGGCAACGGATACCGTATTCGGCATTTACAAGGATAGGGACGGCAACTTTAAAATTGGCGATTCCATTATTCGTATAGAAGACAACGATTTGTATGTAAAGGATAGGTATTTTAAGGGAACTCTGGGTCTCTGGGAATTGCTCACTAGGAAGAAGGTAGATCTCTCGAAAGTCACCTCTTCGGACAAGAGTAAATATAGACGAATTCTTCTTTTAACCAACGGCCACCTGCAGAATAACCAAGCCTTTAATTAGATAAAATCGAACAGAGGTAGCAAATATAAAGAAATAATTGCCGAGTTGTTTCCGTCCAAGACGTGGATGGATTATTAGCAATGAATAAGAAGTATTTTTACGATCCCGAACAACCTTCGGCTTTTTCCACCGTGCAGAAACTTGCATCTCTTACGGGAAATAGACGATTGGCTTCTCCAACAAGATGCCTACACTTTACACAAACCTGCGAGGAGAAAATTTCAGAGGAACCACTACACGGTGAATAACGTTAACGATGTGTGGGAAGTCGACTTGGCCGATTTTAAAAGCATTAGAAAGTATAACGATGGAGTTCAGTATCTCCTAACGTGTGTAGATTGTTTTTCCAGGTTTGCACGTGTAAAACCCATAAGATCAAAATCTAGTACTGAAACTGCAAAGGCCTTTGAAGCCATCTTAGATTCCGTTCCTCTAGCAGTCAGATCCGACAGAGGAAAAGAATTTTTAGGATCTGCATTTCAGAAGCTTTTAAAAGAGAAGGACATCAAGCATCAAGTTTGCAGAAACCCCGATGTAAAGTGCGCCATGGTCGAGAGATTTAATCGTACCATTAAGTCTAAAATATACAAGTATTTTACATACAGGAACTCGTACAGATATATAGACGATCTCGATAAATTTGTTCGCGCATATAATCGCACCATCCATTCGTCAATAGGAGTGGCTCCAACCGAAGTAAACGAGAAAAACGTGTTAAAAATATGGAAAAGGCTAGAGAGAAAACGAGGTAGCATTAAACCCAGACCCGTCAAGTTCGCCGAAGGACAAACCGTGAGAATAAGCAAAGAAAAGATGAAATTTGCCAAAGGCTACGAAAAAAATTTCTCAACGGAGATTTTCAAAGTTGTAAAGGTTATAAAACGTTCGCCGCAACCCGTGTACGAACTACACGATCCGAACGGAACTCCCATAGAAGGTCAATTTTACAGTTACGAACTAACTCAGGTAAAAATTAACAAATCCACTTTGTATAAAATAGATAAAATACTAAAAACTAGGGTGAGGAATGGCAGAACGCAGCATCTCGTCCGCTGGAAAGGATATGGTCCCGACTTTGACAGCTGGATCGATGCATCATGGATGAGTTTTACGTAACCGTGTTGAGCGATTCTAGCGTCGATTTGTATCCCGAGACTTTGCATGCTAGTTTTCGTAACGATTTAGCACAACCGATCAATCTTCAGAGAGATAAGTGGGTTGTAGGTCTCGCAGAGCTTTCGTATTCTTACGGTTACGAGTCCATAGATGAGAACATACTTAACGAAGCTGGAGAACTGACCAGAAATGTCGTCATAACAAGAGCTGGTAGAATTGTGTTTGAAAAAATGGAGTTTAAGGGCTTTAAGGAGTTGTACACTTCGCTAAAGAATCAGGTAACAGACGATGAACATCGGGAATTGCTCCTGTCGGAGCTGCAGGGTTACCTCATTTCTCATCAAAGAGAGATAAAAGAATTGGAAAACGCTAAGAAAGTTTGGGTCCCAACACATTCCATTCCACAAAAACCAAGCGGAAAGGCTAACAGTATTCATTTAAAGATTACTAAAAGTAAAACGGAAACAATTTTTAACGGAAAAATATTTTTTCCTACCAGAATATATTATGGTCTAGGCGATCTTGTGGACACCATAAAAAATTCTCTGCCAAATCTCGATTCCTATAAAATAGTTAATCAAAATATGCTCACAGAAGTAACTAACGATATGAAAACCCTTTTCCTTAGATCGCACAGAAAAAGCTCTTTTCAGTTTCTTTCTGGAACCGAACCCATTTTTGTTTACTGCAATCTCATCGAACCGCAGCTGCTTGGTAGCTCCTACGTTAGGTGCATAAGAATTATTCAGTTTCCCTCGTACACTAGTCATCACAAGTTTGAAAACATATTTTACGTTCCGGTAGAACTTAATCATTTTCGAACCGTAGCAGTTGAAATGGTTAACAAGTTTGGTGATCTGGCTCGCTTGAGCAGTAGCGTTATGCCTACCATTGCTGTGCTGCATTTTAGGAAAGTTAAATAATGTTTTTTGTTTTTTTTCAGATGGCCGTTGAATACTCTTCAGCCTTTCAAGGATTTTATAATCCAGAGGGAAAAGTTATGATAAAAGAATTGGCCGTCGTGGAAATTGAGACGGAACAGGTGGTATTGCACCAACTGATCCGTAAACCAAATCTTCCGCAAAATGCGTGGCCAATAAAGTTTAGACGGACGAACACATGGTTATCCGAAAATTTTCACGGTATACCATGGAGTTCAGGCCACGTCGAGTTTGCTCCCAAAATTCCAGATGGAATATTGTTTGTAAAGGGGAGCATGCTTGGTAACGTATTGCAACCCACAGCAGGAGATGACTTTAGAGTCTACAATATAGAAAACCTAGGGTGCAACCTAAATATTGAATTTTTAGTTACTGCACCTGCCTGTCGGTGGCATCAGTTTAACACCGTCAGGTGTGCCAGATCGGAGGCACTAGGTATAGCTAGGTGGGTAAATGAAAACCGTTGGGAATTTAATATTTAAATTTAAATTCATTCCCAATGGATTTCTTTAAGCGGGTCAATATAAATTAGGCCTCTAAATTTAAAATCCATGCATTTGGCAATGGACCCGCTTACAGCGTACTATGTAAACCAGAGTGGAGGGCGCCTCGGTCAGTACATCGGACCGCTGTACGTAGGAAGCCCATACGTACAGCAAGGTAGAGGCATAGGTAACTTTTTGGGTAGTCTATTCAGAATTGTTAAGCCCATCCTCCTATCCGGGGCAAAAACTTTGGGCAGGGAAGCCCTCACCACGGGTGCAAACATCATGACCGATATTGCTGCACGACAGGAAGGTACCAAAGTCAAAGATATCGTGGCAAAACGAGTCACGGAAGGTACAAAAAAGTTAGTTGGTAGGTTACAACAAGGAAAGGGCAAGAGAAAGATCAGCTCCATATAAAGCCAAAAAAGCTAGAGATATTTTTGATTAAATACAGGGTGCAACACGATGCCACCAGCACATGCTCCCGAGATAGCAACATGATCGCCTGCACAAAATCCGAATTTGATATTTTTGCAAAAAAACCAATTCAGTCGGCAGTGTTAGGAAATTTCACTAGCCTAATCAAACCCATCGCACCAGTAGATCAATCCGTATTGGAATTTGTTATTCCTGGAGATAAGGAACACTACATCGATTTAAATGTTTATTTGATGGTAAAAGGAAAATTTGTAAAGCCGGATGGTTCCAACTTAGCAGCAACAGATAAAACGACGGGTGTTAACAATTTATTGCACTCCTTGTTTAGCCAATTGAGCGTTTCCCTAAATGGAACATCCATCACTCCGTCTGAAGATCTTTATCATTATCGTAGCTATTTAGAAACCCTATTAACGTATGGTCACGATGCATCGAAAAGCCATCTTACTAACGCTTTCTGGTACATCGACACGGCTCTCCACGGTCTCTCCGGGGCCGATGCTTCGAAAAACGAAACGCTGGAAGCCGGAGATTCTAATCGTGAATGGAAAGAACGTCATCACAGGAGCAATGCGTCTAAAGAAATAGTCATGTTTGGTAGATTACATGGGGATATTTTCAATTTACCCACTTTGTTACTACCGGGACTTACACTTCAAATCAAGTTGACTAAAGCGAAGGACTCGTTTTATATAATGAGTGAAAGTGCGGATCTACATGCTAGATTTCAATTCCTAGATGCCACTCTATACGTGAAAAAGATAAAACCAGCTCCTAGCCTCTTAATGGCCCATATGAATGCTTTAGAAAAAGTAAATGCGAGATACGATATAACGCGAGTCGATGTCAGGTCCTTTACTTTCGCAGCAGGGCAGAGTACCATCTCTATAGACAATGCTGTATTAGGTCCGCTCCCTAAAAGGATACTCGTAGGTATGACAGAAAATACAAATTTTTCCGGAACTCACACCACAAATCCTTTCAATTTTAAGCACTTCCATTTGGAATATTTTGCGATTTACGTTAACGGCCAGCAAATTCCGGCAGAAGGTCTTTATATCGATACCTCTAACGAAAAAGGTTCAACGTTAGCGTACCAAACGCTCTTTTCCGGTTCTGGCATCCATCACACCAACAGCGGAATTCAAATCACGCACGATATGTATATAATGGGTTACTTCCTAGTGCTTTTCGATTTAACGCCAGACAGTGCCGCTTCAGAAGGTCATGTTTCTCTATTAAATAACGGAAATATAAGAATAGAGCTCAGATTTAAAACAAAGTTAACACAAGCCATCTCGTGTATCATGTACTGTGAGTACGAAAATTCTATTCAAATAGACAAAGATCTGAGAGTGCATACCGATTATTAATTATGAACACCTTACAAATAGAACAAACTTTGCGAGGCATTCCAAATTTTGCAGGAGTTTTTGCATCGGACATGTTGCCTACAGAGTTTACTAAACCGTCAACATTCGTAATAAATTTAGATCCTCACAACCTACCTGGTTCACACTGGATAGCTGTAACTCAAAATTCAAATTCTTTTGCATGGTATTTCGATTCGTACGGCCTCCCTCCCTTTATAAAATCCTTGAAAAGCTTTATGCCATTTCACTTTATTGTGAATCATTGCCAACTTCAAAGCCTCTACTTCGACATCTGCGGCCAGTACGCGTGCCTCTATACTCTCTACGTCTGCACCAGAGGATACACCATGAACGAGTTCGTAGCCCTGTTCAACTCTGCCAATCCAGATCGTCAGGCCAGGGAGATGTTCCACAGAGAGTTTCCAGTCTGGCGGTGCAACAAGGGACAGCGATGCCTACCGGGTATAAAGGTAAGTAGCTCATTTATTTTTCGGCCAGTCTTTGTGCAAGATGGAAGGAGGTCTTGTCGTAGATTATACAGCGCTCAGAGGAAACGGCAAAGAATTAATCATAAAGGAATTGGCGATCATTGGAAAAGGGATTGTTCAAACCTTTCATTTTGCAAGCCCATATCCCTGGAATAGTAAATTAGATGCATTTAACAAAGAAAATAAAAATGGAATGCATTTCAATGATGGTTACGTTCCTTATAGCATGCTAAAAACTGTGCTGGAAGAGGCGGTGGCGGGGCACATCTCTCTCTTCGCTTATGACGAGGATAAATGTGAAGTTCTTTCCGCACTCTGCGATAGAACGTTTATCAATTTAAGAAAAGAATTTAGTTGCCCCAAGCCAGAAAATCTCTATCATCAGTTACACTGCGGATTTCCTTGTCATAAGTTCTCAAA
Source organism: Deroplatys truncata (assembly GCA_030765065.1). Lineage (NCBI taxonomy): Eukaryota > Metazoa > Arthropoda > Insecta > Mantodea > Mantidae > Deroplatys > Deroplatys truncata. Next base: position 383,653,219 of record CM060990.1, read on the forward strand.
CACTCACTGTGCATGCAAACACGCTCACGCCATGTTCAATTGGTTGAAGCATCATAAGCTTAAAAAACTTAACACCAGATGTCCTGCTGATAGCTCTAACAGACACGATGCTTCTTTTGTTTCAGCTGTGGAGCAGTCGACGAGATGAGCTCAAGAGGTAAACAGATCAGAATGCCACTGCGCCGGGTGACTCCTCCTCCGGAACCCGTGTTGCATCGCAGGACCTACTTTCTCAAAAAACATCACTCCAGATACATCAGCCTGGGTTTCTTCAAAAGAAGAAATTACGAAGCTCACGTGGAAATTGGCGGAGTAAAGCAGGGAAGAGTCGTCCTCTCGTCCTACTACTTCGCGACTCTGCTGAATCACCTACCTAAACTTGCCGAACATCTCTGCAAAGGGCAGTCGTACAGATGCATCGAAGAACAGTTTCGCCCCAAGTCCATAAATGGGCATCGTGCCAGGATACAATGCGAAGACTCACAAGTCATCCTTTGTTTAGATGATGTAAACTTTCTATTGTGCAATGCAAATGTGTTGCAACATCAACTTGCAAAATATGTCTTAGCCACAAAGGATATAAAAGACTATGTTAACAGTGCTTCAGGTAGTAGCACTTATGTACTTCCAAAAGAAAATGCTTCATGTTTCGTCCTTTACGATGTTATTTGTGACGAAATAAACTCGACAATTGTATCTTATAAGAATGAATAAAAAAACGAACTTACCTTCACGTCTTTTATTTTCCAACTTTTTTCCTTTACATCCGAATATAGGGAAAATCCTCTCCCATCCTCAATTATACCTAGAAAAATCAGTAGCAATTAAATAAAAGGATCAGCTAGTGCAATATTTTATTTAGATAATACATTCAATGCCAAGAAGGTGCTAGCTAGACCAAGGCCGGGTTCTAATAAACACCTGTTTAGGTGTGGTCGCAGCGGCCTTCATGCCTTAGGGTGATCACGTGCTAGCTACACCAAGGTCGATGCGACAACACGTGGACGCAGCAGCAGCAGCGGCGGCGGCGGCGGTCTTGTTTATGTTACATGCCCTGCGGTGATGACATCATCAGGGGTCAACGAACGGACTCAAGAGCCTTTCATACTACTCATGTCAATGTTTTTACATACTGTTTAGCAGATGGACTTAACAGGATGGTTGAAGAGCGTAGTTTCCTACTGACTCGTATAGTTCAAGATAGGGCTTAAATATGAGATAAAGTCCTTAAAGAGAGCTCAAGCAAGATACGGTACCAGGATCTATCTTCGCTGGAGGATTGTCAAGTGTTCTTGCCAGAGCGCTATAATTCGTTAACCAATCAAGAGGTTGCAGAAATACCTGGGAAAGTATACCTTCAGTATAACGGTATGACAGAGATGGGGAAATTTAAGACATGTAAATTGTCTTTTATACCTGCAGCGAAGGTATGTAGAAATACCAAACTTAAGTATTTTATGTTCTCCTACTTTACTATTAAAAGGATTCATAAATAAAACAACTGACTCATTGATAATACATATAAGGATACAAAAGATACGCGTTATGGAATTTTATAAAAAATGCATAAAATGACATCATCACATGTTTTGAATTTAGTTATCTATTGCATTGGAATAACGACCAATATCCTAATGTTTATACAATCTTTTATGTTTCATTTTAAGTGTGCACTAACAAAAACATGTAATTCTTTTCAGGTTACCTTCACTTCCAAAAGCATTTTTTCTAAGACTTTTATTGTGTAATGTTTCAGGCGGTGCAATAAGGAGAAGAAGAAAAGGAACAGCTTTGCAGACCTGCAGAAGAGGCTGACGCTATTGAAGGATAGAATAAGCAACATCGAGACACCCAAGAAACATGCCGGTAAAAAGAGGATTCCGAGACGTCTACATCTCGAAAAGGCACAGCGTTAAGATAGGATTCTTCTACGATCTTCAAGTGCTTATAGTGAAAACAACGACAAATTTGTGTACATGAGAATTCAAGACTGGGAGATAATTCGAGAGTCTTCCTGCATTCAATGCATTCCTCCAATCGAGAAAGTGTCCGCGAGAGGAATATTGTGAAAAATTTGTTTTCTCTTATAATATTGTTGCTTATAGGCAAGAGCCAGAAATAAAATTTTTGAACACTAATTTAAATTATTGTGAAATACTTTTAAATAGCGATGAAATTTACAGGCTAAAAAGACTTGAATCGTATATAGATTACCATTTAGGTAACCTAGCTCTTGCAAATGTAACGCCATATGCTGGAACGAGGAGTTGGAGGAAGAAGGTGAGGGAAATGCAAGATAAATAATAACAATAAAAAGAATGAAAGTATGCTTTTACATAGTGTTTTATTCATTAAATAATCCTTACATTCCTAATGAAAAATAAATCCTTACAATGACTAGTTTAAAATATAAGCTGCATCACATGAGTCAGAGGCTTGTATGTAAATACTTCATCATAAATTATTAAACAATACAATGTGGTCTGTGCAGGAATATTTGCACTAGCTCGAATTTCTATTCTAATGTTAACAGCACCATTTACAGCTTTCTCTGGTTGATGTGAGCAATCTATAACAAATATAGGAGCAAATTTAAGAAAATCTTTTCTCTTCAATAAAGGATAATTCTCTTTTTCATAATAGGAGTTTTGAAACCTTTAGTACATGTCATACAATGATGCAAATCTCGAGTTTCCAAAGCCCAAATTCATGTCATGATAGGGATAACATTCACTATTAAGATAAAGTCTCAAATTAGTCATGTTACAATGATCAAAAAGGGAACAGTCTTTAGATATATTTCTTGATCTTAAAGTCTGAGCACCCAAAATGACAAATCTCGGCTTCTCCATTTTTTATGTGGTGGGGACATTCTAGGTGAATGCTTTAATTTCCGGCACAGCAGGCTGAGTATGCAGATCCATGGTCCTAAATGGGAGATACAGAGCCTTGTCCGACTTGACAATATTGAGAATTCCAACCTTTTCAGCATCAGAAAGTCGAATCACTTGCATTCTCCACTCGATTCGTACAAATTTAACGCTTGCATTCTCTTCACCCGGTGGTGCTATAATACAGTTTTTAGAGTCCTTGGTTCGAATCAACACCAACTTGCTATAGAGTATGAGTTTCTTATGGTCGTCAGCAAATCCCAGAAGCATCGAAATGGGTACTATAGCGTTGAAGGCTCCATTTACTGCATTGACAATGTCCATGTCTTCGCCAGGGTAGCACCATCCGGCATTCAGCAGACGATCAGATTCCATTGTGTTGAGAGCAGCATAGATGCGTAAAGTTGATGCGATCCTGAGGTTCCTGGTTCGATCAATAGTTGAGCCGTTCATATCCAGTCGAATCTCAAACATGAATGCAATAGCGTTATTGATAAGCTTTGCGATAGTAGCTGCTCCATTAGGTTTAGTAATACTCCCCTCGATGTATAGATAACTTCGATTAGGTAAAGTGTATAAATTCTCAGCTTAACAAGGGATTCGAATCTCGTCATTAGCGTCCAGGGCTGATGTATTATAAGGTAAAAACACGTGTTCTTCTTCTTTAGTGATCCTATCCTCGAATCTCGGTGTCCCGGTAACATTGAAGATGTCCGTGGTTATAGGATTCTGAAGCCCAATGCCTGGAGGAACTGTTGATTACGTGTTGTTAACCCGATGGGTGACGGGGGTAGAGTATGAAGAGTACGTCGTAGCATTTCATTATTATATTCTTCACGACGCTGATTTCTTCTTCTAAATCTATGGGCATTATGCTTATATCATTGTTTCTAAAGTCAATGATATTGCTGTTATGGTCTCCTATACGAAGGCGGATTTCTCTATGAAGTGGATGTTTATGAATAAGAAGTAAAATGGATTTGATGATTCTTGTGAAATATGATAATCAAAAGTAACAGAAGGGAAAAACTCATAGTTCGAGTATCCACTTTTGGCATAGAGTAAGGAGACTGATGCAATACTGAGCTAGATTCGTATGATGCTCAACTTAAATATATTCACCAGGAAATCGGATTCAGCCACCTGATTAGCTGGAATAACTTTGTCGCTGAAACCCCAGAACGTTTCTATAGAACAATCATTGGAAAAAATCAGCTGTGAAAGGACATTTAATTTCAGCCATCATTGTGTTATTACTGATCTAATAAACAAGACATTCTCATCCACCTCTAGCTTATCTCTGATGTATTCATTAATATCAGTAATCTCATAAGTTCCATCACGTATATCAATGATCTTAATTTCATCATTATGTAGGTAAAGAAATTGATTATTACTCCTATCAACATCGGGAATGGAATAGAAGGTTTCAAAATTCAATAGAGCAATCTCATAATGACCTTTTGGATCTAGCTGAAGAGGAGGATTCAGGTATGTAGTAAGAACAGACTCGTTGCCACTGACAGCAATAGTGTAACTCACTGCGATAGAAATTGCAAGCACAAGTGCCCGCAGATGGCCGAAGCTGAAACTCTGAAACCTCTTAGTATTATAACGCACCTTAACACCTCTGAGGTACCTTTCTATCTCTTTTGGAGGCTTCAAGATTCCAAAGCTATCGCAATAAAATGACACGTTAGCATCCTTCTTTATAGCAACCCAATGAGTGCCTTCCTTATCTGAAGTATCGAGATTAACAATAATTCTCTCTCTGTAACGAGGTCTTGAGGGTAGCTGATCGATCATGTGTACAGCTCTGAAACGAGGAATCTTTAAACTTCGGGCATACAAGTCAATGTATGTTACTCGACGCTTTTTCCGGGAGAAGTATAGCCCTCTGCCGAAGTTTTTTGAATTCCCTTTCTGGCTCTCTCCCCTCTTCCTTTCGGTGTTCTTCGCCTTATTCTTCTTCACTCTAAGACCACTCCCTCTTGCTTCAATTTCTCTGTAACGTCTCATCATTTCAGCAAGTTGTTTATCTGCTGTCTTTTTCTTATTTACGGCTGTAGCAATTCGTGATGCACCTCCAGCGACGGCTCCTAGGGCTGCAATAATTGGTAAGAGGTAGAAATCCTCCTCATTTGTTCTTCTTGGATCCAGCGCCAAGAGCCTCCTTCCCCCCAGGGGCTCACATTTTGTGAGCACGAGTGTGGCGTACCCGGGGGTTCCCGAGCCTCTCATCGCCATCTTCATCACTTCATCCCAGTCCGGTCGAGGTGGGTTTGTTCTCGTAACCGGAGGACTCAAGGTAGGCTCTCGTGCGTTCTGGGCATTTCATTACATGTCGCCCCTCACCGTCGTTTCTTACTTCTCTTCAATTTCCGAACATTTCGCCCCACGTCCATACATTTACACATCTCTTTTACTTCTTCGCCGGCCTACCTTGAGCCCGAAACGCCCACACACTTTTAGTTTCATTTAACGTTTTCTTTTAATCCTTCGTGGACACAGCCTGACGGATACCCGCGTACGAGGTGCGCAGCTGGGTGAGTGGGTAATGGCGTCATCCCCAACACCCGGGTTCGTCATGTAGGGTTTGTGTACGTTTCCGCTGTTTAACTGCAGTCCCGCGGGGGACCATCGCATGAGCTGGTGACTTCCGACGGCCATTGGGTCCCTCTGTCTATGTTCTGGGAGGTGTGACCCTGGGGTGAGCTAGGTAGAGATAGGCCACTCACCCTAGCCGGTGTAACGCCCGGGAAGTCAGAGCCCGAGGTCGGAGACGGTTGCAATGGTGGAGGATTTATTTCGCTATGGAGCACCCTTCCTCCATTAATACCAACAAGCGCCGAAAAGTTTATGTAACAGAAGTGACACCACAGACAACTGGTTGTTACTTGGTCATTTCACGAACCGAAGAAGGACAAAGTTTTGAGAAGGTGAACCCTTTCATCATTCAAAAGGGCATTGATGCTATTGCTGGTGCGGTTCAGTCCTGCACTCGTCTACGGAATGGTTCCTTATTGGCACAAACGAAGTCCGATCAGCAAAGTAAGACCTTGTTGCGCGCTACGCTTCTCCACGGCTATCCCATCCGTGTGGAGAAGCACCGCACATTGAATTCCTGTCGAGGCGTCATTACCACCCATAGCCTCGATGGTATATCGGATCGAGGACCTGGTAGAATATCTTGCAGACCAGAAGGTGACAGCGGTCCATCGAGTGCAGGCCAAACGCGACGGCGTATTGGTACCCACTCGTACCCTGTTTCTAACATTTGATGGCGTCGATCTGCCCACGAGCATTTCCGCAGGGTACCAACGGATTTCTGAGAAGCCTTATATTCCTAGACCTCTGCATTGTTTTAAATGCCAACGTTTTGGGCATACGCAAGTCTCATGTAAGAGTGCAGTTAACATCTGTGCAACATGTAGCCAGCCCTCACACGAAGGTACCTGTTCAACAGCCCCCGTCTGCGTTAATTGTGAAGGGTATCATTCTGCGTCGTTTGCTGACTGTCCGCGGTACTTGGACGAGAAGGCGATCCAGGAGATCCGGGTAAAGGAAAAACTCTCCTCGCTTAAGCCCGGAGGCGTTATCATGCGCGCCAACCTTCACTTCTGCGGTCTGGCACATTTAGTTCTGTTGTTGCCTCGCCAGTACCACGAGTAGATGCCGAAACTCAGACCTGGACCATGACTGCATTAACCGCCACTACCATCCGGCCGTCCATTAAAGCTACTGTTACCAAGCCGTATAAACCTGGTCCCAAGTCAATGAAGCCGCAAGTCGCTGAAAAGAAACCCAAGCAGAAACTTCGTAGGGAAGATTTTCTGAAGGACCCTCCGCGTGCGCGCGGTAAGAAAAGTTCACCTTCTCCTCCTCGGAGGTCGCAGTCCCAGGAAGCTCCTGGGACAAGCCGCGCTCAGCGGCCCCCCTCACCCATCGCCACCCAGAACCGATTCACGGCGTTTGAATCGGTTTCTGGCTCTGAGCGCGTGGGCCCTCCCTTCGAGGAGGCTATGGAGTCTGACCAAATCCATACCAAAAGCCCGAGCCCAAAGGTTAAACCAAAGGTAATTTTAAGCCGCCCTTCTAAGTTTATCCCCTTTTCTTAATGGCTATCCTGACCTGGAATGTACGTGGTGTACGATCGCATAGGGTGGAACTGCAACTTTTATTGCGTTCCCATTCACCTATGGACGTGTGTTTGCAGGAGACCAGGCTTCGCCCTCATGATCCTTTTGATCTCCGAGGATATACTCCAGTTCGCCACGACCTTGAACCGGAGGAGGGTACTCCTGCTCATGGTGGTGTCATGATTTTGGTGCGTAACGACATTCATTTTCAAACTATCACACTTACATCCGACTTGCAAGCTGTTGCCGTTCGCCTTCACCTACCCGGCTTTTTGTTTTCTGTTTGCTCTGTGTATTCACCTCCATCGTCTCCCCTCGCTCCCGCGGACATTCGAGCTCTCCTGTCCGCTCTCCCAATACCATTTCTTCTATTGGGAGATTTTAATGCCCATCACCCACTGTGGGGTTCGCCAAGGGCTTGTGCGAGGGGAACTCTTCTTTCCGACATTTTTTACCAGTTCAATCTTTCCTATTCTCAATACAGGTGCACCTACTTTTATTTCTGATTCTTCTGGTACATTCTCTCACCTGGTCCTTGGCATTTGCTCACTCCAGCTTGCTAGTCGTGTTCAGTGGAACGTCGTCGCTGACACCTACTCCAGCGACCATTACCCCTGCATCGTTTCTCTTCTGTCACACCACGTACAGCATTCCAGAGTACCTACCTGGATATTCACAAAAGCCGACTGGAACTTGTATTCCAGCCTCGTGCATTTTTACGATCAGCCCTTCGCCGACATTAACCAACTAGTGCAGCACCTTACGTCTACGATTCTCTCTGCCGCCGAACGCGCAATTCCCCGTTCATCCTCTCAACCTCGGCGACCGCCTGTTCCGTGGTGGGACGAGGATTGTCGGGACGCCGTTCGTGCCCGTAGGACTGCACTTAGGGTGTTTCGACGACACCGTACACTTGATAATTGGGTGACTTTTAAACAATCGCGCGCCAGGGCTTGTCGCATTATTAGGAATAGCAAGAAGGCGTCATGGACTCGTTTTGTCGCGTCTTTTAATCGCTTTACGCCTTCATCTGTTGTTTGGGATAAACTTCGTCGCTTCTCAGGTAAAGTGTCGCATTGTACTGTTTCTGGCCTTCAGGTTTCTAATGCCACCATAGTGGATCCGGCTGCCATCGCTAACACCCTGGGTGCTGCCTTTGAGGCGGTATCCAGCTCAGACCATTATTCCGCCGGCTTTCGCTCTATCAAAGACCGGCTGGATTCCGACACCTTTAATTTTCGGTCTGCTGATAATGAGTGTTATAATGAACTTTTCACAATGAGGGAGCTGGAGCACGCTCTTCATTGCTCTAGGCCCTCCGCTCTTGGCCCGGACGGCATTCATGTCCTGATGTTAAAGAACCTTTCACCCGACAGTAAACTCTTTTTCTTACAGGTCTAAAACCGTATTTGGTAATTCGGCGTTTTTCCTTCCGTTTGGCGCGAAGCCACCATTTTCCCTATACTTAAGCCTGGGAAGGTTCGCCAAATACCTTCCAGCTACCGCCCTATCTCCCTCACCAGTTGCACTTGCAAGGTGATGGAGCCCATGATCAACGGGCGGTTGACATGGTGGCTTTAGTCTCAGAAACTTCTAGCGAACGCTCAGTGCGGATTTCGTCGATATCGCTGTACCGTCGACCACCTGGTGTCCCTGTCGACGCATATTATGATTGTATTTCTGAGAAGGTGTCAAACCGTGGCTGTTTTTTGACCTGGATAAAGCTTATGACACTTGTTCGAGGGGCGGCATTTTACGTACACTTCACCCATGGAATATCCGCGGTCGTCTTCCCATATATTCTTCGGTAATTTATGACGGACCGTGTCTTTCGTGTACGTGTGGGCTCGGTTTTATCTAGTCGTTTTATTCAAGAGAACGGAGTACCGCAGGGCTCTGTACTCAGTGTCACACTTTTTGCAATTGCTATCAACCCCATTGTTGATTGTATTCCACCTGACATTTCATCATCGTTTTTTGTTGACGATTTTGCCATTTATTGCAGTTCACGGCGGACCTGTCTACTCGAACGCCGTCTCCAGAGCTGTATCGACCGTCTCTACGTCTGGAGTAACGCCAACGGCTTTAATGTCTCCGCCGAGAAATCCGTCTGTATCAATTTCTGGCGCCGGAAGGCTTTCCCTCCGCCCTCTCTCCATCTTGGGCCAGGGATACTTCCCTTTGCAGACGAGGCGAAATTTTTGGGGTTGATATTTGATAGAAAGCTGAGCTGGATTTCGCATATTTCGTTTTTAACAGCAAAGTGTGACCGTTCTCTTAAGCTTTTACGTGTTTGAAGTGGCACATCCTGGGGAGCTGATCGGATCGTCCTTCTTCGCCTTTATCACTCTTTGGTCCGATCCAAGCTTGATTACGGGTGTATTGTTTATTCGTCGGCACGTCCATCTGTGTTACGTCGATTGAATGCCATTCACTATCGTGGCATAAGAGTCGCTACAGGGGTTTTTCCAACTAGCCCTCTACCCAGTTTGTACGCAGAAGCTGCAGAGGCTCCGCTGGCCTGGCGTGAGATCCTTTTGTGCAGTTATGCTTGTCGGCTCTCAAGCTTGCCTAACCACCCGTTCTTCGATTTACTTTACGAGGATTCGCTTGATCGACAATATTTCGTTAGCTCCTCTGCATTACTACCTCCAGGGGTTCGATTACGACAACTCCTTCGGCATTTGGACGTTACGCCAGCGCCGGCCCTTCCCAGGGGGGAAACGCTTTTTCCTCCATGGTTGCGCGCTGAGGCCCACTGTCACCTTGGGCTAACGTCGATACCGAAGTCTGAGACCCCTTCTTCAGTCTTTAGATCGGCTTTTTTAGAAGTCTGGGCGCAATTCGGGGATTTTCATTTTATTTTTACCGATGGATCTAAGACTGATGCTGGAGTTGGATGTGCCTTTGTTTTTTGTCAATGTAGTTTTACGTTTCGTTTACCTGAACAATGTTCAATTTTTACCACCGAACGTTTTAGCATTTATCATTCTGTTTTATACATTCAGCGGCACGGCTTGCGGCACTGTGTTATTTGTACGGACTCTCTGAGTGCCCTTCAGAGTATTAACGCGCTGTACCATTACCAGCCACTCGTACAGAGCATACATGACCTGCTCCACTCGCTTGGTGTCTCTGGCATCAGCGTCTCCTTCATGTGGATTCCAGGTCATGTGGGCATCTCAGGTAACGAGTCTGCCGACGCCGCTTCCAAATCGGCGATTTTATTACCCAGTTCTTTTACTTCTGTTGTTCCCTCCACAGATTTGTTTGTTATTTTACGTAGCCACATCCTCCTGCTTTGGAGGGATGAGTGGACGGCCCTCCGAGGGAACAAGTTACGGGAGGTTAAGCCTCTCCCGTTACTCTGGGGTACCTCTTCTCGTTCGTGTCGTCGGGAAGAGGTAATTTTAGCTCGTTTACGGATTGGACATTGTCTGTTTAGTCATAGGTATCTGCTCAGTGGTGACCCCGCTCCACTCTGTGAGCAGTGTGATGTGCCCTTAACGGCGCGTCACATTTTAGAAGAGTGTCAGGTTTTAGCTCCATTGCGCGTTCGTGTTGTTCGTCCAGTTGGCATAGCCAACGTTTTGGCGGGTGACGCGCGTATTGTAGAATGTGTTTTACGTTTTATTTGTGACAGTGATTTTAATCTTCGCATTTGATGCGTTGAGCGACCTTTAGCTTTGTTATTTTATTCTGTATGTTTTAATAGGGACTCTACTCCCCAGTGGACATATGGCACTCATTTCCCTCGCATTCTACAGTTCTTGACACGTTTTAATCTTTTATTGCCTATGCTTTTAGTGTGTTGGTTTTTCGGATACTTGTATTCTTTTTATTGTTGTTATTATTTTTATTATTGTTGTTGTTGTATTATTGTTATTTTTAGCTTTTTGGACATCGCGGGTTTGTGTCCCGTTTTTTAATTATGCTGTTCTTTTACCCGTCTTTTATATTTTGACTTTATATTTTATACATTGTAAGGGCGCTGATGACCTTAGCAGTTTAGCGCCCTTAAACCGCATATCATCATCATCATCATCATCATCACAATAGCCTCCTTTCCTTCAATTTCTTTGTTATGCCTCATCATTTCGGCAAGTTGTTTATCTGCTGCCTTTTTCTTATTTACTGCTGAGGCAATTTGCGCTGCACCTCCCGCGGCAGCACCTAGAGCTGCAATAATGGTATGAGAAGTAGAAATCCTTCTCGTTTCTTCTTCCTGCATCCAGCACCAACAGCCACCTTTCCCTTCCTAATTGCTGTTACTAGTCTTGCTGCCAACTTTTCACCTAATGTAGCATCAGATGATTGCACTCTTTTCCACGCCGTTTCAGCCAAGATCTAGTCAGCATTGTTTCTCGGTGCAGAGTCCTTATGCTGAGCGTAGGCAATGACGTGAAGTTTGCACGCTTCGTCTAACGGGTGTATTCCGGGGTCTCCTCTCTTTAACCTTTTTTCTAGCTTTGTCCCCGGTCCGCAGTATCTGTATCCAGGTAAATGCACTTCAAATGGCAGCCGGTTAATGAGAGAGTTAATTAAACCAGAGCCTCTTGGGATCTTAACCTCCTTAGCTCTCATGGTATGTTAATTGAGTTTTATTAGTGCATTGTTCTTTTATACTGTGTCATTGTTCACGAGCATTAGCATATATTCATTAAGCATTATTTATTTTACATGGTATGATAGAACTGGTGAAGCAAGCTTGTTTGCTACCTATTCAGCCGCTAGACTTTGAAAACGACTTTGTACGTAATCGTCACGGAAAGCTGTTTACTGGAAATGTTAGCTGTTTCATTGTATTTAAACAGAGTAGAATCACAGGTGTTCGTGATAATTTCAATCACAGATTATTATCGCTGTAATTTCAGCTGATTCAAGTAGTATCCAAGGCATTCAGGTCCATTTTTTTAAAACGTAATTCAGTTTCATAAATGAGGCTACTGAATCTGCAACTAATAGATTAGCTACTGCTGTTACCACACGACGTCTTGTTGCTATCGCTGCTAGTGTTGTGATCGCGACTGCTGCTGCTATTGTAGCAGATTCTGCTACAGCTGTAGGATTTGTTACAGCTATCGTTGTACAGCCTCTGTATCTGCTGCGACAGGTGCTGTATTTGCTTCTGCTACAGCTATTGTGCTGACTGTGTCCAATGTTGCTACAACTGCCAGATCTGACGCTGTTATTGTCGTACCTGATGTTGCAGTGATGTATCTACTACTACAGCTCTCGTATTTGATGTTACAGCCGGCGATGATGGGTGCTGATGCTGTGGTGCGTGAATCTTCAGCTGAAATATCATTGCTGTGATGCTTGCTGTTGCTAAGACTGCTAAATCTATAGCTGCTGGATTAGCTGCTGCTGTTATAGCTGTTATGTAACCGGTTGTTGTCGCTGCGATTGTAGCAGATGGTGCTACAGCTGTACGATCTGTTACATCTATTGTTGTACAGCTGCTGTATCTGCTACGATAGCTGTTGTATATGGTTCTGCTACGGCTATTGTGCAGGCGGTGGCTGATGTTTCTGTAGCTGCAGGATCTATTGCTGCTATCGTTGTAGCTGCTGTTGCTATAGATGGTGTTTCTGCCACTACATCTTGTCGTATTTACTGTTGCTGTTGTTGTGCTTGCTGTTGCTGAGGATGGTGAATCTACAGTTGTTGGATTTGCTGCTGCTACTGCGTAGCATAACTAGCCAATCCACATGGTTGAGTAGCTACTATAACAGTTTTAGACAGCTTTATTGTTTTATGTTTACAGTTTTTGTTCAAGTGTAGCAGCTTTATCAGTTAAATCGTTGCTTCATTAAACAAAGATTGTAAGGGTAGACGTCTCTGCCCTTTATCTAGGCTTGAGACTAACACTAGGATTGCTCCTAATGGCAGGGTTACCGCCTCCCCTTCATCTTCTCCTTTCTTCACCATTTATCTGCTATGTGCATACACAGCACGTGAGTAAACTTTAATTTTGTAAGATTGTAGACCCGCGGAGAAAATCTTCATCTTTGGGTTGCATTCTCTTAAGCACTGTTTGTAATACTGCAATGTCCATACGCATAGGTAGTTATTCCTACCTCGGTAATAACTCTTTAATCATCAAAGGGATTCAATGTAATTTTATTCACTTGCACTGTGGTAGCAGCGTGCTTTCGTGATAGGATTAGATTCATGAGCTTTCTGATGATTTGACAGGTTTTAAGACAGTCTGTATGGCTGTTAAACGAAATGTACTGCCTAAAAGCGCTTCGTTTTATACCTTTATTCTTTTTTTATCATAGAGCCTTGAATATCTATGGCATACATCTTAGGTCGTAGTCCAACAAAGCGCAGGATGATTTTGCCATTAGCCTCATCTTTAAATTTTCCCAACACCTTTTTGTTCCGAGTAGAGTGGCATGTATGGCTAGCAGGGTAATCAGATGTATCGAGATGCTTAAGAAAACGTAGCTTGTCCTGGTACACATCTTCAGTAATACACGATGAATGAATGAATCTGTCCATGTACATAGGTGTCAGATTTTCAGCTCCGTAATAAGGCAGCAACACATCATAGTGATATGTTAATGTCTTGGAGATGTCTAACACACTCATACCAATGTATATGGGCTTGTTGAATACAATATGACGAGAGGACATATGTACAGCGGCTAGATTAGCATCTTATATCGTCCTATCAATAAACGTAGGCTTGGCGATCAACTTCTCCAGTCTTCTTATTTGTTACTAGTCGTATATCCATACGGTTACGCAGGTTCTCCATAGTTTTTCCAAACATAGCGTTGTTGAAGAGCTTTAAAGCCATGTATTGCACTACATACTTCTTTCGAGGTCCAAGATGAGGTATAAGTTTCTTTGTAGATGCTTCCACTGGTTTCATACATTCAGGTAGGAAAGTTAGATCGTTGTGTAGATCGTGACGTTCTGCATGATACGCGATGTCACCTTCTAATATGTAGCCATGAGGATTATCTTGTAGTCTTTCTAAGTTGATTTCTTCAGGTGAAACCCACTGAAATCCGCCATAAGGAAGGACGTGACACATTGCCCAGCCATATTGGTTATTAGCGTCCTCGTATGTAATAAATTGAGTTGGTCTCTACCGATCAAACTTCTCCATATCCGTGTTAGTAGCCTCTGCATATCGATGGGAAACTTGGCATAAACCTCCTCTTATACCCGATTCTACTATGAGCAACTCATCATAATCTTGTAACAGTTTCAGCTTATTTTCTGTATACAGTAACATGGCATCCCATGTAAGTCCTGGAGATGTAAAATAATGTGCTGGATCGACTTTGTGTGTTTTGAGGGTTTCCTCTCTGAACGTCTCAAAGACGTCAGCTAAAAGAAGTACATATGAAGTTAAGTAGAGATCGCTGTCCTCGCCCAGGTTTCTCGCATTAAACAGCTCCCATACATTTCTAGCATGATCGTAGTCAGCAACACTAATGTCTTCTTCATTTAACCTATTGTAGAAGGAGTCCTTGGAAGGCAAACAGGTGTCGTTCAAAACATCCCATGACGTGACAAAATCATATGGAAGTACTCCCTTACGAGTCATCAAATTAAATTTGTCTTCTCCGAAGTGCATTAGTGTTTCAGGATATGAGGTTAGATTTTTTACCAACTTATCCAAGCCTGTACTGAGGAATGGAAATTTATCCACAAACCGAAGTTTTATATCTTCTACATGCTTGGTGAATGAGATATAGCTTTCTTCAGAGCTATGAATTACATCCACCCTCTCACTTGTACAACCCAGCTCCATGACAATGAAATGCGAGTCATGTCCGTTGAGGTTGTGCATGAAGACTGGGATATGTTTAGGTGTTTTGTAGAATAAATTACATTCATTATGTAGACTTCCACGATATTCACCACTGATGTGATCATGGTCGCGTACTTTGTAGTTTTCTCCTGTAAAGCCTTTTCCACACAGGTAGCATACCGTACATGACTCAGAATCCTTTTGCTGCTGGTCCGTAAGTTTCAGAGGCTTGGCTGATTTGTATAAATTACTAAATTCCTTTGCAATGAACGATAGGTATTCCATAAACTTCTGAGCAGCATCAACACCACGATACACATATGGTTGCTTAGGAAGACCAGTTTCAATATGTTCAACACAGGATGATGGCTTCACTTAAACACAGAAGCGCATTGGTGTGTGCTGTTGATAAAGTGTTGTATAGGAAATTTCAGGGTTGGGTATACACGTATGGCATGGAGTGAGAATACTCTCAACATCAGTACAGATGACATAAGGTAGTTTCAACATCCTCTCAACATTTTTAAACTGTACAATTGATTTCTCCTTGGTAGGCATAACTACCCTTGCAACGCAATGTTGATTATAGATGGCTGCATGTTCTTGTAGTTTTTCCAATCCATTTCGTCCATATCGATTATCAAAATGTGTAAAACAGCGCTTGCATGTATAAACACGTTCATTACATTTAGTTTTCTGGCGTCGAATGAGTTTCTCAAAATTCTTTATATATACATAGTGCTGTTTTCCACTACTGTCATTCAATAGTAGCATGTCACGGTGTTCAGGTAGCTCAATATCAGCAACTTTTATCGGATAGACTTCATGTTTCTCATCTAGAGCGAAAACGTTGATAGACATCTTGTTAAACTTCTCAAATTTAGGTATTTGAGAAAGTGGAGTCGTGCTTTATCTTTAAGTTGCTTGTATTTGCTTACACGTTGTGCATGCTTCTCAACGAATTTAGCTAGTACAGAATACATGAAACACTTCTCGTCTATAAAGTTCTGAATGTTTACGCAGGCTTTTCTTGCTTCAACAGATGACGGTAGTAGCAACGGATTGTACTTGTTGATACGAAGTCGAACTCCTTCCACACTAAGCAAAGCCCAGTTGCTACCCTTAAGCTGAGACTCCTCCATTTCAGTCGCCAATTTCTTAAATTTCGCTTCTAACGGTGACTCCAGATCAGTTTCTAGGAATACAGGCTGATTCCGTGTTTTAAATGTTTTGTCACAGGTTTCTCCAATGCTTTTAACGAATCGACACTCGGCCAGCAGATTAATTTTCACACTCTTGTGAATACCAAGCTCATTATGCGCAGCCTGGATTATCCGTTGTTTTGCCTCGTGCAGATACATATTCAGGTCCTTAGGTGATTCGCATCGTATAAAATATGATTTCAGTCGTCCTTCGAATGAAGTTTCATATTCTTTCATATCACAGTCGTTCATTGCTGATAATAACTGATGTTTAGTAGGCTCCAATCTTCTTTTCTTCTGAGGACTGCTTATTTCACATACATCTTCGTGCCGCTGACCGAAGGTTACATTACAATGCTTGCATTTG
This sequence comes from Deroplatys truncata, assembly GCA_030765065.1. NCBI lineage: Eukaryota > Metazoa > Arthropoda > Insecta > Mantodea > Mantidae > Deroplatys > Deroplatys truncata. The sequence continues at coordinate 383,669,592 of CM060990.1, forward strand.
AAGAGCTTCTTGCACCACATCTGATGCCTTCTCTTGTCATAACCTCGGAGGAATTTCTTCCTGCATTTGATACAAGAGTATCCTGATACACTAGGAATTATGTCCTTATATACAGTTATTCATCCTTATTCTTGATGTAATAACGTCTTAAGGGGACCTAGGACAGATTTTTTAGTCAAAATGGCCAAAATTTTCAATTTTTTGTTTTCTGCAAAAATTAACTCTTTATAATGTTAGTCAAACATAGATGCATTTTACGCTGATAAGCACCTTTTTAAAGGGTTTGGTAGCCATTTTTAAAAACCACTGCACGGAAATTTAAATGCCTGCCACGCCCATTTTTGTTCTCGCTTGCAAAATAGTTACTTTCTTTCCAAAAAATCATTCAAATTTGCACCATAGTCAGTGTTTATTGGTTGTTGCTTCCATCAGGTGTTCATTACTGTAACTACAACAAAACTTCATCTTCATAAGAGTTCAAAATATAGCCGAATTTTTTAGGAACAAAATATACAGCCGTCTCACATCAGTAAAATATATTTTATTGTAGTATTTAAATATTTTAAGAATTTATTTGTAAGATTTTATCTGTTTTATAAGTTTTAAATAATTATGTGTTATGTTTACATGCAGCTTGGTTTTGTGAGGTTATTACTGTCAGTGTCTTTCAAGTTTATTTATTGGTAATTGAAATGCATACACTAAGTGCAAGTTGGAGGAAACCCACAGATAGGATGAGTAAAAGGAATCTAAAGGCTCTGAAAAATATTGAAAAAAGATGGAAAGGTGTTCCCAAAGAAACTATAGAATCACAACCTGGCCCATCAACATTGCCATGTGATCACAAAAGTATTTTATCTGATTCAAATAGTAGCACAGAAATTTCAGATTCTACTTCTGTTGTGCATAATACATTACCCACACATACCAGTACACATGAAATAATTTCTGCCAGTGACAAAAAGCTCAGATATTTTGAAACACCACTTACACAGCCTAACCTATATGAAAATAAATACATTTTAATTAACTCACAAGTTCTGAATGAGTTATGTAGAAATATAGTATGTGGTGAGTGTGGGGAAAAGTCTTTGATTATTGAAACAGGAGAAAATAAGGGCCTAGCATGTAAGCTTACTGTAAAATGTAAGAATTGTGACAAGGCATTTTCAGATGTTTACTCCAGCCCAAAAGTAAAGACTGATTCCAAAAGTAAAAAGGTTCTTTTGAAATAAATAGAAGATGTATAGAGTCATTTTAAAAATTGGAGGTGGTCACAGAACAATGGAAAGATTTTGCATGAGCATGAATTTGAATATAATAGATTCTAAAACATTCACTAAGCATATGCATGCCTTAGCAGATGAATCAGAGACCATAAGAAAAAATGTTCTTTCCAATTCAAGAGAAGCAGTGCATAAAGCCCATAAGGATCTGAATGCTGCAAACATAAATAAGAAAGTAATAGATATAGGTGTGTCTTTTGATGGAACCTGGCACAAGAGAGGGTTCAGATCTCTATATGGGATAGGGATAGTAATTGATATTTTAACTGGATTAGTCATTGACTTTGAAATTTTATCAAAATATTGCCCCATGTGTGTCCTCTCTCAAAATGAACTGGGAGAAGATGCTCCAGAGCTGTACAAATCCACGCTCAGAAAACTATGAAATCCTACTTTATATTTGCATGACTTGAAACTGATTGCAGTTTTGCTGCTACACCAACATGTTTATTTACACTAAGGTCCATGCCTGTTTTGGCACACTGCTTACATAGCACATTATTTGAAAATATTTGTGCTAAGATGGACAAATCCACAATTTCGAATTGTTCAGAGCCCTTATTTATGCACTTATATCTTTATTTCACATCCCCTAGCTTTTTCGAGCATGAATTTGGTGCTGAACTAACTCTGTTGTTGCGAAAACACACAGGAGTTCCATCATCTGGTGTGTGGTTATGTTTGCCAGCGGCCCCTCTATCAGGGTTTTTCACCTGTTGTTTCCAACACACATGCTTTTTAGTAATTTTCTTACTAAAACGAGGCATTTTAATTACAAATTAGTTGTTTTGCTATTGAAAAGCTAGCCTGACACGGGAAACAAACACTGCATGCTCCTATTAGCAAACAAAACAAACAACTCTAAACAAGGAAACAGGAAACAATAATACAGGCTGGCGACCAGCTAAATATCCTTTCACGTGGTCTTAAAATATCCCGGAAACAACAGCAGATTTGAAAAGCAAGAAATGGAAGAATTGAATGACAGCTTGATAGCTAGCAGACGGCCATTGTTCAAGCCAAGCAGACGGAATTGTATGCAGCCATTTTCATATTTTAATAATTAACCTACTTCTAGGATAGACATCGAGGAAATTCAAACTACATAATGAAGAAATAACTTCACACTTTCATATAAGATAATAATCCAAAAACTGAATTTTTTGACAAAAACCCATTCCGTACCCCCTAAGCATCTAAAACTCAGTTATTTCACTAGCATATCAATGCCTTTCACCATTATATCACGTGATCAGAGATACAAGCAGTTAATTCAACTCTCAAACATTACGTAAAAAGTTAATTTTGTTTGTATGTACATGCGTGCACACGTGCGTCTCTCTCTCTGTGTGTGTGTGTGTGTGTGTGTGCGTGCGTGTGTGTGTTTGTGTATCTGTGTTAGTGAGTCTGAGTTTGAGTGTCTGTGTGTGTGGTTTGTGGTGTGCGTATGCCTTCGCCTATGTTTCTGTGTGTCTGTTCTGTGTGTTAATATGTCTGTATGTGGGTGAATGTTTCTGTGTGAGTTTGTGTCTGTGTTGTGTGTCTGCGCGCGTGTGTGTGTGTGTGTGTGTGTGTGTGTTTGTGTGTGTTTTTGAGCGTATATGCGTGACAAAAAATCTTTGTATAATGTGTCACACTTTCTCATTCTGAACTGTTAGCAGTGAGATACCTCTATTCAACTTTTATAACCGTCTCTAACGATTTGATTAAAATGTCATATATTTAAGTTATTTTCATCAAAATGTAATATACGTCTTGAATTTTCAGGGAATAGCGTTTGAAGTCCTCTTTATTCTGAGGGAATTTTATATAATCTCGTATGACTGGCAAACGTTAGGAGTTAGTCGAGAACGTTATACACAAAAATGTATATCTCTTTAAAAACACGCAATTTATTTCAAATCTTCTTGTAACATAAACCATTTCCAGGATATTCGTTATTAATGGTTCAAATTGTTCGATACTTTCATCATTCTATTGAAGTAACGCCAGCATTCAGATGTTTCTCCGATGTAATGGAAAGATTATGGAATTTTAAGGCCAGCGTATAGCGTTCAGTTCTTAAACATTTAACTATTACTGCTCCCTTTGCATCTATTACGATATATGTAATGTGGCTATTTCTGTAAGGTTTATTAAAATCAAAATGCAGAATACCTAGTAGAAACTATTCAGAAATAAACTATAGTGGATAGGGAAGGTCGTGCGAATGTATCACATCGGCTTTTTAGAAAACGTTCCGTATGTGCCTGTATCAGCGTGAAGAGCATAGTCCGAAAAAGGAAGTCGAATAAATACCAAAATTAGTATTTAATTTTCAGACCTTTCGAGGATGCCACACGAAGACTTAGAAAGTTCACCCCTACCCAAACTACACTTTAAATGAAACATTTTTCAAAATGTTCTATTTTCTGAAAAATGGATAACGATTTTGATTGAAATATCCTATGACAAATAAAATGTATATCTTGAATTTTCTGCAAATAATCTGTAAAGTCCTCTTTATTCGGAAGGAATTTTATATAATCTCACATACCTATCAAATGTTAATAGTTAGGCAAAAACTTTCTATAGAGAAAATGTAGAACTCTTTAAAACGCGTAATATTTATTTCAAATAATCTTTTTATAACACAGACCATTTCCGAGGTTTCCGCTACTTCGAATTGTTCAATACTAAGCCATTCTTTTAATGTCCTCTCGATTTTCAATTATTTGGCACGATTTTAAGATGGGCGGCGCCGTGGCCGAGTGGTTAGACCGTTCGCCTCTCACCGAGGCGGCCCGGGTTCAATCCCAGGGACAAAGCGGCGTTTGGTCGGGTTTTCTCCGGGTTCTCCAGTTTCCCCCGCCATTCATTCCAACAACTGCTCCATCATCACCTTTCCTTTCATTCATTTCACCATCATTTCGTTTCATCTACTTCCTTCCTCCCATACCCAGACATCGGGCTGATCACCCATCCTAGATATTCTGTCTGATCCACGAGTGTCTGCTCCTCGACGGACCTCTGACCCCAGGCACCCTACATGTAAGTTATGTAAGTCCTACATAAGAGGAGGTTAAACAGAGAAAGAAGAAGAAGATTTTAAGATGGAATGACTGGAATTTTAGTGCGTATATGTCTCACATTCCTAAACATTCTCTCACATCTGTAATGAAATGTATAACATAACCACTTTTTTGTAAAGATTTATTTGGATTAAAAAACTTACGTAAGAATAGTGTTTATACCCAATTAATAAATTATGTAGCTAGAGAAAATCATGTAAATGTAACAGATTTTTACTATGCTATCAATCTCTGTGTTTGGTTGCATCAGATTTTCGATTAAAACATTAATTTCAAACACACATATGTACATTCATTCTCACGTACGTACTTCTAGACTCTGTGGGAGATAAGATAAGCTTTTGTAAGATTAGTTTTTATAAGAATTATAACCGAACCTCTATAAGAAATTTAGATGTATGACTCAGATGTCGAGGGAGAGAGTTAACTAAAGCATGGTCTACACCATCGCGTTCATAAACCATGGTTTTATGATGAAAGGATTTCACCTAAAGAATAGCTATTCAACCATTAAGCAGGAAAGCCTTTATTGTTAATGCCGCAGAAGTCGGAAGCTTTTAACCATCTAACTGTCACTGCTCGATTTGTATACTAACGAAATGTGTAATTCCCGTAAAGGTTTATCTCCATTATAATGAATTAGATAGCATATATACTGTCCTAAAATAGTTCGTAGAAGCTATATAAAAATAAACGGTAGGAGGTAGAAAAAGTCGCACAAATGTATATTCCCACATTCATACTTCCAGACTCTGCAGTGGAACAGTGAATTATTCTGCCTAAAGAAAAATTTCTCTCCGCGCAAGACGGGAATCGAACCCGCGACCTCTGGATTGAGAAATCAGAGCGCAAACTACTCGAAGGCTTATTTCTATCACAGCGCGATCCTTTATGTCTATAACGGGATGCGTAATGCAGCTGTTTCCATAAAGTTTATCTCGATCAAAATGAATTGGAAAATACACTTTCCTAAGATTAGTTAGCAGACGCTATATGGAAAATAAACCGTAGGAGGTAGAAAAGATCGTGCGAATCTAGGATATCAGGTTTTTTCGTGTTTGTAGCATCTCAACCATTCATCTGTAGCGATCACACTAGGGAGAGCCCCATTGTTAAACCAGAAGGTAAGTTTTTTTTATTATTATTCAAGTCGCTAGAAAGAGGTAGAGCTAAAACACCGCTGCTACAGCAGCCATATGCAATCACCGACCGCTCCTAGGCTCCTATAAAAAGGACATGCGTACTAAGGCTCTGCATACCAAATGAGGGGAGGAAGTCTTATTTTACCGCAATAAGGGCATAAGTCAGTAGTTACTAAAAATTAAAATCGAATATGTGCGTAGCCGTCCCCTGTACTTTATAAAAAAAAGAAAAGAGAAAATAAGCATGTAACTTGGCATTAGCCATATATGCTGTTACGCTAGGTGGAAATATAATACTTATGTGATCAATCAATTGTTTAAATGGATCGCGGTTGTGACCCCTTCCTGCATACTTTTTAAAGAAATATATTAAAATGTTTTAACCATATTAATAGTGTAAGCTGAATATGTTCGTGCCCCTACCTGTATACAGAGGGTTGTTCGCAATCTATGGTAACAAACTTAAGACCCCGTTACCTTATGAAAAACCACGCCTCCACCACCATTGATGTTCTATCTGGCAGCCTTTAGCTTCAGCTATCAATCTGCATCACAGCTTCCACTGGAGCCAAGAGATGACCAGTTTATTCCATTCCTCCTGGCAGCTTTCCAGAGACCATCTAAAATTCTCGGCTGTCTACTTCCAAGAGCTCTTTTCAGTAACCCAAATGCACAAAACTCCATCAGATGGAATGTATTCCAATTTCTCTATGTTATCCATAAATGTGTAGGTTGAAGCAGACTTATGGCTTGATGCCTTAACCTGATGCAACCAGACTTGTTTACATCTGCACCATAGAGAGCAGGGATTTCTGTATGGTAAATTGTAATTAGGACGTTAGTCTGATAATATGCCGAGTTGATTTTCACATTCTTGTGTACACGAAGAATGGTTAATTTGCCGAAACAACATCGCTCATGAGACAAGGTTTTTATTGCAATAATATGTGCCCACATATATACTTTACTTTTCCATATAATCGCCGTTCACATCTATGCACTTGCTGTAACTCTGCACCAGCTTCTTTAACCCCTCAGCCGCCTGGGACTAGAACCATTTGGTAATGCTCGTCTTGAGTTCATCATCGATTTGAAAACGTTGTCCACCCAGCCACCGTTTCAAACGCAAGAAGAGGAAATAGTCGCTTGGTGCCAGATAGGGACTTTGCGGAGGGTGGTCAAAGAGTTCCCAACGAAACTCTTGAATCTTCTCTTTGGTTTTAGTAGCGGGGTGCGTTGTCAAGCAGGAGGATGATCCCAGACGACAGCTTTCCGCGCCGTCTATTTTGGATCGTACGTCTCAGTTTAGTAAATGTTGCACAGTACACGTCAGCTGTAATTGTTGACCCACAGTCCATGAAATCAATCAAAAGGACGCCCTTTTCGTCCCAAAACATGGTAGCCTTCATTTTGCAATTCGTGTACGGCGATTGCTTAAACCTTTTTGCTCTGGGTGAACCGGAACGGCGCCACTGCATTGATTGCTGTTTCGACTCTGCGTTGGTGTACGCTATCCATGTCTCGTCTGTAATAATGTGAGAAAACAAACCACCTCTATCTTGTTTATAGTGCTCCAAAAACTGTCGTGCACTACGCATTCGTTCTTTGTGCTGTCCGTGAGCAGTTTTGGTTCCCACCTCGCACAAAGTTATCGATATCCAAGCTGTTCAGGGACAATCCTGTAAAGTGAGCTTCGAGCAACATTTGGGAATTCATCAGCCAGACCACTAATCGTCAAACGCCGATTACTTCGAAGCGTTTGGTTTATTTGCTCAACAATGTCGGTCCGAATACTGGGCCTACCACTCCACTGTTCATCGCGCACATTTGTGCGGCCATTACGAAATTTCGACACCAGTGTCAAACGTGTTTGTCACTCATTATGCCCGGTACATACACGAGGGATAACTCACGATGGATGTCCGCAGCTGATGATACTTTTGCCAGCAAAAATCTAATCACCGCGCACTTCACAACTGGTGGGATCTACGATTGTCGCGGCCATTACGATCTGCTCTAACTACTGGCAAACACCTACTGCGTCACACCAACACTGCGGTAGGCTCCTCAGGAGTCGGTAGACAGCGCTGAAAGCGTGAAACGTCATTCATGCCTACCATCCGTCAAATATTGTTCACCGGACCTTAGTTTTGGAATACGCCTCATATATAGCCCAGGTTTTGTTGCAGTCACTTAGAGGAACATATCCCTCATCCAAAAGGACAACAGACGTCCACTTTTCACCAGCGAGGTATCGTTCATGCAGCTTTCTGCTGTTAGTGGTACGTTATGCAGTGTGTTTAGGCAACAGCTTATATCCCCGGCTCTTATGACACTTTTCTAGATTCAAGTCCTGGCTGATTATGGTGTTCACAGTAGTAAGAGATCCCTAATTACAGTGCAATGGGCGTCCGAGTTGCGGGATTTGGTCCAGAGGTATGGGTTTTCACCTTTCAAATTATCTCCGGGTGCGACTGGTGGCCGGTCGTGGATTTCCAGGTTTCTTGTCCTTTGGAAGAGGTCCTGATGTAGCCTTATTTTTTTGTTGAATACACATGAGATCAGTTTCTTGGATATGGTAAAACCACGCCTCTAGCATTGCTTAATATTCTTTGAATACTAGTATTTTGCATCGGAAAAGTCAATAATGTACCCTTATCTGAATGATTCTATTTTTGACGCCATTTGATGCAGTAAGAACAAGACCACACAAATGAACAAACACAGTGATGCAGTCATACTGCTGAACTTTCATTCGGTTGTAAATGTTTCTACGCGGAGCTATTGTGCTCGTCTGATATAGTTATCATAGATCGTGAACAACCCTCCGTATTTTTTGAAAAAGGACAGTAAATAAGCATGTAACATGTCGTCTACATATTGTCTGTTTTGTTCAGTGGAGATGTAATACTTGTTGAATTAAGGAGTCAATGAGGAATCGGATGCGTGCATGTGTGGTCTCCGTCCCTGTTCTTTGACTGTTGTAGTGTACATCGCTGAATACAATTAACAAGTAGACTGTGAACTTCAGGATGAATAGTCGCATCCTTTGTAGGTAAGGAGGGATAGATCGAGCACAGGGTAAATGCATTTATATATGGGAGAGAGGAAAAATGAGGAGAGGTGCTAGGGAGAACAGGGGTTGAAGGTGATTCTGGGAACAATTTAGAGATCCATTGTAGGTTGGACCGCATTATATACAGGCATGCACGTTCGTTGTAAGGGTATGTGGTTCAATGTATCTGCCGTACGATATAAGTACGACATATAACGTAAAACTTTCTATGATTATATCTAACCTAACTTAGGGCACCCTAACATCATCTATTCCATTGTGTCATCGTCTAACCTAACACGAACCATTGTAACCTAACGTAGACCATACTTACATAATCTACGCTCTTCGGTCATCGTCCAATCTAACTTAATACCAACCATTCTAACCTATCTTAGACCATCCTCTGATCATCTATTCCATCCCGTCTATCGTATAACCTAAAATAGGCCATCCTCTCAACTATTCCATCCTGCCATCGTCTAACCTAACCTGATAGGAACCATTTTAGCAAAGCTAACCTAACCTGGACTTCACCCGATGTAGACCTCGTTTTATACTACTCTCGTTTTACACTGATTTGCTAGTGTTTACAATAGTTTGTCCCGTTTTTCTGGACGTATCGATCATATGTACTTGCATATTTCTTATGTCTTTAGAGTATTCTGATATTTTTACAGCGACTTTGACCATTTCTCTAGACCTTTCGAGCATTTTAACAGTCATTTCAGACACTCACATAGCCTTTTTGGGAAAACGTTTACAAGCATTGCAGACTCTGAAACAGGTTTTCGGATATTTTGGTACATTTCAGGCTTTTGAACATGTTGTGCCCTACTTTTACAGGCTTCCTAGGCACCGGAACAGGTGGTTTAGTGCATATCACGGATGCCTTGAAGGGATTTTAATCCTTTTACTAATGTTTTGGACACCGCAGCAGGTATTTTATGGTCTTGGCGCAGGCATTTCTAAGGTATTTTAGATACTGAAGGATGTATTTTCAGGGTGTTACTATATTTTGAAGGTATACTATACAGTTTTCCAGGAATTGGAGCATTTGTAAGCTATTTTAGACACTGTAGCGGGATATTTTCGGGAGGGGAGGCACTTTTAGAATATTTTGGACCATCCTGAAGGTATTTCGAAGCACTTTACGTCAAACATACACACTTTGAAGGCATTTGGGGCGCAGGAATACGTATTTCGAGCTCTGGTAGGTCTATTTTGAACACTACTGCAGCGCTTTAGACTCTTTTATGAACGTTTTGAACGCTTTGAAGCCATTCTACTATATTTTGAGAGGAATTTCTTACATTTTGTCGTAGCTTGACACTGTTTCATATTCATTTGCCATGTCTCACAGGTATTTTTATACGTTTTACCGGTATTTGCTATACTTTACAAGAATTTAATGGTATTTTTGGAGGTTTGTAAGCATTTTACATTATATGATGTACTTTTTCAATCGTTTTCGATGTTTATAAGCATTTTACCAAATGCTACGGTACTTTTTATATAGTTTTAAAGTACTTTACTAAATATTTTCCAACCTTCGGTATATTGAGCTGCTGACGTGTGCGACGTGGAGGGATGAACAAGTATGGCTTACAGTCCCTCAGGTATATTTAACTAACCTAACTTAACCTATTCTAACCTAACCTGACCTAGACCATCCTCTCATCACCTATTCCATCCTACCGTCGTCTAACCTAACCTCAGACCGAACATCCTAGCCTAGCCTATCCTATCCTATCCCAGCCTAACCTGCCTTAGACCATCCTCTCATCATCCATTCTATCCTGTCATCGTCTAGCCATAATACCAGCCATTCTAGCCTGAATAAGACAACAATGTAACTAAACGTGACCAAACATAACAAAAAAACATAATCAAACGTAACCAACTAAGAGAACCTAAGCTAACCCATCCTTCACAACTTAGAATGAATCGAGTTTTAATAGACGCTCCTTAACTTTTATGGTTCTAAGTGTCCCATTTTATACTGAGCGTGAAGGACAGGAAATTTTGCTCAGAGGCCCCATTATCAGGTTTGAGGTTCTTTTACGTGTCGTAAATCTACACACGGGACCACCGGCTTTACTTCCCTTTCGAATGAAGTCATGCTAAGGATTTTTATCCCGAGAAAATCCAATGCCCTCCACCGGTTTGAAGCCGCGACCACGGGAATTAGAGGCTAACATAGTACACCATGGTGGACGACTTCATAACTTAGACAAATCAGTATGCAAGCCTAACCTAAGCTAACACATCCTATCGTAACTTAGATGTTCACTTTTCTAACCTATCCTGAGACGACCTTGGGATTCTTTTTATTGAGATTGTGGCATTTTATTAAGATTTTACTATTTGTAGGCCTTACATAGAAAGTTATATGTCAACGTAGCGTTATTTCGATATTTATTTTAGTTTGTTGCTTGGTATCTCTCCTCTTTAATCTTGGTTTGAGACGAGCATAAGAAGTTACTCCTATGGCAGAGTTACCCCCTCCGCTTCCATTCTTCTTCCTTCATATTTATGCTGGGTATATGCTAGTGATATAATGTATACCTCCATTTTCTGTAAGAGGCTAGCGTAGGAAACCAACATATTAAGGTACGAACACATCCCCTTATGCAGGGCTCAGAATGCTGTAATCACCATAGCCATACGTAGATATTCCATCATCTGCAATCAACTCTTTTGTCCTCATGAGATGATACAGCGATTTTGTTAGCTTCAACACTAAGCAATATGATGAGGAGACAGAATTAAATTCATCGCAGTTCTTATGATTTCATTGCTTTTTATACACACCCCATACCTCTCGAAAGTCGTATTCCTATTAGTAGCGCTTCGTTTAATACCCTTATAGTCTTTTTATTAGACTTCCGTCTGTATCATGCGCACAGATGTAACCATTGAGTGATTTTTGCGTTTGCTTCATTTTAAAGTTTTTCCAGCAATTTTTGGAGTGAATAGTATACATGGTTTCTTGCGCAATCAGACTATCTGGATACTCGAGTATTCGTGGTTTATCCGGATATACATGTGTAGTAGTCGCTTGATGAATGAAGGAGTCACTATCCATGTACAGCAGTTATAGGTTTTCAGCTCGCAATACGGAAGTAACACATCACTTTGATAAGAGTACATGAGGAGTTTTGAAATGTGTAGCACACTAATGTCTGTTGAACAAAATCTGTCGTGAAGTCATGTGTGCAACAGCCAAGTTATCTCCATGAATTGTTCTATCAATGAATGTGGGTTTTGATGTAGTTTTTCTATCCCTTTAGGTCTATCACATGTCGTACGTCCACACAATACCGGTAGTTCTCCAATGTTTTCCCAAACACATCATTGTTGAAGGGCCCCTCAGGAGCACGGGTTTGGCGTACCCGGCACCATATCACCCGCTCCGACCTCATCGACTGTGACATGTCTTTCCATTGCTTCTTCGTGTTAGCTGTTAATGATCCTCTTCCTCTTCTAGGTTTATTCTGATTCTTAGTTTTTACAATCTTAGGATTATTAACTTCTGTCTCACCAGCAGGGATCTTTTCTGTCTCCGTGGTTCTTTCCCGCGGTTTCAGCGCGGCTTCCGACATGTGTGCTCTACGGTGGTCTAGGTGCGAAGGTCGGGCGGACCCCTCTCACTGCCCCTGTATGTAACCTTAGGTGCGGAGCCCGTCCACGCCGTCATGTACACCCACGTAGCTCTCTGGGGCCTCGGCCTGTGTTAATTCTCCGACGACCGAATGCCGCTGGATTCATATCACGTGCCGGGCGTGTTACCGCTTTTGGAACCCCGGTATAATCAACCACAATTCCCACTGAATCCGTATCTGCGCCTTGATCGCAGCGCGGCCTGGAGTAGGGAGCCATGGGCGGTTATTTCCATGATAGGGGCCTAAAGCCAGGGCCTTTGTGGTAAACGGCTTACACATATGGAACAGCAGTGGAGATTGGGGGTAGCAATTCTGAAGTACGCCTTGAGATCGGTCACGGGAGGGTTCCTACGACGGCACAGAGCGTGAAGATATGGTGTCTTTTTAACTTCAGATGGCAAGCTGACGCCAACGGTTTCGTATGGGGTCTATTTCATCATGTATCCGCGCAAAAACTCCTTTACTGACTTTTTTGGATATGACATTGCTAGCGATGCTAAACTGTTTAAGGACCTTAGTCCATTTTACATTAGGCGTGAGGTGGATAGGATCTGTGGCCAGGTAAAGAACGCGACACGACTTAGAGACCGTCCGTTATTGGTCAGACAAACAATGCGGAGCAGTCCCAAAAACTGTTAAAAGTGATTTTTTCGGCTCCTATCCCATCCGGGTAGTCTCACACAAAACGCCAAACTCTTGTAGGGAGGTTGTCACCACCTCAGTCTAGACGATCTTTCCAACGAGGAAATAGTCACTTGCCTCTCCGATCAACGTGTATATCAGGCGTTCCGTTTATCTCGCAAGCAGGATGGTCCAGAATACCCGTTACGCACCGTGTTTCTCACCTTCAAATGTACCGTGTTACCGGAATATATTTCTTGTGGCTACGAACGTGCCGCCGTAGCCCATATATCCCGAACCCCAGGCGCTCTTTTCGGTACCAGAGTTTCGGGCATACTACCCGCTCGTCTATCCGTGCTGCTATGTGTGAGCGATGTGGCCTACCTGCCCATGAGGGCGCGGCCTGTGTTCGAGACCCTAGTTGTATTAACTGTGGAGGATGTCATCCGTCTAGCTCGCGACAGTGTTCGAGGTTTTTGGTCGAAAAGTGTCTACAGGAACTGCGCGTTAAGGAACCTTTACTGAAGTACGGCGGTGCTTTGCAAAACGTCAACTTGCAACCACCACTGGATATTCGTCCGCCGTCCGCCGCTCTCCTGTTGCCACTGTTGGCTTACCACTCACGCTCGCTGTCCATGCTTGGTCACAAACCGAGTTGCCAGCGAGTACCTCTCCATCGTCTCGCATTAACGCTGCGGCAGACCTTTCGTCTTCAGCCGTGTCGCCACCATCCTTCAAGTCGTCTACCAGTGCTCGCCCATCAGCTTCGTCTGCTGAGGATGTTCGTTCTCGACCTCAGCATAGACGAGTAGTCGCACTTCTTCTGTGAAGTCCCGGTCGCACTCCACGAGCCGCAGGGGCTGTTCGGATTCCCGGGCATCGGTGGATTCGCCAGAGGATAGGCATTTTACTGTTGGTCCGAAATCCGTCAAGATGAAGAAGAAACTGAAGCTGACTCCTTAACCTTTTCTTTCAATGGAAATACTCCAGTGGAACAATAATGGGCTCGTGCATGACTTCCGGACGTACAGTGTTTTGTTTCCCAAGGTTCTCCTTCAATTGTCTATCTCCAGGAAACCCATTTACTGGCTACGCGCGCTTTGCATCCTCGGAGATTTTGCTGCTTTAGGCACGACTATGTTGTTGGACGACGTGCCAGCGATGAAATTACTATTTTGCTGGCGCATAATATTTGTGCCACCAGCATACCGGTGCGTACAAAATTGTCGGCTGTGGCTGTGCGTGTCCAATTGGAGAGCGCCTGCTTTTCTGTTTGCAACGCCAATCTACCACCGCTCAGTGTCGTTCAAGCGCACGAACTTCGGGCGCTTTTGGCTCAGATTCCGCCACCGCTGCTTTTCATTTCTGATTTGGATGTCAAACATTCTCTCTGGGGTTCCAACACAGGCGATGCTCGTGGATGCATTATAGCAGACGTTTGTGATATATCCGGCTTACTTTTATTAAATACTGGTGTCCCTACCATCTTATCCTCTGCCTATGTCACCACTCAGTTTTGGATCTGTCTTTCTGCAGCCCGGCATTACTTCACCTCAATTCTCGGCAGTGATCATTACACCGTTGCCATTCGCTTATCCGGCCACCATTCTCTACACTCATGACATCCTCCCTGGATTATTTCCAAGGTTGACTAGGAGAGCTTCCCACATTCATCTCACCGATAATGATTTTGCCACCACTGATCAAATGGTGGTGTATTCTACTTGTTCTCTCTTACTCGCAGCGGATTCCAGCATTCATCGAGGTTCTTGCGCCCCACGTCACGTTCCTGTTCCTTGGTGGACCTGGGAATGTTATTTGGCCCTCAAAGCGCGCAGGCGTGCCCTGCGTGACATTCAGTTACATCCTACTGAGGAGAACTTCGTTGCTTTCAAGCGTTCTCAGGCTAGGGCACGTTTTGTACTTCGCAATACCAAACGCAAGTCTTGGGAATCCTATGTCTTTCCCTATCCCGTGGTAGTTCTGCACAGCAAGTGTGGACTGCAGTTCGTCGTATGTATGACAGGTGTCGCCAGGTGGTCATTTCCGGTCTTGCCGTAAACGGCACCACTTATACAAGCGAACCGGATATAGCCGAAGCCCTTATCAGCTCCTTCGCTACTTTTAGCCAAACCGCAAGTTGTTAGAGCTCCTTTTTCCTAATCAAAGCCTCTGCGGAGCGGTTGGTTCGTGATTTTAACACTGACTGTAGTGATTCGTACAACGCACCTTTTACCGTTGCCGAGCTGGCGCATTCTCTGTCTGTCGCCAAGAATTCCTTCCTTGGTCTTGATGACATCCAACGACAAATGTTCCTTCATCTTCCGCCTGAGGCGCTTTCATTCTTACTCCGAACATACAACTGCATCTGGCGTCGGCAGGAATCCCCGTCATCGTGGCGAGGGGGTAATGTCATTCCTATCCCTCGACTCGGTAAAGACCTGTCGCTTTCGTCTATCTACCGGCCTATTTGTCTTGACAAATGTCGTGTGTAAGGCCTTTGAACGCATGATTAACGTTCGTTTGGTGTAGTGGTTCGAGAAGAATAACCTCCTCTGCAATGTTCAGTGCGGATTTCGCCGTCATCGCTCTAGTGTCTCGACAACCTGACACGCCTGGAGGCTTATGTGCAAGATGCATTTCTCCTGATGCAGCATGTCGTGGATGTATTCTTTAATCTACAGAAGGCGTATAACACTGCTTGGCGATATGGTATTCTCCGTACGATGGATGGTTACTGTTTGCGCGGTCATCTAGCTGTCTTTCTCTCTAACTTTTTACACCTTCGCCGTTTTCGTGTCCGCATTGGAAACACGTACCAGGAGCGGATCCAGGAGAATGGTGTACCCCAGGGGTGGATTCTTAGCGTCCATCTCTTTGCCGTACCCACTAACGGCATCCCTGGTGTTGTTCGTAGCGATCTTCCGATGTCTGTGTATGTTGACGACTTTGCTATATATTATCGTTCTTATAGTCTCTATCACATCGAGCGTCAACTGCAGCTGGCCATAACATCGCTTGCAAACTGGGCCCGTCGCAACGGCTTTTGCTTTTCACCTATGAAAACAGTGTCTTCAGTTTCAACGCCTTCTTGGTGTACATCCTCCTGCTGATCTTCACTTCCTCGGCACACCTGCAATTTCTGCCGCAGCTCAAGTTCTTGAGCCTTTACCTCGACAGCAAACTTAACGGTCAGTACCATATTCGCCGGCTTCGTGCAATCGCTCTCTTCGAGTACTAACGGTTTTATCTGGAGCATCTTGGGTCGGCGATCGCACCGTGATGTTGCGATTACGCCGCTCCTTGGTTCGGTCCAAACTGGATTATGGCAATTTGATCTACGGCGCTTCGACGGCCTCTAAACTCCGCGTCGTAGACACTGTTCATCATGCCTGTATCCGTCTTGCTACTGGTGCTTTCCGCACTAGTCGTGTCGAACGTTTATACGCTGACTGTCGAACACCCATTGTTTTTCGACGCTCATTTTTACTCTGTTTCTATATTGCAAGTTGGTCGGCTCATACAGGTCAACCTTGTTTTAACTCTGTTTTACAACCCGGATCTCACTCTTCGTTATCTGCGAAATAGTACTTATTCTCGCCTCAGCGGTATCCGGTTTTGCGACCTTCTTGTTGCACGTGACCTCCGACTGCCTCCTGTGGAGTGGTTCTCTTTCGGTCGTTGTCCTCCGTGGCAACTCCAGCGTGCCTGGTTTCACCTAGCACTTCCGGACAATGTGCGCTCCTCTACCCCCCGTCCGTGTTTTGTCAACTTTTCGCCGGGCTTCAGGGAAGTTACCGGAACTACACCCCGGTGTTTACTCATGGTTCACAGCAGGGTGGTGCTACAGGTTGTGGTGTCATTCTTAATTGTGCGACTCACCGGTATCGCCTTTTGGACGCCAGTTCCGATTTTACCGCCGAGCTCTGTCATCTTTTATTTCCTACATTTCATCTCCACTTTATATCCAGGGTGTTTTCTTATCTGCTCCGACTCTTTAAGCGCCCTTCAAGTCTTGCAACAGTTTCTCGGCTCCTCACTCTCGTCGCGAAAATTCAGAACCTTGTCTCCCAGTTGCTTTATCGCGGATACCAGTTAGTTTTTACATTGATCCTCGGGCATGTGGGCATTGCCGGCAATGAGGAGGCAGATGCGGCTGCAAATTCCGCCTGCCATTTGTCGGAGTTTTCCACAGCGACTGTGCCGTACAGAGTCCAGCGGTATTTCCGGTGTAATATGTTTCTGGCCTGGCAAGAGTCGTTGGAGGTGCTGAGTGGCACACAACTATTAGGGATACCGTCCAACCCTGGCCCACTTCTTGCAGGGAATCACGGCGATCCCAAGTTGTTGTGACTCGTTTACGCCTGGATCATATCCGCGCCACTCAGACATCTTTTTGCGCGGTGACCCGGCCCCGTTTGTCCGTAATACGACATGCACCCCTCTGTCTCACGTATTTTGCTTGATTGTCCGCGATTCGCTCCTGAGTGCCGGTCCTTTGGCCTAGGTCCTCTCCTGCGTTTTTTTTAGGCGACGGTCCATGTGGCTGTCGATCAGGCATTTCGGTTTGCTTTAACCATTGAATTTCATGCGCAGGTGTAAGTTGTTTTTGTCTTTATCTTCTGTTTTTAAACTTCTAGACCTGTGCCTGTATAGTTTTAGCTTCCATTTTACCTTTTTAAATATGACTTTTAGGTTTTTATGTCTAAGTTTTGACCTCAGGCCTGTATAGTATTTTAGCTTTCTATATGACTTTTAGGTTCAAATGGTTTTAAGTTTTGAGCTCGGGTTCTAATGACCTCGTCGACGAACCCTTAAGCCCCATTCACTCTCTAGTTGAAGGGCTTGTAAAGATCCTTCTCAATATCGTTTCTAGCACTTTGTATAGTTTGTTATTGAATTCAACATACGGTTTTAACCAACGTGATTGTCGAAATCGTAGTGCATAATGAATTTTTTTAGCTGTAGTCCATGCGACAGAACGTGTTTCAAGGCTCTAACGAACAAACACTTTCTTCGGGGTCCAGTGTGCGGAATTAACTTCTTGGTAGATCAATCTTTTGGTTTCAGACACTCGGGCAGGAATGGTAAATCGATATGTAGGTCATGAAGCTGAGTAGGATATTCGATATAAACTTAATCTTTCAAACAGTTTAGGTCTATTGAGAAGAAACACAGTAACATCCGCCATAAGGAAGGACGTGACATGTTGCTCAACCATTTTGGTTATTGGCGTCTTCTTATGCAATGTATTGAAAGAGTTTTAAGGGATCAACTTCCCCATGTTAATGATGTTAGTTTCTGCATATCAGTGGGAAACTTGACACACTCCACCATTACAGCCTAATCATAGTCCAGTGATGCTTCTAGGTCAATTCCTGTATATAGAACCATAGCATTCCATGGAAGTTCAGGAGATGTGAAGTAATGTGCAAGCCGAACTTTGTATTTTCAGGGTTTGGTCTCTGAATGTTTCAAACACATTAGCGAGAAGCACAACTGAAGTCAAGTAGAGGTCGCTGTACTCGCGTAAGTTTCTTATGTTAAACAGCTCCCATACATTTTCAGCAAGCCTGTAATTCTCGTCGCTAATTTCACCACCATTAAATGTATTGTAGAAGGCCTCTCTTGTAGGCAGGTAAATATAATTAGGGAATACACCCTTAGCGGTCATCAAACTCAACTTCTCATACCCAAAGTACTTCTCTATTTCTGGATATCTTATTGTTTTTACTAGCTTATCCAGGCTTGTGCTCAGGAAACGATGGGTATCCAGAAATCGCAGCTTTATTAGCCGAACATACTTTGAGAGATTTAGCTTTCTTCAGGGTTCGGAATCACACCTACTCTTTCGCTTGTATCTCCCAGCTCCTAAACCATGAAATGGAAATCATATACGCTCAGGCTATGCAGAAAAAACAGGAATATAATTAGGCTTTTTAAAAGCTTATCGTGCAGAGCTTCACGGTATTAACCGCTTACAAGAACGTGGTCACGCACTTTGTAGTTCTCTTCTGTTAGGTCCTTAGCACATAATTATCTGCAAATTCCTTAACACATAATTAGTACTCTGTAAGACTAAAAATCCTTTTGTTTTTCATCTGTAAGCTTTAGAGGAACCTTAACCATGATATACATAAGGTTGAAGAGGAAGATTAGTTTCTAGACGTTTAACGCTGGATGGCGGCTTGACGTAAACACAAAGCTCATCGGGGAATGCTTCTGATATGAACTTGTATAGGAGGTTTTAAGATTAGTGCTGCATATGTGATATGGTATGAGTACTCTCAAAATCTGCATAAATGAATTAGGGCACTGTCTGCATCTTCTCCACCGTTTGAATTTGCGATAGAGATATGCTTTGTAGGCATAACTATGCTAGTGATGGCATGCTGTCTACAGACAGTAGAATCTTGTTTTAGTTTTTCCAGCCCACTTCGTCTACACCGATCATTAAAATGTTTGAAAGAACACCTATATACGTATATCTCTCAATCAGGTTTTGTTTTCTGAGGTCGAACGAGCTTTTCAAAATTCCTCATATATGCATAGTGTCGTACGCTAGCATCACTCAACAGTAGCAGTTCACGATGGTCAACTAGGCTCCATGAATCTTTATAGGGAACACTCCTTGCTTCTCATCCAGTCGAAAACTTTGACATGTTGTTAAGCTTTAGAAACTTAGAAATTTTAACCATTCCGTAGGAAACAAAACATTTTTGAAATCCTACTTATCTTCAAGTTGGCTAACACGTTGCGTAATCATTTTGTATGAGTTTTGCAAGGATGGCGTATACAAATCATTTTTCATTGCGGTAGTTCTGGCGATTTATACACGCCTCTTTCGCTCCAGCATGGCTGGTAGAGGAATGTAGCTGCTTCCTCGAAGGGTACTAATTGTGAGTAATTGTGTCCAACATGGTGGCCAGATCGGTTTGCGCAAACACAGGATGATTTCGTGTTTTTTATGTTTTGTCACAGGTTCCTCTAACGGCGTTCACAAATCGGCATTCAACCAGTAGATTAATTTTCATTGATTTATGAAGTTCTTTTTGAATTGCTTGAATGATACGCCGTTTTGCTTCATGTGGATAAACATCCATGTCTTTAGACGAATCGCAGCAAATCAATTAAGATTTCAGACGCACTTCGAATGCGGTCTCACACTCTCATATCGCACCCTCGTCCAGGTTTGACAACAGTTGATATCTCGCAGGCCCAGTCTTGTTTTTCTTACAACGAGTACTGAATCTACATACCTCTTCATGTCCCTGTCCCTTATAGCTATTGCTGAAGAAGCTTCAATATGTTTACACTTGAAGAGCTGCTTCTAGGCCATTTCATGTCGTCTCTTTCATAACCTCGTAGAAAACTCTTCGCTTATTTGTTGCAGGTATACCCAGTAGCGCCTGTAATGGTTTTCTGGTATGTAGCGCTATGCATCTCTGCAATCTGCTAAAGATCGCATTATTCAAAGGAGCACACTTTTTTACGTTGACAGCTTCTAGGCACTTCTGAGAGCTGATTTCACTTAAGGGTGACGATCTACTTGCATCGAAGCAAATTAGCATAATGAATATATATTTCTTATGGATGAGAAAAGGGCTGTTACGTCTTTACCCCAATTCCTTTCCTAGCTGACAATGTGAGGCACGCCCTCCAATATGGCCATAACCACTAAACACTGCTTCACATACTAGTACGCACTAGTATATATATATATATATATGTATATATATCCATGCATTTTCGTCTGGTCCCGCATAGCATCTGGTTAGTCTTTGAAAACTAAATAGCTGATTACTACGCTGAAGCGTCCATGTTGAGCTGGCGGCTGATGCACGGCAACTACGGCATCAGCCGGCTGGTGTGGGGCTGCGGCGAAGCCACTGGAGGCGAGGGCGAAGCACTTGTGGAAGCTAAAGATGCCTGGGGTCGTGTCGTCAGTGAAGCACCCCTCTCGGCGGGTGCCGGAGGGTCAGTGCAGGTAGCTGGCTTGGCGAGTCGATGTTTCTACGTCCTCTTACCTTTCTCGAGGAGTGAGTATAGATATGTTTTTTGGGGTTGGGTTTTCGGGAATAGGATATGTCTAGGAGTGGGTTAGAAGGGAGAAGTTTGGAGAGGCATTGTGGTTCCGCTTTTGCACCCCGGTTAGTTCGGAAGGGTATCTGCCTGCACTTCGGCAGGCAGTAGGAATAAGGAATGCCCGGGTGACGGCCATGGCCCTAAGGTCCCTGTTTTATTTCTGTGCACCTCAGTGCTTGTTTTTCAGAATTGGAAATTTGTACTCGTGCCGGCGGTTACTCATATATGCATCAAAGAATTGGAGGTTGTGAAGTGATCGGATGTGTGTGTGTGTGTGTTTGGTATGCATCGTTCTGCTCTGCTGTGGCTGATTGTGTGTTTTCTGAAGTGGGTGATGAAGTTAAAGTTGCTGGTTGAGTGTGCTGGTAATCGTTAAGTTGTGCTGTGAGTTGGTTGAGGCCGAACGCGCGTAGGTGGTGACTTGTTCCTGTTGCTGCTTCCAGTTCTTAATGAAGAGTTGGAGTTTCGATATGTATGCGGCGATGAGAACGAGTAGGTCCTGGACAATATCCTCGATGCTGTTGAGGCTACGGAGAAAGCTTTCATTGTGTGCTGCGGTTATGTACGTGATGGTTTCTTCCACGGAGGCCAGTCGGGAGCTGTTGACCAGGACCACAGCGTGGATGTCCTGGACGGCATCCTGGGTAGCGTGGTGGTGTTTGTGGTTGGCGCTGAAGGCACTAGTTGTTTTCGGCGTTGGTGTCATCGTCTTGGGTAGATGGTGAACTGCGCCTGCCCCGTGAAGTGGCCGAAGCCTTCGCAGGTTGCGCAGTACCGCCGGTGGTTCCTCAAGTTATGTTGGTTTCAGTTGGTCGTGAGGTTTGAGGAGCCACAGTAGTGGCAGCTCGGCTCAGCTGCGCAGGATGAAGCAGTGTGGCCATATCTGCAGCAGCGGCGACAGGGTACCTGGTGATCTACCTTGCAAGCCTCAATACGTAGACGCTGCCCTAGCGAGGGCAGGCCCGCCGTCAAGGCAGCTTGGTAGCCGCCAAGAGTTGCGAACTCTAGTCGGATGAGTGACGCTGGTCCTGTGCTTGTATAGATTCTGGTGCCCCTCAAAGTCGAGGGCTACTGTCGCTGTGCAACAGTGAGAGTGAACCCAGTGGGTAGGTCTCATGGCACACCGTATACTACGGCGGTGAACCTTGCCATACGTGAAATAGGCGCAGGCGGTAGAGGCTCAGTCACAGAAGGAATGGAGGCAGCCGGCTGGAGTGCTGTCGTCGTTGGTAGTAGATTGGGCGGCGTAGTGGCTGCAGCGTAGCTCTTCCCTATTAGCGGCGGTGTAGGGGCTGCGCACCCGCTTTGCCCGTCGGGTGTGACAGCAGCTGCCCTTGCTGTCGGGGCGAGGCATTGGGCAAAGTAGAAGGCGAAACGTTGCTAGTCCGTGCTAGCGGCGCTGGAGAGTCCACACTCCCGGCATTTGCCGGGGAAGCGAGCGGCGAGTCAGAGCTGGCTGGTCCCGGTGTCGGAGGGCGGTGGCTATCCTCCTCGACAATTACCGGGGAGCCGCAGCGGTTTCCTTGGCTGCAGACTCGGCGATATGGCGTATATTCCTCTTGCCCATCGCTCGGCGAAGTCCTATACATATAAGGTTTTTTACCGTGGGGGAAAAATGCATTGCTGCATTCAACCTCCAGCCGATGTGCATTGGCTGGGGGATTTATGGGGCTCGCCGCTCAGTCGCGGAATACCCACGAAAAACCCCTCCACCTGTTAGTATGCCATAGTTATTTGTGAGTTCGTGCAATTTAGTCGGGTCCCGCTTAGCACCCCGGTTAGTCAATGAAAGGTGTGTAGCTGGCATGCATTGCATGCGAGTGCGTCAACAGTTAGTTACTCGGAATTACACATGGCTAGAACCTGGTAATTATGATACCATGTTAATTAGTTACATGCTATGGAATTACTGTTATTTGCGTTCTTGCAGTTAGTGCAATCGTTATTATTGTATATCTAACCTATGTTAGAGCAAAAGGTTTAGGTAAATACTCTTAGGCTATAAGGTTAGCCAGTCGTCTTATAGTTCTTCTGGTTTCCTTCCCTTGGGAAGCGCGTCATGAATTTCAGCCAGTAGGATTTCCTGGGACGTCCGAATTTCTGGTTGCAAGATTGTCTTGCTCGTCGTCTCGTGGTCCTTAGTTGAAGCTTTTCGTCGTTGTGCCCACTATAATTTTTTTCCGTGGGGGGGAAATGCATTGTTGCATTCAACCTCCAGCCGAAGTGCAATGGCTGGGGGGATATGTGGGGCTCGCCGCTCAGTCGCCGAATACCCACTAAAAACCCCACCACGTATTAGTCTGCGATAGCCTTAGTGATTTCGTGCATTTTAGTCGGGTCCCGCATAGCACCCTAGTTAGTCAATGAAAGGTGTGTAGCCTGCATGCATTGCATGCGAGCGCGTCAACAGATAGTTACCGGGAATTACACATGACTGGTGCCCTGAGTAACTCCGGGTGATTAGTCATGCATTGCAATGTCAGTTAGTGCTAGGTAATTATGATAACATGTTATTCGGTTACATGATATGGAAATACTGAGGTTAGCGTTCTTGCAGTTAGTGTTATTGTTGTATATCTAATCTATGTTAGAGCAAAAGATTTATACTCTTAGGCTATGACGTTAGCCAGTCGTCTTTAAGTTCTTCTGGATACCTTCCCTTGGGAAGAGCTTATTGGATTTCAGCCAGTAGGATATCCTGGGACGTCCAAATTGCAAGGTTGTCTTGCTCGTCTTCTCGTGGTCCTTGGTTGAAGCCGTTCGTCGTTCGGCCCACACAGATAAGCAGCCAACCCATCTCGGCGCAGCTGCACGAGTGTGTCACGCGGCGAGGCCTTCTCCCGGAGCCGCCTTGGCTGGGTAGCGCAAGGACTTGAAGGCCGCTGCATGGATGGAAATCTGTAAGTGAGAAGGATGTGTAGTGAGATTAGTGTTGTTCTTGGTGATTTAGGTGTTTTAGGGGTATCTTAGGAGGTTGTCTAGGAATTCTTGGATGTTAGGCTCTGTCGCGTTGTGGAAGTGTTTGGTCGAAAATTGAGAGAGGAAGCTTGTGTTTATTCGCTTCTGTCATATAGTTGCCTAAGTTGTGTATTTGAGCGTAGTGATGTGCAGGAAGCTTTTTGTATGTATCAATTGTAAGTTTTTTAATAAATTCCTCAGTGGTATGCATTTTTAGTTCATCATGTAGCATGTCAGCGGGAGCTATCTTGGCACACTTGACACTAAGCGTAAGATTTTGTTTTGGCAAGTTTATAGTCTCATTATGTGTGTTTTTGCGGCGTATCCCCACACAGGTGCCGCATAGGTTAGAATGCGGCGAGTTATTATTTTGTAGTGGCTTAGTTCTAATTTAAGGTTTAGTTGATTATTTAGGTTTATTAGAGTGTATAATTTTCCCAACTGGGCATTTGCTTTTCCCCTGACTTGGTTTATGTGGGCTTTCCAAGTCAAGCCTTGGTCCATTTTCAGCCCTATACATGTTACATTCGCTGTCCAGTTTATGTTCTCACCGAAGAGTGTGAGCGGTTGGAAACTGTGTCTTGGGAATCTGTGATTTGTTCGTTTTGTGAAGATTATTGCTTGGGTCTTTGGGACATTTACTTTGATCCGCCAGTTTGTGACCCAAATCCCCAGCTCTCGAACAGCAGTTTGGAGACGGGTGTGTATTACTTGTGGTTTGAAAGATGCGCCATTATTGTTGTATCGTCCGCGTATATGTAGAGGGCGGTGTTTGCAGTTTTGGGGATGTCGTTTATATATAAGTTGAAAAGTGTAGGTCCGAGTATGCTTCCTTGAGGAATCCCGCTTTGATGGGTCTAATGGAGGGCCGACTGTTTTTCACTGAAGATTAGAACATTCTGTCCTTCAAGTAGATAGCCATTAGTTTTATTAGCGAGTTCTGAATGTCTAAAGGGGCTAACGTTTCAGTATTCTCGCATGCCAAACTTTGTCGAAAGCCCATTCCACGTCGAGGAGTAATGCTCCTGTGGACTTAGTATGTTGAAACCATATGTGATGTTCTCTGTTGCCCTTAAGAGTTGCAAGGACGTTGAGTGTTTCGCTCGGAAACCGAACTATTCCGGAATGAGGATTTCGCGCTTAATGATTGTTGCGTTGAGTCGTTTTAGTATTTTTCTAAACGCTTACCTATTGTGTTCAGTGAGCTAATAGGGCGATAGTTATTGGGATAGGAGTGAGTCTTCTGCTTTTTCGAGAAGTGCAAAACGTGGGCAGTTTTCCATTTTTCGGGGAACAGCCCTTAAGTTAATGCGAAGTTGAAAGTTTTTGCTAATATGTGTACCACGTCATCGGGCAGGTGATTAAGAGCTATATTGGGTATTTTGTCTGGTCGCGGGGCTTTTCGTTAGGATATATGTTTGATTAGGCATTTAATTTCGGATGGGCAGGTTTTACGAACTGAGTTGTGCGATTGTTGTTGATGGAAGTCACGGGTTTCCATCTCGGTGTCTGCTGTGAATTGCGGACAAGTTGGAGCGTCATTCGTGGTAGGAGTGCCTTGAAGCGCATCAGTTAGTGTGTCGGCTTTTTCTTTGTCTGTGGTAGCTATTTTTCGGTTGTGGTGTAGTGGGGGTATGCGTACTTTATCTCGGGTCAAGATCTTGCATTGCGCCATACTGAGTTAGTTTGGTGATCCGGACTGTCCAGCGTGTTCCGCCATTGTTGGGAGGTGTAATTTGTGTTTCTCTGTCTAACCAAGTTGTTGAGGTTTTGGAAGACTTTGAGATCAACTATATGGCGAGTTTGCTGCAATTGTCGTCTTGTTCGATTACGTTCCGCTGCCAGCGCTTAAAGGTCCGCTGGAAGTTTTGTGTCATTTGTCTTCGGTACGTGTACTGGGACTGCCGTAGTGGTTGCCATCTTGATGGCATGTTTAAACTGTGTTACGCCCGCGTCAAGCTCCGCTTGGGAGTTGAGTTGTTCCTGAGGGAGGTTTTCGCTAATCGTGCGTTCAAAAATTTCCCAGTTTGATTTTGTGTAATTGTTCCTTGGTGAAGGTTGTGTCATCAGAATCGGTCCCTCTAAAGAGATTATTACTGGGAGGTAGTCAGAGGAAAGTTCGTTTCTAACTTGTACGGTAATTGTTTGGTTAATGTGCCTGGCGATTGCTATTTCTAGGATGTTAGAGCTTTGATTTCTCGCGAAGGGGATGTAGGTGTGCTCGTTGGGGCCATGAATTATGTAGTCAAGAGTTGTTCTCGTGCTGGAGTAATGCATTTCCGGCTGCATTAGCGTGCCTACAGTTCCAAATTTGGTGTTTGGCATTGAGGTCTCCTGCAATTAGTACTCTGTTGTTTATTTGGAGAATTTGGTCAATTTCCCGCGCGTCAAATGACCCTGGTGGGTTGTACGCCGCCAACACTAGTTTCGAGAATTCTCAATAGTGATGAATATACCTATTGCTTCTAAAGTCGGAAATTGTGGGAGTAATGCTACGTCATGTGCTATGTTTTGTTTTATGATAATGGCTGTGCCTCCACCGCGGTTGTTCCTATCCTTCCTGTGTGAAATGTAACCCGGTATGTTAAATCTAATGTTGTCTAAATGTTTTTCGGTGATAAGTGCTATCTGTATATTGTTTGCATTTAGGAATTCTGAAAGTTCTGTTTTTTCGTCTACGTAATCCTCTAGTGTTCAAAGTCAGTACTTTGAGGATGGGTTTAAGGATCATTAAGGAATCCAGGAATGGTGAGGAGTTGAAAAAGTCGGCCTAGGTAGAGAGGATAGAGCGGGTCTCCGACGGCAATAAGATGACGGAGCACGGGGGTGCAAGTCTCCATCAGATCTTCATCGCTCATCCCGCGTTGCAGTACCTCGTAGTACATCTCCATCTGGTGGCTTCATTTTGGATCTTCTTCGGTCGTCTGGGGTTGTGGTCGACGAGGATCTCGCCTTCCGTCCGTGGGTGGATGGAGCTGCTCCTTACTGGTCCTGGGCCGGCTCATGCTCTCCCGAACAAGCCTCGAGCCACTTACAGCTCGTAAATGGCTAGCTTGTGGAGCATTTGCTCTGGGTCGAGCCACCTGGGCAGCCGTCAGTGATAGGCGCACATTTACCGATCCCCCACTTCGTGTCGTGCCCTCCTGAAGGTTGCGAACCAAGGCAACCTGCCGCTGGGACTCTGGCCCACTATAATTTTTTTTCGAGTGGAGGAGAAAATGATTTAATCACTAAACCCAGACGCGATGGGAGTCGGAACTGGGAGTGTGGGACTCACCAATGAATTGGCATTCCCGCTAAAACTCCTCCACCGGAGTGGATAGGATCGGTTTGATGCGGTACCGCCTGAAGCACCCGCGCATTCCATGGAGAGAATATAAAGTCGCTCGCAGTGCGGTAACCAGTGGTGTTAGCTATTGGGAGTTGGGAGACACGCTTGGCCTTCTAGGCCCAGCCTGCCCCCTAGCGGATTCCAGGAGAGGATTGTTGTTGGATTTTGTGTATTGTGTGAGGATATTCCAGGAGAAGTGTCTTATTGTAGTAATAGGTGTGCCTTATTCACGCCGTAGCGCTGCGTCCTCTAGTAGTAGCTCTGTCGTGCATCTCAAGCAGTTGACTTGTATGCGAGTCAGTAGTTGGCTGAGCCGGCGGCTGCGTCTCTATCTTGAACTTATTCTGTAAATGGATTCATATATATGTATATATACATGTGTATTGCATGATATTGGTTTTTGATAGTGATACCTTATATTATATACACATTCTTATCATGCTAATTAATGCCCCGTGGAGGCATTGTCGTATAATGTAGGTTTCCGCAATGTGGCGTCGTCTTGTGTTGACTTTTATGTATTAATTAGTGTTGTTGATAGTTTACTAAATGAAGTTTCTCCCTGATGGGGGATGTCATTATGTGTTTCATTGCGCGTGTCCTTTTGGTAAGCTGCGTCACATAGAGTGCGCATCCGGCGGGCTGCCTGTCTGAAAATGCAGGTGCGAGCCGATGCCACTTGCGGGGGCGCCCTCGTCCCCCGGGTCCGCCTTGGGTTGGTGTAAGCGCAAGGACTTGAGGGCTGCTGTAGGTAGTGGAATGTATTGGTGTGTGTGTGCGCTATTCAAAGTTCAGTTATGTATAACGTCGGGATAATTAACTAAATTGTTTAGGTATTGCTGCATGTCAATTGCAGGCTCCCCGAGACCTATGGTTCTCTCAAATAGATAGTGGCCTTGGGTGCTTGTCGTGAGAGATTTCGTAGTCACGTGGTGCCTGTATTATTCGTTGTGATTTTTATTCTTCTTCTCGTGCAAGTTAAACCTGAGCCTTTTAATGAATTCCTCTATGGAGTGTATTTTCAGCTCTTCATGTAGTTGGAACGCTGGGGCCACTATAAGTTCGAAGGAACCCCTACTTATACAGGAGGCACGGGCGTTTCAGAAAACAGGTCATTCCACATCCAGCGCTGTAACGTTTTTCTTGTTTTCCTTATCGAAATTGACACGCATATGTTGTATATTTTGAGATTTTAAGAAAAGAATTTATATATTAAATATGATTTGTTACTTTCTAGGTTTTCTAGTTCTATGCTTCCAATCCAATCACGCAGTGAATTTAGGATGAAAAAGTGATTATGTATGTAAAACTCAAGTAATTCACTAATATAACAATGGCTTTTTAATAATATATAAGGTGATCAGAACTGCAAACAGTTCATTCTACTCTAAAACCTTTCCATAAAAGCTGGTTTCTTGTATACCACTCATTTTGGAGGCTGCATGTATTAACATCCACATTATGACCTCAAACCCAAAATGAGACAGGATGTCTGGCTATCAGAGACGTTGAAACTAGTCTCATAACTACTCCTATATGACGTCACACTAAACCAGAGAAAAAACTATCCAGGCACCCAGTTTGACAGATGCATTCATTAAAAGACCATTACGCCGCCGCCCCCGCCCCCACCATCAGTACCATCATTATGGTCGTTTAGTATAGCCTTATTTAAAAAGAAATACATCAACAGACTATCAACATAACACTATAGCAAAGTTAACACCATCTCTTTCACCGCAGTAGTTGAAAACTAGGTACTTAAACGATTTTCTTCCCTTGTTTAATACAGTTCATTAATATATCGTTACTTTGTTTCCATACATTTTTTCTCATTCTTTCTTTCCGTTTTTTTTTGTTCATTCGCCATAGAATCGGTAATCAGTATGACATTCTGTAGATAATTAAAACTCAGTTGTCACAGAAAAGCATTACGTTCCACTCCTGCCCTGTGTAAAGTATTTTTCCCAGAGTTACACAAACTTTAAGTTTCTAGAATCGAACCAGGTAATTTTTTCACTAAACGTAGTTAGTAATGTAGCTCTCCTCAAAAACTGCTACCATTTAAGCTTTATTCCACCCGCCCAAGACAAATATTTTTGACAGCTGAAATCGACCCTTCCGGACTCGATCCAAGACACTTAGGCAATCATTATAAAGATATTTCAAGAGTAGAATATTTGTTTACTTTTAATTTGACGCCCTTATCTAAATTAGTTAAGGCTCCATTAAATGTACAAATAAATTTCCATCGAATCGGTAATCGAACCGAGGACACTAGGAAGAAAATTGTTTATATTCTTGATTCCATATGTCAAACAGTTATATTCACTGTACGCCGTCAATCTAAGTGATATGACCTTGTGTACACGGGAAAAGTAAGGGTGTCATTGAAAGATCGAGATTCGATCCAAGACCATTTGAACTATATGTTTGCTATATAAATTGCAGGTCATAATAGCTGCAAGCCCAGCTTAGTTCCCAATTCTTTAGCTACGTTAGTTCTAGAGGTTTTAAAAATTAAGACTCGAACCCCGGTCTTTAGATACCAGCATACATATTCGAAGCAATCTGTGTGATGCTATAAATTTAATAAAATTTATTTGACATCTTTATGTAGACTAATCTAGGAGATATACAAAAGTAAATTTATAAACATACCCTAGATTCGTACCAGGGTCTTCTGCCAACCTGAAATAATATGTAAATGATGCAGTACATCACAAGTGCGTTTTATCGCATTCTTCTGTCTGTTTTCATTCATGAGACAAAGAGCAGAGTAAAAATACCGAAGGTGGCTTCATTTGCATATCAAAGGAGCGGTCTCACACTTATACGTGTTAACATGTGACTTCACACCCTTCGGTGGCTTTGCCAACGAAAGAAGCCGCAGCTCTCTAAGGAATACATGTTTACAAGTGCTCTGACACCTCCCGTCCGCCAAAGAGGTGTGTAGGTGTCAACATATGTAAGGGGAGGGGGCGGCTTGTTTGTGAAACTGGGATTATTACTGTATTATTTAAAGGCTTGTGCGATGGAACAATGCCATGAAAGGCAATTACATCCTTGATATACAATGCACCATTTACATGTTCCAAGTTGTCCTAAGTCCCCTAATTCAAATCTGGGGAAATTAATTTTCGTATAGGTCTTGAACTAATTTAGATAGAGTAGTCAAATAACTTTTATCATGTTTATAGTCTTACGTAGATTGTTGCAGATGTATATGCAGATTGAAAAACACGTTACCTGGCTCGATTCTAGAGGCTTAAGATTTGTGTACGTCTGGAAAAAATACTATATATAGGATTGGAACGGAATGTAATGTTTTCCTGCGACAATTCAGTATTAAATCATATACGGTATCTCGTACTGTGTAGTGATTCTATGTAGAATGAAGTACAGACGGAATGAACGAATGAAAAAAGGATGAAAACGTAAAATAATGCGATACATTAATGAATTGAAATAAAGAAGGCAAATCGTTTACATTGCTCTTTAAGTATCTCCCTCCAAAGTATTGCGGTGATAGAGATGGTGTTAACGTTTTGCAGTGTGTGTTTATGTTGATATTCTGTTGGTGTTATTTTTTACAAACAAGGTGATGATAAATTGTCATAATGAAGGTGGTGGGGTCGGCGACAGTGATAGTCCTTTAATGGATGCATCTGACAAAACGGGTGTGTGAGAGGACTTGTATGTTTTGGTGTGACTTCATATAGAGGTAGTTATGAAACTACTTGCAAGGTATCTGATGGCCAGACACATTCTGTATGATTGTGAGGTCATATGGTACAGGTTAATAAATGCAGACACTAAATTGAGTGCTATACAACAAACCGTTTTTTAAACATTGCAAAGTCGAATCCATTGTTTGTATCTCCAACCACGTTATATATAATAGCTACCTGCGGTTTAGACGCATAATCACCATTTCATTCCTAAATTCAATGCATGATTGGATTGAAAGTATATAAAAACGCCAAAACATATACGTGATAATTGGTAAATAATGTTTAATATATAAATTATCTTCTTAAAACCTCAAAATACACAAAATGTGCGTGTCATTGTTTAACAGGAGAACAAGAGAATTGTTACATCCCTGGATTTAAAATGCCTTGTTTTCTGACATGTCTAGCTTTTATCTTCAACCTCCGCCGACGACGCAACGGCAACGGCCAGTTTGCTGGAGAGGCGCGGTGCCCGCTTTACCCAAGACAACTCAGAACAACACCTCAACCAGCATCAGCATCTCCAGCGTACACCGCAGGGCATCCATCGTAAACCACATTACAAAGTGAGACAGCGCAGCCATCTCATATGAAACAGCCTTCAGCACCACGGAAATTCGCTGAAACGCCATAAAAATGAGTTAAAACATTTAAACTCTGAAACACTTTTTAATCCTAATTATAAACGCTTTAAAGAATCAGCATCGAAATGTTTAAGTGCACGTAAATTGCCTTTAAAGAAGAAGAAGAATTACAATTCGGAGCGAAACTGTGGTAAACGCACAAATTTAGATACTACTTTGCATGATGTATTTGACTCTGAAAATTTGACTACGAACGTACAGTTACCTGATAATACTTTTAATCGTGATTTGAAAACAAAACTCAAAAAATTCGATCGAAGGCACACATTACACACCATACCGTAAACACCAATAAATAGCTAGTCAAGAAAATAAAATTCCTTTATTAACCGACAACAAGTGTTGAGTCAGAAAATGTAGATGACAATGTGTTTAACCATAAATTAAAATCTAAGTTTAAAAATGACAATTGGAGACACACGATATACACCTTATCATAAGCAACATCAGGTAGATAGTCAAGAAAGAGAAACTAAAAATCAAAATGACATTGAAAATAAAATTCGTTTAACTTCTCGTTTATTAACAGACACTAAGCCTTTAAATAAAGATGAATGGAGGCACACTCGATATAAACCATACACAAAGAAAAAAAACAGTTTTGGTTGTTTATAAGCCTTTAGAACAGGTCGATTCGGGAGAAACCGTAGAAATGAAAAATGGTGGTGATGATGATGGTGATGTTAACGGTAATGATGAAGAAAGTACTATTACTTCCGATAGCAAAAACTATAATTACGATGATGAACATTTTACACCCATGGAAACAGCAGCTGTGAAATTAAATTTGCAAGTACCATGCAGGTAGCCGGTCCTTCGCGTTACGGTAAGTCTATATTTGTAAACAATTATTAAGGCATGCTAATTGTTTATATGATAATCCGATAAAAGAGCTTTATGATGTCATCCACGTGACTATCCACCAAAATTTGGTCGCGAATTTCACAATTGTACATTTAACGTACGTACCCACGAAGGTGTTCTAGGTTTAGAAAATGAAAAAATGGGGATTTCCTTATCTTAGACGATCTAATGTATGAAGCAGACAATAACGATGTGCCTAATTTTTTTACGAAAGACTCGCACCATAAAAATTTTGGAATCGTATACGTTTTACAAAACATTTTTCCTCAAGGAAAATAGTTCAGAACGATGTCTTCAAATTCAAATTATATTATAGTTTTTAAAAATAATAGAGATAAGTTACAAATAGATAAATTGTTTCTGCAACTCGAACCCAGAAATTCAAAATGTCTTTTAGAAGCTTTTAACAAAGCCACTAATACCCCGCACGGTTATTTGCTATTAGATTGCACACAACATACTCCCGATATTTTACGATATCGAATTGGTGTTTTACCTAACGAACGTCTTGTTTGTTTCGGACCAAAGTAAATCAATAGCGTCGATAATATACATAAAGTTCATTTATGAAGAATCATGGCTATGCGTCAAGTTCTTAAAATATCTCCATTAGCTTATAAGAAAGTCTGTAAATTATCTTCACCCGTAATAGCGAAACAATGTGGAGCTTTGTTTATATTAAGTAAAGCAAATTCTAAATCACGTACGAAATTATTAAAAGCTGCTGATTCTAAATTACTTAAAGCAATAACCGAATGCGTGTTAAACGTTAGTAAAGGAACTATACCTATATCGAGCAAATGCAAAAATCGTTTAAAAAGGTATAAAGCTACCTGGAGAAGATTAGCTAATAGAAAGACTTCATGAAAGAAAAAGAAGGAAATAATACTACAAAAAGGGTGGCTTTTTATCTGCTTTTATTATACCTATTTTAAGTGCGTTAGGTAGTGCTCTTGTGTCTACGTTCATACCGTCATCATGAAATACGCTAAGCAAATTATGTTCTTACATTCACAACCGGAAAGCGAAAAAATCCACGTTATAGATAAAACATTATCTAATTTAGTAGACAATATTAATAAAATAAAAAATTTAAACTTGTCAGCTGACGATAAATGGAGTCTGCTTGGGCATAAACTAACTTATTATCACGATATAATGTCTAAATTACGCCAACCGTATGTTCAAGCTATGCAAGAAGAAGAACAACAAAAGTTATTAGAATTCGAGCAACCTCAATCTACATCTGTATTTAAAACCCCCCAAAAAAGGAAATCGAAATCTGCATTAACAAAGTCCGTAAAAAGAGAAAGCAGTAAAGTGAAAATCGAAGAAAAAGATAGAAAAACCTCCGACAGCGAGGACTCTGATACAAACGTTAGGTTTACACCTTACCCTTCACGTATTCGAAAACAAACACCCAGTTACACTTTACGTTCTCATAAATGGCGAAAAATAATTTAACACGAGTAGAAACATCGCTACTTAACAAATATTATTCCAAATTTGATCATTATGCAGGACTTGGAACCATACAAAAATTGCATCGTGCTACAGGGATTTCTAAAGCTAAAATTAAATAGTATCTTCAAGCACAGGAAAGTTACACTCTTCACAAACCGATAAAAAAAACGCTTTCCAACAAACATATATCATGTAACTAATATTGATGGTTTTTGGGAAAGCGATTTAAATGTTTAGATACTATTTCTAAATATAACAAACTCTACGTATATATTTTAACTGTTATAGACGTGTTCTTCAAATTTGCATGGGCATTACCTTTAAAAACTAAAAACGGCGGTGAAATTGTTAAAGCATTTAAAATTGTATTCGAACGATATAAATGCATTCCTAAAGTAATTCAAACCGATAAAGGAACTGAATTTACAAATAAAACATTTCAGACGTTTTTAAAATCTAAAGGAATACTTCATTACACAACTAATAATAATGTAAAGGCTAGTGTTATAGAACGATTTAATAGAACTTTAAAAACTAAAATGTGACGATACTTTACATATAAACACACATACACGTATATAGATATACTAGCTAGCCTGTTACAAGCATATAATAGCTCTTATCATAGATCAATCAAAATGGCACCAAATTCAGGTAAATTCCTCAAATATTTTAAAAGTATACAATAACCTATACAAAAATCGGTTTACTGAATCAGCTTCTTTACCCAAAATACAATTTGGAATTGGTGATCATGTTAGAATTTCTAAAGCCAAATTACGTTCTGATAAAGGTTATGAACACAATTGGACTGATGAGATATTTCTAATACAGCAAATAATTCAAAGTACGCTTATAGTTTATAAATTAAAAGATTTATCTGGAGAAGAATTATACGGTATATTCTACACCGCAGAATTACAAAAAGTGCGTTTTCCGAAACTTTACAAGATTGATAAAATCTTAGGCATGAGAGGTAAAGGTCGTAGTAAAGAAGTATTGGTAAAGTGGAAAGGTAATCCTGATAAATTTAATTCCTGGATCAAACATTCTAAAATAGCGTCACTATAATGATACGTACCGAACCATTTTCTGTTACTTTAACAAGTAAGGGTTCTTCAAATATGTTCGATAACAACACCACTTCTCAGTTTTGGAACATGTTACCGCAACGGCTATTTCTTCGAGGTAAATGGGAACTGGCACTTACAAAAATCCGTTATCCGGGCTCTTTTTTAAACATCGCTAAAGGTGGTAGTTACATTAAAGGACGAATGCTTTATAAACCTGAACAAGGGCTTCCTTAGGAAGTAGATTTTCGTTATGAATTAAGTGAAACTACTATAACAGATAATGTTATGCTTCTATCAGTAATTAACGTATAATGGTTTATCCCTATGCCATTTACCCTGAGCGATGAATCGGACGGCATGGAGCAATAGGATGGCCAGCACGCTCACCAGACTAACCCCATTAAATATCTTCTTATGGGTTATCTTAAAGATATCGTGTACCACGAACGGCCAGTGATCCCTCTACAGCTCAGGGAACGCATTATCTTAGCTTGCCGTGATATCACACCGGCCATGTTTGCGCCGGGTTAGGCTGGCGGTGATGGTTAGACTGAGATATTGCATCCGCCGGCATGGCGGCTGGATTGAACACCTATCGCAACCACATGGAGGAAACGGGTAAATTGTAAAGGTTTCTCTGTGTGATGGTCCGGCATGATGTCATAGTCCTGTCAAACGCACTACGTTGGGAACCAGAGAGGTTCACAACGATAATAATATGGGCTTGTAAACATTATCCAGTTTGTATGTACCTACTGCATTTTGTAAATTATCAGAACGATTTATTTGCTTTCTTTTGTATGAAAGAATAGCTTTAAATAGCAAAATAATGTTTAATGATGGCTTATGTTTGTAAGTTATAATTACAATGTTATATGTATTTATTTATAATGCTCATTAAAACATGATCTAACAGGTAGCTTGTGTTTTAATGAAATTCACATAATTAAACTAATTAAGTGAAACGACACTTCCATGCCAAACTATCTGTTCTCTTTGAATTTCCTAAAGATAAAAATTACTTTCAAGTGGCAGTATTTGAACTGGGAGATAAAGAAAATAAGAAAAAGCAAGTGTACAAGTAACGTGCCGCAAAGTGTTCTTAGAGTATGATAAACTTATGGGTGGCGTTGTCAGATTAGACGGGTATATTTCAAAATATACAATTCATATTGGAAATCTCAAATGGCACTGGCGTCTTTTGTCTTGGATGATTGATGTTGCAGTGCACAACGCATGGCTTCTTCCCCGAAGCTCGGGTAAAAAGACAACGCATCTTGACTTCCACTGAGATATTGTACAAGTGTACCTAAGTATCGGAATTTGCCTAAAGGTGCAGGACGACATTGCAAAGATCTACCCCACTCTTATCTGCGGTTTGATGGTGCTAGACACTTTATAAAGAAAGTGGTGATGAAAAGTAGGCCTCAAGGAGAAAAATCCAAAGGAAAACAGTGTGCGGTACGGACAGCATGCCAAAAATGTGATGTTGGGTTAGGCATTGAGTGTTTCCAAGAATGTCATGTACAGTAACCACATAATTTGAGAGTGCAATATATCGGAATTCTGTTGGTAGTAACTGCGAAATTTGTATTCATTACCACAAACACGTTTTTGTTCATAACAATATTGTATTAAACACATGTTAAAACACAATTGTTCTTAAATGAAATTAGAAGAAGGTAAAATATGTTTGAAATATTCCTTGTATTCCCCTTTTGACCTTTATATCCTAGCGTGTCCATGCGGTCACTGCTCATTACCAAAAAGTAGTATATAGTATAATTTTTTAACTACTTTTACCTGCTTTAAAACATATGGATGATAGAAAAGTAGCAGATAATCGAAAATTCGGCAAAAGTTTATTCGGTACTAATGGGTTAACATACCGACTGAGGAGAACATTTTTGCGTATACTCAAAAAGTACAGGATCTTGAGGTAGAGAAGGGCTATAAGAAAAATACATTAGAAAGGAAGAGACCAAATATGGTTTCAGGACCGTAGCTATCTTGAATTATAAGCAGGTTTTCCTTCCAAAAAATATAATTCTCTTACAGCCGAACAACTGAAAGACATGATTGGGAGCTTTCAAGTGGTATATCAAGGGATGGCACATGCAGGCAAATTTAAGACATAACTTACCTTTCGTGCCAGTGAGGGTTTGTACAAATGGTTCATCGATTTATCTTTTAATGTTTCTTCATGAAATAAGGAGGTGCCTTAAAGCTGTTTCATATAAGAAGTACAGTCTTTGAGTTTATGAACACCTGAATCCCTGAATACTAGGATAACATTTACTTAAAGTATGCATCTCAATATTAAAACGGAAAAACATATTCTGCTGTATACGTAATGCATGTAAATAATGCTCTAGTTGGTGTGTGAGGTTTATAACAATCATTGCTAAAAACAAGGATATGTCTTAAAGCTGGAACTTCTAACAAGCTGCAAATAATGGCGAGGAGTGCGTAGGTGGAAATACATATATGATTAATAATAATAATAATAGTGCAAATAAGTTTAGCAGAATGATTCAAAAGAAAAAATATGTAATTCGTTTAACTTTCCTATGTATATATGTCTGCGTTTGTATGCAGTGAAAATCACGAGGCTCTAGAACATTTGCTCATGTAATGTTTTATGCAGGATGATTTCGGTATAATATAGCGAGAACATAGAATTAAAACAAGGTCTAAAGAGGTATGTTTTTTGCCTGATAAATCTATTGTGTACAACAATAGAAATAGTGTGAAGCATAATCGTAGAAAACATCCATGTGTTTTGAAGCAAGTGTGAACACACTTGTATAGCTTGAATATAGTGAACAATCAGTATATGCAGACAAGACTGACGTATTAATGAATGATTTGAAATTTGTTAATATTTGAATGAATGACTATGATACATCGGTTAAATAAGAGGGTTCTCTTTAATGTCTTCATTTTAAGAAGGAAATTTATGTATGACGTATAATATAAAATTATAATTGTGATATGAAGGAACTAATTATGGAATAGAACACTTCAAGTCGTATAGACATACGGCTTGTGCTAGACCACAGGTTGT
The DNA here is from genome assembly GCA_030765065.1 of Deroplatys truncata. Lineage (NCBI taxonomy): Eukaryota > Metazoa > Arthropoda > Insecta > Mantodea > Mantidae > Deroplatys > Deroplatys truncata. The sequence continues at coordinate 383,707,652 of CM060990.1, forward strand.
TAGTGTGATGCTTTATGTGTATGTATTTTAACATAAGTGTTTATTGATATACTTTTTTAATAGATGCATTGAGATTTTTCTATAGGTTAAGTTTATCATCATCGTGCTATCTTCTGAATTGCATATTATATATGCTGTAGATCCCGTCTATTGTAAAAAAACACTCCCATCAAAGAGGGCGACTGAATGACTATGTTCTCACGTTAACAGCACAGGTTAATTCAGCTACTCTAAGCAAACCCTCTGTTTCCCTTTGCGGGTTGTGCATATAGAGATTTCATTCTTAATTCAGAGAAAAAGTTACTATACAGATAGCGTAGGACACGTAAAGACTCTTTCCATCCTCCATGCACGTGAAAAAAATTCTTCGGCGACTTTAAAATGTATAACGGATTGCAAATTCGGCACGCTGTCGCTAAGGAAAACGTCTTCATGAATGCTCCCATCCCATGTAATGATCTCTGATAAGCGGCGTTAAAAAGCCTTCCACTACTTGAAAAGAAATGAGCTATCCAAGCTGATTGTTGACATGATAGTGTACGGATGCTTCAACGCACTAGCTGTTTGAGCTACCGTGGGAATGTTTCTCCTCAACAAAAGACACGAGTCCGTTTTTACCTTTATTGTAACTAGAGGAGGGAGTTTAACTGTTAAATCGCCCCTCTATCCCTGCATCGTTTCTCTTTTGTCTCACCAGCTTCAGCCTTCCAGAGCACCTACCTGGCAATTCCTTAAATCCGAATGGGGGACTGTATTCCAGCCTCGTGTCTTTTGTGGACCAGCCCTTTACTGACGTGAACCAAATGGTGCAGCACCTTACGTCTACGATCCTATCCGCCGCCGAACGCACCATTCCCCGTTCGTCCTCCCACCCTCGGCGTATTCCTGTACCGTGGTGGACCTAGGACTGTCGGGACGCCGTTCGTGCCCGTAGAGCTGCACTCAGGGTGTTTCGGCGACACCCTACACTTGATAATTTGCATACTGTTAAGCAATCGCGCGCCAGGGCTCGTCGCATTATTCAGGATAGCAAGAAGACATCTTGGACTGGTTTTGTCGAGTCTTTTAATCGCTTCACGTCTTCCTCTGTTGCTTGGGATAAACTTCGTCGCCTCTCCGGTAAAGTGTCTCATTGTACTGTGTCTGGCCTTCAGGTTTCCAACGCCAACCATAGTAAATCCGGCTGCCATTGCTAACACTCTGGGTGCTGCCCTCGAGGCGGTTTCCAGTTCTGAGCATTATTCCGCCGGCTATCGCACTCTCAAAGACCGGCTTGATTCCGTGACCTATAGTTTTTGGTCTCCAAATCAGTAGTGTTATAATGAACTTTTCACAATGAGGGAGCTGGAGCACGCCCTCCTTTTATCTAGGCACTCCGCTTCTGGGCCGGACGGCATTCATATCCTGATGTTAAAGCACCTTTCAGCCGACGGTAAACTCTTTCTCTTACAGGTCTATAACCGTATTTGGCAAGACGGTGTTTTTCCTTCCGTTTGGCGCGAAGCCACCCTTGTCCCTATACTTAAGCCTGGGAAGGATCGCCAACTACCTTCCAGCTACCGCCCTATCTCCCTGACCAGTTGCATTTGCAAGGTGATGGAGCGCATGAGCAACGGGCGGATGACATGGTGGCTTGAGTCTCAAAAACTTCTAGCGAACGCTCAGTGCGGATTTCGTCGCCACCGCTCTACCATCGACCATCTTGTCTCTGTCGACGCATATTATGAATGGGTTTCTGAGAAAGTGTCAAACGGTGGCTGTGTTTTCTTACTAGAGAAAGCTTATGACACTTGTTGGAGGGGCGGCATTTTACTTACACTCACGCATGGAATTAACGCGGTCGACTTCCCATATTTCTTCGGGAATTTATGACGGACCGCGTCTTTCGTGTACGAGTGGGCTCGGTTTTATCTAGTTTTATCCAAGAGAACGGTGTGTCGCAGGGCTCTGTACTCAGTGTTACACTTTTTGCGATTGCTATAAACCTCATTGTTGATTGTATTCCACCTGGCATTTCATCTTCCATTTTCGTTGACGATTTTGCCATTTATTGTAGTTCACGGCGGACCTGTCTGCTCGAGCGCCGTCTCCAGAGCTGTATCGACCGTCTCTACGCCTTGAGTAACGTCAGCGGCTTTGATTTCTCCGTCGAGAGATCCGTTTGTATCAATTTCTGGCGCCGGGAGGCTTTCCCTCCGTCGTCTCTGCATCTTGGGCCGGAGGTCCTTCTATTTGCAGACGAGTTGAAATTTTTAGGGTTGATCCTTGATCGAATGCTGAGCTGAACTTCGCACAGTTCCTTTTTAAAAGCAAAGTGTGACCGTTCTCTTAATATTTTACGTGTTTTAAGTGGCACATCCTAGGGAGCTGATCGGACCGTCTTTCTTCGTCTTTACCGCTCTTTGGTGCTTCATTACGGGTGCATTGTCTATTCATCGGCGCGTCCGTCAGTGTTACGTCGCCTGAATGCCATTCACCATCGCGGCATAAGAGTCGCTACCGAGGCCTTTCCACCAGCCCTGTACCCAGTCTGTATGCTAAAGCCGCAGAGCCTCCGCTGTCCTTCAGGCGTGAGATGCTTTTGTGCAGCTATGCCTGTCGACTCTCAAGCTTACCTGACAACCCGTCCTTCGAGTTATTTTTCGAGGATTCACTTAATCGGCAATATTTAGTTAGCTCCTCTGCATTGCTCCGTCCGGGGGTTCGATTTCGACAGCTTCTTCGGCATTTGGACGTTCCGCCAGATCCGCCCTTCCCAGGGGCGAAAACGCGTTTTCCTCCATGGTTGCGCGTTGAGACCCACTGTCACCTTGGGTTAACGTCGATGCCGAAGAATGAGACCCCTTCTTCATTTCTTAGATCAGCGTTTTTAGAACTTCAGGCGCAATTCGGGGACTTTTATTTTATATATACTGATGGGCCTAAGTCTGATGTTGGAGTAGGATGTGCCTTTGTTTTTTGTCAACGTAGTTTTACGTTTCGTTGACCCGGGCAATGTTCGATGTTTACCGCCGAACTTTTTAGTATTTATCAGTCTCTTTTATACGTCCAGCGGCGCGACTTACGTCACTGTTTTATTTACTCAGACTCCCTGAATGCTCTTCAAAGTATTCGCGCGCTGTACACTTACCGCCCGCTCGTACAGCGCATTCATGACCTGCTCCACTCGCTTGGTGCTTCTGGCATCAGCGTGTCCTCGTGTGGATTTCAGGTCATATGGGCATCTCAGGGAACGAGTCTGCCGACACCGCTGCCAAATCGGCGATTTTATCCCCCAGATTTTTTACCTGTGTTGTTCCCTCGTCAGATTTGTGTGTTATTTTAGTTATGAGTGGACGGCCATCCGGGGGAACAAGCTGCGGGAGGTTAAACCTCTCCCGTCAGTCTGGGGTACCTCTTCTCGCTCTTCTCGTCGGGAAGAGGTAATTTTAGCTCGTCTTCGAATCGGATATTGCCTATTTAGTTATAAATACCTGCTTGGTGGTGACCCCGCAGCACTGTGTGAACAGTGTGATGCGCCCTTAACGGTGCGTCACATTTTAACAGACTGTCAAGTTTTAGCTCCATTGGGCGTTCGTGTGGGTCTGCCTGTTGGCATAGCCAACGTTTTGGCGACTACGCGCATGCTGTAGAATGTCTTTTACGTTTTATCTGTGACATTGGTTTTAGCCGACGCATTTGATGCGGTGAGCGTCTTTTAGCTGTGTGATTTTATGTTTTCTTTTTAATGGGGGCTCTACTCCCCAGTGGACATGTGACGCTCATGTCCCACGCGTTCTGTAGTTGCTGACACGTTGTTTTACTCTTTTCTTGTTTTGTTTACCCTGCTTTTTGTGGTGGTTTTACAATTTGATGGCTAGTTTTATACTGCTTTTAATTATGCGGTTTTTTACCCGTCTTTTATTTTTGGATTTTAAATTTTATACTTTGTAAGGGAGCTGATGACCTTAGCTGTTTAGCGCCCTTAAACCGCATCTCATCATCATCATTAGAACCACTTTCACTGGCATTATATATCTCGATAGGAATCTCCTCACGACGTTGAGTTCCTTCATAAGCGGTTTAAATTAATTTTATCAAATATTGGCCGACTTTCCTTTCCTTGGTGTTTATGATCCTGGTAGAAGAAAACTCTTTTCCGTGTAAGTAATAACTCCTACTCAAGATACTAACGGCATTTGCAGTCTGTCCCTCACAAATCAGAAAATATTGTGATTGCTTAATGCAATTGTTTAAAAACCTTCACTATCCTGTTTATTTTACTACTTTATTAAAATACAAGCGAAATAAATAAACAGCTGAGCTCTACGTTCGCACTCGTACTCTACGCGTTCATTCCGACAGGCTGGAAGATATTGCCCTACCCTGGCCTCCCGCGCGACATAGAAACTGGTAACATGAGACCGTGTCCACACCCTCAGGCGACGTTCCAGTAAGTAGTCAGGGCTGTTATATCGTACTACTTAAAATAGTAGGTTTTCATGTTTATATGGAAGATTTAGTGTTCGTTTTCCAGAGTATGTAGTTGAAACTAGTAGCTAATATTTTGGGTGTGGTCCCATCATTCTACATCATTTCTGTCGTGGAAATTCCAGGGTGGGCATAAGGCTTTTGAGACTTCCCTTGTTGTTATGAAATTGACCAAGAGCACACACTTGAAAGTCGACGAGTTTGCTAACAAACTGAAACTACCCGGATTGTTTCGTATAACGTGTGTACTATGAAAAACATCACTTTTAAGCCATACCAAGCTAAAGAAAATTTATAACCAACTCTTTAGTGTTTCGGATTGATTTTTCCGAAATTTGTGGTTGCAAATATGCCGCCTGAAGCTCGAACTGCTCATATCGGAACAGATTACACTTGCGTACAGGCCGCCCTAAAGCCCAACCTTGGATATAGGCGTAATGTATACAGCAGTTGGCTTTAAAGACGATTTTTGTACCCTCTCCTAATATCTCTCCCAGATGTGTAAACCACCCACATAACTCCATTGACAATTAATTTGCATTGTGAGGATTAAAGATGAGATTTTGGCCGTGATTTCAAAACGAATCCACTGAGCTCTTGTAACGCACGATATTTTATTTCGTACCGTGCTGAATTTAATTATTTTCAATAAGTAGGTATTAACGTATATAATGTAAACGCACCCCGCTCATTGTGGGATGATCTATGCATGAACAGCTGTTAGACCGAAAAAATTGAGAGATTTTAATGAATTTGAACACGCAAAAGAAAGCAAAGTTACGGGAGAATTAATACCTGCAATACGGTGGAAAGATATGAAAGAGTATAGGCACTTCTATTGATGGAACACACTAAGCTAGTTCAAACAGGTTAACGAGAATAATTGTTTTACTATATATGTTAGAGTTGCTACGTTTTTAGCTTTGAGGTTTGGTATATGTATACAACATATTACGTGTTGACATTTATGCTAGGTATTTTGTTCCAGTACACGACATTTGTGTCTGTGGTCGAATTATCGAAATATTCTACGCTTAAATCAATGCTAAGCCTCTTTAAAACTTAGGTATATGACGTTTTGGTAGGGTAATAGCATTTCTAAGTAAAAATCAATTGTCTACCAACCCAAGCGATCATATATATTATTAAGATATGAAGTAAACCGGTTTATGAGGGAAGCACCCGAAAAAGGCAATAGAAAAGTCTTATTGGAGAGCTATTTTCATATACTCAAAGGGCTGCTGCTTGATTTATTCAAGTTTTGGCGATCGTAGGTATTTCAACAGTTGAATCGGTGGAAGTTATGTGTTGTGACTCTCGATGATAGATATACAAGCTACGGTTTTCTAACTAGTTACCAAGGGTCGGAAGCTTGATCTTGTGACCCTAAGCGACCGTAATGGGAGTAGGTGGCAAGTTGGCACAAATTTTAAGCTTTATTTTTCTGTATTTATTCCTGCAACATTTCAGCTAATCCTGACATGGTACTGTTCTATAAATTTCTTTAACAGCTTCGATTAATAATTGCGTCGTTATTTTACGGCCACTTAACGCTACGTTTTTGAGCTTTTCAAAACATTGCATAGTGAGTCAACTGACCCCACCTAAGAGGCAGGTGGCACAGGGTTTGGGGTAAGCTAGCTACATGGTATTTAAATGGAAAATATGTATTTTAAATAATTTATAAAGCGCATATATTATTTTCAACTTATTAAGTACACTTCAGGAATATAACTACAGATTTATCATAGTAAAACGCATAAGACAGGGCAAACGTTTTAAATATATCACCAGGTCCTTAATGTAAGATGTGACGTCCAAAGTTAAACACTTAAATGGCAATAATAAAACGAAACACTATGTTCAAATTAATGCCCGAAAAACAATTTAAACACACAAATTGACTTGCCATTAATGCACCTCTCGTATGCCCATAATTTACACTCCAGACACTGAATCTAGCCCTCATCTGATAAGCTTGTAGAGTAGGACTCCATGCAACATAACCACCTTCTCCTTTGTTGCTGCCGCTTGAATTTTTGTTCTTTTCGCACTAAAGTCACTTATGATGTCGTTGGCCTTGTTTGCTTTCCTTTCTTTAGGACATTTTTTTCACAGAAGAATCTGTTAGAATGGCAATCGATAGTTTCCGGTATTTGTTTTCTTCCTTGGATACTTTTGCAGTGGCCTATACGCTTCAGAGGAAACCGTGATGCTAATAGTAGAGGGCCCAGGAACAGAGGACTCCATATGCATCTTCTTGCGGACTGCACTAGAAGGAAGCTCCTCTGCAGACAGGACTTAATATCGTGGAGATTGTTTTTTTTTGAATGGCCTGGAATACTGAACCTTTTATTGGCAGAGGTAGCATAAAGATTAATTCAAACACGAGAAAACATTAACTAGTGTTAATTATTGTGCTAATTTTAATTATTTGGATATTATATTAACATCTGAAGTGATGTAATTCATATTATAATACTAATAAACAACGCTACTCAGGTAATGAGCTAGTTTGGCACATTGTGCCAACTTGCCCCCTTGTCGTCCGCCGTGGTCTAGGGGTAACACGCTAGCCTCTAGTTCCGAGGTCGCGGGTTCAAACCCGGCGGAGAGCGAAGTTTTCTTTCTTTCGGGCGTAAAAATCCTTAGCAAGACTTCTTTCGGAAGGGAAGTAAAGCCGGCGGTCCCGTGTCGTAGATTTACCGCACGTAAAAGAACCTCAAGCCCGATAAAGAGGCATCTGAGCAGAATTTCTGGTCTTTCACGCCCAGTATAGAATGGGACGCTAAGAACCATAGCAGTTAAAGAGCGTCCATGAATAAAACTCAATTTCAACTTGTCCCCTTTTTGTTGTGCCAAATTTCCCTGCTGTACTGGTTTTAATGGAAGGTCGATATAGGGATCAAGTATAAGGAATTAAAATGCTCAAAATATCAATGAATGAAGTCATTTAAAGGCAGTTTTAAACAAACTGTTTGAAGGTCATTTAATATTGGATATGTACTCAGGAAAAAAATTCTTTATGAAGTGAGGATTTACTAACCACGCGGGAAAAACAGCTTTAGGCTTCCTTCCTCTACAACTTCTACAAAGGATGTCGCTTCTGTGGGATGTGTATTAGGAGACAAGGAATAGCATGTCTGCATTTTGCTGCAATCTGTTGACTAAAGCCTAAAATAAAAGCCATGTGCCAACCTGCCTCCATAGTCGCCCTGCCCCCCTCACCACTACTCAATTTCAACAAACACTTCCTACCACCACAGAGTTACTGTCGTTGAGTACACGTTGCGTTAGCTTTCTTTGCGTTATACTCGTAGTCCCAGTTTACTGCCGGGCACACTGGGTCCCAAATTCCGAACCCTAGTTGTTAATATTCCTGAAACAAATAGTAGTACGAAAAGAAGTCCAGTGTTTTGAATGAGAAGATGGGAAATATTATTTTGGAGTTGTGCAGAAACATGTTGGGTTGAGGTCCCAGAAGGTAGTTCAGAACTTTCTAACCCTAGGATACCGAAATGGCAAATATATCAACCAGAGTGATATACACATAAGGGGAATGAATGACTTAAATGTTTTCTGAATTCCTTTTTTTGGCGAATCCTGGGATGTATCTGGGCATTGCATCCGTTGTACGTCTGCTACACGGCGAATGAATATGGTGATATTGTCGCACCCGATGGTAGATCCTAAAAGTCCGGGAATATTTTATGCATTTCAATAGACACTGTGCGACATTGGGAGCGAAGCCTACCAATTTAAGAATTATCCGGCCATAGTAAGTCCATCTCAAGACTTTCAAGAATTTTGACTACAGGAACTAAAAGGGAATAGTTTGTACTACTAAAAGGATCAACACATTTCAAGCCAAGAGTTTAAATTTATTATATAAAGAAGAGCTTAGAAGTGATACGTGATGTTAGCTGTTGCTCCGACGAGGACAGCGTCTACCACCCATGTTCACTGCCTGCTTGCTGGTGCTAAAGAGAGCGATAACTTGTTTGCCCACTGTACATAAGAACTTGTTTGACTAATCTACTACGTCACAACTAGCATTAGTATCAACTTCAAGTTATAAAATTTTCTAACTATAGCACACTATACCCGTAAAGCTACGCTAAATTCCACACCTCCCCCGGGCCTGAAATGTCGACATTCTCGCCGATACAGAAAGGAATGACATACTTTACAAACTTTAAAAAAGAATTACAACGGTTGGAGTATAAGGTTACATAATAAAGTGAAAATAATTAAAGTGACACAGTGTAATAAAAGTGACCAAAATATTGATATATTAAGTGAATCATGAAGTATCGTTTTGTATTTAAGATCAGCCAAAAGTTTTTCAGCAATGTAATTGAATAAACGAGGAGCATTAGCGAAGCCAAAACTAACGTGTGTGAATTCGTACTGTCCTTGAACCCCAACAAAAGAGGTGTATTTCTTGCTACCCTCCAAAAATGGCACTTGAACATTGGCTTATAATAAATCCAAAGACACAAACCATTTAACCTCCTCAAGGTAACTCAGAAAATCATCTATTAATGGTAAGCGAAAAGAGAGGTCTCTGTGACAGCATTTAGTGTCCTGTCATCTACTCAAAAGCGCATTGAACCATCTTTCTTAACTAACAGAACACGAGAAGTTCAAGGGGACTGTGATTCCTGAATGGTTCCAGCATCTTTCATTTCATTAACCTGTTCTGTAATTATCTTTTTGTTTATGTGGCACTTTATAAGGCCTCTTTTTGATTGGATTTGGATCTATAACCTTGCTATCAAATTCAGAAACATCAGCGGCTCCTAATTCTTGGAGCGCATTAGCAAAAATATGAGCATATTTCAAGAATAAGGAATGTAATTCAGCTTTCTGGGTCCCGGACAAATTGCTATTCACATTAAAATTAGAATTTGGAGCTTTCAAAGCAGTAACATGTGGAGGTGAGACAGTATTACTTTGAACTAGAGCGACATCATAGCATTTGACCAAAACTGTATCAGCAAACAATGTCTGAGGTGTAGCTGTATTATTATGAACTGGTATGAGAAATTCGGAAACAGATTGACACAATAACGGCGAAATTGAGGTGTTCTTATTTTGCATAATGCTTACAGATGGTTCAAGCATTATTAACAACATTATTAACAACTTCCGAAGAAGATTGAACTGCGACTTAGCAAGTGGACAGCGGTGGAATTTTCACATCATTAACAACTGCAATTTTATACAAGGATCACTATCACATTCATTATCTTGCAAAGGGTTTAGTGCTATATGTGCAGAAGGGCCTGGAGTTACCTGTTGAATGGGTAAGCTAAAAGAATGGCCCTCCGAAGAATTCATAGTAATCACATTTTGAGCATAATCAATTTACAACATTGAGCATGCGAAAAGTCATTGCCTAAAATTGTCATGTGACAAATCTTTTACTACTAATACATCCTCCTGAAAAAGCACATCATTAATTTGAAAATTCAAAACAGTATAATAGCGTGCATCTAGCAACTTGTTACCAGCAGTTCTGAGCAGAATATCAATAGGTTGGAATTTTGAAATATCACTTATATGGGCAGCATTAAGGATACTAACTGTATTTCCTGTGTCGAGCAAAACAGGAATTTCTGTGTTGTTGACAGAGCCCATAATTTGTAAGATCTGACCTATTATATCAACAACATCCTGTTGAGATGAAGACGAGGTGGTGGGTGGGTATAATACCTCTAGGTCTCGTCGTCTTGGGCTTGGTGCCAGTCGTTTTTTGACGGTGGGAGTCTGGTATGGCAAAAGTGAGCAACATGGCCATGCTAATTACATCTGTAGCGTGTAACAGATGAGTCACGTCTATTTATATCGGATGGTTGTTGAAACCGCCGCTGACTCTGGGATACAGGCACAGGTGGTGGTGGTGGCGGCGGCTGAAACTGAATAAACCGTGCACATAACTGTTCAACATGATCAACAGTTGTGTTATTGGTTTAACAGGCAAGTTACTAGCAGAGGTGGTGATGGCTAGCTGACTGGTTGTAGAAGCAGCAGGCAAAGGTGCTGTCGGTGGCACATTATTTACTGGCGGAGTGACTTCAGCTTGTGCTTGAGCAAACACTAAGTGTTGTCAGTGTTGCATATAAAACTGTGCCCTGTCAAGTCGTCGAATAATTTGTAAAACTTTCCCTACAGTTTGAGGGTTCAGGGCCAACAATGCTTGAGCATACAAAGCCTTAAGGCCTTTAAGCAGATTTTTAATTTGTTCAGCCTGTGACATGGTTGGATTAACTTGGTCACACAATGACAATACATCATAAACATGATCACTGACGGATTCTGCGTCTAATTGTGCATGCTGCTTGATTTTCATCTCCAACATATCATTTTGGTTAGTCATGTGATATGCATTAAAAAAATTAGTGGTCAAGAAAAGCCAATCATGGTGGGGTGTCTATGGCGAAAAGTCTGAAATCACAATGTGGATGTATCTTTCAAATAACAATGGAAAAGAACTTTAATTTTATTTCATCAGACCAATCATTCGAAGTAGCAACCATTTCAAAGTTTTGAAGAAAATCAAATGCTGATAAAGTACTAGAATTTCCAAAATGCTAAGGTTCAATATCAGACCGGGAAAGACTGGCTGCATGGTATTAATGGGAGTAACCTGAGATGGTGAAATAGATTAATCCTCAACTTGTTCAGTAATGGGTGCGATGGGCACAGCAGAACTTTATCTAGTACGGCGTTTAGGCATGATGAAGACACAAAAGATCACCTTTCAGATTGTAAACTATACCCCTGACCACTATTAAAATATAACATTTTGAAAGAATTCAAAAATGCACTTCACTAAAAAAAACAGCATTTACATTATTACAACCATACAATGTTATAAGAATGACACTAAATACATTTTTATTACAACTAAGCGTCCGCAGCGAGTTTCTGAGAGGAGATTTAAGCACAATGCTATATATTCTCAGACTTATATCAGCCACTTGACTTTCTATCATGATTTTCTATGCAGAAGGAACACGTGGATATAAAAAAAGGTTGCGAAGTTGATGTCTTCACCGAAAATGCTTCAAGTGAGGTAATAAATAAATAACAGTCGCGCCCTCCGCGACAAACAATTCAATTTAACACATAAAAATCACCACATTACACCTATCTTGGTGAAATCACCTCACTAACTGGTGAGTTATTAAGCAAATACAGCACATGCAAAAACATTTAATTACACTTCGATTACATGTTGCAAATCACATTCACTGAAGCTTCTTTTTACTCACACGAAGATTAATATATTAGATAATGTAAACATTAAGTAATACACTTTCAGCCTTCTATTTATTCAGAACACGGGAGGAAAAGCAGAATTAAATGAAGTAAAACGCCGGAAGTAATTACTTAAAAGTTGAAACACCGAAATGCACGGGAGTATTTCAAAACTGCACTCAATACCAAAAATACGATATGAATTTCAAGGAAAGGTTTTAATTTTATCACCCAAAGCCTAAATTGAAACCAGAACTTAAAAAAAGTACACCAAAACTTAGAAACACAAGTGGTGAGGCAGTAAGTATAAATTCGAAGACGCAAATAGCGATGAAATGCACACAGGCAAGAAAAATGTACCACAGGATAGCAAATAAACATGCAGATACTCTGAGCAACCTGTAATTTAAATTAATGCAAGCTATCATAGGGAAAAACCTTGCCAATCTCAGGATATAATTTTTGACACCAGCCAGAATAAAGAAAATCAGAAAATTTCACTAAGTCCAGTAGAAACCATAACAGTAGAAACCCAGCAATTCTACCCAAATAATTTCAGCGTGGATCACATTGTAAGGTAGTAGAAGGTAGTTTAAAACATTAGTAACCAAATAGTTACTCATAACCAAACTAACATTTTAAATGAGCAAGCACGTGGTGGCACAAAATACATCAAAACGGTAATTTCAAGGTGGAGAAAAACAAAAATTCAAACCACAATCTTACCCGGAGCCTAATACCAAACATGTCGCACTCCTAAGAAAATTCGATGGTAGAGCCTAAAGTTCCGGGAATCTTTTATAAATTTCAACATATGCTGTGCGACATTATGAGCAAAGCCTCTACATTTTAGAATTATCCAGCCATAGTAAACCCATCCCAAGGCTTTCAAAGGATTTTGACTACAGGAATTAAAAGGGAATAGTTTGTACTACTAAAATGATCAACACATTTCAAGCCAAGATTTTAAATTTATTATATAAAGAAGAGTTTACAAGCGATACGTGATGTTAATTGTTGCTCCGACTAGGACAGCGTCTCCCGCCCATGTTCACTGCTTGCTTGCTGGTGTTAAAGAGAGCGATAACTTGTTTGCCAACTGTATATAAGAGCCTGTTTGATCAGCTAGTCACAACTAGCACTTCAAGATCAAATCAACTTCAAGATTTAAAATCCTCTAAAGATAGCGCATTACACCTTTAAAGCGACGCTATAAATGCCACAATATATCTGTTTTGAGGAGACAAGGGGAAAGTATAAGGTACTTGGGTTGGTGGGAAATATGTGGAATATTGCATTCAAGTTCCGATGATCTAAGGGCGTAACATTGTTTTTTTGTTTGTTTGTTTCTTTTTATTTCTTTATTTTCTTAAGTTTTGAAGAGCAAATGGCACGATTTCCGCAATATATAGAAGTAGTATTCCATCGATTTGTGTAGTTGATGTTGCAAATTTGGCTGTAAATATAACCTTTATGGAGATGTAGTCTCATTACTTTTTACTACATTCCGCATTCCAGAATATTCTAGGCCGTGAAGGAGAATTAATCTTAGCAGCAGCAATGTTGGCGGGCTGAGGGCAGGTCCGCGTGAGTTATTAAGGCGTACCTACCCGAGGTGAGAGTTAAAACACTTGTTGGAAAGGAAGAGGGTTGCAGGGTGGTGGGTGTGAATGCAACATGTGTAACGAGTGTTATCCTAGTTGGTCATTGTTAAAGCTTTTTCATGATGTTCCATTGTGGGGCGATAGCTGAAAAACTGGTACAAAAAGACAGACCCAAGAATCTTTTGAGAGTGGTTTTGCTTGAAATGTTTTCTAAGTGTGGTAAAATAATGTCCAATAAACAAGGAAGACTTGCAGTGCAATTTCTATTGTTATCTTCCGCTGGTTATTTGTGTAACTAGGAGTATTATGTTTGTCATGGTTTGTTCATATGTTGCTGAAAATGACGTCCTTTTGTTTTGTGAATATTGCAATACTAATAAGACTGTAAAGTACTGAAATAAGACATGGTTTGAGATAAACATCTCAAATTGTCAATCGTTACAGTTCTACGACATATTTCAGACAGCCCTTGTATATACTGTCTTTTAAAAAACAATGCTAGCCGTAATGTAATTCTCTGTTAGAGACAACTACCCAAGTATACCTACATTTTCATAGAATTGTTCAAAATCTGTCGTGGTAAGGATGTTCCTATAAAGCGAATAACCGATTGCCTCGTAAAAAGACAAGACATACCAGTAGCATATTATAGGGGCAAGATATACCAGTAGCATATTATAGGGGGTTCTGCACAGTTTTTGCGTTTATATGGGAAAGGATAGGGAAAACGAGGGTAGATGCGAGGGTTCAAGGAGGAAAATGCGTTGCCCCCAGATGATAGGCTAGACAGGGGTTGAAGGAGTGAGGATGCGCTTTATGTGAGAGAGGTGGGGGAATACGAGGAGAAGTGCTAGGCTAGAAGGAGTTTGAGGTGTGGAGTATCACGTTTATATGGGAAAGATAGGGAAAACGTAAACAGATGATAGGCTAGACAGATGCTGAAGGAGGGGAATATGAACTTATACACAGGAGAGATAGGGAATACGAGAGGTACTAGACTATACAGGGCTTGAAGGGTAGGATACAGCTTTTTATATGAGAGCGCTAGCAAACCGAGGAGAGGTATTAGGTAGGAAGGTTTGAATGACAGAGTATGCGTTTATATGGAGAGACGAGGAAAACGAATGTAGGTGGTAGGTTGAGAGGGTCTTCAAGGAGGAAAATGCGTTTATATGAGAGAGATAGGGACTACGAGCAGAGATCTGAGGTAGAGCAGGGGCTGAAGGAGGGAAACGCCCTTTATATGATAGAGGTAGGGAATACGAGGAGAGGTAGTAGGTTAGACAGAGGTTGACGAGTAGGGTATGCGTTTATGCGGAGGAAGATTTGGAAAACGTGGAGAGATCCTATGCTAAGGGAGAATTGAAGGAAAAACAATGCTCTTTATATGTGAGGGGAGGAAAATACGAGGAGAGGTGCTAATCTAGACAGAGGCTGAGGAGAAGAGTATGCGTTTATGTGGGAAAATATGGAAAACGGGAGAGATGCTAGGCTAGACAGATGCTGAAGGAGAGAGGGATACGCTTTATACGGAAGAGAGAGGGGAAACGTGGAGAGATTTTAGGATAGACGGAGTTAAAGGAGGAAGAGGTCATGGATGCAAAGACACCACTAATTAAAGTTTACAAATGTTTTGACACCCTTTGACGATATTTTCTTGATACTGAGGTGAAGTCCCCTCCCCCCGCGCTAATGTTCTAAAATATCTGTGTCAGGTAATATTCGTCCATGCATAAAATCATTTAGACTCATTGACTTCCAGGTTTATACTGCTAACGTCCCAAATTAATGTAAATAAGTGTATATGTAGGGTAAACCGATTAGTATCACAAGTGCTCATTGTAATTCAGAGCAGCGATTCGTACCAGAGTTATTTAATGTAATTTTCATATGATTCGGGTAGAATTTAGGGTACTTAAATCATGTTAACAGGTAATTCAAGTAGCGTCAAAGGTATTCATGGTAATATAGAGAGTAATTAGATTGTAAACATTTCTCGTCCAATGCTACAACACTTTTATATACTTCTTTTCTAAATCTTACAAACTTGTTATATGTTAAACAGTTAGCGTGCGAAACGGAGAGGGATAACATGTATATCGGTTTACAGTGAAGGTATATAGAAGTATACGCCCTAACCTAACCCTACCTTGTATGCTCTGGATCATCTTCTCATCTATTCAATCCTATCATCATCTAACCTAACCAACGTAACAAGACGTAACGCGACGTAACCACGTGACAAGACGTAGCACCACGTAACATAGCGTAACACAACATAACATAAGCACGTAACCACATGACAAGACGTCACACTACGTAACATAAGCATGTAACCACGTGTCAAGAAGGAACACAATCACATAACACAACGTAACATAAGCGCATATCCACGTAGCAAGACGAAGCATAACTTCGTTACACAAGCACGTAAGCAAACGTAACACAACGTAACATAAGCACGTAACAGGACGTAACAGTACGTAACCACGTGACAATCGTAACACCACGTAACAAGACGTCAAACTACGTAACATAAACACGTAACCACGTGACAAGACGTAACAAGACGTCACACTACGTAACATTAGCACGTAACCACGTAACAAAACGTCACACTACGTAACATCAGCACGTAACCACGTAGCAAGACGTCACACTACGTAACATAGAACGTAACAACGTAACAACGTAACAAGACGTCACACAAAGTAACAACCGCATGGCAAGATCTCGCACTACGTAACATAAGCGAGTAACCACGTGTCAAGACATAACACACCGTAACATAGTCACGTAACAAGACGTCACACACGTAACAACACGTAACACAGCGTAACATAGCCACGTAACAAGACGCACTACGTAACAAGCACGTAACAAGACGTCACACTACGTAACATAAGCACGTAACCACATGACAAGACGTCACATTACGTAAGATAAGCACGTAACCAAGTGATAAGACGTAACAAGACGTCACACTACGTAACATAAGCACGTAACCACGTAACAAGGCGTAACAGCACGTAGCCACGTGACAATTGTAACACCACGTAACATAAGCACGTAACAAAGTAACAAGACGTAACACAGCGTAACATAGCCACGTAACAAGACGTGCACACGTAACACGTAACACATCGTAACACAGCCACGAAACAAGACGTCGCACACGTAACACGTCGTAACATAGTCACGTAACAAGACATCGCACTACGTAACATAAGCACGTAACAAGACGTCACACTACGTAACATAACCACGTAACCACATGACAAGACGTCACACTTCGTAACATAAGCACGTAACACGTGACAAGACGTAACAAGACGTCACACTACGTAACATAAGCACGTAACAAGACGTCACACTACGTAACATAAGCATGTAACCACGCGACAAGAAGGAACACAATCACTTAACCACGTAACACAACGTAACATAAGCGCGTATCCACGTAACAAGACGAAGCATAACTTCGTAATGCAAGCACGTAACCAAACGTTACACAACGTAACATAAGCACGTAATAAGACGTAACAACGCGTAACCACGTGACAATCGTAACAACACGTAACATAAGTACGTAACAAAGTAACAAGATGTAACACCACGGAACATAAGCACGCAACCACGTAAAAAGACGTAACATCACGTAACATAAGCAATTACCATGTAGCACCACGTAACATAAGCACGCAACCACGTAAAAAGACGTAACATCACGTAACATAAGCACGTTACCATGCAACAACACGTAACATAGCCACATAACTAAACGTAACAAGCCGTAACACCACGTAACAGGATGTAGCACAGCGTAACATAACCACGCAACCAGACGTAACAACACGTAACATAACCACGTAACAAGACGTAAGAACAACACGTAACTAAACCATTGCTAAGACAATCCAAGCTAACCCCTCCTTCCTAACTTAGGCAATCACCGCGCGGGGCTAGCATAACCTAACGAATCCCAGGTCATTCTCTCATCATCTATTCTACTGAGTCATCGTCTAACCTAATCTGGTGTCACCCTAACCTGATGCCAGACGTTCTAACTCGAAACTAATCATCTATTCCCAAATGTATACCCTAACCTAGCACTAAACATCCTAACCTAGCCTAACCAGAGCTAACCTCGACTTTCTTTTAGTGAAATTGCGATGTTTTATTCAGGTTTTATTATTTGAGAGTCTTAACTGAAAAGTTTTGCGTCAACATGCCTTTATTTTAAATCGTTGTAGATGCCTCTCCCCTTTATCTACACTTGAGACTAGCGCTAGGATTGCTCCTAATGGCAGGGTTAACACCTTCTCTTCCATCTTTTTATTATTATTCTTTCCTCATCAGATGTGTGCAGCACACGAGTAAACTTTCATGTAAAAATTGTACTCACGGAGAAAATCATTCTCTTGAGATCCAAGCTACATTCTCTTAAGAATTGTTAGTAATGCTGTAATATCCATGCGATTATGTCGCTACTTCAAACTTGTCAATAAATTTTATCATTATAGAGAGTAAACTTGATCTTATCCACTTATACTAACGTAACAATATGACTTCGAGATGATGTCAAAATTCAGAAGTGTTGTAATGATTTCACTGCAGTATGTTCTTATGGTTCTTGGATGGGTTTTTTGAGAATATGTTTAAAAAATCAGCACATATACCATAAGTCTTTTCACTTTGTATCCTTACTAACCATCATACTTCATAGTAACATCATGTGGTATACACAATTCCTTATGTTTCTCCAGTTTTTCCATTCCACTTCGTCCGCACTGATCATCAAAACGTGTAAAACAACACTTACAGGCATAAACACGTCCATTATGCATAGTTTTCTGACGTCGAATAAGTTTTTCAAAATTCTTTATATAAACGTAGTGCTGTTTCCCACTACTGTCACTCAATAGTAGGAGGTCACGGTGGTCCGGTGGTTCAGTCTCAGCGACCTTTATCGGATACACTTCATGCTTCTCATCCAGTCCAAAGACGTTGATAGACATCCTGTTAAGCTTCTCAAATTTAGGTATTTGAGAAAGTGGAGTTGGATAAGTAAAACAGCTGAAGTCGTATTTATTTTGAAGTTGCTTGTATTTGCTCACGCGTTGAGGCTTGACGCTGACGAATTTGGCTAATGCAGAATACATAAAGCATGGCTCATCAGTTAAATTCTGGATATTAATGCAGGCTTTTCTTGCTCCGACAGATTACGGTATTGGTATGTAGCTACTTCCTCGTAACGGATTGTACGTGTTGATACGAAGTCCAACCCCATCCACAGCAAGCAGAGCCCAGTTGCAACCCTTAAGTTGTGATTCCTCCATTTCAGTAGCCAATTTCTTGTATTCCGTTTTCAGCATAGAGTCCAGATCCGTTTCTAGAAACACAGGCTGATTCTGGGTTTTAAATTTTTTGTCGCAAGTTTCACCGATACGGTAAACAAATCGACACTCAGCTAGCAGATGAATTCGCACACTCTTGTAAACACCAAGATCTTTATGTACAGACTGGCTTATCCTCTGTTTCGCCTCATGCAGGTACATATTCAGGTCCTTAGTTGATTTACAACGTAGAAAATATGATTTCAAACGTCCACTGAATGAAGTTTCATATTCTCTCATGTCACAGTCATCCATGGTAGATAATAACTCTTGCTTAGCAGATTCTAATCTACGTTTCTTCTCAGGCCTGTGTATTTCACACGCATGTTCGTGTCGGCGACCCGTATAACTATCTTTGAAGGTTACATTACAATATTTACATTTGAAGAGCTTCTTACAACGTAGCTCATGCCGTCTTTTATCATACCCACGGAAGAATTAATTGCAGCATTTACCACAAGAATATCCTGAGGCACTAGGAATGGTATCCTTATATGAGGGCTTATTGATCTTTACTATGATGTAATAACGTATAAATCCTTCTTCAAGAAAATGTACTTCTCTTCACCTTGATAACACTTTAGAAAGCCAATTATTTTGTCACAAAAAATCTATTATTACCGTTAAATGCTTATATCTCCGGAATGGAAAGAGATAGCTATATGCGGTAAAGGGTGATTATATCCTTGGAATGTGACGCGTCATTGACTGTTGTTCCAAGTTGACCTGGTGGTTTTGGGTTGAATCCCGTGATATGAATACAAATTCATCTTCGAATAATATCAAAAGTAATTAAGATAAATACGTCGAATAAACGTTTATATCATAAGCTAGTTTCTTTGTAATGCATATTTGAGTACTGTCGTCCTGACGAATATTACATCTCTTAGATGAATGCATGACTAAAACGTAAAATAATTCAATGAACTCGCGAGACATTGGCGTACCTTAAAGTGAATGCAAGAGCTATACTTCCTCCCTGGACGGTCCCCTCGGACACACTGACTCACGTTGAATGTGTAGCTGGGTCGTAGACCGGGTTATCCCCCTCACTCTCGCTGGTGCTACCACCCCCACTTGTTCCCTTTCCCTGCCTGTTACTACCTCCCTCGCCTCTTTTGCGCGCTCTCTCTTGGCCACTAGAGAAACTGTACTTGCCGGCGTGCGGGGAACATGCCGGAAGTAGACATCTTGGAGGGTTTAACGCGCATGGTCACCATATTGGGATATTTAACGTATGAAGACGGGCATTATATGCGTTAAAAGCGCGCTTGAGTTGATTTTAAAAGTAATTTAAAAATTGATTGCAAGAAATTATCTTTAACAAAAGCGAGCATAAAAATGAAATATGATAATCTTTAGACTAAATGCAAATAGCAGGGATCGGTGACTTTAAAATGTGTACACACTTTGAGCTAAAAATACAATAAATTTCCAAATACGATTCTACAAGCTTAAAATCGGAGTAACTCTGGAAAAGAATTACTTTCTTCCTGATTACAGTCAAGTGTAGCGGTTTTCTGTGATAACTGCGTATTAAGCTTGGATTTCTGTGATAAATGGGTATTAAGCGTGGTTTTCTCTGATAAATGGACATTAAGCGTATAAGAATATCATTGTGTACTGATTCTGTGGAGAATGAAGGGGATGAGGGAAAGAAAATATTCAAAAAAGTATTGAAAACACAAAATAATACGGTATATACATGAGTTTAATTGAATAAGGAGAGAAAAACTTCTACGCTGTTTCTAAAGTATTATAATAGAAATTATAGTTTGGTGTGTAATGGGTTGAGGTGGTGGGTATGGTAGGCATTGAATGGAAACATCTGTCTGAATGATTATGCGTTCTCTACGCGTTTCAACATGTCGGAGTGATCCCAGACAGTCTGTCTACAGGTGTGACGTCATCTGGCATGGAAGCTTATTGTTATGAGTTGTATGGGATAAACCTGTTTTAAGGTATGGTTCAGAGGTTAGCGTCTGAGGTTCGCATTCGGAGGTCCCCTGCTTCGATTTCCGTAGAGACGGTCACTGACCTTAGGTTTCTCGCGGTTTTCGCTGGTCTGCAAGCGAATGCTTGGGTGGTTTCTCATCTATCACGATTTCCTTTGATTTTATTTCATTTATATCTTTCACGTGTACAATCTGAAGGCCCGGGTTCGAATCCCGTCGGGCTCTCATTGATATCAGATTTTTCATGGTTTTCCCTGGTCTGTAGAATGCCTGGGCGGTTTGTCATCTATCACGATTTACTTTCCCTTTCATTTACATCTTTAGCGTGTGCTTCTAAGGCCCCTGATTCGATTTCCTGTCGGTCACTCACCCTGAACTCGGATTTTTCGTGATTTTCCCTGGTCTCAGGCGAATGCCTGGGTGGTTTCTCATCTATCACGATTTCCTTTCATTCTATATAATTTGCATCTTTCAGTTCATTCTCATCTTTTACTTCTAAGGCCCCTGGTTCGATTTCCGTAGGGACGGTCAATCTGACCTTAGGTCTCTCGCGGTTTTCGCTGGTCTGCAAGGGAATGCCTGGGTGGTTTCTCCTCTGTCATGATTTCCTTTCATTTTATTTCATTTATATCTTTCACGTGTACCAACTGAAGGTCCCCTGGTTCGATTTCCCGTCGATCGCTCACTCTGACCTTGGATTTTTCGTGATTTTCCCTGGTCTCAGGCGAATGCCTGGGTGGTTTCTCATCTATCAGGATTTCCTTTCATTCTATATAACTTACATCTTTCCTGTGTGCTTCTAGGGCTCCTGGTTCAATTACCATCGGCCTCTCACTCTGACATCAGAATTTTCGTGGTTTTCCCTGGCCTGTAGGCGAATGCCTGGGTGATTTCTCATCTATTACGATTTACTTTCCCTTCATTTACATCTTTAACGTGTGCTTCTAGGAGCCCTGGTTCGATTTCCCGTCGGTCGCTCACTCTGACCTCGGATTTTTTGTGATTTTCCCTGGTCTGAGTCGAATGCCTGGGTGGTTTCTCATCTATCACGATTTCCTTTCGTTCTATATAATTTGCATCTTTCACTTCATTCGCATATTTTGCTTCTAAGCCACCTGGTTCGATTTCCGTAGGGACGGTCATCTTGACCTTAGGTTTCTCGCGGTTTTCGCTGGTCTGCAACGAATGCCTGGGTGGCTTCTTATCTATCACGATTTCCTTTCATTTTATTTCATTTACATCTGTCTAGTGTACAAACTGAAGGTCTCCCTGGTTCGATTTCCCGTCGATCGCTCACTCTGACCTCGGATTTTTCGTGATTTTCCCTGTTCTCAGGCGAATGCCTGGGTGGTTTCTCATCTATCACGATTTCCTTTCATTCTATATAATTTAATTTTTCACGTGTGCTTCTAGGAGCCCTGTTTCGATTCCCGTTGCTCTGTCACTCTGACCTCAGGTTTTTCGTGGTTTCCTTGGTCTGCTGGCGAATGCCTGAGTGATTTCTCATCTATCACGATTTTCTTTCATTCTGTATAATTTACATCTTTCGCGTGTGCTTCTAGGAGCCCTGGTTCGAATCCCGCTTTTCTCTCACTCTGACCTCAGGTTTTTCAAGGTTTCCTTGGTCTGCTGGCGAATGCCGGAGTGGTTTCTCATCTTTCACGATTTCCTTTCATTCTATATAATTTGCATCTTTCATTTCATTCGCATCTTTTGCTTCTAGGTTTCGTTGCGCATGGTGAATGCTTGCTCAAAGGATAGTTGTCGCTTGCTCGGTTGACAAATCATCATCACACTCACGAGTCAAGCTCCCGAATCTGTACGATTATTCCCGAACATCTTCACAATACTTTGCACTTATTCTAAGCACCAAAACCTATACGGAGATGCCCGAACATCAGTGTAACTCGAATTGAAATATATGAACTTATACGCTTAAGCACCGTTTTTAGTATTAAAATTTAGGATATAATTGATCTATAAAGTTTTGTGCCGCCTCTATTAATAGTGTGATCTCGAGCATTGGACTTAATTCTGTTAATTATCTCTGAGGTATCAACATCTCTGTTCTCTCAGAAAATAATTGGCTTTCTGAAGTGTTATCAAGGTGAAGAGGAGTACATTTCCTTGAAGAAGGATTAATACGTTATTACATGATAGTAATGATGAGTAACTCCTCTTATAAGGATATCATTCCTAGTGCCTCAGGATATTCTTGTGGTAAATGATGCAAGAAATTCCTCCGTGGTTGTGATAAAAGACGGCATGGACTACGTTGTAAGAAGCTCTTCAAATGTAAATATTGTAACGTAACCTTCAAAGACAGTTATACGGGTCGCCGACACGAACATGCGTGTGAAATACACAGGTCTGAGAAGAAACGTAGATTAGAATCTGCTAAGCAAGAGTTATTATCTACCATGGATGACTGTGACATGAGAGAATATGAAACTTCATTCAATGGACGTTTGAAATCATATTTTATACGTTGTGAATCAACTAAGGTCCTGAATATGTACCTGCATGAGGCGAAACAGCGGATAATCCAGGCTGTACATAAAGATCTTGGTATTCACAAGAGTGTGAAAATTAATCTGCTAGCTGAGTGTCGATTTGTTAACCGTATCGGTGAAACTTGCGACAAAAATTTTAAAACCCGGAATGAACCTGTTTTTCTGGAAACGGATCTGGACTCTATGCTGAAAACGGAATACAAGAAATTGGCTACTGCAATGGAGGAATCACAACTTAAGGGTAGCAACTGGGCTCTACTTGCTGTGGATGGGGTTGGACTTCGTATCAACACGTACAATCCGTTACGAGGAAATAGCTACATACCAATACCGTCATCTGTCGGAGCAAGAAAAGCCTGCATTAATATCCAGAATTTAACTGATGAGCCATGCTTTATGTATTCTGCATTAGCCAAATTCGTCAGCGTCAAGCCTCAACGCGTGAGCAAATACAAGCAACTTCAAAATAAATACGACTTCAGCTGTTTTACTTATCCAACTCCACTTTCTCAAATACCTAAATTTGAAAAGCTTAACAGGATGTCTATCAACGTCTTTGGACTGGATGAGAAGCATGAAGTGTATCCGATAAAGGTCGCTGAGACTGAACCACCCGACCACCGTGACCTCCTACTATTGAGTGACAGTAGTGGGAAACAGCACTACGTTTATATAAAGAATTTTGAAAAACTTATTCGACGTCAGAAAACTATGCATAATGGACGTGTTTATGCCTGTAAGTGTTGTTTTACACGTTTTGATGATCAGTGCGGACGAAGTGGAATGGAAAAACTGGAGAAACATAAGGAATTGTGTATACCACATGATGTTACTATGAAGTATGATGGTTAGTAAGGATACAAAGTGAAAAGACTTATGGTATATGTGCTGATTTTTTAAACATATTCTCAAAAAAACCCATCCAAAAACCATAAGAACATACTGCAGTGAAATCGTTACAACACTTCTGAATTTTGACATCATCTCGAAGTCATATTGTTACGTTAGTATAAGTGGATAAGATCAAGTTTACTCTCTATAATGATAAAATTTATTAACAAGTTTGAAGTAGCGACATAACCGTATGGATATTACAGCATTACAAACAATACTTAAGAGAATGTAGCTTGGATCTCAAGAGAATGATTTTTTCCGTGAGTCTACAATTTTTACATGAAAGTTTACTCGTGTGCTGCACACATCTGATGAGGAAAGAATAATAATAAAAAGATGGAAGGGAAGGTGTCAACCCTGCCATTAGGAGTAATCCTAGTGCTAGACTTAAGTCTAGATAAAGGGGAGAGGCATCTACAACGATTTAAAATAAAGGTATGTTGACGCAAAACTTTTCATTTAAGACTCTCAAATAATAAAACCTGAATAAAACATCGCAATTTCACTAAAAGAAAGTCGAGGTTAGCTCTGGTTAGGCTAGGTTAGGATGTTTGGCCCTAGATTTGGGTATACAATTGGGAATAGATGATTAGTTTCGAGTTAGAATGCCTGGCATCAGGTTAGGATGACACACATTAGGTTAGGCGATGACTGAGTAGAATAGATGTTGAGAGAATGACCTGTGATTCGTTAGGTTAGGTTAGGTTAGCCCCGCGTAGTGATTGTCTAAGTTAGGAAGGAGGGGTTAGCTTGGATTATCTTCGCAATGGTTTGGTTACGTGTTGTTCTTACGTCTTGTTACGTGGCTATGTTACGCGGTCTTTCGTGGGTACATGGTTATGTTACGTGTTGTTACTTCTGGTTGCGTGGTTATGTTACACTGTGCTACATCTTGTTACGTGGTGTTACGGCATGTTACGTGTTTGTACGTTTATGTTACGCGTTGTTACGTTTAGTTACGTGGCTATGTTACGTGTTGTTACATGGTTACGTGCTGTTGTTACGTGATGTTACGTCTTTTTACGTGGTTACGTGCTTGTTACGTGGTGTTTCGTCGTTACTTTGTTACGTGCTTATGCTACGTGGTGTTACGATTGTCACGTGGTTACGTGCTGTTACGTCTTGTTACGTGGTTACGTGCTTGGGTTACAAGTTATGCTTCGTCTTGTTACGTGGATGCGCGCTTTTGTTACGTTGTGTTACGTGGTTATGTTCCTTTCGTCACGTGGTTACGTGCGTATGTTACGTAGTGAGACGTCTTGTCATGTGGTTACGTGCTTATGTTACGTAGTGTGACGTCGTGTTACGTGCATATGTTACGTAGTGCGACGTCTTATTACGTGACTATGTTACGCTGTGTTACGTGTTCGACGTCTTGTTACGTGGCTATGTTACGCTGTGTTACGTCTTGACACTTGGTTACGCGCTTATGCCTAGCACTTCTCGTATTCCCCCACCTCTCTGACATAAAACGCATCCTCACTCCTTCAACCCCTGTCCAGCCTATCATCTGCCCCCGTTTTCCCTATCTTCCCCATATAAACGCATTTTCCTGCTTGAATCCTCGCATCTAGCCTCGTTTTCCCTATCCTTTCCCATATAAACGCAGAACTGTGCCAGAAATTCCTATAATATGCTACTTATACCTATCTCCAACAATCTGTGTAATGCTTCGAGAGAAAGTATTTTTCATGTGCATATGGAGCTCTGCCAGAGAATGGTATAAATGACAGAAATTTGGGTGGAAAACTAGTTTTTCGGTGGTATAACGCATGTCCGTCAGGTAATTTTGGAAATCCTGGTCAGCTAATGCATATCGGAGCAGTGGCGAATAGAGAGATAATTACAAATACCGTATGAAAATAAGGGAACATTAATAAAATGCAAATGTTTATGTTTGCAGAGTAATTAACAAGTCATATAACCTGTGTCGATGCATTCTTTTATCCCTCTTAAGGACACATGTGTCAATAACTTTCTTATTGAAGTTGGCTATCTCCTTAACAGGTTGTCGCTCAGTAGATAGCATTGCCAGACTTAGTCTGTTTCCCCTATTGTGCTGCGCAGAAATGTTTACACCTCTTCATTATTCAGAAGCACCTTTCATACCTTTACTTGTCTTGGTTATTGTCACTTAAGAATCTTCAACAGCTTAAAATTTGACAGAATGTCCTAAATTGTTGCTAATCATAAATTGCAACAAAATACCAGCATTAGAGTAGTTGCTAAAATATCTAGGCATATAAATTGTATATAGCTCATTTCGAACTCTTGCAAGGTCTATAGCTAGGTATGCTTTAATGGTTTTCTTCAACAAGGTTTCTGGGAACTCTATTGTAGTTCCTGAAATGTTCTATTGTGTAGAGCAGAGGTCCCCAAAGTTTTTTGCCCCATAGACCACCTGTCTATTTTTTCTGTTTTAAGCTGAAGTCCTTCCTAATGTTACATTTTTACAAAGTCCTCAACTTAAATGTGTTTTTACTGCTGTGTTACTAGGTACTCACCTTGATAGTATGTAGTGTAGAGTGAAAAATGTTAAGACAGAAAAAAACATGCTAAGTTTCATACATTTATTAATTAAAACGACACAGAATGCAAGTCTGGAACATTGGTACATAAAATAAATGCACAAAACATCAAGGGATTTAATTTAGTCAGGTTCAGCCTTAAATCTCCTCGGCCAGTGATTTCCAATCTTCTTCTTCTTCATCTTCATCTTCATAAGAAAGATTGGCATCCGCCCTGAATCCCGTTTCCGCGAGGTATGAAATGTAAAAGGTATCAAAAACTTTCTCGCGATAGTCCATAATGTAGGATATGTAACAGGCATGTCTCTCTGAAGCCAGAATTCTGATATCCCTTTATAAACCGCAACGTTGGTGCATATACCGATCAGTTCTTCGTGTAAAATGACACCCGTTTCTTCAGTGTCATCGTACTGATTAATAATACACTGTGGTATTTCCATAGTCAAAACATGCTCATACCTAGTTTAAAAGTCTGTGTGAGGAACATTTAAATGTTGAACTTAGGCTGAAACGTCACCATTCTTGCAGTTTGTTTGTGACAAATTGGGAAACTGAGAAAATTCGCGCCGTCCAATATTTTGCTTAATTACTTTAATTCTCGCAAGAAAAGCTGCAGTAATGGACTTTGTTTTTATCAAATATATTGTTACTTTGTAATTGCAAGTTAAGCTCATTATATTTAGTGAATAAATGTGTTAAATAAGCAGTATGTGGTTTACATGTTTTGATTAAATTTTCTTTTAAAATGGAGTCTTTAGTTCTCCAAAATCTCTAAAACACTTCAAAAAATGAAAAGAACCTTGTCAAACCAGCCTATTGACATCCAGCGTAATTCAGTGTGATGGAGTAATCGATAAAAGCTCTCGTCATTTTCTTCACCCAACTGTGCAGATAGCTTAGAATACAACGCGTTTGTTTACTGCGTTTAAGACGAATTGAAGATATTGATGCAATCCCTCACTGAGAATTTTAGCAACTAAATGTTGTCGATAGATGACGCAGTAAATTGCAAACACCACGGGTACATTTTATTTTGAATGGCTCATAAAACCATGATAGCACCTAAACATTGCAAGTGCTACTTCTGCTGACGCTGATATTTGATAAAGGGGTAGCTTTTTCCATGAAATAATCTCTCCAAACAATAAAAAGGGCCGTATGAATAAAACTGAAGCAAGAGCTTGGAAGATAAAGGCAGGAGCCAGAGCATTTGCTTGTAAGCAAACGGAAGAAAAGAAAGCTTTGACTTCAGATTGTATGAATAGCCGTTACCTTTTCCTCCTACCTTTTACTTCTATGAGAAAAGCGAAAGCTTTTAGCGATCTGCTTCATCTTTCGTTGTTAAAACCTGTGTCGAGTTAGCGTGGGCATCTGATTTCACAGTTTTATTTGTCTTGACACTTCCTATCACTTAATTTGTTGTAAATGAACATGCATGAGTTGTGTATTAAAAGTGTCATCATCCGATTCAGAGAATGCTCGGTTTGTGCAGAAAGTATAATGGTGTTTTTAGCTCCAGCTTTAGAAACGTATCCGACAGAATAAAGATATTCCAACTCCCGGAAGCAAAACAGAGGAAGGAGGAAGCGACTCAAAAAGTCACACATTTATTTGAGACTCATTTTGGCACACTAATTGATACAAAATGGTTCCTAAAGGGCACAAATATGAAACAGGCGAAAAAGAAAAAACGGATAGGACATATTGCAAAATAGAAAACCGCCTCTTTAGCTGATCAAAATAACGTTGTATTACGGACCTCTCAGTTTTTAAAGTTTCATCAACGATTTGTGACTGTCCCCTGTTGGATTACGTAGGGGTCATCAACCAGGACTCTAGGTCATACCCTTCATGAACCAAAAGCCAGTGTTCTCAAATTCACTTATCACATCCCTAAAGTTTTATTTTCTCCATATTCGATTGTCAAGCACTGATCTGTGCCAGCTAGCCTCAACAGTAGTGAACTGTTTCATTGCAGAGCATGTAATCTGTACATTGATAGTTGTGTAACAATTTCTATTAATATATCATTCGCACATACGTACAATCAAGTACACTAATAGCACTTAAACATTTACATTTTTATAGTTACTCATTTGTCACAGTCACATCATGTGATGAGGATGGAGTGTGATCCACAATTAGCTTTTTACATAATTGCTTTAGAAATCACTATTTTACTCAGTTTGATGAACCCTGTTTTTTCGCTATGCCGCTCTGGAATCCTAGATCAGCCACATGCTGATAAAAAAGATCTTCATCCTCTGTTCTGATGACAATGATCCACCTCATCTTTCCGCTGTGTCTGGCAGAAAATGAGTCGCACATCACTAAAAATTTTCTTTGTTGAAATGATATGCTGTTTCATAATGCTGTCCAGGTAGACATCGGCGAGTTCTGTGGTACTTTTCATGTCTCATACACCCTGCTAGTTGGGCCATATCTGCAGTCTGCAAAGGTGAGTCTACAGCTGACTGGACTTCACATATAAGAGGAGGTTGCTTCCAGAATGAAGCTAGAGCTTTGCTGTATTCATACAATTTATCTTAACGCCGAAGTCAGAGCTTTAAGGCAAAGGGCAAACTTCCTTCGTTTCATCACCACAGGTTAAAGCTTTTACTTCACATTTTATTCATAAGTTCCGAAGCGAAAGCTTCAAAATTCGAAGGAAAACCTTTAGCTTCATGTTATTCATACGGCCCATTGATCGCCTTTAGTGTGTGTTGTCAAAGTTCTCGCGAAGAGCAGTTCTTCATGGATTTCTTGGTCCTTAAAAAACGAACAGATGCCAATAATAGTGCTTCATTACTAGATATAGTTGGTTCGTCCTGTTGTATGGAAAATGGGTGATTTTCAGATAATCATACAAGTTGCTTTCAACATCATAACTCATTCCATCAGTATGACTTCGAACTGTGTTGTTGCTCAAGGAAATTCTTTTGAGTGCATCATATGCAGGTTTGTGTAGAATGGTTTTTAAAACCTCTTCAATTGCTGGCAAAATTAGCTGTTCCCCGATAGTATGCGGCTTTCCTGATCTTGCTATGAGTAGCGAGACATTATAAGATGCCCACAAGCTATCACTGTCTCTGTTTGACGTCGAAGCGAACATATCCATCGTGGGTCTCTTCTGAAGTTCTACTTTCAGTGTTTAAATGTATTTCAAAGCTCTACCTGTTTTATCAGGGCGACTCTTCTCAGATGTTCTTCCAGCTTGAATAGTTGCATAGTGCCGTTGCTTAAAACTTTGTTGCATAAATGGCACATGGGCAGGCGTGTATCCGACAATGATGGAATGAAGCCAGACTTCAAATAATCAACGCTGTACTACCAATATTTTATTTTTCAGATTCACTCATATATAGTAGCAGTTTTCTGGGGACATAAATTAAGCTATTTAAATGGAATGAGGCATAGCAATCAATATTGATTCCCGTTATAAACCATTATTACATTTATAGAGCTCTTTTGTATGCATGTATGTATATATGTTTGTATGTATGTGTATAGAGAGAAATCACACAACATAAAATATTGTGTTTGATAAAGAAGTATATAACACCCATTGCTAAAACCTTGAAAAACAAAATCATTAAGGAATACACGTGTAATTGTGGTTCACTTGAGTACTGAATGACCGTAACCACAAGTCATGATCGGCGTCTCCACGCAGTCGGGGGAATTACGAAAAGAAAGTTTTATAAAAAAGTTTACCTGCTTTTCTCCGGCATTCCCAAAGAAGGTGACAATGATTCACTTAAACTCTTATATGCGCCCGTGGACAAAACAGTGAGTCATGTCTTGAACGCCAAATTTTTCTAAACCCTACACGGCATAGCGCCTTGTTTACGCCATACTCAATACAGGTGTGTAGTAGCTGTAGCAAGTTTTTGTACGCTATTACTAAACATGCTAAACTAGTCGCGGGCATCCTTTTCCCAACCGGCTTCAAAGCGAACGGAAAGCTTTGAAGCCTGACCATAAACCCATCAGTAAACGATTAGTAGGGTCTTCCCATCCCTTAAACACAACACGTGGTCCTTTCTCCAGCTCCACCAAAGCAAAGCGTTGTTAAGATTTTATGGTGCTTGCGGTTAGGGAGGGTAGGGAACAAGTGTTTGGCTACTGCACAAAGGTCGCCGCTTGGGGATCCGAAGGCTGCGATGACCATACCCTTCCGTGTGTCTTCTCTGTAGCGCTATTGCAAAGCATAGGGTACTTTTGTGGTTAAGACCGCAGGCTCGCTTCTTGCACGTAGCACTTTGTTTTCTTCTGTTAATAATGTATAATCAACACATAATGATTACTTATTTCCGATATGCTGCATTTCATACACGGCATTTGGTACAGTTCATAATAGAGTAGTTATTACGGTGCAAAATATGTGGCTTCACAATTTCATTATGGTCGTATATCTTGTTGGATATTAAGGGATGGTCTAGTTGTGTTGTGCCAGTTTGACGATACACTGAGCAGGCAATACACGGCAATACTTGAGAATATTTTGATTCTTTTGCGAGGATGAGATATGCTGATGGAAATGTTGAATTCGCACAGGATAATCATCCTGTCCACATATGTTGAAAGGCTTCAAATTGGTTCTCAGACAGGCAGGATGTCGGGGTGATAGACTGGCCTCCCTGTTCAACAGATTTGAACCCTATTAAAAATGTGTGGGCTGAGATGAAAAGGGAGCTGCGCTCGAATTTCCCTGCAGATGCGCGAAGGAGAAAAAGGCTTATGGTCGCAAATTCAAGAAGCCTGGGATGTGGTAGCTTCTCGTCCACGTTATTGCAGGGACTTAATTTCACATATCTCCCGAAGATTGAGGGCAGTTATACGTGCTGAGGGTTCATACACCCCATATTAATGTTGTTTATTTTTAAGTGTTAAAGTTTTAGAAGACAATAGTGTATCTGCATTTATTTCTGTAGTTACTTAATACGAGTGTTTTAGTAGAATTATGTTTTGTGTGTCTAGATATGTCTAAAATTTCAAATACCAAAGTGCTAATTATAACTATTTTCTACACATCCGATCATAAAATTAACATACAACAAACAACATAAAACATAATGCGAGATTTGATATACATGAGGCGTACTTTTAAAATAAGTATCGATAATTTTTTAAGAAATAAGATTATTTTCCAAATACTTTATTACCATTCATTACCTTACGCCTTACACTACTTCTCCATATGGTCACCGCCGTTATTCAGGCACTTGTAACGGGAAACAGTTTTTGTATACGTTCGTCAAAGAATGATGCCGCTTGTGATGAAAGCCAAGTCTGCACTTCTTGTTGCACAACATTAATTGTCCCTGAAATGTTTTCCACCAAGGAATTTCTTCTAATGAACAAAAGATGAAAATCGCTTGGTGCCAAATGCGGACTCTAGGGAGGGTGGTCGAATTGATGCGAACCAGTCCTTTTGATAGTTAATAAACTTTACATTCAAATTTGATTGCATAATCACTGGAAATGGCAAAATTTTCTACAACTGAAATTCTTTTTTATGCAAAAATGGTATCTTTACTACCTACATAAACCAATATTGATCCCGAGTACAAATTATTGGTTGGATTAAGGACGAAAGTTGTGAAGAAAGGAATGTAGGGAACATCGTTAGATGTGGCATGAGTTCCTTTTTCAAAAGCTCTCTTATCTTTTGCACATGATAATTTGAGATTGTAAGATTCCGTTTTTTGAATTTAAATATACATTAATGAGAAGATCGAAAGTGTATTGACACTCTTCAGTCCCTCTCTGAATCCGCTGTATCAGTTCATTTATTAGCATACATGTTTCCAGTTCATAACGTAAAGCTGCATTTTGTCTTTTTGTTTCTAATGACAACTTCTCTACTACTTCTTTAATTTCACTTTCATTTAAAGCTACTTCTATAATAGTGGAATCCATCATAACCAGTGTAGAGTTTAAAACAAGCATCTGTTCTGACGCTATTCGCAAAAAAACTTTATGATCTGATTCTAAATGCCTTATGTCAAGGGTGGCAAAAACGCCTTCCTTCCGCGAGTCACCAAATATGCAACACGCACTGCATCACTCAACAGCATGTGAAAAACAAAGGGACAGTGACAGAGAGAGAACGGCGCCTGCGAGCCAAAATGACTCCCGAGTCCCGTTTTCGCCACCTCTGCCTTATGTGTTTTGCATATCTTCGAAATTCATCTTCAGTAATTATCCCAAAAAGAAGATTTAAGGGATTACCGATAAAATTTAGAAGGCTACGCTTGCGTCTATAATTCTGATTCAACCCCACTAAATCTCCCAAAACATCTTTTGGAATATCTACCACTTTACGCTTTGAATGAACCAACGGAATTGAAGGTTCACAATCGGTATACATAAGATATGTGTTCTGTTGTTTTGTTTGTCTCTATAGCTGTTTTTACACCTTCTAAATCTACATATGTTAAGAAACTCCATTCTGCTGGGTAAGATAACAATGTTCCTACATGGTCGAAGTAAACGACCCTACCTGATTCCTAATTACTTTTACCTGAGCTTTTACATCTTGTTCTGCAATCACGCTTCCTACCACTTCTCCCTGAAGCTGTTCCCACCATCACAACAAAGCGATCACCTTGATGAGAAAACTAACCCTCATCTTGTACCGCACCTGCAAAATAAGCTTTAGTCTTATTAACATGCGTTTGGATTCCCTTTCTCTTTTATTACTACTTTTTTCGACGAAACGTTTGGGCCCTGCACGTTTGTCACTTCATAAGGTCCTTTCCATGAAGGAAAGGACTGTATATACTTTCTTTGCTCATTATATACTAATACCAAATTTCCTTTGTGCTGTGTCCTTGTTTTTATATTTTCATTAATTTTTTTACACTTTCTCTTTCCGCTCCTGTAAATTAGACCTTGCTTGATGCGTTGCTGCTTGGAATTTCTGTTCAATTTCTTTTACTAAATCATCGTAATTATACAATGGCTGAGGCTCTCTTTGCAATATTCCTGGATGATTTGCCTTCCTACCAAATGACAATTCATAAGGTGTTATTTTGTCACAGTATGAGGGGTTCTGTTATATGTGAAGCTCGCAAAATGTACTTGTTTGCAAAACTACGCAAATATTCCAGAATAACCTTAAGTGATACTTACATTCGTCTCTGGGTGATAAACACTTTTGTGCAACTTCTTATTTTAAGCAATTTGCAACAGCCCTGAAATACCCGCCTGATAAACTGAGATCCTTGATCTCTTAAAATCTGATCTGGAATTCCATATCTCAGAATAATTTCATTTACAAATTTATCTGTCACGGTATTCGCATTTTGGTCTATAATGGGAATTAAGTATTTAGTCAAATTGTCCTGACATGTTAATAAATATTAACATCCTGAATCTGATGTGGACAATGGACCTACAATATCCAAATATATTTTATTCCAAGGTTGTAATTGTGTGTTATATCAATTCTTGTATATCGCTGTCTAAAAATATATTCTTTAGATAATTTTCTGAGTGTATTAATATTTAATATTAATCTTTAAATCATTAATTGTGGATCCAAAAATTAATTATATTAAAATCAAAAACGGGTTTATTTTTCTGTGATTTGTAATTAGGTTTTAGTGTTTGGAAGTGTGTGTTTGTTTAGTTGGCAAGTCGAACATAGTTTAATATAGTTCTCTACATCCTTAAACATATTAGGTCAAGAATTGTACAAGTTTAAGCTTTCATACGTTCTTTGAATACCTTGAGGCCCTCCTGTGGGACATTCGTGCATTTCCTTCAATAATCTCTGCTTTCTTTCTTTAGATATGTCTTCCTCTGATTTTACAACAGCGTTAATTTCTGGAAGGGAATACCTACTAAGAGTATCTGCATTTGCATTCTTGCTACCTGCGTCATGTTCTATTTGAAATTCATATTCCTCCAATAACAATCTCCAACTAAGAAGTCTCGACCTCGCATTCTTAAGATGGAAAATCCGCAAAAGAGGCTTATGATCTGTCGCCACTTGAAATGTCTGCCTAGTAAGTACGTGAGGAAATGCTCACAAGACCGTATGATAGCTAGTAACTCTTTCACCACTGTACTATGATTTATTTTTGCGTCATTTAGTGTTCTACTTGCGAAAGCTACAGGCCTGTAGCTACCAATTTTCCCTTGGCTAAGAATACATCCGAATGCATAATTTTTCGCATCAATTGTCAAAACAAAGGGTTGCGTAAAATCTGGAAATTGCAATACTGGATATGCTGCAGTGGCGTAGCTTAAGGGTAGATGTTGAGACTGTCTACCTATATAAATTGCCAAGAAAATAAGTAAATTTTAAACATAAATAAAGACAACCTCAAACAAGTGATGAAAAACTAATTAATGCAGTAACCTTCCCCGCTGCTTACCCTAATGCCCCGACCCCTACTGCTACATCGTGTCAAAATGTAATGCTGCGCACTTAAGCAGCTTCGAAAGCTCGTGATGCGGCAGCGAAGTCGAGTAGGGACTGAGATGCCCGAGCGAGTGCAAGTCTCATCAGAGTGGAGTTATATGGCTCTTCCCACTAAATTTCGACCTCTCGTTGTGGGAAGACATGCCTATATTTTGTTGTGCATTAAGGGCACAAGGGCAGCAGCAGAGACTAAACACGTTTAATGAGGTGTTCAGTCTCTGTGTACCTGCTCTCTCGAAGGTTCGGACAATAGGGACAAACAGGACAATAGGGGTTGAGGACTTCGCCGAGAGATGGGAAAGAGAATGCACCGCCGTGTTGCCGAACCCGCTCAAGAAAAAGACGCCGCTGCTCCCCCGGCAACCGTCGGGGAAAATGCTCATCGACTCGATGCCGGTTCCAGCCAGCGCCGACTCACCGACCGCTCCCCAGCATCTGCCGGGAGCGCGGCCCATCCACCGCCGCTATAAGGGACTAGCCACGATTCGCCCGCCACTTCGCCCCGACAGCAGGTGCAGCTGCTGTCACATCCGCCGGCCGAAGCGTGGAGCGCAGCCCCTACACCCCGCAATAAGAGATAAGATATTCCTCGCCTGCTGCTTCGCCCCGACAGCAAGGGCAGATGCTGTCACCATTGCCGGCCGAGGCACCTCTTCCAGCACCGCCGACACCGGATCACCAATTCACTACCAGAAATTCGGCAGCAACTCCTCCAGCCACCGCCGACAGGAACGGTCGTTTCAGCGCCGTTGCAGTCGGCATTCATCGCCGACTGCCAGCATAGATTCTGCTGGAGAAGGCACAGCGCCTCTAGAGCTCTCTGGTCTCTGTGACCAGAATTCACAGCCGACGTGGACCTACTCCTCTGGTGCGCCTTGTCTTCCGAGACGCACTACAACTCTGCCGAGAGCTCAGGAATGGCTTTCCTGGGACGAACAATCGCCATCGAGGACAACAGGACTACTTGGACGCCACCGTGCTGCCGATGCTGCCAATATTGCCACTCGGCGGCCGAATGCAGCGCACCACCACGGTGTCATTACTGCGGCGACGCCTCCCTCACGTCCTCCTACCAGCAGCATGACCTCACGCACCGACGAAGGTTCTGCGCAACCTGTGGTAGGACGGACCACTACACCGGGCAGGCTGTTTGCTATGCTATCCTCGCACCTCCACAGCGCCAAGCGGCCCTTCGCCGCCAATGAGGCCTACACCTCGACAATCTCGGTCCGCCCAGGTTCAACCACCGGAGGCCACTCATCCACAACGCCACAACTCCGCAGTCACCGCCCTCGAGAACATCGACACCCAGCTCGCCGCCCTCACCGAGGCATCTAACATTGTCCGAGATGCGGTTTCGGCCCTCAGCCGGCGCCCCGAGCTGCTCAAGCGCTCCGCAGAACTACGCCTCTCAACAGTTACGTCATCGCAGCGCGACTATTATAGAAAAAATTGAGCTTACAGCTTACCAGACTTCACCGTGCCATACACGAGACTAAAACAGAGGAAAAATCAAGAAATCGCCGCATCCATTCATACGAAAGTTCACAACATAGAGACTACCATTACTACCTCAGTTATTCCAAATCTTCAACGACGGACAACAGTGAGCTACTACTCCGACTGGGAATCTGGAGCCCATCATCGCCGCCGCACTGCAGCTAAATCACCAGGCACACACCGACATCAAAAACCAGATTGCTCAACTCCAAGCCAGTCAACAGAAGCTCGATGAAGGTTACCAGCTCATCCGGAACTTCATCGAGCAGCAAGTCCTACTGGGTCCTCCTCCATCTACACCGAGATACCAACACTACAACCGCCGCTGAATCATCACCACCTTCATTCCTCATCACATTAACACCGCCACTACACAAACAGCAATGATTAAAGAAACATAGAAACGCACTCCTTCCTTATTCCTTCGTCCGCTCCCCGCGGTGGCAGCCAGGGCCCTGGTGTCATGACTGTCACCCAGAAACTTCCTTTACTCACTGCCAGCGCAATAAGCTGGCAGTTACCTTTCCGCACTAACGAGGTGCTCAGCGGAACTCCGCCTCTTACCGCACTCCTCTCCCCTAACTTACCCGCACTTCCTCTCCTACTGCCGAAACTCCTAACTCCCCCAAAATAGGGGTTGAAGACAAGAGTAGGGCAAGGCAGTGTAACATAAACACTTCATCCCTCAGTTATTGGTGAACCAGCATTATGTGCGTGCAGCCGTGCAGTGCTGTACAGTATTGATTTTACGTAAACCTGTGTATTGTTTTCATTGTGTGCATTTTATTTATGATTTTATAAATAGAGACAATTCCATGTATTTAGTGGATTACTTATTAAAAACTCAGTTTTCGACTCTATCTTATGAGAAAAAGTGTGAACTTAAAGGCAAAAGGCCAACTCCTAAACTTGGCATTGTCTTCCAGGAAAAGAACCAAAAACGGACATTTCAAACATCCTGGTACAGTAAATTCAATTGGTTAACTGACAGTTAAAATCATAACAAAGTGTATTGCTTCATATGTTTGCTTTTTGGTGGGGAATAGGAATGGAATGTTGAAGGAATATCAAGTATTAAAAACATTGAAAGAAAAGCTTGCAAACATGAAGCCTCTAAAAAGTACATTCATAACAAAGAATCGTTTCAACTATTGGGTAAGGGAACACGAATTGAACATATCTTGTCTGAAGCTGCACGATTTTGTGCCATTAGGCATTAAGCACAATGAGAAAGTGTCAGCCAATCGCAAAATTTTCGGTTGCATCATTCAAGCTATAGCTTTTTTAAAGCAACAAGGGTTAACTTTCAGGGGTCACAGAGAAGAGTCAGAGTCCAGAAAATAGCAATAGCAAATA
This sequence comes from Deroplatys truncata, assembly GCA_030765065.1. Lineage (NCBI taxonomy): Eukaryota > Metazoa > Arthropoda > Insecta > Mantodea > Mantidae > Deroplatys > Deroplatys truncata. The sequence goes on from CM060990.1 coordinate 383,745,568, forward strand.
GGCATTCGCCTAGCGACCCGGGGAAGCCCCCGAAAACACCATGGTTCAGGAAGATCGGCCATAGCAATCGAACCCAGGATCTCCCGAATGTGGGCCACAGAACGTTACCGCCTGAGCCATCCCGCTCGGTAAGCAAGTACAAGTCGACTTGTACCCTTCTGCACAGATAAAGAACTTTATGGTTTCGACTGTTAAGTGTTGGAAATAGAAAATGCCAAGAAAAGAACAAATGCTCACATTTTCCGCTTTTATAATTGGGTCTAGTAGTACGACAAACAAGACGAAACAAATTTAGAATTTTTTAAATGAGCCAGGAGAATCTCTTCCAATTTTTCAGCCTCCTGAAGCGCTCTTTGCAGATGAAGAAAACGAATGACAGAGAAAAGTCTTTCTGGAAGATGGGCAATGAGTCGGCCATCAAAGAGGAAGGAATGCTCCTGTATAAGAAAACACTTTAAGACACGCAGACTTCAGGTCCATATTAATGATAAGAGGATTTGAATGTGACACACAAATCTCCATTAAGTTAAAATGATCCCATAGGCCGAGAGAAGAAAAAATATCTTCCTGATTTGTTGCCTGTAACTCCTGATATACTATCCCTATTACCAAAATATTTTGACAGCCTTTGTCATCCGAAATATTATTATTCCAAACATTTTGGAAGATGGTACTGAAGAAAATATGAATGGTGGTAGTGACGAGAGGGTTGAAAATAACTGAGTTTAAAATTCATGTGGTGAATCTTAGGCTATTTTAGTTGTTATTTTTTATAATATTCCTAAATTACATAAGGCAGAGTGTTTGTAAATAGTTGCATTTTTACTCTGTTTAAGACGTTGGAAAATGCTTTATAATTTCTCAGAGCATGTTCCAAAAAGCGCTACAAATTGGTTGCTCTACATGCTAACCTGAGTGGCATGTTAGAGTAAGGAAGAAGATAACAAAGTGACTCTTCATTGCATTATAAATCTATAACATTAATATTATGTATTATGTTGATTTAAATGAATATTAAATTTGGTTATTTTGAAAATATCTCTTAGATGGAAATATTATCCGTCATTGTATATTATGCTGCCAAGCTCTGAATTTATGTAAAAAGATACGTTATAAGGATATAAGTCAAGAAGATTGAACGACATCCCCTGAAATTTGTACTGAAATTAAAAAAAACATTTATGCAAGAGAATACAAATGAGTGATTAAGGAGAACTAAATATTGGGGGAGCATACTGGAAGGCAAAAGTATCTTATTAATTTATATACATCTTCTCAGGGGGGGATTGCAAATTTACTTTTTGTTTCCTTTAAAATTACGAAAACAGTACTTACACCCTTTTACCCTAACATGAGCGGATTATCCCTCTGGTTCCAAAGTTTATCGGTCTAATTTACAACATTCTGTATACCATTGCCAGAACCTCATTGTTTCATAAATGATAAAATATATCTTGGAACAGGTTATAGGCGTTCAAAAACCTAAGTTTCCGCGTTGTTTCTTTACGTGCAGTGCATCTGAACACAATACAGGTGGAGGGGATAGGTGTTTTCCTTTGAAGTGCTAGGAGGCTCATCGAAAGAAAGAACAACCAAAGGTCTGTGTCCAAGCATTTATCTACGATTTGCTATGCAATGTTTGACAACAATGTATTAATGAGGTCATGTGTAAACGTGCGGCAGTCCCTTTGCAGTAAGTTAGAGGTGATGAAAACGGAACTTCTTCATACACTACGTGATCAAAAGTATCCGGACACCTGGCTGAAAATGACGTACAAGTTCGTGGCGCCCTCCATCGGTAATGCTGGAAGTCAACATGGTATTGGCCCACCCTTAGCCTTCATGACAGCGTTCACTCCCGCAGGCATACCTTCAATGAGGTGCTGGAAGGTTTCTTGGGGAATGGCAGCCCATTCTTCACGGAGTGCGGAACTGAGACGTATCGATGTAGGTCGGTGAGGCATGGCGCGAAGTTGGCGTTCCAAAACATCCCAAAGGTGTTCTATAGGATTCAATTCAGGACTCTGTGCAGGCCAGTCCATTGCAGGGATGTTATTGTCGTGTAACCACTCCGCCACAGCCCGTGCAGTATGAACAGGTGATCGATCGTGTTAAAAGATGCAGTCGCCATCCCCGAATTGCTTTTCAACGGTGGGAAGCAAGAAGGTGCTTAAAATATCAATGTAGGTCTGCGCTGTGATCGCAAAACAACAAGGGGTGCAAGCCCCTTCCAGGAAGAACACGACCACGCCATAACACCACCACCTCCGAATTTCATTGTTGGCACTACACACGCTGGCACTACACTTGCATTCAAATTAACCCCACCAGTATACAAGACAGCCATCGTGCCGGTTAGTTTACTTACGCCCTCTTCGTCGTTTGCTACAGGCACATTTGACTGCATCGCTGTGATTCGAACTCGCTATTTTAGGCTTAGTATGGATGGCCAGTCAATTTCATTTCACCTTAACGCTCATGGCGGTTCGAATCGTTTCGGTTGTGCTAACTCGGGGGGTGGGAGTTCTTCGGGTGAAGCTAGTGAATCACCACTTCAGCTGTTTTCTAACTAGGTCCATTCGCATACAATTTTATCTCTATTTTAAGCATTTTATATTTAAACATTACACTACCCACATAGATGAATATAATTTTACGAATCACTCCTTTTAAGAGTGAAAATCGCCCTTTCCGAAGTGTTACCGCGGCAATAGCAGGGAATAACAAAAATAGTTTTAAGCGAGCGAAATGGGAAAGCCGCAATGCCTATGAGGATGTTGCAGCTACTCTTGGCTCTGGGATTTACAGCTGCACTGTTTATGTCCGGTTGTCATGACAACCAACTCCAACTTGGACTGTGTGAGTGCTGTGTACCTCCCACAAAATAGCTGCTTCGAGGTTACGGTGAAGCTAATGTACTGGATATCCTGGAGTTGAAAGACCCCTTGTGAAGACTATTCGGTGTTCATTGAACTCTTGTGAACTCTTTTGTAAACATCCCTTCTCTTGGGTAACGGAATGTTTTCCCTCTCAAATCGTTTTCCAAACTTCAAGTCCTCGGACTGGTCCTTCGGTTTATGTGCGAAAGCAATCTGTACGTAGCGATTATTGTGGTTGTGTGTATGGTCTTGGAAATTCGCCAGTGTGAATTAAACAATAAGTTTGTCTGAAAACATTTAAACCATTGCCGATTTGCAATGAATCCGCAAAATGGCATAGTCTGTTGCGTGTTACAGAAATGTTATTCGTGATGGACTGAGGACGATAAGGGATATTATATTTAAGGGTAGATTTTGGTCAGTTCTTAGAGTACAGGTATATAAAGTGGAAAGGAAAGTTGCGAAGTGTTATATCATACATTTTAAAATCTCGTGTTATAGTGAGTACGCCAACCGAGAGATAGAGAGTCAACTTAATATACAATAAATAGGTACGTTGTATGTCTTGTTTTATATGAAAATAGCTTCAAACTTTGTTCAGGCCAGGAGCCGCCACTGGTGGTACCTGTGAAAGGGATATGAAATCTACCTGTGAAAGAGAGATGAAACCCGATTTAGAAATTAGCTTCTTGATCCTGAAGAATAAGGTAACAATCTTCTTAACCAGAAAGTTGCACAATAGCCCTGAATATGTTCAGTTTGCTTCATTTGGGGAACTGCGCTAACCTTTGCTAGCAAATTTAGCTTGAAAGGGCTTCATTACTCTCTCGCACTGCATCCCGGTTTCCAGTATATTAAAATAATTTTAATTGCTTCTGATTTGTGAATACTTCCATAGTCGCGCAGTCCTTCCTGATTTATTTTCACCTCACTACAAATTGTTAACGCAACTCTCTGATCAGCTACTCTCCTTCAGCCAACGTACGTGAGAAACGTCAGGGTTGGTGATAGGTGCGGACATCGTTGTGAGGCGCTGCCAGATGAACTACAGCACGAAGAATGCCATTGTGCTGAAACCACAATTATAAATTATGTGGAACCAGGTGTTTTGTTAAAGATGCAGAGAAAATAGCATCTCATTTTCTTTTAAACTGGCCAGTCATAAGTCGTTCAGAGACGTCACAGAATAAATACGACACGTGGTGAAATTATGATACTAGCATTTATGGTGAGTCTACTACACAGAAGGGGAAACCTTTATTAGAAGGTTTTGAACAGTAAACCATGTAGAATCAGACGTTAAGCTATGGACGTCTATAGTAAGAAACGTACAGATTACCGTATAATCACTTTCAAAATCGCCCGGTTCTATTCGAGAACGTCCTTCTATTCGTATGCCCTGAAACGGTACCTACTATACCCAGCTCGACCATTCTTAATCATCTCAAGGGATGCCTTAAAGGGTAAAACGGTTATCTTCTGCGCATTTTCCTAGCATATCCTGAACTATGCCTTACAAAAAGGGACCCTTCTTTACTTTTATTGGTATGAGTAGTGATAATTTGGTGGATCAAGTGCAATTATATATGCATAAATGTTAATTAATATCTCACACACTTCCCTCTCCCTTCCCCCGCATTCCTGGACCTGATGTCGATAATTGTGGACTGCCATTAATCTTCTTTGTTCAACAGACAAAGGATGATAGGTGTCATTGATATTTTGTTGTGTGTGTAGACCTCCTTCCGCTCTTTGGCTAGCCAAAAGAGAATCGTAATTAATCTCTTCTGTTACCCCCTATTCACCATTTGACTGTATTTATATCAGGGTGGGTAGCCTGTGCATCTGTGGGAACGGTGGCATTCCAATAATTCCAAAATAAGCCCACACACCTGCACATTCCAATAATTCCATTCCGCGAAGAAATCACCCTCACACCAAAATTTCGACTGTCATAAAGAAATACCGCGGAGGACGCTCGCATTCTAAAGCAGTCCTCAAACCTTCCTGCAGCTGTCGTGAAACACATGCACATTCCGATAATTCCATTCCACCATTAAAGAATCACCCTCCCACCAAAATCGCGACTGTCATAAAGAAGTACCACGGGGTCGCTGGCATTCTCACACCGCCCTTATTCCCCCCCAAAAATCCTCTGCTGGTGTCATGAAACACACCTGCGCATTTCAATATTCCATTCCGCAAAGAAATCATCCTGCCACCAAAATTGAGACTGTCATAAAGAAATACCAGGTGGACACTTGTATTCTAAGGCAGCCCCCAAAATATCCCTGCAGGTGTCATGAAACACGCTGCAATAATTCTATTCCCGAAGAAGCCCAGCATTCCATTGTGTCACCTGGTGAAATAATATTTTCAAATATCATTCATTCTACCGAAATTCCTACGTATGTAATAGAACGCATGCACAATACCCTGGCTGACATAATATTCTAAAGTAATTTCCAATTCAAGCAAAAATCTCTGTATGTGCCGTGAATACGACTGATTGATTCTAGAGCCCGTTGCACTTTTTTATGTTTTCACTGGAAACACCGATTCCCAAAAGAAACGCATAAATACCCATTGAATCCATCTTGCATTCACTTCGCGAATATAGCATTTCTTTGTGACACAATCAATAGCGGCAAAAACACATGGAAGAGATTTCATTACCCCTCACAGCACCCTCTAACTCCACGGAAAAAATGACAATACGTCCGACACATTCTACCCTAAAACAGCAGCAACGGAAGTTAAGGAAAAAATAATCTACTCATCGCTTCATTAGCACTACCTTATTTGAGTGAAACGGAGAGATAATATCACGTGTCATAATTCATCGGTAATATTCAGCAGTTCTTTATACACGGGAATACCTAGGACACGCTGCGGAGATAGCGAATGAGTGTGTGTTTATAACGAATCCTTTCATATCACTGGACAATGCTGCACGTTCGAGAAATAGTGAATGGGAACACCAGCCATTCACCTACCGCACAATGGACGCGAAGCGTTTTTCAGGTATACGTTAGAATAGTGGCACTCTTTCATGGTACCATTCTACGAGGGAAACAGCGTCGTTTTTCGTGCTTCTAATGGTGCATTACTTCTTTTTCATTGAGGAAATATGTTGTGTTAAAAACCCTCCGATACATTCTGGAGTGTCACTTTGCAATACACGTAAAGACGCGCATATGAACTTACCATTGAACACAAATCCAAGGCTACATTTTCAATGCTAGAGCCACCCGAATATATCGCCCAGTCAGTACAAAGAAACTTCATGGTGTAGGTGATTGTTATAACAAATTAGATTGAAAAAAGCTTATGTTCTCTAGCAGCTACAAAGATTTCGCATTCCGGAAGAAATGTAACAGTAGCCTAGACACAATGAAACACTCATAAATTTCTAAAGGGGAAGGGTTTCTTCACAATCCTCTTGCTTAGAAAAACATTCCACAAGATTCTGATGCATCGGAATATATAAATCTTCAATTCTCTCGCTCTAAAGCCAGAAACTGTAACAAAAGGAAGAAAATTGTAGCTTTTGAAGAGCCCATGAATTTTTAAAAAAAGGATATTTACAGAAGTTTACAACCTTTATTCTGTTCAAAATGAGCCTGCATTCACGAATACACCGCTTTCAGAGCTAAAACCCCTGTGCAGATAAAATCTCTAAAAGCACTTTTTCATTTCAGTCACTTTAGTCCCGCATTAAGCACGGTATTTATCTGAACGCTCATTAAACTTATAAATTCAGCTCTACTACAATTGTGCAAATGAACGAAATATTATATTGTGTATAATGTCATTAACAATGCTTTACATAGCATCTTCTTTGTACATATTTAACATCTATCTTTTTACGCGAAATTGAAGAAGCGAAAGTGACATTAAGCATGTATCTCTGTTTGACAGTAAAAAAATACCATGTCAAAAATTGAATTTTTTACGCTCTTAACATTCAATAGATTCATTTTGCCTAAAAGCCGGCGACATGGTATACAACTTAAAAATGGCAAAACAGGCACTTCTAAACACTAGCGCTTATAAAATACCTTTGTCGCAATATATAACCTGAAATGACAGAAAATAGTTTTTTTGTTTGCCATGAATAACAGAGAAAGGCTTTACACGGCTTCCTCTGCTTCATCTCTGAATAAATAAGAGAAACGTTGCAATTACAGTGAAGCAAGTAAATACTTATTTAATTGCTAAAGTACCTCTTACATTCATGTTACTTTCGACACACATTCTTCTAGCCAAATAAATATTATGTACGATAGAAACGGCAATGTAGTGCTTATATTCATGCGACTTTCGATACAGATTCTTATAGTCAGAAGCGGTTTTTACATGTTAGAAACGCATTACATTCGCACGGCTTTTGTGTACTAGCTCTTCTATACGAGGCTGAAATAAAATAACATAAGAGGTGAACTATTATCTCACATAATGACATTGAAATGTATTCCTCTTTACAGAAGCTAAAAAAAAACAAATAAGTTTGCATAGGAGAAGATACAGTAAAGAAATATTCAACCTTGCAGTGTCTGGAACTCTTGCAAGTGATCCTGGAATCTCTTCAAAACCTGGTGTGCTAGACGAAGGCGAATATTCTGGTGTTAACTCATTGAATCAAGCTGATATACCAGAAGTGAATAACCAGAAGATGTTATCTAGTTTGGTGGACACTAATGTCCTAGTAAATCGTCTTAAATCACTTACGAAAAGATAAAATAATGAAGCACTGAACTGTAGAGTACTTATAAATGTCGTAAGTGATCCTGAAATCTCTTCAAGACTTGGGGTGTTAGGATTACGCCACGGAACGGTACCTAGCACCTCGACCCACAAGGATCTTTTGCGCATACACCCCTGGGAGGAACCGATGAGGTGAAGGAACCGCAGGTAATGTATGGGCTGCAGCACCAGCCGACGCAGGCAAGAGAAGTGCAGAGGTCCCTAAGAGTCACACTCTTGACTATTCGGCCGGAGAGCGCTCAAGGCTGGCCTACCAAACCATTTGAGTGTGGCTCACAGGTTCCCCTCTAGCGGCGACCTGAGAAAGCTCGACACAGCAGCGGAGATTCAAGCGGCCTCCATTTGACGGAGCCGAGAGAGGGTTCCAATACGCAACCCATCTGCGCTATCCGTCCGCAGTCGTCCGAAACACATCCCGGAATCAACCTGTAACGTGAAAGAGGAAGATGAAATGAGAGGGAATGGGGAGGTAGAAATTTCGGGAGTCAATGATCCTTGATAGCATAGTGGCCCGGGGAAACCCCAGAAAACATCCATGGGTAAGGAAGATCGGCCGCGAGAATCGAACCCACGACCTCACGAATGCGGGCCACAGACGCAACCGCCTGAGCCATCGCGCCAGTTGGGTGTTGGATTGAGAAAAACGAATGATGATGAGCAAGCTTAGAATAAACATATGAATGAAAGCAAATATTGTAGTGTTAACTCGCCAAGCCAAGATGATGTACTCAGTGAGAATATTGAGGAGATTTTATATCCCTGTACGGATCCTGATGACTTAGTATATATTCCAAGACCGACAATGGTGTCGCATGCAGCTGGTAAAATTGCTTTTCTATGGAGATTCGCGAGATTATTTAGAAACTGCGGATAGTTGGTTTTACAGCGTGACTAAGTCTGAAGTCTAGCGAATACTTCTGTATTGGATACCACCTTTCTCTATGTTGGAAGTTTGTTTTTGTCTAAATCTACCTATCAATATATGTTGTTTATGTTAAAATGGCTAATGAATGATGATGTATTTGATGACATTTTTCTATACTGCATATATTGTGCTTGTCTAACTCTGCATCTCAGTATGTATATCTTGCTTGTATTAAAATAGCCTTTAGCATTCAAATGAAAAAAATGGAATGCTTGTGTTAAATGACGTTTATCGTTGTTCAGCGTTCGAATATTTCTTAATGCATTGTCAATCGTGATAATTCACAATAAACGTTTTTTCACTATTGACTTGTGTTTTTTTTATTTCATCCTCCATTCCCACCCTATTGCCTGACAGCATAATAAAATCTGATTATATGGTTCATCAGACTTGTAATCTCTGAGGCTGAATCTGGATACATTTTTATAACTGCTTTTTCGTAACGTTATCTAAGCAATTTGAACATAATAAATCTTGTAGGATGTAGATTTACCGAATTAAAAATATAATAGCACAATGTTGCTTAAATTTTTAAATAAGGCCTCAGAATTTGGGCGTCTCTTCAAGTTACTGTGTATAGATTATTATTTTTTCGACTCAGTTGTTTAAATGTTTGTAGGGAATAGACTCGTGCGGCATCTCAGATAGATGGCATGCAGGGTTATGAGTATCTTTAATGTGAATTTCTTATTGTGCTTCTGTAATAAGGATGTGTTTTTTATATAACTAAAGTTCCTCATTCTTATCATAACGTCTTCAAACTTGCATCTTATATAAAAGTATAGATTCTGTCTATTTAAAAGAAGCCCTTTCAAGAGGGCAGGTGAATTACCCTGATCACGGTTTAAAAGCATTGGTTAATTGAGGCATTCTAAGCAGACTCTCTGTCGTCCTTTATGTGTATATAAGCAGATTTTAAATGTTAATTTAGAGAAAATCTTCTCTTATGTAGAGTTGACCTCGTGATGGTTCTTTCCATTCTGTAGGTGATTGAAAAAAAATATTTTGGTGACTCGATATGTAGCCAGTTTCGTGAAAAAATAAATCATCTCGCTACATTCAGCATTTATGCAGCAATGTAGCGAGATCTCTGTAAATCAGTGAACGGTTTTAAGGCTTTCCTGATTTGCAATTCATAACTCTGGTAAAATAGAACTGTCATCAGAGCTTGAAGTAACCATCGCTGATTTAAGCGAAGTTCTCTCTCAATGGATTGCATAGGAATACATGCCTAGCTTGCAAGAAGTAACGTGTCATGTCTAAAAACTTTTTCTTGTGTAATAATGTTTCCATTTATTTTTATTACAAGGCAAAGACATATCGCTTTAGACACTGGGTTTTCTACGGCTACTGCATATTATACAGAAATTAAAGCATAGTTAAGTATCGTTATTACTTTAAAATTATTACACAAATATTTAGTACAAGGGTCTGTAACCATACATGCATTCATATTTAAGATACAAAGCAATTTGACAGAAGAAAATAGAACAATAAAAAGAAAAAATGAGCCATTCTTATGGAGTTTCATTTTGGTTTTTCGCTATGTAGTATTCTCTCTTCTTGTTCCTCGGATTTTCATGATGGATATTTTACACTTCCACCCGCATTCTTCCCATGTAATGGGGGCGAGTATGAAGTTATCTGTTCAGCTTGCCTGTAATCAGAAAAGTTAAAAATTGCATTAATTTTTTTCGTTAAACATTCTGCAAAAGAATTATTTGTATTATTTTTATTATAATTACCATTATTAATCATTGTTACATTTGAGTATGAGTTTTTATTTTTAACTTCGCTTGTATTTGTTATAACCTCACTGACAGTAGTCATTATTTACAATCGTTATGTACTTATATATTATAACTGAACTCCATCATAGTACGCAGGGATTCGTGTACTTTGTTATAATCTAAATTATTGTACCTCTATATGAAATGGCTTAGAGGCATTGGTTTTATTTTTATCTTTGAGAAATAAGAAGACGTTGAATGCATAAGCTGAATATTTCTACATACGTCAATTTCAGACAATTAACATGTCTTAAATTTCCCCGTTGGTTACCACACCGCTGTATACAAGGCGAAATTTTCCTGACATTTATGCAAGACCTTCAGCTGTTAGTGCGTTACGTATTGACGGAAGAAGCACTTAGCAATCGTCCGAGAAGACTAGGATTCTGGTTCTATATTTGGTCTCCAATCTTCTTATTAAGTTTATACCGTACTTCCTATCTATTTGGAGATCCCGAACTCTCTGAGCCGGTGGAAAATATGCCCTTCAGATATGACGTTAAGATGGCCTGCCAATTCTCTGTAGTAGGCATTCATCACTTGTTATTCATCGTGTATTATTCAATGGAAAGACAGGGTATGCATTTTTTCAATTGGAAATAAATATGTGATACATTGAGCTAGTTAATGCTCATATGTTGAATTTTCTAGGCTATGTTATTCTGCATTGCATTTCCACAAGCTAGCATTGCTTTCAATTGATTACTGTATTGCATTTCTTCTTAAAGTTTGATTTTACCGATATAAAAATTAAAAAATCTTGTGGCACATAGCAACCTCGTGTAGAAAGAGACGGCAGAGAAATTATTGTGAATGTGTGATGTTAATTTGCCTAGCGTTCTGCGAGTTTTATTCATAGTTGCCTAGAGAGAGAGCGAGTATAGGCGTCATGTATGTTACGCTTCTACCACACATAAATCAGCCTTGCGTGGAAGATTCAGTAGAGGAAGCCATGTTAATGTACTACACCGCATTAGCTCATAAAGAAATGTTTCAGCAAATGAGCAATGAAAACTGTATTTTATTTGATAATGTAAACTCATTTGTTTTTTTCCTGACTTCTGTAAAGAGGAATGAATTTCAAAGTCATTATGGGAGTAGATATTTCATTTCTTATGTTCTTGTATTGCAGCCTCGTATAAAAGAGCGAATAGAGGAAGCCGTATGAATGTAGTGCGTTTCTAACATGTACGAACTTCTGACTATAAGAATGTGTATCGGAAGTCATATGAATGTAAGCACTACATTAACGTTTCTATCGCACATAATATTGTCTTTGGCTAGAAGAATGTGTATCGAAAGTCATATGAATGTAAACACTACATCAGCACTTGAAATATTTACTTGTTTCGCTGTAATTGCAATATCTTTTTACATTCAGTTAAGAAGCAAAGGAAGTCGTGTAAATGATTTAATTGTCTGTTATTCATGGAAAACTAGAAACTATTTTCTATCTTTTCAGGTTATATGTTGCATTCAAGTCTTTTCGTTTTGTTTTATAATAAGCGCTATGTTTTAGAAGTGCCGGTTTTGCTATTTTTAAGATGCATATCATGTCTCGGACTTTTAGGCAAAATGGAGCAATTGAATGTTACAGTGTTGGAAAGTCAATTTTTGACGTGATATTTGTTTACTGTCAAATAGAGTACATGCTTAATGTCATTTTCACTTCTTTTATTTCGCGCCAAAGGATAGATTTTAAATATGTACTGAGAGGATGCTATGTAGAGCATCGTTAATGACATACACAATATAATATATAAGTTTATTGAGCGTTCATATAAATATTGTATTCAGTGCGGGACATGTATATGAAATGAATAGAAGAAGTTTGATTTTCTCGAATTAATTCAATTTAATAATTTTAAATGAAACTTAAATAATTTTTGAATAGTTTCCCGAGAAAAATGTTGCCTGTACACATGCATATCAATAAAAGTATCGGTAAATAATAGGATAAGTAGATAAATTCCATAATACAGAATCACTACCTAATGAATTGTATTTTTAAAATCGCGCACACGTTGTTATGATACATTTACGATTTTTTAAAACTTTGATCTAAAATTGAAAATCACTGGGAACAGTACATGCAAAAAAATGTTTACATCTCATTGTAAGTTGGTGAAGGCTTTGTAGAAATGTTACAGAAATGTATAATCCTGTCGACGTCGATGACTTCAATGAACTGCGCTAAGTACAATTAATTCGCACAATCCAAATTTAGGAAGTACAGTAGTGTCGAACAGGCCAAACACTTCCATTTATACTATCAAAAATCGATTCCGCGCATGCGTGTAGGTTTGACATTTCTAAAAGCTCAACGCTATTCGTAAGAGGTTTTTCATGTCACATGATTCTTTAACCCAATGAGGTTATAGTAGTTTCAGATCTCACAGAGAAGATATCTGCATGCAAGGTATTAAATCATGCTTGAATAAAATAAACTATTGGAAATTTCTGGAAAGAACCTTTTTTCTTGAAAATTCAATGAGCTCATTAAATGCTTCAATAGTTTTTCTTTGTTCCGAGTTTGGTTTTCTCGCTTTAGCGCGAGAGAATCAAGATTTATTTATATTCAAAGAAACAGATTTTAATTGCTATCCATTAGAATAGCTTAAAATTCAGCCACTGAATAAGCGCCCTTATCCGCCTAGGGCTTCTGTTTTAGCTATGAAAGCGGGTTTTTCGTGAACACCTGTTGATTTTGAATACAATAAAACTTGTAAATTCTAAAAAAGAACCCTTTTTGAAAATTCAATGGGCTCGTTATATATCTTTAAACATACAGTAGATTTTCAGCTTCTTTGGCATATGGCTTTAGAGTGAAAACATTGAGTATTTATTAAGGAAAAAGACTTGAATAGCTATTATTTAGAACATGTTTAAATTCAGGAATTGAATGAGTACTTTTAGAGATTTTATCTGAATAGAATTTTTAGCTCTGGAAGCGGCTTATTCGTGAATAGAGGTTGATTTTGATTAGAATAAAATTTGCAAACTTCTGAAAAACAGATTTTAAAAAAAAATCAATATGCTCCTTTCATTTCTTTTAATCCAACAATAGATTTTCTTCCTTTTTTACGGCTTCTGGCTTTAGAGCGAGAGAATTGAAGATTTATACATTCGCTGTACATCAGTCTTGTGGAATGTTTTCCTAAGCAGCAGGATTGTGAGGAAAGCCCTCCCTTTTACAAATTAATGAGTTTTATTGTGTCTAGACTACTGTTACATGTGTTCCGGAATGCAAAAGTTTTATAGCTTCTAGAAAACAAGATTTTTTTCAATTTTTCTAATATTATATCAATCACCTATACCATGAATTTTCTTTGAATAGACTAGGTGATACATTCAGATGGCTCTAGAAACGTGTTCTTCGTGGCGAAAAGGTAGCCTTGGCTTTGTGTTCTATGGTAAGCTCATATGCGGTCTAGAGTGTATCGGAGGGTTTTTAACGAAATATGATATTTCCTCAATGATAAGGAATTAATGTAACCTTACAAAGACGAAAAACGAAGCTACTTGAACTTGTAGAATAATGTCATGAATGAATGAATGAATGGCACCATCCTAACGTATATCCGAAAAACGCTTCGCTGCCCATTGTGCGGTCAGTGAAAAACTGGTGGCTCATTCCCTATCGAACGTGCAGCATTGTCCCGTGGATTCGTTATAATGGATTTGTTATAAACGCACATTCACTATCTCCGGCGCGTTTCCTAGGTATTCCTATTTATAAACAGCTTTTGGATGTTACAGACTGAATTGTGATACGTTATATTATCTCCCTTTCTCTCTCTCTCTCCGTTTCGCTCAAATGAGGTAGTGCTAATGAACCGATGAGTATATTATTTTTTAACTTCGGCTGCTCCTGATGTTAGGGTAGAATGAGGCAGACGTGTTGCCATTTTTTCGTTGCAGTTTGCAGGTGCTACGAGGGATAATTAATTCTCTTTTCATGTGTTTCTGCCGCTATTGATTGTGTCACAAAGGAATGTTGTATTCGCGAAGTGAAAGCAAGATGGAGTGAATGGGTCTTTATTGGGTTTCTTTTGGGAATCAGTGTTTCCAGTGGAAACATAAACAAGTGAAATGGGCTCCAGAGTCAATCAGTCGTATTCAGGGCACATACAGAGATTTTTACTTGAATTGGAAATTGCTTTAGAATATTATGTCAGCCAGGGTATTGTGCATGCGTTCTATTACGCTCGTAGGGATTTCTGTAGAATGAATGCTTTCTTGAAAATATTATTTCGCCAGATGGCACAATGGCATGCTGGGCTTCTTCGGGAATAGAATTATTGCAGCGTGTTTCAAGACACGTGCCTGGATTTTTTTTGGGAATGACAGTTTTTGAATGCGCGTTTTCCCTGAGAATAGAATTATTGCAGGTTGTTTCATGACGCCTGCAGGGATTCTTTTAGGGCTGCTTTGGAATGCGAGCGTCCTCCGCAGTATTTCTTCATGACAGTCGCAATTTTGGTGGCATGGGGACTTTTTTGTAAAATGGAATTATTGGAATGTACAGGTGTTTTTCATGATACCTGCACGGATTTTAAAGGCTGCTTCGGAATACGTGCGTCCCTCGTGGTATTTCTGTATGGCAGTCGAAGTTTTGTGTGAGGATGATTTCTTTGCGGAGTGGAATTATTGGGATGTGCAGGTGCTTGGGCTTGTGTTGGAATTATTGGAATGGCACTGTTCCCAGCGAATGCACCGCAGAGGTACAGACCACTCACCCTGATATAAATACACTGTCAAATGACGAATAGGGGGCCAGGAGGGGATTAATTACGATCGTCTTTTGGCAATATGATGGAGGGGAAGGAGATATATACACACTACAAAACATCAATGACACCTGTCATCCCTTGTCTGGTGATCAAAGATGAATAATGGCAACACACCATTGCCTATATCACGTCTAGGAATGCGGGGAAGTGGGAGGAAAGTGATATGAGGTGCTAATTTACATTTATGCATATATAATTGAACTGGATCCGCCAAATTATCGGTATTGGTGCGCAACGGTGAAAACTGACAAGGTTCAAAAGAGTTTGCTATGCGTTTGTATGCTTACAGTTAGATAACCTTCTGTTTCACAAACGTTGTTAATTAACTGTGGTGCGTGCAAAGGATGTGCTTTTCGTTTATAAAATTCCCTGCGCTCTAAGTCAAATGTCATTTAAATGTTCAACGTTATATGTCTTGGCTTTTGTTTGCCTAGCATTTCTTCTGAGGTTCAAAACGTTCCAAACAAGGCATTTTTTTCAAATTCTAATTTGTCAAATTAAAATATATTAGCTGAGAAAATGTATTAAGTGACTTTTTTAGCACTAGTAATACCGTTCCTGATATACAGATCGTGTGCTTTGAGTATAGCTCATAAACAACAGACTGACTAGGGACCATTGTCACATTTATTTTATGTTGTTCTCCGTGGTGTAGTGGTTACCGTGATAGGCTCTAGTATTCGAGATCGCCGGCTTAAACTCGTCGGAGTGCGATGGACTTTTTCTTGGCGTAAAAATCCTGATCAAGGCTTCCTTCGCAAGGGAAGAAAAGCCGGTGATCCCGTGTCGTAGACTTACGGCACATAAAACAACCTGAAGCCTGATAAAGAGGCCTGTGAGCAAAGTTATCAGTATTTCACGCCAATATAGAATGCGACACTAAGGACTACAACAGTTAAAGAGCGCCCATAAATAAAACTCAATGTAATTTTTCACATTCATGTTATACATCATCTGTGGGGGTTTTTAGTGAAAGTAGGTGGAAAATAAAAGTACTGATTCTGTCTGTCTACCAAGTGCGTGCACGCAACTAACGATGAAGCGTGCGAGCTCAGAGATGTTTTGTACGATTGTGATTTGTACCCTTTCTAACTTGTGCAGAATATGAGCACCAATTCATACAGAAATACTAGAATGAAGCTTTTGTTCATGTTTATTTGTTGGCAGCCAGCCATAATGGTCATTTTCGATTGTTGCCTGGAATCCATTTTGTAGACTTCGCTCTTCACGCCCGTCCGTGAATTACACAAACTTAGAAATAAATAATCATTTTTAAAAGGTCCTTTGATCCTCTTCTAAAGGAAAGAAGCAATAAGACCGGCGTTTGCCACACTTTAGGACATTTTTGGCACTATAAATATTTCTTTTATGCCATTATAGACCGAAACGATTACATATACCGGGTGAGTCAGCTGCACCTATTTATTTTTTCATTTATGCAACGTGCTAAGTGACATATGTGACTTACGCCTTTCTTGAATCCTTCTAATGGCTGACTTGCATAACACTTTATAGAGGAGGGATACATAACTCAGTGCATAAGTGTTTTCTAGGACAGAATGCAATCGTTATGTACGTCGATGCAAAAAACATCCCCTCTGACACTGAGAGCTTCAGTAGCACATTTAGCCAATTTTACAAACTTTTATTCTTTAGCATACATCCATGCACCCATTGAAAACGCCCCTGAAGGAACAACCAATCACATACATCGGTTGACAAAACCATTTGAAAACAAAATGGCATATCTACGCAGTGCGACCAATTGGATTTAAGCCGTTAGTCATTGTACAGCCTTGTCAAAAAAGGCCAAGTATTAGGTAGATAATTTCTCTTATTTCACAAACTATGGCGTATTTCAGATCATACAGTAATTGTAATGACTGATGCAGTTTATTTGTTTGAATTAAAACTACTAAACCAAGCTCAAAACACTGTATGGCACTGCAAAAAGCGTGTAAAGATTCGAGGTGGAGTCTAGTTCTGCGATTATTAATTCCTATAGGAATCTCTACTCGCAAGGTAGCTTTGGCCGAATGGTATTATCATAGTTGCTTTAACGCTGTGCCACTTTAATTCGGGTACAAATCCTTCTGGTTAAGTTCAAACTTTTTATTACCTTTTGTTTTATCTCTTTGGGCATATAATTTGATATTGTGATATACATAACATTTTAATAGCATTACAAGTGTGTACAAAATGGAATAATCGTGATGTTTTTCACTGGCAGGTGGATAATTTGTACTTCGTAGTAAGTGTTTTATTGTGGTCAGTATTAGCTTGACCCACTCAACCAAGTTTAAAACACTTCCCACACGCAAAGTGGCTTTAGCTATTTGCGCCTGCGTCAACGCTTGGCGTCAATAAATAAGTCTTGTCTCATTTTCTACTCAGTATCTGAAACCTTTCTACGAGACACGGCTGCTGTCATAATGTATACAAACGACGAGTATGTTGACATGCTGTTAATCTATGGAGAAACAAGGTGTAATGCACTGTCAGCATAGCGCCTGTATGAAGAACGGTTTCCAGGAAGGAGGGCACCTACTGCAGACACTTTTCGAAAGGTTGAAAGACGCCTTCGTGAAACAGGATCATTTGGAAGAGCACCGCCTGCTCGCGAAGCTCCAGTAACCTCTGGAGGCAATGAAGAAGCTGTGTGAAACGCAATAGAAAACAATCCACATACCAGTTCAAGAGCCATAGCAGAAGATCTGAACATAAGTCAGTCCTCCGTGATGCGCACTTTGCATCGTAATAAATATCATCCGTACCATCTACAATTACACCATGCTCTCCACGGACGCGACCTTCAAGCGCTAGTGATATATGCGCAATGGCTACAGCAGCGAGTGCAAATGGATGGAGAGTTTTTAGGAAGTGTTCTCTTCAGTGATGAAGCCACATTCCACAATAACGGAACTGTTAACCGCCATAATGTGCATTACTGGAGTATAGGCAATTCTCACTGAATGAGAGAAGTTGCATTCCAGGTACAGTGGAGCATCAATGTCATGCGGAATGATAGGAGACCAACTAATTGGACCGTACTTTTTTGAAGGCAACCTCACAGGACCACGGTACCTTGCATTTCTGCAAGAAGAATTGTCATTGTTCCTAGAAGATGTACCACTAGTGAAACGGACAGTTATGTGGTTCCAGCGGGATGGAGCTTCACCACACTGGTCACTGATTGTAAGGAATCACTTACATAGAACATATCCGCAAAAATGGATTGGCCGAGGGGGCCCAATCGCATGGCCACCTAGATCACCTGATCTCACCCCACTGGATTTCTTTCTGTGGGGTCATTTAAAGGAACGGGTCTAGGCTCAAGAGCCGCAAAGCCCAAATCGTCTACGGGAAGTCATACGTGGAGAATGCAGCCAGATTACACCGCGCATGTTACAGCATACAAGAAGGTCTCTCCGGCAACGTACACAAATGTGCTTTGATGAAGGGGGTCGTCATTTTGAACATTTACTTCTTGATGAAATCCACGCTCTTGAACAATTTATTATTCTGTTTACCCGTGGACTTAGCACATTTACAACTCGTTTGTCAATAGAAGAAGTGAAACATAGGGTTTAAACATGAAACAAAAACTGTTATATTTACTGTCGCCGATATGCGCTCAAAAGAATGAAAGCTTAACTACGTAACACGGTTTACAACACCAGATACGGTACAGATTATTAGGGTAAACATGATACACAATTATCTGATTGTAATTCCTGTGTCTTTGGCTCACAGGAGAGCCAGTAACAAAAATAAATAAATTAGTACACTAAAATACAGAAAATAAACACAAGGAGCAAAAAAAAACAAAAAACAATTTGATGTTTTTTCAGATTCGAACCTTCAAAGCTTTGCTTCACTACATTCCGGCAGCTAAACCACTCGGCCAGAACCCACTTAGTCATCCCGCTCTTCGGGAAAACATTCCTCTATCTTCTTGCAAGCATTATATCCATGAAACGCCTTCTGTTTTACGGCTTTCGCAGCTCGTTGGCTCTCAATCAGACCTTTAATCATTAATGGTAATTGCGTATAGTACCCAAAAGAAGGACAGAGCTACAATAACAGTTTGTTTGCTAAAGGGTCAATGTTTTCATATTAGACTATAAACTGCGGGTTGCATAAATACGAATAACTAGGGGCAGCTGACTCACCCGGTATATCAAGTATCCTTTTAAGGCAGATAAATGATAAATTGCATTCAGTAGGCTTGGATTTTATATTTCGTAAACATCTGCAATTCATTCCCACATTTCCCTAAAGACGTTAAGTAGAGGTTTGTGTTAAGAGAAGTGTGTCCATGCAATTTCTCATGTCATTTGTAACTCTTATTAAGAAAGTCATTCTGTAGTATTAATAGGCTGCCAAATTTTAACATTCTTTAAAGAGTGCAAAAGTAAGGCAGTATTTCCATAGCTGCTTGTTTTGTTTGATGGAAAGGAAATGAAATGCACATTTACATGAGTTTACGTAGGCTTTCATTTAGATCATTGCTCCTAATTATTTGAATATTGGGAATTGGGTGGTACATTAATTTTTATTTTTTCTCCTACCTACCTGCGGTATGTAAGAGGAAGAATTATATTTCACCCAAAAATCGGTATTGAGATTTCACGGGAAATATACGTTTTGAGACCCTTTGATCCCCGCCGCACAAAGAAACAAAAAACACACAAAAATGAGAAAACGGTTCGTGAGTATGTCTGAGAACAGCATAACTCAAAAACGAAAATCCGGAGAAATACCGAACTTGGTATTTAAGTACAGTATCTTCCGAATATGCCAATGAAGGTTTTTAAGAAAATTCTCCTACACCAAACTACATTTACTTGGAAGTTGTTACTCTATTTTTTATTTTCGCAAAATGGCTTAATGGTTTTGATAAACATACCCTATATTTAAGGTATGTTTACATGACATAAAATGCGTATCTCGAGTCTCTTGGAATAAACTGTGAAGTACTCTTCTTTCGAAAGGAATTTTGTACAACGGGTAAACCACTACAGATACACAGAAACTTACTAAGCAGAAAATGCAGATGTCGTTAAAACGACAATTCATTTCAAATAACCTTTTAATATGGAATCAACCATTCACAAGCTATTGTTTATTATTGGTTGACACTTCTCAATACTCAAGGGATTCTTTTGAAACACTGTAGATAGTCAGTTGTTTCTCACGATTTCGTGGAAAGACGCTGGAATTTCAAGGTCGGCATTTATAGCGACATGTTTTTAAACATCTGACTGTCGATTCAGTTTACTCTATCCCCCTTGTATGTACAAAAAAATGTTGAATGAAATTATTTCTGCAAAGGCTCATCTTAATTAACATGACGTAAATAGAACTATGTGTTTCATTTACATTACTTTATCTACTAGGTCTTTTACGACACATTGTTATAAGGGCTTGTTATTCTTGTTAATCCAGATAAACTTTCAATTAACATTTCACATTTCATTTTAGGGCACGTGCGTAAAGCGATAGTCAGATTTTCGAAGAGCGTGTCGCTATGTATGACTTTGAACTGCATACTGTTTGCGAGACGAGGGAAAAAAACAACTATTTCTTATTTGATAAAAATGCAAGTATTTGAAAATTCATACCAATAACAAGGAATGTCTCGGAAATGGTTAACTCCACAAAAAATGTATGACATAAGTTGTGTACTTCAGCGAGATCTACATTTTTTGTATAGTTGGATTTTGTCTACCACTTAAGGTTTTCCAATTATGCAGAAGTTAATCAGAATGAAGAGGTCTTCAAAGGCTATTCCCAGATATTTCGTGTTATACATCTCATTGTAATGGCAATATCTTAAACATACGATGCTCTAATCAAAATCGTTACAGCCAATTTTTGAGAAAGTAAACATTTCCGAAAATTGTCCCATGTGAAGTGTAGTTGGCGGTAGGGGTATTTTCTTGCAAAACTTTCGCGTCGCATCCTTGGGAGATGCTGAAGTTAAACATCAAGTTTGGTATTTAGTTCACTTTTCGTTTTTGAGTCATGCCGCTCACAGACACACACGCAAGCGCGCCCACACATACACACATAGAACTTTATTTTCTAAAAATGCTTTCCTTTGGATGGATTCAGGGAGTATGAAAACACATATTTCCTGTGAAATATCGGTATCGAATTTTTGGCTGAAATACAATACTTCCTTTACTTGCCTTGAGACAAGCAGCTTTCGTTAGAACAGTATGTAGAAAAGCAATATCAGAAAAATTCAGGGTGTAGAGGAAGTCACGTGAGTGTAAGGTATCGGATTTTGAAGATTTTTAAAGATAGTATTTGATGTAAACGCTATACATAAATCGTAACAAATTAAGATAGAGGGTCGTCTATTAAGTATACAGTAAGATTAGCTTGGGTGAATCGGGACAAAAAATGAAAAATTCCAAATATTGGTTCCGTTTTCAGCAGACATTTCACTTTTTCCATTTCACCCTTTCACACAATCCCTTAGCAACAAATTACACTGTAGTATGTTTTGTTAAAAAGACACACAGAGAGTGTAGTGAAATGTTGTTTTGCAGCATTTAATGCTCCTATTCACCCTTAAGAGCAAGGATGAATCGGGACAGGTTTCCAATAACGTTATTTGTCATAATACTTATTTTTTATTCTACATATTTATTTTAGAACATGCTATATATTTTTTTCTTTAAGATGGTACCTTCAAGTTACGCCTCTACCACCTAGAAATCTTTTCTTTTCCTCGACTTCAACACACTTTTCGTGGTACCGCTCCCTTCCTTTCCCTTGGCACTGCATCCAGTCCATGGGTGTCGCCAGGATTGTTCCCAGGAGGGGGAAGAATGAACATAATTCCAAACAGCAACTTTCTACACCATAACCTTACCAAGATTAGTATATATACTGATCTAGTTTTTAGGTACGTTCGTTACTGTGGCGCACCTATTAGTGTCACGTAGTCCAGGCCCCTGTCCGTACACATCTAACAACTAAGAATCGCTCATAGTCTTTATGTAGGAGTTTGAGCAGATTTTGTTGACGCATTTCAAATTTGGTTAAATTTGGTACCTCAAGCTTAGGATTACACTACGGAGGGGACACCTAGCACCTCGAACCACAGTGAACATTTGTGCATACACCCCCGGGGAGGAACGGATGAAGTGAAGGAACCACGGGTGTAGTATGGGCTGCAGGACCGGCCGACGCATGAAACAGAGACGCGCAGAGGTCCCTAAGAGTTACAGACTTGACCACCCAGCCGGAGAGCGCTCAAGGCAACCCTCCTAAGCCAGCGGAGGATGGCTAACAGGCTCCTCTCCAGCGGAGACCGGGGAAAGCTGTACCCACAAGCAGAAACACGAGCGGCTGCATCTGACGTGACTGAGACGTAGTTCCAACAAGCAAGCCATCTGCGCCATCCGTCCGCAGTCGTCCGACACACAGCCCCTGATTCAGCCTGTGACATGAAAGAGAATGATGAAATGAGTGAGAATGAGGGCGAGAGAAATTCAGGGGAATCAATGAATCTGCCCAGAATTTGCCTAGTGACCCGGAAAACCCCCGAAAAATCCCATGGGCCAGGAAGATCGGCCGCGGGAATCGAACCCACAACCTCCCGAATGCGGGCCATAGACGCAAGCCATCCCTCTCTGTTAATTTAAGGTTAGTTTACACGGAGAGCATCCTAAAATATTTCTAGTTTTATGCGTAACAATGCACATACGAGATAGAGATCTTTAATTAAGAGTTTTAAGCAGTTTTTCTATGTATTTCAAATATGGTTAAAATCAGTACAAAATTAAGGGTAGTGCACATTATTAGTTTCCTAAAACTATGTTTAGTTCTTCAGGATTGTTTCCAAAAATGTCAACTGATTACCAAATGGAAAACATGTGTTGCAAAAGCATCCAAAATGTAACGCAATGCGTTCATTTACTGTCTTGTTGTTATGCCTTTCACTACTACAGTCATATCGTCAGCTTTTACCTTTTAGACGTCTGGGGTCTATTTCACAAAATACACATTTACGACGTTAAGCAACAATGCCTTTAACTCAAAAGAACAAATGACTATGTTTCACAAACGTATATGTATGTATCATTGTAACACTTATTTTTTTATAATATCGCATTTTTACATCTTATAGGACATGGATCCTTCTGAGTGTATTTTCTTTTCTTACAGCCATAATTTTGTGTTTTACGTCTATAATGTGTGCTTGCACGAAATAAAACCATGCTGGTATTAACTTGCTTATGCTGTCCAGTTTAACGTTAAGGGTTATCATTGTGGGTTAAAAATACACCAGAGCGCGTGTGCACACATGCACGCGCACACATAATACGTAATATACCTCCAGACTCTTTGCCAGGGAATAAAATATAATAAAAATCCCTTCAACACTCGGATTCGAACCCAGTAACTCTGTATATGGAGGTTGACAGTCTAACCACTGGGCTGCAAACGGAGTATGTAATTATTTATTACTAAAATCTACAACAAATACTGAAATTACAACCATAATTTAAATAAATCCTGAAATTTAAATTCTCAAGTAGTTACAAATAAAACTCTCCTGAAAATAATGTTGACTGCATACATAAACATTTTCTTCTTTCGCTGTCCTCTGGAACTTGCACGCCAGCTGAAGTCGACGAGGCTGCAATGCGAACATATTGGTGACCTCACCAATAAATGTTTGTTTCTCGATGTTAGCACTTTCCCAATGAACGCTCAGAAGAGCATTCAGACGTTCTTCACATATTATTGACCGGAGCCAAATTTTTGCACGCCGCGGCGGGGAGTGCTGAATAGTAGAGATACTACAAGGACTTTCGATTAATTTGCATATTAAAGGCGCCGCCTAGTTAGTTTAATAGATTGCATGTGTAATTATATGTTTTATGTCACTTCGGGGCTTGCCGCCAAAATTGCGGCGTCTCTAAGTGCTTGTCACCTGTCAAATTTGATTGACACGGGTTGATAGGTGATGTACGACATGCCAATCAATCAGGGCGCTCCTGGGGTCTCGAGCCACCGGTTCTCCGGGTTTCGGGGGTTGGGTTAGGGTTAGCTACCCTGCCCATAAAACAGCTATGTTCCTACTCCCTTGGAGGATAGCTGGGGCGGTGCGGGGCCTCAAGTCGACCCCGTTCGGAACCGCCGAAAGGTTCGACCTGGCATGGAGATGGATGAGTCCAGTGACGTCTCTCCGTGCATCGTATTCACTGGAGCTATGACCGCTACTACTGATTTTCGTCTAGTAACATCTAAAAAGAGACGTACGGTTGAACTTGACTCGGAAGGAAATGTTTCTACGTCAGGAAAGTGTGACACTACCCGTTATTTAATCATGCGCTCAGCTACACCAGACCAAACACCACTTACCTCTTTGAACCCCTTCGTGGTTCAGGCCACCCTGGAAAAATCAATGGCCCAGTTCAGAACTTCACCCGGCAACGCAATGGCTCTTTATTGATATTGACTGAGGATGATTTGCAGTCCCTTTGTTTATTCCAGGTGCATCACTTTGGAACCCAAGAAGTTATTGTTGAGCCATATGCTTCCTTGAATGTGTGCCGAGGTGTTGTGACTTCCTTCACCTTAGACGGCCTCTCTGAAGACGAAGTTGTCGCCTACCTTTCTAGCCAAGGTGTGAGTGCAGCTAAACGGCTCCTGCGGCGAGAAGGTGCAGAATAGGTACCTACCAGAACGGCATTTTTGAACTTTGCCTTAAGGCAGCTTCCTCCCACACTTAAGTCTGGCTATGAGATACTGCGTGTTCGTCAATATGTTCCCAACTCTCTGCGTTGTTTCTCCTGTCAAGGATTCGGACATACAGCATTATCCTGTAAGCGGCAACCTTTATGCCCTCGGTGTGGAATAAATCGACACGACGATTCTCCTTGCACCCCCGTCTCCAAATGTGTGAATTGTGAGGGTGCCCACCCTGCGTACTCTCGCAGCTGCCCTGTGTATAAAAAAGAATGCGAGTTAAGGGAAAACCTGAATATCGAGAGGCGAAGGAGAAACTACGCTTGTTCTTTCCAACGAAGTTAGCTCGCGGATGCTTCCGTCGGGTTCTTCAGTCTGCCGCTATTACTACTCCTTTTTCTTCGAAGTTGAACAGTACCTGCATGTGTACCTGTACTTCGCGAGCTAGCCATAAAGGCAGTTCCTCTATCCCTAACGCTCCTTCCTTTTCAGCCTTCTCGCCTTTCGACTCCTTTGGAAACTTCCCTTCCCGTCAGTAATTTACTTCTCACTCTCATCAGCCTCAGGAACCTTTGACATTCCGACCGTCACTTGAAGTGGGTAATCGCTTTGATTCCTTACTCTTGGATAATCCTTCGGACCCATCTATGGATACCGCCTGAAGGATGCTGCTACTGGTTTCCTCGAGAGAACTACCTGTTCACCACATTTACTACGGCGGAATCTTCCGAAGTGTGTTAGAGGTGCCCCTTCTGTCACAGCTTTACGGTGTTCCACCGCCGGTACTCCGCCTTCGACGTCCAGCGATTCTGGAAATTTAGACACATTGGATGCTTATCATCCACCAGTGCTTTCTGCTGTGCATTCGCTCCCCGCTTTCTCTGGCAGCACTGAGGACATCAGTTCACCATCTACTAGTGGTATGGATAGGGACATTTCTTCCACGCCTCCTGTTGTGCTGTCTCCTTTTTCCAAGGAGTCGTGCGCGGCTGCTTCTGTTGATCTGTCCCAGGCCACCACCAACATTTCTGTAGCTAACGTTTTACCTGAGGTGACCGGTGTTAAATTATAGACTTAGAAGAAGTCCAAAGCTGCCCTGAAGTCCACCACCTACGTCAGTACTACGGATAAATCCTTCAAGCAGAAATCTTCTAAAACATCGTCGCCTTACTCTAGAAAGAACAACTCGTCATCTAAGGTTCACGAACGGAAAACAGACATGTTCGAAATCGTTTGGAACTGTCGAGGCAGACTGGCTTTTAAGGGTTTTGGATTCTTCCCCGGTTTGTTATTAGTTTCCCGTTTCTCCTTTATTTCTTATGACCTTTTTGCAGTGGATTCTGCGTGGTTACCGTTCCCATAAGGAGATGCTGAACCTTCTGCTTTCTACTTATCAGCCTTTGTGTTTGTGCCTTCAGGAAACGAAGCTCCGCCCTGTTGATCATATGCACTTTCTTCACTATATGGCTTTTCGTAGCGATCTTCGTGTCCCTGATGGTTGTCATGCCCATGGTGGGACTTGTATCTGGGCGCGTCGGGACCTTTATTATACTCCGGTCCAGCTAGTTACTGATTTACAAGCGGTAGCTCTGCGTATTACCTTACCATCTCTTTCTTTCACGCTTTACTATTTGTACCTCCCATCTAATTCTTCTGGGGCTGCGGAGGGCTTTCTAGTTTTACTTCACCAGCTCCCCCAACCTTTCATATCTTAGATGATTTCAAAGCCTCTCATCCTTTATGGTGCTCAGTCCGTGAGTGTCCTAGGGGTACTCAGATTGTTGCAATTGCAGATCTCCACGATTTATGGCTTCCCATGTTTGTTTGTGACTCTTCTGGTTCTGTTTCTTGTCTTGATCTTTCTTTCTGTTCGCCACAGCTCCCTACCTCTTTGCGCTGGTCAGTGGTTTCTGATACTTAAAGCAGTGACCGCTACCCAGGTTTGCTTCATAAAGTTGTTCGCGGAGTTAACCTTACTTGACCACCAAAGTGGGTGTTTAGTAGGGCACACTGGTCCCTTTATTCTGAACTTGTGGGCCTAGATAATGCTGCCTCATTTCCTCATATTGAAGCACGAGGCCAATATCTTCGGTACACGATACTAGACGGTGCTGAGCTATCCATTACTGAAATGTCTTTCACTGGACGACGTACTCTCGTACCCTGGTGGTCGGAGGAATGTAGTGCAGCTCTCCGAGCTCGCGAAATGCCCTGAAGTTGTTCGAGGGTCATCCGACGCTAGAGAATATGATTACTTTTAAAAGGCTGCGTGCTCAGGCTCGGAAAATAATTCGGCAGTGTGAGAAGTCTTCTTGGGAACATTTTGTCTCTACTTTGTCACGCTGCACTTCCTCCTCCTGAGTGTGGGATAAAATCCGACGACTTTGTGGTAAACCTTCTTCATCTATTCGTGGGCTATCCTTGGCTGGCAGCATTGTTACCGATCACCATCACTTTGCCAAATCCTTGGTTGGAGTCTTTGCTTCTGCCTCTAGTTCTTCCCGCTATGATCACCACTTCTTGGTTGTTAAGGATCGGGTAGAGTCCTCTGGTTTTGATTTCACCTCTCAGAATCATGAAGATTATAATCTACCCTTCTCACTAGCTGAATTGGAATTAGACTTGTCGGTCACTCCTGATACTGCCCCTGGCGCGGATGGAATTCATGCAATAATGCTTATACTCTTGCTTCCAAGTAGTCGGCTCTTTCTTTTGGACATCTTTAACCATATTTGGCTACATGGCGCTTTCCCCTCTCAGTGACGCGATTCCATTATCGTTCCTATTCTTAAGCCTGGAAAAGACTAACGGTTGCCAACTAGCTACCTACCCATTTCTCTAACAAACTCTGTTTGTAAAGTAATGGGGCGGATGGTCGCTAAGCGTTTGATTTGGTGTCTTGAATCGTATTCTCTTCTTACCCCTGCAAAATGCTGTTTTCGACAAAGGCGGTTTACGGTTGACCATTTAGTTTCATTGGCGACTCCCATTTATGATTCTTTTCTGCGTAGACAACAGACGGTCGCTGTCTTTTTTGATTTAGGAAAGGCCTACGATACCGCCTGGCGAATGGGAAACAGAACTTTATTTATGGACGCTCTTTACCTGCTATGGTCCTTAGCGTCCCATTCTATATTGGGTGTGAAATCCTCTGCCAGCACTTCCATTGGAATTTTCGGGGCCATCTTCAGGTCTTTTTGCAGTAGTTTATGGATGCCCGTACTTTTCGAGTACGGGTGGGATCTTCTTTCTCCCTTGTCTTTAGACTGGAGAATGGTGTGCCGCCGGGCTCGGTGTTGAGTGTTCTTTTATATGCTATAGCCATTAATCCCATAGTGTCGAACGTTCCAACGTGCTTCACGCCGTTTCTCTTTTTAGATGACTTTGCAATTTGTTGTAGCTCTGGGCATACGCGCTTTATCCAATGGCGCCTTCAGTGCTTTCTTGATACCTTACACACTTGGAGTTTGGAGAATGGGTTTAAATTTTCAGCGGAGAAAGCCCGTTGTCTTAATTTTTGGCGTCGTAAAGAGTTTCCTGCCCCCTATCTCTCTCTTGGTGGAGTGGAACTGCCTTTTGTTGAGGAGGCTAAATGTGTCAGCCTCATTTTTGACCGTAAACTTGACTGAGGACCTTATATTTTATATCTTCGCGGACGCTGTGTTCATTCCCTGCAATTACTTCGTGTCCTTAGTAACACTTCTTGGGGTGCCGATCGCGTCCTCTTCCTGCGTCTCTACCGGGCTTTGATACTTTCAAAACTTGACTATAGGTCCATGGTCTATTCTTCTGCTCGGCCATCTATTCTGTGTCGATTGTTTCCTGTCCGTTATCAAGGCCTTAGTCTATCCCTGGAAGCTTTTCGTACTAGTCCCACCTGTAGTTTGTAGCGGAATCTGGTGAACCGTCCCTTTGTATATGTCGGGATATTCTTCTTTGTAATTATGTCTCCGCTTTGCGTGCACTGCCTTCTCATCCCACCTATTCTATGCTCTTTGGTGCCGCTCTGGAGACGTCGTTACCGCAATAGTCCGTCTGCACTGCTTCCTGCGGAGTGTCAGTATCGGAACCTACTGTTAAAGTTGGATGCAGTACTTCTTTGCTTTTCCGTAGGGGATTTCATCGTTTTCCTCCATGGATACGCCACACCCCTCTGAGTCGCCTTGATCTGGCTCAGTTGCCCAAGGACACTACTGCCGCTCCTATATATGCAGCCCATTTTGCGTCCTTTGAAACACGACTTTCCTCGCTACCATTTTCTGTATATTAATGGTTCTCGAACGGATGAAGGGGTAGGCTTCGCTGTGGTTGTTGATTTAAATATTGTACACAAGACTTGTTTCCCGTCTAGCAGTTCTGATTATACTGTATGCTGTATTTAAAGCCACATTTTTCACCCGCTGCTTTTCCCTCAGTGCTATGCCTAGTTTACGGGAGCTCTATAGCCAACACCCACTTTTTCAGAAAATCCATAATCAGTTGCTGTCTCTAAATCTTTATGGCGTTTGGGCGGTCTTTGTCTGGGTTCCTGGACATCGTGGCATTGTAGGATATGAACTGGCAGATCAGGCCGCGAAGGCTGCGATTTTACACCCAGATGAACAGGCTCTCCGCTGCCTCTGTAGGGATTTGAAGTTATTTTTTTTTTTGCGCCGACAGATACTTTCTCAATGGCATGCGGAGTGGCTTACATCTACCGCCAAACTCCGAGAGGTCAAGGCTACAACGCTTCCTTGGCGTTGATCTTCTCGTCTTTCACGTCGCGAGGAGACCGTGCTTGCTTGGCTTCGTATTGGCCACTGTTATTTTAGTCACGGCTACCTCCTTAGGGGTGAACCCCCGCCTCGCATTTTTCCACTGCAGTATGCCCTTCACAGTGAAGCCTTTCCTTACCCAGTGTTGTTTCTATTCTGCGACTTGGATTCTCTCCTAGTTAAATTGCAGTTTGAGGGGATGACTCTGCCTCTATCGCCAAGCTTTTTGCTACGTTAATTTCAGTGGTTTCCTAAATAAAATTTAATTGTGTAGTTTCTTGTGTGTTACTGCCTTTTCAACTGTGTCAGTACTAACTCAAGTGTATGTGTTTGCTGAGAATTAGTTCTGGTGTCTTTTAACTTGTAAGTTGTTTTCTGTCTAACCTTTGTATTTTATTGTGTTTATTGTTTCTACTTCTGTAATATGAGTTGCCTAACCTATACTTGCTTTGCTTTTATTGATCGGAATAAATCTATAGCCAGAGGGTGGCGCTGATGATTGCCGCAGTTTTGCGCCACTCAAGCCGCTATTACTACTACTCAATCAGATAATGATCATACATGTGTATAATTATCTAAATATCTAGTCACGTGCCTTTGATTCTTTAATAGCGTTTTTACACCTCGCGCCGCCATAGAGCTGGCGAGTCTACGTGTTTGTCACCCGTCAAACTTGATTGACAGGGGTTGACAGATGTTGTATGACATGTTAATCAGATAATGATCGTACATGAGTATAATTATCTCGACTCATTGATATCAAAGGGCTTAAATGGCTAGGAAAGGCTATAGCGCCCTGGATTCCCGTATCACGTGTCCTAACTGGCTGGTCGCATATCATTGATAGGTTAATATAATTATTGCGCGTCAATGACTTCCAAGGTTGGAGCCTGTCGCTTAAGTCTTGGAAGACTTGGATTTCCGGCAGCAATGCCCTAAATCGATGGTCGCGTGCCATTGATAGATTAATATAATTAAGTGTATATTAATTGGCTCGGGATCTTCTTTCGAGAATATGTTACTTTATTCGGGAGCTGGCTGCAGTTCATCGGTATAACGATAAGACGTGTTAGAACCTCTCTGACAACAATCTGATTCGTGAGTAGGAGTGTTTTATAACTACCCCGAATGAGGCATACTTAATTTATATAGCTGTACATTGATTAAGATAACTGAGTGATTAATTTCATTCAAAGGGAAAATATACCGTTGACGTGTCTCATTGATAACCAAATATAAAATTTCGGTCTGATTCGCGTGTGGAAGTATCTTGTAATTATGACGAATGATTGCCGTTACAATTTAAGAAATACTTGAATAATTTTAGCCTTTGAACGTTTCTTAAGGGGAGGTTGTAAGGCCTATCCTTGCAATGCTAATTTAACCTACTTTAAATCCCATTTTCTTGGGAACCACCAAATGTAGAGCAATGAACTTGCACATTAACAGTTTGACTCTTCCTCCATTTACTGACTTTTTTATTGCATCTTAATTCCTTAATAAATATTTTTTAAGATTTTTTCTACATTGCCAATTTTTTCTACATCTTTCATTGAAAAAAATCAAGCATAACTCTCACTTTGCTCTTACAGAGTTAAGAAAAGTCAGTAAATTACTAAATAACGATTAAACAAGTGGTAAAAGTTTCATTACACTAGGTCTGATAGTTCCAGAGAAATTGGGACCAATGTGTCTTAAAAACAAACTTAGCGAAAATAATAAAAAAGTGAAATATTACCTTTAGTACAATCCAGAACCATATTCTGCTTCAGGGTCATTATCCTCATCCTCTCTGGACCTCTTTTCGTTCCTCTGCAACAACCTAGTCTCCTTGAATTTAGTTTCTTGCTTTAATTTTGCACTTATTATTCTCATATTGTCAATGTCATGAAAAAATTTCATCGCATTCCATCCAGGATCTATTCCCATTACTTGCAGCACTTTCACGCGACCTAAAATGCCAACACAGCATATAAGGCACCTATTTGTAAAGTATCATACGAAACAGACAGTTTTAGGAATTCCGGTCCACACTAGATTTTTGAAGGACTCATTTTGGATTTTGAGTTTTGCAATGCAAACATTTACTTAAAAGTTCTGGGTCAGCTAGGCTCGTAAATGTGGGTTTTATTGCTTCACCTAAATAATAAGGCAGTGAATGTTTGTGTTCATACGCTTCTCCAGTAGCTATTGCACCATGATTCCTTACCTTGTGGACATAGTGCATGCTGTGACTTTTCATTTGTCGACAGTTTATGAAAGAATGCCGCCCAAACATCACGCCTCATCTCCTCCAATTTATCTGCATGTCTCCTAATAGCCATGCCATAGTAGTGCTGTAAGTTGTCTATTTCCTTCTCAGTTAGTCTTCCCTTCCCAGAAACACTTTTACCATCACCTAGCTTTTGACCCCTGAGATCCTTTTTCAGTTTTCTAAGTCTGGTTCCCATACGCTTTTGCACGTGCCCTACACATTGCAGCTTTTGAATTTGCACACTCCCATATGATTTCCTTTCTACCACAGTTTTGTATGCTTTACTATCCCCATCCCCTAAATATTGTGTGTACCTTACACCATATTTAGATAGAGAACGTTAAAAGATTCTCTTTACCCCTTCACTTTCCATGCCACTGCTAACCCCGGAATAATTTGCTTTACACTTTCCACTTTTTTTGAAAATGGCATTTACGCCCGTTTGGGATGTGTTGCACGTAAAACGACAACAGAATGGATATTTAACCTTACATTTATGCCAGAAAATCAATTTCGATATTTTTGACCCAAATGAGCTTACAACCTCCCCTTAACTAATACACTAGTATCAAAAAATGGTACAGAAAATCACGTAAATGTAACACAAGGATTTTTTCATATAATCATTCCTCTAATTCCGTTTTGCGGGAAATTTTCTGCCTTATAAAAACATTGCACATTCCAGATTAATTAAAAGCGTATGACTAAAAGCAGAGCTAGCGTAAATGATTACTTCAAATCGAGTAAGATCCTAACGCATTTAAAATGGGTATTTTGCTTAGCATGAAGACATTCAACCACCGTCATCGAGGTCCTACACTCATCTGAAGGCTGTATACCTTCGCAAACCTCTGGCATTTCAACATCCCCCACCACCAGCGGAAAAGCAGATTCGAATAGCAAGTGCGCTCTCGCATATGTGGTGAGTTCGCTAACTCCGCTTCCCTCAACCCCTCTCTATTTCACGTAGCTATGAGCAGGTCCCTGCTTGGCCGATCTCCGTATGAGGTAAACAAAGCTGGAAGCCTCTTAGGATTTCGAAAAAATGAAACTTCTCTTCTTTTTCTCTCTCTACCTTTCACTTCATTTCGTCTTAAAAATCACATGCATGTGCGACTTTCAAAAATAGCAAACCATTTTTAAATTTGACTGATAAAGTAATCAGCCAAGGTAATACCTGATGAGGTAATTCACTGAAAATCATGTTTTCATACTACACCACCTCCAAAAATTCTGAGAAATAATTGTAGAGTTAATCTTTTGGAAATGAAAGTGTTTACAACTGCTGGAACATCCCCTCGTGACATTCCCTAGAAAATATATACTTAACAACAAACCGTGTATTTTACGCTTTAATGAAGATTAGTTGACAGTATGTTTACAACTGATGGAAAATTGCCTCGAAAGCACACGTCGGAATTTTATTTCTAAGGATTGTTTGCGCTATTATTTTTAAAATACACAACAAATGTCCTACGCACTGTTTCGAATGGTGAATAGTAAAATGAAATATGGCCTCCTTTAAACCTGATAGTAAATTCTTTGGAAATATTTTCGACAACAAACCAGCCATCTCGATCAAGACATAACCTATTTCTTGATATTCTTCTAATAAAGCATTTTGCAGCACATGGTAAGCCCATGTAAGTTTAGCGTGGCGTCGCTGAAAAACATTTAAAGGAGGTGTTTGTTTTACTAGAATAATCGAGTTCAAAGATGTATATACAAGTTTGGACACGCTGCGAGGCTCCGAAATCCTTTGAAAATATTGTTGACAGCAAACCAGTGATCTCGAACAGGACATAACTGGTTTCTTGTTATTCTTTTAATACATGATCTGTATAACAAATGCAAAGCTCATGTCATTTTATTCATGACGTCTGAAAAGCCTTTAAAAGGAGACGCTGGTTTTTCCAGAATATTACACTTCAAATATATATATGCAAGTTTAGACACGCTAGGAAGCACTGAAATTGTTAGAGAAATATTGTTTGCAATAAGGCATGCTTCAGAAAAGGAATTTCATAGATGGAAAACCCGTGTATTTTAACGGTTTAATGAATATTAGTTCAAAATATATATACAACTACACGGAGAAGGCTGGACTACCGTTCCCTTGAAAAACGTATAACCAAATCCCGAATCCTTTCTATTATTCACTATTACATCTTATGGATTTCTAATACAGCAGAAAAAAATTGACCCGAATAAGAATACTTTGTGTACCCACTAATACATCATAGAGCACAGAGAAAGTAATGTGGATGCATCGCATCAGAAATAATGTAAACAGCATAAATAGAGATGGAACACACCAGATAATACAAAAAGTATAAACGCATAAGTAGAAAGGGTGCTGGAAGACCACGATTGAGGTGGAAGATAAGCTTTCTTGAAGATGGAGCAAGTCGCAAGGCTTATACTTGATTATTATTATTATTATTATTATTATTATTATTTCAGGCGCGACATAAATTATATAAATAATTTCACCCTTTAATCAATATATTTCTCTCTCTCTCGCACACACTCGCTCAAGTCTCAACCTCCCCTTCCCACATTTACTTTATTAGAGTGAATTATTTTTAAATAGTATATTACAGGAGCACTATAATTTAAAAATAAAGTGTTCAATGCATATTATTAATTAACGATATGAGTATATATTTTTAATTTTAAGACCAAACTGTTATACATGTCAAAGAAAATCTCATGATTCAGCCATTACCAGTATACTATTCACATTACATTAGAAAAGGTAAACAGCACGTATGTTTCGCTTAATATGAACTCTTATTAACTGAAATTCTGAAGCGTTTAATTCTTACAGGAAAAAAACGTTATTCAAAGCAGATATGCTCAAATATATCAAGCATATGATGTCTACACTTTAAGAAACTATAAATTATTTAAAGTTATCTAATAGCTGCATTTTCTCTGGATGTGCTATACAAGAGACGGATTTTTAAATACATATTTATTTGCATGTTAAGATGAACTAACACTCGCGAAACGCTTGTATATTTTGAAAATATGTATGCATAAAACATCTTCCAATGCATGCAATACGAGATATATTTTAAAATATAGGATGGATATCTTTTAAAACTCACCAGGCATATTTGATGAAATGAAGTATTGGCTTACACCGTTGGAGAAAACAATGTAGTCACAAACCACAGAAATTCCAAACCACGCAGGTTGGTTTCTTGTGAGAGTGAAGTTCTTTTATTACAATACAGCCTTTATATCGTCCTGAATTTATAAAAAAAGGCGTCTACCTGAATAACTAGAATCCAGATTAATAGCCGCGCATGCTTAGTGCTATAGAGATTATTCAATCTGATTGGTTAGCATGTTATTCATATTTATGTTGATTGGTTCTTGAAATGAAAGATTTTCATTGGCTTTCAAGAAATATTTTTTTCGTTTGGTCGTTGTGGAAGGGCATATAGTGCTATCACGTAGCCGTGTTCAGACTGTCTGACAGATGTAAACATGTTTTTCAAGTAATGATCATTCGGCCATAAAAGACACGGATTTTCTGTTTAGGAGATTTTCATGTCTGAACAGGATTGTTCTGTGACGGACCCTTTATTAGAATTGTTTCTTCTCAGAAAATTTTTATTATATCATGATATCCTGACAGGTACATACATATGGATTCAATCGCCCACCTCTGGTACTCTGGTCTCTTACATATGTCTGTATAAATAAGGTATTGCATACGAGTACTATTTAGCTGCAATTTCAGGATAAATAATGAAAATAAAGAATGGTTTCTCTTGCTATAATTTTCCTGGAGCAATGTAAGGATTCTATCCACCTGCTTATTTTTAGACGGAAACTGAAACACCAGTCTGTTTTAAAATGAAAGAAACAGATAAGCTTTCTTGTATAGCGGGCTTTATTAGTATTGTCTTTCTTCCTCAGAAAATTGTTATTATGTGCAAAGTTTCTCATTCTTTATATTTTAAAGGAGTTCTAATGTCCATTATTGGTGCCTTCTTTTGTTAATCGATTTATTTTTTGTCAACTATGGAGGGTATTTTAAGAATACATTGAATTGCGAATGAAATTAATGGTAATGCTTATAAGCATTGTATAAATGTATATTGAATGGCATTGAACTATATGAATAGGTTCATACATCTGGATGCTATCGCTCATCCCTGTGACTCAGGTCTCATACATAGCCCTGTATAAATAACGTATTGTGTATACATCAGGTTATCGACATTGCTCATGCACTTGAGAGATCAAGAGAGTGTTCTTTGATGTTACTTCATTGATATTTTTAACTTGTAGAGAAAGTGAGATTCCACTCCTTAAATAATAATAATAGTAATAATAGTAATAATAATAATAAAATT
Organism: Deroplatys truncata; assembly: GCA_030765065.1. Classification (NCBI taxonomy): domain Eukaryota; kingdom Metazoa; phylum Arthropoda; class Insecta; order Mantodea; family Mantidae; genus Deroplatys; species Deroplatys truncata. The sequence continues at coordinate 383,781,817 of CM060990.1, forward strand.
GATCGCTGCATTGAAGGAGGAAATAATACTTAGAAAAAATTGCGATAATTATTTCTTATAAAGCATTACTTTAAAAATCCTTACATATATCCATATCATGAAAAATCCTATCCTGTCTTGCACTTAATAAAAACTAACTAATGTTATACATTCGCATGACTTTCTCTTCCCGGCTACGGATACAAAAGGAAAAATTGACAGTCAGATGTTTAAGGACAGGACTCTACATACCGACCTTAAAATTCCATATCGTTTCCGTGCAATCGCGAGAAACAACTGAATGTTGAAGGAGCTTTAAGAGAATGCCCAACAAATGGACATGTGACTATGTTCAATTCTTTCTCACATTTTAATTCAATGTACAATACTCTTCTTGATACTCCCTCCCACTCACATTTTATTGTTTATTAACATCCCATAAACATCAGTTTACCTGTGGCAAACCATTACAAAATACGAGCTGTACAGAGAGAAGGGGAGGTTGAGGCTGTGAGCGAATGTGTGTGAGAGAGAAAGAGATCGATTAAAGGGGAAATTATTTATATAATTTATGTCGCACCTGAAATAATAATCATCATCATCACAGTATAAGCCTTGCGACTTGCTCCATCTTCAAGAAAGCTTATCTTTCACCTCATTCGTGGTCTGCCAGCACCCCTTCTACTCATCCGTTTATACTTTTGTATTATTATCGAGCGTGTTCGATCTCCATTCATGCGTTTTACATGTTTCCGATGTGATATATTCACATGACTTTGTCTATCCTCTATGATGTATTGGTAGGTGCCCAATTTTTTCTTACTCGGGTCAATTTTTTGCTGGTGTATTAGTAATCCATGAGATGGGATAGTGAATAGTAGAAATGGTTCGGGATTTGTTTATGGTTTTTCAAGGTTATGGTTATCCTGTCTTTCTCTTTTTCCATCTATGAAATTTCTTTTCTGAAGAATGGCTTATTGTAAACAATATTTCTCTAAGAATTTCGGAAGCTCGTAGCGTGTCTAAACTTGCATTATATATAATATATATTTGAACTCGAATATTCTAGAAAAACAAACGTCTCCTTTTAAATGATTTTCAGTCGTCATGCGTAAAATGACATGGGGATTTGCATTTGTTGAAAGAAAGTGTATTAAAAGAATAACAAGAAACCCGTTATGTCCTGCTCGAGATGACTGGCTTGTTGCCAACAATATTTTCAAATCATTTCGGAGCCTGGTTCGCGTCTAAACTTGTATATACATGTCTGAACTCGAATATTCTACAAAAGCAAACATCTCATTTTGCATTTTTTTCAAGCAAGTCACACTAAAATGACATGGGCTTCCCATTTGCTTTAAAATACTTTATTAAAAGGATAACAAACCCGTTATATACTGCTCGAGATGGCTGTGTGTTTTCAACAATACCTTCAACGGATTATCCTGTCAGGTTTAAAGGAGGCCATATTTCATTTTATTGTTCTCCGAGTCAAGCCAGTGAGTAGAAACATGGGTGTGTATTTTAAAAGTATTAGCGTAAACAACCCTTAGAAATAAAATTCTGACATGTGTTTTCGATGGAATTTTCCATCAGTTGTAAACATATTGTCAACTAATATTCATTAAAGCGTAAAATACACGGTTTTTAATAAGTATATTTTTTCTCGGAATGGCAGAGGAAATGTTCCAACAGTTGGAAAACCATATATACGCTACCATTATTTCTTAGAATTTTTGGAGGTGGTGTAGGTTTTAAACATGATTTTCAGCCAATTAGCTTATCAGAGAATTATTCAGCCAAGTTTAAAAATGCTGTGTTATTTTTTAAAGTCGCACATAGGTGTAATTTTAACACGAAACGGAGTGAAAGGAGAGAGAGAGAGAGGGAGAGAGAGAGAGAGGAGAGAAAGTTTTTTTGGGGGGATGCTAAAAGCATATTCTGGGAGGCTTCCAACTTTGTTTACTTCATATGGAGATCGGCTAAGCCGGGACCTGGTAATAGGTACCTGAAAGAGAGAGAGGATGGGGGAACCGGATTTGACAGACTAACCACCTATGCGAGAGCAGACTTATCGATGACGATGGTTGAATGTCTTCATGCCCTGCAAAATACCCATTTTAAATGCCTTAGCATATTACGCGTTTTTAAGTGATCATTTACGTTAGCTCTGTTTTTAGTCGTGCACTTTTAATTAATCTGGGATACGTAATGTTTTTATGAGCGAGAAAATTTCCCGAGGAAATGTTCAAAAGCTGAACTTTTTGAGGTATTTTTTTAATTGTAATGGCAATCATTCGGGATATTTATAAGATACTTCCACACCCGAATGAGGCTGAAATTTTATATTTGATTATCAACGAGACGCGGCAACGGTATATTTTGCGTTTGAATTGAATTAATAACCACTCCGTTATGTTAATCAATGTACAGCCATATAAATTAGTTACGCCTCATTTGGGATAATTATAAAACTCTCCTACTCACCAATCAAATGGTTGTCGGAGAGGTTCTAACACGTTTTATCGTTATACTGACAGACTGCAGCCAGCTCCCGAAAATCGTAACTTTCTCCATAGAAGATCGCGAGTCAATTAATATACACTTAATTATATTAATCAATCAATGGCACGCGACCATCGATTTAGGGCACTGCCAACGGAAATTCAAGTCCTCTAAGACTAGCGGTAGGTTTCAACCTTGGAAGTCATCGACGCGCAATAATTATATTAACCTATCAATGACACGCGACCAGCCATAGGACATGTGGTAATGGAAATGAAGCCGCTATAGGACGATATAGCCTTTGTTAGCGATTTAAACCCTTTGATGTCGTTGAGGCGGGGTAATTATTCACATGTACGATCATTATCTGATTAACATGTCAAACACCTGTCAACCCTTCCCAATCAAATTTGACGGTTGACAAGCACTTGAGGCGCCGGCTCTTTGGCGGCAAGTCATCTCAAAGGCGGCACGAGGTGTCAAAACACTATTAAACATCAATGGCACGCGACCAGCCATTTAGGACATGTGATACCACAAATATAATCTCTAAAGGCGGAATGGGTTCTTGTTAGCGGTTTAAGCCCTTTGAAGTCGATGATGCGTGATGCAGTAATTTGTATCACAAATTACTTAAATGTAAATAATGATTGTAATATGAATATGCATTTTTATGTGACATTGATTTGAGATGTTTCTTGACTGTAATTCTTGTTGGGAAGTAAGTTTATACCGCCTTACTGAAACTGTCAATAATAGCGCGCAATAATGCAGCGAGGGGGGGTGAGCTGTTTATCATTATTGGAAACGAGGAAGTTGCGTAATGTTGGCGCGTTTTTTCCGTTGAGAATCTTCTGGAATGTTTCCCTAGAGCATATGTATTCATAATTTTCATTGGATATAAAAATAGACGCTAATGTTGGCGCGTTTTATTAGCCAATAGTAATTCAGTTATAATCTTTAGGCATATCGGGGAGTGGGAGTATAAATAGAGGCTAGGTTTGAGGTAAGGTCCGTCAGTCGTCCAGTTCATCAAAAATCTGTGTACACTACACGTCGTCTTCAGTCAGTTCGTCTAAAGTATTAGTACGGCATACATCGGATATAGATTCACAAGTTACGCGCAGCAGAATTATGAAAGATCTAAAGTATGGTAAAGTTAATTATACAAAAGATTGAAGTACGTGGATTAAAAGAATTATCAGTAAGAAGTTATTATAACAGTTTCAATTTGGTGAGTGTTAAGATCAATATATAAATGTGATAGTTAACGTGTTCGACAATAAAATTATAAAACAAATTTCTTCATCAGTGTTCTTTTTGGATAAAAGATTCCTTTCCATTTACACAACCCTGATCAAGAGACATGTTCGACCGAGAAATAATAGCTAGCCGGAGGACAGTAAACCAAAATTAATCAAGATAACAATATCGTTCTTTCAAACGAACACTAACACTGCTGCAAATTGCTAACACCAGATGGAGCTACAAACCGAACAAATGAATGACGTAACAAGATGGCTTCACACGAAGTAAACAAACACATATACACAAACATTTGTAAGTAATACCGTTACAAATTGGCGCCCAACGTGGGGCAAAGTGACCAGAAAAGGGGCAAAGTGACCAGGAAAGTAGCAGAATTAACCAGGAAAGTAGCAGAATTAACCAGGATGTGGAATGAATGGAGCAGTGAATTGATCTACAAGACGCAGATTCCAGAAACAACAAAAGGGACGACAGACTACGCGGATGATTGGACATCGTAATTCCGAGATTACAAGGCAACAGGGGAATTCAACTACAAAAACATCGAGAAGACGCAGATTCCAGAAACAACTATAGGAACGACAGACTACGCGGATGAGTGGACACAAAAACATCGAGACAACGCAGATTCATCAGAATAAAACGCAGAAGCGACATACTAATCTAGGAGAGAGGGGCAGAAAGCTGGACATCAAAGTAACAGCAACAGACAGTATCACAAAGGTCAGAGTATAGTAATTTTTTTTTGAAAACAAAATTATAACATTCAAATGTACTTGAGGAGTGGTAGGATAAAGAAGACAATGGCTACTAATAATATTGAAGAAACAATAATGGAAGGGGATAATGTAACAGTTAGCTGTAATTCAATACAGGTTACAGAAAATAGATCAAACAATGTAGAATTTGAGGGAGGAAATGTTCATTTTGATGCTAGTATGATGATGGAAATGATGAGAAATTTTGGCGAAACAGTAATTAAGAATATTCAGAGTATGAGGGAAGATATGCAAAAGAGTTTTGAGGAATTGAGAGAAGCTATAAAAAAAGATCGTAGGGAATTGAGGTAAGATATTGGTAAGAAGAATGAGATATTAGAGCAAAAAGTAGATCAAAGCAAGGAAGAAATTGAAAAGAAAGTTACGAAGCTAGATAGTAGTATGCAAGAAATGAGTGATGAAAAGGAAGTAATAGCAAGTGAGATAGGAGAAGTTTCAAAGAAAATGTTAGACATGAGCAGGGAAATAGGTAACAAAAAAGTGAGGTTAATACTAAAAGTGAACATGTTGATGTAGAATGTACAGAGTCAGATAGTAGAATGAGTAGCATTTCAAGTGAGATAAGAGATATGAAAGAGGTTATGAATGTAAATGTCAATCAGGCGCAGGTTAATTTCAGAGGGGAGATATCAGAAATACAGAAGGAGTCAGTAATGCACAGAAATAAATTGTACCAAGATGTTCAAAATGAAAACTCCAATCCAGTACAGCTTATGACAGATTTGTCAGAGTACTTTCAAATTAAAGAGATAGTAGAAGAATTGAAAATGACAGTTGTTAAAGGATGTGTTGTTTAAGAAACTGTAGATTGTTTTCAAATGTTATCATGGGACGAAATTTCATATGAATACAAGAGGTTATTCATGAACAAAATTTTGAAGGTTAGGATACGGCTACGAGTAATGTTTAGCCACACACAATTTGATCCAGGTGGGTAAATAACAACGAGATGTAAAGTAAATGCTGGATAGTTAAAGATGACTTGCAGAGAAATGTATTGGAACGTAAGAGGGTTAAATAAATATGTACGTCATGTGAAAGGAGAAATAAAATTTTGGACATAATTAAATGTTTTTTTTAAAAAAAAGAAAATAACATTTTTTTGTAACTATAACAGTATTTGAAAATTAAGAATGTAAAGATTGAAACTTAATATGATATTAAAGTAAAAGTACGTAAATACAATTCCAAGAGTATTGTTAAAATAAAGTACAAAATAACAAAAATGGGTAAAAATAATTAAAAAAAATTAAAACAAATATTTATGTAGCAAACAGAACATGTGAAACAGTGCCTAGATTTAAGAGATGTAAATATATTTGTGTAAAGGGTGAATATTTTTGGTAAATATGTTTAATAATTACAAAAACTTCTTAAATGTATAAATTTTGTCAACAATATAAGAAAGTAAACCATTTTTGTAACAGTAATTTAATAATTCAGGGTACAGTATTTGCTATAAAAAAATTGTAATGTCAGATTAATGTCTAAACACATTAAACTAGAGCTAGTAAGTAGTGGCGAGATAAAAAAAAAAAAGAAAAAAAATATGTCGTGTGTTAAATACGTGTTAAGTGAAAGTGATAGCGTGTGTTCCAAGATTTAGGAGACTAAAAACCCAATCATAAAATTTCCAAACAAGTTGTAAATATTTATAATTATGTTTCTAGTGGGGCATATGATGCAGTAATTTGTATCACAAATTACTTAAATGTAAATAATGATTGTAATATGAATATGCATTTTTATGTGACATTGATTTGAGATGTTTCTTGACTGTAATTATTGTTGGGAAGTAAGTTTATACCGCCTTACTCAAACTGTCAATAATAGCGCGCAATAATGCAGCGAGGGGGAGTCAGCTGTTTATCATTATTGGAAACGAGGAAGTTGCGTAATGTTGGCGCGTTTTTCCGTTGAGAATCTTCTGGAATGTTTCCCTAGAGCATATGTATTCATAATTTTCATTGGATATAAAAATAGACGCTAATGTTGGCGCGTTTTATTAGCCAATAGTAATTCAGTTATAATCTTTAGGCATATCGGGGAGTGGGAGTATAAATAGAGGCTAGGTTTGAGGTAAGGTCCGTCAGTCGTCCAGTTCATCAAAAATCTGTGTACACTACACGTCGTCTTCAGTCAGTTCGTCGAAAGTATTAGTACGGCATACATCGGATATAGATTCACAAGTTACGCGCAGCAGAATTATGAAAGATCTAAAGTATGGTAAAGTTAATTATACAAAAGATTGAAGTACGTGGATTAAAAGAATTATCAGTAAGAAGTTATTATAACAGTTTCAATTTGGTGAGTGTTAAGATCAATATATAAATGTGATAGTTAACGTGTTCGACAATAAAATTATAAAACAAATTTCTTCATCAGTGTTCTTTTTGGATAAAAGATTCCTTTCCATTTACACAACCCTGATCAAGAGACATGTTCGACCGAGAAATAATAGCTAGCCGGAGGACAGTAAACCAAAATTAATCAAGATAACAATATCGTTCTTTCAAACGAACACTAACACTGCTGCAAATTGCTAACACCAGATGGAGCTACAAACCGAACAAATGAATGACGTCACAAGATGGCTTCACACGAAGTAAACAAACACATATACACAAACATTTGTAAGTAATACCGTTACATGCGAGATAATTATACACGTGTATTATTATCTGATTGATTGACATGTCGTACATCACCTGTCAACCCTTGTCAATCAAATTTGACAGCTGACAAGCACTTAGAGACGCCGGCCCTTGGCGGCAAGCCCCCCACCTCAAAGGCACCGAGGTGTCAAAACATGTCATTACACATGTAATCACTTAATCGCTCAGTTAAACTAATTAGGAGGCGCCTTTTAATATGGAAATGAATTGAAAGTCTTTATAATACTTCTACTACCGTTCTACGGTACATGTTATAGGAGGAAGTACAGTCCAATGAGCATGTCAGAATGTACTGCGGGGTAGAACTGTGAAGAATGGGTGAGTAAATCCGGGTACATAGTATCTTCATGATCACCACGTTTGTGATTCCATATTTCGTACCATGTTTCACCTTGTGCCAGAATGTTATTGGTGGAGTACATTTTTTAATCCCTCTCAAATGAGCTGCGTGAATAGTTGAAGGAAGTTTTTTTCATCAAGTGAGGATGGACCACCAAGAGAAATAGCGTTCTTAATACATGAAGAAGAAAAAATTTAGGAATGTGATAAGGGGGTCTAAATAGGGAAGGAATATAGAACATCTGAACTGCTCCTCCATATCTCCTGGATTGTAGACCGGTGTATTTGTCTTGGCACTTTTCGCGGCACACTCAGTTCTGTTTCGTTTATTCGAAGTGTCTTTCTTGGAATTCATGAAGTTGCTGAAGATTTCAACTGTTCTCTTTCTGTGATTCTCAACAAAGCTACTAGCTACAATACGTGTTCTTTCACATCGAAAAGGTCAATTTCAGTTCCCTGAAGAATGATAGCCATGGGCTCAAACTACTAAGAGCACTTTGCAATAATGTGTAAAGACACCAGAAATGCATAAGTCGAGTCTGAGCAAAACAGCATATGCGTACGCTGACATGTTTTATTATTTCTGTCAACTGACAATGTCTGAAGAGCTTCAATAATGGAAGCAAAATTCTCTGAAAATACGCGAATGGCTTTATATTTTGCAGTTCACCTAGTTTCACATAATAGAGGTATGTTTGAAATGAATTTTCTTCGAAGTGGACTTTCTTGGCAAAGTTTTATTACTTCCTTCACTGTTCGGATGCAGTTTCTTATTTCCGGAACACTGTTTTGGTCATTGACTACTAATTACGATTATGTGCATTGCAATGGAAAAATAAGAGTCTTTGGATATTGATCTCAAATCAGTTTTTGCACTCCATTTTCCTAACCAGCCATAACTAAGCAACCGTCATATCCTTGGTCAACAAGCTTGTTCATGTCAACACCAGCATCATGTAGTAATGGTGTTTGCTATACTATTAGCACTCAGATCGTTAAGTGGTGTAAAGCCAAGGAATTCTTCTCGAACAATATATGAACTGTAACTGCTGTTCACAAAGCGCACCCCTATAGAGAGCTGCTCTTTTCCTGCTATATCTGCGGATTCGTCAGCTAGCACTGAGAATGTACTACTTTCATTGAGTAATTATTTTTTATTTGTGGACGCTCTTTTACTGCTATGGTACTTAGCGTCCTATTCTATATTGGGCGTGAAAGACTGCTAATTTTGCTCATAGATCTCTCTATCAGGCTTGAGGTTCTTTTACGTGCCGTAAATCTACGACACGGGACCACCGGCTTTAGTTCCCTACCAAAGGAAACCATGGTAAGGATTTCTACGCCCGAAAAAATCCATCGCCCTCCGCCGGGTTTGAACCCGCGACCTCGGGAACTGAGGCTTCATTGACAAAGGAAATGAACGTTATCTGTACAATCTGTCCTCAGACTGTAGTTAGTTCATTTTGAAATTGACCACAAGTGTATTTAGCGTTTCCACACAGGTACTAAGGTGGTCTTTTAAGATTGTGTCCCTAGCATCGACTCTATAATCCAGTAGATCGCGGAAAACGCCGAAAGATGAATTCTTACCTCGAAGAGGTAACTAATGAGTTCCACAGAAAACAATGCAGAACTTTACGATAAATGTTTTGCCTGTTTTCGTCAATTTCTCTTTTGTAAGTATAATGTATCTGTTGAGCCACACTGAGTGATTTATTTTGCATCACATACATGAAGTTGCTAGATTTATTTGCAGCCTAACAATACCAAGGTGGCTTCATATGCTCTCGTGCTGCCTCATGGAAATTCTTGTATTTAGTAAAAACGCGCACTATAAATTCACCTTGAATACGAGGATGCACTTTCGGTTGAAAACTCACGCAGTGTCCACACAAATAACGTTTCTGTTTAAGCGGACTATACCAGCCAAGATGAGTATTCAGCAAGCCAATGTAATCGGAATTGGCGGTTTCCTACTGCTACATCCAAATTGAAATTATATGTTGTAGAAGGGGCCCAGGGGCTGTTGATAAGTCCATAACTTAAGTCTGTGCTTATTGTTTGACTATAGCTTAAATAACATCCTACATCCAGAACGTTAACACCAATACCTGCGGAGTAATTGTTATCCTCGTTCACTGAATTTGATGAGCATGCTGCTCCTTCTTCTGGTAATGGGTTAACAAAAAACAGGATTATTCTTAGGTGCGGTGGCTGTAGCACCAAAAACCTGCGAAGCATCGTTTTCGCTAATCTTCTTTCTCTTAAAAATGTCCTAATATCCATGATGATGGTCACGAAAAGTATAAATAAAACGCAGTAATTACCTGAATACGGCGACACAATTCCTGATCACCCGAAAAGAATAAGTGTGTTTTACAACTGAACTGAACGTACCGCAAGGAAGCAAAGTAACTGGGGTCTTAGTGAATATAAACTGCTAAGTGATGACTATGTGAGTGTTGTTGCATTGTTATGTTCTTTACGAGTTAGCGAGAAAGCATTCAATTTCCTTGTTCCTTTGACTGCGCAGGAAATTCCGGGTCTTGTGCAAGGCTTTAATTTCAAACTGTTTACACTAAACAACATGGAACTGGCACACAGAATGCTATGTCGGACTTGTTTAAACGAAACTCACGAAAGGGAATATCTTGAACCCTATGCTGCAAAATACAAAATCACTTTTCAATGAATTACAGACCTAAGAAAAGAAATGGCTGCTGTTACAGATCATAAATAGCCTAAATGTGGCAATAATGAAGACGACAGCAAGCACATATCAATAATAAAAATAATATAAATAACAATAATAATATTAGTAGTAAATTAAATGAAAAGTGATTAATAGTCCCAGGGAGGGGCATTGGTTCCCCCTGTCGACGCCCATGATGCAGTCTTCCAGTTCTGATGATATAGGAACACTGTTTTTCAGAGAAGAAAACCCACATATCCTATCCCTTTCTTACTGCTCTTCTTGCTCTGATACGGCTGATGTTAATTCAGGAAGCAATTTTCCTGCTAATTTGTTCTGCATCTTTCGTTTATGTTCCTTTTTTTATTTTCAAAGTGAATGTTTTCTGGGAAGGTTAAAAGTTGTGTTCATTGTTTCTCTGTGGATAGTTTCGATTATTTGTTTTAGATGGAATCAGATAATGGAAACACAGTGAAGGCCATGACAAGTATTCTGTCTCATTTTCATTCCGGTCTTGGTAGTTGATAGTACAGGAGATTGAGCGCCGCAAGCCTTCCGATTCTCCCTCTGTCGTTAAAGAGTGGGAGACCATGCATCCATGTAGAAAATCATTTCCAGAGAGAACTTTATCATTGAATGAATACACACCAGTTTACCTAAACCCACTCTTGAGTATTGGCAGGTGCCGCTGATTTCAGACAATCTGCTTTGTATATCCTTCCTTCGTAATCAGAATTTAATTTCCCTCTCGCCTTTGTGTTGTGTACGAAATAATAAAACGTATTGTTGTAATATGTAATTTGTCCACACTTTTTCTTCATTGGAACGTCACTATCACATTGTAGATGGCAAAGGAGACAGAACGAGGGACCCCAAATAGCTCTTCTGCATGACGCATCTTCTCCCCTGGTGAAATGCAGTTAAGAGCTTTGCACCCATATCTTCTGTCCAACTGTTTTTCAGTGCCCAACTGCGACAAAATAATAAAATGAATTGGCAAAATGTGTAGTCCGTGTTCAGCCATAATTTAGTGTCCCTATACACCCAAAATGTATTGTTTGGTTTTTCATAGGTTGGTAACACCTTGCCCATTTTCGACAAACAAGAAACTGTCTTAACCTCTTTTCAGATAGCTAGTGTATTATTGAGCAGGAGGTAATCCATAATGAGAGCAAGGGTTAGCTAATTACACTCTTCACACCAAAATAAAGTATTAGAAGTAAGAAATAAACCACCTTACTATTAACTGCTGGTCTTTATCTTGTGAAAATGAACCTAAATAGGACGACGGTTTGATGCTGTCCTGATACATCAAGTACTGATATTAACCGTAGAATGTCTCGGCTTCCTCATGTGCGATTAGTTTTAAGTTGAGAAAAGGTTTCTCAAAAGTGTCCCTATTCACTTCCTGTCCCAATTCACCCGAGATTACTAGTAGAACAAGTAAAAGTCTCTTATAACAGGTTAGGTTAAATTTAAAATAATAATAATAATAATAGTAATAATAATAATAAAGCGATTCCTGAGCTTATTATGAATAAAAAATTTCAAATTAGTCTCCATTTCGGCTATGTGCCAGAGGTTTAATCAATAAGATATGTGTACACCGAAGGCCACAATCTACAGTAGAAAACGAGGCTTCCGACAAGTGGATCGTCATCTCATGGAGCAGCCACTTCTGCCTCTCCCTACATTCATAAGAAATCTTATAGAATCATGCCAACATCTATCACAGATAACATTATGTCGGTAAGTGCAAACAAGTCACAGACGTTGCTCTGTTTTTCAGAGCAAGTGCTGTAAAACCGTTGTTTTTCGGTTTCGTAACTAACATTCAAATTTAGAAACTATCCAACAAGCTGCTTAACTTCAACATCTGGGATAATGATTTGCAAGGTCAGTTTATTGTTTAGATAAGCAAGTTCTAATGCTAGTCGAGAAAGCTGTTTTTGTAATGAAGTAGTGACCTTCACTCATACAAAGTGGTGAAGGAGTTCGGGAACGATTTTCTTGAGTAATCAACAGTCAGGTTAACTCAATTGCAGTTTCATTAATTTCTCTGGTTGTACCTCGCACATTGTCTGCTTTATTTGTAGTCGATTGTGCGACAAACATAGAGGTCAGGGAGCGGCATAAGGGCCGCAGTGATCAAATGCAGAGTCAGGTTTTAAAACAATTCTATATCCTCCAATAGTTATAATTTTAAATTCAAGCCTTTTATGTTCGAAATTTGTCAGTTAAGTTTCATCTTAGAAATAAAGCACAAAAAACCGAAATCTTGTTTCATACGAGGATACGCCCTTGGTAACTAAGTAAGCGCTTTCTGTTTACTTAATCAAGAATGTGTGTGTGAGAGAGAGAGAGAGAGAGAGAGAGACAGAGAGAGGGAGAGAGAGATGAGGTTGGTATAAAAACCGAATATCTATTTGTGCTGTGCTAATTAGAGATAGTGGTGCAATCCTGTACGAAGATACAGCTTTTTTAGTTTGTTTTTCATTTCTTTCCCTTTTTATTTGCTTGTTGGTTTTTCTTCATGCAAAAGCTTCTAGCTTTGAAGGACATAAGCTTGCTGGCGATAAAGGGGCAAATAATAGCGAACATGTGAGGTAGATCCATAAATTGCACGTTCTGAAAATTAATGAAATAATTTTCCAGGATTATTTTGATTTGTTGTACAAACAATTGTACTCCGAGAAGATAAAAAAAATTGTTTAAATATATACCTCTATACCCCCCCTCTCTCTCTCTCTTTTGTCTTCTCTCCTTTTCCACTGAACAGTTTTGGTGTCATTTATTTTCTCTATGCATGCAGTCAGTTAGAAATCTTCTGTGGCTAACTGAAATTATTTTCCTGCATATAATTCCCACCTTCTTGTTACAGAATTTGACGGTGGTAGAAGAACGCGTTACGGAGTTGGACAGCATGTGAGAACGATAGAGAGAATCACCTACCACAGCCACATCCATCTAGGTGAGCAAACGTCACATGTTTAGCACTTTACAATCCTCTGTTATAGGGTTATAACTTATCGGGTGAAGGGATAAAAATGTTGGGCTTTAAACAACGGAGGCATTGAATGGGTGCGTTGAAAATGTTTACCAGCACTTTCAATTAATTGTATCTTTAGAGATTTGTGGGAAATTACTTTGAAAAACAGAGACGTTCGGCAAAAGTAAACGGGGCAGACGGAAAGTAACTTCATCCAGTGCGTATGCCTAGACCTACAATGAGCTAACTTCAAGGAACTTGTTATATAAACACCATTGGCAAGTATTGCACTGATCCTCAAGATAGCGTGGAACTACAGTACTATTATACCGTCTGGCTATGGAAATATCTCTAATTGCCTTGCAACACCTATTATGAATATTTAGAACTCCGTGTAGCTCATTTTTCGACTCCCTCTCAATCTAATCGTAGAGTCTGCTAATGAATAAACACATGAAAACTAGTTATCGCTGGGGTTATTTCACCCGCGTAAACACGAATTACGCTAACTGTCATTTATATGGAAAGAAAATGGTTCATATAATATGGAGATAATAAATAATCGCGAAAATATATTGAGTGGGTAACATTTTTAATCGGAAATTTTATTCTTGTGCTTAACTTATTTTCAGATTAATAATCCAGTTCGTTATATAACAATAAATATTCCCTTGTAGCAGAGAGACATAGGCAATTACTGCGAAAGTTAGGACTAAGACATATTGGACATAATCTTTAACGCAAGGTAACATCGATAGTTATAACCGTAACACATAACACTAAAATTTATACATCTAACTGGTATTTAGGTATAGATGTACTGGTCTACACCAAAGGTGTAATAGTTTGACGATAATAATATCGTTAGATAAATGTAAACGCTTCGAAGATGCAGGGTCCTCTTTTAGAGGTGCACAGATGCTGCCCTTTAATTTGCCCAGCCTTTCTGGAATACAAGCAACGCAAGCCAGGCGCACATTAACTTGGTTTGGGCAAGCTGATTCACTTCCATCCAAGTCAGGCAAAAACTAACGTGGACAGGTTGCGGGTAGCCCAGTTTGCCCAATTTTCTTCTTACTGTGCTAGTTAATGTAGTAGTTCTGTTGTACCTATTTGTTGTGTAATGCGAGACTGACATTAACATTAGCGAGAAAGCGGTTGATCTGCTTGACTTAATTTGGGATTGTTCAATAAATCAGTTTATCTAAGAAACTAGTATTGGTATTATTATTCATTACATATTTCTTTGCTTTCGAAGTTCAGACTACGAATTACACTCAGTAATTCCAACCCTGTCCAACACACGGTTTGTGTGAAAGAACAATTAATTCCAATAAACATACACTCAGTAATTATTTCACAAATTTTCAACTCCGCTAAAGGTAGTATAAAAATACTTTTAAACAAAGCATTTTACTATGTAAATAAACGTAATTCCAGTAGTTGTGACCATAATATTCAACGTAGTTATTTGAGGATGCTAGAAACAAGATCTATGTTTATAGGTGATACATATTTTAAACGAAGATTAAGTTAAGTTAGCTAACGTTTTGAATAGTTTCAGAATTTCAGCAGCTCCCTCGGAAAAGCACATAAAATATTGTGTGAAGTTAATTGAAATACTGGATACCTGCTCATAAACGCATGAAAAACCACTCCACACTCGACTCGAATCCTCTTTCCTTACTCCTATATTTCTCACTTATTAACCACTGCTCTGTATCCTTTATAGTTAAGTTTACTCATTTCCTCGCATTTTGCTTCGCTCACAATCTGAAGCAATGGACGAAGTACGGAGACCGTAGACCGCTGCTATTAGTACAGTCTTGGCGCATGGCCATAGTGATGATCAATATCACTGTGATAGAAAAATTACGGTCACATCTGTGGCCTAATTGCTCGCGAGGCGGTGATTGGAGAGGATTGAAAGTGATCTCTTTTTGAAGCTTTTCACTGACATGCTCTCAGATCAATTCGAACTTCTTCAGTCAGTCACCTCGAATCACGTTCTCACTTTGCGGACAGTCAGTTTGCGGTGGTGAACTGAGAACCATAAAATGTCATTGCATTGAGCAGCGCTCCTTGGTCACTTCCATTTGATTAAAAAAGCAGTGTCATTATGTATTTTAACTCTTAATGCAGTTCACAGTTCACAACCAGGAATGCACTCACAAATGCTCCATTATGGAAACGCTGTTAGCCACTTTCCAGTGAAATTAATTATTTTATTTAACAAAACCTGTGCCTAAGTTTGTTTTGCTAATGCTAGCTGGAGGTTAATGCTAATACAACTAGTGGCTGGAAGAGCGCAGTAGGTTACGCGAGAAACAGACTGAATTGTCAGGCGTAAAATGTTTACTGGACGCAATACTGAAAACAACAACAATAGTAGTAATAATAATGGAACATTAACATGCGTTATAAGCAATGTTGTAAATTTTGTCCCTCAGCAACAATACATAGATGGCATCTGCGTATGGAAATTCCCGTTCACTTCCATTAGTTCCTGAGGGGTATTTGGTGTGTGATATTTGCTGTTAGATCCTCAATTGCATGGGTGTTATGCTGATACGCCTTGTTCTTTAAGTTTCCCGATAAATAAAAATCAAAAGACTTCAAATAATACCCAGTACTGATAATTCTATCTTCAAAAATCTGGGCAACCAGATCAAGTGTTTCGTAAGCGGTGTGTGCAGTAGCTGACTCCTGCTGAAAGAATCAAATAAAACCCAAATAAAACGCCAGCCCAGAATCGAACCAAAGCCTAACGCCCCGACCGCTGCATCCCCCACCTCTGCCCACTACAGGCGTCATTGGTGAGGGGCAGTACTGGAGGGTGGGACGTGGTCAGCGTCCCGGATCCCTCTCGGTCGATTAAGGCGGTGTATCCAACCAGGACCGCTACGTTTCCATCACATAGCTCCTCAGTTGGCCCCTCAGGGACCTAACGAAATTGAGTGCACTCCGTCCTGCTGAAAGAATGACTACTGACATTCAGTGTCTGTCAGTGTTCGAAGAAAGAATGGCTTTACAATATCTTGCAATATCCAAAGGTAGTGATATACAACTTCTGAACCTCTAAAATATGCCCTTTAATTACACACTTGCTCCTCATTTTATACACCAGTACATCTATCTTAATTTATTAAATGCCTTTACAAAGTCGGCAAATAATACATACACACTACTTTTTTGTTCAAGTTCTTCCTTGCTATAGTTTGAATTATCATGTTATCAACAGTCCTTCTACTACTAAATCCTCCCGATATTCATTCAACTTTCCTTTAGTTGTAGCCATTCCTGTAATCTCAGAGCGAATATGTCAGTGTAAATTTTACCTACAATAGATAAACTGATTCCTCTATAGTTCCCTAGACTATTCCGATCCTCTTTTCCGTTAAATAAATGTACAGCCTACTTATTTTCCAGTTTTAAGCATTGGTTTGCTCATTTTAACCTTGTTAAATAAATTTGTTAGTATCCTACACTCATTGCATGACTTATAAAACATTTCCCAAAATTCCCCGAAATCCCATCTATAAACCTGGTACTTATTCTTTTTTTCAAAATTCTAATCTGGTATTCAATCTCACTACTTGTAATTTGCTTATCTAAACATTCAAAACTGGCTGCTTTTTATTTAAAATTAACTCACCAGTTTTAACGTATCTTATAACTAATATTTCAATGTATTTTCTGCATTCATTTGGTGTAATCTCATTTGCTGTTCTGTTGTCTTCAATTAATCATAATCGCCCATATCTTGTTATTATCTCTTATTGCCTTAACTTGATCATTCCTTATTTGCTGCCCCTCCTCTTTATTTCTTTCTCATCAACGTTTATACCCCAATTTCTTTAACAAAAATACTGCCTAACCGTATCATTCACTGTTCTTCTCCATCTAGATAAATATTACTCATAAGTTGAGTTTTATTTATGGACGCTCTTTAACTGCTGTGATCCTTAGCATCCCATTATATATTGAGCGGGAAAGACCGGAAATTTTACTCAGAGGCTTCCTTATCAGGCTTGAGGTTCTTGTACGTGCCGTAAATCTACGACACGGGACCACCGGTTTTACTTACCTTCCGAAGGAAGCCATGCTAAGGATTTTTACGCCCGAAAACATCCATCTCCCTCCGCCGGGTTTGAACCCGCGACCTCGGGAACTAGAGGCTAGCATGGTAACCACTACTCCACGGACAACGACTGAATACTACTCCCCTAGCCTGTATATATTCTTCATCAAACCATTTTGTATAACTTTTATTGCTTTTCTGTTTTACCTCCATCGTCAAACCAGCGCTTTCCCCTAACATTTCCAGTCCATTCACTGGCCCCTCTGCATTTCCCATTCTCAAGGCCTCTTCTAATCGATATTTTATCAACTGAGTGTGCACTGAACTTAATCTGAGTCTAAATACCTCACATAACTCTTCCTTCCCATTAAATGTAGCTATAAATTTCAACTTCTCCAACGTTTTCTTGCATCTACTACTTTCCCATAAAGTAATACTCATTAATAAAGAAAAATCACGATTATAAACAACTTCATCGGTTTTTCATCCACCCCTTTACTACACATGGAATAGTCAACCACATTTTGACCATTTCTGTTCCGATATGTAAATTACACCAACATTTGTTCCCCTGTGACACCATTACACATTGTCAAATTATATTCACAAAAATTAGTTAATTAAAAACTTTCCGTATTGAACATGTTATCACAGCTTCTTCTTACCCTTCTTCTTTCTCCCACCCAAATTCACTTTTTATGGCAAGAGACTATATGATTTTCTATTACCCTAGTATTAAAATCCCCCATCACAATGAACTCTGCATTAGAATACTTTCCCCTTAAGTCACTTTCATAAGTTCAACAAGTACATCACCATAAAATTCTGATGTCTCAATATCCAATATATTGGTCTTAATATCCCAAAAAGGCCTCTTCAGAATCTTAACACCGTCAATAGTGCTTTAAAAATGATGTCTATTATTATGTGTGCCCTAATAGCATACCACACCCGATTTTAGCAGGATGGAGCGGGATTACACGCGCCGGTTCAAGTTTTGCTGAGTCCCAATATAGGCTCCTCTGAGATATCATGCCAGCATTTAATTAAAACCACGCTCATCAGAAAATATTATTAATTCAATATTCACCCTATCTTCAGCTACAGTACCCAGTTACAAAATCCGACTCTAGCCTAATGACCGAGGGGGTTTCAATTCGTGGACGTTTTAATTTGAGTAATTTGGTTGCCTTTATCCAGAGGATATTGACATCCCTATCTCCTGAGCAGGACGACGGAGTGATTTTTTGGCGAATGTTCCAGGCGCCCCTTGCTGTGCCTAACTTCACTTCTGTAAGAACACGGCGCCTCTTAATCCGTTTCCTATCATTCTCAGATTCTGTTTCTCGGAACATTGTAAGAAGTCGTCTTGCAGCAGCACAGCTACTGTGGGCTTCAGCAGTCAAGGCCACTCGATTCACCTCTATTCGTGGACCAACGCCGCTGATACGCTTGGAGCTAAACAGTACATGAACCTAGAAGCTGTATTGGCGTCCAGCGTTTCCTTATTAAGGCGACTGTTCCGGGTCGGGGCAAGATAGGACCGGCTAGATCCTTGCCGCTCATCTTGTGTCTAAGGGCACACAGAAGTAACTTGTGCAGGGCTGCTGAAGTGCCACTACTGTGGTGCTCGTCCACTACAGCGGCGTGGAAGCAACACGAGCTCCGCAGCCGCCATTTCTGAGCCATCTGTGGGGGTACTTCGCACTTCACAGGACTGACCAGCTGCTCCCTGCATCTTCGTTGCAGGAGGGCACAACCGTCGCCGCCACAGTCGACGCTGTGGCCTCAACAACCAGTAGCTTCAGCACAACACTTCTTGGCCGACAGCTTCCAGCATGAAATCCAGGGACTACGCGGCGCCATTCAGTACCTCGACGTGGAATTCCTGAATATGACGGCTAAGCCCTGGAGGACCACATTCAGGAACTCCAGACTGCTACACATACATCGTTCCAACACAACAGCCTCAACGAAACTACACAATTGGACACCATTCCCTGTACGCCTTGGGATTTGGAGACCAACTGTGCCCAAATTCGAGCACACATAGAGGGGTCACACTAAACTCCAGTACGCGCCAGTTCAACACCGAAAACTATCCAAAGCCACTTCATTCATAGTTCACCCATTTACATCTAGAATGCCGCTTTGACGACGTCTCCGGACTTAACAAAAAAGTCAGCGAGCGAATGCACTTGTACCTTTCACCTTTCAAACGCCTTGCGCTACTATCAGGGCCGCTGGTCATGGCAGTAACTAGGCATAATCTTCACCTCGTTTCCGACCACTGGTTGGCAGCTCCCAAATACACGTCGACTAACGGAGATGCTATGCCGGACTCCAACATTCCTCTAGTTAGATTTGGCAATTTGTTTTTCCACGAACACTTATTCTCTCTCTCATAACCCCTAACCTACCTTTCCCTTTCTGGCGAAATAAGACAGCTGCTTCTCCCGTCCAACACTTCTACTACCTTCCTCTTTCCAAAAAAATGAAAAAAAGAAAATAGTGTGAAGTTTACCAAGAGCTCCGTGCCCGAGATGAAGTACATCACAGCGAACTTTGTTGCGCATACTAGAACACCGTTGTATAAATTTACACCAACCCCTGTAGCGACCATGACTAAGCGGAGGTCGGAAGCTATAGGGAACGAAATCCATTGGGATTCATCAAAAGCTAACCGTGACACGTTTACCCCATTATAGCT
Organism: Deroplatys truncata; assembly: GCA_030765065.1. Taxonomy (NCBI): domain Eukaryota; kingdom Metazoa; phylum Arthropoda; class Insecta; order Mantodea; family Mantidae; genus Deroplatys; species Deroplatys truncata. The sequence goes on from CM060990.1 coordinate 383,801,835, forward strand.
TTCTCTGGTTACTTTTGGTGACATTCTGTTATTTCAGTTGACATCAATACCAGCAACTGCTCCTTTCAGTAAGTCTTGTAAACGTTGTACCGCTGTTAAACTACGTATTCGTTTATTTTAAATCATAACGCAGCAATCATAGAACATATATATATATATATATATATATATATATATATATATATATATTTTAAACATAATTAAATGCCGACCTGCGGTTTTGTTGTAATCGTGTGGGGAGGGGATAAATATCCAAGGTGAAAATTTAAACACTATATTTATGAGTATGTAGTGATTAAAGACTTACGTGCTCACAAATAATGTGGCAGTCCTGTGTAATTCCCTTCAACACATACAAACTCCGGTGAATGATAATGGAATTTAAGAAAAGAATCTTTGAAACACCAAAGTTTCTTGCACCAGCTACAGTTGAGTGAATAAAGTTGATCACAATTATTGTCCTTCATAAGGAATTTGCAAGTTCATTTTCTAATATCATAGTCTATGCTGTTTTCAAAAGTTCCATTCGTGCTAATAAGACGTAATTTGCACCCATGTTTATGTGGGGAACGTAAGCACGGTGATCATTCTTGATTGTATGTCAATGACATTTGTTTGAGAATATTTTTACATTGTTGCAAGTTCACATTAGTGTTATTTACTACAACGAAATCACAGATATGTCGGTCCACTGTTTTGAACATTCGGAAAAAAGGACTGTCTAACGGTTGTAATTCAGAACTTATTTTTGCGGGGATGATTTTAACTTTTTAACTTTTCAGGTTCATAGTTTTTAAGGAAACTACTCCAAGAATTAAATTATTGTCTTTGTGAGGCGCCCAGGAATCTAACAGTAAACAGTTATCATCTTTCCAGATTTCGACCATTACACAATTAATTTAGGGTCTTTAAATACCCTGCTAGACAGCTTGACTTGGTGGCGCTGATTCCTGCAGCACGACTAATAGACAGGGAAGCAGACCTTCCATGCATGATACAATTGGCATAATTGTGAATGAATGTGTCTGTGCGCTTTGTGTTCGTGCAACACCACATGCTACCTTCTTACCACGGCGATTAAGTGTTCCCCTGGAATGCACTTCTTTATTGGGCCAGATTGATCTGCATTATGTACATTCTCAGCACCATGCTGCTGTATAAACAACATTGTCTCTTCTCTCCAGGAATGCAGTGTGTCGTTAGTAATTTTATCATTTCGTGTAAATTTTCGTGATCATATGTGAAAATATTGCTTAAAATTCCATACCCATGTTGCATTTTCTGACAAAGGCAAATCAATTGATTTCGCTTCTTCACTGGCCCATTTTAGTAAGTTCATATCGTGCACCATCAAGTTGTTTGCGCGAGCCTCCATAAATTTCGTAACACCAACTCGTACAACTATTTATATTTGTCTGTCCCCGTTAACTTAGAAGATGAATTGCCAATAGAATCCGCTTTGGCAATATCTTCCTTAAAGCGGCACAACTGCATCTTGTGCTGCTATCAAGGATATCTGTTTTTCATAGAGCTCCATAAGTGAGAGAATGTTTGCTTTGGCTTCCGTTTCTTTGCACTTTACCATGTACATGTATCCTTTTTTCTTTTTCTTTTTATTTCCAATGACCATTCTACTCGAATGTTTTTCCGGGTTCTGCGGAACGTCTGAAGTTGATTCTTGTTTTGGTGATGTGAAGTAGATTCTTCTGATGGGGATTCGTATTCGTCAGGCACTCACACTGTCTCGAATACCGGCTCATATTCATTAATATCTTAAGTGTCCCATGGTAGACTTCGAAACACGGTATGGGGATTACGTTAGATTGCAGGAAGTGTGAAAGATGTGGAAATGTAGGAAGCACTGGCTTGTAGGAAACCGGATTGCTTGCTCGACTTGCGGATAGGTATATATGAGCTCCGAATCTGGGTCATCCATCTCAGTTTTGCTCCGACACTTGAACGACGCCGAATCCATGCCAGTTAGGGTCCGGGGCCCCACCATAAATAGGTTAATTATTATAATTGTGCTAACTTCCAGACCAGCGAGAGCTTGCTAGGTAAGCCATGAGTGGATACGTTTAATCTCCTGCGCGTATTCCCCCCTCTAACCAGGGACCCCCAGTATCCATATGAACTATTAGACAATATAGTCATACTTATTTTATACAAACCCCCGGATTGTCATTCAACTCCCCATGGTACCCTGCATCTCGATACCAACCAGCCGTAACTTTTGAGCCTACACCCCCGTTGCAACCAACTCTAGGTACCAACCGCAAGGGAGTTGGTACAAAAATAATGCAATATATTATCTCTGTATCTAGGCTACACTAAATACTGAAACATTTTCCCATCTTTGGTTAATTCAGAGAGATGGAAATTTTTTCTTTTAAGCGATTCTATATAACGCATTCACTACATTAAGAGCTTTCATTTTTATGGGCAGAAGCTTGCTTCGGAACGACCCGTACACAACTCTCGGTACCAGGTTCACTGACTCACAGTTACTGCACTCTGGCATTCTCAGTCTCTCTCTCTCCCACTCACTCTCTCACTCTCACACGCCTGCTTCGCAACGATGAGCAATGACCACAGCAGCACATCGCGTCAGGAGTTCAAGAGAACTTCACTCCGATTGGACGCTGACGACCCCCATCCGCTTATCTTTACCGTCCCTGTGTCTCATATATATGTACTATACGATGTAATAGTCAAGGGTTTTCGCATATTTCATTGTGCTCTTTTGAATGGTGTATAAATCAGTTTCAAATTTTCTTAACACTTATTGATTGTTCCTTGTCAGCTAAACTACTTCACCTCAAAGTAACAATAAAATACAGAAAAGCCCTAATTGACGCTTTCACTATTTGCCTACCACCTTCGAAAAAGAACACATGACAACAACCTCTTCCACACCCCAACCCCGAAATAACTACTCGCAGCTACACCACACCAGAAACAAATACATTCCTCCCACTTCACAGCCACAAGATCACGTGCTGTAAATCTACGACACGGGACCACCGGCTTTACTTCCCTTCCAAAGGAAGCCATGCTAAGGAATTTTACGCCCGAAAAAATCCGTGTTTGAACCCGCGACCTCGGAATCCAGAGGTAAGCATGGTAACTTCTACACCACGGAGGACATCTTCTTAAGAGGGGATGTAGTTTGAAGGGGAGGGGTAGCACTAGCACACGGTATGACTCACCCTTCTCAGAACCGTATGTTCACATTATATTTTGGGGGTGGAAGAAGTGTTTTTTGTTTTAATTTGGAGTTTATTTGATATTTTCGATCACTTTTGTCTTTGAGAGCAGAGGAGCTATCTGACGCCCTCTTTCTTGGCCAGATTAAAGGTCAAGAGATCTTTTGGTGAAGTGAGAGATACATAAGGACGTTATTTTGGTGGGATGGTAATTTTCATCGGTATTTCCTGGCCACGTGTTCATGTTTAGAGCAAACAGCACCTAAATAACACCTTCCTTCTAGGTCGTCTTGTGAAGGAGGTAATATAAACAATGTCAGCATTTCCAGACCGCTATGAAACATGCGTCACCATCCTTTGAGAAAAAATGGTACAATGGAGTCCCACGGAAAGGCGTCCTAAGCACAAAGCAAATTCGTTTAAAAGGGTAGTATGAAGCATTCCACAGTTTGTAGCAGGGGTAAAAAAATTCCTCATGGCATATGACCAAACACTAGTGCACCCTCTGAAGCCGCATAGCATCCACATACTATTATGAAATCATATTCATAGCAAGAGCATTACGTATTAAAAAACGCTAGGAGCAATCTTCACAGACTCCCACTTGTAAAAGCAAGAGTTGGGGATAGACTTTCTTTAAGATGCTATACGGTTCTAGACGCGCGGAGAGAATTTAATGGCTTTCTCATGTGGTGTACAATGTAATTCGAAATATTTACTCTTCTAAGCATATAGCGTAGAAGAGAAGCTGAACTCAAATACCGAGACTGAGGTTTATTAATATTTTTTGGGGAAATATATTGTTCTCTCTCTCTCTCACACACACACACACACACACGCACACACACACACAAACACACACACAGACAAACAAGCTTAAAGCGCTGCAAAGCTACACAGAAATATAGTCGGTATGATGATATCAAACAGGAGAAATTTCCGGTAACCAGGTTTTGGAACAACTTGTATACCCGCATCTTTAAGCCTAGACAGCGTAGCTAAAAGCCACTCTCTCTAATTTGGGAAGCGGAGAGCCGCTGTCTCTTGTCTTAATTTCCACATCCATCCAGAGATGTCGACTGAATTCAGCCTTATAGCGGCCTCTACAGGTACCATTGAAAAAATAACGTATATTGCATCCAAAAAGAGTTGTGCGAATCCCTATTTTAATTAAAGTACTGTAAGTGTATGACAGACTGGATCACACATTAAATTACATTTATTACTATGTTTCTTCCTAAAGGAAACACATGGCACTGTGCTATCGCACACATGCACAGTAGTAATAACAGCTCCACTGTCCAATTGTATCTACAATGAAATATGAAGTAAAACGAAACTCTTTTACAATCCTTGTTAAAGCACAATGTTTCTTAAAATTTCACAGAGAGAGGCGAGCAATGCCTTAGAAAGTTAATTCAACACTTTCTGTACTATTTCAACAAGAGCTCCCAAAAGTATATTACGTAAAGACATTCTAGCATTGGAAGCAGGATTTCACACTGAAACAAAGCTTGAAGCGCATGTTCAGTGTTTAGGACGTTAAAACATGATTGAAAATGAATATACGTGTTAAAATCACGTTACATTTCCACTCGGATATATCGCAGACGAAACGACGTCCTTCCCCCCCCCCAAAAAAGAGTAGTAGTAGGAAATGCGGAATCTAAGCCAAGCAATAGTATAAATAGGGCCTCTCTGGATTGCTCTTAAATCCAAAGTGATTTTAACTATCAGCAATCTGAAGACATGTCTTCTATTACTGAAACGTATAATTATTAAAGTAATCAATGATTGAAAACAGCACATTAAAATGGTAACTTAAGTAATTAACTAAATTGGGAATTTTTAAACTTTGCAGTTTGCTAGAAAATAGACTGCATACTATATAAAAACTACCCTTTACACTATATAAACGGATTAAATACTTAAAAGTTAACCTATAATATCAGAAACTGAAAAAGTTGAGAACCGGAAGTATGCTAAAAATAAGTTATAGAATAAAGGAAAAGCATCCTTTTATTCATTCATTGAGTTTATGAGCTTAAAATTATCTTCCGACAAGATGCCAGGGAAGAAGTAATCGTTGTTCACCCCTATTGATATATGTCTGTTTACCATAAAAATTCTGAATATCGGCTGGCATTATTGTTACTTACGGCGTAAGAATACTTACGAATACCGAGGGTACCCACTTCAACTCCCGGTATGGTTAAACTTTGATATTTATACACCCCTGATCTAGGGCACTTAGACGCGTGGGAAAAATACGTTTAATTTTCTATCATTAATTATATTGTTCAGAATAACTAGTTAGGTATCCCTATGGTCTTGCTCTACTCTCGAAACGGTAAAACTTAAATGTTTAATTGCTAAAGAACTTTGGTACTTAGTATGGTAAATCACAATAATCTCCAGATTCGAGTCTCAATTTCCTTTATTCTTTCTCTCTCTCTCTCTCTCTCTCTCTCTCTCTCTCCTTGATCTACACACATACAGACATGTGCACACACATGCATACCGACTCATCCACGCACAGAAATACACATACATACACAACAACACTATCACACAAACACACGTACAGACAGTTAAACACGCCCACACACACATACGCTAAAAATACACATACTCACATACACATACCTCAAGAGTAATCCTCACACGTAAATACACATACATACATAAATAAACACACCTCTCCAAACTCAGACATGCACGAACACCTGCGGACACATCCGAACACACACATGCATGCCGATTCATCCATGCACGTAAATACACCCACATACATACGCGCACACAAACACAAAACACTCACACAAGAAAACTCAGACATATATGCACATGTGCACCGCCGAACATCTCTCCAAACACAAGGCATGAGCGAAGACCTACGAACACGCTCGAAGACATACACACGTATACACATACAGAAACATACACAGCACTGATAGAGACAGGCACTCGAACTTATAGGTACGTGGCTCTTTTAGCTTCATATATGGGAGGCTTTATCTGATGGGTGGTTGTAGTTTGATTAATGTAGTAGTGATGATGACGGTTGAAATTGCGGGATTAGGAGGTTATGGTGTTAATGGAGTTAAAGGGTGGCGGAGGCGACAGCGTGTAGTTGTGGTGTTAATGGAGGCATATGGCGCTGGTAACAGTACATAATTTTCTGCTGTAATTGGAAGTAGTGGTCTATGTGATAGGGTGATGGTGTAATTGGAAGCAGTGGTGATTGTGGTGGGGTCATGGCGATGGTTATAGTGTTGGCGGTTTTGGAAATGATGGCGGTGGTAACAATGTGGATTTCTGGTGTTCATGAGGGCATGTGGCGGTGGCGGCAGTGTAAGGTTATGATATAATTGGAAGTAGTGGCGTTTGTGATAGGATGATTGTAATGGTTATAGTGTTGGTGGTTTTGGAAATGAGGTTTATGTCACGTTTTCCACCGGTACTCCGAAGCAAACAACATTTTCATAGGGGATAAACTGGATTAGTCTCGGCAGATCAAACTTATCCATGTAGATCTTGTTTAATTCAGCGAGCCGGCGGGAGACTTGAGATAAATCTCCGCTTATACCAGATTCCAACATGAGAAGCTGAACATAATCCCGTAGAAGTTGAAGCTCGATCCCAGTGCACAGTAGCATGGCGTCCCACGTAAGTCTGGAGAGACGAAATAATGCACAGGATCAAGGTTACGAGTTTTCACTGTGTGGTCTCTGAATATCTCGAAGACATAAGCTAGATATGACAGGACAGTTTCAGCAGTCACCTAGTATTGAACCCTGGACCTCTCGAATATGCTTACATTTGGTGACACTATGTACCTCAGAATCACTAATGTTATTTTCGTTCAGTTGGTTTTTGAATGCTTCCTTAGGAAAACCATTCTCATTGCCCCTGTGCTATCATTCATAGATTTAGATGTGAATGGATGTATTTGCTGAATTTTTTTAGGTTTAGCACAGGTTTGTCAGTATAGAATAAATGATATTTATACCAAGTAACAGAATTCGATGAGTCAAATAGGGTTAATGATTGAGAAAGGGGCTTTCAGACTAGAGAAGGATGTTAAATATTGATTAGCGCATCTGGTTAATTTTTGCTAACACATGATTGGGCTGGTTGCGACTTGGCGGTCAAATACGATAATGCATGAATACCTTTGCAGCTTCATATGCTTCTATGTTTAGCACTTTGAGTGATTGCGTCTGGAAATGTTAGGGACTTCTGCGCGTCTATGATTTTAAAATTTGTGAATTGTAGCATCCAGCATGTTTTCTTCCTCTGATGGTTTAGGATATGTAGGAGTAAATCGGCAATATAGGGTCTATTGCGGGATTGGGTGACGAATACCAGGTATTTATTTTTCGTGGCTGGTTACGTCATGAAGGATTGGTTCCATGATAAGTTCTGCAATCAATTGTATGTCTGTTTGACATTCAAGTGGTGTATAGGTATTCACTTGAGGGAATTTGTGTCTGCTTCTTATTCATTGTATCGATATTTATATATGTAACTGTTATGCAATTGAGGCTCTTTAAAGGTATTTTAGACTATGGAAATAGGCATGGGCTCAGGCTTTTAGTACATAGTTGTACAGACGGCTTCAATTGTTTTCCGTTCCACATGTAGGGGGATAAGCGGGATGACTTATTGAGAGGTTATGCCAGGTGCCTTAGCTCATTCCTGCACTACGAAGTTAGAGTGCTAAAGAAAATATCATTCCAACACATTTCCCTTAAACTTGGCTGTATAAAAGTAATAACTGTGCATTACAACACAGCCACAAAAACAGTATACAAAATAATTTTTAGGAATTAGAGGCATAATATTGTATAATAAGCAAGTGTTAAAACAAAATGGTTTGATTTTCAATATTCAGTACATTCTCTACCCATTATCAACTAACCTTAGTTCTTTATTTTCATAATGTTCTCATAAACTATGGTTTTTCCGTGCACTTTACCTTAATCTGACAGCAATTTAGGCCAGAAATTATTTCACGTTATAGTCTAAGTTACACTTTCCCTATTTGGTTGCGTGCAAGATGCCGTAACGACAAACAGCCGTTTATATATACCACAACTCTTTTTTTACTGTCTCTACTATTTACCTATAATAAGTAGGTAAAGTATTGTATTCCACCCAAAAATTGAATAACGAGATTCAATTGAAATACACGTTTTGAGCTCCCTGAATCCAAAGAAAGCATTTTTAATTTCTCTACTACATAGCTAGAAGGAGGTAGAGAAAGTATTGTGTTCCCCCAAAAGTTCAATAACGAGATTCACCGGAAACACACGTTTTGGGACCCCCGGAATCTAAAGAAAGCATTTTTATTTCCCTATTACGCACTTACAGTAAGTAGAGCAAGTATTATATTCCACCCAAAAATTCAATGATATTCACCGGAAATACTCGTTTTGAGACTCCCTGAATCCAAATAAAGCGTTTTTACTTTCTCTACTACGTAGTTGTAGTAAGCGCAGCAAGTATTGTATTCCACCCAAAAATTGAATAACGAGATTAATACTGTGAACGGAAATACTCGTTTTCAGACTCTCAGAAACCAAAGAAAGCGTTTTTACTTTCTCTACTACGTAGTTACAGTAAGTAGAGAAAGTATTGTGTTGCAGCCAAAATTTCCATAAAGAGATTCATCGGAAATACACGTTTTGAAACTCCCTGAAACCAAAGAAAGCATTTTTACTTTCTGTACTACGTAGCTGCAAGAGGTAGAGAAAGTATTGTGTTCCATCCAGAAATTGAATAACGAGATTCACCGAATATACACGTTCTGAGACCCCCTAAATCCAAACAAAGCATTTTTACTTTCTCTACTACGTGGTTACAGTAAGTAGAGCAAGTATTGTATTCCGCCCGAAAATTGAATAACGAGATTCAACGGAAATACACGTTTTGAGAACCCTGAATGCAAAGTAATCATTTTTACTTTCTGTACTATATAGTTACAGTAAGTAGAGAAGGTATTTCGTTCCACCAAAAGATTGAATAACGAGATTCGTCGGAAGTACACGTTTTGAGACTCCCTGAATCCAAAGTAAGCATTTTTAGTTTCTCTACTACGTAGCTACAGTACCTAAAAATTCAATGTCGTGATTTCACCAGAAATCACGTTTGTGACGCCTTGAAGCCAATGAATTTATTTTTAGAAAAAGGTCCAAGTGTGTGTGTGTGTGTGTGTGTGTGTGTGTGTGTGTGTGTGTGTGTGTGTGTGTCTGGGTCTGTTTGTATTCACGAACATTATAACTCAAAAGTACAAAGTTGGTTAAAAACCGAACTTAGTGTTGAAGTTTAACTTCTTCCAAGAATGCGATACTGTGATTTTAAAGAAAATCCCCTACTTCAAGCTACCCTTTATATTGGAAATTTTTTGAAATTTCTTATTCTTTCAACAATGGCTCTAAGGATTTTTGATTAAAATACATATCTTTAAGCTATTTTCATGATAAATAGAATGTTTAGCTTTTATTACTGGGAAGAGTCTGTAAGTTAGTCTTTATTGTGAATGACTTTTGATAAGTAGTAAACCGTAGAGAGAGACAAAATCCTACTGCACAACAACTTTAGACCTTGTTAAAGTACAAAATTGATATCAAATAACATTTTTATTTGATGCCAAATAACTTTTATATTTTACCTATTCTGAAATATTCTTTGATATTAGTTTGAATTTTCAAATACTTTATACTTCTCTCAACTGCAAATAGCTATTGTTTTTCTTTCCTTCTTTCCTTCTGTCTTTGTTTCTCGTGTTCATACAGGGGAGAACAGAATTTCGAAGCTATCACGATTGTGGCTCGCATTCGGGAGGTCGTGAGTTCGATTCCTATGGCAGACCTTCCTGTCCCATGGGTTTTATCGGGGGTTTTTCCCGGGCCGCCAGGTGAATGCTGGAAGGTATTGTCACATCCCCGAATTTTCTGAACCTCCATTTCATCTCCATTCTCATTTCCCTTCATCTTTCATCCGTTGGACTCTTTCAGGGTTGGAGGTGTCGGCGATGGTGTCTCGGTGCAGTGTGGCAGGGCAAAAGGATGCTTTTTGTGACTCTCCGTCCCTCGGCATTGGGCTGGCTGTCGGGAGTATCCTAACTTTCTTGAGGGGTGTTGGAACCCCTCTGTGCTGGGTGGGGTCCCCGGTGTGCGTGTCCGTCTGACGGGGAATCTCTATCTTAAGATTTAGGGACCCTGCCATTCCTGTGCCGTCATTCCTGCCTCCGGCCGCACGGTGTCGCCTCTCGCCTCATCCTTCCTCCCGGAGACGCCCCCTTGTGAGGTGTAGACACAATATCCACCATGTGGATCAGTGCCAAGTCCCCTCCGTAGCCAACCAATCCAAAGCTATCGCAGCGATCAGCTTTGAGGGATTTGGCTATCGCTTTAGCTTAATATGTTCTGGTTATACCTACAACGAATTCTGAAAATAAGTGATGAAGGTTTATCGGTATTAACATGAGATAGAGGCAAACTAAGCTTTGTAAGAATAGTTTGTAGAAGAATGAGTAGAGAAAGGCATGTGAATGCAACACATATTTTATAGCAGAAGCTCTATATGACTGTGTGTCTGTGAACAATATAAATCCAAAGCGAAAAGTCGGATAAATACCTAACTTGATATTTAAGTTCAACGTCTTTCAGAGATGTGACAAGGATTTTCAAGAAAATCTTCCCCATCCTGAACAATCCTTTACATGAAAAATTTTTCGAAATTTGTTATTTTCCTAAAAATGGCTCTAATTGTTTTGATTAAAATACTCTCTGTTTAAAATATTTTCCTGACAAACGAAATATATATTTTGAACTTACTGAGAAGAGCCCCTCAAGTGATTAGGCAAAGCTTTGCTACACAAGAAATGCAGACTCCGTTAAAGCACACAGTTTGTTATAGAGATATTTTATGAGATTGACTATTTTTCAGATATTTTGTGTAATTGGTTTGAATACTTTTTGTAACTGAGAAGTCGATATTCGTTTTGTTTTTGTCCAGGTCTTACAAACAGCATGGAATTTCGAAGCATCACGTAGTGACATGCTTTTTGAAAATGTGACTATCGCTTTATCTACGTATACTACGACGAAACGTTTAAATGTGAACTTTTTCTTTTGGTATTTAATTAAAGTCCTTCAACCGGGTAGGCCATTACGGACGGTGAATGAACGAAATGGTTAGAATGATGCTCAAATGGACCCCAGCTCCCTAGAAATTAGAATCTGACATTCATCTTCTCAGGATAAGAGGAAACCCTTGAAAAAGCTTTATCCAGGTAATTCACTCTAACCGAGATTCGAACTCGGGACCTCTTGAATGTGAGGCAGACCCACACACCACAGGTGGGCTAAATGTAATTTGCAAGTTTAGTGGATTATAAGAAGTAGACAGAAAAATGAGATTTAGAAAAACGAATTAGTAGAATGGTGAGAAGAGAAAGTTATGTGAATGCAACACTTTCAATTGTTCTCGTGGTAATGCAAAGAGCGTGGAATTTCAAAGACACCACATAAAAATCTGACTATCGTTTGAGCTACTGCATTCTTCTTATACTTACAACAAAGTTTGTAATTGCAGTTGATCTCAATTAACAAGAAGACTCTTTCACTCAAGCCGTGTGTAGGACAAGGTTGGAAAGATAGAATCAAATTGAAAAATTCAATGTCATATCCGAGATTTGAACTACGGATCTACTAGTTTACGTCCAGGTGGCGCCGCGGTAACTCGTGCGACTCGCATTCGGGAGATCTCTAGTTTGCTTCCCGGCGACCGCCAAATCTGACCCAAGGGTTTTTTCCGGGAGTTTTCCCGGGTCGTCAGGCGAATGCTGATATGATTTCCCTCAGCCCCCAAATATCCTTCCATTCCTCATTTCATTTATCCTTAACCCCGTTAGGTCTGCTTCAGGGTTGGAAGTGTCGGCGATGGTATTCCGGTGCGGCGTGGCAGAGAAAAAGGATGCTCTCTGTGGAACCTTATCCGTCCTGGATCTTCGGCTGGTTGCCAGGGTATACGGAGCGCTTCTTAGGGGGCGTTGGACCCTCTGTGTGGGGTGGGGTCCCCGGTTTGCCTGCCCGACTGTCAGGGCGTCTCAATCTGGAAACTTTAGGAACATGGTCATTGCTGTGTCGTCACTCCTGATTCCGGCCTCTCGGTGTCTCACCTCACCCCTCCCTCCCTCCCGGGGACGACCCCTCGAGGGCATAAGCACATTATACTCATTCACTGGATCGGCGTCGAGTCCCCTCCGTTACACATCCCATTCCAATCCAGACCAGGGAAGAGAAGCATTTTAAGAATTCAGAACGTGAATCGTAATACAAAGTACCTAAGTGCTTTTTTTTGGCCATCTTCAGATTTGTAACTTGAAAGCAATTTAATTTTCGGAATAGAGTGCTTTCAAATGAACCAATTGCAACAAAAGCACATTAACCTATCTGCATTAACACTTTCGGAGCACTATTTTGAAATTTTTTGTTATATGTTATCCTAAACAAATTAAACAGCTATATAAAAACTGCATATTTTGCTCTTAACGTTGTTTCCTCGTATCTATTAACATTTTCTCCTTTTGGATACAATACCCGCATAGGTGTTTTTACTCTACGTCCACTATACGACTGGCAGCCTCGGTTTTCTTCCTTTCTCTTATGGGCGTGTATAAGGGGAATTGTGTTTCAAATAAAACAAGCTTTATTCGTTTTTCAATAACAAACACAAAATATATCTTATTTTGAAGAAAATTTAATGTTGCACTTAATTGTGCCCAAACTGCTTCAACAGTTTGACATTAATATTACTTTTGTTTCCATATGTTTAAAACATTACTTGAATATTATCAGAACTGAATGTGCCAACTGTATGGACCTCACACTTAGTGCTAAATGTTGTGATCAATATCTATGAAAATTAAAAAGCAAAACGAACTTGTATTCAAGGTAATAAATGCCCTCTGCTTCGGAGTACGCGTAGAACGTTCTACTGGTGACAATTATGAAACTATTATTATTATTATTTGTTACTAGCAACAAACGTTAAAACAAGTTATACATTATGCGAAACTTGTTTCTCAGGCAAATTACTGAATCTTAAACTTGTGTACCATCCGCATAAAGAGTGCAATATTTGATTTTTAAACAATATATTATGCAAAGAAAATGTTAATTTATTTCGCTTGAATAGAGCTAGTAAAGGAAAAGTATTTAGTTTCGTCTTTTTTCCTCTTAGACTCGGGCCGCTGAATTATACGAGCCTACACAGAAGTAATTGTGACCTTTGAGACGATACCGGCACTTACTGTTGGCTATAGCCAGGCATGACTAATCAAGAAGGTTTTTCTTCCCCCTGTTCCTCTACACCCCTTGGTCCATCGGAAAGCATTTGGAGCCTGCTATACAATGTCACGGGAATTTCAGGTTTTTCAAAGGCATTTTATAAGCAGTAGCAGGTATTTTAGTGGTATTAATACAGGTCTTTAGGGTATTCTGATGTTGTTTTTTTTTTTTTTTTTACTAACAGGTGCAGAGTTGCAGGTATTTTCATGGAATTAACAGTGGGGTTTTTGAGGTATCAGAAGGGTTTTAGCAACTCCTTTAGATATTTCATGCTATCGGCAAAGGTTTGTTTTAGCATTTTCAGGTATTTTATGCTGTATTCAAAGTACTCTGACACTTCCACGTGAATTTTTTGAGAGTTCTGGTAAAAGTATTTCAGACTCTTTAAACCTATTTTGGACTATGAGTTAAGTTATGGGCAGAAGCTTTTAGGACGTTTTAGTGCACTGGAAGGACAATTTCAGGTGTATTAGTGGCATTTTGGAAACAGGAGCAGTCATTTTCAGGATATGGGTACATCTTTTTAAGATTTTCAGAACATTTTAAATGTAATTTGTTTTGTTTTTTGGGTATTTTTAACACATATATTTTGGGGTGATTGTATAGGCATTTCAATGTATTTTAGACACTTGAGCAACAATTGTAGTCATTTTAGAACTTTTTCGAAGGTATTTTAGTCACTGAAGTAGGAATTGTAGAGCATTTTAGCGTGCGTTTATGAGCTTTTAGGCACACTTTTTTAGAGTATTATGATCGGTTTTATAAGCAGGAGCTTGTATGTTTATAGTATTGACAGAGATCTTTACAGTATTCTGTTGGTTTTCGACAGAGCTGCAGACATTTGCAAAGGATCTGGTAAGAATATTTGAGTCTCTTTCCGGGTGTTTTAGGATATGAATCACGTTTTTTCATAAGCTTTTAGGACATTTTGGAATACAGCCAGTGGAATTTCATGAGTAAATCAGTTATTAACGCGGATATTTATTCTAATTTCAGGATTTGATATATGTTTTCACTGATTTCTAGCACTTTATGAAAATTCCTTATCCATTGTTGCAACACTTCTTATATACCTTTAAGACTGTTTTTTTTTTAAAATATTGTAAACTTCTATATGTTAAACAGTTAACGTGTGAGACCGAGAGGAATAAATTGTATGTCGGTTTACAGTTTTAGGATATATAGAAGTAGTCTAAACTAACCTCACACCGAATATCCTATGCTCCTCTCATCTATTCTATCCTGTCATCGTCTAATCAAACCAATACGTAACCAAGTCAAACAAAAATTAACCAAACGTGCCAATAAGTAACCATATGTAACCCCACGTAACATACATGGCCAACCCGTTGCTAAGACAACCTACTCTAACACATCTTTCATAACTTAGAGGATCATTATGCGAGCCTAACCTAATCTTTCCTAGACTACCCTATCATTATGTATTCTCCCAGTCATCATCTAGCCTAATCTGATACCATCCTAACCCGATGCCAAGCATTGTAAGCTAGATTAGACCCTCCCTTATCTGCCCTACAATCCAGTCCGAAGCTAGCACAAGGTTGTATAAACAGAATTCCGTTTAGCCTGCTATCACCTAATCTAACTCAAATGCGTGCGTGGTAACCTATTCCAATCTTGGCCATGAGTACTCTCATCATCTGTTCAACCGGTCATAACCTAAAGCTATAAGCTAGGTCATCCTCTAATTATCTATGACATCTATCATAGCCTTACCCAGGCTAGCCAAAACTGCCTTTACACAAGCTATCCTATCTTGCCCGGCTTAGTTTGGCCTAGAAGAACCCTCTTATCGGCTGAATGGAGAGGCTATCATAGCCTCATCGGTTTCATACATCACATAAATGTTTCCGTATATCAATGACTTTGTATACTTTCACAGAAATTCCATACCTTCTGCAACCATATTTCTCACGTCCACATTCATGTTTTCATGCTTTATAACCACTCTATTATCAGATATTTTAAGGACGTTGAAACCATTTCGTACACTGATAGACGTTTTTTGCAACTCGTAGCAATTCACTGTTTTTCAATGTTCCTAAATTACTTCGTAGTGAATGTGTGCCCCTCATAGTCATAAAAATAACCTGTATCAGCATCTCAACAATGACCACCACCTCTCTCTTCACCACCATCATTTGCAAAAATCCCAACACTACAGCCATCACCATCACCACTATCACAAACACCACCACTTGCAATTACACCATAACCTTATACTGTCACCACCGCCACGTCTCCATTAACACCATAACTATACAGTTACCACCGCCATCATTTCCAAGCCATCAACATCAACCATCACCATTACCCACCAAACGCCACTACTTCCAACTACACCATAACCGTATGCTGCCACCACCGCCACATACCTCCTTTAACAGCATAACTCTACATTGTCACCACCGCCATCATTTCCAAAACCGCCAACATTATAACTATCACCATCACATAACACCACTACTTCCAATTACACAAACTTATACCGCCACATGTTTCCATCAAACCCATACCACTACTGTCGCCAACGCCACCACTTAAATCTGTTAACACCATAACTCCCTAATCCCGCAATTCTCACCGTCATCATACGGCTACACTAATCAAAGTGCAACCACCCATGAGATAGAGCCTCTCACATACGAAGTGTATTCGTAGGTCTTCGCTTATGCCGTGTGTTGGGAGAGGTGTTCGGAGGTGCATATGTGTATGTACGCCCCTGGGTCTGCTTGTGTGTTTCTATGTGTGCGTATTTATGTAAGTGGATGAGTCGATAAGCATGTGTTATATTCGGATGTGTCCGTAGGTCTTTGCCCATGTCCGCCTGTTTAGAGAGGTGTTCCGGTGTGTTTGTGGGTGTGGGTGTGGGTGTGTGTGTGACGGGGAGAGAGGACAATATATTTCGCAAACAAATATTAATAAATATCAGTGTCAGTAGTTAAGTTCAGCGTCTTTTTTAGGCTATATGCTTAAAAGAGTTAATGTTATTTCTAATTAAATTGCACACCACTTGAGAAAGCCAATGAATTCTCTCCACGTGTCTAAACCCTGTATCATATTAAAGAAAGGGTATTCCCTTATCTTGCTCACAACTGTTTCACAAGTGGGAGCCTGAACGTTTTCCCCCTAAATTTTTCCTACGATTATGATTTCATAGCATGTGGATGCTATGCTGCTTCAGAGGATGCATTAACACCGTGTTTGGTGATATGTCAAGGAGGGTATTTTTACCCCTTTCCACCAATTGTGGAATGCTTCATACTAGCCTTTTAAACGAATTTGCCCTCTGCTTAGGATGCCTTTGCTTGGGACTCCATAATACCATTGTTCCACATGGGATGGTGACGCAGGTTTCATAGCGGTCTAGGAATGCTGATGTTTTTATTACCTCCCCACCAGAAGGCCTAGAAGGAAGGTGTTATTTAGGTCGTCTTTGCTCTAAACATGAACACTTCGTCAGCAAATATCGATGAAACTTTGCATCCCACCAAAATAACGTCCAAAAATTTCGTGACCTTGAATCTTCCTAGAAGGAAGGTGTCAGATAGGTACTCTTTGCTCTCAAATCCAATACGTGACCGGAAATACCAATTAAACCACTAATTAAACCGAAATGTACATCCCTCCGACCCGCAAATTATGTGAACACACGGTTCTGGCAGGGATGAGTCATACTGAATGCTAGTACTACCTCCTTCCCTCCAAGTACTGCGACCTCCTTCCAAGTACTCCTACCTCCCCACAAGGTACTTCTTGAAGGAATATTCCCTCCCTTCTTCCCTACTCTATATACGCACACATATTTAAAACTTTCTAAAGTAGCCGAGTCCATTGTACTTCATCTCTTGTTGGGCATTAGCATCAGGATTCTTGTAAACAGGAGTGGGATTTTTTCCTCAGTTCAGTTTCCCTGAAGAGGAAGACGATGCGAGCCTTGGAAACGTTGGAATTACAACATTTGACGTCATCCTCCGTGGTGTAGTGGTTACCGTGCTAGCCTCTAGTTCCCGAGGTCGCGAGTTCAAACCCGGCGGAGGGCGATGGTTATTTTCGGGCGTAAAAATCCTTAGTATGGCTTCCTTCGGAAGGGAAGTAAAACCGGTGATCCCGTGTCGTAGATTTACGGCACGTAAAAGAACCTCAAGCCTGGTAAAGAGCCCTCTTAGCAAAATTACGGGTCTTTCACGCCCAATAGATAATGGGACGCTAAGAATCACAGCAGTCAAAGAGCGTCCATACATACAACACAAGTTAATTTGATTGTTCAACACTTGACTTGCCTGATAAATTGGAGATACGACTTATTAAGGTTGTGTTGGTAATGAATTCGGCTAATTGGCCAAACGTTACGGGAAAAAGTAGACCATCAAGATAAAATGTAAGGAGTACAGACGGCTCCAAATGTTTTCCGTTGCACCGCGAGCGGGGCAAGCGGGGTGCTTATCGAGAGGTTATTCCAGGAATCTTAGCTCATACCCGCTCTACAGGGAAGGTTAAGAAATGTAACAGGCTAAACAAAATATCATTCCAACATATTTCCCTTAGACTTGGCTGTAAGAATGTAATAACTGTGAAAACAAAATGGCAATAACATTACAACACAGCGACATAAGCAGCATACAAACTAATTTTTAGGAATTAGAGGCATCATATTATTGTATAACAAGCAAGTGTTAAAACAAAATGGTTTGGTTTTTTATATTCTTACTGCTTTATCTACCCATTATTAACTAACATATATTCTTTATTTTCATAATGTCCTTATGAAGTATGATTGTTCCGTGTACCGTGACAACAATTTAGGCTAGAAATTATTTAAAGTTACAATCTAAGTTACACTTTTCCCTATTTGGTTGCATGCAAGATGCCGTAATGACAACCAGCCGCTTATCTATTCCACAACTCATATTTTTACTGTCTCTACTATTCACCTATAACAAGTAGGGAAAGTGTTGTATTCCACCCAAAAATTAAAAAACGAGATTCACCAGAAATACACTTTTTGAGACTCACTGAATCCAAAGAAAACATTTTTACTTTTCCTACAAAGCACTTACAGTAAACAGAGGAAGTATTGTATTCCACCTAAATATTCAATAACAATATTCACCGGAAAAACACGTTTTGAGCCTCATTGAATTTACTTTCCCTACTACGCACTTACAGTAAGTAGAGTATTCCACCCAAAAATTTAATAACAGGATTAATACTCGGAACGGAAATACTCGTTTTCAGACTTCCTGAAACCAAATAAAGCATTTTTACTTTCTCTACTACGTATTTACAGCGAGTAGATCAAGTATTATATTCCACCCAAAAATTTAATAACGAGATTAATACTCGGAACGGAAATACTCGCTTTCAGATTCCCTGAAACCAAACAAAGCGCTTTTACTTTCTCTACTACGTATTTACAGCAAGTAGAGCAAGTATTGTGTTCCACCCAAAAATCGAATGAGTTCCACCGGATATACACGTTTTAAGACCCTCCTGAATCCAAACAAAGCATTTTTACTTTCTCTACTACGTAGCTACAGGAGGTAGAGAAAGTATTGTATTTCACCCAAAAACTGAATAACGAGATTCACCGGATATACACGTTTTGAGACTCCCTGTATCAAAGAAAACATTTTCATTACCTCTACTATGTAGTTACAGTAAGTAGAGAATGTATTGCATTCCACCCAAAAATTTAATAACGAGATTCAACGGTATTCACGTTTTGAAACCCCTGAATCCAAAGTAAGCATTTTTACGTTCCCTACTACGGAGCTACAGTAAGCAGAGAAAGTATTGTGTTCCATCTGAAGATTCAATGTCGTAATTTCACGAGGTTGGTTGGTTAAAAACCGAACTTTGTGTTTAAGTTCAGCTTCTTCCAAGAATGCGACGCTGAGATTTCAAAGAAAATCCTACACTCCAAACTATTCTTTACAATGGACATTTTTCGAAATTTTTTATTCTTTCATAAATGACTTTAAAGAATTTGATTAAAATACATATGTTTAAGCTATTTTCATGATAAATAGAATGTATATATTTTATTTTCTAGGAATAGTCTGTAAATTAGTCTTTATTGTCAATCACTTTTGATAATTAGTAAATCGTAAGAGAGAGAGACAAAATCTTACCGCACAACAACTATAGATCCTGTTAAAGCACAAAATTTATATCAAATACCATTTTTATTTTATGTCAAATAACTTTTATATTTTACCTATTCTGAAAGTTTCTTTGTTATTAGTTTAAATATTCAAATACGTTATACTTCCCTCAACTGCAAATAGCTATTGTTTTTCTTTCTCGTGTTCATACAAAGAGAACAGAATTTCAAAGCTATCACGTCTATGGCTCACATTGGGAGGTCGTGGGTTGGATTCCTCTGGCCGACGTTCCTGACCTATAGGTTTTTTCGATGGGTTTTCCCGGGTCGCCAGGCGAGTGCTGAGAAGGATTCTTCTCACATCCCCGAATTTCCGGACCTGCATTTCATCTCCATTCTAATTTTCCTTCATCTTTCATCCGTTGGTCTGTTTCAGGGTTGAAAGTGTCGGCGATGGTGTTTCGGCGCACTGTGGCTGGGGAAAAGAATGTTTTTTTTTTTACTTTCTCCGTCCCTCAGCTTTCGGCTGCCTGTCGGGAGTTATGTGAATGCAACATGATAGTTTGTTCAATTTAAAATAATAATTTAATATATATTTAAATATAATTCTTCCTAATCATAATTCTCGTGGTAATGCAAAGAGCGTGGAGTTTCAAAGACACCACATAAAAACCTGACTATTGTTTGAGCTACTGCATTCTTCTTATACTTACAACAAAGTTTGTAATTGCACTTTCATCTCAATTAACAAGAAGACACTTTCACTCAAGCCGTGTGTAGCACAAGGTTGGAAAGATAGAATCAGATTGAAAAATTCAATGTCATAGCCGAGATTTGAACTACGGATCTTCCAGTTTACGTCCAGGTGGCGCCGCGGTAACGCGTGCGACTCGCATTCGAGAGATCCCTAGTTCGCTTCCCGGCTACCGCCCAATCTGACCCACTTTTTTTGTTGTCGAGAGTTTTCCCGAGTCGTCAGGCGAATGCTGATATGATTTCTCTCAGCCCCCGAATATCGTTCCATTCCACATTTCATTCATCCTTAACCCCGTTAGGTCTGTTTCAGGATTGGAAGTGTCGGCGATGGTATTCCGGTGTGGCGTGGCACAGAAAAAGGATTCTCTCTGTGGAACCTTATCCGTCCTCGATCTTCGGCTGGTTGCCAGGGTATAAGGACCGCCTCTTTGGGGGGGGGGGTGTTGGACCCTCTGTTTGGGGTGGTGTCCCCGGTTTGCCTGCCCAACTGTCAGGGCGGTCCATCTGGAAATTTTAGGAACTTTGTCGTTGCTGTGCCGTCAATCCTGGTTCTGGCCGCTCGGTGTGTCTCACCTCGTCCCTCCCTCCCGGGAGCGCACCCTCGAGTGTCACAAGCACAATATCCTCATTCACTGGATCGGGGTCGAGTCCCCTACGTTGCACATTCCATTCTAGACCAGAGAAGAGAAGCAATTTAAGAATTCAGAACGTGAATCGCAAAACAAAGCCTTTTTTTAGGGGGGGATCTTCAGATTTGTAACTCGAAAGCAATTTAGTTTTCAGAATAGAGTGCTTTCAAATGAACCAATTGCAACAAAAGCACATCAACCTATCTACATTAACACTTGGGGTAGCTATTTTTAAAATTTAGCATATATGTTATCCTAAAGAATAAAACAGCTATATAGAAACTGCATATTTTGCGCTAAAGCTTGTTTCCTCGTATCTATTAACAGTTTGCATACAATACCTGCATAGGTGTTTTTACTCTACGTCCAGTATACGACTGGCACAGTTTTTCTTCTTTTCACTTGTGAGTGTGTATATAAGGGGAATTATGTTTCAAATAAAACAATCTTTATTAGTTTTTCAGTAAGAAATGCAAAATATATCTCATTTTGAAGAAAATTTATTGTTATACTTGTTTCCAAGTGCTTCAACAGTTTGACATTAATATTACTATTGCTGCCATATTTTTAAAACTAATTGAATATTATCAGAACCGAATGTACCAACTGTATGCAACTACACACTTAGCGCTAAACGTAGTGATCGATATCTATGATAATTAAAAAGCAAAACGAACTAAAATTCAAGGTAATAAATACCCTCGGAGCACGCGTAGAACGTTCTATTGGTGATAATTATGAAACTGTTATTATTAATATTATTATTTATTACTAGCAACAAACGTTAAAAACAAAATATACATAATGCGAACCTTGTTTCTCAAGAAAATCACTGAATCTTAAACTTGTGTAGCACCCGCATAAAGAGTGCAATATTTGATTTTTAAACAACATATTATGCAAAGAGAATGTTAATTTATGTTATTTTATTTCGCTTGAATAGTTCTAGTAAAGAGAAAAGTATTTGGTTTCGTCTTCTTTCTTCTTAGTCAGGTCGCTGAATGCATACACGGAAGTAAATGTGACCTTTGAGATGATACCGTGCCGCCAGGCATGATTAGTGTAGAAGAAATTTCTTCCCCCTCTTCCTCTACACCCCTTGGCCCATCGGAAAACATTTGAAGCCCACGGTACATGGATAATGATGGCCTAATGGAGGAAATCATTAAGGGACTTATAATTAAAGACAATGAGATGGAAAGCAGCGTCGAGGTTAATGACAATGAGGGTGATTCCACAGACGACGAAAATATGTAATGTTAGGCTATATGTTAGAATACTGTTTTAACGAAGTGCGAAGTGTTGCATGGAATTGAATACAGCACTGCAGCTATGGCATTTGATGTGGTACTGGCTGTACGATTTCATTAGAGCGCATGGAATAAAAAATCCAGGGTTATATAAACTGGTGACTTCATCATAGCGAATTGTGATCACTGAAGCCATGTAAGTATTTTGCAGTCAAGGTTACAGTTGTTTTTCAGGGTTAAAAAACGACTGCAGAAGCCAAAACAGCTGGCGATGATATTGCGTCTTTCACTGTACTCCCAATCACTCCCTCTCATCATGTCACTGATTATCGGTTACTTTGTGATTAACACACGCTTCTCCGTATCACCCCCCAGGGGCTCACCTTATGAGAGTACGGGTTTGGCGTACCCGGGGGTTCCCGACCACTCATCGCCATCTTCATCACTTCATCCCCGTCAGGTCGACGTGGGTTCGGTCTCGTAACCGGGGGACTCAAGGTAGGCTCTCGTGCGTTCTGTGCATTTCACTCCATGTCGCCTCTCGCCATCGTTTCTTTCTTCTCTTCTACTTATGAACATTTCGCCCCACGCCCATTCATTTACACATCTCTTTTACTTCTTCGCCGGCCTACCTTGCGTGCGAAACGCCCACGCACTTTTAGTTTCTTTTATCGTTTTATTTAAATCCTCCGTGGACACAGCCTGACGGATACCCACGCACTGGGTGCGCAACTGGGTGAGTGGGTAATGGCGTCATCCCCACCACCCGGGGTCGTCATGTAGGGTATGTGTTCGTATCCGCTGTTCAACTGCAGTCCGCGGAGGGGCCATTGCATGAGCTGCTGACTTCTGACGGCGAATGGGTCCCTCTGTCTATGTTCTGGCAGGTGTGACCCTGGGGTGAGATAGGTATAGATAGGCCACTCACCCAAGCCGGGGTAACGCCCGGGAAGTCAGAGCACGAGGTCGGAGACGGTTGAAATGTTGGAGGATTTATTTCGCTATGGAGCACCCTTTCTCCATTATTACTAACAAGCGCCGAAAAGTATTTTTCAACAGAAGTAGCACCGCCAACATCTGATTGTTACCTAGTTTTTACACGAACTGAGGAAGGACAATCGTTTGAGAAGGTGAACCCTTTTATAGTACAGAAGGGCATTGACTCTATTGCTGGTTCGGTTCAGTCCTGCACTCGCCTTCGAAACGGGTCATTATTAGTACACAGCAAGTCCGATCAACAAACAAAGACCTTGTTGAGCGCTACGCTTCTCCACGGTTATCCCATCCGTTTTGAGAAGCACCGCACCTTGAATTCCTGTCGAGGCGTCGTTACCACCCATAGCCTCGACGGTATATCGGACGAGGACCTAGTCGAATATCTATTAGATCACAAGGTGACAGCAGTGCATCGGGTGCAGGCCAAACGCGACGGAGTATTGGTACCCACTCGTACCCTTTTTATCACATTTGATGACGTCGATCTGCCCACGAGCATTACAGCAGGGTATGAACGTATTGCGGTGAGGCCCTATATTCCTAGACCTCTGCGTTGTTTCAAATGCCAACGCTTTGGGCATACGCAAGTTTCCTGTAAGAGTGCCGTTAACATCTGTGCAACATGTAGCCAGCCCTCATATGAAGGTCCTGTTTAATAGCCCCCGTCTGCGTTAATTGCAAAGGGTCACATTCTGCTTCGTTTGCCGACTGTCCGCGGTATTTGGACGAGAAGGCGATCCAGGAGATCCGGGTAAAGGAGAAACTCTCCTTTGCCGAAACCCGGAGGCCTTACCATGCGCGCCAACCGTCGCTCCTACGATCAGGAATATTCAGCTCTGTTGTTGCCTCGCGAGTATCCACAAAGGATGCAGATACTCAAACCTGGACCATGACTGCACTAACCGCCACCACCATCTGGCCGTCCATTCAAGCCACTGTGATAAAGCCACCTAAAGCTGTTCCAAAGGTTATAAAGTCACAAGTCAGCGAGAAGCAATCGAAGCAGAAATTTCGTAGGGAAGATTTTTTAAAAGACCCTCCGCGTGCGCGCGGGAAGAAAAGTTCACCTTCTCCCCGTCCTCCTCCTCGAATGTCGCTGTCCCAGGATGCTCCTGGGACAAGCCGCGCTCAGCGGCCCCCTTCACCCGTTGCCATCCAGAACCGATTCACGGCGCATGAATCGGTTTCTCGCACTGACGCGTGGGTCCTCCCTTCGAGGAAGCTATGGAGTCTGACCAACTCCATACCAAAAGCCCGAGCTTAAAGGTTAAGCAAAAGGTTATTTTAAGCCGCCCTTCTAAGTAGACAGTTTATCCCTTTTTCTTAATGGCTATCCTGAGCTGAAATTTACGAGGTGTTCGATCGCATAGGGCGGAACTGCAACTTTTATTGCGTTCCCATTCACCTATGGTCGTGTGTTTGCAGGAGACTAAGCTTCGCCTTCACGATCCTTTTGATCTCCGAGGGTATACTCCGGTTCGCTACGATCTTGAGCCGGAGGAGGGTACTCCTGCCCATGGAGGTGTCATGATTCTAGTGCGTAGCGACGTACATTTTCAAACTCTCGCTCTTACGTCCGACTTGCAAGCTGTTGCCATTAGACTTCACTTACCCGATTTTTTCTTTTCTGTTTGCTCTGTATATTCACCTCCATCGTCTCCCCTCGCTAACGCGGACATTCGAGATCTCTTGTCCGCACTCCCAACTCCCATTTCTCCTGTTGGGAGATTTTAATACCCATCACCCCCTGTGGGGTTCGCCAAAGGCTTGTGCGAGGGGAACTCTTCTTTCTGACATTTTTGATCAGTTCAATCTCTCTATTCTCAATACAGGTGAGCCTACGTTTCTTTCTGATTCTTCCGGTACATTTTCTCACTTGGACCTTGCCGTTTGCTCACTCCAGCTTGCTAGTCGTCTGCAGTGGAACGTTGTCGCTGACACCTACTCCAGCGACCATTACCCCTGCATCGTTTCTCTTTTGTCACACCACGTACTGCATTCCAGAGTACCTACCTGGATATTCACAACAGCCGACTGGAGCTTGTATTCCAGCCTCGTGCATTTTGACGACCAGCCCTTCACCGACATTAACCAACTAGTGCAGCACCTTACGTCTACGATTTTCTCTGCCGCCGAACGCGCAATTCCCCGTTCATCCTCTCAACCTCGGTGACTGCCTGTTCCATGGCGGAACGAGGATTGTCGGAACGCCGTTCGTGCCCGTACAACTGCACCTGGGGTGATTCGGCGTCACCCTACACTTGATAATTTAGTGATTTTTAAACAATCGCGTACCAGGGCTCGTCGCATTATTCAGGATAGCAAGAATGCATCGTGGACTCGTTTTATCGAGTCTTTTAATCGCTTTACGCCTTCATCTGTTGTTTGTAATAAACTTCGTCGCTTCTCAGGTGAGGTGTCGCATTGTACTGTTTCTGGCCTTCAGGTTTCCAATGCTACCATAGTGGATCCTGCTGCCATCCCTAACACTCTGGGTGATGCCTTTGAGGCGGTTTCCAGTTCAGACCATTATTCCGCCGGCTTTCGCTCTATTAAAGACCGGCTGGATTCCGCCAGCTATAATTTTCGGTCTGCTAATACCGAGTGTTATAATGAACTTTTCACAATGAGGGAGCTGGAGCACGCTCTTCTTTGTTCTAGGCACTCCGCTCCTGGGCCAGACGGCATTCATGTCCTGATGTTAAAGAACCTTTCAGCCGACAGTAAACACTTTCTCTTACAGGTCTATAACCGTATTTGGCAAGACGGCCTTTTTCCTTCCGTTTGGCGCTAAGCCACCATTGTCCCTATATTTAAGCCTGGGAAGGATCGCCAACTGCCTTCCAGCTACCGCCCTATCTCCCTCACCAGTTGCATTTGCAAGGTGATGGAGCGCATGATCAACGGGCGGTTGACATGGTGGCTTGAGTCTCAGAAACTTCTAGCGAATGCTCAGTGCGGATTTCGTCGCCATCGCTCTACCGTCGACCATCTGGTGTCCCTATCGACGCATATTATGAATGGTTTTCTGAGAAAGTGTCAAACCGTGGCTGTGTTGTTTGATCTGGAGCAAGCTTATGACACTTGTTGGAAGGGCGGCATTTTACGTACACTCCACGCATGGAATATCCGCGGTCGTCTCCCGATATTTCTTCGGGAGTTTATGACGGACCGCGTCTTTCGTGTGCGTGTGGGCTCGGTTTTATCTAGTCGTTTTATTCAAGAGAACGGAGTACCGCAGGGCTCTGTATTTAGTGTCACACTTTTTGCAATTGCTATCAACCCCATTGTTGATTATATTCCACCTGGCATTTCATCGTCCCTTTTTGTTGACGATTTTGCCATTTATTGCAGTTCACGGCGGACCTGTCTACTCGAACGCCGTCTCCAGGGCTGTATCGACCGTCTCTACGCCTGGAGTAACGCCAATTTCTCCGCCGAGAAATCCCTCTGCATCAACTTCTGGCGCCGGAAATATTTCCCTCTGCTCTCTCTCCATCTTGGGCAGGAGATACTTCCGTTTGCAGACGAGATGAAAATTTTGGTGTTGATTTTAAATAGGAAGTTGTGTTGGACTTCGCACATTTCCTTTTTGAAAGCTAAGTGTGACGGTTCTCTTACTCTTTTACGTGTTTTAAGTGGCACATCCTGGGGAGCTGATCGGACCGTCCTTCGACTTTATCGCTCCTTAGTCCGATCCAAATTGGATTACGGGTGCATTGTCTATTCATCGGTACGTCCATCTGTGTTACGTCGCTTGAATCCCATTCATCATCGTTGTATTAGAGTCGCTACAGGGGTTTTTCCAACTAGCCCCGTACCCAATCTTTACGCTGAAGCTGCAGAGCCTCCGCTGTCCTTCAGGCGTGAGATGCTTTTGTGTAGCTATGGCTGTCGACTCTCCAGCTTGCCTGACCACCCGTCCTTCGCGACATTTTACGAGGATTCGCTTGATCGGCTGTATTTAGTTAGCTCCTCTGCATTGGTCCCTCCAGGGGTTCGATTTCGTCAACTTCTTCAGCATTTGGACGTTACGCCAGCGCCGGCCCTTCCAAGGGGGAAACGCATTTTCCTCCATGGTTGTGCGCTGAGGCCCTCTGTCACCTTGGGTTATCGTCGATGCCGAAGAATGAGACCCCTTCTTCAGTCTTTAGATCAGCGTTTTTAGAACTTCAGTCGCATTTCGGGGACTTTCGTTTTATCCTTACTGATGGATCTAAGACTGATGCTGGAGTGGGATGTGCCTTTTTTGTGGTGGAAATAGTTTTACCTTTCGTTTACCGGGGCAATATTCGATTTTTACCGCCGAACTTTTTAGCATTTATCAGTCTCTTTTATACATTCAGCGGCACGACTTATGGCAAGGTTTTATTTGTTCAGACTCCCTGAGTGCTCTTCAAAGTATTAGCTTGCTGTACAGTTACCACCCGCTCGTACAGCGCATTCATGACCTGCTCCACTCGCTTGGTGTCTCTGGCATCAGCGTCTCCTTCATGTGGAATCCAGGTCATGTGGGCATCTCAGGTAATGAGTCTGCCGACGCCGCTGCCAGGTCGGCGATTTTATTACCCAGATATTTTACCTCTGTTGTTCCCTCCACAGATTTGTATGTTCTTTTGCGTAGCCGCATCCTCCTGCTTTGGAGGGATGAGGGGACGGCCCTCCGAGGGAACATGTTACGGGAAGTTAAGCCTCTCCCGTTAATCTGGGGTACCTCTTTCTCGTTCGTGTCGTCGGAAAGAGGTAATTTTAGCTCGCTTACGAATCGGACATTGTCTTTTTAGCCATAGATACCTGCTCAGTGGTGACCCCGCACCACTCTGTGAGCAGTGTGATGCGCCCTTAACGGTGCGTCACATTTTAGCAGAGTGCCAAGTTTTAGCTCCGTTGCGCGTTCGTGTTGGTCTGCCTGTTGGCCTAGCCAACGTTTTGGCAGACGACGCGCATGCTGTAGTGTGTCTTTTACGTTTTATCAGTGACATTGTATTTACCAGACGCATTTGATTCGCTGAGCGTCTTTTGACTGTGTGATTTTATCTTGTTTTTAATGGGGCATCTCCGCCCCAGTGGACATCTGGCGCTCGTGTCCCTGGCATTCTACAGTTCTTGACATGTTGTTTTACACTTTTATTGACCATGGTTTTAGTGTGTTCGTTTTTGGACTTTGGTGTTTTGTTTTTTACCTTTTGGACATCGCGGGTTTGTGTCCCGTTTTTAATTATGCGGTTTTTTATCGGACTTTTATTCTTGGACTGTACATTTTATACTTTGTAAGGGCGCTGATGACCTTAGCATTTTAGCGCCCTTAAACCGCATCTCATCATCATCATCTCCGAATCAGCTGCTGGAGAAGCGTTATCTCGTTGATCAATTATTTCAGGAAGACCGACCCCCATGTCAGCGTTGATTGGTCAACTATTTAACAAACCTTTCAAGGAGAGTTCACAAGCCAACCTTTTCCCTCGTGGTAATCATGTGTCACACTTGATTCATTTCTAGTAAAAGTGAAATCGGGTTCGAATCACTCCGACTGATTGCATCTCCAGCAAAGGCCACGGTGATCGCTACCGAAAGTGACCACTGTGTATGCAAAAGAACTGTTCGTATTAACTCTTTTCGGCACCGGGAGTTTTATGAGCAAAAGTTACGGATTAGTTCGCCACTCATCGTTTGACGCTGACCATAGATCCCAGGATATCTTCTCTTTGCAGGTATCTGCAGGCAACGCTACAGACGAAAACGTTTTCGATGATATAGTTCATAGTTTACATTTTAGTTTCTCAAACACTTTCGTTGTTGGTGCAGCAATGCACTTTAGTATCACAGAAATTATTGGTTTACTTACACTTTGAAATGGTATGGGGTTTTCTTAGCACTTTAAGGTGGTATGGGTTCTCTATACAGGGTGTATCTTTATTGGTGTCATATATTTGGGGAACGTGTTCCTGACATCAAAACAGTAAAAAAAGTCCATATGTAAATGGGTCTGAAAATCAACCGTTTCGTTGTTATAGGGCAAAGATGATGCATTCCATGAGTGAACAGGCGCATATGCACTACATGTATGACCGTGCAGACGGCCATGCAGCACGAGCACGTGAACTTTATGCAGAAAGTTTCCCTGACAGACCGCTACCGTGTGCAAGAACATTCGCATGAATTCACCAATGCTTGAGAGAGAAATGGCGCATTTGATAGGAGTACTAGGGATGTTGGGAAGCCAAGAGCGGTACGAGGCATTGGGCTTGAAGAACAAGTTCTTCGTGCTGTGGATGCAGACCCATCACAAAGCACCAGACAATATCTCTGTATGGGAAAGAGTTAGTCATAGGACTATCTGGAGTATTCTGCATGAAAATCTTCTGTACCCGTATCGCCTTCAACGTGTGCAAGGATTAAATGAGGTGGACTTTGAGCCAAGAAGACGTTTCTGTCAATGCATGTTACAGCAGCGCGCTGTGTTCATCAATTTCCTAGCCTGTATCTTATTCACGGGTGAGGCTGGTTTTACTCGCGACGGCATCTTCAATTTTCATAACACTCATAAATGGGCATTTGAAAATCCTAACGAAGTACGACTGAACACCTATCAGCAGAGGTTCTCTTTCATCGTTTGCGGTGGAATCATTCACCATCACCTTATTGGTTCCTACTTCTTCCCTCCGCGTCTGAACGGACAAACCTATCTCCAGTTTCTCAGAATTGAGTTGCATCACTTAACTGATAATGTGCCTCTGGACCTATCCAAGGAATTGGTTTTTATACGATGGTGCTCCAGCTCACTTCAGTATGATAGTTCGTAAGTTTTTGAATGATCGATTTTCGCAAAGATGGATTGGTCGAAGTGGACCCATTGCATGGCCTGTTCGATCGCCTGATTTGAATCCAGTAGATTTCTTCGTCTGGGAACATTTGAAGTCCTTAGTTTATGTGACTCCTGTACCTGATGTTGACATTTTGAGAGAATGTATCCAAACTACATTTTACGGAATACGAAACACACCAGGAATTTTCAATAGAGTACGCCAGAGCATGGAACCCAGGCTTACTGCATGCATCGAAGCAAGAGGAGACCACTTCGAGCAATTTTTGTAATTTTTGATTTTGTGTTGCAACTTTGAAATAAATGATTTTCAGACCCATGTTCATATGAACTTTTTTTTACTGTTTTGAAGTCAGGAACACTTCCCCAAAATATATGACACCAATAATGATACACCTGTATACGCAAATTAATAGCAGTTTTCTAAAGCTGGTATTATGTTCACCTCCCAAATTTTTTTTTCACACGAACGTTGATAGTTTAGAACAATAATGGAAATGAAATGAGGCATTTTGAAAGCTGGCGAATTAAAGGTTTCCTTCCTGATATGATTGCAGCAATATTTTGAGGAAAAAAATCATAGAAGGAAGCTGTCTTATTTGAACCAGCTAAGGAGCAGTGAATGTTTACCGTATCAACTACCGTGCTGCATTTTCCTCCACTTTGGCAACAGGTAATCTATTTTTTTTATCAAAGGTGGATTTTGCTGCTTCACCTTTCTGTTTTTCTGAATATAAGAGAAACCAGATTATTTGTTATTAATTGCTTGATAATTTATGGACAAGGAAATGGTACTTAAATGAGCAACTACAGCTCAATGTAGGAATAACAATTAATTAACCTCTGCATTTCGCAAATTATTCTGAAGAGCTTTTTACGTACAGGCACACAATCACGTTTGTCCCAACAGACGTGTTATGGCATTATAACGTAACGAAACTGAATAATGAATAACTTAACCGATTTAAGTATGGCAATTGTTAGTATTATCATCAATGTACATTTTTCCGTTCTTTCAAGGCAAAAGTGGCGAAAGTCAAAAGCAAAGTAGCGCTGACAAGGCGTATAGTATTTGAAGTAGGTATGAATATATTGTTTTCAGTTTAGTTCTTTCATGGCATTAGCTATATTATTAAGTTACAGTGATTACACGTAATGGTTGAAAGCTTTAGAAATATGTCGTTGATTCGAAAAAAAAGAGTTTTCATTCCATTTCTCACTTAATTTGCTTTACAGCATTTGTTTTTCAGGCCATATAGGAAACTGCTGGCTACTAATCAGGGTTAAAATTAAACCCAGAAGTACATAGTCCTGATAGGCGTTTGACTCTGTCACATTGCTACTTATTGATTAGGAAATTACTGTGCCTGGAAATGACTGGTGTTGCTGAATAAATTAAGACTAGACGATAACAATGAAATACGTCCGTCTAGACAATTGAAAGCATGGATATTGTAATTATTAAGTGTAAAACTTTATTTTATAAACCCTGTTTAATTAACTAAAAAGTACTACATAAATGTGCCTTCTGGCACACTTTAACAAATGGTAAGCTCCTGACAGTGTGCTAGATCAAACTTGGGTGTTTTTGGTGGTTCTTGTTGTAATGGAAATTGAAAGCTTTCTCGTTTTGTGTTATTAATTCAAGGTCTTGCAACGTTGTGATGATGATTGCCAGGATGTTAGGTGTATCTTTTGACGTTATGTGTTTTGGTTTAATATCCGTATGAATGTGTTTGCAATAGAATGTCTATATCAAGATATAAAAATAAAGTGGTCAACGATGTATCAATTTGGGTTATAACTTTGAGAGGAATGTAATGGTGTAGTTAGGTTTCAGATGTGCTTTTGCTGAGATGACAAGATCCTTACGGTAGGGTTCGATTCACGTTGAGTCTATAAATAGCACATTAATAATGGAAGGGCGTCGTGTTGCATGTCTAATAATTGTAGGATTAAACTGGAACTCAATTGCTGTAACCAGATTTGGCATATCTGGAGCCTGGCTTTTGATTCGATTCTTGTTAATTGTATCAATAATAAAATTTGGTGTTGGATTGTGAGATATAAGAAAAAATCGTTCTACGCTTGAAGCATGCTTTGAGAGAAACGTGGCTGGGTATGGAAAGCAGTACAAGTTTCCTATTCTCGTATAATATTATTGACGTAATTAAAAATGAATTTATACTGTCGAATGCGAGCTTATTTGAGGGTGAGATGCTTTTATATATAAAAAAATTGCTCTAAAACAATATGCATGATAAAAACACTCGTTTCAACTGTTGTCATGTAAATGCATCAATGAATTCCTATCATGTATGAAGCAGGTATGCTATGAAGAATGTGTTATAAATGTATAGAAACATGACCAGAAACACTATGTTTTCTTAAATCAAAGATTGCACGGGAAATACACCAGATGTCTTATATTTATTTACTAATCCCGCAGGCGGCATCTTCACATCACCATCTGTGAATTACGAGCTTAGCCGAGACCATTATCCAGTAATATTAAGAACACCAGATACCACGACTGGGATCAACAGCTGCTCCAGAACTAGTCTTATAAAGCCGCCTTTTGATTGGACTTACTACACTCGAGGATATTGATTTAAAAATTCCTTTTAAATCACCTGGTGATATTGACAGCTGTTACTACGTTAACTGGAAATACTCAATTTGCAGCTATTTTATCTATTACCCAACACAGCTTCCAGAAGTCAAAAGCTTTTCAAATTGTGCACTCATCCCGTATTAAAACTCTTCTTCAAGAAAATAGGGACTGTCGAAGATAATGGGAACAAACTAAATATGCTGGTCACAAAAAACTTACAATTGAGCTATCCGTCATTTATATTTTAGCAGTCGGTTTTTAGGGGTTAGGAGGGGTTGAAGAAGAGGGTTGGCGATCAAACGTCAGGCAACTACAACACAAGTCAGGGATCAGGAGGTGTAGCTCAGAGGGAACTCAAGGGGGGACTAATCTCACAGGTGGCAGGAAACTCGCGCGTCTCCGACCACCGGTAGAGCAACTCGCACGGTAAGGAAGCCCCGGATTATGGGAAGGTCCTTAAGGGCGCCTAGCATCTAACATGCAGGCAAAAGGGGAAGGTGTCAGTATGACAAGTATGGACCTATATATTGACATAGTGACCCAACAACTATAAAAATATAAGATTTATTATACCATGGCTCGAGGCCGCCTACAGGGTAGAGAAATCGGAGGCTAAGGATTCACACCGGCGGCCTTTGTACAGTAGCCGAACACTTGTTTTCTACCTCCCCTAGCCTCAACCACCATAAACATCTCAGTCACATCCATGTGCACGTGCGCGTTGTCGCCACAGTATAAAATAGTTTTTAAGAGCAAAACTTTGCAGCTGATTTCCACATGTACAAAATACGTCCATGCAGTTTATTTGTGTTGCATAGTTTACGCACAAATGCAGTAAATAACTAATAATCGCATAATAATTACATTTGTTACAAAAGCTTTAGAGTATAACTGAGGAAGATATGAACTAATATACTACACTACAAGAATGGAAGTACATGTTAACATATTCGAGAGAAACTTAGGAATATGTCCCAAATAAATTATACATTATTGGACTATCATTAAATAATTAAAATACATTGATATGAATGTATTTTGAAGGGAACGTTTACTGCCAATAAAAGGATAATTTTATTATGTTATTTACCATAATAGTTAATTTTTATAAATAAGGGTTCTATGTTTGCAGTTCTGCTTACTGTAATTATTATCGTGC
Organism: Deroplatys truncata; assembly: GCA_030765065.1. Lineage (NCBI taxonomy): Eukaryota > Metazoa > Arthropoda > Insecta > Mantodea > Mantidae > Deroplatys > Deroplatys truncata. The sequence goes on from CM060990.1 coordinate 383,835,756, forward strand.
GCGTAGCTGTGGTGAAAATATTCTTTATTTTGCTTGTCCTGCAGCCACAGAGTGTAGAAAAACCAAGTTTCAGAAGATACAAACAAAAACACTGAATAGGTAAGAGTGGAAAAAGAAAAAGGAGAAAGAGGTCAAAAATGTAAAGCGAACGCAAGTTTTTGTGTCATTCTCGGGATATAGGTGCTTTTTACAGTTTTGAAAAGATAATAAATTCGCTTCACAACAATGTTTTATTAATATAAAGTTAATATAAGAAGAGATCGTGTATTGTTTAAGATGTGTTAAGATTTATTATCATGTCGGCTTCTGTTTACTTAAATGAACAGCTTTATAATAAAATACAGTACAAGTAAAATATGGAAGACGAAAGAAAATAAAAAATCTTATGTGTTATATTCACATGATTATCTCTACTCACTCTTCTATAAACTACTTTTTCAAAAGCTTATTCTTCTGTCTACTTCCTCTTAAACGAGATAAACTTTCATTGCACATTTCGTTGTATTTATAAGGATACATAAGCTAAAGTGGTAGTCGAATTTTTAAAAGACGGATGACTTTACGATGAGTTTGAAATTCCATGCTTTTAGCATGGCACGCGGAAAATTCAAATAGGGACTTACCACTTGTAAAAAGTACAAGTATTTCTAAATGCAAGCCAATAGCAAAACTTCTCGGAAATGATTAACACAATTTACCAAATTGTGTCGTTTAACGAAAATGCATTTTACGCACAGTAAGATTTTGTCTATCTCTTACGGTTTACGAATTATACAGAAAGTTGTTGAGAATAAGGAAGTGTTTAAAGGTTATTCCCAGAAAATAAGATTAAAGATACACATTTTATTTTTTCATGAAAATATATTAAACAGGTGATATATTAATAAACATCATTATAGCTGTTTTTGAGAAATTCATAACAATAACAAAAATTTTCCACGTAAAGTGTAGTTTGGGTTGGGGAATTTTCTTGATAATCTTTGTGTTGCATCCTTCGAAGAAGCTGAACTTAAATACCAAGTTGGGTGCTCAAGCTACTTTTATATTTTGTTATGCTGAATACACACACACCTCCTCTTTCTTAAAAATGCCTTTTTGGGTTCAAAGAGTCTCAAAACGTGTATTTCCGTTGAAATCTCGACATTGAACTTTTTCGCGGAACACAATACTTCCCCTATTTACTATAGGTAAGTAGTAGAGGAAGTAAAATGGCTTGTTTTCAGACTACGCATTAACTGGAACAAATTATGAGAGACAAGGAAAAGACTAGATTTACATTTAAAAAATCAAGTTTTGAACTTAAGTTTACTCGTCGTTGTCACTCTCTCCTACAAGAATCATGAATCTATCCTGGCTGCTCTGTACATCCCGACTTTATGTTTATTTTCTTTTTTGTCAATTTTAGTGGTATGCTCGTCACAGGGTGACCAACCTGGGGGGCGAATTCTTTTAGTTCCCCCATGTAACAGCTTACATACACTGGCACTTGTTGGTGTTACATTGTTTTTCCTAACAAATCCTTTCAGTTGGATTCATATTAGTTCTATAGGGTGATAGGGTGGAAGACGAAAAACTTTATGGCCGCGAGAAGCTGCAAGTTCATCGACTACATACTTTTAGTTATGTTTGCAGATTGCATTATTTGTACAAGGACAGCCTCTATGGGAACGCGGTTCGGTACCGGAATATTCCGCACTTCCATGAACGAAATATCTTGAACCCTCGAGCACATTGAGGGAATTTTAAATAGCTGTCGGGATTGGTAGCTTGCATTGTCCATAATTATTACAGATTTTCTTTTATTTGGCAAGTTTGCAAGCATGCTATTCAAAAATAATTTTTTCGAAAACTATCGCTGTTATTTCATCATGACTGTCAGCTTTGCAGTCTCCAATGTTCTTGGCTGCCAAAGAAAGGCAATTCGGCACTCACCCTTCACTACATCCAGCATGAAGCACCATAATACGTTTCCCTCGTGACGACGGTGACTTTAGTACACACTTGCAAATACCGTTGACCTATCCCATCATAGCAACGTCATGAGTGTCGAACCAGGTCTCATCAAGATAGATGTTCTTAAAACTTTGCGACTGCAACTCCCGAAGCCTGTGGAGAAATTGGTATCTTAAGGCCACATTCTAGCAGATGCCATTACCACGCTCCTCTTCTTTAGACGACAAAAGCGAAGACCCAGCTTCTTTAGCAGTTCGCAAAATATAGTTTTCCTCGTAAGCAAAGTCTGCTACATTTTTCAGATCCTGCAATAGTTCACGGACCGATGACAATTGCCCTTTATTATAAAATCGGTAAACTTCGCGCCTGATAAAGTCACAGCCGAAATCTTCCTTTTTATTAAACTTGGCCCTTTTGTTGACTGGGATTTTAGGAGTCACTGGACCTCTCTGGACACATTCCGCACAGTTTTTCTGTCCAGCTTCAGGATTCTTGTAGTCTCCGATTATGTACCCTTACCTAAATTTTCTTTTCTACATATTCGTGAACATTATACACAAAAATCTGACTTTGCTTATTCAAAGTTTTTGTAACTCTTTTCTCCGTGTTCCTGGCACTACTGGTACTTGGCAGGGGGGTCATTTGCTGGTGCGGCCGTAGGGGAAGGAACTTGATTCGTTTCCCAAGGCCTGCATATCTTAATTAAACTATTAAACGCTAATAACTATTAAACACTGCTAAACTTACAAAACTGCTCTAAGTAAAACACTATATATTTCTCCGAAGATGGAGATGTAAGCTTAATTAAGAGACGGAAGAAAAGCACGCGCGAACAGTCACAGCTGCTAAAACGTACTGTAATCGAAAAAAGAAACAAATGAAATTGCAGCAACGCTTTGCTTTGGTGGAGCTAGTTACAGGACCACGTGCTGTAGTTGGTGGATGGGAAGACCCTACTAATCGTTTACAGATGAGTCTGTGGTCAGGCTTCAAGGTGTTTCTTTCGCTTTGTAGCCGGTTGGGAAGCGTTGCATGCGACCAGTATACAAAGAATTAGTGAAACGGCTTGCTTACCCGAGAGGAGATATTGCCCGATGCATGGCGTTGTCTTGCCGATTTATGATTTACTTTTCGTAACCATTTTCAAGAATCAGACTGACGCAGGTTCGTGTGGAATTGCCCCTGGAGTCCCTCCATGTCCCAAAACAGGGGTTTTTAAAGATGCACTACTGCTACCTCAGCAGTCCTTCATCTCTTGGGCGAATGCCGTAACCCGAATCAGCAAGAATAATGCAACATATGTGAGCAGATTCGGCACCTGGCAGCGAACGAGTGCTTGGACATACATTCCGCGTGCCAGGGGCCTTTTAAATTTTAAGGTGCAATTATTTCCAACGCTGCTGAGCGCAAGAACAATGCTACAAAATTAATAAATGCAATCCATGCATCGTGACAATATACTCCACTTCAAGAAGAAACAAGTGCTGTTACTTGGAACTCGAAGAAGTAACTGAAAATATTTTAATGCCTCCTCAAGTTTCTCCTTTTTCTTCTTTCATCACTACACCGGTATATAAGCCATACTTGGAATACTCGTGAAAATCTCTTGGTCATAAATGATCGTCCAAACCTTACTTAAAGAATTCTCACGAAAACTACTAGTGTTTCTAACACAATTTTATAACACTATTCTTTGTCGTGCTTATTTTCCATAAACGTGCCAAAGTAGTAATGATTCCCAAATCTGACAAACCGAAACAACACCCTCAGTCTTGTAGTCCTATCATCTGCCAGTTTTCAAAAATCTTTGAAGGGCTACTTCTTCCAGACCTTCTCAAGGCGTTACACACTGCCACTCCTGATATACAACTTGGCTTTAGAGTTTTTCACTCCGGTCTACAACTTCGAATCGTAGACATAATACTGGATGCTTTTGAAGAAAATTATCTCCCTTGTACTATTTCTGAACACACAAAAGCGTTTGATAATTTCTGGCATGAGGGCGTTTTATTTAAATTAAAACCATTTTTGAGCGATACATTGTTTGTAACACTCAAATCAAACCCACAAACAGATCCTTTTCCGTTAAATGTCATAATTACAAAATTCAGTCCAGGAATTTACGAGCTGGAACACTACAAGGAAATGTGTTAGTCCCCTTTCTATATACAATTTATGTCACGTGAAAGCAACACAAATGGCGCAGTTTTCAGATGATATTGCAATTCTTTGCAAAGGTACAAACAGCTCTGCATTAAACTGCCTACAACAGCTTACAGATAACTTACACAAATAGTGCTCAAAATGGAGGATCAACACAAACCCTAGATTATCAAAAGCAGTAATTTGCACGTATAAATGAAAAATATAGGAATATATCATCACGTTTGGAAATAAATACCACAATGCGAGACAGTCAGATGCAAAACATCTCCTTGAAGAATCGTCTCCGCTACCATTATACCTCAAGAGAATCATACCGTTTTCTTTCATAAGACCAGTCTAGGTCGATGTGTATTCTGAAGCTCTATATGTAGCTCAGCCTAAAATGCACAAGTAAACAGAATTCAAACGTTACAAACCCGGGTCCTACGAATAACAGTGGACGCCCCATGGTACGTTTCCCTTCATTCGGATCTTGCCACAACAACAGTAGATGCTATAATTCTTTCCTGTTAAACGCGACTTTACAGGATGTTCAGCAACCATCCTTGCAGTCTTCTAAAGCAGATGCTTTGCATTTAACCACCACAGCGACTACACCTTCGTCCTCCGTGGTCTAGGAGTACCATGCTAGCTTTTAGTTCCCGAAGTCGCGGGTTCAAATCTAGCAAAGGGCGATGGAATCTTTTGGGCGTAAAAATCCTTAGTATGGGAAGGGAAGTAAAGCCGGTGGTCCCGTGTCGTAGATTTACGGCACGTAATAGAACCTCAAGCCTGTTAAAAAGGCCTCTGAGCAAAATTTATTATCTTTTACGTCCAGTATAGAATGGGACGCTAAGAATCATAGTAGTTAAAGAGTGTCCATAGATAGAACTCAATTTAAATTTACAGCGACTACATCGAAGACTGAAAAGAAAAGTCCATGTCGAACTTGTCGAATATGTCGAATAAAATACACCTGAGGACAATTAATAAATTGTAACACTTAACACATGTCCTCTTTATACATAAATTATATATTATTGTAGCACAGCTATAATACACAAATTCTGTAATAAACATAACAATAAATTTAACAAATCTAATATGTTACATTCGTATGACTTTCTCTATCATCTTTCGTTAATTGGTGGGTGTACAAATTATACTTGCTAAAGATTATTTTTCCATCTACTTGATTGTAATATAGGTAAACATTTGCAGAAATAGCTACATTACACATTTCGTTATACACTGCCGTTTGTGAAAATGGCAACACCAAGAAGGAAACGCATGAATTCAATGAGTTGAATAGCACAGACTGGGTACATGGCAAGTAACAAATGAAAACGTTTCAAATCTATGCATGACTTTTGAGCCCTAATATTCAGCATTTGGTGTGGCATGCGCTGCAATTAGAGTTGCTATATGCCATGGCATTGAATCAAAAAGGTTCTGAATAAGTTTCTGAGGGATCTCCCTTCACGCAGTTTGTATTCGAGCCCACAAATCCTGACATTGGTTACTGGAGGACCGTTACGCACCAGGTGCGAACCAACCATATCCCAGACATTTTCGATGGGCGACATGTCAGGCGAACGTGCAGGCCAAGGAAGAAATGGTACCCATCGCTCATCGAAGAAGGCTTGTACATTCCTTGCAATATGTGGCCGAGCATTGTCCTGTTGAAATGTGGCTTATGGAGATGCCCGAAGCAGGGGGAGTACCTCAGGCTCTACAACCACCGTTTGGTACCGGTTACTGTTAAAGGTGCCCTCAATTCGTAGGAGGCGAGATCGGTTGTTGTAACCAATGGCGCCCCAAACCATCACATCTGGTGTTTGTACGCTGTGCCGCTCAACAATACAGCCCTCTAGGTTGCGCTCACCACGGTACCGCCGGACACGTATGCGGTCATCACTGTAGGACACGTTGAAGCGGGACTCGTCTGAAAAGACTGCAGTTTGTCACTCAGCACCCCAGTGACGGTGTTCACGTGCCCATTGCAGTCGGAGGAGCTTATGGTTTCTGAACAATGGGAGCCGACGTAATGGCATGCATGCAACCGGTCCAACCTGTAGCAGACGTCGACGAACCGTTGATGCAGACAAGTTCACACCTGTTGCGGTGCTCCCGCGTCGAGCCAACACTGTGGATAAAGCTGTATGGTCAGTTATGGCCATGCGGACAAGATGACGGTCATCCCGTGCTGTGGTCATGTTCCGTGGTACAGTACCCGCTCTTCGCTGCGTACGACCTTCATCTATCCACTGCGTCCACACACGCATCACTGTCGTAGCAGCATGCCCTGTACAAGCCGAAATGTCACGTATGACAAACCCACTTCCCGGAGACCGATCATTCTGTCCCGTTTGAACTCACTCACATGCTGATATGGCTCCCTTTGACGTCTACGAGGCATACTGGCACTCGGTTTATTGTTTCCACCTTGTTTGACAGCTCTACACTGACTACACTGGGTGCAACAGTGACCTTGTCGGACCAACACGAGAGGGCTCTGCTCGGCCTACGTGTACCCCATCTCTCTGCAAACCTAATCACTTATTGCTTGCACACTCTTCTATACTTCCACCAAGTTTGGAGTTATTCGGGAAATTCCTTCTTGGTGTTGCAATTTTCACAAACGGCAGTGTAGATATAAAGGGAACAGCGACAGTCAAATGTTTAAGAACTGGACGCAAGACGCTGGCCTTAAAATTCCATACCCTTTTCATTTTCATTTTTAAGAAAGCTTCAGATTAGTAATATTGCAGTGTTCAAACTTAGAACAATTTTTGCTTAAAACATTTAATTTTGCAGTGGGCTCCAACGGTAGCGAATGTTGGTTTTCTAAGCTTTAAAGGCGTTGCAACATTCCAAGCGAATATTCTGGTTTGAGGTACATCACGTTGGATATGAATATCTTTAGTTCGAAAGACAGTATTGAGAGGCTTGGCCGCCTTGACAAGTTTAAGAATCTCCACCTTCTCAACATCTTAAAGACTAACTATAGGCATACCCTATTCAATGCATAAAAGTTCAACTATACTAGCTGCTTCTCCTACTTCAGCGATATACAACTTTTAGAATCCTTGAACCTAGTGAGAAGAGCCAGTTCAAGCTGGCTGTTCAGAGTTATGTTCCTTATAATCTGGAGTAACACCCACAGAACTGAAGGAGAAAAATAGCATTGAAAGCTCATTTGAAGCCGCAAGATGTCGACATTTTCACCAGGGAAAGTCCGTTTTGCCTAAATTGAATGCAATGACATTATTGGTTAGCTTTGCAGTAGTTGACGCTCCATTAGATTTAGAAATAGATCCCTCGACGTTATAAATCTTCAGCTTGGGAAGGTATTTTAATGTCAACATTTGAATCTGAAACTGCTCCTCCTCTTTCCTGATTTTTCATTAAGGGTACTAACTTCTGTCATATTTAAAATATCGATTGTAAAATTCTGTAGTTCAAGTTCTCCAGAAACTCTGGAGTATGATTCAATCGTAAGGGCAGAGGTGTATTATAGTTGTGCCGTCGTGCTTAAAGATGTATGCCTATTTCTTCTTATGTGAAGCCTTACGCTTATAGCTTCGTTTCTAGTCAATTATCTTGCAGTTGCACAGTGGTGCGAATTAGGAAAAAAGCCGATAAAATATTTTTACTAAAAATTCAAATAATTTAGCGCAAAATTTTAAGTCAACTGTTAATTTGAAGTTAATTTGGTTCATAAATTTGTTTTTTTTAATTTTATTTATACCCTACCTTTAACTACAATGGTCTTATCGGCGGCCTTTCCTTTGGAACATATTATTGCCTTTAATGATGTTAACTTGTATTCGCTTGTCGTTGGATTTGCTAAACTTTGAGTTTTACTAATGAGATCACACATTCACACTCTCATTCGTACTTCAAGACTATGGAGAGATAGGGAATAATCTTGGCTGAAGAAAAATTACCATCCCAACCGGCAATCGGACACGGGACCCTCGCACAACAGGCAGGTGCTCTACGGTGACTGAGCTACGAGGCCAGCCACATATTTATTGTCTTAGTTTATAAAATTACTTACAATTAAATATTTATTCTTCCTCTGATCCGGACAGTTCGCTATCGGCTTCTGCCCCTTCCTGCTCCGTTTCGTCCCCTGGTTTTTACAAGAAATTACACACTTCCTGAGACAACTGTGTTCCTTTCTTCTTTGGCATACCTCCTTTGCTGGAAATTACTGGATCCGAGCTCAGGAAAAGCCAATGGAACAAGTCAAAATTATTAGAAATTCTTGAGGACTTTTTTTTCGTTTTCCCTATATTTTCTTGCGTCTTTGCTTCTCGACTTTAAGGCTTCCTCTGAAAGTTCCCCAATGGGCACAATGCCTGCTTGAATAATGGAAGATCCATAGATAAATATGTTGTGGAGTGTTGGTGACATGTAGTACCAGGTATATAGCTGTATCTATAAACTTGCTGTTTCGCTGCAATAGGAGTTGAACGCTGAAGTATTAATTTAATGACCAGGTGAAATTTCTTCTAAAATCATTCCAAAACGAGTTATTAGCTCTTAGTCCGCCCCAGTTACTTCGGAAGTTATTTGAGGAGCTTCAAAAAACTTCGGACAGTGTTACAATTAATGGTGGTTCCATATCCAGGTTTGGAAATAACAATTAGAAGACCTAATCTGGTTCTGAATGAGTCCTGCACTATTGTCTTCCTTGTTTCAAGTAAGCCTGATTACCATCTTTTACGCTGACTTAGCACTTTTTAAAATCGAGGCAGTATGGAAAACGGCGGAGACGTCGAGAAATCGTGTGTGGCGTGCATAACTGAAAATCCAATCTCAAGCTGTAAAATTTCGACGGGCTTTTGTGCCAGTAGTTGTAGATTCTTCATTTCTGAAATTTTGACAGCACAAATATAGCACTTCATGCTCGAAGACTCTTCTAAGGCATTGCGTACTTTTCCACATATAATTGCTAGTATTAACGTATAATACTTCGTTGTTATTTGTGGTCAAATTGCGAAAATTCTCAATTTGGTAGTTTACACAGTCTCTTTGATTTCTGATATACCCACATCATTTGAATAGGCTTGCAGAATCGTGTAGATGAGGTCCTTGCATTTTTCCATGTAATAAGCCCTGTTTGATTGTGAACAAGACGCATAGGCACGACAGATGACATAAATAGGCTCTGGCTACTCCTTCCACCTTCTGTTCAGGTTTGTTTATATTGGAAATGGTCGGTACTTACATCTTATTTAATGTAAAGTATAGGTTTTATTACTTTCATTGGTAAGATTGTTAAAATTCTGGAGGCAGTGTGGTCCAGCAAGTCCTGTACTTTCACTTTACATTCATTTTCTTTAATTGTTCCATTCTGGGTATAAGTAGCCTTTTAGCATTCAAAATTGCATAATATCTAGGGTATAGGTTATGATTGTGTTTATTAGCTAATATTCTCGTTGTCACACGATGCCTGAACAACTTTACTTTAACTATGAATGATAAGGCTTCTTCCACTGACATTTTTGCGGATTATTTGCCCTCTTTCTCCATGCATCACGTATTCTTTTGCTCCTTATTGGTGTTGTCTTGATGGCTTTTCTTAATACCGTGGCTGATGATTAGTCTCCTGCTGCCCTTAAATTCATAGCGGTCGCATAGACAAGCTCTCATGAAGTAGCACTCTACCTTAGGTCTTTAATTTTCGTTCTTTTGCTTTTCTCCGTTACCTTTTCAAATTCTTTTGAAGGTAATCCTCGTCCTCCTGCATGGTCTAGGGGTACCATGATAACCTCTAGTTCCCGAGGTCGTGGGTTCAAACCCGGCGGAGCACGATGGGGCTTCTTCGGGCGTAAAGATCCTTAGCATGGCTTCCTTCGGAAGGGAAGTAAAGCCGGTGGTCCGTGTTATAGATTTACGGTACATAAAAGAACCTCAAGCCTGATATACAGGCCTCTGAGAAAAACGCTCAACATAGAATGGGACGCTAAGAATCATAGTAGGTAAAGAGCATCCATAAATAAAACTGAAAGAAATGGAGGTCCTCGACCTTCTAATTTTGAGGAGCCTGGAGTGTTCGGAATTGAAACCACAATTGATTTTTTTAATCAGTCTGAGTATTTCTTCAAAAAAGCGTTTTCTAAGAAATGATACTATCCTCATCGGTCAAGCTGAGGCAGGAAAAGAGTTTCTAGTAGCATTGTGAATTTTTTTCTCGGCACTCTTGTCGGAATTGGAATCTATTAATGATGCATGTTACCACAAACTGTTCTTGCTACTCACTAGATACATTTTTCCTTCCTCGAATCTTCATATCAAGTTCACTGCGACTAAATGGAACTCATTTGTCACTTTCGCACAACACATACAACCATCACTAATCATTCCTTCTCACCACTGAAGATTATTTTCTTTTGCTGGCCACGAGATATCCCTTGCGTAGCATAAACAAGTCTCTCAACAGGTGCTTATTTCGCGAGCGTTTATTCTTAGAGCGCACACATTAATGTTGTTTCCATTCTTATTCGAGCATCTGGCGTGTTCTGTCGATGAAACCTTTAAGGATATATTTTCCAGACTTGATTTTAGAACTTGTGTACGTTTCATGCCATACATATGTATACAGTTTTGTATAAGTCAAGCCACTTTTTAAAGAAAGTCATGCGTTAGGAAAATCCGTATAATAGTCCTTATAAGTGAACTAATCTGAAAATCATGCTATGAATAAAGGATAGATCATAAGGTGCATACGGATACAATATTGTAGAATGTGAGTTTCATTTTGAAGAGACATATATTTCAAAGTTTAATTTAAAAAACGAGGAGTTCAAAAACGCAGAGGTATATCATTTTAGCAGTATTATATCTGAGAAACACAGATGCAGTTTTCAAAGAAAAAGTGAGATGAGCATATGCTGATAAACATACTTGACTAGGGAAGTTGATTTGCTTTTCTGAACTAAAGGTCAAAATCTATTTTTGTCCTTTTTTTTCGAATCCGGACCACCGTGCGTCGTGCTTTAAGATGCATTCGTCTTTCTTCTTATGTGAAGCCTCACCTTATAATTTCATTTCTAAAGTGAAACCTCTTGCCGTTCTTATAGGTTATTCGATTGGCGATTTGAACAATGATGTTCGTATTTACAAGAGGCAATTATATGGGATTTGAAGACTCTTGAGACATCCTGTTGGAACAAAAGCGGAAAATTCCTACACGGAATATTCACGCTTTCTATCAATGAAAGAATCAAATGCAATACTGCACTTGTGTATTATGCGCACTTTAGCTATGTTCACAAAAACAATCACATTCATTCACTAGATTAGCTAGGACAATTTTATATTCAGCGAAGCCTAGAAACGATCCTATAGACCTGTCCTTAGAATAATCTACAGTAAGGATATTTAATGCCAGTTTGCATTGTATTAATATTAAACTATGAGGAAGACTTACCTACTTCAATGTTACGAATATATATCTGCAATCTCATAGATTGCACGAGGAGTTTCAGTGATTTCAGGCTCGCCGTTGTATATATAATGAAGTAAATTGCTGTTTGGAATCGAATATAACGGCCCAAAATTCCAGAGTGCAATCTCCAGGGACCCGGAACAACTTAAGAGTGAAATAAAGTTTACTATGCATCGAGTAGGGTGGAATGAGGAGGCGCATTGTGGTGGTGCTCACCTATGTGGTCGTGTACAATCTACTTTGTGACTTGAGGTGCAATACACTGCTCTCTCTCTCTCATTCCAATGTATGTGTTCTACTTCATCCACCATCTCCACCATCTCTAGACTGTATTGTTTACAGTAGCAAATAAGGCTGCATATTGGCGTCTTTGTTTACATTAACAGTACTGTGTGTACGGAACTCTTAAGTAAGGTTGCACATGCATTGGTTGCTAACATGTCTCGGATCCTTAGCATGTCCATAACTATATTCTTCATGAAGTGCACAGTTCGATTCAGATATGTAGAAATAACAAAGTGTGCATACTCACATCAGTTATACAACTCATCTGGACTATTATACGATCTTGAGTGTTACACGAGAAACTGCAAGGACAGGTGTCCCCAAACGACTGAATTAAAACTCTGATACCTCTGGGTATTATACTTACTGTTGTCGCGGTAATCGGGTCGCGTTCTTATTTGCTAGGCGCCTGTTATTGTTTTATTATTTTAAAAATTTGGCTTCCTTAACCTCCGACTAGCTATTATTACTCAGTCAAGTAAGTGTCTCTGAGCAGGGCGTGTAAACGGAAAGAAGTTGTTACTAAAAGATAACACTGATTAAATAATTCGTTTCTACACTTTTATTGCCGTCACAATTAATAATTCACATATTTAATCTTTATACACGCCTGACTGAAACAGTTATATTTCCGAATGTAATTACTGTCGTATTAGTTGCCGCGTACTTCACATTTTGTAACTAACTTTACGGCGCGAGAGATTCTTCCAAACTGTATGAAGTGCACCTCACGAGAGATTCCTTAGAACTGCGCGAAACTTGCTTATAGCTTGAGAATATATACACCTTCATCTCGAAATGCCTAAACATTATAATAGAGCTGATATTGGTTACCAAATCGCGCCAACATTAGCGTATGTTTTGTCAGCCAATCGCTACTACTAACATATATACTCTAGGGAAGATATTCCCTCCATTTCTAAAGAAAGGCACGCTACCCTGACGTCATTTGTTTGTCTCTTCTTAGTGATAGACAACTCACCCCCTCGTTTTATTGTTACACACTTCCATTGTCAGTTTCAGTGAGACCGTGTAAACTTATTTCCTAACAATGCTTATGGCTAACAAACATCTAAAATCCTGTATATACTATAATATTAAATTACACTACAATCGCTTTGGCATTCCCAGCATGTTATGATATAAAATACTGCCTCATATGCCCCACTAGAAACATAATTATAAACATTTATAACCTTTTTTAAAAAATTTATAATTTAGTTTTTAGTCTCTTGAATATTGTAACACACGGTATCTATCACTTGCACGAAACATTGCTCACGCATTTTACACACGTTATACTTCTTGCCTTTTTCTCGCCACTATTCACTGACTCGGGTCTAATGTGTTTATATACCTGCATCTGACCTTACAAGTTTTCTTTCATACAGCAAATACTGTACCCTGAACTATTTAGGTTACTGTTACAAAGTGATTATAGCCTCTTAGGTTATTGACATAAAAATGTATACACTCAAGCTTTTCACCCTAGTTCATATTGTAATTATTGAACATATTTACCAAAATATTCATCCTCTACACAATCATATTTACATCTCTTAATTCTAAGACATAATTTCACATTGTCTGTGTGCTACATAAATGTTTGGCTTTAATTATTCTTACCCTTTTTTATTTTTTGTACTTTATATTCACAATACCCTTTGAATTATATCTGCATAGTTTCTACTTCCATATGACATTAATTTATCCTTATTACCTGCTTCATTTCAAATGTGGCTACAGGTTACTAAGAAAATGTTCCTTTTCCCCTTTGAAAAGGCGTGTCCTGCATTTATTTATCCTTTCTTATGACATATATACATAGTTAACCCTCTTACATTCCAATACTTTGTTCTGCAGTTTAGCTTTACTTATCCTGGATTTGCTTTTCATCTTCTTGGTCCTCTATTTCCACTTTATCCTCGATGTTGTATTGTTTCAGCATCTCAATATGGAACTTTCCAATGGTTTTTCGGGTTGCTGGGTTACATTATTCATATGTGTTTGTTACATATCCTTCAACAACTTCATAAGGTCCACGTTATTTTAAAAACATTCGCCAATAAAGTTTATTTGCCTTATCGGACAATTTCTTAGTTTTAACCAGAACTAAATCTCCTATTTTGATCTTCCATTCTTTTCTTTTCTTTTCTTCTCTTCTCTTCATGTTTCGTTTTTCTTTTTATGGCCTTCTTCATCTTTTCAAATGCTTGCCGGAACATCTCCTCTTCCGTTTGTGGTATCGAGTGCTCATCTGGAATGGCTTCCGGAATTTTCTTACATATTGTATTTATCTTCCTTCCTAATTTAAGTTCACATGGTTTGTATCCTGTCACATTGTTTACTGTTTCGTTGAGTAGATTCTGAACGACATTCACGTATCCATACCATTGGGTTTGTTTTCGATGACACAGCATCTTTAGGTAATTCGAAATTTCCTTAATTTCCCTCTCCACTGAGTTGGAGTTCGGTCTGTATCTTGACGAAAAATATTGTTTAATACCATTTTCCTTTAGTCCCTCCATAAATCTTTTTCCTGTGAAGGACGAAGGATTGTCGCTAAATACGGATTGGATTGGTCCTTCCTCTATCACATACGACTTGAGTAGCCTATTCAAACATGCTAAACTTCTAGGTTTTCTCAAAGGGCAAATTCTTACATATTTGCTGAATATATCATAACAGACAAATATATATTTGTTTCCAAATTGACTTGGAGGCATATGACCATGAATGTCAATACTAATTACGCACCTCGGCCTATCCCTTATAACCGAATTGGTCTCAAATGCGTATGCTGCATTTATTTGCTTTGCTTTCTGACATAGGTTGCACACGAGATAAATTTCCGAACCTTCTGACGCAATTTGGATATGTATAAATTTTCTAAAATCATAGAAGTTGTCCGGTCAGTCCCTGAGTGTGCTAACCCTTCGTGAAAATTCTTAATTAGCTCCTTTTCCATGCTTTTCGGAACCATTACCTTCCAACTAGGCATTTCTTTTCCATGCTTCTTGTATAATGTTCCATTCCGAGTTGCTACAATTTCTTTCTTTGCCTCTTCAATTAATGGTGCATTTCCTTTAAGTTCAAATAATTTTGCGTCCTTATTTTGAATTTCTCCCATATTTTTTAATTTTCTTATCATTTCTTTGCTTAAAGGAATTTCAGTTCTCAATATTTTAATTTCATTTCTGGGCCTTTCAATATTCTAGGGAATTTGTGGGTTGTAGTTTAATCTCGATAGCAAATCGCTGAAGGTGTTATTCTTGTCAGGAATGTGTATAATTTCAATATCAAATGCGGATATTGCGTGAATGTATTTAGCAAGTTTTCCACTACATAATCTACACTGTTGGATGAAAGTTAGGCTTATGTGATCCGAATATACTCTCACCTTTTGCTGATAAATATAGGTCTTGAAACGAATTAATGAAAAATAGAGTGCTCGAAT
Source organism: Deroplatys truncata (assembly GCA_030765065.1). NCBI lineage: Eukaryota > Metazoa > Arthropoda > Insecta > Mantodea > Mantidae > Deroplatys > Deroplatys truncata. The sequence continues at coordinate 383,851,058 of CM060990.1, forward strand.
TTCTAATTGAGTCACCGAAGAATTCCGCTCAATGTTTATAAGTCCTCTAAAAGCTGTACTAATGACGTGAAACTCATTATTGATGTCTCGCTGTCCTAAAATTCCGGCGAATCCTTGCACTGATGCGTCGACATAAATCTTGTATTTCAAATTTTCTATAGGCCTCTCGAGCAATATGTACTTTGACCCTCTCAAAACATTTTTGATGATCCTCTGTCCATCTCCACTTGATATTCTTTCGGTGTAGCTGCCGCAGTGGTTCTATTTCAGCCGAATACCTTGGTACGAACTTACTCTGAAAGTTCAATACCCCTAACAGACGTCTAATTTGTTTTACGTTCCTTGGTGGTGGAATTTTCATTATTGCTTCTATTCTCTTCTGGTCAGGTCTTATACCCCTTTCATCCACTACATAACCCAGAAAATTTATTTCCTTGGCACAAAATTATGATTTTAGTACGTTTACAGTCATACCATGTTGTTGCAGTTTATTTAACACGCAATTCACATTATTCATATGTTCCTCAAATGTTTGACTAATGATGAGGAAGTTGTCAGTATACTTTATTAAAAAGTCGTCTGCAAAATTTCCAAAAATACTGTGGATTGCTCTCAAAAATTCACTTCCTGAGTTTCTTAAACCAAAGTGGTTTACACAAAAGCGATGCTGGATCCCCGAGTATTGAAATGAAGTGTAATCACGCACTTGTGGATCTAGTTCCACTTGCCAATATGACGCAGTGAGGTGAATGGATGTCAAAAATCTCCCTCTTGAAAGTTTCGTGATGATTTGTTCGATTCCTTCACTTTGAAAATGATCTGACTTCATATATTGGTTGACATATCTACCATCTAATGTTAATCTCAAACTACCATCTCGTTTAATACTCCAACAGATCGAATTTATATACTGAGCATTACTTTGCTCAATAATCCCATTCTCTAACCTGCTATTTATTAGTTTTCTAGATTTGTCCCGAAGACTTATAGGCAAATTATCATACTTATGCCTATATGGTGGCACATCTTCTCCTGAAATGTATGCTGATATACGTTACATCTGCGTGGGATATTTCTAAATACTGAACTATTGTTCATCAATACAGCATGAAGGATTTGTTTTTGTGTATTCGTAATGTTGTAAGCCTCTTCACATTTGTGTAGTATTTCTTCACTTCTCCTCTCTTCCCAGTTATTGTCTGTCCCGCTCGCACGGTCGTGTTTTTTTCGGGTCATAAATTTCTCTACTTTCTCTGGCATTTCTACTAGCTGTTGAAAATATGGCGTAGTGTTCCCTTCATATCTTGTGACTACTTGCTTTATCTGACCATTTCCATCTGTTTCCATTACTTGCACAAAAAGTTCTTGATCACAAAGATCTTCCTCATCCTTTGTCCTCTCAGTCACGGAAACTTTCTCTTTTATAAACGGAACCTTTATTTCTCTATTGTCTTTTGTCATTTTTAACTCCTCATATTTAAAATCTATACGTGCTTCATATTCATGTCAGAAGTCACATCCTAAAATTACGTCACAAATCAAATGATTTACAATTAAAAACATAACCTCAAAATTTTCTCCGCCGATAAGTATGTTTAGTAGAGCTTGTGTTTTTATGACCTATGTCGTTCTTCCGATTTCAACACGACAAACTAAATTACTGGTGGGAAGAGCCATAATTTTGTTACCTTCATTTATCAAATTTATATAAAAGTTCTGCGAAAAAATTGAAGCTGATGAACCGGAATCTATAGTCGCAATAATCTCTTACTTCGCGATTTCTGTCTTAATATGAGGTGACTCGAAATTTTCCTCCTTCTCTTTTTTGCTGTAATCTTCTTGCAGAGTGTGTGTGTAGGCATATTGTCTATTTTGGTAATGAATACTTAATTATTAAAGACGTCCTGAGAACATACTGTACAGGAGTCTATTGACAGTTTTCCTGGTTACTTCCATGTTCATGTACGGGAGACTGCCTCTCCTAACCGGTACTAAAGTTATCTCATTTTCGCTCCTACTGTTTTGAGGTTCCCATTCTCGAGTCCGAAATCCTCTATTTCTGAAATTATGTTCTCTTGGCACGTAACTTTCTTTCTGTTCCTCTGATCTTTCCCGGTTAGTGTTTTCCCTCCAGTGAGTTAAATTTCCCCTTTGCCTGACGTAACACCTTGCTTGATCTTGACCTCTTTCCGGCAATCTTTCTGTCCTGACGTAATTTATTTGTTCCTGCCGACCTGGTCTCCCATCTATCCCCGGTCTTTCAAAATTTGGAATGTATGATTGGTAACGTTGCCTGGTATTATTCTCATGACGTCTTTCTTGTCCTCTGCTTGGTGATAATGACTAACTTGGTAATTTCGTCTATCTCGCACGTCTAAAAATCCATGCTCCCACTCTCGAGATATATCTTCTTGCTGTTGTTCCAAAGCTGATATTAATTCTGTCATCTCGAAGATACTGTATGGTTTTGCAATTAATAAATAATTTTGTATCCTTAAAGGATAATGCCTTGTGAGCAAACTCACAAAATCTTCCTCATTGATCGGAGGTGACAAGTTCCTAACCTGACTTGCATGTTTTAGTAAATAATCAGTCATTGATATTCTCTCTCGTGGATCAAATGGTCCATGACTAAGCGTTGTTCGTATTCTATGCTGTATCGTGACATTACAAAACCTGTTCATGAATAACCTCTTAAAGGATTCATATGAAATTTCACTCCCTGATACCATTTGTAGCCAATCTAAAATTTTCTGATCCAAACATCTTTTGACAACTCTCATTTTCAATGCTTCCGGTATCTTTTTAATTTGAAAGTACTCTGACAAGTCTGCAATAAACTGTACTGGATTGGAGTTTTCATGAAATTTTGGAAGTGGCAAATCACTTAAGATATAATTATAGTTTTGCATGTCCCTTATTCCCATATTTAAATTATCTACTGTTACTTGTGCACTCTATGAGTTTCGGCGTGGGCTATGGATGAAACCGCCGCGTCACTCACATTATTAGTCATACTTGAGGAAATACCTCTCTCATTATTCTATGCATCAGATACATTGACATCACATATATTGACCCTTGAACTCAATTCTAACCAATTTACAGTACCTTGCAGATTTTCTATTGTCTGTTCCAATTTTCTACTATTTTCATTTTGAACAGCTTTGTGCTTGGTATTTTCAGAAGTTAGGTTTTGATCCAAATTCATAGACAAAACTTTGACTTCTTCGGACAACTTATTTCTTTGTGTTTCCGATTCCTTCTAAATTTCAGATATCTTCCCTCTGAAATTAACTTGCGCCTGAATTAAATCTGCATTCGTAGCCTCCATCATCTCTTTTAGCTCACTTGAAAAGCTATTCATTCGGCTTCCTAATTCTGTACATCTTACATCAACATGTTCAATTTTAGTATTAACCTCACTTTTTTGGTTAGATATTTCCCTGCTCATATCCGACATTTTGTTTGAAAATTTTCCGCTCTCTTGCTATTATTTCCTGATTTTTATTTCTCATCTTGTCATACTACTATCTAACTCCATAAATTTCTTTTCAATTTCTTCCCTGTTTTGATCTAATTTTTGCTCTAATTTCTCATTACTTTGAGTTAGTTTTTGTTCTAAACTTCTACCAATATCTTCCCTTAAATCCCTATTACTCTTACCAATATTTCCATGTTTCGATTTAATTTCCTATTACTTTCTAATTGGTCTGTAATACTCTTATTTAACGTTTCACCAAAATTTCTCAGCATTTCCATCATCATACCAGCATCAAAATTAACATTTCCTACTGTATTTACATCTCTTTTTGAACCTTCATTTCCACCACCCGTTACAGTTACTTCACCCCTGTTTGGTATAATACTATGACCCACAGGACTAATATATCTATCCCTATCGTCGGCTACCTGCCCTGAAATGTTTACAACAATCCCAGATGTTTGAGTTGACTGACCTGCTATTCTATTCTCACTTTCTTCACTAATATTTCGTCCCTCGAATCCTACATTGTTTGAGCTATTTTCCATGACCTGCATTGAATTACGGCCAACTGTTAAATTATCCCATTCCATAATTATTTCATCAGTAGGGCTAGGATATTTATGACCTAAAAATCACCATAATATGCACAAAAGAATATGCTGTTATGACCAAACATTTACCAAAATATGCACAATAACATAATAAATATGACCTAATAATATTAAAATGAGGTAAAATTTCTACTCTAAAATACATTAGTAAGTCAATTTTGATAATGAACTATTTATATGAGAAGCAAGCTAAACTATATGCAATTTGACATTCCAGTATGATTTTTATTAACATTATAGGAACCTATGTGCTTTTTATATCCTCATTCTACTTCATATAAGCTCTGAGTTGCAATACACAATGAAGACCTTGTACAAATTTTCAAATGAAAAAAGATTTCCTATTGTCAGCCAACAAAGCCTTGTAATTTGAAAAGCTCCTTTCTACTTCAGCTGACACAAAAGGAGCATATTTAAAATGAGCAATATCATTTGAATCTAAATCTGAGTGATTAAGAGAGAACTTTTCACCCAACAAAATCATTGAAATGGAACACGGTGTGATACCCTTCGTTTTTTTCTAACACCTTTTCCATTTTCTTTGACACTTCTTTTCCCACTTTACCACAAACACCCTCTAATTTATTCACAACTTTTTTCACTTTTTCTATCTGCTTCACCAGTGGCACTTCTGATCCCTCCAAAGCAGTTACGACAGCTGGAATAAATCCAAAATTTGATTTTATGTATGAAAGTTTGCCTGAAATTTCACCATTAGACATTAATTCTTGAGCTAGTTCAATTGAAGTAGCTTCACTGCTATCGAATGAATCAATGATTCTTTTCACAACGTTGAAGTTCTGGCAGAAATAGTTGCAGGCATCAACCCAGGATCCCCATCTTGTCAAAATGGGAGATGGTGGCAAGGGAATGTCTGGAGCTAACAACTTAAATGCTACAACACGTGAAGGGGGTTTCAAAAATATCTTTTTGACACATCCAATAAATTTGTCAACATCACTGAATTTACTACGAATCTCCTCTGCAACTCGGTGCAAGGCGTGAGCTAAACATGTCACATGCATCATTTTACTGTACAATGCTTTTAGAGAATCGGCAGCTTTCACCATATAAGGTGCAGCATCCGTTACGAAGAGAAGTGCATTGTCATGCTTAACACCTTCGGGCCATATGGCACCCATATGGCACCCTGTCGAACAACTTAGAAATGGTGGAAAACTTTACTTTTTCTAAATGTTCACAGTTTATTAGAAACTTTTCGCCTGGACCATCTTCTTTCAAAGTTCCCACAATGACATTTGCAATATATCTTCCCATAGAGCCTGTAGTTTCATCAATTGATACACAATTTTTTTTATTTACGAGCTGTTGTCTGATTTGTTGTATTGTTTTTTCGTAGCTTCGGCTGATAATGTTCTTTCTTAATGTGGAAGAATCAGGAAGAGGTTTGCCTGTGTATTTTTCTAACAATTCACGAAATTTTTGATGGTTTAGTTTACTTAAGGGAACATCAGCACAAAGGAAAGCTGTACAAAGTTCTTCGCAGAATGGTGAATAAGACTGGCGGGATTCCCCTAGGAGCATTTGCTGTAGTCTTTTTTCATTTTCAATCCGTTGTACTCCACGTTTATGTTTATCTGTTACCACATGCTGCTGAACATTAAACGACTTCTCCGCAGTTACTCTTACGTCACACAGTTTGTAATAGAGTATTTTACCATCACTTGAAAATACTTTCTCACCATATTGAGACACAAACTTTTTTAGTTTTACTTGAACATTTTGCTTCACTTTAGACATTTTTTCTGAACTGTATTGCACACTTACAACTTAAATAAGACTGAATAACACAATGAGTGAATTAGACACTTGTCTGCAGTCCAGAGTCCAAAATGGCTTAATCAGATACCTGTTCATAGAGTAACAATAGCTTACACAAACTCACTGATGCGTAAGGGTGAAGTCCATATTGTGAATTCAAAGGAAACAGGGAAGGAATTTAGATACTTGCCATTTTCCAGGAAACAAAATGAGGTGCGTAATTCTGGGAAATGTAACACGGAATAAATAAATTGCATGAGAAAGTTCTTTTCTTCTTGAAAAAGTGAAAATATGACGAATATGACCATTCACTTACAAAAATATGCTCTATCACAGAGAAATGGCCATATATGCAAAAATATGACTTAACAAACTAGGTTAACTCATTTCGCTGTTTCATAACAAGCATTTATATGTATTTAAGGAGCATGTCAGTCCTACCAAAAAATATATGCCCTATCATAAAAATCCTAGCCCTATTCATCAGTATTGCTAGTGGATATTGTTTTCTTAATTCTTCCGCTTCTCAACAACATTTAATTTGTCACAATTTTTTTGTTTTAGGATACACATAAAATTTACAATTTTCTAACCTTTATGATGCTATCTGATGACGTTGTTTTGTTATCCAGCTTCCTGCCCCTCTCCCCTAGACGTATATGTCGCCTATGCGTTGTAATACGATGGATCTACGTCGTCTCGGTGTCTTGGTGTCGAATTCCCTTGTTGTCTTCTGTTGTCGTAGTCGCTGATGTCCTCTTATCCGCATCGTCGGTCGTTCTGGTGGTTGTTTCTGGGATCTGCGTCGTCCTAAGTTCTTGTAGTTAATTGCATTGCTCCATTCGTCCCACGTTCTGGTTATCTCGCCCCTTCCTAGTTATCTGACCCCACGTTCTGGGAGTCATTTGTCGCGTTAATCGGCTCGTGTTATCTTATTTGCTGGGCGCATGTTATTGTTTTATTATTTTAAAATTTGGCTTCCTTGTCCTTCGGCTAGCTATTATTACTCAGTCAAGCAAGTGTCTCTGAGCAGTGCGTGTAAACGGAAAGGAGTTGTTACTAAAAGATAACACTGATAAAATAATTTGTTTCTACACTTTTATTGCGTTACACTTAATAATTCACATATTTAATCGTTATACACGCCTGACTGAAACTGTTATATTTCCGAATGTAATTACTGTCGTATTAGTTGCCGCGTACTTCACGTTTTGTAACTAACTTTACGACGCGAGAGATTCTTCCAAACTGTATGAAGTGCACCTCACGAGAGATTCCTTAGAACTGCGCGAAACTTGCTTATAGCTCGAGAATATATACTCCTTCACCTCGAAATGCCTAAACATTATAATAGAGCTGCTATTGGTTACCAAATCGCGCCAACATTAGCGTATGTTTTGTCAGCCAATCGCTACTACTAACTATTCCCTCCATTTCTAAAGAAAAACACGCTACCCTGACGCCTTTTGTTTCTCTTCTTAGCGATAAACTCGCCCCCTCGTTTTATTGTTACACACTTCCATTGTCAGTTTCAGTGAGGCCGTGTAAACTTATTTCCTAACAATGCTTATGGCTAACAAACATCTAAAATCCTGTACATACAATAATATTAAATTACACTACAATCACTCTGGGCATTCACAGCATGTTAATATACTGCCTCACTCTTCACAACTTTGAGATAGTTTTTATTCTTCTATGTTCCGAAAGTATCGAAATAAAGTGTTGAATTTTAATTTTTGCGTTTAAAAGCCCATTGCGTTCCTTCATTTTTGAAGTATACAATTTACAGCAATTCTCTCTTACTGGAGGTTTTAAAGGGAAACTTAATCGTGGATACACCTCTAAAATAAGGAATGTTTAAACGTAAGCATAGATTTCACTGCCTATAATATTCAATGGTTTTTCCAGAATACATGCAATCCTCTTCCACAGTTTTTTTTTACATTTCCGCTTTAAATCTTTACCATCAACTCCTCATAGCCGTATTTTTAAGGGCTTGGGAGTTTTGGCAGTAGATATTGTCATTGGTAGCAGTAATATACAGGATGTATCAAAACTCAACGGTAAAACTTCAGGAATGGATTCCTCATATACAGGGAAGAATAAAACGTTATAATATGGGTCCGAAAATGCATAATTATACCATTAGTCAACCTTTTATGTGTAGAGTTCGCTGTGCGTCTGTAACGGCATTTGGAACACTCATCGGAAGTGATAATATGCATCGACTAAGGACTTGCGAGCATGCATTCATTACATTGGCGAATGGTAATGCATTGGAGGCGCTTCGCTTGTATCAGGAATGCTGCCCAATATACAGAATGCCGGACCGAAAGACATTTGAGGGAAGCCATCGCCGCCTCTGCGACCACGGGAGCTACGCACGTCTACCAGGCAATGGGGATGGCAATTAGTACAACCCCTAAGGAGGAGAAAGTGTACTCAATGCCGTCGATACAAAGCCTCGAATCAGCACTAGGCAGTTAAGCTTGCAGAGGAGAATGCCACACATGACGATCGAGAGACTGCACGAAAAATCTGCTGTTTCCGTATCATCTGCAGCGTATATATCCTTGTTTCCGGCGGCTTATCCTGCAAGAGTAACGTTCTGCCACTGGTTCCTGCAACAGTGTAGTATGATGCCTAATTTCGCAGCAATTGTCTTGTTCACTGATGAGGTGGCATTCTCAAAGGACGGAATGCAGAATTTCCATAGCACACACGTGTGAATGGACACAAATCTTCGGCCAGCCATCTAATCTACTTACCAACAAAGGTTCTCCTTTAACATTTGGGCAGGCATTGGTGAGTACTTTTTGGTACCCTAACGTTCTTTTGGGAGGTTTACTGTACAGAACTCCACACAGTTCTTACGCACTACATTGCCTGATTACTTGGAGGACATGCCGCTTGTATCCCGTCGATAAATGTACTTCACGCCTGATGGTGTTCTCGCACCTTTTAGTCTGTCTACCCGCAGGCACCCGAATACACATTTTCCTGTGCAGTGGATAGGTGGAGGTAGACCGGTTACTTGGCTACCACGCTCTCTTGGCTTGATCTCCACTTACTTTTACCCCTCAGGGGCTCACCTTATGTGAGTACGGGTGTTGGCGTACCCGGGGGTTCCCGAGCCAGTCATCGCCATCTTCATCGCTTCATCCCCATCCGGTCGAGGTGGGTTCGTTCTCGTGACCGGGGGACTCAAGGTAGGCTCTCGTGCGTTCTGTGCATTTCATTCCATGACGCCCTCGCCATCGTTTCTTTATTCTCTCTTCTATTTATGCACATTTCGCAACACTTCCATTTATTTACACATCTCTTTTCCTTCTTCGCCGGCCTAGCTTGAGTGCGAAACGCCCACACACTTTTAGTTTCTTTTAAACTTTTCTTTTAATCCTCCGTGGACACAGCCTGACGGATACCCGCGTACGAGATGCGCAGCTGGGTGAGTGGTAATGGCGTCATCCCCACCACCCGGGGTCGTCATGTAGGGTTTGTGTTCGTATCCGCTGTTGAGCTGCAGTCCCGCGGGAGGCCCTTGCATGAGCTGCTGACTTCTGACGGCGATTGGGTCCCTCTGTCTATGTTCTGGAAGGTGTGACCCTGGAGTGAGATCGGTATAGATAGGCCACTCACCCAAGCCGGGGTAACGCTCAGGAAGTCAGAGCCCGAGGTCGGAGACGGTTGCAATGGCGGAGGATTTATTTCGCTATGGAGCACCCTTTCTCCATTAATACCAACAAGCGTCGAAAAGTTTACGTAACAGAAGTGACACCACCGACAACTGGGTTTTACTTGGTCATTTCACGAACCGAAGAAGGGCAAAGTTTTGAGAAGGTGAACCCTTTCATCATTCAAAAGGGCATTGATGCTATTGCTGGTGCGGTTCAGTCCTGCACTCGTCTACGGAATGGTTCCTTATTAGCACAAACGAAGTCCGATGAGCAAAGTAAGACCTTGTTGCGCGCTACGATTCTCTACGGCTATCCCATCCTTATGGAGAAGCACCGCACATTGAATCCCTGTCTAGGCGTCATTACCACCCATAGCCTCGATGGTATGTCGGACGATGAACTCGTAGACTATCTTTCAGACCAAAAGGTGACAGCAGTGCATCGAGTGCAGGCCAAACGTGACGGAGTATTGGTACCCACTCGTACCCTGTTTATAACATTTGATGGCGTTGATCTGCCCACGAGCATTTCAGTAGGGTACGAACGCATTGCGGTGAGACCTTATATTCCTAGACCTCTGCGTTGTTTTAAATGCCAACGTTTTGGGCATACGCAAGTCTCCTGTAAGAGTGCCGTTACCATCTGTGCCTCATGTAGCCAGCCGTCACACGAAGGTACCTGTTCCACAGCCCCCGTCTGCGTTAACTACAAAGGGTCTCATTCTGCGTCGTTTGCAGACTGTCCGCGGTACTTGGACGAGAAGGCGATCCAGGAGATCCGGGTAAAGGAAAAACTCTCCTTCGCTGAAGCCCGGAGGCGTTATCATGCGCACCAACCTTCACTCCTGCGATCTGGCACATTTAGTTCTGTTGTTGCCTCGCCAGTACCACGAGTAGATGCCGAAACTCAGACCTGGACCATGACTGCATTAACCGCCACTACCATCCGGCCGTCCATTAAAGCCACAATTACCAAGCCCTATAAACCTGGTCCAAAGTCAATGAAGTCGCCAGCCGCTGAAAAGAAACCCAAGCAGAAACTTCGTAGGGAAGATTTTCTGAAGGACCCTCCGCGTGCGCGCGGTAAGAAAAGTTTACCTTCTCCTCCTCGGAGGTCGCAGTCCCAGGGGGCTCCTGGGACAAGCCGCGCTCAGCAGCACCCCTCATCCATCGCCACCCAGAACTTATTCTCGGCGCTTGAATTGGTTTCTGGCTCTGAGCGCGTGGGCCCTCCCTTCGAGGAGGCTATGGAGTCTGACCAACTCCATACCAAAAGCCCGAGCCCAAAGGTTAAACAAAAGGTAACTTTAAACTGCCCTTCTAAGTAGACAGTTTATCCCCTTTTCTTAATGGCAATCCTGAGCTGGAATGTACGTGGTGTACGATCGCATAGGGCGGAACTGCAACTTTTATTGCGTTCCCATTCGCGTATGGTCGTGTGTTTGCAGGAGACTAAGCTTCGTTCTCAGGATCCTTTTGATCTCTGAGGATATACTCCGGTTCGCTACGACCTTGAACCGGAGGAGGGTACTCCTGCTCATGGAGGTGTCATGTTGTTAGTGCGTAACGACGTTCATTTTCAACGTCTCACTCTTACGTCCGACTTGCAAGCTCTTGCCATTAGACTGCAGTCACCCGGTTTTTTCTTTTCTGTTTGCTTTGTGTATTCACCTCCATCGTCTCCCCTTGCTCCTGCGGACATTCGAGCTCTCCTGTCCGCTCTGCCAACACCATTTCTCCTTTTGGGAGATTTTAACGCCCATCACCCCCTGTGGGGTTCTCCAAGGGCTTGTGCGAGGGGAACTCTTCTTTCTGACATTTTTGATCAGTTCAATCTCTCTATTCACAATACAGGTGAGCCTACGTTTCTTTCTGATTCTTCCGGTACATTTTCTCGCTTGGACCTTGCCGTTTGCTCAGTCCAGCTTGCTAGTCGTCTGCAGTGGAACAGCGTCGCTGACACCTACTCCAGCGACCATTACCCCTGCACCGTTTCTCTTCTGTCACACCACGTACAGCATTCCAGAGTACCTACCTGGATATTCACGAAAGCCGACTGGAGCTTGTATTCCAGCCTCGTCCATTTTGACGACCACCCCTTCACCGACATTAACCAACTAGTGCAGCACCTTACGTCTACGATTTTCTCTGCCGCCGAACGCGCAATTCCCCGTTCATCCTCTCAACCTCGGCGATTGTCTGTTCCGTGGTGGAGCGAGGATTATCTGGACGCCGTTCCTGTCCGTAGAACTGCACTTAGGGTGTTTCGGCGACACCCTACACTTGATAATTTGGTGACTTTTAAACAATCCCGCGCCAGGGCTCGTCGCATTATTCAGAATAGCAAGCAGGCGTCGTGGACTCGTTTTGTCGAATCTTTTCATCGCTTTACGCCTTCATCTGTTGTTTGGGATAAACTTCGTCTCTTCTCAGGTAAAATGTCGCATTGTACTGTGTACTGTTTCTGGCCTTTGGGTTTCCAATGCCACCACAGTGGATCCGGCTGCCATCCCTAACACTCTGGGTGCTGCCTTTGAGGCGGTTTCCAGTTCAGACCATTATTCCGCCGGTTTACGCTCTATCAAAGACCGGCTGGATTCCGCAACCTATACTTTTCGGTCTGATAATACGGAATGTTATAATGCCCTTTTTACAATGAGGGAGCTGGAGCACGCTCTTCATTGCTCTAGGCACTCCGCTCTTGTGCCGGATGGCATTCATGTTCTGCTGTTAAAGAACCTTTCAGCCGACAGTAAGCGCTTTGTCTTACGGGTCTATAATCGTATTTGGCAGGACGGCCTTTTTCCTTCAGTTTGGCGCGAAGCCACCATTGTCCCTATACTTAAGCCTGGTAAGGGTCGCCAACTACCTTCCAGCTACCGCCGTATCTCCCTCACCAGTTGCGTTTGCAAGGTGATGGAGCGCATGATCACCGGGCGGTTTACATGATGGCTTGAGTCTCAAAAACTTCTGGCGAACGCTCAGGGTGGATTTCGTCGCCATCGCTCTACCGTTGACCATCTGGTGTCTCTGTCGACGCATATTATGAACGAATTTCTGAGAAAGTGTCAAACCGTGGCTGTATCTTTTGACCTGGAGAAAGCTTATGACACTTGTTGGAGGGGCGGCATTTTACGTACACTCCATGCATAGAATTTCCGCGGTCGTCTTCCCATATTTCTTCGGGAGTTTATGACGGACCGTGTGTTTCGTGTACGTGTGGGCTCGGTTTTATCTAGTCGTTTTATTCAAGAGAACGGAGTACCGCAGGGCTCGGTACTCAGTGTCACACATTTTGCAATTGCTATCAACCCCTTTGTTGATTGTATTCCACCTGGCATTTCATCGTCCCTTTTTGTTGACGATTTTGCCATTTATTGCAGTTCGCGGCGGACCTGTCTACTCGAACGCCGTCTCCAGGGCTGTATCGACCGTCTACGCCTGGAGTAACGCTAACGGCTTTAATTTCTCCGCCGAAAAATCCGTCTGCATCAACTTCTGGCGCCGGAAATATTTCCCTCCGCCCTCTCTCTATCTTGGGCCGGAGATGCTTCCGTTTGCAGGCGGGGTGAAAATTTTGGAGTTGATTTTTGATAGGAAGTTTTGTTGGACTTCGCACATTTCCTTTTTAAAAGCAAAGTGTGGCCGTTCTCTTAATCTTTTGCGTGTTTTAAGTGGCACATCCTGGGGAGCTATTCGGACCGTCCTTCTTCGCCTTTGTCGCTCTTTGGTCCGATCCAAGCTTGATTACGGGTGCATTGTCTAGTCCTCGGCGCGTCCATCTGTATTACTTCGATTGAATGCCATTCACCATCGTGGCATAAGAGTCGCTACAGGGGCCTTTCCAACCAGCCTTGTACCTAGCCTATATACTGAAGCTGCAGAGCCTCCGCTGTCCTTCAAGCGTGAGATGCTCTTGTGCAGCTATGCCTGTCGACTCTCCAGCTTGCATGACCACCCGTCCTTCGCGATATTTTACGAGGATTCGCTTGATCGGCAATATTTAGTTAGCTCCTCTGCATTGCTCCCTCCAGGGGTTCGATTGCGTCAACTTCTTCGGCATTTTGACGTTACGCCAGCGCCGGCCCTTCCACGGGGAAACGCGTTTTCCTCCATGGTCGCGCGCTGAGGCCCACTGTCACCTTGGGTTAACGTTGATGCCGAAAACTGAGACCCCTGCTTGCGTCCTTAGGTCCGCTTTTTTAGAACTACAGGCGCAGTTCGGGGACTGTCATTTTATATATATCGATGGTTCTAAGACTGATGTTGGAGTAGGATGTGCCTTTGTTTTTGGTGCACAGAGTTTTACTTTTCGTTTACCTGGACAATGCTCGATTTATACCGCCGAAATTTTTAGTATATATCAATGTGTTCTATACGGTGCTGTGTTGTTTGTACGGACTCTCTGAGTGCCCTTCAGAGTATTCACGCGCTGTACAAGTTACCACCCGCTCGTACAGCGCATTCATGACCTGCTCCACTCGCTTTGTGCTTCTGGCATCAGCGTCTCCTTCGTGTGGATTCCAGGTCATGTGGGCATCTCAGAGAACGAGTCTGCCGACGCCGCTGCCAAATCGGCCATTTTATCACCCAGATGTTTTACCTGTGTTGCTCCTTCCTCGGATTTTTGTGTTATTTTACGTTACTGTATCCTCTCTGCGCTGGCGCGATGAGTGGGCGGCTCTTAGGGGGAACAAGTTGCGGGAGGTTAAACCTCTCACGTTAGTCTGGGGTACCTCTTCTCGTTCTTCTCGTCAGGAAGAGGTGCTTTTAGCCCGTCTACGAATCGGACATTGTCTTTTTAGCCATAGATACCTGCTCAGTGGTGATCCCGCACCACTCTGTGAGCAGTGTGATGCGCCCTTAACGGTGCGTCACATTTTAGCAGAGTGTCAAAGTTTAGCTCCGTTGCGCGTTCGTGTTGGTCTGCCTGTTGGCCTAGCCAACGTTTTGGCAGACGACGCGCATGCTGTAGCATTTCTTTTACGTTTTATCACTGACATTGGTTTTAGCCGTCCCATTTGATGCACTGAGCGCCTTTTAGCTGTTTGATTTTATATTATCTTTTAATGGGGGCACTCCTCCTGTAGCGGGGTTTGGAAAATAAAGGGAACGTTTTCTGGTTGGTAAGGTCTTGGTGTAGGGTTTCAGGTGATTGCCGGCTGCTCAGGTAGAGGATGATGGGTTACGAGAATCTTACCTCAGGGATTGTGTGGATGGGAGTTGAATGAGACTCACAACTCCTCTCAATGGCCCATTTATTATGAAGATCCACACTGGTTTTCGTACTGCAGGCCCTTCACACAAGACGCGTTCCTATCAGTTTTCCCCCGTTACAGTCTCCGTGCTTTTACCCTTGAATTTATTCTATTTCTCCTTTACTCACAATATGACTTTTGTCATCCCTAGCTACCCTATCTCTTTTCCCGATACAGAATTCTAACATCCTCTTTCTATCTCCTCCCAACACAAACTATCACGTCTTCATCCTAGCTCTTCTCAACACAGAGTTTTACATCCTACTCCTAGCTTTTCTCGACGCGAAGTTTTTACGTCCTTCTCCTAGCGTTTCCCGACACGAAGTTTTACATCCTACTCATAGCTCTTCCCGACACGAAGTTTTTACGTCCTCCTCCTAGCGTTTCCCCACACGAAGTGTTCCATCTTTCGCGTGTCTAAAACGCGCTCCTGCTCCTAGACCAAAATCTATTTCACGCCTCTTTTCTAGTTTTGTTCCCTGGTTTTACTATTCACGTGACATTTAATCTTCCTTATTGGTTATCTGGCTCCTCTGCGTTTTCTCTCCCATTGGTTCAATTTCAATACCCTTAGGCTCAGCTAGCGTTTCTACCGTTTCTCGTTATTCACGGCTGATTTAATTTTCTGTTCGCATGAGTGACTAGCACATCCGTTTCTTTGTTTCGCATGCCGGTGAGCTCTCGGCGATTTCAATAGAACCTAACTGTTCCTCCAGCTAGCCTTTCCTGTATTTATTAAGGGTTTTGCCCTCTGGCATATTTTCTTGTGTCTGTTTCCTTTCACGTTCTTTTACTTTCTGATCTATTTATACGTGTCTCTATTTTATTTTATTTCATCCGTAATAATATTTTATTTCATCTCTACTTTATTTTATTTCATCCATAATAATGTTTATTCCCCCCTTTACTTAATCTTTAATATTCTCTTTTATCTCCTTCTTATTTTGTTTGATTCGCGCATTAATCTTAACTTTTCTTCTGGCTATGGTTATTATTGTACTCGCGGAGTACTCGCGGATCTTATCACTTCATTCCCCAGTGCTGGCGCTCGTGTCCCTAGCATTCTACAGTTTTGACACGTTGTTTTATTCTCTTGTTGACCATGATTTTAGTGTGTAGATCTTAGTATTTGGTCTGTTGTGTTTTTCATTGTTTTTGACCAAGCGGTTTGTGTGTGATTTTTTACACATAGTAAGAGCGCTAATAACCTTAGCAGTTTAGCGCCCTTAAGCCCCATCTCATCATCATCACTGACTTTTACCTGTGGGGACACGTAAAGTCTCTCGTGTAGTCGACTCCTGCTGCTGATGAGCCATTTCTCCTTGCGCGCATTGTGACAGCCTGTTAGGCAGTATGCACCACACCGGGCGTGTTTGCGCATGTGCATGACTCAATGAGACAACGAGCGGAGGCGTGTGTTCAGGCAGGAGGACGTCATTTTGAACATTTTCTCTGAGACATGATCAGAGTATTGCAGCTTCTATTACAGACGTATAGCGTACTCTGTAACATAAAAGGTGGAATCAATTTCTAACTCTGTATTTTCAGACCCTTATTATAGCCTGAGTTTCTTCTCTCTATGAGGATTCCATTCCTGAAATTTTACCATTGAGTTTTGATGCATCCTTTATATCGTCTACTTGAACGCTTACTGCTTTCTGAGACCTTTTCCATTTCATTATGCCTCATTATTTCAGCTAGTTGTTTATCTGCAATATTTTGTTTTTTAACCACGGAGGTAATATCAGCAGTTTGCAGGAGCTACACTTATCTGCAATGTCTGGTACCAATGGGAAACATCCTCCTGTTGTACTCCTCTTCCTTACTGCTGTTACAGCAAACTTGCTTTCCAATCGCTATTACTAGTTTCGTTGCTAGCCGCCCTCCAAAAGTAGAGTCAGATGACTAAACGCGATTCCAGGCGTTTTCTGCGAGAACCTTACGTACCGAGTGTCTAGAAGCACTGTATATTCGCATTGTATAAAGTATCGTGCTGCGCTTGTAAGCCTCGTCGAGCTTATTTATCCTTGAGTCACCTCTGCAAACGTTTCTGCAATGTATGTGCAGCCAGGCAAACGTGTTTGAAGTGGTAACGAATTCAGCAAAGAATTAATTAGTCCCGAATTTCTTTTAGAATAGACTAGGTCGTCTCCTAGATCTCAATATAAACTAAAGAAATACTCACACACACACACACACAGAGGTTTAGTTGCAAATGAAATTTCTAAGACAAAAATGTGCTCTCCCGATACAGTTTTTGTTTGAAGGCGATATCAGAGACCGGTGTCATGGAGATATATTTCTCAGGAATGTCGGATCTTTTATACTAGCACTTCAATGTAGGTAAAATAAACATAATGGTGAATCTGCTAATTCACCTAAATGGTCTTCATTTCGATAATTTATATGTTTATTCAAAGTCACTTCAAAATATGAATACTTTTTCAAGATGCTTGAAAGCATACGTGATAAATGCGTAAATACCCACGAGAATGATGAGATATTACCATTGTTTGATGCAAAGGAAAATTTAGAGTATTCATATTTGACGATGCCATCAATGAAAAGACGAGGTTGCATCCTATTACGGTATGGATAGGCATCGTAATGCTGATTCTATTTATATATCGCATACATATGCTAAGGAACAAAACATTTAATTAGATATAACGGAAATGTGACTCTACGCTTCAGGCAAGACCATGTAAACGTAAGGCATATTTACGATGTACACGTAAGCACCGACATGAATTAAAATGAATTTAAGGATTTGGGTAAACATATGTAGGGGACAGTAGAATGATGAACTTTTGTCGTTATAGTTCCAGAATTTCTCTTTAGCAGTGGTGTTATAGAAATGCATTTCGTGGCTATATGTACTGTCCGGTGAAAAAAAGCGTACCGATTCTTTTGGTTTCCTATATGTTTTTCTTTCTTAGTGTTGGCAGAATCCCCTTATCAGTTGTGTTCCACACCTACCCAGATGTGCTAATCTCTTATTGGTTTGAACAAAATGATCTGGAACGGGGTAGGAAACGGAAGCTTTTTAACCTGAATGGCTGAAAGGTACTCACCAGACACTCACCAAATATGTCCATCTCTTATTGGTTTGATGTCAAATGTCTGACACCAAGCTCCAACCAATGAACACTGGTCGATTTCTGGCTCAGGAGCGAAGGAAGCCGGTGGGAGGGAGTAAGATACATTGTGTGAGAGATGGGTGGATGGGAAGGTGGGTGGGTGGATGAATGTATGGATATTTTTATCTTGTAGAGCTTACAAACCAGACGTCCTATGATACCACAACTTAAAATTAAGTGCATGGAAATCATCAGGGCACATTTTAATCACAAGTAGTTAAAAAACTGAATGGTTGGATGCAATTGGCTTCTAAACAGTGCCCATTTTATTACATATACCATTTGAAAGACACACAGAATATGGACAACAAACAGAAAATTAGTGCATTTAACTAGCAAGGTTATAGCGTAGCGAGGGTTGCGGCATATCTCCAAGAACACTGTCAAACTAGCGGAAGAAATACCACGAATGCGGTTACTGGAACGCAAACCAGTGAGGGATATAATTCTAAATGCACAATGCAGTCCACGTGGCACCAGAAGCTTCAAATACATATCTCAACGGAATACAAATCAAAATCAAAGGACGTGTGAGGAAAACAGTTTAATAAAGTTTTCTAGAAATGAAGAGTATTCTGCTTTGAACTAATCATTTAATAGGTTAGCGCATTATGGGGTTATTATTATTATTATTATTATTATTATTATTATTATTGCTTTCTACTAATAATCATTCTTGGCAAATCAACTAGAGCAACAGACATATTGATTTTGAATTATAAAATATCACGCACAAGCATGGTAAGAAATTGAGTTATACGTAATGAACCACTTAAAACGAAAAAGCAGGACAAAACAGTTGCAAAACTTAGTATTTTCAGATTGGTTAAAAGGGTTGCAGCCCTCTTTTCTTTCAGAACTCTAATAATACCATTTAAGATAATACTAATTCTGAATTAACTGTGAAAAGGTAGAATCAGAATTAAAAATTCAGTGCCATGTTCGGGATTCAAACCCCCTATCTTCAGCTTCCCGTACCGCCGTCTGGGCTAGGATATCAATATAACACCTCATGAAATACTCCGTGTGACTTCAATTTTCCCGGAGAAACACAAGGCATCCTCAACTTCTCTTAAGATATCATACCCCAATGGCGACTTAGGTACTTTTTCATTCTGATTCTGACTTTGCAGCCTGCCGAATAACAATTAATAAAACTGAATTGATTATGTTTTCTCAACGAAAGTAAAACTACCTTGGATCCTAGCCTCTGGTGCACATCCGCCATCGCGAAAAAGTCTACGGGGAAAGCCGCCAATCAACTGGGTTGCTAGAACTAGGTAAGGGGTGGGGTGGAACCATGAATGGGGAGGAGCTGCTTTACTAATACCTTACCAACTTACGCATTTCATTATGTCGGCACGTCTTCGCTTAGAATGCACATGCAAACAACGATCGGAAAGCAATAGAAAGAATTAATGGCTTATTTAGGAAAAACATATATTTATAGATTGAAATCAAGCCCTGTATCCTTAAGACAACGTTATATTTCATGAAAAACTGAGAGTGTAGCTCCTCTGGAGTATGGGAATGCCGTAAATCAGTGTGGTCCAACCTTTCATTAGCTGAGGGCCAATAGAAACTCATTATGGGACGAGGGTGACCGTTTCAATTTTTCCGGTTGAAGAATACAGAAAAATAAATGAGATATACCACATTGTTTTTTAGAAACATTTAAAGTTTTACTTGTGGATTATTTATGTGTAAAAGCTTCAGTAATAAAAACATAAATAAGAGATTAATGAAACACATCTCGCGTGTTTAATAAGTAGACGGAATATTCAGAGAATTTAACAAAAAAAATGCTCACGGCAAAAAAATAATTTATACATCTGACACACTTTATGATTAGGAAAGTTAATGTAAAAAGTTGCACTGCTTTTCAGACATAAGTTTCTCAATGTCCACTTTTAAGTTCTGTCAGTGAAAGTCTCAGGCTTTATTCTAGTGAAGCACTTTCACTGTGACTTCTCGTTTTTTATGTATTGCTTTAAGAGCTGAAAAGGCACTTTCACACACATATGTACAGCTAAATAGTGATAGCATTTGCAGCGGGAATTTGTACACTTTAGGAAAACGGTGTGGTAACACGTACTTCCAAACATTCTCAGGAATATCCCACTTTGTGGCCTGGAAGAATGGATTGCCTGAAAAGCACAAATCTCCATTTGAAGGTCAGAGAGCACCTGGCTCACATCAGTTCCCATAAGGTTGTTGAAGAGAGCAAGTTTTGGCTTCAGAGCATCAAAGTCTAGGAATCTGTTCTTGAACTCCTCCTTCACTTCACTTATGTTTACCTGAAACTCACTGAAATGTATACCTTAAGATGGGAAATGTGCTGTATAGTTTTGTTTCAATTTAATTTGAATTAAGTCAAGGTTACTGCAGAATCCTTCAATATGCCCACGGAGCTCGGAGATATTTCGTTTTCTACCTTGAAGTTTCAGATTCAAGGTATTTAGATGTGATGTTAAATCAGTCAAGAGCGAGTGTATGAATGAATTGGACATCTCACAGCTTATCTTGATATTCATGCCAATATGTTCATTGGTTGAGAAAGGTAAGAATTACATTCCTTAACTCAAAACACTGGTTAAGGCGATTTCCAGCACTTAGGCCAGCACACTTCACATGCAATGAAGTGTCACCATATTCAGTTTCAAGAGTATTGAAGAATGCAACAAATGTTCTGTGTATTAGAGCTGTTTTGCCTCCTCTTATTAGATTTACAGTATCCATAACTGTCTTCGTTGTGTTACTGAGTTTTACAGTTTTCCCATAGAGTGCTTCTTTATGTATAATACAATGAAAAAACAAACAGTGTATCCCCTTGTTTTTCATTGGTCCAACTAGCCCAATTTTCTGACCAACCACAGATTTATGTAGCTCCATCTCTTATTATGCCAGAGCATTTACCAAAACCACATTGCGCCATACAACGCCGTAAATATGTCATTGCGTTTAGTACTGACGTCTAAAGCATCATTTCCCATTTCAGCATTTCTTCTGCTTAATGCTTGATGGGTCAAAGAAACTGATTCAAACATTTTGGCTATCTTATTTTCCCCAAAGGCAATTGCCATTTTTATAGCATATCATTTTATTAGAAGACTTTTTGCTCTTTGTTGGTTCCAAACATCCTCATAAGATGCTGTCAAGCGTGCGGTATCTAATGGCTACTGAAAAATAGGACAGAGCAAGAAGATACACCTTCAAGAGTGAAGGCCTGCATTGAAATGGCGGTGATTTAAAGCTAAAAACACAGCAGACATAAGGTGCTGTCGTCTCTCGGAGAAAAAACATACACTTAGACGTTATTGACTGAACTGCCATCTAACGGAAACTGCCAAACTTTGTACCAAAATCTAAGTACAACTTACCCTACTGATTTTTGCATTGAAATTACAAAACTACATGTATCAAGTATGAGACGGCAGAGTGCCAGAAAAACCTGCACGCGGGCAGCGGGTTGGACCATACTGCCGTAAATGAAAGATCCGTTAGAAGTATACTCATAAAGAAACAGAAAGGCTTTAGCTTGTGTACCGACAGCTCCTCGCAATATCTAAAGAAATAAAGGCTAATATATACTTGAAACTAGTACCCCATGTTAAAATGTAATATGACAATTAATACAGTAAATAATAATGAGTTAATACTATAAGTCAATTGAAGAGGGATGTGGTGGAGGCAGCTGATATCAGGTAAGTCAAAAGCATCAATGATGTTATTGAGAAAAGAAGATTATAGGCTACACCCTAGTGCTACAGATACATTGAAGGCTTAAGTTGCAAGCATGAGAGGATAAATAGTAATTCATCTGCATTCACTGCCTCTCAGACCAGACTATGAGGCATATTCTACCATCAGGTATTCCCTACTATACAAAATCAATATATGACTCATTGACATCTTGTTCGATCATGTCATTCTCCGTGGTCTAGGGGTACCGTGCTAGCCTCTAACTGCCGAGGTCGTGGGTTCAAACCCGGTGGAGGGGATGGATTTTTTCGGGCGTAAAACTGCTTAGCATGACTTCCTTCGGAGGGAAGTAAAGCCGGTGGCTCCGTGTCTTAGATTTACGGCACGTAAAAGAAGCTCAAGTCTGATAAAGAGGCCTCTGGGCAAAATTTCCGCTCTCTCACGCCTAATATAGAATAGTACGCTAAGAACGATAGCAGTTAAACGGCGTCCATAAATAGAACTCAATTTACGTTTAATCATCTCATCAGGCAGTGATAGCAGCAAGTGCAGGTACAAATGCCCTAAGTAAAACCGACAGCAGGTAAGTCTAAATGGTCTATCGTGGAACTGTACAACAGGCATTAGGAAAGGCAAGTTTAATATTCAGACCTCCAGCCAAACGAAGTGGTTGCACCTTACCGAATGAATAGTTCTATAATATAAAGTGCCAATTTCCAGCATACAATAAATTCATAGTAAAAGCTTTTAAGTTCATATCACTTCAAAACTGGTACAGAGAGCATACGATTTAAGGAATCTATAGTCAGACATGCCAGTTTTATAACAGAAAACTTCTGTTCAATGAAAGGTTTTGAAGCCCACAAAGTAATATCTGAAGCTCTTAAATCTCAATCCAAACCTCTTCATAACATATTAAAGATTCAGTAAAGCGACCATCGTGGTAAAGAGGAGAATCATGAGAAACATGAGAATATTACTATTTGCCTACAGCAAGATCGAACAAAGAATAAGAATAACATTGTTTACATGTATGGTGTGCGCCATGTAGATAGAAACTACATGCTAGATAATAAAGGATTTGTTTTGTAATAAATCAGATTCGGCTAGGAGATTTATTTATTTAGTCCAGAATTAAATGAGGCACATCTTCATCCGAGTACCTTAAATGTCATCATATACTAAAGAAGACTGGGATACCTTAACCTACATTTTGAAAGCAACACTAAATCGACATGGCTACAGGAGTCAGGGTAGGGTGAAATCAAGCAAATCGTACATAGAAATGTTATGCCGCTTGTGTTGAAAAAGGATGCACAAGGATTCGAGTGGAAGGAACATCATCCTGACAGGATTACATCTACGGGAATGAACTCAATAATCGTGTGAATCGTCTAAGATTACTCATCGCATCCCAGAAAGTAGGCAATAAAAATCGTAAACGAGAATTGAAGAAAGAAAAAAAAAATGTCCTAGATGGAGTCTTGCAGTATCATAACATGATTAAACGAAACATTGATAAAGAGTTTTATGGTCGTGCACAAACAAATTTCAGAAGATGTAAAATTATCAGCGAAGGATTCAATGATTTGTTTCAAGCTAATTTGATTCAAATGATTCCGTATGAAAAGTTGATAAGCCTTTTGAATACACTTTGATTGCTTTTGATCTTCTCTAAAACAGCATTGCCTTTAGAAGGCAATAGATACGTTAAGGTAGTTAAGGTTATGGGAAATATACTATAAGAATTTAAAACACCTTCCAAGTAGATTTTAAGTAATACGGCAGAGAGCTTAATGATAAATTATTTAAACGTCAGTTCTCGACATAAAATTAACCCTGCACATATAGTGATGTGAATGCTGCAGGTATTTAACGTTTAATAAGGTCAATAACGAATATGACAGAGTTTTAAATTCAAGGATCATACAATTGGCTAGATATTTTATCTCAAAATACAATGACACTTGGCATTCCACCATAGGCATGAAGCCAAATGATGTTGAAACGAACGACCTTCTTCTCACAGTGTATCACTACAGTCAGCCTAGTAGTACGTATTAGGTATTATTTTGGTGATTACAAAAGGATTTCTAAAGATAAAGAACATTTTGAAAAAGGATTTTAGCCAAACTGAAATTCTGGCATTTTTAGAAGTTACTCAAATGGAACGTACCAAACTCTCCTACATATTTGTTAAAGGATACGGTTGGTGGTGAAATTAAAGGTGCTTTTTTCCCAGGATTTCCTAAGAACACTATATCCCAATACCAATCTGGTTCAGAAGTTCTGTGACATTGATTCTTGCGAAATAGTAGGGATGAGCTAATAGTCATTGAATTGGCAGGAATAATTTATTCAAGCATAAATATTAAAATCATGAGATTTTTCTGATTTAAACATACTTTTAATATCCCAAAACACCTGATGTGTCTTTCTACATATATTTACAATTGAAACTGAAGATATGAGGCATATATTAGAAATTAAATCTTACACGATTAAGTATAAGATTTTCAAAAGTTGTGAAAAATTAAAATACCACATTTTGTACCACAATGAAATAATACGATTTCTAAACCTTAAGAGGGCACATATTTCTTTTTTCCTTTGTCTTATTTAAACTACCATAAAGGTGAGGTTTGAAATGGACAGGCATTAGGCGCACACAACGTAAACCTTGTTTTATCGCAATCTTTTTTCAGTATCCTTCCAGATGCTCCACAGATTGCTATTGTTTACTTGTTTAAAGAAATATGCAATGTATCTCAGAAGTACCTTAAAGGAAATGACCATATGCCCCTTTTAAATAATGCTCCAATTTTGAGAAAAGAATAGAATTTCAAAAAATGACTTTTCGAAACTGAAAATATGAGCTTTTCTATCATAATTAGGGCACAAAAACGAATAAAATGGATGTCTTTGTTAACCATTTAACTGTAAACCCTGAAGGTTTATCCGAATATTTTGAAAAACTAATACATCGTGTGTAGCATTTGGATTAAAGCAATGAATTTATACAATAAAAATTAATACTTAAATAACAATGAAAGCTAAAACTTTCAATTAATGCAAAAGTAATGCCATTTTTATGTTTAATATCTGGCACATATATCAATAAGATATCTTCTATGCTGTGGATTTTTCAAATTTCACAGATGCATTACCCTAAAGGAGCAATGTTTAGTATTAAATATGATATAGATGAATGCAAGGACTAAACAAAAGGAATCGCTGCAGCCTGTTGGAACAATGACCACACGGGAGTGTTGCATGAGATCCTTCAAACATTTTTCATCTCCATGTAAACTAATTTTGTTTGTTTGAATGGTTGTAACGTTATGGTTGGAGCTTTTGGAAATATTTTGTTTAGTCTAAAACAAATGTTTGCTTGTTTCTTTTACGTGTTTGAAATATTTGTCGAAATCTAATGTTTGTATTCCGCTTGTGTTAATCCCCTTCGCTTTCGTGATAGTCTGTCCTTCATATCTATATTTGTACGGCTTCGATGTAAGTTCAAAATACTGATTCGTAACCATTCCACCCAGCTCCTCCTTAAACAATTCAATCACCTTTTTATTGTACTGCTTAATACCATACATATACTTGTACATTATCCTCTGTGTAATTTGATGTATCGAAATTATGCGGATTTAACTTCATTAATTTGTAGATGACGCACTGGTCTCGAAAATGAAAGAATCTGTGTCCATATAATTCAAGTTGGCTTCCATTGCATAATCCATATAAAAATATCTAAAACGGCATAACCGATAAAGATTGTCTTGTTCATGCATGCCTCCCCTTTACCCAACTCTTTACCGATAAGGGTTCTCA
Source organism: Deroplatys truncata (assembly GCA_030765065.1). Classification (NCBI taxonomy): domain Eukaryota; kingdom Metazoa; phylum Arthropoda; class Insecta; order Mantodea; family Mantidae; genus Deroplatys; species Deroplatys truncata. The sequence goes on from CM060990.1 coordinate 383,876,554, forward strand.
CTGAAAATAATGCTGCTTACAAACGTAGGACGTTTGCTTGCTTCCATGTGGTCACCAGCTTCAAATCCTTCGTATTCACACTCATCTTCAATGAACTTACGGTATACAGAGATCCTTTATGTAGAAGTTCTGCCCAAATTTCAACATTTCTCTTGCTCTCCCTTGCAATTGTAGGATGCTTAGATAATTTTAGTGTTTGCTTTAAACATTTGTATTTACATACATTTTCCATGAACATTTTTTTCAGAGGTTCTGTCGGAATGTTCCCCTAACTCTCTTCTCTGCATTCAGAGCATTTTGGACATTCATATGGTACCACCCGATGAATATGGCCCAATGTTAAACCTAGTACAATACGCTATTGAAACATTCATTATAAAATTTGTCTTTTAATTAAAGTGAAATGTATTCTATAGTGGATTTTTAGGCGTATGGATTAAATGTGATACTTATAATGAACGACCAATACTTTTTTCTGGAGAGTCTTCTCTTAAAGTTTTATTCAACTTCCTTTATAGTAAGATCGTTGCATCTAATCATGCACTCCCGGGGATCAAGTATTACATCGTATATACAGTAATTTCTGTATTATAAATACGGATTGAATCACCTTACATTCTAAGTCATAGTGACTATATTGGCATCCCCTTTTTATGGTGGTCGATCCCGGTTGCTTACAGTGGTTGTAGAACTATGAGGCATGGCTTCATGAGCCTACGATGCCTTGACCTATAGAAAAGTCTTCTCTGGATCTTGAGAGCTCCTCATTCCCCTCGATGTTTTATGAGACATTTCAGGTGCTCGACATGGAATATTGTAGTACCACCACCACCACCACCACCACCACCACCACCACCACCACCACCACCACCACCACCACGAAACAATGTTTGAGAATGGATGATGATGAAATTGGATTATGAATTGCGAATGCATTGTGATGAATAGTTTTAAATGCAAGGGAAAGAATATTATAACAACTTTTTTAAACTTAACACATGTTTCATGAAGCGAGTGCTGCATCACGACTCTACATCCATTGTCTTATTATTTTCTTCACGCAGTTGATTCTGTTCCTATATTGATGCATGATGGCGCTAGTGATTGTATTGCTTCCATTCAGATCACCATGAAATAATTTAAAATCTTATGTATAAAGCAAGAAGACATTAATAAGTGCATTCAGTATCCTTGAAATAGAGAACAATCAGTCTTACCAAATTATATTCACCTCTTTCTCTCCTGCTGGAAGTATATCATTGGCTGCTGGCAGTGAGGCATTCACCGACCTGTCATTCTCCAACTGTAAAGCGCGTACGTTTCACAACATTAGATCTCCCAGTCTTATTCGATGCACAACTTATCTCTGTATTTTACATTCCACCATCGCTTAAGCCAGAGAATATTGTGTCGAATACCAATTCGGAGATACATCCTTGCTTACGAGCATCTTGCATATCATATCATACAAAAAACATACATCCTTGATTGACATCAAAATACCCCTTCTCATCAAGAATCGAAACTTCCTCACCAGTAAAGAATTTTACTATTGATGTACCTACACAATTACATTAACAATTTATAGGTGGATTAAACGAAAACCGAACCCTCCCGTCACAAGACTTGACAAGAGACAGACAAGTACCACTAGAGTAGTTTATATAGAGGAATTCTTGCTCACTTTTTGGGGCATATATGGGAAAGGTTAGTGAAAACGAGGCTAGATGCGGCGGTTCAAGGAGGAAAATGGGTTTATATGGGAGAGATAGGGAATACGACGACCAAAACTAGGCTAGGCAGGGTTGAAGGAATGCAGTCCGTTTATATGGAAGAGATAGCTGGGAGGTGTTAGGCTAGACAGAGGTCGAGGAGTAGTGTATAGTTTATATGAGAGGTATAGGAAAACGAGGAGAGGTGTTAGGCTAGACAGAGGTCGAGGAGTAGTGTATGGTTTATATGAGAGGTATAGGAAAATGAGGAGAGGTGTTAGGCTAGACAGAGTTGGAGGGTAGAGTATGTCCTTTATATGGGAGAGGTAGAGAATACGAGAAGAAGTGCTAGGCTAGGCTGAGGTTGAGGAGTAGATTATGCGTTTATAGGGGAAAGATAGGGAAAACGAGGAGAGCTGTTAGACTAGACAGGGCTTGAAGGGTAAAATATGGCTTTTATATAGGAGAGACAGCAAACCCATGAGAGGTATTAAGCTAAGAGGGTTTGAGTATGCGTTTATAAGGAGAGACGAGAAAACGGAGAGAGATCCTCTGCTAGGATAGACAGGGGTTAAAGGTAGAATGTGTTTTATATGGGCTAGTTAGGAAACCAAGGAGAGATACTCAGCTAGACAGAGGACAGGAGGGAATGCGCTTTACGAGAGGTGTGGGATACAAGGAGAAGTGCTAAGCCAGACAGATGTTGAGGAGTAGACTATGCGTTTATATGGAAAAGATAGGGATTACGGGGAGAGATGGTAGACTAGACAGAGGTTGAGAGTAGAGTATGCGTTTCTATGTATGAGAGGTATAGGGACAGGAGGTGAGGTGTTAGGCTAGACAGATACAGAAGGAGTAGAAATACGAGCTTATATACATGAGAGATAGCGAATACGAGGGGAGGAGCTTGACCAACCAGGACTTGAAGGGTAGAATATGGCTTTTATATGGAAGAGAGTAGGAATATGGGCTTATATACAGGAGAGTTGCGGAATACGAGGGGAGGTGCTAGACTAGTCAGGACTTGAAGGGTAGAATATGCTTTTTATTTGGGAGAGTGAAAACGACTTTAGACGCGATCGTCACGGGAAGCTGTTTCCTGGCAATGTTAGAGCGCTAATTCTAGGTAGCTTCAGCACGTAACCCACTCACGCAAACAGGTGAGCCACTCACGCAAAAGGGTAACCCACTCGCGCAAAAAGGTGACCCACTCACGCGAAAAAAAGACCCACTCACGCAAAAAGGTGACAACTCACGCTGAAAAGGTAAGTAACTCAGTATCACAGGGTGGGAATGATTCCGGAAAGTGGGTATAGCATAGTTCCGTATGACTTCACAGGTAATTCAGATAATGGCGTAGGCATTTAGGGTAATTCAGGTAGTATCACAGAGTAGGACAAATTACATGGTTTAGTGTGTATATAGCTCCGTATGATTTCACAGGTAATTCAGATAGTACCGTAGGTATTTTAGGATAATTCAGGTAGTATCATAGCTGTTTAAGTTAAATCAGGTAGTGTCACAGGGTAGGACAGATTTCATGGTATGTGTGTACATAGCTCCATATGATTTCACAGGTAATTCAGAGAGTATCATAGGTATTTAGGATAATTCCAAGTATCATAGGTGCTTAGACTAACTCGGCTAGTATCACAGGAGGCTAGATTCCATGGGCAGGACGTATCATAGCTGCGTATGATTTCACTATTAATTCATCTAGTATCATAGGTATTTAGGCTAATTCAGGTAGTATCACAGGAGGAATGATCACAGAGGTTGGGTATAGCATAGTTTCATATTTCGCAGGTAATTCAGAGAGTATCGCAGGTATTTAGGATGATTCAAGTATCATAGGTGTTTAGAGTAATTCAGGTAGCATTACAGGAGGGTAGGTTCCAGGGGTCGGTTATAACATAGTTTTGTATTTCACAGATAGCTAGGGTAATATCGTAAGTATTTGGGGGGGGGTAATTGGCATAGTTTCACAGATACTCGTGATAATTTTGATCAGCGATTTGTATCACAGCTATTTATTGTAACTGCGAGTGATTCAGGTTACATCGCAGGTATTTGAGTCATTTTAACACATAATTCAAGTAGTATCAATGCAATTTAAGATAAACCAGAACGTATCACAGAGGGTCGTGCTTACTTCGAGCAGGAATTCTTACCAGAGCTATTTAAGGTAATTTCTCATGATTCGGATAGTATCACAGGCATTTAAGTCATTTTATCAGGTAATACAGATAGTATCGCAGGTATTCATGGTAATATAGAGAGTAGTTACATTATAAACATTTCCCATCCAATGTTACAACACTTTATATACTTTTTTTCTAAATCTTACAAACTTTTTTATATGTTCAACAGTTCGTGTGCGAGGCTTAGAGGGATAAACTGCATATTGGTTTACAAATTGAAAAGCTTTGCGTCAACATACCTTTATTTTAGTTCGTCGTCGATGGCTCTTCCTTTTATCTAGGCTTGAGACTAGCACTAGGATTGCTCCTAATGGCAGGGTTAAAACATGCCCTTTCATCTTCCTCTTTCTCCATCAGGCATCTGCTAAGTGTATACAAAGCACACGGATAAACTTCTTTTTTAAGATTGTAGACTCAAGAGAAAATCTTCATGTTCGACTTACATTCTCTTAAGCACTGTTTGAATTACTGTTATGTCCATCCGCGTAGGTAGTTATTCCATCCTCAGCAATAACTCCTGTCATCAAAGGGATTCAATGTAATTTCATTCACTTGCACTGTGGCAACAGCGTGCTTTCGTGATAGGATTAGATTCATGGGCGTTCTGATGATTTCACAGGTTTTAAGACAGTCTCTATAGCTTTCACACGTAATGTACTGCTTAGTAGCACTACGTTTTATACCTTTATTCTTTTTTACCATTGTGCCGTGGATATCTAATGCGTACATCCTCGGTCGTAGTCCTACAAAGCGCTGGATGATTTTACCATTAGCCTCATATATAATTTCCCAAGCACCTACTTGTTTAGAGCTGAATAGCATTTATGGTTACCAGGGTAATCAGCAGTATGCTGATGTTCAAGAAAAAGTAGCCTATCCTGGTACACATCTTCAGTTGTTACACGATGAATGAATGAATGAATCAGTATCCATGTACATAAGCTTCAGGTTTTCAGCTCCGTAATATGTAACAACGCATCATAATGATAGTGATACATTAATGTCTTGGAGATGTTCAACACACTCATACCACTGTATATAGGCTTGTTGAATACAATCTAGCCATATGTATAGCATCTAGATTAGCAGCATATATCGTCCTATCGATAAACGTAGGCGTGGCGATCAGCTTCTCTAGAGTCTTCTCATTTGTCACCAGTCGTATATCCATACGGTTACGCAGGTTCTCCATAGTTTTTCCAAACATGGCGTTGTTAAAGAGCTTGTAGAGGTCCTTCTCGAAGTCATTTGCAGCTTGTTGTCGTAGCCTGTTTTTAAATTCCACATAAGGTTTCAACCACCGAGACTGTCGGAATTGTAGTACATGATGGATTTTACTCAAACGTAACTCATGATTAAGAGCTTGCTTCAGAGCCATGTAATGCACTACATACTTCTTTCGAGGTCCAAGATGAGGTATCAGTTTCTTTGCAGATGCTTCCAATGGTTTCATACACTCAGGCAGGAAAGGTAGATCATTGTGTAGATCGTGAAGTTCCGCAGGATACTCGATGTCGACTTCTAATATGTACCCATAAGGATCATCTTCTTATAGTCTTTCTAAGTTGATTTCTTCAGGCAAAACCCACTGAAATCCACCAAAAGGAAGGGCGTGACACATTGCCCACCCATATTGGTTATTAGCGTCCTCGTATCTGATAAATTGGGTTGGTTTTCACGGATCAAACTTCTCCATATAAGTGTAATTAGCCTCTGCATACCGATGGGAAACTTGGCATAAACCTCCTCTTATACCGGATTCCACCATGAGTAGTTGATCATAATCCAACAGCTCCAGCTTAATTCCAGTATACGTAACATAGCGACCCACGTAAGTCCTGGAGAGGTGAAATAATATGCTGGATCAACTTTGTGTGTTTTGAGGGTTTGCTCTCTGAATGTCTCAAAGACGTCGGCTAGAAGAACATCTGAAGTTAAGGAGAGGTCGCTGTACTAGCCCACGTTTCACACATTAAACAGCTCCCATACATTTCTAGCATGATCTAGTCAGTATCAGTAATTTCTTCTTCATTTAATCTATTGTAGAAGGAGTCCCTTGGACGCAAGCAGGTCTCGTTCAAAACATCCCATGACGTGACAAAATCATATGGAAATACACCCTTACGAGTCATTAACTTCAATTTGTCTTCTCCGAAGTACTTTAGTGTTTCAAGAAATGAGGTTAGATTTTTTACCAACTTATCCAAGCTTGTGCTGAGGAATCGGAAGCTATCCACAAACCGAAGCTTTATATCTCCTACATGCTTGGTGAATGAGATATAGCTTTCTTCGGAGCTAGGAATTAACTCCAACCTCTCACTCGTACAACCCAGCTCCTTGACAATGAAATGCGAGTCATATCCACTGAGGTTGTGAATGAAGACTGGAATATATTTCGGTGTTTGGCAGGCTAAATTACATTCAATATGTAGGCATCCACGATATGCACCACGGGTGTGATCATGGTCGCGTACTTTGTAGTTCATTTCAGTAAAGGCTTTTCCACACAAGTAGCATACCGTAGAAGACTCAAAATTCTTTTGCTGCTGGTCTGTAACTTTCAGAGGCTTGGCAGACTTGTATATATTACCGATCATTGTTGCAAGAGATGTCAGGTATTCCATAAACTTCCGAGTGACATCAGCACCACGATATACATAGGGTTGCTTAGGAAGACCAGTTTCAATATGTTCAACACAGGATGATGGCTTCACGTAAACACAGAAGCTCATTGGTGTGTGCTCTTGATAGGGGTTGTATAGGAACTTTCAGAATTGGGTATACACGTATGGCATTGAGTGAGAATGCTCTCATAATCCGCATAGATGACATAAGGTAGTTTCAACACCCTCTCAACTTTTCTAAACTGGACTATTGATTTCTCCTCGGTAGGCATAACTACCCTTGCCACACCGTGTTGATTACAGATGGCTGAATGTTCTTGTAGTTTTTCCATTCCACTTCGTCCGTATCGATCATCAAAATGTGTAAAACAGCGATTGCAGGTATAAACACGTTCGTTACATTTAGTTTTCTGGCGTCGAATGAGTTTCTCAAAATTCTTTATATATACGTAGTGATGTTTTCCACTACTGTTATCCAATAATAGCATGTCACGGTGTTCAGACAGTACAATATCAGCAACCTTTATTGGATACACTTCATGCTTCTCATTCAGACCGAAAACGTTGATAGACATCTTGTTAAACTTCTCAAATTTAGGTATTTGAGAAAGTGTAGTAGGATAGGAAACGCAGCAGAAGTCGTGATTTATCTTGAAGTTGTTTGTATTTGCTCACACGTTGTGGATCCTTCTCAACGAATTTAGCTAATACAGAATACATGAAATATTTTTCATCGCAAAAATTCGGGATGTTTACGCAGGCTTTTCTTGCTTCAACAGATGACGGTAGTGGTATATAGCTACTTCCTTGCAAGGGATTTACTTGTTGATACGAAGTCGAACTCCCTCCACAGCAAGCAAAGCCCTGTTGCTACTCTTAAGCTGAGACTCTTCCATTTCAGTCACCAATTTCTTGAATTTCGCTTCTAACGTTGACTCCAGATCAGTTTCTAGGAAAACAGGCTGATTCCGCGCTTTAAATGTTTTGTCTCCGGTTTCTCCAATACTGTTAACAAATCGACACTCAACCAGCAGATTAATTTTAACACTCTTGTGAATATTAGGCTCTTTATGCACAGCCTGAATTATGTGTTGTTTTGCCTCGTGCAGATACATACTCAGGTCCTTAGGTGATTCACATCGTATAAAATACGATTTCAATGGTCCTTCGAATGAAGTTTCATATTCTTTCATATCACAGCCCTCCATTGTTGACATTAACTTATGTTTAGTAGGCTCCAATCTGCTTTTCTTCTGAGGACTGCTTATTTCACATATATCTTCGTGTCGCTAGCCCTTATAACCATCATTGAAGGTCAAACTACAATGTTTACATTTAAAGAGCTTACAAGACAGCTCGTGTCTTCTGTTGTGATAACCTCGGAGGAACTTCTTCCCACATTTTCCGCAAGCGTATCCAGCAGGGCTTGGAATAATATCCTTATACGCTGAGTTATTCATCTTTAACCTTGATGTAATAACTTATTAATCCTTCAAGGGAAATGTAGACATCTTCACCTTGATAACACTTTAGAAAGCTGATTATTCTTGAAGAGAGCACGATGTTAACACCTCAAGACTAATTAGCACAATCAAGTCCAATGCCCTAGATCACCCTATTTATAGAGGGAGCACGAACCTTTTAGATCAATTATAAACTCGCACCATAACTAGCTGTATATGATGGCTCTACGCGTATTAAATTCCGCCATATAACCTTACGCCCAGAGGCAGGATATTTATGACGTCACACCCAGAGACATTATGTCTGGCCGTATCAAACACGCTTAAACTCGTCTCATAACTACCTGTATATGCTGTCACACCAACAAGAGAAGTATTCTCACACGCTCATTCAGACAGATGTTTCCATTCAAAGCCCATCACAACCACCACCACCACCACCACTATCCATTACACCAAAGCTAGCACAATCTCTTATCACAATACTTAAAAGTAAAAGCTCGAAAGGTAACGTACAAAATTTTCCCCCTTATTTCGTTAAATGTATGTATATACTACAGTATTTCATGTTTTCGTTCCCTTTTCAATTCTTCCTTTCAATCTTCCCACAGAAAGACCATTACATTTCACTACAATCACGAGCAAAGCAATTTTTCCAGAGTTACACAGATTCTAAGGTTCTAAAATCGAACTCAGTAATACTTTCAATAACTGTATTTTAGTAATTTAGCTCCCCCCGCAACAGCATCTGACATTTAATCTTTACTTGACCTGGTATGATCCATAGGTTTGAAGATATATGAAATCACCCCTTAGGCATTCGATGAGTACTTTAGAGTAATTTTTGTATGACAACGATATTTAGGAACTAGGTACTCTGTTCACCTTTTACTTGACGTGTCTATTTAAATTAGAATACGAGTTATTAAATATGTAAGTAAATTTCATTGAATCGGTATTTGAACCCAGAACACCAGGAACAAAATTATTCATATTAGTTTGGTATGTTAAACACAGCTATATGTAATTACGCTATCAACCTAAGTGACATATCCTAGAGTATAGAGGAAAATTAAGGAAGTCATTAAAAGATCGGGAATCGAACTAAGGACAACTGATTGATAATTATATACAGTATTAATTATACATCATAGGAGCTATGAAACATGCTTTGGTCTATCCATCTATCTCTCACAAATTCTGAGATAAAGGAGATTTTAAAATTAAGGATGGAACCCAGGACGCCAGGTATCTAAATATACATTCACAAGAAACCAGCTAATAATATAAATGTAATAAGGGTTATTTGGCGTCTTTATCTTAATTATTTTTGGAGTTATTAAATTTATAATTTTCATTTTATCAGTATTCCAACTCAGAACACAAGGAACAAAATTATTTATAATATTAGTTTGACATGTTTAAGAGACCGGTATGCAGTTACGGCATCAATCTAAGTGATAAAGTCTAGAGTGTAGAGGAAAATTAAGCAAGTTATTGAAACATCGGGATTCGAACTAAGGACAACTGATTGACAGTTATATACAGTATTTATTACCAATTATAGGAATTATCAATACGCCTTGGTTCACCTTTTTATCTCTCTTAGTTTCTGAGATAATGGAGATTTAAAAATTAATGATCGAACCCAGGATGAAGAAACCACCTAATGGCATAAATACAATAAAGTTTATTTGGCGTCTTTATCTTAATTAGTTCCGGAGTTATTAGAAGATGAATTTGTAATCACTCCTAGTATTCGAAACCGGGCATCCCAGTCAACTTAACACAATACAACAAGGACGCGCCGCATACCAAGGAAATAATTCGTTTTTATCCCATTGTTCTATCTGTTTTCATTCAGGAGATATAAGCGATTAAACAGTAGAGGTAATTGAGAGTTCCGCCACACTTAATATGCATGAATGTGCAATTAATATCATAATTAGCCCCTCCTTCACCCTCATTTCACCCTTTCTGTATGCCCGTACGTGTATACCCAATTTTGAAACTTCCTATACAACCCCTTATCAAGAGCACACACCAATGAGCTTCTGTGTTTACGTGAAGCCATCATCCTTTGTTGAACATATTGAAACTGTTCTTCCTAAGCAACCCTATGTATATCGTGGTGCTGATGTCACTCGGAAGTTTATGGAATACCTGACATCTCTTGCAACAATGATCGGTAATATATACAAATCTGCCAAGCCTCTGAAACTTACGGACCAGCAGCAAAAGAATTGTGTGGAAAAGTCTTTACTGAAATGAACTAGACAGTACGCGACCATGATCACACCCGTGGTGCATATCGTAGATGTCTACATATTGAATGTAATTTAGCCTGCCAAATACCGAAATATATTCCAGTCTTCATTCACAACCTCAGCGGATATGACTCGCATTTCATTGTCAAGGAGCTGGGTTGTACGAGTGAGAGGTTGGAGTTAATTCCTAGCTCCGAAGAAAGCTATATCTCATTCACCAAGCATGTAGGAGATATAAAGCTTCGGTTTGTGGATAGCTTCCGATTCCTCAGCACAAGCTTGGATAAGTTGGTAAAAAATCTAACCTCATTTCTTGAAACACTAAAGTACTTCGGAGAAGACAAATTGAAGTTAATGACTCGTAAGGGTGTATTTCCATATGATTTTGTCACGTCATGGGATGTTTTGAACGAGACCTGCTTGCGTCCAAGGGACTCCTTCTACAATAGATTAAATGAAGAAGAAATTACTGATACTGACTAGATCATGCTAGAAATGTATGGGAGCTGTTTAATGTGTGAAACGTGGGCTAGTACAGCGACCTCTCCTTAACTTCAGATGTTCTTCTAGCCGACGTCTTTGAGACATTCAGAGAGCAAACCCTCAAAACACACAAAGTTGATCCAGCATATTATTTCACCTCTCCAGGACTTACGTGGGACGCTATGTTACGTATACTGGAATTAAGCTGGAGCTGTTGGATTATGATCAACTACTCATGGTGGAATCCGGTATAAGAGGAGGTTTATGCCAAGTTTCCCATCGGTATGCAGAGGCTAATTACACTTATATGGAGAAGTTTGATCCGTGAAAACCAACCCAATTTATCAGATACGAGGACGCTAATAACCAATATGGGTGGGCAATGTGTCACGCCCTTCCTTTTGGTGGATTTCAGTGGGTTTCTCCTGAAGAAATCAACTTAGAAAGACTATAAGAAGATGATCCTTATGGGTACATATTAGAAGTCGACATCGAGTATCCTGCGGAACTTCACGATCTACACAATGATCTACCTTTCCTGCCTGAGTGTATGAAACCATTGGAAGCATCTGCAAAGAAACTGATAACTCATCTTGGACCTCGAAAGAAGTATGTAGTGCATTACATGGCTCTGAAGCAAGCTCTTAATCATGAGTTACGTTTGAGTAAAATCCATCATGTACTACAATTCCGACAGTCTCGGTGGTTGAAACCTTATGTGGAATTTAAAAACAGGCTACGACAAGCTGCAAATGACTTCGAGAAGGACCTCTACAAGCTCTTTAACAACGCCATGTTTGGAAAAGCTATGGAGAACCTGCGTAACCGTATGGATATACGACTGGTGACAAATGAGAAGACTCTAGAGAAGCTGATCGCCACGCCTACGTTTATCGATAGGACGATATATGCTGCTAATCTAGATGCTATACATATGGCTATATTGTATTCAACAAGCCTATATACAGTGGTATGAGTGTGTTGAACATCTCCAAGACATTAATGTATCACTATCATTATGATGCGTTGTTACATATTACGGAGCTGAAAACCTGAAGCTTATGTACATGGATACTGATTCATTCATTCATTCATTCATCGTGTAACAACTGAAGATGTGTACCAGGATAGGCTACGTTTTCTTGAACATCTACATACTGCTGATTACCCTGTTAACCATAAATGCTATTCAGCTCTAAACAAGTAGGTGCTTGGGAAATTATAGATGAGGCTAATGGTAAAATCATCCAGCGCTTTGTAGGACTACGACCGAGGATGTACGCATTAGATATCCACGGCACAATGGTAAAAAAGAATAAAGGTATAAAACGTAGTGCTATTAAGCAGTTCATTACGTTTGAAAGCTATAGAGACTGTCTTAAAACCTGTGAAATCATCAGAACGCCCATGAATCTAATCCTACCACGAAAGCACGCTGTTGCCACAGTGCAAGTGAATAAAATTACATTGAATCCCTTTGATGACAAGAGTTATTGCTGAGGATGGAATAACTACCTACGCGTATGGACATAACAGTATTACAAACAGTGCTTAAGAGAATGTAAGTCGAAGATGAAGATTTTCTCCTGAGTCTACAATCTTAAAAAAAGAAGTTTATCCGTGTGGTTTGTGTACACATAGCAGATGCCTGATGGAGAAAGAGGAAGATGAAAGGGCATGTTTTAACCCTACCATTAGGAGCAATCCTAGTGCTAGTCTCAAGCCCAGATAAGAGGGGAGAGCCACCGACGACGAACTAAAATAAAGGTATTGTCGTGACCTCTCTATTATTTTAGCTCAATGGGGGATAGAGTGGGTACCGAAGGATCTTAAAGGTAATATTTCACATTATGCGAGGTCAGACGGGGAACGCAGCTGAGTGAAATTATGTAAATATATCAGAATATTCCTAGTAAAAGTACTATTACATGGTGTGGATGAGGGAAGGGACTATCTACTATAGAATATCTATGACTAAACTAACTGGATGGCAACTGAATTTATTGATGAAAAGAGATTACATTACCTCCTTGTTTCCTTGCCTGTCGGTGGGGACGCCATGCTTCCGCATGAACAGCGCACACACTCTAACAACTTGCCTCTTGCAGTAACTCGGCTCGACTCGGCGTGCCCACGCTAGGTTAACTGGCTTATCCCCTCCACTCTTGCGCAATATCCGATCTGGGCAACCAGGTCACATACGCAATAATGCTCGTACGTCACATCTCCCCCTGGCTACCCAGATCGACGTCCCCGTCGACACAAGGAGGATTTTTTGTCGTTCATGTGTAGACAATTACAAAGACAGAGAGACAGAAAAAATATGACATAAAAAAATTAACAGTATATGGGTATTTACAAAGGTAATATGGAGCATAAATGTCTCTCAGAGAATAAGTTGAAGGTTTAGTAATACCTATGTTACGGATATGTGAGGCTGATTCAAACATTTTGGAGTCTCGAGTGCCACCGACGATTTAGTTTAAGACATATTGCCTAATTATGAGTACCCCGCACACGCACAATACACCGTACTGCCACTGTTACATACACACTACACTGCACTTGGTTGTTCCGACATAACTGTTTGTGGGTGGAATTTCCAGATCACCCACAACGGCGAACTTTCAGCTGCAGAGTGTTTCTTGTGTTCCAAGTCGCTGAAGATGTGGTGGGAGCAATCGCTAGCTTGGACTGCCCCCCCCAAAATAGTGGCTCCTTATGCCACTGCAGTGTAGTGGATGAAAGACAGCTCTCCTCTGGTGTATCTGGAACCTCTGGCGTGTTTGTAGAGCGGCGTTACTCCTCTGGACACCCGAGCTCCGGAATCAGCAAAATCACTATAACATAAATCACAGAAGGATAGAAATTGTGCTCCAGAAAATCATACATAAAAAACAAGTAGTATGTCATTTACAGTAATAAGATTTGAAAATGCCAAAAAGTTTACAATCAATCAATTTGTTAGTATGGGGCAAAGAAAAAAAAATGACTACACATTGACATAAAAACTGAATTTTACAAGGGGGTTACCATCCAAAATTTAACAAAAACTGCTTTAGAATCCAAATACAGAGACATAAAAGGGCCAGAATACATAAACATTATATCACTTACATTCATTGTTTACATACAATAACACAACACAAATATAGTAACTTATTTGGGATCCCAATATTATTTTTAACCAGCTGGTACTACTAATGAAGAAAAGGAATAAGTGCACTTATAATACATCCATACATGACAATGAAATGAAATCATTCATACTGACCATGGCCCAAATAATACACAACACCCACTGAATAACTAACCAAAACTACTATGTGCATTGCTACAGACTTCAAAAATAAATCCACATTAGATACGTCAAACTACACCTCATTACATTCTTTCAACTACAAAACTCATGCTTTACTGTCAAATATAAATTCTCCTCTACATTACTATCTTATCCACCTCATTATGATCATCATCATCATCATCATCCTAGTTTTCAACTTTCTCGTATACAGTAATTACTGAGAAAATAAAATATCTTCACTGGCGTGTCTCATTCAACTTCCTACAATATTAAGAATACCTGACATAGGCATAAACTTAAAGAAATAACATTAAAATTTCAGGAATGACACAAATAACATGGCATTATACTGTTGCATCCACATACTCCGAATCAAAATTAGCTGGAAAATAGATGATATTAAAACTCGTTATATAAGATGGTACTAAACTTGTTGCATAAACACAAAAAGATTATTCTCATTGCATTCAAATCATTGCATTTACTCTCTTGTGTGAATACATCACACACGCTATACTGGGCACGTTTCAGCAACACCAATAAGGAAAAATATTTCTCAACACAGCACATCGAATTTCCAGGTACATGTTAGCCCTCCTGAAAAATCAAATATTCACGCTTCAACCATCGGGGTTACACTTTGGCACTTCCACCGAAGCTGACATTAACTCATTTCACCTCTCACACTACCACCATCGGGGTTACTCTTTGGCACTTCCACCGAGGCAAATCTTACATATACTACTCACATAACCTCACAAACATACACACACACACCATTCATGCAACAATTTTCTGCAAAGAAAAAGATCACAGCATCATAATGAAACCCAAAATCAAACCAAACGAATGCAACAGAACAAAGCACATCATTACCCAAACAATACTGTCATATAATGAAAATCAAAGCTTAATTAAGCACACAGTACAGATCAAACGCATACACTGCAGCATAACATGACAAACCAAATAATTTCCAATGCCCAAAACAGAATTCAAAATTTTAGTTACACCAAATGGTGATAAACTTTCAATTTAGCAGAGACATACATAGCACACATTATTCCTGAAAAGCAAAGCTTAATTAAGCATTAGTCAGTGAAATAAAAATTTAGCATACCTGTCTGATTTGTGAAACTTTTTCAATCGTTCAAACTTTGACACACACAATGTTCACATACTTACATTTTTTTCTTTTTACCACAAAATGGTGCAACTTTCCAAAATCTTGTTACACACATATAGCTGATCCATCAACATCCACGTCCTGCTGGTCCATATTGGAGGCACATTAAACCTATTTAGGTGAAGATACTGGCACAGCTGGTGGTAGCTGAAACTTTTACTTAAATTAGTCATTTGAAATACTTTCCCCCCAAAAAATTCATTGCGTAACTAGATAAACCAAACACGGCAACGGTGAAGCAAAATTATTATTAATACTGCCACTATGCGTACCACGACGAGCGTACAATGCACAAATATGAATTTTTAATATATATGCTCTTCTTGACTCTTTTGTTTTATTATTTCAATTAGATGCGCCTCACTTTTTATACACACGCAACACGCGAACTTTAAAACATTTGCTTCACATTCGAGTCGTCAACAAATTACAAAATCACGCAAACAATGACGCAATGTTACGTACACCAGCTAACACACGCAAGTATATTATCAAAGTTACAAAATATCAGTACATTTTACAGAATTCACGAAAATAAGTAATTTAGAATGGACAGTACAAACAATTTATCACCGAAACAGAATTTAGCAGAAATGAAGGCAAGGTAAGGGGAAAAATGGAGCCAAACGTTTTACTGCCACGCCACCGACAGAAAATGCAAAAAATTTAAAAGTGAGCTTGAAATTAAAATACAAACATGGGACTTTCAAGAAACAATGCAAGAGGAATTTAGAAGAAAAAAAAACACAAATTACATAACCAAAACCCTTACCCTTAAGCCAGCAAAAAAAAGTTACATTTTCTAACTAACACGTGGAGGACAAAAAACGCTACATTTTAGAGAAGAAAAAAATTTTACAGTTCAAAATCTGAAAATACCCGGCCCTCCACCAAATGTCGTGACCTTTATTATTTTAGCACAATGGGGGGTAGAGCGGGTACCGAAGGATCTTAAAGTTAATATTTCACATTATGGGAGGTCAGACGGGGAACGCAGCTGAGAGAAATTATGAAAATATATCAGAATATTCCTAGTAAAGGTATTATTACATGGTGTGGATGAGGGAAGGGACTATCTACTATAGAAATCCATGACTAAACTAACTGGATGGCAACTGAATTTATTGATGACAAGGGATTACATTACCTCTTTGTTTCCTTGCCTGTCGGGGGACGCCATGCTTCCGCATGAACAGCGCACACACACTAACAACTTGCCTCTTGCAGTAACTCGGCTCGACTCGACGTGCCCACGCTACGTTAACTGGCTTATCCCCTCCACTCTTGCGCAATATCCGATCTGGGCAACCAGGTCACATACGCAATAATGCTCGTACGTCACAGTATGTTGACGCAAAGCTTTTCAATTCGTAAACCAATATGCAGTTTATCCCTCTCCGCCTCGCACACTATCTGTTGAACATATAAAAAAGTTTGTAAGATTTAGAATAAAGTATATAAAGCGTTGTAACGTTGGATGGGAAATGTTTATAATGTAAATACTCTCTATATTACAATGAATACCTGCGATAATATCTGAATTTACTGTTAAAATGACTTAAATACCTGTGATACTATCCGATTCATCCGAAGTTACGTTAAATAGCTCTGGTATGAATTCCTGCTCGAAGTAAGCACGATCCTCTGTGATACTTTCTGGTTTACCTTAAATATCAATGATACTACGTGAATTATGTGCTAAAATGACTCAAATACCTGTGGTGCAACCTGAATCACCTGCAATTACATTAAATAGTTGTGATACAAATCGCTAATCGAAATAATCACGGGTATCTGAAATTATGCTGATTACCCCCCTCTCAAATACTTACGATATTACCCTACTATCTTGAAATACGAAACTATGTTATAACCGACCCCTGGAACCTACCTTCCTGTAATGCTACCTGAATTACTCTAAACACCTATGATACTTGAATTATCCTAAATACCTGCGATACTCTCTGAATTACCTGCAAAATACGAACCTATGCTATACCGAACCTCTGTGATCATTCCTCCTGTGATACTACCTGAATTAGCCTAAATACTATGATGCTAGCTGAATTACCAGTAAATCATATGTAGCTATGATAGACCCTGCCCATGGAAACTAGCCTCCTGTGATACTTGCTGAGTTACTCTAAGCACCTATGATACCTGGAATTATCCTAAATACCTATGATACTCTCTGAACTACCTGTGAAATCTTGTGGAGGTATGCACACACATACCATTAAATCTGTCCTACACTGTGATACTACCTGAACTAACCTCAACAGCTATGATGTTACCTGAATTATCCTAAAATACCTACGATACTATCTGAATTACCTGTGAAATCTTACAGAGCTATACACCCTCTAAACCATGTAATCTGTCCTAATCTGTGATACTACCTGAATTACTCTACGCCTTTATCTGAATTACCTGTGAAATCATACGGAAATATGCTATACCCACTTTCTGCAATCCTTCCCACCCTCTGAGACTAACTGAGTTACTGACCTTTTTAGCATCAGTGGTCAGCATTTTGCGTGAGTGGGTGACCTTTTTTGCGTGAGTGGGTCACCTTTATGCGTCAATGGGTCACCTATTATGGTGAGTGGGTCACCTATTTTGCATGAGTGCGTCACCTTTTTATCGTGAGTGGATCACCTTTTTTGTGAGTGGGTCACCTTTTTGCGTGAGTGGGTTACGTGCTGAAGCTACCTAGAATTAGCGCTCTAACATTGCCAGGAAGCAGCTTCCCGTGAAGGTCGCATCTAAAGTCGTTTTCACTCTTCCAAATAAAAAGCATATTCTACCCTTCAAGTCCTGACTAGTCTAGCACCTCCCCTCGCATTCCGTAACTCTCGTGTATATAAGCCCATATTCCTACTCTCTCCCATATAAAAGTCATGTGCTACCCTTCAAGTCTTAGTTAGTCTAGCTCCTCCCCTCGTATTCCCTGTCTTTCCTGTATATACGCTCGTATTTCTACTCCTTCAGTATCTGTCTAGCCTAACACCTCACCTCACCTCCTGTTCCTATACCTCTCATACATAGAAACGTATACTCTACTCTCAACCTCTGTCTAGTCTACCATCTCTCCCCGTAATCCCTATCTTTTCCATATAAACGCATACTCTACTCCTCAAATCTGTCTGGCCTAGCACTTCTCCTCGTATCCCATACCTCTCGTAAAGCGCATTCCCCCTGTCCTCTATCGAGCTGAGTATCTCTCCTTGGTTTCCTAACTAGCCCATATAAAACACATTTTACCTTTAACACCTGTCTATCCAAGCATAGGACCTCTCTCTGTTTTCTCGTCTCTCCTAATAAACGCATACTCAAACCCTCCTAGCTTAATACCTCTCATGGGTTTGCTATCTTTCCCATATAAAAGTCATATTCTACCCTTCAAGCCCTGTCTAGTCTAACAGCTCTCCTCGTTTTCCCTTTCCCCTATAAACGCATAATCTACTCCTCAACCTCTGTCTAGCTTAGCACTTCTCCTCGTATTCGCTACCTCTCCCATATAAAGGACATACTCCTCCCTTCAACTCTGTCTAGCCTAACACCTCTCTTCGTTTTCGTATACCTCTCACATAAACCATACACTACTCCTCGACCTCTGTCTAGCTTAACACCTCTCCCCGTTTTCCTATACCTCTCATATAAACCATACTCTACTCCTCAACCTCTGTCTAGCCTAACACCTCTCTACTATCTGTTTCATATAAACGCACTTCCCTCCTTCAATCCTGTCTAGCCTAATATCGGTCGTCGTATTCCGTATTTTTCCCATATAAACCTATTTTGCTCCTTGAACCGCCGCATCTAGCCTCGTTTTCCCTATGCTTTCCCATATATGGCCAAAAATGTGCGCCAGAATTCCTCTATATAAACTACTCACTAGTAATCGAAGATTGAACCCAGTCTCAGGGACAATGACTTTTCTATAACCTAAAGAGAGTTTATTTTAATGTTGTAACTATTTTACCATCTTCAGTCATTAGCATGCAATTGCATTCACCTATAATTAGTTTCAAATGGGAAGAGTTCTGCTCTGCAGCGAATGAGGTGCATTTGCGTGCTCAGCGTTGCCGCCTCGTTACCCCCACTCTTTTCATATTTCTCTCCCACTCACACATCGGCCTGGCGCTAGAATGGTCGACCTAAAGCAACCCAAACTGAATTTTCTAAACTTTTTTAATTCTCCTGGTGTTTAAATTCGTAATTGGGAATATACTCGTATGTTACGTACATATTTTTAAGTGTTACATAATTATAGTTTATGAATTACCTGTTCTTTTAATCCAATGGAACTGCCAGTGACTCATCCGTAACGCTGTCATCAGTTACGTGAAGAGGCAATTCGTCACTGTCACTGTCTTCATCGTCTGAGTCTTGCAAATTTATGATGATAAGTTCCAAAATATCGTCATGGCCTATTTCTTTCCAAAAGTCGTCGTCTTGTAGTTTTTTCTGCATGTCTCACGCAGGCTTCCCAGTCTTGTTGAGTTACCTTGTCAATTTCTTCGTGAATAAGACGTTCAACGTCAGTCAGTTTAAAAGTGATTTTTCTGTTTGCAACCCCTCGTTTTATTTGATCCCATACTAACTCAATTGGATTATACTGGCAGTGATAAGGGGGGAGGCGGATTACCTCGTGTCCTATTTCCATTGCAAGTTGATCCAACTGATACACTTTTTCCTGGTTTTTAAACGGAAGTACTCGTTGCAGTAACTCATTTTTAGTTTCTGTTGCCGAAAATTCAACCCCCTTTTTTTTGCAGCCATTCAACAATTTGGTTCTTTCTACCGGTAGTATTCGGTACTTTGTTTTCAATAACCGAATGATATGGTGCATTATCCATTATAATTATGCTTCCCTCTTATAAATAATTTAGGAATCTGTTCAAAAACCATTCTTAAACGTACCAGCTGTCATCTCTTCATTTTAATCTGAGGTGGTTTTGGACAGAAAAATCCATTTGCTTTCAGGTACAAATCCTGTCTTAGCGGACCCTACATGACAAATGATAAGTCGACTGCCTTTTCCAACAGGCACTTTCAGGCCACCCTTTTTTGAGGAATCTTGCCAGATTGAATTTTGAGTGTGGTTTTTATTTACCCATGTCTCGTCTAAGTAAAATATAGGTCTCGTATCGCCAGAATTTCGAATTTCGTGCATTTTGCGTAAGAATTTTATTCTTGCCGCAACAATGTCACTCCTCTCCATTAAAAATTGTCGCCCATCATTTGTCTTTCTGTACCTGAACCCTAATCCTCTCAAAATTCTATAAGTAGATGAATTCGAACCAATGTATGGTATTTTAGTTCTAAGGGCACAAGTTATTTTCTGTGTTGTTGGGAATTCACCTTGGTCATAAAACTCCAACACAGTCCTGCGTACAACGTCCTTGTCAAAGTCAGTTAAATTTGTAATCCTCTTCGGAGGTCCAATGTGTTTTCTGGGCGATACAAAAACTGGAGCACCACTGGGAACAGATTTTTTTTCCTCTCCGCAAATGCGAAACACACTTGCTTTACCGACACCACACGCTTTAGCAGTAAGCTGTTGAGGATTTTTGAAATCAAGTTGACTTCTGTGTTCCTCATTGTTGCATATTTTAAAAAACGAGCAGACCCTAAATATAATACTTCGAGCCTGACTTCGCAATACCTGCCTCTTTGACTCGCCACTAAATTCACCACAATATGCCTTTGCACTATTTTGCTCTTGCTGCTTGCTCTCTGAACAACTGCATACTGATATTAACCGTGTAGGGTAAATAAACTCCAACACAGATTTAGAAACAACACACAATACTAAACATGTGACGGCTCACGTTCTGCAGATTCAGCATTCTACAAGTAACACAAGTGAGCTGGGTGGGCTGTTTGCTCTCTCTCAGCTTTAACAAACGCCTTGGTTTTTCAACATAATTCTTTATCACCATCAAGTCAGTAGTTCTGTATAATTACAAATATATATACATAATGTATACAATAATGCATACATACAAATAATGTGACCATTACAGTGCTTACGTGGTTATGATATAACATATGGGTATGTTTATTCGTTTGTATAATGAAAACTATTTGAGCTAAAAATATGTGGTTTTTACGGTTGTGTTACGAAAATTACTCCCTGCCTTCTAGTCGGTTACGTTTTGCAAAATTTGAATTTTGTCTTAGCGCAAATTATATTTATTAGAAACAGATTCGCGATGCGCGCGTCACGCTTAGCTTACGGCGAATGCAATATGACAACACAGCGGAACTCCAATTCGTTGCCGCTCTGGCCGCGCTCAAGGACAAACATCATCCCATTTGAAAATCACAGTAAGCAAATAATATATTTTACCCGTCTGTATGGTTTTGATGTTCCGTGTCTGCCTCACGTTCAAGAGGTCCCGAGTTCGTATCTCGGTTAGGGTGTTGCCCGGATAAAGAGGTTTTTCTGGGTTTTTCCTTATCCTGAAAAGACGAATGTCGGGTAACTTTTAGCTCTTGGACCCCGGGCTCATTTGAACATTATTTCGCCCATTTCATTCATCGTTCGATATGATCTAGCCGGTTAAAGGGCGCTTAACCTTAAAAATACTATGTTTTACTTCCATAAATATTAAGTATATATTTTGTAACTAGAGGCAGCCGTGAAACACTCCTGAATTTCTCTGCATTGTAAGCTTCCATGGTTCGATTCTGAGAAGAGTTCTGATAATTCATATTAGTTGCATTAGTGATAATATCCTTGTATCTTCATTTCTCTCTAGTGTATAGCCGGTCTGGGTTCGACTTTGTATGAGCGACATAGGAATTTCTAAGCATTAAAGCCAGACAGAAGGAAATAGGATTGAACTGTCTTTGGAATATAGGAGTGACGTCACAGGTAACACTCCAACCCAACGGGGGTGCCTTTTGGCGTTTGCAGACAGTAGTCGTACCAGTCTATCAGTGACTCTTGGCCTCTGTTTAGAATTCTTACTTATTTACATAGTCGACTTACCCTCCTCGTATATAGGAGTTACACCCCTAGGATTTAGAACCGTGCCTAGGGTCAGAGGGCTGTAGAGCAGCAGACGAGCATTGAATCGGAGAACGCAGAAACCGGGCCAGGGGATGGTCCCATAGCCAGTTATGAGAGTGAAGGGAGTATAGGATATGAAATGAAGGCGAAAAGGATGAAAGAAAAGGTGATGATGGAGCAATTTGTGGAATGAACGGCGGGGGAACCCGGACAAAACCCGTGCAGATGCCGCTTCGTCCACAAATGCCACATACGGGTCACTGGGATCGAACCTTGGCCACCTTGGTAGGACGCGAGCGGTCTAGCCACTCGGTCACGGTGTCGCACACTGGTTCAGATTGGAAATATAGCGCGAAAAAGAAAACTAATGTCTTCTTATTCTGAAGCTGTATGGTCTAACAACTGAAGAACACTTAAAGTACAGGGGAACACAGTTGATTATCACAACCGAGATGATGATAACAAACTGAAACCTCCTCAAACCGCAAGTCAGAAATATATAGTTTTTGTTCCGCTTATCATTCGCATCAGATATATTGATATTGGATGTTGCTGTGGTAGTCAGTGTAGAAAATTTATTATGGATGTGATTCTACAGGGTTTGTGTTGAGCGATTTTAATATTTTCCGTTTATTTATTGCTTAATTTGAATATGAAACCGTCGGCACATTTTACATAGCTTTTAACTTTCCTATTTACATTTTTGTCCTGAGTTTATAAAATTTGCAGTTATTTGCAGAAGTCCGAATTGCGATTATTTTGGAGAGAAGGGATATAGGTTACGTTACATAAAACTTAAGTGCCCCTCTTTGCTGCTCCCTAATTTTTATACATGCTTTCGCAGGTACAGTGCAGCCAGTACAGTATATGGATATATACCATGAATGATTAAATGTGAAAAATATGAGTATGGCAGAAGTATTTAATCATCTAATTGGCATCATAATTAGGCATTAGTAATACCCTGGCAAAAGAGGAAGTGGTATGGTTGATTAAAAACTTAGAATTTCGCTGGAAAGGTGTAATCGAATGCACGAGCGCTTTGAAAAGCAAAACAATGTATGTTAAAAAAATTCACTTTTATCGCAAATGAACTTGAAGTCAGCCCTACCACTTCAAAAGAACGTGATTGAACTCAGTTTGCAGAATTTAGCGTTAGAAGAAAGCAAATGAAAGTAAAGGTACTACTGCAGGAGAGAAGTACAAGTTGGACTGAGAAGCACTGGAAATCGATCTGCTGCTTATGTACTTCACGACATTACAGACGAGATTTCACCTAGGAGAGCTTTCAAGCATAGAAAGGTTTATATGTCACATCAACATTTAAACACACCTCGTCCATATTCACCTGAAAAAGCTCTTTCTTTAATAAAAATGCAAAGTTAAGCAAGAAGCAGTATTCATTACTGAGATCTGAGACAAAGAAGCACAATGTAAACATTTATTCATCTTGGTATACAGTTATTGAAGCAAAGAAAACGTGTTATCCCGAAACGGAATTAAGGAAAATTCAGCAGCAGCAAATTTGAGTATATATTAAAATTACACATTACGTCAAAGCGTATTTGTAATCTGCTAGAGAAGGAATTGAAACCCATCCTTAGTGAAGTAAATAGTTATATTATGATATGTAAATGGGATGTGATGGCAGCTCGGGACAAAGTAACTATAAACAAAAACTAAGTGAAGGGGATGATTCACCTATGTTTATGGTCTATGTAATACTTCTACAATTATTATTCAGAATTTGATAATCCTTCGAAGAAAATAATAAATTTGTGTGGCAGAATTCTAACAGTTCATCTTCAAGGTTCTGTCGCCCATTCCTCCTGCATATGTGGAGCAAAACCAAAGAAATGAACAATTTAGAATAAGTAGATATAAAAATCGCGGATGAAAAAAATTATAATTTTGGTTCGTCAGTTTTCCATTCCTGGATACGCTTCTTTGAATGCTGTCTATATATAACTTATCGTTTGGATATTATGACTTGGCAAGCGAGACGATAAAACAAGAAAGTTCAGATGAAAAAGAAAATGATAGAAGGATTTAGAAAAGAAGTTGGACTATTGATAGGTCAACCAAAGCTTGGTTCTACTACTATTTTTTCGCGCTAGATTTCAGTTCTCAAACACCTCGAAGGGAACAAAAGGGAAATTCACTCCCTATAAAGGGATAGTTTCTATTCTCCGGTTGTATTCAGAATTTGTACATAACAACACTCTACCTGTAACTCTTATACAAAGTTTTATGAAAGCAAGTAGTGATAACATACCGGAAGCAGAATAACAGGGTATTGTTCCCGTACAGAACAATGCGATTAATGACTCTTTCTATGCGGCAGGCCACGCCCCCATTTTGTGCGCTACTCCGAACACCGTCCGCCAGAGAACCAGAACAGACTGTTATTCCCATCGCTAATGGATGTGTCATGTAGCGGTCGGTGTCGGAGTATTACATTCCTGCACACAAAGAAATACCGCCGATTGATAAGATGTGTCAGATAAGTCTTTGCTCTATGCCACCCGCCACCCTTTGTGTGTTACTCTGAACCCCCCCCTCCCCGTCGCCTCTCTTTGTGTCACTTACCGCCAATGGATGTGTAATGTTGCTGTCAGATTTGACTGACAAGGGTGTAAAAATGTGTGTTTACAAATGTTTTGACACCCTTTGGCGGTATTTTCCCGACACTGGAAGTGCCCCCCTCCCTCTCCGATGTGTGGGTGAAGTCCCCGCCGCTAAAGTTATAAATATGTGTGTCAATCAATCAGGTAATGTTCGTCCATGAATAACATCATCTAGCCCTCATTGAAATTACGGATTAAACCATTAACAAAGGCTATATCGCACTCTAGCGTCCTGGATTCCCGGTATCACGTACCCTAAAGAGGTCATCCTCCGTGGACTAGTGGTACCGTGCTAGGTTCTAGCTCCCGAAGTCGCGGGTTCAAACCCGGCGAAGGGGGATGGATTTTTTCGAGCGTAAAAATCCTTAGCATGGCTTCCTTCGGAAGGGAAGTAAAGCCGGTGGTCCCGTGTCGTAGATTTACGACACGTAAAGGAACCTCAAGCCTGATAAAGAGGCCTCTGAGCAAAAGTTCCGCTATTTCACGCCCAATATAGAATGGGACGCTAAGGACCATAGTAGTTAAAGCGCGTCCATGAATAAAACTGAATTTAAATTAATTTGTACCCTAAAGGGCTGGACGCAGGCCGTCGGTCGATTGATACAATTAATCCAATTGAGTATTTTTTATTGATACAGTATCAAAACGTTGATGTCGATAAGGTACCCCGCTCACCCCCGCCCCCGCACACTCTTTCACCCTCGTCTCTCCTTTGTGTTAGCACGCCGTTACTTTAATATAATTACCACCTCATTGATATGGAAGGTTGGGTGCGCCAGCGAGTTATGCAGTTGTTTAAACACCCCCTGCCGAATAAGTTGTATAATCCCTGAGGTTGTGTAAACCAGACCTTGGAAGCACTGCTTTCAGGATATTCAGAGATCTGGTTTTGTTTTCCACCTTAGAGGCGCTGGATTTTCCAAACAGCCTTTTTCGCTTTTCAGGAAGGTGATAACATCTCCGCATACCGGTACAATAGCCTCTGAGGCATTTCCGAGAAAACGGGCAGTGTCTCTCTCCGAGATTCGATACCCGGCTACAGCATACAGTATTTGAGGAAGAAAAAATATAATGTATTACATTCGCATGACTTTTCACACAAACGCTTATTCCGAGGTCCACAACATAAACACGATTTCTCATTTGAGAAAATATAAAAATATTGCAAAAAATGTAAATAACAGGGACCTGGGCACTTTAAAAACATGCTGACGCTCAGGGTAAAATACAGAACCTGCTAAATATGCATTTCCTCTGAGAAAATATATAAGTATTGAAAAATGTGTAAATAACCTGGATCTGGGCACTTTAAAACATGCAAACACTCGAGGTAAAAGATAGTGGTCTTCAAAACATGCATTTCATTTAGGATAAGGTATTGCGGAAGGGAAACTTAAAACATGCGATGTTGCAAGTCGTGTTGAGTACTCTAGCAGGGGATCGAACCACGGGAAGGCTTCAAATATACATTTGATATCTGTTTTTATAACTTTTTCTAAAAACGCACACCGGCGGTCTTCGAGATATGTGCCAGCGAATTATACCGTTGTTTATACACCCCTACCAAATATGTTCTATACGCCCTGTGGTTGGGTGAACCCGACCTTGGAAATCCCACTTTCAAAAATATTCAGAGGCTTGGTATTTTTTGCACCTTAAAGGCGCTGGATTTTCCAAACAGCCCAATCCACTTTTCAGGAACGCGATTGCTGTAGGAGATATAAAAATCATAGAGAAGACTGATCCTGATCGCTAATATTTAATACTGATTGAACATCGGGACTCTAACGATACAAAGGCTTTTATCAATAAAGAAACGTATGTGTATAGTGCGGAATTAAAAAACAGTGAATACCAGCGGGAATTGAACACTGAACTTAAACGATACAAATACTTTATGAATAAAAAACCTGGGTATATATTGCTTGTAGCTAAAGTGTGGGAATGGTGAGATGTTTAAAACATGCATTTTCGCACGCTCGAGATAAAATACACCAGACCTTCATGCGTGCAGTCTTCGAGATGTGAAACGATACATCCTGAAAGACAGAACTTAACGTAAATATAAATACCGTGGCTCTGGGGAATTTAAAACTTGCAGAAGCTTAAACTAAAATACAGGAGTCTTCAAAACATACATTTCCTCTGACAAAAAATATATAACTATAGCAAAAATGTAAATAAAACGGATCTGGGGACTTTAAAACATGTAGACACCCGGGTAAAATGCAGCGGCCTTCAGAACAGGTATTTTCTCTGAGAAAATATAGGTATTGCAAAAATGTAAATAACATGTATCTAGGGTCTTTTAAACATGCAAGCACTTGAGCTAAAATACAGGAGCCTTCAAATCACGCATTTGCTCTGAGAAAATATATAATTATTGCAAAAATGTAAATAACAGGGATTATGTACTTTAAAACATACGGACACTCGAGGTAAAATACAGGATACCATCAAAAATGTAAATAACATGGATATGGGGACTTTAAAACATGGCGAAACTGGAATAAAATACAACGGCCTGCAAAACAGGTATTTTCCTGTGAGAAAATAATAAGTATTGCACAAATGTAAATAATATGGATCTAGGGACTTTAAAATTCTAGCTAAAATACAGGAGCCTTCAAATCACGCATTTTTTCTAAGAAAATATAATACAACTATTACATAAATGTAAATAACATGGAATTTTAAAACATGGAGACACTTGAGGTAAAATATAGGCGTCTTCAAAGCATGCATGTTAAATACAAGAATTATTTGTATGATACCGATAATAAACTAATTTTTATGGAATGTTACACAAAGAAATGTGATTTGGATGGGATCATAAGAAGAGTATTGTATTTTGAATTAAGATTGGAGATAAAATTCAACTTAAGCACCGCTTCATTTCTTGGACTTTCTCTTAAAGCTCCTCCACTATATAGAGCGCTGTCCTTAAACACCCGTAGAGGGAAGGGAAAGCCCTTCGGGTGTATCACATCAGATATTGTCTTTACATTTTATGGATATATGTCAAGATTTTTATATAATACTTTATAAGGAATTAACTATCGTAATTGTTTCTAAGTATTACTCTCTTCTTCAGGGCTGCAATCAAGTTTAATATTATTATTGTTATTATCGTCACGAAAGCTTATCTGTTTATTTCATTTTAAACAGACTGGTGTTTCACTCTCGTCTAAAAATTATAGGATCCCTGCATTGCTCCAGGAAAAATTACAGGCCCGTCACATTAAAATGCTGTTCAGACTCGAAAATCTTTTATGACTGAATGAATATTAGTTGAAAAGACGTGTTTGCATATGACAGATAAGTCTGAACACGGCTCTCCATCCTCTGGGGCTATCTCTCCTTCCACGAGCCGGTGAAAAAAAACATATATATATATATATATATATATATATATATATATATATATATATATATATATATATATATATATTTCTCGCAAGCCAACGAAGAGCTTTAATTTCAAGAACCAACCTGTTAAAAACAGGCTAACCTATCATATTAAATTGAGTTTTATTTATGGACGCTCTTTAACTACTGTGGTCCTTAGCGTCCCATTCTATGTTGGGCGCGAAAGACTGGCAATTCTGCTCAGTGGCCTCTTTATCAGGCTTGAGGTTCATTTACTGCCGTAAATCTACGACACGGGATCACCGGCTTTACTTCCCTTCCGAAAGAGGCAATGCTAAGGATTTTTATGCCGAAAAAATCCATCGCCCTCCGCCGGTTTCAACCCGCGACCTCGGGAACTAGAGGCTAGCATGGTAACATCTATACCACGGAGGACGACTAAACTATCATATTAATAATCTCTATTTCACTACGCTTGCGCGGCTATTATCTCGGATTGTGCCTGTAACCAAGTTTTTGTAGTTATACTATTCACAGACACATGCACACACCAAACTTATCTAAAAATGCTTTGGAATTCAGGGGCCTCAATACATATTTTCCGGCGAAATCTCGACATCAAATGTTTGGGTGGAATACAGTACTTACCATAATTGCTACACCTAGTAGAGAAAATAACAAAAGAAAGGTAAAGACTTGGATAAGATGTAAATATAAAATTCAGCAATCATATATGGTCTACAATAATAAGTACTCATATAGGTATAAAAAGCTATAGCATTTAGTAAATTTATGCACATACGTGCAGTAAAATGGATAATACACTCAGACAGGTTAGGTTACCAGCAATGAATGCAAGAAATTCAAGTTTTTACTATGACAGTATAAAAGGTAGGTGGATCAAAAACACTATCATCGAAAAAAACATTTCTGAAATTAAGATGTGACATTTTATTTCAAAATCTTACCTTACGATGCTGTCTGTTTTAGTACCTAAATAGTATGTTACCAGCACACATAATCAGATTGGAGTGACAGGTTTTAATGTAGATATTTATTTACAACCATAACAAGAACGCAACACAACTAAACAGTGTCCTAGACAGGAACTTTCTCTTTAAGACACGCTATGTATGCTATTCAGTTGTTTAGGCTCAATAGAGGTCCTAAACTTACATATCGGAAAACATTCGTAGGCAATTTTGGGTACTCTTAAAGTCAACATAATTTTATCGGGGATTTTCTTAAAGGAACGCATGACAGGCAACATTTGCTGGACTATGCTTCCTATATGAGCTTACAGTGACAACTAATTTGTTCACGGTTTTGCTCAGACGCCAGATAAATATAGGATTATATATTCAATAGGGTGACCCAGAGCCAGATGGGGAGATGTCTTTGTGTCGGAACGAGTTTCATAGTTTAATCTTGAAGAAACCAGATTAATAACTAGGACCATTTGTTATCAAGATAGTGCTCTAAGATAACTGCGCAACTAAGGTGATTTGTGTATAGCACACTAACTAATCGAGCAGAATGGCTCAGACGGTAACGCAGGTTTTATCCCCGCAGCCGAAACTCCTGACCCAGGGGGTTTTCAGGTTTTTTGCTGTCGCTAGGCGAATGCTGTGAAGGTTCATTACATTTCCGAATTTTTCCTCCCTCCGTTTCACCTGCATTCTCATTTTACTTCATCCTTCATCTCATTCGTTGTTTCAGGGTTGAAAGTGTCGGAGGGAAGTCTCGGCATATGTATAGCAGGGGAAAAGGATGCTCTCTGTAACCTTCATTCACGGAATGAGCGTCTTCTCCAAATCCTGGGCACTTCGGGAGATGTGTAAGCCTGCAGCCCGAGAGGAACCACAGGTTGCACCAACTACTGCCAGGGAATTTGTAATCTGTGGAAGGTAGGGGGCCCTGCCTTCTGCCGTGTAGATGTCCCCTGTCTCCACTCACCTCACTCCTCCCACCCGTAAAATTAAACATCTCAACAATGTCTAGATAATGTATTTTATATAGTAGAAATTCTTGTTAACTGTCGTCGAAATTCATTAACACCATTTTGTGACTGCCATGTTATAACTTTACATGCTTTCTGCTCACTTATTATTTACAAGTCTATTCGGATTTTGAAGCGTAGATATCACTGACTTATCACCACATGGAAACGTCGAAATTAGTAAACACACGACTTCCGCTATGTAAGTTTATGACGTCTATTGAGCCTAAACAACTGAAAAGCATACATATCGTGTCTTAAAGAGAAAGTTCCTGTCTAGGACACTGTTTAGTTGTGTTGCGTTCTTGTTATGGTTGTAAATAAATATCTACATTAAAACCTGCCATTCCAATCTGATTATGCGTGCTGGTAACATACTATTTACTAAAACAGACAGCATCATAAGGTAAGATTTTTAAAATAAAATGTCACATCTTAATTTCAGAAATATGTTTTTTTTCGATGATAGTGTTTTTGATCCACCTACCCTTTAAACTGTCAAGGTAAAACTCGAATTTGCTGCATTCATTGCTGGTAACCTAACCTGTCTGAGTGTATTATCCATTTTACTGTACGTATGTGCATAAATTTACTAAATGCTATAGCTTTTTATACCTATATGAGTATTTATTATTGTAGACCATATTTGATTGCTGAATTTTACCATTTACATCTTATCCAAGTCTTTACTTTTCTTTTTGTTACTTTCTCTACTATTTGTAGCAAGTATGGTAAGTACTCTATTCCGCCCAAACATTTGATGTTGAAATTTCACCGGAAAATATGTATTGAGGCCTCTGAATTCCAAAGCATTTTTAGATAAGTTTGGTGTGTGCATGTGTCTGTGAACAGTATAATTAAAACAGTTGGTTATAGGCAGAATCCGGGATAATACCCGCGCATGCATAGTGATATAGAGATTATTAATATGATAGTTCAGTCGTCCTCCGTACTATAGATGTTACCATGCTAGCCTCGAGTTCCCAAGGTCGCGGGTTCAAACCCGGCGGAGGGCGATGGATTTTTTCGGCGTAAAAAACCTTAGCATGGCTTGCTTCGGTAAGGAAGTAAAGCCGGTGGTCCCGTGTCGTAGATTTACGGCATGTAAAAGATCCTCAAGCCTGATAAAGAGGCCACTGAGCAAAATTGCCAGTCTTTCACGCCCAATATAGAATGGGACGCTAAGGACCACAGTAGTTAAACAGCATCCATAAATAAAACTCAATTTAATTTAATAGCTTAGCCTATTTTTTACGTGTTGGTTCTTGAAATGAAAGCTCTTCGTTGACTTGCGAGAACTATTTTTTTTTCGCCCGCTGGTTGTGGAAGAAGAGATAGGCCCAGACGATGGAGAGCCGTGTTCAGACTTGTCCGTCATATGCAAACACGGCTTTTCAACTAATGTTCATTCAGTCATAAAAGATTTTCGAGTCTGAAAAGCATTTTTATGTGACAGACCTGTTATTTTTCCTGGAGCAGTGTAGGGAGCTTATAATTTTTAGACTAGGGGTGAAATACCAGTCTGTTTGAAATGAAATAAACAGATAAGCTTTCTTAACAATAATAATATTAAACTTGCTTGCGGCCCTGAAGAAGAAGGGAATAATACTTAGAAATAATTACGATAGTTAATTTCTTATAAAGTATTACATAAAAAATCCTAACATATATCCATAACATGTAAAGAAAATATCTGATGTGATACACTCGAAGGGCTTTCCCTTCCCTCTATGGGTGTTTAAGGACAGCGCTCTGTATAGTGGATGTTGAAGGAGCTTTAAGAAAATGTCCAAGAAATGAAGCGTAGCTTAAGTTGAATTTTTTCTCCCATTTTAATTCAAAATACTATACTCTTCTTATAATCCCCTCCAAATCACATTTCTTTGTTTAACATTCCATAAAAAATCAGTTTACTATCGGTATCATACAAATAATTGTATTTAACATGCATGTTTTCAAGATCCCTGTATTTACCTCGAGTGTCTACATGTTTTACAAGTTCCTAATTCCATGTTATTTACATTTATGCAATACTTATACATTTTCGCAGACAAAAATTCCTGTTTTGCAGGCCGCTGTATTTTAACCGAGTGTCTTCATGTTTTAAAGTCCCTAGATCCCTGTTATTTACATTTTTGCAATACTTACGTATTTCTCAGAGAAAGTGCGTGATTAAGGATCCTGTGTTTTAGCTCGAGTGTCCGCATATTATAAAGTGCCTATATCCCTGTTATTTACAGTTTTCAAACATTTATAAAGTTTCTCAGAGGAAATGCCTGTTTTAAATGCCGTTGTATTTTACGCGAGTGTCTGCATGTTTTAAAGTCCCCAGATCCGTATTATTTTGATTTTCTCCTGTATTTTACCTCGAGTGTCCACAAGTTTTAGGGTCCCTAGATCCTGCATTTTTGCTCAAGTGTCCGAATGTTTTAAAGTCCACGTTATTTACGTTAGGTTCCGTCTTTCAGGATGTATTATATCACTTCTCGAAGACTGCACGCATGAAGGTCCCCTATATTTTACCTCGAGTGTGCGAAAATGCATGTTTTAAACATCTCATCATTCCCACCCTTTAGTTACATGCAATATATACACTACGTGATCAAAAGTATCCGGACACCTGGCTGTAAATGACATAGAAGTTCGTGGCGCCCTTCATCGGTAATGCTGGAAGTCAATATGGTGTTGGCCCACCCTTAGCCTTGATGACAGCGTTCACTCTCGCAGGCATACTTTCAATCAGGTGCTGGAAGGTTTCTTGGGAAATGGCAGCCCATTCTTCACGGAGTGCGGAACTGAGGAGAGGTATCGATGTAGGTCGGTGAGGCCTGGCACGAAGTTGGCGTTCCAAAACATCCCAAAGTGCTCTATATGATTCAAGTCAGGACTCTGTGCAGGCCAGTCCATTTCAGGGATGTTATTGTCGTGTAACCACTCCGCCACAGCCCGTGCAGTATGAACAGGTGCTCGATGGTGTTGAAAGATGCAATTGCTCTTCAACAGTGGGAAGCAAGAAGGTGCTTAAAATATCAATGTAGGTCTGCGTTGTGATCGTGTCACGCAAAACAACAAGAGGTGCAAGCCCCACCATAACACCACCACCTCAGAATTTCACTGTTGACACTACATACCCTGGCAGATGACGTTCACCGGGCATTCGCCATACCCGCACCCTGCCATCGGATTGCCACATTATGTACCGTGATTCGTCACTCTACACAACATTTTGCCACTGTTCAATCGTGTAATGTTGACGCTCCTTACACCAAGCGAGGCGTCGTTTGGCATATTCCTGCGTAATGTGTGACTTATGAGCAGCCGCTCGACTATGGAATCCAAGGTTTCTCACCTCATGCCTAACTGTCATAGTACTTGGAGTGGACCCTGAGGCAGTTTGGAATTCCTGTGTGATGGTCTGGATAGATGTCTGCCTATTACTCTTTACGACCCTCTTCAAATGTCGGCGGTCTCTGTCAGTCAACAGACGAGGTCGGCCTGTACGCTTTTGTGCTGTACATGTTCCTTCACGTTTCCACTTCACTGCCACATCAGAAACAGTGGTTCTTGGGATGTTTAGGAGTGTGGAAATCTCGCGTACAGACTTCTGACACAAGTGATACCCAATCACCTGACCACGTTCGAAGTCGGTGAGTTCCACGGAGCGTCCCATTCTGCTGTTTCACGACGTCTAATGACTACTGAGGTCGCGTATGAGTACCAGGCGGCAGGTGGCAGCACAATGCACCTAGGATGAAAAACGCATGTTTGTGGGGTGTCCGGATACTTTTGATAACATTGTGTACGTACGTTTCTTTATTCAGAAAGCATTTGTATCGTTTGAGTTCAGGGTTCGATTTCCGCTGGTATTCAATGTTTTTTTTCAATTCCGCACCATACACATATGCTTTTTTATTCATAAAATCCTTTGTAGCGGTAGAGTTCCGGTGTTCAGTATTAAATATTACCGATCAGAGTCGGTCTTCTCTGTGATTTTTATATCTCCCCACATCAATCGCGTTCCTGAAAAGTGAATTGGGCTGTTTGGAATATCAAGCGCCTCTAAGGTGGAAAAAAAACAAGTCTCTGAATATCTTTTAAAAGTAGGATTTCCGAAGTTGGGTTTACCTATCCACAGCGGTTGTACATCATATTTGGTAGGAGTGTATAAACAACAGTACAACTCGTTGACGTATTTCTCAAAGACCGTAGACATACATTCTTAGAAAGTTTTTAAAACAAGTATCAGGTTTATATCTCAACCCCCCTGCTCGATCCCCTGGTAGAGTATTCAATGCCGCTTTGGTCATCGTATGTTTTAAAGTCCCCCGCCCATGTTATTTACATTTGCACTGAGTTCTGTCTTTCAGGATGTATTATTTCACTTCTCGAAGACTGCACGCATGAAGGCAGCATAATTTACCTCGAGCGTGAGAAAATGCATCTTTTAAACACCACACCATTCCAACACTTTAGTTACATGCAATATATACCCACGTTCTTTATTCATAAAAACATTTGTATCGGTTGAGTTCAGGTTTCGGTTCCCGCTGGTATTCAATGTTTTTTAATTCAACACTATACACATCCGTTTCTTTATTCATAAAAGCCTTTGTATCGTTAGAGTCCCGGTGTTCAATCAGTATTAAATATTAGCGATCACTGTCTTCTCTATGATTTTTATATCTCCCCACAAAAAGTGAATTGGGCTGTTTGGAAAATCCAGGGCCTCTAAGGTGTAAAAACACCAACTATCTGAATATTTTTAAAGTGGGATTTCCGAAGTCGCGTTTTCCCAACCATATGGGGTATAGAACATATTTGGTAGGGATGTATAAACAACAGTATAACTCGCTGGCGCATTTCTCGAAAACCGCCGGTGTGCGTTTTTAGAAAAAGTTTTTAAAAATAGATATCAAATTTATATTTGAAGCCTTCCCGTGGTTCGATCCCCTGCTAGAGTACTCATCACGACTTTCGACATCGCGAGTTTTAAATTCCCCTCCCGCAATACCATATCCCAAATGAAATGCATGTTTTGAAGACCACTGTCTTTTACCTCGAGTGTCTGCATGTTTTAAAGTCCCCAGATCCAGGTTTTCTGCATATTTTGCAATACTTATAAATTTTCTCAGAGGAAATGCATGTTTAGAAGAATTTGTATTTTACCATGAGTGTCAGCATGTTTTAAAGTCCCCAGATCCCTGTTATTTACATATTTACAATACTTAAATATTTTCCCAGAGGAAATGCATGTTTTGAACGCTCTGTATTTTACCCTGAGTGTTAACATGTTTTAATGTCTCCAGATCCCTGCTATTCACATTTTTATGCAATATTTATATATCTGCTGAAATGGGAAATCGTTTTTATGTTGTGAACCTCGGAATAAGCGTTTGTGGAAAAAGACATGCAAATGTAATACATCATATTTTCCCTTACGCAAATACTGTATGCTGTAGCCGGGTATCGAATCTCGGAGAGAGACACTGCCCGCTTGCTCGGAAATGCCACAGGGGCTATTGCACCGGTATGCGGAAAGGTTATCACCTTGCTGAAAAGTGAATTGGGCAGTTTGGAAAATCCAGCGCCTGTAAGGTGAAAACAAAAACCATGTCTCTGAATATCTTGAAAGCAGCATTTCCAAGGTCTGGTTTACCCAACCTCGGGGCGTATACAACATATTTGGCAGGGGGTGTTTAAACAACTGCATAACACGCTGGCGCATCGCACCATCCATATCAATGAGACGGTAATTATATTAAGGTAGCGGCGTGATATCTCAAAGGAGAGAGGGAGAGAGAGAAAGGGTGTCCATGTGTGCCAAGGGGGATGTGGGTAATGCGGGGTACTTTATCATCAATTCTCTTTTAGTGTATCAATCAAAAATACTCAATTGGAATAATTGTATTAATCGATCGACGGACTGCGTCCAGCCCTTTACGGTAACCGATACCCGGAATCTGGGACGCTAGTGTGCGATATAGCGTTTGTTAGTGGTTTAAATTCTTGATTTCAATGGGAGCTAGATGATGTCATGCAAGGACGAACACTACCTGATTGGTTGACACAGATATTTATAATTTTAACGGCGGTGACTTCACCCACACAAAAGAGAGGGGGCACTTCCTGTGTCGGGAAAATACCGCCAAAGTGTGTAAAAAACGTTTGTAAACACACATGTTTACACCCTTGTCAATCGTATCTGACAGCTACATCACACATCCTTTAGCGGTAAGTGACACAAAAAGTGGCGGCGGCGGAAGGGTCTGTTAGAGTAACACACAAAGGTGGTGGGCGGCATAGAACAAAGGCTTATCTGACACATCTTATCAATCGGCGGCATCACTTTGTGTGCAGGAATGTGATACTCCCACACCAACAGCTACATGACACATCGATTATGGATGGGAAGAATAGTTTATTCTTCTGGTTCTCAGGCGTCCGGCGTTCGGAGTAGCACACAAAGAGGGCGCGTGCCTTGTGGCATAAAACAGAGTCATTAATCCCATTGCTCTGTACCGAAACAGTAGCAGTATCATATTATAGAGAGAGCTAGCACAGTTTATGCCTTTATATGGGAAAAGATAGGTAAAACTAGGGTAGGTGCGAGGGTTCAAGTAGGAAAATGCGTTTATATGGGGAAGATAGCGAAAACAGGGACTGATGATAGGCTAGACGGATGTTGAAGGAGGGAGAATATGGACTTATATACAAGAGAGATAAAGAATACGAGGGGAGGTACTAGACTAAACAGGGTTTGAAGGGTAGAATATGGCTTTTAAATGCGAGAGGTAGCAAACTGAGGAGAGCTATAAGTATAGGAGGGTTTGAATGATAGAATAGGCGATATATGCGAGAGATAGGAAATTCGAGGGCCGATGCTAGGTCAGACAG
The DNA here is from genome assembly GCA_030765065.1 of Deroplatys truncata. Lineage (NCBI taxonomy): Eukaryota > Metazoa > Arthropoda > Insecta > Mantodea > Mantidae > Deroplatys > Deroplatys truncata. The sequence goes on from CM060990.1 coordinate 383,913,707, forward strand.
CGTCTGAAGTAGGGGAATACGTTTTATATGAGAGGTGGTGAATATAGGAAGAAGTGCTAAGCTAGACTAGATTTGAGGTGTGGAGTATGACTTGTATGGGAAAGATAGGGAAAACGCAGACAGATGGTATGATAGACAAATGCTGAAGGAGGGGAATATAGGCTTATACGGGAGAGATAGGGAATACGAGGAGAGGTGCTAGACTAGACAGAGCTTAAAGGGTAGAATATGGTTTTTATATGGGAGAGCTATCAAACCGAGGAGCCGTATTAGGCTAGGAGGGTTTGAATGGTAGAGTATACGTTTATATGAAGAGACGAGGAAAACGAGGGTAGATGCTAGTCTGAGAGTGCCTTCAAGGAGGAAAATGCGTTTATATGGGAGAGATAGGGAAAACGAGGTAAGATCCGAGGTAGAGCAGGTTCTGAAGGAGGGGAGGGAGAACGCCCATTATGTGTCAGAGGTAGGGAATACGAGAGGAGGTAGTTAGAAAGAGGTTGAGGGTACGGTATTCGTTTATGCGAGGAAGATATGGAAAACGGAGAGACATCCTATGCTAGAAGAGAGTTGAAGGAGGTCAATGCGCTTTATATGAGCGAGGTAGGGAATTCGAGGAGAGGCTCTAATCTAGACAGAGTTTGAGGAGTAGAGTAGGCGTTTATGTGGGAAAATATAGGAAAACGAGAAGAGCGGTTAGGGAGCTTAGTGTTGACGTATGTGTAATGTTCATCCATACATAACATAATTTAGACTCATTGACGTCGAGATTTAAACGCTAACAAAGGCTATATTGCGTTCTAACGTACCGGAATCGTGTCTCTAAAGGGCTGGACGCAGGCCCTCGATCGAAGTACCCCACCGCCTGTATTTTGATTGATTAATGTAATTAAACGCTGCAGTCGATCGACGAATACAATTAAGTATTTCTTTATTGTTACAGTATAAAGAGTAATTCGGATAGTATCGTATATATGTAGGGTAAACAAGTTAGTGTCACAAGTATGCAATGTAATTCAGAGCAGCGATTCGCACCAGAGCTTTTTAAGGTAATTTTCATATGATTCGGGTAGTATGTCGGGTATTTAACTCATTTTAGCAGGTAATTCAGATAGCCTCAGAGGTATTCATGGTAATATAGAGAGTAATTAGATTATAAACATTTCTCATCAAACGGTACAGTACTTTTATATATTTTTTTCTAAATCTTACAAACTTTTTATATGTTAAACAGTTAATGTGCGAGACGGAGAGGGATAAACTGCAAATTGGTTTACAGTGAAGGTATATAGAAGTATTCTAAACTAAATCCACACCGAACGCCCTAACCTATCCCTACCTTGACGTCTCATTGTCTATTCAATCCTATCATCTTTTAACCTAACCAACGTAACAAGACGTAACACCACGTATCATAACCACGTGACAAAACCTAACGTAACATAAGCACGTAACAACGTAACACAACGTAACATCACGTAATAAGACGTAACGAACAAACGTAACACAGCTAACATATCCACGTAACAAGACGTCACACTAAGTAACATAAGCACGTAACCACGTGACAAGACGTCACACTACGTAACATAAGCACGTAACCAGCGTAACAATCATGTAACATAAGCACGTAACCACGTAACACCACGTGACAAGACGTAACCAGTAACGTAACACGACGTAATCAACGTAGCCATTAAACGTAACCACGTAACAAAACGTAACAACACGTAACCAACCCATTGCTAAGACAATCTAAGCTAGTACATCCTTCATAAATTAGACCATCAGTACGCGATCCTAGCCTAGCTTAACCTAACCAATCCCAGGCCATCCTCTCATCATCTATTCCACTCAGTCATCGTCTAACCTAATCTTACTAACCAGAGATAACCTTGACTTTCTTTTAGTGAAATTCAGGTTTTATTATTCGAGAGTCTTAATTGAAAAGTTCAGCGTGAACATACTTTATTGTAGTTCGTTGTAGGTGCCTCTCGCCTTTATCTAGGCTTGAGACTAGCACCGCGATTGCTCCTAATGGCAGGGTTAACACCTTCCCTTCCATCTTTTTATTCTTTTTCTTTCTTCATCAGGTGTCTTAGTTGCATACACAGCACACGGATAAACTTAATTTTTTTAAGATTGTGCACTCACCAGAAAATCTTTATCTTCGACTTACATTCTTTTAAGCACTGTTTGGAATACGATAATGTCCATGCGCATATGTAGTTATTGCATCCTCAGCAATAACTCTTATCGTATGCAGTCAATGTAATTTTATTCACTTGCACTGTGGCAAGACCATGCTCCCGGTACAGGATCAGATTCATGGGCGCTCTTTTGATTTCTCTGGTTTTAAGACAGTCAGTATAACTGATTAATAGCACTGCGTTTTATGCCTTTAATTTATTTTATCATTGAGCCGTGGAAATCTAGTGCATAGATTTTAAGTCTTAGTCTGACAAAGCGCTTGATGATTTTACCATTAGCCTCATCTTTATATTTTCCCAACACCTTTTTGTTTAGAGCTGAATAGCATATATCTTGTAGAGTTGAGTTTTTTTACTTATGGACGCTCTTTAACTACTGTGGTCCTTAGCGTCCCATTCTATATTGGGCGTGAAACACCCGTAATTTTGCTCAGAGGCCTCTTTATCAGGCTTGAGCTTCTTTTACGTGCCGGAAATCTACGACACGGGACCACCGGCTTTACTTCCCTTCCGAAGGAAGCCGTACTAAGGACATTTACGCCCGAAAAAATCCATCGCGCTCCGCCGGATTTGTACTCGCAACCTTCGGAACTAGTGGCTACCACGGTACCACTAGTCCACGGGGGACGACTTTGCTTGTAGGATAATCAGATGTATCCAGATGCTCAAGAAAACGTAGCTTGTCCTGGTACACATCTTCAGTTGTCACACGATGAATGAAGGAATCAGTATCCACATACATAAGCTTCAGGTTTTCAGCTCCATAATAGGGCAGCAACACATCTTAGTTATAGTGGTACATTAATGTTTTTGGAGATGTCCAACACACTCATTCCAATGTATATAGGCTTGTTGAACGCAATCTTTTGGGAGGCCAGATGCACAGCAGCTAGGTTTGTAGCATATATTGTTCGATCGATAAACCTAGGCTTAGCGATCAGCTTTTCCAAAGTCTTCTCGTTTGTCACCAGCCGTATATCCACACGATTACGCAAATTCTCCATAGCTTTTCCGAACATAGCATTGTTGAACAGTTTGTAGAGATCCTTCTCAAAATCATTTGCAGCCTGTTGACGTAGTCTATTGTTAAATTCCACATAAGATTTTAACCACTGCGACTGTCGGAATTGTAGCACACGATGGATTTTTGTTAGCCGTAGTCCATGATTAAGTGCCTGTTTCAAAGCCATGTAATGTACTACATACTTCTTTCGAGGTCGAAGATGAGGTATCAGTTTCTTTTTAGTTGAGTCCTTAGGCTTCATACACTCGGGCAGGAAATGTAGATCGTTGTGTAGATCGTGAGATTCCGCAGGATACTCTGTCAACTTCTAATACGTATCCATGAGGATCATCTTCTTGTAGTCTTTCTAAGTCGATTTTTCAGGTGACACCCCCTCAAATCCTCCATAAGGGAGGGGGTGGCACATGGTCCAAGCATATTGGTTATTGGCGACTTCATATGTAATAAATTGGGTTGGTCTCGGCGGATCATACTTCGCACTGTAGGCGTTTTTTTCTTCGGCATACCGGTGGGAAACTTGGCATAAACCTCCGCTTATGCCAGATTCCACCATTAGTAATTGGTGATAATCCTGTAACAATTCCAGTTGAATTCCAGTATGCAGCAACATGGCATCCTATGTAAGTCCTGGAGAGGCGAAATAATGTGCAGGGGCGACTTTGCGTGTTTTGAGGGCTTGATCTCTAAATGACTCAAAGACATCAGCTATAAGAGGTACATCAGAGATTAAGTAGAGGTCGCTGTACTCGCCTAGGTTGCTTACATTAAACAGATCCCATACATTTCTAGCATGATCGTAGTCAGCATCACTAATTTGTTCTTCATTTAACCTATTGTAGAATGAGTCCTTAGGAGGCAGGCAGGTTTCATTCAAAACATCCCATGAAGTGACGTAATCATAGGGCAATACTCCCTTACGAGTCATCAACTTCAACTTGTCTTCTCCGAAGTGTATCACTGTTTCAGGGTACGTTGTTAGATTTTTCACCAGCTTATCCAAGCTTGTACTGAGAAACCGAAAGCTATCCACAAACGGGAAGCTTTATATCTCCTGCATACTTGGAGAATGATATACAGCTTTCTTCAGAGCTAGGAATTACTTCCACCCGCTCACTTGTGCATCCCAAGTCCTTAAAAATGAAGTGTGAGTCATACCCACTGAGGTTATGCATGAAGACTGGAATATATTTAGGTGTTCTGCAGGCTAAATTACTTAATTATGTAGACTTCCACTATATTCACCACTCATGTAATCATCGTCGTGTACTTTGTAGTTCTCTTCAGTAAAGTTTTTTCCACACAAGTAGCATACTGTAGAGGAGTTGAAATCCATCTGCTGTCGATGTGTAAGTTTCAAAGGCATGGCAGATTTGTATATATAATTAATTTGCTTTGCAAAAAGGACAGTTATTCCATAAACCTCTGAGCAGCATCAGCACCACAATATACATAAGGATGCTTAGGAAGACCAGTTTCCAGAGGTTCAACGTCGCATGACGGTTTAACGTAAACGCAGAAACTCATAGGTACATGATGCTGATAAGGGTTGTATATGAAGTTTCAGGATCGGGTATACATGTATGACATGGGGCGAGAATGCTTTCAAAGTCTGCAGAGAAGACATAAGGTAGTTTCAACAACCTTTCAAAAATTTTAAACTGAACAATTGATTTCTCCTTTGTAGGCATAACTGCCCTTGCAATACCGTGTTGATTACATATGCCAGCATGTTCTTGCAGTTTTTCCAGTCCACTTCGTCCGCACTTATCATTAACATGTGTAAAACGACGCTTACAGGTATAAACATGTCCATTATGCATAGTTTTCTGACGTCGAATAAGTTTTTCAAAATTCTTTATGTAAACGTTGTGATGTTTCTCACTACTGTCACTCAATAGTAGGAGGTCACGTTGTTCAGGTAGTCCAGTCTCAGCGACCTTTATCGGATACACTTCATGCCGAAGACGTTGACAGTCATCCTTTTAAGGTTCTCAAATTTAAGTATTTGAGAAAGTGACGTAGGGTAGGAAACCCAGCTAAAGCCTTATTTATTTTGAAGTTGCGCGTATTTGCTCACACGTTGTTCATTCTTCTCAACAAATTTGGCTAATACAGAATACATAAAACGTAGCTCATCAGTTTAATTCTGATGTTAATGCAGGCTTTTCTTGCTTCAACAGATGGAGGCAGTGATATGTAGCTACTTCCTCGTAACGGATTGTACTTGTTAATGCGAAGGCGTACCCCTTCTACAGCAAGCAGAGCCCAGTTACTGCCCTTAAGTTGTGATTCCTCCATTTCAGTAACCAACTTTTTCATTTTCGTTTTCCAACATGGAGTGCAGATCCGGTTCTAGGAAAGCAGCTTGATTCCGAGTTTTGTCACACGTTTCTCTGACACTGTTAACAAATCCACACTCAGCCAGCAAATTAATGTTCACACTCTTGTTAATACCAAGCTCTTTATGTACAGCCTGGATTTTCCGAGGTTTCGCCTCATGCGGGTACATATTCAGGTCCTTATTTGATTCACAACGTATAAAATATGATTTCAAGCGTCCATTAAGTGATGTTTCTTATTGTTTCATATCACAAGCATCCATTGTAGATAATAGCTCTTGTTTAGTAGGTTCTAACTTACGTTCCTTCTCAGGTCTGTTTATTTCGCATGCATTTTCGTGTCGCCGGAACGTATACCTGTCTTTGAAGGTTGCATTACAATATTTACATTTGAAAAGATTCTTACAACGTAGCTCACGCCTTCTTTTATCATAACCGCGGAGGAATTTCTTGCCGCATTTACTACAAGAATATCCTGAGGCATTAGGAATGATATCGTTATATGAGGACTTATTCATCTTTCTCCTTGGTATAATAACGTATCGATCCCTTTTCAAGGAAATGTAGACATCTTCACTTTGATACCACTTTATAAATCCGATGATTTTCTGAGAGAACAACGATGTTGTCACCACGGAGATAATTAACAGAATGAAGCCCAATGCTCGAGAACGCTCTATTTATGCAGGAGGCACGAACCTTTTTGGATCAATTATATAACGTATTGACCCTTCTTCAAGGAAATATACGCCTCTTCACCTTGATAACACTCTAGAAAGCGTATTATTTTCTGAGAGTACAACAATGTTGACACAGAGTTAATTAGAAGAATGAAGTCCAATGCCCGAGATCACCCTATTTATAGGGGAGGCACGAACCTTTTTAGTTCAATTATATATGGAATTTTAATTCAAAAAACCGTGAATAAGCGTCTAAGCTCTTATATTTCCATTCGTGTTACATTGATGTTCGGGTGTATCCGTGCGTCTTCGCGCATGTTCGTGTACTTTGAAGTGAACGGTCTCTTTGTATTCATATGTCTTCGTACAGATTCGGGTGCTTGACTCGTGAGGATAACAACGATCCGTCTACTGAGCAAGGGGCAAGTATCCTTTGAGCAAGCATTCACCTTACGCCGCGAAACCTAGAAGCACAAACATGCAAATGAAATAAAAGATGTAAATGAAATAGAATTAAAGGAAATCGAGATAGCATACACCACGCAGGCATTCGCCTACAGGCAGTGAAAACCACAAAAAATCCGACACCAGTGTGAACGGCCGATGGGAATCAAACCAGGGTTCCTAGAAGCACACATGAAAGATGCGAAAGGAATAGAATGAACGGAAATTTTGATAGATGAAAGACCACCCCAGTATTCGCCTGCAGACAGCGAAAACCACAAAAAATCCGAGACCAGAGTGAGCGACCAACAGGAATCGAACCAGAAGGCCTTCAGATTGCACACGTGAAAGATGCGAAAGAAATAGAATGAAAGGAAATCGCGGTAGCATACACCACTCAGGGATTCGCCTGCAGACCAGGGAAAACTACAAAAAATCTGAGGTCGGAGTGAACGACCGACGGGAATCGAACCAGGGACCCTAGAAGCACAGGTGAAAGATGCGAATGAAATAGAATGAAAGAAAATCGTGGTAAAATACACCACTCAGGCATTCGCTTTCAGACCAGGGGAAACCACGCGAAATCCGAGTTCTGAGTGAGGGTCCGACGGGAATCGAACCAGGTGTCCTAGAAGCACACCTGAAGATGCGAAAGAAATAGAATGAACGGAAATCGTAGTAGCATTCACCACTCAGACATTCGCCTGCAGACCAGGGAAAACCTTGAAAAATCTGAGGTCAGAGTGAGCGACCGACGGTAATCAAACCAGAGACCCTAGAAGCACACGTGAAAGATGGAAATGAAATAGAATGAAAGGAAATGGTGGTAGCATACACCATTCAGGCATTCGCCACCAGAGTAGGGAAAACCACGAAAAATCCGAGGTCTGAGTAGGTGACCGACCGACGGAAATCGAACCAGGGACCCTAGAAGCACACTTGAAAGATGCAAATAAAAGGAAATCGTGGTAACATACACCACTCAGGCATTCGCCTGCAGACCACGGAAAACCACGAAAAATCATAGGACAGAGTCAGCGACCGTCTGGCGGAAATCGAACCCCGGAACCCTAGAAGCACATGTGAAAGATACAAATGAAATAGAATTATAGGAAATACGGGATTCGATCGAGGGATCTCCGAATGCAAACCACATACGTTGTTGCCTGAACCAAGCCATAAAAACACGTGTATCCCATATCACTCACGACAATAATTCTACCGCGCCACATGACGTCACACCGGATGACAGACTGTCTGGGAACAACCCGACATTTTGAAGCACGTTCATTTACACCTGCCACACCATAAGTGAAGTATTCTCACACGATCATTCAGACAGATGTTTCCAATCAATGCCTAGCATACCCACCACCGCAACCCATGAAACACCAAAATTACCATTATTTGTATTATAATACTTTAGAAAAAGCGTAGAAGCTTTCTCACCTTATTTAATTAAATTCATGTATATACCCTATTAATTTGTGTTTTCAATCCTTTTTCAGTACTTTCTTTCCCTCATCGCCCTTATTCTCGACAGAATCAGTTTTTATACGCTTAATGTCCATTTATCAAAGAAAACCACGCTTACTACCCATTTGTCACAGAAAACCACGCTTAATACGCAGTTATCACAGAAAACCGCTACATTTGACTGGAATCACGAGCAAAGTAATTTTTTCCAGTTACACCGATTTTATGCTTATAGAATCGTGTTAGGAAATGTATTGTATTTTTTAGCTCTAAGTGTGTACACATTTTAAAGTTTCTGATCCCTGCTATTTGCATTTAATGTAAAGATTGTCATATTTCATTTCTAAGGTCGCCTTTGTTAAATATAATATCTTGCAATCCATTTTTACATTTCTTTTAAAAGCAAGTCAACCACGCGTTTAACGCATGTAATGACCACCATCCGCGTTAAACTCCAAGATGGCGACTTCCGCCTTGTTCCCAGCAGGCCGGAAGAGCGCACTTTATGTTGATGGCCACTTGAGGGTGGAAAAGACGAGGGGAAACTGGATGACCGTATGGTGGGGAGGATGGCTACCGTTATGACCTGCATTCAAAACCGAGAGCACTTCATTGAGCGAGAGACCGCTACGTAGGGTGGAGCTATAGGTCTCCGAGCCTCTTTACGCCACGCCAGTGTTTTGCGTGTTCTTTGAGTTAGTTATTTAGGCTAACTTTACCTTTTGGTCATGCATTCATCTAAGAGTTGTAATATTCGTCAGGACGACAGATAGTCAAATATGCATTACAAAGAAACTAGTTTATGATATAAAGGTTGATTCGTTGTGTTTATCTTAATTCCTTTGATGTTATTCAAAGATTATTCATGTCACTGGATTCAACCCAAGACCACCAGGTCAACTTGGAACAGTCAATGACGCGCCACATTCCAAGGATATAATCACCCTTTACCGCATATCGCTATCTCTTTTCATTCAGGAGATATAAGCATTTAACGGTAATAATATATTTTTTGTAACATACCGCCAATTAAAAAGGTCCGTAATCGAATTAATTACCTCTTTGTAGTAATAAAAGGCCGGTACGGGGCCATCAAGGGATGCCGACAACTGATAAGGTGTAATGTGATATTCTTTGTTCTATGCGGCCGACTCCCGCCCCTCGTTTATGTGCTGACCCAAAAAGCTGCTGGCCCCGCCCCCTCCTTTCTGCGCTACTGCTGAAGCCGACTCCGGAGAAACCGAACCATGGGATATTGTCCTCGTACGGTACAATGGTCCATTGTTCTAATCGCTTATGCCGGCGTTCAGAGTAGCGCACAAAGGTTAAGTGTTTTCACACCTATCCGTTGTGTTGTATTCCTTCAACGCCCGCCCGAGACGAGAATAATGGTCGATTGTTCTCATCGCTCATATCGGCGTTCAGAGTAGCGTACAAAGGTTCAGTGTTTTCATAACTCTCCTTTGGATGTTATTTTTTCACCGCCCGCTTGAGACCGTGGACAATAGCCCATTGTTCTAGTACGAGCGCAATGGATCATTGTTCCCATCGTTAATGGCTGTGTCAGAAGAGCACACAAAGCACAGCTGTGAAACCACTTGTCTTCTGATTACACGATCAATCGTCGGGGCCTTGTCACGCCGTGCCGACATTTATTTACAACTATGTGGTAATTAATTCGATTACAGACCTTTTTAGTTGGCGGTGGGTTACAAAAATACATTAATACCGTTCAATGCTTATATCTCCTGAAATGAAAAGAGATAGCGATATGCGGTAAAGGGCGATTATATCCTTGGAATGTGGCGCATGATTGACTGTTGTTCCAAGTTGACCTGGTGGTCTTGGGTTGAATCCAATGACATGAATACAAACTCATCTTCGAATAACCTCAAAAGTAATTAGACAAAGACGTCGAATCAACGTTTATATCATAAGCCAGTTTCTTTGTAATGCATGTTTGACTACCTGTCGTCCTGACGAATATTATAACCCTTAGATGAATGCATGACTAAAAGGTAAAGTTAGCGTAAATAACTAACTCAAAGAACACGCAAGACGCTGGCGTGCCTTAAAGAGGCTCGGAGACCTAATGCTTCGCCCTACGTAGCGGTCTACCGCTCAATGAAGTGCTCTCGGGTCTGCATGCAGGTCATAACGGTAGCCATCCTCCCAAAAATACGGTCAGCCAGTTTCCCCCTCCTCTTTTCCGCCCTCTAGTGGCCATCAAGAGAAAGTGCACTGTTCCGGCCTCCTGGTAACAAGGCGTAAGTTGCCATCTTGGGGTTTAACGCGGATAGTGGAGATTATATGCGTTAAGCGCGTGCTTGAGTTGATTTTAAAAGAAATATAAAAATGCATTGCAAAACATTATCTTAAACAACGGCGACCTCAAAAATGAAATATGCAAATCTTTAGATTAAATGCAAATAGCAGGGATCAGTGACTTTAAAATGTTCAGACACTTTGAGATAAAAAATACAATAAATTTCGTAATACGGATCTACAAGTTTAAAATTGGAGTAACTCTGGAAAAAATTACTTTATTCGTGAATCCAGTCAAATGTAGCGGTTTCTGTGATAACTACGTATTAAGCGTGGTTTTCTGTGATAAATGGGTATTAAGCGTGGTTTACTCTGATAAATGGACATTAAGCGTATCAAAACCTATTCTGTGGAGAGTGAGGGGGGCGAGGGAAAGAAAGTATTGAAAAAGGATTGAAAACACAAAATAATTGGGTATATACATGAATTTAATTAAATAAGGGGAGAAAAACTTCAACGCTATTTCTAAAGTATTATAATACAAATTATGTAACTTTGGTGTGTAATGGGTTGCGGTGGTGGGTATGGTAGGCATTGAATGGAGACATCTGTCTGAATGATCGTGTGAGAATACCTCTGTCTTGGTGTGGCAGGTGGAAATGAACGCGCTTCAACATGTCGGGCTGTTCCCAGACAGTCTGTCACCAGGTGTGACGTCATCTGGCGTGGTAGAGTGTTGTGAGTGCTATGGGAGAAACGTGTTTTTACAGCTTGGTTCAGGCGATAACGTCTGTGGTTTGCATTCGGAGGTCCCTGCATCGAATCCCGTAGGGACGGTCACCCCGAAATTTGGTTTCTCACGGTTTTCGCTGGTCGATAGATGAATGCTAGTAGTTTCTCATATCCTCCGATTCCATTTGCTTTAATTATATTTCATCTGCATCCTTCACGTGTGCTTCTAGGAACCCTGGTTGGATTTCCGTTGGTCCCTCACTCTGACTTTGGATTTTTCGTGGTTTTCCCTAGTCTGTAGGCGAATGCCTGAGTGGTGTATGCTACTACGATTTATTTTCATTCTATTTCTTTCGCATCTTTCACGTGTCTTCTAGGACCCCTGCTTCGATTCCCGTCCGTCGTTCACTCTGACCTCGGATTTTTCGTGGCCTTACCTGGTCTGCAGGCGAATGCCTGAGTGGGGTATGCCACCGCGATTTCTTTTCATTATATTTCTTTCGCAACTTTCACGTCTGCAATCTGAAGGCCCTGGTTCGATTCACGTTGCTCGCTCACTTTGGTCTCGGATTTTTTGTGGTTTTCGTTGTCTGCAGGTGAATACCGGGGTGGTTTCTCATCTATCACAGTTTCCTTTCGTTCTATTTCTTTCGCATCTTTCACGTGTGCTTCTAGGGACACTAGTTCCATTCCCATCGCCCAGGATTTTTTGTGGTTTTCATTGTCTGTAGGCGAATGCCTGAGTGGTGTATACTATCACGATTTCCTTTCATTCTATTTCATTTACATCTTTCATTTCATTCGCATCTTTGTGCTTCTAGATTTCGCGGCGTATGGTGAATGCTTGCTCAAAGGATACTTGCCCCTTGCTCAGTTCACGGATCGTTCATCACCCTTAGGACTCAAGCACCCGAATCTGTACGAAGACCTACGACGCGTTCAGTTCAACCAAGTACTCGAACATGCGTGAGGACGCACGGATACACCCGAACATCAGTGTAACACGAATTGAAATATAAGAGCTTAGACCCTTAATCACCGTCTTTAGTATTAAAATTCTATATATAATTGATCTAAAAAGGTTCGTGTCTCCGCTATAAATAGAGTGATCTCGGGCATTGGGCTTCATTCTTCTAATTAACTCTGAGGTGTGAACTTCGTTGTACTCTCAGGAAATAGTAGGCTTTCTAAAGTGTTATCAAGGTGAAGGGGCGTACATTTCCTTGAAGAACGGTCAATACGTTATATAATTGATCCAAAAAGGTTCGTGCCTCCTCTATAAATAGAGCGTTCTCGAGCATTGGACTTCATTTTGTTAATTATCTCCGAGGTGACAACATCGTTGTTCTCTCAGAAAATAATCGGCTTTCTAAAGTGTTATCAAGGTGAAGATGTCTACATTTCCTTAAAGGATTAATACCTTATGATACCAAGAAGAAAGATGAATAAGTCATCATATAAGGATATCATTCCTAAAGCCTCAGGATATTCTGGTGGTAAATGCGGCAAGAAATTCCTCTGCGGTTATGATAAAAGAAGGCATGAGCTACGATGTACGAAGCTCTTCAAATGTAAATATTGTAATGCAACCTTCAAAGACAATTATACGTTCCGGCGACACGAGGATGCATGCGAAATAAACAGACCTGAGAAGAAACTTAGATTAGAACCTACTAAACAAGAGTTATTATGTACAATGGATGATTGCGACATGAAAAAATATGAATCTTCATTTAATGGACGCTTGAAATCATATTTTATACGTTGTGAATCAACTAAGGACCTGAATATGTACCTGCATGAGGCGAAACAGCGGATAATACAGGCTGTACACAAAGAGTTTGGTATTCACAAGAGTGTAAAAATTAATTTGCTGGCTGAGTGTAGATTTGTTAACAGTGTCAGAAATACCTGTGACAAAACACTTAAAACTCGGAATCAAGCTGTTTTCCTAGAAACGGATATGGACTCTATGTTGGAAAGGAAAATGAAGAAGCGGTTACTGAAATGGAGGAATCACAACTTAAGGGCAGTAACTGGTCTCCGCTTGCTGTAGAAGGGGTTCGCCTTCGTATTAACAAGTACAATCCGTTATGAGGAAGTAGCTACATACCCCTACCTCCATCTGTTGAAGCCAGAAAAGGCTACATTAACATCCAGAATTAAACTGATGAGGTACGTTTTATGTATTCTGTATTAGCCAAATTTATTGAGAGGAATGCACAACGTGTGAGCAAATACGAGCAACTTCAAAATGAATAAGACTTCAGCTGCCTTTCCTACCCTACGCCACTTTCTCAAATACCTACATTTGAGAAGCTTAACAGGATGTCTATCAACGTCTTCAGCCTGGATGAGAAGCATGAAGTGTATCCGATAAAGCTCGCTGAGACTGAACTACCTGAACACCGCGATCTCCTACTATTGGGTGACAGTAGTGGGAACATCGCTACGTTTATATAAAGATTTTGAAAAACTTATTCGACGTCAGAAAACTGCATAGTGGACGTGTTTATATCTGTAAGCATTGTTATACAAATGTTGATGATAAGTGCGGATGAAGTGGACTGGAAAAACTGGAAGACAATGCTGCCATATGTAATCAACATGGTGTTGCAAGGGTAGTAATGCTACAAAGGAGAAATCAATTGTTCAGTTTAAAAATTTTGAAAGGTGTTAAAACTACCTTACGTCATCTATGCAGACGTTGAAAGCATCCTCGCCCCCCATGTCATACATGTATACCATGCTGAAACTTCATATGCAACCCCTTATCAGCATCATGTACCTGTGAGTTTCTGCGGCTACGTTCAACCATCATCCGACGTTGAACCTCTGGAAACCGGTCTTCCTAAGCATCCTTATGTATATCGTGGGGTTGATGCTGCTCAGAAGTTTATGGAATACCTGTCGTTCATTGCAAACGAAATTAATAATTTATACAAATCCGCCATGCCTTCGAAACTTACATATCAACAGCAGATGGATTTCAACTCCTCTACAGCATGCTACTTCGGTGGAAAAAGCTTTACTGAAGAGAACTACAAAGTACGCGACGATGATCACATCAGAGGTGAATATCGTGGAAGTCTACATAATGAATGTAATTTAGCCTGCAAAGCACCTAAATGTATCCAGTGTTCATGCATAACCTTAGTGGGTATGACTCACACTTCATTGTTAAGGACCTGGGATACACAAATGAGCGGGTGGAAGTAATTCCTAGCTCTGAAGAAAGCTGTATATCATTCTCCAAGTATGTGGGAGATATAAAGCTTCGGTTTGTAGTTAGCTTTCATTTCTCATTACAAGCTTGGATAAGCTGGTGAAAAATCTAACATCGTACCCTGAAACAGTGAAACACTTCGGAGAAGACAAGTTGAAGTTGATGACTCGTAAGGGAGTATATCCCTATGATGACGTCACTTCATGGGATGTTTTGAATGAAACCTGCCTGCCTTCTAAGGACTCCTACAGTAGATTAAATGAAGAAGAAATTGGTGATGCTGACTACGATCATGCTAGAAATGTATGGGATCTGTTTAATGTAAGAAACATAGGTGAGTACAGCGACCTCTACTTAATCTCTGATGTTTTTCTTCTAACTGAAGTCTTTGAGTCATTTAGAGATCAAACTCTCAAAACACGCAAAGTCGATCCTGCACATTATTTCACCTCTCCAGGACTTTCATGGGATGCCATGTTGCTGTATACTGGAATTCAACTGGAATTGTTACAGGATTATGACCAGTTACTCATGGTGGAATCTGGCATAAGAGGAGGTTTATGCCAAGTTTCCCACCGATATGCCGAAGCAAACAACGCCTACATTGAGAAGTATGATCAGTTGAGACCAACCCAATTTATTACATATGAGCACGTCAATAACTAATATGATTGGCCAATGTGCCACGCCTCCCTTATGGAGAATTTGAATGTGTGTCAGCTGAAAAATCGACTTAGAAGGACTACAAGATGATCCTCATGGATTTATATTAGAAGTTGACAGAGTATCCTGTGGAACTTCGCGATCTACACAACGATCTACCTTTACAGCCTTAGTGTATGAAGCCTAAGGACTCAACTACAAAGAAATTGATACCTCATCTTGGACCTCGAAAGAAGTATCTAGTACATTACATGGTTTTGAAGCAGGCACTTAATCATGGACTACGGCTAACAAAAATCCAACGTGTGCCACAATGCCGACAGTCGCAGTGGTTAAAACCTTATGTGGAATTTAACAACAGACTACGACAACAGGCTGCAAATGATTTTGAGAAGCATCTCTACAAACTGTTCAACAATGCTATGTTCGAAAAAACTATGGAGAACCTGCGTAATCGTGTGGATATACTTTTGGTGACAAACGAGAAGACTCTGGAAAAGCTGATCGCTAAGCCTAGGTTTATCGATCGAACAATATATGCTACAAACCTAGCTGCTGTGCATCTGGCCTCCCAAAAGATTGCGTTCAACAAGCCTATATACATTGGAATGAGTGTGTTGGACATCTCCAAAAACATTAATGTACCACTATAACTATGATGTGATGCTGCCATATTA
The DNA here is from genome assembly GCA_030765065.1 of Deroplatys truncata. Classification (NCBI taxonomy): domain Eukaryota; kingdom Metazoa; phylum Arthropoda; class Insecta; order Mantodea; family Mantidae; genus Deroplatys; species Deroplatys truncata. The sequence goes on from CM060990.1 coordinate 383,929,440, forward strand.
TGGAGCTGAAAACCTGAAGCTTATGTATATGGATACTGATTCGTTCATTCATCTTGTGACAACTGAAGATGTGTACCAGGATAAACTACGTTTTCTTGAGCATCTGGATACATCTGATTATCCTACAAGCTATATATGCTATTCAGCTCTAACCAAAAAGGTGTTGGGAAAATTTAAAGATGAGGCTAATTGTAAAATCATCCAGCGCTTTGTCGGGCTACGACCTAAGATGTATGCACTAGATATCCACGGCTCAACGATAAAAAAAATTAAAGGCATAAAACGTAGTGCTATTAATCAGTACTTCACATTTGAGAGTTATACTATCTAAAAACCAGAGAAATCATAAGAGCGCCCACGAATCTGGTCCTGTCCCGGGAGCATGCTCTTGCCACAGTGCAAGTGAATAAAATTACATTGACTCCATACGATGATAAAAGAGTTATTGCTGAGGATGGAATAACTACACATGCGTATGGACATTATCGTATTACAAACAGTACTTAAAAGAAGTAAGTCAAAGATGAAGATTTTCTCGTGAGTCTACAATCTTAAAAAAATTAAGTTTATACGTGTGCTGTGTATGCAACTAACAGACACCTGATGAAGAAAGAAGAAGAATAAAAAGATGGAAGGTAAGGTGTTTACCCTGGCATTAGGAGCAATCCCGGTGCTAGTCTCAAGCCTAGATAAAGGCGAGAGGCACCTACAAGGAACTAAAATAAAGTATGTTCACGCAAAACTTTTCAATTAAGACTCTCGAATAATAAAACCTGAATTTCACTAAAAGAAATTCAAGGTTATCTCTGGTTAGTCAGATTAGGTTAGACGGTGAGGGGAAGATCTGGGATTGGTTAGGTTAAGCTAGGCTAAGCTCAGCTCGCGTAGTGATTGTGTAAGTTATGAAGGATGTGTTAGCTTAGATTGTCTTAGCAATGGGTTGGTTACGTGTTGTTGTTACGTTTTGTTACGTGGTTACGTTTACTGGCTACGTTGGTTACGTCGTGTTAAGTTTCTGGTTACATGTCACGTAGTGTTACGTGGTTACGTGCTTATGTTACATGGTTGTTACGCTGGTTACGTGCTTATGTTACGTAGTGTGACGTCCTGTCACGTGGTTACGTGCTTATGTTACTTAGTGTGACGTCTTGTTACGTGGCTATGTTACGCTGTGTTAAGTTTGTTGGTTACGTCTTATTACGTGATGTTATGTTGTGTTACGTTGTTACGTGCTTATGTTACGTTAGGTTTTGTCACGTGGTTATGATACGTGGTGTTACGTCTTGTTACGTTGGTTAGGTTAAAAGATGATAGGATTGAATAGACAATGAGACGTCAAGGTAGGGATAGGTTAGGGCGTTCTGTGTGGGTTTAGTTTAGAATACTTCTATATACTTTCACTGTAAACCTATATGCACTTTATCCCTCTACGTCTCGCACATTAACTGTTTAACATATAAAAAGTTTGTAAGATTTAGAAAAAAGTATATAAAGGTGCTGTAACGTTGGATGAGAAATGTTTATAATCTAATTGCTCTCTATATTACTATGAATACCTGTGACACTATCTGAATTACTTGTTAAAATGAGTTAAATCCCCGACATACTACCCGAATCGTATGAAAATTAACTTAAATGGGTGTGGTGCTAATCGCTGCTCTGAATTACATTGAATACTTATGACACTAACCGGTATACCCTACATATATACGATACTATCTGAATTACTCTATACTGTAACAATAAAGTAATACTTAATTTTATTCATCGATCGACGGGCAGCGTTTAGTTACATTAATCAATCAAAATACACGCGGTGGGGTACTTCGAACGAGGGTCTGCGTTCAGCCCTTTAGAAACATGATGCCGGTACGTTAGAACGCAATATAGCCTTTGTTAGCGTTTAAATCTCGACGTCAATGAGTCTAAATTATGTTATGTATGGATGATCATTACACATATGTCAACACTAAGCTCCCTAGCCGCTCTTCTCGTTTTCCTATATTTTCCCATATAAACGCCTACTCTACTCCTCAACCCTGTCTAGTTTAGCACCTCTCCTCGTATTCCCTACCTCGCTCCTATAAAGCGCATTTCCCTCCTTCAACTCTCTCCTAGCATAGGTTGTCTCTCCGTTTTCCATATCTTCCTCGCATAAACGAATACGGTCCCCTCAACCTTTAACTACCTCTTCTCGTATTCCCTACCTCTAACATATAAAGGGCGTTCTTCCTCCCCTCCTTCAGCACCTGCTCTACCTCGGATCTCACCTCGTTTTCCCTATCTCTCCCATATAAACGCATTTTCCTCCTCTAAGGCTCTCTCAACCTTCATTCTACCCTAGTTTTCCTCGTTTCGTCATATAAACGTATACTCTACTATTCAAACCCTCCTAGCCTAATGCCGCTCCTTGGTCTGCTAGCTCTGTCATATAAAAACCATATTCTACCCTTCAAGCCTTGTGTAGTCTAGCACCTCTCCTCGTATTCCCTATCTCTCCCGTATAAGCCTATATTCCCCTCCTTCAGCATTTGTCTATCATACCATTTGTCTGCGTTTTCCCTGTCTTTCCCATAAAAGTCATACTCCACACCTCAAACCCTGTCTAGCGTAGCACTTCTCCTCATATTACCTACGTCTCATAAAGCGCATTCCCCTACTTCAGCCCCTGTCTAGCCTAGCATCGGCCCTCGTATTCCCTATCTCTCGCATATAAACGCCTACTCTATCATTCAAACCCTCCCAGTCTTATACCTCTCCTCAGTTTGCTACCTTTCCCATATAAAAGCCACATTCTACCCTTCAAGCCCTGTTTAGTAAAGTACCTCTCCTCGTATTCCCTATCACTCCTGTATATAAGTCCGTATTCCCCCTCCTTCAACATCTGTCTAGCCTATCATCAGTCCCCGTTTTCCCTATGTTCCCCATATAAACGCATTTTCCTCCTTGAACCCTCGCATCTACCCTCGTTTTCCCTATCTTTTACCATATAAACGCAAAATCTGTGCCAGCTCTCTCTATAATATGCTACTAATAGCCTATTTTTCTGGGTTTGGTATGTTATGAGTAGGGCTAGGATTTTTATGATAGGGCATATATTTTTTGGTAGGCCTGACATGCTCTTTAAATACATAAAAATGCTTCTTATGAAACAGCGAAATGAATTAACCTAGTTTGCTAAGTCATATTTTTGCATATATGGTCATTTCTCTCTGATAGAGCATATTTTAATAAGTAAATGGTCATATTCGTCATATTTTCACTCTTTCAAGAAGAAAAGAACTTTCTCATGCAATTTATTTATTCCGTGTTACATTTCCCAGAATTGCGCACCTCATTTTGTTTCCTGGAAAATGGCAAGTATCTAAATTCCTTCCCTGTTTCCTTTGAATTCACAATATGGACTTCATCCTTACGCATCAGTGAGTTTGTGTAAGCTATTGTTACTCTATGAACAGGTATCTGATTAAGTCATTCTGGACTCTGGACTGCAGACAAGTGTCTAATTCACTCATTGTGTTATTCAGTCTTATTTAAGTTGTAAGTGTGTGCAATACAGTTCAGAAAAAATGTCTAAAGTGAAGCAAAATGTTCAAGTAAAACTAAAAAAGTTTGTGTCTCAATATGGTGAGAAAGTATTTTCAAGTGATGGTAAAATACTCTATTACAAACTGTGTGACGTAAGAGTAACTGCGGAGAAGTCATTCGATGTTCAGCAGCATGTGGTAACAGATAAACATAAACGTGGAGTACAACGGATTGAAAATGAAAAAACACTAGAGCAAATGCTCCTAGGGGAATCCCGCCAGTCTTATTCACCATTCTGCGAAGAACTTTGTACAGCTTTCCTTTGTGCTGATATTCCCTTAAGTAAACTAAACCATCAAAAATTTCTTGAATTCTTAGAAAAATACACAGGCAAACCTCTTCCTGATTCTTCCACATTAAGAAAGAACTTTGTCAGCCGAAGCTACGAAAAAACAATACAACAATTCAGACAACAGCTCGTAAATAAAAAAAATTGGGTATCCATTGATGAAACTACAGACTCTATGGGAAGATATATTGCAAATGTCATTGTGGGGACCTTGAAAGAAGATGGTCCCGGCGAAAAGTTTCTAATAAACTGTGAACATTTAGAAAAAGTAAAGTTTTCCGCCATTTCTAAGTTGTTCGACAGGGTGCCATATGGGTGCCATATGGCCCGAAGGTGTTAAGCATGACAATGCACTTCTCTTCGTAACGGATGCTGCACCTTATATGGTGAAAGCTGCCGATTCTCTAAAAGCATTGTACAGTAAAATGATGCATGTGACATGTTTAGCTCACGCCTTGCACCGAGTTGCAGAGGAGATTCGTAGTAAATTCAGTGATGTTGACAAATTTATTGGATGTGTCAAAAAGATATTTTTGAAACCCCCTTCACGTGTTGTAGCATTTAGGTTGTGCTCCAGACATTCCCTTGCCACCATCTCCCATTATGACAAGATGGGGGTCCTGGGTTGATGCCTGCCACTATTACTGCCAGAACTTCAACGTTGTGAAAAGAATCATTGATTCATTCGATAGCAGTGAAGCTACTTCAATTGAACTAGCTCAAGAATTAATGTCTAATGGTGAAATTTCAGGCAAACTTTCATACATAAAATCAAATTTTGGATTTATTCCAGCTGTCGTAACTGCTTTGGAGGGATCAGAAGTGCCACTGGTGAAGCAGATAGAAGAAGTGAAAAAAGTTGTGAATAAATTAGAGGGTGTTTGTGGTAAAGTGGGAAAAGAAGTGTCAAAGAAAATGGAAAAGGTGTTAGAAAAAAACGAAGGGTATCACACCGTGTTCCATTTCAATGATTTTGTTGGGTGAAAAGTTCTCTCTTAATCACTCAGATTTAGATTCAAATGATATTGCTCATTTTAAATATGCTCCTTTTGTGTCAGCTGAAGTAGAAAGGAGCTTTTCAAATTACAAGGCTTTGTTGGCTGACAATAGGAAATCTTTTTTCATTTGAAAATTTGTACAAGGTCTTCATTGTGTATTGCAACTCAGAGCTTATATGAAGTAGAATGAGGATATAAAAAGCACATAGGTTCCAATAATGTTAATAAAAATCATACTGGAATGTCAAATTGCATATAGTTTAGCTTGCTTCTCATGTGCATTTTATTCTCAAATAAATAGTTCATTATCAAAATTGACTTACTAATGTATTTTACAGCAGAAATTTTACCTCATTTTAATATTATTAGGTCATATTTATTATGTTATTGTGCATATTTTGGTAAATGTTTGGTCATAACAGCATATTCTTTTGTGCATATTATGGTGATTTTTAGGTCATAAATATCCTAGCCCTAGTTATGAGTATCACTACTAAAACATGTTAACTAAGAATGAAGTTTGCTATTTTGGTCTAAATTCACCCTCTATAAAGGGGTAGCTTCTATTATCCAAATGTATTCAGAATTTGTACACATTAAGAACATTCTACTTGTAACTCTTATACAAAGTTTTATGAAAATCTGTTCATTAACAAAGAAGTTAGTAATTTTGGCAAATTCACCCCCTATAAAGGTGTAGTTTCCATTATTCAAATGTATTCATAATTTTTATATAATTACAACATGCTACTCCTGTGCAAACGTGTATGAAAATATGTTAACTAAGATGAAGTTGATAATTTTAGCTATATTCACCCCATATAAAGGAGTAGTTTCTATTGTCCAAATGTGTTCAAAATTAGTATACAATAACATACTCCTTTTAACTCCTATGGAAAGTTTCATACAAATGTATACAGTTTGTGTGAAGTTAATACTTTTTTCCAGCTAGATTTGCGATTGGTCCCATTGTGCGCCGACCTCTTTAGAACTCTTTGTAGTGATAGTGGTTTGAGTGTAGATAACTTGAAGTCAACTGCATAGGAATTCCTATGCGTGATCATAAGTTAATGTATATAGCAATTTAATTCAGGAAAACCTGCAATAGTCTTCGTTGGATTAAAAAAGTAGCTCATTCTCCTCTGTCGTGTTGAGGGTTTCTCCGTACATTAAGCGCTCTGGTGTTAATTTTCGGGTGTTTTTAAAGTATGTCAGATCATGTGGTAAATATAATTTGGTTTTATTTCGGGTTCGGTGTACTGTGTCAGTAAATGTATTGCTCTTATGGTTGGGGTTTCTACCATGACAATTTTACTATGCACGCACGCACACACACACACAGACACACACTACGTTAATACCTGGACTGTAGTGAAGTATTTTTTGTTTCAAAACCTAAATATGTGAATTGCTTTGAAATCTTTTATTGTAAGGTACCCTTGTCGTCATATAACAAGATATGTCATAATTATAACTCGATTATTTCAGCAGTTACAGATTATTTCGATGTTAGGACTCACACAGGGTACTCAAAGTTCTTTTGGGAGTATTGTAATTAGCATAATGAGAATTGATCTTATATGTTATTTCAGCATTCTAAAATAAATAATTTAGACATTACAGACATTATACATGCCAGTTCGAATAGAGTACACAAAGCTCTTTAGGAATATAGTAATTGCTTTAACATAATGGGAATTGACTTGTAAATGTTGCTTCATCATTCTAACATAAGTGCTTTAAAAGTTACAGGATTTATCCTCGTCAAGGTTTAAACAGAGTACCCGAAGTTCTTCTTGGAATGTAGTAATTACTTAAGGATAATTAGAATGTTTATAATTTTTTATTTCATTCATTCTATCATAATTGCTTTAGAAATTACAATTTTATTCATATAGGAGTGGAACAGAGTACAGCAGCCGGTCTTGTTTCGATTCTGATATGTTTGTATTCTCCGCTTCGTTGTGTGTTGAGAATAGAATCAGTGAGAAATTTAATTTAGATGGAAATTATAACCTATGGATTTTGACATGGTGAGAAATTTGTTTCATCAATTACTTTAAAGGTTTCACGTTATGGATAGGATTCTAAAACAACAAAATGTGTACAAATTACCAATGTTTCGTAGTAATAATAATAATAATAATAATAATAATAATAATAATAATAACAAAAATAATATTTCAAAATGTTCACGTTTTATACATAAGACGGTTGAACCAGAGTTCTGTATGATTATTTTAGAATGCGGTTTTAAATTTAGCATATAGGTAATTTATGTTTACAGTTTCTTCATCATTCTGACTCAATCAGCTCAAATGTTACACATTTTTACGTATGGTGGGATTCAAACCGAGTACCCATTGTTGTTTATGGAATATGGTAATTATTTAAGAATAATTACATTATGTTTTTAAAATTTGTTTCATAAATCCTGCATAATTACTTTAGAAGTTAAATATTTTTATCTGTAGTTATGCATTGTTACCTATGACGGAGTCGAAACAAATGCATTCAACATCCTGAGGGAACAGCCCTCTTTAACTACATTAGGATAATTGAGTACCGTTTTAAAGATTAGCTTCATTTTTCTAACGCAATTACTTAAGAAGTTACATGTTTTTATTCATATCAGGACTTGAACCAGTGTCATACAGCATACAGAGGGACGCATTTGCACAAGATTTCTTATTCTACGTCCAAAATTATATATAACAAATTAATTCCATTTTTACAAACATATACCGACACAGATTCGAAATCCTACCTGTCGCTGCCACATCATCTACCAGACCACTAACTGCATGTATGTAATCATGTTCACCATAAATGTTAGGTCTATTTCATATCTCACTTGTCAGGGTATTAAAGAGCGGTTAAGTCGGATATCTAGAATGCCCATGGGGATTGATGAGGGATTGATGGGGGCTATCCAGAAGGAGCAACTTATCCCTACCGTTGTTTTTGTGCATCACCAGTTACTTTCTTTCCAGAAGAATAATTATATTTTAGTTCATGAAAGTATAGCCTGAAAGTGTTAGTGATAACATTGGTAAATTCAAATTCAGAAACATGTAAAGGATAGTAATATATATAACACGCAGATAAAGTTAAGATGGCAAATGAAAATATTTGATGTTAGCCTACATAAGGCTTCATAAACTTATTTTTCAAGGCTTTTATGATGACTCGGCTGTCGGCCGTTACGGAAGAAGGTCCTGTTTACGACTCTCTCTTTCTGTGCGTTCGTGCTCAGTTCTCGAAGGAACTTACTTCCATTTTCAGTGTTTATTCCTGCATTCGCGTGTGTTATTGCGTGTGTTCACGACAATTACTGTTTTCGTATACACTCGTAAGTGTATTTATCGTACAAGTGTCATGTACCGCTCTCATGCCGGAATGTAATACCGGCTGGCTTCTTCGCTGGGCTATCGATTTAGCTTATGCTAATGCCGATCAGGAACATGTGTCTGTTCATCAACTTACTACGACCGTATGACACCGGCACGTCTTAGCTCATTCCTCACAATCGAGTTTGTCTCCAAATGTTACCCCTACTACATCAGCTTCTGCCCTACTCGTGTTTACAGACGGCTCCAAATGTTTTCCGTTCCACCTGTAGGGGGGTAAGCGGGGTGTCTTATGGAGAAGTTATGCCAGGTGCCTTAGCTCATACCTGCTCTACAAGGTTAGGTAATGTAATAGTGCTGAAGAAAGATCATTCCAATACATTTCCCTTAGACTTGGCTGTGAGAATGTAATAACTGTGAAAAGAAAACAGCAATAACATTACAACACAGCGACATAAGCAGTATACGAACTAACTTTTAGGAATTAGAGGAATCATATCATTGTATAACAAGCAAGTGTTAAAACAAAATGGTTTGTTTTTCAATATTCACCGCTTTCTCTGCTCATTATCAACTAACATATGTTTTTTATTTTCATAATGTCCTTATGAAGTATGGTTTTTCCGTGCATCGTCACAACAATTTAGGCCAAAAATAATTTCAAGTTACAGTCTAAGTTACACTTTTCCCTATTTGGTTGCATGCAAGAAGCCGTAACGACAAATAGCCGCTTACCTATACCACAACTCAATTTTTGCTGTCTCTACTATTTACCTATAATAAGTAGGAAAAATATTGTATTCCACCCGAAAATTAAAAACACGAGATTCACCAGAAATACACGTTTTTGTACCCACTGAATCAAGAAAGCATTTTTAATTTCCCTACAACGCACTTACAGTAAGTAGAAGTAGTATTGTACTCCACCTAAAAATTCAATAACGAGATTCACCAGAAATACACGTTTTGAGACTCCCTGAATCCAAAAAAAAGCATTTTTACTTTCTCTACTAGGTAGTTACTGTAAGTAGAACAAGTATTATATTTCACCCAAAAATTCAATAAAGAGATTCACCGGAAATACACGCTTTGAGGCTCCCTGAAACTAAAGTAAGCGTGTTTACTTTTTCTACTACGTAGCTAAAAGAGGTAGAGAAAGTAATGGTTCCACTCAAAAATTCAATGCATAGATTCATCGAAAATACACGTTTTAAGACCCCCTGAATCCAAAGAAAGCATTTTTACTTTCTCTACTATATAGCTACGGGAGGTAGAGAAAGTATTGTATTCCACCCAATAATTCAATAACGAGATTCACCGGAAATACACGTATTGAGACTCCCTGAAACCAAATAAAGCATTTTTACTTTCTCTACTACGTAGCTACAGGAGGTAGAGAAAGTATTGTGTTCCACCCAAAAATTCAATAAAGAGATTCATCGGAAATACACGTTTAGAGACCCCCTAATCCAAAAGAAAGCATTTTTTACTTTCTCTACCACATAGCTACAGGAGGTAGAGAAAGTATTGTATTCCATACAGAGATTCACCGAAAATACGCGTTTAGAGACTCCCTGAAACCAAATAAAGCATTTTTACTTTCTCAACTACGCAGTTACAGTAATAGAGCAAGTATTGTATTCCACCCAAAAGTTCAATAACGAGATTCACCGGAAATACACGTTTTGTGGCCCCCGGAAACCAGAGAAAGCGTTTTTATTTTCCGTATATGTAGTTGCAGTAAGTAGAGAAAGTATTGTGTTTCACCCAAAAATTCGTTAAAGAGATTCACCGGAAATACATATTTTGAGACTCCCTGAAACCAAAGAAACTCTTTTTGCTTTCTCTACTACGTAGCTACAGGAGGCAGAGAAAGCATTGTGTTACACCCAAAAATTGAATAACGAGATTCACAGGAAATACACGTTTTGAGACCCCCTGAATCCAAAGTAAGCATTTTGTTTTTTAGCATTAACACGTAGCTCCAGTAAGTAGAGAAAGTATTGTGTTTCACCTAAATATTCGATGTCGTAATTTCACCAGAAATCACGTTTGCAACTCCCTGAATCCAATGAATTTATTTTTAGAAAAAGGTCCGTGTGTGTGTGTGTGTGTGTGTGTGTGTGTGTGTGTGTGTGTGTTTGTTTGTTTGTGTATCCGCGAACAGCATAACTCAAAAACAAAAACTTGGTTAAAAACCAAACTTAGTGTTTAAGTTCAACTTCTTCCAAGAATGCGACACGGGGGTTTTAAAGAAAATCCCCCCCTCAAAACTACCCTTTACATAGGGCATTTTTCGAAATTTTTTATTCTTTTAAAAATGGCTCTAAGGAGTTAGAATAAAATACATGTGTTTAAGCTAATTTTAATGATAAAGAAAATGTATATCTTTAATTTTCTAGGAATAGTTTGTAAATTCGTCTTTATTGTGAATGACTTTTGATAACCAGTAAATCGTGAGAGAGACAAAATCTTACTGCACAACAAATGTAGATCTTGATAAAGCACAAAATGTATATCAAATAACTTTTTTATTTTTATGCCAAATAACACTTTTATATTTTACATATTCTGAAATGTTCTTTGTTATTAGTTTGAATTTTCAAAACTTTATACTTCTATCAACTGCAAATAACTATTGTTTTTCTTTCCTATCTTCCTTCCTTCCTTCTTTACTTCCCTTATCTCCCTTAAGGCCCATTAACAATGAAACGTAAGCGCAGACGTAGCATAAGCGCAAGACTTTGCATTCATGTTATTTAATGGAAGCATTCACATTGTGTCATGCAACGCGCTACGCAACGCAAGAGTTTGCTAACTCCAAACTTTATGCTTGCATTGCGTGCATAGAGGAAGAATTCTGCATTTCTTTCTCTTTGCATTGCCTGCTGTTCAACAGCAGAGATCGCGATGCGAGAGTTTAGCCGTCTAATGTACATGCGTGCCCTCTTCCATTAGGCCGTGCCACACAAATTGTGGGTCACCATCTTTCATTTCTCTCAAGAGGTTATGGTTGTGTCCTTAATGAATCGTCTTTCATTTAGTGGATGTACCCGGTAACTGTGCCTAGATTTCTTGGCTCAGGCGCAAAGAGTTAACGAACATTGCATGAATATAACTTGTGCAGCTGTATCATCACATGTATAACTTGCTGCAGTTTCCGGACATTATTCTGTACGCGGGAAGGAGGTATGAAATTTAAAGAAACTTACGGAATCGGGATTTTTTAATACACAGAGTTGATTGTGTAGTATACTGGGTTCTTAAATTGTGTAGGAGTTTTTGCTTTATCGAAAGTATTGGGCCCTTCCTGGCGACCGCTTAGCTTTTGCGGAAATCTTGGCAGAAAATATTGCGAACGTGATGAGAAAAAAAATATGGCTAATGGAATGTCGCGAAACAAGGAAAATGTAGCTAAAGTGGATCATTCGAGTTTAGACGCGCAGATCCTACGACTGTTCTGTGCCTATGGCTACGCCCTGTCGTCGCTCCGTAGCTGCAGCTAAGGTCCCATGATGTTACAATTTTGGCAGCAGAATGCCAACGACAGCAGCACTAACATGATGCAAATGCCTGTGTTGCATATTGATAACGAAAGTGCTCACTACCCATATACGGAATAATGACCTTGTTTCCATAGTACTTGCACAATTACTTTCAATGTTTTCAGCAAACAGTCGTGATGTCACTAACGCTATGGGCGGCTGTTGGACGTATGAATGTAATTATTTTTTTTGTGACCTACTTATTTATAAAATATTGAGTTATGATACGGTAATTTGTATCACAAATTACTCAAATGTAAATAATTATTGTAATATGAATATGTATTTTTATGTGACATTGATTTCAGAGGTTTGTTAATTGTAATTATTATTGGTAAATAATAATATATGGCTTTACTGAAACTGTCAATAATAACGCAAGAATGCAGCGATGGGGTGAGTTGTTTATCATTACCGGGAACAGGGAAGTTACGTAATGTTTCGCGGGTTTTCGGTCGAAGCTTCTAGAACATTTCCTAAAGTAATATGTATTAGTGGTTTTCATTGGATGTTAAAATAGACGCTAATGTTGGCGCGTTTTATTAGCCAATAGCAGTTCATTTATAATCTTTAGGCGTATCTTGAGGCAAGCCTATAAATAGTGCAGGTTCAAGGGAGCGTCCTCCCAGTTCAACAAGATTCTCAACACATTTCACGTCAGCTCACCAGTTCTACAAAATTCTCCGTACTCTCCACGTCGGTATCGCAGTTCATTTATTTCGTCAAGTTATGCGCAGCAGGATTACGAAAAATCTTATAAAGTATTATACAGTTAAATATATAAAGTTGAAGTACGTGAGTTAAAAGTGATAAGAAGTTATTACAAACAGTTTCAGTATGGCGATTATCCAGATAAATCTGTGAAAGTGTTCGTGAACGTGTTCTGCAATAAAGATTATAAAACCAATTTCTTCGTCAATATCATTTCTAGACAAAAGATTCCTTTCCGCTTCACACCCTGCAAGAATTAAATGTCTACCTAAATAGCTAGCCGGAGGACAATATACAAAACTTTAAATTTTTTCGAACCCTAATTGATGCAAATTGCTACGCCAGATGGAGTTAAACGAACCAAATAAGGAGTGACGTCACACAAGATGGCATCGCGTGAAGTAAAAACATATATTTGCTCTTGCAAATTGGCTACCACAACGTGGGGCTAACTATAAGATCTTCAAGATATAATAACTTACGTAAAACAGAATACGTAAGCATATATTTGCTCTCGCAAATTGGCACCCATAACGTGGGGCTAGATGACTAGGAAAGGAACAAGAATAACCAGGAAGAGGCGAACGCAGCATTGAAACGATCTACAAGACGCAGATTCAAGAAACAACTAGAGGAGCGACAAACGGCGCGAATAAGTGGATACAAAAAAACATCGAGACGACGTAGATTCATCACAACACAACGCAGAAGCGACATCAAATCTAGGAGAATGGGGCAGAACGCTGGACATTAAAGTAACAGCAACATACAGCATCAAAAAGGTAAATCAATTTCAATGTTCCTTAGGAATGGTAGGATAATAAAAACAATGGCTGCTAGTAATACAGAAGAAATAATTATGGAGGGAGATAGTGTAACAGTTAGCTGTGATTCAATACAGGTTCCAGAAAGAAGCCCAGACTTTTTAGGATTTGAAGATGAAAATGTTAGTGTAGAAAGTGAGAATAGAATAGCAGGAAATGTTAATCTTGATGCTAGTATGATGATGGAAATGCTGAGAAATATGAGTAGAGAATTGAGGGAAGAATTAAGGGAAGATATGGAAAAGAATAAGAGGGAATTGAGGGAAGAATTAAGGGAAGATCTTAGTAAGAGTATTACAGATCAATTAAGGGGAGATATGCAAAAGAGTAGTGAAAAATTAGAACAAAAACTAACTCAGAATATGGAAAAGAATAATAGGGAATTAAGAGAAGATATTGGTAAGAGCTTAGAACAAAACAGGAAATCAATTGAAAATATTGGTAGTAGTAATGAGAAATTAGAGCAAACAGTAGATCAAAGCAATGAAGAAATTGAAAAGAAAGTTATGAATTTAGATAGTAGTATGCCAGAAATGAGAGATGAAAATGAGGAAGTAATAGTAAGTGAGATAGGAGAAATTTCAAAGAAAATGCTAGACATGAACAGGGAAATAGGTAACAAAAAAGGTGAGGTTAATACTAAAAGTGAGGTTAATGTAGAAAGTACAGAGTTAGGAAGTCAAATGAGTAATATTTCAAGTGAGGTAAGAGAGATGAAAGAGGTTATGAATGTAGATGTAAATCAGGCGCAAGTTAATTTCAGAGGGGAAATATCAGAAATACAGAAAGAATCAGAAATGCAAAGAAATAAATTGTACCAAGATGTTCAAAATGAAAACTCCAGTCCAGTACAGTTTAGTACAGATTTGTCAGAGTACTTTCAAATTAAAGAGATAGCAGAAGAATTGAAAATGAAAGTTGTTAAAAGATGTATTGTTCAGGAAGCTGTAGATTGTTTTCAAATGTTATCATGTGATGAAATATCAGATGAATACAAGAGGTTATTCATGAACAAAAATTTGAAGGTTAGGTTACGGCTACGAGTAATGTTTAGCCACACACAATTTGATCCAGGAGGGTAAATAGCAATGTGATGTAAAGTAAATGCTGGATAGGTAAAGATGACTTGCAGAGAAATGTATTGGAACGTAAGAGGGTTAACTAAATATATATATATATATATATATATATGTCATTTGAAAAGAGAAATAAATTATAAAAAAAAAATAATAAAAAATTTTTTGTAAGTGTAACAGTATTTGAAATTAAGAATGCAAAGATTGAAACTTAATATGATATTAAATTAAAAGTACATAAATATAATTCCAAGAACATTGTTAAAAGAAAGTACAAAATAACAAAAATGGGTAAAAATAATTAAAAAAAAACAAATACTAATGTAGCAAACAGAAAAGGTGAAACATTGTCTAGATTTAAGAGATGTAAATATATGTAGAGGGTGAATATTTTGGTAAATATGTGTAATAATTACAAAAATCTTAAAGTATAAATTTTTTGTCAACAACTTAAGAAAGTAAACCATTTTTTGTAACACTAAGTAAATAATTTAGGGTAAAGTATTTGCTATAAAAAAATTGTAATGTCAGATTGATATCTAAATTAATTAAACCAAAGCCAGTAAGTAGTGGCGAGATAGGGGAAAAACATGTCGTGTGTTAAATGCGTGTGAAGTGTTAAGTGAAAGTGATAGCGTGTGTTCCAAGATTTAGGAGACTAAAAACACAATTTTAAAATTTCTAAACAAGTTATAAATATTTATAATTATGTTTCTAGTGGGGCATATGATACGGTAATTTGTATCACAAATTACTCAAATGTAAATAATTATTGTAATATGAATATGTATTTTTATGTGACATTGATTTCAGAGGTTTGTTAATTGTAATTATTATTGGTAAATAATAATATATGGCTTTACTGAAACTGTCAATAATAACGCAAGAATGCAGCGATGGGGTGAGTTGTTTATCATTACCGGGAACAGGGAAGTTACGTAATGTTTCGCGGGTTTTCGGTCGAAGCTTCTAGAACATTTCCTAAAGTAATATGTATTAGTGGTTTTCATTGGATGTTAAAATAGACGCTAATGTTGGCGCGTTTTATTAGCCAATAGCAGTTCATTTATAATCTTTAGGCGTATCTTGAGGCAAGCCTATAAATAGTGTAGGTTCAAGGGAGCGTCCCCCCAGTTCAACAAGATTCTCAACACATTACACGTCAGCTCACCAGTTCTACAAAATTCTCCGTACTCTCCACGTCGGTATCGCAGTTCATTTATTTCGTCAAGTTATGCGCAGCAGGATTACGAAAAATCTTATAAAGTATTATACAGTTAAATATATAAAGTTGAAGTACGTGAGTTAAAAGTGATAAGAAGTTATTACAAACAGTTTCAGTATGGCGATTATCCAGATAAATCTGTGAAAGTGTTCGTGAACGTGTTCTGCAATAAAGATTATAAAACCAATTTCTTCGTCAATATCATTTCTAGACAAAAGATTCCTTTCCGCTTCACACCCTGCAAGAGTTAAATGTCTACCTAAATAGCTAGCCGGAGGACAATATACAAAACTTTAAATTTTTTCGAACCCTAATTGATGCAAATTGCTACGCCAGATGGAGTTAAACGAACCAAATAAGGAGTGACGTCACACAAGATGGCATCGCGTGAAGTAAAAACATATATTTGCTCTCGCAGTTAACTTTCTTATTTGGTATTGTTGGTTAGATTATTCAATTTGAAACTTACGGTGCACTCGGAACATTTCCGCAGTTAGTTTAAAAATCTAGAAGCTCGTGCAAACTTCTTGCGTTACGCCTACGGCTGCATTGTGAATGGTGTTCCCTCACGCCTGCGCTTATGCTGCATTACGTTTAGCGCTTACATTTCATTGTGAATGAAGCCTAACTTCCCTTGCTTCCCTAGCTTCTCTAACTTCCCTTACTTCCCTTCTGCCCTTCCTTCCTTCCTTCTTCCCTTACTTCCCTAACTTCCTTTATTTCCTTATTTCCCTTACTTCCTTTACCTCCCTAACTTCATATACTTCCCTAGATTTCTAACTTCCCTTACTTCCTTACTTCTTTCTTCCTTTCTTTCCCTCATTCCTTCTTTCCTCCTTTCTTTCCCTCATTCCTTCTTTCCTCCTTTCTTTCTTTATCGTTTTCATATAAAGAGAACAGAATCTCAAAGCTATCACGTCTGTGGATCGTATTCGGGAGGTCGTGGGTTCGATTTCTGTGGCCGACCTTCCTGATCCAGGGTATTTTTGGGGGGTTTTTCCCGGGTCGCCAAGCGAACGCTTGGAAGGATTATCACATCCCCGAATTTCCTGTCCCTCCATTTCAGCTCCATTCTCATTTCCCTTCATCTTTCATCCGTTGGTTTCTTTCAGGGTTGGAAGTGTCAGCGATGGTGTTTCGGTATGGTTTGGCAGGCGAAAATGATGCAAGTGATGAAGATTTATCTGTATTAACATGAAATAGATGCAAGAATAAGCTTTGTAAGAATAGTTTGTGGAAGAGTGAGTAGAGGAAGTCATGTGAATGTAACACATTGTATAGCAAAGGCTCCATATGGTTATATGTTCTTAAACAACGTAACTCCAGAAGGAAAATTCGGTTAAATACCAAACTTGATATTTAAGTTCATCTTTCAAAGATGTGACACAAAGATTTTCAAGAAAATCTCCCCCACCTCGAACAACTCTTTACGCGGAAAAATGTTCAAAATCTGTTATTTTTTAAAAAATCGCTCCAGCGAGTTTGATTAAAATGCTCTCTGTTTAAGATATTTTCATGACAAACGAAATAAATATTTTGAATTTTCTGAGAAGAACCTCTCAAGTCTTCTTCATTCTGAATGACTTTTGTATAGCTGGTAGACTGTAAAAGATGAACGAAGTTTTGCTACACAAGAAATGCAGACCCGTTAAGGCGCACAGTTTGTCATTCATATATTTTTTGAGATTAACTATTTTCCAGATATTTTTTGTATTGGTTTGAATACCTTTTGTAACTGAGAATTCGCTATTCGTTTTGTTTTTGTCGTGGTCATATAAACAGCTTGGAATTTCAAAGCATCACGTAGTGACATGCTTTTTGAGAATGTGACTATCGCTTTATCTACGTAAACTACAACGAAATGTGTAAATGTGAACTTTTTCTTTTGGTATTTAATTAGTCTTTTAACCGAGTAGGGCATTACGGACGGTGAATGAACGAAATGGTTAAAATGATGCTCATGTAGAATGGGACGCTAAGAACCATAGTAGTTAAAGAGAGTCCATAAATAAAACTCCATTTCAATTTCAAATGGGCCCGAGGTCCCTAGAGCTTGTAGTTATCGGACATTCATCTTCTCAGGATAAGAGGAAACCCTGAAAAAACCTTTATCCAGGTTACACTATAACCGAGATTCGAACTCGGGACCTTTTGAACGTGAGGCGGACTCCCACACCACAGAGATGGGCTAAATGTGAATTGGAAGTTTATCTGGATTATAAGAAGTATACAGAAAAATAAGATCTAGTAAAAATAATTTGTAGAATGGTGAGAAGAGAAAGTTATGTGAATGCAACATGTTAGATTTTTCTCGTGGTACTGTAAAGAGCGTGGAGTTTCAAAGGCACCACATAAAAATCTGACTATCGTTTGAGCTACTGCATTCTTCTTAGGCCTGGTTGCATAAAAATTGCTAACTGCATTTCAGTTATAACCGAAGATCAGAAATGAACTTAGTTCGTTTCTCGGCGCGGGTTGTATAATGCTGATCTTAGGTCAGATGAACTCCGTTTAGTGTTGATCCGAGAACACAAAAACAAATGCGGCAACATCGCCAAACATTTGGCAACTTTCGTATTGTATCAAAAGGACTCGAGAATCATCGGGACCATTCGATTCTGGGTAGCTAATATGGACATAACAAAAACGAAATTAAACTTTCTCTTTATGGCTTTTGGTACCGGAAATAGCGCTATTTTATATGGAACGTATAAAAATTTACTCCGAATTAAAATAATATTCATAAAAAAAAGTTATTTCGCTTACTTTATCACCATTAAATGTGTAATGTACCTCTTTTTATTTTCGTCTGTTTGCAGTACTGTGACTTGGAAAGCATAACCCACAGATTAATACATGACCGATAAATGCAGGTTCAGGGAAGGAAAAAAGCGCGTTCTGCGAATTTTAAAAGTGAAGAAAAGGATATGCTAGTGGACATTGTTTTGAAATACAAAGATATAATAGAGAAAAAAAAACAGACAGCAACACCACAAGGATAAAGGGTTTTGTTGACCGAAGAAGAAACTATGGTTAACGCAGAAACATTTTCCGTCGAATATTTGAATATTGAAGAGAGCACCCAAATCGTAAGAATGTTGCCACAGCTGGTCGTACTGGACGATACCAGGTATGAAGCAGTGATGACGTCAGACCAAAGCACAGCTGATAGCAACGTCATACAGGCATACGGAATGTTTGGCGAAGCCGAGGAAAATTTCATGATGCGTACAGAGCCGACTCACATTCAGGTAGAAGGGCATTGTACTCTGTTAATCACCGCACGGATAAGGGAGCGGGTTGCCGCGACCGCCCATTTAAATGATAGGCAGAAGGAGCACCTGTTCGCCATTCTTATGAAACATAGAGAGATATTTAAAAAAACGGGATTGTGCAAAGGATTCCAATATTTCTTAGAAGTGAACAACATCAACACTAGCTATTACCACCCACAAACTAACCCATGTGAACGAGGGATTTGATTTTTATCTACGGACTTTAGCGCATACGCAACACACGAAGTGGTCAGAACATTTGTGTTCAATCACAGTATTAACACAAATACAAGGGAGTTTCCGCTGACATTACAACTTGGTCAGGAACCCCAGGAGATTGTCAGAGGTATACCGACACCAATTCCGGTTATATCAGAATCCGACGCTACACGAATTGAACGCGCATACGAGAGGTTAAAGCAACACGCCGAGAAACGAGGCCTCAAGAAAAAAAGATACACCCACAACTGGAACCCCAAAATCCGCGATAAAGTACTAGTCAACTCTTTCGAAAAGTCGTCGCTGCAGAAAAAACTATATTAGAGAATGCATCTCGCATGGAAGGGACCTTTTAGAGTGACGGAACAGATAGTCGACCGTGTTTACCAACTTCAACATTTGAAAACTGGCAAAATAATAAGCAGACATAACATAGTTCTAATGAGGCCATATAAAGAGGCAACCAAATTTCCACTAACGAATTGATTTCTGTTAAAAAATTCCCAATTGGGAGGCTAAAACGATACACAACTGTCAAAGAAAGAAAGAAAAGTGCAGAAATATGCAAAAGATAAAAGGTAGGATAGAACAGTTAATGGTAATCATACTTTCAAAACTGCATCTAAGAAACAAATGTATGTAAGTAAGAGGTAATTTGTTGTACATACTCCATTTAAAGGAAAATAACGTATGCAGTAATATTCATGTATATAATGTGTTGCATGAATCTATGGCAATGTCCTGTCATATATGTACTATGTTAAATTACATTAATATTCTGGTGAATGGGCTATGGTCTGAGATGATGAATATATGTACATAAATGTGATAGTTATAAGATGAGTTACAAAGTGAGACAAATGTACTTTTGAACGTGTATCACGGTGTACATCATATGTGCATCACTATATCTGTTAATAATGTATTGGATTAAATAAGGTTCTTTAATGCATATAATAATAACAATCTGTAGGTATCAGCATATATATAGACAACGTAGTGCTTAAATCTGGTTAATGACTTTTAAATGTAATGTTTTAATTCCTAGGTAATCATAAGAACATTTCTAATTATAGTATTCTGTCTAAATACAGAGTAAAGGCTCCCTTCACCCTGTTGCATTAAATGGACTAAGTGAATGAATACAAATATTCTTAAACGAAATATGTGATGGAAGTGGACAGTTAAAAAAAGGTGTAACCAGTAAGTTATGTGTAGTAATTAAGTTTATATTGTAATTTGTTATGATTGTAACAAATGCAGCAGGAATGCCAACCACCATTCGTAAAAAACCGTCACGCCGTAATAACCGTGGATGAATACAAAAGAGACGTGTCACCATAACCTACGGCACTGATGGAGCTTCACAATAAATTTCTTATGCCCTTACAGCCCATTGAGAAATTTCATGTGAGGGCATATGATGCGGCCCAACTATTCCCCGTATTTGCTTTAATTGTACATAGATCAAATATAGATGTAAAATGTCTACTCGGCTCCATATTTGATTTGATTGTATATAGATTAAACTAAGATTTAAAATATTGTATTTAATATTATAACTCGATAGGAAAAAACCTTCATACGGAAACATTGCAAATTGTTTGAAGAAGTAAGGTTCGGGTCACTGGCCTACCCGTTTCCTGGGACAGGAAACTGTTCGTCGGCAAATGTATACAAAAGCATAGAGCCATTAGAAAGGATCTACCAGGAAAGTGCTTGTTTCTTTTCAAAGCGGAAGAAACGTGAGGTTTGTGCCGAGGAAAGGCTTAAAGCCATAAACATACTTACGTGCTAGAGCATAAATTAAACAAATTGTAAATAGTACCGTGGGAAGAGAAAGCTGAGCAGAACTGACATTTTAGCAGTAAATGGAATGCTATAAATACAAACTGACGAATCCGAAAACAGAGATCGTCACATGATTGAAAATCGAACGCGGAGTAGGGATGACATCAGACATGGCGAGATTCACAAAATACTAGTAACTTCACTCTTCACTGCAACCTGCTACATGTAACTACACTATTCGTTAAACCCTACGACAAGTAACTTCGGTCTTAGCCGAACTCTGCGACCTGTAAGTTGAATAATATCGGACATGACGAAATTCACAGAATACTGGTAACTTCGCTTCTTCGCTGAACCTTACGTCAAGTAACACTCTAGCTGAACTGTGCACCGTACAAGTTAGGCCGTGGCTATGCACGCAGGGAAAACTTTACAATACATCTTAATACTGCCGACTAACAAAGCATCTCGATGTCAGTCGCGGATAATTGACGAAGTGGTGGCTCGCGTTCCTGAATGTGTAACATAACAGTATAATAAAGTCAATATTCACCAGAGCCGATGTTTTTATTATCGCAATCGATATATAATTTCACCACACTCTGTAGACTTTAGAGTCGACACTGCTCAACGCTAGCCGGAGAAAGAAGAGAATTGTTACGCATCGAGGAAGCGGCCGACTCCATACGCCGCCCAACCTTGGAGACCAGCTTCATATGCCGCCAACGTGTTGAAGAGGGTGAACAGCTTCATATGGCACCTAACCTTGGTGATCAGCTTCAACTGCTAACGTCCCGGCATCATGCCTCTAAAGGGTTGCACGCAGACCCTCGATCAAAGTACCCCGCCGCGTGTATTTTGATTGATACGATATAAAGAGTAATTCGGATAGTATCGTATATATGTAGGGTAAACCGGTTAGTATTACAAGTTAGAATTCCATGGTAATTCAGAGCAGCTATTCGTACTAGAGCTAATTGAGGTAATTTCGCATGATTCGGGTGGTATGTCAGGTACTTAAGTCATTTTAACAGGTAATTAAGATAGCGTCACCGGTATTCACGGTAATATAGAGAGTAACTAGATTATAATCATTTCTCACCCAACGTTACAACTCTTTTATATACTTTTTTCTAAATATTACAAACCTTTTATGTGTTAAACAGTTAAGTGTGCGAGACGGAGAGGGATAAACTGCATATTGGTTTACAATGAAGGTATATAGAAGTATTCTAAACTAACCCCACACAGAGCGCCCTAACCTATCCCTACCTTGCATGCTCTGGATCATCTTATTATCTATTCAATCCTATCATCGACTAATCTAACCAACGTAACAAGACGTAGCACCACGTACATAACCACCTAACAAGACGTAACCTCGTAACAAGACGTAACGTAACCAACAATAAGCACGTAACTACGTGACACAAAATTGTAACCCAACATAACGTATGCACGTAACAAGACGTCACACTACGTAACATAGCCATGTAACCTCGTGACAAGACCTAACATCACGTAACAAGACGTAACACCACGTATCATAACCACCTTACAAGACGTAACATCATACAACAAGACGTAACACCACGTATCATAATCACGTAACATGACGTAACACCCTGTGACATGACATAATCAGAAACGTAACAAGGCGTAACACCACCTAATCTCGCCAGAGATAACCTCGAATTACCTTTAGTAAAATTGCGACGTTTTGTTCAGAATTGATTATTTGGGAGTCTTAATTGAAAAATTTTACATCAACATACCTTTATTTCAGTTCGTTGTAAGCACCTCTCGCCTTTATCTAGGCTTGCGACTAGCATTAGGATTGCTCGTAATGGCAGGGTTAACGCCTTCCCTTCCATCTTATTCTCCTTTCTTCATCAGCTGTCTGCTAGGTGAATACACATCACATAGACAAACTTACATTTTTTAAATTGTATACTCACGGAGAAAATCTTCATCCTTGACTTACATTCTCTTATGCACTGTTTGTAATGCTGTAATGCCCATATGCATATGTCGTTATTTCATCCTCGGCAATAACTATTTTGTCATCAAACGGAGTCAATGTGATTTTATTCACTTGCACTGTGCTAAATGCATGCTTTCGGGACAGGATCAGATTCATGGGCGTTCTGATAATTTCACGGGTTTTAAGACAGGCTATATATCGGTCAAATGTAGTGTACCGCTTAATTGCACTACGTTTTATGCCTTTAATCCTTTTTATCATCAAACCTTGAATATCTAACGCGTACATCTTAGGTCGTAGTCCAACACAGCGCTGGATTATTTTACCATTAGCCTCATCTTTAAATTTCCCCAACACCTTTTTGTTCTGAGTAGAGTGACATATATGGTTGACAGGATAATCAGCTGTATCTAGGTGTTCGAGAAAACATAGCTTGTCCTGGTACACATTTTCAGTTGTCACACGATGAATGAACGAATCAGTGTCCATATACATAAGATTCAGGTTTTCAGCTACATAATACGGTAACAACACATACCGATGTATATAGGCTTGTTGAACACAGTCTGTCGGGATGTCATATGAACAGCAGCTAGGTTAGTAGCATATATTGTTCGATTGAAAAACGTAGGCTTAGCAATCAGCTTTTCCAGGGTCTCCTTATTTGTAACCAGTCGTATATCCATACGATTACGCAGGTTCTCCATAATTTTTCCGAACATAGCATTGTTGAACAGTTTGTAGAGGTCCTTCTCAAAATCATTTCCAGCCTGTTGTCGCAGCCTATTGTTAAATTCCACATAAGGGTTTAACCACTGTGACTGTCTGAATTGTAGCACATGATGGATTTTTGTTAGCGTTGTCCATGATTAAGTGCTTGTAATGTACTACATACTACTTTCGAGATCCAAGACGGGGTATCAGTTTCTTTGTAGTCGAGTCTTTAGTCATCATACACACAGGTAAGAAAGGTAGCTCGTTGTGTAGATCGTGAATTTCCGCAGGATATTAGATGTCAACTTCTAAAATGTATCCATGAGGATCATCTACTTGTAGTCTATCTAAGTCGATTTTTTCAGGTGACACCCACTCAAAACCACCATGAGGGAGGGCGTGGCACATGGCCCAACCATATTGGTTATTGGCGTCCTCATATGTAATAAATTGGGTTGGTCTCGACGGATCATACTTATCCCTGTAGGCGTTGTTTGCTTCGGTATACCGGTAGGAAACTTGACATAAACCTCCTCTTATGCTGGACTCCACCAGAATAATTGGTCATAATCCTGTAACAATTCCAGCTGAATTTCTATATACAGCAACATGGCGTCCCAAGTTTGTCCTGGAGGGGTTAAATAATGAGCAGGGTCGAATTTGTGTGTTTTGAGGGTTTGATCTCTAAATGACTCAAAGACGTCAGCTAGAAGAAGTGCATCAGAGGTTACGTAGAGAACGCTGTACTCACCCAGGTTTCTTACATTAAACAGCACCCATACATTTCTAGCATCATTGTAGTCGGCATCACTAATTTCTTCTTCATTTAATCTGTTGTAGAAGCACTCGAACATGCGCAAGGACCTTCGGATACACCCGAACATCAGTGTAACATGAATTGAAATATAAGAGCTTAGGCGGTTAATCACCGTTTTAGTATTAAAATTCAGTATATAATTGATCTAAAAATGTTCGTACCTCCTCTATAAATAGAGCGATCTCGGGCATTCGACTTCATTCTGCTAATTAACTCTGAAGTGTCAATATCGTTGTTCTCTCAGAAAATAATCGGCTTTCTAAAGTGTTATCAGGATGAAGAGGTCTACATTTCCTTGAAGAAGGATTAATACGTTATTATACCAAGAATAAAGATGAAGTCCTCATATAAGGATATCATTCCTAGTGCATCAGGATATTCTTGCGGTAAATGTGGAAAGGTATTTCTACGTGGGTATGATAAAAGACCGCATGAGCCACGTTGTAAGAAGCTCTTCAAGTGTAAATATGATAATGTAACCTTCAGTAACAATTATAAGGGTCGTCGATACAAAGATGTATGCGAAATAAACAGGCCTGAGAAAAACGTAGATTAGAACCTACTAAACAAGAGTTATTATCTACAATGGAGGCCTGTGACATGAAACAATTGAAACTTCATTCAATGGACTTTAAAATTCATACTTTATACGCTGTAAATCAAATAAGGACCTGTATGTACCTGCATGGGGCAAAACAGCGGATATTCCGAGCTGTACATAAAGAGCTGGGTATTCACAAGAGTGTGAAAAGTAATCTGCTGGTTGAGTGTCGATGTGTTAACAATATCGGAGAAACTTGCGACAAAATATTTAAAATCCGGAATCAAGCTGTTTTCCTAGAAACGGATCTGGACTATGCTGGAAATGAAAATGAAGAGGTAGGTTACTAAAATGGAGGAACCACAACTTAAGGGCAGCAACTGAGCCCTGCTTACTGTAGAAGGGACTCGCCTTCGTATTAACAGTAGAATCCGGTACGAGGAAGTAGCTACATACCCTGTCACCACTTTTGAAGCAAGAAAAGCCTGCATTAACATCCAGAATTATACTGAATTAGCTTGCTTTATGTATTCTGTATTAGCCAAATTCGTCAGCATTAAGCCTCAACGCGTGAGCAAATACGAGCAACTTCAAAATAAACATGACTTCAGCTGTGTTACTTATTCAACTCCACTTTCTCAAATATCTATATTTGAGAAGCTAAGCAGGATGTCTATCAGCGTCTTTGGCGCGGGTGAGAAGCATAAAGTGTATCCAATAACGGTCGCTAAGACTGAACAACCTGAACACCGTGACCTCCTACTATTGAGTGACAGCAGTGGGAAACATCACTACGGATATAAAGAATTCTGAAAAACTTATTCTACGTCAGAAAGCTAAGCATAAACAACATGTTTATACCTGTAAGCGTTGTTTTACACATTTTGATGATCAGTGCGGACGAAGTGGACTGGAAAAACCACAAGAACATGCGACCATATGTAATCAACATTATGTTGCAAGGGTAATTATGCCTACAAAGGAGAAAACAATTGTTCAATTTAAAATTTTTGGAAGGATGTTGTAACTACCTTACGTCATCTATCCAGACTTTGAAAGCATACTCGCCCCATGTCATACAGGTATACCCAATCCTGAAACTTCATATACAACCCCTTATCAGCAGCATGTACCTATGAGTTTCTGCGTTTACGTTAAACCGTCATCTGACATTGAACATCTGGAAACTGGTCTTCCGAAGCATTCCTATGTATATCGTGGTGTTGATGCTGCTCAGAAGTTTATGGAATACCTGTCCTTCCTTGCAAAGGAAATTAATAATATATACAAATCTGTCATACCTCTGAAGCTTACAGATCAACAGCAGCTGGATTTCAACTCCTCTACAGTGTGCTACTAGTGTGGAAAAAACTTTACTGAAGAGAACTACGAAGTACGTGATCATGACCACATCAGCGGTGAATATCGTGGAAGTCTACATAATGAATGTAATTTAGCCTGCAAAACACCTAAATATATTCCATCTTCACGCACAACCTCATTAAGTATGACCCACACATCATTGCTAAGGAGCAGGGATGCACAAGTAAGCGGGTGGAAGTAATTCCTAGCTCTGAAGAAAGCTATATATCACTCTCAAAGTATGCGGGAGATATAAAGCTTCGGTTTGTGGATAGCTTTCGGTTTCTCAGTACAAACTTGGTTAAGCTGGTGAAAAATCGAACATCGTACCCTGAATCACTGCAACACATCGGAGAAGACAAGTTGAAGTTGATGACCCGTAAGGGCGTATTTCCCTATGATTACGTCACTTCATGGAGTGTTTTTAACGACACCTGCTTGTGTCATAAAGACCCCTTCCTCGATAGATTAAATGAAGAAGAAATTAGTGATGCCGACTACAATCGTGCTAGAAATGTATGGAGCTGTTTAATGTAAGAAAGCTGCTTCTTCTAGCTGACGTCTTTGAGTCATTTAGAGATCAAACCCCCAAAACACACAAATTCGATCCTGCTCATTATTTTACCCCTCCAGGACAAACATGGGACGCCATGTTGCTGTATAAAGAAATTCAGCTGGAATTGTTACAGGATTATGACCAATTATTCTGGTGGAATCCGGCATAAAAGGAGGTTTATGTCAAGTTTCCTACCGGTATGGCGAAGCAAACGACGCCTACATGGATAAGTATGATCCGTCGAGACCAACCCAATTTATTACATATGAGGACGCCAATAAGCAATATGGTTGGGCCATGTGCCACGCCGTCCCTCATGGCGGATTTGAGTGGGTGTCACCTGAAAAAATCGACTTAGAAAGACTACAAGTAGATGATCCTCATGGATACATTTTAGAAGTTGACCTCGAATATCCTGCGGAACTTCACGATCTACACAACGAACTACCTTTCCTACTTGTGTGTATAAAGACTAAAGACTCGACTACAAAGAAACTGATACCCCGTCTTGGATCTCGAAAGAAGTATGTAGTACATTACATGGCTTTGAAGTAAGCACTTAATCATGGACTACGGCTAACAAAAATCCATCGTGTGCTACAATTCAGACAGTCACAGTGGTTAAACCCTTATGTGGAATTTAGCAATATGCTGCGACAACAGGCTGGAAATGATTTTGAGAAGGACCACTACAAACTGTTCAACAATGCTATGTTCGGAAAATTATGGAGAACCTGCGTAATCGTATGGATATACGACTGGTTACAAATAAGGAGACCCTGGAAAAGCTAATTGCTAAGCCTACGTTTTTCAATCGAACAATATATGCTACTAACCTAGCTACTGTTCATATGACATCCCGACAGACTGTGTTCAACAAGCCTATATACATCGGTATGTGTTGTTACCGTATTATGTAGCTGAAAACCTGAATCTTATGTATTGGACACTGATTCGTTCATTCATCGTGTGACAACTGAAGATGTGTACCAGGACAAGCTATGTTTTCTCGAACACCTGGATACAGCTGATTATCCTGTCAACCATATATGTCACTCTACTCAGAACAAAAAGGTGTTGGGGAAATTTAAAGATGAGGCTAATGGTAAAATAATCCAGCGCTGTGTTGGACTACGACCTAAGATGTACACGTTAGATATTCAAGGTGTGATGATAAAAAGGATTAAAGGCATAAAACGTAGTGCAATTAAGCGGTACACTACATTTGACCGATATATAGCCTGTCTTAAAACCCGTGAAATTATCAGAACGCCCATGAATCTGATCCTGTCCCAAACGCATGCATTTAGCACAGTGCAAGTGAATATAATCACATTGACTCCGTTTGATGACAAAATAGTTATTGCCGAGGATGAAATAACGACATATGCATATGTGCATTACAGCATTACAAACAGCGCATAAGAGGATGTATGTCAAGGATGAAGATTTTCTCCGTGAGTCTACAACTTAAAAAATCTAAGTTTGTCCATGTGATGTGTATTCACCTAGCAGACAGCTGATGAGGAAAGCAGAATAAGATGGAAGGGAAGGCGTTAACCCTGCCATTACGAGCAATCCTAATGCTAGGCGCAAGCCTAGATAAAGGCGAGAGGTGCTTACAACGAACTGAAATAAAGGTATGTTGATGTAAAATTTTTCAATTAAGACTCCCATATAATCTATTCTGAATAAAACGTCACAATTTTACTAAAGGAAACTCGAGGTTATCTCTGGTTAGGGCGATTAGGTGGTGTTCCGCCATGTTACGTTTCTGATTACGTCATGTCACAGGGTGTTACGTCATGTTACGTGATTATGATACGAGGTGTTACGTCTTGTTGTATGATGTTACGTCTTGTCACGTGGTTATGTGGCTATGTTACTCAGTGTGACGTCTTGTTACGTGGTGTTAGGCCTTGTTACGGAGTTACGTGCTTATGTTACGTCTTGTAAGGTGGTTATGATACGTGGTGATACGTCTTGTTACCTGATGTTAGGTCTTGTCACGAGGTTATGTGGCTATGTTACGTAGTGTGACGTCTTGTTACGTGGTTACGTGCATATGTTGTGTTACAATTTTGTGTCACGTAGTTACGTGCTTATTGTTGGTTACGTTACGTCTTGTTACGAGGTTACGTCAGGTTACGTCTTGTTAGGTGGTTATGTACGTGGTGCTACGTCTTGTTACGTTGGTTAGGTTAGTCGATGATAGGATTAAATAGATAATGAAAAGATGATCCAGAACATGCAAGGTAGGAATAGGTTAGGGCGCTCTGTGTGGGGTTAGTTTAGAATACTTCTATATACCTTCATTGTAAACCAATATGCAGTTTATCCCTCTCCGTCTCGCACACTTAACTGTTTAACACATAAAAGGTTTGTAATATTTAAAAAAAGGTATATAAACGAGTTGTAACGTTGGGTGAGAAATGATTATAATCTAGTTACTCTCTATATTACCGTGAATACCGGTGACGCTATCTTAATTACCTGTTAAAATGACTTAAGTACCTGACATACCACCCGAATCATGCGAAATTACCTCAATTAACTCTAGTACGAATAGCTGCTCTGAATAACCATGGAATTCTAACTTGTAATACTAACCGGTTTACCCTACATATATACGATACTATCCGAATTACTCTTTATATCGTATCAATCAAAATACACGCGGCGGGGTACTTTGATCGAGGGTCTGCGTGCAACCCTTTAGAGGCATGATGCCGGGACGTTAGCAGTTGAAGCTGATCACCAAGGTTAGGTGCCATATGAAGCTGTTCACCCTCTTCAACACGTTGGCGGCATATGAAGCTGGTCTCCAAGGTTGGGCGGCATATGGAGTCGGCCGCTTCCTCGATGCGTAACAATTCTCTTCTTTCTCCGGCTAGCGTTGAGCAGTGTCGACTCTAAAGTCTACAGAGTGTGGTGAAATTATATATCGATTGCGATAATAAAAACATCGGCTCTGGTGAATATTGACTTTATTATACTGTTATGTTACACATTCAGGAACGCGAGCCACCACTTCGTCAATTATCCGCGACTGACATCGAGATGCTTTGTTAGTCGGCAGTATTAAGATGTATTGTAAAGTTTTCCCTGCGTGCATAGCCACGGCCTAACTTGTACGGTGCACAGTTCAGCTAGAGTGTTACTTGACGTAAGGTTCAGCGAAGAAGCGAAGTTACCAGTATTCTGTGAATTTCGTCATGTCCGATATTATTCAACTTACAGGTCGCAGAGTTCGGCTAAGACCGAAGTTACTTGTCGTAGGGTTTAACGAATAGTGTAGTTACATGTAGCAGGTTGCAGTGAAGAGTGAAGTTACTAGTATTTTGTGAATCTCGCCATGTCTGATTTCATCCCTACTCCGCGTTCGATTTTCAATCATGTGACGATCTCCTGTTTTCGGATTCGTCAGTTTGTATTTATAGCATTCCATTTACTGCTAAAATGTCAGTTCTGCTCAGCTTTCTCTTCCCACGGTACTATTTACAATTTGTTTAATTTATGCTCTAGCACGTAAGTATGTTTATGGCTTTAAGCCTTTCCTCGGCACAAACCTCACGTTTCTTCCGCTTTGAAAAGAAACAAGCACTTTCCTGGTAGATCCTTTCTAATGGCTCTATGCTTTTGTATACATTTGCCGACGAACAGTTTCCTGTCCCAGGAAACGGGTAGGCCAGTGACCCGAACCTTACTTCTTCAAACAATTTGCAATGTTTCCGTATGAAGGTTTTTTCCTATCGAGTTATAATATTAAATACAATATTTTAAATCTTAGTTTAATCTATATACAATCAAATCAAATATGGAGCCGAGTAGACATTTTACATCTATATTTGATCTATGTACAATTAAAGCAAATACGGGGAATAGTTGGGCCGCATCATATGCCCTCACATGAAATTTCTCAATGGGCTGTAAGGGCATAAGAAATTTATTGTGAAGCTCCATCAGTGCCGTAGGTTATGGTGACACGTCTCTTTTGTATTCATCCACGGTTATTACGGCGTGACGGTTTTTTACGAATGGTGGTTGGCATTCCTGCTGCATTTGTTACAATCATAACAAATTACAATATAAACTTAATTACTACACATAACTTACTGGTTACCTATTTTTTTTGTTACTGATCCTGCATTGTTTTGAACCCATCCACACGCTGTCAGTTCTATTGATATGACCTTTGGTAGCACTTTCTCTTTCAGGTACCTCACATGTGTTCAGGTACACAAAACTCAAGGAGACATTATACAAGATCATTGTGTTAGACCTTCTTCACTCCCCCCTTTTTTTTAACTGTCCACTTCCATCACATATTTCGTTTAAGAATATTTGTATTCATTCACTTAGTCCATTTAATGCAACAGGGTGAAGGGAGCCTTTACTCTGTATTTAGACAGAATACTATAATTAGAAATGTTCTTATGATTACCTAGGAATTAAAACATTACATTTAAAAGTCATTAACCAGATTTAAGCACTACGTTGTCTATATATATGCTGATACCTACAGATTGTTATTATTATATGCATTAAAGAACCTTATTTAATCCAATACATTATTAACAGATATAGTGATGCACATATGATGTACACCGTGATACACGTTCAAAAGTACATTTGTCTCACTTTGTAACTCATCTTATAACTATCACATTTATGTACATATATTCATCATCTCAGACCATAGCCCATTCACCAGAATATTAATGTAATTTAACATAGTACATATATGACAGGACATTGCCATAGATTCATGCAACACATTATATACATGAATATTACTGCATACGTTATTTTCCTTTAAATGGAGTATGTACAACAAATTACCTCTTAGTTACATACATTTGTTTCTTAGATGCAGTTTTGAAAGTATGATTACCATTAACTGTTCTATCCTACCTTTTATCTTTTGCATATTTCTGCACTTTTCTTTCTTTCTTTGACAGTTGTGTATCGTTTTAGCCTCCCAATTGGGAATTTTTTTAACAGAAATCAATTCGTTAGTGGAAATTTGGTTGCCTCTTTATATGGCCTCATTAGAACTATGTTATGTCTGCTTATTATTTTGCCAGTTTTCAAATGTTGAAGTTGGTAAACACGGTCGACTATCTGTTCCGTCACTCTAAAAGGTCCCTTCCATGCGAGATGCATTCTCTAATATAGTTTTTTCTGCAGCGACGACTTTTCGAAAGAGTTGACTAGTTGACTAAAGTTATAGTACTTTATCGCGGATTTTGGGGTTCCAGTTGTGGGTGTATCTTTTTTTCTTGAGGCCTCGTTTCTCGGCGTGTTGCTTTAACCTCTCGTATGCGCGTTCAATTCGTGTAGCGTCGGATTCTGATATAACCGGAATTGGTGTCGGTATACCTCTGACAATCTCCTGGGGTTCCTGACCAAGTTGTAATGTCAGCGGAAACTCCCTTGTATTTGTGTTAATACTGTGATTGAACACAAATGTTCTGACCACTTCGTGTGTTGCGTATGCGCTAAAGTCCGTAGATAAAAATCAAATTCCTCGTTCACATGGGTTAGTTTGTGGGTGGTAATAGCTAGTGTTGATGTTGTTCACTTCTAAGAAATATTGGAATCCTTTGCACAATCCCGTTTTTTTTAAATATCTCTCTATGTTTCATAAGAATGGCGAACAGGTGCTCCTTCTGCCTATCATTTAAATGGGCGGTCGCGGCAACCCGCTCCCTTATCCGTGCGGTGATTAACAGAGTACAATGCCCTTCTACCTGAATGTGAGTCGGCTCTGTACGCATCATGAAATTTTCCTCGGCTTCGCCAAACATTCCGTATGCCTGTATGACGTTGCTATCAGCTGTGCTTTGGTCTGACGTCATCACTGCTTCATACCTGGTATCGTCCAGTACGACCAGCTGTGGCAACATTCTTACGATTTGGGTGCTCTCTTCAATATTCAAATATTCGACGGAAAATGTTTCTGTGTTAACCATAGTTTCTTCTTCGGTCAACATAACTCTCGACTAGTCATGCCTGGGTGATAGTAAGTGCTAGTATCGTCTGAAAGGTCACATTTAATTTTGTGTATACTCGTATTATTCAACGGCCTGACTCTAAGAGGAAAGAAGGCGAAACTAAATACTTTTCTCCTTATTAGATCTATCCAAGCGAAATAAATTAACATTTTCTTTATATAATATGTTGATTAAAAATCAAATATTGTACTGTTTGTGCGGGTGCTACAGGAGTTAAAGATGTATTATTCAGTAATTTTCCTGAGAAACAACATGCACATAATGCGTATCTTGTTTTTAACGTTTGTTGCTAATAATAATATAATAATAATAATAATAATAATAATAATATAGTCGTTTCACAATTACCACCAATAGACTGTTCTACGCGCACGTCTAAACAGAGGGTAATTATTTATTTGGAGTATAAGTTTGTTTTTTTCTTTTTAATTTTCATAGAGATTGATCACAACCTTAGCACTAAGTGCGCAGTTCCATACAGTTGGCAATTTCAGTTCTGATAATATTCAAGTAACGTTTTAAAAATACAGAAGCAAAAGTAATATTAATGTCAAACTGTTGAAGGAGTTTGAGCACAATTAAGTGCAACATTCAATTTTCTTCAAAATGAGATATATTTTGCGTTTGTTACTAAAAAACGAATATAGTTTGTTTTATTTGAAACATAATTCCCTCTTCTCACGGTCACAAGACAAAGGAAGAAAAACCGTGCCAACAGTATAGTGGACATAGAGTAAAAACAGTTATTGTATCTAAAAGGAGAAAAGGTTAATAGATACGAGGAGACAACTTTTAGCTGCAAAATATACAGCTTCTATTATAGCTGTTTTATTCGGTTACGATTACACATAAGCTAAACATTCAAAATAGTGACCCGAAAGTGTTAATGCAGAACGTTGATGTACTTTTGTTGAAAATTAAATTGTTTTCAAAAGTAAACTTGCTTTCAAATTACAAATCTGAAGAAAGAAAAAAGACTTAGATACTTTGTATTATAATTCACGTTCTGAATTCTTAAAATGCTTCTCTTCCCTGGCCTGGAATGAAATGGGATGTGTAACGGAGGGGACTCGACCGCGATCCAATGAATGAGGATATTGTGCTGGTGCCCTCGAGGGGACGCCCCCGGTAGGGAGGGATGGACGAGGTGAGAGACACCGAGCGGCCGCAACCGGGAGTCACGACACAGCAATGACAAGGTTCCTAAAGTTTCCGGATTGAGACTCCCCGACAGTTGGGCAGGCAAACCTGGGACCCCACCTCACACAGAGGGTCCAACGCCCCCCCCCAAGAGGCGATCCGTATACCCGGCAACCAGCCGAAGACCGGGAGGTGGCTAAGGTTCCACAGAGCGCATCCTTTTCCTACCATGCTGCACGGAACACCATCGCCGACACTTCCAACCTTGAAACAGACCTAACGGGGTTAAGGATGAATGAAATGAGAAATGGAACGATATTCAGGGGCTGAAAGAAACCACACCAACATTCGCCTGACGACCCGGGAAAACTCCCGAAAAAAAACCGTGGGTCAGATTGGGCAGTCACCGGGAAGCGAACTAGGGATCTCCCGAATGCGAGTCGCACGCGTTACCGCGACGCCACCTGGATGGAAACTGGAAGATCCATAGTTCAAATCTCGGCTATGACAGAATTTTTCAATCTGATTGTATCTTTCCAACCTTGTCCTACACACGGCTTGAGTGAAAGAGTCTTCTTGTTAATGGAGATGAACTGCCATTACAAACTTTGTTGTAAGTATAAGAAGAATACAGTAGCTCAAACGATAGTCAGATTTTTGTGTGGTGTCTTTGAAATTCCACGCTCTTTGTATTACCACGAGAACAATCTAATGTGCTGCATTCACATAGCTTTCTCTTTTCACCATTCTACAAATTATTTTTACTAAATCTTATTTTTCTTCTACTTCTTATAATCCAGATGAACTTCCACTTCACACTTAGCCCATCTCTGTGGTGTAGGGGTCTGCCTCACATTCAAGAGGTCCGGAGTTCGAATCGGTTAGAGTGCGTTACCTGGATAAAGCTTTCCCAGGGTTTCCTCTTATCTTGAGAAGACGAATGTCAGCTAACTCTAAGCTCTAGGAACCTCGGGTCCATTTGAGCATCATTCTAACCATTTCTTTTATTCACCGTCCGTAATGGCCTACCCGAATAAAGGACTTTAATTAAATACCAAAAGAAAAAGTTCACATTTACACATTTCGTTGTAATATATGTAGATAAGGCGATAGTTACGTTTTCAAAAAGCATGTCACTACGTGATGCTTTGAAATTCCATGCTGTTTGTACGACCGCGACAAAAACATAACGAATAGTGGCCTCTCAGTTACAAAAAGTATTCAAACCAATAATAAAAAATATCTGGAAATAGTTAATCTCATAAAATATATGTATGACAAACTGCGTGCTTTTCTTGTGTAGCAAAAATTTGTCCATATTTTACATTTTACCAGTTATACAAAAGTAATTCAGAATGAAGACTTGAGATGCTCTTCTCAGAAAATTCAAAATATATATTTGGTTTGTCATGCAATATCTTAAAGAGAGAGTATTTTTATTCAAACTCGTTAGACCAATTTTTGAGAAAATAAGAAATTTCGAAAACGTTTCCATGTAAAGGGTTGTTCGGGGTGGGAGAGATTTTCTTGAAAATCTTTGTGTCACGTCTTTGAAAGATGATTTTACTATAAACCATGATGTGTCGCATTCACATGACCTTCTGTACCCACTATTCTACAAACTTCTTACAAAGCTTATTCCTGCATCTATTTCATTTAATGCAGTTAAACCTTCATTACTTATTTACACAGCTTTGGACTGGTTGGCTACGGAAGGGGCTCGGCAGTGATCCACATGGTGGATATTGTGCCTACGCCCCACAAGGGGGCGTCTCCGGGAGGAATGATGAGGCCAGAGGAGATACCGGGAGGCCGGAACCAGGAGTGACGGCATAGGAATGTCAGGGTGTCTTAAGTTTTCATATAGAGATTCCCCGTCAGACGGACAGGCAGACCAGGGAACCCATTCCGCACAGAGGGGGTCCAACGCCCCTCAAGGGGGTTAGGATACCCCCGACAGCCAGCCGAAAGCCGAGGGACGGAGACAGTCACAAAGCGCAGCCTTTTCCCCTGGCACAATGCACCGAAACATCATCGCCGACACTTCCAACCCTGAAAGAGACCAACGGATGAAAGATGAAGAGAAATGACAATGGAGATGAAATGGAGGGACAGGAAATTCGGGAATGCTAGAATCTTTTCCAGCACTCGCCTGGCAACCCGGGAAAAACCCCCGAAAAAGTCATGGGTCAGGAAGGTCGGCCAGAGGAATCGAACCCACGACCTCCCGAATGCTAATCACAGACGTGATAGCTTTGAAATTTTGTTCTCTTTATATGAACATGGGAAATAAATAAATAAAAATAATAGCTATTTGCAGTTGAGAGAAGTATAAAGTATTTGAAAATTCAAACTAATTACAAAGAATATTTCAGAATAGGTAAGATATAGAAATGTCATTTGACATAAAAATAAAAATGTTATTTGCTATAACTTTTGTGCTTTAACAAGATCTACATTTGTTGTGCAGTAAGATTTTGTTTCTCTCTTACGATTTACTAATTATGAAAAGTCATTCTCAATAATGGCGAATTTGCAGACTATTCCTAGAAAATTAAAGATATACATTTTATATATCACGAAAATAGCTTAAACATATGTATTTTAATCAAAATCCTTAGAGCCATTTTTGAAAGAATAAAAAAAATTTGCAACATTAAATGTAGTTTGGAGTGGGGAATTCTCTTTAAAATCTCCGTGTCGCATTTTTGGAAGAAGTTGAACAACTTAAACACTAAGTTTTTTATAACCAACTTTTTGTTTTTGAGTTATGATGTTCGCGCGTGCACGCACGCGCATACACACACACACACACACACTTGTTCCTTTTTCTAAAAATAAATTCATTGGATTCAGGGAGTCACAACGACATTAAATTTTTAGGTGGAGCACAAAACGTTCTCTACTTACTGTAGCTACACACTAGAGAAAGTAAAAATACCTACTTTGGACTCAGGGAGTCTCAAAACGTGTATTTGCGGTGAATTTCGTTATTTAATTTTTGGGTGGAATACAATACTTCCTATACCTCCTGTAGCTACGTAGTAGGGAAAGTAAAAACACTTTCTTTGACTTCAGGGGTCTCAAAACGTGTATTCCCGGTGAATCTCGCTATTCAATTTTTGGGAGGAACACAATACTTTCTCTACTTATTGTATCTATGTAGTAGAGAAAGTAAAAATGCTTACCTACATTGGATGGGTCTCAAAACACATGTTTCGTTGAATCTCGTTATTCAATTTTTGGGTGGAATACAATACTTGTTCTACTTACTGTAACTACGTAGGAGAGAAAGTAGAAACGTTTTCTTTGGTTTCAGGTAGTCTCAAAACGAGATTTCGTTTGAATCTCTATTAAATTTTTGAGTGGAATACAATATTTTCTTTACCTCCTGTAGCCACGTAGTAGAGAAAGTAAAAATGCTTTCTTTGGATTCAGGAGGTCTCAAAACGTGTATTTCCAGTGAATGTCGTTATTGAATTTTTGGGTGGAATACAATCCTTTCCCTGCTTATTACAGGTAAGTAGTAGAGACAGTAAAAAGAAGAGTTGTGGTATAGATAGGCGGCTGTTTGTTGTTACAGCATTTGCATGCCACTATATAGGGAAAAGCGTAACTTAGCCTGTAACTTGAAATAATTTCTGGCCTAAATTGTTGTCACGATTAAGGTAAAGTGCCCAGAAAAACCGTACTTTATAAGGATATTATGATAAATAAAGACCATGTTAGTTGATAATGGGTGGAGAAAATAGTGAATATTGAAAACCAAACCATTTTGTTTTAACACTTGCATATTATACAATGATATGATGACTTTAATTCCTGTAAATTGGTTTATATACCTTTTGTGGCTGTGCTGTAATGCACAGTTATTACTTTCTTATAGCCAAGCCTAAGGGAAATCTTTTGGAATTATATTTTCTTTAGCACTATTACATTCCCTAACCTTGCAGAGCGTGTATGAGCTAAGGCACCTGGTATAACCTCTCAATAAGACACCCCGCTTACCCCTACAGGTGGAATGGAAAACATTTGGAGTTGCACGGTGCTGTCACGTAGGATCGGCCGGTATACGAATCACCTTTGCAGACTTCTGCTGTGCTGGTTCCAGCAGCGGCTTCATTAAGTTTACGTGTAAATAATAATAATAATAATAATAATAATAATAATAATAATAATAATAATAAAAAATAATTCTAATAAATATTATAAATCCTATTGAATAGAAGGAGCCATTTTTTACGCATTTTTAAGCTATTAGAAGGTTTCAGAAATTGTTCATTTGTATGTATGTATTTATGTGTGTGTGTGTGTGTTTGTTTGTTTGTTTATGTTTCCGTGAAGCCAAGATGAACGTAAGGATTTCCGTACCTGTATGTATTTTATGCAAGTATGGAGGGATGTTTGTGTTGTAATATTCTCTACTTCCTTTAAATTCCTGATTAGATGATTTTATAAAAGAAAAAGGTCAAGTTCTCACATAGAATCCTATATTCGATATATTTAAAGTGATGCGTCTGTAATATTTGGAAAATCCACAATATTTAAGATACCTCGTTGAAATTTGCCATGTTTCAAACCTCTAGCTCGTATGGTTATTTAACTATTAATTTTTATTGTGTAAATTCATTGTTCTAATGTAAATGCTCCACACAATGCATTTTTAAACATATCCACATGCAAAATTCAGGTATTATAGAAATAGCCTGCAAAAAGGTCTTGCCTATAAGATTTTCCTTTTCAAGGTCTAATTTTTGTGGAAAACTTACTGCTTTTTGTACCCTCCAAAATTCTTGATTTTCAAAAACTAGGTGGATTATTTCTCAAAATTAGAAGATTCATTTTAAAAATTATATGGTCATGTTCTGTAACGTACTTTTGAGAGGAAGCACAAACATTTGGAAACAAATTGGTGAAACTTAGCATCGTGAGGAGCATTCTGAATATAGCAAAATGCTGAAAAAAAAGGTTGCGAGAAAATAAGATTTAAATTTCGTTGTGCCGATCAATAAGCATGCGCCTACTCACTTAGAGCTTCAGTTAATTTATTAGTTTAAATACGCCATGTGAAAAAAAGGATTGTTTTTTCAAAGTTTAGAATTCGTATTATTTTGTTATGAAAAAATAACTTTCTAATTTTTCACAATTTTTGGTCATATTTCACAAACACCGTTTACCTTAAGTTAATCATAGCTGTGATATATTAATTTATGAAAAGTCGATTTATCAAAGAATGTATCTTAATGAAATTAAATAACACACGATAATTCACACTGCTTTTAAGGATATTATTTTGCATTGTATTATCAAGTCCGTGTATAATACCCGCATAGGAAAGATACTTGCTGCAAATATATAACACGAATACTTGTTTTAAAAAGAATGCTTTTTCACATAGCGACGTTCGATTCAAAAACAACACTTTTAATATAATATGTTTCACAGTTTTAATATAACGTCATGTTTAATAATATACCGCAATGTTTTTAATATATAAAATTAGCCATATTCACACCATTATTTCAGTACACAAAAGAAACGGCTTGAATGTTAAAAATTAAGTTTCAGCGTAGAAGATAGGTATCTTTAAAATAAACACACACCTTGCGTCGTAGGATTTAGCTAAAAATTAGTCACTGGTGTATAACGACGTGTACATCTTCTTAAAGTTTACTTTCTATGGCACACGGGAGATGTTTCCATGCTTCAATTGTTCACCAATGAATGGATGTAGACAAGCGACTGAATAAATATACACACACACACACAGAGACAGAATGAACCAGAACTCCACCGACGAACTTTCAGAGGTTTTCAAGGAAACCTTCTGAGTATTTTGGTGAAAGGGACCCGTGGTCTCCGGCGGTTCGTTACAGAGTAATAATGTAATTATTATTTATTCGGTGTGTTATTCGATCACCTTTGTGTACAACACAACACACAGTAATGCAACTCCCCACAGACGTAACACGTACACTTTTATCACAGTCTGTTCAGTCTGATCTGCAGTGTACAGTGCATTACATAACAAATTCAGAAATGTTCTCTTACAGGTATTGTTCAAAATGTCGACCAGCATGATCATAGCAGAGTGTACAGCTACGTACCATCGATTGTCTTATACGCTCAAGCATCCCAGAAGTTCGGCGTATTAATTCCGCGGCTTCGACAATCCTAGCAACCAGGTCCATGCGAGTATCCACCGGAGTCACGTAAACTAGGCTCTTCACATGCCCCCAGAGGAAAAAGTCCATTGGTGCCATGTCGGGTGATCGAGCCGGCCCTGGAACAGGACGTCTTTCTTGTTGTCGTCCTCCGTGGTCTAGGGGTACTATGTTCCCGAGGTTGCGGGTTCAAACCCGGCGGAGGGCGATGGAATTTTTCGGGCGTAAAAATCCTTAGTATGTGTTCCTTCGGAAGGGAAGTAAAGCTGGTGGTCCCGTGTCGTAGATTTACGGCACGTGAAAGAACATCAAGCCTGATAAAGAGGCCTCTGAGCAAAAGTTCCTGTCTTTAACGCCCAATATAGCATGGGACGCTAAGGACCATTATTACTTAAAAAAGCGTCCATAAATAAAAAAACTGAGTTTTTCAATAGTACGATCGTACTTTGCGCTATTACTTGATTCAAATGTGAGTGGATTTGTTCAAATTAGTTGTTATATTCAAATTGTCCTTGCTAACCTCACATGCAAACACCGTCAACCGAAAACTTCAAGCCAATGTCCGTTTACAACTCTCTAGGTTAATGTGTTAGAAGATGCAGGAGTAGGTGATATCTTGTGAACTGCGCAAGATTATGGTATTTTGCCTTTTTAAGGGATGAGCATAACATTGTTCCCAGGATGGGAAAAGAAAGAAAGAGTTCACCCATTCAAGCTTCGAACTTGAGTTCCATGCTTATCGTTTTCAAAGCCGATCCGCCTAAATGTTCGACCACGGCACAGCTGTCGGCATCTTCTTAGACAAGTTTAGCTGTTCCCCACAACCTGTTATCCATTACAGTGGCATGCGGTCAGTGGCATGTTAGGTCCACACTTTCGGCTGTTTTGATACGGCAAAATATAGGAATCCTTATTCACAGAGTTAAAAGACAAGTTTAATTAAGTCCCTAAATAGCTGTACTTTATTTCGAATACAGACTATTTACATATTTTGGTTCTAATTTTGATTTATTGGTCCCGGTTTCTAATTATTTATAATACACATAACTCGGTAACCTGGCTTCGTAGACCATTGGTTTCCTATCTCAAATTGATTGATTAGGAACCATCTACTGCCAGTAAAACCAGTGTGGTGTTATTTATATACACCCTGTATATATATATATATATATATATATATATATATAGGAATATTATTTGCTGCAGAGCCAAGACTGAATTACTAATTGGAGGAATGTGTGTATGGTTTTGTGGTGCGGGGTAAAGCTAGCAGGGATAACGTGGATTACTCAAACCGTCGTCCTCTTCTTCTTATTCTTCTTCTTCCTCCTCCTCCTCCTCCTCCTCCTCTCTATGACATTGGGTTAAGTTAGTGAGACATAAGAGCCT
Source organism: Deroplatys truncata (assembly GCA_030765065.1). NCBI lineage: Eukaryota > Metazoa > Arthropoda > Insecta > Mantodea > Mantidae > Deroplatys > Deroplatys truncata. Next base: position 383,971,015 of record CM060990.1, read on the forward strand.
TAGATAAGGTTCAGGTTGCGGTGATTCCTGTGGTCTTGCCTACCTTGTATGAATGATAACAATTTTAATGTTAGAAGGTGACTTTATTGTGTTCTATACACCAATTTCCGCTCAACACGATGTTATTTGCCACACCGTCGGATTTGTGGGACTTTTGGATTGTCTTGCGCCTTGTTCCCGGTTCCGATTTGATTCTCTTAGTGGCTATTTATTTGCCTACAAAATGCTGTCATTGATTAGCGTATATATATATTTTTTCTAGAACACCTTAGCCTGTGGGCAAATTTCGAATCGACTTTTAACTCTCACGACCTTATTTTCTATCCACGTTAATGTACATGCATATAAGCTTGTCTGTAATACCGTCTGTTTTTGAAATCACGTCTTCAGCACTACCATGGTTAATATTCACGTCCAAGGGTGTCTTTTCATAGTGTTCTCAAATGCCGGGATGCCATAAATTCGTTACTCTTGACGGCGGAGCTTTTGTTTAGCAACAAAAGACGCGCAGTGTTCGGTGTATTTTCCCATGTCGTTTGAAATTTAAGTTTTACACGAAGCTTGTATATTTACTTTTGTGTTTAGCACTGTTTCGGGTAGTTGCTTATTGCTATGTTCATTAAATTTTTATTTATATATTTATTTACTTATTTTGTTTTTGTTTATTATAGGCACTTAATACCGGTTACAGATGTCGAAGTAGAGACCCGGATGATTTCTGCTGAATGATAGGAAGCGTCATCGAGAACACCGGCCGTGTTGGACTGAACATCTCGGAACATGATTAACATACAGACACTATTATCATTTCTTTATGATAGTCTGCTACATTTCGGGCTAAAACTGAACAAGACAGTCACAAGTACAGAGCGGGAAAAGCTTCCTCCTACCTCCTAGGAATAGGAAACTCACATCTCACTAACAATGTGCACAAAACAAATGGAAAAAAAACTGAATGTTACGTTCAGAGGGGAAGTGGTGTTCTCCGTGGTAGAGCGACCATGCTAGCCTCTAGTTCTCGAGGCCACGGATTCAAACCCGGCGGTGAGCGATGGATTCTTCGGGCGTAAACATCCTTAGCATGGCTTCCATCGGAAGGAAAGTAAAGCCAGTGATCCCGTGTCGTAGATTTACGGCACGTAAAGAAACCTCAAGCCTGATAAGGAGGCCTCTGAGCAATGCTTCCTGTCTTTCCTCCCAATATACAGGGTGAGTTTTAAGTCCACCGAGAAACTTCAGAGAGTAATTCCTGACTGGAAATGGAGCACAAACGTTCAAATTTACTTGTGTCCGGAAGTGTATAATTTCTACCGTAGATGGCACTGATAGTATTCTCTATTAACCTGCAGTGTGCTTTTTGTGTATTGCAGATAGTGTGATTTAAGCCACGGAGAAGCACAATGGTCCGGCATTCATTCCAGGAACAAGCCGAGATGGTATTTGTGTATGGCCAAGCAGGTGGAAACGGTCGAGAGGTATCATGGATGTACCGAGCCACAGTAGGGTACATATGCAGCTATGAGAACAAAGGGAAATACCGACAATTAATGAGGCATATAATCTGATTAACATAACTGACCATATAATTAGATTACAAATGTTTTTGGCGCCTCGCCGCCTTGGAGGGGACTTACCGCCCAGGGAATCGGTGTCTCTAAGTCCTTGTCACCAGCCCATCTTGATTGACAAAGGTTTGATAAGGATTGACACGTGATGTATGACATGTCAATCAATCGGATAATAATCTGACATGTGTATAATTATCTCGCATCATTGGCATCAAAGCGTTTAAACCGCTAACAAGGGACTATACCCCTTAAGGAGGCTGGATTTCCCGTATCACATGTCCTATATCGCTGGTCGCGGTCCATTGGTTGGTTTGTATAATTATCGCGCATCATTCGCTTCAGAGGTTGAAGCCCGCCGCTAAAGTCTTAGGGGCTTGGGTTTCCAGTACCGTATATATGTATTACCATGTATATTAAAGAGTGCCGACAGTATGATTGGTTAATATAATTAAGTGTATATTAATTAACTCTCGCACCTGGTTGTTAGCGTATATGTGTGTTGCCATGCATATTAAAGAATGCCGACAGTGTGATAAGGTTCATATACATGTGTATAATTATCACACCTAATTGGATTTAAAGGGTTGAAGCTGCGGTCCAGGAGCTGGCTACTCCTGTCGCGTGTGTTTGATTAATATAGCTAGTGTATGTTAATTGACTCGCGAGACTTCAGAGGGTTGTTACCAAGTATATTAAAGAATGTCGACAGATATGAATCGTATAGATACTTGTAATTATCACACCTAATTTACTTTAAAGAACTGAACCCGCTGGCAAGGCAGAGGGTACCCCGTTCGCGTGTATTTGATTGATGAATATAATTCAGTGTATATTAATTGACTCGGGAGGCTTGGTTGAGTTACGCTGTTCACACACACACCCACACACATGAATACATGAATCTGTTTTCCTAAACTCTCTCTCCCCCTTTCCTTCTCTTTCTCTCCCTCTGTTTCTTTCCCCTGTCAGTCTTTTACACGGCATTTAGCCTTAAAATTAAACGCAAGCACGACTTTTAAAACACAGACATAACAATTAGAAAATTATATAAATAATTTCTTCCTTCAAATGTCCTATATGACCAGAGTCGGAAGTACTCAAATAAAAAAATTAATAAGCCGATAGTGGAAAAATACCCGTCATTTCAAAATACTTAAATGTGTAGAATTATATTAGATAGTCATTGAGAAACCTGTGCCGATGAGTCGATTAGATAACAAAGCAATTATTAATTGATTTCAAAGGCGAAGATATCGTTACCGCATCTCATCCGTAATGAATTATGAAATTTAGGCCTGACTCGTGTGCAGGAGTGTTTTATAATTATGCCGAATGCAGCACAATTAAGTTCTGTGACTGCACACCAATTAACATAACTGAGTGATTATTAATTCCTTTCAAAGGGAAATATACCATTGCTCTGTCTCATTGATAAACAAATATAAGATTTCAATCTGATTCGCGTGTAGAAGTGTTGTATAATTATCTCGAATGATTGCTATCACAATTAAAAAACTTACATGAATAATTTTAGCCTTTGAACATTTCAGGCTAACATGCTATAGCATAAAATGGTACAGGAAATCATGTGAACGTAACACATAATATTTTTTTCATATAACCACTCGTCTAATTCTGTTTTGCGGGAAGAATTCTGGCTTATAAAAACATTATACATCTTAGATTAATTAAAATGCATGACTAAAACAGAGCTAGCGTAAATGATTACTTCAAAATGGGTAGGATGCTGACGCATTTAAAATGGGTAATTTTCGTTATCAACCCTCCGTTATCAAGATCCTACTATCGTCTCAAGTTGTATCCCTTCGCAACATTCTCATAGCGATTGCAACCTATCCCCTCCTCGCACCACCAGGGGGAAGCGGATTCACCATGACAAGCCCGCTCTCGCATACAATTAATTGAGCTTTTATTTATGGACGCTCTTTAACTGCTGTGGTCCTTAGCGTCCAATTCTACATTGGGCGTTAAGGACCTGAAATTTTACTCAGAGGCCTCTTTATCAAGCTTGACATTCTTTAACGTGCCGTAAATCTACGACACGTGACCGCCGACTTTACTCCCCCTCCGAAGGAAGCCACGCTAAGGATTTTTACGCCCGAAAAAATCCATCGCCCTCCGCAGGGTTTGAACTCGCGATCTCGGGAACTAGAAGCTAACATGGTAACCACTGTGCCACTAAGGACGGCACCTCGTGGTGAGCCCGTTAACTCCGTTTCCCTCTGCCCCCTCTCTCTCTTTCACGTAGCTATGACCACAGTTGCTGCTTGGCCGCACCCCGCATGAGGCAAACAAACCTGGAAACCTCTCACGATATGCTTTTACAAATTCCAACTTAAAACCGAATACATGTTCTTCGACCTTCCAAAACGAAAACTGGTCTCTATCTCACTCCTTATATCCGTCACTCCATTTCGTTTTAAATATATGCGACTTTCAAAAGTAGCATAAAGAATTTCTACAACTTGACTGAATAATTCTTTGAAAAAGCCTGACAACGTAATTAATCAAAATATGTTTGCAGCATACACCGCCTCCAAACATTCTGAGAAATAAGGCCTGTGTCCTCCTGACCGTGTAAACCCTTTGGAAAACAACTGTTTAAAACTGCTCGAACTTACCCTCGTACCACTTCATAGATTGAAAAGCCGTCTATTATTACGCTTTAATAAACATTAGTTGAAAATATGCTTACAACTGATGGAATTTTCCTTCACAGTATTTCCAAATATATATATATATATATATATATATATATATATATATACTTAACAATAGACCATCCTTCAGACACGAAAAATACAAGATACGCATTTCCTCGAAAACGCATAGCAGGATTGTATTGCTAAGAATTGTTCATGCTAATATCTCTAAAATACAGAACAACTTTCCTACTCAATGCCTCGACTCTGGAAACATTAAAATGAAAAAGCATCTATCTTTTTCTGAAGATGAAATATTACGTTCTTTAATCCCGACAGGATAAATCTTTCAAAAGTATGTTTAGACACACTACGAACTTCCAATAAAGTATTTTGACAACAAATGGAAATCCGGTGTCATTTCACGCGTGACTTGATTGAAAATCATTTAAAAGGGAGTGTTTGTTTTTTGTAGAATAATCGAGATGGAACATGTATTTCCAAGTTCATACACGCTATGTGGCTCAGAAATTCTTAGAAAAAGATTGTTTACAATAACCCATCCTTCAGAAAAGAAATTTTATGGATGCAAAAACCGTGTATTTTACGCCTTAATGAACATAAGTTCAAAATATGTTTACAACTACAAGGAAAAGACAGGATTACAATTTCCTCGAAAAACACATAACGAAACCCCGAACCGTTTCTACTATTTACTCCACCGAATGCATTTATAATATAGCGGAAGAATAAAGTTGAGTAAGAATAATTTCTGTACCCATTAACAAATCAGAGGGAGATGAAGTCATGTGAATGTATCAGAAACATATAAACAGTACGGACGAAGATCGAACACACCAGATAATTCAAAAGTATAAACGCATAGATAGAAGGGATGATGGCACACCACGAATGAGGTGGAGACATAAGTTTTCTTGAAGATGGAGCAAGTCACAAGGCTATGCTGTGATGTTCATAATTATTTCAGGTGCAACATTATAAATTATATAAACAAGTTCACCCTTTAAACGACCTCTCTCCCTCTCTCACTCACACACACTCATACTCAGCTTTAACCCTTCCTCTCTTCTCTCTGTACAGCTTGTATGTTGTAATGTTTTGGCATCGATAATAAACTGATGTTTATGGGATGTTAATAAACACTAAAATATGAGAGGGAGAGAATAACAAGAAGAGTATACTGAAATAAAATGTCAGATAGGATTTAACATAACAACATTTTCATTTTTGGTCATTCTCTTACAGCCCCTTCTTTATTCAGTTGTTTCTCACGATTGTATGGAAATACGAGGCGTATTCCAAAACTAAGGTCCGTTTGGTCATAGCAACATCACTCATGAGACAAGGTTTTATTGACAGTAATATGTGCCTACATATACACTTTACTTTTCCACATAACCGCCGTTCACATCTCTACACTTGCTATAACGCTGTACCAGCTTCTTTAACCTTTCGGCATAGACGTCTGCCGCCTGGGACTTGAACCAGTTGCTAACGTTCGTGTTGAGTTCATCTTCGGTTTGAAATCGTCGACGCAATCGTTTCAAATGCAAGAAGGGGAAATATTCGCTTGGTCCCAGGTCGGGACTGTATGGGGGTGGTCAAAGAATTCTCAACGAAACTCTTGAATCGTCTCTTGGGTTTTGGCAGAGGTGTGCAGGCGTGCGTTGTCGTGCAGGAGGATGATGCCAGACTACAGTTTCCCGCGGCGTTGATTTTGGATCGCATTTTGGTAAGGGTTGCAGCACAATACACGTCAGCTGTAATTGTTGACCTACGGTCCATAAAATCAATCAAATTTTCGTCCCAAAACACTGGCCATCATTTTCTGACTCGTGTACGGCGATTGCTTACACATTTTTGGTTTGGGTGAACCGGAACGTCGCCACTGCATAGACTGTTGTTTCGATTCTGCGTTGGTGTACGGTGTCCATGTCTCGTCGCCCCTAACGGTGGGGAAAACAATCAATCTCCATCTTATCTATAGCGCTCCAAAAATGTCGTGCACTACGCATTCGTTGCTCTTTGTGCTAACCGGTGAACAGGTTTGGCACCCATCTCGCACAAACCTTTCGATATCCGAGCTGTTCAGTGACAATCCCGTAAAGTGTTGTTCGAGCATCACTTGGGAATTCGTCAGCCAGACCACTACTCGTCTAACGCCGTTCACTTCGAAGTTTTTGGTTCACTTGCTCAACGATGTCGTCGGTTCGAATACTGGGCCTACCACGCTGCTGTTCATCGTGCACATTTGTGCTGCCATTTAGAAATTCTCGACACCAGTGTCGAATCTGTTTGTCACTCATTATGTCCGGTCCATACACGAGGCATAACTCCCGATGGATGTCCGAGGTTGACGATTCTTTTGCCAGCAAAAATCTAATCTCACCGCACACTTCACAGCTGGCGGGATCTACGATTGTCGCGGCCATTGCGATCTGCTCTCATTGACTGGGAAACGCCTACTGCGTTACACCAACACTGTGTTGGGTTCCTCAGGAGTCGGTAGACAACGCTACGGGCGTGAAACGCCATTCAGACCGACCATCCGTTAAATATTGTTCACCGGGACTTAGTTTTGGAGTTCGCCTCGTAGTATGGAATTTTAAGGCCAGTGTATAGTATCCTGTCCTTAAACATTTGCCTGTCACTCTTCTCTTTGTATCTATAACGAAATGTGTTATGTAGCTATTTCGGCAAAAGGTTTATTTGTATATCCACTAATAAACGATAGAGGTTAGAGAAAGTCATGTTAATGATCACATCATATATTTTTATTAAGTGTGCGAAAGAATAGAAATGTTCATGTTTTCTGAATATATGTAAGCATGTATTGAAGTAATGCTTTTATAAGAAGTTAACTATCGCAGTTTTTTCCTAAGTATTATTCCCTTGCTGAATGCAATCAAGTTGATTATTATTTAAGGAGCGAAATCGCTTTTTCTCGACAAGCTAACATCTAAGAACACCCTCTTGAATTCTTCAAGTGTATGACCAATGCTGGTAGCCTGATTTATACAGGGCTATGTATGAGACCGGAGTCCCCGGGGGTGAGCGATAGCAACCATATGTATGAACGTATCGTCATATCGTTCAACGCCATTCAATACACGTTTATGCAATGGTTATAGTCATTAGCATTAATTTCTTCATAACTCAATCTATTATAGAAATACCCTCCATCGATAAAACATAAGTCTACCAACAAAAGAGGGCATCATTAATGGAAGTTAAAACTTCTTAAAATATAGAAGCAAAAAATCTTTTCTAAGAAAAAGACAATTCTAATAAAGACCCGCTATACAAGAAGGCATATCTTTTTATTTTAAAACAGACAGGAGTTCCAGCTTCCGTCTAAAAATAAGCAGGTGTATAGGATCCTTACACTGCTCTAGGAAGTCTATAGCAAGTAATATATCAAGAAGTTCTTTAATCAAGAGAAGTCAATCGTTCGCTTTATTTACCCTAAAACTATAGTGAAATATTACATACGTTATTTTTACAGGCCTATGTATGAGACCCGAATCTCAGGGTTGAGCGATAGCACCTATATGTTTGAACGTATCATCATATCGTTCAACGGAATTCAATACACTAATCAAGTGATAAGACTTCGCGATAACCAAAAGAAAGGCGAACATGTTTTATATAGTTATTGTAGTCAGCAGCATTAATTTTTTCACAAATCAATCTGTTGTGCAAAATACCCTCCATCATCGATAAAAATAAATCACTCAACAAAAGAAGGCATCATTATTCGAAAATAAAGCTTTGAAAATATAAAGAACGAAGAAGATATTGCGGTGCAATAGCAATTGTGTGAGAAAAAGACAATTCTAATAAAGACCCGCTATACAAAAAAGCTTAGCTGTTTATTTCATTTTAAAACAGACTGTTGTTTCAGTTTCCGTCTAAAATAGGCAGCTGTATAGGATCCTTACATTGTTCCAGGAAAATTATAGCAAGCAACACATCAAAGTATTGTTTAATCAAGAGAAACCATTCTTACTGTTCATTGTTTGCCCTGAAACTATAGTTAAATATATACAATGCACGCCTTATAGAAACAGAGCACATTATCGATAAATATAAATCAACGAATCAGTCCGCCATTAATGGGTATTAAAACCTCTTAAAATATAAAACGATGATGAAAACATTTGTAATATCATGGAATATCCTGTTCAGACACAAAAACCTTCTAAATGCAAAATCCGTGTTTTTAATTGCTGACTGAACATTAGTTGAAAAACATTTCTGTCAAACCTCTTCACGCAATTGTGAATATCCAGTCATTGCTGAACTGTAATTTCTATAGTGATAAAGTGTTTACCTGTAAGTCTCCTCCCTGTGATGCAGTTGATTATATGAGTAGTTATTTAGGAAGTCTAGACTATAATGATTGTCTTTGGAACTGCATGTGTGGCTCTTGTGAAGGATTGTAATATATTACCTTTTATAAGAATAAATTTGGTTTATATTATCTACCAATCTTTTATTAATCTTATTATACATTTCATAACATACCATCAAATATTAGATGTCTCTAACGTTTGGAACTCATTTAATTTATTCGAGAGTGTGTCAGTATTGGGTAATAGGCACTTTAGATTTCTGCAGTATCAATGTTTTAGGATATTACATAATCATTTATACAATTATTTATTAAATTAGCTTAATTGCCGAGAAATACTATAAGTATGTAATTATTTATGAAATGAATTCAGTTGTCAAGAAATGCAACAGTATTAAGCGAGTAAATTGTATTTCCAGACGTTTTTCTTATAGGTTTTATGTTGCCGGCTGTTGCGTTTCTTCGATAGATAAGATCACGCGACCGTTGTTTAGAATCTTCCTATTACATCTCCGGTTACGGTTGTTTTACACTTTCTCTTTCTCCCTCTACTTTCGCCCCATCCTTGTAGTCATGTAACACATATTAAAGTTATTTGCAGCTTATAAGTATCAGTATTAGGTAAGCATAAGGTAGACGCTCACTGTAAAGGCTATTGGAATTCTTTTTACGTGACTTCGTACAGACTCCAACCCAGGCGTTATTTACACATATTTTGTATATAGTACTCTTATATATTAGTTTTAATATTGCGATGCGTACTTTAGGTGAATGTTATCCCAATATGCAGCCAGTCTAGTATTTATAAACACAATGCTGTATCTCTATATAAAGCATTGAAAGATCAATTGAATTATTTCTACAGACCTTAACGGTTAGAAAATACAATTTACATGTCTTAAACTTGCCAGCTGGCACTAATCCATGATATACAATTTGAAACTTTTCAGCCGTTTACTGCAACTGTTCGCTTGTTGGGGCTGAATATATCGCGGGAAGAAAAACCTGCTTTTCGACTAAGGTTGTCACGGTCCTGCTACCATATATTGTCTCCGCCTTTCTTATGGCTTTTATATTATGTTTCCTCTTGTCAGAAAATTTTGTAGTCTTTGGACGGGGGGAAAATGCTGTCAGCCAGCATGTTAAGTTGGTTTGCTAAACTCCCTGCATTCGGAACAGGAAACAAATCGTTTATTAGTGTCTGAATTTCATAAAAACATATTCATTTATTTGAAAGGCTCGAGATTATTACTATTATTAACATTTCCGTATAATATATGTGTGTATGTGTGTGTATAAAAGAGAGGTCTGATTCACCAATGAAATTCATTAGGCATAGCAGTTTCGATGTAAGTGTTCCTAATATGATGTAAATGTATACTTTATTAGAGTAAATGATCTATAAGTATTATATTATAGGACCACTATAATGTAAAAAATAAAGTATTCAATGTATTTTATTAATTAGTGATACGAGTATGTTGTTTATGTTTTAGGATAAAACAGTTACACATGTCAATGAAAATCTCATGCGTTAACCATTATCATTATACTATTCGCATTACATTAGAAACGGTAAACACCGCAGCTATTTTGCGCTTAGATGTATACAAAATGGATACTTATTAACTGAAATTCTCAAGCGTTTAACTATTATAGTACAAACTTGTTAGCCAAAGCAGATATTCTTAAAAATATCAAGCATATATTAACTAAGCTTTAAGAAAGTGTACAACTATCTCCACTTGTCTTATAACAGCATTTTCTCTAGATATGTTATACGAGAGAGGGATTCTTTTGTCCTCTTCCGTGGTGCAGTGGTTACCATGCTAGCCTCTAGTTCTCGGGATTGCGGGTTCAAACGCGGCAGCGGGTGATGGATTTTTCGGGCATAAGAGTCTTTAGCATGCCTTCTTTCGGAAGGAAAGTAAAGCCGTTGGTCCCGTGTCATATATTTACGGCAGGTAAATGAAGCTCAAGCCTGTTAAAGAGGCATTTGAGCAAAATTAGTGGTCTTTCACGTCCAATATAGAATGTGACGCTAAGGACCACAACAGTTAAAGAGCGCCCATAAATAAACCGAGTTTTGGGAGGAAATACACATAATCTACATGTTAAGATGAGTTAATACTCAGAAAAACTTGTATATTTTGAAATATTTATAAAAATATTCCAATGTGTGCAATACAAAATATATTTTAAAATACAGGATGAATATCTTTAAAAACTCACCAGACATTTTCACTGAACTGAAGTATTGGCTTACAGCGAAGGAGAACAATGGAGTCATAGAGCACAAAAATTCCAAACACACAGTTCGGTTTGTTGTGAGAGAGAGTGACATTTTTGAATGAGTACAGCCTTTTATGTCGTCCTGCATGTATAAAAAATAATGTGCCCGAAAGGCTAGAATCCAAATTAATAGCCGCGCATGTGATACAGAAGTTATTCAATTTGATTGGTTAGCTTGTTTTACAGATTTATGTTGATTGGTTTTTGAAATGAAAGCTCTTCATTAACTTGTAAGAAATATTTTTTCGTTGGATCGATGTGGAAGGGCAGATAGCCTAGGGCTATGAAGTAGCCGTATTCAGATTTGTCTGAAAGTTAAAATCTGTTTTTCCCAGAATTGTATGTAGGGGAGAAGTCTGACAAATGTAAATATGTTTTTCAAATAATGCTCATTCGGCCATAAAAGACATGGATTTGCTATTTAGGAGATTTTAGTGTATGAATAAGATTTTTGACGGCCCTTTATTAGAATATTTCTTCTCAGAAAATTATTATTATTATATAACGAAGTTTTTCATTATTTTATATTTTTAAGAGGTTTTAATGTTCATTAATGACGGTCTGTTTTGTTGATTTATTTTTATAGATAATGTGCATTGCTTCAATAAGGCTGTATTTTATATATTATTTAACTATAATTTTAGATAAACTAATGATGAGTAAGAAAGATTTCTCTTGATTGAACAACTTCTTGATGTATTGCTTGCTGTAATTTTCCTGGAGCAATGTAAAGATCCTATACAGCTGTCTATTTTTAGATGGAAACTGAAACACCAGTCCGTTTTAAAATGAAATAAACGTATAAGCTTTCTTGTGTAGCGGGCCTTTATTAGAATTGTCTTTTTCTGAGATAGTTGTTATTATATCACAAAGTTGTTTTGCATTCTTTATATTTGTAAAGGGTTTTAATGTCCATTAATGATGTTCTCTTTTGTTGATTGACTTATTTGTTATCGATGATGGAAGGTATTTCTATAATAGATTGAGTTGTGAAGAAATTGATGCTAATGGCTAAAAGTATTGCATAAACGTGTATTGATTTGCGTTGAACGATATGATGATAGGTTCATACATATGAATGCTATCGCTCACTATTGGGTCTCCGGTCTCATAGATAGCCTGTATTAATAACATGTTTTATCTAATCAGGCTATCGGCATTGGCCACGTACTTGGAGAGTTCAAGAGGGCGTGCTTGGATGTTAACTCCATTGACCTTTTCAGCTTGCCGAGAAAGTGCGATTTCGCTCCTTATACAATAATAATCAACTTGATCACTGCATTGAAGGAAATAATACTTAGAAAAATTGCGATGGTCAATTTCTTATAAAAGCATTACTTTAAAAAATCCTTATTTGTATTCAGCACATGAAAGTTTTCTATTCTGTCGCACACTTAATAAACATCTAATGTGATACATTAACATGACATTCTCTACTCTCTAATGTTTATTAGTGGGTATTCAAATAAAACCTTTCGCGGAAATAGCTACTTTACACACTTCGCTATTGATACAAAGACAAGAGCGACAGTCAAATGTTTGAGGACAGGACCCTGTATACTGACCATAAAATTCCATACTGTTTCCATACAATCACGAAAAACAACTGAAAGTTGAAGGGGCTTTAAGAGAATGACCAAGAAATGAACATGTGATTATGTTGAATCCTTTCCGACATTTTATTTCAATATACCCTTCTTGTTATTCTCTCCCTCTCATATTTTGTTGTATATTAACATCCCATAAATATCAGTTTATTATCGGTGTCAAAGCATTACAACATACAAGCTGTACAGAGAGAAAAGAGGAAGGGTTATGGCTCTGTGAGAGATGGAGGTCATTTAAATGGTGAAATGGTTCATATAATTCGTATGGTTACACCTGAAATGATAATGATTATCACCCCCGTGTTTTTCATCGTATTACCTGGAATGTTATATACGAATCCGGTCTTAACGTGTTTCAGCGATGTAGATGTCTCAGTACCTGCTTCATGCCGAAATGTTTCTTGGATGTGTCGATGCTGCTTATTCTAACCTCCAATAGCGTCAGCCTCCTTTGCATGTCTGCAAAGCTGTTCCTCTTCTTTTTCCCTTATTGCACAGTCTGAAACATTGCACAATGCAAGTCTTAAAAACTGCTTTGATCAAGTAAAGACAAGCTGAAAGGAATTGCATTCTTTTTGTTATGATACATGTAAAATGAAACACAATACAGAAGAATGTGTAGAGAAAATGGTGTGAATCTTAATAGAGGAAAAATGTGTTGAGAAAATCGTATGAATGTTTACAGAAGAAGAACGTGTAGTGGAAATCCTATGAATGTTTACAGAAGAATGTGTAGAGAAATGGTGTGAATGTTAACAGAAGAATGTGTAGAGAAAATCATATGAATGTTTGCAGGAGAATGTGTAGAGAAATGGTGTGAATGTTAATAGAAGAATGGGTGGTTAAATCGTATGAATGTTTACAGAAGAATGTGTAGAGAAATTGTGTGAATGTTAATAGAAGAATGGGTGGCTAAAATCATATGAATGTTGATAGAAGAATATGTAGAAGAAATCATATGAATATTACAGAAGACTATTGAGAAAATTGTGTGAATATTAATAGAAGAATGTGTAGCAAAAATCGTATGAATGTGTAGACGAACAAAGAATAAGTATAGAAAATCATTTGAATGTTCATGGAAGATGAACCTGCACAGAAACAAAGAACGAGTATAGAAAATCGTGTGAATGAGAAACAAGAATGAGCGGAGAAAGTCGTATGAAACTTTATGTTAGAAGAATGTGTAGCGAAAATCGTATGAATGTTCATGAAGAATGAAGCTGCAGAGAAACAAAGAATGAGTAAACAAAATGTATGAATGTTAATAGAGTATGAACCTGCAGAGAAACAAAGAATGAGCGGAGAAAATTGTGTAAATGTTTATGTAAGAGGAATGTGTAGCGAAATTCATGTGAATGTTTATACAAGAAGAATGTGTAGAGAAAATGGTGTGAATGTTAATAGAAGAAGAATGAGTAGAGAAAATCCTTGAACTGAAGCAGAGTATGCAGAGAAATCCATGTGAGTGAAAGTACAGATTAAAAATATGATGCTCTTGTAACGAATCGTCTGTCATGTACTGTTTCGTTTAAACAAAATTAAATGTATTGTAAAAGCCAGCATTGATTTTGTATAGTTATGTAAAAGCTCATTCACCTTGCATTGTTTGTGTTGATATGTGCTGTACGTGTAGATGGCCTGCACCTCTTCTTAAAATTAAAAACACCTCGCGTTGCTTTTAAAGTTCTTTAAAATTTAAATGTAAATTAAATAAGTTCAGAACAGTTCTAGCATGCGCTGATATCTGTTTATATAGGGATCTAACCCCCCTCCAGGCGATGCCATCACGTCATCACATCACGTGATTATTACACGAATGGAATTATCATCAGTTACTGCGCATGCGCAGAGGCTCTCAGCACCTCTATCCCTACTTGTTTCACTTCCTCTCGCTCGCGCTCTCTCTCTCAGAGTACATCTATAACGTCTTTACACAAAGTTGTATGCAGTTACAGCATCAATCTAAGTGATATGTTCTAGAGTACGGAGGAAAATTAAGGAAGTCATTGAAAGATCGGGATTCGAACTAGGGGCAACTGATTTGAAATTATATACAGTATTAATTATTCACCGTAGGAGCTATCAAACATGCTTTCGGCCGCACCTCTATCTCTGCTATTTTCTGGGATAATGGAGATTTAAACTTAAGGATCGAACCCTGAACGCCAGATACCCGACTATACACCCATAAGATACTGCCTGATGACATAAACGTAATAAGGTTTATTTGGTGCCTTTATCTTAATTATTTACTGTGTTATTACATTTATAAGTAAATTTCATTGAATCAGTATTCGAACTCAGAACGCCAGAAACAAAATTATTTATAATATTAGTTTGATATGTTTAAAATACCTATATGCAGTTACAACATTGATCTATGTGATATATTCTAGAGTACAGAGGAAAATTAAGGAAGTCATTGAACGATCGGGATTCGAACTAGGGGTAACTGATTGGAACTTATACACAGCATTAATTGTCCCTCATAGGAGCTAACAATCATGCTTTGGTTCGCTCCTCTATCCCTGCTAGTTTCTGAGATAATTAGATTTTAAAATTAAGGATCGAACCCATGACGCCTGGAACGCTAATATACATTCACAAGAAACGAGTTAATGACGTGAAAGTAATAAAGTTTATTTGCCTTCTTTATCTTAATTAGTTTTGGAGTTATTAGAAGATGAATTTGTAATCACTCCAAGGATTCGAACCCATGCATCCAGACCAGTTTGGAACAATTCGTAAATGGCGCTTTGCATCCCTAGCTTATAACTAGTTTTTATTGCATCATTCTGTCTCTTTTCATTCAGGACATGTGCGCGAGTGTGTGTGTGCGTGTGTGTATGTGTGTGCGTGGGTGTTGGTGGGTGTAAGTCAACAGGCATATGTGTATGCGTGCGGGTGTGGGTGTGTAAGTGTGTATGTGTGCGCGTGTGTATGTGCGTGCGTGTGTAAGTGTACTGCTGTATGTTTGTTGTTGTATGTACGTGTATCAGTTGTGTGAATGCGTGTGTGTAATGGCTTTGTGTATGTGTATATGCGAACGTTTGGATATATGCAAGTGGAGAAGAAAGGAAGAGATCGATAGAAAGAAAGAAAATAAAGAATCGTGTCTAGTCATCGGAATATCTAAGTATACGCAGGGGTTTAATATAAATGATTATATTTGTTAAATTCAATTTTAATCCGACCGCCCATGCTCAGCTATAGCGTTTCGCTGGGCAAGATTCGAACTAGCGGCCTCCGGGTTCCTAAAAATACAGCTCTTTAAACATTGTAATGTCATATACAATTAAATTATGTTTGTTAAACGCATTTTAATCTGTCCGCCCATACTCCCATAGTTTAATATTTATTAAGCATTAGAGTTTCGCTGGGTAAGATTCGAGCTAGGACCCTCTGAACACCCTTTCAGTAATCAGGGCAATGGTATAATGATGTTTTACCTAACAAGGTATCAATTTGGATGCCTAAGCATACACCGGTGTTTAATATAAATAATTATAATTGTTAAACACATTTTAATCTGACCGTACATAGTGTATATACCGGTGTTTAATATAAATAATTATATTTGTTAATTACATTTTAATCTGACCTTGCATAGTTTAATAGTTATTACGCACTAGAGTTTCGCCTGGTAAGATTCGAGCTACAACCCTCTGAATACCCTTTTATTAATTAAGGTAATGATATAATAATATCAATCATCAATTTCTCATTAGCAATTAAAACATTAAACTTTTGATTTCAGTAAACATCGAACACCGATCTATGGATATCCATGTATACACAGAGGTTTAATTTATGTAATGAAATATATATTAACCGCTTTTTCGGAGTCGCTGCTTGAAATGAGCCAAACAGAATGCTTGTTAACTATGCTCGGGTATATTCGTAGGACCTCGTAAAGCATTCGGAGAGAACAGCCCCTTGGGGCAAAATCCATGATGGCTGACTCTGACGTTAAATTGTTTACGTATAGCAGGTAAACAGACCTCTCTCTCTTTCACGCCAACAAAGACAGGGCGAGCATAAAGCCTCCCTCAGATTCTTTTGTCAAGCACGCAGGTGTTCGAACAAGGAAAAGGGACCGGCATTGTTATACGGCAGTGGAATGGGGTGCCCGCACGGGGTCTTTCTAAAGAAGCCTTGCCCAGGACAAAAGAAAGGGGACACAATAGAACTTGTTTCTTTGTTAACGGGCTTCAGTTCTCTTTTGTCACGACTCTAATTTATCATGGCCTTTCTTCATTTTGACAGTTAAAGGGCAAGCATTGTTCTTTTGTTAAACACTAGTGGAATGGGAATGCCAGATGGTCCTTCTAAAGAAGCCTTGCCCCGGACAATAGAAAGAGAATACAATAGAACTTGTTTCTTTGTTAACGGGCTTCAGGTTCTCTTTTGTCACGACCCTAATTTATCATGGCCTTTGTTCATTTTGACAGTTGAAGGGCAAGCATTGTTCTTTTGTTAAATGCTAGTGGAATGAGATGCCAGGTGGATTCATCTAAAAGTAAACAATAGAGCTGGAGACAATGGCGTCTGTTCCTTTTCCAGCATACTCTTTGTTCATTTTGACATTGATGGATGGCCTCTTGCACGCGGTGGTTAAACAATGTGAGTGGGGTAGTGAACTGCTGCAGGTGCAGAAGCGGCCGGATGTGGAATGGGTAGAAAAACATCTCGTCTTTGTTACAGAACCATAAATTTACGACCCCCTTTGTTCGTTTTGACAGGTGAAGGATACCCTTAATTACCTAACTGTCAAGCTTCCATTATACTCAACAAGATTTATGACCCACAGCTGCAACTAAAAGTACCAAGGAGCTAGGGGGAGGGAGGAGCTCTTTTGCAAATCAATACACATTCCTGCATATTAAGTGCTCTTCAATCGTCATTTCCCTACTACTCTGGTATAATTCAGCGACCTGACTCTAAGAGGAAAGAAGACGAAACCAAATACTTTTCTCTTTACTAGAACTATTCAAGCGAAATAAATTAACATTTTCTTTGCATAATATGTTTAAAAATCAAATATTACACTCCTTATGGGGGTGCTACACAAGTGTAAGATTCAGTAATTTTCTTGAGAAACAAGGTTCGCATAATGTATATCTTGTTTTTAACTATTGTTGCTAGCAATAAATAATAATAATAGTTTCATAATTATCACCAATAGAACGTTCTACGCGTACTCCGAGGGTAGGTATTGCCTTGAATATAAGTTCGTTTTGCATTTAAATTGTCAAAGATATTGATCACAACGTTTAACGCTAAGTGTGTAGTTCCATACAGTTGGCACATTCAGTTCTGATAATATTCAAGCAATGTTTTAAAAAAAGGAAACAAAAGTAATATTAATGTCAAACTGTTGAAACTGTTTGGGAACAATTAAGTACAACATTAAATTTTCTTCAAAATGAGATATATTTTGCGTTTGTTACTGAAAAACGAATAAAGATTGTTTTATTTGAAACATAATTCCGTTTACATACACACTCACAAGAGAAAGGAAGAAAAACCGTGCCAGTCGTATAGTGGACGTAGAGTAAAAAAACCTATTTAGGTATTGTATGCAAAAGGAGAAAAAGTTAATAGATTCGAGGCAACAACGTTTAGCGCAAAATATGCAGTTTCTATATAGCTGTTTTATTCGGTTAGGGTCATATAAGCTATATTTTCAAAATAGTGTTCCGAAGTGTTAATGCAGATAGGTTGATGTACTTTTGTTGCCGTTGGTTCATTTGAAAGCACTCTATTCTGAAAACTAAATTGGTTTCAAGTTATAAATCTGAAGATGCCCCCCCAAATGACTTTGTATTACGATTCACGTTCTTAATTCTCAAAATACTTCTCTTCTTTGGTCTGGAATGGAATGTGTAACGGAGGGGAATCGACCCCGAATCAGTGAATGGAGGATATTGTGCTTGTGCCCCTCGAGGGGGCACTCCCGGGAGGGAGGGACGAGGTGAGGGACACCGAGCGGCCGGAACCAGGAGTGACGGCACAGCAATGACAAGGTTCCTAAAATTTCCATATTGAGACGCCCTGACATTGGCAGGCAAACCGGGGACCCCACCCCAAACAGAGCGGCCAACACCCCCAAGAAGCGGTCCTTATACCCTGGCAACCAGCCGAAGACCGAAAGACGGATAAGATTCCACAGAGAGAAACCTTTTTCTCTGCCACCCCGCACCGGAATACCATCGCCGACACTTGCAACCCTGAAACAGACCTAACGGGGTTAGGGATGAATGAAATGAGGAATGGAACGATATTCGGGGGCTGAGAGAAATCATGCATTCGCCTGACGACCAGGGAAAACTCTCGAAAAAACCCGTGGGTCAGATTGGGCGGTAGCCGGGAAGCGAACTAGGGATCTCTCGAATGCGAGTCCCACGCGTTACCGCGGCGCCACCTGGACGTAAACTGGAAGATCCGTAGTTCATATCTCGGCTATGACATTGAATTTTTCAATCTGATTCTATCTTTCCAACCTTGTCCTACACACGGCTTGAGTGAAAGAGTCTTCTTGTTAATTGAAATGAACTGCCATTACAAACTTCGTTGTAAGCATAAGAAGAAAGCAGTAGCTCAAACGATAGTCAGATTTTTATGTGGTGTCTGAAACTCCACGCTCTTTGCATTACCACGAGAATTATGATTAGAAAGAATTATATTTAAGTATAGATGAAATTATTATTTTAAATTGAACAAACTAATGTGTTGCATTCGCATAACTTTCTCTTTTCACCATACTACAAATTCTTTTTTCTAAATCTCATTTTTCTGTCTACTTCTTATAATCCAGCTAAACTTGCAAATCACATTTAGCTCATCTGTGGTGTGGGGGTCTGCCTCACATTCAAGAGGTCCGGAGTTACAATCTCAGTTAAAGTGAAATACCTGGGTAAAGTTTTTTTCAAGGGGTTTCCTCTTATCCTGAGAAGATGAATGTTAGATTCTAATTTCTAGGGGCCTCGGGCTCATTTGAGCATCATTTTATCTATTTCGTTGATTCACCGTCCGTAATGGCCTACCCGGTTAAAGGATTTTAATTAAATACCAAAAGAAAAAGTTCACATTTACACGTTTCGTTGTAATATACGTAGATAAAGCGATAGTCACATTTTCAAAAAGCATGTCACTACGTGTTGCTTTGTAATTCCATGCTGTTTGTATGACGGCGACAAAAACAAAACGAATAACGACATCTCAGTTACAAAAAATATTCAAACCAATAACAAAAAATATCTGGAAATTAGCTAATCTCATAAAATATATGTATAACAAACTGCGTGCTTTAACGGAGTTTGCATTTCTAGTGTAACAATACTTTTTCCAATCTTTTAGAGTTGACCAATTATACAAAAGTCAATCAGAATGAAGAAAACTTGAGGGGTTCTTCTCAGTAAGTTCGAAGTTGACGCAGTAATTTGTATCACAAATTATGTAAATGTCAAGAGTGATTATAGTGTGAATATGCCTTATTGTGTGACATTGATTTGAGATGTTTGTTGATTGTAATTATTGTTGAGAAGTGGGTTTATACGGCCTTACTGAAACTGACAATAATAGCGTGAGTAGTTTATATAGGAGAGACCTGGGCCAGTTTTTGCGTTTATATGGGAAAAGATAGGGAAAACGAGGGTATATGCGGCGGTTCACGGAGGAAAATGCGTTTATATGGGGAACATAGGGACTACGAGGATCGATGCTAGGCTAGATAGAGGTTGAAGGAATGAGGATGTGCTTTATATGAGAGATACGTGGAATACGAGGAGAAGTGTTAGACTAGATAGGATTTGAGATGTGGAATATGCATTTATATGGGAAAGATAGGGAAAACGTGAACAGATGCTAGGATAGACAGATGCTGAAGCAGGGAGAATATGAACATATATACAGGAGAGATAGGGGATACGTGGAGAGGTACTAGAATATTCAGGGTTTGAAGGTAGAGTATGGCTTTTTATATGAAGAGACGAGGAAAACGAGGGTATATGCTAGGTTGAGAGAACCTTCTAGGAGGAAAAAATGCGTTTATATGGGTGAGATAGGGAAAACGAGGAGAGTTCTGAGGTAGAGCAGCGACTGGAGGGAGAGATATGCTTTATACGACAGAGATAGGGCATACGAGGGGAGGTGCTAGTGTAGACAGAGGTTAAGGAGTACGGTATACGATTATATGAGGAATATATGGAAAATGGGGACAGATGGTATGATAGAAGCGGGGCTACTTTTGCGTTTATAGGGGAGAGATAGGGAATACCAGGGCTGATGCTAGGCTAGTCAGATGCTAAAGGAGGGAGGGATATGCTTTATACGAGAGAGATAGGGAAGACAAGGAAAGATGTTATACTAAACAGGACTTGAAGGCTAGAATATGGCGTTTTATATGAGCGAGATAGCGAACCGAGGAGAGGTATTAGGCTAGGAGTTTCGAATGATAGAGTAGGCGTTTATATGCGAGAGATAGGGAATACGAGGGTCGATGCTAGGCTAGACAGGGTTGAAGTAGGGAATGCGTCTTATATGAGAGAGGTAGGGGAATATGAGGAGAAGTGCTAGGCTAGACAGGAAGGTCTGAATGACAGAGTATGCGTTTATATGGGAAAACATAGGGAAAACGAAGGTAGGTGCTAGGTTGAGAGAGTCTTCAAGGAGGAAAATGCATTTATATGAGAGCGGTAGGGCATATGAGGAGAGGTGCTAGTCTAGACATGGGTTGAGGAGCAGAGTATACGTTTATATGGGAGAAATATGGAAAACGGGAGAGATACAAGGTTAGACAGGGGTTGAAGAAGGCGGAGGAATGTAGGTTTATACGGTAATATAGAGAGTAATTAGATTATAAAACATTTCTCATCCAACGTTACAACACTTTTATATACTTTTTTCTAAACCTTACAAACTTTTTATATGTTTAACAGTAGTGTGCGAGACGGAGAGGGACAAACTGTATATCGGTTACAGTGAAGTATACGTCCTAACCTATTCCCCCACCTTGTATGTTCTGGATCTTCTCATTGTCTATTCATTCCTAACATAATCACGTGACAAGACGTAACCAACAAACGTAACCAAGTAACAAGACGTAACACAACGTAACATAACAGCATGACAAGACGTCACACTAAGTAACATAAGCACGTAACCACGCAACATCACGTGACATCTCGTAACCAGAAACGTCACACGACGTAACAACACCTACCAACCATGTAACCACGTAACAAAACGTAAGAACAACACGTATCCAACCCATTGCTAAGGCAATCTAAACTAATTCATCCTTCATAACTTAGACAATAAGTACGAGAGCCTATCCTAGATTAACCCGACCAATCCCAAACGTTCCTCTCATCATCTATTCTACTCAGTCATCGACTAACCTAATCTGGCTAACCAAAGATAACCTCAACTTTCTTTTAGTGAAATTGTAATGTTTTATTCAGGTTTTATTATTCGAGAGTTTTAATTGAAAAGTTTACGTCAACATACCTTTATTTTAGTTCGTTGTAGGTGTCTCTCCCCTTTTTATCTAGGCTTGAGACTAGCACTAGGATTGCTCCTAATGGCAGGGTTACCACCTTCCCTTCCATCTTCTTCTTTCTTCATCGGTCGTCAGCTAGCTGCATATACAGCACACGGATAACCTTCATTTTTTTAAGATTGTAGACTCACGAGAAAATCTTCATATTCGACTTACATTCTCTTATGCACTACTTGTAATGCTGTAATGTCCATAGGCGTATGTCGTTATACCGTCCTGAGCAATAATTCTTTTATCGTCGTATGGTGTCAATGTAATTTTATTCACTTTTACTGTGGCAAGAGCATGCTGTCGCGACAGGATCAGATTCATGGGCGTTCTGATAATTTCTCTGGTTTTAAGGCAGTCAGTATAGCTCTCGAACGTGACGTACTGCTTAATAGCACTACGTTTTATACCTTTAATCTTTTTTATCATTGAACCGTCGATATCTAGGGCATACATTTTAGGTCGTAGCCCTACAAAGCGTTGAATGATTTTACCATTAGCCTCATCTTTAAATTTCCCAAGTACCTTCTTGTTTAGAGGTGAATAGCATATATGGCTTGTAGGATAATCAGCAGTATCTAGGTGCTCAAGAAAACGTAGCTTATCCTGGTACACATCTTCAGTTGTAACACGATGAATGAACGAATCAGTGTCCATATACATAAGCTTCAGGTTTTCAGCTCCATAATACGGTAGCAACACATCATAGTGATACCGGTACATTAATGTCTTGGAGATATCCAACACACTCATACCGATGTATATAGGCTTGTTGAACACGATCTGTGGGGAGGCCATATGTACAGCAGCTAGATTAGAAGCATATATAGTCCTGTCGATAAACGTTGGCTTTGCAATTAACTTTTCCAGAGTCTTCTCATTTGTCACCAGCCGTATATCCATACGATTACGCAGGTTCTCCATAGTTTTTCCGAACATAGCATTGTTGAACAATTTGTAGAGATCCTTCTCAAAATCATTTGCGGCCTGTTGTCGTAGTCTGTTGTTAAATTCCACATACGGTTTTAACCATCGAGACTGTTGGAATTGTAGCACACGATGGATTTTTGTTAACCGTAGTCCATGATCAAGAGCTTGCTTCAACGCCATGTAATGTAGTACATACTTATTTCGAGGTCCTAGATGAGGTATCAGTTTCTTTGTAGGAGAGTGCTTAGGCGTCATACACTCAGGCAGGAAAGGTAGATCGTTGTGTAGATCGTGAAGTTCTGCAGGATACTCGATGTCGACTTCTAATATGTAGCCGTAAGGATCATCTTCTTGTAGTCTTTCTAAGTCAATTTTTTCAGGTGATACCCACTCAAATCCACCATAAGGGAGAGCGTGACTCATTGCCCACCCATATTGGTTGTTGGCGTCCTCATAGGTAATAAATTGGGTTGGTCTCGACGGATCATACTTCTCCATGTAGGTGTTATTAGCCTCTGCATAGCGGTGGGAAACTTGACATAAACCTCCTCTTATGCCAGATTCCACCATGAGTAATTGATTATAATCCTGTAACAATTCCAGCTGAATTCCAGTGTACAGTAACATGGCATCCCATGTAAGTCCTGGAGAGGTGAAATAATGTGCAGGGTCGACTTTGTGTGTTTTGAGTGTTTGCTCCCTAAATGTCTCAAAGACATCAGCTAGGAGAGGCACATCAGAGATTAAGTAGAGGTCGCTGTACTCGCCCAGGTTTCTGACATTAAACAGCTCCCATACATTTTTAGCATGATCGTAGTCAGCATCACTAATTTCCTCTTCATTTAATTTATTGTAGAAGGAGTCCTTCGGAGGTAAGCAAAACATCACATGAAGTGATGTAATCATAGGGAAATACACCCTTACGTGTCATCAACTTCAACTTGTCTTCTCCGATGTACTTCAATGTTTCAGGGTACGATGTTAGATTTTTTACCAGCTTATCCAAGCTTGTACTCAGGAACCGAAAACTATCTACAAACCGGAGCTTTATATCTCCGACATACTTGGAGAATGATATATAGCTTTCTTCAGAGCTAGGAATTACTTCCACCCGCTCACTTGTACATCCCAGCTCCTTAACAATGAAATGAGAGTCATATCCACTGAGGTTGTGCATGAAGACAGGGATATATTTAGGTGTTTTGCAGGCTAAATTACATTCATTATGCAGACTCCCCCGATATTTACCACTGATGTGATCATGGTCGCGTACGTTATAGTTCTCTTCAGTAAAGGTTTTTCCACACAAGTAGCATACTGTAGAGGCGTTAAAATCCATCTGCTGTTGATCTGTAAGTTTCAGGGGCATGACAGATTTGTATATATTATTAATCTCCTTTGCAAGGAATGACAGGTATTCCATAAACTTCTGAGCAGCATCAACACCACGATATACATAGGGATGCTTAGGAAGACCAGTTTCCAGATGTTCAACGTTGGTTGATGGTTTAACGTAAACACAGAAGCTCATTGCTGTGTGCTCTTGATAAGGGGTTGTATAGGAAGTTTCAGGACTGGGAATACACGTATGACATGGAGTGAGAATACTCTCAAAATCCGCATAGATGACATAAGGTACTTTCAGCATCCTCTCCACATTTTTAAACTGTACAATGGATTTCTCCTTTGTAGGCATAACTACCCTTGCAGCACCATGCTGATTACAGATGGCTGCATGTTCTTCCAGTTTTTCCAACCCACTTCGTCCATATCGATTGTCAAAATGTGTAAAGCACCGCTTACAGGTATATATCACTCCATCATGCTTAGTTTTTTGACGTCGAACGAGCTTCTCAAAATTCTTGATATATACATAGTGATGTTTTCCACTACTGTCACTCAATAGCAGGAGGTCACAGTGGTCAGGTAGTTCAGTGTCAGCAACCTTTATCGGATACACTTCATGCTTCTCATCCAGGCCGAAAACGTTGATAGACATCCTATTAAGCTTCTCAAATTTAGGTATTTGAGAAAGCGGAGTAGGATAGGAAACACAGCTGAAGTCGTACTTATCTTGAAGTTTCTTATATTTGCTCACCCGTTGAGGCTTGACGCTGACAAATTTGGCTAATATAGAGTACATAAAGCATAGCTCATCAGTTAAATTCTGGATGTTAATGCAGGCTTTTCTTGCTTCAACAGATGGCGGTAGTGGTATGTAGCTACTTCCTCGTAACGGGTTGTACTTGTTAATACGAAGGCGCACCCCTTCCACAGCAAGCAGAGCCCAGTTGCTTCCCTTTAGTTGTGATTCCTCCATTTCAGTAACCAATTTCTTCATTTTGGTTTCCAGCATAGAGTCCAGATCCGTTTCTAGGAAAACAGCTTGATTTCTGGTTTTAAATGTCTTGTCACAGGTTTCTCCGATACTGTTAACAAATCTACACTCAGCTAACAGATTAATTTTCAAACTCTTGTGAATACCAAGTTCTTTATGCACGGCCTGGATTATCCGCTGTTTTGCTTCATGCAGGTACATATTCAGATCCTTAGTTGATTCACAGCGTATAAAATACGATTTCAAGCGTCCATGGAATGAAGTTTCATATTCTTTCATGTCACACTCCTCCATTGTAGATAACAACTCTTGTTTTGTCGGTTCTAATCTACGTTTCTTCTCAGGTCTGTTTATTTCACACGCATCTTCGTGTCGACGACCCTTATAACTGTCTTTGAAGGCTACATTACAATATTTACACTTGAAGAGCTTTTTACAACGTAGCTCATGTCGTCTTTTATCATATCCACGGAGGAACTTCTTACAGCATTTACCACAAGAATATACTGAGACACTAGGAATGATATCCTTATACACCGAGTTATTCATCTTTATTCTTGATGTAATAACGTATTAATCCTTCTTCAAGGGAAATGTAGACCTCTTCACCTTGATATCACTTAGAAAGCTGATTATTTTCTGAGAGAACAGCGATGTTAACACCTCAAAGTTGATCAACAGAATGAATTTCAATGCTAGAGGTCGCTCTATTTATAGAGGAAGCACGAACCTTTATGCATCAATTATATAACGTATTAACCCTTCTTCAAGGAAATGTTAGCCTCTTTACCTTGATAACGCTTTAGAAGGTCGCTTATTTTCTGAGAGAACAACGATGTTAAAACCTCAGAGATGATCAATAGAATGAATTTCAATGCTAGAGGTCGCTCTATTTATAGTGGAAGCAAGAACCTTTTAGGATCAATTATATAACGTATTAACCTTTCTTCAAGAAATGTTAGTCTCTTTTACCTTGATAACGCTTTAGAAGGTTGATTATTTTCTGAGAGAACAGCGATGTTAACACCTCAGAGATGATCAACAGAATGAATTTCATAGCTAGAGGTCGCTCTATTTATAGAGGAAGCACGAACCCTTTTTAATCAATTATATCCTGATTATTAAAAAAAACGGTGATGAAGCGTGTAAGCTCTTATATATTTCAATTCGTGTTACACTGATGTTCGAGCGTCTCCGTGTAGCTTCGTATGCTCAGAGAGAAAGTGTAAAGTATTGTGAAGATGTATGTATTGTTCGGCTATAATGGTACAGATTCGGAGAGCTTGACTCGTGAAGGTGATGAACGATCCGTCGACCGAGCAAGAGGCAAGCATTCCCTCTGCGCAACGAAACCTAGAAGCACAAAGATGCAAATGAAAGAAAATCGTGATAGATGAGAAACCACCCAGACATTCGCCTGCAGACCATGGAAAACCATGAAAAATATGTCAGAGCGAGCGTCCAACGGAACTCGAACAGGGGACTCTAAAAGCACACGTAAAAGATACAAATTATATAGAATGAAAGGAAATCGGATTCGATGAGAAACCACTCCAGCATTCGCCTGCAGACCAGGGAAAACCCTAAAAAATATGTCAGAGTGATCAACCAACAGGAATCAAACAAAGGACCTTAGAAGCACCTAGGTTAAGATGTAAATCAAATAAAAATGGAATAAAATTGTGCTAGATGAGAAACCACCCAGACATTCGCCTACAGACCAGGGAAAACCACGAAAAATATGTCAGAGTGAACAACCAAAGGCAACCGAACGAGGGAAACCATCAGATTACTCTAGAAGCATAAAGATGCAAATGAAAGAAAATCGTGATAGATGGGAAACCACTCAGGCATTCGCCTGCAGACCAGGGGAAACCATGGAAAAAAATCAAAGGTCTGAGCGACTGGCGGATAGAGTGTGCGACCGACAGGGAAATCAAACAAAAGGACTCTAGAAGCAAAAAAAAGATGCAAATGAAAGAAAATCGTGATAGACGGGAAACCACTCAGGCATTCGACAGCAGACCAGGGAAAACCATGAAAAATCGAGATCGGAGTAAACAATTGATTGAAATCTAACCCTGAACCCTAGAAATTTACGTGAGAAATGCAAATAAAATGGATTGAAAGGGAATCGTGATAGCAAATACCACTACAGCATTCGACAGCAGACCAGCGAAAACCATGAAAAGATCCGTGATCAGAGTAAACAATCGATGGAAATCTAACCCCTGAACCCTAGAAATTTACGTAAAAAATTGTAAATAAAATGGACTGAAAGGGAATCGTGATAGCAAATACCACTACAGCATTCGACAGCAGACCAGCGAAAACCATGAAAAGATCCGTGATCAGAGTAAACAATCGATGGAAATCTAACCCCTGAACCCTAGAAATTCACGCGAAAAAATGCAAATAAAATGGATTGAAAGGGAATCGTGATAGCAAATACCACTACAGCATTCGACAGCAGACCAGCGAAAACCATGAAAAGATCCGTGATCAGAGTAAACAATCGATGGAAATCTAACCCCTGAACCCTAGAAATTCACGTGAAAAAATGTAAATAAAATGGATTGAAAGGAATCGTGATAGCAAATGCCACTACAGCATTAGGCAGTAGACCAGCGAAAATCGTGAGAAACCTAAGGTCAGAGTGCTCGTCCCTACGGGAATCGAATCCGAGACCTCTCGAACGCAAAGTGCTGCCGTTATTGACTGAACAAAACAGTAAAAACAGACCTCATTCGCAGTCGACAATGCTTAAACACGTTAACTTTCACCATATGACGTCACAGTTGGGGACAGTTTGACTATCGCCAACATGTCGAGACATGTATATTTTATGCGTCTCATAAACAGGAGAAGCATATTCTAGAAGTTTCATGCCAACGTACTCACTACGCTCACAAAGATAATCTAAACTTTCATTGTTGAAATACTTTGGAAATAGCGTAGAAGTTTTTCCGCCCTTATTTAATTAAATTCATGTATATACCCTATTATTTAGTGATTTTTTCAATAATTTCTTCCTCTCATGTCCATCATTCTTCAAAGAATCAGTGTACAATATGCATTTTTATACGTTTTAATGTTCGTTTATTTTTAAAACCGCTGCATTTGCCTGTAATTACGAGCAATAATTTTTTTTCAGATTTACACCGATTGTTAGCTTATAGAATCGAATTAGGAAATGTTTTAATAAATGTATTGTATTTTTTAGCTTAAAGTATCTACATTTTTAAAGTTAGCATGCCCGTTATTTGTATTTAGTGTAAAGATTATCATATATCATTTTTAAATCCGTCTTCTTAAATATAATGTATCGCAATCCATTTTTAAAATCAAATCATACATGCGTTTAATGCATATAATGGATGTCTTCATATACCCAATATGGCTGCCATGCACGTTAAACATTCAATATGGACGCGTCTAGACATCCTTCTTCATTGAACATGCTTCCGACTCTCTCCGCTAGGTGGAGCGCATGATGCCTGCTGCGAGGATGGAGGGGGACAAGACAGATTTATTTACGCATGCATTGAAGATAGCGTGCCAGTCGGCCTGAGAGCATCGTTCAGGGAGGTCGTATAGTTCTCGCAGCCATGGTAATACGCGTCGTCGTATCGCGTGTTCGTTACGTAATTTTTTTTGTTTTTACCTTTCTTAGTCATACATTCATCTAAGAGATATAATATTCGTGAGGATGACAGATGTCCAAATATACATAACAAAGAAATTAGTTACTGATATAAATGTAATATCGTACGTTCACCATTTTATTTAATTACTTTTTTATTTTATTCGAGGATGACTTTGTATTCATGTCACTGGATTCAATCCTAGTCAACCAGCCCGACTTGGAACAACAATCAATAACGCGCAACATTCCAAGGATATAATCGGTAATAATAGATTTTTTTTGATAAAGACCGTCAAATAGAAAGCTCTGTAAACGTATGTATTTCCCCTCACTTCCCCTCTTCCTCCACCCCACAGTAGTCATAATATGGCGACTCTGAGGCGACATGGGCCGATCATTTCATCGTATAACCGGAGGACATGTGGTTTCACGCCTCCGCCTTCTGTGCGACCACAACACTGCCGCTAACGACGGGAGCAATGGCGGATATTCCACACCACCATTAGTGATGAGAACTATCCGCCATTTTCAATATTGCTAAGGGTAGCGATCAGGACATCACACCAGGAGAGGGGCGGGACCAGCGTACGGGGGCAATACCTTATTGGCCTCGTACGCAACCCCGCTCCTCCACAGGGCTCCTATTAGACCAGGCCATTAAGGAAGTGGGTGAGGGTGTGGAGGGAGGTGTTAGGTGTTAGATTGCAATGGAGGGGAGGGTGGCGCGTGCCAGGCGGCAAAGCGGTCAGGACACAGAGGAAGGGGGCGGGGTTTGCCGGCATACAACAAAGGATCTTATCAGTTGTCGGCATCTGTCTGTGGGCTAAGTCGCCATATTATGACTACTGTGGGGTGGGGGAAGAGGGGAAGTGAGGGGAAATACATACGTTTACAGAGCTTTCTATTTGACGGTCTTTATCAAAAAAAATCTATTATTACCGATTATATCCTTGGAATGTTGCGCGTTATTGATTGTTGTTCCAAGTCGGGCTGGTTGACTAGGATTGAATCCAGTGACATGAATACAAAGTCATCCTCGAATAAAATAAAAAAGTAATTAAATAAAATGGTGAACGTACGATATTACATTTATATCAGTAACTAATTTCTTTGTTATGTATATTTGGACATCTGTCATCCTCACGAATATTATATCTCTTAGATGAATGTATGACTAAGAAAGGTAAAAACAAAAAAAATTACGTAACGAACACGCGATACGACGACGCGTATTACCATGGCTGCGAGAACTATACGACCTCCCTGAACGATGCTCTCAGGCCGACTGGCACGCTATCTTCAATGCATGCGTAAATAAATCTGTCTTGTCCCCCTCCATCCTCGCAGCAGGCATCATGCGCTCCACCTAGCGGAGAGAGTCGGAAGCATGTTCAATGAAGAAGGATGTCTAGACGCGTCCATATTGAATGTTTAACGAGCATGGCAGCCATATTGGGTATATGAAGACATCCATTATATGCATTAAACGCATGTATGATTTGATTTTAAAAATGGATTGCGATACATTATATTTAAGAAGACGGATTTAAAAATGATATATGATAATCTTTACACTAAATACAAATAACGGGCATGCTAACTTTAAAAATGTAGATACTTTAAGCTAAAAAATACAATACATTTATTAAAACATTTCCTAATTCGATTCTATAAGCTAACAATCGGTGTAAATCTGAAAAAAAATTATTGCTCGTAATTACAGGCAAATGCAGCGGTTTTAAAAATAAACGAACATTAAAACGTATAAAAATGCATATTGTACACTGATTCTTTGAAGAATGATGGACATGAGAGGAAGAAATTATTGAAAAAATCACTAAATAATAGGGTATATACATGAATTTAATTAAATAAGGGCGGAAAAACTTCTACGCTATTTCCAAAGTATTTCAACAATGAAAGTTTAGATTATCTTTGTGAGCGTAGTGAGTACGTTGGCATGAAACTTCTAGAATATGCTTCTCCTGTTTATGAGACGCATAAAATATACATGTCTCGACATGTTGGCGATAGTCAAACTGTCCCCAACTGTGACGTCATATGGTGAAAGTTAACGTGTTTAAGCATTGTCGACTGCGAATGAGGTCTGTTTTTACTGTTTTGTTCAGTCAATAACGGCAGCACTTTGCGTTCGAGAGGTCTCGGATTCGATTCCCGTAGGGACGAGCACTCTGGCCTTAGGTTTCTCACGATTTTCGCTGGTCTACTGCCTAATGCTGTAGTGGCATTTGCTATCACGATTCCTTTCAATCCATTTTATTTACATTTTTTCACGTGAATTTCTAGGGTTCAGGGGTTAGATTTCCATCGATTGTTTACTCTGATCACGGATCTTTTCATGGTTTTCGCTGGTCTGCTGTCGAATGCTGTAGTGGTATTTGCTATCACGATTCCCTTTCAATCCATTTTATTTGCATTTTTTCGCGTGAATTTCTAGGGTTCAGGGGTTAGATTTCCATCGATTGTTTACTCTGATCACGGATCTTTTCATGGTTTTCGCTGGTCTGCTGTCGAATGCTGTAGTGGTATTTGCTATCACGATTCCCTTTCAGTCCATTTTATTTACAATTTTTTACGTAAATTTCTAGGGTTCAGGGGTTAGATTTCCATCGATTGTTTACTCTGATCACGGATCTTTTCATGGTTTTCGCTGGTCTGCTGTCGAATGCTGTAGTGGTATTTGCTATCACGATTCCCTTTCAATCCATTTTATTTGCATTTCTCACGTAAATTTCTAGGGTTCAGGGTTAGATTTCAATCAATTGTTTACTCCGATCTCGATTTTTCATGGTTTTCCCTGGTCTGCTGTCGAATGCCTGAGTGGTTTCCCGTCTATCACGATTTTCTTTCATTTGCATCTTTTTTTTGCTTCTAGAGTCCTTTTGTTTGATTTCCCTGTCGGTCGCACACTCTATCCGCCAGTCGCTCAGACCTTTGATTTTTTTCCATGGTTTCCCCTGGTCTGCAGGCGAATGCCTGAGTGGTTTCCCATCTATCACGATTTTCTTTCATTTGCATCTTTATGCTTCTAGAGTAATCTGATGGTTTCCCTCGTTCGGTTGCCTTTGGTTGTTCACTCTGACATATTTTTCGTGGTTTTCCCTGGTCTGTAGGCGAATGTCTGGGTGGTTTCTCATCTAGCACAATTTTATTCCATTTTTATTTGATTTACATCTTAACCTAGGTGCTTCTAAGGTCCTTTGTTTGATTCCTGTTGGTTGATCACTCTGACATATTTTTTAGGGTTTTCCCTGGTCTGCAGGCGAATGCTGGAGTGGTTTCTCATCGAATCCGATTTCCTTTCATTCTATATAATTTGTATCTTTTACGTGTGCTTTTAGAGTCCCCTGTTCGAGTTCCGTTGGACGCTCGCTCTGACATATTTTTCATGGTTTTCCATGGTCTGCAGGCGAATGTCTGGGTGGTTTCTCATCTATCACGATTTTCTTTCATTTGCATCTTTGTGCTTCTAGGTTTCGTTGCGCAGAGGGAATGCTTGCCTCTTGCTCGGTCGACGGATCGTTCATCACCTTCACGAGTCAAGCTCTCCGAATCTGTACCATTATAGCCGAACAATACATACATCTTCACAATACTTTACACTTTCTCTCTGAGCATACGAAGCTACACGGAGACGCTCGAACATCAGTGTAACACGAATTGAAATATATAAGAGCTTACACGCTTCATCACCGTTTTTTTTAATAATCAGGATATAATTGATTAAAAAGGGTTCGTGCTTCCTCTATAAATAGAGCGACCTCTAGCTATGAAATTCATTCTGTTGATCATCTCTGAGGTGTTAACATCGCTGTTCTCTCAGAAAATAATCAACCTTCTAAAGCGTTATCAAGGTAAAAGAGACTAACATTTCTTGAAGAAAGGTTAATACGTTATATAATTGATCCTAAAAGGTTCTTGCTTCCACTATAAATAGAGCGACCTCTAGCATTGAAATTCATTCTATTGATCATCTCTGAGGTTTTAACATCGTTGTTCTCTCAGAAAATAAGCGACCTTCTAAAGCGTTATCAAGGTAAAGAGGCTAACATTTCCTTGAAGAAGGGTTAATACGTTATATAATTGATGCATAAAGGTTCGTGCTTCCTCTATAAATAGAGCGACCTCTAGCATTGAAATTCATTCTGTTGATCAACTTTGAGGTGTTAACATCGCTGTTCTCTCAGAAAATAATCAGCTTTCTAAGTGATATCAAGGTGAAGAGGTCTACATTTCCCTTGAAGAAGGATTAATACGTTATTACATCAAGAATAAAGATGAATAACTCGGTGTATAAGGATATCATTCCTAGTGTCTCAGTATATTCTTGTGGTAAATGCTGTAAGAAGTTCCTCCGTGGATATGATAAAAGACGACATGAGCTACGTTGTAAAAAGCTCTTCAAGTGTAAATATTGTAATGTAGCCTTCAAAGACAGTTATAAGGGTCGTCGACACGAAGATGCGTGTGAAATAAACAGACCTGAGAAGAAACGTAGATTAGAACCGACAAAACAAGAGTTGTTATCTACAATGGAGGAGTGTGACATGAAAGAATATGAAACTTCATTCCATGGACGCTTGAAATCGTATTTTATACGCTGTGAATCAACTAAGGATCTGAATATGTACCTGCATGAAGCAAAACAGCGGATAATCCAGGCCGTGCATAAAGAACTTGGTATTCACAAGAGTTTGAAAATTAATCTGTTAGCTGAGTGTAGATTTGTTAACAGTATCGGAGAAACCTGTGACAAGACATTTAAAACCAGAAATCAAGCTGTTTTCCTAGAAACGGATCTGGACTCTATGCTGGAAACCAAAATGAAGAAATTGGTTACTGAAATGGAGGAATCACAACTAAAGGGAAGCAACTGGGCTCTGCTTGCTGTGGAAGGGGTGCGCCTTCGTATTAACAAGTACAACCCGTTACGAGGAAGTAGCTACATACCACTACCGCCATCTGTTGAAGCAAGAAAAGCCTGCATTAACATCCAGAATTTAACTGATGAGCTATGCTTTATGTACTCTATATTAGCCAAATTTGTCAGCGTCAAGCCTCAACGGGTGAGCAAATATAAGAAACTTCAAGATAAGTACGACTTCAGCTGTGTTTCCTATCCTACTCCGCTTTCTCAAATACCTAAATTTGAGAAGCTTAATAGGATGTCTATCAACGTTTTCGGCCTGGATGAGAAGCATGAAGTGTATCCGATAAAGGTTGCTGACACTGAACTACCTGACCACTGTGACCTCCTGCTATTGAGTGACAGTAGTGGAAAACATCACTATGTATATATCAAGAATTTTGAGAAGCTCGTTCGACGTCAAAAAACTAAGCATGATGGAGTGATATATACCTGTAAGCGGTGCTTTACACATTTTGACAATCGATATGGACGAAGTGGGTTGGAAAAACTGGAAGAACATGCAGCCATCTGTAATCAGCATGGTGCTGCAAGGGTAGTTATGCCTACAAAGGAGAAATCCATTGTACAGTTTAAAAATGTGGAGAGGATGCTGAAAGTACCTTATGTCATCTATGCGGATTTTGAGAGTATTCTCACTCCATGTCATACGTGTATTCCCAGTCCTGAAACTTCCTATACAACCCCTTATCAAGAGCACACAGCAATGAGCTTCTGTGTTTACGTTAAACCATCAACCAACGTTGAACATCTGGAAACTGGTCTTCCTAAGCATCCCTATGTATATCATGGTGTTGATGCTGCTCAGAAGTTTATGGAATACCTGTCATTCCTTGCAAAGGAGATTAATAATATATACAAATCTGTCATGCCCCTGAAACTTACAGATCAACAGCAGATGGATTTTAACGCCTCTACAGTATGCTACTTGTGTGGAAAAACCTTTACTGAAGAGAACTATAACGTACGCGACCATGATCACATCAGTGGTAAATATCGGGGGAGTCTGCATAATGAATGTAATTTAGCCTGCAAAACACCTAAATATATCCCTGTCTTCATGCACAACCTCAGTGGATATGACTCTCATTTCATTGTTAAGGAGCTGGGATGTACAAGTGAGCGGGTGGAAGTAATTCCTAGCTCTGAAGAAAGCTATATATCATTCTCCAAGTATGTCGGAGATATAAAGCTCCGGTTTGTAGATAGTTTTCGGTTCCTGAGTACAAGCTTGGATAAGCTGGTAAAAAATCTAACATCGTACCCTGAAACATTGAAGTACATCGGAGAAGACAAGTTGAAGTTGATGACACGTAAGGGTGTATTTCCCTATGATTACATCACTTCATGTGATGTTTTGCTTACCTCCGAAGGACTCCTTCTACAATAAATTAAATGAAGAGGAAATTAGTGATGCTGACTACGATCATGCTAAAAATGTATGGGAGCTGTTTAATGTCAGAAACCTGGGCGAGTACAGCGACCTCTACTTAATCTCTGATGTGCTTCTCCTAGCTGATGTCTTTGAGACATTTAGGGAGCAAACACTCAAAACACACAAAGTCGACCCTGCACATTATTTCACCTCTCCAGGACTTACATGGGATGCCATGTTACTGTACACTGGAATTCAGCTGGAATTGTTACAGGATTATAATCAATTACTCATGGTGGAATCTGGCATAAGAGGAGGTTTATGTCAAGTTTCCCACCGCTATGCAGAGGCTAATAACACCTACATGGAGAAGTATGATCCGTCGAGACCAACCCAATTTATTACCTATGAGGACGCCAACAACCAATATGGGTGGGCAATGAGTCACGCTCTCCCTTATGGTGGATTTGAGTGGGTATCACCTGAAAAAAATTGACTTAGAAAGACTACAAGAAGATGATCCTTACGGCTACATATTAGAAGTCGACATCGAGTATCCTGCAGAACTTCACGATCTACACAACGATCTACCTTTCCTGCCTGAGTGTATGACGCCTAAGCACTCTCCTACAAAGAAACCGATACCTCATCTAGGACCTCGAAATAAGTATGTACTACATTACATGGCGTTGAAGCAAGCTCTTGATCACGGACTACGGTTAACAAAAATCCATCGTGTGCTACAATTCCAACAGTCTCGATGGTTAAAACCGTATGTGGAATTTAACAACAGACTACGACAACAGGCCGCAAATGATTTTGAGAAGGATCTCTACAAATTGTTCAACAATGCTATGTTCGGAAAAACTATGGAGAACCTGCGTAATCGTATGGATATACGGCTGGTGACAAATGAGAAGACTCTGGAAAAGTTAATTGCAAAGCCAACGTTTATCGACAGGACTATATATGCTTCTAATCTAGCTGCTGTACATATGGCCTCCCCACAGATCGTGTTCAACAAGCCTATATACATCGGTATGAGTGTGTTGGATATCTCCAAGACATTAATGTACCGGTATCACTATGATGTGTTGCTACCGTATTATGGAGCTGAAAACCTGAAGCTTATGTATATGGACACTGATTCGTTCATTCATCGTGTTACAACTGAAGATGTGTACCAGGATAAGCTACGTTTTCTTGAGCACCTAGATACTGCTGATTATCCTACAAGCCATATATGCTATTCACCTCTAAACAAGAAGGTACTTGGGAAATTTAAAGATGAGGCTAATGGTAAAATCATTCAACGCTTTGTAGGGCTACGACCTAAAATGTATGCCCTAGATATCGACGGTTCAATGATAAAAAAGATTAAAGGTATAAAACGTAGTGCTATTAAGCAGTACGTCACGTTCGAGAGCTATACTGACTGCCTTAAAACCAGAGAAATTATCAGAACGCCCATGAATCTGATCCTGTCGCGACAGCATGCTCTTGCCACAGTAAAAGTGAATAAAATTACATTGACACCATACGACGATAAAAGAATTATTGCTCAGGACGGTATAACGACATACGCCTATGGACATTACAGCATTACAAGTAGTGCATAAGAGAATGTAAGTCGAATATGAAGATTTTCTCGTGAGTCTACAATCTTAAAAAAATGAAGGTTATCCGTGTGCTGTATATGCAGCTAGCTGACGACCGATGAAGAAAGAAGAAGATGGAAGGGAAGGTGGTAACCCTGCCATTAGGAGCAATCCTAGTGCTAGTCTCAAGCCTAGATAAAAAGGGGAGAGACACCTACAACGAACTAAAATAAAGGTATGTTGACGTAAACTTTTCAATTAAAACTCTCGAATAATAAAACCTGAATAAAACATTACAATTTCACTAAAAGAAAGTTGAGGTTATCTTTGGTTAGCCAGATTAGGTTAGTCGATGACTGAGTAGAATAGATGATGAGAGGAACGTTTGGGATTGGTCGGGTTAATCTAGGATAGGCTCTCGTACTTATTGTCTAAGTTATGAAGGATGAATTAGTTTAGATTGCCTTAGCAATGGGTTGGATACGTGTTGTTCTTACGTTTTGTTACGTGGTTACATGGTTGGTAGGTGTTGTTACGTCGTGTGACGTTTCTGGTTACGAGATGTCACGTGATGTTGCGTGGTTACGTGCTTATGTTACTTAGTGTGACGTCTTGTCATGCTGTTATGTTACGTTGTGTTACGTCTTGTTACTTGTTTACGTTTGTTGGTTACGTCTTGTCACGTGATTATGTTAGGAATGAATAGACAATGAGAAGATCCAGAACATACAAGGTGGGGGAATAGGTTAGGACGTATACTTCACTGTAACCGATATACAGTTTGTCCCTCTCCGTCTCGCACACTACTGTTAAACATATAAAAAGTTTGTAAGGTTTAGAAAAAAGTATATAAAAGTGTTGTAACGTTGGATGAGAAATGTTTTATAATCTAATTACTCTCTATATTACCGTATAAACCTACATTCCTCCGCCTTCTTCAACCCCTGTCTAACCTTGTATCTCTCCCGTTTTCCATATTTCTCCCATATAAACGTATACTCTGCTCCTCAACCCATGTCTAGACTAGCACCTCTCCTCATATGCCCTACCGCTCTCATATAAATGCATTTTCCTCCTTGAAGACTCTCTCAACCTAGCACCTACCTTCGTTTTCCCTATGTTTTCCCATATAAACGCATACTCTGTCATTCAGACCTTCCTGTCTAGCCTAGCACTTCTCCTCATATTCCCCTACCTCTCTCATATAAGACGCATTCCCTACTTCAACCCTGTCTAGCCTAGCATCGACCCTCGTATTCCCTATCTCTCGCATATAAACGCCTACTCTATCATTCGAAACTCCTAGCCTAATACCTCTCCTCGGTTCGCTATCTCGCTCATATAAAACGCCATATTCTAGCCTTCAAGTCCTGTTTAGTATAACATCTTTCCTTGTCTTCCCTATCTCTCTCGTATAAAGCATATCCCTCCCTCCTTTAGCATCTGACTAGCCTAGCATCAGCCCTGGTATTCCCTATCTCTCTCCTATAAACGCATTTTCCTCCTTGAACTGTCGCATCTACCCTCGTTTTCCCTATCCCTCCCCATATAAACGCAAAAGTAGCCCCGCGTCTGTCTATCATACCATCTGTCCCCATTTTCCATATATTCCTCATATAATCGTATACCGTACTCCTTAACCTCTGTCTACACTAGCACCTCCCCTCGTATGCCCTATCTCTGTCGTATAAAGCATATCTCTCCCTCCTTCAGTCGCTGCTCTACCTCAGAACTCTCCTCGTTTTCCCTATCTCACCCATATAAACGCATTTTTTCCTCCTTGAAGGTTCTCTCAACCTAGCATATACCCTCGTTTTCCTCGTCTCTTCCTTCAAACCCTGAATAGTCTAGTACCTCTCCACGTATCCCCTATCTCTCCTGTATATATGTTCATATTCTCCCTGCTTCAGCATCTGTCTATCCTAGCATATGTTCACGTTTTCCCTATCTTTCCCATATAAATGCATATTTCGCATCTCAAATCCTATCTAGTCTAACACTTCTCCTCGTATTCCACGTATCTCTCATATAAAGCACATCCTCATTCCTTCAACCTCTATCTAGCCTAGCATCGATCCTCGTAGTCCCTATCTTCCCCATATAAACGCATTTTCCTCCGTGAACCGCCGCATATACGCTCGTTTTCCCTATCTTTTCCCATATAAACGCAAAAACTGGCACAGGTCTCTCCTATATAAGCTACTAGCGTGCAATAATGTAGCGAGGGGGTGAGCTGTTTATCATTATTAGAGACGAGCAAATGACGTAATATTGGCGCGTTTTTCTTAGGAATTTGCGGGAACATTTTTCCTAGAGCATATGTTTTTGTAATTTTCATTGGATATAAAAATAGACGCTAATGTTGTCGCGTTTTATTAATCAATAGCAGCTCGGTTATAATCTTTAGGCATATCGGGGTGTGGGAGTATAAAAAGAGCTAAGTCAGAGGTAGATCCCTACAGTCCATCGGAAACATTTGTACATTACACGTCGTCTCCAGTCCATCGGAAACATTTGCGCATTACACGTCGCTGAATTCAACGAAAGCAGTCATGGTGAATACAGAGCATAGTTTATCGATTCGCAGGTTACGCGTAGCAAAGTTCTGAAAAATCTCAAGTGTCGTAAAGTGAATTACACAAAAAGTTGAAGTTCGCGAATTAATAATGTGCAGTAAATAAGTTATTATAACAGTTTGTTTGGCGAGTGTCACGATTAATAGGTGAAAGTGAATAATGTGTAAAGTAAATAAAAAGTGTAAAACAAATCCTTTCATCAGTGTTATCTTTGGATAAAAACTCCTTTCCGTTTACACACCTGTATAAGGTAAGTGCTCGACCAAAACAAAAAGATCTTAGCTAGCCGGAGGACAGTGAACCCAAAAATTAAACACAATAACAGGCGCTCAGTAAATGATAACACGAAGTGACCGCGACAAATTGTCTTTTATACGTGCGGCAGATAAACAGTAGCATTCTTTCAAACAAACACTAATACCATCGCAAATTGGCTGCCACCACGTGGAGCTTTCAAACTTAACAAAGAATACTGTCGCATATTTGGCTCCCAAACGTGGGGCTCAATAAATAAATAAACATAATACCGCCGCATATTTGGCTCCCAAACGTGGGGCTAATAAATAATACTAACACTTCAAAATATATATTTCGTTTGTCATGACAATATTTTAAACAGTGAGTATTTTAATCAAAATCATTAGAGCCATTTTTAAGAAAATAAATTTCGAAAATTTTCCCATGTAAAGGGTTATTCAGGATGGGGAGATTTTCTTGAAAATCCTTGTCACATCTTTGAAAGATGCTGAACCTAAATATCAAGTTTGGTATTTAACCGACTATTCGCTTTAGATTTATGTTGTTCACAGAGACGTAGGCATATGGAGCTTTTGTCCTAAAATATGTGTTGCATTCACATGACTTTCTCTACTCACTCTTGTTACAAAGCTTATTTTGCATCTATGTCATGCTAATACCGATAAACCTTCATCACTTATTTTCACAATTCGTTGTAGGTATAACCAGAACATATTAAGCTAAAGCGATAGCCAAATCCCTCAAAGCTGATCGCTACGTGATAGCTTTGGATTGAGTGGCTACGGAGGTGACTCGGAACTGATCCACATAGTGGATATTGTGCCTACGACCCACAAAGGAGCGTCTGGGAGGAAGGATGAGGCGAGACAAGACACCGGACGTCCGGAATCAGGAAAAACGGCACAGGAATGGCAGGATCCCTAAGTTTTCAGATAGAGACTCCCCGTCAGATGGACAGGCAGACCGGGGACTCCACCCAGCACAGGGGGTGTCTAACGCCCCTCAAGGAAGTTAGGATACTCCCGACAGTCAGCCGAAAGC
The DNA here is from genome assembly GCA_030765065.1 of Deroplatys truncata. NCBI lineage: Eukaryota > Metazoa > Arthropoda > Insecta > Mantodea > Mantidae > Deroplatys > Deroplatys truncata. Next base: position 384,011,783 of record CM060990.1, read on the forward strand.
TGAGGGACGGAGAAAGTCGCAACAAGCATCCTTTTTCCCTGTCACACTGACGCAGCCACGCTACGTCCTCCATCAATGAAGCAATACCTTTGCCTCACGATTGCTGCTTTTCTCCTCCTAGTTGTTTTTTATACTTTGCCACGGCTGCTCGAGCATGAGATCTTAATCACTGGGTATGCGTGAGTGTATGTACACAGAAACACGAACGCTTTCTTGTAACACTTTTATTCACCATTAAAATAAGACTTAAGATTTCCCGATCACTTTTAAATTCTTACGATGTTACTGTGTTTTCCAAGACCGAAGATTAGCAATTACATCTGATCGATCCTCTTGCAAGTTCGCACTCAGTCTCCGGACCTCGACGAGACCGTTGTTCCGCACTCCAAGAGTGCCCCAGCGAGAATGTCCTCACCACACGCGCGATACAAAGAAAGGTCTCCTAACTTCCCCTCTCTACCCTTAAACATTTCGCACCAAACTGAGCGTCATGAAGCTTCTAGTGACCTTCACATCCTGGCCAGTGCAGCTGCACCCATTATTTCCAAGAGAAACTGGCTTCAGCGGTGTTACCCTTTATACCTGGGGCTGGTCCCTAATTAGCTAAGCTGTGCCTGTCTGGCCTTTCTGTCGCTTTTAACAGTCAACAATTTTCCCAATGCTTCTCCTTTAAATACATGCACTGATTTTAAATATTTTATTATTTTAATTCGCTATCCTTCCCAGAAAATTATTGACTTTACAATTTCGGCTTCAAATGCCCCCATATACATTGTCATATTTCACAATAATATGACAATGTGTAGGTCTTGCCCGAAACAATTCCCTCTCATTAATTTTGCGATTGATCGGCAAACCTTGAATTGGTTACATGATTCTTTTACAATTAGTCAACATATAAGTTTCTTTACACTGTTTTCAATTATCTTCCTTCTGCAAATATGTTGGTCATACATATGACTTACCCTTCACATGATTCACTTTAACCATTATTATACGAAATTTACACTCAATAACGTATAGTAATCAAATTAAACAATTATTATATTTTGTTTTCGGTTAGTCTGATTGGAGCACATGTTTTTTTTTCTTTCTTGGAGAATATTATTCTCTTTCTCACTTCACATTCACATTGTGCACTGATCACTTTCACTTCACTGTTTCTCTTTTATTTATTTTACAATTTTCATAAACTGATGGTATTTCTATATTCATGCCCTAACGTTTCTCAGAAAATTCACACCGTTTGCAGCTTATCCGGAACATTCAATGATTTGCGATAAGGTCTCATAAGTTGTTTGTGCCATTTACCAATAGATTTATTAGTTTTTATATCTACTAACTCAAAAGTGTGTTCCCCAAATTTAGCAGTAATAATTACCGGGCCTTTATATAAGAGCTCTAACCAATGATTTCTCCCTTTTAATGCACTGGATAATTTGTGGTCCCTGGCAAGCACAAGGTCTCCTATTCTCGGTTCCCATTTATGCTTTTGCTTCTTTACTTTAGATTTCCTTTTTTCTGCTTTTCCTTTCAACCTGTCAACAACAATTTTAGCCCTTTGTTCTTCGGATAATGGTGGTTGGTTTCCTTCAATCGTTTTGGGTATCCCTTTAAAGATAGGTTTAGGTTCAATTCCTTGCATTAACTGTATTGGTGCGAATCCTGTCGTCGTATTGATGGTATTGTTTATTATCTTTTCTATTACATTACAATACCTTACCCAATTTTTGTGATTACTATGAGTCAGTACACGAAAATAGATTCCAATGTCCTTCAATATGCGTCCTTTTGGATTCCCAGATGGAAAATAAGAGGAACAATGATAGAGTTTTATATTCTGATTCTTTAAGGTCTCCCTGAAGATCTTACTACGATGTGCAGTAGCATTAGATTGTATAACTTTGTCTACCTCCTCCCTAATATCACATGGGATTGGCCTAGCTTTATGAGAATATGGTTTTATATCGGTCATTTCAAATGAATTGGGTGTATTTTATGCACCTTCCCGGCTTTTCTGAAGACACTTCCTTATTATCCATTAAATTTTTCCATAATTCCTTCTTTTGTTTCTCATTCAGTCTACTAGCTTGGTTCGCCTTATTTTTCAACAAATTTTCTATTTCGACACATTCACCCTATCGTACTTAGTTACATTCTTATCGTTCAAGCCTAATCTGAGATTTTTTGGGGGTTTCTCTTCACCGTTATTAATACAAAATTTCTCATTTTCTTCGTATACTATATTTTCCTCATTAATTTCATGGCAATTCTCCATCCTTACTTCCGCTAATTTCATAGCTCCAATGTTTATAACTTCCACAAAGAATGTTTCCCCTTTTATTTCTTCCTCTACCGGATCCCTGGCAGTTATTCCCGAACTACTGTCCTCCAACAATGGTACGACTATGGTGTCTTGTTCTGTTTCGAGTTTCAAAATTTTATTTTCAAAATCTATGATGGAGTTCCATGCGTATAGGCTATCACAACCTATTATTATGTCTGTTACAAGGTACTACTAAAAATAACATCTCAATAAGCTTCTTTCCGATTTCAATATTCATCATAACCTGAAACCTTACTCTTTCTTTTCTTTTACCCACTGCTACTGAACAATATATCCCATGTACTGGTAAAGATATCAATTTTAAACCACTGTTTATTAATTCTTCGTATGTTTCTCTATCATTAGTTGTCTTCCATTATTCCTACTATTCGTGTACTTCTCATTATAGGAATTATTCCCAATGTTCACTGAAGGCGAAGTTGATTGGGTTTGGTGTTTTCCGACACTTTGCTAATTGCTCCTGTCCCAATATCGTTATGCGAAGGTCCCGGTTTCATTTCATGACGGTAATTATTTCCCATTATTTGTCTAGTAGAGTTTATCGCGTCAACCCTATCTTCTTGAACTGGTGAATTCCTACCACTTCTAATTTTCGCATCCTGTCTTGGGGAACTTGATCTATACCTATTTTCATAGTTATTGCCATAATTATCTCCAGAATAGCATCTGTTTCTAGGATACCTTTCCCTTCTGTCATCATTATTTCTGTGAGCGTGGACATAATTTACTTGTGCGTTCCGTTCTCTTCGGTAGTTTTCACCTCTTCCCCTATAATTGTTTTCAAAGTTATTTCTCCTTCTGTATGGTAATTGTTTTTCGGAACAGGCCCATGGTATCTATCCCTCACATCAAAATTTCTGTCATTTCCTGGATATGCCCCCTGCCCGAAAAATTTTGTAGGACTTCTTTCTTTCTGTGTGAAATTCCTATCCTTAATCACGCCATCTTGATTTCTCTTCCTCTCCAAAGCAATCAACAAATCTATCATGGCTGCTATTGTAACTGGTTTTGCAATAATTATATAGTTTTGTATTGTTTCTGGGAAGTGCGCGGTTACTAGATTTATTAATTCACTTTCTCCCATTGGTGGGTCTAGCATCATAGATTTTCTTGCCACTACCATAAAGTAATTCACCATAGACTGGTCCTTATGGGAATCGTACTTGCCATTACCCAGTTCTAACCGTATATTCACTTGCCTGCTTGCACCCCAATATCTATTCAGAAACAGCTCTTTAAAAGCCCCGTAATTGTTATCTAGCCCTACAGACAATTCCAGCCAATTGGAAGCATTGCTTTGGAACATTTCCGTACTACGGTCATCTTGTATTCCTCCGGTATACCCTTAACATTGAAATATTCCTGCATGCTATTAATAAATGCTTTCGGATTATCCGATTCCTCGTCTTCAAAAATCGGTGGTGAAATTTCGCTGAGAACATGGTTAGGCCATTGAAAAGGTGTACCGTCATTTCTAATTACATTTGTACTAGTACTGTTACTGGAGGTACTTGGACCTAAATTCAGCATCGGAAGGTCAGCTGACGCATTCTGCGCTGCATCGTTCCTTACTGTTGCACTGCTTACATTGCTACATGCTGAACTACCAATATTGTCTGATATGCGCACTTTTTCTAACCGTTCCTTAAGTCTATCATTTATATCATCTATCCCTATAGCAAGTCTCCTACTTTCTCTTTCAGACTGTTCTAACCTGTTTCTGTATATTTCTAGTTCTTTGCTAGTAGCCTCCCTTTCTCTAATTCCTGACTTAATTCTTCCCTCAATTTTCTGTTTTGTTTTTCTACCCTTTCACTAATCTCTTGTCTTACAATTTTGACTTCTTCTCTAATCTGTTCTTCATTTTCCCTAACCTCAATTCTCACGTTTTCTATTTCATTTCTAGCCTCCTCCTGGAAATTTTCCAAGACTTTCTGCTGTTCCTCAATTTTCTTCCCAATTTCTGTTAAGTTGCTTGTTAAATCCTCCCTTAAACTTTGATTATTAGCTTTTATCTGATCCCTTAATTCTTTCTGACCCTGTTCCATTTTTCCTGTTAATTCTTTCTGACCCTGTTCCATTTTTCCTGTTAATTCTTTCTGACCCTTTTCCATTTTTCCTGTTAATTCTTTCTGACCCTGTTCTATTTTTCCTGTTAATTCTTCTCTCAAGTTTTCTGTTACACCCTTTAATTCTTTCTGACCCTGTATCATTGACATAATTAACTTTAACATCTCGTTAGCTTCCGTACTTCCCCCTGGCTGTTCTTCCTGTTTTTGTACATTCCTAACATCTACTGTTTCTCCTACCTTATTTACACTACTATTTACGTCCTGCACAGTTCTACTATCACCGTCCTGAATTTCCATGTTTGTATCTGATTGCTCGAACATTTTACCGTTCCTTAACTGCATTGACCACTGGAACACATAAATAAATTTTGCACCTAGTACCTTTACATCTGCTGCCTGCAACTACTGCTTCGATGCTGCTCCTGTTGTCCTCCGCGTTGTCCCGGTCTCCTTGATTTCTCCGTCGTTCAGCTTCCGTTGTTCGGCCACATGTTGTTCGGCTTCGCAAAAAGCATCCTTTTTCCCTGTCACACTGACGCAGCCACGCTACGTCCTCCATAAATGAAGCAATACCTTTGCCTCACGATTGCTGCATTTCTCCTCCTAGTTGTTTTTTTATACTTTGCCACGGCTGCTCGAGCATGAGATCTTAATCACTGGGTATGCGTGAGTGTATGTACACAGAAACACGAACGCTTTCTTGTAACACTTTTATTCACCATTAAAATAAGACTTAAGATTTCCCGATCACTTTTAAATTCTTACGATGTTACTGTGTTTTCCAAGACCGAAGATTAGCAATTACATCTGATCGATCCTCTTGCAAGTTCGCACCCAGTCTTCGGACTTCGACGAGACCGTTGTTCCGCACTCCAAAAGTGCCCCAGCGAGAATGTCCTCACCACACGCGCGATACAAAGAAAGGACTCCTAACTTCCCCTCTCTACCCTTAAACATTTCGCACCAAACTGAGTGTCATGAAGCTTCTAGTGACCTTCACATCCTGGCCAGTGCAACTGCACCCATTATTTCCAAGAGAAACTGGCTTCAGCGGTGTTACCCTTTATACCTGGGGCTGGTCCCTAATTAGCTAAGCTGTGCCTGTCTGGCCTTTCTGTCGCTTTTAACAGTCAACAATTTTCCCAATGCTTCTCCTTTTAATACATGCACTGAATTTAAATATGTTATTTATTTTATTTCGCTATCCTTCCCAGATTATTATGATAATTATTGACTTTATAATTTCGGCTTCAACATCGCACCGAAACACCATCGCCGACACTTCCAACCCTGAAAGAGACCCACGGAGGAAAGATGAAGTGAAATTAGGATGGAGATGAAATGGTGGTTCGGAAATTCGGGGATGTGATAATTCTTCCCAGCACCCGCCTGGCGACCCAGGAAACCCCCCCCCCTCGAAAAAACCTATGGATCAGGAAGGTTGGCCAGAGGAATCCAACCCACGACCTCCCGAATGCGAGCCACAGACGTGATACCTTTGAAATCCTGCTCTCTTTGTATGAACACGAGAAAGAAAGAAAGAAAGAAAGAAAGAAAGAAAGAAAGAAAGAAAGAAAGGAAGGAAGGAAAAGGAAATAGGAAATAATAGGAAATAGGAAAAGGAAAAGGGCCATTTGCAGTTGAGAGAAGTATAAATTATTTAAAAATTCAAACTAATAACAAAGAAAATTTCAGAATAGGTAAAATATAAAAGTTATTTGACATAAAATAAAAATGTTATTTGATATAAATGTTGTGCTGTAACAAGACCTACAGTTGTTGTGCGGTAAGATTTTGTCTCTCTCTTACGATTTACTAATTATCAAAAGTCATTGGCAATAAAGCCTAATTTACAGACTATTCCTAGAAAATAAAAGATATACATTCTATTTATCGTGAAAATAACTTAAACATATATATTTTAATCAAAATCCTTTGAGTCATTTTTGAAAGGATAAAAAAATTTCGAAAAATGTCCAATGTAAAGGGTAGTTTGGTGTGTAGGAGTTTCTTTAAAATCTCAGTGTCGCATTCTTGGAAGAAGTTGAACTTAAACACCAAGTTCGGGTTTTAACCAACCTTTTGCTTTTGAGTTATGCTATTCGTGGATACACACACACACACACGCACTTGTTGGAACACTGGGTAAAAATAAATTCATTGGATTCAGGGGTCACAAACGTGATTTCTGGTGCAATTACGACATTCAATTTTCAGATGGAACACAATACTTTCTCTACTTACTGTAGCTATGTAGTAGAGAAAGTAAAAATGCTTACTTTGGATTCAGGGGTCTCAAAACGTGTATTTCCGTTGAATGTTATTAAATTTTTTGGTGGAACACAATACTTTCTCTACTTACTGTAACTAGGTAGTAGAGAAAGTAAAAATACTTTCTTTGGATTCAGGGAGTCTCAAAACTTGCATTTCCGTTGAATCTCGTTATTCAATTTTTGGGTGGAATATAATACTTGCTCTACTTACGTAACTACGTAGCAGAGAAAGTAAAGATGTTCTCTTTGGATCCAGGGATTCTCAAAACGTATATATCCGATGAATCTCGTTATTCAGTTTTTGGGTGGAATACAATACTTTCTTTACCTCCTGTAGCTACGTAGTAGAGAAAGTAAAAATGCTTTGTTTGAATTCAGGGGGTCTCAAAATGTATTTCCGTGAATCTCATTCAATTTTTGGGTGGAACACAATACTTGCTCTACTTGCTGTAACTACGTAGTAGAGAAAGTACCTGGTTTCAGGGAGCCTGAAAACGAGTATTTCCATTCCGAGTATTAATCTCGTTATTCAATTTTGGGTGGAATACTATACTTGCTCTATTTACTGTAACTACGTAGTAGAGAAAGTCAAAATGCTTTCTTTGGATTCAGGGAATCTCAAAGCGTGCATTTCCGGTAAATCCCGTTATTAAATTTTTGGATGGAATACAATAATTCCTCTACTTGCTAACGCATTGCGGTGAGGCCTTATATTCCTAGACCTCTGCGTTGTTTTAAATGCCAACGTTTTGGGCATACGCAAGGCTCTTGCAAGAGTGCCGTTTCCATCTGTGCCTCTTGTAGTGAGCCCTCACACGATGGTACCTGTTTATTCGCCCCCGTCTGCGTAAATTGCAAAGAATCTCATTCTGCTTCATTTGCCAACTGTCCGCGGTATTTGGACGAGAAGGCGATCCAGGAGATCCGGGTAAAGGAGAAACTCTCCTTCGCCGAAGCCCGGAGGCGTTACCATGCGCGCCAAACTTCGCTCCTGCGATCGGGAACATTCAGCTCTGTTGTTGCCTCGCCAGTACCCCAGAGGGATGCCGATACTCAGAATTGGACGATGACTGCATTGACCGCCAATACCACCCGGCCGTCTTCTTCTGGCACAGTTACAAAGCCATTTAAGCCTGGACCTAAAGTACTGAAGTCCCAAGCTCTTGAGAAGAAATCAAAGCAGAAACTACGCCGAGGAAAGTTTTTGAAAGACCCTCCGCGTTCACGAGGGAAGAAGGGTTCACCTTCTCCTCCTCGAAGGTCGCTGTCCCAGGATGCTCCTGGGACGAGCCGCGCTCAGCGGCTCCCTTCGCCCATTGCCACCCAGAACCGATTCTCGGCGCTTGAATCGGTTTCTGGCACTGAGCGCGTGGGCCCTCCCTTTGAGGAAGCTATGGAGTCTGACCAAATCCATACCAAAAGCCCGAGCCCAAAGGTTAAACAGAAGGTAATTTTGAGCCGCCCTTCTAAGTAAGAAGTTTATCCCTTTTATTCATGGCTATCCTGACCTGGAATATACGTGGTGTACGATCGCATAGGGCGGAACTGCAACTTTTATTGCGTTCCCATTCACCTATGGTCGTGTGTTTGCAGGAGACCAAGCTTCGCCCTCACGATCCTTTTGATCTCCTTGGGTATACTCCGGTTCGCTATGATCTTGAACCGGATGAGGGTACTCCTGCTCATGGAAGTGTCCTGTTTTAGTGCGTAACGACGTTCATTTTCAAACTCTCACTCTTACGTCATACTTGCTGTTAGGCTTCAATTACCCGGCTTTTTCTTTTCGGTTTGCTCTGTGTATTTACCTCCATCGTCTCCCTTCGCTCACACGGACATTCGAGATCTCCTGTCCGCTCTCCCAACACCATTTCTTCTGTTGGGAGATTTTAATGCCCATCACCTCCTGTGGGTTTCGCCAAGGGCTTGTGCGAGGGGAACTCTTCTTTCCGACATTTTTGATCAGTTCAACCTCTCCATCCTCAATACCGGTGAACCTACATTTCTTTTCGATTCACCTGGTACTTTCTCTCACTTAGGCCTTGCCGTTTGCTCCATCCAGCTTGCTAGTCGTCTGCAGTGGAACGTCGTCACTGACACTTACTCCAGCGACCATTACCCCTGCATCGTTTCTCTTTTGTCTCTCCACGTCCAGCATTCCAGAGTACCTACCTGGATATTCAGAAAAGCCGACTGGAGATTGTATTCCAGCCTGGTGTGTTTTGCGGACCAGCCCTTCACTGACGTTAACCACATGGTGCAGCACCTTTCGTCTACGATTCTATCTGCCGCCGAACGCACAAATCCCCGTTCATCCTCTCACCCTCGGCACATTCCTGTTCCGTGGTGGAACGAGGTTTGTCGGGACGCCGTTCGTGCCCGTAGAGCTGCGCTTAGGGTGTTTCGGCGACACCCTACACTTGATAATTTGGTTACTTTTAAACAATCGCGCGCCAGGGCTCGTCGCATTATTCAGGATAGCAAGAAGGCGACCTGGACTCGCTTTGTCGAGTCTTTTAATCGCTTCACTCCTTCATCTGTTTGGGATAAACTTCGTCGCTTCTCCGGTAAAGTGTCGCATTGTACTGTTTCTGGCCTTCAGGTTTCCAATGCCACGATAGTGGATCCGGCTGCCATTGCTAACACGCTGGGTGCTGCCTTCGAGGCGGATTCCAGTTCAGCCTATTATTCCGCCGGCTTTCGCTCTCTCAAAGACCGGCTGGTTTCTGAGACATACAATTTTCGGACTGCTAATAAGGAGTGTTATAATGAACTTTTCACAATGAGGGAGCTGGAGCACGCTCTCCATTGCTCTAGGCACTCCGCCCCTGGCCCGGACGGCATTCATGTCCTGATGTTAAAGAACCTTTCAGCCGACAGTAAACTCTTTCTCTTACAGGTTTATAACCGTATTTGGCAAGACGGCTTTTTTCCTTCCGTTTGGCGCGAAGCCACCATTGTCCCAATACTTAAGCCTGGGAAGGATCGCCAACTAGCTTCCAGCTACCGCCCTATCTCCCTCACCAGTTGCATTTGCAAGGTTATTGGAGCGCATGATTAACGGACGGTTGACGTGGTGGCTTGAGTCTCAGAAACTTCTAGCGAACGCTCAGTGCGGATTTCGTCGCCATCGCTCTACCGTCGACCATCTGGTCTCTCTGTCGACGCATGTTATGAATGGGTTTCTGAGAATGTGTCAAACAGTGGCTGTGTTTTTTGACCTGGAGAAATCTTATGATACCTGTTGGAGGGGCGGCATTTTACGTACACTTCACGCATGGAATTTACGCAGTCGTCTTCCCATACTTCTTCGGAAGTTTATGACGGACCGCGTCTTTCGTGTACGTGTGGGCTCGGTTTTATCTAGTCGTTTTATTCAAGAGAACGCAGAACCGCAGGGCTCTGTACTCAGTGTCACACTTTTTGCAATTGCTATCAACCCCATTGTTGATTGTATTCTACCTGGCATTTCATCGTCCCTTTTTGTTGACGATTTTGCCATTTTTGCAGTTCACGGCGGACCTGTCTAATCGAAAGCCGTCTCCAGAACTGTATCGACCGTCTCTACGCCTGGAGTAACGCCAACGGTTTTAATTCCTCCGCCGAAAAATCCATCTGTATCAATTTCTGGCGACGGAAGGCTTTCACTCCGCCCTCTCTCCATCTTGGGCCGGGGATACTTCCGTTTGCAGACGAAGCGAAATTTTTGGGGTTGACCTTTGATAGAAAGCTGAGCTGGATTTCGCTCATTTCCTTTTTAAAAGCAAAGTGTGACCGTTCTCTTAATCTTTTACGTGTTTTAAGTGGCACATCCTGGGGAGCTGATCGGACCGTCCTTCTGCATCTTTATCGCTCTTTGGTCCGATCCAAGCTTGATTACGTGTGCATTGTCTATTCGTCGGCACGTCCATCTGTGTTACGTCGATTGAATGCCATTCACCATGTGGCATAAGAGTCGCTACGGCGGCCTATTCAACCAGCCCTGTTAATAGTCTGTATGCTGAAGCTGCAGAGCATCCGCTGTCCTTCAGGCTTGAGATGCTTTTGTGCAGCTATGCATGTCGACTCTCAAGCTTGCCTGACCACCCGTCCTTCGAGATATTTTACGAGGAGTCGCTTGATCGACAATATATAGTTAGCTCCTCTGCATTGCTCCCTCCAGGGGTTCGATTTCGACAGCTTCTTCGGCATTTGGACGCTACGCCAGCGCCGGCCGTTCCCAGGGGGAAACGCGTTTTCCTCCTTGGTTGCGCGCTGAGGCCCATTGTCACCTTGGGTTAACGTCGATGCCGAAGAATGAGACCTCTGCTTCAGTCCTTAGATCCGCGTTTTTAGAACTAAAGGCGCAATTTGGGGACTGTCATTTTATATATACTGATGGGTCTAAGACTGATGGAGTAGGATTGCCTTTGTGTTTGGTGCACATAGTTTTACCTTTTGTTTACCTGGGCAATGTTCGATTTCTACCGCCGAGCTTTTTAGTATATATCAATGTTTTTATACATTCAGGCGACAAGTCTTACGGCACTGTGTTGTTTGTACGGGCTCTCTGAGTGCCCTTCAGAGTATTACCGCGCTCTACAGTTACCACCCGCTCGTATAGCGCATTCATGACCTGCTCCACTCGCTTGGTGTTTCTGGCATCAGCGTCTCCTTCGTGTGGATTCCAGGTCATGTGGGCATCTCGGGGAACGAGTCTGCCGACACCGCTGCCAAATCGGCACTTTTATTACCCAGATGTTTTACCTGTGTTGTTCCTTCCTCAGATTTTTATGTTATTTTACGATACCGCATCCTCTCGCGTTGGCGCGATGAGTATGCGGCTCTTAGGGGGGGACAAGTTGCGGGAGGTTAAACCTCTTCCGTTAGTCTGGGGTACCTCTTCTCGTTCTTCTCGTCGGGAAGAGGTACTTTTAGCTCGTTTACGAATCGGACATTGCCTTTTTAGTCATAGATACCTGCTTAGCGGTGACCCCGCACCACTCTGTGAGCAGTGTGATGCGCTCTTACCGGTGCGTCACATTTTAACAGAGTGTCAAGTTTTAGCTCCGTTGCGCGTTCGTGTGGGCCTGCCTGTTGGCATAGCCAACGTTTTGGCAGACGACTCGCGTGCTGTAGAATTGCTTTTACGTTTTATAAGTTACTGTGGTTTTAATCGGCACATTTGATGCGCTGAGCGTCTTTTAGCTTTGTGATTTTCTATTGTCCGTTTTAATGGGGCTCTTTTCCCCGGCGGGCATATGACGCTCATGTCCCTCGCATTCTACAGTTCTTGACACGTTGTTTTACTCTTTTATTGACAATGTTTTTAGTGTGTTGCTTTTAGAATTTGATAACTTGTCTTTTAGTTTTCTTGACATAGCGGGTTTGAGTACCGTGTTTTAGTTTTTGGATTTTAAATTTTATACCTTGTAAGGGCGTTGATGACCCTACATGTTTAGCGCCCTTAAACCCCATCTCATCATCACACCTCTACTTGCTGTAAGTGCCTAGTAGGAAAAGTAAAAATGGGTTCCTTGGATTCAGTGGGTTTCAAAAGGCGTATTTCCGATGAATCTCGTTTTTTAATTTTTGTGTGGAATACAACACTTTCCCTACTTATTATAGGTAAATAGTAGAGACAGTAAAAATATGAGTTGTGGAATAGATAAGCGGCTGTTTGTCGTTACGGCATCTTGCATGCAACCAAATTGGGGAAGTGTAACTTAGACTGTAACTTTAAATAATTTCTGGCCTAAATCGTTGTCACGATGCACGGAAAAAACATACTTCATAAGGTGATGCAGTAATTTGTATCACAAATTACTTAAATGTAAATAATGATTGTAATATGAATATGCATTTTTATGTGACATTGATTTCAGATGTTTATTAATTGTAATTATTATTGGGAAATAAGTTTATACGGCCTTACTGAAACTGTCAATAATAGCGCGCAATAATGCAGAGAGGGGGGTGAGCTGTTTATCATTATTGGAAACGAGGAAGTTACGTAATGTTGGCGCGTTTTTCTGTTGAGAAACTTCTGGAATATTTTCTCCCTAAAGCATATGTATTCATAATTTTCATTGGATATTAAAATAGACGCTAATGTTGGCGCGTTTTATTAGCCAATTGCAGCTCAGTTATAATCTTTAGGCGTATCTGGATGAAGGAGTATAAATAGAAGCCAAGTTAGAGGTAAAGTCAGTCAGTCGCTCAGTTCATCGAAAATCTCAATACATTACACGTCGCCTTCAGTTGTCAGTTCATCAAAAATCTGTGTACACAACACATCGTCTTCAGTCAGTCAGTTCGTCGAAAGTATTAGTATGGCATACATCGGATATAGATTCACAAGTTACGTGCAGCAGAATTATGAAAGATCTAAAGTATGGTAAAGTTAATTATACAAAAAAATTGAAGTACGTGGATTAAAAGTGATCAGTAAGAAGTTATTATAACAGTTTCAGTTTGGCGAGTGTTAAGATCAATGTATAAATGTGATAGTTAACGTGTTTGACAATAAATGTGTAAAACAAATTTCTTCATCAGTGTTATATTGGGATAAAAGATTCCTTTCCGTTTACACAACCCTGATCAAGAGACATGTTCGACTGAAATAATAGCTAGCCGGAGGACAGTAAACAAAACTTAAAATTCTTTCAAACACTAATACTACCACAAGATGGCTACCACAACGTGGGGATACAGAGAATGTTAAACACATTAACATTAATACACTCGCAAATTGGGTCCCAAACGGGGGGCTAACAAATACAAACATATACAATAAATATTATCGCAAATTGGCTCCCAACCGTGGGGCTCAACAACAAAATAAATATAACACAATAATGTTATCACAAATTGGCACCCAGAACGTGGGGCAGAGTAACCAGGAAAGGAACACGATGACCAGGAAAGGGGCAGAGTGACCAGGAAAGTAGCAGAATTAACCAGGATATGGGGCGAATGGAGAAGTGAACTGAACTACAAGACGCAGATTCCAGAAACAACAAAAGGGACGACAGACTACGCGGATGATTGGACATCGTAATTCCGAGATTACAAGGCAACAGGTGAATTCAACTACAAAAACATCGAGAAGACGCAGATTCCAGAAACAACTATAGGAACGACAGACTACGCGGATGATTGGACACAAAAGCATCGAGACAACGTAGATTCATCATAACACAACGCAGAAGCGACATACAAATCTAGGAGAGAGGGGCAGGAAGCTGGACATCAAAGTAACAGCAACAGACAGCATTACAAAGGTCAGAGTATAGTAATTTTTTTTGAAAACAAAGTTATAACATTCAAATGTACCTTAGGAGTGGTAGGATAAAGAAAACAATGTCCACTAATAATACAGAAGAAATAATTATGGAGGGGGATAGTGTAACAGTTAGCTGTAATTCAATACAGGATACAGAAAATAGCTTAAACAATGTAGAATTTGAGGGAGAAAATGTTAGTGCAGAAAGTAAGAATAGAATAGCAGGAAATATTAATATTGATGCTGGTATGATGATGGAAATGATGAGAAATTTTTTTGATACGTTAAGGGAAGATATGCAAAAGAGTTTTGAGAAATTAGGACAAAGATTAACTCAGAGGATGAGAGAAGCTATAAACAAAGATCATAGGGAATTGAGTGAAGACATTGGTAGGAGGAATGAGATATTAGACCAAAAAGTAGATAAAAGCAGGCAAGAAATTGAAAAGAAAGTTACGAAGCTAGATAGTAGTATGCCAGAAATGAGTGATGAAAAGGAAGTAATAGCAAGTGAGATAGGAGAAGTTTCAAAGAAAATGCCAGACATGAGCAGGGAAATAGGTAACAAAAAAGTGAGGTTAATACTAAAAGTGAGGTTAATGTAGAATGCACAGAGTTAGGAAATCAAGTGAGTAGTATTTCAAGTGAGATAAGAGAGATAAAAGAGGTTATGAATGTAGATGTGAATCAGGCGCAAGTTAATTTCAGAGGGGAGATATCAGAAATTCAGAAAGAATCAGAAATGCAAAGAAACAAATTGTACGAAGAAGTTAAAGTTTTGCCTGTAAATAATCAAAAGCTAATTTCTGAAATTAACAGGTACCAAGCTGTTCAAAATGAAAACTCCAATCCAGTACAGTTTAGTACAGATTTGTCAGAGTACTCTCAAATTAAAGAGATAGTAGAAGAATTGAAAATGACAGTTGTTAAAAGATGTGTTGTTCAAGAAACTGTAGATTGTTTTCAAATGTTATCATGGGATGAAATTTCATATGAATACAAGAGGTTATTCATGAACAAAAATTTGAAGGTTAGGATACGGCTACGAGTAATGTTTAGCCACACACAATTTGATCCAGGAGGGTAAATAGCAATGAGATGTAAAGTAAATGCTGGATAGTTAAAGATGACTTGCAGAGAAATGTATTGGAACGTAAGAGGGTTAATTATTTATATGTCATTTGAAAAGAGAAATAAATTAAAAAAAAAAGAGAGAAATGTTAAAAAAAAAAATTTAAATTTTTAGTAACTGTAACAACATTTGAAAATTAAGAATGCAAAGATTGAAACTTAATATGATATTAAATTAAAAGTACGTAAATACAATTCCAAGAGTATTGTTAAAATAAAGTACAAAATAACAAAAATGGGTAAAAATAATTAAAAACAAATACTTATGTAGCAAACAGAAAATGTGAAACAGTGACTAGATTTAAGAGATGAAAATATATTTATGTAAAGGGTGAATATTTTTTGGTAAATATGTTTAATAATTACAAAAATCTTAAATGTATAAATTTTTGTCAACAACTTAAGAAAGTAAACAATTTGGTAACAGTAATTAAATACTTCAGGGTGCAGTATTTGCTATAAAAAATTGTAATGTCAGATTAATGTTTAAACACATTCAACCAGAGCCAGTAAGTAGTGGCAAGATAAAAAAAAACATATGTCGTGTGTTAAATGCGTGTGAAGTGTTAAGTGAAAGTGATAGCGTGTGTTCCAAGATTTAGGAGACTAAAAACCCAATTATAAAATTTCCAAACAAGTTGTAAATATTTATAATTATCTTTCTAGTGGGGCATATGATGCAGTAATTTGTATCACAAATTACTTAAATGTAAATAATGATTGTAATATGAATATGCATTTTTATGTGACATTGATTTCAGATGTTTATTAATTGTAATTATTATTGGGAAATAAGTTTATACGGCCTTACTGAAACTGTCAATAATAGCGCGCAATAATGCAGAGAGGGGGGTGAGCTGTTTATCATTATTGGAAACGAGGAAGTTACGTAATGTTGGCGCGTTTTTCCGTTGAGAAACTTCTGGAATATTTTCTCCCTAAAGCATATGTATTCATAATTTTCATTGGATATTAAAATAGACGCTAATGTTGGCGCGTTTTATTAGCCAATTGCAGCTCAGTTATAATCTTTAGGCGTATCTGGATGAAGGAGTATAAATAGAAGCCAAGTTAGAGGTAAAGTCAGTCAGTCGCTCAGTTCATCGAAAATCTCAATACATTACACGTCGCCTTCAGTTGTCAGTTCATCAAAAATCTGTGTACACTACACGTCGTCTTCAGTCAGTCAGTTCGTCGAAAGTATTAGTATGGCATACATCGGATATAGATTCACAAGTTACGCGCAGCAGAATTATGAAAGATCTAAAGTATGGTAAAGTTAATTATACAAAAAAATTGAAGTACGTGGATTAAAAGTGATCAGTAAGAAGTTATTATAACAGTTTCAGTTTGGCGAGTGTTAAGATCAATGTATAAATGTGATAGTTAACGTGTTTGACAATAAATGTGTAAAACAAATTTCTTCATCAGTGTTATATTTGGATAAAAGATTCCTTTCCGTTTAACAACCCTGATCAAGAGACATGTTCGACTGAAATAATAGCTAGCCGGAGGACAGTAAACAAAACTTAAAATTCTTTCAAACACTAATACTACCACAAATTGCTAACACTAGATGGAGCTACAAACCGAACAAATGAATGACGTCACAAGATGGCTTCAACACATGATGTAAACAAACATTATAAGTAATACCGTCGCAAATTGGCTTCCACAACGTGGGGCTACAATTAATATTAAATAAATAGAACATTAATACTACAACAAAGGACATTATGAAAATAAAGAACATATGTTATTAATAATGGGTAGAGAAAGCAGTAAATATTGAGAACCAAACCATTTTGCTTTAACGCTTGTTTGTTATACAATGATAGGATGGCTCTAATTCCTAAAAATTAGTTTGCATACTGCTTATGTCGCTGTGTTGCAATATTATTGCTGTTTTCTTTTCACAGTTATTACATTCTCACAGCCAAGTCTAAGGGAAATGTGTTGGAATGATATTTTGTTTAGCCTGTTGCATCCCTTAACCTTCCTTGTAGAGCAGGTATGAGCTAAGATACCTGGCATAACCTCTCGATAAGAAATCCCGCTTACCCCGCTTCCGGTGGAACGGAAAACATTTGGAGCCGTCTGTACGACGACACCTAATGAATTGAGGCAATAAACCCTATTCAACCCTTATTAGGTACGTGAAGGTTCAAAATAACAAGATCGGCAATAAAAAGCAGTAACAGCAATATGGAAGTTCAATCAGACTTGGAAAATTCAATAATAATTCCGGTGGGACACAAACCATAGATCGTCGGCACGGAGAGCCGACGTTTCCAACGTGGTGTCTACACACGTTTAATGTGTAAGAACAATTAACAGGGCATTAATAACAATAATACATGACTAACAATTAGCTTAAAATATGCTACAAATCTTTAGCTTAAGTTAAAGGGTAATTATGTGGACAGACGCTTTCCTTCTCAACATGTTTACTTTATCTATCACGTACCTATTAGGGAGGGGAATTATTGCATTCTACTTCAAAATTCGATATCGGGATTTTACCGAAATACATGTTTTGGGGCCCCCTGAATAAAAAAACAAAGCAATTTTAGGAGAAGGGTTCGCGAGAAAGAGACAATCTTCTGCTGTTTATTAATGAGGCTCAAAGATGATGTGACACCATAGTTTAGTTTGATTGGTGGGCAATCCTGCCCTACACCACGACCTTCGCAGATCAGTTGCACATCCCTGTATTCATTGATCCAGATGTCTGGCGTTTTATGATGTACTGAATCAGGCCCTGAACCATGATGGTTGAAAGCCACTACAATTTTGGAAATTAGTCCCAAAAAGTGAAGGATCTTTGGAGAGCAAGTTCAGGGTACTCACACAATAGATGGACAGTTGTCTCATGTGCCTGTTGACACCGTCTGCAAGTGGGAGCCATTGCTGTCCCATCCTGTGCAGTTGTCCTTCGGGGGTATAATGTCCTGTAGAAAGGCCTATTGCCCATGAGAGCTTTTCTCTGCTGAATTTCAATGGATCTTATGACCTGCATTTATCCTATCTCTGTATAAAACCTTTTGAGTGCCTGAATTCTACTGATGAGTTCCAGTATTTCTTGTGTTCTCCAAACAACTAGTCCCTAACAGCCAGCTTAACCGGACTTTATGACAACCCTGGTCCTGGTTCAGTTCCAATAAAAGGTTGCTCAATTCCCTTAACAGCTTCATCTGCGCTTTCATTGCACCGGAATCCCTACATGCCCTGGCACCCACCTTGGCTAAACTGTATTGCAGGCAGCCAGTGCTGTGAGGGATGACTCGGGGCATTCTAAAACGAACTTAAACTTAACCAAGTGGCTATTGACGACCTTTAGGCCTGCCTGAGTATCAGATAGTATAAGAATTAATCTATTCCTTTAGCATTCTTCTAACACTGACCTAAGTATTAAATAAAATAGCCAATATCTCTGCCTGAAAGGCTGGAATTTTCGCCCAAGCTAAATGAATGCTTGGTACCAAAGCCATAAAAGACAATGCCGTAAGACCATAAAAGCTTTGGCCACTAAGTGACATGACCTAAGTGGTCTTTCCAAGTCAGTTTCTTGTCAAAACAACAAGGTATTTGACTTGTGATAAATATGGTACAGTTTTACCAAATTGAGTAGGTTCCTTAGAAAGTCCCGATGTTCATCATTCCGGTAAAGGTTGTTACCACTGTTTGGATGGACAGAAAGTTTGGTTTCGTCGCACCATCTCTCAACTTTACTGAGTAGAATTTGAAACAACTCAACAACAGTACTAGAAAGTGTCCCATTAACGATAATAGCAATATTGTCTGCAAATCCAATGGTGATTAAAATGGCATCATTGAGTTGCCGCAATAGTCCATCTATTGCGATGTTCCAAAGTATGGGTGAGAGGAGCCCTCCCTGCGGCAGCCCCTTGCAGCATAGAAGTCAGTGACTTCTCTGTAGGAGACTCCACATGATGAAGCGATCTTTGCATCTATTGTTTCCAGACTGATAGGCAAATTGGTATCTGTTTAGTGGAGCATTTCCCAGAACACTATCCCTTAGGTGTCTTATCAGTAATCTCTAATCCTTTAAGAAAAAAGGAAGAGAGGTTTCTGGATGACATGCCTTCTCTTCCGCATAGTTAGGATGCCTGTGTTTGGATATGGCCGTCACCTGAGGTACTTCCATCCCAGTGGGACATAGCCAAAGGCAATGCAACCTCTTTAAATTCTATAGAGCAAGGACTGAATGAAATTAATTCCTTGCTGCAGCAATGCAGAAAAGATTAAATGAGGCCCTGCTGATTTGAATGGTTCAAATGAACTGACAGCCCATATGACTTGTTATTATGATCATCCCTTTAATGGGATTCCAGCCCTCCCCGTTATGGCATGTGCAACACAGATTAATCTGCCCCCGATTGGTTGGTTGATCATGAATTAGCTTTGAATCTGGAAAATGGATGTTAGCTAAATGCAATAACATTTACAGTCTATACACAGCCAATTCCACATCCAGCACCAAATTAATATTCTTGGGAGTTTCCTGATACTAATGCTGAAAGGTCCTCTTTATATCCACCCCAATTAGTAGTCTTCATGTCCCTATATGTCACAGGATTAATAACCTAAGACCTAATCATAAAGCAAGTGTGTCTGTGATCAGTTGCTGAAATATCTGAAGATACATGCTAAGTTAGGCACTAGGTCTTCCATATATGTAGTCCCTAGTGTAATATCAATGACTTCCATCCTTTGAGAATAATAAACATTGGTTCATTGTCTCTATTTTGAATATTTAGCTTTGTACTTACCAAATATTCTATCAACTGCTCTCCTCTTGGATTGAGGTCAGTGCTGTCCCATGATACATAGTGAGCATTGGCAGCAGTCCCTATAATGAGTTCCTTGTCTTTCTGGTTACAGTGATTCATCAAGTTCCACCACCTCCATTTGCAAATTAAGTTCATCATTAGGTAGGTACGTATGCTTAAGAGAACATTACGCTCTCTTCCTGCCCCTACTTTCAGGGATATTTCAATAACAGTCACATCCCTAGAACAGTACTTAACCTGTTATAATGCCTTTAAGGCTTTAACCCATTCTTAGCATAGATGCAAGTTCTTGGATTATCAGTGTTGAGGGTAAACAATGTATCCCCACCACAGCTTACTCCCTTTACAGTGCCCTTCCACAGTCAAGGTTCCTGTATGAGAGCTATACTGAAGTTTCCCTCTGCCAGCTTTTTGCTTAAAATAGCAGGCTGCATTGCAGTGCTGCATGCTACTTTGAACTACTTTCATAGCAAGATTAACCACAGCATGTACCTTATGCAGTCCTCTGGGTTGAGAGATCTCTGGAGTCCTCCACATTTAACGGCTACAAAGCTGTTCCGTTATCTGTGATTGCCATTTCATCCACAGGAGTCTTCTTTGCTGACTTTTTAGGGTAAAATGGGATCTTAAAAATACTCATGTTCTTTTCTGTAAAGGCAGTCACAACACTACTTGTAGCTGATCAGCAGACCCTTGTAAACCATGATAAGAGTTGCTGTCCCAAAGGATCTTGCCATCTGTTGACTAATTTCCATCTCTCTGTAATGAGTTCTGGGTGAAGTAGCATCATTTGTCTTAATGACCATCTTAAAAGCAGCTAGAGCTTCCCTGTAAGCGACTCCTGGTCAGAACAATTAAGCTTTTTTGACAACTATTAGCCTAAGCCGAGAATGGGGTGTCTTTGCTGACCCTGGTTCTCTTAGGGGTCCCCGGATCCATTGATGCGGTTTGCCAGTACAAGTAAGAGGATACTGGTTGTGGATTGCCTCCACTTCTCCTCACTTTCTTGGCCTTCTTTTCTTCTGTCTTGCTGCACCAGACTGCTCTTTGTCCAGGTGCAGCCTATTCATGGATGATGTAGTTTTGCCCATCTCTTTATCTGATGATTGGTTTCCCTCAACTGGCAGGTCTCTATAATTGTTTTTCATTTTGATGTTCCCATCCCATGAGTACCAGAGAAATAAAAGTTGTCAGCACGGATCCCTGATTATTATGTTAGGAAGGCTGGGTACTACAGGTGTTGCCTGGTGCCCTATATAGATCATGACACTGTTCAATTACCCCAATACCACTCATACTGTGGCACAATGCACTTCCACCTTGAATTGGGTACACCAGAGCCCCTACACAGTGACTTTTCTCCAGCTGGGAGCTCCACAAAGATTCTTCAACTGGGAGCCCCTGGGTTGGATTTTGAGATGCTCAGCTGCTTCTTTGTGTGGTGCCTCCCCTGTAGTCCTCCTGGCATGAGTAACTTTACTGGTGATATCAACTCCAGTGCAGTGTACAGGTTCTCTGGTGCACAGAAACTTCCCCACCAATTGCAAGGTCCTGTTGGCATCTAGGCAGAGTTGTGATGCCGTAGTGTGGTTAATTATTCAGTAATCTATCATAAGCAAAGTGAATTCCCCAAATCTGCAAACTTGACTAATGGGGGCAAAAAACAATCTGCTTATACTTTTTGGTTTCCTTCCATACCTTCTAGGAACAAAACTTTTGCTGAAATCCAAATGATCATCAATCATCTGAAACACGTGTCTATTGTTTCTTTTTCCCTGAGGTTATGCCCAGTAGAAGCCACTTTAGTTTAGTTATGAAGAAAGAAATGCTAAGTATGAATTACCCAGTAACTTTCCAAACCTTGCAGATAACAGTTCCAAGTTCTGATGGGATATCCAGGACAATTTAAATCTGTCTAGTGTTTCTGTTTTCCTGAGGAGACACCCTCAGAAACCACTATAGTTGAGTTATGATGAAGGAGGTGCTAAGTGCCCAGCAACTTTCCAAACATTTAAAAGTATTATTCATAGCATCATATCACATTGCAAAAAATAACATGATACACACACTTTCAAGCATTCTTGGCTAGAATGAATCTTTCGCAGAAATATTTATGTAACAAATGATGCCAGGAACTTATATTTTGCATTGCTTCAGCACTTCTAAGGAGTTAATTGAAGAAGTAAAGGGGGGTATATTTCTGAGTATTTTACTGAATGAAGCCATGGACAAGTCAAATGATGAGCAGTATTCTATATATTCATTATGTAAGTGAAAAGATTAAAGGCGCGTTAATCTCTGTTGTGCCATTAGAAAGCATAATAACAAGGGTTACATGTGAACTCTAGAAAATTAATCACTGCATTTGCTTAGGAGAACATTTTCATTGGCAGTGAAGTAGTAGGCATAGGACCTTACATTGTATAATATTATCATCAGCCCGATATAGAATGTTTCTGTCCTTGCTTGAATTGTGGTTGCATATGGGGAAAACATTTAGAGCTACTTGGGTGATAATGTTTAATTGCATGTACATGGAAAAAGTATATGGGATCTTGAAAATTTGGCAGCATTGTCTTTATTTTGGTTGTTGTTATTGTTTGTGTAATCATCCTTTTTTTTGTTTTTTTGTTTTCCAGAGTGTGGGAGATGGATGTCACATTCAGCAATGTATTGGAGGGAGCACGGCAGTACTTCCAAGGTCTTCCTTCACCAGCCAATACCAGTTCTTCTTCTCAGGCACCCCAAAGTGACTGCAATGTTAATGGTGGCTTAAACAATTCCTCACCTCATTACAATCATTTGGATATTTCCGGAATCACTGGTGCTTCAGTTTATGAGAATGTGAATGCAGGCACACACATTCTCAATCAGCAACCAAAACAACATGCTGTTATACCTTCAGTCCAGACTCATCAGAAAAACATAGCTAGCACAGAGTCTTCTGCCTGCTCTTCTGTTTTGAACTACTGGCCTGCTTACCAGAGAACCAAAGATAATACAGTACCAACTAGCTCTGAATCGTATCATAACCTAGCTTCACGCTCTTATA
Organism: Deroplatys truncata; assembly: GCA_030765065.1. Taxonomy (NCBI): domain Eukaryota; kingdom Metazoa; phylum Arthropoda; class Insecta; order Mantodea; family Mantidae; genus Deroplatys; species Deroplatys truncata. The sequence continues at coordinate 384,034,733 of CM060990.1, forward strand.
CTTCATCCAAAGTCCTCACTTCACAGTCACAAAATGCAGCTCCTCTGCTGTATAATGGGAGTAGAATGCCCTTACCAGAAGCTAATTCTGTTAACTACCAATTAAAAAATAACATTCATCAGTCACTTCAGCCTAGACCTCAGGGCCATAACCTCCCACCAATAGCAGCTTTATCAAATTATCATTCAAATAGAGTGACTAGTAATAGTAGTATAAGAGAAAAAACATTGCCCTGTCCTTCCCAGACGACACATCACATTCACCCAACTTCAGCCTCACAGTCCATTCAACTACTAGATAGAAGTGTGAGGCCAAAAACAGAATATACTTCTCGTTCACAGCATGATGATATTGACTATGCAACTGGCACCAGTGTGACTACAGTTACAAATAGCACTGTCTCACATTATGCAACAAATAAGTACCAGCAGATTGATTCAGTAGCAACCTATAGTAAAATCACTCCTCAGCAAATACCTTTGCTGGCCTCTGCCTCTGCAACTTCATCCACATCTTCCTCTAGTTCTTCCAAGTATGAATTGTCTTCCCAGCATGGGACAATCCAACATCATCAACAGCAGCTGCAGCATCATCTACAGCAACCGCAGTGCCATCAACAGCAGGAGCAGCAGCAGCATCTCAACCAGCAATATGTGACCCTTCATACCAATGGTGGACCACATCCACAGCAAACAGATTCACAAACTAAATATGAAAAGCGCCTGTCCTCTCACAGCTCAAAGCAGTATTCTCATGAGGTAGTAAAAATGCAGAGAAACCATAAGCATGAAAGTTTCTAGAGTAGCATGAAAGTTTTAATTAGATCACGGCTTTTAAGAAATTGCAGTCCATTCTGCACTTGTAAGTTTTGAGAACAGATATTACCTCATATGAGATTTTCCATTAGGGTATATAAATTTATATTTTACTGTACCTTTTAAAACAAAGGTGAAACCTGACATAGTTTATTATTTGATATTTGATTGCTGTTAGAGAGAAATTAATGCTGAATCTAACTAATACATAGAAGTACACAAATACTTTGTGGTCGTAGTTTTTTGTAAATCTAGGTGTAGTTACAATATTTTACTGAACATTAAATATGTTCTAGTTTTGCTGTATGTCTGGATCTGTGTCACACAACACTGATTAATCTGGAGATTAAGCAAGTGTAAGTAGAACAGGTTAACATTGCACCAGCCTTCTTTCTACGCTGCTCATAGAATATTCATAATTATATCAATAACAAACAACTTCATGCAGAAATTTGTCAGCACAATTCATTCGGGAAATCCTAACAAAAGTCTGGTTAACTCAACCCAGTATCTTTCACTGCCTTTAGCTTGTGTTAGAATGTATTGCTAATGTGCACTGTTACACCTGGTTCATCACCAGCATTTTGATCATTCTGCTGTGATTGTCACCAGGGCAGAAATTCATCTCATATTTTTAATATGTTTGGAACAAAGGTTGAGATATCAATAAGTGAGAATTACTATGAGAGAGGACTTGGAGAAAATTGTGTGTTGCTGTGATGTCTATTCACTTTTATTTGATGGTGTTATTGTGCACTATTATCTAGGGTCCTAAGGGATGATTTGCTTGCAACTGGCTAATGTCACTTTCTTTACTAACTTAGACCATGGCTGTCTAGAGGCCTACCACTTCCTTCCTAAGCCACATTGTTGAAGTTTGATTCAGAACTGCAGAAGAGGTTCTTTGGTTGTTTGCTCAAGAGAGGGGTGTATATTAGAGTGGATACCTTGCCGGAGAGTGATTGTCTGATGTTGAAGCTGTTAATAAATTGGAAATCCATTCTTTGGATCCTGAGATGGAGGAGAATGAATCTTGATCTCAGGTGGCATAGAAGCAGAGCTAGTGTGAGACATACCACATTAAAATCTGCAGTGTGGCAAATGATCTCTCTGTCGCGTATCCAGATATGTAGCACTTAAAACAGAATGGTTCTCATCTTCTCAAAATCTGCCATAGAAGGGCAAACTGGGGTGTAATCTTAAAGGGGAACAAAGTACAAAAATAAATATTTCATTCATCACATTAGTTTATCTGCCATCAGGAATAATTAGCATCACTTACAGTCCTACTATTCTAAGATCAATTGTTATCGCATTACAGCATCTTTCTCAAAATCATCAGTATGAACCAAACAAATGTGATTTTGGAGAGTTGCACCATTCTGACAGCAATTCCAAGACAGTTAATGTGAACACTGATGAACGTGCTGGTATCATCCATTGGTGTAAGTGCAATGAATGTATACCTATGGAAAAAGAGGAGGAAAATGTGTGTTGTTTGGATTGTGAAAACAAATGTCATCAGCTCTGGGTATTCTCTTTCATATAGTTTTAGTTTTTTTTCGTTAGAAATGGCATAGGTTAAATTCATGTTCAACTTCTTGACACTGATTTTGTGACATATCTTATATCGTTATGTTTGTCAGAGAGAAAAACTTTATTTCTACACATTTCCTGTTTTGCAAGCCAAGTCATTATGTTCTCACAAGCAGCTTTTTCCAAATTCATTTGCCAATACCTCTTTGAACCAAGTGCAAAATCAATAATTTTGTAGGAATTTAAATCCATGACAGAGTATATTAAATATCTGGCTGAAAACCCTGGGAACTCTAAGACAATCCCCTAGGAACCATATAAGTTTACTATTACCTTTTAGTGCTTCCAACAATTGGTGCTGTCATGTTTGGAATAATTTTGTCAAATGTAGGCCTTGAAAACATTGCCAAACCCAGTGATTGCAGGAGGACTTAAAGTGTTGAAGAGACAGTATACCAGATAATAATAAAGAACTTGTTATTAAACTATTTACTTCCAATTTCTTTCCTGTTAAATATTGCGAGTTCTATGTGAATGTATTACTACAGTAACACATTGTTTTAACACTAAATATTGTCCCTTTAATGTAATGGGAAATGGCTTTGAGTTCATGTTTATATAAAACACCTACTACCTTGAAAAATAAAAGTAGAGATGTCCAAGCAACAATGAAATATTCTGCTGTAGCTCCATCTTCATGTGTGGTGAAAGGCTCTTCTTATTCTTTTCTCACATTCACTTGTATCAGAACCTGAAGTATCAGGTTCATAGAAACTTTCATTCAGTTTATCCCAATCTACCTCATTGTGTATTATTTCCTAGATACTTTCATAATCAAAAACTATTTGTTTGCTTAGTTATTTAACCAACTGAAGCTACTGTAGCAGCTGGACTACATTTTAAAGGGGAATGAAACACAAAATTCATGTTGCATCCTAAATTAAGTGTAAGGTTTCCATATAAAATGAAGTGGTAAGATTATTTGTACACATTGTCATAATTTTATCACTGCATAAACTAAATAAAGCCTCCATCACACATCATCAGTGCATACCATGTTCTGGAGGGAGCTTTGGGATTACAAAGCAATCACTGCTGTATGTGCAGTAATGCATTTTAATAATTCTGGCATGTGTGTGTAGAGTCAGTTAAGTCAGAAAATTGCCCATACTGAGTTTACAGCTTGTTGTTATACAGACAAGAAAATCTGCATCTTTGTGTATACCCAGTCAAGTCATTGCTAAATATACAGCAGATATGGCATTGTGTGTCTCTGGTTACTACGTGAATTCAACATTTCATTTGTGTAAAGACAGTTAAGTCAGAGCTGGATGACTTGTTCGACTTTACACTAATTTAACTAAGTGTGCATACTTGTTTAAGCGGGAAATTTTAATTACTTCTAGCTGTCATAAATATTTGGGACCTTACCTCCACATCCACCATGGCCTGTCCCCTCAGGGGGGGTTTCCTTTACTTACGGGATTAATATCAGCTTATTAATCTTTAAAAACAATGAGTTTAATAACGTGCACCAAGAATGACAATGGACATTTTCCTCACCAGGAAATGTAATCTTTATTCATCGCTTTGCTGCATCCAGTTGTGAATCATGTTTTCAAGAGGTAAGCTGTTAGTTTCATTAGCTACAAAGATTACTTTGAAGATCCTTCTAGTGGATTTCAACATAGAAGAAGCCTTAAGATAGATTATTGAATGTTCAAACAACAGTGATAAGGATTTTAATTTCAATTCTGATTATAATCCCATCCCACATTCAGATTCCGATGACATGATATACAGAGGAAGAGTCCTAAAAAAATATTTGATGGTACACAAGTCAGAAAGAAGAAAAGTAAACATGCAGGTGCTAGGAATAAGGAGAATGAAAATGTTACACTGAAGTTAAGTGAAAGGGAACTGTACTTTGAGAATAAAGGTATGAGTAACACTAAACTTGACACAGAAGTTCAGGATTTGCAGCCTTTTTTTTGAATGAAGGTGTACATGATTATTGTGATGTGTCAAGTTAGGTTCAAGAAAAAAAGAAGGAAACTAATAATATGACATGATTTATTCATGAAGGGAGGAAGTAAGGGTGATACAAGAAAAGTGAAAGAAGAAAGAAAGAAAGAAAGCAACAAACGCAGGACAACAATGTACAACTAAAACAGAAAAATCAGTTAAAGAGAAAGTATAACAACCATTTGTAACTTGTAGAATAAAATGTAAAGAAAGATTAAGAGATGAATATACAGCAGAACTTCACAAGGATTACTGGAGAATGGGGAGTTTCGACAAACATGTGCTGCACATTTCCAGTGTGATAGAAATTGAGGATAAGTCGTCTACAAGATTAAGAACAGAAGACTCTAATAAGCAGCAATTTAGACAGATCACTGCCATATATAAAGTAAATATTAAAGGAAAATGTGAGATGGTCTGCAAAACATGCTTTCTTAAAATGTACAGTGAAACTGCAGCATTCATTGAAACAGTAATTCAGAAGAAAGCGTCACAAATATCTGGAATTCCACCTAAGACATGAGAGGAAATCACTCTCCTATATCTAAATTGCCTGATGATAAACTGGATCAAGTTTGGAACCACAACTTCTCAATACGTACTTACAAGAGTCATTATACAAGAAAAAAATCAGAAGTTGTATTTACCAAGTCACATTACTTTGCCAGAACTTTACGGGAATACATAGCCAAATTTCCAGAGAACCATGTGAGTCAAATAATTTATGAATCTGTCTTCCATGAAATGAACATTGACATTAAAAAACAAAAAACGGACACATGTCTGAAATGTGACAAGCTTCAGTTGAAAACAAATTATTATCTGAGGGTGATGACAAACTAATTTTACAATGGAAATAGCAGGAACACACTGAAAAGGTGGATTTAGCATATGAGGAGAAAAGAAAAGACAAGGAAATGTCTAAAGGAAATTCAAGGAGGAAAGCGATCACTTTCGATCTTCAGCAGTGCCTTCCAATGCCAGTTGTCACCAATTCAATTGCATTCTACAGGAGAGAGCTTTGGGCATATAATTTAACAGTGCACAATTGCAAAACACACTGTTTCATGTGGCATGAGGGCCAGGCAGCCAGAGGAGCCAATGAAGTAGCTTCTTGCATGTATAAGTATCTGATGGGACTTTCATCTGATATACGTCATGTAATAATGTACTCAGATTCCTGCCAAGGACATTGATAAGAATATGCATATGGCTGTAATGTGCATAATTGCTGTTCATAATAATCCCAATTTGCTATACATAGATCATAAATTTTTAATCCCGGACCATATCCATATGGAAGTGACTGTGATCACAATTTGATTGAAAAGAAAAAGAAGTATGCACTCCAATACATTGTCCAAATGACTGGGTTCAACTTGATGTGTTAAAGGAAGAAAAACAGCATTTCATGTCATAGAAAAGTCCACTGCAAACTTCCTTGACTTTTCATAGCTTGTCAAGAAAGATGTGATCTTGTGAAAAACTGGTACACAAGGAGAAAAAATTATGTGGAGAGAAATTCAATGGCTGCATTATGAGAATAAGGATGTTGGAAATTTTTCTTTCAAAGTAACCTTAAAGAAGAGGAGGTTTTCAGACCCATCAGCTTCAGAAGGAGAGGACAACAATTGGGAAAACCTGTTCTAAATGTACAGTGGTCCAAATTCCATATCTGTGGAGAAGAAGAGGGATCTGCTGGACCTTCTGCCATTCATCTCTGAAACATGCTGGGAATTCTACAGAAGCCTGAAAGCATGTAGATGTCCACAACATTTTACCTGATGTTGATGCTGATGAAGATGTTAAAGGAGAAATTCAGTAAACAAAGTACTGTATTAGAAATATTCATAAAAGTACATTTCTTTGCTAATGCTGTGTGATTTACTGTCTTTAGCATTACTGATTTAAATGCTCTGAGATTTCTAAAATGTATAAAATATAGTGAAAGAAATTAAATCTGCATTGCAGTTATGTTTAAGATTTATAAATATTATAAACAGTGTGTGCTATAGTGCTCATAAAAATGGTGAATAGTTTACTAAGAATAACGTTTTATGTTGATTTATACTATGTTTGTGCATTAAAAATAGAATTTGAATTTTTTTAAAGCTTAAAAATGTATTTTCATAAGTAAAATTGAAGCAGGAATTCAAAATTGCAAGCATGTTAAACACTGTGTGTTAACAGCGCCCATATAAATGGTGAATGCTTTACTAAAAACAGTAAGTTATGTAGATTTAGACTGTTGGTGCATTAAATAAAAGCCGTTTGTATTTTTCCAAAGGTTAAAAATGCTGTTTTCTGCATTAATTACATTCAAACAGCAGATAGTTCATTAAAAAGAAATAAACTTATATCGTTGGTGTATACCTCATTAAAAAAAAATCAATATATAAAAAAAAATATTAAAGAAGGTTAAGTTTCCTTTTCGGAGTATAAAATCAGATAAGTCATTGTTATTATTGAACTCAAAATTCATGCAAATGTGCATCGCCTAATACTAATTCGCTATTTGACATACCTGACTTCACACACGCATGCAAGAATTGCTCTTGCTGGTATTTCAAGTTCAAGAAAAGCGCATTTTGTCATAGTGTTTTGGTGATGGTGTTACTGAATCACTCTAGTATTACACAAACAATATAATATTGTCAAAATGCTTCTGTGTAGTGCATAAAACTATAATGTGAAAAGTGAAACACGTAGGGGAACTCCCCAAAAGACATAGGATACAGACATATAATTTTGCAAAAGGAAAATGTGTTGGCTCATATAGTTCCTTCCATTTTAAGAACACAGATTATGAACAGCCACAGATTTAAAAAAAAAAAAAAACAGCTTTACTGAATAAACATTTCAGAGGGCCTTCATTAAAATCCTGAACTATTCTTATTATAAGGACAAATGAAAAATATTTCCAGCCACCAAGTTTTAGTAAGAGTTAATTGTTCCTTTACCATCTTTATCTCACAGTTAACAGCAAAGAATATATGATGCTAGAATTCATAAAAGGATAGTTTGTGATAATGGTGTTAATTTCTATAACATTGATAATGAAGACAGCGATGGTAGCAGTAGTGGAAGAGAGCTCACAATAGAAGGTGGTGAAAAAACTAAAAATTCAGAAACACAATATGAGCTAGGTACTGAAATTATAAGCAAACACATATTTCTGGAACTTGAAAATATTAATGAAATAATACTTAATGAGGCAGATGAGGATAAACTGAATGAAAGTTTATATGCACCTGATGCTTCAGGTTCTGATACAAGTGGTTGTGAGGAAGAATAACAAGGGCTTTTCACCACATGTCGAAATGAAATTGCAGCAGAATATTTCATTGTTGCCTGGACATCTCTACTTTCATTTTTCAAGGTTTTATATAGAAATGAAATCCAAACTATTTCTCAGTATGTTAAAGGGACAATGTTATGTGTTAAAACAATATGTTACTGTTGTAATACATTCACATAGAACTCAAACCATTTAACAGGAAAGAAATCGGAAGAATGACCAGTGTTCCTACATCAAAATTGAATCCCTATGTGGAAAGAACCCAACTGAAACTTACAACTCTTTGAGAGAGGTGTATGGGAATAATGTAGTGGATCGTAGCATAGTATCATGGTGGTTGCTTGTTTCCGTGAAGGTTGTGTAAGCACTGAGGCCTACCCAAGAAGTAGAAGGCCCTCAACTGCAACAGTCTACACCTCTCAGAATATTGTTAATGACATTTTGAGAGCAGATTGACAGAAAACATGTGAGAAAATTGCATATGAGGCCAGAATGTCTGTCACTTCAGTTTACAGAATCATTACTGAAAAGTTAAAGATGAGAAAAGTTGCTGCCAGATGTGTCCCACATGATCTGAGTGAAGAGCAGAAAGCAGGTCGCAAAAGAATCACAGAAGAATTGCTTCAACGTTATCGAACAGAAGCAGAACAGTTTCTGAAAACTTGATGAAAACTGCATACGAGATTTTGAGCCAGAACTAAAGTCTTAGTCATCACAATGGAAAAGTTCCGACACCACGCCCGAAAAAATTCTGCTGCCAACAATCAAAGGTGAGGCTGATGATGATCTTTGCATATGACATGAATGGCATCATAGCTACAAACGGAGTGCCCCAGGGGACGTCTGTAACAGGCGCATACTACAAGCTGTTTTTGCAAAATGTTTTGCAACCAAAAATTCATCAAACAAGGCCTGACATGCTTGCAGCTGGTGCCCTCATTTTGCATGATAATGCAAGATCGCATATTGCCCTACCAGTGAGAGAAACGCTTGACAAATATGGATGGGAAATATTTCCCCACCCACCATACAGTCCAGATATGAGCCCACCAGACTTTGATTTGTTTCCCAAATTGAAGGAACCACTCCGTGGAAAACATTTTGATGCAGTTGATGAAGCTTCCAGTGAGGTGACTCAAGTAATCAGATGGCTCAACAATAAAGGTGCCCTATCCGGAATACAGAATTTGCCAAAATGTTGGGAAGCTGTCATAAGCAAGAATGGAGATTATATTGAAGGCCTTTAAAGGTATTTTGTAAAATAAATTATTTGCTTTACTTCTATTTTACAGTGTGCAGGACTTTTGAAAAGACCCTCATACTTTAATAGCAAGTTCCTTATCATCACTGTCATTATCATCTGGTATACCATTTCAACACTAAGTCATTCTGCAAATCACTGGTTTTGGCAATGTTTTCAAGGCCTACATTTGACAAAACCATTCAAAACATGGCAGCATCATTTGTTACAACATTTTGGAGTCAAGAAAGAAGAAAAAAGAACTTGACTTCATTAATAGGTACTGATTGGTAGAGGATGGTCACTATGACTCCTCAGAATTTTCAGCCAGAGATCGAGGTTTAATATATTCTGTATGGATTTAAATTCCCATAAAATTATTGATTTTAAAATTAATCAAAGAGGTAAGGTGAAAGGCAATTTGGAAATAGCTGCTTATGACAACATAATGACAAAACTTAAAAACAGGAAATGTGTAGAATTAAAGTTTTTCTTCCTGATAGACATAAAGGTGTCAGATATCGGTTAAAATCTTAGTATGCAGAAGCTGAACATAAATTTGACGTATGCCATTTGCCTAACCTCTAATAAAACAAATTAAAACTGTACAAAACCCAAAGCTGATGGCACAAAAACCCAGTATATAAATAACCAGTTATGGTGATTGCACAAAACTGTAATGACCGTGGTACCATTTTAATTGAAAAATTCACATCAATTCTTCTTCATATAAAGGTGATGCAGAAATTGATCTGTCAGCACCAAAGGATATAGGTCCTATGCCTCAACCTTCATTAGAGTTAAGTCAACATTAGTAGGTTGGCCACAGATATGTGACAACTTTATATCATTATTACTATTGTTACTGCTACTACCGCCACCGCCACCACCACCACCACCACCACCACCACCACCACCACCACCACCACCATAATCATAATAAAGACTTAACAGTACTATATTGTCTGTTTACTACCGAAGTTTGGAGCCTATATTAATCTACTGGTTTCTGAAAATGCATTTGTAGTATTAAGCACTGTAAATTGTTTGTAGCAGGAATATTGGTGGTGACTAATTTCTTTTTAGCTGTACTGTTTGTTTCTAATGCTAAACTTGCCTCACAATGTTCAAAGTATTATGATCTATAATTGAATTGATTGGTGGAGAAAGGAACTAAGTAATTTTTTGATTCTTTTCAGTAGAGACAAAAAGCTGTTTAGACAATAAACTTCTTTTTAGAATTTCCTGTTCAACATTTTTTACAGTCTTGGTAATGTATATAAATGTACTCACTTAATTGTTACTAAATGCTGCAAAAAGTAATTTTGAAAAAAATGACTTTGTTCCTTTCTCCACTTGAACACTTTACTACAGTTTAACACCTTTATTAATTTAAAATGAAGCTTTTTATTACAATACTAAGGTTTAGCACCTTGAATACCACAACTACAATGTTTATGCTTCATGAAAACAAATGCAAAATGAAAGACAGATCAAAATTTGTAGTGAAATCAAGAATTTTGTAAGACACACGAATGAGTAATGTGCAAATAACTGTTATGTTCTTTTATTTGTAGTGAAGGTTTTACAAAATCACTGGCTACTGCAATAGATCTTCATAAAATTTTAGTGCATCTTCCCCATGTACATATTTCACTAGCTTTTGTATGTCCTCCATTTTCTTTTTATGAATGGACACTTTGAGTTGTGGATACGCTGACTGTAGATCCATGCAAAAACTTGATCACATTTTCAGCAAATAGAATTTGTTGTCAGACAACTGTTGATGAATCGGCATGTCCTTACTATTCCAGGTTTAGCAGTTTCGTAAATGATTTGTTTATACTGGGAAATTGCAAATGATTCTTTCTCTTTTCTTGGAAAATCCTTACATGCTCTTTCTGCAGAAGCAATATTTTTCTTGAAAAATTGTGGCCACCACTTGTCAAAATTAATAGGATGTGTGTTCGTATCCACTGTTCAACTGCAGTTTCGAGGGGGGGCCATTGCATGAGCTGCTGACTTCCCATGGCCATTGGGTCCCTCTGTCTATGTTCTGGAAGGTGTGACCCTGGGGTGAGACTGGTATAGATAGGCCACTCACCCAAGCCAGGGTATTGCACAGGAAGTCAGAGCCTGAGGTCAGAGACAGTTGCAATGGTGGAGGATTTCTTTCGCTATGGAGCCCTCTTTCTCCATTATTTCTAACAAGCACCGAAAAGTTTTGGTAACAGAAGTAGCACCACCGACATCTGGTTGTTACTTAGTCATTACACGAACAGAGGATGGACAATCTTTTGAGAAGGTGAACCCTTTCATTATCCAGAAGGGCATTGACTCTATTGCTGGTTCGGTTCAGTCCTGCACTTGACTTTGTAACGGTTCATTATTAGTACGAAGCAAGTCCGATCAACAAAGTAAGACCTTGTTGCGTGCTACGCTTCTCCATGGTTATCCCATCCGTGTTGAGAAACATCTGTGTTGCAGTAATTCCTGAGACACCATTAGCCATCAGCTTCTCCTATTCTTTAGGAGTACAAACTCTGTCACATTTTGAGATATTTTCTCTTCATTACACCAAATACTTGATCAATGGAAGGTATGAATGACCCCTCTCGAAATCAGTGAATGATCTTATTCATCCTACCCAGTTGTGTTAATGCAAAGCACATTTGGATTAGCGTGTGGTTTTTGTTTTCCCCAGTGCTTTATCAGAGAACAGGTGTAGTTATGTTATATTCTCTGGAAGAGAAGTCAGCAGATAATCGTATAAGAAGCAACATACATCATTCTTTCCCTCATCTTCATGATACAGATACATGACACAATATGTGGATTTGATGTTATAAATGCAGAAACTGTTCACCCATAGCTGTCTAAGGTAAAATGCTTCCTGCACAGGGATGTTTGGTAAAGCCAAAATCTACATGAAGTCAAATGCCAATCCAGCAATATGACTATCTTTATTTTATTCCTCTTGCTTTAACCCTCCGTCAGGCGCGCACTTTGGTAGAACGCTGTTAGTCGCGCGGGGCCTAGTAGACCCGCGCTATATTTTTGCTGTTATTGTTTGTATTTTTGTTTTCTTTCGTTTATTTTCTTTTTTTCCTGTTCTTACCTTTATTTAGATTAAGCGTACAAGGCTTTCATTAATAGGTATTATCTTACAACATAAAAATACAAGCTAAAATATGAGTACATATACGTTATAAATTGTATTACAGTAAGTATAAAGAAATACATTGCCATTTCCAGGTATACATACAACTTGTAATTTCAAATGTTCAGTTACTCAGAATCATCTACTATTTCACCCGTGCTTTCCCCGACTAAGCAACTATCGCAAATAATTATTTTAGCATGTTTGCTCAAACACAGGGGGGTGTTGCATTTCCCACATGCATATTTAGTTTTGCAGTTCATTTTGTCTTTGTTGCTGGGTTCACATCATTTCTTTTTCAATGTGCATAGTGGTGTATTTGACAATTCATCTATGCCAGATTCTTCAGGTTTATATTTTTTTCAAAAGTCCTTTCAAATCATCGGATAGATTTGATGCTGTTGCTCTCCTTTGTAGCTGTTGCAACAGTAAAGCTAAAGATAGTGATTTCAAATACTCCTGCCTTGTGGAATATTTATTTTGGTTTCCAAGGAAGATAACCCTAGAGTTAATACCTGCAATGTTCAAGAAATGGTAAAAAATTACCATGGGCCACCTTCTCGTTGTTCTGGCTACATTGTATGTAGCACACAATTTATCGACTGCATCAACTCCACATTTAGTGTCGTTGAAATGCAGGATTATTTCAGGCTTTTTCTCAGCACCTTCTGATAACTGTGTGGATGAAACGTGTTGACTTGAGAGCAAAACTACTGTTTTACCCTTTTTTGGAACATATGAAACAAGTGTTTCATTTTTTGTGAAGCCAAATATGCTTTCGTACTGTATGCAATCTTTTGGAGAAGTGAAATTAGTGGGTAACTCTTTTTTGTTCTTTCGCACTGTACCGACGAAAGAAAGTTGTCTTTTGCGCAATTCATTCACCAGCAATACACTGGTAAACTAATTATCTGCACTAACGTTTCGTCCAGTGCCAGAGATTGGTTCAGTTAGTCTCAGCACTACAGCCTCTGCCGAGTTAGTTTGCAAATATGGTCCATCCGGCTGCTGTCCACAATAAATCTCCATGTTAGTTGTATAAAACAGTTTTGCATCACTTAAACAGAATATCTTTATGCCATACTTGTTTGGCTTGGATGGTACATATTGTCTAAAAGCACATTGACCACGAAATGCCAGCAACTGTTCATCGACAGTGACATTTTGTCCAAGAGAATAATGGTTCTGACAGTTGTTCAGAAACAATGTAAACATTTCTCTAACAACAGCCAATTTATCCAATCTTTGTCGCTCCAGTCTTGAGCTTTTGTCATCAAAGCGAATACAGAGTATTAGAAAACTGAATCGTTTTTCGGACATAGCCATTCAGAATAGAGGAATTCCAAGATCATCGGTTCTCCATAAATTGTGAATATTCTGGTGTCCACCACGAATAATTCCTGCCAGGTACAATAAGCCTAGGAAAGCTCTTATTTCTATTACATCTGTAGGTCTGCTGTCTCTTTCACAATCAAATTTGTGCTGTGGCAGCTCCTACCACACCAGGAAGTTTGGTCAATATATTGTGAGCCCTTGTCTGTGTTATTTTCAAAGGTTTTTTTTTTCATTTTGTTCTATCCCTTCCTGTGAATAACAACAGAATGTATTGTTAGTAGTAGTAGTAATAATAATAATAATAATAATAATAATAATAATAATAATAATAATAATAATAATAATAATTACTATGATACGCATATGATGTTACCTATAAAATACATGTTATCACACAAGTTGCTTTCATCGTCTTCCTCTTCATCTTCATGGTCAGTTTCTAAATCTAAAGATCTTGTTTCGAGTTTATCTTGTGAATCAGAGTCATCTTATTCATATATGTTGTCATCCAGGGGCAAGGCATCATCATCGCAAAGTAGGCGATGCACTTCTTCCAAATCATTCGGATTTTGTAGATCGTACCTTTTACTCGTATTCATGACGAAGCAGTAACAGCTCCTTGCAATAGTAAAGTAATATTGCACAAAAGCTAATGAGAAACAAATCTGCCAACAATATGTAACGAGAGCAGGCGCGCGGAGGCTGGTTGACCTGTGCGACACGTAACTGCTGATTATTCATTCATCCAGCCAAACAAATAAACAGATAAGGTTATCGCTGCAGCAAATAATTGTGCAAGGTGTAATGTTAGATGTCCTAGTCAGGCAATTGCATAGGTGCGTTCGTTCGAAAATTATAACATTTATATAATGCCAGGGGTCTCTCAGGTCCCTAGTGACTGACGGAGGGTTAAGGTGGTATAAAATCTCTTATTCCTATGCTTATGTACATCAAGATCACTTTTGTGCTGCCTTCTTGCTACTGTCAGTGATAAGAGGGCTTTTTATTTTGGCTTCTAGTTCCTCACATTTGCTGCAAACATCAATTTGTGGGCAGCCAAATGCATAGTTAACAATTTCAGAGAAGTACTTTCTATAAAAATCATACCTAACATCTTGCTCCAGATGTTTCAGCCAAAAACGATCATGCATTGTTTTGTATCCAAGTATTTTATTTCTTTGCCAGCATAATGGGTTGTCCTATGGGGAAATGAATGGATATGATCATGTATTGCTTTCAAAACATTTTCTGTGATTTTGGTGATGCATTCATTTTCACCTGGTTTATCCCTTGAGATTTATACTTTAACAAGGAGATTTGAGATTCAAAACATTTGTTTCTGTGATACTGCATGAAGGTTAAGAAAAGATTCTTTGCAGATGCCCATCATCTACCAGGTGAATGCTGGGTTGGATAATTGAACCATGAATTTTCCTATCGTGTTTTCATCACTACATTCAATACTCATCACATCAAAACATCATTCAATACATACATCAATACTTCTTCACCACCATTCTACAACAAAATAATCAAAAGAATGTTCTCTTTTGTTACCTGCAGATCCATTCTGCAGTTTCCTTGGTCATCTTTGCTTCACCTCTTTAGCAATGCTTCTATGTTGAGAAAATCGGACAGAATTTTCAAGCATTGTGTATCATTAATATGGCAGAAGCATTCCATCTGACAACCAAAAACAGTGTTGAGTTACATTAGCATCTGTCATAATGCATATCATAAAATTAATGCATTATTAATTTGCTACTGCAGTGGTTATACAGTCAAGTACAGTTGACATTATTCACTTACTTGCAATTTGCTCCAATGCTTTTCTCAGATACAGGATTGCCCTGATAGTTAAAGTACGGTAAGCTGTGAACTCTTGCATGTTTTAGTTTTTTTCCTTTTGTGCTGCTCATTGTTCCTCTTTCTTTTAGGTGACATGATTACTTAACTACAGCAAGATTCCACTTAAACAGCTACACTCTCAACAAAACAATGACTGAGGAACAACAATGATGACACAGGTGTAATATGCTGACCATTGTCAAAGCACATTCTTAGTGCAACAGGAGCACTTCACATACGGTTCTTACCAACCTTGCTGAGGAGAAAGGAATTTAGTCAGTGACATAATTCCTTTCTCCTCCTAATGAATATACAGGAAGTGAATTTTCTTAACTAAGAAGTCATTAGACATAATTCTTTTCAACACAGGCTAGTGTATTTATGTCGAGTTATAGCGAATGCATGAAAAAATGCAAAAGTGAAAAAAATTACTTAGTTCCTTCCACTGACTGATTCAATTAATTTGTAAAAATTAGGGTGTTTTGCCCTTCAATTTTGTGTTTTCATAATCTGAGCAACACACACTTCATCATTATCCAGAGATACACATTCATTCCACTCACACTAATAGATAGAACCAGCATGTTTATTGGTAAAATGTGTATAAATTGAGTCGAAATTTAAAAACACATTAATATAAGTGGAGAATTGAATGTGTTCTTAAATTTTGACTCAATTTTTAAACATTTTACTATGATTACAGTTGCTGAATACTTTTAATGTTATGTGAAGTACTTGAGATTAACAAAAAAGTGTTAATCACTAAACAGAAACATTGTACACATGTCAAAACATGGGTTGATGGTAACATCAAATGACTACTGCTAGTAGAGTTCTGGGGTGCCAATGATTCCTCTAATGTACTTATCCCATCCTTGATGTGACCCAATGTTGTGGAGCTTATCTTCACTGCTGAAGTCTACCACAAAGATAAACTCGCTGAACTTTGAAATAAAGGCCTTTCTAAAATTAACACCAAATTTTGCATAAACTTTTGTTGGAAATGGATAATGCTCTGTGTAGTTCACTCCAAGAAAACGATCCACCAACAAAATATGCCTCAAAGAAGAGATAGAAGAGGTTTCCTAATTTGTAGTGTTCCCTGAAGAGATGAAACAGTGCCAAGCTTTTCAACTCGTAGAGCCAAACATAAATGCTGATAAAGGTGTTTTATGTTGAGCTTTCAATCTTCCATATAAAATGTTGAGATAAAAGATGTTTAAATAGAGTTGTAAAGAAATGTTTTTTAGACTTAAGCCTACAGGGGATTAATGATCGTTTTATTTTATAAACCTTTATGGTAGTGAGTAATAAGTACTTTTTATCATTATTAGTTTTCCTTTTCTTTATATTTGAAATCAATTTAAACAAAAAAGGAGAACAAAAGATTAGTTTTTGATGCACTATGGTAACATAACTCTAAAAGCTCTGCTTTATAGGTTGGCATGTGCTATACCTTAATTTAATTTAGTAAAATGGATATTGCCTGCAAACTTTTGTACTTTTCATCCTTGATCAGAAATTGGAGCAACAGAGAAAACCATTGCTCAGTGACCACATTACCCAAGAGCAGCAAGATTCCAATGGAAATTTGTGACATGTTGCAGTCATTGAGAATAACAAAAAGTTGCTGTGTGACACACTTAAACAATACAATGAGACATGTTCTGCCAGTGATAAAAAGATGTGGAGGCTCAAATGCGAGTAAGTAGTCAGTTACTGTCCAGGCTGTTGCCTAGAAGAGAATCCAAATGAATGGAAGCAGAAAATTAAAGCACAGGAAATTAACATTCTACCGCAAACCATGTATCTGTCATAAAGCACGACCTTAGTGGGAGCTTTCCATAGGGGCATTGAAAAGGTGCATAACAGACCACAGAGCAAAGAGCTTGCTGATGAAGTGTTCTAATGGCAGTCACAGACAGATTGTCTTCACAAATGAAAAGATTTTCATGATTGGGGTGGTAGCGGGACCACAAATCTTAATTGCCAAAATCACTGTTTAAGCTCTCATAGTTCTTAGAATGCAGCTGCCAGATTCCCTAAGTGGAAAGATGTCACCACTGGTAATTGTGTTGATTCTGTGGGATTTGACATCTGAGGGTGTCATGGCCCTATATTTCTGAAAATACAAGGGTGAAGACATATGTATACCATTACTAAACAATAATATTGAAGAAGGTAGTGAAACCTTTAAACACTATTCGTTTGCAGATAGGCATTGGATATTCCAGCAGGAACCAGTAGTTCATCTCAGAGTGAGATCCATGTGACAATGGTACAAGCCCAACAGGCCTAAGTTAATTGCTGCTAGAGATTAGCCCTTTGGAAGTGCTGCTTTAACCCCCCAGAATATTTTGGAGGAGGACTGCTTTAAATCCCTAAGAAATATTGAGTGCATCTTATGAAGGCAACAAACAGCCTCAATTCTGTTAGAAGTGGTGCATATCTAAATAGAAGAGTGGCCAGACATTTTGAATAATGCACTTTTCATGCGCACCTGTGACAGACAGTAACAATGCATGACATGTGTGCAGTATTGTGTTTCTCTGTACACTGAAAAGTAGGGACAGAAAATGTGAAAGGACTAGGTAGAAGATGTTTAATTTGTTATCATTATCAAGCACTTTGTTGTTCAAATTAGGGGAGTGTCAGATCCTTTATGTAAAAGCTTAACTGTGCAATTTCTGTTTTGCAAGTGATTCATCATAAGATGACAATATGCAAAATAATTAGGTGCCAGTTTTGACTTCAAGATTCTAATGTAATACACCACAACTCCCAGTGAATTTGTAGAGAAGCAATATTAATGGCAGTAGGCTGGACTGGATTCCCTGATTGCCTGCTCGAAGGTCATATGGGCACAAGAGAGGGAACTGAACTGTGCACCAGTACAATTCTGCTCCTCTTCAAGAGGGAATGTCCATCTGTATTATAAACTATTGTATATTGGTGGGTAGGACTCTGGCTTTGATAATTTGTGGTTAAAGCTGACAGAAAATTTCTTAATATAACTGTATTAACCTGTGGCTTCTCTCACAGAAATTACATGGTAAATTTCAGCATGAAGGGTTTGATACTTCCCTTGTAAACTTACATAGGATAATGTGTGCTGAACTAACTGCCAAATTCTGAGACAGCCCTATGAAGCATTTGATTGACCAGTACTAACTTAACTTTATTATTCTGTCACAACTGCAATACCTTGGTTTAACATTTATGAAACTAAAGCCACTGAATTTAACCTGATTTACCGAAATTCTTTCAATGGAAGGATAGTCTGGTCCAAAAATGTACTTGGTTTGCACATCACAATGGGTATTTTTCTTCTGTTTCTTTTTATGCAGAAATTTGAACTAGTAACTTGTTATAGAACTATGAATGATGACATTTAATTAATTAATTAAGAATGTAATTCAGTACTATAGAAATTGGTTAGCCCTCACTTATATCAATATCCTAAATTATGTAGGACTGGGATTTCAAATACTTATATTTCAATGTTTCTCATATTGGTTTGGGGTTTCTGGTTGTTTTCAGAACATAACTCAATAAGTTATTATTACTGCTTTTATTTATTGAAAGTAATAATGCTGTTTGATTTGCAGGTACACTTCACTTCCAATAGGTTACAGGCTCCTCCTTCTACAATAGTCCATACAAGCAGTCAGCAATTCTGTACATTGTCAACAGCCTCTTCATCTGTTCCATCACCTTCAGTACGCAATTGTAGTGGTAGAAATAAGCGTGAATCTCCTTTAGATCTTTCTGTGAAGACAGTGCGTCAGTCAGCAGATTCAACAGCTAAGGATGATAATGACTGTGGCTATAGCCTCCCAGGCTACTCCTCCAGTTCTTTGGATCACCAATCAAGGACCAAACAACATTCTCTACCAGGAATGACAACTGTAAGAAGTAGAACTCCACAGAAACAGACTGTAATATTACCTCCCTTACAACTGCCTTCTAGCATAGCATATCCTACATTTGATACACGTACATCAAAGACCTCTGCTAATGGGTCATCTGCTGCAGCAAATATCTCCAATGAATGTAACATGGGGGCACCCAAGGTGGATTTTCTTCCAAATTTTGGGACATCTCACAATGCAGTGACAACATATTCTTCCAAGATTCAACAGAATTGCTCAACAAAAAGTAGTTTACATCATCCAACTTACAAACAACAAGTCTCTGCAGCACCTCTGCCAAATGTAGGTAGCTTTAAAAATATAGGAAATGCATCCAGTGTCCATGCAACATATGAGCCAAAACTTGCAACACATTTTCCTTCTGCATTATCACAAACTCAGCATAGACATTTAGCCACAAATTCCTCCTGTAGTTCAGCAGCATACTTACTTCCTGGTTCCAATAGCAACATAGCAGCTGGACATGAAAATGTAAAGTTAGTACCAAACACTGTAGCAAATTACAGAAATGTTCATTTGGATTATACTAACAGGATTGCTGGCTCTTGTAATAATACTACTTATTCAGTGCTTGGTCAGAAACGAGCAAGTGAAATGCGTCATCCTTCTCCATCAAAGCTTCCTAAACTGGATACATGGAGACAAACAATAGATCAACAAATTGAGCAACGTTTATCTTCCTATTCATCCTCCAGGGCACAACAGCAACAACTTAATGGAAATATGAGTAATTGCAATTTCTCTCATGATGCACAGTATACATCTCATCTATCACAACAAAGATTCCAGAATCAGCAACAGCAGTACAACTTGTCAGCAGTTTCAAGGTCACAAGCAATAGTCACTAGTTCTGCTCAACATTCCCTTCAGACTGCTACACAATCAGTTCATTATTATTCCAGTCATGGGCATACACATTATGCTAATGTCACTGCACAACATCCTTCTGAGAGAGGAAATTCAGTACATAAATTGCATAATAGCAATGCCTCCCTTATATCACAGCAAGCAAATGAAAGAATCTGTGCCCCCACAGATAAACGAGTGCTCAGTATCCTCCGTAACAGTTTAGAAATCAAAGAGGCTAGAATGACTGAGCTGCAAAATCAACTAGCACAAAATCAGCTCCTTGAGCAGAGTACATGTATCCATCAAAATGAACGTAGCACAGCTGCCTCTCAGAATCACAGTAAACAAGCTAAGCAGTATGCACAGCAGCTCAATGAAATACCAAATTTGCAACATTCTGCTATGTCAAAATCATCAGTAGAGATTTTAACGCCTCAGAAACTGATATCACCATATGAAGATATACTTCTTCCCAATTCATTGGACAAACCTCACCAAATTTCTATTGCTGAAACTCAAAAATCACAAATGCCCAAAGGAATTGAATCCTCTCAGCTGGTGGTAGCATCTGCAGACATTTATAGTGCTGCAAAGCCAAGTGATGATAATCAGCACATTAGGGCTGAACTGACGGAAAATAAATGTGGAAGTAATAACTTATCCAGTGCAGGTGCACCAGGTTCTGGAGATGCAGAAGTGATAGCTTCATATCTTCTAGCAGCTCGTGCATTCCGAACTAAAGCTGAGTTGAAACAGGTGAGTTGATTTACAAGATACTTGGCTTTAGTACCTAGTTACTAGATTTGGAACTTTTCCTGGAGTAGCGAACTAGAAACCTTTAGGCACCAGTAGATCCTGGGATCAAAGTCACCATCATTGCATTCATACACTTGAAGGCTTCTGTGATTTTTGGCAACTGTCAGTTGTTTCACCCTTCCAATTACAAGAGAGGAAACGCAACAAAGTCTTATGTCTCTGACTGCTGGGTCAGCAGGCTAACTCCTATTCTTTCCTTACATTCTTTATTGTTTCTTTTAGTTGAGAGTTATCTGAAGGACAAAAAGTTTGATGAGATGTTAGAAACTAGAAGAATTGTATTAGTTTTTCTCATAATTATAGAATCTCCCCCCCCCCCAAAAAAAAGCTTTACTAATTTATACAATTTGAGCAAAGTTTAAAAAATTGTTCCTAAAATACCTAGCTATTCTTGTTAGTGAAATAAAAAGTAAATGTATTTTGTTGGTTAAAATGTTCCTGCCAGTGTCATGCATCCTATATGCAATGTACATACATTAAGAAGAATGTTTAGCTCAGGTTTATGAATGTTTGAATATTTAGAAAAAAGAGGGAGGCAGTGCTTCTTGATAACTGGTGTTGAATGAATACCTACATTACCAACACATCATCAAAAAGAAGCTTGTTAACACTGTTAAAAAATACTGTAAAAGTATTTGTTTTCAAAATATTAGATGTTTGCTTGCAGTAAAAATAATCAGCTTTTAATTCAAATTTTTATTTCACTATATTGCAAATGGTTTCATGAAATGTAATGCATAGCCTTTCTTTCATGTTTTAGAAATGAAGATAAGGGTTAATATCCATTTTCTTCAAAACTATTATCCACTCTCTTAATCACATTCAGTCATTAAAACACTTTTAGGGTCTACTCTTTTCCCAATTAATGTCAGACCATTATAAGGGTTTTGCAATGAAAAGACCATAAATGTGGTAGAATGTATCTGTTATGAATTACCTACTGAACAGCCCATAGAGTTCAATTTGGGAAATTTCTGTACATAGAGAACACAAAACCAATTTCCTTTTCAAAGATCAGATAACCATTGTACTAGCAATGGTGTGAAGATTAGGAAACAATTTAGCTGAGATTCCTCCAGCACAAAATCTGTGATTTAACCCATTCACTGTTGTAGAGAGAAGTTTAGCCAAGCTGTCTTCCTCATGATATACATGGAATACTTCTGCCAAGCTGCATGTGTGTTCATAAGCTACAAAGACTTATTCTAACTTACTTTATTTAGGATATGGTGAATTATACATGTAATAGAACATGTAGCAGATATATAAGTTATGAGATGAGATCCTTGAGGATATTTTTGTATATCCTTTCTGTAATGGGCTCATAATTTTGATTAGTTTATTGTTGTATACTACAAAGGTAACATATTGATTTGGTTCTAAATGAGTCAGATATGAATATTATAACCCATAACATCTTTTTTACTGCTGCATCAATTTAAGTCTTATGGAAAATACTTGTTTGACCTTGAGGTGAAAACATAATTTTAGTTCTTGGTACACAAAAACACTACTTATACTGATGCCCAGAATTAGTGCCACATGATTCAAGTATATTTATGTGAGAGTAAATGAGAAACGTATAGTTTATCATGTAAGCATTCACTCTGATAACATAATTATGTCACCAGATACAGAACTGAGCTTTCATTACCACCTAGCTTCTACTGTGTATAGTGCACAAAGAAGTAAAGTAACTAAATAACTCCTTTATTCTTGTATGCTATCTATCATATTACGTAATAAAAATTAAATTAAATCAAAGTGGATGCAGGATAAAAATCAGAAGAGTGAACTACAATTACTTAGTAAGTATGTTTCCTATAAGCTAATGGTTTAGTTATTGTATAAGTTTTTGTGTCGCTCAAATGTTTTACCATAAACAAAGTAAATTGTGTTGTCATGAATGCACACACATAAATCACCGAATGCTTTTTTAAAGCTGATACTGACTGATGTGCTCCTGTAGCATGGATATCTAAATGCCTGACTGTGAAGGGGTTAAGAACACAAAAATATGAATGTATTCATAAATAATATATACCTTGTGTGTCTTCCTTTGACTAAAATCTAACATTACAAGAGAAGAAACAATTTAGTTGTCATACAGAAGCACACAATAAGGATTAATGTGTGGTCCTGTGCTGTGTACTATGCAGCCTATGTTATGGTTTGTTAACAGCATTATCTCTATGAAAAAGATCCTTATACTACAGGTGGTTACAATCTTTTTGTTTAGTAGCCTCCAAGATGATTTTAGCCATAGATACACTTGGAGGCAGAAAAAGTGGCCTGTTTCCCCAGATTGCAATGGTGTTTTTTTCTTCCATAAACTTTCCACATTTATCTAACCAACATTAGATTCCACCCAGTGCTTATCATATCTCTCTATAACTGACTTGAAATGAATCTTAAGATACAAACATGTACTGGTGAGAGATGTCAGTGTGAAATGAAGAAGTCAGCAATAACTTCTCTTAATGAATTCAACTCTGATTCATGCAAACAAGTAGAGATGGTTAGCCCAATGCAACATGATTAGTAACTTGACCTTGTAGAGGGAGGGATGGGTGTGAAAAATTAAGTGCTTGAAGCTCTGAAATGCAAAACAGTCACAATATTTATGTGAAATATTCCTTCCAAAGTGGACGTGGAAAAAAAGAAATTATTGCTGCCAAGACAATATTATTTTGATGCATTTATAAATTTCAGTAATTAATTTGGTCAGTAAGCATTACATACAGATGCGAAAAATGGAGAAATGGGCAGTAGCTAAAGGGAAAGTAGCAATGGGACTATTGAGGAAATGTTTACATATTGCTCTGATGATGAAAGTGACTTCATTCAACAGTTTGTATGCAGCCCTTGTGGAGCCAAGATGGGCACACAGAATGGAAATATGGAGGGTAGACAATGGGGGAGAGAAAATGGATGTCATAGTAAGAGCATTTTGTAAATTAATGTTGAGAGCACCTCAGAATACAGCTAACTTAGGTTCAGTGTTAGAATTGGGGAAGGTTAACATCAAAGGAATAGTGCTGGAAAGAGTAATGAAGTATTGGTATAGGGTAAGTCAGCTACCAGAGAGAATATATTTTAAAACATTGCCTTAAGAGCAAGAAAAACATTTGAGCACTGAAAGCTAGCTGGATAACATTAAAGCTCGTTTGGAGGTGTATGGATTGGGTAATGTATGGGAACAATGATATGGAATGGTTTGGGGGTTTTGGAAATGCATGCGCTCAAGGAATGAGGGTATAGATAGACGAACATGGGCAGAGGTGAATGAGAAGAGGTATTAGCCATATATAATGAGCTTAAGACAGAATAAAGTAAAGAAAATTATTTAGATATATGTAATAAAGGAGATAGGGAAGCTATCACATGGTTTTGTTTAAGGGTGTGCAAATTAAGAGGACTTACAGGGAATATAAATGCAAGCTGTATGTCCAATTTGAAGGGAAAATAAAGACGGATTGCACATTTTATTGGAATGCTGAGGAACCGATGATTGGAGGAGTAAATTAATAAGGGAAAAATGGGCTTAGAGGCAAGAATTATGCAATGATTAAGAAAATATTTATGGAACAGTCACAGCTAAGGCAATTAGGAGAATTTTTGTGGAACGTTAGAATCAAATGGAAATGACAAGTGGACAAGGGTTTATATGGATGATGTAGGGGGAGGGGGATAGGGTGATATGGTATGTAAAACAATCCATAGAATAAATGTTGTGAACATGTATGGAAGTAACGGATTTCTATGGGACAAGTGGCCAGGACCCATTCCTATAGACTCCTCATGTAATTGATTTAGAACTAAATAAAGAAATTAACTTAAAAATTAAATACAGGATTATGATGATGGTGAAAACAACCTAGTCCTAGTAGTCAAAAAGCATGGTTAAATATATGGACTATTATTGTCAGTCTGTTGTTATGATTATTATTAACTCAAGAATACGCAACTATCAAGAACATTGACAGCTCATCATGGATATTACATCTGCCCATATTTTTATATCATATAAAGAAATTGTTGATCAGGTGGCTAGAATTATGCAAGATGAGAGGTAGAAAAATGATGCTTGAAGAGGGTTGGGCTACACAAATCACTAACAAATTGAATCCCTTCGTTCCTATAGGGCCACTTTTTCTGCACTTAGGTGTATATTGTGGCAGTATCAGTATCATTGAATTAACCTTTCTGTGGATGATCTAATCTCTGCTTCTATTCATTATGGGTCAATGCTTCTTGCTGGTCATCTAAATCATCCAACACTAAAACAGTTTCATCTACTGGAACGCAAAATATATGCATGATCATGTATCACATTTAATAGTTAAAAATAAGCTGTTTAATTACATTTCACTTCATTTTTACTATACATAGTGCTGTACTGCACACATTAGCTGCAGATGATAGTGAGAGGGAGAACGAATGACATTACAGGACCTCCAAAAATGCGTAATCCATCAAATTTTTTATATCTGCCCAAAGAAATAATAAAATCAGCTATCTAACATTTTTCTTTCAGTTGCTACTGTATGTCATGCAGGACCTTCAAAGAATTTGTTCCTTACATGGCAAGGATGCAGTTATCCTATTGTTAAGCTGGAAGGTGCAGTTATATCAGTCCGATTGACATGAGGCTGCATGACATGATATAAATTATGGTACAACCTCTGTACTACAATTTCTGAATTCAGAAATTCAGTTACTCTCCTTGAATTAGTATTATTACCCAAATATTGTAGACAAGTGATAAGCAGCATGAACCCTACTATAATTATTAATGTTCATGTGTACATTATTTAAATAACATGTTGATGAAAATCAAATGTCTTAGATGTGTTATATTGTGTATTAGGTAAGCTGACCAGACGTCCTCCTTTTGGCAGAACAGTCCTCTTTTGGGGATGTTTGTCCTCCTGAACTTTCAGGAGTCTGGCAGGATGCTTAAGTGTCCTTCCTTGAGGAATGTGGAGTTCAAATGTCCCACTTTTCACTAAATGACGTGAGATCTGTTTCCAATTTTCACTGCTCAAGAGTGAGTGTCGCTCACTAGTTGTGTTACAGCCTGTGATGATACAAACCAAAGAGTATAATAGTGTATACTTTGACACTAACTAATGCTACACTTTGGATCGCTTGTGATTGTGAGTTTGTTATTTGGCAACACTTATGTTTCATGCATTTCATTTATCACTTCCTGCCGCTTTTATGTTTCTGTTATCAATGTAGTCAAAACATGTATCTGTTACCATTAAAAGCTTTAAGTGTGTCTTGTTTTAAGCAAGAAAAGACAATGCCTAAATGCCAAAGTACTTTTCACGGTGAATTGGAGAAGAAATATTCATTCATTAATAAGTATAATTAAGACAGTAATGTGAAGTGTGAAACATATCACAACTTGTAATGTCATATATGGCAGAGGTAGCCGTATATCAAAGCATTTGGAATCTTCACGGCATAAATCTGCTGAAAGTACTGCAAGTAGCTCTAAAGTAATGATAGCATTCTTTAAAATTGCAATGCCGACATCTAGGGACCTTGAAATTGCCACATGTGAAGCAGTTTGGGCCTAACATACAGTTGTATATTGTATATTTTATTGTGCTAAGAGTTTTACAAATTTGATTGTCTACTGCACTTTGACCCTGGTCACTCATTCAGTAGACAATCACTACAGTTTATTTACATTTTACAATTTCTTGTCAATAATTATCTTGCCCTTTTTTTCAGTTTTTTTTTTCATGTCCCATTTCTACTTGTTTTTCACTTTTCATTTATTGATTACTTAACCACACACATTCACTATAGTTTTCCATTCAAAGTAAGATGCACTACTTCTTACTTTTCTCTTTCCACTGTCCAAAGCCATTTATTTTTTACTTTACACAAAAACTGTCCAATGCTTGTAGCGTCCTTGCATATCATTTCAATCATAAGTGTATTTCTATCCCCCTTCAACCACTTCTTATTAAAAAATTCTTTTCTCCAATTTTCTGTTCCTTGGCACTTAAATACTATGTGTTCAGTGTCTTCATTACCACCACATATCGGACATTGGTTCTGAGGAATACCCTGTCTTAGCCCTTTTAGTCTCCATGCTCCGGTTCTTACCCATGCAATAGATTCTCTCTCTTCTTTATTTACTATGTCTATATATTTTTCCCTACCCCATTATTTTTCATTGGCCTATAATAAACTAATGAGCTCTTTTCGTACCATACAGTTAAGGAAAGCCAGAGTTTCTGTGGAAATGATTGTGCCTTAAAAACTATTGAAACGTGTTTTAAAACCAAAATGTGAGAGACATGTGCCCAGGCATAATGTGAGCCTATTGTTATGCATGTATTTGCACCCTTTTCTATGCAAGAACTGGTGCAGCAGTTGGAAGAGGCACATTGGTTTTCAGTGTTCACCAATGCTTCAAACCATGGAAATGTGAAAGTAATTCTTATTGCAGCCTTGTAAAACCGACTTCTTGGTGAAGTACATGAATGATGTGTTGGTTGAGAATGATTTCACAAATAAGGTCAGTGCTTTTTCTGGTGATAATACTAGTAATTTTGGTGGTGCAGCAGGGAAAGGACAAAACAACATATACAGAAAGCTAAACAAATTTTTGGAGAGAGAAGTTATGGCTGTAGGATGTGGTGAACATATTGTGAATGATGCAGTACAGTTAGATAGTTATTGCTTACCCATCGATGTAGAGAGTGTTATTTGTAAAGATCTAATATATATATACATACATACACACTTTAAGGGTGGAAGAACTGAAGGGATTTTGCACATTTGTGGAAGTTGATCCTACTTCCTCAGCCAGAAAACATGACCTTTGTTACTGAGAAAATTTTTCAATTATTATGCCTCAGAAATGTGGTTAAACTTTGTTCACTCTCAAGCAATAACTTTCCATGATGTTTTGCTGAAGATCAAGTGTGACAGAACTTCTGTAGTTGAAGTGATGTGTGCACTGAATGAACTGAGGAGAAATCTTGATGACAAGAGACCACATTAATTTCTACCACACAAAGTGAAAGTGCTCCTAACTTCACTGAAAAAAGAAGGATTGGTTAAGAATGAAAGTGTGGAAGAAACTGCACTAAATTTTATGAAAAGGCATTGATTGTTTAGATTTGTGTTGTAAACACTTCAAGAAATTTGAAATTCTCCTGTGGGCTACAGTGAAGCAAATTCCTCTGTGGTCTGATGTGGACAAGAGTGCCGAATTGATTGCTAAGCAAGGGTTCTTTGACACTGAGAAGGGTTCAGAATTATTTGACCACTTTTACTGCCTAACAAAATATGTAACTGTAAAACAAGTAGATTTGTGGAATAGGTCATTAGTTTCTGTAGACAACCGTTGGATAGAAATCTTTGTTCACTTCAGGGAGCACAACATCAAGCATCATTATCTGTCATCCATCATTCAATTCATAATTTCCCTTCCTGGTACTAAT
The DNA here is from genome assembly GCA_030765065.1 of Deroplatys truncata. Taxonomy (NCBI): domain Eukaryota; kingdom Metazoa; phylum Arthropoda; class Insecta; order Mantodea; family Mantidae; genus Deroplatys; species Deroplatys truncata. Next base: position 384,063,059 of record CM060990.1, read on the forward strand.
GCAGCTGTGGAGAGAGTATGTAACAAACTGTGTTTGCATTAGTATAGAAATCATTGTATTTTTAATGATAATTACACAGACAAACTTTATTTTAGACATGCAGGTAGGTATCCTCCTTTTGTAAATAAAAAATCTGGTCAGTTTACTATTAGGCCAATTACAAAAGCATTAAATCTAGGTAAAATTTAAGCCATTATTCACTCACATCTGCAAAACATAGTGGCCTAGGAGCTACTGATTACAAAACAAGCAGTTTAATGCTCTCAATCATCTATATATCTGCTGTAGCTAGCAACAAACTAGGTGAAAATAAATTAAATAAGCCTGAGTAATGAAAAGGGCAAAGAACAGTTTTCACCAAGGTTGCCAAGGTAATATACTTATGTTTACATGTAATTTGCATGTAATTTACTAGGTAGTAATTTGCATGATGAGCATATGCAGTTTCCATTGTATATAAGTATTACAAAAGGAATTCTTTAATTGTATTACATTTTTATAATTAATTTTATTATTTATTTCAGCATAGAATTTCTTGTTAATAATAGCACCTTAGATGTGCATTAATCAGATTTACACCCAACATTAAGGAAATACCTAAAAAGAAAGTGTTGCTCAATTTCATTGATGCTCTGTATTTTTGTGAGACTTGAGATAACTATGATAAAACAAAAGTCAGCTAGGAGTGAAAAGTGTGATTTTGGTGCATTTTAATTAACACTGGTATTTGGTGTTCTTGTAATGTTCATCATATTATTGCAACAATATGCTTTATTACATCAGTTGGCCTAATTCTTAAACATGTTGTGTTTGTATTGGGTATGAGAAGTTTCAAACACAATACCATCAATTAGCTAATATAGGACAGTGGTCTAACTTGGAACAACATTACAGGTTACTTTTGCAGACATGCATTACACCAAGCAGAATGTAGTAAGGTCTTGCAACAACTGTTCTGCCTGTAAACTGCAATGTTTTCATCAGGAGTTAACCAGCAGAAAATATGATGTGGGAATACACAAATGTATTTTTGGATTTAAGCTATAGAATAAATAAGTTTGAGTACACCAGTGTTTAATTTTACAATATTTGAGTTACAGGTTGGCCCAAGCCTAGAACATCAGCAACAGACATACAGATGTGCAACACCAACCTCCAATAGTGCCCTGAAATCTCCAGGCACTCCTGTGGTGTTCTCTCCACCCCCCAATGCGACTGGTCAAGTAGTAGCTGATACAGGATCTGAGGAATTCATCATTTATCTACAGGAGAAAGCTAAATCTTCAGAGCATACCCCTCCAAGGAATGATGATAGTTCAAAGAACCAGGGTACCCCAAGTGGTGCATCTTCTAGTGGAAGTAGCCCTCCAAAACTGACTCGTGAACGTGCAATGTTCCCCCCACGAAGAAAACTCTTCAGTCGTCCTGATGAAGAACCAGGTGGTGGTACTTTCTCTTTGGTTACAGCCTTTGCACCTCCAAGGGATCCTTCAGGTCTTCGTAGTTCCTCAGAAACATCTGTATTTGACTTTCCTGACACTGACTCTGAGGGTGAAATGCCTGTTCTAGAAATGCAAACTTTGGATGAAATGAGGCGGGACAGGAGATCCCATATCAAGAACAGTCATCAAACTACATCAGCCACAGAAATTATTGAAGTCATTGATGATGGTACACGTGAAGCTGATCCTGAATTCGCAGAACCATCAACAGAGGAGTCAACTCCCTTAGATCCTTTCTGGTCCACAGCCTGTGAAAAATTCCTTGAGCAGTTAAAAAGTGGCAATATTAAGAGAACATGTCGTCGTAAAAAAACTGCAGCAGAGCTAAAATCTATGTATGAAAAATGTGAAGTGAACAGAATGGAAGCAAAGAAGATTGAAGAAAGTGAATTACTTGATGCTAAGGAAGAATCTATGAATGGTGATAAAACTTTGTGTGAGGATAGTCATAACAACACTGAGGCAGTGATGAAACAACTAGTTACAAAATCAGAGGAATCTGATGAGGATATTCCTCTTATTAAACGTAAAGGAAGATCAAAAAACGAAAAGGAAGAAAAAGACACTGAGGATGAAATTAGTTTGGCAGAAATTAAAGCAAGATTGGGAAGAAAACATAATATTGATCAATTAACTCATATGAAAAATTGGAAACATAGTAGAAGTAGTGACAGGAAAATTGTAAGTAATAGCAGTGACAGTGCTGAAGACAATGTCAGTGACATTTATCAGCAAAAAGTGGGTGAGCGTCTCTGCAAAAGAAAGTGTAAAGGGCTAGGTAGTGACAGCAATGTATCAGTTAGGATGAAGTTACGGTCAAAAGAATTGCTTCATAAAATGAGAAAAGAGAGAGATAAATCTAAAGAGGTGCCTTATAGATCAGGCTGCAAAAAGAAGAAACTTCAGTTTGGTGATGGTTCTGATTTCCGACCAGGATGGGAGGAAGAGCTATACCGTTTTAAACGTTCTCTGCGAATGCCAGTAAGGTTGATAAATATTCCACATCCTGCCAGTATATACAGGGTTTCGACTTCATTACCAGATTTAGATCCGTATCCAAACTCCCCAGCAGCATCCACAATGGATTCCTCAGATTTTACTGCTCAGAATCAGCAGCATTCGCAGTATAGCAGTTTTCTAGACCAGCATCAGAATACTTGGAGCTCCCTAAGAAGTGAGGTTGTAGATAGTGATATTGACTCAAATTCAAATGCTTCCATATCGTGGCTAAACAATTTGGATTCAGAAGATGCAACATCATCAACAGTAATATCATCAAAGTTTACTACAAATAATGATAGTAATAGCTCTATTTTGAATGTTTTGGTAAACAAGTACAGCAGAAACAGAGTACCAAGGAAACGTTCACAAGATAAAGACATTATTTTACAGTCATCCAACCCTCAGACAGTTTTACATTCCTCAAGTAGTAGACAAGAAGGTGGATCAGAAGTACAAAATAAAGCTATTAATGAAAATGTTGCAGATGGAAGGTGTAAAAGAGGATACAATAAGAAAAAATTTGTGAAAGTTGTTAAAGATGATGTGGAATCCACAAATTTCAGTGAAGAATCTGTGCATTTGGAGAAGTCTTTAAAACGAGCAATTTCCAATTTTCATGATGCATTTCAACAGAGTAGCGAAATTCTGCCAGAAAAGTTTGCTTCTGCTGTTTTCAGATCAAGGACAAGAAAACAAATACACACATTGCAGCAACGAGCTACACTCAGTGAAATATTTGGTGAGGATCGTCCAGCCTCAGCTCCACCAACATGTCAGGAGTCAGATAAATGTGAGAGCAAAATAGAGACCAATAAACAAGGAACAAAGTCTTTTAGAGCAATTAATATACAAGGATTACGAAGTGCAGGTTTAAGACGCAGTAGTAAGGCAGTGCTCAATTCAAAACGACATCTTTTACGTAGGAACAATGATTTATTGCGTGTGCTCAATGGTAAGGATTGTTTGAATCAAGAATTACTTCCAAAAATTTCTGGAAAAGAAAGTACTAAACATCTCTCCCAAGATGGTCATCCAGCTGCATGTGATTTGAAAGGTAGGCGTAGAAGGTTGAAGCTGCGTTCAGTAAGAAGAAAATTTCGTTCTGGTTTTGATTATATCCGAAAGAAAAAGAAGCAGCAGAGGAAAGAAGGTGATGCAGAGAGCAACAAAGACAAAAAGAAGGTAGCTTTATTAATTACTACTACTACTACTACTACTACTACTACTACTACTACTACTACTACTACTACTCTTACTACCACCACCACCACCACCACCACCACCACCACTGTCATCATCATTGTCATCATTATCACAATTGGTGGTGGTTTTTTTGGTGGGGTCATCGCAGTATTAATAAGTTGTAGAAACATTAAGAAAGCTTCGGTATTATTGAAATCTGTATCCTCAAAATAGCAAAAATGATGAAACCTTTAAAAAATAAGAGGCATTTATGTGTTATTCAATCATTTGTATATGAGTCGTTCCACTTCAGAAAGGACAAATTCAAGGAAAATTTATCCTTGAAATGTACGATTTTTGTTAAACCTTTTATTCCACTAAATGGTTTGAAAATATTATATATGTATGTATTTTAAAAAAAAATTTATTACTTTCACACTATTCAAAATTCACATATTTGCGCGCACACTGATATATGCAAATGAGTTTATCTCTGCTCCTACTTATTGGACATAATTAAACTTCAGCACAGTTACAAGGTTATAAAACATGCTTTTTTATAACGTTTGTTTTAAGATAACACAAATATTAAATTTAGCTTTTTTTTTCGATAAAATATTCTTAAATGCAGTTTTTGTGCGTTTTGTACTCATTCTGTTAATTTTAAAAGATATCACAGTGCCCATGTGCCATATTTCACGATGGGACACACACAAATGGGTAATTAAAATCAAATTAACTTATCCAGTGGATGCTGGATTTTATGTCCGACTGAAGGCGGGAGCGTGGCTGCAGGACTTTCTTGCACTGTTTGGATGTGTGGGTGAACACACTAATTCCTCCCGATTAACTCCAGTTGTTTATTATTAACACATTCTCCCAGTTTTGTTTAGAATGCATATTATTTCAGAAATTTCCACGAACATTGTGGGCATATACCGCAAAGCAAAATGAATGTAAACTGCATTACATTAGTAATATATTTACGTATAACAAAACTACTGGAACACATGCAGTAGGTACTTTAGCGTAAACTATATGTGCTACAAGAGATTGATACATGCATTACTTTAGTGCTAAAGGCAAATTTACAACTAGTCTAAAGAATTCGCTAAATGGATAAGCTGGTACATTTTTTTACTGTAGGAAATTAAAACTTCCATGTTATTAGTGATGCCTTATGCTGTTTTGGAAGATGAAGCAGCCAACTGCTTATTCTTCCTTGCTGCACATTTTGTTTAGTGGTTCTTGCCTATTTTTTTGAATTTAAATATCTTATTCTAATAAACATTCTTGTTTGAACATACACTGAAATAACTTCCTCCTGTAGCCCTGGAGACTTTGCTTTTAGCAAAGCTACTAACGTTTTTAACACATTTTTTGTTTTTGAAACAGTTTGTCCAGGAAATGCACAAAGCACTATTTCAAACTGAAGAATTGTTTCCATCCATTTCTCACTAGAACATGTAAGGCCTTCCTTGGAAGTGATCGATATCCAGTCCTTGATTGCTTTGCACGGTACTGAATACACTTCATTCATGGCACATAGACTTTTGTCTAATGTTTTGCATTTGAATGCTATGTATCCTGCTAAATATTGCAGGGCATCTTGGGTGATGTCCATAGCTTCTGTAGCTGGGATGCCATCTCTTAAAAGCTCTTATGTTTCTTCTTCTTCTTCCTCTGTTCCTCCTCCTTCAATGAATGCTTCTGATTCAGAATCCTTGCCCACAATGTCAATGCACAATTCATTTGATGTGAAGTGATCGAAATCCTCTTCATTGTCAGTGGGATTTGTCACACTGGTAGGTGGATTTTCTTCTTCCACTGATGCTTTATTAGAAAGAGGAATTATATTTGATTTTCCTGATATAAGTAACAATTTAATTTGGTTTCTCACTTCATAGGCAGTCAGGTTGTTATAAAACACCCCCAAACCTCGAACTCTAGTAAAGAAATCTTCCAGGCAAATAGGAGATTTCTTTGCCTTTCATTATGTCAAAGAGACTGCACATGAAGTTTATGGAAATTATAAAACCCTTTTGAAAGGGGAGTAAACATTTTCTTTTTCCCACTCTTACTTTGGTAATAATCTCTATAAACCCTTTCAGTGTGTTTTCCTGGCTTTGCTATTTTAACCCATAACCACTTCTAAGAGGTGCTCTGTTGTCCCTTGGTATCCTAGAATTTAGCACATCAAATGCATCATTTACTAATTCGATGAACTGCTCTCGCTTTGTTTGTTAATACTGTACCTGAGCGCCAGAGCAATTCACCAAGAAAATAGTTGCGTTGCTAATCTCACATTCTGGCGCCATCTTCCTGTAATGCTCAAGTGAGCATCTGTGATGTGATGAACTATTGTCAGTTCTGCACTATGCTGTGATAAAAGATCTTGAATAACATCTTCTTCAAACACAGTGTTGTTTGGTAGAATAAAGGCTTCATACAGAAAATGGTTGTGTAGAAGCTTCAGAAGGTGTGGCACATCATAATACACCCAGATTTTCCTGGAATTATCACTGGAGGTTGTAAAAGAATCTCCTGGATACTGACATTCAATTGATTCTAAAGTTTCGAGCTTTTCCCTCCCATGTCACAAGTTACAGGATGAACTTCAATTTGGCAGGGTTCAATTTCAATAATGATATTGTGAAGCAACTCTGATGTCATTTTGACATCAAAGTCATAGTATAAAGGCTGTTTCCACTTGGAACATAATTCTCAGACCATGACCACCTGAACATTGCTACGTGTATTATATTGCCTGACATATCGTAGCAAATGCGAGAATCTGTGTTCATCTCATTGAAGCTTATAACAGCTAGCTTTTCTAAGCCTTGAACATTCATTGCCTATGACTTTAAAAGATATTTTACCTTGTTCATAATCCCTGTGATTTTATCTACCCATTTTTGTAAAGTCAAACGAGCAAGCAAGGGATTATTTCCTTTTCTCAAATATTCATATGCCTTTGGAGAAAGCACTCTTAGTGCAATGGCATTTATTATATCCTTGGAGGACTATTTCACTCCCTTATTCCTACTTAAAAGATACCTTATTTTCCCTGGGGTGAAACATGTTGATAGCACTTTTTTTACCCTATTTTCAACACCAACTCATGTGACTTTAGCACATGAAGTTCAATTTTTTATAGCCATGGCAAGCTTTGAACCCTGAATTCTTTTAAGAGCCGTTTTGTTTTCTTTCATTCAGTGCTGCCAAAGCAGCCGCATTTTTTCTTTTTAATACCTCATTCTCTTTCTTGAGGTTTTCTATTTTGTTACCGCTAATTTTTATAACTGGATCAGTAATAATGGCCTGATCAAGCTTCTTTTCTTCAGAGATACTGAAGCAATGGTGGACAAGGCTCGCTTCCTAACAGTTGGACCTCATGCCACACATCTCACCAGTGGGGACCTACAGAACAAGTCGAAATGCTTAATTCTTACATTTTCTGCAGTATTAAGATGGCAACAATTCCTGAATACATTATTCTGTTACAGGATATAAAACTGAAAAGACATACTTGTAACATTCCACTTGTTCTTGGACCTTCACTAAGTGCATCTCCATGCCAATTGGGAATAAACTGTGATGGAACTGCATCTGGGAGCAGAATTTTCTTAACCAGCAAACCTAATAGTTCACTTTTCAAATCCTGTTTATAGTCACTAGGAAGAAAGTACACTGAACATCTACGTGAATTATCAGCGTTAAATTTGTCAGCATGCTTACAGCGAGACACCCATGCATGCTTTAATTGTTCATTTTTTGGAAGTGTGTGATAATTCACACCAACTGTTTTAAAGCCATAATTGTGGCATTGTGCTACAGCACAATACATTGTACTCTTAACTCCCTCATTCATTGCACACCAATTTAAACAGTTCACCAAAGCAGAGAAAACTGAATCTATATTCAAGACTCTAGTTTTAAATATGCGTGTGCAGCTTATTTGTTGGAGTGGGGGTATATGACTTAAGTGATAAGGAACAATGCACTTTCCTACATCTGTTGTTAATTTGTGAAGTGTCTGCCAACATAGCGAAGTAAAATAGGATAATTTACCAAAAGAGCCAGAAATAATAATATACTTTCAAAATAAAGGCAGAAGCATACGTTCCCTTCATATATATGAGTGTATCTTGAGATTTATTGCACTTTTACATGACTTTTAAAATAAAGAGAAGCTCAGATTAATGTCTATTGCCTATTAGGCGGTTGAGTGGCATAATTATTTCATAGGAAATGTTGTTTGCTCTTACGGCCAAAGTTTAACAGCCTTTTTCCATCCTTTTTAGTTCTGTAAAGGATTATATAACTGGAGATGCTTGCTATTTTCAGGGAAGAATACCTTCGTCCCACATTACTTTAAGTATTTTCATGTGCAGACTTAAGAGTTGGCGTACCTGCCAAAAAGGAAGTTCTTTATATTCCTCTAAAATGTCTATTGAACAGCATAATTGTGAGCAGAAAATATTTGAAGACCAAGTATCATATAGGCACAACCCAGATTCTGATGACATCTCATCTTTTAATTCTTGCATCGTAGGCATTGTGTATTGCATCTTGCATCTGTATCAGATTTGTGTACACTTACATCCCAGATTAAGAAAATAAATATTTATTATGTAATTTTTGTAGTTTTATACCATTTTCTATTTTGGGGCATTTTTTTTCCTCCCCATTTTACATCATTAATTTGTAAATTTCTTGCCCTTTTCCTCTTTATTTACTAATTTCCTTGCATAAGTATTGAGGGTATAAAGATTTTTATATTTTGACATTTTACATAAGGATAATTTTTCAAGCAAACAAATTTTACTATTCAACATAAAAATAAGAGTAACTTTGTAGGTATATCCTTTACTTGCATTCTTCCTATTTAATGGTTGGTCTGGAAAGGGTTGCTTGTGAGTGGAGAGATGGGTATTATCAGGGAAACAGGTATAATAACTGTTATGAATTCACATCCAAAATAGGGATGAGGTCATTTTTTCCTTTTTTGCGTTAATAAGTGCATACAGTCAGGCTGCTATTGCTCTTATCTTTATGTATGGCATAGGCTATGAAGTCCTCTTCATTCACAATGAATATTGCATAATCTGAGAACTGAAATTAATGTTACAGTTTTGTATGACCTGCTTAAAAAAACTAGTTAGAAAATTAATTGAAAGTATATTTGTTCTATGTTCTTGTTTGAAGAATCTGAAAAGAAAGTAAGAAAATAATTTTTCTACTTGTTTGAAGAATCAGAAAATAAAAGTAAGAAAATCTTTTCTTTTCAGATTCTTCAAGCAAGAATATAAAACAAATGTATTTTCAATTAATTTTATAACTTATCTCACTATTCTTACACCTATTTTCTCTACTTGTATAGGAGTTATATCCATATATAAATTAATTTATAGCTTTATGTACACTAATTTTAATAAACCGAATAAATAGTTTAGATCATTTTTTATAATTACTAGGTCATTTTTTAAACAAATATAGTCAGTTTTTAAACATTTTTAGCCATCAAAATCCGGGCCCTGCTTATAAACCACTACTCTGACCTTATTTCCTGTTATGTATTTAAGTTCTTTACCCGTGTATTTGCTCACAAATTTCTTGATTTCTTTCCTAAACCTCTCCAGCTGATCTGGCGTGAAACGTGTCCATGTTTTATACAAAATAACAAAAATTAAGATAGTAGTAAGTTATTGCATTTCCCTTGAATAAATACTAACGACTATATATACCCATTACAGTTGGCAAATTCCTTAGACCTACCTCCTGTTAAAAAGGACAGTGCAACATTATGTTTCAATGATCGCTAGTGCAATACACCTCCTTTTAACAACACTTACTTTCGTGTGAGTAAAAACATTAAATTTGTGTGCTTTTTAAGGGTGTTGGTTGTAAATTTATGTGCTTTTTAAGGGTGTTTGTTGTGAATGTATACTAAAACATAGAAGAAAGGTCGCTCTAAAATTAACATCTACCAAAATATTAAGGCTAGACACATCCTTGTTCTTATTCTTTCAAGTATGGAGAATCAAATGGGAATTGTATACAATTAATTTGTTATTCATTAATTAAAAAATTAAAACAACTTTATACTAGAAATAATTCAGAAACTGGGTTTATATAAGCACATCTTCGGCCTAAATCATGAAGCCAAAATATCCTAATGTCATTTTTGAGTTCCCTAGTTCTAGAAAAAACAGTTATGCACAGGTGTGTCTACATATTGATTAAAATGCCATATATTTAAGATAGTACTATTCTGTCTGATACTCACTTTATTTGAAAACTGAAGGATATTTGCAGGACTTGCCATGCAGCCATGCAAATAACTGTTTTTCAGCATGTGTGCGAAGTTTCATATGCATAAGTCGATTATTCATGTTTTTACATAGAAGCAGAAAAACATTCTCAGAATAAAATGCATATCAAGTTTCTAGTTCATGACTTTTAAAACTGCTATGTTTGAATCATATTGCATAACATGATCAACATACAGTTTCCTTCATTAAGCTGCATTTTTCACAATATATAAGCAAAACAAATTAGTTTTTAATCAAAGTTCAAAACCCAACAGTGTAAAACGTTGAATTTATTTTATTTTCATTCTTAAAATTCATTGAATAATACATTCTTTGCTTTTTTTTAACATAATTAAAGTTGAGCAACAACATAAACTAAGAAAAATGGTTTTAAAGCTTGCAACTTAGAACTTCCGAACAACTTTAATATGACAAATATCTGCTTTCTATCTGTCTCTCTTTCTTTGAATAACAAATATGCTGTAAGTCATCCCTCAAGCCCAACTCTCATATATCTACAGCCTTTTAGCAAATATTTCAAGGGGAAATGAAATTGGCACCAGTTGGGTATTTAGCTGTAAAAAAGACAGGTTTGTGTTTATTATTTCTAAGATGAAGTCAAGTTATAGATGCGATTTTGATTCAAGCAGTGTAGGGTCAAATCAGATCATACATCGAGAATATTATCTGAATATTCATACTGAAAGGTATGGTGCAGAATACTGACTAGCTATAACTTCACTCTCAATGACGTCATGCAGCAGGCGGCCCGAAAGCAGAACAAGAGAAAACAGTGCAGGAAGAAACCCCCCCCCCTGCGAGTATGTGGTTTAATTATGCATTGAGTACTTTCATATCATCTTACTAAATTATGTACACACTTATTTTAAACCAAATTCACTTAAATACAGTTTGCAACACAGGTCAGCTAGGCTTGCGAGCTATTGAAGCAATTCAAAAGGTGATGCTTTTACTTTCATTGAAAAGTGAGTCTTTTACTAATGCTTCAGATTTTGGGACTGGTATGAAAACAAGTAATGTTCTTGTGCCATTTATCACTTTTATCTTTTCATACTGAAACTTTGATAGGTCACATTCATTTTTATATTCCTTATTTGTCACAAAAAATAAAACTTGACTTCACTGCTATTCTTTTTTGCCAAATGAAACAAATGTTTGGCAGTTGTACTGTGATCCTGATTAGGTTGAAGGCTTGGTATTGTAGCCAATCTTTTATTAGTCCCGCCAATTGTGTCACAAGAACCCATTTCATAGAAAGTCCCCTAAAAGTACCACACTGCTGCTATACCAAAATCTTCATCATGAAAACACATATTAGCAAACTTTTCTGGTTTTTATACTGAAAATTTGCCCCATCAGAAAAAATATGCAGCTCTTTTCACATTTCCTATTTCTGTTTTAAAAAAATGTGCTAATGGTCACTGGAAAAGGTGGAAGGCATTTGTATTGTCCTTAAGACACTCTGAAATTCCTACTAAACTTTTATGTTGTATTTCATTATTCTCTTTATAATAACTGACAATGGATGAAGAGTGGCCTGATGTTTATTCTAATGGATACCCTGCACTGAATCCTGAATCACACAGGCATAATTTTCTGAAAAAGTTGATGTGTTACACTCGCATGACTTTCTCTACCCTCTATCGTTTATTAGTGGGTGTACAAATTATTCTTACTAAACTTTTTTTTCTATCTACTCCATTTTAATTGTGATAAAACCTTGCAGAAATAGCTACATTACACATTTCATTATAGATCAATGGGAATAGCAACAGTCAAAAGTTTGAGAACTGGACGCTATATGCTGGCCTTAAAATTTCATACTCTTTCCCTGCAATTGCAAAAAACAATTGAATATCAACAGGTCTTTTAAAAGAATGACAAAGTATTGAAGAATTCGAACCATTAATAATTGATGTCTCAGAAATGGCTTACGCCACAAAATATATATTTGAAGTAAATTGTGCGTTTTACAGAGATCTACATTTTTTGTGCATTTCGTTTACATCTATTGCTTAATGTTTGCCAGTTACCAATTTATACAAAATTCATTCCAAGTGAAGACGACTTCACAGGCATTCTCAGCCAATTCAAGATATACATTTCTTTCTCATGTAAATGTCTTTAATATTGGCATTTTAACAAATTTTGTTAGAGCCTTTTGAAAAACTCAAAAATTCCTAAACTATTCCATGTAAAGGGTATTTTGTAGTTGGGGAATTTTCTTGGAGATAATGTATCTTTGGAAGATACTGAAGTTAAATACCAAGTTTGGTATTTTTCCCATTTTTCATTCCTGGATTATGCTGTTCAGAGACACGTATGCACAGACCTTTTTCTAAAAATTCTTTGTTGGATGCAGGAAGCCTCAAAAAGTGTATTTCTGTGAAATCTCAATATCATATTTTTGGGTGAAATGCATTAGATTCTCTACCTACTATGTACATACTAGAGAATGTAAAAATCACAATTACAAGGCATTCACCATCTTGGAGAGCTTCTTTCTTCTCTGCCAGAAAAACATCTTGCGGCTTAGTAATATATGGGTGAAGAGCTGGAGTTTCTATCTTGGCATGAAGTTTATTCAAAAATATATTAACTGTAAGACTGAAGAACTTCTAAATTTCTTTTTTAACAGTTACCCATTATTTGTAGCTGACTACTTTTATTTTCAAATGCCTGCTGTAAATATAGCATTAAATCTGCTGTTGTTGAGCAATTTGAACATTTTCTGAAGTAACAACCAGGAGATGCAGGGTTACACATAATTTGTGAAAGGAGATTTGCAGTGGGCACATACACAGATCAAATGTGCTTCCTGGTTCCAGGAAGCACACAATGTTTTGGTCTCAGTTCACAAAATTTTGAGAAAATAACTTGCATTTGGATATTTGTCCTTAGAAGATCTAAATGTCTCCTTCAAATTTGATAGCAAGAAATTCTTCTATCATTGAACTGTCCGCCTTCTTTTACCGAAAAAAAAAAATTTCTTTCCTGCCATGATACAACTTATTTCATCATTTGTGTAATAATCAAATACTTTCTGTACTGTAGTTGCATCCAATTTTTTCCAGATTTGCTTTCTGGCATAGAGAGAGTTCCCCTTTCTGCAGCTAGATTCTTTGCAAAACTTATCATGTGATTTGATGCTTCAAAGTGTTGCCTAATTTTGCGTTATGGCCAATCTTCTGAGGTAGTTAAAATCTGAATTTTAATATTCCTGTCACAGGCATTCCAGAAACACTCCTGTACTGCAGCAATTACTCTGCACCTTGGGGGATGTTTTGGATTCATTTTCTTAACACCAAAATCTTTTGTCCAAGGGCCCATTTTATCTTCTGAAATATCTACTGGGGATACCTTTGCTGTGATAGTTTTTTACCTTAATTGGTATTTCGCCTGTTTATCCTAAACTTCCATTATGCTTTTGTAAGTCTATATTGAGACACCTGAGAGATCAGTTTCTGAGTTGGCAGAACTTGTTTCTTCCTAAAGTAAATTCTGATCACTAGAACAACCAGGAATTATATTACTACTGTTGACCTGGATGGCAATGGATTCAAAATCTGGTAGTAATGAAATCTGCACAATAAAATACAATACAATACATAAGCTCTAAAACTGACACCTAGTTTTGTTTTGTACTCAGTTTGTTTAGCATTGTTGAAGTAAGGCACCTTAGTTGTCCTTTCTTGTACCTATGGCTGTGGTTACATATGTTAAAAGGGTTAAAAAGCTGATTATATTGTGGGTTGTGTTGCATCACTCATTTTAATTTAGTCTAAACACTAACTGTACAAACCAAAAACAAAATACTTCTCACGCACAGCTATGATAGTGTTGTCATCAGGATTGTCAACCTTAAGCTCTGCAGTATCATACCAATATTTCCAAATTATGGATTTTTACTTGAATTATCATACATTGTAAAAATATAATTTTACTACTCAAGGTACCTACATTTGTTTAATGTTCAATAAAAATCACTTGCATTTTTAAAAGAAAAGTCATATTTTAAACTAAGCACTAAAACACTACACTAAAACTGATTCCACTGAAATGCACTACGACATTTACTTATATCAATCACTGGATTGATATAAATGGACTGATATAAACTGGATCATGCAAAGCTGTTTTGTTCTCACTTTGCCATAGAAGGTAAAATACCATAAGAAATACACATCACACCTAAGAATTAAACCTACTGCCAACATTGAAGCAACAGAATAATGCTGACTGAGTATTAACAAATATTTATTTTTGTAGAATATTGTACAGTGTAATTTGCTGTAAGTAATAATAGAACTGTTTTATACTCATTATATTAATATCTTTAAAAATATTGTATATTATCCCAGTAAAATGTATATTTAATGTCCTACCGGTATTAAAATTACCATATGTCCCCATAGTTACTGTACAGTTTGGCATCCATGATTGTCATTTACTATGAGAGTGAGGCTTATTGCTATTGTCTGAACCACTGACAAAATAGCAAACTGAAAATGATAAATATTTTGCCTTCTTCCTTGGAGGCAGTGTAAATAAAGAAGCATAATAAGCATTTTTATAAATAATAGAATGAGAGAGTTAGCATACAATGAGCTTCCAGGAAGATATCAGTGTCATGGATGTGTTATGTCACCTGTCCATGATTAATATTTGTATACAAGAGCACTTTGTCCAGTGCTGAGTTGTGGGATAGCAATGCATGCATTTATTTAGAACTTTCATGCTGCATGATTTATTACTGTCCCAACCTGAAATTCTGCACCCATAAGGAGGACTAAATGCAGATATTGGTGGTATTTCATCATTATGATTAAATTAATATGAACTACATGAAAATGAATATTTAATAGTTGTAATGTAATATGCAGTGGAGAGATATTTTAACAAAAAGTGAATATATAGCCTGAAAGCACAACTTTTAGGTTTTAAAATAAAATTTGTCTCAACTTCATATGACAGATGTGTTGTAAGAAATGAGCATTATGTATTAGCATGCTTGCTATTTCCACAATTTTGATGTCAGAAAATTCCAAAATAATGAAGTATGGCCAAAACAAAAATACAGGGGTATCTTTAATTTACTTATAAAAACCATACAATAAGCTACAATAAAGTTTGAAAAACTGAGTCAGAAGTTTGTCTGGTTTGATGTGGAATGGCTCACATATGTTTACAACACATTTGTTACAATAATACACAAGTTTTGCAGTAAATTACAACAATGCTATTTGGAGGGAGGGGAAGAAAGTACCATTATCATGCTTAAATTTAAAAAACAGGACTTGATTTACATTTTTATTAATTTATTCCTTTTCAGTACCAAATTAGAAGACACTTTTCTGAAGTTTCTGGCAAAAGTTTGTAATGTCTGTCCAATAAGGACCATTTCATTTGATGAATAGCTGCATTAATGTTATGTAAAGCAATGTGTAAAGGATGTGAAATTAAACTTTGGACCAACACAAAATGTAGTTAAAATCATGTTATTAAGCTTTTAAAACTCTGCACATGTAATTTAAATAAACTGAAGTTCAAATATGTTCATTCCAAAACTCTTTAGGTCAATAATACTTGTAGTGAAGGAAAAATTATTGCTAACTCTTCTGAGTTAGCTAAATGCTCCTTTGAGTCAGCTACTGGAGGATTTGCTATCTCGGACATAAATTGTTTCAGGAAGACAAACCTCATGGTCAGCAATGGTTGATCAGCTAGATAACAAGCATTCTAGTAGCTGACTAAGAGGATTATGTGTCAATCATGTGGTAATTTCTCTATTGTTTAGAGTTCAATAAGTGAGAAATGAAGTAACTCTTCTATTATTGTTTTTTAATCTGTGCTGATGGATTTACTAATAAAGTAAATTTCAACTGTATGATATATATTGTTGACTTCAGAACAAAATACAACCACTTTAAAAAAATATTCATAAGCATTGTAAAAATCTTTAATTAATAATTTCTGCCATTACTTAAAATATAAAACTTATGCTCCTGGTATTCTAGGACTGATGCTATAAACAATGAAGTTTCATGTGTTTTAAGTTATTAATGATGTTGGCCTTATTTCAAATACTGTAACCAGACCAGGACTTGTGTTCAATGAGATTATTGTTTTAAAAAGGCATGAAAACGTGAATAAATTAATGCTTTATCATAGCATTCAGATTTATATGTGGAGGCATATTCTTTGTACTTTAAGTTGGCAAGCGCTTCCTGCCAAAGACAACAATACAAATTAATGGTTCAAAAAACAATAACTCCTGATTATTGCTGAGCTTTTGCAGGGCAAGATTGCAGTAAAAGAGTGGTCTGTTATACTATAATATGGAGGTACATAGAAGCAATTCAGAAAATGATAGACATCTGAGTGCCCAGGTGGTAGGAAGTCCAGATCAAGTGTAAAAGCACCTAAGAAGCCCAATAAGAACAAGAGAATGCCAACTATTACATGTTCACCTGGGCTACCAGGCATACCAGTGAACCCAAAAGCCTTAGGAAGAAAAGAATGCAGAGCAGCTGATCTTACTTATGATGATATCACAGCTTTTCATCAGCATGTAAATAGTTTAAACAAAATTGACCAGTATAAATTATTACTAAAGTACATGGGAATAACATGTACTTTAGTAATACAGGAATAGAAAAAAAGAAGCCAAAAAGAAGAATTTGGTTTTGATAAAGAACAGAATAAGGAATAAAGGTGGCCAGACTTGCCTGTATGTGTCGCAACATTTCAAGCAATATCAGGGAGTCCAAAGATAGAATCTCATATTTGGCCTGTAGATATCATGCATCAGGAAAGTTACCAGTTGAAAACTGAGGAGGAGACCGGAGCACTGCTGAAGATAAAGAAGTTACAGAAGCTATTAAGAATGATATCAAACTTTATAGATGCAGAGAGAGCCACTGTTCAAGATTTAAGTCCAGAAGAGGATATTTACCACATGAGCTGAGCATAAATAAAATGTGGCAGAATTTGTGTAAAAAAAAAAAAAAAAAAAAAAAGGAAAACTATAGGCCTTTCTATTTCCTCTTTATGAAAGTACAAATGTGTCCTCTAACACTGTTTTAACCTATCGTTTAAAACTCCCCATACAGATACATGCTCAGCATGCAAGATTGCTCTCTGAAATTCAAAAATCAAAAAGATTTGGAGGAAAAAATCAATTTTAAACAAACCTTAGGTTGCACAAACTTCATGCGAAAAGATTCTATGGAATAATGAAGGAAGAAAATCCAAAGATGATTAAAGTATGCTTCAATATACAACAGAATCGGCCAATACCAAAGCTATCTCTGGGTGAAGTGTTCTATTCAAGACAGGTTTGGCTTTACGATTTGTGCATAATGATTCATTCTCAAGAAAAAACAAAGGAAAACATTGTTATTTTACACTTGGCTAGAAACAGAATGACTGAAAGGATGCAATAAAGTTGTATCTGGTGTACAACATTTTCTTAGAAATCTTGAGGCATCCTAGTCAGCAAACAACCCATCTAAAATTCAGTTATTTCCTGACTCTTGTGCATGTCAAAATAAGAGTACCATTGCGATATCCACACAGATGGCTTTTATGGAAGAGAGTAGAAGATTTAATAAACTAGTCCATTATTTCCCAATTCACGGTCACTACCTCCAGACAAAGTGTTTGGTAGAGTGGAAAAAGCCTACTGCAAAAAAGGAAGAAATTTTGTCACCAACTGAATACTATGAAGTGCTGGGACACCATGATACTAAATAGGTAAAGATTGGGAAGCAAAGGATCTGAAGTCCAGTAAACTAAAGGTTTTAAGATCTAAGATGCCTTTCAAAATAGCTGCCCAATGGACGATGGCTTATGAAAAAACTAAAAAGAAGGTATTGCTGTCATTATCAGACACCTATAATGGAAGTCCTGTTGAAGTTGAAGTACTGAAGTCCAGGAACTGCAGTCGGGAGGTTACGAAAGCAGCTACTTTGCAAAAACAAACATGATCGCAAGGATAAGAAAAAGGATGCTTTGAAACTCATGAAGTATTTAGAAATACTGAAAGGAGGAGAAGAGTTTTATGACATTGTGAACGTCACCATTAGGTCTCTAGTTTTATACCACTGGAGTCTGTATTTTGTATTTTATTTTGATAATGTTAGGTTACTGTTTTGCACTTAGGTTTATCTGTTATAGAGCAATATAATGCTAAATTTATTGTAATGCAATAAACAATAAAGATGCCTTCTTCATAATATCTATAAAAAGAGGGAAAAAAAAGAAATTTTGAATATTTATATTAACAAAACTTTTATCTTGAAGCTATACATTTATCGACTTTTGAAAAAACTTGGAAATTTTGTCCCTACATTTTGATATTTGGAATAAAATTTTGAGAAGTGTTAAACACATAATAAAATACATGGTTCAAAATGTAATGTAAATGTTGAGTTGTTTTCCTCCCATAATTACTATTTTGGCATGGTATTTAAAAAATGCACTTCCTGAAACACATATTTTTTTGCATTTATCGACTTTTGAAAAAATGCTTCTCAGTTGGTATTCTACTGACAAGATGGATAGGTGGTTCAATTAGTCTGTTCCCAAAGTGGATCTTAAATGGTTCTTTATGAGAGACAGTAGCGAGAAGCAACACTAATAGAAAATTACAAAATAATCTCAGAGCAATACACAGTTCTGGAAATACTGACTGAAGCTTGACTTTATAAATGGAATTCAATAGAGCAAGTGCAAATGCTGTTTCCAGACTTATTGACAAAATTTCGAAATTTCACGTAAAAATTACTGGAGGTGTTTTAGTTTGTCTTTCAGTTTGTTGCTCAGATCTTTAGGGCATTTTGAAGTGAGAATCCTGGCAAAACTGTCCAAATCCTCTTCTGATATTTGTATTGTAATTTCAAGAATCAGGTAAAGGTTTGACACAAATCTTCAAGTTCATCAAAATGAACATTTAATTGGGATATGATGTTTTCAGTGAGACAATTGAAAATTTTGTTCTTGAAGTCGTCTTCTTCTTCTTCTTCTTCTTCTTCTTCTTCTTCTTCTTCTTCTTCTTCTTCTTCTTCTTCTTCTTCTTCTTCACCACCACGACTGCTGCTGCCATATGCTGTACTTTATCTTATTGAAAAACACTTTTCCTTTCCCTTCTATTTTATGTTCCTCAAATTCTGCACCAGTGTGTAGTTCAGCTGCAATCCCTTTAGTTACTTCAAGGAAAATCAGCCAATAAACATTCAGTTTCTGCTTGTCTTCTGTAAGTTTATTTATGTTTTCCTTTTCCTGCAGTAAAGTTAAATCCTGACTTTGCAAAACAACACTCACAATATTGATCTTTTCAAGAATATCTGCCCAAATTACTGATAGAACAATATTCCTAAACTTAGTGAAGTAATCAATCAATCCTGTTGTTTGTGCTACAGCTTCTGTGGTTAGGTTACAGTCTGTCTTAGCACAATGAAGAGCTGTTATTATCTGTGGCAATCTATCAGACAGAGGTTTCACAGCATCTGCTCTTGAACTCCAAGTTTTTGAAAGTTTGCAAGGCATCCTTCCTGTGTTTTGAATAAGAATATGCCATCTCCCAGCACTGGCACTAAAAAGATTGTACAATTGATTTACACAGTTGAAAAAGTTACAAACTCTGTAAAACTTCTGGCAACATGGACACCTAGGAGATTAAGAGATTGAAGCATAAGGTAGGTAAGTTGCAGAAGGAACAATTTCCTTAACCCATTAATGCCTGAATGATTTTGTTATTAATTTTTATTGGTTTTTTACTTTATTATAACTGCAGGTTTCACAAATGTACTGAATAAAATACAAAAATGGGTATTCATTACTCAGTTTTGAAAATATTTGCCATTGCTGTATGGTAACACTAGGTGCTTCCACTACCTAGTTTTATGGTGTATAATTTTCATTAAGAAATTCCATTCTGAATCTTCAGCAGGCTACTACTCTACATCATTATTAAAGGTAATATTGCTAAAAAAAAACAGCAATAAAATTTGAACTAAGATAAAAACACATGCAATTTCACAAAAATACACTTATGATATTGTAATAAATGAGAACACCAATTGTTGCTACACACACTTTATTTATCACTTAGGCACTCAGTGTAGCACAAAGTTACATTCAAGTTGTGAGTTGTGACTGCTGAGTCACAACTCACAACTGAACTGCACTGCCCACTTCACTGTCCGCTTTTCACTTCATCACGTCTTAACTGACTGAGCTCCACTACGGGCAAGAGCAGCCCCTTATATAGGCCTTGTATACAAAACGGAAGGCTCTAGAAAGAGAGGCTTCTAGAACATGCCGAAAGGAATGCTCTGGAACAGGTAAGCAGCACACAATGGCTATTACTCCACACTAGCTAATGTTCCGACGGCCGGTCGAAGGCCCCATCCAGTTGCTTGGCCGAGAGGCGCTTACCGGAGGCCCGCAGGAGCCACTGTCCTTGCCATGATTGTTTAAGCTTGGGACAACGCCCCTTGGTCCCGGTAGGGCTGGAAACCTTGGTTTTTGGCTTGCCGATTGTAATGGGTCATCATCGGGTCGCTTGCTATTTGGATGTGTTGACGGGCCATCTTGTGCACGTCGTGGAGACGGTCCACGATATTCCTTGATCGTTGGCCTCCCAAACGCGTCCTCACAGCCAGCTCGGGTCTTGCGGGCACGACCGCATACTCCGTCAGGGTCATCCTGTAGATCTCAGGATGTCCGTTGGGGATCCGAAGCGTCACCTAGCCCCCGTCGAGTCGCAAGACCTTCTTGCCGACGTCGACCGTCGCGTCGTGGCTCCTGAGGGCATCCAGTCCCAATATCACATCCGCAGCCAACCTCGCGACGAACACCCATAGACTTACAATGCCCGCCCCAAGGTCAACTCCAGAAGGGCCTCCTCCACAGGCAAGGTGTCGCCCGATGCCGTCACTACCTGGTAGGCCCGATCCGGTTTTCTTGGTGGCAAGCCCTCCGCCAGGTCAGGTTTGATTATGGTCACGGATGTACCGGCGTCCACTAGCATCCAGCACAGTTTTTCTTGTATTTAGCCATCCGCGACAAGATTAGCTCCATTCTTCTGTCCAAGGCACATAACATGACTCGAGGGGATGGCGATGACGGCTCCAACGTACCCCTCGCCACGCCGGTCCTCATTCGTTTCCCGCCTGTTCTTAGGCTTGGTTGTGGACAGTCGTTCACCAGGTATCCTGGCTGGTCACACCCCAACACACACCGCTTGACGATCCTCGTCGACGTCCCTAGGTCGGTTCTTTGTCTCCGTCGTATCGAATACTCCTGATCATTAAGGTGGAATCAGATGTTACCTCGGCCACTAACTGCCCCCTCCTCAGGCCTGCGCTATCCCATTCATAAGCAGGCAGCGCCTGTTCTTCGGCTTGATTTGGACAGCCCTTCATGGGTGTCCTGGCCACATCCCCAACACACATCACTTGAAGATCTTTGTCGACGTCCCTGGGTTGATCCTCTTTACCCGTTTTATTGAATATCCCTGGTCCTCTAGTAGGGGCAGCTGTTTCCTTGGCCGCCTCCATCCTCAAAGAGGCCGTTAGCGCCTCGTGGGTGGTCTTGTAGTCGCCGTGGATCAAACGCTGTCGCATTTCGGCGTCACGCACTCCGTCGACAAAGGAGAAGGCAACTTCTTGAGACACGTAACTGAGCGAGGGGTTCACAAAACTGTTCACCAGCTGTTAAATTCCCAGGGCGAACTCCTGCAATGTCTCCCCTGGCTGTTGCAACCTTGACTTTAACTGACTACGATAGGCTGCGGCCAAAGCCATGGTTTTCGAACGCCTCCCGGATGTCTTTGGACACCGCCGACGTCGGAGTCGCATTCAGAACTTATGCCGCTCATCCGTAAGCTGTCTAATCATCTGTGCGGCTTCCTCCTTTGCTGACCATAGGTTGCTGGCGGCGACGGCGGTGAATTGTCAGCGGAAGACTTCGAAAGTTGCCGTTCCATGTATTTGGGTGGCTTGATGCATGCAGATGTGTTGCATCCTGACGTCTCGACCTTCAGGTCCATAAGTCTTCCGCTAAGCATTCCTCATGGCGCTGCCATCGACTCTTTCCTCCAGGACTCTAAGGCGTCTCCCAAAATCATCCACGGCGCTAAACCGTTCCCCAAAGTCCTCCAGGGCGTTAACGCATTGATCAAGGTTTCACCTTTCTGTTGAGCTCTTCCACATCTTTGTTCTAGCCGGCTAGTTGTTCGTCAATTTTGGCTGATAGCTCTGGACATTTATATCTTCATTTCTGCCTGCATTTTCTCCATTCCGGATTCCATTTTCTCCTCAATCGTAGAAGTCACTGTTGTTACTTCACTTTCCATCTTCTCCATTGCAGAATTCACTGTTGTTATTTCAATTCCCATCTTGACCATTCCAAAATTTACATTCTTCATTTCATTCTCCATCTGCTCTATCCTGGAGTCCATTTTTGTCTCAGTCTTCCCCATTCTGGATTTCATTTCCGCCTCCATCTTCTGCATTCCAGATTTCATGATCTGCCCTTCATTTAATAATTTTTGAAGTAGTTGCTCCATTGCAGTGTTTGGATCCCACTTTTGACACCAATGTAACAAATGAGAACACCAGTTGGTGCTACACACACTTTGTTTATCACTTAGGCACTCAGCATAGCACAAAGTTACACGAGTCATTTTGGCACACACTTAGAACACAACACAATTGATCCATCGAATCACAACTCCTAACTAAACTCCTGAATCACAACTCACAGCTGAACTGAACTGTACTGGCACTATCCACTTTCGCTGTCCTTTATCTGGTTCGTCACTTATTAACTGACTTAGCTCCATTCTGGGCAAGAGCAGCCCCATATATAGGCCTTGTATAGAAAATGGAAGACTCTAGAAAGAGAGGGTACTAGAACATGCTGAAATAAATACTCTGTAATAGGTCAGCAGCTATAGCTATTGTTCTGCACTAGCTATTTTTCCACACTGGCTATTGTTCCGACGGTCGGTTGAAGGTCCCACCCAGGTGCCGGGCTGAAAGGCATTTACCAGCGGCCCTCAGGTAGCCTCACACACGTGGTCACAATATACACACATCAGTACTTTTTGCATCCTAAATTACACAAAATATAGTGAGTATGAAAGGGAAAAAATCAGTAAATGCATAGTCCAACACCACACTTCAAGCACATTATTCTCGCACTGGATTTACAGTTGTCATTAGCATACCTTTTCCTTTTCCTTCCTTCCGTTTGCTGCACAAGGTGATCAATTCTATCAAATCTTGCAGAATCTGATATGCGACTGCTAAGAGATATCCATGGAGCTGCTGGTCTTCCAGCTCCTTTTGGTACAATCTAGTATCTCTTGAGATAGACAATAGCTATTTCTCTTTTAAAATCCAGCTGAGCTATTCTTTGTTTTCTGAATTTATTGTACCAAATCCAGCTGTTCTGAAGCTAGCATCCACATAACCTAAGGCCAGTACCATTTTTTGCTGCATATCCCAATGCAATAGCAGATAGTATTCTCATCCATCTAGTCAGCATTTCCCATAAAAGTGTTATATTGGTGATCAGCCTTGAAATCATTACATTTTGCTTCAACTATTGTGAAAATCTGTAATCTCTTCACTTGGTGAACTTCTTGTGCATCACATGAAGAAGAGATCATTGTGACCACTGCGTTATCCTTCCATCGGACATAAAGTGGTCCATCATTCTTCTCTAATGTTGTCTCAAAGTGCCCAGGATCTATTTTGGAGAATACTTGCTTGTTTTCCAGCAGGCATCCTTTAGGGATTCTATTTACTCTAATAGTACCAATGGCAGAATAGCCATAATACCTGAAAGATGAGAAAAGTGGTTAACTAGAAGATAAATTATCCATGGAGAAGCTATAGCTTAGTTTTCTCTTCTCATCCACAACTTTGTCAATCAGCGAGAGTAAGCAACTTGCCTCCTCATAAAATAACTTGTCATAGTGAGCATTACATTTTGGTCCTTTACCCTAGTACAATTCAAAATTCACCAAATATCCGTCCTTGGTGTTCAGGCTCCATATCTTGTAGTCAAATCTAATGGACTTGACATGAGTGAATTACTTGCACCCATGGTAGCCGAAATATTTGACCACATATTTTCCCATATGATAGGTGTTTATCAGGTATGAAATTATCAGTAGGTACATCTCTTCTTTAACTTTTCTTATTGGCTATATTTTCCATGCTTTATCATTATGGTTAAATTGTGGCATTGTCTGTAAAGTTGAGAAACCTACAGATTTGAAGAAGTCTGTCTCTTCTCATTGAGTAAGAAACTGCCATGTTCTTCATGTCATCATTTGAATCCCAGAAGTGCCTTTTAGAAGGCAAGTTATTGTAGCCATTAACATATAGAATGGTAATGAAGCGACGTATTCTTCTTCTGTTGCTATCTTTGTGTACTGAAAATTTAAAAATAATGCCTAGCATTTGGTTTCTTCTATCAAATCTTCAATGAATTCTTGGTCATAAAACAGTTTAAAAATTTCAATTACTGATGTGTGTTCATATCTTGAATAATCTGTAGTGGGAAATGCAGTATGTTTATGTATGTCAAAATCGGCTCCTTTCTCCCATCACATTTTAGATGTTTTCCTCTCAGCAGCCCATTTGATAACATTTTCAGATATTGGGGTAGATATAATTTCAGGTGCAGCTGCCTCTGGTGTGGGTGACTGTACTGGTGGGTTGTACTTGTTTTGGTCAACACCTATTCTTTCATTGTTTGGTAACCTCATTTCAGCATCAGCCAGTAACTGAAAGATGTCAGGTTGTCAGCTAATCTGCCTTCATCCTCATTTCCAGAATCCTCATCTGTGTCTACATTTGGTACCAATGGCTCAATAAACACATCACCATCAATATCATCATTGCAATCTATCTCCAGTGCTTCAGCACCCTTTCCTGAAACAACATAACAAGATATACGTCTTATTGAGTGTAAATGCCTAGCATTGCCATATGGTAATATTGAAATCAGGAAGCCACAGGTTCTCCTGTTTTTAGCAGAATCACCTTCTAACTCCCAGAGAATGTACATGTTGCACTATAAAGGGAGGTATACTATTAAGAAACAACCGTATAATACTTCTAAGCATATAAAAATATACTTACTCGAAAGGGATTGCTATTTCTGCTCCAATTCTGTGACAGCAGTTTTCAAACAGTCTGAACATTAATATCATAAAAATACAATGACCGTTGTACTGTCATAAACGCAGTTCATTTGCAAAGCAATAAGCAGTGGTGCCAAACAGCTTTAGTAACAACAATAACAGCTTTAAGAATGTGTTATGTGCATTACCTTATGGACATATGGCAATATTAGGCATTAGTGGGTTAATTGATAGCTTTAACTCCTTTAACATGGCCATACATGTTGGCACCATTATAACAACAACAACATTGACCTCCGCAGTCGCCTATATCAATGTTGTGATGTTTGAAATTTTCTGTAATAGCATTTGCTATTCCCTTGCCTGTTTCTTGTAAGCATCGAAACAAGTTTAAGAATCTTTTATATATTATCCATTGATTTTCTTCTTCACAATAAAAAAAAAAGAAACCAAGTTCCCCAGGGCCTGTGTCAGCTTTCACCAAGTGTCAGTGAGTAAAATATTTCATTTTTGAGTAGAGTATTGTTATATTTCGAACTAAATTGTGTATTCTTTCCAAGAATTAGTACTCCTAGGAAGGCTTACATATAAAATTGTGTACTTTGTTCACATGTTAGCACCTGAACGGTAATTACCTCGTATCTGTTGAGGTTACGTAGCTGCCGTGCTAATAAATGTCAAAATGCAACCCTACTAGTGCAACACAAAATCTTCCCACAATGACTGTTTCAACTTCAATGGTAGATTCTACTTTTGAATCAACACCTATGCATTGCTCTACTCCTCAGGTAACCAGGTTATTTGTTAAATCTACTCCAATGTGTAAATCTGCTTCCAATGTTAAACAGATGGCAGCAAGCCATACTTCTATACTACACAGCTATTCTTATATTACTCAAAGTGTACCAACAAAAGATCACGCTATCTCCTATCCAAGATTGCTTATATGCTGTTGGCAAGCTAACTGATCCTGCCAGTATTGGGTTCATCTCCAGAATATCGAACTATAGAATTTGTGTATACCTTTCCAACAGGAACATGCTGAGCAACTGTGCAAAGCGCACCCTATGGTAACTATCAATGGTGTGCTCATGGCTCTTCATCCACTCATAAAATGAAAGAGGGTCATGCTTTCCAATGCGTGCCCTGTAATATCCCACCAAGTAGTAAAGGAACACTTAAATGAGTTTCGTGTTGATCTTGCTTCTAATATAACGTACGTTACGGTGGGAGTTAACATTCTGGGCTATTCACGCATACTTAGCTTCTGCAGGCAACTGTATATCAAACCAGAAGATTTTGAAAAACTACCTGAAAGCTTTCAATTGTGGTATGAAGGTACAAGTTACTGGGTATGTGTATATCCAATATGCTTTATATGCAAAATGGAAGGGCACATAGCCCAACAATGTAAATCTATCGACGCGGCCAACAATGAAAGTGCTGCCAACATGGCCTCTTTTTCTACTGAATTCCATCCTCTTAGACCTTATCTTTATCTTTATTCACCATTAGGAATATTTTACAATTTCATGGTTTCATAAAAATTTATATACACTGCCGTTTGTGAAAATTGCAACACCAAGAAAGAATTTCCCGAATAACTCCAAAATTGGTGGAAGTGTAGAAGAGTCTGCAAGCAATAAGTGATTAGGTTTGCAGAGAGATGGGGTACACGTAGGCCGAGCAGAGTCTTCTCGTGTCGGTCCGACAAGGTCAGTGTTCCGCCCAGTGTAGTCAGTGCAGAGCTGTCAAAGAAGGTGGAAACAATAAAGTGAGTGCCAGTATGCCTCGTTGACGTCAAAGAGAGCCATATCGGCATCTGAGTGAGTTCGAACGGAGCAGAATGATCGGTCTCCGGGAAGCGGGTTTGTCATACCGTGACATTTCGGCTCGTACAGGGCATGCTGCTACGACAGTGATGCGTGTGTGGAAGCAGTGGATAGATGAAGGTTGTACGCAGCGAGGAGCGGGTACTGGACCACGGAACATGACCACAGCACGGGATGACCGTCATCTTGTCCGCATGGCCATAATGGACCGTACAGCTTCATCCACAGTATTGGCTCGATGCTGGAGCACTGCAACAGGTGTGAACTTGTCCGCATCAACGGTTCGTCGCCGTGTGCTGCAGGTTGGACTGGTTGCATGCATGCATGCATGCCATTACGTCGGCTTCCACTGCCCAGAAACCACAAGCTCCTCTGACTGCAATGGGCATGTGAACACCGTCAATGGGGTGCTGAGTGGCAAAATGTAGTCTTTTCGGCAAAGTCCCGCTTCAACGTGTCCTACAGTGATGGCCGCATACGTGTCCGGCGGTACCGTGGTGAGCGCAACTTGGAGGCTGCATTGTTGAGCGGCATAGTGGACAAACACTATGTGTGATGGTTTAGGGGCGCCATTGGGTACAACAACCGATCTTGCCTCCTACAAATTGAGGGCACTTTGAACAGCAACCGGTACCTAACGGTGGTTGTAGCGCCTGAGGTATTGCCCCTGGTTCAGGCATCTCCACAGGCCACATTTCAACAGGACAATGCCCAGCCACATATTGCAAGGAATGTACAAGCCTTCTTTGAAGAGCGATGAGTACCATTGCATCCCTGGCCTGCACGTTTGCCTGACATGTCACCCATCAAACATGTGTGGTATATGGTTGGTCGGCACCTGGTGCATCACGGTCCTCCAGTAGCCAGTGTCACGTATTTGTGGGCTCAAATACAAACTGTGTGGAGGGAAATCCCTCAGGAACATATCCAGAACCATTTTTGAT
Source organism: Deroplatys truncata (assembly GCA_030765065.1). Lineage (NCBI taxonomy): Eukaryota > Metazoa > Arthropoda > Insecta > Mantodea > Mantidae > Deroplatys > Deroplatys truncata. Next base: position 384,091,022 of record CM060990.1, read on the forward strand.
TCAATGCCATGGCATATAGCAGCTCTAATTGCAGTGCATGGAGGCCACACCAAATACTGAATATTAGGGCTCAAAGGTTCATATATACATTTGAAAAGTTTATCATTTGTTACTTGTCATATACCTAACCTGTGGCATTAAATTCATGCATTTTCCTTCTTGGTGTTGCAATTTTCACAAACGCCAGTGTGTGTGCGTGTGTGTGTGTGTGTTTTTTAACATAGTCTTAAACACAAAGTACTAACATAGTAAAAATGAAGTTAAAATAGAATACAATAAGAATCTATATATCCTGTACAATGTACTGGACAAAATAGATTAATTAATACAATAACACAAAGAATATAAACATAAAAATACAATCATAATGGTTACTATAGTACATAATGAAGAGTTTTGGTACAAAAACGTGAAATCTGTAGATATTATTCATATAAATATACATTGAAAAATGTAAATATGTATATAATAAATACAAATTGACCTATTGAAACAAAGAGACTAGAAGTAGTTAGCAGTATTTGCCCACCTTAAGATATACCTGGGAGATCACGTGATTCTGTTTGCACACTGTGCTAAACCAGCCTATCTCACAGCAGCAGGAGGTTAACTCTGCAGGAATGGAGATATGTTCTGCCTCTCTCCCTCCACCAATGCCAACCTGCTCTCAGGATATACCTGATAAATCATATGATTCTGCTCCTGTACAAAATCAACAGGAACTTAACTCATCGGGGTTAGGAGTGATCTGCACCTCAACGGGCTCTAAGCGCCCAGTTCCATCAGATGACAATTCAACAACACCTGTGTCTGAATCTGGGCATAATTCTGACTCTGAAACCCCCTCAACACTTAGAGACAGAGCCAGCAGCAAGAAAAAAGTATCTAAAAGTCCATCCAAACCACCCAAGTCGGACAAGGCAGTAACTACAGTACGTAAGGTTTAAGTTGAAACATGACCATTTTGATGCTACCTCACCGGTCTAGGAGGGGGTGTGCTAACGAAGGCCCAAGTGCCGAGAAAACCTGCCACAGTCACTCTTCACTGCCTAGTCTCTCAGTGTCTCCCTAGCTACAGTGTTGTGCCAGCTGCACTTTTGGTAGTGAAATATGAAAAATATCCTGATATCTTTGGCCGTCCTTGCTTCGCTGACTTTTGTATTGTTACAAGCGGGTGTTGGTTGTTCTCTTTAAATTTCATGTTTCAACCTAACCCAGATTTTAAATAGTAAGTTTCAATAGCAACAGTTTTGAGATTAGGTAATTAAGGATTATCCACTGTTATGTGGAATATAGTGCTATATTTTTCTACTTTCCATGCTTCAACTTAAAGCAAATGCACTATATGTACAATTCTCTGCTGCCAGTAAAACCTTTGTTGGAAGAAAATCTTAGTGAATATGCATTGAATTTTGCATAGCTATGCAGTTTTTACAAGAATGCTACTACAACAAATGACTTGCTAAATTTGGCACAAACATACTCAATGAACTTGTCAGAACTAGTACACATGCTAATACATTGTATCTTTGGCTAAATTGTCATACTGTTGCCCTCGTTTGTGTCACTTTTGCCCGCATTAGGTCTTTCTTTTGCCCACCTAAATTAGGAATAAGGAAGTGAAAAAGCAATGAAATTACTTACCTTAGGAGTGATTTTAGAACATGATGTGGTCTCTCCAATATCTAGTACCCACCTACCCACCCGTTATAAGTGTTTTATTTATATAGGCAAATAGCGCTAGGAAAAAAACAAACGTAGCCATTTTTCCATGCAAAGTGGGTACTGCCAACCTAAATAATCAGTGAAATGCACTGAATATGCGATGTGCTGTTGCTTTGTGAACGTGAATCATTGGAGTTTTAGACGCACAGATCCCTGGGCTACGCTCTGTTGTTGCTTCGCAGTTGCGGCCTATCGGCCGCAACTTGCTGCACTCCTCTCCTTCTAAAATACATCCCTCGGCTACGCTTTGAGGCTGAGGGCCCTCAATCTCTCGGCTACGCTTTGAGGCTGAGTATCTTACCGGCTTCGGTGGCATTATTCATATGTTGGCAGCATTACGTTAGAGCAGCGTAAGACCTAATGCGGGCAAAAGTGACACAAACGAGGGAAACAGTATGACAATTTACCCGTATCTTTCTTTAACCAGCTGCAGGCTAAAAAAAAACAGAACAATTCGCCTGCAAAAGAAAAGAAGCCATTAAGCGAAGCAAATTTAATGAATTAACAACTGATCTACCTGTTGATTTTATGCAATAATTATTTACATATGTGCATTGGCAAACCTTACAACAATTTTACAATGGAACATAAAGGATTTCCGCCCTCAGCATGAATTTCTACAATTGCTTCTACAAAATGATGATCCTGCAGCAATATGCTTACGAGTAACAAATTTCATTGATAATTATGTTGTTCCTATGCGACGATATGTTGTATATCATAAAAACAGAATAAGTGCTCAACATGCTAGTGGAGGAGTTCTAACCTACTTCAAGGATACTGTAACACATAGACGTATTAGACTTAATACCCAAATAGAAGAGCTAGCATTAACCATGTTCCTCAAATGAACAATTTGTTGTGCAGCATTTACCTACCAAATAACACCCCCTTAGTTACCAATGCTGATGGATTTGATATCTCAACTACCTAAACCCTTTGTCATCTTGTGATTTTTTGCAGCTACAATTTACTATTGGGAAGTAAACATACTGACCCCAGGGTAGGAATAATAGAATCTATCATCCAAAATCAGGATCTAGTTAATCTAAACTCATTAAATCCCACTTATTTCAGCATTGCTCACAATAGCTACAGCAACATATATCTTGCAATATCTTCTCCAAGTATTGCACCAATATTTAATTGCTTGGTATCCTTTATCCTCAAGGGAGTGATCATTTTCCAATTACACTTGAAGCCACCTACTCTGATACTCTATACACATGACCACCATCTTGGATCATCTACGAAGCTGATTGGAAACTATTCCATGCCAGCCTTCACAGTGCTATTCAGGAACTGCCAATACCAAGGCATTTCCTGAACCTCAAAATTGATGACCTTATTGGATTATTTTTGAGGCAGTAATAAATTCTGCTAAAGTTAGCTTACTAACAAATCATTTTACATATCAAGAGTGTTAAGTCCACTGGTGGAATGCAACTTGTAAAAAATATTACAGCCAAGAATAAAGCATACTGCAGATATAAAATGCTTGAATGCAACTTGTAAAAACTATTACAGCCAAGAATAAAGCATACTACAGATATAAAATGCACCCTGTGAAAGAAAATAAAATGGAACGTCAGCCTCTGAGAGCGATTGCTTAACATGAAGTCAAACAAAGCAGAAGCAACTGATGGTTGAAGCTTTGTCATCCATCAACAGCGCAACAAACCAAACCAAAATGTGGTGGAAACTTCAGGCCATAGCTGGCTCTCGCCATCCCCATTTATTTCACCTAAGCCTCCAAACTAATTAAGCCAATCAATGATCCTCAACTTATTGCTGACATCCTAGCAGCTACATTTTCAGAAATTTCTAGTGATGGTGAGACGGTCCTGGAATAAGCGATTAAACTGATAATGATGTTATCACAATTTTTGCTGAGTCCAATACACCATACAACATGGCTTTCTCCTTTGAAGAACTTAAAGAAGCCCTACACAATTTCACTAGTAGAAGTCTGGGACCAGACAAAATTCCTTATGAGCTCATACAAATGCCAACCCAAGCTTTATAATACATGCTGGACTTGTTTAATCATATTTGGCCATCAAAACAGTTTCTTAACCAGTGGCATATTTCTACAATAATTCCTATACCCAAACTCAACAAGGAGCTCTCAGTTCCAGAAAACTATGGACCCATATCATTAACATGCACAATTTGCAAATTAATGGAAAAATGTATCATAAAATGATTTCGTTGGGCATTGGAGAGGAGAAATTTCTTTTGCCCAGTTGAACATAGTTTTCGACGGTTTGATTCCACAACAGATACCATAATTGTGCTGGAGACCGAAATACTAGAAGCCTTTAATAATTACCAATGCATGCTTGCTGTAAATCTAAACATAGAAAAGGCGTATGACAAGGTTTACCATAATCATATTCTCCGAACTCTGCTGGATAATGATGGAACTGGGAACATGATTGCATTTAAGTACAACTTTCTCCAAAATAGACTTACACGTGTGAGAGCCAATGGACCCTTACCAAAGGAGATCTGTTTTAAAAGCGGTATTCCCCAGGGATCAGTTTTGAGTATAATGCTATTTTTAATAGCCATCAACAACATTAAATCATGCCTTAGGTTCTCGTAAAAGTTTGCTTATTTGCAGATGATTTTGTCTTTTTTTTTTTTTTTTTGCAGAGGAAGGGACATGCAAAGTGCTCAGGAATTGCTTCAAACTACACTGAAGACCTTATTGAAATGGAGTTATTCTACTACCCTGAAATTCTCTTCTCTAAACTTCTTATAGGAAATCATAGTATTCCTGTTGTTCTCCTCAGTACAGATCCTTGGACTGTATTTTGACAAACAATTAACTTGGCTTACAGCTCAAGTTCCTTAACCCTCCGTCAGGCGCGCGCTTTGTTAGAACACCGTTAGTCGTGTGGGCCTAATGGACCCGCGCTATATTTTTGTTGTTATTGTTTGTATTTTTGTTTTCTTTCGTTTATTTTATTTTTTCCTGTGTTTACCTTTATTTAGATTAAGCGTACAAGGCTTTCATTAGTAGGTATTATGTTACAACATAAAAATACAAGCGAAAATACGAGTACATATACGTTATAAATTGTATTACAGTAAGTATAAAGAAATACATTGCCATTTCCAGGTATACATACAACTTGTAATTTCAAATGTTCAGTTACTCAGAATCATCTACTATCTCACCCGTTTTCCCCGACTAAGCAACTTTCGCAAATAATTTTAGCATGTTTGCTCAAACACAGGGGGGTGTTGCATTTCCCACATGCATATTTAGTTTTGCAGTTCATTTTGTCTTTGTTGCAGGGTGCACATCGTTTCCTTTTCAATGTGCATAGTGGTGTATTTGACAATTCATCTACTCCGGTTTCTTCAGGTTTATATTTTGTCAAAAGGCCTTTCAAATCACCGGGTAGATTTGATGCTGTTGCTCTCCTTTGTAGCTGTTGTAACAGTAAAGCTAAAGATAGTACTTTCAAATACTCTTTCCTTGTGGAATATTTATTTTGATTTCCAAGGAAGATAACCCTAGAATTAATACCTGCAATGCTCAAGATATGGTAAAAAAATTACCATGGGCCACCTTCCTGTTGTTCTTGCTACATTGTATGTAGCACACAATTTATCTACTGCATCAACTCCAGATTTACTGTCGTAACGCAGGATTATTTCAGGCTTTTTCTCAGCACCTTCTGATAACTGTGTGGATGAAACATGTAGACTTGAGAGAAAAACTACTGTTTTACCACTTTTTGGAACATATGAAACAAGCGTTTCATTTTTTGTGAAGCCAAATATGCTTTCGTACTGACTGCGATCTTTTGGAGAAGTGAAATTAGTGGGTAATTCTTTTTTGCTGTTTCGCACTGTACCGACGAAAGAAAGTTGTCTTTTGCGCAATTCATTCACCAGCGAAACAGTGGTAAACCAATTATCTGCAGTAACGTTTCGTCCAGTGCCAGAGATGGTTCAGTTAGTCTCAGCACTACAGCCTCAGCCGAGTTAGTTTGCAAATATGGTCCGTCCGGCTGCTGTCCACAATAAATCTCCATGTTAGTTGTATAAAACAGTTTTGCATCACTCAAACAGAATCTATTTATGCCATGCTTATTTGGCTTGGATGGTATATATTGTCTAAAATCACATCGACCACGAAATGCCGGCAACTGTTCGTCGACAGTGACATTTTGTCCAAGAGAATAATGGTTCTGACAGTTGTTCAGAAACAATGTAAACATTTCTCTAACAGCAGCCAATTTATCCAATCTTCGTCACTCCAGTCTTGAGCTTTTGTCATCAAAGCGAAAGCAGCGTATTAGAAACTGAATCATTTTTCGGACATAGCCATTCAGAATAGAGGAATTCCAAGATCATCGGTTCTCCAAAACTCGTGAATATTCTGGCATCCACCACAAAAAATTCCTGCCAGGTACAATAAGCCTATGAAAGCTTTTATTTCTATTACATCTGTAGGTCTGCTGTCTCTTTCACGATCAAATTTGTGCTGCACACTGCTAATGTAAGTATTTGAGCTTTCGACAATAAAATCAACTATATCTTCGGTAACAAAAATCAATTTCCATTTTTGCATTTTTGGCAGCTCCTACCACACCAGGAATTTTGGTCAATATATTGTGAGCTCTTATCTGTGTTATATTCCAAGGTGTTTTTTTCCATGTTGTTCCATCTCTTCCTGTAAATAACAACAGAATGTATTGTCAAAAATAAGAAGAAGAAGAAGAAGAAGAAGAAGAAGAAGAAGAAGAAGAAGAAGAAGAAGAAGAAGAATTAGTATGATAAGCATATGATGTTACCTATAAAATACATGTTATCATACAAGCTGCTTTCATCGTCTTTTTCTTCATCTTCATGCTCAGTTTGTGAATCTAAAGATCTCGTTTCGAGTTTAGCTTCTGAATCAGAATCATCTGATTCATATAAGTTGTCATCCACGAGCAAGGCATCATAATCGCAAAGTAGGCGATGTACTTCTTCCAAATTATTCGGATTCTGTAGATCGTACCTTTTACTCGTATTCATGACGAAGCAGTAACAGCTCCTTGCAATAGCAAAGCAATATTGTACAAAAGCTAATGAGAAACAAATCTGTCAACAATATGTAACAAGAGCAGGCGCGCGGGGCCTGGTTGGCCTGTGCGATACGTAACTGCTGATTAGTCATTCCTCCAGCCAAACAAATAAACAGATAAGGTTATCGCTGCAGCAAATAATCGCGCAAGGTGTAATGTTAGATGTCCTAGTCAGGCAGTTGCATAGGTGCGTTCGTTCGAAAATTATTTATATAATGCCAGGGGTCTCTCAGGCCCCTAGCGACTGACGGAGGGTTAAAGCAGAATGCACTAAATGACTTAGTGTTCTTAAACTTAGTGTTCTTAAAACCCTAAGCAATAAAGAGTTGGGGAGCTGATTTCAATGTCATAATTCAAACTTACCGAACCACCGCTCCAAGATAGATTATGGCTCTAATGTACACAGCTCAACCAGTTTCTTTTCTCTCAAAATTGTTGATACCATACAGTCTTCAGCTCTAAGAATAGCTCTAGGTGATTAGGGCTATTTAGCCCTATCTGCAGTCTGAAGCTATAGAACCTCCGGTATATTATAATCTATAGACAAGTACTTTTAATCTGACTTATGCTGCAAAAATTTCTGTAATGCCCAGAAATGAGATGCATCGGTTCGTGTTCCATTACAATGATTGCTCATGTCAACCACATCTTTACACCCCATTCTATTGCTGAGTTTTGGACTACCTCAATAAATTCAGTACCGAGATTTCACCAGAAGTACATGTTTTGATGTCCCCAAGTCCAAAAAAGCATTCTGGAAAAAGTTCCATGTGTGTGTCTGTGAAATGATTTCATGTTCCGAACCAGATGATATTGTGCCATGAACATTAAAACGTCCTCCTTTTGATTTAACCCTCATCAATCACAAGAAAAGTGGAACTGACGCTGCGTTCAACAAAATGTTCTCGGAAGTATGTGAGTCATCTCCGGGCACTCAACATATCTACACTGATGGGTGCATGTTGGATGGCAACAATGGATGTTCTGTGGTTTATTCTAACCACACGATGCTCTATAGACTACCTGATCACCCTTCAAGCTTCTCTCACAAACTTTTTGCTATTGCATTCTTTCGCAATGCAATATAGATAAAAACCAAATGATACCCTATATCACATTCACTGACTCTGTCAGCTCATTGCATGTGCTTCAACAGTTCCAAATTTCTAACTCCCTTGTTCAAGAGCTATGCACACTATGCCACAAGGTAAGTACCATTGGAAAAGTAATCACATTTAGTTAGATTCCATCGCATACAGAACTTGCTGGCAACAAGAATGCCGATGCTGCAGCCTAAGAAGCGACATGACACCCTCTGGTAGACATCAAAACTTCACATCAACATTTCTTTATCCATATGAAATCAGTCATAACACATCAGTGGTAAAGCAGGTCACTCTCTGCTACAAAAAGTAAGCTTCATACAGTGTGTGCTACCTATAATTTCAAATTTGCTATTTCACATTTCAAGCGCCAAGATCAAGTTATCACCAGACTATGCATAGGACATACAACCCTGACTCACTCTCAACTGCTGTGTCATGAACCACCACCTATGTGTCAACACTATCAAACCATGCTCACTGTTCAACACATCATCATAGACTGTCCATAGTTTCAAAAACAAAGATAACAGTGGTCCATTTCAAACAGTATGGAAATACTTAACAATGTACCTTCAAGCAAAAATGCTGTCAATCTTGTAAAATCAATTAACATGTACAGATCTATGTAGAAGCCTAATGTATGTAGTAGTGATAGGGCTGTTAGGTTCAAGCAACTTAAATAAAATAAATAAATAAATAATAAAAACAACATATCTTATTATTAAAACATTCTGCTCTGTTTTTGAAGATTAGGTGTTGCATCACACATGAATGAAAAATACACACCATTCTCTCTTTCTTGTAGTATGTATTGTAATATTTTGTGTGCATTTCTTGACAGAAATTTATCTTGCACTGTCCAGGACAAATAATGGAATTTTTTGCCTCTAAATGCAAGATTTCTAGATGCAAGGAAGATAGTAACATCCAGTAGTGTTTTCATAAATTCTTGTTCTTTAGGTAAACGTCTTTAAAAGCTGCTATGTATTCCAGAACCTGATAAATTCTGTTCCAGATTTTTCCAAAACACGCAATTAGTTTTATGGCTATGACTTATTATGCTGAGATAGACTCTCATGTAAATCTTTTCATGATGATTCGAGTATAATCAAATTCATCTTGATTGCCTAATCTAGATCTACAAGATGATATTGAATCACAGTCCTCAAGCAACAGGCATAGCCCACATAAAATGTCTTTTTTTTAGTATCACCCCAAACTAACCACTCTCTTTTCATTTGACATTTTCCAGAGCAATATTTGGAATGAAGTTGAGCACTGTGAGTTTCCTGTTTTTTGAGTCAAAATATCCTTGCTAACTTTCAATATTAAATTACAGACAAACTCTTTTTAACAATTATGTCCCTCATAACATTTGTAGCTTTTGGTGGATGCTGGCCAGGATCTGAAGGGTCCCAATTGTCAGTCGAAGTAGACTCTGAGTCTGGCACTTTATTCAGATTAATTTCTGTCTTACCTTGGGCTGATGGTAGTAGTAATTTTAAATAGATAGCAACCTGCATTCAAGAGATGTAGCAGGAAGATTTTCACTGGCATTATCTTTTGTTTCTGTATTTGATTGTGCCTTAGAATTTGACAGGGTGTTGATGTTGAAAAGTATATGTGGTTCTTAAATTTAAAATGATTATCCGGGCTTGTAGGCTGTGGTCTACTGGGCATTCTTCTTCTAGATGTTTCGTCCAAAGCTGCATAGGACAACTTCAATGGCATGGTCGAAGCACTCTCATTGATCTCGGCGATGACTGACAGAGTTTCTTTTTAGTAAGGGTGAGTAAGTTGCAGATGGTAAGGGTAGGGTTTGACAGGAAGTTAAGGAGAGGAGATGTTGGATTACCGCATTAGCATCTTCGTTAGTAAAAGTTAGCGCATAGCTTTCGGTGCATATGTAGACCTGGTTAACAGCCATGGCACAAGTCCCTGGTTGCCACCCTGGGGGTTAGAGGTGAGGATAGAAAGGGTTATTAATTGTTTATTTATTTGTTCTTTCAGCGGTAATTATGTCATTTATGTTGTGAGGGAGGTGGAAGCGGAAGCACATGTGCTTCCATAAAGTTGCGGATGAGGAGTAGCTTTCCTGAAGTTGTTGATGATTGTTCTCTAGCTGCTGTAGTCTCTGAAGGATGGTTGATTCAGTTTCAAGGTGCTGCTCCCGAAGCCCAGCGACGGAGGCCTCGAGGACATTCAACCGCGTGGTATTCGATCGTCGCGGTCGCTGTCATTTGGGTGGTTGGTTCCATCAAGTGGTACTCGATGGGCATCAGCTTGCGCTGACACGACGCGAGAATCTCCATATTGTTGTCCTATACTGCCTGCCGGAGTTGTGAAAGCTGGAAGGACGTCGGCGAAAGGTGATGAATGGTGCTGCGTTACTTAGCCTACATTACCGCAAGGCGCGCATTGGTTGCCCTTTTTTAATACCTCGAGGCGAAGGCCAAGGTCTCGAAGAGCCGCTTGGGTGCGCTCAAAGGCGATCTGGAGTCTGGTGTCATGTTGGCGGAGGAAGGCTGTTGATAGTTCATTGCAGGTGGTGAAGGTGAGCTCTGTTTAGTGATGATCTGCAGTGGTGGAGCTGACTGCGTATGTGGAGGAGCTGGATGTGGAAGTATTGACGGTATTGTTGTGCCCTTGGGTAGTACGGACAGGAGGCCTGACCCGTGAAGTGGTTACCGCTACCACAAGTAGTGCAATAGCGGCGACGAAGGGTCAGGTTTTGTCCGGTGCAGTCCGACGTGAGAGAGGGCAAGTCACAGTAATGACAGTGTGGTTGCGCCGTGCGTGCGGCGGCGTAGTTGCGACCGTGGTTGCGGCGGCAGGGTACGTGTCAATTCGATGTGACTGGCTAAAAAAGTTAGGCCAATCGTGAGTGCAGCTGTGTAGTGCGCCCTGTCCAGGAAGGTCAGGCGCAGTGGCGGCGTCGGTCCTCTGCCAGAGGAGATCCTGGAGACGCGGATTAGTGAAGGCCATAGCGGCTGATCGGCCTCCAGTACAATCCGCTCCGGCAGCAGACGGTGGACTCCACAGACCACAGCACGGTAAGTGCCATAGCGGAACGTGGAATCGTCCGGCGGCGAGCCGGGCATAGGTCACCCGGAGCAGTGGCGAAGGAGGTTCGGCGGCTGGTAGAGTGCGCGGTCTCTGCGGAGAGTGCTACTGATCGGCGAGGTCAGCTCCGGTGGTGGTGTGATGCTGCGGTGGCAGCCGGAGCTGTTAGATCAGGAGAGTGGTGTCAGTGGTTGCTGCTGCGGCCACTGGTACCGATTCAGGCGGGGGAGTGCTGTCGACAGCTGTGGTGAGCGACTCCGGCGAAGGAGCTGCGGCGAGGCGGTGCCTCTTCTTCACCATGCTGTTCTCACTTCGGAGTCCGAGGAGCGTATAAGACACAAAACTTTTATTTTTCGAGTGGAGGAAAAAGGCATCTTACGCATTAACCGCAAATAAAGTTACGAGTGTGGGACTCGCTAGAGGGGCTATACCCACTAAAAACTCTACCGGGAGGAAACATGAAGGAAAATGAGGAATTCAAGAGGGGAAATGCAGCAGTGCCGCTATTACACCTGCGCATTCAGGTAGCGGATACATTGGCCGGCCCAATTGAACCTAGGTCGGATGAAAAGCAGGAACCAGGACGTAAGCATGGCCAAGGCCCTACTTATGCCCTGGAAATTCAGTGTGATGGAATGTGGGTAGTATGGAGTGATAGGTTTAGGAGGTGAGGGGTGAAGAATTAACAAGTACCTCCGACGATGCCCGAAAGCAGTTACAGATGGCAACGGCAGTCGTTTTGTGTCTCTCGGTTGGGCGGACAATGGTGCGCTGTTAGGTTCTGTAGTGTTTCATCCAGCGTCGTCTGGAGGGCTAAACAGAGCCTTTTTTTTTCGAGTGGAGGGGAAAATGCTTCTTACGCGCTAACGACAGCTAAAGCTACGAGTGTAGAACTCGCCTGAGTGGCTATAGTCACTAAAAGGCCCTCCACCGGAAGGAAAGACAAGAAGGAAAAAAGTAATTCATGTGATGAACTGCAGCAGCACTGCTATTTGCACCTCCACATTCAGGGAGCGGATATATTGGGCGATCCAGTTGGACCTAAGCGAGGTGAAATAGGGGCAAGGGCGCAACCATGACCGAGGCCCTACTTACGCCATAGGGAATTCAGGACGAGGTGTGATTTGTCTCCGGATGGAGACATCGTCCTGCTGGTAGCAATTCCATTGGCATTCATTTGCTGTCCTGGAACATATTGCACATAGTCATTAGTGTAAGCTTGTAAATATTGAGTTAGTTAGCTTCATAGACTTCAGGCAGTGCTGGAATAACATATAATGCTGTTCTCCCACATGGGGGTTCATCGATCTATCCTCGAGATTGGTGCACTGAGGTCTGCTGTCATCCTGAAACAATCAAATATTTGAGAGTTATTTATAATGTGTCTCGGCATAAGTCGTATCATTTAGAGTGATTGGTACTAAATATATTTATCAAGTAATGTTATGTAATATGTTGGCGGCGAGCCGTGCCAGTAATTGATTTGTGTTATTAAACATTTATAAATCATGTTTGTATACAAAGCATGTCCATTGGTTTTACCTTGGTCGAATACGAGTTTATGCCTACATAAGCGGTCTACCCAATTGTGCTGCAGTTGCACTCAAACGTCGGTTTGGTGGGCAGGCTCCTCTCACTGGGACCGATTTGACTCCAAAGAGTAAGGATTTCAAAGGCCACTGATAAGTCTGTCAGATAGAGTGACCATGCCATGCCTATTGTACGAGAAATATGTTTAATTACTTCGTTCTAAGATGTCTAAATATTCTTGGATGTTAATCTCTGGTCCCCCCCAGACGAATATTTCTATCAAATATCCATAGGAGTCTTTTGTGTTTATCTCTCTGCTTATTATATGTACCTAAATCATGAATGAGTAGAGTTATTTTCCTTTTTTGCTGTATAAGTTAAAGCTTTGTAGCTTAATGAATTATTCGAATGGGTTTAGCTTTAGCTCCTCGTGTATGAGATAAGCCGGAGCTTTGCTATAAATCTAATTATTCTGTTTTGGAGGGGTTTGTAGTCTGTGTATATGCATCTTTGCAGCATAATCCCAAACTGGGGCTGCATATGTCATTATGGGTCTTATTAGGGTCTTGCATTTCATGAGGGACATATTTAGTTTTTAGTTGGCTATTAATGTTAAAAAATTGGGCAGAGCATGTTTAGTTGGCCACTGGCTTTTGCCTGTACAGCATTTATGTGCTTCTTCCATGTAAGATCTTGTTCCATGGTAATGTCTAAGTAGATTACCTAGTCTTTCCATTCAGTTATCTCGCCGTTGTAAGAACAGAGGCAGTTGTGCATACCTCGGTAGTCTATGGTGTACTCTTTTGGTGAAAATTATTGGCATTTATTGATGTTTACTTTAATTCACCATTTTGTATACCATGGTTCTAATTCATTTAGGGCATTCTGTAGCTGTAGGTGTAAGATCCGTGGCTGTGTAGACTGCGTTACTAGCGTATATGTACTTCTCCGTACGTGTGAGTTCGGACACGTCATTTATATATGGATTGAAGAGTATCAGTCCGAGGAAACTTTCTTTTGGAACTCCTGCCCTAATAGGCCTAAGGGAGGAGTCTTCCACCGAACTCACGTTCGCTAATCTAGTCTTTGATTAGGGCGATCATAGAGTCGGCAAAGTTGTATGATTTGAGCTTCAGAATGAGACCCACATGCCATACTTTATCACAAGTACGTCCAGTATCTAAGAATATGGCGCCAGTTGATTTATTCATGTTTCATCCTTTGTAATTAATTCAGTTAGACGTAATAGTTGAAGTGTCGTTGAGAGTAATGACCTAAATCCAAACTGTTCCGGGACTAGGATGTTGCATTTTATAATATGTGAATCTATTCTTTTTAGAATTACTTTCTCTGGTGCCTTACCAACTGTGCTAATTGGCTGATTAGCTTCCATCTGGTATGTAGTGGGAGGTTTTTCTTTTGTTTTGGGAGCATTATTATTTTTGGCACTTTCCATTGTGATGGGAATCTACCTTTGTCAAGGGAGTAGCTAAATATTTTTGCTAGAAGCAATAGCACTCCATGTGGGAGATTCTTAAGTACCATGTTGAGTATTTTATCAGGTCCCGCAACCTTCCTATTGGGCAGGTGGGCAATGATCCAGCTTATCTCACCTGCATTGATTTTTCGAAGTTTATTATCTACGATGTCTATTTCTTTATTTCTTTCTCAGTGTGTTGTATTTAATTTTGGTTGACTTGTTCCATTACAGGGTTGGGCCTAAAGGTGTCTTTGAGTGCTGAAGCAAAGACCTCAGTTTTGGCCATAGTTTTTTTGGAGGGAACAAGAAAGGGATATGGGGAAAAAACAATTTGGGCTTTATGGGTAGGAAAAGGAAAGGGGAGAGAAGTGATATTGTGCTGTGCTGTCACTATTTATTTAAAATAATCATGAGGTAAAGGCATGCCCTGTACCACTGACATACCCAGGGTTTGTGGTTGACTGTCCGAGAATGCCTTATTGGCGGATAGGGGTAGGCAAGCTTCTTGGCTGAAGCCCAGATACTGCACCTAACAGCGTTGTGGATGACTGTTACTGGTTAACTCGGCTTGTAGTGGGGTACACCCAGTTGTTTTTCAATGTCGATGGGGTTTTCTAGTACAAGTTGAAAGCAACAGTGTACCGGTTCTTCTATCTGCTTTTGTAGTTTCGACATTTTGGGTTGTTGATGTAGTCCACTATCTTATCATGTTTCTTCCTGATGTGTTCTTGGACTTTGGAGTTATCTCCATGGCGGCACTGTGCTCTGCAAGAGGTGTTACATTTCCTTGACGTCCTCTTGGGAATGACTAAGGGTGCAATGGACATTTGGCTAAACTTACAGTGTTTGCATAGTTGAGCCACGATACCATTGCAGCCACTTACGACAATGTTCTGAACCAGGAGGCCAAGCAAGCATATAGGGAGGCCCTAACAAATGCTCAAGTGATCTGATATACCTTTTAGCAACAAATATATAACCATAATGCAGTTTGCAGGAAAACAAAGTTCACTAATAGTCGAACAGGGACTCAGTGCATAAAAATAGAACAAAGAGTAAACAACAAATGGCTTATTTCCCCAACATAAAAACTTAGAACACTAAGTTGCCAGAATAAACCATTATAATACTAAACACACTAAAAAGGCATAAATAACCTCTCAGAGGTACCCATGAAAGCTGTGATTTATAAAATAACAGCTAACATAATTTAAGCCATGAAGAATGTCCCAATAAAACATACAGAAATATAAGGTTGTTATAAATATAGAAACAATTAATGCAACCTATTAATTGACTAGCATGAATGGTACATGTATACCTCTAAGTAAAGAGAGAGAGAGAGAGTGTGTGTGTGTGCACATGCGTGTGTGCGTGTGTGTGTGTGTGTGTGTAAAACAGCCACTATGCTTAAGCTTAATCAGTTCTGGCTTAATAGAAACATCTGCTTGATAGAGAATATCCTGTAGCAAGAAAATATTATGCTATGAAAGAATTAGTATAACAAAAGTTGTTACACAAAATGGAATGATTTCATTGCATGAAATTAATACTCAAATTGAAACCGGAATTCTGGAAAATTAAGTTGAGAGTATCAAAAGTTGAAGTGATTATTATAATACTTCACCAATTGCTATTAATGCAAGGTGCAAGTAAGGAAAGATGAGAAGTTGCTCTTATCAGATTCAAAAGAACTATCAATATCAATAAGCACATTAAGTGCAAAATAGTAGCAAAGGAAGTTAAAGTTTATTGCAAAGAGCCAAAGTAAATGAAAAATGCAATACGGCATTAGATGTTTCAAATTGCTTAAGTTATCTTGAACAAAATAAAGATGATGAAGTATGCCTTGATGCAAATTAATTGATACTCCATATATATAGTGAAAACTATTAAGCAAAAATAGGTGAAAGTATGAACAAGTCAGTTGGCTACTTATTCTTATTAGGTATTATCATATATCAGCAGTTAAACCCTAAATGACTTGCATAGAATGTATTCAGATCTGCAAATAAATGCTGAAAGGCTATATATAAATTAGGTAATGTTTAATGAGTATAAGCTAGCAAAAATGTCACTTAATTTTAAACTAGAAGCAAGTCTGACTATGAATAAAAAACAAAAATGAATGTTAAATGCAGAAAGCAAAGCAAAGCATGTATATAAATGATAAATTAGCAAAAGTGCTGAAGTAACTCAGGATAATTTAGTAACATAACCTGCAATAAGCCAGATGGCTACTTGTGGCAAACCTATATAAGCTTTTTGTTTAAGTAACAATATTAAAGCCAAAGTGAAGGCAATACTGATGAATGCACTTAGGTTCAGGCAATAAAAGCTATAAGAAAACCCTGCATAAACTTAAAGCTTATGTGAACAGCCAAAATTGAATTAGAAATGAAATAATCCACTTGCTGAAATAAGAAGAAAGAACAATTAAAACATATGAATTCTAATTCAAATTGTTCAATGAGAAAGGGTAAACCATGATTATAATATATTAATGCTGAATCTTTTGTTGTAATCATGAAACAGAGGCATCATCAATAGCTGAGTAAAGGGTCAGCAATATTGAATTTAATGTAGAGTTCCATGTCAGTGGGCCACAAATACATTATGCTGGTTGTAAATAATATGAAACTTACTAAGCTTTGAAAAATTACAGGAACTCTAAAGGATGTATATGAGAATAATTTAAGTTTATTAAAGTCTTGAAGAGGCAGAAACTTCAAGAACTATGTAATGTAACAAGGTATAATTATTAAAGTATATCTTCCCGAACGAAAAGGTTTATGTTGTGTGCATGCGCTAATATATGCAATCACCAATTATAGTACTACAGCAAACAACTACCACAAGCCATTACCATACTCTCATTTGGTTATTAAGTTAGCAATTCAACATGAACTGTGCAGGTTTGTGCAGGTTTTAATAATCAAACTATGTTTTGGTAGGCCAGTAATAGAATCAATAATGCCTGCAGTAAGTATCGAAAGAATTAGCTCATAAATTAACTGCTTTTATGAACATGGACACTATGCAACCTGTTTCAATATGCCCCAGTACTCAACTGCAAAATATATGATAAAAGCTATATATATGTTGTCCACCATTATGTATCAGAAATTCGAATGAAAATGAAAATATTATAAGTGTGCAATACTAGCACGAAAACTTTTAGCATTTTACACATAGCGGCACACTATTGTCCCAGGGACGATGTACTGACAAACTGTAACAAGATGGCTTATTCATAAAACCTTAAACATGTATTAAAGGTCAATATTTTAATGCTTACAAGAAAAGTTATTCTGGCTCAGAAGCAGTTATTACTTTAACCTTACATAAAGAAAAGCCTAGAACAGTGAATAATATGAGGGTTGTAAATAAAGTAGTGGCAACATTTATAGAGAAAATTGTGTAGTGAACTTACAAATACAGTTACATTACATTCCTTCAATATAATCACCGGCTAAGTTTGTCAAATGTTGGGAAGCTGTAGGATGCTGTTGGTTGTTGATGGCAGCGACGGAGCACCCTACTGCTCGAAGCACTGATGCCATATCAGGAAATTGGATGCCTCGGAGGGGTTCATTTTATTTAGGAAAGAGGTCGAAGTCACAAGGAGTAATGTCAGGTGAGTGCGGAGGTTGTTCCCAGACCTCGCCATGCCACCGTCGCAATATATTGGTTACATTGTATGCGACATGACAACAAGCGTTGCCATGCGACACGATAGGGAGATTGTCTCGCAGTAAACGTGGACGTTTGCGCCGCATAGCCAGACACAGATGGGTGCTGTAGAAATCTGCAATTATAGTCTGCGTTGACAGTTTCTTCTTGAGGCACAGTATGCGTAAGAATGACACCCTCACAGTCGTATGCCGCAATCAGCGTAACCTCAGCCGCCTGGGATTCAGTGAACTTTTTGGGGACGTGGTGAAACTTAGTGACGCCATTCATTTGATTGACGCTTTATTCAGGCTCGTAGGCTTGTGCCCACGTCTCATCCATGGCGACAATACGCTGCAGAAATGGTTACCGTCATTGCGGTATCTGTCGAGGTGGATACCAACAAGTGCATACCGGAGCCATTTCTGTACGTCGGTGAGTTGACATGGAACCCAGCGGGACGCAATTTTCGTCAGGTTAAGACATTTCTTCAGTATGTGCCACACCATATGATGACTGAGACCAACGTCTACGGATAATTCCGGGACAGTCCCTCGACCGTCTGTAGAAAGTAGACCACACATGTCAATTTGATGCTGAGGAATATACGGCAGACCTGTGGAGCGTAAATCCGCGGTCTCATTCCGACCCGCACGAAAGACTTTGGCCCATCATGCAACCGCATTCTCGCCACAGGCTTCACGTAATTCTTGATAACATTCAGATGCATTCTTGCCAGGGCAAACCTCGATTTTAATCCACGACCTCTGATTACCTTTCGTAAACATGATTTAGAGTGGTAGAAGCGACACTGTCGGCACAAGCGCACAACTACCCCCTCTAAATGGATCAACTGGTTTATGCACTCTAGACATCGACAACAGCACCACGCCAACGCTCCCATTATCTGTTTATGCATGCCCGATCTTCTGCGACCTTTTGGACTAAATTGCCACTATTTTATTTAAAATACTCGTGTGTATATATATATATATATATATACATCCAACATGCGTATTCACACACACATGCGTCGTCCTCCGTGGTGTAGTGGTTACCATGCTAACCTCTAGTTCCCGAAGTCGCGGGTTCAAACCCGGCGGAGGGCGATGGATTTTTTCGGGCGTAAAAGTCCCTAGCATGGCTTCCTTCGGAAGGGAAGTAAAGTCGGTGGTCCCGGTAGATTTATGGTACGTAAAAGAACCTCAAGCCTGATAGAGAGGCCTCTGAGCAAAATTACCGATCTTTCACGCTCAATATAGAATGAGACGCTAAGGACCACTGTAGTTAAAGAGCGTTCATAAATAAAACTCAATTTAATTTTTAACGCTCAAATGCAATGGAAACTAATAAAATAATTTCTTTGGTTTAAAGCATGAAACAATAATACTTGAAAATATAAAAGTTGTGTGTAACCCTTTTGTTCCTTTAGTACATTCAACCATTCTGCCTTCTACTGCCCATTACTATACCGGCCTAAATCGCGAAGCAGTAGAAATTTATGAATATGAAAACAATTTCAACCGGAAGGAAGAAACCAAACGTCTAAATAGAGCTTGGTATCCGGCATTAAGAAATGCCCTCAAGAAACTCGACCGGAGACAAATTCCAGACAAACCCCTGCAACATATTCAGCCGCAGTAAACACTATCCCACTTACATCAGGCATAGTCATTAAAAGCCAGCCAGTGCAGTCTACATAGCCATTGAGCCAATCAGAAGAGAGCAGACCAATCAAGAGCGAGCGCCTTCCACTCGGTCCACTTATGTAAAACCCGTGCGATCGAGCTCTTTGTCAGCCTCTCTTCGGTTTGGGATGGGCAAGAAGAGACATCAACGCTGATTCGCCACAGCCCCATCGGGGACAGCGACGCAGATACCGACAACCCCGGAGCCGGTCATACCCTAGGTCCCGACACGCCCAGCACACCAGATGCCGCCACCAGTGCCCTTCCTGAGAGATTAGCGACACCTCCGCGCCCAGGCAACCTGCTGATTGACAGCACCACGACTGCACCACCGGTCACCTCAGCAGGTGTCGTATCTCCGTCTCCACAGCTTCCGGCCAGCTTCTCCGCTATCGCCGGCAGTGCCACCTCATTGTCTTCGCCGCCACCGCAGAAAACGGCTAGCCATTCGGCTACATCCGACAGCACCTCCGCCACAACTGCTCTTCCTGCACATGACATCACCGGCCGCTACAACCACTCCAGTTGCCGGCATTCACAGAAACCTGCCCTCTCAGCTCTTCCTTGAAGAGGCTCAGCGCAGATGGCCCTCCGTAGTAAAGACCAGTCGCATCCACGGCCGCAACGGGCCAACTCCATTGGTGCGCCTTATCTTCTGGGATAGGGCGCAGTACACCGCAGCTTTTACAACCGACATGAATTTCCATAGACAAACACTTCGATTGGAGCCCAGCAGAACTACATGGACACCACAGTTGCTGCCTCTATGGCCATTCGGCGACCCACTGCACCGTACCTCCACACTGCCACTACTGTTGTACACTGGCGCTGACTTGCTGCATGCAGGTTGCACGACCTCCCGCGCAGACGGGTGTTCTGCGCCACATGCTGCCGCACGAATTTCAGCGCCAGGTCACCTGCCCAATGCACCCCACGCACCCGTGCAGGGGAGCAACAGTCCGGCTACCTCTCTGCCAACAACGCAGACAAAGGCAAACCCAAGCACCACGACCTCACTTGATGTGCGCATCAGTGCCCGATTCGGACAGCTCAGCCTCTCTACTGACGAATCTAGAGGCCGTTGCCGAAGAATTCCGATACACCATGGCCACCATACAGGCACAGATCACCACTCTCAGCAACCGAGTCGAGGCACTCCGGCTGTCAGCAGCTAAGTGCCTCGCAGCCATACACCCATAGAAGAACAACAACGTTCTACTAGACAATTTGCCGCAGCCACCACGAGATTTAGCAAACTACAGACCATCATACAGGATATTGCAGCTAACGCAGACCCAGGAATTCTTGCATCTATACATTGCAAGCTGTATAGACTAGAGAAGTTCTTCGAGGATGCGAGACTCAGACCGCCACCAACAACTCCGATCCCCTACTTCCACTAGTTCCAGCTGCCATCACAACCACCACCAGCGATATCATTACGAGCAACACTGACCGCAAATTGAGCGCACTTGAAGCCAAAGCCGCAGAGATTCTGGAATTTCAGAGCCAAGGTCATGCCAACCTGCAGATTGGACTCCAACGTATAATCAAAAGTCACGATGCACTGGACTTCCAATCCACACTCATCCGAAACATCCTAGAACAACATCTCCAATACCTGCCCAGCAACAGATGTCAAAACACTTGTCATTGACTCTTTCATTTTCTCCACACTTGATTCCTATATTTCTTCGAGCTTATTAACCAGTGATTAAAGATTTCTTTAGATAGGTGGCAATCAGAGTATGTAACTGGTTTTGTTCAAATCCATTCATTTACAAGAGAAAAGTTAGGTTAAGAGTAGCATTTTCAATAAAAACCAGAACAATTCTTTGGTACACAAGTGATATTTCTCTATTTATTTTTTTTGCATAAAATCCAGACAACTCCATACCCTTACATGGATGTGTCTTCATTAAAAAATGGTCATTTTCTCATGCTTGCAAAGCTTTTCTTTCCTTACTGTAATTGTTACTGTGAAGGCACCCAAATGTTTTCTTGCTGCTGAAATCCTATCAGTAGACCCCATGTGATTCCTTCAACAATTGTTGCAATATTGAAAAGAAATATGATGGCTCATTTGTTAATTGTATTTCGTTCTATTTGGATGTTAGTGTAAATGCTTATCAAGAGAAATGGATAGTAAATGCACAGTTGGTGATTTTAATTGTGGCACCAGAAAGAAAAGAAGTATGGGACACAAAGCTGAGTGTGCAAGGAATCTGAAGTAAGTGAAAGCTTAATGTGAACAGTTAAAACACTTAACACTTTGCTTCATCTGGTTCAAAAATTTAACTGAAAGAACAAAGTTTTTAACATTAGGATATTTAATTTTTACAGTGACCCTGACCCATGCCTAGATGACAGAGATCTTTCTTTCATGACAATAAGACTTGCCCATCTTCCAAAGTAACCTTGATGGATATTATGAAGAATCACAATAGAATATACAGGCACACAGGAAAGAATCCCCAGGATGTTTGTTTAACCAGAAATTATTTCTACAATTGTACCATCTAAATGTCACCTGGAAAAGGTTCAGCCAGGTAAGAGTAAACCCAGCACTTTCAGTAGTACTTATTAATTGGTTTTTGCTCATGATTTACTTAAAAGTAATATGTATGTAATAAATAGCATTTTTATTTGTTTTAGGACATAATTATTTTAGTCTTTTAAATTTGTATTAGATGCACACTAAGAAAGTCAGATGTTTTTGCAGTATGCCAACAGATCTTCCTTTCATCTCTGGACGTACTTTAGCATAAGGTAAACTCCATCATGAGGGAAATCCCTATTAAAATAGGGACACATCTAAAGAGAAAAGGGGAGAAGATAGAAAATCAGCAAAATCTGTTGGGAAGCATGATCATTTAAGAACATTCATTTAGAAGTTGCTTGCTAAAGAGAGCCATTATAACAGAAATAAGTTGAACAGAATCTGCTTATTATGTGATCTTAAGGTCCAGAAATTACACAATTTGTATAACAATGTAGTAGAAGACAAATATAAAGTAAAATACTCTATGATAGATAGAGTATTTCTTAGTGATTTCAATATAGGATTTTCTACTCCCTCATCTGATTGTTGTAGTACATGTGTGACACTCAGAAACCAAATTAAAAATGAAAATTACTCCAGAAAAAAAATTGCTTCTTATAACTGAACAGAATGTTCATAAACTGAAAGTAAATGCATTTTATGCGCTCATGAAGGAACAGCCTGAAGAATGCCCTTTTTTGTTTTGACATGCAGCACTGCCTTTTACTCTCATTCAAGGTTTTTTCTATCCAGCAAATAAGCTTTTGTACACTCTGTTGCACTGATGTACATATAAGAAACCAGCATTTCTACTGTTGGACTGAAAATGAAGCTGGACAAGGTTCCATAGAAGTTGATTCTGCAGTATTAGCCCACTTAAATTCTTTCAATTTTGTTGGCATATTGACAGTTCATCTGTTCTATGATGGCTGCGGAGGCCAGAACAAAAACTTGCATATTGTGTATACTCTTTGTTATTGGCTACTAAGATATTCCCGTGCATTGTGAAAAAGATATCCCTAACATTTTCAGTGCGAGGCCATAGCTTCCTATCAGCAGCCACGGCATTTAGGAGGGTAGAAAAAATTCATCCAAGCATCCCCCAACAAAGGAAGAATATGTAGACTTATATTCTCAAGTGTGTGCAGTAAGTAAACATTCTAGGAGAGGACTGGAAGCTTCAGGACTGAAAAATGTTGCAAAATATGTACCAAAGATGTCCAGTATTTAGGATTTAAAATGAATATATATACAAGGGGCATATGGAAATGATTTACAATAGCAGTTTTTTGTACCTTATTTATTAATGAACATGATTCACTGTACATGGGATCTCTCAATAAACACCCCACTGACGCCAGTACACTTTTGCCACCTTTCTGGAAACTTCATTATTGCATCACAAAACCATTGTTTTGGGGGTACTATGCACCCACTCATGGATAGCTGCCTGTAATTCCTCATTGTTGCAGAACCGTTTACTTTACAGCACATCCTTTATGTTGTTGAATAAAGCATAATCAGATGGAGTGAGATCCGATGAATATGGTGGGTGTGGCACAGCAATGAACCCCAGTGATGTCAGTTTTGCAGTCATGGCTTTGCTGGTGTGGGGCTGCGCATTGTTATGCTGGAGGAGCACTTCTTTGGACCACTTCCCCTGTCGCCATTACTGAATCCTGCATCTAAGTCATTTAAGGTTGTCACAGTATGCCCTGCTGTTGACAGTTTTTCCTTGTGGAAGCCAGTCCATTAGCAGTATGCCACAAGTGTCCCAAAAGATGAAGATCATCTGCTTAACTTGGGCAAAAAAGTTTCTTGGACTGGGGACTCCCAGGATGTTTCCATTGCATGAATTGCTGTTTCTTCTCAGGTGTATGGTAGTGACACCATAATTCATCACCGGTCACCAATTTCTCCAAAAATCTGGATCTTCATTCTTCATTTCCAGTAGTCAATGACAGACTTCAACACTATTCTCCTCTGGGCTTTGTCAAGTCCCATGGAACCCAATGTACACACACCTTTTTTGTATCCAAATCATCGTGAATAATAGTATGCAAGGTTGCACAGCCGAGGCCTCTCTGCCATTCTAGTTAATCAAAGGTTATATGCCTATCAGTCATAATCAATTCAGACACAACCTCAATGTTCCTAGGAGATCACAATGTTGACAGACGAGTACTCATATTCTTGTGTGCAGATTCCTTTCTACTGGCAAACCCAGTGATTCAGTTGTAAACAGCTTTTTGTGCAAGAGCTTCTTGGTCACATACTGCAGTTAAACATGGTTGCAGGTTCAAACCGGTGGAGGGTGATGGACTTTTGGGGCGTAAAAACCCTTAGCATGGCTTCTTTCAGAAGGGAAGTAAAGCCAGTGGTTCTGTGTCATAGATTTATAGCATTTAAAAGAACCTCAAGCCTGATAAAGAGGCCTCTAAGCAAAATTGCTGATCTATCATGCCCAATATACAATGGGGTGCTAAGGATCATAGTAGTTAAAGAGCATCCATAAATACTACTCTTTTTTTGGCCACAGTTAAACGTTTATGAATATCTGCTGTTTCGACTCCTTCCTTCCACAAAAACCATACAATCCATTTCTGTCCATGGTAGTCACCTTTCAACTTGTACAATGCTTTCTCCACTTAACAATGAACAAGCACTGTCCTTTCACTATACACTCTGTTCTCAACTGCTATCTAGCATCTGTGTGATGTACTAGTATCTGTTCATTGTCCCACAAGAGGACATGCCCATAGATCGAGCAGCATTTTTAAAACAAAATTGTAAATTGTTTCCGAATGCCCCTCATATATATATATATATATATATATATATAATGTGCCTTTATAGCACAGACTAAGTGCTGAAAAGAAGAAAGAGAATGTGAGGAGGCTGCTGCTGGAGAAATAATTTGATGAAAATTGGGAACAAAATCCAAGACACTCTATACTGATATAATCAACAGAGAAGAGCATTAAGAGAATGGTGATGACACCTGTGCCAGTACTGCAAACAATTTAGATCTTGAATGTGATTGTTTAGAAGAAGATACAGGCCTCCATGTTTAAACCAACTTTATTCTTGTTCATATAATTTTTATAGATATGTAGATATTGATTCTGTTTACCTGAGTTCTCTCTATATGGTGCAGGACTATTTTTTGGGTATAGAATGCATCAAAGAACTTAAGAGGAAAATCAGTAGTGAAAAAGACTTGATTTAACATTGAATAACTTTTCTATGTTAAAAATTAAGACAGTTCATTCTTTAAATCACCTTAAAACAGAAAAGTTGTTAAAATATCATCATCTTTGTTATGCTTATTTTTTCCCCTGTTGAATTCTTTTAAAATTTGTGTGTTGTTTAGCAGTTAAGTCCTTTTCAAAACTGTATACAAAGTTATGTTTTTGAAAAAGCATTGTTTTCTGAAGGTGCACCATAATACAGGCAAAATAAATTTATTCTATGATACATTGTGAGAAATACATTAATTTCCTTAATTTCTGATCAAAAACAAACATTTCCAATGTATTTCCAATCAAAGTTGGACATTTCCAACTCTGCCAAATAAAACCAGATATTTCCAAAACGTTTTTGCTTGTAAACTATAAACAAAAAGACTGAAATAATTATTATTGACACATGACATCAAGGGATGTAACACACATTAACCCTAAAAATATTTATTGCTGTTGAGTAAAGCGAAGCCTCATTATATTTTTACTACTTCCAGGAAAAAACATTGTTTTGGAGATGTCTGGTTTTGTTCGCAACCTCCTCAAATAGACCAAACCCAAAAGACACATTAAAATACATAAATGCTCTTAGCTTTAATTTTTTCTTTTGGATTTCTGATAATAGGTATAATATATTTGTGACTTCCAGACCTTCTGATATCCCAGGTCTCCCAACACAAGTTCAGATTGCACCAAGGCCTCCCAACTAGCTTTTGCTCCATGTGTAACATCATAGACAATGGTGGCAACCCAGTACTGGACATGTTTTTTGTTGCTGAGAGTTTTTAAGAAAAGTGTGTCTGAAAAACAAACAAAAGTGCATGGTCTGAGGTGAATGTATTGTTTATAAAACATCATAATGATTGTAAAATGTTGTGTCCCTAATTGTAGAGGGAATTACAACAATGAAAATAAGGTACACATCTTTAAGTGCTCAGAAGGTGAAGATCTGAGAATGAAATGGTTAAAAGCCATTAAGAGAGACCACTTTGAGCCCACAGAGAATTCAGTGGTGAGTATTTATTAATAATAGTATTACACTGTAAGATAATACAATACTTTTAAACAGTGGTTAGATACGTTAGGACTGCTAGATAAGGTTATGTTAGGTAATGCAATGCTTTCAGTAAATGCATACATCTTACAATACAGTCGAAGCAAATGCGGATGATTTTATGTGTTTATTTTGTCCTGTACATAAAATAAAATTATGCCTCATGATTTTTACCAGACTAGACAAATAGAACTGGATTTATAAATGCTTGCAACTAGTGAAAAGGTTAAGCATTAAAATTCACTGATGCGAAATTAGCAGGCAGGCCATTCCATGGTATAAAATATATCCAGCATATAATTTTATATTAAAGAACATAATCATGTTAACATTGCTTGTAGCATCTGACAGCAGAAAATGAACAATTCTACTTGCATGCAGATATAGATTAGGTAAATCTGTTTGTATGTAGTTGGAATAACTGACTTTAATCACGAAAAGTAGGTCTGTTTTTATACACTTTTCTGCTATTCACTATACTCTTAATAACTGATTCCTAAATATATGTATGTAGAATATAGCACAATTATTCATGTTAAAGATCTTTTAGAATACCTTAATATTCGAGCTATGAGTGCACCAACAATAATTAATATAAACTAGTTATTATTTTGCAGTGCCAGAAAATGTGTCTAAACCACTATTTACATTACTGCTTACAGGAGAAAATGTAAAAGTTTCACTTTTATTTGTACTGCAAGGTTATAATTATATTCTTTGGTTATGCTGGTTAAGGTACAGTCAGCGACTAAAGTACAAAGAAGCAGCATGCCTTAGAACACTATCTACTTAGGAACATTTGTCATGCTATACAGTATTGTAACAAATCAGAACATCAGTTACTGTGAAAACACACTTTATCACTAGGCACTCAGAGTAACACAAATGTTACACTTGAGCCACTTTGGCATGCACTCAGGATACAACACAACTACAACTGATCCGTAGAATCGCAATTGAACTGTTGAACTGCACGACTCACAATTAAACTACACTGTCCACTTGCACTGTCACTTCTAACAGAACTCAACACTTGACTCAATTCAACATTGACTCTTTGGCGTGAGCAGCCTCCCTTATATAGGTCCTGCATACAAAGTGGAACTTTCTGATAAAGGAACCCATAAGAACATGCCGAAACAAATGCTCAGAACAGGTAAGCAGTGAATAAAGGGCTTTTATTCCATGCTCACTATTGTCCTATTGTTTTCGTGCTTGCCATTGTTCTGACAGCTGAACAACTGGACCCCTCCCACGTCCCGGCCAGGAGCCAGCCTGCAGGTAGCACTGTGTGCACAGTCACAGTATAAATAATCCACAATAACCACATACCTACAACTAAAACATGCATGCATTACCCTATGTCATCATGTCTTTTTATTTCATGGATACTGTATAAAAGACTACATAAAAAGTAGAAATTTGCAAAATACCACTGTTGTAGAATATAACCTGTAAAAAAAATTTAGCTGTTACTTGACATGACATTAAGACATTGCATGTTATATGAGGAAGAATTATTTAAGAATTACTAATTACTTTTTTTAAAATGTTATGCTACTTTGAATTTTGCCAAAAGCCTAGCTTCAAGTAGTTTGGAAGGTACATATCTAAAAAACTTTTAATGCTAAGTGGTGGCAGTAATTGCATCCTATTTTGCAGTAGTTCTTAATTTAATACTGGCCTGCGCAAAAACATCTCCATACATTTTGTAAATAAATCTTATGATCTATCAAGAGCGAGAAACGGAATGAGAATGTTAGGGTTTTTAAGTATGCACCTGCAGGAATGATGGAGAGCCAACACTCTAAAAGAATGTGTATGGCTCTTGTTTGTAACACAAATGCTTTCATATGAGTAAAGAAGTGTCCAAGAAAATTCCATACAGCATGAGAAATTTAAATCAGACATCTGGTTTCAGAAAATGTGTAACTTCTCAATTACAAAGCAATGATTTCTGTGTTTTTCCTCAGTGAACCTTTCATGTGTTGAAGCTGCAAAAATGCTCTTGTGAGCGATGCCTCTTTTGGATTTCTGTACACTCTTGAGAGGTGCAATCAGTAGTATAATCCAAAACTTATATGTGTTATTCATATGTAAATATGTACATATAATGTACATATCTTATCCTTAGAGGTGTACTCAAATCGAAAAACATTGTAACTGCTTTTACGAGAATTTCATTCGTTGAGTGTACATATACGTTCATGTAGACAAATTATGTGACCCTTAGGGATGCACAGAAATCGAAAAGCATTGTAACTGCTTTTACAAGAATTTCATTCACAGACTGTACATATATAATCAGATAGACAAATTATGTGGCTTTCCATTTCTACTTTTCTTCTTTTGCTGGTGTTAATTTCCCTTCACTTTTGTAATGATTTATTAATTCTTAATAAATATTTTGAACTACTGGGACTGTTGTAGTGAATTGTTCACAAGAACAAATTTATAAGCTTGTTACTACCACCAGAAGATTAGAACTAATCGGCAAGTTCTTACCTATTTCTTTTAATTACTTTACTTTTAAAGTGTAAAACTAATTTATATATGGCAAATTTTGTTTCCTAAACAAGAATTTTTAAATGACTTAAATGCTTTAATTCAGTTTTATGCAAATTACAAAGTTTAAACTATGTAGAGGAAAAGGAAAAAGAATTCTGTGGTTGGTATCATTTTTCCCTAAACTGTTGGATGAAAATCACCTCCCACTAGAAAAAAATGAAGTAGATATTGTCTTTACGTTGTTTGCACCACGCTTTGGGCATCAATTTGAAGTTGGATTGTATTGAAGGTGATGTATTTTATTTTAACTGTTGGGGATCTGAACTTGTAATTGTTGCAACCGCACGTATAGTAAACAGTTTCCGGTAGCCTTTGCCCCAAATGTACTTTCAGGTGGCCTTTGCCCCAAGTTTAAAAATAATAGCTTTGTAATTTGACTGTTTCTTTAGATATTATATATTTATGTTTGCCTCGGCTGCATCAGTATTATTGTTAGAGACATGGAAGTCTTGGCAGGGCGTGATGTGACAAGAATTAAGTTTTAATTCACTCCTTTTTATTAATCCTTGACACAAATTAAATAGCACTTCACTGATATCGGGAGCTGTGAGATTCTTTTATTTAATACTTGCACTTTTTAATACGTAACTTATTTTTGTCTCACACGAATATATATATATATATATATATATATATATATATATATATATATATCAAATCTCTTGAGGATGCACAAACAACGCATCCAGTTATGAGCACTGTTAGGAGGCAACCGAATAGATTTCAACTGTCTAAACTTCTAAATTTCTGTATTTCAAGTCTCTGATTGGCTAATCCTACTCCAATAAAATACTTTCATTTAACTAAAACCCCCTCCGGTTGTTGATTGGCTACTTTTATAAACTGTCACTAAAATTACATTATTGTTACTCCAAGAATCACAATTGTTACCTCTTTGTTAGCAACTTTTGACCTATTTGTCACAGCTTCTACATTATTAAATTATGTAATGCATTCACTTAACATCATTGAACATGTTTACAATAATATAAGCATATGCAATGACTGTTACATACATTTTACAAATTATTACATACACATATTGCTTATTGAATTTACATATTATATAATTTGACGGAAATCATTTAAGTGTTAAACATACTGCCTCAAGGTGTACTGAAATCGAAAAACATTGTAACTGCTTTTAGGAGAATTTCATTCATTGAGTGTACATATGCATTCATGTAGACAAATTATGTGACCCTTATGGATGCACAGAAATCGAAAAGCATTGTAACTGCTTTTACAAGAATTTCATTCACAGACTGTACATATGTAATCAGATAGACAAATTATGTGGCTTTCCATTTCTACTTTTCTTCTTTTGCTGGTATTAATTTCCCTTCCCTTTTGAAATGATTTATTAATTCTTAATAAATATTTTGAACTACTGGGACTGTTGTAGTGAATTGTTCACAAGAAGAAATTTATAAGCTTGTTACTACCTCCAGAAGATTAGAACTAATCGGCAAGTTCTTACCTATTTCTTTTAATTACTTTACTTTTGAAGTGTAAAACTAATTTATATATGGCAAATTTTGTTTCCTAAACAAGAATTTTTAAATGCTTTAAATGCTTTAATTCAGTTTTATGCAAATTACAAAGTTTAAACTATGTAGAGGAAAAGGAAAAAGAATTCTGTGGTTGGTATCATTTTTCCCCAAACTGGTGGATGAAAATCACCTCCCACTAGAAAAAAAGGACCCCTCAATTCATTACAAGGACCTTGATTTCTTTCTTGTGCTAAGTATTTAGATTCAGCATTAAGCAGTTATTAGTATATATATGTAGTTAATTGAAAAGTGTACAGCTTTGTTTACCTTCAAGAAATATGGCATATTAATTTATATATTAAGTAAATAATTATTCCTTTTTGATGAAAACATTCTTATTTCTTAAAAATAATGGTATGTGCCAAAATTAATGAACAACACAAGGCTGTGTTTCAATTTGAATGCTGGTTGCAAGTAAAAATCATTCATTTCATCATATAGAAGCATTGTATGTCCCGTGCGTTTAACATATTTTTTACTTTCTCTGTCTCATTCACATTAAATGAATTAAATATATGCTGAAAAGAAAATTCATTCTTCCATAATATATAGGATCTTATTCCTCCCCATTCAGAAGTTGTTTACAGTTATGTTAAACCAAGTACATATTACCATTGCTGAGCTATTCTTTTGCTGCATTCTGAATGTGAGTCACTCAGTTTGGTTCTACATTAATTTTACATAATGATTGCTTAGAACAATGCTTTCAACAGAATACAACTCATCACAAAAATAATGCTTGTAGTAATTAATATTGGTATTTCAGTGGTAATGCAATTTATTGGTGTTGTGCTGGTCTGCCATTTGCATTTTATGAAGACAGATATCCTGTGGGAATCAAAAGCTGTAGATTCCAAAACTGGAAAGACTTTGACTCCACCGCTCAGCAAGCACCAATTAATTAAAAATTCAGTTCCATGCAAGCTTCCAAACTGCCCAACATACTTGAGCAAACCTCCACATCCCTCGAGAATCACCATCAGAAAAGCAAGAAGTTTACAGGCAGCCATTGACAATAGTTTACAGACATTGAATGAATTTAAACATAAATATTCATTTAAAGCATTTGAAGAGTTAGTAGATTGTTTAAGCAATGGTGAAAAATGGTCATTTATTGTTAAAGAATATTGTGTTATTTTAATGTACCTACACAGATTGTGAAAAAATTCCAAGTGATATCTTGTATATAGTGATTAATAGAAATTTGAATGTTAATTTCTTTTTAATAGGTTATGACATCAGTGCCAAAAAAAGCACCAAAGGCAGTACTTTCTTTCATGAAATAGAAGTTGTTATGAAACTTAGTGAAAGTTTTCTATCAAAACGAGCTGACAAGCAATACTGTGTTGATGTAGTCACAGAACGTTTAGAAAGCTTGAATTGTGGAGATAAGAAGAGGAAAACTGTTGAATTCTTAAAGTTACAGCTTCAGTTATGTGTAACTCCAACTGCAAGACATAGATTTGATCCACAAGTATTGATATTAGCTTCACTATAATTTTAAATATCTCCTCAGCTTATAAGTTCTTAAGAAGCTCTCACTCTGTTATTCTACCTCATCCAAACACTGTTAAAAGGATTGTGGAACAGCAAATGTTGATCCTAGAAGTGAATTTTTTTGTCTTACATAAAGGAAAAAGTACAAAGCTTTGAGGGCCATGAATGTATTGTAGCACTTGTGTTGGATGAAATACACCGGAAACGATTCGTGGATTTTAAAGGAGGTAATGTTGTTGGCATGGCGTATGATACCATCATACTTGCAATGACAGTACATGTGTTCGTGATTCAGAGTGTCATCTCCTCTTTTAAGGATGTGGTTAATATTGTGTCAGTAAGCAGAATGACAGGGAGTAATTATTTGATATAGTAAGAAATGTTGTGGTTGGCTTGGAGAGTTTACTTACACCTGAAGGTAATTTGTACCATCACTGACACCAGTTCAATTAACAAAAGAGCTGTATCTCATTTTGCAGATCCCCTTAGTTGAGCAGTGTATCCCTCACCCCACTGAATCATCTAGGCCATTATTTTTTAGAATTGATACAGTTCATATATTTAACTGTATCAGGAACAACTGGATAAATTTAAAGAATGATGGTTGCACATTTGTTTATCCAGAATTCAATAATTTTAGCAACATAAATTATGCTTCATTTTCTGCTCTGAGGGATCTATTTGACTCTGAGTGTCATAATTTTTTAAATTTGGCTATGGTTTGAGTTTTAAGGCTTTATGGCCATCAACTTTTGAAAGGCAAAATGTGAAGCTTGTAGTACAAGCATTTGGAGATCATATTGCAAACAGCCTTTTGGAACTTTGTCCAATAAACAATCTCCAGAATTACGAAGGCACAGCAAAATTTATAGATATTAATAAATGTGGAGTATTGTAAATGTGAAAACACTGTTGAAGGGTATGCAATTTAAAAAGGAGATGCAGAGACCTTTAACAAACAGTCCAAATGACAAGCAAAGGAAGTTCTTGAAACAGTTCCTGTTATAGCTTGATCACTGGGAAAATATGAACTTAACCTGTGGGACACTTACAAAAGAGACTCATTCTGCTCTTAAATTAACTACACATTGATTGTTAGAATTAACTGACTATTGCCTAGCTAAACTCAAAATGACCTATCTCCTGCCTGGAAAATTTCAAACAGATGCCCTGAAAGCAAGACTTGGATTTTATAGACGATTATCAGAATATCAGTATCACATTTGAGTTAGGCAAATTTTTGAAGCTGAGGGAAAGCTAAGACTGTCAAGTTTATTGGAACTGTCGTTAGAGCAAGGTAGCACAAACAAACTGATAATAGAAAATTAGATGACGTTGATAAGGATGAAATGCTTCTTAACAAAGATGATACAGAAACCACAATTTTCTGTCATATAAGTATTTCAGAAGAGTATTTAAAAAGCAGTGAATCACATTTGTCAGTGCTGACATATATGGCTGATTACTGTTGCTATTCTGTTTCCAGAAAACTAAGATGAAATAGTTGTTCTGAATTTTTGGTGCTAAATAGAGAGTTAGCATCCGGCAAAGAACATTCATGAATACACAAATTAGATAGGGGAGGATTAAATATTTTCAGGAGCTGCCTCTAAAGGTGGTGTGGTATACTTATGTGTTCATGCAGAAATTATTGGCTAATGAAAATGAAAATGTTGCTGAATTTTTTAAACTCAAAAGTTTAAGAATGACCACTCTTAAGCTGATTTGTACACAAATCTGGTCTCTTGAGAGCTTGATTTGGGTGGAATTTTGTTTTCAGCAAACCAATAAAGATATGTGAGAAAAAATTATTTGGATGTGTGTAAATATTTTAATAAACAGCTATTGCAAAATGCTGGACAGTGGCACAGATTGCAAAACAAATAAAAGGAAACTGTGTACTGTTTCTAGGAAAGTTAGTTTTGATGTCGACAAAATTTAAAAAAAACTTATTTTGTATTGTAGCACTTAAGAGTAATAATAGGATTGTAAATGTTCATTATTATGCATTGTGATGATATATTATGATAATTTGACCTGCTTTTAGCTGTCGTTAGTAAACTATTATATGACAATTTCAGTATAGCTAGTTTAATGAGAAGGGAAGAAAATAAAACTTCATTACATTTACTTAGATTTGATTTAATAATGTTACTATCCATGTACCATTATTTTGTTTCAAGATAATGAAGAGTAACACTTGCTTTAGTCTTTTTCAAAAGCAAAGCCTGTACATTGGTTTAAAATGTGCGAAAACATGTGCATTCATAGGAAGTGCAGAGTATTAGACCGTTGTAGTATTTCCTGCATTTTGACGAAAACTGCTATACCTGATGGTCTCATATGCTTTTTAAATATTTTATTAACTTGCAGATTATATAGAGTTTTTCACTTTGAATAACGTTTTAAAACAAGTCCACTGCTGCCTGTTGTAATGTAGCTGCTCCACATGCGCCCACCTAGAAGCAGTGATGTCATCATTGAGTAGGAAGGCCCTATTATCTAGGTGGTATTGGCTGATCCTCTCCTTTGGGCAATCCTGGTTAAGAGCACTGTTGCATATCTTAGGATTTTGACATAATACCTACATGTATTAACTGTTTTTTAAAGTGTAAACCCTAAATATTTTAGGATATCAATATACTTTGATTAATAATTTATGATTTGCTAATATGTAATGCATATACTAAAAGTGTTAAAAACAAATTATTGAAATTATATATCATAAATTTACATTTTCAGAGACCTTTATACTGCTGGTCAAATTACCTTCAGGAGAAACACATTCAGGATAAACAAGTATAGAAATCATATATGTTAGAGCATTTTGGCATATTTCAGTTCATATTTTTACAATGACTATGCATTAAAAGTTTTGGAAGAATATTTCTAAGCATATTTTTACTATTTTTAGCATACATAAATCTGATGTTTGTTCATGACTAACAAAGTGTAGACATAAATGCTTATGCTAACAGCTAGAACTAAAGAGGAATATATAAAATATGTATACATTTTCATATAATGGCTACAGTCATTTTTTTTTTAGTTGAAAATGGCCTGGTAGAAAAAGACAGCACTACTCACCATAACAGAGTAGGCAGTTCTTGGCTGCCAAATCTAAAAAACGTTTAAGGCCAAATTTCTTGGTAAGGTTGAAACATAGAATTTAGAAGCAGATAAAATGACACACTGTTCTGGTAATTCTGTGGTTTCTGCAATCCTGTCAAACACTATGCTTTTCAAAGTGTTTTGGGATGAAGGTAGCAGAGATACACCAACCATTAATGTCATCTGGGTCTGGTAGGCTAGTGACATCATCTTTGTTGTCCAATTTTGGACTCTCATTCTCTTCAAATCTATTGTCTGAGTCTCTTCTAAATTTAGAGAAAAGTGTAATTGTCCAGGATTTCGTCAATTAATCTGTCATTCTAATCTTTCTGCATAAAATTCTCACATGTACACAAGCACTTTATCAATGCAGGAACTGTTTTGGCAAGGCAAAACAACTGATTACCATCATGTGATTTGAAAGTCACATGATGTCTTGCCACATTTTTATTTCCACCCACATTAGTTTGATCATGTTCTTGTCATAATGTAAAGGAGGTGAAAAGACTACTGTGTGTCCATTTAATCCAGGCAGGGAGTCAATTTCATAGTATCTGAATTTAGCTATTGTTCATAATAATAACATACACAACTGATTTTGTAGCTCTTTCATAAAAATTAGTGTTCCAATTTTGCAACTAATCTTGTATGTTCCTTTTAGCAAATTTGAAACCAAGCCTTTATTTGTGTCAATTAAATGTCATGGAGCGTTATCCATTATAGTAATGCTCTCTTCAGGGATGTTTGGCAGAAGCTGATTAGAGAGCCATTGTTTAAATATACAGAGCCTTCATTTGTATACATGGCTGGGCATAACAGGAATTTTCTTGGTAACAGGAAGCACACTGATTGCCAGTGGAATTGGATCTTCTTAGCCCCTTAAATTCAAGATCATAGATTTCTCATGAAAATTATAACTAAAATAATCACATACCTTCATCGTAGAAAATGTTGGAAATTGCGTCCTTATGCCACTGCAAATTTCTTAAGAAAATTTGTATTAACACTCATTAATTCTTCATGGCCATGTAAATAAAACCATGATTCATCTGTAAAGCAAATTAAATGCGGGTCAATAGAGTGAACATTAACATTATCCAACACCCAATCGCAGAAATTACTTTGCTCACATTATCACGTGGTTGGAATTCCCAAACTACAGTTATCTTATAGAGTTTTAATTTTAAAAGTTTAGTGGCATTCTAAGCCAAGGTTTTTGTAATTTCTGATTCCTATGGAAGCTTTCTCAGAGATTTCTTTGGACTTCATTCTAACACTTCTCTGAACATTGAGTTTTTCCTGTGCAGGAACAAAGAGACTTAATTTTGGTTTATTATAAAAAATAGAACAGAGAATATAAAAATGAAATAGGAACCAAAATTAATTATAACTCTGACAAAATTACTAACTCCAGCAACAAAAATAAAACAATGTGGACTGTTACTAACCAGAATAAGAATGACATCTAATGTATTCAGTACCAGATTTGCAAATAAATTGAATGCAATTCTTAAAGTTCCAGTTGCAGTCAGAGATATGGACTTCTAACTTACATCAGGCTCCATTAACAGGGAGAATAAGTAATATGATGTTAAAATTTCAAAATGCAACTCTAGGAGATGTCCGTAACATAGTTTGAATTTAAGTAATAGCAATAGAATGGATGTATGTTTTTTAAACTCGGCCATTGTTAAGCTAGTGGTGCTGTACATATGTGAGTTTTTCATACCTTTTTAACGAATGTGTGCATAATGACATTTTCTCTAAATGCTTAAAAAGAATTAAATTTATCCCATTGTATAAAAAAGGAGCTACATAAGCTGTCAACAATTATAGACCAATATCAATTATATGAGGGTTGTAAATAAAGTAGTAGCAACTTCGTCCATAAGTTCACAGAAGATCAGGAATGTGTAAACAGGATATGGTAGCAGTGAGGTGGTGCTGTTGTCAATATGTAGGGTGCATAAAACAGTTGATCCAGTTAGAAGGGGTAGTTGCTGTGTGGCGTTGAAGTGGACAGTGTAGATTCTACTGCTCTAAATCATGTTTACAAAAGGTGATCAGCAGTCGTGGATTAAAATTGAGGCTGCCCATGGCCAAAATACATCTGAATATTATTAAGGATTACATGAAGCCTGTGGCAAGAATGCATTACCATATAGGACAGTTGCATGATGGATCAAAAACTTTTGTGCAGGTCGGAATGAAACGGCAGATTTATGCCGCAAGGTCGGCTGTCCATTCCTCAACATCAAATTGACATTGAGAGTGGTCTCCTTTCCATAGACTCAATGGACTGGTCAGAAATTATCTGTAGAAGTTGGTGTCATTCATAAAACGGTGTGGCACATACTGAATAAATGTCTTATCCTGAGTAAAATAGCTGAGTTCCACATTGACTCACCAATGTACAGAAATGGTACCAGTATGCACTTGTTGTATCAACCTCGACGATCCGCAATGATGGTGACACATTTCTGCGGCATATTGTCGCCATCGATGAGACACAGGCACGAGCCTATGAGCCTGAATTAAAGCATTAATGAAAAGAATGACTCACCAAGGTTCACCATGTCCACAGAAAGCTTAACAGGAGCCCAGTCGGGTGAAGGTTATGCTGATTGTGGCATACGATGGTGAGGATGTCATTCTTATGTGTGCTGTACCTCAAAGAGAAACTGTCAATGCAGACTACTATTGCGGATTTCTACAGCACCATCTGCATCTGACTATGTGGTGCAAACGTCCATGTTTATTGTGAGACAATCTCCCTATTGTGGTGCATGACAACGCTAGTTATGTCCACACATTATGACCAATATATTGCGATGGTGGCATTGGGAGGTCTTGGAACGCCCTCTGCACTCTCCTGACATGGGTCCTTGTGACTTCAATTTCTTTCCTAAGTTGAAAGAACCCCTCAGAGGCATCTGATTTCCTCATATGGCATCTATGCTTTGAGCAGTAGGGCACTTCATCGTTGTCATCAACAACCAACACCTTGCCAATGGCATCTTACAGCTTCCCAACATTTGGCAAAAGATACTAAACTTTGCCAGTGGCCATATTAAAGGAATGCAATGCAATTGTACTTGTAAGTTCATTAAAAATATTTTCTATATATGTTGCTACTACTTTATTTACAACCATTGTAGGTAGCAGCAAGGCAGTCATGTTTCAACATAAATCAAATAGTTTGTAATGACTTAATTTAAAACATGTATGCTTCTTTCAGTCATGATCTAGTAAATTCTGAATGCTTGTTATAACAGCAATGTACAGTACGAGTCCCACAGTAATATTTTTGAAAGTTTGTACTTATTACAGGAATACTTATTGAACTAGTATTTTAATACTTTGTTTTTCATGAATGTATAGGCTATAAACAACATTAGTTATTTTTTTAATATATGCAACTTGTGAAGAGGATGCACTTTAGGTCTTTGCTAGGTGTACATTAAATAAGTGTGAGAGAGGAGAGATAGCAGGTGAGAGAAGAGAGAGAAGGGCCAGCTAATTGCTTTTAAACTTTTGGTCCCCGAAAACTCCAGCTGTCATGTGGATCCAACTTCAAAATTGGTCAAAGAGAAAATATTAGAAATATTAAATTATTAAAGATATCATGTGCATCCAGTAAGATACTTAAAATCATCCTAAAAGACTAACATAAAGCAAAGTTTTGAGGTGATAGCATAATCATATGCAATAGTACAGCGAGGAAAATCTTAATCTCTCTCCCTAATACTAGACACATGTATGCACAATACTAATGCCATTGCCATTACCATCACAGTAGTACTAACATTCCTAGTTATTTAATTCTTGTAGATCAGCTTTGTACACAAGAGATTCACCTCTATAAAGCTGTATATCACAGGAGTTTTGAATCTCATGTCTCTGCTGCACAGATGGCATGCTTTTTTTTACAATACAGAGAATCACAATATTAGATGATAATCTTATGATCATATGTGAGTTGTGCAGACATATTTTGGTTCTTCCCAGGGTGCTTATTGAATATTAAGTAGCAACAGAAGTCACAGGGGTGTTTAACACCAACTTCAGTTTTAATGCTTGTACAAGCACATCTTCAAATTCATTTTCACAAGGAGATAAGGGGCAGGAAGAATCTTGTCATTCCTGCTGTAAATATTAATTAGTTCATTCTTCAGAATTAGATCATTAAATTACTAGGAAACAATTTTCTCAGGCTGTGCTTCAGGAAACTTCATTTTATGCCCTGAACTGCAAATAATTTTGTAGTTCTGCAAAAATGAGATCCTTGTAATTCCAAATTGCTGCCCAGTTGTACAGTTAACAAGCCAGTTAGCTTGCAAGCAACATTTTTCTGAGCTACACATAGAGTATTTAAATGTTGGCAATAGATATTCATAGCCTGGCATTCTGCACAGCAATTTGCTTCTTCACTGCTTCTTTTGTATGTAAAGATATTGTGTTTTTCATTACAGATTTTTATTTAATTAGTGCACTAATTGAGATTACAGGTTGGTTTCCATTGCAGAATGTTGAATAGGTACTCTGTGAAATTATAAGTTTGCTGATATACATGCTAAAGGAACAGGAATGAAGAATTCATATTGTTTAATTGGTGACCGACACAGGAAGCTGAGGTCATTAAGGCATGAACTTGTGAATGGAAGGTCTGTGGTTCATACCCCACCAGGACTGTGTTTCCTGACTGAGGTTTCTTCCAGGTTTTACTCAGTCCTCATAACTGGCAAACACTGGGGAGGTAATCCTAGGCTTAGGCCTGGAAAGCTGGCTTCCCAAAATCAACTTTTACATTTATAATTTCATGTCCACCACATGTGGTACTGTGTGTGATAAGAATGGGCATTAAATACTGTTCAATTTCAATTGGTGATATCTGGATCCCAACCATTAAATCTGTAATGTGCAACTGGCAATGAGTAGCTCAAATAGGTTCTTTGATGGTTGCTACTACTCAAGAGCTACAGTTTCATCTTTTTGCATTAGGATTGGTTAGTTTAAATCCTATGTCGTGAGGGACTTTGTAATTTCTAGTCGATCTGCTGAAAAAATGTATTGCAAATAAAGCATTTCATTCTTTTTTTAATATGCTTTGTTCCATGCAAAAGAACCAAACAATTTGCATAAGAGTGTACAAACAATATTTAAGCCATTGTTTACATACAATACTTTGAGCAATTCCTCAATCACTTACCATAATGTTACCACTGTCATATGTCTGACACACTAGTTTCTTCTTGACTATATTACTCTAGCACATTAGGACGCTAGTCCCTGTGTACTTTTTCAGCAAACACATCAAAAACGTACTCTTCTTTGTGCAACCCAGGGACATTTTGCACAATTATACTCATATTCATATTCTTTATTCACTGTTTTGAAAATTTTGTATAGTTTCGTGGCTTCAACATATCATACTACATTTACAGTACACTATAAAGGTAACATTGTCATATAGACATTGTTTGTTTACAAACTGTGTTTGAAGCACTCATTGAACTCTTGTGTAGTATAAAAACACACATAAATTAAGAACCTATTAACCTTCTTTCTGAATCTAGTTCAATGTTTGTCAGTTATTTCATTGGTATGTAATTGAGTTATACATGTGGATCCCAGTGTGCAAAATTGATTTTATCTTTCTATTCATTCATTGTAGATGAATTTAATTGGTACTGCTTCTTGTAGTTGTGGTCATGAATAGTGTGGTTTGAGTAAAAGTCTTGATTGTTGTTGTTCATAAAGCCTATAATTTCTAAGAAGTACAAACAGGGCAAAGTAGGAATATTATTTTGGTTAAAGTATATTTTGCATTCTGCAGACCTATGAAACGTGTTTATTTAAATATTATTTTATTTTATGTCATAAACAGAATATTAGCATCTGCAGAATTTTCTCATAATACCATATGAGTCACTTCACGTCAAACCAAACAAATTGAAAGAAAATTTGACCATCATATGTGCAGTTTTTATTAATTTTTTTATTCCCAGAATGTTTGAAAACATTATATGTGTGTGTTTTTAGTTTTTAAAAATATGATTATTTTTGCAGTTATTCAAAATTAGTATTTACATATTTGCATGTGCACTGATATATTCAAATGGATTTATCTCTACTCATAATTATTGAGTGTAATTAAACTTCAGCTTAATTACAAGGTTATAAACCATGCTTTTCCATAATGTTTGTTTTAAGATAACACAAATAATAAAAGAGGTTTTGTTTTCAATAAAGCATTTTTAAAATGCAATTTTTATCCATTTCATACTTTTTTTTTTGAATTTTAAAAGTGCTCACAGTATTCCTTGTTTTATAAACTACACATGAGCCAAATTTCAGGATGGGACAAACATAAATAGGTAATTAAAACAAATTAACCTACCAGCTGGATGCTGGATTTTGTGTCAGACTGTAGGCTGGAGCATGACTATGGGACCTTCTTGTGCTGTATGGATGTGCGGATGCATACAGAGTCAGTTTATGCATTAGGTAAGTAGTATATGGTGTCAGCTTATGCACTGAGTAAGTGCACATCATCTTACAAAACTATGTACACACTTACTTTAAACAAAATTTACTTGTATACAGTTTGTAACTCAGGTCAGTGAAAGCTTAAACTACTG
The DNA here is from genome assembly GCA_030765065.1 of Deroplatys truncata. Taxonomy (NCBI): domain Eukaryota; kingdom Metazoa; phylum Arthropoda; class Insecta; order Mantodea; family Mantidae; genus Deroplatys; species Deroplatys truncata. The sequence continues at coordinate 384,132,584 of CM060990.1, forward strand.
AAGCAATTCAAAAAGTGATGTGTTTACTTTTGTTATTATTTACTACTGTTGACCTAGACATCACTGGATTCAAAGTCTGGTACTAATGAAATTTTCTTAAGAAACTTGTTACAAACTCTAAGATTTTGTAACATCTGGGTGTGTTACATTTTCAGTTTGTTGAAATAGCGTGCCTTATTGTTCTCTCTTGTACCTATGGCCATAGTTACTTACATTAAATGGGTTAAAGCACTGTTAATGTCTGTTGTTGTGTCACTCATTTTAATTTGTATGAGCATTAACTGCACAAACCAGAAACAAAATACTTCTCACACACAGCTATCACAATGCAGTCATTCGCTGTTAGCATGAGGGCCTATTGCTATCATCCAAAAGATTGCCAAAATGATTAGGAAACTGAAAACGATAAACATTATGTCTTCCTTGGAGGCAGTGTAAATAAAGAAGCATGATAAGCATTTTATAAATAATATAATGAGAGAGATAACATACATGCATCTTCCAGGGAGGTATCTGTGTCCAGCACTGAGTTAAGCTGAAGTCACGTGTTAGCTATGTGCACATTTGTTTAAAAATTTCTTGCTCTCTCATTTATTACTGTTCTAATCTGAAATTCTGCACCCATAAAGAGGATTAAATGGAGATCATGCTGGTATTTCAAAATTATAATTAAATTAGTATGAACTATACAAAAATGATTGTTTATTAATAATTTTAATATAATGTGTAGTGAATAGATGTTTTAAAAAAGTGAATGTTTAGCCTGAAAGAATAACATTTAAGATTTAAAATAAAATTTCTCTCAACTTAATAAGACAAATGTGTTGTAAGAATTGAGCATTTGTATACATTAGCATGCATACTCTTTCCACAATTTTGATGTCAAGAAAATTCCAAAATAATGAAGTTTAGCCAAAACAAAAGTACAGAGGTATGTTTAATTCACCTATAATGAGCATACAAAATGTCACAATAAAGTTTGAAAAACTGAGGTCAGAAGTTAGTCTGGTTTGATGTGGAATGACTCATTGTGAAATGACTAATTGTTTATATGAGAAATAGATCATTTTTTAACTTTCTAAGGTTGCATACATTTTTATACAGAAATAACAAGTGAGTTCTAATACTCTTTAGTGTAAGGTTTTGAATATGTGACTTCCAGTTTAAGAATTTGTCTATTGTTAATCCTAAACAATTTTACTTCAGAGGCATACTGAATTACTTTACTATTATAGGTAATCACTGCATCTGTATTTCAGTCCCTCTATTAGAGAGCGTAAAACTCATGATTTGGGATTTAGCATTATTTCATTATGCCCGGGAAAAAGAGTATAAGTTAAAAATTGGCCAAAATGAGATTGTGATGCCAGACTTACATCTGAGCAAAACAGTATAAGTCAATTCGTAAATACCACCCTGTTGTTCACTCCAAATGCAATAGATTAACTCTGTAAGTACACTATATGGTCTGGTAAAATGAGTTAACTAAAGTTATACTGTTTAGACCGACTATAGGTAATGTAGTATAAGCTGACTTATTCTATTTTGACCATACGACTTAGACTACTTTTACCATACTTACTCTCGTTATGGGAACAGCTAACACTATACGTAAAGATCTTTCATACTACACCTGATGTTCAAATGATAACATATTTACAATCCTTTTGACACTACATAAGAATGTATGAATTATACTGTGAAGGGGGAAAAAACACCTGTAAGCAGGCAACTTTGTGAATGGGGTTCCATAAATTGGATCTGGCCTTTAAGTGCCTAAAGCACCTGCCACAAGTGCGACATACTTCACATGGAATTAAAAGTTGAAAGTAATGATAAAGAAAAGAAGAATACAAAAGCTGAGCTATATGCACATCAGTTTGAAGTAAAATTGGTATATTCATCCAAAAAGAAGGATAAAGAGTGTGGAAAATCTCATGAATATTACCAATGTTACATTTTGATCTGCAGCAATGTCTTCTAATGCATTTCCTCCATTCATCTGTAGCATTTTATAAGAGAACATTGTGGACATACAACTTAATGGTCCACATCTGTAGCAAAAGTGATGTTACATGTGGCATGAGGGAGAAGGAGGTAATCAAATTGCTACATGTCTTTATAAAGGTATTACTTCACTTCCTGAGTATCGGAGTACAGAACAAAAATTCACATGTATTTGCTATGCTTCTTGCTGCAATGCAAAACAACATCAATTTAGTTTAAATTGATCATATGTTATGTTTAGCAGCCACAGTCGCATGGAATGTGACATTGATTATGGGATCATAAAAAAAGAACAGAAAATAAAAATACCAATTTCCCACTTATATAACTGGATTTGGCTAGTTCCAACAGCCAGAAAAAGGAAGAAGTTGAATGTGATTGAACTTAAACACAGAGATTTTGTATACGAGTACTCTTTCCATTTCAAAGGAGAGAAAAAGAAAGGATCTTGTGGAGCTGCTGTCTCTCATAGAATCTATTTTCCATGAGTCCTACAGATCACTGAAGATAGACAACATTTCGGATGAAGTCCTAGGCCTGATTAAAAGTGAAGAAAACATTTAATTTAAATGGTCAAGTGTATAATTGCACTTGCAGCAGAGTAGTTACCTATCTAAATATGGGTTATTATTATTCTAAAATTAATAATCAATGTTTCATCATAATTTTAAGGTTTCAGTATAACTACTGAGTCACTTACTAATGTTGTGATGTAAGATGGTGGAGTATGTGCTAAAATAGGTTAATTGGCTCTCAACAATATTTACACATGTTTCGCTTTAGTAATATGAATAAATGTAGTGTGGTCAATGCAGTATAAGTAAGAATCTACATTTGGTTAAAATATTATATGTTATAAAATATGAATTAATTTTGTAATATTAATACAAATTTGTATTGTTTGCACTATTTAAATTATTACTAATTCTATTTTATGACGTTCTATACTAAAATGCAAAATAAAATAATATAAAAAGGTGGAGTCATTGATCTAGCATAACTCTTCATTCCTGTAAACTCTTTTCCTATAGAAGTGGCCATAATTAAAGATTTGCAATCAGCCGTTCACTCAGGCTAGTCATAATATTAAGAGCTTGTTTTTGCAAGTCCGCATGATTGTTTTCCCTAAGTATAGAGATAGTATCATCAGCATATAATATTGTTGCTGCATGCAATATGCTAAGCAGCAAATCATCAGTGTATACTAAAAGCAGGAGAGGTCCAAAATTAGAATCCTGTGGTACCCCACATTTAACTACTTTGTATCTGGGTTAACATTTTTGGCATTGATTTCGTTTCTTATAGAAGTAACATGTTTCTTGTTGTTTAAATAGAATTTAAACCACATATGTGCTAAACCACAATACTGTATGATTCCATTTTAGATAATAAGATAGTGTGGTCAACTAAATCAAGTGCCTTACTTAAATCCATAAATAGCCAAGTGTAGACTTGTTAGTATCAACCCTCGCAAGTGTGTGCTTTATAAAGGAATATAATGCATTTGTTATGCTTTTGTTTTTCTGCAAGCCATTTTGCTTAAAACTAAACTAATATTTTTCTAGAAAAGATGCAATTCTGTTGTAGGTTACAGTTTCCAGCATTTTTTAGTACCCTGATGTGAGAGATATTGGCCTATAATTATCAGTGTTATTTGGATAATCTTTTCTAATTACAGGGTCAATTCTACTTGCTTTTTGGATTTCTGGAAATATTCCTTAAGAAATTGAACTATTACATATATCAAGCATTGGACCCATTATATAGCTCTGCAGTGATAAATTATTATACATTCTGGTATTTTGTAAGGACAGGCTGAGAAACTATCGTTTTTGAAGTCAATTATTCCAAGTAATTCTTCATATGTTACTGGTGTCAGGTATATGTTCCTATCTTTTCTGTTGAGTTTAATGTTCGTAATTTGATTAATAGTAGTTTGTGAAGATAACATTCTATCTCCAATGGTGCTGATGTGATTATTGAAAATGTTGGCAACATCAACTGGATTTTTAGCTATTGCATTATCTGCTGATAAGCATATACTTTTATCTGCATCAGGCTTATGGCTAGCAGCATTGCTCTTTTATAATTTTCCAAATAGTCTTGTTTTTATTTGATGAGTTAAGAATGCACTTTAATGTACTGTTTCTTGGCTACCTTTATTACCTTCTATAGATTTGCTTATACTGTTTAAAATATTTTTTAAACCCATTGGTTTTATTGATTGTACTTATTTCAAAAGGATAATGCATCTGTTTGCCATAATTTATAATTCTTTTTGTGATCTATATTTTACTTTTGTGGACATAACCTTTATTGCTTAATTTGTATGAATGAATGAACTTATTTGTAAACTTGATTTACAAGGTTTATACAGTATACCAGGTGGCCCATGCAAGCCATTCTCTGCAGTTTTATGTTTCCCATATATGTCAGTGCAGAATGGGTTGCCATGCCACTTCTGTTCAAAGGAGAGGTGCAGGTAGAAGCAAAAGGTCACTGGTTGTGAGTAGTGCTGCTCTCTGCATGCGTTTACTTCCTAGTTTCATAATGATAAGGTCATGTAGTCATCTGTTTGAAGTTCTGGTCAGGTCATTCAGTCAAACAGGTACAGCTGAAATGTTAACCAACGACAACTACACAGATATGGTAATAATGTATGGGAAGACGCACGGCAATGCAGCTGAGGCTACAAGGCTGTGTTCTGAATGCTTTCCAATGTGATGTCTTCCTTCTGCGCAGGTTTCTAGACATACAGAGATGTGATTAAGAACTGAGAGATCATTCTAGGTATAACATGTTGTGGAGAGACCTATCTGCAATGCTCCTGACATTTTCTGGAATGTTATTCAGTATTTCGGAGAAAACCCCATGCAAGGTACACATAGGTTAAACTGAAACAATGTAGTAGTTACAATGCAGGATCAACAATTACTTTATTTCGCTATTTTTAATTATTGTTTGTCATATTATAATTATTATTTCTTAGTCATTACCTTTCTCATTGTAATTTGGGCAAAGGAGAGCTGCAGTTGACCTATGGGTTTTGAGGACCTCAGTACAACGGATTTTGAAAGAGTGAGAATGGCATCTCTTTAAGCTGCACTTACACCAACAGCTATATGGGAACAATTTTCAAAATCACATATCCTTTGTAGAAGACTCTAAAGCAAAATAAACAAAAATCCAGTTTCACCAGGCAGGTTTCATGGGGAGATGAATGTTGTTTCGCCAATGACTCCAGTGTAATCACATCTAATCTCCATTACTGGGCTCCTAAAAATCCTCACTGGTTATGACCATATTGTCACATGCCCTCACTCCATCTTTTGCTTATGCACTTTGTCACGTGCACTTCAATAATGTACTTTGTGACTCACTACTTTGTGACGTCACCTACATGGAGCATGACATATTACATTACTTCTAATAATTAGCTGCTCTCACTATAACCAGCGAAGAGCCTATAATTTCATTAAATAATTTTCCTGCATAACCCTACTACCATTCAGTAATAATGACCAGGAAATATGAAAACGTCTAGATGTATGGGTCACTGAAATGTTCCAGACATCAAATAACAATCATATATAATAAACTTTGTATTATACATTGATTAATTTGACTTCAAACTTTCACACAAGAAACATGCTTATATATTTTATTTATATATATATCTCACTTGGTTCTTTTGAATCTTTTATGCTGAGTGGATTACTGTCATTTTAAATTGGAATATAATCTTGATTTCTTTGCTGCAAGTCCAACAGCATGATTTCACAATTTAACTGCACCTTCTTTCATTAATAAATTTCACAATTCATAATGAATCTTGTAAGAGTAAGTTCATGTTTGTCATGATAAAGTCCATTATTTAAGTCACCTTCAAATTCTTGAAATTGTGTAAGTTAACTTCCTTCATATGTGAAACACAATTATAATTTAACGACCCCTATAAAAATGTAAGACACTTACATGAAAACAAAGATATAACACACAACATTGAAACACATGTAATATGTGTTTGCATATTTTATAAATTTTGAAAACCCAAAATCCCCTAAAATAATGTGTACATTGAATTGCTTGGATCTATCAGATTTTAATTTATAGGGTGGATCTCACCGGTTATGATTGCATGAGGTGTAACTCCAACATCCGGCAGTATCCTTTAGTGATCATCCTTCAGTGATTGAACTTCTCCAACATGATTGTATGTGGCTCCACCTCAGCCCCATTTTACTGCTCAACCCATGTCACTATCTGGATTACTGAAAAATCAACAGATTAACACTATCTCTTCCAAGATGACCTCATTCACTGGGACCACAGTAGTCGTAATTCCAGTATGTTCTTTTGCCGAATTAATTTAACTGGAACTCGTAACTTCTGCTTTGATATCTTTCACATTAACCAATGTTCACCATACCTTAAGTTGTATTCATGAAGTTGATATTACTGCATGCGAAGTTATGTCTCTACTTTTCAGCATATCGCTGAGTTTGCTTGGGTGTTTACCTACCCATTGACCTTTTGTCAAGTCAACCACAACCCAACTGCAACAGCAACCAGATTTAACTGCTTGTAGGCATGTAGACACTCTTTCCTCTTTCTCCTCTTCTTAGACAGGAAGAACTGGCAATTTACAGAATTACCAACCTTGATTATTGCTCTTTCACTCTCACACCATCTTGGGGGTAACCAAATGTATCAAGAGTAATTACTTGTAACAGAGTACCATTACAACATCACATGCAGGCTCACTGAGGTGTTAACTTAGGTGCAGCATTGTACCTGTATAATTATATTGATTTTTATTTATTACAATAAAAGGAATAGTAACATTTATTTTGTATTGTTAACTGTGAATCACCAATAGGTGCCATTTGTGTTGATTTAAGTTAGCTATTGGATAGTTTATATGCCTTGGCACATGTGCTCATGGTTTTGTTCATGGGTAATCCTGAATTCTTCTTAAATGGGCAAATTAGTTATTAAATATCTGCTAAAAAAACCACACATGCATGCACACACCTGGAATACTGTGATATGTTCTTGTATAGAAACCTTTCTCAAGCCACCCGGGAATCCAATCCAGCACCGCTTGTATGGCAGGCAGGTGTTCTAGCAACTGAACTGTGGAACCAGTCATAGTAATTAAGTGTGCGTTTTCACGTTCAGGTTCTTACATTTAGCAAGATCTCCTCTCTGTTCAGTATGGAGTCCCCTTTACAATTCTGCTTAGGCAAACCTTTCGGCATTCACATTATCCGGATAAACAAACTTCAATGAAGAATGGTTTGCATGGGCCACCTGGTATAATATTTCTCCTAGAACTAACTATACCCATGTGCTAATTGTCTGGTCTCTAAGCCTATTTTGTGCTACTCAATTTACTTGGCTATCTGGCCTTGTAACTCACTAAATAGCCCTTTACTAACTTTTGCCCCTTGCAGTCATTTTTCTGCCCCTACCCTTTGTTGTCCTTCTTTCCTTGCATCTCTTACTTTTCTAATCAAGTTTTCTTTTACTTTCCCTTGAAACTTCCCCATGTCTCTAATTTTTTTCTTCTTCTTTTCCTGTCAGTATTTGTGTTAATGTTTTTCTGTCCATTTTTTCTCACTTTTTTCTCATACTTTTTCCCTCCATATGATTAGTTCTTTATACTCAGTCATGTAGTGATCTATACTTTACCTTTCACCACATAATTAATTATTCCTTTTCCACTTCTTCTTAACTCTCTTAAGTACATTCACCCCATTCTCATCCATGCCAATCCTTTCTTTTCCTGTCTATTACATTGTTCAACATACCCTTCTCTTCTCCACTCTCTTTTTATTATTTTATAGAAGCTTAATGATTTTTCTATCTTCTCAATTTCCTCATATCTCCTGCCTTTCTATGTCCTCCATTCTACTTCTTACTGCCTTCCAGAATCCATTTATGTTTCTCTCCCTTAACATACGTGTATCTCCTATTCCTATTTTTTCCATAATTTTTCCACAGCTGCCCACCAGCTATCCTTTTTGTCATACACCTTTGCTGGTTGATGCATATCTTTAAAATTTCTCCCTCCTCTGTCAATCATCTAAACCAAAATTTCAAAATTCTTTCTAGAGTTAATTTGTATGGAAAGGCAGGATTCAAATGATGCATGAATGCATAAATAATGCAGGATTTAGGTCTGCAGTTATGATCCTATATACATCTGCCCAATCATCTTTTTCAAATAATGAATTAAAATAGAGTGTGTTTTCATTGAAGAAAATACTTTTATACATAACCTTGTGGAACTTTTTACTTGTACTGTTGATAATCAACCAAGTTTAAAATTATAGCATTATGACCAGAAGATCAGTGTCAACATTTGTAGTTTGAAGTCTTTAGTTGTTTGATTATCATAACATCATTTGTTGCACTTGAGGAGGCAGTTTTCTTGTGGCACTTTGAGCAACATTTTCCAAATTCAAAGACACTAGTAAACGTTTTAAGTTTTATAATAGTGGGTTGTCTTTTTGAAAGTCCACATTAAAATTACCAACAATTACAATATTTTTGGCATGCCTTTTTAAGGCAATGCATCCGTGAAATTTGGTAAAAGCTGTGAAAGTTTCTTATTTTTTGGTTTATTGCATTTTTATTAGATTTATAATATGCACTTTCATGCTACACATTTGGATTTTTAATATCAACAATTTTAAAGCCAAAAATGGACATTTAATTGGCCCTGTATCATTTAGGCAAAGCATCGCTTTTGAATTTAAAACTCAGTTTTTCTCAGTTCCTCTTTTTAAGCATTTTTTATTGTTTAAAATGAAATGATCCTTGGGCCACAGTTTATAATTAATGAGCTTGAAATTTTTAGAAGAACTTCAGGAATTATGGATTTAAAAGTTGTTGTGCACTAGTTAAAAAATATTAAATACTTCATTTGAAATTAATTGTTTTCCATAACTCACAGTGGAAAAGTTGAAAACTGTAATAACATGTATACAATTTTTTTTCTCTTAAAGCAATTAAAATTAAAAAATGCATTCACAACAATTTATTTATGTTTGTATGCTAAGCTCAAATTAAAATTTGGGAGCTATACAATAAACTGTAGTGTCCAAGGAGCATTTCATATTGCTATATCAAAAAGTGATTAATTATGAATAAAAAAAATTACTATCCAACAACAGTTTGACACAAATTGTTAAAATTTTGTGTGCACTTTATGTTTTGTGTTCTGAGTGTAGGTAAAAAGTCAAGGCAATCAGAAGAAAACTGTGGATTTTTGGATTTTGGCGGCTGCATTGTCTTAAATATTTAATCACTGTTTCTAGTTTATCAAGAAACTCGGGTATTTTCCTGTTGGAGGACAATATATACATACAATAAACAACTTTAAATCATAAATTTCAATTACTGTTTGTTTATATTCTTTCTCCACATTTAGATTTGCCATTTTAGCATATTTCTTGTAATTGAAGCCTTTCTTAAGTACTATCAAGTAGCCCTGAGTATATAATTTCCCTTGCAGTATATGCAGCAATTACATAGTTAGAGAAAACAATATTAAATAAATCTAAATAATTACTCTTGATCTAACATTCAGTAAAGCAGCATACAGTATATTTTTGTGTGTATTTAAAAATATTTCTATTTTAAGAGCTTATTAATATTACTGTGATGAAATAGTCACTTTGCTCAAATCAGCACCTTTGCCAGAGGTGATGAGGATGGGGATGTAACACAGGGTTGACATTGGGAGGATTACAGGTTGTGGGTAGCTGGATGGGTGACACTATTAGACATGCAATTCTGCTTCCAAGAGAGACTTTAATCTTTCTAATAACTAATCTAAACTACATTGCAAGAGGGAGAGAGTTGGACAGCTTGAGGTTTTACCTGGTAGACAGAAAGTCTGGCATTTCATCTTCATTGTGCCTAGGGCCTCTGTCGAAATTGTAAGTTAACACAAAATAAATTTAAAGAGCTGTCTGACACAGAATCCTGCTAGGCAAGTGATCAACCAAGCATGAGCCATAAAAGAAAAACTAAGTTTAAATACCCAAGGAGTCTGCTGACTTATGCTTTAGCTAGAACTAACATATGCAAGTGTCAGCATGATTTGCATAATCCACCCATGTGTTGAACATGAGGTGATCATTTCCCTAAAAATCATGCCACCAAATCCTTTCTTACATAAGATCTGAAAAATGACTGGCAAGAATTCTAATGCCAATTTCATGGATTTACTTAAAAAAATGTTGTCTGGAATATCATGAACATTATAAAATTGTATTTATCATATTTTTTTAAAGCTATAACTGTCACAATACTCTGTACATTTTGATGTATTATAGTAAAATTAAACAGCCTCAAGTTTCTCATTGTTACTTGCATCCAATTTATCTTTCAGTAGTTTCCCATTAGCACATGAGAGATAACCTTGCATAACAATTCATCAAATTGAAAATTATTAACCTTTAGAGTTGAAATGTGCCCCATTTCTAGCATAATCACTGTTATCTAACCAAAAGTTACCATCCAACATCACATAATTTTGTACATTACTTAACCAATTTAGTTCACTGTCTATTCTACTTCTTCTTCTTTGGGTGGCATGTCTCCGTAACACTCTGCTGTTCATGATCTTGGCATTTGGCACTTCTCTCCTAATGGTGCTCTCTTATCAACACTACATCTGGCTTGTCCTTAGCTGCTAACTGCTCTGCTTTGTTTTTCAGTTGACAAACCTCTTTTCCTGCTGAGGTTGCCAGGAAATTTTAATAAGGAGTCCGCTATCATCACTTTTTGAGCATTTTTACTGACACCACTTAGTTTTTTATATGAGTGGAGCATTTCCTACTTCCACTTCCTATAACTTCAAACCTACTTTTTTGCTGTATATTGGTCATGTTTTCTTGAAATTTCCACATTGTCCATTTTCAGTTTTACAATTTCTGACTGTGCACCTTGCAGGATTTTATCCAGCATTTCAATTATCTTCTGAAGTAATGTTATTACCTCTGCATCATGCATTGTCTGCCTTTCACTAGCTGGTGATTACTTAGTTTGCTCTTCTGTTCATGCAACACTAGCTACCATGTTACCTTCAGTTCTACTGGTTTCTATTTTATTATTGTTCAGATCATCACTTTCATTTCTCATCTCTCTATTCTATTTATTACCGTTTTTGTACAAAATTAAGTGATGCTTGAAAGACACATCAGTTGTTTCAACTACTTGTACACAAAGAAGTTCTACTTTTGCAAGGTTAGCAGGGATTCTCCCTAGGATGGTGATTTCTACTTACTGTATTAAATACTCTTGGTTATCTGGAGATATGCCTTTAAAGGTAAAGCTAAGTAGTCTTGGATCTTTCATGTATGATTCCAGACTTAATGCTTCCAAATACTATTTGTAATAAGGGATATCACATCTTCTCCGAGTCCACATCCTTTAAACAACTGGCTATCTTTCAGTTCTGAGTCACATTTTCACTATGTTTCATTACATTGGCATAAGAGGTTTCAAACAAAGAATGGCAATTTTTTCTTCTTCTTCTTCTTCTTCTTCTTCTTCTTCTTCTTCTTCTTCTTAATAAACAGAATATTTCTATGTGACATACAGGGTGATAATGAACTACATTGAAATAATTTCAGAGAGTGTCTTATATAAGCAATTTGAGATAGTTAATGTATGGTTCATAAGTAAACATAACACAGTGGTTTATCAGGAAAAATGTGAGTTGTTTAAAGAACTTAATGTTTTACCAGCATATTGCCATGGTAGCTCAGTGTGTTAGAGCATTGGAATGGAAAGTAGGAGATCCGTGGCTCAGATCCTGGCTATGGCATTGAATTTTCCAGTCTGGAAACCTTTCCACAGTTTTATGATGTTTAACATTTTGGCATCAGATGCTAATAAGTTGGTGTTAAAGGCAGACTGGGTAAAAAATTGGTTTAGAATGTCTTTAAAACTGCTATATAAATAAAGAAATATTGATTTTCAGCAGCTCATTATCAGTGTTTTCAAGATTAGTGCCATAAAAGTCACTTAAATTTCAAACTAATCATTTGACAGTATGACATTAAATTTGGATTAACTGTCATCTTACATTATGTAGCCTACTTTGCAGTCAACTCTTTAACTGCTGATGTGGTGGAATGCATAATACAAAAGCTGATGTTCTGCAAGTCATGGGTTTGATTCTTGTAATGTAGTAAAATGTATGTAATTGTAATGTAAAATTGTTTTATAATTTAATATAAACAAGTGCTGTGATATGCATACCCTAGGACACAATTCTGCTTGGTAAGTACAGTAACTACTACAATTTCCGTGTTTAGGCTCACTGCAGTTAGTAAGCTGAGGATTTTCTGCGAGGCAACGTGGAGAATATTTACACCCTCTCTGAGCTTGCAGATATGCATCCTCTTTATGGTGAAACATGAAATAATGGTTTGGCAGCTGCAGCACTGTATAGAGAAAGATATTCCAATAGATGTCAGCCACATCACTCCACTTTCCAGTCCATCAAAAGGCATTTGTGAGAGCATGTAACCTTTAAGGTAAACGGGTGATGCAGGTACTAGACATGCTCAACACACAGTGCAATATGAGAAAAACATTATTACAGAATTGCAGAAGGGTATCTTCTAGTACTGCACTATTGCACATGTGCTAGTCACTAACCACATTAGAGTGTGCAAGGTCATACACAAAGAACAACTTCATTCCTTTCACCATCAAAAGGTGCAAGCGCTAAGTTCAGCAGAGTTTGACCCCATGTGCAATTTTGTAACAGGCTTTGCTGCAGCAGCCATTATTTTTGTCTTTATTGCTCCCTGATGAGGTGGTGTTTACCAAGAATGAACTAGTTTTAAATTAAAGAAACATGCATTTGTGGGACTATTTCAATCCACATGCTGTTGTGGAGAGGAGTCACCAGCTGATGTTTCTGTGAACATATCGGTTGAAATTGTTTCAGAACATATCATTGGCCCATATCTGCTTTCCCCTCAGTTAAATGGGCATGTTTATCTTAATTGTTGCAGAACATTTTACCTGTACTTCTTAGAAAATGTGCCTCTGCATATTTGATGTCAATTGTGGTTGCAACATGATGAAGCTCCTCTCCATTTCTCCCTTACTGTGTAAGAACATCTGAACCAAGCTCTTTCTGTCCATTGGATTTGAAGGGGACGTCAACTGTAGCTTGGCCACCATATTCTAGACCTCAATTCTATTAATTTTTTTTATAAGCCATCTCAAGTGTATAGTAAGTGAAACACATTTGAAAAACTCAGAAGAAGTGTTAATAGTTGCAGCCTATGAAGCTATTTGATATGCCATATGCCATCAACATTATGTCATATGTTTCCTATCTCAAGTTACTTGTCTAAAACATACTTTTACATTCTTTGAAATTATTTCAGTGTAATTCAGTAGCACATGTATACACACATACAGGGCTTTCATTTTAAAAGTTCTGAGTCTAAATAAATCAATCAACAGTTTAAATTTAAACAAAAAACAAGTCAACTTAAATATTGAAGGGGAAGTTTAAAGCTAGAGTTAATAGCAATTTATGTTTCAACCCCTACCCTCAGTTTTAAATTTTAAATGACAGCCATAGATTACTATGCTTATCTTTGAGGAGACATTAATTTGTTAGTACATCTCATTTATTTGTTCTCATTTTTTTGTTTCCTGTCATCTCAGAAACCTGGATTATTCTTACTATTGATTATAGCTGAATAAAATAGAACAGAACCACAAAAGTATTTATTAGAATATCTGTGTTTGGATGTTAAATTAATTTAAAATGGCACATACTCTTCAAGAAAGAACAAATATAATAATTTAGAAATTATTTGAGTAAATTTTTGTTATTAACTTCTTTCAATTTGCAACGGAAATAATCTTTATATACGGTGCTCAAAGTGGTTGACACGTAAAACTGCATGTGTTTTTATTGAGAGACATCCTGAGAAAAGTGTAAGTCATCAGTATATGATAGATGTTATAGGAAATTTGAAGTAACTAACCCTGTGCGCAACAAAATAAATAAAGAATCTAAAAAAGCTCAATAAGACTACACAGATGGAAATACTGTGACATTTTGCTTTGGAACCCACCTCGATTCCAAAAGTAGTATCTAGTAACGATAAACTTTTCTGTGGATTTCATACATTTAAGTGCTAAAAGTTGGCATCTTTTCACTACAAAATACAATGCTACTAGTAGCTCAGCAGAGATGATTTTGATATAAGAATAGTTTTGTGAGCAAGTGTCTCAGAGAATTGAAAATGACTCAGATTTGACACAAAATATTTATTTCAGTGATGAATGTACTTTTTTCTTGAATGGATTTTGTCAACAGACATCTTTGTATATATTTGGACAGTAAAAATCCACATCTTTTTCATGACAATCATACTCACTTTCCTTAAAATATAAATATGTGGGCAGGCATTCTTGAAGATGACATTGTTAGTGTGATTGCTATTAAGGAAAATTGACTGGACAATTGTATCTGAACATTGTAGAAAATTGAATCATTTATTATATTATTGGCAGAAAACCAAGTCAATGAAGAAGGAAATTATAGAGTTGGATACATAAAATTTACATTTTCAGCAGGACAGCATTCTCAATTCAATTCAAGCCTCACACACTATGCAGTACCTATGTAATAATGGTAAATAGAAGATTTCCAGGAAAATTGATTGTTTGTAGAGGCGCTCAAGAAGAGCATGCAAGATTCCAGATTTGATGCCTCTTGACTTCTTCCAAGGGTTGTTTGAAATCAGTTGTTTATACTCTGCCAGAAAATTTTCAAGAACTGAAAACCAGACATTTCTAAGAATGTAGGTGGACTAGAAAATAAACATTTCAAAAAATTTTAAAGGCATTCTGGCTGTATTACTATCTAGCCAGCAGTGGCAAACTTTTTAAACTTTTAATTTAATACATTTAGGGCAGCGTGCACCAACCTAATATAAGCTCTACTTTCGTAGTAAACTACCATTCAAGTCAACACTCAGCGATTTCCATACGAAAGTAAACTGCTTCTGAAGCATTTTACTCCTTTCAGATATTCCCAGACTAATTTACTGCAGAAGCAAATGTTGGAGAGCACCATCATGTAGTATGTTACTACAGAATTAAATAGAGCACAAATATAGGTTAGAATTTACTCTTGCGTCCTGGTTGGAGTAACTAGCCTGTCGATTGAACTAGAATACTGTATTGTTTTTGGAGGAAGATATTTTGACGTTCATGTATTACATGATGATCTCGTGAACAAAAAAGCAATTACTTAGGTTACGTTAATGATCTCGACAAAGAAAATGGGAATGCTAAAGTGGTATGGGAGAACCATATGATACTTATACAGAGAGAGTGAGTTCAGCGAACGTTTCGGTATTAGGAAAGAATCTTTTACATGCCTTTTTAACCTGCTTGGAGAACATTTACAACAAAACTCAGACAGGAATTCAGCTCTATAACCCAAACTGCAATGATTGTTATGCATTCTACGAGTGTTTCATACTGGTACATTTCAGATACTTAAGCCGGCATTACAATGAATTTAACGTAACGTGACAGTTTAACACTGTATTATTAAATGATATATTGGACTGACTTAACGCGACATAACTTAAGAGTTTGGCAATGTCAAACTTTTCCTTCCCATTACTCAAGTTTGATTGTCACATGGTAATTAGAACAATCGGTGTGAAGCACTTGAAGTAATAAAAGAACTATCAGTCAAGAGTCATTCCCATTATGTTAAGTGCATGCCAATTTGACCTTTATTTTACATTACATCATTTCTTAAGTTCATGTCACATTAAGTAAAGTTCATTGTAATCTTGGCATTACAGGTGATCTTTAGATCTTATAAATAAATATTCACCATGCGTCTGCTGGTCATGTTTCACCGGTTGTTTGGAGAACTTTTGAGGTTAAGAGCAAGGTACATATCTACACATATAAATACACATGAGTATTTAGAAAATAAAATAAAATTCTTCTTCACTTTTGCAGATTTCCCACACATTGTGGGTGGAATTGACTGCACGCATGTTACTATTTTGTGCCCATCCTGAATATGGTGAACTATTCCGAAATCGGAAGAGGCTTTTTCTCCATCAACACGCAAGTGATCTGTGATGCAAAATGAAGATTAGAAACATGTTTCCAGAATTTTAAGCTGCTCTTCAGTACATTTCCCATCGCTCAAAACATTAAACTTGTCCCTCACGACTTTCCAGCATCTTTATAACACGTTTCTTACACTCATATTGTTTAAATGGATTTTCTTTATCTCTACCAACAAACATTTATCTCTTTCACTGACGTTTCCCCTGCTTTTTTCTATCGCACATAACCTTATCCATGATTGCGTCAAGTAAAACAATACCTCCGGGAGTAATGAGCTCTTACTTCCATAGTCATAACTAAATGGTCTCATCAGTTTTGAAAGTAATGGAAAAAAATCATTATATCACATGACTTTGTTTACCATTATTATTTCTTCTTCTTCTTCTTCTTCTTCTTCTTCTTCTTCTTCTTCTTCTTCTTCTTCTTCTTCTTCTTCTCCTCCTCTTTTCAAGGATTAGATGATATCACCTGTTCCAGCCTCTAGCCATCTCTTGTGTAGTCTTCCTAAACTTCTCTTCAGTGTCGGTTGGTAATTCATTATCTTTTTTGGCATTCTATCATCTGCCATTCTATCAATATGTTCTTTCCAATTTCCTTTATTTTCATCAATCTTGTCGTTTACTGATAAAATATTCAAATCTGATCTTATTGATTCATTTCTTATTTTGTCAGCTTGATTTCTAATACAGAAATATCGGCATCTTCAAATTTAAACAATACAAACATTGTTATAATACAATAAGAACATGAATGAAAATACACAAATAATGAATAGACATAAAAAAAATTATGCATCCTAACTAATGTGTTGGGACAAATGAAATAACCAAAATATCAATATTGACAAATACAAACATAACACACAGTACATATTACATAATAAAATTATATCCTTTCAAAATATTTGTCCAACTACATAAAAACAACCTTGTATTAAGAATTTTTTCAGTTATTTTTTAAATATTGCTAAGAGTATTGATTTCTTAAAAAATTGAGGGTGTTTATTGTATAATTGAATACCATTATAATGAATTTTTTCGTATAAAGTTCTTTTATACCCTGTAATGTGTAACTGAAATCTACTTCTAGTATTGTGATCATGAATGTCTGCATTTATGTTAAAACCATTTAACTGCATATATGTTATTATCAGTGTTTCATATATGTAAATTGATGGAACTGTTAAAATGTTTAATAATTTGAAATAAGGTCTACAGCTTGCGCCGTTGCAAAGGTTTAGCATTAGTCTGATTACCCTCCTTTGTATTATAAAAATTCTATTATTATGGTTTGACTCTCCCCAAAATGATATACCATGCGATAAATGTGAATGGAAGTATGTGAAGTAGGCTATTTTCAGCATGTCAAGATTTTCTGAAGATCTTAGGGTATATAATGCAAATCATATTTGGCATAATTTCTTAGCTAAAACATTAATATGCATACCCCAGTCAAGACAAGTATTAACCCAAACTCCATGAAATTTAATTTTATCTGATAAAGTTATTAATTCACTTTCTAAAAGAACATCAGGAAAACTTAGATTTTTGTTAACTTGGTGATGAAATTCCACAGCAACACTTTTATTTTTGTTAATTATAAGTTTATTTTCTTTAAACTATGTAATCTGTTGCCACGTCAATGTTAGCTTTAAGTGCTTGTTTGTCTTTAGCAGAAATTAAAACACTTGTATCATCAGCAAAAAGAGTAAATTTAGCATTAATTAGGTCACTGTTTTCAGCCAGATCATTAATATAAAGCAAAAATAATAAAGGACCCAAAATCGAGCCCTGTGGCACTCCATATTTAACATTTTCAACACTAGAGTGAGAAGCTTTAATTTCGTTTCAGTTACTGTCTACAAATTCAACTTCAGTTAAATGCTGTCTATTCCTAAAGTATGATTCGAACCACTTCAAAAGTTCCTCTTATACCATAATTATACAACTTGTGAATTAATACATCAGGTCAACCAGGTCAAAATCTTTTGATTGATCAAGAAATATTCCCATGCACTGATTTCCAGTTCCTAATTTTTTATGTACTTCTTCAATAATGTTCTGCAATGCCAGGTTACCAGATTTCCCTTGCTGAAACCCATACTGTACTTTTGATGTAATATTATATTTATTTAAAAATGATAACACCCTATTGTGCACCACCTTCTCGATTACTTTAAAAATAAATTGATGAGATAGAAATATGCCTATAGTTTTCTAGCTCAGATTTAGAACCCCTTTTTATGCAAAGACTTAATATTTGATGCTTATAAGGTCTGAGGGTAATATCTTTCTTTCATTTATAAATTAATTATGTGGCATAATAGTTTAGCCAAGTGTAAGGAGCAAATTTTTTAGTAACATATTGGAAAAATCGTCCCGACCTAGGGACCTTTCTAATTATAGAGATTAATTCCTCTTCAGTTGTTGGTGACAAAATAAACACTCACAAACTACATTTTTTGGTCACTTATCAGAGGATTGCTTATGTTTCCCTTCTCCGTAATATTACTGGCAACAGCAGAAAAAAACTGATTGAATTCATGAGCCACCATTGCAGGATCAGAGACCAATCTACTGTTTACATTTATACTAAACACCCTATAATTTCTTTAAAGTTCTGCAGTTTCATGCTTTATAATGTTCTATATTGTTTTTGATTTAAGTATAGCGTTTTTCACCAAATTACCATTATAAAGCTTTTTTTCGCTCCGAGTTACTCTTTGCATATTTTTTTGTAGCTTATATAATTTGTTTCATACCATCAGTGACATGATTTTCTTTAATTAGTTTACTTAAGAAACGTAACTTTTCTCTTGATACCCAAATACCCTTAGTAACCCATTTTGCCTATTTATAATTTTTCTCTCTAAATGCTTTAATAGGTGTGGCTGTGTTCAAATAGTACTTTATAATCTTATTAAACGCATCATAACCATCATCATCACTTAGACATTGATACACATCAGCCCAATTTTCTTTGGAAAGTAAGTAATTAAAGTACTTAATATTGTCACACTGTGTATTCTACACCTTTTAAACTTAAGTTGACTACAATTAATTGTAATAATTGTAGATTTTTGGCCATAGCGATCCTAAATACTAATCATTTTAAATATGACATTGACAATTTTGAAATGGGTATCTTGGATTAGCTGATCTATAGCACTCCTATATCCTTGAGCTATTCTAGTAGGTGCCTTTACAACCACTTCTAGGCCATATCTACTGAGTAAATCCATAATCAGTCTTTTATCTCGACTTTCCTCCATAACATTTATATTAAGATCACCTACAATGATTACATTCCTTTTTACTCTATAAAAGTGATTTACTATAATCTCTAATTTCTTAACAAACCCGTTTAAATCACTACTGGGGTTCCTGTACAGACAAATTACTATGATTTTAGAATGACTTAGTTCAACTGTACCTCCCCAAAGTGTTCATTTCAAATTAGATTATCAAAATTTGATATAGGTTTAGCTGAAATATTTTCTTTTACAAAAATGCAGGATCTTCCATAATTTTTAGTTTTTCTGCAGTAAAAGCTTTCCCTTGTGTAGCCATGAAAATTTAACATATCAATATGATCTTCTTTTAACCAGTGTTAGTAAGTGTTGTTATATCAATACCCTGTAACTTATCATTTATCAATAACTCTAGGTTATTGTGTTTATTTCTAATGCTTTGTATATTTTGATGAAATATTGTAAATCTATTTAGCTTACAATCATTTGCTGGATGCACATCCACCACATTACTGTTCAGTTTTCCTTTAGTACTGATGAGAGAACATTAACTAGCAGTTGACCAAATAGTATGCAAAATCTTTTCTGTATTCTTTATCATTATTTTGACATGAGGTGTAGTTTAGCTGAGACTGAGCTCATTACTAATTAGTCATATCATTTTTAGGCTTAGTCCACACCTGAATGCAGTTACCTGCAAACAAAAATACAAATGTTTTCAAACAAATGCACTGATGTTTGTGGACAAGCAAACAAATACGTTGAATAATTGTGAACAGTTTATGGAACCTTGCTACATTTCCACAAATGCTGAAAGTGTATCCACACCTAGTTGCAAAGTTGTCTTTGTGTGAATTAGGTGTGGGTATTATGCTTGTCTTGTCTTGTCTTATGTGATACAGATTTTCGTTCATTGCTCCAGATGCACTTCAGCCTTGGGCTTATTGTACTACCTGTATTGTTTTAAAGCCAATTCATTATGCTTGCATCCCTTGCCAAGGAATACAGTCTCATAATGGATATAGCTTCAAATTCTTTGGCTCTAAAAACATTTTCCCAAAAGCAATATATCTGCTGCGAGCCAAAGCCTCATGGGAGCATATAATGTACTGGGTTGTTTCAGTTTGTTTCTTGCACAATCTGCAATCTAAGTTACCCTGAAACACTCCCATCATGTTAAGATGCTTTTTCACAGGAGCATGTCCTGCAAGAAATGCAAGAAATGTTCTCAGCTGAAGTATGTTGCATTTAAATAAGCTTTCAGCTCTTTTCTTACATGATTTCCTAATAAGTAGTTCACCATGTTTGTTTCCTGGAGTTTAAAGCCAGGTTTTATGATGTTCTACTTTGGACCAGTAGCCTCTCTTACTAAACATTGAGATCTTCCTAGAGGCAGCTCTAGCTCAATAAATTGTGAAACTGCTCCTTGTCTTGCAAGTTCATCAGCTTTTTCATTTCTCTCTATGCCACTATGATCCAGCACCCAGATAGGTTGAACTTCATTTGTTCTGTCAAGCTTGTGAGCATGTTTAGCCAGTTTAAAACCAGTCCTGACATCATCTTATGACTACTTAGAACCTCAAGTACAGCCTGGCTATTTGAGAAGATAAGGATCTGTTTACCAGTGTAAGCTCTCCTTATGTTTTCATACATGCACTGAATAATAGTATAAATTTCTGTTTCAAACAGAGTAGCATATTCACCCGAGGGGAAAAAACTTTTGCAGCTTGGTCTTACGCCATATACTCCAGATCCTGTTCCTGAGCCATTCTTTGAGCTGTCTGTATACCACATCAAAGTTTTCTCAGGAGTTTCCAGTTTTATTTGTCCAACATTCAGGATCAATAAAAACCCTTAAGTTCTTTCTGATAGCATTTCTAAAGATGTATCTCCTATGTATTTTCTAATTCTTAGCAAACCTGAGTAATTGTCCTCGATGGTGTACTGGTTACCATACTAGCCTCTAGTTCCTGAGGTTGCGGGTTCAAACCCGGCAGAGGGCGATGGATTTTTTCAGGTGTAAAAATCCTTAGCATGGCTTCCTTTGGGTGTAAAAATCCTTAGCATGGCTTCCATCAGAAGAGAAGTAAGCCAGTGGTCCCGTGTCGCAGATTTATGGCACATAAAAGAACCTCAAGCCTGTCTCCATTGCTGCAGTAGAAGTTGTTTTCATAACTCTTGTAACAGCTATACATGCTGTCCTTTGAACTTTATTTAGTTGATTTTTAGAGCCTGTTTGAAGGACCTTAGGCCACCAAATCAGTGCTCCATAGGCTATCAATAGTATGATTATCCTAGTACAGAGAGAGCCAAAAAACTACAAACCGGCTGTGCGGTGTTTTTCCTGTCCATGTCCTCAGTGCTCGTTGCCATCTGCGGCTTTCATAGAAAGGCGCGGATGAAACCATACAACATTTTTAAAACTACTTTTAAAGGCTTTACTTACCAACTTTATGAAAGAAGATGCTGATTGTCCATACAATTTTTGGCACCTCTTTAGGATACTATCCATCACTTGCCGTAGTTCACGTTGAGAAATGCTGGCAATTTCCTGGCGGATATTTTGTTTTGACTCTTCCAGGGTGTGTGGGTTTGTCTTGTACACTTTATGCTTTAAGTTGCCCAGAGATAGAAATCTCAGGGGGTTAGGTCAGGGGACCGAGGGGACCACAAATCTCTACTGATAATTCTGTCCTCAAACTACCACTTTAAGTTGTTCTCATCGAAATATTGGCCATATGAGCTGTTGCAGAGTCTTGTTGAAGAAAGGCAAAATCACCTTCCGTCTGTTAATTCTCTAAAAAAGGGGACAAATTTGTATTCACATATATACTATTGACTCGAAAAAAATTGGCCCTATAACTCTTTCTCCACTCATGGTGCACCATACACCAATTTTTTCGTCATGAAGGAGTACTTCATGAATAACATTAGGTTTGTCAGAGCTCCAGTAATGATTATTTTGTGTACACACATATCCATGAAGATGGAACCAAGCTCGTCCATGAAAAATATTAAATATGGATCTATTTTGCCATTGTGTACACTATTGAGACTCCTCCACAAAATGTGGGCCTAATTACAGGATCACCTGGTTGAAGAATATGTGCCACAGTTATATTATATGGTTTTACCTTCAGCAATTTGGTAGATCTTCGTGCAGAGCCATATGAAATGCCTGCCTGTTGTGAAAGACACCTAAGTGATTTTCGGGAGGGGAGTTCTCCAAACGATGACCGATGTCTTCTAATGTTTCTTTGGTAAGAACTGTACGCTGTCTTTTAGATTTCTTAGCCTCAACACTTCCTGTGGCCTGAAATTTATTGTAAAGTTCATGGATTGTTGTACGGCCTGGAACTTTTACACCTGGAAATGTTTTTGCAAATCATACTTTCATTTAGCGAACTGACTGAGTTAACACATACGAATCATAAATAAATACATGCTGTGCAGTAGAAAACATACTGAGCCATAATATACCTTGTGACTAAGTACAGGACAAAATAATAAATAACTCGTAATAACTGAACTGTATCACATCACCGTCAACTCAATACTGTACTTCACACTGCAGAGAAAACCCACATCAACAGCATGACCTTGGTTATAGCAGCAGTACGTTATCATGTTTCCACATGCCCAGTGGAAAAACACTGTGCAGCTGGTTTGTGGTTTCTTGGCTCTCCCATTTTATATCCAATAGATCATAGCAGATCTTAGTCTCCCATCTTTTACCAAGCATGCGTCTAACTACTTCAAAGGTTGTTTTCATACGTTTTATTGTTTTCTTGAAATGCTGGTTCCAGTCCATCTTGGAGTCAAAAGTGATTCCCAAGTATTTGACTTCCTCAGACATTTTAAGTTCTTTACCTTGAAGATATAGAGGTCCTAATTCCTTTATATCTCTTCTTCTGGTAAATGGTTCTATGGCTGTTTTATGAGCACTAATAGTTAATCCCTCATTCACAGCTCATTTTGTCAGAGTATTCAGGGCTGACTGCATGAGTTCCCCGACTGTTCTGGTGTATTTACCTCTAACTATGATGACAATATCATCAGCCTAGCCCATGATATCAAAGTCTAGGTTACTTGCTTGAACAAGTAGGCTATCAACCATCAGGCTCCATTAGAGGGATGATAACACTCCACCCTGTGGACAACCACTCATGACCTTTGCAGCTAGGCTACTATCCATGAGACATGTATGAATTATTCTGCCTCTCAGCACTTGTATGAACTATGGATTGAATCCAGCAATAACAGGTTTCATTAATTCCATGTTTCCTTGTAGCAGTAGTTATTGCATTAAAGGAGGTATTACCACAGGCACCCTCAATATCAATGAATGCACCAAGTGCCACCTCCTTTTCCTGAATTGTCCATTGCAGTTTATAGGCAACCTGAAAAAGGGCAGTTTCAGTTGATCTGCCTGTACAATAGTGATGCTGATTCTGGTGCAGAGGATATACCTTCAAAGCACCTCCTCTTATATGCCTATCTATTAATTTCTGAAGATTTTTGAGAATTATTGACATTAAACTGGTGGGTCTTAGGGACTTAGTCAGGGTCAAGGGTTTCCCTGGCTTTGGTATAAATACCACCCTAAGATGCCTCCAATTTATTGGTATGCATCCTAAGGCCAAACTTGCTCTTAGGATTTGTACCAAAATTTTTGATAATTCATCAAAACCTTGCTGAAGCATATTGGGCATTATTGCATCACTTCCTGGAGATTTATGAGCTTGAAATGAGAACACTGCCCATTTTAATTTTTCATATTTGATGACTTCCTTGGCGATTTCCCAGTCTGCCCAGAGAGCTTCAGTCCCAGACTGTCCCATCCTCCCTCAGACTCATTAAGCATAATTCATCCAGGGAAGTGAACTCGAAGTTCTTTCATTATCTCCTTCTCTGTTATAATATATTCTCCATTTTCCAATGGAGATTGCTAATAAAGCTTTGTGGATTTTTTCTAAGAGCCTTCTGAAGTCCAGCACATTCTGGGGCCATTTCTATCTCCTCACAGTGCTTCCTCCAGGAGTCCGTCTTAGTCTATAAGCAGGCCATTGTTTGGTTTGTTTTGGAAAGTTAAACAATCAGCAAATTTCCTTCCTTTTACTTGCAAGTTCCTGATTCCACCTGGGCACATTCCTGTTGGCTTGCCTTGTTTTCAGATGACAGTTATCATTAATTGCTGAGATTATTGCATCCTGCAAATGCTCTGCAGCAATTTCTATCTTCACAATCGTGAATCTTATTGTTCATCTTAGATTACCAACATGTCTTTCCTGTATGAATCCCAGTCAGTTATTTTTGGATTCCGATAAGTTCTGACTTGTTTAGAAATACATCTTACTTCAAATTGGATTTATTTGTGGTCTGAACAACTTTGATCCTCAGACATATGCCAGTTTTTAATAAAGTTTCCCACATAATTGGTTGCTAAAGTTACAGATAACTTCCTGCCTCCTTGTAGTAACATAGGTAGGTCTATTACCTACATTCAGTATCTCAAGATTACTCAATATAATAAAATTATAGAGGTTCATCTCTTTCATTTGTATCCGCACTCCCCCACGTAATGTGATGGAAGTTATCATCACAGTCAATTATCAATTGTAGTCCCTTGGAACAACAAGTGGCTACCAGCTGTTCTAATCCCCTTGTAGGAGGTAAAATGGCATCATCATATAGGAGGTAGACTGATCCGAGTATAAGCTTCCTCGGTCCACCTTCCCCCATTGATTTTACTCTGACTGCTGTAAGGTCCCTGGAAGAGAGATTCATTAACGGCAGTGTATTTAAGTCATTTTTAACTAAGATGCAGGTTCTTGGAGTCTTGTAAGTTCTATTATAAATTAATTTCCTGCCAGCCTCCTTAAGAATTTTAATTTCCCCTTTGTAACACCAGGGTTACTGAATGAGTGCCACATCACAGGTCTGCATTTCACACAGAGGGCAGCAGATGCTGCCCTACTTTGTTGAAGATTTACCTGTATCTTCTTCAGTCCTTTGAGCCCCTGAGAGTCTCTTGGCCTTTAGTCTCAGTTTTGCAAAGCCTGCAGCCAGATCCTCTACAGATGGTTCAGAGATATTTTGTACTGTTAGTCTTCTTCTAGAGATCCTTGAACAGTTTAATGGTTTTGTTTTACCATGTCCATTTAAGTCCTACAAGTATGGAGGAAAGACAGTTGGCCCTGGCAGAGCCCCCTATACTGGGGCAAGGCTGAATACTCTTGAGAGGTTGCCCTGGTATCCCAGAGGCTCCGTTAAATTAAATTGAGTTTTATTTATGGACGCTCTTTAACTACTATGGTTCTTAGCGTCCCATTCTATATTGGGCGTGAAACACCTGTAATTTTGCTCAGAGGCCTCTTTATCAGGCTTGAGGTTCTTTTACGTGCCGTAAATCTACGACACGGGACCACCGGCTTTACTTCCCTTCCGAAGGAAGCCGTGCTAACGATTTTTACGCCCGAAAAAATCCATCGCCCTCCGCCGGGTTTGAACCCGCGACCTTGGGAACTAGAGGCTAGCACGGGGAGAGAGGCTCCGTTGATGACACATCTCCCATGTGCCATGCACCCCTTCAGCATGGAAATGTATAACACCTTGGGGTTTGAGAATTGGTTCACGGTCTCCTATTGGTTATTCAGAGACAGGCCTGTCTTGCATGTCAGTAGCCAGTCGACACCTCTGGTCAGGTCCTGGCTATCCACCACCTCCCAATTAGGGAGGTTCAGGTTTAAGGGCTTACAGGCTGTTAGGCCACTCCAGAGGCCCCTGCTGTGGAGGATATTAGTGCTGCTTACATACATTTCTCGTTCAAGAAAGATACAGTAAAAGATGTTGGTGGATGCATAGATTTCTCCAACATGATCCAGAATATACTGGAAATATTTTAAAGTATTTGAAATTAAATGATGGTGCTGGTTTTAAACATTTCTTCAGAGTTACACCAAGCACTTTTGAAGTACTAATTCAAATGACAGGACCTCAAATCTGCAAAAGTGACATTAAATATAGAATGGCATACCCATAACACATTGATTAGCAGTAACTCTTGGATTCTTGGCAAATGGTGATTCTTACACTAACCTTATGTACACATTTCAAATTTCAAAACAGTCTATCAGTGATTGTGCCAACAGTTTATGAAGCTCTCATAGAAAGCTTTAAACGGTTTTGTGAAGGCAAGTATTATTATTATTATGCATATTTTATGAAATGAATGTTGTACTATTGTTGCTGAATGCGCCTGCATGCAAACACATCCAGACCTGTGTGTATGTGATTGCTATCACACTTGTTTTCCAATCTTGGATGGAATACAAAAAAATACAAACATTTAAACAGGTTTTAAGCTGTTTCTATATATTTGTTTGCTTGTTTGTGGGCAATTGTATGCAGGTGTGAACTAGGCTTTATAAAAAAATGAAGGATTTTAAATAACCTTCAATGAGGCTTTAGAAAAGGGAGATCAATGAAACAGGCAATAATAGAAAGAGTTGAATAGCTCATTGACAATCTAGAAAATAGGGAATAAAATAGTTGCATATTTTTGAATCTAAGTAAGACTTCCAATTGTGTAGACCAGGAAATATTAAACTACAGAAGTATAGAATTTGTAGAGAACCACTTAATCTAATTAGTTCATATTTATATGGTAGAACACAAGAAGTTAAAGTTACACATGAAAGTCATCTTCAAAAAAGAAATATTACTTTAATGTAATGTGAAATATGGCATACCAGGCCTCAGTATTAGGGCCCCTGCTATTCATAATATATATGAACTATATACCTTTGATACAAAATGGGCAAATTCTTGCATATGCAGATGACATTTCTGTAGTAAAATTAGTGAAAGCATACAAAAACTACATACTCTAAGAAAAACATAAAATAAATTGTCCAGTTCAACACTAGGACACCTGATTTTTCTTACATACTAGAAAACCTGAAGGGGATCAGTTTGACCCCTAGCAGTAAAGTACACTGTCTGAATATTATAATCACTTTATTCTAAGTGAGTTATCATCAAGAAGACTCATTAGTTCTACAATCATTTCATCTTCTTGTAAGGGATGCTATTATAATTTTTCATCTTACAAGTTTTTACTTCTTTTCAATACAACTTCCTATTTACAACTCAGTTGAATGAGGAATGGAATGGCTGGTGAAAGGCATTGTTGCTATAAATTCTAAACACAAGCATTATTTATAAATCTTTTTTGGGAAAATACAGTGGATTTTTTGGGGGGGACATATATATGAATAAATTTAGATTTTTATTACTCTAGCTTCACTTTCTACACCATAACTTACTGGGATATGTTTCAGAGGATGTTTTCTCCATTATCATCCTAGGTTCACTGCCGCACTTTCTCCTGTAACCTGTAGATGACATTTAATGGCTGGACGTACTGTAATTTGTCCATATAAATGACAAGCATTGTTTCTATAATTTGTAAGTGTTGATATAAATTTACTTGTCATTGATATCAGATGAAATGCAATTAGCTGTCAAATATGAAGAAAGTGTAGTTTTGCATAAAGGGATCAATATGACCCCTCCAGGCATTTAAGGTAAGTGATATCATAGTTCACAACTGAATATCAGGAAACAATTCATTTTTGATAAGTGTAATGAGCACATAAAATGAATAGATGCCACAGGAGCAAATTGTGTTGAATTATTTTTTCTACCAAAAGTAGAGATTAGTTTCTACTTAGGGGTCAAATTGACCCCTCCCAGCATTCTAGTGTTAACCAACCTGCACATTAATGTAAAGAAAATAAGATTCATGAACATATGTGTAATACAAAAGCAGAAATGAAACCCAGCCATAATTTAATATAAATGATGAAGAAATCAATGAGTTAAAGAATAAGACTGGAACACTTTTAGGAATAACACTGGACAACAGTTCACAAGGTGACAAACAAATTGATAAAGTCTACAACAAAACAAGTTCAAGTGCATTTTACTAAACAGAAATGGTGATATAAACATATTAATGAATATATGTTGTGGATTGACAAATCCTTATTTATCATATATAATTACAGTTTTGGTACATAATGCTGCTAAGTACACCAAAGGACTTTAATACTACAGAAAAGAGCAGTTAGTGTAATGGTAGATCTAAATTCACAGGAATTGCACAGAGATTATTTTAAAACATTATGT
This sequence comes from Deroplatys truncata, assembly GCA_030765065.1. NCBI lineage: Eukaryota > Metazoa > Arthropoda > Insecta > Mantodea > Mantidae > Deroplatys > Deroplatys truncata. Next base: position 384,161,193 of record CM060990.1, read on the forward strand.
GTTCTAACTTTTTACTCTTTATATATTTTGAGGCAATGTATCTAAATCATAATGAAAATTGTGCAAAAATTAACAAGCAGATTCAGGACCCCTTTACTAGAACTAACACACATTTCCATCTAACTTCACATAGATTACAACTAAGACAAAACCTACAATAGGCATGTGTATGTTTTATAATAAACTACAAACTCATAGAAAGAAAATAAAATACCTGAAACTACTTAAAAGGAAATTGAAACAATATATCACTTTCAGAAATGTTACTATTCAACACATGAGTTTCTAAATGGATAAATTTTAATATTTAATTGTATAATGTTTTGTGTTTTATTCATTATTGAAGTATTCAACAAAACCCTGTACTTTATTACATTAGCTTGTGGAAAAACTCTTTACGTACATTTTCCTTGATATAATTTGTAAAAGTAGGAAAGCATATAGCAGGGATGGCCAGCTACCTGACATTTGGGAACAGCAATTTAAGAGACAAACTTTGAAGACAGCCACACTTAATTTTGGGTGTTTTAATTTAAAATGAAATCCATAGTAGATCCTAATAGTATTTTTGATTGCCAAACTTTAGGTCATAGACCATGATTCACTGAATAGGTACATCACATTTTTATACATCATAAATTACATTGCACTCTTTTGCGTGTCCAATTGAGCTATCAACTGCTTGAAATCTGGTTGGTGACTAGTTAAAGCAGTTCAAATAGGTTCACTTAAATGTCCATCACTTAAAATAGCTGGCTGCTTAGATGTAGTGAATTTAAGTGTTGAATACAGTGACTCACATGAATAATGAAATGAAGGTAACTCCCTTAGCACATTCTTTAAATTTTGGACTTTTGTTTAGGTGCTTATTTTCAAACTGGAATGGTTGATGCTTACTTAGTTTCAAATGTTTTAGTCCTTCTAACTTTTTAAACTCTATTAACTTCAACTCTGTGGCTGCAGAATCAACCATAATCGGCCTTGAAACAATTAAACCATTTTATATAATAAAAGACACTTAAAGAAAGTGGGGTCAACCTAAACATTCTTACTAGCTTCACTCACCTATTTATTTTGCAGAACATGTATTGTGAGCATCATCTCGCACCATCAACTGCCTGTTGACTGCTGGATCAACTCTCCAGTCATTTTGTTGAAAGCCGGGGTGTCCTCTGGTGGCCTGTGGATGAACCTAAATAAAGGGTTGTTCTGCTTCTGTCAAATGAAAGTTCGAAGTTTGAAAACCGCATCATGAGCTTGGATTTGCCAGAAGCAGACAACCGTTTATTTAGGTTCATTCACAGACCAGATCCGAGAGTTGATCCGGCAATCAGCAGGCAGCTGATGATGTGAGTTCATGCTCACGATACATGTTCTTCAAAATAAATAGGTGAGTGAAATTAGTAAGAGTGTTTAGGTTGAATCCACTTTCATTAAGTCTTTTATCAATTGCTTCACTGTGTGTGTGATTCCACATTTTGGACATTTTATATTATATTTGGATATAAGCTAGTAACAGTGATTAGAATTTGAAATTATAGAACAACTGAGCCGGAGTTGAAACATTTAACATCACTTACATGTTTTTCATCTTAACTGGTTTCAAGAGCTACTTGCTCTCATCATCAGTGGCCGAGTGGTTCCTGGTGGTGGTGTCTGATGTGTATTTGTGTGTGGTAACATCTAGTGGTGGAGTGATGAACATCCATAGTGAATTAAAAATTCATTAACCTGTATTTATGTTTTGGATTAAAATCTTTTCCCAAGCATCCAACTCTGTTGTGTATTTTGTAGGTTTTAGGAGTGTTATGTTTCGTGTTATGTATGTATGTATGTATTTATTGTGCTAAGAGTTTGAAATTTGATTGTCTACTGCACTTTGACCCTGGCCATTCATTCAGTAGACAATCACTACAGTTTATTTACATTTTACAGTTTCCTGTCAACACATTCTGTAGACAATCACTACAGATTATTTACATTTTACAATTTCTCATCAATAAATTGTCTTGTTTTTTCAGTTTTTTCATGTCCCATTTCCACTTGTTTTCCACTTTTCACTTATTGATTACTTAAGCATCACACATTCACTATAGTTTCCCATTCAAAGTAAGATATGCTACCTCTTACTTTTCTCTATCCACTGTCCAAAGCCATTTATTTTTTACTTTACACAAAAACTGTCCAATGCTTCTAGCGTCCTTGCATATCATTTCGATCATAAGCATATTTCTATCCCCCTTCAACCACTTCCTATTAAAAAATTCTTTTCTCCAATTTTCTGTTCCTTGGCACTTAAATACTGTGTGTTCGATGTCTTCATTACCACCACATATCAGACATTGGTTCTAAGGAATACCCTGTCTTAACCCTCTTAGCCTCCATGCTCCGGTTCTTACCCATGCAATAGATTCTCTCTCTTCTTTATTTACTATGTCTATATATTTTTCCCTTCCCCATGTATTTTTCATTGGCCTATAACAAACTAATGAGCTCTTTTCGGCAATCTCACTGAACATGATTTGTATTTCTATATCTTCCAGTCTTTTGCTCGCATTTTTCCAAAAAATTTTCACGTTATTTTCTCTCCTTCTCCACATGTCTCCTAACCCATTTTTCTCCAAAATGTTCCATAAATTACTTACCCATCCATCATTCATTAAGCTATTCTCTTGGTATTCTATACATTGTCTTAACACATTACTTTTTCCTAGATTTAAAGTTCTGAGCCAAAATTTCAAAGCTCTTTCCATTGTCTTCCCCTTAGTTGCCAACCTGCCCATCTGTAATTGTGCTACCTGTCGTACAATTGCCTTCGGTAATCCTAGTATTTCTCTACAACACCTCATCTATACTTTCCCATCCTCTATCTAATGCCCATATTTCTATACCATACATCATTTTTGCCTCCACAACCTTCTCATAAACTTTTTCCAGCCATTTAACATTTATATTAGGTACTCTATGATTGCAGCTTCTAATTGCTGCCATCAACCCTTTACCTTTTGCCAATGCAAACTTCTTTTGTTTCTCCCATTTATTACCTCCATCTATTTTTACTCCTAAATACATACAGTCACGCACCACCCTGTAATCTTTATTCTCTCCCTTCCAATTTTCATATTTGCTTAATTTTCCCCGCTTTTTGAATACCACAATCTGTGTTTTCTCTTGATTTACTTTTAACCTCCATTATTTACAATTTACATCAATTGCTTGTAATGATTGTTTTAAACCACTTACTGTAATTGATCCTACCACTAGGTCATCTGCAAAAAGAAGTCCTGGGATTTGGATGTTGCTAATTACTGGTGCACAGTTGTTATTCCTTCCAATTTCTAGTAAGACATCATCTATGTATAAATTAAATAAAGCTGGGCTTAACTTACATCCTTGCCTGAGGACTTTCTTTTGTTGAATTTCTCTTGTTACACAGCCTGTCTCCACCCTTACACAGAAGGTGTTCTCAAAATACCATGCTTTAAGAATATTCACCAATTGCTGACTTACTCCCTTACACACTAATTTATGCCACAGAAGTTGTAACTCAATTCGGTCATAAGCTTTCTCTAAGTCTACAAAAGCCGTATACAATTTATCCCTTTTTTCTTTTAAATATTTGTCTGCTAATGTCTTTATAATAAATAAATTATCAATTGTTCTCCTTCCCTTGCGAAAGCCCATCTGGAATTCTGAAAGGATATTACATTCTTCAATGCAAAATTGTAGTCTAGCTGCCAAAATGCCTGCAAAAAGGTTTCCTATATTAGATAATAATGCAATACCTCTGTAGTTATTAGGTTTATCGACATTACCCTTGCCTTTATATATAGGATGGATGATAGCTTCCCTTCATCGTTAAGTTACATAATCCTTTCTAATAATTACATTAAATAAATCTAATAAAATTTTCACTCTTCCTGTTTCAGTACACCACTCCTTAAGAAACTCTGTTGGGATGCCATCAATTCCAGTAGCTTTATTTTTCTACAGTAACTTAACTTGTTTTATTATTTCCTCATTCCTAATTTCGCCATCCAATATCCCTACAAAAGCATTCCCTATTTCCAGAAATCCTGTAATTTCTATACTCCTGTCTTTCCCATATAATGTTTCAAAATACTCCATCCATTGTCCTGGCTCAATATTGGGTTTAGTTACACATTTATTATAGGTCGACTTAAGAACCTGCCATACCTTATTAACATTATTTTCATCTAGACATTTTATCAAATTCCTTTCATTACTTTCTCTCCAGTCCTTTTTCTTTTGCTCTAACAATAAATTATGTGAGTTCCTCCCTTGCATATAATCGTCCCTAGATTTTCTATCACCTAATTCCCTCCACCTAACCAACAGTTGTTTTACTTGTCTTTTTGATACCCTACATTCTTCGTCAAACCAGTCCTTATCATATATGTAAACCCTCTTTTTTGTTTTCATTTTCTCTCCCGCATTTTGCATAACTGTATTAAGGATATCTATTGCATTCTCTATTTTATTATTCTTAACCATGAATGTTACTCCATATAGACATATCTTTCCAGAATTTGAATCTAGAGTGTGTTTAAATGTCCCAAAATTCTTCTTTCCATTTATAGCTAATATACTCTTTTTACAATAGCTTTCCACTCTTATATTGTGTTTTACTTGTGCTGTGTGCTCATAAAATCCACAATCAGTGGATAATGCACGCTAGTTGAGCTTAAATTTAATACCTTAAAATTCCTTAAAATATGCCCTAAATTTGGAGGCCACAACACAAAATCAATTAAACCCTGCCCATTATTGCTAACAAAGGTAAATTCTCCTTGTTCATCTTCCCCATATTTTCCATTCAAAATTTCTAAAGCATTCAACTCACAAAAATCAATAAATTTTTCACAGTCTTTATCAACAAATTTGTCCTTGCTTGCTTTGCCTAAATTTCTCACATTTAAACACAATTTCATCACTCATCCAATCATTTCCAACATATAAATCACTTTCCCCAATCCTGATATTAAAGTCTCCCATTAGTTATTACCTCTGCAGTTACAAATTTCTCCTTCAGCCTATCTATATCTTTTTTTATTTGATTAAGGAGATCAGGGTTATGAAACCTCGAGGATGCGGGGGGGGGTTATATATTATTCCTACACAGAGCATATTCCCATCTATGTACTTAACATCCATTATAACCCCCAGTATTTCTTTACTACTAGACCATGTTTCTTTAATTACCTTACTTAAGCTGTTCCTTATATAGAAACCTATACCTCCAGAAACCCCTTCATTTCTAGCTATCACCTCTTCTTTCCTACCAATGTATTCAAAGTCCTTTATATTTATCTGTTCCTCTTTTAACCACATTTCTACTACTGCTAAATAATCTTCTTTAGCCAACAGCTGATTCAAAATTCCCACATATAACTTGTTTTTTAAACCCTCGCAGTTCCAGAAGCCCATTCTCCTTGTTGTCCCTTTTTCCTATTGTGAGCCTGCTCTGTATCTAAATCCATCTAAATTTTTCCTACTTCTTAATTCAATTCCTTCTTTCGGCATTGTGATTTGTCACCCAGAAGTGGTGTGCAACGGCAGATTTATCCATCGGTTTGTATTGGACATATCTCATATGCTCTTTTAATCTGGTTTTTAAATTTCTTTTAGTTTTACCTATGTAAATTTTGTCACATTCTGGGCAACTGGTCTGATGGATTCCTGCTTTTTTGTTCTGATTTTAACCACAAAACATTAACACCTTGTAATGAATTTTCAATTGCTGCCACCAAATTCACTTTGGAAATTCATCTCTCCCTCTCTCTCACTCACTCGCACTCGCTCACGCACACGCACACACGCGCACACACACGCACGCACACACGCACACACACACACACACACACACACACACACAAGTTTTATTTTTGAACACTCTTTAACTGTTATGATCCATAGCATCCCATTCTGTACTGGGTGTGGAAGACTGCTCAGAGGCCTCTTAATCAGGTTTGAGGTTCTTTTATGTGCTGTAAATCTTTGACAAGGAACCATTGGCTCTACTTCCCTTCCAAAGGAAGGCATGCTTAAGAATTTTTACACCCAAGAAACCCATTGCCCTCCGTGGGGTTTGAATCCATAACCTTGGGAACTAGAGGCTGGCATGGTACCCCTAGACCATGGAGGATGATACAAACACACACTGAACAACACCACCAGGAACCAGTTGGCCACTTCTGATAATGAAAGCATGTGGTTCTCAAAGCCGGTCAAGATGAAAAACATGTGACGTTAAGTGTTTCAACCCTAGTTCAATTTTTCTATTATTTCAACCATTTTTCATTATCAACAAGAAAGGGATTTTTCAAAAAGTAAACAAAGGTTTTGAGTACTCTTTTAAGATCACTAAATCTGTCATTCATTGCTTTCATTCCATTGCATTCCATTCAAATTACATGCATAATCTTCTGCTGCTACTTCTGTTTCAGGAAGGTATTCCAATATTTTTTTCAGAGAAGTGAAGTGGGCAAGTATTTTTCTCTCAAGGTCTTTTTGAAAGAGTCTTACTTTACTCTGGAAGTTGAACCCCTTAGTCTGAACTACATCTGAATTAATAAGCTTATTTGACCTTGCAATGAAAGGTTTATTGATTGCAAATGGTGTACAACATCTATGAAAAATGCCATATCCAACAATCACTGAGAGTTGTTGAGAGAAAGATTTGCCTCTTTCTTTAAGGAATGTTTGGGTAGGTTCTAATAATGGGAAAATCTTACTGAGAACATTACTTGTAGACAGGTCTGTCATGAAGCAAAGCTGCGATGCAACATTGGGCCGCTCATTGCAGATTTCTTCTTAACTGTCTGTGTATTTTGGCACCTGAGCAGATGTGCATAGTTAACAGGTCTTAGAGCTACTTCCATAACATGATATTTAAAATGTTTGCTACATGTTTTCATGGCTGTCATAGTTGCAGCAATAACAACTATTGCTATTCACTATTTCAGTGTTAGGATTTTTGAGGAGCTGCACAAGAGCAGCATGAGGCTTGAGAGCCATGCTATGGCCATCCTGGATATATAGGTAGGACTTTATGTATATTTGTCTAGCTTCTTTTGCATTCTACCTTTTATATATAATGTGACAATGTCATATATTAATATAACTTTAATCGGCAGATAAATAAATGAAATGTAGACAGTTCATGTTGAACACAAGCATTTTCATCCAAATGCTTATTCATTATTTTTTCAAATTTGAATGGTTCCAAATTGTCAAGATGACTGGAGAGAGAGAGAGAGGGAGGGAGAGAGGGAGAGAGAGAGAGAGGGAGAGAGAGAGAGAGAGAGAGAGAGAGAGAGAATCTTCAAAAAATAAGCAGTCACCTAAGGGTGTCATTTGAAATTTCAAAGTGGGGATGGCTGGGGTGGGTATTGAAACCTAAACTGCAGTTTTAAAATTCTCCCTCAATAGTTAAATGAGATGCTTTTAGTTTAAATTAAATTAACGTAAATTCAAATGATTTATTGGTACATTTTGAGTTGAAAGTTTTAAAACCCCTGTGTAAGCAATGTTTTCATAAAACTATAATATGCAGGTGGCATAGATATGGATACCTCGAGAATGCTGCTTTTCCTTGTGTATGGTATAGACCACATCAGCAGCCTGATTACTTGTGTGCCTACATCAAGCAGTTTATTATTTGAAGGCAGCCTTTGCCCTGTAAGACCATATTTTTATTTTAAAATACAAAACATTTTAAGGTAATAATATTTTGTTTTATATTTTTTTGTAATTTAGGGGTTTTATTTTTCAGATGTTATATTATGGAAATTCAGCACATCAATTTAAAATATGCACTAAACTACTTACAAAACCTGAACTACTGATAAACCTAAAATAAAACACTGGTGTTGTTTGCCAGTGATGGCTTGTGGCCAAAATTTTGGGAGGGTGCAAAAATGATTTTGCTTTCTAAAGTATCATCACAATATAAATTTTATTAGCCATATATTTACTTCCTTTATTACAGACCTATACCTTTTTCACTATAAGCTGAAAGGAGAAGTAAACAAAACCTAATGTGTTACTCCGCTGAGCACATGGCAGCACCACGTGGAGGATGACGGGAACTAAGATCCGTGAGAGGAAATTGCTTCAGACAGAATGCGAATACAGTATATTGCGCAGCTTAGGGATCATTAGCTTTTAAACATTGTATGTCTTATTCCTATATTTTGCCTAAACTTCTAACACATAATACATAATACTAAGAGTAGACAAATAAAAGTTGTACCTGAACAGTTCGGCATCTGTGATTAAAGGTACTGGATTAAACTGTTCTTAACTTCAGGCTTTAGAAATCATTCATTTAATGACTAATATCAGTATACCACTTTTGCTTTAACTTTTTATGAGTCAACAAGTTAAAAAAAACAATTAGCACTATAGGTTAAAACGCAACAGAAAACAAACACAACCCAAACTATCTGAGCAACAATTCTGCATCACTAACAAAGAAGTTCAATTATTGCTAAACAATGGCCAATCAAATTCATTGTCGATTAAAGGTGGGTACTTTTCACAGAATTTGTTAAAAGCATTTAACACAATTGTCTTCTTTCCATTCTCCATGTTTATGTTTTCCACAGTGGCAGAGGATTCTCAGCCAGAAACTGGAAATGAACTGCAGCACCTGCGCATAGCCTCTTAAATCCTCTGCTATAATGGTTCATGGTGAATCTGAACAAACACATTTAGTTTTATAAATTGAGCTGTTCCAATGATGAGTTTTTTAAATTTCTCTGCACGATAATAACCACAAAATGTTATGATCTGAACCAAAATGTTTTTTGTAGAGGAAGAGTCAACATACTAAGCGGGAATGGTTGTAGTTTGCCCACCAGCCAATGAAGTGCTCTCTTGTCACGTGGTTTTGTTTACTTCTCCTTTTAGCTTATAGTGATAAAGGTATAGTAGGTAGAGAAGGTTTTGCATTCCACCCAAAAATTTGATACCAACATTTCAACAGAAATACATGTTTTGAGTCCCCAAAATCCAAAACACAAGCATCTTTATAGAAGAGCATGCGCGCGCGTGCGTGTGCGTGTGTGTGATTTATATTTATTATATGGAAGATTTTTTTAGAATTTTGGTAGTCTCAAAATTGGCTCTAATGATTTTGATTAAAACACCATAATGTTACATTTTTGAGCCATTAATCATTTCTGATACATTCTATACTATTGGTTGGAATTGCCAAATACTTTATACTTTTTCAGCAGCAAAACCAATTCATTTTCCTCATAGTCATGCAAAAAGAATGGAAATTCAGAGCCATCATGCAGTGACCCATTCTTAAAAGATTTGACTACGCTTAAGCCCTACTCTATTCCCTTATTCTCCTTGTACCTATAAGGAAATATATAATAGTTTGGAGTTTATTGAAGCACTAAGAACTACACATATTATACCACCCACTAGATTTTGGCCCAGGCCACAGGAAATATATAATAAAACCATTTCTGCTAATGTTTATCTTGATTAGCATGAAGTAGATAGAAAAATAAGCTTTTATAAGGTATATTTTGCTGAAGAATGGTTAGAGAAAAGTTATGTGAATGCAATACATGATATTTTTTTCTCATCAGCACATGCACATAACTGTATACACACATAAATATTAATATTTTACAATTGCTCAGTTGTGTTATTTATATTAGGTATAGCATTGGTTTATTTATATATAAATTCTGTTCTTTAATTTAATGAACCTTTCCATCACTCTGTCATTATAACCCCGCATTTTACTAATAATGTCCTTTATAACATTGCTAAAGCATTGAGTGTGTTCTTTGTCATTGCAGTCCTTAAAACAGTCTTTACCATCTTCAGAGCAGAGGAACAATGTTCAGGTTCCGCAGTTGTGAGGGCATTCTTATTACAATTTTCAAAAGTTTTGTGATTTCACTGAATACTGAAGAAAAGTTATTTTCATTTATGAACTGCAAATGTTTCAATGCTCCTTTAATATTAAAGCCATTTCATCTAAGTTAGGTCCAACTCGGTACACAGTTTCCCTGCAGTAGAAAAGGATGGGCTTGGATTACTTGTGTGACAATTTCTTCAGGGAGACTCACAGAAATCCTTAAATGATTCAATACATAGCAAAGATGTGGCTTCTAGATGTCCATTGTTGGTAAATCCATCTGTATCACTATTGTGTTGATATCACACATCTCCTTGGCATCTCCTACCCTTGTACATTCCATATGTTCTCCTTTCCTTAGCAGTTCTGGAAAATCTTTTGACTGTTTGTGTACTTCATCAATATTCAGTCTTTCCTTTTCCATTTGATGTTTAAACACTAGGATGTCATCCTTTAACATCACATTATCTTTCCTCCTCTTTTGAAGTTGCTGGTACAAAATTTCTAGATGATTTTTACAATTTATGGAAAACTGTTAACCAGAAAATAAAATTTGCATCTCCAATAGTTCTTTTATAGCTACAGACTTCATTTATTGTGGTTGTATTAGTGCATCTCTCTTCATTAATTTCAAGGCAATCTTTTAGATTTTTCTATGTTTTCATACACAACACTGACCGTATGAATGTTATAATTCCTTCTTGTTAATGCAACTCTGGGCAGTTTTTAAAGCACTACTTCCTTAAAAATATCGGATCACAAAGAAGAATTGGAAAACTTGCTGGAATAACTAAGAGATTTTAAAAGAACACACATACTTGGGAACTACTGTTTGTTGTCTTTTGTATAATTAAGTTCAATTGGTGTGCATAGCTGTGGACAAAGCATGTATATGGATACATATCCCTTATTTTGGTCCGTACTCCACCAGAGCTTCCATTCATAATATTGACCCCATTAAAGGTTTGTGCAGTGAGTTTTTCTTTGGCATTTCCAAGAAGTCGGTCGATTTCATCCTTGATCACTTTGTCAGAGATATTGCATATCCTCCTCCAGGATTCATAAGAACCCAAACTCTTTGATATACAGATTCTTCATCAGAATACCACCACCATTTGACAGTGATTTGAAACATCAGTTGTTTCATCACACTGAATGGCAACAATTTCAGAAGCTCATATTTTTTGTTTTATTTTCTCCCTTTAGACATCCAATATGCAGTCTAACAATTCATTTGAATTGTTTTTGAAGTTCCATTCAATAACTGTAGCTGTTTCTAAATGCTCCTTTATTTCTGTATGCGGTTCAGTTGTATAGTTAATGGGGCCCTTGTACACCCTTGGATTTGAGACGTAAGTGTCTCATCATGGCCTCGTAGCGCCAGTTCAAACACAGTACTAAACTTAACACATGAAATTAACCTTTTTAAAATATGTCTATTCTTACTTACTAGAATACTGCATTCGTTAACATTTTCTTTAAATACTGAGTCAGACAGGAAGAATTGTTTTGTTTTCATAAGAGTGAAAGATCTACAGTACCATTTATATGATGTGATGTATCTTAATGATTTTTAATTTTTCATGTTAAATGTTTTATATCATTCACAGCTTTAAATGACAACAAACAATTTCCACTTTTAGAGGCAAACAAAATACACAGATAGCAGAAAAAGGACTTCAGAACTTTACAACCACAGGTCCAACCACATTTCCACTACATGTTCTTAGAATAAGCTGCCTCTTAAACATACAGCTTTCATTTCTTTTAATCACCACTTTTTCTATTAAGAATTCAGGAATCTGTGTTCCTAAAGATTTCAGTTCTATTTATTTTCAAGAGTTAACCTTAAATGCACTTCATAAGTGATTAATCCACAAAGAACATTGGGCAAGGTGAATAAAGTTCAGCATTTGGAAAAACTTAAGCAATTGCTTAAGTTTTAGTGAATAAGATTCTAGCAAAAGCTTATTCTAAATATCAAAAGATATTGAGGGTGATGAATAAAAACAAGCAATTGTTTTTTCCTGGTTTTTTTCCAGTAATTTCTTGATATTTTATGAACAAAATCTTAAGGAATTGCTACTTCTATAAGTAATTACTAGAAGAAGAAGCCAAAGCTGGTAAGTTTAGCAAAAGTCCTATAATTCTGCAGCAATTGCTTAGCATCATAGGAATAAAGCTTAGCAGTAGCTTTTCATAACCAGGTTTTGCTTGAAAATTCTTAAGCCAGGGCATTAGGAGCTTGAAAGTGCTAGACATCAGTTCAGTATGGCTGCTTTTATGCACGTTCGTAAGAAGAAGGCACACAAAGTACATCAAACTGCTGCAATTGAGGATTACAGGAAAATGTATAGATTTAATGAAGAGAACATGGGCTGACTAGCAAAGCACTTCCTAGGCACAAGAGAAGAGAGATGTGGTGGCTCACTTTTTTCCAAAGATCGCAAAAAAATATTTTTGAGGCACATATCCGATCCCGGCTACCAGAATAGTGTGGGAGCAGAAGTGGGCATTTATCAGAATACAGTAAGTAAAGTCATCAAAGAAGTTACAGGTAAAATACTGGAAAAAGCAAAATATGGATTAAATTTACAGTTACAGTCAAGGAATTTCATGAAAGTTGGTGTCAAAGAAATAAATTTCCATTTGCCATAGGCATAATCGATTGTACCCATATCATATGTGCATATACCAAAAATGAGAGCATATGGTGATGAGTACATCAACCAAAAGGAATTTCCAAGTATAAATGTACAGGCAACCTGCAATATTAATAAGATGTTTGCTAGCATAGATGCACGGTAGCCAGGAAGTGTGCATGACAGCAAAATCAGACCATCATAATGTCCTCCAAATAAAGCATGACAAATGGCATAATATCAAGCAAATTTTACTAAAGACATTTCTTCCTACAATGCTTAGTTTTGAAGATATTGTACAGTCTCAACTTAAATGGTCCATCTTATATACTTAGTAGTGCATTCTTGGGAAATTTATTCTTTTGTACTGAACTTGCACATTTCAACATGGGCCTATCATACTTATTTTTCCAACAGTTGGGTTTATAAAGAAAACTGGTATACATAATAAAAGTACAAAGATAAATTTACATATAAAAGTAGTGGTTATGCTCTGTCTATTTCAACCTTTGAAGAGATGCAATATTCCTCTTTGTACACTTGTTAAAGCAAATTTATCAATAACTGCACTGTTGAGGATTGGCTTTAAAGTGTCATTTTCAGAAGACAGGATGAGCATATTAGATAGTCAAACATCTCCCATGCTACTTCTCGGGCTATTTTTGACAATTTTCAACCTATTCATAGTTCATTCACCAGAGCAACATGTTTCTGGCAATGAAAGAATGATCTGATACATCATAATTAGGTTTGAGAAGCCTATCATATTCATTAAACACCTGTAAAGTGTAATAAAACCTTTCTTTACTCCTGATCCAGAAATCTTTCTTTTGACATTTGCACCCTTCAACTGGATTAGATGATTCATCACCATGGTCTGGGGTAAAAAAAGGCTTTCTTCCTTTTTACTATGATCAGATGAGCTCAGCAAATCTGTTAAGTCAGTGCTCATGTAACTGGCTTTGTACAACTGGCTGAACACATTAATTTCTTCATTAAGTTCTTCACCATTAATACCATAATACTCACACAAGTCATTGATGAGAATTGGGCTTACAATTTCTTCCATATTTTCAGAAATATGAATCAAGCCATGATAGGAAAAATGTCATTCATTTGACAGTATTAAGAGAACTGTCAAGAAACCATCTTGTAACTGAAGAATTAGTGAATCAAGTAGCTGAAAGTATGCTTTGCTCTGATTTTGGTAATTGGGTCTGCCTGAACCAAAGCTTGTCCATAAACCTTTCCCTTTATGAGTTCTTTGGTTGGGGATATGCATGATGCTGTGTTAATCTTTGAATCTGTTGATGCAGTCTGTTATTTTGTTCCATGCTTCATCACTCCTCATGACCTCCAGTTTTTACTTTGTTTCAGAGACAATAGTAGATAGTATTCATAGTTGATGTTTTTGTTTACTGCAAACAATCAATCACTGGTGAGAGGATTGTAAAGAGTTCTGCAGCGATTTGATTTGTTGCAACAATGTCATATCAGATATAGCTTTCAAGAGTCCCCTTGCTGTAGTTTTTATGTTGTTTAATTTTTCATCTTTAGATGTTTCATCTATTGAGTGAGGCGTGCCATGGTAATGTGTGCAACTTGCATTCAGCAGGTACTGGGTTCAAACCGCTGGGGCCGACCAACTTGACAGAGGGTTTTTTTCATGATTTTCCTCTGATGATAGGCAAATGCTGGGTTGGACTATTTGTTTCATGAATTTTACTATCATCTCTTTCATCACTACATTTCATTTCCTTCTTCTTCATCTGATCACCCATCCTGGATATGCTGTGATCCAAAAGTTTGCTTGCTCCTTGACAGGCTCCTGACCCAAGGCATTGGCTTGTAAGCCCTTGGTGGTATAAGTCCTACAAAGAGGAAGGTAATCTGTTGAAGAAGAGGAAGATATTCCATCTAAGGTTTCTCTTAGGACATCACAACAATTTAGAACTGTATGTTGATCGTCACTTTTGCTTTACTATGCAGTAGTGTGGACTCTCTTTAAGCACTTCCAATGTTAGTTGGTCCTTTGTTCAACTTTTCTATAAACATGTAAAGACTTTAGTGTCCAGACATGAACACACAGAGCTCTTGAAGAATAGAGCACACATTTCTTTTGAGGACAAATGTTCATTGACTTCTCAACAACCAAGGCAAATGTGTGATAACAACACCAAATATAAAATGTGTTTGGGCATTCTCTCAGCACAAAGGACTTTACTCCAATAAATGGATCGTGCATGTTTGCTGCTCTGTTCATATTCTGACCCACCACACCATTTGTGTCAAAGCAGACTGTTCACAGGGTGTTACGCAGCTCGGATGACAAATTTTCACCATATGTTTCACTGCTTTTCATGTTTTGAGTGGAGCCAAGAATAATGGAATATGTTAGTTTCTTTTATAACTGCACATTTTTTTAATCAACCATATCACTCATGGTCATGATTAAATTGAACATGTTCCTGTAACTTAACAGGTTAGATCCAAGTTTTAATTTTTCTTCTTTTCCATTGTGAAACTTTTCTAAACAGACCCTTGCATCAGGGTTGTATTTCACCAATAATCAGATAATGGTTTGAAATTTTCCATCTAAAGAATATTCTTTTTCTGAAGCCTAACACTTTTTCTGACAAATATTGGCAGCAATCATGATTGCAGAAAGGACTTCTTGGTGGTGGTGAACTAATTTATCAGTTTCTTGTGTCAAGTCTTTGTCGGCCCTTTGTTAAGCAATCCACTGAATCCTTGCGATTTTGGAGGATACATGGTATTTAAATTTTTCGTGGAGCTCTATGTTTCTATCACCGCTGTGATCTGCCCACCGTTTATAACCCATTGTGCCCCATATACTTCTATCTCCTTCTGGTAGAGCAGCGATGAGGCAATGTAAACAAGTGGCGTCACTATGCTTACTGTACACAAGCCATTTTCTTTCTGCTTTTCTTCCATTTGGTAAAATTAATTTCTTTACTTTGGGCTGAATTTACTGCCACTGTCACATGAAGTTGTAAAGTCTTTGGGTTTACATTGCAGCACTCTAGCTTTAAAGCTTTAATAATAAATTATGGTAAAAGTTTTTTTTTGGAGGGGGCCTTTATTTTTTTGTGTAGTAAGTTGGATCTTCTGTTGACAAGGACAAGTATCTGTCCTGTTCTTTGCTTTGACTAGTAATATCTTCATCTAGCGCCTACTGTTGGTTGGAAGGATTAAAGAATAAAATTTCTGCTTCAGAAGGAAATGGTATACTAGTTTTTACCCGTTGCATATACCGGTATGTGTATCAGTACTACTAACTGGTATTATGTTCCCAGCTTGGTGTTGACTAGTAGTAGAAGGTAGACATTTTTCTTTTTCAAAAAGAAAAAATATCAGAGTTTTAAATGTTAAATGAATTTACTGTAATTAAAGCAAAACTATAAAACATTTTGAAACCAATTTAAAACTTTAAATATTTAAAGCTTTTTAAACTTACGATTACCAAACTGAATTTTTTTGCTCTATGACTGTGTTGCGTTCTATTTAAATCAAAACTTTTTTTCGAAGTTAAAATTGTAAAACTTGCTCTTAAAGTTAACCTAAGTATACAAGAGGGATTGTTTTCTGATAATTTTCATTCAGTTACCTTTCCTCACTTGTTGACTGTGCAAGATTTGCTTATGTCTGAGCCTGACCATAAAGTTTGCCTTCAAACTCAGTTTAGGGCTTCCATGGACCATCACCGTCTTTCACTTCAACTTTGTATTTAATGTTAATGTTATTGTCAGATTTGTCAGAGTGTTTGTTCTTGCAATGTTCAAACTACTTTTCTTGTCAGTGCACCGCATTACACATGATTTCTATGAATTTATATTTGAACACCTTTTTAGGTTTTTAAGGCATATTTTTTACAGTAAATCACTTGCAGTCTTGCGCAATGCACAAAACACCATAAAACTATTTTAAAAAATTAATTAATTCTTTGGATTTCCTGATATATCTAATCAGTGTATTTACAAAATAGGTTCTATATACAAAGTGTGTAGTGGTACTCAATAATACACTCTCCTCTTTCAACACATTTTGCATATAATAATCAGATTTAGTGAAAAATCCAATGAACACAAGCTGAAACTCTTCAGCTTTCCTCAGTTACTCCTCTCAGGACGAAATGACTAGACAACTCAAATTACTGCAAGTAATGCCATACTCATACTGACTCATGAGTTAACTGGCACAAAACAAATCAATACATCAGGCAGCGCAAAAATAGCGGAGGGAGGTATGGTCAGGGTGGATTGGGTTGAGAGGCCATATGGCCTTGGTGGTAGTCGGATGCTACAGTCGTGATGAAAACAATACAAGCCTACTTCTGGCTTACATTTGCCAACATTTCAGGAGCTGACTCCAGGATTCCACCGGGCTAGTTTCCCCCCCCCCCCAAAAAAAAATAAACTGTATTTTACATGAGTATATTAGGGTTAGAATTTACAAATAATTTTAAGATTTGTTAGAACAGTAAACATAGTTCACAAATTATCATAGATATAGCGAATAAAGTTGATGAATAGTTTATAACAAGTCGTACTGAATATTTTGTACAAAGGTTTGCTGTAAGGTATACTACATTTACGTAGATACTTTATAAGGAAATGTCTTTTCCTCTGGAATTTAGTGTGGTTAAATAGCAAGTGTTCAATGGACTGTCCATTTCCACAGATGCATTGGAAACCATTTTCTGCATTAGTATGAAACATTTGAAAGTAGAAACCAAATTTTCCGTGTCTGGAAAGAAATTTTGTTGTAATAAACACTGGTCAAGCTAGTTTTAGCAAAATGATAATGGGTTATTAAAAGCAATGAATCCTTAACAGATTATTTCTTTGCAAAACATAACTTCTGTTTTGCAATACATGCCTCATTTACAAACCTAAATAGCTTGAAATGCACATTTTATGTTTATTTTACAAATACCTCAATATTTTTTGCATTCCAGTTTCCAGTGCTCTCTGTTTCCATTTTAACTTTTACTTTCTAAGATTTATTTAAAATTGCTGAGTGATGTTTTAAAATTAATTGAAACTTCCATTGTGTATCGATGAAATGTTCAGAGTGTTCTTAGAATTCAGTAGACATGACTAACAATACTGAATATTGTGGTGGATACAAAGAAACGAGCTAGAATCTCAACAATCAACCAGGGTGGCCTTGAATCCCCCCCCAAAAAAACCCATGGGTCAGAGTGGATGGTCACTGGGAATTGAACCTGGGATCTCCTGAATGTGGGCCACAGATGTTACTGCCAGAGCCATCCTGCTTGTATGTCCATATCTTTATCTTTTATATGCCATATAAACACATCACTTCTAAAAAATTGAGTTTTATATATGGACGCTCTGTAACTGCTGTGGTCCTTAGCGTCTCATTCTATATTGGGTGTGAAAGACCACTAATTTTGCTCAGAGGCCTCTTTATCAGGCTTGAGGTTCTTTTACATGCCGTAAATCTACGACACAGGACCACTGGTTTTACTTCCCTTCCAAAGGAAGTCATGCTGAGGATTTTTATGCCTGAAAAAATTCATCACCCTCCACCAGTTTTGAACCCGCTACCTTGATAACTACTACAACACGGAGGACGACATATCACATCACTTCTACCACCTAAACTGAAAGTATATTATGTTTTCTCATATTTTAAGAATAAAATGGTCTTAAAATTCATAAGGTCAATGTTAATTTAATACCTTAAGATTTTCTTTAAGGGCGCACACCTTCACACCTTTATAAGGAACTGCCCCTGTTGTTTGCTGCATAATGACAACATTATATCATGGATACAATACTATAACTAGGTAGATAACTAAAATTTTATCAATTTTGAGTTATATCTATCTATGCTAAAATGTGGATAACAAAACAATGTACCTCGAGTCACTTACCCACCATTTTCAAAATAAACCAGTGTCAAATATCATTCAGTGCAGTAAATTGATAACTATCCATTTCTTGAATTCAGAATCAGCTTGTATTGTAGTAACAAAGTATAGGCAACTGTAGTTATTCATTTGTAGTTTTTTATTTATCAGTGTACAGGAACATTTTCATTAATGACTATAATTTAGGGTTCTACCGCTAAAAAAGACCTTGTAAAGACAAGAAATGCATACCTGATTATGAAGACGCTTAAAGGACATGGATATGGCCAGAGAAGAAAAGAGGAAGGACAAAGAAGATGGGGCACTGATCTGTAGCAGATGCTTATGCAATTTACAATATAGTTTCCAAAGAAGGAATCTGCTATGTGTGGCATGAAGGTAAAGCAGGAGGGCAAAACAGAGAGAGTGCATCATGCCTGTTCCTGTACTTTTAGTCCCAGTAAGAATATACTAAAGAAATATTGTGTTTCAGTGACTGTTGTGATGGATATAATTTAATTAAACTTATGGCAGACATGTGTATGCATGCTGCGAAGATACTAAATGTAAAGAGTGTATTGATCTCAAATTTCTCACATTTGGACATTCCAAAATGGAGTGCAGCTCTATTATTCAGCTATAAGAACTGAATTCAAGCAAGTAGGAAAATGTTACTGGCCAGGGGATTGGAAAGCAATTGCTTGCAGAATTGGAACAAGTCATATACAGTGGTCAACAGCATTGTCTTTGGAGACTGGAAAAAGTTCATGTAAACCAACCTTAATGAGAGAAAGAAAGATACGAAGAGGCAGCCAATTCATTGGCAAAAAATTAATGTCTTGGTTTAAATTTGAAGTAAGCTTCTCTGACGATTCCAAATTTAAGGAAAACTGTGATGACCAAGATTTCAGAGTGGTTGACTGTAGTACAACCAAAAGCAGTCATCACATCAGCCATTACAGCTTTTATATAAAGAAAGTAAGTGCATCAGCAGAGCCAAGTATAGTGATTTCATGTTCCTTTTTCACCGCAAACCAGCAGCTATGAACAAAAATTATTGCAGCTTTTATGCTAAGCTTGCTTGCTAGTTGAGCAGTGCAGATGATGATTAGTAAATGCTTGTAAGATCCTGGGTAGTATGTGGTGCTAAGCTGTGTATTTATCTATTGTAAGGTCTGAATAAAATGTGGATAGGTATCATCCAAAAATATGAATATTCTGACCATTATTCTCAGTCTTATGTTGTCGTTAATTTTGTTGTCAGTTTAAATTAGTACTAAAACTAGGTATCTGGGAATTTAATTTAATTTCAATTAATTAAGTTTGGAAAGGTTTACAAAAGCTGTTCCTAGAGATACATTATGATCTACATAACTGCACTTTTTGCAAAAAGGTGCCCTAAGAAACACTGCCACATAGGAAGACGACATAAAACCTTCATTATCTCGAAAGAGTAAATTTTCAGATACTTAGTTGTAGTATTGAACCTATGATATGTTCATGCATATAATTTTGGCCAAATTCACAGTTGACTTAGTAAGGACATCATTTAATGTTATATGCTTCATTACTAAATGCACTTAATTCGAGTCATTAATGCTGTTAAGCTTAGACTGAAGAAACCAGTAACAAAAACTAATTCCTCTTTCAGGATCCCTGAGCTTCAAAGTGCAGCTGTGTAACTGATAAGAATGATTTGTAATAATTTGTTAGTGTTGCATGCTGAAATATGATACACCCTGTATGTTATGGTAACGTTGTGGGAGATTTTCATAGCTGTTAAGCCACAAATGCACAACACATTTTCTGTGCTAAAAAGTGACATCTTCAGTTGGAGTTACTGTACAATGCAAATCTTGACTGTGTTGTTCAAAATTTCATTATTTGCCACAATAATAGTATTTAAGTTTTCAGCAGTAGATGGATGTGTTTAGTGTGTTTAAAGGATAAATAAAACAATAAAGCTTCTAACATCATTATAAAATCTTAAAACCCTAACAGCAAAGTAGTTAAACTGGACAATGCATGCAATCGCTGTATGCAGAAATAAGACTAACATTAAATTTGTCTAGATTTATTTTCATCAAATTGAATGTTTACATAGATTAGGACATAGGTAGCTTTTAGGTAACTACAAAATCTACAGTCTTTGACATATGTATTTAAAATTTTGGAGTTTAAAATTGCTGCATTATTCATTTAAAAGTAATAAAGATACACACATGGAAATATAAAAAATAGGTACTAAATTAAAGAATAAGATGAATTTCGCATTGATAATGCATACAATGCAAGAATACATATGTCACTGGGTATTTGACCAAGCATTTCTAAAGTTTAAACTAAAGTTTTCAAAGATGTTGATTAAACTTTGAAAATATTTATTTGTGAATGAATGAACATTTATTTCCCATTACTCACAATTACATAATTAAATTACATACATTTTTACTATGATAACATTAGAAAATATTAAGCTATTTATGCTATAAATTCATTTCTTGTTTGCTTGCCTATGCTAATTTATGGTCTCAGTACACACAACTCCTGGTTTTCCGTGTATTGATGACCCACTGTCTACCTGCTTACATTATTTGTTTACTTCGTCTGTTTTTAGCCCCATCTTCTTTGTAGTCGTTCCTAACCATTTCTCTTTGACCTTACCCAAATAGTTTCCCATAGCTTTTATGTTTTTATTCCCTATTATAGTCAGAATCTTCCTTATTAATACTTCCCCATCCAAATTTTTTCATTTCAGTTGCCAAACTGGTTCTCTCTATGTCTTTGTTTGATTACAGTATAATATACAGTGGAAATCTGTGTTCACTTCACCACACATTGGACATTTTTCTCTATCTGCATCATGCCTTATGCCTTTCAAGCTTCTAACTCCTGTTCTTGCCCATGCAAATACTTCTCACCCTCATTTATTGCATATCTTTATGTACTTTTCCCTCTCTCATACTGTTTTTATTTTCCTACGTATCCTCAAGGAGCTTTTATGTCTTATATTGCCAAAAATATCTTGTCTGTCAACTGAATATCTTCTAGCCTTAATTTTACTTCTTTCCAAAAGCCTCTAATGTGATATTCTGCATTTATCCAATGCATCTCCCTTACCCATCTGTTCTATAATTTCCTGAATTTTTAATAACCATGATCCTTTCCACTTACTTTTCTCTTGTATATGAAAACATTCTTTGATAATATTGCTATCTTCCAGATATTTCATAGCGCTTGTGAAACTTTTGATCTTTATGGAATACCTACCAAGTTCTAACTGTGCTGCTCCATTTTGTGATGCTATTGGTAGACCTAAAACATATTTGCAAAAAGATCCATTGACTTTGTCATCCTCCCTTTAAGCATCATCTACTCCCCATATCTCTGCCCCATACATCTTGTTTTCTACTGTGGTAGTGTAAATTCTTTCAAGCCATTTAGCATTTATATCCAAAAATTCTTTTAAACATGATCTTATAACACTCGTGGCCATTTTAACTTTTGCTATAGGTATCTTTTTTGTTCACTCCAATTTCCATTCAAACTTAGTCTTACCCACAAGTAATCAAATCTCCTTAGCACCTCTATTTCTCTTCCGTTTATCTGCCATTTCTCATCCTTACATAGTCGATAACTTTTTTTAAAAGCCATGATCATCATTTTCTTTTCATTTACTTTCAGTCCCCATTTTCTACAAAAATTCCTTACTGCCTTAATTGCCTCAGCCCTCTGCAAGATACAGAACTAACTGCTGAGTCATCTGCCCTGAAATTTCTTTTTTATTAATAATTGCCAAGTGAACCTTATATCTTGAGATCTCCTCTAGGATGTCATCAATATAAAGGTTAAATAGCACTGGACTAAGTTTACATCCCTGTCTTAACCCTGCCTTACTCTGTACACATTCAGTTACTTTATTGTTGGTAGTTTATGCAAAACTCATTCTCCCGATATATGTTATATAGTATTTCTATAAATGTATGAGTTACCCCTTTACTTTTTAATTTCATCCATAATGCTTCTCTGTTTATGGTATCAAACACCTTCTCAAGATCAATAAATACCATATATACCCTTCCCCATTTGTTGTTCAAGTATTTGTTGACAATTGTTTTAATTATGAATATATTATCTGGTATTCTCCTACCTGCTCTAAATCCTGTCTGGAACTCTGATAACTTCTTCCCCTTCTCTACCGTAGTGTTAATGTTGTCTTGACCATGCTTTTAACCTGTACCTCCAAGTACACAAGCAATAAAGAATTATTATTATTATTATTATTATTATTATTATTATTATTATTATTACCCAATTCTGTAACCACTTAGCTAGGATGTCTATAAAGATTTTACCTAGAATAGAAAGTAGACTTATCCCCCTGCAATTTGCTGGGTTGCTTTTAGCCCCCTTTCCCTTATATATTGGTATTATCATACTTATTCTCTATCTCTTGGGAATCTCCCTTGTCTCCAGCATTTTCTTGAGCAGTTTTATCACTGTTTTTCTTCTAGTTTCATCTACTGACCAAGCCTTTCAAAATTCCCCTGGGATACCATTAGTTCTGCTTGTTTTGTTGGCTTTTAACCTCTTAATTTGTTTACACATTTTGTTGATGATTTCCCTATCTAATTCATTAATTACTTGCTGGCCCTCGTTCAAAAACTGCTCCACTCCTACTATGTTATTCTGACGTAGCAATGCTTTAAAATATGCACACCATTTATCTGGATTTATATCATCATCTCTTGCACGCTTTCTGTACAGTCTTTTCACTATTGGCCATAATTTTTTTGTGTCATGGGGTTTTTGCTGCTTCATTTAATGTTTGGCTTAGTTTTATACCTCATGCCCACCATTTTTTCCTCAATAAGACACCTATATGCCCACTAAGGTCCAAAAAATTTTCCCTCTCCTCTTTTTCCCCTGGCTGCCACCAGTTTCTCAACTTTTGTGTTACTCTTCCTTTTACCATTTAACAATCTGTTACAAACCATTTTTTTTTTGTTTTGCTATCCTTATAGGTCTCAACTTTCATCAAATATTTATTTAGAAAAAAGTTATATAGGGATTTATTAAAAGAAAATAGCACTGGCATACCCTACAAATATTTAAATAAATATTAAATATACAAATATTTCTGTATATAAAAATACTTTTCAAATGATCTGTAAGGTGTGGTAAATACAGAGCCTTTGTTTGGATGCATGGCCAGCCTAACAGGAATTTTCTTGGCACTGGGAAGCATGCTGTTTGCTGGGCAATGTTGGATATTTATAGCCCCTTAAGTTCAAGCACATAGATTTCTCATGCAAATTATAACTACAGTAACTACATGCCTTCATTAAAGAAAATGTTGGAAATTATGTCCTGGTGCTACAACACATCCCTGACACCTTTTAAGAAAATTTGCATTAATGCTCATTAATTCTTCACCACTGTGCAAATAAAACCATGCTTCATCTGTTAAATAAAAACAAAACAGTAATTAGGGTCAATAGAGCAATCATTAACATTATCCAACACCCAGTTGCAGAAATTACCTCCACACCCATTATGTGGTTGCAGTACCTGAACTACAGTTATCTTATTAGATTTTAATTTTCGAAGAAGTTCAGTGGTACTCCAAGCCAAGATTTGTTAAGAAGCAGCATCAGCAATCAGCAATCAGCAAAATAATTTGCAACTCCTCTAGTCTATTATTGTTACTAATATTATTCATTAAGGTACTACTTGGATTAATTTGATTCGTATTTTTGTGTTTTCCTTATTCATTTTTTATGTTCCAAGTTGCCTTTGTGGTATTGTCGGATTTTTTTTTTATATATTTTTCTGTTGACATGTATTTGGTGTGCTTTATTATGCTTTTATAAATGTTTCTGTATTATAAAACTGACGTAACTCTAAGCTTCCAGTTATTTTCATCTCTCTATATAATATTCTCTTTCTTTTACTAGATACCCGTATACCGTGTGTGCACCAATCTAAATTAAAGCTTTTTAATATCTGTTTACACGTATTCTTTGGAAAACAATGGTTATATATGATTAGAAATTCCCTTAAAAAATCTTTGTAGTTTTCATTCACGGTTTTTAAATTACTAAGAAGCCAAATTTTGTTTGCTAGCATTTTTTTAAATTCAGAGATGTTTTTCTCATTACAAATTCTTAGTGTTTTATATTTGTCTATACTTTTTGTAACCTTGTTTTTGTTAGGTTAGTACACAATCCTTTATGATCTGATAATCCTGTGTCCACTAAAAATATTTATTTAAGTTGCAAGATGAATTAGTAATTAAATTGTCTATGCAGGTGGACGATGTACTGGTTACTTGTGTGGGTTCTTTTATATTGTAAGTGAAACTGTACCTTTTGAGTATGCCAAATGCATTTTTTGTGTGACTGTTTTTTTTCACTCAGCACATCTATGTTCCAATCGTAGCTGTTATAATCATTTTATATCTTTCCTTAACTAGCTTACCCATTAAGCCATCTAATTTATGCAAGAATGTGTCTACTGCATAATGATATGGTACCCTATAAAGAGAGATCACTATTGTATTATAGTCAATTAATTCAATGGTAGATTCTTCAAAGAAGTAATCTTCTTTGAAGGTCTTGAGATCATGCCTTATTTTAATCTCTGTATTCAGAGTTTTTTTATTAGAATACATGAACCCTCATGCCTGGCTATTCCCTGGAGTAATGGTCCACTAAGATATAATCATTTAACTTGTCTAAGATATTCAACTCCCCCTTAGCAAGCCAAAGTTCATTTAGGCAGATAATGCCAATGTTTAGGTCTTTAATTTCATCTAAAAATAATTGTAAATCCTCTATTTTTGATCTTAAACTTTGAATATTTAAGTGCAATAGCATACTTTCCCTTTCACTTTGAAGTTTCTCTTTTACATTAAGCTTATAATTATGGATGTTGGCAAGTGTATTTAGCCCATGATTTAAGTTGTCCCTATTTTCATTTTTACTAATCCTAATTACTTTATCTTTTGCACCTTCTTGCACGGCCTCTAGTTTAACTGATCTTTACATATAATATCAACTGCTTTGTTAATAGCTTTGCCGAGCAAGTAGGATCCCTTAAAATTCAGATGAAAGCCATCCTTTCCTATGTGTGATCTAATCTGTTATCTACATTCACAAATATTGCTTTTAGTGCACTACATGCCCATCATTCCCATGTGTTATCATTTACACATTTTATATACCATAGGGGGATATCTCTCCTTTTCACAATGCTGTTTACTGCTATGGCAGTGTATGGGAACTTTGTTTTGGCCATTCTTATTAGATCATATACGTCACCCATTACCTCATCTGGACTAGTTGATTTCAAGTCATTTGTGCCATCATGCAAGACTACTACTTTTGCATCATGTGGAACATCATGCTCACTTAGTTCACTAAGTTTTTTACACATCTGTTGGGCATTTATGCCTCTGTAGACCCACTTTACACCATTTATTTTCACATGCTTTATCATTGAGTCACCTATCAGTAGCACTTTTTGTTCACTATTTTACTTGGCTTCTGTTGTTTCTTGTAGGTTAGATCGTCACCACACGAACCTGGTATTTTTATTCTTCTCACTATAGGTTTCTTTTTCATTCTCCAAGGGTTGTATGGCTTCAAACCTATTACTGGTCGGCACTGTGGAGTTCTGTGACTGCATTGCTGGACCCGCAATCTGTTTCACTGCCTTCACTGATTTTCTGGCGGTCACTTTCGTCCATAAACTTCCATTTTCCTCTTGCACATTTTGGTTTTCTAATTCTGCCACTTTTGTTTTGAGTTCCTGGTGTTCCTTCCTTAGAGTTTTTACTTCTCCTGGCTGTGTTTCAGATCTCTGTTTAGTATGTCTATAACAGCTTGTAGTGAGGATATAACTTCCGCATCATGAGATGCTCGGCTTTCATTAAATGGATTCTTTAATTGTTGCATTTGCATTTTCATTTTCTCAGTTTTCATCTTTGCTGGGATGTTGCCTTTATTACTGAGTACTTCATTATTACTTTTGATTTTAGCATTGCTTCTTTATGCAGCATTACACTCCAATAAACCAGAAAACATTTAGCTCTGCTGCGCATTTATATACACAATTTCAAACACATGTTGCACATCCAAATATCTTCATCCTTTATGTTGGTCATGTCGATATTTGCACATTTTTCATGGAACCAAAAGAAACATATATCACACTTTATACCTTTAAGCACTCTTTTAGCACAGAATTTTTCTACTTCAGTTTTTTTAATTTCTTGGGAGCTTCTTTACACATCATCTGCTGCCAGCATCATCTTGAAGTAATGTGGCCATGCATTGAAATGAAGCCTCTATGTATTTCCTTTTTTCATGTATCATATGAATTTATCTACGAGTTAGATGAGAAAGATGATTCATTGGTTTTCATAAACAGCAAGGTCTCATAAATATACACAAATGGAAATACTAATATTCTTAAACTTGTCAAAAATAATTTGTAGCAAGTAGCTCTCTTGAGTTTGCATCAGTTCTGATGGCTCTCCTTTGTAGTTTAAAAATTGCTTTAGCAGTTGCAGATTTATCAACAAAACGGTAGATTCATTATGTTGAAACAGAATGGAAATAAGCATAGTAGAGGACATAAACAGATTCTATTGTTGAGATTGTTCATATCAGTTGCAGTGCAAAACAAAGTTGGATAATGTTTTTATTAAATTCTGTGCATGTGTTGGCCACTTTAAATTATCACCTTGGCCAGATTCCCAACATTTTTTTACCTCTTGATTATTTGACTAAATTTTTTTTATAGTTGAGCATTTAAAATATGTATATTGGGTATTTTTAAAAGACGTTATGGTTTATTCTTCATTAATTAGTAATGAGTATTTCTCAAACCTCTCAGTTCATTGGTCTGTGATTTGTTTTACTTTGAGTTCGATCCACTAGCACCATTATCAGAAATAAAAAGACTATAATATCAGGAAAGAATTTGTTTTTCCTTGGTTACTATTATATTTTAAATCATTAAGAAAAATAAGATTGGTCCCAAAATGGGACATTGTAGCAAACAGTATTTTTTTCTTTCCTTTTCTTTCTTTGTATTATTTTATTTATTTGTTAAACATCATTTAAACCAGTTGTATGGAACGCTTTACATTACTACTACTGTAATTTTTTATAATAGTTATGTTATGCTCTACCAAATCAAATGCCTTTTATCAAATCCAAGAACAAACCTATACTCATATTCCCATTATCTATGGATTTAGAACTTTCATAATAAGCATACATGTGGTTTATAGGTTTCCCTTTAAAGATTCCACAATGCTCACTATCAATTGTGTTATTTGTTTTTAGAAAAGGTAAGGCCCTTATGCACATGGCATTCAAAACAAATATGGCTTGCACATTGTGCCTTCTTGTAGCACACACATTCTCTACATAGCAGTTGCTTCCTGATTCTTTTAGAAGGAAACTCAAGCAAAATACTGTACGTGATCAAAAGTATCTGGACACCTGGCTGAAAATGACGTACAAGTTTGCGGCGCCCTCCATGGTAATTCTGGATGTCAATATGGTGTTGGCCCACTCTTAGCCTTGATGACGGCGTTCACTCTCGCAGGCATACTTTCAATCAGGTGCTGGAAGGTTTCTTGGGGAATGGCAGCCCATTCTTCACGGAGTGCAGAATTGAGAAGAGGTATTGATGTAGGTCGGTGAGGCCTGGCACGAAGTCGGCGTTCCAAAACATCCCAAAGGTGTTCTATAGGATTCAAGTTGGCACTCTGTGCAGGCCAGTCCATTACAGGGATGTTATTGATGTAACCACTCTGCCACAGCCCGTGCAGTATGAACAGGTGCTCAATCGTGTCGAAAGATGCAATCTCCATCCCTGAATTGCTCTTCAACAGTGGGAAACAAGAAGGTGCTTAAAATATCAATGTATGTCTGCGCTGAGATCATGCCACGCAAAACAACAAGGGGTACAAGCCTCCTCCAGGAAAAACAAGGACACACCATAACACCACCACCTCCGAATTTCACTGTTGGCACTACACATGCTGGCAGATGACGTTCACCGGGCATTCGTCATACCCACACACTGCCATCGGATCGCCACATTCCCCCAGGGGCTCACCTTTTATGAGTATGGTTAGGTGTACCCGGGGTGCCTAAGCCATTCATCGCCATCTTCATCCCTTCAACCCCGTCCAGTCGAGGTGGGTTCGTTCTCGTGACCAGGGGACACAAGGTAGGCTCTCGTGCGTTCTTTACATTTCGTTTCATGTCGCCCCTCGCCATCTTTTCTTTCTTCCCTAGTCTATTTCCGACCACTTCGCACCACGACCATTCGCACACCTATTTTTCTTCTCTGCCGGCCTACCTTGCGTGCAAAACGCCCATACAGTTTTATTTATTATACATCTTATTTTAATCCTCCGTGGACACAGCCTGACGGATACCCGCGCACTGGGTGCGCAGCTGGGTGAGTGGGTAATGGCGTCATCCCCACCACCCGGGGTCGTCATGTAGGGTATGTGTTCGTATCCGCTGTTCAACTGCAGTCCCGCGGGGGGGCCATTGCATGAGCTGCTGACTTCTGACGGCGATTGGGTCCCTCTGTCTATGTTCTGGGAGGTGTGACCCTGGGGTGAGTTTGGTATAGATAGGCCACAAACCCAAGCCGGGGTAACGCCCGGGAAGTCAGAGCCCGAGGTCGGAGACGGTTGCAATGGTGGAGGATTTCTTTCGCTATGGAGCACCCTTTCTCCATTACTACAAACAAGCGCCGAAAAGTTTATGTAACCGAAGTAGCACCGCCGACATCTGGTTGTTACTTGTTAATTAGCCGAACAGAGGAAGGCCAATCCTTTGAGAAGGTGAACCCTTTTATTATACAAAAGGGGATTGACACTATTGCTGGTTCTGTTCTTTCCTGCACCCGACTTCGGAATGGTTCTTTATTAGTTCAAAGCAAGTCGGAACAAAAAAAGTAAGTCCTTGTTACGCGCCACGCTTCTCCACGGTTATCCCATCCGTGTTGAGAAGCACCGCACCTTGAATTCCTGTCGAGGCGTCGTCACCACTCACAGCCTAGACGGAATATCGGACGATGAACTGGTCGAATATCTTTCCGACCAAAAGGTTACAGCGGTTCATCGTGTGCAGGCTAAACGCGACGGAGTGTTGGTACCAACTCGTACCCTGTTTCTCACGTTCGATGGCGTCGATCTGCACACTAGTATTTCAGCAGGGTACGAACGTATTTCGGTGAGGCCCTATATACCTAGACCTCTGCGTTGTTTCAAATGCCAACGTTTTGGGCATACGCAAGTCTCATGCAAAGGTGCCGTTTCCATCTGTGCCTCTTGTAATCAGCCCTCACACGATGGTACCTGTACCTCTGCGCCCGTCTGCGTTAATTGCAAAGGGTCTCATTCTGCGTCATTTGCCGACTGTCCGCGGTACTTGGACGAGAAGGCGATCCAGGAGATCCGGGTAAAGGAGAAATTCGCTGAAGTCCGGAGGCGTTACCATGCGCGCCAACCTTCGCTCCTGCGATCTGGTACATTTAGTTCTATTGTTGCCTCGCCAGTACCACAAGTAGATGCCGAAACTCAGACCTGGACTATGACTGCATTAACCGCCACTACCATCCGGCCGTCGGTTTTTGCTTAAGTTACCAAGCCATCTAAAGCTGGTCCTAAGGCCATGAAGTCCCAAGGCACTGACAATAAGACCAAGCAGAAACTACGCAAGGAAGATTTCTTGAAAGACCCTCCGCGCGCGCGGTAAGAAACGTTCACCTTCTCCTCCTCGAAGGTCGCAGTCCTAGGATGCTCCTGGGACAAGCCGCGCTCAGCGGCCACCTTCACCCATTGCCACCCAGAACCGATTCACAGCGCTTGAATCGGTTTCTGGCACTGAGCGCGTGGGCCCTCCCTTCGAGGAGCCTATGGAGTCTGACCAACTCCATACAAAAAACCCGAGCCCCAAGGTTAAGCAAAACGTTATTTTGAGCCACCCTTCTAAGTAAGAAGTTTATCCCTTTTCTTCATGGCTATCCTGACCTGGAATTTACGTGGTGTACGATCACATAGGGCGGAATTGCTACTTTGATTGCGTTCCCATTCACCTATGGTCGTGTGTTTGCAGGAGACTAAGCTTCGCCCTCACGATCCTTTTGATCTCCGAGGGTATACGCCGGTTCGCTACGATCTTGAACCGCAGGAGGGTACTCCTGCTCATGGAGGTGTCATGATATTAGTGCGTAACGGCGTTCATTTTCAAACTCTCACACTTACGTCCGACTTGCAAGCTGTTGCCGTTACACTTTACTTACCTCGTTTTTCTTTTCCGTTTGCTCTGTGTATTCGCCTCCATCGTCTCCCCTCGCTCAAGCGGACATTCGAGATCTCTTGTCCGCTCTCCCAACATCATTTCTTCTTTTGGGAGATTTTAATGCCCATCACCCCCTGTGGGGTTCGCCTGGGGCTTGCTCGAGGGGAACTCTACTTTCCGACATCTTTGACTAGTTCAACCTATCCATCCTCAATACCGGTGTACCTACTTTTCTTTCTGATTCTTCTGGTACATTTTCTCACTTGGACCTTGCCGTTTGCTCACTCCAGCTTGCTACTCGTCTGCATGGAACGTCGTCGCTGACACCTACTCCAGCGACCATTACCCCTGCATCGTTTCTCTGTTGTCTCACCACGTCCAACATTCCAGAGTACCTACCTGGATATTCAGAAAAGCCGTCTGGAGATTGTATTCCAGCCTCGTGCATTTTGACGACCAGCCCTTCACTGACGTTAACCAAATGGTGCAGTACCTTACGTCTACGTTGCTCTCTGCCGCCGAACGCACCATTCCCCGTTCGTCCTCTCACCCTCGGCATATTCCTGTTCCGTGGTGGAACGAGGACTGTCGGGACGCCGTTAGTGCACGTAGAACTGCGCTTAGGGTGTTTCGGCGACACCCTACACTTGATAATTTGGTTACTTTTAAATAATCGCGCGCCAGGGCTCGTCGCATTATTCAGGATAGTAAGAAGGCATCTTGGATTCGTTTTGTCGAGTCTTTTAATCGCTTCACGCCTTCCTCTGTTGTTTGGGATAAACTTCTACGCTTCTCCGGTAAAGTGTCGCATTGTACTGTGTCTGGCCTTCAGGTTTCCAATGTCACCATAGTGGATCCGGCTGCCATTGCTAACACTCTGGGTGCTGCCTTTGAGGCGGTTTCCAGTTCTGCCCATTATTCCGCCGGTTTTCGCACTCTCAAAGACCGGCTGGATTCCGAGACCCTTAATTTTCGGTCTGCTAATAAGGAGTGTTATAATGAAATGTTCACAATGAGGGAGCTGGAGCACACTCTTCATTGCTCTAGGCACTCCGCTCCTGGGCCGGATGGCATTCATGTCCTGATGTTAAAGAACCTTTCAGCCGACAGTAAGCTCTTTCTCTTACGGGTCTATAACCATATTTGGCAAGACGGCTTTTTTCCTTCCGTTTGGCGCGAAGCCACCATTGTCCCTATCCTTAAGCCTGGGAAGGATTGCCAACTACTTTCCAGTTACCGCCCTATCTCCCTCACCAGTTGCATTTGCAAGGTGATGGAGCGCATGATCAACGGGCGGTTGACATGGTGGCTTGAGTCTCAGAAACTTCTAGCGAACGCTCAGTGCGGATTTCGTCGCCATCGCTCTACCGTCGACCATCTGGTGTCTCTGTCAACGCATATTATGAACGGATTTCTGAGAAAGTGTCAAACAGTGGCTGTGTTTTTTGAACTGGAGAAAGCTTATGACACTTGTTGGAGGGGCGGCATTTTACGTACACTTCACGCTTGGAATCTCCACGGTCGTCTTCCCATATTTCTTCGGGAGTTTATGACGGACCGCGTCTTTCGTGTACGTGTGGGCTCGGTTTTGTCTAGTAGTTTTATTCAAGAGAACGGGGTACCGCAGGGCTCTGTACTTAGTGTCACACTTTTTACGATAGCTATCAACCCCATTGTTGATTGTATTCCACCTGGCATTTCATCGTCCCCTTTGGTGGACGATTTTGCCATTTATTGTAGTTCACGGCGGACATGTCTGCTCGAACGCCGTCTCCAGAGCTGTATCGACCGTCTCTACGCCTGGAGTAACGCCAACGGCTTTAATTTCTCCGCCGAGAAATCCGTCTGCATCAATTTCTGGCGCCGGAAGGCTTTCCCTCCGCCCTCTCTCCATCTTGGGTCGGAGGTCCCTCCATTTGCAGACGAGGTGAAATTTTTGGGGTTGATCTTTGATCGAAAGCTGAGCTGGACTTCTCACATTTCCTTTTTAAAAGCAAAATGTGACCGTTCTCTTAATATTTTACGTGTTTTAAGTGGCACATCCTGGGGAGCTGATCGGACCGTTCTTTTGCGTCTTTATCGCTCCTTGGTCCGATCCAAGCTTGATTACGTGTGCATTGTCTATTCATCGGCACGTCCATCTGTGTTACGTCGCTTGAATACCATTCATCATCGTGGTATAAGAGTCGCTACAGGGGCCTTTCCAACTAGCTCTGTACCCAGTCTTACGCTGAAGCTGCAGAACCTCCGCTGTCCATCCGGCGTGAGATGCTTTTGTGCAGCTATGCCTGTCGACTCTCAAGCTTGCCTAACCACCCGTCCTTCGAGTTATTTTACGAGGATTCGCTTGATCGACAATATTTAATTAGTTCCTCTGCATTGCTCCCTCCGGGAGTACGATATCGACAGCTCCTTCGGCATTTGGACGTTACGCCAGCGCCGTCCCTTCCCAGGGGGGAAACGCTTTTTCCTCCATGGTTGCGCGCTGAGGCCCACTGTCACCTTGGGTTAACGTCGATGCCGAAGACTGATACCCCTGCTTCAGTCCTTAGATCCGCATTTTTAGAGCTTCAGGCACAATTCGGAGAATGTCATTTTTTATATACTCATGGGTCTAAGACTGATGTTGGAGTAGGGTGTGCCTTTGTTTGTGGTGAAAATAGTTTTACCTTTCGTTTACCGGGGCAATGTTCGATTTTTACCGCCGAACTTTTCAGCATTTATCAGTCTCTTTTATACATCCGGCGGCACGACTTACGGCACTGTGTTGTATATTCTGACTCTCTGAGTGCCCTTCAAAGTATTCGCGCGCTGTACGTTTACCATCCGCTCGTACAGCGCATTCATGACCTACTCCACTCGCTCGGTGCTTCTGGCATCAGGGTTTCCTTCGTGTGGATTCCAGGTCATGTGGGCATGTCAGGAAACGAGTCTGCCGACGCCGCGGCCAAATCGGCGATTTTATTACCCAGATTTTTTACCTCTGTTCCCTCCACAGATTTGTTTGTTACTCTACGTAACCGCATCCTCTCGCTTTGGAGGAATGAGTGGACGGCCCTCCGGGGAAACAAGTTACGGGAGGTTAAGCCTCTCCCGTTAGTCTGGGGCACTCTTCTCGTTCGTGTCGTCGGGAAGAGGTATTTTTAGCTCGCTTACGAATCGAACATTGTCTTTTTAGTCATAGATACCTGCTCAGTGGTGACCCCGCACCACTCTGTGAGCAGTGTGATGCGCCCTTAACGGTGCGTCACATTTTAACAGATTGTCAAGTTTTAGCTCCGTTGCGCGTTCGTGTTGGTCTGCCTGTTGGCCTATCCAACGTTTTGGCAGACGACGTGCGTGCTGTAGAATGTATTTTACGTTTTATCAGTGACATTGGTTTTAGCCGACGCATTTGGTGCGCTGAGCGTCTTTTGACTGTGTAATTTTATATTGTCTTTTTAATGGGGCCTCTACTCCCCAGTGGACATATGGCGCTCATGTCCCTCGCATTCTACAGTTCTTGACACGTTGTTTTACTCTTTTATTGGCCATGCTTTTGGTGTTTTGTTTTTTACCTTTTTGGACATCGCGATTTTGTGTCCCATTTTTTAATTCTGCGGTTTTTTACCCGACTTTTATTTTTTGGACTTTAAATTTTATACTTTGTAGGGGCGCTGATGACCTTAGCTGTTTAGCACCCTTAAACCGCATCTCATCATCATCATCATCATCCCCACCATCATCCCCACATTGTGTACCGTGATTCGTCACTCCACACACCGTTTTGCCACTGTTCAATCGTGTAATGTTGACGCTCCTTACACCAAGTGAGGTGTAGTTTGGAATTTTCCTGCGTGATGTGTGGCTTATGAGCAGCCGCTCGACCATGGAATCCAAGGTTTCTCACCTCACGCCTAACTGTCGTAGTGCTTGGAGTGGATCCTGATGCAGTTTGGAATTCCTGTGTGATGGTCTGGATAGATATCTGCCTATTACTCTTTATGACCCTTTTCAAATGTCAGCGGTCTCTATCAGTCAACAGACGAGGTCAGCCTGTACGCTTTTGTGCTGTACATGTCCCTTCATGTTTCCACTTCACTATCACATCAGAAACAGTGAACCTAGGGATGTTTAGGAGTGTGGAAATCTTGCATACAAACTTCTGACACAAGTGACACCCAATCACCTGACCACGTTCGAAGTCCGTGAGTTCCATGGAACATCCCATTCTGCTGTTTCACGATGTGTAATGACTACTGAGGTAGCAGATAATGAGTACCAGGCAGTAGGTGTCAGCACAATGCACCTAAGATGAAAAACGTATGTTTGTGGGGGTGTCCGGATACTTTTGATCACATAGTGTATGTACTCTGTTACATAATTCATATTCATTGAAATAAAAGTATCAGAATCTATTAATTGAGAGCAAGGTATCAAAATTCATAACATTATTTAAAGTTTAGAATTTTTCACTATAGGAAATCTCCTGGCTACAGAATTTGCATCAGTTATGAGTATTAATATATGTTCCAAGAGTCCTTCGGTTTAGTAACATAAAATACATTACTATAAATCATAATTTCTGTTTTTTTTTACTTTCTTTCTTTTTACAGTGTTTTTATGCAAGGCCAACTTCAGAATCTGCACAGGACATACAGAATGAAATTAAAGGCTGGGTTATTAATAAAGGATTAGGAGAAACACTTCTCCATCGTGCAGCAAGACTAGGCTATACGGTAAGTTAATTCATGTCTGCAACATGGAGTGACTAACTGCTCCTGTCTGGATATATAATGTCTTTGTCACTCAGTGGCATAACAGTTAGGGTACTTCAGTATATATCTCCTCCTTCAAAAAGCATCTACAAAATCTTATTAAATAATTGTATTATCAGCTATTAATGGTTTATCTTTTTAAGTAAAAATTCTTACAAATATAGTTTTAATTGCATATTGTAGAGGCAAGTGTCTATTTTGACATAATTTAAATGTTTATTTGCATACACCTTATTAATAACATCAATTCAAATGATAATAACATCACAGTTACTAGCTTCTTCACATTAGAATTTAACCATTCTTTTCTTTTTCTAAAATAATGCAGTGAAATCTGCAAGGTTTTCCTGTTGTTGAATCAGGTAGCATTGTTATGTGTGCTGTTGCCAGTCCATGGTGAAGTAGACAAGATTCCTGGAAAAATGCCTAACATAATTTTGAGGGAACAAAGAAAATATAATTTTTTCCATCATCAGAATAGTGTAATGTATGTCCTATGCTCATATAATATTATGTTAGTTAATTCCTCTTTGGTAAATAAATGTCAAAGAATATATTGGGTGTATAAACTTAGGCTTTATTAGCAAGTGCAGTTCTAAAAAACAAACAAACAAAACAAAACAAAAAAAAGAAAGAAAGAAAACAAAAAGCTATTAATGTAAATAATTTGTACTGAAGGAAAATTAAGTAGCATATGTCACAGGAGCAGAGAATATAATACATGTAAACCTATGCTGCTTGTTTATGTTTGAGTGATATAGCAACATTAATAAATTAAAGAAAATTATATTCCAGTTGTTTATCATACAAAATAATGCTGCTGCTGCCATTAGCACCACCAATATACAAATTATCACCACTGCCATTGCTGTTATTTGTTTTTAATAAACCTATATCTCCTTCTCTGGAGAGAAAAAGAAACTTATTTTTGGCTATACCACATGCTTTACTGCTTTATAAGCAGTGACAGCATGATTGTTGTCATGATATGCCCTCAATGTTGATATCAGCCTGCAATTAGGCAGGAATGATCCTTGGGCAAAAAATTGTCCAGAACCAATCTATTTCCAGGATAAGCGGTGCTTTCCAGTGGAAATCATCTCAACTAGTAGCTGCTGCTTCTTGTGCTGTGGGAGTTAAGTTTTGGAAGCTGGAAAGGTGTATTTGGTTATGCTAATTTTGTTAAAACTTCTTAGAAGTTTTTTACTTTTGTCTTGATTACTTCATCACTACATTCGTGAGTGACAGAAGGACATAGGTGAGTACACAAGCCTGTTCAATGAATTTCAAGGTACAGTTTAACACAATAATGAATTGCCCTTGTTTTGATCTAATCAGAAGTAGTGTTTTGTCCTGAATATCATTTTGGCATAATAGCCAATTTTCCCTACCATTTTAAACATAATTTTCAAGATAATTTTGTGATTTTTAAGTTATAAACATCACAAATTTTATTTCTTCTATGAATCTGAAAACAAATTAAGAAAAACAAGTCTACATTAGAAATAGGCTCTTAATTGAGTTTATTAAGTATTGAACAGAATATCTGTCTATAAATGTATAACTGACTTTAAAGGATTATTCAAACATAAGCTTAACTTACATTCTTTTTCAGACCTGCCAAAAAGCTACTACCAGCAGAATAGATAATGCAGAGCTGTTCTCAAGAAAGTATGTAAGGTGCAATAAAAGAAGTTCTTGAAGGGTAAGGCATATAAACAGGCTGTTCAGGCATTCACTGCTGCTCTGTGCTCTGCACTCAATCAACCTTGGAGGACAGAGTCAAGAAATCCTGCCAAAGAACACTCACACTTTACATGATGCAGAGAGACAGGTTGATACTACACAATTTTTTTTCTTGTGGACAAGAAATGGACTTTGTTAATGACATACTGTTTTCAAAACAGTCAATTTGGCCCAAAATTGTGTGATGTCCATAGACTCGCCTATGAATTGACAAATAAATGGCATCAATCATACCTTCAACAGAGCCATGCAAATGGCTGGAAGGAACTGGATGTATTATTTCCTGCATAAATACTCACAATTATTAATGCCAATATTGTCACTTGTAGTACCTCCAAAGCTGTTGCTTACTCCTCCCCTAAGAAGTTGAATGCATTCAAAAAAGATACAGAGGAAGAAATGAACATCGTAATCTTGATTTTCTCTCTGTAAAAACTAGAGCAATAAATAGATATGTAAATAAAGTAATTTATTCATTAAAAAGGGAAAAGGGTGAACCAAAAGTTATTAAAAATTATCTTACAAATCTAAGGAAAATACTAAAAAACTATGTCAATAGAGAAAAAAAAAAACACAGGAAATTAGAACAAAAGAGGGAGAAAATATTCAGAAAAGAAAAGAAAAAAATACTAAACCTCCATAAAATAAAACTGAAGATTCGTTCTCACTTGAAATCAACATTTACTATTATGGGTTGTATGCCCATTTGAAGTTTAAGGAAGATTGGATTTAGTATTCTGATTGCCAAGGATGGGCAAATGAAGCATTTCTGTAGTGTAGAGAAAGAAGATGTTAGTTTTGTGTTTCATTATTACATATAGAAGTCAACAAGTTTAAATAAGTTTTGGGCCACAACTTAAAAAAGAAAGTGTAAAAAGTTTCTTCCAAGTAAAAAGTTAAACATTTTGTTCAGATTTATCTTTGTGAAGGTGTTCTCCCTGGAACTTAAGTAATAAGGTGAACTTTCAGTTTCCCAATCTAAATTATTTCAATAATGTATTCACTTTAACGAGTACCTGGTGTACTCTGCTTATGGGAATTTGTATAAGGTGAGAAAGAAAAGAATTATCTACTAATCATATATCAGTCTAAGCTTTCAAATATTATGATCTGATTTTTAAATGTGTAAAGAACACCGCTAATGAAGTTTTGAACCAAAAAAGTAAAAAAAGCTTTGATAACGGCAAGTACATTATAGTTCAAACTTTAGATACTCAGTTTTACCCCACTTTTCCCTACTAGTCTAGTATGTGATATATCGAAGAAGTAGACTGTATTACCAGCTTCCATTCCTGCTGACACAATACATGCAGTTGATGCAGAATCAGCTAGTATGTGGGAACTTAGGCAGTATTCTCTATATTTGGAAATCAGAATGGAATGGTGGTCTAAACTACTTTATTGTTTTATAGTGGTTAAGTGCACAGTATTTAACATAAAAAAATAATTTTCTGTGCTATTTATGTGATATCCAATTTTCATATTGGAAAAAGAAAAGTAATTTGTGTAACTTTTGCTACACTCCAGCCTCTACTTTATTTGAAGAAATTGCACAGTGATAAAAATTAATCAAAGCAAATAATCTCTTGATTACCCTTCCCTTCTTAGGACTTACACCCCTCAGGACTTATATGCCAATGCCTGTGGTCAGATGCCTGTCGGGGAGCTGAGGGTCTATGGATCAGAGAGTGACAACCAGGGTGGGGGATCAGCCCAAAGCCCAGAATGAGAGCAAAGGAAATGATAGATGAGATGCGAGAAATGAATGACAGGAAAAGTGAAGATGGAGCACTGGTGGAATGATGAGTGGTGGGGGAAACTGGAGAACCCAGAGGAAACCCACCCACTTTGCTCAAATGCTTTCATTTAGAAGTTTTGTATCTTGTTAAAATAGAGTAAGCATCATTTTAGTAATAGTTGCTACAGTGGCAGGTTCATATCGCCATCTGCTGCAGTGACATGGAAGTAATGTGCTCACTTTTCAAAATACAAGCCTGAGTTTAATTCTCAACAAGGATAAATTATCTGGTGGGGTTTTCTCTGAAGCTTTCTCATACTTGAAAAGGCAAATTTCATGAAACTTTCAGTGCAAAGGATGAAGGGACACTAGAATCATGTGCACCATCATTGATCTACTCCATTCATTGCAAGCAGTGTCTTAAGAGTAAGAGCAAGCATAATAAAAGAAAGCACTAGCCTTGGTGAAGTGCTACTGAAATGTGGTCATTTTGGTCATTTTTATTTAGTTTTATTTTTTTCTCCCAAAAAATCTACGCTTTTATGAGGAATCATTTAGTGAAAGTTTCACATCAATATCTTAATTCTAAGTAATGCTGTAAGATATTTCAAATAGCTGCTGCAATCTGTTCAGTCATTTAAATTCCTTGCGGGGCATGGCATGGGTGTTCTGTGTACACTAATTCTTACTTTTATCTACATATAACAATATTAAGATTGAGGAATACTATCATAGCACAATACTTTAGTTGAACAGTTTCTCCAAAAATGGCTCTGCAAATCACTGTGAGCATGTGTTTTATAGGCATTCCTTACTGTTTGATTTTCATTCATTCTTGTGGAAGTTTTGTGAAAGTGTTTACTTCTTGGAATTTTGTTTGCTTCTAATTACTTTTTTCCTATGAGCAAGTGTTGTAGATGCTGTATATTTATTTGATTATAGTTTCTGGATAGTTTTGGATAGTAATTAGTATTAGTGCATCAGTTATTCAGTTAGGTTACATCATTGCTAGAGGTAAGAAAAATATTATTGCTATGAACGCAAATGTTAGTAAACACAAGAAGAGAGAACTTGTTATGTGCTGAAGCTAGATGAAATAATACAAGTCTTAACCCTTTGCTCCGCATAGAGTATTAGCTAGTTGTTCTCCAAGCAGAATTGTGTCCATTTAAATTCTGAGCTGCTACTACAGATGTTAAACTAAAAGTGACCTATATACACACATAATTATATCTTTTAGTAGCTAAATTAAATTGATTAATTCATAACTCATTTAAAATTGGTTGAAGTAAATAAGATAAATATTATTTCAATAATTTATAACTGCAAACATAACCCCTTTGTAGACAAACAACACTTATATACATGCACCCCTTTGCAATGCATCTTTATAACTCCGCAATATTAATAGCAATGGAATTTGTTACTTTAGGTTATTAAAAACCGGAATAAAGTCTGCTATACTTAAGTAAAATGAATACAATAATTTATGCAAAATTATTATGGTACTCACCATTAAAATGTTTACATCCCTGCCATTATTGCAGTGAAGATATTACAGCATGTCCATAACATGTTAGCTAGACCATTCTCTTGCACCATACAAATGTTATATACACACTTAAGATTATTAATGGTTTCGTATGTACACCCTTGTATTAGTTTTGAATTTCCACCCCATTTGCCTCGTGATAATTGAAGAAGCACCTACACAACGCAATGTCACACTGTTTGCACTTGTATTGTGACTGTATGCCATGACCTGATGGTGTTTTCCTTTTCTTCACTATGCACTGAGCACACGATTTCACCCGGCCTTGAATTTTTACGAGGGTGTGAAGAGAACTTGGTGCAGGAGTAGCAGAAGATAGGCTACGCTGAAATCCTGCTCGCTTGCGTGACGTGAAGTCTGCGATTAACTCTTGCACTAAATTTTGCCTGTAGTAAAGAAGCCTATTGCCATGAGCTGTAGAAGCAGGTCTGTTCAAAATGTTGTATATAATAAAACTATTAACGATAGCAACATTCACTACAAAATGGAACAGGTATTTCCACCATTTTTTTGAGGATCGGCCGACACCATAATACTCCCTCCTTTGGTCTGCCAGATCAATCCCTGCCATATTACGAGTATAGTTTATCACTGCATTAGGACAGGGTATCTTTATTTGTTCTTTTCCCTTGCCACTCTTCCTTTCTACTTCCCCATCAGTTCTAGGATCGGAGTTGGTAGATAATAAAAGAACGTCCCTGTTATCGTGCCAAACAACTGCAGTTACACCTTCATGTTGCAGTTTGCGAGATTCGCCCCTTTTCAATTTCAGTTGTTTTGGCTTTGAAAATTGTTTTGGCCAGTCTTTCCTTCCAGCACGAGTTGTACCACATGCATACATTTTCCTGTCCAAAAGTAATTTCATTAGCCGTGTGGAAGTAAAAAAGTTATCAAAATATACATGATGCCAAAACCCCGTATATTTTTCACACATGTCTAAAACAACCTGTTCCCCAAGTAGAAGATCGTTGTTTCTCGCCTCTTTTTTTCCCAGATAGATTTTACATTCCAATAAATACCCACTTTTACTATCTGCAATACCCCATGCCTTTATCCCCCATTTTGTTGGTTTAGCAGGCATATATTGTTTTAAAAAGAAGCGTCCTTTGAAGCCTATCATCGCTTCGTCAACAGAAAGTTCACGATTGGGTTTGTAGACACTCGCAAACTTTTTGATTATGTCTAAAGCAGGTCGTACTTTATACAGATAATCGTAAGAATCTATCTCTAATTGTGGCCTTGCAGATTCGTCATTCAAGTGAAGGTACTGCGATATCTTTTGAAAGTGGAGCAATGTCATTGCTTGTCTTACAATTGGACAAATGCAAAAATCCCCCAAAAAGTAATATCTGGTTTCAGGTAAATCCACCATCCCCATATATATCAAAATACCTAAATAGGCCTGTATCTCCTTTGAATTTGTAACTTCCCATTTTGGATCTGCCTTTTTAGCTTGAATCTGAGCTGCATATCTGTTGGTTTCCTCTGCGACTTTTCCGCAAAAATTGGAATCTATAAAAAGTTTAAGATAATCTATTTCTGGACTTCTTGTAGGAATAGAATGATTTGCACCTGTAGGGGATGAAAATGTTTCTAACTTATTGAAAGTCAAATTGGAGGTCCACAGTGCCGCTACTGCTTTAGTTTTAATTTGTCTTTCACTAGCTTTAGCCCCCTGTTCTGCTACCTGTATATCAGCACTCTCACTGTCACTTTGTTCCTTATCACTGTCTTCCACTAACTCACCAAACCAAGATTCGTCGGAGCTACTTTCACGATCTAATTCCTCGTAAACTGCTGCAAGTATTTCCTCGTCTGTTACCAATACCTTTTCACTACAGCGTTTTCTAGACACTGATGTACTTGGAACAGCCTCCATGGTACTAACATGGCTATAAATGCGACAGGAAACTGCTTACTTACACAACTGCACCGGGCTGTAAACAATGCTATTTATGGTTTGCTATTACATTCTGGCTTGCGAAATCGCTGGAACAATGCAGCAGGAGTACGTTTACATCAACACAGTTCCTAAAAGCTGAGGTCAGCATAAGCAGAACCTATATGAAACGATAAACACATTTACTACGTTCTACTACGCTATGCGCAGCAGGGCATTTATCATTTCACTACGCTTTACTACGCTATGCGTCGCAAAGGGTTAAAATTGTGAATACTCATCATAAACATTCCTCTGATTAACATTTACAAAGGCAGGGTCAGTAAACACTGTGGTTTATAAAATATATTTATGTAAAACTTTAAAGCCAGTTGTCTGAAAACAATACTTTCATCCAACTTTCCATACAAGTGTTCATGCAGTTCTTCACAGAGTTAAACAATTCTTATGAAACTTGGTACACATGTTTAGCAAGGATACATCTAAGGAACAGACTATGGATATTCTGGTACTTGGTAAATGGAGGACAATACACATTTAATAGGATTAGTCTTTAACAATTTGTAATTAAATTTAAGTTTTTCAAATATAAATTTTTTCTTTGAAACTATAAACATTAAGAAAATTTCAGTGCTACATCCCATAATAGAGCTTCTTAGCTAGCAGAAAATAATTTTAGTTTGTGATTAAATGTATTTATTAAAAAATGGCAGCTTCACTAACGAATCCCTAATTACTATAATGAATTAGTTTATTACAACCAAATAATCACTCTAAAACTCTGGAAAAAAAAAAATGTTACTCTTACAATTGTATTTATTTATTTATTTATTTACTTATTTATTTATTTATTTATTTATTTATTTGTGCTAGCAATCTTCCTTAGAATATGGCTATACATCAGCCCAAGCTGTTTTTTACAATACATTCCAGAGACAGTGTGCAAACTAAAAAAAAAATTGGACCAAAATTGTAGAAATTTCAAATTTTAATAGCATCTCTCCTTAACTTGTATAATGATCTCAATGAGTAAAATCTCAATGAGTTAAAGGTATTGTATACACCATCATTTAAAGTTTTATTGTTTTACAAATTAGGAGAACCATTTCAATAGCTGAAATTAATATCATCACCAGTGGCAGTATTGTAATTTAACAATGGCTCATGCTTCTGAAAAGAGAGTATTGGTTTGAAAGTGGAGCTGTGTATTTTCTTTTTGATAGGTAACCACATAATTTACTTCAGAGTCACTACCATAGGCACTGCTGGGGTTGATAAGGGGCATGACCACACTCCCATTGAGAAATATAAATTTTCTATGTTTTTGTTTATTTTGATTTCCTTCTAACAGTGAAATTCTTTGCTATACTCTGTAGGATTGAAGTTATTCTACATTCGTTGTATACAAAATGTCATCAGAAGAAAACAGGACAACAAGAATGTGGTGGAGTGAGTGAGTGAGAGGAAGTCACAGAGTGAATGTGTCTACAGGAAACCAATATAAACATATGATTACTTCAAGAATGACAGCTACAATCCTATAGCCCACAAGCATGTGTACTCAACAACCTGAAGTATAGATTGGTAAATGATCCTCTCAGTAAAGTTGAATACAGAATTAAATATGAACAGCTAGGTTCCACATTCAGAAACAATGGTTTCAGTCAACCAAATATTGTGTCTTATTTATGGATGCTCTTTAACTACTATGGTCCTTAGCGTCCCATTCTATATTGGGCATGAAAGACCAGTAATTTTGCT
The DNA here is from genome assembly GCA_030765065.1 of Deroplatys truncata. Lineage (NCBI taxonomy): Eukaryota > Metazoa > Arthropoda > Insecta > Mantodea > Mantidae > Deroplatys > Deroplatys truncata. The sequence goes on from CM060990.1 coordinate 384,205,436, forward strand.
CAGAGGCCTCTTTATCAGGCTTGAGGTTCTTTTACATGCCATAAATCTATGACACGGGACCACTGGCTTTTCTTCCCTTCCAAAGGAAGCCACACTAAGGATTTTTACGCCCAAAAAAAAATCCATCACCCTCCGCAGGGTTTGAACCCATGACCTTGGGAACTAGAGGCTAGCATGGTAACCACTACACCACAGAGGGCGACTTTCAGTCAACCGATCATAGATATGAGGCGTGTGCAAAACAGACCGAACTTTTGAAATAGCACATCAACCGGCATAGGAAGTGTGCTGTGGCTACTGAGTGCACCTAACGGCAGGTTTAGACAAACTACCATTTGTCTCTTTGCTATGACCATTAGTTGCCGAACTACAACCACTGAAGTGAGTACATGCACAAGCTATTCGTTGGACAAGTGACAATGAAAGAGCTTGAAGGAGAGAGAGAGAGGGGGAGGGAGGGGGAAAGAGAGAGAGAGGGAGAGAGAGAGATTTTGCTACAAACTTGGCAAAACCTTTAAAAGAGACCTTTCAGGTGCTTAGCCAAGCATACCGGGAGGGCTATATGAGTTGCACACAAGTGCTATGAGTGGTTTAAGCATTTTTAACATGGCAGAATGTCAGTTGTGAGGATACCAGGCATTCTACATCAACAGATGATGACCATGTCAAGATCATCCATCAGGAGTTTGCACCATGTGGTCAGATGGTAAACAAGGAAGTCTACCAGGGAGTTTCAGCATGTTTGAAGTATGTTGTGCTCAGGAAGAGGCCTGAATTGTGGAAAAACCAGACTTGGATGTTGCATCATGACAATGTGCTGGCTCAAGTGCTGCTCCTTGTCTGCAGCTATCTGGCTAAATATCAGACTTCCATTGTGCCCCATTCACCCTATTCTCCGGACCTAGCCCCAGCAGACTTTCTTGTTTTCCAAGCTTGAAACCACGTTGAAAGGAATTGTTTCCAAACTATAGAGGAGATTCAGGACAATGCGACAACAGACCTGTGTGCCATCCCAGAAAGTGCATTCCAGGAGGCTTTCCAGAAATGGAAGAAATGTTGGGAATGGTGTATTGCCAGTAGAGGAGACTGCTTTGAGGTGGACAGTGCTTAAAATGTTGTACAATGAACAATAAAGATATTGGAGCAAAAGTTTGGTGTTTTTTTTATACACCTTGTATAGTTAAATTCAACAAACCCAAACACAGGAAGGATGACACACAGTTCATGATGTATTGATCGTGCACTAAGACCTGAACCAGCAATAAGGAAGTAGTGTTGAAACCAGAGCAGATCAGGAATGCGTTACACTAGAATGCTAATGTTTGTTGTACTTGGCTTTAGAAAGCAATATAAGGTACTCCCAAGGAGGTCATCTCTCTCAGTATCTCTGTATAGGATCTAGGCTTAAACAACTAGGGTTGCTACAGTAATACAAAAGAAAAGCAGTTCAAGAGAGAATGAATGGGCACCTTAGAACATGTGCAAGTTCAAGAAGATATTAAAATAACATAACATCTTAGCCCCAGAGAATGCTAATAGTATACAAAAGTTATTATGCAGAAACTTGAAAAATCCATTAACAGATAAGAAAGAATCTGACATTTACAGAACAGATAGAACAGACTGCAATAGATTTTACACAGGCAAGATCAAATGAGATTTAGAATCCAGATTAAAAGAACATATGACATATATAAAATATGAACACAAAAACTGCTGTATCACATCACTTTCATTCTACCATTCAAGAAATCACACCAAACATAACATTGTTAAAACCAGCTAAAGTAGATATATAGAGAAAGTACTCATCATCTACAATAGAATATACATAATGAATAAAACATAAACACCCTCTAGAAATGCATTTCACTGTCCGAGATGCCACCACCTAGGCAATTATATTATTTCAACTCGCAGCATGAGCCAGTCAGATAGATGCATGCTGATGGTGTAGGGAAATATTATTCAAAAATTTCAAGTAAGCCTAAATTTTAGTGGTGTTTGTGTTCCAAATGCTAATTCAGTATTGTTTAATTATATTCACAGCACTATTCCTAGTCTTCTGCTATATGGTAACAATAGCTGTTGATTTTTCTTTTGATAATTTGTTCATTAATTTGTAAATCATTCAAATGCTTGAGCTAATGTGTTATTTATATTAATTTGAGTATTCTGGCAGTATGTTCTGTTACAATATGTCTCCATCATCTGCTTAAGGCCCTAGCTGACAACAACTAACATTTAAATGCACATCACTAGTATAAACAAGGAAAAGTACTGTGACTACATGCATGAAGCTACCTGCAGGGCACCAGTAAGTACATCCCAGCCCAGCGCCTGGGTAGGGCCCTTGACTGGCCTTCAGTACAATAGGCACACAACAAACCTATTATGTGCCACATCCATGCAGCTTTTACTGCTCCAGAAGATTCCTTTCAACTGTTTCCAGTAGCTTTCCCTTCTAGAATATTCCACTTGTATGCAGGGCCTATATAAGAGAGCTGCTCATGTCTGGGTGTTAGTTATGAAGTTAAGTGTAGTTGAAAGTGGACAGTGTCGAGTGGTTGTGAGTTGTGAATATGCAATTGAGTTGTTAGTTTTGACTCAGCAGTTCACTTGTGATTCGATTTGATGGATCAGTTGTGTTTAGTTCTGAGTGTGTTTCAAAAGTGTCTCAAGTATGTGCTATGCTGAGCACCTAAGTGACAAAAAATTCTGTCTAGCAGTAACTGGTGTTCTCATTTGTTACATGATGTCAGGAGTGGGGTTTAAATGTTGCAATGGTACAAGTACTTCAACAGTTATTAAGTGAAATGAAGAACATGAAATCCGGGCTGGAGAAGATGGAGACGAAAATGGAATCCAGGCTGGAGAAGATGGAGAGTGAAATGAAGTATGTAAAGTCTGGAATGGATAAGATGGGAAGTGAAATAATGACAATGAATTCTGCAATGGAGAGAATGGGTAGGATGGTGAAACAATGACGGTGAATTAGCTGCAGACGAACCAAAATTGACGAATGACTGGCCGGAGTGCAGAAAGACATGGAAGAGCGCAGTGGAAGGGTGATATACCTTGGCCAATGCGTTAACGTCCTGGAAGGAAGAGTCGACGTCGGCGCCAAGGAATTGGACGCCATGATGGAAGAAATACTTAGCGAAAGACTTATGGACTTGAAGGTCTAAACGCCAGGACAAGAGAGAGCATCTGCGCACGTAAAGCCACCCAAATACGACGGAACGTCAATTTTTGATGTTATCCGCCGACAACTCGCCGTCTTTACCACCCACAACCAATGATCAGAGCATGAAGCCGCACAACTGATAGCCAGCTTCGAGGGACGGACGGCAGAAGTTCTGAATGGAATTGCAAGTCGGCAATGTCCAGAGACATGTGGGAGGCCCTCGAAAATCGTTAGGGAACCATCGCTTGGCCGCGGTCTATCGTAGTCAGCTCAAGTTGAGGCTCAATAGCTAGGGGAGATGCTGCAGGAGTTCATCCTGGCAATTGAACAGCTGGTGAACCAAGCTCTGGTGAACCTCCCGCCTAGATACATGTCCCAGGAAGATGCCTACTCCTTTGTCAACTGTGTGTGTGACGCCGAGATACGACAGCGTCTAATGCTCGGCGATTACAAGACCATCCACAAGGCGCTAACGGTCGTGTTTAGGATGGAGGTGGTCAAGGCAACAGCTGCCTCCAGCCTGAAGAACAGACGTATTCAATACGAAGGGGACAGAGGATCAACCCTGGGACGTCGACGAAGATTTTGAAGTGGTGTGAGTTGGGGGTGGAGCCATACCAAGCCGACGAGAAACGATTAAGTACCGGAGTTGTGAGGAGCACGCCAGGGCCGTCATCACCACCCCTCGAGTGACGCTGCGTGCGTTGTGCAGTAGAATGGATGTTAACTTAGTTGCGCACAGCTGGATACAAGGGACGCTGTGCCGAAGACTAGTGGACACAGGTGCAGCCGTGACCGTAATCAGACCTGACGTGGCAAAGGGCTTACCGTAAAGGAAACCGAATTGGTCCTATCAGCTAGTGGCGGCATCGGGCGATACCTTGCCCGCGGATTTGACTCTGGGACGGAACATTATACGTCTGTGGGTGTTCGTCGCGAGGATGGCTGAGGATGTGATACTAGGACTGGATGCCCTCAGGACCCACGAGGCGACGGTCGACGTCGGCAGGAGAGTCTTGCGACTCGGCCGAGATGAGGTGGCTTCGGAGACCCAACGAGCATCCGGGAATCTGCAGTTTGATCCTGACGGTGGAAGTGGTTGTGCCCGTAAGAAGCGAAGTAGTTGTGAGGACGCGTCTGGAAGGCCAGCGGTTTAGCAACCTGGTTTTGGACCGGAAGATGCCATTGAGCGGACTATGCGTCACCAGCGCATTATTGCCTTGCCAGGAGGAAGTGCCTATGAGATTGCTGAATCCACTCGGGACATAATGGCCGGAACGGAGTTGGGGAAATGCGAGCCAACTGCGAGTGTATCGCCATGCGACGGATCCGAGGAGCCAGCAACGTCGCAAGATCTAATGCCCCAGCTTGAACTCTAGCTGAAGAGGGCGGCCAACCGACCGCGGCACAAGTGGAGAGGATTCGACATGTACTTAGACAATACCAGTCTGTCTTCAGCCAAGGGGACGGTGATAACGGCCGCGCCGATCGAGTACTCCACCACGTCGAAGCCGGAGACGCCCGACCTATTCGACAACCACCAAGACGTTCTTCTGGCGAAGCAAGCGGAAGTACGAGACATGCTGGAGAACGATAGATCTGGGGGGGGTTATCGAAGAGTCCAACAGACCTTGCTGCTCCCCTGTAGCCCTGGTGAAGAAGAGGAACAGCTAGCTACGCTTCTGTGTGTACTATAGCAAGTTGAATGCCCCGTCACTCGAAAAGACTGTTTACCTTTACTCCACCTTGACGACACTCTGGATACTCTTGCTGGTGCCCAGTGGTTCTCGACCTTGGACCTAAAATTGGGATACTGGCAAGTGGCTCTGGACCCCAAAGACAAGTAGAAGGCTGCATTTTCGACAGGCCAATGGCTTTGGTTATGTCCTTTGGCCTCTGCAACTGCCAGACTTTTTCCAGCGCCTCATGGAATCAGTGATGAGGGGGTTGACTTACGACGCCTGTCTGTTATACCTAGATAACATCGTCATTGACAGCACCTTCGAACACCACCTAGAGAACCTGACCAAGGTATTACAGAGACTGCAGGCAGCCAAGCTGAAGCTGAACGCAAAGTGCCAACTTTTATACAAGAAGATTAACTACTTGGGCCACATAGTCTCGCCAACCGGGGTGGCCACAGATCCAGAGAAGGCTGGGCTGTAAGAGATTGGCCTTACCCGAACAACGAACGGAAGTTGCGCGTTTTTAGGGTCTATGCAGCTACTACCGCTGGTTCGTCAGAGGCTTCAACATCGCAAAGCCCCTCACTTGTCTGACGGAAGAACACCGGCTTACAGATGGACAGTAGACGCTGATAACTCGTTCAAGGCGCTTAATTCAGCATTCTGCTGCGCGCCTATTCTAGGTTTTCCACAATCGGGCGTCGAATTTATCGTGAATTGAGTTTTTTATCTATGGACTCTCTTTAACTACTGTGGTTCTTAGCGTCCCATTCTATATAGGGCGTGAAAGGCCGGAAATTTTGCTCAGGGGCCTCTTTATCAGGGTTGAGGTTCTTTTACGTGCCGTAAATCTACGACCTCGGTAACTAGAGGCTAGCATGGTACCCCTAGACTACGGTGGACGACTATTTTATCTAGGACGCCAACGCCAGCGATATAGGTGTCGGAGGTATATCATTCCAGATCGAGGATGGTAAGGAGCGGGTAACTGCGTACTGCAGCAAAATGCTCTCCAAGCCGGAGAGGAAATATTTCTTACCTGGCGGAAGCTCCTGGCAATAGTGAAGGCACTGGAACACTCCCATAGGGACGGTCAGCCACTCCACCTGAGGACTGACCACTCCGCCTTCACCTGTTTGTTGAGCTTTAACAACCTAGAAGGCCAGACAGCCCATTGAGTTCAGAGGCTTCAAGAGTACAACTTCACATCAGGACATCGGAGAGAAAAGAGTCACTCCAATGCGGATGCCATGTCAAGAAGACCCTGCCCAGAGGTGTGCGGTCACTGCATTAGGATGAAGGAGAAGGACCGTGCCGCACCTGTCCATGTGATTTTGGTGATACTTGCAGATGGTTAGGATAGCGCAGGCCTGAGGATAGAGCAGCTGGCGGACGCCGACTTTGGGTAGCTCCTGAGAGAAGTGGGGGGGGCAGGAACTAGGCAGAGCTGGGAAGACATTACATTCAGGCGTAGTGTGTATAAGTTCTATTGGGCCCAATGGTACTCTCTGAAGACCAAGGAAGGCGAGTTTTTCAAGGTTTGGAAGTCAACTGATGGGAAGACCCAGAGAAAGCAGTTGACCCTCCTCGGAATAAGGTGACAGAAATCCTGGAGGAAGTACATGCAGGGACTTGAGGACATCTTGGACAAAGCCAAACGATCGATAAGATCCGACAAAGATACTACTGGTTGAGGCTATGAGCAGATGCTGAGAAGTGGTGCCGTCAATGTCAGTTGTGTGCAGCTAGTCGCGGCCCACATAGTATCCGGGGTAGCCTGAAGTAGTATAACGTGGGAGTACCCTTCGAACGCATCGTCATCGACATAGCTGGACCATTCCCTGTGTCCCACAGTGGTAAGACGTATATGTTGGTCATGGATTACTTCGCCAAGTGGCCAGAGTTGTACGTCCTTCCTAACCAGGATGCCAAGACGATCGCGGACTGCCTTGTGGAGAAGCTGTTCCTCCACTTTGGGGTACCGTTAGAGCTACACAGCGATCAGGGCACCAACTTCGAGTCGAACCTAATGAGGGTAGTGCTGGAGAGAATTGAATTGCACAAAATGCGCACAACGCTTCTCCACCCGCAGTCAGATAGCATGGACAAGCGGTATATCAGGATTCTTGAAGAACACCTGAGAAAGGCCATGGGCAATCACCAGATGGACTGGAATGTCCAGATGCTGCTTTTCTTGCTGGTCTACCACTTGTCAATGCACAACATTACCCATTTGACACCAGCCACCTTGGTCTTTGAAGGGAGCTGCATCTTCCATGCAACCTGATGTTTGGGAGCCCCTCTGGGGCAGAAGAGCTAGCAGTCAAACATCAGTCAGCGCATCCCGACACCTGGGTGTAGGTCCTTGACCGACCTTCGGAACAATAGGCGCATAACTAAATCATTATGTACCACTTCCCTGCAGTTTTAACTGATCTAGAAGATTCCTTTCAGTCGTTTCCAGTAGTTTTCCCTTCTAGAACATTCTGTTTGTGTGTGAGGCCTATATAAGGGGGCTGCTCTTGCCCTGGAGTTAAGAAGTTTTGAAGTTGAGTGCTGTTGAAAGCGGACAATGCCAAGTGCAGTTGTGAGTTGTGACTCTGCAGTTCAGTTGTTAGTTGAGACTCTGCAGTTCACTTGTGATTTAACTCGACGGATCAGTTGTATTCTGTTCTAAGTGTGTGTCTGATGTGTGTGCTACACTGAGCATCTAAGTGACAAAGTGTGTTTAGCAGTAACTGGTGTTCTCATTTGTTACAGTATTGGTCTAAGGGCTAATCTTCTGGCACACCATTGTCAAATACCTACTGTTTCTAATTCGTACAAGAGAATATCATGGTGTACAAGACTTTAGATAAGCATAAAAGTAAACCTACATTCATCTGCTTTTTATCCATCAATTCATACAGTTTTAATGAAACCAATTTTACCTGATGTTGCTGTATGAAAGCTATTTTGACCTAATATTTTTTTCTGTCTTCTTTGTGTTTCTCAGGTTCTTATTTAATAAGTTGCCACATAGTGATGGGCCAACTGAATGTTTTACACAATCAATTGTTAAACTGTAGCTTCCTGTAACAAATAAATGTTTTCATTCAATAGTTTTCATTCGGCTTGGCATTCATATAAACTTGTTGAACTGTAGTTGTAGCAGTGAAAATGGTTTGTGCAGTAGTATTCAGTTCTGCATTGCTTTTAAATGGTATTCATACTACAGACGTAAACACACTGTTAATGTGGTCCAGAAACAGAATTTTGGCCTTAAAGTTGTAATTGTTAAGTAATCAATTAAGTTAATTATGTACATTACACAGTTATGAACTGCTCGGTTTATTCATAATGTGTATCATGATGTGCTGTGTTAGGTTATGTTTGCTTATAATTTTTTAAAATGGACGGCGTGCTAAAGCATAATAGCAGTTTGACTTTGTTTTTAGTTGAGTATGAATAAATAAATGCATGTAAAATCCAAACATGTTTTTCAGTTTTTGTAACCCTTTTTTACTCCGATTTGTCACAGCATTTTTTTCTTGTTGCTCTTTAAATAAAATAAAAATAAATGGTTTACAATATTTAATACAAGTTATTTGCAAAATTCACAGTGCAGTGCCAAAAAGAAAAATTCATTACTAAATGGTGCAGTGCTAGAGGAATGTTTCTATTTATTTTTTTTTTTTTTTTAACAGATCCCTAGAGTAGTCAAGTGAATGACATTTGAAATAAAGCTCAGGTATCATTCATGCATTTTGTAGTGTATTAGAACTTGAACAGTGGCAACTGCACCAATACATACAAAATTATCAAAACAACATTTCTGTGTATATACTTAGTATTGCACCACACACTACATTATTTGTGTCATTTATTTGAAATCTTGTATAACTTTAGTTTGAGTTAAAATCGTGTAATTGAATTTATTGTTGCTGGCACAAATCCAACTCTGTGCAATTTAACCTCCAAAATTCACTGTGTGCTATTTTAACCTAAATAAATTAAGTATTTTTATTTTGCTTAATTTATTTATTTTCCTTTTATTACCTAACTTACATGGTGATATTAATTTTGTCATTTGTTTTGAAATGTAATTAACAAGGGAAAAATAGCAAAATTTTATGAACAAATTTGTATGATTATAACTCGCACTGAAGTCAACGACATTATGACAGCCTTAAGATGAGTTAAGCAATTTCCTATTCTGAATTTTCTCCACCCCCCCTACAATTTAAGTTAATATAATACCTTATTTGCTAATTCCTTTATTGCTATGATTGCATGGTTACTGGTGAATATATTTTGCCATACGCACAACACGTTGTGATTGTGAGATTCAGGGGAGGGGTTAATGGTTTGAAAATAATCTCTCAGCAGATGGCAGCATTATCTGTAGATTTGCAAATGATATTAAAATTACTGTCGAGGGAATATATATCATGCATTGTATTAGATGTAATGTAGATGGCAGGGCCTTAGTCTTATTGGTTCAGTAAACCGAATGAAAACTACTATCTATCATTTTGAAGCACAGCAAGTATAATTGGTAAACTGAATGAAACACTGAATGCTGACAGAAACTATAGAATAATTCGATTGTTTGCAACTATTGAATAATTCAATAGTTTTCATTTGGGTTGCCCAACACTATTGCCACCTAGCTTTTGAGTGATTATTAAAATTTGGAATGCATTTTTGATCATATGATACTTTTGCATACTAATAGATTTTTGCAAGAAACAGGACTTTTTGATACATTATTTTTTTAACCATTTTGCTAAGAAAAGTCAGTTTCATGCTGGATTCCCTTATTTTTATATAATTCACTTAACTGCATTATAATGATCCAAATACTTGTATGAGCTACTCCTGTTTAGTAACAATAATTTGAAGCCCCAAAATCTTTTACTTTGTACTTTATTTATACATAGTATCTGCAGAATTACCTGTTCTCAAGGTTAGTTTCTACTAAATTATTTAAATATTTCACATTTTCTTTTTACACATTTTTAATTCTCTAAAGATACTGAAATTCCTACACTTATTGTTCCTATACAGGATGTAACAAAAATGTATGGCACAAATTGCAGGGCACATTCCTCACACGTAGACAAAGAAATTATGTTATATGAACATGGGTCTGGAAACACTTTGTTTCCATGTTACAACTCATTAATCATGGGAAACACACACGAACAGAACGTTAGAATCATGGGGAACATGCACTCTTGGTTATGTCTGATTACATTGTCATTATCGTAGGTGCACCGCCAGTGTTTTGTTTTACATGTCCCTGTTGCCATGCGACTTACGTCATTGCTTGTTTACAGGTAATATCAACTTTTCCTGTGTGCAGTATGACCTTGGCAAGCACACAGGTTTTCCAGGATGAAAGTGCCCCTATAGGAAAACGTTTGAAGCCATTGATCATTGTCTTAGGGAACATGGGGCATTTCAGCCTGATACTTGCGACCAGAGGAGACCTAGATGGACGAGGACACCACAACAGGAGGTGGCAATTCTTCAGGCAGTTGACGATGACCCTAGTGTCAGTACAAGACAAGTAGCTGCAATAATGACTGTCTGGCGAGTATTACACGAGGTTCAGCTGTATCCATACCATTTACAGCGTGTGTAGGCACTATCAGCACCTGATTTTCCTGCAGGGGTACACTTCTGCGAATGGTTTATGCAACAAAGTGTCAACCCTAATTTTAGTGCAGCGGTGCTGTTCACAGATGAGGCATTGTTTCAACGAGATCAGATTGTAAATTATCACAATCGGCATGTATGGGCTGACGTCTATCCTCATGCAACTGTTGAAGCAAGTAATCAACAAAGATTTTCTGTCAATGTTTGGGCCGGCAATGTTGGTGACTGTTTGGTAGGGCCTCATGTTCTTCCACCTAGGCTCAACGGACAAAGTTATCATAATTATGTACAGAATGTTGTACCTGATCTGTTAGCAGATGTACCTTTAGCTGTGTGACAAAACATGTACTTATGCATGATGGAGCACCTCCTCAGTTTAGTGTTAATGTCTGTTGGCTTCTAAATAATAGATTCAGTGACAGATGGATAGGTAGAGGTGGAGCAATTACCTGGCCTCCATGCTCCCTGGAACTAAACTCACTGGACTTTTATTTGTGGGGGCATTTGAAAGCTCTTGTGTATCGAACCCCAGTACCAGATATTCAGAATCTCCATGCCCGTATTATGGAAGGCTGCAAAACCATATGCAATACTTCAGGGATACATCAGCGCATCCAGGATTCACTATGATAGCAGGTTGATGCATGTATCAATGCTCACAGAGGGGATATTGAACATCTCCTGTTAGAAAGAGTTGCATGTTATATTCTGGTACATTCTATTCTTGTGTGTTTCCTATGATTAATAAGTTAGAGAAAATGAGTTGTAACATGGTAACAAAGCATTTCCAGACCCATGTTCATATAACATAATTTCTTCGTCTACATGTGAGGAATATGTCCTACAATTTGTGCCGTACATTTTTGTTACATCTGAATGTAGATATAGCTATAATGTCTGAACTTACAAGGAGAGCTTGTCATATTGATATTGCAGTCTTGCTTGTGGATTTGTTTAGGAACTTCTATTGAAAATGAAGAGATACATCTTGGCTTTGCCCATTTAGGCTATAGTTTTTTTCATTAAAAAAAATTACATACATGGGTGCTCTTGAGTCTGTTTTGCATGTAATTTCACCAGTGGAGAACCACAAGGTTGTATGTATCGTACTCAGCAAGAAGAGGTTGATTTTCATTATGTCAAATGTCGCTTTTCTTTCATGTGCAAAACATAAGAAATTATAGGTATTTGGGTTGTGTTTACAGTTAAAATAGTGTAAAATGTAATGGACACATAATCTTCACTTCCTATGGACCTTTTCACAATCAGTAAAGCTGATATTAAAGAAGCTGCATTATTTTTTCTATCTCTATAATCTTTATGTTGCAGTTAGTATGAAATTATTACAGCATTTCTCTGTAACAGAAAATATGTTCAAATATTACACACAGTACATATGAATGATTTGAATTGAAATTAAGGGGAGATTTATTGGCAAAATTAATGTAAACATGCATGTTTTAATTTTTTACATCAGATTAATATTTGAACTTTACTTTATTGTTTCTTTTTTTGTTTTTTTATTGTGCTAAGAGATTTACAATTTGATTGACTACTGAACTTTGACCCTGGCCACTCATTCTGTAGACAATCGCTACTTTTTTTTCAAAGCCATTTATTTTTGACTTTACACAAAAACTGTCCAATGCTCCTAGCGTCCTTGCATATCATTTCGATTATAAGCATATCTCTATCCCCCTTCAACCACTTCTTTTTAATAAATTCTCTTCTCCAGTTTTCTACTCCTTGGCACTTAAATACTGTGTGTTCAATGTCTTCATTACCACCACATATCAGACATTGGTTTTGAGGAATACCTTGCCTTAACCCTCTTAGCCTCTGCGAGAGAACATATTGTATATGTGTTTATAGCACCACGTTGTGGAAGCCAATTTGTAAGAGCAAATATATGTGTTTACTTCACGTGTGTTGCCATCTTGTGTGACGTCATTCGTTGGTCTGGTCCGTAGTTCCCTCTGTCGTAGCAATTTATATGAATTAGTTTCTAAAAAAATTTATGGTTATGTATATTGTCCTCCGGCTAGCTATTTAGGTAGACATTTAACTCTTGCAGGGTGTGAAGCGGAAAGGAATCTTTTGTCTAGAAATGATATTGACGAAGAAATTGGTTTTATAATCTTTATTGCAGAACACGTTCACGAACACTTTCACATATTTATCTTGATACTCGCCATACTGAAACTGTTTATAATAACTTCTTATCACTTTTAACTCACGTACTTCAACTTTGTATATTTAACTGTAGAATACTTTATAAGATTTCTCGTACTTCTGCTGCGCGTAACTTTACGAATTGAGAGACCGACATGAGAATCTTGTTGAACTGGGAGCTGACGTGTTATGTGTTGAGAATCTTGTTGAACACTGGGGACGATGTATAATGTTTTGAGAATCTTGCCGAACTGGGGGACACGCTACCTTGAATCTACACTATTTATAGGCTTGCCTTAAGATACGCCTAAAGATTATAAATGAACTGCTATTGGCTAATAAAACGCGCCAACATTAGCGTCTATTTTACTATCCAATGAAAACCACTAATACATATTACTTTTAGGGAAAATTCTAGAAGCTTTTACCGAAAAGGCGCGAAACATTACGTAACTTCCTGGTTCCCGGTAACGATAAACAACTCACTCCACCGCTGCATTCTTGCGTTATTGTTAACAGTTTCAGTAAAGCCATATATTATTATTTACCAATTATTAATTACAATTAATAAATCTCTGAAATCAATGTCACATAAAAATACATATTTATATTACAATTATTATTTACCTTTAAGTAATTTGTGATACAAATTGCCGTATCATATGCCCCACTAGAAACATAATTATAAATATTTATAACTTGTTTAGAAATTTTAAAATTGTGTTTTTAGTCTCCTAAATCTTGGAACACACGCTATCACTTTCACTTAACACTTCACACGCATTTAACACACGACATATGTTTTATCTCGCCACTACTTACTGGCTCTGGTTTAATTTGTTTAGACATTAATCTGATCTTACAAAAAAATTTTTTTTTTTTTTATAGCAACGATTTTACCTTAAATTACTTGATTACTGTTACCAAATTGTTTACCTTCTTAAGTTGTTGACAAAAATTTATACATTTAAGATTTTTTTTGTAATTATTATACATATTTACCAAAATATTCACCCTCTATACAAATATTTACATCTCTTAAATCTAGACAATGTTTCACATTTTCTGTTTGCTACATAAGTATTTGTTTTATTTATTTTTACCAATTTTTGTTATTCTGAATTTTATTTTAATAATATCCTTGGAATGGTATTTACGTACTTTACTTTAATATCATATTAAGTTTCAATCTTTGCATTCTTAATTTTTAAATGTTGTTACAGTTACTAAAATTTATTTATTTATATATATATATATATATATATATATATATATTTTTTTTTTTAAAATTTATTTCTCTTTTCAAATGACATATATAAATAGTTAACCCTCTTACGTTCCAATACATTTCTATGCAAGTCATCTTTAACTATCCAGCATTTACTTTACATCTCATTGCTATTTACCCTCCTGGATCAAATTGTGTGTGGCTAAACATTACTCGTAACCGTAACCTAACCTTCAAATTGTTGTTCATGAATAACCTCTTGTATTCATATGAAATTTCGTCCCCTGAGAACATTTGAAAACAATCTACAGTTTCTTGAACAACACATCTGTTAACAACTTTCATTTTTAATTCATCTGCTATCTCTTTAATCTGAGAATACTCTGACAAATCTGTACTAAACTGTACTGGACTGGAGTTTTCATTTTGAACATATTGGTACAATTTATTTCTTTGCATTTCTGATATCTCCGCTCTGAAATTGACTTGCGCTTGATTTACATCTACATTCCTAACCTCTTTCATCTCTCTTAGCTCACTTGAAATATTACTCACTTGACTTCCTAACTCTGTACATTCTACATTAACCTCACTTTTAGTATTAACCTCACTTTCTTTGTTACCTATTTCCATGCTCATGTCTAGCATTTTCTTTGAAATTTCTCCTATCTCACTTACTATTACTTCCTCATTTTCATCTTTCATTTCTGGCCTACTACCATCTAACTTCATAACTTTCTTTTCAATTTCTTCATTGCTTTGATCTACTGTTTGCTCTAATTTCTCATTACTCCTACCAATACTTTCAATTGATTTCCTGTTTTGTTCTAAGCTCTTACCAATATCTTCCCTCAATTTCTCATTATTCTGAGTTAGTTTTTGTTCTAAACTCCTATCAATATCTTCCCTATTTTGATCTATTTTCTTTTCTAATTTCTCATTATTCTTACAAATTTCTTCCCTTATACTCTGAGTTAATTTTTGTTCTAATTTCTCACTAGTCTTTTCCATATCTTCCCTCATTTTCTCATTATTCTTTTGCATATCTTCCCTTAATTCCCTACTCATGTCTAACATTTTCTTTTCCATATTCTCATTCATATTTCTCAGCATTTCCATCATCATACTAACATCAGAATTAACATTTCCTGCTATTCTATTCTCACTTTCTACACTAACATTTTCATCTTCAAATCCCAAAAAATCTGGGCTATTTCCTGTAACCTGTATTGAATTACAACTAACTGTTACATTATCTCCCTCCATAATTATTTCTTCTGTATTATTGGTAGCCATTGTTTTTATTATCCTACCGCTCCTCATTAACATTTATTTGCTTTTTTTTTTTTTTTTTAACAAAAAAATTGAGATTTTCTAACCTTACTTATGCTGTCCGTTGCTGTTACTTTGATGTCCAGCGTTCTGCCCCATTCTCCTAGATTTGTATGTCACTTCTGCGTTGTTTTGTGATGAATCTACGTCGTTTCGATGTTTTCTTGTAGTTGAATTCCTTGTTGCATCGTAATCTCGGAATTACGATCGAAGTCTGTCGTCCCTGTTGTTTCTTGAATCTGGGTCTTGTAGATGATTTCACCGCTGCATTCCTCCTTTGGTCCTCTCAATTCTTCTTGGTTATTTCTGATCCTTTCCTGGTTACTCGAGTTCCTTTCCTGGTCGCTTCGCCCCACGTTATGGGTGCCAATTTGCGAGAGAATAATTGTATATGTGTTTATAGCACCACGTTGTGGAAGCCAATTTGTAAGAGCAAATATATGTGTTTACTTCACGTGTGTTGCCATCTTGTGTGACGTCATTCGTTGGTCTGGTCCGTAGTTCCCTCTGTCGTAGCAATTTATATGAATTAGTTTCTAAAAAAATTTATGGTTATGTATATTGTCCTCCGGCTAGCTATTTAGGTAGACATTTAACTCTTGCAGGGTGTGAAGCGGAAAGGAATCTTTTGTCTAGAAATGATATTGACGAAGAAATTGGTTTTATAATCTTTATTGCAGAACACGTTCACGAACACTTTCACATATTTATCTTGATACTCGCCATACTGAAACTGTTTATAATAACTTCTTATCACTTTTAACTCACGTACTTCAACTTTGTATATTTAACTGTAGAATACTTTATAAGATTTCTCGTACTTCTGCTGCGCGTAACTTTACGAATTGAGAGATCGACATGAGAATCTTGTTGAACTGGGAGCTGACGTGTTATGTGTTGAGAATCTTGTTGAACACTGGGGACGATGTATAATGTTTTGAGAATCTTGCCGAACTGGGGGACACGCTACCTTGAATCTACACTATTTATAGGCTTGCCTTAAGATACGCCTAAAGATTATAAATGAACTGCTATTGGCTAATAAAGCGCGCCAACATTAGCGTCTATTTTACTATCCAATGAAAACCACTAATACATATTACTTTTAGGGAAAATTCTAGAAGCTTTTACCGAAAAGGCGCGAAACATTACGTAACTTCCTGGTTCCCGGTAACGATAAACAACTCACTCCACTGCTGCATTCTTGCGTTATTGTTAACAGTTTCAGTAAAGCCATATATTATTATTTACCAATTATTAATTACAATTAATAAATCTCTGAAATCAATGTCACATAAAAATACATATTTATATTACAATTATTATTTACCTTTAAGTAATTTGTGATACAAATTACCGTATCACCTCCATGCTCCGGTTCTTACCCATGCAATAGATTCTCTCTCTTCTTTATTTACTATGTCTATATAATTTTCCCTACCCCATGTATTTTTCATTGGCCTATAACAAACCAATGAGCTCTTTTCGGCAATCTCACTGAACATGTTTTCTATTTCTATATCTTCCAGTCCTTTCCTTGCCTTTTTCCAAAAATTCAATACACTGTCTTAACACATTACTTTTTTCTAGATTTAAAGTTGTAAACCAAAATTTCAAAGCTCTTTCCATTATTTTCCCCTTAGTAGCCACCCTGCTCATCTCTAATTGCGCTACCTGTCTTACAATTGCCTTCGGTAACCCTAGTATTTCTCTGCAAAACATCCTCTGCACCTCATCTATACTTTCCCATCCTCTATCTAATCCCCATAATTCTACACCATACATCATTTTTGCCTCCACAACCATCTCATAAACATTTAACATTTATATTAGGTACTCTATATTTGCAGCTTCTGATTGCTGCCATCGCCCCTTTACCTTTTGCCAATGCAAACTTCTTTTGTTTCTCCCATTTATTACCTCCATCTATTTTTACTCCTAAATAGATACAGTCACGCACCACCCTGTAATCTTTATTCTCTCCCTTCCACTTTTCATATTTGCTTAATTTCCTCCCACCCTTTTTGAATACCACAATCTGTGTTTTCTCTTGATTTACTTTTAACCTCCATTCTTTACAATGTACATCAATTGCTTGTAATGATTGTTTTAAACCACTTACTGTAATAGATCCTACCACTAGATCATCTACAAAAACAAGTCCTGGGATTTGGGTGTTGTTAATTACTGGTGCACAGTTATTATTCCTTCCAATTTCTAGTAAGACATCATTCATTCATTCATTCATTCATTCATTCATTCATTCATTCATTCATTCATTATCTGTTTACCCTCCTCTTATGTAGGACTTACATCCCCCAGGACTTACAAGCGGGTGCCTGGGGTCAGAGGCCCGTCGAGGAGCAGACACTCATGGATCAGACAGAGCATCCATGATTGGTGATCAGCTCGATGCCTGGTATGGGATGAAGGAATTAGATAAAACAAAATGTTGGTGAAATGGATGAAAGGAAAGGTGATGATGGAGCAGTTGGTGGAATGAATGGCGGGGGAAACTGGAGAACCCGGTGAAAACCTGCCCAGTTGCCGCTTCGTCCACCACAAATCCCACATGCAGGTCCCTGGGATTGAACCCGGGCTGAGACGAGCGGTCTAACCACTCGGCCACGGCCCCGCCCTAGTAAGACATCATCTGTGTATTAATTAAATGAAACTGGGCTTAACTTACATCCTTGCCTGAGGCCTTTCTTTTGTTGAATTTCTCTTGTTACACAGCTTGTCTCCACTCTTACACAAAAGGTGTTCTCAAAATACAATGCTTTAAGAATTTTCACCAATTGCTGACTTACTCTCTTACACACTAATTTATGCCACAGAAGTTGTAGCTCAATTCGGTCATAAGCTTTCTCTAAGTCTACAAAAGCCATATACAGTAACCTTTTTATCTTTTAAATATTTGTCTGCTAATGTTTTTATAACAAATAAATTATCAGTTGTTCTCCTTCCCTTGCAAAAGCCCATCTGGAATTCCAAAAGGATATTATATTCTTCAACCCAAATTTGTAGTCTAGCCGCCAAAGTGCCCGCAAAAAGTTTTCCTATATTAGATAGTAATGTAATACCTCTGTAGTTATTAGGTTTATCGACATTACCCTTGCCTTTTTATATAGGATGGATGATAGCTTCCCTCCATTGTTTAGGTACATAACCCTTTCTAATAATTACATTGAATAAATCTAATAAAATTTTCACTCTTCCTGTTTCAGTACACCACTCCTTAAGAAACTCTGTTGGGATGCCATCAATTCTAGTAGCTTTATTTTTCTTCAGTAACTTAACTTGTTTTATTATTTCCTCATTCATAATTTCACCATCCAATATCTCTACAAAAACATTCCCTATTTCCAGAAATCCCATAATTCCTATACTCCTGTCTTCCTCATATAATGTTTTAAAATACTCCATCCATAATCCTGGCTCAATATTGGGTTTAGTTACATATTTATTATAGGTCGACTTGAGAACCATTTTCATTTAGACACTTTATCAAATTCCTTTCATTACTTTCCCTCCAGTCCCTTTTCCTTTTGCTCTAACAATAAATTATGTGAGTTCTCCCTTGCATATAATCGTCCCATTAATTTGGTATAAATGAATTTATTTTGGTTGATTAGAAGTATATTTAATACACTTTCAACTATTTTGTTGCATGTTTTATGCTTAAGGTTCTTTTATGCATTTCTTCAGTTAAAAATGTATGCCCCAGAAACTGTGCTATAGAGGCTTGTGGTATGGTTTAAAAGTTAAGGTAACTTCATTAGATATATTGGTAGTGAATTTAGTTCCTGTATCTTCATACTTTGAGACTGAGGGATATGGCTACACATTAATGTATGAGGCTCGCATTTGGGAGGTCCTGGGTTCAATTCCCAATCAGGCTGGTCACTCCTGACTATGGCTTTTTGCGGTTTCCCTGGGTCAGTAGGTGAATGCTAGGTGATTCCCCTATTACCATGAATTTCCTGTCCATTTCCTGTACCTAGCATTTCTGTCCATGTGCTTCAGCGTTGTAGGATCAGATGACACTGGTCGGGGTGTTGGGACAGGATGGTGGAGTTCTTATCACCCAAAAAAACTGTAGTTATCTTTCAACTACAAGGATTCAAGAATAGACAAGTACGAGGTGTGATAAAAAAATAACGGGAATTTAGTAATTTTGCAAGCTTTATAGATCTGATATTCAAAACTTTTGTTTTATCTTGTTGGTACACATGTTCCTGATGTATTTTTGCATTTTCAGCTGTTTTGAATATTTAGTTTATTGTTGACAGTCAAAAAAGTTATACGTGTTTTCAAGTGCTCGGCAAATTTATAGTTTCGAAAAAGATGGATCAAAGAATTTGCATTAAATTTTGCTTGAAAAATGGAATAAAGTGCAGTACCACATTCGAAATGTTGACTGTGGCTTTTGGCAAATGTACTATGAGTAGGACAAGAGTTTATGGGTGGTATAAACGTTTCAAAGAGGGTTGAGAACACTTTGAAGATGACAACCGCCCTGGATGCCCTAGCACATCAATTATTGATGACAATGTGGAAAAAGTAAAGAAAATAGTTCTGGAAAATTACCAAATCAGCATCAGAGAGGCTGCATATCCTTTGGCTCATGCCAAGCAATTTTTTCAGATATTTTGGGTATAAAACATGCAGCAGCAAAGTTTGTTCTGAAATTGTTGAATTTCGACCAAAACTGATGTAGTGTGGACATTGCTCAGGAATTGCTGAGTTGAAAAGATGGTTATAACAGGTGATTGAACATGGGTATATGGGTATGACATCGAAACTAAGGCCCAATCATCTGAATGGAAACTTTCTGAAGAGCCAAGACAGAAGAAATTTGACAGGTTCGATCATATGTGAAGGTTCTTCTCACTGTTTTCTTCAATTGCAATGGGATAGTGCATCAGGAGTTCCTCCCTTATGGTCATATGGGCAATAAGGAATATTACCTGGAAGTTATGTGCCGTTTGCGTGAAGCATTCCGAAGAAAACGACCAGAATTGTGGCAAAATCACCCGTGAAATTGCATCACGATAATACACCCGCTCACACCTCAATGCTTATTCGAGACTTTTTAGCAAAAAACAAAACTGTTATGCTACCTCAGCCACCGTATTCACCAGACTTGGCCCCCTGCGACTTCTTCTATTCCCGAGGCTGAAGAGAACCATGAAAGGACGACGTTTTGCCACCATTGATGAGATAAAAATAGAATTGCTAAAGGAGCTGAACACCATGACAAAAGGTGAGTTCCAGAAGTGCTTCCAAGATTGGAAAAAGTCCTGGCACAAGTGTATTATATCTGAGGGAGGTTACTTTGAAGGGGACAAAGTTGATGTTGATGATTAAATAAAAATTCTTTAAGAAAAACAAAAATTCCTGTTACTTTTTTATCACACCTTGTATGTCACTATAGATTAACACACATGAGTGTTCTGACACTTGAATTTTCAGCTGCAGTGCAGTGTTTCTTCCAAAGGGCATCCAGCAGAGAAATTCTGTGCATAAAAGGCTCCTATGATCAGTGTAACACTTGTCTTTTTATAATACTTGTGGCTGCTTGGGACACATTAATAAAACACTTAGACAAGAATCAAGTTTTTTTCAGTGATCTATAGATTTAAAAACACCTGACATATTGCATAAAGGAAACTTGCATTTTCAACTATCTTGAGTATCACAAAAGTCTACCTATATAATTTTTAATTTCTCAGCCATGTAGAGAAAGTAAAATGCAACACTTCCTCTACCTACTAGAGGAATTCCTCCAAATTCCTCAATATAAAGATTTCAACAGAAATACTTTTTTGAGGCCCCCTGAATAAAAAAAGAACAGTTATATAAAAAAGGCCCATGGGCATTTGTGTTAGAGGGAGAGGGAGAACAGCATAACTGAAAAATGAAAATTTGTATGAATACCAAATCTGGCATTTAAGTTCAGTATCTTCCAAAGATTTGACACAAAGATTTTCAAGAAAATCCTTCCCACTTTACATGGAAAAATTTTCAATATTTTTTATTTTCTCAAAAATAGCTAACAATTTTTATTAATGTACCACATATTTAAGATATTTATGTGATAAATAAAATGTGTATCTTGAATTGTCTAGGAGTAACCTGTGAAGTCTACTTCATTCAGAAGGAATTTTGTATAATTTTTATAATGGGTAAATCATAAGAGATAAGCAAAACTTTACAACACAAAAGCAATACATATCTTTAAAACACACAATTTATTCTCAATAGCTTTTTGTGCCATTATTATTGGTTTGAATTTTCCAGTGCCCTTGTCAGTTTTTAAAGTGCTGTTACAATTCAGTTGTTTCTAGCTATGTCATGGAAAGAGAATGAAATTTCAAGGCCATCATTTAGCAACCACTTCTAAACATCTGACTATTGAATCAGTTTGCTCTAACCCCCTTGTACCTGCAACAAATGTGTAATGAAGCTATTTCTGCAAAGGTTTAGTTCAATTAACATGAAATAGATGGAAGAAGTAATTTTTTTTGGTAAGAATATATTGTAGATGCTACATAAAAATAAATGATAGTGAGTAGAGAATTGATGTGAATGTAACACATCAGATTTGTTTTTTCTGTTTTTGGAAAAAGAAGGCTTATAGGACTAGATATGTCTCTTTTTTTCAATGTGTTTTCACCCAAAAAATCCATATGCAAAACTTGACATCAAAGTGACAGCCTCTCCTTGTTAATGATTGGCAAAACTGGTTTCTGCCACATTAAACATTAAAAGTAAAATTCAATTTAGCTTTATTCAGCAGAATTCTGTCTATAGCAGCTCTTCCTCTTTTAGCAACATCTTATCATTGTGTGTAAGCCAAGCAAATTTAATTTTGTCAGCAAATAAAATATTTATTTGGCTACTGAAAAAATTGATAATGGTTCATCCTTGATGATATTTAATACATTATTATAACAAGAAGAAGAGGAGGAGGAGGAAGAGGGAAGAAGAAGTTAATTATTCATAAACATATCTGATTGACTTATGAATATTTTTGTGTCACTGTTTGGAGTTCTGTATACACACATTATTATTAATTTAAAAATTTGGAAAACTCTTATCACCCTACTCTCAAAGTGTTTTTCGTAACACAACACACATCTTCAATCTGTAACTACTTTAGCTTCTGGATTAAATTTTGCATGGATGCATGAACCGCCATCTCCCTTATTTTTCTGACAATATTTAACATACAAAGAAAAGTTATAAATATTAGAATATTCAGTAATTCTGTGCAATGACTCTATTTACTACGGCAACCATGCGCAGAGCCTTATTGAAGTGCCAACATCAGAACTGTATATTTGCGGCATGCTAGCTGCTACCAACGTAATATTTGACATCGCTAGACGTTAAACAAATGTGGAACACACCCATGCATGCATGCATGCGCGTGCGCACACACACATTATGTTGAAATGTCCATGATATTTTGAAATGCCATTTCGAATAAGAGAAGAATCTGGATAACCAATGGATGTCACACGCAATGAAGACACACATAAAATAACTAAAGCATGTTTGCTGTAAGGGAAATAAAAAGCGAAATGTGCATAAACATGGGTACATGGTACAGGTACATGGTAGAAAAGGTAGAAGTGCTTTCTTTTTGGTTCAGGGTGCCTCAAAACATGTATTTCCAGTGAAATCTTGGTATCACATTTTTTTTGTGGTATGCACCTTTTTTAGGTGCATTGTAGAATAAGTAAAAGTGCTTTTTTATTCGGGGGCCTCAAAACATTTATTTCCGGTGGAATATCGGTATCACATTTTTGTGTGGAATGCAATATCTCCTCTATTACTAGGTATGTAGAATAAGTAAAAGTTATTTTTCTTTTCATTCTGAGCACCTCAAAAACATATATTTCTGATGAAATCTTGATATCAAATTTTTGCGTGGAATGCAATACCTTCTCTACCTTTTTAGGTATGTGGTAGAATAACTAAAAGTGCTTTTTTTATTTAGGGGCCTCAAAACATGGATTTCCAGTGAAATCTTTGTATGAAATACAATACTTCTAAAATGTTTTGATTTTTCTTGCCAGAGTTGACGTATACTTTGCTTTCACTTTTTATTTACCCTTATAGAAAACATGCATTACTCATTTTATGCATGTACAACACATCAAATACATATACGCACATTTGAACAATACCTGTGTGTCCTCTGCTTGTTTAACATCTAGCGATGTTGTTACATATTGTGCTGGTAGCGGCTGGTATTCAGCAAGAAAAACAGTTGTGATAATGGTACTTCAATAAGCCCTGCGCGCAGCCGCCATAGTGCATAAGAATTGTCGCACAGAATTACCGAATATTCTATTTCCTCTGCTTTTAGCAATTGTTCTCTGAAGTACATTGTACTTGCATCTAACCCTTTACTATCTAACAGTATTTCTATGTTTAATATCTTATTACTCAAACTTTGAAAGCTTTGATGGTTTTAAAACACTACAAAATAACAAATAAATTGTCCACTAACATAGCTGAAAATGAAAATACCTTAGTTGAAAATGTAGATCAGCAAAATGACTGATTAGAAGCTGAGCAAAACACAAAACCAGGTACAGATGAAACAGTGTAACAAAACAACATATCACTTAGAGTCTTGCATCGAAATACCTAATACATATTTAACAAGAACTGAAATAATTCTAGCACATGCAAATCCTCATTTTGCAATGTTTTACTGAATATGGTTTTAATGAGAAACAGTAACAGCTTGTTCAGCTTCTAGTCTATAAACCGGTTGATTTTGTCACAAAGAAGATAGAAGAAGTGGAGTAGTCATATATTCCAAAAAAGAGATAATGTGCAATAAAATAGAAATGTTGGAAGAATTCTGTAAAGAAATTACATTTGAAATAGTGGGTTTTAAAGTGTACCTGGATTTTATATATACAGGCTGTAACATAAATGTACGGCACAATTTGCAGGACACATTCCTCACAGTATACAAAGAAATTATGTTATATGAACATGGATCTGGAAACGCTTTGTTTCCATGATACAGCTCATTTTCTCCAACTCATTAATCATGGGAAACACACAAGAATAGAACGTACCAGCATACCACACGCAACTCTTTCTCAAGGGAGATGTTCAATGCCCTCCATGAGCATTAGTACATGCATCAACCTGCCATCGTAGTGAATCCCGGATGCATTGATGTATCCCTGGAGTATTGCATATGGTTTTGCAGCCTTCCATATTACGGGCATGGAGACTTTGAACATCTGGTACTGGGGTTCAATACACAAGAGCTTTCAAATGCCTCCACAAATAAAAGTCCAGTGGGTTTAGGTCCAGGGAGCGTGGAGGCCAGGCAATTGGTCCACCTCTACCTATCCATCTGTCACTGAATCTGTTGTTTAGAAGCCAACGGACATTAACACTAAAATGAGGAGGTGCTCCACGTGCATGAAGTACATGCTTTGTCGCACGGCTAAAGGCACATCTGCTAACATATCAGGTACAACATTCTGTACGAAATTATTGTAACTTTGTCCATTGAGCCTAGGTGGAAGAACATGAGGCCTTACCAAACAGTCACCAACAATGCCGGCCCAAACATTGACAGAAAATCTTTGTTGATGACTTACTTCAACAGTTGCGTGAGGATTGACGTCAGCCCATAATTGCCGATTGTGATAATCTACAATCTGATCTCGTTGAAACAATGCCTCATCTGTGAACAGTACCATTGCACTAAAATTAGGGTTGACACTTTGTTGCATAAACCATTCACAGAAGCATACCCGTGCAGGTAAATCAGCTGCTGATAGTGCCTACGCACGCTGTAAATGGTATGGATACAGCTGGACCTCATGTAACACTCGCCAGACAGTCATGTGGTCAACATTCATTGTTGCAGCTACTTGTGTTGTACTGACACTAGGGTCATCATCAACTGCCTGAAGAATTGCCACCTCCCGTTGTGGTGTCCTTGTCTTTCTAGGCCTCCCCCGGTCGCGAGTATCAGGCTGAAATGCCCCATATTCCCTAAGACAATGATCAATGGCTTCAAACGTTTTCCTGTCAGGGCACCTTCATCCTGGAAATCTCTCCCAGCACAAATGTTGAGCGCAAGCGCCATTACCATTTGCTAATCCATACATCAGATGGACATGTGCCATCTCTGCATTTGTGTACACTGTCATTGCATGAGCCAAGTCTGTGATTTATTCTACTAGTACGTAGTAACCTGTATGCTTCCCAAGGTCATACTGCACACTGGAACAGTTGGTATTACCTGTAAACAAGCAATGACATAAGTCGCATGGCAATAGGGACATGTAAAACAAAACACTGGCGGTGCACCTACGATAATGACAACGTAACCAGATGTAACCAAAAGTGCATGTTGCCCATGATTCTAATGTTCTGTTCATGTGTGTTTCCCATGATTAATGAGTTGGAGAAAATGAGTTGTAACATGGAAACAAAGCCTTTCCAGACCCAGGTTCATATAACATAATTTCTCTGTCTACGGGTGAGGAATGTGTCCTGCAATTTGTGCCATACATTTTTGTTACACCTGTATACACAGATCACCAAGCTCAAAACCTAATGATTTCTTTATATATTTAGAGGAGTTGTTGAGGGTAGTGCTTAAAGGTAGTAACAAAATTGTAAATGATCATCTAAATGTAGAAAATGAAACCAAAAGATTTCATATACATTTTGCACAGCTTTAATCCTAAAGACATAGTAGTAAGCCCAACTTGACTTAAAACCTAGTCATCAGAATGGGCTAATGCAGGAAAAATGAAAAAAGTATATTTGGCAACATCTGCAAATAAAAAATAGGCATTTTTCTTTTAATAAATTTAAGATGCATTTTGATCTTGCTTGTCCTATAAATAAAAATCATAAAAATTGCAACAATGCAGAAGATAAAACTTTCTCCAGAAGTAATTGCCGTTCATGTTAAAATGAAAGGTAAGTATATGTTTTGTCAAAATAACTTAAGTAGACATCCATAAGTCCCTGCATAGCAATTATAAAACTGAATATAAAGATGCTCTGAATTACTTTGTAGGGAGAAAAGAAAGAAGAAAGAAAGAAATAAAACAGCAGGGCAATAGCAAACTTGGAACACACAACTATCGGAATGTGGTCTATAGTCAATAAGAAAATAATACCATATAAGGAGGAAATAATAACTATTACCTTAAGCAATAATGGAGAGAATATTGTAGATCAAAACAAAATCTGTAATTTGTTTAATAAGTATTTCATAAACATGGACAAGGAGGAGGAATGGTAATGTACTTCAAAATAATCAAAATAGTATCAGTGTATCAGAAACTGTTTGTTTTTATGAAATGGATGAATTTGAAATAGATTAATATAATAAGTAAATTAAAACATAGCAGTGCTCCTAATTGGGATAGTACTACTTAAAAAATTCTAAATCCTATAAGTACTTGCTGTTAAAGGTGTTAGTGCACTTAATTAACTCTTCTATAGAAAATACTAAATTTCCAGACATATATAAAACAGCACCTTTCATTCAGTATATAAAAAAGAAACAAAGGTTTAATTGAAAGAAGTTTATAAATACTTTATGCTTAACATATTCCCTGAAGTATTTGCTATAATTTATTAAATAGTGAATAATAGTTGATTAATATAGGGAATAAACAACAGCGGAGGGATACACTTTAACTACAGCAATAAACTCTGATGAGTTTGTAAGCATCTAATTAATAAATGCCACATATTCATAAGATCAATAACCTAAACACAGTATAAGTTAAAACAAATAATGGCTGTTAATAGCAGCCAACTAAGCCCCCAAAAAAACATTAACCATAAAGACATGCAAAAAAAAAAAAGACAGATAACTACAAACCCAAAGAAGGTAAACAGAAAGGATCAAATGCAGAAATGGCACCAAATACAGCAAATGACAAAGGTAGTACACCTTCACAAGTAACATACTCTGAAGTATTAAAAATGGCACCCATCAGAGAACAAGTAATTGTTATCGAATCAAAAGAGAACATAACAATTAAGGATTATGTTCTAGCTGTAGGAAAGCTAACAGACCCGACTAGTGTAAGATTAGTTTCAAGAATATCAACTAGTCAAGTCTGCCTATATTTGCCAAATAAGAAAATAGTAGAGGAGCCTACAATAGGCACCAAACCATAGTAATAAACAATGAATCATTGCACCTCAGACCTCTACTGACAAAAAGTAAGAGAATAAACTTATCCAGTGTGTGCCTGGTGACCACAAACAAGTCTATAGAACAAAGCTTACTTAAGCTGGAGTGCTAGGCCAGCAGCGAGAGAGGACGGTTGTGTTGGGAAGGAGCTCATGATTTTGAAGCAAGAAGGAGCTAAGTAACAATGGGTGTGGATATAGCTGTGTATAGAGTGAGAATTGGACAGTTTTTGAGAATGAAATTTGCGGGAACAAGACGTATACATTTTGGCGAGGAAATGGCTAATGTTTTGATTATTGGGACTGTAGTAACTATTCTACTAGTGATTGGAGGAGTGGAAGTAAATCCAGGCCCTATAAATATTCAAGAATTGTTGGGGAACCTTAATGAGAAAATGGATAAAATGGAAGGTATGGAACAACGATTGAGTGATAAACTGTGCTTTATGATTAGGGATATTAAAGAGGACATTATAGATGAAGTGTATGAAGCAAAACAGGAAGTAAATGCAATTAAGGAAAGAATGGTAAGAATGGAGGAAAGGGAAAGAAGATTTAATCTGGTGTTTCTAGGTGTAAGTGAGAGAAAAGGGATATGGCCAGCTGAAGAAATAACGCAGATAATGAAGGAGAAGCTTGAATTAGAGATGTACGGATGGGAAATTGTTGAGGCTTTGAGATTTGGGAGACAAGTTGGAAAGAGGGCAATAATGGTGAAGCTAGCAACAATACAGCTAGTGCATGAAGTGCTTAGGAGAGCCAAAAAATTGAAAGGTACAAATATCTTTATTAACAAAGACCTTTCACCAAATAAGAGAACATTACAACAAAATTTAATTCAGAAAATGAAAGAAGCAAGAGCTTTGGGAGAAATGGCGTATATTACAAACTTTCAGCTGTGGATTGACAATGAAAGGGTACTTGATACGGATAATATAGATTCAAGAGAAAAGCCACATGAAAAAGCGGAAATGAATCAACAGGTGTCAGCGATAGCTTTAAGAAATGAAACAGGAAGATCAAAGTTCACAACTCGGCAACTTGCAGCAAACCTGGAGAAAGAATTACGTAATGGCGAGGCTAGTCCAAACAGCGTAGCTAATAGAGAGGAGAAAATTGATGACCGTGTGATGAGGTCAAGCGGAAGAAGGTCCCAAACAGTTGAATCAGCTGAGCGAGGTAGGACTGCAATGGTGGCAACAACAGTGGCGGAGGGAGGAGCCAGAGGAGTGACGTCGCCCAAGAGAATTGTTTCACCAAGGAGGGGAGAGGCAGAAGTTGCACGCACGTTGATGGAAGGGAGAAAGAAGATATGGTATCAAGGAAGTGAGGCGAATACAGAAGAGGGGGAAGAAGATAGTATTGTTTCATCCAAACATGGGGGCATTGTGGTATCAGATAAAAATAAAATGTTAATGCCGAAAGAAGGAATTGAATTAAGAAGTAGGAAAAGATTAGATGGATTTAGATACAGAGCAGGCTCACAATAGGAAAAAGGAACAACAAGGAGAATGGGCTTCTGGAACTGTGAGGGTTTAAAAAACAAGTTATATGTGGGAGTTTTGAAACAGTTGTTGGCTAAAGAGGATTATTTAGTGGTAGTAGAAACATGGTTAAAAGAGGAACAGATAAATATAAAGGACTTTGAATACATTGGTAGGAAAGGAGAGGTGATAGCAAGAAAGGGAAGGGTATCTGGAGGTATAGGTTTCTTTATAAGGAAGAGCTTAAGTAAGGAAATTAATGAAACATGGTCTAGTAGTAAAGAAATACTGGGGGCTATAATGGATGTTAAGTACATAGATGGGAATATGCTCTGTGTAGGAATAATATATAACCCCCCCCCCCACATCCTCGAGGTTTCATAACCCTGATCTCCTTAATCAAATAAAAAAAGATATAGATAGGCTGAAGGAGAAATTTGTAACTACAGAGGTAATACTAATGGGAGACTTTAATATCAGGATTGGGGAAAGTTATACATATGTTAAAATGATTGGATGAGTGATGAAATTGTGTTTAAAAGTGAGAAATTTAGGCAAAGCAAAGACAAATTTATTGATAAAGAGTGTGAAAAATTTATTGGTTTTTGTGAGTTGAATGCTTTAGAAATTTTGAATGGAAAATATGGGGAAGATGAACAAGGAGAATTTACCTTTGTTAGCAATAATGGGCAGGGTTTAATAGATTTTGTGTTGTGGCCTCCAAATTTAGGGCATATTTTAAGGAATTTTAAGGTATTAAATTTAAGCTCAACTAGCGTGCATTATCCACTGATTGTGGATTTTATGATGCACACAGCACAAGTAAAACACAATATAAGAGTGGAAAGCTATTGTAAAAAGAGTATATTAGCTATAAATGGAAAGAAGAATTTTGGGACATTTAAACACACTCTAGATTCAAATTCTGGAAAGATATGTCTATGTGGAGTAACATTCATGGTTAAGAATAATAAAATAGAGAATGCAATAGATATCCTTAATACAGTTATGCAAAATGCGGGAGAGAAAATGAAAACAAAAAAGAGGGTTTACATATATGATAAGGACTGGTTTGACGAAGAATGTAGGGTATCAAAAAGACAAGTAAAACAACTGTTGGTTAGGTGGAGGGAATTAGGTGATAGAAAATCTAGGGACGATTATATGCAAGGGAGGAACTCACATAATTTATTGTTAGAGCAAAGAAAAAGGACTGGAGAGAAAGTAATGAAAAGAATTTGATAAAATGTCTAGATGAAAATAATGTTAATAAGGTATGGCAGGTTCTTAAGTCGACCTATAATAAATGTGTAACTAAACCCAATATTGAGCCAGGACAATGGATGGAGTATTTTAAAACATTATATGGGGAAGACAGGAGTATAGGAATTACAGGATTTCTGGAAATAGGGAATGTTTTTGTAGAGATATTGGGTGGTGAAATTAGGAATGAGGAAATAATAAAACAAGTTAAGTTACTGAAGAAAAATAAAGCTACTGGAATTGATGGCATCCCAACAGAGTTTCTTAAGGAGCTGTGTACTGAAACAGGAAGAGTGAAAGTTTTATTAGATTTATTTAATGTAATTATTAGAAAGGGTTTATGTACCTAAACAATGGAGGGAAGCTATCAACCATCCTATATATAAAGGCAAGGGTAATGTCGATAAACCTAATAACTACAGAGGTATTGCATTATTATCTAATATAGGAAAACTTTTTGCGGGCATTTTGGCAGCTAGTCTACAGTTTTGGGTTGAAGAATATAATATCCTTTTGGAATTCCAGATGGGCTTTTGCAAGGGAAGGAGAACAATTGATAATTTATTTATTATAAAGACATTAGCAGACAAATATTTAAAAGAAAAAAGGGGTAAATTGTATATGGCTTATGTAGACTTAGAGAAAGCTTATGACTGAATTGAGCTACTACTTCTGTGGCATAAATTAGTGTGTAAGGGAGTAAGTCAGCAATTGGTGAATATTCTTAAAGCACTGTATTTTGAGAACACCTTCTGTGTAAGGGTGGAGACAGGCTGTGTAACAAGAGAAATTCAACAAATTAAAGGCCTCGGGCAAGGATGTAAGTTAAGCCCAGTTTTATTTAATTTATACATAGATGATGTCTTATTAGAAATTTGGAAGGAATAATAACTGTTCACCAGTAATTAACAACATCCAAATCCCAGGACTTCTTTTTGCAGATGATCTAGTGGTAGGATCTATTACAGTAAGTGGTTTAAAACAATCATTACCAGCAATTGATGTATATTGTAAAGAATGGAGGTTAAAAGTGAATCAAGAGAAAACACAGATTGTGGTATTCAAAAACGGGGAAAATTAAGCAAATATGTAAAGTGGAAGGGAGAGAATAAAGATTACAGGGTGGTGCGTGACTGTATTTATTTAGGAGTAAAAATAGATGGGAGGTAATAAATGGGAGAAACAAAAGAAGTTTGCATTGAAAAAGGTAAAGGGGCGATGACAGCAATCAGAAGCTGCAAATATAGAGTACCTAATATAAATGTTAAATGGCTGGAAAAAGTTTATGAGATGGTTGTGGAGGCAAAAATGATGTATGGTATAGAAATATGGGGATTAGATAGAGGATGGGAAAGTATAGATGAGGAGCACAGGATGTTTTGTAGAGAAATGCTAGGGTTACCGAAGGCAATTGTAAGACAGGTAACACAATTATAGATGGGCAGGGTGGCAACTAAGGGGAAGATAATGGAAAGAGTTTTGAAATTTTGGTTCAGAGCTTTAAATTTAGGAAAAAGTAATGTGTTAAGACAATGTATAAAATAGCAAGAGAATAGCTTAATAAATAATGGATGGTCTCTGGACTGATTCCTAGTCCTCTTTGCCTTCTGCTAATATCAAAAGCGTACTTTCTTGACATTCTGTAGCATCTGAGTAGATGGGTAAACCACTTTCTTTTCTCCTGTTTCAAGAGAAGATTCTGTAGTACACTTTGAAAATTTGATTATGAAACTATATTTTGAAGAAAATGAGTTATTTCAGAATCTCTGTGTGGACTCAGAAAGTGTAAAGCTACCATAAAAGCAGTGCGAGAAATGGTCTCTAATATGGTTGAACATTATAAAGCTAAATTTTTTACTAGTACAATTCTACTGGATCTGACCAAAGCTTTAGATAATGTTGCACATGAGATCATTATTGAAATATTATGCTACTGACTATTTGGAAATCATGCTTATGGATTAATATTTATGCAATAGGCTGCATTATGCAAAGCTAATTAATGAAATCTGATTTGAATAATATATACTGTGGGGTATCACAGGACTCAGTTCTTAGCCCTTTCTTGTTTATGGTTTATATGAATAACTTCCTGATTTTATTCCTTGTAAGTGTATTTCATGTGCCGATGTTACTACTTTCATCACAGCAAACAAAGACATAGAAGTTGCAGAAAAAGAGAATGAAAATATTCTCATCATATCTGAAATGTGGTTGAAGGTAAACAAATTAACAATTATTATAGATAAAACACAGCCATTTTATTCAGTTCATTAAATAATAAAAATAATGCAAAATCTGAAAAAAATTTTAAATACAGAGTGAATCACCTAAAACTTGCACCGCAAATATTTCGGAACTGGAAAGTGCTATTGATGTGCAGTTTTCACAGCATTGATAGGTAGTCAGGGGCTCGTACATTTAGCCTATAAACAGATTTTAATAATACTGAGAAAGTGTATTTTTTGAGCAAACATACAATTTTTTAAATGGAACAAGCCTAGTTACATC
This sequence comes from Deroplatys truncata, assembly GCA_030765065.1. Classification (NCBI taxonomy): domain Eukaryota; kingdom Metazoa; phylum Arthropoda; class Insecta; order Mantodea; family Mantidae; genus Deroplatys; species Deroplatys truncata. The sequence continues at coordinate 384,238,157 of CM060990.1, forward strand.
AACAGAATAAAGATACGGTAAATTACAATGTCAATGGTCTTTGTTGCAGAATTCTAGTGCAAGTGGTTTATGAGAAATCGTATTTTGAAAAGTTTCCACCCCGACAATTGTTTGTCCCATTCAACCTGCCTAGTTGCTAGGTACAATGTTGTTATGTTTGTTTGCATTGTGTTTTCTGTTCATTGATTGCATTGCGACATTCTGGTTAGTTAGCTTGTGATAGTTCAAGCAGTAAGTCATGAGTGGAATATGGGGTTTACTAATGCAGAAAAAACTGACATGCTCATGGTGTATGGAGAGTGTAGGAAGAATGCAGTTCATTCTTGTATGGTGTATGCGGAAACATATCCCAATAAATGTCAACCACCTCGGCAATTATTTATCAACCTCTTCAACCAATTACGTGAAAGTGGTACTGTAACACCTAGAAAACATAACAGAAACAAACAAGTGACTGGAGAAGGGGCAGAAATTTATGTTTTGGCTGCCGTTGCAGTAGATCTGCAAATTAGTTCCTGCACAATCACACGTGGAGTGGCATAAGTCAGGCAAGTGTACTGCGCATTCTCCATCGACATAGGTTCCATCCCTATCACATCTCTCTCCATCATGAGCTGCATGGAAACGATTTTGAGAATTGTGTTAACTTTTGTACATGGGCATTAAGACATGATACTCTGGATTCATCATGTATCTTGTTTAGTGATGAGGCAACATTTACTAATCATGGCCAGGTAAACCGCAGAAACATGCACTATTGGTCTGCTGACAATCCCTGTTGGCTTCGTCAGGTGGAACGTCAGCATCCATGGAGTTTAAATGTGTGGTGTGAGATAGTGAACCATCAGCTCATAGGCCCTTTGTTCATAGAAGGAACAATGAACTCGCACAAGTATCACAGCCTCCTGACAGACCATCTGCCACCAATGCTAGAAGACGCTCCTTTGCAGACTAGGAGGAACCTGTTGCACCAACATGATGGCTGTCCAGCCCATAGTACATAAAGTACTACAGCTTGTCTTAATGGATTGCTTCCAAATCGTGGATTGGATGAAGAGGACCTGTACCTTGGCCAGCCCGTTCACCGGATCTGACCTCTTTAAACATTTTTCTGTGGGGAAGGCTGAACGATACTGTCTACAAGGATGTACCAACTACACCAGATGATATGAAACGACGTATTACTGCTACCTGCTCTGAAATTTCTGCTGAAATGCTATAACGTGTGCAGCAATCTTTCCATAGCAGACTGGAAGCGTGTATTGAAGCTGCCAGTGGTCATTTTGAACACAACCTTTGAAGGGCTATGTTCTCTTTACTTGTAAGAATCCACAGAAGTATTGTAATTCCCTTTTGTTTTTCTTTAGTTTGTGCTACCACATGTTGTACAAGTGTCGGTGCATAAAAGTTTCAAAATAAGATTTCTCGTAAGCCACTTTCACTAGAATCTTGCAACAAACGCCACTGACATTCTAATTTACCCTACCTTTTTTCGGTTGATTTAACTAGGCATTGTTCCATTTAAAAAATTGTATGTCTACCAATCAATGCTGTGAAAACTGCACATCAATAGCACTTTCCATTTCCGAAATATTTGCGGTGCAACTTTTAGGTGATTCACCCTGTGTATATATATATATATATATATATATATATATATATATATATATATATAAAAACTAACTGGGATACTAATGCTACCAGTTTATGTAAAAAGCTCTGGAGTTACCTATCATGTAAGTGAAGATGGGACGATACCACTATTTCTCAATACTCGATATCGATACTGATTTTTGAGCACCGATTGATACTCGATACTCAATACTTGCTTAATAAAAAAACTGCAAAGGCAAAGCTTGTTCATTGAATTATGTCCTTATTAGTAGTTTTCTGTGTATAAATACATTTAACCAATTTTGAATTTTATGCTAATCCTGGAATTGTTCCTGTTTGACATTCTCCAATTGACAGCAATTTTTTTATCTTCATAATGTCACAGATTATAATATATCCTATTTTGTTAATTGAGGCTAATAATAATAATAATAATAATAATAATAATAATAATAATAATAATAATTTTGTTGCTTCCCTTTTTATGTAACTATATTTTGTGCTGAAAACTTTCTCTGTAAGGATATTCTATCCATATTACAGAAATTAGTCATACGGTATGCCTGTAAGCTATGCTCGTGTCCCAAGTTTGACTTGCATAAACCCAAACTAACAGATGGAAGGAAAGAACAAATATTTCCATGCACTGTATTATCTCACGTCTTAAGTTCTGATTTGTTTCTGCTGAATTCACAGATTTTGGTCACCAGATTAGGTAAATGTAATAGTGAGAGTGAGGCACCAAGCCAGGCTATTGCAGAAATGTGATTAGCACATCAGCTAAATCAAGATATGACTTAACACTGCATGTTACATGAGTACCTCTAATCCTTCCCCCAATATTTTACATGTTTTCATTTAGACACAAGAGTCTATGGAATGTCGCATGCAATGCGGTTAAGGACTATCAAGAACTATAGTCCAGCAACTGTTTGGGGACAGCTGCGATGCAGTAATGTGAAGAAATCTAAACTCATTTCATTCCTTACAAAGCATAAAGTTAAATGCAACAACTTCCAGTAATGCAAAACTTAAAAGTATTGAAGGTTTATCTCAAAGTACTAGACATACTTTGATACCACCGAAATTGAGAGTATCAAGCTATCAGTGTTATTGAGATGCCATCCCTACTTATAAGAAAGTTAAAACTGTACACCAACTTCAATTTAGTGCATCTGGCTTACTTTGATTTTTTTCATAGCCGCATGCAATATGGTATTCTGCTTTGGGGAAAAATTGCTGGAGCTAAACAAAATAAGGCCATATGAATCAAAAGTTTAAAAGAAACTTAGACCCGCAAACCACATTTTAAAGACCTTAACATTATTATTCCACCTTCACTTTACATTTTATCTGCAGTGTTATGTGTTAAAGAAAATTATGATAATTTCAACTTTAGAAGTGACATCCACTCTTACTATACCAGACAAAGATATTGTATAAATAATGACAATGTAAGATTGACAAAATCTCAAAAGAGGTTTAGTTTTGTCCTACACATGGCATGTGTGAAAGAACAATTAATTACCAGAAGTTTAGATATCTCTCTTCTTCTCTACCTGCTTACCCTCCCCGCACTCCCAGGCCTTGCCAATGCCTAGGGTCAGATGTCTGTTGGGGAGCAGAGAGACTATGGATCATAGTACAACCAGAGTGGGTGATCAGTCCGAAACTGGTGTGAGAGCGATGAAGTGGATGATATGAAATGGCAATGAGATGAATTATAGGAAAGGTAATGATAGAGCAGTTGGTGGAATGAGAGGCAGGGGAAACTGGAAGACCCAGAGAAAAGCCTCCCTGTCACCACTTTGTCCACCACAAATCCCACATGCAGGTCCCTGGGACCAAATCCGGGCTGCTTAGTTTAGGAGGCAAACAGACTAACCGCTCGGCCATGGCACCGCCATAAGTTTAGATATATTGGAATAAAATAGTTGAATAAACTTCTACCTGCTGTTTTACCATGAGTTTAACAAGGTTTAAACTTGTATTAGATTATTGGTCTAAAAACAAAGCATTTTATAACAATGACAAATTTGAAATGACTAACACTGACGATTTCATATTTTAAGTGTGCCTGTTGTTGTTAAGATGATGAAGCCTATCACAATGTACAATTGTTAAATGGCTAATAAAAGATATGTTACATTTTTTTTAGATCTCTATGACCTCATAATGGATTGTTGTTATTTGTTTTCATCTGCAGCCCCAGTAATAGATACCTTAAAGCCTATGATCCCTAAACTGATTACTGGGTCTAGTTTCTTTCTGCTATCAGAGATACCATTTTTAGAACAGACTACTGCTATTTTCACTCTGCTAATGCCACACTCTGCACACGAATCCCTGCAAAGTAGTCAAATACTTATGTAAATGAACAGTTAAGAAGGCAGCAGACATATTTAATTTTGTTTTCTAACTTTATAAATTTTATAAACCAGATTGTTGTGTTAAGCTAAAGAATAAACATGATAAAATTAAAGATTAATGAATAACTATACATCTAAAATTATGAAATTCATTTAAATGTCATGCAAGCCATCTGGTTTAAAATTTTAAAATAGCATTATTGGATGTTATATACATACATGTAGACTATGAACCCACCTTCACATCCTCCTTTCTCAGAAAACCAACACATGTCATAGTCAGAATGGCATAAATGCTTAATTTGTTTTATTGCGCTAAGAGATTTACAGTTTGATTTCTACTGAACTTTGACCCTGGCCACTCATTCTGTAGATAATCACTACAGTTTAACTACATTTTACAATTTCCCGTCAATAAATTACCTTGCTACAGTTTTTCATGTTCCATTTCCACTTGTTTTTCACTTGTCACTTATTGATTACTTTACCATCACACTTTCACCATAGTTTTCCATTCAAAGTAAGACACACTACCTCTTACTTTTCTCTATCCACTGTCCAAAGCCATTTATTTTTGACTTTACACAAAAACTGTCCAATGCTCCTAGCATCCTTGCACATCATTTCGATTATAAGTGTACTTCTATCCCCCTTCAACCACTTCTTTTTAATAAATTCTCTTCTCCAATTTTCTGTTCCTTGGCACTTAAATACTGTGTGTTCAATGTCTTTCATTACCACCACATATCGGACATTGGTTTTGAGGAATACTCTGTCTTAACCCTCATAGCCTCCATGCTCCGGTTCTTACCCATGCAATTGATTCTATCTCTTCTTTATTTACTATGTGTATATATTTTTCATTGGCCTATAACAAACCAATGAGCTCTTTTTGGCAATCTCACTGAACATGTTTTGTATTTCTATATCTTCCAGTCTTTTCCTTGCCTTTTTCAAAAAAAATTTCATGTTATTTTCTCTCCTTCTCCACATGTCTCCTAACCCATTTATCTCCAAAATGTTCCGTAAATTACTTACCCATCCATCATTCATTAAACTATTCTTTTGGTATTCTATACATTGTCTTAACACATTACTTTTTCCTAAATTTAAAGCTCTGAACCAAAATTTCAAAGCTATTTCCATTATCTTCCCCATAGTAGCCACCCTGCCCATCTGTAATTGCGCTACCTGTCTTACAATTGCCTTCGGTAACCCTAGTATTTCTCTACAAAACATTCTGTGCACCTCATCTATACTTTCCCATCCTCTATCTAATCCCCATATTTCTATACCATACATCATTTTTGTCTCCACAACCATCTCGTAAACTTTTTCCAGCCATTTAACATTTATATTAGGTACTCTATATTTGCAGCTTCTGATTGCTGCCATCGCTCCTTTACCTTTTGCCAATGCAAACTTCTTTTGTTTCTCCCATTTATTTCCTCCATCTATTTTTACTCCTAAATAAATACAGTCACACACCACCCTGTAATCTTTATTCTCTCCCTTCCACTTTTCATATTTGCTTAATTTCCCCCCCCCCCCTTTTTTGAATACCACAATCTGTGTTTTCTCTTGATTTAATTTTAACCTCCATTCTTTACAATATACATCAATTGCTTGTAATGATTGTTTTAAACCACTTACTGTAATAGATCCTACCACTAGATCATCTGCAAAAAGAAGTCCTGGGATTTGGATGTTGTTAATTGCTGGTGCACAGTTATTATTCCTTCGAATTTCTAATAAGACATCATCTATGTATAAATTAAATAAAACTGGGCTTAACTTACATCCTTGCCCGAGGCCTTTCTTTTGTTGAATTTCTCTTATTACACAGCCTGTCTCCACCCTTACACAGGTGTCCTCAAAATACAATGCTTTAAGAATTTTCACCATTTGCTAACTTACTCTCTTACACACTAATTTATGCCACAGAAGTTGTAACTCAATTTGGACATAAGCTTTCTCTAAGTCTACAAAAGCCATATACAGTAACCTTTTTATCTTTTAAATATTTGTCTGCTAATGTTTTTATAATAAATAAATTATCAGTTGTTCTCCTTCCCCTGCAAAAGCCCATCTGGAATTCCGAAAGGATATTATATTCTTTAACCCAAATTTGTAGCCTAGCCACCAAAATGTCCGCAAAAAGTTTTCCTATATTAGATAGTAATGCAATAGCTCAGTAGTAATTAGGTTTATCAACATTACCCTTGCCTTTATATATAGGATGGATGATAGCTTCCCTCCATTGTTTAGGTACATAACCCTTTCTAATAATTACATTAAATAAATCTAATACAATTTTCACTTTTCCTGTTTCAGTACACGACTCCTTAAGAAACTCTGTTGGGATGCCATCAATTCCAGTAGTTTTATTTTTCTTCAGTAACTTAACTTGTTTTGTTATTTCCTCATTCCTAATTTCACCATCAAATATCTCTAGAAAACCATTCCCTATTTCCAGAAATCCCGTAATTCCTATACTCCTATCTTCCCCCAAATAATGTTTTAAAATACTCCATCCATTGTCCTGGCTCAGTATTGGGTTTAGTTACATATTTATTATAGGTCGACTTAAGAGCCTGCCATACATTAACATATTTTCATCTAGACATTTTATCAAATTCCTTTCATTACTTTCTCTCCAGTCCCTTTTCTTTTGCTCTAACAATAAATTATGTGAGTTCCTCCCTAGCATATAATCATCTCTAGATTTTCTATCACCTAATTCCCTCCACCTAACCAACAGTTGTTTTACTTGTCTTTTTGATACCCTACATTCTTTGTCAAACCAGTCCTTATCATATATGTAAACCCTCTTTTTTGTTTTCATTTCCTCTCCCGCCCTTTGCATAACAGTATTAAGGATATCCATTGCACTCTCTATTTGATTATTCTTAACCATGAATGTTACTCCAGATAGACATATCTTTCCATAATTTGATTCTAGTCTGTTTAAATGTGTCACAAAATTCTTCTTTCCATTTATAACTAATATACTCCTTTTTTACAATACCTCTCCACTCTTAGATTGTGCATTACTAATGGCATAAATAAGAGATTTGTACAACATGTTTGACTTAAGCCATTAATAAATTGATTTAGGTAGCCTGCACAGCAGGTCTAAGGGTCACCATAGAATACTTTTTGCCTTTGAAATGCTTTCACTTGAGAAGCTTTTGTTTCATTTAAGGTGGTGCTGGAAAGAGCTAAATGTAATAATTTTTCATAATTGATGGTTCATTGTAAAGGGTTTGTTTACATTATTGGGGGTTTGTTTACATTATTTGTTTAATGCCTATGATGGTTAAAACCCTGATTCCTCCATGTAAGTGTTTTAATTTTCAGATTCCAATTTTCTAATGTTTCTAGAAGATGCTAGTTAGGTATAATTAATTTAAACCAAAAATGCGTATAATCAAGCAAAATACATTATGTACCAGAACATTCCTTACAGGTAGGTAACAAAGCTCAAATCCTGGTCTCAGCACTCATTCATGGTTTGAATTCTTTGCAAGTAAACTACAGAGATATTCACTGTAGGCAAATGCATTGATACAGTCTTGCTTCCAGTGCAGAATGGCAGCAAAGATCAAGAGACAAGAAGACAGTATAGGGATGCTTACCTGATTGTTGCCTACCTAGCCAACATATGTCCTGTCTCAGACAAGATAACTGGAATGACAGTGCATGACTATGTCTTGCAAGCAAAACCAGCAATGGAAATCTATGAGAATAAAATATTCTGATACTTTGGTGACAATTCACAACTGAATATTAGAGCTATGACCATAGAGGGTCGCTGTGCACCAGGTCATGAAGAAAAACCATTTGCATCAATATTGATGGTGCTCTTGAAGAATTTTCATATACTATCATTTTGAAAGATGATGTTGCTACTGTAACGAGATGCTTGGTAAATCTAGATGTATGGATACAGACATGATCTGTCTTGTCCTATGGTGTGACGAGAGTAGTTTCAATGACAGTGTCATCAACAGACATAATATGTATACTGGCTCAATAAATATCCTTACAGGATCTGATAAACTAGAATCTGGTATAGTGTGGGATTCTCAAAATCATGCCATCAGGGCCTACTTCTGCTAGCATATTTGACTGGTAAGAGATTTCAATGCTTCCTGCTGACGAAGCTGGCTTCAGCAGGTCCACTGGAGGATGTATATATTGCATTGGTTTGTTTCAGTTGGACTGCATATCCACTCATCAAAATATCTGGATCATACCTATTTGAGGGAATGGATCATATTTAATGGATCCATGCTGTGGCCTGCTTGATTGCCAGTTTTAACTGCATTGGATTTCTTTCTGTGATAATATCCAGAGAATAAAGTGTATAAGATGGAGTCCACAATTCTGCTAAAATCTCCAATGTGGGATACAAGTTCCAGTGAAATTACAATACCTGAGCTATTGTGCCATGTCCATGTTGATGTGGAAGTACGCCTCCATCTGTGTCTTTGGGCACAAGTATGTCATTTTGAGTAGTGACGATGATAGCCATCATCATCATCATCATCATCATCTGTCATAATCTAAATAAATTCTTGGTCAACCCCATGGTGAAATATTGTTACAGTAGGGCTAAATTCAAATATATTTGGAAATAAACAAAAGTGATGTAACACATTGTTGTTAGCTGTTTATGAGTAATATCCTCTCTTGGTTTTGTCTATTCTGCATTCCAAATGAAACAAAACCAGTATTTTAATTTAGGAATGGCAGCTAATTTACATATTGAGATACATGATATTATCAGAACTACAAGTAATGCAGATGCTTTAGTTTATTTAAAGCTAACTTGACTAGAAGAGATGTTAGAAATTCAAAATACAGTAAAACCTTGTTAACACAAAAACCAAGGGGCCGAAAAATGAAGAGCTCATGTTAAAAATTTTGTGCCAACCAGGGACCACAATAATGTTTTTGGAATTTTAACTATATATTTATGTACATACACATTACGCTATCATAAAAACACTATTACAGGGAAAAAATATGTTGTAGGTTATTAATAACATAGTTTTAAAAAAGATGACTTCGCAGGTCATTCTCTAGTGAAAAATTCAAATAAGTTGCGCTGTTGCTGACATGAATGAAAGTGCCTGGAAACTTCATGGCCAACTGTATTCACAACTTCAGTAAACCCAGCAGACAATTTGGATGTTGTGTTTACTGTGGCAAACACTTCCTGGCAGGTGGATGGAATGATACAGTTCTTCTCACTTTCTTCTAATGACGGTTCTTGCACTTCACATGCAATTGCTTGTGTATCAATGTCCATTGCAGCACAGACAGCAACATCATCATCTACACTAGCAAATTCCTTAAAACTAACTCCAAGGTTCGCAATGTCTTGTAGAATATCACACCCATCAGGTGAAGTGGTACTGACATCACCACCTAACTCACCAACACCATTATCATCAGTATGCTTCCAGGCTTTGCGAAAACAGTTCTGTATGTGCTGCAAAGAGAGACATTCCTAGGATCTGGCGATAGCTTTCACTGCATCAAGAACACTCCAACTTGGAGTGGCCATGTTGTTTTTGGCAGCACAAATTGCAGCTCTCTCAAGTAGCTTGCGATAAAATCTCTTCATAAGAGCAATAATGCCTTGATCCAAAGGCGAAGACGACTTGTCAAATTTGGGGGAAAAATGTACCTTAACATTAGTTAAGCTTAGATCATGTACGTTATGGGCCATACACCTGCCCAGTGTCAGAAGAACATTTCTATTCTAAGTGAACCATTCAACTGTTAAAGCAAAGAAGTTACTTAAGAAATGATGAGCTATCAAGTTAAGCTTTCTTATGGTGAGAGTGAATGCAAGGTAGAGTATCCATGTTTATGCTTTTAAAACAGCGTGGTTTCTCCGACTTACCAGTCACCCATGAAGGAGGTTTTTGCTACCATCTGTATTACATACAAGCACAACAGTTAGGCATTGTTTACTGTGTGCTCCACTGTGACACTTGTCATCTTTTATTCCAATGGTACAGCTTGGGAAAAGATGATGAAAAAGTCCAGTTTTGTCCATGTTGAACACATCGCCTAATGCATAATATTCTCTCACTCGGTCAAATTCATGCAACCAGTTGTTTGCTTTTTCTTCACCAACTTTATCTGCTTCACCGCAAATTACTAATGATGAAGTAGAGAGTCTTTTTTGTAACTGATACAGCCAACCAGCAGAACAACTAAAATCTTGAATGTCTAAGCTTTTGGCAATGTATTTGCTTATGACTGAATTATAGGTCCACTTAAAGGTACATTGGAAGCACGTATATGGTTGAACCATTCTAGAAGTAACATTTTGGTGCCTTTGTACATAGTACTACGAAGTCGCTTAGATTTGTTCCTAGAACCTGATGCAGCAGCATTAAGAATTTTTTCACAATGTTTAATTATTTTGGATAAATTCCATACTGTTCAGCAATTGTCATTTTCTTCAATGCATTGTGATCTACTTCCTCTAGGATTTTTAGTTTTGTTAGCAGATCTGCTTCCTCTTGAAGATGATTAGCGTCTTACTGCTTGCAAATTTTAATCATACGTATGATGAAATCATACTAGTTATGTTTTAATGAAATATATTACAACCTGATTGTTGGCAACATGATGCTTGCAATTGTCAAGTGATTGCACCAGCTACATTATTGTTAAATCAATTACTCCTAGCCCATGCACCTAAATAACCAGGAATTTAATATGTAAAAGTTTACATAGCAGAGTAACAACAAGAATGAACAATATGAAAAGCTTTGGAGGTTCATGTTAAACAAGATTTAATGATTCAAGGGCCAAAAAAAACACTTGTAGTTCATGGTAACTGAAAAAAACTTTGCATAAGAAACAATACATCCCTGCCAGGACCAAATTTTTATTAATCTTAACCGAGTGTTCGTCTTAAGTGAGTTTGTGTAAATGAGGTTTTACTGTAATATGTTAAGAGCAGAAATGCACATTTTACATAAAAGGTTAAGATGATAGGTGAAATCATAGCCTTCAAAAATGTCAGTGAATATTTTCTCACCCCTGATTCAATTCGAGAAGTCGTACCATATCTCCCACATTACTCAACTGCACCTGAGCTGTCTACACAAAAGGTAAATGGCTTGAATCAGACATCATGTATATTCTCGTAAGAAATTTTTATCAAACATGGTTGTGGTCTGTATTGGAGCAAGTATGTGTCAGATGATGATTATTTTTTTAATTCTCTGCTATATTGAAGGATAATTTAATATACCTGATATGATTAGTGATAGAAATCTCCTTTTTAAATTCAAGTGTAGACAATATTAGGTACTTTTATATATATATATATATAATGCTATTATCTGTTGTTTTTAGGATGTTGCTGCCTACTGCCTAGAGAAATTGGATAATGCTCCATCTCCACGTGATAATGCAGGCTACACACCCTTACATGAGGCATGTTCTAGAGGTCATTTAGAAATTGCGAGATTGCTGTTGATGTACGGTGCAGATGTGAGTGAGAGTGCTCTTGGTGGAATTAGGTAAATACAAAACTCTGCCAATATTTGAAAGTTTACATATATTGATTCTCCAGTCCAATACTAATGTTTGTTGAAAATCTGTACCTATAATTAAGTCTCAGTGTTAGCTGTGACTGAAGTTCCAAGGCAAAAATCTCAAGTAAAATAAATAAATGAAAGAAAAGAAAAAAAATAGACCACTGTAGCTTCTCTAGAAGGATTTGTTAGAACAATGTTCACAATAATATGGAAAATGTTTGTGCAAAGGCACATGAAGAATGACTAGATACATTTCATGGCATTTTCTCTGGTGGGCAGATAAGAGATTTAGGGCCAGATTCATAGTCAGTACTGAAGTGAAAATGGCCCTCAAGGGTTGCATTTCAATTAGCAGTCACCTTTTGAGGGCCACTTTAGGGTACCTGCTCGCTCTCTTGAGTTGCGCTTGTGTATGAATCTGTGGTTATGCTTATTATCAGCTGACCACCACATAATAAAAATGGAGGATCAGGAGTTTGCTGAATATAGAGTTCCATGCTCATAATGCCTTCTGCGTTGCAAAAGGATGCATTAGGGATGCAAATAATCCTTTGGAAATATGGGATGAGTAGTATTGTGTTTAGTTTTATCTGCACTTATCAGTATACACAAAACCTAACCTATAACATCAAAACTTTAGACTTGGGAAATATTTCGGTAACCAGTAACACTTAACCTATTATTTCCTTATTTTCAAACATGCTTATGTGCAAAATGAATAAGCAATGTGCACACAAAAACAGAATTAGCCTCTTTTCACTCTTACTGCTATTATTTTTCTGCTCTTGAATCATTATTGGCATAATGAAGCCACCTGCCTCTACTTGCAGTTTTGTTTCATATTGTTATTACTGAACCATTCATCGGGCTTCTACTTAGAAATTACATGCATCAAACTGTTGCACTGTATTTGAATGTAAAATAGTAATGCCTCATTTCATATAAAAATTATGCAGTTTTACAAGGAGTGAAAGTGCTATTTATTGTCCCTTGGGTATGAACTAACCTTTACAGGTACAAGAAGCAATTTTCTTGTGTATAATGCCTTAATTAAAATGTAACAAAGCCTCAATCATCTCACATTAACATTGTAGACAGTTTTTATAGGAAGCATGAAAGTGATAATTGCTATTTTATCCCTTGAGCGTGAACTAATGTTTCACAGCTAGAAGTGGCAACTTTATTGCGGAGAATATACTGATACAAAATATAGAAAAGCATTACTTCACTATTAATTTACACTTTTTAATAGTAAGCAATGTTATTTCTCCCCTTGTGTTAAAACTTGACCTCTTGCAGCCACAAGCCACTGCAATTCCTTTTATTTTCACATGTTTAAATGCAAATAAACCTTCAGTTTTGCCTTGCTGTCAATTGTGTATCTTATCATTACTAGAGATGAGAATTTCATGCAAATGGATGTTTTTATAGGAACACAGGACATAGCTGAAACTTAGTGCTTATCCATTTCATTGCTTTCTAATTACAAGTTGTGTACTTTTTCCATGCATATTTGCATGTTTTGAGCTTTTTGGGGATAAAAACATGCATAATGCACATTTAAGGAATTATTTTTCTAACCACACATATAACATACATTATATTCACTTGAAATGCATGTTTTAATGGTTTTGAGTTGACACCTAAGTTTCTTGATTTTGTGTCTCTTATTTTAGCTTCAGGAATCAGGATTGAAAAAGGAAAGCAAAAAGAAATAAAAGATCTTTCCTTGAATGAAAGCTCACTTTTACAACACTTTACTGATAACCCTCTGCAGACTACTTGTGATTGATTTATTACATTGGATATTTTGAGAATAGTAGAAAGAAAATATAGAAGGTTCAAGGAAACTGCTGACAAATATTTAGGTCAAAGGCATGCTATTTCAGGCAGTTGGGCTAGTGCTGAATACAAAGCTGTTTATCTACAATTCTGAATAGGAAAACTGAACTTATACTATGGTCAACCTTCGGACCAGTCCTTTGAGTCCAACTTTTGGGGAGGTTGTAAATACTCTCTTTCCCCTTTCCAATACTAATACATAGCAGTTAGTTCTTCTAAAATTGGAATCATTTGCTAAACTGTCTTTGCTGTTTGTGAACCTTGTAAGTAGTTAATGTATATGTTTATTCTGTTTGCATGTGTTAATGTGGTTCTAATATGCCTCCAATTAAAGCTTCCAAAAGTGTACTCTTTGCAGAGTGGATTAAAGAAAGGAGTTTATTAGATTGATGGGTACCATGTTCTGCAATTGTTACAGTAAAGAGGTAAGCACTGCTATTCTATTTCCAAATATTTTCTATGGCAGTTGTTCTTTGTAAAACATTACAAACTTCTTTAAATTATTAATTAAAATATGCACATGTTTAATCATATCTATGTAACCATAAGGTCTGTTAGCATTTCAGATAAAATATACTAAATAATTTAAAGTTGACCAACATATCACATCTACTTCACATATTGCTACAAACATGAACAAAAATGAAAGTGCATGTGTATTTTTTGCTTTATCGCGCATGTTTCATAATTTGGTAATGCATGAATGTATGCATATTTTGGGATTTTATAGTGCATGAAATCTTCATTTCTAATCATTACAGTGCTCTCATTTTAATTGTTTTTCCAGTAGCCTTGCTATAAACTGAGAATGTTGCATGTGCCTTAGATGAAAGTTAATCATTAACATAACTTCTTTTTGAGAAAAGCAAGCAATAAGTTGCATGGCAGTTTTGAACACAAAATTTATCATATATTGTGAGAATAGAGGATAACTATATCCTCTCAGAGGTTATAGATCGATTAAGAACCACAAATTAACATTATAACACATTTATTCACAATCACTGGTGAACATTATAATAACCATTTCAAAATATGACACACACACACACACACACACACCTTTATGTATATATGTTGCTAGTTTCTCTGTAAGGCGGCGCCGTGGCCGAGTGGTTAGACCGCTCGCCTCCCACCAAGGCGGCCCGGGTTCAATCCCAGGGACCTGCATGTGGGATTTGTGGTGGACGAAGCGGTGTCTGGGCGGGTTTTCTCCGGGTTCTCCGGTTTCCCCCGCCATTCATTCCACCAACTGCTCCATCATCACCTTTCCTTTCATCCATTTCACCAACATTTCGTTTCATCTACTTCCTTCATCCCATACCAGGCATCGGGCTGATCACCCATCCTGGATGCTCTGTCTGATCCATGAGTGTCTGCTCCTCGACGGGCCTCTGACCCCAGGCACCCGCTTGTAAGTCCTGGGGGGTGTAAGTCCTACATAAGAGGAGGGTAAACAGATAATGAATGAATGAATGAATGAATGAATAGTTTCTCTGTAACATGAATTTACGTATATTCCAACATATATTACTGTGAAACCACTGTCTTCTACATAGTTCCTAACCAAAACAAATTAAAAACTCCTTCAGTTGAGCACTTTTTTCTGTGTGAGCAACCACCTTTGCTCACTTAAAAGCAAAAACACAAACTATACAAGAAAACAGCTCATAGAAGTCCTACATGCTATTCCTGCAGCAGCAACTAAACAAACTGGAAACACATGTCAAACTTGTAGAGTAAACATGCATTCATTGCCATGACCAGTGGTATATGAGAGTGGAAATGATGTCACAGATCACACGTCGTTGAAGTGCCATATATGAATTGCAAACATCTTTAAGCATTCACTCACCATGAGCAAGCACTTATAACTTAAAGGCTTCAGTTCATGCATAAGATTCGACTATGAATCTGAGCCTAATAGATTATATTTTGGAGAATAAAAAGGTTATATCTTCAATTTGTATATGAAAGCACAAATGGGATAGAGGCAAAACAGAATCAAGAAAGTATATGAAAATAGCATCTGCATTATGCTTTTGCATACATATTTCCCTTCTGCAATAACCAGTTGTTGGCTAAAGGACTTAGAAAACGTAATTTCAGAAATGTTTTCATTAGACTTGTGAATACCTCCATATTAAATTTACTTTAGCTCTCTTTTTGAGAAAGTGCTTCTTTGCATGTACTAAATTTTTTGTTCTACAGATACACATGTTAAAAGTTCCACATTAGTCTTTAAAAACAACTCCTGCAATATAGGATGCATCAACATTAATTTAATATCCTTTAGCTATTAGAGAGATAAGTAACCTTCTTATACAGTACTGGAGTTGTGGTCTTTGAGCACAATCTGAGATGTGGGGAATGTTAAATCATCACTGCTCTTAAGCCTGCATTTGCTAGTTAAAAACTTTTTTTCTGAAAAATACATTTTTCTAATCTAAAAACTTGTAATCAGGTAAGCAATTTAGGTTTTATTATCATGCACAGGTTCACTTGCTATTTCTTTAGGCCTGCAAATGGTTTTAAAGTTTTAAACTCCATTGTTGCTTACACAATTTCACTTGATTTGGAATTCACATGTTCCAATTTTAATTTCTCTGGAGATTACATAAAATGGATATTTTACATCTCATCATGTCTTAACCTTCAAAAGGATATATATATATATAGTATAATCTGTGCATGCCTACATCATCCTCCATGGACTAGTGGTACCGTGCTAGTCTCTAGTTCCCAAGGCCGCGGGTTCAAACACTGTGGAGGGCGATGGCTTTTTTTGGGTGTAAAAATCCTTAGCATGGCTTCCTTCGGAAGGGAAGTAAAGCCGGTGGTCTCGTGTCGTAGATTTACGGCACGTAAAAGAACCTCAAGCCTGATAAAGAGGCCTCTGAGCAAAATTACTGGTCTCCCACGCCCAATATAGAATGGGATGCTAAGGACCATAGTAGTTCAAGAGCGTCCATAAATAAAACTCAATGTAATTTAATTTAGTGCATGCCTATACATATGTTCTAAATTTTTATCTTTAGAATGCCAGATTGTTTGGTCATAAACCATGTTAATGAGAAATTATGCAATATAATAAATACAAATAGTATGCTGATAAACGATTAAGTTAGCAGGAACTGCCTGATAACAACTTGGAGAAATCGCTGTAACAAAAATAGTGGTACTACATGCAGTGATCTGCCATGGTTGTAAAATGGCTACATGTAGTGTATGGTAATACCAGACAACATGAAACATTTAAGTCTAATATGATACAGTTTCAAGAACATGACTGAAGATAAAAGAAAGCATATAAAAATAAAAAGAAGAGATGGATTTGTTAAATTATTCTTTTAAAAGGAAGGACTTCATTATGGTTTCCTTTGACAATAAGTAGTATAGGTTTCTGCTGCCCCCTCCCCCTTATACCATGAGAAAATATAATTATAAAGATAAAAAATTTTAGAGAGGAGAAAGTATTAAGCTGCAAATTGGAGAATTTTCAATAACATTTTTCTTTTCTCCAAAATTTAAAATTCTTAAAAACTAGAAAACAAACTGCTTTACTGCAGAAACATGTTTTG
This sequence comes from Deroplatys truncata, assembly GCA_030765065.1. Classification (NCBI taxonomy): domain Eukaryota; kingdom Metazoa; phylum Arthropoda; class Insecta; order Mantodea; family Mantidae; genus Deroplatys; species Deroplatys truncata. The sequence continues at coordinate 384,255,137 of CM060990.1, forward strand.
AATTCTAATATTAATCATTTATTATCTAAAACAATGTTATTAATTTAAGAACATTTATTATTAATTGAAAATTATAAAAAAAATATATTTAAACTAATGAATGTTGCTGTATATTATTTTCTTCAGTAGAGAAAATCATTTTTAGCATAAACTTTAAAAATTAAAAGAAGATTCTATTTGAATATAAATATGTATTAATTTATTTAGTCTTTATTGAAAAGAAATAATGAGTAATATAATACTTAAAATGCTTTGGATTAACAAAATAATATATAAAACTGAGAAAATTGTCTATTAAGTGCAAGGAAAACATTATTTTACATTAGAGGTAAAAATAAAATGTCTTTCTTTAAACTAAAATTTCATTTTCCTACTTTACCTCAAAGTCTTGAATATCATTACTAGTAGTGATTGCATTGGTAATTTCTTCCTCTATAGCCAAGATAGGTTAGTCAATCTTGATGTGCATGTTAATTGCAAATCATTTTTAATCAATTTCAATTTAGGGAAGCTCCTCTCATTGCTAGTATTGCTTATGGAAATTGTGAGAAATATTTGAAGAAATATTATATTAGGTAGGGTAACCTCCAACTTAAATTGCACAATAAACTTTAATAATTTAAGTGGGCTTGGATTAATTTATTTTTCATTTACTTATTAAATTATTTATTTGAAATTATATAGAAAATTTGAGTCGGAATTGAAATACTTAACATCAGTTACATGTTTTACAACTTGACCAGTTTCAGGAGCTAATTGCTCCCATCATTGGAAGTGGCCGACTAAACCGTTCAAGTTATAAAACATGTAAGATATATTAAGTGTTTGAATTCCAACTCAAATTTTCTGTATAATTTCAAATTCACATCACTCTTACTAGCTTATCCATATTTTATACTTATTTATTTATTTAATCATTCTTATTTCCTGTGGCAGCTACAAAAGTCCTTAGTTGCACACGTTTAAGCTTAAAGGAGTAATAGTTGGGCTTTAGGGTGCACAACTGCTTTTATCATTAGCACCCATTTGAGTTTAACTCTTCTTTGTCAATGTCATGAGGTGCATGTTCCAAATTGCATTCATAGTTGTCAATGTCCAATAGTTTGAATGGTGTAAGAAAGGCAAATTTGTTCCATAAATTCCATAGCTGCACAAACCTCCCATGAATTTCTACAGATACCTTATCTAATGAAGGAAACAACTTTCTTCTCAACTCATTTTCATGGGAAAAGGCTGCATCTTTACTTCTGTTACCAAGAATTGGCTGTCTCATTCAATTGTCTGAGAGGTTCCATTAAAATGCCAAGATCTTCATAGAAATTTTTAGCATAATTCAAAGTGCCATCTACCAATTCCTCTTGTTTCTCTGTGAGTGGCATCTGCAAAGAGCTTATTTTTTGAGCACACTGATATATGTTTAGGCCGTATGTTTGCAAATAATTTTGGGCGTCACTGAGTTCATGCAGCACAGGTTTCCAGAGGTCCAGAAAACATGAATGAATGATTTATTATCTGCTTTGAACTTTACATACAATTTATACAATGTATACAATGGAGTTGCTTATTATTTCTCTTCCCCTTATATTTATAATTCTGTTTTGTGTGTGTGTGTGTGTGTGTGTGTGTGTGTGTGTGTGTGTGTGTGTGTGTGTGTGTGTGTGTGAGCATGAGCATGTGCGTGCATGTGTGCGTGCATGCGTGCATGCGTGTGTGATGTAACAAAAATGTATGGCACAAATTACAAAACACATTCCTCACACGTAGACAAAGAAATTATGTTATATGAACATGGGTCTGGAAACACTTTGTTACCATGTTACAACTCATTTTCTCTAACTCATTAATCATGGGAAACACACAAAATTACTAGCATAACACATGCAACTCTTTCTCATCACAGGAGATGTCGTAGTGAATCCTGGATACGCTGATGTATCCCTGAAGTATTGCATATGGTTTTGCAGCCTTCCATAATACGGGCACGGAGACTCTATACATCTGTTACTGGGGTTCAATACACAAGAGCTTTCAAATGCCCCCACAAATAAAAGTCCAATGGGTTTAGGTCCACAGAGCGTGGAGGCCAGGCAATTTGTCCACCTCTACCTATCCATCTGTCACCGAATCTATTATTTAGAAGCCGACGGACATTAACACTAAAATGAGGAGGTGCTCCATCGTGCATGAAGTACATGTTTTGTTGCACAGCTAAAGGCATATCTGCTAACAGAGCAGGTACAACATTCTCTACGAAATTGTGGTAACTTTGTATGTTGAGCCTAGGTGGAAGAACGTGAGGCCCTACCAAACAGCCACCAACAATGCCGGCCCAAACATGACAGAAAATCTTTGTTAATGACTTACTTCAACACTTGCATGAAGATTGACATCAGCCCATACATGCCAATTGTGATAATTTACAATCTGATCTCACTGAAACGACGCCTCATCTGTGAACAGCACCATTGCACTAAAATTAGGGTTGAAACTTTGTTGCATAAACCATTCACAGAAGCTTACCCATGGAGGAAAATCAGCTGCTGATAGTGCATGTACTTGCTGTAAATAGTATGGATACAGCCGGACCTCGTGTAACACTTGCCAGAGTCATGTGGTCAACATTCATTGCTGCAGCTACTTATCCTGTACTGACACTAGGGTTGTCTGTCTGAAGAATTGCCGTCTCCCATTGCAGTGTCCTTGTCCTTCTAGGCCTCCACTGGTCACGAGTGTCAGGCTGAAATGCCCCATGTTCCCTAAGACGACGATGATCAGTGGCTTTAAACGTTTTCCTGTTGGGGCACCTTCATCCTGGAAATCGCTCCCAGCACAAATGTTGAGCGCAAGCGCCATTACCATTTGCTAATCCATACATCAGATGGACATGTGCCATCTCTGCATTTGTGTATACTGCCATTGCACGAGCCAAGTCTGTGAACAACTCTACTAGTATGCAGTAACCCGTGAGCTTGCCAAGGTCATACTGCTCACTGGAACAGTTGATGTTACCTGTAAACAAGCAATGACATAAGTTGCATGGCAACAGGGACATGTAAAACAAAATACTGGCAGTGCACGTACAATAATGATAATGTAACCAGACGTAACCAGGAATGCATGTTCCCCATGATTCTAACGTTCTGTTCGTGTGTGTTTCCCATGATTAATGAGTTGGAGAAAATGAGTTGTAACATGGAAACAAAGTGTTTCCAGACCCATGTCATATAGCATAATCTATGTGTGAGGAATGTGTTCTGCAATTTGTGCCATACATTTTTGTTACATTCTGTATATCCTGGACACATATATGGACACATTCCATATCATGTCATATCATTCCACATATACAGAGTGAATCACCTAAAACTTGCACCGCAAATATTTCAGAAATGGAAAGTGCTATTGATGTGCAGTTTTCACAACATTGATTGGTAGTCAGGGGCTCGTACGTTTAGCCTATAAACAGATTTTAATAATACTGAGAAAATGTATTTTTTGAGCAAACATACAATTTTTCAAATGGAACAATGCCTAGTTACATCACCAGAATAAAGGTAGGGTAAATTAGAATGTCAGTGGCATTTGTTGCAAGATTCTAGTGCAAGTGGTTTATGAGAAATCTTATTTTGAAACTTTTACGCACCGACACTTGTACAACCTGTGATAGCACAAACTAAAGAAAAACAAAAGGGAATTACAATCCTTCTGTGGATTCTTACCAGTAAAGAGAACATAGCCCTTCAAAGGTTGTGTTCAAAATGACCACCGGCAGCTTCAATATATGCTTCCAGTCTGCTATGGAAAGACTGCTGCACACGTTCTAGCATTTCAGCGGAAATTTCAGAGCGGGCAGCAGTAATACGTCATTTCATATCATCTGGTGTAGTTGGTACATCCTTGTAGACAGTGTCTTTCAGCCTTCCCCACAGAAAAAAGTTTAAAGAGGTCAGATCCGGTGAATGGGCCGGCCAAGATACAGGTTCTCTTCGTCCAATCCAACGATTTGGAAACAATCCGTTAAGACAAGCTGTAGTATTTTGTGCACTATGGGCTGGACAGCCATCATGTTGGTACCACAGGTTCCACCTAGTCTGCAAACGAACGTCTTCTAGCATGTGTGACGGATGGTCTGTCAGGAGGCTGCAATACTTGTGCGAGTTCATTGTTCCTTCTATGAACAAAGGGTCTATGAGCTGATGGTTCACTATCTCACACCACATGTTTAAACTCCATGGATGCTGACGTTTCACCTGACAAAGCCAACAAGGATTGTCAACAGACCAATAGTGCATGTTTCTGCGGTTTACCTGGCCATGATTAGTAAATGTTGCCTCTTCACTAAACAAGATACATGATGAATCTGGAGTATCATGTCTTAATGCCCATGTACAAAAGTTAACACAATTCTCAAAATCGTTTCCATGCAGCTCATGATGGAGAGAGATGTGATAGGGATGGAACCTATGTCGATTGAGAATGCACAGTACACTTGCCTGACTTATGCCACTTCCACGTGCGTTTGTGTAGGAACTAATTTGCAGATCTACTGCAGCGGCAGCCAAAACATTAATTTCAGCCTCTTCTCCAGTCACTTGTTTGTTTCTGTTACGTTTTCTAGGTGTTACAGTACTACTTTCACATAATTGGTTGAAGAGGTTGATAAATAATTGCCGAGATGGTTGACGTCCATTGGGATACATTTCTGCATACACTGTACAGGAACGAACTGTATTCTTCCTACACTCTCCATACACCATGAGCATGTTGGCATTTTCTGCATTAGTAAACCCCATCTTCCACTCATGACTTACTGCTTGAACTGTTGCAAACTAACTGACCAGAAAGTCACATTGCAATTAATGAACAGAAAAAACAATGCAAACAAACATAACAACATCATACCTAGCAACTAAGCAGGTTGAATTGGACAAACAATTGCCGGGGTGGAAACATTTCAAAATATGATTTCTTGTAAACTTGCTATAGAATCCTGCAACCAAGACCATTGACATTTCTAATTTACCGTACCTTTATTCCATTGATGTAACTAGGCATTGTTCCATTTAAAACATTGTATGTTTGCTCAAAAAGTACACTTTTTCAGTATTATTAAAATCTGTTTATAGGCTAAATGTATGAACCCCTGACTACCAATCAATGCTGTGAAAACTGCACATCAATAGCACTTTGCATTTCTGAAATATTTGTGGTGCAAGTTTTAGGTGATTGACTCTGTATGTATGTATGTATGTATGTATGTATGTATGTATGTGTGTATATATAGGGAAAGTATATTGTATCCACTATTTATGTTTTTGCTTTGTACCCTTTTTCCGTATTTTCTCCAGTTTGCTTCACATTTCTTCTAATCATTTAACCTTATTTTTCCTAAATACTTTCCTGTTTTCTCCATACATTCATTAGATCTTGTATTAAAAATCCTCCCAACTTTTAACTCTATTGGTAAATTTTTCCATTTCTCTAGTATTAAATTCCCTCTTCCTTTATCCGTGTCCTCGCATTCCAGAATATAATGTCAATTGTCATGTAATCCATTACATTTGGTACAATTCTCCCTGCTTCTTCTCCCTGTTAGACCACTTAAATTCATTACACTTGTCCTCTCCTATGCATACCCCATTCTGGCCTCTTTGTTGCATACTTTGATGTATCTTTCTTTTCCCCATTCCATTTTAAAATATTTATAATCTATTAATGACCTTTATTCCTTGAAACTACTTATAATTTCTTGCCTTTCAATACCTGCACTCTTGTTTCAATTTCTTTCCAGAAACCCTTACTTTTGTTGTTTCTTTTTGTCCAGGTTTCTCCCATTCCTATTTCTTCCAATGTTGTCAATATGTTGTATTTCTAAGTCCAGAAAACATAGAAAAGAAACTTATTGCTTTGTGGCTAGCAAAGTTCTTGCATTTGTCCATGTGTTTAAGCTTTCATTTGCCACTTTGTTTTTTTTATTGTTGTCAAAGTAAAGATTAAAAACAGAAGCGTTATTAACAGTGAAGTATTCATCATGATTTAGATTGAGTCACACTTTTTTACACTCACCTTCACTAATTAAAGTTTCATAAAACAGGAAACGTTTTCGAAAACGTTTCCTGTTTTATGTAACTTTAATTAGTGAAGGTGAGCGTAAAAAGGTGTGACTCAATCTAAATCATTGTCAAAGTAACTTTATCATTTCATATCGTATTTACTGCATTAGCTCTTGTTCTCCATTGTGTATCCTGAATCGTTTTTAATGACTTGCCTTCAACAACAATTACAACTTCACAGTGGTATGTGGATATGGAAAAGAATGCATAACAACATTCTAAAGTACCAAAGAAAATTAAAAAGTTCATCGAAACTGAAGTAGCAATTAAGCAAAGCAGGTTTAAGAAGTGGTTTGAGTAGCTTACAAATTTGGCATTGGGATTTATGTCTTCGAGCCTTTGCTGCACTCCTGTATGCTTTCCAGCTGTGACGGCAGCATTATCACATGCTTCACCTTTACAATCCATTGTATCAAGACCACCTGCCTTGAACTTAAATCTGCTTATGCCAGAAAGGCCTTCAGCAGTTTTATTCTTTGTTTCAGTAAAATCTGCAACACCACTTCTACTTTTTAATTTTCAATCTTTAGGTATTGCATTATTTGACTTTTTTTATCTTTGTGTAAAATATCTGGAGTGCTATCAAATAGAATTGAATAGTATATAACCTATTGTATATGACAGATAATTTGTTGCCAGACTTTATCTCTTAAAATTGCAATGAATTCACTTTGAATTCCGGGTGACATACAACACTGAAATTTTTTACCCCTTATAATCCTCATAAGGTGTTCTCAGAGCAATGGATTATACTTTGCGAGTAGATACATCATATAAAAAGTTGCCTATATTTGTGCTGGTGTTGTCCTCTCGTGGCCGCAAAAAACCAAAATTTGTTTCACCAGAAATTTAATAATATTAAACTTTCTGATAAGAATTTCTTGCCATTTTTTTTGTTTCTTTTGCCACAAAATATTGCTGTTTTTTATCAATAGTCGCTTCTTTTTGAATCTGGCTTCTAATTCTCACCATTTTAAAAAATCTGCTTGTGTTGAGCACTTGATTCATGATTGGTTACTCAACCCTCCATCAGGTGCGTGCTTTGGTAGAACACCATTGGTCATGCGGGGCTTAGTAGACCAGTGCTCTATTTTTATTGTTATTGTTTGTATTTATTTTTTCTTTCATTGATTTTCCTTTCTTTCCTATGTTTGCCTTTATATAGGTTAAGTATACATGGCTTTCATTAATAGTATTATCTTACAACATAAAAAGACAATCTAAAATGTGAGTACATATACATTATAAATTGTATTACAATAAGTATAAAGAAATACATTGCCGTTTTCAGGTATATGTACAACTTGTAATTTCGAATGTTCAGTTACTCAGGATCATCTACTACCTCTCTCGTGTTTTCCCTGACTAAGCAACTATCATAAATAATTTTAGCATGTTTGCTCAAACAGAGGGCATGTCCCACATGAGGTAGTGTATCTTACTTTGAATGGAAAACTATAGTGAATGTGAAGTGAAAAGTGAAAAACAAGTGGAAATGGGACATGAAAAAACTGAAAAAAAAACAAGATAATTTATTGACAAGAAATTGTAAAATGTAAATAATCTGTAGTGATTGTCTACAGAATGCGTCGACAGGAAATTGTAAAATGTGAATAAACTGTAGTGATTGTCTACTGAATGAGTGGCCAGGGTCAAAGTGCAGTAGACAATCAAATTGTAAAACTCTTAGCACAATAAATACAAATAATAAATAAAATAAATATTTAGTTTTGCAGTTCTTTTTGCCTTTGTTGCACGGTTCACATCATTTTCTTTTCAAAGTGGATAGCAGTGTATTTGGCAATTCATCTACTACAGATCCTTAAGGTTTATATTTTGTCAAAAGGTCTTTCAAATCACTGAGTAGATTTGATACTGTTGCTCTCCTTTGTAGCTGTTGTGACAGTAAAGTTAAAGACAGTGCTTTCAAATACTCCTGCCTTGTGCAATATTTATTTTGGCTTCCAAAGAAGATAACCCTAGAATTAATACCTGCAATGTACAAGATATGGTAAAACAATTACCATGGGCCATCTTCTCGTTGTTCTGGCTACATTGTATGTAGCACACAATTTATCTACTACATCAACTCTAGATTTAGTGTCGTAATGCAGGATTATTTCAGGCTTTTCTCAACACGTTCTGATAACTGTTTGGATGAAACATGTAGACTTGAAAGCAAAACTACTGTTTTATCCATTTTTGGAACATGTGAAACAAGTGTGTCATTTTTTGTGAAGCCAAATATGCTTTTGTACTGACTGCGACCTTTTAGAGAAGTGAAATTAGTGGGTAAATCTCTTTTGTTTTTTCGTACTGTGCCAATGAAAGAAAGTTGTCTTTTGGGCAATTCATTCACCAGTAATACACTGGTAAACCAATTACCTGCAGTAACATTTCGTCCAGTGCCAGAGATTGGTTCAGTTAGTCTCAGCACTACAGCCTCTGCTGAATTAGTTTGCAAATATGGTCCGTCGGCTGCTGCTCACAATAAATCTCCATATTAGTGGTATAAAACAGTTTTGCATCACTCAAACAGAATTCTTTTATACCATACTTGTATGGCTTGGATGGTATATATTATCTAAAACCACATCGACAATGAAATGCGGGCAACTGTTCATCGACAGTGACATTTTGTCCAAGAGAATAATGCTTCTGACAGTTGTTCAGAAACAGTGTAAACATTTCTCTAACAGCAGCCAGTTTATCCAATCTTCATCGATCCAGTCTTGAGTTTTTGTCATGAAAGCAAATACAGTGTAATAGAAAACTGAATCATTTTTCAGACACAGCCATTCGAAACCAAGGAATTCCAAGATAATCGGTTCTCCAAAAATTGTGAATATTCTGGTGTCCACCACAAAAAATTCCTGCCAGATACAATAAGCCTAGGAAAGCTTTTATTTTGATTACCTCTGTAGGTCTGCTGTCTCTTTCATGATCAAATTTGTGCTGCACACTGGTAATGTAAGTATTTGAGCTTTCAACAATCAAATAAACTATATCTTGGTAACAAAAAGCTTCCAACAATTAATTTCTGTTTTTGCATTTTTGGCAGCTCCTAATACACCAGGATCTTTGGTCAATATATTGTGAGCCCTTTTCTGTGTTATTTTCCAAGGTGTTTTTTCCATTTTGTTCCATCTCTTCCTGTAAATAATAACACAATGTATTGCCAATAATGATGATATTATTATTATTATTATTATTATTATTATTATTATTATTATTATTATTATTATTATTACACTACTACTATCATAAGCATATGATGGTACGTATAAAATACATGTTATGACACAAGCCGCTTTCATTTCATCTTCATGATGAGTTTCTGAATCTAAGGATTTCGTTTCGAGTTTATCTTCAGAATCAGAATCATCCGATTCATATAAGTTGTCATCCACAGGCAAGACATCATCGCAAAGTAGGCAGTGTACTTCTTCCAAAACATTCAGATTTTGTAGATCGTACCTTTTACTCGTGTTCATGACAAAGCAGTAACAGCTCCTTGCAATGGCAAAGCAATATTGCACAACTAATGAGGAACGAATCTGTCAGCAATATGTAACGAGAGCAGGCCCCCATGTCTGGTTGACCTGTGTGACACATAACTGCTGATTAATCATTCTTTCAGCCAAATAAATTAACAGATAAGGTTGTCACTCCAGCAAACAATCGAGAAAGGTGTAATGTCTAGTATCTAGTCAGGCAATTGCATAGGCGCGTTCTTTCGAAAATTATAAAATTTAAATAATGCCAGGTGTCTCTCAGGCTTCTAGCGATCTAGTTTCTGTTAGTTATTAAATCCATTAGATGAGCAAAACTTTGATTAATTTGGTGTGTTCATGTTCTCAAACAAATGACAATAAAAGCAAAATGATGAAGCTTTAGAAGGAGAATAAACCATCAAAGTACGTAGCACTTTTTTGCCATTAGTTATTGTGTGGTGAAACCATTCTCGCATTAGTTAACTTGTTTGCTCCTTTTGGTGTATGTCAAAACATAATGCTGTTGACTCGTTAGTAAAGTTAGTGTTTATATGCCGTATACCTTCCAGACCTGGCTACACAAGTAGAAATCTCATGTTTTCATCCAAATATTCAAGCCATTTCCCAATATTATATAAGTCTCTGTACTATGTAGAAGTCAATGCCAATGCTACATCATTCTCAGAACTATCAACAGCTATATTTGAATGTGCTGATATAGATGCAGACTTAGTAAACATTGGAATTTGATCTGGTGCAACAATTTTTGCATCTATAACAGGAACACACAAAGATGACATACTCAAAGTATTAATTATGGCTACCAAATATTAGTGTCAAGTTCTTGCACTACTTCTGCTTCTTGGTTTTAAGCAACAAAAGTATCTGAAGAATTTATATCATCATGGAGTCTGAAGTCTGGAAAATAGGAACTTCCAACATATTTTAGGGGAGCCCCTTCATTTTTTTATTGGTACAGTGTTTTGGTACAAAGCCCCATTTCTGTTACTCTTTTGATTTTTAGATGCTGTAACAGGAAGACAATTAAATGCTTTTTATTTTAACCTGATCATTGTTGTTGTTGTTATTATGCATTATTAATGTTAATATTTAGGCTTTCTAGATTGCAAATTGGTAAATTGTATTACTTATTACATTTATTATGTAACAGTAAAATTCTTGAATTATTACTACTCCACCATAACATGTATGACTAGTGACAGTGTTATTAAGAACATTTTAAATTATTAATTTATTATTAAAATGTTAAAGAAATTATAAAGAAGTCACTAGGCCCTAATTTCTAAACAGCCTTCATCTATTAAAAGGCTGAATTACTCCTGAGATCTAAAGGTACTCGATATAACAGTCAGCTTTCTGACAAGTGAACATCCTACAAAACACTGTATAGTTGACTAACTCTTCCTACTTTATAAATAATAACTTGTATCCATAAAAATTCTTGAAATGTTGGATATTGTATATGACAAAGTAGAAAATTAAAGTTACACATGGCAGGTAAATTCTTGAAATGGAATTAAAACCCATTGAGTTTTAGACCCAATGGAAATCATTAGCAAAGTAACTTACTGTAAGTTGAATATAAGAGAAGCATGAGTATTATTTTATGCCATTAAAACACACTCTCCAGATTGCCCTATTTGACAAATGTGAACCACAAGAATTTAGAAAACCCATTTACAATATAAAAATGCCCAATATGGGGTTAAATGAGTTAAATCAATTAATTATGAATTTTTAATGTGTTGCTTAAAAACCTACAATAAACTTTTGATGGCATCAATTGTCACCAGGATGAATAAGTAGGGATAGATTGTCTCCAAATCAATTGTTGTGTAACCAATTAAAACTTTCCCATGTTGAATTAGTTTGGGTCAGATATAACAAAGTTCAAAACTTGCTCTGAAATTGAAAATATTAGCTATTTACACTTATTCACGTACATTATAACTAATATTGTAAGTTGGTATTACAAATTCACAGGTTCACTCCAAATAGGTTTTCTTTTTAAGATAAAGTTTGAAATAGTTAGCTGAATAAAAATGGGCTTGTGAGCTAAATTACTGGAATTGGTAACAGCATGTAACATCTGCGAATCCAGGCACTCATCACTGCCTTCACTGGAGTCACTTGAGCTATTGTTGCACCCTACTTTCTTAAATTATTTCACTAACTGTCAGTGTTTGTTTCAATGCTATCTTCATATATCATGCTGAAAACTTTAAGAAAGTGGGACTACTCACACATGCATACCCTCATAAATTTGTGACTCAGAATGTTTTAGCATTCTACAAATGTCATCCTTGCATACTGCTGACATATGATGATAATTGTGCAAAACATTAGGTAGATCCAGCCACAAATGCTTAGTTGGTAATTAAGTTTACCTCATCTCTGGATGCTTGCGGCTATGCCCACATTCCAACCATGAAGGGTTAAGATATTAAAACATAAAACACTAATACGTATCTGTATCTCCTTACTTTGGTGAACAAAGTACTTTTATTTCTAGGTAGTAGGTGCAAACAAGAATCAACATAGATTAACCATCAATATATTCATGCTATAAACTTAATATACCAAAATTTATTGGACATATACAGTAGGGATGGGCAGAATTGAATTGAGTTTTATTTATGGACGCTCTTTAACTACTATGGTTCTTAGCGTCCTATTCTATATTGGGCGTGAAAGACCGGTAATTTTGCTCAGAGGCCTCTTTATCAGGCTTGAGGTTCCTTTATGTGCTGTAAATCTATGATATGGGACCACCAGGCTTTACTTCCCTTCCGAAGGAAGCTATGCTAAGGATTTTTACGCTCAAAAAAATCCATCGCCCTCCGCCAGGTTTGTACCCACGACCTTGGGAACTAGAGGCTAGCACGGTACTACTAGTCCACAGAGAACGACAGGGATGAGCAGAAAATAACATAATGGTTACATTGTAATGGTTACCAAAGTAATGAATACAAGGTAACTAGTTATCCAATAATAGTTATCAAAGTAACTAGTTATCCAAAAACGGTTACAAAAGTAACTAGTTACCCAGTTACGGTTACCAAAGTAATGAAGACAACTGGTTATTGCATTAAGGGTTACTGAAAAAATAAGGTGAAACTGACCCTGGATGACATCATTCACTGCATGTGCACGGCATTGGTATCGCTTATCGGGAACTAGTTACTTCAGTGTTCATTTACAACTTGAGTTATCCTCACACAGAGTTGCAAGTACATGTTTGTGTATTACAGCGTGTTTATCGCTTTGAATATATCACAGGTCACAGATGATAGGTCAGTCAGCACTGCATTGCATGAAGATGGTTATTCACATGTGACTATAGGTGCATGAGTTTTTATACTTCGCGGGTAGATGAATATAAATAAACAATTAATGCTTTTTTGTAGCAAAATATGCATGGGCCACTAAGCTCAAACAACATCGTTCATATTAAAATGCAGTTACATCTAATTGTTACTGATAATCATTAATGTATTGTAACTGCAACAGTTACAAACATTACTTGAAAATAACTGTTTGTCACAACCTAAATACACAGAAAATGTTTGTGCCAATCTCTGAATAAAACAACAGAGACATACCATACTGTGAATAACCATACTGTGGAGTGAGTCATATAACCACACTCAGTCAATGATAGGGAATTCTCTCATATATAAAAAGGATGTACCTAGGCTATAGAAAGAACGAGATGATCGTACTCGCCCACAGATATGAAATTGGTCATGTCAATGAAGAAATTAAAAGAAATATAATTCATTTTGTTGATTAGGATCACAAAATTATTAACTAGATTATAATGAAAAATAAGGTGTAATAGTTTTCTCACATGGCAATCGTCTGAATCCATACTGTTATACATACCTGTCTAGTCAAATCTTTATTTAATAACTTTTTTTCAAAATTTCTGGACCCAACAAAGTGCCACTCAGTGCCTTCCTCATGATCTGCCACTGTCCTCTGGTGTTCTAAAAGTTTAAGGGTTATCAATTCCTCAGCATTTTCCCAGAAAGAGAACCCTGTGTACTTTTGTTGACAGTTTAAAGCAGGGATATGATGTCTCCTAGCAATTAGGAGTGCAGGCTGTCTTTAGCTTGAGCATAATGGTGCCATAAGTACATGTAGTGAAATAGACTGTGCAGTACAGGAACAATAATGCAGACCATGGCAGACATACAATAAGGCATTTAATGATGTGTGCAAATTTAAGTTCTGTTATGTTAAGCATTGCAATCAACTATATTGTCTTAGATGTAAAAAGCATATAATTACAATAATGACAAGCATCATTACGAGATGGAAGAAACATTTAAGCTATATTTGGGAAGAAATAGAAATAAATTGATTTCAGGCTTGGCAAGAGAGATGTATTTTAAAGTGTGATTTGCATTGTTATTAGTAGGGCCAAGATGTTGATTATGCTATTTTCTGTCTAAAATTTCATAGTTACCTGATCATGAATTTGTGAATGTAAACTCATAATTCTTATACCATTTTCTAATGCTTTTTTTTTTTTTTATATATATATTTTAGGTCAAACTTAACAGGTTTAAGATATTATTCGTATTTTTGTATACTTAGCAATGTACTTAATCTCTTTTTAGATTCAATTTCATCTTTTCTATTCTGCAGTACTGTTTCCTTTTAAGTAAAGTTAGGATGAAATGTTTAAATGAGACATACCTTAACTTTAAACTAACTGAAATACCAGAAAAAAGAAGTGTTGAGCCATGCATATTAAGTTCGTAAGTTAACTTCCACACATTCTGGGATTTAAGGATTAAGACATGACAATGGAACACCAGGACTTCTTATCATGTGCTGTAAGTTCATATTAACTAGGGTTGCCAACTTTTGAAAAACAAATGGCTGGAAATATTTTATGCCTAACATTTTTCATTTTGTCATTGAGGATCAAAGTTTGTTCATTACACTATTATATGGACTATTGGGGAAACGTTGATGGTATAGCTTCCTCTGCCTCAAGTTATATTTGTTTATGCAGCAAGTATACAGTGAAATAAACAAATTGGATTAAAATCACATTTGCATTTTTTATTAATCTAAGTTACATTTACAAAATTGTTTTATCAGTTTACCTTGTTTAATTAATTAATTTACCTATCCAACATTACTCTGTAGGCTAGTAATGCTAAATCAGAAAATATTTAATATTTCTCCACTGATTTTGCCATCTTTAGAAATTTTATGTCATTTTAAATACTTAAGCATTTTTATATCTGCCAATGATTGACCATTCAGAATAAAAGCATTCTCTTATTCAGCGTACAACACGTAAGCTAAATGAGGCTGAATTATAGATGTTATGACATCACATAACAGCAGCATGATACTCAACAAGCAACTAAAAGTATTGTCAACCGTTAAGCAAATGTATTCACATTGGATCATTGACTTCTTAGAACTATTTTATTTTATAATAGTATGGCATACCTTCTGTCTTTTTGTGACTATAATTTTTAGCTGGAATTCACAAAATTATTTAATTTGATGTCTTTTGTGAGTATCAGGAAAATGGCTTTCCCACCAGTGTATGAAGCAGGAAAAGAGAAATGTTTTCTTAAATTAGGATGGTTGGCAACTCTAATATTAATCCAATAAGATCCAAAATAAAAATTAACATTCTTTTTCCTCACCAAATTTTCACTATAAACCAAATTAAATACACCAATAATTTCAACATTTATAATGAACACACACAAAAGTAACTGAGTCTGAATAAAAGTTACAGACCATCCTATGTATATGGCATTGGGTCAATATGTAGCCCCTGGCTTTCCTTATTGTATTGGGTTGTCTCATAAGTTTATTAAGAAATAGATAAATTAGTTAGTTAGTTTATTCATCCGTTAAAGTGGTTTGGTACAATGTACATTCACTATTGGACACGTGAAGCTATAAACATAAACAATAATAGGTTTTTGCAATATATACAATATGTTTTTACATTATATACAATAGGTATTTACATGCTAAATACTATGGTTCATGATATACATTTGTGTTCAAGGAAATCATTAATAGAATAAAAGGAGTGGTTAACTAGATGTGCCATGAGACTGGATTTCAGCTGGTTTACATTTTTAATTGCCTTAATATTACTTGGTAAATTATTATAAAGTTTAATGCCAGAGAATAAGATACTTTTTTGGTAGAGCGAGGTGTTGCAGCTGGTCACATGTATTTGTGTATTTTCCCTAGTATTGTGTTCATGCACCATATTATTAGTTATGAATAGTGAATCAGAAGCATTATTGTTCTTGACTATAAGCAGAATAACTGCATATATGTAAATGCAGGGAAGTGGGAGGATCCCCAGTTTTTTAAAGAGAGGTTTACATGACGACTTTGGGCTGACTCCTTCAATAGTTCTGATAATTTTTTTCTGTGCAATAAAGATTGACTTGCTTGTTGGAGACTCACCCCAGAAGACTACTCCATAACTTAGGAGTGAGTGCACATGTGCAAAATATGCTGCTCTAACTGTTTCTTTACTTGTGCATGTTGTCAATATTCTTAGCATATAACATAGAGAGCTGAGTTTATTATTTATGAGGCTAGTGTGGGCATCCCATTTAAGATTGCTTTGTACGCAGACCCCAAGGAATTTTATAGATTCTACTTTTTTAAGTGTCTGATTAGAGAGTTGTATTTGAGGGGCAAGATAATTTTTGTTCATATTTGTGTGTATATCCATTGCTACAGTTTTATTTGTATTTATAATAAGATTATTCAATGTAAAATAGTTTGTGATTTTCTCTGAGACTTGGTGAGTAGAGGTTAGAAAGGTTTCTTTTTGGGTTGCCTTAACCAGGATATTTGTATCATCAGCATATAAAATGGTTTTAGTACATGGATCATTTATGTGGAAATCATTTATGAAAAGAAGAAATAGGACAGGACCTAGTATAGAACCTTGTGGCACACCATAGCTTACTTGGAGTGGACTGGAGTGATAATAATTGATCTGATTATTTGATTTATTCTTTATTTCCACTATTTGCATACAACCACATAGATATGATTGTAACCATTTATTGGCCAACCCTCTTATGCCTAGAGCCTCTATTTTTGTTAACAAAAGCTGATGATCTATGGTGTCGAATGCCTTTGTTAAGTCTAAAAATATAGCCGAGGCATGTTGCTTTTGATCAATGGCTTTAAGGGACGCGGTTATAAATGAGAAAATTCCCGATTCAGTTGAGTAATTTTTCCTGAAGCCGTGCTGAGAGTCCGATAATAATTTATGTTTCTCTAAGAAGTTGGAAAGTCGTTTAAGAAACAGTTTCTCCAATATTTTAGAGAAAACTGAAAGTAGCGCTATGGGCCGATACTGTATAGAATGGGGATTTAAAGTAAATGAAAAGAAAACACAAATTGTAGTGTTTAAAAAAGGAGGGAAATTGGGTAAACAAGAGAGATGGAGTAAAGGGAGAAATGAATATAAAGTGGTGTGAGACTGTACCTACTTAGGGATAAATATAGATGCAGGAGGTAAATGGGAGAAACAGAAGAGATCAGCTCTGGCAAAGGGGAGAGCAGCAATGACAGCTGTTAGACAATGTTTATTTAAAATGCCAGAGTTGGAGATGAAATGGTTGGAAAGATTATACAATTCAGTGGTTGAGGTACAAATGTTATATGGGATTGAAATATGGGGGCTTGAAAATGGGTGGGAAGTGATGGACATGGTCCACAG
The DNA here is from genome assembly GCA_030765065.1 of Deroplatys truncata. NCBI lineage: Eukaryota > Metazoa > Arthropoda > Insecta > Mantodea > Mantidae > Deroplatys > Deroplatys truncata. The sequence continues at coordinate 384,272,506 of CM060990.1, forward strand.
AATATTTTGTAAGGAAGTACTAGGGCTGCCAACAGCTACAGCAAATGAAGTGGCTCAAATTGAAATGGGACAAGTAACAAGAAAAGGAATGGTTATGGAGAGAGCCTTGAAATATTGGCACAGGATCTTGAATTCTGATGAGGATAATTTATTACAACAATGTCTAAAATACCAAGAAACTAGCTTAAGAAATACGGGCTGGGTAAATGAACTAAGAAATAACCTTGAGAATAATGGCATGGGAGATGTTTGGAGGAAAAGAGAGGCAAATCACAAAGGTTTTTGGAAGAGTATTAGAAGAAAATTTGAGGACATCGAGATACAACAATTATTTAGTCAGATAACTGAGAAGAGATCTTTGATTTTTTATGTTAACATAAAAAAAAACATTGGGAAAGAGAGAAATATGTAGACAATACAAATAAAGAAGAAAGAGGAGGTATAGCATGGTTAAGGGCAGGAATATGGAGGCTAAAAGGGAAGCGAAAAAGCTATGCACAAGGTGAATGTCCATTATGCGGGGAAAGTGAAGATATACAACATATTATATTAAAATGCAAAGAAACAGAGATTTGGAGAAAAGAGAGTTTATGGTATGGAATGAATAGGAATAAAGATATACATACAATTCTAGATAAAAACTGTAAAAATATGGGTAAATACTTAATGAAAGTAAAAAACAAATGGATATGGACGGTTAAAAGAGGAAAAATAATGTAAATATAAGAACTACTAAATGTATCAACATGTAATTGTAATTCACAATGACTGCTCATTTTAGTGGCCAGGGCCAAATAGAGAAGGCAGTTTAAATATGTAATAACTTAGTGCTCAAATAAATTATTCATTCATTCATAAGTTTATTCGTTTTGCTTGCAAATTCCATCTATAGCACCTGAAAACTCTGAACCCTCTGTACACCAAAGTTATCATAGTTGCCTAACAACCCCTACGACTTAGAGATCAACAACCAGACTTGCTATTGGGTATGTCAGTGTGTGCTTGTGACTGACGTTGGATGGAACAGCGTGAACTTGTGTTTACAAACTATGGAAAGCAAAAAGGAACATTTCTGACATCTTATGCTGTTTTACTGTTGTAAGGGTAAAACCGCCTCACAATGACGGCAGAAAATTTGTACTGTCTACAGGGAAGATGTTGTGTGAATTGAGCATGTGAAAAGTGGTTTAGTCGATTTCGAGCTGGGAATATCTCCCTAAAGGACAAACCTCGATCTGGATGGCCAATGGTTACGGATGTGGAAAGAATTCATGAGATGATAGTCAATAATCCATGAATGATAATGCGAGTGTTGTCATTGGAGCTCAATTTAGCTCATGCTGCTGTAGCAGGAACTTGGAAAAAACTGGGTTGCATAAATATTTGCAATGTATGGGTTCCCGAACTGAGTGAAGTGAATTTGATTCAGCGCATTTCCATCTGTGATGCCTTATTGAGACGCAATCAGAATGATCCTTTTCTGGAACGGCTGGTAACTGGAGATGAGAAGTGGATTGTGTACCACAGCACCCAAAAGAGTAAATCATGATGCAAGAAAGGGCAGCCACCACTATCAGTTCCTAAACCAGGGCTGCATCTGAGAAAGGTTATGCTATGCATTTGGTGGGATTGCAAAGGAATCCTGTATTACGAACTTCTTCCAAATAATGAGTCTATCAATTCTGAGAAATACTGTTCTCAGTTGGATCGTCTCAAGGCAGCCATTGAAGAGAAAAGACCGGAATTGGGAAATGATGTTGTCTTTTACCACGACAACGCCAGACCACATACCTGTATGGTGACCTGTCAAAAGTTGCGTAATTTTGAGTGGGATATGTTACCCCAACCGCCGTATTCTACAGACATTGTCCCATATGACTTTCATCTATTTCGTTCCCTGCCGAATTTCCTGAATGGCAAACATCTCACTTCCTTGGAGGACTGCAGACTGAACCTCGAAGAGTTCATCGACCAGAAAACCCTCACATTTTGGAGAAATGGAATTTATAAGCTTCCAGAGAAATGGCAATATATTGTCGACATTAATGGTGTATATTGCAGGAAATAAATAGGTAGTTTGTTTACAGAACCTAACTGCCATAGTTATTTATCTTTTGAATGACTTTGTGTTTAAAGTTTGTAAATGGAAAGTTCGGCAACTACGCTGTCATAGCTGTGCTGCAGGTGAGGTGTGTTCCCAGGCGTCCTTAGTGATTGAAACATAATGAAAAATGAGCTTATGAGACAACCCTATACATTTGAAATTTATACATCCATTTATCAGATTTTGTTATGACTTGTGTTAAGGCATGAAGCACAAAGCACAGAGACTCCTGTCACACTTGACACAAATGATGGTCAGCTTTCCTTTTGTGCAAAATGCATATCATCATTGCTTTCCTGTTCGGTTCTTGGCAATGAAATGTCCTATGTTGTCAAACCTTGAGACTCATGAGGAGTTTTCATTTTGACTGGGTCCAATTCTTAGTTTTGGTGTGGCATGACTCTTCATCATAAAAGCAGCCGGTCTGGACACAGTAAAGATCATAAGCACAATGCATTATTCAGCTCACTCTTGAGTTCCATTGAGTTCCATTGCTTCATATGGAATCAAAGAACCCTGAGCTTAGCAAGCCATAGTATTTTATCTTATATGCTGCTATAGCATAGTACATGTAATAAAAGATCATAGGTTCCAAGGTCAACAAAGGTGTATGATTTCCAGAAAGCAACAACCATCATGTCCAAGATGGCGGTGTATGGTGCAAAATACTACTTCTTTCCTTGAATCTGCATCGTGTAGGCATACATCAAGGAATTAAATAGATCAACCCCATTTTTATATTTGTTGTATGAGTTGATACACACTGCAATTGGAACATTTGTCCTTGAACCCTTCATTTGATATTGCACTTTATTTTTTGAATGCAGAGATTCAAAGTTGGTAACAACAGTTACTACTTCATTATTGTTCCATCAGACAATTCCAATTTCATTGTTTGTGTGAAAACATTTATTGACTCTTCCTCTGTCTTTCTTCTTCATACTTGATGGCAACTCAAGTGGACAATTTTCTCAGACTGTCCCTGTCATGAAAAACCCTTTGTTTTTCATCATTGCAGCCAGACTATAAGATGAAAAAGCATTATCCATATACACTGCATGCTGATTTGGTTGTTCATTATTGATGTCAGAGTTTCTACAACTCATGTTGATAGAGGATCATTGTCCTTGTCTTTCCTCCCCTGGTATATAAAATCTGAAAGGGATATCCATTATGACTACACATTATTCGAAGCTTATATCCAAATTTTACTGGTTTCCCTGTCATGTATGTTTTCAAAGAATATCTTCCAAAATATTTTGCCATTCTTTTGTCTTTTGTTAATTTTTCACTGAAAAATTCAAATTTTATAAGGGACTTGTTTGCCAAATCAAATAATGGCCTCACTTTGTAGTTGTCTTCCAAATCAATGTTATTATTGCCATTGGAATACAAACTGTTTTTTACTTCTTGGAATCTGTTCTTGGATATAGAAGTAGTAGCAGTTTCAACATTACAGTCAGGGCTCTATCCCAATATATTCTTTCCCAATTATAGAGCAATGATTGTTCTAATAGCTTGTCAAAATATCATCTGTCAATGTCAGGAAGAGATCTTCCTTTAAGAAACTGTTTTAGATCTTGCATTTTATGGAGCAAAATAGTTTCCAGCAGTTCAGAATACTCAGGGTATTGACCTTTTATCTTCTCCCATTTTGGAGGTGGAAAAGAAGAGTGCTCACAGATTGATCATCTTCCCTTAGTGACATGATTTCTACAGTACCTGCAATATCGGTTGGTTTGTCCATAGTATGTTCAACAAATTTGGTTACATCATTGCCAACATTCTCACAGTCACTGGCCGCATCTGGTGGTGGTGGTGGAATAATGGCAAGTGAAAGATCACCATCATTTAAACATATATTGAATCGTTTTCTTCATCTGAAATTGATTCTATGTAATTAAAAGCCTCCTCTGGTGTCAGAAAGTTCCTTTGTGTTCCTCCTGCAACAAAAATCAACAGCTTTTAGAAAAAGCTCCATGTGTACCCAATGGCCTATACATAAGACATAGAATATAAATAACTGTCTCTCAATAATGAGTGAAATTTGAACATTTCTATACATCGGAAATGCATTCTAACATAATTTCTATGAATATAAAACTTTGTATGATTATTTTTATACATTTCTATTTCATAGTAAATATATACAGACAAATTCCAGTTTGCACTATTATGAAACAAATAAAATAATATTGGATGTACTTACATGCAGATATAATGCTCTTCATGATGCAAGCTCCTCAACAATGATCTACTGCTTAAATTTACAACAATATATGTGGCAATTTTCTGTGTTGATGTGTTCACAAAGCCTCAAAGAAATCAATAAATTGATTAAAAGTTATAACTTAGACACAAGTATTAGATATAAAGAATCATATTAATAAAAGTAGTCCTTATGTCCTATACATAGGACAGTGGTTCTAAGTAGGTGACAATATAAATGTTATAAGATTGGAGATGACTGTGGTTTGCTACTTTCCAGCACAGCTGTTGTGTTTACAACCCTTTCAGCAAATAGTAAACCAAGGAAAACAGTTACTTTAGTGATCTCCAAATCAGGTAGTGTAAAAGGGTCTGTTTTAATTGCAGTTTAAATGCACTCTAGAAATGTATAAGGTAAAGCTATGTAAACAATATTATTTAAACCAAATACTTTCTTAATTTCGTGGTCATGCTTGCATCTGATGGTTCAATATTATTATGCAAGTTTTGCTAAGTTAAAATGGTTGCTAAAATTTCTACTTACAATAAAAATTCAGTTTACAATTTAAAATCATTTAATTTCATATGTACAATATTTTAAAGTCATTTTACTAGCAATTTTCAAAGCTTTGTTTAGGCCATCAACATCCACGCTCTGGTTATACATATTAAGGTGGAATAGTGTATACTACTGTTTGTGAAAATTGCAACAACAAGAATGAAATGCATGGTTGAAATGAATTTTATATCACAGAATAGGTTCATGACAATGAACAAATGATTAAGTACAAATCTGTACGTGATCTCTGAGCCTGAATATTCAGTATTTTGTGTAGCCTCCGCGCTCTGCAATCAGATTAGATTGCAATTAAACGCCATGGCATGGAATCATAATGGTCCTGGATATGTTCCTGAGCAATCTCCCTCCATGCAGTTTGAATGCAAGCCCACAGATCATTGGCACTGGTTATTGGAGGACCATGATGAACAAGTGGCCGACCAACCATATTCCAGACATGTTTGATGGGCAACATGTCAGGCCAGGAAAGCAATGGTACATGTCGTTCTTTGAAGAAGGCCTGTACATTTCTTGCAATATGTGACTGGGCATTATCCTGCTGAAATATGGCATGTGGAGTTGCTTGAAGCAGGGGGAGCCCTCGGGCTCTAAAACCTCCCTAAAGTACCGGTTGCTGTTCAGATTGTCCTCAATTCGTAGGAGGCAAGATCAGTTGTTTTAATCAAATGTACCCCAAACCACCACACCTGGTGTTTGTCTGCTCTGCCACTCAACAATGCAGGCCTTCAGATTGCGCTCGCCATGGTACCATCGAACATGCATCTGGCTGTCACTGTAGGACAGGCTGAAGTGGGACTCGTCTGAAAAGACTACCTTTTGCCACTCAGCACACCAGTGATGGCATTCACGTGCCCATTACAGTTGCAGGCACTTGTGGTTTCTGGGCAATGGAAGCCGATGTAATAGCATGTGTGCAACCAGTCCCACCACAGCAAATGGCGACAAACCGTCGATGCAGACAGATTCACACCTGTTGCAGTGCTCCAGCATCGAGCCAACACTGTAGATGAAGCTATACGGTCCGTTATGTTCATGTGGACAAAATGGTAGTCATCTCGAGCTGTGGTCACATTGTGTGGTCCAGTACCATCCTGTCGCTGCATACGACCCACTTCTATCCACTGCTTCCACACACACATCACTGTTATAGCAGCATGCTGTATGAACCGAAATGTCATGGTATGATAAACCCGTTTCCGGAGACTGTTCATTCTGCCCCATTCAAACTCACTCGCATGCTTATATTGCATCTTTTGATGTTGATGAGGCATAATGGCACTTACTTTCACGTTTCCACCTTATTTCACAGCTCTTTGCTGACTACACTTGGCATAACACTGACCTTGTCAGACAAATATGAGAGGGCCCTGCTGGGCCTATGTGTACCTCACCTCTCTGCAATCCTAATCACTCATTGCTTGCATACTGTTCTACACATCCACCACGTTTGGATTCATTCAGGGAATTCTTTCATGTTGTTCCAATTTTCATAAACATTAGGGTATTTCTATCTTTTATTCAATTATGTGTTCACTTATACAGTTGCATTATAACAGTACATATGCCTTTATTTGTTTACTAGGCTGTGTTCAGATGAATTTAAATGTAGTTATTTAATACAAAGGACTGAAATTAATAATTATTAAAATGGATTCTAAATTGGTAATTAATTACAATGTTTATAGAGAGATCAGTGTGTCCAACTAGTATGATGAACAAGAGGAAGTTTGCATTAAGTACACAGTAATTATTCACGAAATTTAGCAACCAACATAACTGCAAAAACCAAACCTTTCTTCAATGCTGTATGAGGAGTATCACTGCAAACCATATTCTGTTCACCCCGGGACAAAGTTGAGTTTTACATGAATCACATAGTTTCTAGCTTATGCTTTCATGCTGTGAACTCTATTTGTGTGAAATCATATTCTGTCCCTGTGTAATTGGCATGTGAAAAGCCGCTGTTGTTGAACTGTATTATGTCCACATTGCAATTGCAGCAAACCATATTCGGCATTCGGTTGGTGATGAAAGTGTCAGCTTTCGAAACATGTCCCGCTAAATTATTTTAGTAAGTGATCTGTTGTGTAACTAACTGATTCAATTCATAATTTAAACCATATTATGTCCACAGCCATTTTTCTCATGATGGTCACCCTGAAAGTGATTTGCTGTTATGTTGGTTAAAATGATGTTTTGGTTAGTGCTAAGTATAAGAAGACTTCTGTTAGTTTGGGCTGTGTTTCACAATGGATGAAAGCGAAATTGTGGGGGGAAAATCCAGAGGAAGCTGAAGGAAACAGAAACAGCAAAAGGTAGTTGCAAACTAAGGAAAGGGTGTCAAATAACAATAATTAGTAATCTGTTTTGTCTTCACATTATTTTGTACATCATCACTACTACTGTATTATGGAACAAACTTTGAGCCACATCTTTTTTCTGAAAATAAACATAAGGAACTGTGCACTGTAGCAAATAGCATACATAACACGTATGAGGTGAAAACAAATTCTTGTAATCCATATCCACATTTTTTTTTAATTAATGATGATGATGACAGTGGTTGTTAATTTCTTCTGAAAATCTTTAAATTGTAGCTGGTTGTTCCTTCAGTTAAGCAAGTCTGTTGTTTGTAGTTATTACAAGTAACTAGATTTTTTCAAGAAGCACATATTTTTTCCTCTAGTAAATATGTTATTATGTAGTCATAAAGATTAACAAAAATGTAACTTATTTTATCCGCTCAAGAGTTAGTGTACATTTCATATAATACAGTTTGAAATTGTTGCTTTCTTTATTTACACATCTGTTGAAGACAGTAACAATCCGTATTATAGGTCCAATACAGCTTCTCTCAATTTCAAAGGCTTGAATCTTAGGGGAAAAAAATTTCATACAGTTCCATTTGGGATATATAAAAGTAAGATTTATGACTTTTAGTTTTAAAATGTACTCCATAGTTTAGGGTAATTCATTTTTGGCTTCTCCTCTAAAATTTTGCTTTCAGGACATAATATGATTTGCAGTGATACTCATATTACTAGTCGCTTTTGTCCTAACCATTTTCAAAAACTTAAGGAGCAATGTCATTATGCAGAACAGTTAGCAGACTCGCTGGTTAATGTAAATGAGACAAGCAATTACATCCCAAATGTTTACATATGCTTTCCCTCTATATGATGTTCAAGGACAAAATCTTTGCTAGTTACCACACTAATAACTTATGATCAGTGCGCTGCTGGTTAATGGGTTGTTACAATAATTGTGTTTTTTCCAGACCACTGCATGAAGCTGCTGAAAATGGCTTCACTGAATTGATACGACTGCTGTTATCATATGGTGCTGATCCACTCTTGGCTACATACAGTGGCTACACTCCATTGTCATTGGCATCTGATGATGAAGCAAGGCACTTGCTACAGCAACATCTAGCTGATGTACAAGGATTAACTGCACCTCCATGGACCTTCCAGGGACCTGCAGCATGTTGCGGTAATAATAATGATGCTGATGATAAATAATGAGAGAGAGAGGGGGGGGGAGAAAGGAGAGAGAGAAAGAGAGACAGAGAGATGAAAGCTTTGCAGTCATCTTTTAGTTGTTGCTAAAAATTATTCTTAATACCCTCTTTTGGAGTTTAAGAAATATCTTAGACATGAATTGAATGTCTTCACAAATATATCCCTTATTCAATCAGGAGTGAAAAGGATGTAGATGGCTGTCTTTAAACTACAAGGGAACTCATCTAAAGGAACAGTAAGTACTGAACAAGGTTTGGGATGTCTGAGGTATTTATCCAAAATTAAGTGTTTTGCAATGCAATTTTAGACCTTTGGTATATTTCTTGCAGTAGGTTTCAAAGTAAACAATTATATTGATTAATCTGCTAGTACTACTCAACAAGCTGACCAATCATGTTGGACAAAGGGGGAAAAAAATAATGTTACTATAATACTGAATTTGTATAACATGCAGAATCACCCCTTGAGCTATGGTATTCTATACCCGTTCCCAGTGGCATACTCGCAAATGCACACCCACTAATTATTCCCTGTATATGCATTTGCCTCTATAGGTATATATACAAGAAAGGCAAATGTCAAATGTTCTTCTGTATGAAGAGCTTACTTAAACTCCCCGTGCCTCCTTTGCCAAACGCCAGTGCATTTGGTCAACGAGCTGTAGAGACGCACAAACAAGATTTTGAATCTGGCAAAGGAAGCTTTAAGGTGAGAGGTCGCGGGAAGTGGGGCAATGCTTGTATTTGAAAGTACGGCAAATTAATGCAGTGTAATCGACAAGCCCAAGAGATGCAATTGTTATGGCGCAAGCGCACTGCGTTCCCGTACAAGTCATTTCCTTCGCTGCTTCCCTTGTTACGACCAATTCCCTCGCTGTCATCTAGCAGAAGTTGCGATCAACCTGCTATACGCTTAGCCAACTTTACGTTTCAAAGTAGAATCTAGCCATTTTCTGTATTAACATGAGAGCTATGTTAATGCTGCAAACACATTAAATCTATTTTGATTTAACCATTATAAATGCATATAATTATTCTGCATAATATACTAAGGTAAATATTTCAGTTTGGGTTAGTTATTTTCTTATGCTGTTTACATTTTTATTTGTTATGTTTGTGTCCCTGGTGGCAAATGGTATGCATTTGAGTCGGCCCAAAGCAGTAGATTTGAATCTGTGTAAGTGTGGAAATGAATAGCGTTGCAAAACTAAAAGAGTTAAACCTTTCAGGTTTATCCTTAGAAGAAAAGCTGTAAATTAAAAACGAAGGCAGACCACTGCCACCAATTGATTTAGTTCAAGTGACTAATTGTAAAGGGAAGACCACTACAAGAAAGTTTAACGAAAGTGTGTATAAAAGTTGCTCATGGATATGTGCTTGTGAAGCAACTAACTGGTTCTTCTGTTTTCCGTGTTTATTGTTTGCAAGTGAGAGAAGCGGCATCTAGACGAAATAATGGTTATGGTGATATTGGTCATTTCAAACAAAAAATGGCAAAACATGAGAGCTCAATTTCCTATATGAATTGTGAATTAGAACTAAATGTTCTGGGAAAATATAATATATCTCAGCAGTTAGACAGCACTTTTAGGCATAATGTGGAAAAACACAATGAGCAGGTTACTAAGAACAGATATGTCTTGTCGCAGATAATTAATTGCATAAAATTCTGCAGAGCGTTCGAGTTAGCTCTTAGGGGACACGATGAAAGTCAAAGTTCATTGATCCCTGGAGTGTTTCGTGGGCTGATAAACTTCACCGCAGAATTAGATTCCACGGTGAAAGATCATCTCAAGCAAGCCAGCGTTTTTCGAGGAACGTCGAAAGAAATACAGAATGATCTGTTGCAGTGTATGCTTGACGTATGCTAAGAAGAAATTAAGAGAGAAATTTCTAAAGCAGACTGTACTGTTGTAATTGCCGACAAAACATCTTACATTTTATCTCTGTTTCAAACGGTGGTTGTGTTTCGTTACCTGCTACCAAATGGTAAGCCAGTGGAAAGATTCTGGACATTTTTAAATCCAATTTAAAGATGCGAACGCTCTCTCCCTATGTATAAAAAATGCGCTCTCAATGGTGGTATCTGAAACTGAAAAAAACAAAGTCGTGTCTCAGAGTTACAATGGCGCAAATGTCATGAGTGGGCAGCATGCTGGTGTGCAAGCATTGGTGAAGAAAGATTACCCTTTCGCTTACTACATTCATTGCTATGCACACAAATTGAATTTAATTATGGCACAAGCAGCAAGTCAAAATACAGAAGTTCGAATATTTTTTGCTGGCTTAAATGAAATTCCTGCATTTTTTTCTAATTCTCCGCAACGCGTTCGTGTTTTGGATGAGATTGTAGGTAGGAGGATACCTGGAGTTTCAACAATAAGATGGAATTTCAAATCCCGATTAGTGCAAACAGTTTTCAAACATAAGGAATCCATTACCGAATGTTTAGAGAACATAGAGAAGAGCAGTAAACAAAGCAACACAATAGTTCAGGCTAGAGGACTGTGTCTTAAACTGATACAGCCAGACTTCTTATTCTGGCTAGAAATATTCATTATGATGCCACATGTGGATATGCTATCTAATCAGTTCCAAAGACGATCCATTGATGCAGTATTTGCAAAATCTGCCATTGAAACATTTGAAAGTGCAATAAAGGATGTTAGACGAAACATTGATGATATAGCCAAGAACCCTGTTATTCAGCAGAGGCTGTAAAACGACATAAGGTTGACCATTTGTCATGAAAAGCTGCAGTGAAAGAGGTGTGTGACATGATTCTGCTACAGGCAAAGGAGAGGTTTTCATTTCACAATCATCTCATTGCATCAAATCTCTTCATTTTCGAAAGATTTGATGAATACAACAAAATGTATGCAGAGAAATACATGCATACCTTAACTGAAGCATATCCATTCATAGACGTGACCAGATTACGAACGGAGTTGCAATTGATGTACATGCGCAGAGAATTCAGAAATGTATCGGGTGCTGTAGATCTTTTAGGATTTATTGTGGAAAATAATCTAGAGAAAACGTTCAGTGAAGGTTCTAAATTACTGAAAATACTTGTGACAGTGCCAATGTCAACTAGCGAAGCTGAAAGGTGTTTTTCAAGTTTAAAGCGCATAAAAACCTTTCTTTGGTCCACGACGTCAGAAGAATGCCTGGCTACTCTAGCCATGTTGTCAATAGAGAAAAGCTTTGAAAGGGATATTTCAGACTTCAATGAGAGAGTAATAGACAAGTTTGCAACTAAAAAGGAGCGCCGAATGGACTTCATGCATCGCCATGTCATGTAAGCTGATGTGAAACAGTGAAAGATTCTGGAAGCTGTAAGAGCTTTTTGGTGAGTCAACTTTTCTTTTTTACATTGATTGTGTGTATGTGTGTGTGCATGCACGCGTGCGTGTGTGTGTCTGAAAGAGAGTATGTAACAAACTGTACACCCATTGCAACATGTCACGAGCCGCCATTGCCCGTTCCACTCTTTATAACTCAAAGGGTGCAAACTAATCCTGTTTGAGATTATCCTCATCTCTTATATAGAGTAATACTTTACAAATCAATCAGTTGTGCTAGAAATTATGCATAATAATGGCAATGTTTACTACTATTGCAATTCTGAGAAGAGCGAAAATAGTAGACATTGTCAGTATTTTGCATACTTTCTGAGTATGTGATACCTTACATACCTTAGTCAGTTTGTCAAATAGTGCATTCGCTAACACATGGTTGTGAAAGAGAAAGGTTAGATAGTTGTGTGTGCATGCAAAATGTTTGCATTTTATACCTACATTGATGAATAAATTAACAAGAAACAGTAATCAAAGCATGTGTGGTAATAAGGGAAAGAAAGAAATGTAAAATTAAATGAGGGAAATTATTATTGAAAATGCACTAGTCTTTTGGCATTTGCCTTCTTCTCTGTCCATGCATGTTTTTTGTAAAAGGTTTGACAACATATTTTGTAATACATGTCTAAACTGTAATCAGTTTCTGGCTTCATATGTGATATGGCATGTATGGACAAAATTCTCTAAGCAATTCAAAATCCTGGTCACCAAGAAATTAACCATGCTCACCAAGAAATGAATCATAGGTAAACATAAAGAGTGTTTGTTCGCAAAAAATTTAAAATTTGTTAATGTTACTAAAATAATTCAATGAGAAACTCCAATTATTCTGCCTGCTGTTTTTGTTACTCATTTTCACATTTTATTCCATTGCCTACAGAATCCATTCTTTGCTTAAAGGGTTATGATGGGCTTTAAGAACTTCCTCTTGGCATTGAAGAATATTGACTAAATGATCTGGAGAGTCGTTGCTAGAAAATTTATTTTTATATCTTCCAACTTCATCCCTAGCACTGGATCCCAGTTTCTAGCAAATTAAAATCATCTTTAACTGGTTCCACTTTGTAAATAGTTCCGTAGCACAGGGCTGGCTCAAGGGTGGATCAAGATGTGTTGCTGCCCAGCGTGGCATGTTTTAGGGGTGGCAAATCTTAAAATATGAACAAGATATTGAAAATAAGACGGAATTACAAATCATGCAAGTGACTTTGTGGAGACTTTTTGTTATGAAACTGGTGACAAATGAAGACCAGAGTTTGTCACTTTCAGTGTAACCCTCATTGGTGATTATTGTCAAAACATATAAAGCAGGTGTTCAACAATAAGAATCAAGTTTATAAACAGGAGTGTTTCAAGCCACTCTAATTTTATTCCTTTCTCCCAGGGGATGCTAACTGCAATAGGACACTCACAGATCGCAGTATGCGAGGTGTCCCCCTCCATTGTATACCCTTAAGTAGTCGTGGAGCACTGATATTGTGGATAAAAATTACGTTATATCTGAAAGTGTCGGGCAGGGGGGGAGCAAAACTTGCAATTATAGCACAGGGCGGCAGAACTCCTGGAGCCGGCCCTGTCATATCATTTTATTGTTTATCATTGTGTGCAGTGTTAATGAAAATGCTATTATCACCTACAGCTAACCTGCATGATTAAGGTGAGAGCTGTGTAACATAAGACACCTCTATGGGGTTGCCAGATTGATCATGAAAATTAGAATTGCGTAGAAAATTAAACTCTCAATTGCGTTGATTGGTTGTTGTGTATAGCGAGTACAGGCTACTTGCATGTGAACATGATAATGCCACCAATCCAGCGCTATTACTAAATGTCCCAAGTAGTAAATATTTGTGAAACAGGCCCCTGGACTATAGTTTTTTTGCATATGTACCTTTATCAAGGACTTTTCTATGAAAAGACAGACAATACAAATTTTGTATTGTAGTGTACATGTTGTTACAAATATTGTTGAATGGGACAAAGAATGAACAAGCTATTGGGTTTCCTGACACACACTTCAAGTTTGAACAGCTTTAAAAAATATGTTTTAACTCTTTATAGCCTGGTGTATCATATACATTACAAAGGTGTTTTTTTTTTATTTAGGATCTTTAATGCACTATTTTTTTCTAATTTAATATTATACTAACCTTCAACAATAAAACTAGGCTATTTATAGCTGTTTTATATTGTAAAAATATTAATATTTGTGCAATAAAACTAGCATTTTTTTTAATAACAAAGAGCAAAATCCATGCAGCTGCAGTCAAATATAACTCTGTCAGCATCCGAGCGTGCCATTATACTGGTTAGTTTACTTGGGCCTCCCTTTCCTTTACCACAGGTACATTTGACTGTAGTCGCTGGGACTCAAACTCGCAATGCTTGGCTTTGAATGGATGGCCAGTCCACTTCATATCGCACTAATGATCATGGCTATTCGAATCGCTTAAGTTGTCGTGCCAGTGAAAGAGATACAAAAGCCGGTTTGGGAATTAGGGGAAGAAGGGCATATGTAGTTAAATAATTCCAGTAATAGAGGGTAAACCATGGGCATGCAGTGACCAATTTGGATTTGGTACCTAAAGCACTGAATACTTATAATACCTTAGTAAACCATAGTTATTCATGGTTTTTATAAACTAAATGCACAAGGGAGTTAAAAGTAGCTTGTCTCATCAATGTTACATTTGGCTTGTTTAAAATATTCTCTTCAACCTAAATCAATACATTTAATTGAACTTAATCCAATTTTTAAAGGTTCTGCTCTATGCGTGGTCCAGCTGGACCATTGTTAAACTTTTTAGTTTTTATGAGTGAAATATGTAATTTAGAATTTTGAAATTTTTGTAATGTGTTACAAATTTAATTACCTTTATTACCATAAAATAGTTCCATAAAATATTCAATAAATACAATTGTAAAAAAATAAAATACAACTTGGGGTCCACTTGGACCCCTCATAGCAGTTCATGTCTCATAAAATTTTCTGCATCTTGAGAGTTTTATGCTGGCTGTCTTGTGTTTTTAGTTATTCTGGCATGCATTGTTGGTTTGAAATTGTGTGGAAACAGTTCAGTACTCTCCTAGTGTGCAGTGTAAGGTATAGTCATGTCAAAACGGAAAGGAAAAACTTTTAAAAGGCAGATGCCAGTTATGTCCACGAAAAAAATGATAGAAAAAATAGCAAAGTATGAGAGTTGCAAGAAATTCATTTGCGATACCCACTGTAAGAAAATGCAGAGACTAGTGTGTCTTGGATGTTATACTTAGTGAACATAAATTGTAAATCTCCATGTAAAAACGTAAAACGGTACTGTAATACATCATAAAAATGTTAAAATGCATTTGTGAACTTCAGTGAAAAATAAAACAGAATAAAGTGAAAAATAAAAAATAAAACAAATTATTTCATCTAATGCAATAGTGCTGAAAAATAAAAATAATATTGTAATTTTTAATTTGGTTGTTTGTTTGACAATGCTAATTTTTAGGTACATCGTTGGTAAAAAAAAATGTTGAGACATCAGAATTGTTGTTTTACAATGATTTTATTTGTTCTAAGTAGAACATAAGGTAATTATATTTTGTTAATTTGAGTTTTCTGCTTGGGCTCCACTTGGATCCCTCTCAGTTGTTTAAGGAGGTACAAAAGCATAGTAGTCTGAGGGTTAAGATTGTTTGGAATGAAGACTTCTGGGTTTACCTTGATGCTATAGGAGTCTACTGATTGGCTTTCACTAGTGTATTTCTTTTAAAAATTGAAGTTTAATTTTAAAATGTTAATACATTACTTTGGTTAATATATTACTAATGTAGAAATCAGAAGGTTTTTCAAATTAAAACAAAAAAGGAGAGTAATATCAGCAGACATATGCTTTCTTAACAGGTGCCTAAAAACAAAACTATGCCCTAAATTTGTTCGCCAAATAGTAAAATACAATAAGAACAGCTAGGAACAAAAAGCAGCTTAAAAGGAAGTGTTAGAAATTGAGAAATCAAAGCACTACATTAAATTGGGGGAACTGGATCTGGAACTGTATAATCTGCACATAAAAATATCAAAAGCATTAGGTGCAACCATTTGGGAAAATCTGGAAAGAAACACTTTCGAATGCATCAGACTTTTAGTTAGGCAAAAAGTAGTGGCACAGAAAAAGAAATTTAACAGCTTGCAGCTATGCAAACTGGGCAAATTCTACACGGACCACTCTGACCTCAACGTTGTTAACCTTTCACAACAAATCTTCAGCAAAGAGGAGCTAAATTGTTTGAACAAAGGCCTCAAGGCTATCCCACAGTTTTCCAATAATCCTGACAACTATGTGGCCAACATCAAAATAGCCGCAGCAGATCTGAACAACAGCAAAAGGTGCACAATTTGCAACAAATGCACGGAAAGACTGAGCAAAATGCCTCACAAAAAGGGTCTGGGCACACACCATAGGAATATTGCCAAAACTCTAAACAATAAGGATGTGGTATATTTGAAGGCAGATAAGGGGAGAAAAATTGTCATTTTGGATGGATCTGATTACTCCAAAAGAATGCGGGAATTGCTGAAAGAAGGAGAATACTGATTTTGAACATGATCCCATGAAAAAATGGATAAAAGCCATAGAGGAAGCCATAAATAACAGCCATATCATCCCAAAAGACAGATGCTATAATATCAAGATGAATAACCCCAAGTTAGCCAGGATATATGGCTCCCCCAAAATCCACAAGCTTGCCAACAACATGAAGCCAATCATCAGTTGTATAAACACTCCCTCTTATCACCTTGCCAGCTGGTTGCTTCACCAATTTAAAGCACTGCCACAACTCGAAAGCCACAGCATCAAAAGCTCCCTTGAGCTGGTGGAAGAACTGCAGTAAATCAAATTGGATCCCCAGGACACACTTGTCTCATTTGATGTCAAAAACCTATTTTCAAACATTCCTGTAGACAAGCTGGTTACATTTATGAGAAAATGGTTACGCTCCACCAACATCCCTGCCGAACAGTGTGAAGAATATCTACACCTCACCAGGATCTGCCTAAACCATTCCTTTTTCATTTTTGAAGGGAATTTCTACCAACAGGAAAAAGTTGTGGCTTTGGGAAGCCCCCTATCTCCTTTCCTGGCAAATTTATAAATGAGCCAACTCGAAACACACATGATCAAAGTGTTCCCCTATATGCTTAAAGTTTGGTACAGATATGTTGACGACATATTCGCAATAGTAAAACACAAACACATAAAGGACACTCTCAAGCTTTTAAACTTACAGAACCCATCCATTCAATTCGCAATAGAGATAGCTACCAACAACTCCATAGCATTCCTGGGCCTCAAATTAATGAAGATTTCATACAGGATAGAATTTGGAATACATAGAAAACCTACACACACAGATAATTACATCAAAGCACATAGTTACAACCCCAAAGCACACAAAGAAGCAGCATTCAACAGCATGACTCATAGATTAATCAACATCCCCCTCAACAGAACTGAATACTACAAAGATTATCAACACATCAAATCTGCAGTATAGAATGGATTCAGCCAGGAAATGGTAGATAGGAAAATTCGTAATTCAAAAGATATAAACGCATCAAGCAGGTCACTACACTTTCTAACACAGCAGAAAAGATCAACTTCAGGAAATGCGCATACCACCCAGGTCTCTTTCACAAATTTCAGAAAATATTCAAGAATCACAACATCACCTGGCACCTTACAACAAATTTCACATCAAGAATCTCATTAAAGCAAGAAAATCTGATCGTATACCCCAGAACAAAAAGTCTGGAATCTACTGGATCCAATGTGAAAATTGCGAGAAGGTTTACATCGAAAAAATAAAAAGGAACATAGGCACCAGCGTTGCATAAAGTTCAAACAGACCTACAAATCAGCAGTTGCTTTTCACTTCTGGACTCAAAACCATGAAATAGACATCAATATCCAGTTGCTGAAACCAGCGCAAAAACCCAAAAAGCTTGAAATATGGGAGAAGATTTACATAAAGAGGTTTGAAAACCGCCTCATGAACTTTAATTTACCAGAAGCAGACAACCCTCTATTTAGTTTCATCCATAGTCCACCAGAAGATACCTCAGTCTTTCAACAATACGACTCAAGAGTTGATCCGACAATCAACAGGCAGCTGATGATGTGAGCCCATGCTCACAATACATGTTCTGCAAAATAAATAGGTGAATGAAGCTAGTAAAAGTACAGTGTGATTCTCTCGCTAGAAGCCCCAAACTTTTGCCTATATGTTGGCCATTTATGTGAATTTTGTGATGAAACTTTGTGTACATATACCTTGAACAATGTAATGTAGTTCCACACCCCTCCCAGTAGGCTTGAACTGTTCCACTGAAACGAACGTCTCCACGTGCTGTACTCCAGTGTAGGGCTTGGAAGCAGCATCAACAATGTTGTACACAATTGCAGAGCGTGTGTTTCTCGTGGGTAACTACTGGCAAACGGGTTCATTTAAATCATGTCAAAGGGCATTTTGGGCCGAATTTGGTATGCGACGTGTGCCCTCAAAATTTTGTATTCAGAAATTGGTAACAAAGTTAGAGATGGCTGGAACCTTGATCACACAGCATGCAGGAGGCCGGAAAATGAATGTGGGTGTAACGGAAGAAGTAAAGGAGCGACTATTGGCATCACCATCAAAATCCTTGCGATGACTTTCCCAAGAAATGAATGTTCCATATTCTGCGTGCCAAAGAGCTGCTAAGAAAGCAAACCTCCATGCTTGCATGTGACATGTGTTCAAGAATTGCAACCAACGGACCATGAAAAATGTGTGCAGTTCTGTGTATGGTTTCAAACATTTATTAATCAGAATCCTGGGATTTTTGACTTTACTTGGTTCACGGATGAAGCATGGTTTCATCTGAATGGTTATATAAACTCTCAGAACACGCATATACGGGCACAAACAAATCCTCATGCCCTACATGCAGAACCTCTACATGCACAGAAAATTGGAGTGTGTTGCGCAGTGTCACATATAGGCATATTATAGGCCCTATTTTTCACGAGAATATAGTAAACACTGAAGAATACATTAAAATATTCACTGACTTTGTCAATCAGTTAACAGATGATGAATTAACTCACGGATATTTCCAAAAAGATGGTGCAACAAGTCACACGTCACGTGCAAGCATGAGGGTAATTGAAAGCTTTTTTGAAGATCGAATCATCTCAAAAACTCTTTGGCCACCTAGCTCTCCTAACCTAACACCACCCGACTTCTTCCTGTGGGAATGTCTGAAGGGAAAGGTATACAAAATAGACTACATACAATTGCAGAGTTGAAAGATGCTATATGAGGAGACTTTAATAAATGTATTCCAGAATTTTGGGCAATGTGTAAAAACGTGTTTGGATGTGGGAGGATACCATTTTCAGCATCGGATGTTACAGTGCATATTTCAAGGTATGTGTACACAAATTTTCATCACAAAACTCTAATAAATGGCCAACATATAGACAAATGTTTGGAGCCTCTAGCGAGAGAATCACACTGTATTTAGGTTGACTCCACTTTCATCAAGTTTATTGTATTACTTTTTTATTACATTCTAGCAAGTTACATTATTGTTCACAATATTATTTCAAGCATCATAGATTCACATTGTCATCAAAGTGTTATGAGTAAACATAAAACATTTAGAAGTGCTATAATGAAAGGTCTCCGAGAGAGTTGGCATTTGTTTGAAAAATACTTAATATATTTCAGTATCAGTGATTTGAAAATGTAATTGCATTTCCAATCTTTGACAACAGACATACACAAGGTGGTAAGAAACAGAAACTGAGATCATACAGAAAATACTGTTAATATATGCAACAAAGTTTCCACTAAATTTTTAAGCAAAACACACCCTACCAGAGTAAACACTTTCCAAAATATAAATGTTGATTGAATAAGTGCTCAAGAAAACCTAAATAATAGGCAGTACAGGAAAATTATTAAAAACATTATTAAAGGCTTTCTCATTTGGAAATGTTCTTGCAAAATGTTCCAGACACAATCTAATGAGATCTTGGCAATGTCAATAAGCTCAGTTACATTGATTCGTCAGTTATTTAACATGGCATTGTTTATTTTCACAATGTTTTCTTTAGTCTTAGCAATAACTGGATGTCCTGGAAATCATTTATAAAAAATGGAAGAATGGCCACATTTAAACTCTGCAGCTCATTTCTTCACCACAGAATATGATGGTAAAGAATCTTCCAAAGGGGAGTCTCTTCATACTGAGTATTTAACCACTGCACAAAATTACATTTTTTCTACTTTCAGAAGAAACTTCAATGCATTTATTTTGCAGCAATGATCAATTCATAATAATTGATAAATGAAAGTACATTTACATACATGTACATATACGTAATTGCATGTTCCACCATCTAAAGGATTGTACTTTGAAAACTATTCCTGCTATTTGCAGCACTATTTCTGTGCCAGGTTCAGAACTCTCCAAACCACCCTTGTACATTATTCTAGCTAAATAAGAGGAGAAAATAACCTGGATATAAGCACAAGATGACAAATGATTACAATAAGAGTATATACTAGCAGTGGAAGAATTTTTTTAATTGCTTGAAAAAATGCAAAGAATTACCAGGAGCAAATATCAACTTCAATCATGTTCTACTGATTCTCAAAGTAGATATTCATCTGAAGAAAATAGGTGGAAGATGAGTGTGAAAAGGATATAAAATAGGAAAACTAAAGAATGAAGAGGAAAGAACAAAATTTAAGCAAGATTTAAAGAAAAGACTGATAAGTCTGAACATTTATTTACTGACACTTGAAATATTAATGAACACTAGAATCAGCTGAAAAGCTATATACAAGTAATAGCAGAAGAAAAATAGGGTACAGAGAAAGTTATAGGTTTTAAGGAGTTTCACATATATTATGCATAATTCACATGTAAAATACATAATGTAGAAAATTGTTTTCAACATGAAGTAAAAACTAACATTTATTGATTATGAACAATCTAAACATCAATTACTTCATTCCTTTTAAGTTTATTAATATTCTGTCATACAAATAGTCTATTCAGCAATGCTTCCCAACTCTTTGATGATTAGTCATTTAGCACAATGATAAGTCATTTAATGCATAAAATATGGAATACTATTGCATTAAATAGTTAATAATAACAATAATAATAATAATAATAATAATAATAATAATAATAATAATAATAATAATAATAATAATAATATTTACTCTAAATTTTACACCATTAGAAAGACCTTTATCACTTATTGATTTGAAATGAATGCACTTACTTTATTATTTGTAACAAGTTTTTGTTGTTTTCTGTTAGTGTCTAATGGCAAAGAATATTTATCTTAACGCTAAAATGTTCACATAAGAATTTGGTCCCTGTTGGGTTTCCAGACAGAATCTTTTATATAAATGCCACCTGAACGTGGCATTCTATGGTTGCAAATTTAAAAATTTAATTGAACACTACCATTCATGTTATCTAGTCTATATAATCACATACTTATCTTTCATTTTATGTGAGCAATAAACATGTACTAGTTTCTTCATTTTTCAAATTAAAGATGATTGCTGCTAGCTTTATGGACAAAAGACTAGTTGGAAGATGCCTTTTCCAGTTATGCAGTTGAAGCTGGAGTGTTCAATAATTTATTAGGTAAATCTGCTAGTTTGGAATGGTGCCTCTTAATAAAGAACCGGAATGTTTTTGGGGATGTAAACCCTTGCCCAAAAGTTCACCAAATATTACTGCTTTTTCCTAGACACTATTGAAAGCTGACAAGCCTTTCTGCATCCATTATTTCCAAAATAAATCCTTCCACTTGGACATGCTGTTCTTAATTGAGATTCTGTCCCTGGTATTGTGGATGAAGTATATTTGCTGCCAGGTTGCATATATTTAGAGACTGTTTTCTCGGCTCCTCAACAAGATATAGCTTGTCAGCATAATCATGAGGTAACTGAAGAAACCACCCATAATTCTATTGCATCTGTGACCTACTTTCGGACTTTGACGGGCATGAGCAGGCTGACAGGATCTGAGAGTGCTATTGTTTCATTTACTTGTGAAAGAAATTTTGAAATGTTATTGAATTCATCATTGACTGCCACATTATGCATTGCTCCGACATTATTTTTCACACATCTTGATGAGAGCACTGTGGGTGTCCAAGGCAAAACTAACTATAAAACCATTAGATAAAAGTTTTTGCTGCTGATCTGAGTTTTTGAATGCTTCCTTTACTTTTGATGAACTGCTTGTTGGTAGCAAGTATTTAGACAGTAGATTTGCAGTATTGAGTTACAAGCTAAATGCCATAATTTATGACCCTTGCTCATTTTTACCATGATGCTCCCATTATCAGACATTATCAGACACTTGTGTTAAATTGTTTTTTTGCTATTTCAGATACTTTTTTTGCTGTATTACATAATTTATTTCCTGTGTCTGACTCACCTGACAGATTGAAAGCCTCTAGAAACACACTTCTTGGTTTTCCAGTACTTGCATTAACGCTGTGTACCATTGCATACCATTGTGACAACATTTTTTCATCTGTCAATGAGTAAAACTGAGTCAAGATCAACATGTGATTGTTGAAATTCTTCTTTTTAAACATCATCAAGCAGTGTGGTGTGTTTGAAAGATGTTTCTGTCCTGGCAGATGGTAGGATAGGTGAAATTTTTATAGCATGTCCTTGCATGTGCTTGCTTTCAAAAAAAAAAAAAAACACAAGTTTAGCAAAAATTCCCTTTTTTTTCTGCAGTATTCATCTTTTCAATGCAGCTGCTGATTGTACATCCAGATAAAGAGCTGAAGGGTCATTTTTTTAGGGTGGCTAGCAATGGAATCCAAGTCAGAATGGGGCATTGAACTTCAAGTGCTGGTTTCTAGGTCCACCTGTTCCAATGATTTGTCTACCTCCACTGTATCTTTGCCTGACATGTCTGATGTAGAATAGGAACATGCTGAAAGTATTGGCTCTTTTGGATGCTTGTTCTACTACATACTTTAGGGCATTCTTTTGCTGTGTTTTTAAAAATCAGTGCAGAGATGTGGTATTTAGTGCAGTTTTTATTTTCAACTTTCACATGAATAAAGTTAGGTTTCCATAAACCCAGTGAATTTGTCTGCCATTTCAATTCATGACTAGAAATCTTATTACCAAAGAAAAAAATGATATTGATACATGTTAAGATGTGCTTATTCATGAGTCTATTTGTTAGACAGCTTGTATTTACACTTCTCAGAAAGAAGGTTATGGACTATGGTGACTGACACTAGACTCGTTCTCTTCTCTAATACTTTAAATTTCTACTTGATAGTGTAAGCTTCTAGAGAAGAAAGGTTTTGGATTGTTTAAAAAATAGCTTGGATTTCTCTTTCTTGTTTCTGGAGAGGAGGAAATGCTTGGAACAGCATCTCAGTCAGTGCAATATGGGTATGGTTTCATAACTCAGTTTCTGTTTACAGCATGATGCATCAATGGTCACCTCTCATTACACTTTGTTACATCATACTTCAGAACATTATGTATTATGCAAGCTGTTAGCTGATACAATATTTCAAGATCACTACCACAAGCAAGCAGTAACTAGAGTTCTATACCTACCAATAAGCCCCAGCTGAATGTAAAATATATACTGTACAAAAACTAAAAGTTGTTGAAGGCTTTTACATATTTTACATTTATTATATACATTATTTATGTGTATTTCACTGTAATGTGGATAACGTTTTTTTACACATAAAGACCCAACTGTGGTTCACAGTACAAGTGTTAAAGAGGATGGTAGAAGGAAGAAAATGGATAACTATTCATACAGAAAAGAGCAGAGGAAGCTACAGGAGTTTAGGCAAGAATTAAGAAGCAAAACTAATAAGGCCATAGAAGAGAGACTTTAAAAAATTAATATTCTGTGAATTAAAATGTTTGGGCTTTAAAAAGAAAAGAAAAGCCAGAATTCAATGCAGCTTAAAAAAAAAAAAAAGTGAAATAATTTACAAAACAGAATGCTGGAACAATGGAAGAAATATGAAGAAAAGTTATTTAAGACAGGAAATCACCCAAACAACATTGGCTATATAAAATAGAAGATAAAACAAAAGTATAAAAGGATATCCAGCTTTAATGAAAGTACTGGAACTAGTACTTCAGGAAATGAGAATAGGAAAGCAATGGGGAATCCCCATTGATCCAAGGTGAAGGAGAGAAGAGAATTCTTTCTTTATGCTGCGACAATATGAGAACGGTGAATGTTCTGAGGACTCCACAAATTCAGCAATGCTACCTACACCAAAGAAATGCAGTGATTTCAGATCTATTAGCTTGATGTCTCATTTGACAATGATTCTACTTAGAGTACTAAATTGATGTGTATGTTCTAAATTGAAAGGTGAATTAAAGTTGGTCCATAAAAGATAAATGGGAACCAGAACCAGCATGGAAAGTGAAAAGCAATTTTAATTCACAATACATTTGGAATGGGAGTACCTATTGGCTATTAATGACTATTATAATGTGGAAAAGCAATTTTTACATCGAGATTTCATTTTTTTTTGTAATGGATCAATCACATTTTTTACCTGTTGCAATTCAGCCAACATAATGTGCATAGCCAACTTTAAAATTTGGTACAGTAAATGTTTTCTATACTACAGTATGATCCATATAAACCACTTTAATGGGCCATATCTCTTGAACCAATAATAGGACACATGTGCAACTTTGGGAGAATATAATACACAATTGGGAGAGTACATTGCTCATTGTTCCTCAGAGCAAATGTTGGAAGTGTCCTCCACACTGACATTCATACATATCTGTACTTGTTTCATCATATTCTTTGACATTCTACAAAGAGTATCCTCATCAGTGTTGCTTATTTTGTTACTAATGGATTCATATAGTTGAGCAGTTATCCGAGGTCTATTCTTATACACTTTATTTTTAACATACCCACATAAGAAAAAGAACATACCCACATAAGAAAAAGTCCGGTGAGGTTAGGTCAGGTGATCTGGGGTGCTACAGAACTTTTGAGATTATTCAACTATCAAAGAAACTGGTTGCAAACTGCATGGAGGAGTTAGATGTATGACACATTGCTCCATCTTGCTGGAAATAACCTTCTGTCAATTTGATAACATACAGCTGCTCCACAAATGTATTGAAGATGCCCATAAAACTGCAGTGTCTACAGTCATATCAAAGAAAATGGGGTCAACAATCCTGGAAGCTGACACCACGCACCAAATTCCACCTTTTCATCATGCATTGGCATATCGTGGATGATATGGGGGTTTATAGCAGTCCAGTATCTGCTGTTTTGTGTGTTGATATAACCTGACAGAAGAAACCATGCCGCATTTGTAAACCATGATATGGAGAGAATGTCTGGATGTGGAATAAGAAAACCCTGAAACCATCAACAATAACGCATTCATTTTTCATGATCTGCTTCTTTCAATTGCTGCACCATATGCACTCTGTATGGTTGCAATCCCGATTTCTTCACAGCTCTTTGACATGTGCCATATGAATAACCTGTCTCCTGGCTCAATCAATGCAACAATTTCTTTGGAGGGTTCACTAAGCGTCTTCAAACATTATCAACAGACTCTGCACTCAGTGATAGTCTATATTTTCCACTCTCACTGATGAGTACACCAGTTGTCTCCAGCTTTCTTACTAGCGATAAAATTGTTGCCTTTGTTGGAACATCATGCACATTGAATTCCCTTCAAAATTCCTGTTATGTTGTTATCAATGAATTTGTCTTCCAATACGTTTTCATAATAAAAACACACTGTTAAAGTGAGTACTGCAAGTTTCTGTTACAACTGCAAACTAAAGACTGTCAACAATGTCAATAATGCTCGTAATTGCCATTGAAATCAGCAAAATAGTCAACAAATGGCAGTGGAACTGATTCTCCCAGAGCTACTTAGATCATTAAAACAAATTTCACATTTCTGTTAACTTTCAAAGGGAAATTATGGCTCATTAAAGTAGTTCAGGTTTATATGGATCACGCAGTATTTCTAATGTTTCTAGCAAAAGCACCTTCTTAATCCATATATAATCAGTAGGGTGTATTAAAGATTGTACTCTGTGGTGTGGTGTATTTCTTTCTTCTTTTTTTTTCCCAATCTTGAGACTGTATATGTTCTAGTGTGCAGGAAATCAAAGCATAGCTATACAATACAGAAGTATACAAATTAAAATATACATTACAATTAGGGAGTGAATTTTTATGTGGTATAAAAGTTTAAAATTTTCATACTTTATATGCTAAAGAAGAAGAAAATCTAGATAATTCATACCCCCAGGAAAGCTTCAGCTTGTATTTAAGGAAATATATGGCAAAATGTTAAAGCATTTTTACCTAAATGCACAGCAACGAGAACAAATTACTATGTTAAAAGATATTCACTAGTTATAGAGGAATAGGAACTCCTAGCATGTTCCTTAGAATTGCAGTGAACAGCAAAGGTGATCTTCAAATCGTCCATCATGAATCCATACCAATTGTATAAATAGTGCTGATGATGGTAACTGAGTGGCCTCTTAAAGAGACCATGCATGCAGGCTCAAGAGACCATTGTGCCTTTTATTTTGGCATTACTCTAGTCCAATGGTCTGTATGAAACAGACCACATCCTTGCTATCTGCCCTTCTTATCTCCTCAGGTTCCAAAAAGGGCCCTAAAGATACATACCTATGCACAGCGAAGCCTTCACATTCGGATGGTATATGCTGTGAGGTCTCAAAGTCCCTTGCACATTTCCTATACTGGGTATAACAAAAATTTATGGCACAGATTGCAGGACATATTCCTCATATGTAGACGAAGAAATTATGTTATATGAACATGGGTCTGGTAACGCTTTGTTACCATGTTACAACTCATTTTCTCCAACTCATTAATCATGGGAAACACACAAGAATAGAACGTACCAGCATACCACATGCAACTCTTTCTCACAGGAGATGTTCAATATGCCCTCCGTGAGCATTGATACATGCATCAACCCACCGTCGTAGTGAATCCTAGATGCGCTGATGTATGGAGTATTGCATATGGTTTCGCAACCTTCCATAATACGGGCACGGAGACTTTGAACATCTGGTACTGGGGTTCGATACACAAGAGCTTTCAAATGCCCCACAAATAAAAGTTCAGTGGGTTTAGGTCCGGGGAGCATGGAGGTCAGGCAATTGGTCCACCTCTACACATCCATCTGTCACCGAGTTTGTTATTTAGAAGCCGACGGACAGTAACACTAAAATGAGGAGGTGCTTAATCGTGCATGAAGTACATGTTTTGTCGCACATCTGCTAACAGATCAGATAGAACATTCTCTACTTTGTCCATTGAGCTTGGGTGGAAGAACGCGAGACCCTACCAAACAGTCGCCAACAATGCCGGCCCAAACATTGACAGAAAAATTTTGTTAATGACTTGCTTCAACAATTGCATAAGGATTGACGTCAGCCCATACATGCCAATTGTGATAATCTACAATCTGATCTCGTTGAAATGACGCTTCATCTGTGAACAGCACCGTTGCACTTAAATTAGGGTTGACACTTTGTTTCATAAACCATTTGCAGAAGCATACCCATGCAGGAAAATCAGCTGCTGATAGTGCCTGCACATGCTGTAAATGGTATGGATACAGCTGGACATCGTGTAACACTCACCAGACAGTCATGTGGTCAACATTCATTGTTGCAGCTACTTGTCTTGTACTGACAGTAGGGTCGTCGTCAACTGCCTGAAGAATTGACGCCTCCCGTTATGGTGTCCTCATCTTTCTAGGCCTCCCCCGTCACGAGTATCAGCTGAAATGCCCCATGTTCCCTAAGATGACAATCAATGGCTTCAAACGTTTTCCTGTTGGGGCACCTTCATCCTGGAAATCTCTCCCGGTACAAACATGAGTGCAAGCGCCATTGCCGTCTGCTAATCCATACATCAAATGGTCTTCTGCCATCTCTGCATTTGTGTACACTGCCATTGCACGAGCCAAGCCTGTGATCAACTCTACTAGTACATAGTAACCTGTGTGCTTGCCAAGGTCATACTGCTCACTGGAACAGTTGATGTTACCTGTAAACAAGCAATGGTGTAAGTCGCATGGCAACAGGGACATGTAAAACAAAACACCTAGGGTGCACCTACGATAATGACAATGTAGCCAGACGTAACTAAGAGTGGATGTTACTCATGCTTCTAAT
The DNA here is from genome assembly GCA_030765065.1 of Deroplatys truncata. NCBI lineage: Eukaryota > Metazoa > Arthropoda > Insecta > Mantodea > Mantidae > Deroplatys > Deroplatys truncata. The sequence goes on from CM060990.1 coordinate 384,300,567, forward strand.
GTTCTGTTCATGTGTGTTTCCCATGATTAATGAGTTGTAAAATGGAAAAAAAGGGTTTTCAGACCCATGTTTATATAATGTAACTTCTTCTCTACATGTGAGGAATGTGTCCTGCAATTTGTGCCATACATTTTTGTTACATCCTGTATAAAGGGTCTTGTGTAAGACCCATTATGCATAGATGCCTGCATAGTGTGTTGTGGCCCATAAGATAGCCCATAACCCCTCTGAGCTTAACTCTAGTCAAATTCAGGAGAAACTCAGTCACTTTCCAGTCGGGCCCAATGTTAAATCATGGGCCTGCCTGGTAGTGGTTTGCTTACTCCAGATCTCAAGATGAGCCCTCACCGTAAGCTGGGTTATCTCATACTTGACATTACTAGCAGACACTCTGCAAAAGTGCTCAGGCCCAATAAAATAGAACTCCGATCCCATCTTTGCAAGAGTGTCCTCCATCTCATTTCCTCTAATACCAGTATGCCCTGGAACCCAAAGAAGTGTAACTGGACAGCTGGCACATAGTCTATCCAACATTCTCTGGCATTGCCACACCAGTCTGGTTGTGGTTTTAACCACCCTAAGGGCTTTCAAAGCTGCCATACCATCTGAGCAGATGTACACATCTGTTCGTTTGCATGGCATAGTATAAATATACATGGCATAGGCTAAGATCGCATAGACCTCAGCCTGGGAAACCATGGCAAATCACCCAAGGGAATGACAAGCCTGGTTCTAGGGCCATAGACCTCAGCCCCACTCCTGTCCCTGAGGTGGGAACCGTCCATGAACCATGTGCTGCCCCCTGCCTTCGGGAGGCACCCAGTCTCTGGGTCACACTCCTCCCTGGAAGGTACTACCACAGTATAGGATGGACTTAGGCTATATCCAGTCCCTGTCAAATCCCCAATCATTTGGGTTATAGGATACTTCACCTGTAATCCAGAAAGGATCAGTGAGTGCCCTTTGTGGGGTAGCTTGAAACACCATCACTCTACAATCCAGAGGCATGTGCACTCATCCTGGCTACCTCCTCCACAGACAAGCGTAGAGGAGGAAGGTCCACCAAAATCTTTAAGGCAGGCTGAGGAGTCATCTGCACCGCCCTGTTATCATACATGCCAGTCTTTGCAGCGAATCCAGCTCGGCAGCCACTGCCTTCACATGGGAGACAGGCCACCAAACCAGCGCCCCATAAATTACTGACAGTCTTATAACTGAGGCATATAACCATTTGACCACCTTGGCATATAACCATTTGGTCCCACCTCAGTCCTGTAGACCTTTGACAGGCCCACAAACCATTGTAGGCCATCTTAATCTTATAATCAACATGCTTTTTCCATCTCAGCCCAGCATCCAGAAAAACTCCTAGGTACTTGACCGTTCCGGAAAGCTTCAACTTCTTCCCAAACAGGTGGGACTCTATCAACTCTGGTAGCCTCCTCCTCCTTGTGAAGATCATTGTTTTAGTTTTGTCTGAGTTAATGGAAAAGTCTATTTCTCTACACCATTCCTCTAGAGCTGTAGGGAGCCCTGTATGAGCTCCGAAACAGTACTTGGGAATTTTCCACTTGCTACAAGACATATGTCATCAGCATAGCCTTGAGCATGAATTCCTCCCCTGTTAAGTCTGTCCAGTATTACATCTACCACCAGACACCACTGGGTAGAATGACAAAACTCCCCCTTGTGGACAGCCTCGGGAAACTGTTGCCCTCATGGACACACTCTCCAGGGTTGCCACAGCTTGCTGGCCTTCCAGGAGGTTATAATCCAGTCCATGAGAACCGGACTGACTCCCCTACTCTCCAGACATTTCCAAATGGTGCCTAAAGACATGTTATTAAAGGCACCTTCAATGTCCAGGAAAACTGCCATGACGAGTTCTCCACAGTCCAGTGTCCCCTCCAGCCTCAACACAAGCTGATGGAGCGCCATATTTGTGGATTTATCTGGTCAGTAGGCATACTGATGAGGGTGTATAGTTCTCTCCACCAGTACCCCATCCCTCAGAAATCTAACCATTAGTCTTTTTAGAGCCTTTAGCAGAAAGGATGTTAGACTGATAGGACGAAAATCCCTAGGCCTGCAGTAGGATTGCCTACCTGGCTTAGGTATAAACACTACTTTGGCCTGCCTCCAGAGGCGAAAAACATGCCTCATAGCCAGACAGACCCTAAATGTTTTCACTAAGTGGGATGAAATGATCTCGCAACCTTCCTGAAGAAGAGCCGGGAAGACTCCATCCACACCTATGCTTTTATAGGTCTCAAAAGAATAAATGGCCCATTTAAGATTTTTAAAAGTAACAAGCTCGGTGGCCACTGCCCAGCCTTCCTATGAAGGCTGACATGCCCTACCTGAGTTTGGTTCTCTGCAGATGAGCAGCATTCAACTGCTTCTGTACATTATTACAAAAGAGCCTCCAAGATTCTTCTGAGGCCTTCCTGATTTCTTTTTGTAAATTCTTTGGGACTCCTTGTAGAAGTCCCAAGTTGCTTGACACTTGTTGGCCCTATACGCATTGTATAGCCTTCGTGTCTTTTTCCTGATGCGCCTTAAAAAAGAATTCCATCTGAGTTTATCTTTAGCGCAAACCTCGTTTATGAGGGGGGCAGTTTCTTTCATAGGGAGACACCAGAGTATTTGTGAAGAACCTCTCGTATCCCTCCAGATCCTCCGCATTTCTTAGCCTAACCTGGGGTTCATTCCTCAATCCGCCTTCCAGGTCCCTTCTAAAGGAGTCCCAGTGGTCCTTCTAGGGTTCCTGTACAGGCGGTCCTTTCCTTTTCCCTCTAGACCGAAGCACATGTGTCTGTAGTCAGACATGGAAGGTTCCAAACTTACCCTCCAGTCCTTAATCTCCTCTAGTATCCCAAAGGACACTAGTGACTAGTCTAGGACCTCCTCTCTTTGATAATTAACAATGGTCAGAATGTTCCCTCGGCTGAAAGTCTTGAGCAACTTCTCTCCTCTACTATTGATGTCCGTGCTACCCCAAATGCTATGGTGGGCATTGGAATCACAGCTAATCAACAGGTTGAGGTTTCTATCCTCACAATAAATCACAAGGTCTTTGAGCTCCTGAGTAGGTGGTGGCTCCTTGGAGTCTTAGGGGAAATAGGCCAAGCAGACTTCCACCTGACGTGACACTTCACCCTCCTCATACCTCACTAGGACTGCTGCCATGTCTTTAGTAAGAAATCTTGGCAGGGCCCAGGTGTTACTGGGTGCTTTAACGACACATGCTCTAGGTTTTGTTTCAGATGAAGTGCTGAAGATAGTAAAATCTTTCATATTTAATCCCATGATATGGCCCTGTCGAAGCCAGGGTTCTTGTATCATGGCGACATCTATTCCATACCTCATTACGTTACTCGAGAGACCTTGCAAGGCAGTAATACTGTCTTGCAGGTTAGCCTGAATGAGTGAAATCATCTTGGCTTGCCCTGCCTCGCTTGAACCTTTTCCCATAGAGTCCAGTTCTCCTAAGATGCCCAGGTCCTCTTTTGGGATATATGACTCGCGGGGCAAGGTTCTCTACTGGAACCCCACCTCCATGCTAATTAATTCAGTGTCCCTAAACGGGGCACCTGGTTTTAGGTACAGGGACTACTTCTCTACATCTCGGGGAATAGCATTTCCTGTATTCTTTACCTTGGTCTTGGTGACAAGGTCCTCTTTTGAGGGCCCAGCCGCCTGAGCTTTGGTATTAATACTCTCACTCTCGGGGTCCCCTAATAAGGAGCCCTCCGGTTTAATGGAACTTGGATCTACTATAATTCTGATGATTTGTTAGGGATAACTCAAATCTGCCCAGACAGAGCCCTGCATGCCTGTGTAAGACTATACACTCTGAGAGATCGTCAAGTATCTCAGAGGCTCCATTAGCAACACATCTTCCCATGTGCCATGCACCCCATTTGCACGGATTGCATAACACTTTAGGGTTAGATTTTTTTATGGAATTGCACAAAAATGTTAGATTTTCAGGTATGAATACCATGTCAGTTTTAAAAAGCCATAGTTAAAAAAATCCTAAAGTATTTCAATAGATGACTTATTATTTTTATCCAACTCATATAAAACTTGGAAAACTTACAAAATTTGTTCCATAGTACAAAACTGAACTTAGCCAGTGCTCAGCATGTGCGACTACTGTTGCAGGGATAGTGGAAGTTAGAAACTTTTTCCCTAAAGAGAAAAGTCCCCAAAGGTAATTTAAGGAAAACTTTTTCCCCCCATTTCATACCACCTCTTCATATTGGGATACAGAAGTCTGATCATTAACATGAGTTATTTTAGGAAAACTCATGAAAAGTGCTTCAGCTTTTTTTTTTTAATCTTTCTGTGAGATGAAGTAATACATTGTCATGTTTTACATGATTTTGCCATAGCATATGCATAGTTTCATTGAACAATTAGGACTTGTTATATGATTTACTGCATGTAGTTCTTTACACTTCACTAAATCTGATTGTTCACTAGGTGTTTTGTCATTTTTCAATACACCAACAACATTGTTCCCTACTTTTCTACCACTTGAATCTGTTGTTTCATCAAAGCTCACCCAAAGTTTTTATTTTCTTGTACTGCTCTAATTTTTTGCAAAGTTTCATCATAGCACTTAGGAAGGTGGCACTTTTTTAATGTGATTCTGCAGGAGGAGCAATGTCAATATAGTTAGTCAAATAGTTCCTAAGTTTTAACATTATTTGCTTTTTTAAGTGGGATATTGACTGTGACAAATGCTCTGCATAAATCTAAATGATACTGGGAACACTGATTGTCTTGCACTTGAAGAAGCTGATTTACCTATCACTAACTGTCATGAATTCACATGAGTTGCAATAGCAGTATGCTCACCTCCAGATAAATGTTGAGGCACTTGTGAATACTGGTCTCACTTATTGTTTTTCCTCATGGTTGGCAAAATAAGGCCTTTTTATCTATGGTAAACATGTTTATAAATTCATCTAAGTATTCCTCATGATGGGATCTTTAATTTCAGCATTTTGACAAGTTGCACGCACAAGTTAAACCAAACACTTATTCTTAAGAATAAGTGAAGAAGGAATGCATTATGCATATAACTGCAAAAAAGATGAAAGGGTCAAGGGGAATCACAGAAAATTATATCTGTATGACTCAACACTTTACATTTGTCTTTATTCTCAATTCTCACTTTCACATGCATGCAGTCAGGAGGACCAGCCAATAAGGCAAGGCTGAAGGCTATACAGCAGGGATGATGGATTTGTGCCGGTGAAGACTGGGTGCACAATTGTTTTGAGTCCACTTGCATAGCCTAAACTCTCGTTCATGCGCAGTATAATGAAATGGTCAATATCATGGAAAGGTTTGACTGTGTAACATCCATCTTTTACTGCCTTAGTGCTGACACATTAAGCTTTTACAAGCTTTAGAAACTCTGATTATTAATCATATTGGTGATTAGTGTTTTGTTTCTTGTGTGTATGTGTATGCACATGTATATATTTGCTTATTTAGACTAAAATGCCTCCCATTCAAAGCAAACTTGGTGGAAGAACTCTGCACAACCAAACATGTGAGGTTGTTAATAATATCCATTTCTTCATGAAACAGGAAGCAGTTTCTGACAATATGCTAATAACACTGAAGAAAGTGCAAAAAAGGTTGAGTGCAGCAACAAAAGTACCTTAGAGGACAATACATAAAATAATTAAAGAAGGGGAAAATGTGAGGAACAAGGGACCTCCTTTGGAACATCATGTACCAAAAAGGATCACAGACATTGATGACTTTGATAGATGTATAATTTGGCAAACAATTTATAAGTTCTATATTCAGGAGAAAACTGTGCCTACTGTCAGAAATCAGCTGCTGAAACTTAAAGTTTCCATTAACTTTAAAGGGGGAAGCATGAGTTTAAAGTCTCTTATGTGGCAGGGTTTCAAGTGGAAGAAAACAAGGAACAATAAGATCTTGTTACAGGAAAGATATGGTATAAGAGATTGGTGCATGTCATATTTGCATGCCATAGAAAAGTTTAGAGACAAACGAAGGCTGATTATCTATGAAGATGAAACATATCTTCATAGCAGCAACATAATGCCAAATAACTGGAGAGATGACAGCACTTTTGGTTTACTAGCACTTGTTGCAAAGGGACCAAGAGTTATAGTCCATGTAGGAGGGCAATTGGGTCTTTTTCCTGGTGCAGTTTTAAGTTTCAGTCAAATAAAAAAAAATGGCGACTATCACGAGATGAATGGGAGTAATTACAAAAAATGGCTAACTGAGAAATTAATTCTTAATTTTCCTTCTAAATCAGTTTTAGTAATAGATAATGATCTGTATCATAATGTGCAGTTGAATAAAGCTTCTATAATCAGCTCCACAAAAAGAGCTATGCAGGAATGGCTTACATCAAGAAACATGTCCTTTCAAGAACAAATGTTGAAAGTAAAGCTCTATAGCCTCATCAAGCCACATAAGCCATCCCATAAAACCTACGTGGTCAACGACCTCTTAGCCAAGCATGGCCATTCAGTGCTCAGATTACCAACCAGTTCACCTGACCTAAACCCCATAGAACTTATTTGGGCCGACATGAAACAATGGGTAGCAGGTCGTAACATGACTTTTAAATTACAGGATATCATGCACTTCTATGAACAACAGGTTGCAGATATCAGTGAAGAAAAGTGGAAAAATGTTGAAAAAATTGAAAATGGTTACATTGGAAAAGAAGAAATCTTCAAAAAATGTAATAGAGAGCTTTATAGTGCAAGTATCAGGGGACAGCAACAGTAATTCTAGCAAAGGAGAGGAAACAGAAGAAGACAAAGAAGAGGAGGAAGAAGAACAACATGATGATGATATTGAGCTGTCAGGTGTCAAATATTTGCCACGTGATTAGAATGTCTTGTTGATAAAACTGTGAGCATGCATGCATGTGCCTGTATGTGTGCAACGCGCATGTGCATGCATGTTGGAAGAAAAGAGAAATGACTGGACCAGAATATTTATATTGGTTTATATTAACCTGGTGTTCTGTGATGAGTGCAATACGTTCTCCTGTGAGCAGTGCAATCTCACACCCACCAGTAGCAGGCAGCCGTTATTCTGTGAATGAACATTAATATAGCGAGTTGCTTGATAGCATACTACCTTTTTATTTTTTTGTCAGTTTATTTTCTGATGTTTTCTGTTTTACTGTTTGTTTACCAGTTACATACACCACAATTACATAAACACCCATGCCCGAGGTGGCAGTTGAACCTGTGGTTCTCTATGCGACAGAGCACCAATGCCAAACACTCTAGCCATCATGGCCATGAGGACCGGCTAACTTGCTTCCATGCACTACTAGTCAAGCCACAAATCCATTGCCCCAGATTTTTATTTTCCTGCGCGAATTAAAACATTTGTGAAATCAAAGTATTACAAGCTGTGTCTGTGAAATATAGCCATGCAGCATTCTGTCTGTCATATTCTAGCAGCCAGCTGCCAGCAGAAGATGTAAGTAATGCTTGCCATAGACTCTCTACAATGCATGAAGAAAGTAGGTCACAGGCACAGAACTATCATCACTATTGTAAAAGATCAAGATCAAGTGAAGGTAACACAGGTGTGAGTGAATTAATTTTTCTTTTTCGTCTGAAATGAATTCTATAGAATAAATTACTGCATTGTAAACTGGACAACATACATACTATAATAATAATTTTTCAGAATAAACAATAATAGTAGTAATAAAATTATATATTTATTCAGATTTATGTATTTATAGACAATTTAATGAGAATATGTATTTACATAATTTTTATTCAAAATGTGTGTTTTTATGTGAAACACTACTTCATATTTATGCTAATGACCTCTTGTTCAGAGTTTTAAATTTTGTTCTGGACCTTTATGTGTTTGCAGAAAAAAATACATTTACTTAAGAAACCCCCCTCTAATAATCTATAAGCTAATAAATGGATATTTATTAAAATTTTAAATATTCTTTAATTTTGTTAAAGCAGTGATCTTACAAAACAGTTTTTACTTTGGATTTAAACATATACTTTCCTGTGTTTTTAATTGAATTAGGGAGAGAGTTATAAATTTCCATACAACTCTTTTTTTTTTGCAGAGAATGGTTCTAGTGGTGACTAAGTGCATACTTTGAATATTTATAGTAAAATATGTGTAGACATTTTCATTGCTTTTGTAAATGAGACCTGTTTTCTTCACAAATAAAACTGTTTATAATAGAAGCAGATGCCGATGAGTATACCCAACTTTTTGAAGAGGGAGTTTATATGGACATAGCTTTTCTTCATCACTATTATTTGAGTAGCTTGCTTTTGTTTGATAAATATTCCCTTGGCTTTTGGTGAATTATTATAAAATATATACCATATATTATTATTATTCGGTTTATATGAGCACAATGGGCTATTTTAAGGCTGACATTTTGTCTTGATATCCATAAGGCACATATGTTGTAACTTAATTTGTTTTGCAAGATATGTACCTAACATATGTTTTCATTTTTTGTCCTATATCCATAAACCTAGAAAGCTTGTTTCTGTTTTGCATGAAATTATTTAATAATCTAATTTTACTTCAGGAGCATAACAATTTATAATTTTTGTAATATGAAATTTAAGATAAATTTTGTTATCAGTATTTAATAGCAAATTGATCTTTCTTTACTCATTGTATCACATTATTTATTGCTGTAAATTATTTCATACTGTGTTATTTGTTGCTGTTGTTAGCAAACTGGTATCATCTGCAAATAAATAGCTTGATACATTTAGCAATTATTTCCTGGGAATTACTTCATGTATTACTTGATATATGTATATTTATGTTAGTGACAATAATTTACTGAAGCAGAGTTACATCCTTTATTTTTTTGTACCAATTCTTTAATTATTTCTGTAAGGTATGTATTAAAGCATGTAGTGAATCAAGTTGCATCAGTAATCCTTTTATTGTTATGGTTTAATTTTATGTTAGCTTGCCAATGGGGCATTTTATTTGCCATTCTTCTTTGCAACGTTAAATATAACTTTAATCTTATTTTCAGAATTTTTTATATAATGACCATAATCATTTTCTTTTGGCTGTCTTATTGTGTTATCTACCTTACAGTAGACAATCAGTTATCCACAGGTGAATTAAACACCTTGTGGATTATATTCAGATCTTTTTTATTACTTTTTTTTCTCCAACTCCATTACCAGCTTGTATGGTTCACATTCCAAAGCAATTTCTTAGTCCTATGTATCCTGAAGTGTTTTGGTGGTCTGTGATTTCCTAAGGAATGTACAGTAGCACTTGATGAGTAAGCTTTCACTTTAAGAATACTTTGTTGTTCTCTGTCCATTCACCCTTCAAAACAGAGCCCTTGGTCAGAATATGTAAAGGAGCGGAAATGTGTAACCTCGGCTTCTGCATTAGAAATTGCATCTGGCTGCAAAAACATGAACAGTGAGAACATTGAAGAATGGTTTGCAGTTGACTTGACACTGCTGAGTCACATTATGTTGACTGATGAAGACATTTTGATGCATGCATGGAGTGAAAAGAATGATGATTTGAACCAGAGGTCTTCAAACTTTATTGTCTCATAGACCACGTGCCGATTTTTCCTGTTTTGAGTAGACCTCAATGCCTTCCTAATATTGAATTTTTACAAATTTATCAACTTCAAGTGTGTTTTACTACTCTACTACTAGCTACTCACTTTGATAGTGTTTACCGTAGAGTGGAAAATTTTAAAATAAAATAAAAAAAAACAAAAGGTTAAGTTTTATACATTTATTAATTTAAAGGACAAGAAAAAAATGCTTTTAATGGGAGGGATGAGTGTGATGCTTTGATAGCAAATTTTCAGTATTTGGCTTCAGTTTAGACAGTTTTAAACTTAAATCTCCTTGGCCAGGGATTTCCAGTGTTTTTGTTTGTTTTTGTAAGAACAAAATTGACAACTGTGCTGAAATCCCTTTCCACAATGTATGAAGATAGAAAAGCTATAAAAAAACCTTCTTGCAATAATCCATAATGCAGGATAAGTAACAGATATGTCTCTGAAGCCAGAATTGCTGATGTTCCTTTCTAAAGTGCATTATAAATTCTTTGTTAGTGTTTATTCCTGTCAGTTTTTCTTGTAGTATGATATCCATTTCTTCAATGTCACCATATGGCTGATAATCCACTGTGGTATTTCCATAGTCAAAACATCCTCAAACCTAATTTCAGAGTCTGTGTGAAGGACGTTTAAATGTTGAACACAGGTTGAAACGTCGTCATCCTGACAGTTTGTCTATGACAAATTGGGAAAATTCACACTGTCCAAGTTTTTGGTTCATTAATTTCATTCTGGCAAGAAAAGCTGCAATGATGAACTTTGTTTTTATCAAATTTAGATTGTCACCTTGTAACTGCAAGTTAACCTCATTAAATTTAATAAACAAATTTATTAAATAGGCAATGTCTGGTTAACATTTTGTGAATGAGTTTTCTTTTAAAATGGAACCTTTAGTATCCAAAAACAGTGTCTCAAAATCTTGTCAAACATAAGCATTTTGACAACCAGTGTATTTCAGTGTGAAGGAGTGAGTGATGAAAGTTCTCATCATTTTCCTCACACAACTTACCTTAGATTCAGATTCAGATTTATTCACCAATATAAAAGGAATTACAATGTTTGTCAGCAAAACATACAATACATAATATATATATTTACAAAGATTTAACAAATTTTATTTAGGTATTACTAAACATGTGCACTAATTCCTCTTTTATACTTTTCTACTGAATAGAAGGCATTTTTGACAAGATATGTTTTAATTTCCTTTATCATTTTCCCCTCTTCATTTATTGCTTTAATTGCACAAGGTAAGTGGTTACATAAATCCTTTACATTACTGTAATTCAACTCGTTCTTTGAACTTTGTTTACTACGTTTATGATGAATTGAAGAGATTGATGCACTTGCCACTCAAATTTTTAGCAAATAAATCTTGATGGATGATGCAGTGAATTGCAAACACCCTGGGTATGTTTTGTTTTAAATGGCTTATAAAACCATAATAGTACCCAAATATGGGAGGTGCTCCATCTGTTACCACTGATATTATATTTGATAAAGGGACTGCTTTTTGCATGAAATAATCTCTCAAAAAATTAAATATTGATTTGCTTTTAGTGTCTGTTATCAAAGCTCTCACAAGAAGCAGTTCTTCATAAATTTCTTGGTCCATAGCAAAATGAACATATGCCAATAATAGTACTTCATTACCAGGTAAAGTTGGCTCGTCCAGTTGTATGGAGAAATGGGTCGTTTGCTTTCAGCATCACAACTAGGGCTTGGAAGTTGAAGACCTATAAATTGCCTAAAAAGACCTTTAAATATACCTAAAAATTTCCTAAAAAGGACCTAAAGATGGGAAAAAGGACATAAAAAGATGATCCAAATTATTTCGTAATTTCAGTTTGTTATATATTTAAAGAGTATAACATTTCAAAAATACAAAATTATATAGAACGTGAAAAAAACTATATGAAAGATGATGTAAATTAATTCATGATTTCAGTTTCAATTATATATTTAATGAATATAATGTTTTAAAAATACAAAACTATATACAGAGTGAAAAAAAAACTACATGAAACAAATGTTTCTTCTGAATTCAGCGAACCACAATGAACATCCTGGAGAAAGAAATTGAAATAAGTATAACTAGAATCATATTTGGCTTAAACAAAGAGGATTACAGAAATTGGAATTGCGGAAATCTTACCTCAGTTAGCATTGCAGTATATCACAATAGTCATCTCCAGGTTCTTAGGTGTAAAGGATCATCGGTTTTCTGACAGCACATTGCGAAGCATTGAGAAACTTCTCTCCACATCAACGTAAGTCATTGGTGCATATTTGAAGCAAGTGAGATCTGGTGGAGAAAATTCCTCTTCAAAAACACTCACTTCACAATTTTCTCCTTTCAATATTTCACTTATCTTGTGCATGGTTTCATATCAGCAGTTTCTTTCAAGCACTAGTTTCATCTTCTGGCTGACGGCTTTTCCAGTTTCATCTTCACATTGTTCCAATCATTGCTCTACATCACTCACATTTGAGGGCACTGATTGAATGGTTTCATTATGTTTTACAAGGTAGTTTATGAGCAAAATTGCTGTTAATGTATGCCAGGCTGCCCTTCAGCTGAGGTTTAGCCATTACATCTTGTGACATGGTAATGGAAGCAGCATCTTCTCTATCCAGGCTATCAATCATAGATTTAATCACATCTAAATGAGTGCAGTAATGCATGCAAGTGCCTAACCAAGTACCCCACCTTGTCAGCACTGGTTCCGGAGGTAGAGGTATGCCTAGGGCATTCTTGCGAAAATGTAGCACTTAGATAGGGATTTTAAGAACACTTTCTTAACACTGGACACAAGTTTGTCAACATCCGGAAATCTTTTTCGCACTTCTTCGCTCACTCGATGCAAAGTATATGCAAGGCAGGTTACATGAACCACTTTGGGTAAAACAGTTTAATTGCCTTTCCTGTCTTTACCATGTATAGTGTTGCATTGGTGAGGAAAAGCTGAAAATTGTTGTGTTTTATTCCCTATGCCCACAAGAGAAAGAGGCTTTTGTCAAACAGCTGGCAAATAGTTTGGTGATTCACTCTCTCCAGGATTTCCATTGCAAGGAGAAATATTTTCCCAGGTTTGTCTTCCTCTAACGTACCAACAATCACATTTGCAATGGAGCGACCTACTTCTCACTTGTTTTGTCAATAGACACAAATATTTACTTATCTGCAATCTAGTTGTGATTTTTTCAATTGTGTCTTCATAGCAGCAGTACACGTACTCCTTCCAAAGGGTAGACTCATCAGGAATGTTCCGATTAGTATACCCTTCTAATATGTTTTGAAGGATTCATTGCATATCTTTGCTAATGGATATTTGTGCTAACTAAGGCACAGCAAAGGTCTTTTTAAAATGGAGGATTTCCATTTGTCCACAGCCCAGGAGGCTGCTCTCACATGTTTCTCATGCCCAATAACTTTTACCTTGCAATATTTGCAGGAAAGAATACTTTCATCAGTGGAAAATATCTCCGCTCCAAACTCGATACAAGCTGTCACAATAAAGAAGTTTTACTAGCCTTAGAATTAGGCATGTTTATGGTCTGAATTTCTTCCACAAACTGTGAAACTGCAGTCAAACATAAGATATGAGTACAACCAACCCACTCCACCCCCTGCTCAAGGTCATTGTCACGATGCTGGTCAAAAAATAATGGGATATTTAGCGAGGTTGCACTAGTTTCTCACAGGAAGTCACCCCTCTGCTGGAGCTAATGACATGAATACAATAGAAACGGTCCTCTCAATATACTGTTAGAGAATAATACCTGCTGTTGCCAGTCTTAACAGTTCTGCATACAACTCTAGTGTGTATTTGTTAAAAGAAATTGGAACTGATACTAGACTAGATTCTACTGGGCAGAAAAAATGCAGTTGAAAGAGGTTAGAGTTACAAAAAAGCTGTTAAAGCAAAGAAAATGCTAAAAAAGGATCTGTAAGCCAAAAAAGGCAAAAAAAGGACAAACAAAACTCACAATTTTCTGGCTTACAATGACCCTTAATGAACATATTTTCTGCTAGGCCTTGTCCTCAGACACTAAATAAAAAAAGGATTTGTCCTCGACTTCCTAAACCTAATCATAACTCATTTCTTCAATGTGTCTTTGAACTGTGTTGTTGCGCAAAGGAATTCTTTTGAATGTATCATTTGCAGATTTGTGTAGATATTTTTTAAAACTACTTCAGTGGCTGACAAAATTAGCTATTCCATGATAGTTTGCAGCTTTCTTGATTTTGCTATGAATAATGAGATATTATAAGATGCCCACAAACCATCATCATCCTTTTTGACATTGAAGCAAACATACTGTCCATTATGGGTCTGTGCTGAAGTTTTTCTGTCAGTGTTTGAAAGTATTTCAAATCTCTACCTGTTTTATCAGGGTGACATCTTCTTGATGTTCCTTGAGCTTGGATGGTTTCATAGCATCAATGCTTAAAACTTTCTTGCATAAAAGGCATATGGGCAGGTGTTTGTCCAATAATGATGGAATGAAACAAAACTTCGGAAATCAATGCCGTACTGCCTATATTTCATGTTTATTATCAGTTATCTATGGACAAAAATTAAGCTGTTTAAATATGGTAAGACACAGCAATCAAATTGATTGCCAGTGTAAAACCTTATTTTAATCTTTAGAGATATTTTGTATGTATATAGAGAAGAAATAGATAAATACTGTATAGAATGGGGACTAAATGTAAACACAAATTGTAGTGTTTAAAAAAGGAGGGAAATTGGGTAAACAAGAGAGATGGAGTAAAGGGAGAAACGAATATAAAGTGGTGCGAGACTGTACCTACTTAGGGATAAATATAGATACAGGAGGTAAATGGGAGAAACAGAAGAGATCAGCTCTGGCAAAGGGGAGAGCAGCAATGACAGCTGTTAGACAATGTTTATTTAAAATGCCAGAGTTGGAGATGAAATGGTTGGAAAGATTATACAATTCAGTGGTTGAGGTACAAATGTTATATGGGATTGAAATATGGGGGCTTGAAAATGGGTGGGAAGTGATGGACATGGTCCACAGAATATTTTGTAAGGAAGTACTAGGGCTGCCAACAGCTACAGCAAATGAAGTGGCTCAAATTGAAATGGGACGAGTAACAAGAAAAGGAATGGTTATGGAGAGAGCCTTGAAATATTGGCACAGGATCTTGAATTCTGATGAGGATAATTTATTACAACAATGTCTAAAATACCAAGAAACTAGCTTAAGAAATACGGGCTGGGTAAATGAACTAAGAAATAACCTTGAGAATAATGGCATGGGAGATGTTTGGAGGAAAAGAGAGGCAAATCACAAAGGTTTTTGGAAGAGTATTAGAAGAAAATTTGAGGACATTGAGATACAACAATTATTTAGTCAGATAACTGAGAAGAGATCTTTGATTTTTTATGTTAACTTAAAAAAATACATTGGGAAAGAGAGAAATATGTAGACAACACAAATAAAGAAGAAAGAGGAGGTATAGCATGGTTAAGGGCAGGAATATGGAGGCTAAAAGGGAAGCGAAAAAGCTATGCACAAGGTGAATGTCCATTATGCGGGGGAAGGGAAGATATACAACATATTATATTTGAATGCAAAGAAACAGAGATTTGGAGAAAAGAAAGTTTATGGCATGGAATGAATAGGAATAAAGATATACATACAATTCTAGATAAAAACTGTAAAAATATGGGTAAATACTTAGCAAAAGTAAAAAATAAATGGATATGGACGTTTAAAAGAGGAAAAATAATGTAAATATAAATAAATATAAGAACTACTAAATGTATTAACATGTAACTGTAATTCACAATGACTGCTCATCTTAGTGGCCAGGGCCAAATAGAGAAGGCAGTCTAAATATGTAATAACTTAGTGCTCAATAAACTATTATTATTATTATTATTATTATTATTATTATTATTATTATTATTATTATTATTAATAATATTATTATTATTTATAGAGAGGAAGCATGTACCATAGAATCTTGTCATTAAAGATGGAGAAGTTAAATAATATTGATTGCTAAAACTCGCAAGCTTTTACAACTTACATGTTGTGGCACCATGTGTGCAGTGCTGATTTCTTTTGAAGCGGGTTACCTGCTCTGCTAAGCAGTGATTGTGGCAGTATTGAATCTGGATCTTCTGCCTCTTGTTCTCATGGCTGAAATTTGGTTTGGAGGTCCCTTCACCGGCTATGATGTTCTGCTCATACTCTGGCCTCGGCTAGCTATATTATTATAGAGTCTGGATTTTGGGATGCGCTTGGATTCTGGTTCCTTGGTAAAGGATGTCATAGATCTGCAAGACGTGTGACAGACCAAGAATTTAGGCATAGATTTACTTAACTCACTTTTATTCACACAGCATCTTAAACACTGAAATTCTAATCCAGGAAACTATCTTCTCAACCTTTATAATGCTACGTTTACTGCGCACACTTTGCTTTTGGTCCTTGCAGTCCTAATCATACACTATTTTGCGTTTTTGATTAAGGCAGCGGAAATAATTTAGAATTTGCACTTCTAACACAGTGTACCTCCTTTGCAATGATAAATACTGAAAGCATCGGCATATATGAGTTGCTGCATCTGCATATTATTCACACTTTCAATTTTTGCCGGCAAATTTTTCACCTCAGGCATAGCATATTTGCTTAGATAATGGTACTTTTAGAATTATCTCGAACCTTCTGTTTGAGTCGATATTTATAGGAATCATAGGAACCATCTCTTAGATCTCTCTTTTCCCTGACTGGATGAAATTTTTGCACCCTTGAACTGTCTAGTTCTTATGTAGTTCAGTTCTATACATTTATTGGCTAATACTAACATCACATGACATATTTCTAATATGGCAATTGTTATTCTCCAAAATATACACCAGAGCTTTCCTCCCCCCTTCAGCTTGGTCATGCAAATTATTGAACAAAGGTACAAAAGATTTCTACCCTCTTGCAAATTTACAAAGTATTCTCTTGGTAGCCAGCACCATAAAACATCAACTTTCCTTGCTGGATGCAACTTTTCTGCACTTAAAACTTGGTGATTCCATGCAGTTTTGTATTAGCATATAAATGTATACACTTTCATTTAACTTTAATATCCTTTATAATAGTCTTAAACTAACACAATTACCATGAAAAGATTACAATTATTATGATAATAATCTACACATAAATATTTAGATATCTCTGTCATCTCTCATGTAATTATGCATATTATTAGCTACAAGGCAAAATTACAGTCTTGATGTACATAGCCTACTTACACAATTTTATGAAATGTACTTAATTAATATGTAATTGGGTAATTTATGTGTTTATTATAAGAAAGTATTATATAAGTAAATAGGTACTAACTTTGTTAGATGGATTATTACATTTATGGAATGCCAAACTTTTGGTGATTGCCTGCCTAAATGGGATACATGGACCCCCATTTGCACTCATGCACCTCAAATGTTCATCTTTCTTTTTCACTGACATGGACCCTTTACAGGTTGGAGTCGATCCCTGGGTATCCATATAGACCGCTTTGGGAATCTAGGATTTAGACAAATCCGATGATGATTATTATTTAGTATTACTATTATTGATAATGATGTTGTTTTGATCCTCCTCCACTCATCTCAGAAAAGCATATCTGTCACTCAGCAGCTCTTGAATCGATAGACAATTTACTAGATTACCTCAAACATCAAGAGGATTCCTTGTTGCCTGACAAATTAATGCTCTGTAAATTAAGAAGTGTGGTATGGTAAAAAGAATGTGCTTCTTTAAAACAAAAAATGATTAATGACTTTTTCAGAAGGATTTGAAAGATCTTACTGGTGTATTTGTGTATAAATGAAGCAGAATACATAGTGTAGTTTTTATGAAGTGTAAACGGCATATTTTTGGTAAGAAAGTACTACAGTATTGTTAAAAACACTTGACATGCAAAATGGATCAAGAATAGGTGCTGGCTAAATGGATCGCACTGACATGGCATCTTCCCCATATTTATGAGGTAAATAGTAATTTCTGCATTGTAACTATCTTAATATATATAAACATACCTCACATTAGTGTATACCATAGGGGTTACGACAATGTTTACTTTCTCTACCATGTACATAGTGGGTAGAGAAGGTATTGCATTCCACCCGCAAATTTGATACCAAGATTTCACCAAAAATATGTGTTTTGGGGACCCCTGAGTCCCCCCCCAAAAAGAAGCATTTTTAGAAAAACTTCTGTGTGTGTGTGCATGCGTGCGTGTGTGAGAGAGAGAGAGAGAGAGAGAGAGAGAGAGAGAGAGAGAGAGAGAGAGAGAGAGAGAGAGTTAAAACAGTATAACTCAAAAAACAAAAAGCTAGATAAATATCAAACTTGGTATTTAGGTTCAGTACCTTCCAAAGATGTGACACAAAGATTTTCAAGAAAATCTCCCCAACCGAACTACCCTTTACATGGAACATTTTTCAAAATTTTTGATTTTTTAAAAAATGGCTCTAATGATTTTTATTAAAGTGCAACACATTAAAGATATTTACATGAAAAATAAAATGTATAAATTTGTTTAACTGATAAACATTAAGTGATAGACGAAAATATACTGCACAAAAAATGTAGATCTCTTTAAAACACAATTTATTTCAAATAATTTTTTTTTTGTGGCATAAGCCATTTTTGAGATATCCGTTATTAAAGGTTTGAATTGTTCAATTCTTGGCCGTTCTCTTAAAATCCTGTAAACATTCAATTGTTTCTTGCGATTGCATGTAAACAGTATGCATTTTAAGGCTAGCATATAGCATCCAGTTCTCAAACATTTGACTATCGCTGTGCCCTTTGTATCAATAGCAAAATGTGTAATGTAGCTATTTCTGCAAAGGTTTATTTGGATTAAAATGTAGTAGATAGAAAACTAAGCTTTAGTAAGAATAGTTTGTATACCCTTTAATAAATAATAGAGGGTAGAGAAAATCATGTTAATGTAACACATCAGATTTTTTAAATTAACTGTTGTTTTCTTTATTCACAGATGTATTCCCCTCCCATTACCACAGATAATCAGGAGTCTACTGTATGTTTATAGTTGTTAAAACAGATGTCAAATTAAATTGTTCAACAGTTCTTTTTTATTTCATGCAACAATCTTTTTACACTCACACAAAGTCCTTATTACCAAGAATTAACAGATTTTTCTTCATTAGGTATTTCATTACATGTTTTTTCTATTTTCAAAGGTAAAGAAAAGCTGAAATTGAAAATAAAACTATTTACAAACAATCTAAATTTCTCATTCATATCAGTTGCACCATTTTTGAACTGGACTTAAGGGACTTATTAGTAACAGTTTGGATTATATTCAACATACCTAATGTCCCACCAAAGAGCAGAACCATCCATTATATGTGCAAGTAGTTTGGTTTATCATCATTAGAAATCACTATGGGTAAACCCAAGATTTGCAGCTGTATAAATGGTGGACCATAAGGACTATGAGAGAGAATCACATGGAGATGGAATGTAGCATCACTTGTAATTTGTAGTGTGTTAACAGTAAACTGTAAAACATTATTTGGCTACCAGAGAGATGTTGAACCTACACTCAACATATTGTTGCTTTATGATCACTAAATCCTGTATTTATCATCTATGAGCTGTATTTACAATTTGTGTTAATTATAATTGGTCAACAGCTGTTTTAGAGTAGTTAATTATTCTGGGAGGAGATGTCACAATTAGAATTAAATTATGACTATTAAGAAGGATGGTAAGTTCGCTTTTCTCCTTACTGTGTTTAAAGAAATAAATATTTATGTCAAAATAACATACAAGTTTTTGTTAGATTTTATGAGTATTTTCAATAAGTTCTCATGACCTTAATTTGAAACATGAAAACTGCTATGATTACTATATGCATGGAAGAGAATGGAAGATTCAAAACTTTACCAAGTCTCTTATTTCTGGGTTCTGGCAAGCTTTACATTAATTGTGAATGCTCACGTTGTAGCACATGCTTCGTAGCTATATTGCTCTCATTCTGGTTCTTATTTCCAGTTATTTGAAATAGCCCTTAGCAGAAGAAAGGACAATTTGGCTTTAGGAAGGGAAAAGGTGTGGTGCAATTGGATTGCTATGAACAACAGACACAGCCTTTGTAGAGAAAGATTATCAACAACAACAACAACAACGATGATGATGATGATAATGATAATAATAATCATCATTATCATTGTAGTGGTAGTCCATTCATCCTGTTACAAAATAATTGCAATTACATTATAAATTTATAAACATTGCATTGTATTTTATATCTTTTGCAAGTATTTTATTAAAGTATTCAAGTATTTTCATTCTTTCACCCCGAAAATGACCTCCCATTTTCCCTCTCTCTCTCTCTCTGCATTTTTTGTGAGTTTAAAATGTTGGCAACATACTTTGATCCTACCGTGTCCGGTAAGCATGATAGTTAAGGTTGGAGATAATGGGAAGTTCATCTTCAGCGTTTCCTTGACCCTCTGGAAAAATAATCTTGTTAGTACTGTTAGGTTGTCTTCTGCCATTCCATTTCCCATTTCTCCGTACTTAATGCTGCTAGTTCAGCCTTTGCAGTTTAGATTGCAATCTTGTTGTAACATGGATGCAAATCAGGGTCAGATGCTGCCTGCTTAGCCCCTCGGTCTGCCATCTCATTGCCGTGGTTACCTACATGGGCCTTCACCCAACTGAAGTGAACTGTCCATTTGTCAGCCTCCACTGAGCATAGCTTCCTTCTGATTTCTTCTATAAGAAACTTATATATCAGTTCTAATGGTGTAAAAAGTAATGTAAGAACATAATTTTGAACATTTATATAAGAAAAACCTTGGCATGTAGTAATACATAGAATTGTAATGGAACATGCTGTAAAATAAAGGGAGAGGAGAAACAAACACACACACATGTATGTTTTGCAGCATTATTTACAAAACTGGTACATTTATTCATTGTGCTTTTACATGAAATAAATATGCAAATACTCATTTATATATATGATTAATTAGGTTATACACACTACGTGATCAAAAGTATCCGGACACCTGGCTGAAAATGATGTACAAGTTCATGGTGCCCTCCATCGGTAATGCTGGAAGTCAATATGGTGTTGGCCCACCCTTAGCCTTGATGACAGTGTTCACTCTCGCAGGCATACTTTCAATCAGGTGCTGGAAGGTTTCTTGGGGAATGGCAGCCCATTCTTCACGGAGAGGTATCGATGCAGGTTGGTGAGGCCTGGCACGAAGTCGGCGTTCCAAAACATCCCAAAGGTGTTCTATAGGACTCTGTGCAGGCCAGTCCATTACAGGGATGTTATTGCCATGTAACCACTCCGCGACAGCCCGTGCAGTATGAACAGGTGCTTGATCATGTTGAAAGATGCAATCGCCATCCCCGAATTGCTCTTCAACAGTGGGAAGCAAGAAGGTGCTTAAAATATCAATGTAGGTCTGCGCTGTGATTGTGCCATGCAAAACAACAAGGGGTGCAATCCCCCTCCAGGAAAAACATGACCACACCATAACACCACCACCTCCAAATTTCACTGTTGGCACTACACACGTTTGCAGATGACGTTCACCGGGCATTCACCATACCCACACCCTGCCATCGGATAACCACATTGTGTACTATGATTTGTCACTCCACACAATGTTTTGCCACTGTTCAATTGTGTAATGTTGACGCTCCTTACACCAAGCGAGGCATCGTTTGGCATTTTCCTGCGTGATGTGTGGCTTATGAGCAGCCGCTCGACCATGGAATCCAAGGTTTCTCACCTCACGCCTAACTATCATAGTACTTGGAGTGGATCCTGATGCAGTTTGGAATTCCCGTGTGATGGTCTGGATAGATGTCTGTCTATTACTCTTTACGACCCTCTTCAAATGTTGGTGGTCTCTGTCAGACAACAGATGAGGTTGGCCTGTATGCTTTTGTGCTGTACATGTCCCTTCACGTTTCCACTTCACTATCACATCCAAAACAGTGGATCTAGGGATGTTTAGGAGTGTGGAAATCTCATGTAGACTTCTGACACAAGTGACACACAATCACCTGACTACGTTCGAAGTCTGTGAGTTTCACGGAACGTCCCATTCTGCTGTTTCACGATGTCTAATGACTACTGAGGTCACGGATAATGAGTACCAGGCAGTAGGTGGCAGCACAATGCACCTAAGATGAAAAACGTATGTTTGTGGGGTGTCTGGATACTTTTGATCACATAGTGTAAGTGTTATAATTAAAACTAAAATACATTTACCTGTAGTTTTAAACACCTTGTATAATTAATGAAGACATTGTTAGAGAATTTACAATTAATTCAATATAACAATTGGAGGTCAAGAATTTCGTAGGTTGTTTCTTGAAGATGCTGTCTGTAGCTCTGAAGCTCCTTAAATTGCTATGGGTAATTTGTTATACATAATTCAGCCAGTAATGTAGGGGTATGTTCCATTTTGTTTTCATTGGTTGATATCCCATGAATGATGTTTATATTTCTCGTAGAGTAGTAGCGAATTTCACTGCTTTTAAGTCTATATTGATTTCTCAACTACTAGTAATATAGCTTTGTATTAATTGAATTTGAATTTGGAAACAGTGAAGTGAAACAATAACTTGAAAGATTGTTGAGTCAGTTTGTAGTACTACATTCACTTACTTAAATTTGAAACAAATTTCAGAACGAACAATAGGTATAAATAGAAAATAGGTTGTAAGTAAGTTTTTAGAATGAAAGATCTTTCTAATGAGTCCATAAGTTTAATGTTTATGTTGTTGTAATTCTTTTTTTTGCAAAATGAATATTCTATTTAAATATTCAAATACATATTAGTAGCCCTACCCCAGACTTTGGTGCCACAATTTATATGTAGAAAGATCAACCCATACTACATTAATCTCATTATCTGGTCATTTACTTGATTCCTGACAACTCTCTATAAATAAACAGCTTTATTTGGTTTATTACATATGATATTTGTGTGATTGACCCAGCAAAGCCTACTATGAAGCTGAATCCCAAGGTTTGTAAGTTATCATTCATGCAAGATCTCAGTTGTTACTATTGTGTGGTTTGAATTTATTAGTCAGATCAAAAGTAAGAATTTTAGTTTGGTTTTTGTTCATGGTCAGATTATTTTTCACATTGTTTAATGTGTTTTCCCAGCATAATACATTGCTATCAATAGCATATGTTGGAGTACTGAGGAATTATGTTTTTTAAGTCATTTATATACAGCAGAAATAGAACAACTCACAAAACTCTTGAACTCCACGTGTTTCTTCTTGGAAATCTAATGTGAGTTTTTTTTTAAATATTATTGTTCACTTTATGAATAGTTTCTGTGCATTGGAATCTACCCTTAAAGAAAGAGGTCAGTCTATATGAGACACTCTGATGCCATAGTTTTCAATTTTGTGCAAAAGTAGTTGATGCATTCAAATACCTTTGATCTAGTGAAAAAGATACAATTTTTTGAATTAATAAATTAATGAAGTAGTGTCTGAGATTGTTGGTTGACTCTTTTGAAATCTATCCTGAGCATTAATTAATATGTTATGTGTATTTAAGAATGCTTTGTAATCTTTTTATATTACCTTTCAAATAATTTGCATTTGCTGACAAAAGCGTTTTTGACCTATATTTATTCATTAGGAGCTTATCTCTTTTCTTGTACTAATGCTTGCCTTTAGACAACTTGAGAAGATGCCTTCCAATAGAGGCACTGATTAGGTGTATCGATGGGTTTGCAATAATGGTTTTACAAGCTTTTAAAAAGGATGGTCTAATTTCTCGCTACCACTGGTGCTTCAATTTCTATAATTTTAATTTCTGTGGAAGGGGTTAGAAACAGTATGTGAATAGCTGATGAGAAACTTGATTGGAAGTTAATATTAGGTGGTTTACAGTTTTTTGAATCTACATTTAGGAAATAGTTGTTGAATTCCTTGCAAACTACTGTAGAATCATTCACAGTGGAACTATTAACGTTAAGAGATAAATTTTCTATTAAATTATGATTCATCCTATAGATATTGATTAGACCCCAAGCAGTTTTAGATTCTTTTAAAGAATTTTCCAACCAATCAGCAACTCTTCAAGACCATAAGCTTATAAAAGCTTGGTGGTATTCTTTAAGAGCATTTTTGTATTTGTTTGATAGTGTGTAGAGCAGTAGGGGGGCTATTTTGGTACAAGGCTTAACCTTAATCATTTAAAGATGAATTCAAGGTGGCACACCTTGATTTTAGCAAACTTGTCCACCACTCTTGTCATGAAAATGTGGAATGTTCTCTACTATTTCCTTTTCTATAATCAGCGCAACAAATACAGTTTGAACAATCTTTCTCCATTGTGTTTCTAAGAAAACTCTTACCTCTTTTGAGTGTAAAGAAGCAGCATTCAGATTCACTAGTCGTTAAAGACAGAGTTATTGTTATTTCCAGAAATGTCAACAATAGATTGTTGGCTGTATGTAGTTCAAGTTTACATAACCATTAATATATCTAAATTCTTCTCTTGAATAAATGAAAGTTAAATCCTTGTATAGTTTTTCTTAATGAAGACAGGAAACAATTTTACACATTTATTGAACATTTTTTTGAGACAACTGATTCTTAAGTAGTCAAAGCAAGTTTCCTGTAGCAATGTAGATATGCATAAGCATTCTGTAAATTGAAAACACAAAACCATTTGGGTCAAAATGAATAGCAAAGTTCTTTGGCGGCGGCTGCTGCTGCTCTTAACTGTGTGATTGAAGCAGTGTTGCTCTTACTCTGATGTTTAGTTTCACATTCAATTGATGCTACAGGTACAGAGTTTCTGATTTTATTCACTCTATTTGTGAAATTTGATAAGTGTGTTTGAATTTTTGAGGCATCTAAATGATGGTTTTGAAATTGATTGTAGAGGATATCAACATGAGGCACAACTAAATTAAAAAAAATTAAGCCAGAAGGAAAATTCTCGATTTTGAAAATATCCCAACAAGGCAGTTGCTTCATTTATAAGTAGCAGCGCTGGAGGTCTCTGATTTAGACAAAATCTGAAAACATTATCTTAACACTTCCTGCTTTTCATATACCACATTAACAGCTCTCTATTAAAATTCCATCTGGTTGATCCACTGCTGGGCATCTGCATAGTGACACAGAAATCTAGCACTGATATTCTGTTTGAAGGGTGAGAAGAAAATGCTGGGATGGCAGATAGGTTTGAAAAGAAAAGTCTAGCCTTAGTATTTTGTCCAGAAGATCTCTGCAAGATCAGATTCAATTGATATGCAAAAGAATGGATAAAGAAAGCATTAGTATAATGTAAATGTTAAGTGATAGATGAAAACATACTACACAAGAAATGCAGAACACACAATAGGTTTGAAAAAAAAAGTCTAGCCTTAATATTTTGTCCAGAAGATCTCTGCAAGATCAGATTCAATTGATATGCAAAAGAATGGATAAAGAAAGCATTAGTATAATGTAAATGTTAAGTGATAGATGAAAACATACTACACAAGAAATGCAGAACACACAATACATTTCCAATAACTTTTTTTGCGGCATCAGCCTTTTCCGAGATATCCGCTATTAATTGTTCTAATTGATCAATTTTTGTCATTCTTTTCAAGTCCTGTTGATTTTCAGCTGTTTCTTGTGATGTCATGGAAAGAGTATGTAATTTTAAGGCGCTTGTAGCATCCAGTTCTAAAACATTGCTATTCCCTTTGTATCTATAATGAAATGTGTAATGCAGCTATATCCAAAAAGGTTTAAAATGAAGAAGATAGGAAAATAAACTTTGAGAAGAATAATTTGTACAACCACTAAGAAGGGACAGAGGGTAGAGAAAGTCGTGGGAATGTAAAGCATCAGTCTTTTATCACATCAGTTAAGATTTTTTCAAATTTTGAGATTATACATGCTGCAAATTTTTTCTGCATTTTGCCCACTGGAGTTAAAGAAACTTCAGAGTCTTGCAAATTTCCTGAAATATATTTTCTCTATAAGCTTGCAGCATGCATTTGAGTAATTTATTTTGTGTTGTCTTGGAGGTCTCTTTGAAAAATGAATTTCTTTCAAGTTAAGATTTCAATAGGGAGCCTATTTCACAAATGTATTCTAGTAATCCTATGAATATCTCTTGATCATGTGACCATTTGCCCTTATCATGTCCTGGTAAAGCTAATTTGTGAAAAGCACAGAATTTCAAACAGTTAATTATTTTCGAAAATGTGTGTCTATTTTTCTGAACCTGAGCATAGTGACATTCAATTGAGCATTTATAGGCTTGGCTAAAACATGTCTATACATTCACTGAACCAAGCATGGCAAAATGGAGCATGTTGGTTATGTGTTTTTCTGATTTCTCATGTTTATGGCTTTTTTCATGTAGCCTCTTTAAGTTTGATATGCCCTTTTTAGCCCATGCTATATTTGCTGTATCATTTTTAATTCCAAATAAAAGGCAAGGGAAAGAGAAAGGTCCATTTCTTACCTCACAACCTTCACTCATATATATTGTACATTTCAGCACTATTATACTGTTTCTGGCAGTTTATTGCATTTTGCGCAGTATTTAACATTGGTGTCAATCTCCCACAGTTTGTTTTTTAATTTCCCTTTTTTATCTCTTTTTTTTAAAGCATTAAAGATGTATAGATTTCAAATAGTCAACAGAATTATATATTGTGAACACAATTTAAAAAGATGCATCTATAAACAAAGCATTCACTATGTAAGACAAAGCCACTTCTCCTTTCTGCAACACTCACTTCATATTGCAATCAGTGCAGTCCACTGCTAGCCATAATGCATTACAAAAGGAAAGGAAACAGAGACCAAACATGGCATGGAATTGAATGCTGGGATGTGCTGGCAGTCTGCAGAGGAGGGAAAGGCATTACTTGCTTGGTGTAGTAGACAGAAATCTAAATCATTTAACACATTTTGATAACTAAAAGAAGTAAAAATAACAAATGATGTACACTAAATTTGCATAGGGAGTGTGGCCGAAGTGCTGCCTGTAGTCACCCCCATAGGCCCCACTATTGTGATACCCATAGACTTATACAAGAGGTAGAGGCCCTTGACTTACCATGCAGTGCAATAGTTTCACTGTTTAAGGCAATGGGTTGTACCTTCTTTGACTTCTGCATTTTCTTGAGCAATGAGAAGCTCTTGTCATAGTATTTTAAGAATATGGAATAGAAGGCATTCCATTCATCACTGGCTGCAGAATTAAAGACTAAATTCCATGATTGATTACTTAGTAAGTTTATCTGTGTTATGTTTAGTAATTCATCTAATTTTTTGTGTTGTCTGAATTACTGCAGTCATTAAATTAGCTTTGATACACAATATTTGGGCATAGTGATCAGAAAGATAACTGTTGACAACTTCACTAGTAATAGCAAATCCCAACAAATTAGTGATTGTGTTGTCTATAATGGTTGAAGATATAGCAATGACCCTAGTATGCTGTGTTGGGTTATACATTACCACCATTATGATAGTCGAGCAAAGTCTCTAAATTTAATAGAAATTCTGTAACTGAGGCACTAGGTGAGCAATATATCCTAAATGTTTTAATAACATCACTCACTGCCTTAATTTCACTAATTGCAATATTTTCAAAATTGTTCCTTACAAAGATAGCTACTCTACCACTCTTGCAGTTTCTTCTATGATAATTTACCTTCAACAAATAATTGGCTAACTTAATAGATTCAGTTCATATGATTTGAAATTTTAACTAATGAATCCACTCCACATTTAGCAAACTTGTAATTCTAATAAATAATGATTTATTTCAACCTGATATCAAGAGCATCTGCTTTATTAGTTATATGTTGCGATGCAGTGGCTATGGCCCAAGGTTATTGGGAGATCGGCGCTGAGAGGTCGGAGTAAACAAGATAAGTGCCTCTTGCCAGTGTAAACACTGGGCACATTATTGGCAGATAACTGGAAACTTCTGGAAGCTTCTTCTCACTCCCTCCTTCAGAAAGTGTGTCAAAATAGTTCTAGAATGTTCAAGAACCTTATGGAAAGATTCCACTGCTATATAAGTGAGCACTCTCGTGAGAGCTTGAGAGTTTTGAATCACTGTGGGTCGACTATGAGTTGAATTATGTTGGTCAATCAGTGGGCGAGCAAGTTGGCGGGTGAGTTTCCCTTGCAAAATCAAGGGCCATTCTCTGAGCGAGTTGGTGATGCTATTGTGACGTGCAGCAAGTGCTACTGCAGAGCAAGTGTTCGACTCCCAAGAGAAGTGAACCATCTGGCATGAAAAGGCATGATTGAACTAGTTCACCTTAGTGAAGTGCTAGTGTGAATGAAGTGAATTCCCAGTGAAGTTGAACTAGATTAGAACTTACAGTGAGAACTGCAAGAAGTGACAGTTGAAAAACTGGATGAAGTCACAATATTGTACATTAACATGAAGTATACTGAGACTTGAAATTTGAATATACTGTTTTTTATGCATTGCAATTTATTACTACTAGTAGTGAGACTAATCAGTTCACTGACTCAGGTAGATTGCAATTTATAATATCAGACAATGGGATAGCTTTACCTGCACAGTTGTGTCCTGTTGTAACAGCTTCTGCCATTTTACTTACTAGCCATTCTTTGCCCGACCAGTTGAGATGGAGTCCATATCGCATGTGAAGTTCTTAGTTGAGATATTTAGAGTAGCGGTCAAAAGTATTTTGTAGAATCTGTTTAAGTGGGCAGAGTGTTTACCTGCAGGCTGAATTAAAACAAACTGGTGGCTCAGACAGAAGACTGTTTGAGCCTGCCACAATTATATGTAGTGAGTATTCAGTGCAGGAAGGCATAACATTTATCAGATAACTTAATTCCCTGGTAGTTCATAAACATTTTTAAAGAAACAAATACACAAAACACACAGGGAAATGCTAATTTAAATTATTCTAATGCTTCTATTTGTTTAAAGCAATGCCCATAATTAAGGAATATTCAACGATCTAACACAAGCTGTCTTAAACGCTATCAGTAAAGGTCAGACTTGATACTTTGTTTCAAAGGAGTTTGGTGTCCAACAGTTTGAGAGTGTTTGGGCCAACTTCAGAAAGGATGAGGGATGGTAGAGAACAATCCCCAAAGTGGTTGACCCAGGAAAACAACTGTAAAAGAAGATAGAATAATTCATAGGCAATCAGTGGCTGATCCTAGAAAGTCAGCTCAAGCAATATGTGATGATCTTGAGCAAAAGTATGGGGTAAAAGTCCATGTTTTGGCAGTTAAACATTAATTAGCAGCTGCTGATCTCAATGGTAGGTGATCCTTTTGGGAACCACTTATTAGCAAAAAGAATAGGAAGGTCATACTGCAGTTTGCTAAGAAGTATACAACATGGACCGCTGATGACTCGTCCTAAATTCTCTGGAGTGAAGAAACCAAGTTCAGTGTGTTCTATATCAAATGGGATAAGATATGCTGATGGCTGACCAACAAGAGAAATGACCATAAGCACCAGATACCTACCATGAAGCATGCAGGAGGTGACATCATGATGTGGGGTTGTTTTTCATGAAGTAGGTTGCTCCTCTGGTCAAAACTGATACACCAATGGACAGGCTGAAGTATGGCAATATACTGGTGAACAATAGGATTCCTCATGGAAGACAAAATATGCCACGTAATTGGAAGCTTCAAGATAACAATGATCCTAAACGTACATCTGGTTATGTCAAATAAGTTTTGCAAAAGCATAGGATTAATGTTTTGGACTGGCCAAGTCAAAATCCAGGCATTAACTCAACTGAGCACCTTTGGGAGATGCTGAATAGATATGTTCACCAGTGATGTTCACTATATCAACGGAAAGTTTTACAAAGCACTATGTGATGTGTGAAGGAATATTCCAAAGATACACTTGGCTAAACTTGTTGTATTGTATTGATTTCATCCACAGAAACATGATACATATGTTATAGGACACTTCAATTCAAACTACAAAGAAAATATACCAAAAAATATAAATTATTATAAATGCAGAGATATGAGGGTCACTCTGAAGGTTTTGATAATGGGCAACAACGAGTAGTGGTAAGCCAAAGCAGCTTTTCCTAACTTCAGATTGAAGTTAAGATAGCAACATGTGCAAGCCTGGTCGTGCTCCAGCAATGTGCATTGTCAGCACCACGTGCGCATGTATAGCAAGTGTTGCTATGCCATACGCTAGGATGGATATCTAGCGAGAGCATTTCCATGCTAGATTTTCTATGACTTTGAAGTCAGTTTAGGGGAGAGAGACTGCATTGTGCATTTGGGGATCTTTGCGCTTTGCAATCCACCATTTGTCAATGGTATGCAGAGTTTAGAAGAGGAAGGGATTCCCTTGAAGATGCAGACCGAACAGGACAGCTGACTATAGCAACAATGGATGAAAATGTGGTGAAAGCAGAGCACATGTTGTGGGAAGATCATCTTTGCACATATGGTCAGATTCAAGAAGCCCAAAATATTGGATTGGTAGCGATGAAAATAATCCTGTAAGAAAAACTTGACGTCAGGAAGCTCTGCAGTTGCTGGATCTCTCACCACCTCACAAATGAGTAGAAACAAGCACGTGTGCCATGGTGCCAGGAAATTATTGAAAAATTCAATGGAGGAAGATCCAAAAACTTATTTAACATTGTAACAGGTGACAAAAACTGGGTTTACCAGTATGATCCAGAAACTAAACGAAAGTTATTGGTCTGGGTCTTCCCAGGGGAAAGACCCCAACAATAGTGAAGCGAGCAAGAAGTGTTGGCAAGAAGATGATCTGTTCCTTCTTCCCAGCAAGTCGTCACATTGTGACGATTCTGCATGAGGAACAAAAGACTGTTTGTTACTACCAGATGGTACATCACAAAATGTTTGCCACAAGTGTTCAATGAACCGAGAAAAAAGCGTCCTAAGACTGGTATCTGCGTGGAATTTTGTTACACCATGACAATGCCTCTGCCCACACTGCACAAGAAACAATCCAATTTCTGCAGGAGTCAGGAGTCAGATATTTTTCCCATCCTCCCTACAATTCAGATCTGACCCCATGCGACTTTTTTCTATTCCCCAAAATGAAAGAAATGTTTTGAGGTCAATGATATGAAACACCTGAAGCTGCAGTAGCTGCTTATGAAGAATGTACTTGCATTCTCCCCAAAGAAGAATGGCGTTCAGCGTTCACAATTTATATGTAGAAAGATCAACCCATACTACATTAATCTCATTATCTGGTCATTTACTTGATTCCTGACAACTCTCTATAAATAAACAGCTTTATTTGGTTTATTACATATGATATTTGTGTGATTGACCCAGCAAAGCCTACTATGAAGCTGAATCCCAAGGTTTGTAAGTTATCATTCATGCAAGATCTCAGTTGTTACTATTGTGTGGTTTGAATTTATTAGTCAGATCAAAAGTAAGAATTTTAGTTTGGTTTTTGTTCATGGTCAGATTATTTTTCACATTGTTTAATGTGTTTTCCCAGCATAATACATTGCTATCAATAGCATATGTTGGAGTACTGAGGAATTATGTTTTTTAAGTCATTTATATACAGCAGAAATAGAACAACTCACAAAACTCTTGAACTCCACGTGTTTCTTCTTGGAAATCTAATGTGAGTTTTTTTTTAAATATTATTGTTCACTTTATGAATAGTTTCTGTGCATTGGAATCTACCCTTAAAGAAAGAGGTCAGTCTATATGAGACACTCTGATGCCATAGTTTTCAATTTTGTGCAAAAGTAGTTGATGCATTCAAATACCTTTGATCTAGTGAAAAAGATACAATTTTTTGAATTAATAAATTAATGAAGTAGTGTCTGAGATTGTTGGTTGACTCTTTTGAAATCTATCCTGAGCATTAATTAATATGTTATGTGTATTTAAGAATGCTTTGTAATCTTTTTATATTACCTTTCAAATAATTTGCATTTGCTGACAAAAGCGTTTTTGACCTATATTTATTCATTAGGAGCTTATCTCTTTTCTTGTACTAATGCTTGCCTTTAGACAACTTGAGAAGATGCCTTCCAATAGAGGCACTGATTAGGTGTATCGATGGGTTTGCAATAATGGTTTTACAAGCTTTTAAAAAGGATGGTCTAATTTCTCGCTACCACTGGTGCTTCAATTTCTATAATTTTAATTTCTGTGGAAGGGGTTAGAAACAGTATGTGAATAGCTGATGAGAAACTTGATTGGAAGTTAATATTAGGTGGTTTACAGTTTTTTGAATCTACATTTAGGAAATAGTTGTTGAATTCCTTGCAAACTACTGTAGAATCATTCACAGTGGAACTATTAACGTTAAGAGATAAATTTTCTATTAAATTATGATTCATCCTATAGATATTGATTAGACCCCAAGCAGTTTTAGATTCTTTTAAAGAATTTTCCAACCAATCAGCAACTCTTCAAGACCATAAGCTTATAAAAGCTTGGTGGTATTCTTTAAGAGCATTTTTGTATTTGTTTGATAGTGTGTAGAGCAGTAGGGGGGCTATTTTGGTACAAGGCTTAACCTTAATCATTTAAAGATGAATTCAAGGTGGCACACCTTGATTTTAGCAAACTTGTCCACCACTCTTGTCATGAAAATGTGGAATGTTCTCTACTATTTCCTTTTCTATAATCAGCGCAACAAATACAGTTTGAACAATCTTTCTCCATTGTGTTTCTAAGAAAACTCTTACCTCTTTTGAGTGTAAAGAAGCAGCATTCAGATTCACTAGTCGTTAAAGACAGAGTTATTGTTATTTCCAGAAATGTCAACAATAGATTGTTGGCTGTATGTAGTTCAAGTTTACATAACCATTAATATATCTAAATTCTTCTCTTGAATAAATGAAAGTTAAATCCTTGTATAGTTTTTCTTAATGAAGACAGGAAACAATTTTACACATTTATTGAACATTTTTTTGAGACAACTGATTCTTAAGTAGTCAAAGCAAGTTTCCTGTAGCAATGTAGATATGCATAAGCATTCTGTAAATTGAAAACACAAAACCATTTGGGTCAAAATGAATAGCAAAGTTCTTTGGCGGCGGCTGCTGCTGCTCTTAACTGTGTGTTTGAAGCAGTGTTGCTCTTACTCTGATGTTTAGTTTCACATTCAATTGATGCTACAGGTACAGAGTTTCTGATTTTATTCACTCTATTTGTGAAATTTGATAAGTGTGTTTGAATTTTTGAGGCATCTAAATGATGGTTTTGAAATTGATTGTAGAGGATATCAACATGAGGCACAACTAAATTAAAAAAAATTAAGCCAGAAGGAAAATTCTCGATTTTGAAAATATCCCAACAAGGCAGTTGCTTCATTTATAAGTAGCAGCGCTGGAGGTCTCTGATTTAGACAAAATCTGAAAACATTATCTTAACACTTCCTGCTTTTCATATACCACATTAACAGCTCTCTATTAAAATTCCATCTGGTTGATCCACTGCTGGGCATCTGCATAGTGACACAGAAATCTAGCACTGATATTCTGTTTGAAGGGTGAGAAGAAAATGCTGGGATGGCAGATAGGTTTGAAAAGAAAAGTCTAGCCTTAGTATTTTGTCCAGAAGATCTCTGCAAGATCAGATTCAATTGATATGCAAAAGAATGGATAAAGAAAGCATTAGTATAATGTAAATGTTAAGTGATAGATGAAAACATACTACACAAGAAATGCAGAACACACAATAGGTTTGAAAAAAAAAGTCTAGCCTTAATATTTTGTCCAGAAGATCTCTGCAAGATCAGATTCAATTGATATGCAAAAGAATGGATAAAGAAAGCATTAGTATAATGTAAATGTTAAGTGATAGATGAAAACATACTACACAAGAAATGCAGAACACACAATACATTTCCAATAACTTTTTTTGCGGCATCAGCCTTTTCCGAGATATCCGCTATTAATTGTTCTAATTGATCAATTTTTGTCATTCTTTTCAAGTCCTGTTGATTTTCAGCTGTTTCTTGTGATGTCATGGAAAGAGTATGTAATTTTAAGGCGCTTGTAGCATCCAGTTCTAAAACATTGCTATTCCCTTTGTATCTATAATGAAATGTGTAATGCAGCTATATCCAAAAAGGTTTAAAATGAAGAAGATAGGAAAATAAACTTTGAGAAGAATAATTTGTACAACCACTAAGAAGGGACAGAGGGTAGAGAAAGTCGTGGGAATGTAAAGCATCAGTCTTTTATCACATCAGTTAAGATTTTTTCAAATTTTGAGATTATACATGCTGCAAATTTTTTCTGCATTTTGCCCACTGGAGTTAAAGAAACTTCAGAGTCTTGCAAATTTCCTGAAATATATTTTCTCTATAAGCTTGCAGCATGCATTTGAGTAATTTATTTTGTGTTGTCTTGGAGGTCTCTTTGAAAAATGAATTTCTTTCAAGTTAAGATTTCAATAGGGAGCCTATTTCACAAATGTATTCTAGTAATCCTATGAATATCTCTTGATCATGTGACCATTTGCCCTTATCATGTCCTGGTAAAGCTAATTTGTGAAAAGCACAGAATTTCAAACAGTTAATTATTTTCGAAAATGTGTGTCTATTTTTCTGAACCTGAGCATAGTGACATTCAATTGAGCATTTATGGGCTTGGCTAAAACATGTCTATACATTCACTGAACCAAGCATGGCAAAATGGAGCATGTTGGTTATGTGTTTTTCTGATTTCTCATGTTTATGGCTTTTTTCATGTAGCCTCTTTAAGTTTGATATGCCCTTTTTAGCCCATGCTATATTTGCTGTATCATTTTTAATTCCAAATAAAAGGCAAGGGAAAGAGAAAGGTCCATTTCTTACCTCACAACCTTCACTCATATATATTGTACATTTCAGCACTATTATACTGTTTCTGGCAGTTTATTGCATTTTGCGCAGTATTTAACATTGGTGTCAATCTCCCACAGTTTGTTTTTTAATTTCCCTTTTTTTTCTCTGTTTTTTAAAGCATTAAAGATGTATAGATTTCAAATAATCAACAGAATTATATATTGTGAACACAATTTAAAAAGATGCATCTATAAACAAAGCATTCACTATGTAAGACAAAGCCACTTCTCCTTTCTGCAACACTCACTTCATATTGCAATCAGTGCAGTCCACTGCTAGCCATAATGCATTACAAAAGGAAAGGAAACAGAGACCAAACATGGCATGGAATTGAATGCTGGGATGTGCTGGCAGTCTGCAGAGGAGGGAAAGGCATTACTTGCTTGGTGTAGTAGACAGAAATCTAAATCATTTAACACATTTTGATAACTAAAAGAAGTAAAAATAACAAATGATGTACACTAAATTTGCATAGGGAGTGTGGCCGAAGTGCTGCCTGTAGTCACCCCCATAGGCCCCACTATTGTGATACCCATAGACTTATACAAGAGGTAGAGGCCCTTGACTTACCATGCAGTGCAATAGTTTCACTGTTTAAGGCAATGGGTTGTACCTTCTTTGACTTCTGCATTTTCTTGAGCAATGAGAAGCTCTTGTCATAGTATTTTAAGAATATGGAATAGAAGGCATTCCATTCATCACTGGCTGCAGAATTAAAGACTAAATTCCATGATTGATTACTTAGTAAGTTTATCTGTGTTATGTTTAGTAATTCATCTAATTTTTTGTGTTGTCTGAATTACTGCAGTCATTAAATTAGCTTTGATACACAATATTTGGGCATAGTGATCAGAAAGATAACTGTTGACAACTTCACTAGTAATAGCAAATCCCAACAAATTAGTGATTGTGTTGTCTATAATGGTTGAAGATATAGCAATGACCCTAGTATGCTGTGTTGGGTTATACATTACCACCATTATGATAGTCGAGCAAAGTCTCTAAATTTAATAGAAATTCTGTAACTGAGGCACTAGGTGAGCAATATATCCTAAATGTTTTAATAACATCACTCACTGCCTTAATTTCACTAATTGCAATATTTTCAAAATTGTTCCTTACAAAGATAGCTACTCTACCACTCTTGCAGTTTCTTCTATGATAATTTACCTTCAACAAATAATTGGCTAACTTAATAGATTCAGTTCATATGATTTGAAATTTTAACTAATGAATCCACTCCACATTTAGCAAACTTGTAATTCTAATAAATAATGATTTATTTCAACCTGATATCAAGAGCATCTGCTTTATTAGTTATATGTTGCGATGCAGTGGCTATGGCCCAAGGTTATTGGGAGATCGGCGCTGAGAGGTCGGAGTAAACAAGATAAGTGCCTCTTGCCAGTGTAAACACTGGGCACATTATTGGCAGATAACTGGAAACTTCTGGAAGCTTCTTCTCACTCCCTCCTTCAGAAAGTGTGTCAAAATAGTTCTAGAATGTTCAAGAACCTTATGGAAAGATTCCACTGCTATATAAGTGAGCACTCTCGTGAGAGCTTGAGAGTTTTGAATCACTGTGGGTCGACTATGAGTTGAATTATGTTGGTCAATCAGTGGGCGAGCAAGTTGGCGGGTGAGTTTCCCTTGCAAAATCAAGGGCCATTCTCTGAGCGAGTTGGTGATGCTATTGTGACGTGCAGCAAGTGCTACTGCAGAGCAAGTGTTCGACTCCCAAGAGAAGTGAACCATCTGGCATGAAAAGGCATGATTGAACTAGTTCACCTTAGTGAAGTGCTAGTGTGAATGAAGTGAATTCCCAGTGAAGTTGAACTAGATTAGAACTTACAGTGAGAACTGCAAGAAGTGACAGTTGAAAAACTGGATGAAGTCACAATATTGTACATTAACATGAAGTATACTGAGACTTGAAATTTGAATATACTGTTTTTTATGCATTGCAATTTATTACTACTAGTAGTGAGACCAATCAGTTCACTGACTCAGGTAGATTGCAATTTATAATATCAGACAATGGGATAGCTTTACCTGCACAGTTGTGTCCTGTTGTAACAGCTTCTGCCATTTTACTTACTAGCCATTCTTTGCCCGACCAGTTGAGATGGAGTCCATATCGCATGTGAAGTTCTTAGTTGAGATATTTAGAGTAGCGGTCAAAAGTATTTTGTAGAATCTGTTTAAGTGGGCAGAGTGTTTACCTGCAGGCTGAATTAAAACAAACTGGTGGCTCAGACAGAAGACTGTTTGAGCCTGCCACAATTATATGTAGTGAGTATTCAGTGCAGGAAGGCATAACATTTATCAGATAACTTAATTCCCTGGTAGTTCATAAACATTTTTAAAGAAACAAATACACAAAACACACAGGGAAATGCTAATTTAAATTATTCTAATGCTTCTATTTGTTTAAAGCAATGCCCATAATTAAGGAATATTCAACGATCTAACACAAGCTGTCTTAAACGCTATCAGTAAAGGTCAGACTTGATACTTTGTTTCAAAGGAGTTTGGTGTCCAACAGTTTGAGAGTGTTTGGGCCAACTTCAGAAAGGATGAGGGATGGTAGAGAACAATCCCCAAAGTGGTTGACCCAGGAAAACAACTGTAAAAGAAGATAGAATAATTCATAGGCAATCAGTGGCTGATCCTAGAAAGTCAGCTCAAGCAATATGTGATGATCTTGAGCAAAAGTATGGGGTAAAAGTCCATGTTTTGGCAGTTAAACATTAATTAGCAGCTGCTGATCTCAATGGTAGGTGATCCTTTTGGGAACCACTTATTAGCAAAAAGAATAGGAAGGTCATACTGCAGTTTGCTAAGAAGTATACAACATGGACCGCTGATGACTCGTCCTAAATTCTCTGGAGTGAAGAAACCAAGTTCAGTGTGTTCTATATCAAATGGGATAAGATATGCTGATGGCTGACCAACAAGAGAAATGACCATAAGCACCAGATACCTACCATGAAGCATGCAGGAGGTGACATCATGATGTGGGGTTGTTTTTCATGAAGTAGGTTGCTCCTCTGGTCAAAACTGATACACCAATGGACAGGCTGAAGTATGGCAATATACTGGTGAACAATAGGATTCCTCATGGAAGACAAAATATGCCACGTAATTGGAAGCTTCAAGATAACAATGATCCTAAACGTACATCTGGTTATGTCAAATAAGTTTTGCAAAAGCATAGGATTAATGTTTTGGACTGGCCAAGTCAAAATCCAGGCATTAACTCAACTGAGCACCTTTGGGAGATGCTGAATAGATATGTTCACCAGTGATGTTCACTATATCAACGGAAAGTTTTACAAAGCACTATGTGATGTGTGAAGGAATATTCCAAAGATACACTTGGCTAAACTTGTTGTATTGTATTGATTTCATCCACAGAAACATGATACATATGTTATAGGACACTTCAATTCAAACTACAAAGAAAATATACCAAAAAATATAAATTATTATAAATGCAGAGATATGAGGGTCACTCTGAAGGTTTTGATAATGGGCAACAACGAGTAGTGGTAAGCCAAAGCAGCTTTTCCTAACTTCAGATTGAAGTTAAGA
Organism: Deroplatys truncata; assembly: GCA_030765065.1. NCBI lineage: Eukaryota > Metazoa > Arthropoda > Insecta > Mantodea > Mantidae > Deroplatys > Deroplatys truncata. Next base: position 384,338,708 of record CM060990.1, read on the forward strand.
TAGCAACATGTGCAAGCCTGGTCGTGCTCCAGCAATGTGCATTGTCAGCACCACGTGCGCATGTATAGCAAGTGTTGCTATGCCATACGCTAGGATGGATATCTAGCGAGAGCATTTCCATGCTAGATTTTCTATGACTTTGAAGTCAGTTTAGGGGAGAGAGACTGCATTGTGCATTTGGGGATCTTTGCGCTTTGCAATCCACCATTTGTCAATGGTATGCAGAGTTTAGAAGAGGAAGGGATTCCCTTGAAGATGCAGACCGAACAGGACAGCTGACTATAGCAACAATGGATGAAAATGTGGTGAAAGCAGAGCACATGTTGTGGGAAGATCATCTTTGCACATATGGTCAGATTCAAGAAGCCCAAAATATTGGATTGGTAGCGATGAAAATAATCCTGTAAGAAAAACTTGACGTCAGGAAGCTCTGCAGTTGCTGGATCTCTCACCACCTCACAAATGAGTAGAAACAAGCACGTGTGCCATGGTGCCAGGAAATTATTGAAAAATTCAATGGAGGAAGATCCAAAAACTTATTTAACATTGTAACAGGTGACAAAAACTGGGTTTACCAGTATGATCCAGAAACTAAACGAAAGTTATTGGTCTGGGTCTTCCCAGGGGAAAGACCCCAACAATAGTGAAGCGAGCAAGAAGTGTTGGCAAGAAGATGATCTGTTCCTTCTTCCCAGCAAGTCGTCACATTGTGACGATTCTGCATGAGGAACAAAAGACTGTTTGTTACTACCAGATGGTACATCACAAAATGTTTGCCACAAGTGTTCAATGAACCGAGAAAAAAGCGTCCTAAGACTGGTATCTGCGTGGAATTTTGTTACACCATGACAATGCCTCTGCCCACACTGCACAAGAAACAATCCAATTTCTGCAGGAGTCAGGAGTCAGATATTTTTCCCATCCTCCCTACAATTCAGATCTGACCCCATGCGACTTTTTTCTATTCCCCAAAATGAAAGAAATGTTTTGAGGTCAATGATATGAAACACCTGAAGCTGCAGTAGCTGCTTATGAAGAATGTACTTGCATTCTCCCCAAAGAAGAATGGCGTTCAGCGTTCACAATTTATATGTAGAAAGATCAACCCATACTACATTAATCTCATTATCTGGTCATTTACTTGATTCCTGACAACTCTCTATAAATAAACAGCTTTATTTGGTTTATTACATATGATATTTGTGTGATTGACCCAGCAAAGCCTACTATGAAGCTGAATCCCAAGGTTTGTAAGTTATCATTCATGCAAGATCTCAGTTGTTACTATTGTGTGGTTTGAATTTATTAGTCAGATCAAAAGTAAGAATTTTAGTTTGGTTTTTGTTCATGGTCAGATTATTTTTCACATTGTTTAATGTGTTTTCCCAGCATAATACATTGCTATCAATAGCATATGTTGGAGTACTGAGGAATTATGTTTTTTAAGTCATTTATATACAGCAGAAATAGAACAACTCACAAAACTCTTGAACTCCACGTGTTTCTTCTTGGAAATCTAATGTGAGTTTTTTTTTAAATATTATTGTTCACTTTATGAATAGTTTCTGTGCATTGGAATCTACCCTTAAAGAAAGAGGTCAGTCTATATGAGACACTCTGATGCCATAGTTTTCAATTTTGTGCAAAAGTAGTTGATGCATTCAAATACCTTTGATCTAGTGAAAAAGATACAATTTTTTGAATTAATAAATTAATGAAGTAGTGTCTGAGATTGTTGGTTGACTCTTTTGAAATCTATCCTGAGCATTAATTAATATGTTATGTGTATTTAAGAATGCTTTGTAATCTTTTTATATTACCTTTCAAATAATTTGCATTTGCTGACAAAAGCGTTTTTGACCTATATTTATTCATTAGGAGCTTATCTCTTTTCTTGTACTAATGCTTGCCTTTAGACAACTTGAGAAGATGCCTTCCAATAGAGGCACTGATTAGGTGTATCGATGGGTTTGCAATAATGGTTTTACAAGCTTTTAAAAAGGATGGTCTAATTTCTCGCTACCACTGGTGCTTCAATTTCTATAATTTTAATTTCTGTGGAAGGGGTTAGAAACAGTATGTGAATAGCTGATGAGAAACTTGATTGGAAGTTAATATTAGGTGGTTTACAGTTTTTTGAATCTACATTTAGGAAATAGTTGTTGAATTCCTTGCAAACTACTGTAGAATCATTCACAGTGGAACTATTAACGTTAAGAGATAAATTTTCTATTAAATTATGATTCATCCTATAGATATTGATTAGACCCCAAGCAGTTTTAGATTCTTTTAAAGAATTTTCCAACCAATCAGCAACTCTTCAAGACCATAAGCTTATAAAAGCTTGGTGGTATTCTTTAAGAGCATTTTTGTATTTGTTTGATAGTGTGTAGAGCAGTAGGGGGGCTATTTTGGTACAAGGCTTAACCTTAATCATTTAAAGATGAATTCAAGGTGGCACACCTTGATTTTAGCAAACTTGTCCACCACTCTTGTCATGAAAATGTGGAATGTTCTCTACTATTTCCTTTTCTATAATCAGCGCAACAAATACAGTTTGAACAATCTTTCTCCATTGTGTTTCTAAGAAAACTCTTACCTCTTTTGAGTGTAAAGAAGCAGCATTCAGATTCACTAGTCGTTAAAGACAGAGTTATTGTTATTTCCAGAAATGTCAACAATAGATTGTTGGCTGTATGTAGTTCAAGTTTACATAACCATTAATATATCTAAATTCTTCTCTTGAATAAATGAAAGTTAAATCCTTGTATAGTTTTTCTTAATGAAGACAGGAAACAATTTTACACATTTATTGAACATTTTTTTGAGACAACTGATTCTTAAGTAGTCAAAGCAAGTTTCCTGTAGCAATGTAGATATGCATAAGCATTCTGTAAATTGAAAACACAAAACCATTTGGGTCAAAATGAATAGCAAAGTTCTTTGGCGGCGGCTGCTGCTGCTCTTAACTGTGTGTTTGAAGCAGTGTTGCTCTTACTCTGATGTTTAGTTTCACATTCAATTGATGCTACAGGTACAGAGTTTCTGATTTTATTCACTCTATTTGTGAAATTTGATAAGTGTGTTTGAATTTTTGAGGCATCTAAATGATGGTTTTGAAATTGATTGTAGAGGATATCAACATGAGGCACAACTAAATTAAAAAAAATTAAGCCAGAAGGAAAATTCTCGATTTTGAAAATATCCCAACAAGGCAGTTGCTTCATTTATAAGTAGCAGCGCTGGAGGTCTCTGATTTAGACAAAATCTGAAAACATTATCTTAACACTTCCTGCTTTTCATATACCACATTAACAGCTCTCTATTAAAATTCCATCTGGTTGATCCACTGCTGGGCATCTGCATAGTGACACAGAAATCTAGCACTGATATTCTGTTTGAAGGGTGAGAAGAAAATGCTGGGATGGCAGATAGGTTTGAAAAGAAAAGTCTAGCCTTAGTATTTTGTCCAGAAGATCTCTGCAAGATCAGATTCAATTGATATGCAAAAGAATGGATAAAGAAAGCATTAGTATAATGTAAATGTTAAGTGATAGATGAAAACATACTACACAAGAAATGCAGAACACACAATAGGTTTGAAAAAAAAAGTCTAGCCTTAATATTTTGTCCAGAAGATCTCTGCAAGATCAGATTCAATTGATATGCAAAAGAATGGATAAAGAAAGCATTAGTATAATGTAAATGTTAAGTGATAGATGAAAACATACTACACAAGAAATGCAGAACACACAATACATTTCCAATAACTTTTTTTGCGGCATCAGCCTTTTCCGAGATATCCGCTATTAATTGTTCTAATTGATCAATTTTTGTCATTCTTTTCAAGTCCTGTTGATTTTCAGCTGTTTCTTGTGATGTCATGGAAAGAGTATGTAATTTTAAGGCGCTTGTAGCATCCAGTTCTAAAACATTGCTATTCCCTTTGTATCTATAATGAAATGTGTAATGCAGCTATATCCAAAAAGGTTTAAAATGAAGAAGATAGGAAAATAAACTTTGAGAAGAATAATTTGTACAACCACTAAGAAGGGACAGAGGGTAGAGAAAGTCGTGGGAATGTAAAGCATCAGTCTTTTATCACATCAGTTAAGATTTTTTCAAATTTTGAGATTATACATGCTGCAAATTTTTTCTGCATTTTGCCCACTGGAGTTAAAGAAACTTCAGAGTCTTGCAAATTTCCTGAAATATATTTTCTCTATAAGCTTGCAGCATGCATTTGAGTAATTTATTTTGTGTTGTCTTGGAGGTCTCTTTGAAAAATGAATTTCTTTCAAGTTAAGATTTCAATAGGGAGCCTATTTCACAAATGTATTCTAGTAATCCTATGAATATCTCTTGATCATGTGACCATTTGCCCTTATCATGTCCTGGTAAAGCTAATTTGTGAAAAGCACAGAATTTCAAACAGTTAATTATTTTCGAAAATGTGTGTGTATTTTTCTGAACCTGAGCATAGTGACATTCAATTGAGCATTTATGGGCTTGGCTAAAACATGTCTATACATTCACTGAACCAAGCATGGCAAAATGGAGCATGTTGGTTATGTGTTTTTCTGATTTCTCATGTTTATGGCTTTTTTCATGTAGCCTCTTTAAGTTTGATATGCCCTTTTTAGCCCATGCTATATTTGCTGTATCATTTTTAATTCCAAATAAAAGGCAAGGGAAAGAGAAAGGTCCATTTCTTACCTCACAACCTTCACTCATATATATTGTACATTTCAGCACTATTATACTGTTTCTGGCAGTTTATTGCATTTTGCGCAGTATTTAACATTGGTGTCAATCTCCCACAGTTTGTTTTTTAATTTCCCTTTTTTTTCTCTGTTTTTTAAAGCATTAAAGATGTATAGATTTCAAATAATCAACAGAATTATATATTGTGAACACAATTTAAAAAGATGCATCTATAAACAAAGCATTCACTATGTAAGACAAAGCCACTTCTCCTTTCTGCAACACTCACTTCATATTGCAATCAGTGCAGTCCACTGCTAGCCATAATGCATTACAAAAGGAAAGGAAACAGAGACCAAACATGGCATGGAATTGAATGCTGGGATGTGCTGGCAGTCTGCAGAGGAGGGAAAGGCATTACTTGCTTGGTGTAGTAGACAGAAATCTAAATCATTTAACACATTTTGATAACTAAAAGAAGTAAAAATAACAAATGATGTACACTAAATTTGCATAGGGAGTGTGGCCGAAGTGCTGCCTGTAGTCACCCCCATAGGCCCCACTATTGTGATACCCATAGACTTATACAAGAGGTAGAGGCCCTTGACTTACCATGCAGTGCAATAGTTTCACTGTTTAAGGCAATGGGTTGTACCTTCTTTGACTTCTGCATTTTCTTGAGCAATGAGAAGCTCTTGTCATAGTATTTTAAGAATATGGAATAGAAGGCATTCCATTCATCACTGGCTGCAGAATTAAAGACTAAATTCCATGATTGATTACTTAGTAAGTTTATCTGTGTTATGTTTAGTAATTCATCTAATTTTTTGTGTTGTCTGAATTACTGCAGTCATTAAATTAGCTTTGATACACAATATTTGGGCATAGTGATCAGAAAGATAACTGTTGACAACTTCACTAGTAATAGCAAATCCCAACAAATTAGTGATTGTGTTGTCTATAATGGTTGAAGATATAGCAATGACCCTAGTATGCTGTGTTGGGTTATACATTACCACCATTATGATAGTCGAGCAAAGTCTCTAAATTTAATAGAAATTCTGTAACTGAGGCACTAGGTGAGCAATATATCCTAAATGTTTTAATAACATCACTCACTGCCTTAATTTCACTAATTGCAATATTTTCAAAATTGTTCCTTACAAAGATAGCTACTCTACCACTCTTGCAGTTTCTTCTATGATAATTTACCTTCAACAAATAATTGGCTAACTTAATAGATTCAGTTCATATGATTTGAAATTTTAACTAATGAATCCACTCCACATTTAGCAAACTTGTAATTCTAATAAATAATGATTTATTTCAACCTGATATCAAGAGCATCTGCTTTATTAGTTATATGTTGCGATGCAGTGGCTATGGCCCAAGGTTATTGGGAGATCGGCGCTGAGAGGTCGGAGTAAACAAGATAAGTGCCTCTTGCCAGTGTAAACACTGGGCACATTATTGGCAGATAACTGGAAACTTCTGGAAGCTTCTTCTCACCCCCTCCTTCAGAAAGTGTGTCAAAATAGTTCTAGAATGTTCAAGAACCTTATGGAAAGATTCCACTGCTATATAAGTGAGCACTCTCGTGAGAGCTTGAGAGTTTTGAATCACTGTGGGTCGACTATGAGTTGAATTATGTTGGTCAATCAGTGGGCGAGCAAGTTGGCGGGTGAGTTTCCCTTGCAAAATCAAGGGCCATTCTCTGAGCGAGTTGGTGATGCTATTGTGACGTGCAGCAAGTGCTACTGCAGAGCAAGTGTTCGACTCCCAAGAGAAGTGAACCATCTGGCATGAAAAGGCATGATTGAACTAGTTCACCTTAGTGAAGTGCTAGTGTGAATGAAGTGAATTCCCAGTGAAGTTGAACTAGATTAGAACTTACAGTGAGAACTGCAAGAAGTGACAGTTGAAAAACTGGATGAAGTCACAATATTGTACATTAACATGAAGTATACTGAGACTTGAAATTTGAATATACTGTTTTTTATGCATTGCAATTTATTACTACTAGTAGTGAGACCAATCAGTTCACTGACTCAGGTAGATTGCAATTTATAATATCAGACAATGGGATAGCTTTACCTGCACAGTTGTGTCCTGTTGTAACAGCTTCTGCCATTTTACTTACTAGCCATTCTTTGCCCGACCAGTTGAGATGGAGTCCATATCGCATGTGAAGTTCTTAGTTGAGATATTTAGAGTAGCGGTCAAAAGTATTTTGTAGAATCTGTTTAAGTGGGCAGAGTGTTTACCTGCAGGCTGAATTAAAACAAACTGGTGGCTCAGACAGAAGACTGTTTGAGCCTGCCACAATTATATGTAGTGAGTATTCAGTGCAGGAAGGCATAACATTTATCAGATAACTTAATTCCCTGGTAGTTCATAAACATTTTTAAAGAAACAAATACACAAAACACACAGGGAAATGCTAATTTAAATTATTCTAATGCTTCTATTTGTTTAAAGCAATGCCCATAATTAAGGAATATTCAACGATCTAACACAAGCTGTCTTAAACGCTATCAGTAAAGGTCAGACTTGATACTTTGTTTCAAAGGAGTTTGGTGTCCAACAGTTTGAGAGTGTTTGGGCCAACTTCAGAAAGGATGAGGGATGGTAGAGAACAATCCCCAAAGTGGTTGACCCAGGAAAACAACTGTAAAAGAAGATAGAATAATTCATAGGCAATCAGTGGCTGATCCTAGAAAGTCAGCTCAAGCAATATGTGATGATCTTGAGCAAAAGTATGGGGTAAAAGTCCATGTTTTGGCAGTTAAACATTAATTAGCAGCTGCTGATCTCAATGGTAGGTGATCCTTTTGGGAACCACTTATTAGCAAGAAGAATAGGAAGGTCATACTGCAGTTTGCTAAGAAGTATACAACATGGACCGCTGATGACTCGTCCTAAATTCTCTGGAGTGAAGAAACCAAGTTCAGTGTGTTCTATATCAAATGGGATAAGATATGCTGATGGCTGACCAACAAGAGAAATGACCATAAGCACCAGATACCTACCATGAAGCATGCAGGAGGTGACATCATGATGTGGGGTTGTTTTTCATGAAGTAGGTTGCTCCTCTGGTCAAAACTGATACACCAATGGACAGGCTGAAGTATGGCAATATACTGGTGAACAATAGGATTCCTCATGGAAGACAAAATATGCCACGTAATTGGAAGCTTCAAGATAACAATGATCCTAAACGTACATCTGGTTATGTCAAATAAGTTTTGCAAAAGCATAGGATTAATGTTTTGGACTGGCCAAGTCAAAATCCAGGCATTAACTCAACTGAGCACCTTTGGGAGATGCTGAATAGATATGTTCACCAGTGATGTTCACTATATCAACGGAAAGCTTTACAAAGCACTATGTGATGTGTGAAGGAATATTCCAAAGATACACTTGGCTAAACTTGTTGTATTGTATTGATTTCATCCACAGAAACATGATACATATGTTATAGGACACTTCAATTCAAACTACAAAGAAAATATACCAAAAAATATAAATTATTATAAATGCAGAGATATGAGGGTCACTCTGAAAGTTTTGATAATGGGCAACAACGAGTAGTGGTAAGCCAAAGCAGCTTTTCCTAACTTCAGATTGAAGTTAAGATAGCAACATGTGCAAGCCTGGTCGTGCTCCAGCAATGTGCATTGTCAGCACCACGTGCGCATGTATAGCAAGTGTTGCTATGCCATACGCTAGGATGGATATCTAGCGAGAGCATTTCCATGCTAGATTTTCTATGACTTTGAAGTCAGTTTAGGGGAGAGAGACTGCATTGTGCATTTGGGGATCTTTGCGCTTTGCAATCCACCATTTGTCAATGGTATGCAGAGTTTAGAAGAGGAAGGGATTCCCTTGAAGATGCAGACCGAACAGGACAGCTGACTATAGCAACAATGGATGAAAATGTGGTGAAAGCAGAGCACATGTTGTGGGAAGATCATCTTTGCACATATGGTCAGATTCAAGAAGCCCAAAATATTGGATTGGTAGCGATGAAAATAATCCTGTAAGAAAAACTTGACGTCAGGAAGCTCTGCAGTTGCTGGATCTCTCACCACCTCACAAATGAGTAGAAACAAGCACGTGTGCCATGGTGCCAGGAAATTATTGAAAAATTCAATGGAGGAAGATCCAAAAACTTATTTAACATTGTAACAGGTGACAAAAACTGGGTTTACCAGTATGATCCAGAAACTAAACGAAAGTTATTGGTCTGGGTCTTCCCAGGGGAAAGACCCCAACAATAGTGAAGCGAGCAAGAAGTGTTGGCAAGAAGATGATCTGTTCCTTCTTCCCAGCAAGTCGTCACATTGTGACGATTCTGCATGAGGAACAAAAGACTGTTTGTTACTACCAGATGGTACATCACAAAATGTTTGCCACAAGTGTTCAATGAACCGAGAAAAAAGCGTCCTAAGACTGGTATCTGCGTGGAATTTTGTTACACCATGACAATGCCTCTGCCCACACTGCACAAGAAACAATCCAATTTCTGCAGGAGTCAGGAGTCAGATATTTTTCCCATCCTCCCTACAATTCAGATCTGACCCCATGTGACTTTTTTCTATTCCCCAAAATGAAAGAAATGTTTTGAGGTCAATGATATGAAACACCTGAAGCTGCAGTAGCTGCTTATGAAGAATGTACTTGCATTCTCCCCAAAGAAGAATGGCGTTCAGCATTTGAAAAATGGTTTGAAAGGATGAGACGATGTATGGAATGCAATGGAATATATATTGAAAAGATGTAACGATCAGATCTAAATTTTTAATATTTTATTGCATCCATTCTCAAAACTTTTGGAGTGACCCTATGTATAAGATTCAATGAAGGCTGGCCTCGTAGCTCAGTTGGTAGAGCATCTGCCTGCTTTGCAATGGGGTCCCAGGTTCGATTCCCGTTGGGGTGTGGGAATTTTTCTCTAACCAAGATTATTCCCTATCCTCCCCAGAGTATGGAAGTATGAATGAAAGTGTGTGATCTAATGATAAAGACCCAAAGTTTATTAGAAACCTAAGACAAGCGAATACAAGTTAACACCATTGCCATAGGCAATAATATATTCTGAAGAATGGCCGCCAATAAGACCATTATAAAGTGTCCTTCAACAAGAGTGTCCTATCTTTAACATGTGATAGCTGCCGTTGTTATTGAGTTACAGCAGTCATTTTTTTCATGTGGTTACAGTTGTTGTTGACAAATAGCCATGAAACGTTACAGCATTCAGCAACGCGTAGAAATTGTGAAAATTTATTATCAAAATGGATCATCTGTTCGCCAAACCTTCCGTGTATTGCGTGAAGTTTACGGTGTGCATAATCGTCCCTGCAAGGGAACGATTCGGCGTTTGATCGATAAGTTTGAAAGAAGTGGTTCTGTCAGCGATCAAAGAACGCCTGTACGTAATCGACGTAAGCGCTCCAATGAAAACATAGGCGCCGTTCGTGAGAGTGTACGCGAGAACGGAAACAAATCAATTGCTCGTCGAGCGCAAGAATTGGGGCTTTCGCCGACCACAACTTGGCGAATTCTGCATCTGGACTTGAAGTTTCACGCTTACAAAATGGTGTTAACTCAAGAACTAAAGCCCAACGACGATAGGTTGCGCCGTGTATTCGCTGACTGGGCTATGGAGCAATTAGAAGCTGACCCGGATTTTTGTCGAAAAATCATCTTCAGCGACGAAGCCCACTTTTGGATGGATGGTTGTGTTAACAAACAAAATTTCTGCTATTGGAACAATCACAATCCTATGCAGATTCAAGAACGACCATTTTATCCTCAGAAGGTTATTGTGTGGAGTGGATTTTGGTGTGGTGGAATCATTGGTCCATATTTTTTTCCAGGATGAAGATGAGAAGCTCTAACTGTCAAGGAGAAAGATACCAGGCTCTTATAAGGGACTATTTTTTGCCTCAATTGGATGGTATGGATCTCAGAAACATCTGGTTCCAGCAAGATGGTGCCAAATGTCATACTGCTCTCAAAACAATCGATCTTTTGAAGGAGAAGCTCGTGGTGGTGGTGTTAACTGGCCCCTGAGGTCATGTGATTTAATGCCATTGGATTACTTCTTGTGGGGTTATGTTAAATCTTGAGTTTATGTCAACAAGCCAGAAATAGAAAAAGAGCGTATGAATAACATCACGCGTGTTATTCGTGAAGTTGGACCTAATTTACGTTCTTCTGTCATTGAAAATTGGGTCAACCATATACGCGCAACCCAACGAAGTCATGGCAGTCACTTAACTGATGTTCTCTTCCACACGTAATGACATTAATTATGTTCCAAAATAAAAAAGAAATAAACCTCTATCATTTATAGAACATGTTTTATTTAAGTTCAAAGATAGGACACTCTTGTTGAAAGACCCTATAGTTAAAGGTGGGGTATAAATGGAACTAAAAAAGAAAAAAGATTCACTGAAAATTTAAAATACAAAGTGCATAAAAAACTATATGGATTTGAGTTATAAAAATAATTTATAAATGAACATTTTACACTACTTCATGATGTAGGAATTCATCTACACTATAAAAGCTATAATCCATTAAGAAATTAAATAAAACCTTTTTGAATATATTTGGTTTTTAATATCTTGTTTTTATTGGGGTAGTTTGTTATGTAAGTGTAGACCAGCATATGTCAAGCTATTTTCATAAGGTTTGGTTCTGCGTGCGTTTACAAATAGGTTGTTCTTTGCTCTAGTATTATGTGAATGAACTTCAGCATTTGCTTTAAAGGAACTTAAGTTTTCTTTTGTATAGTTAAGTGTTTCATATATAAACAAGCATGGTAAAGGCAAAATTTTACATTTTTTAAAATATGGCTTGCAGCTAGTTTTATTAGAAATATCAGTCATAATCTTTATTCCTTTCTTTTGCATCCTGAAGACCTTAATGCTTTTTTAGAATTCCCACAGAAGAGTATGCCATATACTACTAGACTGTGAATGTGTTCAAAGTAAACTACCCTAAGAATATGTACACCGGACATAAATTTGACTGACCTTACTAAGAAGCACATCTGACCGAGTTTTTAGTCAGGCTGTCTATATGCAATTCCTAACTTAAATTTTCATTAATAAGAAACCCAAAAATGTATTGGTTTTTACAACTGTATCTTGCCTTGCTGCAGTGTAATTTTTGGATATATAACACTCTTATTAAGTTTATTATGGAAGCTTTGAGCTGCTGCTTTCTCTTTACTTCAAAGTAACAAGTTTGCATTAAACCATTTTTTAATATATTCTAAAATGTTGCATATATGATAATTAGTATTATCATTTGCCTCATTATAAAAATGCTCATGTCATCTGCAAAAAGTGTTACATGCACATTCATCAGGCTATTTACATTGTCAGCTAAGTCATTTATATACAATATAAATAACAGTGGCCTGAAAATAGATCCTTGAGGTACACCATATTTTATATTTTTAAAATGAGATAGTTCTTTTTTAATTTCATATGTTTTACTATCAAAATACTCAATTTCTATAGACTGCTTTCTACTTTCAAGATATTACTTATATCAATTATAACTAATATGATTTTCCGGGCTGTTATGCCGTGGTCTGCTGAAGAAAGATTTCCCAGACGTTTCGTCCACAACTGCGGTGGACATTTTCAGTGGCGCGGACGAAGTCTTCTCGGTGAAAGTATCGCAGCGTCTGATGCGTTGGTTAGGTTAGGTTAGGTTATTTATAAAAAATTACCTGGTGCCGGTACAATAGGCCCGGCTTACAGGCTTATATTTACATAAGTGTTACAATTTTCTTGTTTGCATTAGACCATGTTTATATTGTAAGGAAAAACCCATGCGGTGGCCAGCCTTAGGCCACCGAGAACAGTTTTTGTATGTAGTCTTTTCAGTTGTTTTTTTTCAAACTTGTTTTGAAAACACTTTTTTTTATTATATACATATGTACACACACTCATACACACGCACACACTCGCTCTCACACACATACACACATCTGGCCATGCGAAGCACGTCCCAGGACTAAAACTAAACACTATCACACGAAATATATACACTAATTACACAACACTTCACTATTTACACAATATTTACAGTCCGCGGTTTTGCTGTGCGGCAGCTTGTAGCAGGATGGTTGTTTCGTGGTGACGGCCTCTGCAGTAGTTGGGGTGGCCTGGGGCCTGGTGTGATGGGCGCGCTTAATGGCGAGCCGTTGTGCCGTTAAAACATTCTAATACGGCCATGTTTCCTATGCTTCGGCTCGCCACTGCCGATGCTGGAGATTAGGGGGTTCTGGTGTCCCCGTATGCGCGCCCATACCGACGAGGCACGTTTTGTAATGGCATCAGGGATGGAGGGCATGTTTGTTTCACGGAGGATGGTTCGGTTGGATGTCAGGAGAGGAACACGGAGGATTTTTCGGAGGGAGAGGTTTTGAAGGATTTCAACGTGCCTTTTTGCAGATGCCGATGCATTTGCCCAGGCCACACATGCGTAGAGAACCACCGACAGAATGAAGGATTTGTACAGAATGATTTTTGATTTTAAGTTCAGCTGTTTGCTGCGGAAGACGGGGGCGCATAACTTTAACCGCTGCCGCCCTTTGTTGGCGCTATCTTTTAGGTGGGCAGTCCACCGCAATGTTCTGTCCAAGGTGACGCCAAGGTACTTAACTTGCTGGCGACAGTGCAATCTTTGACCACCGACCGTTAGGTCCATGGCCGGAAGGCGCAGCTTACGTGAAAAATAAATCAGCTGGCATTTGTTTGCATTAATTTCTATCTTCCAATCGTGGAGCCACGAGAGGAAGCGGTCAATGTACCGCTGCATTTCTAAAAGGCCGAAACGAGGATTTTTGTGGTGATTGTAGATTGCAGTGTCGTCAGCATACATTGCGATTTTGCATCTGGCGTCCACGGGAAAGTCGTTGGTAAATAATGTATATAGAAAGGGGGACATTATTGCCCCTTGAGGGACGCCAGCCCGCATAACTCGCTCCCGAGAAGAGGAGCGGCCCACTTGGACGTAGAAGCGCCGGTTTTCTAAAAAGCTCTGAATGAGGTACATGAAATTTTGAAGGCCGGGAAAATTGTGGTGCAATTTATAAAGTAGGCCATTGTGCCAGCACAGGTCGAATGCGGCTTCTACGTCCAAAAATAGCGCCAACGTTGAAGCATCATTATTGAACTGCTCGGTGACGTCATCCGCAAAGCGTAATAGTTGCAATTCTGTGGAGTGACCTTTTCTAAAGCCAAACTGAGATTTTGATAATTCATGTATTTCCGAAACTTGTTTTTGGAGTCGACAAAGTATAAGTTTTTCGAGCAGTTTTCCAATAGCAGACAGGAGACTAATGGGGCGGTAATTTTGTGGTTGCCTGGTGCTTTTCCCTTGCTTCGGGAGCATTATTACCTTGGCTCGTTTCCAAGTGGTGGGGAAGTAATTATGCCTCAAACAGGCGTTGAAAATCTTTGTGAGTTGCACCAGGGCTTTTCTCGGGAGATGCTTGAGTTCCTCATTAGTCACCCTGTCCGAGCCGGCGGCTTTTCCATTAGGCAATTGCCTAATGAGCTTGTACACTTCCAGCGGCGTTATGATAGGCAGATGTTGCTCATGCTTCTGCGCCACCCAATTTTGTACCCATGTCAGAACCTCCCGTTCTTGTGCTGGGTTCGTCGTAGGATTCTCAGAAAATCTGTCTTGGAGACAGTCGGCGAAAACCTCGGCTTTCTCCTCCCCGGAGAAGTGCAGGCCGAGGGGAGTGTGAAGCGCCTCAGTGCCGGAGTTGACGCTAGAGGAGACCTTGAATGCCCTTAGTAATTTCCATAGAGAATTGTCCGAATGTGTGGTACTTAACATTTTATTTTCCCACTGTTCAATTTTGTTAAGTTGAATTTGTTGCCGAATAATGTTGCGTAGCCATTTTGCTGCAACTTTGTATTCGGGCTGGCGGGCAAGCCGCCAAAGTCTCGTCAGGCGCCGCCTCCGGGCAATGAGCTGCTCCACCTCCGGGTACGTGCAAAAACTAGGTGGACTTGTGGTGTACGTGGTAGCGTTTCTTTTGGCCGTGCGTAGCGAGGCAGTGAAGTTTTCAATGGCGGCATCAATGTCTGCCTCGCTGTAGTATGACAGCTTAGGCTGAGCCATCCTGTGCATTTCTAACGTAAATTGCTCCCAGACGGTCTCTGCTCTCCGCGGCGGGCCGCTCCAACCGGCCGTGACTGCGCCGCAGATTTCAAAATGCACAGGTAAATGGTCAGAGTCTAAGCTGTGATACACTGTAAAATTTTGTGAAAGAGCCGCATTTTTTGTCAGCACGAAGTCCAAAATTTCAGGGTCCCAGTGTCCTTATTTATGCCAAAATGTGGGTTCTGGGGGGAAATGCACCTCAATATCGTCATTTTCAGTTATAAGTTCAACCAGGAGATTTCCAGCCGCGTTTGCTCGGCGAGAATGCCACCATGGGTGCCGAGCGTTGAAATCTCCTGCAATTATAACGTGCTCCTCTAAATTGAGGATTTGTTCGAGGTCTGGTATAAAATATGGGGAGTCAGGGGGCCTGTAGAGCGCTACCAACATCACCGTTGTGTTGTTGATACGAGTTTTAAGAGCCGTACACTCTAGCGCTGCCAGAGCTGGCAGCGTAACAGGAGCATGAGCAACTGAGTTTTTTAACAATATGGCGGTGCCACCCCCCTGTCGGCCAAATCTGTCAGTTCGAAAAATTTGGTAACCCCGGAGCTTAAAAGTGTACTCCTGTTTTAATTTTGTTTCGCAAATAAATGCGACATCAATTTTGTTACGCCGCAGGTAGTTTTCAAGTTCGTGCTGCTGCCGGTAGATGCCGTCGGCATTCCACAGGAGCGCGCGAGTTAATATTATGCCTCCCCTTACAGTGGCCATTTAATCGAAAATAGTTGAGAGGAGGCATATCACGGCTTCTAATTTATCCCAGGTGCTAGTGCAGCTTTTAAACTTAGCAATAAAAGGCTGCAACTTCGGCAAAAGTGCCGGGAGATTGAAAGTTTTGAATAAGTCGATTAGATCTTTTAACCCACCCAGGTCACCGGAGGGCGCCTGGGAGGGGGTGGAAGCAGAGGGGGGACCACTTGGTGGTGGCACGGGTGCCTTTTGCCCCTTGGCGGCGCCTGCAAAAGAGACGCCGTCCTTGACCAGGGCCGGGTTGAGAATGGGGCGTGGCCCTGGCTGAGCACCTGGGGGGCTCCTGGCCATAGATGCCAGTTGGCGGCGGTGGCGTTCGTTTCGAAACGTCTCACAGCCGCGATAGCTGGCAGGATGCGTCTCCCCACTGCGTGGCCTTTTTGGGGCAGTCAGCTAAGCGGTGGAGGCCACCGCAGAGGACGTACCGGGAGGTCATATGACACATTCTGAATGTGTGCCCTAATTGCTGGCAGTTGTAGCACTGGGTGATATGGCTGTTGGTTTTTAAGACCTCCACGGTAACCATCATGTGACATACCTCTTTTTCATTTAGTAGTCGCTGGTTGCCGGTGGTTCTTTCTGGAGAGATTTGGAAGTTGGGCAGAGGCCGCCCACGGGATTGCATCTGCCGGACTTGGACGCCGGTGTAGCCCTTCGCCTCGAGATCGTCCTTGATGTAGTCCTCCTCGAGGTCCTCGGGGAGCCGCTTCACCACGAAGCGAAGGGGTTGGTCTCCTCGGGGTGTGAAGCTATAGTGCTCCACGCCGGCGTCCTTCAGGCGTTGCATAGTGGCTGCTACATCCTGTTTCCTCTGAAGGAAGAGCTTGAGGCAGTTTCGTGTGTTTTGTAGTTTGAAGTGCTGAGCCGGGAGCGAGTTCCGGAGGAGGTGGAGAACTTTGGTTGCATTGCGGCCGTCGGGGATGATGATCCGCGGCGGCTTCTGGTTTTCTGTTTGCTGTGGTGTTGGTTGAGGTGTTGTGGTAGGAGTGGACTTGGAGGTGGATGGTTTCGGGTGTGTGTGCGGCGGCGGTGTGCGTGCCGGCCTTTGGGATTTTGGTTGAGGTGGAGGAGGGTGGGAGGCTGCTGTTGAAGTGGCGCAGTCGCCCAGTTCCTCGTCGCTGGAGTCCTCGGCCTCCGAGAGTGCGGCAAACTTGTTTGCTGTCGGCAGTGGCGGCTGTGACAGGTGACCCGTCTTGTTTTTCTTTTTCCCCGTTTGTGGGCGGGGGCGCTCTGTATCGGAGTCGCTGTCACCGCCGCTGCCGCGGAGAGGTCGCTTACGGGCCGGGACGACGCGCCATCCCTCTCCAAGCTCCACCAGCTCTCTTTTCTTTATTGAATGTTCCTGTAGGCAGTAGGCGTAGTCTAGTGCAATTTTCCGGAAGTCTCCCCCTCCTCCATGGAGTGAAGTAGCTGCTCGTAATAATCTATCTCTTTTTTAAGCTCCTGGACTTCTTTTGTGAGCTGTCGAAACTGCCTGTCTTTTAGCTCTTCCTCCCAGGTGCTGGTTTCCATCAGCGGTGTGGTGTTTGCTGCTGGCTGCTGCGCCAATGATGGCACAGAAGGCGGGGCGTAGCCTCCGGCTGACGGTGCTGCTGTCTCTATAAATACGGCCGGCTGACCGCCTGGGGCGATTAGTTCATTGCCGGCTGGCAGAGAGGAAGGTCCAGCTGGTGATGTGGCTGCCGCCATATTTGACGGACAGGGCAATGCACTCCGGCCGCAAGGGCTGCTGGGAGCTGCCCAAGCTACCCGTGGTGACGCGCTCGCGCGTCCCGCGCAATGTTCACTTTAACAACACTTCAGTACACGATTTTACACAATATTAAACACATAACACAGTCACAACACAGAAACACAGTTTTAACACTACGCAAATTCTATATAAGTATTTACATTATGTACACCGCGATAGGCAACGGTAGTTTATCGACAGTTCACGGCACTATTCGCGTGAAATAAATTGATTAGTTGCACCTCATGTTATAAGGTAGCACTGAACATCAGAAAAAATAAGGATAGTAGCACTTTTTAATGTTTTACAAAAAGCACAAAGATACCGAGTTACGCACACGATGTGTGTCATGCGGAGTCTAGCACTCGAATTCCTCCTCTGATGCGTTGGCCGTTAGTGCCGCTCTCTTTATAGTGTGGGCGCTCTCTGCTGATTGGCCCGCTGGTATGAGGGGGCTGGCGCCGGCTGTGTTGTTGCTCTCTTCCGATTGGCTCGCAGTGTTTTTCGGTTTTGTATGACCTTTCTTGTTTTTGATGACTAGATGCCAGTTACTGTTGAGTTTCAATGCTTCTTCTTTCCTATTGAAATTATTGGGATGTTTATAAATCTCTATTGCTTCGCGTTGTAGCCGGGTATGGTAATGCTTTATGGAGGAAAGAATGTTGGTGTCCTGAAATCTAAATATGTGTTCGCCCTCGGCTTCAATGGCATGTTCAGCGACTGCCGATTTTTCTGTATGGCCCAGGCGGCAGTTTCTTTTGTGTTCGCTAAGTCTGGTGTTAGCGCTCCGCTGTGTGGTACCAATGTACACTGAACCACAGGAACAAGGAATACGGTAAACACCGGCCGATGACAGGGGATCTCGGGGGTCTTTGGAAGAGCGCAGTAGGCTGTTTAATTGTCTTGTAGGTTTGAATACTGTTTTGACGTTATGACGTTGAAGTATATGTTCAATACGGTCAGTGACATTTCTGAAATATGGCAGAAAGACAATGGACTTGCTTTTGGGTTGGTCCTGAGTAACCGGTCGGGGCTTGGCCGGACGGCAGGCTCTTCTCACCTCTTGGACTGAATAACCATTTGATTGTAGAGCTGTTTCCAGGTGTCGGATTTCTTGTGGAAGTAAGTGTGGTTCACAAATACGGGAAGCACGGTTTGCGAGTGTCTTAATCATAGCACGTTTTTGTCTAGGATGGTGGTTGGAGTTCTTGTTAAGGTAACGGTCTGTGTGTGTGGGTTTGCGGTAGACAGTATGACCCAGCGTGCCGTCAGCCTTCCTGCTAACGAGTACATCTAGAAAGGCTAGTTGGCCATCCTTTTCTTGTTCCATTGTGAACTGTATACGCTGATTGATGCTATTTAGATGTAACAAAAAATCTTGAAGAGCTTGTTCACCATGGGGCCAGATGACGAAGGTGTCATCCACATAGCGGAACCAGGTTGTTGGTTTGAGTGGAGCTGAGTTTAGTGCCTTTGACTCAAATGCCTCCATGAAGAAATTGGCCACAACAGGGCTAAGGGGGCTGCCCATGGCAACACCGTCTATTTGCTCGTAGAATGACCGGTTCCACTGGAAATAAGTGGTAGTCAGGACATGGTGAAAAAGTGTAATGATATCATCAGAGAAGATGGGTTGTAACAACTTCAGAGTTTCTTGTACTGGAACCATGGTGAATAGAGACACAACGTCAAAACTAATTAGTAAATCCTTAGGTAGCAATTTGAGGTTGCGGAGAATTTGAATGAAATGAGTAGTCTTTGATGAAAGAGTCGGACAAGCCGACATGGGGTTGTAGAAGACCGGTTAGTTATTTAGCTATGTCGTATGTGGGAGAACCAATACCACTAACAATGGGCCTGAGCGGAACATCTGGTTTATGGATCTTGGGTAGCCCGTAAAGTCTAGGCGGCTGAGCTTCGGACTTGGTAAGGCGGCGTTTGTCTTCCTTCGAAAGCGAGGAGTTCTTGATCAAAAGAATAGTTTTCCGTAGAATACGGGCTGTCGGATCACGTTTAATCTTATGGTAGGTTGCTGGTTGCAGGAGTTCAGAGATTTTCTGTTGATAGTCTTGCTGGTTAAGAATAACTGTGGCATTACCCTTGTCCGCTGAGCAAACAATGATGTCTCGGTTGGAGTTCAGCTTTTTTAATGCAGTTCTCTCTTGATTGGTTAAATTCCTGGTAGGAGGTTTGGCCTTCTCGAGAACCCTGGCAGATTCCCGGCGAATTTCATCAGCTGCAATCCTTGGCAGAACTCGTATTCCAGCTTCAATGTGAGAAATGATGTCTTCAACTGGCAACGTTGGAGTGACAACAGCGTAGTTACCTCCTTTAGCAAGGAGTGACGTTTCAGCAGGTGACAGCTGGTGATCAGATAAGTTCACTACCGTGCGGCAGTGGTTGAGAGTAGTCGGCGGTTTGATGGAGGCAGTAAGGCCATCAAACTTCTTCTTGTGACGAGTGGTCATGCTGTTGTGATTGTATGTCATAGAGCCGTAGGTGATTCTGTCAGTGTTGTCCCAATCAAAACTGTGTAGTGAGTTACTTACTTGAAGATGTAAGATGAGTAGTTGACTATTGTTGGCAGAGAGTTGTCGTCTGGTCTGATGGATGCGTTCTCGGAGCAAGGCCCGTTCAGAGCGGTTGTAAATGCGGTTGGCGGCAGCGGTGGTGAAATGTCGTTTCTGTCGTAGGAATTTAGGAATAATTCCCGAGTCTCGGCAGCGTAGAAGAAAGGCAAGTGAACACAGCAAAGAAGATTTTTGTTTGCGTAGCACTTCTAGTCGACGGATCAGACGGTATGCCTCCTCCCCGTAGAGGCGAGTCATGTAAGAACGTAGGTTTTCACGGCCGGAGTCACAATTATAACTAATATGATTTTCCGGGCTGTTATGCCGTGGTCTGCTGAAGAAAGATTTCCCAGACGTTTCGTCCACAACTGCGGTGGACATCTTCAGTGGCGCGGACGAAGTCTTCTCGGTGAAAGTATCGCAGCGTCTGATGCGTTGGCTTTTTTTTTTTGGGTTATAGGTAGGGATATTCATCAGGTGTTGATAGGAGTTAGAAGGAGATATGGGTAAAGGTAGGGGGAGTACCGCGTTAGCACCTCCGTTAGTAAACTGTTGGTTACTAGCTGCCGGCCGTGCCGGGAGCGGTTTGTCGGACCTGGAGCACAGCCATGGCACAAGTCCCTGGCTGCCCCCCGGGGGTTAAGGTGAAGGAAGGTTAGGAGTATTTAATGCTTTATTCATTGTTTACTTGTCTCAGCGATTGCTGCGTCGATAGTTTGGCCTTACTAGGGGTAGATTTGGCAGTTGGGCATGTGAAGTGTGCGATTCCATGAAAGCGCGGCACAGGATGTAGCCTTCGTGCAGCTGCTGGTGGTTGTTCTGAAGTACTTGAAGTTTCTGCAGAATGGTAGTCTCGGTGTCCCGGTGCTGCTCTCGAAGCCCAGCAACTGAGGCCTCAAGTGCACCCAGCCGCGTGGGTCGGTCGTCGCAGTCGCTGTCCGTGGAGTTGTCTGGTACCGTGAGGTTGTGCTCAATGCGCATCAGCTTGCGCTGGCACGAATCGAGCACTTCGGAGCTGTTGTCGTCCTGGACTGTTTGACGAAGTCGCAGGAACTGGGTGGCGAGTGTTGAGAGGTGTCGAATGGTGGTGCGGTGCTTGGCCTCCAATGCCGCAAGGCGCGCACTGGAAGTCCGGTGCAACGCCTCGAGGCGAAGGCCGAGGTCGCGCAAGGTGTGCTGAATCTCCTCAAGAGCGCCCTGGAAGTCCGGTGTGCAGGAAGGCCCATTTTGTTGCAATATTTGTGTGGTTGTTGTCCTCGGTTCCGGAAAATTCGGAGTAGTGGCGTTCTGGTTTGTGGTGATCTGCGCTGCTGGTTCTGAATGGTTGAGAGGCGGTGCAGGAGGCGGAGTTGGCTGATGTCGACGTTGCTGTGTCCTTGGGTAGCGCGGGCACGATGCCTGGCCGGTGAAGTGGGTACCACCACCGCAGGTAGCACAGTAGCGGTGCCGAGAAGCCAGGTTGTGCCCGGTGCAGCTGGCAGTGAGCGAGGGCAAGCCGCAGTAGTGACACCTTGCTTGAGCCTTGCAAGTGGCCGCCGCGTGCCCGTATTGGCAGCAGCGGCGGCAAGGGACATGCCGGTCACTACGGCTTGCCTCAATGCAGTGTGACTGGCCCAGAAGTGCGAGGCCAGTCGTGATGGCTGCGGTGTAGTGCGCCCTGTCCATAAAGGTCAGGCGCAACAGTGGCGTTGGTCCTCTGCCGGACGAGATCCTCGAGACGCGGATGACGGAAGGCCAGAGCGCTTGGGCGGCCTCCATGACAATCCGCTCCGGTAAGAGGCGGTGGACACCGCAGACAACAGCGCTAATAGCGCCGAAACGGCCCGTTGTGTCTCCCGGTGGCGAGGCAGCAACCTCGGCATAGGACTGCCGGTGCTGCGGCGGTGAATGCGGAGCTTCCGGTGTTGGTGTTCTCGGCGGCGGTGCGGTGCAGACTGGTGTGGTCAGCTCCTGTGGCGGTGGTGTGGCGCCGGCTTCGCTGGCTGTCCGGGCAGCAGAGATGTCTGCAGCCGAGGCTGCGTTAATCTGCGCCGGCTCAGGCGGAGGAGCGGTGCCGGTAGCTGCGTCGAGGCGGTGTTTCTTCTTTCTCCCCATGTTGTCACCTCGGAGTCCTGCGAGCGAATGCGACCACGATGCGTTGGCTTTTTTTTTTCGAATGGAGGAGAAAATGATTTATTCACTTACCCCAGCCCCGATGGGAGTCGAGACTGAGAGTGTGGGAATCACCAATAGTCGGCATACCCACTAAAAACTCCTCCACCGGAATGGAAATAAGGAAGAAGGAAGAAAGAGGAATTCTGTGTGATAATGCGGCCGTACCGCTGTTGCACCGGCGTATTCAGGGTAAGGATATATTGGCTGGCCACTAGGGCTTAGCCAGGTGAAGGAGAGGCGCCAGGACGCAAGCATGACCAAGGCCCTACTTGCGCCCTTGGGAATTCAGGGTGAGAAGTAAGGAAAGTAAGGAGAGACAGTGTGTTGGCTGGCAAGTTCCCAGGATGCCGCCGCTGTAGTTGAGTGCGATGCTGTTCAGTAACGTCTGGGGTGCCTAACGCGACCTCTGGGAGATGCGTCAGGCCAGTCCTGTGGATCGGCGTCTTCTTGCTGAAGCTTCCTAAAGAAGCGGAGTTCATCTTTGACGATGTTTCGTATAGTCACGGTGAGAGTGAGCATGTGTCCATGGAATTCCCGTTTTGACAGGGCGTCCTGAGGATCTGGTTTGGAGTAGTGGTTGGCTTCTGTCTGGAGCTCTCGAAGCCCAGCTATTGAAGCCTGAATGGCTCCAAGTCGCGTGGGTTGGTCGTCGCTTCCATACTCGGCGTCGTCGTCCGGTTCGACGAGATGTTCCTCGATACGTTCCAGCTTACGGTGGGCCGATGCGAGCATCCCGTCGTCTTGATGTAGTAGTGTGATCTGCCTTGAGAGGGCGCTGGTCGCTCTGGTCGAGGTCCGCTGCTTGGCCTCCACGGCCGCAAGGCGCGTGTAGGTTGCACGGCGTAACTCAGCCAGGCCACTGGTGATGTCCTGTAGTGTTGCCTGCATGGCAGACAACGTGTCTTGAAGTTCTGGATGTGTTCCTAAATGTTTTGCCCTTACACAGGGCGTCGTCGGCGAGGGCTGGTCGGTGGTCGTCCGTAATGTAGTAGTCTCAGTCGGTTGGCTGCTCCGGGGGTACAGGGGGCACTGGGCCTGCCCTGTGAAGTGCGTATGCCCGGAGCAGGTGGCGCAGAATCGGCGACGTCTGCGAAGGTCGTGGGCGGAGCAGTTCGCTGTGAGGCAAGCTGCCCCGCAGTAATGGCACCGAGGTGCAGCGACGCATGCCTCCGCTGTGTGCCCGAAGACACAACAGCGTCGGCAGGGTACCGGGCGTTGGCTCCTGCTGGCCTCGATGCGCAAGCGCTGCCCCAGCAGAGGCAGGCTTGACCCCAAGGCCGCCTGAACGTCCGAGGCGGAACCCAGGTGGAGGCGAACCAGCGGTGTTGGCCCTCGTTTTGAGGAAATTCGGGATGCCCGAATTGCCGAGCGCCAGTGGTGTCTTGCGGCATCCAGCACGAAGTGTACTGGCAGGTCCCTCGGTACTCCACAGATGACCACACTGTGGCGGCCATCTGCCGGAGGGTGCGTCGGCGGTGTCCTCGGGCTCACCAAGGGTGGTAAGCCGGCGGTAGTCAGTGGCGTCGTGCAGCTCTGGGAAACAGAGCCGGAGGCAACAGGTTCCGGCGTTGCAATGCTGCGACCCGGCGAAGCAGCAGCAGAAGCGTAGCTGCGCCCGGTCAGCGGTGTCGGCGAAGCAGCTTTCCCGGCGGATGCCGGTGGAACTGGCGGCGAGTCGGCGGCCGGAGTCGGCTGGAGAGCGCTGGGCTCGTCAGCGGTGGCCGTAGAAGCAGCAGCGGAAGATTCAGCGGCGAGGCGTTTCCTTCTCTTCCCCATTTCGGCGATCTCGGCGAGTGTAGAGTTGTTACCTCGGCGGAGTCTCGAAGCGAAGTGTGAAAATGTATGTCGTTGGCCGTTAGTGCCGCTCTCTTTATAGTGTGGGCGCTCTCTGCTGATTGGCCCGCTGGTATGAGGGGGCTGGCGCCGGCTGTGTTGTTGCTCTCTTCCGATTGGCTCGCAGTGTTTTTCGGTTTTGTATGACCTTTCTTGTTTTTGATGACTAGATGCCAGTTACTGTTGAGTTTCAATGCTTCTTCTTTCCTATTGAAATTATTGGGATGTTTATAAATCTCTATTGCTTCGCGTTGTAGCCGGGTATGGTAATGCTTTATGGAGGAAAGAATGTTGGTGTCCTGAAATCTAATAATGTGTTCGCCCTCGGCTTCAATGGCATGTTCGGCGACTGCCGATTTTTCTGTATGGCCCAGGCGGCAGTTTCTTTTGTGTTCGCTAAGTCTGGTGTTAGCGCTCCGCTGTGTGGTACCAATGTACACTGAACCACAGGAACAAGGAATACGGTAAACACCGGCCGATGACAGGGGATCTCGGGGGTCTTTGGAAGAGCGCAGTAGGCTGTTTAATTGTCTTGTAGGTTTGAATACTGTTTTGACGTTATGACGTTGAAGTATATGTTCAATACGGACAGTGACATTTCTGAAATATGGCAGAAAGACAATGGACTTGCTTTTGGGTTGGTCCTGAGTAACCGGTCGGGGCTTGGCCGGACGGCAGGCTCTTCTCACCTCTTGGACTGAATAACCATTTGATTGTAGAGCTGTTTCCAGGTGTCGGATTTCTTGTGGAAGTAAGTGTGGTTCACAAATACGGGAAGCACTGATAACTGTATGTAATGTAAATTTTTGCCTGTAAGCCGGGCCAGTTGTACCGGCACCAGGCCACATTTATTAATAAACCAATCAAAAAACCAACGCATCAGACGCTGCGATACTTTCACCGAGAAGACTTCGTCTGCGCCACTGAAGATGTCCACTGCAGTTGTGGACGAAACGTCTGGGAAATCTTTCTTCAGCAGACCACGGCATAACAGCCCGGAAGATCATATTAGTTATAATTGTGACTCCGGCCGTGAAAACCTACGTTCTTACATTACTTATATCAGTTTAATGCTATTTCTCTTATGCCATATGCAGATAATTTTTCAAGTAGTAACGAATGATCTACTATGTTGAATGCTTTCACTAGATCTAAGAATAAACCTAGTCCTAATTGTTTATTATCTACTGCACCATAAACTTGTTCAATAAAATTTATTAGTGCAGAATTAAGTGATTTGTTTTTCTTAAAACCATTTTGATTATCATTTATTATTTTGAGCTTATCAAGAGCATTTATTAATCTGCTATACGTTATCTGTTCAAACATCTTTGCTAAGGTGGATATTACTGATATCAGTCTGTAATCTTCAACCTCATTCTTGCTACCTTTCTTGTAGATAGGTTTCACTTTTGCTTCATTTAGCCTCTCAAGGAATAGTCCACTTGTTAGTGAAAGATTTGTTAAATAGCACAGTAGTTCTGTTAAAGATGAGGCAAACTTTTTAACTACATAATTTGAATATCCATGAATTCCTGCCATTTTTTGTTTTTTAATTTTTTTATTACTGTTTTGATTTCCTCAGTCGTTACTGGCATTGAAAAGAGTGTATTTTCATAATACTTTAGGCTTAATTTATCTGCTCTTACCAATAAATTCTGTTTTAGCACCTTTCTTTTCTGCAACACTGTTAAAAACTGTTGAATAATTTGGATATATCTTTGGGATTGCTTATGTTTTGACCATTACTTTTGATACAATAGTTATTTATTAAATTTGTCTCAGTTTTAATTTTGCCCCTGATTATTTCCCATGACGACTTAGATTTATTAATTGCTCCTTTGATTGTGCTATCATTGTGTGACCTTTTAGCCCCTTGATTACCTTATTACATATCTTTTTATACTTCAGATAGTAGGTCTTAAATTCTTGTGATACTTTATTTTCTTTAATGTATTTACACAAGAACCTTAATCTTTCTGCTGATTTACATATCCCGGTTGAGATCCATTTATTATTTTGTTTATTTATCTGAATTTTGACTACTGGTACTGCTGCTTCAAAGTAAAATCCAAATACGTCCAAAAAATTATTTACTGTTACATTTAGTGATTTGATCATATATAAATTTTATCATGTTTATTTACCTCATACAAAATTTAAATAATTCAAATTTGCATCATTTGAAAGTCTTTTAAAAACTTTGTGTTCCCTTTGTTGTGGTGAACAATTTATCATTTGAACAGTTAACTGCAGCATCTGAGCATAATAATCTGATAGTGCTGAGTCAAATACCTGAATTTCATACATGTACTTCTGTGTGTTTAATATAACCTGATCACTTGCAGTACAGCTAAGACTGGTGACTCTATTGGTGTTTCATCTTCTGTATACTTTAAATTTATGTGATAAGGATTACCCATGTAAAGGATGAACACAGATTTACACAGTGAAAGTAAACTTTAATTCACACCATCTTAGCTTGTCCCTCATACATACACAATAATAGTATATCCTTAATAGATTAGCCAACTTACCAATAACATAATTACCACATAATGCACATCTGCCCATTAAGATTTTTGTATGCATACCTTCCCATTCAAGATTTGTCCTTAGGTTTGTACCTTCGTCCATATCATGAATGAGTAGGTTTGTTTGTCACATTCATTTCTTCCCTACCAGTAACCTGGTTTGAAACAGTTTGTTCAGCTATGCTGTAATTATTATGATTAACCTTACTGTACTGTGATTGATCAAGTTGAACATTATACCCCAGGCCAATATCTGGGTCACTCACAAGCTCTCTATCTCTCTCCACTCTTTTTTGTCCACAATTTTTTCATTTGGAAGATGTTTCATCTCATAACTAAATTATTTTTTTTCTAATTGAACTATGTAAGATCTTTCCTCTTTGGCTTTGGAGATGACAATTGCTTTCTCGCAGTATTTATCATTTTTAGTTCTCTCTATAACACTTTCACCCTTCATGAATTCATCTTCCTTTTCCTACATGTTTTATCATATTGTTTCATCATTTGCTTTCTCTTATGATGTAGTTTTACATACACATCTTCTTGTGTCTCAGGTTCTATTAGATCTAATGTACCTGGCAAAACACCTCTCATTACTCTCTATTCAGAATCTGAGAGGGAGGTGCACCTAACGATATAATTTTTGTGTTGTATTCCATCAGAGCCTTGACATAATCTGACTTACATTCCATACATTTTTTCATTATATTTTTAACAATTCCAACAGCTTTCTCTGCTCTGGCATTACTCTGTGGATAGCAGGGAGTGGCAAGCAAGATATCTTTACTTGACAAATCTGGCAACATTCAACTGAATTGAACGACATGTTGTCGCTAATTACAGTTGCTGGATTCCCAGTCCATTTGAACATTTATGCCATAACCTCTACAACAGAACTACTTGACTTATTTGTCAACAACATACATCAATCCATTGTGAAAAAAATTGCACCATAAGTTAATTCATGGATTTTTTTGTCCCGAATGCAATACTTAGTAACTATTTTCCTATCTTTAGATGCCTTTAGAGCATTTAAAGCTTTGACTTTCTCTGTGTTAATACTCATGCCATCAGCTGATATTATCTGACCCATGAATTTGACAGCAGATTGTTTGTATTGCAATTTATCAGCATTAAATTTTGCTTTAACTTCCTTTGCTTTTTTAACTACTGCATCTACAGCATTATCATGCTCCTCTTCTGTCGCTACTCCTGCAAGAATATTATCTCTGCAGATAATGACATTTGGAATCTGGCCAAGGAATTCCTCCACTTTTTTGTTAAACAAGTCTCTCGAGCAATTTAATCCAAATGGTAAAACAAAATATCTATAAATTCCTAAGGGAATAGCAAAACCACACAACCAAGAGGTCCATTATCAAGAGTTAAATATAAAATCCTTTAGACAAATCAAATATGGTGAAATGTTTTTTACCCATGCATCTAGCAGCTATATCTTCCAATTTAGTTTTGGTTTCCTAATTATCATTTCATTGAGATTGATTCAAGATGTAATCTTATTTTCTTGTTTGGTTTCTCAATTACCACAATTCTGTTTATGCATGCTTTACTATCTACCTCCGTTACTTTTAACAATTGCACCTCTGCCTTCCAACCTGTCCAACTTGTTTTTCAGCAGCTGGTGTAATGCAGAAGCAATTCTTTGAGATGGCCATGCAATTACAGGTTTCTCATCGCTTGTGGTGATTTGCACTTCACCATCACATGACTGTGTCATGTTTCATCTTCTATATACTTTAAATTTATGCGACAAGGATTACCTGGGTAAAGGATGAACACAGATTTGCACAATGACAGTAAACTTTAATGCACACTAATCCTAGCTTGTCCCTCATACATACACAATAACAGTATATCCTTCACAGAATATCGCACAGTTGGTACTCTAACTACATTTTGCATACTATACATATTTAAAAGGTTTTGAAGTTGACTTATACATGGATTTTCAGTTAGATAGTTTATATTCATATCTCCTACATTTACTATATCCTTTTTTGGCTGCCTATAGAAATCTAAAATAGTTTGCAAGTTCTGTAAGCAAACTACAATATTTCTTTTTGGATTGCATTATACACAGATTAGAACAATTTTGAAGTCAATTAGCTCACATATACTGATCTCAAAGTCTTCCTCCTGATTTAGGTAGTACCAGTATTATTTGTTTTTGCTAGAGGAGTACACTAACCTTTAGTGTTTGTTTTGTGACTTCCATACATTGAGTATTCAGATGCATGCCCATACCCAGAAAAGCATTTTGGTGAGGGTTTTCCATAACTAGATCTAAACTTAACAGTACCCCACACCGTTACCATGTACCTACTCTATAGTATAGTATTTAAACAAACTTTACATAGATACTTGGAGATACTTGCTTGGAGACATTATAGAAACAGGAAAATCTCACCAGAATGAAGATATTCTACCTTACAGCACAAAACATCGAGACTGCTTCAAAAACCAGGATGTATGGTCACCTTTCCCATGTAAGATGACAATATTAAGTCTCCCTGTTTCTTGTAAATGTGCTACTAGCAGTACACCTACTTTTATCTAATGACATTTTCCCATATTTGTTTGATATGAATTTAAATAAATAAAACTGTCAGAAGTTTCGCGGGGGGGTGTTTGAACCCTTACCCCCCTCCCTCTAAATACGGCCCTGTTCAGATGCACAACACAATTGCTAGTTTCTAATGGAAAAGCATCCACCTCTGGTTTTACTTGTTTCCCACCAACAGGGAAGATATGGCACTGTGTAATAACTTCTCAAACTTAAATGAACACCTTTAGTTTAAGTAAATCCCATCCCTACCAAAATCCCAATCATTTATCCAGAAGTTTGCATCCACCATCAGGCAGTCTGTTACAGAAAACATTCAATCAAGTTACTTATATAACTTGTGTTTACATCACATCTATGCAGTATGCCACTTACTATACTCTTAGTGCCTCTAGACTGTCCTCTAATCAGCTTTACTAAGTCCATAGTATCGCCCATTATTTGTTGGGGCATAACACCACCTCTAATGTCATTAGTTCCCACATGAATCACCACCACATCAGGCTTTGATTGCCGCAAGTTCACTTTCTCCACTTGATGCTGAAGCTCTGTCACTTTAATACTAGTAAAACAGCGTACCTCATACCCCTGTATCTTGTGCTTTTCACCCACAAAGTTTAGCAAAGAATCTCCAGCCACCAGCACTTTGTCTTCCTCCCTTCATGAGTTGTTGAGTCAAAAGAATCCCTTTGGATGGATTTTGAAATACTTGAGTATCTCTATCATCCGCTTTGTCCATAATTTCAAATGTGTTTCATGTTATGATGTCTGTAACATTGCACTCTGCCGGTTTAGATCCTGTAGATCATTTGTTTGTTACTGCAGAATAACTTAGATTCCTATTTTCATTGTTTATTTTATTTCTCAGCATTTCATTTTCTTCCTTCAATGTACTTATCTTGTTTTGGGCCTTAAGTAGATCTTTACTTATTAACGAAATCACCATTTGAAGAGACACTATCGTTTCACTTGCCAATGATGAAGCATGCATTTCTGATTCACCTGAACTTTTAAAGTCTTCCACTTGTTTCTCGTCATCACCTTCATTCACAGTAGTTACTTGGTTGTTGTCAGTTACAGATATTACTTTTTATTGAATATCGTCCACTTCTTTACCACTATTTGCCTTCCACTGGCACCATCTTATCTCAATACCATCAAAATGTGTTGCAGTCATTAAAGCTAAAGGCTGTGCAACTAACTATTAAGACACGAAAATCGGAAGTCATCCTTTGTTCATTGTCTTTGTGCTTTTGTTTCATTTTATAAAGTACTTTTGAATGTGCAGAATTGCTACGTTCATTTTTACTTATGATGAAGCCTTTAAATGTTATGTATCAGGAAATATATTACATATTGTAGTCTTGGTATGTTGTTCATTTTATTTCAGTTGGATTGTCATACATAGATGTGTTTTCTGTATTTATTATCTTTACAAAATACTTTAGAGTGCTTCTGTATATCTACTAAACTAACATTGCTATATCTACCACGTACATTCCTGATGGCTGCATTACACTGTTCAATACTTTTATGTTCTTGAGAGTGTTTACTCAGGTCATACCTATATGGTATCTTAATCACTACCACTTTAGTATCATCCAGGTTAGCCAAGCAGTGTTTTAGGTTCTTTGTCACATTTGCACTATTTACTGCTGTTATGTCATTAGTCCTACCTATTTTTACTTGATTATTAGGGGTAAGGTTCTCACATTTGTGGTTTATCTAATCACTTCATGCATAGGCATACCTGTTTTATTTTTTTAATTTTAAGTAGTGTTTAAGACGCATTTTTACTACATACAGCACCAGAGCCACTGCACACTCATGATACTTGAAATGAAAATTGGGAAAGGAATTTTGGGAAGGAAATGTTCCAGTCCTAAGTTTAGGGTACCTTTCTGGCATTTGCCAGCTACGAAGACTGAGGAAAACCTGCAAATAAGCCTCAATCAGGGAGGACAATCTTGGCAGGATTTGAACTGCAGACCTTCCATTCGTGAGTCCATGTCTTAACGACCTCAGCCATCCATATCAGTATATGCCTTATTTAACAACTCCAACTTGAGAGTCCTGTTGCACTTCTGCAAACATTGCACAAAGGGCTTTGCCATGACTGTCTGCAAATAATAATAATAATATTTTCTGCACTTTTCTTTCTTTTTACGTATGTTCTTTCATATGTTTGGGCCTTCATATCTTCATTCAACTGTTTGGGCCTATCTTTGTCTTATTTGAGAGGATGATACAAGAGAAACAATTGCTAGTTTCAGTGCTATTTGTTTGCCGTACTTCATTAGCAGATAATCTTATTTGGTGGCATATTTTTGACTAATGCTTCTCTTAACCACCTGTTGTTCACTTGTTAACTTATTTTTTCAGTTTCTTACTTATTTCTTTGAAGTAACTTATTTCTTCTTCAGCTTGTTTCAGATCCTTTGTTATTGCTTCAATTATGAGGTTTGAAGATGATTTGCTTTCATTCTCTTCCTTATGTGATGCTGTACTCAACATGTGCCTTGTTGTCAGTGCCGGTGGCTTATTTTTTTCCTGTTCATTTCAGCGTATAATATTTAATTACTTATATTACCTTCATTTATAGTGTTAGATTTGTGATAACTGTTATTACTTACACTACATGATCAAAAGTATCAGGACACCTGGCTGAAAATGACATGCAAGTTTGTGGCGCCCTCCATCGGTAATGCTGGAAGTCAATATGGTGTTGGCCCACCCTTAGCCTTGATGCCAGCGTTCACTCTTGCAGGCATACTTTCAATCAAGTGCTGGAAGGTTTCTTGGGGAATGGCAGCCCATTCTTCACAGAGTGCAGACCTGAAGAGAGGTATCAATGTAGGTCGGTGAGGCCTGGCACGAAGTCAGCGTTCAAAACATACCAAAGGTGTTCTGTAGGATTCAAGTCAGGACTCTGTGCAGGCCAGTCCATTACAGGGATGTTATTGTCATGTAACCACTCCGCCACAGCCCGTGCAGTATGAACAGGTGCTCGATCGTGTTGAAAGATGCAATCGCCATCCCCGAATTGCTCTTCAACAGTGGGAAGCAAGAAGGTGCTTAAAATATCAATGTAGGTCTGCACTGTGATCGTGCCATGCAAAACAACAAGGGGTGCAAGCCCCCTCCAGGAAAAACATGACCACACCATAACACCACCACCTCCGAATTTCACTGTTGGCACTACATACGTTTGCAGATGACATTCACCGGGCATTCACCATACCCACACCCTGCCATCGGATAACCACATTGTGTACTATGATTTGTCACTCCACACAACGTTTTGCTGCTGTTCAATTGTGTAATGTAGATGCTCCTTACACCAAGCGAGGCGTTGTTTGGCATTTTCCTGCATGAATTGTGGCTTATGAGCAGCTGCTCGACCATGGAATCCTAGGTTTCTCACCTCACGCCTAACTATCATAGTATTTGGAGTGGATCCTGATGCAGTTTGGAATTCCTGTGTGATGGTCTGGATAGATGTCTGCCTATTACTCTTTACGACCCTCTTCAAATGTCAGCGGTCTCTGTCAGTCAACAGATGAGGTCGGCCTGTACGCTTTTGTGCTGTATGTCTCTTCATGTTTCCACTTCACTAGCACATCAGAAACCCTGGACTTAGGGATGTTTAGGAGTGTGGAAATCTCACGTACAGACTTCTGACACAAGTGACACCCAATCACCTGACCACGTTTGAAGTCCGTGAGTTCCACGGAGCATCCCATTCTGCTGTTTCACGATGTCTAATGACTACTGAGGTCGCAGATAATCAGTACCAGGCAGTAGGTGGCAGCACAATGCACCTAAGATGAAAACCGTATGTTTGTGGGGGTGTCCAGATACTTTTGATCACATAGTGTATATGGAGTTCATCATCCTCTGCTTCGTTGCTATGACTATTCTTTTCAAAATTGGTTTGTACACTATGTTACTTGTTGACATCATGAGACATTTATGTATATGTTTCATTTATGGGTCTAGAAAAGGCATTTGATAGAATATATTTGAAAAAATGCATGGAATTCTGAGAATACTGGTGTGAACTTGAAAGAGAGTGTTGGAATAGGAGAAGATATGTCAGAAGGAAGTACATAGAATAAGGAATGGCTTGTGACAGTGATGTTCCTTATCACCCACCCTGCTCAAAATCTACTTAGAGAATTTGATAACAAATTTTTTTTCAAAAAAAAAGAAAGAGGAGTGATAGCAGGAGGAAGAAAAATAAAATGCTGTTGATATACCACTGCTAGCACAGAGAAAAAGATCTTACAGATGTTACTGAAGCTCAGGTGCATGTATTCCACAGATGCAAGGGAAGCATTGCATCCGCTTTAATTGTTAGTAATACTTCATTTCTATACTTTCATTAAAATCACTCTTGTGGATAATTTAGCGATACAATTTTCAGGGTGCACAGATTGCTACACAGTTTGCACTTTTGCAAGTAGTTTTCTGGAGCCCCAACAGATGGCATGGAGTGTTTGCTGATGGTTGATAATTAGATACACTGCCAATATAATCTAGCTTTTGGGAAGCAAGATCTTTTTTGCTTATTATCTTCCTGTGATTACCTTCCATGTTAAGGCTTGTTAGAGGTTAGGAAAAAAAGATCAAGTCAGTTTATGTTTTCTTTGTGAATAATAGCAGCTTAGTATTACACAATGTTGCAGACATTTCTAATGGAATGTTTTTTTGAAAAGTTACATTTCTAAATACAGAATTGCTCGTGCTTTGGTAATTAGGAATAGCAGTTACTGGAAACAATTTTGAAGCTGCAAACTGCTTTATGGTGAGAGCATGAGTGCGGCGGGAGTAGTGAAGCATGTGTGAGGAAAGAGTGCTGTGTTGTGTGTGAAATTTTTAATCGAGGTTTCTCTTCATTTACCTATGCAAAGAAGAAAGAAATCATCGAAAAAGGTAGGGAAACTCCAGCAATAGAGAATTTAAAAACAAACAAAAAAAAAAAAAACTTGTGTGTAACGTTTTAATAAAGGCATCTGTGGCATAGAATGGCTTACAAGTTGTAAAAGTAGAGCCAAATTATTTTATTGGCCATGTCTGCTCTTCTCAATAGAAAAAAAGTGTATAGAATAGTGCAGGGTCCTTTGATTTATGTAATATACACAAGGCAATTAAAAGGTACTCAAGTTGCAAAAATCATTTGCACTGTATCCTGAAATTAAAGACATTCAATAGTAATCCAAGGATTGATTATGCTTTAGATGAACAGATGAAAATATGCCACTAGGAACACAATGAAATGGTCCTAAAAAGTCACAAGATTTTGAAAGGGCTCATAGATGTTACCTATTTTCTTGGCTCCCATGACAGCTTTATGGTCATGATGAATCCCATGACTCTATCAGTAGAGGAAATTACACAGATATGGTACATTATTTTTATCAAAATATGACCCAGTACTTGGCAATTAATAACAAAATTCTTCAATATTCCAGGGTGCTTTTAATTTGATTCAAAATGATTTGATCTCTTCTATTCCACTTGTTACATTAAACCACATTAGGCAAGAAATATCTGAGAGTC
The DNA here is from genome assembly GCA_030765065.1 of Deroplatys truncata. Lineage (NCBI taxonomy): Eukaryota > Metazoa > Arthropoda > Insecta > Mantodea > Mantidae > Deroplatys > Deroplatys truncata. Next base: position 384,373,337 of record CM060990.1, read on the forward strand.
GTTTTGTTGCTATTGTTTTAGACGAAACTACAGATGTTGGAAACAAGAACCAATTGTCTAAGATAATTTGCTTTGTGACTAAAGAGGTAACAGTTGAAGACAGATTTCTTGGATTTGAAGACATAACTTCAGATACGATAGCTGAAGCTTTATAAGGAGTTGTATGTGATATAAATGACCTGAAATGTTGTTGTTGCTGTTCACCAATGGCACTGGGGATTAACTGATCTGCATCATTTTCCCTCTGGCTTCCCAAGAGTAAGTTATCACTTTTAAGGCCTTTACATTTGGCGGGATGCTGTTTGTTCAGGATAACATCTTCACAGAAAGTGCACTTGGGTGTAGGTAGGCATCATATCTTGTAGAGGTGTTCTGCAAGGCAATCATGGCCAGTTTTCATCCTAAATAAGGCCACTGCAGTTTTTCTTGACATTTTTTGTATATCAACTCTATTTTATCTTTAATATTCTTATAATCTTTATCTTAATTTATCTTCTTCATCAAGTCTCCGCTGTCTTTTGAAATGTTGTTTAATGTTATTTAATTGTACCTTTCTTTGCTAATTGATCTGCATGTTCATTGCCCAAAAGTTCGACATGAGCTGGGATCCATTGTAGACTGACATGATTTCTAGTTTTAACTGCTGTAATTAGGCTTCTAATTTCTTTAATATTTCTTGTTGTTTTATTGTTGTAATTCACTATCCCGTCTATGGCTGATTTTGAGTCTGATAAGATGACTATTTTTTGTTTTATGTATGATCTATATAGAATGTTCTGTAATGCTGCTTTTATAGCTGTTAATTCTCCATCATAGTGGTTTGACGTTTCATCTAATGTTAGATACCGTGCAAAGTGTTTACAGTGTACTCCTGCACCGGCATTTTTTTTTTATTGATGAGGGATCCATCTGTATGTATTTGGAGCCATTCCTTTTCTGGATATCTTTCATTTTCTGTAGCTATTGCTATGGCTCTCATTTCATCTGGTATATTGTTTTGTTTGTGTATTGTATATATCAGGTCATTCTGATACTGTATATCAATATATTGTATTGGACTCATTACCTCTGTTACTATTATATTTGTTGTAATTATATTCTTGTATTTTAGGTTACTAATATATGTTCTGAAGCTTATTTGAGTTTTTAAATTACTTATAGCGTCTGCTGTGTGGTATCACTTGTATCTGTTTCCATTGACTTGCAGTTTTTGTGCTAGAGTAATTAATTGCTTTCAACTCATGTTCCAATTCTATAGCCATGTCTTTTGTGAAGCTTTGTAGCACTGTAATTTGTGTTGTTTTTACAGCTCCTGTTATTATTCGTGAATTATTTTGTGGAATTTCTAGTTTACTTTTAAGTCTCTTGTTTACTGTTGCTAGTAGTTCTCCATATAATAGGTTAGGTTTTATGTATGTTTTATATGCATTATTAAGGAAGTTCATATTTCCACCCCATTTTATTTCTGCTAAACATTTTAAAATGTTGACTTTATTGATTACATTGTTTACATGTTCTTTCATTGATAGTTTTTTTTCTCTAATTCTATTCCTAGATACGTTGCTGCAGTTGCTTCTTGTAGTTTTTTTGTTGTTGATTTGCAGGCATATATTTTCTGTTTTATACTGCATTGTGAATAGTGATATTGAGTTTTTCCTGTATTTATTTCCATATTGTTGCTATTAGTCCACTGTTCTAGGATTATAATTGTATTCTCCATTGTTGTTTGTAGTTTTTTGTAATGTTTCCCAGATCTTATGTTCTTTTCTGAAGTCCATATTACCACATTATCAGCAAACATTCCTACTTGTATGATACCTATTTTCTTTAGTACACCCCCAGGGGCCCACCTTCGATGGGTACGGGTTTGGCGTACCTGGGGTCCCGAGCCACTCGCTACCATATTACCCCCTCCACCCTCATCGACTGTGCCATGTCTTTCCATTACTTCTTCGTTGTTAGTTGTTAATAATCCTCTTCCTCTTCTAGGTTTATTCTGATTCTTAGTTTTTACGAAATTAGTTTTATTAACTCCTGTCTCACCAGCAGGGATTTTTTCTGTCTCTGTGGTTCTTTCCCACGGTTTCAGCGCGGCTTCCGACATGTGTGTCTACGGGATCTCAGGCGCAAAGGTCGGGCGGACCCCTCGCACTGCCCCTGTGTGTAGACCTTAGGTGTGGAGTCCATCCACGCCGTCGTGTACAACCACGTAGCTCTCTGGGGCCCGGCCTGTGTTAATTCTCCCACGATCGAGTGCCGCTGGAATAGTATCATGGGCCGGACGTGTTACCGCTGACGGAACCCCGGTGTAATCAAGCACAAGTCCCCTGAATCCGTGTCTGCGCCTTGATCGCAGCGCGGCCTAGAGTGGGGAGCCATGGGCGGCTATTCCCGTGGTAGGGGCCTAAAGCCGGGGTGTGTGTAGTGAATGGCTTACACGTATAGACCAGCAGTGGAGAGTGAGAGGTAGGCCTTCTGAAGTACGCCTTGAGATCGGTCTTGGGAGGGTTCCCACGACGGCACAGGCCGTGAAGATATGGTGTCTTTTTTCTTTAACACCCGGATGGCAGGCTGACGCCGACGATTCTGGATGGGAGTCCATTCATCATGTATCCGCGCAAAACTCCTTTCGTTGACTCTGTTTTGGTTGTGACCTTGGCTAGTGATGGTAAAACGTTTAAGGACCTTAGCCCTTTTTACATCAAACGTGAGCTAAATCGGTTCTGTGGCCAGGTAAAGAACACGACGCGACTTCGAGACGGTACGTTGTTGATCGAGACAAACAATGCGGAGCAGTCCCAGAAACTGTTGAAAGCGGGTTTGTTGGGCTCCTAACCCGTTCGGGTAGTCCCACACAAGTATTTAAACTCCAGTCTAGATGATCCTTCCAACGAGAAAATTGTCACTTGCCTCTCTGATCAACGTGTATGTCAGGCGTATCGGTTATCTTGCAAGCAGGACAGTCAAGAATACCCGTTACGCACCGTGTTTCTCACTTTCAAAGGTACAGCGTTACCGGAGTATATTTTTGTGGTTACGAACGTGCCGCCGTACCCAAATATCCCGAACCCCATGCGCTGTTTTCGGTGCCAGAGGCTCGGGCATACTACTCGCTCGTGTAACCATCCTGCTGTTTGTGAACGATGTGGCCTACCTGCCCATGACGGCGCGGTCTGTGATCGAGACTCTAATTGTGTTAACTGTGGAGGATGTCATCCGTCTAGCTCGCTACAGTGTTCGAGGTTTTTGGACGAAAAGTGTATACAAGAGCTGCGCGTTAAGGGACGCCTCACTTTTCCTGAAGCATGGCGGCGCTTTGCGCAACTTCAACCTGCAACCACCACTGGTTATTCGTCCGCCGTCCGCCGCTCTCCTGTTGCCACTGTTGGCTTACCACCCGCGCCCGTTATCGATGCTTCGACACAAACGGAGTTGCCAGCGAGTACCTCTCCATCGTCTTGAGTTGACGCTGCGCCACAATCTTCGTCTTCAGCCATGTCGCCACCAGTTTCCAAGTTGTCTACCAGTGCTCGCCCATCAGTGTCGTCTGCTGAGGGTTGTCGTTCTCGACCTCAACATAGACCGAGTAGTCGCACTTCCTCTGTGAAGTCCCGGTCCCGCTCCACGAGCCGCAGGGGCTCTTCCGGTTTTCGGGCATCGGATGGTTCGCCAGAGGATAAGGATTTTACTGTCGTCGGTCCGAAATCCGCCAAGGTGAGGAAGAAACTCAAGCGGACTCCTTAACCTTTTCCTCCCATGGAAATACTCCAGTGGAACGTTAATGGATTCCGGGCACGTCTTCCGGACACACAGTGTTTAGTTTCCCAAAGTTCTCCCTCAATCGTTTGTCTTCAGAAAACCCATTTGCAGCCTACTCACTCTTTGCATCTTCGGAGCTTTTCCTGCTTTAGGCACGACTCTGTTGTTGAACAGCGTGCAACCGAAAGGATTGGTATTTTGGTGGCGCATAATCTTTGTGCCACTAACATGCCGCTGCGCACAACATTGTCGGCTATGGCTGTGCGTGTCCAATTGGGGCCGTCTGCTTCTCTATTTGGAAACGTCTATCTACCACCGCTCAGTGTCGTTCAAGCGCACGAATTTCGGGCACTTTTGGCTCAGATTCCGCCACCGCTACTTTTCATTGGTGATTTGGATGCCAAACGTTCTCTCTGGGGTTCCAACACTGATTATGCTCGTGGATGCATTATAGCAGACGTTTTGTGATACGTCCGGCTTACTTTTATTAAATACTGGTGTCCCTACCTTCTTATCCTCTGCCTATGGCACCCACTCAGTCTTGTATCTGTCTTTCTGCAGCCCGGCATTACTTCCCCTCCATGATTGGACGGTGCTTTCGGACCTTCTCGGCAGTGATTATTATCCCATTGCCATTCGCTTATCCGGCCACTATCCTCTACCCTCATGACATCCTCCCTGGATCATTTTCAAGGCTGACTGGGAGAGGTTTCGTTCCCACTTCATCTCACCGATAATGGTTTTGCCACCATTGATGAAATGGTGGAGTATTTTACTTGTTCTCTCTTACTCGCAGCAGATTTCAGCATTCCTCTAGGTTCTTGCGCCCCACGTCACGTTCCTGTTCCTTGGTGGATCTCGGAATGCCGTTTGGCCCTCAAAGCGCGCAGGATAACTTCGTTGCTTTTAAGCGTTCTCGGGCTAGGGCACGTTTTGTACTTCGCAATGCCAAACGCAAGTCTTGGGAATCCTATGTATCTTCCCTTTCCCGCCGTAGTTCTGCACAACAAGTGTGGACTGCAGTTCGGCGTATGTATGACAGGTGTCGCCGGGCGATCATTCACGGGCTTGCCGTAAACGGCACCATTTATACCAGCGAACCGGATATAGCCGAAGCCCTTGCCAGCTCCTTCGCTACGTTTAGTCAAACGGCTAGTTATGATAGGTCCGTTTTGCCCGTCAAAGCCTCTGCGGAGCAGTTGGTCCTTGATTTTAACAGTGACTGTGGTGAATCGTACAACGCACCTTTTACCGTTGCAGAGCTGGCGCATTCTCTGTCAATCGCCAGGGATTCTTCCCCTGGTCCCGATGACATCCACGGACAAATGCTCCTTCATCTTCGGCCTGAGGCACTTTCATTCTTACTCGGGATATATAACCACTCTGACGTCGGCAGGAATTCCCATCCTCGTGGCGGGCGGGTATTGTCGTTCCTATCCCCCGACCCGGTAAAGACATACGCTTCCCTCTAGCTACCGGCCTATTTGTCTGACGAGTGTTGTGTGTAAGACCTTTGAACGCATGATTAACGTTCGGTTGGTGTGGTGGCTTGAGAGCAATAATCTCCTCTGCAATTTTCAGTGCGGATTTCATCGTCATCGCTCTAGTGTCGACAACCTGACACGCCTGGAGGGTTATGTGCAAGATGCATTTTTCCTGAAGCAGCATGTCGTGGGTGTCTTCTTTGATCTACAGAAGGCGTATGGCACTGCTTGGCACTATGGTATTCTCCGTACGCTGCATGGTTACAGTTTTTGCGGTCATCTAGCTGCCTTTCACTCTAACGTTTTACAGCTTCGACGTTTTCGTGTCCGCACTGGAAACACGCTGTCCCAGGAGCGGATCCAGGAGAATGGTGTACCCCAGGGGTCGATTCTTAGCATTACTATCTTTGCCATAGCCATTAACCGCATCCCTAATGTTGTTCGTAGCGACCTTCCGACGTCTCTGTATGTTGACGACTTTGGTATATATTATCGTTCTTTAGTCTCGATCACATCGAGCGTCAACTGCAGCTGGCAATAACATCGCTTGCAACGTGGGAGCTTCGCAGCGGCTTTCGTTTTTCACCTACGAAAACACAGTGTCTTCACTTTCATCGCCTTCGTGGTATACATCCTCCTCCTGATCTTCATTTGCTCGACACACCCCTGCCGTTTGTTCCGCACCTCAAATTATTGGGTCTTTACCTCGACAGCAAACTTACCTGGGAGTGCCATATTCGCCGACTTCGTGCGATGGCTCTCTTCTGATACTCAGGGTTTTATCTGGAGCATCTTGGGGCCGTGATCGCACCGTGAAGTTGCGATTGTACCGCTCCTTGGTTCGGTCCAAACTGAATTATGGCAGTTTTATCTGCGGCGCTGCGTCCGCTTCTAAACTACGCCTCTTGGACACTGTTCATCTTGCTGGTATCCGTCTTGTTGCTGGGGCTTTCCGCACTAGTGGTGTCGAATGTCTATATGCTGACTCTGGAGAACCCCCATTGTCTATTCGACGCTCGTTTTTACTCTGCTCTTGTGTTGCAAGGTTGGCAGCTCATCCAGTTCACCCTTATTTTAATTCTGTTTTACACCCGGATCTCGCTGTTCGTTGTCTGCGGAATAGTACTTCTTCCCGCCCCAGCGGTATCCGGTTTCGCGACCTTCTGGTTTCACATGACCTCCGACTGCCTCCTGTGGAGCGGTTCTCTTTCGGACGTAGTCCTCCGTGGCAACTCCAGGGTGCCCGGTTTGACCTAGCACTTTCGGACAATGCGCGCCACTCTACTCCACCGTCGGAGTTTCGTCAACTTTTTGCCGAACTTCTAGGAAGTTACTGGAACTACACCCCGGTTTTTACTGATGGTTCCCAGGTGGGTGGTGCTACAGGTTGCGATTTCGCCCTTAACGGCACGACTCATCCGTATCGCCTCTTGGACGTCAGTTCCGTCTTTACCGCCGAGCTCTCTGCTATCTTTTATTTCCTACTTTTATCTCCACTTTAGCTCCAGGGTTTTTTCCTATCTGCTCGACTCTTTGAGCGCCCTTCAAGCCTTGCAACAGTTTCTCGGCTCCTCCACCCTAGTCGTGAAAATTCAGATCCTCGTCTGCAGTTGCTTTGTTGGGGATACCAATTAGTTTTTACCTGGGCCCTGGCCATTTGGGCATTGCCGGCAATGAAGAGACAGATGCGACTGCAAAGTCGGCCTGGCATTTGTCGGAATTTTCCACAGCGACTGTGCCTTACAGAGATGTCCAGCGGTACTTACGATGTAATATGCTTTTGGCCTGGCAAGAGTCATGGAAGGAGTACACCTGTGGACTATTAGGGACACTGTCCAACCCTGGCCTACTTCTTGCAGGGAATCTCAGCGATCGGAAGTTATTCTGACTCGTCTACGCCTGGGTCATACCCGCGCCACTCATGGACATCTTTTGCACGGTGATCCGCCCCCTGTTTGTCCTACATGTGACGTGTGCCTCTCCGTCTCACACATTTTACTTGCTTGTCCATGAAACGCTCGTGAGTGCGGTCCTTTGGCCTAGGTTCTACCCTGCATTCTATTTTAGGCGATGACCCTGTTGCTGTTGATCAGGCACTGTGGTTTGTTTTATCTATTGGATTTCATACACAGGTGTAAGATGCCTTATTTGCTTTTATCTTTTTATCTTCTGCTTTTAAAATTTTAGGCCTCTGTAGTATTTTAGCTTCCTTTTTAGCTTTTTACCTTTTTAACCTATGACTTAGGTTTTTATGGTTTTAAGTTTTTATGCTCTTAAGTTTTGACTTCGGGCCCTAATGACCTAGTAGTCGACGGGTCCTTAAACCCCACTCACTCAATCACTCTTTAGTACACCTACTAAGTCGTTTATATATATATTGAACAGAATAGCACTTGTAACATACCCTTGAGGTAGTCCAGCTCTCGTTTGTTTCCATTTAGATGTAGCTGTTTTGTATTGTGCTGCAAACCATCTTTGGGATAGGAAGGTTTGAAACCAGTTTAACATGTGGTCTGATGTGCCATATGTCTTCTTCTGAGCTGAAATGTGGCCATAAACTAATTGCTCAAAGTTATGATGGTGCCTCAGTGATGTCTGGACACTTGGGAGGATTGCAAACAAAGGTATAACAGACTTTTCCTAATGCATTGTTTGTCCATTTTATGGCCCACAGATTAAATCTGGTTTTGTCACAATCAGCTTCCAAAATTAAAGAATCTAAAACTTTCTTCATGACATTAGCTGGCATGGCAACTTTCTTCTCATGGTCATCTAAATGTTGTTTGGCATTAGATAAGGAGGTGAAAAAAAGGCTTCCAAAAGCCACTCTTACAAGATGGAATTACAACAGTAGGTTAGTGCAGACTGTACATGAATATTGCCAACCTCTTATATTCCTATTTGAGAATTTAGTAGATGGTGAGATGATTGGGATACTGAAACTGAGACTGCATCAAGAGGATATTTGGACTTGCTGAAAAGAGATTTTAACTTTAATTTACTGTTACAAATTTATTTTCAAACTTTTGCCATATCTGTAACTTTGTTTAATGTGTTACAAACCAAAACAAATGATATTGAACTATTGTGTGTAAAAAGAATTAATGATCTTAAGGGCTTCCTCAGAACTAAGAGAATACCTTTGATTCATTTTGGGATCATGTTATGAGCACAGAAGATATTGCAGAACCAAAAAGAAAAAGGCTTCATCTGGATAATGTTGGTGACTTGAAAATATGCTACCACAGTCTTTTTTATGAAATAATTGACAATAACCAAGAGCAAATAAATTCAAGATTCAGCACTTTTGAAAACTTAGTTTTTAGAACTTACAAACTTTGAAAAAAACTGCAGAGCACTCTTCCTGCAAAAAGCTTTTATTCTTTAATTCATAGTTATGGATCTTTCTTTGACATGGTGGTTTTATGCTCTGAACTAAGTGTTATATATAATGTGACCAAAGGTATGAACAAATACAATGTTAAAGACTTGTTACTTTTCATCAGTGAGAATAATCCTGAAATGTCTTATTCAGAAGTGTTAAAGCTTTGCAAACTTGTAATGATAATTCCAGCAACTACTTCATCTGTTGAATATAGTTTTTCTGCACTTAAATGAATAAAGACATTTTTCAAAATACAATCAGTCAAGACAGACTCTCTAATCTGGCCATTTTAAGTATAGAAAAGGCATTAATTAAAGATTTGAGTGGAAGGCCTAAATTTTATGACAGTGTCATTGCTGATTTTGCAAAGAAAGAAAGAATAATCCCTCTGCACTACAAATAACAGGCATGCCCCTATTAAAACCACTTTTTCTTTTCATTATTGCTTCCATACCATAGATTGTCACCACATGCCATTGCTGAAGCTACATATCAATCACTGCTAGCACAAGAGGCAAAGATATTACGGTTGTTACTGAAGCTACATATCAATATTGTTGAATATAGGATGAATATAAATGCCAAAAATGACAGACATTACAGCAACTCAAAGAAAAGCAAAGAAGATACATTTACAAATTTCAGATTAAATAATGGAACTAACTGATAGCTTTAGATACTTGGGATGTAACATAAATACTAACTAACACAAGTTGTTGTAAAGATATTGGATAGAGATAGCAATGGCAAAGGAAGTTTTTAATAGAAAAAGAAACATCTTATAAACCCTTGAAGAAAAAGCTAAGGAAAAGATTAGTGAAGTACTTATGTGGAATTTGGCATTGCCCAGGGTTATTCAAAAAGGAGGAGCAGATTTGAACATTAAAAAGAAACTGTGTAAGACAGAAACACATTCTGCATGCCATTGGATAAGGGAAAGTTTAAAAGTTTTAGTTTTATGACCATTAAAGCTGTGTGCATTTAACCAGAATATTATTTCTTGCATGGAAACATTGAAACAGTAGTCCATTTCTTGCCACAAGTAAATAAATTGGTTCCTGGTTATCAAACATTTTATGCGACATGAATTTTCATATGACAAGGCAGCTGTTTCTTGACTCTACTGCAGAACATGGGTTCACAGCAAACTGCAGTGCATAAAATTATTTTCATATTCATATTCGTTTATTGCATCCGAAAGATCATATGTACATGATGTGGAATTGTCAAGGTTAAAAACAATAAAATAACATAAAAAATTACAAACATTTCACAAATTGAATAATACAAAAATAATAAACCAACCTACTCTCTCTCTCTTGCACTCATGCATGCACACACACATGCACATACATATACACATACTAATTACAGTAGATCTTTTAAACCAGTACTAAAACCTAATATATGAAAACATCTTAGTGCATGACATCATTAGCATTATAAATATTATTTACATTCATTTCATTCATATGATTAAATCCCTTTATTATTCATCAATGCCTCATCTGCTTTTATTACAAATAAATTTTACCTTTTTACTTATTCTAGTACTGAATAAAAGCACTGACCCAAAAAAGTAGGACTTGAGCTTCTTTTTGAACAGATTTATACTTTCTATATTTTTCAGGCTTGTGGTTAACTTGTACAATTTCATACCATTGTGATATGCACTGCTTTTTGCTAGGTTTGTCCTACAATAATTTTCTTTCTGCCTTGTACAGTGTCAGTAATCTCTTCATTATCTGGTAACTGATGTTTTACTACTCGGATATGATAAATAACTTCTAATATGTACATACTAGCCCATTATGGTGCATTATGGTAATTAGTTACTCCTTTTCTGGTAAATGTTGCTTCATCCATTGCAAGAATTTTAAGGGCAAAGTCCCCTCCTTGTTGAAGAAACCATTTGAAAAATGCTACCCTTAGCACATAATCTGCTTCAGAGAGATACTGGATGTGCTGAGTATGATAAGGATGCAACAATTCTTCTTTTAATGTTCTCAAAACAGTTCAATGGAATATGCTGATAGTGCGAGCTATACCACGGCTGCTGCTTCCAAGATCTTCTTCTACCTTTCTTCTTCTTGTGCAACATTTCTTTGACCAACTCCTTCAACATGAGGAGATATGCTTCCTGTATCTAGAACTCTTTGACAGATGAAAACAAATGTCCTATAATGTGGTGCTTGTTTATTTGGAAATCTTTCTTGGTAAATTCTTGCTGCAGCTGCCACATTGCAATATGTTTCGCTGTAAATGAGTAGCATTTCAAGATATTTGGCATTAGTAAAGTGAGTCATGTTGTAACTGATAATCTAGTTTTGAAAACAAGCCATAAGCGCAATAAACAACAGCCGAAGGGCATTTCTTTATAAACAAGCAGCTGAAGTGCATTCTTTAGATCTTACAGTGTTGTCATGTTGTGCAGTCACATGGTTAATTGGTAGATTCAAATCAGACAAATTTTGAAAGCTTACAATTATACTAAGAGTGTGAATTGTTTTAATTCAAAATGTATTTAACCGTGCAGAAAATATTTAGCTTTCAATCTCCTCCAAGAAATATTTGAAAAAGTGTTTAAGCTTCATAAAATCTTAATTTAAAATGGGGTTAATATTAAGGAATTTTTGCTGTTTTATAAAAAACTACTATAAGAACATCAAAACTACATTCAGATTTTTTTTGTTCTATTCTTACAAAGTGTCATCCTGTTCAAGGATGATCACAGTCACCTTCCACACTATTTATCTATATCTATATGATTAGATATATAGGGCCAGTTTTGTTTGTTGTTAATATATATATATATATATATATATATATATATATATATATATATATATATATTGTCGCAGTGGGAATTAAGGGAAGTTTGGGTTGGTAACAGTGGGGAACTCAAAGGGGCACCTTCAACAAATGTCACGGTGGAAAATATGGAGGGTTGAAAGGGGGGTGAGAGTTGCTCAACCAGGTGCCTCTCACTAAATATCGCGGCTAGATTTGCAGGGGTAAGCAGGGGGTGGCAGTCAAGACTCGGGCAACTACAACATATATCACGGATAAAGAAGGGGTAGCTCAGAGGGATCTCAAGAGGGTGACTAACTTACAGGTGGCTGGAGACCCATGTGTCTCCAGCCCCTTGTAGAGCAACTCACATGGGAAGGAAGTTCTGGACAAAGGGAAGGTCCTTACGGGTGCCTAGCATCTAAAGTACATGACCAAGGGGGAGATGTCAGTATAATCAGTATGGTCCTAAACATATACATAGTGACCCAACATGAGTATAAAAATATAGATTTATTATTACATGGCTTGAGGACGCCTACAGGGGTACAAAATAGTTTAGCTAGGCGACATGCTTACCTCAGACAAAGCTGGTGCTGCCAGGTGCATGGTGGTGTCTGTAGATTTATGATTTACTTTTTGTAATGATTTTCAAGAATCAGACTGATGCAGGTTCCCTCTGGAGTCCCCCTTGTCCAAAAAGCCAGGGGTTTTTAAAGGTGCACAACTGCTACCTCAGCAATCCTTCACCTCTTGAGTAAATGTTCTAACCTGAATCAGCAGAATTTGTGCAATGTTTTTCTAAGTTGAATGAAACCTGACTCTGCACCTAGCAACAACAGAGTGCTTAGACATACATTCTGCATGTCAGCCTTTTTAAGTTTTGTGGTGCAATAATTTTCAATGCTACTGAGTGCAAGAACAATGCTACAAAATTAATAAATTAAATCCATGCACTGTGACTATATATATAAAACAAACAAAACTGTTTAAAATTGACCTGTAGCTGAACTACGGCCTACATGTGAATACTGAATAAAACTGTATACATGGTGCCATTTTAACTTCAGTGGACTGAAGGTTTTACTGTATAAGGGGTGAACCTTCAACTAGTAGGTTAGCAGAAGGGTTAAAATCAGTAGTTCCATTGTGTTCATAGAGAAACTGAATTTTCAGAGTTTGATTCCAACTGAATTTTTCTTCCTTTTTCCTTTATTTATTCTTTATAGCCAGTTATGTGCTATAGTTCATTTGCATGTGCCAAAATATAATTATTCCTGTCATTGGCTTTGACTGTTATTCAAAAACATCATCCTCACTGTTTAAAGGATTGGTTACATTTAATTAAACCAAGTGATTACTCAAGATTTAGGTGAGCACATTTTATTGTAGTAGCTTGTATAACACATGTTGAAGGAAGGGGATGTAGCCAAACAACAGAATGTAATGTCATTCACAGCCTTCTATATATACAACACTCACTATAGTGAAGAGCCTCAGCAATGTGAAATAGTAGAACAGCATTTATTGGCGGTATTCTTTACACAAAATAAAGACATTTCTTTTGTTCCTGAATCTTACCATCATTGCATTTTATGATAAAATACATTTAGAATTGAAAATTACTTTTAGTTCTTTTTGTCATGAAGTGAAAGTTACTTTATTTCAGTGACTGGCAATTTTATACTGAAGAGAACTTTTGTGTTCCTTTGTTGTTTTACTAACGGAGTTCTGAATTTAAACATTTAGCATATTAGCAAATGTGTTTCAATGATTTTCCTATAAATAATTACAATGATGTAATTCTCTGTTTCCTATTATCCTACTAAAATACTTAATTCAGCAAAAATGGAATTAAACAAATAAATTAACGTTTTAATTCCTTTCTTTTGTGAAAACACATTGAAGATTTTTAACATTTACACAAGGAAATTAAATTTTAATTACATTAGTTTCATTTTCTACACCAAAACTTACTACAACATGTTTCAGAGACTGTTATCTCCAACATCACCCTAGACTCACTGCTGGGCTTCCTCCTGTGGCTTGTAAATGGCATTTCCTGGTGGGACATACTGCAGTAAAATATTGTGACTATGCATGTTAAGTTACCTATGGACTGGCAGTGCGAGCGCTGCCCGGCCCATCTACCTGCCATGGGTGGGGGAATGGCCAGTCTCCCTCCAGAACAATAGCAGTATGGAACAATAAAACAATAGCCAGTGTGGAATAACAGCCCATTATGTGCCTCTACCTGTTCTGGAACATTCCACTTTGTATTCAAGGCCTATATAAAGAGGCTGCTCTATCAGGACAGGCAGTTGAGTTCTGTTAGTCAAGAAGCAATGAAGTGAAAAGTGGACAGTGCCAATGCAGTTCAGTTGTGACTCAGCATTTGTGATTTGATTTGATGGATCAGTTGTGTTCAGAGTGTATGCCAAAGTGGCTCAAGTGTAGCATTTGTGCTTTGCAGAGTACCTAGTGATAAATAAAGTGAGTTTCACAGTAACTGATGTCCTCGTTCGTTACAAAATACTTAGGGAGGATATAGATGAACATGGTCATGAGGTTTAAAGAACATATGAAGAACATGAAATATGAACAGACTGAGAAATCAGCAGTTGCAGAGGATTTTTGGTCCACAAATTCTCAGTTGAAAGAGAAACTAAGGTTTTAAAAGCACTTGAAAACCTATGGAACTCAATATTTGGGAAAAATTATCCATACATGAAAATAATTACTTCTTCTCCTTTCTCTGTTTACTCTCCTCATGAGTAGGACTTACAGGTGAGTGCCTGAGGTCAGATGCCTTTCAGGGAGCACAGACTATGGATCAGTTAGAGCAGTCAGGATGGGTGATCAGCCTGAAGTCTGGTATGAGAGTGAGGAAGGAGATGATATGAAATCATGGCGAAATGGATGGTAGGAATGGTGATGATGGAGCAGTTGGTGGATTCAATGGCAGGGGAAACTGGAGAGCCCAGATGCCACTTTGTCCACCACAAATCCCACATGTGGGCCCTTGGAATTGAACCCAGGCCACTTTGGTGAGAGGCAAGTGGTCTAACCACTCGGCCACAGCACTGCCCATGAAAAGAAATACAATGCATTAAATTTTTATATCCTATATGAAAATGATCTTTTCATGCAGTATATCCAATCAAGAAACCCCATCTACAAGCCACAGGAGGAAGTGATGTAATGTATCTAGGCTGATGATGGAGGCAACCATCTCTGAAACATGTTTCAGTAAGTTTTGGTGCTGAAAGTGAAGCTACAGTTATTGAAAATTCAATTTGTGCATGTAAGTGAGTAATTTACGAATATTACAAGCTCATAATTACTATGCTTGTTGTGGATTATTATAATAAAAGTATTCATAGATCTTGCAGATACTAATATGTTAGTTAAATATGTTGGCGCTAGAGGAAAAACCTTTTGTCTTCCAATTATGTAAACTGCACTGTATGTATCTAATAGTTTATCTGGTGATCATAGCACAGGCACTTAACTCTATGCCAAAAAAGGAGCTTTACTGCAATTTAAATAGAGACTTTATTCTCAACCTTCCTGCCCCCTCCCCAGTAATAAGGAATTTGCTTATGTTTCCAAAAATATAGCCAGAAATTATTTTCTGAGTGGTGTCTGGAAAAAGAATAGGATAAACAGCCACTCTAAGCTCATAGTAGCTAACCAATTAAGAGTTGAGGCTTAATATTTTAAAAAGTTTATTTTAGGTTATAATTTGTTTCTGTTCCATGCCAATTTCAGTTTCAGTTTGTGATGTTGCTCAAATTATTAAATTTTGCAGTGTTATCAGGCATGAATAATACTGCATTTCATACCTGTCTTCATGAGATTCATGTTTTTGTAGTATAAGGTCAGATTTTCACCAATTTTATGTATACTATGAATATAAAAAATCTGATGTTTTACATTCACATAACCTTCTCTACACATTATTTTTTATTGTTATATAACTTCTATAAGCCAGTCTTACAAAGTCTTATTTTTCAATTTACTTCATGTGAATTGAGATAAACTTTTGCAGAAATAATTTCATTACACATTTCACTGTAGGTGCAATGGAAATGGAACAAGCTGAGCCAATAATCAGATGTTTTAAGGTGGTGCACCATATGCTTGCCTTAAATTTCCATACTCTTTCCATAACATCACAAAAAACAACTGAAGAGGAAGAGCAATTTTAAAAATTTCAAAGTTTTGAACATTTCAAACCAATTATAATGGATATCTTAGAAATAGTTCATGCCATAGAAAAAAAATATTAAACATAAATTTTGTGTTTTAAAGAGATCTGCATTTCCTTCCTTCCTTCCTTCCTTCCTTCCTTCCTTCCTTCCCTCCCTCCCTCCCTCCCTCCCTCCCTCCCTTCCTTCCTTCCTTGTTTTTTTGTGTAGTACGTTTGTGTCTATCTCTTAATATTTACCAGTAATACCAAATTATACAAACTTCATTCTGAATGAAGAGGACTTCATAGGCTCTTGCCAGAAAATTCAAGATATACATTTTATTTGTTATATGAATATCTTAAATATATGGTATTTTAACCAAATGCATTAAAGCTATTTTTGAGAAAATAAAAGTTTCAGAAAAGTTTACATGAAAAGGGTAGTTTGAGTGGGGGGGGATTTTCTTGAAAATCCTTGTATCGCATCCTTGGAAGGTGCTGAACTTAAATACCAAGCTAGGTAATTATCCAAGTTTTCATTTTTAAGTTATGCTGTTCACAGACACACATGCAGATCTTTTTCTAAAATTGCTTTTCTGAATTCAGGAGGCCTGAAAACATGTATTTCTGGTGAAATCTCGATATGGAATTTTAGGGTGGAATATAGTATCTTTTCTACCTACTAGAATATGATAAAGAAAGTAAACTGAGTCAATCAGTTGATCTTGGGCAATATATTGAACTTAGTATTCGTTTGAAAATAATATTTTATTTTTTTATTATTAATAGTTCTTATAATGATGATAAATGCTTTTCTAGCTTCTAAGTCATCAATCCAAGTCATATTGTAATTATAAGTTGATAGAATGTTAAAACAAAAGGATGGTATTCTTAAAGCTAAAATTAAAACAGAAATTCAGAAGCCTTTCTTGAATTATACTGTTGAGGTAGTTATTTTTCTCTTCTTCCCCATCATTTCAGTGGAGATTGTTGCAGTATTAGCACCAACTTCCAAAATGCATTATTTACCATGTATAACCACTGTTTTCTTAAGTTAATGTGATGGATCAAAATGCTAGGTAAATGATGTGATTGTTTCAGATCCTCCAGTTAGCGGGTATGATCCATTGTCAAATCCTCCATGTGCAAGCCCAGAGCCATTAGAGGAGAGTGAAATGGAAATAGAAACAAGTGAAATTTGTTTACCAGTGCTTTATAAACTTCACTGCGAACCTCCAGAAGAGCGTTGGGTATTACTGCAAGACTTGACTCAGCTTTTACGTATAAAGTCACGAGATGCGCTGCTACGCCAGTTATGTGCTGAAGCTAAACATGTATTACGTGAGTTTAAGATGGCAGACTTTCTAGAGCAAGCACGCTGTTGCCATTTGTTAAGTAGTGGAGAGAAAGTGAATGTTCGGGCATCAAAAGTAGCACTAGTCAGATATAATGAAAAAGTGAGGGAACTATTAGGAATAGAAAAGGTCACAATAAACTTGAGATGACCCCTTTGAAATTGACTGTAGGAAAATGTTCAATGCAACATAGATTTAGGATATACTTTAGTTAAGGAACAGAGAAAACCAAATGTGATAACTTGATGTTACAGCTTAAGATAGGATGTGACACATTTTTGGTTTAATATTTATTATAAAGCACACTGCCCACTTGATCTTAACATTTTGACATGCTTTTAGCCATTACAGGTTTGTTCTTCCCTTTTTAAAGTCCATAGTAATGGACTTTCTCTTCTTTGATGCATACATCCATCAATTGGGCACAATATGCAGAGAAATCAAAATGTCTGGAATTTAAATAATCCATACCTACTCTTAAAGAAATAATACAAATGAAGCACAGGCTTTCAGTATTTTGTGATGATGGTATTCATCAAAAGTTTCAAGCATTACTCTGGTAATCTCTACTTTAATTGCTAGGTATAATAAGGTTAACAGATTGTTTCCTGGTTTTGTGGAAAACTGATTGTAACATCAAAACTATCGGGTATATGGTTCATGTTAAAATGTTTGCCACACACAAACATGTTATCTATAAATTAGGGCATTGCAGCATTGGAAGCAGTTGACATATATGATACCTATTCATCATACTTTGCTTAAATAATTTAAAAAGCAGCTAAGGAAGACAATGATCTAAAGCATATTCCCAAGCAATAAAACCAATTAAAATCAAGAGTTAGTTAACAGGAAAAATATTTAGGATATGTTAGACAAAGCAGTTGAAAGAAGGGTTAAAGATATATTATGACCACAATTAAACCCATGAAAGTACAACTATGGAAATGCAGAATGCATATAAGGAAGCAGAGTACAAGTCCCATTCACCAGAAGTGCATTTACAATTCAATTCCTTTGTTAACATTCTTCCAGAGGTGTTCCCAGTGTGTAAAGGTTAATGTCCGGTAACTTCTGATATTGATTACTCTTGAGTCCTTTTACTGCTGACTTGCATACTTGATTAAAAATTAGAAGCCATAAGAAGGAAAAAATCTTAAGAGATATACATGGAAACTTTTTTCCCTTAAGCTCATACTACTACATTAGTAAATCAGTACATAATATTAAAAATGTTTTGAGTGCTTCTTGTTAAGAATGGATTGCTAGTACATTAAGAAACACACAGCAAGGTTATAATAAATCAGTTATAATTTTAATTAAACGAGCACATAAATGGTATGTCAGGTGAGGATCTAGTACAAATAGTATTCCAAACATAGCACACTTCCTGTATAAGAAGCAACAAATACAAGATTCAGTATACGAGCATAATGCTGTTGAGCTTGAACTGAACTTAAATCCTAAGCAATAATAAATACAGTGAATGTGATGAAGTAACACAACATTTGAATGAAATCTTGGCAACAGTATGGAAGAATGAACTCTATTGTTTTCCAAATCTGTTAAAGCATGTGATTAGATTATATAATATAAAATTAGTTTTAACAGTTTAATTAGTTTATTCTTATTACAAGTACTTAGCATTTTAAAATTCACCTCAAATTATGTTACACTTTATTGATTGTGAAGCAAGTAAATGTCTTTCCCATATCATTGCTGCATTGGAATTTATGATGTATCTCACACATTTATGAGAATTAACATATTACAAGTTGTTATGCTTTGAACCAACTCTTATCTTTTTGTGGAGAATATCTTAATTTAATGTGACATTTTGAAACTATCATTGCATTAGTAAACACATAATTCCCTGTGTAGACAAGTAAATGGTTAATGAGACAGTGGTCAGCTGCATACTCACACTTCACTTTTTTGTTTAGTGGTTTTAATGGAAACATTTTCAAGGTCTGTTGACCTCATTCTCAGCCATTTGGTGACTAAACCCCAAAGCCTGGTCTCCTTCCTTCATCGGCTGACTGGATCCATGCTGCCATCTGGTGGTAGAATGGCAACCTTTTACAAAGTCACTCACTGGTGGGATTTCAAAATTAATGACATCTTGAACATTTTTAAAAATGTATAGCCTTTCCCATACAGTCAGACTTAATGCTGATGTGGTCTGTTTGAGGATTTTAACACAGTCACCTATATTATGATTTTCTTTCCAAAAATGAAAGGCATATGCGGACCTGTGTAATTGTTTCTGTCTAGTTGTTCTTTGATGTTCCTTTAGTCTAGTATCCAAGTTTCTTTTGGTTTTTTTCAATATAGAATCTTTCACAGTCATGACATTCTATTTTATATAATCCTGACTTCATCATGTTCGATAATTTATTGTTAAGTGGCTTATTAAGTAGATTTTTTAAATTAAATTTATTTTGTGGAGCCAATTTAATATTATGCGCTCCAAATATTTTCTCAAATTCCTTGAATTCCCATGGTTGGTCTGTAAAGTTTTTGTATTTTTGTACATTTTCATATATCCTCTTCAATGTTGTCATCTGAGATGACTTCTACTTCTTCCTTTTTAACATGTTGTTTATGTTGGCCGGTTCAAACCATTCAACAAAAAAGTGAAGTGTGAGTATGCAGGTGACCACTGTCTCATTAATAAAAACAACTTCACTGTTAATAGTGCTTCTTGTCAAGATAACTATAACAATATAACTGGCCAGTATAATGATTGCTTATAATGTTGCCACTGTTACTTTGAACAGATTGTGTGTGCTTTAAGGATGCCTGATTGCTAAGCACAGTAATTATTCTGGCATGTGGTGGTGGTGGTGGAGGTGGTGGTGGTGGTGGTGGTGGTGGTGGTGGTGGTGGTGGTGGTGGTGGTGGTGACTACAACTATGATTGGGAAAGAAACATGAACTGCTTACTAAGGGACTTACATGAGCACATTATTTATTTTGCAAAATATGGCAGAAAAAGTTCATGTTCACTTTATGAAGATATTCAAGCAAAAAAGCACTGTGACATAGGTTAATGGAGGAAATGAAAATGTAAAGATCTATGCAATTACACAAAAATCATAAACAGTAAAATTATTCAAGATAATAAAGAAGTGGAAATCTCAAGCAATAACTTTTAACTGCTTGGGCAATTAAAAGAATAAGGCCTTAAAACACAGCAATATATGTTTGTTTAAAAACAATAAAAATAAATAAATTAATAAATAACAAAGGTCAATTAAAGTGTGCACATCATGCACAGAAAGTGTTCTAAGGTTTTAAATATGTACATAACATGTTCATAGCAAGCATACTCATAGGTAAAACTTTGTATTAAGCCAGCACATAAACGAATGTGCATCTCATAGATTTTGCATCAGTCATCTTGGGAAATAGTGTACAAAGATAATTGTATTGATATTCAATGAGACCATATCTCAGCTAAAACATTATGCAACATAGAATATGAGAAAACATGTATGGTAGCTGTTAAAAAAGACCTGGAAGATATATGTATACAGTTTTGCTTACATTAAATAATTAAGTGCATGGGAACACACTGGAAGAAGGATTTGCTGAACATGTGCATTTTGTCATCAAGATGATAAATAAGATAATTTGTTGATTATTATTTTTATACATGGTGCAAATAGCTTTAAGTTGGATTTTGAAATCCTCATATTTAATTAAGAGCATAGTTTCATGATATGTCCACAACTTTTCAGTAAATGTAGGAATATTGTCTATTTAATATCTGAAAATTCAAAGTATGACTAGTAGGACAGACTATATTAATACCAAGAGTTTTATTAAAAGTGTCAAGCTGTAAAGTATGTGATGCTTGCCAAAAATAGTAATGTTGTTTCTTCTCTGAACATTTGAGTAAAAGCAGTGCAATATACTTGTTGAATCTATTTGTGTTGTATATACGATATTTTATGTTTAAAACTTACAAATGTTTTGTAATCCTATTTTAAAGCTTTTCTTGCTTAACCTGTTGATTTTTTCGAAAGCAATATCTTTTTTTCCCATAAGCAATTATGTATAAATAACATTTTAGATTTAAGTTTATTATTTATAAAATTGTCTACAAATTGTAAGCTTTTACGTTATAGGTTGGTATTATATCTCAGACCATCTCAGGGAAGCATTAAAAAGAAAAGAAAGAAAACAAAATAAATAAGAACTCTATGTTTGACTTCTTTCATATAAAATACAAAGTCACAATAAAATGGGTCTAGTGTAGGTAATGTATAAATAATAGAGGTATTTGTAATAAACATTAAAGTGATGTGATGTTGAATAATGTAGCTAGCTTAATTTAAAGACTAGAGTTTACTGAAATCTCACTATATTTTAGGAACGTTTGACTGCTTGTGCAGAATTATGAAATTATTTTTGTTGAAAAACAAGAGTGAATAGAGTGAATTTTCTTCTCACTCTCACTCTCTCACACTCTCACTCTCTCGTGAAATGAAACGCTGTTGTACTTGCTCCAGGAATCATAATGGTGCACATTTCTTTGTTACTGTGTTGTATTTCTGTTTATTGCTGGATTGTAAAATGTTGAGTTTTCATTATGAATATTTGTCAAGTCCTGTAAAAGAAAGGAGTAGCTGTGATGTTAGAGGGAAAGTGCAATGACTCATAATTCAAGTCATGAAAAATGTCTCCAATTTTGGTTAGTTACAGATTTACTGTGATTGTAACAGTTAGTACATATTTTGTAAGTTATTCTTCATTACTTGAAAATGAATGTACCCTGACAACTTTTTGTATTGGTAAGGGCTTATATGAAGAATGAAATTTATAGTATTTTATTAAAGATTGTATTTTATAAAACATTACTCATTATTTCTATGTAATGAACTACAGAATGCCTGACTGGATGTGTACAGGTGCAAGAGTATAATAATAAAAGCAGAATACCAATCTAAGGGAAGTATATTAGTTTCATTAAAGAAAGGCTTTTGGCTGTGAATCGTTTATTGTAAGTTGTTAATTGATTTTTAAAGTGTGTCTTAATTTTCACTGCATTGATAATACAGAATAGAAGACTGAATTCCACCCTTTCATTTGATTGGTTACTGCCTTGACTGTGTTGTTTCTTGTATGTGATACTGAATCTGTGCACATATTCATGGAGGTATGCAGAACACTCCCTCAAACCCATTTTTAGTTCAAACATTTTTCTCTGAAGCTTTTCATCAACTGCTTTCTTTGTGGTGTGGGAGGGCACATAGATTAGGCAGAATGTACAAGTTTTGCAACCATGTGTACCATACATATAATTTTAAGTATAAGGTATTCATTTTCTTTTAGCAGTTGTTTCAGTTTAGTATGCAACATTCTTAATTTTAAAATAGGTGGGCAGAATAATTGTATATTTGTAATATAGGTATTTTCTGGAAAGTTTGTGCAATTTTCAATAAAAACTCGCATATCTTGGGACCTGTGTTTTATACCTTTAAAAATACGAGCTGTGTATGTACACTAGAGCTTTTTCCTGTCTTCAAGTAACTATTACTGTATTGCTGATTTCTAATATTCTGGTTTCTCTATAATACATGATCAATTTGTAGTGATCTTGATTACTCCATTATAGCTTTACATGATTTCAGTACATAGAAGACTGATCAATAATCACCAAATTTGTAGCTTATAGTTTCAAGTGCAGAGGACAGATGAATGCAAATATATTTACTTTCTGTCACTGTAAATTCCTCTTATGCATATCGCATATGACTTTGCTGCATCATAATAGTTCTCAAATACTTGCTTACATTTTGAAGAGGTAATCTGACCCTTAAACACACATTTTAATAGCAAATTTCTTTTCCTCACATCCACATGCATAATCAGTGTTAGTTCTTACACCATTCAATATTTTTCAAGGTTAGGTAATCCCATTCATAGCCAGCAGTAATTTAGTGCAAAATTAGCTGAAACCTATTGCACTTGCTAAAAAAGAGTAAATCTTCTAATCTGTTGCTTTAATCATAATGTAACTATTGTAATGAAAGGTTCGAGAGAAAATGTGCTTGATGTATTAGCCTGACCCTAGTCAATGGGAGCCTAGTGCTAAATTGTAAAATAAAATAACATGGAAAATTCTGTAAACTGTGTTCATTTAGTGGATACAATTCACTGTGTTACATTCAGTTAAAATGTGAGAAACAAATTATCTCTCTCTCTCATGTATGTGTACGAATGACTGCCAGAAGCCTATTCAATAAGATTATGAGTAAGTTATTGTTTTGAGATTACATTGCTGTAAAAAGAACTGATAGAGCCTGGTTATGTTGGTTTAATTTTGTTTTATACATCCTTAGGCTTTGATGGCTGGCATTAATTCAGTAGAATGTAGTTTCTGGACTTGTAGCTCCTGGTCCAGTTGAGAAATACCACCTGACATTTTGCCCGTAACTCTGCCAGGTGCAACCTCATAGGAAAGTTGCACTCATACACAAAGCCTGGATTCGACCCTGACTTGCTGCTGGCAGGCTGAGCCTCAGCCTGAATGATTTTGCTGCATGCCCACCCTCAATAGGGTTTTACTGCAGGGTTTTTATTTTTGGGATGGGGGTTTAAGATGGCCTTTTCTGTTTTGGGAAGGAATGAAATAGATGTGAGTAAGCAAGTTGCTTCTCGACAGCTATCTGTTAGGTTTGCAGCAGCCCTTCTGCACCCTGATAGGAATGGTTTTAAAATCTGTAATTTTATTGGCTGATGAGTTGAATTTTGCAGCCAATCAGCTCTTGGCTGGATTAAAATGGAGGTCAGCTTTAGCTGCTGATGGTAAAGCTCCAGTGTTATCTGATGTGCTCGCAAGCCATGCAGGGAATCTAATGTTTCCTGAAGTGGCGAATTCTAGGATTATAATCCCCAAGAGACCTGATCAGGGTACTCTGATGTTGAGGCAAGTTCACGTAGAATTTTGCTGCTCGGTGCCTAATTTCATCTTCCACGTATGGAAGGGATGAGGCTTTGTGAAGTAGTCTCACAAGGAAAGAACGCCCGACTGAGTAGATGGATCAAAGTCCTCTATTCTGCATCCGTTGTACCCATAACAACCAGCTGTCTACAGCTATGCCCCAGATCTTGCAGGTGTAAAGCATGAAGGGGGGTCTATCAGAGCCTGAAAAAGATGTAGCTTTAGGCAAACAGGCATCCCAGACCTTAGCATGGGGTACAGAGAAGCAATAGCCTCCTGTGCCCGTGCAGAGAGGTCCCAGGTGTGTTTGCAAAAGGTCAGAACTTTATCTAGCTTCACTCCCAGATGGTAATAGAATATTCCTCCATTCAATCCTTTGGCCTCTGTACCTAAAGGTGGGGCAGTCTGCAGGGATGTGGCACTTACTCAGTAGAATGGTGTGCCTCTTTTCCATGTTAACAGACATACAACAATGCCGGCATCACTCTTGGACAATTTGGAGGTGTCTCTGTATGGGGTTGAAGGCTCTGAGTATGTGTTTGTTGGTGCAGAGCAGCAGCATGTCATCAGCATACTGGGCTATTTTGACGTGCAGCTAGATTGGAAAGTCTGCCACAAAGACGCTGAATAGTGTGGGGGACACAGAGCCTTTGGGGGCTCTGTCTCTGACTGGTATAAGTGTTGATGTTCTCTTGCAACTGTTACTTTGAAAGTGCAGTATCTAAGTAAACTGTGTAATATGTTGTTTACCTACGTAGATAGTCCCAGCTGGATGAGTTTGTGTAAGAGGCCTGTATTCAGGTTGTTAAGACGGCCTTCTCAACATCCAGAGACACCATGGCAGTGAAGGAACCCAGGGTGGCCGTCCCCACCACACACAGTAGCTGCTGAGCTGTTGAGTGTGCCCAGGATGAAATCCAAATTGGTGGTCAGGGATAACTTGAATGTCTCCCAGAAGTGGGGACAAGTGGTTGAGAACCATCTTCTCAAAGACTTTCAAGAGATTAGATAGGAGTGATGGACCAGTAGTTGGAAGGATCCACAGAGTTTTTCCCTGGCTTCAAGGTGCATACCACCCGAGCCTCCCTCCACTCCTGTGGAAAGTGACCCAGATACTCTGTGAGAAAGAGCACAGCGTTGAAGGGAAGGTGACAAAGCATGAGGGGGTTAGCCCATTAGGTCCGGCCGCATTTTTTGGGGGTTGGGACGCAGGAGCGCGCCATGGAGTTCACTTGGGCAGTGATAGGAAGCCGATCCACGTCATCCGGGGGTGTGGAACGTAACGGCGTACCTTCCGATGAACACGTTCGTAGAAGATGTCATCCTGGGGATCCTCTCTTGGGTGCATAGTACGTTCAAGGTAGTCGGTGAACGCATTTGCCTTGGTTTGGGGGTCAAAGGCAAGGCCTTGAAGTGATGAGGTATACTGGCCTCGATGGTTGCTAAGGCTTTTGGCAATCCTCCACACGTCTCCACTTTTGATGCGCAATCTGGCCTTCGTATCCTCTCACGCTTACACCTGGCGCTCGTGTAGGTGGATACGGACCTGCCGGCGTAGTCACCGTAGTAGCGCCCGGTTGTGTGGCGTGTGGTGACGCTGGTAGAGCCTCTGTGTCGCCCAGGAGCGGCGAATGAGGATGGATAGGTCAACAGGAAGGATACCTGAATGTAGTGTGCTAGGACATGTACCGTCAAGTTGTCGGCAGTTCGTGAAGGATGAAACTGCTACCTCCAGGGACGGGATGTCGGTGATTCTGGAGTTTGGTGGTATGGAAATGCGGAGGCATTTCCTTACGCCTCCCCAATCGACTTCTGGAGTTCGAAACGATGAGTCGTAGCTGGCAACCTGCTGTTGATTTCTGTCAACACGTGATTATGATCGGAAGAAATGCGTTGATTGAAGTGGGGGTGAGATGGAACGGAAAATGCTTGGTGGTCCGAAGTCGATGACTGAGGACAGTTCTCCACTTCGCGGATGGTGTGTGGGTTGCCAGGGACCCTGCACTTGAAGCAGGGTGTCCGCGTCAATTAGGCAAATAATTGCATTACCTTCAGCATCCGCCCGGCGACCGCAATGACAACGTAGATGTTTGGCACTCAAGTCGCCGGCATGGATAGCATTGGGATGTAGGGCAAGCGTTGTGAGGTAGTCATTGTGCACAAACTGCCTCCTAGGGGATGATACAGACACAACCATAATCTCCGTACTGCCAAGGTCCAAGCAAACGGCCGTGACCTCTAGGATTAGATGAGGTGGGAGCTGTATAGGGCGGTAAGCCACGTTTCTGTCGTACGAAGATCGCCGTGCCGCCTCCTGGACGACTCTGACGGTCCGTCTTGTGGTAGACGCAGCCAGGTAAATGGAAACGGCTGTCTGGACAGAAATGTGTTTCGCCGACTAAGATGGCGTCTAGGGCATGGGAGCGGGCAAAGTGCAGCAACTTGTCCCCCCGACCGATCAGGCCAAAGGCGTTCCAGAACGCGAACTGAAACGAGGTACGAGACCTAGTTCGATCCGCTACTCTGGGCGTGCGGGATGATGCTCAGAAGAGCAAGACCTTCCATTGCTATCAGCATTTTGCCAGCCGGGTCGTTGGTGCAGAAAATTCTGAGTATGAGCTCACAGATCTGCTGTCCGTGGGTCTGCAGCAACTTATGCAGTCACTTCAGCATTGCCGCAAGGTCAAATCCAGGGATTGGGATGGGGTTTGATGTGGGGTTGTTGGTGGAAGCTATCCGGGGTAGAGCAGCCACATCGTCCACCCTATCAATCATCTCTTAACATAGGGCATGGGAGCACCACGCCTCTCGGCGGCTTTGGGTGCCTATTCTGAGCCTTGGGTGTTCCTGCTCCTCGGTCTTAAGGAGTTGAAGGGGTATGGGTTCTGGTGAGCTGGGGCTAGCGTTGTCTGTATGTCTGAGGTTCACTAGACACACGTAGGGCACCCGCGGGATGTTCCACAACATCGGTAATCATACGTCTTGGTGACTCCTCCTGCCGTTGTGTGTTGTGGGTGCTGGTGGATGCCTGATTACCTTGTTGAGGAAGATTAGGCCAGTTCTGCTGGTGGAAGGGCGCACTTGATCCCTTCTAGCTGGCCGTGAGCCCTTGTTCTGACTCTGGAGCAGTGCCTGTTGACGTCTGAAGGCGATGACGGCCTTCCTCGTTGAGCACCCATTGTAACAAGTCACATGCTCACTCTTACAGTTTCTGCACGTGGGCACATCAGTGAGAGCTCTTAGGGAATCCCCTTTGGTGTGGGAGTCACCGCATCGAAGGCAGTGCAAAACATGAATGACAAACAAACAAACAAATTAGGTATTCGGGCATGGCAAAAAACATGCCCAGGCTGTATAGGGATGTTCCCTCTTCAGCCGAGTTAAGTTTTTAATGTTAGCGTGCAGGCAGGTATCTTCCGCAGAGTGTGTCATGTTGTTAGTGTTATTTTTTTTTTTAATTTTTTTTTTAATTTTTTTTTTATATATATTTTTTTTTGTCTTTATTTGTGTTAGTATTCTCCCGTGTCACACAACCTCGCCGCCGTGCTCTGCTGCCCAAGAAGGCCTCTCTCTTTCTTATTTTGAACTTTCGCTTTTTTCTTTTGTAGACGCGTCTCTCGGTTTTTGATGAGCATCTCTGATATTATGTTGTTATGTTTCTCACAGGTTAATCAGGTTTTCAATATATTGTTGTGCTTCTTCTTTTTCGTCATTCTGCTTTTTGTCATACACTTGGATCAGTGTGATGAGCGGTGGATTTTTTTCCCTCTGCGTAGGTGTAATAGTCATCATGTGTTGTGCTGTGCGTATGAGTGTTCTTCTATAGCTTCTTGTGTGGGCGTTGTCTATATATTTTAGCATGAGACTTGCTACGTGCCTGTCTATCGGCTCGGTGTTTGTGTATTGATGCAGTGAGTCTTTTCTGAAGTTTGGTAGCAGCTTAAACGCTGTTCGTAGGCATTTGCGCTCAAAGGCTTGTATCTTTTGCATGGTCTCTGTTGTTATCAAGGGCATAGTGGCTACTGCTGCATAAGTGAGGTTCGGTCTGATTAAGGCGATGTATAGTTTTCTGAGTATTGTGGGTGTGAGCCCTTGTTTATTTAGCTTGGCTAGGAACGTCAGCGTCGCATGTATTGGTTTGGTTTTTCTTAGTAGTTCCTTATAGTATGGTGCAACTGTTAGATTTTCCTGTATTTTAACGCCCAAGTATTTAATGGCTGTTTGGCACTGTACGGCATGCTTGTCGATTTGTAGGGTAGTTGCTTTGTGTTTGTGCTTCTTGTTTTTTTTGATATGGATGGTTTGTGTTTTCTGTAGGTTGATTGTGATCCGCCATTGTTTGGTCCATTTTAAAAATATCTTCAACTGGTCCTCAAGTTTTTTCTTGGCTGTAGGTAGTTTGGGATTTGTGCACCAGTATGCGGTGTCGTCAGCATATTGTGCTAGCTGTATACTGGGATGTATGGGCTGTGGCGTGTCTGCTGTGTATAATATGTACAGCAATCCTGAAATTACGCTTCCCTGTGGTGTTCCTGCTTGCAGGTTGAATGGTGCTGAGAGTGTTCTATTGATCGTTATGTTGGCTGTTCTGTCTGTTAGGAAGCTTGCTATCCATCTGGTTAATCTTGGATGCATTTTGAAGTCTGTAAGCTTGTATAGCATGCCATTGGTCCAGCATTTGTCAAAGGCTGACTGTACATCTAGGAACGCAGCAACAGTTGAGTGTTTTCTATTGTAGGCGTCTTGAAAGCTTGACATGACTCGGACTAGTTGATCTTGGATAGTTATTTCATTTCTAAAGCCAGCTTGGGTGTGAGGTATCAGGTTCTTGCTTTGGCAGATGTGTGTCATCCTTTTTACAATGATTCTTTCGAATGTTTTTGATAGTGCGGATGTCAGTGAGATTGGGCGGAAGTTCTGGTGATTTGTATTATCTTTCCCTGGTTTTGGAAAGAGCAGAAGATTTGCATGTTTCCAGGCTTTAGGGTGGTAGCCATGTTTTAGCATTAGGTTGTATAGGCGGGTAAGCGTGTTGAGTGTTTCTGGTGGTAGATATTTGATGTGCCGGTACGTAATGTTGTCCGACCCTGGGGCTGTATTTTTGGCCTTGCTGACTATGGCGCTGATATCCTGCGCTGTGATTGGTCGTTCGGCGTCGTCGTTGTCGTCTAGTTCATTGATGTGTGTTTGTGGTGTATAGAGCTGCTGATTTATGCTCACATGATAGTTGATTCTGCTGTAGTAAGTTTGGTCGAATTGAGGATCTTGTGGCGTGCTGAAAATCTTAGTGTAGTGGTCTTTGAAGATTTCGAGCTTCTCCATGGTACTGTAGACATACTTGCCGTCTTTTTTAATTGGGTACGTGATAGCGGTTTTTCTCCGCGTATTTTTTATTAATTTCCAGAATTTGGCTGGATCTTTTTTGTGATTTTCTGTTATTTTATTCAGGATGTTGTTCCAATGTTGTATGCTGTGATTGGCTATCTCTTCTTTTACTTGCTCCTGCAGTCGGTTTAGGAGGCGTTTGTCTTCTGGGTGATGTGTCTTCATGTACGCGCGATGAGCCTTCCGCTTTTGCTTGATGAGGTCTATGATATGTCTGGGTAGCTGTCGGCTGTAGGGGTTGCTATTGATTGTTCTTTGTGGTGTAGCTGTGCTCCGTGCTTCTTGGATCACTTCTGTTAGTTGTGTGGCTAATTTATCGATGTCCTGCCAGGTTGAGATGTTTGCATGTGGGATGTTAGCAGTTAGTTGCTTGGCTGTATCTGCGTATAGTTGCCAGTCTGTGTTTTCGTGGTCATAGATGATGATTTTATTCTGAGCTTCGGAGTGCCACGGTTGTGTACGTATGGTGACTACTATTGGCATGTGATCTGTGCTGGGCGGTGCATCTAGTATGATATTCTCTACTTTAGGGTAAGTTTTCTTGGATACCAGTATCTTGTCTGGGGAGCTTGGTTGTTGTGCTTGATTTCCTATTCTAGTTGGGCCTGGTGTGAATATCAGCTTTAACTCAGTGTCGTCGAGGAGCTTTTAGAGCTGTTTGCCATGTTGGTTTGTGTGCTCGTCCAATAGCTGTTTGTTATTGGCATTCAAATCACCTGCTATTATTAAGTTGGCATAGTTGTCATGTAGATATTTCAGTAGTTGCATTGGGAAGTCTGCTTGCGGAGGTATGTAGACTGTGGCGATATTCAATTTTTGTCTTTGAATCTGAATTTCTATCATTATAAATTCGTGTTGCTGGAAGATTGTGGGCGTGGCTATTAGCTTGGGTTTCAGTTCTGCTTTTGCCAAAATCATGACTCCTCCTCCTTGTCGATTTCCTCGGTCCTTTCTAAATGTTTCCAGCGGTTGGAATTGGAAGTTCCTGTGAGGTGCAAGTTTAGTTTCATTTAGTGTGATGACATCTGCTTGGTGGTGTTCTAGTAGTTCTTGTAGCTCTTGCCTTTTATTGGTAATTCCGTTGATGTTCACGTGGAGCATTTTAAAATTGGAGTGCGTTATTATTTTGATGCCTGCCATTATGTCTGTAGTTGCTTTGTCCGAGATGTATCGATGCTAGGTGTTAAGCTTTGATGGGATGAATGAAGATTGCCAGCTGGTTGCTCAATCATACACGTATTGGCGGATGAGCGACCAATAGGGGATGAGGGGGCGGCTCCTTTCGCCTGTATATAGTTCGTGCGCTCCAACAACCTCCATTTTGCTTCGAGCCCTCGTACTGACAACGTGGGTAGAAGTAAACCAAGAAATACCGCTGCTACGAAACCGTTTGCCGGTGATGAAGAAGAGGATCCCTGCTTAGTAGGTGCTTATCCTGCGGACTCCACCGCAGTCAACCATCGAAACCGACACCAACGCAGCCGCAAACGTCAGCGCTGCCTCCAGCTCTTCACGTCTGCGCTTGCCTCCCCACCGTGGTAAGGGGAATGCATAGGCAACTCCCTGTCGCACTGTTTCTCCATGCCGCCCAGTAATTCTGGCCCTCAGTTACCAGAGCTTCCAGAATTCACAAACATCGGGGACCAACACCGCTGGTGAGGTTGGAGTTTTTGGATAGCCAGGAATACTCAGCTGCACTGGACGCGGGGCTGCCCATGTTTGGGCAAACCCTGCTGATAGAGGCCAGTCGTAATGTCCACTTTGTTGCATTTCTCCACTGTTGCCAATATGAGCATACAGCGGACTCCTGCTCCGGTGACCCGAGGTTCCACTACTGTGGCCCACCTAGCCTGACCGCCGACTGCTCCCGGCAGATTCTGCAGAACCGACGCCGGTACTGCGCCACCTGTAATGGCTTTGGCTATTATACAGACCAGACGCAGTTCCCATGTTACCCCGGACGCCGACAGCCACCACTGCCGCAGTTTCCATGGTACATTAACCAATGAAAGGCCGTCATCATCGACCACACTCGTCTCCACACCATCTCCACCGGAGATCTCCAAGCAGAGATATTTCACCTTACAGAAAACGTCACAGCCTTGAATGAGGCACTTTCCGACTACAACATAACACACCAACTAGTGTAATCCGTACAAGAAGACACCAACAAACTAGTGAAAGAACAGCTGGTAGACATCAACTTAAACCGTGCTATGCTCACGCTAATACTCACTGTCCGGAGACTCGTCAAGAAGTAAGTCACTCGTCAAGGAGGAAGATCAACGGACCTTCAACTACAGCGCCACCAGAGTGGGCATACAGAGGACCTAAAGGCCGCACTCTGCAGACAACGAATTAATACTGAAGTCCACCAAAAGTGATTCGTCGCGGTGGTTAGCTGGGCTTTATCTAGCTTGTCTCCTTGTATCTCATTCTCTCCCTCGTTCTTTTACTTTATTATATCACTCTGTTTTCCCCGGGGCGTAAGTAGGGCCTCGGTGTTGCTTGAGTCCTGCCCCCATTTCACCTGGCTTAGATCCAATTGGACCGGCCAATATATCCACTTCCTGAATGTGCAGGTGCAATAGCGATACTGCTGCATTTCCTCTCTGAATTCCTATTTTTCCTTCTTCTCTTTCTTTTCGGTGGAGGGATTTTAGTGGGCATGGGCGTCCCACACTCGCAGCTTTAGCTGCGGTTAATACGTAAGAAGCATTTTTCCTTCCACTCGAAAAAAAGAGCCAACCATACAGTTGCACGGGAATTGCGGGTGAAGAAACACCGAGAGAGGGGAAGCAGCAGCCAGCCAGTAAAGAGAGCGGAGAGGGGAGCAAGCGGCACAGGGCGCCACTCCTCTTGCAGCGGTAGCAGCGGACTTCCTCACGACCGGCCGGCCTTCAATCTGATACTAGCCGGCAACCAAAGCACTTTAGCTGGTTAGAGCAGTAAGGCTGGAGTCAACAGTCACCTGACTGGTTTTATAGACGCCGGAAGGCAGGTCCTCTACTGCTCGGACGTTTTAGCGTCCACTGACTGTTCTTTCATTCTGACTGTCTCTATCTTTCTGCTTATCTGTCTTAGTGTGTAAGTCCCCTTAGGCTACTTAGGAGCTGCTGCTATATAAACTTTGAGCAAATAGTCCTTCGTCACAGCTGCACAAATTAGGCTTTCTTTCTTTCTGCTTATTCCCCTTCAGACAAAATAGGACAAACATTAACCTGGCTGTGAACAGACACCTGGATGCACAGGACTCACGTTATAGACCTAGCATTAGCTGACTGACTAAAGGAAAGACCATAGGGAATATTAAAGACAGTACTTCTGACCGCTTGCAGGATGAAGAGCGATGGGTTGATGCTGAGGTACTCTTACAAGATGATCTAGCCTGTAGTTATAGCGATGATGAGTACCTGTCAACATACTGCTTTGGATTCAACTTCACCACTTTGACAGAGTATAACAACTTATTGTGGCATTGCTGTGGCAACAACGTGCCCTTCCACATCACACCGCTCGCAGAGTTGAGAACCTACAAGGTTGTGATAAAAAGCCTGTACGGGAACATGACTGGGAAGGAAGTCAAGGCAGAATTAGGCAACTAAGCTCTGATATCCTGAAGGTTTGCAGGATCCATTCATGTAGGATTAGGGGTCATGTTCCATTCTTTTTGATGGACTTCCAAATAGGACTGACTCCCTGGCCATTAAGTCCCTCACAGACCTGGAGCACTGTAGAGTGTAAATCGAGGACTATGTCTCCCCTTCTCGCTCACAGTGCCGGCATGTCTATGTTTTTGGCATTTGGCCCGGATTTTGAGGCGCAGCAAGTCTGCTCTCAATGCACGAGAGTTGATGCATTGCAACCTGATGTAGCTGTGCCCTCTGTGATTTTCCTGAAGCACACTGGAAAGCTTGCGCAGAATATAGGATGCTGGTTGGTCTTCCATCGACACCCCTGCGGTGCGTACAGGACACCGGCAGATGTGGGACGTGTCCAGTAATCGCAGGTACTACGCCGCAGTACCTAGGCACCACACAAGGCACCACACAAGGCAGTGAGAAACACACACACACACAAACAGGCACACATAGCTATACAAACAAGACAAAACACCAACACACGAACACCAAACACACAAGCACGAACAACACGTGCACAACAATGCCAGACATCCACCTTCATCTGAACGCCCACAACCCAAACCCACCCAACCTACTATTCAAACTCATCCAAGGAACAGACAACCCATGCTAAAATTACACCAACTCAGAGTGGTTCCTGTCCCGCCTTGAAGGCGGAGACACACAGGCAGGGTACCTAATGGTAGTCAGCCATTGTGACCATACTTTCAGTAAATTTCAGCTATCAAGTATTCTCCGGAGAGGCATGTTGCAGGCTATCTCCATGTAGTCTCTCAGTTCACATGTGCAAACTCGCCTGACTAATGAATGTAGACAGGGACAAGACACCACAAGCAAACACAAGTAGTAGTAGTGATGGCGGTGGTCTTATACAACCCACCAAGCCAACTGCTACAGCAAGATTTAGAAACAGTACTTAACCTAGGTAATCAAGTTATCACAGCCAGTGACCTCAACTGGGCTCATGATGCATGGGGCTGCCATGCAAATAATGCATTAGGCAACATCCTACACAGGCATGAGCTAAATAATATTTCCATAATAGCACATACTGCAGAGCCCACTTACATTCTTCAAAGCATGTACAAGATCTTTCCCTACTTAAAAACATTACGCTCAGATGCAACCTGCAACTCATAGACCCACTAGCCTCTGATCACTGTGCTGTACAGATTGAAATGGAGAATCCCCTACGTGCGCCCACCCCCACCGCTAAGGAGGAACTAGAATCAGGCAAATTGGGAGTTATTTAAGACCACCACACCTTAAATACATAGAACCTCTGCAGAACCCAGAAGCAGTAGATGAACTGACCCCACAACTGGAAGCAGTGATACAGGCAGCCACAATTACTAATGCCTCATTAAAAACCCCTCCATGAAGCGAAATTGTTTCCCCTCTGGGCTAGTTTTATTGTGCGAGAGATATCATGAATAATGTCAATGGCAGTGTATGCTAAACTTCATACGCAAAGTCAACCAGGCCACCTTGAACAGTCGGGTAAAAAGTCGAATCAATGAGTATTGCACAAGCAGTGGGAACAAACCATTGAGGACACGCAACCAGGCTCAAGCCAAATTTGGCAAGTTACAACTGGATAAAGAAGCGATCAAAGTCCCGCACATACTGCTGCCCAACACAGCGGACACTTATATCAAACCTCAAAGGATACAGCAAATGCCCTTGCAGATGTACTGGAAGAGTCTGCTATCCTAACGAGGAACCGAACAATCATGCGTTCAGCTAATAACCCGTAGAGCAAAGCATAGCAAATATTATCTCCGCTTCAACCTATAACAGAATGAGATAAACTAACAAAGCAGAAATAAAATGAATAATTAGGTACCTGCAAAATGGTAAAGTGCCTGTCCCAGACCAAATACCAAATGTGGTACTAAAGAACTGGAGTGAGGTGATGGTGGAATTAAGCAACTATTGCCTGCAATACGGGTATTTCTCCAAATGCTGGAAGCACGAAAGCGTTCTAATGTTTCCAAAACCGGGGTAGGACTGCAAAAACCCTAAAACCTACTGGTCCATCAGCCTCCTCAATACCATCAGCAACATTATCGAGAAGGTAATCCTGAAATGTTCAACGATACATACAAAAACACATAAGACCAATCAATGAGCAGTTCCGGCTCAGGGTGAATCATTTCACCACGCTGCAACTAACGCACTTTATAGAAAGCATAACACAAGGTTATAATACAGAGAAATTCACAGCAGCGACATTCCTTGATATAAAGAGCTTTCGATACAGTATATCACCCAGGTCTACTGTACAAACTGAGGATGCTAAACTTCCCAGACACGCTCATAAAACTGGTAGCACAGTATCTGAATGGGTGAACATTTGAAGTATGAAACCGCTCCTCACAATAAGAAACATACGGACAGGGTTTCCCCAAGGAAGTCTTCTAGGACCGATAGTATTCAACCTGTATATACATGTCATTTCAAAAACCCCAGACACTCAAATGTCAATCTATGCAGACATCACTGCCCTAACTTCTCAACCATGGAAACCACGAATGGCAGCAAAAAGTCTACAGAATGCACTAGATGAAATCCAACCCTGGCAGATAAAAGTTAGCACAGCAAAATGATAATTGGTCCTTTTCACTCAGAGGACATCTCACCGAGTCCCACTTGCACCACTTGAGCTATTTAATGAGAACGTTTAATGGACAAATGGTGCCAAATACTTGGGGGTCATGTTAGACAGCAAGCTCACGTTTGCCACTTATGCGAAAAACGTAAAACGAAAGGCCGGCTATTAGCTGCATCGTCTCTAACCACTGTTAAATCGTGACAAACCAATAAGCACCAAATTTGGGCTGACATTGTATAAAACATTAATCAGACTGATTATGGCCTACGCAGCGCCTGCCTGAGGACATGGCGCAAAATCGCACATAAAACACTCTAGATATCAGATATTGCTAGACAAGATCCTGAGAATCATTGCTAAAGTACCAAGAATGGGGCCAGTAAATATACTACACAAAAACCTAAAAATACATACAATTGAGGATTTCATCAAACAGTTGGCGTTCCACATGTACCGCCAATATGAGAAACATTACCACCTCCTGGTCTCATGTCAGGGACAGTTTACTATACATATCGTAAATGCAAGAGGCCTTTGTCACTGTTTGACAGGATTCCCCTCAAAACACACACACACACACAAGACAAAAATGACGCTAGAGAATTCCTAGCACAACTAGTACAGTAAACGCCCATGCACCCAATAGGCACCCTTAGGCACCACACAGTCCCATAGTATACCTTAAGTCATTGCACCAACAGGTCAAGGCGGTCCTGGAGGAAAAGGCCCTCCCAAGTGGCACACTAGTGCAGCAGCACCGTGATTGGGTTAACTGTTTATCTGTGTGGCCACATATACGACACTGGCAATGGACAAGGCATAGAGCACATATAGTATATAAGTAGATAGCAAATGTAAAAAGAAAAATATAATGTATACATATTTAGGATTACACATGGCATATTCTATAAACACGGTAGCTAATACGTCATATGATCTAGAGATACCCCACAATCTCTCAAACAGACATAACACATTTTTATGCATTAGTATAGGACTAAATATGACATTTAGCAGATAAGGAAACAAGCTAACACAAGTTATGATGTATTTTGACATACAGAACACTCTCCACACTTAAGACTTACAAAATTGATACCTAGTGATATTAACAAACAGCCCAACAAGCAAGCACATAGGGTTGACCCACAGGTATTCACTCTCGGAAGCTGGCAATAAGAAAGCCCAAACACAAATATCTGAGAGTTGCAAACACACTCCACATCTGCAATATAGTAGTTGTAAGATAAGATAATTATTAAAAGTGCATAACGGCAACATTAATAGCCATCACTGACAAAGCGCTACGCGCAGTCTGCTTTATGTTACAGAGGTCACCGTCCTCCATGGTGTAGTGGTTACCATGCTAGCCTTTCCTTCCCAAGGCCGCAGGTTCAAACCCGGCGGAGGGCGATGGATTTTGTTCGAACATAAAAATCCTTAGCATGGCTTCTTTTGGAAGGGAAGCAAAGGCAGTGGTCCTGTGTCTTCCAATTTCAACTCAATTTCTTTATTTTTTTTAACTTTCCCTTATTTAATTTCTACTTTATTTATTTATTTATTTATGCATTTAGGTATTTATTTTAACAAAATTATAGTAAACATTTAAACAATACAACAAATGTACCCTTGTTTCTCTTATTATCATAACCTCTTCCTATATTCTTCTTTTATCACTCACAAATTTACTTTTCAATTTCTTATCACTTCCATTCACTATTTTACTTTTCACTTATTTAAGTTGCCCTTAAGGGATTTAATATATTATTGCTTTAGTCACTAACACATAAGAAGATGGATGAGAATTTCACCCATTCCAACATCCTCATATTCACCCACTGTTGCCATCCTCCATCTTGCCGTTCCTAAACACCACCTTCCCTGTGACTCCATTTTCCCCGGTCCTCCGAACAGCAGTCCTTCCAGTTCCCCTCTCCGTGCTGGCTCCTCCCCTCATTGCTTCTTCACCACAATTGTCCATCCTTGCCGCATCCTGTAGTTTTAACTAGCTTGTATATAGATCTTTTCTTCTCCCTCTGAGTCATCATATTCAGTTAATCACAGAGTGATCATATTCAGTTCAGTTCCTCCTCCTCTCTTCTTCTCCACTTCCTCCACTCTTGTTTTATAGTCCTTATAGGATTCGTTTGGTCTTCTTTTCGGTTGTATTCACCATCTTTCAGCCCATTCTTATCTTCCTGTCATCATATAAAAGTTTTTCCTTCTGCTAAATTCTTGTAAATCATATTCTTCAATTTTCTCTTCCTATTCATGTATTTGG
This sequence comes from Deroplatys truncata, assembly GCA_030765065.1. Taxonomy (NCBI): domain Eukaryota; kingdom Metazoa; phylum Arthropoda; class Insecta; order Mantodea; family Mantidae; genus Deroplatys; species Deroplatys truncata. Next base: position 384,411,177 of record CM060990.1, read on the forward strand.
GTCAAACTATTATTATCAAGGATGCCATTGTAAACATTTTTCTTCTACTAAATTGTTATTAATTGTCATCTTCTGTTATTTCTCCCCATTCTTGAGTTTGATGTTAGTTGTTATATTATTATTATTATTATTATTATTATTATTATTATTATTATTATTGTTGTTGTTGTTGTTATCATTGTTATTTTCTCTATCTCTTAACATTTCCAACCTTCTAATTACTTCTACAGGTTCCGTATTTCATGGCACTACTTCTATGTTTATTCTATGCAAAACACTTATTTTAGTTGCCAATTTATAAAGGTTATTGTGCAAATTTTTGTACTTTAAAATATTTGCTATTTGATAGCCTTTTAAACTCTCCCTGTCTTCATTAACTTGCATATATTTATTACATTGAAACAAAATGTGTTCAGGTGTTCCTGTAACTTTACAAATTTCACATAAATCACTTCTTTTCTTCCCTATCTTTTTCCAATATACTGCATAGGGACCGTGTCCCATTAGATAATGTAATCTCCTTAGTAGGTTTTAAGTGTTTTAGTCTTAGTCTTTCTTTTACTTCCGGAAAGATTTTGTAAGTTATTATACCTTCCGTTATATTGTCCCATTTGGTTTGCTAATCTAATTCTAATTTTCTTTTAATTTCTTTTCCTGTAATACAACTTCTACCCAATATCTCCTGTATTATATTAAAATTTCTTCTTCTAAGTCAAAATACTGTGCCCCTTAGCTTTATTTACAAGTCTATAGGCCAAATTCCAGTTATTAGTAACAACATCATCGAGGTGGCACAAACTACTCCCATGTGATGTAATAGGATTTTCCATTGCAAACTTCTTATCTGATTCCTTAATTTTACATTATTCATTCTAACACCCCACACTTCTGCCGTATATGTTATAATTGTGTCAAAGATGGTGTAGTGATAAGTCATTATGGTGTGAAAGGAAATTTTGAATTTGGTTTGAGTTGGTGTTATTAACTTCAGCATTATTTCTTCTGACTTTGTTCTTACATGTTCCAAGTGTTTATTAAAGTTCAATTTTTCGTCAAAATAGACACCAAGATATTTAACTTCTTTGTTTCGTTTTATGCTTCCATTATTAAATTTGTATGTCGGACCCCTCTTCAGTTATTCTTTTAATAATATATAACTGGATTTTTGTGGTGCAATGTTGAGTTTAGATTTCTTACATCAATTTTCAAAGTATTTAGTAAGGTAATCAATTTTATTTCTAGCTCTAGCCTAGAGTTACCTTCAATTAAAAAAATAACATCATAGTAAGCAATTGTATTCTTTATTGCCAGATTTTCTTCTCTGTCCTCTAGTAAGGTCTCCATTACTATGTCCCCAAAGGTTGGTCCGAGAACTGACCCTTGGGGGCATCCTCTGGTTATTTTTTTGATAATTATTTTTTCTATACCTTGAATATGCACCTTTCTATTAACACAGTAATCTTTGAGAATTTTGTAGAGAGTTTTGCAGAAATGTTGTTGTCTTAATCTATAAAAGAAAAATGGGCACCAAAGGTTATCAAATATGCTAGAAATGTCCATAAATATGCCTATTAAATATCTATTTGTTGTTGAGTGTCAAGTTTCAAAAATTGCATTAATGGCATCTTTGGTCGATCTATCTTTTCTAAATTCATATTGCTGGTTGTTTAAGCCTATCATTGGTCTAAATGCAGAGATCCTTTTGTTAATTAGTTGTTCAAATATTTTACCAATTGTGTTTAGTAGGCAGATTGCCCTATATGATTTCAGTTTACTTGGATCTTTAACCTTGCCTTTTTTTTTTAAATTATTTTGGCCGCTTTCCAGCAATCTGGAAAGCAACCTCTCCATAAACAATCATTAGATAGGATGCATAAAAATGGTGTTATTTTTTCTTCTAAACGCTGTAGGACTTTGTTGGGTATGTCATCTGGTCCACACGCCTTCTTCTTTTTGAGTTTTTAGAATTACTAGTTTTACTTCAGATTTATCAAAAGGTAATAGGATGCTGTTGCTCATGTATTATAAATTCATTTCAGTTCTTTTAATTACATTTTGTAAATTGTCTGTTTTTTTATCATCGTCTGGTAATAGATTATTTAATAATAGTTTTGTCATATCTTCCCAATTAGTTGTCATAGTTCCATCTTTGTTTATTAAGCTGTTCATAATTTCTGTTTTTTTTATCTTCTCCATTACTATTTTATAGGGAATTCCCCATATTGTATTTTCTAGGTTGGTTTCCACAAAATTTTGCCAAGACTTATTCCTAGTTTCATTCAATAGTTTTTGAATTTTTCTTTTACTTGTCTGTATTTGTTTAAATTATTATGTCTCTCTTATTCTACCTCTGGTAAATTTTTCTCATTTTCCTCATTCTTCTCCGCAGAATTTTTAATGCATCGATGCAACTATTATCTGTATATTTCTTTTTTCTTGATTTGGGAACTGTTTGGTTAATTGCATTTTTAATTACCTCTTAAGATTTTCAGCATCCTTGTCTACTGGAATTCCTTTGTATGTTAGTGTGTTATCGAAAATTATGTAAGTTGTTCCTAATTTGCCTGTGAGTAATCTCTTTTGTTGCTTATCAATTTTATATCATTACTTTTCTTTGTTGTTATGTTGTAGTTAAAGTAGCCTCTGAATGCTGGAAGTAAAGCCTTGGCCTAACTTTCCAACTAAATATTTTTTGTATAATTTTGGCATTTCCTTAAGTTAGGTCAGTATTTGATTTTGCTCCTTGCCTATTCTCAAATGTAGGTGGGTTAAGTAGTTTATTAATTATATTTAGGCTTAATTCTGAAATCAACTCTTCTATCTTCTCATCCCTCTCATCTCTTTGTTTGTTATACCACCAAGTGGATTTTGCGTTCACATCCAAGGTATGAATTATTTCGTAGTTCTTAAATGCATTCTGAATTTTTCTCATTTTGTCAATGTAAGGTTCAATTTCATGAATGTATTGGAAGTAGTAGTTCGCCAAAATAAAAGTTCCATGCTCATGAGTTATTTCCAAGCAGTTGGTGTGTATGTTGCTTTGACAATTTGTAAGTTGGGATTATTTATAATTACGGCAGTCATAGGATCTGTTATAGTGCTGATTACCCTAGCCATAACTGGTACATGAATCATTGTTCCATTTACAGAATAGGGTTCTTGGATGCACAGTGTGTGCATATTTAACTCTCCAATAATTATTTTTAATTCAGACATTACTAGTTTCCTCCTTTGGCCATTTATTTGCGCTATTCTTAAATTTCGTGTATTAGATTCCCTTAAGTCTTCCATCCTGTCATCTAAGCAGTACATATCCTGCATTAGTAAAGAAATATTTCTTTGGACTGTCTAATGTGTCATGTTCTATTAATCTTCTAGTTAACTTATGAACTCTAAATATTCTAAATTCTGATGGCCTGTTGGATTATTGTTTCTAAGTGCTTTTTGTTTCAAAACAGATTTTTTAGTTCCCTTTCATTTTATATTGTGTGTTAAACCATTAATTATTGTACAAGTGTATTTTCTTTGTTACTATGTGCTTTGGATTTGTAGGTGCTTGATTTTAGGGAATAGTTTTTATTCTTGAACAGAGTATGTGTTGTTTGACTAGGGATGTTTTAGAAAATTGGTTTTATTGAGTTTGGTTTAAATATTTTAGGGTAAGTTGCTCCATCATGCCCTATATGTATATAGCAAATTGGCCATTGTTGATTATAATCGAAAGCTATGATTTCACAAAGTGTAAATAAGTTTTGTCTAAATCTACTACACAATTTTTTCTTTTCAAAAACGTTTTATAATAATTTTAATAGCTCCATAGGTTGAGTTGTTATGTTTTGTATCTTTAAGTATATTTTATCTACGTCATCAGGTACAATCACCATTGTTATCTAGTTTCCTGATGACATGTTGCAATGCAGCCAATAAAATTTGTCTCTCTTCTAGCCTGCTCATCTGCATAGCATTTTCCAATGAATTGTAGATTTTGTTAATGTCAAGCTCGGTCAACATCCTGACATCTGGTGTCTCAGCTGCTGTCGTCTGCATGTTAAACTTGTGATTTTCAATGTGTTCTTTTCTTCCTATACAATTTTTTTCTTCTCAGGCTTCTGAATTAAATACATCTTGGTATCCTTCCATTTCCATATCTTCTTCTTCTTCTTCTTCTTCTTCTTCTTCTTCTTCTTCTTCCTGTTCTGTGTTTTGGTTACTTATATTATTTGCAGCTATTTCTATTGTTTGTAATTTTTTCTTCTTCCAGAGGGATTTAAAAAATCCTCTTTTTCTTTCGTAGATTTTATGTTTTATTGATTATATCTTTATTTACTACTTCTTCTTTATCTTCCTCTCCTTCATCTTCCATAATTTTTTCCTTTGTTATTGCATCATAATCCCCGTGTATTATTTTTAACTTATAAATTATTTCCGTTTCTTGTTTTATTTTGTTTTAATTAACTTAGGTGGTAATCTTGGTTTGTTTTGATTTATGTACTAATTTGTTTCTGTTATTTTATTTATTTTGGTTTTCAGTGGTAGTTATGGTTTCTCTTCACTTACAGTATAAATATCCCTTTTATCTGTTATTACTTCAGTGGAAATAGTATTCTTTTGTAAACCTTCCAGGCATTCTTCTATTTTAATCAGATCTTCTATTTGAACTCCAGTCCCCCTATTTTCTTTGGCATTGTTTTGAAGTTTTAGTAGTTGTAGTTTTAACTTGTGCTCGATAACTTTTTTTAAATTACTTTTGATTCCTCCGTGTGTTCTGTTATAGTTTTTTTCTTCCAGAATTTTAAGACAGTAGGTAGTTAGTTCTATAAATAACACCTTCCCAAAATAATTTATAAGTGGAACAATCCTGTTTACCGTTAGATTTTTTACTTCTCTTTTGACATGGGATACAAGTAGGTGCTTGATCTGCTTTCACACAGTCTTTCCTGTTATGGTCACCCTCCCCACAGTGTGTGCATACCTGCTATTTGGTGCAAAACGTTTGCCACATGTCCAAAATCCTGGCATTTGGCTCATTTTGCCACCGAAATGAAGTTCCTCACACTTACTAACTGAAAATCCATGTAAAGTCTACTTTTCTGAATTAGCATTCTTTTAATTTGTGTTGCAACCTCCACGACTTGAACTGTTACCCTGTTCCTTGGCGCTGTTCTGAATCAGAATTTAAAACCCTGTTTAGTCTTTTCGGCTAACCATGTCCTCAAAATGTTGTTTGTAGATATCTTCAATTAGTTCTTTACTGCCTGCTAACACATCATAGATTATCATCAAGAGATTCCTCTTCCTAGATTTCTCAATTTCCATGTCTTGATCTCTTAAGTTTCTGCTATCAGTGATCTTATTTGCATCTCCTCCTGTATGTTTCGATGATTACATTCTTCCTAGCTGTTCTCAGGCTTCTGATCTTTATTTTTTCTTCTGCAGGTTTTAAGTGTGTAGTTAAAATTATCTGAACATCTTGGGCTTCTTGGTTTTCGGTAGAAGTAATGAAAATTGCGTGTTTCTTAGTGTTTATTGACCTTTGATGTTCCATAGCTTTTGCACTGGGTGCCGGCAAACGGCGACTTGTGCTAAAGAGAGTGCTGGAATTTGTTGAATTTTACTGCTTTTTTTGTAGAGTTCTTTATGCACCTTTACTTCTGCTAATGCTTTCTCCTTCTGTATTCCAAGTTTATCTACATCTTTCTGGAATTTAGTTAGCAACAAAAGCATAACTTTTTTGTCTGAACTGCGATTTTTTCTTTCCCAATTATTATATTTCGCTCAGTTGGGGTTCATAAATGCCCTCTTCTTATCTTTCTCTTTATCCTTCTCCCCTTCCATTGTAGCATTTTTCTCTGCTCCATTTTCTATCTGAAGATCTCATCAAGCTTCTTTTCAGCATACATGCTTCATTTTCCCTCTCTTCGCTCCCCTCTGTTAACTTCACCTGAGCCAGAATTAACTATCTAATAATATAAACAAGGATAGTAAAATGATAAATCATACATTACTGCACTACGTGGAAAGAATGTAAGAGACACAGGAAATGGTTCAAGGTTATTTCCATGGTCAACTCACTGCCAACTGCACGTGCAGTATACATCACTGGGAGACGTCAAAATCATACAGTGTACTCCGGATTCCCAGCACGCCACCTTCTACTGTATATTAGCTCCTTGATATTCTCCTGCTTTAAAGGTAAATTATTATTATTATTATTATTATTATTATTATTATTATTATTATTATTATTAATAATAATATTAATATTATTATTTAAATAAAATAAATTAAACCTTATTAAACTCACCATACTTATAGGTTGTTCGCTCTGCTCGTTAACCAGAGATGGAGTCAGGATACCAGGACAGGGCATACACCACTGTGGTCTCTCTGGATGCCAAGAAGGCCTTCTCCACGACCTGGCATACGGGCTCTCCTGCTCAAGCACATTCACATGGAGCTCCCAACACACATAATACACCTCCTGCACACATACTTAAAGCACACATCTTTTGTTGTTTCAGTTGCAGGTAACAAATCAACAAAAAGGCCAATAAGAGCCCCCGAAGGCTCTGTACTATATCCCACGCTCTTCAGTGTACATGTGGCCGACCTTCCAACAGAGCACACTATGCTGACGACGTGTTGTACTATACCAACAAAAACTCACGCAGAACCTTCAACCCCATTCAGAGATACCTCCAAGAATGGTATAAGCGTTGGCAATTAACCATATATCCAGAGAAAAGCCACGCCATTTTGTTTACTAAGTGCTGCTTTCCCACAAACCTCCCTCCATTCATTATCTCAGGAGAAGGACTAAATGGAATGGATGAATACCATCACTTACTTAGGAGCAAGGCTATATAGAAGTCTAACTTTTGGGGAACACATCAGTAAACTTTCGCATCAGACCTCTGGGGCTCTGCTAAGGTCCAGATGCCTGTTCCCTTAAAGCTATGCCTTTTCAGAGCACTCGTAGCCTCCGTCCTATTGTAGGGCTGTGAGATCCGAGACATGGCCACAAGCTCAGTCTGCTGCTTCTACAACGGGTGCAGAATAGGGGCCGTCGGGATATCTATTGTGTATGTCGCTCCTTTCCCGTGAGACTGCTTCATGAAATCTCATCTCTTCCTTACACGAGAATAAAATTAGGCACCGGGCTGCAAAATTCTATGACCGGCTGCCACCTATCGGAGTGCCCTCGTTCAGTCTCTTGGGAATTATAAACCCAGAACACATTGTTTGAGGCATCACCGGCTGTCCTGCATGGCATGCGGGCACTTCCGGTAACATCGGAGCAATTTCACCAGCAGCTAAGGCTGAACTCCTATGCAGTCCATTCAAGAGATGCTTGGACTTTCAAAATGTTTCATTAACAACCCCAAAATAAAACTTTTGAAAATTAAAATAACACCAGTGGTGTACAATGGCCGTTGCACCATGACCGGCAACCGCTGAGGGGCAAATCTTGCTACCTCCTTTCACACCCCCACCCAAATTACACCCGCAATGCTGTAACGCCACATCCTATCTGAATGTGGTTAAGCCCTAATCGGGGCAGGTACAGAAATAACACTCTTTCAGGCTGCCCTCAACCTGCAAATAAGTCAACCTTACAATCCTTCACTCAAAATCCAAATCCACCATCCTATTGCTATCCTACCATTTCTGTGGTTCAGCCCTACCAAGGGCAAGTACACAGGAGCAATACCTAAACTCACCACGAGCCTACCAGACAGAGTGAGTGAGCGAGCAAGTGCCATTTGGACTCCGAAGGGAGAACATCATGGGGAAGAAGAAGAGACACCGCCTCACCATAGCCACTCTGCCGGAATCGCTCATCACAGCTGCAGACAGCACTCCGCCGCTTGAACCAGAAATAGCGGTTGCAGCAGCAGCTGGCATCACTCCTGCACCGGCTGTTCCGGCTGCCATCGCACAGCCACACATCTCCACCCAAGCTGACAACACCAGTCAGCACTACTCCTCCTCCGTCGAGACGCGATACTCCACCAGCCACCGAGGCTCCTTCGCCGCAGCTCTGGGTGACTTACGCTCAGGTCGCTGCCTCATCATCGGACTAATCCACGGGCAGCTTCAGTGCTTACAGCACCGTGGTCCACCATCTGCTGCCGGAGCAAATAGTCTTGGAGGCTGCTCAGCCTCTCTGACCTTCGCTGATCCGCGTCTACAGGATCTCCTCTGGCAGAGGACGACGCCGCTGCTGTGCCTGACTTTTCTGGACAGGGCGCACTACACCGCCGCACTCACAGTTAGGCCAGTCACACCGAATTGAGCTAAGCCGCACCACTCAAAATGTACCCTGCCGCCGCTGTTGCCAATACCTCTAAGTGGCGGCTACCTGCATGGCGCAGCCGCGTTGTCATTGCTGCAGCTTGCCCTCTCTCATGTCGGGCTGCACCGGGCATAACCTGGCCCTTCGTCGCCGCTACTGTGTATTTTGTGTTAGTGGTGACCACTTCACGGGCCAGGCTTCCTGCCCACACTACCCAAGGGCTTATCAGCAATGCCATCAACAGTCTCCATATCCAGCTCCTCCACATGTGCAGCCAGCACCACCACCACCACCACTGATCATCACTCAATAGAAGTCTACACCTTCACCACCTGCAATAAACCATGAACAGCCTCCCACTGCCAACATGACACCAGACCTCAAGGGTGCCATTGAGTGCATCCAGGTGACTCTTCAAGACTTTGGCCATTGCCTCAAGGCACGGTAAAAGGCAATGAGTGTGTGCCTTGCAGCAATGGAGGCCAAGCAACGTAGCATCATTCGACACCTCTCAGGATGTCCTCACAACTATCACAATTCTGCCAGGCAGTACAGGATGTCAATGACAACATACAGTTGCTTGCATCATCTCAGCATAAGCTGATGCATATCAAGTGCCACCTGATGGAGCAGGATGATCCAACTGACAGCAACTGTGATTACTGACCCATGTGGCTGAGTGCCCTTGAGACCTAAGTCACTGAGCTTTGAGAGCTGGAAACCAAATACACTATTCTACAGAGACTTCAATAGCTGCAAACCAATCACCAGAAACTACAGGAAGGCTACCTTCTCATTCGTAACTTTGTGGAAGCACATGTGCTTCCACTTCCACCACCATCAGAGCACATCAGAAGAAATTACCAATAAAAAGACAGACGAATAAACAAATAAAATCCCTTCCTATCCTTCACCTCTAACCCTAGGGTGGCAGCTAGGGACTTGTGCTATGGCTGTTAACCAGCCTACCTTTGCCACTCCTGGTTATGCACTGGCAGTTAGTGCTAACATTTATTAATGGAGGTGCATATGCGGTACTCCAATATCCCCTCTCCTTCACTTCCTGTCGATTGCTACCCATATCACCACACCAATTTCCTCACCCTTACTCGCTCCCCCTGCCAAAAAAAAAGTGCCACTCTAGTTGTAAACCAGCCAGGAGTCACTAACCTCTGAAGATGCCCTACAAAGTTGTGGGCGAAATGTTAGGTGATACTTTATCGGCTGGACCATGCCCTACAAACACAGAAACTACATTCTACTGGATTAATTTTGTTTTGTAAATCATTGTTAACAAATTATACAGACAAGGAATTTGATTAAGTTATTAAAGATTAAGTATTGATTTAGTTCATTGCTAAGCTGTAAGATATTCTCTAGTAAACAATTTAGCATTTAATATGGCTTGGTGCAGATAGCAATCATTAACATCAAGTGGTCCACAGTTACACACTAATGATGTAAATTAGTGTTCTGTTTTTTTAAGTGAATGACAAAACCAAATATTTTCCTTAATCACATATTAGTGTCTACCCATCTTCAAGTAGATAAGATTATTGGAATCCTGCTGAGGAGTTCTATTTTACATAACTGATTTTCTTAGCCAATATGCATAAAAATAAGTATCTTAATTAAAATGATTATACATTTCCCAGATTTTCCTTATTATAACAATGCAACAATGACTTTGCTTTCAGACAATTTTTAAACTCCAGTGAACCTTATTGCACAACCAGTACATTTAAGCAGTGTTCAACTGGCACTTTCAGGCAAACAAGCTTTATCATCTGTTCTTTCTCTTTATGGTACTAACATGCATTTGGTTTATGATTCTTATAGTGCGGCCATGGCAAAACAGTGCTTCGCGAGTTGATTTGTGCTTCAGTTGACTCGCACACTATCCCTCCATAGCTTCTCCCACTCCTCCTCCTTGTGTCAGCGTAATCAGTACTATGTCAAACAGTGGTGGTTCGCAATGGCGTTTGCAAAGCAACGTTCGAAGAGCAGAATATTTCATCTGGATTGGGAGGAGAAGTTCTTCTTTGAGGATGCTGGCAATGCAGAATGTTTAATATGTTCCAAAGTATTATGCAGAATAATGCAATTCAACATGAAATGCCATTACAATGCTTATCATTCAGAATATGCAAAGATACAAGGTAAGTTGAGCCTGTATTTATTATTATTATTATTATTATTATTATTATTATTATTATTATTATTATTGTTATTAAAGATTTTGTTTAATGAGACTTTAATTCTTATTTAAGTTACAGCTCAGATGGCTAATTTTCAATATGTTCACAGGACGCGAAGGAACACAAGAAATTTTGAAATTGATAGAAAACAATGGACCTAAACCAACTACAAAGACTCAAACCATGGCAGAGAAAATAAATCATGCTAGTTATACTGTAGCCTGGGAGATTGCAAAGAGCCTTAAGGTATTTCAGGAAGGAGAATTTATTAAAACATATTTAATAAAAATTGCTGGGATTTTATGTCCTCATGAGGTTTATAATTTTGAGTGTTTCATATTTTCCGACAAACCATTGCAAAGAAAGTTGAAGTGCTTTCTGCCAATGTAACAAGGCAGATGGATTTGAAAATGGCTGACTTTGTGAAGTTTTCTCTTTCATTGGACGAGAGTACAGATGTAACTGACATGGCCCAATTGGCCATTTTCATTTGCGATGTTGATAAGGAACTAAATGTTGAAGAGTATTTGCTCGATTTAGTCCCTCTAAAAGGCAGTACTACTGGCGAGGAGATATTTAAAGCCCTAAAAATTAGTTTTGAAAGACATTATTTACAGTGGTCAAAATTAGTATCAGTTGTAACAGACGGAGCAAAGGCCATGGTTGAGGAAAAAAGTGGGTTGATTGGCAGGTTAAAACATTTTTTCAGTGATAAAGGTATTTCGAGCACTTTTTATGCTTGGCATTGTCTGTTGCATCAAGAAGCACTTTGTGCCAAGTCAGTTACACTACAATCAGTGATGGATTGTGTTGTGAACATTGTGAACAAAATAAAAGGAAGTGTTTTGAAACACCGACAGTTTTGAAATATACTTAAAAATATGAGTGAATCATCTGAAGATATTAGTATTTGTGTGATGCTAGATGGCTTAGCAGAGGCGCAATGATATGTCGGTTCTTCAGTCTCAGAGATGTAATCGCCGAATTCATGAAAGAAAAGGTAATTTATTTTAACTTTACATTTACATTATTCCCACATGCTTTAACGTCATTTTAGTCTAATTTTATTGTTTTCTTATTTTAGGGAATGGGAATTCAGGAATTAAATAAAGAGGCCTGGGTCTGCGATTTAGCTTTCTTATGCGATACATGTTCGCATTTAAACAAGCTGAATACTACATTGCAAGGATGCAATCAAAATATTGTTGATATGTACAATTCGCTGCAGGCGTTCATAAACACACTTTCACTCTGGGTAGATCATTGAAAGAGGGACAGTTATACTATTTTCCATGTTTAAATTCCCTTTCAAATGTCTCCTCAGATAAATACAGTGTTTACATTAGTATTCTCTTAACACTTAAAAGTGAATTTTGTAATCACAAACTTCGTGATTTCAGGGTTTTGAAAGATGATATACCAGTGTATGTCAATCCATTACAGGTAGATGTAAGAAAGGCAAGAATCGATCTATGAGAGAAGCTGATTCACTTACAGTCTGATGACATCATGAAAGTCAGATGCAAGGATTTAATAGGAGTGGAATGTTTTAATTCTTACGCAACAACAAATATCCGAAGCTTCAATTGTATGCAATTTCTATGGAGGCAATGTTCGGTACAACATACGTCTGTGAATAGTTCTTTTCCATGATGAAATTAGTAAAAAGCAAATGTAGATCCTGCCTGATGAATGAACATCTTCATGACCAGTTATGTCTAGCTGTAAACAACATAATTCCCGATTTCGAATCTCTCATTGTAAACGACACTGGAAATGCTTAATTTACTTTGAATACAGAGTACAGGATGCCACTGAATCAGTTCGTTGTTTACCACTACCCCGTCCGCCTTCCAAATTCTCTCCCTTCCACAGCTTTGTTATCCAGGTTGTATCAAGGTGCCTCAGGGCAGGTTTAGTGTCTCGCCACTGTATAGATGTGGTGCACAGGATGTTTTGTAGAGAAATACTAGGGTTACCGAAGTCAATTGTAAGACAGGTAGCACAATTAGAGATGGGCAGGGTGCCAACTAAGGGGAAGATAATGGAAAGAGCTTTGAAATTTTGGTTCAGAAGTTTAAATCTAGGAAAAAGTAATGTGTTAAGACAATGTATTGAATACCAAGAGAAGAGCTTAATGAATGATGGATGGGTAAGTAAATTATGGAATATTTTGGAGAAAAATGGGTTAGGAGATGTATGGAGAAGGAGAGAAAATAACGTAAAACATTTTTGGAAAAAGGCAAGGAAAAGACTGGAAGATATAGAAATACAAATCATGTTCAGTGAGATTGCCGAAAAGAGCTCATTAGTTTATTATAGGCCAATGAAAAGTACATGGGGTAGGGAAACATATATATATATATATATATATATATATATAGACATAGTAAATAAAGAAGAGAGAGAATCTATTGCATGGTTAAGAACCGGAGCATGGAGGCTAAAAGGGCTAAGTCAGGGTATTCCTCAGAACCAATGTCCGATATGTGGTGGTAATGAAGACATTGAACACATAGTATTTAAGTGCCAAGGAACAGAAAATTGGAGAAAAGAATTTTTTAATAAGAAGTGGTTGAAGGGGGATAGAAATACACTTATAATTGAAATGATATGCAAGGACGCTAGAAGCATTGGACAGTTTTTATGTAAAGTAAAAAATAAATGGCTTTGGACAGTGGAAAGAGAAAAGTAAGAGGTAGTGCATCTTACTTTGAATGGAAAACTATAGTGAATGTGTGATGGTTAAGTAATCAATAAATGGAAAGTGAAAAAAAAAAGTGGAAATGGGACATGGAAAAAAAAAAAAAAAAAGAGCAAGATAATTTAGTGACAAGAGATTGTAAAATGTAAATAAACTGTAGTGATTGACTACTGAATAAGTGACCAGGGTCAAAATGCAGTAGACAATCAAATTTGTAAAACTCTTAGCACAATAAATACTGTTATAATGAATCACAACCTAGCAAATTTGTTGATTTTTATGGTCATGGCAAAATGCAATATGGAAAGCCAAAGATAGAAGAAACGTAAGTTTAAACATATGTAATATTTAAAGGATACTTTTTTCATGCACATTTCAGTGAATTTTCAGCACCTATTAATACTTCTAGTGGATGCTGGAGCCTTGAGACAGCCATGTAATCAGTGCCTATGAAGCTCGATATCCTTCACAAATGTAATCTATTTCTGTAGCGTATAATAGAACAAAGGAGCTAACTGCTTCAGTTCCAGCCTGAAGTAAAACTTCAACTTTACCTGGTTCAATGCATCTGGCTTTAAATAAACTTTTTTCACATAGAGTCTCTGGTAACAATTTCCTTCCTTTGAACTGGGTAGTTTTAGCTCACTTTAGGAGCTTAAATACTTGCAATAAGTTATACTGGGTTTATCTTGAATGACATGACAGGTGGCTGCTGATTCTGACTTGTGGCATATATCAGGTAGAATGACCTTACTCTGTAGTAGCCTAGCTCACGTATCTATGGAAGGTAACAGCATTTGCATTTCAGTCTAATGTTGTTGGGTGTGGTATATTGTGGGAATAACATTATGTGAAGCTGTCTCTTGATTGTGTTTACTCTGTGGAGTTATTAGGTGTGTACTACAGGACAGTGTGTGTTTATTGCGTTAAGTTTTAAGTTTTGTTTGAACAGACTTGTGGACTGTAGCATGAATTTGTTTAGAAATTTTTTCTGTCACAGTTTCTAACAAGTCACTATTTATGGATTGCTAGAAACATTTGGGCTCATGTGAGACAGGAAAACAAGGCAGTCACACTTCTGAGGAAAAACTAGATGAGTAGAGTAGCTGTTCTGGAAAGAAGTCTTAAGAAAATTACTGTTGGCATTGCATGTTTTTGATAACAAAATATTTGACTAGCCTGTTAGCTCTCTGCATTTAAATGTAAGTGATAATTGCCTTTGGGGACTGCTTAAAGATAAACTTTATGCAACAAATCCCCACATACTCAACAAATTATAAGTCAGTATCTGGCACGTGTTTACCAATATTTTGGCTGCAGAAATTTGTCAAGTGTTCAGTAATATGTTCAGTTGTTGCCAGGCTGTAGAGATGTATAGGGGTATCATTTCAAACACATTTTATAATGAAAGATTAGCAAAAATTCATATTGTTTTGCATCATTAGTATTATCTATGGATAGCTAGTCCACTATTACTGCATGAACAGATTTCTATAGCAGTGCCATCAGAGTGGCGGACTGCTAGTTACATCATTCAAGAGGTACATTGATGACACAGATAGCTGAAGTTGTTATGGCACAGACTCTGAAATGGGAGGTCTGTGAGTCAAATCCTACTAGGACCTTCTTCCCTCACTCAGCTTTCTCCCAGGTTTTCCTCAGTCCTTACATCTGGCAAATTTCAGATAGGTACCCTAAACTTAGCCCTGGAGTGTTTCCTTCCCAATTATCACTTCACTTCATGTATCACCAGTTTCACCACCTGTGGTGCCATATAAAGTAAGAGCAGGCATTAGACACTATTCAGATAGAGAGAGAGAGAGAGAGAGAGAGAGAGAGAGAGAGAGAGAGGGGGGGAAGGGACTTGGCATAATAACAAATCACTGAGCTACGATAATAGGGTTTGATGCTATGTCGTACTGCAGTTAGTTTCTTGAGTTATATATTTAAAATTTTACATTTTGGAAAGCATGTCTGTTTTGAGTCTCAGCGTATTTTGCTATACATTTAAAATAATTTCCATATGTTTATTATTTGATTTAACTATACATTATAGCAGCATTGAGCACAGCAACACAAATAAATAGTACTTCAGTTTTGCAAATTTGCATTAAATAGATGTTTCTTCATCATTATACATATTGACATTGTTGAAATGAGCCTGATAGACACAGTCCAACTTTAAAACTGCACATCAGTATCTTTATACAATTTACTGAACCTTTCTTCAAATGCAAATGTAAATTGTGTTGCTGAATATATGTTTCATCACCTAAGTCAAGCGAGGCCGCATTAACATATGGAAGAAGCTCATATGTGAAATTTGCATTTTAACAAGCATAAATACTATGTATTATTGGGCTCAAATTATTAAGGAGGATGACAAAGCACAAGTAAGCATGAAATTGCTGCTACCAGATGCTTTGACAGGTTTAAAATAATTTGTAGTCTTCATATTTTGTATTATCATTCAAAGATTCAGGACAGTAAGTAGATAGTGCTTTCATTTATGACTCTTGTTCAAAACATTCACTTTCCACCCATGGGCCTTCCAGAAATTCACAAAAATATTCAAAGAATATGGTAAATCCCTAGGCCTAGTTAATAAGCATTGCTTAAAAACATACTCAGGATCAAACAAAGGACAAAATTCCAGTGGGAAAAACGTTTGGTATTTATGAAATTGGATGTCAAGATTTCAAGAAAGTATACATAGGAAAGACAAAGGAGAACATAGACACAAGAGGTAAAAAACACATGAGAAACATGAAGTATAAACAAATGGAGAAATCAGCAGTTCTTTGCAGAGCATTTTTAGTCCACACATCATCAGCTGAAGGAGAAACCTAAGCTCTTAAAGGCCCTTAAAAACAAGCAGAGCTCTCCATTTGGGAAAAATTATTTATACATAAGAATATGCACAATTTATTAAACTTTGATATCCCATATGAAAAGAATCTCATCATACAGTGCATCCAGCCAGAAAATGCCATCTACAAGTGACAAGAGGAATCACGGCAGTGAATCTAGGCTGATGATGGACACAACAGTTTCCCGAAACATGTCCCAGTAAGTTCTAGTGTAGAAAGTGAAGCTAGAATAATGAAAATCTCAATTTGTGTGTATAAATAAACTTTTTATGTTATTTATAGCTAGTGTTTGCAGAGGGACCACTCCATGTTAAATGCAATAGTGTTGCCTTTATTTTTAAACCTTTATAACTTTTCTTCTTTATAAAGGCAAAAGAAAGTTTATTTGTCAAATATCACAATGAAATCCCAGTTATTTCCATAGCAAGGAATGCTAGATTTGGGATACTAATCCATTTGGAGTAAGTGCTTAGAACTGTGAAACCATTTGTTGAGTACGAAGTCAAAATTTACTTTGATGATCAAAGTTCATGTTTTAAATTAATATACAACAGTTTCTTTTGTGTCATTCTACACAAAATTTAAAATTTTGTCAGCGAAGTACCCAATTTCTTTTGAATTTTGGTGTGTCAACAGCACCACAGAGAAAAGTTAAAATACATAGTATAAAAATTGTAACATCAGTGGTTTAACTGCAGTGAAGGGGGTAAGTTTGGTGGCATCATGCATATTCCAAAACAAACTTTTATACTGATCTTATGGATGTTCCAAAAAATAAAACAGTTCTATGATTCCAAAAGAGGAATGTGCATTATTTAAAATCTACTATGGATTATGAAAAATAATAGTATAGGATATGGGTGAAAAGTGACACTGAAATAAGTATTTATTTATATTTTCAAATCTAATGCTTTTCCTCATTTGATATTTTATTTTCTACAAAATAAGCACATGCTAATGCTACCATTTAAATTCCATGATGTAATCAGATTATAAAAATAATTATTATTAGATTATAAAAATAAGGATGGATTGTGCTCAAGATTTAAAATTGCATGCAATGTGATGCAACAGATGGAAGATAACATGAATAGCTACTACGCATGTGCGTGTCACTTGATGCCTACAGCAAAAGTGCAAATTTCTCTCATGACTTTTCTCCTGGTTGGAGATTAGTATTGAATATCATATTCCTTTGCAGCTGGATATTGACAGATGCGAAATAAATTACCAAATTTACTTGTAGGTGATATGATTGCTGTCATATGAAGGTATATAAAATGAGTAATGTAGAAGAAACTGAAACAGATTATGAGGGGCAAAATCAAGTGAAGAGAAAGAAAAAAATCAAGTGAAGATGAATTGTAATGCTGGAAACGGAAGCAGAGGCAACAATAAGTAACATTTAAACTAAATTCTAACTTCTATAAGAGAATTACGTATCTCCAAATGAAAACACCTTCATGTAAAATCATATACTTGTAGGAAGGCCATTGTGGTTAAGGATTCTATTAATAAAGTGTTCAGTGTGTACAGTGACAGTAATGAGAGAAGAAATAAATGCGCAATTCAAGAAAAAATTTGCAAATATGTAAAAACTACTAATGAGAAATACATGATTCTTACATGCTTTCTTAGAAGCTGAACTGAGCACAGAATAATGCACGAGTTTAATGTATCTCTTTATGCAGGCTCACACAGCAAAAATTACTCAAAAAGTATGGGTATAATGTCAGTGCCTGACAGAAAATATAATTTCCATATACATGATGATATTACAAAACTTGTTAATTTGTATGAAGATGATGAATAAGCCAAACTATGACTAACCAACTTAGTCTTTCATGCCAAAGAGAATGACAAGAGTGTGAAAAGGCAAAAATGGCTTATTTTAGCCAATCTTATCAAAATTTAAGAACAGACACCCGGGCATTAAATCGGTTTTTCACAGTTTGCATAGTGTGTACTGTTGGGAGTAGCTGGAAGTTATAATTATTGCATATGCACAATTTGTAAAAACATAAAACTGATGTTAATGAATTTACAAAAAATAACCCATGATGATGAAAGTGAAATGAATAGCATTGAGGTTGAATATGAAAAATGGTTGTCAGAGTCCCTCTCCAAATTGTTATCTAGACAGATGTAAAAAATGCTCAGGGAGTGTAATTATTTCATACTTTCTAAATTCATTATTAGAGAAAAATCTAATGGAAGAAGTCATATGTAAAATGTGGAAAACAAAAGACAAAGCAGAGATTATCCTGGTAAAATGTAATACTGAAAATTTTATCAAAAATTCCCTTATCTGTCTAAAAAAATTTAAAGCACACAATTTCATGACAATAGCAAAAACATCTGTAAATGGCAATCCAACATAGGGAATTCGCTGTTATTGTTGACTATTCTGAAAATTACAGTTTTGTTATACAGGATGCCATACAAGGATACCACTGGAACAGGTCTCAAGCAATTATCCATCCATTTGTTATTTACTGCAATAAAGCTAACAATGATCTGGAACATACATGTTTTTCAATTACATCAGATAATTTAGTTCATGCCAGTCCTGCAATTCATCTTTTTCAAAAACAACTGATTACCTATCTATAAGAGCAATTTTCATACGTAAAAAGATTTACTATTTCAGTGATGGGGTAGCAGATCAATACAATTTGATTCGTCATTGGACAGATTTCCAAGTGTCAGCTGATCAGCATTTCATTCACAACCAAAGAAGAACATGAAGAAGTAGGCCCTGCTATTAAACACACAAGAGATTTGTGGGAGCGAAATCTGTGTCAGGAATGTGCAGCATCTACAGTGTGATTCCAGTTTCTGGTTCGTGTGAAATCCCTTGAGAAGCTGTTCTAAATTTCCTGAGATCTCATCATGGGGAGACAGAATAATGCATGCTGGACAGCTGAACAAGTTAAATAGCAGAGGATTTTGCAGGTTGCAGAATGCACCTTGATTCTGGTCAGTTATTTATATTTTATATCTTGAGTTCATTTTGTGGTTCCATGTTGAAACTTTACATCTTAAATGATATGATTATCTCTATTTAATTTTAAATTTTTGTTCAAGTTAAAAGGTTGTTTTTGGTGTTATAAACATTTCAAATTATGCATGTGCATTCCTTTCAACAGAAAATAAATAATGTAAACTTGATATTTAGTGCATAATAACATTTAATATCCACCCTTTTCATAAACATAAGAATAATTTATGTTGAAGCTCCTTTAGAGCCTTTAGAAATTTATACGATGCATGTTTTCAGACAACCACAAATTTCATATGCCCACAATTTATTCTCATACAACCCCAATTATATTTTCATACTCTATCTGCTGTTTGTAGGCAATGTGGAAAGTAATATTCTAAAATATTTTCCCATTCCAAGATGTCGCGGTTTTAAGCCATACTTTTTTGCATGTATTGACCCTTTTATATTAATTATGCAGGGATACCTATAGATGCATTTTACTTAATTTAAGAGTAATTGGCAATAAATACAAATAAAATAATTGATTCAAAATAATCTTAGCAATATTAAGAGAAGCCAATAATGCTGGAATGGTGGTATTATTACTGTATTGGTGGCTATAAAAATACAAATAAGTGCAGCAATTATTGTTATGTATGGAGGAAGTTTACCAGCAGGAGTAGGCTCACCTGCCAGGCTTTTCCTGGGATACTTCACTAAATGGATATAAGCAAGCAGTGGAATTAATGTACTGAAAATAAAATATCAGTGGAGAAAAAGTATGCTTTAGTAATGGTGCATCCTTAAAGTATAAAAGTAAACTTTTTGAAATTATATCTATGTAGAAGAGTTTGATATAAATGCAGTATGGTTATTCCTTACATTTACTTGTGAATATAAAGTGGATGACAGAATAGTAGGAACATTAAGCAGGCAACTAGAGCTAGCAGTGGCAGTCCATGTTTAAAAAGTACATGAAGGGTTGCAGGCTTTAGTAAGAAAGATAACAGAATTAAAAAATAAATATAATTTAGCTACATAACTATTATGCAAGACTTCCTTATTTATTTTATATTAGGTCTATCATGTGGTCTTTGAGAGCAGTAAATTTATCCATGCTGTCCTCATAAAATGGCTGTTTCCTTGTAAATTCACACAAATGTTGCTTCTGATGGAGATCTTCACTAATTATGTAAGTCAGCCTTGTATATGGTGTTTCTAGTGACAAACTTCATTCTTTTCACTGGTGCACTTGTGGATGGGATTGTTAAAATTAAAGCAAATAACTTCTATGATTCCTTAAATACATCCTTATTTTCCTAGCACAATTTAAAACATTCCACTGCAGTAACAGATCTATATACCTTATCAGCATACAAAAGACACTGTTCATTCTTCAAATGATGAATTTTTAAAAATATCTATGGATGACAATGTTGCAAATTTTCAAGAGCTCAAGAAGGAAAATCTTTAGGTTACTTTTCAAGTTTTGAGATATCCATAAGAGCAAGAAATTGTAAACTGTCACAATCTCGGAACCTTACTTTCATTCCCACTGAAATGGAATCCAAAATTTTGAAAAACAAAATCTTGAAATTTTTGCAAATTTCTCCCTCTGTCAAGATTGCATATTCTCTTCTTTGGGCCAGATTGATCATTTTTTTAGCCTTCTCAAATAATTCCAAAACAAATATTGTTCATTTTGTGTTTTGGTTGTTAAATCCCATGTCTTTTTCTTGAACTTTGAAATGCAATAAGTAATCACTGGACAGCGATCTGTTTTGCAAAACTTCAAAATTAGTGTCTATCAAAGAAAACATACCATTGAACACTACAGCTAGAATAAATTTGAAACTATTCATTTCATTCAAAAACCTCTATTATGCTGAATAGATTTTCTGTTAGACTGCTTGTCATTCCTAATATGTATTCTCAAACATCCCTTTCAATTCCTCCCCATCTTCTGCAATTATAATGATCTAGTGAATGTATTCTTTTTGATGAATGATGGAAAAATGAAGGAAACCCACTGATACTTGAAAAAAAAACATGCAGCATTTAGAAATGCAATCTAAACTTTGTTGCAGCACTAAGTTTAGTCAATAAGCTAAGCAATGTACAAAAACAGATTGAGGTGCTTTGTCCTTAATTTTCTTCTGGAGAGCAATTAAGTGATCTGCTGTTACACTTGCCCCATCGTAACATTGAGCCTTTAATTTGTCCTCATATGCAAACTCAGACACAATTCCATCCTGAAGACTAAGTAATACCTCAGATGTATCAGGAATAACATCCTAGAAGCCTAGAAAACTCTCAATATTTCCTTCAAAATTCACATATCTTACTAGGATTGAACACTGGATGTTTGAATTAAATCTGTGCTATCATCAACTTCAATAGTAAAAATATTAGTACTATAGATTTAATTTTTTACAATATGATCTTGTATTTATTCAGATATGTTGTTTATCACTTCACTTTGAATTGTCTTGGAGTTCCAACTGAAGACACTATTAATTTTCCAAATAGTAATTTTGGATTTACAATGGACTCCCTGATATTAATAAAGCAAGCAGTTCTTTGAAATTTCGACGATTTATTGAAGTTACACTTTCATCATGCCCCTAAAACCAAGTTCTTGCTTACTTAAATATATCACAGTATCTATTACCAGCTGGAAAAATAGTCTATTCAGATGAACATTTTCAGTGAATTGCACTATAAATAATCTTGCATCAGAGAGGACATCAGAGATGGTATTTCTATTCTTTAAAAGAGTGTTCAATTGCAGTTTGCATTTCAGATTGGGTGAAATCTTTGTGCTTATTTAGATTTTGTGTTATGTTCTTAAAATCTGAAAATCTTTCCTTATTACAGATTTTATGATTATTATTAAAAAGTAAACATGATCAACAAAGTAGCCTTTATAAATCGGAGCTACTACACAACCATGCAAATTCGGAAAACCAAGATGCTTTAAAATTAACATGATAACATTTACTGTTTCCCCTCCCCCATTTTTTACACAAATACTTAATGGTACGGTAGGCGTTTCAACTGCTAAATCATTTTTCTTATCTTCACCCTACCACTTGGAGAACTCAGGCATATTACAATCTATGTCATTAATTGGATTAATTTCACAAACACAAATGTTAACATTCACTAGCCACTTTTAAGAACACCTCCCAAGAAGGAAAGCAAGCATGAAAAAAATTGGCTGGGTAAGGAAGTGTAAAGATGTTGGCACTTTGAGGTTTAAAATTGCAGTGAGAAAAAATGTTTGAAGTCATGTTGCCATAGGAACCAAGTAAATTCCAGGCAAAGACAAAGTTTGCCAGCCACTTTCTCTTCACATCCACTAGAACAGGATAGGATTGATTTGGAGGGGACTTGGCACCAATCCAGAGTGGATATTGTACTTACGCCCTATGAGGGAGCATCTCTGGGAGTAAGCATGAGGTGAGAGGAGACACTGAGAGGCCGGATCCAGGAGCGACGGCACAGCAATGGCAGGGTCCCTAAGTTTCCAGATAGAGACATCCCAGCAGATGGACAGGCAGACCGGGATCCCATCCCACACAGTGAGGGTCCAATGCCCCTCAAGGGAGTTTGGATATCCCGGTAGCCAGGCAAAAGCTGAGGAATGGAGAGAATCACAAAAAGCATCCTCTTCCCTTGCCATGCTGCACCGAAACACTATCACCGATACTTCCAACCCTGAAAGAGATCAACAGGATGAAAGATGAATGAAATGAAGAATGGAACGAAATGGAGGAACAGGAAATTTGGGGGATGAAAGAAACCATTCCAGCATTTGCCTGACAACCCAGAAAACTCCCTGAAGAAACCCATGGGTCAGAGTGGCGATTTTGGATCGATCCTGGGACCTCCTGAATGCGGTCCACAGACGTTCCGCCTGAGCCATCCCGCTCGGTCACATCCACTAGCAGGTATAGTGGTTAGAGAGAGACAGAACATGTCAATTCTCCACCCCTCTCTTTAGTTCTCACTTCACTTGGCCAACCTGAGAATGCATAAAAGTTCTTGTGAAGGGTTGCAAAATAAAGGAAATTGCAGCAGCCTCTGGAAACAACTAGACTGAGAATTTTCAAATAAATACTAATTGCACGATTCTTTAATGGATAAACATAAAAAATGTGAAGGGCCCCTTCACTCTCTTCATCCACTACCACTGAGAGCTAGTTTCAATTGTCCATTCCCAACCAAATCATCCCCCACACCTTGATGTATTTCTTTTGGCAAGTTCAAATTTCTCTAGAGTAACATTGTTATTGCATCCTAAAGATGATTATGTAAGTGTGAATAAGGAGTGTGGTCAAGCTCTAGATGTGCTTCCACAGTAAAAGGTATCTTATCAATACAATTCTACATTCCCATCTTCAAGGCAAATGCTTCTACAGAAGCATCTTCATCTGCTGTAGAGAGCAGTGAGGTGACTACCTGAAAGATACACAGAAACTGACAAGTAGGCTAGTAATCTTGAGGACTGAATACAAGTTAACTGCAGTACTATATTAACCAATTCACTCCTACCTACTGGTCCACATACACGTCTTCAAGGGGGTAGTTCATCTGAAAGTGCTGCATTCCACTCAGTCAAGAAGATAACAAGCTTAATGATAACTGGTTTCAATCCTACATCATGTCCCCCTCACCCTCCCCACCAAATAATGGCCTGGTCAGTCGGTTGCTCAACTCACTTGATAGAATGCACAGAGAAGAAGAAAAAAAAAGCATGTAAAGATTACCATCCTTTCTTTCTAGCTAGTTGCAGTTTCTCTACTCAGCAGAAAGAGCTGACTCTGCAGAGCTTATGGGAAAAGGGTGGCATGTTCATGTGCTATACTTTGTTCTTTTGAAAACATAACTTTCCTAGTTATTAAGTTTCCAGAAAATATTTGAGGGTGAGTAAGTACACTTAATTTAGAATAATATGTGGTGGCAGTGGCAGTGGTGGGGATGGTGAGCTGATTCTCCTTGTATTTTGGACAGTTGAGATGATATACCCAAGGCATTTAGCCTAGGCCTGCTAATGAATCAAAGTTCACATATTTTCACCATTGGTAACACAGTCTTCAGTGAAATGATAAATAAGTTTTTGTTGACATCAGGTGTTGTAAACTCCACAGAGTTTGTGTCCATATGTGCCATTTACCACCAAAGAATGAAATCTTTATTCCACTTTTTTACTTTCTGAAACTGAAACGTTCTGTGTGAAGAGCTTCAAATGGATATTAGTGAATAAGTAAGACCTAAAGACAATAAGTTGATTATGTGTAAGTTTTAAATGGAGGAAGGAAGGAGGTAGATATTGCAAGACAGATATAAATTCTCTAAATTACAGTTGTTTAAATTCATTAAAAAAGTGAAATCATGAGAAAATTTTTGAAAACATCAGTTACAGGTTATATACAATGCAAAATTAAAACAATTGTGTAAAATGAGCAGTACCATAGCGTCAGAAAAGATTTGGGTGGACATTCTCTCTTAACCAGTGGCGTACATTCAGGGGAAGCAACTGAAGCACTGCTTCAGTAATAATAACTACAATAAGTGTGGGAACTAGGAAGTCCACATTTGAAGGCCAGCATACTAACATGACCGAATGCCAAAGAGATATAAAATATTCAGATTTATTAGTAATATATTTTGTCATAATAACATGGTTATGCAGTAATAACCATATAACTAGTCACATTTCTTGCTAGCTTGCAGAACTAATAGGTTACATTATTGATAGAGTATTGTGAGTTGAGCTGAAGCAATGTCCCTTCCATATCATTTGAGCAGCAGGAAACTTGTGCGCACAGCTCTGTAGGTCACTGGCCAAATGCATATTTTCCTGCTCCAACTGAAGCTAATATATGGCAGTAGTTGACAGAGATAGTGACAGTGTTTTTGTGTATCTGACAGTGCAGCATTGTTTTCCTCATGAAGGTGTGTGAACTGTGAAGGTACAAGTAATATATAGTAATATAATGTAGAACAATGTCTACATGTGCCATAAAAGAGCTTTTGCCCAAACTGTTTCCACTCATTCTTTCTCAGTAAAAAAGAAGATAATAAAAAATGGATGGCCAACACCAGAACTACCGAACTTGGTTCAAAAGACCAGTAAATAATTCACTGGATATTTTCAGCGTAATATGCAGTGCTATCATGGAGACCATAAGGGGGCATACAGCATATGGGTGCTTTAAAATTGATCGAGAGAGTGTATGAGAAAGAGAAAACTTAAGCCAAACAGTGATATAGACTCATTGTTTTCTCCTTTTTAACACTGCAACACTGTGACTTTTCATTTGCAACTGCCGCATTACAGCTAAACCACAATACATGTTTCCTTGCTCAGTGCTGCTTTTGTCATGTGAAGAGTTTGGTTAAACCTGAAAGTGTGTTTACTACATATTACAACTAATGTTCACACACACACAAGCTCTGCAATGCTGGGCCAGACGCATTTATTAAAGAATGGCTGAAAAGTCATCACAGTTTCATAGTGCTCATAGGTTCACCAGGACAAAAGTGCACCTCATCACCATCATTATCTGCTTCAAGGTTTAGGCTAAATAGCCCCTTCTGGCAAAGTCATAAGTGGGGTCCCTCTTTTACGCGATCAGCCAATATCTCTTGTTCCTCTCAGGTTATATAAAAATGCTCTCTTTGGTATTTTGTCATAGTCCATTCTCATTAGATGTTCTGTCCATATCCGTTTGCATGTATTAAGTTTATCTTCAATCTTTATACAGGGTGAATTACCTAAAACTTGCACAGCAAATATTTCAAAAATGGAAAGTGCTATTGATGTGCAGTTTTCACAGCATTGATTGGTAGTCAGGGGCTAGTACATTTAGCCTATAAACAGATTTTAATAATACTGAGAAAATGCATTTTTTGAGCAAACATACAATTTTTTAAATGGAACACTGCCTAGATACATTAACAGAATAAATGTAGGGTAAATTAGAATGTCAATGATCTTTGTTGCAGGATTCTAGTGCAAGTGGTTTACGAGAAATTGTATTTTGAAAAGTTTCCACCCCGACAATTGTTTGTCCCATTCAACCTGCTTAGTTGCTAGGTATGATGTTGTTATGTTTGTTTGCATTGTGTTTTCTGTTTATTAATTGCATTGCGACTTTCTGATCAGTTAGTTTGTGAACAGTTCAGGCAGTAAGTCGTGAATGGAAGATGGAGTTTACTAATGCAGAAAAACCTGACATGCTCATGGTGTATGGAGAGTGTAGGAAGAATGCAGTTCGTTCCTGTATGGTGTATGCGGAAACGTATCCCAATAGACGTCAACCTCCTAGACAATTATTTATCAATCTCTTCAACCAATTATGTGAAAGTGGTACCGTAACACCTAGAAAACGTAACAGAAACAAACAAGTGTCTGGAGAAGAGGCAGAAATTAATGTTTTAGCTGCCATTGCAGTAGATCCACAAATTAGTACCCGCACAATCGCATGTGGAAGTAGCATAAGTCACGCAAGTATACTGTGCATTCTCCATCGACATAGGTTCCATCCCTATCACATCTCTCTGCATGGAAATTATTTTGAGAATCATGTTAACTTTTGTACATGGGCATTAAGACATGATACTCCAGATTCATCATGTATCTTGTTTAGTGATGAGGAAACATTTACTAATCATGGCCAGGTAAACTGCAGAAACATGCACTATTGGTCTGTTGACAATCCCCGTTGGCTTCGTCAGGTGGAACGTCAGCGTCCATGGAGTTTAAATGTGTGGTGTGGGATAGTGAACCATCAGCTCATAGGCTCTTTGTTCATAGAAGGAAGAATGAACTCGCACAAGTATCACAGCCTCCTGACAGACCATCTGCCACAGATGCTAGAAGATGTTCCTTTGCAAACTAGGAGGAACCTGTGGTACCAACGTGATGGCTGTCCAGCCCATAGTGCATGAAGTACTACAGCTTGTCTTAATGGATTGTTTCCAAATCGTGTGCCTTGGCCGGCCCGTTCACCGGATCTGACCACTTTAGAACATTTTTCTGTGGGGAAGACTGAAAGACACTGTCGACAAGGATATACCAACTACACTAGACAATATGAAACAATGTATTACTGCTGCCTGCTCTGAAATTTCCAATGAAATGCTAGAACGTGTGCAGTAGTCTTTCCATAGCAGACTGGAAGCATGTATTGAAGCTGCCGGTGGTCATTTTGAACACAACATTTGAAGGACTATGTTCTCTTTACTTGTAAAAATCCACAGAAGTATTGCAATTCCCTTTTGTTTTTCTTTAGTTTGTGCTACCACAGGTTGTATAAGTGTCGGTGCGTAAAAGTTTCAAAATAACATTTCTCATAAACCACTTGCACTAGAATCTTGCAACAAATGCCACTGACATTCTAATTTACCCTACCTTTATTCTGTTGATGTAACTAGGCATTGTTCCATTTAAAAAATTGTATGTTTGCTCAAAAAAATACACTTTTTCAGTATTATTAAAATCTGTTTATAGGCTAAATGTACAAGCCCCTGACTACCAATCAATGCAGTGAAAACTGCACATCAATAGCACTTTGCATTTCCGAAATATTTGCGGTGCAAATTTTAGGTGATTCACCCTGTATATGCAGGTGTATCTTTATGGTGTCATATATTTGGGGGACGTGTTCCCGACATCAAAACAGCAAAAAGGTTCATATGTACATGAGTCTGAAAATCAACCGTTTCATTGTTGTAGGTCAAAGAAGATGTATTCCATGAGTGAACAGATGGATATGCACTACACCTATGGCCGTGCAGACGGCAATGCAGCACAAGCACGTGAACTTTATGCAGAAAGGTACCCTGACAGGCCGTTACCATGTGCAAGAACATTCACACGAATTCACCAACACTTGAGAGAGAATGAAGCATTTGAGAGGAGTGCTAGGGATGTTAGGAGACCAAAGCGGTATGAGGCATTGAGCTTGAAGAACGAGTTCTTCGTGCTGTGGATGTAGACCCATCACAAAGCACAAGATGTATGGCTGCAAGGGAAAGAGTTAGTCATATAACTATCTGGAGAATTGTGCATGAAAGTCCTCTGTACCCATATCACCTTCAACGTGTGCAAGGATTAAATGAGGCGGACTTTGAGCCAAGAAGACGTTTCTGTCAACGCATGTTACAGCAGTGCGCTGTGTTCATCAATTTCCTAGTCTGTATCTTATTCATCGATGAGGCTGGTTTTACTCGTGACAGCATCTTCAATTTTCATAACACTCATAACTGGGCATTTGAAAATCTTAATGAAGTACAACAGGGCAACCATCAACAGAGGTTCTCTCTCAATGTTTGGGGTGGAATCATTCATGATCACCGTATTGGTCCCTACTTTTTCCCTCCGCGTCTGAATGGACAATCTTATCTCCAGTTTCTCAGAAATGAGTTGCATCACTTAACTGATAATGTCCTTCGGACATCATCCAATGAATGTGGTTTTTACATGATGGTGCTCCAGCTCATTTCAGTATGATAGTTCGTAAGTTTTTAAATGATCGATTTCCGCAAAGATGGATTGCTCGAGGGGGACCCATTGCATGGTCTGCTCAATCACCTGATTTGAATCCAATGGATTTCTTCATCTGGGGACATTTGAAGTCCTTGATTTATGCGACTCCTGTAACTGATATTGACATTTTGAGAGGACATATCCAAACTGGACCTGACCCAATATGAACCACACCAGGAATTTTCAACAGAGTATGCCAGAGCATGGAACACAGGCTTACTGCATGCATCGAAGCAAGTGGAAGCCACTTCGTGCAATTTTTGTAACTTTCGATTTTGTGTTGTAACCCTAAAATAAATGATTTTCAGACCCATGTTGAAATGAGCTTTTTTTACTGTTTTGATGTCAGGAACACATCCCCCAAATATATGACACCAATAAAGATACAGCCTGTATATATATTTAATTCTTCTCTAATAGTTTATTTCTAATCCTATCTGCTCTTGTGCATCATTTAGTGTTTCAGCAAAATAGCATTTCAGCTGCTTGTATTTTCTCATGTCTCACTTCCTTATAATACAGAGGGAATGGCCATTGTTTTATAGAGTTTAAGTTTTATGACTTTTCTTGTTTTCTGTCCTAAAGTTCTTTTGACGGTTCCTCATATAGTCTGAAATTTTGTTATTTTGTTTCTATATCTTTACTTTCTTGGTGGGTTGTGTCACCTTTTACTTTGCTTGCCAGTAATTAAGATTTCATCCAGCCGCCTTATGAGGGCTGTGCATATATAGTAGGGTGGTGGGACTGCCAACTTTCAGCCTCCCAACTTGCTTCAGCTTTGTGTTAGGGTGCCTTTCCATATGTAAATTGCCTTCTCTATGGCTTTGAGCTCTACCTGCCCATTTACAGCCATCCAATCTGATTACAGACTCTGTAAGCTGCTGATTTTGGTTAGCCGCAGATATTTCATTTCCCTGGTACCACCTATATCTTAGGAGGCATTCCCCTATCCACCACCTGGGGAGGCACCTGATGGGGGATCAACAACCCCACACAAATTGCACCTATATATGAAAAGTCCACTTGGCACATTATTTATTGATGTTCTATCAAAACGAATGGAAGGCTACTAGCAAGTTTTTATCAGTTTGTATCCATTAATTGAAACTTTAGCACAAACAATATTGTAAGTTACAAAACGTTGCATTATGAGATTGATTCATAACAATATCTTTATAGATCATTAAGTTACTTGAATAAGCTAAAAGTCATGTAACAAACTTATTATGTTTTACTGAAGTTTAAGTTTCACATACAATTTCAATTCCTTTAAAACATTTTTGAAAATAAAAGGTTTTAGTAGGAATGGGAGTGTGGTCAAGAAAAAGTTTACCATGACAGCACTGGTAACAGGCATACTAAATGTGACTGGTTAGCTGGTAGTGCTAAGCTGAATGAAATGTTTTCTGGTATTGTCTGTTGTTTGGAAAGGATAGAAATACTAGTTGGACCGAAACTGGGTACATGCATAGTGAAATCAGTAGCCAAGCATAGACTGTCTGTCAACCACCTGAGATCGCCTGTAGTTTTAGCTGGTTTTAGGTAAAATAGGATGGAAATTACGCTTGATGACCAGCGTAAAAATAGAATATCTCTACACAATCAGCAAGTAAGGTGTGGAGCTTGTCTGTTGACACAACTTATTGCTATAACAGCATGGTTCTTCTTATGCTCTGCTTTCACTGTGACATAACTTCCACCTCTTAGACATTTCAATTCTGCTACCTTTTTATCTTTAATCCTCTATTGGTAGCTAGTAGTAGTGGTAGTGGTAGGGCGCACGACTGCTATAGTCATTAGCGCCCAGGCAAAGTTAAAATAAGATGCATTAACGCAGGTAAGAACCCCGTGGTTTAAAACGAAACAATTAAAACTTCACTAATATAGTGCCAGCAACTGTGAAATGGAGAGCAAATAGGTAAAGGAATAAAAGACAATATGCAGCAGCGGTAAAACTTACGAATAAAACAGAAGGATAAAACTAGGTTATCAAACCCGGCTGCCCATACCGCTACGACGAATAAAACTCAATACACGATCCGCAGCACTGGGAGCGTCCGCCAGCAACTCAGAGAGGGTTGCTGGCAAGCCCAAGGACGCACGTAACTGAGCTAAAAAATGGCGTCGTAGTAAAACATGTCGAACCGACAGCGGCTCAGGACAATGAGCACAGTCCGGGGCAGGGTCTGAGGACAAAAGATGACCATGACTAAAACGACAGTGCTCGATGCGCAATCTGGCTAAAATGACTTCCTAGCGACGCGAGACACGCGAGGAAGTACTCCAGGTGTCAGGGAGGGGCTTTACCTCCCGAAGTTTGTTGCCCTGAAGACCAGCCCAGGCAGCCCTCCAGCGTGAAAGTATGGAACCACGTAAAAATGAGCTAAAATCATCAGAAGGTACACAAGAGCTAAAACAACTGGGAGATAAAAGGGCGGCCTTTGCAGGAGCATCAGCAGCTTCATTGCCTTGTAGGCCCACGTGACCAGGAACCCATAAAAAGGACACATTAACTCCAACATTGGCGAGCGAGTGGAGGCAAACCTGGACACGCTGCACGAGAGGGTGGTAACTGTACAGCGATCTGATGCTCTGGAGGGCACTCAGCGAATCGGAGCAAAGAACCCACTCCCGCAAAGGATGCCGCTGGAGGTATAAAAGAGCCTGGTAAATGCCAAACAGCTCAGCTGTAAAAATAGAGCACTGCTATAAAAGCCGAAAGGTAAAACTGTGGCGGCCATGAATAAAAGCGCATCCTACTCCCCGAGCATCCTTGGAGCCATCAGTGTAGATAAAACCACAAACTCCATACTTCTCCTTAATAACCAAAAAGGCCGAGCAAAGAACAGACGCTGGCGTCGTCGACTTCGGCAGGGAGAGCAAATCCAGATTAACGTCGGCCTCGGGTTGGAGTCATGGGGGAAAACCTGTTTCCCCTATGGGAAACGTTGCCGGTAAGGTGACGTCCAACAGCCGAAGGAGCAAGCGGAAACGAACACCAGGAGGACGTAAGGCCAAGGAGTGTGACGAGTACTGACGGTCCAAGGAATCGTTAAAAAACTGAGTAAAAGACGGATGTCCACGCAGACTAGAGAGACTACAGCCGTAACGACTGAGAAGAACATCGCGGCGATAAGATAGTGGGAGCTCAGCAGCTTCCGCACACAGGCTGATGACAGGGCTCGTTGGAAAAGCACCAATACTCAACCGGATACCACGGTGATGTGTAGTATTGAGGCGATCCAAGATCGACGGTGGAGCAGAGGAGTAGACAATGCAGCCGTAATCAAGTTTTGAACGGACCAGAGAGCGATACAGTCTTAGAAGAACAGTACGATCAGCTCTCCAGGAAGTGCCACTTAAAACGCGTAAAACATTAAAAGAACGTTCACACCTTGCCTTTAAATATGAGATACGGGAAGACCAGCTAAGCTTCCTGTCAAAAATCAACCCCAAAAAATTTGGTCTCATCAGCGAAAGGAAGAACATCTGGACCGAGACGGAGAGAAGGCGAAAGAAACGCTGTACGGCGCCAGAAGTTAATGCAGACTGTTTTCTCGGCAGAGAACTTAAAGCCGGTTTCGACACTCCAAGTGTAGAGGCGGTCAAGACACAGTTGGAGGCGGCGTTCTAAGAGACAAGTGCGCCGAGAACTGCAGTAAATAGCGAAATCATCCACGAACAATGAAGACGAAACACCAGGGGGAACACAATCGACTATGCGATTGATTGCAATAGCAAAGAGTGTGACGCTGAGGACGGAGCCCTGCGGTACTCCGTTCTCCTGAGTAAAAACACGGGATAAAACCGAACCCACGCGTACGCGAAAGACTCTTTCCTTCATGAACTCCCGAATAAAATGGGGCAGACGACCACGAATGCCCCAATTATGGAGGGTACAAAGAATACCGTACCTCCAGCAAGTGTCATACGCTTTCTCGAGGTCAAAGAAGACAGCGACCGTTTGACTTTTCTGCAGAAAAGCATTCATGATGTGCGTAGACAACGAAACCAGGTGGTCGACTGTTGAGCGGAAGCGACGAAAACCACATTGAACGTTAGACAGCAGATCTTGAGATTCAAGCCACCACGTCAAGCGCCCGTGGATCATACGCTCCATCACCTTGCAGATGCAACTGGTGAGAGAGATCGGACGATAACTGGAAGGTAGATGGCGATCCTTGCCAGGTTTTAAAATTGGGACGATGGTAGCCTTATGCCAAGCTGACGGGAATGTGGCGGTTTGCCAGATGCGGTTATAGATCTACAGGAGAAAACGTTTTCCAGCCGTAGAAAGGTGCTGTAGCATTAAAAGGTGGTCACCATCCGGCCTAGGAGCTGAGGGCCTGGAGGAGGCCATGGCTCGCTCTAGCTCCGGCATAGTGAATAGGGCGTTATAACACTCGCGGTTAATAGAGGAAAACGAGAGTACATGGGATTCAACCCGGTTCTTAAGAGACAAAAAGTCCGGGTGGTAATGAGATGAGCTGGAAGCTCCCGCAAAAGCAGCGCCCAACGTGTCAGCAACCGCTCTAGGGCAAACGATGGTGGCATTATTAATCCTAAGCCCAGGAATGGTAAGCGGTGACACTTTGCCTGCTACACGACGAAGCTTGTCCCAAACGACAGATGACGGAGTGAAGTGATTAAACGACTCCACAAAATGGATCCAGGATGTCCTCTTACTGGCCCGTATGATTCGGCGAGCCCTGGCGCGCAGTTGCTTGAAAGTTATCAAATTATCAAGCGTAGGGTGGCGCCGAAATACCCGAAGGGCAGCCCTCCGCGCACGGACCGCCGAGCGACAGTCGTCGGTCCACCAGGGGACGGCTAAACGCTTCGGGTGGGAAGATGAACGAGGGATAGCACGTTCGGCAGCGGAAAGAACGACCGAAGTAAAATGAGCTACTATCCCGTCAACATCGGAGAACGGGCGGTCGTCGAAAACAGCTAAACTGGAATAAAGTAGCCAGTTCGCCCTGTGAATTTGCCAAGTAGATACACGTGGCGATGGGAAAGTGTGTGAAAGTAAGCTGATAAGGGAAGGAAAATGATCGCTAGAAAAGGTATCAGAGACGACACTCCACTGAAAACGATGTGCAAGCTGTGCTGAGCAAACAGATAAGTCCAGATGAGAAAAAGTGCCTGTAGAATCGGAAATAAAAGTAGGTTCACCTGTGTTGAGAAGAGAAAGGTTGGTAGTAATGAAAAACCCAGCAAGATGGTTCCCCCTTGCGCAAGCCCGAGGTGAACCCCAAAGAGGGTGGTGCGCATTAAAGTCTCCCAGCAGGAGGTAAGGCGCTGGGAGCTGGAATACTAGATGAGCAAATTCCGCAACAGCGAAGGGAGAACAAGGCGTTATATATACGGAACAAAGGGTAAAAGAAAAGCCAGGTAAAATCAAAGTAACAGCAACAGCTTGCAGGGTAGTGGTAAGTACCAGAGGTGGTAAAAATGTCGTCACGAAGGAGGAGCATGACACCCCCATGCGCAGGAGTACCAGGTTCCGGTGGTAGGTCAAAGCGCACTGGAATAAAACCAGAAAATGAAAAACTGTCTTGCGGTCGAAGCTTAGTCTCCTGTAAACACAAAACGCTGGGAGAAAACAACTGTGTTAACAACTGTAGCTCGGCCCTATGAGCGCGTATGCCACGTGTATTCCACTGAAGAATGGACATCCGGAGGGAAATGCGATAGGTGGATTAGAAAGATCACTTCACCGCAGGCGGTCTCCTCAACTTGCCCTTCTGGTTGCGCGTGGGACTAGGGCTTTGAGAAGTAGTGGACTCTTGTTCCATTGGCTCCTGGGAAGGAAGAGATGAGGCAGAGGATAGTACTGCAAAACGATTGCCAGTTGACACAGGAGGAGAAACCCGCTGAGCCCGACTACGCTCTCTAGCATCCTGAGAGCGTGACCGCCTAGGAGGCGAGGGAGAACTGACTTTCAATGCAGAGCGTTCACTGATAGAGGCTGGAGGGTCCTTAAGGAAATCGGTACGCTTTGGCTGTGTTTTGAATTTCCGGGTTGCCGTAGTAACAGGAATGGTTGCAGAGCTGGCTGATTTGGAAGATGGTACTTGGTACTGTAATGCTAGAAGGCGCGACCGCTATGGAGGCTACTGGTGAAGTGTGAGTACCCATATCCCGCTTTGGTACCTGGTGTGAAACCACGGAGCTAAACGTACCAAATTTCAGGATGGAAGGCTGTCGGGCAATATGACGTTTGCGAGCTTCAGCGAAAGATAAACGCTCTTTCACTCGCAGCTCCTGAATTGCCTTCTCGTCCAAGAAGCAAGGACAGTCGCGGGAAGACGCCGGTTGAGCACCACGGCAGTTTACACAGCAAGGGGCAGATGGACAAGCTCCGTCGTGGGCATCCTTACTACAGGTGACACAAACTGGAACGGAGTGCTTATATGCAAATTTAGTGTGGCCATAGCGGTGACATTGAAAACAACGCATAGGGCGTGGAATATACGGCCGAACGGGAGTTACTTCATAGCCCGCCTTAATTTTCTGAGGGAGATCGAGCAGATCAAATGTAAGGAAAAGCGTACGCGTAGGCACCTCTACTCCATCACGCTTTGCTCGCACACGATACACAGAGGTGACACCCTGGTCCGAAAGATAACCCAGGATTTCTTCCTCCGGCATACCATCCAACAAGTGGGTGGTAATGACTCCCTTTGAGGAGTTCAGGGTGCGGTGCTTCTCCACACGGACAGGATATCCGTGGAGGAGTTTGGCCTTCAACAACTTATCAAACTGCGCGGATGTGTATGACTCGAGGATAGAACCGGTTCTAAGGCGCGTACAGGACTTAACAGGACCGGCTATGTTGTCAAGACCAGACTCAATTACAAACGGGTTAACCTTCAGAAAGGACTGAGCCTCTTCCAACCAGGTAATAATTAACAGGTAACGTGCGGATGACACTGCATGTACCTCTTTATCTTCTTGAATGTGTCGTCTTCGTTTCGGATTTAGGTTTTCCATGAAAAGATAAGGTAAGTTTCATCCCCCAGTGCTCCCCACCCACCACGGAGCCCAACAAGGGGTCAACCCACTGGGATGACAGGGCTACACAGGGGATATAGCAGGCGCGCCATCCCACTCACCCTGGAGTTCAGTTAAATACCTAGTCCTGACCGATTGGCTAGGGGTGGGTTAGTCCCTAGCCGCCCGTTTAGGTGAAGCAGAAACCAAAGCAGCGTATTGGAAATGCGCATCTTCCCCAGAAAATGTAAAAAGAACAAACCAGGCTCAGACACGCATCCCTCAACCAACCAGGATAGTCCTTTCCACCGACACAGGTCTCCACGCACGGCCAACATGTGGGTGGGCGTTTTGGCTGACTCTCTCACCACAAGGAGGAGCCCACACCGAGGAAGTCAGGGTGGCTCGGGACCCCGGGCGCGCCAAAACCCGTACCTGCAAAGCAGGCCCCTAGGGGATTGGTAGCTAGAGGCCTGAGAGACCCCTGGCATTATTTAAATTTTATAATTTTCAAACGAATACACCTATACAATTGCCTGACTAGGACATCTAACATTACACCTTGCTCGATTGTTTGCTGCAGCAACAACCTTATTTGTTTATTTGTTTGGCTGGAAAAATGACTAATCAGAAGTTACGTGTCCTACAGGTCAACCAGACCCCGCACGCCTGCTCTTGTTACATATTGCTGACAGATTTGTTCCTCATTAGTTGTGCAATATTGCTTTCATTGCAAGGAGCTGTTACTGCTTCATCATAAACATGAGTAAAAGGTACGATTTACAAAATCCGAAAGATTTGAAAGAAGTATGTCACCTACTTTGCGATGATAATGCCTTGCCAGTGGATAAGAACTTATATGAATCAGATGATTCTGATTTTGTAGATAAACCTGAAACGAGATCCTTAGATTCAGAAACTGATCATGAAGATGAAGAGGAAGACGATGAAAACAGCTTGTGTGATAACATGTATTTTATAGGCAACATCATATGCTTATCATAGTAATTATTATTATTATTATTATTATTATTATTATTATTATTATTATTGACAATACATTGTGTTATTATTTACAGGAAGAGATGGAACAAAATAAAATAAAAAACTCCTTGGAAAATAACGCAGACAAGAGTTCACAATAGATTGACCAAACTTCCCGGTGCAGTAGGAGCTGCCAAAAATGCGGAAATGGAAATTGATTGTTGGAAGCTTTTTGTTACCGAACATATAGTTGATTTGATTGTTGAAAGCTCAAATACTTACATTACCAGTGTGGAGTACAAATTTGATCTTGAAAGAAACAGCAGACCTACATATGTAAAAATAAAAGCTTCCCTAGGCTTATTGTACCTGGCAGGAATTTTTCGTGGTGGACGCCAGAGTATTTACAATTTTTGGAGAACCGATGATCTTGGAATTCCTCTATTTCGAATGGCTATGTACGGAAAACCATTCAGTTTTCTAATATGCTGTATTAGCTTTGATGGCAAAAGCTCAAGCCTGGAGCGACAAAGATTGGATAAATTGGCTGCTGTTAGAGAAATGTTTGCATTGTTTCTGAACAACTGTCAGAAGCAGTATTCTCTTGGACAAAATATCATTGTCGACAAGCAGTTGCTGGCATTTCGTGGTCGGTGTGGTTTTAGACAATATATACCATCCAAGCCAAACAAGTATGGCATAAAAATATTTTGTTTGAGTGATGCAAAACTATTTTATACCCACTAATATGGAGATTTATTGTGGACAGCAGCCGACGAACCATATTTGCAAACTAATTCGGCAGAGGCTGTAGTGCTGAGACTAACTGAACCAATCTCTGGCACTGGACGATAGGTTACAAGTAGCCAGAACAACGAGAAGGTGGCCCATGGTAATTTCTTGCCATATCTTGAACATTGCAGGTATTAATTATAGGGTTATCTTCCTTGGAAACCAAAATAAGTATTCCACAAGGCAGGCATATTTGAAAGCACTGTCTTTAGCTTTACTGTCGCAACAGCTACAAAGGAAACAACAGTATCAAATCTACCCGGTGATGTGAAAGGCCTTTTGACAAAATATAAAACTGAAGAATCCGCAGTAGATGAATTGCCAAATACACCGCTATTCACATTAAAAAGGAAACATGTGAATCCTGCAACAAAGACAAAAATAACTGCAAAAATAAATGTGCATGTGGGAAATGCAACACTCCCCTCTGTTTCAGCAAACATGCTAAAATTATTCGCGATAGTTGCTTAGTCAGGAAAAACACGGGAGAGGTAGTAGGTGATTCTGAGTAACTGAACCTTTGAAATTACAAGTTGTATGTAATACCTAAAAATGGCAATGTATTTCTTTATACATATTGTAACATGATTTATAATGTATATGTACTTATATTTTAGCTTGTGTTTTTATGTTGTAAGATAATACCTACTAATGAAAGCCATGTATACTTAACTTAAATAAAAGTAAAAATAGGGAAAAAAGGAAAATAAACAAAAGAACAAATAAATGCAAACAATAACAACAAAAATATAGCATGGGTCTACTAGGTCCCGCGCAACCAACAGCGTTCTACCAAAGCGCAAGCCTGATGGAGGGTTAACTAAGAAACTCTTAAAGGCTAAAATGGCTGGATGAGGAACGTGGAACATTAGGTGAGGCATACTATAAATGTGTCTCACTGAATTTGTTTATAAATTTATTTAAATTAACATTTACAATGTAACTTCATGAAAACAACTGTTAAAGTGAATGCATATGAATTCCATTTACAACAATCAAAAACTATGAAACTCTTCACTACTACCCACAATATAATAGTTCTCATCTTTTCTTCTCCATCTCTCTTTAACTAGGCTGACCTTACTACAACATTCTGAGTTGACTCAATACATTTACTTTTAATGCTGCATTCACTGACTATTTATTACACTTAAAACTTCAAAATGCAACAGGCTTTTATGTGGTAATATTTTTGTTGTATGCTTTAGTTTAGTTTCTACTAACTAACCACATCTTTAAAATTCATTATTAAATAATCATAGTTCGTGGCCAAACACTAAAATTTACTGCTCATAATCACATGAAATGATATTACCCCTTTCTGTGTGTAGTGCTCCATTTGACTACTTCACAAAGCTGGCTGACCAGATCTCATACCATTTATATAGCCTGCTCCAATGTCTTGCTGGTTGGCTGATGATAACGTTCCATTAAGAATCAAGTGGCATTTTAATGTTATGCCTCCATGTTGTAACTGTAATGCCTGAAGTGATAACAGGTATAGTAACCGATGCAAAAACTGTGGTGAAGTCACCACAGTGACCTGACTGATTGACTGACTGGTTGAACAACTGAAATTTTTTTTCTCCTCCCTAGCGGAGGAGAAATACAGTTACATACCTATCCCAGCTCCATTTTTGGAGCTGGGAATGTTGGACTTGCCAGTTCATGGCCATACCCCTAAAACTTCTCCACTGGATAGGACGAAGGATAAGAAAAGAATTCATGGGAAAGGTAGCATGGCCCTGTGTAGCACCCATGTTAGTCAAAAAAAGATACTGAGCTGCCACCCAATGGGTGGGAGCGGGTGAAGATAAGGTCCTAGGCTACAGCCATGCCGAAAGCCCTGACTGCAGCTTAAAGGTTAAAAAGTGATAATTGAGGAAGAGGTTAGGTAAAGATGGGTTTGTTCAGATGTCAGCGGTGTCACTTCTTTGTGCTTCCTCTTTGAAGGTGTGCACTTCTCCAGGAGATGCTAGTGTTCTGAAGGATGTGTCTGATGATGTACTAGTAGAATGATGTGATCTGTTGGTTGTGGTTATAGCTGGTTTCTGGAGTCGTCCTCCAGGGCCTGCAGGTGGGTGAAGATATTGTCCAGTCGTGCTGACAACTACGCGGCGATGGTGGTTGTCTACAGGTCCTGTAGCTTCTCTGTGATGATGCCGGCGAGCGTCTCTTCCATGCGGCTAAGCAAGTGCCCATATTGAGTACCTCCGCATGGAGGTCCTCTATGGCGTCCCACGGCATCTTTCCAGTTGAGACTACCGGTGTTGGTGTGAGTCACTGTCGGCAGCGTTGGCTGCC
The DNA here is from genome assembly GCA_030765065.1 of Deroplatys truncata. Lineage (NCBI taxonomy): Eukaryota > Metazoa > Arthropoda > Insecta > Mantodea > Mantidae > Deroplatys > Deroplatys truncata. The sequence goes on from CM060990.1 coordinate 384,450,866, forward strand.
TGCTCCTCGGATAGATGGGGCACTGGCCTTGGCCGGTGGAAGTGCGATGCGTCACTGCAGGTGGCACAGTATCGGCGGCATTGGTGAAGATCATGCCTAGTGCACTCTGCCGTGAGGGTGTTGGCACCTTGACGATGAGGAGCAGGCTTCGGCGCTGTGCCCGAAGGCACAGCAGCGTCGGCTAGCCTCGACTCGGAGGCACGACCTAACAAGGTCAGGTCCGAAGCCAACGCAACCTCCAAATCGGCGCTGCTGGCCACCATCAGACGCACTAGAAGCGTGGATTCCCGGGGTGACGTGATACGGGTGGCCTTCATTGCTGAAGACCACTGTTATTGTGCAGCTGCCAGCACAAAGCGTGCTTGTAGGTCCCGGGGTACACCGCAGATTACCGTACTGTGGCGACTGCTGCGAGGCGGCGGCGGTGGTACTGGATGGCTCGCTCTCAAGAGCGAGCAGGATCAGTTGCAGAGTGCGGCGGCTTCTTCACCTCCGTTGTTTCCCGGTTAGAGGGTGATGCTGCAACAGTAGGATGCTGCGATCTTGCTGGCTTCTTCTTTCCCATGGTGAGATGGTGTTACTATGCATTCTTGGACTGACTACATCAATGGACGGCGTGCCTTAATATATATATATTGCCGTTTGTGAAAATTGCAACACCAAAAAAGAATTTCCCGAATAACTTCAAACTTGGTGGAAGTGTAGAAGAGTGTGCAAGCAATAGGTGATTAGGTTTGCAGAGAGATGGGGTACACGTAGGCCGAGCAGAGCCCTCTCGTGTCGGTCCGACAAGATCAGTGTTGCGTCCAATTTAGTCAGTTCAGAGCTGTCAAACAAGGTGGAAACAATAAGTGAGTGCCAATGTGCCTCGTCAACGTCAAAGGGAGCCATATCGGCATGTGAGCGAGTTCGAACGGGGCAGAATGATCGGTCTCCGGGAAGCGGGTTTGTCATACCGTAGCATTTCGGCTCGTACAGGGCATGCTGCTACGACAGTGATGCGTGTGTGGAAGCAGTGGATAGATGAAGGTCGTACGCAAGAAAGAGCGGGTACTGGACCACGGAACATGACCACAGCACGGGATGACCGTCATCTTGTCCGCATGGCCATAACGGACCGTACAGCTTCATCCACAGTGTTGGCTCGACGCTGGAGCACTGCAACAGGTGTGAACTTGTCTGCATCAACGGTTCGTCGCCGTCTGCTGCAGGTTGAACTGGTTGCATGCATGCATGCACGCAATTACGTCGGCTTCCATTGTCCAGAAACCACACGCTCCTCCCACTGCAATGGGGACGTGAACACCGTCACTGGGGTGTTGAGTGGCAAAATGTAGTCTTTTCGGACGAGTTCCACTTCAACGTGTCCTACAGTGATGGCCGCATACGTGTCCGGCGATACCGCGGTGAGCGCAACCTGGAGGGCTGCATTGTTGAGCGACATAGCAGACAAACACCGGGTGTGATGGTTTGGGGCGCCATTGGTTACAACAACTGATGTCGCCTCCTACGAATTGAGGACACTTTGAACAGCAACCGGTACCTAACGGTGGTTGTGGAGCCTGAGGTACTTCACCTGCTTCAAGCATCTCCACAGGCCACATTTCAACAGGACAATGCCCAACCACATATTGCGAGGAATGTACAAGCCTTCTTCGAAGAGCGACGGATACCATTGTTTGCTTGGCCTGCATGTTTGCCTGACATGTCGCCCATCGAACATGTCTGGGATATGGTTGGTCGGCACCTGGTGTGTCACGGTCCTCCAGTAACCAGTGTCACGGGTTTGTGGGCTCGAATACAAACTGCGTGTAGGGAAATCCCTTCAGAAACTTATTCAGAACCTTTTTGATTCAATGCCACGGCGTATAACAGCTCTAACTGCAATGCATGGAGGCCACACCAAATAGTGAATATTAGGGCTCAAAGGTCATGTATAGATTTGAAAAGTTTATCATTTGTTACTTGTCATGTACCTAACCTGTGGTATTAAATTCATTGAATTCATGCGTTTCCTTCTTGGTGTTGCAATTTTCACAAACGATGGTATATATGTATCATGTCTATTAATGTTTCAGGGCCTGGGTGGTGAACCTGAACTTTTTCCGCTAAAGATAGTCACTGAAGAGCTTCCTGACCTTCGTGATCTGCTACTGCTAATTAATGGCACTAATAGACATCACTATGTGTATATAAAAGGTTCTGATACACATATTCGATGTCAGAAAACAAAATATGATGCAAATATGTATACATGTTAGCGTTGTTTTAGTCATTTTGACAATCAGCGTGGTGAAAGTGGACTAAAAAAAATTGAGAAACAGAAAATCTTATGGGCAGTCTAATATTGCTAGAATTCTCACTACATACCATTCTGTGCACCCTATCCTGAGGTGAGTTATCTAGCGCCCTGCCAAGACCATTCTCCAACGAGACCTTGTAGTTATGTTAAACCCTACAAATCTGTTGCTCAACTAGAAACTGGTCTTCCAAAATAACACTATGTTTATTCAGGTTATGATGCAGCTGAGAAGTTTATGCAGTACCTAGCTTCCTTAGCGAAGATAGAGTGGAGTATATTAAAAATCTGAAAAACCTTTAGAAAGAACCGAAGAAGAGCAAAAGTCGTCCAGTCGTCTATGGTGTGCTACTTGTGTGGTAAATAATTCACGGAGAAAAACTGGAAGGTAAGAAATCATGATCATGAAAGTGGTGAATTTCGTGGAAGGCTACATAATAAGTGTAATCTGACATAAGTGTGATTATGCCTGATTATATTTCAGTGTTCCTGCATAATCTGAGCATGTCTGTTCACTTTTTGTAATGAATCAGCTAGGTAGAATTAGTGAGAGAAGAGCTGTTATTGCGAATTCAGAAGAAAACTACATCTCATTCTCAAAGTATGTTGGGGTTATTAACATCAAGCTTGAGAATCCAATTCATTTTCTCAGCACAAGCCTAAATAAACTACCTAGTAAAAAATCTAAGATCATATACTGAAAGACTGAAATACTTTGGAGAAAAGACAGTCGTATCTTATGACACGTAAGGGAGTATTCCCGTGTGATTACGGGATGCTTTGAATGAGACATGCCTACCGCCAATGGAAGCACTCTACAGTACATTGAATGAAGCAGAAATTGTTGATGACCTGAGGACTATAAGCAACTAAAAATATATGGCAACTACTTAACATGGGAAATTTAAGTGAATACAGTGATCTTCACCTAACTTCCAATATATTTCTCCTTGCAGGTGTTTTAAAACATTCAGGGATAACACAAAGCTGATCCTGCGCATTATTTTACATTTCCTTTTCTTATGTTGGATGTTGTGCTTTTGTATACCGGAATTCAGTTATTACTGGATTATGATCCGCTTCTCATGGTGGAGGCTGGTATTTGTGTCAAGGCGGACTGTGTCAAGTTTCTCATCGGTATCCTGAAGCTAATAACATATGTATATGCAGAGCAGTTTGATCCTCCAAAACTTTCTCGATAATACATCACTTACAAAGACGCAAATAACAATATAATTAGGCCATGCATCATCCCCTACCCTACGGCGGTTTCGGGTGGGCCTCTCCAGATAGTATTAATATAGAAACACTAAAAGAAGAAAATCCGCTTGGACATACGTATTATAGAAGTTGGTGTGGATTATCCTAAAAACTCCACGATCTCTGTAATGATTTGTATTTCCTATCTGAGTGTATAAATCCTAAGGTGGTATCTTCAAAGACATTGATTGCACATTTTGGTAGTCTGAAGAAGTATGTAGTATATTACATGGCATTAAAAGAAGCTCTCTTGCATGGACTACGGCTAGCAAAGGATACAGGGTACTTAAATTCATCAGCTGCAATACCCAAAACCTTGCGTTGAATGTAACAGACTAAGGCAACAGGCAAAACATGATTTTTCAAAAGGATCTATACAACCTATTTAACAACGGTAAATTTGGCAAAAGTATGGAAAATATACAAAATCGTTTAGTCATGCGGCTTGTGTGATTGTTAAAGCAACATAAATGTAAATGTATGTTTATTGGTCTATATACATACAACATGTTTTAAGCATCGTCACAATCTAATATATATCATACAATATTAATGCATTTTTCTATTAAGTACTTTTTAGTTTATTTTTAAATCTATTTCCATGTAATATCCTTAAATAATTGGGCAATTTATTATAAAAAATAATTCCTTTTAATGGAGGATCTTTTTCTGCTCACTTGTTCCTTACAGTATTTCTATGAAAGTTATCACAGCCTCTAGTATTGTATTTGTAATGTTTTTTGTTTCTGTTTATACGAGGGCATCCAATAAGTAAGTTTCCCTATTTTATAAAAGACATTACACACAATTTATCATGTTGAAATAATTTTTTTAACATTGTACAATCCTTATGTTACTTTTCTACATAGTTACCATAATTTTCCAAGAACTTTTGGTAACGTGACATAGGTTTGTTTCCAAACCAGTGTTGTACCAGGTCCTGTGAACGTAACCAGCTGTTCACTTCTGGTTTGACTTCTTCTTCTTCGGTGTAATGCTACATATGCCATCAAAAGAAAATGTCCTCGACTTTTGTCTTGCAAAGTTCTCTTCTTCCATAACAATGCTCGGACTCACACAGCTAGAATGACCCAATTGGAGCTCGGAATATTCAACTGGGATGTTTTCTCGCATCTTCCATATTGACCAGGCTCTTGCCCCAAGTGATTTTCACACATTCCCCAACTCAAAGATTATCTTGGAGGTAAGCACTTAAATACCAATGACAAAGTCAAATCAGAAGTGAACAGCTGGTTATGAGCACCCGTCTTGGTACAACAGCCCTTTGGAAAAAATTGTGTCACGTTACCAAAAATGCTTGGAAAAACCTGGCGAGTATGTAGAAAAGAAGCAAAAGGATTGTACGATGTTAAATTATTTCAACATGAATAAAATGTGTGTAATGTTTTTTATAACATAGGGAAACTTACTTATTGGACACCCCTCCTACTATCAATATTATATTCATTTTTATATGTAAGTAATACAATCCATCAATGTACGATACAATACATCCATTGATAGAACCCTATACAGTCCTAAGGGGGTCGGAGTCTGGCAGTTAGCTTCCTGTCATCATGTGTGTTCATATTTTGTGATCATTGTGTGTGTAAGGGTGACTTGCGTGCGTATGTGACCCTTGATATTGTGCCAGACTGCTCCCGGGTACTCGTTCCCCGAACCTGGGCAATAGTGTTGATTTCCAAGGCTATTGCCGGAGAGGAACAAGAGAACAATGAGTAAACATAGAGGGACTTCAAAACGTGAAGAAGAGGAGACCCAGAAAATAGATGTGCTCAAGCCAAGAACACCCGAGATCTCCTGATCGAGCTGGTGGAAGTTTGAAGAAAAACGAGGAAAATAACGCTAACTTGAGCACGGTTTTGGAGGAAACAGTGTTGACACAGATCTAATTGCAGAAATTTGTTCTGCCATTGCTGTGGACAAGATCTCTGTGCCAAATAAAACCAAGATAATTTCTTTGTTAGCAAAAGTTACCGAAATAGGGGATTTGGGTTTAGAGTATATAAAATTGCAAGCAGAATTGAAATTGAAAAACGAGGAGAAACCAATTCCATCCATATCGTATGCAGGCGTGGTGGCAAAAGGAGAAGTATTATAATACGGAAAGGGTATGCAAACCCCTGGAGAAACAGAAACATGTACTTTTTATTTCATCCGGAAGGGTAAAACTAGCAAGGGAGTGCAGCAAATTGTTACCAGCAAATTAAAACTGGCCAAAGAGAAGAGCAGGATAAGTAATATTCGCACTACAGAGAAGAATTTAATAATTGAAACAGATACCATGGAGGATGTGGAAAAGATTATACACAGTGAAAGCATAAGAGGAACGGATTTGAAGATAGAAGCTTCAAGGAAGAGGAATCCATTATTGATTTTATACGATATCCTGCTGAATCAGAAAAAAGAGGATATTAAAAGGAACATTTATGAGCACAATTTTGAAAGTGATATAAGTTGGGAACAATTTAGCGAACAAATTAATTTTAAATTCAGGACAGGACCTCGAAACAGGAACACCTGTATCACGTTATTGATGCAACATCGATGAGAAAAATGATTCTGCAGAAGGGGAGGATCTATGCAGGCTTTCAGGTAAATCCAAAAGATTATGTTGTCGCCAGATGTATGAAATGCCAAAACCTTGTTCATGTTACGAAATATTGCACAAGGGAAAAAGTGTTTTTTTCATTGCAGAGAACAAGATCACACTAAGAAAGAGTGTGCTAAGAGAAAACAAATACCAGTATAGGTGCTATTAGAAAATAGAAAGAGGAGCATGTATGCAAAGGATTCTAACAAGAAGGAAGGAAAATTGTGTTTAGGTGGGAAAAATAGCCGAATATATAAGTTATATTTTGACAGATTAACATCCCAAACAAATTACGGACAGGACAGTATTAATTGAAGGTAAGAAGAGGATCAGATAAAAAACAAATTCTAGTAGGAAACACAGAAATGCCGTAAGGGCGAGAATATATAGGGAAAATTAGCCAGAAGACTCACATAAGGACTTAGGCATACAAACAGATAGTATAAATTTAAATGTTAATTTATATGGTTATCTTACACCTTATACACCATCTAGTTTGAAGTGTATACAGAGACCATTAAGTGTAAATAAGAAACAACAAAAATGTACAAACAGAAACCTACAACATCAGTTATTACAAAACCAGTTTTCACTACACACAGTAAAGTTAGACGATCATCTCAACAGAAGAAGGTAAAGTTTGATCATAATAATGAGCTAATGTGGGTCCATAAGTTGGACAAGACAAATGATAGAGGAAAAGATTATAAGCATGCAAAAACATTAGTATATAAAAGTGATAATGGAAGACTCTTTCAATAGTATGACTTGTGAGCTACTTAAGTTGAGAATTGAACAAATTAATGCGTAATGCTCTAAGACACTGATGATCGAGATAAAAAATTATTCGATGACATGTCCTTGGATGTTGTATGCATACAAGAACCGTACATGTTTAAAGGCAAAGAGTACATATGCCAATAATATCTCGAGCGATTTTTGATGGTTAGAATCCCAAGGCATTAACTGTAATAAACAATAAAAACATTCCGGTTTTGAGAACTGCGCAAATTTCTTATGAATATGTAAATTTCATACAAATGCACTACAAAGGTATGGAATTTATTTTGTGCAACTATTATCTCCAGTATATGGACGATGGGAGGTACACATAGAGAGAATGAACATTTTGGATACATATCCCAAAAAAGCCTTAATTTACGCTATGGATTTGAATGCCAAATCAACGTGGTGGTACAGCAAGAATCCGGATGAAAGGGGGCAAAATTTGGAAGAAGAAATAAGTTACCGACTGGAGGTTTTGAATCAGCCCCATAACCCGTTTACATTTGAAAACAGGACTGAGGCAATTGATGTAACTTTAGCAAGGGGTTATATATCTAACAAGATAGTGAACTGGAAAGCAGGACAACTGACTATGAGCGATCATAATTTAATGTATTTTGATATATCTATAGAAGAATGTGTAACAAGCAGATTTGTTAGAGACAAGAAAACATATCGAATTAAGAAAACGTACTGGACAAACTTACGCAAACAATTCGTGATATGGGAAGTAACCGAAGAAGTAGATGCAAATAGTAAGACGTTTTTATTAACACAGTGTATTCAGAAGGCAATGGATGAAGGTTTAAGGAAGAATAGAAGTGGACATAACCGACAAACGATCTGGAATGACCAATTGCAAAAACTGAATAGAAGAGTTAGAAAGGCCAGAAGGGTGTACCAAAATAGTAAAAGTGCAAATGAGAGAGATGCAAACATGGATGTATACAGGGCATTGAAAAGTAAATATAAAGAAATATTAGAAGACGTAAGAAGAGCCCATTGGGAGAATTTTTAGAGAATAATTTGGAGGATAAGTTTGGGAGTTGCCTATAAAACTGTCATGAAACAAATAACAAATTTGTTGACGCTGGACAACGGAGATGGACAGCATACGAGAACTTGGATGGAATCAGCAAATTATCTACTGGAAAAATTATTACCATTGGATAATTGTGAGGATGGTACTGAAGAACACCAACAGAAAAGAACAGATATTAAAGCATCATACAAAAACGAGTGTGTGATTTATCCTTTTGACATATGTAAGGTCAAATTAGCAATTGAGAATTGAAGAAAGGGAAGCTGCCAAGATCAGATGGGATATACATGGAGGTGATCCAGAACATGGAGAACAGTATTGCACCATATATTTGTCAACTTTCTAATGAATGCTTGACAGCAAAATGCCATTTTGCTGTAAAGAAGCAAATATGGTTATTTTAAAGAAAACTAAGGATAAAGATCGATTACAACCAAAATTCTACAGACCGGTTTTTGTTTAGTTAACACATTAGAGAAATTACAAGAGAAATTACTACTAGAAAGGATAAATGAATACCGGATGACGTCTGATATGACTAGTAAACAATACGGGTTTCGCAAGGTTAAGTGGACTGTGGATGCTATAAATAATGTCATTAATATAGTACATTCCAATACTAAGAAATATGGCATTCGTATATTCCTTGATATTGTGGGAGCATTCAACAACTTATGGCAGCTGGAATTATTTCGAATACTATATACTAAAGAAAAAGAACAGTAAAAGAAAAATAATATCGGAAATGCTTATATAATAATTATATAATTATTGTCTAAAGGATTACTGTAAGAGTATATTTAAAAGGAGGAAATATTACTTTGAATAAATATACAACAAAGGGTTGTCCTCAAGAATCAATAATCAGTCCCTTGTTTTGGGATATTTTGATGAAACCCTGGAAGCTTTAATGAAGATTTAAGAAATATAAAAAGTCAAGCGTACGCTGGTGATTTAATAATATTGATAGCAGCAGAAAGTCGTAAAAGCATAGAAGAAAAAGCTAAAACAATAATTGGTAAGCTGGAACTGTGGTGTAAGAAAGCTACATTAGAGTTCTCACCACATAAATCGGCTTATATGTTACTAAAAGGACGATTAAAAAGGAACCCAATAATTAAGATTAATGAGGTTACCATAAAAAGAGAAAAGCAATTTAAATATTTGGGCATACAGCTGGATGAGAAGTTAAATTTTGATACGTATATAAACAGAACTAGACTGAAAGCCCATAAGGTTATGATGAAACTGGCTTACATGACCCATTGAACTTTTAAAATTCCTTTGGAGGCAATGAAAGTATATCACATCTGATCACGACAGGTATCCTTGGATATGGCACGGCCATATGGTCTCATAAGGCAAAATTAATGAAGAATGTTAAATTGTTGAGAAGAACACAACGTCAAGAATTTTTAAGATGTATGGAAATTGTGAGTACAACAGCTACGATGGCATTATTAGTGATTTGGGCATTTGTCCAATTGATTTAATAATTAGGATGGGAGGGACAGTGTATTGGCTGAAAAAGAAAGACCACGGTAAGGTATATGAAATTATAGGAGAAGAGTGCATTACCAAATACGAAATTAGGCAGGAATTGCTTAGTGAATGGCAGGGATGAATGGGAAGGAATAGAAGAAGTTAGAAGAACCTATGAGATATATCCGAATATTAGAGAATGATTCAAGTTAAAAAATATATAACCTAGAAGAGAAGGGGTACAGTATATAATGGGACATGGTCCCTTTAATACATACTTCAAGAACATTGGATGCAGGATGGATGATATCTGTGATACATGTAAGCAGAGGGACACATCGGGGCATGTCTTGTTTGAATTTACTAAATGCAATGAGATGATAGAAGGAAGGTTACATTTAGCTGACAAGAGGATATGGAATATTGAGGAATGAGGAAGACTTCAAGATACTAGAAGAAATGGTCACAATAGTATCAAAGAAAATAATGGAGGAATATAGGCAGCAGAGGCAGAATCAAGAGGAGAATATGCAAGGATTTATGATATAGGATGCTGATGATGATGATACAATCCCCAGAAGATCACAGAGGCTTCAGTGAAGAACTAATACCGGCTCTTCATAAGAACCCAAAACTGAAGAACAGAAGAAACTTGCAGGAGAAGAAAGTACATCATTGGAAAGAGTAAAATATAGAAGAGGCGAATATAAGGTATCTTTGGAGAGAACAGAAGTGGCAGAAAGAAGAAGAGGGATGCAACAGAGAGGAACAAATCTTCAAAACCAGCAGTAACACCGAACATGTCTCGTTAGTTTTAATAAGATAGAAATGACATGACAGGAAAACGTGAATTGAGCTAATCACTTCTTCCAGAGACATTGTGACAACATTGCTTCCCGATAAAGCAGAGGTTTGGTTATCTATTCATTGTTTTATTAGAGATACAAATAGTTAGGATCAGCAGTTATAGTGGAGTATTGTAGATGGAATAATAATGGATGTAGATAAGATTCTGGAATCATCACAACAGATTTTTTTTTAATATTAGTATGTTATAGGTATATAAAATGTAACTTTGCTCGAGGAATGTAGGTTGTTTTCTGCAGAAGTTGTAAGTAGTAACTGCAGATATAAGAAAAGTTATATGTTAGCATGTAAAGCTACTGGATTCCAGTTGCATAGGTTAGTTAGTAAATAGTAGTTTAGCTGTTAAGAAAATTTGCGGCATATGATTGTAACATGTAAAAGAAAGAATAAAGTGGATAAAAGAAATAAAATCCGCGGACACTTAGTCCTGTCATAGACACTAGGTACCAGGACAATGGTGATGTAGATTTTTTTGTTTCTTTATTTCTTAGTGTTTTTGTTAATTTTATTTTTATACAGTCGCAAGCCTAGCTGTTCATGTGGCTTAACACAGTATCATCCTCAACAAACCTATATATGGATACAAACCATATACATATGTATATATATATATATATATATATATATATATATATAAATATAAATAACCCAGTGTATACTCGGATAAACTACACCTTTTAGAGCATTTAGATGCCTATCTTCCTGTATATCACTTATGTCATTCTAAACAAAACAAATATGCTTTGTGGAAATTTAAGGATGAAACAAGGGGAAAATCATACAATGCTTTGTCGGCCTCAGACCAAAGACAAATGCTCTCAATATTGATGGAGGTTAGATAAAAAAAAGCTTAAGGATTTCAAATGTAGCGCTGCTAGGTAGTACATCACATATGATAGCTATGTGAATTGCTTTAGAACTAATTTAGGTCTTAATAGTTCCCATGAATTTGATTCAATCTCAACAGCAGATTGTTTCGTTTGTACACCTTAATAAAATTGTGCTATTGCTTAACAATGACAAAAGATTGATTGCAGATGATAATATATTTACATATGCTTCTGGACATTACAACATTGTGAACAGTGTAATAAGAGAATGTAACACAGACTTGAGATAATGGCTTTCTCCAGAGCTTACGTATGGAAAATGAGATTTTTACCCATCTATCTCTTAGACACAAGATGCATGATGAAGAAAGAAGAAAAGTGGTTAGGAGGGTAGTAACTCCGCCACTAGGAATACCTTCTAGTGGTGGTCTCAAACCCAGATAAAAGAGGTGAAATACCGATCAATAAACCTGAATAAAACTGCAAATAATGCTAATTTTATTAACTCCAAATCGAAATCAAACCTAAAATAACGTGAACTTAAATATTCCTATTGTTCTCAAAGTTAATCCACAATTAAACCTAAATAAACCTGGATACAATTAAAAAAATAACTCAAAAGTAGATCCAGCTGTGCGTAGGTTAGTTTAGCTTAGGAAAGCTTAGGTGATTTCAGACTAGTTCAGGTTAACTTAGATGTCAGATTATGTTAGTTTATGATACATTAGACTGAGCTCATATGGTGTCAGACTAGGTAGATGGTATAAGGTTCGCTTAGATACCAGATTAGGTTAGGAAAGCTTAGATGGTGTCAGGGTAGGTTAAATATCGGTTCAGGTTAGATTAGATTAAGTTAGTCAGAGGATATCAGATTAGGTAGGTTAGGTTGTGTCACGTTGGGTTAGCCTTAGGTCGGTTACATTAGGTTAGATTAGATTAGCTAGAGATCTAATGGACCAGGTAGCCTAGACTTTGTCAGGCTAGGTTAAATGTCAAGTTAGATTAGGTTAGGTTAGATGCTTTCATTATAGAAATCTCTTACGTCGTACATCGTATACATAAAACATTATACATCATACACAACACACACCTCACACATATGGCCTCATCATATAATACACAATAAAAATACATTATGGCCATGAGTAGCTTATATCGAGAGATCTAGCACAGAAATGATTTTATATGGAAGAGATAGGGAAAACGAGGGTAGATGCTAGGTTGAGAGAGCATTCAAGGAGGAAAATGTGTTTATATGGGAGAGATAGGGAATACGAGGGGAGATCCTAGGTAGAGCAAGGCCTGAAGGAGGGTGATGCACTTTATATGAGAGAGGTAGGTAATACGTGGAGAGGTGCAAAGCTAGACAGAGGTTGAGGAGTAGAGTATGGTTTATATTGGAAAGATAGGGAGAGATGCTAGGCTAGACAGGTTTAAGGAGGGGAATGCACTTTATAAAGAGAGAGGTAGGGAATACGCAGAGAGGTGCTAGGCTATACAGAGATTGAGGAGTAGAGTATGGTTGATATGGGAAAGATAGGTTAAACGGGGAGAGATGCTAGGCTAATCAGAGGCTGAAGGAGGGGGAATGTGCTTTATGCGAGAGAGGTAGGAAATACGCGGAAAGGTGCTAGGCTAGACAGAGGTTGAGGAGTAGAGTATGCGTTTATATGAGAAAGATAGGGAAAACGGGGAGAGATGCTAGGCTAGACAGCCTGAGGAGAGGGAATGCGCTTTATATGAGATAGGTAGGGATAACGAGAAGACTAGGCTAGACGGAGGTTGAAGAGTAGAGTATGCGTTTATTTGAGAGATATAGGAAAACGAGGAGAGATGCTAGTCTAGACAAAGTTGAAGGGTAGAATATGTCTCTTATATGACATAGATAGGGAAAATGATGGGAGATGCTAGGTTGGGAGAGCCTTCAAGGAACAAAATGCGTTTATATGGGAGAGAGAGGGAAAACGAGGAGAGATCCGAGGTAGAGCAGGGCTGAAGGAGGGGAATGCGCTTTATATGATAGATGTGGGGCATACGAGGAGAGGTACTATACTAGGCTAGGCTAGACAAGACAAGACAAGACAAGACAGAGTTTGAGGAGTAGAATGTACGTTTATATGGTAAAGACAGGGGATACGCGGAGAGATACTAGTCTACACAGATGCTGAAGGAGGGGGAATATGCTTATACGGGAGAGATAGGCAAAACTTGGAGAGATGCTAGGCTAGACAGGGTTAAAGGGTGGAATATGTGTTTTATATGGGAGAGATAGCAAACCGAGGGGAGGTATTAGGTTAGGAGAGGAATAATGGTAAAGTATGCGTTTATATGGGAGAGATGGGGGAAAGGAGAGAGATCCTATTCTAGGAGAGAGTTGAAGTAGGGGGAAATGTCTTTATATGGGAGAGAGAGGGAAAACAAGGATAGCTTCTAGGGAGGCTAGTGTTACCGCATGTGCAATGTTTAGTCTTCTCCAGGTTAGCACCAACCAGCATTCAACAGGCGAGCATATCCCACGGTTTGGGTGCATCATAGTTGTATATGATTTCCTAGCTAATTCAGGTAGTATCGTAGGTATTTAGGCTAATTCAGATAGTATCACAGGAGGGCAGATTCCATGGTTTAGGTGTGTATAGTTCCATATGATTTCACAGTTAGTTCAGGTATTATTAAAGGTAGTTGAGACATTTTAACAGGTAATTCAGCTAGTATCGTTGATATGTAGGGTGATCCGTGTAATATCACAGGTGTTCGTGTTAATTTCGAACAGCGATTTGTACCAGAGCTATTTAAGGTAATTTCGTATGATTCGGGTATTATCACGGGTATTTAAGTCATTTTAACAGGTAATTTAGATAGTATCACAGGTATTTATGGTAATATAGAGAATAGAGAATAATTCAATTCTTTATAAATATTTCTTGTCCAATGATACAACATTTCATATAGTTTTTTTTCTAAATCTCATTAACTATTATATGTTAAACAGTTAGTGTGAGACGGAGAGAGCTAAACTGTGTATAGGGTTACTGTGAGAGTATATAGAAATAGTATAAACTAGCCCATCCGCATGGTTGAGGAGATATTATAACGTTTTAGTCAGCTTTATTGTTTTATATGGCTACATTTTTTGTCTAAGTGTACAGTTTTATCAGTTAATCATTGTTTCGTTAGATAAGGATTGTAAGGGTAGACGTCTCTCCCCTTTATCTAGGCTTGAGATTAACACAAGGATTTGCTCCTAATGGCAGGGTTAGCGCCTCCCCTTATATCTTATTTTCTTCTTTCTTCACCAGGTGTCTGCTAGGTGTATACACAGCACATAGGTAACCTTCCATTTTTTTAAAAAAATTATAGACTCGCGGAGAAATTCATCATCTTCAGGTTACAGTCTCTTAGACGCCGTTTCTAATACTGTGATGTCCATATGCATATGTTGTTATTTCATCCTCGGCAATAACTCTTTTATTGTGAAAAGGAGCCAATGTGATTTTATTCACTTGCACTGTGCTAACAGCATGCTCTCGTGACAGGATCAGATTCACGGGCGTTCTTATTATTTCTCGGGTTTTAAGACAGTCTGTATAACTGCCAAATGTAATGTACTGCTTAATAGCACTACGCTTTATACCTTTAATCTTTGTCATCATTGAATCTTGGATATCTAGGGCATACATCTTAGGTCGCAGTCTGACAAAGCGCAGGATGATTACCATTGGCCTCATGTTTAAATTTTGTCAGCACATGTTTGTTCTGAGAGTGGGTGGCATATATGGTTGACAGGGTAATCAGCTGTATCTAGATGCTCAAGGAAACGTAGCTTGTCCTGGTATATATCTTCAGTTGTCACCCGATGAATGAATGAGTCAGTGTCCATATACACAAACTTCAGGTTTTTAGCTCCATAATATGGCAACAACACATCGTAATGATAGTGATACATTAATGTCTTGGAGATGTCCAACACACTCACTCCAATGTATATAGGATTGCTGAATACAATCTGTCGAGAGGCCATATGCACAGCAGCTAGATTAGCAGCATATATTGTCCTATCGATACACGTAGGCTTGGCGATCAATTTTTCCATAGTCTTCTCGTTTGTAACCAGCCGTATATCCATACGATTACGCAGGTTCTCCATAGATTTTCCAAACATGGCGTTGTTAAACAGTTTGTAGAGGTCCTCCTCGAAATCATTTGTAGCCTGTTTTCGTAGTCTGTTGTTAAATTCTACATAAGGTTTTAACCACTGAGACTGTCGGAATTATAGCACACGAGGGATTTTACTTAAGCGTAACCCACGATTAAGAGCTTGCTTCATAGCCATGTAATGTACTACATACTTGTTCCGAGATCCAAGATGGGATATTAATGTCTTTGTAGATGACTCCTTAGGTTTCATACACTAAGGCAGAAAGGTAGATCGTTGTGTAGATCGTGAAGTTCTACAGAATACTGGATATCGAGTTCTAATATGTATCCATAACGATCATCTTCTTGTAGTGTTTCTAAGTTGATTTTATTAGGAGAAACCCAGTCAAAACCACCATAAGAGAGGACGTGACACATTGCCTACCATATTGGTTATTTTCATCCTCATAGGTGATAAATTGGGTTGGTCTCGACGGATCATACTTATCCAAGTAGGTGTTGTTTTCTTGGTATACCGGTGGGAAACTTGGCATAAACCTCCTCTTATACCGGATTCTATCATGAGTAGTTGATCATAATCCTGTAGCAATTCAAGTTAAATTCCAGTATACAGCAACATGGCGTCCCAGGTAAGTCCTGGAGAGGTGAAATAATGAGCGGGGTCGACTATGAGTTTCAGGGTCTGATCTCTAAATATCTCGAATACATCAGCTAGAAGAAGAATATCTGAGGTTAAGTACAGATCACTGTATTCCCCCAGGTTTCTCACATTAAACACTTCCCATACATTTCTAACATGATTGTAGTCAGCATCAATAATTTCTTCTTCATTTAACCTATTGTAGAAAGAGTCCTTAGGAGGCAGGTAGGTTTCGTTCTAAAAATCCCTTGACGTGACGTAATCATAGGGAAATATTCCCTTACGAGTCATTAACTTCAACTTGTCTACTCCGAAGTACTTCAGCTTTTCAGGATATGATAGATTTTTCACCAGCTTATCCATGCTTGTACTGAGGAACCGAAAGCTATCCACATACCGAAGATTTATATCTCTTACATACTTGGAAAATGATATATAGCTGTCTTCAGAGATGGGAGTTACCTCCACACGTTTACTCGTACATCCCACCTCCTTAGCAATGAAATGTGAGCCTTATCCACTGTACTTGTGCATGAAGACGGGAATATATTTAAGTGTTTTACAGGCTAAATTTCATTCATTATGTAGACTTCCACGATATTCACCACTGACATGATCATGATAGCGTACTTTATATTCTTTTCAGTAAAGGCTTTACCACACAAGTAGCATACTGTAGAGGAGTCAAAATCCTTCTGTGTTGATCTGCAAGTTTCATTGGCATAGCAGATTTGTATATATTATCAATTTTCTTTGCAAGGCACGTCAGATATTCCATAAACATCTGAGCAGCATCATAACCACGATGTATTAGGCTGCTTAGGAAGACCGGTTTCGACGTGTTCAACGCCGAATGACGGTTCAATGTAAACACGGAAGCTTATTGGTGTGTACTCCTGATAAGGGGTTGTATAGGAAGTTTCAGGGTTGGGTATACACGTATGACACGGGGTGAGAATGCTCTCAAAGTCTGCATAGATGACATAAGGTACTTTCAACATCCTCTCAAAATTTTTGAACTGTACGACTAATTTCTCCTTGGTAGGCATAACTACCCTTGCAACATCATGTTGATTACAGATGGCTGCATGTTCTTCTAGTTTTCCCAGTCCACTTCGTCCACGCTGATCATCAAAATGTATAAAGTAGCGCTTACAGGTATAAACACGTTCATTATGTTTAGTTTTCTGACGTCGAACGAGCTTCTCAAAATTCTTTATATATACGTAGTGATGTTTTCCACTACTGTCACTCAATAGCAACAGGTCACGGTGTTCAGATTCAGCAACCTTTATTGGATACACTACATGCTTCTCATCCAGTCCGAAAACGTTGATAGACATACTGTTAAGCTTTTCAAACTTAGATATTTGAGGAAGTGGAGTAGGGTAAGAAACACAGCTGAAGTCGCACTTATCTTGAAGTTACTCGTATGTGCTTATACGTTGTGCATTCTTGCTTATGAATTTGGCTAATACAGAATACGTGAAGCATTTCTCGTCGCTATAGTTCTGGATGTTTATACAAGCTTCTTTAGCTCCAACAGATGGCGGTAGTGGTATGTAGCTGCTTCCATGTGGGTTGTACTTGTTGATACGAAGTCAAACTCCTTCCACAGTAAGCAGGGCCCAGTTGCTACCCTTAAGCTGCGACTCCTCCATGTCAGTGGCCAATTTCTTGAATTTCGCTTCCAACGCTGAGTCCAGATTCATTTCTAGAAACACAGGCTGATTCCGTGTTTTAAATGTTTTGTCACAGGTTTCTCCGGCACTGTTTACAAATCGACACTCAACCGGCAGATTAATTTTCACACTCTTGTGAACACCAAGCTCTTTATGTACTGCCTGGAGTTTCCGTTGTTTTGCCTCACTCAGGTACATATTCAGATCCTTAGATGATTCTTATCGTATAAAATGAAGTTTCATATTCTTTCATATCACTGAGATCCATTGTAGAAAATAACTGCTGTTTAGTAGACTCAAATCTGTTTTTCTTCCCAGGTATGCTTATTTCACATACATCTTCATGCCGCTGTCCCTTATAACCATCATTGAAGGTTACGCTACAAGGTTTACATTTGAAGAGCGCTTGCAGCCCATCTCATGCCTTCTCTTATCATAACCTTACAGGAATTTCTTCCCGCATTTACTGCAAACGTATCGAGCAACGCTTGGAATTATATCCTTATATGCAGAGTTATTCATCTTTATTCTTGATGTCATGACGTATTAATCCTTCTTCAAAGAAATGTAGATCTCTTCACCTTGATAATACTTTCGAAAGCTGATTATTCTTGGAGAGAACACGATGTTAACACCTCAAGACTAATTAGCACAACGAAGTTCTGTGCCCGAGGTTACCCTATTTATAGAAGGGGCACGGACCTTTTAGATAAATTATATACTGAATTTTAATAATAAAACGGTGATTAAGCGTCTAAACTCTTATACTTCAATACGTGTTTACACAGCTGTTCGGGCGTGTCCGGAGGTCTTCGTGCAGGTTCGTGTGCTTGGAGGAAGTGTTAGAAAGTATTGAGCATGTAACTATATGTTCGGAGGTGTTCGTAGATCTTCGTGCAGCTTCGTGTGCTTGGAGGAAGTGTTAGAAGTGTCGTGCGTTGTATCTATGTATTTTTCAGGTGTTAGTAGGTCTTCGTGCAGGTTCGTGTGCTTGGAGAAAGTGTTAGAAGTGTTGTGTGGGTGTATCTATGTGTTCGGAGATGTTCGTAGGTCTTCGTGCATGTTCACGTGTCTAGAGAGGTGTTCGGAGGTGTTTATGTGTGATTGTGTGTATGTGCGTGTGCTGTGTGTGAGCACCTCTGCTTTGTGTGTGTGTATGCATGTGTGGGTATGTGAGTGAGATTTATGTGTGTGTGTGTGTCTGCGTGTGCATGCGTGTGAAGGAACCCCTAATTATGGAGAAGGCGCGAACCTCTTAAATAACATTACGTTCGGATCCGACGCTGTAATGCTTTTATCACTTTCCAGTTCGACATTGACACCCATATTTTATGTATGTAGAGGTTTTAAAAATATTATTTACATAGTAAGCATCATTATTCCTTATTCTCTGTATATTTTCTCGTTTTTATATACTTTCAAACCAATCGTGTAATGATTTGAGCAATTAAATGCTGATTAGGTGGCTAATACTCTGGTATTTCACTATCATATTAATGCCTTTTAATGATATAACGTGATCGCTGATCAAACATTTTAATTCAACTCTAAACCACGGCATAAAAACTGGCTTATTGTATACCACTCATTTTAGCGCTCTGCGCGTATTAACCTCCGCCATTTGACGTCATACCCAGAGACAGGATGTATGGCTCTATCAGACAAGTTTAAACTCGTCTCATAACTACCTGTATATGATCGCTCTGCACGTATTAACCTCCGCTATATGACGTCACATCCAGAGAACAAGCTGTATGGCTCTATCATACACGTTTAAACCCATCTTGTAAACTACCTGTATATGGTGTCGCACCAAAAAGAAACAAGTTTTCTCATTCGCTCATTCCGACAGATATTTTCATTCAAAGCCCACCACCACCATCACCACCACCCTTTGCACCAAAGTTAACACCATCTCTGTTACCGCAATATTTTAGAAGTAGTTGCTTAAAAGATAACGTAGAAGAATTTCCTCCCTTATTTAATTAAATCCAATTATATACTCTATTATTTCATGTTTTCGTTCCTTTTCGTTTCTTCCTTTCCCCCATCCCTTCGTTCTCCACAGAATCAGTATACAATATGAGATTCCTATACACTTAATACTCAGTTATCGCAGAAAACTATTACATTTGACTACAATCATGAGCAAAGTAATTTTTCCAGGATTACATAGATTTTAAGCTTCTAGAATCGAACCAGGTAATGCTTTTAATAAATTCATATCACTAATTTAGTTCCCCGCACCAGCATCTGCCATTTAAGCCTTATTTGAACCAGCTAAGATCTATAGTTTTGAAGATATATGAATTCACCCTACCGGGATTCGATCTGAGTATTTTAAAGTAATTGTTTGTAATGATATTTCTAGACTAGACCCTCTGTTTACGTTTTATTTGGCATCTTTATCTAAATTAGTTCATCAGGTATTAAATTTATAATTAAATTTCATTGAATCAGTATTGCAACCCAGAGCACTAGGAACAAAATTATTTATAATATTAATTTAGCATGTTAAACATGCTAAATTAATATGCAGTTTACGACATCAACCTAAGTGATATATCCTAAAGTATAGAGGAAAATTAAGGAAGTCATTGAAAAATTGGAATTCAAACTAAGGATAAATGATTGACAATTTTATATGGTGTTAATTGTACATTACAGGAGCTATCAATCATGCTTTGGTTCACCCTTCTATCTCTCTTAGTTTCTGAGATAATTGAGGTTTAAATATTAAGGCTTGAACCCAGGACGACAGGTACCCGAATATACATTCAAAAGAAGCTACCTAATGACGTAAATGTAATAAAGTTTATTTGGCATCTTTATTTGAATTAATTCAGAAGTTATTTGGAGATGAGTTTGGTTTCATGCCCAGGATTCAAAGCACGGTATCCTAGTCAATTTGGAACAATAAATCAATGACGTGCTGCATTCCAAGGGTGTAATTGCTTTTTATCGCATTGCTCTATCTCTTATCATTCAGGAGATATAAGTATATATACATAAACACCTCCGAACACTTTTCCCATGTTTCCTTCATTGTATATAGTATACCAGAGACCTTTTTTCCATTATCCCACCAAAAAGGTATTGGATTTCTATGTCTTTAAATCTCTTCCTTATTATTTTCCAAAAATTATTATAATTACTCTCGCCTCTCCTCCAATATTCCCCCAACCTGTTCACTTCCAGGTTCTTTAGGATGCTACTGGTCTGTCCAAAGTTCCTAAAACTCTTTTCCTGATACTCTATACACTGCCTTAGCAAATTATTCCTATCTAAATTCAGGATCCTAAAGCAATTTTTCAGTGCTCTTTGTGTAATGCTACCTACCTGACACTCTTCCCACCTCCATTTGTGCTACTTCTTTTGCCACCACACTTGGTTAAGCCCAATACTTCCCTATAAAACATCCTATGGACCATATCAATGGGTTCCTCACCACCATTCAGCCCCCATATTTCTATTCCATATAACATTTTAGGTTCCACCACCATATTATAAATTTTTTCCAACCACTTAACTTCAGTATTTGGTACTCTGTACTCACAATCTCTGATTACTCACATGGTCCTTTTCTTTTTGTCAATGCTAGTTTCTTTTGTTTTTCCCACACCTATTCCATCTATTTTAAGCAAATACATTCTTGTACTACTTTATACTCCTTGTTCCGCTTCTTTCACATTTCCTATTTACTCAAGTTTGCTCCCTTCTTAAATACCACTGTTTGGGTTTTTTTTTCCTGATTCACAGTTAGGTTCCATTCATTACAGTATTTATCTACTTCCTGAAGCTTGATTAAGACCATTGACTGTAATTGATCCTACTACCAGATATCAGCAAACAGCAACCCAGGAATTACAATATTATTTATTACAGGCATACATCTGTTGTTCTTGCTTATCCCTAATAAAATTCATCAATAAATAAATTAAAGAGTATTGGACTTAATTTACATCCTTGCCTTAAACCATTCCCTTGTGTTGTCTCCCTAGATACTACTCCTTTCCCCCAACCTCACACAAAATAGGTATTCCCCTTGGATAGGGCTGTCAGAATATTTACCATGTGTTGACTCAATCCTTTAAATAATAGTTTGTCATAGTAACTATGGCTCCATCCTGACCTAAGCTTTCTCTAGGCCAATAAATGCCATGTATGATTTTCCCCTTTTTTCTTAAGATATTTATCTACTAATGTTTTTATTATACAGATATCATCGACAGTTTTCCTCCCCATTCTAAAACCCATTTGGAATTCTGGAAGCATATTATTTCCTTCTACCCAATTCTGTATCCTATTTGCCCAAATTCCAGTAAAGACTTTTCCTACATTAGATAGTAGTGCAATCCCACGATAGCTGTTTGGTTTGGACGAACTACCTTCCCCTTTATATACTGGGTGTAAGTTGCTTTTCTCCAGTTCACTGGTACATACCCCTTTTCTTTAATTGAACTAAACAGAACTGTCAACTTCTTAACTCTATCTATGTCTGTGCACCATGCTTTAAGAAATTCTGTGGGAATCCCATCTATGGCAGTTGCTTCATTATTTTTCATTATTTTAACTTGCCTAATTACTTCCTCATCCCTTATTGCACGGTCCAGAATTTCCACATATCTATTACTGATCTTGATGTCTAATCTCATCCTACTACCTCCATATTCCCCATAAAGAGATTTGAAGTAGGCTAGCCACCCTTCTGGGTCAATATTTGGCTGATCTACGTATTTACTATATGATGATTTTATAGCCTTCTACTGACATTCTCCTTCCTTAACACCTGAATTAAACTACTCCCATTTTTCCCTCCACCTTAGTTTCTTTTGTTCTTGAAGTTGGTTATAAAATACCATAGCCTGTAGATATTTCTCCTTTGCTTCTACATTTCCTTGTTCTCTCCATTTTTACAACATCTGTTTCACTAGCTTTTTTGATACTTTAGATTCCTTGTCAAACCAATCCTCCCCCTGTTTAAATACTTTCTTTCTCATCCTCATTCCCTCCTCAGTCACCTGCAGTACACTACTGAAAATAGTTATTGCTTTCTCCATTTCATTTTCATTTGACATGAAACTAACCCCTTGCTGGCATATCTGCCATAGCATAAAAACAAAACTTCCTTAAACTCACTACAGTAATCATCTTTCCACTTAAATCTCACTTACTGTTTACAATCATTCTTCCTACTTTCTAGATTCTGATTTATCTGCTCTGTTTGCACTTTAATGTCCACTATCAATGGGAAGCAGCCATTGTTGGAACTTAAATTAAGAACTTTGAGATTGTTAAGAACACATTCCATATTAATCGACCATAAAATATAATCAATTACACTTTGTCCATTTTTATTTATAAAGGTAAATTCTCTGTTAATATCCTCTCCATATTTCCCATTTAAGACACTCAGTGAATTATGTTCACAAAATTCGATAAACTTGTCACTAGCACTTTCTGCAGTTTTATCCTTACTTTTCCTTCCCACATCTCTTTTACCCATTATTTCACCACTCAACCAATGGTTTCTTATTTCCACATCTTTATCTCCTAATCTGATGTTAAAGTCCCACATTAATTGAACTCCGTATCACATACTTCTCCCTTAACTTTTCACAATCCTCTCCCAACTAATTAAACAGGTTAGGGTTGTGAAGCTGCAGGGATACTGGTGGGTTGTAAACCATTCCCAGGCAAATTATACAATCATCTAAATATTTGTCATCCAATATTACCCAGCATGTGTTTTGCTGTTAGACCATGCTTCTTTGATTCCTTTGCTTAAAGATTCCCTTATAAAACACTCTATACTGCCAGACATTCTCCCTTTGACTGCTATCTTCTGTCCCTTTATACCCTGTATATAAAATCTTTTACCACAAGGTCCTCTTCCTTTAACCATGTTTCAGCTACTACTCACAAATAATCTATTTTGCTCAGTAAGTGGTTTAGGCTTCCTGGGTAAATTTTACTTTTCAGCCCCTCGCAGTTGAAAAACCTTATCTCCTACAGTTTCTCATTCCCTATTGTGAACTTGCTCTAAATCTAATCCTATCAAGAGGCGTCGCTCCTTCTAAGTTCATAACCCATTCTTGTTGCTCTATTTTTATACACTACCAAAATACTGCCATGCTCCGAGGAAAGAACACTATCAGAAACCTCTTCTTCCTCTCTCATGTCCACTTCCTCTCCCACACTCTACCCACTACTCTGTAACCATGCCTTCTTCCCCTTTTCTGCTAATTTGCGTGATTCTTCTAACTCTGCCTTCTTCAGGGACACAATTCTTCTTTCGTCTCTTCTTACGTCATCATTCTGTGTCTTGCTAATAGCTCCTGACAAACCCAGCTGACATTCTTACTGCTTCTTTCCCTCCTCCTTCCATGACAGCACTTGATACAACAGTTGGCTCTCCTGATGATGTAACTCCTGCCCTTGACGTAGGCACTGGGTTCTAGAGTGTCTCGTCACCTGTGGAACATCTCTCATCTCCAAATGACCCTGATTGAGCTTCCTGCTACCATTACAAAGTCATTTCCTTCCTTGTGTGCTCCCTGCTCCATATATGCTTTTTCTCTCCAGCAGTTACATTTGTTCCTTCTACCCAGAGTTGTAAATTTCTAATGTAGGATCACTCACCAGATGCTCTCGCTTTCATCATTCTTTGTATTGAATTTCACTTTATCCCTTTGAACTGGCATCAAATTCTTATTAATAAAAATATTGGAGCCCTTCAGAATCTTCACTTTCCCTATGATTTCATAAATTAACTGTGATGTTGTGAATTGAGCTACAATTGATCTTTTTCCAGTGCTCCTTCCTACCCAGTATACCTCCACTATCTCCCAGCCTTTCAGCTCCATTTCCAAGATCTGAACCAAAATTTGCTGAACCTCTTCCACTGGCCAAACCTCTCTTTTCTCTTCTATACCTATAAAGAGCAGGTTAAATCTTTGTCTCCTCTGGTCTAATCTTTCTATTACAAATTTCACCTTGTTCACCTCTCTTCTTATTCCTTTGATTTCCTTCCTCACATCCTCTTTTATTTTCCTGGCCACTTTGTTAAAACTATGACTTATCCATTGCACCATTCCATCCATAAATCCAATGTTGTCTGTGGGATTTTCAAACAATCTTTGGATATCTCCTGGTATTGGGTTTAGTTACACTCCTCCTATCATTAATAGTATCAAAATAGCACTTGCTACTAGTGCATTGCTTGTCATTATACAACCACCAGAGTCCCTTGTTTAAAATTTCACATTCATAAAAAGTCCGATCCTTGCCCTGTACATTGCAAATCCATTCCCACTTATACCACTCTTCCTCTCACTTCTGGAGCTTACAACAAACATGACTGTTCTCTTCTCCTGCTTGCTTAACACCTCTGCTGTAATATATGGCTGCAGAGATCCAGGTTCCCCATTAGTGAGAACTGGCTGTGGAGGTAAAGCAATATCTGGTGCCATGTCCTTAAAAACCTGCATTTGGGAGAGTGATTTTAGGAACATCTTCTTGATCTTGAATACCAACTTATCCATAAAAGGATACAAACTTACTTCAACAATTCTGTGCAACCCGGGGGCTAGACATATGAGATAGAACATTTTCAGGAAGAGAACTTTCAAGGCTTTAGGTGCCTTTTTATGTGAGGTGCCTGTATTTCTTTCACAGGTTCTGCTATTTAAAGAGCATATGAATCATTTGAGGTAAGCTTTTGACCGCTTGAAAACAAACAAATGCATTGAATTCTTTATGTGCTTTATAAAATGTGTAAATAAGCACAGCAAAAAGCTACAATGATCCAAAACAGGCAAAAAGGGCCTTAAACCTTAAAATAGGTAACAGAAGCCAAAATAGGCAACAAAGGCAAAATAAAAACTGGCTCTACCATCCCTAAATGCATGGAAACATATTTATCTCTGTTTAACTCTTTATTATATCCATTCAAGTTATTCCTAGCTTTCGGGCTCTACTCATTACAGTTGTGCTGACACCAGAAGAGAATACTTTGAAGGTTCATTGGATCTGTCCACCTTGTACCACATGTATGTTGAGAAGAAAAATTCTGATAATGAACCTGCTGCAAAAACACACATTTATGAAACCATATTTAACACAGAATTCAACATAGGGTTTCACAAACTTAAGAAAAATCAGTGTGTGCTATGCGAGGAATATAAGAACTTAACAGTAGAAAAAAAGCAAATACTCCAAGATAAAATCCATCTTAGGGAGAGAAAAAAAATGAGAAAAGAGAAAGAGAGTGACGTTCATCAGGCTACTGAAGAAAAGAATGGAGTTGTGGCTGCGTATGATTTTCAAACTGTTACACCAATTCCAAGTGGTAAAATTTCAAGGTTTTATTGTAAAAGAAAACTCAACTTAAGTAATTTCACTATTTATGAAGCATTTCAAAGGTTGGTAGTTGCTACATGTGCCATAAAGGTCAAGGTGGTAGAGGCACAAATGAAGTTGGTACCTGTATGATGGAATTTCTGAAAAGTTGTGGAAATCAGATGGTGATTCTCTATTCTGATAATTGTACTAGAACAGAACAAAAACAAACTTGTATCTGTATATTTGTATGCAGTACAAGAGTTTGAAATTCCATTAATTCAACACAAATTTCTGGTAGTTGGGCACACTCAAAATGAGGGCAATTCTATGCACTTTTGTACAGAATATGAAAAGAAAAGGGCATTGAAAGTTGGTCCCATTCATGTCTCTTTGCAGGTTGCTACTGTTGCAAGTTTTGCAAAAAGAACTGGAAAACCTTATAACATAAGACAAATAAAAACAGGTGACTTTATAGATTGCAAGCCTTTATGGAATGAGGTTGGAACCAGTTTTTCCACAAATGAGGAAGAAGAGAGAGTTTCCTGGAATCCTCTCACTGAAATAATGGTACAGAAGAAATGCTCTGGTATTTAAAAGATACATATCCTAACTTTATCTTGAATTTAATATTGTTTGTGCATAATGTGAATTAGTTAAACAGTTCATTTTTAAACTAAAATAAAAAATGAAGCCTTTACAGACACTTTTCATCTATTTGTGTTTATTTTCTGTATTATAACTCTAAAATAAACTGTGTTATGAGATGAAAATGCAGTATCATTTTAAAACTTCTGCTGAGATTGTCTATGCAAAACCATGTGATTTTAAGCTGAACTAATTTATGACCTATAAGGATAACTTGTATTAACTTTTCTAAGGAATAATAAAGCACACATTTTTATGCAGAATATGTCCAAAAACCAAATTTTTCAATGCATTTTGAATATCATAAAGTTAAATGTTAAAAACCTAAAAACGTTTTGAAGAGCAATTTCTTAGTAAAGTGATTGTTGTAGATATTGTTGTTTAGCACTGGCATGGGGATGTTTGGTGAGTGTGTTTATAGTTTTTCATGGGCTTACAACTCATTCTAGGCTGTTTGTAAATTTGTATTCAGCCTTTAAATTTGTAATATCACTACCCTTCATGCAAGTTACTTGTGAACATCTTTTTCCAAAACTGAAAAAAGTGAAAAATTGCTTAAGCTCATCATTAGCACAAAAGCTTTTGTCCATATTTATTCTGATAAGTTGTGAAAGATGCTCATCCTTAATACTGATAAAGGCAAAAATCATAAATTAAATTTATAAAGCATAATTTGCAAGACAGCTTTGAAATTAAATTTATGCTCATGCAGTAAAAAACTAATAACTGTTACATTAAATGCTGCTTTGGCTTAACTGACTTAATTTTGGATTACTTTCTTAGGATAGTAATTGTTTTAAATTCCAAAGCAGGTGTGCTGGAAAGGTGATTTGTGACTGAATTTTGACCCACTGTGCCTCCCTGTAAGTTAAACAGTCAGCATCATTTCCAAAGGGCCCTATGCCACTGCATATTTCAGCAGCTCACAGTACAGTCACATTTTCACCATGATTGGTGCAAAGAAGAATTGTGAATGTATTCAACATCCTATGTTTAGTTACACACTGTTTAAGCCAGCTTAATTAGTGAGCTAATTATTTTTATAGCAACAGTCACTTAAGTGCACAATCCATTTTTACTAAGCTTGACCTAACATTTAATTGCAAAAGTCTTAAAAATATGTCTTTTGGCTATTGTGTTGTTCAGTCAACTGAAGTGTTGAACTAATTACTTTCAACAGTGGAAAATTATTTAAGCAATTTACATGCTAACAATTTAAAATCTAAGTAGACTATAATACCACCAAATTTTTTTAGTTTTAATATCATAACTATTAACACTCTACACTTTCAGATTCATAGTTATTGAAATTAACGTAAAACTTCCTAAGTATTAATGTACTGTAATATAACCTTTAAATATAGAGATATCTGCTTAGTATTTTGTAGTTAAAATGGTTTCAAACTATTTAAACAATGTTATGATTTTTAACTTTTGATATAATGCCTAATATGAAATGTTTAAACTAAGTCCTTTTTGGGTTTTTAAAATCCTCAAATAATCCTTTCTTCCAAAATAAAGTTTTAATGCAAAACAGTAAAAATAGAATAACAAAGTAAGTTATGAAAAGTAAGAATGAGGAGAGCCAAGTGCTCTCAATGGTGCCTAGCCACTGGTGCATATTGTTTAACATATCTAGTTACAAGAAAGTGTTTAAAGATTTGCCCTGTTTGCTAATAGGACCATGCTTCAGTTATCCATATAGTTAGTCTGGAGTGCTAAATGAGCAGGGGAAGAGGAAGGTTGTGTTAGCAAGGAGCTCTCTCACAGAAGAAGAAAAGTGAAACAAGGGACAATGGGAGTTGAAATTACAGTATACGGAATGAGAATTGGACTGTTTATGGCAAAAAAGCATGTTAGTAAAGACGTGCAAGGAATAAGCACAGAAGTAGACAGAATCAAAGAGAGGATGGAAAGAATAGATGAAAGGAGGAGGAGATTCAATTTGGTGTTCACAGGAGTTGAAGAGAGAAGAGGTATCTGGCTATATGAAGAAACAAGGAAAATTTTAACAGATAAACTAGAAATGGATCTAATAGGATGGGAGCTTAAGTGGCTCAAATTGAAATGGGACGAGTAACAAGAAAAGGAATGGTTATGGAGAGAGCCTTGAAATATTGGCATGGATCTTGAATTCTGATGAGGATAATTTATTACAACAATGTCTAAAATACCAAGAAACTAGTTTAAAAAATACGGGCTGGGTAAATGAACTAAGAAATAACCTTGAGAATAATGGCATGGGAGATGTTTGGAGGAAAAGAGATGCAAATCACAAAGGTTTTTGGAAGAGTATTAGAAGAGGATTTGAGGACATCGAGATACAACAATTATTTAGTCAGATAACTGAGAAGAGATCTTTGATTTTTTATGTTAACATAAAAAAACACTGGGAAAGAGAGAAATATATAGACAACACACATAAAGAAGAAAGAGGAGGTATAGCAAGTTAAGGGCAGGAATATGGAGGCTAAAAGGGAAGTGAAATGGCTATGCACAAGGTGAATGTCCATTATGCGGGGAAAATGAAGATATACAACATATTATATTTGAATGCAAAGAAACAGAGATTTGAAGAAAAGAAAGTTTAGGGTATGGAATGAATAGGAATAAAGATATACATACAATTCTAGATAAAAACTGTAAAAATATGGGCAAATACTTAATGAAAGTAAAATATAAATGGATATGGAGGGTTAAAAGAGGAAAAATAATGTAAATAAAAATAAATATAAGAACTACCAAATGTATCAACATGTAACTGTAATTCACAATGACTGCTCATCTTAGTGGCCAGGGCCAAATAGAGAAGGCAGTCTAAATATGTAATAACTTAGTGCTGAAATAAATTATTATTATTATTATTATTATTATTATTATTATTATTATTATTATTATTATTATTATTATTATTATTATTATTATTATTATTATTTAGTCTGCCTCCACATGAATTGTGACTTATGTAGAGGTGATTTTTAATCTGATCACAATATAAGTCTTTTGTGAAAGTTCATTTTGTTTCCTACCTTAAGCAACACATTCTTTATCTAAACAAAGTTTTTATGTTGTAAATAAAAGAGAGAGACTAAAAAGTCTCACAAGTAATTCAAATTTATATACATTTCTTCTTAGCTGATAAATACTTAAGTATTTTTAAAAATTAACATGAGTAGGTTTCAGAGAGATCATGAGATATCCTATTATAAAGTTCTGTACACACATTTTCAGTAGCAAAATACTATGATGGTTATAATTTTATTTTAAGAGATTTTTATAAACATTATTTTATAAAGTTTGAGATATTCAGGAGAAATAAAATTTATCCTGAATATCTCAACTTGTTTCTTGCAAGTCATTTCCCAGATGTTGAAGTAGACAGAGAGATTGGGTGACGTGGTTTAGGGTAAAAGATCTCTTCATGTCTGACACGAGGGTGAGTTATGTAATTTCTGCTGACATATGTTTACATCAGTTACCAGCTAGGCACTAATTAGCATTTTGTTGAGTATTTAAACTTCAGGATTTTTTATAGTGGTCTCTCGACCAACCAAGTGCCTAGCAGGAATCTTTGCTGGCCCATTTCTTAAATTTATATACTGTTAATTTGCAATCTAAATGTAGGTGCTAGATTTGATGAAGATGATCCGCCGGACCTCCTCTGCCATGCAGGTAAATCCACCAACTGTTTAATTCTTCCTTTTTGAAATGTAGTTTAGGTTATACTTGATAAATTAAAGATCAGAAAGTTTGGGAACAGAAGTTAATGTCTTATAATGCCACCCTTTCACCCCCTTCTAGCTACCACAACCTGTAACTCTCTCTCGAGGCCATCCTGTGCTATGTTCCGCTGGTATGATACAATTATTGGAATTGCCATTCCCTAGTTCCTTTTCTTAGGGTTGTGGCTTGATTCCCACCCTTTCACACATGTCTGAAGGATGCTCTTGTTTTTTCCTGTATTCTGTTTTTTCCAGTGGTAAGGGTGTGCTACTATTAATTTTTGAGTCCACTAATTTTTTTATGCATGCTGGGCACGTCTTGTATGTTTTTGTTTAGTAAATTTTGTCTTCTCTGTTTTTAATCCTGCACATGTAATAGTGAGGGGCATTTTCTCAAAGCTTGCTATCTACAAAATTTTGGATTTTGAGTTATATACATTATTATATGTTTTCAGACCTCAGGAATTGATTGGGTATTCAGATTTAAGGAAAACTTGCTAACTACCATAGTAATTTAAACCTGAAGTTGCCAGGTTTTCTCAAAACTGCCTATCTATGAATGTTGGGATTTCACAAAGTTGCTATCTACAAACAAGCAGCAGCAGCAGCCAAGAAAAAAAAAACATTTTCACTGAAGTACAGGTAAATTACTTTTGTGTTATATATTTATTAGATATATTTAATAAAACTGGTCAAGTAATGTACTGTTATGGTTGGCAACACTAGTTCCATTGTTGGGTTATAACATTGCAGTAGTTCTTTCAATTATTGAGTGTTATATTATTTCATTCATTTGTTTGTATTCCGGTTAAGAAAGTATAGAGACAGAAAGGAGTGAGTACATTTCACCAGTGCAAGAAGTAGAAAGGGGCCGGAAAAGGAGGAGAAGTAATGAAACAAGAAATATAAAAAAGAATCCATGTATGATGAACCAGACAGTGAACCAATAATATCTTGTAATCATGGTTTAATTGGAAATTATGAAAACAAGCACAGAAATTGTCAGGTAGCAGATTTAACACACAATGATAAACATAATTTCAGGAAAATGTTCTACAGTAATAAAACTAAAACAAATCAGGATAGTTTTTTACTAAAATGCATCACAAGTAGAGAGCCTGCTAGGAGTATAACAGATGATGGTGATCAACTAAAAAGAAGGGGTGTTTCAAATTTTTATCTTTTAAAGGACACTAAAGGAAATGATGTTATTGTATCTTTAGTTAATTAAGTACGTTGGATATTTCTCGTGCAAGGGTTTAGCTCATTACAAGAAATTATGTTACATTGGGTGAAATGCCATGTGAAAGGTGAGGTGGATGGTGATTATGTGAAAGAGATGAGGAGCAAACAGAAGCTGTTAAAAAAGACATTTTAAAATATAAATGTTGTGAAGCTCATCACTCAAGACATGATTCGTGCCGTTCCCATTTGCCACCAGAACTGAATATTAAATATATGTGGAAATGTTATTGTGAGATGAGATTTGTAATGCCCTACTTAAGTGTTCTTTGTCTAAATACAAGTCAGTATTTTATAAGCTTTGCAATCTTGGTTTTGGAAACTCCAGAACAGACACATGTTCCACTTGTGCTGAACTTTTGCCGAAAATAAAGGGAATGTTTGACTTGGAGAGGAAGAACAACATTCATACAACATACAGACTACACAAATTTAGTGCAAAAAATATTTCAAAATAATGTAGCAACATAAGGAAGGTGATGTGACAATATGTTTTGACTGCCAACAGAGTCAGCCATTGCCAAAGCTTTTGATTGGAGAGATATTCTACAGTTGCCAAGTGTGGCTGTATAACTGTACAATATTGCAGTTGGAAGAAGAGGGGACATGCAAAGAGGTCACTCATTGTTCTTGGCTAGAAACACAGAGTGATCCGAGTTCAAACAAAATTGCATTCACAATTGATGCACTAAGTTATGGAAGTAGAAAAGGCATTGCAAAGGAGAAGAAGAAAAATGTTGTACTCCAGTTATTCTCAGGCTCTTGTGAATCCCAAAGCAAGAATACTACAATATTGGCAACATTAATGCATCTAGTGGAGAAATCATCTATATTTACAGAAATAATTCTCTACTTCCCAATAAAAGGGCACAGTTGCATGCCACCAGATCGTATATTTGGAAATGTTGAATAAGACTACAGAGGATTAGAGAATATTACTGTACTTTCTCAGTACCATGATATTTTAAATAAACATGGCACTTGCAATGTCCTTGGCAAGCAGTGAAAAATCTATGATCTTAAAAGCAAATCAGATACTCTCATCAAGAAGAAATTGCCTTTTAAAATGACAGAAACACGTGTTCTTCAGTACAAGAAGGGGGAAGTTTCTGTTCAAACAACATATTTTGGAACGGCAATAGAAGTAGAATGCGTGAAAAAGGATGTGAGGGATATAAGAAGTATGGACACAGCTGATGAAATATCTTATTTCAATCATGTTAGTCAAAAAAAATGTGAAGACATGAAAAAACTTCTTCAGTACTTTGATGCCACCTCCCAGGAAACTGTGAACTTCTATAAAGAGGTTTTTCGTGATTGCAAATCTAAAGATGAAGACAACAATAAAACAGTGCTTGAAGATGCAGCTACACATTAACTATATTCCCACAGCAGTGAGACAGAATATTATATGAATAATAACTATTAATGTTAGTGATAAATTTACCATCATAAAGATTTATAAAAAAATTACTTCTGTGAAAATACAGCAGTGTGACTTACAGTGATCATAAAAATAATTTACTATTCAAAATACACTTACATATTTTTAT
The DNA here is from genome assembly GCA_030765065.1 of Deroplatys truncata. Lineage (NCBI taxonomy): Eukaryota > Metazoa > Arthropoda > Insecta > Mantodea > Mantidae > Deroplatys > Deroplatys truncata. The sequence goes on from CM060990.1 coordinate 384,484,028, forward strand.
GCGTGCAACAGGGACATAAGTTAGTCTTTAAAACATTCCAATAATTATTAGTATTAATTACATTAAATAATTAAGTGTTATTAATTAATAATTAATGATAAATACCCTTTCCTGTATTTAAATATGAGAAATGTAGTTAAGCAGTTTTGAAAAAAAATTGGATATTTTGAAATTTTTTTAAAGAGTTAGTACAGTTTTCAAACTTAAAGGGGTTCATCATATGTTGAAAAAAAACTCTACTGTAGCTTTAATAAATAGTTTTGTAAAATTTGCCAACATTTCAAATAACATGTTTATTAAAAAAAACTCTTTTCCTGAACATTTTACTTTTTGTATATAGGAAGTTTTGTGAAAACTCCTCCATGGTGCAATATAGGCTAATCTAACTTGAGTTTGCTTTTTCCTTCTCTTCCTACGTTTTTCACATTTCTGATGTTGTCATGGTCTGTTTCTACTTTATTTTCTTGGCAGATTTGTTGTGTGCCTCATTTCTCTGTATTGCTTGGAATTTCTTAAGACTTTGGACCCTGATAGCCCTGTTTCCTAGGAAATACTGCCTCTATATGAGAATTTCCATGATAACCTACATAGTACTGTGGTCACGCATGAGCAGGCGGTTACTGATATTCAGGTCCTTTCCAAAGACCTTGCTGACTTGTATGAATATATGTCTTACGTTTGCTTAAAGTCCAGAAAAGAACTTTCTCCTCAGGCAATTGTTGTGCAGCCTGTGACAGTGCAGCGGACACCCCCTCCCAGTCTTTGTCTTTACATCCCCTTTGACCCTTACCCCGATCCAGCGATCCTTGTATTTTTCTGTTACTCCGGAACCTCCTCAGACGGCTGACACCGTGCCCACAATGGCCACGGGACAACAACCGACTACCAGTTTCACCCGCTCCTTTATTGACCCGGGGACCTTTGAGGGTAAACCGGGGCAGGGCATTCGCTCCTTTCTCTATAATTTCGATTTAGTTGCCGCGGCTAATGGTTGGGGTAAGCCATAAAGCAGCAATTTTTACGTTGTTACCTCCGTGGCGCAGTCGCCATGTGGTACCACATTTTTCACATCGGCAGCCCGACTTTAAATGGGCTCAGCTGCGAGATTGCTTACGCGACACTTTTACTCTCGTCGCACAGGACGATGTCCTTGAGTACAGCTTACGGCACGTGTACAAGAGTTGGCAGAGCCAACAGAACATTGTGTTTATTATGTGTTGTGACCAGGCTAACCCGCTAATGCGGGGAGGGAATAAATTAGGCATATTATGCGCGGCCATAAACCCTCCCATTTGGAACATGTGTCGTCAGCAAACCAGACTTCGGCTGAGGCATTGTTACAATGTTACAATCGCATTGAAACCGCCAGGTACTTGGCAGGACATAGGGTTGATTTAGTCTCCATACCCTCGAAGGATACGGTAGCTGCTATCTCTTCCAATAATGTGGACCGTCAGTTGGCTGATGTCTCAGCAGATGCAAAATCTCCAGCAGCAGCTAAATAATTTGAGCTTGGGGCCTCCACGTAAATCTTACCCTCCGAGAGACAATAGGGCTACCTATTGGTCCAGACCTCCTCCTGGTAATTAGACTGCTGGCCGGGGCGGTTCTCGGGTACTTCCTGACGTCCTCCGAGGACTGATCGTACCACTGAAGGGCACCCCATCTGTTTCATTTGTAACAGGCCCGAGAATGTCACCCTTAATTGCTATTGCCGGCCGCAAAATTAAAAAAAAGCGGCCAAACTCCCCCGCGAGCATAAAGCTAGTGGAAACAAATCCCCTTCCTCATAATACCATTCGGTCTGCTAATGTGTTGTCTGTTCCTAGTAAAATTGACCACGGCCTATTGCTGTCCTTATTGATAATGATCGTCTTTTGGTGGATTCGCATTTCGGTCCCCATTTGTTGTTAGGGATGGATTTTTTTAACCCGTTATAAGGCTGTTCTGAATTTTGCTACATGTTGCATCACTTTGCAATTGTCGAATGGACTACTCCTTGAAATTTCTTGTTAACAGCAACTTGATTGGCACCTGAATCAAATTACTTTGGAACCGTCAGTGGCTGACTTTCCTAACAAGGCGACGTGTGTTAAAGATGTTCGGCTTCCAACCTTTATTATCACGTATGTTTCTATGCGATTTCATCCTAATCTAGCAAACCAAAGTCACTCAAGAGGGGAATTTAACATTCCGGTATGTAATAATACTGCCGAACCCAAAACTTTGTTTTCCGGAACAGCTTTAGCACATTTCATGAGGTACCTTCAGTCCATTATCCTACAAACATATCTCCTACTGATGTCACAGATGTTATACAGGGTGCTACTTTTCACATCAATTCTAATCTTTCCTTGGAGCACAAAATTCTCTTGTCGGATCTTTCAAACCGTTTTTGGAACACATTTGTCACAAATTTACAACTCGGTACTACAACCTTAGACGAGTTTAATATTGAGCTTATGAATCCTAGACCTATTAAGCAACGGCCATATCGTGTCTCTCAAAAGCAGCGTGAAATCATTAACACGCGGGTTGAGGAAATGTTACAGGCAGGTATTATTCGGGAATCTTCTAGCCCCTGGTCTTCGCCTGTTGTGTTGGGACGGTGGTTATAATTTTTGTGTTGATTATAGGACCCTTAATGCCGTCACTGAGAGCTCTTCGTTTCCTCTTCCCTTAATTGACTACCTTCTCAATTATTTAGGGAAAGCTAAATGGTTTTGTACGCTAGGTCTTCAGAGTGTATATTTTCAAGTTCCGGTGTCAAATTCCAGTAAGAAATATACACATTTTGTCACTTTGAATGGACAGTTTGAATTTGACAGGCTCTCGATTGGCCCAGTGAACGCCCCCGACATTTTCCCCGCATAGCTGACAAGCTTTTGGGGGATCTCAAGTATAAGAAAGCCACTGTGATTTAGGTGGCATTCTCATCTTTGATTGTACATTTACAGGGATGTTGTCCAACCTAACACCGTTTTTTTGCCGCCTGAAACACTTTAATTTCATATTTAAACCTTCTAAGGTTTATTTTGTTATGCAAGCAATTTAGCTGCTGAGTTTCCAGGTCTCGCTTCGGGGTATAGAGCCGAATGAGAACAAAGTTGAGGCAATTCGTGGTTTACCAATTCCTAAATCCGTTAGAGATGTCGGGAAAATGTTAGGACTCCTCAGTTTCTATCGGCTTTTATACGCAATTTTTTTATTATTGCACGCCCTCTCTTACCAGGAAGGACCAACCCTTTATTTGGTCAGATGGGCAACAGCGAGCTTTTGAAGAGCTCAAGTTATTGCTCACTTCGCAATCTATTTTGGTCATTATACGCCGGGGGCGTATTCTGAAATTCATGTACACAGTTCTAAAATTGGCATAGGCGCCATTTTACATTAAAAATGCTCGGATGGCGTTGCATCCAATTTCTTATGTTTCGCGGTCCCTTAATAAACATAAGCAACGTTACAGTGCCACTGAGTTGGAGTTATTGAGGCTTGCCTACGCCCTTGCGCACTTTCGGCCACTTCTGTTTGGTTTCCCGGTGCATGTGGCCAGTGGCCACCATGCTTTATGCTATCTGCGCTCCATGAAAGATGTCACTGGTAGATTGGCGCGTTGAGCTTTGAAATTGCAGGTTTACGATATTACCGTCATTTATAAGGCTGGAAATTTGCACAGGGATGTTGACTGTTTATCTCGTTTTTCCGTCAGTTCTTCAACGTCCCAGAAATATGCCAAATCGAGGATGTGCCCGCCTGTGTGCTTTTACCGACTGAGGTGGCGGCAGAACAGAAAACGATCGGAGTTTACGTATTTTAATTCAGGCAGTGGAACAGCCTGATCTCTTTTCTCCCTCATTACGCCGGCAGGCGTCAGATTACATTTTGAAATCGGTGTGCTCTATCGGAAAAATGCTGGTGCATCAGATGACTTGCATCTTCTAGTCATCCCTAAGTCTCTTTAAAATGAGATTTTATATTCCCACCACGATGAACTAATGGCAGGGTATCTAGGTTTTACCAAAACCTTTTTTAAAATCACTTCCCGGTTTTACTGGATTGGTATGCGTAAAGATATTAAAACGTCTATTAGGGGTTGTCCCTCCTGTCAGTCGCGGAAAGGACCAAAGAATTTGCCAGCTGCCGGCCTGTTGCGACCGATCCCTGATACTCATATTTGTGAACGCTTTGGTATAGATATTATAAGCCCATGACATAAGACTAAGACTGGAAATACTGTAATTGCTGTCGTTACGGACTACTTTAATAAATTTGTCGAATTCCAAACCCTTCCCTCTGCTTCTGTCCCTCATGTGGCTAAGTTTATTTTGGAAAGTATTCTGTGTTGTCGTGGGGCTCCTGCCGCCCTGTTATCTGGTAAGGGTACTGTATTTTTGAGTGAGGTTGTTCAAGAACCTTTAAAACTTACGGGAGCCAAACACGATCCCACTGTGGCTTATAACCCCGCATGTAATGGTTTGGTCGAACGCTGTAATCAGACCCTTATTAATATGATAATTACATAAATTCCATGCAGGATGATTGGGAAGTCGCCTTCCTCATGTTGCCCGGGCGTATAACACTTCTAAACGCGAATCCACAGGTCACCTACCTTATTTTCTGATGTATGCGAGAAATTCGACTCTGCCGACATAAGTGGCTTAAATATACCACTTTTAATCTTTTTTTTCATGCTACTCAGAGAGATTTCCTTCAAGCACGTGAAATTGCTCGTGCTAACATCACTGCCGCACAAAGTAAACCAAAACGCCTTTTCGACAGGAAACGTCGACATGTGAAGTATACGCCCGGCGATCTTGTTAAAGTATAGGTCCCTGCGCGTAAGAAAGGTTTAACTACGAAGCTTCTTCAACGATATCACGGACCTTTCGTGGTTGTAAAGAAGCTCTCACCTGCTAGGTACGTTATTCCGGATCCCCGCCGCCGGAAGGCTCCAGAACGTACTGTACATGTTAAGAGAATTAGCGATTATCATTTGTCGTATAGACGTAGTTGAAGCGTGAGAACTGCATTTGCTTCTCTCTTCTCAGCTCGGCTGGCCTATGATTCTCACGGGAGCGTTAGGTTCCCTGTTTAAGGTTTAGTGGTGCACATGATATGTATAATTCCTCGCAACATATCCCGTACCTTCTAGTATTGCCCCAAAGTTTTCATTTTTATGCTTATTCCTCCTTGGTTTTTACCATCTCTAATAATATTAGTGCTTAAACCCTTATGTTTACGCTTACTGTATTGTTACTCACATAGCGGCTTGTCTTTCACGTACCAGTTCTTGTGCTTTACATATGTTTTGGTACATTGTATCTAATTATTCTATTGTATACTCTAGATATTGTATACACTAATTATTCTTAGGCCTTTGAGGATCCCGATTGCCCTACTCGGGATTCGCCACCGCAGACTTTTTATGCTTATAACTGTTACTTTGATATGCTGTTATCGGGACCTTTGTCTATTAAGACTGTATTCCCATATTTTTTTATCTCTGTTCCCTAGGGATTAGCTTATTTTTATTTATTATTCTGAACATAACAGGCATAAGCCCAATTACAATTTTTATTACAAAAATATAATAACATACAATCATTTATAAATATAATTTATACCGAAGAAACAAACAGAAATTATGAATAACAGTAAAAGGTTCCGAAGAAGGGAACGAAATAAAAAAATAAGGAATTTAAACAACCATAAAAAGAAAGGAAAGAAAAGAGAAGTTGGTATGGTAATTATACAAGTATTGCTAATTTAAATATTTGTATTAATCTACGCAAGAATGATTATTGACAATTGCATTTTTGAAGTGAGTTTCAGACGTGTTGAAAATATATAGATCCAAATAATGAAGTTTGCTGTATAAATATACAATTGTGTTTAATGGTGAATTTTTATGGATTTCTGAGTTTGCTCTTGGGGTGAAAAAGCTTCTTAAATCTACTTATTTTATTTGGTACATAAAATGATATATTTGCGAAAATATTAATATAATCAATAATAGAATGTAATACTTTATACAGAAATATTATTTTAAGGTACATCTAGTACTGGGATCTGGACATATGATTACGCTGCCTTTCACTACGTGACCGTGCAACAACTTAGAAATACAAAGTCACCACAATAAAAGTAAAAGCATTTTTAGTGGTAACTCAAATACTATTCAAAATGAACTAACAGATGCATTTCAAATTACATGAATGACTATGTAAAGACAGAAGTAAGTCATGCATTGTTCTTTATTGTTCAAGTCAATGACACTAAAGGCATTGCACAAATATCCCAATGTTGAGTTATAATAAGATTTTTGAAAGGTTCTTGGGATTCCATGATGTGAATATTGAGACCACTGAACATATGGTTGCATTGGTAGACAGAATTTTAAAATAATTTGACTATGAAACTAAATTAATTGACCATTGCTATTATGATGCCAGTGTCATGTAAAAAAATGGGTTAAAACACAAATTATAAGATAAAACCCCTCAAGTTATTTTTGTTCATTGTATGGCACATCACTTAAATTTGGTTTTGCAATAAGGTGCCAAGAAAATATCTAAGTGTCAGATATATTTTAATGTAAGGTGGAATTCCATCATTTTTCTACCATTCAGCAAAGCGAACTCATGCACTTGATTCCACAGGTGTTAGGTGTGTATCAACAGTTACCAATACTCGTTGGTCTTTCAACTCGAAGCTTATTGGCATATTAATTCAAGAATCGGAAAATCTGAAAAATGGACGGTGTAACGATTAATAATATATTAGCTCGTGAAGGATTTTTAAATAAATTCAATAATTTGGAATTCACGCTTCTCTCCATTGTTTTTGATGACATATTTGGCATAATTGAAGTACTTTGACACCCTTCAGAAAAACTCATTAGATATCAACTATTACTTAAATAAGATTCAAAGTACTTCTGATATATAAGGAGCAGAAGAAATTAAGAATATTTTAATGCACTGATTCAACAATCCAAAACACTGGCACCCGTAATGTCAGAGGGGATCATGCTGAGAATGAACTTTTGATTACTTACAGAGCTTGATATTTAAAAATCGTAGATACTCTTTTAAGGGAATTCCTAGACTATGAGAAGTCAGGTTTTCTTAATCTTGTTGATTTCACAAAATTTTATACATATGTCACAGATTTTCCAGCCATTTCTCTTCAAAGCTTACATAAGTGCTATCCACAGATATTTGACAATATTAATCATTTGAGGAGTGAACTTACTTTTTTATAGTGATGAATCATTCCGAAACATGGCTATAGACAAAATTTTAGAGGACCTCAAAAAAAGAAGACATTTTCGAAGAAACATAAATTGTTTTGCTTAGTGATGACTACATCACCTACTGGTGTTTCTGTCGAAAGAATTTTATCCTGTCTTATAAGGTTGAAGACATGCTCCAGAAACTCAATGTGTTAAGCAAGGCCAACATCTTTAGCCAACATTTCCTTGCAGAAGCAATTACTGTGCACTTATAAAGAATAAACCCTTCTACAGTGAACAGACAACTTTACAAGTGGTGCTTGCTTTCCAGGTCTTTATAACTGCTCATACGTTGGGCATTATTATCCAGGAAACTTGTTGCGACTGCATACATAAAACATATCTCATCATTAAAATTCTTTGTATCTAGCACAGCTGTGTATGTCTTCTTAGCCTCCACAACCGATGGTAGTGGAATATTTCTACTTTCAGGAAGTAGACACATATTTGTAAGCTGGATCCCCTCAACGGAAAGAAAAGACCAATTGCTACCCTTAAGATGACCTTCCTCAATTTCTGTAGCCGGCTTCTTCAAAGTCATTTCCAATAGGACGTCCAAACCAGTCTGAAGAAGCACGGCTTGCTTACCGGTTTTAAAGGATTTGTCTGTAATATATCACCGATGACATTAACAAATCGACATTCGACCTAATGTTAAACCTTTACAAACTTGTGAATCCTCAGTTCTTAACAGCGTGAATTATCCATAGCGTGACTCTTAGAGGTATGAATACAGGGTGAATCACCTAAAACTTGTACCGCAAATATTTCGGAAATGGAAAGCGCTATTGATGTGCAGTTTCCACAGCATTGATTGGTAGTCAGAGGCTCATACATTTAGCCTATAAAATATTTTAATAATACTGAGAAAGTGTACTTTTTGAGCAAACATACACGTTTTAAAAAGAACAATGTCTAATTACATCAACAGAATAAAGTTCCAAGTCCTTTTTTAATGAAAGTATTCGGTAGCTTGATCGTCTGTAGTAAAGGCTACTATTCACAGCTTTGCCCGACTCTTTAGGCGTACTAGTTTGAGAGATATTTTAAACAGACTCTTCGGGAGTCCATCCAAAAGTTTTTGCAAACAGTTTTATCAACACGATTCTCTATGTTGGAGACATCAGTTTACTGTTTGCCCATTGTCTTACGCCCATTAGTTAAATATGTATTTAACGTACAAATAAAATTGCATAGTCGGTCATCGAATCCAAGTCCTTTTTGAATATAATTATGTTTATGATCTTGATTATCCATAATAAATGCTGTGATCTAGACCTTCCAGGGCTTTTTTAAGTATTATAGTTTAGGATATAGATAAAAATTAAGAATTAATTAAAACATCTGCAACCGAAACAAGGTCTTTTTGACAACTCAAATTATATACCGACTGATTATAATAAAGGCTACTGTTTGCACTTTATTCAAAACCTCTGAGAGTTCTGGAGATAAAAATTTTAAATATCTGAGACTCGAACCCGAATCTTTGGAAAGCTACGTATATATTAAATTTGATCACGATAATGATAGCATCGATATAAGCTTATCCCACATCTCTGTGAACAATAGTTAAGGCGCTGTTTGACATTAAAGGTTAATGACATCTGTGCAAATTTTTGCCATTCCTTTGATGTGCTAATTAGGGGCGGCTTCCCTTTGTATTCTTAACAGGGGGTAATCGAATGAGTTGATATTCATAATATGCTAATTAGGGGCTGTGACTAGTAATAAAAGGGGTAAGCTGCTGTCGGCTTCCATTTATGATGGTAAACATGGGGGTACGGCTAAACGAAAGTGTTTATATGCAAATTGTCGACATTACTTTGATATGCTAATTAGGTGGCTTCCATTTGCTAATCGCTAATACTTGTAGAGGTGCACAGTTTTAAATATACTTCTGCCTGCACCTGCTTGCTTAGGTAACACGCACGAGATCTCGTCCAGGCGTGAGGGGGCAGTGTTTTACCTTCTCCAAACCTCCCCTTCATACTGTGCAGCGCGGCCAGTGAGGGTAATGGTAGTTCCTAAGAATTCAAAGTGGCCGACACTACACAACTGCAGTACTGCCAAACTACAATGCAAATTACTAATTTCAAGCCGGTAACGAAACCCTGGAGAAGTAGGACATGATTTTCAAGGTCCGTTTTTATAAAGGTGTAAATTAAAGTGTGTAATGCTATGATACATAAAAAGCATTTAAGTTGCATAAGCAGCATGAGTCATTCCTCGTCAACTAGCACAGATTTTCACATCTGACCATCATGTCTCCTATTCACTTCAAATTTTGTCAATGGGTTACAAAAACGAAGTGAACGATGTTTTAAATTCTTTTTTTTTAATAGCAATATTTTTAAAAAGCAATATTTTTAAAAGTATTGCGCAATCCAACTTGTGAAAAGCTGCACACCTGTCTACCTTTAAATTAGAATATCGCAGCACAGGCGATAAGTGATAAAATTATGTTATAAAGTGCAATGCAAAGCTTAATATCTAATATTTTACTTAATATGTATTATAATAATTGATATAATTAACCACTTGCATCAATTTTAAAACTCAAACACTTAAACCCTATATATCATTATTAACCCCAAGTTTAAATTTCTATAAAAATTATAAATATGTTCCTTTAGTTTTTGTATATGTTTACATAAAACAAACATGGGACCCTGTATGATTAATTTTAAATAAAATAACTAGAGTTTTATTAAACTATCAATGAAGTCTAAAATCATATTCTGCATGAAATAAATGACATTAATAACTAGAAATAAGGTATATAATTTATAGAAATTATATATAGAAGCAAATGTTTCACCTGATTTCTAACACTAGTTTTAATTTTCCGTAATAATCAACATGCTAACATGAAACAAAAAATACAAAATATGAAATACATAAATAATACTTGGCAAGAATATGAATGCGTACACTGACATCTTAAAATCCTTTGTGCTAATCCCCAAAGGGTGATCAACTAGTCTTCCTCCTGTTTGAGTCCATATCGCGAAGATAATTGAAATATCTGATAAAACGTAAGCAACTCTTTGTTGGATTAGAGATCTAATGAAGAAACCACATCAAAATGCTGCAGTTTAAATACCACAATGAAAAAAGCTTTCTAATTGTAGGAATTTATTTTATAGCATACTGTTAATTACTGCAAAGGTTGGTAATTTCCACCCCAGTAATGCTATCACTAACCCTTGTTTTCATGTTTTCTGGTTCCAAATGTGCAGTCAATTCCTCATGCTCTCCAGCTTTGTTTAGGTTCTTTATTTGGAAATTTGCTGTTGCAATTAATTCAATAGAATGCTAAAATGCATCACATTTATGCACGCAGTATTATTGTGTATGACATGCAATGCTAGTATAACATTTTAATGCAGTGCTGAAGTTCCAGCAACTTATTCCAAAGAGATGGCTAATTCTTCTTCGTCTTCATCTTCCTCCAGACTATCCTCATCACTTTCTTTCAGGTCTGTAAGAAATTCCTCTACCTCTGGTGCATTTCTCACTTCCTCATTGTAATGCTTCATAATTATGTTTTCTGCATGCTTTACTTCATTTCTCCACATTTCTGGTGTTACCTGTTAAAATATTAGCTTAATTATGATCATCATTATCACCACAATACTGTGAAAGCTCAAACAATGTTGTGAAACACTTATAGTTAAAATACCAATTATTTTCTTGTTTACATATCTGTTTACATATCAATATCTCAATACATGAGATCTCCTTGTGGTTTACCGGGAAAAATGCGAATCAGCTGGAGAATTTAATGTCGTGTCGGCATGTTGCCATGGTAGCTCAGTGGTTAGAGCAACCGGACGGAGACCGGGAGATCCGTGGTTCAAATCCCGGCTATGGCATTGAATTTTTCAGTCATCTGATTCTACCTTTCCAACCCTGTCCAACACACGGCTTGTGAGAAAGAACAATTAATTCCATTAAAGTAGGAATTATTTCACTTTGATATTGTGAAAGAAATTGAATTACTATTTCAGGTTGCTTCAACTCATTCTGCATAACTGACGCAATTCATTATTTTTTGAATTATTTGACCCTGGTAATTTATTTTGTCTCAACCAGGTCTGAAAACAAAAAGAAAAATAAGATTTCATACTCAGAAAACACAATTAATAAACATTGCTCATTTTTTAAAATGCATAAACATTATAAGTACCTACCATTAACTGATCTATTCTCCATTTTGACGTTGGCTGTTATTCTGTAACTTTGTTGTGGTATGATGCATTGCCTATAACAATCAGACAGGATCCTAAACTCCTAAATCCAACAACAACCTGTTTCTCCAACCATTTCTGATATGTTTCGCTGTTCATTGCACCATGATAATCTTGGCCAGTCTTCAGATTAGAAGAAAGTATCAAATCTGCATCTTTGTATCTTTTGATACAAAGAATACACAGGTGATACTATTAGAATCCAGAAAAACAACAACAAAAATATGATTCTGAAGCAGCATATAATTCATCAAGAACTACTTTATAAGGAACAAAGCCATCTTTTGTTCCAGCATGTAGAACAACCAATCTTCCTCCCTCAGCAGGTCGACACATGACTCCCTGGGGTTTACCATAAACACTCTTGGGTTTGTTCTAAGAATATGTTGCAGACTCTATAAAATATATGGGAAATTCAAATAGTTATGAGTAATACCTTCACATTAAATGTTTTCTAAAAGTTACCATCCATGTATGTTATCTTAAATATTGTTACAAGGTTACCATTCATAAAAACCCATGTTTCATCCAGAAAGACTTTGAAGAAGCGTGGTATTATAAAACAGTATTCACTAAGCACTATAACGCCATTACATAACTGGTGAACAAGAATGTCGGCGTGGACGAAATTGCCGCAAAGTTTACCGTAATGGAGGTAAGGTATTGTCGGACCGTCGCTCTCGATAGTGATATCAAGAATTTAATTTACTCTAGTGAGCGTAGCAAGGATGAAATCATACAGGAGTTGGAGTCGACTGATGAATACAATGAAAAGTATTATACCTGAAAGGCAAAATTGGCGTTGTTAAGTGGCAAGCCATCGCTGCAGAGTCAATTTCCGTCTCTCGTGATTCTAATAAACATCGCCTTAGGCTTCCAAAGCTGGAACTGGTTAAGTACGGTGTCGAGATCTCCCAATGCATTGGGTTCTGGGCAGTTTTCCCATATCGACAGTGATCCCGAACTTTCTGACGAGGAGAAATTTCAGTACCTCCTCCAGGCTACAATACCTAAGTCGAAGGCCAGAACCATTGTTGAAAGTTTTCCTCCTTCAGGTGGAGATAACGGCAAGGCGATTAGTGCACTGAAGGAGAGGTTTGGTTGTAAGGATCTTTTAATTCAGCATTAATTAAGTGAATTAATAAAGATTATTACCGGCTATAATGATATGAAACTATCGGTGCTGTTCGGCAATTTGGAAGCTCAATTACATGCCTTAGGCAGATTGGAGATAACATGTGCTAATTACGCTGTCATTATCTTTCCTTTAAAGGAGTCATGTTTGCCGCTAGAGACGTTGGGGCATTGAGAACGTACCAATGGTGACTGTGATGCGCCCTTAGATGAGCAGATGGACCGTCTCATTCTTTCTCTCAAGAGAGAGGTACAGCCAGAAGAACGTGTTGCCATGGCAAATACTCGTTTCCCCACTTCTCATTTAAAAGCAACGGAGAGGGCAAAGTCTTTTGCTGATGAGACCGAGTGCCGCACTACAGCAGCTAATTTAACAAATCTCAACATTGCTACCCAGTGTATGTTTTGTAAGGGTGATCACAGTGCTACTGATTGCCAAAAATCCGCGAACATGTCAATTGATGACAAAGGGAAACTTCTTGCGCAGGCTGGTTGTTGTTTCGCTTGTACCAAGAAAGGTCACCCTGCACGTGGATATCGGGTGAGGTACAGTTCATGCAGAGGGAGCCACATACTGCTGATGTGTGATAAAAGCAAGGTCGATCCTGTGGTTGAAGCGGGAAACACTCTTCCTGAATTAGATTTCCTGGCTATTAATCATAGTCTGACATTTGGAGCTTCAACTGAAGTGTTCTTACAGTCCTTTGCAGCTATTCTGCACAATGGTGGTATGGATAGAAGGGTTCGTGTTTTGATCGACAATGGGTCACAACGCTCCTACATTTTAGAGGCCAAAGAAATGAAAAATGATGTCATTGGTGAAGAAGGTCTGATTCACTCTCTGTCTGGGGGCTGTAACCTCGGATTAATGAAGCACGACTGTTATAAGGCATGCCTGCGTGGGTTAAATGGAAACTTCGCCCGCAGGTTTTCAGTACTAGGCTAAGTAAATATTGCTTTATTTATCTCGTTGGCCAGGCCCAGCACAAAAAAGGAAGAAGAGATTCGAAAGTTGGGTATCAAGCTCATTGAAGACATGCCTGGATCCATTAAAGTCCTAATAGGAGCTGATCTGGTCCGGCAACAGGGTAGTCCTGTCTTCTGGTACTGCAGTGTCGAAACTTGGTTGGATACTGAAGGGCAGCGAGAAGAATTCCATTGTTTGTTGCAAGAACAATCTTGCCACAATCTTCACTATGACAACTGTAATTGCCGGAGACGTTGCTCATCTATGGAAATTCGAGGTCATTGGTGTCAGTGATCCAGTGGAAAAGCAGGATCGAGATGCCAGGCGGTTGGCTGTTTCTGGAGCAATTTAAGGGAACTTTCGAATTTGTGGAAGGCCGATACCAGGTTTGACTTCCATGGCGCCTGTTTTCAGAGTTTCCTTCCAATCATAAAATTGCTGAGGGTCGGCTAGTGAGAACTACAGGAAAGTTGCGCCAATCCAACAATTTATTTGAAGATTACGATTCAGTATTTCGTAACTTCTTCAAACTTATCACTGAGAGGACTGAAAATAATGGTAAAGGACACTATTTGCCCCATCGTCCAGTAGTGAAGGAGCCCAGTAGTACTGCAAAGTGCGCCCCGTCTTCGACGCCTCGGCTAAAATTTGTGGTTTTCCGTCTGTCAATGACTGTTTGGAGCTAGGGCCGAATCTCATCGAACTGTAACCTGACATTTTGCTGCGATTTCGAGATAAAGCAGAGGGTGTCAGCCTATATAGAGAAAGACTTTCTACAAATTGTAATACATCCGGAAGATCGGGAATATCGGAAATTCCTGTGTTGGAATCGCGAAGGCAAGTTAGTGACACTAAGACACTCCCGTGAAGTCTTTGGAGTGACCTGTAGTCCCTTGCTCTTAGCCGCAGTCCTCAATCACCTTATCAGCAAATGTATAGATAATTGTCCTGTAGAAGATATTGTAAGCTTGGAAAAGTTAAAGAAAGGATTTTATGTTGATAATCTAGCAACGAGTTAAAACAGGCATCCAGATGCTGAAATCTGTAATCACTTCCTTCAAGTGTCATGGCTACAGCAGGTTTCAACAGCAGGTGTGGGAGTTCCCAGGTGACTCTTCGCAAGAATTGACTCCCATTCTGGGGCTAAAGTGGAATCGTAAAGAGTGACACACTCAGCCTGATCAACGGTTGGTGGGAGAAAATTGTTCAGGTGGACTGCTTCACAAAAATGAATGTTATCTCCATGAGGATATACGATCCGACAGGTTTCAGTGGACCTACAACTTTAAGCCTGAAGTTAATGTTGCAAAGCCTATGGGAGAAGAAATTGGGCTGCGACGATCCCGTAGATGACGAAAATGTAAATGGCTTAAAAGCTTGGTTCCTACAAGTTCCTCTGCTGAAAGATGTAGCAATTCCTCGGAATATTGGCACCTCTCATAATCGTTCACTGTATCTGTTTGTTGGCGCAAGTGGTAAGGCTTATGCTGCTTGTGTGTTTTTGCGCAGTGAAAGTGAAGACGGAGACGTCTTTGTCAATTTAGTGCAGTCAAAATCTAGATTTGCACCGTACAAGGGACTTATGTTACCACGATTGGGGTTGATGGGATCTACAATGGGAGCTAGACTGCTGAAGTCAGTTCGAGATGCCATTGGTTTGACCACCGAGCCAATTATGCATGGAGTGATTCCAGCACCGTGCTTGCCTGGATCCAACGAGAATAAGAGTGATCGGTCTTTGTTAGGAATCGGATTAAGGAAATAAGAGTACTGACACAGGGGATTGAGTGGAAGCACATCTCTGGCCTTTTGAATTCTGCAGACCTTCTTTCTAGAGGATGTATGATAGGGCATCTCGTCGTATCACGCTGGTGGGATGGACCATCATGGTTGAAATACAGTGACGATTCATGGCCTGAGTCTCATTGTACGTACGCTTTGGAAGAAGTGATGAATGAAAGGCTTAAGAAAGCATCTGTCCTGTTTGTTTTGCGCAAAGACCATAGATGGTTGTACCGTTATTTCAGCAGATATGAACAAATTATTCGTATTATTACATGGATGTTTCGCCATTTGACCAAATGAGAAGAGACGTGGGTCTTTGTCTACAGAAGAAGTTCAACTCGCCGAGAGCACTGTTTGAAGACTCTTACAAGAGGAGGCCTTTCAGTCAGTTGATGACCCCAGACTCCGTGGACTATCCCTCTTCAAAGATGAAGCTGGTGTGATACGTGTGAAAACCCTCTTGACTGAAAGACATGATTTACATTCATTTGCTAATCCTGTTGTGATTCCCCATGACCGCGCGGTTGTGAGGCGTTTCCTTCGCCAACATCACTTAAGCGAAAAGCATGTGGGAGCTCATACCCGTGGTCAACTTTGAGAGGAAGTGCGTGGGTACTGGTAGGATGTCAAGCAACACGTGAAGTGGTGAGAAGGTGTGTTGGCTGTCGCAGTCACGACAGTAAGAATATTGATACGGATTTACCACCGCTCCCTTCGTTTAGAGTTAACATCGCCTCTGTGTTTGAAGTGTGTGGGGTTGATTTTGCAAGTCTTCTCATACTCAAAGCTGAAGAAAACGTGTGGGTAGCTCTGTTCACCTATGGAGTCTACAGAGCTGTGCATTTGGAGATCGTCACCTCTCTGAGTACTGATTCTTTTTTGTTGGCTTTGCGGTGGTTTATTGCACGTAGAGGGCAACCTAGTACGATCTACAGCGACAACGCTATTTATTTTTAAGGTGCTGAGAATGCTCTTGCGACTTTTGATAGGGATAGAATCAAGATGTACTGCTCAATTGAGAGAATACAATGGAAATTTAACCCGCCTACTGCCTCCTGATGGGAAGGATTGTATGAAAGGATGGTTCAAACTGTTAAGCGGAGTCTCCGTCGTATCTTGGCGAAAGCATCATTGAACCTGGATGAATTGTTCACCATTCTCTGTGAATGTGAAAGTCTTGTCAACTCCAGACCAATCACAGTTTCTTCTGAGATCAACCAAGATGTTGTTGCTTTAACATCTTCGGCCTTCCTCAAAGGTATTTGCCTCAGCGAAACTGGATGTCGACGAGATTGAGAAAAACAGCTTAGAGCGTCGCCTACGTTATCGACCAAAACTCAGGGAAAATCTGCGAGCTCGGTTCCGCTCGGAATACTTGGGCTCACTGAAGTGGATTTATCGCAAGAAGACTCGTCAGCCTACAATGGGAGAAATCGTGTTAATCACCTCAGAGGGTGCCAGGAGAAAAGACAGGCCACTTGCACGGATAGAAGTAGTAATTCAAGGACGAGATGGCAATGTTCAAGTTCTTTGGTTGAGAACGAAAAGGCGAATAGTAATTCGCTCATTACAACGTGTGTTTTCGTTGGAAATTGGCGGGCGGCTTGACAATGGTCCGAAAGAATAAGTGGACAATTTCGCTTTGATTCCTGCTGTTACTTCAGTTTCCGAGTCTCTCTACAAAGATGAGGCATACGAGGTTGTTCAGAAGCAACCATCATTAGCTACTCGGAGTGGAAGATCAGCAAAGTTTCAACTTCGATTGGACTTGTTATCGTGTTCCAGTAATTGGGTGGGGGATGTCAGAATTTCTATGATCTTTATTGTTTTGTTCCTTGGATACTGGTCTTTTGTTGTTTATTCTATGTAATGTGTTTGTTGAATACAACTACCAGTAAATAAATGAGTCGTTTCTTATTTAATTAAGATAATCGACACAAATATTAGGCTTTTAACACCAGCTGAAAACAAAAATATACCCTTCCTAAAAATCCACAAATCCACCAAGGAAACTAATTGTAGCTTGCCCAGATATTATGCTATAATGCCCATTATATACCGCGTGAGTCTTCTCATCCTGCGGATTGGTAACTACACAACCCTGAATTTTACAGACGGTGCGAAATGTAGGTGCTGACACCGCATTCACCAGCCTGCTGCTTAGGGCTACGGTAGTGTTCGGTGTTAACGTTCCCTGGTAATGCAATGATTCATGCTGGTAAGTCATGCTGAAGGTCGGAAGTTCAACTCACGCCTGCAAATAAATGAGTTCTTTTATTCATTTCTGTTGATGTATCGAGAACGTTCTAGCAAATTATGATTTTTTCCGAATACACCAGAAAGCTTATTTGCATATTCTAACAAGTAACAATTTTGTGTTTTAATGAAATTCACATAATTAAAATAATTAAATGAAACGACACTTCCGTACCAAACTATCATCTCTCGTTAAATTTACTAAACATAAAAAGTACCTTTAAGTGGCCATATTTGAACCTGGGACCTTCACCATTTAAGACCAACGCGCACATTGTTGCACTCCGAGTGCAATTCACTGCACGCACACCGGTGCAAAGCAGTCATTTCGGCCAAAATTAATACGACGCAATGCAGTGGAGTGTTTACGGCATAGCCTGTACAACGCCGAGACTGCATAACTTCTCAATGCGCAGGCTGAAATTAAATTAAGTTTTATTTATGGACGCTCGTTAACTACTATGGCCCATAGCGTCCCATTCTATTCTGGGCGTGAAAGACCGGAAATTTTGCTCAGAGGCCTCTTTATCCGGCTTGAGGTTCTTTTACGTGCCGTAAATCTACGACACGGGACCACCGGCTTTACTTCCCTTCCGAAGGAAGCCATACTAAGGATTTTTAAGCCCGAAAAAATCCATCGCTCTCCGCCGGGTTTGAACCCACGACCTCGGGAACTAGAGGCTAGCATGGTACGACTAGACCACGGAGGACGACCCGCAGGCTGAGAAGACTCACACCCAGGTGAGTTTTAATCTGCAATATATATATATATATATATATATATATATATATATATATATATATATATATTGCAGATTAAAACTTATTGTACATAAGTTCTTAAGCACCTTTTCTAATGCTACCTTAACAGAGAAACTATAAATGCACCTTAATATTGCCTAGATATAATGAAGTTTAGCATTAGGCGTTAATTGTTTTTATTAAATGAATCCCTAGAAGTTCTCAAGCACCGTTGTGTAGCAAATATGAGAAACGTATTGTCTACTTACCCCTGAAAGCTACTTAAGTTACATAGACATTCTCCTCCTCAGCTTCAGCTTTCAATTTTTGGTACATGTTAACAGTTGCACTTTGGAAGCTGTCATTTAGCACGCATTTTTTAATTGAAACACTGGTTTCCTCACTATTTTTTCTCTTACTCATCTTATTTATACACAGTCTTTAAGAGAAATAAAATAGCCATTATTTATCAAAATTAATGAATTAGCCTAAACCTCAAATATAATGGGGTTAAAGTAACATGCCTTTAAACATTAATAATGCTTTTGCATCGTTATGATACCAAACATGATGTTCTTACCTTTGGCAAATTTTATTTTACAATAGCACCTTTATATAAAATCACTTCCGAAAGCAAGATATCGTAATATATTTCATACAGTACCGTGTTGTAAACACAGTAATAACAATAAACAAGAATTGTATATACTCTAAAACAGTTCAAAACAATACCATGCACACACGTGGAATACAATGGCGTCTAAATGACACAATCGTTTTAAAATCTGCCAGTTTCTTCATCTGCATATACCTTCAAAATAACAACTTTTTTCGCCAAAATAACAATACAATAACACCAATTACGGCCGTATCTTTCCTTACTAGGGGTACATTTTAGGAACAGTTGGTGCTACGGATGCAACGTAACAGATCGAATATCACCAAACACAACCAGACATCACTATAATGCGGGGATGTCACAGTTCGTTTTAGTGAATTCCAATGGTTACACTGCTATATGCCTACAGGGACTGGAACGTTGGTGGATGCATATTGTCGCAACCTTAGGGGAACGTAGCTTAAAGGTGAAGGTAGATGGTAGAACAAATAACTCTCAATGTTTCCTGATGGCCCATTTTATTATATTAACTAGAACATGATGATGCTGGGTTTCAGTTCCCAGCTTTAGGTCTTGAAGAGACCAGTTATGTCTTTAACAAATCTAACCCTGAAGGGACTTAACATTGACTTGAAACGACTGAAGGCTCAACACACCTAACATATAATGATGTGGTCTTTAAGTATTACATAAAATATTGTGAGTTCCCCTAATGGGATCTTACCTTGGAGAGTTGTCAGATACCTTGTTGCAGGTCCAGCAGCATGGATTGCTGACGAGTTCAGAATAAGAACGATCCCCCAGCAAGGGTTTGCAGCTCCTTATAAAGAAAGTCACTGTCTAGGGGGCTCTTGACAGTCGTGCCATGAGCATTACCAAGTATGGTGTGCCGCCGCCCTGAAAGTGCGTGGGCTCAGGATTTCGTAAGGATCATGGGATCCATCGGCTGATGTGCAAACAGGCACGTATTCCTAAGGAAATGATGGCATGGTGAAATCCCTTTGAAGTGTCAAAGGAAGTGGCAGACCACGGTTTCCTGTTATAAGTTAGCGTCAACTACAATCCCAACTCAAGAAAGTTTATGAAATATAAAAATGACCAAATGTGTTAAAATGTAAGAGTTTACCCAATATAGTAAAGTATCAAATCTGTGACAAATTCTGTATACGTAACATATCCCCGTCGGCTAAAAAATATCGCCGCGCTCGGCGAGAATATAACCACTCCTGCAGCACAAAGGCACCAACCAAGATTGGCTGCAGGCGATTCCCAGAAAACAAATACACACACAGCTTTACAAGTGCATCTCGTAAAAATAGTCCAAAGTAAACAAACATGAAAGCCAGGAAGTGGAATTAAAGATAGAATACAGGAAATACCAATATGGGATACATAAATCAGCAAAATAGTTACACAATGAAAGCATTACACACATACATGGAGCAATATATATTTATAAAGAACAAAAATTATCCGAAACGTTATGATAACGCCTGAAAAAACGGGAAAAGGAGAGAGAGAGCTGAAGGAATGGATGGCCCAACAGCACGGACAAGGGAGAAAGGAATGGAAAAGAAAAACAGAAAAAAGAGGGAAAAGGCTATGAGAAAAGGAGGTTGCGTCAGGACTAGACAACAAAGATCTGGTAAAGGGTAACGGCACACAACAGTCCTGGCACACCGAGCGCACCACCAATTTCAGTAAGTTCGCACAGGTCGAACGCACCCAACACGCCCACACACTCGAACACAGCCATGATGGAAGTACAAAGTGTAGACGTTACTGTTCTGCACAGCATGGAGAGTGTACTAGAGGCACAACCACTGGCAAATCCGATTGGCAAAGTAGAACAGAATGTTCGGGAGAGATTGAAAGGTCCATCTCAACCCTATCACACAGTCCCGGTATTGAAGAGGTACGAAACTGGGGGGGGGGGGTAAAAGTCAAGTCCATCAGGTAGAATTATACACTGCACTAGCCCTCCAGTTCATTATGTAGAAAGGCAAACTGCCCCGCTGAAGAAGGATTTCCCAGCTATACTGGATAAGGTGCGTGGGCAACGTCCATCGTGCTTCGCAGGGTGCGATGCGCTCCAGGTATGCCGGCAGTAAGGGTCCATCCGTGTAACACAGCAAAAAAAAAACATAGGAATTATAAGTTAGGGAGAAAATGATAAGGAAGTTCACAACAGAAAATAAAAGAGAAGGTGATAGGTAGGCACTGTCACTGGAATAATTTAGCAAAGGAGAAGAGAATAGGGGCAGTATACAAAGAGGGGGAGAATAATTAACTGGAAGCAGGTGCTACCAATAACAATTACGTAATATCTAATACCAATACAGGAGCTTAAAAATCAGAGCATAATTTGTATATATAATGATCAATTAGACAAAATGCTAAAGAGGAGGAGAGGCATTCGTGCGGCAAAGCGAACGGGGAGAGGAAAGAAAAAGAAAAAATGCAGAGCCAAATGCGTTACGTAAAACATCCGTACGCGACAAACAACTCCTGCACATCACCAATGCCTTTCCTCTTATACAGAAATACAAGATAAAGCAGAATGTATACTAATTGACCGAGAAAAACCCAAAGGGTCAATAAAGAGACTACAAAAACACTTGACAAACAGTCACACCTGTGATGCGGCAACAGCAGTGTAAGCCATACCTGCCGACCGAGGCCAGACATACGTTAAGGGCGTTGGCCTTGGGAACGTATAGGCAGTCTCCCCCGTTCGAGGAACTTCGTATAAAGGTAAGGCGGGAGTCAGAGTAAGAGGGGTGGGTGGTAAAGGACCTGGTACAGGAGGAGCGACATCGTCATAACCATGCCGAGACCGTGAAATTAGGGACGACGGAGGGCTATGGGAAGGAAAATCGGCAGACCACGGCCTAACGTTCCGCCAACAAATAGGATACAGTCCGTTGGTTATGGCTAACCAAAGTAAATAGGCAATTAGTAGCGCATTGATGCTAAATAATATTCCAATTAGATACATATTAGTGATTGTCGAATAATCTTTAGAATGCCAGTTACAGTTGTAACACTCGTCCAATGATGTATAAGTGGGGTAAGCTGCTGCATGATAAGGTGGCAGTATAGTAGTAGCAATGGATGACCAAGGTGCTGGTATTAACCTATGAATTTCGCCTGAAGGTTGGGCCATGGCAATACATTGTCTAGGTGGTAAGAACAAATAATGGGCCGTAGCGTTGCATTGACACGGGATGCGGATCCGATATGCGCCAATATCACTATGTAAGTGAATAGTCCGCCGCGAGGCAGGGCACTGTACCTGAAACTCAGGTATGTGAGTAAGGGTAAATGTTAATGTATCATAAAGAGAAACCATAGGTTTACGGTTATTAATACAAGACATTGGGCATACATTAGATAAATTAAAAGCTGAAGTTCCATGTAAGATGGCGACTGTACAAGCCGTAAATAATGCCGAACCTCCATAAGCTGGGGTCACCAGACACACACTAGACCTAGAAGTATCGCATTGTGGTATGAAAATCCGAAAGCCACTATGGGTATATAGGATTGCAACCGCGCGTCCCTCTAAGTCGATCATGCATGTTTTTCAAAAAATGCAAAGGGTGTGCGCGTAAAATAGCGTCCCACCGCCTCTTTTACGTCCGCTTGTAGCAAAGTAACGTGTAGGCCCAACATAATGAATTGCGTGGAAAAGAGACAATCTACTATTGGCGCAGTATAATATTTACCAATGAGATCCTTACCCCAGACTAGCCGAAAATCCGTGTTTTTACGTAACACAGCGTCTAATGCATCACTCAAAAGAGAAGGAGATATCGCCGAGGGATGCAAATGACGAGTTATACATGACCTGTACAAACGATCGGTATGGCCCACCTGGTATAAAAGTTCAAACAAGGGTCCAGCACCTGAAGGACGCAATGTTATGGCATTCTGAAGATCAAAGACTCTGTCACAGAAAGATGTATTAAATAGTGTGACAAAATGATTGAACCGCCGCACTTTCTGCAATATACCGCGTATGGCATTATCAGAAACATACATATTTTCTACATGCTGCTTATCAGCAAGCAAAAATTGCGATCCGAAAATGGATCCATCACCCCGTAGGGGATTTTCGTTCGGCCGAAAAAGGGGAGCATATTCCTCTTGAACAGTTTTAAACTTAGTTAACAGCCAATTGCAGAATACAGAAGTACTGGCGTTCAATTTACAATATGGCGTTATGGGCGTATGCACCCCACACTGTGAAACAAAGAACAATACTGGGACTGAATTTTCATATAACGTCAAATTTGGGAGTGAATAAAAATCACCACCACCCGTTACCTCTATAGGTGAAGGTTCATGAAGTCCTCCACATACATTAGGGGTTGTCGGGGTCAAAACAAAATAGATGAACATGCTTGCGGTAGCCATTTCCGCAGTCATGCTCATAAACAACTCTTCTCGCCGTAACTTACTTACTGCTTTACTTGGTCCTAGGACATCAATAATAATATAAACTTAAAAAGAAATGTGGTTTCATGGAGCGACCCGCGCGTCCATCAACTAAAACAATTAAAACGCGTTATAAATATTCATTGTGCACAAAAGGTATCTTCATAGACTCTCAAACTTATCAGAGAGCAATCCAGCAGGACCTCGCGGTACTCTGCAGATTGAGGCACTCTGGTTCTTAAATGGACCTTCCTTATTAGGTAAAAGTTCACAGGATCTTGCGATATATCTGCGAACACAAATAATTTATTTATGTGGCTTAATAATCATCCATCACCACTGAGAGAGTCTCACGACATCCTCTGAGAGCGTACGGATCACTTCCTTGTAAACAGAAGCAAAGGAAAGGAAGAAACTATTAAAAACCTGACAATTCCTAAGTATTTAGAGAAAACATTAAATAATAAAGAACTTGTTAAATATTGACGTTAACATACTGTAGGTAAAGGCTGGAAAATTCTGAGAAGAATAACAGGAAGCGGAGCAGTTACCACTTCCTATAAAAAGTCCCAGTTATGCGGTTTTACTGCGTCACTTAGAATCGTACTGAATATGAACATAAGAAAAAAAATAAACCAATTGAGATTACCAATGTAGTTAATGTATTAGATTTGCCCTGCTTCCGGTATTGGATCCAGTTGTGTGAGTGGCTTCCCTCTGGGTGCCACTGGTGGCGTTGTAAGCAAGAGTATACTTCCCGTAGGTTGTTCCGGAGTCGTATTAGGCTCTGGTCTACGTACAGCCCAATGTAGGCGAATCACATGCCAACACGACTTAAAGGACCGATAAGCCACTGCACCAATAAATACCAAAAGTAATATGCCCAAAACAATTACAAAACCATCATAGAAAACGTTTGAAACTGTTTCGGAAGCAAGTGCACCCGGCAGTCTTGCCGTAATTAAAAGCTCCGGGCGCCGAAATAATGTGACTGTTATCACAATAGTTAAAAATGTAGTCCATATGAACAGCAAGTGGGTTTGAATAGAGGAACCGTGTGTCATCGAACCGGGTTCCACTATAGGATTTCGTAGAGCACATGCGATAAATTAAAGTGTGGTACCTCTACGGACCAATTAGTATTTAGGCATTGGGAAAGGTTAGTAAAAGTTAAGTGCTCAGAACTGGCCCAAGGAGAAATTTTAAGGGAGCCTAGTATAGACAAACCCGCCGGGATAAGGTGAAGGGTTTTTTGGTTTAGGTACCGCAAAATCTAGGCAGGGAAACTGCTTCGGTATGTTTACCACCTGGCCCAATTTAAGCTCACAGGAACAAAGAAGCGTAAGTTGTAAAGCACCGGGGGAGTTTGGCGGTAAACTGGGGATCAGGCGGGTAAGATTATTTCATATTAATTCAATAGGTTCTAGTGGGAGAGTAATGACGTATTCATCCCGCGTAATTTCCGTTATCAACATCTTATTGGCAATATGGCATTGGAAGGGACAAAATTCATTCATTTCCGAAGCCGTCATGCCACGAAGCAGTTTAGTCGCGCACAAGGGTGTAAAGAGCAAATCGTCACTAAAACGTGGAATGTAACACAAACGAGTTTTAAATGGATCACACTGTTGTATAGCCGCCCCTGTGATAGGGCGTACCTGAGATCCACTAACCGTAACAAAAGCTGTATCGTGTAGTATAGTACATATCGAAGAGCCCCATGCAAAGGGCGTGCTCAGAAGTTGAAAAAGTTCCCATTGTGAACCTCTTTGCCTTACTGGAATTTTAACAGTGACTAAAATATAGTTGGTGCTAAATGAACATGACGTAATTTCAAGGTCAAAATAACGATGAATTTGGTTGTGTCAATAACTAATTCAAAGTTAGTACTAACCAGGCTTTGTTTCAATTGTAACAAATCATGTTCGAAAACATCATAGGGGATTACGGAAAGCGGAAGTAAGTGATTACGGCATAACAGCATTGCATCCATCTGCTTTAAAAAACAGTACAGTATGTACGGATCATTGAGTATTCTGCAAACTTTCCCATAATGAAAAGAATTGATGATCGGTTATTTGATTCAATTCATTGCGTATAATACTATAAATGTGATTAGTGGCTCTCATTACAATCTTTAATCGGTCATTAATTTTATCAAAAGATCTAGCCAATTGTTCGCTATAGTCATTCAACTTGTCTCTTGCAGCCGAAAACCAAGCACGGTCCTCGGTAATAATACGTTCCATGGATGTATAATGATCAAGTAGTTGTCGGTCTGTGGCTGCTAAAGCATTAATTTGGTTAGAAGTATATAACGTCACAGCAGAAATTAAGGATGTCCCCCAAAGAAAGCAATTCCGCGTTTAGCTCGATGATAACTTACGTAGTTCTCGGTCAAGAGTTTGTCCGATAAAATTAATATCGTCTTCCAATTGAATTAATATTTGTGGGGATGAACGCCTTCCTGCTGACCTTGGAGTCGTCAGCTGTTGTCACTCCACCCTTTCTCGTAGGACCTTAAAAGTCAAAGTAACGGAAACCTGATAGGCTTATAGTTTTTGGTAGGCGTCTCATAGCCGCCCCTGACGCTATGCGTATTGGCCTGTCGCTTATTTCCTCCGTGGCGATAGTGGCAGGAGGGACATTAGCAAAAGGAGATGCACGTGGAGATATGACATCTGGAAAAAGGGCATAAGAAACGGTGAAAGGCCGTGAAAGCCAAGAGAAACACAAGAAACCAATGCAGAATGAATAATTAATTATTATATGATATAGTGAAGTTATTAACTAATTTATTTATTAATTTTTATTAATATGGTATATATATTTGTTTCATGTAAACCAAAATGGGTTTGCATGACATATGGCACGGTATAAGCTACCATATATGAATATATAAAAACATAGAAATGAAATGTTATTGGATTATATACCACAGTGGGTCAAAAATGAGTGTTGGAGGATAATAGCTGAGCGCTGCGTAATCTACAGCATTTAGAAACAAGTAAACAACTAGTAACAAAGTAAATAAATACTATTCCATTTGCTATTGGAAAATTCAGTTTGTAATATGCTACTAAAAGAAGACAGTGCAGGTTTCCGTCTTCGTTTATCTCTAAGTAACAGGAAATGGTTACCGCGAAGAAAACCCAGACACCAAGTGCATCCTGAACTTTTCCTAGTGTTTTTACTAAGATAGACGATATGATGTGCATTCCCGGGACGGTCCAGATGCTCCTCGGGGGCCTACACATCCCTAAACTGCTGCAAGATATCAGCAGCACCTCCCTTCCCAACGCACGAGCTATTTTGAATAGTGTATGGGTAAGTAGGCACTGTAACCAATGTACATATACCTGCAAAGGAAGGCCATACGATTGACAGATAATTTCACAGGTGGGTTAATTTCCAGAGGCGGCTTAACCGCGAGGTAAGCTCACCACCTTTATACCTGGGTGCGGGTCCATCCACAGCCGCCAATGAGGGGCCGGACGGGTACTATGACGATGAGGCCTCTGAGGATGCCGATAGGGCATCCACCAGTGATACCGCTGGGGCTGCTTAAAGCAGCCTTAAAGGAATAAAATTCAAGGTAAGCCGCGGAACGTAAGTTATGTATTCTGTGTCAATTATCTATGTGGTTTCCCGTAATATTCCGGGATAAATGAGGAATAACAGCATCCACGAAAATAATATCCATATTGAGTAAATTGTACAGGGAGAGAAAAAAATCAACCGGAACCGGTAATAAGTGATCAAAAATAAATAAATTCTCGGAACATAACGACCTTATGCATGATTCGTGCCAATCTAAGGAAAAGAAAAGGAAAAGAGAGAAAGACAAAAATAAAATACCCGTGTACGTAAATAAAACCTTTAGGAACGGTTCGAGTTAAAGACAAAGCAAGGGGAGGGGTAAATAAAGGAATAATATAAACTAAAGCTAAAAGTAAATAAAGTAAATTGTGGTGTGAAAG
Organism: Deroplatys truncata; assembly: GCA_030765065.1. Classification (NCBI taxonomy): domain Eukaryota; kingdom Metazoa; phylum Arthropoda; class Insecta; order Mantodea; family Mantidae; genus Deroplatys; species Deroplatys truncata. Next base: position 384,511,494 of record CM060990.1, read on the forward strand.
TTGTGGGGTACACATGCGCGGTTCTGGCTATATGAAAAAAAATACCGATACACACAGAAATATAGGCATACACGCATATACATGCACTCGCACATACAAGTGTATTTATAAACATTACTGTTTATCTCGGAGACGTTAAAACGCGCATTTCCGGTGAACTTTAAGTACCAAAATTATAAACGGTACACAAGAATTAAATATACACAATATCAACTGGGATTTGTAAGAAGAAGAAATAGAATGCAACAGTATTAACGCTAGAAATTAACAATGGGTTATAAGAACAGAATGAATGAAAAGAATCATAGTGTAATTGCCGAAGTCCGGCTCATAACCTGCATCTTTGTTAGACACAAACATACTGGAAGCTAAACAGCGGAAACGGAGCGACAAAGGCCTCCGCTTAGCGTCAATACAGCCACAGATAGCAAAATTCTGAAGGAGAATGCCAACAGCTTTGACTAAAACAGTATCAAAATGAATTATAACAACGTTTGAACCGTCGCTTTGTATCTAACGAATTAAGAGAGCGAGGTGAAAAAGAAATTGAAATAAGACTGGCACCTGCTATGTATTGTAAGACGAACACAATACTTTAAGTGATAAGCAGAAAACAATTAAACCGAGTGTTAGAAGACAAGAATGTGAGTGTCCGAGCGTAACTCAACTCTCAGTGCGTACTGTTAAAATGTACTGCAAAGCATTCAGCATAAACGTAAGTACAGAATTGTAACTAAGAAAAGGATATATTTTAATGTGTATCAGTGGATTATTGGAAGAAATGTTAGTTAAAGATAAATGTGTAGCAGTTGCATTTACGAGTTATTATAGAAAAGTAATTACAAAAATGTGCAGGCAAACCGAAACTTCCTTTAGGGCAGTGATAAAGAAACATGGGATTCCGAGGTGAAAAATATAATTGTTTACGCTGTATGGTTATAAAGAGAAAGAAGTAATTAATAATTTATCGTACTACTCAATGCGTTAGCGAATGAAAATAAAACTGCACAAATCCTAAAATTAAGAAAAGTGAGATATAGTGAATGCCTGAAATGTATAAAACAGTATCATTCGCGCAGTAATAAGTTAAAACTATATAGAATCTCGTATAAAAAGTAATGTTAGACAGAAATTTTGAATTAAAGTATTATTAGTAAACGCGTCCATCCAATGTATCAGTTGAATATATGTAAATATACATTTTAAATGGCGCACGAATGTGATGAAAAAAAGATTTCAGATGACAAAGTATATACTAAAAGATAGTTTATGAATGAACAAAGTGTGCAATTACGTGAAATATAATACCGAGATGTAACTGAATGAGATTTAGGATTGTTGTATTATAACGAGTAACGAGAGTCGTTACGGAACGAAATGGTAAACGAAAGATCTACTATGGCAGTAAATGTATACGGAATAAAATGTGAAATAAATAACGAAGTGATCAAACCAAACCCCCTACACTCGGATGCAGCAGACTGCCGTTACCTTATAGGTAGAGGAGATAGCGAAATAAAAAATAATTCGTGCCAAGTGCGAACAGAAGTATATATGTTCGGAGCAATATACCGTGCAGCAGGAGGCTTCCATAGGTAATATTTGTTTTTAATTATGTAATATTACGGATATTTATCATGTTAAGTGTCGTAGTGCGGATTGTCAGATAAACAGAAGCAATATGGAAAGAAACGGGTCATACTTTCAGTTGCTTAAGCACAACCTAATGGATTAATGATAAAATTATATACATTATATGAAGTACTGAATAACACAATAATAAAATTTAAGATTCATTTTATGGCAAATTAATAAGGGTTAAATCTACAAGTATGATATAGATACGGGGCAAACCTATTTCTGAGTTGTTTGTCTGTTGCTGTTAGCAATTAGAGAGGTAGGTCAAAAAAGGTCTACATAAGAGATCTATCAGAATTAAAGGAATAGAAAGTTGTATATAGTGTTAGAAAGAACAATCCTAAATATTTATAGAAATCTGAGTTCCTCCAACGTTTAAGGAAAATAATACAAAGTTTTGAAATGTTTCCAAAATGGCGCCCAAGAGAACTAAACTCGAGAGTAATGTATTAAAATGTAAAAACTCTGAATAACACTTCGCGTTACGGTGCCGAATTATATACATGGCAAGAATGAAATCCTTATACGTGAAAATTCAATTAAAACTGTACATTTTAACGTACAGACTCTCGTTTAACGCATTAAGGTTACCAATCCAAAACAAATGTGAGTGGGTGTTATATTTTTCTTCTCAAAGGTAAACCAAACATTCTCATTAGTAAGTCATTTTAATCATTTGTTGACTGTTAATCAGTAAGTATCTATGTTCTTGTTAAGTCCGCGGATGAACTATTCATTACCTATTTACTTAAGATGAGGAACAAGAGTGTAAAACGCTTTAAATTTTATGAATTAACAATCTGTAGAGTTTGAAAAATTAGTTCATTCACAGCATGCTTCTTTATCTTCCCATATACAAAGAGAATTTGAATTATCACCATGTCGGGGCTTCAATTTTGAAAGCTTGTGAACAATTATAATTTGTTTCTATAAGGTTTCATTTATCAATAGTCAAGGTCTTAATATAATATTGAAACTATATCCAGGAGGGAGGAGAAAAAAAGAAAAAGTAATTTATGTAGTGTTTACACAATGTGTGTGGACGGAATTGTATTGCAATAATTTTTCATGAAAATAAGAAATAGTTAAAATATATTTATGTTTCATATAGGAAACGTACATGCATACCTGTTCTTTAATATCTCCAGCACTTATATGTTTAATTTTAAGCAGTTACATTTTTACTTTTAATAGTTATTAAGTTTAATATATACTTCATGCTTTTAAATGATTCAAACATTTTTAATTGAATGGGAGATTTGCTATGAGTGGCAAACTTATGTTATCCCAATTCTATGTCTTCTGCTTCTTCTTCTTATTATTATAATTAATATTGCTGTTATAATTAAGTGATTATTATTATGATTCTATTATTAAAGGCAGCAACACGGTAAATCATTTGACAATTCCAAATTAAATGATTAAAAAAATCTTATTAAAAGTGTTGTAAAAATCTAAATTTATTGCAAATACTTTGCAAATGATGCAACTATTTCATAACTGTAAATAAACAACACTCTTATTTATTATACAAGTATAATATAGGACACACACAACAAGGAAAATTAGTAAAATCATCTGAAAAAAATGAAAAGTATGAAAATTATGGCCGCCTCGGCGGAGGGGGAAGTGGAAGGGGGGAGGAGGGGGCCTAACCGGACACGGGGAACCATTATGATAGGAATGCTCACTGATACTTTGTTCCATCTGTAAGATAGACGCAGCACAAGACCATGAAGGTAGATTCCGTGTCACATCATTTTTAATCATCAACATAATAGAGATGAGTGGAAATATTCCACCTAATATTACGTAAAAGGATATTTTCAATGTTCTGCAATTATTCGAAAAAACTTCTGGATTAGCAGTAGGTGGGTTATCCCTCACAGTACTATTAATAACTTTTATAGTGCAAAATGGTGGTTCATTGCCTGTATCACATGACACTGGTGTTTGTTAGAACAAATTCCATGTCCGTTACAATGACATGTCCGATTTCTAGTGGTGGCGACTGGAACGCAAGTCTGATTGACACACAATTTATTTTTGCCACATTTCGCGCCATTTGGTACAAGTCCTAGTTGAGGGACTTCCAATCCCAAATCAACAAGAACTGTCGAGCATTTCTCATGAGTACTATACTTTAAGGTATTGCCAATTCGGGCGTAAAGGTGCATCCCAAATATAATTTCATTATTTTGATGACTACATTGCAATATTCCACAAATCTTTCGTATTGCACCGAAAATAGCGACCAGAAGGGTAGTCAAACCCGCAATTACCATTAATACTTCCGCGATCATTATTTTCATAACATCGTATCCATGTTTCTTGCAGTGTTTCCCCATAATTTTTACATTGATCGGTCTGAGTGGTACACGAGTTTTGATAACAAAATGCTCGTCCCTCTTTGCAACTAGTAGCGTCCATTTTATAAATATCGTCAAGACAGTATTCTGAGATGCCATCACAGGAGTCAGAAATATCACATTCGGAAATAGCGGGGCGGCACATTGTGCCTTTAATTTTCGGAGAACAGATTTCAATATCACAACACTTACCTGTAGCACATGAGGCATTGGGATACAGGAAACAGGTATTAGGATTACAGCAGCGATTGTTAATATCACATTCTTCACCAGGTTCTACAAAACCATTACCACAAATCGGACTTAAATATATATTCATAGGTTTATTGCGGAGACAAAAATAAATGTGATGATTTAGCGAATTACTTAACTCGTGTATATTACATGGACTCCACTGGCTAGATATTCCAGCACCTAATGAAGCGGTCCTTATACAGCAGTTTTCACATTGACAGCAGCCAATATTGTGTTCCATTCCAAGGCTATGACCTAGTTCGTGTGCAATAGTTATTGCTGTGAACGCCTCATTAATGTGTCAACATTTATTATTGCACCGGAGTGCTCATATGTACACATGGAATATGGGTATGGTTTGCTAACAACACCGTGCTTAAAAGATATTGAGGTAAGTAACTGTTCATGATCATGAGGAAATGCTTGTAGCAAAAATTCTCAGCGATAACGCAAAAAGTCATCCAATACCTGATGGCTATCGTCACTAATATATATCTGATTACGATTTGATCAAACGATAACACCTACAAGTGCAATCGATATATTTAAAGCGGCATACAAGGTATGAAGAAGATTAATTAAGTGCAAACAATGCTGACTGACACTACGTTTGGTGAGTGTTAATTTTCTATAAAGGGTGTAGTCCACGACAAAGAGTAATTCTACTATACGTGGCACATTGTTGGACATAGTAGGTATTTTGATGTCAGTGGTATCTCATCGGAATCTAAAGTTCGCATGAAGGTGCTTGGGTAAACTAAGCGGGTTATCTTTAAATGATGCTGCATGGGTACATGTTCGATTATGCCGGAGTGATATTAATTTGTTAGAATTTTGAAGAATGAGGAAACTTGGAAGTTTATGCAGTTGCTCACTGAACTGAGATTGCTTCGGTAACTCTAATACTTGAGTTCCATCATATATTATTCCTCACAAACCCTCACAGGCGGATATTGCAGCCCATGATTGACTTATGACGCGTATTTTCCCATAAGACTGACAAAGTTTAAGTGTAGTGGAATTAATGCATTTATTACCTGGAGTGTGTTTCTCATAAAAAGTGTGGGGTATGAAAGCGGTGTTTAAATGAAAATCCACTGTGTGGTTGTGATGTTCTAATTTATACCCAGGGCAAAAGTAGTTAGGTAGGGATAATAATGTCTAGGTGATTGAAACGTAGGTTTCGCGTCATCATTGTGTCTTGGGGTGTGAAATTCGGAACACAATAAGGCTAGGATACAACAAACGGACAACAAGCTAAATGTAATAATGGTATGGCTCATTATAATGTCAACGTATAACGGTAGCAAAGTCAAAATTAACCCTTAATAAGTGCATGTCGGAAGCAGTATCTGCAGCATTAGCCTCCTGCAATATTTATTGACTGGCAATTTCGTTACCGTTGATTCTGGGGGAGTGCTAGGAAAAAACCAAATACCAATAAAAGTGATACCAAAATGTTGATAAAAATAAAAAGGGAAATTATTAGGTACAACATACAGAAAATGATTATTTAAGGAGATCTTTTACCTGAGGCCGACGCATCGGGAGAAGCGAAGGGGAGATGCATTTTGCAATTTTGATTGTTTTGTAATAAACAATAACAAGACACGAGAGTAAACCTGAATATTCCAAAGGTCAATGACAGACTAAAACATTCTTTAGAAATACGCCGTTTTAAATGGGGTGAGAAAAAAAACATTCCTACTAAATTTTAACAGGTGTTCTAAAACCCTATGCCCCATCGTAGTGGTATGATTATGCTGCAGCTGACATTATTATTTATTATTATTGACTACATAATTCCATGTATTTTCAACTGATGGCAATCTTAAAATTAAGAATATAATATGTATAGTAGATGTATGTATATAACAAAGTAGAGCTAGGCTAATTATACCTTCGGGTGGTAAGAGATCGTCATCAAACGAGCCTAGGGTAAATGTGTTAGAATTAATTATGGTGCTAAGGAAACTGTGTGTAGCATCAATATGAATACATGAATGTCATACATGATTCCAATTTCTCCTGCAGGGTAAATAATAGGGGTATAAGCGAGATACATGCACTAGCATTTCCTTCGTCTTAGGACCAGTTGTTTGTCTCACTCTATAATTTACAGGTGACGTCTGCTGTACTACTACATAGGGTCCTTGGAATCGATGTAAAGGTTTGGTGGTTTTACCCTTCTTTCGAATCGGTGTGAATAATTTTACTAATAGGCCCGGGGTGAATTTGAGTGCACGCCTTTTTCTGTCAAAAATTCGTTTATCTTTAGCCTGTCTACGCGTAATGTTATTCTTGGCAATTTCGCGTGCCTGATCGATCCAGATTTGAGTTCCTTTCACGGAAATATTGTCAGTGGTGTGTTTCAATTCAACCTCCCCGGGTAAGGTTGGGTTAAGACCATAGATCAAGCAAAATGGCGACATTCCTGTCGATTCCTGTCGACTGGTGTATGCAAACACTACGTGCGGAACCGCAATATCCCAATCCTCCTGTTTTGTTGAAGTGCAATTCGAGATCATATTAACGATTGTTTGGTTAGCTCTTTTGCATAAACCATTGCAGGCCGGATGATAGGCCGTTGTGAACATAGATTTAACACCCACAGATGCTAGTAAATGTCGAGTAACCTCGTTGAGGAATACTGAACCTCGATGCGATAGTAACATAGAAGGGGCTCCATGACGGCATATTATATTTTCCAAAACAAATTGAGCCACGTGTTCAATGGAACCCCTTGGGATCGCCTTTACTTCCACCCATCTACTTGCAAAATCGATACCGACGATTAACATGGTATTACGCAATTTGGATTTCCGGAGCGGTCCAACCAAATCTATGCCCCACCGTTCACCTATCCGATTAACTGGGATAGGATGAAGGAATCCCGCTGGTTTAATATTTTGGCACCTTTTCGGGACTGACAACTGGGGAAACCTTTGACATATCTTTCAATGTTTTTCCGCATCCCTATCCAGCAATACGGGGTATTAATTTTATTGAAGGTCTTTGTGAACTCCAAATGACCAGATAGTGGGTCATCATGACAGGAGAATAAAATCTCCTGTTTCAAGGATTCTGGGATTACTAATAGGTGCAGTGGTCCCGTCGCTCCTGCGTTCTTTCAGTAAAGTACCCCTGATTTCAGGATATATGAAGTGGCTTGTCGCCGTACTTTGGGGGGGGCCCTGCATCCGGGTCTTCCAATGTCTGGATTATGGGTTTCAACTGAAGATCACCCGTTGCTCTCGCGCTACGTCTACCGGGGAGAGCAGGCAAGTTATTAGGTCATCCATTCGACTACTGATGGTTTAGGCTCATCTACGGGATACCGTGATAGCATATCAACGTCTAAATGTTTTGCACCAGATTTATAAAGAATGGTGTATTGATATTCCTGTAATTTCAAAGACCATCTCGCCAATCTACCCGTAACGTCCTTTAAATTCGGTAGGTAGCATAGCGCAAGATGGTCGCTAACAATTTTTACAGGGTAACCATATATATATATATATATATATATATATGGTCTAAAATGCGTTAGGCTAGCAATTCCAACTCGGAGATACTATAATTTTTTCGTGTTTGTTTAACGACCCGGAACAAGGAGCTACGGGATGAAGCTATCCATTTATCCGTTGCAACAAAGCACTGCCTATTCTTACTTTTCTGGCGTCGGTGTGGATTTCAGTATAAGCTCCAGGTTGATAAAGAACTAACACAGGTGCTGTTGTTAATATACACGTTAATGCTCTTGCAACCATTCAAAATTCTGGTTTTTCCGCGTGAGGTCGTGGAGTGGTTGAGCAATAGTTGAGAAATTCATAACGAATCGGCGATAAAAGTTGAATAGCCCCAGTACCTTGCGTACATACCTTACTGTCTTAGGTATCGGTAAATTGGTCATGGCTTTAATTTTGTCCGCATCTGGTTCGATGCCATTCGCAGATACTTCAAAGCCCAGAAGCTTGATACGCGACATACCGAAAAAACTTTTTCGGGGGTCAGATTAAAGTTATGTTCTGTCAATTTAAAAAAGACCTCTTCCAAATTGTTCAACAACTCTGAAAATGTCGACGCGAACACCACTATATCGTGAAGATATACCAAGGCTTTTTTGTATTTAAGGTCTCCTAACAGTTCACTAGCTGCATGGAAAAGAACCTAGGGGCATTCACGAGTCCAAATGGCATAGAGTGAATTCTATTTGAGAATCTGAAGTGACGAAAGAACCATATGTTCTAGATTCTTCCGCAATAGGGACTTGAAAGTACGCGCTCAACAGGTCTAAGGTACAATACCAGCGCGACTTCCCTAAATAACTTAATAAATCGTCGATCAATGGTAAAGGATAAGAGGAGGCGACTGTCACAGCATTGAACTTACGGTAGTCCACACAAAACCGATAGAAATTATCCTTCTTTTCAACTAAAACAACTGGAGAGGCCCATGGGCTATTGGATTCTCTAATGATCCCAGCTTGCTGCATTTCCCTCACTTGGGACTGAATGACCTCCCGTTGAGCCTGAGAGACTCTGTAAGGCCTTTGGCTTATGGGGGTCTCATCTGTAACCTCACTTTGAAATTCCCCAATGTCAATAGAGCCTAACTCACATAACTGAGTGGCAAAGACATTGCGGTACTGTCTTAATAAGGAATGCAATTGCAAACGTTGTTCTGGCAGAAGTTGTGAATTAAGATTGAACTTTGCACCATGAACATCAACTGGGTTCAAATCTCCAACCGACCAGTTTGCTGACTGTACTAAGGCTACCTCATATGCGGTAGCAAGAGTGGTACCAGCAAAAATTGCTTTTGATTCCGCCGTATTAATACGTACGGGAATAATACACTCTTGTTTAGCCATGCAAAATACTGGTGTGATGTCGATATTTTTCTTTTGCATCAGTCTGGCACTGGGTTCTACGAGGACTCTACCCATCCCACTTGGTGGGAGATAAGCCTTAACATTCAATGATGTAAAAGCAGGTATTCTAATATCTTGAGCGCAAAAAAACCGCATATTCCTTGTCTTCGTCATCATCTGGTTCGATGGTTATCTGCGCTAGTGGACAATCTACCTTTTTATTGCACTGAAGGGTGGTTTTAAGGCCATCGGGAAGGTGGAGTGTAATCGAAAAGGAAGCTAAGTCAATTATGGCTTTATAGCGGTTTAGGAAATCATCCCTAACAAAAGATAGTGCCCGAATTCTTTGACCACTAAGACGTCTTCTGAAAATTCATTCCACCATTTGAAAAGAAAGTTTGGTAGCATATCTGATGTCTAATAAATTATTGTTTGCCGTGCGCAACGTCAAGCTCTGGAGAGCGGAATAAGTGGAGGTGGACACAAAACTTTCATGAACTTGTTGAGCAAAATTCCCCTCGTTGTAAGTGCATTTACCGGTTGTATAAGCGATGTCGTGGGTTCCTGAGTATGAGTAAAAATGGGTGTCACGGGGTTTATGCCCGTGACGTTCCTGGCCCGTTTGGGGGAAGCTGTTTTTGTCGGCAGTTTAAGGCTACTTGGCCTGGTCTTTGACATATAAAGCAAGTGGGGCGCCCATCCCGTGTACGGCCGTCAACATTTGACCCTCGCCACCATCCATGGGTCTGAGAGCTAGCCCCACCTCTTGGAATAAAATTTCCTGATGAAATAAAATTTCCACGGGTGCCCCTGGCATCACGGTTACCGCCACGTCCTCTCAGGTAATTTTGCTGGCCCTGATTACGAGGCATGTTATTAGTCTGGTTGCGGCTCAACTGCATCCTCTGCAGTTGTCTGTGAAGGCTACGAACCTCCTGGGTTAAGCTCGCTACCGGGTCCACCGGGGCTGCAGTACTTACGATGGACACTGGAGTAGAACGGGTGCCTGCAGAAGGTCTACACGCTGACCAGCAAGAAATGGGGCCGATTCTATAGGGCGTACAAAATTGGTTAAATCACTGACTGTCTGGGGGTCCGCTGGGAGGACCTGCTCCAGAAGCGATGGTTTTAATCCTCGCATCATGTGACGTATGCGCTCACGTTCTGCCATTCCAGGACTTACCTGGTCGCATAGTACGAGGATATCGTATATGTATCGCTCCGTTGGTTCGTTTAAGTCTTGCACCCGTTGGCGCAGTCGGCACTCTAGAGCATCTTCGTGCGCTGCTGGCACGAATGCAGCATGTAAAGCAGCTTTTAACTCAGCCCACCCATGCTGAATATGTCTGGGAGCAAACGTTTTGAACCAGTTGGCCGCCGCCTCCCTAAGGTAGCACGGCAAATACTGCTTTTTGCAGTGTTCGTCCCAACCATTCGCTGCCGCAATGGTCTCAAAATTGTATAAGTACGTGGAGACGTCTTGTCCTGGCTTGCCTTCAAAGATCCCCAGATCTATGAACGGGCGAGCAAAAGATACTGAAGGAGTGAGAACTGGTTTCTTATTTGTGTGCTCAAGGGTTGAAGGGCCCACATGAGTGCTCGCATTGGCCATGGTAATATGTTCTAATGAGGAGCTAGAACTGGATTTTGTTGAAAGTGTGGATGACAGAGAATCAATATTGGTTAAATCACCTGCACTGAGGCTTCTCTGTGTAACTGGGAAATAATGCACAGGTTTTAGCCCTTTAATCCTACGGCTACTTCCGGTGGGAATTTTAGAAATACACTTATATAAATTGGCAAGATCAGACGAAATTTCTTGAACACCTGTTACAGCGAGATCATCTGTTTGCACATTATTGTCTAAAGATTGAAGGTATTCCCTGATAATGTTACGAATTTCAGTACTGACGGAACTGTCACTCGGGTACTGTGCTAACAAATCCATATATTTAAAAAACACAAGGATTATAATACAAGCACCAGCTGGGAGCCTGTTATACGAAGGATTAGATTACAGAGACACCCTAGCGTCATGCAACATAAAAAGACCAATTGTCACTACATCCCATCTCATAGTTAACCCTGGGTAGTACAACAGATATATATGTAAAAGAAATTAGCCTAATAAGGACCACACAAAAGGCAACAGAGTGAGGTGGGGAATCGAAACAAACTTCTCATTTTTGGAGAAGCCCTAGCCTCTACCATATGTCGCAACCTTAGGGTTGTGACTGGGGAACGTAGCTTAGAGGTGAAGGTAGATGGTAGAATAAATAACTCGCAATATTTCCTGGTGGACCATTTTATTATATTAACTAGAACATGATGATGCTGGGCTTCAGTTCCCAGCTTTAGGTCTTGAAGAGACCAGTTATGTCTTTAGCAAATCTAATTCTGAAGGGACTTAACATTCAGACTTGAAATGACTCAAGGCTCAACACACCTAACATATAATGATGTGGTCTTTAAGTATCACATAAAATATTGTGAGTTCCCCTATTGGGATCTTACCTTGGGGAGTTGTCAGTTATCTTGTTGCAGGTCCAGCAGCATGGACTGCTGAGGAGTTCAGAATAAGAACGACCCCCCAGCAAGGGTCTGCAGCTCCTTATAAAGAAAGTCACTGCCTAGGGGGGTCTCGACAATCATGCCATGAGCATTACCAAGTATGGTGTGCACCGCCCTGAAAGTGCGTGGGCTCAGGATTTCGTAAGGATCATGTGATCCATCGGGTGATGTGCAAACAGACACGTATTCCTAAGGAAATGATGGCATGGTGAAATCCCTTTGAAGTGTCAAAGGAAGTGGCAGACCACGGTTTCCTGTTATAAATTAGCTTCAACTACAATCCCAAGTCAAGAAAGTTGATGAAATATAAAAATGACCAAATGTGTTAAAATGTAAGAGTTTGCCCAATATAGTAAAGTATCAAATCTGTGACAAATTATCTTGCTGCCTGCAACTGTATACGTGACAATATGTGGAATAAAACCTGCTTACTTTGGAGATACATAAGGAGTTAGTGAAGCGCAAACAATCCTATTATATTTTCACCCTAGCTTAGTATACGCCATGATATTTTGTGGAAACTCTTTTCGTAGCGAAAATGATTTCTTTCTTAATAGTTTTTGAAAGTGTTAAGAAAGAAAGGTTTTAAATGATTTCCCACAATTTTACGTTTAACCCTTTACACTTCACCAAATTTTCTCCGGATTCCCACATTATTATTACGCATTTCCCGACATTATTACATGTTTTCGACTGCGTTAGATGTTTTAATTTTACTTTAATATAAATGTCTCGATGTTTTACAATGTTTACATTATTAAGCTTTTCGACCCTTTTATTGTATTTCATCCAGTTTAAAAGAATTTATTTGCGGTTACAGGGTTCCAAAGGTTTATCACCTTCTATGGGATTGCGCATTAATAACTGGCAGCGCTGCTTCTTTAAGGCGACAATTAAAGGCGGAAAAAATTGGTGAATAAATGCTTTATGAGACACGAGGTCATTTGTGCTCTTTGTTAAAAACATATATTTTGAGCAATTATAAGCACAAGAATATAATAGTAAGAGTTATAATAATAATAATAATAATAATAATAATAATAATAATAAGAAGAAGAAGAAGAAGAAGAAGAAGAAGAAGAAGAAGCCATATCCACTTCAAAGCTGAAAACGTTTGCAAATATCTCAAATTATTTTAAAAACCTCGAAAAAGTTGTTCAACATAATCGTTGAAACAATCCCGATGAAAACTTTCCGAGCAGTTCCAAAGTGATGGTTTTATTATTTCAGTTATCAGTCTGTAGCATGTAATTAATTAAAAAAACTTAAATCCAACAGTTAATAAGGATTAGAATGTTGCATTGTAAGGCCATGCATAAAAATAACGCTGAGCCAGTTTACCACTACCAGCAGTCAAAAGTATGTGAGAGAGGTTTCCTAATTCCGCCTCTAAACCTTAGCTCCCACGTCAGGTAGTACAGGGAGAGCCAAAGAACTACGAACCGCCAGCGCGGTGTTTTTCCTGTCCGCGTCCTCGGCTCTCGCTGCCGTTTGCCGCTATCATAGAAAGGCATGGATGAAACCATACATTTTTAAAATTACTTTTAAAGCCTTTACTTACTAACTTCAATCTTACAATACTTGCAATCGCTCGTCAGCTTTTTTCGAGTCAACAGTTAAAGCCTGAACGTATGTGAATACAATTTTGCCCCCCCTTTTTTTTAGAGAATTAACAGCCAGGAAGCGTGATTTTGCCTTTTATTCAACAAGACTCTGCAACAGCTTATACGGCCAATATTTCGATGAGAAAAATTGAAAGTGTATTTGAGAACAGAATTATTAGTAGAGATTTGTGGCTCCCTCAGTCCCCCGACCTAACCCCATGCGATTTCTATCTCTGGGGTAACTTAAAACAAAGTATACAAGACAAACCCACACACCCTGGAAGAATTAAAACAAAATATCAGCCAGGAAATTGCCAGAATTTCTCAACGTGAACTACGGCGAGTGATGGATAGTTTCCTAAAATGTGCCAAAAATATATTGACAATGACGTTGGCCAGTTTCATCATTTTGTTTCATAAAGTTGGTAAGTAAAGCCTTTAAAAGTAGTTTTAAAAATGTTGTATGGTTTCATCCGCGCCTTTCTATGATGGCGGCAGACGGCAGCGAGCGCTGAGGACGAGGACAGGAAAAACGTCGCGCAGCCGGTTCGTAGTTTTTTGGCTCATTCTGTATATGCTAGTTTTTTTATTGACCTGACTAGCATAGAGGAAAATTGCCTGTCTATACGTAGGTGGCCCGCGGGAAACCTATCTTCTGGGACAGGCAGGAGCAGGCAGCAAAATTGGCACAAATTTGCACATTTAAATACATGGCATACATATTTTCACGCTACAGAGTTCTTTTGAAATGAATACACTTTAACTTCTAGTGCGTAATATAAAAATCTTTCACTTAGCATAATCTTTTAAACAAATCCGCCCTTAATTCCCTTTAAGAGTGGTAGCGATTAGCATATACAGTACGTGAGGTTAAAGTTGAAACATGACCATTTTCACGCTACCTGACCGGCCTAGCAGGGGGGTGCGCTAATGACGGTCCGAGTGCTGAGAAACTGCCTTCACTGCCTAGTCTCTCGGTATCAGCTGTAGTGTTGCATTTTTGGCAGTGAAATATGGAACATATCCCGATTTTTTCGGCCGTCCTTGCTTCGCTGGCTTTCGTATTGTCACAAGCGGGTGTTGGTTGTTCTCTTCTAAACTTCGTGTTTCAACTTAACCCAGATTTTAAATTGTAAGTTTCAGTAGTAAAGGTTTGAAGATTAGGCAGCTAAGGATTACCAACTGTCGTGTGGAGTACAGTGCTATCTCTTTCTACTTTCCATATTTTCAACTTAAAGCAAATGCACTATAGTTAAAGATTGAATTAGGGTGAGCTTTCAGAGCACACACCACAGAATAATGCTTGAAACATAGAGGATATATTTATAACCTCAAAATGGTACATTGCAATGACATTTCACTTTCCTTATATGAAATGAAAACTATATAACTATCCTAATACTTACAATTGGATAGAGATTTTAAAGCTAGTAAATACGCTTTTAAAGTAAACAATCGTTGTTTACATACTCTAGAAATGTTGAAACGTAAGTTTTCATCTGTGCAAGGGACATAGATAACTTTTTTCACTGACGATGAAAATTAACACACGTGATAATATTTCTTCAGTTGCAGAGACTTGTTTTCTCGTCGTCCACGATCGCTGATGAGATTTCAGTGAGATATCTGAGGTGGTGTTTTTTTATGAAGAACCCGCATTCTCGCAAGCACTCTTAAAACGAAATTACAATTAACTCCCCTCTACGGTGATTTTAAAATGGAATGTCATTGGCTGGAACATACTCAAGCTTTACCATTGGCTAAAGTACATTCTAATTTCCCTTTGGGCCGAGCCGTCACACATCAAGTAAAAATAAGTTAGGACTCGTACCAGCTGCACCAAATTCTTGAGAACAATAGTGACGGAGACAACATAAGTCTTTTGCTGCAACTTCAATGTAGGTTGCAATTTCTGAGGTCCTTGTACAAGCTGAGACATGAAATCAGTTTAATTTAACCTCATTTCTTTTGTGTTTAGGGCTAAGATCTTCTTTTAAAAGTTTTTTCAACAAATGCAGATTTGCAGATGTGTTTTCCAGATGACCACATTGTTTTTCCTACTATTTAAGTGTAAGTTATTTTCCTATGCTAATTGTGTAAGCTTCAACGTGTAACACATTAATTATAATGTGGTTTTTGTTGTGTTTCAGGCACTATAGCTACCGAAGTGTTTTTGTATTGAAGGTTGTATTGTATTCCTGTTTATGGTATACGCGTGTGTGTTTTTAACCTCCGCAATCTCTAGGGTAGATCGCTTTCGATTCATAATCGGGAAATCCTCAAGGCGTATCCGGTTTGATGTTGTAATGTCCTATGCAGTTGACATTGTTATTTCTCCTGCAATGGATATTTAAGACATGGGTTAACAATATAGTATGGTGGGTAGGTGAATGATTTTAAAGAGGCTTGTTTCTCCTTATTAAAACCTGGTAAAATTGGAATGGAAGAATTGGAGAGATGCACTGTTTGCTATCTGTAGCCAGCATACTCCATTAGGACTATAATGTCTAGTAAGGGGATATCTAACGTCCTATTTAAAAATGTGGAGAGGATGCTGAAATTACTGTACGTTAGCTGTGCTGATTTTGAAAGCATTCTAACTCCATATCGTACGTGTACAAACAATCTTGATACAAGTTGTATAACACCATGCCAGAAGTATTCTCCTAGGAGCTTCTGGTCGTCCTCCGTGGTGTAGTGGTTACCATGCTTACCTCTAGTTCCCGAAGTCGCGGGTTCAAACCCGGCGGAGGGCGATGGATTTTTTTCGGGCGTAAAAATCCTTATGGCTTATGGCTTCCTTTGGAAGGAAAGTAAAGCCGGTGGTATCGTGTCGTAGTTTTACGGCACGTAAAAGAACCTCAAGCCTGATAAAGAGGCCTCTGAGCAAAATTACCGGTCTTTCACACCCAATATAGAATGCGACACTAAGGACCATAGCAGTTAAAGAGCGTCCATAAATAAATTTTAAAAAAATGAGCTTGTGCTGATGTTAAACTTTCACAAATTATTGCTCACTTAGACGCTGATCTTCAACTAGAACCATATATGTATCAAGCAGGGGCGTATTTTGTAGGCTAGCTAAGCTGTCTGCGAAGCTCGGAAAATTTTGAAGTAAGAATCTCTATTAAATTTAAAAATAACACAGAAATTATGCTTTACCTGTTGACTGCAATCTAGCTTATTGTTACGGCATAAAATGCGCTCCTTGCGATAAAACTCGATTCCGTTCGCAATGTATTGTAGCCTTCTCAGACGGGAGTAGCATGACTGACCGATGTGGTATAACAGGCATGTTCGTGGGACGAAACGCTAAGGGCGAAATCACTACAACAAACCCCTCAAGCCTTCTTGCCAGCGAATACATAAGCCGACGAGTTTCGGTGACAGCTGAAGCAGTGTCCAATATGTTAGATATTGCCAGTCTAGTGCTTTTTATTACTAAAGATAGGGAAGTTTAATTTGCTTTATGGACAGAAAATCAGAAGTTATCTATTTCAAATATAGGAATTTAATCATTTAAAAGCCCATTCACTGTCGTAAAGGAAATCACGCTGTTTAATTATAATGCATATACTGGTAAACATGCAACATGTAAAGAGTCTTTTAACAAGAGTGTCCTATCTTTAACATGTGATAGCTGCCGTTGTTGTTGAGTTACAGTAGTCATTTTTTTCATGTGGTTACAGTTGTTATTGACAAATAGCCATGGAACGTTACAGCATTCAGCAACGCGTAGAAATTGTGAAAATTTATTATCAAAATTGATCATCTGTTCGCCAAACCTCCCGTGTATTGCGTGAAGTTTACGGTGTGCATAATCGTCCATGTGAGAGAACGATTCGACGTTTGATCGATAAATTTGAAAGAAGTTCTGTTAGCGATCAAGGAATGCCTGTACGTAATCGAGTAAGCGCTCCAACGAAAACATAGGCGCCGTTCGTGAGAGTGTACGCGAGAACGGAACCAAATCAATTGCTCGTCGAGCGCAAGAATTGGGCTCTTCGCCGACCACAACTTGGCGAATTCTGCATCTGGACTTGAAGTTTCACGCTTACAAAATGGTGTTAACTCAAGAACTAAAGCCCAACGACGATAGGTTGCGCCGTGTATTGGCTGACTGGGCTATGGAGCAATTGGAAGCTGACCCGAATTTTTGTCGAAAAATCATCTTCAGCGACGAAGCCCACTTTTGGATGGATGGTTGTATTAACAAACAAAATTTCCGCTATTGGAGCAATCAAAATCCAATGCAGATTCAAGAACGACTACCTCATCCCCAAAAGATTACTGTGTGGTGTGGATTTTCGTATGGTGGAATCATTGGTGCATATTTTTCCAAGATGAAGATGGAGAAGCTCTGTCAATGGAGATAGATACCGGGCTCTTATAAGGGACTATTTTTGGCCTCAATTGGATGGTATGGATCTCAGAGACATCTGGTTCCAGCAACATGGTGCCACATGTCATACTGCTCTCGAAACAATCGATCTTTTGAAGGAGAAGTTCAGAGGTTTCATCATTTCCCGTGGTGGTGATGTTAACTGGCCCCCGAAGCCATGTGATTTAACGCCGTTGGATTACTTCTTGTGGTGTTATGTTAAATCGCGAGTTTATGTCAACAAGCCAGAAATAGTAAATGATCTTATGAATAACATCACGCGTGTTATTCGTAAAGTTGGACCTAATTTACGTTCTTCTGTCATTGAAAATTGGGTCAACTGTATACGCGCAACCCAATGAAGTCGCGGCGGTCACTTAACTGATGTTCTCTTCCACACGTAATGACATAGGTGCGATATCGTGAAAAGCTTGCTCAATAAACCATTTTCGCGACATACGTATGACTCATGAGGAGAAGCTGCTTTTTGTGCAAAATGGAAGACCGAAACCTGTACTCAGTGAATTAAAATGGGGGCACAGAGAAAAATCACGTGTTTATATGGGATCATTTAATACAAGCTATTTTTAGAAGTATGTGTGATTAAATGGTTCAGGTGAGTCAAAACAACCTTTATTGTTGGTCCTGCTTGTTACTCTCTTCTGAAGAAAATCCTTGTAATAGTTCAGGCTTGAGCAATTTGAATTATGTAGTTACCATTGACGTAGCGGACTATTCTGGAGCCCCCTGCAGAATCAAGCAGAGACCCAAATATTAAAGGTCTATGATAAATAATAATAACAATAATAATAATAAAAAACATGCACTTCTCAAGTTAATCTTGAATGTTAATCGCGTTTTCTTTCAGGATTCTTCCTAGCGAATTCATTCACTAGCACATCAAGATTTAATTTGCATGCTCTTTTCACTTCAATGCTTATCATAACTAAGGGATACAAAGCTCCTGTGTTATCGAACTGCGCACATGGTGATTAATTAATTTTTATTTTGAGAAAGTACTTACTCCTGAAGCCACTGTCACAGGGAGAATCAGAAATAATTTCAAAGCCACTGAGACATCAGGGACGCTAGAAATAATTATGTGACTTTTTTATAAGCATTAGATCTATTAGCTGATTTACTGATCCGCTTTTAATACCTTATCGCTCTGAAGTACATTACGGACCATGAGTTTTGGTGAGGAAATTGTGGTGAAATGTCATTCGGATAGCTTACTGCAAGTTTTTCTGCAAATGAATGAAGTTCACTGTCACTACTATCCACGAGTATATTGGGGTGAAAACACTTGAACTTTTCAGTGATGTCCATTACACTTTTAAATCTGTGTAGCAATTTATCTAACACGATATCCAAATAGCTATAGAACACATGAAATTTGAAATACTGTTCAGAATCACTCAACCTTTTATCCGCATACAATTCACGGACAATTTTGTTTGTTTTAATCGTGTGTTTTCCTGAAACATTACATTCGATTCCTCATGTGTTTGCCATTTCTTCAGCGTCTTGTTTTACTATGTTAAAGCGATTTGTAAATTGCTGAAATGAAGTAAATGCTTCGCCCAGTAATTTTGTAACGCTGTTATTTTCATTAGGGACTGCATATTTTGTGACACGATATTGACAGTTTCTAACACCTTGCTTCGTACTATCATCTGAACCATATATCTGTAAGTTTCCATTTGTTTTCTTATGGAAATTGCTTCGTCACGCTCATTTGAATTTTTAGAGGTCACTATTATATTCCTTAAAGCACTCATGATATCTCGATAACGCAAACGGAGGGATAACAAAGCGTAATAAGCGTAAGACCATCTTGTTTAGCACAGTGTTTTGAGAGTTGGGGTTTTCTTTCCGATTGTCATTTCATCTAATAGTTGTCATGTTTTAATATTGAAATTGAAATACCTATATATTCTTTCAAGCCAGTTTTATAAGTATGTTATCTGTAGTATCTTAGCTGCGCCTCTAGGGACTAAATTCAAGTTGTGTGCAGCACAATGTGCATAATAATTGGCAGTCGGCTCCAGTCTTTTGATCTGCTCTTGCACTCTCGAGTATACTCCACTATCATTTTCACTCCATCAAAATTTTATTTCTGCATTGCTATGTGAAATTCCATTGTTTTCAATGAATTGTAAAACTGTAGCAACTAATACTTGTGCACTTCCATCTACAATCTAAAAAGTCCTAGAAAACTTTCTAATATCGTGAGCTCTATTGGTGTATTATTTGCATTCTCCATTACTAAGATGTATCGCAAAATTAAACTTAACTGATCATGTTTAGTTACGTCTTGGGTAGTATCCAATATTAGGGAATAGAACCATCGTCACATACCTGTACTTCTGCAACTACCTTTTATTTTATATGCGAAGACAACGTCTGAAAGAGTTCATTTTGTATTTGTGGTATTAAGTAGGTGTTTTTGCTTTTTGCCGTCTCATACATTAATCGAGATAAAATGGGATCAATTTACTAAGATGTTCAATAACAGCAAGAAAATTGTCACATTCACCCAGTTTTTCTCTATGCCCTCGGAAGACCATAGGCATTACACATTGCTAAGGTCAGCGACACATCAATAACCCTTCTTACTGTTTCTTGCTATATGCTTCTTTAAAATATCTGTGATTTCTTTATTAAATTGACTTCGATCAGTGGGGTTCTTGTGAGATAAATTTATAGAATTTTCGACATCCGTTTGAGAAATGGAAGTCGAGGGAAAATTAGTGCTACTTTCATAATGTATTAACTCCTTTTCATTATTATTATTATTATTATTAATATTATTATTATTATTATTATTATTATTAATATTAGAACATTGAGTTTTTCTTGTCGAGTGAAGATGAACCAGACAGTTGGAATCCAGAAGAGGTAAATGCAGTATAGGTTTTATTCGTTTTCTCATGAAATGCGAGAGAAAGCTTTCCTTGTTTTTTTCAACAGGATTGTTTCATTTTCTGGTATACTGTATGATGTCCTCTAAAGCAAAAGTATGGATCTGGTATACTGTAATAACAGAGGAGCAGAATTTTTTGAAACACTCCAGAAATTAAGAAATCAAGATGTTCATGAACTGTAGGCAGAAGCTGAAGATCTTGTTGATACAGATCAAAATGATTGTAGACCTATGAAGCAAGCAATGGACAAGGAACGGTTTAAAAGAATCTTTTATGAAATAGTACACACTTAACTGTTGCAAATGAAGTTGAGATTTGAGGTTCAGAAAGATTTGACACTTGTTTCTTTGCTGGACTGTGATAAATTTATTACCTTCAGTAAGTCCTTTCCTGGCTATATCTTTAATGAACTCAAAGAAGCATATGCCCACTTCTTTGACACTATTCCTCTGAAAAATAAACTTAAAATTATGTAGGTCCAAGAAGAGTATACAAAAAAATCAGTAAATTATATTTGTTCATATATAAAGTTAAATAAACTCCATGTTGTGTTCACTGAAGTTTATAAACTATTACACTTGATCCCTCACCTTTCTAACAACAGCTGCAATAGTTGAGAGGGGCTTTTCAGCCTTGAGAGGAATCAGAACTTATCTTTGAGCTACACAAGCCCAGATTCGTCTGAGCAATCTTACTATAGAGAACTACGTTCTTGTGATGATGAAAGGGGTTTTACCAGGCTGTCTGCAGGAAGTTCACGGAAAAGTCCAGGAGAATTGAATTTATGTACAGGTAAGAAATAGGTGTGATTTTTACAGGTTATAATGTAGCTTAGCTGCTTCTGTATTTTCAGTAGTATTGATCTTTCTTTGCATTTTATGTTGAGGCATTCACCTTAGTGTTTTATGTTTGGTCCTTAATCCACAGATTGGTTGTAGTATCATTCAGACATACTAGACCAAGAGTTTCCTTGAGATAGGATAGCCAGCTCCTTTTCTCTCTTTTTTGTTCACTCTTCAACATCATCACACAGTGGAATCTATTCCTGACCCTCCGGCTGGTTTTAAATTCATGGTGCAACCGGGAATTGAACCCTCATCCTCTTGGGTGACAGTGTTAGCATTACAGCATGTAGTAATTTTTCATGTTTTTTTTAATTTGAAGGTCTAATTTATGAGTAATTGTAATTATTATATTATGATTTATTATTATTAACTGCATGTATGAAATTTGATTGAAAATATTTACATTGTTAGACATAACTTTCAGAAATCCAGAACAAAAATTAAACATAATTTGCCAAATGAAGGAAGAAAAAAAATAGCCATCCCAGAACTTGGTAGCAGCATACGCCTCTGGTATCGAGGCTGATGTAGCTGAGAATTAAGGTACCCAACAACCTTGCCAAAAGAAAATCACTGGGACATATAAATCTGAGGTCCTTTAAAAACTCACAGAAATATAAAAGATTTTGAGTAATCTACACTGTGCTAATTCTGCAGTCAAGAATTACAGAAGCTAACTGGAAAGTAAGATATCATGACCATGTGGGTGGTAAATATTGTGGAAGCCTACATAAAAAGTATAATTTAGCATGGAAAACTTACATTATATACCAGTTTTCATACATAACGTCAGTGACTATAATCAGTGCCTAACAAGACCACTAACAATACTTCCATCAAGCTGTGTGGCCGATGCAAGTGCATTATATTGTGCAAGCAGCATGTAAGCACAAATACATTTGTAGTTCAGCTTTAAGGGGGTATATAAGTCAGAAGTCACTAATGCATTTTAAAAATTGCCATTAGCTCATTATGAAAGATATGTTTTTGAAATTTTGCACACATGTTACCTATAAAATGTAGTATGTAAAAGCATACTGGTGAATTTTCCTTACACAGGTTGGGCAATACACTAAAACTAAGAAATGAAGGAATGATTAGAAATTGTGTTCCTTTATCTCTCACATTTGTGAAGCATTCATCTGACTTTTTTACTGAATTGGTATCACTTGTTGGTACTTTTGAACTCCAAGGCTTTTTATGTGAGATAAATACTTACTAAAACAAAAATAAATTACGTATGTATTGTAATGAAAAGAAGCTAGAAACAGTGATGTGTATTGAATTTATTTAAAGGTGAGTCGAAATTGTAACACTAACATCACTTAAGTTTACTCACTTAACATGTTTCGGGAAACCGTTGTTCCCATCCTCAGAAGGTTATTAACTCGACTGTTAATAACCTTCTGAGGATGGGAACAACGGTTTCCCGAAACATGTTAAGTGAGTAAACTTAAGTGATGTTAGTGTTACAATTTCGACTCACCTTTAAATAAAAAAATAAATTACATTAAATTTTTTCATATTTTGGCATAATCTCAGCGTACAGAGCTAGCATAAACCTGATTCTAATACTCCAATTAACTTCTCTTTAGAGGACAACATATTAAGTTATAAAGGACTTCATAAAGGTTTCATAGCTCTATTGCTGAAGGCTGCTGAGAAAAAGGACCATATACTATGAAAAACGTAAGCTGTGGAAATGAGCAATTAAAGTTTTTTCAAGTATATGAACAAAAAATCCTTACATTTAGAAGTTAGCAATATTCAGTGACCACTATATACATATTTCTCATCATCCTCTTGATTCTTTCTTTTGGCCCTTTTCTTCTGCCTTGCTTCCTGGTGCAGTTTCAGGAGATTTGGCTCTGCTTTCATTATCCGCTTCCGATCCATGTAGTTATACATTTTTATTGTGTATGCACCAAGTTCCAACCCAGCTTTGTTTAAACCCTTAGTTCTGCCATTATTTTATTCATTATAATATAGCACAGCATCATACATTCAGCACTTTTAGACCACAAAACATGGTTTTAGGGTACCTAATCCACACTAAATTGTTAAAACTTTCAGTATTATTCTGGGTACTACCATGCACACATTTTTGCAAAAGTTCAGGATGTTACAGAGCTGTAAATGTTGGCTTTATTTCATTTAATGCTGCCTCTGGGTTGAATACTTGTGTGTATAGCTGCTGCTGTCAATATTTTACTTGCACCATCCTTCTTTGGGGCATGGCTGGTGCATAGGGTTCTGGTCGATTGGCAGTTTGTGAAAGTAAATGGCCCAAATTGCTTTCCTCATATTGTCTACACTGGAATTATTTTCCCTTATAGCTTTTCCATAGTAAAGCTGCAGAGAATCTACTTCCTTTGTTGTCAGACTTCCTAAACTCTTTCCATCCTCCAAGACAGTGACAGCAGTCACTTTTCTCCTTCAGCAGTTGATGAAGTGTTCCACCAACCATTTTCTGAATGTGTCCAATACATTCCAGGCTTTCAACTGGATTGTCATAAGGATTTGCAAGACATGCTTGTAGCATGAAGAGTCGCCAACTCCAAGACGTTTTGTGTACCTTATTCCATATTGACTTTGGGATTTGCAAAACATTAGAGAACAGCTGCTGATGAAGCTTGAATCTTGAACCATCATGGTTTTGTTGCAAATTAATTTATATGTTTTTAGCCCATTACTTCACAGCTGCTGGATATGCCAATGATTTTCTTACTGCATATTCATGACAACACTTGGATTTAATGGCAATGTCCAACATTTTGCCACTTTCAACACTTATTATTGAAGCTATCCCAAACGGGGATGTATGGTCTCTCTTCATCCAGGTACCATCAACTGAAATACACAAATCTGTGGGCTCTTCACTTAATTCTTCTTTCTCTTCTCTTTCCTTTAATAGTCCATCTACTGTAGTTTTCATACCTTCCTTTGCAGCAGCACATGTTATATTGGAAATGTATCTCTTTACAGCATCAAATCTTAAAATATGTGGAGACATGTTCATCATTCCACAAAAGATATTTGCATCTTCTTTCCCCTTTCCCAAGCACCTCATTCCATATGCTTATCTAAAATTACTTTCATAAATACCTTCTGAGAAGAAGAGAATACAAATTCAAAACTGCAGCTCTCACACACAAATTTGAATTCAGAAGCAACACAAACTCTGCTTGTTTCCATCGCTTTGATACCCTGAATATTTTTGCAATTTGAGCAGGTACTTGATATGTTTATTGCATTACATAATAGGTTTAGATCTTTAAGTCTTAACCCTGATATTGATAAATCTTCATTGTATACACCGTTATCCAAAACTTGCAGATCAGAATCAATTTTAGAGATTAAACTAATAGGTTATGCTGTGTTGGTTGGTCTACTACTGGTTGTTTCTGTTTTTTAAAAGGGTTTCCATGAAATTTTATCTTTTTATACACCCTATTTGACCTTGACATTGTAAATACCATCACAACTTTTGTGAAATGCACTATGTAAGTTATTAAAAACTATTACTTTCAAAAAAATTTACCACTTCATGTCCAACCTCAACAAAAACATGTGCTCTCCAGATTGTGCACCTGTGTAGCCTCCTGGTGAAAGAAGGGTTTACTATATAACATGGAGAAAATAATCTTGAGGTGAAATTGCCCATAGAGGCTCATTGTACAAAAATAAAATAATGCAACCAGCAGTGTTCATTTTGGCAAAAAATGTGCATGGTAGTGCTATTAGTACTAGTATGTATTTTATTTGTAATGCATTAAGAGTTGGAATATTACTTTAAAATTTATGCAGAGTGAGGAAAACATCATGAATGTTCAAAAAATAACAAATTAAAAACAATTGAAAGTTTCGACCTTACCACTTACATCCCTCCTTAAATGTTAGTTTCATAGGTATCCTTATTAAGTACAATAACTTACATATATTGTAGTAGCAAATGTGGTATAATTATCTGAAAGCAAAATTCATGACCTTGTGTTAAATATCATCAGAAATGAAAAACTAAAAGTGATACAATCATGTTCATACACATGGGTTGTATGACAAAAATGATTTGATTTGTAAAACCTTACATTTCACAAACTTGGTTGCAGGAGTCCTGAATCATCCTGTGTATACCTTTCTCTGACCTTTTAAAAATATTTTCTAGAACCTTTATAATTTGTAACATTTTTAAGGCTCAGGACACGATTTACTTTTATAAATAATTGTTAAACAAAATACTCACTGTAGTATATACTACAGAAGGCACCATGTATTTTGGACCATGACTTGCTGTACATTGCAGAGTTAAAATCCATGGTTTGGTATATTATCCAAAGAAATCTTGAGAAATTTTCTCTGATTTTGCTGTTACAAAAGCAGCTCTTCAATGCAGCACAGACTTTTCTGCGTAAGTGCAAAATTATATAATACACATGTCACATCTGCACTCATTAAGCTGAATCCACCTGTTTGTTTGAACAATCAAGGCATTTCTTACATCACTTTTTTCATCATCACCACATACAAAAACCTTACAATATTCACACTTAATTGTTTTCTGATCTTGTGTAACAATAACCACTGGTGTAATGCAATATTGAAGAAAAGCGTTTGTGTAATAACATCATTCTCCCCCACGGTAATACACAGCCTCTTACGTAGAGGAGCATTGCCTATTTCCTTCAATGAAGAACCTTGTATTTATGTATCACTTTGTGAAATCACAACAACTCTTCTTTGCTGGATTTCAGTACTAATGGCAGGTAACTTTGTATGCTTAATTTGGCCTGTTTCATAAATCTGCCTGATCGAGTGGTAATTAAGCCCACTCATTTGACGATATTTTCCAAATTATCCTCCAGATCATTGGTTCGCACTCTGCCCATAGGTGGAATTAGGGGGCCTGTACCCTCCTCCCAGCTCGGGCGAACTGGTTTTTTTTCTATTAATATTAGAAACTATTGAGAAATCCAAAGTATTTTTCTTTGATTTTCTTTATGATCAATTTTATTTTTCTGTGCTTAAATTGACAAATCAAATAGCTTTAGAACATGTATGTTCATTACAATGTTTTGAATTTCCAATGGTACAAGATTTTCTATACTTCACTTGAAGAATGAAAGTACCCTTTCTTTTGTAACATTCTGTACTCAATTGCTAGAAGTCTGCACTTGGCGAAATATAAATAAGATACTGCATAACAATGCACAAAAATGTAAAGTGATACCGTAGAATCTAAATTTAGAGAATGGAATAAATAAAACTGTATAGTACTCACAGTTTCATCGTATCCATGACCGGAATAACTTTGAAATTATTTTCATTGGCATAGCTCAGATCTCTCATGCGGCACCTTACGATTTCTGTAATTGTTGAATTGATTTGAAATGATGCTACCTCTTTCTGTGCCCAACATGTGTATGTCTAACGTCTTCTTCCTCCATTGAGCTCGATTATATTATTGCGCTAAGTCTTTTAAAAAACGACAACACGTCAATTTTTTATCAAAGCTTTCATCGTCTGGTTAATTATTATCGTTTAATAAAAATATATAATTCGAAAAAATCTATAATTAAACATAAATTTACATGAACAAGACTCAAATGTACCTCAAAAGAAAACCCAGGCAGAATAGGTAAATTTAGGAAAGTTTAGATGGTATCAGACCAAGTTAGCGGTGATGGTGTCAGGTTAAGTTACATGAAGTTTAAGTTATTTTAGATTAGGTTGAAGTCAGATGGTGACAAACCAGGTATCCTAAATGGTGCCAAGTTAGATTACAATTCAGGTTAGGTTAGGTGAGGAGGGCTTAAGTGGTGTCAGATCAAGTTAGTTTAGATGGTGTCAGGTTACGCTAGATGTCGGCTTAGGTTAGATTAGATTGACATCAGATAGTATCAGCCCAGGTAACTTAGATGGTGTCAACTTAGGTGGAATGTCCGGTATGATTAGTTTAGATTGCACCGTCACCTTTCAGCAAGTTAATACATCACTTGCTGACCTGATGTGTGTGTCGCCATAAGCGCCTTTTCCTTTGTTCCAACCCGGTTGATAGGGGGTTATACCTTGGAAGTGCTGGGCGACGATAAACTAACCGGGATCGTTGGGGAAGGAAATTACTTAAGAGCGGCAGTATTGATTTAAGCTAAAGGCTTTTGAAAGAATAAAGATATACAATTATAATAAATATGTATGAACTTACATTTAAATGCATAGACAAGTAGACAATAAAATGAGTGAAATGAACATTTACAGGATGGAAGGTGATTTCGATGTAATAGCAAGTTAAATTATGCTTTAGAGTTTTCCAAACTCTATGCATACGTTATGCTATTGTGTCTGTCTGGTCGTATTAATTCTTTCGACTTAATCACTCACTGACACCAGTGCAATGGGCACTATACATGTATGAAATAGCATTCATAAACATGCGAATTAACTTGACATCCCCCTCTGTGTAATTGTTAACTCAGTTGTAACAAATGGATTGAAAGCTGAAAATTACATTGGCAACAATTCGCCAAACTATACAGTACAATCAGTTTCAAATGATTATTCCCGTCGCCACATTTACCAACCCAGTTTGTTTTAAAAACCAGTTAAAATCTGAATATTACTCTGACACCAATCATTGAATTCTGTACAACATAGTTTAGCTGATTTAGCTGTTTATCTACTGCAAACAAACTACTGTTTGATTACGCGAGAATATAGGATTTTGAAAGCCAAACACAGGATATCATCCAAATAAAAGATAGTTTTAAAATTCTGCCGGTGCCGTATAGTAAAAGTAGTATAGTATACATAATCGAACCATGGAGTTGCATCGCGTGTTTAACGTGGTCTCAGACTCAACGCGTCGTGCTGCTGTTGACGGCTACTGTCAGCCTAATGACCTGCTCTACTTGGTAGTTAATTCTCCGTCGAAGCGCTGGCTGACAGCGGGAGATAAGAGGAGGAAACCGCCACGTAGTTATGACGTGACGGTACAAACATAACCATGATGGAAATAATGGCAGAGGTTATATTCTGTCACAGGATATCCCTCCTAGGAAAAAAAGGATAAAAGTCCTTTTTTGACGTCGACATCCTTTAATTTGGTTCCTCCTGAAGAACCTGCATTAATTGACTTTGAAGTACGTGCGCGTTATGAGTTCCTTACACACCGATTCTATTCCGAGATGCTTTATACTTAAAGATGTAAGTGGCATGCCAAATATAACATGGACTTGTAGAACCAGACAGCTGCATTGGAACTTCACTGGTTGCGGGCCTTACTCGCCCTTACCATTACTCCGACCCATTCCACTTGACCACGAAGTACGTAATTCAGGAAGCCAGCACGACGAATCTCTCGATGATATTCCAGGCTACTGCTGCTGTCTTTAAGCTCGGGAGACCAGTTTAAGCCTTAACACAATAGAAATTTACAATTAGGCCCGTGAAGTGTGTAAACTTAATAAAAAAGCATACACATTTTAAAAACTTAACGAATACAAAATTTGGAGAACCAAAGTATTCTCTTATTAATATAACAACTATTTCTTAATATGTGATAGATGAGCTCGGGCAGACTTTCGAGTCCCTTCCTCTTGCAATAGACAGAGGTATCTCAAATTTCTTTAGGCTATACCGTGTTCCTCTCACGAGGGTGTGTCTGTAAGGAATGTGTTGACATTAACAATTTTATTGCTATCTGAGAAAGATTACGGCTCTACTTTCAACATATTAACAAGATTCTTAGAAAACATATGCTCTTCTGCTAGTAATGCTGAATGGCCAATTGCTTTCGTTTGCTTTCATTGTCACAGATTTTAATATTAGCAAGTTTTTCTTGAGCTTGACGGTGTAGAGTTGTTCCTTTCTTACTGGGCATTGTAAATAAGTTTATAAATCACTAGAAAACACACGCTGTTTCAAGTGAAACACGCTGGAATGCTAACGTTGTGCGATGTTTCTAATGTAGATAGTAGATATATTTATGACATCATCGTGAGCTGCCACGTCGTACTATCTCCCCTCACTCTTCCGGGCAGCAAAACACCCCGCAAACGTTTTCTCGTCAGAGGTCTACAGTCCCTAGGTGCAAGCTTGGGAGCAAACTTCTCCTGAGCATTACTGATAGGATAGTTTTTTAATATGCACTTTATCCTCAGTTACAAAGGTAAGCGTACTCTGCCCTTATTATGATTTTGCTTGTAACGAAGTTGATTTCTTTTCAAATTGTTATCAAAACTATTCCAAACTTCCTTAATAATGTGCGGATTTATCTCATCGGGTAAAGTGTTTTTCAATTGCCACGTGTTAGCTTAAAGGCAATTCGGAGAAAGACATACGCTCAAAGGGGCGCTGATCATGCGCTTCTTTCTTCGTTGAGTTGAACGCAAACTGTAACAGTATAAGTTTTTATCCTACTTTCAGTGATCAATATGTGGTATGCAATGAGGGTGTTTTCAAATTTCTATTTACGCGCTCGCTCAAAGGCGTTTTAGGATGTTGTGTAATAGTGGTAATATGTTTAGCTCCAGAAATAATACGAAATGTCCTCACGAGATGAGCCTTAAAATACGTTGCATTATACGCAAGTGCAAATTTTTGCATCCCAAAAGCCGAGATTATCCATTTCAAGATCTCCACAGTACTGATGACATTTGCTTCGCGCATAGCCTTCATCCACGCGTATTTTGTAAAAGCATCGACCACTACCAAAACCAATAGGTATTATTATGTCTATTCCCTGGCTTACTTTGCATAGTCCAGGAACAACCCTTCCATCGGCTAGTGCGCTAAAGTCAAGACGGTAATCCTAACTAGGTGTTTTGTGCCGGTTTACTAAGCTTACAAATAGTGCATGCTTTAATTATCACTCTTATATCTACTTCATTTCCTTTACAAATAAAATACTGACGTATTATGTGGCGCGTCTTAAAAATAACCAAATGCGCGCCAAAAGGCCCATCGTGATAATAATGAAACAATAGTGGTATAGACTTATCTAGTAAAACAATCACCATCGTACCTTGCCTGTCCTTACAGCATAATACACCCATGACATTCACTTAAAACCAATAAAACAGGAAGCGCTGTTCGTTCATCCTCTGGCTCTGGAATCTTTTCGCCATACATACCAGACGGGGCATCTGTTACACAGTTAATGCTACCCCTAATATGGTTCACTTTCAACTTGTAAGCCGATATTCTTACTGCCTATCTAGCGACTTCTCCGTTATCTCCTTGGTCTTGCTACCACCGAAGAGAGTGCCTGATTGTCGGTTTATAAAATAAATTCAATATGCTCGAGGTAAAAACGACAATTTTACATGCTATACAGTACAGCTAAACCTCTAATCCATATATTGAGTGCCCATGGCATAGACCACTACTTTCCTGCGTTACTATGCTGTTGTAATGAGACACCCGGAACCGCAGCTCCACTCCCGTTAGTTTACAAGGTGACGAAAAATACGAAATTGCCAATACTGGTGCAGAACTTAAAGCCTATTTTAATTTCTAGAAAGCTTTTTGTTGCTCTTCACCCATCTTAAATTTCACACCCTTCGCTCCCAAAACAATTTAAGCGACATAATTAGCATAATCGGAAACAAGCTTTGAAAAATAATTCACTATTCCGATAAATCTCGCAATTTCCTTTATTGCCTTCGGCACCGGATAATCTCTAATACTTCTGGATCAACTTCAACTCCCTTAGCTGAAATTATTGTCCAAAGAGCTTTTATTTCGAAGAGGTAAATTTAACATTAT